>JAUMIR010000007.1:36178502-45426002 GCA_030847615.1 Gambelia wislizenii
AACTACTGCATCCTAGAATACATAAGAGTCAAGGAGTATTACTCAAACTGTGCTCACAATACTCCCCTTGCTTGGGTCCTGATAGATCAAGCTCATATGAACATATTCCGAATAATAATTACATTATTTCAAAGCATCTATGGAAAGTGTTTGATGGGCAGCTTGCAAAGCATAAACATTCTCTCAGCTCAGCTATAACATCAAGTAGTTGCATAAGCAACCCTGACCTTTCCCTTTAAAGGTCTCCTGTTCCTGCCTGAAGGGATCTTTGTTACTTTACGGAATGAAACCAGATCTCAGTTCTTGGTCTACTTTTTGTAAGTGGAAAATACAGTAATAGCATCTTGTGTTGTAATTTCTTAAATGGATAGTTGTATAGGACAAAACCACATTTGTACATAAAGTTTTTGGGACAGCAGATATATCAACAGACAGGTAAGTCCTATTTGCATAGTGCCATGCTAACCAATCAGAACACACTTTACCATATCAGGAATTTCAGATAACTGAGAACTGGCTAATTCAGGTTTTGCGGCATTGAAGAATCTCCTTTCTATAAATGCTTTAATGTGAGTCCAAAATTATTTCAGTGATATTTATCTATTTAAAGGATGGACTGGGTTTATATAAGAAGCTAAAAGTTGCTGATTGCAAATCCGTAGCTGCCCTGTAAGATTCATATATCCTTGTCATTGTTAGAAAATGTCACAGTACCGACATGAAAGGGAATTTGGTGAACTGTGAGCTAAATTTAGGAGAGGGGAAACCCACAAAACCCGATTAAAGGCAAATGCTGGCTATCTTGTTCTAGAGGATTTAGTGCATTGAGTCTTGTTATAAATAATACTGTGCTAAACAGCTTATAGACTCTGGTTACTAAATATAGGCTGCATGTAGCATCCTTCCTCTTCCCTTGGAGAATGAAATATTACTTTACATGTGGATGCTACAGTGGTAAAATGGGGGAGGCATTTAAAAAAGAGAACAGCTCTATGGACAAGTTTTTCTTTCTGTATGGGTTTAGAGTTGGAGAGCTCATAAAGTCCTTCTTGAAAACAGAGGTGGCTAAACCTGTTCTTTCCTCATCAGAGTCTGCTATGTTGTTGTCATCATCACTGGCATAAATATTTTCCATGAAGCTCCTCTGCAAGAGTGCAACTTATTAGTTCTGAATGCAAACTCCCCCCCCCCCTTCATCAGTCACTCACCTGTCTCTGGCAGCCCTCTACAATGATCAGTTTTTGCTGAGGTGAAGTGCGAGCAAAGACAATTTCGGAATGGTTGAGCAAGATGTCATCCAGCTGTTCTGAAGTCATGTCTTTAAGTTCCATTCCATTAACTACAGCAGCTCTGGCATCTCTGCAAAAGCCAAATGTGACCACAGTCAAAGGGTTTATCTACACAAATGAAGATATGCCAGCTCGCCACTGGTGTATCCTGGCTGAGGATCAGGCCTGTTGTTCCCCCCACCATTCCCTCCACAGAATGGGAGGAAGTCCAGATGGGCACACTGGCCTGTCACTGCACCTGTTGCCGCCACCTTTTCCCTCGCTGTCTTGGAAGGCAGGAAAGGAGCCCACAACATGTGACCAAGTCCCCCTTCATGTGACCAGCCTTGGCCATATCCTGTGGTATTCCTTCCTGCCTTCTGGGAAGGCTCAGGAGACAAGCAGCAGCAGTGAGGGCTCGCCTGCTGGAATGGGCTCCTGAGGACTTGCAGGGCCCAATCCATTTCCTCCCAGCAGAAACGGATTCAAACAGGTATTATTCTAAAACATTGTATCAGGCCCTATTCCATATTCCCCCCATCCCTGCTCTATATCTTCCTTGGAGGGGGTGGGCGAGGACTGCCCAGGGGCAGAACAGGGCATAAGCTCTGTATTGTATGGACTTCAGGGCTATGAGACAGGTGCAAGATGGGGTATACTGCCCAACTAGACAAGCCCAAAGTCTATGTAAACTTATAGTATGAAAAAGCAAGTAAATCCATACATTTTATAGAACAGGGTGCATTAGTGAATGTGGAAAGTTTGTTCACACAAATTATGGCTGCATGAAAGATGCTGAAGTGCAAAGCGCAAGAAGGAAACATCAGTACCAGTATTTGGAAAATTTGGATGGGGGGCCAAAGGAATGCTTTCAGCATGTTCTAGTACAATAGATTTTGCTAAGTGGCAGAATCAACTATGTATTCAAACAAGGGTAACACCTTAAAGAGAATAGGTTGATTTGCATTTATGTACTATCCTTACCGTTTGTTCACTTGCTCAACTGGAATGTTGAGGCGCTTAGCAATGTCTTCCACTGTTTCACTGGTGGCTGAAATGATTCCTACACTTTTGGCGATAGCTTTGGCTGTGATTGGATGATCTCCAGTGACCATAATCACCTACAGAAAGGAAAATTCAGGATGAAAAATGAGAAGGAGTCAACATAAGGCTACAGCCTGTAGCATCTATCCTGGCTATTTAAGAGATTAGCAGACTATTTAAATTTGCAGAATATGTCATTTGAAACAAATTAGCCTTTTTGCTACCAAGTAATTTAAATGAAATAAAGTGGTAGGTTGTAAAGAAAGGATTCTGAATAGATATTTATCCATTATAAAGAAAACATTCGCCACTGTAAATTGAAATTCCTTAAATCTGTAATATATATATTAAATTCCTGGAGTTAGCACAGAATTTTCTTTACAGTTTAAACTTTGGGTTCCAGATTATACATTGTTATAGTAATGATCATCATCAGATAAGAGAGTTCTGAGTAAAATGTGTGCACTTACACCAATATGCAGAACAAAATGGTGGAAAGGGCACTGATACATGTAAAATCCAATTGTAAATTGCTTTTTGGAAAACCTACCTTGATCCCAGCACTCCGGCATTTCATGACTGCATCTGGTACAGTGGATCGAGGTGGATCAATCATTGACATGAGCCCCACAAAGCAAAGATTGGAAGTAGGGAAATTCATGGTGTCAGTGTTAAATGTGTAAGTGTCTGGAAATTCTTCCTCTGGCAGATACAGATGACAGAAGCCTAGTGTTGAATCAAGATTATTTTTAAAAAGTCAATGTCGTTAAGGAAGAAAGGATACAAGTCATACTATTGATAATCATTCCATTTTACAGATTAAATCTCTTACTAAAATACATTATTTATTCTTACCATCTCTCACTAAATACAATTTGCATTATCAGCTGTCAAAATGGGATGGCTAGAATTAAGTCAATAAAAAGTGAGTTATATTTCAGGCATATTCTTATTTATTGTGTCATAGGCAGTTATTAACAAAGCAGTAGATGTGGGAAATTCATATTAAAAGCCATTAATTAAAGTCAGTTTGTAGAAGGAAGACTGATAACTTAAGACCTCTAAATGTATAGCTTAGAAAACAATAACAAGTAGATAAGTATGTGTTAGGGATGGAAAGAATATTCCAAAAATGGGTCAAAATTAGCAAGAGGGGGTGAGTGTTGGGAAATCCTGATGAGAATCCTGGACAAGCCAGAATTTTCACAGTTTGAGACTTATTCTGCACAAATATTTCACTTTTTTGAACAGAAAAGTTTCCTGCACAGAAAAGAGCAGTTTCTGCACTGACAAGGGTGTTTTCTGCTCAAAAAAAATGTGGATTTATTTTATTTTTTTTGCACAGAATAAATCCTCAACTGTGAATAGTCTATAAAAACTGTACAGTTTTCAATGACTTTCTCACAGTGAGAAGAAAAATGGTGCCACAACAAACTACAAATCCCAGGATTCTATAGCATTGAGCCACGGCAGTTAAAGCAGTGTCAAACTGGATTATTTCTGCAGTGCAGATGCAGCCCTGGTCACTATAAAACAGATCAAGTAACATGTACAGTTAGCAGCATCGTTTGTATCTTTTCCCCTCCCCTACTTCACATAAGTGTCACCTGTGTGGTGCAGCCAAACAAATCAAGGTCGGATTTCTTGCTCTGGAATTACCCATTATTCTTTGCATGGTGCATTTTTAAATTACAAGTTTATCCTTTTGATCACTAGATTGCTCTCTATGCATGTTGTTTGGCAAAAATTCAGCTCACCCAGTACTCTCTCTCCCATGCCTCCCAGTTCCATGTATGCAGTTTGGAAAGCCTCTGCTTTCTCCTCATCCAGCGGCTCCTCTTTTCCATTGATCATCATGGTGCTGCACCTCTCCAGAATCCTTTCAGGGGCACCTTTCATCACTAGCAGGAACCGTTTATCATCAGGATCGTCAGTCTCATGGATGGATAGCTGCATGCAGGGAAAGTGCAACCTGTTGAAATGCACTGCCTCGGCTGCCTTTAAGGACTGATTAATAACCTTGCCTTTTCAACTTCACACTCCCACAGAAGAAGAATATAGCACAAAGTCCTGGTGGCTTGACAGCTATTTCACTGTCAATAGGTATTGCAACTATGATATATTTTATAGAGTACAAACATCTCAATGATGCTGTTTATTAAGCTATAAATCACAGTTGTCCCATGTTGTCTTTAAAAAGTGGTGGGTTTTTTCTGCATAGTGTGAGTCTGATCTAGACGTCAACATGCTTAGATTAGATTCACTTCAATTGATTGGATTTAAGTCTGGACACAACTGTGTAAGTGAACTCATGGATCTGCATCCTGTTAGTGACTTACACATGTGTAACTGCAGCTTATACATACATAAGTCCCTTTTCGGATGGGGTACAGAGAGCTATTCATTTACCTTTGCACTCTCTCCAGGAACATCCCACCACCCTCCCACCATGCCCTAGGAGGGACCTCTGCTTCTGTTCTGGGATCAAACTCCTAGGGGAAGGGAAATAGAGTGCACTTTCATTTCCTTCTCCTCACCAACTGAGCTGGATCCATCTGCTTCTCCATGGTCGAACCATCTCCCCTCCCTTCCCCACCAGGAAACAACAGCAGCAGTGGCTCCTACCAGGACTTAACAGCTGCTGGGTGGAGAAAGAAAATGGAACTACAGTTGTCCCTTCATATTCACTGGGGTTTGGTTCCAGGATCTCCTGTGGATACCCAAATCCGTGAATACTCAAGTCCCATTATATGCAATGGCATAACAAAATGGTGTCCCTTATATAAGATGGCAAAATCAAGGTTTGCTTTTTGGATTATTATTTTTTTAAGAATATTTTCAAGCAGTGAATACTTAAATTTATGGATACCAAATCCGTGGATACGGAGGGACAAGTGTACATGTGCAGACCTATCCACAAATGTAGGTACTTGGACATTCAGTGTTTACACATTCAAATGGCAGCTTTATTGTGCAGGACAACCATAAAAAACCAAACTGGGTTCTATTTCTGCTATTACAATAGCATATTCATACTAAGGGCTATTGTAGCACTTTTGAGAGTAGCTGAGAGAAAACAGCTTGTAGCATAACCTTTCATAGACTAAGACAACTTCATCAGACTCCATCTACAAAAGCGTATGCTACAACCTTCTTTCTCTCAGTTAGGAGATTATCAGACAATCTCTTTTAAACATTATTTTGCCAGTATAAAACAAACAATTTTTTATGCTGGCAAAAGAACACTTCCCACCACACTTACCTTCCTTTCTGGACAAAGGCTGTTCACTTCCTCATTTGAAATCCTGCAAGACTTTGTTATGTGGGAAATTCAAAAACAAAAACAAAAATAAAGCCTAAAAAGTTACACCAAGCACCTAGACACACTTTAAAAGTCCCAAGTAACCCTGGGAGGGTCATAAAAATTGCAAAACATACATTGATGTCCCAGTCTCACCCAGAAAGGTTCACGCCAGACTGGTCTTTGACATTGCGTTCATGAGAATTAATTGGCCCAAGGTTTGGATCAATTTATGGCTTCAGCAGTCAGTAAAAAGAAATGCCAAAATAATGCCAGCAGAACACAAAAGGACAACATCATCTGATATTAGCACCCTTTTGCGTTCCGCTGGTATCGTTTTCGTGCCATATTTGCTGCATCTGATAATCTCCCAAGTCTCAAAGGTGCTACAATAGCCCTTTGCATACTGATCCAGACCAACACGGCTATGTCTTTGAATTCTGCATGAATACTAAAGTGTTGAAGCAGTGTGTCTTGCTCCACAGTCACAGACTTGATTCTTCAGACTTTTCATTCCAGCAACTTTTTTTTACCCAATATTTGTCCCCATCAGCTTGCATATTAAAACTTGAAAGTTCATGTGATACCACACTTTCCTCTAACTTCTCTGTACATCACCCTTTTCTACGAAATCGAACTTACCTGAAACTTGTTAGTGGAGTTAAAAGGAATTTCAGCCACTTTCCTATTTCTCTTCCGGATTTCCATCACATCACCCAAAGCAACTTCAGAGAACTTCAGAAGAGCTGTTTCTGAGGCATCTCCCACCACAATTCTCTGTGGACAATTTTTGAAAATTGAATCTCAGGGGTTTGTTTTAATTAACAAAAAGGTCAAGTAGTAACATCTCCCAAAATCAAAGGAGAGTATTTAAATTTCTGTGATATAACTGCTCTTGTTGTAGCATCGCAGTGTTGCAGCAATAGTCTGTGAAACTTTTGTCAGATTTTCATAAGATAAATGACCACAACTCTCTTAAAGACATTATTGCTTTAAATAAAAACTAAGATTCTAGGGAGGCTTTCCAAAAGGGAGTATCTGTAAACTCTGAGCGATTTGTGGCTGTATTATTACTAAATGGTCTCTCACTATTGTTGCAAAAGTAAAAGAACTTCTGATCTTTTTATATCTGTCTGCACTAAGTGATGCTAGGTTTTTATGGCTTATGGTGTATGCTAGGTATGTCCTGGCCTACTCTCCTCCTCTTCCCCAGGTTACATAGACGAAACCGGAGGAAGTCCACGTGCACACGCCAGCCCATACTGCTGGGTATCTCTGCTGCTGTTGTGTATCGCTCCCTCTGAAGCCAGGAAGGAGGCCCTCAGCATGTGACAAAGCCTGGTCACATGCAGGGGGGCTCCTTCCTGGCTTCAGAGCAACTCCGGCAGTAGTGGCATCCAGCTATACAAGCTGGTGAGCAGGTATAGACCCTGCTTTCCCACACTGATCTGATCCAGGTTTTCCCACATGAAGTGGGTTTTCCCAGGTGTTTATTTAAAACATTTTAAATGGGTTTACACCTGCTTCCCCCTGTCTTTGCTCCAGGCATCATCAGAGCTGCCTGGAGGCAAAATAGGATAAGAACCTGGACAGGGAGAAGCCGGGGTAAATAGTCCATGTAGACAAGCCCTAAGTATTGAATAGTTTATAGTTTATAATTCAAAATTATTGAATAGTTTAGGTTACCATACTATTATCTTTCAGATTATTTTGCCACTGTACATGAAGCCTTACTTATTCTTTGATTATGAGGTTATTACCTGATAATTATCCCACAAAAGAGATAGATGCTTTTGATTGTACTGCTTACTCTCACTCTTGAAACTCCATACTGAGAAAGAGAAAGCAATGTAGTTTGCTTCCTTACGCCAAATAGTGTGAGAAAGCTTCCAAATAGCTGGTTGACAAACAATTCCATATAATTTGAAAGCCTTGGTATTCTTTCCTTAGCTCATATTACCCCATGAAAGGCACTGCCACACACATTTTTATTATTATAGAATGAATTGTTAGAAATTTTTAAATGAGGGTTGTGTTTCTAACTAAAGGCATTATTGCTTTTTTAAAAAATCACAGTTCAAAGTACCCCTCAGATAATCTTCTTCAGAAACAAACTAACATAAAATCCTTGGTACCTTCATGATCCCAGCTAAATACACTAAAGGCACTAGATCCCATTTGATCTTAGAAGCTAAGCAGGATCAGTCCTGGGTCCAACTTATCTTCAGAACCACCTCCTCCCATACAATCCTTCCCGCGTACTCCAGTCCTCTGGGAGGAATTTGCTTCAGCCACAAAAATCTAGGCTGTCTGCAACCTCCCAGAGGGCCTTTTTGGTAATCGCCCACAAATTATGGAATGGCCTGCTGAATGAGATCCGTCAGATGACGAGCTTAAGTAGCTTTTAAAAAGAACTAAGATGGATCTCTTTCAGCAGGCCTTTCCCGATTAGATCCCAGCCCAGGAGCTGTGTCTCCTGGCCTTTTTTTTTTTTTAATCTTATGCATATTTGTTTTTAATGCGATTTTAGTTAGATGGTTTTAATTTTATATTGTTTAATATCTTTTTATGGGGGTGGGTGGGGTGGGTGGTGCTTTTAGTTGTTATTACAATGTTTTAATTTTTGTAAGCTGCCCCGATTGTTTTTAGCAGAGGGGTGGGGTACAAACAAATTTTATTATTATTATAATATTACTTGGATGGGAAACTGCCAACGAATACCAAGTGCTTTAGGTTCTATTTCAGAAGAAAGAACTAGCAAAACCACTTTCAAATATTCCTTGCCTGAAGAAAAACCCTATGAAATTTATGGGGTTGCCATAAGTCGACAGGTGACTTGAAGGCACATATGCACACACACCTTCATGACAGGTACATCCTGCTGTCCTGGTCTGAATTCTGCCCGATTACATAGGGATACAATTTTTGAAAGTGCCGTCCATGTGCCAGATGTTTGGTCAAAAGACTGGGCTGAAGGGGAGGGGGAAAAAAACAAGAAATTGTGTGTCTCATGTTCTTAAATAGGAAACAGTGATAATGATTCCTCCTCCCACTCCACAGCCTCCTGAGTAATTATTTACTTGATTGATCTTCACTGGTGTCAGTAGAATAGATTGCATGATCGAACCAAAGGTGAGCTACTGTCATTCTGTTCTGTGTAAGGGTTCCTGTCTTGTCAGAGCAGATGATAGAAGTAGAGCCCAGTGTCTCTACAGCTTCCAGATTCTTCACTAAGCAATTCTTTTTAGCCATTCTCTTTGCAGTCAAGGATAAGCTTACCTAACAAAAATATAGGAAAATCACAGTTCATATTAATCAAATTGTAGAGAATTCAAGACAGGCATTTCATACCATTTCATATATCGGGATGGGCAAAGTGTGACCTGAGACCTACATGCAGCCCTTGGGATCATAAATTGCAGTCCCTAAAGCCCACCCCCACTCCAGACCCCCACATTTTTTATATTTTTGCAACCATTTTTTTCATCTGAAAAATTGTGGCCCCAAACTAGCCACAGATGTGGTGGTCCTTGCCACATCTCTCTTCAAAGCTTATATTGGAGGGGGATTGGGACTGGGCAGGTTTCACAGGATGGGTGGCCATCGGATGACAGCCTGTGACATATAGGGTCCCAGGTATCCCACCCTGTCATAAGGTTGGGGTGGCAGAAGAAGTCAGGTGATGAGTTCCAGTTTCTACCATAGTTCCACACTAGGGTAGGCCCATTGCAGGTTAGGGGTTTCTCTAAACAGTTATGGCCAAGTTATACCCCATCACATATGTCTTGTCTCTTCTATCCAAGTGGATACACAATGTCAGTTAAGGATATCAAAACAGTGACAGGAAACACAACAAACCAAAATCCTGACAGAATCAGATCCATGTGACCAAGAGAATAAGGAAAATGTATGCAAACATTCCCAGACCATTCCACCCACTTCCTAAATGGTGTCAGCTTTTACTTTTAATAATTTTACAAAACTTTTAATAATGTGCTAGGGTTAAAGAAGGTCTGTGTCATAAAAGTTAACATGTGTTGTGTAGCACACAGTGGTGTAAACTATCATGTATGCATAGAGTCAAGCAGAGCTAGTGGTGGCCGTTGTAAGCCAACATATACTTACAGTAACTGTAGCTAGCAGCCCTTCAGGGACATTGGCCACAATAATGCCAATGAGGAAGATGATGGAATCCAGAACATGGTAGTGCATGGAGACAGCGATGATGAAGAAAAGCAACCCTATGGAAATAGCTACTGCAGCCACAATATGGACAAAATGCTCTATCTCCAGAGCGATAGGTGTCTTCTCATTCCCAACGCCAAACGCTAGTGAAGCAATTCTTCCAATTATGGTGTTGTCACCTATGTTGATTACCATACCTGTAGCAGTGCCTAAGCAGAAAATGGAGAAAATATCATCCTTGCCTGTTTGGGCACAAAATACCACGATTTCTCAAAACTATTTCCTCCCAATTCCTCGTAAACCTACTCTAGGGTTTTCTTGGCAAGATCTATTAAGATGAGGGTTGCTTGTCCAAGGTCACCCAGTGGGTTTCCAGGAATCCCAGTGGTCTCCAGGAGTCCTCATCCCATATTCCAACCACTACCCCATGCTGGCTCTACTGCTGCTACTTTATGACAATCTCCCTTCATTCCTTGGTGTTCTGTTTGGAATAAAAAGAGTTGCGTTTCTCCAAGGGACCTGTGTGTCATGTTCCTACTTGTGTTCCCTTAACAATGATGTGCATGTGTTGCAGTTTTTATTTGTATTTTTATTTGTTTAAAATAAATGTGGACCTTTTATTTTCATCTGTGAATAGTCCATATACCTGGATTAGGGCTTTCCTATCTTTCCCCTTCCCTCTGCAGGTCCTTACATCCTCTTCCCAAATGTGCTTCTGAGGACTGGAGGATCCTCTGTGGATGGGATGGGACATAGAATCATAGAATCATAGAATTGTAGAGTTGGAAGAGACCACGATGGTGCTGAGGCTGCAGATGAAGAGGGGAGTTGTCCCCTTGGATAAATGAGGAAGAAATTTAGGATCCTAGCTAACATTTTAATGTCAGGTTTTAGGCCCTCGGAATTATTATTTAGTGAATAGATTGTTGTTGTTGCTGCTGTTATTGGTGATAGTAGTACAAATCACTGTCATCACTGACAGCTGCAGCAGCAGCAGGCACCAATGGAGGTGAGAATGAATGTCTAACACTTGCTAAATCTATACCTAAATACTTTCAATAACACTATTTTAATATCACAAAACATGAAGGTACCCTACTGTTTCACTGGCTTTTCACACACACAAAATTAGTCAAAATATCTGGAACTGGGGTAACACGATGACATTATTGAGAATTGTTTTTTGGGTGGTGGAGTTTTCTCCAACCCTGCCCTCCATGTTTATGCACCCTCCTCTCTCTCTCTCTCTCACTCACACACACACACACACCTACCTTCCAAGCAAGTTGTAGAGTAGAAAGCAATATTTTTGGTCTCCAGTGGGTTTTCATGGGTGAATTCACAAGAACGGGACTGTGGCTCTGACTCCCCAGTAAGGGAAGAGTTGTCCACCTGTTGATCAAAGTCAAATAACCACATGAGTTTAGGTGACCCATGATTATATTTACTCATCACTGAGTTCTATAGAGAGCTTTAGCTACCATGGTATATGATAGCCAAGAAGGACTGAATACATCACTTGTAACCTTATCCCTGATAGAGTTCTACTGGTAAAAGTATCTTCTCTCACTTAGGGCTTGACTTCACTGGCCAAAAAACCCATACTAACCTAGTAGCCACTGTGACCTGGGCACATGATGTTCATGATGATTCATGGGAAATGCACTGCTTTTTGACAAGAATTTTAAAAGAGCTATCTTTTACCCCACATTTGCCTGGAAAATCCAGATAATCATATGTGTGGCCGCCTCTGATTCGACTTCAGTGTGGAATCGGAGGTGCCGTTTGGGCTGGGTTGTACTCTGTTGTGTTTGTGTTCTTCCAGCATACAGGTGCTATTATTTTTCAAATATGCATTTGTGCGGAGATCAGTATTAGCATATTTCCACCTATCCAGTAATACAGTACTCTGGGACAACATAGGGAAATGTGCGGCAGGTTACTCCAATCCTGCAACAGTGTGTGTGTTATTAACGGAGTCACTGCAGACCAGAAAAATGTGCTCTGGCTTTTATGTTTCCCATCAGTGTAGACACAAAAGACTAGAGGTTACTCAGGGATTTCTAGGCTGGAGGGGGAATCAAAAGTAATATAGCATATACATGTGGGGAGAGTGTTGGGTGACATTATTTTAATCTTAAAAGATTTTTCAAACAACCCAGGAAAAGAAATTTCCTCCCACGTGTTTGTTATTACTACCATAACCAAATGATCAAGATCTCTGAGGAGGAACACTATTGAACTGTTAGTGAGATACAGTTTGACTTGGTTGCTTATGTATCCTTTCTTTCATCATTCAGTACATCTTCATGTACCTGATCTGCAGAAAAACATTGAATTCTGTACACTGTTTTCTAGGTTTCCCAGGGGGGTTAAAGCTGGATCTGAATTTTTTTTTATTTATCTTTTACCTTACAACCCTGACTGGCAATCAACCGGATGTCAGCAGGTATTCTGTCTCCACCTTTGATTTCAACAATATCACCCACTACTAGTTGTTCTGCTGGGATTTCTTTTTTCTCTGCATCTCTGAGAACAAGGGCTTGCTAATGAGACAAACAAAGATAAGAGTTGTTAAACTTTGAGTTTGATTACTGTACACTTGCAACAAAGAGCCTATGCATCTTCAACAGGGCTACTCAGTACTTCAACTATTTTGTATGCAGCGTAGTCTGTTCATTAGGATGGTTGCAACAGAGCTACGTTTGTTGAAAAGTAATGGCAGCCTACTAAGATAGAGATTTCCTATTGCAATAACAGTTTTTGTCAAGTCAGCTTTATTTCTTCCCTGAACTATAAGAGAAAGCCTCCTAAACTCCTCAATATTGCTACCTAGTTTTTAAACACATTGATATATTGACATTGGACACTCACCTGTGGTATCATTTTACCGAAACTGGCCATTATGTTAGTGCTTTTAGCTTCTTGATAATAAGCAAACATCCCAGTAAGGATTACAACCAGTGCAAGGACCACACCCAGGTAGAGCTGAATGGCAAGAAAATTGTGCAAGTTAGCTAAAACCAAAACATACATAACCCCCCTCCTGGTATAAAGTGTGGCTCAAGAAACAATTACAGTAGTGTATTTAAATAGCAATAGAAAGAGATGTAGAGTTTTATAGTCTATCCATAAATGAGAAACATCTCTGAGAACTATTGGCAAGAATGTAACATCCCATGAGTGTTCAAATCCAGGGAATTGCTGTAAAGCCATGTAATGGGGCGGGGGGGAACTGATGTTTTTCAGGGTCTCAGTTTACTAATAGATTATATGAAGATCACACAAAAGTTAGAGCTTATGTAAAAGTTTTGGGTAGTAGCTATTCAATTAACAAAACTAAAGAATAGTTTTTCTTATGGTTTGCAGTAGTTTTTCGATGGGTGTGACACCCAGGGGAAATGCAACAACCACCATAAAAACATAGCAATGCTTACATTGTCAAATGCTGAAGGCACTTTCTGAACATACTGGATCCCAAAGGCAATCCAGCAGAGGATAGCGCCAAACCATAAGAGGATGGAAAACCCTCCTATCATCTGTTTGAGAAACTTGATTATTTCCGGAGTAGATTTGGGGGGAGTTAAAGCATTGGGACCATCTCGGGCCAGAATCTCTGCAGCTCTTGCACTTGTAAGACCCTGTAGGGAGGAAAGCACATTATAAATACAAATTATTTAGCAGCATAATCTATAGTGAAAAGTGAGTTTTGAGAGCCATAGTTGATGGGATGTTGACAAAATTGCTGGTTCATCTATATATTTAAAGGTGTGGGATTTATTTATTTTTTTAATGTATGGGCTACCCCTTCCTGAAGATAAAGACAGGTTAGTTGCATTGCTTCAGGTATAACAGCAAAAATACTATTTATGGTGCCATAATCAATTTCAATGTGATTGAACTGCCCAGTCATACCTTTCTTTTCCATGTTAACTTACTTTAATGATATTTGTGCCATATTTTTCTTCTAGTTCTTGGATACTGAGTTTGTGATCATCCTAAAACAGGAAGAAAATGAGAAATTATCAGTATTTTTTTCCATTTTTAATATATATTCTATGGTTATCAAAAACTCTATGTCATTGTCAAAATGTTCTAATGATTTACATATTTGCAATTTTCAATACCTGTAGATGGGTTCTGGTTACAGCGGGCCCTTAGTATCCACTGGGGTTTGGTTCCAGGACTCCCCATGGATACCAAAATCTGTGGATGCTCCAATCCCATTATATACAATGACATAGCACAATGGTGTCCCCTAATGGCAAAATCAAGGTTTGCTTTTTTTTTTATTTCATTTTATTTGTTTTATTTTGTGTGTGTGTGGGGGGATATTTTCAGAATAGTTGAATCCATAGATGCAGAATCCATGGATACAGATGGCTGACTATACAATTGAAACCAGAGAAGACTGAAAGCCCCTTGAAAATTTCCCCCAGCTTTGTTATTTATTTGTAGGTTTTAAAATATATATGTACTTGATTAACATCCCACTTTTCTCCCCAAGTCTGGGGTCTAGGCAGCTAGAAGTGGGACTCAAGAATTACCAAAATCTAGCCTATTGCAAAATTTGTTTTGCCCAAATAGGAGCCTTCAAATTCATCTTCTATTTTGCTTTAGGCAACACTAGATTTTAAGAGCCATAATACATGGGTTGTTGATTTATCTAAAAGGTGGTTTATTTTTATATTTATTTAAATTTTGCTTTAGGCAGAATCCAGTGGCAGCTAGATGTAGCATTTGTTCCATGTGGGATGGTTAATAACTGTTCCAATGTGATTTATCATATTTAGAGGGTTGGACTTGTTAGTCCAGTAGGCCCTTCCAATTTTATGATTCTATAATATGCAATTAATAAATATGTGTAAACCTGTTTGAACCTATTGACTTAAAAGAGATATAATTGTATAGCATTCCACTGGAGGACCTTGGGAAGATTGAAACTTTTGAGTTCTAAAGTCATCTCATTAGTCATGGACTCATGGAATAGAAGGAACACAAGAGTATCAGCTAGTATGAGATTATGAGTTGTTACCTGACAAATAAGAAGCAATTGTTTGTACAGTCCTTTCTTGGAAAGCACCAAGCAAGTTTCTACAATTTACCGAGTTCCTCTGTGGCGTTTACACAACACAATTCACAATGCATTATACATCGCAAAGATTAAAGGATGTTTCCATTAATGATTCCATTTTTTATTTAGCTGCAGGGAGGAATACTTGCTGATTGCTAAAGCTTTAGGTCTCATGTATAAGCCCTAAGATCTCCAGATAAGAAATCTTATCCAGCAGGACTCAGAAAAGATCTCTGTTTAAAGATCAAAACAAATGTATCATTATGGATCTGTGATTATATCTGTGACAGTATTTTTTTTTTTAACTTGAAAGGGGCTAATGGCACGAGGGACGAGGGGAGATTTCAGCAGTGAAAGAGTTCTGTATGTGGAGTAGCAACACTTCCTTATAGAAGTTAGCAGCTCCTGCCCTCCCACTCACTACTTTGACATTAAGGAGGTTTTTTTTAAGGGCTAACAGGTCTGCCATGTCACCTAACCATTTGCCTTGAAGGCCTCAGAAATTGCTGCCAGCCTGAGTTCAAGGTCATGGTAACACCTGAGTTTACGGTTATCAGGTGAAATAAGGGATAGGGTTCCTGTCTCTAATCGTTGGGGTGCTGTTCCTTTTCTTTCAACCTGGCAACCTACCTGCATTCAAAAAATATGAAGAGAACAGAATGCATGGCGGGAAAGCTCTCAGCCCCCCTCCCCAAAAGCTAAAGACAAACATTGGAGTTTTTGAAAGGATGTTCTCCCCCCCCCCCCCGCCCTCCTCATCTTGTGCCCCAAATTAGCTAAGGTAAGGGCTATACTGCAAGCTGCCACACAGGAGTGAGAATGATACATCCCTCCAGATCTGGTTGCATTGCAGATCCCAGCAGACCTAACTACTATAGCCAGTGGTGAGGACTGCTCGGAGTTACAGTCCAACAATATGAAAGTGTGGGTAATGGGAATTTCTGTAGGTGTTCCCTTTAACACTTACCAGATCCAACTCTTTCTTGAGGTCTTCAGCCTCCTTGCCTTGTTTCTTGTTCTTTTTCAAACCATTGTATTTTTCCTTTTCATCTTCTTTTCCAATTCCATCCACATCCTTTGTTCCACTGATCTCAACTGAATAGATATCAAGCTTTTTCTGAAATTAAGTGAGCAGGGAGGTTAGGTTGGTATACTTCAGTTGTCCCATTGATTCATCCACATTGAACAACTTAGAAGCATTTTTAAAGGTGGAGAGCAGTGAAAGGATTCCATAGATAAGGCATCTTCCCAGAGGTTTAAAAAATATGGTTGCATTCCCATATGATGGATTTGCTGGGTGCAGCATTTCTTTTCATCTTTCTTCTGTGTTTTTTTTAACATGCACAGTTTCTAAAATCAAGACTGGAGCAAGAGTATACCATTTTCTAAAATTTCAGTTGACTTATATACTGTTGTAGTTTTTCTTCTCTGACTTATCAATATTCACAATACTGGTAACATACAGCATCTAATGTTTAAACAAGCATATGTAAAGCAGATAGAAACCTCTTTTATAAATTGCCTTGGGGGGGCCTGGTGGTCTGAGAGGCTTGGCATTAAATTAAATGCATTAAATAAATCTAATACTGGTAGCTCCCCCATTTATATGGGGGATATATTCCCCATATAAATGGGGGAGCTACCTGTATTAGATTTATTTAATGCATTTAGATATGCATTTATTTAATGCATTTAGATATGCAAAACCACATATAATAGTGAACCATCAAATTCCCCAGAGGACTTAGAAAATGCCTAGAAAGGATGCCTCTCTATGTTCACCTTCCAGCAGAAGTTGACCATAGAGTCATACTGGAGGACCTCCCAATGCCTAGAGAGACTACTTCCAGCATGACTCTATGGTCCTCCAGATGCTTAGAGAGATCACCTCCCCCCCCCCTGTTTGCAGATAAGTGAAACTGTGGGTACCGATCCCAAATAAATGGAGGATGATATGTATAATTTAAAGCAAACACTAAGTATATTAAGATCCCTTTTAATGCTGTGCTTTATGAAAGCACACGTTGCTATAGTACAAGTCAGGAGAAAGATAACAATGAATGGAAAGAAAGCTGTAACAACTTGTGCATATGTAGCCATCTGTACAAGTCCAGAAATCAAAATAAGCTTCGTGGATGCATATGACAGTGTGGGTGCTCTGTACAAAGGAGTGGATAACCCTCAACATTCAGAATGAAATTTGGATATGTAGAATTTTTTAAAGTGATCCCTACTGAAAACATTCAGGTTTCTATCATCTCACTAGTGTTCACATGACTGTTAATTGGGATTTCTTTTAATGCCTCTCACAATGTTCTCACCCCCTTTCTCTCTCGTACATATACTTCCTCTTGCAAAAATTTCTGCAGAGCCCCAAACTAGTTCTGAAATAACTGAAACTTCAAGATAATCCACATTTGAGCTGACTTTTTTTTTAAAAAAATGCCATGATAACATGATTGCACCTTGTATTCTTTTTGTGCTGTGATAAGTGGGTGCCTTCCAATTCCACCATCACCAAAGTATAAAAACAAAGCGGCAGAATATCACTGGCATATCTGTGAGCCAGCATGGTATAGCAGTTTGAGCGTTGGACTGTGACTCTGGAGCCTAGGGTTTGAATCCCCACTCAGCCATGGAAACCCACTGGGTGACCATGGGTAAGTCACTCTCTCAGCCTCAGAAAATGGCAAGGGCAAACCCCCTCAAATCTTGCCAAGAAAACCCCATGATAGGGTTGCTTTAGGGTCACCATAAGTCAGAAATTACTTGAAGGCAAACAACAACAACAACAACCATCAGCTCTCCATCACTCTGCAAACCAGACAATTTGGAATTCCAGACGCTCAGAGAAATTTGGATGGGAGATTGTAAAGAGACGTATACAAGGTTGAACTGCTATGTACTTATGCAACAAAATAGTGTCTGTGCCTAAATACCACCTTGACATAGTAGTGTCTGTGCCTGAAAATAGTGCTGAGTTCAAAGTCAACTATTGTGGAGACTATATATGCGCCTGCACTATGGAAATAGCAAGTATATTCAGAGCTGGGAAATAGCAAATTAAAGTTACTTGTTTGGGGTTATAGTTAGATTTCAAAACTGACACAATAAGCAATAATATTAGCTGTTTTGGTGTCACAGATTATCTATTCTAATTATTTTAAAACACTGTGTTAAAGAGCAGATTAAGGCATTTTAGAGGCTTTAACTAGAATGTTTCAGGTTTTATGTGATTCTCTCTTAAGCAATCCCTAGTGCCTGAGGGTGAGTGAACAGCATACTTGTTGCTGGAGTAATATGGCCAAGTTTTCAAAATAGGAAGACAAGACAGCCAAAATTCATGACATACAAGGTTTGCAATCAGGAAGTAGCTCATAACAAATTTGCA
The DNA here is from genome assembly GCA_030847615.1 of Gambelia wislizenii. Lineage (NCBI taxonomy): Eukaryota > Metazoa > Chordata > Lepidosauria > Squamata > Crotaphytidae > Gambelia > Gambelia wislizenii. Next base: position 36,196,766 of record JAUMIR010000007.1, read on the forward strand.
TTCTAGATAACAAATAAAAGGAGTGATTGCAGTTGCCTTAGCCATGTATTTCTCTGTAAAATTAACAAATTGTCACATTCATAAATTACATGATGAACATCTTTCTGTCTTCATAAGCGACGCACCCCCAAAAAAAACATGGTTTTCTTTTTGGCATCTCATTCAGTCTACATAAAAGAAAATGCTTTCCAGCTCTCCAATAGGGGACCTCCTCTGTAATAAACTATACTTACTAGCACTCTAACGGACAAGTTTACTGGCCCTCAAATAAAGGTATTGCCTTATAGGGACACCTGGCAACCCTAAGTGGGTAGGAGTACGAAGAAGAGGAAAAAACGCAGCAGACCAATGGCAAAATGTAATTGCATGGGGTTAGGACAGCCTTCTCCATCCTGGTATTTCCAGATGTGTTGAACTACAGATCCTATCATGTCCAGACAGCAATCTGGTTGTGGGGTTTATATGCTTCTGCAAAGGTTGAGGAAAGCAACTCAAACTCACAAAGTAGCATTTTTTTTTAAAGAACCAGTAATAAAGCATGCCCCTTGAAGCCAAGGGTTAACCAGATGTCATTTTCTCAATCTTATGATTTCTAACATTAAAAATTAGCCCAATGACAACTCAGCATGTTAAAAAAAATCCCCACCCAAGAGAAGCATAAATATATTTGGTTCTTGAGCTCACTATTGGTTAATGAAATATGTTACAAAATCGTTTTTTCCTACTAACATTCCAAATTCTGGCTATATCCATAATTGCTAAGAGATATCAGCATCTATAGAAGTGGTTAGTGCTTCTCCCAATATCAACTGTGATACTTTGGGTATGTTTTGCTATCTTTTATGAGTCACATAAAGTTTTAAACTGATGGTACTGCTGGCCTCCATGTTGATGAGAAATTGCAAAATTAACTTCCCAGGGGGTGCTTATTTAGCTTCAAATAAAAATATGTCTATGACTAGCATTGTTGTCATAGTTTAGCAAAAGGAAAATATTTTTTTAAAGAAAAAAACAGAATCTATTTAATTGTCATGTACTAGGATTGAATTCCAAAGTCAGGATTGTCCATACCATTGTATTTCCAATCACTATGTATAGTTGTGAAAGCTGGAAAGTGAAGATAGTTGATGGGGAAAGAATCAGTTCACTTGGAATGGGGGGGGCTGGAAAAGAATTCTGCAAATATGGACTGGCAAAATGACAAATAAAGGGATCTTAGAGCAAATCAACTGTCTGTAATTGCAATCAACAGACCATTAAATCAAGAGCAAATCAAGCCTGAACCCTAGAAGCCAAACTGACCAAACTAATTCTTTTGTATTTTGGCCATATCATGAGATGACATGGTTGGTTAGAAAAGATAATGCATGGTAAAGTGGGACACAGTAGGAAAAGAAGAAGGTTGCATTACAGGTAGATCGACTCAATCAAGGAAGCCACAGCCCTGAGTTTGTAGGGCCAGAGCAGGGCTGTTGAGGGCAGTGTGTATTTGAGGTCTCTCATTCATACAGCCACCATAAATCCAAGCTGACTTGATGCCAACTAACAAGTACTACACATCACACATGGTAGCAATATTTACATTAATTTTAGTAGAATTTTAGTCTGGAATCTCAGTCTCAAAGGTGCTACAAGATCCCTTTGCATATTTATCTTAGTGTTTGTAGATAAATTATGAGTCATACTGATTTTCACGTCCAAAACTTACTTTGACATTTTTATCTACCCAAGCCTTGACAGCTTGCTAATAGCCTATTATTTCTTTCAAAGAATCTGTGGTGGAAAATATGAAAGTCACTTAATTTTTATTTTACTTTTATGTATGACTAATACTTTAGCAACAGTTGCCATTCATAATGGGAATTGCCCCATCCACTTTATTTAATTTGGACAGCACAGATAAGCTATTGTTCTCTATTTATTGCCTGTTCTCAGATAGTTTATGCTCCTAAGACAAGTTTCCTGTTTTGTATGAGCTCATCCACTTTTATATACATAACTTTCTAGAGCATAAATGAGCTATAAATTGCATGCCATTCTTTGGAATGACCAACTATTGGCTGACCCCATTCCTTACAAGATTCTTTGAGGATTATATGACTGAGTTTGCAGGCATAGTCATACTTGGTGATGGAGGATCAGGTCACAGCTTGCTTATTGACAGAAAGCTTAATTCACAACATCTGTGCACCTCTGTGGCTTCGGATGGTTTTATTTTTTTTGTAACAATAGTATAGAGTCAGCCCCCCATATCTGCAGGGGTTTCGTTCCTGGACTTACCACAGATACTGGAAACCACAGATAACAGCAAACCCTACTAAAATACAGGACTTCCAGTAAAAAATACCATAGAGTTGTACTGAAGGACCTTGAAGATGCCTAGAGAGGATGCCTCTCTGGGCATTTCCCAGCATGACTCTATGGTATGTGTCCCTATTTTGTGTCCCACAGATAACTGAAACTGCAGACATTGGTTCCATGGATATGGGGTCCAACTGTATTATGAATTAAACTGGTTTTGGCTTTTCTTCAAAACATGTTGTCTTTTGAGTGTTTTTTTCCCCCCTGAGGTTTTATAAGCTGATATAGGATAATTTCCCATCTCAGCACTACCATTCCATTGTGGTGGGATTGCATCCTCCTGTGAGGTAAGAGGCTATAAGCTAACAGGAAGGGAATGAACTCATTTGAAATGTGGTCCTGGAGGAGAGTACTACGAATATCTTGCACTGCCAAAAACAAACAAACAAACAAACAAACCACCCAAATAAATGGACCCTAGAGCAAATCAAGCCTGAACTCTCCCTACAAGCCAAGATGACTAAACTGAGGCTATTGTACTCTGGATATATCATGAGATGATATGACTCATTGGAAAAGACAATAACGCTAGGTTATGTGGAAGGCCATAGAAAAAGAAGAAGACCACCACATTATAGATGAATTGCTTCAATAAAAGAAGCCAAGGCCCTGAGCTTGCAAAACATGAGCAAGTTTTTTGAAGACAGGGGCTCATGGAGAACCCTCTTTTATAGGATTGAAATAAGTCAAAGCTGACTCGATGGCAAACAACAATGTAATCACGTGTACCAAACTGGAACTAAAACTTCATCAAAAAATTCAATTTAATTTTGGTATTCCAAAAGTCAGCTAAAATGTATGTATTAATTTTCCCTCTTTTTCAATAAAAAAAACAAACAACAAAACAACAACCATTCTTCTAATAAATTTCAAACTTTCTGAAATTTCCTGACAGTGCTCCTCCGCAATCACTTTATTGTCTTCTCATCTTTTGTCTACTTGCTGGAAATTCTTCAGTCATATTATCCCTGCCTGTAGTATTAAGTTTGCTAACCCTCTGAACCTAGATGGCATCAGCTCTATATGGTACCACTCCTAGCACATTGATGCATGCAATTTAAATAATTAGTACCAGTAGACAAGCAACAGTATTGCACATTGTGGAATATTTTCCATCATTCTTGGCAAGTGAATTATTGGCAATTAGTGAACTCAGCTTCCTCGCTTCCTTATCCCTATCTAATATTTTCATCTCTCAAAATTCCCTTCATTTTGACATCTTCGTATCCTATATTGCCAATGATTGGAAACTTAACATTGCAAGGAAAGACTCCTTAGTTCTGAGACTCCACCTTTTTGAAAAGGACTTGTATCAGAATTCTGTACATGTTTGCTCAGAAGTGAGTTCCCTTCAGGGAAGGCACTATAGTTCAGTTGCAGAATGTATGCTTTGCATACAGAAGGATTCATTTTCAGAACCTGACAACTCCAACTGAAAGGATCAAGTGTCAGATAATAGGAATGACCTCTAGCTGAGACCCTGGAGAGTTGACAATGGTCCAATAGTCTGACCTGGTATGAGGAAGCTGCCTATATCCCTATGCTGAGTTTGTTAGAGGCTTAAGCCTATGTAAGCATGTATAGTATTATACCTATTGCTTCTTTTGTTTTTTTTAGGACTGGGCTAATTTATCGATTCAAGCAAACAGGCCCAAATCACCAGATGTTTTATTGTTTGCTGAAGCTATGCAAGACTACACCTGATTAACTATCTCTGACAGGGGACCACTGAGATTTCATGTGTACCTGCAAAGCAAGGTCAAAATTCAATGCAAAAGTGAAAAGGAGAATAAAGTTTGCAAAAACGCTATGTATTATGGATTGCAGCTCTCAGAATCCTTTTTGACTACCTAAGTCCAGAAGGTTTCTGAGAGTTGCAGTCCAAAAAATAGTGATTTTTCCAAGCTCTATTCATCTTTTCACCTTTGAATAGAATTTTAACCTTGCTTTGCAGATACAGGGAGCCCTTGATATCTGCTGAGGTTTGATTCCAGGACACACACAAACATACACACACACCATGGATACCAAAATCAATGGATGTGCAAGTCTCATTATATACAATGGCATAGAAAAATGGTGTCCCTTATATAAAATAGCAAAATCAAGGTTTGATTGGGGGGGGGATTGGGAATATTTTCAAGCTGTGGATGGTTGAATCCATGGATGCAGAATCCATGTATATGGAGAGCCAACTGTACATACTTCTGGACTTGTGTAATCCAAAATAACATTTCCAAATTCTGTTCCCTCTTTTTCCATGTGTGCTTAAGATTTCACCTCTATTTATATACACAACCGGAAGCTCTCAGAGGTCCTCCATGCTGACTAGTGGTGTCTGGGAGTTACAGTCTTTAAAAAACACAGCCAAGATCTGAGGAAGAATTGAATCTCCTTAAATCCCTGTATCTCCCCAAGACGGCTATTTTTACTGCCACCAAACCAAGTTCCTAAGTCAACCAAACCAAGTTCCTAAGGACCCTCCTATCCCCCCCCCCATAAAAGTAGTAGTGCATTAAGAAAGACAAGCCTAGGCATATTTCAAAGTCTCAAAACAGATAGTTACTCAACTTGAGAGAACCCAGGTGTTCAAGATCAATAGTGTTAATCCCAGATTTACTCACCTTCCCCATTGTAAACGCCCTCCTCCTTTGGGCAACCAGAACAACTGATTTTTTTTCTTTTCTTTTTGCAGCCAAACAAATAAATATACCAAGTCAAGGGATGAACAAGCAATGAACAGAAGCAAAGCTGAAATGGAAGAGCTCACAGGGCTTATAGCCTCCCAACAGAAGAGCCAGTGTTAGCTAGAATCTTCTCTAGACTTGAGCATCCTTGAGACAGGACAGGTTCATCTTCCAGAGCCTGTGGGAAGAGTCTGATACTTTCTGGCCCTTATGAATGTTGCCTAGCCACACCTCCTTGACACTTTAAGGCCAGCCCATCCTCTGCTTCATGGCAAAGTAGGAGGAAACATGCCACAGTAATGGGCATATGAGTTCCAGGTCAGAGTTTCTAATTATGCTTTTCAGTGTTTGCTCCCTCCACTGGGGAAGAAGAGTTACTTTGTTCACCTTGAGCGAGTCATGAGCTTCCTCTGAGACTTAATTTTGATTCTCTTTGACTCCTTTTAAGAAAGAGAATAAGCCCACCTGTATCCAACACCTTCTTTCTTAGATGTGCTGTCACAACAAAACAAGACAAGGGATGAGTTTAACTATATTATAATGAGGTTTCTCTGAGTAATTGTGCTCTGACTTCATTCCTCTGGACACATAAACAAGAATGTTAGATTTCCTTTGTCACCTTTAATCTAAAGAATATAAATCATAACGCAAAACTTTACAAGGAAGAACAATCACAAGACTGGGCTAGATTTTTGGCTGTTTATGTTGTAGGATTCACAACATAGCAGCAGGTGGAATGACATCTGCTCAGGCGGAAAGATTTATTACTCCTTTTAAAGCCTATGATTCTTATCAAAAGAAAATACATTTTCTAAAGTCTGAAAAATCAGAGGTATCTTTGCAGAGGGAAAAAAACCTAGCTGTAGTGTCAGAAATGTTTGCCTTAGGTCAACCATTACGAGGGGAAAATTCAGTGTTTCTCCTTTTATTATTAACTTGTATACTATAAGAACTTAGAAGATTACTTTCTTCTTACTTCTGATTAATCCACCCCCCCCCCACTAAACTGTGTTCTTGTGTGTTGAATCCACTGCTGTTCTTTGGATGGCATTATAGATTATGACTTGTTTGAACGGGCCAAGGGGGCATGTAACTGGATGGGTCCAGGGAGTGGTGAAAAAACTATTGTATCAGAGTATGATCCCTTCTAAGGAAATGGTGGTAAAATTACTCACTCCTGGAGGGGGGAACTCCATTGACCTGAAGTTGTGCAAGAACTATCATCTGCTGGAGAATACCCCTTTGGGTGCAAGAGAGAGAACAATGGTTGAGCTACAAGTGTCCTTGGAGAATATTAGACCAGAGATGGGCGTTCTGTGGCCAACAGACTAAGGACATTATCAGACGAGCGTCTAAAAACGCTGTAATTCCACAAATGAGGATAGCAGAAACATTGTGGCATTATTGCTCTTACTATCGCACATCGCTGTAATTGTGCAAAAGAACCAGCATTGAATTATCACATGATGACCACTAGCACTTTAAGAATGGGAGTTTACTTCTGCGATTTAACATGGGTGAGATTTTGGCAGTTCTCTCAAGATGACGTGTGCATGCTTAAAACTCCCCAAACCCCTTAATTAACAAAGTAAACGAATACACAAGCACTGGAACAAAACTAAAAATGTTGAAACTAGATGGGATGGTTCATAAAAAGAGCATCCTGTGCTTCGTTTTTGCATTTTCACCCAGATGCTTTCTCGCCGAGGACTGCCCATTCATGCTGTAATCTCGCGATTACAACAGGACATGGTTTTGCACACCAGCAATAGCACAAAAAAAGCAATATTGAAGATCTATTGATGGCTTGTCCCATCAGGTAGAAGCAACACCTTTTTCACAGCTGGAGCACATAGTAACCATGTGAAGACAATGATGTTGTGTGATAGTGGGGCCCTCTACTATGCTGCTGTAATAGTGCAATTTTTGCCACATCTGATAATGTCCTAAATTTGGCATCCTGTTAGTGACATACACATACATAAATCATGCTACACCTGTAGAGTGAATGGTACAACAGGCATACAGTCAGACCCTCATATCCACAGAACCAATATCTGTGGTTTCAGTTATCTTCAGGACACAGAGTTGGGACATGTGCCGTAGAGTCAGGCTGGAAAATGTCTAGAGAGGCATCCCCTCTAGGCATATTCTAGGTCCTCCAACACAACTCTATGGTATGTGTTTACCAAAACTCCTTTACCTTAATAGGGTTCACTGTTATCTGCAGTTTCCAGTATCTGCAGTAAGTCTGGGAACTGAACACATACACACACAGATGTGGGGGTCCAACTGTTTTCTGCTGACAGCGAAGGAAGCAGAATTGTGCATACAGCAATGTTACACACTGAAGTTGCACATTGTAGTTTCACATTGTGCATTGCACAACAGCACCCAGTCATTGACATGTGTTGCACAATGTCACATGGAGATATCCACATGCAGATATCCACATGCAGATATTTATGCTGTGCTAAGGGGATGTTGGATTGCAGCCTGCATGTGGCCTCCAAAGGCCACCAGGGTGGGCTGTGGGCTCCTAAAACACACACATACTCAGACACATTTTAGTCCCTAAATGGACAACCCAGACCCCTCCAGGGGATAAAATTCTCCATTTTACAGTATCATCAAGGAATCTTTGGACCTTTTTCATTTTTTTTGCCCCCAAATAGTACTTTTTCAAAATTGTTGTGAAAACATTTTAGGATAAATGGGTGGAAATGGAGATTGGAGGGGGATTAGAAAATGGTGCAGGTGAAACCTGGACCCTCCACAGCTGTCTATCCACATCTTGATCCATTTCCAGTGTTGGTTCTGGCCCAGTTATGTGACAGAATTAACCTTAGTCATCCAGATGAATGACCTTTGAAGGGACTGGCAGATTATCCCTCTGTTACTCTTTTCAGTGATGTGATACAGTTGACCATGGACCAACTGTGTAACCAGGGGTTAGAGGCATTGTTTAACTTTTGTTCTACTCCTGTCTATAGAGCAGGTCCCAAGCAATAGCATTGTGGGGTTTTACATTGTCAGAGGGATGTGAAAATCTTTCAGTTTTGATTTCACTGAGTTTCTTTAAATTCTGCTTTCATTTTCTTCTCATCCATGTTTCACGTTCACTTGTGGTATTTAGTATTTGTTTCCTTGCACATTTTTCTACATTTTTTCCTAATATGCCCATTTATTTATGCAACTGTTGCCTGCTGACTAAAGTATGTTTGTATTATCTTGGTAATTATATGTGTTTTAGCCATTCACATTTGAAAATATATCATTTGATTTTGATTTTCCCTGAGCTCTCCTTTCTCAAAAATTGTATTATTTTATTCTTATTTATTATATTGTCTTATGATGTTGGTGAATAGCTGTTATTCCTGGTGTGTCATGTCTTAACATTTAGACTATAAGTCTGTGGGCAGGGCCTGACATAATTATGTCTTGTAAACTACTGTGAGGTGACTTTTTGCCTAAAGAGTGGAGGTTAAATACATTAATTATGTAATTAAGACCCTTCAATTTTCTCAGGCTTTTAATGTCTGGCATATTCCTCTTCTGGTTTGATGCTAACTGTTTTATGATTACTTACTGTTTTGTGTGTATTTATTAAGTACTGTAAAGATCTTTAGAAATGTTGAATTGAAGGTCATATAGAAATGTTTTAAATGAATAAACTTCATCTTGTTGTTGTTGTTTATTTATATAGTGCCATCAATTTACATGGTACTTTACAAGTAAAATAACCAAAACCAGTGGGTCCTGCCAAAGGTGTACAATCTAAAAAAAAAATGTGTATAAACACACAAATACTGAGGGAGAGAAAGAATAATAAAATATAAAACTATATAATACAATTGCAAAACAAATTATCCAGATAAAATACAACATAATACTGTATAAAGCAAACTGACTGATACATGTAATACATCAAAATATACAAGATTATAAAGCAGTATTAAACTAAAATTCCAAAAGCTTTATGAAACAAGGAAGTTTTACATTCAGATTTAAAATTACCGTAGCAAGGGAAGGATTAATCTGCAAATGTTCAGGGAGGCTATTCCAAGAATATGGGGCAGCGAGTGAAAAAGGACCAAGCCGAGCCAAGGAAGAAAAAACCCTTGGTTGGGTGTAGCTCTTGAGCAGGCTTGTAAAAGAAATAAAGGGTGAAAGATCATGGGGAGCTACTGTGGGTTGAATAAGGCTTTAAAAGTTAAAAAAAGAAGCTTATACCAAATCTTAGAAGAAACGGTAACCAATAAAGAAATATTAAAAGTGGGGTAACATGATCGAAATGATGGGCCAAAAAGATCATCTTAGCAGCAGAATGTTGAATGGAAACCAGACAACTAAGGTGAGAAATTGGAAGACCAGAAAGAAGATTACAATAATCAAGGCGGAAAATGCCCAAGACAAAGTCTTAGCAGAGGAAGCAGAAAGAAAAGGTCTGATTTTGGCAATGTTATAACAACAACAACAACAAAAAATTAACATGACTTTGCTACAGCCTCAATATGAGGAACAAAAGACAAAGAAGGGTGTTAGGAAGTCAACAAAGAAGAAGGAAAATTTGGATCATATCAAAAATATATTGTTGGGTGCGATTATGTATAAGAACAATGGAAACATTAAAAAGATATGTTCTTTATGATGTAATATATAAGATCAATTTTATGACAATGATATATTAATTGTAAATAATAATGTATTTACACTATGTATGTATGCAATGGTTAATAATAAAACCAAGACTGCATGCTTCCTTCACAGGGTAAATGGATTAACAGTGATGGAGAATATATGTTGTAAATAAGGTTTTGGAGGGGAAAAAATAGTAGTTTTGTCTTTGCCATGTTAAGTTTTAGATGACAATGAAACATCCATGCTGAAATAACTGAAAGGTATGCTTGTAATATGATGTTCAAAGTCAGAAATAAATTCTGGAGAGAAGAAATACAGCGGAGTACCAAAAGTATAAAGATGCTATTGAAAACCCTACAAACTGATAAGATTAACTATCTCATGTCATAGCTCTTTATATAACCTTTGACATCACTCCTTATATTTCCATTGAACTGGGAAATATTTTTTTTCTGCAGCAAAGATTGGTCAAAGAATGCTTTTAACCTCTCTTCAGTCTCCCTCCTCTTCTTCACTACTCGAGGTCATGGCTATTAGACATGGTGGGCTGTGGACCAGTACTGATCCACGAGCTATTAGCTGCCAGTCTGTGGTGAGTTTCCAGGAAAGAAAGAAACAGTGCCAATGGGCAAAAATATGATGCTTGTACTTGTCACACTGGGGGAAAAACCCTGCTGGTCTTCCATAATCAGACAACTTAAGAAGCACTGTTCTGGGTTACATAACCCATTGCTTAAAGAATCTCTTTGATTGGTTTTCTGCATCTGATGTATTTACCTAATTGTTTGCTTTCCTACCACTAGCAATTGCCCTCTCAGATCCCTCCTTTGCTTTCGTCAACCCGCATTCCCCCCCCCCCCAGCATACTTACTGTTTTTACTTTGCACATTTGTATAAGAAAGACTTCTTTCCTATTAACAGTTTCCTTAATGCTGGTATTCATCATGCTGGTATCCATCAGGGCTTACTTGCTTCTCTTCTGACAATGGCATGTGCATTACCTGAGGTTAAATTACAATCATTTAAAATAACCTGCAGGTTTCCTAAAGAGATTCAACCTCCACAATTTCTCCTTCAACTTCCCTAATGTTTGAGACATGCCCTCATTGTAAAACAAATAAGGTCACGTTAAACTCCTTAGACAACTCTACATCCCCATGTGTGTTTAATTGGATTGGGTTGCGATTTGCCAGCAGTTACATCTCTAACCAGATTCAGGTGCCACTCTCTGTAAAATAAAGGCTGTCTTTTCAGGAATGCCATAGTTTCCAATATTTCACCAATGAAAACCTGAACGTATGTTAAAATTACCAATCCAAATCAGAGTGTAGGCAAAATTGCAAAAATGTATTAATAAAGAAAAACAGACAGGTTAGGAAAGGCTGATGCAATTTGCTTTTATCTGAATCTACCCCTCCTGAGTTAACTGAGTTCAGCTTCCTTTTGCACTTTGAACTTGGTTTGCAGCAATGGAAGTAGAGGGCAAAGGCGGAGAATGGGAAGAGAAAAGAGAAACTGGGACATTTTAAAAGTAGCTGAAAAACTGGGAAGACAGGGGATTAACCAGGTTTATCCGTGCCAAATCAGGAAAGTTGGAGGATATGGAGAACCTCTCTTCCCAGCACCATCTTTCTCATCTTGACAGAGAGACTGTACAGCCCTGACTGTGTGTTCATGTGTATGAAACAATTAGCAATTCAGAAAACTGTTTGGTGATTCTCTTCTTCAACATTTTAACCAGCAGTCTTAACTTAGCTTCAGAAAACTTCATGACTGCAATTCCCACTGTCAATGCTAACATATACTTTGATTTCACAGTCCTCATTCAAAACAAAACAAAACAAAACAAAAAAAAAGGGGGGGGGGAGAATTGCTTCACACAAAACTTAACCAAGGAAACAGCATCCAGATCAACTTAGCAGCAACAAAGTGCCAACTTTGTATAAGCTGAGCCTAGCAATTGTAAACAACAAAATGTTCCCAAAAAAAGTTTTAAAAATTAGAATATTGGAAATAAAATAACAGGGTGTAGGCACATACAAATTTTAATGTTGTACACAATGCTCAACTACCACAATACACTTGTATTTTCTGCATGGGCACATGGCAAAATGAAATGCACTTCACAAATGAAGTGCACCGGGCTCATTGCGGTGTCCACAAATCTGTGGCAAAGGACTCTAAGATGACACCATTGAACTCTCTTGTTTTCATTTAAACAAAGTTTCAGTTGACACCTACTGATTTTGGTAGGGGTGAAATCAAGGTAGATCCATACTATAATTAGCCAAAACCAAATTAGATGCAAATTATGCATGGATGAATAATACCATGAGAGTGAGGCAGTGTCCATTTCTTACTTCCTAAAATCTGATTCACCCTTCCTAGTTCCCTCCATATGATTCAACTGACACTTAAATCCTAGCAGAGATGTTGCAAGCAAAATGTTTGGGCCAATCAATGGAGTTTAGGATCAGATGGATCCTCGGTCTGAGAATGTCACTGAAAATATTGCCATTTCAGAATTTGCAAAAGATTTTCTACAAAAAAAAAAAAAAAAATGATTCTCCCTCCCCATGTATTGTGTTAACTATTTTAAAGGAGTCTCCCCCACAATTCCTTGATCTAAAAAGATCTACAGGGGAAAAAAATTAAATCATCATAAAGGTAAGAATCAAAATAGAGATGAACAACAGAATAAAAGTTGGCAAAACACACCAAGAAATGAATAACTAATTTGAACTTTTGGAAACAATAGCAAACTGATAGCACAACACAGACTATATGAAAAAGCACTGTGTGGTGTCTAGAGACCAGTGGGTATCTATCATGTATGCAGACACAATGCTATTCTGTATTGTTCTGCTGCTGTTCTAATATCAAGTACAGGTTGACCCCTGTATCCACAGGACCAGTATCCATGGTTTCACTTATCCACATCTGAAAAAATATGTCCTCTCTGGGCATTTTCTAGGTCCTCCAGCACAGTTCTATGGTATGCTTCCACTGGAAGTCAGGCTGGAAATCACTCACTTCAATAGCGTTCACTTTTACCCATGGTTTCACATATCCATGGTAAGTCTGGGAATATATTCCCATGGATACGGGAGACAACCTGTATAGCCAAGTTAAATATCCTTTTTGTGCAGCACTAGTGGTTGTGTGATTTGGATTCTGAGTGACCCATTCAGAAACCAAATGATTCCTCTATTCTCACTGTTGCTTGCTTCTCTCAATGATTTTTTTTTAACTCTTATCAGTTGATACCATTGGAACTTTGTTAGTTTGTCCTAACAAATACATAGCACAGGATCCTGGCTTAGGGGTGTTTATAGCAAGCCCATTATAATCAGTGAGAATTAAGTTAGTCATGATTTACTTACCTGTTGATTTAAGTGGCTCTTCACTAAACATGACAACTCACACAAGAAAAAAATATCTTCTTTAAAATACATAAATTTACTTCTTTTTCTCTCTTATGCTGAAGAACAATTCAAATTACAAAATGTAGGCTATCCTACAAAGCAGTGTTTTTCTATAACTTTGAACTTTATCAGATGCAGCAAATAATGGCATCGTAACTATGCCTAATGTAAGCAAAAGGGTTCACATACAATACAATGTCATCCTTTCATGATTTTGTATTGTCAAAAAGCTGTTCTATTTTATTGACGGGCCAGGCCATCTATAGATCTCCCGTGGCAATTTTTTTGCCGGTATTGCTGGCATTTGAAACCCCATGCCATTGTCCTCTCACAATTTCAGCCTCAATTCCAAACCACTTCCAGGTGAGAATGCAAAAGCCACATAGGGAACACTCTTTTTATGAACCTCCCCAGTTCACTTTTAAGTTTTGAAGTGTGTTTCTGTGTTTGTGTGCACGTTTTCTGTCTTTGATTTGCTGTATTTTTTAAATTTACCATGCTCGCGTCTTCTCGCGAGAATCACTGAGATCAGAAGCGTGGAAGCAAATGGAACTCCGTTCATGCTCAGTTAATGCTGGGGCTGCCTTTTCATGCTGCTGAAGGTAGGTTTGATAAAAAGGGTTATGTTGCCGGGAGAAATATGCTGTTAGCTTTTGGTGGGGCAGAAATGTTTTTGCATGAGTAGTCTGATAACACCCTTTGACTAATTTTGGCAGAAAAAGTACTGTATTTTTAAAAAGCACTTTTAATTTTCCTTGGTTTTTTTCTGGGCTGTGAGGCTGTGTTCTGGAAGAGTTTATTTCTGATGTTTCGTCTGCATCTGTGGCTGGCATCTTCAGAGAATGGTGGGTAGGAGTGGGGGGGGCTTATATACTGTGAACCGCTGTTGGGGAGGATATGTAAATTTGTGCATCTCCACCCAGAAACTAGCCATTCAAATACACAAATCTGAATATACTCCCCAACAGGGGTTCACAGCATATAAACTCCACACACACTCCTAGCCAACCATTCTCTGAGGATGCCAGACACAGATGCAGGTGAAATGTCAGAAGTAAACTCTTCCAGAACACGACCTCACAGCCTAGAAAAAAACCAACAAAAATCTATGGATGCCAGCCATGAAAGCCTTCGACTTCACACTTTTAATTTATTTTTTCCCCATTACAAATATGCTTTTACACATAGATGTATTATAACACTCAATTTCCTTTTCCCCCTTCTCTTTTCCTTCCACCCTCCCAATCTTTGGCTGCTGCCACACTGCAGAAATAATCCAGTTTGACACAGCTTTAAGTGCCATGGCTCAATGCTATGGAATTCTGGGGTTTATACTTTTGTGAGATACTTAGCCTTCTTTGTCAGAGAGCTCTGGTGCCATTACAAATTACAAGATTCCATAGGATGGAGCCATGATAGTTAAAGCAGTGTCAAATAGCATTATTTCTGCAGTGTGGCAGCAACCTTAGTTAATAAGACAAATACGTATCACTGTCTATCACTGTTTAACACATCTTCTCTCTCTATCTCTCCGGATTTCTTTGCAAACAAAGGAGATTTTCAGACACCGTTTAACAGTACCTACCGCGGGAGGAGGTCCCAGGAGAGGAACGGTGCTCTTGCGTGGCAGGGGATCATTTTCAAACACCGCCGTCCCTCTTCCGGGATCCTTCGTTGCACGTCCGTGAAGCTTTGGAAGCGGCCACACCATATTTTAAGCACGGAAGTTGCCTGTGCTTAAAATATGGCGCGGCTGCTTCCAAAGCTTCACGGATGTGCAACGAAGGATCCCGGAAGAGGGACGGCGGCATCCGAAAATGACCCCCTGCCGCGCAAGAGCACCGTTCCTCTCCTGGGACCTCCTCACGTGGTAGGTTCTGTTAAACGGTGTCTGAAAATCTCCAAAGATTCAGGAAGGACTCATCCCGTGCTTTCTGCAAGTGTGCTGATGACTAAAAAGGCCAATCCGAGATAAACAAGTCTGGTTGCAGGAAGCACAGCAGAAGGTCTTCTTGGGTGATGTTTCCGGATTGTGATTCTTTCTGCATTGTCGCATCTTCATAGTATTAATAAATGGGGTATATAATGTTCTTAGTACTAAAAATGCACTTTTCCAGAAGAAAGTTTGATCAGATGGTGGGTTAAATCCAGAGATCACACAAGTAACATATGTAAGTAATGAATGGCTTTCAAATTTCAAAAAGATAAAATATTTTCAACGTTCCAATTCTTTGTGCACACTTCAGCCCATTTATTTCAATGGAGCAGATGCATATGCAGTCTGTCACAGGACTACAGTTTTTTTTACTTAATCTCCTAGGTCCCCTATTCAAGTCAAAAAGTAGATACCATCAGGCTTAAGGGTTGTTGCACCTATGGAGTAACATGAGTCATCATGTTGCAATGAGAAAACAACCCTAGGCAACCCACCAGCTCAGCATCTCAGGAGATTACACAATTGCATCAATGCTCTGATACCATTGCTGTAGTGTCCAAGATCTTGATGTGAATGAATAAGAGACTAGACCTGAACTATGACATTTAACACAAAGTGACAACGCCAGGCTCAAGATTGCCAGACGTCATGGCCCAAAGAGCTCCTTTAGAACACCGCTGGTCAGAAGTGACAAAATGGACTTCTGACAAGGTCAGATGATACCAAAGATGCTGTGCCACCAACATCCATATGACATGAGGAGAAGAAATAAACCACGAGAAGGATGCAACCAAAGAAAATCTTTTTCTTTGAATATGGAAATTATCCCTATTAATTTCCCCCCACTGGTTTCTCTGTAAGTAAATTTGCCTTACGAGATCCTCATTCTCAAGATTTTACTTTCAGAACACTGTTCAGGGTGCATCTAGAAACAATGCAGTTTGACACCACTTTAATTGCCATGGCTCCATCCTACAGAATCCTGGGATTTGCAGTCTTGGGAGGCACCAGCACTCTTTGGCAGCAAAGGCTAATGACTTTGTAAAACTACATATCCCAGGATTCCATAGGATGGAGTTATGGCACTTAAAGTGGTGTCAAACTGTATCATTTCACTCTACTATAAAGAGTGAATGTCAGCCCCTGAGGGTGAAAGTCAGAACTGTCTATCAAGTCCTTCTTACAGAAATTGCTTTGCTATTCAAATAGAGTCCCTTCCCCTTGAGATCTCAAATCCATTTCTGGCGGGAAGAGAAAGATATTAGAATCGTGGATGGGGGAGATTTGGATAACACACAGCAAGACCTCTCCCCTATCAAAAAGTGAGCCAACAATTTGATATTATGTATCGTGAAAAGTCAAACGGCATATTATTTTGTGGGATAAATATGATGCCTAGCACATAGGAGTTCCCAATTTATAAGCCCAAATGTGTTTTTTAAAAGGCAAAAGAAGTTAGGAAATGATTCAACAAGGAAGGTTAAATCAGGGGTGAGGAACTGCAGTGATCCAGATGTTTTAGGCCTACAACTACTATCCCAGATTTAACCTGCATAAACAATGGGGAAATATTATAAGAGCCACAGTGGATGGACATCTGGAGGGTCATAGTTGCCAACTGCTGTGTTAAAAGGGTAAATTTGTCTCTCTTGAATGGAAGTGTTTAAAGTTAATCTTGCATGGAAATCAGGTCAGTCATAAAATGAATAGGGTTGCTTTTCCTCATTTTTTCCTCCTTCTTCATCATGTCATTTTCCACTCATTGCTACCATTAGTGGCAGTTATGTGGGTATGCATCACCACTTTGTAGCTGCTTTTTTTTTTTTTTGGCTCAAACTACACATCCCCTCCCCGCCACCCACCATGGGACTAAAAATAGCTTGGAAGTAAAGGGCTATACCAACCCTACTGGAGATTACAACCCTAGCTGAAATTTTACATTTTTTTTTTACTACATATGGTTAATGTCATACATAGGGAGCCAGTGTTATACACATTAGGGAGCCAGTGTGGTGTAGTGGTCTGAGCATTTATTTATTTATTTATTTATAACCAACTTTTCTCTCTGACATGGGATTCAAAGTGACTTTCAGTATAAATTAAAACAGAGCAGTCGAAAAAAAGTATGAAGTACAAAAGTTAAAAAGTGTTAAATAGTACAGGTCAGCCCCTGTATCCATGGGACCAGCATCCGTGGTTTCACATATCCATTTTCTATGTCCTCCGGCACAAGAGGAATCAATTGATGGCTTGAGCCGTCAATAAAAAAGTATGGGCTTTGGCCAGTACATAAACATGAAAGGGTGATGTTGTCTGGTGTGCATGCCCTTTTGCGTTTATGTGGCGTCATTATGATGCTGTGTTTGGTGCACTGGGCAGCCTAGAAAAACAGCTTGGCCTGTGTATCTCATATAGAATGCCATCACAGTTACTATGAAGCATTGCAGTCTGCATCTCTAATAAGTCACGTCATCACTTTCTACAAGGATGCAGAATTCTGTCTCAGTGGCTGATCCAGTGGACAATTTTATTTTCTATGATATCATAAGGCATTTACTTCCTATTATTTTTAAGATGCCTCTCCATTCATCTGGAGTGCATCTACACTGTAGAAATAATACAGTTTGACGCCACTTTAACTGCTGTAACTCCATCCTATGGAATCCTGGGATATGCAGTTTTACAAAGTCGTTAGCCTTTGCTGCCAAAGAGTGCTGGTGCCTCCCAAAACTGCAAATCCCAGGATTCTGTAGGATGGAGCCATGGCAATTAAGTGTCAAACTGCATTGTTTCTAGATGCACCCTGAACAGTGTTCTGAAATTAAAATCTTGAGAATGAGGATCTCATAAGGCAAATTTACTCATAGAGAAACCAGTGGGGGGAAATTAATAGGGATAATTTCCATATTCAAATAAAGTAACAACTCCTGAATTTTTGGAACTGAGCACAAATACAAGAAGCATTGCCTGTGGGTGAACACAAATGCAAATAAGCCTTGGAACATGTCTCAGCTTCATCATGGTATGAGGAATTACTCTGAAAACTGACCTGTATGTGGTATAGCCATTTCCTAATAGATTGTTCTTTGGATTTCTTAATTAGGTGTTCCCAATTTTACTGTAAAAAATGCATGCAGGCATGCATTAGAGGACAGCCTCGGTTGTTTTCTAAAGTTCCATTTTAAAGAATCAACTAGTATCACAAACCCTGCTGTGATACTGTATGTGTGGGTGCATCTGTCTCTGTGTTAATTGATTAATTATGGACAGTTGTTGACTGTCCGTTGTTGACTGTCTTCTTGGCCTCTATTAGAGGATACCTAAGGAGGAGTTAATTTGAGATATAAAGGAACTCTGCAGAGACAATTAATTTTTCCATCACGGTCAGTTGTTTGTTGCAATCTGACCTCTGTAGTCATGCAAGTTCAGTATGCCACTTCCCTAGCATGGGAAATGTGCTGCAGTCTGCAAGCTGGGAATTCCAAAATGCTGCCTCATAGTTGTGAAACAGGTGCCAATTGAAATCTCAAAAGGCCATGTGTGCTTCATTGGAACTTAACAAGCAAATGATTAGAGTTCTGGTTGAGATCCTGGGAATTAACAAGTCAGGTACAGGCTCTCCGCACACACAAAGGGGTTATCTAAATGGCAAAAATACTCCTCACAGAATGCAAGGAGAATACAATCTGTCCCAATGGAATCCTGCATTTATTTGCCATATTGTGAAGGAGAGGGCCCAAAACATCATATACTCTATGGGAAAAGTCTTTGCAGCTTTTCCCATATTTTTTGAAAAACTGTGAGGGCGATACACATTCCTGCTCATTGGGACAAGCAACCAAACTGATTTGTTTTCCCAATACGAGCAGCTGATTTGTCAGACATGTGAGGGGGGCAGAGCTGGCTAACAAGGCAAGCGCCTGGAACCAACATCTTGGATTTTCCCCCATAGCAATTGTGTGCTACGGCGAGAAAACAGCCTTTTTTTTCCTTTTCTTGTTTTGCGTGTTTGCTAAAGTGGAAGGTTGCTATTGTGCACCTTGTATTTTATTTTGTAAAAAATGTTCAGCAGGGGCAACCCAAGGAAAATAAAATTGTGAGTGATTCACTCACGCCCGCCATTTTGATTCGCAGACATGCCCATGGGAACACCAAATGTGGTTTGCTTAGCATGCCTGTGATCTTGCAAATAGACCATTAAGATAAACTGAAGCTGCTGCAAGTTGGCATTACATTTTTTTCCCTCTGTATAGACAAGCCCAAAGTTTATTCGCATCTAAAGTGATTGTCTTTGTACAGAAGTGATATAGTTGAATGATGTTGGCAGTAGGGTCTGTAATTAGGAAACGTTTGTTCCCCTTGCAGTTATAACTAGCTGCACGAAAGTTTCACGCACCCTGCCCTTGGATACTATTTTTCTTGGCTCATTCCATCTTTCCGTGATGCAGCTTTGTTAAATAATGAGATGACTAATCAACTATTGATGACCTTTTGCCTGCTTCCCTCCTGGTGGCAGTTTCTCATTTGGTTTATTCTAATTATCATCAACTCCTGCTCAGAACCAGTCTGGGTGCTTCTTAAGTGCAAACCAAAAGGAAAAGCCGCTATGAAATGAGAAGCAAGAAAGATTCCACTAGGCCAATTACCTGCAAATTGCACATTTGTCGTTCTCTGCACTGAGATAAGTTATACCTAGGCAGCCATTTTCAAACAGATCCCTGTAGAGTAGTACTGTAGAAGTCAAGGGGATTGGGCTGGAATAAATACGGGTTATGTACAGCCTGCTTACAAAGAAACTCACATGCAGATTTATGTAGAAACGGTGGATTAATTTATTCCCCAGAGTTGGCTACGCAGAGTTGTCACAACAACAGCTGCTGTCTTTAGGTTAGGAACTAGCTACTGGAGTGACAAGTGTTGGTGACTGAGGCCCTATAAGAAAATCTGGGACCCACAGACCCACTGAAGGGCCATTTGCAGGCTGTGGAGGTGGGATAAAGTGGCAGGGAGCCACCATGATGCCTTCTGTCCACTGTCTTATCCCCAGGAGCCCCTGCTTTGTTTTCACGAGCCTTGGATGAAGCAGCCAGTGGAGGCGGGACTCCCTGGGTGTCAAGTGTTGAAGCCAGAGGCTTCATTCCCACCCAGGGAGTACAGTTGAACCCCCATATCCACAGAAGCAATTTCCATGGCTTCAGTTATCCATGGCTGAAAAAATACCATAGAGTTATGCTGGAAAATGCCTACAAGGCATCCTTTCTAGGCATCTTCTAAGTCCTCCAAGGCAACTCCATTGTATGTTTGTACCAGAAGTCCTTTATTGTAATAGAGTTCACTATTATCCGTGGTTTCTCATATCCATGGTAAGTCCAGGATCCAAAACCCCATTGGTATATATAACGTTCTTCCTTACTCCACTTTGCATTTGAGCTTTGACTGTCTCCCCGCCCTCACACCAACCCTTTATATGTGATATGGTTAATGTTTGGGCCTCTTGATGTTGTCACAACATTAGCGCTGGGTAGGGTGGTCATGTTGAATACAGGATGGGGCTCCGGTATCTGTAGCCCTGAACGGATAGTGGAGCAAGATGAGGTATTGTAAAGCTCCATCAAGAAGGATGAAGATACCTGCCCTCTCTTGCCTTCCAAACTCCAACGTTCAGCCCTTCTGACACAGCTATTGTCTCCCTGTTGGAGAGTGGAGGGAGAGGGTGTGGAGGCACCGGTGACAAGAAAAGAACTGGGTGCTCTTCCACATGCCCTCTGTGCTGATATCATGTAATGCAAAGTATCCACTTACCATGCAAACTGGTGTAGATTTACCTGCCATACCTAGCTGGGTAGTTGTGGATGAAGGCAACTTTTCTTCAGTTATGAGTGCTAGGTACCTACTGTGGACACCCCATGGTCTTGCTTTGCTGTGACAAGAATCATAGTGTTAACTATATTTACCAAATAGTTCTTGTTTTAAAGGATACCCCTTATTCTAATAAGCAGGTACCCTAGGAATTAGGTTGTCTTTAACAGTGTATGCGCTGTTGATTTGGGTATTAGTAAGAGATGGCTTAGGAGCCAGCATGGAATAGTGGTTTGGGTGTTGGATTACAACTCTGGAGACCAGAGTTTGAAACATTGCTTGGCCATGAAAACCCACTGGGTAACCTTGGGCAAGTCACACACTCTCAGCCTCAGAAAACTCCATGATAGGTTTGCCTTAGGGTTGCCATAAGTCAGAAACAACTTGAAGGCACATAACAACAACAACAACAACAACAACAACAACAGTTGGCTTAGGTCTGGTCAGTCTTTCCACTGTGTGCCCAGCTAGATCTGTTGATCTTCAGGATATCTTTCTCTTGCCCTTGGACTCTAAAAAAGAGTTCTTGCCCCCCCACACACACCTTCTTCTTCAGTCATCTTGAAAAAACAAGAGAATCCCAGAAGTATACAAAATACAGAAAATTTTCTATATCTTGACTCTTTTTCTCCCCTTTCTTTCTTAGAATGCTCTGTTTCTTTGAATACATGCTGCCATGAGTTTCATTTTTGCTAGTGTAAATTTTTATATTTTGGTTGTGGCTGAGAATGCATTCATCCAATTGAAGTGATTCTGTCTAGGGCTGCCAAATTGAAAACTGGAGAGGGCTTCTGTATCTTTACTGGTTTTGTACAGGAGGAAATTTCAGAAGGTATTGCTTGTGCTGCAACCAGGTAACAAGCAACGATTGGTGAAACTCCCTCTTCTAATACACAACCATTAAAGGTGCAGGAACCTTCTCTGGTTTTCACTCTGGTAACACTTGTTCTGTCAGGCCCTGAGAGTAGTAATGTGGGTAATGTGGGTGTTTTATTCATCTATTTATTATAGAGAACATTTTTACCAAATTCTTCTGTTGAACAGACTTCCCTGGTAGTTTACAGATCAGTAGTAATCCAATGTTCATATTGAATAATGTCCCTGCCCCCAGGCAGAGATGGGAAAAGCATTCTCTGTCATTCATTTTCCAGTACAAATTGGTTTTCCCAACAGTCTGGAAGCCCTGTTGGGAAAAATAGCAAAGCAGAATGACTTATATATAGCTTTCTCCCTATATTTGAATGTTCTGAAGTTTTCCAGAGAATTTTTCTGCAGAGTAACATGTGGCTTTTTTTTTTTTTTTTTTTGCACAAAACCTCGTGAATTTTTTATACTGAAAATATGTTTCCTGCACAGGGAACGTGATTTTCTGTGCAGGAAATATGTTTCTTGTGCAAAAAAACCAGAACCAAATGTATTTTCTGCACAGAAAATTCCTGCTTGAATTTTTGAATGTGGAAAGAATGCTATGCAAAATTATTTGGTTTTCATCCAGTGGAAGAAGAAAACAACAAAAATTATACATGTGATGATGAAGTAATAAGGATTTACATTTCTACCCCTGGTTTGCAATCTCAAAATACTAGTTAAAAAGGAGGAGGAAAGGGAAAAGAAAAGAGAAAAGGACAGGAAAGGAATCAAACTCAGGCCAGATTATTTAAATTATGAAGTTCTTATAACTGGCAGTTTGGATAGAAATGCCACAGGGGAAGAAGGAGCCAAAAGCAGATAGTCTTATCAGCAGAGTTGGTTTGGGGAGAAGGATTCCTTCTTCCCTTTTCTCCCTCTGCTGCTGCCTAATGGAATGGAAGCTCACACTTCATTATCTGAAGCCAGACACTAAATCATAGCTGGGTCAAAATGAGAAGAAAAATGGTAGCTCAGGTTCTGTAGTTAACCATCTGCTTCTACCCGTAAGCCATTAATGGGATACCCTGTAATTATATATATCTCTATGTCTGAGCAAGGATTCTAAACTAAAACTCTAAAACTGGCCAGAGGAACTGCACAAAAACCAGGTCAAAGGCAACCAATTAAATGCTTACATATTGAGGAGTCAGCTACCATGAGCTACTGCTTTCTATTTTGTGGAATTGTGTTTTGTTTTCAGGGGATGGGGTTCTTTTCATTTATGGAATCTTTGTGTTATACTCTTTGGTGGTGTAACTCCTCTGTGGGGTTGTAAAGGTTTTGGAAAGAGATTTATATTATATTATCTTCTTATCTTATCTTATCTTATCTTATCTTATCTTATCTTATCTTACTATAGATAGATGATATAGATATAGAACTGTGATATGTAAATTAAAAAAAATAGTCATGTTAGCCTAGATCAGTGTGCAAAATGATCTTGTAGCACCTTTGAAACAAAAGAAGCCAGCCCACAAAATATGACCAAAAAGAGTGAAGCAAACCAGCATCAGCAGTAATGGTCAACCTGTCAGGACAGACTCCTGTGGACACATGGGGCCAATCTGTTCCTTCCCCATGGGAATGGGTAAAAAGAGGTACTGTTTTAAAACATTGTATCAGGCCCTACCCTGTCTTAGCACCATCTGAGCCCTGTATCTGCCCTGAGGATGGAATGGACAGCCTGCAGGCAAAAGCCCTGCATCGTCAGGACTGCAGGTCTCTAAGATGAGGCAAGACAGGGTATATTGCCTGTGTAGACAAGCCCTAACTGAGAGGAAAGTGGGTAGCATAAGCTTCCATAAACTTAAGTCTACCTCATCAGATGTAACAAGTAATGTAAGCAGTAGGCTCCTTCCACCACCACCCCCCACACACCTTGGCATCCCAAGAAGTATGACACTGAAGTCTAGGGCCACCATGAGTGGGTTCAGGCCCCAATGAAAATTCTTTTCAGGCTTAGAGGTCCATCCTTTCCCTTGAGGCCCTTTGAATCTGTGGGTGGGGAGACCAGTCACTGCCCCACATGACTAGCACCCCCTGGCCACCTGGCCAATTTCACTCTTAGACCCACACCCAGAGGTTGCCCACCTTCCACATCATGTGCCCCTCAGCAGTCAATCCTGGCCAACCAGAAGATATTTGGAAGCTGCTCTTGGAGGCAGAGGAGTTGGCAAGGAAATGGAAGAGCGGTTCAACAAGGGCTTGTAGGTGGCGGTGATGGTGGTGGTCCTGCTCCTCCCCCTCCTCCTCCTCTGGGTAGCTGAGGCCGCAGTGGGCTGTGGGTTGCTATTTCCAGCCACTGCCACAATTATCAGAGGCCTTGCATTTTACCTGTGGCTTCCTCCGACTCCACTCTCCTGCCCTTCCTGTTCCCTTCCTCCCACTTGCGGCCATTACTGTGCCCTTTGCTCCTCCATAGCTTCATCTCCCTCACTTGTATTTTCATCATTATTATTATAACTGCCTCTTAAAAACTTTTTTAAATTAAATTTTTAATCTGATTAAATATGATCAATATGACTTTTAAAAAACTTTTGTACTATGCAAATGTATTTTGTTTTAACTCACATTGTGAGCCACCTTGGGTCCTGTATTAGGAGAAAGGTGGGATATAAATTAAATAAATAATTTGAAATGGTTTATATATAAAATAGTTGTAAAGGTTAGGCACCTATGTCTAACTATTCCCAGCTGTCACCAGACCTTCTGGGCTCAGTGCAAAGGAGTTTATGTACTGTATGTGTTGTACTTTTGCACTGTTGGAGCACAGAAAACCAAGAGCAAGAGACTAGAGAGATAGATGATGGGTTGCATACATTTGGGCCTGTCATGTCGTTTGGAACAAAGCAAGGGGTGAAGCACCAGTGTTGCAACTGGTAAACTACAAGTCTTGGCAGCGGTGGCACAGGGTCCTGGGGGCAGAGAATCCATGAGGATTAAGCATGAGCCTTCCACAAGCCCCAGCAACAATGCATGACCACAACAAAGTCCACACTGCATGTGAGCCCTTATAGAAATGGAAATAACTACTGCAAATATTTGGTACCTTTTATTTCCTGGTGGGAAAATGCTTAGGTATTTGCTTCCTAGCTCTGCACTGCCTGGGTTTTACAAAAAAAAAAAACAAAAAAAACAAAAAAAAACTGTTCCCATTTACATAATTAGCTGACCCAGAATTAGTTTTGCTTACCCACCAATGCTGTCTCTGTGACATCACAAGGACCCTGCCAATAGGAGGGCATTTCTGACAGTAAGAGCTGTTTGGCAGTGGAATGCACTCCCTCGGAGCATGGTGGGGTCTCCTTCCTTGGATGTCTTTAAACAGAGGCTGGATGGCCATCTGTCGGGGATGCTTTTATCGTGATTTCCTGCACGGCAGGGGGTTGGACTGGATGGCCCTCATGGTCTCTTCCAACTCTGCAAGTCTATGATTCTATGACCCTCCCCATGATGTCACAATTGCTCACTCCTATGACCTCACAAATACTTGCTACTTCACACTTTTGGTGATGAAAGCTCAGGGTATTGGATGCTGCTGCTGCTGACCTGACAATCATAGCTTGAATGGCTTTGTCACAAGTCTTCTTTCACCTGTATTTCAACTTACCTGGACATTTGCTGTATTGTCCTCAGACAAATGGGAGAAATTGTGGATGAAATTATGGACTTCTAATGTCAACAGACTTATGTTTTGTGTGATAAGGAGACTTATGTAACTACAAGAATTATTGTCTGCCTGAAGGTCTATGTGTTAAACAAGAATGTCTGATAGATCCAACCCTGCTTAATTGCATTGTTAATGATCTGGTCCCAGGATTTAAAAATAACAACAAACCAACTAGCTTATTTCCCTGAATGGGTTGAAATTGTTTTACTGTTGACTGTGGAAGAAGAGCTAAAGCAGTTGATCATTACATTAATTTCTGAAATGGATACTCCGCATCTCAGTTGGCATTCCCAGGGTGAACAAAAGAAATATGCAATCTATATATATAATTCTCTTGGGATGTTGCTTTTCCCAGTGTGCTGATTGGCTGCTCAGGAAACACAGTCAATCCACACCCAAACAATCACCACCCACATGCAAATTCCCTCTCCACCTCACAACGCACTCCTCTCACTCAATCTGTGGCCCAGATTGGGACCCAGGCAGTCAATTGGTGGTGGTCGTGGTGGTGGTTATGGTGGTGGCAGCGTCGGCAGCAAGGCAACAGAGCAAATCACTCTCAGCAATTCTGGGAAAAGTGTGGAACACTAAGAAGGGGAAGGAGGAATTTAAATCCACCAGCCTACCTTACAGAGTTGTCGTGAGGTTTACTGGGTGTTTGGGTTTTTTTTAATGGCATGTGGTACGCTGAGTCCAGCTAGTGGTACAGTAATAAGTGAATTTTGTACTGCTAATAAGAGATTGAATGATGGTAAGCAAAAGAGAGCGTTTCAAATCCACTTCTTTGTGTGTGTGGGGGGGGGACTCTTGCCCTTGTCTTTTAAATTCTTTGGCTTCCTAATTTAGAAACATTTCTAAATAGAAGAGCATTAAGTACAGACATCCATTTATGAAATCTTAACACATAAACTAGTGGAGCATCCCCTGCTGAATGTCATAGGTCTCAAATAGTTTGTCCCACTAAAGTGCACCATTTGCTAGTTGCAAATGTAGAGGCTTGATGGGCCAGAACTGATTGTAAACCAGGAGTAATTACATTAAATGAGAAGTTTAGCTGGGTATTTTATTTTCTGCTAAATATCAAGCATGGTGTGCTGGCTGAGTCATGTGATCTACTTGCCTGGAAGCCATTCTGCTTGCTACAGCTTGCTTGTTTGAACATGAGCAGCTTTCAACAGTTGTTGCAATCAGCCCACACTTTATGCATTGAATCTGATGATTAACACACCAGGCAGAAGAACCAGAAATTATACAATATTGGTTAGAAAATAATGGACCACAGAAAGCCAAAGCACACAATGAGCTTGGGAACCTATAGAAATCTGGTTTTGCATGGCAGAACAGAGACAGAATTAAACTAAGCAAACCTATGTAGACATGGACACTAGAGCCCTACCAGTGGAAGACCTATATATTATTAAGCTAAAGTTATTAGTTGTGGTTATGCCATTGCATCATTTCCAATGCAGATGCAAATTATTCATTCCAGGAACAAGGCTCAGCTTCCTTGGAGTGATGGAACAAAAGGTCAGGTCCTTCAAAGAGCCGGGTATTTCCTGTGAATTGGTGGAAGTGCCTTGTAGGTGCTGTTATGATACTTGAACACAAGGCTCTGAACCAAACTTCTAAGTGGACTTTCCCAAAGGGATGTAATTGGGTTATCTCTATATTTACCTGCCATCATGTCTGTCTGCCTATCTATCATGATGATTATCACTATCATCATTATAATATACTTATATAGCGCCATCAGTGCACATGATGTTTTACAATTGTTATTTTGACAGTCCCCTGCCCTCAGGCTTACAATCTAAAAACACACAAAAGGAAAGAGGGATAGCAGTGGAAGAAGGGATTAAGTCCACCAGATACTAGCTGCTCTTCTCCCCCTCTGATGGGGAGGTAGGTAGATGGCAGGTAGAATAGGGAGGGAGGGCCTTCCATCCTTCCATCCATGTTTTCAGAGTTTCAGTCTTTACTTTCTTGAATTAAATTTCATATTATCTGAACTTATAATAGGGCCAGAATGTGTGCTTAGTGCTTTGCTTGTGTATTTTAATTCCATCATCCTAGATATTTTGTCCTTTCCTCACACTGCCTAGTTCTGATGCCCTTTCTACCTTCCTTTAGATGGATTTGATTAGAATATTGTTTGAGTGATCAAGCCTGTGTTGTAATTGTTAGTGTAATAAAGGCATCATAAATATAACGTAACAGCATATCCACAGTTTAGTTAGCATATAATCACCATATACAATTGTCCCTTCATATTTGCTATGGTTTGTTTTCAGGACCCCCCATGGATACCAAAATCCGTGAATACTCAAGTCCCATTATATGTAATGGCATAGCAAAATAGTGTCCCTTATATATGATGGAAAAATCAAGGTTTGGCTTTTTTGGCCAGATTTCTGTTTTTTTATTTCTCTTTGATGGGAGAGCCCCAATTTAAGAAGAGTGATGTCATCCCTGAGGCAAAAGATGAAAAGTCAATATATGCGTGAGAACATTCCTTGACAATCGGTTACTATTTCATCCCGGATTGAGCTTGTTTCAAGTTTGTATCTCTCTCTCCTTCTCTCCATCCCACTCTATACCATAGCTCATATAGATTCATCACTCAGGAAGCAGACAAAGGTAATTTCTTAAGCTCCAAATGACAATGCCACCTCCTCATTCAAAGAGATTATTAGCTCATAATTTGTTCAGATCTGCTATGTAGGTCGCTCAGGAGGCAACTGAGAGCTTGTGCATCCCTAAACAATCTGATGGTGCAATAAACTGTATAGACAAAGCAAGAAGAATTTCTGCAGTTGTCAAAGAGCTTTGCTTTGATCAGTTTGGTGTCACTTTGATAAGTTTGGTGTTACAAGAACTGTGTGTGTGGAGGGGATGAGAATACAGTACATGTTGCTTTTTTCTCTCAATAGAATGAATGGTTTGCCCATATATATGACATTTTCAGACCGGGGCCAAAAGCCCCATTGCTGCCCCACCACCTCCTCTCCTGTTCCTGCAATGGAATGGAGGTAAATGTTCAGACATTTACCTCCATTCCGCTCCAGGAACGGGCTCCCTCCTTGCTTGATGGCTGGACGTAAATGCAGCTGTCATAAGGCTGCCTTTACGACCGGCATGGGGAAATCCCATGGAGGGAAATTCAAATATAAACACACACACCCAGCTATCAAAAACAGAAACTAAATGAAAAAATAAATAAATAAAAATACTGTATAAGTAATCTGGGAGGGAGGGTCCCACTTACCTGGATGTCTCATTCCTGGCAGAACGGACCTCCCCTCATTGTGGGAGAGGAACAGGACACCTTTTGGACCACCTTGACTCCGTTGCAGAAACGGAACAGGGTGGTCATTAACAACTTCTCCCCATGACTGAAATATCATGGGAAGAAAACAGAACAGGCATATTGGAGGCATGGAAGAGGAGAACGTCATCTGAAAGAGAAATCTTTCAGAGACTCTGTTCCATGCCTGCAACGGAACAAATGGGTTGTCTGAAAATGTCCATAGTGTTACCTGCTGTCACCTCCACAAATCCATATATTGAGCAAATGAATGAATGCTGCACTTCCTCCTTTGGGTGGAGTATTCCTAGTATTTCTAGGAACCTCAGCATTGGTGGGGGGAGGTTAATTTTTTTTAATTGCACAGGGAAATTGTTGCATTCAACTTTTACAAAAATGTTATCTCATTACAATCTCCCTCCCCTCATTTTTACATTTCTATAAAACATTCAAACAGATTTATATGCTGATTTTTAAATCTTCTCAGATTGACTTCCTTTTGTTTTCCATACAAAAAGTATGAAATCTAAATCTTTAAGTCACATGATTTTCCTATCACACTTAATTATCTAACAGGTATGGCCACCTGTTTCAATGTGTTGTTTCAAAAAAAAATTTACATGGTGCTAACTCCTGTATAATCTAACTATTCAAACCTTATATCTTCTAGATCTAGGTTTAGCAGTCATCTACATGAGCCCCCACCCCCCAAAAAAGGATTGATCCACAGTAATAGCAATTCACAGCAGCTGTGACTTGTCTTAATGGTTTTACAGCCCCTATAAACTTTGGATGTCGTCTAGCCAAGATGGCGGTCACAGGTGAATTTCTCACATTTTTATATCTGCTGCTGCTGAGTGTTTTTTAAAAAACTTTTCCTTGGTGTGCACAGGCGATATTTCACATTTACAAAAAGAGAGAGAGAGAAAGGTAATACAAATCAGTGTTTGATCGCCTTAGTGATCGCTCGCTATGGCGAAAATCCAACATAGTGGGTTCCCATTAAGACAGATTGTATTCCCAGCGAATTCCATTTGGATTGTTTTGACCATTTAGACAGGACCATACAAAGATATTTCACAAATGTTCCAATTTTCTTTCCAATGCATTATCACTGGCAGCCAGTCTTTTTCTAATTGGTTTGAAGAGTTTGCCTGAATCTTATTTGTTAAATTATCTAGCTCTACCATGTCCACTCATTTCAAAAGCCAGTCATTGAAAGTTTGAGTTTCCTTAACTTTCCAGTTCTTTGCCAGAATTAATCTCGCAGCTGAAATCATGTATAGCAGGATTAGGTTTTCAAAGCAAGATTCTCTCTTTCTCTCTCACTCTCTCCTCTGATGAGACACAATGGTTAATCTGTCTGATTTCTCTCATAGGTAAGGAAGGGAAACCATCAGGAAAAGTGAAGACTTTTTTACTTGAGGAAAGAACAGCAATTATAACTGATGCTAGGAGAGAAGGAGAAGCAGAAGGAGAAGATGATGTTGATTGGAATTCCCCAAATCTCCGCTAGGAGGGCCTTTACCCATTTTGGCTGAGAGGCTTTGAAGTACAATACAAGTCACTTTTCCAAGTTCTGCTCCATGCCCCATTTAGCCCTGTTTCCTCTGTGTAGGCTTGCTCATTCCCAGAAGGCATGCTATGTGAGACACTTGGCAGAGGACCAGTGCAACCTACTGCTCACTCTGATAGCATAAATAGTCACAGACTGGAAACTGAGCTAGAGAACTGGGTGCTCACCTGACATTCCCACCCCTCCCTCAGGACCTTCTCCTGGAAGAAAAGAGGCCACCTTGCACGTGAGGCAGGAACTTGATCGCTCAAGGCTTCAGCCTGGGAAGGTAGAATTGGCTGCTGCAATCGGAAATTCCAACTGCAACCAGGCCCAGACTGGCCTCATTTCAGCAGGAAAAGCATACCTGCTTTGAGGCATCCCTTTCCTGCCATTGAGACTAATATCGGGGTCTGCTGCATAGCAGTGGCAGTAATCCTAGAACAACTGGCTCTTTCTCCATCTTGCTGACACACAGACAGAGGCTACAGTTGCCTAGCAGGGTGAAGTGGAGCAGAAGAGACCAGGACTCCTCCCGGCCTCTTACGGCTGGCCTCAGGGTGTTTTGACAAGGCCTACTTTTCTCACACTTAACTGGCAAACTGCAGCCACTGAAATGCTCAACCTCATAATCCCTTAAAGGGCGGTTTGATGGATTGATTTTTTTTTTTCACTTTTAATACCTCCACGAACCAATGTTCTCTTTGTGGTGCATGTATGTCTGTGTCTGTCTGTCTGTCTGTCTGTCTGTCTGTCTGTGTGTCTTCAAGTCCCTTGTTGGCTTATGGTGACACCGTGAATTCCATAGGGTTTTCTTAGGCAAGGACTACTCCAAGGTGGTTTTTGACAGTTCCTTCTTCTGAAATATAGCCTACAGCACCTGGTATTCATTGCCAGTTCTTCTGGGCTTTGGGAATGTTCTTCTTTTTGGACTGTCATTCCAAGAATCCCCCAGCCAGCTATGCTGGCTGGGGGATTCTGAGAGTGACAGTCCAAAAAGGCACCTTTTCCCATGTTCTGGATGTTTTAGCCTGCAGCATTTGGAGGAAAGGGACTAAGGTCAGATCTTATGTGTGTATGTATGTGCCTTCACATCACCTTTCAACTTATGGCAACCCCGTGCATTTCATAGGATTTTCTTAGCCAAGGAACACTCAGAGGTGGTCTTTTAAAAAAAGCAACTATGAGCTCATCCAGACTGGCCAAATATCTCAGGAGATCATGGTTTTTACTTCTCTAATTACCACCTTTGTTTCCAAACAATGCATTGGTAATTTTAGGCCATTCCAAGCTCCCCCCACCAACTTTACCAAGTTTTATTGTTCCTATCATTAGGGTGGGGGGGTGGATGGTTTAAAAAAAATACTTTCCAGTCTGTAGTCTTCTCCTTTTCACTCCCTTTAACCTGCTCTTGCACAGTTTAAGTTGGATCTAGAGTATTCTATGGACTTTGTCAGGCGGGGCTGAAATCGCAGAATTACAACGCAATAGTATCACAAATGGGTTCCCATTATTGCCTGATGTTGGCACCCTCCCATGGTCCATGTGTGCTCCACCTGTTAATTAGGCATAACTTTTAATTGATGGGCAAAGCCATCGAAAGCCCTCAATATTGCTCTTTTTGTGGTATTGACGAGCATGTGATAACGACATCCCACTGTAATTGCAAAATTACAGTGTGAATGAGTGGTCCTCTTCCCCCCCTCCCCTTTCCCAATGAGAATACATATTAAACCTCCATGGAAGAACATGAAGATGCCCTACAGAACAGTCTTTCAATTGACCGTCACCTTTTCCTGGTACTTTTTATATTTTTTTAAGTGTTTGTGAATTTCTTTGGTTATTTCTTTGTTTTTAGTATTTTAGAGTGAAGTTGTGCCTTCTCATGAGAACAGCTGAAATCTCACCCATGCAAAATTGCAAAAGAGATTTTTTTTTTCTTAAAGGTGCACACGCCAGCCAGCAGGAGGCATTAATACTCTGTCATTAGAAGGCAATGCGAAGACAGGTGTTATTATAGCACAAGCTGAAATCCCCTTCTTAAACTGCTAGTGGTGGTTGTGCAATAATTCCATGGCGGTAGTATTGCGTGATTACAGTGACGTGAGATCATTGCTATAATCATGCCACTATGTTTCCATTTTCCTCGATCATGGAATTATAGCAGTTTTAGACACTAATCTGATAAAGTCCTATGTCTCTATGCCTGCACAAGTGGAGGAGAGAAGAAAAGAGGATGTGGGAATAGACCCTTCCTTTCTCTCCCCACTGTTTTGTAAAACTGCTCTTGGGAGGAGGAGGAGAGAGGTGGTAGAAAGAGGAAAAGGGGGTCAGGGAAAGAGATTGTCAGAATTCAGTGTTCAAAATAAAGTGCCCAAAGACTCTCTTATTGTATGGGATGGGGTGGAATGGGGTGGGTCAGGCACTATCAGCACAATAATTAATATGAGAGCATAGGTCATGCCTTTTACTTTAAAAAAAAAATAGTGTGTGGATGTGGATACAAGAAGCAGCAGACCAAAGTTATAGCTAATTATAGCAGCCCATTAAATGTAGCTAATTGAATCAGTATTAGTTTCTAGTCTAGACAAGCCCTACAAGACAATAAAACAATGACTAAAGGATGCAGAACAGAAAACCAAGATATAACTGGCAGCACTGAGTGTATAAAAACAAATGTCATTTTGTTGTTGTTTTGTGCCTTCAAGACATTTCCAAGTTATGGCACCCCTAAGGTCAACCTATTGGGGGTTTTCTTGGCAAGATTGGTTGAGTGGGGGTTTGTCTTTGCCTTCCATTGAAGAGTGTGACTTCCCCAAGATCACCCAGTGGGTTTCCATGGCTGAATGGGAATTTGAAACCTGGTCTCCAGAGTCTTACTCCAGTGCTCAAACCACTACATCACACTGTTTTTATATCTTGTAGCAGGACAAAAATGTAAAGGGGGAGAAGTGTTAGAACAGTTCTTAGCACGTTGTAAGTATGTAAGTGCTCCATTCTATTTATCTCTTCTTGCCTCTATTTGCCTCTTGTTTTGTTACTCAAAACCACTGGTGCAGCTAAGAAATTTTGACTGATAATGGGAATTGTGTGCCCCCCTCCTGATGTTGTTGGATTGTTTGTGCAACTACACTACTCAATTATATTAGTTTTATCCTGTTTTAGCTCTCAAAGCTATGTCCTATGGCATCCTGGGATCTGTAGTTTGGTGAAGTGATTAGAATTCTCTCTTGCAAAGCTCCTGTGTTTCTCAATGGAGAATTTCATGCATGTCACCAAACTGCAGCTCCCAGGAGTCCACAGGATAGAGCAATAAAAGTTCTCTCTCTCTCTCTCTCTCTCTCTCTCTCTGGCTTTTCTTCACAAATGAATATTCAGGAAGGACTCATCCCGTGCTTTCTGCAAGCATGCCGATGAGTAAAAAGGCCAATCCGAGATAAACAAGTCCGGTTGCAGAAAGCACAGCAAAAGGTCTCCTTAGGTGATGTTTCTGGGTTGTGATTCTTTCTGCGTTGACATTTCTCTTCAAGACTTGTTCTGTGTGAGTTCTCAAATAAGGCTGCAGCATTGTGGATAGTGCATCTCCATGCCTCCCGATGTGAGGCCAGGGTGGACCATTGTTGGTGATCAATTTGGCCGAGCCTGAGATGTTGTTTCAGGGAGTCCTTGTATCGTTTTTTTGGAGCGCCCCTCTTACGCTGACCCGTGGCGAGTTCACGGTAGAGTACTATTTTTGGGAGGTGATGGTCCTCCGTCCTAGAAATGTGCCCTGCCCAGCGCAGCTGTGTTCTCAATATCATGGCCTCAGTGCTGGTGATACCTGCTTCCTCAAGGACAGCAACATTTGTCACATAGTCAGTCCAGTGTATATGTAGCATTGTGCATATACAGCACTGATGAAAGCATTCAAGGAGTCGTAGGTGGTGGTGATAGGTGACCCATAAAAGTTAAAGTGGTATGAAACTGATTTGACTGTGTAGTACAGATACACTCTACATCTCTCAGCACTCCTCATTATTAGCTATGCTGGCTAAGTCCAAGGAGACTTGGGGCCCTTTCACACTACATAATTATAGTACCATGATTCCATTTTAACTGCCATGGTTTCATCCTATAGAAACCCTACAATTTGTAGTTTGGAAAGGAATACAGGTTGCCCCCTGTGTCCACAGGGGATACATTCCTGGATTTACTCAGATAATAGCAAACCCTATTAAAACAATAGACTTCCAGTACAAACATGCCATAGAGTTGTATTGGAGGACTTAGCAATGCCTAGAGAGGACACCTCTCTCGGCATTTTCCAACATGACTCTATGGTATGTGTCACTATTTTTTTTCAGCTGTGGATAATTGTAACCACAGATATTGGTTCCATGAATATGGGGGGAGAGCTGTATTTATAATTCTCAGCCACAGAATTCTTGCATCTCACCAAACTACAGACTCTGAGCTTCCACAGGCTGCAGCCATGGAAGTTTCAGTGGAATCATAGTGCTATAATTGTGTATTGTGCAAGGGTCCTTGCAGTCTAGTGATGCTGGGAGGGTCAAATGAGTCATATCACTGTTTTACTGTTGTTGTTGTTGTTGTTTTTGTTATGTACCTTCAGGTCATCTCCTACTTATGGTGACCCCAAGGTGAACCTATCATGGGATTTTGGGAGGCAAGATTTGTTCAGAGTGGGTTTGCCATTGTCTTCTTCTGATGCTAGGAGAATGGGACTTGCAAAAAGTCATCCAGTGGGTTTCTGTGGCCAAACAGAGATTTGAACCCTAGTCTCCAGCACACAAACCACTTCACCACTCGGGCTCTTCACTATTTTATACCCTGAGCTTTATGACTTTATGGGTAACCCCACACCCCATTATTCCTCTTTAAAAGTTCTACTTTCTGACCACTCCTCCCCCACCTGTACTATTTCACACTTTTACAACTGCTTCAGCATTCCTGACATCTTAGCACACAAGACAAAAAAGCTTTGGTTTTAAAAAAATGTATACATATATGTTGTGAACATGGAAACTCCACTACAGAAATAAAATTGAGTTTTCTTTTGCTAGTAAAGGCTTGGGAAATGTACCATGTTATTGTAGCATTAAACAATAGAGTTTTAAAGTAAAATAGTGAAATGAGCAACCCATGGGCATATCTGGCTGGCTGTCCCCATATTTTTAAAAATGAAAAA
The DNA here is from genome assembly GCA_030847615.1 of Gambelia wislizenii. Lineage (NCBI taxonomy): Eukaryota > Metazoa > Chordata > Lepidosauria > Squamata > Crotaphytidae > Gambelia > Gambelia wislizenii. The sequence goes on from JAUMIR010000007.1 coordinate 36,232,301, forward strand.
GAAAAGATGCTGCAGTGAACAGCCACCAAGGAGATTATCAGACATGGCTACTATGGCACCAGTATAATGACATCATAATGCAAAAGGACAGCAATATCACATGTCGTCCTTTTGCGTTCTGCTGTCATTCTGGTGTTTCTTATTATTGACAGGCTGAGCCATCAATAGAACGCCCGTCCCATTTTGGTGCTGGCATTGCTGGCATCTGAAACCTCGCACCATTGTCCTGCCATGAATATAGCTTCAGTGGTTGGTCCTCCCAGATCATGAAAACAAGGTAGGCTACCCTCTTTTTATGAACCTCCCGGGGTTAATTGTTTTGTTTTGTTTTGTTTTAGTGTGTTTATATGCTTTTAAAAACTTTTTTCTTGTTATTTCCTTTTTATTTTTTGAATTTCCCGTGCTCGCATCTTCTTGTGAGAACGGTCGGGATTTTAGTCCAGGAAGTGAACGGAGCTCTGTTAGAGCACTGTTCATTCCTGGGCTACCTTTGGACGTAAGAGAAGGTAAGTCTGATGGGGAGGGTTATTGTGCCGGGACAGGAATTTGGTCTGGAGATTGTGGGATCTCTTAAAAGAAAAAAATAATCTAGCCTCAGTTTTTTGTGAACAACAATCCACTTCATCAGATCTGATAAGGGTCGAAATACATCCCAATCAACAGGAGAAGAGACACCCACCCCCCATCGCTCCCAGTGGCTGCTGACCAGTAAGTCAGAACTGGGGGACTTTTATGATTCCTATGTATTTCCTACACTGTTCTATGCATAGGGATCATGAATATGAATTATTTAAGAACTGCAGTCATGAATTCCAGCCAAGGTCTCACACAGGAACCATGAGGATATCTAGAATGTCACCACATGTGGTACCATAGCAGCAAGGACACGTGGGGGCCCCCACATTTTGTGGCAGTGGTGGGAAAAGTAGAAGTCCTCACAGTCCAGCACTGTGGCTCAGGGCACCATTCTCTACAGAGAAGCTTTCTGAAACAAAGAACTATCCACCATTGTCCCAATTAGTACAAAAATGATGTGTGGTTGAAAGTGTTGGTTGGTGTGAGAGTATCATTGGATGCTGAGTTTCTCAGAGGCTCATCAGGCACCATTGTTGTTTTTTCCCTTGATTGGAAGAGAATGATTCAGAGTGCCATTCCTACAATATGGAGTGACCGTTTTACACATTTGTCCACCTGAAAAGCATGTTGCTTTTATATGAAACAGAAGGCCAGTTCTGTGATGTTCACTTACACTGGATAAATCCACTTGCAAAACACAAGCAGATTTACTCTGACCCAGTTTAGATACATTCTAGTGTCCTCGCACAACACTTTACTGCTTATTCATTCTTCCAATGGAAAAAAAAACAGCTTTCCTAATCATTTCCCATCCTCAATTATGTATTTAGCAAGAGGAAAAGGATCCATGTGTAAATATAATTTGAGCATCCTGCAATGAATGATGGGAAGTCAATAATACCTTTTAAAATACTAGATGGTGACAGACAGTCACACCTTATTCTTATCCCAAATACTTGCCTAACACTTCAAATAAGGTCATGGCCATTAATTAGCAATAATAACCATGATATGAGTATCGCAATAGATTGCTCAGTGTCATTCTATGGTTGTCTCTTTCTATAGTCCCTAAAGAAAAGGTGTTTTGTAGATTTGTTTTCACTAGGGCCGGTCAGGGAAAGTCCTACCAGTTTTGATGAGCAATTCAGATGTATAGCCTAGCTTTTCATCCAGGGAGGTTAGCAATACCTACGCCCGTTTTGAAGCAAGTTAATTTACACCATTGGCAGAGATGTGCTGTTTCCTATGCAGAAAATGTGTTTCCTGTGCAAAAAGACCAAAATATTTTGTGCAAAAATATTGTCACTTGTGCAGAAATATTGCTTTTTGCATACATGTCACATTTTTGTGGAGGGAAAAAACCCTATAGGCTAGCATCTGTTCAATAGGTTTTCCATGTTTGTTTGTTTTTTTCCCCTGGGCTGTGAGGCCATATTCTGGAAGAGTTTATTTCTGGTGTTTCACCTGCATCTGTGGCTGGCACAGATGCATGCGAAATGTCAGAAATAAACTCTTCCAGAACATGGCCTCACAGCCTGGGGGAAAAAAAAACACAGAAAACCTATGGATGCCAGCCATGAAAGCCTTCAACTTCACATCTGTTCAATATTTGTGAGATAATAAGCCAGATGTACAATCTCATAACTTTTGGGGTTCATGTTTATGATTGTTAATGACCGGACATGAACCCCCCCCCCCAAAAAAAACCCTACCTTTTCAACTAGGCAGCACCCCAAACCAAGGGTTTCTAAGGTGCTATAGATTAGGACCCTGGGAAATTCAGACTGCTTTGCTCTTCTAGTCATGGGGCACATTTAGACAAGCAACTGCAACAGGACCTCCAGGCCTCTCTCCAGCTGCGCATCTCAGCTGCAGTCATTATTTCTCAACACCCCTTTCTGCAGTGCCTTGGAAACCTTTTGTTTCAGGAAAACCAGTTTAAAAGGTAGGTTTTGGGGATAGGGGTGGGATGGGCAGAAGTAGCTACTATGACAGAGCCCCATCATAGTTACATCTGATGCTGCAGAATCTGGCCATAATATTTCTGCACAAATGAATTTTCCAAAATAAGTCTCCAAATTCAAAGACACTTGCTGCTATCTCCTTTTTGTCAATGGCATCCTTAATGCATACTCCTCACACCCCATCTGTCTGTCTGTCCATTGACCTGTCATATTTGTTCATCACTTTCCCATCCAACAGGGCTCCCAGCATGATGTACCTTTATCAAAATCGATAGTAAACATTCCTCAAGATAGTTTTACAAACCAGTTTCAAAAACCAGAGGCCACGTGGAATATTATGATTCTGGCTATTGGGAATAAGAGCAGTTCAGGAAACTGTCCATGTAGTTAGTAAAATTACAATGAAATACAGATCTGCAGCAGATAGTGAGTTCACTTACAGTATAATTTCAAATTAGCCTGATTTAACAAGTGCTACTCTATTCTGCTTTGGTCAGATGTCATCCAGAATACTGTGTCCAGTTCTGGGCACCACAATTCCAGAAAGATATGGACAAGCTAGAATGTGTCCAGAGGAGGGCAAATAAAATGGTGAAAGGTCTGGAAGCCATGCCCTATGAGGAATGGCTTAGTGAGCTGGGTGTGTTTAGCCTGGAGAAGAGAAGATTAAAAGGTGACATAATAGCCATGTTTAAATATTTGAAGGGATGTCACATTGAGGATGGAGCAAGCTTGTTTTCTGCTGCTCCAGAGACTAGGACACAGAGCAATGGACTCAAACTGCATCTGTTGAGAGTGCTTTGATTGTGTATTCCTTCATGGTAGGGAGTTGGACTAGATGGCCCTTGTAGTCTCTTCCAACTCTATGATTCTATGATTCTGTTCATTCATTCATTAATTAAAATATTTCTATCATGAGATAAATGTTAGCATTCACTAAAAACATAATGCAGCTGCCTGCTTCAGCATGTCTACTTACAGGGAAAGAACCAGACACATCCCAACTCATCCCCTTCCTCTCCAGCAACATAAAAAGGCCTGTGTTGGGTAGGGGGAGCTGCACTACTTAAAAGGTCAGTATGGGGGGGATTTTTGCTCTGCAATGATCATAACAGCTGAATCGCAATGGCATGAGCCAGACTTATGCCACTGTAATCCATGAATGCAAACAATTTAAAACAATTCAGGACAAAAACAGAATCATTTAAACAGCATAAAAACAAATAAATCACAAGAATGAAACAGTAGAAAACAGCAGAAAAGGCTAAAGTAGCTAAGGCATTTCCAGCTGGAGACAAACCTCAAAGAAGACTCAAAAGAAGCACATTTCACAAGGGGATGGGGCAGGGGATCTGCATATGAAATTAGTCTGTGGAACTCCCTCCCACAGGAGATTACCGTAATCCCCTGCCCCTGTTCTTTTTCCACTGGACTTTTTATTTAGGCAGGACTTTGGCTCCTAACTCTTATGACAGTTGGTGCTTTGAATGCTGTGTGCAGTGCTTTTATCTTCTTTTATTAATGTTTTAAACATTGTATTAAACTGATTTAATTTGGTGCTTTTAACAGAATTGTTTATTTAATTGTTTTGTTAACTTTTGTATAATAACCTTTAGCTCTACTTTGTTTTGATTTGCATATCCTGTTGTGGGTCCTGCGTTGGGAGTAAAGCAAGATATAAATTAAATTAATAAACTGGAAAACTTTTTAGCTGCCAATTTCTTGCTTTCAGGGGACAGTGGGTTCTGGCAGGACTAGAATAAGGGAATTTTCTCCACATTCTCCTGGTGCAAATTCACTGGCTGGTCTTTCAGCAAATTCTTTCAGTTTAATGATCTTACATATTTGGTGGGAAGATAAGTAAGATAAATACCATATGATAAATATCATAAGATAACTATGGTAAAGCTCTGTGAAGATTATAAAAATGGTACAGGGATAAATAACAATTACAGGTTGACTCCTGTATCCGCAGATTCAGTATCCATGGTTTCACTTATCCACATCCAAAAAAGTACTCTCTGGGCATTTCTAGGTCCTCCAATGCAATTCTATGGTCAACTTCTGGTGTTTGCCTCATTGAAAATAATAGAGTTCTCTATTATCCACAGTTTCAGGTATCCATGGGGGGTCTTGGAACATATCCCCCATGGATCTGGGGACCAACCTGTACCAAATGCAAGTGTGGCACAGATATTTTTTGTTGCCTGAACTGCCAGGTTAATTGGTGATGCTATGTATTCAATACATCAACTGTGTGTTTACTAAAAATCTGTGGCAACATGGTGATAGATCAATGCTCATGACTATTTCATGAAACGACAGCACAAACGTTCATTTCCACCATAAAATCAGCACGAAAACTTACATGAGGATCTGAAGGCCTCAGTTTAGGTTCAACCCACATCTTTAAAATATGGAGTGACCTATTTACCTTTAAAATATGGAGTAATGGTGAGAAAGCAGTGCCTGCCTACCATGGTTTGAACCCACTGCCACCAAAACCATTACAACCACATAATGCCAATGTATGGGAATCATTGTTTGTCTCTGCTTAACGAAGCTGATTTGAACTAATGACCTAAATACTGTTGAGTGTCATACCCATGTCCTCTAAAATCGACAGCCACCAATCATGAGTCACTTAAAATCTCCATCCTGTTTATACCTAGGGGAATTTTGGGATTGGTGTCATCCCTGAATTCCATTTATCTCCCATGAGTGTATTTGCCCCACTATCATATCCTGAGCAAATATCCATGAGAGCAAGAGAGCATAGAAGGGAAAACAAAGTGGACAATTTCAATCAAGGAAACAAAGAGCTCTATGATATCAGAAGTGAATGACTCACTCCCTAAAGTGCATCACCTTGCCTAACTATAGCCAAAGACAGTGTTTTATGTGGCCAACCGCATTGTTTAAGGGTGTGGCTCATGCTGTTTGGTTACTGTATGCAGTGTGCAATCTATTTTTAACACAATTACAGAGCATCCTCCCCAGGCAATGCAACAACTGTCTTCATGGATGGAAACAAAAAATCATGGTAGCAACATTGTTCTTATGTCCCTTCACGTTGACTCCAATGTATGGTGACCCTATCACAGGGGAGGGGGGCAGCGTTACAGGAAAAGAGATTCCACCTAAATATTAGGCACAACTTCCTGACAGTAAGAGCTGTTTGGCAGTGGAATACACTGCCTTGGAGTGTGGTGGAGTCTCCTTCTTTGGAGGTTTTTAAACAGAGGCTGGATGGCCATCTGTCATGGGGGTGCTTTTATTGTTTTTTCCTGCATGGCAGAATGGGGTTGGACTAGATTATAGAGTTGGAAGAGACCTTGTGGTCTCTTCCAACTCTATAATTCTATGGTTCTGTGATTCTATGATTTATTGTGCAATGAAGGTTTGCCATTATCTTCCTCTGAGGCTGAGTGTGTGACTTACCCAAGGACTCCTACTGGCTTTCCACAGATGAGCAGAGATTCAAACCCAGGTCTCACAGAGTCCTAGATGAACACTTAAATCACTATACCACACTGGGGGCTTGTCTAGATGGATAATTTATCCCATCTTTCCCCCATCTTGGACCCCTGCAGTCCAGACAATGCGGAGCATTTGCCACATTTTGCTCCCAGGCAATCCTCACAACCCCTGGGGCCAAGATGGGGACGGGGAGAGGCTAAGGCCTATTACACCATTTTAAAAAATTACCTGCATACATCTGTAGTAGCTAAACTAAAACAGATCAGGCCCCACATGACCACAGGAGCCCATTCCAGCATGCCAGCCCATCGCTGCAGCTGCCCTTTGCAGCAGGAAGCAGGCCCACAGCTGACTTCCAAGAAAGGGAGGAAGATGGTGGCAGGAGATGGGCTGACATGCCCATCTGTACTTCCTCCCATTCTATGCAGGTAACAGGGAGGAACAGGCCAGATCCATGGGTAGAATACACTGGCAAGAAGCTGGCGTATTCTTGCCCATGCAGATGAGCCCTGGATCTCAGCAGTAGTAACTGTGGTAGTGGAAACTTCAGGATACAAAAAAAAAAAAAAAACAAAAAAAAACACCTTTATAGTAGAATGACAATAAAATCAAAATTATGTTGTGGTGTGTGAGGGGACAGCTTGAGAGGGGAGGTATATTACAGCAAGTCTGTCTAGTGTCCATCTAGTTCCACATTGCCTATTCTGCTATAAGTTCTCCAGGGTCTCATGAGGAAAGAGGCTGCTAACGACTCAATCCTTTTAAAGTGGAGGTGCCAGGGAATGAAGTGGAACCTTCTGAATTCAAAGCATCACTGAGTTATGGTCCCTTGACAAGAGACAGCAGAGTAACATAAGGCACAAATGGGCACAATTGAGAGGAAAAGGGGGAAGAGAATCAGAGGAGAATGAGAGGCACTGAAAGTGTGAAAGTAAAGGGAGAAAGAGAAGGGGATTACCTCTGGAAGTGACCAGAGCAGAGCAGTGGAAGTGCTCTCAGGGACATGAGCAGTGACAATAAGGTGAAAGTGTCAAGAAGAGAAAGTTGGAAGCAGAGAATGAGACAAGGACAAACCATGCTTACAGTTTGAAGGCTGGGGCCAAATGGGAGCAAAGGAAAAGACAGAGGGCAAGGGAGATGAACAAGGTGGGTGTTCCTGGGACTAAGATTTTGGGGTTTCATCACAAAGTTCAATCATCACAGAGTTGTACTGGCTCTTACAAATGCTCTCAGTGCAGGGACACCTGCATGCGGTGGTAGGAGGTAGTGATCTGGGATGATTCACCAATGAGTGACTAATGCAAGCAGTTTCACACATTGCAGTTCTCTCAACCACTAACTTGCAGTTGTCCTCTCTGTGTTTACAGGTTTGGCCTGTTAAGGATGAGAGTGCGGGCAGTAAAGTTCAGCATCTCTAGAGCTGCCATCAGATCCTTGCCTAAAGAGGATGTCAGACGTTGATCTTTGTATTTCTTGGTCATGATGAATATAAGATTGATTCCCTCCCTACACGCACACCCTAGAACAGTTATGCAATTATGGAGGTGAGCAGCTAAGGCAATGTAAGGGTAAAGGATGAACTGATGTTGAATGGGGACTTAAGAACAATGGCTTTCAGACTATGAAGCAGGCCTCTACATTATTTTGACCTTACTGACAACCTCCAACCTTTCCTTTCAGAGGTAAGGTGTGGGTTTTTTTGGTGGTGGTGGTGGGGGATCCTGCACATAGGAACTCCAAAAACACTTTCCTTCCAGTAGCAGGATCTTGAATATTGCAGCCACCATAACCTAATCATGCACTAATCATGGGACCTACAAAGACATACCTTCCAAAATTTCACAGATGAAAACTGGGATGTGTGAGGCCAAGCTACACCAAGTACGGCGACGATGGCAAAGATTATTAATGGGGAAGAACACACAAGCTAGAAGAGGCTGTAGTCATTTGCTTTTGTCTGAGCCTACTGGGAAGAACAAAATTCTTCCCCTCTTCTCTGCTTTCCTCTCCCCACACCGAGGGCTTGTCTACATTGGCCAAATACCCCAGCTTGTTTCCATTCCAGATCCCGGCATTCCAAACAATGCAGGGAATTTACCCCAATCTGTCCCTGGGCAATCCTCACCACACCCAGGGCAGATATGGGGCTGGAACAGGGGCAAACCAGGATAGGGCCCAATAACCTGTTATAGGAAAATACCCAGTTTACCCTGGTTTACCTGGAAAAACTGGATCGGGTGCTGTGTGTCCACAGGAGTCCATCCAGCATGCTGCTCCTCCCTGCCGCTGCCAGCTCCCTGGCTCTTCTAGAAGCCAGGCACGGGGTCCCTCAACATGTGCCTGAGGCTGATCACATGCAGAGAGCCTGCAGTCACATGTTTCAGGACTCTTGCCTGGCTTCAGCATCAGTGGGGAAAATGGCAGCAGCTTCAGCAATGGGCCAGTGTCCTGTTTTCTCCAGGTAATGGATGGGGTGGGGGGGAATGGATCAGATCCAAAGTAGTCAGGATATGCCTGCAGGGAGCTGCCATATCATGCCTGGTATAGATGAGCTCTGGGTTAATTGTGTACAAATTACTTCTACACTTTGAATTCAAATAAGCTGAGGACAAAGAAGAAAACTGGGAGGAAGAGAGAGAAACTGGAGCGTTTTAAAAACAGCTGAACAAGTGGGATGATAGAGGATTAATCAGGATTGTCATTGTCAAATCAGGACAGTTGGTGGGTGTGCAGAAAGGCAAAATGGGTGGGGCACTGCAGGAACAATGGATTACAGTAGCTCCTTCCTTCTCTGCCTCTTTCTCTGGCTTTCAGTTTTTATAGGAAAGCCAGAGTTCCTCACTTTTCAGTCTTCTTGCCATACCAATAGTGGTTTAGGGTTTTGTGCATACTCAGCAGAGAACTGCTTATGTGCAGTGGCAAGCATTAGGTTCCATGTGCTTGCCTGCTTGAGATAGAACTACCCGTGGGTTAGCAAAGCCAACAAAGTAGTACAGTAAAAATAAAGCTTCTCTCCCTTCCTGTCCCACCTCAGCATCGCAAGTACAAAAAGTTTGGGAAATGTTGCCATAAGAGTAAGTTGAGCTGTAAAGGAAAAATGAAAATCAAGTCTGGGGAAACTTTACACAGTGCTGTGTAGTGGATCTGCACTGGGAGTTCAACCATGAAACTCACTCCCCAGGTCAGATAATGCAACAAAACTCCTGCCTTGAATAGCATGTGGCACAACTCAAAGGGTATGGAGTTGGTTGAAGGGAGAGGAAGAAAACAGTGTCACAGGTGCAAAGAAGTGTGAGCAGAGTTCATGGTTGGGTGTGGAAGGCTAGAGGAATTAGGTGACATCTGTATACTTTACCCTGATTCATACCTAAGAAGGGACCTCAAAGGTAACCTATTCCAACTCTTTCCTGCAGGAGGAAATTTACTGCTACAATATGACTGATAGGTGCATATTCAGCTTCTTCTTTAAAGCCTCTAACAAAAGAGAGTCTGCCATCTACTGAGGCAGGCTGTTTCACTGTCAAACAGTTCACACTGTCAGGAAGTTCTTCCTGATAGTTTATTTTTCTTGTAACCTGAGCCCGATAATCTTATAATCCAATCCTTTACTGTGTGGGGCAGAACAAATCAGTTACATAGCTGATATCTGAATCTGGTTCTCATACCACTTCTTAATAGTATGCAAAGCATACCCGGTTCATTAACTTTTTCATACAGAACTAGCCTTCCAGGCTACCCATTACCTTTGTTATCCTCATCTGGATATGGTTAAGAGTGTCAATATTCAATAGTCCAGTGGCTGTTAGCCTTTTCTTTACCAGGGACCCCTTTCTTTTGTTGTTGCAGACCCCCAAGACTTAACTCAAGATTTTAAACCCTAACAACAACAGCAACACAATCACGCCATCCATTAAACCTTCCCCCAAAAGCACTGGAGGAGGGGGGAATACTGTTCTCCTGCTTCTTCCTGCATGTTTGTGGCTGCAGTGGATTGAATGGCAATGGGCAGGCTAAGCCAGGCAGGCACAGTCACATGGCTGCTCCAGTGCAGGGAGGACGTTACTGAGCAGCCTTCAAGCCTTTGCAGACCCACTGTGAGGAGGACAGGGGTCTGTGGACCACGGGTTAAGAACCACTGCAATAGTCGATATTCTTCTTGAACTGTGAGGTACAGAACTAGACAAAGCACTTTGGGTGAGTTCTAGCCAAGTCAGAATAGACTTGAGCCATGACAAAGCAGAATAGATTGGAATCATTACGCCTCGCTCTGATCTGGAGACTGTATTTCTGTTGATGCAATCTAGAATTGCATTCTCCTTTCGAGCTGCCTTATCTTACTATTGTACTGACTCAGGATTAGTGTGTGTCCTACTAACCCCCTAGATCCTTTCCAGATGTCTTCCACCAGATGTCACTCATCCTGTATATGTGTAGCTGATTCTTCCTAGCCACATATAAAACTTTACATTTTTCTCAGTTGGGATTCATTTTCTTACTCTTTCTCTGTTCTCTAACCTATCAAAACCATCTTGAATCCTGTTCCTGTGTTCTGAGGTATTATTCACCCTACTAGGGAGGCAATTTTTCATTTATTTCATTCTAAAAGAAAGCAAAAAGTAATTTTAATAATATTTTTCCCGTTGCCAAAAAAAAACTTTGAAAAATATTCATTTTCCACAGACTATTCACAGTTTGGGAGTTATTCTCTCTAAATTTGCAGAAAACAGAAAATTTTGGCAGAAATATATTCTGTGCAGTAAATGCTGCAGTTGGGGACTTGTCCTGCACAAAATTCACATGTGGCATTTTCACCTAGAAAACAACATATTTTTTGGCTACTAATTAAACAGAGGAGCACATGCCAGCACCAATGGGTAAGTTGCATGCAAGGAGGGAGAAAGGAGTAGAAAGAAGGCAGAGGTATGGTTGGCTCTCATGAGATTTGCAAATGTTTGCGACTGTCAGGAAATGCTTGCTCTAGTAGTTAGAAAAGCCTTAGGAACCCATCTTCATAAAAATATGCCTTGAGACTTGATTGGAGGGATCAAATAAAAGTCTCAAGGACTGTTGCTAATAAGACAGGAGGGGTCCCACCCACCCCCAAATCCGCTCCTTCTGAAATACACTGTGTGTTTGTATGTATATACACCTGTATTTTCCTGGAGTCTGCAAAAAAAACCCTCACCCAATATTTCAGCAGTAGTTAAATTTCTATATGCCAAACATATATGAAACTATAAAATGCAGAATACCTAGCGGTAGTTGAAGCACTGTTAAAAGTGATCTGGATAGTACAGTTAAATTCTATGTGCTTCTCTATGCTGCTCCCATGTGGCTACATGCTGAATTTCACTTTGTGATGAAGCATTTTCAAGCCACATTAAGGCAGAATTATCCTCTATCAACCTAAAACCTTCACCTTGCATTTGCTCTCCTTTCCTGCTGTCTTTTTTTATTACTGTTAGAGAAAGGATTTCATTTCAAATTGGAATCTGAGACTTTCAGATTTTAAATGAGCTATGAGAAGCAGGCTCAGTCTAAACTACATTTATTATTTTCATTTGGCTGGATTTTTTTTTTTTTTTGCCCCTCCCTGTTGTCCACCTTTCCCTAACCCACTGCTTTTTTGTACCTATTATTTCTTACTGTCTTTGGTTGAGATCATGCATCAGAGTCTATGGGTGCATCTACACTGTAGAAATAATGCAGTTGGACACCACTTTAACTGCCATGGCTCTATCCTACAAAATCCTAGAATTTGTAGTTTTGAGAGGCACCCATGCTCTTTGGCAGAGAAGGCTAAAGTCCTTGAAAAACTACAAATCCCAGGATTCCATAGGATGGAGCTATGGCACTTAAAGTGGTGTCAAACTGCATTATTTCTGCAGTGCAGATACAGCCTGTGATGATTAAGTTGGCAATAACAGAGCTATGTTGCTGACACACTATGCAACCACACTAACAAATTGTGATGATGCACAACAGGGCACTACACAAGATGTCCCATTGTGCATCAGGGCACATTGCACATCAGGATGTGTTGTGTATTTAGGGCTGTTGCACAGTGGTCACACTACTGGCTCTGCTTGTAGGTATGTCTCTGCTCACCTCCTGAGAATACGCAATGCTGTAGCAGCACAATCCATCATTACATTATCATTATACAATCTACAATGACCTAACTTCCCAACATAATGCTAGGCTTTTTCTTATCTCTCTCTTCCTGTGCTTTGAGAAATGTAATATTTCTAATGAACTTGAGGGATGTGTGTCCTTTTTAGAGAATATCAGCAGCATTCCCTGGTTGGCCACAAGAAGGTGGGAGTTATGAATTTCTGATTTCACCTGTCCTTTTTCTGCCTCCCTTTCTCCATGTTTTAAAAAGTGGAAGGGAAGCAATAGATATCTGTATCCAGGAAAACATAGCACAAATATATACCATAACAAAGAAGTTCCATTTAAATTTACTTTAAAATGTCTGGTAGTCTATATATTAATGAATCCCTCACTGCAATCTCAAATTTAATTGGTTTGTTTATGCTTTTCTGTGCCACACTGTTAGTGAGGCATTCAGAGAAGATTAAGATCCAAACAATATCATAAACATATTGACATGCAATGGCTGGCATCCTGTCCATGACATACACAGGCTTAAGTCCACTTTATACCTATGTGTGTCTTTTGGGGGTGTTAAGGTCTATCTGGGTTAACACGTAATGGAGTCTCAAAGTCAAGGTTCAATTAATTCAGATGGCTTTATTTGCTAGCAAACGACACAAGGGGATCATTCCTGCCAAACTGTCAAAGAATCAAGCACACACGCCTTTTTATTACCGAGAAACAAAACCTAAAAATCTAAGGCTTTGCGCATGTCAATTACATCATTATATCAGTTAAGTTTTTATTTCTCAAAAAACTATTTCTTAGCTTTGATATCAGGTTCTTTGAACAAGAAAACCTCCCTAGCTCTGCCCAGCTCTATGTCTTGACTGTAATAAATCTGTACTAACAAGCAAGCTGGGCAGTATGCCAGAAAAGATAACAAACACAGGAACACAGCTGCTAACCTGACTGAGTTATTATTCTTGACTCTAACAGGCAATGCAGACTATATTATTTGAGCAAGCAAGTTACATCTCTCAGCTTTTCCTCTGACACAGACATATTTTGGCAGACTCAGTCTTTTCTTTTAGCAGGCCCAACATAACAAACTTTTGGGTGATCAATACAGACAGACCCTAATAACAGGCCCTATTATTCTCTTATAGACCCTGTCAGGGGGGTCAACATAGAGGTGGGCATTCTCTTCCACCTTCTACAATGACCAAAATTGCTTCCTACCGATTTACCATTTAGCCACTGCAGCCTCCCTCCATAGCTATTCAGTGCCTGCTGGACAGCTGGGTGGGGGTGGTTGGCAGACCAGAGAAGCATCTGGCTGCATCACCATAGCCAGGTGAAAAATGGTTACATCATCATCCAGAACACTCTCGCAGATCTCTGCAGATTGTGTCACCAGTCTGCATCTGGCTATGGAGGCATAGTCAGATATTTCTACAGTCTCTCTCCCTCCATCAAACACTGAATGGACATTGGGAAGATACCTGCAGCAGCTAAATGGTGAGGGGGGGGTGCTGAGTGGAGAGATGCAACATGTTTCCACCTGTAGTACAGAAAGCCCCTGCTTTTCTGACATGTTAGGACTGCAGAACTGTCAGAAACTAGAATTGGTTTAAAAAAAAAAAAAGCAGAACCCATGTAGGGAACATGCAAGAATTACAGGGGCTTGCTTGGGACTGCTTGCTCCCGTGCACCTGCTGCTTGAAGTCTCTCAGTCAGTTTGGTGCCTTCCCCCCTACCCCAGCTCGCTTTGCAAGCAGCATGCACATCTATGGCTGGTCTCAAGCAAGCCTCTGTAGGCAAGAAGAACTGACAAAACAGCAGACCCTTCATTGAATTAATAGAACTTTCCTTAATTTGTGAGCGTTGAAAGAGCATGTCATCAGATAAGGGGGCATCAAAAGGCAGGGGTCTTCTGTACTATTTTATGCTGTGCCTTACAGGATCTCAGCCAATGTCATAAAACACAATAAAATACATTAACAAGTCAACAAAAACAAAGACAAAGGATGGAAACAATATTTTAAAAAATATTCCAAAAAAATAGATGAAAAACATGTTTTTGAGAGTCTAGAAACCCTGATCAGAAGAATCCTGGACTGACAAGAATCTTCACAGTTCAGGAATTATTCTGCATAAAAGTTACATGTGGTTGTTTTGTGGAGAACAGAGCATTTTCTGTGCCTGAAACAGCTTTTTCTACAGAGAAAGCAAAACAAAAATGATTTGCATGTTCGTCTGTGTGAGCAGCAGCAATAGAAACTTGGAGGACTGGAGCTGGACTGAAGAAATGCTTATGGGGGCAAATAGGGTGAAATAAAGATTGAAGGGGTATGAACCCTCTCAAAATACCAATTGAAACCAGTTTATGTAGGTCATTTCCCCCATCCTATCACATACTGAAGCTATTCCCTCCCCATATTGCATGATACCGTGCATTATTGCAATGTTGCTGACATACATCAGGCCAGCCAGCCCTTTACCACTTGGTTTATTTTTATTTATTTATTTATTTATTTATTTATACTCTGCTCTTCAGCCATGAGGCTATCATAGTGGCTTACAAATTGTTTTAAGCAATAGCAATTTACACCTCTACACTGCATTAAGCAGTTTCCAATGTGTGTTAGCTTGGTGTCACCATCCTAGAAAAAAGTATTGTCACAAAGCACCACTGCAAAATCTTCATATATCCAGATAGATAGAGGGAATGCAGAGAACATGAAGCACGGATAAAATACAGCTGAGGTGACTGGTTTGGATGAGAAGTGACATTGCTCCAATGTAGCATACAAATCTGTCAGCCAAGTTACAGTACGCAACCCCTATTCTGAATATCAGCATAGTGCAACATATGTGGATCAATGGCCAATGCCATTGGGTGACAACCCATTGTGCAACTGCAATGCACAATGCACAAGGCAATGAGCATTCACACATTATTCTGTGTGCTTTAATGTGCTACCACATGTGTAACCATCCCACATGCACAATTCCACTTGCATCACTGTCAGCTGGGTATGACTGTTGCAGCATTGCAAAATAAAATAAAAAATATCACTCCGCATGTATTGCACAACTTATGCCTGTGTGTATCACTAACAGGAAGCCAGTTTTAGTGGTAAGTGCCACTGTGTTCTCCAGAACCTACAGCATAAGAATAGGAAAGAGTGAGCAAAGACTAGCCCTAGCAACAGATGGTCTCTTATTCAGCCAAGCTGCGGTGAATTTACAAGTCGTACGAAGCATGAAACACTATGTTTGTTCTTTGTCTCTTCCTGAGAAAGTTCCAGTGGCCCATCTGTCTGTGCATGTAGTGAGGGCATTTAGAGGCAGAAAGAAATAGAGGTGCTGAGTCTTTAATTTTTATTTTGGCAGCAATTTGCAGAGCTGTGGGTCACAAAGTTTGAGATAATCCTCTATAGTGATGCCATGGACAATTTTCTGGAGAGGAATAGGCTTTTCTTTCAGGTGTGTCAATGGGTTCACCTTGAAACAGCTGGGAGACAGATTCCTTATTACAGGTTTCAAGAAACATTAAAATGCAAGTCACACACATCCCAATATCCATGGGGTTATGTTCCTGGATTTACCATGTCTAAGTGAAACCGTGGAGCCCTGCTGGCGCAGTGGTTAAATGCCAGTACTGCAGCCACAAGGTTGCAAGTTCTATTCCAGCCGGCTCCAAGGTTCACTCAGCCTTCCATCCTGTCATAGGTCTGTAAAATGAGTACCCAACTTGTGGAGGCAATTAGCTAACACACATTGGAAACTGCTTAATGCAGTGTAGATATGTAAATTGCTATTGCTTAAACAATTTGTAAGCCGCTCTGAGAGGCTTTGTGACTGAAAATACCTAAATAGATAAAATAAATAAATAAAATGGATATTAGCAAACACTTTTCAAATAAAGGACTTCAGGTACAAACATGTCATAGAGTTGCGCTGGAGGATCTAGAGATTCCTAGAGGATACCTCTCTGGGCACTTTCAGCACAACTCTACATGTCCCTATTTTTTTCAGCTGTGATTAATTGAAATTGTGGATGTCAGTTTCGTGGATGCAGGAGGAGATCTGTATTGCACCTGCAATGTGCAGCACAGCTGTGAGCTCCTGGGGCCTGTTTGAGGGGGCAATTTTTTAAACACACACACACACACACAATTAGACCCAAAGCTGTTTTTCTCTCTAAGATCTCTATGTTCTCTCCATATCCCATAGAGCTCACCTGAGGTCATAACTGAGAGACGGAAGAGTCTTGCCCCATTGTCTCCAAGCTGGTGAGTCTCATGTCTCTTTACGAAACTGTATATGAAATTCTGTCTGTCAGAAAGAGACAACAATCGATGTGCTGGAATTAGGGTTGCCAGGTTTTCAAAACAGCAATAAGGGACAGCCAAAATTCATGATATGCAGGGTTGGCAAACAGGAAGTAGCTGTTAACAACGTTGTGTTCTACCTAAATACCAAATAAAAGCAGCGATTTCAGTTCACTTAGCCATGTATTTCTCTATAAAATCAACATATTGTCCACATTCATAAATTACATGATGCACACATTTCTGTCTTTATGAAGGGCCCACACAACTCAAAAACAGGATGATTTGGCATCTCATTTAAACTATGGAGATTTTCAGACGCCTCTTTCAGCCTCTTGCCGCGCAAGCAGCCTTCGGAGCAGTAACGAGGCTGCTGCACGGCAAGGGGTCCATTTTGGACGATGCCGTTTCTCTCTCGGCATCGTCCGTGACTGTTGCGGCTAGCATTGGAGGTGGCCGTGCTGTTTTTTACTCATGGACAACTTCCGTGAGTGAAAAACAGTGCGGCCGCCTCCAATGCTAGCTGCAACAGTCACGGACGATGCCGAGAGAGAAATGTTGTCATCCAAAATGGACCCTTTGCCGCGCAGCAGCCTCGTTACTGCTCCGGAGGCTGCTTGCACGGCAAGAGGCTGAAAGAGGCGTCTGAAAATCTCCTATATAAAAATAAAAGCTTTTCGACCATCAAATGTAGGCATCACTTATTATAAGGTATACCTGCCAGGTTTCTAGCCCTCAAATAAGTGACATCCTTTGCAATAAGGAACACCTGGAAACCCTTGGTGGAGCACTGTGGTTGTCCCCTTTCTTCTATGGGTTAGTCCATGAGACCAAGGTTGGCTGAATAGGGCTATAGCTCTGACGCAGCGCTAAGCTCTCATATTCTCCCCTGCCACCCCCACCCCAAGATCTTTGCTGAAGGCTGTTTGCTAAACCTTCCTGCCCTCAGATTTCACCAGAGTAAAAAGTATCTGTTGATAATATGATGCATGGTGAACAGGTGCTAATAGCATTAAAAAAAATCTGTTAGTCTGTCACAGCATAATAAGATATGAAGCAATCCTGTAGTACCTTTGAGACCAACGGAGAAAAAGTCATTTCTAGCATGAGCTTTTGTGGACTTCCGTCATTTTCTCAGCCAGTCTCAAAGGTGCGGCAGGATTCCTTCATATCCTTTTAGGTGCTAAGAGCATTGAGTTTCTCCTAAACTCTAATGGCCAGGAGGAAGCAGCACACAGAAAAGCATGGCTTGATCCTTTCTCTGCACAATGAAAGGCATTCATGTGATTGCTGTACCTAGATGTTAGTCTCATGCTCAGTTCCAAACCCAGATACCCTTGCTTTGTCCCAGGTGATAAGGCATCATTGGAAGATGGTGGGCATTACTGTCAGCAGACGTCTTGGATATATATATATTTTTAAAATCTCCCAGCTTTCTTATTCTGATGCCAATGTGCAAAGCCTCCCTGCCTCCCCTTTTCTGCCTGTGTTGCCCTGGCTGGACTGGTTCCCATAGCAACCCTTGCACAGAGAGCAGTTCTGCTCTCTCTAGCATTCACAATTCATATTCATCAATGTGTTGCACTCTTGCTCTTTCTCTCCCCCTCCTTTCCTCTTTTGCTTTGGCTGAAGGGCTAAAGAAGTCTAAGTCTGCCAGCTACATGAAGGCCCCTTTCCCTTTGGGGAGAGAGCTTTTCTCTACTTTCTCTTGCAGAAAGGCACTGGCTTAATGAGGAGGCTGAAGGGCAGCGGCTAATCATGATGACCACAGCAGCTTCGAGTTCTTTCCTTGTCAATGTCAACTGGGCTGCATGAAAAGGAGTGCCCTTCCTCTGTTTAAAAAGGGACCATGGAATTCCAGTTTGCTTACTGTTGTGGAGAAGCAGGACTCCATATGCATGTCTGTAAGACAGACAAATCATAATTCCTGCTATCTAATGTGGACTTTGGGGATCAGGAGATAAATCTGGGTCACACACCTGAGGGATGAGCCATCTTGTGAAGGCAGGGGGGTGGGGAGAAGAAAGAAGTTTCACCTCCACAGATGTATTGGCTGAGTCAGCAGGATTAATGCCTTCATGGTCACACGCTCTCCTGAAAATGGTCTTGTCTTCTGTCTGCTCTGTGTTAAATGCCCAGAGAGCAACTTCTGCACTTTGCTGACCCAGACACCCTGCCATATCTGGAGGTTTGCCTTTTGTGATGTGCACCTGGCCTGCCACAGTCAGACATGATTTATATTGTGCTTCTGTGAGCACGTAATTGTCAGACAAGACGATTCTCAACAGATTCTCAATGTCTATAAAAAGCAACATGGAGAAATATCCTCCTGCTAGACACAGCATAAATGATATCAAGTGAACTGGAGACAAGCTACAAATAACTCTGGGAAGAAACCAACCCAGTTCTTCCCTAGATTTTGTTTAGCTTTGTCAACAACTCCAAGGGAATTATAGAGCCATAGAGTTGGAAAGGACCACAAGGGCTGTTTAATCCAGCCCTCTGCCATGCAGAAATACCACATCCAAAGCACTCCCAAAAGATGGACATCCAACTTCTGTTTAAAGACCTCCAACGAAGGAGAGTCTGCCACCCTCTGATACAGTCCACTCGACTCTCAAATAGCTCTTACAATCAAGAAGTTCTTCCTAATGTTAAGGTAGAATCCCTTTTCTTGTCATTCGGATGCATTGGCTTGTGTACTAGACTTTGGAGCAGCAGAAAACAAGCTCACTCCATCTTCCACGTGACATTCCTTCCAATACAGTTGTCCCTCCACATTCACGGATTTGGCATTCACGAATTTGAATATTGACAGCTTGAAAATATTCTTTAAAAAATAATAATCCAAAAAGCAAACCTTGATTTTGCCATCTTATATAAGGGACACCATTTTGCTATGCCATTGCATATAATGGGACTTGAGTATTCACAGATTTGGGTATTCACGGGGGGTCCTAGAACCAAACCACAGCAAATGTGAAGGGATAACTGTATTTAAAGAAGGCTATCATATCACCTCTCAATCTTCTCTTCTTTAGGTTAAACATACCCAGCTCTCTAGACCATTCCTCCCAGAGCTTAGTTTCCAGATCTTTGGTCATCCTCCTTTGGATACATTTCAACTTGTCAATGTGCTTCTTCGAAGTCTGGGGCCCAGGACTGGAAGAGAAGACAGCTAAGGAGAGATATCACAGACATGTATGAAATGAGGAAGAATGTGGGAAGACTTCTCTTTCACACAGTAGAAGAGCAGG
The DNA here is from genome assembly GCA_030847615.1 of Gambelia wislizenii. Lineage (NCBI taxonomy): Eukaryota > Metazoa > Chordata > Lepidosauria > Squamata > Crotaphytidae > Gambelia > Gambelia wislizenii. The sequence goes on from JAUMIR010000007.1 coordinate 36,252,017, forward strand.
ATTTCAAGTTAAGCTCAAACAAAGCCTGTTGAAAGTAAACATGATCCTCCCCTGTGTATTTAAGGAAATACCTGCCCTGAGATGTGATTATGTCTGCTAATACAACTTAATGCAAAAACTATTCAAAATAGAAGATAAGAGTATAAAGCTGGTTGTTGCCTCCCCTAAGTGATGGATACCAGCAGGAGAAACTCATTTTTGCACTGGAGTTCCAGGACATCTGCTTTAGAAGCCACTCATTTGCACAGATGGAAGGAACGTTTCCAAACATTTAATAAAGTCTTTCGGAGAACTATCTTTGAGGGGAGCATTTCTCTGCGTGGGAGATGGCTTGGCTCTAAGAATGTGGCAGCCAAGTGGATGCGCTTAGGGTTCAGAGACCCTCCTGGCTGGTGATCTCTTGGAAAGGAATGGAGGAAAGGACTGTGGTCTCTCTCTTCCAACTCTGTGATGCTCTGATTCTACACTCCTGCCCATAACCGTTGCCAGAGAAGCAGTGGCCATCTCTGAGCTCTCCCAAAGAGCTATCCAAATGTGTGTGTGGGTCTCTGCTCCAAAAGAGCTGCCTGTATGGTGAGAAGAGCATCGGAGTCCGTCCAGCCTGACCTTGAGCTGGGGCTGCGTGAGAAGGCGAGGGTGGCTGCCCTCTAAGCCCAGCGTCCCCGCCTGATCCGCTCAGCACAAGCAGGGGAAAAAAAACCAAATTAAAAAAAAAAACCACCCAGGGGATTTCTCTCTCGGCCCTTCCAGCTGCAAGGCTGACCCCGGGCGCTCTCCAAAGGCCCGCAGCATCCTGCCAGGGCTCATCCCAAGGGCAGCCAGGCAGCCAGCCAGCCGTCGGGGGTCAGTGCCCGGGCAGTTTCACCCGCCGCCTCCCGGGACCCCTCCCGGTGCCAAAGCCCGGCCGGGAAGGCAAAGGCAAAGGCGCCGGGCTTCGTGGCGGGGCTGCCCCGCGCTTGGGGAAGAGAAGGCACAGGGCGGCTCTTGGACGGGGGGGACTTCCAAGGAGGAGGGGAGAGTTCCCTAGACAGCTCGGCTGGCCAAAGGGGCTTTCCTGGAAAACGAGCCCCCCAGGCCCCTCCTGGCCCCCTGCTTGCCAAGGGGGGCGGGCGGGCAGGCAGGCAGGCAGGGTTGCTCCCCCCAACTCGGCCTGGGAGGGGGCTGCTCCTGACGGCGGAGCGCTGCGCATGCTTAGGCTCGGAGGACCCTCCCCAGCCCGGCCCAGCCTGGCCCAGCCCGCCTCCTCCTCCTCGTCGGCTCCGGTTCCGTGAGGCAGCCGCCCGCCTTCCTCGCCGAGGGGCCGGCCAGGGGGCAAGGCGGGTGGGGGGGTCTCCCTCCTCCTCCTCCTCCTCCGTCGGGTGGCTCCGGGCCCTCCCTTCCTCGGGGCTGCCCCCTGCCCGCCTCCGCCCCCTCGGAAGCCCCCGGGCCGAGCGGAGCGGAGAGGAGCGGAGCGGGGCGCCTTCAGGCTGGCCTTCGAAGGCAGGGGACGCCCGGGCGGACGCTTCTCTGGCCGCCGCCGCCCTCCCCGGTCGCTCTCCGCGGTGCTGAAGCCGCCCCGTCCCGCCCGCCTCTCGCCCGCCGGCTGGCTCCTCCAGGGGACCGGGTGGAGGGGCGCTGTCTCGCCGTCCGACGGCCAGGGGGCCCCTCCGCCCGCCTCCCGCCGTGGCCCCTTCTCCCTCCGCGCTCTCCTCCGGATCCGAAGCGGCGCCCGTCGGCCTCCTGGTGCGCCTCCTCGCCGGGCGCCATGGCTGCGCGGACCCGGGCGACCCCCGCCTCCTCCCTGCTGCTGGCCGCGCTCTGGGGTAGGTGAGCCCCCCCCCCCCACGCAGACCCCCAGGGCCTGGCCGGGTCCCGGGGGGGGGCTCTCTCTCTCTCGCACACACACACGCGCGCGCGCTCTTTGTCCCATCCCTTCAGGGGGCTGGGGCGGCGGGGGAGGGTCCACTTGGGGCTGGGGGCCCACGAGGAGGAGGAGACGGGCTCCCCCCGACGGCCCTGGGGAGGGAGGGAGGGACGGACGGGTGGTCTCCGCCGCCCCGGGGAGTCTCGCCGTCCGGAGTCGCCCTCTGGCTGCTGCCTCGGGGGGAGCGGGGAGGAGGGGGCCTGGCGGGCCTGCACGGGGAAGACCCCGAGGGAAGCGGAGGACATCGGAGCAGCTGTGGGGAGAGTCTCACACACACACACCGAGCATGGCGGGAGGGACACGGAGTTTGGAAGTTAGCTTTGCTTGCAGCTCTTTCCATTCTGAGTCCAGTTCCCTAGGGAGAATCATAGAATCATCAAGATGAAAGAGACCCCAAAGGCCATCTAGTCCAACCCCATTCTGCCATGGAGGAACACACAATCAAAGCACCCCCCCCGACAGATGGCCATCCAGCCTCTGTTTAAAGACCTCCAAAGAGGGAGACTCCGCCACACTCCCAGGCAGCGCATTGCACTTCCGAACAGCTCTTACTCTCAGGAAGTTCTTCCTAATGTTGAGGTTGAATCTCTTTTCCTGTAGTTTGAACCCATTGCTCCCTGTCCTAGTCTCTGGAGAAATAGAAAACAAGCTTACTCCATCCTCTATGATATTCCTTCAAGTATTTAAACAGGGCTATCATGTCACCTCTCAACCTTCTCTTCTCCAGGCTAAACCTACCCAACTCCCTAAGCTGCTGCTCATAGGGCATGGCTGCCAGACCTCCCACCAGTGTTTTTAGAGTCCAAGCTGTTTCTTAAAACTGAGCATACTGGTTGGGGGGAAAGGTGGCCAAGGAAGAGATCCTGGAGCAGGGATGGGCAATGTGCAATCTTATCCAGTCTACAACTCCCAGCACTCCTCAAGCCACCATTGACTCTGATGGGCTAGGGCTGACTGGAATTATAGTCCGACAATGTCTAGAGAGGGCTTCCTTTTGCCCACCCATGCCCTAGACTCTGGACCTGGCCAAATCAACAAAAGGGTCCTGTGGAACTGAGCCCCTCTGAGTGATATGGCCAAAGGCAATATTGGCACTGCCAGGTTTGATAGGGCCTTGGGCCAGATGCCTACTGCCCTCCCGACTGTATACTCTACCATCTTTCTCAGCACCCTCTCATCACATCAGGAAGGGAAGAGATGAGCTCACATAGCTTTGTTTTTCAGGCCACTGGGAAGGCTGAGCAGTGCAGCGCCAGGACATCAAATCCCTGTGAAAAGTCTTGGGGAAAGTGTAACAAAAGAAACTTTTGTTTCCCTTCCTCCCTGGTCTCATTTTTGCTGCTGACTCTTTCCCAGCCCTTATCAGCCACAAGTAGAAGTGTGTGGAGGGTGGGGAGGGTGGATGGCAACCCTAACAGTGTCAATTACCACAACTTACTTGTATGTAAATTGTATGCACCCATTGGGGCAGTCCCCCCCGTGATCTTTAGACATTTATAAACCCTTCAATCTAGAGCAGGCATGCTGTGGAGCAATGCTCCATAGTGCCCACCATCTTCATTCCCTCGGTAACAAAAACAGCAGGTGCCACTACAGTTCTGCTCCACAGCAAATCTGACCTCAGCTAGCAGATTTCTTTCTTTTTTAATACAAGCCTTGCACAAGACATTGAAATGTCTACTGGTACAGCCACTTGGAAGCCCTCTGGCTGACAAAGCCCCAGATGAGTGCTTCGTCCAGCACCGCCACCTCTCCCCCCCCCCCCCGCTACTGATGAAGGCAATACAGGAGTGATTGGGAGAAGATTGTTTTTCCAAAGATGCACTGATCTCAGAAATGCTAATGGAGAAAGACTGTACCTTTTAGAATAGTTTGTTTGTGGGAGTCTTATTTGGATGTCAACCTCATTGAAAATATTGCAAAGGGGAGAGAATGCACATCTCTGCTCTTCAGTCGATTCAAGCAGAGCCTGGGTGCTTTGAGACTTGGGAGCATTTTCAAACATGACACTTCATGAGGATTTGCTCTTCCCATATCTGTAAACCCTTAGATTGTGCATGATGCACATCCCATCTTCAAATGGCACTCTTCCGTTTTCTCTGTTGCATTGGCAACATTTATATGCATGCACAAATCATACATAAGGCTCAGAAGTGTGTTTAGCATCATCTTTTTTTTTTTTTTAATCCCTTTAGTGCAAATGAAACCCTAGAGCAAAGTGCTGGCTTATTGATTCAGAAAACCTGATATGTTTTCCTTGACAACCATGTGTTTAGAGATACTACTGACACCATTCACTTGGCACCAAGAAAATGCTATTATTGGATGTCAGTTGGAAAAGGATATATTTAGTATTATACACATGTCTATAAGAAAAAAGGTTCCAACTGTTGAGAGTGATGCTCATTTCCCAACCCTTGGTACCAGATACTTAAGCAGATGCATTAAAACTGTGCTTTAGAAGTCTACAACTCTGCTAGGAGGACAGATAATCCACCTATTCTGGTTCATAACACAAGGGCAGAGAGTCTAGTCTCTAGTGATTTGGAGAAGAATGGAAAGAAGAGGTTTGGAAAGTCTTAGAAAGAGTGTATAGATTGTGGGTACAGCAATGGCCTGTGTGCTTTTATTGGAGTATTTATTCATTCAAATATTAAGCTTGCCTTTTGAAAATATTGTGAGTTTTTAGCCTATAAATCCAGATGAAGAAAAAGAAAGTGACAATGGCTTGACTGTGCTTCTCATCCATATTCCCAGAAGATTTCAAAATTTTGCATTGGCATGATGTATATTTGTCTCAAGATGCTCAAAAGAGGGTTGTTTTATTTGTCAAAGAAACCCAGCACAGTTCAGCCTGTACTGTATATACACTTAAGGCTTCCTTCAGGGGCTATATACAATCATCAAAAGAACAACAAGTAAATGCATGATATCACATTGCACAAAATCATAATTGCATTGGCACATTGCCTGCAGCATGTCCATGGCTATTTGGAATCAAAAGTTCAGATGTTTCTGGACCAGGAACATGCAAACCATTTGCTGGATTTTAATCTCTTTTCTTTCTCAAATCTTTCAGAGTTTTCTCATGGTTCTTTTTTCTTTAACCCAGATACATCTTTGCATCCTTGAATGTTATCTGGTGTGTGGGGGTGGTGGGGGTGGTACCATCTGCTTTCAAGATATAAAAGAACAGTATTCTACATCAGCTGCTTAGTTAAGTATGCTTAACTAAGTAACCTCTGCTACCCTGACCCTCCCAAACCTGACAGAAACATCATTCCTCTGTACTCTGATCACTGGCCGAATGAACCTTCTTCTCCCCATGAGCTAATGCCCAAGAAAGTAGGTTGGGAGTGGTTATGATTGTGTCAATAGCATCATAATCATGACTGAGTAGTGATTATGAGTACAGAACAGTTATAGATCAGTCAACTGTCCCGTGTTCAGAATCACTGCTTGTTCACAATTGTGACACTATTGTCATGATCATATAGTTAACTAAGTAGCTGATGCAGAATACTTTACTGGCCAAAACTTTTAACCTTCATTCACATGTATCCACTTCTCTAGGAAATGGCTTGAGAGTTCTTCATCCAATACGTTTTGTACTTTGGTTCTAAATAGGTACGTACAAGCCATGGACAATGTGCCAGTGTAATTATGATTTTAGGCAGCATGATATCATGTATTTCTGTGTTGTCCTTTTATGATTTTATATAGCCTCTGAAGAAGGCCTTAGGAGTATATTTGAACACCAACTCTGTTTAAGAAGACATTTTTCCCTATTAAAAAAAAGAAGCACTTTCAACAATGTATGCATCTGAAGTACCAATTTAGGGTCATATAATGTCTGGTTGGCTGACTCCATGTCACATGTGCACTGAGATCTGAATATGTCAGTTTTAACTTTAGCCCAAATAATTAAAATGAATTTAAACAATGTCTGAAATCTCAAAAGGTGCGAAATCAGATTGCTTTGTTAGCAGAGTGAGAAGAAACAGCACACATGCACACACACGCATAATCTGAAATGCACCAGATGGTTCAGCACAAGGTTATTATTAAATACAGATTATTGGTTGAGATCAGCACACAAGGAGGGGAGCTTTTACAAATCCTGATATTTAATCCATTCTCAATGAATGCCAGTGATTAATCAAAAGCTTTATTTTCATTGAGAACTTGGAGATACTTGAATAACAGACTGTTCTCCGTTTTAATGTGTTTTTATTATTTTTATTGTTTTAACTTGGATATGTTTTAAAATAATTTTAATTGTTACTTTTTAATTGTTTTAATTGTCTTATTTTTATTTTTATTTTATGTTGTAAACTGCTTAGGGAGAGCTTTGGCAATGATAAGTGGTATAGAAATGTAGAATATAAATAATAATAATAAATTCTCTGTGTCACTCCACCCATATGTGTTTGTGTCCCTGTGCCTTCCCCCCTCTACTTTCACATGGGTCTCTTACCCCACTGTACACATTCACACATGCAATCTGGTGGCTGTTCCTTTCGTATCCTGGTGCCCCCTCCATTCGTCTCCAGTGGGTGTCTGCTCAGCAGTTTGCGTTGAAGTGCCATCGGAGAAAGAGGCAGTGCAGGGTTCACGCATGAAGCTCATGTGCATCTCCTGCATGAAGCGAGAAGAGGTTTCTGCCAACACTGTGGTGAAATGGTACTACAAGGCTGAAGGGGGCCAAGATATTCCTGTAAGTAACATTTGGGTGGCACAAGCTGAATGAGATGAGATCTCAAAAAGGGTTTGTGAAATATTGTCTACTTTCTTTCTTTAAGATGGGAGTAATAAGGGGGAAAGGGGGAATCTTAGGTAACAAGTAACTGTAAATAGGACTGGCTTGTTTGTATGATGTCAAACAAGTTGTTGTTATGTGCCTTCAAGGTGACCCTGACTTTTGACAGCCCACTCCTAGGGTTTTCTCAGCAAGATTTTTTTAGAGGAGGTTTGCCATTACCTTTCTCGCAGGCTGTGACTTGCCTAAGATCACCCAATGGCTGAGCAGGGATTTGAACCCTCATCTCCCTGAGTTGTAGTCCGACATCCAAACCGATATACCACAGTTGCTCTTGCTTGAACCCCATATCCTCTGTCACTATAGTACAGCCTACATTCCTGTCAATGCAGGTACCAAACCATCCAATGGATTTCCATACCGGAGCAAGACAAACAAATAACAATGATTAATAACCTTTCCTAAGTTCTGATCACTTGTCTTTAAGATCAAGAAAGGTTTTACTGGGCCAGGCACAAGATGAATTGAGCTGTGCTGCCAGTGTCCTGGGTGTACACATATTCTACCACCACCCAATCAAGAATCCCACAGGAAGGATTTAGGGGCATGGAGGATACTCCTGTTGTCTTCTTTAGTGTATGTTGGCTAGTTAGAGTATGTTCTTTTCTCAAAGAAAGAAAGAAAGATGGCAGAAAGTAGACTTTTGGGTGATTTATCAAGTGTTTCTGACTATGAATTGTTTAACCATATCAACAACAAAATAACCCTTTTAAATTAAATTAGGCTACTGAAATTAAGAAAGCTTGGGGTGACCAGAAATGAACTTGCATATGAAAAGACTGGGCTGAATTTAGTTCCAGTGCTCAGAACAAATCTCATGCTCAGAATGTGCTCAGAGGCATTGTCTCCTTTAATTCTAATCATGTGTCTAGGGTGGATCTAGGGGCTCCTCAGAGTTTATGGAGGAGGGATGTACAAATGTACATGCTGTTTTTGCATATTTTCATGTTGCGGAAAATCTTTACTGCTCAGGAAAGTTGTTCATCTGGTCAATACACCCCACCCAAACTCTGGGTTATTCATAGGGGAGCCAAAGAGATCAAGTGAGTAGGATGCATGTCTTGGTAACGCCTCTCTGTTTCTGTTTTGATATACAGGCTTAAATCACATTGTATGTACCATGAACACATTGAATCTCTGGGGTTTACATAAATATCAACGTACCATCTTGCAATGGATTCAGTGAATCTGCTCTTAACTAGAACTAGAAACTGGATTTAGGCTGCAGGGAATATTTCTCTGGCTATTTCCAAGTGTCATGTCAACCTGTATGAAGCATCTATTGTTGGCTACTCTACCGTAGCATAAGGTCTACCTACCAGGCAAGATTATCTCTTGATGACATTCCTGAGTCTCATAGCTCATTTTCCCATACTCTGAATTATCAATACTTTGGGCCCGTCTATACAAGGAGGGCGGAATGTGGACTGATGTGCACTAATGCCCAATTTGAAGCAGCTTCGATTTGTCATCACTTTTTTTTTTTTTTTTTTGCAAAATCGCAGGCATGTGAAGCTATCTGCTTTTGCTGTCCCAATGGGCATACCTATGAATCAAGATGGTGGCTGCAAGTGAATCACTCATGTTTTTATTGTCGCCAGTTGCCACCGCCAAATAGTATTAATTTTTTTAAAAAAAGCATATCTAAGGTGCAAAAGTTCAATATTCCGCCTAAATAAAGTTTAAAAAGAAAAGAAAAAGGCTGTTTTGTTGCCTTTTCACTAAGGTGAAAATCCAACATGGCAGTTTCAGGTACTTGCCTTGTTAGCAAGCTCTGCCCCCTGCCCACATCCAACCAATCAGCTTCCACTTCCGCTCTTATCAGGAATGCAAGTGAATATGAATCAGATTGTCCCAACAAGTGGAAATGTGCATTCCACACTGAGCTTTCTAAAAACTTCAGGAAAAGCCGCAAAGGCTTTCCCTGTGTAGTTTACTGTGAATTTGCCCCCTTCCTTACAAATACAGCAAATCAATGTGGAATCCCATTTAGACAGGTCATATTTCCAGCAAATTCCGTGGGGATTTTTTTCCCACCATTTAGACTACCTCCTTGTTTTCTTCTTTAACGGGCACTTAGAAGTGGCGGTGGGGAAAGATTAAGATATTTGAATGAGAACTCTGAAGAGGAAACTTCAAAAAAAAAACTTTTTTAAAAAAGGTTTGTTCTCTAAGGGCCCTTTCACACTACTCAATTATAACTCTATGAACCCTCTTTAAATGCCATGGCTCCATCCTGCGTGCTCCTAGGATCTGCAATGTGGGGAAGGGTATTTAGAATTCTTAGCCAGAGAGTTCTAGCACCTGCCAAAACTGCAAATCCCAGGATTCCATAGCGTGTCACCATCCTTCCCCCCAAAAGCAGAACCTCAGTGCTATAATTGTATAGTGTAAAAGGGCCCTAAGTGAAGCAGAAAGTATTAGATGGCAGTATAAGTGATTGGGAATGGCTACATTCTTCCCTTTTCTGCTCCTTACAGATCTATGAGTACAGAAATGAGAAACGAGAACTCGACAGCCGCTTCCGTGGCCGACTCCAGTGGAATGGAAGTGCAGACATGCAGGATGTGTCCATCTCTGTACTCAACATCACCCTGAATGATTCAGGGATCTACACCTGCAACGTCACCCGGGAGTTCAATTTTGAGGGCCATCGTCCGGTCTTTACCCGAACAACACTGATCCATCTCACAGTAGTGGAGGAGGGTATGATGGGACAATCCCTTACAGCAGCATCTCTCAACAGGGTCTTCTGGAATCCTAGGGTTCCAGGAGAGTTTGCCTGGGTTTCTGCAAGAGATTGTGGTTGAAGAAAACCCCAAAGTTTATTTTTGAATTGTAGACTTAATAAATTTTATGCAGGGGTTCCCTGAGACCTGAAAATTATTTCAAGGGTTCTTCCAGGGTAAAAAGATTGATAAAGGCTGCCTTATAGAGTTAATGTGAGTATCTCTTGCCAGTGTTTGGATCTTTTGATGACAAAACGGATGCTGTACATCTATTTTGGGTGAGGAGGAAAGAGGGGTTGCCCAATTTCCAATCCATTTCTGTTACATTCACAGTTCCTATGCAGGTGCAGAGATCCGCGGACACCAAATTAAAGGACGACTCTCAAGGTAGCACCAACATGCTTGCTGTGTGCCATTGGCTCTCTCTGGCTGCTGATACGCTGCAGAAATAATACACTTTGACACTGCTTTAACAATCATGACTCCCTCCTATGAAACCCTTGGATCTGTAGTTTTTTTGTGGCACCAGAGCTGTCTGGCAGAGAAAGCTAAATATTTCACAGCAGCCTGTGTGTGTGAGGCCTCATAGCTTTGCTGCTGTAATTTATTCTGACAGCTGTGTGGTAGAAAGTTACCACTTCATGTGATTCAGAGCAGGGGTGCACAGTTAAAACTTTGGAAGGTCATTCATGCTTTTCCCTTTGTTTAAAAAGGTCACTCTCAATTTTTGCACAACTGGGCATGCACACACAACTGTTAAAAGTTGTGCAAATTTTGAGTGTACCTGGGGAGTCATCCATACTATTTGGTTGTACGAATCTCTCATCACTGCTGTGTTGGACCCATCTAAATGATCTCCTTTTTCAAAACACTTTTGCCTTTGTTTGTTCACCCCTTTTCTGAAAAGTGCCCCCGGAAATCCATATTTCTAACTTATATTTCATAATTTGTGTTGAAATAGTTTGAGTTCAGGTTTTGTTTAGCTGTAATAATGACACAATTTCTTATGTAAAAGTCTTTTCTCCCATCTCCAGTCATCTCAGATTTCTGTTTCAAATAATGTTTGTTAAAAGCTGTCTACAAAATCAGGCTTTTCAGCAGGAAATGATCAGCAGACTGTTCTCTCGCAGTTTGCTGAAATCATCTATACTTCAGTTGAAGCAGAGCTGAATGACTGTTAAGCTAAAGACAGCTTCCGTCTGTTACATCTTCTCCCCTAAGCTGTTTCTATACTGTTCTCTCCCTCACCTCTGCCCACAGCTGTATATCCCTTTTCTTTGTTCTCTTCCTCTGTATTCTTTCTTTGCTGAAGATCCCTCCCTGCGTTGTCTCCATTTCTTGGTGATCCTCTCTGTCTTCAGCACAATAGACAACATCTGCAGATGGGAAATGTAAAGGAACAAGGAGAATGTTATGAGATTCCAAGATGGGCATAGACTCTCTGTCCCAAGTGAAGTATGTCATCTCAGCAACTCTGCATGCTTGAGCATGTGCTAAGAACATACAGAGGTGGCACCTGAGGTGCATGCACTCTTGTCAGCCTTATTGCCTGAGATTTAGCAGATGGGCGGGTGGCAACACAAGGTCTCTTCAAAGACAGTAGAACCTCAGTCATCTCACCTAGTTCTAGGTGGCAATCTGAAATGACAAGCTTACCCTCATATAGCATTGCAGCATTCTTACTTATCCAACATTGGATAATATCTAAGCACTGGAATGTAAGTGGTTGGTTCCAACATGGATTTCATCATGCATTAAGTGAATACTTCATTGGGAGTCTTAAGAAGGATGTGGACACTATCTTAAGGAAAATCCATTTTAGAAATGTTGATGTTCAAATGCCCTGAGGTTGTACTGCTCTACTGTGGCAGGAACCTAGCAGAGTTTGCAGCGACTAACTAGTGAATGGGAAAGTTTGACTTTGAGACTGAAAGATGGTAGTAATTTTTGCAATGGGCACAACGAGTCCTGTAAGAATAGCAAGGTCTTCCTGGTACCTACTTAGTAGACTAAACTCTTTAGTATAGTGTAGACCAAAAAAAAAAGCTGGCAACTCAGTTTCTTCATAACAGTACTTCAGTTAAAAAAAAAAAAATACCATAAAGCCACAGAAGCTCACAGGTATAGCAGGCCTGGCTGGAAAGTGGGGTTCAGTCTGGTAGATTCCATGAGGAGAGATGCCTCAACAGTCTTTTCAATTTTTTTATCCCCTGTACAGCTGGAGAGGACATCACATCTGTCATCTCTGAAATAATGATGTATATTCTCTTGGTCTTCCTCACTTTGTGGCTGCTCGTAGAAATGGTTTACTGCTACAGGAAAGTTTCTAAAGCAGAGGAGGCTGCCCAGGAAAATGCGTAAGTGTGTGAAACCTAAGTCCTTTGGAATGGGACAGGAGAAGAAGCAAATCACAAGTTCATTGTACCAGCAAGGGGGGAAATGTGCCCTAGGTCAATTTGTTTGCTGAAAATGTGGCACTGCAGACCTAGAGCTCCCTGTCTCCAAGGGCTTCCCCGTTTAATGGAAGTTCACATCTACATATACCTAAACACGGGAGTATTGGAATAGACTACAGAGAGGGCCTCCACATGAATGTACATCAGAGCACAAATGTGAAGCTGCCTTGTAGTGGTTCATAACCCGACAGCCAACTCCCACATTGCTTGCCTGGCAACAATTCTATTACCTCAGGCAGAGGTATTTCCCATTCCTTCTGAGATCTCTCTTTTCAGCTGGAGGTGTCAAGGATCAAACCTAGAGCTTTGGATTCAAACTACAGGAAAAGAGTTTCTGTCTAAACATTAGGAAGAAGTTCCTGACAGTAAGAGCTGTTGGGCAGTGAAATGCACTTTCTCGAAGTGTGGTGGAGTCTCCTACTTTGGAGGATTTTAAGCAGAGGCTGGATGGCCATCTATCAGGAATGCTTTGATTGTTTATTCCTGTATGGCAAGGGATTGGACTAGATGGCCTTTGTGGTCTCTTTCAGCTCTATGATTCTATGAGTCTTTGATTTATGCAGTGATGTAGACTCGAGTCAATTGACTCAGACTCAAGTCGGACCCAAGTCACTTCAATGACTCGACTTGGACTCGACAATAAATGACACACTGACTCGACTTGACTCATGAGTTGTCTATTTTTAGCAACTGACTTGCTGGCCTTGGTTCAGTATCATAAAGCATTCATACAGAATTGTTACGGAATGGAAAACAGGTTTCCTCCTTTGAACTCACTGCTTTTTGCCTATCAGTCATGTGATGGAGGTGGTAACAGCAAATATGTTAGGCAACGGGTTGAGGTGGAAGGATCCTTCTAAAGCTGTTCAAAAGCTTTAGAAGGCTTCTCCAATGTGCAACAGGGACAGGCTGCTGAGCAGACTTCAACCCCTTCTGCAAGCCCATTGCCTAACATGGAGACTTGCCGACTGCTCTTAGGAAAAACCTTTCCTTAAGAGCAGCAAGCAAGACTCACCCCTAGAGCGCAGGATGCAGTTTCCTGGAGGGAAACACAGCAAATGTGTTAGACAATGGGCTTGAGGCAGGGCTTGAGGTATTCTTGGCAGCCTGCCCCCACTGGACATCAGAGGAGCCTTCTAAAGTTTTGGCTCTTCTGATGTGCAGTGGGATCAGGCTCAGCCCTCATCTCAAGCCCATTGCCTAATACATTTGCTAATAATTTATTTTTTACCTAGCTTTGTGCACATCTTCTTGATTTTCTAGTTATTGAAACTCCACACACATACTCCTCCACACACACACTACCACCACATCCTTTTTTTAATGTTAAAGTCAGCTCCCAGACTTGAAACTTGACTTGAGACTTGGAGTAAAAGACTTGAATATGGTACATCACTGACTTTTATGTATGAAAAGCCAATGCTTCATCACTGGGACAGAGTCCCTCTCCCAGATAAGGTGTTGCAAGAATCTGGCAGTTTAGATTTCTTTGCCTTTCCCTCTTGTTTTGTAGGACTGACTACCTCGCCATTCCATCAGAGAATAAAGAAAATTGTGCTGTGCCTGTGGAGGAATAGAAGATGAAACCACAAAGTGGGAGAACTTGTTATACAGGTGAGTGAGTTCTACACAGAACACCTGAAGAGTTGGCTGATTGGTTAGTAAAAATATATGTGTATGTTCCATGATTATGCCTTATATTCTATCACTTCTAGTAGCAAGCAGGCCAGGAAAGATTGTACATTAGGCTGAAACTATTGAAAAATTTGGATATGTCATGAGATGACATGACTCATTAGAAAAGATGATAATGCTTGCTAAATTGGAAGGTAGTAGGAAAAGAGGAAAACAGCATAATAGGTGGATAGACTCGATCAAGGAAGCCATGGCCCTGAGTTTTCAAGTCCTGAGTAGGGCTGTTAATTGCAAGGTGTCTTGGAGGTCTCTCATTCACAGGATTACCCTAAGTCAAAGCTGACTTGATGACAATTAACAATAAAAAATTGAATAATGTAGCAATCTTTTGAGATTTGTAGCTGTTGTTCAGTGAATCTCACTTTCTTGTTGTGTGCCTTAAAGTCATTTCCAACTTAATGGTGATTCTAAAGTGAACCTATCATGGGGGTTTCTTGGCAAGATTTGACCAGAGTGAGTTCGCTATTGCCTTCTTCTGAGGTTGAGAGAGTGTGACTTGCCCAAGGTCACCCAGTGGGTTTCTATGGCTGAGTGGGGATTTGGACCCTGGTCTCCTGGAATCCTAGTCTGTCACTCAAACCACTACACCATGCTAGCTTTCAAATCTTACTAGATACCGGAATGTTGTTTTGGAAGTAAAGGAGCACATTATAGAATATTATTCAATGAAAAAGGGTTTGCCCTCATTTCTCCATTTGGCTCCATGACAACAAATACATATTTTGGGGTAACCAAGTGTTTATGTAGGCTATACTACTATGGAATTATATAGAAATCTGAGAGAATAAAGATGTTAATCAGTTCTTAGCCACGCGTCTTTGATTGTAGCACTTGCTGTAGAATCCAGAGAACCTTTTAACAATAAGTGGGCATTGACCAAACTTTTCCTGGTCTATTCCCATTAGTACATAGGAAGGGATGTTCTTTGGCTTCACCTTTCCCATATTGTTATTTAGTGCCATCACTAAAGAGATGACTGTTTTATACTGCTTGTGTTGATGGTCATAATTCGACACAAATAGCTGAAAAAAGGTATGCTAATTATTTAATTGATAATAATGAGCTGCTACAATTAGTCCCTTGGCTAAACATTGTATCTGACATTTTCAACATGTAAAAAAAGAGGAATCGTGTCCACTATGTTTCCTTTGAAGGGCCTAAATCCCCAAAGGCACCAGATCCCATCTGATCTTGGAAGCTAAGCAAGTCAGCTCTGGTTAGTACTTGGATGGGAGACCAACAATGAATACCAGGTGCTGTAGCCTATCTTTCAGAGAAAGGAACTGACAAACCCACTTCTGAGTATTCTTTGCATAAGAAAACCTTATGAAATTAATGGTGTCATCATAAGTTGACAGGTGATTTGAAGACATACGTATACACGAACTTAGTGTGTTTGCAGCTCACATGTAACCACTAAAACCCATTTTTATGGGTTCTGAAGTCCTTGGCATTTCCCCAAACCTCAAACGATTTGCGGGGGAAATTTTGGGCATCACTAAAAGCACACCCTATTGTTTTCAAATGTGGTAGTTTGCCTTCTCTTCTCTTCCCTCCTGACATGTTCCAAACTTCAGAGAAGCCAACCAAAAACAGGAACCAGGAGTGAATGATTTCATTTTAAGAGCACTGCTATCATGCCAGTACAGCCTGTGGGTGGGTGAAGAGTGAAAACTGCACACCTCCCCATGCAGTTGCCCACCCCTGCTATGGATAGACTCATAGAATCATAGAGTTGGACGAGACTACAAGGGCCATCTAGTCCAACCCCCTGCCATGCAGGAATACACCATCAAAGCATTCCCAACTGATGGCCATCCAGCCTCTGTTTAAATACCTCCAAAGAAGGAGACTCCACCACACTCCCAGGCAGTTCATTCTACTGCCGAACAGCTCTTATTGTCAGGCAGTTCTTCCTAATATTTAAGTGGAATCTCTTTTCCTGTAGTTTGAATCCATTGCTCCATGTTCTAGTCTCTGGAGCAGCAGAAAACAAACTTGCTCTCTCTTCAATATGATATCCCTTCAGATATAGAGCCTGTTCTCAAGCTATGTCATACATGCAAGTCTATATTTTTAATGATCTGAGTGCATGTGTTGGCTGCTCTATTCAAATAATCCATTTCAAGCTTTTATCCAAACTCAGAAAAATTGAAAATGAATCACACTCAACTTGGTGTTTTGTTTTGTTTTGTTTTGTTTGTCTTTAGGGACTATGCAGATGCAAGACCAAAGCCACCGCAGACATGTTTGAAGAAGCCTAGTACCAAGGAGGAGGAGGAACCATGGATGAGACAGTGTAAATTTGTTTCCATTTGTCTAGGGCATTGCTTTGATTCCATGGCTCCCATCTTGAACGATCAGCCCATCTGCCAAAGACTCAGTCTCCTCCTTTGAGGCATGCTGAATCAAAGGGGGTAGGGACTGAAGTAGCTCTTTCATCAGCATCTTTTCAATCGCTTTGTAAATATGAACTACTCTCATCTCTCATCAAACACAGAGTTTCCTTTGGGTGCTTTAAAGCATCATAGCTATCCTGGGGCTATGCAAGCAACATTTCTTTAACCATTATTGTCTTCATTGTTAATTTAATGATAATACTACCTGAGTGATGTCACAGAAGACACTTGAGATATTCTTGGGGAAACCAGCAATATGGCTGATTTCTCCAGCAGCCGATAAGGGGCCCAGGTAGGAGAAATATGGTGGTAAAACTGTTTCAATATTTGCAAAGTATGGGAGGGAAAAAAGAGGTGATACTCAGAGAACAAAGACATTTCTAGGGTACAGTGGAGTGCTAAATGATACTATACACATATCAGGCTGAGCTCTGGGGTAAGAAGGACACCAGGAAGCATTTTTGTTTGCTTTATTTGCTAATTTCATACTGTAGTATTTGTGGTATATCATGGTGTGACTGAGGCAAGAGTCAATTAGCTTGACTGGATTTTCCAGACATGTTGTAAAAGAGCAAACTTTTAAAATAAGGCCAGCAAGATGCAGTAGGCAGCTATTGGTAGCTACTTCAACAAGCATCGGGCTTGGATGTATATTTAAAAAACATCTCCTTACCATATGGCAGGATCATAAAAGTGGCCAAACTGCCCATGGCAAGGTAACTCACCTCACCTTAGGGAAGACCTCTTAGAACACACCTCATCCAGTACAGGCTTTCAGTTAGGCTTGGAGTACCCTTTGATGTGCTCCAAATGTTGAAGCAATACAGACAATTCCAGGTGGACAGACTTATACCTCGGTTGAACATGGCCACATCCTTAAGAGAAAGACAGTGGAGATTATCAGACGTGGCAAGTATGGCCGGATAACAATCATAGGACACCACGAAAGGGCTTCCCTATTGCACAACGTCGTCTCCTCGCATTCTCCAAGCATTCTGCTCCTGTGAAAAAGGCGTTCTTTTTTATTAATGGGCCAAGCCGTCAATTGATCGCCAATGGCATTTTTTTCACGGTATTGTGAGTGTCTGAAAGCATGTCCCATTATGCTCTCGTGAATACAGCATCAATGAGCAGTCCCTGCAAGAACACTTCCAAGTGAGAACATGAAAACTAGGTACGGGACACTCTTTTGTGTGAACCTCCCCATTTTGCTGGCAAAATTTTAAGTGTGTTTCAGTGCTTGTATGTTCGTCTTCTTTGTTAGTTTTTTTTGTTTTTAGACTTTTAAGCATGCTTGCGTCTTCGCGTGAGAAGCGCCAAGTTCACGCATCCCTGCGAACGCAGAAGTAAACAGTGCTAGCGGTCATGCTCAGATAATGCTGGGGCTGTTCTTATTACAACAATGTATGATAAAGAGTGTTGCTGTGCCGAGACACTTACGATTTTATATATAGTGGGACAAAAATGTTTTTAGCGGCTCGTCTGATAATCTCCAGTGTTTTTAACAGTTGCAGGGCAATGAATAAAACAGGAACTTTACTCATATCACAGAGCCATTTTCCTTCCCTCTTTTACCCCTTATAGAGTGGGTGCCCTTCTCTTCCCCCTCTCATGTTTATGATATTATTAAAATTGAGAGGTCTCACTCACAAGGGCTTATATGACTACACAGGCAGAATATTGATCAAAACCGAGGGTAATTCTGCCTTTTAATAAGGAAGCTGTAGACAGCATAAGAGCAATAGAATTCCAGTAGTCTTAATTAAATGAATGAACATGAACCACTGATTGCAAATGAAATTCCAATGGCTTGACAAGATCAGATTGGTACCTAGGCACCATAGTGTTTATCTTCTTTTATACTGGTTAATCATATTAATAAAACATAAACAATGTAGCCCTGCACAAGCCAACACAATTATTAGTTTGACTTTAACAAACTGGGACTTCTTGTCACAAGAATGAGCAATGGCATATGCTCCCTTCCTTTGTGTGCAATGATAGAAGAAGCTTCCACATTAGGTGCATCTACACTGTAGAAATAATGCAGTCTGACACCACTTTAATTGCCATGGCTCCATCCTACAGAATCCTGGGATTTGTAGTTTTGTCCAGCACTCTTTGGCAGAGAAGACTAAACACCCTGCAAAACTACAAATCTCAGGATTCCAAAGGATAGAGCTACAGCACTTAAAGGTGGTGTCAAACTACATTATTTCTACACTATAGATGCACTCATTCAGTATTTAGTAAGCCACAATTAGCCCTCATTGGCCTAGGACCCTGTGTCATGCTTTTATCCTCTCCTATTTAGGCTTAAATATCCTAAAGGCACCAGATCCTGTCTGATCTTGGAAGTTAAGCAGGGTCAGCCTGGGTAGTATTGGATGACAGCCCACCAATGAATACCAGGTGTTGTAGGATATATTTCAGAGGAAGGAACTGGCATCTCTGAGTATTTCTCTCCTAAGAAAACCCTGTGAAATTCAAGGGGCCACCATAAGTCGACAGGTGACTTGAAGGAACACGAACACACACATTTAGGCTGAACATTCAGGTTGGATCCACTGTTATTAGACCAATTTAAATCAACAAGGTGAGTTAATCATGATTAACTTAAATTCAATTGATTTCAGTTGGATTACTAAGGCTGCTGACATACAGAAATAATGCCATTTGACACTGTTTTAACTACCATGGCTCAATGTTATGGAATTCTGGGATTTGTAGTTTTGTAAGAGGTTTAGTCTTCTCTGTCAGAGATCTCTGATGCCACAACAAACTACAAAGCCTAGGATTCTATAGGATGGAACCGCAATAGTTTAAGTGGTGTCAACCTCCATTATTTTTGCAGTATGCCAGCAGCCTAAGTCTGGGTCTAACCCATCTCCTGTTGATTTCAGACAAAATAACCAACTGTGATTTGACACTGAATAAAAGTAGTTGTAGTTTTACAGTTGTCACCAGCAAAAGTAGAGTCCACATAATGGGTAAACCACTTAAGTTTACCTAGAAGTGGTTACTTGTATTAACTGTAGGGATGTGTTGTTGTTGTTGTTGTTGTTGTTTTGTGTTCCTTCAAGTAATTTGTGACTTATGGTGACCCTAAGGTGAACCTGTTACAGGGTTTCTGAGGCTGAGTGTGTGTGACTTGCGGGTCACCTAGTGGGTTTTTGTGCTTTACCTTCATGCTTTCTACATACCACAGATTACAAACCTGCTATGTATTGGCGCCATCTCACCTGGTATTGATCTTAGGCATAAAGCCCACTGGGATACCATGTTGCAGCAATGAGTAGGCATGACAGAAGGACAGGGACTGAATCAGCTGTGTTTTTTCACTTGTGCTTGATGATTTAAGTAAGACCTTATGAACTTGGTAGTTCCGCTCAAAGATTAAAACCCCAGCCTTCTGGTGGGTGGAGGAAAGCTTTGGTTATGTCACAGAGAGCAAATCACAAAGATATTGGGAAATATTTTCTTGTAGCAGATAATGTGACATTTTCTTTGTTGCCATTCCTGTTCTATTGACAAGTCACAACCACTAAAACTGCTTTTAGGTGCAGAAAGGAAAACCACCAAAACTTGTATGGGCAAAAAACTACATAGGAAATTCCACTGCTGCTGGATAGTTTCCAATCTTCTCTGATTTACCCATTCCAGCTAACACTAATAAATCGTATTTATTATGTACTTTAAAGGCCTAAATACCCTAAAGGCACCAGATCCTGTCTGATCTTGGAAGCTAAGCAAGGTCAAGCCTGGTTAGTACTTGGCTGGGGGACTGCCAATGATTACCAGCTGCTGTAGGTTATATATTTCAGAGAAAGGAACTGGCAAAACCACCTCTGAATATTCCTTGCCTTAAAAAAACCAATGAAATTCACAAGATCACCATAAGTTGACAGACAATTTGAAGGCACACACATATCATGTACTTTTCCTTAAGTGCTCCAAGCATTTTACACCTAAGTCATGAAGATCTTACTTTGTTTTAGGCCATCATAAATATACACCAGCCTAATTGTGCAGGAGCTCACACTTGTGCAAACAATTGTGCTATGGGTGCCAAAGTCTTCAGCTCATCTGTTGCACAACAGTTAGCTTCCCATCCACCAAGTCAAAAGAGAGGGGGGCAGGAGGGGGCTTGCAGAATGATTGGCTGCACAAGGCATCACACATACAGAGAAAGCACAACTGCTTGCGCAACTATTTGTACAATAGCGTAGTGCCAAACAGTACTCAGGTCTTTATCTCAGTAATCCTGAGAGCAAGGATGGGGGATGTGTTAGCTGCCCAGATGTTTTCCACTCCAAACGTTTTGGCCCTAGCTAGTGTAGCCAATAGTAAAGAACTACGGGAACAGCAATAGGAGGACTGGTAGCCAAGCTGGACTTATAGTACTCCTGTAAGATAGCCCTTTGTTACTGTTCCTGCTATGGTAAGAGAGGCCAATATGTAAGTGCGTAATGATCTCATCTATTACAGCATGAGCCCTGTATCTACGGAAGATACGTTTCCAGACTTACTATGGATACATGAACCACAGATAATAGCAAACCCTATTAAAATGAATGGTTTCCAGGCCAAGCATACCATAGAGTCATGCTGGAGGACCTAGCAATTCCTAGAGAGCACACCTCTCTAGGCATCTTCTAGGTCCTCCAGCACAACTCTATGGTCAGCTTCTGACAGAAGCATACCATAGAATCGTGTTGGAAGTCCTAGAAAATGCCTAAAGAGGACCCTGTTTTGGACACGGGTAAGTGAAACTGCAGATATGGGTTCTGTGGATATCAGAGTCATACTGTATTTAGGAAAATAATATGCTAGATTAGACAGAGTTATTCACATTCTGAAGCTGCATCTACCATTGCATGTAGGATAAAGCTAGGTTGTAGCTTTTGTTCCCAGGCCCAGCACTCCTTATTGTCTCTCGACTTCTTGAAGCAAATATACAACACTATTCTTCACAGTAAGGCGAGGGTGGGGATCCAATGGCTTAACAACAGTGACCATTGGTCATTCTGGCTAGGCTTGAAAATAGCTGGACTCCAACCAATATCTGAAGAAACACAAAACCCTGCTCCAAGGCTTCTTTCTTGATTTTTTTTATCAGTGTGATATATTTTAAATCTTAGTAATATAATCTTAGTAATGCTGCATTACTGTTCCCATCTAGACAGGACCTGCATTCTTTCTTCACAGTAATAAAATCTGATAATACTCTAAATTCACTATGGAATGTTCTAGAACTCAGAAACATCACCTATGGTACAGACAAACCCGTTACTATTTCCCTCCTTCTTACTTTAATGGCTTCCATAATTTTCTAAATTTTGCTTTCTTGTGCTTGTCTTCTAATCCAGTAGTTCACGCAGACTTTTGAAGAGTCAGTGCCATGTCCACCATATGCAGACAGACAGGAGAAACCTTGTATAATGGCTTCATCTCCAAAGGCAGCTTGTGTCTTGTCTGCATTGCATGGAAAAAGCACAGGAAACTGAGAAAGAGACAGTAAAATAAAAAATAAAATAAAAAGCAAAGAACCCACACAATGTCTTTTTGTTCATTATATTTTATTCATACTTTTATTCCATTTTTTTTCCTAGCTACTTTACATTAAGATTTTGGCTTTGTAGCCTTTATAACTCCTAGGTTCTAGCAGTCAAGTTTGTGGTTTTGATTTTTTTTTAAATCAATTTGTATTGGACCTTGCGCACAGCGCAAAGTTTATTATAGGTACAGAATCAGACACACAGACAACTCCTACAGACACAGCCAGGAGTCTTTCTACATGTGGCCCAGCCTGAGTTAGTCTTCCCACTTCAAACCCTTCCAGCAGAAGAAAAAATGGGGGAATCGGGAAAGGGGTGCTGTTTAGCCTCTAGCCTGTTCCCTCCTACACCCTCCTCTTTTAGGGTGTTCATACACTGCTAAGGAAAGCGGGCACATCTGAGTAAGAGTTATCAGGGTCTAGGCCAGATGGTCAGATTGAGGGTGGGAGGGAGAGGAGGGAGGATGAGATATACCTTTAAAACCATCCTTACCCTCCTCCTACAGGAAACAACCACAAATTCTTCCTGTGTTCAAGCGGCTCCCACAGTCAGTCTCCAAGTCTCCAGCACTGCTAGGGGAGTTTGAACAAGGGGAAGTCGCCCAAGCAGCGTACACTCCTGAGCTACGTTATGCCACGCACCACTCAAAAATCTAATGCAAAGCTCAGGTTGGGAATCCAGTCCTTCAAACCTTAGCAACAAAACTGACCAAAGTAAAGTGAGGTAATTAAAAAAAAATGGTCAGAGAGAGAGAGAGAAGATCTCTGAGCCATGTGCAAACATAATTTCTTCAGAAGAAAGAGAGGGGGAGTTTGTTTCCTCACCACAGTGTATCACATTCATGTCAGAACACACCACAGCCACAAGAAGGAAAGAGGCAGCATGGGGTAAGACCAAGCCAGCCCTACAGGGTGCTAAGAGCCTCAAATTCCAAGAAAGGAGTGTATATGTGTGTGTGTGAGATTGTACTACATCTAGGCAGAGAGAAGGCAGAATAGGGAAGGATGCATAGAATAGTTGGATGGCATTTGATTTATTTTTTCTTTCTGAAGGAAGGGGGAGAGTATTTTCCAGCACAAATTGCTCAAGGTAAAATTATCACCCTCTCTCAGAAAAGGAAGGTGTGTGGTTT
The DNA here is from genome assembly GCA_030847615.1 of Gambelia wislizenii. Taxonomy (NCBI): domain Eukaryota; kingdom Metazoa; phylum Chordata; class Lepidosauria; order Squamata; family Crotaphytidae; genus Gambelia; species Gambelia wislizenii. The sequence goes on from JAUMIR010000007.1 coordinate 36,274,708, forward strand.
TGCAGCTCAGCAAGTCAAGGTGAGAATTAACACTCCAATTTGGCTGATTTGCACATCTAGAGTGGGATGCAGGGAAGGTGTGTTATGGCACACACACAAAAAAAGTAGATTCACCTCTGCTTCCAATAAACAGTCCACATTTAGCATTTCCCCCAAAAAAGAATGTGGTTAAAAATTAGAGCCAGTTCAAATAATAAAACAGAGAAACCAAACCAACCAAAAAGCATTAGGAAAATAATGAATTAATTCATCCAAGTCCCAAATGTAATTGCTGGCTATGTTTGTTGGCTTCCATTAAAATAACTTGGCAGAGGTGAAATTTCAAAATTGACTGGCAGTAGCCAGGGGTATGGTTGTAAGTTAAGAATGAAGCTACTGCTTACAAATGAAACTATGTCCTATAAGGATGTCCTTCCTCAAGATATTACCAGATAGAAGGTGGGGTGAAGGAAGCACACGAGTACAAAAGAGAGCTCATGTGTGTCCCCTTATGATGTATACAGTAGTAGCAGCAAGAATAACTGCCAAAGCAATACATCCTGAAGAGTGAAGGATGTTAGCACATGACAGGTATAATCCACTTGGGCATAATCTGGAGCAGGAGGAGTAAACTCTCTTAGTTTTCCTGTCTTTGGATTGTATCCTTTTAAGTCAGGGGTTGGCAAATGTGGTCCTCCAAATGTTTTTGGACTGCACCTCTCATAATCCTCACCACTGAGTATGCTGGCTAGGGCTGATGGCAGACGTAGGTTTTTAAAAAAAACACCTGGAGGGCCACATGGTGCCCACCTGTGCTCCAGGCACAAATGAGACCAAAAAAAAGTTAAGTCTGTTTCAGTGAAATCAAGATTGCCAGAATGCAGACAGGCTAGTCTCCCCAAAACAGACATTCCTGAGAGACATACAGAACTACATGCTTCAGGGAAACCGCAGCCATGTTCTCTTCAGCAAAGAAAACAGGGCATGCAAATCTGTTCACTCTGAACAAATTAATGCAGGAACATGCAGGGTCCACCAACAATGGTGCCTATCATTGCCTGTATAGTGGGTAAAGTTAGCATCCAATGGGGTAAAATACAGAGGTTCTCCAAAACAAGATGGAGCATAGCATTGCCCCAATCAGTCAAGGGTACCCAATTCCATCCCAAGTGATGTGGATACCACATACCCTTAGGGAGAAACCTGACCCTTCTAAAAGAGAAGTGGGAAAGATGTAGCCCTCCAGACATGGTTGGGACTGCAGCTACCATCAGCCTTAGCCAGTAGAGGTAATGATGAAGAATCATGGGAATCATAGGCCACCACCATTTGGAAGGCCACATGTTCCCCATTTCTGTTCCAAGGACTCTTGTTCGCTGAAATAAGGGGTAGTCGTTTTTTTGTCAAGCATTCCAAACCAAGAGGTCTAGCAAGTAGGGGGTATAACTTTCCAGTCTGTTCTGTAAACAATCAGAAAATAAACTTTGATTACAAAGATTTTTCTTTTAAAAGATCCTGCTAAGTTGGTTGGTGCTCTGAAAGAAACAGGTATTCTTTCCCATCCTCCTCTCTCCTTCCAAAACCTGTCGCAGTGTCCTACCAGGACCATCAACATGCTCTTTGAATGAGCAGCCCTTATAAGGATGACAGTTTTGTCTGGCCATTGGACTCTCTGGGCCGGCCAGGAATTTCTAAATCAGGGAAACCACCCACCTCCAACTAGTCTACTGAACACTCCTATAAAGCCCGTACAAGCCACACTAGGGCTCCCAATGAATCAGCAGCATTTTGCAAGAATATATTTTTATCCATAAATGCAATAAATTAAGTACCTCTATCCCAAAGTCTCCCAAATCTGTTGTCAACTATGTTCCCAGCTCCTGCTTGTGTTTCCCCACCCCACCCATCACCAAACAGATGACCATCTTCACCCAGTGTTAGCTGCTCAGGTGTTCACAGTATAAAATAAGTACCAGTAAGCGCTCCCATCCCACCTATCCAAGATTTGCTACATCTTGCCAGTTAGTCCAGCCATCTAGCAAGCAAACAAACAGAAAGATCAAGGTAATCCTTCCCTACTCTTATCGAAAGGGTGAGGAAAGAACTTTGCTCTTACATATGGACAGGTCTACTTCTTTCCTATTCTTTCAAAGATCTGCTGCTTATGAGGCTAGAACCAGAGGTGCCTGAGCACACAAGCTCAACAATAAAATGGCATAAAGCTCAGATACGATCCTTGGCTTCAAGAAGGCCTCCTCTCCCCTGGTCCTTGTAGCTCTGTATTCTGCAGCACTGTCTCTAGCCCCCATGACCAGTCAAGGAGAAGCCTCCATGGGACAAAAGCTGTCCTCACCACCACTCTGAAGAAGTCACCTATTGTATGCTGGGGGAAGATGCAAAACCCCAATAAGGAGCTCAGAAATATCTTATATTTCTATAGCTTGGTGCTTACCATGTGAACTTGTGATTGCTCTGCCTAAATATATAAAGTACACCAGTAATTGTCCAACATGGTTCTGTTTCTGATATCGAACATTGTGAACAGTAAGCACTGTCAACACTCAGCTTCAAAGAAGGGGTATTCCCCACTTCTACTTATCTCTTGGAATCCTTTTCCTTCCAATTCTCCCCTCTCCCTATTAGGTAGAGAAAAGCCAAGGGCTAAACTGGGCCTTCAAAGATCCCACTGCCTACAACCATCTTTTGCTTCCTCTAAGACAGAGGGATCCTACCAGGCCTTTCTACAGGGTCTTAATGTGACTCATTCCTGAATTATAGAACTGCTACAAAATGACCTAATAAACACAGCAGGCATTTGACATTATGTCATTTCCATGTCCTTCAAAATGTGTGAGTTTAAAATCCCCAGAACTTTAAAATCTGACATTCTGCTTTTTGTTTCCCCAACAGCCCAGTCACTGCCAAAAAGGTCTAACTCAATGTTTCATGGAAACTGTTAACACTTTTCTCCCAGATCACAATTGCTGAGCTTATTTTAAGTTACCAATATATATTAAAAGATTTTTAATTGGCCACCAAAGGCTAGTATCAGAGAAATCTTCAACATGACCCCAACATCTCCCATGTATTTCTTATTCCTTCTACCTTTTCCAAGAGCTGGATATGCATGGGGAACAAAGCTGGATCCTCGAAGGAGAAGTGCCTATCTGCTTAGCAAACAGAATCCCTCCCACCCCATTTAATAAGCAACAGATGTTCTTTATGCATTTCCTTTGGGTGTAGGGATGTACAAGATGCAGATAAATCCATGCAGAAGGGCCATGTGAACTGGGGTAGAAACTTTAGTAGCAGATGAAGGTGTTTTAAACCACTTGGTAAGTTCTGAGGATTCTTCTCCCAGGCTACAACTCACTTGCTTTTGCCAGTGAAACAGTAATTATATGAGATGACCCAATAATATGAACCTCAGTTTGGACTTCCCTTCCAGTGAGGATATATGTGTGTACGTATAGCCCTTTCAGTGAAGCAGCAGTTTCCTACAATACATAGAAGATGAAGATGAAAATGCACAACCATCACAGGGTATCTGACACTGAAAAGGGACACCACCAAGTTCAAACAAGAGGGATAACAATATTCGCATAACTCCTCCAACACGAAGAGAGTTAGCACCAAAGATATGGGGGCCCTTTACAAGCAATCCTTTCCTACCAAATTCAGCTCAAGTTGCAAAGAGGGTGGGAGAAGCATGCAGCAAGCATGCAGAGTGGCAATAAAAGGATAACCTTGTAAAAGATTCTATGTGTGTGGAGGTGGGGGGAACAACCCTAGTTTACGATAAACGTAACGCCACTCCTCAGGAGCATGCCGGCAACATTCTTGCAGAGGAAGTAATGTTATACAGCGAGAGGCGATCTTATCAAGAATAATTCCAGAAGTGACAGCATTTAAACATTCATTAACCTTCAGTTGAACATGGGAAGGAGATTTCATTGTCTCTGATTTCTTCCCTTTGGGTGATAAAAACGCTCCAGACAGAGACAGAGACAGCGACAGACAAACATAAAGCCAGGGAAAAAAACAAGAGAGGTGTATGGGCCCAGGATGGCATAGGCTGCACTTTCCCACAATGCCTCAGTGCCGGGAGAGCACAGCCTTGCTGCCTTCTGTCCCTACCTCAGTGACACTCCATTTCACCCAGTGCTGGAGGTCGGTCGGCACCGCTCAGTCTTCTCAGTACATAGGCTTTTTTTTTTCTTTTTAAAATCTGTATATAATATATATATATATATTTATATTCTGTGTAGATATATATATATATTTATATATTCTATGTACATATATTGCACACAGTCCTCTGGCCACTTGCGTTCCTGCCTGCTAGTAGAACCGTTTCCGTTTCTCATCCGGCTCTGACTGATATTCACGCGATCCAATACCATTCTGAAGGTTTACTAGTGAGTCCTTCATCTGCAAGATAAAAACACAGGGGGAGGGGGGAAGGAAATAACTGGCAGGCAGATAGAAAGGCTCCTCATTCTTCCACCTACCCACAAAGCTAGTTTCCTGTATCATCGATGATACATGCATGAGTTATTTGTGAATAAACACCTTCTCCCCTCCCCCCATCTTCATATAGGAGGTAAATTTACACAGGCAAAAAGAAAGGCAAAGGAAGTTTCCTCCTCACTATGTACCTCTTTGTAAAATGGACTGCTGTCCATGAAAAGATAGGCCATAATTCAATCTGTTAGTCTTTAAGGTGCCACAAGATTCTTTGATATGTTTCCTCCACCAAAATGAACTCAACCACCCCAGGTCCTATAGACAGTTATTTTCTCTGCCTGACTGCAGCATCACAGATCCTGACATGCAAACATAACTGAGTTGTCTCAGGAACAAATATCCTGCCACCCTTTTTGAGCCTGGTTATGTTACATGTGCAAGCAACTCAACTGTTTGTACAATGCTGGAGCACAATGTAGGGCTGGGACTTGGAGTATCCTCAGATGTGGCTGAACCATAACTCCCATCATGCCTGATTATTGTCTACACTGTCTAGGAATGATGGGTGATTTGAAGCTGAAAACCATGTGGGAGGCCACCTCTGGCCTAAAGCATGCTCATCACTCATATGCTGAAAGCTGCTTTTATATATCCCAGTCATGGGAACACCTGTATCATACAGTATCATAGTACACTCTGACATCACCATCAGACAGACATACTAAGCACAGAAATCTGGATCATGGCAGTGGGCCTGAAGAGTCTTTAAAATTTGTCTAGCAACTTCAATGTAAACCTACAACCACTTCGTATTTATGGGTTCATTTTATTTTACTTATATGCCAACATTCTTCTGGTGTGGGACCCAGTGTTGCTTACAAAAAGGCTAAAACGAGATAAGCTAAGACTCTGATAATAAAAATTTAAAACATAATTAAACAAGTTATTAAAACACCATATATTAAAAAAAAAACACCTGCATGTAGGTAGCCAGAAAAAAAGTTATCTTAAAGAGGATACTGCACTTAGGCAAGATAAGGAGTGCGTGATTTATAGCTCACAACTCAAATGCTAGAAGCATCCATTACATCCTCTTTCATTTAAAAAGTGTTTCCAGCCCTCTTGGAGGTTGCAGTAAATTGATGCTCCCAAATGGTGGGTCAGCTAAAGTATACAAATCATGATTTTCCAGACTCCTGATTCTGAAAGTGTCCTTCCAGATTTTAATGTGGTTGGCTAAAAATGACAACTATACCATACTATTAGAGAATATGTTAAAACAGCTTGGATATAATTTCAGTTGACTGCATGCGTCGAACACATCCCCCAAATTCGGTTACTTCTCCAGGATGAAGGATGCAGCCCTCACCTGATCTAGGAGGATCACAGATGATTTGATGATCTCTCGCCACTTCTGGAGCTCTGTGTCATGATATTTCTGCTGGGATTCTAATAACTGGGCCCATTCTGTCTGGGATTGGGGTAACCTGTCAGCAAAAGAAGCAAAGTTGAGCTCTGGAAGTGCAACAAACAATTCTGGATTTATCTGTATCTTATACACAAATAGGGGGATAAATGGCAATAGCACTTATTGTGCACTATGAAAAATAGGAAAGCACCTGAGTTGCCTTAAACATTACATTTTTTCTCCACAAAAACTGGTTGTTGTTGTGTACCTTTAAGTAATTTCTGACTTACAATGACCTAAGGCATACCTATTGCTGAGTTTTTCTTGGCAAGATTTGTTCAGAGGGGGGTTGCCATTGCCTTTGCCTTCCTCTGAGGCTGAGAGTGTGACTTGCCCAAGGTCACCCAGTGGGTTTCCATGGCCAAACAGGATTCAAACCCTGGTCTGCAGAGTCATAGTCTAGTGCTCAAACCACTACACCAGTGGCTCTTAACCTTTTCTTGACCAGGGACCCCCTTTAAATATCTTTTATTGCTGTAAACCCCCAAGACTTAACTCAAGATTTAAAACCCTAACAACAACAACAACAACTGATGATAATAATAATACAATTACTTCATCTATTTAAACCTTATCTCAGAGGCACTGGAAGGGAAGGAAGATTTTTCCCCTGCTTCATCCTGCACGTTTATGTCTGAAGCAGATTGAATGGCAATGTGCAGGCCAAGCCAGCCAGTTAGCCTTTGCCTTGGCTCCTATCACTTCACTGCTCCACTGCAAGGAGGAGGTGGGCCAAGCAGCCTTCAAGCCTTTGTGGACTCCCTATGAGGACACTGAGCACCCCTGGGGGGCCCAGGACCACAGGTTAAGAACCACTGTACTACACCATGCTGGCTCTACCACACAAAGAGGTGCAACGTGAATTGTTGGTGCACCATACTACACATATGTTTTTGGAGAACTCCACAGTCTCCATCTGTCACATGTTTTAGAGCACACGCATGAGGCTAACTAGGCAGCCGCCTAGGATACAGATCTCAGAGGGGCTCAGGATCGATCTTTCGGGGGGACAATTTTATACAGACTACTTTTTTTAAACCCTTGTTAAAAAATGCACCTGACAATTTATATTTTGTATATTAAGATAAATATCACAACAGTGCTGTGGAATATAATTAATTATAAGGACTTACATAACATTTCCATATTCTGTTTTTTTCTTTACCCATTTTATATGTATTTTCATTTTTGAAATTTAGAGCTATTTCTGAGTAAGAAAAATAAACTCTTATTCTTCTTAGTTGGCAACATGTGTTGTTTACAATAGTACATCAGATGCTTTAATAGGGATCTATGATGACACAAGCCTAAAAGGTTTAGCTGGAAACACTTCCTGAATTGAAGCTGGCATTATTCAAAATTATTTTTGTATTAAAATAGTTTCTTTTCTATACAGGTATCCATGGGGGATAAGTTCCTGGACTTACCATTTACAAATGAAACTGTGGATAATAGCAAACCCTATTATAATAAAGGACTTCCGGTACAAACATACCATAGAGTTGCACTGGAGGACCTAGCGATTCCTAGAGAGGACACCTGTCTAGACATTTTCCAGCATGAATCTATGGTATGCATCCCTAATTTTTCAGCTGTGGATAGCTGAAACCATGGATATTTGTTCCACAGATACAGGGTGGGGGGTGACCTTTATTTGAGAACTGTAATTGAAGGTTGTTGTATTACTTATTTTTGCAAATTTAAAATAAATCCAGCAGTTTCAAGTTTTGTGTTTTTGATTTTTTTCTACAAGACAACTGTTTTAGAAAACTGAAGTTAGCAATTTGGAGGAGGGGGGGCAGGGTGCAAATACTTAGCCTTGCCTAGCCCACAAAATAGCCTGCCTGCCTCCAGCAAAGAGCACATGCATCTACCAATGTGGTCAAAATGTAATATGAAGTCAGAGCCTCCTGGTGAGGATGAGAAGGTCTTCTATCCAAGCTTCTAAAGGAGGCAGCAATTTAGTTCTTTTACAATTTGGACATCTCATGGGAGGTGTATAAGTGGTTCCTCCTGGCTGTTGCTGTTGTTGTTTTTTTTTTAAAAAAAACTGTCTGCTTTCAGAACTGTTTTTTAAGTAAGAGTTTGGACTGTTTTTTAACTGGTTTTTAGTTGTTGATTCAATGCTTTTAAAGTGTTTTTATTGATTATGCATTGCCTCAGGGGTCCTAGTGGGTTGGGAGTTGATAAATACAAGCCTTGAGTATATAAAACAAACAAACAAACAGGAATGTTACGAAAAAGGGCAGTACAGGCACAGTGATGCCTGAGAGCAGTTGTGAAGCAGTGGTTAGAGTGTTGACTAGAACCAGGCAGATCCAGGCTCAAATCCCCACTCAGCCATGATGTTCACTGGGTAGCTTTCAGAAGCTACTGTCTCTGTAGCATATTCTATCTCACAGGAGTGCTGCAAGCATAAAATATGGGATAGAGAAGCATGTTGCCACCTCTAGCAGTGTAGCAGAAATGGGAAAAATAAATGTAATATGAATTATTCATCTCCAGACCAGTAGCAGACAATACAGCGAAAATCGACAGATAATCCCCACGGGTGCAGCCAGCGGGTGGGCTGGAATCTTGTTCGTGGGATGTGTTACCTTTCTTGTAACCGCAGGCCCTGCCATGCTGTGAGGGTTTGGGTGGTGTACTCCAACATCCAGAGTTTGTAGAACAGCATCATGTTGAGGATTACCAAAAGCACCAGACTGCAGAGTGGGGGAAAGAAGAGAAGAATTCTAATCAAAAGCTGCCAAACCTGGGTCCTTGTTTCCAGCCAAAAGAAACATGAAACCCCCCAAAAAGTCTCAGGCCAACTTCCACTGTCATTTTTAATGGGCTGAATGGAATTTAAGGCATGCTTCCCATGTATTTGAGCACACGGAACCTGTACTGTGAATGGCTCAGCTTTAATATCTAAGTTCAACTTCCAACATGCCTTCATTTCAACATTAAGATGACACCCTGGGCACCAAAAGGAAGGGTTTGAGAGTATCCACTTACGACAGAAAAATCTGACTTGCTTTACAATGCAGCATTTATTATAAGCGTATTTGAGTCTGTAGAAGAAAACCAGGAAAACAAATCCACTCTAAAGGAGACAGTGAGATCAGTATTGCCGACCACCTACAATGTGCATGCAGTCCTAGAGGGTCAGCAATTGGAGCAAAACTCAGCTGAACCTGAATACTTGAGGGCACCTTCCACCAGCCCAGGGGCAGCATCCATTCCTGAAAGGGCTTGGAGAGAGAATCCATTCCTGAAAGGGCTTAGAGGCTATACCTGTCTGTCAAATTACCTACCTAACACCCTGCCCAACAGACACCCACCATGCTCCCAAGAGGACATGTTTTGTCACTTGGGCTCAAAAAATATTAATTAATTAATTAATTAATTAATAATGGGGGAGCACAGGGCCCTCGGATAATAAGCTCACCCTGGGATAATAGGTGACTTGTTCCCCTCCTCCATCTTTTTGCAACTTCTCAAAGGAAGGAAAGAAGAGCACAGAAGCCAGAAAAAGTCCGCTCCTCTCAAGCTACTAAAATCATCCTTCAGCACCAGTGAAAGAAGGTTCAGTGCTGTATGTTCTTACCAAAGCTTAAAGAGAAGCACAGAAAAATATGTAGGGTGGTAGTGGTGATGGGAGACACAGCTATGTGTGGGATCATTTGAGTTCATTGAAAAACACAGCCATAGAATTTCAGCTCTGAGGAACAGCCAAAGGAGGTGGACAGGTTCCCCCCCCCCAAGTTTATGAAAGAAACAGATGAAGGCACAGCTCAAGAGAATCCAAGCAGAGATCAGACAGACAGCGCTTTTTAAAAAAGAAACCCACCAGCTGGGATGCAGAAGGAGATACATGAGAGACAAGCGAGAGAAAAGCGAGGTAAAAAGGAGACAGTACCTGAAACAAATCCTAATGGGAAGCAGGGAAGAGAAAAGATGGAGGAGGCGAAGGTTAGAAGCACACCAGAGTTGAAAGAGGAGAAAATCACAGGGAAAGTTCATCTAAAGGACACAGAATACACATATGGGGAGAAAGGTTGCAGAACATGCAAAGGGTAGGGTCGGGAGGGTACAGAGAAAGAGAAAGAGACCTAACATCTGTGATGCAGCAGCATGGTTGAGAGGGGATGTGTGGAGCCCTTAACATGGAAAAGATCACAAAACACGGTTAATTCAAACCCCAAGAAAAGACTCTGAAGCAGGGGCACATTTCTGATGTTCCTGGTCAGGGGGAAGACCGTGAACACTGGTGTTTCTATGGAACATCATCCAAAAAAGAAGGGACACATAAAGTTCTTCTTCTCACAGTGCACAAAGATAAAATATCTCCACTCAGTACTGTTCTCAGCTACTCAGCTCATTTAGATGAGCCCTATGACTCTATGGTCTTATCTATACAGTTAAAATAATCTGAACAGCATGCAAATGTACGGCGATCCATTCATACAGACATGAGCATAAATATGTGTCATTTGGCAGGGGGCAGTGAAATCCACTGCAGTCTGTGTGCTTCATCCAGATTTTTGAAAAAGCTCTGTATGACATGTGAATGTGTGATCATTTGAACACTCTCATTTGCACAGATATGATGAGGAAGTGTAATCTGATTGGCTGGATGAGAGGTGTAAGCTATGAATATCATGTTTAATAGCATAAAATAATTAGCCTACTCCAGGACCGGTTTAAGGAATTTTGGGGCCCCCTGCAATGCTTTACTTTGGGGCCCCCATATGTTTATCTCAGATCAATGTAACCTAACCTATTCACCGTACAGGATGTTCAGATTATAGTAGGACCCCCGTATCCCTGGATTCATTATCCATGGGACACAAAACAGCACACCTACCATAGAGTCTTCCTAGAAAATGTGTCTTCCCTAGCCCTTTTCTAGGCCTTCCAAGGCAACTCTATGGTATTTTAAACCAGAAATCCCATTATTTTCATATTAAGGAGGCCAACACGGGGCCCTCTCTTGACCTCGGGGCCCCCTCTTGACCTTGGGGCCCCCTGCCAATGCTGATTTGGCAGACAGGTTAAACCGGCCCTGGCCTACTCACAGTTTCATCTGGACAAGCATGGGGGCAGGGCTAGCAAACAGGGAAAGCGTCTGTGGCCTCCATGTTGGATTTTAGGCTCAGCGAGGGTCCAGTAAGTGGATAAAATGGCAGTCTTATACTCCTTTTTTCCTTTAAATATGAACTATCACTTATGTGCACCATGGGAAACTTGTTTTTAAAAAAATTCGCAGCAGCAGATTTAAAATGGCAAGTAAATCACTTGCAGCTGCCATCTGGGATAGGGTGTCATGCGAAGTTTTGGGGGGCTCTTTTGACAGTGAAGACAGGTCACATCATTGCCAATGCCTGCTTTTTCCAGACACGTTCGTATTTCCCCCCTCATATAGACAAGACCTAGGATTCTATTAAATTTTCTGATGGCAATTCCTTGAGATGTCTGCACCAGCAGGTGGTGCTGTGTCATCAGCAGATTGAAGAAAACCGTGAGCAAGCAAAGCAGGCAGGCTGCCTTTACAACATGCTGGCCAATTCAATCCTTAGGAGAGGGGAATCATACAATCATAGAATCATCAAGTTGGAAGAGACCATCCAGTCCAACCCCCTGCCTTGCAGGAATACACAATCAAATCATTTCCGACAGGTGGCCATCCAGCCTCTGTTTAAAAACCTCCAAAGAAGGAGACTCCAGCACACTCCCAGACGGCAGCATATTCCACTTCTGAACAGATCTTACTGTCAGGATGTTCTTCCTAATGTTTAGGTGGAATCTCTTTTCCTGTTGTTTGAACCCATTGCTCTGTGTCCTAGTCTCTGGAGCCGCAGAAAACAAGCTTGCTCCATCCTCAGTATGGCATCCCTTCAAATATTTAAACATGGCTATTATGTCCTCTCTCAACCTCCTCTTCTCCAGGCTAAACATACCCAGCTCCCTAAGCCACTCCTCATAGGGCATCATGGCTTCCAGACCTTTTACCATTTTGGTCACCCTCCTCTGGACACATTCCAGCTTCTCAATATCCTTTTTGAATTGTGGTGCCCAGAACTGGACACAGTATTCCAGGTGAGGCCTGACCAGAGCAGAATAGAGTGGCACTATGACTTCCCTTGATCTGGACACAGGAAGGAGATTTATTCACTAGTGATTGGCTAGTGAAGTGTTTGGGACTAAACTGACTTAAATTCAAAAGACGTCCAGCAAAGGGCCAAGTCACCACACAACTTCAGTTTAGTTCAGTTCAAACTATCTGGAGTTATTCCTACTTAAAAAGAAATAGAGCAGCCTATTTTTCTTCAAGACAAACAAATGCACGCAAAAATATAATTTGAAAAGTGAAACAGACTTCTTTAAAAGACCTATCACTTTGAATTTGGGGGTCTTGGGTGAAAAGAATACTCTTCGTATCACATTACACTGTTATAGTGCTATTATTCCACTTTAACTGCTATCACTGCCTTCTATGGAATTCTGGAGTTTGTAGTTTAGTGAAGCCTAAGAACTCCATGGCTGAGAATGCTAAACACCCTTCCCTAAACTGCAAATCCCAGGATTACACAGGAGGCAGCCAGAACAGTTAAAGTGGAATAATAGTGCTATAACAGCATAGTATGATAAGTCAATCTGGTACGACTGAAGTTTCATTATTGCTGGACCAGACCATGCTAAAAAGATTTCCAGTCCCAGCCTGACAGGAAATGTTCTTAATCCACAAAATAGCAATATCTTTATTGGCCAACCAAACTGCAAAACACACAATACAAACGTTCAAACGCCTTAATAACAAGTGCATAACACCATAGCACGATGTCATGAGATATGGGTGCCCTTTCACATTCTTTTGGCATCGTTATCACATCATATATGCTGCATCTGGTAATCTCCAAAGAAAGAAAAATGATGTTAAGAGTCACAGGCCTACATGGTGTTTCAGTTATTAAATAAATAAATGTGACACAAGTTATTTATTTACACCTTTTGCCAGATGAAGAAGTCAGTAGAGCTTCAAAAAGCTTGCATCATGTGTTTTGCATTTGGCTGGCCATTAAAGGCATCATTTTGTGTGTGTGTGTGTGGATGTGTGTGGATTTTGGTTTTTGTTTTGCTGCATGGCCAATATGGCTACCCTTGAATGTATTTCTAGGAAATGGTTCTTGTTTGACAGGGCAAATTGTAAACCATCAGAACAACAACAATAGCTTAATGTAAAATGTTTGTGTTCTGGATCATGTGCTTCTATTCAATAGTGGAAACATGCCACCTTCTTCTTCTGAGAGGAAGCAAGCATATATCTGCATGACAATAATAGTAAAACCTCTGCAAAAATAGTAAAACTCTAGAGTACTATTTTTCTTTCCCAACTGTGCTGGCTCTTTCTCTGAATTACTAGAAGCTGGGAGCTCATTTCACAGTCCTCTCCACAGCAGGGAAGCAGTGCTTGGTTTCCTTCCCATTCCTCCTCATCTCCACCCACCTCTGGAATAACAGCAGCTCCTCACTGCATAACATCTATGGTAGCCAAAATAACACCAAGGCTCCCAAGGAATGTGGGCTGCCGTGCCAAAAAATGCAGACCACACCTGGGGTGAGGAAAATTGGCACAACTACCACAAAAACTGGACACAGATTCCAAATGTAACAACCGATGGGAACATTGTCTTTGGTGAAATGGGGAGGCAAGGATCAATTTACATAAATAAAAAAGCAAAGCAAATTGAATTGAGGCAAAAATACCTCAGCACTAGCAATCCTTGCAAACAACTTCTGACTTTGAGTAGGGAAACTAGCTTGTGAAATAAAACAGAGAGTGGGGCAGGGTGAGAAAAAGGAGAAGAAAAAAGAGAAAGAGGAGGGAAGAGCTGAACCAGGCCAAAGAATCACTTACACACAACTGATAATGAGCAGCAATTTGGAGACACTCTGCAGGTGGAAGATGCCAGGACTTTCCTCAGGGATGTGCCGTGTTTGAGTGGAACCTGGAAGGCAGCATTTGTTATAGACTCCTGGGAGGTAAATTCCTTTGCCCCTGCATACACTCAAACCAAATTTTACCAATACAAACCTGCCAGAATTTTAAGATCATCAGGGGAAAGCTTTCTTTCGGTCCCAACATCACCCCAGGCTCACTTGGTGAGGACACAAGAGAGAACCTTCTCAGTGGTTGCTCCTACCTTTTAGAACTCCCTCCCATGGGAGGCTAGCCTGACCCCCTCCCTACTTTCCTTTTGCTTGCAGGCAAAAACAATTTTATTCCAGAAGGCATTTAATTTGTAGCTGAAGGCACTGGGGTGTGTTTTCCATTGTTATTCTTTTAACTTGTATATGTTTTATATTAGATGTTTTAAATTATCATGAATTTAATTGCTTTTAAGTGTTTTTAATTGTTTCTAATTTTTAATTGTTGTATTTTTAATTGTATTTTGTATATTGTGAGCCATCTTGGGTCCCATTCTAGGAGAAAGGTGGCATATTAATTAATTAATTACCTAAAGCAGGGTGGGCAACTTTGGGAGTCTGGGAATCCATTAGCCCTCAAGGAGTCTTTGGAGGGCCATACCCCCACACACACCAGACACCCCCCACAAAAATAATTTTTTGGCCTCAAAATTCTCACTTAGGAGATGTGGAAATAATTTTGCCTTCCATTTCAGTCCCTCTGGCCATTTTAGGTCCAGGACAGGCCTTTTTATTAAAAAAACAAAGAAAAGGGGAGGGAATAAATATGAGTAGCAAAGAAATGCCTCCAAAAGGCATATAAAGGTATTTTGCAGCAAAAAATATGATTTTTGCCAATGTTTTTGGTAACATCTGTGGGGCCCAAGGGCCACAAGATGCCCTTGTGGGCCACATGTATCTCAGTCGCTCAGTAACATCCACCTTTTCTGCACCAAGCTCTGTACCTGCCACGCGTTTGATTCGACTGACAGCCTCCTCATCTGTGGGAGTGGTTACAGGGCTTAGCACTTCCTCCAGGTGAGGCCCCCTCAGGTGGGTGTGAGGTCGTTTCCGCCGGCGAACTGTCGATTGCTTGCTTGCCTTCTCTTTGGGGGATTGTCTGTGAAGTTCAGCTAGGTATGTGCTCTCTGTTTTGGTCAGTTCACTCTCTGGCAGGAAAAATGGGTGGGAGGAGGCAAATTTATTGTGGAAGGAAGATACGGATTTTGCATCAAAGCACATTTACTGTTAGAAGAAACAGCATCATCAGAGCAGTGCCTCAAAATCCATCCTATAGCCCCCCCAGCTGCTGGGATAAGAATAAGCACCTTCAGGAACTGACAAGAAGCTTTTCACAATGTACCAGAGTAAGGGGCTTACCACATGAAGGAAAGGAGGTGGCTTTAAAGCCCGAGTAGCACATCCCGCCTTGCCTTATTGCACATCCGTGTGTTTCAGCTGTTCTCCCGTTCCAGTCCCATGGGAGACAGTGGTAAAGAGATTTTTCCAGTTAGCAAAAAGACTCATGTTTAGCACCGTCTCCCATGGGACCAGAATGGGAGAACAGCTGAAACACACCAACATTGTGTAATAAGGCAAGGCAGGAGTGCTATTATCAGGGTGCACTGCTGCTTCCTTCCCTCGTGCGATAAGCCCATAGTGGTGTTACTCAATGCATACACTACATTGAGAGTGCTTCTCTATAAGGAAACCAGACTAAAATCCTGAAACAAAACCTTCCTTCATCAAGCCAGATCCTTTCCAAAACCCTTTCCCAGTTTCTCTACTCAAAAGGTTTTGGGTTGACAGAGCCCCTATCATATGCCAGCTCCCACCACATGAAAACAAATGGGCAACAAGTTATTTTTTTTTTATGTTAATTCCTGCAAGTTCTCACCTAAGTGTCGAAAATAATCATCTAGGCCACTCCAGAAGTTCTTTTCAATAAAGGATTTCACTAGCCCCCATGGCTGTTTTCTGTATCGTAGCTCTGTAGAAACCCTGGAACAAAGAATCATAGAACTGGAAGGTAACTTGGAGGTCATCTATTCTAACCCCCTGCCCAGTGTAGGATCCATAGTGTAGCTGCAACTACAGGCCCCCAACAGATGGCTGTCTAGCCTCTTCCTAAACACTTCTGAAGGAGGAGCCCCAACATCTCTACTGCCAGTCTCTTCTGTTGTTCAACAGTTCATATACACTTGAGTAATTTCTCTGGAACAATTACTTCTTATAATCAGGACATCACTATTCTGTTCACACAGCCTAAGTTTGCATGAGGGTTTTTAGTAGCTGCACTGCATAGCTGGCTGATATTTCATATGCCCTGTGGCCCACCCAGTTTGCCAACTCATCCTATATTTGCATCTTTGAATTTTTGTATCAAAATGGAGGACTTTATCTAGAATTTGAGATCCTCCCCAGCTCAAAAATACAAACATTGACCTCATCTGTGTATAGATGCTATTCATTATCACTGTTCTTGCTGATATCATGAACTTGCAAGCCAGGAGTACCCACCTGAGTCGGCATTTGTTTCTGGCAACACGTGTTAATGTGTAACGATTAATAGTGTAGAAATAATCGTGGTAGGGAACATCATGAGTTAGCACCTCTGCATCTATCACATAGCACTCACTCTCTTGGCTTGCTTGGTACATTGTCTGGAGAAAGCAGAGAGAAGTATAAACAGACAGAGGTCTGTCTACTGAAAAGGACACCAAGATGAGCTTCACATCAAAAATGTCCTTAGTCCTAGATGAAATGGCCACACTTCTGACCTGGAAGAAAGGCCACTTACCTGAGTTTCAGTGACAGTGGCAGTTTTGGGGGCCAGAGGGTTGGTGAGGGTGATGGTGTAAAGGATAACTCTACTCTGATTGCCAGTTTCTTCCTTCTTCCATGGATGAAAGACAACATCTGCAGGGAAGGAGGGAAAGAGGGAGGGAGAGAAGGAAGGAGAAGGAGAGAGAGGGAAGGTCAGTTGGTTGGAATGCTATACCAATGAAGGAAGCAGGGTGCAACCCAATTTCTCTGAGAGGAAAAAATATTCCCATGACCAAAGTCAAGAGTATGGGCAGTCATTGCCCCCACCTTCAACCTAGCTGGCAGTGGCAACACAGAACACTTTGTTTCACATGACTCTCATGCTGTGACATTCAGTCTTAATTTATTTATGCTGCCTTCTGTCTTTCAAGATGACCATTAATGTTCCCATTTTTAACTTATTTTTTTGAAACAGGAAATTAAGGCAGAAGAATAGTAACCTGTTTCAGGCCTCATAAAGAAAAAGGAGTCTGTTGTCAAGTCTATCACTCCACAGCATGTCTCTAACAGGACACTGAGCTGGAAAATGCATCCCACTTCCCAAGGATGTGTTAAGGGAAATATATTTTACTAGCTATACCCAGCATAACATACACTATTAGCTACATATATAGAATCATAGAATCATAGATAAAATGCTTTGATATGTTTCTATTCCCACTCTATTGACTGGCCACTTAGGAAACATGTCAAGAGTATGATCATTTGATGCATTTATATATAACCTTTCAAATCAACTATAATGGCTAGTTTCATGTATTGTCCAAAAACAGTCCAAGGTCAGAGCACATACCAGATATCCAGGGCCCAGGGTCCAAAAGCAAGGAGCAGCTGCAGATAGCACAGAAATCCCAAAAGCAAGGAGCAGCTACAGACAGCAAAGAAGACCCAAGGCCCAGCTACAGACAGCAAAGAAGACCACATCGTGGTGGCGAAGACTGAGGATTGAATGCCACTCTTAAATAGCCGTTCCCCTGGCTGCTTCAGGTGTGCTGCATGATTGCAACCAGCTGCATCTGATAGCTTGGCCCTGGTTCTTCCCAGACTCCCACAGCCAGTACCAGAGTCTGCAAAGAGCCTGTGCCAGCTGCTGCAGCCAGGGACCTAGTCCTATGAGGAGAGGCAGATCCTGACACCTAAGCAGCCAATCGGCACATTGAAAATGGCAACATACTCAAGAGAAGTCTTTATCTGTCCAATCACTTGACATTTTCTCTCTCTCTCTCTCTCTCTGCAGCTTCCAGTACAGGTCGCCCCCGATATGTGTGGGACCAGTACCCATGGTTTCAATTATCCATTATCCGAAAAATATGGTCTTTCTAGGCTTTTCCTAAGTCCTACAGTGCGACTCCATTGTCATGCTGGAGATGCCTAGAGAGGTAGCCTCTCTAGGCATTTCCTAGGTTCTCCAGCATGACTCTATGCTAACTTCTACCAGAAGTTACCATAGAGTCAAGCTGGAGATGCCTAGAGAGACAGCCTCTCTAGGCATTTCCTAGGTCCTCCAGGATGATTCTAGGGGTTTGCTATTACCCGCGGTTTCAAGTATACACAATAAGTCTGGAAACGCATCCCCCATGCATATGGAGGGAGGTTACCTATAGGGAAGTTTTGCCTATAGGAAAGAGCAAGGTGAATTTGGAAAGTCTTAACTGCCAGATCAAGAAATGTGATGTAAATGCAGTAAGAATGGTGAGATGGTCCTCCAACAAGGTTTTGCATTTCTAAAATTTGCCTAAGTTGAAATTCTGGGAGAATCCTAAAAAAATTAGGAACTCAGAAATAGTTCCTGTAAAATTCCTTTTTAAAAAATAGCACAGGGTAGTTTTGTAGCATCTAGGGAAAATACAATAAGCTTGATGTAATTTCTCAGAGGAGCTGTGCACTTCTAGCAAACTGACAAATTGTGGGTATCAAGAACACAAAGCACCTGATGCACTCCTGGCTTGGAAGCCCAGTGGGTGTGGGAGATCACCCGTAAAAATCCACCCCATTAAGTATACCAAGGAAAGGGAATGATTTGCCCTCCAGTTGTTGAACTGCAACTCCCGTCATCCCTCATCACTAGCTAAGCAGATTAGTGTTGAGGAGCATTGTGGGCCAACATCTGGAGGGCCACAGATTCCCTATTTGTTCAGTTCAAGGAGCTGAACTTCTTGAAGGAAAGGGGCCATTCAATTAAGGAAACAAAATCAAAGTTTAACAGGAAGAATTGTTAAATTAGCCTTTCCTATCAGCAAGAACATTTTCTACACTCAGTCTTCTAATATAGTGAGATGAACTGTGTGATGCAGAACAAAAAAAACCCCCATTGTTGCTTTGTCTGAGGCTTAGAATTATCAAGTGAATTCACAAGGACTTCCCTCCCGCTCTCTGGAAAACCTTGGGAAATGCAATGTTGTAAAGGGTGCAAATTATTCTTTGCTGGTGACCTCTGGCCCTTTTCATAGAGCTAAATGCCCAGGGATGCTTGGTGGCATGCCATGCCCTTTTGATATCTGAAATGGGTTTAGATTTGTAGTATGGACATGTACTCACATAAACCTCTGTTTGAGGTCACTCTAGTCATCCATTAGACTACATGTGTGCAACCTTACCAGAAAACCGCCGCTGCTCCATGAAGTCCCTCAGAAACTGTGAGTCGGTGAAGAGCAAGTCATACAGCTTATCCACACTAAAGTTGAAGACTTCATTCATGTACTGCCGTCCATTTAGGTCATCATAAAAAGCCTGCACTTCTCCTGGAGAAAGGAGAAAAGAGGTGCTTACTACACAGTGAAACGTTACATAGATTTTGATTATACAGGCCCCCTCCCGAACCCGCAGAACCAATATTCGTTGTTTCAGTTATCCATGAGACACATAGTAGAGACACATACCATAAAGTCATCCTGGAAATGCCTAGAGAAGCATCCTCTCTAGGCATCTTCTAGGTCCTCCAATACAGCTTTATGGTATGTTTGTACAGGAAGTCCTTTATTTTAGTAAGGTTTGCTATTATCTGTAGTTTCACTTGCACACGGTAAGTCCAGGAACACATCACCCGTGGATATGGGGGACAACCTGTACATCATTTCAAAGATGCCAGAACCAGCATGGAACCCTGACCATGCTCAGTTTTACCCCTGAAGAAATATTTAGTCCTGATGTTCATTTTCTATATGTACATTACTGTGAAATCAATTCAAAATACAAAACTTCACTAATTGTACTCAGGGTGACTTTGTCCATTTGGACTGCTAACTTTAACACCACCACTATTTGATAGGCTTCCTCAGGAATAGGCCCATGTGAAGTTCTCCACTAATGTCACTAAGAATGTTCTCTTATGTGAGTCTTGCTGAAATTAATGGGATTTCAGGGGGGGAAATGTTCCTGCTGAATGGGGCCCAAGGTCTGTAACCACTAACCCAATAATGTGGTATAATCCTAAAGTAATTAAGCTAGAAACTAGCAGTCCATGAAAGTCAGTGTATCTCAGAGAGAACTAAGACTAGAAACATGTGGAATTCTAGTTGTCACTGAACATCAAGTGATAGAGATCCCATGAACTTTTAAGCATACAAGTTTTGACCTTTCTGAAATCAACTATCATGGCATCAGAGATGGGAAGGACACTACAGCAACAGTCAGCCCCACCACAACACCTGTGGGTTCCAGCCATGCACCTTCGTCATGAGTTTCCGAGGAATCACTGAGCTCAGTTGGAATGTCCTCATTGTCATTGAAATCCAGGGACGGGGAATTCACGGGAGCAATGATCTCTATCTTGTCTGCAATGAGGTTTGCAATTGTCAGGTCCTTCTCTGTAGGGAGGTCCACAACTTCTTCTTCCTCAGGAACTACTCCTTCATACTGAAAGAGTGTAAGAAAAAGCACATTTACCACTCACTGAAAGCTGGTGCCACTGTTTTTCAAGGACTGTGGACTTTTTCAGACGAACCTAAAATCCGGAAGAAGCCATCGGGAGAGGAATGCAGCTGCTCCACGGCAGGGGCAGTTTCTGATGATGCCGTCCCTCTCCCGTTACCCTCCGTGTTCCTTTCGTGTTGCATGGAAGGAAACAGCACCACTTTTTATTCCCAAAGAACTTCCGTGAATAAAAAGTGGCGCCGTTTCCTTCCATATGACACGGAAGGAACATGGAGGGTAATGGGAGAGGGGTGGCATCATCAGAAACTGCCCCCTGCCATGGAGCAGCTGCGTTCCTCTCCCGGCGGCTTCTTCCGGATTTTAGGTTCATCTGAAAAAGTCCTATGACTCTGAACAGTCTGAATAAATGGGTTTCTCATTTTTGCCTATGAAATGGAAAAGATTTCCATAAGCTAAAAAAAAAGTTGTGGCAGTTCCCTTTCTGTATGTGTCTAAGAGAAATGTGTGACTTGGGAGATTAGAGACTACAGTTTGAGTTTACCTGTCAGGGATCAAATGTACCCCTTATTGACATCAGCTTGCAAACTTAGAAGGAAACAGTACAGAGACCACAAAGTGTGTGTGTGTGTGTGTGTGTGTGTGTGTTAATCAGGAAATCTAGAGTACACACACACACACACACACACACACTGGTTAAATCATATGATAAGACAAAATATTGTTTTCCAGGAACCTTTGTTAATATTCTAACATTAAGGAACAAAGAACAAAACTGATTGACAAAATTAAACTTGAAATAGATCACAGTTGAATAATTACTAACTCCCTACCAATTGTATTAAATTAGATAAGAGATGCAGAGCTGGGAAGGTGGACCTACTTACCGGGATCGGAGCCTCATTACTTCCTGTAGGTGTCAACGTGCTGCTGTTGGTGACAGACTTCTTGGGGAGCTGGGGGCTTGCCTCAGGTTTGACATCCATGCTGCTTTTTGAGGAGCTGTCATTCACTTCATTTTCTTCTACTGGGATCTCCTCACAGTAGCTAAAATAACAAATGGAATCCAAGCAAATTTAGTCAGCCCCACATCTGCCTGCAAGCTAAAGAGTCTTGGAATAAAACTGTTCACCTCTGAATGCAGCAAAATCATAGCAAAAAGACTTTTCAGTAGCTCCAAGAATGAAATTGTGTCCCATTTTTACTTTTTGTCATGCCAATCTTCTACCCCAACTACCATGTTGGCAGATTTACAGATTGGCTATTACACATTCACATAGCAAAATCTTAAGTCTCCGATAACTCCCACGTTAGGCTGACTGTGCATGACTTTGGCTAAGAATGTGTGCCCCAAGGTTTTGTGAGGCAATTTCCTAGAAGGGCATAGCCAGACACCATTTTAGACAACAAAGGAGGGTGAGGTTGACAGTGCATGGTATCTGGTAGAACTACTTTCCATTGTTACCACTAGAATATGCAGAAAAGATTACAGCACCTTTGTGGAAGGTATGGGGTCCAAATTTAAGATTAGAATCCTTTTGGTGACATCACACCCGTCATGTCTTTCAATGAACATTGCAGATGGAAATATTCAGCACCTCCATCCATGATGACCCCCTGTTCCTAAACTACTGATCTCATGCCACCCCAGCTGACTATTTAGTGACTGGGGGAAGACAAATGGAGGAAGGCAGTTGCTTATTGTTTTGTCAAGTAGCTGAAGAAAGAAAAATGCATCCTCCTGGATTTCCTGGGACTTTCCAAAAATACAGATGATATCATTTTCCTGCAAGTAAAAAATATATCCAGCTATCCTCCCACCTTCTTCCAGTCACTGAATGGCCATGGGGGCAGAGTCATATTGGTAAATTAGAAGCTTGGGGAAGGGTGAGGAAGTGAAGTTACATCTGTTGGAGCAAAATCTGGATGAGCTTTCTGCTTCACCGGTGCAATCCAGAATCTTAGCCCACATAGCTGAAATGAAACCCCTGAGTCAATGGGTTACCAATAAAGTATGATGCTTTGGAAAGTTTAATATAAGAAATCTCAAGAAGCTTCTTTTTTTAGAAGTTGTAAATTGTTCTCAAACTTTTGTTGGTTCTTAATCTTTCTAGACAGTCTATATTAGGATTTATAGTATACCATGTAACATACAGTGGGCCCCTGGTATCCACTGGGGTTTGGTTCCAGAATCTGCTGTGGACACCAACATCCATGTATGCACAAGTCCCATTATAGACAATGACATAGCAAAATGGTGTCCTTTATATAAAATGGCAAAATCAAGGTTTGCTTTTGGATTTATTTAAAAAACAAACAAACGGGGGGGGGGGTATTTTCAGGCAATGGATGGTGGAATCCATGGATGCAGAATCCGTGGATGCAGAGGGCCAACTGTAATATATTATGCCTTTGTCTTCATTAAAAGATACTTCACTGTATTGTATTATGCTACGCATGTTTGCAGTGGCTTATGGCTATAAGCAATAAAAAATGGGATGTGATACAACTGTAGCATAACATCAAAGAAATATGATTCTATGTTGTTTTCTAAAACCAGAGATACTGGTTTGGCCTGTCTCACCAGCATAATCCATAATTCCTGGGCCACAGGTATGCTTTAATCTGGTATTGGACCCTTCTTTATTGAAGTCTATTAATTGTATCTTCACATATTGAAGATGGCTTCACATACTCTTTTAGACAACTCAGCTTACCCCATCGTGTTGAAATCCTCATCAGGAGGCACATAATCTTCATCATCACTTGTCAGCCCTAGTTCATTACCATAACACTGATGGACAAAGTGCCAGAGCTCCTTTGGACAAAGAGGCTGGGAAAAGAAAGATACTAAAAGTGGTTGCTCCATAAAAGAAAGATGCTGAAAACTAAGTGGTCAAATAAAACTAATTTATTACACCAAACATTGATAATTTACTCCTGACAACTTGCAGTTTCTCTGCCCGAAGTTAGCTGCATGATTTACACAAAAATGCTCTGATTTTAAAAAGTCAAACAAAAAAAGCCATATAATTGCATGTGAAAATCACACAAGCATCTCATTTTGCCACAGTTCCATAGAATCTACAGTGCGACATCTTGCAATATGATTCTCATGTTGATAAATGTAAAATGGAAAGCCACTCTCAATGATATCATGACTTCGGTTTGTTATTTTTAACTGAAAGTCATCAACGATACTTAATCCAGAAAGTAATCTGAAACATGCTATTTCATTTTTCTGCTTTTAATCAGTCGATTCCTTAATTGCTTTTCAAGACATGGACTTCCCAAGGCAGCTTGTTTATGTGCCTTCAAGTTGCCTGTTGACTTATAACAACCCCATGACAGCTTACAGCACAGAAAACAATACAAACATATTAATATTAAATATGAGCCATTTTAAATAAAGCCAGATACAGTAAGCAACTTTAAGGCAACTTTAAAATACCCATTGGTAATGAATAACACAAACATTTTCAATTCACAGGCAGGGGAAACCGAACAGTCTTTGAAACTGTTTTAAAAGCAGTCACAGATAGGGCCAGCCCTTGGGAGGAAATTCCATAGGGTAGTTGAGAAATCCTCAATTCTGGTGCCTGTCAACCTCACTAATCTTGGTGGCAGGCTAGCAAACCAGGCCTCTGAGGACAAGCTTAAAACATGGGCAAGCTTCATACAAATGTAGGCAGCCTTTCAAATAATCTGGACCCAACTGTTTAGAGATTTAATGGTTAAAAGCAATGCTCTGATTTAAGCTCAGAAATGGTACTGGTGTAATATAATCATCTGACTTTCAACCCCCAGTAAGCACTTGAGTGTTCGCATTCTATACCAGTTGACCCTTCTGAATCATCTTGAAAGAGACTCCACACATTAGTACATTACAGTAGTCCAATCTGGAGAGAACTAGGATAAGTATAAATGAGGCCAGGCCTACTTTCTCCAGATAGGTTCATAACTGATATACCAAAGAAAGTAGAGAGCTGAAGTTATTGTTATTTCCCTTGCGGCTTTATGCTGAGTACAAAGTTTCCATTGTTACAAATGGTTGGAATTTCAAAAACTAATATGTGAAAAGGTCAGATATGCTCATAGTCCTAAAGGAGAAAGAGAGAAAGAGAAAGATCTCCTTGAAAGCCAAGCCAAACAGCTGTTAGGATGTGCGCAGGCACAGATGTGATAATCGTATCATTTAAACGAGGCCATAACATATCTAACCATGGATGGAATTTGGCAAGAGGATTTTTCATTTTTGGCTTGCTTGTTTCAAAAGGGTAATAAATGATTTTTAAAATGTCTTACTTTCTTGAATAGGATGAACATTTGGCTCAACAGATCCTCAAGAGTGTTCATAGTCTGAGAGAGTGAACTGGGATGGGCCTCAGAAAACAACACCACTGACTGTTGTTCCATTCCCTAATGAAATTCAAAGCTCTATACAAATTGGGTCCTAGGAACCTGACTTAACGATTGCTTCTACATGGGCCTGGCGTTGCATGGAGATCACTGGAAGCCTTCTCCAGATACCTCCATCTTCTCAGATAAGTGGGTGGAATGGTTGGGCATCTTTGGAATGTGCTCCCCATGCATGTTTACCTGGTACCTACACCAATGCTTCCTTGGTGACAGACATAGACCTCTCTCGCCCCAGTCTTTTCTTTGGCATCAGCTTCAAGCTTTATTCTTCTCTGTGAGTGCTTTTACTTTTGATGTTTTAATTGGGTTACTGCCTGTACGTCTTACGGTTGGTGCTATTTGTTAGTGAAGGTAGCCTTGAGAAGATCCTGCTAAAGGGATGGCTATAAGTATTCCCAACAAATATAGGTTCCTATCTCTATGAGAAGTGTCCACGTGACTCCATACCTTTTCCAGGAGAGCATTCTGCCAGAGCCTGAACATCATCATGTACGTTCTGTCTCGGGCACCAAAGGAAGTGAAAAAGTGCTGTGAACGACAAAGATTCAAGGGGGTCAGGAAGGTTATCCAAGAGCATGTTGGCAAAGACAAAAAGGACTACAGCTTCCTATTTTCATAGCACATTATGTGGGCATTAAGAAGCTTTACTCTTGAACTGATTTTTCCACAGCTAGGGTGGTCCAGAGAACAGAATGATTGCCACCAATCTGGCTCAAGTGTTCTTTTTGCCAGCTGATACAGATACTTAACTGCTTGTATGAAAGTCAGCTTATGATGTACCGCCTTTCCCCAGCATAACTATGAACACACCATTCTATGAATCATCCCTTGGTCATTGTCACTGGTGCATTTTAGGCTTGAGAACTGTGTGGCCCTCCAGGTGTTGGTGCACTACAAGTCCCAGTAACTCTCAACCTTGGGTATGCTGTACAGGCTTGCTGGGAGTTGCAGTGCAACAACATCGATGACACCACATAATTCCAATCCCTGGGGTATTTAGTACCATGAGAACATAAGATCAGAGCAAAAGACATCTCATTCAGAATTCTGTGACGAAGCAGTTGCCTATTGAAAGCTCATCACTACACCCTCTCTCTCATGTTCCCCTTTAACTGATATACAGGGGCACAATTACTCTGGCAGTGCAAGAAATACCTATGCATCATGACTAGTAGCCATTGGGATCCCCACTTGCATGAATTTGTCCAATTCTCTTTGAAAGTTGCCCAAGCTGGTGATTATCACTACATCTTGTGGCAGAAAATTCCACTGTCATGGAATTCAACTATTGCTATGTAAAGAAGTATTTCCTACTACTAGCTGTACCCAATGTAGATTTGAAAGGTTGACACGGTTCAGCTACATGCTATTATTGTGGAGAGAAATACCACCAAAATCTATACAACCACTGAACAACTGCCTAGCTGGCTGGTTCTCCCACCCTGGATTTGCAGGCTTCTCCCCTTGCAGTAGAGTGGAGGGGGAGGCGGAGCTCTGATTAGGCTCTCGGAGTCCTTGCCATGGCCAGCAATGGGACCCTTATGAGGCTGGGGGTGTAGATGCAGATTGAGTGGCAGGAGTGGATTGTGAGGTAGCAAGGGGATTTGCATGTGGGTGGTGATTGGCTGACAGTTGTTTCCTAAGCAGCCAATCAGCACACTGGGAAAGGCAACATACCCAAAAGTTTTATATAGACAGAGATTTGCCCCAGAGCTTCTGCCATTCAGGTTCAATGGGTAAACCCAGCCTCTAATATTATGATACAGGATCTATCCACTTTGATCATACTATGAATAACTATTATGTCTTCCCTTACCTGCCTTTTTAAAAGCTAAGCAACTCTTTCCCACAAGGAATCTACAGCCTATAGTCCAGCAGGATCAGGGGAACAATGAATAGATTATGAAAGAATGAAAACACACAACATAATACCACACATGTTTGCACATAAGTAAATCCTACTGGAGATCAATAGGATTTACAACTATTCAACATGGTACAAAACTGCACCCTACCTCTTTATGACAACTAGGGATCAGGACCATAGAGATTCGCTAAAGCTTTTGTAGAAAGGTTGAGATTGTAGACATATAAGATTTTTTTAGAGCTGAAGACATTTGTATAACACATACATTTACCTACCATAAGCAAATTTTGTAAGGCTTTGCCCTGTCGTCAAAATCTGCAAAACCTACTTGACCAGAGTGAACAATGGGGTATAAGTATGTGCAGAGCACATCGTAAGAAACAAACCCTCTCCCAAATAACTTTCAATTATCTTAAAAAAAAAACCAAAAAACATTATTGCTTCTCTCCAGTATCAGTCCATTCCTGGATCCAACTCTACCCAGCTAGTGACCTGTCCTCCAGTGGAACCTTCTGCTCTTAGCAGAGGAATCAAGAATGGAGGATTATGGGACATACCTTTTCAGTGTCAGTGCAAACTTGGATAGCATTGGGAATGAGCCGTGCAGTTTTTTCCTTGGTCATGGAGCAGATGTCCTTCAAACGGACTGTCAACTGTCCCAAGAAATGAACAAGCAGAACATTAAGAACATAAAGTTTAATGACCAACTGACTATGGCACAGTGGGTTGGTGGGGGGCAAAGAGGAGGCAAACTCACCAATGTTTCCCAACGGAAAATGTTGCTATAGAAGCATATCCAGTTTTCAGAGAGGTAGAGTCGGCCCTGTAGGAGAATGTCTCTTTGAAGTGCACAGGAGTAATCTGCAGAGAAGTGATTAAGCATCAGTAATAAACATTTAAGATTCTAAATACAGCTGGGTCCTGCAAACTATATAAAGTAAGTGTAGCCCTGCCAGCAAACTTGCAAGCTATACAATAACCACAGAAAAAGGAGAGGGAAGAATTAAAGAAAAAATGTTGATGAGAGAAGATTTATCAGTATAAACTGACAAATAATTACAGTCAAACATAAGCTGGCAAATAAGTTTTGGGATGTCTCTTTCTTTAAAACACAGTACGACTCCTATATCTGTGGAGGATATGTTCCTGGACTTTACCACGGAAATGTGAAACTAATGACAATAGTGAACCCTACAGACACACAACAAGAAGAACAATTGAAATGAACGACTTCTGGCCCGAGCATACCATAGAATCATGCTGGAGGACCTAGAGATTCCTAGAAAGAGCACCTCTCTAGGCATTTTCTGGGTTCTCCAGTGAGACTCTATGGTCAAGTTCCAGTAGAAGCATACCATAGAATCGCACTGAAGGACCTAGGACATGCCTAGAGAGAACATATTTTTTTCAGGTGCAGGTAAGTGAAACTGCAGGTAACGGCCCTGGAGATATGGGGGTTGTACTATATCCATAATGGTATGCTTAAAAGAGGCCTCAAGAAAAGCTCCCCATTCATATTTTGTGCCACATCAATGGTCAATGCCTCTCTTGTGATTATTTTGCTGCTGCTCCATGTCCTTTGCACAAGGAACACACTTTATGGATGACTCAGGGATGTATCAAAAGGAAGGCACATTGTGACTAACAAAGACACATACTAGTCAAAAGTATTACACCTAATAAAAATTGTACAAACTTGGGAGGGTGGGACATGATCTATCTAGATAAATGCAATAAACTTTTTTTTTTTTTTAAAGAATCTTCCACTGTACTCTCCTTATTATACTGTCCAGGTATGTCGTACTAAGCAAGCTGTTATTATTTTTTGCCCTTGGAAGACATTAACATTTTTCCTTCTGATAGATATGAACTATCCATAGGGTAAATTTAGTTTGTATGTAGTGAGCATGGGATGGGAACCCATCATAACAGAGGGAATGTAATTTTCTTGATAGCATTTCTATACATCGATGTGACTGCCCTACATTCCTTTTCTTCATTAAATCTGACCGAGATTGGCTTTTGAAAGCAACATTTGCATATTTAGAGGTTGCATATTTAGAGATCTCTTTAAGATCTCCATACCCCAGGAAAGGGAGCAATGTTCTTCATCCCAACTTGAGGAGCATAGCTTTTATGGCACTATAGCTTTTATGGCACTAGTGAACTCTTTGCTTGCACAGGACTGGGGAGAATACTGAAGGAGGTCTTACCGACTATGAGGCGCTCTGTGTCGGGAAGCTGTTTGAAAAGTTTCCTGAAGTCTTCATTCCGCTGCTTGTAGGTTGGACTCAGCACCTGCAAACAATGGAGGCTTCATTAGAAAGAAAATGAGGTAATGAAAGACCAAAGAAAGGGGCAACAAGGGGAAAGTATAGGGAAGCACTATTATATTGTATAACTAAACACACAAAAAAGCCGTAGGCGTTATCCCATTTCAGAGGTGAATAATGGGGGAGAGAAGCTAGTTTAGTGAGCATGGATGGTGGTGAATTAGGGAGAAAAGATAGGAGAGAGCTATAGTTTTATCAGGAGAGCACAAAACAGAAGGACCATTCCATTCTATTTAGGTCTAGCTTAGTCTAGTAAAATTACAGCTGAACTATTCTAACAGGATGAGTACCGGTGTGATCAGATTGATCTCCACTAATATATATGTCCTTAATCACGGCTATGGGTTGTCCAGGCCAGTTCTGGTTCAGCCAAACGGAAACTTAATATTGTGAGTAGATTTTGGACTGATTAAGAAAACAATCGTTAACTTATAGAACGATACATCTCTAACTGGTTTCTCCAGCAACAGCTCAGATTTCTTCAAACCTGAACTGCTACTATTATATCTTTGCTGCCTCTGGCAAGTTTTAGAATTGGGACTGATATACACAAGATATGGAACCCGTGCCTCATTACTCAACCACACAGATTTCCAAAAAGGCAGAGGATTTTTCTAGAAGGCAAGTATGTCATAACTATAGCACAATGCCAAACTCTTGATGAGGACTGGTGCTGGCAGGAACAGGAACAATTATGAGTGTGGCTTTTTTCCTCTCAGGGGACACACACACACACACACACTGGATAGAAATTCCTCAGTCATGTGCATTTCAGCCATCTACAACATCACGTGCATTGCAAAAACTTTTCTCTGCTCAGACAGAAACAGCCATATATGCATGGACCAAGTATCTTTTTCTTGCTTCTCAAACCACAGTACCCTTAATTACAGCAACTCTTGCTTCAAGAAGTCAGCATTAATGGTAACGGTGTGCATCCTACGTATATAGCCATCAAACAGCATTGGCGACTGCTAGAACTTGGACCTCTGAAGGGTAAAATCAACAGTTAAGTTATTATAAATGTAATCGAACTACACAACCGGGATTTATATGAAGCAAAAATAAGATGTTTTGACTTCAGCCTTCTTCAGTGAAGTTAGTTGGAATAAAAGTAAAGCTAGCATTACTTTCATACACATACATGTGCACGCATATATCATACACACACGCATGCACACAGCAATACAAGCTACCCAACTTCAAACAGCCAGAGGTTGCTACTTGATGAAATGTTGTCAAAAACTGGCTTTTAAATCCTGTCAACTTTCAAAAGAATGTGGCTCCTGAGAGATCTAATAAAGGTTGTTAGTTATACAGAGAAATCTAGATTTTAAAAAGAAACACTTAAGAGTGCTGAAGCAGCTGCATCTTCTGCTTCAGTCTGACTTAGTATGGATGAGGGGGCATTTAAGAGGATAAAAATGGATGGTGCTATGGAATTCTGAATCTTTTGTGTGTGTGCACACATGCACACCTTCAAGTCGCCTGTCAACTTATTGGAGACCCCATGAATTTCATAGGGTTTTCTTAGGCAAGGAATACACAGAGGTGATTTTGCCAGTTCCTTCCTCTGAAATAGAGCCTACAGCCCCTGGTATTCACTGGTGATCTCCCATCCAAGTACTAACTAGGGCTGACCCTACTTAGCTTCCAAGATCAGATGGGATCTGGTGCCTAGAAGTATCTAGAAGGATCTTTCCTATGCTTGGAATTTCTTGGGAGAAAAATATTGTAAAGGGAGCCCTGGTGGCACAGTGGTTAAATGTCAGTACTGCAAGCCACAACATTGCAATTTCGATCCTAAGGGTTCCAAGGCTCATTTAGCCTTCCATCCTTTCGTAGGTCAGTAAAATGAGTACCCAGCTTGTGGGAGTAATTAGCTAATACACACTGGAAATCGCTTAATGCGATGTAGATGTGTAAGGTGCTATTGCTTAACAATTTGTAAGCTGCTCTGAGCACCTTTGTGGCTGAAGAGTGGAGTATAAAAACATAATTAAATAAAGTAAAAGAAAAAAAATTAAATTTGGCTAAGTTTTCCTGTATATTGTCAACAGAGCCTGAGCAACAGGTGGGAAGGTAGCATAAGAACATCAGCATGAGGTATGGATTTGCCAGGAAGACACTCACAGCTGGAATTTCTTCCCATCCAGAGCTCTCATAACCTTCAGATAAATCATGTAACCTCTCCAGGTACCACAGTAGTCTCTTGTCCTCCAGTTCCAGAAGAAGACTCCAAACAGCACCACATTCTGATAGAGAATCCATGATATCACGTCAATGCACCCCACTGGTTGTGCCACACTTCTTTCTCAGTTTCTAGTGGCACGTAGACTTCAGGACCAAAATCCTCTTAACTTTCAGGACTGTGACCAAAATTATCAAAAGATGTAGATGGTTGCTTGGAAAAGTAGGGACTGCACATCTGCATTCCCCTCACACATGATTCTTCAGATCCAAAGCCGGAGGGACATGAACTTCTCAAGTCAGTCTATAAGACACAAGTTCATTCAGATAGCTTTGTTGGCTGATACAGCTATCTTGCTATTCAGTGTTGTCCCAACTCTGCAGAGATGTCTTTAGCCGAATATATCTCAACAAAGCTGTGAACAGAGCAGATCACAGCAATAGTACACACAGAAGCAACCCGCAGGACTCTTAACAGGACTGCATTTCAACTCCAAAATGGCAAAATTGTAATGGTACAGTAGTAACCAAGTCTCCCTCAGGGCAATAAAGCAGCAGAACCTCCAACACCTAGCTCTAATATCCAGTCTTGTACCGCTTCTCAAACTCAATTGGCATCTCTGGAGCAGCAAGGAGTCAATCCGGTTCCAGCCCTTTCCTCCATGTAGGGTGTACACAAAAGATCAATGTCTGGACTCAGTTCAGTGACTGCCCTGGACACTCCTTGTTCCGTCTCTTCTCTGAAAGACAGCTTTATTCCTTGTTAAATATTTTTTCTCTCATGGAAGAAGCGGGTGGGGAAAAGACACCAAAATGACTTGCACGTGTTTTAAGTTTCGGTCTCTGGGTTATTCTATTGGCCAATGCCCTAAAGTAACCTAGCTTTGGCCCTTCCTCCCTCCCTCTGAGCAGATGTTTCCTGTAATGCAAAGTTGCTGGATGGAGTTTGCGTTGGGCTAGAGACAAAGAAGACAGAAAGGCCAATGTGTACAACAACAGAGATGACGAAATCCCAAACTGCTCTATTTGTCATTGATTCTTTTCCCTCAGTATGTCTTCTTCATGTAAATATTCAGAACAGCAGAGTTGTTGTGTAGAAGAAAAGGCAAAGCTCTCTCTACCCTCTTCCAAATTCTATTTGAATAAAAAAACAAAAAAACAAAACCCTGGGGACTCACTTGATTTTCATGTAGAGTTCCCAATCTTGCTCTGTTTTGATATCACATTACTTCCATTTAAAATAAACGGTTGGGAAAGCAGACTAAATGTATTCAAAGTTTCCACAACAGGGTATGAATTATATTCTGAAAAGAGGGACATTGCACTACGACTTGCAATTCGCAGTAAAGAGAGCCTCAAAACTACAGAGAAACTGATGCTAGCATTTGTAGACAATGTTTAGGTAGACAAGTGGACATGGATTATGTTGAGAGAAGTTCCATGGAACACAAAAGAACCCCTTTCCTCCCAGTTGCAAAAAGAAAAAAGAAAAAAGTTTCCAATGGGAGAATGCAATTTCTTGTTTGTTGTTGTTGTTGTTGTTGTTGTGTGCCTTCAACTCATTTCTGAGTTATGGCAACCCTAAGATGAACCTAACACAGGGTCTTCTTGGCAAGATTTGTCCAGAGAGGGTTTGCCTTTGCCTTCCTCTGAGGTTGAGAGAATGTGATATGCCCAGTGGGTTTCATGGCTGAGCAGAGATTCGAACCCTGGTCGCCAGAGTCGTAGTTCAACACTCAAACCATTACACCATTCTAGCTGAACAGGGTACCTACCAATAGGTATTCTTGACATGGTCTCCGAATACATGCATATATGCTCACACATTCTGCGGAACACAAATACTAAGGGTGGTAGAATTAGACTGGAAAAGGAACGGGTATGCCATGCATGACAAGAAATAAATGGAGGCAGGGAGAGCATATGAAGGCAAAAGTCTGACAGGAACTGATCGGGCGCTATGGAAAAAGGGACGGCTCAAGAGCAGTTGTTTAAGACCAGAGGAAAAAGAACAATCTAGATATTCCAAACTTATTAATACTATGGTAATATCTGGGAATAACTACTGTAATCTATTTGGGAGCTGCCCTTGGATAGTAATTAGTTCAAGATACAGGCTTGGCTGATGATAAGCACATCTCACCAGTATTTCAAGAACTTCACTGGCTCCCAGCCTATTTGCAAGCATGAATCAAAATGCTATGTGTAAAGAACAATATGATTTAGGGTGCTGACACCAGAAAAAATACCTTCTCCTGTGCAAATCATCCCATGCACTGATGTCAACTTGGGATGGTGGGGGCTGCTGTTTAACAATGGAAACAGAAACCAAAAAGAGATATTTTTTCTAGCAGTGGCACCCATGCTGGGAAATGCCGTCCTCAATGAGGTCTAGCCAATGCCAATAATGTTAGCCTTATAGTACCCAAGCAAAAACATTTTTTTTAATGCCCTAAGGATTTTATTGCTGTGAGTTTCTGTATTTTATCTTTGGGGGTTAGGGGGTTAAACCATCATGGAAGGAAGGTTGCTGAAGGATGGTATGTAAATCATCTAAATAGATGAATAAATAGGTAAGAAAGGTTTTAATGTACATGAATATGGGATGGGTATGTATAGCAGATAAAGGGCTAGCTTTCCACTGCTCTTTGTTTGGCTTCTGAAGTGTCTTTCTTCCTTCTTCTCCAGGATAAGGGTGAAATAAAACCAAGTGTTGCACCACCAAATAATCACACTGCAAATTCAGATGCAAAATATTTTATTTCCAGGTACCTGCTCTAACAAACAAGACTGAAGGGGCTCATCGTGGAAGTAAAGCCCAAAAGTAGCGTGTCCTACCTTGCCTTATCACATGATGTTGGTGAGGTTCAGCTGTTCTACCGTTCTGGTCCTGTGGGAGACCAAGGTAAAACCATGTCTTTTTGCTAACAATTTTTCCCAGTTAGCAAAAAGATGCGGTTTTACCTCTGTCTCCCATGGCACCAGAACAAAAGTATGATGAGCTCATGCAGTAAGGCAGCACAGAAGACGGAACCTTCTGGCTGCCTTGCTGCTTTACTTTGGCATGTGATAAGCCCCTTTCCTTGATAAAAGAAAAAGGGAGGGAGCCCATAAGCCCAGTAAGAGTTTGATGTGAGGGTCAAGTATATGCAACCCACATTTAATTCCATTTGTTTCTATTAAAGGGAACTATCCTTCATGGGCCCAGGAATATAAAGAAGAAAAATCTGCTTGTCCTGGAGAAATTCAAGAGGATGAACCCCTAGGCTATAGACAACTGATTACACATGCAAACACCACATTCTTTGCATACATTTGGTGTTACACACAGTTATGAATTCTACATCCTAACCACCATTTTCTTAAACAAACAAACAAACAAAACTAGCAGCTTCAAGAAAGGAGGATACATGGCAGAGGAGTATGTGTGAGTGTTTTCCAATCTGCTTGTTTTCCACATCAAAATGATATCCCTCCTTTTTAATTCTATGCAGTTCTAGAACAGCATATGTGACAAAGTGTTCAAACCTTTCAAATGTTTAAATACTTTAAAAAAGTTACAAAAATGTTTTAAAGGGTATTTAACTCCCCATGTGCTGGTCCACACACATCCAGAAATCGTCAAGAATGCAGATCCTGCCCCCCTTAGTGTGCAAACTATGGCAATTATGTCAAACAGCCCAGGGGTCAGCTCCCATTTATGTACAACATGATAGTGGTCATGTGGACCCATGAATAAAGCAGTTTTTGTACAGCAGCACTGGATTTGAATTGGTTGAACCCTTTAGCTTGAGCAAATGACTACTCTTTTCTCTGCAAACTTTAATGAGCGCCCTTTGAAACTGGATGATGAGAAACTTCTCAGATAAAGATCGGGAAGATATTTCCTGACCTATCTACACACCCACTCACATTTTCCTGAAGAAAAAGGAGATGCACAGAAACAAAAAGGGGTGGGGAGGTAAACATTAACTTTAGAGCAAACACAGGGAGCTAGGACAGAATGGCACAGGAAGAGGGTGAGTGGCTGAAAGGGAGGGTGAAGTGGATTTCATACTGGGGGGAAAAAGTTTCCTTGGCTTTGGTGGTGGTGGTGGTTTTCATCTGAAATCTTAGCCGAGAAAAATCCAAGCAGAAGGCTGAAGTGGAAAAATAGGGAAGCACTGAAGCAAGAGCAAAGGGGCAGATGCCATCCATATAGCACAAACTCTAGAAGGATTGATGAGGAAGGAACAGACAGACATGTGCACATAGTCAGGCACACTCTCCTTCCAGATGCAAAGGTTTATTAGCATAAAATCTAAAATGTTTATAATGTGAACTGGTATGGCCAGATAGTTTTATTTTTGCATTAGTAAGAAAAGAGGAAAACAATTATTATTAATTTTGCATTATTGTTACGGCCTTTTGCAGTCGGGTGTATTTTTCAGTAGAATGGTCTTATTCCAATAAAAAAATCCTAATCCCCAAAAGATGGGCATTACAAAGGAGGAAAGTCCATCCTGTTAAGAGAGTTGAATACACACGCACACTCTATACGTCACACAATTAGTGCTCTCTAAGTGATTTACAGCAAGGTGTGTGTATGTACGTATGCATGCATATCTACCTACTTAAATACACACACACACACACACTTACAACCTCAAGGTTTTTCATACATGTGACACTGTAACAGGTAAGACACTGGTTGAGTGGGTTGGCTAAAGCCCACTATTTTGGGGAACTGCTGAGCATCCTGTTGCTGCCAGTGCAAGCATGGCCCCCACATCCCCCAGGCCAGGATTTTTGGTGGGCACCCTACCTACTGCTCAGGTAAAGGGCAGTGAGGTGCTCTACAGTAGTTAGGATAAAAATTAAAATAAGTCAGTTTAAATGATGACACCAAAGTAATATTTACCGTATGTTATTTTTTTAAAAAAAAAAGTTAATGGATTTACATAATAAAAACTTACCATAATACCACACCGGGGGCACCTCCTAAACCCGGGCCCCCAGGCCCCCAGGCTAGAGCCCTGTCAGCCCCCCCCCCTTTGTGGAGACCATGAGTGCAGGACACCAGGCATAGGACCAAAGGGTGTAGAAAGTGGATATTAAACAACAACATGCAAAGCAGCACCCATACATATTTCAATAATCTTTTCAAATCCTTCCCCCCACCCTTCCATTTTAACATATGTTAAAAGCATTATCCCAACATTGCAGGCTGGGGAAGGGGACCTCTAAGGCTGAGGGAATGGCAGCTTGCCCAGGGCTACCTAGGTAAACTTTGGCTGTGGAGAGATTGACCTGGCAAATTCCTGTTTCCTGTTACTGTGGCCACAAGTTGGTAAACCAGTTTTCTGAAGTGAGGATAACACCACAGAGGAATTCAGAGTCTGATTGTTTTGTTGTTGTTATCTGCCCTCAAGTCAACTTCGACTCATGGTGACCCCATGAATGAAACACCTCCAAGACCCTCTGTGCTCAACCACTCTGCCCAGGTCCTGCAGGCTCAGGCCTGTGGCCTCCTTGATTGAGTCTATCCTAGAGCGCTGCCTTCCTGTCTTTCTACTACCTCTGCCTTTCCTACTATTATTGTCTTTTCTAGGGAGTCATGCCTTCTCATGATATGGCTGGAGTACGACAGTCTCATAGAATCATAGAACTGCAGAGTTGGAAGAGACCACGACAGCCATCCAATTCAACCCCCTGCCACGCAGGAAATCTTGATCAAAGCATCCCTGACAGATGGCCATCCAGCCTCTGTTTAAAGACCTCCAAGGAAGGAGACCTCACCACACTCCAGGGGAGTGTGTTCCACTGCCTAACAGCTCTTACTGTCAAAAAGTTCCTCCTAATGTTGAGGTGGAATCTCTCTTCCTGGAGCTTGCATCCATTCTCAGTTTAGCCATCTTGACTTCCAGGGACAGCTCATTCTTGATTTGTTCTACAACCCATTTATTGGTCTTTTTGGCAGTCCACGGTATCCATAGCATCTTCTCTAGCACCACACCTCAAACAAATTGATTTTCTTTCTGTCAGCTTACTGCACCATCCAGCTCTCACATCAGTACATGGTTATGGGAAATACGATGGCTTGGACAATCCTAACTATAGTGTTCAGTTTTATATCTTTGCACTTTAAGATTTTGTCTAGTTCTTCCATAGCTGCCCTTCCCATTCCTAGTCTTCCTCTGATTTCTTGACTGCAATCTCTGTTCTGATCAATGATTGATCCAATGTATGGGAAATCTTGTATTTCAATTTCCTCATCATCTGTATTGTATTTATATAGATTCTTTGTGGTCGTTATTTTTATTTTCTTAATGTTCAACAGTAACCCTGCCTTAGTACTTTCTTCTTTGACTATCTCTAGTAACTCTTTCAGGTCTTTATTATTTTCTTCTAGCAGTATGGTACCATCTGCATGTCTTAGATTATTGATATTCCTTCCTCTGATCTGCACTCCTCCTTCCTCCAAGTATACACCTGCTCTGCGTATGATATTTTCTACATACATGTTGAACAAATAGGGTGATAGAATGCAGCCTTGTCTGACTCCCTTTCCGATTGTTTTGCAGAAATTAAATTTTAAATGGCACCCTTTCAAATAGTTCCTCTAAAATAGATAAGTTTTTAGGCCAGTTGAGCAGGTCCCCATTGCACACATATTAACAGTTTGACATCCATTCCAGAACCACTGGAGTTCAAACATAGCAGGTTGAGATTAGAAAGATCCCCATCTGAAACCAAGGGGAATAGCTGCCAGTCCATGTAAACAAGATGGAATTACACAGACTAATGATCTGACCCAGTAAAAGGCTGCTTCCTGTGTAAGTCGAAGAAATCTTGTCTCACAATATTCACTTAGGCTCCTATTGACAATATGGGGATCATAATACTTAATTCACAGGATTGTTATAAAAGTTACTGGGATAATGTGTGTGAACTGCTTTTAGCACTTGTATTGCCCAGTATTACTACATTTTAGAGAGAGCAGGTATTTATTGAACCGCAAGTGTTTATTGCTGTATGCCATAGCTCACCTTTTAAAACGTGTTACTAAAGCAAAGTCAGGCCCTGCTTTTTGAAAGATAGTACCAGAAGCTGAGTGCTGAAATCCCTTTATTGTTCAGGAGAGCAAAGCAGCCTCATGCAAGTTTTAGAGCTATTATTGGGAATGTTCCTGTGTGCTCAAAACATCTGCATAGAAGTGCAGAGGCAAATTTTTGAGCCACAGTTTAATCTGAGGCAGGCACCAGACACTGGCACCAAAGGGAGAAGGAGAGGTTGAAATAAGTTATCCAGTACTTCTCAACTGGCTTCCCAACTCTAGGGGTTCCTGGATGAAGCATGTTATCTTGATCCATTTCAATCTGGCTCCAGACCTGGTTGTGGGATGGAGACAGCTTTGGTCACCTTGGTGGACAACCTATGCAGGGAAATGGACAGGGGAAGTGTGTCTCTTTTGGTTCTGTTGGACTTGCCAGTAGCTTTCAGTACCATTGACCATGGTATCCTTCTGAGTCACCTCTTTGGGATGGGGCTTGGAGGTACTGTTCTACAGTGGCTCTGTTCTTTCTTGGAGGGGTGCTCTCTGAGGTTGGTGTTGTGAGAATCCTGCTTGGCTCCTTGGCCCCCAGGGTTCTGTTTTGTTCCCTGTATTATTTAACATATACACTAAACCACTGGGGCTGTTGTCTGCAATTGTGGGTCAGGTGTCACCAGTATGCTGATGATATCCAGCTCCATTACTCCTTTCTGCCTAATTCCAAGAAATCTACTCCTGTGCTTAACTGGTGTCTGGCAGCTTTAATGGACTGAATGAGGGTGAACAAATTGAAGCTTAATCCAGAAAGACAGAGGTGCTCCGGTCAATCAAAAGACAAATCTGAGAATAGGGATTCAATCTGTGCTAGATGGGGTTACACTCCCCCTGAAACGCAGGTTCACACTTTATTCTTGGATTAGGTCCTGAGCCTGGAGGCCCAGGTTTCGGTTGGGACCAGCCAACTGCACCCATTCCTGGAGAAGTTGGATCTGGCCATGGATCTGCCTTGGATACAACCTGTTTGGATTACTGTAATGCACTCTCCATGTGGCTGCCTTTGAAAAGCGCTCTGAAATTTCAGTGGCCTAAAAAAGAGCTGCAGCTAGATTGCTAACTGGGACTGGCTACAGGGAGCACACACATCCCTTGTTGCAACAGGTCCACTGGCTGTTGGTCCATTTCCAGGCACAATTCAAAGTGCTGGTTATGACCTATGAAGCCCTGTACGGCTTGGGTCTAGGTTATTTGAAGGACCGTATCTCCCTTTATGAGCCCATTAGAGCTCTGTTTAGAGAGGATCTTCTCCCTGTCTCACCACCTTCTCAGGCTCGTTTGATGAGAACAAGGAAGAGGGCCTTTTTGGTGGCTGCTCCCAGATTTTGGAACACCCTCCCTAGGGAGATGAGGATGGCCCCATCCTTGCTCTCCTTCTGTCAGCAAGTGAAAACATTCTTATACCATCAGGCATAAAACTGACTGAGGTGGGGTTTTAATGCTGTGCAGTGTTGTTTTTAAGCTTTGTCTATAGTCTTTTAATGAATTTTAATGCTCAATGTTTAAACTTTATAAATAGTTTAATTGCTTTTTAAATAACTCTTATATTTATACTTTTATTAATGACTCTGTATAGTTTTTAATTTGCATGGTTTTAAAATATGTTGTTAGCCACCTTGGGTCCCAATACTGGAAGAAAGGTGGGATATAAATATATATGAAATAAATAATATAAATAAATAAAAATTTATGCAGGAGCTTCATGTGGAGTATAAGATTATTCATCTTTCTCCTGACTTTACCATTTCTGTTTTCCTTTTTAAAAATATGAAAAGGGCTAATACATAAAAACCACAATCATCTTCTATATGTTTTTGTATTTGCCAGTAAAGCCTGCCACATGTATTGCAACCATTTAAGGAATGCCCTGCATGGTACCATGTGGGTTAAATACTGCCTCATGGAACCATGAAGCCATTTTTCCTAGCAGAACAAACAAGTGCCAATTGGCACAAGTACAGATCATCTAGCTTCTGCTCTGTTTGACATACCATGCCAGCATCTTGGAACTACAGCTTTTCCATGGTTCTACCAATGCCAGTGACTTCATGAGAGCTTAGGAACCTCAGCATTAGCACAAGTACTAATGGGAAGTTGGCTGCAGAAGATGGAAGATGGCTACAGAGGTAGGAAAGTTCCTTACCATGCAAGGAAAAGTATGCCCTCTTAATAATTGGGATTGGCACTTCAAATCTGAGCAGCTCGACACATTCTATATGGAAATCAAACAAGTTCAAAATCATTTGGGAGGCTAAGCAGCAAGTGCTTGAACGTGGCAAGTGATAGATGAAAGTACATGCACAAGTGGGATTTGTATTCACCATGAGACAGATAGCAAACAGAATGTGGAAAGGAGTGACCTTTATGCACCAGAAAGGCTAACTAGAAAGACTGACACAAGAGAGGTAATATCAACACGAAAGGCTGGAAAGACACAGGACAACCAATAAAAACTTGCAGGAATAGGACTGGTGCTTCCACCTCCTGGATCCTTAACAAAAGTAGGAGACACATTCAGGGGTACCCATGTTGGCCAAGCAGCAAAATAAAATCGAGAGTTTGAGCTCTCTTCATTCACATATGCACCATTTCTATGCTCAAGTGTTATGGATTTGTGCACAACTGTGTCACAAAATTTCTTTTCAGTAATAGAAATGCACAATGTGCAAGAAACATTACATTTTTGGTTGTTGCTTTTTGTTTGTTCTGTTTTGTTCTTTTTGGGTGGGCAGGAAACATAGATCTTTCTAATTATGCACAGTTTGCTAAATATTTTGGAACTAGGTAACCTTAGTTGAATTTAGAAAGCTCATAATTTCAGTTTAGAAACTTCACTGTCAAATTTAGAAACCTTGTAGTTAGTAGGGCACCAGCCCTATTTCAGCATTCAGTTTTCACCTGGTAAAAGGGTCTAGATTCTAGTCTCTAGAACTAGGAGAAAATAAACTAGAAATTCACAGATGGTGCTTACTCTCCGGATGTGTTGTCTTTCATGCTGAAAAATAGATGGAGAAAAAAAAAACACACAAGAGAACAGAAATAAAACAACAAGGACACACCAACAGTAAATCATATACATGCGCGCACACACATGGTCTGTGGATAAAGATTGTCATGTGGCCAGACAGTCATGCAAACAGCCCTTGGACAAAACAAAAAGGAAAAAAAAAGAAAAAGGAAAAAAAAAAAAAGAGGCATTCCTGCTTTAGCCATCAAGCTAATACTATTTTTAAAACACACAGAGACATATGCACACACACACACACACACACACACACACACAACTGACTTGTCCTCTCTAGAACTCTGACAAGCATAGGGGCTCTTTCCTTGCATCTGAAATAGAAGCGGCCTGTAACCCACAAAAACTTACACTGAAATAAACTGGTTGGTCTTAAAGGTGCTATAAAGTTCCCTGTTCCCCCCCTTTTTATCCAGAACTCAGGTTTGTCTGACATTATGCTCATTCATGGGGTCACCATGAGTTGAAGTCGACTCAAGAGCAGTTGACAACATTATGCTGTTCAGATGGCCAGTTCCAACATGACCTTTTCTCCCAAATGTGTGGTTTTGAAAAAACTGGGGAGTCTCACATGTGGAGAACACCTCAACTGCCATACCATCGTTACAAATGCCCTAAGAATGCTCTTGGTGGTGCTGACACACATCCCTGCCCCAGACAGCACACTTGAAATAAGTGACACTGTAGCTACTTTCATTTGCACATTAGAAGGGCCAGGTTGCCTGTTGTACATAATTCAATAGAGTTGAATCAAGGAACAGGATGGAGTGAGAAACGTTAGCCAGGACCAACCACTGCACTTGAGGCTGAATGATGGAGACAGTAGGTGCCTTAAAAGAAACCATGTGAATTGGGTTTTGCTGCGTTAACTTTTGAGAAACAAAGCCACCATCCAGCAGCAGAAAGCAAACATCCCACGGAAATAATCTCTACAATGACTGCATCATCTGGGACTACTGATGTGGGATAGAAAAAGTTACACCATGAATAAATTTCTGTTGCTGAACTTTTTAAATGGAAAACTCATCATTTTTATCAATATATTATTTCAAAACATTAATTAGTAACCTGATGGACAGATCCTATACTAGTCTAATCCAGCAAGTTTAGCACTATAATTGACTTTTCCCAAGTAGCTCTGTGTCCCTGCATGTGCATGCATACATGTCTTTAATTTTTTTTCCTCTTTTAATTTTTAGAATATATACAGTGGGCCCTCAGCATCTGCTGGGGGTTGCTTCCAAGACCCCCCCCCCCCGATACCAAAATCTGAAGATGCTCAAGTCCCATTATATACAATGGCGTAGTAAAATGGCACCCCTTATATAGAATGGCAAACAGCAACATTTGCTTTTTGGAATCCCTCCCCCAATATTTTTGAGACGTGGGTGGTTGAACCCATGGATGCAGAGCCTGTGGATACAGAGGGCCAACTGTACTACTAAGTTTGCCATCTTCTAAACTAGTCATTTACAGGTTGACCCCTCATATCCACGGACTCAGTACCATGGTTTCACTTATCCACATTTGGAAAAAATGTTATCTCTAGGCATTTCTAGGTCCTCCAATGTGATTTTAAGGTCAATTTCCAGTGTTTGTCTCATTGAAAGTAATAGGGTTCCCTATTAACTGGAGTTTCAGATATCCACCTGGGATCTTGGAACATATCCCCTGCGGATACGGGGGTCGACCTGTAATGTGAAGCTTTGAGTGTGTTTGAATGAAGTGTGTGTGTGTGTGTGTGTGTGTGTGTTTTACTTCACACGCCCTGATCAAAAACTTCAGTTCAGTTACTTTGAGGCTTTATAAAAACATCTGAGGTTGTACAGGCAAATAGAATTAATACGGCCAACTTTTTCTCATCTCTTCCTTGAACAGAGGGAATTCTAGAAACCTAGCCATGCTAGCATACTTATCACCAAGTGGGAAAGGGCCCATATATCTTAGACAATGAGGGTTTCTCCACATGAATTAAACCCTAAGGCTGGAAAGATACAAGAGCAAAGTTTTCCGGGACTCATTTCTTCTGAGGAAGAAACCTCTGGGGTGTCTTTCATCTCAGAAGAGGCTGCTGGCTGGTATTAGTAGTTGCACTTGAGTGAAATGGGATCCACTCTTTCCCAGAAATACCCCTATCCCCATCCTTTTTAATTTCTAAGTATTTTGTGGAAACTCGGCATCTTCTGCACGTATTTTCACCCTTCACAAAGAAAACTGCCAACAAGCATCTGACATTTCCCAGAACTCAGACATGATCTCAGCCAGACAAAACTCTGTGGCACAGGACTCTTCCAAATGTGACATTTCTGTCTGCTGAATATCAAGTCTTTTGGACCAGCAACTTCCTTTGGTTTTGATTCAAGCCATCTCTGTACTAGAGTTGAAAGCACTATTCTGGCATTATACTGTACTGATAAATTTGTAATTCCTGCCCTGGCAATTCCTGCCCTCAGTTTTGCATCATTCCCTCATCTTTGTCAGTTCATATGGCTTCGGTCCAAGGACAAGGTGGGGGATAGAAAGAAAGGGCACATATGGGTTTCAGAAAGATCCAGTACTGAAACTATGATTAAGACTCAATTCATTTCCTGGCTTCAGAGATACTACGGAGGAAAAAAAGGGGGGGGAAAACCTGATAATATTGGTTCAGAAGATATTAAGCAAACAGAAAGGACTATATTAAAGATAAAGGGAGATGGCATGCTTCCCTAGTATTACAGAACCAAATTTATTCCTCTTGATTCTCAATAGGAAAGGAGAAGCGTATGTAATTAGCTAGGAATACATGCATAGGAAGCTACTCAGCTTTCTGCTTTCTTGCTCTTACAAGCACATACAGATGCCCTGTGCACGCTAGAAAGCATGCAAAAGACACGGAATCTTCTTAAGCAGAATTTGTCGCACAGCATTAAATCTGCTAATCTAGGAAACTGATTGGAAAACATGCCCCAAAACACTGGTTTTTATTACTGTTTCTTTGATTCTTAAACTGAGACATGAATGTCCGTCCCCTCTGCCTAGGCATGAAATTCCTTCACACTGGGAGAAATCAAACTACTTGATCTCTAATTAATCACAGTTTCCCAGTTTGTCCAAACTAGGGAAACCAAACCAGGTTCTTTAAACCAACTTAAAACCATAGAGAGCTACTGATTTGAC
This sequence comes from Gambelia wislizenii, assembly GCA_030847615.1. Classification (NCBI taxonomy): domain Eukaryota; kingdom Metazoa; phylum Chordata; class Lepidosauria; order Squamata; family Crotaphytidae; genus Gambelia; species Gambelia wislizenii. The sequence continues at coordinate 36,319,348 of JAUMIR010000007.1, forward strand.
TACTCACACTACAGGCAAAACTCTAGTTCATATCTTGGCAGTGAAAGGAAGGCCTGAAGAAATTTTAGCCAGTTTAGCATTAGAATTCTCCAATTTCTTTCACCAGAAACAAACAGTAACTGTACAGAATAGCGTGGTCTCTTAAGCACAGCTTATTCATCAAGTGCTTTGGGGTATATCCAAACATAATTCAACCCAAAGAAAGAGGAGAAAACAGAGAAATCCTACTTATACCCATGAAAGCTTACACAAATAAGTGGGGTACGAAGCTGTTCCTGGTGCGCAAAGCAAATGCAAAAGGGAGGCAACAAGAAGCAAAATAGTATATTCCAAGTTCTACCAAAACAAAAGAGTGCCTTTCCACCCTAAATACACTGACCATTTCATGTCTCTGCCCTCCTGCCTGCTCTGGCTACACAGATCCACCCCTTTCTCAGAGCAATAGATAGTAGTTGCAATGTATGATTGATTTACATGCAGAAAGAAATCCATGACTGAATAAGCAGCCTGCTGGTTTGCAGAAATATTCCAGTTTGACACTGCTTTAACTATCATGGCTCCATCCTATGGAATCCTGGGATTTGTAATTTGTTATGGCACCACAGCTCTCTGACAGAGAAGGCTAAAATATCTTACAAAACTACACATCCAAGAATTCCAAAACATTGAGCCGTGGCAGGTAAAGTAGTGTCAAATGGGATTATTTCTGCAGTGCAGATGCCATCTAAGAAAACCCTCCTTTGTAAAGTGAATACTCTTGCTAGCTGCAAGGTCTCCCCATTCCCCTTATTTTGAATTCCTGTGCCCAATCAAATTGCAAGATCTCAGTTCTTCCAGCTCATCTTTGTCTCCTTCCCTCCCTCCCTGCATGCACTGAGGGATAAAGGAAACTGAAATACTTACATTGTACCAACTCTGGCTTTTCTGTAAGGACAAAATAAAAAAAAGAAAAGAGAGAATCAGTTAGTGTGGACCTTTTGACACTAAACAAAGAGGAATGAGGAGAAAGGATTTCAGAAAGTGGTATATCAAACTTTGGTCATTACCACTAAATGCAAAGGTGGACATGAAGTCTGAGACAAAATTGAATTTTAGGAATCTTGAACAAAAGTTACAACAAAAGCCAAATTGTTACAAACTTGGATCACAAATTACCAGTTACGTAGAAAAATACTCCAACTACCCACAGAAATAAATAGAATACTGTTTCCCATACTAATGTGTCACTTCTAACCTGGAAATGCCAAGCAATGATTGATTAGCCATCTTCTTAGGGTTTCAACTGTGCAAAAGTGGAGAGACATAACCAAAATCAAGCCTAGTGTCCTAAATCAGGCATTCCAAAGCTAGAAGGCATCGACTCCATTGCAAACTTGGATAGTGTTTTTAGATTTATTTTTCTTATATTGAAAATACAGCAAAGGTGGGATGTTGTTTCAGGGAAACTATAGGATGCATGCTTATTTTACAGACTTGATCCTGTCATTCTTACATGCATTTCAGGTTCTTGGGCAACTTAGTAGACTAGCGTTCTAGAAAGGGGGATATTTAGTAATAACTGAACAACCCACCTATTCCTTAAAGTGTAGACTGTAGCCACTGGACTAGCCTAGTTCTCAAGAAAGATACAGAAAGACCTTAAACAGTGCTGTTGTGCTAGCTTAAGAGGCAAACTTTTGATATCTAATTTCTGTTCCTACATTTTTTAGGTCTAGATGACATCCTGCACTGTGGTTATCGCAGAGAAGCAAATTATATAGGTTACAATTTGTACAGTACCTAGATGATCTGGGTGATATTCAGCCACAGTAGTACAATGTACCATCACCTGTTGTGTTGGATTGCATCCTTCCAGCCAGCACATTGGGGTTGTACTCCAACACATCCAGAGGACATTGGACTGGGAAGGCTGGAGTAACATGTGTTCCAACATAAAGACTATATTCATGTCTAAGTGACCAGACAAATGACTGAGCATACTGTTTTATAACTTAAAGAGTCTCTCTCTCAATCTCTCTCTCTAGCCCATGTATAACTTGAACTACAGTTCCCTTCTGCCTGAAGCAAACAGGAGGGGGCATGGTAAAACAATTCACAGAGTTACCGGGAGTTCAAATGTGATGTTAGGAACTGTTAGGAAAAGGGCTTAAATCAAAAGTACAAGTTATCATAATGCCATCATTATAAAAACTTCGAATTTTGGAGTACTCCTGAATAGAGCTTGTCAATATGCACAGGGGACTGCTTTTGCTGGGAGTAAGTTTGAAGAGCTGGTGCATTTCCTTGAGACAATCAGATCTGGCCTTGGTGAAACTTGTCATATTTACTTATTCTTTGAAACTACTAGAGTGTGTGTTGTATGAACCTGCCTTTGAAAAGTTTTCGTAAACTGCAGCTAGTCTAAAATGCTCCAACCAGACTGTTGACTAGCACAGGTTGTAACATTCTTGTTGCAACAATTGCATTGGCTCCCAATCCATTTCCAAGTCCAATTCAAAAGTGCAAGTTATGACATTTAAAGCCCGAAAAGGCTTATACTCAGATACCTGAAGACTACTTGACCCAATACAAGCCCGGCAAGAGCAATGAATGAATTAATACTGTTTATTGCATTAAATCACAGCTCATATATGGACATCAAAATTTAGGGGTAAGCCTCTCTTTTGTGCCCTACTGATGTCAGAGATCCACTTGGCAGGAACACAAGAAAGGTATTTTTCAGTGGATACATCAAGATGTCAAAATTCCCTCTCTCAGGAGACTAGCCTTTCCTCTCCTTTCCTGGCATTTCACCAAGAGGAGAGGGGGACATGGCTTCACCCCACAGTTGCCTGATTTTAAGTGGATGTTTTCTGTAGTTTGAGGATGTCGTTCATGTTTTATTTCCCTAGTACTGGTTGCCCCCCACCCCCACTTTATGTGGGGGATACTTTCCCAGATACGTGAAACCATGTATAATGGCGACCCTCCAAAGAAACCATATAATTGTGCTGGAGGACCTAGAAAATGCCTAGAAATGATACCTCTCTAGCATCTGGCATGACTCTATGGTCAACCTCTGGCAGAAGCAGACCATAGAGCCATGCTGGAGGACCTCCCAATGCCTAAAGAAACCACCCCAAGTGCAACTCTATGGTGCTCCAGATTCCTAGAGAGACCTCCCCCCACCAACTGCAGGTAAGTAAAACCACAGGTACCAAGCCTGCATAAATGAGGGGTGATCTGTAGGTGATTTTACGGTGTATTCTCTTTAATACGATTTACATTGTATTTGCATGTGTGTGTACATATGTGTGTGTGTGTTTGTTTGTTATTTGTGGCCTCTTCTTTTTAACAGAATAGGGAATGTTCTGCTGGAAAGATAAGATATAAATGTTCTTAAAAATAAGTAACATAAATCTATAGTGTGACCACTTTCAGAATAACACATACCATTCTGGTCAGCCCATCTCAGGTAAAATGTTGTAGAGCAAAAAAGAACATACAGAAAGGGACAATTACATGAATTGGTGTTTGGGATGGTATCTTCCTTACAATGGAAGGCAACAGCCAACACTGAGTTCTAACTGTAAAATATGTGAAGGTGAAGAAAGGCTCAAGAGGTTTCCTAGAATCCCAGGGAAAGCTTTTGACACAAATGCCAGAATTCTCATTAGCCACACAGGAAGCTGTCCTCCCACCCAAAACATGACATTCTAGCCTACTGCTTTACACAAGAATTGGAACAACAAAGTGACAGGCTAAAGGAAGAAGTGGAAAACTACTAGGAGGGGTACAAAGAAAACAAGATAGAATGAAGTCCTTACTTTGATTAGGTTTAATCTGTCATACTGGAAAAGAAAACCATTCAACATTAGCATAGGTGAAAAGGAAATTAAAAAAATAGATAGGGTATAGGATGGATAATATTTGCACAAGAGAACAAAGGAAGGAACTACAGACAAGTAGCATACAAAGCTACACTTGCACAAGAGTAGACATACTAACTACACCATAGCATACAGCTCTACAGCTACGCAGTCATCTCCCAGCGGAAAGACAAGAGCAGTTCTCTCAGTCCTAGAAAATGGAGCCGCAACTAACTGAATGCAAGTGAAAACACTGCATAGGAAAGGTGTGTTCTACCTTGGCTGGGGCTGTCATGCATACTCTGCAAGCTTGTCATCTGGGCAAAGTGCCTCCATGAATGCATTTCAGCCCTCCATTTGTTTATACCAGCAAGGGTCAAATGTGTTTGTTGCAAACTGAAGGTGGGTGAGCAGCCCTGGTGAGATCTGGGTTCTTCTACACCATCCCTTTCATCCTATGTAATAGTGATTGCATGAACAATCAGGAAAATTGCCATCTCTAATATTTTGGAGTGGAATGCTGAATTCCCTAATTACCTCAAGAAACATGGGATGCAATAGCAGTTTTGCTCTCAAATAGCAATTGTGTACTCAGCAACTCAGCAACGACACACTGTATGTCTGTTAGCAGTGCCAGCTCAAATTACTCTGCCTTAAATTGGAAAAGTGGACAGTAAAAGTCAAGTACTTTTCTGCTGAAGTGCCAACCTGCGTGTTTAATATTTTGCCATTCTGTTTCCACGGGGGCAGATATTGACTGAATCCATGAAACACCCCCAGACATCTGTGGCCGTATAAACCAGCCTAAAGACAAGCCTTGTATGGTTATTTCTGTTGTTCATGTAAAGCTTGTAAAAGTTACTTTCTGGGACTACAGCTCCAAAAGTGTCCATGTTACCTGGGGGATTTGGGAGACTGCAGTCCAAAAAAAGGACCCTTTCCAAGCACTGGGCTCACCTACTTTGTGTGAAAACTTTTATGAGTTAGGCATGGTCTTGCCCAAATAATTCAATTATAACAGGAATTGAAACCTCATTAGACCCACCCTGCCCTCTCAATACATTTGGCCCAGAGCAATCCTCACAGTTAGGATCATGGGCTCCTGTCCCAGCCATTCCTCTGGCAACAGAAGGGGACTGCAGGAAACACAACACTATTTCTTCCCCTGCACACCATACCTCCTGATGCTACTTCAGGTTACCTGTCTCACCCCAGGATCCTTTTGCTGTCATGGAAAATGGCGGGAGAGGCAGGTAGGGGACTGACCCACATATAGATTTATAGCAACCCTAATGCACTCGTCCCACACCACCATTATAGGCTGGCAAACTGGCTAAAGTGGATCATCCAAAATTAACAGTAAAAGCTGGAGGGGGGGAGCAAGGCTACAGCAGAAAGATTCAGAGCTATCCAGAAATCCCTAGAGTCAGGACCATTTGTGTATCTCAAAGGGTCCATTTGTGGACCCCCAAATCTGAAATTAAAATCCTCACAACTACAATAACCACATACTTCTCAGTTCCAGCCTTAAAATATGAAGACAATCACTCCTCAGGGCAATTGAAACAATTGATAATCAACTAGTATACAGAGTCCCTTGACAACAGACTACCTAGAGGTTGTGTCTAGATAGTATCTTACTTATTTTAAGGCTGGAACTGAGAAGTATGTGGTTACTGTAGTTGTGAAGATTTTAACTTCAGATCTGGGGATCCACAAATCTTACTGTAGCTTCAGTAGTTGACATTAAATTGACAGCTAATCAAGCCAATCAGAGAGCCAGAGTGGTCTGAACATTGGAGTATAACTCTGGAAACCAGGGTCCGAATTCCTACTTGGTCTTTAAAAACCCACTGGGTGACCTTGGGTGAAACACACTCTCTCAACCCCAAATGAGGCAACCCTCTGAACAAATCTTGCCAAGAAAACCCCACGATAGGTTCATCATAGGGCCGCCATAAGTCAGAAACGACTTGAAGGCACACAACAACAATCAACCCAATTACAAATCTTGCACAGAGGTACAAGCTCTTGAATGACTGAAAACATATAAGACTTTTGTCCACGTTTATTAAAAAAGGAAAGGAAGAATATTTCAGAGCATATTCCTAGACTCCGGTGGCTCAACCGATACTTAGACACTGTTCCTCCAAAGGCAGATTAGGGGGGTATCAGCTACTGATAGCCCCAGTTCTGGATGCAGAAGCACAGAGGTGCATTATAATAAGGAAACACAAAGTGTGGAGCTATAGCATTGGCAGGTGCTGCAAGTATATTGTAAGGACATTCTCTAAGGTGGTAATCTGGAAATGAACTGGCTTGCCCAACAACTTAAACTGAGTAACAGATTGCTTTTGCATTCTGACTCAGAACTTTCACTAAAGCACCACTCTGTTCTGCTCCTCAAATTCTCATGCAGCCCTCACAAGAATGAGAGAGACTGTGAATATTATGTTGGTCCCTAATAAAAATGGCATAGGGCAGCAGCTGAGGCAGCGGCAAACCCCACCAGCCACCCACTTCTTCCTTGAAAAGGAACCCCACTGCCTCCAAAGCATCCATAGTGGGTTGAATCTGAAGGCTGTACTTCTGTGTGTTGAATATGGTTGGGCGGGGGTAAGGGGCTAGAGCTATTTGCAGTTTTTCCGCTTTCATGGGGATCCTCTGCTCCTAACCCCAGCAAATGTGGAGGGCCAACTGTACAAGCAAGACCTCCCTGCTTGAAGAGCAAAGCACCAGGGGCCACCATAAGATAAGCATTTGTACTTCTGCATATCTGCTGTGCAGCCCAATGATTTGCTGCTGCATACATATTGCCGTTTGAGTGCCAAATGGAATTACTGGGATGGGACTCCTCTCTCAAGAGGGATACTCTGTGGAGCTGTCTCAAAAATAGTACCACCTACGCAGGAGTGGGGTAAATCCAGTGAGCATTTCTTTGGCTCAAGGGCACATGTTTTGGAACCACAGCTAGGGAGGGGCTCCCTCCAATGGCACAACTGTGTAATGACAGTCCACAGAACCAGAGAAGGCTCACTGATCATATGCTCTTATGTTTGGGAAAGCCAAACACCTCTGGGATAGAAAGGAGGAAAGGAAAGAAACAGAAGAAACAAGGAACAAGATTTGGGGGGTACATTCTCTTTTTGCAAACTGTATCTACTTCCAATTCCTGACCCAAAGTGAGGCTTTACATGGTATTTTGAAACAAGGATTGTATTGGAATGTATTAGACCATGAATGGAGTGGAATGTGGCAGATACCGGGACATGAACAGGTAGCAAGTTGTTGGCTAGACCATTCTGGCAAAACCACATGTGCCCTATTTCCTTGCAGTATAGCTAGGAGAGAAACAGAAGCCTTCTTCTGGGGAAAAGCTGGTGCCTGTCAGCTACATCTAAACAGGGCTGACCAGTTCTGAAAGGAGAAGTGATGCATGCAGTTATCATCCCAAAAGGCCAGTCATCACCTCATCATGCTCAAGTTCAGAGAGTGGCAACTGTGGCCCTCCAGGTATTTCTGGACTGCAACTACCATAATGATATACAAACCAAAAGCCTATGGAGGGCCACAGTTCCTCACCCCTGTTACAGCTGCCGAAAGGTCTTAATTGACCTAAAGGCACCTACCTCTGTCTGTTCTATGCTTCTAACCATTTCACAAGAGAAGCAAACCTGACCAACAATCAGAAAAGTCCTTCTTTTCTATCTTACATAAAAAAATAAAAGCACATCTCTTCTGTACCACATTCTCAATACTTAACAGCAAGGCCTCTGAACTTCTCCCTTGGTAGTATGGAAGTCTCTCTACCTACTGTGAGGAGGTCCTTCCCACCATTAGGTGCTGCCCATTCACTGGATGCTCTCCCGATCTAGCAAGCCATCTAGCGTTACTTGAGTGGGCCTCCTCTGGTGCAACCACCCTCCCTGCAACACTTCTCCTGCCCTTTTATCATGACTTACAGCCTTCTAGAGCTTTAAAATATGTTCTGGAAGGCCCGCTAAAACCCCCAGAGTAAATTTGGGGAATACAAGAGGACTGCAGTAGGTGGAGTGAATTCATTCTGATAAAGGATCTCATTATGCTGGTGCACCCCCCCCCCAAAAAAAAGATCTCATCCACTATTAAAACTCTACCTCTCTAATTACTCTCTTGGTTTGCAACACATGTGAGTGTGTGTTTCTATGTGTATGTGCATTCAAGTTGCCTTTCAACTTATGGTGACCCTGTGAATTTCATGGGGTTTTCTTAGGCAAGGAATACTCAAGAGATGTTTTTGCCAGTTCCTTCCTTTGAAATTAGCCTACAGCACCTGATATTCATCCAATGGCTGACACTGCTTAGCTTCCCAGATCAGATATGATGTAGTGTCTTTAGGGTACAGTGGGCCCACCGTATCTGCATGGGTTTGGTTCTAGGAACCTGTGCTGATACCAAAAAATGCAGATGATTAAGTCCCTTATTTATAAAATGGCATAGGGCTGCAGCGGAGGTGGCGGAAAGCCCTGGACACCAGGTGCGCTCCTCCACCTCCGGAGAGTATGCCAGATGCCCTCTTTTGCCTTTGGGTCTCCGGCTGTAGCACCTCTGCTCGTTTTTGTTCACAAGGCAGAAGCAGATGGCCGGTGTGCTTGCCAGAGGCAGGGGAGACCAAAGAATGTGCGCCTAGTAGCCAGGGCTTGCTGCCACCTCCGCTACACCATTTTACAAATAAGGGACTTATAAATACTATAAGGGGGTGGGGTGTGTGTAAAAAGATTCACTTATGGAAAAAGATTCGACCAAGGCAGCCAAGACTTGCCACTGCAGAAGGCCATGAAAAGCATGAAGAAAGAGCAGTCACCACCGCTGCATCCCCACAGCGACCCCCTCGCGAACTTGGTGGCATTATGCCCTAGTCCTTCCTGGTGAAGAGCAAGAAGGCTCACAGCAAACACCAGCCCCAAACCTCAGCCTTGAGAGTGTCATGGCTCAGATTTGCATGGGTAAGAGCACAAAGCTGCCCACACTCACACACCCATAGTATTCTTCTCTTTCTCTAGCCGGTGGCACAAACGAGGCTACAGAGAGATGCGAGGATCTGTGAAGTGGTGGGAGGTATGGATTCATGGCAAGCACTACATTTGGATTAGTATCCTTTCACAGATCTTTGCATCTCTTTCCAACATCATCTGCGCTGCCGGCTAGAGCGAGAGAAGAACGCCATGGGGTGGCTGCTGGGGACAAGGTGGTGGCGGGATCTCTTTCTTCACACTTCTCATGGTCTCCTGTGGCAGTGAGTCCTGGCTGCCTTGGTCGGAAGAGCATTCCTCACAAGTTAATCTCTTTAAACCCTCTGTCCCCATTACAATATTTGCAGCCTTGCAGTCATATCTCGCTGCAGCCTCTGCAGCCTTGCAAATGTGTTGTGTAAAGTACAGGTGTTGTGTATTGTGTTGAGTACAGTACTGTAGTTTGAATCCACAGTGGGTTCAATCTGTGGATCCTGAGCCCTCAGATACAATAGGCCCACTGTATGTAGGCCCTTGCAGCACACAACCATATATATTATCATATTATCATGCACCATCATCCTATTATTATTATTACAGTACGACCCCCATATCTGTGTGGGATACGTTCGCAGACTTACTGGAGATAGCAAAAATTTTGGATAGTAGCGAACCTTATATTTCAAGCAGAAGTTGACCATAGAATCACACTGGAGGATCTAGAAAATGCCTAGAGATAACATATTTTTCAGACACATGTAAGTGGAACCATGGGTACCAGTCCCATGGATACAGGGGTCATGCTGTATTACTATTGTTGCTGGCTACTATTTGCATTTCCCACCAACAAAGCTGTCAGTTGTTCCTTTCCTTTTCTAGAGAACCACCTTTAATTCTGAAGTTACTTCACACAGCATGAACTGCCAGCCTCTGCAGGAATACAAAGCAACCTGGAAAATCATTCACAATTTGGGACATAGGAATAGTGTGCTAGAAATGTATCAATGGCTGAATCCATTTCTTTCATTATCCAAATCAAAGTCAGCTCAGCTAAAGAGGAAAATTTTCTTTACTTTTTATTAGACTTGCTCTGACATAGCTAAACAAGCTTTTAGTTTATCTTGGTGAGGTTTCTTGTTAAACCAGCAAAACCTATCTGAAGTAATCAAACTATGCTCCCAATACATCAGCCCCTTAATCCATGCTTACTTATTTTACATGTAGTACAAAACGAGTCAACTGTCCACATGCTAAGTCATCCTTGGATTGATCGACTGATTGATTTTGCAATTGCTAAGTAGTCTCACAGCCAGGGCCGGTTTAAGGGCCCTGCAGCACCTGCAGCCGCAGGGAGCCCCATCATTGTGGGGGGCCCATTGTAACCCTCCTCCTGCAAAAACTTTATTAGTAATAGTGTGAATATCCTGTACTGTGAATAGGTTAGGTTAGGTTAGGTTACATTGACCTGAGATAAACACATGGGGCCCCCAAAATAAAGTGTTGCAGGGACCCCCCAAATTCCTTAAACCGGCCCTACTCATAGCCAGAATATTACATAGCCTTCTACCTTCTACCTTTATTATATTGAGGAAAAAATGGGACTAAAGCAGTTTTCCTTATTTCTTGTAAAAAAAAAATCCTTCAGCTCATACCTGAACTAAGTTATGCAGGGTCAGTATAGCAATATATCATGGATAGAACACATGTGGCCCCTGGAAAAACTTTTGGAGTTTTGTACTTTGTTCAGAGGTAGTCAAGTTGCTTATTTCAAAATTACGCTCTTATTTATCCTCAGACATGGGCAAGACTCATGAGAAGGTGCCAATGTCTTTTAGGAGAAAGATAGAAAAGAGGCACTAAAACATGACTGTCAAATTTGTAATTCAAAGTCAAAAGGCTGGCTCATATGCTCACGTGGCTGTGTTTTCACTGCCACTCCCCTTGATTGCCCAAGAAATGAGTTGTGCTCTGTTGGTTTGCCATAGGTGGCTGCATCTTCACTGACAAGTTTCATGCTACTCTTCCCTCGTGTGAATTAAACATATGGCAATGCATGCAAAATCCTCACATCCCATGGTACTGTATTTTACCCACACAGTGGAAGGGGGCAACCTCCCCTTCTTCCAGCACACACAAAAGTCAAAAGGTAAGTGAGTGCATGAAAAGAGGCTGACACAGAAAAGAGGTTGGAGCACTAGAATGGGTTCTCCAGCTCCAGCCACCTGTCTTGCTGATCCCCCCCCCCACAACTTCTCTGGGATACCTTTGTGCAGAAAAACAGGTTCCAGAGAAGACAGGCACTTTCACCAAAAGTACACAAATTCCCTGAATAGGGGAAACTAAGTTCCTTTGAAGTCACTGTATCGTGAATACTAATGTAAAACATGTTACAGAGGGCAATGACCCAGCATGTTTGAAGACAGTGGATCATTTCAAAGGACCTGCCAAGGTGATGCCATGACAGATCTGGATTTCAAGGCAAACTCTGGGTTTCACTAAATATCTATTAATCTGCTGCTAGGTGTCAAGGTGGCTACAGAATGGAGGCTGTGTAACCCATCCTTTGTCGTCAGTGAGCACCACAATGTCACAAGTCATAGACCAACTGTGGAAAGGTTACCACTCAGACAGGACTGTCCATGAATGACTGGGGATGTCAAGGGAAACCCAGCAGCATGGCTCAAAAGCATTTGGGCACAGGAGGGAAAAGGAAGCAGGCACCAACATCCCCACAGAAACACTGGGAGAATGTTTTATGCAAGAGGAAGGGTATTCACAAGAGCACATGAGCGGTTCCTGAGAACCTAAGATCAATTCTATGGAAGGGTGGACCAAAGAGTAGAAAGAAAGTCTTACTTTGGAGAGGTGTTTGTGTGACTAAAATATAAATAAATAAATAGAGAGAGCATGCATGAAAGGAAAAAAAAATGATATTAAACTCACGAATAAGGAGAAACAAACTTAGAACAAACAGGAAATATCTTTCAATTTCATAGTTCAGAGACAGCCAATGGAACGCTTCCCTAACCATTGGATTTGACCCCAAGTCCCACCTTATCAAGCACATCAGTAGGAAGGCTGACTTTTAGAGCCAACAAAATTTTGTTTTACCTTGAAAGGTCCTGATTTAGAGGAAAGAGGAATTTGCATTGTTTATGACTCATACAATCTATGGCCTGGCAATAACAGAATCAAGGACCATGGGAAAAGTTCATCTGTAAGTCTGATGATGATTCTACTACCAACAACCTACCAGCTTGTTTCACACCTGGAACAACAGGGAGCTGTCTAGTATTTCACTAAACAGTTCATCTTTCCAAATTAAATCTCTACAGGCATTTTCCCAGCAGGAAGCTTCATCTACTTGCTATAATACCCTGCTCTGCTCATTCATAGTATATAGATCTGGGTTTTATAAGGCCCTCCTTGACTAATGCAATAAAGAAAAAGAAATAAAGAAACACCTTCAACAGTTGAAGCTATAAAATATATTACAATTCTTATTGCACACACTGTTTTTTTAAAAATCCCTCTCAGAAACAAGAGCTGTCTCCAAAAACTAAAATAAATAAAATCAAAAACAATAGATCCTACCAGTTTCTATCTTCACAGACAGGAAATGATATTTTTAAGCAATATCTGAGCCAGGCAATTTAGAACCGGCATGGTACATACGGTCCACAAACCCTGTTTGACAGTTGAATACGCTGCTACCTTGGAGTGTGGTGGATTCTTTTTTGGGGCGGGGGGGAGGGAGGTTTTCAAACAGAGGCTGGATGGCCATCTGTCAAGGGTTCCTTTTATATTGTGTTCCTGCATGGCAGGGGTTGGACTGGATGGCTCTCATGGTCTCTTCCAGCTTTATGATTCCATGATTCTATGAACCCATGATAATCAAGCCTGATTTGTCATGAAGATTCAGGAGGCATAGGGTGTGAGCCATAATATCAGAGAGCTAAAGGGGCTATGGAACAACACTACAGCATCAACTCTCAGTGACTTCTAGGGGCTTATCTACACTATCAAAACCCCCGAAAATTCCCCCAAATCTGCGGCAATCAGGCCACATGTCACATGGCCCAGATTCAGGGCATTCTGGGGCATTTCACCTAGATGCGGCAGATGTGGGATTCAGGGTTTATTCTGCATTTTTGTTCACCACCACCACCACCGCTGCCACCATCGCCGCCTACACTACAACCAATTTTAAAGCTCAGGAGACAGTTCCCAGCCAAATGGAGAGGTTTTTTCCCTTCCTCTGGCTTAGCAGTGCTGCCTCTGCCTACTCTCCACTTGCCCATTGCTTCCTTCAAGTGCTTCCATATCTTACTTCAAACACCTTTTCCTGTGACAGGTGAGCGGGAGAACAGCCGGAGACAAGCACTGCTGAGCTAGAAGGGAGAAAACCTCTCCCTTTGGCTGAGAACTGCCTCCAGAGCTTTAAATTATGGTTGAGGTGGCGGTGCAAGGAGCAGCAGCGGCAGATAAACTCCACAGGGACAGTGAAGACAAGGTACCACATGTCCCTGTGGAAAATAATCATGTCCAGGGCTTCGGGGGAAATGCAGGGGCAAGCGGGCAGAACTCCATTTGGAGTTTTTGCCCCACATGCAGACAACCCCTAGGTGAAGTTAAGATGTCCAGAAAATGAGCCTCCACAGATACTAGGAGCTTTCTGGAGCTTTCTACAGCACATAGAACAAATATGGCATTCACTACCCAAACACAGGGGGCTGTGAGTATCTACTAGCCAGATAGCCCATGTGCCAGCTCTAGGACCACAGGCAGTGTGCCTCTGGATACCAGCCATTGGCACTTGCTTTGGGGCTTCCCATAAGCTTTTGTTTGGCTACTATGGGAAATGGGATGTTGGAACAGATTAGGCCTTTGGTGTGATCCAGCATGGCTCATGTTCTTTGCCTTCTAGGAACCACTTCCAGCACTATTCTTGTCAAGAAAATTTCTATACATTATAGCAGTTTCTACAGTTTACACTCAGTTTACGGAGTACTGGCCAGGCCTGTAAAGAGTTTAAAAAAAAATCTCACCATTCTTTGCCCCTTTCTAAACAGTGGTTCAAAGCATCTCTATAGCATAGTCAACAAACCTACTGATTCCTTTGGTCTGTTTCCTGCATATCCACAGGAAAAACCAAAGGCACATCTCAAAGTGTTCAATAGATGGCTGTTTTATTATAGAGAAAGCCCAATGTGTTTTGGCATATATACAGATTCCTCCCACCACGTATGTGCAGAACTGGGACCCAGAGTTTCAATTATCCATCATCTGAAAAATATGGTATCTCTAGGCACTTCCTAGGTCCTCCACTGCAACTCTATGGTAACTTCCATTAGAATTTACCAAAGAGTCATGCTGAGGCTGGCTAGAGAGGCATCCTCTGTAGGTACTTCCTAGGTCCTCCAGTACGATTCCGTGGTATCTTCCACTAGAAGTTACCACAGAGTCACACTGAAGCTGCCTAGCGAGACAGCCTCTCTAGATAGTTCCTAAATCTTCCAGTGCAATTCTAAGAGATTTGCTATTACCCATGGTTGCAAATATTTTTGGTAAGCCTGGGAATGCATCTCCCATGGATACAGTGGGTGACCTGTATATATTTATGGCCCTCTTTAGGGGCTACATGAAAAACATAACACTATAGACCAGAACACATTGGGCTTTCTCTATAATAAAGCAGCCATCTATCTATTAAGCACTTTGCCTCTGGTTTTTCCTGTGGATTCCATTGGATGCTCTCCATTTTTGTCTCTTTTGTATCCTGCAAATGCCATACATGCTAGGAGAAAATCTAATAAAACCTACCTTTTCTTGAAGGAAAATTTGGTTTCAGTGATGGAAATTGAACTTTTTTATGCCACATACCAGCCAGGCAATTTAGAATCACCATTATATGCACAATCCACAGAGACACAGATGTAAGGGAGGAAGGACTTTGGTGGTAGTGTTGTTTTTAAAGTTAGCCTATTGAAACAGTTAACTGTTTGCTATGGCCATCACTTTTTGTTGGCTAAGAGGGTATGTGTGTGCCTGTGTGCTTGACACACTCTACGGTGGGAAAGCAAAATGTCAGACTTGGCCTAATCAAGCACCAACTTTTTAGTAGACTGCATAGTTGGGGTACAGTTGGAGGGAAGCAGTGAGAAGAACAGTGGAATAGATACAAGCCCTGAATTGGAGAAGGGTGGGTGGCCCATTTTCTCATCATGCAACAAGGGGAGTGGGCAGAGAAAGTGATACCAAGACCAAAACTATACTCACCTTGGAATTCTTGGCCCCGCTACGACCTGATTGGGAGGAACAGCTACGCTGCACGCCTTGCTCTGGCGTTGAAGGGGATTTGTCTGAAGAATGGTCTGAACCTTTCTCCACCATGGCGTCTCCTTGGGGATCCTGTGGCGTTGGAGACCGGGAGCGTTTGCGCAGGATAGGGGAGCAAGCAGGAGTGCTGCGGTTTGAGTTACTGGCAGTGCTAAAGGGAGAGAGGGAAAGAGACGAGTCAATAACCAACACAGAAAGGCAACAAAGTGAAGCTATCGCATAATCACTACGACATGCCACTTGGGGACTACAGAAGGGCAGACTGGATCAGGATTTCCCAAATTTGGCTTCCCAAAGAAGATTTAAGTACTCTATGGCAGTGGTTCTTAACCTTTTCTTTACCAGGGACCCTCTTTAAATATCTTTTGGTGCTATGGATCACCAAGACTTAACTCAAAATTTAAAGACCTAATAATAACAGTAACAATAATACCTGATGATAATAATAATAATACAATTAAATCATCCATTAAACCTTCCCTCAGAGTCACTGGAGGGGGAGGGAAGACTTTTCTCCTGCTTCTCCCTGCAAGTTTGTGGCTGGAGCAGATTGAACAGCAATGCACAGGTCAAGCCAGCTAGCCAGCCTTTGTCTTGGCTCCTGTCATGTGGCCGCTCCACTGCAGGCAGGAGGTGGGTCAAGCAGCCTTCAAGCCTTTGCACACCCCCAGTGAGGACACTGTGGACCCCCACCAGGAGTTCCTGGACCATAGGCTAAGAACCACTGCTCTGTGGCATTCCTTCTAAAATCAGGATGCCTAACCTGCTAATTGGAGGAACCCAAATGATGAATGGAAGATGGGACAGGGACAACAGGCTGCAAAACAAAACAATACTTCTTAAAGCTGATTGATTTACATTGACTGGCTCTAGATCAACTCCTTTTAATTTAACACATCAGAAGAACAGTAGGCCACAACATGATTAGCAAACACAAGCTATTTTGGGGTCAAAAATTTCAAGTAGTACATTCATACTCAACTCAATGATACATTTATATATAAATTGTTTTGTCAAATAGAGAGAAAAACAAATCAAAGTGGCCACTCTTCTGAGAAAGCAACAGTAACAATGGGTTCAGTCCAGTTACTTGAACTTGAAGTCCACTGAAATCAATGAGCAAGGTTCATAATGATTTCAGCCCCATACAAATCAAGAGTCACTCAGCAAATCACTCAGCAAAGTGATAATCACTCTGTAAAGTGGAAGGCAAAAGAAGGAAGAGACTTTTAGAGACTGTCAGAGACCAGAACAGGAGAACAACTGAAGTATGCTGATACTGTGCATTAAGGCAAGGTGGAACGCACTTACTGCCACTTTCTTCATGCAATAAAGCTCTTAGTCTGGAATATCAGTATGCAAAGGGATCCTGTAGCACCTTTGAGACAGGGGCCCCCTCTAAACAGTGAAAATACCCCTCATGGAATTCGCTGAGAATCCTACCTGTCTAAACGGGATCTAGCGCCAATCCACACTATCTGGAAGGAGGGAGGCCCAAAATGGCAAAAACAACGGGCTAAAAGTCTTCGCAGATTTTCCCGTACTTTTTCACAAACCACAAGGTGGGTGTGCATTTTTGCTCATTTGGACTATAGAACAATAAAAAAAACTCAAAGGGAAACACAAAGCTGATTAACCGGGTGAGAGTGGGGGCAGGGCTTGCTAGGAGGGCAAGCGCTCATTGCCGCCATGTTGGATTTTCGCCTTAGCGATCGCTTGCTAAGGTGATAAAAAGGATCAATATTTTCTGTTTTGCTTTCTTATAAAATTGGAGAATTGCTCTATCATACCAGCGGACCTCGGGATGACTTTTTTAAAAAAACAAAAAACGGTGGTGGTGAAGAACTATCGCAAGTAAATCATTCACGGCTGCCATCAGGAATGTGAAGCTTAAGGGGGCTTCCAAGGTCAGAAAAACTGTTTAGACATGTTATTGCTGCTGTGAGATGCCAATACTACAAAGTATTTTAGATTTTTTCCCCTCGTGTAGATGGGCCCTAACTAAGGGAAAGAAGTTGCAGAATGAGCTTTTGTAGACTTAGGCTGCTGAAAGACTGAAGAAATAACTGCCAGGGATAATGCAGCTTGACACCACTTTAACTACCATGGCTCAATGCTATGGAATTCTGGAATTTGTAGTTTTGTGAAATTTTTAGCCTTTGCTGCCAGAGAGCTCTGATGCCACAACAAACTACAAATCCCAGGATTCCACAGGATGGAGCCATAATAGTTAAAATGGTGTCAAACTGCATTATTTCTGCAGTGTGTCAACAGCCTTCGTCTATTTCCTCAGATGCATGGAGGGTCACCATAAGCCAAAGCCGAATGGATGGCAAATAACAACAACAATTTCGGAGGATTCAAGCTAATAATTTGCAACACTGTGTGTATTATTTTTCAGAAAGTATTTTAGTTTGTACAGTGCTTAAAACCATTAGATTCATTGTAGGTTGTAGGACAGTTTTGTACTTAAGGATGCTTCCTAAAATTCTGTGACATTATCTCTGTTTCACATATGACCATCATTTCATTTGCCAGGTATACATTTGAAAGCTGATCAGCTAAGTCCAGGTCTAGGGAGTGACAGAGTTATCCTTTGCAAACTATTTTTGCATGTACCTTCTTGCTATTTATGGCATGAATGCAAACCACTAATATTCCCACAAAACCAAGCTTCTGCACACGTGCTTATCTCTTGAGTATATCATCAAGGTTATCACTTGCATAGACATGAATGCTTGATTGCTCATATTAAACTAAAGGGAGAAAGAACACTCCTCATTTCAAATGCAATCCTTTATAACAGATTAATTTTACATATAGAGTAGTCCATAAACAAGTATAGATATATCAGGTAATGTACATGCATGGGTTAACCAGCCCATTGTGTGAGATAGAATGTTCACTTGTAGAGGCATACATGACAGGTAAACCTTCCCCATATCTGCAGGGGATGTGTTCCCTGACTTACCATTTATAAGTGAAACCGCAGATAATAGTGAATCGCCATAGAATAACAAAGAATCACACTGGAGAACCTACAAAATGCCTAGAGAGGATGCCTCTCTAGACACCTGGAGGTCCTCCAGCAAGACTCTGTGGTCATCTCCAGTGGAAATTAATCACAGATTTACCCTGGAGGACCTCCAGATGCCTAGAGAGACCCTCCAAATGCCTAGAGTGACCTCACCCCCAACCACAGTTAAATGGAACTGTGGTTACCAATACTGCAGATACAGGGGGTGACCTGTATTTCTATTACATCCCTAGGCAGGTTCTTAAAGTTCTGGAGACCCTGCCTGGCCTCCAGTTTAGCAGCTATGCGATCATAAGCTGGATTTACAATCTTGTAACTGCTGGAGATTCACTTTTAGGGTCATTTAATGGCCAAACATGACCCGCAAAACCTTCCATGTAGCTTGGCAGCAGCCCAACAGAAATGTTTCTGAGGCACTGGAAATCAGGGGGCTGGGAAGTGACATCAACAGTGCTCTCCCATTCATGAGGCACCTCGAGACAAGCAGTTGCAGCAGGACCCCAAGAAGTTCCACCAGCCTGTTCTTGATGTGCCCTGAGACTAGAGGAGTGCTGCAGATGTCATTTCCCAGTGCCCAAGTCTCCAGCACCTCAAAAATGCTTTGACCGGATTGCTGCCAGGCTGAAACTGTAAGTTGAGTGGGGGCATCATCAGACATAACTATGTGACATAGCCATTTTCATAGATGCATTGACAATGCAGGATCTTAGCCTTAGATTCTTTCTTTCTTTCTGTCTAATCAAAGTACAGTATTCCTTTGTGTTATTTTATCCTGATGATCACGGTGCAACAGAGGCTGAAAGACCAACTTAAACAATGCCACTTAAGGTCCATCATGGCTAAGCAAGGATTTAAACACACTTCTTTTCACTTGTATGCTATTCTGGCTTTCAAGGAACTTATCAAAATACCTTGCCATGCACTAGACTCTGGAGACCAGAGTTTGAATCCTGGTTCAGCCATGGAAACCCATTAGATGATCTTAGGCAAGTCACACTCTCTCAGAGGAAGGTCATGGCAAACCCCATCTGAACAAATCTTGCCAAGAAAACCCCATGATAGGTTTGCCTTAGGGTTGCCATAAGTTGGAAATGACTTGAAGGCACACAACAAAAACAACAGCAGCAGCAGCAGCAGCAGCTACTGGCACTTTTACTAATGGATTATCAGACCTTTGACACAGCATTCCCAAGCCTGTGTGTGGCACTGTAAAATGACATTATGGATATGTTTTACAAACTAGGAGCAAAGGCAACTGGAAAAGTAACTCCTGCTCTAAGAAACCAGCATGACTTGCCAATTATTTTCATGTTTTGGTGAGAAGAAGTGAAAAATGGAGAAAGATTTCAGCAGTAGGGACAAAATTCACAGCAAGTTTCAAAGAATTGTTCTTACACATATTAAGATTCAGTGAGAAATAAAACATGGCATAGAAAAATTGAAAGTGGACAAAGAAAGGTTTTTCTCCTTCCCTTTTACTATCAAAAATCCAGGTCATCCAGTGGGACTGATTAGGACTACGGGAAGAACTTCATTATACAGACACAAATACAGTGTGTCCCCAAAAAATGTATATGCCCTTAACAGCTTATAATTCTGGAATAATGTTATTGAAAAAAAAAATAAAAAAATATATACACCCTTAACAGAATTAAAGTTTACAACAGTAGATAAGTGTTGGAAAATTACAAGTGAAACTTTAAGTGAGGTTTGCAACTCTGTGCTTTGACAATGCAAGCAGTGAATTGCTGCTCAGGGATGACAATTTGAACACCTTACATAAAATTGTTATTTAGGATGGAATTTATAACTCTGATTAAATCATTATTATAACACTTATTCTTTGATACAAACGTCTTTACTTAGCCTTCAAATAATCACCATAGCTACTATTGGCTGTTAAAGAGTGTATACATTTTTGGGAGACACCCTGTATGTGGAATTTGCTTCTGGAAGATGTGTTGATGCCCACGAACTTGGCTTTAGAAAGGAAATTGACAAGTACACGATGGATCTTTCGGTAGCTATTAGCTCCGTGGCTAAGTGGAACTGTCATGATTTAGAGCCAATATGCCACTAACTGTATAAGTGGGAAGGATGCTGGAAACAGCCCATGTAGGAATCCATGGTTCCTTGTCAAATGATCCGATATCACTATCCATGAAAGAGAGTGCTTCACTGCACCTTATGACATATGAATATTAAGTTAATTGTGCTCCAAAGCAAAAGAAGGCAAGAACGATAGCACCCATTTAGGCATTGTAACTATTCCTCTTTGCCTCCCTTCTCAATAGCTCCCAACCTCATCTTTCAAAACCCTTTGCTGTTCCCTCTTCAATCCCTGGATTTTGAATCTGGCCCAAGAACAGCCATGACAAATGCCTTCTGTTGTTCCCATAGTAACTAGGGCTTGTAAAAGAACCAGGAATCCACGCTTGAAATGACAAAACAGCTTGACCCACTTTGAAAAAAAATATATAATAATGCTTTATGAAACTAACCAGGCAGAGGCTTGCAGGACCCCTCTGGGCAGATTGGAGAAGCTCCTAGAGATACACCACGACAATGGATACACAACATACAACCTGTGGGGATGACTAGGCTAAAGGACTTGGGATAAAAGTAACATCTAAAACTTGGTGGGGGTGTGTGTGAAAGGTATTCCCGACTATCAAGATTGCAGGGGAAAACCTGTAAAGGAGTACTGGTAATACACCCCATTCAATTAAGCCTGGGAGCCTCCTTTCTTCTCATACTATATCAATACATTTTACATCTGAAATATCACAGTCCTTCCAGAAATATGGCCACAAATATTATAACATTCACATGTTCAAGTTCCAAAATTTTAAAAGACAGCACATATTAATAAAGGTTCTAGATCTGATACTGGAAAATTATTTGGTGATTATTTTCTAGTATTCCCCAGACTACAAGAACAGACACTGTGTAAGAAAATGGTAGGGCTTGTAACAATCTTTGTTGTGTTCCTTCAAGTCATTTCTGACTTATGGAGACCCCAAGGCAAAAATATCACAGAGCAAGATTTAGTGGGCCACAAACTGAACATGAGTCAGCAGTGTGACGCGGCAGCTTAAAAAAGCCAATGCGATTCTAGGCTGCATCAATAGGAGTATAGTGTCTAGATCAAGGGAAGTAATAGTGCCACTCTTTTCTGCTTTGGTCAGATCTCACCTGGAATACTGTATCCAGTTCTGGGCACCAGTTCCAGAAGGATATGGACAAGCTGGAATGTGTCCAGAGGAGGGTGACCAGGATGGTGGGAGCTCTGGAAGCCATGCCCTATGAGGAGCGGCTTAGGGAGCTGGGCATGTTTAGCCTGGGAAGAGAAGGTTAGGAAGGGACATGATAGCCATAATTAAATATCTGAAGGGGTGTCATACTGAGGATGGAGCAAGCTTGTTTTCTGCAGCTCCAGAGACTAGGACACGTAGCAATGGACTCAAACTACAGGAAAAGAGATTCCATCTAAAAATTAGGATGAACTGTTCAGCAGTGGAATGTGCTGCCTCAGAGTGTGGTGGACTCTCCTTCTTTGGAGGTTTTTAAGCAGAGGCTGGATGGCCATCTGTCAGGAATACTTTGGTTGTTTATTCCTACATGGCAGAGGGTTAGACTGGCTGGCCCTTCCAGTCTCCTCCAACTCTATGATTCTATGGTTCTAAGATTTGTTCAGAGGGGATTTGCCTTTGCCTTCCTCTGAGAGAGTGGGACCTGCCCAAGGTCACCCAGTGGGTTTCCATGACAGAACAGGGATTCGGATCTTGGTCTCCAGAGTCATAGGACTTTATCAGATACGGCAAATATGGCATCATAACGATGCCTAATGAACATGAAAGGGCGCACATACCAAACGACGTCAACTTTTCACGATCTTGTAATGTTAAAAAGCCGTTCCTTTTTAATGACGGTCCAAGCTGTCAATAGATCTCCCTTGGTGCTTTGTTGCCAGCATTGACAGCATTTGAAACTGCGTGATGCCAGAACACTTCCAGGTGAGATCACAACAGCCAGGTAGGGGACGTTCTTTTTATGTAACTCCCCAGTTTACTTGAGACTTTTAAATTGTGTTTTTGTGCATTTGAGTACATTTTGTGACTTTGTCTTGCTTTAATTTTTGAATGTACTGTACTGTGCTTGAGTCTTCTCGCAATAATCGCTGAGATTTGGAACCCGGAAGTAAAGAGAGCTCCATTCGTGCTCTGTTACTGCTGGGGCTGCCTTTCTGATGCTGCCAAAGGTAGATCTGATCAAGGGGGTTCTTTTGCTGGCATAAAACCGCCACAAAATATGCCAGCAAAAGAATGTTAATGGAGGGGGGTAAACTGATAAAGTCCATAGTCCAACGCTCAAACCACTACATCATGCTTGTTCTCTGCAGCAATCTACTAGATTTAAATTTTTAACAGGACTACATTCAGCTGTCCATATCCACAGATTCTGCATCCATGGATTCAACTAACCATGGCTTGAAAATATTTGGGGGAGGGGGTTTCCAAAAAGCAAACACTGCACTTCACCATTGTATAGAAGGGATGACATTTTACTATGCTGAAGATTAACAAAGAGATCGATCACAGATTAGCAAAGGCATATAGTGCATTTGGAAGACTTTACAAAAGAGTCTGGAGTAACAAACACCTGAGGTGAAGCACAAAAATCAGTGTGTATAGAGCCATTGTACTGTCTATTCTCCTTTATGGATCTGAAACATGGGTCACCTATCGCCAACACTTACGACTCCTCGAACGCTTTCATCAGCGCTGTATATGCACAATCCTAAATATACACTGGACTGACTATGTGACGAATGTTGCTGTCCTTGAGCAAGCAGGGATCACCAGTATGGAGGCCATGATATTGAGAACACAGCTGCGCTGGGCAGGGTACGTTTCTAGGATGGAGGACCATCACCTCCCAAAAATAGAAGTCTACGGTGAACTCGCCATGGGTCAGCGTAAGAGGAGCACTTCAAAAAAGCAAAACAAGGACTCCCTGAAATAACATCTCAGGCTCGGCCAAATTGATAACCAACAATGGTCCACCCTGGCCTCACATCAGGAGGCTTGGAGATGCACTATCCACAATGCTGCAGCCTTATTTAAGAACTCACACCGAACAAGTCTTGAAGAGAAATGACAATGCAGAAAGAATCACAACCTGGAAACATCACCCAAGGAGACCTTCTGCTGTGCTTTTTGCAACCGGACTTGTTTATCTCGGATTGACCTTTTTAGTCATCAGCGTGCTTGCAGAATGTGCAGGTTGAATCCTTCCTGAATCTTCGTTTGCAAAGAGAGAGTGTATATAATGGGACTTGAGCATTCACAGATTTTGGTATCCACAGGAGGTGCTGGAACAAAACCCCTATGGATACCGAGGGCACAGTATTATAGTTCCATCTATGCAGCCATATAACATGGCACATCTTATTTAGGACTGGAATACCAGAAAATTAACCAATGATTATTTGACTGTGCTCAGATATTCCAATGCATAGATAACCGTTTACTTTCTTCTGTTTAATTATGGTGTCACTTGGCCTTCACCACAGCCTTCTCTGTGGCAGTAACAGCAATCCAGCAAAACTTTTCCTTCTGGTCACCTGCTGTCTCTACAGGCAGCCCCAAATAAGAACACAAGCCGCCATCAGTGGCATAGGCCATTGCCTTATAGTAGTGGTTATCAAACAAAGCCCAAGGAGACTAGCGTTCATATCCTCATTCAGCCATGAAACTCATAAGGTCAGATATGGGGAATGTATGGACCTCTACATATTGCTGAGAAAGCCATCTCTTTCATGTCCTACTTGGGAGAGGGTGAAATGCTTCAATCAATATGTGCAACATTTACACAAACACAAATTTTCTGTGCAACAATGACCCTGTCTCCAGATACATACACAATCTGCAAACAAAGGTAGCCTCGATCATGGATTTTGACCACCTTGTCAATTTCCTCTCTAGAATGTAGGGCTTTCTCCATGTGCTGGGGAAAAGTGGATTGCTCATCTTTCCTGTCATTGTGCAGGGAACAGACAATGTACAGATAACAACTTTGAGGGATATGAAATGAAATTTTCCAGTGGGACGTGCAAATAGGTGCACAAACAGGCAAGGGGACAGCATGGTGAACAACTTTTGTTGTATGTGAGGGGGTTACGTGTACTCAACATTCTCAGAAACTCCATGGCCAAAAGTGCCCCAAAGTTTGTGGAAGTACAATGGAAAAGCAGAATATTCTAAATTTTTTTAAACAAACAAACAAACAAACATGTTCTCCTTATCCCATGAAAACAAGTAGTACTATGCCTGCAAAATTATTAGGTCTGTGTAGAAACCACTGAAAGATATGAATGGTGTCGATTCCTTCTCCGTTCAAAAAGCAGAGAATTCACATTCCTAATAACCTCATTTTTCATGTATTAAGAAAATGACTTTAAAACTTCTAGTCATCATTACAACAAAGGTAGGATTTAAAGTATGTCGGAAATCCTAGCAAAGTATATGGGTAAGTCAGCTGTCACAGAGTGGTGCTTTTTTTCTTTATGTGCGTTTTAAATATAGTTTAAAAAAACGAATGCCCTGAAAAATGAGTTAAATGAAATGAATACAGGTGTACCTCAGTTAACAAAGTAGATATTTTCCTAGGCATTACTTCTTTAATACAAAATTTGGTAGCAGAGGCAGAAATAACATGGAAAGAATATGTTTCTATGTCACAAAAATAGAAAAGCAGTTCAACATGTTTCAGAATACCTTTTATCCAAAACTCACAATATGCACAGGTGAAATGAAATAACCAGGTCAAATAAGCCTTGACTAAGTAATGAAAAACATTCTGAACCTTCTAGAAACCATTTGAAGGTTTCTCCCAAAATGTGTCCAGAGATTTTTTTTTTCTTTCACCAGACTCCACTTTCCTTACAATTTCCCTTTTGGTGGCCAAATGTATAGATATCTGCTAGGGTTTTAAACATTACATGATCGCAAAAGGACGTCATCATCTGGTATGTGCACCCTTTTGCAATCATTAGGCGTCCTTATGATGCCATATTTGACGTGTCTGATAAAAATCCTAAAAGTCTGTTTTTCTTCAGCCCTCCTTCATCATCCTTTCCATGCCAATGCTGGCAAAAAAATTCCAGCCAGACAGAGGATGAGGAAGAAAGGTGGGGTTGGCAAGCATAAAAATACTTTAAAAAAAAAGAGCTTCTTTATCAGAAGACTTCTTAACTGTGGCATGCCTGTATATGAGTGATTGAACATATTTAACAGATAGTTCACACTTGTCCATGCATACACATAGAGAATCAGCTGGACCTAAATATAAATATTTAGGAAAAACCAATCATCCTATCTGAATTACAAACTGGAAGTCTGCCTGAAAAAGGCTGAGAGCAACATTGAGGTTTGCTGCCTACAACTCTCCCAATGCTGTTAGTCTCACAAAGATTATAACTGTTCTGGGGTTTTTTTTTTAAATTAAGTATGTAAAGATTTTTGGGTCTAACTGCAAAGGATGGTACATTCACAGTCAAGCACAGTTATTCCAAAAATTACAACAACGTATTGAGACGTGAGCCTAAGGCCCTTAAAGGGTTTTAATATTCCAGCATCTGAAGGAATGTTATATGCCACAGGACAGTCCCAATGGTGTACAGCTCAGAACAGGAAATGAACAGCACAAATACTGTGTGAGCCTGCCAACTGTAAATCTGACTGAAATAAAGTGGAGGTGAGGTGAAGGATACTTCCCAAGAAGCTCTTGGAAGCTCAAGGTAGACAGGAAACTGGTTGTAAAGAACAGACCAGGATGGGTAAAGGAAACAGAATAGGAACACAACTCTTAGAATTCTGTTCTGTGTGTCGTCAGATATACTAAAGACTATACAGGATGACCCCTACATTCCTGTACTTACCATCAAAACGTGAAACCGCAGATAATAGTGAACCCTATTAAATCAACTCTTTCCAGCCCAAGCATACCACAGAGCTTCAGTGGAGGACCTAAACAGAACACCTCTCTAGGCATTTTCTAGGTCCCCAGCATTATTATATGGTCAATTTCTAGCAGGATATGGGATTTAATGAAAACATGTTGTAAAGCATCACTGATCTCGCCTCCCTTCTCCCTTCACCCACGGGATCGATCCTGTGGTGGGAATAGTGATTGGGGGGTGAAGGGAGGTGAGGAGTAGATCTTGCCTCCCTTCTCCCCTGGGATCACCCCCCCCCATCGCTCCCATGGTTGGAATGGCGAAGAGGGGCAAAGGGAAGGGAGGAGTAGATCTCTCCTCCCTTCTCCCTTCACCCCCAAGATCTCTCCCCAGGATCATTCCTGTGGCCGGAATGGCAAAAGCAGTGTTCACTATTATTTGTGGATTTCATTATCTGCAGGGGAGGCTGGAACCAATCCCCCACAGATACAGAAGTCCTACTATAACTGGCTCTGGCAAGCAAAGTTTGTTGTTCTTATGTGCCTTCAGATCAGCTTATAGCATCCCTTCCTAAGGTCTTCTTGGCAAGAGTTATTCAGAGGTTTGCCATTGCCTTTTTCTCAGGCTGAGAGGAGAGCGACTTGCCGAAAGTCACCCAACAGGGTTCTGTGGCTGAATGTGCCTTGGAGTCCTAATCTAACAGCCAAACCACTTCACCATACTAACTCTGGATAGGCACACTTGCTCTTGGCAAGCAATGCAGTTATTTGTATAAAGGTTTATAAATGACACCAGAATAAAAAGAACAGAAAACCTATTAAACAAAAACCTGTGAAGATAAAATGGACACTCAGTAAGGAGACAAACAATGGATGGCGTTACATTCATAAGTCCTGACACTCGCGACAACAGCTTTTCCCACCAGTGACCTCTTTCCTATATATTTCCACGGCACCAACATTTGTTGCTGTGTGTAGTGGTAACCTCAATATTGTCAAAAGAACAAGAAGCGACTTCAGTTTGAAAAGCACAAACATTTGTATATAAGTCCACTCTATTCCCCAAGTCTGAAATTCAGAGTTTTGTCCTTTCCAGCCACAACATTAGTGCACCTGAGATCAATCTAGCTAAGCTGTTCTTATATCACAAGTCTAATACACTGGTCCAAGAGAGTAATAGAAAATTAGGCAACAGGTTTCATTAGAGTAACTTCTGTTGGCATATGGAACTTGGGCCACATGTTAAGTATTATCTTAAGTAATACTGTACTTTCTGATCAAGCATAATGTGAAAAATTAAATCAGGCACACTTCCGTTTATCAAATAAAGTCCATCCAATAAAGCTCTCAACTATTTTTTTTGTGGAACTTCTTTTAAAAGAAACTCATATTTTTAAAACATGAGGTTGCAACTAGGTATCAGAGCTGGTAAAGCTAACTAGCACTTTTGAGAAGATTCCTTCATTACGTTCTGAAGACAGATTCATACAGGTTCTTGAATGAACCCAGAGCACTGGCATACAGGTAGCAAGCTCAGCTGGGACATTTGAGGGCATGACCAAAGCAAAATAATACAAATAACAATGTTAGCTGGAGTGGGAATTCCACTCCATTTGGGATAATTTGGCCTGTGGCAGAGCATAAAGTGAAGTAGTTTTGTCTCCTTGTAGCCTTCTCTCCTTGTACAGCATTGAAAACACCAACCTATATTTATGGCCTCTAATTGCTCTACAGTTCTTGAGGAACAAGTCTGTTTGTAAGTCAACTTGTCATAACTGCTAATGGCTATACAATGGAAACAGACCTCTATGGCAGAAGAACAGCTCCATTGGTTTTTGCAGCATGCAATGCTGAGGGGTCTTTTGTTGCAGGTTTGAGAGAAAGGTTCCCCCCTTGACTGAATGCAGGTGATGTTAAGATATTGTCTGGTGTCACAGCTTGCTGGTGACAGAGGGGAGGGGGAGATTGTGACTCTAAGAGCAGAAAGATACAGGATGCATCTGATAACCTCCCACTCACTAGCTGCAGCTCAAGTAGGATCAGCTTTCATGGGCTAACAGGAGACATGGTGATCTTCAGTGTTGTTGAGCAAGCAGGATCAACTCCCTTTCCTTTGCAGGGGTTATTTGACACTCCTTTCATTTACTATCCTGTTTCCTCCCACTTACCTCCAGTCTCAGCAGCCTGTCCTCCTGCTCTGCATTCTGGCCACATAGCACAACAGCATTTAAACTAATAAGACTGACAACCTAACCTAGGTTTAAGGCTGTTCAAAGCCAATGGGCATCACAAACACAGGCCCGCAAGAGCACAATCCATACCGACCACAGAGTAGCATGTGGGTCATACGTTTCATTCTCAAAAATCTTTTTGGAGTGTGCGCATCAGCTCCCTTTCCTTTGCAGGATGTAGCCAAGAAGGGGACTCTATTGATCGATTGTATTAATTGAAAATTACTGTTATTATTAAATTATTAATAGAAAACAAAAGTTGGTCCTGAGATTTAGCATAACATATCTGGAGTCCATCCTGCAGAGCTGAGGCTAGACTCCCCTGAAGAAACTCCACCTCTGCTGAGCAGAGGTTTATTATTTAGCCCAGTCTGTGCTTACAACAGCACAAAGGGGTGTGTGCAGGGAGTGCCTTTCCAGCATGTGCTCGTGAATAACGAAGAGAGCAAAAACAAAGGAAACAAAAAGCAAGCAAGCAGACAGAGAAGGGGTGGGTGGGTGGAAGCAAAATCACATAGTTACACCTCAACCCCCTATATCCCTAACTGACTGGGATAATATCTTCATCAGCATCGCTCTTCTTCACCAGCATGAACTGTAGAAGGCACAAGGAGGTGGTATACCAGGGTCTCACAGCCACCCGTTTGCCTCTTTCTACCACCATTAAAATAAAGAGCAATGCAAATGTGGGAAGGGAACTGGGGGTGGGGAGCTTGTAGCCAGGGAGCACATGGGCACACAAACACACATAGCCACCCCAACTATGCTGCTGCATGACGCACTGAGAATTCAACCAACTATCCACCTTCAGTCCCTCCTCTCTCCTCTCCTCTGTTCAAAGGGTTGGGAGCATCAGGCCATTCTCCCTCTTTTCCTCCTTGCAGGTGGGAAGAAAAGAAAAAGACAGAACAGCCCTTCACACAAAATGCCCCTTTCATAATCTCTCCTGCTAATGGAAGTGCTCAAAATCACTGCTTCCCCATTCTGTTGTGGGAGAAGGTGATGGTGGTTGCTGCAGAGGAGGAATGGAGGGGGACTGAATACTGACACCCTAACTAAAGGGGGGGGGTAGGCATCTCTGCAACATGATGTCACACTGGCTGCTTTCATGCTCAACCTCCCATCCCCCCACCACCACCCCGAGAAACAAGCAGCTACCAACATGGACTCCGGATTTATTCAAGCAGGAAAGGGTACGTCTCTGGCAGCTTTCGCTCTGCATAGAAAGTCACTCACATATGTGTACAAGACATCCATGGCACATGAGCAACTTGAATGCACAGACACAGAGGCACAGAGAAAGAGAGAAAGAGAGAGAAACAGATCAACACAGAGCCAGGCAGGCAGCAGCTGAAGGAAGAGCAGAGCACCACTAACCTGGTAGCCATTAGGGACCAGTAGCATACAGTGGAGCAGCTGGGAGTTCATTCATTCATGCAGTTGGGTGGTGGGGCTGGGGGAAGAGGGGGGGTGGACCAGTGAGGAGGTGAACGGGCTGTACCCCTCCTGGAACATCATGAAGCCCTTCTTCCCAAGGAAGCCGGGGGGATGGGGGCTTACATCAACAGGGAGCCCCCTCTCTCTGCAGCCCTGCAGAACTGCCTATTCTTAGCCATGGCTGCTGATTCTCTTCTATGGCCTCCCTTTCTACACTCTTAAGGATTTTTGTTAGCCTGCATGGAGGGCTCCCTCCCTGCCACCTTCTCTCTCTTTCTCTCTCTCTCTCTCTCTCTCTCCCTCCGTCTCTCACACACAGATGCTCTGTTTCCCTCTCTCACACACATGCATGCGCGCACACAGGCGTCAGCACAAGCACGCACACATGCGCGCACATTCAGAGCCCGCTAGCTGCCTGTTTACATAATGCAATCCTTTGGTGCAGTCAGTGTCCTCAATTATTCACGCCTGCTTGAATGGAGCTTAACTGGGACTCCCCCCCCCCTTTTTTTTTTCTTAGTCCCATCAGGACCTGAGTTAAACATGGAACAAGGACAATGTTAACAACATGTGTATTTGAACACAACAACAATCCTGCCATTCATCCAAAGCCATCATACGGCTCTTACAAGAGATACATGAGGGTTAAAAAAAATATCCAGGCATCCTGTGCCACACACTGGTACATTTCATTTATAATTTCATGAGGTGGAGATCAGTCGTTCTAATTCTGATCACTGCCTGTCTACATATTTTGCTGATAATGTATCAAGCTATAGTAGCAGCTCCAAATGCTGTAGGATGTTACCTAGCACCTCAACTCTTATGCTCATGAAAGAAGCCCCATATTTCATACTATGTATCAAACAAACTAAGGCAACACTATCATACTGGCATCAAACAAGATTGCTACATAAAGTCACTTATGACTCAAATTTATAGACTGCTTTGCAAAATAAAGTTCTTCAAAAGTGGCTTAGACAGTTAAAAAAAAATGCAGTAACAGCAGCCAACATGGTGTAATGGTTTGAGCGTTGGACTATGACTTTGGAGACCAGGTTTCAAATCCCTGCTCAGCCATGGAAACCTACTGGGTGACCTTAGGCAGGTCACACTCTCTCAGCCTCAGAAGAAGGCAAAGGAAAATCCCCTGTGAACAAATCTTGCCAAGAAAAACTCATGATAGGGTTGCCATAAGTTGGAAATGATTTAGAGGCACACAACAGCAGCCTAAAACATAATAGTTAGTACAATAAAATATCTAACCTATCCTGTTTCTATTTATTTAATTTATATCCTGCATTTCTCACAAAACAAGGATTCCAGACAGCTCACAACAAGATTAGAAAAACATGAACAAATAAAAACACTGTGAAGTTATAACATTAAAACACAATTAGATAAAATATAATATCCAAGTACTGTACAATCAAATTTAAACACAATTTTAAAAGCACATCAGTAAAAAGTACAGAACACTACCAGCCTATCTGAGAATAATTCAAAACTTACAAGCATTCAACATCAGCCAGATTAAAGGAAAATGATATGAGCATGAAAAACTAGAGACAACCTCAGACAAAGCAAGATCAAAATATAAAGCACTATAAGGGCTTGTATGAAAGACAATGGTGAGGAAGCCAAACATTCCCTGATGAAAGGAGTTCTGCAAATAAGAACCTTATCAAGAAGGTCTTTTCCTTTTTTGTAATCACTATTTATAGCAGGTAAACAAGCAAGACCTCCGCATCAGATGTAAAAGCTCGGCAGATTGGTACAGGTGCAGATGGTTGTTCAGGTTACTTGGCCACAAACCATTTTTAAAACCCAAGACCACCACTTTGGATTCAGGCCCATCAGCATCTGGACCACATTCTATGTTAGCTGAAGGTTCCAAACTATATCCAAAGAGAGCTTAATGCACAGAGCGTTACATTAGAGGTAATACAGACGGTGAAATAAATGCTCATAGAATATGGGGCGAATCCCATGTGTCTAAATGGGATCCTGCAGCGTTCCATCATTTTCGGAGGGAGGGGGGCCAAAATTTGGGAAAACTTTGGAGCTTTTCCTGATTTTTTTAAAAAAACTGTGGGGCAAATGAACACGCCCATTCATTAGGACAACCAAATCACAGTGCAGCGCATTCCTGAAGAGGATAGCTGATTGGTCAGACATGCACGAGAGGAGGAGCTTGCTAAGAAGGCAGCACCCAGAACTGTCATGTTGGATTGTCACCATAGTGATTGTGCGCTGAGGAGACGAAACAGCCTTCCTTTTTTCGTTACTTAAGTGGAAGATCGCTCTTCTGCATCTTGGATTTAGTGGTGTTTTTTTAAAAAAATAATGTTTGGCAGGAGCAAGTTGGGGAGTATAGAATCATGAGTAATTAACTTATGCCAGCCATCTTGATTTGCTGGCATGCCTCTGTTTGAACAACAAACACGGATAGCTTTGCACACCAGTGACCTTGCAAAAAAAACACATTGTGACAGATGTAAGCTGTTGTGAATTGGCGTAGGTTTGCACCAATCCACATTTTATTGCCTCATCTAGACCAGCCCTTAGTCTAGCGTGAATGTCACCAAAGCATGAGGGACTGAGGCAAGATCTAATGCTTCCAGATAGGGTTACAGCCAGCACACCATCCTCAGCTAGTAAAAGGCAACCTGGGCTGATGCTACTCAAAGTGGTCATCCCTTGACTAAATCCAATCCCCAAGCTATTGGATAAATTTTGTAAGAGGATAGAGAAAATATATACAGAACAATCTGCCCAACTTGTTATCAATGGAAAAAAATCCGCCACATTTAAAATAGCAAAAGGAACTAGACAAGGCTGTCCCATTTCTCCTCTTCTATTTGTTATAGTATTAGAGGTGCTCAACAGGTTAATAAGATCAAATGAAAAGATTCCAGGGGTGCGGACAAAAGGTTCTACTTTTAAATTAAGAGCTTTCGCTGATGACATGATTATATTCATGGAGGACTCAATAAAACCAATTAGTGAATGCTTGAAGGTTATCAGAGAATTTGGAGAATTTTCAGGTTTCAAGATTAATAAAGAAAAAACAGTCATACTTACAAAAAATATTCAAAAATCAGAAGAAGATAACATCAGTGGGATATCAGGTTGTAAAATTGGGGAAAAGGTATGGTACCTAGGAATTTGGTTATCTAAGAGGAACGCTGATTTATTTGACAATAATTATAGATCAACTTGGACCGAAATAAAAAAAGATTTTAAAAGATGGGAAAATGTAAGTCTTTCCATGCTGGGGAAAATCTCAGCGATAAAAATGATTATACTTCCTAGAGTACTGTACCTTTTTCAAAATTTGCCAATACTTAAGAACTATAAAATTTTTGAGCAGTGGAATAAAGATTTCAAATCATTTCTGTGGAGGGAAAAGAAAGCAAGATTTAAATGGAATCTTTTGATTGATACAAAGATAAGGGGTGGTTGCGATCTTCCAGATCTAAGAATATATTATCAATCTGCTGTATTAGTTTGGATTAGGGAATGGATTAACTTAAATAATAAGAAGTTATTGTTGCTGGAAGGCCACGATAATATATTTGGGT
Organism: Gambelia wislizenii; assembly: GCA_030847615.1. Classification (NCBI taxonomy): domain Eukaryota; kingdom Metazoa; phylum Chordata; class Lepidosauria; order Squamata; family Crotaphytidae; genus Gambelia; species Gambelia wislizenii. Next base: position 36,352,774 of record JAUMIR010000007.1, read on the forward strand.
AGCATGCTTATTTGTTTTATGGAAAACAAAAAGCTAACAAAAGCTTTTTCAACCACTGTGTAAGAAAAGGTCTATTCATAGTTTGAGAAAAGGTTAAAAAAGCATTTTATTATAAAATCCCTTTATGGATATCACCCCAAGAAGCTTTTATGTCAAGATGGAGCAATAAGGACATCTGGTTAAGATACTCTGATGTGGGAAAGAAAGGAAGTGATAAGCTGTTAAGGTTAGAATCAAGAGAAACTTTACAGACAAAATATAACATACATTGGTTTACCTATATGCAAATAAAAGAGAAATTCGTGGAAGATCAAAAGAGGGGTGGATTCGAGATAGAAAATAACGAACTAGATAAAATATTATTGGAAGAAAAGGGGTCTAAAATGATTACAAAATTTTATAAAATATTATTAGCAAGGTTCACAGAACATGACATTGTAAAAGAATATACGCTGCAATGGGCGAAGGATATAGGTAATACCATTAATATGGAAGAATGGGAAGTAGCCAGAAGAAGATCCTTTACTTTTACTGCTTGTCAAAATCTTAAGGAGAACTATATAAAGATGGCTTTAAGATGGTATTACACGCCACAAAGATTGAGTAAGATGAACAGAAACATTCTAAGCAACTGTTGGAAATGTCGCAAAAGTCAGGGTAACCTGATTCATATGTGGTGGCGATGTACAATGATAAAAAAATTCTGGACACAAATTTATGAAGCAATTAAAAATATTCTAGAAATAGATCTGGCTTTTACCCCAGAGCTATTTCTGTTAAATATAATTAAAGACCAAGATAAAACAGTGACGAAACATTGGAGAGTTATACTTTATATGGTTACCTTAGCAAGGTTAGTCATAGCTAAAAAATGGAAGACAAAAGAGCGTCCGACAATAAAAGAGTGGAAAGACAGGTTGACTGAAATGTTGGAATTAGACATATTAACTATGAAATTACGGAATAAGAATGAACAAAAATGCAGAGAGGAATGGAGAAAAGTATTAAATTATTTAAGGAATAATAAGGGTGGGGAAAATGATAATGCAATGTTATACTGTTAAAATCCCCTAGTGATGAAGGTATACCATAATGCACAATTGAAAGAGGAGTTGAAACATATAACATGTTAATGGTGGAACAGAAGTTATATTTGATTACAATATCTTAACTTGAGTCGAAATCAGCCATAACAATGGATTGGAAGTGGTAGATGATCTTTTCTTTTGTAAATGTTACATGAGAATAAATGTGATGTAAGGGGGGGGGAGGATTGTTTAAGATGGAATGGAATGTTAAATGTACTGTAATCTCAACAAAAGAATAAATTTAAAAAAATCCAATCCCCAAGCTATTGACTGGTGGTCTCTGGAGCATTTGGGGGCATGGGGGGAGAAACAATTATAGTCAGTGGGCACAAATATGGTACTAGTCCCTAGCAAAGCTGTTGCAAACTTTGTTATAAGCTGCCTTGGGTTCCACATTGGGAGAAAGGCAGGATATAAATTAAATAAAATACAGGGGGGCGAGATGCTGGCCTGCCATTTAAATCACTTCTCTAGGCCACTTCAGTTGTCTGTGCTTCCAATAAAATCCCTGACTGTAGGAGAATCCCAAACCATAATCATAGACTTTAAAGAGAACTCTAAGGAAACATACTCCATCTAGGACCAGTTGAACACCTCTGTCTAAATTCCACTGGCTTTGCCACCCACAGTGCTTCCATCCAGTTTATCTTGCTCTCCTCTACCCATCCCAAAACAGCCTCTAGATACCTGTGCCAGAGCTCCACAGCATCTGTGGGTTTGGTAGAAAGCAAATACAACACTGCCTGTCATCAGCATACCAATGATACTTTAGCCAAAAAACCCAACAGACATCTACCAACAGCTCTGTGTAGATGTAGAAGAGCACTGCACAGAACAGAACCTTATGGTACTCCACAAACTAAAGGCCATATGGTTCCCCATCATCACTTGGCTGAAGATATCCCACCAGCACCAATGAAGTGACCCAGAAAGATACTGAAAAATCCAGGAGAATCAACAAGTGTGGACTCCTGCCATCCATTCCCTGGGGTAAATCATTCAACAGAATGACCAAGGATGTTGCTGTATCATGAACAGATCAAAACCTGGACTGGGACAGCTCTAAATAGCTAGTTTTCTCCAAGACGTCCTGAAGTGTCACCACTCTCTCCAGCACACTGCTCAAAAGGGAAACATTGAGTGCTGAAAGACATCTGTCCAAGATCTGAGAATTCAAACCTGGTCCCTTACCCCTTACCGATCCATAGACAGGTAGCAGACCTTGCCTTGCACACTTTTCTCCACATTGCACAGAGGAAAATTATCCAACTCACTAGAGTTCTAACATGATCCTTCTCTAACTCTGCCCAAACTATTGTGTCTAATTTAGGATGAATAGAAGTGACATTACCCGTGACAGGCAATACAAACTGGCCACAGTGGACGTTTGTCAATCCCATTGACTGAGTTTGTAATATTCTTTACTATACAAGATTTTTTACTACACAAAATATGGCTAGCATACAATGGCTAGTGTGCAACAATTACAGTGGTAGCACAAAAGTAAGATTTCTTTGCCATTGTCACCACCATCACCACAAAAGCCTATGGACTTTATCAGACACACTAAATACGGTGTCATAATGACACCACATAAATGCAAAAGGGTGCATATATCAGACAACGCCATCCTTTCATGTTTATGTATTGGCAATGAGGTGTTCTATTTTATTGATGGCCAACACATCAATAGATCGGCTGTGGTGCCTTTTTGTTGGCACTGCCGGCATTTGAAACCTTTATTTTTCATGAATACAGCATCAATGGTCGGTCCAGCCAGAACACTGCTGGGTGAGATCACAACATCCAGGTAGGTGATGCTCTTTTTATGAACCTCCCTGGTTTATTTGTAATTTTTTAAGTGTGTTTATGTGCTTTTTTGTAACCTTTGTGTGTTGTTTTTATTTTTAATTTTGATTTTCCTGTGCTCCCGTCTTCTTGCAAGATTTCAGTCGAGGAAGTGAATGGATCTCCGCTCACTCCTCCGTCATTACCGGGTCTGCCTTTTCATGGGATGGAAGGTAAGTGTGGTAAAGGAGGTCTTTTTGCCAGCATAAAAATGTCACAAATTATGCTGGCAAAAGAAAAGGAGGGTGGTCTGATAAAGTCTTATAGCAGTTTCTTAGTCATGTTTATTATGAGTCTTCTGCCAATTCTGCTCTACTCACTGGTCTAACCATTTCAGGGCCTGCAATCTTCTGGAAAACCAGGGAGCTAACATAGGCTATGATTAGGCTGAGGGAATATGGGTACAATTGTATCAATGGCCCAAGTCATTCCCACTTCCCAAGGAGTAATAAGAACCTCAGCAGGCTACTGGCTATATTTGCAGGAAACGACACAGAGATCACAATAGACTTTCTGGAACCATCAGCCTCTAAGGGTGCGGCTATGCGATCATAAAAAAATCCGTATGGGGGGCAAAAAATACGAACAGCCTGTCATTCGTATGTATACGAACCGGCTATACGATTTTTTAAACCCCCTAAACTCCGTATGACTCCCTCTTCCCGAAGCTGGCTGGAGTGAGCAAGCCAAGCAGCAGTTCTAAATCTCCCGCTGCTTTTTTTTTTAAAGGTTCCTGGTTTGCGGACATTCGGTTTTCCGTATTTACAATATAAAATAAAAATAAATAAACATATAAATTCACGGACTTACCGGACGCTCGCTAGCTGGGAAACCAACATGGTGACCGCTCCCAATTTCCCTCCGTGCTAGCCCCATCCCTCTACTTGGCCAGCCAATCAGATTACACAACCTGTTTGTATGTGTGCGAACGGACCGTACAGACCCGTCGGCCATCCGAACGGTGTACGGATTTCTCTTCGCGATCCGCTTTCCCTCCCGAACGCCACGTGTGCGTATTTCAGGGTGGAAAACCGGGGGCCCCCTCTTTTGCATTCGTGTGCATCCGAACGGCCGTTTGTACGGAAGTGCGAACTTTCGCATGCCGTACGTATTATTTAAATCATGTAGACGGGACCTAAGAATGGAAGATGGCAATAGGTTCTCTATTCCTTCTTAGGCTATAGTGGTAGACTCTCAAGGCGACTTTTGAAACATCAGTCTTTTTGTGGCACATGTGTTCTGTAGGATTCTTGGGATATGAAACTGCTGAGCTATCTAGTGGGTAATCTGGAGAATTTAAGTAATGTCTCAAGGAGTGGAGTGGGGAGGAGAAAATTCTAATACTCAACTGTGTTTGCACAGTTTAAAGATGCAATACTATGATCTTGGAATGTCCCCTCCAAGGTTTTCAATGAAGCCCCAACTTCAGAGGAGATCCAATATCAGCTACTCACACAAGGGCCTTTCCAGCCAGTGTGGGTGTTTCCATGGTTGCTCTGTCTCTCACTGCACCAAATCAGGAAAGGGTTGAAAAGGAGGCAAGATGGGAATGTGGCAGTCGGGGAGGAGGAAGGCAACATGGATCTGCTAGAGTCACAGTCCTTTCAGCCTCTATTACATAGATGAATTTAGACCAGTTCTGAGGTTGGTTTTTAATAAATTTGCTTCCACTGCTTGCAATGGGAAGGAATTTTGTTGTAAAAGTTTGTTTCTTAAAGCTGGGCAAGGAGTTGATCAGTGGTTCTACTGTTACTTCCATCTCACTGGCAAGAGTCCAAGGGATCTTGGAAGTATGGAGTTTTTCATTGTCCAGATCTCTTCCCCTCTAGAACTGAATAGTAAGTGTGCTTAAAGATAAGAAGTCATCTTGAGCAGAGATTCCAGCTGCCAGAAAGACAAGCTTCTGAACTCTACGTAAAAGTGGGCTCATCTCAATAATAATAATAATAATAATAATAATAATAATTGTATTTATACCCCGTTCTTCAGCCACAAAGGCTATCAGAGCAGCTTACAAATGGTTAACAGTTCCCTTCCCTCAAGCTTACAATCTAAATAAACATAAAAAGTCCACTGAAAGCAACCATCAGGTTGTTGGTGTCACCTTTAACACATGTCTAGAGTCTTCCTAGAGTGGAGTGATGAAAAAGCACAATGCCATACCCTGCTCTCAGAATTTTAACAGCCAGCTAGAGTACGTCTTTTCTAGCCCTATGCTGTGAAATCAGCTAGTCCGCTAGGCTGGTAAATATACTATATGGGGTAGTTGCTTGTTTTGCGTTGCTACTGGCAAGTGACAAAGGCTCAAGCACCAAATTATCCTCTGTGTCACTTCTGAGTATGAGGTATAGCAAAAAATACATTCTACAATTGCTGGAAACAATTACAAAAAACAGCAGTATTTCTGAACTGCAAATTACAAAATTGCTACAATGGAAAAAGGATAAATGTCTCTGGAGATGTTTAAGTTTTGCATAGTATAATATTATTTTATTATTTTATGCCTTGCATGGCTATTCATATTCACTGCCTTATATTATGCTAAAAAGAGTTCAAGGCAAGTCCTTAAATGAGCCAAGAGTAATTGTAAGCCCTATAAAGATTTTTGCTCATTTTAAAAGTTGTCCAGAAGTCTAACTTCACTTTGGCTTCTTAATTTCAGTATAGTATAACATTGGCTAACAACCACAAAAACAGCAATTCAAGCTAACAGTGTCCTTTCCCCCCCCCAAAGTACCATAAAATAAGAATTTCCAGCTGTGTGTTAGTTGTTTAGGGTTTTGTAATTATATTTATACAAATATTATCTTCTGAACTGAGCTGTGAAACGAGAGCCTAATTAAAAATTCACTTTTGCCACAAACTTGCAATAGGGCCTTAGGCATGCTATTCTCAGTTAGTCCCTCATCTGTAATATTATCCTCCATAAAATAGGCCTACCTTACAGCAGTGTATAATTTAGAGAGATAATATACGTGAAGCATTCAGAAAATCGTAAACCATGTTTAAATGTTTTGTTTCTTGGGAACTGCAAGAAATAGGGATAAACATATCATAGGATCACTGTTGTGGTCATATTGTGGTCCCATTATTATAGTCCTATCTTTCAGCCCTCATTTCTTTTTACCAGCCTGCTCATGATCTGCGTTCCATTCCTTGCTCCACATTCTTGGAATTCCCTCCCTGAAAATTTGCACACTGCTCTTCTCTCAATGTTTTTAGATCTCAATTGAAAACTTTTCTCTTTTCCAAAGCTTTTGGAATTTTAGTTTGATACTGTTTTTTAATCTTGTATATTTTGATCACATGTATTGGTCAGTTTGTTTTATTCTAATATTTTCTTACTGTTTCATATTACAGTTGTCCCTTCATATTCGCTGGGGTTTGGTTCCAGGACCCCCTCCCCCATGGATACCAAAATCCGTGAATACTCAAGTCCCATTATATGCAATGGCATAGCAAAATGGTGCCCCTTATGTAAGATGGCAAAATCAATGTTTGCTTTTCGGATTATTATTTTAAATCCGTGGATACCAAATCCGTGATACGGAGGGACAACTGTATATTGTTCTTGGGTGTGTGTTTTTTTAAATAGTTATCTGGATAATTTGTTTTGCAATTGTATTTTATAGTCCTATGTTTATTATTCCTTCCTTCCCTCCATGTGTCCTGATGTACACACTTATTTTAGATTGTTCGCCTTTGGCAGGACCCAATGTTTTGTATTGGTTTTTGGTTGTTGTTGCTTGTTTAATGTAAAGCTTGTTTTAATGTAAAGCACCATGTACATAGAAGGTGCTATATAAATAAGCAACAACAACAATTAGCATAAGTGCACTTTGGTTAACCCAGTATCCAGCAATGTGTGTGACTTTAATGAATGGAAATGTTACAAATTGGGTCTCTATCTTTATTTCTATCAGTTCTGTACTATGATGAAATTACGGATCCAGGTATGTTAAACGACATAGTAATTTGAAGATGGGGTTCCAAGCAATCTATGGACATCTTATCAAAAATGTGTGTCTAAAATGTGGAGAATGAAACACCTTTCCTCTCCTATGCCTATAATTCCCAAAGGGATGGCCGTATTGGTCTGTTGAAGAAAATTACACCTTAGAATTTAAACATTTTATTATAGCATGAGCTTTAATGTCTGCATCAGATGCAAACATTATCAGATCCAAAACCTCACAGAATTCACCCTTTGATATGTATATATGGTTAAATTAAAACTAGATCATTTTTGAGAAGCCTTTGATCCACATGGGCATTAAGGGAATTATTAAAAGCTTTTATCTGAAAACTATTCTAGACTTTTATCCATTTCAAACAAAAGGAGAGAGAGAGACTATATAGCAAAGGGCACCAGAATTTAAAGCTGGTAGAATATACGATCTGACAGCACAAGCCTATACATGTTAGCTCAAAACAAATATCTATTGAGTTCAGTGGGACTCATTCCAAAATAAATGTGCACAGGATTTCACTGTGAATTGTGGTGACAGACCTATCTCCTTCCCCAAAGGTCTGCTGTACTTTGCTACTAAAGATCAGCAATCTGGATCATTTAAGATGGTGGAGATGAAATGCAGATATAATTCATTTATATATATATATATATATATATATATATCCTGTTTTTCTGAATGGGAAGACACAAGCAAAGCAATTCACAATGTACAGGAAAGTCTGCCCTAACATAAAGTGCCATTAGTAAAGTACAATAACATATATTCAAAATATTAAAAGTTGTGAATTGCCTAGTTATCCTGAGACATGTCTTTTAAACAGTATTCAACGTAAAGCAGAAAGACGTTTATTTTAAACTTATTTGAACTTATGGTTTAAGTGTATGTGTTATGGGTTATTTAATAACATTTAATAACTTATGAGTTATTTATTTATTGCATTTGTAGACCACTTTTTTCCTTAAAATAGGACCCAAGGTGGTTATTATGCATTGTGAGGACTGCCGTTAACAGCTAACTGGAAAAATAATAAACAATTACTCCTGATGACTGCTTGGAATATGTATGTAAAGTAGCCAGAATGATGAACTAGTGAATGATACTAGAATTAGGAAAAGTCCACAAGAAAAAAATTGTGCGTGTGCATGTGTGTGTGTGTATTGATTCATTCAGAGGAACTAGGAACATGTTCAGCCACTTTCTTTATTATTACTATTATTATGTTGTTGTTGTTGTTGTTGTTGTTGTTTGTTGTTAGGTATTGTTGTTGTTGTTGTTTTAAATCTTAAGTCTTGGGGGTAGGCAGCAATAAAAGATATTTAAAGGGAGTCCCTGGTAAAGAAAAGGTTATGGTGAAAGGTCTGGAAACAATGCCTTATGAGGAGAGACTTAGGGAGCTGGGTATGTTTAGCCTGGAAAAAAGACGGTTAAGAGGCGATGTGATAGCCCTGTTTAAGTATTTGAAGGGGTGTCATGTTGAGGATGGAGCAGGCTTGTTTTCTGCTGCTCCAGAGACTGGAACACGGAGCAATGGATGCAAGCTCCAGGAACAGAGATTCCACCTCAACATTAGGAGGAACTTTTTGACAGTAAGAACTGTTCAGCAGTGGAACACACTCCCTCGGAGCGTGGTGGGGTCTCCTTCCTTGGAGGTCTTTAAACAGAGGCTGGATGGCCATCTGTCGGGGATGCTTTGATCGTGATTTCCTGCGTGGCAGGGGGTTGGACTGGATGGCCCTCATGGTCTCTTCCAACTCTGCTATTCTATGATTCTTTCTTGAAAATTTTCCTCTTTTTTGATATTTGTATTTAAATAAGGCGGAAAGTACAGGTTAAGTATAACTGTTCCATCATCTGTGCGTTTTCAGAAATTTGAAGTTCTCCTCCTCCCAGAACTAAGAGCTTTGTCCCAAAATGTGGCGAGCCTTTTTCTTAATAACAAGTCCCCATGCATGTTCTGTTAAAAAAAAAATGTTGTTCTTTGGCTCACAAGCAACTAATTCTTTTGGGCAACACAAGGAATTGCTACCACATGAGCAGGAATGTCAAAACATGTATAGTAAGGGAAGGGACAGGCATTTGCTTAGAACTTTACCCCCTGGTAACAGAAACCTTGCAACAGTCCATTTTCTCACTGTTTGCCGAAGCTTCTGCTTGGCTGCCTCAGCTGTAACTCAAGCTTCTCCATTAATATTACATCTCTCAGGTGATGGGAAATGACTCACCTGTCCAGGTAATTAAAGCCTGGGGCTGGTGAGGGAAGGGTGTGAGGCAGACCAGACACTCAGCTGCAGTTAGAACTGTAAAGATCCTGCTGCAGTAAAGGCAAACTTAATGGATCAGCCGAGGAGTATTTTCTGACTGCCTCGTAAACCAAATCATGGGCCTTTAAAGCATTAAGTAAGTCCACCCCATAAAACTGCCATTAGATATGAGTTATTAGGAACTTACATCCTCTCCACATTCACAGTACTGTGTTTCTAAAAGGCACTTTCTTACAGCATTGTTAGACCAGACTCAATGGGCACTGCCAGATACCCAACAGTCTGGTTACTTTTAAGCTTGAAGCTGCGTATAGGTTTAAACAAACAGACTTAGCACATTATCAGACCAGCGTCTAAAAATGCTGTAATTCTGCAAATGAAGACAGTGGGAACACCGTGGCATTATAACACTTATTACCATACGTAGCTGTAATCACATGAAGAAAAACGCCATGGAATTATTGCATGACGACCACTAGCACTTCAAGACCAGGAGTTAACTTCCACGATTTGGCATGGGCAAGATTTCAGCAGTTCTCGCAAGAAGATGCGAGTGCACTTAAAACTCCCCAAACCCCTTAATTAACAACTTAAATGAACACACAAGCACAGAAACAAACCTAAAAACATGCAAACTAAAGGGGACAGTTCATTAAAAGAGTGTCCTGTGCTTCATTTTCACATTCTCGCCCAGAAGTTTTCTCCCTGAGGACTGCCCACTCATGCTGTAATATTGCAATTACAAAGGGATGTGATTTTGCATGCAGTCAATACCACAAAAAAGCACTATTGATTATCTATTGATGGCTTGTCCTGTGAATTGGAAATGCCTTTTTCACAGCTGGAGCACGGAGTACTTGATAGCAGGGCCCATTCACGCTACCCTGGCGTCATAATCCTGTGATTTTTGCCACATCCGATAATGACCTTAAAATGGGGGTGCATGGGGCTATTCCAAAGCACTGTGTTTGGTGATGGATAAGGCTTCAGAACTGGGAGCCAGTTGTGTGGTATGACACCCATCCTAAGTCTTTGGGCTCATCTACATGGGTCAGAATATAGTGGCTCCCCATTGGCATATTCTGCCCACGGATCAGGCCAGTTCCTCCCCACCATCACCAGCACAAAACCTGAGGAAGTCCAGACCACCATGCAATCCGTCGCTGCAGCCACTGTTGCCACCACCCACGTCCCACGCTCTGGAGCCAGGAAGATGGCCCACAGCATGTGATTAAGGCCCACAGCACATGATTAAGGCCCCATGCATGTGACCTGCCTGGTCCCATGCTGCAAGCCTGCTTCTTGGCTCTGGAAATGGCCTACAATTCACAGATGAAAACCAGGACACGTTCCCAAGCAACATCAGTGTATGGCCAAAATGGCAAACGTTATTAATGAGAAAGAACACACAAGTTAGCAGACACTGCAGCAGTTTGCTTCTGCCTGAATCTACAGAGGAGGAGGGCAGGATTTTGCTCCCTCATTTCCTCTCCACCTTTCTGAGTTAATTGACTGTAAACCACTTCTGCACTTTGAACTCAATTTGCACCAACTGAAGTAAGCTGGGGGGGAAGGGGGTGGAGAGGAGAGAAACTGGGGTATGTTAAAAAGCTGAAAAAGTGGGACAATGGAGGATTAATTGGGACTGTTCCTGCTAAATTGGGACTGCTGGAGGGCATGAACAACGACTGGGGTTGCTCAGACAATGATAGGGGGGGGAGCCTTTTGTAACCTCAGCGATGGCAAGGGAAAAATCTGTATGAAGCAAAAACTTTGAAGGAAGGTTTCTTCCATATGAAGCAAAAACGTTCAAGCAAAAGCATCGCAACCACACTCTCTAGGTGTAGATATTTCTGATGTTTCACAAGAAGTGGAGAGGAGAGGCAACAGATTATTATGACTAAGAGTTACCTACAGTACTGCCAAAAAGGGGGAGATAAAAATCCCACATCCAGAAAGCTCAGAGCTGAAACTGAAATAAGGAAAGAATATTTGTTCATATTTATTAAATTTACTTGTGTGTCTCTTAACCTGGTTAGAGTTGCTTTGCTGTAGAACATGGATAAAAAAAAGGTCTGCCGTACATTGCAGAGCAATTTGAACATTGAATGAAGCTTGCTCACAACCTGACAAGACCAGGCAGGGCTTTAACAGCTCATAGCAGACATGTGACAAAACACCTGTTTTGCATGCACAATAGTCCCAGGTACCAAGTGGCAAAGACTTCTAATTGAGACTGGGGAGAGTTGTTTCTGAGAAAACTGGGTTAGATGTCCCAAAAGACTGACCTACTATAAGGCACCTTGTTCTACCTCACACAAGCACTTCCACCAGTTAACTCTTTTGACAGGTGTCGAAATGAAGCACATTTTTGTGACTGTTTGTTGTGATTCTATTTATTTATTAAACTGTTTTCAAACCACCCATTCAGCTTTGGAGGTACAAGACTAGGACAGAAGTATGATTCTTAAAGGAGGGTTTTATAGCATGAAAGGCAGAGACAACTTAACATGGCAGGCCACAGGAAGATAGGAAAAGGAGTGCTGGAAAGAGAGCAAGGAAAGGCAGGGAGATCCTTCAAAAGCAGAGTGTCAACATCTTAAGTGGGACACACAAAGAGCCAGTTCTCAGTTAAGAACATAATCTAGGATTAACAAGGAGGTCAGCTACCTCTGCAAGGAGACTGCGCTAAAAGGAACTAATTAGCTCTCCTTAACAGTGTAACACACACAGAGTTCCAGCAATTACAATCCAACACCAAAATCACACACACAGTGTGCCCCTGAAGTCTCTGGCAGGAAACTATAAAAATTAAGATCACTCTTCCTTATATTATTCAGATATCCAAAGAAAGACTACATAAAAATATGCATGTTTAAGTCACACATCCTTAGCCCCACTCATTCATTCATCTTACACATACCCTCGGATTGCAATGTTCTGATTCCAAAATAGTTAACCTAAACTGTGAAAAACGTTGCTTTTGCCCTTGCAAGTCTTGATGCTGTAGAATTAGTAATCACAGAATCAGAGGTGTTTTCTATATAGTCAAAAAAATACGAACAAGATGCGAATGTACGGTGATTCGTTCAAATGGTCATTCACACAAATATGTGTCATTCAGAAGGGGGGGGCAGCAAAATCCACTGCAAAGTCCATGTGCGCTGCATCCGGGGCTTCATATAGATTTTCCCAAAAGCTCTGTATGACTTCTGAATGTGCGATCATTTGAACACTCACATTCACACAAATACAAACAGACAGTGCAATCTGATTGGCTGGATGAGGGTGGGGTGGGACTAGCAAAGAGGGAAAGCAGCTGTGGCCGCCATGTTGGATTTTCAGCTAAGCGAGGGTCCGGTAAGTCGATCAAATGGTGATTTTATAATCTTTTTTAAAATTCCTTCTGTCTTTGTAAACATGAAGTGTTGCTTGTGTGCACCCTGGGAAACTGTTTTTTGTTTTAATGGTAGCGGCAGATTTAAAATCGTGAGTAAATCACTCGCGGCCACCATCTGGCTATGGGATCATGCACAGTTTAGGGGGGTTGTTTTGGCCATGTAGACAGGTCGCATCAGTGCAAACACCTACCTTTTCAGGTATGTTCGTATTTTTCCCCCTCGTGTAGACAAGACCAGAAACAGTACTTTAGGACTTGATGCCATTTGCCAATTTTAGGATCTTTATCTCTATATATTCAAACTTGAGAGCCATAGTGATATAGTGGTTAGAGTGTTGGACGAGGACTCTGGGAGACCAGGGTTCGAATCACTACTCAGCCATGGAAACCCACTGAGTGACCTTGGGCAAGTCACATTCTTTCAGCCTCAGAGGAAGGCAAGGGCAAATCCCCTCTGAACAAATCTTGCCAAGAAAATACCATGATAGGTTGGTTTTAGGATTACCGTAAGTTGGAAACAACTTGAAGGAAAACAACAACAACAACAATATTAATACTTTGCTCAAGTATCGGTGTACCGTACTTTTTGTGTGTGTTAAATATGGTCTGGTGGGCTATATTGACAGTTTTCCCACTTTCACAGGGGTTCTACACCCCTAACCCCAATGAACGTGGAGGGTCAACTGTATTGTTAACTGCTCTGGTGCCTCATAGACCTGTACTGGTTGTGTGTTTTAAAATAAATAGAAAATAACAAGATCACTCTCAAATCATATCCTTGATCTTAAGCTTACGCAGCATGTATCTTCCAACATTTCACAAGTGAAAAACAGAAATCTACTTGTACACTTGAAATGACGAAGATTGCACAATCCTAAATATACACTGGACTGACTACGCGACGAATGTTGCTGTCCTTGAGCAAGCAGGGATTACCAGCATTGAGGCCATGATATTGAGAACACAGCTGCACTGGGCAGGGCATGTTTCTAGGATGGAGGACCATCGCCTCCCAAAAATAGTACTCTATGATGAACTCGCCACAAGTCAGCGTAAGAGGGGCACTCCAAAAAAGCGATACAAGGACTCCCTGAAACAACATCTCAGCCTTGGCCAAATTGATCACCAACAATGGTCCGCCCTGGCCTCACATTGGGAGGCATGGAGACGCACTATCCACAATGCTGCAGCCTTGTTTGAGAACTCACGCCAAACAAGTCATGAAGAGAAACGACAACACAGAAAGAATCACAACCCAGAAACATCACCCAAGGAGACCTTCTCCTGTGCTTTCTGCAACTGGACTTGTTTATCTTGGATTGGCCTTTTTAGTCATCAGCGTGCTTGCAGAAAGCACGGGATGAGTCCTTCCTGAATCTTGGTTTACGAAGAAAAGCCAGAGAGAGAGGGAGAGACTTCATGTATGTAAAGCAGTGGATTTAATTTGAAATTGCTCTCGTTCATTCCATATGTACGGTTCACTCCTGTGTCAAGCTCTGAAAATAGGAAGTTCTGCAGGTTTGCAGAAAACACGGGCTGTCATGACACTAAGACACCATGCTGCACTCTCAGAACACATGTATATGCAAAATCTTGACAGTAAATGTTTCCACCCTGTGCATGCATGTGTGTGTGTGTGTATGCATGTACACACTAATAGATTTATAAACCAAAAGGAAAAGAACATGACATTTGAAAATGTATAATATCTAGAAATTATGCAGCCTGAGGCATGGAATGTGGGATTGGTCTGACAGGGGACCCTATATTTGACTTGATAAGAATGGATGGCTATCGTGCAAATTGCTCAAAGTCCCCTCCAAAAAACAAAACAAAACAAAAAAACCCAAAAGGGTTGCAGGACAGCTAGGGTTACCAAACAAGTAGAGGGGAAAAAAACCTGTGATTTTTCTTTAAATATTTCTCCTGTTTCTGCCCTTAAATGCTCACCAAGCATCACCACCTGAGTCACCTCTTCCCATTACTACACAGAGCTGCAGGCCATTCTTTGCCTGCTGTATGCTGAATTTTGTTACCTTAAAATAGCCAATCCTGCACTAGTGTCCGAAGCTGGGTGTGACCGTAACAATTTTCTAAGAAACACTGTCTCTGATTCCACAAAGGATCTGGTGGTAGGCATTACAGAATAGCTGCAACTCATACAAACACAATTAAAATGTTTACTACCCTGATCCCGAGCAGTGGGAGGTATGAAGGAGAAGAGAATGTACTGGAACAGTGCATCCAGGTGTGTTCATTAGTCAATTCTTTCACTGGTCACACAGAGATTTCATTTCAAGAGCTCTAGGGTGGGGGAAAGGGCCTAAAGAATTGAAAAACACACCAAGAAAATAGGAAAAGGCATTCATGCCTCCAAACCAAAGCTGAGCCCAATGTTCTCAGGAAACTTTTCCCCAAGGTATTCCTTCCCCCGCTCCTGACTTCATAGGGTGGGAAATGATTTTGTCACATTTGTTTTTCTCAATGGCAGCTTCCATTCACACAACACACATCTAATACCCCACAACAACATCCAGGGCTCATCTATATGAGGCAATAAAATGTGGACTGATGCGCATCAATGCCAAGTCCCGGCACCTTTCATTTGTCTCCAGCTTTTTTCCCCCCAAGATCACAGGCATGGGAAGCTGTATGCATTTGTTGTTCTAGCAGGCATGCCTGTGAACCAAGATGGAAGGTGTGAGTGAATTACTCATATTTTTATTGTCACCACTTGCTGCCGCAGAACAGTATTTAAAAAAAAAAATCCAAGGTGCGCAAGTATGACCTCCCACTGAAATAAACAGAAAAAAAGGAAAAGGCTGTTTTGTCACCTCAGTGTACAATCTCTATAGTAAAAATCCAACATGGTGGTTCCGGGCGCTTGCCTTGCCAGCAACCTCCACCCCTCCATGCATGTCTGACCAATCAGCTTTCCACTTCCGCTCTTATTGGGAATGCACAGCAAAGCGAATCAGTTGTCCCATCAAGCAGGAATGCACGTTTCCTTTGGAATTTTTTTTTATAAATATGGTATTTTTGGAGTTTTTGCTCCCATTCCTTTCAAATACAGCAAAATGATATGGGATCCCATTGGGACAAAAGGAATTCTCCTCAAATTCTATGAGGAGTATTTTCGCCATATAGATAAGCCCCCAGTCTGAAACATGGTGGAGGACACAAAATGGCGGACAAGGTGCCAGGCCAATAGCAGCAGCACCCGCAAGGGGGAGCAACAACCTAGAGGGAAAAGGAAGAAGCTGCTACCGATGATGATGATGATGATGATATTATCTTTTACTTCTATAGCATCATCAATGTACATGGCGCTTTACAAGAAAAAGAACAATAAAACAGTTTCCTGACCTCAGGCTTACAGTCTAATGAGAGACTGTTTTGGAGAGTTAATCAACAGTGAGACCCACCCCTAGGAAACTCTTGGGGGTTAAAAGCCCCTGCACCCACAACTGATCAGCCAGCAACTAGTGTCAAGGATTGCAAAAGGCCATTTGGTACGCCAAACCCCTTCAAAAGAAGAAACAGGGACAATGATACACCAGAGAAAGGTATCAGGAAAGAGGGAAAGTTTTCATTTTCTGCCATCTCATTTCCCTCCAGGTAAACCATTTCTTGGTCTGTCTTTATGTGGAGAACATACAGTGTGAACTGGCGGCACAAAAATATTCTTCCTCTACCTGTGTTCTTGTGGGCCTTACTCAGGAAGCCCCTGCTTATCCAACAGGTTAGGGACTGCAGCAGTGTTAGAAACTGAAATGGGTAGAAAAGCAGAACCCATGTAGGGAACATGAGGGGATTACAGTGGCTTGCTTGGGACTGCCTGCCTGCGCCTGTGGGCACCTTCACCTGCCCGCCCGAGCAGTGCATGCATGGTGTGATCAGTCCCAAGCAAGCCTCCATGGGCAAGATCTGTCAAAACCATGGATTCCTCATTGAATGAATGGAACTTGTCCTTAATTTGCAAGCAGCGAAAGAACAAGTTGTCAGATAACGAGCCGTCATTCCCGTAGTACTTCTTGACACTGCTGAAAACGGCTGCAAAAGCATGCTCTGCATATTTGCCAGTAGTTTGTGCAGTGCGCCTTCTACAAGACTACGGGCATTTCCCAGAGAACTGGCAACAGATATTTTCCTGTGTCTAATCCTTTTGACCCTTGCAACATAGTACAACAACAACAACAACAAACCTCACATGGGATTATTAATCTATCAAAGCAAGAAAGCATTCTGCATTTTTGGAAGCACTTGCTTTTGAGCAGCAAAGGAAGAACAAGGAAAAGGGAATATTTCAGTCTGATTATGGTCTGGTGGAGCTACAGCAATTGTCTTTTAGACTCCATTGCCTATTCTCACATTCAAGCTAGGTGATGTTCAGTGAAGAGGTAAAATACTTTGACTGTCCATTTAAAAACACATTTTTTTTATACACATATGGACTTTTCATTCATTCTGATTTTTCCCCTTGGCTGTTGCACAAGGACCAAGAGACTTCCTGATGTTCCCCTAGCCATCTCTCAAGAACAGAGGCTCTGGGATATTAAAGGATCTCCCAGTGATGGGCCACACCACAAAGGACCTCTGTGACTGAAAAAACTGTTTCTATTTTGAGGTGCCCATGCAAGCCAAGCCAACTGTCTGTTCTGTGGTTGAGCAGATGACCGGGAGCACCAAGCCAATGCTGGAAATGCAACAGGTAGAAGACAGGCTATTTCAGACAGCCCCCTAAAGCCACACATAGTCAGATCACCAGATAAAGTCTTCTTTGGGCCTTCTCAGTGGCTGTCCCTAGGCTCTGGAACTCCCTTCCCAGGGAGGCCAGAATAGCCCCCTCCTTTCTATCCTTCCGTCAGCAGGCAGAAGCATTTTTATTCCCACAGGCATTTAATACAGAAAGTTTTTAAAGAATGGGCTAGGGGATGCTGTATTGTTTTAAACTGTACTGTTTTAATTTTTTAAATTGCATTTTATTCTTTTAACTAGAGATTTGAAGTGTTTTAATATTGTGACTACAGTAGTTTAATTGTGACTAATTTAATTAGCTAATACACATTGGAAACTGCTTAATGCAATGTAGAAGTGTAAATTGCTCTTGCTTAACAATTTGTAAGCCACTCTGATAGCCTTTGTGGCTGAAGAGCAGGGTATAAATACCTAATTAATTTAAAAAATCTATTTTAATGTTCATTTTTTGTATGTTTTTAACTGTATTGCTCTTTTTAAACTGTAAGGCACCTTGAGTCCCAATTCTGGAAGGAAGATGGAATACAAACAAATATAACAATAAGAAGTAGAAGGAGGAGATGAAGAAGAAGAAAAGGAGGAAGGGGGAAGAGGAGGAAGAAGAAGAAGATGGCTCCTCTCCAAACCAGATTGGGAGGATAAAGGTTTTTTGGGTGTTATTAGCCCCACAAATCTATTGTGGATCAATGAGGGACATCTGCTAAGCAGATAATCAGTTCTTAGCTGACAGAGGAAGAAGGCCTCACATATTTTTGGTTCTTCTCCCTCTCAGAAACATCACACAAACTCCCACGGACATCTAATGCCTCTCAAGATGTGTGTGACAATTTCCTTTAGGCACTGTAGGCATATCTATAGCCCGTAGGTCTCTCTCTCTCTGAAAAGAACATTCTATTTTCTGCCACACTTTGACAAACTCCTAATGCTTTGCCATCCCTTTAAACAATTGTCAAAGTGCCTAACAATGCAAACCTCACACAAGTAATTGGTTAAGACTGTTGCGAAGACATTAAAGCAATTTCAAGACATGGAAAGGTAAGACATACACATGGAGTGATATGCTAGAAAAATTTAGCTTAGCTTGACTAAGTGTGCACTTCCTTCCTCTCATTCTGCTTCTCTCCACTAACACAACCACTCAGCAAAGGAAGATTAGCGTATAATCTGAGCCACGCCTCCTGGCTTGTTGTTCTAAAATAAGCAATTATAAACCAAAAACAAATCCTGGTTTGCAATAGTCAAGAAGCCAGAATCCCTGGGTATAACAACATGCTAAGCAAAACCTTTCCTGGGATACAAGCAGAACACAGCAAAATGGGAACAAACAGGACGTGTACATACATCATTCTGTACAAGCCAAGACTCTGGCTTATCATTCTGGGTAAAAGCGGCTAGTGCTTGAGCACACAGTTACTTCAATCCTTGGGTTCCAGCCTCCAGCCTTGAATAGCATTTTTTACACAAACTTCCTTGCTATCTTCCTATCCTTACCAAAAGGCTGCCTGTTCCATATCAAGGCAAATCAGTAGAGGATAATAATAAAAAGCTGCTCCTACCTAGTACACTGAGCAGTAGAAGGTTAATAGATATTTGCCTCTGTCTCATGTTTATGCAGCTGTCACAGACTTGTAGGGAGAATCTCCACAACGGACAGTCACCAACAACAGGAATGGACTAAGGAGGACTGTACTGAACAAACTTGGGCCCATCTATATGAGGGGAAACAATGTGGACTGATGTGTGCTCAAGCAAATCCAAAGCAGGATCGACCTGTCTTGAATGGTGGTTTGGCAAAATCACAGGCACACAAAGCTATCCGCTTTTGCTGTTCCAACAGGCATGCCTGCGATTCAAGATGGCAGGTGTGACTCATGATTTTAATTTCGCCAATTGCCGCCGAATGTTTTTTTTTTTTAAAGGCATCTCTACGGTGCAGAAGTCCAATAGTGCACTATTCCACCTAAATAAACATTAAAAAAAGAAAAAGGCTGTTTCATCGCTTCAGCACACTATCGCTACAGCAAAAATCCAAGATGGCAATTCTGGGGCTCTTGCCTTCTTAGCAAGCCCTGACCCCTGCTCCCATCCAGCCAATTTGCTTTGTACTTCCACTTTTCCAGGACTATGCGAATAAATGTGATCGCCTGTCCTAATGATTGACAATGCACATTCTCTACGTTGTTTTGTTTTTTTTTTTTAAACTTCAGGGAAACCCCTGGAGGCGTTCCCAAAGGAGTTTTGGGTGGATCTGCCCCCCCTTCCAAATATGGTGGAATTATGTGGGATCCCATTAAGACAGGTTGCATTCTCCTCGAATTCTATGAGGGGTATTTTCACCATTTAGACAGGCCCCAAGTGTATTCTAGCTGAGTGGATTTCTGCTCCATAAGCAGAAAGAAAAGAGAAGCCTTCAAGCAAAGAGTAGAGCAAAAAGCATTTGCGATTCTGGAGACTGCTGGTCTTAACAGAGTCCTACTCAAATGGAAAGATCCTTGTGTCCCAAAGTTGAGCACAAGTGACTGGCCAAACTCTTGACTGCTATATGCATGCATCCCATTAACATAAGAAACAAAATCATTCCAAACAAAGCTTACTATACCTTCTTCTTATGGCCAAGACATGTTAGCAAACAAACCTCCATTAAATAAGCTGGGATATCTTCAGTAGCTAACTCTCAAGCAAAATACAAGTCGACCCCCATATATGCGGTGGATACGTTCCAAGACCCCCTGTGGATACCCGAACCGTGGATAATAGGGAACCCTATTATTTTCAATTAGATGAACGCTAGAAGTTGACCATAGAATCACACTGGAGAACCTAGAAATGACTAGAGAGAACATCTTTTCTAGGAAGTAAGTAAAACCATGGATATCGAATCTGTGGATACAAGGGTCAGCCTGTACTCCCCATGACTTTCCATCTAACTTTCCATCTTTATTCTCAAGGAAGGAAAAGTGGATCATCCATGAAGGCCAAATAGATAGCTATGTACCATTTGCCTATCTGCAGTTTTGTTACAAGCTACCACTCACATGAGATTAGATGGGTACAGTAAATCATCACTGCTGCCACCCACAGAGAAGATGGGTAAAAGCTTGCAAGGGGTACTTTGCAATATCTCTTGAGCTTCCAACCCACATTTATCTCTTTGTTCCATGGTCAGGCACATTTTCTATGTCCTGGGGGGGGGGGATTATTTCTGTGCTTGCTGTCATTTTTAAAACATTGTCTGAAAGGGAAGTCCTTAGGCAATCTCCTGGTGTTCGTGTAACGCCATATTAAGGGTGTCTGATAATCTCCTCATTCTGTGAACAAGTGATGCAAAATAGCAAGATTTACTTTTGCAACATTCTTTCTTTCTTTAAAAAACATGTTTAAAGATTGTCAATAAAGACAGAAGATTTGTCTTTGCCAGAGCTCACTCACAAGATATAATGTTGCTTTTACCAGACCCACTGATTTTGTGCAGCTACATGTAGCTTTGTGTCCAGAGGACAAAAACAACACCACCATAGTCTTGTAAAATAAAGGTTGCTGAAGCAGAAAATGCTGAGTAGATGACTCCAGCAAACCCCTAGAAAGGTCTACGTGGAAATGGGAAACACAGAACAAATAGAGAGAACTTTCTGCTTCCAGCCCTGATCATGTAGCCCAGCCAGAGCTGAAGTTTGTTTTAGTATATATAGGGGATTTCTCGCCTTCTCATATATAATCCAGAAATAAGCAACTACTAGGTTCAGAGCAATACTGAATTTCTATATTTTACAGCAGAACTATTATGTACCCTCCAACATTTCATAGATGAAAACCAGGACAGGTATGGCCAAGCAGCATCAGAGTGTGGTGAAGTTATTAATGAGGTAGAACAGAGAAACTAGGAGAGGCTGCAGTGGTTTGCTTTTCCCTGAGGCTACTAGAAAGGGCAGCATTTGGCTCCCTCCTTTCCTCTCCCTCCTACTGAGTTTATTTATTTGCATTTGTATGCCACCTTTCTCTCAGAATAAGACCCAAGACAACTCTCAAAGATAATCATAAAAACAATAACACTAGATGAACCAGTATTAAAAACATTTCAAAAACAGACCCAGATTTTAAAAGATAGATAAAACATCCCCATAAAAAAGTTCCCGGGGTTAGATGTTCAAAGCCTGCTTGAATAAAAACATCTTTGCCTGCTGCAAAAGGAAAGCAGAGAAGGGGCCAGCAAAGCCTCCAAGGAAGGGAGTTCCAGAAGGTGGGAGCAACCACTGTTTTCATCAGGACTGCAGCAGGAGAGGAAAAAGTTAACACCCTTCCATGCTTACTATAATCCCAATAATGATCTGCCCTGCATCTACTGGGGCTGCTACATGCATCTGAAAAAATATCCACTTTAAATGTGAAGATATAGTTATCCCCATCTCTTGTGCTGTACCCCCCCCCCCCCCCGATTTGATTGTATTCTCTTTCTGGATCCTGTATAAAGCAGAATGAGATGTCCCCCCCGCCCCGCCTCCAGGAATCCTTCCATTTGACAAGGGCGAAGGCTGAATTTTCCAGCAGAAACATCTTTGCCACACTTGCTATAAATTAGAAAAAAAAAATCTATTTTTCCCTAACAGCCAATGGAAGTGCAGAATTTGAGAACCACAGTGCCACCACCAAATTTCTTAAGCTGCTCTAAATTCTAAAACATCTTTGTTGCCCTCTTGAAAACCTTCTGTTTAGGAGTCGTGTCTTATAACAACTAAGAAGGCATCAAAAGCTCATCAGCCCAACCCAAGTTGTGCCAGATTGAGCAGTGCTTCAATGCGGTGTGCGTGTGCATGCCTTCAAGTCACCTGTTGATTTATGGTGACTCCATGAGTGCATTTCCTCTCCTATTCTCTTCTCTCCGTCTTTTGTTCCTGAGCAAGGTGACAGGGAAGAAAGTGGCTCTTGGGGATCTTGTGACATCTTTACTTAAGAGCCACTGCAATGGGAGCTTCTAGAATTCCTAGGAGATGACCTCTACTTGACTGGACAGCAATGGTAACACCACTTGCTCAAAGACCATTCTGCAATTTTAAACAGCTACAAGTGATAGGAATTCACTGAGCTGAAATTGTTGTCAGACCTCTGAAAAAAGAGGGAAGAGAGATAACAGGGCCTTAAAGCTCTGCAAGTAACATTCAACTTTGCTAAGACTTCTTAGCCCTTCACTGAACTAATTCAGCACCTGGCATGCTATGCCAACACTCTCCCATCACTATGATGTAATCCCCAGACTATAGGCAGATGTTGTTGTTGTTGTTGTTGTGTGACTTCAAGTTGTTTCCGACTTATGGCAACCCTAAGACGAACCTATCATGGGTGTTTTTTCTGAGGCTGAGAGTGTGTGACTTGCCCAAGGTCACCCATACATATAACAAGACAAATATTCCAGTTCAGTTATATGCTTTACCCTTCAGCTATAAATATCTGGGCTGCGCTAACACCCCACACTACCAAAATAATGCACTGTTTTCATAATTTAGATAAACAAGTACTCTCCACATATTTATTTTCAGGAGCAGCAAGCCCTGCCTGAGCAGTGTTAATTGAACTCAAACATGGATATGTCAGGGATGATGGGAGTTGTAGCTCTTCACCTCTGGCTCAAACTCACCACCTTGTTATGCAGCAGAGCCAACCAGCTTAGATCAGTGGTTAATGCTTTTCTCCAAAGCAGCAGAGTTTCAGAGAATAGGCTGAAGATCCTGACAAACTCTCCAAGCCTTCTCACTCTTCTCCAGGTGTCTCCAAAATGTCTCCAGGATTCACTCAGGCAACTCAGTAGTTTTATATAAAACCTACTTTATTCTTCTATATAAATATACTATATGGTCAACAAATCACAATCTCTACACACTACTCCACAATATCTCCAAACCACTCCAACTCTACTCAACCACCATACATTGGCAAACATTGCAATTTTATAGCCATTGTTTATCACCACCCACTAGTTAGTTTCCACCCAGTGGGTGTGTACTTCCATTCTGATTGGTCCACATAGTTCCACCCATGCTTAAGACCAACCCATGTATTTCAACATTTCACCTTGTACACTTAATGATTCTCAGGTGTTTCCAATCTGCATTCAGTACCTCTGTCCTTGGCTCTCAGGCCTTCTAGATTACATTAGCAGTTTCACCTGTGTAGCCCCATAATTGCTCTTGCTTAGTCATTGTGACTTTCACATACATATTTTATTTCTTTCACTGTATGTCCCATGTTGCATTTTCCTTAACACTCCCCTCCGAAATAAAATATTGTATGTGTCTTACAATGTCATTCCAACCATTTGTGTCAGCCTTTCATGTTTTTCTGCTGTCAGTGCTTTTGTGAACAAATCTGCTATGTTGTGTTGTGTTTCTATATATCTCAATTCTATTTCACCCTTCTGAACCATGTCTCGCACATTTTGATATCTTACACCAACATATTTTGTTCTGTTCTTCAAACTTTCAGTTTCAGCCATCGCTATGCATGACTGTGAATCTTCCAGAATTTCCACTGGTATCTTGTAACTTTCATTTAAATCATTTAACAATTGCTTAATCCACTGTACCTCATTTACTATCTCATTCAAAGCAGCGAATTCTGCTTCTGTTGTGCTTAACGCTACATTAGTTTGTTTTCTACTTCTCCAAACTATTGGACTTTCACTATATTTAATTATCATTCCTGTAACTGACTTCTTGTCTCCTAATTCTGATGCAAATGAACTGTCTACATAACAATCTAGATCTGAACTACTGCTTCTTATAATCAATTTCCTATCTAAGGTTCCTTTCAAATATCTCAACAAATGTTTTACCGCTGTCCAGTCTTCAATTTTTGGATCATTAACCCTTCTAGACAATACATTTACAGCATAAGAAATGTCTGGTCTGGTGTGGCAAGATATGAATTGTAAAGATCCTATTATACTTCTGAAGAGAATCTTATCCTCAAACGCTCTAGTTGTTTCCTCAGACACAAAACCAGTTGTCATTGGAGCTCTTACTATTTTTGCATTCTGTAATCCACACTTTTCAATCAATCTTTCAATTTTATTTCTCTGACTTAATAAACAATGTCCTTCTTCTGTCCATTCAACGCAAATACCTAAATAAGACTTCAATACACCTAAGTCCTTCAAAACAAACTTCTTAGACAATTCTCTTTTTACTGACTCAATTTCCTGTTTTGACTTTGCTGCTACACACAAATCATCTACATAGATCACTAATACTATGTCTCCTTTTGTATAAACACAAGCATCTGCAATGCTCCTCTTGTAACCTAGCTTAACTAGCTCATCATTGATGCACAGATTCCACGCTCTGGCACTTTGTTTTAAACCATACAATGCTTTCTTTAATTTATAAACTCTCTGACTACCATTTTCTTCAAAACCTTGTGGCTGTTCTATAAATATTTCTTCATCCAGAACCGCATTCAAGTACGCTGTCTCAAAATCAAAATGTTCTACAACTAAATTCCTTTTTACTGCTACAGCTAAAACCATTCTCAGACTTTCTGGCTTTGCAGTTGGAGAATATGTCTTATCATAGTTCTCATACTGCTGTTGTGCAAAACCCTTAGCCACTAACCTAGCTTTATATTTGATACTTCCATCTGGCATTTCTTTCCTTTTGTATACCCATTTACAACCAATTACTTTCTTGTCTTTGGGTCTGTCAACAATTTCAAAAACATCTTTATTTACCAGGCAACCAAACTCATTATCCATTGCATCAAACCATCTTTCCTGTTCTTCACTAGAATAACTTTCCAATTCTTCAAAACTTTCAGGCTCTTCTACTGCTAAACAAGCTCTTGCCTTTGTCACAACAAACCTATCTGGAGGCTTTCTAACTCTATGACTACGCCTGGGAATAAAATCTGCTGTTCTGTCTCTTTCATCTTCACTTTCTCTACTGGGAGTTGTAGTTCTATGACTAAATCTCTTGTCTTCAGTTATTCGAGTAGTAGTAGGCCTAGATGCTATCTCATCATCAGAAGAACTACCACTGCTGCTAGGTGATGCTTCCTGCTTAACTGAAACCCCTCCGTTTCCTGAGGTTGGTTCAGTTTGTGCTTCTGGCTCATTTGAACTCCCTAATCTCAAAAACACTTCTTTATTAGCATGAAGTTTGTCCCAACCAGCATGTCTCTCAAAATTTGCAGACCTAGAATACTGCACTTGTTTTCCATCCAAATGAAACTTGTAGCTATTTCCAGAATACCCCAAAAACCTAAGCCTTTTGCTTTTGGGTTCTCCTTTCCTCCTGAAACAAGCAGGTGTGTAAACATGAGCAAATTGTCCAAAAACCCTTAAGTACTTGTAATTTGGCATTCTCCCATACAATACCCTGTAGGGAATGTCTTCAATTTCTGAATGATACAATCTGTTACTGATATGTATTGCAGTCAAAGTTGCTTCTGCCCAAAAACTATCTTTCACCCCTGCATCTGCCATCATACAAGCAGTAATTCTTTTTATATCTTGTATTTTCTTCTCTGCTAACCCATCCTCACTAGGACAAGCAGGGTTTGTAGTTTCATGCCTTATTCCCACCTTTTGAAACCAGTTAAACAATTGATTATTTAAAAATTCTCCTCCTCTATCAGTTATGATGGTGCCTACTCTGCTATCAAATTGTCTTTCCACCATTCTTACCCATGCTTTTAAACTTTGCCCAGCGTCAGATTTGTTTTTCATTATTCTCACAAATGCAAACCTTGTATACCTATCAACAATTACTAGGAAATACTTGCTTCCCCCTAAGGACAAGCAATTAGCTTGGGCGACATCTGCATGTACATACTGAAATGGTCTTTGAGCAATTCTTTTTGTTTTCTTAGCTACTGGAAAAGCTCTGACCTTTACCTGTTGACATACCGTACAATCTAAGTGGTTTTTGCATTCAGTAACTTTTAAATCTGGACACATACTGATTAAATTCTTTAAACATTTGAAGCTCGCATGGCCGAATTTTCTGTGAAGCTCGTGTATGCAGTCTTTGTGGATTGGAATATTTTCTATGTTATTAGCTTCTTCAACCCTGTAGCTATCAATATTGTCCTCCAAATAATAAAGTTTGTCCTTTTTCAAACCTATGCCACGCAATTCCCCATTCAGTTTTATCTTACACATGTTCTTTTCAAAGATGACTGTGTAGTCTCTTTCTGTTAATTTACTTACTGATAACAAATTATTTTCTAACTCCTTTACATGTAAGACATCATTAAAATTCTCTTTTAGCCCTGGAATGTACACAGTACCCATTTGATTTACAGTACTTAGCTCTTTCCCATCAGCCAAAACTACAGTATTTACATTAGCTGATTTTCTATTACTTATTAAGTTTATATCATTACACATCAAAGATGTGGCTCCTGAATCTACTAGCCATTTAGAATTTGCATTTTGTTTTTCCTTAATCATGGTTGCAACCCCCTTTTTATTACCACTGTCCCTCAAAAATGGAGGTCTGGACTGTTTTTGATACTGCCGCGGCTGCCATCTGCTCTCTGCTTGCTTGTGTCTCTCAGCTGCAAAATGTTTACAATGTCTCTTCAGATGACCAATCTTCTTACAATAAAAGCACCTCCGTTGCTCCCTTGTAGAGGCTGCTTCCTCCTGCGTTCGCCAGTCAGGAGTTGTGTGTTGTTTTGGCACAGTCTTTAAACTTGCTGAGTCACCCTGCTCAGACATTCTTCTCTGGTTCTCTTCCAGTATTCTGGCCACAATTAAATCTCTATTAAGTTCAGTTTCCTGCAGGTTTTGCAGGCTGTTCGTTATGTTGTCCCACGAAGAGTCTAGCGATTCTATTAAAATGTAGCATTGCTGCTCTTTGCTAATTTGCACTCCCCTCAGTTCAGCTTGCACAAACAAATCTTGCATTATTTTTAAATGTTCTATCACACACTGCCCTTTAGCCATCTTTTGCCTGTATATTCTTTTAGACCATAGCATTTTTGCAAAAGCAGTTGAAGGAGTGTGTAATCTCTGCAAGGTATCCCACACATCCTTGGCGGACGTTTTATCTCTGACGTCATTAATTAAGTCTTCTTCAAGCATGAGATAAAGACAGGCTTTTGCTTTATTATCTCTCTCTTGAGTGGCTGCATTAGCATCAGCTGCCAGCCCTGTTTCAACTGTTGACCACAGACCTTCCTTTACTAGTAGAGATTGGGCATAAATCTTCCAGGTAGAGTAGTTGTTTCTATTCAATTTACTAAACTTTAGAAATTCCATCTTGATTTGTGCAGTGACTCAATTTGACACAGTCCTTCTGAGTATGCACAGCCAACCCGTCTGGGCTTAAGCAAAACACAAAATGATTTACTCACGAGGCTTATCAGTGCAGCACAAACAGCTTGCTCTGATCTATCGTCCACAAAGCTTTCTTCCACTCTCTGGAACTTTCAGCTTCTGTGGATGCTGGGTGCTCTAGTAACTGGGCCCATAACCCTTGTCAGGGATGATGGGAGTTGTAGCTCTTCACCTCTGGCTCAAACTCACCACCTTGTTATGCAGCAGAGCCAACCAGCTTAGATCAGTGGTTAATGCTTTTCTCCAAAGCAGCAGAGTTTCAGAGAATAGGCTGAAGATCCTGACAAACTCTCCAAGCCTTCTCACTCTTCTCCAGGTGTCTCCAAAATGTCTCCAGGATTCACTCAGGCAACTCAGTAGTTTTATATAAAACCTACTTTATTCTTCTATATAAATATACTATATGGTCAACAAATCACAATCTCTACACACTACTCCACAATATCTCCAAACCACTCCAACTCTACTCAACCACCATACATTGGCAAACATTGCAATTTTATAGCCATTGTTTATCACCACCCACTAGTTAGTTTCCACCCAGTGGGTGTGTACTTCCATTCTGATTGGTCCACATAGTTCCACCCATGCTTAAGACCAACCCATGTATTTCAACATTTCACCTTGTACACTTAATGATTCTCAGGTGTTTCCAATCTGCATTCAGTACCTCTGTCCTTGGCTCTCAGGCCTTCTAGATTACATTAGCAGTTTCACCTGTGTAGCCCCATAATTGCTCTTGCTTAGTCATTGTGACTTTCACATACATATTTTATTTCTTTCACTGTATGTCCCATGTTGCATTTTCCTTAACAGGATAATCTAGCAGAACCTTTCCAAGAGTATATGATGGATTTCAAGACATTTTAAAAACAAGGGTACATATTGCTCTTCCCTCACGCCAGTATATCACACTCAGTGAAGCCATATAGGGTTATCCTGAATTGCTCTTTTCTCCAACACAGTGAGGAATCAGTGACCCTTTCAGCAGGTGGCCCAATGAAAGCAGTGAAGGATAGGAGATAAAAAACAGAGTAGAATCTCTGGAAGAGATCCATTCAAATTTCTGGCAATCCTTCTGGATGGGGAGAAAGAGCATGGACCCAGAAAGAGCAGGGTTAAGCCCCCTCTAAGTTTAGGCAGAAGACCTAACCACTCCCCAAATGATCAGGCTCAGGACCACCAAGACTCCCAGGTAGTTGAGCTCCCAGAGGAACTTCCAATCAAAAGTATCTTAGTTTATAACCATCTCTGCATTTACTTCATGGGGTCTTATATATTTTCTTGCCATATCAATTTTAACTCTTCAAATAATTTTATTATATTTTACTTATTACTTTTCCATTGTTTTCACATGGTGATATGCTACATTTTGTGTTTTTACAGATTTGTGAAAAGATATATGCAAGTATGCAAAATTCATAATGACCAGTCTTGAGACACCTCACCTTAAAAACAGTGCCAGGGTCCCTGAGTAAGAGTAAGCATGACAGAGAAGACAGTGGCAGAAAGAGAGAGAAGAGAGAAAGGAAGGGTGGCTGTGTCCCCTTTGGGCCACTGACTGTTAGTACACAGCCTCGGACAGAATACTTACAGGAATGTGACCCTAAGTCTCTCATTCATTTGTTTTTATTTGTATGTCCCTTCAAGTTGCCTATTGACTTATGGTGATCCTATGAATTTCATAGGGTTTTCTTAGGCAAGGAATACTCAGAAGTGATTTTGCAGTTCCTTTCTCTGAAATATAGCCTATATAGGTCATCTGCCATACCTGCCAGGGATATGTTCCCAGACTTACTGTGAATACTTGAAACCGCGGGTAATAGCGAAACCTACAGAATCACACTAGAGGACTTAGGAAATGCCTAGAGAAGCTGCCTCTCTAGGCATTTTCAGGATGACTCTATGGTAATTTCTAGCAGAAGTTACCATAGAGTCATGCTGGAGGACCTAGGAGATGTCTAGAGAGATCATATTTTTCAGACAACCCGGATAACTGAAACCATGGGTACTGGTCCTGCACATACGAGGCACATATGACCTGTATTCATAGCGTCGCCATAAGCTGAAGTCGACTTGAGAGCAATTAACAACGACAACAACAAACAGAATCAAGGTTCCCTTGCCCTGCTGTACACCCTCAAGTACTCCGTCTATATGAATTTGTTTATTTGTTTATTTATTTTTGCAATTTCGATGTCGCCTTTCTCCCAAAGTGAGACCCAAGGTGGCTCACAAAACGATTAAAATCACATTTTTCATAAAAATATGAAGTGGCCGGGCACCTTAGGAATGGGGACAGTGGACCTTATTACTTTAGTGTACTAAGTCCAGGCAGTGGGATATTTTTAGAGCTTCTAAAAGAGCATGTAGCCCACACTGCTTAAAGGCTGGGTGAGTCTTTTCCTACAGTAAACCCTCTTAGTTAGTTAGGGATCTTTTAAGTTTGTTTTAATATGTAGATTAAGATTGATATACCTTCAGTAAACTTTTGACATGTTTTTTTTTAAAACTGACTTCTTTGTTGTTTTAATGAGTCTAATTGATGGGGTGATCAGACCACACATTTAAATGTTAATTGAGCTGTGTCTGCATTCCGATGCTTTTTTTACTCTGCTTGATTTGAAAGAAAAGTGTTTTTACTTTTAAAGAAGATATTTTTAATTTTTAAAAGGGCTAGATCCTTGGAATTTTTTAATACATTTTTAATTTTAGACTCATACCTCCAACAATATTACACCTTCTTTTAAAAAGGAATGGACACAAAGTTCTTGTTCCATTCCTACGTCTGTTCTTTGGACACAAGAGTAGGAGAACTAGGAAGTGCCAAAGCACTTAAAAAGCAGGAGTAAGGAAACTTTGACACTCAAGACACTTAGGACTATAACTTCCAAAGTCCCTTACCTTTAGCTATGCTGGGTGGGGCCAAAGATGCCAAAATATCTGCAGAAGCAAAGATTCCCTGCCTGAACTTAAAACGTATTTTTTTCCAGCTAAGTAACTGCCTGTATGAACATCCTGTTTATAAACCTGAAAGAAACAAAGGGGACAGGACAATATCTTTTTGTGTACCTTCAATCATGTTGTCCCACATTGAGCCATGGAAAAGAGAATGGGATAATACCTTATGGCCATGCCCAAAACCACTTTGTCCCCAGGTAGTATGAGAAGGGCATCTACATGCATAGCAACTAACTGTCTGTAGGTACTTCCATGTGAATGCTGAGCAAAAGCTCTGGGCAGGTTTGCATCTTAAGAGGACATCCCCACACTTGTTCATGTATCTCTATTATGCATACAACCTTCCCCCTGACACACACACACAGACACACACCTCAAAACCCCGCTTCAATTATCATTCCTTAAAGTCTTCTGCAGGATGCCATCATCACATTAGCCCCTAAATTTAGTCTCCAGCTCAAGAACAGAAGAGAAACATACCATCCCAAAGTGAAGCATCACCTTCACCATAGATGGGTCCTCAAGCTCTGAGTGAGAGAAAAACGGATCAATCCAGACCTACTCTATTACCAGATAACTGAAGCTCAGGCCAAGCTCGGACCCTCACAGGTGCCTTCCTTCAGTTTTCCAGAGGACTCAAGTACCTCCACTTCCCTCTACTTGTCCAACAGTGCAGGTCATGTGCTGAGTTAGAGGCTACAGGAAACAGAAACATGACCCACAGTCTTCAGGAAGAGAGGTGGGCTTAGGATAAGCAGGCCTCTCCATTCACTTCTAGTTCACTTTGTTGAACATGTTGCTCACTGTGAACTTTCCATGGTGCTACCTTTCCTTTACAGGTATCTGTTGTTTATCTGGTATCCACGGAGTGGATAGACGGGTGAAAACGTTGGGAAACTTTTCTTCCGTTATTCTCCCAAGCAGTAAAAACAGCACAGCATTTATCTGCTTAAAATGTTTATACCCTTCAGGTCAGCTTTATGCTGCCAAGGTTACCCACAACGATAAAGCCACATATTCTGTTATAACACTGATAGAAACAGGAAGATGGGTCAAGGGAGGAAGGGGGGGATACAGAATGAAAGCTTGGCTTTCCCATGTCTCAAGGAACAGGACTGATTTTACTTGAAAGCAAACACACACACACATAAATGACATGATGCAAACACATCTGGGGAAGATATTACCTATTGTATACCAGCTGACAGAATAGCAAAGGCTTTTCTCCCTTTGGACACCTTATGTTTATAAGGATTATACCCTTGATTGGAGCTAAATTAAGAAAAATGTTTGTACTTCAAAATACCCCTGATATTTTAGTGAAATATGGAAGGAAAATGTTTCTTGGGATAGAAGTCTATGATAAATATGATGACTTCTTTTGTAAAAGCTATTTTAAAGAAATGGTATGTGCAAATTCATCCCAATTCTCTTAGTTCTTTGGTGTGTTTTTTAAAATTATTTTTAGGACTTCAAAACCAGAAAATTAACTTTGTCCTTCCAGTTGTTTTGACTTGCAACCCCCACAAGCGCCACCCAACATGGCCACTGATAGGGTATTATGAGTGTTGTATGAGGCCCAAGGATGCCCCACCTCATCTCAAAACAATACGTCCAACCGATGAGCAAGGTTAGTGATCAGACAACTTCCAGCATCAAGAAGAGAACACTCTTCCTAGATCAGCTTCGCTACAATGAATAAAATTCCTAGCCTGGACCTAACCTAGAAAGTTTAGGGAAGCAATTGACCTTTTTGACCATCTGATGGGTACTGGAATTTAGTGACTAAAAGGAGAGCCTTACCTAAGCTCCAACTGCCACATTCCAACTGAAAAAACTCTGTCTGTCTAAGAACCTCCAGCAGCCACTTGGGCTACCTTTTCAGCAAGATTCCTTCTCCCGGAAGGAGCCTTTTTGGTGGCTGCTCCCAGACTTTGGAACTCCCTCCCCAGAGAGGTTAGGATGCCCCCATCTTTACTCTCCTTCAGGCGGCAAGTTAAAACACTATTATGCCACCAGGCCTTTGCTGACAAATGAAGGTTGAACTGCTGGTACTCCTATTTTTCAGATTTGTTTTAATTTTTATGGAGTTTTAAAAACATTTTAATATTTATGTGGAATTTTAATTATATAATGGTTTAATCTCTTTTAATTTGTATTTACATATTGCACTGTGGCTTTGTTTTGTTTTTAGCTAGTGTTGTTTTTAAATGTTGTGAGTCACCTTGGGTCCCACCATAGGGAGAAAGGCAGGGTATAAATAAATAAAATAAATAAATGTTCATCAAACAACTAATAATGGATGCAATGAGTTGGCCATTTTCCCATACTGTCCTTCCAATAAGGCATTATAGAACTATGGACCTGGTGTGGAAAGGTCACGAGG
The DNA here is from genome assembly GCA_030847615.1 of Gambelia wislizenii. Classification (NCBI taxonomy): domain Eukaryota; kingdom Metazoa; phylum Chordata; class Lepidosauria; order Squamata; family Crotaphytidae; genus Gambelia; species Gambelia wislizenii. The sequence goes on from JAUMIR010000007.1 coordinate 36,385,780, forward strand.
ATGACTGTAAGACCAAAGGAAGGAAGGAAAAGTACCGTATCCTCGGCCAGGGAAATTTTTAGAAGCTGCAGTTATTCACCTCGTCAAGGAAAAACAAATCAAGAAGTTACAGAGCATTTCGAGCCTAATATCAGCTAACTAGCACTTTCTACTAACAACAGTAACAATCTGAAATGTAAAGGAAAGGTTTGACAGGGATACTTTTTACTTGGTGCTTGGTCAGCAATTTTCCATTCTGGCTTAATGACTGCTGTTTAACAATTGGGTGTAATATATCCATTATACGCCTATAGTTTGCTATTATGTTATTGCTGTTGGGTCACTTGGGGTGGTCATACATTTTACTGCACATGCACATTTATGCAACTAACTTCCTAGTATCTGTACATGCAAGTGTAGCTGCTGCGCATGATGACCTGTGGGAAGGTTTGATGCAGCTTTTTTACAGAACTGAAATCTCCAGACATCTTGTGCAGCAGTATTTTTTATATGGAGGAAGAGAGGGGTGAGGGGCCTGCCTAAATACCCTAAAGGCACCAGATCCCATCTGATCTTGGAAGCTAAGCAGGATGAGTGCTGGTTAGTGCTTGGATGGAAGACTAAAAATGAATACCAGGTGCTATAGGCTATATTTCAGAGGAAGGAACTGGCAAAACCACCTCTTGAGTATTCCTTGCCTAAGAAAACCCTGTGAAATTCATGGGGTTGGCATACGTTGACAGGCTACTGGAAGGCACACACACACACATTCTGTTACCAGGTAATTTTTCCAAAACGGTTATAAATGATCAGGTATGTGTTTGCTTCAGTGCCAGGTAGTTCGGTTTGAATGCTGACATCTGTCCCTGCATGTCATATATATATTTTTTTAATTGTCTTCCTTCTGCTATATACTCCATCCTTGGAGCCCTCAAGGTTGTAAATTTTCCTTATAGACCTACAAGCTCTTTTTTACATTGATGATGTTTACTCAAAAGCAAATCCATACTGGCAGTGCTCAAATTATAGGGTAGCCAAAGGGGACCTTCCCTCCTCAGCTCCTGTTTTGAGATGGTTATTGGGGTGACAGGAAAGGATTAACTAATACTGGAGGCAGTTGGCGGGAGTTCTGTGCATTTCATCATGAACTCCCCCACCTTTCCTTCCAGAAGTTGACTATATCATTTTGACAACTGGATCACGATGCACACACCGGTATATAAATTCTACTGAGGATAACTAGAAACCGCCATGGTGACTAAGAGAATGCAGACTGGAAAACTAGTTATTATTTTACCCTTTATCTAAGTTTTGCAACCAGCAGATAATCAGAGTACAGGTCACACACACACACACCATATCCCTGGAACCAAAATCTGCAGTTTCCATTATCCATGGCTGAAAAAATAGGGACACATACCATAGAGTTATGCTGGAAAATGCGTAGAGAAGTATCCTCTCTAGGAACAGCTAGGTCCTCCAATGCAACTCTATGGTATTTTTTATACTGGAAGTTGTTTATTTTAACATGATTTCCTATCACCTATGGTTTCACTTATAAACGGTAAGTCCAAGAAGGCATCCCCATGGATACATCTGGTGACCTGTACTCAAAATCTAATGGACTGCTCCTATGAGAGGCCGCTATCTAAAGATTTTAACCTGAAATATTGTCAAATATTTAAATAGCAATAAGAATAAGTTACTTTTGATATAAAAGAGGCATGAAATCATCATCATCACAAGGATTCAGCCCATGAGAAAAACAAAGATCAGACTTGAATAATACTTTTTAGAACCACCCAAATGACACAATTCCTTCTGAACTTTTCCAGAACTCCTCAACAGGCTAGACTAAACTCTGACTCTCCAAATGCTTTTGGAGTGCAGCTCCCATAATCCCTCAACACTGTCTATGCTGGTTATGTGTGATGGCAGTTGTAGGCCCAAAAACAACTAGAGGGACAGCATTGTCAACAGGATGAGAAAGAAACTGCAAGTCCAAAAATCTGACTAGATGTAGTGGCCATTTGGTCTTTTTCAAGATTAACTCCCAAGGCAGAGATCTCAAGAACATTTAGGTGTGACATTAGCAGTTTATACCTAGTGGTATTTGTTGGGATTGCATAGTAAAATGGCTGCTCTCCTTTTCTGGAGACAAAAAAAGGATGGCTGAATTCTGAAATCCAGAGACCTGTCCATTCCTTGGTTGAACCACAAGGGTGCCTACTAAATTGGTTTTGAGCAGAGGCACAGAACAACCTGGTAGTCTCTGTATCAGCAAAGCCATAGATTAAGGACTTTATCAGACGACCCCCTTTAAACGTTCTTTAGCTGGCATAGGAAGAAAAAAAAACATTTCTATGCCGGCAAAAGAACATCCCCCACTGCACTTAACCTTCTCTCCCCATCAATGGCTTCCCTGGCATGAAGAGGAAGTGAACAAAGCTCCATTCACTTCCTCTTCTGAAATCTCATGGATTCTTGCAAGAGTTCATCACACGGGAAATTCAAAAATAAAACAAAAATTAAAACATTTTAAGTTACACTAAGCACCTAAACACACTTTAAAATGTCCAGGTCACCCAGGGAGGGTCATTAGAAGTTCATCACTTACTGGAAGTGTTGTGCCCCGTCCAGCCACTTATTCTGCAGCAACGAGATTTAAAGGACCAGAGGTTTCACACACTGGCAATGCTGGCAAAAAGCCGGCACTGTCGATCTACAGACAGCTTAAGCCATCAATTGAAAGTGGTGCCCTATTACCGGCTAATGGACAGACTGGCCATGGAAGAAGAACAATGTTGTCTGATAATGATGACCCGTAATGTTGTTACAACATATTTTTGGTACCTTTTTTTCCTCATCTGATAAAGTCCTAAGTTTAATTGTTAAAAATAAAATGTCAACTGAGGGGTGGAGGGGGATGGAACCAACAGAAAAGTGCAGTCCCACTTCAATGGTGCAAGTCTTCTTCTGCTGGTGGTAAATTCTGGCCTGAATGGCTGAATGCAGAATTTCCTATACTGAATGAGAGGAGAGGGAGAGGAACAGTTGTGTGGTCCATGAATAAAAATAAAAATCAGAGTTGGGTAACAAACTTTATTATAAGGGTGAGCAAAATCCAGCTCTCCACCTGTTGCTGAACTACAGCTTCCATCACCACTCATCACTAGCTATGTAACAAGTGCTGATGGGAGCTGCAGTTCAATATGAGCTAGAGGGCTGCTTTATTAGGACCCCCCAAAATTTCACAAAGGTGTGTAAGCTTTTGAGTCCACAGAACTCTTCATTAGGCTAGTTGTTACCAAAAAGAGGGGGAGTGAGGGTTATTCTATGAGGATGCTGAGGTTACGCATGGAAATTTGTGGATCTGGAAACTGGACTCATCTTGCATCTACCTCTTTCAAATCTGCTGAAGTTCTCTTGACATACACAATGTAAATTCCTGATCTACTATTAGAGTAATCCTATGCAGTTAAAGCAGTTGCTACTAGAAGGACATTAGATCAGCTCAGTCCGCCACACTTCCTCAGAGGGTTGTAGCATATTTCCAACACCAGAAATATTATTTTGCTCTTAGGAGTTTCTTTTAATACTTCCAAGACCCTCCCCTACTCCATATTCACAGAGAAGAAGTTGGAATTGGAGAGAAATAAGGACAAAGTATGATTAGATCAAACTGAAAAATTCTTCTTCAAAAAGTGGATTGTTTAACAGGGAACCATCAGCATATCCAAATGAAAAGTCTTAAAATATATTTAAGAACATATTATTTGTTTGAATGAAAATGTAACACGAATCAGAGTGCAAATGAATTTAGCAAATTGGGAAAAAATATTGCCTAAACTATAACAAAGAACACTATTTTATAAATGCTATTTATACTTCTAAAAAAGAGAAGACAGACAGAACCAATAAAAGCATTTTTAAAGGAAAGGATATGTAGGATTAGTCCGCTCTAAATTCACAATGATCCTGAGGTGAGTTCAGCTGTGAAAGAGCACTGTGCTCAAAAGTTATTTCTCTTCATAGCTGGAAAAGAATCCATTTCTGCTCTTGTATACCCACTAAGCCCACTATATTATTTAAGGGCACTTGTAGCACCTTTGAGACTAACTAAGAAAAAGAATTTGTAGTGTAATCTTTCCTAGACTTTGATCAGCCTCCTCTGATGCTACCTCTACAAAAGCTTATGTTCCAACTTTTTTCTCTCAGTCTCAAAGGTACTATAAGATCCCTTTACAGACAGACATTACATAGTCAACATGGCTATATCTTTAAATTCTATATTATTTAAGTAATATAGGTCAATCCCCATATCCACAGATTTGGTACCCACAGTTTTACTTATCCACATCTGAACATTTCTAGGTCCTCCAATGTGATTCTATGGTCAATTCCAGTGTTCATCTCCTTGATGATAATATTAAGGTTCCCTATTATCCACAGTTTCAGTTATCCACAGGGGGTCTTAGAATGCATATACAGGGGTCGACCTGTATACTACAATATAGACATATGTAATATACTCATGTGAGTACATATTTGTTGCTGCATGCCTTCAAGTTGTTTCCAACTTATGGTAATCCTAAGGTGACCCTATCATGTAGTTTCCTTGGCAAGATTTGTTCAGAGGGGGCTTGCATTTCCCTTCCTCTGAGGCTGAGAGAGTATGACTTGCCCAAAGTCACCCAGCGGGTTTCCATGGCCAAGTGGGGATTTGAAACCACACTCTTTTACAATAAGGGATTAAGTAACACCTTTATAAAGCTTGACCCAATCCAACAAAAAGTAATTCCATGGTGTCATGGGGAACTATTCTGACATAACCTCACCTAAATAGCAACTAATGAGACATACACAAGAGAAAGGATATGTATTTTATTAATTTATTTTTATAATAAAGTTGATGGAGGAAAATCCCTGATATATTGCATTCTAAATTGTCTTCACCTATTCCCCATTCCCTGTAATCCAAGTGACATACCTTATTGAATAAGCATGTATTCCTACTAAACGTGGGGAAAGCACAGAAGCACCAGGCACTTAAAATTAACAAATGCTTCTTAGATCATATTTCTACAAAGAAGGAAGAGAAGAAGGAGGAAGAAAGCTTGTCTTCCTAACACTTGGAAGACCAAAGTTACATGGTGAGGAAGCATCCATAGTGATAGAGTGCCCTCTAGCATCCTCCAAACATATTCATTCCCAGCAGTAAGAGTGACCCCAACTGTACTGTCAGCATCTCTCTTTTTTCAATGCTGAATATGAATCCATGAAGTGTGCCACACATGTGCTGTCCCTGCCCAATCCTTCTTAGCCTCTGCTTTAATAGGCGGAAGTGGGGGGGGGATCACAGCCTCAGTCATTCTGTAACACCAATCATTTTAAATGTATGCTTTCATGCAAACAAACAGCACTATTACATAATTAAGAGAAATGTATTTTTATGAGTAGAGATGCAAGCTTAATGCGAACACTACAGTCCTGCTACTCACAGCCTGTCTGACAGAGGTCTTGCTTGCCAAGAATAATTGCTAAGCTATTATGCAACTCTCCAGCCTTATCCAATGTTTCATTCATTCAAGAACGTATGAGAGGGCTACTTAACGGCATTTTGAGAAGAAAAAGAGACTGCAAGGTTATAATAGCAGTACACCTACCAACTATTTGTACTGGTTTCTTGCAAGTGCTGTTTTACCGCTATACTCTTAACGCACACAAAATTTAAACAGCAAAAGGCCTAAGAGATCAGCCTCTTTCCCCAATGCAAAGCCCAATTCAAGGTGGCTTTGACATCATTTTGAATGACCTTTCATTACAAACATAACATTTTAATAAATGGCCACGCCAAATTATTTTAACAACATATACATTTTCTTCTCCTAGCCTCTGCCTCCTACTGATGGAAGCATCTCACTTCACAGCATCCTCCAAACTTCTTTAATGAATTAGGTACTAATATTAGGCATGATAAAAAATGCATTTCTATTTTGATACACACACACACACTTCCTTAATAGTATCATGTAGCAATGGAATGAGCAAGCCCCTCTTCCATTCAAGCACTAATTATTTGAGAACCATAATAACGCACTAATCTAAATGATACATTTTATAAAGTGGATTTGGTACGTGTGTATGTATGTATGTGTCTGCCAGCACGCACACAGTCAAGTTTTGTTAACTATATTTCAACCAAGAGGACAGGCTCTCTATGCCTTTTCTAATCATTATACCTCTTCCAATATAAACCAGGCTGAGAAAACCCACCCAAATACTGACTTAATAATAACCATAGGTTTATGGGGTGACTGCAGTAGGAGTACTGCACCCTATTTTCCTCTGCACCCATTCCAATCAAGACTTAGGGAAGGTCCAGCAATGAAAATACAGCTGGTGCAAATCACATGGTGTCATGATGGAGTTCCATCATGCTGCAACTCCCATCATTCTGCTAGAGAACTATAACTCCCATTGTCTGTAAACAGATTGTCTTGCCAGCATAGTATCAGGTAAGAAAAGGGTTAATGGGAAGGTCTAAAGAACCCCAAAGCAGGCATCCTCTTAGCCAAACACTAGAACAACTGGGGCACTGGTGGTGCCAGTTCAGAAATCCCAAGTCCTCGCCTTGCCTAAACTTCTGTGGCATTATGTCCCAGGACCATTCTGTCCAGGAGGAAAAGAGAAAGACTGCAGCCCAGCCAACACTAGCAGCATCTGACCTTCTCCCTGCAAGGGATGCTCCTTCTGCCTCCCCATTCTCCTTGACCAAGAGATTTATGTAACTGCCAAGCCTGCCTGCTCCGACACCCACGGGGCTGGCCCCGGTCCCTCCACCCCATGCCTGGGGCTCTGGGGCTCTGGGTTCCAGACCAGCGCAGCCAAGGCAGGGGCAGGGCTCCGAAGTAGGGGAAACTCCCAGCAGCCAGCCAAGTGAGGAAGGGGGGGGTTGCAAGGGAGGGCTCACCTCTCTCCAGGGCTCTCCGGCCTCCAGCAGAGGAAGGCCTGGCATCCCAGCATCACACACACACACACACACACACACACCTTGCACTGGGGGGGGGGCATAGCCAGGCAAGCCAAGGCCAGGCCAGGCCAGGGGGGGAGCAGGAGCCTTAAGTGCCAGATGGAGAGCCAGGCTGGGGGGGGGGTCACCACTGCACCACCGGCCCCCCATGCAGAGGCTGCTCTGCCGGGTGCCCCCCTCTTTCCCCCTCCCTCCTCTGCAGTGGGACTCGGCCCAAGCATCCCCCCCTCCGCACACACCGGCAGCAGGAGCTCTCCCTTGCCCAAAGCGTCCCAAGGGAGGAGGGATGCGGCCGGGCGGCCCGGGATGGAGCCCCCCCCCAGCCCCTCTCCCCCGCCGGCCGGCGCTTTACCAGGCGAGCTTGAAGCCTTTCATGAGGACCGTCACGGTGAGCCGGTGCTGGCGCCCTGGGCTGCCCAAGACATCGTGGCAGAGGCCGGGCAGGCGGAGGCGCACAGTCCCGCCGAGGAGGAGGAGGCGGCGGCGGCGGCGATGGAGAAGGAGGGGGGTGAAGATGAAGCAGGAGGCCCAGGAGGCGAGAGCGCCGCGGCCCCGGCCCAGCCAGCCTTCCCCCGGACGCCACCACCGGGGGCCGGCTCTGCTGCGGAGCGTGGGCCAGCGAGGCCGAGATCATGCCATGGACCCCCCTCCCACGAGGGATCCGATCCCGCCGGTAATCCCCCCACTCGCCCTCCTCTGCCCACTCTCGCCCGGCCAGCGCTGCGCCCGCCCTTTCAAGGCGCCCGGCTGCGGCAGGGAGAGCCACTCCGGCAGCCGGCCGGAGATCTGGCAACGCCGCCCAGGGAGGGTGACCGCCGCCCCCTCCTTCCTCCGGGCTGGTCCCAGCCTTCTTCAAGACGCTCCGCGCCTATGCCGCCCCCGTGGGAAAGGACCCCGCCGCCTTGCAAGCGGGCGAGCGCCCATAGGGTGAGTTCCCGGGGGAGTTCCCGGGGGAGTTCCCGGGGGAGAAGGGCCCCACCGCAATCTGGCCCAGTCCCCCCAGCCCCCCTTTCCCCCCCCCCGGAGCACAGCCTGTAGTGTAAATCAAGGGGGGGGCTTCTCTCCGCCTCCCAAGCGGAGCCTCTAGGCAGGAGAGCAACCCCCGAGGGGAGAAGGAGGACCCTGGTGGAAACCCTCGAACTCAGGGCCGCCTGGAGAGGAAAAGGCGGCAGCGATTTGCGCCACGGGAAAAGGAAAGGCGCTCTGCACACAGCAAGGATGGGGGATAGTTAGACTCCCAGATGTTTGGGACATCAGCTCCCACAGTCCCTCACCTTTGGCCAGGCTAGGGATGGCTCTGTGTGAAGCAGCCCTTGGCATCCACTGGGGTTTAGTGCTAGGATCCCCCCTGGACCCCCAAACCCGTGGGTGCTCATATCCTATTATGTACTACTACGGTATATATATATTTTTTACTATACTACTATTTTTGGGAGGCGATGGTCCTCCCTCCTAGAAACGTGCCCTGCCCTGCCCAGCTGTGTTCTCAATATCATGGCCTCAGTGCTGGTGATCCCTTCTTGCTCAAGGACCTGAGGAGAAGCACAAAAATCAGGCTTGGCCAAATTGATCACCAACAATGGTCCGCCCTGGCCTCACACCGGGAGGCATGGAGACGCACAATCCACAATGCTGCAGCCTTATTTGAGAACTCACGCCGAACAAGTCTTGAAGAGAAACGACAACGCAGAAAGAATCACAACCCGGAAACGTCACCCAAGGAGACCTTCTGCTGTGCTTTCTGCAACCGTTTATCTCAGATTGGCCTTTTTAGTCATCAGTGCGCTTGCAGAAAGCACAGGATGAGTCCTTCCTGAATCTTTGTTTGCGAAGAAAAGCCAGAGAGAGAGAGAGAGAGCCAGTGTACTGTCTATTCTCCTTTATGGGTCTGAAACATGGGTCACCTATCACCACCACTTACGACTCCTCGAACGCTTTCATCAGCTCTGTATACACACAATCCTAAATATACACTGGACTGACTATGTGACAAATGTTGCTGTCCCTGAGCAAGCAGGGATCACCAGCACTGAGGCCATGATACTGAGAACACAGTACAATGGCGTAATAAAATGATGTGTCCCTTATAGAAAACGGTGAACAGCAAGGTTTGCTTTGGGGGATTTTTTTATTGGGGGGGATATATTTGAGCTGTGGTTAGTTGAATTCTTGGATGCAGAACCCATGGATACAGAGGGACAATGGTATGGGCCTTCAAGTCACTGGTCGACTCATGGAGACCCCATGAAATCTCATAGGGTTTTCTTAGGCAAGGAACGCTAATGGGACCCAAAGTGCAAAACATCTGGAGGACCAATGATGGCTTGGCCTGTGATATTCAGCAGTGCTACTCGACATGGTGATCCCTGGACCAGTGCCAGTCCCTGAGCCATTGGTTGCGAATCTCTGGCAAGTGTCCAGAAAAGAAAGATACAATTATACCCAATGGGTACAAATTTAGTGCTGGTCCTTGGCACATTGAAAAAGAATAATTGCCTGTCCCACATAGAAGACAACCCAAGAAATACTCATCTACCAGATCAGAGGCACTCTTGGCTTCTTAGAATTTCACATACTTCACTCTGAACTCCCAATGCTGAAAAAAGGCCCCTGGACTGAGACCTTGGATTCTAAATTAACAAAGGAGAAGGAGAGCAGGGTTTAAATAAAAGCAATATATTAGGTAACTTTATCAACTCCCCTGTTAAAAAACAACAACCCAAATGTTACAAATACTTGCTTTATTTCACTTAAATCTGGTGTGATGCTATGGAAGCTACTCTGGTCAATTCTAGAGAAATTACTTAAATGTTGTAATGCTGCTATTCTGGGTTCTGCCTTAAGACAAAACATCTTAAGCTACAACAGCAACTCTCTCGCATGTTTTCCAAAATAATAAAGGGGAAGGCTTAAAAGATGTAATGGAATTCCATGCCTAAAAAGAGGAGCCCATTCTATATACCCTGCCTTCCTAACCCAATGACAACCAGCAAAAAAATTAGCCAGAGAAGAAGACATCATATTGCAAACTTAGCTCAAGCTACTAAGTGATGCCACCAATCTAAACCAATTAATCTACGGCATTGTCAGTCCCAAACTTGCCATAAGCCACATTTCACTGGTAATAATGGAACAACTTATTTTGTTCATCCTCACCAGCCTTTCTGAAACAAAGATGTGCGGGTTTAATCAAATAGATATGGCACATTTAAAAACAAACAAACAAACAGGGTGGGGGGGAGGTAGAACAAGGCATAGTTCACAGAAAGAGTTGAAATTATTCCATGTAAAGTAATGACATATACCTTAGGTTATTCTTTTAATACTACGAAATACCACAATAGAGGAACAGCAGGCCACAAGAAAATCAGAAGGAAGTGGTGTTAATCTTTCTACTTTATCTTTCTCTAACTTTTGGAAATTTTGACTCTAAACTTTTGCTTCACCAACTGTCAATTTCTATATTAAAAAAAAAACTTTAAGAAACAAGGGTTTGTTTTCAGAGGGGGGGCTATGTTAGTTTGTTGCAACAAAAAACAAAAGCAAAACATAGCTTCTTGTGGCACCTGAAAAGGTAAGTACTGTATTGGCAAACTTGCCTGGGTTATAGGCTGTGGCCCCACTGCCAGAATAATGCAGTTTGACACTGTTTTCACTGCCATGGCTCTGTGCTATGGAATCCTGGGTTTGTAGTTTGTTGTAGCACCAGAGCTCTCTGACAAAGAAGGCTAAATATCTTACAAAACTACAAGTCCCAGGATCTATAGCACTGAGCCATGGCAGTGAAAGTGATGTCAAACTGCATTATTTCTGCAGTGTGGCAGCAATCATAATCTAAGACTGAAAGGTAGCAATTTACTGCATGCAGGTATAAAATCCAGATCCTATAAGAAAACAGCAACAGATTACATTGCAGTGTTGATATAGATTTACACAAATAAGTGCTTGAATATTATCAACTACAGCAGGATCAAATATTTCACCTGTAAGCTCATTGGGGCAGGGATCTGTTTGTATGCTTCTAGAAGCAGCATACATATAAATGCTATGGCCTTGTATCATCACCACCACTATCATATTGTTCTGTGGTTGAGAAATTATTCCTTCTAATAGAAATGTGTGAGCCTCTAATGGCTAGGACAGGGAACATTTTCTCAAAGTACACACCAGTACACTGCAAACTAGATATGAAACAATGTCATTCGAACTTTCTGCCAGTTTTAAATCCACATGGCTGCCTTATTGCACTACACTGTTATGGCACTATTATTCCAGTTTAACTGCTGTGGCTTCCCCCTGCAGAATTCTGGGGTTTGTAGTTTAGTGAAGCCTAAGAGCTCTCTGGCTGAGACTACTAAATGCCCCTACCTAAACTGCAAATCCCAGGATTCCTCAGGAGGCAGACAGAGCAGTTAAAGTGGAATAATAGAGCTATAACTGTAGTTCATACCAAATGGGGCTTATCACATGAGGGAAGAAAGCAGCAGTGCACCCCGATAACAGCGCTGCCCACCTTGCCTTATCGCATGACATCGGCGTGTTTCAGCTGTTCCCCCATTCTGGTCCCATGGGAGTCAGTGGTTGATGCAAGCCTTTTTGCTAACTGGAAAAATCCATTATATATATAAAAAAAACCCGCCTTTATGACCATCTCCCACGGAACTGAAACGGGAGAACAGCTGAAACACACCAACGTTGTAAAATAAGGCAAGGCAGGACACACTACTTTTGGGCTTCACTTCCACTTCCCTTTCCTTGTGTGATAAGCCCCATACTCTACCCTATGTGCTCCCATGGGATCTAGCCTCTTTCGCATGCCATTTCTCAAGGACAGAGGGACGGGATCTGCAATGATGTAAACTGGATCAGGAGGCTTGCATGTCTGGGGAAATTTGGGACAAGGCAGCACTGCAGAAATGTTGAGAATTTTAAAGTGGGGGTGGTGGTGGAAGGAAATTTCAGATGCTGAGTGTGCATGCATTTTAAAGAACACCGTGGAGGTCAATCAGACTGCCAGCAGAGACAGTATTCTGAAAAAGAAATGGTAGGAAGAACCAGTTTGTATAAGCAGCAAAGCGCTCCTGAATCAAACATGTATAGTAGGATGCTACCAAATATTCCTTATAGAAACAGTGTCCAGGTCCAGTACTTTCTGAAGATCTTCAGGGTATTTCTGGCAAACACCCGACAGCTGATACAGAATATTGGCTAAGATATATTGGAAGTTCAGAAATACACATTCTGTCTCAGCAAACTAACTAGGTGGCTTCAAGAATGTTGTCCTCTCACCCCGTTTCCCATTCCATCAACCTTGAGGGTTGAGAATGTGGGCAGCCTTGTACGTACAGTGTTTTGAGCCCCCCAGAAGTTATATATATATATATATATAGTTATATATATATATATATATATATATATATATATATATATAAACAACAACATCCAATTTAGGACTTTTTCGGACATTAAAAATACAAAGCTAGCAGCCTCGCCACGTTGTGAGGCTGCAGCGCTGCAAGGAGTCCCTTTTGGATGACGCCCGTCCCTGCCGGTACTGTTTCAGTACCGTAGGGACATTTGAGCGTTATATTTAGCCGATTTTTACTCACGAAAGTTGATCATGAGTAAAAATCGGCTAAATATAACGCTCAAATGTCCCTGCGGTACTGAAACAGTACCGGCAGGGACGGGCGTCATCCGAAAGGGACGCCTTGCAGCGCTGCAGCCTCGCAACGTGGCGAGGCTGCTAGCGTTGTATTTTCAATGTCCGAAAAAGTCCTAAAACTGGCTTTAAGTCTGGATCAGACATCCAACAGATGACCTCATTTTCTGGGATGGACAGTGCCAGTGTCCAGTCCTCTTGTTCTGAAAAATCAAAAAGGAACTACAGTAAACTGTAAGGCAGGTAAGGCAATAGATTCATGAACCATAAGAACGTTGATGGTAAATGTACTTAGAGACCATTACTTTTCAAAAGGACTCTGTGTCCACAATACCCCGGATGTTAGCCTATCGTATAATGGTAACCAGACACAAGCAGAGAACAAGGCCAACACAGTTCAAGAACAGAAGTACTGGAATGCTACATTCCATAGAAACAGCATAATAAGAAAAGAGGAAACACAAGAGAGGAGGTGGAAAATGAGGGATAAAAAAAACATCAGGAATAATGAAAAAGTACAAAATTGCACATCTAGATACATCTGGTTCAACAGTGTTTCAGAAACAATGAACAACACTTTTGGAATCAGAAAGCAAAGAGAGGTGCATTGTAAAATTGACCTGAAAGCTTTGATGTTTCCTAAGAGAAAGATAGGCTGACAAACCTTCATACAGAGTCAGACAGCTATGGCACAAGGAGAGCTCTGGGGCATTGCTTTGTTCACTCTTGCTGTCTAGTCTAGGCCTAAATAACCAATGTTCATCCAGATCTTGCCAATAACCAATATAAGAAAGATTACCAACTACTGAACTGGTCCTACTTCTGTATCATCATCCGTACAAAAAGAACCAAGAATCTAGTAGTGGTAAAGAGTATTGTGGCAACAAACTTCATTTGGCATAAGCTTTCACAGACTCTAGCTCATTTCATCAGACTAACACAGCTTCCCTCCCTGACCACCACCACCCAAAAAAATCAAGCGGAAATTGGGCAGATTTTCCCTGGCATCAGGATGCCTGGAGTGGAGAGTGTCACCTGTTAGTTTTCTGTGTGTCACATGGGTAAGCCTACAAAAGCTCATGCTGCAGCTTCTTTCTATCAGTTAGGACTTTGTCTGATGCATGAAAAATGCATCAGAAGATTACAATGAGAACACAAATCAGCAAAATTATCAGATGATGTCATCCTTCAGCTGTTCTGGGGGCATAGCATGGGTGTGAATAAGATGTCCCTTTTTATGGACGTATAGCCTGTCAATAAAAAAGGGACACTTTAATACACGCCCGTGCTACGCCCCAGGAACAGCTGAGAACACGGGCATCTGATAATGTCACCCTTTATGTTCTTGTCGTCAATGCAGTTTTGTGACGTGTTTCCCTGTGTCTGATAAAGTCCTTAGTCTCACAGGTGCTACATGATCCTTTTGCATATGGATAATAAAGGAAACCTTGCATGCAAAGACCAATGCACAAACTCTTGATTCTCTGTCCTGAATCATGGCAATACTAGAGACCATGCAGCTTGCCCCGATGTGGCTCAGAATGCTATGCTTTATCACGGCTGAAAAGCCTCTGCGAGAGCAATGCTACAATGGAGTATATGGGCCTCACCAAAATTGGAATGGGTGATATTGAGTCATATAAAGCCCTTTTGTGTAATCAGCCTGCCTCGCCACCTTCTCCTCTTTTTTTGGCACAACACCTAAACTAAATCTTCACGGATACTCCTCTGTAGATAACATGCCAGCTGGAATGCAGTCCCTACTTTCCCAATATACTTTCCTACCTCAGAGAAGTGAAAACTCTCCTAGACATTTTGCCCAAGGCAATTTCCAAATTTGCAACTCAACTACCTTGGTAGGGGAAGTCTACCTCAAACACACCCTCTAGTGTATTGCTCTTATATTACAACCATGCTTGCCAGCAATTCAAGTCCCAAAGAAAGCCCTCTTTTTCCTACAGCATGCAAATGCAGGAAAGCCTCTGTAGGAGCATTTTTTTTAAAAAAAAAGGTTTGTGATGGGAAGACAGATGTTCTTTCTCACCATTTATCCCACCATGTGGGTGGGGAAAGTGTGTCTCTCTCCAGATGCTGGACTCCAACTCCCAGCATTCCCCACCTTTGCTGGCTAGGGCTACTGGAGTTGCAATCCAACAATCTCTACAGGGCCACACTTTTGCCCATTCCTGGTATGTTGTGATGTTCTCAGCAAAAAGATAGGGGAAGTGTCCATGTTAAATGAACTACTTTCAAGCATCCAAGTTATATGAATAATTTAGGTCCAAGAAGAGAGAATGGGAAGTCCATGGGGGGACAGGATGGGAGAGATGAAAGAAAAGAAAATTCCTTCCTCTGCAATGGGGCCAAAAGCTACCTAGTTGTTGAGCCATCTTGCCATGACATCTGACCATAACAGTTTTCAGGGGCAGGATGTAAGAAAAGTAAAGGTAACGCAAGAAAAGGAAGAATTTGCCAAGCGAAGCCACTTACGCACAAGGAGGCCGGCAGCATTTCCATCCTACCTTTGCTGTCGCCATATCAGACGCCTCCATATTTTCTGCTTGGCCTACCGGTCAACAAGGTCATTGAGAAGGAGGGTGGGGAAGGGAAAGAAGGGAAAATAAAACATGAGGTGGTGGTAGAGGTGAAGACGCACAGTTCTACAGGTGGATGAAGAACCGGAGAAAGGGGTGGGGTGAGAAAGTGGCTCTTCCCCAAGTAACTCCCAGAGAAGGGAGTAACTTTTCAAGTAACTCCCAGAGAAGGATATGGAGGGCACCAGGTAGCTATGCCATAAATCATGGGACACCTAAGCTCCTGTGATAATATGGAGATCATAAAGCACAGCAGGAGTCATAAAAGCTGCTTCAGCAAGAAATGTGCTTTCCCCCCACTCCTGATCAGCAAAAGTTTAACATACCATGGAGGAAAGATAGCCACTCTCCTTTCCCTCCACACCTCCATCCCCTGCCCTTTCAGGACATCTGACCTGCCTTCCTTTCATTGGAAAAGGAAGAAAGACCTATGCCAGGCATTCTGTTGTATGAATTTCAGACATCAGGAAATGTGGGAAGAGATAGGAATAAGACAGACACACCTGATAGATGTGAAAGGCTCAGTTTTGGCAGGGACAAAGAACAGGGGTAGGGTGCGGGACAAGGTTCAAAGGTAGAAGCCAGAAAGGTGCTGGGGACATTGATGTTCGTGGAGGGATGATTCAAAGAGGTGCTTAGCAAGAGATCCAGTGCACAAAGGAAGAGAGGGGGGGGGAGGAGGTTTTTTTAAAAAATCATCCATACTCTCAGGAAGCAAATAAAGACACTCACCTCACCTCCACCCCCCAAAAAGCCCACTTGGAAAAAGACTGGTCCTTCCCTGAGAATTCTGTCTCAGCCAGTCTGCTCTGGCATTGAAAACATCCAGTCATCATCTAAGGTAAATGTGTACCAACTGAGTACTGAGAAGCATCCGTATCTGCAGCAGAGGCCCTGCCCTGCCTTTCCAGAGTCAATCAGGCCTTATGATTGGAGGAACAAAGATGACTTCATACAGCCCCATTCATCATTCGAGGTTTCCTGCCCAGCAGGGATGGCTTCTCTCTGTTCACAGTGACTGCAGTTCTCTCCTTCCTGGCCTACTTTACTACAGTAAATCAATGTGGATTCTCTTCTGACCTGTCAGCTCCAGAAATGGATGAGTTCAACTGACTGGAAGGATAGAATCAGCCCAGAAAGTGAACCGTGTCCCTAGCAGGGGAGACAGGAAGGAAATGTTTGGCTAGTGAAGGTGGCACTTCGAGAAAAACTTGCTTATTTTTTCTTTTTTTTAAAAAAAAAGGGGGGGAGGAAATCCTACATGCAAAATTAATAGGCACAGATTCCTTTATATTCTTCCTCTAAACTCACATCTTCCACAAGGCATTTGGTTTAACCCTTCAGCCCCAAGTCCCAATGTCAACAAAATGTACATAATTGCAACTGGATTTCCCTCTCCTGCCTTCTTTTCATTTTCCCCACATGTACTGTCTAAATTTAGACTGTATGCTCTCCTAGGTAAATATCTCTTTCTGTATGTTACTCTTTAAAATCCTATGTACATCATTTCCCACAGCTTATACTGATGGAACATTGTGACAGATCAGGCAGATAACCAAAAATCCTACACTCCCAAAGCACACCCTTTCTTTAGAGTCTAGCTAACTAGTTTGCTAACCCTTACTACATACATTAATAGATATACAAGTATTCATGGGTCCACATATAATCAAGGGTTACATACAAATACACAGTATCTAATTCACACACATCTGTATTACAGCCTTCATTAAAAAGACAACACACTATAGTGTATGTTTTTCTAGGATAGGTTTAGTTGTGGAAGGGGGTACTCATATGGGGCATGGGGGGTCTATGTTGGTCATTATGTTTTGTGTGTGTTATGCTTTGTATTATGTTTATTTTCCCCTTATATGTTGCTTTTAGATTAGAAAAGAATTGTTTATTTTTTTTTTTAAAAAAAGACAACATACTAAACCTATAGGCCTCTCAGCCAAAGTCTGAGAAATATGAAAGCTTGAAGAGAGAAGTACTTTAACGTGTACCTCCCCTCCACCCCGCCACCATGGATTTTCTTCTGCAGAACATCTTCTGTGCCTAGTGATTAAGATAGGTGTTTATTATGCAAGCTTCTCATTGAACCCTAATCTCTCACTTTGTAGGGAAAAGGCATACAGAAACAGTGCTAGAGAAGCATCTAGTATGAGCAGAGTTTAAAAGGAAAAAGGAAGGAAGGAAGGAAGGACATGAAGAAAAGATAAAAGGCTTGTATTAGCTGGCATTCAGTCACAATGGTTATGTTTCCAAGAGCAGGTGATTACAGGACAAACTCTTGCAAACTGGTGGCTAAGCACACGTGCTGTGAATTACAAATTCCAGGAATCCTGAGTTCACAAGATAGTATTAGGCAAATTTCTTTCTTTTGGCTTCAGCACATCCCTAGCTCCAGCATCTACAATGTGGAGAAGTACCTGCCAAACTTATAGGTTTGGTGCTATGAATACTGAGACAATGAATATGAAACACTGAATAATCAAAAAGTGCTACATAAATGCATACCACTATTCTAAGCACTAGGCTGAGATAATAACACTGTACAGTGTAAATTGTGTGAAAATTAATTTGATCCAGATTAACCAGGCTAATGACAAGCTCTTTCTCCCAAATTCACAGGGAGTAACTAAATTTAAAATGCCACCCCAAGTTCAGAACGGTATTGAAAGACTGTAGTCACCACATGACTGCAAGATGATAGCAACTGTGGCACTTTAGTTGTTATTAGATTACAACTCCCATCAGGCCTAGCTATCTTTGTCAATGGTGAGGAATGCTGGGACTTATACCCCCCCCCCAAAAAAATCTGGAGAATCATAGTTCCCTATCCCTGGCTTAATTTCCTGAAAGCTGAATGTCTGGTTTACAGTTGGTCCCATGCTGGAAAATTGCTTCAGTCCACCAATAATGAATAGGAAGTGGAGCCACGGAGCAAGGGCAACATCGCTCCCTACAAAAACATCGCTCCCTACAAAAACTATTGTATCTTTATCCCATTAACCCAGCTGAAAGGTAAAAAACTGAAGCAGGCTGATCACAATGACTTCAGACTGCCTGAAATTAGAACTATGGGATTAATAACCTGCCTTTCCTACATGAATGGGACTCAGTGCAGCTAGCCTCCATCCTTAAGACCTCTTCATATATAACATTTTAAGATTTTCCTTGAACAAGGAAATTACACAGGAAGACTTGAAAGAGAAACAGTTGAACTGAACTACGGTATACAGTATGAGCCCTGTATCTTCAGGACCGGTACCTGCGGTTTCATTACCCAAGTCTGACAAAATATGTTCGCTCTATGCATTTACTAGGTCCTCGACTGCAGTTCTATGGTCTGCTTCTGGCAGCAGTTGACCAGAGTCACACTGAAGGACCTAGGAATACCTAGGGAGGTGTTATCTCTAGGAATCTCTAGGTCCTCTAGCACAACTCTATGATATGCTTGGGCCGGAAGTATAGGGTTTGCTATTATCCACTGTTTCACGTTTCCATGGTAAGTCCAGGAATGTTTACCCCATGGATATCAGGGTCGTACTATATTAACAAATTCCACTCCATTAGCAGAGGTATGAACAAAGACAATGGCTTCACGGCACACTACATAAACTATTACAAGAGTCCTCACTACTACACATGTAAGAAAAGGAAACTTCTCAGAGAGAGTTTCAAACCCAGGGAAACTGAATGTTGGTAAGCAGGTTAATTGCTTTCACACATCAACACTAAACTGACCACTGTAAAGATCTGAAAGACCTGTATCACCTCGCCCAGCCCTTGGAAAATTTAGGACAAGGGACATGATTTGCATCTTTCTGGATCCTATTAGAGTCTATCCCACTATCACAGCTGTATAAATATGCTTTATACCTGAGGCCTTAATACCACTTGGTACCACATCTGAAGAAGTGGGTTTATATCCATAAAAGCTCAAGCTAAAATAAAAAGCAGTTAGTCTTAAAGGGGCTGCTACATGCCTTTTCTCCCTCTCTCTCTCTCTCTCCCTTCCTCCTTTTTCGTTTTAAGAAGTATTACTAATATGTGATAAGTGTACTCATAACGTGTGATAAATGTACACCAGATATGAAAGTGAATGTAATGTAAATCTAAATCTGTTTGTGAATGCATGTATCACACAGCTAAGCCCACTAGAGAGCCACGATTGGCTGCATCTTCATGTGGAAACTTGGCTGCAAACCCAGCGTTGACTCTCTGTAATATATGAAATGGCTCTCAGTTCTCAGCTCAATGACTTTTCAGAACTTGTGTGCACTGTCCAAAAATGGTATAATGACAGCAAATTTTGAACCATTCAATAGCTTTTCGGATCCATTCACTTTTTACTAGGAAAGGAGTTACCTTATTTATATTTTTATGTATGCAATTTGTACCATGTCTTTCTCCCACAATGCAGACCCAGGGAAACTGAATTACGTGTGAGGTTCTTCTTAAGTGAACACACACACACACACACACACACACACATATACAGGGGTGGGGTGGTCATGGACCTCCAAGATCCTGTGAGGCTCTTTGGTCTCTGGAAATTGTCTTCTTCTGCTATACACCATATAGCACATAAAAATGGAGTAGACAGAAGCATATCAGGGACAGGGGCATGCTCGCCAGAGAATATTCATAAGATCTATTGTTGGCAAAGTAATACTCAGTCTTTGTTAAGAGAAGAAGCCCTGAGGGTTGTCTACATGATGAAAATACTCATCATAGAATGTGACTAGAATACCTTTTGTCCCAACACGCTACGATCGAGAGTCGCCGTTTTGGACGGGGGGGGGGACTCCATCTACTGCAGGGGAAAAGTCTTCGCAATCTTTCACAAAGTTTTTAAAATAATGCATGGACATGCTCATTATTGCTTGTTTGGACATCCAATTCAGGACACTGCACATTCTCATCATGGGTGGAAGTGGACAGTACTGTAGATTGATTGGACGTGCGGGCAGGGGACAAGCTTGCTGGCAAGGAAGTGTCTGGAAGAGCAATTTTTGCATTTCGTGTTATTGAGTGTGTGCTTTGTTGCTGTGCTGAGGCGACCAAAGAGTTTTTTTATAAGCGGAAGGTCACACTTGCACACCTTTGATTTACAAGTAAAAAAAAAAAAAAGTGCAGTGGCGACAACACATGTGGAGAATAATAATGCACTGTACTCTCGGCCACCATCTTGATTCACAGGCATGGCTGTGTGTGCATTTCCAAATGCGGATAGCTTCACATACAGTAGATTTTGCCAAAAGACTGTGGAGACAAATGAGCACTGCTGTGAATTTGCGATAATGCGCACCAATCTGCACTATATCTTCTTATCTAGACAAGGCCCTGGTCTCTAAAAGAGTCTGGGGCTATAAAGAACCAACTCTCACAGGGTGCCCTGTCTTACTGGGCCAAAACAAACAAACAAAAAAAACCAAAATCGCAGCATTTTCAAGGTTAAAATACACTGTAAGGCTCAGTCACAGTACAATTATGAAGAAGTCTCTAAAACACAAGGAAACAATTTGCAAGGCACTGAAGTTGGCTGAGTTCTTTGCCTGTCACAAACCAGTGCAGGACAACAGTGGAAAGAAAGAGAAACAGACTTCACTGAAAAGATTTTGAATGTAAGGGGCAAGGAAAAAAAAGTCCCCAAGAAGAAAACAGTATGGGTAGGAGAAGGGTTACTTGGCATGTATAATGAAGTGCAAGAACTGAAAAGGAACACAGAACCCTAGAAGTAATGCCTAGAGTGTAAAAATGCTGAATCTTTTCTGAGTCAGCATGCTGCAGCCCCAGAGTTTCTGTTGTCAGGAGAGTATATTTGCAAGTACATCATTCAGCTGGGAACTGTCTCTCCCTTCTTTGGGAGTGCCTTTAACTGTAAGAAAGGCTGATTCTGTACAGTGGTCCTGCTGCAGTACAGGAGCAAAATTACAGATGAGCTTTTTACCAGCAGTGCATGAAAGGAGCTGTAGTTCCAAGCATGAGGATATACAAAATCAAAGTCTATATGTAGTCCACATGAATTGTTGACTTGCATTCTTAAATAACTTCATTACAATCTTTTAAAATATTTTATTGTTTACCCAGTGAAAGAGCTACAGATGCATATACCCATTTGTTTGTTTTTCTTGCGGGTTACCCTTTTTGGTGCCCTAGGGCTTGTCTAGATGAGAAGATATCATGTGGATTGCTGCGCATTAATGCAATTTTGCAGCATCGTTTATTTGTATCCGTGGTCCTTTGGCAAAATTGCTGGTATGTGAAGCTATATGTGTTTGAAGTGCACACCCAGCCATGCCTGTGAATCAAGATGGTGGCCAAGAGTGAATTACTCGCATTAATATTCTCTGCAAGTTGTTGCCACTGCACAGTAAAAAAAAAAAAAAAAACTGTAAATCAAGGGTGTGCAAGTGCAACCTTCCACTAAAAAAACCCTGTTTGGGTGCCTCAACATAGCAAAAAAAAAAGTGCACAGTTGATAAAGAAAAACTCCAAAATGGCACTTCCAGCCACTTCATTGCCAGCAAGCACACACACACCCCGCACACGTCCAACCAATCAGCTTTTCACTTCTGTCCTCACCAAAAATGTGCTGCAATGTGAATTGGATGTCCAAACGAACAGTAATGCACATTTCCACACATTATTTTTTTTTTAAGCTGTGAAGGCTTTTCCTGCACAGCAAATGGAGGTTTTGGCCCTCCTTCTTCCAAACACCACAAATCTTGGTTGGATCTCATTGGGACAAAAGCTATTCTCTGAAAATTCTATTAGAACTATTTTCACCATCTAGACAACTTTCTAGATTTGTTGATGGGCTGTGTTTCCTCTGCCCCCTTCTGGAAAAGCTACCTGTTCCCATCAGCACACACTCCGGTTTCAGTCCCTCTTTTCCTACCTCACATTTCTTATAAGATTGGCACACCAATCAGTTGACTGGTCAAATATTGTTAGGTGACTGACTACTAGATGATCACAGTCAAATGCTCTACAAAGCCAAAAATGCCACTGGCATTTTTACAGGCTGACCATGTTTGGTTGGTTTTTTGTTTTTCAAAAAAAATATCCATTACAGTTTTATTTCTTAGCAAGAGCAGAAGTAAGCACAGTTTGTTTGGTACCCTGCAGCAGTGAGGGCAAATCTAGAAGGATAGCAAGATAAGAGCAAGATCCCTGCATTGTTTGGACTGCAGGGCTCCAACACAAGGGAAAGCCAGACTAAATTGCCTGTTTAGATAAAGCCCTATGATGCTGGATCTCAGCCATTATCATTTAAATTTTTGTCCTTTGAGCCTGTGCAATGGCTTTTTCTGGTGGAATGCAGCGTGCACAGAACTGGCCTCATCCTTTAAACCAAAAGTTCATCTGCTGTGGCCTTGCAAGCATGGACGGTAGCAGCAAGGTCCTCGGGTCATAGGTTTGATTAGAGTTTCCTTCTCTTAGATGGTTGACCTTACAGGGTTGGATGAGCACCATCTGCCCAGGTTTGGGATTAGAGTTTTCCTTCTCCTAGGACGGTTGCCACAAGGCTAGAGAGCCCATCCTGCCCTTTGACGCTCTTTGTCAGACCCTTCGGTTTTGACCTGTCTGGCATGGGAGACCCTATCGGTGGTTATTTTGCCACTGCTAGCATAGCTCAAAACATCATTAGGGTACGCAAGCCTCTCTCCCACGACAAGAGAAGCTTTAGAAATTATTATCACTTTTAACAGCATTAGGTAAGACTTCTATAAATATGAAGAAATTCAATGAACTTTTTGGCATGCTTCTCCCCACTTTCTGTGTATGTCAGAATAGGCAGGTCAGAGTCAAAAGGCACCTGTCTTAGGACAGGTAAAGAACCAAGACAAGCACCCAAGACACACTTCCTTCTGTCCACTAATGAATACAGCCTGACATGGAGCACATCCAGACTGACTGAAAAGACCAAAAAGTCCCAGATTTTGTTCCTGTCTTTCCAATTTTATTTTGGAGATCCATACATATTTTGTTTATCCCAGAATATTTTCTGTCAGTTCCCAGTACAATCAGAGATCCCAGGTCAGTTTAGTTTTAAACCAGTATAAAATCAGAAAGAACCAGAACAAAATCTGGGGCTTTTCAATCAGTCTGCACACATCCTTGGATTCCATGGCCTCAGGTGATCCCTTTCTTGGGATATTTGAATCTGACCATCAGGTGCAGGGAAAACAGACCCAAGGCTAAATCCACACTGCACACATAATTCAGTTTAAAACTGGATTATTTGCCATGGCTTCTGGGATTTGCAGTTTGGTGAGGCACCAGCACTTTTTGGCAGGGAAGGCAAGACCTTGTAAAACTACCAATCCCAGGATTTCATAGGAAGGAGCCATGGCAAATAATCCAGTTTCAAACTGGATTATTTTTGTAGTGTGGATTTGGCTCAAGCATATTTAGGAGCATACTGCATGAGGGAAGGAAATGGCAGTGCACCCTGATAACAGCACTGCCCACCTTGCCTTATCACACGATGCTGGCATGTTTCAGCTGTTCTCCCATTCCAGTCCCATGGGAGATAGTGGTAAAGGAAGGTCTTTTTGCTGTTAGCAAAAAGACCTGCCTTTATCACCATCTCCCATGGGACTGGAATGAGAGAACAACTGAAACACACCGATGTCATGTGATAAGACAAGGTGAGATGCTCTGCTCTCAGGTTTTAAAGCCACTTCCCTTCCTTCGTGTGATAAGGCTCATAAAAAGAGGACTCATTGGGAAGCCCAATTCCATGAAGTTCTGGTTTTCTGACAGCAGCAATTATTAAAAATCACATTTTTAGAAGGGACCAAAGTGGGGTGTGGGGGATGATGCAACAGTGAAGACAGAAGGATTAGGCCAGTGGGTATGAGGGAAAAGAAGCAGGAATAGCCCCACAGTTCAAGGAGATTTACATTTTAGCAGGCAGGGAGAATACAGCCAGAGCTGGGGGGAAATGGGAGAGGAGGGGTGATTTAGAAGCGGCTGAAAAGGCTGACCTTGTTAAGGTGCATGGTGTATTAGGGTGACATGTGCTACCATCTTACCACCAGAGCTCAAGGAAACAGACATCCAACTGGCCAGGAAGCAAAGGCAGTGGAAAAAGAAGGAAGCAGAAGTGGTATAACAGCTTGTGCTGAGAACTCAGGCACCCAATGTCAGGTATAAGGACACCGACCAAGCTTCATTCAAAACAAAACCAAAAAAGTCTGCGCAAACCTGCCCTGTCCTTTAAAACCACCAATAACAAAATGGTTGGAGGGGAATAGAGAAAAAGAGGTTGCCAAATCCAAGAGACAGAGAACATCAAGGATCCGTAACACCGACACACACCATAGGCAGTTGGTTGTGAAGCACAAAGTCTGAAGGAATGAACCTCAGGTCTGATAACAAACAGATGCAAAGTCACTGCTGCTGCATTGATTCAAAATTCCTGATAGATTTTCTTTCTTATAAAAAGTTTGCTTTTTAAGTAAGGCATGGAAGTGTCAGCCTCACAGGGGCAGAGATGTAACAGAGCTCCAGAAGGAGGCTGGTGCATGGGGAAAACTTTGCTCTTTCATTTCTTTTCTCATGGGAGAACCAATTTTAAAGACACAGCTGCCTTCATGCTTCTCCAGTGAAGTCGCCACTGCTCTTGTCATTACTACTGCTACCAATGCTGCCGCAGAATAAAATGGATAGGGAAACCACACACACACAAAAAGGCAAGATTAAAGAATTCTAGATCAGACTGAAAAGGGTTGGGGAATTAATAATAACAACCAGAATCAAATTCTCATGACTGGGATTAGCCAGACGGAACAGAGTTTCTTCTTCCAAGCTGCCTCCTTTTCCCCAATCCTGTAATGATGTTGCTTTCATCCAAAGTGCTTTCTCTCTCACCACCGCCCTCTTGTCATATGCACATACTTCCATCCGAGGACTGAAACAAAGGAGAAGGACGTAAGGCTAATCCAAAAGCTTTCCTTCCAGGCAAAAATGAGGATGCTGGAAAAATGTGATGAACTCTTCAGTTATATTTTGGAAAGGAGGAAAAACAGCTCAAATGCTCCCTTGCTCTATCCCTCAGATTCTCTTCTTCCCCTAGAAAATGGTGTGTGTGTGTGTGTGTGTGTGTGTAAGATGTGTTCTGTGCAGCCACACAGATCAGCCAGGTGCCTCTTTTACACTCTCTTTTCACCTCCTGCTGAATCATTCAGAAGACAGGGTTTTCCTCCATCCCAAGCAACCAATCAGTACAAAGTTGGCTAATTTCCTTAAGGAACCAGAGACTTTAAGCATTTGCCTCCGACATATGTCCTTCCCCAACTCCACTTCAGACAAGATGTCAAAAGAAGGGTAAAGCATCCCACAATAGAGGACGGGGACACTGGACAGAAAGATTTTGGTTCTGGCAGCAAGAATTCAGACTGTTTGGAACCTTACTATAAGCTGCACACTCCAAAATGTCAAGTTTATCAATCAGAATAGTTACCTGGAAATACAACTGAGACGTGGAAAGCAACCTCATACTATGTCATTACCCCCCACACACACTTTTTTTTTACTTTGTTCCTTTGTTTCTTCCTCCCTCCCCCCTACCTTTTGTAAAAGCTTCTATCAAAGGCTGGCACTGAATAAATTAAAGTCAGAGACCCTGGAACTGTTTTTAAGATGGGGAGCCCTCCACATTGGCAGGCAAGTTGGTATCAACTTTGCCCAGTTGCAGGTACTCATAAGGGGAGGGCAAATAACTCTCCCCATCCATGATCAGTCAAACACCCTCAAGTATTAAGACTCTTACAAAGACACTGTGTACTTAAAAATGACTTCCATATGTTCTGCATAGCTCATTCCCATGTACGTATGCATAGGACAGAGTGCAGGTGGTCTTTACTACTCCTGGGAAGGTTTAACAAAAATGCTGTGTTAATATTTTGTAGTGGTTGATCATTTAGTACAGTTCTGATTGATTGTTCCTGTGGAGGCTCAATTACAGTGGCCTTGGTGGTCCAATTTTGCCAGATCATTTCAGGGAGCTCAGCCTCCCCTTACCTCATCTTGGGAGAATTCAACTCTCCCCGTGTCCCTGTTCCAGACTCCAGGATCACAGTGAAGGAGCTATTCTGTCTCTGCTCTGCAGAATCAGATCAGCTTTGAATGGGCAAGTGCCCTCTTTTTGACAGTGCAGCCTCCATGTTTAGAAGTAGCATATCTCTGACAATCAGTTTTCAAAGCCTGTTTGGTGGTTCAGTCATTGCAAAATTGGATGAGGAATCCAAGAGCCCATCTACACGAGGGGTGAAAAATGGAATACCTCATAGTAATGGCATTTTGCAGCAGCAGCGACATGTCTTAACAGTGTTTTTGGCCTCAGAAGCCTGCATAAGCCTCACATTCCAGATGATGGCCATGAGTGATTTACTCACGTTAATTCTTCGCTGCCGCCAATTCTTTTTTAAAAAAATTATCTAAGGTACATTGCAGTGATATAGAGATTTCCCAACTTAACAGGAAAGCAAAACCAAAAAAATGCACCCAATTTTATTACCTTAGCAATTGATCACTAAGGCGAAAATCCAACATGGTGGCAGTGGGTGCTTGCCCTGTTAGCAAGCACACACCCCTTGGGTTTTTTTGTTTTTTGTTTAACTACTAAAAGCTGCAAATGCTTTTCCTGTGTTGTTTTTACTGTTTTGGGGGGGCCCTCCTTCTGAATAGTGTGGATTGGTGCAGGAACCCATTTAGATGGGTAGGATTCCCAGCAAATTCCATGAGTTTGGGTTTTTTTTACCTTTTAGGCAACCACCCTGTCTCTAGCAGAGAAGCAGCAAATGAGAGGAGAATATTTAACCCTTGCCTTGGCTGTCCCACCCCCCTTCAAGCAATCCATCTTTTCCAGATCTACAATTGCAATGGAAACAAGAGAATCTGGGTTGAGGGAAGAGCATGTGAGGAAGAAAAACGTCAGGGAAGGGGAATTTGGGGCATATTCCTGAGTTTAACTGCTTCCTTCTACACACCATTTCTTTGTTGGAAATTAGACCCTCCCACCTTGGTTTGCAAAAGAGATCAAAACAACAGCTGGGATAAAGACATCTGTGGAAGGCACAACATGTAGCTCTGTCCCCAACAGCTACTGTGAACTGGGAGCCACTCCGTGAGGCTTCTATCAATGCAGTTGACACCACTTGTCCTCTTGCAAGGGTATTCTATGACTGCTCATCTCCTGTCAGCATCCAGTATTTCCTTATACTGTCCATATTGTTTTACCGCCTTCTGTATCACAGAACCTGTGCCTTCTTTACACTTTTTTTCCACTTGCTTTGTCAATGATACTCAATTTCAGTGTTCGTGTGAACACACTCTCTCAGATAGTTCTCAACAGCAAAAATAACCTCTGCTCTACCGCTGCCGTCCCAAATTATTATGTGGTTAACATGTCACGTGAATCCACCCTGTAATTTCATGCTATCTTTAGTTCTATAGACCACACCCAGTATAACTAAGTCGTTTGGAAGAGGCATCTTCTCTTCATTGTACCCTTTTCTGATATCCAATTTGGACTACAGAAAATCCAGAATCACTGCCTCCTACCAAAAAGCATGTCAATCCTCTGAGAAGAAGATTGTGCAAATGCCTTCACAGGGAATTGCCAAGTGCCAAAAGCACAGTTACATTTGTAAAGGAGAAAATAGAACCTTGAAATTACAGGGAGAGGAAAGCCAGCACATGTTGGAAGGAATGTGCCTGTAATGGCACTTGTTCTTTTTGCAAAGGGCATACAGTAGGACCCCCATATCTGCTGGGGATTGGTTCTGAGGGGGCCCATGGATACCGAAAACCATGGATAATAGTGAGCACCATTGAAAATAATGGAACTTCTGGTTTAAAATACCATAGAGTTGCCATGGAGGACCTAGAAAATGGCTAGAGAGGACACATTTTCTAGTAAGACTCTATGGTAGGTGTGCTGTTTTGTGTCTCATGGATAATTGAATCTATGAATAATGAATCAGTGGATACGGGGGTCCTACTGTATACAATACATTCTTCTGCCTAGCATAGAACCATAGAATTGTAGAGTTGGAAGAGACCACAAGGGCCATCCAGTCCAACCCCCTGCCATGCAGGAAATCGTGATCAAAGGTCCCTGACAGATGGCCACCCAGCCTCTGTTTAAAGACCTCCAAGGAAGGAGACCCCACCACACTCCAAGGGAGTGTGTTCCACTGCCAAACAGCTCTTACTGTCAGAAAGTTCCTCCTAATGTTGAGGCGGAATCTCTGTTCCTGGGGCTTGCATCCATTGCTCCGTGTTCCATTCTCTGGAGCAGCAGAAAACAAGCTTGCTCCATCCTCAATGTGACACCCCTTCAAATACTTAAACAGGGCTATCATATTGCCCATTAACCATCTTTTTTCCAGGCTAAACATACCCAGCTCCCTAAGTCTTTCCTCATAAGGCATGGTTTCCAGACCTTTCACCATTTTAGTCGCCCTCCTCTGGACACGCTCCAATTTGTCAATATCCTTTTTGAATTGTGGCGCCCAGAACTGGACACAGTATTCTAGGTGAGGCCTGACCAAGGCAGAATAGAGTGGCACTATTACTTTCCTTGATCTAGACACTATACTTCTACTAGTGCAGCCCAAAATCGCATTGGCCTTTTTAGCTGCCACATCACACTGTTGACTCATGTTCAACTTGTGGTCTACTAGGACTCCTAGATCCCTTTCACACGGAGTCTTGTTCAGCCAGGTCTCCCCCATCCTGTATCTATGCTTTTCGTTTTTCTGCCCTAAATGCAGTACCTTACATTTCTCCGTATTGAATTTCATTTTGTTAACTTTGGCGCAGCAGTTGTTGATACACCACACAAAATATTGCCAATAAGAGAATGAGAGGTATACTCTCTCTCTCTCAGTCTCAATCCCTCTCTCTCATGCACACACACACCAGAAGGCATGTGACTAAATAAATCCAGTCCACTTCCACATTTCTCTTTTCATGGGCAAGAGCATGACCTTAATATTCCAGAAATCCACTAGGTATCTGAGGAATTGGTTCTAAAGAGATGAATGATAGATAAGATCAGCAGGTGGAATGCAATTACACAATGGACTGTTGTCTGCTTGGAAACAACAAGCAGGGAATGGCTTGCAGCTCTCCCCCTTTTGAGAGGAAAAAAATATCAAGGGAAATAACTAGGGCTAATTTATCCCACCCATTCTACAGAGATTTGGGGGGGGTGCATGAATACATGTATTTGTTTAATGTTTATATTATGTTTGTCACCCCTGATCCTGATTATTATTATTATTATTATTGTTGTTGTTGTTGTTGTTACTCATCCCATCATGTTACACTTCTACAAGGAAAAATAAAGTTGGCAACTATACCATAAAGGCATAAAGTATGAAGCATCCTCAAGTTATGCTAAAAGAAAGAGCGATGGCCTAGATCCAATTGCTAGTCCCAAGAAGAGCGGAGCTAGTGAAACAAAGGTAGGTACATAAGATGCTGACTGACCAAGTAGGTCCCTTGAATCACTACGGGCTCGTCTGCACCGGCTGCTTAATCCAGGACGACTCCAGACTGTTATGCTCTAGATTGCCCCTGGATCAACCACAATGGTGACCACATGCCCAAATCTGTTGCAGCAGCATGTCGTTGTCCACATGGGCCAGCTGGGCTGCCCCCCCCCCTCAGCCTCAGCCTCAGCCTCACTGGCCCGTCCCCTATTTTCGGAGCCGCTACCACCACCTCACCAGCCAAGCAGCTTCCTGAGACAACCTGGCTGGCAGCGTAGCTTCTGCTGAGGTCAGAACAGGGCACCCAGACAAGTGATCAACAAGGAATCTTTTACAAACATCTGGTGATGAGGAAAAAATTCCAGAAGTTTTGAAATCTGAGAAGAGATTAACAAGATGGAGAACTTATCCTTGAGGGGAATTAAGAAAGAAAGAGAAGGCATTAAGAGGGAAACATTCCTAGAATGGAGTTGATAACAAAGGGTGTTCTCTGTATATAAGGAGTTATCATATATTGAGTCAGATCATTAATCAGCTACCCCAACACTTATGGACAGCTGGTTTTCTGAATTTTAGGCACAGATATGTGTGGGTCAGTCCAGCTACCAAAAATCTTTTGGAAAGGACATACCAGGGACTGAATCCGAGACATGCAGTATATGTGCTGTACCACTGAGCCACAGCCCAGTAGTAGAGTGGCTTATGAAGCAGGGAGGAGTGTCTACACACAGTATCGAGAGGGGGAGACAACTTGCAATGCAAAAAAGTTGTGTATGGATACTAAATGACTGGAATAAATACATCATTGCAGCATTGCTACTTGCCCTAGAAAGCACCTTAGCTCTTCACATCCAACTTCTGAGGTACATCACACAGTCTATAATTCCTAAATTAAACTTTAGATATGTTGGAGATAGAGCAGAAGATGATGATGATGCCGATGTGGCATAGCATAATCCTCCAGGAGGCCCTGTTCTAAGAACAGAATATCCCCAGGCATCCGCACCACTGGGACAATAGCTCTTTTCTTCTTCTGTGGTAGAGTGATTTTCAAGGGCTGCAGAGTGGCTACTGAAGCTGTGAGGCCAGGTGCAGAAGTCTCCAAGATAGGAGAGAAAGGGAGGCATTTATCTTATTCTGACCTCTTGTCAAAAATCCTACTTTCCTCAACAATGTCAGCAAGGACCTGCTACACTTCATGCTATAATTAACAGGCCAACTTCTGCTGCCTTGGAGGAAGAACAATGCTAGCGTCAGAAAAACAAGGAAAGGATGATCATAACTGTATCCAGCATGCTGAGAACAGCAAATCTGAAAGCTCTGGGAAAGTTTATTCTTCCAGAGCCGGACAGACCAGGAGCTATAGGCTATAGGAGCTATTGTGGTTCAGAGATTTGTATTCTCGTGGCCAATTGCCATAACAATCCAAACGGTAGCAACAAAGCAACATCAGGGAAGCCGAGGTGGCTCAGTAAGTCTTTCAATACAGCTGATAGAAAGTAATGGGCTTTAATCAGCAGTAAGAGTAGGGCAAGAAGATGCTTCTGTATTACTGAGCCATCCAAGCAGAAGGCTTCATCAGGAATAAGAAACTGAGCTAACAAGCCATGAATCCTAATTTGGACGCTTTCCAGAGCCAATTATTTTTTAAAAAATCTGGAACCCATATCCTACTTTGCAGTAACTCAACCTCTGTGGTACAATCTATCAGGGTATAGAGGTACTGGATAATCTTAGCCAAGTTTCTGTTTGGAGAAATAATTATATCAGGAATCCAAAGAGGTAAGGCACTCTAGGTATGTGCTACACTGGGGTAGGGATTGGTTATGCTGTTGTACAATGTGCATTTTTAAAGTAAATACTTTCTTTTGAGTCATCCACCTATATAATCTGCATTTTCTCTTCTCCCCTCAGTACACCTAAACAGTTTCCTACAACCTTTGAGTCATATGTCCTTCTCACCCTTTCGTATCATAAACCCATTTCCTCCAGACCAATTTTTTTCTTCATTATTCTCCATTCCCCCCATATATTTATTGCATAAAATGACCCAGTGGGCGTAGTGGTGTGAAAGCATTGGATTACGACTTAGAGTTTGAATCCCCTCTCAGCCATGGAAACCAACTGGGTGACCTTGGGCAAGTCACACTCTCCCTCTGAAGAAATCTTATCATAGGTTCCCCTTAGGGTTGCCATAAGTCAGAAAGGACTTGAAGGCACACAATAACAATAATCCCATTTACATTTCTCTCTAATAACTACCTGCAAACCTTCCAGTCCCAAGTGGGTGAGGGGGGGGGTTAATGTGCCAGGTGAAAAGCATATTGTATGTGGCAATGAATATGCCCTTTCGGTTTTTTAAGGCCAAGGGCATTTAACACACAATTCAAACCCATTCTTTACTAAACCTGGAGTGACCTGGATCAAGGGAAGGCTCATAAATAACCTGACACTGAAAAGCAGTGAAAGGGAATGATAAAAATCAACCTTGCATCTGCGCCACCCCCCAGGAACACTAAAAGTTTCTCATATGCCATTCACTCTTCCTACACCACTTCCCTGGGTTTCTTAGCTCAGTTCTTTCTCATCTTTGTTTTTTTAAATATATTTTTATTAATTTTATAATCATACATTATATTATCCAATCAATACTTAGTATAACACATAAAATTACTATAAACATCGCAATTTTTCTATTAACTAATTTCAAAAGTTAACATAGATTCTTTACTATAATTCTATTCAAAAATATTAATTCCCCTACCCCCCCCCCACCTCAGTGCTCCCCTTCACCGGAGCCATTATCCCTTACCTAATCTTTCCAGAATCTCATTTCTTCTCCTGGAGGTAACCTCCCATCTTTTGTCTGTAATACTTTTTTAACAAATACTTTCCAAATTTTATCAAAGTCACTTTATTTCCAACTTCCTCTTCTTACTTTGATTCTACATATTAACTTATCATTTATTGCCATCTTCCACACTTCTTTATACCACTCCTCCACTTGTACATTTATTTGCACTTTCTCATCTTTGGACTACCCCTTATTTTTACAAATCTGATAAACACTCATCCTTGTTGACCTTGCCCTTCCAAATCTTCCCCATCTGACA
Source organism: Gambelia wislizenii (assembly GCA_030847615.1). Classification (NCBI taxonomy): domain Eukaryota; kingdom Metazoa; phylum Chordata; class Lepidosauria; order Squamata; family Crotaphytidae; genus Gambelia; species Gambelia wislizenii. Next base: position 36,418,683 of record JAUMIR010000007.1, read on the forward strand.
AGAAAAACCTGGCAATGGCATTTGGTTTATCATCACAAATTTAATCCAGGAAAAGAGATCTCTTAATTTCAATATATATATACTAAACAGATTGGTCATGATTGCACAAATTGGTCTCAACTGGTCCTTTCCCCCCTCTACTCCATCACAGTTATCTTCCATTAAAAAAGAGGAAACTCATTCAATGAGTGGCAGTTTTTATATAGCCAAAACATCACCACCTACACAGAAGAGGCAGTATAAGCAGGCTTGAGGGAATATCCGCAGATGGCAAAAGTAGAAAAACATATCTAGGAAAGAAAAATGTTGGTGGCAAAATCATTCAGCAACAAGCCAAGGAGGAATATGAATGCTCTGCAGTCAAAAAATGTTGGCTGACAGCTGCTGGCGCAGGGTAGAGCAGGGAGAGGAACAGACAATCAAGACATAGAGAAATGGAGCATCCTGGAAGAAAGCCTGGCTGGTTTGTACCTTGTTTTGTTGCAGGTTTCACACGTTTTCCTGAGACTGAACCTCCTAAGTTTAAGAATCTGTCTGCATACTCATACGGCGCTCACTGTGAGAAGCCTCCTTTACGCAGCTTTAAAAAGAGCTAAACTCTTGGAGGAGAAGACTCTGGACAGTTATTAGCCGTGATAGATAAATGGTACTACAGTGTCCACAAGCATTATATCCCTGAATATCAGGGGCATACAATAGTACAGAGCTGTGCTCTCCTCATCATCTTACTTGACTCCCAGAGACAACTGGCTGAGACCCGGACCCTCAGTCTGATCCAACAGGGCTTTTCTTAAGTTCTTAAGCATGCACTTACAGTCATACGCATTTTGCACATGCAGGCATGCAGATGGACAAAAAGAAAACACACATTGAAGGACAACCCCTTCTCCTCTCTCCCCATCCCTTACCAGGATACTTACATGACTCTAAGGAAGGATAGCTTTTTCCTCAGGGAAGTTACACGGAAATGCCAGACCTGCTTCACAGCTATATTGGAGGAAACCTCCATGGGGCACAGGTTCTGGACCATAGCTGTGCTTTGCAATACAGTGCCAGCCAACACAGGCACCTACCACATCCCGTAGAAAAACTAGAGCCAAAAATCCAAAATAGCTTGAAGTCCCAATGGAAGAGATGGTTCAGAGTTCAGCCCAAAGGCATTGCACACCTCTGAAATTTACACCTCTGAAATTTACAATCTGTGTTAGCTCTTGAGCCAGGTTAGTCAGACGTTAATATATTCGGCAACATCAGATTTTGGCTCCTTTTTTGCCAAGGATAAACAGGTTAAGGAAGATGTCACTGGAATAAGCACTATGAACCAGTCCTCAAAACAGCAGTTATCTCTGTTGTCATTCCTAAACCATTATTCCAATGGTGGTGGGTGAAAAAATCTTGTTTCACATTTAGCCTTTGATAGCTTCCTCCTCTGAGCCCTGCTGGGATGTCTGTCTGTAGTCATATCTCACCAGCTTTCTGGCTTTGTGTGCACCTAGATGTGGGAAGGTCCTCTCTGCCCCAGTTCTCAAGAAACAAAACAGCCCTGCCCACACAGCTCCACCTGTAAGTGATGCGAGATGCAATGTGCTGCAGGAAGGGCAATGCTTTTGCTCCTCAAATCCCAGCACAGCACCTGAGAAAATTGACTCCCCGAGGAATGCAAACTTTTTCCTCTAACCAACATCAGCAAACAAACTAACTGCAGAAGCACCTGAGCAATACAGAGAGGAGCACCTGAGAGCCCTGTGCAGAGTTTAGACACACAAGCAAACATGCATGACAACAGCCTAAGCACAAAGGGCCTCGAACACCTCCAAAAGAGCCTTCCATCCAAATCATTTCCTTGTGTTATGTTGGTTCTCAAAACCATGTAAACTGTACTTTGAGTGCATCTGAAGTCCTAAACTTTTACAGGAGTGAAGTTGAAGGCTTTTACGGCCAGCATCCATAGATTTTCCTTGGGGTTTTTCCAGGCTGTGAGGCCGTGTTCTGGAAGAGTTTACTTCTGATGTTTCACCTGCATCTGTGGCTGGCATCCTCAGATCTTCCTTCTTCTGAAGATGCCAGCCACAGATGCAGGTGAAACGTCAGAAGTAAACTCTTCCAGAACATGGCCTCACAGCCCAGAAAAAAAACCAAGGAAAATCTATTTTACAGGAGTTCCAGCCATCTCAAAGAACCTGAGATGCATAGGCAGCGTGAATCTTCTCAACACGTTTCCAAGCAGCACAAATCTTCTCAACATACTTCCAACACACTTCCAAGCTTCCAAGGAATTGCATCAAATGAAACACCTACTCTTAATCCAGGGTCATATCTCCTTAGATCCAAAGTGGCTTTAAAAAAAAAAGTAAGTAAGAAAGTTGCCTCTGCTCCTACAAAGGCTTACCACACACCAGTTTATTTAGTTCCCCAGACAGAGGATACAAAAGAGGAGAAAACCACATTATGATCATGTCAGATGGTGCCTGTGTGGCTTTCAGCAGTCATGAGTTTTATCTCCTCACCTTCTACTCCTCCTGTCTCAGTGCTAAAGAGATCTTGTCCTGATCAATACCTGAATGGGAAGGGCATAAAAATCCCAAAAGCACTGTTCTCAGCTCCATGAAGAAGGTCAGACTATAAATTTAGCAAACAATTTTAGAATCATGGGAGTACACTGAGTGCCCTGGGTCTTTCTTAAATGAGGAAGAGGAAGAAAAGGCCAGCAACCATTGCCTACACTTAAAGGTTTCATTATTATCTGGAGCAAATCTGGCACTTTCCAGTGAGGTCAGCATTCGTTGCAAATATATCTCTGTTTTGTAAAAGAATTATTTTCTCTCTCTCTCTCTTAAGTACCTTTGTTATCATGTTATATATGTTGCTCTCTGTCATACTGTTGGCCCTCCATGTCCATATATTCTACATCCACGGATTCAACCATCCACAGCTTGATAATATACAGTATATTTTTTAATCCAAAAAGCAAACCTTGTTGTTCACCATTTTATATATGGACACCATTTTACTATGCCATTGTATATAATGGGACTTGAGCATCCCCAGATTTTTGTCTCCATAGGGATTCCTGGAACCAAACTCCCGTGGATAACAAGGACCTATTGTACAACAAAATTCCACCCCATTCTTCTCAGGCTTCTTTTCCCCACCTGCCATAGAAGCCTTCATTTGGGGGCCTATCTTTTGTTGAAGAAGTTGTAAAGACTAATATTATCTTTCAGCAGTATGAGTCCTGCAAAGTTTATGAGATAGTAAACTGGGGCCAAGTAAACCCTTCTGGGGTTAGCAGGCCTTCTGGACTTGTAAGAGCAGAGTCCTATACATCTCCCTCTACCACATTCTCTTTTATTACCCCCAGGATCAACATTACTATGGAGGCATGGATAATTGGAAGAAACCATATGGAGCAAAAGGTTAAGCTACTCAGCTACCAAATAGTAATTCTCAGCCAGGTTCTCTCATGGGTTATTAATTGGCCCTCAGAGAGATAAACTGTTCTCTTTAGAAGGAGATGAAGCCTCGTCCGATGTTGCTTCTATCTACTTAGCTGTAATTACAAATGTGCCACTAATAGGAATTTGCTTGTCAGATGGGAGAAAGGAAATACAGACTTGGTATTAAGAAAACAAGGTGAGAATACATCCTTAGTTTATTTTTAGTTATTTTTTTAAAGAAAACAAGCTTTTTAGTCCATAATTGATTTTCACAAGCAGGTGGTTGTGGAATGTGTTTTATCCACCCACTCTTTATGAAGCTTTCATGATCCAATGGTACAGTATAGAAGACAGCCTACAGACAAAGCTTGAAACAACCTAGCACCTGACAGAATGGCAGGCCCAAGGAGTGTACAATAGTGCTTCACTATGCTGGATGCATGATTTGATCAGCTTGACCTAAAGCACTTTCTAATGTAAACTTTTAGGGGTTGACAGAAGCAGCAATGTGTCTTTTACCTGTTACTCTATAGCATAATAGAGCCAGAAGGCAGGACAGAAGCTGAAGGTATGGCTCTGTCCTAAGCCAAGATCATCAGGAAATGCAGATATGCTGGCATGATTTGGAGCTTCCAACATTACTGAAGATAGACATTCTCCCATGGCCTGAAGGTAATGTCAGAAAGGATACCTAAGCATCCATATATACATTTTACCAAAAGAAATAAGAACATTTATTCCAGGTCTATGCACTGTGGATGTTAAACAGGAGAGGGCAAGGAAGGGTACAACATTAAGAAAGTGGTATGAAAGCCAAATCTAGATTGTTTTTGAATCTGAATCTATAAGCTAGATGCTGAAGAAGAGGGAATAAAAGAAGTTGAGCAGTTTCTGTGAAACTGTATAAGAACACCTGTTTTACCAGTAAAAGGAGAAAGGGAGTGGCAATATAACACATTTTGCTGGTCTGGACAAAACAACAAAAATAAGTCATGTGTTCCACTTTCACTGTTTCATTCCCAGCATCTTTTGTGCCAATGCTGCAATTTGGAGGTATAATAAATCAAGTCCAAAGATCCAGAAACGTATGAATCCAAATTTGTCCTCAAATTACACTTTTTCTTTCTTTCAGTACCCTCACCCCACCCCTGCAGTCTTTCGTCAGAAAAAAAAGGGAAGCAAAGATCAGCTACAATTTTTAATTGTCGGTCACAAAATACGACAATCAGCACCTGACAGCAAAGACAATGTGGCATTTAAACTGGTTTCTAGGCCTAACATAAGCCCTAAAGCTAAAAGTAGAGGGAAACTCTCCCATAACTTTTCCCTTGCAAAGCATATGAAAAACAGGTCGTTTTCTCAAAGAGCAACACCTGTGTCAGTGATTGTACTCCCAGGTGAACAATTGCTATCAGGAAGGTTTAAAAAGGGAACATGAGATGCCGTAGAACAGAAAGAGAACCTTGGGATTGGAAGAGTTTCTCATCTAAGAAGACAAAGAAGGGCACGAAATTTTAATAGCTGCATGAAAGGCAGAAAACCTCCATGGCAGCAGACTGGGCTGCAAGAGCTTAGCAACTTAGCAAAAAGCAGTGCTTCCTGAGGACCCAACAAACTGCCTGTAGGACAGCATGTAACCCTACAGGTGTTTTTGAACTGCTTCCTACTCACCAATTGCCATACTGGCTAGGGATGCTGGGAATGGCAGTTCAACAACATCCGGAGGGCCACCTGTAACAGGAGAGTGGGTGGAGGCAGTGCTGCCGAGGCAAGTGAAGGGAGAAAACCTCTCCCTTCAACTGGGAACCTTGTCCCCAGAGCTTTAAAATGTTTGTGGCAGCAGTGGTGGTGGCAGATGAAACTCGACAGGGACCATCAGGTATCAAAGACAAGTACCTGACATCCCTGCAGAGAACAAATACTGCACAGGGCTCTGGGGCAATTGGGAGGGCACAAGGGGCAGGACTCCATTTGGAGTTTTTGCCTCACATGTAGACAAGCCCTTAGGAGTGGCACAGGCTCTTTCTTAGAGCAGCAGATGCTTATGGTTTTTTTTTTCTGAATATTTTAATTTTATTAATTTTATAATCATACATTATAATATCCAATCAATACTTATTTAGTAAAACATATAATATTACCATAAACATCACAATTTTGCTATTAACTAATTTCAAAAGTTAACATAAATTCTTTACTATGATTCTTTTCAAGAATATTAATTCCCCTACCCCCCTCCCACCTCAGTGCTCCCCTTCACCGGAGCCATTATCCCTTACCTAATCTTTCCAGAATCTCATTCCTTCTTGTGGAGGTAACCTCCCATCTTTTGTCTGTAATACTTTTTTAACAAATACTTTCCCAATTTTATCAAAATCAGTTTCCTTCCAGCTTCCTCTTCTTACTTTAATTTTACATGTTAACTTATCATTTATTGCCATTTTCCAGACTTCTTTATACCACTCTTCCACTTGTACATTTATTTGCATTCTCCAATGTCTTGCTATAATTAATCTTGCTGCCATTAATAAATTTGTTATTAAATCCTTTTCTGCTTGGTTCCCATTCTCTCCATTATAAATTGACATCAATGTTATACTTGGTTTCCTTTCTATATTTATATTGAAAATATTCTCCATTTCTATAAAGACCATTTCCCAAAAGATGCTTATGTTAATTCTGAAAAACAATGGCCTGGTCTGAGTTAAAACTGCCCGTCATCAGCTTATTGGTTCCCCACTCACTTTTCTAGGTTTCAAGAGGGAAGAATCAGGAAGACGAGAAACAGCAGGCAAAAGGAGCACAGGGTGGAGCATCGCCTCCTTGGCTTTTGTTTGCAAAGCTGGTGAACCTGCTACAAAACTATTTAATCAAAAGAGGACACTGAACCAAAATAACAGCTGTTTGCTCTTGCAGCTTCTTCTGGCCAGCCATAGCTCAGGAAATGAAAGTTGATCATGACACAGTTCAGTAGTTCAACCTTCCCTCCCTCTCCCTGTCCCCCACCCTACCCCCCAGATTGCAAATTGGAATGAGTGCAGCATGCAAATCCCAGGTTGTAGGCTGAGATGAGAAGGGAAGGAGCACCACCACGCAGTCTGGAGAAGGAGAAGCCAAAAGTGTGCAAAGGATTGGGAGGTGGGCAATTAGGGGAGGAAAAAACCCTGAAAGAGCAGCAAAAGGAATAGGCAGGGGGGAGGAGTGGCATTTATGATGGCTGCCAGCAAAGCCTGTAGTTCTCAGCCATACAATTAGGATCACAAACTATTTGATTTGCTTGCCCATGTCAGCCCACCTTCAGTCATGCTGCACTATCCACAATGCTGCAGCCTTATTTGAGAACTCACGCCGAACAAGTCTTGAAGAGAAACGACAATGCAGAAAGAATCACAACCCAAAAACATCATCCAAGGAGACCTTCTGCTGTGCTTTCTGCAACCGGACTTGTTTATCTCGGATTGGCCTTTTTAGTCATCAGCGCGCTTGCAGAAAGCGCCGGATGAGTCCTTCCTGAATCTTCGTTTGCGAAGAAAAGCCAGAGAGACTTTTGGGAATACAGTGAGGAATTTATCAGATCAAGCAAATAAGGCATCATAAGGATGCCTAACGATCGTGAAAGGGTGCACATAGCTGACAACGTTGCCCTTTCACAATCATGTATTGTTAAAAAGCTGTACTTTTTTATTGACGGGCCAAGCCATCAATAGATCTCCCATGGCAATTTGTTGCCAGCATTGCCAGCACTTGAATCTGCACACCATTGTACTCACGTGAATGCAGCGTCAATGGGAAACACTTCTGGGTAAGATCATGACAGCCAAGTAGGGTACGCTCTTTCTCTTTCTTTCTCTCTCTCTCTCTCTCTCTCTCTCACACACACACACATACACATTTACTTGGGACTTTTAAAGTGTGTTTCTGTGTTTTGCTGTACTTTTTGTGTGGGGTGTTTTTTGGTTTTTTGGTTTTTATTTTTAAATTTCCCATGCTAGCATCTTCTCACGAGAATCAGTGAGATTTGAAACCAGGAAGTGAACGGAGCTCCATTTGTGCTGCCTCTTTAACGCAAACAAGGTAAGGTCTGGTGGGGGGAGTTTTTTTGCCAACACAAAAATACCACAATTTATGCCAGCAAAAGAACTTTTGAGGTGGGTGGTCTGATGAAGTCCTGAATGTCCAGTTCTGCATGCATACTACAGACAGAAGCTTAAAGCAGATAAAAACTAATAAGCATTCCCTTCAGTCTGTATTATTTCAGGGCCAAAATCTGAGACCTAGGAACCTTATGATTTCACAGAAAATAGGCCCTGGTGATGTTATACGGGGCAGGCCCTGGTGGTGATGCCATTAAGCATCAACTACAGTTGCACAGAGTATGCCATTCTAATAAAAGACAAGCCAAGTCTAATAAGTGAGGGGGAGAAATATGCGTACCCACTTTTCAAGGCAGCACTCTTGCCCTGAGATTCTTCCCCCTCATCCTGAGGACCAGAGAATCACAGCCAGGCTCTGAGACATGGCTGTTCTAGTAATAACCCAAAGCTAACTCACATAGTGTGTGCTGCCATGTGCTGCTATAGGCCAAGGAAATGCATGTTGCATCAGGATGACAAAACCTTTCAGCATTCAGTGATGTCGCCTTAATTGTAAATCATGCTGTATATCCTCTTCATCCCAACACAATGCACTCATGAATTCCATTTGGACATGGTTTAGGCCAGTGATTCTTAACCTTTTCTTTACCAGGAACCCCCTTTAAATCTCTTTTGTTGCCGAGGACCCCCAAGACTCAAGATTTAAAACAACAACAACAATACAATTGCACCATCCAATAAACCTTCCCTCAGAGGCACTGGTGGGAGAGGGAAGACTTCTTTCCTGCTTCTTCCTGCAAGTTTGTGGCTGGAGTGGATTGAACTCCTTGGTTCCTGTCACATGGCCATTCTTCCGCAGAGAGGAGGTGAGCCAAGCAGCCTTAAAGTCTTCGCGGGCCCTCTGTGAGAACATTGCAGCCCCCTGGGGATGCCCGGAACCCAGGTCAAGAACCACTGGTTTAGACCAAGGGCCTCCCAGAATACGTCAGCTTGTTCCCAGCACATTCTGGCCCCAGATCAGGCCTGTTCCTTTCCCCATTACTTAAACAGGAGGAAGTCCGCACAGACATGCTGCCCCGTACCATTGGACACCTCCACTGCCATCCGTGACACTCTCTTTGAAGCCAGGAAGGAGGCCAACAGAATATGCTCAAGGCTTTGATCACACACTGCGGGCCTCCTCCTTAGCTTCAGAAAGAGTGATGTGGGTGGCAGCAGAGGCAGCTGCAGATATGGGCTGGCATGTAGGTATGGACTCCTGCATTTCCGCAGGGCCCAATCCATTTTTCCCCCAAATGAGGTGGGGTTTCCCAGGTATTAAAATAAAACAGCTTAATGGGCTTTACTCCGTCTTCCCCCCATCTTTGACCCAGGCATTATCAGAACTGCCAAGGGGTGAAACAGGGCAAAAGCTCTGCTTCGTATGGATTGCAGGACTCCAAGATGGGGTAAGATGGGGTAAATAGCCCATCTAGACAAGCCCAAAGTTGCTCCTTTTACTTGAAAGAAAAACATTAGTAGCCATTTGACCCACACATATATTACTGTCTATTCCTTGTACTGGGCCAGATGAGTCTGCACCATGTTTCTAATATATCTTTATTACCTTCTATAGTAACTTGCTTCTCAGAATATAAGCAGACTTGATGCTATTATATTTACACAGTCAATAATATTTCAAAAGCACTTGACATCTCTACAATTGCCTTAGCCTGCCGTTCCTTCTTTTTCTGGTAGGTAGGGTTGGCATTTTTAGATTTATGCTAAATAAAAACCTCCTGCAATGATAATTGCCTTTGCACTGGTAACTGACTTTGCACAATAGCTCCCCCCTCCTCCAGGGATTCTGTTATTTATAGAAGAATGGAAAGGAGAGACACCAGTGGCGCAATATTTCCAGAAATTCAGAGGTTATGCACTGAGGGGGGTGTCTTAAGGGAGGATATGGCCATTTAGGAGGAAATGGAAATATATGCAGTATTTACCTTTTTTATGAAGCATTATCTCCTTTTATTAGTTTTAAGAACATAATATGTTCTAGAGTCATAGAGACTCAGGACTTTATCAAAATAGCATTTAAAAATGCTGTAATTCCACCATTGAGGAAAGTGGAACATAGTGCCATTATTACACTTAGTATCGCACTTCAACATATTCGCATGATACTACGACCACAGAATTATCTCATGACCACCACAAACACTTTGAGAACATGATTTTACTTCCGTGATGAAGCGTGGGCAAAATTTCAGTAGTTCTTGTGATAAGATGCGAGAGTGCTTAAAAACTCCCCAAACCTCTTAATTTACAAACTAAATCAATGGATAAACACTTAAACCAAAAAATGTACAAATAAAATGGGACAGTCCATTAAAAGAATGTCCTGTAGATGGTTTTCACATTCTCACCTGGATGTTTTCTCACTGGGAACAGGAAAGGGGGAAAAGAGGACCACCCATTCACGCTATAATCTTGCAATTACAGCAGGACATGATTTTGCATGCGTTTCAATACTGCAAAAACAGCACTATTGAGAGCTATTGATGGCATGTCCTGTCAATTAAAAGGGACACATGATTGGTGGCTGGAGTGCACAGTGACCCACGGGAGGATGACAACGTTGTGTGATAGTGGGAACCTACTTGCGCTACCATGACATCATAATCATACAATTTTAGCCCCGTCTGATAAAGTCCACAGAGTTGGAACGGGCCTCATCGGCCATCAAGTCTAACCCACTTCTCAATGCAGGATCTCCTGCTAAAGCGTCCCTAGTAGGTAGCTATCTAGTTTTCTTTTCATAGAATCATAGAGTTGGAAGAGACCACAAGGGCCATCATGTCCAACCCCCTACCATGCAGGAATATTTTTATTTATTTATTTATTTATATCCCGCTCTTCAGCCACAAGGCTATCAGAACGGCTTACAAATTGTTTTAAGCAATAGCTATTTACACATCTAACTGAATTAAACAGTTTCCAATGTGTGTTAGCTAATTTAGTGAATACACAATCAAAGCACTCCCGACAGATGACCTTTCAGCCTCTGTTTAAATGTGTGTTAGCTAATTTAGTGAATACACAATCAAAGCACTCCCGACAGATGACCTTTCAGCCTCTGTTTCAAAACCTCCAAAGAAAGAGACTCCACCACACTCCGAGACAGTTCATTCCACTGCTGAACAGTTCTCACTGTCAGGAAGTTCTTCCTAATGTTTAGGTGGAATCTCTTTTCCTGTAGTTTGAGTCCATTGTTCCGTGTCCTTGTTTCTGGAGCAGCAGAAAACAAGATTGCCCCATCCTCAGTATGACATCCCTTCAAATATTTAAACATGGCTATGTTGTCCCCTCTTAACCTTCTCTTCTCCAGGCTAAACATACCGAGCTCCCTAAGCCCCTCCTCATAAGGTACGGCTAGGCTACCAGACCTCCCACCATTTTGGCCACCCTCCTCTGGACACATTCCAGCTTGTCCATATCCTTCTTGAACTGTGGTGCCCAGAACTAGACACAGTATTCCTGGTGAGGTCTGACTAAAGTAGAGTAGAGGGACACTATTATTTCCCTTGATCTAGACACTATACTCCTCTTTTTTAAGGAGATTCCAGAGAAGGAGATCCCAGCACCTCACTAGTTAACTGGTTCCATTGTCAAACCACGCTTACTGCAAAAAGTTCCTTTTAATGTTCAGTCAAAGCTTACAGTGTACTTTCCACTTGACATCTCCTTTCTTATACAAAGTGCAACTGATTCTTGACTTCATCCAGTATAAAGCTTTTAATGTCTGTGAATTTCATGTAAATTGAAATGAAAACAAAACAAACTTAGAAGTGTATTATTTTTCTTCCTTCAAACAAGCTGTCTTTGACTCTTCCTAACCTTGACAGAGCTGACAGTCAATTCTATCAGGCTGCACACTAGAAAGAGAGAATGGAAGATCTATTCCACTTCCTCCATTGGAGATCAGCAGCTTCTGGCTTTCCCTCATCTGTCACCTAGTTACAGCTAGTCCATCCTGCTACAGCTAAATATGATAAGGACTGAGACTTTTAAAAAAAAAAAACTGGTTCCTGGTATTTTCCCCCTTCATTGTCCTTTTTTTCCCTCTGTGCCAGGTCTTTTAGCTTGTATGGGACTGTTCTAGTACTGATACTAGTAAACCATTTCACTAAAGAGGAAGAGAAAAATGTTTTGAATATACAAAATACATTTGCACCTGTCATTCTGAGATTTTGCAGTTTAGCTACTCAGGGGCACCTCTATACTGTATGCCATTTTCATTAAAAAAAAAACTTTCAAAAAACCCACAGGAAGTAGCTTGAGAATAGCTTTAGCTTGGAGAAGACTAAGGGGTGTATTGCATGAAGGAAGGGAAGCGGAAGGGAAGCCTGAGAGTTGCATGTCCCACCTTGCCTTATCACACGATGTTGGTGTGTTTCAGCTGTTCTCCCATTCTGGTCCCATGGGAGACAGTGGTAAAGGTGGGACTTTTTCCTAATGGGTTTTTCCATTTAGCAAAAAGACTCACTGTCTCCCATGGGACTGGCACAGGAGAACAGCTGAAACACACCAGCGTCATGCAATAAGGGGCAAGGCGGGGCAGTGCTGTTATTGGGGTCCACTGACACTTCCTTCCCTTGTGTGATAAGCCCCTAAGAAGGGCCACGATAGCTATCTTTAAATATCTGAAGGGATGCCAGTAGAAGATGGAGCGAGCTTGTTTTCTGCTACTCCAGAAACTGGAACATGAACCAATGGATTCAAATGACAAGAAAAGTGATTCCACCTAAACATTAGGAAGAGCTCCTTGACTGTAAGAGCTGTTTGACAGTGGAATACATTGCCTCAGAGGATGGTGGACTCTCCCTCTTTTGAGGTCTTTAAACAAAGGTTGGATGGGAATCTTTCAGGAGTGCTTTAGTTGTTTATTCTGGCATGGCAGGGAATTGAACTCCATGGCCCTTGTGTTCTCTTTCAACCCTAAGATTCTATGAATAAGCAGATCCATTTCCCCCTCTAAAAAACATTTAGCTTCCTACTAAATGATTTCCTAAATACCTTCCAATTATGATTCTAAGATGGGAGTTTCGTCACGGGAAGAGCCAGCCATTTTGCCTTCTAGTGGGCAGTTTCATTCTGGGGCAAACAGTTGCTGACACCCAATTTAGACAAATACTGTAAACCCATCTCAGTTTTCAATCTGCATACCACTTACATGATGTGATGGATTTTCTCCTGCCATAAAATGGTAACATTAAAATGCAGGATTAGACTATAAAGTTCTATGTGGGGTAACCTCCTGCTTCCCAAAGTGAGCAATGTGTGGTGGGAAGCCCGCAAGCAGGCTCAAAAGGCAATAGTGTGTTAGACCTCTACTCTGTCCAGGCCAGTACTGTTTACTCTCATTTGAAGCAGATCTCCTAAGTCACAGGTCTTTTTCAGCCCTGTTACTTGAAATCTTTTCCATGAAGGTGCCAGGGCCTCAACCCAGGGCCTCCTGAATATAAACCATGCACTGTAGGCCAGTGCAACTCAAAGTGATGCTTGGCTGATCATGCTGGCTACCAGTCAACAGCTAGTTTCCAAAAAAACATGCAAATACAATAACAAAATATGGTACAAACATGATACCCTCATTCATTAAGGTGGGGTTGGGGGGGGGGAAATGCTGTTCCACCACATCTGGTAGGTTGAGAAGCATTGCTCTAGGCTATGGGCCTTCTCATCCACCAAATCAAGCCTGACCCTTCTTCCCAAAGCCTACCTGCCATCACGCATTCGGGGGCTCAGGAATCGGGATGCATCATCATCATGACTGCTCTGTTGGCTGCTCTGTTGGCTGCTGTAGAAACAAATACGAGGAACTAGTGAATAGGTCTTCCAACAGTACTGGCTGCCTCAGACTACTACAGACTAAAATTTATTTATGAAATTTAGTATTTTTCTAGATGCATTGCTTGTTGCTGTGTGCCTTCAAGTGATTTCTGACTTGTGGCAACCTTAACATGAACCTGTCATAGGGTTTTCTTGACAAGCTCTCTTCAGAGCTTGGCATTGTCTTCCTCTGAGGCTGAAAGAACATGACTTTCTGAAGGCAACTCAATGGGTTTCCATGGCTGAGCAGGGATTCCAACCTTGGTTTTCCAACTCTAGTCTCCAACAGTCAAACCACTGCACCACACTGACTCTCAGGGGTATTTAGCATATTTTTAAAAAATTGTTTTCATTTCCCCATTATAATAAACAACATGTAATGTCAAATTTATACAAACCCTTTTTAAATCTTGTCCTCTGGTCTACATCATTAAGATGAAATAAAGACTTTTTATATGACACCCTCAACTACAAAAGGTGGTACAAATGCAATTGCTCATTCATCTCCATTGTGCTCTTTCCACGTTTTTGTTAAAATCCATGTACATTGTGCTGTATTTTTATTTTCTAAATAAATACAGTAATAATAATTCTAGCTCCAATGCTTGAAGAGTCACTTTGGTATGGTAAGAGTAGTATGTTTGTAGACCCAGCATTGGGCAAGGACTCTGGAAGACCATGGTCTGAATCCCTGCTCAGCCATGGAAACCCACTGGCTGATTTTGGGCAAGTCACATTCTCTCAGCCTCAGAGGAAAACAAAGACAACATCCCTTCTGAACAAATCTTGCCAATAAAACCCTGTGACAGGGTCACTTTAGGATCACCATTAAGTCAGAAACAATTTTAAGACACTTAGCAACAAAGTATTTTTGTAATTAATCACAAGGGAGAAAAGCAACTGCCAATGCAGTGGTGGAAGAGACTAGAAAATTAGAGTCCCAAAGGACCTTTCAAACCTTTAGTCAGCCTTCCATATCCAGGGATTCTGCATCCATGGATTCAACCAACCACGACTTGAAAATATTCAGGAAAAAATCCCCAAAACCAAACCTTGCTATTCACCATTGTATATAAGGGACACCATTTTACCACTCTGTTGTGCAGTTGGCCCTTCACATTCACTGGAGTTAGGGGCACAGGACCCCTGCAAAAGTGGAAAACCTATGAATATCTCTAGGCCTCCCAAACAATATTTAACACACACACAAAAGTACGATCCGCAGATTCAATCCACCATGGATGCCTTTGAAACCCAAATCAGATGTGCCAAATATGGTGTTTCAACAACACATATGGATAGGCAGGTAGGTTCATATCTGCTCCAGCACCAAGTATCCTGTGTACATGAAGTGGTAACAATGAGAACTAAATCTATTTCCATTCCAGGGCATATCACTGTATTACAATCACAATTAAATGTGGAAACATAGGGGGGGGAGAGGAAGTACTTCTGTAAGGCACTGTATGTTCTGTACACCTGTAGTTTGTGATGGGGGCGGAGGCAGGAGGAGGACATAGTTTGGTTGACATTGTGACAGAAAGTTGAGCTGTATGGATTTTTTCTTAGGAAATTACATACTCTGACCACAAGATGTCACAGTTTGCTTCTCAGCTGCCAGTGTGTGCCAATACTTTATGCATAATAAATTTTCACATGAAGCAAAGACCTCTGTGATTTGAAATGCTTTGATTGTTTTTCTGCTCACAGTTACATGGTATTCATTGCTCTCAGGTCCCCCTGGCCATTTCTCTTCATTTCCTACAATTGCTGTGGTGGGCTGAGGTGCAAAAACAATTCAATAATGAGTTGCGCTATCTCCTGCCAACCTGTTTTTCTACCTCTGATATACATTTCTCTGATTTCTTCTTGGACTTGGTATGTATTCACATAATAAGTTATAAAAATGCTATTTTCAGTAGTCAATTACTCACAGACTTTATACTAATGATCCATGCCAACGTAAAGCTCTGTGTATGCATGGCATGGTTAACTTTGGGCATGAGGCAGATCTTGGAGTACAAAGTCCCCACATTCAAAGTCAGTATACTTTTCTCAGTATCAGCTACTGATTGGCGACAGCAGTGGGGAAGGTGGGGACTTCAGCTTATCCCATGGCATCAAATGTGATGACTTCCACTTGTCCAGCCACTATGGCACCAAAGTTACCATGACTCTTGAACAACTGTTTTTACCACAGACACCATGTGTCTGAACATAACCACTCCAACACCACTACTGAAGCATTCCCAAAGGCATACATGTATAATACAAGAATAATTTATTAAACAGAAGTTCAACACACAGTTAAAGATTGCTTGGTATCTAGAAGATTATGGTTACACAATCTCAGTTCTTTGTTGTTATTATTACTTATTTAACTCCTCCAAATCCAAATTGACTCTAACATATCTCCCTCTTCCCTTATCTCTTCATAATCCTAGCAGAACCTAACTATCTGCCCTAACAGACCGAAAACACAAACTGCTTTGCTTCATTGGACTTTTTCAGACAAGCCTTACTGCGCAAGGAGACTCCAGGAGAGGTACGTCGCATGGCAGGGGGTCCTTTTTGGACGACGCCGTCCCTCTCGCGGCATCGTCCATGACAGTTCCGTGTCCCATCTACAGCAACCGTGCCATATCTTACTCACGGAAGTGAGTGCCCTTCCCAGAGCCTGCAAAACTGTGCAGACTTATACAATGGGGAAAGCCTCCAGTGCCATCTCTGATCAGAGATGGCACCCACATTAGTCTGCTAACAATGCTTCCCAGTAAGAAAGGGAACATCATTCTGCATCATAATATTTAGGTGTGTTCTACTTCCTTTTATCCCTGAAGAATGTTTCTCCCAGAAATGGCATAGATAGATTTTCACACTATCTTTAAAATGCTCCAAGTTTTGTAAGCCTCTCTGAGAGCCTTTGTGGCTGAAGAGCGGGGTATGAATACTCTAATAAAATAAATAAATTTCCACTTCAGGCAGGAGTAGAAGGGAAATGGGCCTGAAAATTGGAAAACCAAAAGGCTTAAGCTAGAAGCACTGTAAAAACCCAGGTTCCCTGAATTGGACAGAACAGATGTAGGGAGGAAAAGCTTCCTCTCTTCAGGTATAGTCCAGGTTCTTTTTCCTGTCACATATTGTGCTGATATGAGACTGTCCTTCTTCTCCTCTCCAGGAAACCTATTTACGCAAAGTCTTTGGTAGACCAAAGAGGGGATTTTTGAGGAGGCATCCGGCATGCAGCATGCAGCATGCAGCTAGGCTTTGAAAGACACTCCAGCTAACCTCTGGATTATGAGAATATGTCAACACACACACACAGAAGAAACTTCTCACCTCTCAGAGCCTCATACAGAGAAGGAAGGTGTCCCTGTCTTTTCTCTCTTCTTGCACATTCTTTAGATATTTCTTTACCGAAAGAAGGTGGAACCCTAGACTTCCTAAATTATGAAAACAAGGCTGCAGTCTTATACACAATGGAACTTATTTCCAGGAAAGCAAGCAGAAATTTGCACAGCACAGAGTTATGGTCTGTAGGCTGCAGAATATCAATTTCTGCTTTATAGCACTCTCACATAGACCAAAAATGACCAGAATCCAAGTGGATAAGTTTGCAGTGCACAAATCAGAAAGAGCTGTTGATCCAAGTGCCTCTTACCTCATTTCCCCAAAGCTGAGTAGAATCAGCTACCAAACCTGGGGAGAAGCAGAGCCAGCAGAAGCTAGACTATGACCAATGGGCTAATGATTTCCTCTCTTAATTTACACTCAGCTTGGTGACACATTTATCCAAACTCCAATGCTGAATACCCCTTCCTTACGGTCACAAGTCAATTGCAACTCATGTTCTGCATATCATTAAAGAAACTCACAGGCTAAAAAAAATCAGTAAAAATTAACCAACTTGATTTAACTATTAAACTTTCTAGTCACCATTTCTTTCTCAGTCTTGCCATCCTCTTGAGTTGATGGCAGTCAAGGATCATGCACATAGCAAAGTTCACACAGCAGACTGGGTGAAAGGGTACTGAACAGATGATGCATTTGCACAGCAAGTATGAGCTGTACAGAAAACAGTTTCTTCTAATGTGGTTTATGCTTTCTGGGAGCTATTTAAAGCAAATATGTGAAACAATTCTCAACATTACAATGACTGAAGCAGGTGAAATTTTATTGGCATCTAATAATTATAGATCACGATAAGACTTCAACTATTTCAACTACTGTCCCTTTCAGCTTGTCGACATGGGCAATTTACCCCATCTTGCCACCATCTTGGAGCTCTGCAGTCCTGATGAAGCAGGGCTTTTGCCCTGTTTTGCCACCTGGCAGTCCTCACAACCCCCTGGGCTAAGACAGGGGGAAGACAGGTTAGGGCCCATTACAGCATTTAAAATAATACCCAAGAAAAACCGCTCCCAGTGGCCAAAAAATAAAAAATAAAAAAAATGCATCAGGCTCTGTGTGACTGTAGGAGCCCATTCTGGCATATCAGCCCACCACTGCAGCTGTCCTGTGCCATCGCTCTTCCACAGCAGAAAGAGCCTTGGTCACATCTTCTGGGTCAACTTTCTTGCTTCAAGGAGAGAGAGGGAGGCAGTGGTGGCAGCGGAAGCAACAAGGCTGGGCCAGTGTGCCCATCTGGACTTCCTCCCATTTTGTGGGGCGTAACAGGAGAGGAATAGGCCACATCCACAGGTAGAATATTCCGGCAGGGAGCCCGTGTATCCTGGCCCATGTAGATGAGCCCTTTATCTCTTTGGGGCAAGCAATGGGAGAGTCTGGAGATAGCTACTTACAAGGAAAAGAAACAACATATAAAAAGAAAGACAATTATTTTCAACAGAATTTCTGTCAAGGAACTTTAGAGAGCAGCTTTGAATTGCTGACCTGCTGACAAGTGTAGGAGCTACCAAGTCTTATATCCAGGAGTCCTAAATGGGAAGCTACCAAAATTGCATATTGGAGCATCTTGAGGATAGTAAAGTAAAATCAAAGCTCTGAACCTGATCACGGCAGGTCTCTGGACTGGGCCTGCCCACCAAGCTGGACACTGGGCTCTCCTAGACAGGAAGGTCTATAAAGGCCTTTCCTTCGTCTATGAAGGCAAAATTTGCATGTGGTTGTTTTGCGCAGAAAAGAGTATTTCCCATGCAGAAAATGCTGTTTTCTATGCAAATCAACTGTGTGTGAATTTTACACAGATCCCCGATTACAGCTTTTTTATCTGCACAGGAATTGACACTTCTGCATTGAAATATTATTTTCCATGCAGAAATTGCTGTTTCCTGTGCAAAACAAAATGTGCAAAGTCCTGAATGGCAAGGATTCTCATCAATCTCAGATTCTTCTCATCAGTGTTTCTCAACATTCAAAAAACATGTTTTTGACTATTTTTCTAATATTCTTTCCATCCCTACTGCTAGCTCCCCTCTGACTGCTGCCTCTTCCACTCAAAGTGCCATTCCAGGAAAACAAACTGATGTTTAGGGATTCAGTTGAGCTGAAATCAGTAAAGAAAACACACATGCTTCCCCTCTCCTCACATTGTAAACTGTTGGCACAATCGTAGATATTGAGACAATTGTGTAGTTTTAACTACTGCTGTTTTTCCTGAAGCTGGGGGAACAAAGGCCAATAAGTACAAGCCCTCAGTATGTTTAGCTGAAATATAATTCTTTGGAACCCTAATCAGTGTGCAAACTTTATAGTGCAAAAGTGGTAAAGTGTAATGGTGCTATTCCTATTGTTTGTTTCCTTGGAGCAAGACTCCCCACCCCCACCAACACACTCTCACTCCCTTCTTGCTTGAACTGAGCTGATCTCGCTCTGGAGGCACAACAACAGCACCACTACACTTTACCACTTTAGCATTATGTTGTTGTGTGCCTTCAAGTCGTTTCTGACTTATAGTGACCCTAAGACAAACCTGTCACAGGGCTTTCTGAGGCTGAGAGTGTGTGACTTGCCCAAGATCACCCACCCGGTTTACACAGATGAGTGGGGATTTGAACCCTGGTCTCCAGAGTCATAGTCACTCAAACACTCAAACCGCTCCGCCATGCTTTTAGCATTATACCTCTAGATCAGTGGTTCTTAACCTTTTCTTTACCATGGACCCCCTTTAAATATCTTTTGTTGCTGCGGACCCCCAAGACTTAACTCAAGATTTAAAACAACAACACCACAATTACACCGTCCATTAAACCCTCCCTCACCTCAGAGCCATTGAAGGAGGAGCGAAGACTTTGCTCCTTCTTCTTCCTGCAAGTTTGTGGCTGGCTTGAATGACAATGCACAGGCCCAGCCAGCCAGCCAGCCTTTGCCTTGGTTCCCATCACGTGGCTGCTCCACTGCAGGAAGGAGGTGGGCCAAGCAACTTTCAAGTCTTTACGGACCCCCTGTAAGAACATCACCAACCCCTGGGGGTCCCTGGACCCCAAGTTAAGACCCACTGCTCTAGATAATTTTACTTTAGATCATTTAAAATTTCTATAATAAAGAAGACACCCAAAAAAATTAAGGAAGCATTGAGAGAAAAACAGAAAGAGACCATGTGAGAATTGGAACAACCTGGAAAGACACCTGGAGGATCTGGAGGGGTTGGACAGATCCACATCTAACATCACAACCCACGTCACAAGCAAGACACCTATCAATGAATGGAAAGGTGCAGCCGATCTTAAAAAAAAAGGAGAGTATTTACATGGGGAAGTAAGAAGAAGCATCAAGAGTGACACAAAGTGGTACAAACTCAATTGGCACTAATCTCCAGTTGGGATGAGCCAGCACATGCACAACCCAACAACAGTTAGTCTTCTGGCCTGTTGGTGGGCTCATCTTATGCTAAATAAAGATGAGCTCTATAAAAACCAATTAAAAACAACCTCTGGTTTATTAGCAAGGTTGGAGCTAATTTTAAGAAAGGGCAAAAGCAAATAACACACTTGAAACTTGAACTACCAAATTATAGTTGTTCTGATCTTAAAGCCAATAAATAATGAAACAGTTGTTTAACAGTTGTTAAATAATGAAATAGCTTCTTTCTCTGAAACGCTGAGAAATATTGCTACCTTTCAGGCATCTTGGAGTTTAATCCATTTCCCTTCATAAATAAATCCCATAGGTTTCCCATGACTGACCGCATGCAGAGACATGCTTAAATTTCTAGATGCTTTCAGATTTACCATCATTCAAATAGTTTCCAGTGTTAGAGTAAGCAACTTTTGCATGCCTATACTCACTAATTCCTAGTTTGCATGTTACTCTCTAGGAGCTTAGACAGGGCATATATTTACGGTAACTTGCTGCTTGTTAGGCTTGCTATCTCCACAGTCTTCCTGCATCACTCTAACCTACAGCCAGTTTAGTGCTTCCTTCACTTTATTTCATAAGACCAAGTGTTTGATTATGCACAAGTAATTTGTAAGTAAGGTTACTTTAAATGTTTTGCCAATAAGGCTAATCTTGTTTCTTTTCTCTGCTAGACCCTCTGTGTGAGAGGTGGGGCTGGGGGGGCTGATTGTTGTTCAGCTCTGCCTTGCCAATTTGATTACTCTGAGAGATACACTACTAACTCTCATATTTCCCAAGTTCCAGTCTTTATAAAGTCTCCATTATCACTCCTGATACCATATCATGTTTTTTGTACAAACATTGCTTCTTCTCTTTTTGACGACAGGCACTTCACAATCCATGTTTCATTTACACAGTGAATATGACAGTATATACACACAGGTTGCTCTTTACATCTCTAAGGAGATTTTTACATGGGCTATATATCCCATGGCAGGAACAGAACAGGGTCGGGAAAGGTTTTCCCTTTTGGACGACGTTGACCCCATTCTGTCCTGCATCCATCCTGCTCCCGTGACTGTTCCAGAACAATGTAATCACGATTTTTCATCGTGAATAGACCTCCCATTCTGTCGCTATCACACAATCACGGGTGTGCGAACAGGAGCCCCGTTCCTGTTCTGAAATGTCAGCCGCGGAGGGGAGGTCCATTCTGAGCACTTCCTTGAACAATCTGGACATCCAGGTAAGTGGCACCCTTTATTTTACCTTCCCTGTTTTGACTGTGTGATTTAAAGTGTGTTTTTGTGCTTGGTGAACTGATTTTATGTTTGGGGTAGTTTTATTTTTTAAATTTACCGCCTGGCCATTATCATGTGATAACGTGGTAACGTTTCAGATGGCTGGTCGTAAAAGCAGCCTTACGACAGCTGCATTTACAGCCGGCCAGTGAGGGGAGGGGGAGCCCGTTCCTGCTGCAGAATTAAGGTAAGTGTGTGAAAGATTTACGTTATTCCATGGCAGGAACGGGAGAGGAGGTGGCGGGGCAGAAACGGGGCATTTTGGCCCCGTGTGAAAATCTCCTAAGTTACAGGTCACTCTCAACTGTCTCACCATAACTTCTAACCAGCTAAAGTATTGCTGTTTGCATTTTCACTACACTCAATAAAGCTATACTAGCATCACAGTGAGCATCTAATTTCCCTCCAGACAAAACAGAAAAGGAGCTTCTGGAATGGAAAGAACCCATGTATGCATGTTTATTTCCCCTGATTTCTGCCTTACTATTGTGCTGATTGTTTCTTGCTTTCTGCTGCCTCCGCCATGACACACAGGTTGCTCTTTACATATCACCCTACCACTTTCAGCCTTATTCCTCAAGAATAAAATTGTCAGCTTGGTTAAATGAACTTATTGCTATCAAAAGTACAGCATTACTATGGCAGCTGTGCCTCTGCAGGGTAAAGAAGCATTCAAAGTGGTAATCTGAAGGCTAGACACCAGGAAATAAGTCCAACTGAACTCAGTGGGACTTCTCAGAAAAGATGTTCAGACTTAGACTGCTGCAGAGTTGTAGTGAGGGGGAAATCCAATTACTCAAACTTGATAGGAAAATGAGATTCAGGACTGCATAGGAATTGGTCTCCCAGCAGGTTATTCATGGCATCTCCAAGAGTATTCATGGCATCTTCAAGGTGGTCAAACAGGTATATAGAAGAAAGTATCCTCATTAATACAGGTGGGCACTTCGATCTACAGATATTTCTTGCTAACCACACCAAAAACATCCAAATTCACTGGGGGTGGCTTAGACCAAGCACCATTTCTCTATCTAATCTACTCCATGGTTGTTCTGTAAATAAAAGGATAGCATAGGAGGAAGCATATACTGTATACCTATATCACCTTTAGCTCCTTGAAAAAAAGCAGAATAGCAATGCAATAAATGAATAAACATCTTTGCTGCTCTAAGGCAATATTATGGAAGTTAGCCAGAAGATGGCACTGGAGACCCTGATGAGAAGAAACATAACAAAATGAATTGATATTATCACCTGGATTTCAAAGAACAAGGTTGCTCACTCTGGATTGGCCAATTAAAACCATTAATTTGAAAAGGAAGGAGAGAGGTCAAGGATCTGATTCAAATGTCACACAAACACAGAGTCTAGTGCCAATTTAAATTAGATTACTTAAGGACATCTACTGCTATGTTTGTACACAAGTTTGACAGGCAGTTGCAGAATATAATGGAGGATGCAAATACTCTGTACTATACATGTGATTGCTGGATAAGTAATCTCATGTCCCAGTTTTACCTCTGATCTATGTCAGCTTCAATTAATTTGGCCATATTGCAATCTACTATTAGTGCACTTAAGCGGTACAGCTAGCCACTAGAAGAGTCTTCACCTATTTCACTGAGCGAAAAATTTTATACACATGCGTTTGAAAGTCTGTTCACAACTGTGACATTCTGCTTGGTCCTGATAAATGAAGAGGTTGTCTAAATGGTGGAAATACTCCTTACAGAATGCGAGGGGAATCTCTCCTGTCTTGATGGCATTCCACATTGTTTCGCCATATTGGGAAGGTAGGGGGCCCAAAACATCAAAAACTCCATAGGAAAAGCCTCTCTGGCTTTTCCCGGAGTTTTTTTTAAAAAACAGTGAGGGGAATGCACATTCCTTTTCATTGGGACAAGTGATTAGATATGAATCGCTTTCTCATAAGAGAGGAAGCGCAAAGCTAATTGGTCAGGTGAGTATGGGGGCAGGGCTTGCTAACAAGGGAAGAGCCCACTGCCACCATGTTGGATTTTTGCCTTAGCAAGCAATCGCTAAGGCGATAAAATGGGCTGTTTTTTTATTTGTTGTTGTTGTTGTTTTGCTTTCCTGTTAAATCAAAAAATTGCTCTATTGCACCTTGGACATCATTTTTTAAAAAAGTTTAGCAGTGGCAAACTGAGGTAAGTACAAATGAGGGTAAATCATTCGTGGACACCATCTTACATGCAAAGCTTATGGGGGCAAAAAATCATTAAGACAAGTCCCAGCTGCTGCAAAATGCCATTACTGTGGGGTACTCTGTTTTTTTTGGGGGGGGGGGCTTGAAAAACAAGCCCCCAGACAATGGCTTTGGATTTTTTTCCTAATGTACTGAAACCATTAGTTATCTACATTTTTTCGTACACAATCATAAACAATACGAAGTGACAAACAAAGTGGGAGAGAGAGTGGTGCAACACACATGCATGGCTGACTACAAAATAAATTGTATCCAAATATGAGAAAATTAATTAGCTGGTGAGTCATCCACAGTGAGTGACTCAGCTAAAGTGGCACTTCTTCACATTGTAAGAAGTAATTAGTTCTGCACAGTTATTATTCAAACGCCTTTAACTAGGGTTGTTAATTTTTTCCTTCCTTTTTTCCTTTTATTTGACAGCGTTTCATCGTATGCGCAACAGCACAAACAAAGATGAGAGAGAGAAAAACAAACATTAAGACAAACACAGGGGAAACTTGGTGGAAAGACCTGGGCTCGTTTAATTTTGAATGTTTGGAAGAAAGTGAGAACAAAACATAAGGGCATGCGAAAATAATTTTCTCAAAACTATTTTGCACATCTAATGGACTGTATGTGGAAGACTCCTTATGTGTACATACGACTAGGTACCAAGTATTTACAAAAGTGCTGTTTTTCCCCAAATCATGTAGCATTCTTAGATACTGGGCTTATTGTTCTGACACACACAAAAGGACCATCACAAATACATAAACAAAACTTGGAATATAGGACTTTATTGCATAAAACTTTTAAATCAGAATTAAAGCTGGATAATAAATAGCACCTTTGACGATACTTATCACATGATGTTGCCTTCAAACGTTGCTGCTATGCCTCTAAAGTGTGATTAGGGCGTCCCTTGCCATTGATGGGGAATAGCTTTCAATAGGCTCCCAATTGAGCTGCTGTGCCATGAGTCCTTAGGTGTGATAAATTTCTCCAACTGCAGTCCCAAGATTGGGCAGTCACGTGGTCTCAGTCTCCTCCTCTCCCCCTCTCTATCCCCAAATAGGCTGGTTTTCTTTTTTTTCCACTTTCCTTTTCTTTTTTCTCTGTTTCACTAAATCGCATTGCCATAATTGTTAAATTGCATTCAGACTAAAAATGACATTTTAAAAAACATTAAAGGCATGCTGGGTAGGGCAATAGGACAGGGAGGCAGGGTTAAGGGGAGTCTGGAAGAGAACCAAGGGACTGCCAATGGCTGAAACAAGCCCCAGTGGTGCTATTGAAGGGATGTGCGATACTGAGGATTCCTAACCTGGTACATATCAATTTACTTTTGCTAACGCGATTGCAGCGAGAATGGGTCTCGTGTGGTAATGTCCATAGTAGCTATGAAGAATGCAAGAAATACAGTTGTCCCTTCATATTCACTGGGGTTTGGTTCCAGGACCCGCCGCAGATACCAAAATCTGTGAATACTCAAGTCCCATTATATGCAATGGCATAGCAAAATGGTGTCCCTTATATAAGATGGCAAAATCTTTTTGGGTTATTATTTTTTTAGAATATTTTCAAGCCATTAATACTTAAATCTGTGGATACCAAATCCATGGATATGGAGGGACAGCTGTACTTACAATCAATGTAAACAGCAAATGAACATGAATACAAAAATGCAAAACTGAATGGAATATCCATATTAATTTATCTGGCTACTTCATTTTCCAACCTCTAAGCATACCATAGTACTGAACGTCCTGAAGGGGACCTCTATTGGCTACCTCAAGTCTGGTGACTGCCAGTAGCATCCTAATTAGAGTTCTGTGCCTCAGGGCTTAGTTTTCTGCTTCCAAGATAGACAGTGTTGTATTGCAGTGTTGTCATGGCCAGCCAGGCTGAGGACTCAGAGGACTCAGGAGATGAGGGGGCTGAGCCAGAACCTAGACTTGTCATGCCAACTACAGCAGAGCCCATGTCTCAGCAGCCTAGCCTCCCCCCAGCACAGGGTCCAGGCCTGGAGACATAGAAGAGCAGATACCTACCTTCAGTCAGAGAAGATCAGAAAGGGTGTGTCTCTGGCTATCCTGGAGATTAAATGAGAAACGCTCAGCAATCACCAAACAGCTGTGATTAGGAGCTAGGCCAACATAAACAGCTGTGAGACGCCGAGCTTCTTCGTCAGAGGCTATCTGTGTTCCCTAGTGAAAGAATCTGACTCTGACTATCTTGTTGCCTGAAACCTTGCCTCCTAGACTTTGGATTTACCTGGAACTCTTGATCTTGGACTGGACTCACTGATCTGCTTGCTGGAACTCTTGACCCTGGACTGGACTCACTGATGAGCACTCTGAACTCTTGGACCTTTGGCTTGCCCCTGGTTTCTGCTATTGGACTGGTACTGTGCTTCTGCATTATTTCCGTGTTGTTGCAAAGCCTAGCTTCTTGAGTGCCTCCATCTTATCATCCATCCCATTGACTGCTTTCCCGGACAAGTGTATGTGCTGCTCACTGATGTGAGGAGCCCAGGGAGAATCATCATTTCAACAGATGGCAATAATCTTGGTGTGTATCATTTTAACTTGTACCAGATTTGTAATTAGTTTTCTTTTGGTTTTTGACCCAATGGATTGTATTTCCTGTTTAGAATCAGTCAGTTGGGAGGGTTGAATCCCAAGGTGTTTGATGGATTTATACCTTGATAAGATGTCTGAAGTTTCCTGAAATGTCTTTTGGTCATCTTTGGAGGCTATTAAAGCAGAAGAGCTCACTGTGTTCATAATTAATTTGCAGGTCTTGTCTGTCTGGAATTTGGTGAAGATTCCTGTTAACACCAGATGGCTTCCACCACGTTTATTAAAAATCTAAGAAAGGTTAACGAAATGTTATCTTTTGTTTGTTTAAGTGCCTTTTACATTGAGGTTGTTCTGGATTAATTGAGTCAGAAGTTCAATTGCTATACAACTCAGGATTAGGTTACCTTAAGGAACATCTTCTCTTCTCCTGTATCAATGTCCCAAGCCACTCTAATCTTTGGCAAAAGCACTATTGGTCATGCTGTGGGCTATGGGTTTCTGTCTAAATATGATAAGGAGATGGAACTTTTCTACAGTGGCATCTACTTCATGAGATAATCTCTCCTCTATGGCACATTAGGCCTCAGTGCTGGCATGTTTGGGGCATTTATTAGAAAAGTATTATTGTGCCTTCAACTATTTTGAACTATTTTGGCTCCTTGTTCAAATGAGAAGTGGTCTAGAAATACTGCTACTAAATAAATGTATCAAAGAGTAATGGGAGTGTTGGGCACCCCATCTTACCTCTATACATAGTTTGACTGGGGAGTGTATGTCCTTAGTATGTGTACAACTGCTTCCAATTTACAGTACAGTTGGCTCATCACAGAAATTAATCACTCACAAGGCCCAATCTGGAGAGGATTTCGAGGTGATGTGGCCACGCCAACTTGCTAAATGCCTTAAGATCATCTAATGAGAAGAAAGACATTGACAACCTGGAGGAGCTGCTACAACTTTCCTTCAGAGACACAAGCTCACTCTTGTGCAGTTCATTACTCGCCAAGTCTTGTGTGGCTCACCAGCCATGAATGGTAGCCTTGCAAAGATGGAAAGAATATTCCTTTGCTATTAATTTCCAGGCTCAGAAAGGGGTTTCCTGGTGCTCAGGAAAGTCTATCAGGAAGAATTCAGGCAGCTGCAAAATTCTTTGCATGTTGAGAAGTAGCCTGAATCACTCTAGGGGCCGGTTTACACAGCAGATTTATTGCGGCAACTTGCGGTTTAATTATTTTCCGCAGCTGTGCCAGTCAGGGTTTTTTTCTAATTATGTCGCTTTGCAGTTCACACTTGAATAAGTGTGGGGGGTGTGGCTCTGTGTATCTCTGTAAATCTGCCTGTAAATGAACTCATTCCATAAAGCAGAGGGAGAGTAATCTCTCTGCTAAAAGACCATGCCGTGGATCGTGGATCGCAAGTTTTTCCAGCTGCTCTCTGTCTCTCTATTTCCCCCTCCCTCCTTCCCCCAAGCAGAGAGAGAGGGGGGAGGAAATAGCAGTTCATCTTGCTACAGCCCTTTGTGAAATGGTTTCTCTCCCTCCCCCGTGCACAGGATAAAAGTGACGAACAGCTTTACATACTTTCAAAACAGCAGAGGATGAGAAGGAATGCTCCAGGAATGAAAGAAGTTGGGAATCCTTTTTTCTTTTTTTTTCAAACTGGCTTGCAAAATAGCAGACAGGATTTTTGCAAGTTTCTTCTCTAATGGCTACTGTCTTTGCCTCCTCCCTGCCCCTCTTTTAAGCCCACCCCTGCATCATCAACCAATCACAATGCAGCTGTGCTTTAATCCTTAGCGGAATGCTAGTTTACACTGCCAATAAAGCACTACATTGCAAATATTCCTGCAAAAATAGCGACATGCCCTGCCACGCTATATTTGGGTGTTTTACCTTCCCCCCTTCTGAATGAGGCGATGCTGTGCTGCGATCCATGTGAACTATGAGCTATCTTAGTGGTATATTTAGGGGAATATTTGCCCGTGTAAACGACCCCTAGGTTAGGGTAGGTTATGTGATATTCCTTGAGCCTATAGGAATTTGCAAGTCACATGTTCATGGGTGCGGTGGGGTTCATGCGACAGGCCACAGCAGCAAAAGAAATGGGTAAACTAAATAAAACATCCCCAAGAAAAAAAGAAACTAATGAGTGTGAAGAAGAAGCTAACAAAGCAACTTCCTTTCTGTGGTGGTGATGGTGGGTATATTTTGCCTCCTTTTAGTTTTTCCAGTTGTCTCATCTTGGTTTTGACCACTAGCAGCTCAGCTTGACAGAAACTAGTTTTCATACTATATCACTTGTAAAAGTTGGGTGTTGGGTAAGGAAGGGCATGGCTCTACCATTTTCCATAGCGTACAATTTCTTTCCTACATCTCTGTATGCCCAGAAAATCCTAAAAGGAGCATGCAGTACTTTAATATCAAGACTATATAAATGCATAATAGTCACGGGAATGGAAAAACTGATGCAGTAAGCACTGGTGGTTGGTTGTTGTTGTTGTTGTTTTTCTTAAAGCGTAGAAAAGTAACTTTTTGGACTACAACTGTAAGAATCATCCAGCCAACATGGGGAACTGTGAGAGTTTTAGTCTTATGACCAGTACAGTGAAAGGCTAAGATATCCAAGCTGAAAGCCAATGATAGAGACCAAGAGGTGCCATAGCAGCTGTTTAATTCTGCATTGCATAAAGGGTATCAGTTAGCTCTTGCTTGCCTTCTCACTAGACAGCTTCACGTTATGCAAGCTCAATTATCATTTTGTTCATTAATCCATCTGCACTGGATTCGGGTAGGGGGTGGGGAGGAGAGGAAGGATGACCGCCGCCTCAGGTACTGCCATTTCCCCCTCTTCAGTGCCACTTTTTCAGTGAAAGCACAGCCACAGCATTAGTTGCTCTCTCTGAGGTCAGAACAACCAGATCACCCTCCCATTGCCAGGCTGGCCATCCATTCTGACTTCAGAGAGTGACTAGCACTGGGACTTTGCTTTCACGGAGCTCTGCTTCAAGCCCTAAGTGTAAATAGCACCACTGAATGGAAGCCAAGTGTTTTAAAATACACTTTAAAAACAAATCTTTTTGCTTCACTGGGGATAAAAATCTGAATTCAGATTCAGGCTTTGGCAAGTAAGGTATGTCACTTAAATCCAGGCCAGAGTAGTTTGAATTTCATCCAAATTTTTACCCCCATGTAGTCAGGCCTAAAGAGGAGAGTATAGGTTTGTTCTCTGCTGTCCCAGAGAGTAGGACCAGGTCTAATGTTTTCAAGTTACAGGAGGGTTGATTTCGACTGAACATTAGAAGGAACTTTTTTGACAGTAAGATCTGCTTAAAAATGGAACCAATTCTATAGAGAGGTGGTGAGACCTCTCTATCTGGACATCTTCAAAAAGAGGCTAGACAGCTACTTTCTGGGAACGCTCTAGGTGGATTTCCAGCACTGGCTGGGAGGGTTGGACTCCATGGCCTATGAGATCCCTTCCAACTCTATGATTCTATGATATAGCAATAACAATAGCATTGATATTTATATACCACTTATCAGTGCCGAAGCACTCCCTAAGCGATTTACAATGAGCCCTAGCAAGCATAACCCGTGGCCAGTTGTAACCAAACAACATCTGGAGGGCCAGCATTGCCTTTCCATCTCAGACTCAGGTGTGGTCACAGCATTAAGGTTGAAGATACAAGGAGCATAAGTTGTTTGGGGCATGGTTACTTATTGCTATGGTCCATCCCCTTCTCCTTTCTGAGTATCGTACCACAAAGGCCATAACTTTGATCTATAACTGTTTGGGAATCACATATTGCTATCTAGACAAATGTTTGACCTCAGGATTACTGCAGAAGTGCAGAATATTATTCTCAGGGACAAAATTTGTTATCCTATGTTACTGAAATTATCTGGGACTTAGGCTGCTGCCACACTGCAGAAATAATGCAGTTTGACACCGCTTTAACTATCATGGCTCCAGCCTATGGAATCCTGGGATTGGTAGTTTGTTGTGGCACCACAGCTACCTGACAGAGAAAGCTAAATATCTCACAAAACTACAAATCCCAGAATTCCACAGCACTGAGCTATGGCAGTTAAAGCAGTGTCAAACTGCATTATTTCTGCAGTGTGGCAGCAGTCTTAGATAGAGTACGTTCTGCATTCACAGTCTTTCCCTCAGTTGCCAAAATAATATTTATGCAAAGTGACATGCCTCTAGTCTTAACCAACAAAGATTTTCTCATATTGTTATGAGAGGAAAACTGCTTTCTCAAACTCAAGGAGAGTACCTTTTCTAAGATAAGTGCACCATGATTTCTTTTTCTCTGATGGTTTAAAACCAAATTGTCCCAAATGGCTCATGTCCTCAAGTTCTCTCAGGCATCATCCTGCTCACTACTATAGTAAGAGAACATCTTCAGCAACCTGACAGACTCTGAGGATTTGTTCGCTTCTCCATCACAGGACCTGAGAAATTCAGTTAGCTTTTTCACATTTCTGAGGGCAGCAATATCAGCAGAACAGATCATTCTTTGAGACAGAAGGAATTTTAGTTGAAAAGTCCAGTGTGTTTTCTATTCCTACAGCAAGATGAATTGGGAACCTGCACTACATGAACAGCCAAGGTGCCATGCTGGCCTTGGTATGCTAATGCCCCCTAATCCATGCATTCCCTTAGCCTTTTTCCAAACACCATTTCAAAAATGTAGTTGGACACAGTGGTGAAATATGACATGGGCACTTGTAAACAAGAAAGCTTTAGTACAGCTCCAGAACTCTGAGATGCATAAAGTTGTGGAGCAGACATATACCTCTGAAGACATGTTCTTAAACACAATCGAGAGGGAAGGGCATTGCCTTCATTCCCTGCTTGTGGGTTTCCTGAAAGCACCTAACTAGATGCAGTTAGAAAGAAGGTGCTAGACTATGCAGACTCCAGGGCAGTTCTTGTGTTCTTATAATATACACACAATTTCCTATGCTATGCATACTTTTGTACTTCACAATTGCTATATTTCGCCTTATATCCATTTGAATCCCCACATTATATACCACCAGCCTTCTTCCCATGTATCCAACATATTCAAATACTGACTGTGGTTTGTGCTTCTTTTCAGATTTATTATCTTGTGCATTTGATAGTATTTGTTTATTGTTACAGGTGCTGAAGTCAGACTCCTATATGAAAATCTACACTTTGTTGCTTTTTGAAAAAGCTGTCAGCTGTAATAGTGCAAAGATGCTGATACAAAATAAGTATACTATACAGAACAGAGAAAGAAGGAAAAAGAAATTAAACTGAGTCAAATGTAAGTCATTGATTAACTGCTTAATTACAGACTGTGAGATTTAATTTGGATATCTCTCAAGGGAATCTGTGTTTTCTTCATTAAACATCCTCAGAACATTGCATAGTTTTACACACCGG
This sequence comes from Gambelia wislizenii, assembly GCA_030847615.1. Classification (NCBI taxonomy): domain Eukaryota; kingdom Metazoa; phylum Chordata; class Lepidosauria; order Squamata; family Crotaphytidae; genus Gambelia; species Gambelia wislizenii. The sequence goes on from JAUMIR010000007.1 coordinate 36,450,396, forward strand.
GGTATTTTAATGACAATTATTTCCACGTAAACGTAACGAGATTTGAACTGTTTGATCATCAAGAATTTAACTTGATGCAAATGCCAACCACTGTTAAGATTTATGTAGCATATTTTTAAAGGTATAAGGCATCATGAGCCAAACAGATATATCCAAGCCAGACATGTCTCAATGACTTATGCTTTACTCAGCTCAAAGGGTTCTCTGAGGGCTACATGCCTGCACTGCTGATTTCCAATTCAATATAAGCAACAGAGGCCTATATGAACCAACACTCTTATAAGTTCCTACCAGTTACTTGACAATGTGGTCTGTGAATAGGGCAGCCTGGTCCAGTAGTGCTTACTGGTGGGTCTTTGTGGCCAAATGCCCATTTTTCTTATTGCTTTTAATATTTGAATATTATACAAAACACACACATCTTTCTCTCACCCTCTGGTTTGAATATAAGGCCAATAACATTATGGTAGAAGCTAGCCCATCTAACCATACAGTATCTTGAAAATTTACAAATAACCGTTGTCCGCTAAACCTGTCCCACATTTTCCTTTCAAACTGTCTAGAGCTACAAGAAATAAAAAGGTCTGCTCTCTGAGATTAAGCACTAAGAAAGCTGTGCCGAATGAGCATAAAATCTGTGCCCCTCTTTACCTAGTTTAACCAGCAGAGGGAGACATAAACATCATAGGACATTTGCCACACTAAGTAATAAGAAGGCCTCTGTTCCTGCTCTTCAAGGGTTTTCCCATCGGTAGCAGAAAGCTGGAAAGGGAAAGGAGATGACCCACCTGCTCTCACTGTACTCCTTCTTCTCCCTGACATTCAACCACTTGCGAAGCAGGAAGCGCTTGCGTCGTGGAGAGGCACTAGGCGTGGAACAGTTTGACCAAGGGGTGTCCTCATCACTGGAAGGGGTGATTTCAATCGAGGGAAGTTGTAGGAAATCTTTATTAGAGGAGGATGCAGTCTCTAGGCTCTGCTCTTGAATGTTTCTCGTGCGCCTCATCCTGAACCGCCTTCGGCGCAGGGTTGGGGTTGATGAACTGGACCAGGCACGGGCACACTCCACCACCTGCTGCTCTGGCACTTGCAGTGCTGGGAGCTGAAGGGTCTCTGTCATCTTGGCAGCTGGCATCCGTTCTTGTATCACTTCTCCTCCCACTCCAACACTCTCTCTTTCTCACCCCACTGTGATCTCAGTGCAAGCCACACTGAAGAATTAAAATCTGACTTACTCCCTTCTCACCCAGCTTGGCACCCTCCCTCCCGCTCCAATAGGAAATCTCATGTTCCTCAGGTGGTTTCATTTAACAAGGAAGAGCCTCAAGGCCACCAACAGAGCCAACCAGCTACAAGTTGCGCTTGAGTTTCTACCCAAGTCCTTTAACCTGAAGGGATAACTTTCTTCTCCATCTGTGGCTCCTTCAAAGCACCCATCCAGTTTTGCATCAGGGACAAAGGCCAGCCTGCCCACAAACAGCTTCCCCTTGCTCTGCTTTGCTGTGCTTCCAGTAGTCCTTCTTTGCCTCCTTGTGCAGTGGATCAATGCCTCCTCTAGCGCTCAGCTGCAAAACTGTGTGCACTCCGGAGTGACTGAGTGGGAATCCAGGAGGAGCTGCGAGGAAGTCAGAGAAAAAGAAATGGGGAGGGGGAGAGAAAGACAGACAAAGAGCAAGAGACAGAGGGAAGGAAGCAGTGATATATAATAAAACTGACAAAGAAGAAGAGATGGGAGAGGGAGATTCTCTCCCCACCTCCAGCAGCTGATAAGCTCAGGCAGCTGCTGCAGCAAGTGTAACCATACTCTTAACTCAAGGGACAAGGTCTCTGTTACTAAATGTGCTGCTGCTCCAATCAGCCACAGGAAAGGCAAAGGGGGAAAGGGGGTAATGAAAACAAGCCTTTCGTACAAGGTGATTGGTTGGACTCGCCCTCCATGTCACATTTTCAGGCTAGGTGTCCCACCCTGCTGAGGGAGGGGGAAGCAGATGACCTCCAAGCATAGTTGTTGTGAGTTTGTTTTCCTGTGTGCTTCATTTCAAGTCACAGAAAGTGAAAGAAGGAAAGACACAAAAAGGTTGCAAGGAGACACTATCAGCCAGAAGCTTAACAATCATTGTTGTTGCTGTTGTTGTTATTGTTGAAGACAAAATTCAAATTGTCATTTGCCACACCAAACATAACCAGAAGTGAAATCTGAAGCAAACTGAAAGACAGAAGGTGAGCCAAAATTGCTGAGTTTCATGCATTGTGAAGTTCAACAAGTTTTTTTCTGCTATAAAACTTGAGGCAAATATGGAGGTTCCTGATTGGGTAAAACATCTGAGAACTGGGAGTGGGTTTCGGGAGCTGACAATGAACCTGTAGAACGTTGTTAGTGGTTTCTTACACATCCCTACAGATATTTCCACAGGAATGAAGGATAAGGCGCAGAAGAAGGAGTGACTTCTGGGTGCGGGGCTGCTTCCAAAATGACATGTTTTGGTACAGAGTTCCAGGTTAAGAAAGACTCACAGATTGCATGCAGAGACACATAAGCATATCAGATGGAACAGTGAGAGAAGCCATGGCAAAAGCCCAAAGTATTACAAGCAGCACAAGCAGGGAGAAATTCAACAATAACATAACCTCCAGATGAAGGTGAAAGGAAAAAAAAATGCAATTATACTGAAAAACACCAATGACTGAGGGCTGAGAGAAAGGGTATCACTTGGTAGCTGCATTGTACTTCCCTTGGAGCAGCTGCAAATTTGTGACTGTGAACAGGACTCTAACAAGACAAGTGCTTTGCCATGCTGATCACCAAGAGACAAGCTGAACACTCTCTTAACTAGCTTTATGCCTGGTATAGTCCCAGTGTACTATTTGTCTCACGAACTCAGCTATGCTGCATTTCCTCTTTTACAAGGACACATTTAGCAATTTATTTTAATGTGATCAAACCTTGTTAGTGCCCCCCTGACACATGCTGTCTAATAGCCAATGCACTTTTGCTCCTTGTAGATGCTCCTCTCACTTTCCTAATTGCTACTCTGCAGTCAGCTGCCCGCCTGTGTTCACTTGCCCCCGATCACAATATATTAATGGAAAATTCATTATAACTACCTGTATAGCTAAAGAAGTCAATAGCTTGTAGGAAAGGTCTCTGGGGTGCCATGGGGAAGGAAACAATGGAATCGAGATTTATAATGTAAAGAAACCAAATCTTCCAGAAAAGTCAACCAAAAAAGTAGTATGTAACCTCCCTGCATGGAAGAAGCTTGCAAACGGCATTGGTTTTCCAAGGGCTGGCCCAGTTTGAAGCTTCCATCATGGCTGTTTTGACACAGCAAATCTCAACTGAAAATGGAGGGGAAATACTGAATGGAAGTTATTAGCTAGTGCAAGGATGGGCATGCCCCAGAGCCTGGAGGGCTGCATCATCCAATTTTCAGCTCCGCTGAAGTGCCTGAGGACAGCATTGTGCTATTGTGGCTGTCATTCTGAGCAACCAGAAGTGATATCATGTCACTCCTGGTCACTTCTGGGGCCTTTGTGTATGGGGGGGGCTGGGTGGGTTTTGTGGGGTGTTGAGCCTCCCCAACAGCATTTTAAATAGTTTTGGAGTGGCCACAGTGAATTGGTTTTGTTTTGGGTTTTTTGCCAAAAATGGGGGGGGGGGTTGGCTGAAAAAATGGGGGCATGTTGGGAATGGCAGTGAGGATCCCAAGAACTCCTCTGAACCCTCCCCAAGGATCATACATGGCCCATGGCCCACATGATTCCCACTCTAATTTATTGCATTCTTCTTATGGTATAAGGAAACTTTTGGTCTCTGCCACCCAAACAGATGCAACAATCATCGTTTGATATGGGACTCATGGTTTGTAAGTATGTCTGATAGAAACTGGCTTTACAATTATTTTAGGAATTATTTGTTAGAAATTACTAAGCCCTTCATAGAACGACTGTTTCCATGATTTCTCATTGGGCAACACAAAAGATCTTCCTTAGTTGCCATGTTCAGGCTCTGGAACTCTCTACTGAGGGAGGCCAAGCCAGTTCCATCTCTGTGATCACCAGAAGGAAAGCAAGTTGTTATTGTGTGCCTTCAAGTCATTTTCGACATATGGCGACCCTAATGCAAACCCATCTTGGGGTTTTCTTGGCAAGATTTGTTCAGAGGGGGTTTATGTTTGCCTTTCTCTGAGCGAATGTGACTTGCCCAGGGTCACTGAGTGGGTTTCCATGGCCGAGTGCGGATTTGAACCCTGGCCTCCAAAGCTGTAGTCCAACACTCAAACCACTACACCTCACTGGCTCTGCAAAGAAAGCAAGATCTGTTGTCAAAAGCCTTCCCTCTCCCCCTCCATGGAGGCCTTTGGCTACTGACCTTAATTGCCAAGGAAGAGGCTTTAAATTGGGCAGGATGTTTTTGTTTTTTTTTTCTATTAGTGTCTTTTTAAACTGCCTTTTCAATTTGTAGGCTTTTATTCATTTTAGGTTTGTATTTGTACTATTAAATTGTTAGCTGCTTCGAGTACCGTTAGTGTCAGAAAAATGGCATAGAAATGTAATAAATAAACATTAAATGAGTTTGAAATGGGTGTAAAGATACCCTTAAGAGGCAAAATGTAATGTTTTTACTGCAATTGTTGCATGTGTATCTATGGAATAAGAGTCCTGTGCTGAGCATTATGCAGCAAAGTTACTATCATGGTGTTTTATAATTATGTGATACTGGTATTGTTTTCATCACAAAAAGTGCTTTGAGTGCTTCTAGTAGGCTGGAAACCAAGATATAAAAATTGTCCCTTCAACTTGTTTCCAACTTATGGTGACCCTAAGGCAACCCCATCACAGGCGTTTCTCAGCAAAGACTTGTTCAGAAGGGGTTTGCCCTTGATTTCCTCACAGGCTGAGAGATTGTGACCTGCCTAAGGTCACCCAGTGGGTATCCATGGCTGAGCGTGGATTCAAACCATGGTCTGCGGAGTTGTAGTCCCAACACCCAAACTACTTACACACTTCTATGTAAAGCTACACAAACTTTTATGTAAAGCTACATAAAATAAGAAAATAGTTAAGTCACAATCTGAGGATATCTGCATTTTTAAAAGGTGGACTACTCAGTCCACAAGACATTATACAAGTAGTTCCTTGGCACCAAAAGTTTTCTAAGCAGGTTTTCCCATTACCAGGCAACGCTTACTTATGCCATAACATTCTGTGTCAGTTGTTAATTTTGGACAGAGGACATTGGACACCTGTTTGATGCTCTTTGAAATACCGGAACTCTGTAATGAGAGAGACAGAACAGTGTTCCTGACTATACGGTGTAAAAAATACTAGTTACAGAAATGAGGTCTTGCTCTACAGGACAAAAAGGATTGGTGTCGATACAAACATTAGTCTTTCTTTCATTTATGTATTGTAGCCTAAATAAAACTAGTACTTTAGTCCCAACCAGAGTGAATTCACTGGATCAGTGAGGTTTATGTAAGTGTAGACTTAGCATTGATCAGTTGATTTTATGTGTCTTATCTGCTTGGAGCCAACATTTAGGCTATGAAGAGCCAAGTCAAAATTATAGTCTTCTGACCTGATTCTGCAGAACAAGAAGCTCAGAGACTAGTTTTACTTAGAGAAAAATACACCACAGCTATGCTAAAGCCATCTAAAAACATGGTTGTATTTCAAACATTTTGGCAACTACAACTTGACCATATTTGTCATACATGAGGTATAAATCTTCTTTGAGCACTCTTTTGCTAGTTATATGAACAATTTATTTACCACTGCAGCTGCAGGAGAAAGGAATTTATTAACACACATTAGCATATTTGCCAATGCAAGTTTAACGTTTGTATTGCCAGTTAACTGAAATAAGAGCAGATTCCCATCTCATGTGTAAAAAAAATGCCCTTAACTTGCTTCACATGAGCTGTTTTGTGTATTGTTTATTTGGTTTTTTCAGCCAAAAAAACAGAGCAAATTGAGAATGTGGACACTATGCAAAAACCTCTGTCAGCCAGAATTCTCAGTTGCGTTACAAAAAATAATCTGATATACCTTCACTTTTGGAGTATAAAAGATCCTGTTAATATAATTTAATTTAAGCTTCATTTGTGGAAACCTCCCTGAGGAGGGATAAAGAAGAAAAAAAATGTGCAATCCATATATCTTGCTATCTATACATGTGTGTATCACTTTGGAGTCTGCAATAAATCAGAATCTCAGCCAGCATCTTCTACTATATTTGTCACAACAGCAAGTGTATTGCAATGCCTGTGGCATTTGCTTCTTGGAGTTTTCTATCAATCTGGTATTTTCAGATAGAGTAGGGAAGTCAGGAGAAGCGGCCTCTCTCTTTCTCTCACTTAGAGGTGTGTGTGGTTTTTTTCTCCCTTACCTGTGCAGTACTTTCACCATGGGTCACTGCTCACAGCACACACAATTAATCACAAGGGAACCAACTTGCAAGTACAAAAGGTCTTGGAGCAGCACATTTCCCCCTTATTATGTGAAAGTATCTGCTCTAGTAGATCAGGTCAGTGGAGCCTATGGCCAAGATGCTGCTCACGCAGAAAGACAAACAGACAAACAAAACCTGTATGCATTATATGGCTTTACACCTTTGTTACGAGGAAAATCATAGAAATTAATAAAACTTACTGCTGTCAAAACTGTCTGCCCATCAGTTCTCCCTAATCTCATGATGAGGTCGGGTACCTCTTTACAGATGTGTCCAGTTCATAAGAATACCTGATGGTATGTTGACACAATACATTGCCCCAGAGGAAACTGAGTTGCCAGCACTGTAGTGAAACACATTCACATCGGGAGGCATGGAGACACACTATCCACAATGCTGCAGCCTTATTTGAGAACTCATGCCGAACAAGTCTTGAAGAGAAACGACAACGCAGAAAGAATCACAACCCGGAAACATCACCCAAGGAGACCTTCTGCTGTGCTTTCTGCAACCGGACATGTTTATCTCAGATTGGCCATTTCAGTCATCAGCGCACTTGCAGAAAGCGTGGGATGAGTCCTTCCTGAATCTTCGTTTGCGAAGAAAAGGCAGAGAGAGAAACACATTATAGTGATAGTGATTGTAAACTGCACAACAGTTTCTAGTAGTTCTGATTTGAGGCCACGCTCCACCTAGATGTCTCTCTGTATCGCTGCCTTATTTATTTATTTATTTATTTATTTATTGGATTTATATCCTGCCTTTCTCCCAAGGTGGGATTCAAGGCAGCTTACAATAATTTTTTTTAAAAATCTAAAACATTACAAAAGTTTAAAAATAATTAAATAATTGACTTGAAGAATAAATATGGTGTAGATGTACAAAGTGCTATTGCTTAACAATTTGTAAGCTGCTCTAAGAGCCTTTGTGGCTGAAGAGCGGGGTATAAATACCTAAATAAATAAATATAGAGTAAATAAAATAAATTCTGTATCCACAGATTCAACCTACCACCATTCAAAAATATTTTTAAAAAAAGAAATTCCAAAAAACAAAACCTTATTTTGCCATTTTATTTAAGGGACACCATTTTACAATGCCATTGTATATAATGGGACTTGAGCATCCATGGATTTTGGTATCCACAGGAGGTCCCGGAACCAACCCCAGTGGATATCGAGGGCCCACTGAAGCATATATGACTCTCCTCCCTCCTCCATATAAGACCCTGTACCATAGGCCAAGGTAAGAGTGAGAGACTGGCTCAAGGTCACCCAGTGAGTTGTACAGCTTCATAGGCCCTGGAAACACAACCTAACAAGTCCCAGTGCCCATATGGAAGCATTATACCCCACTGGTTTAACACACACACACACATACACACATTGGTTTATGGTATGACGCATCTATGCATTTGAAGCTGTCATCCTATTTATGTTTATCTGGAAGTAAACAGCACTAAATGGAGCAGATTTCACTTCTAGGAAAATATGTATATTGATCTGAAAATTTCCTAACTATGCCAAATAGCAAAATTTCATATACTAAGTTATATGGGATACCTTTAATGTGTTTAAAGCAATAAAATAAGTATAGATTGGTTAAAAAAAAAAGTAATAACCAATTTAATCCAAAATTTCTCTCCCCTCCCCCGCCACATGATGAAACCTATTTCCCATCCACCCCCCTCAAAAATTCTGTATTTTTTTTTCATCTCCAGAGCACTACAACATCTTGAGACACAGATGCTAGCAAAAGGCAGAGCTATGAATCAGGACTAAATATCTTCCTTTAACTGAAAGAAATCCTAATTGCATGGGCTTTTCCCTGAAAAAGACAGGAAAAGTACCAAATAAAGTGTGAAGTGCTGCCTGCTGTGCCTATAAGGGAGCTATCACTCTCACTTCCACTCTGCACAAAGCTAATAAGTAGAAATGTTTAAAACTTGTTCTGAATACCCAGAAGTAATACACAGGCAGGGAAAGAGTTGGTTCCTACCTCCAATGGGTAAACTTACTTTGTAATAAAGTATGTAGAAATTACTTCCTAAATTCCACTTCTATCCATCATCGCTCTATTACACACCATTTCAGCAGAGGGGCCATTAGAGGAAAATTTCAAAATTAGGTAAGTGGCTGGGGAGGAAATGTCATTTTCTCTTTCTGCTTTTCTTTCCAAGCGGAGTTACTTGGGAAATGTTTTGCAGACAAGTGAAAAATCTCTCTTTCATTTGTTGTACCTCTCAGAGACCTGCTCATTCATTCATTCATTCTAAACAGAACAGACCATAGAACAAGGAAGTATGAACCATAGTACAGAAACATGGCAAATTTATTTCTGTTAGGGAGCTGCCTCACCCCCTAAATAGAATGGGACTGCTAGCTACATTCCAGTAAACCTTCTGACAGCTTTGATTTTTGCATCTTGGATCAGACCAAACATCATGGTCTGATCCAGAAGGACAATTCTAGTGTTCTTAAGCCAATTGAGGATTACTTAACACAGATCAGCTATGCTTCATCTGTTAAGAGATTGTAGATTTATGTATGGTTGCTTGTAAACTGAAAACACAATAGTAAACCACACAAATTGTAATTTTAAAAAGACAGACTGACAGAACTACTCCTAGTAAAAATATGACAGCACTGGAAAGAGATACATCAGAACGTTGCCTTCATTTCTAATCAAGAACAAGTAGGCTGATATTTATGTAATACAGTCCTCACATTTTATGTGTGTATGTGCCTTCAGAGTTACAGTGCCACCTCAAAACCCAACTGTGGTTTCTTGTTTGAAAGTATTTAATGCCCATGAAAACCTTGACCACTTTCCCGATGCCATGTTGCTTTCAAAACAAGAAACTGCAGCTCTGAATTTTGGCAACAGATTAGAGAAAACCCCTCCTCTTGTAACTGCCTGTGTTCAAGAAATCCAATGCCACACTTTTAAGCATCACACAGATAGATTTAAGCAAATATTATACCCATTCTTTGGACATTCCTTATTGTGCACCTACTTTTCCAACTCCCCTCCACAAAACAAACAAATAAACAAAACCTTGAGTGCCAGGACTCTCCAAAGAAGATATTCAAATGATATATCAAAAGGGAGTTTGAATATTATTGGTCTTAATGGCACTGTAGCACCTGATGAGTATTGTACAATAGTTTCCACCAAAAGCTTAACAGTACTTTTTCACAGAGATGATGTTCTTTTAAGCAGAGCCACTTTCACTTAAGACAGATGCCATGTCATGAAGGTATAATTAAGAAAAGAAAAGAAAACATTACTTATTCAGAGTCATCTTTTCCACAGACCACTGTACATGCTTTTGGAGGGTTGGCCAGAACTCTTCTAGGTGCTAAGAGTTAAATGCAGGCGTGCTGTGATTTTTATAGACACATCAGATTTTCTGTACCACTTCTAGTTTGTTTCCATAGGCTAACACAAGCAAAATTAATTCCTCCTGATTAATATGCTGGCTGTCAGTCTTGACAAAAGAAGGTCACGGATTTTTAGAGGTTCTTCTATCAAGGACAAGTATGGTGTTATGTCTACAGTAATTTACACAACCAGTCTCTGTACTGTGCTGTATCTGATCTATTTGTCATCTGGATTAATGTCTCCGAGTCCCCCCAAAAGTTTACAAAAATATTCATCCGCTGTTTTCCCTTCTTATTTACACACACATACACACACACATGAGCCAAATGAGACTGACAAAAATGTATATCAGAGAATACTGAACACTGTCAAAAACAATCTTTCACACTTAGGTTAACTGGAGGCTTTATTCAAGCAACACACCAGATTTCCTTAGCTACAATATTGGGGATAGAAATTCTGGATTTTCTCACTTCCCGACAGATGTTGCAGAACAGGCATCAGTATTTCTTCCTGTTGAGTCGAAACATTTGGGATCTTTTTTTCTCACAAAGAATAGAAAACTCACCACACTGTTTCAAGACTGCACATTTTCAAGAAACTCACAGGTTTACTGAGAAGTGAAAAACTTCCTGAAGAACAACTGTGCAGTTGTAGGTCTGCCTCTGGCCATGCCTGTTTCATTTTGCACAACTTTTCAAGAAAGAAGGAAAAGACAGCACAGCAATGAATGGAACAGATACCAGGGATTAATAAATGTGTATTGTACACTGGAGTTTAGGGGCTGGTTTTCTAATCTTGGTTGATAGAAGAGCTAAGGTGTACAGCAAAAATTCACCAACTATCCCCTTTCGTCCTCTAACCTAAAGAACCTCCAAACAATGGAAACTCTGGGCTCTGTGTCAACGCTCCCTTCTTTCTTGACCTGCCCGCCTGCTCTGATTCCCTGATTACATCTCACCCCTCCAAATTTGCTTCATCCCTGTCAAGCCTGCTTCTCTTCTGTCACCCCCTCCTCCATTGCCCTTTCAGGGTGTCTCTCGAAGGTCCAGGGTGTCTCTTCACAAAGGACAGAGACACCCTGAATCCCAAGGGGAGTTACTTTAATGCTTCTAATGGAATTTAAATGTTACTGTCCTTTGTCTCAGTCCCCACATGGTCAAGAGGGAAGTTGCCTTTACCTACATTGATATCCCTCTAAACCAGTGATGGCGAACCTATGACACCCGTGTCAGCACTGACACATGTAGCCATTTATGATGATACGCGGCCGCATGCCAAGAAGGATGTTTCACACACACACCACCGCCTCCCTAAAGTGGTGGTCGGGGCTTCAAAGCCCTGTTTGCCACTTTCCTCCCCACTCCCACCCTCCCTGAAGTGCTGATTAGGGCTTTGAAGCCCCAGTCGCCACTTTCCTCCACCCCCCACCCTCCCTAAAGTGGTGATCAGGGCTTCGAAGCCCCGGTCGCCACTTTCCTCCACCCCCACCCTCCCTAAAGTGGTGATCAGGGCTTCGAAGCCCCAGTTGCCATTTTCCTCCACCCCCACCCTCCCTAAAGTGGTGATCGGGGCTTCGAAGCCCCGGTCGCCATTTTCCTCCACCCCCCACCCTCCCTAAAGTGGTGATCGGGGCTTCGAAACCCCGGTCGCCATTTTCCTCCACCCCCCACCCTCCCTAAAGTGGTGATCGGGGCTTCGAAGACCCGGTCGCCACTTTCCTCCACCTCCCCACCCTCCCTAATTTGGTGATCGGGGCTTCGAAGCCCCGGTTGCCACTTTCCTCCCCCTCCCCACCCTCCCTAAAGTGGTGATCGGGGCTTCGAAGCCCTGGTCACCATTTTCTTCCACCACCCCCTCCCTAAAGTGGTGATTGGAGCTTCGAAGCCCTGGTCGCCATTTTCTTCCACCCACCCACCCTCCCTAAAGTGGTGATTGGTCGCCACTTTCCTCCACCACCACCCCGCCTCTCTAAAGTTTTTTCCTCAAAGTGACACACCACCTGAGTTATGCTCAGTTTTTTGGCGAAGTTTGACACACCAAGCTCAAAAGGTTGCCCATCACTGCTCTAAACCAACTGAACTACAACAGGAACAACATCAGATCAAAAATCACTGGCCTGCTTTTGCTTTTTAAGGGGTGCCTCATTACAATATTGTTGGCATTCATGTTCAGCTCTCTTCTCAGAATCAGTAAAAATGAAGGTTGCAATCCTATGCATGCTTACTTGGAAAGAAATCTCAATCGACTTAATAGGATTTGCTCCTGAACAAACCTGCACAGGATTCACTGTACATTTTTTGGCACTGTCTACAGCATCTTTACAGAAAATCCCTGCTTGATACAATACAAATTTAGATTTTGAATTTTTATGCCCTTTCCATTATTTCACCTCTTTTGCTTTAATCTATAGCAAAGGGAGTATGCTTCCTTCCATTTATCTCTCTGAGCTTATCTTGAGATATTAATCAAATACACTGCCAGAGATGTGTCAGTATCATGATGATGTTTCTTCCACCATGTAGTTTAATCACAGCAAAAAGAGCCATTCATATACTTGCTTGCTTGCTGGTACAGGATGTTCTGAAGCTAGACGCATTTGAAAGGGGACAAGGGTTATGAGTAGGTGTTAGCGGACTGAGCTGGCAGAGGAGAAAGAGATACAATCACTCAGGTACACAGTGAATTGTGTAGGGACTGTGGTTTTCATTTCAGATTGATAGATAGTTTCTATTCCTTTCTTCACATCACAAAAAAAACTTACTGAAGGTCATCTAGTGCAGAAAAATGTTACAGTGTGATTTTTGTCTTGGAAGCATACACAGAAGCAACTAACATCTGTGTGGGCTCAAGGGTAAGATGTAAAATGGGCATATTACTCTAACTGGTAAAGACAGAACTAGCAATATACATTACATCATACATGAAACTTTATTCAGAGCACATCTCATCCCAGACTAAATAAGGCATACAAATGAGCCTGCTATGGTGAAGAAGTTATGGAAAGTTGGCAGGTGGCTCTGGATGTACACTGTAAAGACATTTCTGAATATGACTAGCCTGATTCTAAGAAGGCTTCTTTGGAGCCCAGGTGTCATCCGTGACAGAGTGCTATAATACAGTGAGACACAATAACTGGATATTTGTTATCCAGTAGACCTCTTGGCCTACAGATATGTCAAGTTCTGCTATATTGACAGAAAGTATTTGGGAGGTTGTTTGGTACGTAGATTTTGCCTGTATTGACCAGTACATTAAAAGTTGAGAGGAAAGAAATGCTCTGTGGTCAGACCAGTTGAACTTGAGCAGCAGAAGTCTCCAGTATGCTTTTAAAAACCATTTAAATGTGTGTCTTACATGCATCTTTAGCTGGGTGTCTTGCAACAAATAGATCTGACATAGCTGCTTACCTGTAACTACGGTTCTTCATCACGGTCTTTGTGCCTCACACAAATGGGTGACTAACAAGCTTATCATTGGAGATAGGACACTGAAATAAAGTTCTTTATCAAATGCACTAAACATAAATGCAAAAAGGCGCGCATATCAGACAATGTCACCCTTCCACGTTTATGTCTTGTCCTTAATCCAATCTATTTTATTGACAGCCCAAGCCATCAATAGATCAGCTGTGCCATTTTCCATCTTTTTTCACGTACTTACCTTGTAATGGCCAGACCAGCCAGAACACTTCCAGGTAAGACTGCGACATCCAGGTAGTTGACAAACTTTTTTTAACCTTCCTTGGTTTACTTAGAAGTTTTTAAGTGTGTTTTTGTGCTTTGTGTAACTTTTTGTGTTTTATTTTTGTTTTATTTTTAAATTTCCTGCGTGATGAAGTCTCATGGGATTTCAAATGAGAAAATGAATGGGGCTTAATTCACTTCCTACTCCATTGCAGGGAAGCCTTTGCTGGGAAAGAAGGTACCGTAAATGTGGTGCAGGGGTGTGTGTTCTTTTGCTGGCATAAAAATGGATTTTTTTATGCCAGCAAAAGATGGTTTTAAATAGCTCGCCTGATAAATTGCTATGATGGAAAAACTGTGCACCCAAAATGAGCATCAGCAGTGGCCCTCCAAACAGTAATGCTGTATAAAAGTGGAAACTGAGACCATGCGGCTGCCTTACAAAGTTCTGGTATTGAGGCACTTATAAATAAGTTTGCAGAAGCTACAATGGCTCTTGTCAAGCGTCCTCTGATGCTAGATGATACAAGCGATTCAGCAATAGCACAGTCCAGCTTGACAGTTTCTACCACCCACTTGAGGCCTTGGGGAAGGAAACTGTTGTCCTTTCTAAGGGCCACTGTGCCAAACAAAAAGTCTGTCAGAGCGATGGAACAGAGTAATACACTGAATGAATGCAGAACGCAAGAGCTCACCAGACATCCAGAGAGTGAAGAGATATCTCAAGAGGTTAAAAAAAAGGAGTTGAGTAGAAAACAGGAAAAATTATATCTTGGGCTTTGACTACACGGGGGGGGGGGTTAGGTAAAAATCCAGATGAAATTTGGACTACTTTGGCTCGGAGCTGTGGCACATGAATTTTGAACTGCTCTGGCTGAGATTTAAGCGCTACACCTGTCAAAGCCTGAATCTGCATTCAGAATTTTACCTGGATTCCATTCAAAGCGATGGCCATCACAGGGCTAGTTGCCCATTCTGACTTCAGAGAGAGTGACTACCACTGGGGCTTTGCTTTTCCAGCACACAATAGCCCCTCTGAGCTCCAGGAAAAGCAAAGCTCCAGTGGTAGTCGCTCTCTCTGAAGTCAGAAAAGGCGGCTAGCCTTGCAATGGCAAGGCACCAGGTGTTCTGACCTCAGGAGAGTGACTAGCACTGCAGCTCTACCTTTGGAATGAGAAGAGGTACCAAGGAGGGGGAAATGGCGGTGCCTCAGGTAGTGCTTGTTCTTCTTCCCCACCCCATCCAGTGCAGCAGTTTTCTCCAGAGTTTCAAGCAAACCCCAGAGAAAAATGCATTTTTTTAAAACCCAGACTAAGGGGATATTCCCTGAGTCTGGTGCCAATTGGATCATACACCATGTGGCATTATTGCAGCAGATTTGAGGGAAAGGCTTGTTTCATCTAGCATCAGAGGACGCTTGACAAGAGCCATTGTAGCTTCTGCAAACTTACTTATATCCCACCACTCTACGAAATGCAATCGGGGCAGCATACAACAATTAAAATATACATCCCAGACCCTCAATCCCACCCCCCCTTAAAATGCAACTAAACAATTCAGGAATTAAAACATACTTTTAAAAAATACAAAAAAAAAATAAACAAAACATGTTGTGTGGCATTATTGGGCCAGATTCAGGGGGATTTGGGGTTTTTCACTGGTGTAGACAAGCCATTGTTTGATATGGAAGAGGGAGATAACCTTTGGAAGGAAGTTAATGCGATGTAGAACAACTTTATCTCTATGAAAGCAAAGGAAGGGTTCATCACACCATAAGGCAGCCAGTTCACCTGGTCTCCATCAGAAGTAGTAGCCACCAGAAAGACTGCACTCATCCACTGAAGCTAAGGGTTTGAAGAGTTTAGAGACAACAACCATGGAGTGACTGGAGGTGAAACAGGTGGGTGAAGATGGGCTGGACCTTTAAGAAATCACAGTCAGCTTAGTGAACAATTTTGCCACTGGAAAAAAGGCAGTTTGAATGGCAACAACTGCCACTAGGTAAACCGTCAACAAAGATGAGACCTTGCTCACAAATGTTCAAGAAAAAATGCAATAGTGACAGAACAAAAACTGATATACCTTTTGCAAAGGCACAAAAATGACACCACTTGTATGCATAGGACTTCCTCATAATGGGGTGATATGAAGTGACCATGGCACTGTTCCCAGTCCTGCTGTGGAGAATGGAAGCAAATAGGGTCATGGTAATCATATCAATCTTGGTACAAAAGTAATAAAAGATGTACAATCAAGGAGAATCATGTCAGCAGTACTCATGTCAGTACCGATCACGGTAAGGCATGAAAATGTATTATGAGTATTCATGGTACCAATAAGCTCTACAAGAGATATGGGAGCTGGCACAGGATTGTTTGTGACAGTACAAAGATCTGTCAAGGATCAGGGAACAATGACAATACCAAGGAGACCTGGATTTTGCAATCAAGTGAACCAACAGAGAGTGGTGATGATCCATAGTTGGGCCAGTAGGTAAGTCCAAAGTAAGTGACCCCTCATCATCTTGCAAAGGCAACTGTTGAACAGTCACTGTGATCTTCAGGCTGAGATAAATCTTTAGAATGTCCCTATTCCTGGAGTTCTTTTTATTTTTGCTATCAGTGGTCATAGATAGAGAAGCAGAGCATGTGCTATTGGATGGATCATGCTTGTTAATTATTATTATTATTATTATTATTATTATTATTTCTTACCCGCCTCTCCCCATGGATTGAGTGAATTGCTCCTCGGTCTGGAGTAGGTGGAGTTTTAAGAGCTGGATCCACTGCTACCAGAATTAAAGTAGCCAATGGAATTGAAAGATGGTACAGAGGTTGGCATCAAGTCAGGCACAGATGGTACCATCAGTGGTAACAAGGGCAAGTGGGGAACAAAGATGGTGCAGAAGAAGAATCAGCAACGGATTTAGCAAAAGAAGAAGACACGGTGGGTTTCTTAGCTACAGAGTTTTGTTTTGTTGACAGCTTGGTGAGTGAAGTAGAGCCATTTATTAGAAGCTGCCTGCTCTGCCACCTTCAGACTCTTCAGAGCAATGACGTTTAGCACAAGACGCTCTGTTAAGGATTGCTTGGATAGTGAAGCCTTAGCAAATTGAACACTGCTAGACAATACGGCACTCTTCAAAGCAAAAATAAGTGTTTGGAATGGCTGTCAGACAATGTGACTTTTCTCCTACAAGAAACACAGGATTTGAAGACAAGTGAAGAGGCCATAAAAGGGTAAGAGGTGAGGAGGATGGAGCCAGTGGCAGCACTGGGGGGGGGGGTGCGGAGAGGCCAAACCACACCAGGTGACACCATGGGGGGGGGATGACACCAACCTAAGTGACACCACAGGATGAATCAAACCACCCCCTCACAGCAATACAGAATAAAAGAAGAAAAAGGCAAGTAGGAGAAGGAGGGAAAAGAATGGATAGACGGTATGAAAATGAGGAGGCAATTCAACAGGGAAAAGACCAGACAATGTTGCTCTAGTAGCAAATGAAAAGAACTGAGAGGAGAGTATAGACTACAATATACATGGTTGGAGGAGAGGGGGCAAAGTCCCTGCCAAAACTACTTAGCTCTAGAACATTCCGAATGGGGTCTTTCTGAAGGTGCAAAATCTATTGTGTCAAGCACACAGACCATGATGAAGAGCCAACATTTCACCAATTTGCTTCTTGGAAGCACCCCTAAGTGCAGGGAAGACTGTTTTGAATCTTAAATGTGTGTGTGTATTAAAGCTGGCTGATTTTACTCCCAACTCCAAAGTAGACTACATAAAAGAAAACAAAGGAAGCACATTTGAATTTCTCTCCTGCTTAGGACTCCCTGCACTTAGATAAATAAATATCAGAGTAGCTGATATGATCTTTCTCTATATACATAGAGCTATGTGTGTGGGGAGGGGGCGGTTTCCAACAGGTCAATCAAGCATATCACACCACATCTGCAACATGAAGGGGCACAATTCAGGAAAAAAACAATTTGTCACTTGATTCATTAGCTAAACTTGCAAAAATAACTTGATAAAATAAAAATTGAAAATTTCAATTATGTGTGGGTTTTCACAGCGCAAACAAGAGGAAAGAAAAACATGTTGTTTAAATACAGTAGTATATTTTCAAATATATATATTTGAACTATACTATATTGTACTATATAGTACTATATATATATATATATATATATATATATATATATATAGTATATATATAGTACAACCCCCATAACCACAGGGAATATGTTTCCAGAAATTCCATGGATAGCAGAAATTGCAGATATTAGTGAACCCTATATTTCTGGTGGAAGTTGACCATAGGTGCTGGAGGACCTAGAAATGCCTAGAAAGAACATATTTTTTTCAGTCATGGGTAGGTGAAACCGCAGGTACCATTCCCATGGATACAGTTGTTGTACTGTATATAATGGGGAAGGGTATTCAGAGATAAGAAAAACAATGGATCACACTGCTGAGGGTTTCTGGAAAGGCAACATTTCCAAGCGCATGAGCCAGATGAACATTTAATTGATCTCTGTCTTAAGAAGGAATACCAGAAGACTGGAATATCAGCTTCAGATATCATAAGGCTTCACCCACACAAACTAAAATATTTATTAATCAACTCTTAAAGCACTGAAGAATATAATCAAGGCCCAAAAACTTTTTAAAATGATTGGAAGCAGTAAAATTAGAACATGCCTAGGAATGTAAAGCATTATGTCTGTGTGTCAGGATCGTAAAACAAGCTTTTCCTGCCATTAACTGCATGCTGGCTAAGAGACAATGGGTCTGTTGAAACAAACGGTTGGGAAGATACCACAGCGGAAGGTGGGATGTGGACATTCGGGTAACCAATGAATGAAGTGCCCACCAGATTTTGGCTGATTTTAAATACTTTTTATTATACTGCTTTTCCTTTTAGCCTCATTCGAAGCAACAATGTTGTACTGTTAACTCTTTAGATTTCTGTTAGTAATAAAGCTTACTGTTTAACCCTGAAGCTGTTGGCTATTGAGTCTGAAGAAGGGAGTACATGACACTGTGGTCATTGGCATTTCCCACAAGATAGGGAAATCCTACTCTGGTGTTTGTTCTTGCTGGCTTTCCTACACAAAGTGTGATTGTGAGAAATTGCACTAATTAAAGCAGCAGCAGGGGAAAGGATTATTTTGCATACATACCCCACTCCTTGGAACAGCTGTATCAGAAGCCAAACATCACTCACAGACAGATCCAGAAATGTGTGACTCATCTGAAAAGACTTGATTATCTTAGAATTCAAAGTACAAGAAGACGGGTAAAGAGTTTTGGCATGATAGAAAGAGATGCAGAGGAAAACATAACTGTGAATTATTCAAGGATTATTGCATACTCCACTTCTCTACAGAAAGACTTCTCTACCAAAGAATCTAATTCTGCAGTAATAAAAATTTTTGTGCATTGACATTATTTGCATATATGTATGAAATTTGCATAGTTCTAACTGCAGCACTTTGCATTATGCAAGGGGGTGTTGATCTGGTGAAAAGGCTTAAAAGAAAGAGTAGGAAGCCTGAAGGAAATTGTATAAGAACTATGATGAGCACTTTTATGGTTGTTACTTTGTTTAATGTTTCATGAGTTATGCTTGTAAGCTGACATGAGGGCATTTGGCAATTAGGTAGTATCTAAATTTAATAAATAAATAACTATAGTGCTGTCTTACCAAAATCCTTCTGAAAAACACTGAACATTTTCTCCTACGCATTTTTGGGTCTAAGGATTTTGACACTGCAGTTTAGCAAAGTTCTGAATTTAATAACAAGATTCTGTCAGCACCGCTAAGTGCTTAACTCCACCACTTTCCCCACTCTTATAATGTTTTTCATTTGCACCACATTTCAAAATGGTGCCTTATTTTTCAGAATTATTTTAACCCTCCCTTCAAATACCTGCAGATTTTTGAATTCTGGGAGCCTGAACAAATAGATATACATGTGAGGAGACTGAGAATTCTACAGAATGGCAGCTCATTCTTATGCACATTTGTTCATAAACCTCACAGTATTCAATTAAACTCAAGTAAGGGCCATAAGATAGCAGCCTTAAAGTGACTGAACATTAATAGATCTCTCAGAAGCCCTCCTCAGCTGCAGTTTTTTGAAGGGGCAGCAGAAGTCTAGGAATGTCCAGAACTTGCAGCATGCTCATCAAACTACAATTCCCAGATTCCTATAATAAAAGCCAAATGTAGGAGCTTGGAATTTCCAGAACTGTTGGAGATAAGTGATAGTTCACTCTCCCATTCACCCTAGATAGGTGTTTTATATACTTAGGGGAAGCTTAACATAGTAACTGGGAATTTATTAGTCAATCAAGGAGGCCTGTAGATGATGATGATGATGATGATGATGATGCAGTTTCTCTAGCAGGCTGTGCAAGGTCAGCCCAAGCTGTAGGGATAGATAAGAATGTTATCCCTACAGCATGGGGACAGTATCAGCACTTTTCAGAACAAGGGAGAAAGGCTATTTAAAGATCAGGAAAAATCCGATTATTTGGTCTTGTCCTGCGGGGCGGAAATCTGTTGTACTCCAGCCCAAACACCCGGCCCCTTGGGGTGGCGACTAGTTCTTTATGGGAATGCGAAAGAACAGCAGCTGTGACAAAGGAGTGATTCAATCAGCTGAAAAATAAATTGCTTTGATGAAAGCACCTGAACACTACAGAATCCTGAACACTGAATACCCAGCTTGTTGGGGGCAATTAGCTAACTATTTGTAAACTATTTAGGGAGTGCTTTGCACTGATAAGTGGTATAAAAATATAAATGCTATTGCTATTGCTATAACCCCTTCTCAGTCTAAGGAGATTTTCACACGCTGAAAATATCGCTGCCAGAAACTGGGACAGAAATATTTCTGTCCCGGAAGCAGCGCCGCGGTTCGCACGCTCACCTCCCTCTCCCGTTGTTCCGTCGTCCTCGCTTTGGGTTTTTCCCTCCCTCTTCTGGAATATTTTACTAACGGGAGTTTGCGATATTTTCGGCGTGTGAAAATCTCCTAAAATAACAAGGCAAAGGATTCTTGACTATATGGAAGAGTAGGTAAGTAATGACTAAATTGCACCCAACAAAATATTGCAGCATATCTTCACCTCCAAACTGAAGTAAACTTGGTGAAGGTTCCAATCAGCAAGCCATCCATGGCTTCTCCCGTGACACTATAGACAGTTAGATGTCAAGTAGGCTAATTCACCCTCACAACTTGGTTTTAAATTTTCTGCTAATTGGTTGGTTTTATTTTTTTATTGTTTTTGTATTGCTCTTGAATTCTGACACCCAATGAGCATCTCATTTCCCACTGGCTGTTTTTATGTTTTATCCTTTTGAAAGGAGAGATTATATACCAGGGAATCCTGATGGCGCAGTGGTTAAATGCCAATACTGCAAGCCACAAGTTTATGAGTTTGATCCCAGAGGGCTCCAAGGTCGACTTAGCCTTCCATCCTTCCGTATGTCAGTAAAATAAGTACCCAGCTCATTGGGGGCAATTAGCTAAAAATCATTGTAAACCACTTAGGGAATGCTTCAGCACTGAAAAGCAGTATACAGTATAAATATCAGTGCTGTTGCTATTGCTACACTCAATGTCTGGCCCTTCACATTCACTGGGTTAAGGGCACAGGACCCCCACGAAAGTGGTAAAAAATGTGAATATCTTTAGCCCTCCTGCAAAACACACACACACACACATTTAACATGCACACAAAAAGTACGATCCACAGGTTCAACCCAATGTGGATGCCTTCAAGGCAGTGGAGTTCCTTATTTTATCAGGGACTTACAAGCTTCATAGTGTCACAAGGCTTGCAGTCCCTATTATAAATAGCATAGGGCAGCAGCGGAGGTGGTAGCAAATAATCCATGAATAATGAATCCACAAAAGGTAAACTCGCTTATGTGGAAGGGGAACTGTTTATAGTTCTGCAAACCCCAGGGCATCTCCAAGCCTTCTGGTTAGTCCCTCTTATTATTCAATGTGGCTGTTAGACTCTATTTCTGTTTGGGGGTGGGTGGGGGTGTTGCACATGTCTTCAAGTTATTCACAGCACATCATACAGCTGAATTCATTAAGTAGTGTGGGGGGTGGGGAAGGGGGATCATAAAGACTGAAGCAGCAGCCAAAAGTCAACAACCCAACTTCTTAGCATTTATCATGGCTGTGAATTTTAATTCCCAGGCATATCTTGCAAAGCTATCACTCAACATCTATAATAAACAGTACAAGGCTTTTCCAAAAGTTTAAAGCACATTTGATTTCACCTCTTCCCGACAAGCCTGTTAACAAACTGCTTTCTAAGCAGTTTGTAGCCACCAATGCTATACAGAGCACCTGTTGTTCATTACTGGCCATTATTCACCAATCCTTGCTTTCACATAGCAATCCAACAAAATAGAAAGGCTTGAAATTAAGAACCACAAGCAACAAAACGAGTATGACCACCCTCTACTGCAACCCCACAGAAAACAGATGAGAATGTTGTTTATATTGCAAAAATGATGATGAAGAAATTTGTCTTTTGTAGTCTAAAGAATATGTAAAGGTTTTAGAATGAATTATGCATCTGATGGTAATTTATATATAGAGAAGAACAGCTAAATTATTTAAGGTTGCAATGTTTGAATTTCCTGTATTAGAAGAGAACATTTGCATTTACATAACATGTGGCAATATACTAGTAATGTTTGCTAGCAATACGCTAGAAATGACCCAATGAAAAGAACACATGAAAGTTTTCTAGAGGCACACAATTCAGGCTAATTCTCATTTTTAATACCTGGGAAATGTTTGTCAATAGCTGCAATTTTTGTGGAAATCCCTAGTGCCATGCTACCACATTCCTTTTCTTTTCTACATTTTTTTTATCTCAAAACAAACTGGGCATGATCAGGACACAGATGAAAGGAAGCCAAAGAAATCCCCCAGCCTGGTACATTGCAGCAGTGGCATCCATCCAATGTGGGTCTATGGCTCAATGCCACTCTACTTTACTAGACAGCTGTACCAATAGGCAATGCTAGGTGGCAGCCAAAGGCAGCAATTTATGAGGGACAGCACTTTTGCTATAGCATCAAAGGTCTTTCTCTTCTCAGCTTCATCCTAATGTATACATTTCTGCTACATCAGCAAAGATACTTAATATCGGAAGAATATAACCTTTAAGCAGCCTGAGTTTTTCATGCAGAGGAAAACTGGTACAGTGAACTCAATCACTGACTGATGATACCAAACATGCAAGAAGCAGAGTTACCACAACTGCACATCATCCATCCTCGCTATTTCAAATGCCAAAATGCAATGAGAATTAAAAATTGTCATGTCAGTATTTTCTCCTCCATCATGTTGTTCATTTCAATCAAGTATTCACTGACAGTCAACATGTTTCCACCTTCTGTCTGGTTACCATTTTTCCACCATACCAAACAGCTTAAAAAACAACACACAGCCAGACAGTAAGTTTGGATTCTGTTACTCGCTTGCAAAAAAATTAGCCGAGATCACATTAGGGAAGCATATGAACTAAAACAAAATAGAAATGAAGGATTATCTCGAAGTTCATTCCCAACCATGGATCGCCTCAGTGGTTTGTTTCTCTTTGTGGGAGAGTCTAGTGAGTTCTAATTCAAACGCGATGACATAATACCCAGTATACACATGCAATAGCTTGCAGCTGTGGAAGGATAGATGTATCATGTGAGGAAAATAGCCACACTCTGTTTTATGGACACACAGGAACACAATAAAATTTGAATTATGTTGTTAGTGCTCCAACACATGAGAGGAGGAACATGCAGGCTGCAAAAGGGAGGAATGTACCAGATCTGAAACTAACTTGCCTCAAGATTAAGTCTAAAGAATCCCCTTGTTGATTTCACCCTGAGGAGCCACTCCACCTAAATAAACAGACAAGGAATTCCTTCATGTTTTGCTTTTTCATTTCTGTTCTTCTGCTAGTGGTATACCATTGCTGTCAGCTGAGCACTAGTAGTAGAACTGCTTCAGAATCTGCAATCCAACTCCCGTCCCATCCCCCAAAATGCAGTCTGCCAGCTGTGTGTGTTAGCTTTCCTATTTTTGCTGACTGCTTAGAACCAGAACAGTAATGTGCCAGTAATGTCATGAAGCATCTGGCAGGTCACCATACATGGTTGGTAGACTTTATTTGGCATGGCAGGTCATATGCTGTGTAAGACCGTGCAAGTAGTCAAAATGATATAACAAGCACATCTGGATCTTGTGCAACAAGGCAGCAGCAGTAATTTGACATATATTGCACAATGAGCTAACAATCTGGAAAGTCTCTTATCTGCATGAGCAAATTCACCACTGCATGTTATAGATGTACACCTCAGAAAATGCACAGCGTATAGAAAGAACATTTCATGTCAGCAAAAGGTCCCTTCAAATTTGCATTTATAACTATTTTGATCCATTATATTCAGAGGCAAAAAGCAACCTCTTAAATCCTAAGAGGTTTAGGTGATATAACAGTCTACCACATCACAGGTTTTAGAAAAACAGGTTTTACAAAAATAGGAGTCAAAAGATATCTAAGGAATATTGCTTAATAATAAGTTTTTTTCAATGTATTTACAAACTGGCTCACACTGTTAATATGCTAGAACATTTGATTAGCAAATTAAGTACTGATCAGCTTATTCTTAATTCTAAATTTTGTTGAACACATAGAGAAGCCCAATATTACATAACAAACTGCGTATATGAAAATAAAATAAAAAGGCTGTTTAAATCAATCAACTGGTATTAGACTCATGAAGTAATAACAGCAAGGCAAAAGCAAAGAAACAACTTTTTGGGGAAAGAATTTACCTTGAGGAAGGTTTTTTTAAAAAAATTCTGTATTCACCTATGAGCATAAAATTGATCATATTTACATGTTGCCTTCACAAGCCAACAGGAGGAAATAGAAGTCTGAGAAAAGTTGGTACTGAAGCATAATGGTAATCCACACAGCTGGACACCAGTCTCCCAAGTCATGAGAAACATTAAAGTGTGGGGTGGGGGAAAGAGAGAGAAATGTTAATAGACCCACTGATATTTCCAGCCCAATAACATTCCTGATGGGAGAAAACAGCATCAATCCCAGACTGATCAGATTAAATAGTGACAGACTGTAAATCAACAACCAAACATATCATGCCACTTCACCAGTCCTACACCACAGGTGTCCAATCCCAGTCAGAAAGCCATTTCAACACCTAACTAAGTTATTATCTGATGCCAATACTGCCAGTTCATGTTACCATGATTTATTGAAAGCAGGCTATTGATAGTGACAATTTATCAGGACACAACTTTTAGAAAGGACAGCTATAGCTACAGTCATGTTCCTTGGCTACCTAAGATGCCCCACGGTGTGTGTATAGGGGTGGGTGGATGGGGGGGGTGCTCCACCCTGCTTGAACTATGAGCCATCCCTGATATCTATTAAGCTCCGTATTCCAAACTTTCCAGTTTGGACAATTCCAATCTCTTGTAATACATTGTTAAGCATATTGCTAATAGGACCCTGGCCTTCTCTCAACAAATTTAGTACTAAGACACTCCAAATTTCCTACTCGAAGTCAAAGCCCAAGCCACATCATAGAATCATAGAATTGTAGAGTTGGAAGAGACCACAAGGGCCATCCAGTCCAACCCCCTGCCACACAGAAAATTCATGGGTGACTTGAAGGCACATACATACACTCAAAGATGGAAAAACAACTACCCTCTGAAGCCTCTAATTCCACTGTTGAACAGTTCTTACATTCAAGAAGCTGTTCTTATGTATAAGTGGAATCTCTTTTCTTGTAATTTGAATCCATTGGTTTCCATTTTAGTCTCTTGAGCAGCACAAAACAAGCACACTCCATCTTTTACATGACATCCTTTCAGATACTTAACATCTTAAACCTTGTAAAGCAAAAGGCAGTAACTGATCACAGTTATAAGGAACTGTACTGTCCAAGCTCTCCCTCTAGAAGTCGAACTTCTGTGCAGTTCTGCATCTGCACATATCTTGTGATAACCAGAAGGAAAAAAAAACCTGTTAAGCTTGCCATCCCCACCGACCACCTTTTGCGTTCTGCATTTGATTAAAGGATCTCCCCAAGAAGCAAATAGCTCAGCACTTACGGGGTTAAATGAACAGCCGAAAGCATGGGCAGTCCTCTGTGGCTATCTTCATCTGGGAAGCCTCTAAAGCACAGCATTGGATTCATCCCATCCCCTTGAAAAGCTACAGTGAATAATCAAAAGGGAGACGCACAGATAGCACTTATCTGTGGATGAGTGGGTTGTATGTGTGGGGGGAGAGGAAATCACCAGAGTGGAGATCTTCTATTTTAAAAAAAAGGAAAGGAAAGGAATAGGTAAAAATCTTCTTATGTGGTTTTCCCACCCAGCCCCTTCATGCCCCTCAACAAAAACACTTGATGTTAAACCAACAGGAAGAGAGAGCAGCCAGGCTACATAAACTCTGCAGCTAAAAGGCAGTTCACATTAATAAAACTGTCCCTAATCTGTCTGGAAACTGCAGTGATACACAGCTCACTGCAGCATTTCAAGAGGCAAATGGGAGACTCCAAGCAGCAGCAAATGCTGCAGTAGCAGCACTAGCAGCATCAGCAGCCGCCAGCAGAACCGGAAGAAAACTAGGAACATCTCAGGCCTGCACAGAAACACACAGATGCTAGGACCACAAAACAATTCTAAACACCGTAATCAAATAATATAGAAGGGATCTGTGTTCCTTTTCTTTTGTATTTTCTAATGTTAATACATTTAACAGATAAAACTCCGGTCTTAAACCTATTTCAAAGCCCATATTTTCCTCTATTTCTTCATTTATTTTAATCCAAAATTTCTTTACTTTGCTACATTCCCACCACATACCATAGAATGAACCTATACAATCTTTACATCTCCAACATTGTGGTGAGTTCTCTTTTTTCATATATAGTTCAGAGCAAGAAGAAATCAGGTGGGAAGTTCTTTTTAGATTAGTTAGCCTTGTCTTTGTTTTTAATCCATATAATTTAGTAAATAGTAAGTGGCTATATTTTTAATGCTTGATGGTATTGTTTTTGTTTTTCTGTTTGTTTTTGCACTTTTGTGGGGTTTTGTGTGTATTATTTGTTGTTGTTTTGTGTTTTTGGATGTTTGTGGACATTGTTGTTTAATAAAGTATTTTTTAAAAAAAATTAAAAAAATAAAAACAATTCTAAACAGGGGCCACAGCATTACAGAGCACAGATAAAGTTCTGTCTTTCACACATATTTCTTAACATTTATTCTAATCTGTACAAGTAACCTGGCATTTGGTATTTCCACAAAAATTGCAATTATCCACAGATATTTCCCAGATATTAAAAAAATGAGAATTAGCCTGAATTGTGTGCCTCTAGAAAACGTTCATATGAACTAATTTAGGACAAATGGTTTTACCACTATCTACTTATTCTTTGCAAAGCTGTGAGGCTTGGGGTTTGTCTAAATGGTCAAAATAACCCTCATGGAATTCACTGGAAATCCTACCTGTCTAAATGGGATCTTGCATAAATCCACACTATTCGGAAGGAGGGGGACCCAAAACGGCAAAAACAACATAGGAAAAGGTTTTACGGATTTCCCATAGTTTAAAAAAAAAAAAACAGTGAGGCGGTGTGCATTCCTGCCCATTAGGATAAGTGATTCGCTTTGAATCACTTCCCCATACGAGAGGAAGTGCAAAGCTGATTGGCCAGGTGAGCATGCGGACAGGGCTTGCTAACAGTGCGAGCGCCTGTTGCCACCATGATGGATTTTCTCCTTAGCAAGCAATCACTAAGGCGATAAATGGAGTGGCTTTTTTTGTTTTGCCATCCCTTTAATTTGAAAAATCACTTTATCACTCCAGCACACCTTGGACATCGTTTTTTGTTTTTTTTTTTTAAAACATTCAGCAACGGTGAAGAACTAATGCAAGTAAATCACTTGCAGCCGCCATATGGCATGTGAAGCTTCTGGGGCCAAAAACAGTGTTAAGACAAGTTACTGCTGCTGCAAAATGCCATTACTATGAGGTACTCCATCCCCCCCACCCCACCTTGTACAGAAGGGCCCTTGGTCTTCATATTGCAATTGCAAATGCTGGGAATATGGTTGTAAGATGAAGCAAGTAAAAGACGTCTGTTTTTCCCACCCCAGTTTAATACCATTCTGTAGCGTCACTAAGACTGGTGTCACCCCTCCCTCCGACGTGTCACCTAGTGCAATTCAGCCTCTCTGCACCCCCCTAAGTGCCACCACTGATACCACTGCATCTTGCTATTACCCCCTTTAATTGTATACAAATGACATACATATAAGATGGCATATAGAGTGTTGGATTTGAAAACTAGTATGAACAGCAGCGGCAGGAAGCTTGTGTGCAAAGGCAAGTGGACAGTGGCTTGTGGTAGCAGTAGGATGTAGCCATGGATCAGTGGCAGCACTAGGGGTGTGTGGAGAGACCGAACTGCACCAGGAGGAGGGGAGGAGTGACACCAGCCTTAGTGATGCCACAACCATGGAGCAATGAGGCAGCAGGGACAGCAACAGCAGCCCAAAGCAGTGGATAGCAGACATCCTGTTTTAATCCCCCCAGCAGCACATCCCCAAAAGGCAGGAAGAAACCAAGCTAGGAGGCTACTAGACAAGTGTGGCTGGCATGTCAACTGAAGGTTGATGAAAGGATGAAAGAGAGGTGAGATACAAGGTATGACTACGTGAGGTGTGTGCCTGTGTAAGTCTGTATTCTAAAACATCATACTGGGATGGGGAATGTGTGGTCTTAAAGATGTTGGACTACAACTCACATCAGCCCTACCCGGCATTGTTAATGATGGAAGATGGGACTTGAAGTACAACATCATCTGGAGTTCTCTACTCACAAGCTGCTTGCCCTGATCTACTCCCTTGCCTTTTGAAGGATGAAAAGGTAGCAGTGGGCAAGTTTGCACAGCATCTCATCCCTATAATCTAGGAATAATTTTCTGGAGAAGTTGGAATCTCTATCAGATTAAGAATTTCTCACAGCCAGTGATTTATAAATAACATTTTCTCCATTCCCAGCATTGACACACATAAATTTGCACAGGCTTATAACATAAAACACATACAATTTTGCTTTTACTTACTAAAAAAGAAAAAAATCATGCCTTGGCCAAGAGATAACAGCAATCAACTCATGTATGTCAATTTCTATACCGCCCCCTTTCAATCTTGCCTTTGAAAGTTTTTTGTGGCAGCCAAACAATCAGCAATTTATATTTTTCCTGTGGCTAGAGTCATTCCTATTTCCCCTTACTCTTGTTTGCAGGGAGTGGTCACTGTTCCCTGAATCCCAAAGGACCCCCATGTAAAGATATAATTTCTCTAAGTAGAGTCCCTCAAAAACCAGTTCCAAAATACAGGACACAACTGAGCCAAGGCCCCACATTATAATTTATGACACCCAGGGCCTAATCTAACCCTCTTTCTCAGACCTAATACTATTAGCAATTGGCTCCTCATCTGCTCCCTTTCACTAATGATAGGCAATCCTATTATTGCATTTGCTTGCGTTAATGGCAGAAGTGCTGTATTTAAGATCTAGTTAGGGCCACTTGGTAGCAAGCTGGCCCTATCCAAAAATTAATATCTAAACAAGACATGTTTATATTCACACAGGGCACAAAAAGGAATAGTTTCTATATACTGTCCTGGGGTATCTGTGAATCATTCTCAACAACCAAACCCAATCAACAGTTTGTGCTGACAAGCAGCACTCCTAAGAGATGTGTGCCTGTAGATGCATGTGTGTATGGCAAAACACAACATCCACCCACAAGCTTCTGGCAATGTTTGCACAAAGAGTGATCATGTGCAAATATAATAATTTATCATCCCATTTCCTTGAGAGAAAAGAACAACACAAAGCTGTTCTGAGCCGAGATCCTGAAGGAATGCCAATTTCAGTGCTCTGTCAATGTCTTGAATAAGCTGCACACGCCTCACCACGGTTTGATTTCCAGGCAGACTGATCAATCACCGTTCTCATTGGTGTCAGAGTGAACTAGAAGAAACAAGTCCCCTGAATAAAGAGACCCCATCTATTTAGGTCAGGCTTGTATTTGTCAAGAATTGTTTTGGCCAAGTTGCTGGACAACTACGGTAGGTCCCATTCCTGAAAGCACAGGGATGCTGTCAAGCTCAAGCTTCGCTGGGAAGTACAAGTTTCTGCCACTGAAATTCAAATTTTACCACTTGGTCCACATTGCATGACACTTAAATTTTGACTGCATAAAGCTGAGGCCTGAAGATTTTATATTTTAAATGTAGTTATAGTTGTTCCAAAATTTGAGAGGCATCTGATTTCAGCGCAATGATGAAAAAATTTAAAAGGGAGGAACAATAATTTACTGAATCTGCCCTGGGCCTACCCATCAGCTGCTTGGAAACCCTAGTCCACCAAGCTGTTCTTCTCCCTACTCTCCAGCAATGTTTCATTTTGGACTGCCTTCTCACAGGGGTTTCATGGTAAATGACATTCAAAAAGGATTTATTGTGCCTTCTTCTACACAGTACTAACAAGTGTTAGCTGTGCTGCCATCGCCATTGTTTCTAAGGAGATTTTCAGATGCCTCTTGCCGCGCAAGCAGCCTCCGGAGCAGTAACGAGGCTGCTGCGTGGCAAGGGGTCCATTTTGGATGATGCCGTTTCCCTCTCGGCGGCGTCCGTGACTGTTGCAGCTAGCATTGGAGGCGGCCGCGCTGTTTTTCACTCACGGAAGTTGTCTGTGAGTAAAAAACAGCGCAGGCGCCTTCAATGCTAGCTGCAACAGTCACAGACGATGCCAAGAGAGAAACGGTGTCGTCCAAAATGGACCCCTTGCCGCGCAGCAGCCTTGTTACTGCTCTGGAGGCTGCTTATGTGGCAAGAGGCGGCAAGAGGTGTCTGAAAATCTCCTAAGAGATACTCCGCCAGTATCACCTGCCACTCCTGCTGCCTCCCAATAGCTGTTAGACACATTTAGTCTGGCTCCTCAGCAAAAGCTGCTGCCATCAGCATAGCCTCTTGCCTTACAGAAGCACATCATCCCACCACAGTGGAAAGGCAGTCCCATGGTGAGCTAATCCTGTATTATTTTGCATGGCCTTCAGTTCTCAAAAACAAGGGAAAGCTGCTTTATTTATTTTATTTATTTATACCCCGCTCTTCAGCCTCAAGGCTATCAGACCGGCTTACAAATTGCTTTAAGCAATAACTATTTACATATCTACACTGCATTAAGCAGTTTCCAATGTGTGTTAGCTAATTGCCCCCCACAAGCTGGGTACTCATTTTACCAACCTACAGAAGGATGAAAGGCTGAGTGAACCTTGGAGCCCGCTGGAATCGAACTTGCAACGTGGTGACTTGCAGTACTGGCATTTAACCACTGTGCCACCAGGGCTCTGAAGTTTTTACTGTGTATGGTTTTTTAAACCATCTTTTAAGGGATTGTTTTATTCTTTTTAAACAATGTTTTACCTGTTTTGCATAGCCTCAGGAGACCCAGCAGGCTAAGAGTCAATAAATAATGAACAATTAAATTTGTATGCACAACTGGAAGGGAAGTAGCCCTGCTTCCCTCTACAGGGGTTCCCATTTATCCTCCCATTCCTCATGCTTAGGAGTCATAAGACATTGAGCCTGTTTACTGTGGAAATGTCACAGAGAAAAGAGTTCAGGCTTTTTTAAAGTATATTGAAAGTGGTCCCATCTCTTGTTCTTGCAAACGTTTGTAACCATTAAAAAAAAATACTAGCTCCTGCTTGCTTGTTTGCCTTCATCCTTCTTCCTTCCTTCCCTTCCTGTTCTTAAAAATCTGATCAGGCTGATTCTCTCATGCTTCTTCCACCCAATACAACATACACAAAAAGAGAAGGGGGGTCATTTTGCTCACAGAACCTTGGTATCAAATGTGTTGTACGCTTTTGGAAATTATACTTTTTGAATACTAAGGAATTTATCAGACGAGGGGAAAAAGGCATCAAAAATATGTGATAATGACATTATGGGTCATCATTATCAGACAACATCATCCTTCTCCTATGGCAAGTCTGTCAATTAGCCGGTAATATGGTACCACTTCCAATTTATGACTTAAGCCGGCAATAGATCGGCAGTCCCTGCTTTTTGCCGGCATTGCTGGTGTGTGAAACCTCCAACCCTTTAAATCTCGTTGCTGCAGAGTAAATGGCTGGACGGGGGCACAATACTTCCAGGTGAAATCGCACTATTCAGGTAAGTGATGAACTTCTAATGACCCTCCCTGGATTACTTGGAAGTTTTTAAGTGTGTTTAGGTGCTTAGTGTAACTTAAAATGTTTTATTTTTGGTTTTATTTTTGAATTTCCCATGCGATGAACTCTCGCGAGAATCCATGAGATTGCTTCGGAAGACACTGATGGGGAGAGAAGGTTAAGTGCAGTGGGGGGTGTTCTTTTGCAGGCTTAGGAATGGGGTTTTTCTCTGCC
This sequence comes from Gambelia wislizenii, assembly GCA_030847615.1. Lineage (NCBI taxonomy): Eukaryota > Metazoa > Chordata > Lepidosauria > Squamata > Crotaphytidae > Gambelia > Gambelia wislizenii. The sequence goes on from JAUMIR010000007.1 coordinate 36,482,494, forward strand.
AGCAAAAGAACATTTAAGAGGGCTCATCTGATAAAGTCCTAAGACATTAAGAACAAAAATAGATAAGTGTCCCAAATACAAACAAAAGCAATTCAAACACTGGACCAGTAAGTTATTTTCCATTTCAAGAAATGTTCCTTTTCTTGCATGTCAGGGTGGCAATTCAACATTTATATAAGAGACACATAAACATATGTTCATTTTAAACACTTTACAAAAATAACTAAAACTGTTTAAATCTATTTTGTTCTTTCTGAAAGGAGTGAGAGATCTTGAAGAACTTTTTTGTTTCTTTCAAAAACAGGGGGAAGACAGAGTGCATTTTGAGGACAGCAATAGCACTACCAAAGCACCTCCAATGCTTTTTAAAATGTCCATTTTTACCTTTGGTTTCTCAGAAAGACAGGCATAAAGATAGCTAGGAGGAAGGTTTAATAGTTGTATTTCTTTCTGAGACATATATTGTTTCTAAGATATTTGGAGTTGAGGAGGTTATCTCTGTGACATGGACTCAACCCAGTTCCTTGCCAGCTGATAGACCAAAATTACACACCCAGTCCTTGCAATTGTTTATTGGTTCTTCTGCCTTCTTACCTTCTATCTAGTTCCTTATCTTCCTACTTATTTGGCAAAAGAAGAAGAAAAGAAAAGAAAAGAAAAGAAGAAGAAAAGGGAAAGGGAAAGCTAAAGAGATGCTGGAAGCAGATTCCACAAAATAAAAAGCATAAAAGAAAAACACTCATTTACCAGACAAGAGCCAATGCAAAAACAAATATACAAAGGAGTAAAACTAACAGTTAATAAATAAATTAAGCAGCAGATAGAGTCAAATGAATGTTTAAAGAGTAAAGTCTTCTATTGTTTTCAGAACATGGATAAAAAGGAAAATGGCTGGGAGTCCTACCTATAGGATGTCACCAGTTAACAAGCTCATTTGTTTGTTGCCAGCAAGAATGTTTCTAAGAGCAACGGCATATACTAGACAGGTAACACCATGGATTTTAAAAGATGGGAGAGCTTCAGAACTGATATATGTGTTTTTTTTAAAAAAATAAAAATTAAATTGCTTTAGTTTTAAATGCCTATTGACTCAGTTCTATCATTTTTCATGTATGACCTGAAGAGAAACCAGCATGTTGATGTTTATGGATAGTATTGAGAACACAGCTGCGCTAGGCAGGACACGTTTCTAGGATGGAGGACCATCACCTCCCAAAAATAGTACTCTGTGGTGAACTTGCCATGAGTCAGTGTAAGAGGGGTGCTCCAAAAAAGCGATACAAGGACTCCCTGAAACAACATTTCAGGCTCGGCCAAATTGATCACCAACAATGGTCTGCCCTGGCCTCACATCGGGAGGCATGGAGACGCACTATCCACAATGCTGCAGCCTTATTTGAGAACTCACGCCAAACAAGTCATGAAGAGAAATGACAACGCAGAAAGAATCACATCCCAGAAACATCACCCAAGGAGACCTTCTCCTGTGCTTTCTGCAACTGGACTTGTTTATCTTGGATTGGCCTTTTTAGTCATCAGCGCGCTTGCAGAAAACGCGGGATGAGTCCTTCCTGAATCTTCATTTGCGAAGAAAAGCCGGGGGGTGGGTGGGTATGTAACAATGTCTTCCTGATCTCCCATCAACAGAGAGACAGAGACTCTTGGAGAAAGGAGATGAGTAAGGGTTTGCTGCAGGGACTTTGCAGATGATAAGCCTGGGGGAGAAAAGGAGTGAGCAACTCATCTATGAAACTACGTAACTCCTAAAGTACCTGAGCCTTGTTCTCTTTTTCATGTGGTCATGCTAATGGTAATTTTGTGTCCAGCCACGGATTCTAGAGCAAGAAAAGACACTTGGGCTGAAAGCCTCAGGATACATAATTCACTCTTAAGAGCTTGTCTACACCAGCCAAATGCCTGGGCTTGCCCCCATTCCAGAGCCCTGAAGTCCAAACGACATAGGGCATTCACCCCCCGATCTTCCTCTGGGCAGTCCAAATGAACCCCCCAAACAGATATTGGGCTGGAATGGGGGCAAGATAGGATAGGGCCTTTTACCCCATTTTGTAAGAATACTTGGGCTAATCTGGTACTTCCAGATTGGTCCCCCCATGTCCATGGGAGCCTGTCCCAGAATGCCATCCCATGCTGCTGCCACCAGCAACCTGGCTCTCCCAGAAGCCAGCCAGGGGTCCCTCAGCATGTGACTAAGGCTGGTCACATGCAGGGGGCCTGCAGTCACATGATATGGGACCTCTACTTGGGCAGCAGCAGTGACTTCGGTGATGGGCCAGCATCCTGTTTGGACTTTGGCTCATTTTCTCCAGGTAATGTGGGGAGAGCAGGCCACCTCCGCAGCCAAGATACACCAACAGGGAGCCAGCATATCCTGGCTAGTGTAGATGAGCCCTCAGTTTATAAACCATTTATCAGGTGTTCACAATGATAAGGAAAGCATTCACAAACATGGGGACAAGAATTCAAAGAGCACACATTGTGCAAACAGAGAGGCAAGTGTCAGGATCACATCTTCTCTAGGCTGGAGTTTGATTTCAAAGAAAAGTTTCTCTACATGAGCTATTTATTCCAAAGAAAAATAGCTTAGATAATTCAAAACTACCAATTAAATCTGATGTTCATATTTCACAGAATGGCTGCTTTCATATCTTTGGTGTGACCTCTTTGTCAATCATACAGAAATTGCCAGTTAACCATATTGGCCATATTCCAGAATTAAAGTAGGAACTCAACCAATGCAGCTACCTAAATCACAAGACTTCCAAAAGCAATCCTCAGGTGCTCAAGATATCTCAATTTGTTCCTCTGCAGTTGTTTCCATGGAAACCTCATAAATTCTGCCTATAGGGAGAAGTTAGAGGGGGAGATTTCCTAAGGTATGGATGGAATGGCTCCATGGAAACCAGTATTTTACTGTCAGGGAAGGTGGAGGAAAGAGGTTTGTGTAGGAAGAAATTGAGATACTAATTATCTTGATCTGTGAAATTAGTGCCACATACACCAGGGTTGGTTGTCACTCAAGAAAAAAAGCCACTACTTTACAACAGGCTTCAAAAGACACAGTGTGATAGATGTTATCCTGAATATCCAGTTGAATGATTACTGATTATTCAAAATTCCTGCAGAGGCAGGGTTTTACAGGTTTAACAATATACCTGTATGAGTATCTATAATGTGCTGATTAAATTTTTGAAGTGTTGAGGGTTAAAAAAAAGTGCAACATGTCAACAATTCAATGATGTATGGGGCAAGCCACAGAAAAGCGGGGGCTGCTTAGTGGAAGAGGGGAGGAAATCCCATATTTCAATCCCTAGGCATATGCCAACAAATGATCACTCTCCCTTTGCCACTGCTTCCTCTGCTTCCATCCAATGTCATGATGCCTAGTCTGCTGTGATGAGATGAGGAGCAGCCATTCTGAAGTGAACCACATGTACAGATTAGAAAAGTCACCTTTTTGAACTGTGAATCCCAGAGTCCCCACCCAGCATGGCCACTGCCTATGCTGGCAAGGTAACACTGGGAATTCTAGTCCAAGAAAATAATATCTCCAAACTTTGACCACATGTTATTCTGTATGAAGAACAGGAGATGCTAGACCAGGGTTTCTCAACCAGGGTTCCATAAGAGTTTGCAAGGGGCTCTGTGGGGGGGCATTTGTTTGTGATGTAGATATAATAATGTTTATGTAGGAGTTCCCAGAGTCCTATATTTTTTTATGCAGGGGTTCCCTGAGACCTGAAAATTATTTCAAGGCTTCCTCCAGCATAGAAAGGCTGAGAAACACTGTGCTAGACAAAAAAAAAAAAAAGAGAGAGAGATGTTTGAGTGGGCTTTGCACTAACTTAAAGTAGGTATCTTTCCCCTTCTTTCTTCAGAAGTTCACACTTTTAGTATATCTCTTTGGACATAATTTTAATCTAGGAGGAGTAGTGTCAGCCCAGTGGCTGCAATGAAGACCCCCTGAGTAAAGGTCAAAGAGTCAATCCCAGCTGGAGACTCTTTCTCTCACTAGTGGATAGCCAGAATCCAGTCCCCATATGCCTGTGACAATAAGGGTTTTGTGTCACATGGTGCTTTTGCACTTTGTAAAGCATTTACATCCATGGCTTTGACTTCTGTTTTTGCCACTCGTTTTAGACAACATTTCAACTGCACAGAGGTTTAAAAGCACAAATTAATGACCAACAAAGCACATGTGGCACTAAATTAAAGGCATTAATGTCTGTATCAGTAAACATGCATACACACCAACTTTTTTGTACAAGAACGCCCCCAGGAAACTGCCTCTGTTGCCTTATATTGCCATTCAGAGGATAACCAGTCTATGCAGATATACAGAGCAATAATGTTAAGGGTTTAGAAGCAAACCCTGAAATTTGTTCTTGGTGTTCTGCATGTCACATTCATCTACTTCTTCTCACTAGTTGTGGAGTTAAAGGATACTTTTCAACATGCTTTTCATCTGCACCTGTCTTGTAGTATCTATCTTCTGCCAGGTTTGTATATCAAATATGGAGGCAAATATGGAAGCATCACTCTTACTCATTACATAACATACCTATAAAAGTAACTGTTACTTGTAATTTGTTACTTTCAAGCTCTATCCAAATTATGTGACTAGTGGAGCTGCACAGCTGTACTGAAGCCATCATCACCTATTAATCATGTTCACAATAAATGGGAACAGGTCCTTGTGAGAATGGGAAGTAAAGGTGTTCTCAAACTTTTTGCATCAGTACAAGCCAAAGTGAGTCACAAAATTAATGGGAAATTAATGGAACAATCCTTGCAACAGCCACACATAGGTAATTCAGCTCTAAAATATGCCACAGCCACTCACTGCCATGCATGGAGTAATTCATGTTCCTGACTAATCTCAACAGGGTGTGTCCACACTGCTCCTATCTTTGTGCTGGGTCCACAAACCAACTGGGGACAGACTTGAGAACATTTTGTTGACATTTTTAACTGCTCTAGCAGTACAGCTATCCATGCGCCATGGAAAATGACTGCATTCATTATTGAAAAGAAGCTGCCAGCCCCCACAGACTTGTTTTGTGTTCGCCTTTGTGATGAATTGCTCTGAACAGCCACTTCCTGTGGCAGCCAGACATCAGCATGACTCTCAGCAGCTGATTTCCCAGAACAGTTGTAGGCGGCTATTTAAGGCCATGTGTGTTCCCCACATCTTGTGGTTGCTCATTTCTAGCAGGCTATATTTCACACACTGCAAGTGGCAGGCTGAATTTCACTGTTTCCAAGGCCGTTTATTTAAACGTGCACATATGTGCTTATGTTCCAGGCAAATCTGGCAATTGCAATGTGCATAACAGCATCTCTATATTGGCAAAAGCACAGATAGCAACACAGCCAGTTGGCTAGTGAACCTACCTGTTAACACTTGCAAACTACACCCTCTCCAGTAATTAATGGTTAGCCATTTATACAGAACATGCCACAAAATGAAATGCAACATTAACAGGAATGTTGCTGAAATTCTTAAAGCTTACTTCTTAAACCTTAATTTTTTATGTTAACTAGACATGCCAAGAATGAAAACCTAGGATTTTCACAGAGCCTATGGACTTTATCAGACAAGGCAAATAAGCAATTTATCAGACAAGGCATCAGAAGGACCCTTAATGATCGCAAAAGGGCACATGTACCACACAACATCACCCTTTCATGATCATGTCCAGTTAAAAAACATACTTTTTTATTGACGGTTCAAGCCATCAATTGATGCCTGTGGTGCTTGTGTGCTGGCATTGCCAGTGTTTGAAACTTTGCACCATTGTACTCACATGAATGCAGCGTCAATGGCTGGTCTGGCAAGAACACTTCTGGGTGAGATCACAACATCCAGGTAGGTGACACACTTTTTATGACCCTCCCCAGTTGACTGAGAAGTCTTTAAGTGTGTTTCTGTGCTTTTTGAAACCTTTTGAGTGTTCATTTTGTATTTATTTTTGAATTTCCCGTGCTAGGTATTCTAGCGAGAGTCTGTGGGATTTCAAAGAAGGAAGTGAACGGAACTCTGTTCATTCCTCGTTCATTGCTGGGAAGCCTGAACAATTATGCCGGCAAAACGGGGATGGGGTGACAAAATGGGGGCAGTCTGATAAAGTCCTATATATGTACTACATAAATGAGCATCTGCTCAGTTATTAGATGCAAACCACAAGTTGCTGTTATGTGCCTGCAAGTTGCTTCCAGATTATGGCAACTCTAAGGTGGACCTATCATGGGCTTTTATTGGCAAGATTTGGTCAGAGGTGGTTTGCCTTTGCCTTCCCTCTGAGGCTGAGAGAGTGTGACTTTCCTTAGGTTACCCAGTCAGTTTCCATGGCTAAACAGGTATTCGGACCCTGGCCTCCAGACTTGCAATCCAACACTGAAACTATACACCATGCTGGTTCTCAGCCATAAGTAGAGATATTCATTGAAATATAGCACAAGGGGGATAAATGCAGATGCTCTGAAAAGCAGGAAGAAATTAATTTTCACCTCAGTTGATCATGCAACTATTTGTTTTTAGCCCAAGAAGATTCAGTAGTTACAAACTATAATTTGTTTTGGTGTCCTTAATCCTGACAAGAGAATCCTTTTTTGTTTTGTTTCATACTAAGAAAACTTGGAAGCTAAGAAGAGTCAGCCCTGGTTAGTACTTGGATGAGAGACCACCAATGAATACCAGGTGCTATCGGCTGTATTTCAGACGAAGGAACTGGCAAAATCATCTTTGCATATTCCTTGCCTGAGAAACCCCATGAAATTCATGGGGTCGCCATAAGTCAACTGGTGACTGAAAGGCACATAAACATAGTCATAATTTATAGAGGAAATTGTGCACAGAAGACTAACTCACTTTCCAAGTTTTCTACCACATTCTTATCTCTGACTAAAGAAAGATAGAGAAAAACATAGAAATTCAAGTGGTGGAGCTTTGTACACTGATTTGTGCTAGCTTAATCATAGGGTAGACCCACTAAATAAACGGTTTAACAAGTCCATTTGAAATGGTACAGCCATTCATACTGAGCCATTCCTCCACTTTAAATCTGTCTTTTACATTTTCTTTATTAAGTTTTGTGTGTGTGTGTGTAATATTCCATCCACAGGCAGACTGTTAACTGATTGCCATTTTTACAGTTTCTGTTAATTCACTAATTCAAGTTGATCCATTCCCTTTTCATCAGAGACTCTCCCCTTAAGCTTGAAAGGCTTTAATCTATTTCATAGCTTTGAGTATGAAACCATTTTATTTCAACTATAACTTTTGCTTATTCATTTCTGATTTAGTCATTGGCAGGACAACACAACCAGCAATTCAATGCAGATCAAAAGACAAAGAAACACAAGAGAGACAATCTCAACAATATATGCACACGTGATGACATTTTGGAAGCAGCAGAATTTGGTTCTTAGCAAGGGCTGTAGATGCAAAAACAAGTTACATACCATTACACAGACAATACTTTGAACATGTTTTTTTTTAAATGACAGCAGCATTAGTTATACTCATAGTAAATAGTTGCACTCCAAGTAAAACTATTAACATGGATTTCCTACACTGCTGTGAATATACATTTTCCTGTTGTCCTCCTATGTTTTCTGTCCAAAAACTAATAAGGTATCCAAAGCCTTTCCCAGTTTCTGGGTATCAAGTTCATAAAGATGGTGAGGAGAAAGAACCTCTACTATATGAACATCCCCACTACTGCAAAAGACTCAAGCAAACCAAGGTTTCCCAAAATTTGCTCTATGCCTCCACAAAGGATGTGTCTGTATTTAAAGTGCAATCCTAAACACACTTACTAAGTTTGGAAACATGTGGCCCTCCCAATTTTGGGGACTGCTGTAACTTGCAGTTCGACAGAATCTGGAAGGCTGCATGAGTTCCACTCGTTTTCGAATTCAGAAGGAAGAGCTCTTAAACAATAGTTCTGAAATCTTAGTTCTTAGGCTGGAAAATATGCCTGCCAAGAATAATGGCAGCTCTTTGAACATACGGTTGTACCACTGGTGTTCTATTTGTAGTACGTGATAATTAGAAACATTATCAAGTCATGCTCCTTTCAGGATTCAAGGTCACATTTTGAAGAAATATCCAAAGGCTTCCATCCAAACACTTCAAGGATCATCACAGATACCCTTTCCAGAGAGCAGATTAACAGAGTGTCTCACCCTTAGAGCACAGCATCAGTACATAGGAAGGCATAATTGTAGCTGATACTGAGTCATATCCCTGCCATATCCAGCACAGCATTGTCAACTCTGATTAGGTGTACGTAATCAGCATGGTGTAGTAGTTTGACCAGAACTCGAGAACAGGGTTCAAATCCCTGTTTGGCCATAGAAACCCACTGGGTGACCTTGGCCAAGTCACACTCTTTCAGAAGGCAAAGGCAACCTCCCTCTGAACAAATCTTGCCAAGAAACGCCCATGTTAGGGTCACCGTAAATTGGAAACAACCTGAAGACATACAACTCCAAATTTTGTCCTGCTTCAGGGGGTCTTTCTCAATCCTGCCTCTACTGATCCTTTAACTGGAGGTGCTAAGGAGTGAAGTGGAGATCTGATAAATGCAAAGCATGCCCCCTAAACACTGAAATGTCCTTGTTCCCCTTCATGGGACAGGTTTTTCACATCCCTAACTTAGATCTTTTCCACTGAAAGAGCCAGGGTTTAAATCTATAATGGGATAATGAGACTGACACCACTTGTTTTCAAGGATGGACCAGGACCATGTTAGACAGGGGTGATGTACTCTTTGTATTTTAATTACAATAGTAATGCTGATTCCTGTGGGAAGAACCCAGGTTCCTTCCTCTTTCAGATTCAAGAAATAAATTTCCCTGAGACTAATTCATATTAAAACCCATTTTAAATCTGAATAGGTTCAATTAATATGGGTTGTAGCAATAGCAATTAAGTTCTGGCAGATGTCAATAAATCCATACAGAAGAAGATGGCACAAGATGGTAGAAAGTGGAATCAGACCTGAATCAAGTTGACAAATTGTGCGTGGCATTAAAGAGCACTCATTCTGTTCAGAAATCCAATCTCAGACCTTTATCAAAGACTTCATTTTCACCAACATTCATGTCTTTCAAAAGAAATGCAAGATCCATCCCTATGATTCTGAGATGCAGTGACAAGCCAAAACTTTCCAAGAAATAGCACATAAAATTGAATCCAGATCTTCAATTCGACTTTATAATTCAGGGCATATTCCTTTTCCTCTTTAAAATGACCCCCAGGATACAGAAGTACAGGTCACACACACACCCATATCCACAGAGGATACATTCCTAGACTTGCCATTTATAAGTGAAACCACAGATAATAGCAAACCCTATTAAAATAAAGGACTTCAGGTACATATATACACAGAGTTGCATTGGAGGTCCTAGAGATTACTAAAGAGGACACCTCTCCAGTCATTTTCCAGTGCGACTCTATGGTCTGTGTCCCCATTTTTTTCAGCTGTGGACAGCTGTAGACAACTGGAACCACTGATATTGGTTTCATGGAAACAGGGAGTAACCCATATTTCCAAAGAGGCTACATTTGTTTGCAACTCAGTGAAGCTACAACAAGCAACAATAAATTTGGTCCATTGACTTCTGTTCTTGGGATTTGATTTTTAATCTTTGGCCAAGTGATTCTAGTTTAAACAAAATTTATTCCAACCATGCCTGCACCTCATCGGCAGAGTTCAGAGGTCTTGTCCTCAGAGATCTCAGCTCCAGTTCCCCCAGTCCCCAGAAAATGAGGCAATGTCTCTACAAATCTGCAAGGGTTTGGTTCCTAGACTTACTGTGGATACCAGAAACCATGGATAACAGATAACCCTATTAAAATAAAGGACATCTGGTAAAAACATACCAAAGAGCTGCATTGGAGGACCTAGAAGATGCCTAGAGAGGACACCTAGAGAGGAAGATGCCTAGAGAGACAGGACATTCTGTTTTCTTGTATATTTATTAGATTTATTTTCCACTTCCATGAAAGCCCTAGGATCCTTGTATGTGATATTCCCCCTTTTTATCCCTTCAACAACCCTATAGGGGAGGGTAGATTAAGAAATAGTGATTCATACAGTGTCATCCAGTAACATGTTGGGACTGAGCAGGAATTTGAACCTGGATTTCTCCACCCTGACTCCCAAGACTTCAGGAACATATCAAAGTAGAACTGATTTTAATTCAGTCCATCTGCCCAATAGTAGGGAACCTGGGGCTGTGTGGGAAAACAACCTGTTCATAACATTGCTGTCAGGATATTATGCTTAATGAAAGTAATTAATGAAAGTACTTGGCAATAAGACTCGCATTATAGTCATTTGTTGATTATTAATTATCTATGTTTCAAGAAGCAGCAGACTTGAAATGAAGAGAGCAGCCACACTTTCTTCCTGATGCTGTCACTGATTCCATTGGGTGCTGTTCTACAAAATAATGGCTATTCGTTTGATCTATATCAGTGCTTAACCCACATTTACTTCTGATTGATGTCCAGGCCATCTGTTTGTTTGGCAGGCCATGAAAAAAGAACCACAGAGAGTTTAAGATCATGTAATGTGATTAGCAGCGCTATTTTATCAAGCAGTGAAAGACACAGAATAAAATTAGACTAAACAAGTTGCAGTGGGTGATTGTCTATCTCACATACAAATTGAGTCAGTACATCAGCTGGGAAGAAGGACCATGAAAGATCATGGCCAGTCCCCAGACTGAAGGCCAGAGGCTGGGCAATGTTGATGGCTCCCCAATATTTTGTTCAACTCAGACATGCAGAAACATTTCCTGGTAATGTGCTCAATGTTTCTGGGGGGCAGGGGGATTTTGTTAATTTTTGTTGTTCATTGTCCTGAAATCTTGAGTACAAATAAAAAAGTTGGTTTTAATTTATAATTGTTTAATATTTTTTTATGGGGGAGGGTGGGTGGGGAGTGTTTGGGGATTTTATCTGTATTGTATTTTAATTTTTGTAAGCCGCCCCGATTGTTTTAACAGAGGGGCGGGGTCTAAATAAATTTTATTATTATTATTATTATTATTAATAATAATAATAAAAGCATCTGTGGTCAGGAACATGTTCAAAAGTTTATGACAAAGGGTCCTACTCAAAAGGCAAAGCAAATCAACTACTAAACCAAATGTGAATTCCCAGTAAGCTGGTTACCTTTTTTAGAATGAATAATCGTTCAGCAGATTAAGGGACGCTTAATAACCATACTTGACATTTGTAAAACATTTTCAGCTGTTCAATGTGCTTCATCTGCTTGTAGTCATTAAAACTGGGATGGTGAACCTCTGGCCTTCTACGTTTTGGACTACAGTTGCCATAATCTCTTATACTGGCCAAATTGGCTAGAGCATCTGGAAAGTCGAAATCACTCTCCTTACAACAAATACCTAAGGTAAAACACAACAAATACCTAAGGTAAAACAGATTTTTTCCCCTGATATTCCAGGGTCAAGGACACAGAAAGAAAGAAAGAGACAGACAGACAGACAGACTTGTTTGCCTAATGCTGCATAGCATATTCACCATGGCAAAGACAAGATTCAAAACAGGGATTTTCTCTACCAGGCTGTTTTTTTTTTGTTTTTTTTTTGTTTGTTTTTTTGCAACTGACTGTCATTTCCTAGGATATCTTGCTAAATTCTCTCCTCTCTCTCATCTCCTTTTTAATTTATACCTGAAGTCACCTTGTAAAATTATATGATATGGTGAACTTTGGTGAAGATACCTCAAAAAGCCATACAACTACAATTGAGAGAGATTATACCCAACTTTTCCATTCACTGGGGAAATCAAATCACCCTGCAGCCGTGATCTACCCACCCACTCACCCATGATCACCTCAGTCACCCACTGGCTGACTTCAAGCCTAAATGTGCAAGTGCCACCTTGTGGAGATTTTAGATATTTGTTTGAAATAAATGCAGATTTTATTTTTCTTCACCTTTAAACAAATAAAATTAATTTTCTGCTATACTGGTGATACCTGCCAATTTAAAATGTACAATCTGTATAAATTATCCTGGCTATTAATAAATAATAGAATCATAGAATCATAGAATCATAGAATTGCAGAGTTGGAAGAGACCACAAGGGCCATCCAGTCCAACCCCCCTGCCACGCAGGAAATCTTGATCAAAGCATCCCCGACAGATGGCCATCCAGCCTCTGTTTAAAGACCTCCAAGGAAGGAGACCCCACCACGCTCCGAGGGAGTGTGTTCCACTGCCGAACAGCTCTTACTGTAAAAAAGTTCCTCCTCATGTTGAGGTGGAATCTCTGTTCCTGGAGCTTGCACCCATTGCTCCGTCTTCCAGTCTCTGGAGCAGCAGAAAACAAGCCTGCTCCCTCCTCAGCGTGACATCCCTTCAAATACTTAAACAGGGCTATCATATCGCCTCTAAACCGTCTTTTTTCCAGGCTAAACATACCCAGCTCCCTAAGTCTCTCCTTATAAGGCATCATTTCCAGACCTTTCACCATTTTAGTTGCCCTTCTCTGGACACGCTCCAATTTGTCAATATCCTTTTTTAATTGTGGTGCCCAGAACTGGACACAGTATTCTAAGTGAGGTCTGACCAAGGCAGAATAGAGTGGCACTATTACTTCCCTTGATCTAGATACTATACTTCTATTGATACAGCCCAAAATCGCATTGGCCTTTTTAGCTGCCGCATCGCACTGTTGGCTCATGTTCAACTTGTGGTCTACTAGGACTCCTAGATCCCTTTCGCACATGGTCTCATTCAGCCAGGTCTCTCCCATCCTATATTTATGCATTTCATTTTTCCGCCCTAAATGCAGTACCTTACATTTCTCCGTATTGAATTTCATTTTGTTAGCTTTGGCCCAGCTCTCCAGTCTATCCAGGTCATTCTGAATTTTGATCCTGTCCTCTAGGGTATTAGCTACTCCTCCTAATTTGGTGTCATCTGCAAATTTGATAAGTATGCCCCTACTTTGCTACAGTATTTTCATATTGATTCAACTCGTTTGGAAGCAGCAGAACTTGTGGCTTTCAGCTTGGTTCTTAAAATTTGTTTTTAACCTAACCAGTTTCACCCTTCTTTGCACTCCCACCAATTATAAAACTGCCTTACACAGTCAGATTATTCCTCAAACCAAATACTTGCTACTTAGACTCACACAGGCCCTCCAGTATTTTATGTGAAGTATAAGAGTAATTCCTGGCTCTTTCAACTGAGATATCTCTTTATTTTGAGATGTTAGAAAGTGAGTCTGGGCTTTACTCCACCAAAGCATGTGCTCTATAAACTGAGCTATGATTCCTACCGGCTTTGTTGAAGGGCAGTGGAAGGTAATGGCAGTCTACAAATGAACTTATTTAAGCAAGAAAATAATTCTGCCTATGCTAGTTAAGGGGAAAGAATCAACATGATAGGATGATAGCCATGTTTAAATATTTGAAAGGATGTAATACTGAGGATGGAGCAAGCTTGTTTTCTGCTGCCCCAGAGACTAGGACATGGATCAATGAGTTCAAACTACAGAAAAAGAGATTCCACCTAAACAGTAGGAAGAACTTCCTGACAGTAAGAGCTGTTGGGCATGGAACACACTGCTTCATAGTGTGGTAGAGTCTCCTTCTTTGGAGGGTTTTAAACAGAGGCTGGATGGCCATTTGTTGGGAGTGCTTTGCTTGTGTATTCCTGCATGACAGGGGGCTGGACTAGATGGCCCTTGTGATCTCAAAAACAAACAAACAAAGAGATATGGAGTTCAAGTTGCTCCCCCCCCCAAGTGGCACTTTAAGTGTAATAACAGAAAAACATATTTCACGTGTATGATTCCCATGCACTGCTCAACCCAAAAGCAGCATAGTGTGAGTGTGAAAAGCAAACGTGTAAAGCTGCCCTAAGAAAGACCAAACTAAAATTTAGGAAAAGAAAAATTATTTCAACACACAAAAAAGGATGACAAATAATGCATATAGCTGCATTCCTACTGACAGTTCATTCACTCCCCCAGTTAATTTGTGCACCTGCACTAAAATTTTCACATGCTCTTTAATCCTCATTAATAGAAAAAATGTGTTCTCCATTTCAATTTATCTACTCTGAAATGGTGCATGATGCCTGCCATTTAGTGATAGCTGAGGCAGGAGGGAGCTTCTATTTTTAGCTGCCCTCTTTTTCAGATCATGGGAAGTTGTAGATGGTGATATACCTCAGCTACTATTGATACCTGACATACCAAACAAATAAGCAATCTTCACCTACTTCCACAAAACCTCTGCATATTGTCAGTGCCCTTTTCTTAATTCGAATGGCTATTTCTGCAGGGAGATGTTGCAATGTTCAGTTGCTGCAGTAACTATACTCAGTCCCTTCATTAATCTATTAACAATATTTGTTTATTGCCTTTCAGATCTCTTGCTGAACAGGGATGGAGCCAGCCTAACTTCCCAAAGGAGAGACTTCCACAACTGTGGAGTTGTGTAAACAAGGCAAAAAGATGTTGACTGCTCTGCAGTAAAGGCAACTCACAACAGCTGTGATGTGTCTTAATGGGGTTTTTTTTTGGGGGGGGTAGGTAGATCACAGGCATGCAAAGCTATTCGCGTTTGCTGTGCAAATAGGCATGCCAGGGAATCAAAATGGCAGCCATGAGTGAATTACTCGCATTTTTGTTCTCACCAGTTGCCACCGCCAAACAGTATTTTTGAAAAGAAAAGCATATCTAAGGTGTGAAAGTGCGATATTTCATCTTGACAGAAAAGCAAAAAAATCCAAACAAACCTCCATTTTATCTCATTAGTGTTCAGTTGGTAAGGCGAAAAAAAATCCATGGCAGTTCTGGGTGCTTGCCTTGTTAGCTAGCCCAGCCGCGTGCACTCATCTGGCCAATCAGCTTTCAGCTTCTGCTTCTTTGGCAAAGCAAATCAATTCATGTAGCTTGTTGCAACAAGCAGGAATGCACACATTCCCCTCTGCTGTTTTTTAAAAACTCTGGGGAAAGTCACAAAGGCTTTTCCTGCAGAGTATATGGAGTATTTAGCCCCCCTCCTTCTGAATACGGCAATATGATGTGGGATGCCATTAAGACAGGTCATATTCTTGCATTCTGTGAGGAGTATTTTCGCCGTTTAGACAACCCCTAGGATGCTGTGACAGAGAAAGATCTGTCTCATGCATTTAACTAGCCTTAGCCTCTCAGGGTGGTCAGACATGCAACAGGGCCTCCATGGAATCCATCAAATTCTCAGCAGCATTCTGTCTAGAGACACAGATCAGGAAAATCCATGTTGTGACAAACAGATATCTTTCCTCATGCCAGGAAACATTCTTTTTAAGAATGTGCTATGAATATTGTAGCTTGATCCATAGGTACAATACTTACATGATATGTTCATCCCCTCATTTTTGTTATCTATATTTTTTAAATTCCTATGTTATAGATATCCTTAGATGGCTTCCAGATTTGGCCTCCATATTTGTTTGGACTGCAGCTCCTATTATCCTTCACCATTGGCTATGTGACTAGGGCTGATGGGAGATTCGGCCCATGAACATCTAGGGGGCCACATATTCTGTGCCCTTGCCTTGGAGACTGTTGACTTACAAGTAGAGAGTTAAACTGACATTTGAATCCATTTAACCTCTTGTCCTGCTCTCCACTAGGTTGCATTCTGCCTTGAAGCAAGCATTGTTCAGAACAATTATCACCTGCAGATTATATATCTTCAAAGAGATTGTTCCTCCCTCTCCTCAATCTGAATGTGCATGTTTGCAAGCACCAAGTATCACCCTCAGCGGTGCTAGAACTACACAGAGGGCAGTTTGTGAGCAGAAGGTTCTGTTGAGTTAATATTTGCTCCATGTTTAAGGTGAGCAAAACCAGCTGACCTGAGGAGTCAAAAAGCCCGCTGACCAGGCTCCGTATTCTTGAGCTACTATGCCTAGAACTGCTCGTGTATCAGGCCAAATCTACACTACACAAATAATCCAGTTTGAAACTGGATTATTTGTCATGGCTCCTTCCTATGGAATCCTGGGATTTGTAGTTTGGTGAGGCACCAGTGCTCTTTTGCAGAGAAGACTAAAGACCTTGTATACCTACAAATCATAGGAAGGAGCCATGGCAAATCATCCAGTTTCAAACTGAATTATTTGTGTAGTGTGGATTTGGCCTGAATCTACCATGCTGTCCCCTGGCTCCCAGCTCACAGAATTCCCCTGCAACAGAGGTTGAAGAACAATTTGCATTTTATAGAAATCTGTTTATCTTACACAGAGGGACCAATGTGGAGAGCCTTTAATCATTTGTTTAAATTAAATCTTGCAAAGTGTATCTTGTTTACAGTGGAAGAACATGCTCAGTCATTTAAATGAGAGACAACCTGGAGATAAATTAGCACCCTATCTACTGTGGCACCAGATTAATCTTAGCTGTGACCATTTATGCCATTGAGGATGTCAAAACAAAGATGGGGAAGACAAAGTCATCTGAACAGCCTAAACTGTTATTTCTCTTAGTCCTCTTACACATGTTCCCTTCTTTTTTCTCCTGGTCTTTCTTCAGTACTATTGTCAGCCTCTATCTTCTTTATAGAAGACATATAGCACTTACATTTCTATACCGCTTTATAGTGCTAAGCACTCTCTACGTGTTTTACAATGTGTTAGCTAATTGCCCCCAACAAACTGGGTACTCCTTTTACCGATCTACGGAAGAATGGAAGGCAGAGTCAACCTGGAGCCCTGTAGGATAGAACTCACAACGTTGTGGCTGCAGTACCAGCATTTAACCACTGCACTACCAGGGCCCCTGTGCCACCAGGGCTTCTAGGGTGGCAAGGTTTAGGTATTTCCCCCACTTGTCTAGATGATCAAAATACTCCTCATAGAATTCACAGAAAATATGATCAGGCTGAATAAGATCCGAAGAGGATTTGCAGTATTCAGAGGGAGGGGGGTTAAAAACTCCATAAACCATGCAGTAAAAGGATTCAAAGTTTCCCCTGAAGCTTCCTGGAAAATGCATGTAGATGCGTATTTATGGGCATGTGGCTGTCTGAATACACATCGCTGTGCATTTTTGCTCAATTGCCATTTATGAGTGCATGTGCCTGTTCAATTTGAATTAATGTGAATGGATGCGAATAGGCAGGGAAATAGTGGAGACAAATCAACTTGCCTGAAAATGCTTGAAAATGTGCACCCACTTGCAGTAAACCATTGTGTCTAGATGAGCCCCAGATCAAAACAAATGATAGGTAGTTTGCAAATTCAGTGTGTTGTAATAATGCAGCACATACACAGATACAGAAATCTGCCCGTCTTCTCCTGAACTAGAGTGGGTGGCATAAGTAACATCAGAAAGCAGGCAAGTGGGGAAAGCAACAAACTACATTTGAAGAAATTGAACTTGAGAAAGATTCCCAAATGTCTACACTGGAGACTATTAAGGCCAAGCAGTTTGTTGTAACCTTCTTTCCAGACTTTCCTGTTCTTTCATGAAAGAATGCTCCACTGAGCAATTAAGAGTACCTCTTATTAAAACCACCATTTAGTAAAACATTTCAGTGAAGAGTTTTGTGTAAACTGGCAATTTGGGCTTCTAGCATTGTAAAATTCTAGTAAGAGCTACCAACTCACTTGGTTTTTCATTAGCCCACATCTTACTTCCTTTCCTCCCACTATGTTTACCTAAGAGAAAAAGCAGATCAGTAAAGCAAGGGGACAGTAAATATGGAAGCAATAACAGAACAGATAGCTGGCTTTGAATGGCTTTTTTCTGTGAATCCTAACATATACAGTAAGAGCTGTAAAGACTGATTAATTTTTAATTCTGAAGGAGGCTGTCTAAACCAGGTCAAGGAGGGTTTTTTCTTTCATTTCCTGGCTGCCCACAGTGATACTAAATCAAGAAAAGCTAATAAAACAAGTTGCACAGGCAGTGCCATCTAATAAAAGCCCACATCTTCAGTCTATAGAGGTACCAGGCACAGCAGAGAAAAAGAGTTCAGAAAAGAAAAGGAGCTGAAAAGAAATGTGCTTGGCTAAACCATAACTATCTGTTCACATGTCTATAATTGTTTCTATTATAGCATCTCAGCACCTGTAAGGAAATAAGTGGGGTGCTAATGGCTGGCTACCTCTTATCAACAGAGCTGGAGCTGTCCACTTTTGTAAAAGCTGAGTTGGGAGGCCTGATCATTGGTGGTGACAAAGGAGGCTCCAGAGGATACAAAGAGACCATATTTAAGAAGACTTGAGGCCTCCTGCAGGCAGACACCAATGGAGGTTGTCTTGGAGCCACAGGCATGCTATACCAGCAAACACTCTATTCTGGCAGCCCCTTCAAATGGGGGGCTAATCAGCCATGAGACCTGAGGGCTGAATAGAGCCATTGTATCTGGTGGGTCTGGCTCTTAGCAAAGCAAAGCCAAGGAACTTGACAACAAGAGAAAAACTGGGCAAACATCACAGAAAAGTACAGCCCAAAATACCTTGTGGACTTGGCTTTCTCCATCATTTCTCAAGACCAAGACTTTGAGTAACAGAAAATGGGGTCAAAATCCCTTGGCCAACATCTCTAATGGATGCAGTACAACCATAGAAATGGCTGGTGAGGAAAGGTGAGGTAGTTCCAATGGAAATGAAGCTCCTCACCCCACCCCACCCTATACATCCTGCCCAGAATTTCCATGAGTTCTGCTCAGAAATCAAGCCTGTCATAGCAAGTGGATTGTTCCTTTCCCATGCTTGTTAAAAGAGGAAAGAGAGCAGTGTGGTTGTCTCAGCTAGTGGGCCTCTGGTCTTTCCAGCATGCTGCATGTCACAACCATGAACATCACACCAAAAGGAGAGGTGACAGCCTGTTCTTTTGCATTAGCTTCCCCTTCTTATTCACAGAGAGAAAGGAAGATGGTCACAGTCACTCCAGATGTGAACACCGTAATGCATTTCATACATTGGCACTTCAAAACTGCCATTTTTGCTCACATAGGGTACAGAGCCAGCATGGTGTAATGGTTTGAACATCGGGCTATGATTCTGGACAACAGGGTTTGAATTCTCACTCAGCCATGGAAACCCACTGGGTGACCTTAGGCAAGTCATACTCTCTCAGGGAGGCAAAGGCAATCCCCCTCCCGAACAAATCTTGCCAAGAAAACCCATGATAGGTTCATCTGATGGTTGGCCATAAGTCAGAAACAGCTTAAATGCACTCAACAAGGGTACAAAGAAGGACTAACTGCACTAAAAAGTGCTAGTACAATCAATTTGGAGGTCTGGCAATAAGTGGTCAAAAAAGCAAATGGCACACTCCTAGTCACCATGGAATCATAGAGTTGGAAGAGACCACAAGGGCCATGGAATGCTAATTATCACTGGACAGAATACAGAGAGATACCTCTTTGTGCAAGCCCCATTAAAATCAACAGGAACTACATGAGAATGTTAGGCAGTTGGGGGGGGGTCAAATAATCTCACACACACCCCACAGATCTACCTCGCATAGGTAAAGAACTGAAACTATAATTTCAGGGGACATGGATGGATTGATGGACAAATGGATGGGCACACAGACAATCAGTCAGTCAGTCAATCAATCAATCAATCAATCAATCAAAATATTTGTTTATCATTTCTCAACTCATCAGGGCTACCAGGGCAATGCACAACAGATGAAAGTAGATTTCAAAAACATTTAGAAACAATATTTTTTTTTAAAAAAAAAAGTTTTAAATGACAGACACAATTAAAACAATCGAAAAGCTATCCTTGATTTTATAGACCAAAGTCCACCCAAAACTTTATGGTTTGGGTTGCCCACTGGAAATTCAAAAGGGATAGAGCCAGACTAAACAACTAGATTTCAACCTTTCATCCTGCAGATGTTTGGACTTCAACTCCCAGAAGCCTCACACAGAATAACCTTCTCAAAAACTTCTGGGAGTTGGCTTAAAACATCTGGAGCCTCAACAATTGAAAGTTGCTGGTTTAAACTGATTGACTCGCAATGGTACAAGTCCTGGGACAGTAGAAGTGCTCTGCAAGCTGTCCTAAGAGCATGAGGTAAGTTTGGGAACAAAATTCATACTATTGCCTTCTGTGGAGGATTAAAAGTAGATTCAGGAGAAAAGCACAGCAGAAGCCTCGTGCATCTCGTTATAGCCAAACAAGTGATGTGTAATACTCACTGGAAATCTCTTCAATCTCTAATACATAATGATTCACCACAAATGGTAACAGAATCACAATGAAAACTTATAATCTGGTTTCATATTGCTCAGAGGCAAGGTAGAAATCAGAAGAACACTTGTGGAGTGTAAGACAAGTATAACTGTGATGCATTTAAAGTGAAGATAAATGTACAAAGATGCGGAACAGATGTTGAGCAAGGACAATCATAAAACAAGGTTTCTTAGTAACAAATGAAGTGTGCACCTTGCTGTCACTTCTGTGTGGGTGAAGTGATTACACATTTCATTGTGTTTGCAGTAGTAACTTCAAGCCAAAGTACTGTGAGCCAAGGGCTGAAGGGCATGGCGTTTATTATCGTTAACTATCTATTAATCAGGAGGCATTCGGAGACTAGAAATGCTAGCTTTAAATGAAGGCACATATCAGAGTATGTATCTCTGTGTCTACAGAAGGCAACCTTGCAAATAAACCCACAAATTTATACTACCCCATGTATATTTTCTTTCCCTGCTCGAGGGAATAAATACAGCAGTTGTGGTCAACCTATTTTGGGGGGAAATGTAACACACCAAGTCTTAAATTGTTGTTGTTGTTGTTGTTGTTGTTGTGTGCCTTCAAGTTATTTTTGACTTAAGTTGAACCTATCACGGGTTTTCCTTGGCAAGATTTGTTCAGAGGGGGGTTGCCTTTGCCTTCTTCTGAGGCTGAGAATGTGTGACTTGCCCATGGTCACACAATGGGTTTTCATGGGCAAGCAGGGATTTGAACCCTGGTCTCCAGAGTCAAAGCCCAGCACTCAAACCATTATGCCAGACTGGCAATCCAAGTCTGAAGTACAGGATGTAATAATGCAGATGTAACTCATTCCACAGCCAAACAGGCGGTCACTCCTGTTCCTATCCAGACATAGGAGATTTTCACACGGCTAAAATAAATAAATATAATAAATAAATATAATAAAATAAAAAAATAAAAATATCCCCTGGAGAAATCGGGATAGAAATATTTCTGTCCCGGAAGAAGCGCCGCGGTTCGCACGCCCAGTTCCCTCTCCTGATATGCTGTCATCCTCACGCTGTGTTTTTTCTTCCCTCTTCCATAATATTTTACTAACGGGAGTTCACCGTTAATAAAATATTACAGAAGAGGGAAGAAAAAACACAGCATGAGGACGACGGCATAGCTTTAAGTTTTTAGTAGCATCAGAATTGCAAGGATAGCTGGAGGAACACAGACTTTCAGTGGCATGCTGCAGTGGCATGTCTGCAGTAAACAATGCAATGAAGAAAGCTTGAGCTGGAAAAGGGTGGGAATCTACTCTAACTGGTCCTGCTGTAGCCATTTCTAGAATCCCTTACTGAGCGTGTATGAACAGGAAATGCGCTCTTCCAGCTGGTGCCACAGCTAGGGTGGCTTGCCCACCCTGTGCTTTCCCTCATTCAGAAGGACACGGGGGGGGGGGAGAAGTACGTTGCACGGAGCTTGCCTTCCCAACTGAGAGGGGGAGCGGTGAACAGGGAAATCTCCAATAACTCGCTGGGAGTTTTGTATGCCTGTGAAAACTTTTTCAAATACTGGAGGGCAAAGTATGACAACTTAAAGGAGTGAACCATATAAAGAACGACCAGAGTAAGTAAGGGGTTTAACTAGCATACCACATTGGTTACCTTCCAAGAAAGTGCATTCTGGGTCGGTTGCAAAGAGGAATTCACACAACCTGAGTTTCTCCTATCACTGCCCACAGTGTCTGGGCAATGATGGATGTAATCCATACAGTGTGGATTCCTCCTCACACCAACCAGAGAATGGGACATTGGATACTTACCATGAAAGTCTATTCTGGGTTGGTGGCAAAGAGGAATCCACACAGTATGGGTTACATCCATTACTGCCCAGAAAACCAGGATGCGTGGATTCCTCATCTCACCAACCCAGAGAATGGACAGGGCAGGCAAGATAATCTCTATAAAAACCTCTATCTCTACCTTGTGTGTGTGTGAAATTAAATTTATTTGCAAGATTGTCAGATTTGCAGACAGTGAGAGGTCTGCTCAGTGTCTAATGCAATTTGTTTTATGGACTTCAGTACAAAAGAACAACATTCTCAGAATTGGGCGTAACCTCCTTTGATTTTTGCAAGTGAATAGCCCATCTCTCTAGAAAAGACTGGATCACCCATCAAGTAGGTAGCCAAGTGGTCTATCTAGTTCACTGTCACATATTTTCTGTAAAATAAAAAACAGACAAGAGAACTGTGGCTAAAAATGAACACAAATTCATCTCTAAAAGTTTGCAATATTTGTTTAGCTCTTTATATTGCTGTGATGTACATGCCCCCCTTGGTATCTCTTTCCCTTCTAATGCAAGTTTTACTCCTGCTTATGTCATTATTTACTAAGTGGCATTAGCAAAGCAACAAGGTCTGAGTTCTCTAGAGACCAAACCAGCATATGATAGGTCAGGAAGGTGAATGTTTTTCAACTCAAGAACCACATTCTCCTCTGAATAACCCAGACAAAGGTGTGGCTAAAGCCAAAACTGGGTGAATGTCTTGCCTTGGCCACACCCACATTTCTCATATGCACCTTCTTCAGTCTGGCACTACCGGTAGTTCTCTTTCCACTTTTCTCTTTCATTCAGTTTTTCTATGCTGTCCTATCCCACTGACACAACCTCCAGTTTCCTGTCTCTGTTTACTCTCCCCACATCGCTCCATTTCCCTTTATTATTCACCAAGAAAGAACAGACCTTTTCTCCATGCATGGAGAGTAATGCAAGCAATTAGCAATGGAAAAAGGGACCCAACCTGGTTTCTTTCTCCATCCCCAGGTTGTTACAGTAAATGGGACATACAGGGGCCTGGATTGTCTAGCAGAGGTGGTAGGCTAGGTGGGAGAAACACACATAACTGTGGGTTATCTTCTCATGTGTACCTGTTTTACCCCTGGCTATCCAGCATGTGTCCACTCTGTTCAGGACAGCATGATGTCCTACCTGTGGCATTTTCTCAGATATATCCACAAATGGAAACAGGACCTTTGTGCTTACAGGTAAAACGTGTTCCCATCAGAACATCCAGTCTTTGCTTGTATTGCCTTTTATCACTTGCATGCTAATTATCGTGACTTGCCCCCAGCTGAACTCTTAGAAGCTGGGAACAGACTGATCTGATCAGCAAATGCTAATAAGAGGGGAACTATTTTTCCAGCTTGCAGAAGAAATCAGCTCTCTTCAAACAGAATCATGATAATCAGGCTATACATTTTTAAAAAATATTATCAGTGTCCAATTTTGTCTCAGTACTTAGAAAAGGAAGGAACAAAATTACACATTTTCACAGAGATTGAGAATATTCAGGAATCTCAGTACAGTGTGCTGTTCAATTTGCAAGATATTTTTTACCCAGCTCCAGTTGAATCCTTAACCAGAAAGGAAGAAGGGAAACCACACTGACATCCATTACTGAATTGATTAAAATACTGTATTGCAACTGAGAAGATCAATTTATACAGATCTGTAAATTTCAACTGCACCTGCTCCTTAACAAAAGCTTCTCATCATGCACCAAAGATGAGCACAGTTTCACAGTCAAATGTTTATCTAGTGCTTTTCACTTCTCTCACCATTTCATGGAAGAAAATTGTACAGATTTCACCCAAGATTTGCTCTATACAATTTTGTGGTTTGCTTTAAAAAAGACACCAAAAAAACGCACCCCTAGTGGATATGTTTAATTGATACCAGATGAGACACAGCACAAATACTATAGGAGGAAAGATGTGTGGGTAGGACCAAAGCCTATATGGTCCCAGATAACTATTTAATCTCCTGCAAAGTGTATCTTGATTTATACTGATGAGAGATTTTACTGAACACTGCTTAGATGTTCTCAGAAATTACTCTCTTGCCTCCTTTTTGCTGAAATGTATCTTAAATGTGGCACTGAGTACAACTTAACCAAAAAAATCTGCAGATAGAGTTTTCTGTGTGTAGCCAAGCATACATCCTCAAACAGAAGCTCAGACCACAAGCTGGTGGCAGACAAAAAAGCAAATTGTTCTCTGACATCCAGTTACAGCTCCACTTTTCACTGTCAAAAATAGCCTCAAGCTACCCAAGTGAAGCTCTTGAATTTGGCAACTTTTGTTAGCATTTTCAGCACACTAGGGAGAAAAAAAATGAAAACTGATGTTCTGAGAAGTCTATCTTCAGTCTAAATATTTGACTGTTCTGCCCGAACTCTATGGCATTTGTCTAACATGTGGAATACCTGAGATTAGAAGCTTGGGATACTCTTTTCCTGTCCAACATCATTCTATTCCGTTCAACGCTTTAAGGCACCCATTTGATAGGACAAATATTAAATACAAACTCATGAGCTGTGTCCTGCTGTCTGGGAATACAAAAGAGATGTTAAATAAAGATATGGAAAGCTTGGTTACTCCAGTCAGAACATTAGTGGGAAGAAGTGCTTTGCATCACTCATATAACATTAAATGCCAGGATATTTGCTTTCTGGTTGCTTTGCTGAGGACCATATTTTTTGCTACACCTGTTTTCTACAAAACCACCAACCCACTGTATTCTAAACAAATATATAAAAGTACACAGTCTTTGTAGTAAGTCCATGTTAATAGCTTTACCATCCCTACCTGACAACATCTTCAGATCCTTGAAACAGAAAGAAACATATGAAGCAAGGTATTAAAACAACCACCTGCAATAAGTTTCTTATTGATCCACATATTTTTTTAGGTTATCAGTTTAAAGATAATAAGTTGTATATCTGGTTTTGGGGCAAGGGAGCCAATACCAATCCCTTAAGCGTGAAGACTACCATCATCAGTGTGTGGGGATTTTTTATGCCAAACTGGTATGTGGCCCCTGGGAATGAGAACTGGATGGCTTCTGTTAAGATGGGAAGGCTTACCTGTGAGGCTCTGAAAGGTGCTCATTCATCCAGGTAACCTGGGGAATCCCTGTCAAAAATCTTCTGAAGGGGAATTCCTTACAGCAGCATCTCTCCCGGAGTTAAATTCCAGCCATGTGTGGAGAGAAGAAGGTCGCCATCTGGATGAAAAACAGGAGGTCTGTGAAGGGAAGACAGTTTTCTGTACATAGTGAGATACCAGATCCTCAAATGTCTAAGTCCAAACAACAGACTGCTGGTGGACAGGACAGATCTTGTGTCTAGTAACAGATCCACCTTTCACTGCCAGGAACATCCTCTGCCTGCACAAGAGCTCTTCACTTATTAACCCTCAGATAACTGAAGGATCCCACGCAGCAGCATGTGTTTCTTCTCCTCTGGATGTGTGTGTTTCTCTACTCATTTTTCCAGCACACATTTTCAATTCATCTCCCTTAATATCTTCTTCTCAGGAAGCTGCAGCTTTTTGGTAATATATTCTAAAGGGGGAGAAAAAAACAATAACAGAGATTTACAGGAGTTCTGACAGAGAACACAGGCAGCCCTGCTGAACAAACGTACCAAGCCGTGGCTGATAAGGTCTGACTGGAAAGCTATTTTTAGAAAGGTGCAGGATAATGAAACCAAATCCTCATCTTTTGCATCTACAGGCTGGAGTTTGTGGGAAAGGATGTGGCTGTAACCAATGATGGAGCGGGGTCAATGTATTTGTGAATTCATAACAGATTCTTCCGGGAACAGTCAATGCTGTTCCAATTGCCTATGGAGCATGATGGCTCAGGTGTTTACTGATCTCAGCATGTGACTGGCATCAGAGTGGGGTGGTATTGACTATATTGCAAGGCCACATGCAAAGTAAGGCTTGCTCCTGTCTCATTTGGTTGTCCTTTTAAGCTTCAGCTTGGCCTTGTACAAAGAAATCTGGCCACCCAGTAAAGTAGGAGAAGAATCATTTTAAGACACCTGATGAGTTCTCTTCGAAGCAAAGTAGGTCAGAACCAGTTTAGTACTTGGACAGGAGAATACCTAGCAACTCCACATGCATCACTCCGGTTCCTTTAAAAATTGGACTTTGCAAAATTACAAAAATAAATAAATGGAACAGATTACTGTACTTTATTCCTAATCCAATTAATGGCACAAAAACCAATAATGTGTTCCATTAGAGCAGAGGATTCACGTAGCATTTGTAGCAAAGAACAAGAATCGATTATCTTGCTTCTTTTGTTTCTTTGGAGATTATCAGTACCTCCAAAAAACATTCTGTCTCACCATATTTTCAAGTGTAATTATCCCAGCACAATAACCCTTTTTGTCTTACATACTTGTAATAGCAACAAAAAGCAGCCCCAACATTACCAGGGCATGAATGCTAGTGCTGTTTATTTCCATGTTCGTGATCTCGGCAGTTGTCACGAGAAGATGCAAGCATGGTTAAAATTTTAAAAACAGCAAAATTAAAACACAAAACATACACACAAGCACAGAAACACACTTACAAACTTCCAAGTAAACCAGGGAGGTTCATAAAAAGAGCATCCTGTGCCTGGCTTTTGTGCTTTCACCCAGAGGTGTTCTGGCGGGAACACCCATTGACGCTGTATTAATGAGAGGAAAATGGCATGCAGTTTCAAACGCTGGCAATACCAGGACAAAGATGCCAAGGCAGATCTATTGACAGTTTGGCCCATCAATAAAAAAGAATGCCCTATTAACAGCAGCAGAACATTAAAGATGATGTAGTGTGATATGGGGAGCCCTTCTACGTTCGTTAGGCATCATTATGACGCCATACTTGCCACATCTGATAAAGTCCTTTATCTCAACATGTGTATGAGAATTGTTATGTGTATACCCGACACCAACTTCAATACACAATGATTAATTTTTCCAGCAAAATTTGTGTGTGTGTGAGTGTTTAAATAATCTGATATAATGTTTTCCATGAGTATTCTTTTCAAGTGAGTCATTCCAAAACAGCCTCACAGGGGTTTCGACCCATAACCAATAGGTAATTTTGCTTATCTTTTAGCCTTTTGTGCTGTTAGCCTCTGTCTCTGTCTTAATGCATTAAATAATCATTCCTGTAGGAGTCAATAACTCCCCCCCCCCTTTGCATAAAGGACACCTTACAATTAGAAATCTTTTCTGGCACTGTATTATACCATCTAAATCCCTACCTCCCTGTAGAGAGAACAGAACAAGAATTATACTACAGGAATCATCACACATATAAGTTAGATGAGTGTCTCAAAAATAATGATGTGATTATATATTTTCAGCTAAAATGACACTGGATTTCCAACTGCTACAAGTAAATATAGCCTAATTCAACAGGAAACTCAGTATTCTTTCCCTTCCCTGAGATGTACTAATGAGAACCCACATCTTGTCACCCTGTCCACATCATTACAAGGAAGTCCACTGTGCTTTTAAAAACAGCCTGTCTTTTCTGATGCATTTATAAATATACATCTTATACAAAACCATGCTCTGTTCTTCAGCTGTAATGCCATCTTGGAATGAAAAATCTCCTCACATTTGTTCAATAATATTTGCGTCCAGAAACCCAGACTGAGAACACCACATGTCAACTTTGGCTGTAGAAGAAAAATCGCTGCCTGTAGTTGGATAGTTGGTGGCAAATTATTACATAGAAAAAGCAGACTGTGTTGTTTTTATTAGCAACAAATTCCAAAGTGCCTGGAGTGCTCTACCACACCTATATTCATCCTCAAAGTCACCCCGATCATTCACCAAAAAGGCTGCATTATTCTGCCATTAAAGGATATCAGAAATTTTTGTTGGGAGTGGGATAGTGCTAAACTCAGGACTTTATCAGACCAGGCAAATATGGTGTCATAACAATGCCTAGTTAACGTGAAAGGGAGCACATATCAAATGATGTTGTCCTTTCGCGATAATGACTTATCCAAAAGCCATTCCTTTTTATTGAGAATAAGCTATCAATTGATCTCCTGTGGCACTTTTTTTGCTGGCATTGCTGGCATTTGAAACTTTGCACTATTGTGCTCAGTGAATACAGTGTCAATTGGCAGAACACTTCCAGGTGAGATCGGGACAGCCAGGTAGGGGACACTCTTTTTATGAACCCTGGTTTACTTGTGAATTTTTAAAGTGTTTTCTGTTCTTGTGCATCCATATGTGTTTCTGTTTCTTTATTTTTTTGAATTTGCCACACTCGTGTTTTCTCATGAGAATTGGTGAGATCTGGAACCAGGAAGTGAATGGAGCTCCGTTCCTGTTCCATTAGTGCTGGGGCTGCCTTTTCATGCCAGTAAGGTAAGGTCTGGTGGGGGGATTCTTTTGCTGGCATAAAAACGCCACAAAATATGCCAGCAAAAGAACATTTGAGGAGGGTGATCTGGTAAAGTCCTCAGTCTCCACATTCCAGAAATCCTTATTCTGTACTGAGGCATACTTTCTTTACTCAACTGAAATAATCTAGTATTAACACAATGTATGTCAATTTGCTTATCCTGAATGAAGTTGTTCAGTTCATAAGCTATGAGTGTAGCCCATACAAAACTGTGTATGTTGTGGAAGATGTTATTTTTATAGCCTGTGAGCCTCAGGATAAACATAAGCATTGGCTTCTATCTGGGTCAGGACAGAGTTACATCTGGAATACTGTTTTTTATACTTCAAGGTATGTCCAGCAGGATAAAGAAGAATCGACCTTGGTGGGAGGGTTTTCTTCAGAGATCCCTCCCTCTTCCAAATCATATACAGAAAAATCTCTCTCAAAGAAACTACAAGTTATTTTAAAAAATACAGAGAAAGAACATTATGGTCAAGACAAAATTGCAGGGGGGAAATGATAATGGAGAATATGAGCTAAAAAATGGGGCTTCATTTTGTAGCTCCCCACTGGCGTATTCTGGCCGCAGATCTGGCCTGTTCCTCTCCCACTACCGGCACAAAATGGGATGGAGTCCAGACCGCCATACCGGCCTGTCCCTGCAGCCATCACTGCTGCCACCCGTGTCACATTCTCTGAAGCCAGGAAGCTGGCCTGCAGCATGTGACCAAGGCCCCCTGCATGTGACCAACCAACATGCCGGTAAGGGCTCCTGCAGTCACATGGGGTCCAATTCATTTTTCTGGAAAGAAGTGGATTTTGGTAGGTATTTATAAAAAATGTTTTATCGGGCTTACCCCATCCTAGTCCTGTCTTTGTCCAAGGTGTCATGGGGACTGCCCAGAGGTAAAATGGGGCAAAATCCCTCTGCCATCAGGACTGCAGGGGTCTAAGACAAGAGCAAGATGGGGTAAACAGCCCATCTAGATAAAGCTTCTGTCTGTGGAATTAAATTATCATAGGTATTAATTCCACATTCAGAAGCAGTATGCCATGGAATATACAAACTGAGGTGCAATAGTAGGAGGGGGGTTGCATTCGCACCTCTCTTACAGCCTTCACAGAAACCCCAGGTTTGCCACTGTGGGAAGTACCTTCAGTCTGATCCTACTTGATGGGTCTTACGTTCTGTCCGTATCTGCTGGAGGCTCATCCAAACAGTGGCTTCTTTCACACCTGCTTTGGTTCTGATTTAATATATTAATAGTAGTAAAGGAAACATCATGAGTAATAGCAGATGCTTTCACCTCAGGATATATGCAAGGTGAGCACAGGAATTCTCTCACCAGCTGTCCCAGTCGTCCACATCAATCCACTTAAGACAAATGGGTCAACAGACTGGCACTGCTTCTGAACTGCGGAAATAAACAATTCTGACACAATTGCTTCAACACAAGGGCCAACATCCAATTGTTAGTCCCAGCTAGAACAGACCCACTGAGTCAATGGTAACTTGTTAAGTCAACACTTACATATGTTCCATTGATTCTATCAGTTTACCCTAATTGGGACACACAACTGGATTTAACCCACAAACATTTGGTTAAGCCCAGAGCCTCCTCTGCTTTTCCATATTGTTATTTGAGGTGCTAGTACTACAACATTTGACTGATAGAGCAAGGAGTATACAATGCTTATTTTACTTCACAAAGTGGCTCACATCAGTTGAAAAATAAAAAGGAAAAACTCTGTCCCAAAGCTTAGAAACTAAGAAGATGTGGCATACATGAACAGAGGAATGGAGGAAAAGAGAATGGGAATGGGTGGGTTTGATAATGCTAGAGAAAGCTAGCGAATTGTAAATGGGCTTAGAACCAGGTTAATACAGGTCGCTCCCCGTATCTGCAGGGGATACATTCCCAGACTTACTTTGGATACATTCCCAGACTTACTTTGGATACGCAAGACCATGGTGCCCCCTATTGAAATGAATTCAGTAGTGCCCCCTATTGAAATGAATTACTTCTGGCCCAATTTCTGGAGGAAACATGCCATAGAATTACACAGGAGGACCTAGAAAATGCCTAGAGAGGACATTATTTTCCAGACATGGATAAGTGAAACTGTGGATACCGGTACCATGGATATGTGGGGTCGACCTGTATTCTCTTGCTTATGGCCTTACATGGAGGGATTGCAAATTACCCAGCAGCTATTGTTCCACTGGTTGGTGGCAAAGGCTAAAGGATATTCTTCCTTTCACTTTGACATTCTGGAGCAAATGATAGTTGGAGCCATATATTGGCAGGAAGGGGAAAAGAAAGCTCCCTGCAGCTGTTTCTTCTCTTGCTGATGGATGGGACCAGGTCAGTGTTCCCCTAGCCATAATATTCTTCTGGTTTCATCTTTCTACTGGCTTTGGAATTTTAGAATGGTTTGAAGAATACAAATCATGCAACAATAAGAGGCATATAATATAGTAAACAAGACATCAGCAAGACACTAGAATTTATGCTAAGCCATGATTCATTCTAATGTCAAGAGTCCACAACAGGATCAATCATTCCTCACTAGAGATCAATTCTACTCATTAAAAGGCAGGGGCCCTTATTTGAGTCAATTGTACTAAATTCAATTGCTACTCCAAACTAGAGCAGACCTACTGAATCAATAGCACTTACGTAAATGTTGATTTACCAAGTCCTCATTGGTTCCATGGGTCTATGCAAGTAGGGACTGGCAATTTAGGCTACAGTGTTTAGGACTGTAGTAACAGAGTGAGATTGGAAGAAAGCAGGAGAATCACTTTTATTGGGACAACATGGACAAAATGGCTACATTTATAACATGTGCATTGGACTATGAACACCAGTTTTTATCCACTTTAGGAGTAATGCAGAAACAACAACAATTTTATACTAAGGGGCCATTCACACTTTAAGTG
Organism: Gambelia wislizenii; assembly: GCA_030847615.1. Lineage (NCBI taxonomy): Eukaryota > Metazoa > Chordata > Lepidosauria > Squamata > Crotaphytidae > Gambelia > Gambelia wislizenii. Next base: position 36,513,919 of record JAUMIR010000007.1, read on the forward strand.
GCACTCATACTTGCTGCTTCTATATGAGTATTATGCCACTTACACAAGCACGAAAGGAAGAAACACATCTCCAAACACTCAGGAACAGAGTGGATATATACTGAGGAAGTGTGATTGAATAGGTGTTTACATTGTGTTTGAAGAAATCACAGGGTCATAGAATTATAGAGTTGGAAGATACCACAGGGGCCATATAGGCCAACCCTCTACCATGCAGGAATACACAATTAAATCATTCCTGACAGATGGCTATCCAGCCTCTGTTTAAAAACCTCGAAGAAGGAGGCTCCACCACACTCTGAGGCAGTGCATTCCACTGTCAAACAACTCTTACCGTTAAGACGTTCTTCCTAATATTTAAGTGGAATCTCTTTTCCTGTCATTTGAGTCCATTGTTCCATGTCCATTGCTCCTATGTCTTTGGAACAGCAGAAAACAAGCTTGCCCACCTTCAATATGACATCCTTTCAAATATCTAAACATGGCTATCATGTCACATCTTAACTTTCTCTTCTGCAGGCTAAGCATACCCAGATCTCTAAGATGCTCCTCAAATGGCATGGTTTCCAGACCTTTTACCATTTTTGTCATCCTCCTCTGCACGTGTTCCAGCTTATCAATATTTTTCTTGAATTATGGTGCCCAGAACCAGACACAATGTTCCAGGTGAAGTCTGGACAAAGCAGAATAGGGTGGTACTAATACTTCCCTCGATCTGGACACTATACTCCTATTGATGAATCTCTCTCTCTCATATCCTTTATAGAGGCAAACCATGACATCAATACAAAGTGCAAACTAGCAGTAAATAGCATTCTTATCACCATTTGTAAAAAGGTCTTCACAATCTGCCTCTCAGCTGGAGGACAAAGAGTTTCTAGACCCAAAGAAATATACAGGACTCCTAAAACGTATATGAATACTTAGTTTGTTTCTAGACATTATGGCCACTGCCAGTTGAATAATACAGTGAGCTTTGGTCAGTCAGGGTTAAATATACAGTCAGCTGTCCATATCCATGGGGGTAGGTTCCTGGATCCCCCCCTCTGATATCAAAAAACATGGATGCTCAAGTGCCTTATACAAAGGGACTTTATATAAACCTCTGATCCCTTCTGTTCCACCCACCCTCACGTGCACCCTGAAGCCCACTGCCATGGGTGCAAGCCCTGGCCTTCCCTCCCAGGTCACCCTGGCAACCAGTTCCCTCTCTCCCTCCCTCCCTCTCACTTTCTCCCCTCAACCCACCTCAGGCTTCTTTGCCCTCAATAGGGGAGTGCCCCAGAACAGCTTCCACCATGGTCCTCTCACAAGGTCACCAGGTGGGGTGGGGGAGAAATTAAATGTCTCTGCTTTTTTATTATTATTTTTAATACCATTTTTTTAAAAAAAAATGTTGAATATTTGAATTTTTCATTATTTTCAATCTGCGGTAGGTTGGATCTGAAGAAGGGGCACTGTACATCCTCCATTTTCTCTGTCCTGTTGATGACCATCATAGGATAAGTGTATTTGTGGCATTTTTAAAAGGCTTTTATCACACTCATATCTCATCTGTCATTCTGTATTGCTGAGATGAATCTTCAGCAATTATAGCTTTTTTTCTAATGGACCACTGAAGACACACTGTAGGTAGCATGAGATTTTTTTTTAAAGTCCCTATTAACAGAACTGAGCACTTTCTGATTCATTTTTGCTCAGAAAATGCAGAGGGGTTGAGAAAGATGTTGCTCAACAGGAAAGTGACTGCAATCACAAAGTGACTACCATCACCAATCTTAAATTTGCCTGGTGAACCAAACTGAGTTCAGTATGAAGGACAAAGAACACAACATCACTGGATGAAGAGAAGGGAAAATGTGCCTGGTCTCATGAACTTGCAAGAATGTTCTACACCAGCTTCTCTGACAACCATGTTTAGAAATGCAATAATGATCCTATGCAAAAACTGAATAATGCCTTCCTATACGAAATTTCAATAAATCTTATTTACATACTTAATTTGGAAAGAAGGGAAGGAGGAAAAAAAATAAAACCTTGGCAGTAGTATAGCGACTTTTTTGTCCCCTGATGAATAATAAAAGACTAAATATAAATTTGTTATCTTTTCATCTAAGGTTTTCTAAGCTTAAGTGAAACCCAGCATTCTGGTTTTCCCTTCCCGCAGGCTGCCAGCAGCTCAACTGGTCTCAAATGAGTTATAATCCAGTTGCATAGAATAGAATCTATGCAACTGAAGCTTATAAATCCCATTGGATTGATTAGAAAAGAATAAGAATTTCTGAAATTTAACAGCTCAAACACATTTGCTGACAGTTTTTGCAAGAGTAGAGAGTGTTGAATTTTATGTGGGAAAGAGAGGTGCATGAGCAAAGTCTGGCTTGCATTTAAGGAGCCTGGTCCTAAACTGTGTGTTTCCACTTCAAGATGAAGACATGCCCGACCACGGACTGTATTTCTTTACAGTCTCCACCCCTATTCTAACAGGATCTCATCACTGAACTTCTTAACTTTAGGATAGGCCTGGACAACTTCAGCAAAAACAGAGGTTAAAATTTTCCCTCACATCCCAAGAGAAAGGTGCAACATCTGAAAAACAGGGGAGGGGACTGGGAAGAAACTATCAGTTTGGATTGGGGAGTGGCTTCCCCAACATTTGTAGGAGATGAGCTCCAGGTGCAACAACTCGGCATCTATGCTCAGTCTCAGGAAACTTTCACTCCCAAATGTTGAGGGGCATGGGGGCTTGGCAATTCAGGGCAGGCCTGAGGAGCACCCAAAAAAAAACAACAACCCACCACCCACCCACCTGGGAGTCACCTGTGCCCCATGGGCTACACTCTCCCACTACTAGGGGAGAGTGTTCTAGCATCTATCTTGAGGGAGGATCAACAAACTAAACTTTTGTTAACACAGTAAGGTCTGCTTAACTCCTCTTATATACACTTGTAATAGAATAAGTCTACCTAGTTAGTATGGGCAGATGAAATCCAACCCGAATCCTTATTCTTATTCCCCCAAGTCTTCTCTTATTTCTCCCAAATTTTTGACCCCTCCCAAAACTGAGTCACCATTACAGCCATGAGAGAGAGAATCTAGGGGGCTTACCACACTCTGAAGTAATGTGGCAGCGTAGCAGGACGATTCCATCTTCCATGCTGCCTCACTGAACAATGTCATTGTTCTTTCGTTCCAGTCCCATGGAAGCCCAAGGTAAAAACGTGTCTTTTTGCTAACTAGAAAAGCCCATTAGCAAAAAGACATGGTTGTACCTCTGTCTCCCATGAGACTGGAATAGCAGAACACTGGAAGAATGACAAAGGCATATGGCAAGGCAGGACAGAAGACAGAACCTTCCTGCTGCATTGTCGTTTCACTTCGGAGTGCAGTAAAATCCTAGGTGTTTGCCTGAGTGGATAAAACTCAGTTTTTTTAAAAAAAAAATCTGATATGTTTTAATAAAATTAGACTTTTTAATTAAATCTTTTTTTAAAAATGTTATTTTCCCCTTGTTTCATTTAAAAACAGCAAGTAAAAACTAAATCTCATCACAAACATGCTAGCTAATGATAAAGTCTCATAAAAATGAATTAATGTCTCAGTTGTTAACATACTCATACGCACTGAGTTATCTACAATCGTACATGGGCACTCATTTAAGATTTTCATCTCACTTCCGGCAGGATGTTGCCATGTCCCTTAGCAGCTCTGGAGAGGCATTAGACTCGCGGATTGCCAGTCTGGACGGTTACCAGCTGGGGTAAATTTCCTCCCTGGTACTGGAGGCTCAAAGGATTGCATACAAGTATCTGATTCCCTAGGAAGCTGTCTAGAGTTGTAGCCCAACACTCAAACCACTACACTACATTGGCTCTCTTAATCGGGAGTTACACCAGAGTAAATCTCCCACAGGATTCTGGCTATAATCTCCTGGTGAATACCACAGTTTGAGCAACAACTTACTAATAGGGTTGTCAATGGTGTATCAAAGTGCTTATGGGGATTTTGAGTCCATGTACATTAATTCATGGCACTAGGAAAGTTTGGGGTGAACAAAGATGCTGTAGGATCTTGGGTATTTGGTGTGATGAACTGCCATGAATTTCCTAGAGCTTAATCTCTCACAGATTGCCTTCCACTTCACATTTATGCATCTTGTAATGCCTCCTTTCTCTCCTGGTAAGGCTATGGAAAGAGATCCAATGTGGTGTACTGGTTTGAGAGTTGTACTACAACTCTGGAGATCAGAGTTTCAATCCCCACTCAGTCATGAAAACCACTGGGTGATGTTGGGTAAGTCACACTCTCTCACCCTCAGAGGAAGGCAATGGCAAATCAGAAATGACTTGAAGGCATACAACAACACAGCATGTCTGTAATTAATTACAAGGCACAAAAGCATGCAGCAGCAGCAGCAACAATAACAACAACAAAGACTGTGGAAAGGAAGGAGTTTGTGCATATGACATTTTCTACAGATGGCTATATAAAATGATTACATAACGGTAAGAGGTGTAGTTTGGTCAGGGGGAGGTTAGTATGCAAGTCTCAAAATAATTGTTTTCCACGAACCCCAAGACTTCTGATCAGGGCCCTATTTTTGTGGCTGTTTACAATTGTCTGAAACTGAAATATACAACTGATATTATATTTGGTATTTATACTTCGGGAATGAAAACAAGATCAATACATAATTAATCATCTCTTTTTTCATCTTGCCACAGCTATGGCAAGATAGCTTTTTGGCAGAATGTCAGCGGTTGACATAGTTCAGCTTCTTGCTGTTATTATTATCCGCAATCAACATGCCACCCCTTTGGAACAAAAACAGATCACAACCACTTAGCATACTAATCACAATATCAGTTTCTCCCAAATATCATGCCATGTAATGAAATAAGAAACCAGGCAGATGACTGTTCCAGAAGAGCACATTGCGCTCTATATAGGAAAACAGTGGCTTGAATGGCAACACCAGTTTTCTTCTCATCTCCCATCTATGAGCAGAACAGGTGAAGGAGGCAGTATATTGATTCCTTACATTACCCTAAGAAACATTATGATTATACAAGAGTGCTCAGATATAAAGAAACACCTGCTCAGTGTATCAGGACTGCTACTGGAAGATTTTCTTTCATTCTGATATATACTTATTAAGGCATCAGCCATACAGAGAACTTTAGCAAAGCTTAGCTTATTGTAGACAGTAGACCAGAACAAAGACAGCCTGTGCAGATCTGGAGAAACAGTATTGCTCCCTGAGTGCCAGGCAAATGGAAATTCTGGTCAGAAAGCTGCAACCCTTTGCTCTTTATTACTTATTTTAACCTCTGTCTCTTTGTTTTTTGTTTCTTTCTTTCTTTCTTGCAGTAAAAAGTAAATTTAGAAGCATTTGAGAAGAAAATCAGAAGGGAGATCATGATGAAGTTTTCACATTTTCATTGGTAGAGAGAGAGAAATAGTCATTGAGAAATAGTGATGTTTCTTCTTTGCAACTTTCCTCCACTGAGGCAGCTGAAGAGCTAAAAATAAAAGCCAGAACAGCAGGAAGAATGGACTGAGGGGATTCTTGCCTTGAAGCTGATTGACAGCTACAGCAAATCACCAAGGTGTCTGAAAGGTCTCCTGTGACAAGTTGCATGCAAGAACCACACATTCATGATGGGAATCATCTTGCCAATGACAGATTATAATCCAAACAGTAAACAGAAATCTTGTGCCAATGTAAAGGCTGTTCACTGCAATGTCTCCTCATCAAATGACCCCACAGAAATCACAAGTTTCATTCAACACATCTTCTAAACACTTTTTTTTTCTTCAGGCAATGATTCATCCATCCACTTTTTGCCAGCTAAATGTCACTCATAAGCAAGGGGGGAAACCCCACATAGCTGGGGGCCTGAGGAATTGTTGAAATATAAATTAATTACCTCAGATGTTCTTTTCTTGTGAAACCTTTTAATATCTGGAACCCACATCCACAATGAAGGAACTAGACAAGATCTTCAATTGTATAGATCTATCATTGAATACCAAAGTCAGGATTGGTCATGCCACCATATTTTCAATTTCTATGTGTGGTTGTGAAAGGTGGACAGTGGGGGGGGGGACTGGAAAAAGAGAATCATCTCATTTGAAATGTGGTGCAGGAGGAGAGTTCTGCAAATACCATGGATTGCCATAAAGACAAATGAATGGGTCCTAGGGCATATCAAGCCTGAATTCTTCCTAGAAGTCAAGGTAACTAAACTGAGACTGTTGTACTTTGGCCATATCATGAAAAGACATGATTCATTAGAAAAGTCAATGAGGCTTGGCAAAGTAGAAGGGACAGGAAGAGAGGAAGACCACACTACAGATGAACAGACTCAATGAAGAAAGCCACAGCCCTGAGTCTGCAAATCCTGAGCAGGGCTGTTGATGCTAGGGTGACTTGGAAGTCTCTCATTCATAGGTCACCATAAGTCAGTCGATTTGACAGCAGTTAACAACAACAACGGAGTTTTGTACCCAAAGTCCCCACTTACCATACTTTTTGCTGGGATTACAAGGTAAGTGCAAGGGGAGAAACGTTCTTTTGCCAGCATAAAAATGTTTTTTTTAAAAAAAAATGCCAGCAAAAGAATCTTTAAAGGGATTATGTCTGATAAAGTCCTGAGATGAAGCACTGTGTTGAATGGGAGGAACATCTGGGAGTCTAGAATTTTCCTATAAATTCTGTTCATTGAATTGGTATAAGTTTGGATTTTTTTTTTCTCATTTAAGAGAAGTCTAGGGAGGACAAAAGATTCAACTTTCAGGAAAATGGTGTAAAGGTGATGGTAGGTGCAATCAATCAGCTAAGTATCAGTAAACAATGATGCCCGAGTTTTGAGATGTGCCACCACCATGGCCATGCATCTGGTGAATACTCAAGGGGTGGTGGAGATGCCAAAAGGTAAAACTTGGCATTAGTAGCAACAATGGGGGAGGACAAATCACAGGAAGGACATTCCAGATCATAGTGTGGAAATAGGCATCATGAAGGTTAATAGCTGCAAACCAGTCCCTTTGGGTAGTGAGAAGAGGATGGAAGAAACCATCACCATCCTGAAATACACCTAATTCATTCATTTTTACCAATCATTCTTCTCTCATAGATAGTACATTAGACTTCCATTTCTGGGCATATAATAATCTTGCTGTCATGATCATATATTGAAATATTCTTCAATAGTCTTTTTCTAATTCTTCATCCATTAATCCCAGAAGAAAAAGTCCAGGCTTTAATTGTATATACTGTAAATCTTTAGTATTCTCTACAACAACGTAAGGACTTTATCAGACGCAGCCCCTTTAAATGTTCTTTTGCCGGCATTTTAAAAAAAGCATTTTTATGCTGGCAAAAGAACGTCCCCCCCACCACACTTACCTTGTAATCCCAGCAAAAGCTCCCGGCAATAAAGAGGAAGTGAACGAAGCCCTGTTCACTTCCTTGTTTGAAATCTCTCGTGATTTCATTGTGCAGGAAATTCAAAGTTAAAAACAAAAATAAAGCTTTAAAGGTTACACAAAGCACCTAAACATACTTTAAAATCCCCAGGTAACCCAGGGAGGGTCATAAAAAGAGTGAAACTTACCTGGATGTCCCAATCTGACCCAGAAGTGTTCACACTGGAGTGGCCATTGTCAGGGTAAGTACATGATTTAAATGGCCTGAGATATCGCATGCAGGCAATGCCAGCAAAAAAAGCGGCAGGAGAATCTATTGACGGCTTAAGTCATCAATTAAAAAGTGTGTGATTTTGCCTCTTTATAACTGCAAAAGGGCGACATCGTCTGATCCGTGCGCCCTTTCGCAGTTATGTGGCGTCCTTACGACACCACATTGTGCATGTCTAATAAAGTCCTACGTATTTGTCCCCAGTACTTTTTGGCTTTTTCACAAGTCAATCTCTTGTAGTTCAGCAGTGTCCTTTTTCACAAGTCTACCAGATATGGTAAAAAGTCCCTTCTTGTTTTTCACATTTCCAGCATGTATTTGCCATTCCTTTATACACCTTAGACAATTTCTCAGGTGTCAAATACAAATGGTATATCATTTTATAAAAATTATCTTTAAGATCATAGCATAAAGTAAATTTCAACCTTTTGGACCACATACTTTCCCATTGATCCATTTGTATATTATAGTCAAAATTCTTTGACCATTTTATCATACAATCCTTCACTTGTTCCTCTTCTGTATGAATTTTTTTTTAAAAAGTTTATACACTTTGTCACCTTGTACATAACTGCAATTCCAATTTTGATTTAGATTGTTCAAAACCATGGTTCTTTTTATCCATTTTATATCTTTCAAATAACTGTAAGTACAAGAATTATTGTAAACCAGGTCATCAGCTCCAAATCCAAATGATGGAACTTGTCTTCTTTTGTGTGTGTGTGTGTTTTCTTCTTCTCCTTAACTGGAGAACCCTTACACTTTCCTGAAGCTGACAAAGTCAAGGAGTGTGGTGGAAGGATTGGAATCGTAAGTGGATGAATCTTGGAAGTTTTCAGAGCAGGGATAGTAGGAATCTCTTCAGATGTTGGCTTAAAGGCCCCAGCCTAATGAGCCTTTTCTATTTCAGAGACCTTTAGGTAATACAACCACTTTTTCAAAGCCTGTTGAGAAAAAAAAAACTTACAGTGCTTTCAAGTCTTCTCTACAATGTGAGATTTCTCCAAAGTACCACAGGCAACAAGAATATCCATCTGTTTGTGGGATTTTACGGACACATTGGACATACTTCTTATATATTGACTTAGAGGACATAAACAAAAAAGAATACAGCCATGAGATCGAAAACTTGTGAAATTCAAGAATTGAAAAAATGCTGAAAAACAACGAAGAAGACAAACGCACAAGAAATAAAAGGAAAGGAATAATTAAAGACTCTGAAAAAGAATGTTCTGCAAAAGCATGGAGAAGTTCCCTTGTACTGCTGATGCTATGGCAGATGAAAAGGAACTGAGGCAGAAAGCAGGAATGTGGACACATGTGCAATTGGAGGGAGTTGGGGTTACCATCAAAATCACTCTGCTTTAGCTATAGAGTTCTCCAAGCTACTCCGCACAAGTGCAGATCAGACCCGATTGTGTGAGTTCACAGATGGCCACAAAGAAGAACATGGTTGTCAAACAGTTGTACAGAAATCTAAGTTTCCTCAGAAGGTTACCAGGGTTCCTCAATAAGAAGATAATTAATGGCACACAAACTTACCAACAAGAATGTGTCTGTGTGGCCTTGCAGTTCTTCTCCCGCAATGTGCAGCCACAACAAAACAGTGGATATCTTCTAGGCTGCTTGAATAGTCAGTTCATGTCTGGTAGCAGCCTAGTGGTACCTGATGAAAACATAGCAAACAGTTTTAATTAGGAAGGGCAAATTTTATGCAGAGAGGCTGAAATTAGAAGAACCATTATGTCAGTGCATTTTAATATCTGTTTTGGTTCTGGGGTGTGTGTGTTGTAATGCTGAATATATGTTTCTGAGGCATATCTGTATGTTGTTTACCATACACCCATTCAAGTGCAAAAGAGTGTGCATGCCATCACATTTGCTTCTGAGACTGTGGTAACGATCAAGTAGATTAGCAGAATATAAAAGTATCTACCAGTTAATGATGAAAAAGGACCATCTCACAGTCATTCAGAGAGAGAGAATGGATTAATTGATTTTCTTAGAAGGACTTGGTTCCTGTCAAACAACATGTCTCAAAGTGATAAATGAGCATTGGGAAATAAGCCGATTCCAGTGGGATTTCAGCTTTACCCCGTTCACAGCATAGATTAAAAGGAGCTGGGTGTTTACAGAGTTATTGATAGAGGAAGTCCTGTCACCACCAAGTTGGTTGAAGTTCTTTTACATGAAAAGTTTTCCATTCTCCTAACACAAGGATTTTGTGCCAGGCCTGGCTATTAAGTTGGCCAAGGAAATGCATTAGAAAAGCCATATAGACATTGTTTTTTAAATGTTTTATGTCAAATTTCAGTGTGCCATTTGAAAAGGCTTGGATCTTACTGTTCCTACAGCATAAAAGGGGGAGAGAGGAGATAAATAAGAGTCTACATGCCAAAAAGAGGGCAAAAACCATGCCAGGCAAGGACAATCCATTAGTGAGTAAAACTCTTGGACTGAGTTAATGAATCTAATGAAGTTATACAACTGCAATTTCCTCAATCAGTTTCAATATTGTTCTCAACTTTGTACTGTAATCCTATAAAATTTATACTCAGCATGAGTGAGATCACGACCTAAATATTTGTAGAAAGTGCTCATGGATTCCTTAGAACCAAGAGGGATGCATATTCCATGCAGACTGAAACAGGAGTGACTGTCCAAGCCCTCTTTGGGTTGTTTTCCCTAAGTGGAATACACTTATATTTACTTAACATATTTTGTATTACCCGGCCTATCATCTGCTTCAGCTGAGGATGGAGAAAGGGTAAAAGGGCAGCAATTATTGACCTGCTCTTAACTGTTGTAATTTCCTCCAACAGTTCATCCTGTGCTGCTCTGAAACACCAGGTAAAACTATACTTTAAAAATATGAAATTATATAATAAATCTTGGCAATTGCACCACCTTCTGGTTTATCATCTCATCTCATCTGACTGCTGAAGAAATTTATCTGCTGTATGCTGCCTTTCTACTACATTATTTCAGGTTTATCCCTTTGTTAAAATGAACAGGATATTTACTAAGGCAGAAATTCCTTACTAAGAATAAACATTTACTAAGGCAGAAATTCCAGTCACCACCAGCTTCCCTGAAGCTGGGAGTTAAGTCCATACCAATGGCTCACAGAGAATGAGTGTGGTAGCAGAATTATCAGAGAAAAGACACAAACTGCAACAACTAAAATGTAAGGTTGTGAGATTCTGAACAGCATATCCAATGGCGTCAATGCAATTATTTCTTCCACAATCTTGGACAGCACATCTCCTTGGGATGCAAAGGGGAATATGTTTTACAGTACTTACAAAGTCAGATTCATTCTCAGAATCTGTCTCAAGAATAACCTCACATAAATGAACCATAACTTTGGCTCAGTGTCAAACTAGATAATAATTAAACTGTTAATTATGTCTCCCCTGCTTATTATTCTATTGTAAGCATCAGGGATCCAGTTCAGATTGAGGGTCTCGTAACATCTTCTTTCCCCAAAAGATAATCAAATGGTTTCAATAAATCAGTTTGCAACAATGACAAATGAATGGGTGGCACCGCTAATCTGATGAGATCTGTTTGTCCTCAGTGTGAAATGTAACATCCTGAATTTGACCAGATATACTCTGAGGAGCCCTGCGTAAATATCCTAAAGGCACCAGATCTTGACTGATCTTGGAAGCTAAGCAGGGTCCACCCTGATTAGTACTTGGATGGATGACCACCAATGGATACCTGGTGCTATAGGTTATATTTCAGAGGAAGGAACTGGCAAAACTACCTCTAAGTATTCCTTGCCTAAGAAAACCCTATAAAATTCATGTGGTCACTAGGTCAACAGGCAAGTTGAAGGCATATATATATATATATATATATATATATATACACACACATACTCTGAAGGTATCTCATATTAAAATCCATCAATATGAGGCAAGATGGCAATGGGGTAAAGGCAAAGAGCACCCTTTGTATCAGCTAAGTCTGACAATGTCCACTCATTACGTAATGCTCTCTCTCCCCATCGCATGCAGATATAAATCTTTGATTATCTCATTCTTGCAAGCAAGAAGAAAACATTTCAAAAAGTTCTTCCCATTAAGGGAGATTATGAGATTTTTATACATTTCTGATGATTTTTCACATTTCAGGACTTTTTGATAAAAAGCATTCTTGCACAGAAAGCATGGCTAAAATATGCTCCGGCACAATATTTTTGTGCAAAACCCACTGAAAAAAAATAAGAAGCCAGGGAAATAGCATTGGTTTTTTCACTCTCTTCGCATAGTGGCCAGAAACCACTTGGAAGCACACAAACAGAACATGAATATAATGGCATGGTTGCGCTTCTCCTGTTCATGTTCCCAAGAAACTCATATGCAAAGGCCTACTGCCTCTAATATGGGAGTTAATATAACCATTGATCACTTTATCCTCTATGAATATGTCTAATCCCTTTTTAAAGCTGTTCAAACTGCAGAGTCAGTGCATCATGTAATAGCAAACTGCAGTTTGGCCATGTGCTTTATTAAGAAGTTCTTTCTTTTGTCAGCTCCCAGTCTTATTATTTATTAATTTACAGATAATCCCCCCGACTCCCCCCATATCCACAGGGGATATGTTCCCAGACTTACAACAGATATGTGAAACTACATATAATAGTGAACCGCCATAAAACTTCCAGTGGAGGTTGAACACAGAGTTGCTCTGAAGAACTTCCTGGTGCCTAGAGAGGCATCTCCACCACAACACTATGGTGCTCCAGATGTCTAGAAAGACCTTCCCCTCCCCAACTATAAGTAAGTGAAAACAATGGATACCAATCCCGTGTAAACAGGATGGGGTGTGGTGCATGACCTGTATTTAATTTATATGTTATCTTTCTCCCAGGCTGCAATTACACAGCAGGTTTATAGCGATAAATTGTGCTTTGGCACTTTTTCGCACCAGTGGTGGGTAGTTTACACGGTGTATGGAGGAAACAGTTCTATTTTGTTGCTCTTTTTTTTTCGCTTTGTGATTCAGACAGGCAAATGTGGGGGGCATGACCAAGCATTGGAGAGAAGGACAAAGGAATGCAATAGGGTCTGCCCTGGCCCCAACTCCATGGTTAGCAGCTGATCGACACTGAGCCATTGCCTCCCCCCTGCAGCTCCGTGGCCCCAAATCAAAATGCAGACACGAAGGTTTTTTTCTCCATGGTTAACAGCTGATCGACACTGAGCCATTGCCTCCCCCCTTCAGCTCCGTGGCCCCAAATCAAAATGCAGACCCGAAGGTTTTTTTCTCCATGGGTAACAGCTGATTGACACTGAGCCATTGCCTCCCCCCTGCAGCTCTGTGGCCCCAAATCAAAATGCAGACACGAAGGTTTTTTTCTCCATGGGTAACAGCTGATCGACATTGAGCCATTGCCTCCCCCCTGCAGCTCCGTGGCCCCAAATCAAAATGCAGACGCGAAGGGTTTTTTCTCCATGGGTAACAGCTGATCAACACTGAGCCATTGCCTCCCCCCTGCAGCTCTGTGGCCCCAAATCAAAATGCAGACGCGAAGGGTTTTTTCTCCATGGGTAACAGCTGATCAACACTGAGCCATTGCCTCCCCCCTGCAGCTCCGTGGCCCCAAATCAAAATGCAGACGCGAAGGTTTTTTTCTCCATGGGTAACAGCTGATTGACACTGAGCCATCGCCTCCCCCCTGCAGCTCCCTGTACAGACTTCCCTTGGCACCAAAGCAAGCAGTAGACATGAAGGATTTTAAGATTTCCTGGATCACTACTGAATCTCCCTCCTGACTCCACATCTAGGCAGACCACCCCTTCATCATAAGAACCAATCACAGTGCAGCTCTGTTGCAACTGTATCGAGAAGATTGCTGGTAATTCACACAGCCCTTAGCAAAATGGTTGTTTACACTATCAATAATGCGCTAAGTCGTGCTACTTTTCAAATAAGCCGGCAAAAGTAGAGAGTTCCCCTGAGACGCTATATTTGGGTTTTTTACCTACCCCCTTCTGAATGAGGTGCGATCCGTGGGAACAGTGAGCAATCATAGCAGTATATTTAGGGGAATATTTGCCCGTGTAAATGCAACCTCACAGTAGGACCAGAGGTGGCTCACAAAGCTAAAACTAGACTAGCTTAAAAATATAATTTGACAATACAAATTAAAACACAATTTAAAAATCATTACATTAAAATCATTTACATTTTTTAAAAAAAAGTATAAAAGCTTTCAAAAGCAGAATAAAGTTAAAAAAAAAAAAAGCACACCCACCCATAAAAAAACTCCCTGCTAGCAGTTACTCATCAAAAGCCTGTTTGAACAAAAAGGTTCTTGCCTGTCAGAGAAAGGAAACAGAGAGAAGACCAGCCTAGCTTCCTAGGGAAGGGAATTCCACAGAGTGGGAGCAACCACAGGTTCTCTCTTGTGTCTTTCTCAGATGGGCCAGTGATGATGGCAGGGCTGAGCAAAAGCCCTCCCCTGAGGATCTTAAAACTCTGCTAGGTTAATATACAGAGATGCAGTCTTTCAGAAAGGCTGGATCTAATCCATATCCAGGAAGCCCCCACCTTTCGATGGCTCGTTATCTGATGACTTGCTCTTTTGACGCTCGCAAATTAAGAAAAAGTTCTATATATTCAATTCAATTCACTCTTTTGACAGTTCTTGCTTCAGAGGCTTGCCTGGGACTGATGCACACATGCACACTGCTTGTAAAGCAAGCTGGGGTGGGGGGAGTCACCAAACTGACTGAGAGATTTGCAAGCAGTGGGAGGTCACAGGCATCCATGGACACAGGTGCCCACGGGCATGCACTGGTAATCCTAAATAAGCCACCATAATCCCCTCATGTTCACTATATGGGTTCTGCTTTTCTATCAATTCCAGTTTCGGACAATGCTGCAATCCCTAACCTGTTGGATAAACAGGGGCTTCCTGTAGAGCTTTATAGGTCATAACCAGCATGTTGAATTCTGTCCGGAAACAAATCAGTAGCCAATGAAGCTGTTTCAACTAGGAAATTATGTGTTCCCTGTGACTGGCCCCAGTCAGCATTCTGGCCATAACATTTTAGACCTGCTGAAGTTTCTGAATAGTTTACAAAGCAGCCCAATGTAGAGTGCAGTAGTCTAAGTGGGATGTGATCAAGACATGTGTTACCATAGCTAGGTCTGACTTCTCAAGGAATGGGAACAGCTGGTACACTAGTCTTAACTAGTCTTACGAGCAATGGAGTCCAGCACCCTGGCCATTTCCCTATTTTAGAGATCAACCAGGGCTTCAACAGGATCACCTCCCAAGGAAATTCCCCAAGAATCTTCCTCTGTTCCTCTTTGCTGGATGATCTAGTATTATGAGAGGGGGAGAAATTTCCTTATTCATTTTCTCTATACCATGCCTATCTGTATATATTTCTACCATATTCCCATTATTTTTTAAAGTTGAAAAGTCCCAAGTAGTGTACATTTTCCTTATAAGCAGGTTCCTCTAGATGATTCATTATTTTGTTTGCCCTTTTCTGTATCTTTTCCAGCTCTATGATCTAATTTTTGAAGTGCAGCGGACAGTACTGTCTCGATATTCCAAGTACTGTATAGTCACACCATAGATTCAAATACATTGGTTATGATACTGGTAGTTGTATTTTCTGTTTTCCTAGTAATTATTCCCAATATGGAATTTGCCTTTTTCACAGCAGCTTCATTCTGTCTTGATGTTTTTATCAACCAATCCACCACACAACTCCAAGATACCTTTCCTAGTCATTCCTAACCCAGACTCCTTCAGCTTATATGTGAATTTAGTAGGGCTTTGTTTTAGCCCTCATGTAGATCACTCTGTACCTACTGGTAATGGCTTATTTGTCCTTTATTTTCCTCACTTTCTTCAATTTGGAAAGATTCCTCTCATCCTAGAAACGCATATACTGGGGTGTAAGCCCTGCTCAGCAGAGGGGAGTTCTCTAACACACATTGATAACTAACACATTGAGTGTGTTAGGGAGTTAGCTAACACACATTGGAACTGCTTAATGTAGTGTAGATGTGTAAATTGCTATTGCTTAAAACAATTTGTAAGCCACTCTGATAGCCATTGCGGCTGAAGAGCAGGGTATAAATAAATAAATAAATAAATATATGCTTTTGGTTTAAAGAACTGAAAGACCACCAGATGGCAATATTACTGAAACAGAGGAATACCTCATACCCTAAGTTTAAGAAAAAAGAATTAATGACCCACAAAAATCATAGGTTGTCCAAATTTCTACTACAGGTTTCGAAATGTTTTGTATCTGGTTCACTTTTTGAAGGAATAATATAACAAATACCAGAGTTTTCAGTACATGTAAACATCAGTATCCTATTTAAGTTTTATCCTTGAGACAGAGCCTCCAGAGGGCACTCTAGCTCATGCTTAACTAACAAAGTTGTTTCAAAATTGTTCACTGCAGATTGCAGAATCTAGTCTGACACCTTGCCTGTCTTAACAGTTTCACATCTTATTGATCCAGAAAAACTGTCTGAGTATGCTTTAGCCCCATGATCTCAAAATCCAGGGGTGGGAGAGAGAAATTAATATATCACTTTGTAAAAGTCACTACACAAGAAGTACAAAAACGGCTTTAACAGAAAAATGAGTAGAGGAACCCTGCAAAAATTATGGAACAGGGAGTGGAGTTAGCCTGTTGATGAAGTCAGCTCAAAACAAATGGGAAAATCACAAGTCTGATGAGAAAGTCAGTTGGGGATCATCAGAGAGAGTCAACTGAGTTATTTAGTAGCCACATTCAGCTGTTACAACAGGCCAGAACTATAAAAATATTAATATTTAACACTTCTGAAGAATTCTACTTCCTGCCAATGGGAATCGTGAAACAAGACAGGCACTCTTTGGGTTGTCTACACTGGCAAAAAATGCAGACTTACCCCAAATCCGGTGCTGGCAGTCCAGATGATATTTGGCTACTTCCAGGGAGGATCTGCAATTTTTTGCCCTTAATCTGACTTTGCTCTAAACTAAGTAAAGTTGGGGAAAACACAGGGTTTCCCAGAAACTCCGGTGTGATCTCAGGGTCTTTTGCTATCTAGACAGCTAGTTCGGGTCAGATGTGGCCCAATCCAACTGTCCACATGTAAATGCAGCATCATCTCCCTTACCTTGCACTGCTCAGCGCAGGGAAGGGGGTGGATCCCCACCAGAGCTGCTGCTGCTGCTTCCTTGCCAGCCAAGGAGCACGCCGGCACTTCTGCTGAGGTCAGAATAGTGTGCCTGTGCAATCAATGGTTGTGTGTGTGTGTAAAGCAACCCCTCCTTGTTGATCACATGTCTGGGTGCCTGTTCTGACTTCAGCAGAAGTGACTATGCAATGGGCAGGCTTTCCACGGAGCTCCTTGGCCAGCAAGGAAGCGGCAGCCACTCCTAAAACAGGGGACAGGCCAGCGGAGCTGATGTGGTATTGGCACAGCTGGCCCGTGTGGACAACGATGCCATCACACCAGATTCGGCCTGATGCGTGTAGCTGCCATCATGATCGACCCAGGGCCAGTCTGGAGCATAATGCTCCAGTCTGGACCTGGATTTAAGCAACCAGTGTAGATGAACCCTGTGCTTCTTATTCGTTTTCAGGAATCCAGGTATTACTATTTTGTGTATCTTAAAATATAAATGTGCATTCCAATTTGGTGGTACTACGGCTTGTTGTCTTTCACCACAGAATATTTCAGTCTTTTATGCAAAATCCAGTACTTTTAAGAACAATCCTATCTACTTCAACTACGACTTTCTGTTTTTATTAATTCTATTGCTTCCTTTTAAAATATCTTACTATTTTAACACCAATATTGGCTATATTATTTTTATTTTATTGATTACCTTGGAGTTTTATGATTGCAATACCTTGAGAACATGTGTCAGTTTATGAACATAACAACATGTCAGTTTATAAATGTAACAAATACATAATAACTCCTGGGCACATCTGCAGATTTTAAATCAATGTAATACTTAATCTCTCACACTGAGAAAAACTAAAATCCGTAAAAGGATGAAGCGGGACTAGCAATCTCTAACAGAATTCTCAGCAACCTCATCAAACTACAGTTCCCAGGATTCTCTATATGCAGTAGCTGAACTGGCATGAAACAGATATGCCAATAGTGCTGATGGATGCTTAAGAACATTGCCTCAAGGAAAAACAATTTATCCTGGCATGACTGCTTGCCTTACACTTCAGACACAAAACTGAAATGGGATTTTGATCAGTTCTTAGAAAATTATATGCTTTCAACACCCTTCTAAACCTCAAATTTGCACCAGAGTTTATATTATAAGGTGAGAGACAAATTCTGCACTTAATTTCACATACAGTCTCCTGTTCACAATGTGAGAGTCACACCAGAACACACGCACATATTCACAAATGTAGAGGAATTTTTAAAAGTTCTGACACATACAGAGATCCAACTTAGAGGCAATGGAGGCAGAGCAGGAGGTGTAAATTATTCATGCAGTAGCATTTTCCTTTCTTTTGTGGTTGCGTCTGAAAACCACAATATGCTGCAAGCATCTGCCTCATTATCTGTAAGCAACTTGAAAGTCTCTCTGCTGCCCTTTTTTTACTTCTCTTCCAAAGGCTTCTAAAGATATCCCAACAGGATGTATCTGGCTATGAGGTTCAGGCAGCTGTGATGTTAATTGACAGTTCCCAAAAGCTCTGAAAAGCAGGTTTTGCATCCGTAAGCACTCAGTATGTCCCATAAATCCCACATAATAATAGCCTGGTCAAGAGCAATGAGTTTCAACAGGCCTCCAAGAGGAAGACAGTCACTTGAAGAGAATCAAACACAAAACTCTCTTCCTATCAGAAAGAATGCGCCCCAGACAACTGTTATAGCCAAATAGCAATTAGAATGCCAGAGTGGTGTAGTGCAGTGGTTCTCAACCATTTTACCTCTGTAACCCCCTTTGTATCTACATATGGACATCATGCCCCCCACCAGGGGAGGGAGCAACTGGAAGCCCCAGTCACTAGGGTTGCATTATTCCTGCTCTGCTGCATCCAGGGAGCATGCCAACCACCGCTTCCACTTTTGGAATGGAAAGAGCAGACTTTGCCATTGGCACCCAGGCCTTGCCACCATGGCTGTCCTACGCCATAGGGACTAGTGTCTCTCTTCTCTCTTCCAGAGAGCCCACCATCCAACACCTCGCAAGCCCAAGAATACACATCTGGTGACCAGGGCTTGCCACTGTCTCCACTGTTGCCCTAGGATCAAGGGACATTAATAATTAAATGTCCCAAAAAAATCTTGTGCCCCCTTGGGTAACTATTGTGCCCCCACACTGAGGATCATGTCTCACAGTTTGAGAACCATTACTGTAGTGGTTTGAGCACTGGACTGCAACTTTGGAGACCAGGGTTTGAATCTCTGCTGGGCCATGGAAACCTACTGGATGACTTTGGGCAAGTCACACTCTCTCAGGCTCTGAGGAAGGCAAAGGAAAAACCCCTCTGAACAAATCTTGCAACCCCATGATAGGCTCTCCATAAGTCAAAAATGACTTAAAGGCACACAACAACAAGAAGAAGTAATTCTAGGAAGATGAGCTTGTTGGGTCTGAGGTTCCCTCAGCTGAATGAAATGGTATCATTTATCCTGGACTAACAATACCAGTTGAGGAAAGGAGCAAGGGTTACAGTATGTGGTCATTCTGGGGCAATGCAAAAAAAAAAAAAAAAGGCAAAGCAAAGCAGAATTTGGCATGGGTGCAAGATTCAGTTCTCTGAGAATGAACAAGATAGACATAGATAAAGCTTCCTAGTGCCATGAGGATAAGTTTGAAAGTATATACTGTATAGGCTGCCATTCCTCTTGATTGTTCTTTGTGCTTTAATTCACAACAGCGAAAAAAAGATGTTTGCAGTGTTAAGAAGCATCGCTGTAACTAAAGTTTATCAGCTAGCTATTTTCTGGTAACTTAGAAATGATACCTATCTCCATTCTGAAGCGAAGAAGTTTTATCTCACTGCCAAACTGTTCCACTCAATGAGAAAGTGAGTCTTAACTACAGCTCTTAAGTGAGCCTTAACTACAGCTCTTAACATATGTTCCTCACATTCAGTGTGTGTGTAGTGTGTGTGCCTTCAAATCAGCTGTCAACTTATGGCAATCCCATGAATTTCAAAGGGTTTCCCTAGGCAAGGAATACTCAGAGGTGGTTTTGCCAGTTCTCTTCTCTGAAATATTGCCTACAGCACCTGGTATTCATTGGCAATCTCCCATCCAAGTACTAATCGGGGATGCCCCTGCTTAGCTTCCAAGATCAGATGGCCTCTGGTGCCTTTAGGGGGTTAAGGCCCTCTTCAGTACCTAAAAACAGGTAAAATGACTAAAACAGGGAAATTGCCCCTTTTCAGCCATTATGAAACTAGAAAGATGTTTGCCTGAAGATGACTCTGTTAGTAAACAGCAAAGGTGCTTGGCACTTATGTGACACATTTAATTCAAAGTGTTTCAGATATAGAATAGAATAGAATCTTTATTACGGTCATAGACCAGCACAGGTAAAAAGGGATACAGAATAAGGGGGCTTGGCCGTTCATCGGCGGGCCTTTTTTGCAGCCCGACCAGCGCCCCAGAAGCCGCTTTGCACCCCACCACCACCAAGGGGCAGGGGGGACGGAGCAGAGGACCGCATGATCCTCCATGGTGGCCGCCATGCCACCTCCTGCTTCCCAGGCCGGAAGGGGCGGTGGGAGGGCAGCCAGCCAATCGGAGCAGGCCTGCTCACCTCCGGTTGGCTGGGGCCCTCCCAAGTAGGTGGGTCATACAGCCAGCTCTGGTCACAGCTGGATGACGTAAGAGGGGAGATGACGGAGCTGTTAAATAGCAGCTCCGTCGGCACTCTGCCCTCTTTTGGCTCAGAGGCACAGTCTGTCTGAGAAGGGGATCTTCTTGTATCGGCCTTCAAGGATAGCTGAAGGAAGGGCATGACACTGTGCAAGAGTAAAGGCCCTTCGATGTTTAGGTATTTCAAGTGTTGCTAAGTATGCCAAAGGAGAGGCCAGATATCTATTGGAGTCACTAGCAATGAAGGTTGGAGTACTGGCTAGATCCAGTTGTCGCTCTGTATCTGCTACCCGTTGTTTGATAATAGCTTTCGCCCTATCATATCCCAGGCTAAGCAGAAGATCTGGAGAAAGGCCCAGCGTTGAAATTTTAGTCATTGTTTCAGATATATTTCACATACCAATTAACATTGCAACAGCCTTGTAAAAGTAGGTTGCTGTCATTAATGCCATATTATAGATGAAAAACAGAATCAGAGAGATAATGCTTTGCCTACGACCATCTTATTTGTTAATAGCAGAGACAGGATTTCCCTGTCAACAATTAATAGTCTTAGCTACTGTATTAAAACAACAGTCTTCAGCTTGGTCAACCTGGCACACTAAACAAATTAAGTCATATCATACCATATTCTTTTGAACTTTTCTTTTAAAAGGAAGACATATACAGTAGGACCCCTGCATTCACTGGGGATTTGTTCGGGGGGGGGGCATGGATAGTGAAAACTGTGGATAATAGTGAACGCCATTGAAAATAATGGGACTTCCAGTTTAAACTACCATAAAGTTGCATTGGAAGATCTAGAAAATGGCTAGAGAGGACACATTTTCTAGGAAAACTCTGTGATAAGTGCACTGTTTTGTGTCCTGTGGATAATTGAATCAGTGAATAATGAATCAGTGGATATGGGGATCCTACTGTAAAATATGAGGGGGATAAAGAGATCAGGACAGAACAAGAAAAGCCAGCTTGGGGGCCCAGTTATAATAAAAAGGCAGATTGGAAATGTGCATGCAAGCACATGCACACACAAAACACAAGTGTTTCCAAGACCAAATTAATATGCTGCAACATAGTAAGGTGTAGTTCAAGGTAAATCTGAAAAACTTGGCAACTGCATTATGCCATCTTACTCATAACATTTAGATCTAAGCCAACCACAGCACAATGATGCCAGTGTAACAAGTGATCAATAAAGTATTATTACTCCTTTAACTAATCTGCCACACTTCCATGCCTTTCACTATGCCATAGAGGTTATATTGGTCACACCTCTAGACTGCAATAGCCCCCTTTCCTTTAGCTGTTTCCTTAACAGCTTCCATTAATGATAGCAAGGACAATAAAATGTGGAATATCACTGCTGGTGTTGAAGGGGAACTTAAAATGGCTTCATATGTGCCACCCCCAAAATGCTTGCATCTCTGTTATTTGTACAGTATATCCTGTTGTTAGGGAAATGCTGCCAAAACAACAAGTGGACACTGTGAAGGTTACATTGCATATTTTGTTCCCTAGGACACCAAAAAACTAGGGAATGGGTTATATAGCAAGGACTGAAGAATGGTTCTTTTCCATACAAGAGGCTGTAAGACCAACTGACACCTAGAAGTTTTGACTTCTATTGATTTTCTGAACTTCATGGAATCAGCCCAGCACATGCACTTTGCAACAGTAACTTGGTAACACTGGCAAATTAAATTAAAATCTAAGAGTTTGTGGCTCAGAGCTCCCATTCTCTCCAGATTCTGGTATGGTAGGGTGAGAGATAGAAATGCATTTCTTTCTTTAAATAAAGTTGGATGCTTGATTCATCAGACCTGGTCTTCTAATTTCTCCTAGAGTTACAGGGGAAAGAAAGTACCCTTCAATGTGCAACAGCTAGAATGGCTTTCTTGGAGGCAGAGAATCAGAATACCCAGAGTTTCCCCTGTGTAGTAGCTGAGACATGTGCTTAGTTGGGGTTTATTATGATCGGCAGGGATTTTGTTCGCTTATCTTTTAGTTGTGTTATTTTGTCTTTAATCCCAAATACAAAGACACTGTGTGCCAGTAAAGTATGTTTGCATCTTTTTCAAAGAATCCTGTTCACTTTCAATTCTTCCAACCCCTTAAAGGTCAGCAGTGAATAATTCAAAAGCAGTGGCAATATTATTCACTGAAGGAGAAAAGAAGAGAGACAAACAAGCATAAACATTTATGGGCACAAAATCAAACATCTACATACATAAATACACACATTGGCTGTATTCAGATGTCATGATGAATCATGGATTATTGTGATGAAAACAAATTGCAACAAGTTTCAGACTTCTGCCCTCTCCTTCCTCTCTTCTCCTCCATTATTGCTATATGATGATTTGAAGCTTTCTCTTCCATTTTTTAAAATTAACTGCAGTGTTGTCTCTCATGCATGATTAACTGTATTAGTTTGAAAATGGTTTGTTTCAACAACAAAGCCATAGTTGAGATTATCCACAGTTTTATGAAACTGTACAAAACAACTAACTACAAGTGAAAGCTTTCAAAACCCTTGGAATCATGCCCGATAAAGAGACAGGATATAGCATTGTGTCAGCCCAAAATGTAGTTCTTTCCCATCAGAATATTGTGCTATCTAAATGCAAGTGCATATTTGGAGGAGCAGTTGTTGAGCAATTGGATGTTCTCTTAGAAGTCTATGATTTTTGCCCCAAATGGTACTACAGCATGTCATCAAACTGATGTCCATACCTGAAGTAATATTTTCCAAAAGGCAATCCAAAAACTGAAACAAATCATATGAAAAAATTGACATTTTTACATCTTATTGTTCAATTGAAAACAAAGAAATAGATGGAGCCATATGTATATATACAAGAGTTCTTAACCCAAATACACAACTATCTTATAACAAAAAAATGTCCCCAAGATTGACCTCAGCATCAGAGGACTAGAAAGTCATGATGGTGATAAATGATCTCCAGTATCTTTACTCCTTAAGAGTACAAATGGAAGGGTGTTATTGTATACAAGTCTTGCTTTGGGGCTTTCGTAGGCATCTAGGTGATCCCTGTGGAACAGAATGCTGGACTAGGCCTTTGGTTTTATCCAGCAGAGTTCTTGTTATACTCTTATGTTCTTAAAGAGGGATAGCTCCCTAGGGGCTGACACAAGCTAAGCCTCCTCCTTGCATCTGTAGCCATAGATCATTCACCTGGAAACTCTGGACTGCCTTCTAGATGCACTGCCAGCAGCTGTCCCCTTCAGCCATGGCTGAAGGAGTATGTAATTAAAAGCCTTTTTATGTTGAGCTGTTGTGAGAGTAACAGGCAGCACTCACATGGCTATCACTTTACAATCTGTTTATGGAGATTCTTGTTAATTCTCACAGTAACACATTGTGACAACCTGTTTAAAGATCACTAAAACATTTATAACTAAAAGGGGGAAAGGCAACATCACCCAGCTACTAACAACACAAGAGGACCTGAGTTTCTTAGGTTGACAGGGGGAAGCTCCACAGGGAAAGTGAAGGAGATAAGAGATGGGGGGGGGCAAGTGAAATGGGGCAAAATGCTAGGAAATGTGAGAAAATACATAATCAGGAAGAAAAATACAAATTCTTGAATCCTCAAATGTAAAAAAAAAAATCAAAGTTTTGTAGAAGAGTTACTTTATATGAAATAGACACAGAGCTATTGGGCAGGATGTTGTTGGCATTAAATATCAGGAAAGTTTAATGTTTTCAGAATCAGGACTTTATCAGCCATGGGGAAAATGTAAAAAAAAATATATATATGTCCAAAATTGCGTCATAAGGATGTGATGATAACAGAAAGGGTGAAATTATCAGAAGTCCTAATTGTCCAGCCTTTCTGGGGGTGTAGCACTGATGTGGAGGAAGCATCACTTTTTTATTGATGAGCTAAGCTGTCAATAAAAAGTGACATCTTATTCATGCCCACACTATGCCCCTGGAATGGCTGAACGATGTTGTCTGATAATTTCACCCATTTGTGTTATCTTCCTTATGATGCTTTTTTTGATGCATCTGATAAAGTCCTCAGATGATACACCATTCACTATCAAAATAAAGAACAGGCACCTATCAAGTAGTAAGCACCCTGGGATATAATCATTTACAATAATTACACACTTATATCTAATCATCTCACAAGTCCTTATGTTTTTTAATTCAGTTGAGGAAGAGAACTTGATAGGCAAGCTCCAAATGCTGTAATTAATCTGTGCTTGAAATCAAGGTCTTTTCACAAAGACTATGACTATTGGGTACAAGCCAGAGCTTGTGAAAACACGTCTTATGAGCGTCTTTGGATGTTATGCAAGTGCAGGAAAAGCCTTTCACTGAAATGCTTCCAGACCAGTGTAACCCTCCAACAAGAAAAAAAAAGTATCTCTTTTACATTAACTCATCCTTGCATCTATACATTTCACTATTAAGGAGCTGCATGACTTCTTCCTTCAACTGTACATTAGAATCATACCCATACCAACCCCCAACACCCCCCGCCCCAAAATGGATATGGAAGTAGCTCATGCTTTCTTTAGCATAATGTCTGATGTGAAACCCCTCAACCACAAAATCCTTTCTAGCTGTATGACTTTCAGTCTAAAGACTATAAAACAGAGAAGCCGCAAGAATGTGCATTGACAGAGCATGTTTATTAAAGCCAATTGTATTTATTAGGACAAATATAAATAGGAAAGATGAACTGATGCAGAACATTTTCTTCCAGTATTTTTTTTAATAAAAACTGGGACTAGAATTCTAGTCCCCACAAAGTCAGTAAATAAACAACTTTCTTCCAGTTCCTGCCCAGGTGCAGTCATTTAAACTGGTAAGAATAACAACTATGACATTGTACAGAGTTCAACATAGCTAGCTGTAAAGTAGATCTGGATTCTTGTGTATTACATTTAACTGCATTCCACAGAGAACTCAACATAAACCACCTGGCTAGATAACAAAGCCTATTCTTTTGCAGTGAAGGAATAAAAGTAGAATGGCTTCTAGAATCTGAGAGGTACCTTCTGCAGTCAGAGAAGTCAAATTGTATGATTTAAATCTACTACATAAATTAATCTCATTATTTCCCATAAAAGTGAACACGCATGGTAAGTACCAACAGAAATGAAACAAAAGACGTATCACCAAGAACAAAGAGGCTCCTCTCAGAATGTTTGCTAGAACTCTGTCCTTTTTCATGAATAGAAAAATGTTTTATATACTCTGTTTATTTATTAAATTCATATACTGCCTTTCTCCCAGGGTGGGACCCAAGATGGCTAAAAAAAAAGGAAAAAAGGGGGGGAAAGACATGAATTAAAATCTAATACAATTTTAAAAACAATTCAAATCATGATAATCAAAACAATTTAAAATTATTCAAAATATACAATAGGTAAAATAAATTTTAAAAAATAAAACTCTAAATAGTAAACAAAACATTGTAATGAAGACTAAGCATTCTTAGTAACAATGAGATGTTAAGTGTTGGATGGGGGGGAGAAAAGCATAGGAAGAGGAGCTAAACTGTTCACTTATTAACTTTATTGGATTGTCTCTTGTTAACCCTATTACCACCACCAAGACTCAATCTGTGTGTACTCACAGAAGACTCTCTTCTGAAGATCCTAATATACATGTAGGGACATGTGGAGACACATGTTGTCGAAGTAATCTGGTCCTAAGACATGAAGACCTTTGGAGGTCAAAACCAGAATTTTGGCATTGGGCCTAAAAACAGAACGGGACTGGATGCAGCTGGCACAGCACTGACATAAAATGTTCTGTTAGTAATCAAGCAACCCTAACTGCTGTCAAAAGCAGCCCTAGGTATAGGAGATTAAGGCAGTCAAACCCGGTATTTACTAACCTGGCATGGATAACTGAGGCCAGGTTGTCCATGCTGAGGTGAAGCTGTGGTGAGGTTGTGGCTAGTGTACCAATAAAAGGCACTCCTGTGTAACAAAAGCAACTTACAGGTTGCAAAGAAGAACCAAGGAGAACCCTTGATGTGTGGAACTGTTTCTTTAGGAGACGTACAACTCTGGCTAGCACTGGATGAACACTCTATTGGGGACAAACAAATCTCCCATCCCCGGTGTCTCAGGACTTTATCAGACAAGCCTCCAAAAAGTCTCTCTAGCACCATATTTTGCAGCATACTTTTCTTGGCACAATAAACCTTTTCATCAAACTGACATGCAATTGTGAGAAAAAGCATTACCGGAGCATTACCGGAGCACGAACGTTAGCACTGTTTACTTCTGTGTTTGTGATCTCAACAATTCTCGTGAGAAGACGTGAGCACAGTTTAAATTAAAAATACAGCAAAATAAACACACAAAAAGTACACATAAGCACAGAAACACTCTTAAAAAGTTCAAAGTAAACTGGGGAGGTTCATAAAAGAGTGTCCCCTACCTAGATTTTGTGCTCTCAACCAGAGGTGTTCTGCCCATTGACGCTGTAATCACAACATAAAAAAGGTGCACGGTTTCAAACACTGGCAGTACCAGAAACAAAATGCCACAGCAGGTCTATTGACAGCTTGGCCCATCAATAAAAAAGAACAGCTTTTTGACCAGATGAAAACACGAAAGCACAGCGTCCTATGGTATACATGCTGTTTTCAGTTAATTTTGCATCCTTATGATGCCATTTTTGCCACGTATGATAAAATCCTCAATCTTGTCTGAATTGAGCTTCAGTTGATCACCCTTCATCCAGTCCATTACCAGAACAAGACACCAATTTAGCACTTCCATTCCACATTCATTTGATGTAAAGGAGAAATAAAGTTGAAGAGGCAAATCTCCAGTTTTCCTCCCAAGTTTAGTTATTCCAAGTCCAGAGTAGGGACTTGGAATAACGAACATAGCTTTTTTCCAAAGCAGTTGAATCGTTTAGCTAATTGTCCCCACAAGCTGGGTACTAATTTTACCGACCTGCGAAAGGATGGAAGGCTGAGTCAACCTTGGAGCCCTTCAGGATAGAACTCACAACATTGTGGCTGCAGTACCAGCATTTAACCACTGCACCACCAGGGACTTGAGCATCCATGGATTTTGGTATCCACAGGGGGTTCTGGAACCAAACCCCAGTGGATACCAAGGGTCCAATGTACATATGAATCTATTTGATAAGATTTGGGGTAAACCCTTCCCTGTTTTCCCCAAGTCCTTGCTGCAATAAACTTGTGAAATTTAACAGCACTTGGCTAAGGCAGTGTACGTTAGGCCTCACCTCTTGGCCTTTTAAATTAAAATTTAACCTTTTCTGCTTTTTTAAAAAATTTACAATAATTTGTATGTCTCAGTTAGTTATGGCAGTTTAGGCTGGCTCATTTCCAGGTTCGAGCCTTCATGTCCCTGTCAACAGAAGCCTGTAGACTACATTTATAAATTTGCAAAAATCTGACACCTGCCACTTTCCATTGAGCTTTGGGTGGAAAACATCCCTGGCCTCTTCCATTTTTAATGTCAAAGTCAGCCTGGCGGAAGAGATCACCTCCAGGTAAAGTCATTCAGAACAGGAGCTCACAAGGGCTAAGTCCCGCCTTCTCCTCTGCTAAGCTGCCATGCCAGAACAAAGGGCTATGGCTTTCACTGTCATTCAGCACAGATGCTCAACTGGGGTCCAGTTCCTAAGAAATCTACTGAACATTACATATCCATGATAGATAAATGGCTACAACATCTGATCATACTGCCTCCACTAACCAAATGCCTTGCCATTCCACACCAATTCAGTACACCAATTGCTGATACAAAATTAAGTTACACCTAATGTAACATGCCTTCTAGCGTCTGGACAATCATTTCTGTGTGCTGTAATACAAGATCTGAAAATCTGAACATGAACAAATGCAGTGTGAAAACCAGTGTAGAGTTCAGGAGAAAAGCACATGCTTTGCATTAAAATGGTCACAGTTTGTGTCCCTGCAGTATTTCCAGGTAGGGGAGGGCAAGATTCTTGCCTGAAACTTTGGAAGAGCTGCTGCTAGGCCGTATAAACAATATTGAACTAGTAGGAACCATCTTGTCCAGTATAAGGCAACTATGTGCCTTCCTCCCCATGGAAAGAGTGTCAGGTTTAGACTGACAGGCCTACATTGAAATCTCCCTGCAGACATGAACTTATCTGACTAGCCCAAGGTCAGTCACTATTTTTCAGTCTAACAGACCATTGTTGTAAAAATCATACTTTCAAAGATAAAAACTATTGCATACTAAATGGGCAGATGCAGCATGACCTGCAATAGAAGTGCTCCCTTCAGAAAAGGCAGAATGGATAGTTTGCAACAAATCTGAATCCATTACATAAAACAAAGCAGTACAGGAAACAAATGCCAAGATACCCTACTTCTCATGGATGGAATGTTCAGAGTGCTCAGCATGCCTTCCTCCACATCCCAACCCCACCCGCTAAGCATAACATTTTCCTTCAGTGCAGTACAGAATGATGGAGGATTTCCCCCCACTGTAAAAAAACAATCTTCAGAAAATTGCTGGGAATGTCTGAGCTGAATATTATAACCAGGCTGTTCTAAAATAGAAGGAAATAAAAGCAAAGTGATGTTGGTTTCTTCTCACTAACGTCATAAGATAACTGGTGCTCTTTACTTATTGATGGGATGCTCTCATTCCCACCTGGTAATCTTCCCAGCTTTATGAATATTTCTGTACAGAGGGAGCAGGGAAGGATCTTTCCATTGCCATCCTCTTCCCACAGGGATCCCGGAAAGCAGTGTCATTAAGGATGCCAACCCATTAAACGTCAGCACAAAAACATGCCTGGCATCTGAAAATAGCAGGCAGAGCATCCTTAACTCGCAGATTCTGTCCTTAGAAAGGAAGAAGAGTGGCTGTTTCCCAGCATATCATGAGGAGAGAACAAGAGCACCTGAGGACTTCCTTTTTACGTTTTTTATCAGGCTATGATGCAGCAGGAGCAAATCCTTGCTAGTCCCAGTCCACTCACACTTCCCAAATATTACCTGCTGCTACCTTTCCTTGATTCCACATTAGTTCTGTAACTCATAATTCATTCATACTTGTTTATGCACCCACAGAGAAAAGGCATCCACACAACAGATGCACACATATGAACAACAGTGGAGTAAAGAAGGTAGGGAATAGGGAAGTTAATAGTAAGTGAAAATGGTTTGGGATGCTCAATGACACTAGGGAGATTTTCAGACCGCGTTTCAGCGTGCCTAGGGCGGGAGGAACTTTCAGGAGAGGGGCGGCGATCTTGCGCAGCAGGGGGGCATTTTTGGACGCCGTTGTCCCTCTCCCGAAACCATCCGTGTCACTTCCGTGAAGCTTCGGAAGCCTCAGCGCCATATTTTAATCACGGGCAACCTCCGTGATTAAAATATGGCTCTGCGGCTTCTGAAGCTTCATGGAAGTGACACGGATGGTTTCGGGAGAGGGACAACGGCGTCCAAAAACGCCCCCCTGCTGCGCAAGATCGCCGCCCCTCTCCTGAAAGCTCCTCCCACCCTAGGCACGCTGAAACGCAGTCTGAAAATCTCCTAGATTAACCCTCAAATAATTCTAAAGAGGTTAATCATATGTTTAGATTTTTAAATTGTTGTTGTTGCCTTTATTCCTCCTATGGAATGGTATTTCCTCCTTCATGACAAGCTCCCATCATTCTTCTCTCCAGCATTCTGTATGTGTTGTGGTTGTAGCTTTCCATTTTTGAAAGTTAAATTACTTGGCCACTAGGGTTGCTCATAAATCCATACTGGGCGCCTAAGTCTGCCTCAGTGTTATTTTCCAGTGACAGATGTAATAGCAGGTCATATTCAGAAAAGTCCAACAATGTTTCTACTACAAAGTTGATAGTCTCATTCTTTCCAGAATGGGATAATGGTTGGAAAGGATAACAGCAATAGGTTAAAGTCCATCTATGTCCAGAACATCCCCAGCATTGATGACTGTCCAGCATAATTAGCTGACAGAAATTATCCAGTTTATGCACAAGATGATTTTCCATTGGATTAGTTGCACATCATAGAACCCAGCAGGAGTTTGTGGTTTTTTTTTTATAATGGCTAGAATGCCAATCCAGGCTGAGGCACCTAGAGGCTTTCCTAGTTCAGTGTCTCACTTGTTCCACATGTCATCTGGATCAGGAGCCAGCTTGGTACCAACACAGTGACATAGGGATCTGTGAGTTTATGGAAAACCTTTCACAATATATAAGAATTTAGAGCTCTTAGGAGTCTTGGATATTGCTGGGGCATCAGGACCAAATGTAGCCTTTAAAAAGTGTCAGAGCTAGAAGTACTGCCGGAAGAAAGCTGTGAAGGAGAACTGAGGTTGGAATATACCTTAAGATGGGCTGTGTATGTGTGCACACACGCACATGCATAAATCTCTTCAAGTCACCTGTTGACTTATGGTGACCCCATGAATTCCATAGGGTTTTCTTAGGCAAGGAGGTGGTTTTGCCAATTCCTTCTTCTGAAATATAGTCTAGAGCACCTGGTATTCATTGGCAGTCTCCCAACCAAGTACTCTGACCCTACTTACATTTTCAAGATCAGATAGAATCTTGTCCCTTTTGGTATTGGAATACTGAAGGGAAATTAGTACTCCAACTTAAAGTGCCTCAAACAATTTGAAGCAATCATCCCAGTCAGTAAACTGTGCTAGGATGTTAATTCTTTTGTTTGACTATGTGTGCCAAATTAATGGTTTGCCTCCAATGTTTATGTTCTAGTTTCCCCTTTAGCATGAGATATTACCTGTACTCTCCGTATCAGGTGACATCCAAGACAATGCCTTGATAGTCTATGGACGTTTTCAGATGGGGTTTTGTAACGCAAGCAGCCTCGTCCCCGTTGCGAGGCTGCTGCGTGGCAGGGGGTCCCTTTCGGATGATACTGTGCCCACGCCGATACTGTTGCAGAAGTGCTGGGAGGCTGCAGCGCCATATTTGGTGATTTCCTAATCACGATCAACTTTCGTGATTAGAAAATCGCCAAATATGGCACTGCAGCCTCCCAGCACTTCCGCAACAATATCAGCAGGGGAGAGCGTCATCCAAAATGGACCACCTGCCACGCAGCAGCCTCGCAACGGGGACGAGGCTGCTCGCGTTACAAAACCCTGTCTGAAAAAGTCCTATGCCTTGGTGGGGGTATAGGAATGGCATTTCCAATATATCAGGAGTTCTAGTGATGCTATTTTCTATCTTTCTAATCTCACTCATTTTGGCCTCTCCCCAATCCAACATCTTGCCTATGTAATTGTATATGTACTGTATTATGTTTTAAGGCAGTGATGGGCAACCTTTTGAGCTTGGTGTGTCAAACTTTGCCAAAAAACTGAGCATAACTCAGGTGGTGTGTCACTTTGAGGAAAAAAACATTATTTTGCGATATTTATAGTTTAAATAACATAAATGTGTAATTGTTAGCTATAATTGTATTTAATAAACCAAAAACTAATTATTTAACTTACCTGCTTAGTGACTTCTTTGTTCAGCCGTCAGTCGGTTTCTTTTGTTGGTCTTGATATTATTTAGCTTGCTATGGTTGCTGCTATTTCTAATGGTGGGAAACGGCACCCATAGCATGCCACAGGTCCTTGCCTCTCCCTGCCTCCCCCTCACTTATCTCAGTAATGATGGATTAGAAATCCATGACACCCCAGAACAGTAGCTAATGGTTGCTGTGGTTAACTGTTATTTGGTTACTGGTAATGGCAGGGCCCCCAGAGATGCACCCCCCACTGTGTTCCGCTGCTCCCTGCTCTGCCAGCGGAAGTGAGGGCAAAGATCCCAGCTTAACCGGAAGTCCCAGAGCTAGACGCTCTGTGCCGGACTTCTGTGGTTTTGGCCTACAGACCTCCTGTACAGAGTATCTAATAGGGGAGGATGAAACATTTGCGACTAGAGTCTTAGGACATTTTCAGACACAAAAAAGTTGTCCTGAGGGCTCAGGAGAGGTACATGCCTGTTTCGCAGCAGGGGGCCAGTTTCTGATGCCACTGTCCCTCTCACATTACCCTCTGTGTTACTTCTGTGTCACATGAAAGGAAAATGCACCATTTTTTACTCACAGGAGTTCTTCGTGAATAAAAAGTGGTGCCTTTTTCTTCCATGCAACACGGAAGGAACACAGAGGGTAACGAAAATGTCCTTAGAGTTAGACTGTAACTCCAAGACTCTAGTTGCAAATGTTTCATCCTCAGGAGCATCAAATGTTTCATCTTTGGCTCCTGCACTTGGCCGTGCAGGAGCTGAGGATGAAACATCCTTCTCGGCATGCGGCCGCCTCAGTGGCTGCGTGTCATCAAAAATGGCTACGCGTGTCAGTGCTGACACGTGTGTCATAGGTTTGCCATCACTGTTTTAAGGTTTGTTGGGGAAGCTAAATCATTGAATGGCTTTCTGAGGAGATAACACAATCGTGCAATGGGATGGGTAGGTGTCAATGTGCACAAACCACAGACTACTGCCACTAAAACTTCTATTGTGAAATGCTTGTAATCAGAAAAAATGTGATAAGAGAAAGGTCAATCCATCAATTATTTTCTTTTACTCTGCAATGCACACTGCTCCAGGATTCTTTACTATCATGTTATAAATTCATTAACAAATAATGTAAAGAAACCATAAATAATAAGAATAATAATTCACACTGCTACTGGTATTCATTCACTTTTGCTCTTGACTTTGAGCCCAGATCATACTGTTAGTCCCTACAAGAATAGATACACTTCATCAAAGGTAACTTGGTTCATCAACATTGTAAAAGTTTCATTGATTTAATGCCATCTAACCGTGTTGTTATGTGCCTTCAAGTAATTTCTGATGTATAGTGATCCTAAGGAGATTATCAGATGCTTGGGGGGGGGGAACCCAAGGTGCTTGCAAGAACAACATCACTGTACCACCAACAGGTCCCGATATCACATACTCCATCCTGCCTCTGTGCTGAAGTGACGAAAAAGGTGCTGCTTTTCATTAGCAGAAACTTCCGCTAATGAAAAGCAGCACCTTTTTTGTCACTTCAGTATGGAAGCAGTATGGAGCAAGTACACCAGGAGAATGATGTCATGTGATATTGGGACCCTTTGGTCTTACAGTGACATCATTCTCGTGAGCTCCTGGGGGGAGTTTCAAGCATCTGATAATCTCCTAAAGCAGACCTATCACAGGATTTTCTTGGTGAAATTTGTTCAGAGTGAGTTTGCCATTGCCTTCCTCTGAGGCTGAGAGAGTGTGACTTACCCAAGGTCATCCAGTGGGTTTCAATGGCTGAGTGAGGATTTGAACCTTGGTCTCCATGTCCTAGACCAGCACTCAAACCACTATAGCAGGCTGGCTCTAATCTAGTTGGGACTAATGATAGGATTCAGGCTTGAATAAACAAGGAGACTGCTGAAGTTCATAGGCTTGTTTTGGCCAATGTGAAACTTATTCAAAACACTAGGAGGGGAACTTTAAAGAATTGGGTGTGAACACACTTTAACATAGCTCAAGATAACATTTCTTCAAGTCCCTTCCTCCTTCTATCAATGCTCTCCAGGTTTCAGCGAGATAGAATTCCACTGCCTCATTAAGAGAGATCTTTTGCCTTCAGCTACCATCAGGAAGGCAGTGCTTTAAACTAATCTGTCTTCCACACACCAGCACTTATCTCTTTATGTAGAATAAGGGATATTTATGTCATTGCCTAGAGCCAAAACTCAGCAGTGCAAAATATTCTCAATTCAGCTTCTTTCATCAAATTCTCCCGAATGTTATCTGAACTATTATTCAACCCTATTATATTCCAGTTTGTTATGGTATTACATTCCTGCCCCAATCCTTAACTGTCCTGTATATTCTTGGTGAGTAATAATACACCCCCAGCCCTAAATTCTCTACTGGCTAGGAATCAATGCTAGAGCAAGCTTAGCCCAGCTCTGAGCTACTAAATGCACATATAGCCCTGTCTTCCTCTTTAACTTTT
Source organism: Gambelia wislizenii (assembly GCA_030847615.1). Classification (NCBI taxonomy): domain Eukaryota; kingdom Metazoa; phylum Chordata; class Lepidosauria; order Squamata; family Crotaphytidae; genus Gambelia; species Gambelia wislizenii. The sequence continues at coordinate 36,548,449 of JAUMIR010000007.1, forward strand.
GTCTCATACTACTTTTGCAGGGGCACTGGATGACAAGACATACTGCCAGGAAGACTATTAAGTTACATGGGGAAGAAGTGGATAATTCTACTGTTTACTCAAGAAGGTTCCATACATAGACATTAAATGGGAGATCCTTGATAATCAATATTTGATATAATAATAATATAATAATACAATTTATTTATACCCCACCCCTCTGCTAAAAACAATCGGGGCGGCTTCCAACAATTAAAACATTATAATAATGACTAAAAACTATATACTATATACTATATAAATTGCTATATACTGTTGTTTGATAGGGCAAGGACTGCAATGGTAGAAGACCCAAAGGATAGGGTCTGTGCTCTTTCTGGCAGCCTTTTTGCCATTGCCATTGGAGCAGCCTGAATGCCATGTGTCCAAGGAGAATGCTGAGGAATCAATCAAAGAAAATAGGGGGGTTTGTTCAAGTGGTACTTAGTGGCTGGTGCAAGACCTTTCATTTCGGTTACATTGTCAGCAAACGCTCTCCTGCCCTTGGAGCTGTAACAATGATTTGAGATATCTAGCAGAATAACATCAAGTGTACAGCATTCCCACCTATGGAAGTAATTACAGCTGCTGGAAACCACTTTAAATGTCATGGCTCCATCATATGGAATCCTGGGTTTGCAATCTGGGAAGGTACATAAAATACCATGTACTGGAGCTGCCTGACAGAGAATTCTGAATACCTAACAGAACTATAAATCCTAGGATTTCCTAAGATGTAGCCATGGCAGTTACACTGGCATCAAAATGCTATAATGGTGCGTTATGATAACAAATAGGAAGAACAGTACTGAATTCACCACTGAGACTGTGACAATGGTACCAAAGTAGTGGGCACAGTTTGAAGTAAGGATGTTTCAGCTCCACAATGTGAAACATCATGCCCAGGCTCTACATTCTCCCCTGCCTCAGAGCATTGCTTTGCGTGTATGTGGGGGTATATAGTTTTGAACCAAAATGGAGAATTCCCTGTAAAGCGTCAGCCCCAGCCATCCAAAAGTCATTTTTCATGCTTGATGACCTATAACAGCATGGACTAGATCCCTGAACTTGAGCAAACATGATGTTCTACTCTCCTGAACTAGGAAGGACCAGAACTGGAAGAGATTTTACTCTCTCATGTCAAGTGGAATGTTTGATCAATTTAGATTGGCCCTGCTTCTTATGCCAGAGAAAAAATTATCCAGGCAAGGATATAATTCCCTATGATAAGAAAAAGGGATATACACCCTCTCCCTAGAGCTGCCTCTTCACAGCAGCTCTCCCTTGATTCAAAAAGCACTCTCTAAAGTTCCACCAAAGGCACTGAACTTGGGATCTTTTGCATAAAAAGCATGTGCCCACTTCAAATGAGCTTCAGCCCTTCCCATTCTCAAAATACAGTAAAAGAAGCTAAGCTATTATGCTGTCATATTCATCACATAACATCTCCAACGGGGGGGGGGGGTGAATCACGTTTGTTCAATATCACCTTAACATAATGAAAACTGCCAAAATCAAACATAATTTAGAATACCAAATGCATTATAGTTAGTAGTTGCGGGATGACTGTTATTCTTCCACGAGCAGTACAAATGTTATTTTTGCACACTTAAGTGTAAATGGAATTGATAGTACTCTCTATTTTGAAATGTGCCAGAGGTGTACAGTTTTTGATGACATGATAGAACCCTCCTTTGAACATTAATGGCCAAAATAGTAGCAAATGTATTTCTTTGGGAGCTCTGGTGGCGCTCTGGTTACATACCAGTACTGCAGCCATAACATTATGAGTCCCATCCTGCAGGGCTCCAAGGTTGACTCAACCTTCCATCCTTCCGTAGGTCAGTAAAATGAGTACCCAGCTTGTTGGGGGCAATCAGCTAACACACTGTAAACTGCTTAGGGAATTCTTTGGCACTGATAAGCAATATAGAAATATAAGTTCTATTGCTTTGTAACATCTGCCCCTGCAAATATATAAAGAGGAGGATATTCCTAATAATGGAACACACAGGAAAGAAAAGTTGAATTTTCCACCTCCAATGTCTCACCTTACCCCTGTCTGTTGCTTCAGGCACTTTTCTTTCTTTTTCCCTAGCTCACTTCTAGTACTGGAACCAGGAAGTGGGGAAAGTACCTGGGAAAGAGGGAGGCATAGCATAGGATAGGGATGAAGACTATGTAACCCTCTTCTGTAAACTTTTTTTTACATTTAGAGACACTCAAGCTCACTTCAAACATAAAGGGGCAAAGGGATCTTGTATCACCTTTGAGACTGAGAAAAAGAAGTAGCATAAGCTTTCATAGACTTCAATCTATTTCTTCAGATGCATTGAGTAAAGTGCCTAGGTACAGATCTTTATGAGTAGACAGTAAGAACAGCCATAGAAATGCAAAACTTGCTGATATGGTGATGAGGTGATAAGTTCAGTTTTGAGGATGGTCCTTGAGAGACAAAGGCAGGAGGAAAGATGTTGCCTAAAGCCAAGGTAAGCAGATAACCATATGAATGGTGAAGGAAGCTATTGGAATGTAGGATGATGCTGGCTGGGAACTGGAAAGGAAATATGATAAACTGGCCAAGAGCGCCCTCATGAGGCTGGGGTGTTAACTAGTGATATAATATGCGTAGTATGTCAGGAAACAATTGCCTCTGTTCAACCCACTGTTGATAGACTGGAGTTTGTGGATATATTACAGTTCCACTGTTTCTCTTTCCAATCTTCCTTAAATATGAATGTGCCAGACATGTGAAATATGGCTTCCTCGTGCTTAAGCAACCCAGCAAAACAAAAAGAAAAGCTATATCTAGCAGCAAGACAATAATACAAGAACAAAAACAAGAACATTTCCCAAAATGATATTGCAAAACAAATAACAAAAAGTGATATCCAGAAACTTTAAAAAATCAATTTAAAACACTCTATTCCAACCAGTAGAGAAATTCAGTTCACAGAGAAATCTTCCAAAATTATCTCCATCAGCTTTCAATATTCTCAACTGTCTGCATTATATACACTGTAAAAGCAGGACGGCTTGTCAGTTGCTAATGAAACAAGCAACTGACAAGATTATGTCAAACAAATGAGACAAGACTATGATCCTATTCCACTTTTAATTTTCCCAGGAGAAGATTTGCTAGATCAAGTCATGGGACTTTATCAGACACACAAAATACGGCATCATAATGATGCCACATAACCATGAAAGGGCGTGCATATCAGACGTCGCCCTTTGGCAGTTATGTCCCCACCAAAACTCATACTTTTTAATTGACGGCAGGAGCCATCAATAGATCCTCCATGGTGCTTCTGTGCCAGCATTGCTGGTGTGTGAAACCTCACATCCCCCCCCCCATACCCCGTCAATGGCCAGTCCAGTGCAAACACGTCCGGGTGAGATCACGACATCCAGGTAAGTGACACACTTTTTATGACCCTCTTTGGTTTATCTGTAAGTTTTTTAGTGTGCTTATGTACTTGTGTAAACTTTTTAGTGCTATTTTTGTTTTATTTTTTGAATTTCCCACATGATGAAATCTCGCGATAACCCGCGGGATTTCAAAAAAGGAAGGGAACGGAGCTCTATTTACTTCCTCTTTCGTTGCCGGGAAGCCTTTGCCTGGAAAGCAAGGTAAGTGCAGTGGGGGGGGATGTTCTTTTGCTGGCAGAAAAATTGATTTTTTTTATGCCAGCAAAAGAATGCTTTAAATAGCTCATCTGATAAAGTCCTTGGTATTATTAGCATTTCAACTTCAAGGTTACTACTGGCCCTAAAGACAGTGAAAGACTTTTAAAAATTCAACTGATACTTTTACCGGACCAATTCTATGCAAATCCAGTCTCAACACAAGAGGTACCCCAAAAGGCATCTTCTATACTACAAGACAGACCAAAGCCAGAAAATTACAGACCGCCGTTAGTTGTCACCTAACATTTCGTGCTGAGATGCATCATCAGCAAGCTACAACTAATTCTGGAGAATTCTACTGCACTACCACAAGTTAGGGTGGCAGGCCTTTCCTTGCTTACAGACAACTTCTTACCAATAACAGGACACAACATGGATGGAAATACAGCAACAAGTACCAGCTACAAACCCTGATCTTCTCTGGCAATTTTATAGGTCTTAATAATGTCAGTGACAATACCAGAGGTGCATCTAATTGCGTATCTTCTAATATGGTCTATGCCATCCTATGTCAGCAATGCTCCTTTGTACTCTATAATGGACAAACAGGATAGTCCCTGCACAAGAGAATAAATGGACACAAATCTGTCTTTAGAAATGGCAGTACCTCCAAACCAGTGGCCAAATAATTCAGTTTTCCTGGGAACACAATCAATGGCCTTCAGTAGCTTTTGAAGAACAACAACAACAACAACAACAATTCAAAGGAAGGCTGGAAAGAGGAACAGCTGAATTTGGATATACAGTATTCACAATTTGCAATCCACTAGCAGGCGTATGGAGATAATGGTTTCTTGGCACACTCCATATATTAATATACCAGTTCTCGTCACAGATGCATATGTAACAATAGAATGCTCCTCAGGTAAGTCTCTTACTTCAATGGAGCTGACCTTTGGGTAAGCAGAATGTATTGCTTTAACACCTCAAGACCAATAGGCCAGTAACAAACTTGTATCATCTTACGCAACCCTTTCTAGATTTACGGTGAGTGTCATTATTTGCATCTTTTTGTATCCCATTACACTTGGATCCCACACCAGCTATCTGATGCATCTCTTGAAGTGGATTGGAGTCCAGGAAAGCTTATGAAGAAATATATCAATTAGTCTCAAAGATTCTGCTAGTTGCTGCCTTCTCCTTCCTACCACCCCACCTTTCCTTCTTATCATCTCATCTATGTAACTATGCTATACTTAAAACCTGAGGCTTGAATACTGTAATCCCATCAATGCATTTAAAGAAGGAGACTGAAATACACAAAAGCTCATGCCAAAATAAATCAGTAAGTCTTAAAGGGATAGGAGCCAGCATGGTGTAGTGGTTTGGGCATTGAACTATGACTATGACCAGGGTTCAGATCTGTGCTCAGCCATGGAAACTCACTGGGTAACCTTGGGCAAATCACACTCTTTCAGCTTCAGGGGGCAAGCTCCCCCTAAATAAATCTTGCTAAGAGAATCCAGTGATAGGGTCATCTTAGGGTTGCGATAAGTTGGAAACAACTTGAAGGCACACAACAACAAACTTAAACATATCACTGGATTCCTCCTACCGTTCCTTTCTCTGGTGAAACAGACTGACACGACTAACTCTTTGGAAACCATTTCATATATTATTCAAGCTACAGTTTGCTATGAGCTGTTGTGAGTTGCTGTGGGCTGTTGTGATTGCTCAGGGATGTTCCCTTATCCAAAAACCTGAAAGACCAGAGTGAGCATGCCTTTTCCCAAACATCTAATTCTACTCCAGCAGGCTAGCAGCTGTTTAATTTATTGGGGAATGCATGACAAAACTTTTTTTTAACAACCAAATTGAACTAAGCCAAGAAAAATTTACTCCAGTGCAGAAAACTTTCACAAGGAGACCTTGGAAGTGTTTGGTTAAAAGTCTTCCTGGAGTGGGAAAACACAGGCAGAGTTGCAAAAATATTTTGTTTAATATTCTGTCACCCATCTGATAGCTTGTATCTGTTAAAATATTACCCACATACAGTGTAGTGATACACAAAGAACCAGCCTCTGTGGCCCACTCAGGACTGTCACCATTTGAATTAATCGTTTCATGTTAAGGAATGATGGTACTGTCTCCCCTGTGCCCTGCAGAATGACCTAGAACTGTCTGCATTTCCTTAATATGGATACAAACTGTGAAATATCTGTATTTTCAGACTCTAAAAATTTAGTGATTGCCATGGTGGTGAATTCTCTTCTTCTGAAGCAGTTTAGGAAACAAATGTTAAACACAGGATTTTATCAGATGCACTAAATACAGCGTCATAACAACACCACATAAACGCAAAAGGGCGTACATACCACATAACATCGCCCTTTTGTGTTTATGTCCCTGCCAAAACCTGTACTTTTTAATTGATGGCTGAAGCCGTCACTAGATTGGCCATGGCACTTTTGCTGGCGTGAGAAACCTTGTACCACTGTACTCATGTTAATGCAGTGAGAATGGCTGGTCCGGCGTGAAAACTTCTGGGTGAGATCGCGACAGCCAGGTAAGTGACATACTTTTTATGACTCTCCCTGGGTTACCTGGGACTTTTAAAGTGTGTTCCTGTGCTTTTAAAACCTTTTTGTCTTATTTTTGTTTCATTTTTTTGAATTTCCCACTTGATGAAGTCTCGTGAGAAACTGTGGGATTTTGAATGAGGAAGTGAATGAAGGTCCGTTAAGTTCCTCTTTCATTGCCGGGGAAGCCTTTGCCAGGATTAGAGGTAAATGTGGTGGGGAGAGTTCTTTTGCTGGCAAAAAAAATTGATTTTTTTTTAATGCAAGAAAATAACGTTTTAAGGGGTTCATCTGATAAAGTCCAAACTCTCCATTCCAAGGAGACCTGTTAACAGATGGAAAGATAATGAAATGAAAAGAAGCACCTTCCCCCAAACAAGTACAGCTGAACTTTGATGTAGCTATGCTTTAATTCATCCATAAATTGTAATGTGTTTGAGACCAACATCCATGATGAATCACAGGGTTTGTTCTGATTTAAGGAGTTAATGGACTTTTTCGGATGTTGAAAAAGTAACGCAAGCAGCCTCGTCAGCTTGCAAGGCTGCTGCACTGCAAAGCGTCAGTTTCGGATGACGCTCGCCCCTGCTGGTACTGTTGTGGTACCGCAGGGAGAGTTGAGCGTGATATTTCCTTGATTTTTAATCACGATCAACTTTCGTGAGTAAAAATCAAGGAAATATGATGCTCAACTCTCCCCGCGGTACCGCAACAGTACCGGCAGGGGCGAGCGTCATCCGAAACTGACGCTTTGCAGCGCAGCAGCCTCGCAAGCTGATGAGGCTGCTTGTGTTATTTTTCAGCATCCGAAAAAGTCCAATGTGTGCTAAATTTCTACCTGGTACGTATAGTCTCATCTGAGCAATCTTCTTTTTAGTGGAATGGCTCTGTACACAGCATTGTTGAAAACATAAGAGAAATTCATGTCGTTCTGAGACATTGAATTCATGACCAGGCATTATGTAACTTTCCAATCCCACAACTCCCTTCTCAATATTTATGTGCTTGTTTAAAGAGTTTGCGCTTAGGCTCGTCTCTGTCCATCTATCGCTACACTGACTTTGCTGTATCACTTTGTTTTGCAAAGAGCCCTGAACAAGCAATGTTACCATTCAGATTTTGAGTTATGTAGAACATGAAACTAGTAAATCGTTAACACCTTCACAGGTGCAGTTGGTGAGGACTCGGGAGAGAGCCTTCTCCATGGTTGCTCCCAGATTGTGGAACTCCCTTCCATGGGAGGTCCAGTTGGCCCCCTCCCTGCTCTCTTTTTGTCAGCAGTTGAAGACATTTTCATTTAGGCAGGCACTTGAAACATGTATTTTAATTGGTGTGCTGCTTTTAATGTTGTATATTTATCGATTTTATGTTTTTAATTTGTGTGTTTTAAACTATATTTTAATAATGGTAACTTAATTCTTTTTTAACTTTTGTAACTTGTGATGTGTAGTTGCCTTGAATCCCATCTTGGGAGAAAGGTGGGATATAAGTCCAATAAATAAATAGAATTATCACATTTTGTCCCTCTGTCAGCATAGGCTCAAAAGCAGTAATGGCTCTCTATACTATCACAAGAAACATTCTAGGTATTTCACAGGCCCAGCAACACTGAAACATAAGATTCTATCACAGACAGATTTCCTCACAGATTCTTTCCTCTGGCAGTCATCTGGTCTTAATTGACTGTATTAAATTAGACTCCTTAATGTTCATTTTTTAGCTTCTCTGCCTGCCACTCAAAAATGTTGGGCTCCGCAGAAGTGCCAGTCAAGGCAACCTGAGGTGACAGGCTTTAATAGCAAACTCTAGAACCTTTTAGAATTGCTTTCATTGTATATGCACCCTTTATTATTTGCCACATCTATTAGACAAACCTGACATGAAGTTAATGCCTTCTGATTGTAACTCTCTCCACATCACTCACCCTATTCTGAAATCTCAGTGGGTATAACAAGCCACATGCTATAAAACACTGACCAGCGTAGTTACAGAAAATTCCACAAATATAAGAAGTAGGGATTGCTAGGAAGAATATTTGTTCTCACCTTTCCCAAGTGCCTTAGGTTGCTCAAAAATTCATTTGAGGCCTCTCCCCCATTTCATTACCATTGTTAGAGGAGCAAGAAGCTTAAAAAGGAAGGGGGAAACAATACATTCCAGAGTTTATTTTGCACACCTGTGGAGGAGATCAAAATTTATAATTATGCTAACAGAATAGAGAAGAATCTGTAAAGTTAAGAGTCATCATGAAACTATGGCTACACCTCTTTCTTACAGCAGGACATACCATGCTCAACACTTTCCTCCCTGCTTTGATATAGGAAGACTTTGGGTTTGTCTACACTGGCCAAATACCCCAGCTTGCCCCCGTTCCAAAGCTCTGCAGTCCAGATGACACAGGCCGTTTACCCTGATCTGCCCAAGGGCAGTACTCACTACCCTTGGGGCAGATACGGGGCTGGAATGGGGGCAAGCTGGGATAGGGCCCTTTACCATGTTTTAAGATAATACTTGGTTTAATCTGGTATGGTCCCAGAATGCCATCCCTTGCTTCCATTGCCAGCACCCTGGCTCTCCTGGAAGCCAAGCAGGGCTACAGTCACACATTAAGGGCACCCTTTCTAGTTTCCACGTTAGTGGAGAAAATGGCAGCACTGGTGGCTGCAGCAACAGGCTGGCATCCTGTTTGGACTAGCCCATTTTCTCCAGGTAACAGTGGGGGGAATGGGCCACCTCCACAGCCAGGTTATGCCAACAGGGAGCCGGCGTATCCTGGCTGATGTAGATGAGCCCTTTGTCTCTTTAATCCTATTTTGTACTCCTTGGCCCTACATCCTTCCTCCTCTTCCAGTCACTGAGAAGTTGTTAATGTTCAGAGATAAGCAGATGATCCGAAAACACAAAGAATACATGTTCAATACTTGATTACTGCAAAATGAAGCAATGGCATATACACATGAAAAGAGTTGCCACAGACCAAACCCGTAAGACTGGTCTTTTGCATCACAGAACATTATATTGGCTCAAACACAATCCTATACCATCATCCAAAATCATATAACTAACTGTGAGCAAGTATTTCAAAAAAGTTTTACTAGAACTATGGTTCCTGAACTTTGTTTCCTTTTTCTTGGTGTGGATGCATTAGGGTGGAGCATGTTACTTAATTTTGTCTGGTCTGTGAACTTTCTAATGGCCTAAATACCCTAAAGGCACCAGATCATATCTGATCTTGGAAGCTAAGCAGGGTCATTTCTGGTTAGTACTTGGATGGGAGACCATCAATGAATACCAGGTGCTATAGGCTGTATTCCAGAGAAAGGCAGAAGCACCTCTGAATGTTCTTTGCCTAAGAAAACATTATGAAATTCATGGGGTTGCCATAAGTTGACAGGTGATGTGAAGGCAAATATACATGAACTTTCCCTTTTTTGTGAAGGTAACAGTTGTAACTGCTAGATGAAAATATATATATTGTATTTGTTTCAATCTGCTGCTTATTAGTTTCAACTGCTATCCTCCAGTTTCAGTGGCCTCTAGTTCCAAAGAAAGATAGTTCTAACAGCTGTAACTGCTGTACGGGAAAAATATACTGTATTTGTTTCAAATCTGCTACTTAATTTCAGCTGTTTGCCTCCAGTTTCACTGGTCTCAAGTTCCAAAGAAAGGGCTGTTCTACCTAGATCCATAACACCCCTCTCCCTGTCTTTGTCACACACATACACACTCTCTCTCTCTTTTTCACACTCACACATACACACACACTCCACCAAAGACCTTTCACGAGCTGCTATGCTTCAGTGACTGCCAAGCAGCTATGTATCTGTCATCTTCAACCCCAAAGGACATTGTGGCTGCAGATATTTAAAGGAATTCCCAACCCCCATCTCTCTTCTTGGGGGCCTTTAATACTTTTCATAGCTTCAGTTAGCTGAAGGCCAAGCACAACCTTTTAAAACACCAGAGCGCCTCATTTCATCAATCATTCTGCAAAGAGATAGAATTATGTTGCTAATGTTAATTTCATCAGACAAGGAGCTAATTTCCTCTGGGGTAACCGCCTGTCTTACCATGCCATCATAGACTTACCCTAAATTGCCTATATCTGGGTCTTGTAGAAAGAGTCCAGGGAAGCTAGGACAGCTGGTAGACAGCTAGATAGCTGAGCTTGACGTATCTGTGCTATACCATGTTAATGCATTTGAAATGAATGAAAAAAATAATCTCTGTTTTCCTTGTATGGAAAGATTTGGAAGGGGGGGGGTCCTAATGCAGCAAGGACCAAGGATATGGATAAGATATTTTTCCTTCCACCACACCTTTCATTCTAAAGTGTTAACTGAGCACATGGAATACTTCCTCCTAGTTTCTTTTCTTCAGGTACTGTTATTCCACTTCTGACACCACTGTTACCTTTCTATTATGCTGCAGCAGATTGATTTATCAAGACTCTTCACACATTTCAGGACACATAAGGATAGCATGTGCAGGTAAGATTTTGTGATAATTTGGCTCCAACCTTGATTGCATAGCAGGGGGTTGGACTGGATGGCCCTCTTGGTCTCTTCCAACTCTATGATTCTCTCTCTCTCTCACTCTCTGGCTTTTCTTCGCAAACGAAGATTCAGGAAGGACTCATCCCACGCTTTTTGCAAGCGGCTGATGACTTAAAAAGGCCAATCTGAGATAAACAAGTCCGGTTGCAGAAAGCACAGCAGAAGGTCTCCTTGGGTGATGTTTCTGGGTTGTGATTCTTTCTGCGTTGCTGTTTCTCTTCAAGACTTGTTCGGCGTGAGTTCTCAAATAAGGCTGCAGCGTTGTGGATAGTGCGTCTCCATGCCTCCCGATGTGAGGCCAGGGCAGACCATTGTTGGTGATCAATTTGGCTGAGCCTGAGGTGTTGTTTCAGGGAGTCCTTGTATCGATTTTTTGGAGTGCCCCTCTTATGCTGACCCGTGGCAAGTTCACCATAGAATACTATTTTGGGGAGGTGATGGTCCTCCATCCTAGAAACGTGCCCTGCCAGTGCAGCTGTGTTCTCGATATCATGGCCTCAATGCTGGTGATCCTTGCTTGCTCAAGGACAGCAACATTCGTCACATAGTCAGTCCAGTGTATATTTAGGATTGTGCGTATACAGCGCTGATGAAAGCGTTCGAAGAGTCGTAAGTGTTGGCAATAGGTGACCCATGTTTCAGACCCATAAAGGAGAATCAATATGTATAGATCATTCTATACTTTTGTGGTAATCTCAAGCCAGCCTGCATGGGCTAAGCCAATCAAACAATGAGCATTCTAAAGGCCATGGGCACAACCTGGTTAAAGACAAACATGATGAGCCAGGATGAATACCGGGTACAGAAACCAGCTCAGAAATGTCTTGGCTGTTTCTACAGCTACTAGGTTGGCCCTCTCACTGGAATTTGGCCTACTAGCCTAAATGTTCAGTATTCATCGTGCCAATGTACAGCGCTAAAGAAAGGTATGAATGTGCATACAAGATGTAAATAGAACTTCAAGGTTACCTATTTCTGTTCTAATGACCAAGATATCTTGTACTCATGATAGCCATTCATCGGCTTTTGGGTTTAAATAGCCGATCTGAGCAATGTGCGTATCAGAAAATGTTTAGGTACATACAAATAACCAGTGCAGAGTTTCTCTGGGTCCTGAGAAGGCAGTCGCAATGACATCAAGAGCTAGACTGTCATTTAAATAGGATCTGAAAGAACCTGTCTTGTGACTTTCACTTCTTTCTGCTCAGGTTAAATTAGTAACACACATTTAAGGCATTCCTTTGGACAGCATTATTTGAAATGAACCACACAAGACATAACACTTAGGAGATTATCAGACGGGGACCAAAAAAGTGTCCCTGTCTCATTATATTATATCCCACCCCCTCCCTTCCTTGTAACGTGTTACAATTTTTTTTCAGACCTACCTTTTTCACACAGCAAAAACTGCTCCCCTCCCTTCTGGCAGTCCAGGAGTGAATGGAGCTCTCACAGAACCTCATTCACTTCCTGGAAAGGAAATTCTGGCCATTCTTGCGAAAGAACGATCACATGGGAAATTTAAAAATAAAAATAAAAATACACATCCAAAAAGAAGAAACAAGCCCCAAAACATACTTTAAAAACCCCAAGTAACCTGGGGAGGTTAAAAAAACAACAACAACGGTGTCACTTACCTCAATGTCCTGATCTCAACTGGAAGTGTTTGGCAGGGACCTCCCAGTGACACTGGCATGGGGCCAGCATAACAGAACACCTTTTCACTCAACCGTCATTCCGTTACAGAAACGGAACAATGAGTCAATTCACAGCTTAGCCCATGAATAGAAAGGAGCACGGGGGGGTGGTGGTGGAAAGGGCATGGGAGCATAACACCACAGGGACAACGACGTCTGAAAGGGAAGCCCTTTTGCGATCTCCTGTCGTCCCTGTGGTGGGATATTAAGGCCATCTGATAATCTCCTATCCTAACCCGCATGCTAAGCAAGAGAAACATTGCTTTTAAAATGAATTTTGAAAATATAAAATATTAAAATTATAAAATGTATCAAGTTGAGAATATACTTCTGAATCTACTTCATTCCTGCTCCCAAAATGCCACTCCCTAATATTTGCAATATAATGCTTTCTAAAATAAATAAATAAATAAATGGTGTCTAAGGGTGCATCTATAGTGTAGAAATAATGCAGGTTGACACCACTTTAAGTGCTGTAGCTCCATCCTCTGGAATCCTGGGATTTGTAGTTTTATAAGGCCTTTAGTCTCCTGCCAAAGTCTGCTGGTGCCTCACAAAACTAAAAATGCCAGGATTCTGAAGGATGGGAGCCATAGCAATTAAAGTGGTGTCAAACTGCATTATTTCTACAGTGTAGATGCACCCTAGGTCTACTCAGCCCTCTGGAGAAAACAGGTTATTGTAAAACTACATCAATGTTCATCAGCCAAAATATGTCACAACCAGAACCCCACACAGAGTTTAGTAAGCTTTAACTCATTAGAATCAATAATGAGCCTAACTCTATATTAAATGGTGTCCCTATATTATAACCTGATACATATTTTGTGTATTTATTATCATATCATCACCACCATCACCACATATAAATTGCCCAGGATTATCTAAATGCTGTAAAGGTACTGAATGAGCAGACATTCCTGGCGTGGCTGCAGACTGACTAATCAATAGATACAATTCAAAAGGAAAAGTCTTAGCTCTTCTTTGTGACAAGGAAGGGCAAGACAAGGTGTCTGCACCTGCTCCTCCTCTGGCCAGTATAAGGGGTAAGAATGATCTCCTCCTTGCTATGATGTTCTCGTGGCACACTCGCAGTGGCCCTTGGTCATTGGCTGATAGATAAGGCAAAAAGGGCTTGCTCTTCAGCTCTCCAGTCCTAGGATGGTACGTGAGAACCACAGCACAAATGCACTACCGAGCAGATGAATGGTGTTTTCAGTTCTGATCACATCTGAGGATTTTTTTTCCCCAGGAAGACAAATTCAGGCACCCTCCGCCTCCATATTTGTTAAAGCTGTTCATGCACAGTAGCGGGATGCATCACAGTCAGAATTCCTACATTTTCTACCCATTCTTATACTATTGAAAAAGAGTTCTCAAACACACATAAACCATGAGGGATTTCATGCTCCATGTGACACTGAAAAACAAGGAATTTCTCCAAATGACTTTGTACATGTGTTCTTTTTGCTGTACTTGTCACCTAATGAAATGATCTTGCCTCTGTAACTACTAGAGTATGCAAATTTAACTACTGGAGAAGGGGAACAGTAAATGCAACAGTTGAAGGAGTATGAAGATCACATGAAGTATTTTTTCCCAGGATTTACCAAGACTAAACACAACTAAGATCACACTATTAGTAAAATTGTGCAGGGGGTGTTGTAGACATCTGATGCATGTTGAGAACAAAAGCTTGTATCAATACAAATCTCCATTCTCTATATTCTTGACCTTCGTAGACAAAAATCCAGTCAGGGCACATCCTTATCACACATTTCTTAGCTGGAAAATCCATGTGTTGAATTTCTGTCTACTATGCAGTTGTTAAATAAAGATCACAAGTTGAATGTCGTCCAATAGGTCCGATGAGGGGGATGTCTCCACGCGGTTAGCCTGAGGATAATCATGTCCAGGTGTAGAATTTTGCTGTGCCACATGGAGAGAAGATCCAAGAAGGCAGCAGAAGTTGCCATCATGTGTCTGGAGAGCCATAGCTGGGAGGGCCACCACAGGGTGATGAGAATAACATCTGCATTGTTCTCAATCTTTGCGATGACCCTAGTGAGAAGCAGAAATAGGGCAAAAACACAGCAGAGGACCATCCCATGAGGAAAGAAACACATCTCCTAGAGAGCCCAAGAGCCCTGCTGCAGAATCAAATGCACTGTGCATGTTCCAAGGATGCAAAGAGATCTATTTTGGGTGTCCCCCAACAATGAACGTCTAGTCCAACACTCAAAACACTACACCACAATGGCTCTCTTCCCCAAATTACTTGCATTGCAGTAATCTAAAACTGCAGTTGAGCATTAGAAGCAATAAAGTTTAGGTGGGCAAAATGACAGGGAATGAAAACCAAAATGACTGAAGGAAAATTTCATCAAGGAAGCAGAATTCTTATTTAGGGGGCAGAGGTAGCAGTGTTAAGTTGGTCGCAGCAGAAACAATGAAGAGTCTCAAGACAGTGTAACCAGAGGCATGACAAAATTCAGCTGAGGCTAAGTCAAATGAAGAAGATACATTAAGGTACAGGGCCTTTCCAGACTACTCACTTATTGTACAGCTAGCTGCAAACTGTAACTCCTATGATTTTGCAATAGATTTAAGATGTAATAGCTGCCTAAGAAAATCCCAGTGATAGGAACTAATTCACACCAATTAAATTATCAATTAAGTTAGAAATGTTCTAATGTAAAGGGCCAATGTGATTAAATTTGTTTTTAAACATAACTGAATGACTTAAGCTTGAATGTTATCAGCAATTTAATTCTAGAAGTTAGTTACTACAGTAGTCAAGTTATTAACTGAGTAAATGAGAGATCATACCAAAAAGCCAATAAATTTCACATGTCCCAGCTGATTCTTTAAAGCCTAGTTTTCTTGGATTTTTTTGTTAGTCCCTCGATTACAATGTTTTGTACAATGGGGAATTACAATGGAAATTGCTATAGGGATCTTTGTTTATTTCCGTTCATGGTCAAACTACTATAGTTTCGTTCATGTATAAACCAATTAATTCCACGGTTAAAGCATTTGAAACCAACTAGTGGCAAGGACAGCTTGGAATGGGTTGGTCTTCTTTGCATCTAGGTGGCACTCCAGTTTTGTACATCATATATCTCATAGAGGAGCCTCATCTGTCTCAGGAAATTGAATTTTGAAGCTCTTAATCCTGGGATTTTTACTTGGATCCACATGGGAATCACTAGCCTAAAGCAGGGGTGTAAAGAGATGAAACTGTATTTTTATTTATTTATTTATTTATTTATACCCCGCTCTTCAGCCACAAGGCTATCAGAGCGGCTTACAAATTGTTTTAAGCAACAGCTATTTACACATCTACACTGTGTTAAACAGTTTCCAATGTGTGTTAGCTAATTGCCCCCACAAGCTGGGTACTCAATTTACCGACCTACGAAAGGATGGAAGGCTGAGTGAACCTTGGAGCCCGCTGGAATCAATTCATGCAGTTGCTTCTTTCTCTCCCAAGCTCAAGACAAGGACAACCAAAGGTAGAGAATAAAATCACAGAAGGCATTTTTCAGTATCATTCTGCAATAGCTTTATTGAAGATTTTTAACTGAAATGTAAGCAGCAAATTGACAAAATCATATTATTTCCCCCTTTCTAATGTAAACAGAATTGATCTAGATTTTTAAAAAATCTTACTAATAATTAGCTAGACAAATTTACCCTTTCCCGCTAACTTTCCTATCTCTGGGAAATCCTGGCCAACATCCAGCAAACTCATTTTGCTAATCTGGCTTAACTAGAAGCATCAAATCAATGAAAATAACTTGATTATCTTACTAAGGCAATTGGCTGAACAGCCAAATGCACTATCTCTCATTTACTACTTCCAGAGAACACTGCTCACCTAATTTGTTTCCATTGTCTTTCCCACAGCAGTTCAGTGCAACTTTTGTCCTCGCCCTCTTAAGAACCATATAATACAGCATAGTCATGCGTGAATACATAAAACACCCACAACTGTCGACAAACTGGTGGCACCTTTAGAAAGGAGAATACAAGCTGCAAGGACGTGGAAGTAATGCAGTCTGACTGTTTCCACATAGAAATGGCTTTTTTCCCCAGCTGAGCTTGAATAAATGAAAAGTACGGGAATCCACACTAGCTTGGGATTTAGAATCATCAGTCACTAGCTGGGTACTTCTGAACCACTTCAATGCCACTGCCCAAGCTGTTTTTCCAGTTCACTGCTGGGCATCCATAAATATAACAAGAGAAATCTCTTAAGGGCATTTTTCTTACTTTTTGGAGGAAAGAAAAAACAAAAGTCCAATGACTTCATTTCAACTCAGTGTTGGAGCAAAGAGACTTGTAAGCCTAAAACAAAAATCTTGCTTCCTAATCAAACCTTTCACCCTCTGTTATATGTGTTAAAACTGTCCCCATGTTGTTCTTCCTGTATGGATGTTTGATTTTTCCATTCATCTTTGTTACTTGATATGCTTCTGAAAGTGCTAAAATCTTTGTTTTGTACTAAAAGGGGACTGTAGAACAGCCTGTGACCGCTGAATCACTGAATCATGAAGTGTACAGGAATCTATGCACTTCACCTCCCTTAAAATTCTTTTTACCATATCCAGGATCTTTTATACTTATGGGGGATGGGGTTTTGAGCATCCTAGCAGACAGTTAATAACTGCACTCATACAAACTTGTTTGTCTTGTGTACATAAAACTAAAACCACAAAGAAGATATAAAATGTCACAACATATTGCCCAGTGTTATCCAAATATGGTATTATCAAGCTCTTCACTGATAATGCTGCCGTTGTTGCCCACACAGAAGCAGCTCTGCAGCGCCTAACTTCCTGCTTCGCAACAGCTGCAGAGCTGTTTGGGCTGGAAGTCAACCTGAAGAAAACGGAAGTTCTTTACCAGCCTCCACCACAGGACGAACACCACCATCCCCACATTGCCGTCCGCAAATCTGTGCTCAAGTCTGTTCAGCAGTTCACCTACCTGGGAAGCATCATCTCCTCAGATGCCAAGATTGACAAAGAGATCGATCACAGATTAGCAAAGGCATGTAGCGCATTTGGAAGACTTTACAAAAGAGTCTGGAGTAATAAACACCTGTACTGTCTATTCTCCTTTACGGGTCTGAAACATGGGTCACCTATCGCCACCACTTACGACTCCTCGATGCTTTCATCAGCGCTGTATATGCACAATCCTAAATATACACTGGACTGACTATGTGACGAATGTTGCTGTCCTTGAGTAAGCAGGGATCACAAGCATTGAGGCCATGATATTGAGAACACAACTGCGCTGGGCAGGGCACATTTCTAGGACGGAGGACCATCACCTCCCAAAAATAGTACTCTACGGTAAACTAGCCGCGGGGCAGCGTAAGAGGGGCGCTCCAAAAAAGTGATACAAGGACTCTCTGAAACAACATCTCAGGCTCAGCCAAATTGATCACCAGCAATGGTCCGCCCTGGCCTCACATCGGGAGGCATGGAGACACACTATCCACAATGCTGCAGCCTTATTTGAGAACTCACGCTGAACAAGTCTTGAAGAGAAATGACAACGCAGAAAGAATCACAACCCGAAAACATCACTCAAGGAGACCTTCTGCTGTGCCTTCTGCAACCGGACTTGTTTGTCTCGGATTGGCCTTTTTAGTCATCAGAGCACTTGCAGAAAGCGTGGGATGAGTCCTTCCTGAGTCTTTGTTTGCGAAGAAAAGCCAGAGAGATTATCAAGCCATTTAGTGACATCTGCAGAGTTGGCCCACAACAGAATACAAATCAGATGTGGGAAGATTGCTTACTTGGATATTTGAGTGGTCATGGATCTTGTACCGGCAGAGAGCTATGTTCAGAACACTCCAGAGTAGAGTATCTTTTGACAGCAACCCCCATCCCCACATCTTCAGCACACATGTTCCAGTGTGTCTCAGCATCCTTCCTTGGTTGTATGTCCACTGTGTAATTAATGCAGGATTTGGAAGGAAGGGGAGGAGGATGGAGTGTGAATTCACAGATGGCCTCTCAAAGAACCACAGTTTCAGGTAAGCAATCTGGTCTTCTTTAGGGTCTCTGTAACTCACAAATGGAAGCTAACTTACCATAGGTGGATTCTATGTCAAACAAGAAGGGAAGAGAGGAATGCCCAGCAAAAAGATGCATTTGTCCGCATTCTAAAAGTCAGAGAGTAAAATAAGTCGGTGGCTAGAACTAGATTGCTACCATACACAAGTCCAAAAAGAGATGGCTACTGTTACCATCATTCTCTTGGAATAGCTCTGAACTTTTTCTGGAAATTGAGCTAGTTCATATATATGTGTAATGGTTTGCAAAGGCTACTTGAAGAAACTGCCAATACCAACAGCTTTTTATTCAGCCCATCATAACAGAGGAAAAGTCTAACTGATCAAAGAAAGGGAATAGGGCTGGTGACAGAGAAGGCTAGAGCCCTACGGGAATCCGAAGAATGCAGTGAGCTGTCAAGTGGGGAAGGGTCTTGCATAAAGGTCTCAAGTTAAACTGAAACACTACTCTTGACAAAAAGAATATATCCGGTTTGGTCCATGACTACTGAATCAGGTCTGACAAGGCTGGTAACAATGGAACAGCATTGGTATCAATGAATAAACACACTGGAAGACAAGATCTATAACCAAGGGTTTAGATTGAATCGCCAACTCCAAGAAGTAATTATTCTTAAGATTAAGCAGGTGGCTTATCACCATCAGAGGAGGAAAGCAGTACAATATCCATGCAGGGGATCTGGTGATAGAGTCAACCTACTCTTCTTTCCAGTACCATGAAATCAGCAGCAATGAGGAAGTCTGTGAGATGAGTAAGAATCATACTCTTAATCCCAAATTCAGAGTACAGTGATCCATAGTGCTGCAAGACAAGTAAAAAAAGCCAGAGTTGTTGGTGGGATATGGCGGGATATGATGACACCAAGACTGAGGTGGAGTGGACAGCAATAGAAGTCACTGAACAAAAACAGATTGTAGACATAAGTCAAATATGTAGTTGACCTTTGTATCAATGCAGAGATGGAAACTGACTATGGTACTGAGGGTAGTACTGCAAATGAGAAGTTCCTCCTTGACCATCTAGGAAGAGACCACCCATCATGATGATAGGATAATGACTTTGAGCAATGATAGCTTGGATCTTCTTTCCAAGAAGATCCCCAGCACAATCAAACTATATCTGATGACAGATAGGATAGGGGAGAGCATTCTTGGTACAAATGAGCTCTTGGAGACTTGTATCAGTAGTATCTAGATGAGGAAGACCAAGTAGGAACTGGAAGTTGTTCCTTGAAATCTTTCTCTGAATGACAGCAGAGGACCTCATCTGAAGTTCTATGGTCAGAGTGAAATTTCTCCTGGACAGTAGAGATGCAGGATAAAAGATAAAGTTGAAAGTACTGACTCAGAAGGCTAAGTGACCGTTATTAATGGAGGATCTGTAGTATATTAATCAGCGCTGCTTTAGTTGATACTTCCGGCTATAGTGATACTCGTGTGGTGGTGATGGATTCAGTAGTGGAAAAATTGATGTGCTGAGGTCACAGTCGATTTGCAGCTCAACTTCTTCATTTTACAATGCTGCTTCTTCCTCAGAGGATAGAGAGGCTCTAGATCCTTTCTACTTTCCCTCCTGAAAAAGCTCCTTCAGCATTACTGAAGAACAGTGGTCTTGAGAGGGGACACTTGCTCACACTTTCAGTACCAACAGCACCTTAGCAGCTGAATTCAAGGTGGTTTTGGATATCAAATGCAATGATGTTTGCACTGAGGGGCTCAGTTGTAAGTTGTCATGGAGCAGGTACCAAAGAAATTGATAACAATGAGGACAGCACAGAAGCCAGACACAACTGATACCATAAGAGTCACCAATCAAGGCATCCATTTGCAAACAGAGACCAACCTCATACATAAGGGCTGGTTCAGAGCAAGCCAGTCAATAGTCTGAAAGAAAATTTCCCAGGAAATTAACTTGAGCCAAAGTACTTGATTTCAACACTGCTGTTCGGTAAATCCCTGACAGACACAGCTGATGTTCACGAGATGCCACAACACCAGAGGCACTTTTGATTGTCCATGTGTTGGGGCAACCTTACTCCCTCAGGAGCTATATCTCTTGAAACCTTAGAGAGGTCATAGAACATTCAGGTAAAATGGGCCACGGAGCCCAAGTCCAGCTGAGGACCAAGAAAAAAAATCACAGACAGCCAGCAAAGTCAGTATATACAAAAAGAGAGCAAGAGAAAGGGAGAAGGAAAAAAGGAGGGAGAGCAAAGGGAAAAGTCTTGCAGTGAAAAGAAACTGAGGAAGAAATGCTGAGGTATTCCAGAGCATGTGCACTAAGGGTATGGAAGCATTGTCCTTGCCAAAAGCTACTCAGCTCTGGAGTATTCCAAATGTGGTTTGGTGGTGGTTACATTTGTGAGATTCACAGAGATCACAAAGAATAAAGTTTGATTTTGCTCCCACCCTGCCCAGTTCAGGATGTTCCTTGCAAAAAAGATATAGATGAAAAATATAATCCAAACACTAGTTCCTGAAAGAAACATGTTTCAGTCTGTTACTTCTTGTTTGACTCTATCTACTCTATAATAGTCCACCATCCATCAATGGATGAAAAACTTGTAAACTATGCCCTCAACTAAAGATGCTCTCAAAAATAATGGGAAACATATATTTTGGCATTCTTGGCACCCACCATCTCCATCAGCTTCTATTACCATACATGGTTCTTGTAGGCCTTTCTGTCTTGCTAATTTTCAGGAAGCATTTGTTGTGGTCTCCAGAGTTACTTAAAGGAGACATAGGTAAGATGGGAAGTAAAGAGGTTCCATCACCGGCCTACATGACAAATACATCATCTCCACTCAGTAGCATGGAATTTGCAACATGTTTGCTTTCCTCTTCATTGCATTACACTACAATTCTTACTCAGAAATCCCATTAAATTCAACAAAGTTTTCTTCCAGGTAAGCAGGGATAGGATTACAACCTTCTCCTCTCTTGTTCCTCTGAAGATTTCACTGGGGAATAAGTGTAGGGAATGATGCTTCTCTCCCTCAGTTCCTGATACACTGATTCCATTAAAATGATGGTGCATTTTGGGTAGCGTTCATGGCGTAGCTTGGGATGTAGTCTGTCAGAACTATAATCTGGAGTGACAAGCTCAGTGCTTCTTGAATCTGGGAGAGCGGGGGAAGGGATGAAATGCACTTTTCCCCATTGATTTGTGTCCTGCCCTGAAAATTCAGCACAGCTTTTGGTACGTTACATAGGAACCAGCAGCCAAGCAAGAGCAGAAGTTCAGAAGCAAACCAAGCCCTCTTCTTTGTTGGATAGAAGATGTACACACATCAGTTACATTTGTCTGTTAATTACATGTTTTGTTAGCTTTGGATGGGGCTGGCCTTTAATAAACCACTTACAATTTGTAGCTGGGGTTTTAAGCTCTACTCTGACAATGTGCTTATTCCTGGGGTGGCAAAGGCCCTAAACCTAAACCAACATTAAAAAAAAATAATATAGACCAACAAAAGAAATCCCACTGCTGTAGTGTCTCACACAACAGTTCTCGCAGAACTCTGTACACTATTCCTACTCTCATCTTCTCTATATTCATAGAGAGAAACTATGAAGTTGACAGAAGAGAAAATGAGGGAGCCGGGCCAAGCCTCTGGCCTTTTTTTCACACATGAGACTTAAAGAGGCTTTTGCTTCAGTAGTTTTGTGATGCAGATATAAAATCTACACTGGCCAAAATGCTTATTTCCATTACAAATGCCACTCCCCTGGTGGTCTCTTCTGAAGCAATCAGACAGTTAACAGCAACAATAGAAGGCTAAAGATGATTTAAGCCTTATTAAATATTATTTCTTCCTTGGTTTTTTTCCAGGCTGTGAGGCCATGTTCTGGAATAGTTTCTTTCTGACATTTCACCTGCGTCTGTGGCTGGCATCTTCAGAGAATGGTGGGTAGGGTTGTGTGTGGAGTGAACCCGTTGGGGATTATATGCAAATTTGTGTAATTGAATGATATAGAAATGCAAGGATGATTAGTGTCTGTTTGGCTAATGGTTGGTTGATGGACCATTATCTGCTGGAAATCCCCTTGTCCCTGGGTGGAATTCCTTTGTAAGTGTTGAATTTTGATTCTATTGTTTTTCAAAACTGGAAGCCAGATTTTGTTTACTTTTAGGGTTTCTTCTTTCCTGTTGAAAGGATTTCAATAGCTTCTCTGTGCATTCTGACATGATAGTTGTTGGCCTTTTCCAGAATTTCTGTGTTTTTAAATAAAATGCTGTGTCCAGGTTGGTTTATCACATGTTCTGCTCCTGCTGATTTTTCTGGCTGGCCCAGTCTGCAGTGTCTCTCATGTTCCTTGATTTGTGTTTGCACACTGCGTTTAGTGGTCCCTATGTAAACTTGTTCACAGCTGCATAGCATGCGGTAAACTCCTGCAGCTGTGAGAGGACAACTTCAACAGGAAAGAAGAAAACCTAAAAGTAAACAAAATCTGGTTTCCAGTTTTGAAAAACAACAGAATCAAAATGCAACACTTACAAAGAAATTCCACCCAGGGACAAGGGGATTTCCAGCAGATAATGACCCATCAACCAATCATTAGCCAAACAGACACTAATCATCTTTGCATTTCAATACCCAGAAACTAACCATTCAATTACACAAATTTACATATACTCCCCAACAGGGGTTCACAGCATATGAACTCCACACACACTCCTACCCACCATTCTCTGAAGATGCCAGCCATAGATGCAGGCAAAACGTCAGAAAGAAACGATTCCAGAACACAGCCTCACAGCCCAGAAAAAAAAAGGAAAATATTATTTTTTTGCTTCTTAGGAGCCACACCTGAATTATTTGAAATGTCTATGCATCTTTTTCACCCACACCATCTTTGAAGAGGATGAGTACTGGATAGAAGCTCACAAGTTGCTACTCTTTTAACCAATTGTGTATTCCTTGCTTATTCAAAACCTGGAAGTGACTTTTCATTCATCATATATTTTAAAAAGCTGACATAATCAAGTAGAAGTACATTTCATTTGATGCAAAGGAAGCTTCAAATCAGACTGTTTGTCCAAACTGAAAGCAACTCTTTAGGTCCTCAGGCACCAAGAGGTTTTTCTTGTTAAACTTTTACGATTAGAGATGGCAGGGACTAAACCTGAGGTCCTCTGCATGCAAACCACATGGTCTGCCACTAAGCTAGGGTTCCTGCATATTGAAAGGTGAACTCTTGTAAGAAGAAGCCCATATAGTTAATATTTGCTTCATTTCAGCAACATGTCAACTCCAGCAGAAATATCTTCAGTAGTTCATTTAAGGTTGCCAGTTCTTGAGTTTATTGGATGTCCTCATGGTGTATAAGAGCAAAATATAAAAGACACAAGAGAAGGGTTTTGCCAGATATTTACAAACCAAAGTGGACCTGTGTATGCCTAGAAGCAACTATACCTGAATCCTGTGTGTAGCACATACGGAATTCCAGTTCAGCAAGTGTAGGAAACAAGATGTAAGCATGATACATAAAAATTCAAACTCATAAGGGGTTTATGAAGGTTTAATAGCATTTAAATGCACCATCTAGTAGTTAATGCCCTCAGCAGTGAAACTGAACACTGCTCCTGATGGATTTATGACTTAATATGTAGGATGTATAGCTCTTACTTAATATATAGGGCATTGCTACTAATACAAGCACCACAGAAAGGTTACAGAGACAACAAATGAAAAAAAGGAAAGAGGACAATGTGGGCACACTGTAGGCCTCACTGGTCTTCTATTGATAAACAGGTAGCAAAAGCAGCCAGACTTTTTTTTGGTCAAAGAGTGAGCAAATATTTTCAAATAGCATATAAAGCAGCAATTCTCACCAATATTGGTGCATGTAGGTCATGTCACACATTTTTTTTACACCATTCCCCCTCTCCCGCAAAAATACATGAAAGTACAACTAAGAAAAACTGCCCATTATCTAAACTGAAAGGGAAGGACAAAATTCACCTTTTCAGCAACTTATAAGCACCTCAGCTATAGAAACAAAAGGATGATTAAAACAGTCTAAATAGATCTGAGAATGAAGCTGAGAATGTCTAATCCAGACCAGCAGTTGTGAAAACAGAATAAGATATTTGCTATTTTAGATTAACTCTCTCACCCCATGAGTGGGTCTGTTGCCTGACTCACTCAGCACTGAGCTGGAAACAGAAGAAACATGTATTAAAGCCCAGCTGCATGCAAGCTGAGGCATAACATGAACTTCAGGACTACAGCATGCCTGGTCCTCAAACTGCCAGTATTAGCAGCCACATTGTTGTTAACTGCAATCAAGTCAACTTTGACTTATGGTGACCCTATAAATGAGAGACCTCCAAGACACCCTATTACAACAGCCCTGCTAAGATCTTGCAAACTAAGGGCTGTGGCTTCCAAAATTGAGTCTAAGCTGTAATGTAATTGTCCTCTTTTCCTACTGCCTTGTACCTTGCCAAGCATCATTGTCTTCTCTAATGAGTCACGTCTTCTCATGATATGTCCAAAGAATGACAGTCTTAGGTTAGTTGTCTTGGCTTCTAGTGAGAGTTCAGGCTTGATTTGATCTAGGACCCATTTATTTCTCTTTTTAGCAGTCCACGGTATACATAGAACTCTTCTCCAGCAACACATTTCAAATGAGTTAATTCATTTCCTCCTATCAGCTTTCTTCCCTGTCCAGCTTTCACAACCATACATAGAAATTGGAAATATGATGGCATGGATAATCCAGACTTGGATATTCAATTATATATCTTTACACTTGAGGATCTTGTCTAATTCCTTCATAGCTGCCTTTCCAAGTCCTTGTCTTCTGATTTCTTGACTGCAGTCTCCATCCTGATTAATGGTTGATCCAAGGTATGGAAAATCTTTAACTATTTCATTGTCTTCTTTGTCTACTGTAAAGATATGTAAATCATATCTGGTCACAATTTTTGTTTTCCTAAAGTTTAATTCCCTGCCTTTGCACTTTCTTCTTTAACTTTCTTTAACAGTCTTTCCAAGTCTTTGTTATTTTCTGCTAGTATCATCATGTCATCTGCATATCTTAAATCATTGATGTTTCTTCTTCCAACTTTCATTCCTCTTCCTATGAGTCAAATCCAGCTTTACATATGATACATTCAGTATTCAAGTTAAACAGATAGTGTGATAAAACATAGCCTTGCGCCTAACTCCCTTGCCAACTGGGAAACATTCATTTTCTCCATATTCTGTCCTGACAGTGGCCTCTTGTCCTGAATACAGGTTACATGTCAGGACAATCAACTGTTGTACCACATCTGTTTCTTTAAAAGTGATCCATAGTTTTTCATGATATAAGCAGCTGCATGTCTACCCCAGTGGTTCCCAAACTCTGGTCCTCCAAGTGTTTTGGACTTCAGCTCCCAGAATCCCTGACCATTAGCCAAGGTGGCTGAGGCTTCTGAGAGCTGAAGTCCAAAACACCTAGAGGATGAGAGTTTGGGAACCACTGCTCTACCCCATTGTCATGCTGGCTTGCTACACCAGCATGGGAGCTCACCTTCACAACTCACAGGATCAGTATTGAAGAATTCCACTCCTTATTTGGAAATGGGGAGTGGGTGGGAGACCCTCATTAAATAAACATGACCCATTGGTTGAGCTGGGTCCTATTTGTACAACGAAAGATTTTAAAATGTAGGATCTGGACCAAACAGGCTGGTAGTTCACTCTGAATGTAAAACTAGGAAGGCAGGCCTTTCAGCAGTTGGCTGCTTCAAACGTACCCATTCTGACTGAAAGTTTGGAGAAACAAAGTACAGGTCGTCCGCCCCCCATATCTGTGGAACCAATATCTGCAGTTTCAGTTATCCATGGCTCAAAAAAATTGTGATACATACCATAGAGCTGCACTGGAAAATGCCTAGAGAGGTGTCTTCTCTAGGAATCATTAGGTCCTCCAATGCAACCCTACAGTAAGTTTGTACCACAGGTCCTTTATTTTAATAGGGTTCACTATTATCTGCAGTTTCACTTATAAACGGTAAGTCCAGGAACGTATCCCCATGGATATGGGGCAACCTATATTTGCAAGCAGGTGCAACTTAGAAGAAGAGAAGTCCAAAAACCTGGTTGGCCAAACCCTGGAGAATAGTTACACTTATGAAACCAGGCACATTCAGTTTGAGAGATGCCAAGAGACAAAAACTTTTTAGAATACTTGGTCTGCCCTTTTGAACTTGCTCTTAATATACTCTGCTCTGACGTTTAAGCTATGGCAAAACCTGAGATATATTATTTAGTGATTCTCTTGACTAGTAAAGAACCTGGTAAATATTTGGAATGTCTAGAGAGTCAAATTACCCTGTCTCCTTGCTCCTGCCTCCCTAGTCACTTTGACTGTGATGGTTGAGAAAGCATTAGTGGGACCTTAAGGTACACACACTCATATATAGGTTCTACACCAACAGCTAACCTGACATGATGGCTCTCTGGTCCAATTCTGTTCTCACCATTAGGAGCTACTTATCATACCCCCTTGCAGAGAGAGCTCCTTAAAGTCAGGGTAATTGACCTGGTGATGAACTTGGGACTTGTTGTAGATCAAACATGCGCTCTTATCTGTGCATTACCACACAGAAATGATATAGTTAAGTGTTTCATTGTACTACTAAAGGGCTTGTTGGGCAAATAAACATGCAGTTACCCCCCTCCCCCATCTATGATAAGAAGGTGCCCCCAGGTCTCCCAAGGGTTCATCCCTCTTTAGGTAATGCATGATTGTCAAGACAGAGGTTCTTCTTCTGATTAGGAAAGGTTAGGTTTGGAAGATTAATCTCATACTCACAAGTTGATTCAATTCATGCCAGGCTATGAGATCAGCCACAGTAGCTGGGGAGCATCACCAAAGTGAACCTAGCAAGAGTCTGAGAAGCTTAAAAACAAAGGTAGTTCTCTGACTATGTAAGGAATATTAGACTCCATGTTTAAACCACTTGAATCATGTTCATACTAGCAAAATCTACTTGCCTTGCCATGGAAGGTGGGGTTGCTATATTACCAGGAGTAAGCAACAGCTTACCACATGACCAGCCCTCACAGCTAATCCTAGTTGATGGTAGGGAGGGGCTGTTCTGGGAGTCAGCCATGTGGTTAAAATTGTATGCTGTATAGCCCCCCCCCCTGCTTTTCTCCTTTTCTTTCCAGACATGCAAAATTACTCTGTGCAGCCATAGATGTGTCTCTCAGCTACACTGCCTCTGCCTTTCCTCTTCCAGATGCTGACAGGCACTGAATCAGTGGACACAGAGAAACAGCTCTTCTCATATCTGCATGGAAACTGGACAGGGAATGAATAACAGAAGGGAAGAAAGAGCAAAGTTGGTTATTTTTCTGGCACATGGATGCAATTATGCGGCACACATTCCAGAGGCGTTACTTTGAATTCTGAGCAGGTCTGCTTGCCATTCCTGAGTGGAAAGACGTAAAAAAGGGAAGAAAAGTCTCTCTTACAGAGACGGAATGTCTGCGCTTTCCATCCTGTTTCTAGGTAAGTTAAGAGATTTTATTTTGGCTTTTTTGATTCCGCTTCCTAAAAACTGAAGTTACAAATGCAACAGTATGCATTAAAGGAGGGGCTCTTTGGCCAAGAAGTTACTTCACAAAGAAAGCTTGAGTCAAAGTTTGTTGAGCATGGAGCTAATCTGTTTTCAATTTCTTGCATTTTTCATATTTACATGGTTAACACAAGCAAAAACAATAGTTAAACCCACTTTTCCTCTCTCAGCTTAAACACAGCTGAAAGCATGCAACTGTTCTAAGTGTATAGCTTTTATTTTTACACAAGCTCTTAAACAGTTTAATACTTCTCTTGAAGAAAGCTTAAACGTTGCTTACAGTGCGGTCCCCCCTCCTCTCTTACACACATACCATGCAGAGGTTTTAAAAGAACAAAAACCTTAGACGAGCCTATTTTCCACAAATTTGAACAAAGAATAATTTTTCCAGGATTGGTGATCAATCTGCTTAACTTTTTTGTAGTTTTACAAAGGAATTTATTACTGGTATTTTAAAAGAATCTATTGTTTCCAACTGATATTGTAGACAGCCCAAATTAGAAACAGATGTGTTAAAGCACAAATGGGAGGGAGGTACACCAGTGAGGGATAGAAAGAGGGAATAAGATACAGAGACAGAAGGGAATAAGATAGAGAGACTGGGGGGAAAATAACAAAAGAAAAAATGGAAGAGGAAGATATAGAGAGGATTGATGACACAGATGCAAATGATCAAATGGGATATGGAAATGGAGAACAAGAAAAAGTAGAATAAAAGAAAAGTGATTGTTATTTACACTCTAAAGATACAAAAAGACCAATCAGTTTTTTCACAAAATCAACAGGGACTAGTAGCTAACGATGGCTTCCTGATGAAAGTACCCACAAGACTTACACGTTTGAAAGTGTGTTGTTGTTGTTGTTGTTGTTGTTGTTGTTACATACACAATTTCGACTTTGGGGTCTATAACTAAGATATAGCACAATCCAAAGGTAAGCACCTTGAAGACCAATTATTTTAGTCAGAGATTTAAGCATGTGCTTT
Organism: Gambelia wislizenii; assembly: GCA_030847615.1. Classification (NCBI taxonomy): domain Eukaryota; kingdom Metazoa; phylum Chordata; class Lepidosauria; order Squamata; family Crotaphytidae; genus Gambelia; species Gambelia wislizenii. Next base: position 36,577,585 of record JAUMIR010000007.1, read on the forward strand.
CAACTTTCTCACTGAATTCAGTGGGATATCAAATATCTTAACTTTGGCTGTATTGTAGCCACTGTTTACAAGGAGGAGAGTATCCAAAGGAACTAGTGGAGAAAAGATAATTTATGAAAATTATACTTAAAATTCATATTACTTTTTTATTTAAAATTCTTATTACCAGACAGATTTATCACAACTGCTTTTTTTGTAGTACACCCATGCCAAGGATAAAACCAAGGTAGCACCAATATGCCGTGTGTGCGTGTGCATGTGTGTGTGTGTGTGTAGTTCACTACAAAACTGAGGGGGTAAAAAGAAGGCAGACTAGAGTAAATTAAAATTTGCATTGGTTTTACTTGTAACAGAGTTAGCTGCAGTTCCCTTCTCTAACAATGGGTTGATCCATTCCCCATACCACACTGGACTGAAAAGCAGACAGGTCTCTGGGGGTGGGGGCAGAAAAGGGTCATATAAAGGCTGCTAGATCTTAATTTCTCAACCCTAGAAGACCCAAAAACTCATTCTCTTGGGAGAGCTAAGGAAGAAAAATATGAAGCCCTTTAAAAGGTATGGAAGAAGGAAGCATCACCAATGATGGAATTTAACGTGTTGAGAGCTGATGCTTCTGACAAATAGATGGTGCTGGATCATCAACAGAACTGGCTAAGGAGGAATAAATATGGATAACAGATTCTTATTCCCACCAATCGTCTTATACATCTGTTCATATAAAGGCTTTCTTCTGTTGAGCAACTCCTAGCTTCTCATCTTCTCTGCTACCAGACAGGCTACAAAGTACAGCTTAGGTTGCAAAAAGCCTGTTGTGGTAGAAGTGGAAGAACGCTCCCTCTGGCATAAGCCTCCGCAGTGATAATTGAGTGGGGTGGGGTTGGGGGGTTGGAAACCACTTACATCTCCCAGCTTTCTGATCATACTAGACAAAATCAGGACTGGCATCCACTATCTGCACTTTAAAACCAATGAAAACATAGCACAAGCTCTTTTTCCAATATCTGCTACAATCTAAAGTCATAGAATCGTAGAATAGATTCTTATGGAGTATAATTGGAAGGGCTGGAGATGAGACTGATGAACTAGAGGGATTTTGAAAGGGATAAAAAGTCCTCTATAAGCCACCCAAAGGGCTGGTGGAGATAAGTGGTATAAAGGTATTGTATTCATGTTCTCTTTGTTGGATTCCTGGGGTTATTGACTGAATGCTGCTTTGGTGTGACCCTACAGGGATCTTGTTATGAGGCTTATCTGACATTTAGTGTCCCTCCTCAACAGTCCCCTGCCCCATCTTGTGACAATTTAATCCAGATTCAGTATTGTTTTTCTTCTTTCTGATGAGATCAGACTCTGCTACTATCTTATTCACATAGCACAATTATACAAAGCAGGGTCAAAACTGTAACAAAATACTAAGATATGGGGAGCTCAGTTCACTGACACCTGAAGGTAAGCATGCAGAATAGTAGGCAAATCTGTTCATTTAATGACTTTAGCCACTCATTACAATTTAAGGTACAGTACCACAAACTCCCAGAACACATAACTGGTATAAAGCTTACCCACTTTTAACATCACACATACTTATAGAAGTCTCAATTCTCCAAGTCCTTACACAAACAAAATGGAACAATCCATGCCTAAGAAAGTGTCAGCATGCTAGAAGGAGCTCCAAAGTTTGTAACTGTACAACAAAACAAAACAAAACAAAACAAAACAAAACAAAACCTCTTTAGCAGGGGAAAAAACCTGGGAGGAAGGGGACAACATTGACTGTATATGTTCAATGGCCAAATAATGCTGACTGCTTGGTGCAGGAGACAGAAAACCAGGTGGTATGAAGACTGGAGCATTCTAAACAAGAATCACAACACATTGCAACATTTTTGTGTGTGGAGGGGGTTGCATTTATTATAATACCATTTATAGCATTAAAGAATTAACCTAGAAAGACAGAGGGGTAGGAATTATAAATGGATATAGAAGTCACACTCTCTCAGGCTCAGAGGAAGGCAAAGGCAACCTCCTCTGAATAAATCTTGCCAAGAAAACCCCATGATAGGTTCACCTTCGCCTTAGGGTCACCATAATTCAGAAACAAAATGAAAGAACACAGCAACAATAGATAAGCTGACTTAAATGTTAATTTGTGCACAGAATACATATGACCAGAGTTTGTAAATGCAATAATGCCACACATCCTAAAGACACCAGTTCCTGCTTGGTCTTGGAAGCTATGCAGGGTCAGCTTTGGTTAATAATTGGATGGGAGTCTGCCAAGGAATCCCAGGTCCCGTAGGCTTTATTTCAGAAGAAGGAACTGGCAAAACCACTTCTGAGTATTCCTTGGCCAAGAAAACCCTATGAAATTAATGGTGTCACCATAAATCAGGCAACTTGAAGTCACACATACATACACACATTTAATTTAAATCCAGCTAACACACACACATGCATCACCCCCTCATTTTTTTCTTTAATCAGTTATCCATATCAAACTAAAAATATGTTGTTGCCACAAAAATTAATGCTTGCATTCCTGCCTGTTTATCCACATCTACTATTTGTAAGTCTGTGGTAGAAAATATTTTTTAAGATACCGATTTCTACATGTCATATAGCCTAGAAATCTAATAAAACAAATTCAATCCAAAAGCCTAAGTCATAGGAATGTTGCAGGAAACAGACTTTACTCTATGCCAATTTTCCCTTTGCCCCATAATTTCATAGTAAAAACTATAGAATATGAAGTCAGGATACTCCCAGTTATTCAAACTTTTTCAGAAGACAGGGTAACAATATCCAAGAGTGGTACAACTCACATTTTTCAAATGTACATGGTCAATATAGGACTATTCCTAACTGAACTATAAATATTCTGGACTGTATTTGCTTCCCAAAGAGAAACTCTGAAAGTGCTTGTATGTTGCTACACCAAGTGTTTCTTAGCAATGAGCTAGAATACTCAGTTTCTTATAGAATCACTGTGCAATTTAGTGATATGGACTAACCTAGGATTAATGAGAAATAGCAGGCCATTTGAGTAACTTCATTTCTGACATCTATTTGCAAACAATTTCTTTGGACCTTGGCAAAAACCACTGCACCATTGCACAAGGAGAACAGAGGGTAGTTTCAACACACTGGGGCAGGGGGATCCAAAGAGTGGTAACAAGTTGGAAATGTCGATCCCTTTCTGCTATGGCTCCACTTAAAAGGACTGTGTCGAACACAAGATGAAAGAAAACCTAACTTTGCTGTCAGGGTTACTCAAGTTCAAAAATATAATTTAAGTAAAGTTTTATTTCTTTTTCCTAGTCACCCCAGCTTTGCAACACCATAACCAATTTGAATGTTAATCCTGTAATTCAATGCATACTTACCAGGAACTAAATTGCAGTGAACATGGTTTCAAGTACAGGCTAAGTATCCCTTATCCAAAATGCTTGGGACCAGAAGGGTTCCGTATCTCAGATTTTGGAATACAGTATAGATACCTGTATATAAAATGGCCTAGGACAGCAGCAGAGGTAGCAGTAAGCCTCAACCATCACATGCACATTCTTCAGACTTCCCCCAGCTCTAGGGAGAGGACAGGAGTGGGAGGGAGGGAGACAGCGTAGCTGAGTTTACAATCAAACTTTGCCGAAATGGTGGCTGCTGCTGCTCCACTGCCAGCCTCCAGCTGACGTGAGGTGTAGAGCAGGACACGGCAGAAGTGGTTGCTGGTGACTATCTCCAGCCTTGGCCCAGAGGAGAGCCCCATGCCAACCCCCCCCCCACAAAAAACAGCACCCTCTCCTTTCCACCCTGCTTCCACAGCTGGAGCCTGGATCCCAGTCAGTGCCTTTCCTCCCCAACTCTTCTGTGGATGGGAACCCAGTAATTGCAACCAACTCCAACAGCGGCAGTGGCAGGAATGCCAGCTGGCCACTTTCACCTTCGAGATGGTAGCTGCAGTGCTCCTGTTTGTTCGTTCAGCTAGAGAGAGACGTGAGGATTGGTGAAATAGTGGTAGGCGTGGCTTTCTACCATTTCACAGATCCTTGCGTCTCTCTCCAGCCTTGCAAATACATTCCAGCTTTGTATGTGTTATCTTCATCTGTGAAGAAAAGCCAGAGGGGAGGAGCTCCAAAGCTTTCAGATTTTGAAGCATTTCAGATTTTGGAATTCTGGATAAGGGATATGCAACCTGTAGTTGTTTTTTGAGTCAGAAAATGCACATAGGAGGGCAGAAAATAATTTTCAGTCTACATGCTAAGGTTATAAAACACCCCTTAAAAAAAAGTCTGAGTGGCATGTTAGATAGCACAATGGAATTAAATCCTAGGTTCAAACCTTTATGTTCTTGACTGGCCATGGATAAAATATCATTCCTATATTCTCCACTTCATCTTTTAAAAGCTGTAATTAGGGAATCCTGCTTTTATTAGACAACCATAATACCCACCAATACAGCCAGTTCCCATAACTGTTATCACATCATTATTATTAATATATGTTTAACCCACTTCCAAACTGAAGTTAACACAAGTTGATGTTTTCTTCAGCTTCTGTTATATCAAATGAGTCTCATCAACGTTCCAACACATGCCTAGATCTGAGCATAGGAACCTAAGGTGCTGTAATGTCTAGGTTTATTAAAATGATTTCCCAGAATTTCTAGAGTGGGTGACAAATTAAAACATGCATAAATGCAATAAAAATTCATATCGTGTCATTACAATCAAACATCAATTATATTTGGTGATTCTGATATTCTGCCCCATTTTGCAAATCTTCAGAATTATTCCCAGTCACAGAGGACTTTTCTCCTGACTACAAAACTTGAAACTTTAGTGTAAAATTCCAAATATAGACCTCAAAATGTTGCATTTTGTCCACTTCTAACATTCTATTAATCTGATAAAATATATACAACAATATAAAGCTACCAATTCATTTTAAGTGCTTTATTGTATGCATTTTCTTTACATCCAGTCTTTTGCTGATGATTTAGAGCTTGTTCTATAAAGAGGTTTTATTAGATCTTATGGAACAAAGCAAGATTTAAAAAGTGTGAGATTTTTAGATGGGAAGAATTGAAAAGAAAAAGAAATCCTAAAACCCATAGAGTTCTCAAAATAATATTTCTCTGCCCTTAGTGCTGAAGGTAAGAAGCATTTGCTCCTGCAGGACCTCTCTTACAGATGGCTTTTCAAAGAAATCTGTTGATTGCTTTATATTTAGTTAAAGATTTTCTAGCACTTGCTTATCTCTACCATCATCCCTGGCAATTGGATGATTATAATTATTACAATGAATACAATTTAAAACAAAATGTAGTACCGTACTTTAAGAATCCAAGTTGTTCCATTCATCCCTGTAGTCTGGGCATGCTGTGCAGTTAATTTTGAAGATTATCACATGCATTTATTTATTTAAAACATTTCTCTATCACTCACCAAGGCAATGGACAAAAGCATTTAAAACATTATAACACAAATAAAAAAACATTTAAAAACAGACTAAAATAACTCTTTAATGAACATTTTAAAACTACAGACAGTTAAGAGCCAGAACAGCCAACCCTAGTTTTAAGGACCAAAGGACGTGCAAAACAACACAATCTTAGCTTCCCATTAGAAACTTAAAAAGAGATAGAACCAACTTAACTTCCATCAGGAGGGAGTTCCACAGTCTGGGTGCTGGTACAGTGAAAGCCCTGTCAGCTGTACCCACCAACCTACCCTAGTGGGATGGTGGAACACACAACAGGGCTTCTACTATAGATCTTAAATTTCAGGCAGGTTTGTACGGGACTAGGTGGTCCTTTGAATATCCTGGCTCCAAGCTACGGTATTTAAGGCTTTGTAAGTCAAAACCAGCACCATCAATGGAGCTTAGAACAAACTGGAAGCCAGTGCAGTTCTTTCAAGACCAGCTTTATGTGGTCTTAAAATACATACCTGACAACAGTTGTGCACTTATGTTTTACACTAGCTGCATTTTTTGAATGTTTTTCAAGAATAGCCCCATACAAGGAGCCCTGGTGGTGCAGTGGTTAAATGCCAGTACTACAGCCACAATGTTGCAAGTTTGATCCCAAGGGCTCCAAGACTCAGCCTTCCATCCTTTAGTAGGTCGGTAAAATGAGTACCTGGCTTACGGGGGGACAATTAGCTAACACACATTGGAAATTGCTTAATGTGGTGTAGATGTGTAAAGTGCTATTGCTTAACAATTTGTAAGCTGCTCTGAGAGCCTTTGTGGCTAAAGAGCTGGGTATAAATACCTAAATAAATAAATAAATAAATAGTCTAACCAGAAGGTAATTAGTATATGAACCACTCTGGCAAGATCTGCCCTCCCTTTAAAAAAAATGGAGCAGTTGGCACACCAACAGAAGTTGGGCAAAGGCAATCCTGGTCATAGCAGCTAATTCTCTTTACAGAAACAGTGCTGGATCCAACATCACTCCTTGGCCACAAATTAGATTTTTGAGAAGAAGTGCAATCCCATCTGGAACAAGTGGTAATCTCACTCCTGGGTTAGCTTTCCTACTGATCAACAGAACTTCCATCTTCTCTGGACTGAGCTCAATTCATTCATCCAATCCAGTACATTCATCCAATTCAGACATTGATTCAGAATTTCCACAGCCTTCCTGGCATTAGTTGTATAAGAGAGATAGAGCTGGGTATCATGAGCATACTGATGACACCTGATCCCAACACTCTGGATGACTTCCCCCAGTGTTAAATGTATATCTCATTTAAATATCAATGGAACGCAAACACCAAGTCCAAAGCTAGCATATAAAAGTGGTCTTGCTGCCACTTGTGAAAGTGTTCATAGCCTCTCCCTTACTTTCAGGACCATGTGCAATGGTAATCTGTAGCGAATCATGTGTATGATGTGTTATACAAATGGCTCATACTTGTGTAAGGTATCCCTGATTCCAATTACACCTGCAGTTAAAACACAAATTATAAAAAGCATCTTCTAGTTTCCTCTCCTTAGCCGTTCCATATCCTAAGGATAAACGTCAGGAGAAGAGGATGGCACTCTTCCATTCCATACTTATTTATAAGACATGCACTGGCTGCTGTGTGCATCTTACTCTACAGAGAATATTTTTAAAGAGCCTTGATAAAAATTTTAAAGGCTAGGGAAATGTTTAATATAGAACATCAGAGCAAGAATGGAGACGAGCACTAAGAAATGGCACAAAAGGACATATCTCGGCTATCAAAGAGAGCCTTGAAAAGCAAGCAGAAACATATAGTCAAGCAGGCTTTCCTTTCCACCCCACTCTTCTCACAATGCAAATTTTTAAAAATCACAGGGTTTTCAACCTTGAAGGCAAATCACTTTGTGACTTCATTGTTTAAATTTAGGTTTTGTTTTGCAAGGAGATCGTTAGACTTCAAGCAAAAGCCTCAGAGCCCAGGGAATGTCACTTCAAATTACTTCCAGTGCCACTTCCAATTATTTCCAATCACCATTCCAGAGACAAGGAGGAAATGGAGCCAGATTCTCTAGCATCAGGCTTTTTTTTTTCCTTTCCCTACATAAAAGAACCATTGACCAAAGTGCTGATGAGAGGGAGCTATTGGGAAATGATTCTCTTGTGGGATGCAATTGGGATAATGCAGAGCAAACTCAAAACAAGAAAATCTAAACTAAATGGGCATGGTGATCAAAGTACAGGATTTGAAAGACATTGTATGAAATAAGCATTCAAAGTGAAGTTTGATCAATAATGAAAGCTGGAAGATTTACATTTCTGCTATTTATTATTATTATTATTTTTTGCTTATAATGGGATTGACAATCATCCACCACTCCTCTCTTTAGTCATAGGTTTCACTTTTTCCCATTTTAAAATCAAAACTTCTGTAATACAGCACACTAGCATGAGGTTTTAGCTTAAATTCATTTATTAGAAAGTCACAATGTACAGTTAATAAATCACATCTGGTGTGTATTAAAATAGGCTGCTTATGTGTGCATTTTAACAGTTCACACACTATGTTAAAGAGTAAACTCCTGTGATGCAATACCAGTAATCTATTTCAGTGGTTCTTAACCTGTGGTCTGCAGACCCCTAGGGCAAAGGCAAAGGCTGGCCAGCTTGGCCTGCACATTGCTGTTCAATCTGTTCCAGCCACAAACTTGCAGGAAGAGACAGGAGAAAAGTATTCCCTCCCCCTCTAGTGCCTCTGAGGGAAGATTTAATGGATGGTGTGATATTAATATTAATATTTACTATTATTATGATAATTGCTAGGGCTTTAAATCTTGAGTTAAGTCTTAGGGGTCCATGGCAACAAAAGATATTTAAAGGGGGTCCCTGGTTAAGAAAAGTTTAAGAGCCACTCATCTATCTCATAGTCACATTATTTCATGTAACACTGGCATGGCTTTCACAATACATATGTTGCAGCATGTTCACTAGGTTCTTCACTGTTAGCTACTTCAGGCAGCTGCATGAAACCTGGGTGTATGGCACAAACTGAGCACCAAACTTTGCTGAGGTTTTGAAGGAACATAAATCTTCACAATTCACTTGTAACATTTAATCAGTGCAGTGTAGCAAAATATGTATGTTCCCAAAACTAAATTATACTAAATACTTTTGTTTTAAAGAGTTTACATGTCCTCTTATATTATATGAGAATAAAAACTTTATGTCCTCAGTACTGGTGTGTGGAGGAAAATTTATGTTCCACCAGTGAACCACTAAAAGGATTATGGTAGAGCAGTGGTCAATTTCAAATGGACCACTTAGTGCCTACTGATTGATGGAATTCTTTTTTTAAAGGTGGACTAGGTAAACCTTTAACTCATCTAGGTAATAAAGCACTTCTTATGTTCTTAAACAAGTGTGCATACTCAGGAACACTTAATATCAATTAATTATTCCTTAAGTCAGAGCAGACTTGTTTATCTTGGATTGGCCTTTTTAGTCATCAGCGTGCTTGCAGAAAGCGCGGGATGAATCCTTCCTGAATCTTCGTTTGCGGAGAAAAGCCAGAGAGAGGGAAGTCAGAGCAAGCAACTTATGGCCCCTCAGACATTGTAATACTACAGTCCCAATCAGTCCTCACCAGAATGTTGGAGGATGATGGACAATGCAGTCCAAACTACATTTGGAAGGTCCACTCTACCTTAAGTATTAAGAAATTCTGAGTAAACACTGGAGATTATCAGATGCATCCAAAAAGTACCTTATCAGAACACCAGGACAACATTTCTGTCCTGTGAATGGGACCCAGTTTCACACATCCTCGTCATTGTCACGTTCTGCTCCTGTGCTTCAGCAGTTAGTAAGGCGGCACTTTTCACTGACAGAGAGCTCCCATCAATGAAAACCGCAATCTTACTAACTGCTGAAGCACAGGAGCAGAACGTGCTGAGGACAACTTTTTGCTGCGTCTGATAACCTCCACTGTTTCTCTGTAAATTAAAGCAAACTGGTGAACCAATTGGGCAGGGAAGTATTACGACTCAATTCAGAAATCAGCCCACCCCTGGATTAAAGGAGACAGGGTCCAGAAAAATTCATAGCAGAAGACAGTGATGTGGCAATTTACAGACAAACTGGCTTCACTGTGGCATACGTTTTGCAACAAAAACTCTGTTTTATCAGATACCCAGACACCCTTCATTACACAACATCTATTTAAAATATGGCTACTGTTTCTCATCTTTTTTTTTTTTATAATTCAGGAACATAATCATTTCAATAGCAGCCAACTCAGTCAATAGATCCCAGCTTCTGATTGCACAATTTCATTTGTATTTTAATCTCTTCAGTCATAAAAAAGTACAATGTCCAATACCTGGCTCCTAAAACTCTTAGGTGCCGCATCAGGCTGTGCCTGAAGCAAGCTGAAACCTACCAGGAGAAATGGGAACGAGAATAGGCTAATGATGAATTGGGATATTCAAGATGAAGGAATAAAGTCAAAACTCTGTCTGTCAGATCTCTTCCAATACCTTTCACTAGCCAGAACAGGCTAATGATGAATTGGGATCTTCAAGATGAAGGAATAAAGTCAAAACTCTGTCTGTCAGATCTCTTCCAATACCTTTCACTAGCCAGAACAGGCTAATGATGAATTGGGATCTTCAAGATGAAGGAATAAAGTCAAAACTCTGTCTGTCAGATCTCTTTCAATACCTTTCACTAGCCAGAACAGGCTAATGATGAATTGGGATCTTCAAGATGAAGGAATAAAGTCAAAACTCTGTCTGTCAGATCTCTTCCAATACCTTTCACTAGCCAGAACAGGCTAATGATGAATTGGGATCTTCAAGATGAAGGAATAAAGTCAAAACTCTGTCTGTCAGATCTCTTCCAATACCTTTCACTAGCCAGAACAGGCTAATGATGAATTGGGATCTTCAAGATGAAGGAATAAAGTCAAAACTCTGTCTGTCAGATCTCTTCCAATACCTTTCACTAACCAGAACAGGCTAATGATGAATTGGGATCTTCAAGATGAAGGAATAAAGTCAAAACTCTGTCTGTCAGATCTCTTTCAATACCTTTCACTAGCCAGAACAGGCTAATGATGAATTGGGATCTTCAAGATGAAGGAATAAAGTCAAAACTCTGTCTGTCAGATCTCTTCCAATACCTTTCATTAGCCAGAACAGGCTAATGATGAATTGGGATCTTCAAGATGAAGGAATAAAGTCAAAACTCTGTCTGTCAGATCTCTTCCAATACCTTTCACTAGCCCGGGGGAGCAAACAGGAAAACAATTTGGGCTACCAAGAAGCTGCCTTTCTCAGCCTCAAGGGGAAGAAAATATTTATCTTCCCTTCAGTTGCAGCTGAAGCCAAGATGGCCTACTTCTTGGTCACCTGAGTTGATTCTCCTCCCTACTCCTTGACCAGTACATGGTCACAGTGCCAGCATCCTGAGGCTTGACAACTATCTTTGGGAGGATGATTGGTGTGGTGTGAAAGGGGCTAGTGAATAGCTCCTTGAGCACTGTCCAAAAGAAAATGCATGCACATATAACCCAGAGCTCCATGTGCATTACTTGAAGTAGATGCTAACACAGACATCCTTGCAAACACCATGGTATGGCAATTAAGCCATAGGAGCTAAACCTCTTGTTGTTTTTGCTGTCACTCTAAAAAATAATTTGACCCATAATTTGGAAATCAGTATAACAATTTGTTGTCTTCTGTTGTGAATAAGGAAAACCTGATTTCAGTAGTGCACAGATTATTCTGAAGCTTAAAAGTATCACCCCAGCTAACACTGGTAGTCTGAACTGCCCTCCCAACCTTTCACAAATGAAAACCAGAATATGTGTGGCAAAGGGGCACAAAAGGGTGGTCAAGATGGCAAAAGTTATGAATGAGGAAGAACTCACAAGCGAGGAGAGGATGTAGCAGTTTGCTTTTGCCTGAGCTTACTGGGAAGGGCAAGATTCCTCCTCCCACCTGCTAAGTCAATTGAGTACAAACTACTTTTGCACTTTGAACTCAAGTTTGTAGCAACTGAAGTAAGATGAGGACAAAGGAGGACAGTGGGAGAAGAAAAGAAAAACTGGGACACTTTAAAAGAAGTTGAAAAAGTGAGATGACAGATTAATTTGGAGTGTCCCTGCCAAATTGGGACAGTTGGGGGGTATGGTATGGTAATTTAGAAGGTAAATTAATTTTTTTTAATTGTTAGTTGTCTATAATAAGAATCAAAGATTTGGGGTAGCAAAGCACACTAAATAGAATTAAACATTATTATGATATCAGAATTGTAGATTCAGCTTTTAGTAAGACACATGAAATTGCAGTATCACTTTTTAAGGTGTGAAAGCTAGCACACATGACTGTTGAAAACCTGAAACATGGAACACTTACAACAGGACCTAAAGGCATTTTCAAAAGACACAATGAATTTATTCTAGCCTATGACACCTCATCTCTAAATATTGTAAATTCAATAAGGAAAATATTAACAGCCATTAAAATATTAAAATGTACCTTTTGTTTGATGTGTCTACTTAATTAGATTTAAACAAGCATAAACTTATGGTGGAGGTGTGAAATGGCTAAAAAATATTGGATTCAAATTCAGAAATCGATTCATGATATTTTGAAAGTTTATATTCTCTTAAGACCAGAGGTATATCTAAGACGAAGAAATAGAAAAAGAAAATGGAAAGATAATTTTCTACATGCTAGTGGCTGCTAGAATATTATATGCCAAGTGGTGGGAAAATAAAGAGATTCCATCAACAGACCAATGGTTGGAGAAGCTATATGAAATGGTGGAGATGGATAAGCTGACCGTTCTAAGAGGGAAAAATATGGAGAAATATGTCAAAGACTGGTCTAAACTATCGAATTATATGGAAAATAAGTGGGGTAAATTTGCAGCAATTAATCCTTAGAAGTATAAAAACGACTATTAAAATGATTTCTTTTTGTATCATATGAGGGTGGAAAATAAAGAAAAGGGAAAGGAAATATATATATATAACGATACAAAACAAAAACATATAGTATAAGAAAAAGCATATAATGGAAAACTGGAAACATTTAATTGTAAGGGACAAGATAGTCAACTAAATAAATGAAACTATCAGCAATATATGTAAAGAAAAGATGTAAGATTATAAGATTTTAAAACCATGGAAAGCCGGATAGGAAGTCACTCTAAGTGACTGGAGTGAGAGATTGAGGATAGTATGTATGTATCTAAGTTAATAGCAGTTATGTTAGGTTGTACTGTTAGTACCGTATGTTAATATTTAGTAAATATGTAGATGTGATGTGAGTTTTGACCTAATGAATGGGTTGTATGGATTATGTATTATTTATATGTTTTAATGACATCTATAAAAAATTTTTTTTTAAAAAAAAGCACTCCTGACAGATGGCCATCCAGCCTCTGTTTAAAAAAAAAAAACCCAAAGACAGAGACTCCACCATACTCCAAGGCAGCACATTCCACTTCCGAACAGCCCTTACTGTCAGGAAGTTCCTCCTAATGTTTAGGTGGAATCTCTGCCTGTACTGTGAATCCATTGCTCCATGTCCTCGTCTCTGGAGCAGCAGAAAACAAGCTTGCTCCATCCTGAGTATGACATCACTTCAAATATTTAAACATGGCTATCATATCACCTCTTTACCTTCTCTTCTCCAGGTTAAACATACCCAGCTTCCTAAGCCGCTCCTCATAGGGCATGGCTTCCAGACCTCCCACCATTTTAGTTGCCCTGCTCTGGACATGTTCCAGCTTGTCAAGATCAGGGTTCTAAAAGAATGAAAATAAAATGATTACAAGAAAGATGGTGCTGCAAATACTAGCCACAACAGAAACAGAGAAAATGTCTGAGGACTCCAAGGTCACTTGCTTTGAAGCTAATGATCCTATAATGTACATTAATACTCCCACTAATTACTTGGACTCAGATCTCCAATTTAGCAATGCCCTGGGCTGCTGCTGCTGTCCTGGGCTAGTGAATGCATATCCATTAGTAACTGAGCCTACTAAAAGACACAGGGTGTATTAATTCCTTGCTGGAGGTTTTCTTCAGCATATGACTGAGGCTATTAACTATTTGTGGAGGACAGATATTTAACCAAAAAATGTATCTGTATACAGTAAGTAATGTACACTACTAGTTCAGAACACATCGACCACAAAAAAGGCTTATAGCATACTCCAAGTATCTCTGTGTGTATGTTCCTTCAAGGAGCCTGTTGACTTATGGCAACCCCATAAATTTCACAGGGTTTTCTCAGGCAAGGAGTACGCAGAAGTGGTTTTGCCAGTTCCTTCCTCTGAAATGTAGCCTACAGCACCTGGTATTCACTGGTGACCTTCTATCCAAGTACTAACCAGAGCTGACCCTGCTTAGCTTCCAAGATCAGATGGCCTCTGGTTTCTTCAGGGTATCTAGGCTGTTTTTTTAGGGTATTTAGGCCATTTTCAAGTATCTCCTTACTCAGAATTCTGTTACATTATTTTTTGTTGTGTGCCGTGAAGTTGATTCTGATTTATGGTGACATTAAGGAGACTCTATCATCAGTTTTCTTGGCAAGATCTGTTCAGAAGGAGTTTGCCCTTGCCTTCCTCTGAGGCTGAGAGTGTGTAACTTGCCCAAGGTGACCCACTGGTTTCCACAGCCAAGCAAAAATTTGAACCTTGGTCTCCAAGAGTCCTAGTCCAGCAACCAAACCATTACATCATACTGGCTGGCATTTAAATAATCCCATATCCCAAAATACAGGATTATTTTGTGAAGGGGGCATTTCATCCAGTCTATACAAAAAGAAATGCCTTCCAACCCTGAAATAGGGGACATCCCTTAATAAGGGACACCTGGCAACCCTAAACATGGCCCACCAAACTACCACCATTCCAAAAATAAAATGAAAAGGGAACCCAGTATCTGTAATCTATTTATTTCTACACTCTTGTACTGTGTCATAACTTGTTTTTTATTATGCAATAGAAAATGAGGTACAACATTCATATTTAACCTTGTTCTTCCCTGTCAGGAGCTTTTAAGTGCAGAGCAACAGTCAAATAATCTACAAGGAGAGGTACTATAAATTCAGAAACCAGTATCACAAAAGTTACCCTAGTCAGATCGTGGAAGCATTTGGGGATTTCATGTGGTACTGTCAATTGTCCCTGGTCAATTTTTAAATACTGATTTCTTAAGGCTAACCTATTTCTACTTTATTCACTCTTTCATCTTGCTACAACTACCCTCCCTCCTCCAAAATATTAACATCTACAAGAATATTAAAGCGTTTTTCCCCCAGCTGAATTAAGTTAACTGAAGCAGCATTAATAGTCTCCTTTGCCGCTTTGGATAAATCTTCCATGGAAAAACTCCAAAATGAGAGAAATGTAAGAAAGAGAGGGTTGATAACATTCATGTATGAGGAAGGATTTATTTCACTAGCCTGTTAAATAAATTACTTGAGATGCAAGTATTATCTATTTTCTCTCATGGAGAGGCACTAAGAGATGCCACTGTTCCCGAGGTTTTTCAATCTGTTTATTGAAGACACAGGACCCTTCAAAAAGAAATACAGTCAGCCCTTCACATCCACAGGTTCTGCATCCACAGATTCAACCAACCACGGCTTGAAAATATTCGCAGCGGGGATGGGGGAGTCCAAAAAGCAAACCTTGCTGTTTGCCATTTATATAAGGTATGCCATTTTATATGATGGGATGAGCATCCATGGATTTTGGTATCCACAGTGTTTGTGTCCTGGAACCAATCCCCAGTGGATATCAAGGGCCCACTGTATTGTAATGGAAACATCTTCTCATCCTGCAGAATAAGCTTCCTTGATCAATTTTTATTAGCAACTTGTAAAATAAGATTAAACTGAGAGACACTGACTGGTCCAAATTTATTAATGGGCTCCATGACTGAGCAAGAATTTGATCCTATGTTCACCTGGCCCTATTTGAATCTGCTAACCACTATAATCTTTTTAAGTAGGAATATAAAATCAAGACAAGCAGCTTGAGGGAAAAGAGCTAGGAAGCCATAACACCTCCTTAATCCCAGCTAGATTTCACTCTCAGCAAGCACCCACTTTAAATCCAGAAGTATGGGTAACTGCCATTGTAGTGCCACAAATTCTGTGACAAGTCAGACAGCTATGCTCTCTACTGTTCCAGGGTTGGCCATATTAATAATAATAATAATAAATAATAATAAAATTTATTTATATCCCGCCCCTCTGCGAACAATCAGGGCGGCTTACAACAGTAAAATAATACATAATATAAAACAACTCAAAATCCCTTCCCCCCTTAAAACATTATTAAATCAATACAAATTAAAATCAACATATAATACAATTGTTATTAAAAACCCTTCCTAGCGAGCAGCAACAGTTAGGAGCTCCAGAATCAACTTCCAAAGGGGGTTCCTGAGGCTGGGATTAGCTATTCTGGAAAAGCCTGCCTGAAGAGGACCGTATTGACAGCCTTTTTAAAGCTGTCTAACGATGCCAATAGGCGGATCTCATCTGGCAGGCCGTTCTACAATTTGGGGGCGACAGCCAAGAAAGCCCTCTGGGAGGTGGTCGCAAGCCTAGATCTTTGTGGTTGCAACAAATTCCTCCCAGAGGACCGGAGAGCGTGGGGAGGATTATAAGGGAGAAGGCGGTCCCTGAGATAGCTTGGACCCAAGCCATTAAGGGCTTTAAAGGTGATAACCAACACCTTGTACTGGGCCCGGAAGCTGATAGGCAGCCAGTGGAAGGACCTCAGAACTGGAGTAATGTGGTCCCTCCTAGATGTTCCAGAGACAAGCTTGGCTGCCATATTTTGTATCAGCTGTAATTTCTGAACCAAGCACAAGGGTAGCCCCGTGTAGAGTGCATTACCATTTGCATGGGATGGGAAGTGAAAAAGAGACAAATAGTATTAGGGAAGACCACTAGGAATTTCTTCCCAGCAATTTAGGAGACGAATCCCCATACCCTCTTTCTCAGAATCTTCCCTTGTGTCACCCAGCCTCAGAAAATCTTTCTGCTTGAGGCCAAAATATTTCCAGACTCTAGTTGCATCATGTCACCGGGTAGGGGGGAAAAGTCCTCCCCTCCCTCAATCCAGGAAAGCTTGGTATGTAGCATCTGTGAAATATTAATTCCCTCCTATAGGTTCCTTTAGTATTGCTATAGTCCCATTTGCAAGTTCACTTAAAAGAATTATAGTTCAGTTATTATCATATAAGGGCTTTGTGTGTAGGGGTTCCCCATTCTAAGATAGAATATATGACAGGAGAGATTGCTAATGGTATACTTGTAAAATGCCGGTACAACAATTTGAAATGAGATTCAAAGCCTAAAGTGTTCTTGAATGGGGAAAGGGTGTTATTACACATGGCACTAAAGTACATTTTACTGTACATTTTGAAATGAGAAGGAAAGCTGACATTAGGTTTAACAGCTGCTTTCATCCATTTTCCATGTAGCAACATCATCCAACATATGGGTTTTTTTTTTTTAAAGCAAGAGAAGTAAAAAAAAAATCATTTTCATAGTTACATATTTTAAAAGCACACACTATGCAGTATATCTGCTGGCTAGTACTCAGACATTCATAGACTTGTAACACCCGTGTGTTCAAAAAAGGTAAAGGAAAGCATTTGTTGTTATTGAACAATGAGATTTTCAACAGTTACAGCCTCAGAGCTTGCAGTAATATCATCAAATAAGTTTCATATTAATTTGAAATACATTTGCATTTTTAAAAACAGAGAGTATTTACAGGCCACCTTTTAGCATACAATACATTAAAAGGGTCTCACAAGAACTAAAGATAAAATCCATTAAAACCAAACTCACCTAACACCAGTGATAAAATTACCAGCCTGAAGTTTCTGCAGTAGTAAAGTACACATCTACATTCTTGTACCTTTGACCATTTGAAGCTGTTTTATACTGGGAGTCGGTTTCAGACTGGGAATTTTCCCAAGCAGGTTGAACCTGGGAACATATTAGGAGATGCCAGGGTTGAATATGGGACCTTCTACATAGAAAAGCATGTGCTTACCCTCTGAGTTACAGCCCCTCCCTCATGGGGCAAAACCAAGCACATCTCCACATATTTTTGAGGCTACAAGTGACAGCGGCATACCTTTATCTAAGATATCTTTGATAATTGTGACAGGAGGTACTTCCAGTGTTAAACCGATAGTAGTAGAAGAATCTGCCAAAGTTTCCCTGATGTGTGTGTATGTGCACCCAAGCCGCCTGTTGACTTACGGTGACCCCATGAACTTCATAGAATTTTCTCAGGCAAAGAACACCACTTTTAATGGCCAAGAGCAATGGTTCTTAACCTGTAATCCGGGGACCCCCAGGGGTCCACAACATCCTCACAAGGGGTCTGGGAAGGGCTGAAGGCTGCTTGACCAACCTCTTCCCTGCAGTAGAGTGGCCATGTGACAAGGGCCAAGGCAAAGGCTCACTGACTTGGCTTGAGCATTGCCATTCAATCTGCTCCAGCCACAAACTTGCAGGAAGAAGCAGGTGAGAAGTCTTCCCCTCCAGTGCCCCTGAGGAAAGGTTTAATGGATGGTGTAATTGTATTACAATAGGACCCCCATATCCACTGATTCATTGTCCACTGATTAAGTTATCCACGGGACATGAAACAGCATACCTACCATAGAGTCTTCCTAGAAAATGTGTCCTCTCTAGCCATTTTCTAGGTCCTCCAAGGCAACTGTATGGTATTTTAAACTGGAAGTCCCATTATTTTCAATGGCATTTGCTATTATCCACGGTTTTTGGTATCCAAGCGGCCCCCAGAACCAATCCCCAGCAGATATGAGGGCCCTATTGTATTATTTTATTATCATGTATTATTATTGTTGTTGTTGTTTAAAATCTTGAGTTAAGTCTTGGGGGCCCATAGCAACAAAAGATAATTAAAGGGGGTCCCTAGTAAAGAAAAGGTTAAGACCCACTGGCCTAGGGTGTCACTTCAAACTAAACATGACCAGAAAATCTAATTTAAAAAGAATGCTGTTTCTTCTGTATGATACACCTCCTGCAAGATTTAGATTAGTTTGGTTATGCTATTCCATAATCTCTGTAGATCAAACAGGGCAAAAGTAATATAACTGTCCAATATAACAAGATTACACTTCTTAGCACAAACCAGGACTACTAATTTTAATCTGCAGCTAAATTATCTCTTCAAATTAACACATTTTATGCATGTGTGCTTTGAAGTGGAAAAAATAACATTAAGTACATCTAAACTCCTTGTTGGGTGTAATTTCAGCCTACATGTGATTAATTTTTTAAAAAAGAAGTTTCTAAATCTCTGTAAAAATTCACCACGGCAATCTTCTTAATGGACACTGTTCAGGGGTGGGTGAGTTGCAGTTTATTTTTTAATATCTCCAAGAAAGAATATTTGAAATCATATGTGAAATTTTGACCCCAAAACCAAAATGCTCAACAAATCCTTCTTCTATCATCTGTAACAAAATTTAAGCAATGAATTTTGGTTTAAAATGTATAGAAAAGATCCATGTATGGTAAGCATTTATTATTATCAATATTTCAATCAATAAATGAACTCTCCCCCTCTCCCACACAGGAAAACAGGCCCTCAACAGAGGCCAGATTCAGAAATGAATTGAAAGTTAACAGTAAACAAATGTATATTAGTTGAATATACCGTGCGTTGAAGGAATTGTTGCTTTAAATCATCCCCTGTTCTATTTTTCTGTGTCGTCACTGCCAGTACTTATAAGCTTCAACCAAAAGAGGCCATCCAACCCTACCAACTCCGGGTGGGGGTGAGGTTGAAAATGAGGATTCCCCTTGAGCAAGGATGTGGCAAACCGATATGTTAAAATGAAGGAGAGACAGATGGGTGGAGAAAGGAGAATCCTGAGATAAGATGCATACAGAAATCCCATGTGCTTTATAAGTTAAAAGTACTAGACTAGGGTTCAGAGACAAGTATGAATCTTAACTGAGCCATAAACCTTCCAGGCGGCCTTGGACAGTAACCATCTTTCTCATAGCCTAACCTATTTCTCAAGGTTGCTGTGAAGACAAAATCTGACTTTTTTTTTTTACAGATATCCTGTAAATCACCTTGATATCCTTGGAAGAAAGGTGGAGGGAAATGTAGTAGATAAACAATAACATAAAATCATGTCCAGATTGTGAGGGCTGTCTTATTTATCATTCCAAAGGAAATGACAACTTAAGACTGCCAAGTCTTTAGAGATATCAGTCCCATATTTTAGGAGCTAGTGTTACATTAATTTCACAAAACAGAAGAGTTCACAAAATACGTAAGAGTTCTGAAATATTTATAGTTTTTAGAATCTGGAAATCTTAACATCACCAAGACTGAATCTTGATTTCAGTTCTGACAAGAACTGTGTTAAAGTTAAAGAGAAAGAAAAATCCTGTTTCTAGTACAAGATCCTTCCATCTTCTGAAATTTATGCAATAGAAAATAATTTGGAGACAGCAATCAATAATTGATATAAATTTATTATAAGCACTTGTTGTTGGAAATCTTCATATTTACTGCACACTGAGATGCTGTATGCCAAATAATGAAAGAATCAAAATTACTTCTGAATACATGATGAAATATCAGTAAGGGATTGTAAAATGAAGTTGATAAAATGATTGTGCAGAGGAGTTGATAAGATGTTTATTAACTACAGTATGCATTAAAATGTTCTACTAAATACAATTCCACTTAGTTTCCATTCAAGCAAGAAAACTTCTTAAGAAAGTTGCAGGTCAATGAAAATATTATTTTTCAAAAATCTCACTTTAAAGTAGCAAAACCTTCTTTCAAAATAAATTTCCCAACCTGCTCAGTCAAATCATGACTTAATTTACTTTTCTGGAACCCTGTGAACGAGTTTTTGTTTTGTTTTGTTTGGAATCTTGTACGTATTTTACTTTCTAAAGGCCTGTTTCAAAATCCACATGAAAGAGAATGCCAGATGTTACAATCTGGAATAAAACTGTTGGTTGGAGTGAAATGGCTTGAATTGCTACACTACCGTAAAGGGGAAAAAAGGGTGGAGGGTCAGAAATATGGCAACTTGCAAATTAAAGGAAACTGAAAGTGTCCTGGCATCGAATCAAGTGTATGGAGAAAAACAAAAAATCTCCACCACAGACTAAGTACATCTCAATCAAAGCAAGACTGCAACAAAAATGTTTCACTAAATCCAAACCTCTCTCTAAACCCTTGATCTATTGGAGGGAAAAACATTCTGGAAATAATGATGTTTGTACAAGAAAGCCTATTATTCCTACTAAACATACATTGTTCTTTGGAAAATAATTTGGTGATCTAGATTTTCATTTTGACACTAACAAGGTCAAATGGGAACAGAATCCAGAAAGCTGTCTCACTTCTATCCTCTCACCCTAAGGTTGTCAGGTAGAGTATAGGACAGGGCTCCTGTAGTTTTTACTGTTAACAGATCCTGGATCAAGAAGAGGTATCATAAATTTCCATCAGGTGGAACTATGGGTACATCTCCTCCCTCACACACACCCCAAGCCCACTTTTTAGCTGCCGCATCCCTGACCCAACACAGCTATTTACTGGCCAGTGGAGGGGTGGCATAGTGAAGCATTTGACTATGTTCCTATAACTGGATGCACAGCAGCGAAGGTGACATTATTGCTGTGTGCCTGGCTATAGGAACACAGCAGGGTGCTTCTCCGCACCCCCTGGATCTCCCCCCCCACCGGCTTTTCTTCGCAAATGAAGATTAAGGAAGGACTCATCCCATGCTTTCTGCAAGCGCACTGATGACTAAAAAGGCCAATCCGAGATAGACAAGTCCGGTTGCAGAAAGCACAGCAGAAGGTCTCCTTGGGTGATGTTTCTGGGTTGTGATTCTTTCTGCGTTGTCGTTTCTCTTCAAGACTTGTTCGGCATGAGTTCTCAAATAAGGCTGCAGCATTGTGGATAGTGCATCTCCATGCCTCCTGATGTGAGGCCAGGGCGGACCATTGTTGGTGATCAATTTGGCCGAGCCTGAGGTGTTGTTTCAGGGAGTCCTTATATTGCTTTTTTGGAGCGCCCCTCTTAAGCTGACCCATGGCGAGTTCACCGTAGAGTACTATTTTTGGGAGGCGATGGTCCTCCATCCTAGAAACATGCCCTGCCCAGCGCAGCTGTGTTCTCAATATCATGGCCTCAATGCTGGTTATCCCTGCTTGCTCAAGGACAGCAACATTCTCCACTGTCCAGTAAATAGCCTAGGGGTGGGGGGCAGCAGCAGCTAAAGGTGGGTTGGGAGTGAGGGAGGAGTCTTGCTATAGGTCTGCCTGAAAGAAATATACCTTTTTCCTGATCCAGGATCTGTTAATGATTAAAGCTTCAGGAGCCCCATCCTATATTTAAGTTAACAACCCTATGTCACCCTAATTGTTAAAAAAATGAAACAAATGAAAGTATCAAAATGACATGTATAACATGGAGACCAATAGCCATTGCAACATGCCCCGTAATCTAAACATTCACAATTCATTCTAACTAATTTCACAGCATCCCTTATATTGAAATATTAATCTGGTGATGTGCTTCATCCGTCATTCAGTTTTCATCCTCGCTAGTTGGCTTGACTCAAGCTTCCATGACTGCAGAAAATTATGTAATAATAAAGGTAAAGCCAATCCCAAAATTCACCAAAGGGGTGGAATGCTATACAAGAATCATCCCTTCTCTTAATATAAACAGGACAGCAAATCTCTTAAAATAATATTGTTCTGCTTAAACTTTAACCATTTCATTAATTAACTAAATGTACAAATTGGTAAAACATCAATGCAGGTGCTGATGTTCAACAAGCAATGTTTACAGTTTAATAAATAGGTGCTGCGAGTCATTATTAGAAGGACATTTGCGTTTCAATCCCCTCGCACAGAATGAAAAATAGATAAAGTTTATTAATTTTATTGAATAAACAGATTAATTGTACAGTGTATCAGGTGTGAATCTCAGTTTTCCATAGGCCACACATGTACAGTGATGTCTATGTGGTCTACTAGAAGCCAACGGCAAAGACAGGCTGGAACTCAGGTACCAAGTAAAGCAGGTAAGACGAGGAAGGGCAGATACAAGGTGAGATGAACCTGGTGCTGGGTGAGGCAGGTACAAAGCAAGGTTGGGTCAGGCAAGCAAAAAGTGATTCAAATAGGAATCTGCATTGCTCCCCACTGTGACAAGTTGCTCAGACCATGGGATTAACTTAAATAAAAGGAAAGGTTTGGGGGTGTTTCATTGGTTTGTAAGGTCCATTGATTATCTTCAGCTGTAGGATCAATTAACAGCTTGTCACACTGGGTGGCCAAAAGCCCAGAGCACTGTGAGTGCATGAGGTAAAGCAGCAAAGGCGGGCTCCTAAGCGCCCTAATTAAAATATTTATCTTGGAGCTTTACACAGAAGTAGTACATACATCTTATACTTGCTGTCATGAATGAAAACACAGAAACACAATTTTCACATATTTTGTTACATCTTGTGAAAAATGAGGTATGCACACAAGTAACCTGAAGGCATATACTGTACAAACACACAGAGAATATAGAAATCTATGTGCTTTTGCAACACCTGGATATGTATTATTGTGAGAAGTAACTGAATGGGTATTAAACCCAGACAATTGTCAAATTATTTAGAGGGGGGAATACATTTTTTGTAATTAGCATTCAACGTATTACTCAGTTTTCAATTGATGATAGCCATGATTCAATATGTTCGACAATAAATGAGCAAACATTCTGGTGAGATGCTTAGGAAGGCAGGAGAATGGGAAGCATCATATCCACTTCTCAATTTATGTTCATTAAAACTTTTCATGAGGTTTGTTCTCTGATGCAACACCACCATTTGGGGTGAATGAGAACATTTGCAAACTCTAGACTTTTTACTCTTCCACTCATTGGTTCATTCCTGTTTGCAGTCACTGTTATGTTATCTGCTTCTAGGGGAGGAGTGAGTCATCTCCACACAGCAACTGGTTCAATGTTCCTACACATTGGTATGTGTATCCCAGTTAAGGAATCGAGTACATCCAAGAGTAGGGCATTGTTCCACTGCACTACACTACCTTCTTTGGGATGCATGTTCACCTGCCTCTGAATGTGAAAAAGTTGGCCCGGTTGCCTTAGCAAGAGACATATTCCATCTGGCTCAGCATGGTTGTTTGGTGGGAGTTTACAACTTTTCACAAAAAGGTTATTTTCAAAAGAACATTGTGACAACTTTACCTGAAGGACCACCTTCTATATTAACCTGGTGAAATGTTGGGGGAAAGAAGGCCTTTCTTCTCTGTTCTGCCAACATATGAAGTGAGCTTGGCAGAAACTCAAGGAAGGGCCCTCTCAGTGGCTGAGCTCAGACTCTGGAACTATCTACCATATAAGGCTCATTTAGCTCCATCACTGATGGCCTTCCAACAGCAGACCAAAAAAAAATTAAATAAGAACATTGTCTAAAGAGACCATTTATTCTTCTCTTCTGCCCTGTTATGCAAAAGATCTGCTAGTGTTTTAAGTTAATGAATTCATTTAATGTTTTATTTACTTTATTTCACATCTCCTTGTTGGACACTTATCTATTAATCAATAATTTCATTTTATCCTGTCTTTTTTCCCCAAAGTGAAGAAATTAATAAAAATTTATGAAAAGCCAAGGTAATACAGAAAATTGTTGAAAAGTAGGGCTCCCCTTGTAGGTTGATTGCTTAAAAGGAGGATTATTCCATGTGTAGGCATAAATGTTTGTAAAATAGTTATTTCCCCATTCCTTACTCTCATTCAGCTCAGCCCTAATTATAAACATGTAAACTTGATGGAGCTTGCCTTGGGTTCATGATAGATTCCAAAAGCTGCTCTTAAGTGTCAAGTTATGCATTGCTTTAAGAGATAGAGAAATGTGAAGAACACATGGTGTAAGTTTTGACTTCGTAAGATTTGTGATTTCTGTGTTCCACTCTGATTGACTAAGGTCACCAGTCTCCCTGGAGTACAGTTGATTTAATGATCTCCTTCTGGCTGTCTCATAATGCAAAAATGCATAAACAAGTGGAGGTTGGCGTGTGGCGTTTTGCTAGGGAGCCTTGTGCCTGAAGAGTGCTGGGGTTAGGAAAGAAGTTCCTGCATTAAACTCTGGCACAGATTTCTTTTTGGCTTGTTTAAACAACATTGCTGTGTGGAGTTTAGCTTGAGGTAAAAAGAATGTGAACTGTTTGGGACGGGAGGTTTCTTTAGGCTATGCTAACTGTCAGATGTATATATACAAGCTATAGCAGAATGAGATGCCTTATTTCTCTTGTCAGTTGTGTATACTGTATTTCACCTGATGACCATTTATAGTAAATGTTTTTAATGAGTGCTGGTAAGCTTGTGCTGATGGAATGGAGAGATGGGAACTGCCCAGGATTGCAACACACTGGGCAGGATTCTTATTTATTGAAGAATTACACACAGCTTAGAATGTGACGGGGGCTCCTCCTTTACAGTTCTGAATGAGCCACAGATCCTGATAGTTACTGACAACTATGGCTTAGTTCATGATGTAACTTGCTACCCCACCCCCCACAATCCAAGAGGCCAAGATCAGGACATTCCCTGCCACTGGCAGAGCAATCCAAAGAAGGTCAGCTAAGTATAATGTGCAAAGAAGTTAACTTGTTGTTGTGGATGTATATGTTTATATTACAAACAGCTTGCTTTGGTTGGATCATGTCCACAGCATTGCTCTGGCAGAGATAAACACTGAGTATATGTATCGAATTTGAATACAAATACATCCCAAATATCCAGTTCTAAGAAGGCAACACTGTTCTTGTTCAAGCATACTGTGCTTCTGCCTAGTGATTCCTAGCAAACATACTGCCTAGCGATTCCAGAAGGTTCCGAGTGCTCTGCACAGGTGCAGGAATTACCCACTGTGTGTATTCACAGAGACCACGAAGAAAGTCCTGCTCTGTTTTCGGGGTCCTATGGATTTAAAAACTCCTTGATTTCTTTCTTCAACCGGCTAGGATTCAAATTTGTATTTTCCTGGAAACATATGGTACAAGGAAAAACACAATTTAGTCCCAAAACCTTAACTGACCCAAGTGGATTCTTAAGAACAAAATAAATTGCTTTCCAAGTTAAGTAGGATTCTTCATTTGTCATTTCTCCTTCTGCTAGTTATTATATGAGCGCATACTTACTAAGATTTATTAACTACCAGCCACTAGCCTTGCTTTCTAGGCTCCATCCTCCTGGACACCATCTACTCACAACATATATTGTCTTTTGCCGCATGTATTACTGACTTTCCTGAGTCCACATTAGAAGCATAGTACTTTGCATCCCTAGATGTTCATGCTTAGTGTGACCTGTAGCTCTGGAGGTTTCAAAATAAAGTATTTCCTGCATAAGAAATGACTCTCAAGAGCAGGTATAGGGACACCATAGCACTTACACCCCATCATTTGACATCTGGGAAAATGTGAAGAGCATCATACACTTCTAATGGTCACTGCAGTGCAGTTACTCAAACTATCACATCTCTTATCCACACAGAGCATCACAATATTGCCTGTGTTTAATATTATTTTATCTCTTAAAAGGCTCCTTGCTGTACAATTCCAGTACAGGAACAGTCACCTACACCTTTTCTTTTCAAATGTGGTAGAACACAGCAAAATTGCCTTCCTCCCCACAGCCTATCATGCCCTCCATATCTTTATACTGGAAACAATCTAGTGAAATCTCACTGAATTTAATGGGACTACCGCAGAATGATTTGAGGACTACAGTCTTCACACTCAGCCCAGAGCTGAACCATTTTATACTGAAGAGAAACCCCAAATCCTTCATTGAAGCAGACAGACTTATTTACATTTGGCTTTAATTTCCTACGCCCTTTGAAACACAGCAAGACCTATAGATCAGTATGCATACTCTATTATAGCAGAGAACTGCCAGGCAACTGCATGCTCATCCAAAATATTTCCTCCACAACTTTAAAGTGGAATTTATTACCAGCAATACAACATTGCTGATATTAGCAACCCGAAGGAAGTGATATTAAAAATAATTGACATTAAGACAGCTATGACATTAAAATTAATCATGTTTCATAGACATTTGGGATGAAATTTAAAAGGCTCCAGGGTTCAAGCACCAAGATGTCCTGACATTCAGTCCTTCCCTTATTTCTTGCCTATTATGCTGACTCATTTTCTTGTACTTTCTATCCCTGCTCCCCTCCTTTCCATGTACAATGCTAGGCTTTGGGCGGAATGAATGTGTGTATATTATATTCAGAGTAGTGAATGTTCAACAAGGAAGATACATTTTTAAAACCACATACACTTTAAGAAAGAAGGGTCAGATATCTTTTCAGCATACACTCTAATGGCAAATATCAGGGAAACGTCTTCTGGTTACACTGATTAATGTCTACAGGTGGATAGATTTGATTATGCATCTGTGCAAAATAAAGGAAGAAATAAAGTACGGAAGATTCATGTACCTTTTTAAAGCTGTAAATTTCATATGCACACATCTATCATTCACAAATATAGAAAAATCTTCCACTCTCATACTCTACAGGCCTTTACTTTTCTAAACTCTGCATCTCATAAAATTAGCTGCTCATATTAATAACTCGAAAGCCAAGGCGGCACAGAGGTTTGCACGTGGGATACAACCCTGGAGATCAGGGTTCAAATCCCTGCTTGGCCATGAAAACCCACTGGGTGACCTTAGGCAAGTCACACACTCTGCCTCAGAAAAAAAACCAACTTGAAGGTACACAACAACAATTAGCAACTTATAATACAGTTAGAATGAGGCCTGCATTTAAAGTTTTAGCTAGTTATTCAAATAACTATGTGCCCTTCCTTGACTCTTTGTTTGTGCATGCATCCTCTCCACCTTTTCCCCTCATTCTTCTTCTTTCCATCCTCCTGCTAGACTGCAACTTTATCCAACCTTCCATTAAAAGAGCCTCCATTTCCCTTGATCTACTGTTCCTTCTTGCCTACAACCTTCTCTCTAATACCTTTAGCCAGTCCTGCCCCTCTCCATAATAGAACTAAGCCAAGCATTGCCAGTGCCTTTGTCACAAAATCCCTCAGTATGTTATAGTATAGATCATTTATAATGCTCGTAAGAAAACTGCCATTAACATTGACTGAAACTGTATTTAAGATGTAACTGCTTCCAGTGCAGAACAATGGAGACATGCTGGCAACATATGCAGCTCACCAGTGCTCTAACTGCTGCCCCTCACCCCCTGAATCCCAGCTACCACCATCCTTATCAGTTTTCCCCCACACTAGCTGAACTAAGGACTTTATCATACAAGATTGCTAAAGCAGCATTTTAGTGCATAGTAATGAATTTAGCCAGTACTTATCAGACGATGTCATGGCTATCCTGTTGGTGCTTCACATTCTAGTCATGACTGTTGCACCCCTTTCAACTGATAGGAAAACCATGTCAATCCCTGCCAATGTTGTTATCATTCTGCTGCTACCCCTGGGGAAATCACTTCAGTCCCGGCATGACTGCAGTCACATAGCACAAGGGGACCTGATTCTCCTCCTCTCTCCCCCTCCCCTTCACTATTTCAAAGCAGCACAGACTCCACCTGGTTTTGAATAGCAAGGGAATGGTGGGGAGACAGGGAGAGGAGAAGAATCAGGCCCCTTCATGCCATGTGACTGCAGTCATCCCAGAACTTAAGCAAAGGGACCTAGAGCAGCAGGGGGTTGCCAAAGCAGCACTGTCATGCAAATGAAAAGAGGTGTGATAATAAATGTTTTACAACTAGCACATTCCCCTTTCCTTTAATAACATAATTGCTGCAAGACACGAGGCTGGTGTAATAATGTCCTATGAGGAAAGAAATCAAATCTCTTGCTTCCTGGTGATCAGAGTGTATGCCTCATTTACCCCTTTAGTTGTCTATATAAAGAGATTCTTAGGAGATTTTCACATGGGGCCAAAATGCCCTGTTACTGCCCCACTACCTCCTCTCCTGTTCCTGCCACGGAATAACATAAATCTTTCACACACTCACCTTAATTCCGCAGCAGGAATGGGCTCCCCCTCCCCTTGCTGGCTGGCCGTAAATGCAGCCGTCGTAAGGCTGCTTTTACGACCAGCCGTCTGAAATGTTATCACGTTATCACGTGATAACTCCAGATAGTAAATTTAAAAAATAAAACTCCCCCAAACATAAAATCAGTTAACCAAGCACAAAAACACTCTTTAAATCACATAATCAAAACAGAGAGGGTAAAATAAAGGGTGCCACTTACCTGGATGTCCAGATCATACCAGGAAGTGCTCGGAACGGACCTCTCCTCCACGACTGTCATTTCGGAACAGGAAGAGGGCTCCTGTTCACACACCCGTGATTGCGTTATAGTGACAGAATGGGAGGTCTATTCACGATGAAAAATCGTGATTACATTATTCTGGAACAGTCATGGGAGCAGGATGGATGTAGGACAGAACGGGGTCAACGTCGTCTGAAAGGGAAAACCTTTCCCAACCCTGTTCTGTTCCTGCCACGGGATATATAGCCCGTGTGAAAATCTCCTTACCCTCACAGGAAAAGTTTTCCTTTCATTACTTTTTTGTCATGCACATGGAAGGAAATGGAGAACATTAACAAAATCTTGTGGATTACTTTCTTACTTATATTTTTATCATACCCTTCTTCTCAGCAGCACACAACAGTATACATGGTTCATCTCTCACTTCTTTCCATTTAATTTAAGAACAACCTTTCAGGTAGGTTTGGTTGTAAGACTAGGACTAGCCAAAAATCTCCCAGTGAGTTTCATGGTAGATTGGAGATTTGAATCTTGGGACTTTATCAGACGAGCCCTTTAAAAGCATTCTTTTGCTGGCATAAAAAATCAAGAACACCCCCCACTGCACTTACCTCTAATCCTGGCAAAGGTTTGCGCAGCAATGAAAGAGGAAATGAACAAAGGTCCATTCACTTCCTCCTTTGAAATCCCACAGATTATCACAGGATTTCATCATGCAGGAAATTAAAAAAGACAGAAAGACTTTTTAAAAGCACATACACACACTTTAAAGGTCCCAAGTAACCTGGGGAGGGTCATAAAAAGTGCATCACTTACCTGGCTGTTGCGATATCACCCAGAAGTGGTTGCGCTGGACTGGCCATTGACGCTGCATTGACGTGAGTACAATGGCGCGAGGTTTCACATACCAGCAATGCCAGCACAAAAGCGCCATGGATGATCTATTGACGACTTCAGCCAACAATAAAAAACGACAGGTTTTGGCAGGGACATAACTGTGAAAGGGCGACGTCATCTGATACGTACACCCTTTCGCAGTTATGTGGCGTCATTGTGACACCATATTTTATGTGTCTGATAAAGTCTTTGGTCTCCTCAATTCTAGTTGACATTCCAGTCCTTATAACAAGACTTTTTGTATTTTCAAATGAAAATGAAATGATACAGGTACCAGCCTCCACTGGCCATAATTGAACTAACATGCAATATACCAGGCACATGGTAACAAAATGAAAGACTTAAATAAAAAAAACTTGTTTCTCCACTCATTTCCACTATTAGGGAAACGTCTGTGCTCAAATGCCAATTCCTAGCCCAAACATTTACAGCTTTTAACAGCTGTATAATAGGAAGTCCAACAGATACAACTGCCTAGATCTTCCCTCCACTTCCTTAAAGTGAAGGGTCAATGTTCCACTGTAAATCTTCCAGCTTTCAAGATAAAAAAACAAAACAAAAAACTATACCTTCTTCCTTAAAAAGAATGCTTGTGAGAAAATATTAGGCTAAATGCTTATGTGAAAGAAATAAGCCCCAACTCAGTCTCTACAGAGCCATTTTATTTGTATATGTACCGGTATTCAGCAACCATAGTACAAGAGTGTGTTTAGAAGATGAGGGAGTGTTTTCTACTTGGGCAGCATTTGCCTTATTTACAGTATACATGATTCTTTCATGGTCTTGGTTTTCTGGGGAACATGTAAATTTGGATAAAGGAAATGATGCATCTGGAAAAAAATCTTCAGCCACCTACACACTTATGTCTAAGCCAGTTCAATTTCCTAGGCAGTTATAACACAAGAAGAAAGTACCGTAGTGGTTTTAAAGAACAATAACTCTTCTTTCTCCATCACAGCATGGGTGAATTTTAAACCAGCAAACCCTGCACAACACTGTATTTTGCAATCTTATGTTTTCCTTGTCTGACTATTATATTTTGAAGGCAGTGTGAATCAACATTATATTTTTTTCATAACTAAACAGAAATGCAACCTAAGATAGAGATGGCTAGTTTACACAATACCCAGATCCAATATAAGCCACACTGAACTATCAGAGAGCTGGCCCCTAGAGGCATCTTGCTCAAACCAGAAATTCTTTCAAAAACAGTTTACAGTATGAGTTAGTTCAGGTCAAAAAGAGCAGAAGCTGCTTTAACTGGAAGCTGACCAACATCATCCATGGTTTGGTTTGGTTTGTTTTAAGAATCTGGGAATGTGTGTAAACCCCACCGGGTCAGCCAGGTCATGTTACCCCACTTTGACAAGTGAGTCAGTTTTCTAATAAAGCCTAAGAAGGTATTGAAAATGTGCATATGTATTTATTTCAGTATTTTTATGATGCCTTTCACAGCAAGGCTCTCTCAAAGTGATTCACAATTAATATAATAAAACATTTTAAAATATAAATTATAAAATCAACATTTCAGACTTTAAACTAAAAGAGCAGTATAAAACACACTCTAATAAGTATGCAGCCAATGTTTTTCTTAGCCATAGTTTGCCCTGGTTCCTCATCCCATGCATCTATTTTTCCTAGCAAAGTTGAGTGGCTACTGACCAAGCATACAGCCTCATGTCTCCATCAGTTCAACCCTTTGTTTGTGGGAGGGCAGTTGGCTGTGCCTCTGTGGACTTTTTGTGACTGGAAAAACATATAAACAAATTACACTGTCATACTGAAACACACCACCGGCCCATCTCGCTTGGTATTATCTACGGGGACTGGCAACACCAATTTCAAAATTTTGGGCAGGGGTCTTTCACTGCCATACTTGCTGATGCTAGGGACTGAATTTTTAACCTACCATTGAGGTACAGCAATGGTGTAAATATTTGTGAGATTTTTAAAAGATATATCAAAATGATAAAAAATTATCATTTAGAAGGCCAAGCAACAAATCCCTCATAGTTCCCCTTCCCTGATAGGCTATACTAGCAACGGCAGGGTGAGCTGGCTGTTTTTGCTTCAGAGAAAGGGACTGCCACTGGTGCTTTGCTTTTCAGAGGAGAAACTGTGTGCCAGAAAAGTTCCAGCTGTAGTTCCTCTCTCTGAAACCAGAACGGGTGGTTAACCTCATGATGGCAGGGCAGGCCCCCTGTTCTGGCTTCAGAAAGAGCGACTACCGCTGGGGCTCTGCCTTTGGCATGAGAAGTGGTGCTGAGGAGTGGGGGAAATGGTGGCACCTCAGACAGCGCTTGTCCTTCCTCTCCTCTCCACCCACCCCCCCTGAATCCAGTGCAGATGGATTGTTCACACAGCAATTTTTCAGCAAACTCCGGAGAAAACTGAGTTTTCTAAAACCCAGACTAAGAGGGTATTCCTCTAGTCTGGTGCAAATAGGGCCACACATTGTGTTGCACTATCGCACCAGATTTGGGGGAAAGACCACACATTATTTGGCATCATTCGGGTGGACTGGGGGGGGGGATTCACTGGGTGTAGAAAAAGCCCTACATTGATAACATTTCTGTTTCCCATTCTACCGTGTGTAAAGTTCATAGATGAAACAACCAGCACAAGAGAGGCTCAAACAAGTTGTATACTATCACAAATGAAAATTATTTTTCTTTTTTAGTACCACTAAATATTGCTTTCAAATTCAAACATATTTATTTTTACATTAACCCAAACATGAAACACCACCATATGATTCATATACTGGTAACTAACCACCACTAAGCAACAAAGCCCCATCTGGAGGGGGTCATCACAGAGAAAAAATGCCAGTTGTTAATATAGTCAGGATTCTTTGCTGAATTTTTGTTTAAAAATACCTTTATGCAACCTTCACTTGCTGTCTTTTTATCCTCCCTGCAGTAGAAAGGAGAACTATTGTTCCCTGAGGCATGAGAGAATCACTATTTTATACACTATGAAAAGAGGAAGATTCTCTACTGAGGCAAAGTGACTCAAATTAATTCAAATTTTTGCGCTAAAGTTTTTAAAATACATTAAAGGGTATTGTTCCAAAAATGCTTGTTTTTTTCAAAAAAAATTCCACAAGAATTTCAGCACATATGCATATCGAATGCCAGCTTTTCTCCATTTTATTAGATGAAGTCAATTCCTCAAATTAAATTTAGGATGTCAGCTAATATAAAAAAGAAGCATTTCCTTTTCTTCCCACCCCAATATAGTTTTAACTACTTTTGAAGGTAGAAATCGGGCCATCAGTAATTTTTATCATGAAGTAGCAAGGCAGAGCAAAAACTAGCAGCTTATCAAAGGGAACTTATATGACTTCTGCTGATACTAACCTGCTATAGTATTATCTTTTTGCATGCCAGGTCTGAAAAATACCTGGCCCATAGGCCAACAAGCACTAAAGGGTGTTGCGGATGGCCTGCAGGCCTGCTTTTCAGGTTCAAAGAACTACCTATAGCAATAGGTTTCTTGGGCACAGAAGAAACTACCTCTTCTTCCTAGGCTAAGCCATATACACTCCCTGACCTTTATGGAGTGTGTTCCTTGATAACATGGCTGGCCTTTTCACATCTAATTAATAGATATGCTCCGCAGTAACCCACATGCAGCAGCATTTGTTCTGGTTCAGCATGTTAGAAACATTATGCTCACTCACCAGAGCTCAATGACATCTCATAGCTCTCAGCTGGAGCATCTTACTGTTCAGGTCACTGATATCACAATGGCTGTTTATGCAAAGGTCTCTCCAGCTTCAGCCAGACCTAGGGCATCCTTCATTCTAAAACTGGGACAAGTGCCCAATGAAAGCTGGTTTATTCCTTTGTGCAAAGGTCAGGGGAATGCTTGTTGGACACAGTGCATGTGTGTGTTTCTGTTCAGGGCTTCCCTCAAAAATATCCTTAGGCTTCTTAGCCTTTCTAAATAAAACATCAGAAGGGGAGATGTGTGTGTATGCATGCATGCATGACAGTAACAGAGGCTGAGAAGGAAATGGAGGATTAGGGTAAAGAAAGACTATGGAAACTGGAAAAGTAATAAGCAGTTTCACTTCAGTGGGAAAAGCAGCCTTATTAGAGTATGAATGAATTTGAATCTGATAACATATAACAGTACAGCTTAATGGCAGATGGGTCCAAGCAGTTTGTCTATGTATATGCATGAAGAAAGCCTAAAAGCTGAATGTGTGATAATAACTACTTGACTATTCCCTACCAACATAAGAAAGGAGTACTGGTATCCCAAGGCAAACTAGTGAAGTGTCATGTGGATAAACACTTAGATGGGAAGTAAACACACAAACTAGCTTCAAAACATTTGATTATCACTCTTTCTAAGATACCAGTTTAATGGAATGGTCCCCCCAAGGAAAACTGTTATCACAAAATTCCTACAGTAAAAATGGACTCCAAACCTATTAATTCTCCTTTTGTGGCCTCTCATTTTAAAGAGCATCTTCAGTCTGAAAAACCTGAGAAAAGCCCTAATATAGCTGAACTTTTACTAAAACTGCAGAGGAAAACAGAACATCTTTAAAGAGATTACAGTGGCAATGAAAAGTTTGAGAGAGATATTATAAATTATAAAGAACATCAGGGAAGGGCTGTTTCTGTCATTCATACTTTTGCCTAAAGGAAAGCTGCGGTTTCAGTATAGGTGGGAATATGAAAAGTGACACTGAACTAATGTATCGGGCATTCATTTTTGTTGCATATTAGCAATGCTTGTAGTGGATAAGTGAAATGTCATATCTTGTTATGCACATTTATTGGAACATAACTGAGCACTTCATAGGGATCACTTTTAAGGGAGTGGAGCTTGTGTTTGAGAAGTAAATTAGATGTTGTTGACTGTGATGGAAGGTACCAATATAGTTGTACTATTTCCTAAGAATTTCATGTGTATTTTTCACATTTTATACACAACTAGCAATATATTCGAATTTTGGAAGGGAAGGGGTTTGTCTGGCTTTATCATCAAATGTCTTTATGAAAATGTGATTTTTTTCAGATATCAATTTTGATAGTTTTAAAAACATTCCAGTTTCCTCCTTTAAAAGTTAATTAATGCAATTTCCACGTAAGCTTCCACCTGGACGTGAAGATAGACTTCCAATAGGGTTAAATCAGAAACAACTGATATACTGTTCTAACAATATGAAAGATTCAAATCATGTGGACACCATACTGTGTGATTATTCATTGTATAGTCAGCTCTCTAAAAATTAGCAAGTTCATCCCCAGTGTAAACCTGACCAGCCCTCCTAAGCTAGCTCACAGACACAGCTAATCACAAAGTGCAGCTTCCATATGCTTTGGGTCACTGGTGGCAAAAGTTCTTCTTAATGCATTGTTAATTGACCATTGCATTCCCACAAAAGAGTTATATTTCTCCCTGAATCAGCAATGATTCAGTGGCACCTGGTGGCGCAGTGGTTAAATGCCAGTACTGCAAGCCACCATGTTGCAAGTTCGATTCCAGCGGGCTCCAAGGTTCACTCAGCCTTCCATCCTTTCGTAGGTCGGTAAATTGAGTACCCGGCTTGTGGGGGCAATTAGCTAACACACATTGGAAGCTGTTTAATGCAGTGTAGATGTGTAAAGTGCTATTGCTTAAAACAATTTGTAAACCGCTCTGATAGCCTTGTGGCTGAACAGCGGGGTATAAATAACTAAATCATTTTTTTAAAAAAAATTGCATTGAAAATAAGGACACTTTTAGACCTGAATCCTACTGTTACTGTATATTAAGAGTAGTTTGATTGAATCGATGGGATTTATGTAAGTGGTAACTCACTGTTCAACAACTGAGCCAATGGGACTCAGGCCTCTGTGTTTATGTCACATATTCGGTAGCCATCATAGGATAATCATTATGACTTAAATCCAACATGCATCATTAGTGTATATACACAGGTCTTTACATGCAGGTGTACTGTGCCACAAGAAACAGCTGGATGAAAACGATAAAGAGACCACACCCAGGACGCAATAGCAAATGTGTTAGCACTTGCCCTATGCAAGGCAAGTTCCCAGTCTGCAACCTACACAAATACTTCACATTTTGCTTGGGATATAGGGATAACAACATATGCTGCATACTGCAGTGGAACAATTGTGCATCGTGCTTTTTGCATCTGGTACCTCCAGAGATATCAGACTAAAACTTTTCCACATATTATTTTATTGTCCCTTTCTCTGTGCAGCACATTCTTGGTGGGATGTGCTTCTCAATATGTATCTATTATTTTTCATAGATCTGGTTCTAAACAGGAAGTGCCTAAACAGGATGTTCAGTTATCACACTACAATTACATCAAGAGGGTTCTTGAGAAATTAACACAAGAAACAGTATTAATGTCACTGGAACCAGACAGGTTTTTGTACCGTCGCCTTGTCATGAGATAAACAAGTCTGAAAGCATTAAATAGCAAAAAGCAACAAGCCTCTGGCATACATGCTGATGCCCTTTGTCATTCTTAAGAGACCTTTACAGTCTGTAGCAAAGAACAGAGAGGTATGATGATGAGGTTAATGAGCACAAACTTGTCATCCATGGGTTGGATCCAGATTGAGGGCTCATCTACATTGGGGGTAAAAATCTGGATGAAATTTGGACTACTCAGGCCTGGAGTTAAGCACCATATCTTACCTGGCCAAAGCCTGGATCTGCACCGCTTGTTGCTGGGCTTGTCTACATAAGTGATTCATCAGGATTTTTACCCCCAGTAAAATAAGCTACGGGGCCACCACTTAACCAAGTTCCTCCGTGGTGCCACTGCCACTGGCATGTAGTCACTCACTCTGAGGTCAGAACAAGGCAGCCAGCCACGCGAGCAGTGGCAGCACCAGAGAGGAGGAAAATGGTGGCACCTGTCAGGCAGTGCTTGTCCTGCCTCAACAGCCCGAATCCAGGACAGATCCTTTGTTCACACTACAGTTTTCTCCGGAGTTTCCAGCAAACTCCGGAGAAAATTGCATGTTTTTAAAACCCAGATTAAGGTGATATACCCACGGCCAAATTGATTACCAACAATGGTCTGCCCTGGCCTCACATTGGGAGGCTTGGAGACACACTATCCACAATGCTGCAACCTTATTTGCGAACTCACGGCGAACAAGTCTTGAAGAGAAACGACAACGCAGAAAGAATCACAACCCGGAAACATCACCCAAGGAGACCTTCTGCTGTGCATTCTGCAACCGGACTTGTTTATCTCGGATTGGCCTTTTTAGTCATCTGCGCGCTTGCAGAAAGTGCGGGATGAGTCCTTCCTGAATCTTCGTCTGCGAAGAAAAGCCAGAGAAAGATCCAGAACTTGGTACCGATAGGACCATATCTTGTGTGGCCTTATTGGGCCAGATTTGGTGGGGGGAGGGTGTTTGGGGCTTTTTCACTAGTGTAGACAAGCACTTAGACACACTTAGAACAGACCCACTCACATCTATGAAATAAAAAACATATCTTAAATCCCATTGGTATCAATACAGTACGTCTAACTGAAGCATAAATAAATTTAGAACTAACACACTGCTTCCATGGCTCAGCCATTATAAAAGTTCCACAGAGTGACCTTGTGAGAGGACTTCACAGTTTTATCTTATATAAAAGGGTAAAATAAGGTTCATTTTCTTGACTTATGATTTTGAACTAAAAGGTAACTAGACAAGGGGGAACCGTCATCCTTATTAAAGCCACCTGTCTAGCATACTTGTGCAAAAAATACCATGCAAACAATACTCAAGTCAAGACTGGCCACAGCCTGGATCAATGGGGATGACAATTCAGAATATAAAGGACAGACAAACCACCTCATATTCTTTGCTGTTTTTATTAGAGAAGAATCCTCTTTTCACCTATATTTTTAGATTTGAGCTGGTGCAATGTTATGAAACATATCGTGTTCTACAAATAATTTTTCTGTTATCATCTAAGCTTCAACCTTTAGAGGCTGTGAAAGAACTTGTACTCTCTCTCTCTCTAAATTTCTCTCTCACACAACACACACACACACACACCACTTTTCGAATACAGTAAGTGGGAAGTCTGCCATTATTTTCCTGATTCCTTCACAAAGTTGCTGTATAAGCATAGCAAATACAGTACACACCTGTTCACTGTCATGTTTCAAGGAGTGTGAATTTATGCATAGCACCTATTCAGTTTTTGCTTTCTTACTTTTTCTAATTAAGTGGTGCTTTAAACAAAAATCCCTCTTTTTTTTCTTTCTCAATTTGAGTTAATTTGTCTTGATTCCTTTACTGTTCAGGATCCAAATGCATCACATCATTATCTGAAAAAGAAAAACACACACATCCATTTCATCTTTGTGCAAGAAAGGCTTTTGAAACCTCAATCCCAAACACATCTGATTCAAATTAGGCAGGACTCTGAGATACTCTGTTTCTACACATGGCTCTGCTGACCATTTCGTTTTGAGCACAGCTAGCTATTCCCTATGGGAACTGACAGCAGTAAAAAAAAAATTAGTTCAGACACTTCTGCCTCTCAACTAAATTCCTGAAATCACAGAACAGTCTAGAAGAGCAGGCTCCAGGCATCATGCATGCGGGACTGGGTCTCAGTCATTCTGAGCATTCACACTCTTGGGATATGGTGACCTATAGCCTTTCTCCCACTGCTAGCCAAAGAATACAAACAGCAGATGTCCCAGCATGTACATAATCTGGTCATAGTCAGAATACTGTATAACTGATTAGGTATTTCCACAGAATGTTCAGCCAATTTCCAGCTTAAGTGTGCAACCGCCCCCCCCCACAATTTTTTACCAATTTTTTATGTTGCTCAGTTTATGAACTTATTCAGGATAGCCAAATTAAGGTTCATAAGCGGGGGGGGGGGGGCAAAAGGAATCATTTTATTTCTTCCCCAGCTACTTCTACACATTAAGTTTCCACACCATATGGGCTGCTGCCACATTGCAGAAATAATGAAGATTGACACTGCTTTAACTATCATGGCTCCATCCTATGGAATCCTGGGATTTGTAGTTTGTTGTGGCACCAGAGCTCTGTGATAGAGAAGTCTAAATATCTCACAAACTACAAATCCCAGAATTCCATAGCATTGAACCATGGCAGTTAAAGCACTGTTAAACTGCAATATTTCTGTAGTGTGGCAGCAACCATAGTAACATATCCATGATGAACAGGTTGTTTACCAGTAACTCTAGTTCTTTGACAGGTCATCTGTGAACTCACACAAATGGGGTTCTCTGCGCCTGCGTAGTGCATCGTTCAGAACCTTCTACAGCTATTATGTATTTTATTATGTACTGCATTTTTGCAGTAGCCCCTCCTCCATTGGACCATATCACCAGCATGGTTCCTGCTCATTCCCTCAGTTCCTTGGACACTGGAGCAGCAGCCAAGGAGATAGGGAGAGCAGGACATACTGGGCGGGGGGGGGGAAGAGAGAGTGTTGTGTGAGTTCACAGATGACCACTTAAAGCACTACAGTTACAAGTAAGCAACCTGTCCTCCTTCATGGTCTCTGTGACTCACACAAATGGGAGACTAGCAAGCTACTCACCATAGGAGGCAGCAGTGTCATGCAAGACAAGAAAACAGCATGGCTCTCCCAAATGTGGTTTCAGCCCTGGACCATACATCCAATCTGTAGTAAGAGATGAATGTCAAAGGTTGTGACCATGTAGCCGTGTAATATACCCATCATCCCACAGTTTGGTTCACTTATAATTGGCAATAATTTGATATCAATTTGTCCAAATTAGGCTTTTCAAGGGCTGAAGGGGAACGTCAGGTCAGGGTACTAGCCAGGAAAGAGCCTAGTAAATTTCCAATATTCACACCTTTTGACATATACAAGGGATAACTCTTTGAAGTAGGAAAAGATTCTTCCTGCCTCATCTCTGGTAAGGAAGACCATAAGTTCTTTCATCTGCATATCTACAACTCAAAAGGGAGGTTGTCCATCAATCACCAGATCTAAAGGTACACCTATCTACCAGTTCTGGGCTTATCCAGGATTCTTGTTTCAATTGTTGGGAACAATCTGAAGACAAATGTTTCTTTCACTTAGATTGAATCTTCAAAGGGACTTTTCCTGTAAAACCCCCTGGAAAAATCAGTTCATTGTGTTAAGGCCCCCTTGTTCTATCCTCCACATCAGCCTGATCTGCTTTCCCCCTCCTTCCCCCCTCTCTTCTCAAACCCCTTAATGCTTCTCCAACCCCTGGCTGACATCTTGCTGAGACAGGCACTTCCTCCCCACTTCTGTAACCATGACTTCCCGCTCTAACTTTCCACCTGCCCCATTTTTGGTGCATCAACTTGCTGCTACTGGAGAATAATTCCACTGGTACTACTTTAAGCAGAAAAGAAATGTCCAGTCTCAGGACATCTTTGTCCCTGTTATTATTTTTGTTTTCTTAAAGATCAACAATAAACCTGCCTTTGCACTTTCTTCCTTGACTTTCTTCAATAATCGTTCCAAGTCTTTGCTATTTTCTGCTAGTAATATGGGGTCATGTGCATATCTTTTTAATTTTAATTTAATTTAATTTAATTAGGTATTTATACCCTGCTGTTCAGCCACAAAAGCTATCCGAGCGGCTTACAATTTGTTTTAAGCAATAGCAATTTACACATCTACACTGCATTAAGTAGTTTCCAATGTGTGTTAGCTAATTGCCCCCACAAGCCGGGTACTCATTTTACCAACCTACAAAAGGATGGAAAGCTGAGTGAACCTTGGAACTGAACTTGCAACTGGTGACTTGCAGTATTGGCATTTAACCACTGTACCACCAGGGCTCCACCAGGGCAAAATCTTAAATTGTTGATTTTCCTTTCTCCAATTTTCACACCTCCTTCCTCTGAGTCTAATCCTGCTTTACTTATGATATGTTTTAGCATCCAAGTTAAGCATATAAACTGATAAAATGCACCCTTGTCTGGACTCCCTTGCCAATTTGGAACTATGCCATTTCTCCATATTCTGTCCTGATCTAAATCTTAATTTTGGGATTTCCCAATTGCTACCTATTTAGAACTAGCAGCTGTACTTGAATAGGAATCAGATGAAGGAGGGGGTACCATTACAAAAGCTTGTAATGTGCATTTTGTGTTAACTATGCCCTCTCATGGTAGAACTCAGAGGAACACAAAATACTGTTTCAGAAAGTGAGTATTTACATCACCGATTCCTATATTCTCCACTCCGTGCCCTCTATGAAAACAGTTATACAAACAATACTTTGATTTTAAAGGCAACAAGGCATAAACTGAGACAGGACCCAACTCACTGGGGAATACTGATAATGGCAGCATATGTCACTTATCTACCAGAAATGTATTAGAACAACAGAACTCAAAGGGCTCATTTCTGCCTCTTGTATAACTGTAATCATAACTGTGTGGGCAGGGGCTATGTGAATCTTTATGCGCTGTCATATGAAAAAACAACCCACTGTTACAGTTGCATTGCTTTGGTAGAACAGCCAATTATTTATTTATGTATTTATTTTGGAAGAAAGCAAGTGATTAATTGCAGAGAAGAATTCAGACAAACATGTTAGCCTGAGAGTATTTTATTTCACCTTATCTACACATATGTTCAGAAGTGGGAGAGGGGGGGATAAAAGCAACTTAGACTTGGGAGTTTTAAAAAATTAAGAAAGTGCTGTAATTCAGAGCAACAATCTTCTTTCTCATTCTTCCTTTACATCAAAGCTCTGTGGACTGGTTCAGACATGAGATCCACAGTAAGTCATGTGCACTCAGGAGATTTTCGGACACCTCTTTCAGTCTCTTGCCGCGCAAGCAGCCTCCGGTGCAGTAACGAGGCTGCCGCGCGGCAAGGAGTCCATTTCGGATGATGCCGTTTCTCTCTGGGCGTCGTCCGTGACTGTTGAGGCTAGCATTGGAGGCGGCCGCGCTGTTTTTCACTCATGGAAGTTGTCTGTGAGTAAAAAACAGTGCGGCCGCCTCCAATGCTAGCCACAACAGTCATGGACGACGACGAGAGAGAAACGCCATCATCCGAAATGGACTCCTTGCCGCGCGGCAGCCTCGTTACTGCACCGGAGGCTGCTTGCACGGCAAGAGACTGAAAGAGGTGTCCGAAAATCTCCTCTGTTTCCAATAAGTAATCCACATAAGCACTCTGAAATACTGCCGTCATGACAGAAGCCTGTATTGTGCGAGGCTTGAGCACCTGTATGTTAACCTAACTTCCTTACTACAGTATTTCTAAACATTAACAACATTTGAAAATATAACAATATTTGTCCCAGAGTCTCTATTGCTAACTTGCCTACAGTCATCTCTTCAGTCAGGAGAAATTTTCTACATGCCTCTGAGGCTAGAATATATCAACAAGAGAAAAAGACATAACAAGGTGTGTATCGTTATACAGTAGTTCTTATTTTCCAAAGAAATGGGGAAGTAAAAGCTATAGAAGCAGTCTCTTTTTAATACAAATACAAATGAATTTACTGTTCTTAAGCATATGAACCTTTCATAGGTCTTGTCTATATGGGGGCAGGGAATACAAATGCATTCGGAAAGGCAGGCATTTGCAACGCTGAGAACTGCCTACATGGTCAAAAGACCCACCCCCAAACTCTGCATGACCCTCTAGCCAGCAGGCCGCCGCGAGTCATTTACTCGCGATTTTAAATCTGCCACCACCAATTTAAAAAAAAAAACTGTTTGCCAGGCTGCGCACTAGCAACACTTCATATTTACAAATAAAGATATAAAAAAAGAGTTAAAATTGCCATTTGATCGACTTACTGGGCCTTCGCTTAGCCGAAAATCCAACATGGCGGCCACAGCCGCTTTCCCTCTTTGCTAGCCCTACCCCCTGTGCTTGTCCAGCCAAACAAATTGCACTGTCTGTTCGTATCTGTGCAAACCTGAGTGTTCAAATGGTTACACATTTGGAAGTCATACAGAGCTTTTCAGAAAATCTGTATGAAGCCCCGGATATGGCGCACATGGACTTTGTGGTGGGTTTGACTGCTCCCCTTCTGAATAACACGTATTTGTGCAAACGGCTGTTTGAACAGATCGCCGTTCTTTTGCATCGTGTACGTATTATTTTGACCATATAGACAGGAGAGGACCACAATAACATTATTTTAACAGAATTTGACTAATTCTTTCATTACTCTTCTTTTTTCCTCTCTATTTACCTGGCTGTTCTAAAAATTATGGTTAATATGTTTAAAAATACAGTCAAAATAGTGCCTTTTAAGAAAATACTGCATGAAAATAATGTCAGGCTGTCTATATTCTGGTTTGTCTATGTTTCTTTTCTTCCACCTACTTTTCAGATACGTAAGTATCTGAGTCCCTCTAGTGGTTCACTCTGGAAGCATCATGCAAAAGTTTAACTAAATTTGTGTGTGTGTGTGTGTATTTTTGTGCATGAGTAACAACTGTAAGCCAAAAATCTCCACTGCAATTCCAAAGTGCTGTTCCTGTCTCACCCATGCAGTCATGTAAGCCAATTAGGAGATGAGGTGAGAAAGGCGAGGGAGCTGATCTCAACACTTGTTCTTCATGGCACTGCACTGCCTCTGAGTACAACCTGCAGCATGGGTGGGGCAGCTGCCAAAAATAGTTCAAATCAATTCTCTAATCAAAAGAAGCAAGTGTTTTGACTGTTGTATTACATATCCACAACTGATTTAAACAGTTACTATAAATACCGTCGGGTTCAATGAAATTTCATAACTCTTTGGTCAACAAATAATCATGAAATGTTACATTTGCTATTTGTTTTGTAGATCAGTAGCAAATCAAAACCAACCTACTAGCTAACTCAGCTGCAAAAGTGAAAATTTAGCATCTAGCTGTGTTGGGAAAGTAATGATCACCCAGTAATTCCCTTGCTTAGCTGCTCTAGGCCTACCATGCGTTATTATATCAAATACACCCAAATACTAATACAGAGCAGGACATAAACTAGAATGTCACCAAAAAACACTCACAGGTTTTCTAACAGCCTCAACAGACCAGCATTGACAACAAATACTGTACTAGGAAATATTCTTCAGAGAGAAAGGACCATCATGCACTGTCCTAATTTATTACCAGAAGTGAATCTCTAGCAAACCTTCCCTTGTAGAACAAAATATAAGGGTGAGGGAGAGTTATCGTGAGGGGCAGAGGCTGTATCGGGACCTGTTGACTTATCTTTTGGTGATCTGCAAGAAAATAGCAAGAGTATTTTATTCCCTGTCATTTAACAAGAACAATAAATTAAAAACCCATTTAAATAACTTCTCCTGATATTAAGGACAGCATGAGAGAAAACAAGGATTTTTGTTCTAAGGGATTTTGAATACAATTCTAGTTCTGAAAATAAATTATTGGGTAGACCATGTGCTCACAGGCATGCCTCTCTTTAATTCTAAAGGTACATCCACTCCTTGAGCACTTAGCTTCAATTGACAGGTGTTGGGGTTCAGGTAACAAAGCAGATCCCAAAAGGCTGGAGTCTGCCCAACAATGATTCAAAGATGGAGGTCTCACCACTTGAATCTGTCTGAAAGGCAATAAATGAGTTGGAAGGACTTTCCCATCAGCTATCAAACCAACATCTCTTTGAGGGAGTCTCAGCATTTTTGACAGATTCCAAAACCATTCAGAGCCAGAAAGTGGAATGCAAAAACACTCAGGTGCAGAAGGTAAAGATATAATAATCTGCCAAGGACCCAAGGGAAAGCTAAGTAGATTGTGCAATTGCAAGGGTGGGGAACAGAACATTTCAGGACACAAAATCCAGATGCTTCCATCTGACAATATATGAAAATATCAATTTCTAAGAAAATCTGTCTTTATCTTTCAGCATCCTGTTCAACTTGGATGTCACAGGCTCAAACAGAATTTAAAAGAGTAGCTGAAGCAAACGTGACACTGCCCTGCCAACACCGACTGCACCTCCTGGAGCCAACAAGCCTGGACATAGAATGGCTGTTAAAAAATTCTGA
This sequence comes from Gambelia wislizenii, assembly GCA_030847615.1. Taxonomy (NCBI): domain Eukaryota; kingdom Metazoa; phylum Chordata; class Lepidosauria; order Squamata; family Crotaphytidae; genus Gambelia; species Gambelia wislizenii. Next base: position 36,622,349 of record JAUMIR010000007.1, read on the forward strand.
GGCTAAACCAAAAGTGGTACGTCTAATTCCTACAACTGCCTAATGCCCTAACAGTATCGTTCAAATAAAATGTAGGAATATAAGAATAATAGAAGCTTCCTTCTCACCTACAGAATTATACAAACAGGCATAGGGGAAATTGTAGCTTTACAGCCATGTGAGCAGAGTTTTTGTCAAGTACAAACTGATAAACAGCACTATCTCTGGTCAAAACTATAGGGCAGCAAAATCAGCTAACTATGATTATATCATTCATTAGGACTCAAGTTTCAAGCATAGCCATTCCAAAGATGATAGGATTAAAATAAAGTCGATGATGTACTTTAGGGCTCTTGTTTATAATGATGTGAACCATGTTCTAATATTTCTAGAATTCTTATTGAAGACTCAGTGTTTTGCAATATTTGTGTGTTAAAACCTTGCACATGTTATGCTAACCTGACTGTGATTGTGTAATAATAACTATGAACAATGGTGGCACTAGGGGGTGCAGAGAGGCTGAACCACAACAGGTGACACCGTCAGCAGGAGAGGTGACACCAGCCTTAGTGCCACTACACATTATCAATTAGGCCAAATATTAAGTACATCAAATGTGACTTGTATCCATCCAGTTATCATCTACTCTAAGCTACTCTACTGAGAGAAAAGTTGGACTGATTATGAAGTTTCACTTTTGGTGAATGTGGGAATGAAGCTCCACTGAAACAGACAAGGGACACATTTTTCTTTAAAAAACAAAATAAAACCCAAGAGCAGAATGTGAAAGAGTATCCCTTACTACCCAGAATAAGTATAACACTGAGATATTAACAAAAATGGCCATTAAATAACATTAGAAATATATATACAATCCCATCCCAATATTAACAGGGCTCAAGAAGACAGTAAACTGGGACACACCCCTCCCAATACCGACATTAAATATCTCACACCCTGAATTCAGGCATGATAACCAGATCTCCACCACCAAGAATGAAACATCATAGTAAATTCAACTTCTCTCGGTTGGAACATCTAAGAGCAACCTCATCCCAGTTGAAGAGAGTCCACTTTCAGTATATGGATTTAAAATTTAACTATTCCTCAACTTCCCAATCATTTGGAAATGTTTGAAAGTCCAGCATCAAGCCTAAGAACCTCATGAAGTAAATTATTCTGTTCCTTGCCACTGTGTGCTTGTTTCCAACTTATGGCAAGCCTATCACAGGGTTTTCTTGGTAAGATTTGTCCAGAGGGGGTTTGCCTTTGCCTTCCTCAGAGGCCAAGAGAGTGTGACTTGCCCAAGGTCACCCAGTAGGTTTCTATGGCCAAGCAGAGCTTCAAACCCTGGTCTCCTAGTGTCCTAGTCCAACACTCAAACCACTACACGACATTGGCTCATTCTGTCCCTACATAATTCATTTATTTTAGTCCATCTTTCCTCTCATGGAATGCAGCATCTATTTTACCTTCATAGTAATGTTGTAGGATTATACTATGGTGAGATGCTGATTAATCAAGTGAAGATGACTGTGTGAATATTTGAATTCAGATCTCCCTAACTGAGTTATTCTCATAAAGTATTGCATTTTACAAGTAGAGTCAAAGAAGGAACAAACGGCATGACTTCAGACATTCCTGTGAGACATAGGATAAGTTTAGAGATGTACTGTATACTGAAACAGCTCTGTCTTACCACTCTTTAAAAAGTGAATTAAATGGGCAGTTCTATCAAATAGAGTACTTCAATAACATGACATACTTGTTATGAATACTAGTAATTAAGAAATTGCTACAGCTTGATTTCTGTAGATCCTAAGAACTTCACCTTCTTAAAACTGAGCTCAAGTACATACAATTTTACTGAAACAACAACAATCGGGAAAAGTTAGATGTACTGTACATAAAGTCTGATCTAAGATCAAGCTTAAGCAGGGTCTGACTAACAGGAATGTTTATGTAGTTACAAGTTCAGCTGGTATAATTAAAATAGATCCAGTGTAAAATCTATTTCCACTAAGAAAGCATACTGTTGCAGTGCCTCAATTGTTCATTGCAATGTGTGTGAAGTATAAAAAAACTGATAGGATTACAATCTAATTAAAGCTCAGAGAGCCTTAACCTCTCATGACTGGGAACTACGTGGGTTTGTTTCTTGGCCAAACTAGCAATGGAAAAATCAGAGAGAAGCTAGCTGATTAGTGATTGTTTTTTGCCTTTTAGGTAATCACTTATGCAGGAGGTAACATCTACAGTGACTACAATGAAGAACAAAAGGGTCGTGTTTCATTTGCCTCCAATTTTCTGACTGGAGATGCCTCTTTAGAGATTTCTCTCCTGCAGCCAAGTGATGCTGGACAATATACATGTAAAGTTAAAAATGCTGGACAGTATGAGTGGACCCATATCACTCTGAAGGTTCTGGGTAAGGCTACTAAACAGTTATTCAGATGACTAGAGCTGCTAAATGCTAAATACTGAATTCTTCTTGCTTATAACTATGCTGAAAATATCATCTCATTTTCCCTTCTCCCCAGAAAAACCTTCCAAGCCCAAATGCTGGAAAGAAGGAGACATGTCCGAAGGAAAAGAAATCTCTTTACAGTGCAATTCAGTCTCTGGGACTACACCTATAATGTACACTTGGCAACGTATAGATGAGGAGGGAAAAACAGGGTCCTTGCCACCCATGGCACATATCAGTAAGTCATTGTTGCTTCAATTCATCCCACCCGTCTTCAGCAAAGTTTCTTCTAGAACTGCTGTGAGTCAGCACGGCACTTATTTAAAGTAAATAAAGCAGGCAAAATGCTGGTTATTTTGCTTAATGTATGTGCACACCTATATTCTATATCACTTCTGAAAGTTCTCTCTGCAATTCCAAATGTGGAACTGCAAAGACCATGACAAAGATCATCTACCTTCCCTCTTCCACTTCTTTCAGACTTGAACCAATTTTCAAAACTAAACTGGTATAAGAAATACACATTACACACAATAATTCTCAGACTATTCAGACTACTCGTGTAAAACTTTCAAAAAAATTCTAATTTTTGACTACCTCTCTAAATAATATGTTGTATTCAACTTCTAAATCATTCCTGAATATTATAGAGCCTTCTTGAGCATTCCTGATGTAATGAGATTATAGAATTTTCACTATCACTCTAAAGCTCACCATACCTATCACCCTCATCTTCCACCCCCGTCTCTACTGCAGCTGTTTTTCAACATCTTCCCCCACTGAAGCTCTCTTCCTCCATTCCCTTCCCTATTACCACTATGGACACTTGCCATCTGTTCCCCTACCCAACAGTGTTGACCTCCTCCATCTCTCCTCCTCCATCATGCGTATCTTCCATTCCTCTCCTAGTACTAAGAAGCATGCTATCTTTAATACTGGAAGTAGCAGACAGCCATCATAACCAGTTGCCATTATTAAATTTTTGCTCTCTGAATTGTCTAATCCCTTTTTAAAGATGCCTAAATTAGTGAGAGTCAGCATGGTGTAGTGGTTTGAGTGTTGGACTAGGACCCAAGGTTTGAATCCCCGCTCGGCCATAGAAATCCACTGGGCAACTTTGGCAAGTCACACTCAGCCTCAGAGGAAGGCAAAGGCAAATCCCCTCTGAACAAATCCTGCCAAGAAAACCCCATGACAGAGTTGCCTTAGGGTCTCCATAAGTTGAAAACAACTTGAAGGCACATAATTTAGTAGTCATTTTCTGTAGCAAATCCTACAGCTTGACTGGGGGCTTGTCTAGATGAGCAATGCACCCCAGCTTCCTCACACCTTGGAGCCTTGCAGTCCAAATGACACAGGACTCTTGCCCCATTTTATCTCCAGGCAATCCTGGCGATGCCTGAAGCAAAGCTGGGGGAAGCCCTTTTACAAAGTTTTTAAATAACACTTGGGAAAACCCACATCATGTACTGTGCAGGCACAGAATAACCCATTAGTGTGATTCACAGCGGCCACAAAGAAGAACCCAGATGGGTCTGAGGCAGGAATGCAAGAGTCCATACTTGCATGCCAGGCTGCATCTCTGGACGCCTCCACCGCTGGTATCACTCTGAAGCTGGGAAGGAGGCTCCCTGCATGTGACCAGCCTTGATCACATGCTGAGGACCTCCTTCCCAGCTTCAGAGAGTGCCAAGTGGCCACCAATACAGGCCGGTGTGTGCGTGTGGACCTCCGCCCATCTCATCATGGCAACAGGGAGGAAATAGGCCAGCTCTGGGAGCAGATTACTCCACTCAGAAGGCGGCACATTCTGGTCAGTGCAGACAAGCCTGGGTCTTATTATGTTACCTAATTAATTAACACTTGTCTCTTGCTTTTCCAGACCTTTCCAATCCTGCACAAATTTTTATGAAAAATCTTACATGGGTAGCTACAGGATTATACCAGTGCACTGCCTCCAATGAAGCAGGGCAGGAGAGCTGTGTTGTAGAGGTGACTGTACAGTGTAAGTATGCAGAAAATATTCTTAAACATTAAATTTGAAAGGGATCTAAATCATATTGAAAATTATATGACAAAATTTTAGAAAAACTAATGTGCAGTACTGTATTACAGAACTTTAGAAGAACTAGAAGTGTGTTCAGTACTTGAACTCTTTGTTCTCACTGTCAGCTTTGTCTCTCATCCTTTTTCTCCACACATTAGCTCTGATCCCAAGGCCCAGTAAATGAAACACTGCAATTACTGTAGTTAATGGATCCATCTCTCCCTCTCTTTTATCAATTATCCCTTGCTATAATAATGGTAGTTGCAGGATTTTTAGTCTGACCACCTCCAAAGAGGTTCAAGCCACACTTATGTAATTCTTAAAGCAGACTTTAGCTCCTATTTCAGAAGTCATGTGAGCATGGGGTAACTAAATAATGTACTCGGCACAACAACTGGATACACCAATACTGGTTAAGATTTTTCTTAGGAAAGGTTTGAAGTTAAAAACAACTCTATTTAGATATTATGTCACGTGTCTCCTGGACTCAGATAAATATTTAAATACATATTTTAGATACATCTTAAACCTTTATGGACAGAAAACTCAATCCCATTGATTGATCCCAACTAAAGTAGACCCACTGAATCCACTGTTGACTGTCAACCCAGAGGTAACTCACACTGATTTTGTGGGCCTAGTTGTTAACAATAGGATTCAGGCCATGTGAATTATCACATGGTATTAGAAAATATGCGTAAGACAAAAATGTGCTGCCATGAACAAGGGAATTTTTATATCACTGGTGAAGATATACTGTTATTAAATTCTACACATTTAAACAAGATAAGAGGCTGAGCAGATGACACCATTTGGACTGTATTTTCCCTAAATAATTTGAAAAGTAAACTAAAGATAAAAAGAAGAGGTTATTAGGTTTAACCTATATTACATTTATGTATACAGTATATTCATCACAACTAAAATATGTTATTTTGTTTTCTTTGAAACAAAAAAACAGTGCTGCATTTAGAACTCCTACAAAACAGGTTCTATTGCATGGAATTTGCATCACTGATAGGAACCTAAAATATTAAGATAATATTTTGTTCCCTAGCAAATATAACACAGTATGCATTTATGCATTAACAGATGCACAAAATTTTGGAATAGTTGCTGGAGCAGTCTGTGGAGTCATTGGAGGGCTCTCCCTAGTTTTCCTGGCCATATGGCTAACCATCAAGAGGAAAGAGAAGAGGAAATATGAAGAAGAAGAGACTCCAAATGAAATCAGGTAATTGCCTTGTGGCAACCACTAAACATTCACAAATTCACAACAAATGTTCATTGTTATAGAACAGCTTAAGAAAGGGAGGTGGGGTATGATAAGAAGAACTATGCTGGATCACACCAAAGGCATCTATCTATTGCAGCATTTTATTCATGCATTCTGGCAGCTCTGGGAAACCCATGAGCAAAACACAAGGGCAATGCATCCTTTCGCTTGTGTTCACCACCAGCAAATAATAGCTCAGTGATGAAGCACAAGGTATACTAAAAAGTCACAGATTCAGTGACTGGTACCCCAGTTTAAAAGGTCCTCAGTACAGCCAGGAAAGGCATTTACTTTACCCTGTGGAGCTGCTATAGTCGCAAGAAATCATGCATACTGTGCTAGATGGATCAAAAGTTTGACAAAAAAAGCCCAAACCTTGTGACATCATAAGGATTGACAAATTTATTAGGGAATCATCTTTCAAGGATTAGATATCAGTTTATCAGATGCCTCATGTACATGTCCTATATTTACAGCTATCTCAACATGTATTATCAAAGCTGAAATATGTGGACCAAGGAAAGTCCTTGGTTGTACTGCAGTGTGAAAAACAGGTATCAATCACCTACTCAGTGACGAGAATGTTGGACTGGAACTTGCTACTAGCCATTAAAGTTATTAGGTGATATTGGGCCAGCTGCTCCTTTTGTCAGCCTGATATACCTTATAGGGTTTTTGTGAAAATAAAGTAGGGAAGAGGAGAGACATGTATACTGCCTTGAGCTCAATGGAGGAAAGGTGGAGCATAAACGTAATTAGTCATGGCTATTGATGGACTAGTTAATTATTGTATAGATCAACTATTTGTCCATTAATGGTTTTTCCTACATTAAATTTTTAAAAAGGGTGGAGGATCTGTGGCTTTGCAAATGTTGCTGAATTCCATCAGCCCCAAGTAGTATAGTCAATAGAAATAAGTGATGAAACAAGTGAAACAAAGAACTGGAGCTCAACAATATTTGGAAGGCCACAGGTTCTTACTCCTATTTTAAAAGGATGAAAAACCTACCAGTATATATACACTCTAGATGCCAGGGGAAGTGGATTGAAAAAAAATATTCAAAACTAAATTCCCGAAACAAATACTAACTGACCAGCAGGGGAAAGGTACATACAAAGACACTATTTGGTATGAGAGAACTGTAAACAAGTTAGTGCAACCTAACCTAACCTAACCTAACCTAACCTAACCTAACCTAACCTAACCTAATAATGTTTGTTGTAGGTAAACTAGAAATATTTCTATTCTGAACCAAACTTTATGTACTAATGTGCATTCTTTTGAACCATCAAAAGAAATGAAGTAACTCCATTACTTGCCTTTTATAAGTTGTAGACAAAAAATATTATTTCTTTAGTAGTACAAATATAGAATCAGAAAGAAATATCCAAAGAAGATTCTTTGCTCTCTCCCTAGACACAGTTATTCTTTGATATACAACCAGCTTTTTTTTGTTCTTGTTGTTGTTACTTGCTGTCAAGTTGACTTTCACTTATGGCACCTCTATCAATGAGAGGCCTCCATGATAACCGTTCATCAACTGTCCTGCAAGCAGCTTACACCCACTTTTTCTAGAACTTACAGTACTTTGAATTTCCTTAACTGTTTTGCAATATTTATCTACCTACACTCCTAGGTGGTAGAGCACATACTTATAAAAACTGGTTTATTGCAAGATGACAGTAAACTCCATTCTGACACATCAGCCCTTAATAGGCGTTTCCTGTACTTTCTTTGTGGGGCGTTTACAGCAAGTCTCTCTGAAAGCATGAATCAGCAGACCACACCCTTGGAAGGGGGAAAAACCCTGTGTGGTTTCTTTAATTCAAGATAGCCTGACCTCATTTCACATCCATCTGTCTCTTTAAGAATCCAATTATGAAGTTGATTTCTGTGCCTTTGTCACACTGAAAAAAACTCAGAATGCCCTACATCTGCTTGAACTAAAATGTTTGTTTTGCTAAATCCTATCTGAAAAACAGAATCCTTCCTATATGTCATATTTTTTCCAGTCTTTCCCCCCCTCTACTGCTCCTTTGTCATGTTTTGTTCAGCTTCAACATCTTGAGATACTTTCCATTTACTTACTGCCAGTGCCTATACCTGAAAGCCATAGAACATGACAAGTTTGTTGTTGTTGTTATTATTATTATCATCATAATCTATTTATATAGCGCCATCTATATACATGGTGTTTACAAGTAAAACAATGACCAAAAAATTAGCCAGCCCTGCCAAAGGTGTACAATCTAAAATATGCACATGCACATAGGGGAAGGACAGAGTAATGCATCTATAAAATTATACAATACAATTAGAAAACAGATTGCCCAGATATAATATAAAAAAATACAATATAAATAAAGCAAAGTGACATATACCCTATACATATAATCAAAATATACAAGATAATAAAACAATATTAAACTTAAAATTCCAAAAGCTTTGGAAAACAAGTTTAGTAATAAAGGAAGAGACTTGAGGGAGTGGGGATACAATAAAAGTAGGTACATAAGCCACACTGACTATTTTGATAGCACACAAATGAATAAAAGAAAGACCATTAAATAATTGGGCAGGGGGAGAGGAACATCTCTAATACTGTACTCTCTAATGGCTCCGGCACTGGGTTTAGCTAATGTAAACCCACACTCCAGTTCCTGTGAGCTATTAAGCCGACTTCCAACAACTTTAAAAAGCAATTCCGTCTCTTTCGCACTACACAGTTATAGCACTGTGATTCCACTGTACCTTCCATGGCTGTGTCCTATGAAATCCTGGGACTGGTAGTCTGGTGTGGCACTACAGCTGTGTGGATGAGAGTTCAAAATTATTATTTACCATCAAGTCAACTTCAACTTATGACCGTATGAACACAAGAACTCCAAGAGCCCGAGTCATCAACAGCCCTGCTCAGAATTCTGAATACCCCTCCCTAAACTACAATTCCCAGAATTCCATAGGTTAAAACCATATCAGTTCAAGTGGAATTATGGCACCATAATTGTATAATGTAAAGGAGTGCTTAATTAAATTCATGGCGGAGAAAGTTATCAATGGTTATGATAGATAGATAGATAGTCAGTCTCTAGTTCAGAAGATTATGCCTCCCTGTATCAGTTGTTGGGAATCGTGAGTGGGAGGATACTATTCATTTAATGTTCTGCTTGTGGTGTTCCCATATGCATCTGGCTGGATGCAGACATCTGTCTGGACACAAGGGAAATAAAATGTTGGATCAGGTAAGTCTTCTGTCTGACCCATCAGGATTCTTGGAAGATTTTAAGCAATTCACTGTTTCAAAGTTTACACAATGTTCCTTCAAAGGACGGAATACAAATGTAAGAGCTAAACAGCAAATTATATCCACAACATAATGAATATTAGATTTACACAACTGAAGATACTGTACAATAAAGACTGGCACCATCCTTTGTCCCTAGGGCCTTAATACCCTAAGCTTAGGCACGAGCTCCCATCTGATCTTGGAAGATGAGCAGGGTCAGCCCTAGTTAATACTTGGATGGAAGACCAATGAGGGTACCAGGTGCTGTGGGCTCTATTTCAGAGGAAAGAACTGGCAAAACCACCTCTGAGTATTCCTCCCCTAAGAAAACTCTATGAAATTCATGGGGTCATGATAAGTCAATAAGCATCTTCCACATACACCACACACATTGTCCCAGTCAGTCTCCACCTGCAAGACATAAATTCAGGCTTCATGAGAGACTCCATTAAATTGACAAGCATTAATCACATGGCAGGATATGGCTTATTTTTAGAGCTCCCGTCCCCCTCCCTCAGCAGTTTGTCTTCATACTGCAACCTTGATTACAAGATCAAGAGTAAAGGAAGTCCTAGAAACCATGTCACCCTGCACTACACAAGAGTGCCTTCCCTTTTATGGGGGCAATGTCAAACTGTTTTAACAACTGTAGCCTAAAAATACAATCATGTATTGAATGAAAAATTCAAAAGCATTTGTCCATTAACATAGTCAGTGAATACCTCTCTTTCTCTCTGGCTTTTCTTCGCAAATGAAGATTCAGGAAGGACACATCCCGCGCTTTCTGCAAGCGCGCTGATGACTAAAAAGGCTAATCCGAGATAAACAAGTACGGTTGCAGAAAGCACAGCAGAAGGTCTCCTTGGGTGATGTTTCCAGGTTGTGATTCTTTCTGTGTTGTCATTTCTCTTCAAGACTTGTTCGGCGTGAGTTCTCAAATAAGGCTGCAGCATTGTGGATAGTGCATCTCTATGCCTCCCAATGTGAGGCCATTGTTGGTGATCAATTTGGCCGAGCCTGAGATGCTGTTTCAGGGAGCCCTTGTTATCGGTTTTTTTTTTTTTTTGGAGTGCCCCTCTTACGCTGACCCATGGCGAGTTCACCGTAGAGTACTATTTTTGGAAGGCGATGGTCCTCCATCCTAGAAACATGCCCTGCCCAGTGCAGCTGTGTTCTCAATATCATGGCCTCAATGCTGGTGATCCCTGCTTGCTCAAGGACAGCAACATTCGTCATAGTCAGTCCAGTGTATATTTAGGATTGTGTGTATACAGTGCTAATGAAAGTGTTTGAGGAGTCGTAAGTGGTGGCAATAGGTGACCCGTGTTTCACACCCGTAAAGGAGAATAGACAGTACAATGGCTCTATACACATTGATTTTTGTGCTTCGCCTCAGGTGTTTATTACTCCAGACTCTTTTGTAAAGTCTTCCAAATGCTCTATATGCCAGTGAATACCTTTAGCACCTGGAAACAAATGTCACAAGACTACTTTAACATCCACATTTCCTAATCTCATCTGAAACTTTGACTGTTGGTCATACCGAGAAATAGAATTATTGGGTGGATGAACTACTAATTGGACTGTATAGTTCTTATAGCACTGTTTTTTGGGAGATGTGGCAAACGTTATACAACAAAGTACCTACACAACACAGAAGTACAAAACACAAGACCTATAAAATGATTTCAGATAATCAGTTTTAGGATTTCTGCTAGAATTATATAATGAAAAACAGGGCTTGAAGTTGCATGGTGAGGCAAATGCATCACTCCAGAGTGACCAGAAGTACAAGGGGACAAACTCAAGCAGCTTTTGTCAGTAGTAATTACAATGTTGTACTTATAGAGATTAATAGAATGTATGTCTAACACCAGAGACAATTAATTACATGTTGCAGATGCTACCTGGGCATAGACTACTTCTGGTTTCAGGGATGCTCCCCTCATATAACACATACATTGTTCACGTTGTCTCTGGCTACGGAAACCATTTTTTATAGTCAGAAACTAATCATCTTTAATCTAACTGGTTTTACACTTCTCGTCTAATTCTAATCTAATTCTAGACTCAGCATTCCTTCTGAAGTTATTTAATAATAATAATAATAATAAAATTTATTTATACCCCGCCCCTCTGTTAAAACAATCGGGGCGGCTTACAGAATTTAAAATACAATACAAATAAAATCCCTAAACACCCCCACTCCCACCCTCCCCCATAAAAAAACATTAAACAAATATAAATTAAAAACAACTAATCTAAAATCACATTTAAAACTATAAATACAATAAAATATTTGAATCCTTTCCACAAAAATAAGATCAAGCAACTCTCATTTTAAATATATGTACAGGACCCCTTGTCTGCTGGGGATTGGTTTGGGGGGGGGGTCCCCCGTGGATACCGAAAACCATGGATAATAGTGAACACCATTGAAAATAATGGGACTTCTGGTTTAAAATATCATAGAGTTGCCTTGGAGAACCTAGAAAATAACTAGAGGACACATTTTCTAAGAAGACTCTGGTTGGTGTGCTGCTTTGTGTCCCATAGATAATTGAATCAGTGGATACGGGGTCTTACTGTATTATTACAAGCAGGGGGGAGCTCATGAGGTTTTCATACATCATGCATGGTGGGAGAAAAGGAATTAACAGTGTCGTGCATCTGGCAAACAATCCATAACTTGTTAACTTTCAACTCTATTTAGAAATCTATTATGTTTGAATGCTTCTGGTCCTCATTCTTCAATACTTTTAATCACACTGCCTTTTTTTATTACAGAGAAGATGCAGAGGCCCCAAAAGCTCGATTAGTCAAGCCTGGCTCCTCTTCTTCTGGATCCAGGAGTTCACATTCTGGTTCCTCCTCAACTAGATCAACAGCAAACAGTGCCTCCCGCAGCCAACAGACATTGTCAACAGAGGCTACCCCTCACATAACTCCCACACAACACGGCCATGTTGATGGCAAGGAAACCGAACACAAGAAAATCAACCACACCAACCTGATTAAAACAGAAGCCACAGCAACTATGGTTCCTGCTCAAAGTCATGCTTTCCAGACAGTTTGATTGCTCCCCATCTATTCAGACTCCAGCTACATCTATAACTCACATATACCACCAGCATTATATAGTTAGACTAGCTTGTTTATCTTCCAAGGTAACTTTTGTTTTCTGCACCCACACACTACACAACAAAACCTCTTCTCAATATTTTCTGCACAGTTTCTATATTGAGGTACAGAAACAGACTTGAAAAGAAAACTGACTGGTTTTAATTTTATTTTTTAAGTTTTGTTTGCTTTGTGAGTAACCATTACTGGAAGAAAAGGGAATGTTGAAGTTGCAGGTGTAATATGCTGGAGTCTTGGATCACTTTTTTTAAAAGAGTGAGAAAAAGCATAATATTCCAACGGAACCCTGAGGGGCAAATTCTTTTGTACAGTTCTCCATGAAATGTATTACACAAACCATTCTTTTCAGCTGTGCCATCACTTTTCACCAAAAAAAATTATTCTTATCTACTTCAAAAGGAAATTGACAGCTACTCTGCATGTAGCTTTTTGCTGAAATATAAGCATCCTTTTGTCTATTGACTCAGAAGTAAATTTATGTTTGGTGGGCTTACTTCTAGAAAGTCAGCAGTCTAATTTTTATTTCCCCCTTTACAAGTAAGGAAGTTACGTTTCCTCTTCATGGAAATACACCATATCAACAGAGTGATTCCTTTTGTGCAGTTCCATTAATTCACATGATGCAGATTTTTAACATGGAGAAGGTCAAACACAAGGCTAATGGACCCCTGAAATGTTTGATGACTCCACTGATTTGAATTCACCACATAGAAGATGGCAGGGTAGTAAAAAAAGGAAGTTATCCTTCAACTGTTTCCATCAAATACTAGTTACATGATGTGTTTGTTACTGAAATACAGCAATCCATTAACTAAAGATAATTTACACAGCACAGAGACTATTCAGACAGGCTGCAATATATCTACAAAGTACGGTTTTAATTCAGCCCTCACTGTACGTTAGATTCATCAGCCAAAACTTGCTATTCTTTAATGGTGAAGCACAAGCTTTGGATGCTGTTATTGAAGAAAGCCATAAATGACTTTACAGTTTAAATTTCACAGAAAGGGAAAATGGTGGGGGAAATTATTTCCAAAACCACAAAGGCATTTCACTCTGAAAAGGAATGTTAAGTGCAATGACTTTTGCAGTCAACACTGTTTCAGAAGGGAAACTATGCTTACTTTGTGAAAAACCAAACATTATTTTGTAAAATATTCTATTTAAAGGATTTACTTTTATCCTGTATACAAACTATTTAGCATTGTTGCATAAATCTTATCTAGTTTTATTTCTTGATTGGCAACCTGAGGTTTTCTCTACAACTTGCTAGTATTGGTGTAGTTGTGCTTGGAATGAGCAACACAAAGGGAAGCAAATATTTATTATAGATTCCTTTGAATCAACATTTTAGTAAGAATGTTTTGTTGTTGTTTTTAAATAAAGACTGCAGGATAATTACAGCAGTTCAATCAAGCCTGAAGCAGTGTCATATTTTTACTAGGCAAGTATTTTCTCTGCTAAAGCCTTGTTCTGCATTTTCATCAAACTAAATCTTATTTCCTTTAGCAGATATTACGCCTTCTCACTAAGGGACTGCTACTCCTCAATGTGCTCCAGAAAACTTCTCGTCATATTAAACAATTGGATTGTAGTAAATGATGGCTTTGCACTGGAATGGGGTACTTTCATGTCACTCAAGCTATATCTCCTATTCACTAATTGCTACCCTCACCAAGTTGCTCCTGAGAACTAGAACTTACGCAATGAAACGGGATATGGTACAGACAGCTGCTGTATGATGGTAGGATGTGCATGGGAAAAACTGGACGCCCTACCTTGTGTGAAGTGCTTTTTGTACTGCAAAGCCGTAAGGAAGAACAATGCTGTATACCCACATTAATATCTAAGTGATCAACTTCCGTAGTTGCATTTTCAAGGCAAAATTATTCCCCTCCCGGGTCAAATTGAGAAAGCTGCACTGCACAACTGTTGTCTAAATACATCTGAATTGTGGAGTCCTATGGCAATTGGAGAGGGATTTCTGTCTTTTCAACTTGAGACCCATCACATCTACTCCTCAATATCTGCAGGAAGCCATGGGGGTGGGGGCAGAGAATGAGGTGCCACCAATATGCTGATACCATCTCTGTATCTCCTTGTTACCTGAATCAGGTGAGACGGTGCAGGTGATGAGTCATGTCTTGAGGGCTGTATGAGGACCAATAAAGTGAAACTGAGTCCTGACAAGATGGAGACCTCATGTTATGTGGTTGCCATGTTTTGGAATTAGGTATGCATGGCTTACGTGGGATTACTCTCCTGTGGAGCAGTGCACTTTTTAATTCATCACCATTGGTTGAAACTCAACTACTCAGTGGTTTAGGAATGCCTTTTACCAGTCTGGCCACAGTGGCTCATGCGCTGGAAACCCCACACTTATTGTAAATAATTTATCAAGGATGAACTGAAAGTTTCACAGTGCAGCAACCAGAGGACGAAGTCATATTACATGAATTTTGAAGCTGCGCTGGGTGCATAATTTATTCAAAGGCCAATTCAAGCTGCCGGTGCTTACCATTAAAATCCTAAACTGCTTCAGACTCAAACATATAAAGGACGAACTCTCCTGATGCCAGCATGCCCATGATACAAGACTGTGACCTTTAGATATATATGCCACCTTTAGATATATATGAATCAACAAGTGAGGTTTTTTTTTAAATTTGTGGTACCAAGTACAGATCACTCCTCTCACTGAGGTGTGACTGGTGCCAAATTATAGTTGTTTTGGCACCAGCCCAGCCTTTTTGTTAAAGCATTTTAAATGGATGATTCTGTTTTACTAGGTAGGCTGCATTTCATGATGCTGATTACATGTTTTTACTACCTTGTTGTTTTAATTATCCGTACTCGCTCTGATATTCATAAGAATGAAGAACAGATAATGCATGTTTTAATAAATGAGGTTTCCCAAAGGGATGTCTTGGAGAAGAACTGAGATAAACTGCATTGACCTGACTAAAGGGTTTAAAAAAGAAAAATGGGAGCAAATTCATTGAATGTTTGGACAGAATAAATTCAGAAGAGTGGTGTGTTTCCTCCTCCTCCTCAGTAGGTTGATGGCTTGGGGTCTATACTGTACTAAAACAATAAAGAGTTCTGTAGAACCTTATAAAAACTTTTATTGGCAGCACATATTCTTGTAGACTTCAGCCTAATTATCAGCTAAATGATGTACTATTCCCAGACAGCAAATAGATTCATATGTAGAGAGTAAACGGAGAAAAGGCATGGCAAACAATGGGACGTAAAGATCACCAGATACAAGGCGAGTAGCTAGCCTGTCAAATTTTATGTAATCTGAGTAAACTAATTTCAACAGCAAGTATCATCATACTACTTAGATTCAAGCATGTAACACCATCAAAATAAGAAAATTCAAAGTAGTTGACTGTTTGGACAAAATTATCAAGGGCAGCTGCAACATATCACTGTAGCATTCTACAGGGTTTTTTTTTTTAAGTGAGCAGTTCTGTAGAGAAAACAATTGCAGAAATAGATCCCAAAGGACCTCGTAGCAGTTATAAATAGATCCTACCTGTAGAAACTGAACTGCAACATGCCTAATAAAAAGAATCTTCTTCCACTCCCCCCTCAAAAAACTGAAGACAAAACCTCCCTGCCAACCATCGAGCTGCTTCAATAGCAGGACAAGTCTAGGTAAAAAAAAAAAGATGTCAGCACCTAAAAAGGGATATACAGTTGCCCCTCCACATTCGCGAACTCAGCATTTGCGGTTTTGATTATTCGCAGTTTCGGGAGGGGCCCTCAAAACCATGACATGGGGCCTCTGGAGGCCCCGTGAAAACCCTGGAAGGGAGTGGGGAGGGCCGGGGAGGCCTCCACGGGGCCTTCGGAGACCCCCCCGGAGGCCCCGTGAAGGCCCTGGGAGGGAGGGGGTGGGCCGCGGGGGCCTTCATGGAGCCTTGGAAGGCTCCGTGAAGGCCCCAGGGAGCGAGGGGTGAGGCCTGGGGAGGGAGGGAGGGAGGAGGGCCGCGGAGGCCTCCACGGGGCCTTGGGAGGGTCTCCGGAGGCCCCGTGAAGGTCTTGGGAAGGAGTGGGGAGTCCGGGGAAAGTGGGGCAATCAATATTCGCGGTTTTTTGACATTCGCGGGGGTCCGTGGAACCTAACCCCTGCGAATGTGAAGGGACAACTGTACAGTACTGAGTTTTCTCAGAACTTAAAACATGTGATCTGGGAGAAACCTACTTCCCTACAAAGAAAGAACAAAATGAAAAAGTTATGAGAGTAAAAATGTAACATTCTTTGCACCACTGAAAACATATATAAAAAGTTGGATTTGATTGTTTTTTTAAAAAAGTAAATATTTATTGCTGTCAATATTGAAGTTATTTCCTCTGAATTTAACATTACGGCAAACAGAAACAGTCATGCCAGAAAAAATATTCAGAAAATATTGAAGTCTTCAAGGAAACCATTTTATTATGTATTTCCAGTTTTCTCCTAAACCTCAACAGAAGGGGAAGGCAGAGATAAAGGACAGAAAAACAAAACAAAAAGAAAAACTCTTTCCCTGAGGTGAGGAATTTTAGAGCCAGAACTCACTTTGGCTTATAATGCAATCTTAAACCTATTTATTCAAGCAAATCACACTGACCCCAATGGGATTTATCACCTTGTTAAGCATGCTTTGGACTGCCAACCTTATACTCCAGTATTGAAATGAGTATTATCCCTTCCCTTATGCAAAAATCTTGCTAGTTACTCAAAATCTGGAAAAAGTAAAAAGAATTTTCAAGGCTAATAACTGAACTTAACTGGCTCTTCAGCTAATCCACAAACCTGATTTTAATGGAGGAACCCGGATGCAGGCATTTAACTACCATTTAGAGGGGAAAGACCCCTTTGTCCATGTGCTGAAAGACTCCTCTCAAAAGGAACATGGAAAACTCTACCTTTAAAACCTTTTAAAAAGCGTGACTTTCACAGAACCTTCCACCCACGAAACTTTATTATTATTTCAGACTTTATAAATATTACATACATATATACATAGCCTTTATTGCAGCCAACAAACCATGAGGCAAAAGAATGGTCTTACACATCCTGCACACAATAATTAGATAGTTCTACACCTAAGTAAAAATATATCTAGAAATGTATGTTAAATAAAACAGCAAAATATAAT
The DNA here is from genome assembly GCA_030847615.1 of Gambelia wislizenii. Taxonomy (NCBI): domain Eukaryota; kingdom Metazoa; phylum Chordata; class Lepidosauria; order Squamata; family Crotaphytidae; genus Gambelia; species Gambelia wislizenii. The sequence continues at coordinate 36,639,699 of JAUMIR010000007.1, forward strand.
TAATTACACATAAATGCATTTTAAAACAGCTTAATATATAAAAAAATAAACTTTGATAAAAACCATTAAGATTTGGACATATATATATGTATGTGTGTGTATATATATATATATATATTCACACACACACACACAAATTTCTATTAAAATTGTGCAGCCTTGTGACTGGTATACAACTTTTGGTAACCCAGCTTAATATAAAAAAATTAAAATTTGATAAAAACCATTAAGATTTGGACACACACACATATATATATATATATATACACACACCATATCATATACATATATATATATATATATATATATACACACACACACACACGCATATATACACATACTGTATACATACACAAATTTCTATTAAAATCGTGCAGCTTACAACTTTTGGTAACCCTACTGTTCCTAAAATTGTATCTCGCGTAGGACACCTCAAACGTTTAAGTCAAGGGACACCCTTACGTTATCAACATTTGTGTACTTTATCAATATTATTTTCTGGCCACCATAGGTCATCTAAGGAAGCGGGGGACAAATGTGGTTATTTCTCCTGAAGGGCATCCTTGGTTCAGCGCCAAATGTAATTCTTCCCCGCCTCACCCACCACCGCATGAACTGTGTCCTCAAATAACCCCAACTTTGGCTCTCAGCCAGAGCCCTGCAGCAACCGGACGCGCTAGTCCGCCATTTTGTGTCTTTAACTAACTCTACTCTCTTCTTCTTCTGGCCTTTCTCTCCTTCAAGCCCCGCCCACTCCTTTCCCGCTCGCTGAGGTCACCAGCGACCCGATTGGCCACCTTCTACTCCGTCCTCCCGCGCGACGACTTGATTGGCCACTTCCTCTCCCAAGCCCTCACACAAAGCCCGCCCTCTTTGCTCTCTCAGTCCCTGCTCCTTTGCACTCTGCTACCATTCCCTGAGGTATAACCAGCGGTCCGATTGGCCACCTTTCCACTCCGTCCTCCTGCGCCACGACGTGATTGGCCACTTCCTCTCCCACGCGCACACATAAACCCCGCCCTCTTTGCTCTCTCTGTCCGTTCTCCTTTGCACTCCCTGCCCCCCCCCCGCCCCTCGGATATTATGTAAATACTCGGCCCTAATTCTGTGAGGTGATTGGCTCTTATCTCAGGACGGAAAAGCCGGCGCGCGAGACAGAGAAAGAGCCCAAGAATCAAATCCTCGGCCACCAGCAATCCGATTATGCAAATAAAGGGGGCTACTAGAGACATCTCATTGGTCGAGCATCCTCTTTTTCTCCCCGCCCACCGCCCTCGCTGCTGCGCTGGGAGGGATGAAAGTTCTAGAAAGGAGGAAGAGCTGGGAAGAGGAAGCCGGCCGGCTGGGGTTGACTCATTCGCTCTCTCTCCTCACCCCCACTTCTTTTTCCTTTGTTGCGTCACAGACCGCTCACTTGATCTCTGCGGCTATTGGCTGAAGGAGGCGGGGAGAGCTGCCCGGCGTTGCGACACGATTGGCTCAGGAGCCGGAAAGAGGCGGGGCCGTTCTGGAAGATTCTTCAGTGGTATATAAGCTCTGCGCGCCGGGCGGGGAAGTTGCTTTCGCTCTCTGGTGGTGCTCGTGGCAGCTATTCCCATTTTTAGAAAAAGTAAACCCGTTGTGGACTCAAGCAGGTAATTGCTTTCTTAAACGCTCCTTTTCTCTGCTTTTATTCAGATTTAATATACAGATTTGCAAAATGTTGCTTTTCTTTATGTGTTACAAATATTATTTCATAAAACGGTTTTATTTTTGTATTGCAAAGAATGCATTAGCCATTGGTCGAGAAATTTTGATCTTCAGTATTTATTGCCTATATTTCTCCTCTTCCATAACACGCCGGATTTTTTTTAAAGAAATTCCTGATTTCTTTCCCTTTTTTTTTATTAGTGTTTAATCTAGTTTGAGGATAAAAGGAGTAAGAAAAAGGATAAGCTAAAGTAAAGTTATACATAATTTTAGGGCAGGTTTATTTTATTTTACATGAGAAAGGAGGAAGCAAAATGGTGCTTGAGAGGAGCATGGAGGAAACAGGAGAGGAAGGCGAATCTTCCTCACAGCTGAGAAATTTTAATCTTAACCATTTATTGCCTGTATTTTTCCTCTTTCATAACATGCTGCATTTTTAAAAACTTTCATGTAGAATCTAGTTTGAGGGCCTAGGCTAAAGGATGGATAAAAAAATAGGATGAAAAGCATAAGATAAAATAAAAGAAGCATAGGCTGTTTTCCTTTGCATGAGAAAGGAGGAAACAAAATGGTGCTGGGTGGGAAGAAACAGGGAAATCTCCCTCCCAGCCATAGATGGAGAAAGGATAAGATAAAATTAAGTGCTGTGGGTGTGTAAGTTTTGTGTGACCTATGTATATGTGTGTGCGCGTGTATTATATATAAAATAAATAAAAATTATGTATGTATGCACACACATCGTAAGTTATCTTTTCCCTTGTACGAGAAAGGAAACAAAATGGTGTTTGAGAGGGAGGGGGTGGAGGAAACAGGAAGGGAAACTCCCCCCCCTTCCAAGCATATAAAAAGGACAAGATAAAATTAAGTTGTGTGTATCTGCATGGATACTATATATACACACACATCGTAATGTATTTCCCTTTGTACGAGAAAGGAAGAAACAAAGTGGTGCTTGAGGGGGGGTGGAGGAAAGAAGAAAGGGAAATCTTCCCCCCTCCCAGGCATAGCCATGGGATGTATTAAAAAGATAGGATAAAATTAAGGTTATTAAAGGAAAGTTATTTTCCTTTGTGCCTGAAAGGAGGGAATAAAATGGTGCTGGGGGGGGTGGAGGAAAGGGAAACTTCCCCTTCCCAGGAATAGTCATAGGATGATGTATTAAAAAAATAGGATAAAATTAAGGTGTATGTATGTAGGTACTATATATGCATAGTAAGTTATTTTTCTTTGTAAGAAAGGAGGGAACAAAATGGTGCTTGAACTGGGGGCGTGGAGGAGGAAACAAGCGAGGATGGGGGGTCTACACACACGCACTGTAGCTGCAGGAACAAAACGAGGCGTATTTGCAAAGAGGATTCTTTCTACTAGGATAAGAAATGGGGTTAAATCGAGTAAGGCGATTACCTTTTGCCATGGCTTGAGCGGGCGGGGCAGCTTTCATTGGCCTGAGCCATCATCCTTCCTGCCATGTGCAGGAAGGATGATGCTATGCTTCTCTCTCCGCATACACACTGGGGAATTAAGTCTTCAAGTCCCATTTTTTTCCAGAAGAGTCCAGGAGGTTGTGAAGACAAGACAAGGGGGGACACAGACAAGACCTTGCACGGTCGGCCGCCCTTTTACACGCGGAAAGGAGGTTGCAATGCGCAAAACCCACGGTGGTTGGGAAATCTTTGGCATATTTGCTGGGTTTGGTTTCAGGACTCGCCCTGGATACCAAAATCCGTAAATACTCCAGTCCCATGATATGCAATGGCATAGCAAAATGGATATCCCTTATATAAGATGGCAAAATCAAAGTTTGCTTATTGGATTATTATTTTTTATAAGAATATTTTCCATCCGTGGATACGGAGGGACAACTGTAGGCCAAAATTTGGGTGAGGTTTTTTTCTGGCTGACCTTCAGAGAACAAGAGGAAATTGGGGCTTTTTTTAAAAAAAAACAAACCACCCAACCACATTGGTGCTGATTTTTATTTTTTAAAGGGAGGGGTCCGGCTGCTAACACTGCAGAAATAATGCAATTTGACACTGCTTTAACTACCACGGCTCAAGGTTATGGAATCTTGGGATTTGTAGTTGGCTGTGGTATTAGAGCGCTCTGGCAGAGAAGCCCGTTGCCAAACTATAAATCCCAGCATGACATATAGCCTTGAGCCGTGGCTATTAGAAGTGGTGCCAAACTGCATGGCTTCTGCAGTGTGGCAGCAAAGCAGCCTTTGTGTTGCCGCCTCCAAAGCGGATTTTTTAAATTAATCTTTTATTATTATTTTTTCTTTTCCAAACAGGTATAATTGTAATATGTAAATATAATGTTCATTGGAAAAGAGTGATTATAGTGTGTTTTAAGATTAAGAGGAAACATGTATTAGTGTTAGGATAAATAGTTTTATTTTTGTATTAGTAAGAAAAGAGGAAAAATTATTATTATTATTATTACTATTGCCTTTTGCAGTCGGGTGTATTTTTCAGTAGAATGGTCTAATTCCAATAAAAAATTACTAATCCCTCCCCCAAATAAATTCCAAAGCCTGGCATGGGGATGCAGTTGCACCTCATCTCCCTTTTCTGCCTGCCACGTGCTCTCCAGCGCGCTCTGCCGGTTCCGGCTGGGCAGGAGGCGAGCACGTGGCCCGAGGCTGCGGCTGGGCTGCTGGCTCCTCCCCCTGCGGCCGGCCGACACGCAGTCTCTACACTACATTTCCCACCCACCCCTGCGGCCCTCGTGCTTACACCACGTGGCCCAAGCCTGGATTCTTTTTCCCCCTGGCCACATGGTGGCTTCCCAAGGTCGCTCTGATCTTGGAAGCATCTATAGCGCCCCTGCAGGCCACCGGTGTATTTTTTATTAGCAATCAAAGCTTTAGGTGGCGCTAGTGAGTCATGCAGGCTGGATGCATGGTGGAGCATGGGATCCATTGAATGATTTATCATTTGTTTTATTTATTTATATCCCGCCCTTCAGCCACAAGGCTCTCAGAGCAGATTACAAATTATTTTAAGCAATAGCAATTTACACATCTACACTGCATTAAGCTGTTCCCAATGTGTGATGTGCTTGTATTTTTACGTGCATGTTGGGCAATTCTTTGGAGGAGGGTTTCTCAACCAAGGTTCCCTGGGACGCTAGGGTTATATAAGAGGTTGCTAGGGGTTTCCTGAGATACTGAGACTGAAAAAAATTAACTTTTTTTAAAATTGTAGTTATAAAAAAAATTAAGCAGGGGATCTCAGGGAAACCTGAAAATTGTTTCAAGGGCCTCCACCAGGGTATAAAAGGTTGAGAAACGGCTACTTTGATGAAAACCTTAAAGGTTTGTTAGAGTAGTTCTTCTAGTAAGAGTTCTTTTTTTCCTTAAGTTTTCCATGTATATTGAATAGTCATTGCGGAATAAATCTTAAAGGATTTTTGCTAGAGCAGGGTATTTCACCCCCAAAGGAAGGCTTATTCTGGATGTTTCTATTTCTTTAGCAAGCCCGTTCTAGAATTACAATTTTCTTCACTTGGTTTGTTTCTCAGTTGGCACTAAGCCCGGATCCCTGCCAAAACAAATCCAACAACATTTTGATTTTTAAAAAAACTATTAAAGGTGCAATCACTGAAGAGTGATCCTTTGTCTTTATAACTGGCTTATTTTGTAGGGTGGCAAGAGCTAACTCATCTTTTTCATTGCATCTTTGATGTCCTGAAATTTTGCTGTTTCTAAGGCTTGTTGTGTGATCTCCTGACCTCTAACCAATCACTTTAAATATGTTCGCAGTAACAATGTCCAAGGGACCATCTGTTGGGATTGATCTTGGCACCACCTATTCCTGTGTGGGTGTCTTCCAGCATGGCAAGGTGGAAATCATTGCCAATGACCAGGGTAACAGGACCACGCCAAGCTACGTTGCATTTACTGACACAGAGAGGCTTATCGGTGATGCTGCAAAGAACCAAGTAGCAATGAACCCCACAAACACGGTTTTTGGTAAGAATATTATGGTCCCAACTAATTAAGACAAAATTCTAGCACATCTGGTTGGATAATATGAGTTTGCAATTCTTTAAATAACATAAGAAGTTTAAACTTGGTTTGTTATTGAAGTAACTGATTGAGGAATGGTGAATGCAAAATTTAAATTCATGATCTTAGTCTGCTGTCTTTTTCAAAAGCCAGCAGAATTTAATGTTCTCAACCCTCCCCTAAGAGGCGTTAAATATGCACTTCCTGAAAGGGGAGTGTTTCAAGGAATGCTATGTAAAGCTTTCAGAAAACTGCTAATGCAGTAGTAATATGGCACAAGTATGGTACTGGTCCCTGGTACTTTTTAGTGAAGAAAATTTATCAGTCTGCTACATTGCATAGCTGAAAAAGCTCCTGTCTAAGACAAGTGTGGTAATCATGTTATTTTTCAGATATTAGACTGCAACTTACGTTTCTCACCATTTGAAATGCTGGTTAAGGCTGCTGGGACTTGTAGTCCAATAAAACCTGAAGAAATTAGTGTAGAAGTTAAGATACTGCTAACTCTTAATTGCAATCTCTTCACAGATGCAAAGCGTCTGATTGGTCGCAGATTTGATGATGCTGTTGTCCAGTCTGATATGAAGCACTGGCCTTTCACTGTAGTGAATGATGCAGGCAGGCCAAAAGTTCAAGTTGAGTACAAAGGAGAAACAAAAAGCTTTTATCCAGAGGAAATATCCTCCATGGTGCTAACCAAAATGAAGGAGATAGCTGAGGCATACTTGGGAAAGGTAAGACTTGTCGTGATTAACTAGGTAATATTTGTTGTAAGCTGAGGAGTTGTTTCCATATTACATTATATGAATATTTACATTTTATTAAGATTTTTCTAAATACAGTAAAATGCAAATATTTAAAAGAATAAAGAAAGGAATAGGATATAAAAAGAAGTGGTTTCCAATTCTTTGACAGTTATACACGTATATGGCAAGATTTGGTTATCTGGTCATTTTCTTTAATTTCATTTACTGCTAAATCATGACTTTTAACATGCTTTCCTCCTTAGTAGCCAATACAGTAGCATCCCTGCATCCGCGGGGGATTGGTTCCAGGGAGCCCTGTGGATGGTGAATTCTGCAGATAATAGCAAACGCCATCCTGGGGGCCATCCCGGGGAAGGCGAGATTGTTTCCCGCTCGCCATGGCTCCGCCACAGCAGGGATCTCGGGGAGGCGAGATAGTTTTGCCCCTGCTGCGGTTGGCAAATCAGCAGATACGGGGGTAGTACCGTATTGGGCTCTTTGATCTTTGTTCTTACAGTATTCTTTGCTACCATGGTCATACAGTGAAGCAATTTTCCATGGGTTCTTTCCAACTGTTTATATGTAAGCCCGCAAAGGAAAAAGTACGTTATGGTTTAAATGCTTAAAATCCTGTGCATCAAAGAATCTACTTGAACCTAATACTTTTTAACCTTTTTCACATATCCACCACATGCGGTTATACGGTGAAGTGCCCTTCATGATGTCCACATGTCCCAACGTACATTTAAAACACCCTTGCACATTCTAATCTCTTTCTCAGGCCATCATATATTAGCGGTACATCATTTTATAAAAACGTTCGGATCATAGCATAATGTAAATTTCAACCCCTTTTGACCATATCTTTTCTGTTCTATCTACATATTATATCCAAAACTTACTCCATTTTATCTACGATCTCTCATTTGTTCTTCCATACGCATTGTCTATGCACAGTTGCAATTCAGTGTCTGATTTATTTTGTTCAAAAGCATAACATTTTGAAGAGGGAGTTTCTTTGTGCATTGTTGTAAATTTGTGTTGTTTCTTTCAGACTGTTACAAATGCTGTGGTCACAGTTCCAGCCTACTTCAATGACTCCCAGCGCCAGGCTACAAAAGATGCTGGTACCATTGCTGGTCTCAATGTTCTCCGAATCATTAATGAGCCAACTGCTGCTGCTATTGCTTATGGCTTGGATAAAAAAGTAAGTATAGAAAGGCAGCATAATCCAGGAGAGGAGTGCTGTGTTGGTGCTCTGCTTTAAACTATTTCTAATGTTCCCTTTTTTTCTGTAGGTTGGTGCTGAGAGAAATGTTTTGATCTTTGATCTTGGTGGTGGCACTTTTGATGTCTCCATCCTCACCATTGAAGATGGTATATTTGAAGTAAAATCAACTGCAGGTGACACCCACTTGGGTGGAGAAGACTTTGACAACCGAATGGTCAACCATTTCATTGCTGAGTTCAAGCGGAAACATAAGAAGGACATCAGTGAGAACAAGCGAGCTGTTCGCCGACTCCGCACTGCCTGTGAGCGTGCGAAGCGTACCCTTTCCTCCAGCACTCAGGCCAGTATTGAAATTGATTCACTGTATGAGGGCATCGACTTCTACACCTCAATTACCAGAGCTCGCTTTGAAGAGCTGAATGCTGACTTGTTCCGTGGTACTCTGGATCCTGTGGAGAAAGCCCTGCGGGATGCCAAGCTAGATAAATCTCAGGTGCATGATATTGTACTGGTTGGCGGGTCCACCCGAATCCCCAAGATCCAAAAACTGCTTCAGGATTTTTTTAATGGCAAAGAACTCAATAAGAGCATCAACCCTGATGAAGCAGTAGCTTACGGTGCAGGTAACTAGCATGTTTATTTTTTTTTAATATGTTTTTATTAATTTTATAATCATACATTATATTATCTAATCAATACTTGTTAGTATAACACATAAAATTACTATAAACATTGCAACTTTTCTATTAACCTCTATTAACTTCTATTAGCTTCTATTAATTTCAAAAGTGAACATAGTATTTTTGAATAGAATTCTAGTAAAGAATCTAATTCCCCTACCCCCCCCCCACCTCAGTGCTCCCCTTCACCGGAGCCATTATCCCTTACCTAATCTTTCCAGAATCTCATTTCTTCTCCTGGAGGTAACCTCCCATCTTTTGTCTGTAGTAACTAGCATGTTTAATATTTAACCATGTTGAACCTGATTTTCAGCGTTTCAAGCTTGTAATGATGTCTAGGCATATATTTATAGAACCCTAAAGTTTATACTATTTGCCTTGATGACTGGTTCCAACCCATTCGCAGTTTCCACCAGAAGCTGACTAATGATGGTCCAAATCTTCCTTGGATGTCTGAGCGAATAAAAAGTATGTGAGGATAGCAAAAAAAAAAAAAAGACTGGCGTGCATAATTTATGCTTCCTTTTTTCTTTTTCTTTTTAGCTGTTCAAGCTGCAATTTTGTCTGGTGACAAGTCGGAAAACGTTCAAGACTTGTTGTTGCTGGATGTTACTCCTTTGTCCCTGGGTATTGAAACGGCTGGTGGTGTCATGACTGTCCTCATCAAACGAAACACCACAATCCCCACTAAGCAGACTCAAACATTCACGACATATTCTGACAACCAGCCTGGTGTGCTGATTCAGGTATGGAGAGGGAGGGTGGTGAAAGTACTATGGTGACTGATTTGGGTGTAATCACATGGGTAACCAGCTGAGAACTACTGTGTATTACAAGTCCATATAATATATCCTATTTTGAGGAAACTTGTTACCTAAATGACTGGACACGGCAGTATCTGTTCGCAGTGATGAAGGTGATTCCAAAACCATTCGTAGTTTCCACCAGAGGTTGAAAGACCTGTGTTGGCTAAAGTTCCCTTCCTTGGATGTCTGAGCGACCAGTTTCTTCAGTGTCCAGTTTGCTTTGAAGCACTTACTAGTTTTTCTGCTTAACTGAAAGTTGATAATCCATTTCTCTCCTTTCATTTCAGGTTTATGAGGGGGAAAGAGCAATGACAAAGGACAATAACTTGCTGGGCAAGTTTGAATTAACTGGTATCCCTCCAGCTCCCAGGGGTGTTCCTCAAATTGAAGTAACATTTGATATTGATGCCAATGGCATCCTTAATGTCTCTGCTGTGGATAAGAGCACTGGCAAGGAAAACAAAATAACCATCACCAATGACAAAGGTGAGGCTTGGAGATTGATTTGGCAGGATTTGGAGAAATTAGAAAAAGAACAAATAGTTTGTTGAGATGATCTTTCCTCATCTATGCAGCTTTAAAACAAAACCCATCATGCCAGTGCTTTGCTGGTAAAATGCATGCATCTTAATTTCAGCATATTTATGCTTTTATATGACTAAATTTGGCATATTTTGAGGTTAATTTACTTAATCCTCCCACACCAGTTCAGGTTATAGGAACTGTCTGGTTTAAACTTCTGAAATATCTAATTGTTGTTTTTTTAAAGGCCGCCTAAGTAAGGAAGATATTGAGCGCATGGTACAGGAAGCTGAAAAATACAAGGCTGAAGATGAAAAGCAGCGTGACAAAGTGTCATCCAAGAATTCCTTGGAGTCTTATGCTTTTAACATGAAGGCTACTGTGGAAGATGAGAAACTGCAAGGCAAGATTAGCGATGATGACAAGCAGAAGATTTTGGATAAATGTAACGAGATCATCAACTGGCTTGATAAAAATCAGGTTTGTAGTGCTGTTCATAACACAAAGATAACAGAAAAAGGAATGCATTTAGCTTCCTAATTCATACCAAGTGTTAAGTAGGGTAGAAGTCTGCAGTTGCAATGATGAAGGTGATCCAAAACCATTCGTAGTTTCCACCAGAGGATGCAAGACCAGTGATGGCTAAAGTACCTTCCTTGGATGTCTGAGCGACTGCTTAAACTCTGCAGATGTACATTCTAAGTGGCATTGTTGTGATCCCACAAATTTGGAAGCCAAGGTTTCCGATATGTACATAGTGCTGTTAGAATGCTGTTGTATAAAATTAAGGATAATTTAATACTCTCTTAATAAGTCCAAAGTGATTTAAGGATTGGGTCTAGTATGGGACCCAAAAGCCATATAAAAGTTTATGCCCTTATATTAAACTCCAGCATTTTTTGGATGGGCAGTGGTCAGGGATGATGAGTGCTTGAGTGCACCAGTTTTAGAGGGGCCATGGCTTCCTATCCTGTTCAAGTTGCTGAAGTTCAAGCCTGTATAATGTTAAATGGGAGTGGGGTCTTTGTCAAGCATTCATCCAATGGTAGTAACTTCTGTATGTTCCCTTTCTGTATCTCCAGACTGCTGAGAAGGAAGAATTTGAGCATCAACAGAAGGAGCTGGAGAAGGTTTGCAATCCTATCATAACCAAGCTGTACCAGAGTGCTGGTGGGATGCCAGGAGGCATGCCTGGAGGTTTCCCTGGTGGTGGAGCTCCTCCCTCTGGAGGGGCATCTTCTGGACCAACCATTGAGGAGGTGGATTAAGTGATGGCATTCCAATTCTGTGGACCGCCTACAGAATAGACGACTCAATTCAATTACAAGGGCATTCTTGATACTTTCGAACATGTGCGCAGGGAGGAAAGGCAAACATTGCACTTTACCAGTACTGTAAAAAAGTTCAAATTATCAAACTTGAGTCCCAATAAACAGAACTTATTTAATTGGCAACTTGGAAAACTTGTGTTTTTTTTTGTAATTCCTTGGCTTGGCAAAGCCACATGACTTCTACATTCTAGTGCGCCAGCTGACAAGTAGTCTGTTGGGAAATGAGTTGACTGATTTGCAAGTCTAATATTTCAAAGGGTGGGGTAGGCTGACAAAGTTGATGGGAAAAGAAATATACATGCCTTCCTGGGTGCATTGCTTTACATTCTGGGATTTCAAATAGTTGTCAGGGCTTTTTGATAATAGCTGAGGATCCAAGAAGTCTTTATGTGAGTAGCTGTGGTTGAGCTTAGTGCAGATAAAATATTAAGACCATGTTACATTGTGATTTCATACTCCAGTATTACATACTAAGGGTGAAAATGCCACATGTGAATGATTTTTTTTTCAGGTAGAAGGGTTCCTATAGCAAAAAGCAAATTCAGGATGCAGCTTGGTAAAGAACTAGTCAAGGATGATGCTTGGGATGAGTAAAAGTTATTGGCTTTACTTAGGTATGCCACTTCCATTAGTGCAGGTGCCTTTTATTAAATAAAATGGGAGCAGTTGATCTCAAAATAACCTTTTTCCAAGCAACATAGCTATCTCCTGTCCTTAGGCATCATCCTAACAGACAAGTTTTTTACTAGCTACTGTAACTAGTCTCCTTAACATCTTCCTGATACAGTCATTAGTACTGCAATAATTCCCAACTACTGATCCCTGTAAAAGGTTGATCTCATTTCCCTTGAATAGCCTTGTACCCTTAGAAGAACATAACCAGTACTAGTAAAAGCCAACCTCTTCACAATGAATAAACTCCAAGGAAATACTACACTCTTGGACCTTTGGTATCTGCTTGACTTTGTTCCAGGACCCCCATGATATACTGAAATCCATGGATGGCTCAAGTCCCATTATATACAATGTATAGTAAAATGGTGTCCCTTAATATAAAATGGCAAAGTCAAGGTTTACTTTCTGGAGTTTTTTAATATTTTCAAACTGGTTGGTCAAATCCATGAATAAGGAGGGCTGGCTATAGACTCCATGACAGTGACAATTCATGGTTGGTGGTGGGATATTACTGAACCCAATGAGTACTGGTGATGAAATGCAAATTAAGGACAGGGCTTTGGACCAAAATAAGCCTTAGAAGCAGCAGCCCATTAAACACCTACAAGCAACTAGAACTTTTCATCCAGTTACATTTCAAAAATAGCCAGAGGTAGATCTGCTTGTTTTCCCACAGATTTCTGATTTTGTGCTTGCTTAAAAATGTGTTCAACTGAAAATCCTTCCAGAATTTAGTACAATACAACCCCTGTATCCATGTTAGATAAGTTCTCAAGAATTACTGTGGATGTTAGAAATGGCAGATAACAGCAAATTTTATTGAAATGAATGATTTCTGGCCCAAGCATAGCAGTCATGTTGGAGGACCTAGAAGATGCCTGCAAGTGAATCTACAGATACAGGGTCATACAATACATCCAAGTTTTTAATTCAGTGTATAATTTTCTAACAGGTTCACCCTAGAGTTGCCATATTGGGTGTTTTTTTAAGAATCCTACTTCAACATGCAAACAATAATATGATTTTCTGCACTCCCATTTTAAGATAGATTCAATGTGGATTTAACTTCAACATCAAAATATCTTCTCTTTGGCTGCTTTCCGTTGCCAAACATCAAACCTGATAAATTTTGGAGAAAGCAAGTGTTTGCTCATTACTTCATGACATGTTAGTCACAATAGGACTTTAATAAACTTCCACTGCTTTTCACAGGTCACAAAGGTAAGTTGATGGGTTGCCATTGAACCGCATAGCCTAGAGTACTATAGACCTACTGACAGGGACCTGGTGATCTAACCAGAAATGCCAGCATTCCTGAGTTGGCTTTTTCCAACCTGCTAGACAGATGTGTTAGGCTACTACAGTTAGCCCTCCATAGATTCTGCATACATGGATTCAACTAACCACAGCTAGAAAGCATTCAGGGGGTGGGGGAATCCAAAAAGCAAACCTTATTGTTTGCCATTTTTCTTAAGGGGTGCCATTTCACTACAGCATTGTGTATAATGGCACTTGAGCATCCATGGATTTTGGTATCCATGAGGGGTCCTAGAACCAACTCCCATTGGATACAAAGGGTCCACGAATCCTCTGGCTGGTTAACACATCTGGGAAAGTTAGGACAGCTGATGCAGTTAAAACAGATTTTTTTTGTCCACCAGATGTCAGTAGTTGTTAATTTTTAGGTGCTTTGCTTTAGCTGATATAAAACAGGAATGAGGCCTAAATATGTAAAGGTACCAGATCCGGGAAATAAGCAGGGTCATTCCAGGTTAGTACTTGGATGGGAGATGGCCAATATAGCTGTAGGGTATATTTCAGGTGAAAGCAAGAAAAAACTGAAAAATTATGGGGTAGCCATAAGTCAAGAGGTGACGACACATACACTCAGGCCAAATCCACAGTACAGAAATCATCCAGTTTGAAACTGAGTTATGGCTCCTCCCTATAGAATCCTGAGATTTGTAGTTTTACATGTCCTTTAGCTGCCTCTGCCCAAAGTTGGTGCCTCACCAAACTATAAATCCCAGGAAAAGGAAGGTAAGGTGACATACAAACCAATTAGTAGTTCTCAGAAAGTTGATGTGATCACAGAATACCTAGGTCTAAATAATTAAGCTATTTTTATTTGCCTTGGACTTGCTCCCTGATCTTGAACAGATCTCCCCTCTGCCTCAGTTCCTCTTTGTAAAATGGGACCAATAGTGGGCGACTGCATCGATTTGAGAATAGATGCAGAGAAAAGATTTCCAGATGCCTGATAAACAACGCTACAGGAAATGAAAGCCCAAAATAGCCTTAAGAGGTAAAAGATCTGGCAAGAGTCTGTGAACTGCCATTACCTAATCATCCAGTTCTCTTTCCCCATCTCCTTGCTAGGCCAAAAGAGGTTTCCTTTAGTATCACAGGCTTCAATTACTGCCTGATTAAAAAGGGCAAGAAGGTAATTCCTTGTTTATTGGCGGGTCAAGAAGTTATCCAGTCACATCTGACTGGGATAAGTCTCATGGACTTTAAACTCTTTCATGGGTATAATGCCAGCAAGGCGCCTGAAGGATCGAGATGCCTGTTTGATCCAAAGCTGTTTAGGTTCTTTTAGTTGTATAATCACCTTCATGGAACTCTGAGCAATGTGCAAATTTGGACAAGCTCCTCCTTGCCCCTGCTTTTGTCTTTTCTAACTACTTTGGAGTAGAAGACACATTCCCCCCACTCCCCACCTCAGTGTTGGCATTGCTTTCTCCTCAGCCACCCCCATACTGGGATTATGGCCATTAACTTCAGATTACACCAACACAAGAGCAACCAGCTGGGTAGCACAACAGACAGCTACAAAACGGCTACAGGCAAATCTCATCTTAAATTGGGACTTGACTGTTGGCTGAATCATTTTGATAAATAATACAATTATCCAATATGTTAACTTCTCTGACTCCTTATCCTTCAAGTAGCCAAAGTTACAACAAAAGAGCGAAAGTATCAGAGGCCATGTGGAAACCTCAGAGCTAACACATTGGAAACTGCTTAACGCAGTGTAGATGTGTAAACTGCTATTGCTTAAAACAATTTGTAAGCCACTCTGATAGCCTTGTGGCTGAAGAGTGGGGTATAAATAACTAAATAAAAATAAAGTGTGCAGAAGTACAAAGAAAAAATTAATAGGGAAAAACCAGGAAAGTGGCTGAGCTTCAGTGATCAGAGAACTGAATGTGGCTGGAATGTAGGCTCTTGCAGGTTTTATTTCTGCTTTCTTACAGCCTGGAATGTAGGAAATATTCAGTCCAGATCTATGAAGTCTATTGCCTGCCTGACAAGCAAAATTTTTGTATTGCATCCATTAGCCCATCTTTGAGAATATCACAGAGCAGACATAGAAGTATAAGAATACGCCTCTCTGTTTTATAAGTGACATAAATATATCTCTGTTTTAAACCTTGTTGAAGTATTTTAGTTTTCCCCAGAGAATCCTGTAAACTAGTTTGCCAAGATTCATAGCATTATTATTTCCAGGATTTTGTAGGAAAATAAATGTTAAACGAGTTTATGTAGAGTAGATACCCCTAGCTCCTTTGGGGGGAAGTATATAACCAAACCATACATAGATATGGTCCTCACATGTGTACACTCCTATTTCAAAAGGTAGAAATTAGAAAAAAATGATTGATTTTACTAGTTGTATTCCATCTATATTATCCTACATTTTCCTTCACAACAAATCTCTGAGGTAGGTTAGTCTGAGAAAAAGTTGCTGACCAAGGTTACGCAGTGAGGTTATACAGGAATAGCCATGCTGGATCAGATCGAAGGCTTACCTAGTCCAACTTTCTCTTCACACAGGCTGCTGCCACACTGCAGTAATAATGCAGTTTGACACTGTTTTAACTGCCATGGCTCAATGCAATGGAATTCTGAGATCTGTAGTGTACCCTTCTCTGTTAGATAGCTCTGACAGTTTGTTAGTGCCACTACACACTACAAATCCCAGGATTTCATAGGATGGAGCCATGATAGTTAAAGCAGTGTCAAACTGCATTATTTCTGCAGTGTGGCAGCAGCCACAGTGGCCTATCACTCGTCAATGATAGGAGCAAAACTGCACCCCCTGTCTTGCATTCCATAATAACTGATATATAGAGCTTTACTGCCTCTGATACTGGAGGTCACAAGGTAGCCTTCTTGCCCAGTAGCTGTTGATGGCCTCATTCTCTGTGTATTTCCTTCCTTCCTCTTAAAGCCTTCCAAATTGGCAGCCATGAATTCCACACTGCATTGTGTGAAGAAGTCCTTCCTTATATCTCCCCTTGAATCACATTCACTTCAAGGATGTCTCTGAGTTCTAGTATTAGGAGGGAAGAGGGGAAACTTCTCCCCTGTGTAGTTTCTCCCCATTGTAAGCTGAAGGCTGAGTGGAGAATTGAAGCTCAAGTGTCTTTCACTCAAGTAAAACACTATAAAACCACTGCACACGCTGCATGGACTTTGTTTAAATGCTACATAAAGCATTATTAAAATCTAAAGGAATAAATATGCATTTCTTAGAAAGGCCTTGTGGAAAAACCATGACAGGCCAGTTTAATGTGTGGCAGAGACTAGAAGTGCAACATGTGCATATCTAGGTCTGAATGCTTTGCTAGTTCCCAAAGCTCAGCTCATGGCAAAATCCAGTGTCCAGCAGGCTCAAATCATTGCATTGCTCTGCATGTATGCACTGATATCTAAGGGTGTAGCTACAAGGAGTGGGGCAGGGGGCAAATGAGAACATTGCCTTGCCAAATAAGAACTCTGCCCCCTCCACCAATGAAATTTTCCTGAAATACAGTTTAGATATCCAAAGAAATAGGACAAAGTGACCAAGGGAATGTAAACAAAGCTAATAGAAGATTTCTATGTATGAATAACTGTTTATTATTTATTTATTTATTTATACCCCACTCTTCAGCCACAAGGCTATCAGAGTGGCTTACAAATTGTTTTTTAAGCAATAGCAATTTACACATCTACACTGCGTTAAGCAGTTTCCAATGCGTGTTAGCTAACTGCTAACGTCTCACTCTCTGTAATGCTAGAAATTTGGGGACTAAAGGAAAATTTCATGGTGGGGGGGCAGGATTACTTTGGGGAGGCAAGCTCCCTGCCCCTGACCACCCCCCCCCCAGTAGCTATACTGTACTTCTAGTGAATTCTAACTCTTTCCTTCTTGATCGCTGGTTGGTGTTTAGTGCTGCATTGGAGTCTGCTCCCAAAGGCCCTGTGAGATTCAGAATGTCTTAGGTTGATCTAAGAAATGGAGGATTCTGAAATCCGTATGTGACCCATATCTGGCAGACCATGGACTTTTTCAGATGTACCTTAAATCCGGGAGAGGAACGCAGCTGCTCTGTGGCAGGGGGCAGTTTCTGACGATGCCATCCCTCTCGTGTTACCCTCCGTGTTCCTTCCGTGTTGCATGGAAGGAAAAGGCGCCATGTTTTATTCACAAAAGAACTTCTGTGAGTAAAAAGTGGCACCTTTTCCTTCCATGAGACATGGAAGGAACATGGAGGTTAACGTGAGAGGGATGGCAGTGTCCGAAAAGGACTCCCTGCCGTGAAACAGGTGTGTACCACGCCCAACAGCTCCTTCCAGATTTAAGGTATGTCTGAAAAAGTCCCTTATCTCTATGAACTGCCTGGGCCCTGAGATCATCAGGAGAGGCCCTTCTTTCAGTCCCACTACCATCTCAAGTACGTTGGTGGGGACACGAAAGCCGGCCTTTTCGGTGGCTGCCCATAGACTCTAGAACTCCCTCCCCAGGGAGGCCAGATTGGCCCCCTCCCTCTTGTCCCAACAGCAGGCCAAAACCTTTTTATTCAGGCAGGCTTTTTAAAGAAGAGGCTGGGGGATGCTACGTGCAGGACCGGTTTAAGGAATTTTGACACCCCCTGCAATACTCTATTTTGGGGGGCCCATGTTTATCTCAGGTCAATGTAACCTAACTCAACCTAAGCTATTCACAGTGCAGGATATTCAGAATATTATTAGTAATGTTTTTGCAGGAGGAAGGTTACTACGGGGGCCCCCACAATGATGGGGCCCCCTGCGGAAGCTGATGCCACTGGTGCTATGTGGTTTTGTTGGACTGTTTTAAAAAGCTTTTTATCTTTTAAAAAAAAGTTTTTAATACTTTTAAGTATATTTTATTCTTGTAAATATTTTGATGTCTTTTTAATGATGTTATTGGTTTAATTCTGTTTTAATGTGCACTTTTTGTAAGTTTTAATTGTGTGTTTTTAAAACTGTGAGTCCATTTGGGTCCCAGCCTTGGGGAAAAAAGCGGCCTATAAATTATGATGATGATGATGATAGACAACAACCCCTTTTGAGCCACCACATTGTACACTTTTTTTTCTTCTTGAAGCCTATGTTGAGTTCTGAATGCTTTGCTTATTGATTGGCTTTTAATTTGCAAAGACAGAATAATTGGACACCTTATTACCCATACAAGGAGAAAACGTGTCAAACGTATACTGAACAACTCTTAAAAAAATGCAAATCCACATTGCTAGAAAAAAGCTCAGGTTTCAGTCTCACAATAGCCTGCCATTTCATGTCAAATCTTCAAGGTGTGCCATTAGCTTTGAGATGTTTGTACTGATTTTGTTTTCCTTTTAAAAAACTGACAGATCGACATTTCCTTACCCTTGGGAGAGACAAGAGGTTGATTTCTAATTTCTGCTGCTTAAGTATGATTTATTAATAGTAAGGCCTTTAATTAGCAGACAAATGGGTACTCAGAAGGCTATGGGAAAAGAAAAACATCTTCCTTGCTTTCCTTTGCTGCGCTCCTTCTTGATTGATTTCCCAACAATACCTAATTCTATTATTCAAAGTGATTTCCCCATTGGCGGTAGTTTATTTTTGTCATCAAATATCTGATGAAATCTTTAGATATGAAATATTATGCCCAGTAGCAACAAATCGCAGATTGCGCTAACAAGTCACAAGCTACACGGAGTTGGCGTTAGGAGTATAATTTGAAAGCGAGTGAAGCGATAATGCCATGCACACAGCTTTTGTGAGCATGCATTAATGTGCCTTTGACTTAGCTGCCCATTGACAGCAAATTGACTTGTGCTAATAGTGTGCAGGAAGGGAGGGAAGCTTTGGGGGGGGCAAGTTCGAGTGAGGGTGGATTGATGCAGCAAATAAAGAATATCGACTGGCAAACTGCAGTGCCTTGGTAGCCTTTAATCTATGATTGCCCTGGATGGGAATGTTTTAATGCAACTTTAGCATCAATTGCATTTACGGGCCAATGGCCTGCCTGCTGCGAAGCACTGTGCAAACGGCAATGCTCGGAGTGCGCGGCTGCTTCGGAGCTCATGGTTATTGATCACTCAGGTCTCGAGAGCTTGACTTATAATTATTTCATTAAGCTGCTTAATGGTTATCAAATATGAACCCTTCCATGGTTCTGTCAAGGAGATGTAGTAAGCTGACTTTAAAAAAAATCATTTGTTTAGGAGATACACAGAGTAGAACATACTCTGTGTAACCATCTGGCACTCACAAAATGATGATTGCTGATCCCCCCTGAAAAAGGACAAAAAGTTCTGCAGATTGTTTGATTGCAGGTGGCTATGGAAGGTGAAGGAGGAACAACAGCAGGGGTTGGTCTATTTTGGCAGAATATGGGGCATTTTTAATTTTTATTTGTTTGTTTTTTGCCCCTGGACTGTCTCTAGAGGTTGCACAAACTGCCAAAAGGGGTGGGGGGGGGGAAGAGAAAAGAAACCCAGAAATCACTGAAAATCTGGTTGTTGTTGGGGTTTTCTTGCAAAAATGGTATTTTGGGTACTAAATTGTACAGCAGAAGTCCTGCAATCTTCTATTGAAAAGGTGACTCATAACTCTTGGAAGCTTACACAAGAGTCAACCCACCTCTTTCTGCCAGATATCTGGGGAAGCCTCAAGGGGTTCAAGGCTATAAAACCAGCCTTGGGGGTCCCATGATTGCACTTTGCCCAACCCTGAACTGCACAATTTGTTCAAGATAAATATCTCTTTTCTGGTGGTAAGTCATGATCAATGTGTTACAAAACCAGATGTACTGCATTCTGTCAAAACCACAACCACTCATGGGTGGGATGCCCACATGCCATTCTCCTGTGCCCTCCACTGCCTCTGCAGTCTCATGTACTGGCAGACATTTTTGACTTGCAAATGTATCTGTGAACTAATTTATCAATACATTTGGTTGAATTCCTTCTGGACTCAATCAAAACGATAGTTTTCTTTCACAGCCAAGCTGGGAAGAGTATGTTATTACCAGTTACTTGCGTATGTGAATGGTAAAGTTCTTCTCTTGTATACATTCAAGTGCTCCATAGACATGCTACTGACATTGATAGTATCTTTTGCCTTTCATGGTCCCACACCTTCTTGTCGTTGTTGTCGTTGTTTTTCTACCTGTGTGTGTATCCATTTGGGTCCATCTATCTACTTTCAGCTGACATACAGTTCTTCTTGGTTTGGGTCAAAGTTACCGATGAGATCACCTCTTCCTGTATAATCCACCCCATACACTTACTGTAGGTCCTCAGGGGGACATTTGCTCCAGCCAGGTAGGACGAGGTTGGCAACTGTCACCCAGAGGACTTGTTCTTCAGCCACTCCTAGACTCTGGAATGGCCTGCTGGAAGAGATACGACAGCTGAATACACTGTCAGAATTTAAAGCAGCGTTAAAGACCAGTCTCTTCCTGCAGACTTATCCAGATGATTTTAAATTGTGAATTTTAAACTGTGTTTTCTAAAAAATGTCTAGTTTAATTATTGTATGATTTTAATCTTTTTAGTTTAATATTATTTTAAGGGCTTGGTGGGTTAGGGTATTGATGTAATTATGGAGTTTTTATACTGTAAGCCGCCCCAATTGCATTGCAGAGGGGCGAGATAGAAATAATAATAATAATAATAATAATAATAATAATTATTAATTATATCCATACTACACAAATTGGATTATTTGTCATGGCCCCTTCCTATGGAATCCTGGTATTTGTAGTTTGGTGAGACACCAGCACTCTTTGGCAGAGAAGGCTAATGACCTTATAAAACTACCCATCCTAGGATTCTGTAGGAAGGAGCCATGGCAAATAATTCAGTTTCAAACTGGATTATTTGTGTAGTGCAGATTTGGCCTTCTAAAGCTAACTCATTCTTTAGGCAGGAATCTCATCTCCTTCCTTCCATGTCTAATACTGGTGTCCTCCTGCCCAAAGTCACAGGAGTTTGCTTCTTGGCACCTAGAACTGGTTTGCTTCAGATCCTTTTTGATGCTGTTGATAAACTCTATTTTCTGTTCTTTCATTTCCTTCTTTAGTCTTTTGTTGAGTTTTTGGTGCAATTAGGTAGGATTTGTTCACATTTCTCCCTTGCCCATTTGTGGGTTTATGACCTCCTTTGACCTCTTCAAAAAAAGTGGCCAGAAGATCTCCCAATCTGATAGCCATTCCTGTTGCCTCCTCCACCTAGGTGGGACTCACATTGTAATTTGCTGTATCCACTTTATACCCCAGGGCTGCAGAAACCTGGCCGCTTGACTAAAGTCACTGTTGTGGGAAGCTGCCCTAAATGTTTTCACATTGGCCATCCAAAACAAGCTGCTCTAGATGGCTTCAGTGAGTGTTTCTTTAGCCCAGAAAGCCATGGCATGCCCTATTGAGAATCTCTCTTCCTTGGATCCACAAAGGGGCCCATCTGTATGATGGGGGGGGGGGACAGAATACCTTGTAGTAATGGCATTTTGCCACTGTAGCGACTTGTCGTAATGGTGGTTTTGGCTCCAGAAGCCCCCAGAAGCTTCACATGCCAGATGGAGGCCGTGAGTGATTTACTCGCCTTCGTTCTTTGCTGGCTCCGAACTTTAAAAAAAAGTCATCAAAGGTGCACTGCAGCAACAAAGTGATTTTTTGAATTAAAAGAATAGCAAAACAAAACAAAACACACACCCCGTTTATCACCTTAGCGATTGCTCGCTAAGGCAAAAATCCAACATGGTGGCAACGGGTGCTTGCCCTGTTAGCAAGCCCCGCCCCCATGCTCACCTGGCCAACCAGCTTTGCACTTCCTCTTGTATGGGGAAGCGATTCAAAGCGAATTGCTTGTCCTAACAAGCAGGAATGCGCACCCCCCTCACTGTTTTGTTGTTTTTGCTGTTTTGGGTCCCCCTCTTTCCGAATAGTGTGGATTGCTGTGGGATCCCATTTAGACAGGTAGGATTTCCAGCGAATTCCATGGGGGTTATTTTGACCATTTAGACAACCCCTCTTAGGACTTGTCTCACACCCAACTGCTACTGTTTCAGGTGGCTGGCCTCTGGTTCATGAATCCGGTCAGGTCACAGTACCCAGAACTCCCAGGAAGAGCACTGAAGAAAAGCAAGAGATATGACCCAAAGCCAACCGCAAAACAAAATGCTTCTTATTTTTTCAAAGGAAACATGGCCAAAGAAGCCATCAAATGGGACATACGTGTGCATATTAATGGTGTTAATCATACATATATTTGCATCCTAGAGTGAACTAAGTCTTCCATTTTTCTCTGGGGTTGGGTAATTCCAACAAACTTTTATTGTCCAGAATATCAAAGCAATACTGCTGAAAGGCATTGTATTATTGTGACAAGGACTATATTTGTATTCTGGCTTTGTTTGAAAGCCGATGTATTCATTTTCACCTTTATGTTTTTTTAAAACCTTGGACATTTCGGAAGAACTCAGCTCTAATTTTAACAACCCGATTCCTCCTCTTCGTTTTTTTTTTCCTAGATAGGTAATGTGGTTCGGTAGACTCCTTTATCAGTATTCTCTGCTGCCTTCCGACAGATGCTCATTTTCTGTTGCCTCAACCTGCACTGACCTCATTTTCTATCGCAGAGCAGCCAAGGAGTTGGTCAAAATTAGTTATATTAGTGGCTCCTGATACACTCCGTTTATTTGTGAGGCGACAAATATTTCAGCCATTAGGATCTTTCCATCTCTTATCAGCTTAAATGCACTCACTTATATTCCAAATCACTTCCTAATTTAAAAGCCTATTTGTCTAGATTGTCAGAGGCGCGGGAAAGGAAGGGGAGGGAAATAAATAAATAAACAAACAAAACGCCAAGCACTTACTCAGTGATAGGCTGTACTCTTACATACAGAGTCCTAATCACTTAGTGTGTCGCAGAGGCATGGCACAATCCCACGGATGGAAATGCAGTCCCTTGCTGAATATGGAGTCGGAAGGACCAGGATTTTGGGGAGGAGAAGGAGGGGGAGATGGTCTAATAGGCCCACCTGAACAATGAAGCTGAAGAGCACATCCGTGCATGGTCTTGCTTTGATGCTTTAATATTATTCCAGAAGTGCAGGTAGCTTACCTTTTTTTTTTTTTTTTTTTGGCAAGGGCCTGTAGTTAATAGTAGAACATGCATTCTGCAGGGAGCAGTCTAAGGTTCAGTCCTGGCCACTGCCAGTTTATAGAGGATGTGGAGTCCCTTGGATTCTTCCTTGTGTAAGGCCATCTTCAGGTTTCAAGTCCACCTCCTTTTCCCCCCAAAATGGCCATCTTGGGCCCCATGACATTCTCCCCATAACTCCAAAAGCTAAGCAAAAATGCTGCAATCTTCCCCTGAAAAAATTCTGTTCAGGTTCCCTATTGCTCTAGTCAGGCACACCTCACAACTTTGGAGATTTTCGGATGCCTAAAATCAGCTTCTTGCCGCGCAAGCAGCCTCTGGAACAGTATCGAGGCTGCTGCGCGGCAAGGGTCCATTTTGGACGATGCCGTTTCTCTCTCAGCATCGTCCGTGACTGTTGCGGCCAGCATTGGAGGCGGCCATGCTATTTTTTATTCACGGACAACTTTTGTGAGTAAAAAATAGTGCGGCCGCCTCCAATGCTGGCTGCAACAGTCACGGACGACGCCGAGAGAGAAATGGCATCGTCCGTGACTGTTGTGGCCAGCATTGGAGGCGGCCGCACTATTTTTTACTCACGGACAACTTTCGTGAGTAAAAAATAGCGTGGCCACCTCCAATGCTGGCCGCAACAGTCACGGATGACGCCGAGAGAGAAACGGCGTCGTCCAAAATGGACCCTTGCCACGCAGCAGCCTCGGTACTGTTCCAGAGGCTGCTTGCGCGGCAAGAAGCTGATTTTACGTGTCTGAATTTGACAACTGGTTCCTGAGCTGGCTTGTTTTTCCTCTTCCTTCCTCATCTTCTTTTCCTTTTATGCTATGTCTCTCAGTTTGTAAACCTGAGGCCTGGAGTATTGTTGTTGTTTTTTGTTTGTTTGTTTGTTTGTTTGTTACTCGTTTTATGCAAGCTTCTCTTTTTGCTCGAAGGATATGGCAAAAAGGCAAATGATCAACAATGCCTCCATTTAGCATCATCACTCTTGGGAACTGTTGGAAATTTGAAGTGAAGGGTGATGGCAGCTGTAGTGAGTGCAGTTAGCAAAGAGACTGGCCACAGATGCCTGTACTATGCACATGATGTTATAAAATGATCTGAAACTGAGTTTGAAAGACAGAACCCTGTAGCTAAGCTGCATGGAACTATTTACCCCAGCATGGCATTCCGATAGATAAAAAACAAATGAGATCACAGCCTTTCCTGCAGAACCTAACGGCTTTCTATCTTCCTACCTCTCAGCCTAGCTGTGAAAGGTATGGGGTGGGGAGTAGTTGCTCTGCTCTTCTATTTTCAGAGCTTCTGGAACAGGAAGGAGAATGTTGCTTCTATGCACAAGAATCGTCACTGCAGTTTTGCCTCCCTGCAGAGTTGGGACATGTGCACACACATCTGGGAGACAATGGCTGGATTTTGTTGATGTCTTACATATGCTTACATTCTCCTATGCAAGCAGCTGGGCATTCCCCCCCCCCCAATGCACAACAATGTCTACATCCAGTTCCAGGTTTGAGAAGCAAAGTTGCCCAGGCAGTGCCATTACAAATGCAGATGGGCATTCTCAGTTGGTTCTGAACCCACTCCCGCTGCTGAACTGGTTGCATGTTTGGTTGCATGTTTTTGTTGTTGGACTACAGTTCCCAGGAGCCCTCTGAGGTTCTCACCTTGACAGCCAAGTGTTCCTCCCAGTCATTAGTAAGACTGTAGGATTGAACTCACAGCCTCAGTAATGACTGGGAGGACCACCTGGCTGTTAAGATGAGACCTCAGAGGGCTCCTGGGAACTGTAGTCCAACAACATCTGGGGACCCACAGGTTGAGAACCACTGTATTAGAGCAACTGAGGCAGAGGGACAGGATGAGTATTAGGAACATAGGAAGAGTCCTCTTGGATCAGACCATTCAGGTCCAGCATTCTCTTGCCAGTGTGTCCAATCAGATGTCCATGGGAAACCCACAACAGGACAGGGATAACATAGCTTCCTCTCTGTCTTGATTCCCAGCAACTGATACTGAAAGCCATACTACCTTTAAGATATTATATACAGCAGTGGTTCTTAACCTCTGGTCTGGGGACTCCCTGGGGTCCGCAATGTCCTCACAGGGGGTCGTCAAAGACTTGAAGGCTGCTCAGCTCACCTCCTTCCTGCAGTGGAGTGGCCATGTGACAGGAGTCAAGGCAAAGGCTGGCTGGCTGGCTGGCCGGCTTGGCCTGCACATTGCCATTCAATCCACCCCAGCAGGAAGAATCAGAAGAAAAAACTTCCCTCCCCCTCCAGTGCCTCTGAGGGAAAGTTTAATGGATGGTGTAATTGTATCATCATCATCATCGTCATCTATTATTATTATTATTATTATTATTAATCTTGAATTGAGTCTTGGGGGTTCGTGGCAACAAAAAATATTTAAAGGGGGTCCCTGATACAGAAAAGATTAAGAGCCACTGAGATACAGCAAGGTTGGGCTATTGTCCTGTCCTGATGACGTGGTTTTGGATGTGGGTTTTTTTGCCATGTTTTCCCACTTCTGATAAAGTCCATAGATCCAGCAAATTAAATTACTGATTTAGCTGTGCTGCATGAACTAGACAACCACGAGGGTTCTCATGTCATATCTTGGGATTCAGGAATAGATTCCTAGACCCATAGCCAATGAAGCTTAACTGAAGAGATAAAGAAAAAAATGTGCAAGGCTGATTAAATGTCTTTAACAACTTTCTAAGTCATAGTGTACATACTACCAATAAGAGGGACACCCCCCGTCCCGCATATTAACCAAATGAAAAGCTCACCTGGATACTAAGCCAGTTACTGGAGACCAATATAGAGGTTTGTTCACAGCGAGGCATCCATAGAATTAAAGGGTGAAGCCCCCCTGTGATGGTAAAAGCAGACTATTTAACCTCTTAATATGCAATATGACCTTCTTCCAGGCGATTGTACATTTTATTAGCTGAAGTTTACTTGCTTAATAGTTGAGTGGCCAGTGGTTACTAGCTAGTGCATGTACCTCTTCACCTATTTGATTATGGACTGGAAGAATCAGTATGGATCTAGCCAGTGAAACAGATGGAACACTTGAGTTTTACAACTGGCTTGGAAGAAGGAACCTTTGTTCCAAGGGCATATTGTTTGCTTTTGGTGGTACTGATGATGCTTTGAAGATAAGTGGTCTTTTGAGTGTGTTCTTTCCATATTTCTTTCTTTCCTTCTTTCTTTCTCTCTTTCAAATTTGCACATTACTCAGAGTGGTTAGGGAACCTTTGTATGATCTATCGTTCTCACACCTATTCTATTTAATTTTTTATTATGTCACAAAAAATAAAAAATAAAACTGAGCACACTTCATAGTATTTGTTAAGTTTCAGCATTTGGCTTGTGAAAAACGCTGGGAGTTCAGCTGCTGATGGAAATGTATTGATTTTTGTCCCCGTATTGAATGCTTCAGAAAGGGAGGGGGAAAGATGCAACTCCCCTGGTTCCAATTAAAATCACCTGTTAACTTTAAAAAGTCCCTTTTAAAAAGGGTTTAAAAGATTTTCATTTAATTGATTCCCATGTAAAATGCCCTTTACAATTACTACCATAAACTAGTTGGTACCTGCTGAGTAAAATCCTATTTGAGACCGTTGATCAAGACTTCCACACTTACCACTTTTCATACTGAGTTTTTAAATTCCTTATTGATAGCTTGCATCTGTCAGCAATGGATATTTTTGTGTGTGTGAAAGAGTTGCGAGAAGGAAAGGGGAGGGGGAGAAAAGCTTTTAAAAGATTTGGAATGGCTTTATTTTGATCGTAGTTGCAAGTGTTAACTAAGCTGTGAATGGCACTGGATACATCAGACTCTCTGGGCACACCTTAAATTACAAGAGTGAAATGGCTTGAATCCTTCCCATCCTTGTACAGTACTTCTTTCCTGATCACATTTCAGTCTAAACATTTTTTGATGAAGACTCCAGTATGGTGAATGCCCAAAGTACCACACATTAATGATTGCAAGATATTTTGATCATTTTTG
Organism: Gambelia wislizenii; assembly: GCA_030847615.1. Taxonomy (NCBI): domain Eukaryota; kingdom Metazoa; phylum Chordata; class Lepidosauria; order Squamata; family Crotaphytidae; genus Gambelia; species Gambelia wislizenii. The sequence goes on from JAUMIR010000007.1 coordinate 36,666,849, forward strand.
GCTGTGTGCTGCTGGGAGGGGAGGGAGAGATCCTATGGCGATCATAGGTAGACCCTAGGTTGAAAATCATTGGTCTTACAGACTGGTCATCAGCTAATACTGAACACTGTTTTGAAGTGAACAATGGCGAAAGGCCAGCCATATGAGCTCCACCCATTAACTCACTGCCCCACCAATCAAACCACAGGCAAAGAACTCTTTAACGCCAATCCTCCCAGGATGCACAGCAAGAAGGCTTAGGCAGAAGCAAAGTGGGGAGTGTCCTAAAGATCTTTGTCCATCTCTTGGCTCACGTTGGAGAAAGTAAGTAAGATGAATATAATAAGACACAAATCACTGCCATCAGAGATCAAACAAAATCTTGGGACGGGACATTTTTTTTTCAAAAGTTGTTACTGGCTGTCCATTCTTCCACTCAAAAGTTTCATGAGTGGATACTTCCCCACTAAATACAATTCTGACATTCAGACCATGTTGAACATTATTTTATTTAGGAAAAGGAGGAAGTCAATACAGTACACAACTGCAAATGTACAGTATTATTGGACTTGAACTCCCAAAAGCTCTAGTCACCATGGCAAATGGTGTGAGATTTGGGGAGATGTAGTCCAACAGTATCTGGAGACCACTGTGTCAGGCTGCAAGATGTCTCTTAAGGAAAAGATGCTGACAACAGGTGAGAACAATTAACTTCATGTCCTGTCTGTGAGATATCTATAGCTGCCCATTGTCAGAAAAAGAATGCTGACATAGATGGACTTTTGAACCAAGCCAGCAAGGAAATTCTAAGGATACTAATCCATCATGGGATGCTTCATTGTTTCCTCTGCCAGAGCTTTACTAATTAAAATAAAATAAAATAATGCGTATTAAAATCTCAGTTGGCCTTCATCCATCTCCACTAATTTTCTCAAAGTTGGCCTCTGTATCTCCCTGTGTAACAGATATAGAACCAAACCATATTTTTGTCTTGTGAAGAGAGAGAAAGAGAGAGAGCATGGAAATAAAGAAAAAGTTTTTCAAGATTTTGATAAATGATAAATATGAGCAGTAATGGAAAGAGAAAAACACAACACACACCCGCACCCCAAACGTTTTGCTTGTTGTGACACAATTTTAATAGTGGGGTTGTGCACAGAGTCATAGAAAGATACTTTGAATTTTAAAAAAGGGAATGAGGACTAAACCCTTTCCTACTCTTTTATGTGATTCACCCTGGAAGACGTTGTTATCATATAATAAGTGCCAATGCTGGAATTAATTAAGCACTCATAATAAAACAGATGCTGCTATTGTGAAAACAATGTAGCAAAACTATTGGCTTAGGAAGCTCATGCTTCCAACCCAGCTAAGCAGAATATGAGGCTAATTGAGTTCTTGCTGGTAATTTTTCACCCCTAAATGAACAAGAAAGGAAAGGATCATAGGGTCTCATCTGTTGTTGCTTCCAAACAAGCCAAAGCTTTTAGGGTTGGTAAATGAGCAATCTAATCCATGTGGATCTTCAACAGAGAGATTCTTCTTCTTATTTTTTAACAAATGTTGTTAGATATGTAATTGTCCAAAAATGTAACTCCTTCATCTTGCAACAGTTGGTTGCCCATTGCCATTGAACACATATCCCAATTTTCCTTCGTGGGGGACAAAAAATGATGAAAAGAAATAATCACACACTGATTTCTTTTCTCCCTTTTCTCTCCTCTGGTCTGACATGGCTGACAGGTTTTTAAAACACAACAAAAATCTGAGAAATCTGCTTGACAGAGATAGTAGCATGGAGCAAAACAAGAACAGCACTATGTGTGGTAAGCATCACTGTGAGCTCTCCAAAGGAAATACAGTGGTGCTGTTAAAAAATCTGCAGCCTAAATGTATTTTGTAAACAGTCTGCCCTTCATATGCACAAATTCTGTATCCATGGATTCAACCATCCATGGCTTGAAGATATTCCAAAAAAGAAAAAATTCCCAGAAGCAAATCTAGATTTTGCCATTTTATATGAATGGCACCAGCATTTTACTACACTGTTGTATATAATGGGACTTGAGCATCCATGTATTTTGGTATCCATTGGGGGTCCTGGAACCAAACCCCAGAGGATACCAAGGGCCCACTGTATTTATATATTAGTATATTTGGCTTATATTGTGCCTTTCTCCCAGAACTGGGATTCATACTTCCATAACTGGAACTGGTATACATGACTGGAAATCCAGGGTTGTAATCTCCCCACCCCTCCTCAAGACAAGGAATTTTAAAGTCATAGTTGTGCATCCAAATGGGCACCCATTCCTGGCTATTGGGCATCCAGTGGAAACAAATGGATGCACACTTTATTACACAACACTGTTATAGCACTATTATTCCACTTTAACTGCTAAGGCTGCCTCCTATGTACTCCTGGGATTTGCAGTTTGGGAGAGGCATTTGCAACTCTCAGCCAGAGAGCTCTTAAGCCTCACTAAACTATAAACCCCAGAATTCCACAAGAGGCATCCAGAGCAGTTAAAGTGGAATAATAGCACTATAACAGTGCAGTGTGATAAAATCTTACTAGATCAGTGAACCACATCATCCCCACTTCTATTTCAAAATAAAAACAATCCCCAAATATTTATCTTTTGCAGTCTCAGATTGGCTGTGTTTTTAACCAATTTTGCTAAGCTTTGATAAGAGTAGATAATGTTTCTTCTTTTTAATTCAGACATTTTCCGGTGCTAGGCAGAATAATACAAACTGCTAGGATACTCCTGTGTTTAAATACAGTATATGGGGAGCCAAGGTTGAGAACCACTGATTTAAGACATTCCATTCATCTGTCAGGAGAGCCAACATGGTGTAGTGGTTGGAACATCAGACTATGACTCTGGAGAACAGAGTTCAAATCCCCACTTGGGAAAGGAAACCCACTGGGTGACCTTGGGCAAGTCACACTCTCTCAGCCTCAGAGGAAGGCAATGGCAAATCCCTTCTGAACAAATCTTACCAAGAAACCCCTGTGATAGGTTCATCTTGGGCTCACAATAAGTTGGAAATGACTTGAAGGAACACAACAACAGAAACAATTCATCTGTCAAAGCAAATAGTCATTTAAGCACCTGTTCTCTCTGAATGTTCCTTTTTTAAAAAAGAGGGGAAACCATCTAAACTAGTGGTCATTGCCACTTCTTGTAGAGAAAGTTCCATAGGTCAATTGTGAATGTTCAGAAATTAAGCTCTTGCATGTTCCTGAGAGACTGCAGAACTTGTATTTCAATTCCGTATCAGGTGCTTGCACAGATACACGCATGCACATTTGCATATAATATATAATAGATTGATGGAGCTGGTCATTATTCCCTTTCCATACTTTTAACAGAGGCTACTTCAACTGTTAGCAAAATATTTGGCATTGATTTAAAAATCATATCTTTTTTTTAAAAGGAGCAAAATGTGATTCAGGATTTGCATTTCTAAACTGGGCAATGGAATATTAATAAGGCAATTTTCGTAGTACTACATAATTGCCAAATATGTGGTTGGAATATGTATTGACAATCATTTCCCTTTAGTTGTTAGCCATTTTATATCCTCAGAGTCTTTAGAGTGGCACTGTGCTTTTCTGAATGGAACTGACCCTATTGCCACAGTATAATTTCATTTGAAGTTATTTGTGACCAAGAAATTGTCATTGTGGGCTTTGCTGGTTATCAAAAAAAGTTAAACAGGGATTTATTCAATGCAGGTTCATTTTCTACTGTGTTTTAAAATAGAAATAGTGCCTGTAATGCATACAGTGGCTTTCCGTGTCCATGGGTTCTGCATCCATGGATTTAACCAACCATGGTTTGAAAATATCCCCCCCGCCAAATAATTCCTAAAAGCAAAGCTTGATTTTGCCATTTTATATAAGGGATACCATTTTACTACACCATTGTGTCTAATGGGACTTGAGATCCATGGCTTTTGATATCCATGGGGGTCCTGGAACCAAACCCCAGTGGATGCCAAGGGCCTACTATAAAGTTTTAATTGGATCATATGTGTATGGAAGAAAAAAGAAAACAATGCATCTTTTCATGTCATTGCAAACTGTGATTTCCATATAAGCATTTACTCATTTGTTATCCATTATCAAGCTTCTATAGCTGCATCTGCACTGCTAAAATAAACCAGTTTAACACTGCTCTGCCATGGCTTAATGCTATGGAATCCTAGGATATGTAGTTTGTTGTGGCAACAGAGCTCTCTGACAGAGAAGGCTAAATATCTCACAAAACTACAAATCCTAGAATCCCATAGCATTAAGCCATGGCAGTTAAAGCAGTATCAAACTGGATTATTTCTGCAGTGTAGATGCAGCCTATATAGTAGGCAATTCATAAGAATTGCCTTTATGGGCCACAGCCATAGTCAAACATTAAAATAAAGCTACACCATCCAAACTCTGCAACAAGAAACCACAAGTCCTTCATTCAGGATACTAAATTGTGAATGATAGTAGTGAAGGCTGTTTCTTCTTGCTGCTCAAGGATAATGAGATGGCAAGCTCTGAATTTTCTTTTTTGGTTTTGAGAAAAGATAAGCTATCCTCTGAATTTTCTAACAGCAAATGAAAAGGGGGAAGGGGGGATTTAGATATTCTCCTGAAAGTAAATCCAGCTGAAATGCATGAAACTGATATCCATGTCCTCTTTCACTGTCTGATTGTGTATGTGACATTTAAGGCCAACATGACGTCCTTGTTCCTCCAAGATTTGTTTAAAAGGATTTGTAGATGGATAATTTTGAATGTGCTAGTTTGCTCCCTCAATCAATGGGGTTGTTCAAACGGTGAACTAACTCCTCACAGAATGCGAGGAGAACCCTATCTGTCTTAATGGGATCCCACCTGATTTCGCCATATTGTGAAGGAGGAGGGCCAAAACCAGCAAAAACCTCATCAGAAAAGCCTTTGCGGCTTTTCCCGTCTTAAAAAAATAAAAATAAAATGCAAGGGTACACATTTCTGCTCATTAGGACAAGCAAAACCCAAAGGGTGCTCTGCAGTGGCTCCTCTTCATCTTGGAAAGATGTGACCAGTGGGGTGCCACAGGGTTCTGTCCTGGGCCCAGTGATATTCAACATCTTTATCAATGACTTGGATGAGGGAATTAGGGGCATACTTATCAAATTTGCAGATGACACCAAATTAGGAGGAGTAGCTAATACCCTGGAGGACAGGATCAAAATTCAAAATGACCTGGATAAACTGGAGAGCTGGGCCAAAGCTAACAAAATGAAATTCAGTATGGAGAAATGTAATGTACTGCACTTAGGGCGGAAAAACGAAATGCATAGATACAGGATGGGGGAGATCTGGTTGAATGAGACTATGTGCGAAAGGGATCTAGGAATCCTAGTAGACCACAGGTTGAACATGAGTCAACAGTGTGATGCGGCAGCTAAAAAGGCCAATGCGATTTTGGGCTGCATCAATAGAAGTATAGTGTCTAGATCAAGGGCAGTAATAGTGCTGCTCTATTCTGCCTTGGTCAGACCTTACCTGGAATACTGTGTCCAGTTCTGGGCGCCACAATTCAAAAAGGATATTAACAAATTGGAGCATGTCCAGAGGAGGGCGACTAAAATGGTGAAAGGTGTGGAAACCATGCCTTATGAGGAAAGACTTAGGGAGCTGGGTATGTTTAGCCTGGAAAAAAGATGGTTAAGGGGCGATATGATAGCCCTGTTTAAGTATTTGAAGGGGTGTCACATTGAGGATGGAGCAAGCTTGTTTTCTGCTGCTTCAGAGACAAGAACATGGAACAATGGATGCAAGCTCCAGGAACAGAGATCCCACCTCAACATTAGGAGGAACTTTTTGACAGTAAGAGCTGTTTGGCAATTGAACGCACTCCCTCGGAACGTGGTGTAGTCTCCTTCCTTGGAGGTCTTTAAACAGAGGCTGTATGGCCATCTGTCAGGGATGCTTTGATTGTGATTTCCTGCATGGCAGGGGGTTGGAGTGGATGGCCCTTGTGGTCTCTTCCAACTCTACAATTCTATGATTCTATGAATCTATCTGATTTGCTTTCCCAAATGAGAGGAAATGCAAATTGGCTGGAGGAGCTCAGGGGCTGGGTTACAGGGCAAGCACCCTCAACCATCATTTTTTCCTGCCTTTAGCAAGGAAGGTAGAGGGACAGTCAGGCCTTATATTGCCTGTAACTCTGCCCTTCCTACATATGATGACATGTGATTGCCAAGTCTGCTGGTCTCCTTTTGATGGAAGCCATCAAAGCCAGGTCCCTCATCCCACAGCACTCTGCACTGCATGTGTCCAGGACCCCATTCTCTTTTTTCAAAAACAAAAGCATTATAGTGCGATAGTGCATTAGTGAAATGGCACTTTTGCACTATAACTCTAAAAAAAAATACAATTCAGATAGTGGGGAAAAATTGCCCTTGTAACAGTAGGTCTCTCTCTCTCTCTCTCTCTCTGGCTTTTCTTCGCAAACGAAGATTCAGGAAGGACTCATCCCGCTCTTTCTGCAAGCGTGCTGATGACTAAAAAGGCCAATCCAAGATAAACAAGTCCGGTTGCAGAAAGCACAGCAGAAGGTCTCCTTGGGTGATGTTTCCGAGTTGTGATTCTTTCTGCGTTGTCGTTTCTCTTCAAGACTTGTTCGGCGTGAGTTTTCAAATAAGGCTGCAGCATTGTGGATAGTGCGTCTCCATGCCTCCCGATGTGAGGCCAGGGCGGACCATTGTTGGGGATCAATTTGGCCAAGCCTGAGATGTTGCTTCAGGGAGTCCTTGTATCACTTTCTTGGAGCGCCCCTCTTATGCTGACCCATGGTGAGTTCACCGTAGAGTACTATTTTTGGGAGGCACAGTAGGACTACTTCAGCAAATGATATCCCAGTGTTGTTGTTTTTTAAAGACCTAGAAGGGCCCATGTACAGATTCAAGAAATTGCCTCAAACACCTCCTCTCCCCGCCCCCGCCCCCAAAATTGATGGATAGGCAACAGCAACCAACCAAACCCAAGGAACTATTTTCGAGAACTCTTTAGGCCAATTTGAAAGAGCTCTTAGTCCATAAATTAATCGACTGAACTTTCAGTTGCTGAGTCATCATGCTAGATGGGCTAAATATAAGATATGAAGTTTTAGGACATTTTCAGACGATCCTTGCCGCCTTAGTTATTCTTTTGAGGAGACAAGCATTGATCAGCCCTAGTGCTCAGAAGAATAGACTTACAGATGAACACACTGCTAAGCTTGTTTCTATTTCACAAAATTCCTTGCTTCTCAGTCACAAATACAAGTAGTCAAGAGATGTGGTAAGTTGCCTGTTCCCACAGATTCACACACTTGCTTTAGTGAAATAAATGTTCAATTGAATCAGTTTTTTCCTAACTTGAAATGGAACTGCTAAGCAGAGCAGAGTGTGTGTGAACGGAGCTAAAGGTACTACACTTATGCCTCAGCAAAAGAAAGTTAAACTGTTGATTTAAGATATATCAGGTACAGCTCTCTTTAAGTAAGTAGCTTTAAAAAAATAGTGTTCTTTCAGGTGTAGTCACTTTTTTGTTAAATACAAGGGAAGCAGATCCTATTCTTTGTAGTATTCTACAGTGAACTCACCACAGGTCAGAGTAAGAGGGGCTCTCCAAAAAAGCGATAGAAGGACTCCCTGAAACAACATCTCAGGCTCTGCCAAATTGATCCCCAACAATGGTCCGCCCTGGCCTCGCATGGAGACACACTATCCACAGTGCTGCAGGCTTATTTGAGAACTCACGCCGAACAAGTCTTGAAGAGAAACAACAACGCAGAAAGAATCACAACCCGGAAACATCACCCAAGGAGACCTTCTGCTGTGCTTTCTGCAACCGGACTTGTCTATCTTGGATTGGCCTTTTTAGTCATCAGCACGCTTGCAGAAAACACAGGATGAGTCCTTCCTGAATCTTCGTTTGCAAAGAAAAGCCAGAGACAGCGAGAGCGAGCGAGAGAGAGAGCAGTGTTGTTGTGTGCCTTTAAGTCACCTCCCTATGAAAACCTATCCTTGGGTTTTCTTGGCAAGATTTGTTCAGGTGGGGGCTGGCATTGCCCTCCTTTGAGGCTGAGAGAGTATCACTTATCCAACATTACTCTGTGAGTTTCCATGGCTGAGCAGGGATTTGAACCCTGGCCTCCTGGAATCCTAGTCCAACACTCAAACTACTATACCACACTAACATTATTACAAATATTCCACTAAAATAATGTCCATATAAAGCTGTGAAAGTCTTTGAATATGATATTTAAATTAAATATGTGAAATCAGATAACATGGTTTAAAAGCAGTGCTACTCAAACTGGTGATCCCTGGACCAGTGCCAGTCCCTGAGCTATTGGTTGCCAGTCCCTTGCCAGGAAAGAGAAAGAGAGAGAGGGAATTGTAGTCAATGGGCATAAATCAAGTGCTGGCCCTTGACACATTGGGAAAAAAATAGTTGCCGGCTCCCCACATCAGATAGCTTGAGAAGCACTGATTTATAAAAATTTCCAGTCCTCTTGATTTTTCCCCTGGAAAACTCATATCACTATAAGGTAATGACTTCCTTCTTTCAACCTTGGCTGCCTTGCAGGATGGTTGTGAAGATTAAAACCAAGCAAGAATCAAGTAAAAGTAGTGAAAAAGGTTGAATAACCATTAAGCTCAGTGTGGGGCTAAACTGACTGAAATCTCAGGTTTGATTGCTTTGCCGTTTCTGTATTTAAAAACTGCCTATCAGAAGATGGGAGAAAAGACAGATTCTAAAGTGCCTTGAAGCTGATGTGGAAAACAGCAGAACAAATGGAAATGCATCTGACGGGAGATGCCATGAGCAACTCTTAACTCTATAAGGGAGCACTTGTATGCCTCAGTCCATTACCAAAAGCGCATATTGATGTTTTTATTTTGATGGACTCTAAAGTGTCTTTTACGTTTTGCCAGAGGTAAGTTATTTGGAAGTGTTATTAAAAAGTTGTTACCCTAATTGGAACAAATACTTAAATAGGAAACAAATAACTAAAAACCAAGGCTACGGGCCTTAATGGATGGATGTGCCTGGAAGGAAGCGCTGGCAAATGGCGCACCAAGCCTCCAGGAGGTTCCTCTCCTTTTGACAGCATTAGGGGGTCTCAGCTCCCCCACTTCCCAACCACAACAGCTAAATTGGAAAAAGCAGGCACCCTTAATTCCTCCAAACAATCACATAATGGGAGCCATATTACTCGTCAAAATGGGTGAATGGCGTACTGATCCATTTTATAAAGCTAAACCTTGGCTGCTTTTAAGATTAAGCCACAAAAAAAGAGAGCGACTGGTGAAGTGGAGGGGTGGTGTGGGGGGTGGCAAGGGATGAGGGGAGATGGAAGGAGAGTGGAAACTGGGGGTGGTAGTGAGGGAGAGGGAGGGAGGTTATTTATACACAAAATTTGTGCACTGGTAAAGTGCAGGCAGTGAGAGGAATTTCAATTATTTAATCAGAAGGAAAATGGAAGCGCCTTTAAGTGTTGCGATTGGAGCCAGAGAATCCTAATGTGGGCCGATGTTGAATATGAGGAAAATGGGGAGGAAATTAAACCTGCTCCTACTTAAATCATGTGGTTACAAATGATAAATTAGTTTTTTGATGCTTTCATTTAAGTGCTTAAGTGGAAGGTTTTATTCTTAATGTAGTGTTGTTGCACGAAATAAAGCCCTTATCCACCTCTCGGGCTGGCTGTTCCTTCCTTCCTTCCCTCTCTCTGTCTCTCATATTTTCTCTCTCACTTCTCTCTGTCTGCACTGCCGGTTTGGAAGCAGGCGGGGAGTTGGAGTGCCCCAGTAACATTTAGTATTCTTTTGTTAATATTGGTAAGCAATATGCTTTCACCACATGGTCATTAAGGTAATAGATGAATAATGTCTATTAAAACACACTAGGCTAAATGAATTTAATGTGCAGATTGGATTGGAAAGGAAATTACATTTGCCAAAAAAAAAAAAAAAAAATTGGAAACATACTAACCGAGCTTGCTTTGAGAAGACACTGTATGCCTAACCCTTTTTTTCTAATTTATAGTGTTGTTTTTGGTGGCATACATGCATAAAAATAAAACACAGGTAGATAGAGAATTTGTATATTAAAAATGGTACCAGGAAAAAATATTGTAGAATAGGTGAATTCCTAAAAGAAATGTCAGTTTTTAATGAAAATACTCAGGCCTGCTCGTTTTGTTTCAGTATTTCACTTTTAAAACTCATTCAGTCAATCAATCACCCTTCATTACTGATTAGTTATAGGACATGTAAAAATTTTAAGTTAACCAATGTGTATCTATCAACATATTCTGTGTATCTGACATATAAAGAGCAAATGGCCCTTTTAATTCATCTATTTAGAAGTTGACTAGGGTGACCTGAAAGAGGGAAAAAATTATTCTGTCGGCCTAAAGATGCCTAAATACCCGGAAAGCTCTGTATCTTATCTGATCTTGGAAGCTAAGCAGGGTCAGCCCTGGTTAGTACTTGGATGGGAGACTGCCAAGGAATACCAGGTGCTGTGGGCTATATTTCAGAGGAAGAAATTGGCAAAACCACCTCTGAGTATTCCTTGTCTAAGAAAACCCTTTGAAATTCATGGGGTCACATAAGTCAACAGGTGACTTGAAGGCTCACAGACATACTGAAAGATTTGGGTATAGAATGCCTGAATGGATGCTCCCCACCTCCCCCATCCCACCCACCCACCCACCCAAAAAAAACACAAGAAAAAAAGAAGTCACAGCTGACATCCCTGGCAAGCCTCTCCAGCATGGGCAATCCATAACTCAATAAGATCCAGAATTCAATTTAACATAGGTATTATTAATGGATAGAGCCCTAAACAACCTGGGCCCTGATACCTGAGAAAACACTTTCTTCCATATACACCTACCCAATGGCTGTGATCATCAGAGGCCATTCTGGTTGTGTCACATCATACAGATGCCCATCTGGCAACAATAACCAAAAAGGTCTTCTCTGTAGTGGCACCAGGACTTGGAATTTAAAAAAAATGCCCTAGCCACCATTGGCAATGATCTTGCCAGCTGTGGGCTTCTGTGAATTATGCATTTTTAAAAAATGCAACATTTACAAACTTTGGTTGGCACCCACTCTCAGGAGCATCTCTCCCCCTCTCCCCATATACCAATTCTAGTTTGGGCACATGCTAAAAATATGTTTAACTTTCCTTGGTACTTAATACCATCTCTCTCCTTTTAATTTTTGGTATTGTTGTTGTTATGTGCCAACAAGTTGGCTTCAAATTAGATCTTATGTATACGATACTTTCAAGAACCCTGTTCATAAGCCGCCCTGTTCAGAGCTTGCAAACTCAGGGCTGTGGCTTCCGTGATTGAATCAATCCATTTGCAATGTGGTCTTCCTCTTTTCCTACCACCTTCTACTTTACTGAGCATTATTTTCTTTTCCAGTGATTCATGTTGTGCCCACGGTACAACAGCTTCAGTTTAGCCAAGTTGACCATAGAGTCATGTCAGATGCCTAGAGAGGTAGCCTATCTAGGCATTTTCTAGGTCCTCCAGCATGATTCTATGGAGATTCGCTATTATATGCAGTTTCACGTATGTGTAGTAAGCTCTGGCCTCACATCGGGAGGCATGGAGACGCACTATCCACAATGCTGCAGCCTTATTTGAGAACTCACGCCAAACAAGTCTTGAAGAGAAATGACAACGCAGAAAGAATCACAACCCGGAAACATCACCCAAGGAGACCTTCTGCTGTGCATTCTGCAACCGGACGTGTTTATCTCGGATTGGCCTTTTTAGACATCAGTGCACTTGCAGAAAGCGTGGGATGTGTCCTTCCTGAATCTTCGTTTGCAAAGGGAAGCCAGAGAGAGAGAGTAAGTCCAGGAAGATATTCCCCATGTAATTGGGAGGGAAACAGCTGTATTCCAATGCACTTTCAGAAATTGAAAAGAAGTTTTTAAGAAAGGGTATCATTTATAGCTGCTTTATAGCTGCTTTCTCTCTCTCTCTCTCTCTCTCTTTAAAAAAAATGATGTTTCAAACTGTTTTTAATGTTTATACATACTTTTAATTACATATTAATGATAATCTTCTGTACTTTTAATCTATTTTGTTGTTGCTGTGTGCCTTCAAGACATTTCTGATTTAGGACAATCCTAACTTAGCACTGAAAATCTGTGTTTCTCTATCCCTCTGTCACCATCCTCCCTCTGCTGGTCCTGCTTTTAAAAAAACAAAACCTTCCAGCTATACAGAGGAAAAGAAGGAAAGAGGGTACTTGAGGGCACAAAAAGACTTTGTAAAAAGGAGTTGTATAAAAGCACCAATATAAGATAATGGAAACTCCACATATAGCATGAGTAACAAACTTGTACATAAATAATGATTGAGCAACCAACTGAAAGCAATAACTTCAAACAAATGATGAGTTTTTTAAACATCAAATACACAACCCAGGCAGAAAATAAGCAAATACTGGTTCACCATCACAGAAATGCAAGCCTTATAGAGAAAGAACTGTACTTTCTATTTTATTGTATTAGGGTTTGTATACTTCTAAGCCGACGGCCACGATAATATTGGGACACTGTCTTTTCAATACATACTAAATATATTACGTACTGTTTCAATTATTTGTTCTTGGTATTTTCATTAGTTATGGTCTTGTTTAGAATGAGTGCTTGCATAAGAGACCCTTCCTTGATGTTTTGTTCCTCCCAGATCCCATCAGACAAACAAGCGGAAAAACGGAGAGCCGCAGTTCTAGAAGCCATCATGGTTGTGATTTTAGGTCAAGGTCCAAAACTGGAACTGGAAATGACCTTCAGTTTCCCCAGAAGAGACAAGTATGGATTTTGGAGGCAATGAGCCAGTGTGGCATAGTGGTTTGAGTACTGGACTATGACTCTGGAGACTTGGGGGTTGTCTATATCAGGGGAAAAGAAGCTGATTGCTCCACAGTAATGGCAATTTGTAGCAGCTGCAATTTGTCTTAATGGCTTTTTTGCAGGCATAAGCTTCACATGCCTCTGAATCAAGATGGCAGCTGCAAGTGAATTACTCACATTTTTACTTACCTCAATTTGCTGCTCCAAACTTTTTTTAATAAACTATTTCCAATGTGCAATAGAGTGATATTTAGCCTTTACAAACAAGAAAAAAACCCAACACCCCATTTTATCACCTTAGCGCTCACTCACTAAGGTGAAAATCCAACATGACAACTCCAGGTGCTTGCCTGTTAGCAAGCCCCACCCCCCCATGCTCATCTGGCCAATCAGCTTTGCGCTTCCACTCATATGAGAAAGCTAATCAATTTGCGTCACTTGTCCCAATGAGCAGGAATGTGCATTCCTCTGCTGTTTTTTAACAACTCCAGGAAAAGCCACAAAGGCTTTTCTTTAGGAGTTTTTGGTGTTTTTGGCCCTCCTTCTCCCGAATATGGACAGACAATGTGGGATGCCATTAAAACAGCTTGTGTTCTCCTTGCATTCCGTGAGGCGTATTTTCACCATTTAGACAACCCCTAGGGTTTGAATCCCTGAAACAACATCTCAGGCTTGGCCAAATTGATCACCAACAATGGTCTGCCCTGGCCTCACATCGGGAGGCATGGAGACACACTATCCACAATGCTGCAGCCTTATTTGAGAACTCACGCCGAACAAGTCTTGAAGAGAAACGACAACGCAGAAAGAATCACAACCCGGAAACATCACCCAAGGAGACCTTCTGCTGTGCTTTCTGCAACTGGACTTGTTTATCTCGGATTGACCTTTTTAGTCATCAGCACACTTACAGAAGGTGCGGGATGAGTCCTTCCTGAATCTTTGTTTGCAAAGAAAAGCCAGAGAGAGAGGGGGGGGGGGTTGAATCTCTGTTCAGCCATAAAACCCCACTAGTTGTCTGGGTGACCTTGGGTAAGTCACCTGTTCTCATCCCTCAGAAGACCCTGTGACTTGCTTAAGGTCATCTTATGGGTTTCTTTGCCTGAGGAGGGATTCAAGCCCTAGTCTTTCAAGAGTCCTAGTCCAACACTCAAACCACTACACCATACTGACTTCTAAAGGAAAAGGGTTTTCTTGGAAAGATTTATTCAGAGTGGGTTTGCTATTGCCTTCATCTTCAGCTGAGAGGGTATAATCCAACCAAAGTCACCCACTGGGTCCCCATGGCTCTGCAGAGATATTTAAACCCTAATCTCCAAAGGTCTAGTTCAACACTCAAACCACGACACCATGCCAGCTCTCCAGAAAAACAGTATGAGTGGAGAATTAAGAAAACAAAACTATTGTTCAATTGGGTTTTTTTAATATATTTTTTTATTTTTTTTTAAGGAAGGTGATTCAGTTCTGGACCTCCTGCATCATACTTGTGGTCCTGACCTACTACTAAGACAAGTAAAAGTTTTGTGTGCCTCTTCTAAAACTGTATAAAGCTGATGGTGAACAATGCTGTCATCACTTGAATTGTTGAGACTGCCAGACAGTATACCCGTTTCACCTCTGAATTGATATTGGCAGAGATCAGAGGCAGTTTTTAAATGTCATGCAGGATAACACAACAGTGGCTCCTTGTTGGAGTACCCCCTCTTTGGGAAATGCACAAAATGGCAAATGTAATCTCCAGTTTAAAAAACCTTATTTGAAAATCCATTTGCCTGATGCAGACACAAACCTGCCTCTCCACCCTGTAAGACCTGTCATCCACTTCTGGTGTGCTTAAAACTGAGTGCCCAGATATGGACCAAGTTGAAACAGTCAAGAAGCTATCTAACACACAAAAAAATGTTATGTGTGTAAATGTGTGTTACTCAGATCTTTCTCAAATACATTCCTCCTCCCGCCCTTGATCCTGAAGGTCATGGTACAGACAAGTCCAGCTAATGGAACACATCTTTTCTTTTGATCCTCAAAATAAAGCTTGCCTTTTCTTCTTGTTTGCAATCTTGGTCCAGCTTAGATGGAGAAAGCCAGAAAGCAAAGGGAGCTTTTCTTGTTTCTTTGCCACAAAAGGCTATTTCGTCCATGCAGGGGAAAAAAAAAATAAACTGGTTAAGATTGCACAAGCTTCTGATGAATGCTTCTGCTGTATATTACAATGTATGGATTGGCAGATTGCAAAATAACTTAATAGAAGGGTGGGCAAGAGGCAGATTAGGTTCTACTGGGAGATCTCTGGATGATTTCCAATAGATCAGCAAGGCCTTTGATTCTTTTTTTTTATCACCATCATCATCATCATCATCATCCTTACCCCATCAAAATTAAGCTGCTGAAATAAACAAAGCTTGGAGAAATCATCACCAGACCTTTGTTCGAAAGGAGTGCTGCTTTTGAGTTTGGAGATGGATTCGAACAGTAGTTTGTGATGGCATGACATGGAAGATTGCTGTTGAAAGAAAACAAAAAGTCAAAAAGAAGTCCTTGAGAACATTGAAAGTAGGTCTCTAGATTGTAGACAAAGTTGCAAGTCATAAAGTTGGAGGTGGGGCAGAATTGAGCAAATACACATTGGAGTGATTAAGAACAAGCCAAAGAGAACCTGTTAAATGGTTCAAGCAGCCACCGTGGGACATGTGGGTATGGCAATAGCACTGTAATTTTTTTTAAGGCCAGATCTCAAACCTGCCTGGCAGGAATGCAGCCTAAATCCCAACTACTTAGCAGTAAAGCTTTATGGGGCCAGAATGATTTGTCCCCCACAATTATTTGTTTCATCTGAGAAATGCTGAACTAGTAGCTACAATACTACCCTCTCACCAGGGTATACACTGCAGAACATGCTAGTGGTTCCCAACTGCTTTGGTGATCTAGACCAGAGGTCCTCAGACATTGGTCTTCCAGGCGTTTTGGGTCCCCACTCCCAGAACCCCCAGCCTATGTGGCCAGTGGGTAAGAATTTCTGGGATTTGGTCCAAAACACCTGAACGACTAAAGGTTGCCTGGAAGGGCTCTTGTTGCTCAGGTTCCAGATCTGCATTGCTGTGCAAATTTCCTCATAGAGGATTAACTATTTTACATATTCTGCAAAGTATACCACAATCAGATACAATTCACAACCTCATACCCCCAAAATCTGTGGTTTCCAAGCATAATTATGGCCTTGTTTTCACCAGAAACAACACAAAAGAAAGGCTCCATGAACCAGGATACCATACACTGGAAACAACTAAATATTTTTCCCCCATCTGTTGTTGTGTGCCTTCAAGTCATGTCTGATTTAAGGTAATCCTAAAGTGAACCTATCATGTAGGCATGAGTTCCGAGGGAGTTTGCCATTGCCTTCCTCTGAGGCTGGGGACCCTCAGTGGGTTTCCATGGCAGAGCTGGAGTTTTCAAACACTGGTCCCCAGGATCCAAATCCAACACTCAGACCGCTTTACCATGCTGGCTCTTATTCCATGCCTCCTCCCCAATTCTACACAAATATTAGATGTCCTACTGATGTACACCCTACTTTTTTCAGAGTGCCAGATTACATGGAAAATTCTGCATTCAAGTCAATGTGAGCAGAATTACTTTTCAGACCTTGCTGCTCCATATCACAAGATCAGAATGGAGCAGAGCTAGTAAAGTTAATTGGGGGGGGGGGTTATAACTCACAGAATCCCCCAGCCTGGCCAATGATCCTGGAAACTGTGATCCAAAAATATTTTTTTCTTGCTCTGGAACTAGAGTAGAGAGGAGTTGAACCCTGTTCCATACAAGTCAGTGCACCTTTTGATGCATGGTCTATGCCCTACTTATGCATACAGCCTAACTTGTTCATGCTAAACACCTGAATAGGACTACAGATTTCATTAACAAAAACACTGTATAATTGCATGCTAACATCTAGCATACGGCATGTTTAGGGTTGTAGGAGGAACTCATGTATTTTTCACCATTTCACACAGACTTTAAAATTGTACGATTATATTTTACTTGGGTGAGGGAAGGGGAGTTTTTGTTTTAAATGAATGCAGATCTCTTTTGTCAAGTGGGGAGAATATGCCCATTCTCGATTCTAACAACACACTGGAAACTTATGTCATATGACAAACACTTGGCTGTCAGTGAACTTGGGCAAACCACTTGAACTCTCACTGTGCTTTCATTTCCTCCATCATATGAGAAAGGAGGATAATTCAATTTCTTCCTCTCGTTTAAAAAGCATTTGGAGATCTTGAGTGCATTGATTTATTACATCTCCCTGTTTGCGGATGATGTTTGACGTTTTGTATACTCAGAGTACAAACTGAGCAATGAGGCATAAGAAAACAATACATGAAAATGAAAGAGGAACTGAATTATTATGTTGATACCAAGGGTAAAACCAAAGATTGATTCACACATTACATGACTGCAAACCTGAGTCTGAAGTTAATTTGAACAAAGAGACATAGTCGATAGGGAGCCTGAACAATTGTACTTGAGTGATACATATGTTTGTAAATATTATGGTCACATTCACACATTACTTGTTGGATGAACACATTAAATACCTTAGGTACATTCCTAAAACATTCACCATGTGAAATGATGGCAAGATTCACACAGGCTTCATAAATCTTGAAAAACAGGTTCTGTTTTAGCTCTACCAAGCTTGCTTGAATGAGATAGTGATGGTAACCAGAAAGACCTGTCAGAAAATAAAGTTGAAAGGTTTATTCAGTGCCAATTAAGAAAAACATGCAGATTCAGCAATGGGGTGTAAAGTCAGAATAAATGGGAAAATAATGATTGATTAAAGAGGAGCAGAAATGTAATAATGTAAAAACAGAAACAATAGAATATTAAGGGACAAAACAGTACAACGAGGATATAAAGACAGCAGAAATTTACCCATTTCTAATTCTGCTATTTCCAGGTAGCTAGATTGATATCTTTGGTGATCAAGAGGGTGCAAACCCATCAGCAGAGGGTGTAGTGGTTCCTCAAAGGTTTCAGGTTCATGAGGTTGTCTCTCTGGGAGGGCAGCTAGATATTAAGCCCTGGGTCAGGACTGACATTGGTTTCCATGTTTAGCTTCTCTACATCCTGGGTTGCAGGACTGCAAGGAGTGCTTACATCTCCCTGTTGTCCCATATTACAAGCTGACATTGTGGTTGCCTTTTTGAAGGTCATGACTTTGAACAAGGAAATGGAAATGGAGGAGTTCTCTACTAGTAAGCTTCCAAACCTCCAGCAGAAATAAGATATCAGAGCCCTATGCCATCAGGAAATTGCCAGTTACTCAAGAGTCCTCCTTCTGCAGTGGAACCTGTACTTAAAACAGAAAACTCACAGTATTAGAAAAGTCAGAGGAGAACAGTATCCAATATGGCTGGAGTTTGTGGCTGCATGCCAGTGCTTTATGATCTCTCCTGCTAAAATCTGTGAATAGGGTTAGAAGTGAGCATAATTATTGTTGTGGTACTAAGATAATATTTCAGAGGAAGGAATTGGCAAACCACCTCTGAGTATTCTTTGCCTAAGAAAACCCTATGAAATTCATGGGGTCACCAGAAGTCAACAAATGACTTGAAGGCACATACGCACACTAAGAGCTCATCTGAATTTAAGCCTTTGCTAGAGCAACATCTGAAGCCACCAGGTTTCTGTCCAAGGTCCTGTAGAACCAGTTTCTGGACTCTTGTTGATCTTTGTGGAGTTTTGTGGCCCCAGTGTTAGACTTCCCAAGATCTGCAGATGAGGCAGGGGGCTTCATCTTGGGATGCAAGAGAGGTCTTCTCAGCATGAACCACAGAATGCCTACCCCATTCCAGAGGCTTCACCATGCCTGAAGAACTCCAGGAATGAGCACTGCCACCACTATCCATAGCTCGACAAGATTGCTCTGCCCTCCTCCTCAGTCACATTTCAAAGCCCTAAACAATAAATCAAAATCTCCAGCATTACTTTCTGAGTAAACACGAGGCAGGATGGGCTCCTTTCAACCATAGGAGGCTTGCAGTGGTGGTGGAACCAACTACTGTGCCTTTATGACCCTTCAGTAAGACTCTGGAACAAGAATTAAGTTTTCTTTGCTTGGCTGTTCCCATATGCCCCTTGGGGTCTAAATCCAATTCTTAGTCAAAACAAGCATAAACCCTACAAATAAATGGAGTTCATTTAAGTAGTACCACAATCCCATTGATTGAATATGTCCATTCTAATTGGGACTAACAATTGGATTTAGGTCTAGAAATTTGTAAAGTGTCATTCAGAATTCTCTATTCTTTGCCTGAATTCTTTTTCTGTTTTCTCAATCCTTCCAAAAAAATCCACCTGGATGTCATTTCTCTCTTTCAGTCTAGTTGAGCCAATAACAGTGTCAGCTCTTGAACAGAGCATGTTTGCAGCTATAGGAACTCCTTCCCTGAAGGATTGAAAAAGTTCAAGCATGCTTGTGTTGGATTAGGCCATTGGGTTTTGATCTGATTTGTTGTTGTTGTTGTTGCTGCTGTTGTTATTTACTCTGGTAGGATACAACACAGCAGAGATGTAGTGCACAATGTCAAACAAAGATGGATCAGTGAAGCAAAAACAGAGGAGTGTCACTCAGCTACGAAAGTTACAAGCAATGGCCTGCTTTTGTATGTCACTGAATGAAAGACAGATGTGGTGGGTGGGACAAATGGCAAAGCCCCAAGATGTGAATCAAAATGTGAAATAGTTAAAAGAGGACCTAAATGAAGGAAAATTAACCAAGTTAATGGGTTATGGTAACAATAGAATGGATCTATAAGAGAAGGAGGGATTAACAAGGATCTCAGGGCACAGATGGGGTTAGGTTTGATAATTACATTGGTCTCCAGAGTATGAATAATGCTCATGTGAATACCAGGGCTACTCATGAATAATGAGCATGTGACTAAGTGAAGGAAGAACCTATTGAAAAACAGATTCCAAGGAAACATATGAACTTCCCAATTCAGCCTCTCCCAGCATCCTGTGGGTTTGAACAATGATTGTGCCATCATGAGGCGGACGACATGACCTATCTCTAATGGCAAATATTTGATCTGGGTGATGGCCTTTTAGAGCCATCACAAAAATTTTGCTTTTATCACTACCTGATTCAATGAAGCACTTCTGTATAATACTTGTGGTTAAGTTAGATTTCCCTCCCCTAGGAGCTGTGAAAGGTTACTTTTTGGAATGTGACATAGTCACTGGGCATGCTGGCTGAAGGATTCTGGGACTTGTGGTCCAAAAAAGGGATTATAGTTAAAAAATGAAAGTTGCAGTCCAAAAAAATTGATCCCCACTTATGGACATAGGGAATATCACAAGAAAGACAGACTGTTGTTTAGTGGTACAACAGAAAATGTGCATACTCTGCCCTTAGATACAGAACCTGCCATTTTCAGTTATAGACTCTCAGGTAGCAATGCTAGGACCATACCTAAGAGCTATGGATGCAACAAACAGTTAAAATAGATAAGGTGCTAGATAACCTGGTGCCTTCCAGATGTTTTAGACCCATAGTCTTCCAACTATATTCATCCAGGTG
Organism: Gambelia wislizenii; assembly: GCA_030847615.1. Lineage (NCBI taxonomy): Eukaryota > Metazoa > Chordata > Lepidosauria > Squamata > Crotaphytidae > Gambelia > Gambelia wislizenii. Next base: position 36,687,347 of record JAUMIR010000007.1, read on the forward strand.
TTTTGGACTTTAGTTCCCAGAACCCATAAACCCATTGGTTAAATCCCTAGAGAACCAATGTACAAGAACCACTGTTTTAGACTACAACAATGTGCCCTGGCTGTTGTCCATGTTGGCTGGGAATTTGTTTTAGTCCCAAACATCTGAAGGACATTGCTGGAGTAGAGAATAGAGAACTGAATGAACCAATGCCCTAGCAGCATATTGTTGCTGTTGTTGAGTGCTTTCAAGCAGACTCTGACTTATGGTGACCTTATCATAGTTACCTTGGCAAGATTTATTCAGAGGAATGTTGTCATTGCCTTCTGTTTGGCTGAGAGAGAGTGACTTGCCCAAGGTGGGTTTCCAAGTTTGAGTGGGAATTCAAACCCTGGCCTCCTGGTATCCTAATCCTGCACTCAAACCATACACTATGCTGATTCTCTAGCCGTATAAAAGACTTCATGATATATTTCAGGTCAATTGTTCCGCATATGAAAGAACCAAGCAGTGGTTTCTTGGTGAGGGATAATAAGTGATAACACATAGGCAGAAGGACAGCTTTGCAGCATTATTTTCAGCAATAAATAATCTGGGGTAGATGTGCCCTAAGAATCTTGTTGCCTCCTGGGTCCATCTCGCTCCATTCATCATAGCCTTTTTATTTTGGTAATCAGCTGGTTATGTTTGTGGTATCCTTTATGCTTATTGTTATATTTTACATGTTTGTATATTGTCCTATATTGTAGTGTTTTAGTAGGATGGCATATTTAATTGTTTTTGGTTTAATTTTAACACTATCTGGTTTTTAGCTGTGCTTCCTTTTAATCTACGTTGGAAGGTGCTTTGAGTCCCATGTTGGGAGAAAGGTGGGATAGAAGTAAAAAAAAAAAAAAAAGAAATGATGTTTGAAAAACATAAAAAGGTGAAATCTTTTAGACACATTCTTAAAATTTCTGACCACCTCCCCATATTTCTTTTTGAATTCATAACAATTGGGTTTGATCCACATTTAGTCACAGGGTGCATCTACACTGTGCTTTCTGCAACCGGACTTATTTATCTCGGATTGGCCTTTTTAGTCAATAGCGTGCTTGCAGAAAGCGTGGGATGAGTCCTTCCTGAATCTTCGTTTGCGAAGAAAAGCCAGAGAGAGGCATCTACACTGTAGAAATGATGCAGTTGGACACCACTTGAACTGCCGTGAATCATGGGATTTTTGTAGTTTTGGTAGTTTGGGGAGCTACCAGTCCTCTTTGGCAGAGAAAGCTAAAGACCTTGTAAAACTACAAATCCCAGGATTCCATAGGATGGAGCTACAGCACTTAAAGTGATGTCAAACTGCATTATTTCTACAGAGTAGGTGCACCCATAGCCTTTTATTAATAAACCTCTCAAGGGCAAGTTTGACACATTTTACCCCATTGATTTCAATGAGTCTCTTCTAAAGCCAGAATCCTTTTGTGGCTTTAGGCTTGCCTAACTATGGGTTACACTAGCACAACTACTTTTTCTGACATTATGTAAGGAAGCATTTAGTACCACTGTATCGTTTTGCCTGGCTGCAAAATAGCTGCTGGATGGTGCTCAGGAGCAGCTCTGCCCTTGACCCACACAACACCAGGAGACCCCCCCTCATGCCAGCACCCTTTCCCTCCCAGACCTCCATGTTATTACGCTGATGCAACTTCAGGCTCAGCTTCAAATAGGATCTCAGACTCTGGGTTAGCTGAGTCAAATCCAACCCATTTCAATAATGTAGAAGAGAAAAAAAATGGTTGAATACAAAAGGTTGGAATTTGGTTGGTGTCTTGCGCATGTGCAAGTTTCTCTGTGGAAGGAGCTGGACATTTTTGTCTGATGCAGAACATCTGCATTCAGCTGACAGTTGCCGAAGTAGAGTTGCACATGCTACACCACTGTGTGTGCCCATGTACATTTGGCTGCATATTCAGGCATACAGTCAATTGTGCAATGTTGCTGTTCAACAAAAGGCTTGCGTAGCACAATCTGTGCACAACTCTACCCATAGAGATTTGTGCTACACAACCATAAGATAGGATCTTGGCCAAATTCTAATAAGACTTTATTGATGCAACCGTGTTGCAAAGCCCATGTGAAAATAAATAGGTCATTTCTACTAACACCTCTACTAACCTGCTCTCCTGGTGTCATCCTTTTTCTGCCTTCACCCCACATTGCAGAGAGGGTCCCCTTTCCCCCTTTTCAGGACATGAAATTGATCTTTGAGCACTCTGCCTCCATCCCTTTTAACCTTAGTCCTTAGTATTGATGTCACTCCCCCGCCCGTGTCCCCTCTCCATATTCCTGCTTCCCTCCCCCAACCCAGTGGATTTGCCCAAGTCCCATTTCTTTAATCTTTGAATCTTCTTTGAAAAAGAAATATCGCTGATGGCTCAAGAGAAGCTCCATCCTGCGCTGAGAAGTAATTGCATTAGATGAAATGGGGAGGCAAGCTGCTTAGCACTCTCTCTCTCGCATACTGAGGCTGCTGCCTCCATTAATAAGTTGGGCTTTAAACCTTTTTCATCACTATTAATTCATTTGCTTTCCCCATTTGCTCCTAAGAGAAAACTTGTTAGCCCGTTGGCTTTCTAAAAAACAACAACATGGAACCCAAATCCTATAGTGATGCTGAAGCTTGGGTTTGTTTTTGTTTTTCCAAGAGAAAGTAGGGAAAGAGAGAATCTCCGGTTGGCCTCTAAGAGTTCCTATCCAAATCCTTTGGCTTTCCAGAGCACCTCACCCCAATCTACACCAACTCTCTCTGCAATTTCACTTTTGCGAGGCCAAAGGCAAAAATGATGGGAACAAGAAGACCATCTTTTCATAGCTTGAACTTTAGCCAGGATCCTGTATCATGTTTTACCTGAAATGTATACTCATGTGTTTAAGTGGTGTTAAGTGGTATTTGTGCTACACCATCTTTCCACTGAATACTGTCATTTTACAGCCAACTACATACATGCAAATGTGCTTAACTGTTTCCACAATCCCAGTGAGCAAAGTGGTACACCTATAGGCACAAATATGTATTTACACGCCATCCAAAAATGCACAACTATATGTATATCTACAGATTCTGCACCCACTGATTCAACCAACCATGGCTCAAAAATATTAAAAAATAATAATTCCAGAAGCAAACCTTTGAGTTGTACACCATTCTATATAAGGGATGCCATTTTACTACACTATTATATATAATGGGACTTCAGCATCCATGGATATTGGTATCCACAGAGGGTCCTGGAACCAAATCCCAGCAGATACCAAGGGCCCACTTACCCTAAAGACAACAAATCCCATCTGATCTTGGAAACAAAGCATGGTCAGCACTGGTTAGTACTTGGATGGGAGACGGTCAATGAATACCAGGTACTATAGGGTCTATTTCAGAGGAAGGAATTGGCAAAGCCACCTCTGAGTACTGTATTCCTTGTCTAAGAAACCCCTCCAAAAATTCATGGCCAACCCAGGCATCTGAGACTAATGGACAGACAAGACCTCATTTGTGTGGCTTTGAGTAACTAAAGTCGACAGAAGACTTGAAGGCACATGTACACAAATATGTATAGCAATTACACTTGTTGAATGCTGCTTATGCAACTGGGAACTGAATACAGATGTTACATCATGATCAAAAATTACAACCACATGCATAAAGGAACTTATGGGTACCTAAAGCACCAATAAGATGTCAACCTAATTAACTTCTGAGTGTCACCTGTTGACAGTAGCTAAGTATTAGGGGATGCATTTTTTCAACTTTGGAATGGATGTAGGGGGAGGTAGAAATGCTTGGAAACAGCAAGGTGCCACCTGTAGATTGGTGACTAGCCGTATGGAGGAGCTGTACACCGCTTTTGGCACTGGGGGTGAAATAGTTGCCCCAAGTGCCTCAAGAGGGATGAACAAGCCCAGTGGGTAGTTTTGTCTTGAACTTTCACTTTTCTACCCTTTGAACAGCAGACCTGTCTTCATGAAAAGATGGTGGTGGTGATATTGTTGAGGAGTTACATTTATATTTCGTCTTTCCTCTAATGAACTTGACGTCATGTACAGAACACACTTTCTTTCATGCCAATTTCTCCTCACAACAACCCTGTGAGGTAGGCCAAGTTGAGAGAAAGTGATTGCCCCAATGCCACCCAGTGAGTTTCATGGTTCAGTCTTCCAAACACTAGTCTAGCACTTTAACCACTACACCACCCAGCCAGATCACTAAAAACCAGATGAGCACCACAAAAATGGATGTATCCACATGACTAGGGGTGCATGTACGCTGTAGAAATAATGCAGTTTGACACCACTTTCAGTGCTGTAGCTCCATCCTATGGAATCCTGGGATTTATAGTTTTTACAAGGCATTTAGCCTTCTCTGCCAAAGAATGCTGGTGCCTCACCAAACTACAGATCCCATGATTCTGCAGGATGGCGCCATGGCAGTTAAAGTGGTGTCAAACTGCATTATTTCTACAGTGTAGATGCACCCTAGGAGTATACTTATGCTAGATCCCATTGTGTCCACCAGAATTTGGGATCCCCTCCCTTTTGCAGGCTCCCCCCCCATCCTAAAAAAACCTGCTTTGAAGGGCTAGGAAATGTTTGAATAAGAATTTAGTGGCATACAAGGCTGCAGCAGGAAGGAGCGGGGTAGGGAGGATCCCCAGTTCCACTGGTGGATAGTAAAGGACCAGCTTTAGATCTTGGTCACATAGACTACATGCATCTTACGAAGAATGACTTAGGGAACTGCATATGTTTCGTTTGACAAACAGAAGACTGAGAGATGTTTTGATATCTTTAAATACAGTATCTGAAGGATGTGATGTAGGAGAAAGCATGTTCTCTAGAATACAAACCAGTGGGTTCAAATGACAAGAAAAGAGATTCCATCTAAAACATGAAGAACCTTTTTTAAAAAAAATTGTACAAGTTATTCAACAGTGGAATAAACTGCCTTGGAGAGTAGAGGTCTTTAAACAGAGATTGGCTGGGCATCTTTCAGGAGTGCTTTAGTTGTGTATTGCTATATGGAAGGGGGTTGGACTAGATGGCCTTAGTGGTCCCTTCCATCTCTATGATTCTATGAATCTATGAATCAAGTGGAAGCTTGCTTCCACAAACAGCTTTCACTGGTTGGACTGAGGAAGGTTGCCTTCTGTGTAGGCTTGTGGTTTGGCTTTGTTGCCAACTGACAATGAGGTACCTTAACGATCTAATAAGGCAGAGTGGCAGTGTGATCTCTGGAACACCAAGTCATACCAAGGCCCTTTTCATTATTTTCCAGACAAACATAGGGGAGTTAGAGTAACATTAACTCATGTTCTCTGAGTTTTGGGTTCATTAAACTATCATGATTGCTGTTTCTATTATTTTCGGAGGGTTTTGCCATTTATTTACAATTTACCAGCTCATACATATGGATGACATGGTTTACACTTCCTGGAGAACTGTACTTTTCAGCCTAATTGATTCTGGTAATTAATTTGTTCTACCTGCAGGATTAGCTGGAACTGCTATCCATGTGCCCAAGGATTACCACTTGTCTTTCTAACATCCCTCCTAATTATCTAATAGCATGGGTTGCGAGAATTCTGGCTCTATTAAAACATTTTGACTATTAACAGCCCCTGACTGGAATTGTGATGACAACTCGATTTTAACAAATTAGAGTTTAAAATCAGGAGATGAAGGAGAAGTGCCTTCTTTTAATTTCCCTGAATTTAACATCAATAATTAGAGCAATTTTCAGAGATGCGAGCCGAAATTATCTCGGCTATGATGTGGTGTATCACCCTAATTTTAGCAAATTGACTCTGGGGAAATGAATGTTACAGATTAGGAAGGGGATAAAAAGAATACAAACAAGGAGAGAGAGAGTGGGGGGGAAACCACATAATAAGGGGCGAAACATAAGATTAAAAGACAAATTAATTGGATCAAAATCCCAACAGGAGAATGTTTGGAAAGAACAAGGAGGAGGCTAGGAGGAAATTAGGAAACCATGACACTTGAATCAGCTTTCAGTGTAAAAAAAGGTCGAGGAAATGTTGATCTAAATTCTTCTTTAGCTGTATTTTTCATAAACTTGGGACATCTTTTACTATTTTAAAAACAATTGCTCACAGATTTGAAACTGAAATACCCATTAGAGTGATCTAGGTCAGTGCTGATCCAAGTGATGATCCAGGGACTGGTGCTGGTCCATGAACCATCAACTGCTGGTCCCTGGAGAGCATCCAAGAAAGTGGGGGAAACAATTTTAGTCAATGGGCACAAATATGGTACCAGTTCCTGGCACAATAGGGGAAAATTGGGTCCCTACTGGGTCCTGCAGTGGGGAAAAGGTGGGATATATATTAAATAAAGGTGGGATATATATTAAATAAATGATGAAAATAAGGTGGAATATATATTAAATAAATAATGAGTAATAAAATAAAAATTGCCAGTCCCCTACAATAGATGGCCAAGGAAGCACTGGTGAAGATGATGGACCACAGCAAGTTCGATGTAAGCAGCTTACATCGCAAATCAGACATAGTGTTCTCTAGGAAGATGAACACAGCTTTACCTACCTTACAGAGTTGTTATGAACATAAATTTAAAACTGCATAGTATACCTATCTGACTGTCTCTCTATCTTTCTCTGTCAACAGGGTTGGGGATAATTGATAGCAAAACTATGGTGTTAATAGGGTTCGGGATGTGATTTGCTTATAACGTAAAGATGGAGGCTTTTGCATGTTGGAAACCCACCCCTTAAAAATTCATTCCAGTTTCTACTAGGCACAATTTTGGACTTCTCATACACATTGGAGGTTCTTGTTATTAAGTACAAGCCCTATGAGGAGTAGCTTAGGGAGCTGGGTATGTTTAATCTGCAGATGAAAAGCTAAAGAGATGATATGATAGCCAAGTTTAAATATTTAAAGGGATGTCATACTGAGGATGGAGCAAACTTGTTTTCTGCAGCTCCAGAGACTAGGATGTGGAGCAATGGGTTCAAACTGCAGGAAAAGAGATTCCACCTAAACTTTAGGAAGAACTTCCTGACAGTAAGAGCTGTTCAGCAGTGGAATGGATTGCCTGGGAGTGTGGTGGAGTCTCCTTCGGAGGTTTTTAAACAGAGGCTGGATGGCCATCTGTCAGGAATTATTTGCTTGTGTATCCCTGCATGGCAGGGCTTTAGTTTAGATGGCCCTTGTGGTCTCTTCCAACTCTATGATTCTAAGATTTGGAAATTTTATTGATTTTAATGGGATATTTAAAGGAGGCATCTATATCCCAGCTCAACTGGCCTATGGACTCTAGGATCAGACAAAAGATCTACTATGTCAGCAGAACACAGGTTGTCTTAAACTGATTTTAAGATGGCAGGGAGGCTCAGTTTGGGCAGGCAGGTTATTATGATTTTGGCATGCATGCCTGTGTGTTTTTACAAAACAGTAAGAACACCGGATAATACAGCAGATGATGATAATAATAAGACTGATAATACCACCAACTAAAGCAGTTAACAGTGTGACTACCATGAAGAAAATGCCAAAATGATACATGAAATATTAGAAGCTTGTTCAAAGCCTAAAAACAATATATCAAGGATCGGATAACATATGCCAGACCCTGTTAAGTGAATGCAAAGGTGACTATAAACAAGGGGGTGCATCTACATTGTAGAAATAATGCAGTTTGACACCACTTTCAGTGCTGTAGCTTCACCCGTATGGAATCCTGGGATTTGTAGTTTTACATGGTCTTTAGCCTTCTCTGCAAACGCATTCTGGTGCCTCACAAAACTACAGATCCCAGGATTCTGTAGGATGGAGCCATGGCATTTAAAGTGGTGTCAAACTGCATTATTTCTATGGTGTAGATGCACCCAAGGACATTCTGACTGGTAGTTCCTCAGGGGCTCAGCTACATAGGAGTCTTGATGGAGCTGATCATTGATACATGATCATTTCAGGGATGTCCACTCCCAGCCTAGACAGAACCTGAGATATGCTGCTGACAAGATAGACATGCTGGAACTCCCCTGAAATGCCAACAAAATGCTGCACCAGCAGAGCTGTATTGCTAGCAATGATATGGCAGTGAGGCTGTGTGGTGCATATGTGGATCTGGCCTAACTGAAGACTAAATCCACTTCCCAATTCCAATTAAACTATAGACCCATTGAATCAATGGAACTTACAAAAATGTTGATTTACCACTTCCACATTTATTCAACTTGTCTATTTGGGACTAGCAACTGGGTTTAGGTTTGGGATTGCTCTGCCAAGTATACATAGTTTATTCCCATTGAAAATAACAGGACATAAAGTCTGACTCTGTGCTTTTTTTGTGTTTATGAATATTTATAAATTCCTTGGCTCTGAAGATTTCAAGGTGGCCTATTGCAACAATAAAACATCCAATATAAGCAATATATGCAAGTTAAAATGCAGTATGTACTTTGGTCATGAATGGTGGACTGGATTAACTAAACAGGAAAGGATTGCCAGGAGAGGTCATTTCAACATTTGTCTAAAAATAAATGCAGTTGGAGCATGTCAAATATCAGAGGGAAGGGAATTTCACATAGTTGGAGCCACCACATTAAATGTCCTGCTGCAAACTACTGTGGATTGGACTGCAGGATCCAAACAACTACAGGCTGGATCTCAGGCGCCATCAGGAGGACCTCTGCAGATGATCTTGAGGACTGAATGGATCTATAAGGAAGAAGTCTCTCAGGTAACCAGATCCCAGGTTGTCAGAAGTAAGCCCAAGTGAATTTAGTGGGGCTTACTTGTAAGTAACTATGCATAGGATTTCAGCCATGAGCTTTAGCTATTTGGAATTCACTTTGGTTGACCATGCCTACTACTGCTACTACTTATTAGTAACTGCTCTGAGGCTGGCCTCCTGTGGGTGCTTTACACACATATATGTTTCTTTGCGAGCCAGCGTGGTGAAGTAGTTTTCAGTGTTGGACTCAGGAGATCAGGGTCCAAATGCCCACTTGGCCATGCAAACCCAATGGGTGACCTTGGACAAGTCACACTCTCTCAGCCTCAGATAAAAGCAAGGGGAAACCCCCCTCTGAATTAATCTTGCCAAGAGAACCCTATCATAGGTTCACCTTAGGATCACCATAAGTCAGAAATGACTTGAAGGCACAACAGCAACAAGATGTTTCTTTACACATCTAATTGTGGTGGTGTGGTGGTTTTTTGGGGGGACCAAGGCGCAACATCTGTATTCAGTTCACAGTTTTATAAGCAGAGCTTGGCAAGTGTAACCGTTGCACTAGCAGTTGCTCATTCTTGGATGACACATAAGCTGTTCATCAGTCTTCAGCATACCACTTGATTCACTGGAATTGCAGTGAACAGCAGGTATATTCACAGATAAGCAACTGGTTGAACAATGTTGTCATTGCAGGCTCTCAGCTACTGTCCTAGTAAGGAAGTCTATCTTACTGAGTCCAAGCATACCACTGAACTCTTAGTTGCTTGGTGGAGGACAATAGTCCTGAACCATCCTTTTTCATTTATGCGATCAATTTCTCCCCTGTGACTTAGCATGATGAGTTAAGCATAAAACAACATAACAGACTATGCATCAGAGTAATTATAAACCATTTTAAGACACAGCCAGTTAAAGCAAAGTACATTTTCAAAATATCCATCACCAGCTAACGATGCCCTTCTGCACAAGTAAAAAACCAAAGAACTGAATGTTTACATTTACCTTTATATCTTTTGGGAGAACATCTCTCATATTTGATTGTTAGTCATTTCCATCACACTATGAAAATGTCCAGAAACATGGTATTGTTTTTATCATGTGGCTTCCCACAACAGGGCCTTGCATAGGGATGAAAGCTGAAAAATATTGGCTTGCCCCAAAACTCTGCCGGTGAATTATCTTTCCATCCCATACCTCCCAAGACCTAAGTGGAATCCCTCTGTTGCCCCCAAAATTACAACAAAGTTGCCATTCAAAGTCCATTTGTGAGACCAAAACATGTGCCTCGTGTATGGTGGTTTGATTTCAGTGCTTGTGCTCATCATGTACACACACACAGTGGGTGGGAAATCAGGGTCAACAGGGGAGGGCTTCCTGGTGTGTTTGCAGGCAATGAGTCCTTTTAGTCACCAAGTAGCCCACACCATGTAGCTTAAGGCTGGGTGAGTCTTTGCCTACCCTAAATCCTCTTAGTTAGCTAGGGACCTTTTAAGTTTGTTTTAATATGTAGATTAAGATTGATAGACCTTCAGTAAACTTTTGATATGCATTTTTAAACTGCCGTCTTTGTTGTTTTAAGGAGTCTAATTGATTGGGTGATCAGACCACACATTTAAATGTTAATTGAGCTGTGTCTGCATTCTGGACGCTTTACTCTGCTTGCTTTGAAAGAAAAGTGTTTTTACTTTTAAAGAAGATATTTTTATTTTTAACAAAGGCTAGATCCCTGGATTTTTTAAAATACATTTTAAATTTTAGACTCATACCTCCCAACATTACTCCACACACCCCAGCCTGCAATACATGAGTCAGTTGCTCCCCCCCACCCGGCCCTGCCTCCATGAGTTTTCCAGGCAGGGTTAGGGGAATGGGAGGGGGCGGGAAGCAACCTTTGCTTCCCGCCCTTGTTGCAAAAGGATTGCAATTGCGGGGGCTGCAAAACTGCTCCAGCCTGGCCGCCTCTGCCCGGGCTGTCCGTCTAGGGGGGCTCTTGTGGGACCTCTGCCTTCCTGGCCAGGCTGGCCCAAGGCTCCCTCTCAGCACCACGGCCAACGCCTCCCCCCCTGCCCTTCTGGCCGGCGATTGGCTGGCGGCGGATCCCCCTCCGGAGCGGAGCAGAGCTGCCCTCGACGCCCCCCCCCCCAAAGCCCTTGAAGTTGTGGCTCGCGCGCCTGGCGGGGCTGCTGCTGCTGCTTCTGCAAGCGAGGCGGGCAAGGCGGCCGGGTGGCCACGTCGGAAGGAGTTGCACCCAGGCCAGGCCAAGGCCAGCACCCCCTTCCCTCCAACCCCAGCCCCCCCCCCGGGCCGGGCCAGCCATGAACCTCAGCTTCAGCGCGCACGCCGTCTCCTCCGCCGCCCCCCGGCCGACCTCCTTCTTCATCGAGGACATCCTCCTCCACAAGCCCAAGCCGCTGCGCGAGGCCCTCCCGGAGCCCTTCCCCGGCCCGCTGGCCCCCCGGGTCCCGCTGCTGGACTATGGCTACCCCCTGATGCCGCCCCCCGCCGCCGCCCTCCTGGCGCCTCATCCCCACCACCCCCTCCACAAGCCGGAGCATCCCCACCATCCGCATCCCCACCACCCGTCGTACTTCCTCGCCGCCTCGGGTAAGCCCAGCCGGACCCTCGGGCCAGGGGCAGAGGGCAGGCCTGTGCCTTGGGGGGGGGGGGCTGGGGGTGTTGTGCTCCAGCCCCAAGCTAGAGATGGGACGGGGGGAGGCTTAGAACTGGTGCTTTGAGTGGCAGAGGGACCGGGGTGCGAATCCTCCTCACTTAGCCATGGAAAGCCACCGGGTGATCCCGGGCAAGTCCCAGACTCTCAGCTTCAGGGGAAGGCCGTGGCAAACCTCCTCGAGCCAAGACAACTCCGGGAGGGGGTCGCCACCAGCCAAACTCGATGCTCAAAGGCACCTGACACCCCCATCCCCAAAGGTCTGGGCTGGTGCAAGGCGAGGCTGCCACCCAGAGAAGCCAGGGCGCAGAGGGTCTCTTCTTGGTTTAATCCGATGAGCAGCAAAACTTTCTCCATTCCAGGGGGTGGGGGGTATGGGGCAAAGCCAAACAGATCTCGGGATATCCAAAGCCAGAAACCACTGGGTCGTTTCTGTTCTTCTTTTTGGAAGAAGAAAAAAGCAACCCTGATTGAGCTGCTCAAGGCCACCGAGGCGGAAGGCTGCAAACCTGTTTCCCCCGTGCGCTCTGGAAATGCAAAGCTGGGCGCTGAGCGCCTCGGAATCGGGGACTGAGAATGAGTCTCCCAAGGCTTAGACCAGCCTTCTTCAAACTTTTTATCCTCGAGGAGCCCTTGAAATAATGTTCAGCTCTCTGGGAACCCCTGCAGAAACATTACTCTGTGTACTGCTGTTGCTTCCCCCTCCCCATAATCACAATCTTTTGAGGAACCCCGGGCAACCTCTTGGGGAACCCTAGGGTGCCAGGGAACCCCGGATGAGAAAAATTGGTTTAGACTGTCTGCAAACGCCTTCTTTATTCGCATAGCATCCTGAAGCACGTTGAAGGTAGGTCCTCTTGCAAATGGCTTGTTGATTCAACAAACGGGCGTTTTTAGTCCTAGTTGCGGGTCCTTTGGAAGCCATCGCTGAGTCAGAACTTTTTTAAAACCCCGAGGCGATAACGGCCTAAATCCTATTGTCACTCCCACTAGAGTAGACCCATTGAGTCAATTTGATTGACTTATCGGTCGACTCCCTATGCAACCATTGATTAAATGGGTCTCCTCTAGTGGAGAAGCATCAACAGGATCCCGAGCCGATCTCTTGCAAAGGGAGTGCGCAAAACAGGATTTTCAGTCGTTCGCCTAACGGGGGAAAGTGTGGAAAGAGGAATGAATGAACGGAAGAGAAAGAACGAACAAAGTCCACGTTTTTCGGGAGCGGACAATCGTTAAAACGGCTTAATCGTTTAGCCTTCTCGCTTCATCCCCTATCAAAGACTTGGTTTTCTCCTTTTAAATGAATTAATTCTAGAATAGGAGACGTGTATAGTTTAGAAACTGTTACAAGAGAGCCGGGAATCAATCCGGGAATAAGGAGGAATCAATTGTCTTTCTTTTATTCGTTGTCACACGCAAAACATCCTTGCTTAAATAAAATAAAAGAATTTCATCCATTCCCAAACGATGGATACATTTAATAAACCCACTCCGAAATAATAGGAGAGGAAATGTAAACGGTGCACTATCAACTTAACAGAGCAAACCTTATATAGAGTTTGTTATCGTTTGCCTTCAAATCATTTTCGACTTACGTCGACCCTAAGACGAACCTATCACGGTGTTTTCTTGGCAAGATTTTTTCACGGGGGTTACCTTTGTCTTCCTCTGAGGCTGAGAGAGTGTGACTTGCCCAAGGTCACCCAAGGAGTTTCCCTGGCTGAGCAGGGATTCGAACCCAGGTCTCCAGAGTCCTGGTCTAGGGTTCAAATCCCTGCACCACGCTGGCCCTCCGATACAGGGATATTCGGAAGCAAATCCCATTGGGTTCAACGGGGGCGACTTTCCAAAGCGCGCAGGCGGATGCAATGAAAGGCTGCAAGCTTGTCCGTGTTTGTCGGAGGGTGAGCTTCCCTGTCCGCAAAGGCGCTGACTTCTGAGTAGACACAGCCCGGATGGAGCTATAAAATGTATCATCTGTCGGGCATTTAAATTTAGAAAATGATTTGAAATCAAATGCGTAAACGTCGCAGGAAAATTGCTCTGTAAAAAAGGCGAAGCTCTTTCCCGCGTCGGAAAGCGCTCTGGAGAGACACTTTCAAGAAATTAAATGTACTGTATTTTTCTCCCTTAAAATTATTTATTTTTATTTTATTTTATTTAGTTAGTTAGTTATACCCCGCTCTTCATCCACAAGGCTATCAGAGCGGCTTACAAATTGTTTTAAGCAATAGCTATTTACACATCTACACTGCATTAAACAGTTTCCAATGTGTGTTAGCTAATTGCCCCCCCAAGCTGGGTACTCTTGTACTCTGGGTATTTTAACGGAAACTCCTCTCCCCCCACCTTAAAAAAAAAGCAGATGATAATATCACAAGACAAGCAAACAAATATCCCCCCCCCCCAAATCCAGAAAGGATCATTTCTAAGAAATAAAACAGTCAGGACAAGTCATGGGTTTGGTAATGCGCACTTGGAATATTTCTGTTTGCTTCTTTTTATACGGATATCCACAAGCTAATTAAATTTTTGGACTGCTTGTTAAAAGAGATAAAGCACACACAGCCATTAAGGCTGCCAGCTCAGACAGGGTTGTTGTTGTTGTTATTGTTGTTGTTGTTGTTGTTGTTGTGTGCTTTCAAGTCATTTCGGACTTATGGCGACCGTAATGTGAACCTATCGCAGGGTTTTCTGAAGGCTGAGAGTGTGTGACATGCCCAAAGTGGGTTTCCATGGCCGAGCGGGGATTCCAACTCTGATCTCTAGAGTCGTGGTCAAACCCCTAAGCCACGCTGGCTCCTTCAAGCAGGCTTACCTGGGAGTCAGCCTCGACTGGGCATGGAAGGATATTACTTCCAAGAAAACAGGAGGAAAGTAGCTACTGTATTAGGGATGCCTATATAGATCACTGAAGGATCACGCAAGAGAAAGCGCTTTTTAAAAATCCTCCTGTATGATAAAACCATGGGACTTGCTTCTGAGTCTTGTCCTGATGACTACTCGGGTGAATTCAGACGGCCATTTTATCCCGGGTGGTCCTAGACACGGTTCCATCATGGCACAGGGCTGTGTTAAAACAAACCGCCTGGGCTACTCCAGTGAATTGCACAGGCCTAGCCAGGTTGAGCGGTACCTTTCGAATGGAAAGGGTCGTCTGAATCCGTCCCGTAACACGGGATTTCACTCGCACACATATATATATATACACACAGCGAATTTATTTCTAAACGAGGCACTTTTGCAAGGCGTTTGGCCGATCAGAGCAAGTGAGTAGAAAAATGCTGAGGGCGAGCAAAGTAGGGTTGGGTTTTTTTTTTTTTTTTTTTTTTGCAACTACTGTACTCCCTGCAGATGCATTCCTACATTCGGATTTACTTCGGAGCATGCTTGGTGTGGGATTGATGTCAGGGAAAAAAAGGGATACCCGTGGCTCGTACCCATGACCTTGCTATAATTTTCACCATGAAAGATCTTTCAAGAGCATGAAGATGCTGCCCTTTATTTTCCGGCAAGGCAGAAGTTCAGCCAGCAAAGTTCCCCCCCCCCCACTACGCTGAGCCTTTGTGCTGGAAAAAGCTTCACTGGTTGAATGTCTGCCTTACCGGAAAACGAAGGGAAATTGAGGCCAGTCCAGGAAGAGCGCAATCTCTTGCCGGGTCCATCAAAAGAGCCGACGTTCGCAGAAAACTAGCATGTACCTCCCGGAAAAAACTCAGGAGCCTGACCAGGAGAGTTAAGTCCTCCCTACCCTGCAGGGCTGTTGTAAGGATTCCTGAGAAAATGTAAGTGAAATGTAACAACCATCCGCCTAGGTCGCTTAGGGGAAGCTTAGAAGGGGAGAAAGGACCCTCTACCGAGGCCCACAGGTGTAACCTGACAGCGCAATCCCAGGTTTGGTCGATCCTGGGGAAAGTTACATTTTTCCAAGACAAGACGCGCCCGCCCTGCTAGCTGATGGGTCGGGGAAGTTTGCCACCCTATGAATGGTGCTAGGGTGGTGATGGCGGCGAAGTCACTTTCTCCCCGCTTTGGCTCGGTCTCTCTCAGAAGGAAACCCCATTGATTCCGATCCAGGTTAGGCCGCGGATCCTAAAGCGACGGGATGCCGAAGGCGACCTTCCAGGGGGCGCGGGGCTATTTGGGCTCGGGACGGGACCTCCTTTCCTAGGACAGAGGGAAGAAACCGCCCGCGGGGGGTGGTTGTGGTTGGAGTATTGGGAGTATCCGGGAGACCTGGGTTCGAATCCTCTTGGGAAAATCACACACTCTCAGCCTCCGAGGACGGCAGTAACAACCCTGGGTTTTTATTCCTGCACAAACCAAGAAAAGTCCGTGACAGAGTCGCCATGAAGCCCCGGCTTCAAGGCTTGTTGAGTTGTGTGCCTCCAAGTCGTTTCCCTTTTCACGGGCTTTTTTGGCAAGATTTTGTCGGAGGAGGATTACCCTTGCCTCCTCTGAGGCTGAGAGTATGTGACTCTCCCAAGGGGATTCAAACCCTGGTCTCTAGAGTCCTGGTCCAACCACTGCGCCAGGCTTTGAAGGCACAGAACAACGAAGAGGGAGGCAAGGAGAAAAAGAGGGCCGGAGGAGGGTTGGGGGACCGTGGTTCCGGGTTTTATTCCAGACTTTAAACCGGCTAGCTAGCCAAGGTGGGTAGAGAGGGTCGGTTGCCCTGGATTTGCGGCTTGTGGACAGGGTGGCTTGGAGGGCTCTCGTTTACCAGCGTCGACTCATAAGGAGAGTCTTGGGGGGGGGGAGTTGGCTTCAGCACCTCGGAGAGCTCCGGGGGGCTCCAGCGCCCCACAGACTGGGGTATAAATGAAACCAACAGGCAAACTCACAGTGGTGACCCCCCTCCCCGGCCAAGGCTCCTTACCGGAGGGGCTGGCATTGAAAAGCACCCGCTTGCCCCCTGCCCAGCTCTGTCCTGGCGAGGGGAAGGTTTTGGGGAGCTGGGCCAGGCCCTGAAGCAGCAGCAGCAGCAGCCCCCCTCTTGGCCCTAGTAGGAAGGGGGCTCCGGGCTTCCCCCTGGCCACCCCAAGCCCACCTGGGGCAGCTTCCCACCCTCTGCATGCCTGGCCCCGGGGTAAGTTCTCTGGGGCTTTTGAGCTCTTCTTGGATCCCACCTGCCTTTTACCTGCAGTAGACAAAAGCGGTTCCAATCCGCTTTCGGAGTCCAAATCGCCCCGGCTGCATTTAATTCGGAGTAATTAACCTATGCGGCAAAGGGAGGATTTTCTGTCCCTTCGGTAGGTAGGGGGCAGAATCAGACGCTAAATTGGAACGATTTGCTTGGGGGTGGGTGATTAGGAATTTTTTATTGGAATAAGACCATTCTATTGAAAAATACACCCCAGGAAGCGCACCAGTCACCCCTCTCCAGAAGTGGGGAAGGGTTGGGGAGAAACGGGTGGCAGTTTGCTCCTAAGGGGAGATCTAGGAGGTCGAGTGGGGAGAAGTGTGTGTGTGTAGCTTCCCTGTCAGTGAGTCCCGTTCACTCCGGGTTTTAGTCCGAATTTTAAATGGGTTATCCACAGCGCCTAAAAATAAAAATTAAAAAAATCAGCCGCTTGGCTTACTCCTTTAAGGTTCGGACTACTACCCACCGCCCCACTGACATGGAAATCACCAGCCCTACCGTCGGGGTTGTAGTCCTAAAAATTTGGAGGGCTCCACCGTGGGCTTATCTTTGCTTCAAGGGACCTTTCTCTTACATAAAACTCCTTGTGGGTGGGTAGGGTGTGTGTGTGTCTGGGGGGGGGGGTAACCCCACACTCGCTCCCCCCTTCCCTTTCCTGCTCTCCCTGCCCTCGGGTGGAGGAAAGATGGGGCAGCGGAGGCACTCCAAGAAACAAAGGAAGCGCGGAGGTCTCTCGGAGGAGAGAGGCGGCTTCTCCGCTGGAGCCAAAATGGAACCTCCAGCCACAGAGGCAGTCTATCTCAGCGAGGGGAGGAGGGGTTGCCCTGGCGCCCCTGGACTTCTTGGAATGGCCTCTCCTGCTGCCTAGTAGGAAATCATGACAGACGTGAGTATGTGTGAGAGAGAGTGTGCTCCCTTTTAGTTGTGTATTTAATTCTATCCCGTCTTTCTGCTGGTAGAAGGCAGAGTACAACAAATTAAAACAAAGAACAGCGAAAATCTATTTGAAAGAAAACTTTGAAAACTTCTAAACTAATAGCGCTCTTAAAAAGACTACATTAGAACAGTTTAAAAGCACGTGAAAAGACAGTTAAAAAGGATAAAAGCACCACGCAGCCCTTCAAGAGATCCTTGGCGAGGACTAAGGTCAAAGTCAAAGGCCGGCCAGCGGACAGAGAGCAGAGAGGGGGCCAAGAAGGCCTCCCGGGGGAGGGAAGGAGGGCCAGCCTGGTGTAGAGGTTTGAGCATTGGGCTACAACTCCTAGGGTTCAAATCCACGCTCGGCCACGGAAACCCACTGGGTGACCTTGGGCAAGTCACACACTCTCAGCCTCAGAGGAAGGCAAAGGTAAACTCCCTCTAAAGAAATCTTGCCAAAAGAACACTCCAGTGATAGGTTCATCTTAGGGTCGCTGTAAGTGGAAAAGGACTTGCAGGCACACAACACCCCCCCCCAAAAGGTGTGTGTGTGTGGGGGGTTTTCCACATACTGGGGGCAACCACCGAGGAGGCTCTGTCCCTTGGCCTCACCCAACTCACCCATGGGAGAAAGCCTTCTAGGAGGCTCGTCTTAACAGTGGGGCAGATTGATGGGCCAAATCCACACTATACAAATAATCCAGGATCATTCGCAAGGGCTCCTTTCTCTGGATTCCTGGGATCTGTAGTTTTACAAGGCTGCCAAAGAGTGCTGGTGCCTCACCAAAGATTCCATAGGGAGGAACCAGAGCGCAGAATCCAGTTCCAAACTGGAATAGATGTGTAGTGTGGATTTGGCCAGGCCCTCGCTTTTTTTTGGAGGGGGGGGGAAAGGATTGCAACTCCCAGCATCCCAGCTGAGAGATTCTGGGTGGTGCAGCCAGCCCAAGGCTTCCCAAAGGCGGGGGGTCGGGGGTCGCTCGTGCTGCTTGGGCCGGGCTTGGTGACGACGGGGACCCCCTGTCTGTCTGTCTGTCTTCCTGGACGTAGGGGTGCCGCTGCCCGCCCTCTTCCCGGCCCACCCGCACGCCGAGCTGCCGGGCAAGCACTGCCGCCGTCGGAAGGCCCGCACCGTCTTCTCCGACTCGCAGCTCTCCGGCCTGGAGAAGCGCTTCGAGGTCCAGCGCTACCTCTCCACGCCCGAGCGCGTGGAGCTGGCCACTGCCCTCAGCCTCTCCGAGACCCAGGTAAGCCCGGGACCCTTGGGGCCGACCCAAGCTTTTTGGCCGCCTGAGGCAGGACAGCCAAGACTTACACCCCCCCGCACCCTTGGAGGTGCATAGGCCTATTTCCCAGCCCAGCCATGTAGTATGGGGGGAAATTATCATTATACTGCAATACAATCTTGTGTATCCCGTGTTAAGTTCAATTTAGGAATTTCCCTGCATGCATGAGTTTTTCCATTCCCCCTTCTTCTTTCCCTAGGCAATTTTGTAGGAGTAATGAGTCTAAAAAAATAAAATTGTATTAAAAAAATCCAGGATCTAGTCCTTTTAAAAAGCAACAAGAATTATCTTCTTTAAAAAAGAGTTTAAAACATTCATTTACTTTTCACTTCATGCAGAGTGCAACTTAGGAATGCTGACTAAAGCTCAATTAACACTTAAAAGGTGTGTTCAGAGGTCTGAGATTACTCAGTTAAATTAGACTCATTACAAAACAAAGGAGTCAGTTTAAAATGCAAATCAAAAGTTTACTGAAGGTATATCAATCTCAATCTACATACTAAAACAAACTTTAAAAAGAGGTCCCTAACTAACTAATGGTATTTAGGGTAGGAAAAACTCAGCCAGCCTACAGGCTGCATGGTAAACATCATGGCATGGTTGCAGGAAAGATGGAATAGCTTAAGATGGAGTAAGATGGCTACAGCCTCATGATGGGATTTTAAGTTCTCTCTAACTTAAAAGAGAACTTACACAGAGCAATAAAATTTAAATTAGGTCATGTGTGGAATGACCCAGCACTCCAGTTGGCTGGAAGTGCCCAGTGAAATAAGAGAAAGGGAATTTTGGGAGAACAAGAGCATGCAGGGAAAAACCCTAGACTTATCTTAGGATGTGAATGAGGTACACAAGATTGCTTTTACATTACAATGATTATTTCCCCACATACTACAAATTTCAGCCAACTGGAGCAATGGGTCATTCATCGCATGACCTAATTTAAATATTTTATTATGCTTTGTTTTAAGTTTCCTTTTAAGTTTGCCTCCATGTGGCTGTAGCCATCTTTGAGTCCAGTCTTGTTTCACTTTTCACCCCTTCACCATGTAGCCCTTATTGCTTCAGGCTGGGTGAGTTTTTCCTACCCTAAATTCTCTTAGTTAGTTAAGGACCTTTACATTTGTTTTAATATGTAGATCAAGGTGGATATACCTTCAGTAAACTTTTGATTATGCATTTTTAAACTGCCGGCTTTGTTGCTGAATGAGTCTAATTGACTGGGTGGTCAGACCACACATTTAAATGTTAATTGAGCTGTGTCTGCATTCCGATGCCTTTACTCTGCTTACCTTGAAAGAAAGGTTTTTCACTTTTAAAGAAGGTATTTTTATTTTTGAAAGGGCTAGATCCCTGGAATTTTTAATAATTTTTTAATTTTAGACTCATACCCCCTCAACAAGCCAGCGCTGAGTCAACCAGGGTCTCTGGGGGTGTGACTCCACAAACAGGTAAAGCCCCCGGATTCAACAGGTCTACTCTTGTAAAGTTTGGACTGAAACCCAGCGCAGATTCGGCCCCTTCCAGGCCCACATGCCGAGAGGGGGAAGGGCTCAAGGGGTAAGTCTGAAGAAAAGTTGGTCCCCATTACAGTAGACCCGTGCCATCACTGGATGGATGGGGAATCAGCATGTAGGTAAATCCGGAGGCCTTGGTGGGTCTCCTCTAGCCAGGCCGAACCACAGCACTTAGATCTAGGAGGAGGGCCCAGGCCATGGTACCTAGCTGGGCAGAAAGTCCCACCTGCGCCATAGTACAAATACAATATAATGATGCTTTAAAAAAGGGGGGGAGCATTTTATGGAAGGGGGGATCCCAGATTATGGAATGGCCTGCCTGAGGAGATCCGTCTTATTACCACTTTAGACAGCTTCAAAAAGCTGTCAAGACGGATCTTTTCCGGCAAGCCTTTCCCAGATAGCTATCCTAGCCCAAAGATTTGGCTGCCTTTTCCCTTAGGCTGCCATTGGGTTATTGCATTTTTTCCCTCTTTTTAATTATTGTATGTTTTTAATCTTTTTAATTTAATATTGTTTAAAGGGGTGGGTGGGTTAGGGTACTAATGTAATTATGGGATTTTTTATGATGTAAGCTGCCCGATTTCATTGCAGAGGGGCGGGATAGAAATAAATTATTATTATTATTATTATTATTATTATTTCTGCTTTTTTTTGTGACACCATTGTGAGAGGCAGCCGCCTCCCTGCCTCATGGTGGCGTGGTCGTGGGGGGGCAGATGGGGCAAGAAAGAACTGCCCCCCCCTCAAACTCCCCTGCAGATCTCCGGAATGGGGCTGAGGGCTGCTCCTCCACATAGCCTCCTCTTAGCCCAGAGAGCGGTCCAGGAGGATGCCCGAGGCCTCCATCCTATTGCCTCCTTACCTAAGGGTAACCCCATATAGCCAGCCTTGCTTCTAAGGAGTCATCTGCAGAAGGTGGCTGCTGGGATAGGTGAATATTTGCGGAATATTCCGGTTGCTTCTCTCTTGTTATTGTTATTGTGTGCCTTCAAGTTGTTTCCGACTTGTGGCGACCCCATCTCAAGGTTTTCTTAGCAAGATTTTCTCTGCTTTCCTCTGAGGCTGAGACAGTGTGACTTGCCCAAAGTCACTCAGTGCGTTTCCATGGCCATGCGGGGTTTCGAACCCTGGTCTCCAGAGTCGTAATCCAGGGCTCAAACCACTAGGCCTCGCTGGGTAGAAATGCAATAAATAAATTAAAAAACCTGTGCCTCAAGCAAACAAGTCAAGCATTGGAACAGCGACCTCCAAGCAACCTGATAGCGATGGTGACGGTTAAGATGATGATGATGATGATGATGATCATCATCATCATCATCACAGTGGAAGGCGTTTTGTAGAATGAACAGAAACGAGAGGAACAGCCGGTCGTTGCTCCAACGACGTTCCCACGCTTGCAGTGAAGTCCGTGGGAGATGGGGGCTTCCACCTCAGTGGGGTGGGGGGAAATCTGCTTCGGGTTTTAGCCCAAAGTTTCAAGGAGCATCCCGAAGCGCTGAACCTGTTGAAGGAGGAAAGAGCGGATTCAGCAACCTTGGTCAGCCACTTTTGAAAGTTCGGACTAAAACCCAGAGCGGATTTGCGCCCGCCCCCTGACATTCCGAGAGAGAGGGAGCGGATCAATCCGGTGGGGAAATGCTCTGACAGGGAGGACACTGCAGCGGATTGACCCTCCGTGGCTTTAACTCGGCATCCATGTCGCGGGTTTCCATGGGACAGACTCTCAGCCCAAATTGAGCATCCGCAGGATGGTGGCTTTCTTCCCCTCCTCCAGTTTCGTTTCTGTTGAGGATGAGGATGAGATTCATTGAGCGCCTTACCTGGAAGTAAAGCCCCCGCTGCACCTACTTCCGAATAAATGAGCATTGGATCTGATAAATGCCAAGTCTGGGATCTTGGGAGGGAAACGAAAGTGTTTCTGATCATGTGCAGAGGGCTTTGCTCCCTAATGAGGGGTTGCAGCCAGATATTCTCGCCCCAGACCGCGCGCGGCCATCCCAGACGTTTGAGATGGAGGGGATCATATTTGTGTGACTCTAGTGTGAATCAGGCTTACGTTCAGCCTTTACTTTCCCATCTGTAAAATGGACGCACTCCTTTGCCAGGTTGGTGTTGGCAAGAATGGGCAAAGCCCGAGTCATTGGCTAGATGGGGGGGGGTTAAGGGGAGGTTTATCCCTGGGACACTTTGCACCCTCAAAAGTGGACTGTGAAATGCCAAAGTCATCGGTGCCTATTATTATTATTATCATTATTATTATCATTATTATTATTTATTATTATTATTATTAGCCATCTTGTTCACAGTCCAGGATTCAAGGCAGCTTACAGAGGTTAAAATAGATAGAGCTCAAATAAATAAATAAACCACACCATACGATATAATATAATTAAACCAACATCAGAATTAAAAGCAGCCAAAAGCATGACAATTAAGGAATAAAACGACAAATAAACCGTACACCGATTCTGAAAGGCCCTTCCCCAGCTCCAGTAAATAGGAGGAGAGAAAAAAAGAAACAGATTTGGGCAATTCCTTTTTTGGGGGGGGGCATTGAAAATTGTTCCTAAATTAGTGGCGGTAGGAGGGAAGTGTGGCTTGGAGAGCCAGCTTGGTGTAATGGTTGGTTTGAATGTTGGACTACGACTTTGGAGATGAAGGTTGGAATCCTCGTCAGCCATGGGAACTCGCTGGGTGACCTTGGGCAAGTCACACTCTCTCAGCCTCAGAGAAAGGCAAAGGCGAAAAACCCCTCTGGACAAACCTTGCCAAGAAAACCCCGTGATAAGTTCGCCTTAGGATCGCCAATAAGTTGGCTTGAAGAGACACCAGAACACAAGAAGCATGGCTTGTGAATTACAGTTGTCCCCCCCATCCGCGGATTTGGTATCCACGGATTTAAGTCTTCAGGGCTTGAAAATATTATTAAAAATAATAACCCCAAAGGCAAACTTTGATTTTGCCTTTTTATATATGGGACACCATTTTGCTATGCCATTGCATATCATGGGACTTGAGTATTCACGGATTTCGGTATCCACGGGGGGGTGTCCTGGAACCAAACCCCAGCGAATATGAAGAGACGACTGTATATAACTTTTGGAACTTCTTTCCCTTTCCTCCCGGAAAGGTTTTGCCCAACTCAGTTTTATTTTTTGTTGGGGTGGGGTGGGTAGAAAGAGAAGCTAATCCAGTTGTTACTCCCAACTAGAGTAGACCAATTGAATCAATGGGAATTTGGTAACTCAAGATTTATGTAAATTCTGTTGATTAATTCTAGTTGGAACATTGGATGATTTGTTGCTGTTTTTTTCCTAATTTGTAAATGAGTGTCTAAAAAACTGTAGATTTGCCCTCTGGTTTCAGCTCCTAAATGGACTCCTCGTCCGAACAGGTGAATTCGAATCTGCTCCGAATTCGAACCTGATCCTTTTGATTGGTTTTTTTTTAAAAAAAGTCCTATTTTCGTTGACCAAGGGGGAGGTTCTCCAAAACATTCCCCCCCCCCCCGATCATCCTTTCAGTGGCGGGGATGCGGCTGAGCCCACCGGCAACGCGAGGGAAGCCTGGGCAGCCCGCGCGACACGTGTCAGTGCCTTCAGACGAGCGTAGCCCGCTTCTTCTCCTTTCAGGTCAAGACGTGGTTCCAGAACCGGCGGATGAAGCACAAAAAGCAGCTGCGGAAGAGCCAGGAGGAGCCCAAAGGCCCGGGGGGCGGCGGGGAGGGGGGCGCGGAATCCGGGGCCGGCAGCGATCCTGAGCAAATGGGGGCCTCCTCGGACCAGGCTGCTTCCTCCTCCTCCTCCTCTTCCTCCTCCTCCTCGGGCGAGTCCCGCAAAGGCGGCCCGCAGCCCTCGGCCTACCTGCTGGAGGAGACCGAAGACGACGTGGACATCATCGAAGGGGGGGAGTTGTGTGGGGCCCCCCAACACCTCATCTAGGGGGTCCCCCGGTCCATCCCGACCCCCTCCTGCCCCCCCAAAGACTCCGCACTTTCGGGACCGCCCTTCTGGTCTGTCCCGGCTTGGTTTGTAAGGGCAGCGGGGCAGAGAACTGTCCCCGTCGGGTCCCCCTTGCCCCATCCTCCCCGACCCCCCCCGCACCAAAACCCACCCCTGAAGAGGGGTACCAGCTGGATCTGACCCGCATGGGTCTCAAACCCCGACGGGATGGAAAGGAGTGGATTCACACGCACGCCGGCGCACACGTGTTCTCCTGCTTCAGGTGGGTCTCAAAGAGACCAGATCCCCCAAAGGAGGGAAGGAGCCCATACACACACACACACACACACACACACACGTGTCCTTCCCCCTCAGTTTGGCTGACTCCCCCAGGGTGTGTTTTGACCCCGTCGAGTTTTGGGGTCGTGTGGATGGGTTGGCCGACGTGGAACTCGCGTCAGGATCTGGGGTGGGCGAGGGGAGGGCAGCCGCCCGAAGGAAAGGGGTCGGAAGCCTATGATTCAGAGCTAGAAAACGCAATGGTTAAGAAATCCGGACATTTTATTTATTTTATTTTCTCATGGGGTTCTCTTAAAAAAAATGACAAGAAAGAAAACCTCTCCCACAATCCCGACGTTACGGTTCAGGGCTAGTGGAGGTAGCCCTCTTTACTAAAATGAAACGTGCCAATATAAATCCTGGGTGGGTTTTTTTTTAAAAAAGAAATAATCCGAGTTGAAACTGGATTATTTGCATGGCTCCTTCCTATGGAAGCTTGGGATTTGTAGTTTGGCGAGGCACCAGCACTCTTTGGCAGAGAAGGTTAAAGACCCAGGATGCCATAGGAAGGACCCATGGCAAATCATCCAGTTTCAGTCCTGAAGAGGAATCCACAGGACACAAATAATCCGGGTTGAAACTGGATGGTTTGCCATGGATCCTTCCTATGGCGTCCTGGGATTTGTAGTTTTACAAGGTGTTTAACCTCCTCTGCCAAAGAGTGCTGGTGCCTCGCCAAACTACAAATCCCAAGCTTCCATAGGAAGGAGCCATGCAAATAATCCAGTTTCAACCCGGATTATTTCTCTAGTGTGGATGCACCCTGATGAAGAAGGCAGCCAGGCCGCCTGTCCTCAGCGAGGCGAATGCACGCGTCCCTACTCAGAAATAAGCCTCGGTGGGACTTGCTCCCAGGGTGTTGGATTGGGGCTCAGGATGCACATCGGTGGCACTATATAGTATCCTTTCCACCTGTTTAGAGCCCTCTCCAGAGTCTCCGCCCCAATCCTGTCCATGTTGACCAATTTAGATTTACTCCCGAAGTAAGCTGAGAGCTTCATACATAAGGTAAATGAGGGGCCACCATCCAGGCGCCAAGTTCAAGGCACTTTGGAGCATCCCTGTTACCTCCAGTTGTGTTCAAATGAGCTCAAATGCTCCCCCCCATTCATCTTCACAACGACTCAGTGAGGTAGGCCAGGCTGAGCAAAAAAAAATAATGGCCCGAGGTCACCCAGTGAGGTTCAGAAATCAGCTGGGATTTCAACCCTCTCTCAAGTACCAGTCATATCAGGTCACCAGTATAACCATAATCAACAGTCTGCACCATCCTGTCAGTGGACAAATTAAGCATCTGCTTAAATATCAGTGCTTGGAATAACTCTCCTTGGAAGGTGCTGATCTATAAATGGATCCTGCTCAAAATTCATTCCAGGCTGTTCTTTAATCCTTTTTTTAAAAAAATTAATAGCTCCCCACTCCCTTCCTGGAGTCTAGGAAACTGGAGATATGCTCTCCTAAAAGATTGCTGTGCTACAACCATAACTATAGATATTTTATTTTAAAAAAAATACTGTTGGTATGTACTATTGCTATTAAAATGTAAAGCAGAAAAGTCAGATGCCTGCTTTGTTTGCAAACATTGGGAGGGACCAGAAAAGCAAAATAAGGGAGAAAAGGTAAAAAGAAAAGTTGGTGTATAGACATTGCGAAGGAACTCCTACTGAAGTATTCATGGGGGTGGTGATTGAAAATTTATTGAAAATGGATCAATAAGACCTGGTTAAAAGAAAAGGAAGACAACATGGTGTGTGATCTGGCAAAGATTCTCAAGCTGTGAAAAAATGTGGACATTCTATTTTTCTTCCGTTCTTTTTATTTAAAGCAACAGAATTGTGGCTGTAAATATAGTCTGCCTTGAAATGAGCTGGTCTTACTTCTGTAAGTAAGCAGCATGCAAGACTTTGCTCCAAAGGTGCAATCCTACTTTGGGAACATGCTCTACTTGAACACAGTGGGGTTTACTCTTGAGTAAACATTCTCCCAATTTAGTCATCTCCAAGATGACTAAATTGAGACTGTCCTACCTTGGACATATCATCAGAAGGCATAACTCACTAGAAAAGACAATAATGCTTTGAAAGGTAGAAGGCAGTAGGAAGAAAGGAAGGCGGATGGGGAGACTCCATCAAGGAAGCCACTGTCCTGAGTCTGCAAGACCCAAGCAAGGCTGTTGAGGATAGGGTGACTTGGTGGTCTCTCTTTCATAGTGTCTCCATAAGTCCAAAGTTGGCTTGAATGTTGGGGACTGAATGAAAATTTCATTGGGGAGGCAGAACTGTTTTTTGGGGAGAGGGTCAATGCCTTCATTCCCACCCACCCTCCTGACTGTTTACAAACTGTAAAGAACCTCTGCTGCTCCTCCCAATTTTTTAATGTTTCCAAGCCAATATTCTGCTTAAATTTCTTCAATGGCATTGTGAACCTATTGTTGTTGTTACCTGCCATCAAGATGTGTGACAAACAACACCAGCTGAAATTCCCTCTTCTGCACAACCATTAAAGATACAGGATCCCTCTCCAGGTTTCAATCTGGCAACCCTACATGGTGATGGATGGTATTAAGGGAGAGAGCTTTTTAAAAAAATTATTAAACTGCAGAATGAGATTTCAGTTTGGTTCTAGCTCACACATTATTTTTTTTATTAAGCCTCATAAAAAATGGATCAAAATTCCACTCTCCTCAAATTCTCTGGCAAAACTAGGACTTGGAGGTTCCATCTTTTCCCCTCTCTGACCATATTTTGTTTTCAGTATTATTTTGGCTATTTTGTGTCCTGGTTGTCTTTCTCCACAGTGGAGACAGAAGAGAATTCCCTTCCCCAACCACAGATCTGCACATTTACAAAAAGGTTGAAAATAAAATGGTTGAACTCTATATTGTTCTTTTTTCCTGTTTGTGTGGGTGTTTAGACTGTATTATTAAGAATATAACAGTAACAACATCTGTGTTTCTAAGTTTCTCCTGCAATGTCAAACCACAAACCCACTCCATGGCACCCTTGCTTACTCTGAAGTAAATTCCACTGAATTCCATGAGGCTAAATTTCTAACTAAGCCTTCACAGAATTGCAACCATAAGGTTTTAATTTGTAACAACTTGGCTGAAGTTCTCCTTCATCTGCAGATTTTCAGAACAAAAGGTACAATAAATGGATCATTTATTTCTTGCACCTTTTCTTTTCTTCAAAAGGTCCCTAAATTATTGTTCTAGCAATGGCGCCAGCCAGCATGGTGTACTGGTATGAGCATTGGACTAGGACTCTGGGGACCAGGGTTCAAAACCCCACTCAGCCATGAAAACTCACTGAGTGACCTTGGGCAAGTCACAGTCTCTCAGCCTCAGAAGAAGGCAAAGGCAAACTCCCTCTTAACAAACCTTGCCAAGGAAACCCCATGATAGGGTCTCCTTAGGGTTCCAATAAGCCAGAAGTAACTTATTATTGTCAAGTTTAGACATATCTGGGATACATCTTAAAATCTGGGGTGTATCATAAAACCTGGGCATTTGGGGTAAGGAGAAGTTGTCCACCTGTCTGCCTGCACAGAAAGAAAATTGTATCAGCATGAAAAGGGCAAAGCGACCTGTGCTCTTAAATAACAAGCTAGATTGAATGTCCTCCATCTCTTACTCTAATGATACGATGGCTAAATCCAATCATTCAGTAAAAGAAAAATCATTTTACGAAGGATATAAACACAATCATAATATGGTGGGATTGGTAGTTGGTCAAGGACTGGCATTTCAAAAAAGTCCTCAAAGGGGTTCATAATAGAAGTTAAAAACAAACAAACAACACCCCCGGGGGTCCCCAGCCAACAACCTTGCTGGCATTCACATTAACTCTTCTTTTGCATTGGTCTACCATCCCTGTAATCTTCTCTTCCTCGTGCTAATTTTGCTGTGTTAATTAATGAATTAATGAATTAATGAACCATCACTTGTACTGTAAGTCCACTTTGTGGTTTTTATGGCCAGTATTCAACATTGGCTACTTAGTTAAGTATAATAAGTAGTATATGGATGAGTAAATCTAGGTAACGGTTCCATATTCATGGTGACTATTTAGTCATAAGAGAGCCAGCATATTGTCTTTGAGTGTTGGACTAGGACACTGGAAGACCAGGGTCTGTATTCCTGTTTGGACTTGGAAACCTACTGGGTGACCTTGAGCGAGTCACACTTTTCTCAGTCTCAGAGGAAGGCAAGGACAATTTTGAACAATTCTGCCAAGAAAGGGTTCACCTTTGGGTCACCATAAGTCAGAAATGACTTGAAAGCACACAATGACAATAACAAACTTAGTCATGATTGTGACTCTGTTGTCATGATCATCTATTTCCTCTCCAACTGTATTGGGCCTCCGCTACATGGGGAGAAGGAGATCCAAGGTTTTGGGGTGGTTGGCCCAGGACAAATTAGTTAAGCATACTTAACTAACTAGCAGATACTGGCCAATAATAGCAACACAAACACAAGTGTTTAGGATGGGTCTCCTCCTTTAATGCTTTGGTGTTTTTTAGCAGCTGAATTTTTAGAGGACATTCGATTCATCCCAGACAACATATTTTCAATAGCTAACTCTACCTTGAGAAGAGATGGATTTATGTTGATTTTAAAAACATAGTATAAATACCCTCCTTGGTTGTCAAAGCTGATGACTAAAAGAAACAGTTGTATGCTGCTAAAAGTTACTCACCTCTTTTTCTCTGTGTATTATTTGGTACAAGTACGTAAAGCTGAGGCTGTATAGATCTTTTTCAATGATGTGGAAGATGCAAGGAAGAGAGATAAGGTACAGGAGGGTGATCAATTAAGACATTAAGCATTTTCCAACACATGGCTGCATTTGCATTTCATCCTCGTAATCAGGCCATCAGCTCATTTTCAGGGGACCATGGCCTACTTCAACTAAATCCTCAGATCAAAGCAAAAATGCCCGCTTGCATTTCCTAGTCAGAAAAGAGATGCTAATTTAGAGCCCTTAATGTGTGGTGATGAGAGACTCCTTCAATTAACTAAATTCTATGGCTCAGGAAAATAATAACAACAACAATAATAAAAAAATAGATACAAAGAGAGTCAGACTGGAAAGGCAGAAATGCTCATTAAACCAAAAAGGTCCAGCATTCATTACCTCTAGCATCTGGGGCTAAATACTAGACGTGCATCTCATCAAAGAGCTTGTCTACCTCTCTCCCTCTCTTTCCCTCTGCGTGTGTAATGGGTTAAATTGAAAATATAATCTAATTAAAATATTAGATGCGAGTAAATAGTTCTTTGATACCTCTCAAAAGGTTTCATTAAAAATAGGTTCTCAAGCTTTGTATTAGGGGGGGATTATCACTTTTAATCAGAGAAATAACAAGTTTAAAACCGTGATCAGAAATGCTTCAAAGTGTTACCATTTCAGTGGGTTTATTATCTGTAGGGGAAACAGTTTTTAATGGCTGCAATATGGAGGCACCCGTATGTTGTAGCTTTAAAGGCTTCATTTGGAAGCACTAAGGTGAATGAGGAAATTATTGGGAGTGTGTGTGCGTGCTTTCAAGTCGACTTATGGTGATCCCATTACTTTCATAGGGTTTTCTTAGGCAAGGAATACTCAGAGGTGGTTTTGCCAGTTTCTTCCTCTGAAATAGAGCCATCAGCACCTGGTTTTCGTTGGTGGTTCCCATCCAAGTGCTAGCCAGGCACAACCCTGCTTAGCTAACACTATCAGACAGGATTTGATGCCTTCAGGGTATTTAGGCCATAATAAATGAGAATGTTGGAATAGATCCAGAGAGAGAGAGAGAGAGAGAGAGAGAGAGAGAAAAGCCAGTCTGTCCAGCATTCAGTGTCATACGTTGAAAACATGTCCTGCAGTGTTATGATGCTATGCTGCAATAGGACATATATGTGAACAGTATGATCATTTAAATGGGGATTGATCCTGCAGCTCTTTCCTGGGGTACCTGCTTCTGAGGAAGAGACCAAAACAATCATGCTACTCACATGTAGCTGCGGGGACTATGAGAAAATGTGGGGAGGCGAGCAAAGAAAATGCCATTCCTAGAAAATGGGTCTACTAAATACTTCCCAATTTGGTTCTTGGGTTTCTCATCTCTGCAGCTTCTCACAAACCCTGCACTGTGAAGCTTCTCTTGCAAAACCTGGATTGTCAAAGCCTGGACTAAGAGGTACATGAGCAAGTGGAACTCTGCAAAGTGGAAAGGGAGCAGATAGGTAGGTACAAAGCCTTTAAGCAATCCGCCTAGATGTGGAATGCATATGTTCCAACTGTCATATGCAGAAACGGTTCTGATTAATCCTCTGTCCTCTCACTTTTTCAGCTGCTTTTGAAAGGTTCCAGTTTCTCTTTTTCCTTTCCACCTCCCCATTTGTCCTCAGCTTATTTCAATTGCTGCAAACTGAGTTGAAAGTACAAAAATAATTTGCACTCAATTAACTCAGTTGGGGGTGGGGAGAAGAGAGGAAGGGGCTTAGTCTTACCCTTCCTGGTATACTCAGGCAAAAGCAAACAGCTGCAGCCTCTCTTAGCTTTTCTGTTCTTCCTCATTAATAATTTCTGCCATCTTGACCACACTCTGATCTTCCTTGGCCACATGCATCCTGGTTTTTAATCTGCGAAATGTTAAGAGTGTATGGAATACCGTATGTCCTTCCACTGAGGAGGGCATTCCCTCTACCAAAACATTTTCTACATGGCTAGCCCAAGGCATTCTGCTGCCTGAGGCACTCCCAAGTCAAGATATATAGTACTCAAAGCCAGGTATGTTATTATGGTGCATGGACAGAACATTCCACAAGCACCTCTTCCCATCCCCTGGCAGTCAAAAGGCAATCATAATAACTGAATTAACAAATAAATGGCATCCAAATCACCAGATCCCATCCGATCTTGGACATTAAGTAGGGTCAGCCCTGGTTAGTACTTGGATGGGAGACCACCAATGAATACCAGGCTCTGTAAGCTATATTTCAGAGGATGCATTTAAACTGACAAAACCACCTCTGAGTATTTCTTGCCTAAGAAAACTCAATGAGATTTATGGGGTTGCCTTAAGTCAACAAGTGACTTCAAGGTACATGCAGACACGGTATGTGCAGCTTAGAGCGGTTGCTTCATAGAATCATAGAGTTGGAAGAGACTGCAAAGACCATCTAGTCTGGCCACCTGTCCTGCAGGAATGCCTAATCAAAGCATTCCTGACAGATGGCCATCCAGCCTCTGGTTGAAAACCTCCAAAGAAGGAGACTCCACCACATTCTGAGGCAGTGCATTCCACTGCTGAACAGCAATTACCATCAGGAAGTTCTTCCTAATGTTTAGGTGGAATCTCTTTTCCTGTAGTTTGAGTTCATTGCTCCATGCCTTAGTCTCTGGAGCCACAGAAAACAAGCTTGCTCCATCCTCAGTATGGCATACCTTCAAATATTTAAACATGGTTATCATATCACCTCTTAGCCTTCTCTTCTCCAGGCTGAACATGCCCAGCTCCCTAAGCCGCTCCTCATAGAGCATGGCTTCCAGACCTTCCAGCATTTTGGTTGCCCTCCTCTGGACACGTTCCAGCTTGTCAATATCCTTCTTGAATCGTGGTGCACAGTATTCCAGGCTTCACTCTGCCAGATGCTAGGACCAGCCCCTGATTTCTACCACTTGTATTTATTACTTGCTGTTTAAGGCTTGCTACAAAAGGTGGTGAGGCTGGGTATTTGTGATCACTCAGATGCCTCCTGGCTGTCCACAAGGAAGGCATGGCGGCAACAAGGATCTCCTTATGGTTACTCTCCAGCAACTGGGATCCACAGGAACGTTGCTTTTGAACATAAAGTCACCATGACCACTGATATATATTCCCTGCTTACCAGATGTGTTTAATTTCTTTTTAAAGCTGGCAGAGCTAGTGGCCATCACCACTATAAATCCCATAAATAACCACCAGATGTGCCAGGGGATGATTCGTAATAGGGTTTGTCCAACTCAAGTCTCCTCTTGTCCCTTTGCACTGGGGTTGGGGCATTGTGATAGTTCTATACTTAGAATCCTACTGGTTTCTTACATTGGCATAACCACTGGGCAGGACTGCATATTTTAATGACATTGTGCAAAGAGGAATCTAGTACCTCCTTGTGTAGTGACTTTGCCCTGGGTGCATAATGGGAGCTGGAGCAACCTGGGCACACCTGCATCCTCTAGCTATTGATTCGGTGCAAAGGGGCATCCAGGATGGGGACCCTTGTGAACCCAGGTAAGGAGCAGCAGACTTCATTCTATTCCATGGGGCAACAGTCACTGCTTCTTCCCCAGATGCACTGGGGCTGAGAAAATTTAGTCAGGCGCATCACCACAACCAATCAGTGGCTGGGGATAGAGCTGTGGCGGGCTGTGCTCTGGTTGTCCTTATGAATCTGGGGAAGAATTAGTTGTTGCCATCCTGGCAATGTTGTCAGGCTTTTAAAATAAGGGACAGTTAAAATACATGACAGTTAAAATACATGACATGCAGGGTTAACAATCTGCAAGTAGCTATTAGTAAGTTTGTGCTCTATCTAAAATACCAAATAAAAGTGTATTACTTTCAGTTCAGTTAAGCGTGTGTTTCTCTGTAAAATGAACATTATTATTCACACTCATAAATTACATGATGCACACATTTTTGTTTTGATGAAGGGTTCACACCCCTAAATCTGGGATTATTTGGCATCTTGTTCAGTTCAATGCAGTTTTCCAATCCTCAAATAGGAGATACTTATAATAAGGGGCATTTTCCAACCCTATAAGGGACTGTCTGTCTGTCTATCTTCTCTCTCTCAACAAACAAACAAACAAACAAACAAACAAACAAACAGGGAAACAACTGAACTAACAATCTGGAGAAGCCCAAAGCATCTATATATACTGAACTACATCTACCTCTACGTATTTCCTATTCTAAAAATTTGAAATGCTTCCAAGGCTTGGTTATTGGCAAGTGCCTCCAATTAAATATCCCTACCCTTTTTGCCTTCAGCCTCACCCACCACTGGATTGTGGCCCCTGAGAACTTCATGGAAATTGAATTTGGCCCTTGGGCTGACAAGCATTTCCCTACCTGTGATGTAGGCCTTCCAAAAATGGTTTGAGAAGGAAAGAAAGGGAGTCAGGCAGTTCTATAACATTCTATATTCAGCTCTGTAATTATCAACAATAAAATCTGACAAAAATAAGTGAGGTTCAGTGAACAATGTAGAAATATTTTATGTCTTGAAAGTCCCTTAAGCTCATAATTAAACACCTCTTCTCCGATGCGCCAGGCAGCCACCCAAAGGAGAACCACAGGGAGAGCCAGATTCTAGCTTTCTGCTGCCAGACTCAGACAGGGCGATGCAGCCTGCAGCACCAGGCTCCTCATACGATATGAAGGGTTTTGAATGCTGCTACAACTTGTTTCTCCTTCTCGTGCCTGTTCTGAAGTGATTCCAGAGACGAAATGGGAGGAAGATTCTCTCCATTTAAAGTGCGCGCTAGGTTTTTTTCATCTTTGGGCTCTTGCTCCAACGGCCTTGACACAAAAAGTTTTGGCTTGGGAATTGTCTTGGCATACTCCAGGGCCTCCAGCACACAAGCAAAGAGACAAAACGAGAGGTCACAATGAGTTTTCCCAGGAAAATCAGATCCACAAACAGTGGCAGTCTGTGGCTTTCCATGTCCTTGGGTAGTGGTGAACCTGCTCCAGGGCTGAATTTTCAAGGTGATGTCCAAGGTGCCATACCCTATCCCCCAAATAGATTCAGTGCCTCTGATAGCTAATTTAAAGTTTGGACTATAGCCAGGAACAGATATACCTCCCCACTGATTATGGAAAACACCACAGCCTCTATCAACAAATGAAATATAGATGATATATAAAAGAGTTTTGGATGTATAAATGATGTGATATATGAAGTATACATATAGATCTAAAGCTGATATATAAATGATATAAAAAGCAGCTTATTCTTAGTGAAGGTAGGTATTGCACATTCTGCTTGAACTACTGGTTTTGCCACCCCACTTACTATTTTTCCTCTGTAAAGCAACACTGGGAGGGAGTGATTTTAAAGGGGAAAGCAGTGGGCTGGAGAAGGGTGCTTCACTCTTCTGATTCCCATTTCTGTTCTGCCACATCCATCATCCCCCTCCTCAATGGTCAGTATATATTACCTGCATGGGAGAAGAGTTGCTTTGTGGACATGAGCGTGCAGGGATTTTCAAGGACTCTGTTTCAAGGTTAAGCCCTTCTCTAGCTTACCATCCATTCCCTTCTCCCCAACAAATCACCTTCTCAGGAAGCTGCTGTACTTTGAAGAGAAGCAGCAGCAGGGGGATCAGAGAGAATGTACTCAGGGATAGCTTTCCAGGTTGTCCATGCAAAGCACTTGACAAATGGTTGTCTCCTTCATTCTGCCAAGTGGTGGGGAGAATTTTACAGCTTCCTTCCATGCCTCCTCCACACCCTACTGGATAGCAATGCAGGGGTGAGAAGCAATTTGGAAAAGCAACTTTTTTTGAACTGCAACTTTGCAATCCAAAAGGTAACTTTCCCAAAATCTGGTAAGAAGTCTAGTCCCTCCTAAATTGATTTAGGGTGCATTCACACTGCACAATTATAACAGTTTGATACCACTTTAACTGCCAAAGCAGCTTCCTATGGAATCCTGGAACTTGAACTTTGGGGATGGAGCACTTAAATTTCTCTACTGTGCTTTCTTGAACAGCTGACAGAGAAAGTCCTCCCCAAACTACAAACCACAGGATCGCCTCTGGTGGAACTATGACAGTTAAAGTGGTATCAAAATGCTATAATTGTCTAGTGTGGATACACTCTTAGTGTATTTTAGGCCCCTGAAACTGGTTGTTCTGCACTTCCTTTTTCTCATGAGGTGATCTCTAGTCTTTTCCCCTTCCTACTAAAAACAAAACAACCCCTGCCAAAAAAAACCCAAAGCAACAACAACAACAAAACACCCACACCTTTGAAAGCTTCAGCAGTTCTCAGTGCTGTAACTAGGACTCCGGACCCCAATGCCTGAGTTAGTATAATAAACAACTTTCTGAGCTTTGAAATTCAAGAGTATCTGTGCTTGTTTTTGGCAGGGCCATGAGCACTTGTAGCAATCTGCAGAACATTGAAAGTTTCTTTAAACATTTTTTCCCATTAGTTCTTTGCTATACTGCTTGAAAAGTAATTCATTGCCATTACATTTTGCAATTTGAAAAATAATGCACTGCATTACTCAGTGGGTTGCTGATTACATTTGTTTCCCTTTGGGAAAATCCACTACCAGAAGCAGCATAAACTGTGAAAAATTCTTGTTGAAAAATTATAAAAATGCCCTTAAAACACCCTCAAATAAAAACATTACTCATTCGATCAATGAAGTAACTAACTTCCTTCACACGTATTATTTTCCTTTTGAAATCTGACTTCTTTATATCTTTGTTAGCTTGCTCAATAAATGGGGAGGGAGGTACGGTATCTAATTAATAGCTATGGAAATCCTAGAGAGAAGAGAGAGATTGCTGAGTCCTGAAATGGGTGTTTAAATGTTAACACTAGGATTCCACTGGTGCGCTATGCCGACATAACTAGATGGCGCTGGCAGGAGGAAAAGGTCATGGGCACTGTGACCAGGAAGAAAGGCAGGCACTGGAGGTCTAGGCTGCTCAGAGCCAGCAAGCTAGGACCAGAATTACCATAGTGTAAGTCATGTGTACCTCATGCCACACCTGCATGACCAAAAAGTCCCCATTGCACAATGGATCATTCTACTGACAGCCGCTGGAAGTGGAGTTGTGCAGACAGCATGTTCACCTGTGCCTTGTCTTTGCAAGCTGTGCATCATGCACTGTGGTTGTGCATCCTATACTTTCTATTGTGGTTGCACCTCATGGATTGTGCATTCAGCAATGGCACTCGGTCACTGACACGTGTTGCACCATGTTGCTATTCTGCATGGGGGTTGTATAGTGCTACCATGGTGTGTGTCTACCTGAGGGTATTTATGCTATGCTAAGGGGCTTAGGTCTGCCTTCCCTCACTACTGGAAAAAAAACGTGATCACCAGCAAAGTGCGCTAACTGAATTCCAGCCTAAAAGTCCAGATTGTATGGAACAACACAGTTTTTTGGTAACTCAAGGGAAAAAAAATCTGTGTAGCTCCATCTCCTCTCTCTTGCTTTCCAGACTCTTCTTTGTTTTACTATGAGCTGCTGCTATTTTTACCTTCTGCCTTGACACGGCTGATTTGTTTTCCGTTTTTGGCAGTGATTTCCGTGCACCTGTGATGTTCTTCAAGTTGTGTTCTTTCACCTGCTTGGCATATTCCTTTTGCTGCTTTATCTTTTCAGACTGTCAAGAGACAAACAGCCAGGGTCAAAGGAGGGCTGGTTAACAGCTTTGACACCTGATAATAATAAAGAGAGGCATAGTGGACAGACTCCTGGTCGTTGACCAGGGATTGGGTTTTTAAAATCTTTGTTCAGCGGTTATGGAGTTCAATGGATAGCAATTTTCAAGTCACATTTTTTTCAGCCTGGTCTACTCCACAAAATTGTGGTAAGGAAAATCATGCGCTGGTGGGCTTTCATGTTAGTGGGGTGTTGAACTCACTCCAGGTTTTAGTCCAAGCTCTATAGGAGCTATCCAAGGTGATGAACCTATTCTGTATGTAGAGACACAGCATTTCAAGTTTTGTGGAGGCTGGTTCATAGTCATGCATTGATTTATTCAAGCTTCAATAGGCCAAGCTGCCTCATTTTATAGACTAGGCCAAACAAATCAAAGCAGCTTTTACACAGCCCTGGATCACTGGCTGTTGTGCTATTTTAGAAGTGCAACTCTTGCTAGGCTATCAGTGTTATATTGGTGTTGCCTTATCAGAGTGAGGTAGAAGAGTAGCCCAGATTATGTTCTACCATACATCTCCGTGGAGTATCTCATATAAATTACCCACAGTAAAGTGGGGATGCAGGGGGAGGTTTCTTTCAGAGTCTTTCTTGGATGATTGGCCTCATCTTCTTCTTGGGTCCAGTAATACCTGATGTTTCTCAACACGGCATAATGTGCATTCAGCTGCTCTACAGCTGCATTTGCTCTGCTGTGTTTACTTTCATTTTATCCCTTCTGCGATAAAGCCAGGCCATCTGAATTCACAGGGGCAGCTCAATTGCATTAAAGTAATGCACACTTGAACCAGCCGGAAGAGAATAAACTTGGGTGTACTTATCTGCAATTGGAATTCTCTGCAGGTGAGTATCAACTAATGGATACTTTTTGCTGAGGGGCAAAAGAAAACCATGGCTTGAAAATGTGATCTGCTCTGAACGTGCTGGACACACATTTATTTATGTCATGAGGCACAGAGGCACACAGATGGAAATGGAGCAGAAGGCTCTTCAGTTCAGAGCTTGGAAAAATTACATTTTTGGACGATGGCTCCCAGAATCTACCACTTGGGGGCTGTAGTCTAAACAAGGAACTTTTCTAAGCTCTGACTCAGTTTGACTGATACCTAAGACTTCCTGATGTCTGTATACCATCCTGCAATCCTATCATTTAAGGTGGATATAAATATTGTAATAAATTAATTCTTTGTCTGGAATATTCCTTTGCCCTCCACCCCAACTTTTGAGGTTAGCAGACTTGAAACTGAGGAAAAGGTTTAATTGCGAGGGACTTCCCATTTGAGGGATGCTCTTTGTCATCGGGCAAAGTTTTTTTAAATTACCTACATTTTCATAATGCTTGTTAATTCATTTTTATTACCTTCCTGCAATTTTTACCTTGCTACTTGCATTAATTTATTTACACTAATTCCCTTGGGCAATTCACAATCTCTCAGTCTCTGAGGAAGGCAACGGCAAACCCCCCTCTGAATAAATCTTGCCAGAAAACCTTCTGGAGGGTTGCCATAAGTTGCCCTTGCACAAAATTAACTGCAAAAACACATTTCATTTCTACTCTAATTTTGTTCTTGTACTTCCTTGAAGCAAAAAAGCAGAACCCAGGTACTTGTTCGCCTTAGGGTTGCCATAAGTCAGAAGTTACTTGAAGGCACACCACAACAACGAAGGCTTTGTGGGAGCAGATTTAACACAATCCCTCCTACACCCACAACTCTTATTTTGCTTGCTGTGGAATCTATGATCCCCCAACCCACCAAAAAATAGGGAATCACATAGAAAGGTGGTCAGGCCAAGCTGAGTCTATCTGGTTCAATATCCTATTTCCAGCAAGGTTCAGCCAGTTTCCTCTGGAACCTCATAAATGCGCTTTGGAAATCATGACGTTATGGCTTGCCTCTAGCATCAGAGAAAGCTTATCATGGCAGTTCTATTCAACTACGATGGCTGACACCTGCTTAGGG
Source organism: Gambelia wislizenii (assembly GCA_030847615.1). NCBI lineage: Eukaryota > Metazoa > Chordata > Lepidosauria > Squamata > Crotaphytidae > Gambelia > Gambelia wislizenii. The sequence continues at coordinate 36,726,299 of JAUMIR010000007.1, forward strand.
TACCATAATGGCGGAAGGGTGAGGGTAACTAATTACTTAATTAGATCTGTCTACTTTGAATGTATCCAATCCTTATACTAGCCTGCCTCCAATCAGATGCCCTCCAGACATTTTGGACCACAACTCCTATAACACCTGGCATTTGGCTAGAGGTTGGAAATGTCATTTCTTCAGCTATAAAACTCAGAATATTCCACTCTAGTCCAAAAACGGTGACACTTCCAAGTTCCATTACTGTCCATGCTGGATACCAATCATGGAAGCTGACACCCAAAATATGTGGCCACCACCAGCCTCAGCAAACCTTCTCAGACCTGTCCAAGCCAGTTGCCAAGCTAATTAGGATTAGCTTTTCTTCTGCTGAATCGGAGTCACCCCCAATGAGCTTCACTGAGCAACCCAATGTTCTAGTATTCTCTTCCTGTGATACTATAGTGCCTCCATCTAGTTTCTCCAGCCCATTTCTGATTTTATAAACATCTCCTGCCCCTATTTTAGGGTTCAAGCCATTATTGTCATTCCCTCTTGCAAGCAATTACAAAGAAGGTCTTTTGAAATGCTATATATTCTGCTTACTTTCTCTTTGATTGCTTCGTAGTCAGCTCCAAGGCCTCCAAGCTTCACATCTATCTTCGTGTAGCCTTTTGGCCTAGAACCCTAAATGGACAGGTAAATGGAAGTTTTACCTCTTGTACCAACAGCAAATATCGTTCACCTTGGCTGCTACAAAACATTTTTTAAAAAAACAAGAAAGAATCAGTTACAAACAGAGGAAGAAAACAAAAGAATTGGAGTGAGGCTGGGGAAATCTCTGCTTCTTCACATGTTTTGGTTCCCCACAGTCTCTCTCCATTGCCCATGGTGGCTGGTGCTGATAGGACATGTAGTTCAAAACACCCAGAAGGCCAAAAGTCCCCTACTCCTGAACTAGAGCGAAGTCCTAGTGGAGAGAAGTGTTGTATGCAGGAGGCAGTGTGGCAACCTACTAAAAATCAGAAGCATTTCAAGTGAAACTGGCATTTGCAACTAGCATGGGAGCTTATTTTTTTTCTTTAAAAAAATCTCTTAGAATGGATGGGCAATGGTAGCTCAACCAGTGGTGGCTGGTGGATCCCATACTGGTGAATCTGCAATGAATTTGCTCTGAGTTTCAGTCCTGACTTCAAAGGAGATATCCAAGGTGCTGGATCTACTCTGTCTTCAGCACCATGGATATCTCTGTGGAGTCCTCCTTTAAAGTTTAGACTAATGGCTGTGTGGAAGACTTAGTGAGTTATCTGTTGTGCTGTCCAGTATATACTGCCCATGGAGAGTTGTCTGCGGTCACAGTCTGTATCACAATGCAGTGGCTGGACAACTCAGAGTCAGGCTATAGTAACTGTTTTGTTATCTGATTGAGAGGGAGTATATTTCTTATTGTGTTAAATTGGTTGCAATTGCAGCAAAGAAAGTCAGAATGAAAACTCTCAGTCAATTGATATCTGACAATAAGAAAGTATGACACTCTGGAAAGTTAATGTTACCATTATGCCACTGGGATAGGCCCTCACTTGTCTACAACAAACAGAAACTTTAACATCTGTCCCTAATTTCTATTTACCCTGAGACATTCTAAAGACTGAACTCTGAGAATCCCACAACAAGCTTGTGAAACCCTACAAACAGTACAGATTTTGGAAAAGAAGATTCAAGAGACATTGTCCAGGTTCAGAACAGTTGAGCAGAAACCTACTCTTCCTCTGGACAGCTAAAATTATTTGCTATCAAATATTCCTTCCACAACCTTGTGCTTTTTAGCTGTCTCTAGGGCAATTTACGCCACTAATTGGAGATCCATACATGTTTTGTTTATTGCAGAACATGTTCTGTTCTGGTATGATCAAAGGCTTTTTATATTAGCTCCCCAGGTTAGTTTAACCCAATATAAAACTGGAAAGAATTTTAACAAAATCTGGGACTTTTCAATCAGTCTGGATGTGCCCTGAGATGGGGAGGCTTGTGTGTGTGTGTGTATGAACTTTCAGAGCTGTGGCCTTCAAAGATGTATTATGAGTTGTGATTACTGCCTGACTCTGGGAAAGTCTTCAGAAAGCTACATGTTAAGCCTGTTATTCCTGACTGCCCCCATCCTCAAAGGACAAGGATAACAGTCTGAAAATGAGGAGGAGAGAAAGGGAAGGAAATTTGCCCTGCAGTTACAATTCTAATCCAGCTAATTCCTTCTGAAGGGCAGTCACGCAGCAATCCACAAACAGCCACTGAGTCAGTGCACAGTGACAATTATTCCAGTTTAATCTGTCTGCTTTGAGGCCAGAAGCTAGCTTCTTAAAACATTTTGATTGGTCACAGGGGCACGGAGCTGTTTTTTAAGCCATTCTATACACACTGGTATAATACACCTTCTGTATGGAAGCTGGACACACTGTTTAAAAAAAGGAAAAGAGCCCAAGAGAAATCTGTGAGAAAGTGAACCCAAGCTAAATTCAGTGGTAGAAGGGTGAGAATATTTGTGCCTTAAGGTAAAAAACCCCCACATCACTTAATGGCCTTTAGCTGATGTCCTTGGAAATGAGGGTTTGTTTTTTTTACTTGATGACCAAAATGGGCAGAACAGGGAGTGTTGCTCAGACTTGTGGTCTGACTTCCTACTGATTTATATAAATGACTGTATTTGAAATCACTTTCCAAATGAAGCAGCTTCAAGGAGAAACAGAACCTGCCTGCATCTTCCTCATGACAGGTTCTAGCAAAATGGGGCCAATGAATTGGCCAGAGCAGTTACTAGCAATTAAATACATCCCTCCCGCCTTCCACTCCCTGCAGCATTTGTTCATTGTTAGTCCTTAATCCCTCCGCTCCTAATGCTATCCAAAATCATATTTTTCTTTATGGGGCCGGCACCAGGGTTGCAATGTCTAATTGATCAATTGGTTAAACTCATTTTGTTATAAAAACAATTTGGCCCCAGTTAATCAGTTAACAGATCTCCCTCCCTTCCCTCCAAATATTGGCTGGCATCTGGTTTGGCAGTTACAAAATTACAAGCTGGACTTATGACGTTAGAACTTTTGGGATTTATACTTTTTTGTAATCAATGATTGAATGTGACACTCAAAACGTAACTTTTCAGCCACAGGGTGCCCCAACCATATGGATAGAAAGAATATTAAAAAACATTCCATGTTTTTCTAGTCCTGAGAAACCCTGAAGAGAAGAATCCTGGACTAACGAGAATCTTTGCAGATCGTCATTTATTCTGTGCAAAATTTGCACGTGATTGTTTTGCACAAAACCCCCATTATTCTCTGCATGGGAACCATCATTTTCTGCATGGAAAATAATATTTCCCATGCAGAAATATCAATTTCTGTGCATAAAATGCTATAATTGTGGATTTATTCTATAAAAAAATTCTGCACAGGACTTAATATTTCTGCTTTGAAATATTTGCCACACAGAAAATGCTGTTTTCTGCACAAAACAATCACACATGAATTATTGTGCATAATAAGTCTGGGATTAGAAACAGGAAATGTCCAATTCAGGACTTATTATGCACAGAATTCATAAATGGCTGTGTGTCTTTTGAAGACTTTCTCGCAGCAGGAAGAAAACTGCTGAAATTACTTGTTGCTACCTTTGAGATGAAACTGAATGAAGAATTACATCCCTACCCAAACAAAGGGTTTCCAAGGTGCTACAGATCAGGGCACTTGGAAATGGCATCTGTAGTACTCTCCCAGTTGAGGGGTGCATTGGGAGAAACAGTTGTGGCAGTCAGGGCCATCTTAACAGCATTATAGGCCCTGGGCAAAGTAGTGGGACTGGGCCCTGCCTACACAACCACTCACAGGAATAAAAATGTAAATTATCGATAAAATAAACTTATATTTATTGGTACCTCCAACAAAATCAGTGTTTTGACCCTCTCCCTGGTGTACAGCTTCATTGGGAGCAAATTCCCTTCCCGTCCAGACTTCAGAACCCTGATGTGTAAAACAGCTAAGATAAGAACGAAAAAGAAGAGAGAGAAATGCCTTCCAATGTGGGAAAGGAGGGGGGCGGGAAGCAAAAGCAATGTCTCAGAGGGGTGTCTCCCCAGTGAGCTGGCATCTCCGCCTTGGGCCAATGGGAACAGCAGGAAGAGGAAGAGAGGCAGGGCATGGGTGGGCAGCCCCTGCCTCTGGGAGAGGGAGAGAGGGCAGACTGGAGGGCTGGAAGCAGGCACCCTCTTGGTGGGGTTATTGGAAAATGTGTGTGTGTAAGCGAAAGAAGAGTTGCTCAGTGGCTCGTGGATGTGTGGGCAGCCACTCCAGGCAGAGCCAAGGAGGCAGGTCAAGCCTCCCTTTCTTGGCCGCCGCGTGGCTTTTCTGCCTCTTGTGGCAGGGTTTCCCCGGTGCCTCCCTTGCTTTGCTCCTCAGTCAGGCCTCCCCCTCCAACTGACTGTCCCCCCTCCTCTCTTTATCTTCCCCATTTCCCGTTCTCGTGAATGCAAACATGCCTACTTTCTGCTACAAGTTGTAATTTTTCTCCTTCTACTGAGTTAGTGGGAGATTTGAATGTAGAGGTGGGTGATCAGAGAGTTAGTGTTAAATTCTAGTCTGTGGATAGTTTAGCATGGGGCTCCTATGCTCATGGGGTCCCCAGGCAACTGTCTAGTGTGCCCATGCATTAAGACAGCAGTGGTGGCAGGGCCCCAAGGGCCTCCATTTTCCCAGTTCCTTTTCCCAGTCTCTACTAGCTACAGAATGGCTGGGGTCTGGTGGAGGCTGCAGTGATGAAACAGTGTGTCCAGGGAATGCTGAGAGCACTGATGCAGCACCATGCAGAACTATGGCCACATTGTATCATACAGGATCCCAGCCCTAATTGACATCTCTTATGGAGGTACACCATCCTTGTCGCTTTGCCGCTGTTTCTAACCTGTGGTATACACCTCTAAGTGTATTATTGGGTCTTCTTGCTCTGCCTCCCAGTTCCAAGTAATCATGTATAAATAGAAGGTTTTAGAACATCTGTCTCTGGTGCAGGCAAACTCTGTGCTTGTGGGACCTACTTTGCTATTTCCTTTTTTGACTTAGCACCTCAATGTCTGCCAATTAGAGCCAAATGTAAAATAGAGGCTCAGTTACCTATTAGACCCCAGAAGTCCTACAACTGGAATGTCCTACATACAAGAACTTCAAATTCATACTCAAGTTACTATAGGCCAGGTTCCACCAGCCTAATTTAGAGATTATATTGTTGTCCTTAAACAGCCTGATCTACTACATGTCCTTCATCCAGTCTCTTAGTAGATCCAGGTCCATGTTCTGCCCACCTGTGATCAGTTTGATGTTCTCCCAGCTTACCTTCCTGTTCTCTTTTTCCTTCCTCTCCTTTTGCTTTTCCATCTGAAGCAAGTAGCCTTCAGAATTGCTGCGGCTCAGAACCAGTTGGCTTTCTTCACAACTCTCCATGTTGAGCTGCGAGTCACTCTCTCCCCTCTGTATTATGGATGGAAACATGCTAGCAAACTGGCTTCCAGTGAGGTGAGCATTTGCCAGTTGAGAGATTTCTTGGTGATGCCACTCTGCTGCCTGGATGAGCCGTGTGGTTGGAGAAGGGGGTTTTATCAGGTTGCGAGCAGGTGGCTGGGATGGCCTCAAGAAACAACAGCAAACCAACCAACCAAAAAAAGACAACCAAAAAGGGAAATCATTTTTAGACCCACCCAACTGGTCACATTAACAGCTCTTTGTTCACCCACATCCATTTGCACTCTGCTGCCCACATTATTCATTCCTATTGTCCTTCTGACTATGTGACTTAGATCCTTTAGATCCCTTCTGTGGTTTGCTGTCTGCTTCTGGATCCTGCACAAGCTTCCTGTCCTAACTTTCAAAGCAGTCTATGGCCTTGTCCCTCCTTATCCCCTTACTGTTGAGTATCCAGACTGTTGGGGGCAATTAGCTAACACATTGTAAACTGCTTAGGGAGTTTTGGCACTGATAAGCGGTATTGAAATATCAATGCTATTGCTATCTCACTGCACATCCCTACCTGTAACCTTTTGTTTCTCCTGCACAATCCAAGCACTTCCTTGGTTCTTATAGTGCCAGCCTTCACTGATCTTGTTCAGCTCCCCTTGCTGCCCTTTATGTAGGAAGGTCTTACCAGAAAGCCTCTATGTTAGGGATGGACAACAGTCGTTTTCCAGATGTATTTACTGCAACTCCTAGCAGCCCGGGCCAGCACAATAAATGGAAGTTCCACAGCTTCAAAAACATCTGGAAGTCCACAGCTGCCCACATGCCACTCCATGTAACCCTTTCCCTTATTTTCTTCAAGCCCCCCCCCCGGCAAAAAAGGCCCTAGCCTTTTGATTATTCTACTCTACCAGAGTGGGGAAACTTCAGGCCTCCAAATCTTTTGGACTTCAGTCCCTAAGAAGTCCCAGGCAGTATTGTCAATGGTAAGAAATTATGGGAGTTATAGACCAAAACATCTGGAGTGTCAAAGGTTATATAAATAAATACTGTTTAGAGATGTACTGCAATGCATGAAGACAACAGTTCTCTGTTCGTTTCCTCCTTCATCTCATACCCAGAGAGAGATATTCAACCCTATGTACACAGAGGTTCCATTTAGATATCAAAGATAATCACAACTAATATTATGACTAATTTAAGTCTTTTTAAGTACTGTTTTGTAGCTTTTTTTTAAGGCCACTCTTTACTGAAAGTAGTACAAATGAAGACAGCTATATCTGTCCCACAGCTGAGATTAGATCTATTAAATCTATTAAACCTAAATTAGGAGAGTGCCTAAAAGACTTTAATCTGGCTGTGAATATGTCATCTGCTTTCACTAATTCTCTGCCTCTTTTAACAATTTTAATTAAATTGCATCCTTACCCTGAGTCACCAGAAACATAGCTGCTAGGGATTTTCTCTGTACAAATCTGTCTGGGATCCCAAGTTGAAACTTCTTTGTTTACTGGCTTTTGAAGGCCAGCATGGTATGCAGATGAAAAACCTCTGTGCCCTAGGAAGTTCTGAAGCTTGCCATGCCTGGGGAGAGATTGGGGTTCTGAAACAGTACACCTATATGGGAATTGGTAGCAGGATTCAGAAGGATTTTCAGGCGCATGTAGGTTTTTCTTCTTCTTCTCACCAGTACATGGTGAATGAAGCCCTGGAAAGTTTTGGTATGAACTCTGCTGAAGAGGATTCCTAGCAAAAGTTAAATTCATAGAATGTGGCTTGCCTTTCTGGTGAACATTGTAGGCTGGGTCCGTAGGAAAGTGGCTATCCCAACTGGAGTGATTTGCAGTGGCAGCACAGAGAGGTGTAACAGATGGATTCGGATAGAAACTCTGATGCAACAAAGGTCTGCTGTCTGGCTCCAAATCAGACACTTCTCTATAAGAGTTGGAATCTGTGTGAGCGTTCTCAAATTCTAACATATTATGACATCTGCCATGCTGCCCTCTTGGTTCTCTCAATGGATGCTGGACAGGATTTCTGCTTAAGGAGTTTTCTTCGAGGGATCTAGCTTGGCTTGAGTTTGTTCTACCCATCCCAGGCTTTTTAGATAGGTGAGCCTAAAATGAGCAAACAAATTCATTGTGAAACAGAAGCTTTGTATCAATTGTATATAAGAACATTTTCAAAATGCTGGCATGCAGTGCACACTTAAGACACAGCAAGTGTCAGGCACATTACCTGAAACTACAGTCATTCAAAATCAATGTTTCCTTATTTTTTTCCCCAAGTGTGCATTTACTTCATTTTAAATTTTAATTGCATACCTTCCACTATTTCCCCAAGGACCTTGGGGCAGCATACCTGGCTGGTTTCCTTCACTGCCCCAACTTCATCCTCCCAACAAGCTGTGAAATATATGATACTGAGAGATAGCAACTGGCTCAATGTCACAAAGAAGACTTCATGGCTGAGATTTGAACCTGTGCCTCACCAGTCCTAGCCTAACACTAATATACCACATTGATTATCATATTATATGTGACAGTAACCCTACATCTAGTGCTTAAATATCCTAAAGGCACCAAATCTTGCCTAATCTTGGAAGCTAAGCAGGGTCAGCTCTGGTAAGTACTTGGATGGAAGACTGCCAACAGGTGCTGGAGGCTGTATTTCAGAGGAAGGAATTGGCAAAACCACCTTTGAGTATTTTTTTTTGCCTAAGAAAACCCTATGAAATTCATGGGGTCTCCATAAGTTGACAAGTGACTTGAAGACACATGAACACAAAATTTAGTTTCTGATATCTAGTTACACAGGAGGGTCAGTAGATGCACTGTAGTGGAGAGTTTTGGACTTGAGCCAGAATAGTCTGTGGTCAAGTAATCTCTGGTCAACCACGACCTTCACTGGTGACTTTCGGCAAGCCACAGTATCTCAGGTAGGAGACATAAGATGGAAAGAACCATGGAGGTGATACATAAAGAAAAAGTGTGTATTTGTGAATACACTGGTGAAGACTCATCCAGAATGATGGCTGTGAGCTGGGATGTGAACAATCTCACTGAAGCGGACTCCAAACAGGAATGAGAGAATCATTCACATACCTTGTGAGTGAGGTAAGCACTTTGTGAATGTTCGGGGGATCAGGTAAAACTTCCAGAACTGATGAAGTATAGCTGTTTTTGGTTTAAAATTGTAAGCAAAGTTGGGGTACTGAAGATCCTATCACTTTGGAACATCAAGTTGAGGCACTGGCTCACAAATAATTTTACTATTGTTGGCTGAAATCTGAAACTGTGGTCATACAGTTGTATGATACAATTTAAAAATCACTACCAACCAACTCAGATTCTGAGGTGCCTCTGTCTTTTGAGAGTTCATATCATAGATGGTCATGAATGCTTATCTTGATAGTAACCTTGATGCATTTGATGTGGAAATAAAGACATGCAACTTCCATTCTGAAGTTCATGTACCGGTACTATGTATTCCAGCTTTAACCACTGTCTATATGTCGAATGCTACAGAAATAGTTGGCAAACAATGTTCTACATTTTTCCATCTAATGATATAATTCAGGTTCTAAAAGGGAATGTTTATGATATTATTAACTCATCTTAGTTATATACGTCACAAGCAGAAAATGAGTATTTCATGAAAAGAAGCAAATTGGATTTTATTTGAACAGAACAAATTAAGTGTGCCTATAGAACATCCAAGGCCTATTTGCTGTCTTCCCTTCTTCAATACAATGTCAGTAGCCTCAGAACATACGTGAGGAAAAGACACTTCAATTTCAGAAGATTTTTAGCTTTTAAAAAAACTTCTTACATCAATCAGTTCTCCTGGACTGCACCTTAAAAATAAACTAAGCAGATAGGCTCCTGTATAGTACAGTCTTAGGATAGTACCACAAAAGACACATAGAGATATATACCTTGTGATAGAAGTAATACAACTCAGAAAACTGTATTGTACAAAAATGCCAACAGAGGGTTGGATCCCTATGTAGTTATGCTTAGAGTAGACACAATGAAATCAATGAGGCACCTTAGTCATGAATAAGTGAAGTCCTATAGATCTCAGTGGCTCTAAGCATGACTAAGAGCACCATCCTAGCTGGCCCGATGGCCAAGGGCCAAACCTTCCTGGCCAAGAGGTGTTGGAAATTATTTAGGACTACCCTCACTTGTTGGATTAAAAGGCAGTAGGAAAAGAGGAAGACCACAATACAGATGGATTGATTCAATCAAGGGAGGTACAGCCCTGAGTTCGCATGACCTGAGCATGGAGGTTGATGACTGGGCCTCTTAGCTCTTATTCATAGGGTTGTCGTAAGTTGAAGCTGATTTGACAGCAAACGATGACAATAACAAATTCTTACTTGGCCTAACTTAGTTCTGATGCCATAGTTGTGTACCTGGGTCTCCTCCTTTCCCTCACACTCTGTACCCCCTTCTTGGCTCTTCTGCTGGCAGATCTTAGCCACCACAGCAAATCTAATGGGAGATCACACTATCACTAGATCTCTGAGATCCACTGACAGAGGAGGGTTCTGCATGTAAATGGCAGTTTTGCTAGCAGAAGAGGCCTGTGCCCGATCCTAAACCCCTACTAGTGCTTCACAGTAAGTCTGGATCCAAATCAGTCTTGCTGCACCTTAAACACAGACAGACAGGCAGAGAACATTTATTATAGCGCAATCATGTCAAGATTGTAGAACAACAACATTTAAGGCATAAACTTATCAATTTTTAAACTAAATATGTTACATTAAACCAGTCATGTAGTATCCTTAACACATGTTCTAGTCAAAACTACAAATGGTAAACAACCTCCTTAAAAGAGTTCTTCCCCCTTTTCTGTCATATGGGAAGGAAAGCTTCTTCCCATCTACAGCACAATGCATGAACCATCAGATGATAAAGTAATTGCATCCATATGATCCTTGTTGTTGTTGTGTGTGTCTTCAGGTCGTTTCTGACTTATGGAGACTCTAAGGTGAACCTATCACAGGGTTTTCTGAAGTTGAGAGTATGTGACTTGCCCAACGTCACCCAGTGGGTTTTCATAGCTGAGCAGGGATTTGAACCCTGGTCTCCGGAATTGTAGTCCAACACTCAAACCACTATGGCATGCTGGCTCCATGATCTTATTTATTTATTTATTTATTTATACCCCGCTCTTCAGCCACAAGGCTATCAGATTGGCTTACAAATTGTTTTAAGCAATAGCAATTTACACATCTACACTGCGTTAAGCAGTTTCCAATGTGTGTTAGCTAATTGCCCCCACAAGCCGGGTACTCATTTTACCAACCTACGAAAGGATGGAAGGCTGAGTCAACCTTGGAGCCCGCTGGAATCAAACTTGCAACATGGTGACTTGCAATACTGGCATTTAACCACTGTGCCACCAGGGCTCCATATATGCATTTTACCTATATGCATTTTTTTAAAATGGCCAATATTCTATCAGCTCCTTAATTAAGTATTTGGAGGAATAAATCTAGGTAACTGTTCTGTATTCTTGACCACTATTTAGCCACAATTGTGACACCATTGCTACTATTATAACTCTCCCCTCCCCACCTACTTTATGAGGCATCAGCTGCATGGGGAGAAGGTGGTCCATTTTGCTGGCAATCAGAGCACAGGTGAATGATGTTTCTGTCAGGTTTTGGAAGGCAGTGGGGAGTCAGGCGAGGCCAGGTTATTTAGTTTAGTGTACTTAACTAAGTAGCTGATATAGGATACTGGCTAATATTTTTACTGAATTTTTAAAAGTGTGATTACAAAGAAAGGAAAAAAGAAAGAAAAGAAAAGCAATTATATGCAAATGTAATCCATCAATAATTGAATCGTATAATTGACTAAGGCTTCTTTAATTAGATGAATGCTTTACAAAGCAGATTATCATTTGCTTTTACAAATGTATCTCCAGGAAATCCAGGGCTGATGTGTGCTACCTCAGGGCGCCTCTTCTCCTATCACCATTCTGAGTAAATTAATGAGCCCGCTATGCAAACGCCTGTATAGCAGAGAAGTCAAATTTGTACATCCTCCCCCATTGTTTGTTTGTTTGGTTTGATAAGGAAATAACTGCATGATTTGGGCCCTGCATACCCAAGTCAGATATTGTTTTAGGGATGTAGTGGAGGAGCGGGCATATACTTGCTCCTCCACCCTATGAACAAGCAACCACATGAGTCAAGTTTGGAACTGAGGCTAAGAAGTCTCTCTAGATATTGATAAAGTCCCATTTTTGCTCTACAGTTCCCAGAATCCCAGAGCTAGCATGACCAAGATCTGGTTTCTCTTGCTATCTCAAAGGGACCCATTGTATCTGAAATAGTCTGGGCTTTTTAAAAGATAAAGCTTCATCAACTTCCAGTTAAGGACTCAGGTGCCACTCCTCATGAGGTGAGACATGGGCTCCCCAAAGCTAACGCACAATGCTGCTCTTAATCCATTTAATCTTTGTCTGTACTGAACTCCTCCATTTCATCCTCCAGCCTCACCAGGGCACCTTTGTTAACAACACTTGCGTTCACGACAGAGTGTATGCACTCAGAGTAACTGCTTAATGGTAGGTATTAAGTCACATATAGAGCAGAATGTTTTAGTGAAAGCTTTAGCACTGGGAAATCTCGGCTTCCTGGAGCCAAGACGATAACTTGTTAGCCAGACCCTTTCTCTAGTGATTAATGTTTGTATGTAGAGCAACTCTTATGTAACAGTCCTACGTCTCGGCATGAGCTGGAGCCAAGCAGCGACCCAACCATTGCTTGCCCGCCTAGAGGACTCAAGTGGCCTCGTATAAAAATATAATTTTAAATACATTCTCTTTTCAGGCAGAAAAAAAAAACTGTTATCATTTTACCAGCACCATATTCCATTGCTCCTCAGTCTGTCTCCTAAGCAGCTGACATCTAGAAGCACAAAAGAATTTTCCAGCCCAATTGCAAGAACAAAATCCAACTCAAAAAAGAGAGGAATGGCAGTTTTCAAGGGACAAGAAATTTGCTTTATTATGCTTGTTCTCTGCCATGAATTTTGATGCTATATTACATACTGGCTTTAGGCTTTATGATGTTATGTCAATTCTTCTTTATTGTAGAGCCTTTGTTACTGGGTAACACAGAAACATCGTTAAATGAATAAAAATTATGGGTGAAATCCAATTGTTTGTCCCACCATTAAATCAATGGAAACATAGTATGCCAACACTTATGTACATTCCATTCATTTAATGGATTTACTCTAGTTGAAACTAATAGATTGAGGCCCAATAGGCCAATCCAGGGACTAAAGTAAAGTGTCCCTCATAGAGACTGTCCAGCCCCTGATGCTTGGGAAGTATTTTGGCTTCTGTCCTGGCTGCCATCACAAAAATAACAACAACAGTGCTTCTGAACTGTTTACAAGCCAAGCATACAAATGAAACCACCGAATTTGTATCTGGTACTCCAGCAGTGGAATGTGCTACCTGGGAGTATGGTGGAGTCTCCTTCTTTGGAGGTTTTTAAATAGTGGCTGGATGGCCATCTGTTGGGAGTGCTTTGATTGTGTGTTCCTGCATGGCAGAATGGGGTTGGACTAGATGGCCCTTGTGGTCTCTTCCAACTCTATGATTCTATGAATTCCACAGTGCCCCACTTCATACACTTGCACAGCCAATCCTTTCAGGTTGGTGCAGTTAAAAGCAGCCCCCCCCCCCAATCCCAAAGCATTATTATTGTTAGAAATAGTTGTTATCATAGATAAGATTAGGGATTAAAATGGACTGTCACTACTAAATGAGTGCCTATAGCTAAAAGTTATGGAAAACAAATTCTATCCTGCCACCCATACGTTGGGAATATAGAGTGGAATGGAAAAGTCTAACACACGAAGTTCATCCTCCACAAAATAAAATGCCTGGTTAAACTTGTTATGTGGCCGCAAAAACTTTAATCAAATGTATCCACAGGACAGTGACCAAGATTAATCAAAGGTCTGGAAACCAAGCCCTATGTGGAACAATTTAGGCTGAACCCACACTACACAAATAATCCAGTTTGAAACTGGATGGTTTGCCATGGCTCTTTCCTATGGAATCCTAGGATTTGTAGTTTGGTGAGGCACCAGCACTCTTTGGCAGAGAAGGCTAAAGACCTTGCAAAACTACAAACCCCAGGATTCTGTAGGAAGAAGCCATGGCAAATAATCTAGTTTCAAGCTGGATTATTTGTGTAGTGTGGTTTCAGACTTAGGCAGCTTGGTATGTTTTGCTTGGAGAAGACCAAGAGTGCAAAAAATGTGATGGCCAAGAAAGAAACAATAATGTAGCCACTGCTACCCTGATCCTGTTTTCCTTCTGCCTAGTGAGGATCAGGATGCCCATTTATGGCTGGAGCTACAAGAGGCCTTCCATTCTATATGAAACTGAGATTCAGGACTATATCTTTCAGGGGGTCTTTGGCTTGTGTAATAGATCCTCCTGCTGAATCACATTGCTCCCAAGCACTAATTAATGACTGAGTCTATCAGCCTCCATGGTACTGAAAAGCAACTCAGAAAATATTAGGAAGCCACCCTAGGGTCTGAGCTTCCCAAACAAATGGAAACTGACAGATTTTCCATTAGAGAAAGAAAAATGTTTTTGGTAGAGATGCTGCACCCAGTACACCACTAGTATGCCTGGCAGGTATAGCATACTTCTGCATTATCTCTTTGAAAGAGGAACAGGACACAACTTCGACCTGCTTTTTTTTTTTTTTGCGAACTGTTCTATTAATGCCAATCAAATTGAGAAAATGATCAAATGAAATTGCATTTTGAGCATCATAAGCTGTGTAATGTCTATTCTGTTAAATTGAGGCCCGTAATTGCTTCTCTGTTGAAAAGATACAACAAAGACAGCAATCACGACATGTCATTATCCCGGACTAGGAAACCGGCCTTTGCAGGAAGGACTTCAAAGGCTTGTGGTTCTCGAATTGCATTTGGCTGCTATTGTTGGAGCACAGGCAATCTTGATTAGGTGTTTACACGGAGGTAAGGCACAGTGCACAGAGAGTCTGAGTGCCTTGGTCTAGAGCCATTAAAAAATTGTACATTATGTTCCTCGCTTTGAAGTAAGGGGTTTGTAGGGAGGAAAAGCAACTCGCACTGAGTACAGCTGAGCTAGATAGGCCCCACTACTTCTCTCTCTCCCTCTCAAAGAAACTCATCATCAGGTTCTTAGAGAATCAGGCAGCGCTGCAAAAGAAGTTGATGCTTTAGAAAATATGATACGAATTAGGGAAACATTCACTTCAGCCTGGATTTGTACAGCCCAGCGCAGGTGTATACACACATTTAATCACAACAGAAGGGGAACAACCACAATAATAATTAGCATTTATGTAGTCTTTTCTCTGAAACATTCAGAGATACCTCATTTTAGGGTTGCTTTGCACACTATATTCTTCTGGGTGAACACTATTTACGTGGACATTTAGAGCAACTTATATATTACTAGTCATTACTACAGCTGTTAGGAGACCTGCTCAGGACTACAGAATCTGGGAAAGTGCAAAGGGATTAATGTTTTTGCTTTGGATACTTCCAGCCCAGTCACCTACTCCGGAAGCTGCTACCTGGCACAGGAAAAGAAGTTGCCATGTATGCCACTACAGGTGAACCCCACTCATGCCCTTGCAGACAATTTTTGTAATGTGAGAAATGATTAACTCCCCTTCCTAACAAACTGTACTTACAATCCAAATAATCTCTACAGTGGCTGTTATTTACAGACAGAGAGAGATTAAGAGAGGAGTGGCACTGAACTAGGGGGTTAAAAGAATTTGTGAGGTTTCACCAATCTTGTCAGAACTGCCCATTTCACACTTCTGAAGAACTCACTGCAAGACAGTGAGGTTGTCTTAAAGTTGAAAATACTCCTCATTGTATTCGAGGAGAATACGATTTGTCTAAATGGCATCCCGCATCAATCTGTAGTATTCGGAAGGAGGGGGTGGGTCAAATCCACCAAAGACTCCAAAGGAAAAGCCTTTGTGGCGTTTCCCAAAGTTTTTAAAAAGCTCCACGGGGAATGCACATTCCTGCTCATTGAGACAACCGATTCGCTATCATTCACATTCCTGATGAGGGCGGAAATGGAAAGCTGATTGGTTGGATGTGGGCAGGGGCGGAGCTTGCTAACAAGGCAATCACCTGGAACCACCATCTTGGATTTTTGCCTTAGTGACTGTGTGCTGAGGCAACAAAACAGCCTTTTCTTCTTTTTCTTTTTTTATTTAGGTGGAATACAGCACTTCTACACCTTAGATATGCTTTAAAAAAAAACTGTTCAGTGGTGGCAACTGACAACAATAAAAACATGAGTAATTCACTCATGCCCACCATCTTGATTTGCAGGCATGCCCATTGGGACAGCAAAAGCGGATAGCTTCACATATGATTTTGCCAAAAAACCATCAGGGCAAATCAAAGCTGCGTCGAATTGGCATTAGTGCGCATCAATCCACATTTCCCCCCCCCCTTGTATAGACAGACCCAAAGAATGAGAAAAAGTGCAGAAACTGGCAAATCTGCAAGGTTTCTGATTACACTTTAGATGTATCAAATGATCCATACAGCTTAATGTTTACAAAAATGTATAGTTGAAAAATATGCACAAACATTCATTCATCAATGAGGAAAATGAGTTAGCCATAGGATATGAAAAATGCATACAATTTGAATGGATACAATATGAAAAGTGCATAAATAAATATATACCTTGTGGAAAATGTGTACTGGAAATGCGTACACATTTCTAAGCAGGAAGAAGAAACACACAGGCTTTTAACTGATGTGCATAAAGGACAGAACAAGAATATAGGTGGGATTAAAAAAAATGTAATGAGAGTTTTTCACATCCCTATGCTGAACATAAGCCAGCGTGGTGTAGTCATTTGAGTGTTGGTCTAGGACTCTGGAGACCAGGGCTTGAATCCCTGCCTGGCCATGGAAATCCAATGGGTGGCCGTGGGCAAGTCACACTCTCTCAGCCTCAGAGGGAGGCAAAGGTAAACCACCTCTGAGCAAATCTTACCAAGAAAACCCTGTGATAGGTTGAAAACTACCTGAAGGCACACAATAACAACAATGCTGAACATGACCTTCAAAGTGGCATAAAGGAGAATTCAAATATACAGTTATACACAGTAAAAAGTGGCACAATAAAATTATACAGAACCCACCCCCAGGCACAATTATAACTGACAACTGAAATTAAACATGTCAAAATAATTGATTTAGGGAGACAGAAAAAATACAGTTGTCCCTTCATATTCGCTGGGTTTGGTTCCAGGACCCCCTGTGGATACCAAAATCTGTGAATACTCAAGTCCCATTATGTGCAATGGCATAGCAAAATGGTGTCTCTTATATAAGATGGCAAAACCAAGGTTTGGTTTTTGGATTATTATTTTTTAAAGAATATTTTCAAGCCGTGAATACTTAAATCTGTGGATACGGAGGGAAAACTGTAGACAGGAATTAGCGAAAGGCCAAGGTCCAGCGGTGTGTTTTGTTATTCAATGTTACTGGAATCAGGTTTTTATTATTCTCCACTTCCCTCTGCAGCTTTCTTTGCTGACAAAAACTTGTTTCAGAGGGTTTCCCACCAGACTTCCAAAGAAGGATGCAGTGGGGGGGGGGGTTAGAGAGAAAGTTGATTCTGATGGAATCTTGATTCTGATGGAAGCAGTGGGATCCACCAGAACTACGGTACTGGATGCCAACTAGAAACTAACAAGCCAAAATCATCATAAAAAGATACCCGCTGGGGTAGTCTGAATCATCCCTCAGAAAGAAAGGAAGAAACTAAATGTGCCACTTGGGTTCTAGGGTGTAGGTGCCACTGCAGAGCAGACCCCGTCCTGCATTCTTTCCATGGTTTGGTGTTACATATGAACACAAAACAGTTCATTCTTTCAAACACGACCCTACACTCGCAGTGGCAAAAGTGTCTAGCAGACATTTCTCAGAGCAAGCTTTGCAGACATGCGGTAAGAACAACAGCACAGTACCAATTAAGGAGGCATTATGTTATGCCAAGGTTTAACTTTCAAAGCCAGACAAATAACTTGAACATGCCAAGAAACATAATACCCTTCAGTTGATTATTAAATCTAGAACACAGAGTATTCAAAGAAAACTGCTAGTCAGTCATTTATCCCCCAACTGCTTCCCCCTGTCTCACAATTTCTAATCATTCCACAATGTCAGTTATTTACTTCTATGTGCATTAGTTCAATGAATACTTTGCAATAAGCCTGACTGTACCAGTCATTAGAATGTTGGAATGGTACTATTAAACTGAGTTAATTATTATTATTCTTACTATCTGCCTGAGCCCATGGTCTAAGGGGGAAGGAGGCTTCTGCTGAGAAGAAGTGAGTGCTGAGAAGGCATGAGTCACCCACTTGCTTGGGGGTAGAGTTAGCAGCCACTAGCTCTCTGTCACTGTTCCCTCAGTCTCTGAAAAGAGTTGATAATGAAAGAGGGTAAACGAAAGTGTGTTGGTGTGCATGTATATGTGTGTGCGCACACCTGTCTGTCTGTTTGGCTGTCTGCTTGGCTGGGGGGGGGGTTGAGAGGGGCCCCCAGAGTGCTGCAACACTGCCTATATAGGATGAGGAAACATGGGTGATGAAGGAGCTATTGCAGTGACCTGCAGCATCTGTGCTATGCTTGGTTTCATGTCTGAGCAAATGTGGAGAGCTACACCTACAGCAAGTGCCAGCTGAACACCCTGCTGGAAGAGAAGGAGCAAGATTTTGAGGCTTGTGCATCACTTTACTTATCAGGAAGAATGAATCTGTTTTGGACAGGGAAGAACAGATGCTCCTGGAAGAACACCACACAGAAGCAGAACTCTCAGGAACCATACTGTATATTTGGAGCAGCAGGGTTGATTCCAAGCTTTTCCCTTGATTAGTGATTGTGAACGACAGGGAAAGCAGTCTCAGACCTGAAAGAGTATGGAGGTTCTGTGATGGAAGGACTCCTGCCACTTTCCAGAGGGAGAAGAGGTGCGTGCTGATGGTAGATGTTTTTCTGCTGAGAGAAAACAAAGGCAGTGTTGTAAGGGCCTGAGAGGATGTTTTGAGAAATGTGTGACAAGACTTGTGAAGACTTCTCATTGAGGGACATGGCCCAGGAAGAGAGAGAAGAATGCTGGAAGTAAATAATTGGATCTGCAGATGGTGTTCTAGGAAAATTAGGCTTCTTGAACATAGTTTGTGTTTCCATGAAGGAAGACTTCTGGCAAGAGGTGGGTTGCACTTCATAGCAGTTGGTAGGTATATATTTTCCAGGAGTCTTGCCAACCTGATTGATAGGGTTTTAAGCTAAGTTAGGCAGGTGAGGGGAGCAGTATTTCAGAGAGCAGGGACACCATATTCTGGGGAAAATAGCCTTGATGATTCAGGGGAAATTGTGTTGATAGTATAAGAACCCCAATAAGAAAGCAGCTGGAGAGAATGATCCATGGCCTTAGATGTCTCTACATTAAAGTACAGTGCATGAGAAATAAACAAGATGAGCTTGAACTCTCAACATAAGAAGGTAAATATGATTTAATAGGCATCTCTGAAACATGGTGAAACGAGTATCTTGATTGGATCTAAAACAAAATCTACATGTTCCAGAAAGATTTAGAAACATGTTAACCCTTGTCCACAGGGTTACAATCTAACAAACGAAATCAAAAGGAGAAACAGATGGGGAGGGAAGAGGCTAACAAACAGGCACTAATTTTTCCATAAGATTAAATGGCTAAGACTACAGCTCTAAGCACATTTTCCTGGAAGTAAGTCTTAACTGAATTCAATGGAACTTACATCCAAATATGCATGCATAGGACTGGTCTGTAAAAGACTAAGTTACTAGTCAGGGAGATCCACAGGTCTGAATACTACCTACCATGTGAATACAGATGCAAAAGAGAACAGGGCTCTTGCACCTCTGGTAGTTGTGTAGAAGAGGGAGTTTCAGTACCTATAGTAAACAGCACCTTCATTACTATTGAAGTAACCCTCTTCATATATCCAGCCTCTTAATCTTAGGAATATTCTGTACCATGAATTTGTTAAGACGGCTTCAGGCAAGACTCCAAGAACTTAATCAGACCATGCAAATACGGCATCATAAGGATGCCTTATGATCATAAAAGGGTGTGCATACCAGACTTCGCCCTTTCGCAATCATGTCAAGTCAATAAGCCGCCCTATTTAATTGATGGGCTAAGCCATCAATTGATCTCCTGTAGTGACTTGTTGCCGGTGTTGTTGGCGTCTGAATCCATGCACCATTGGACTCATATGAATGTTGTGTCAATGGGCAAAAATGTCTGGGGGAAATCACAACATCCAGGTGCGGGATGCTCTTTTTTTGACCACCACCCCATGTGCTAAGGACTTTATAAGTGTGTTTTTGTGCTTTGCTGTACTTTTTTTCTTTTCTTTAATTTTTAAATTTCCTGTGCGAGCATCTTCTCGCAAGAATCGGTTTGTGCTCCATTACTGCTGGGGAAGCCCCATGGACACTGCTCAAGGTAAGTGTGGTGGTGGGGTTCTTTTGCAGGCATAAAAATGCCACAATTTATGCCGGTAAAAGAACAGTAACATGGGGTGGTTTGATAAAGTCATTGAGTATCCTTCCTTATCCAAAAATCCAAAATACTCCCAAATCCAAAATTGTTCACATGGGTGGCTGAGATAGTGACACCACTACTTTCTGATGGTTCAGTGTACACAAACTTTGTTTCATGAACAAAATTATTAAAAATAGTGTGTACAAAATTACCTTCATGCTACGTGTATAAGGTATATATAAAACATAAATGAATTTCATGTTTAGACTTGGGTCCCATCTCCAAGATATCTCATTATGCAAATATTCCAAAATAAATAAATAAATAAATAAATAAATCTAATATCCAAAACACTTCTGGTCCCAAGCATCTTCTATAAGGAATACTCAACCTGTATCAACACTGATCTACCTTACAGAGTACTTGTTATAGCAAAATAACGGGCATGAAGAATTTTGAATATTCTTCAAATACAAAGAATTATGATTATTCTCTGCCAATAAAAAAATGTTAAGCTATATTTTGATTCACTCTGACAACATGCCCTTTACAAAAGATTCAAGCACTTTAAGGGCATCATGTAAAGATTTATGTGTCATCTTTTAGTTAAAACGAAAAAGGCCTCCCTTCATTCCAACTGCAACTACCCTGGCTGTGGAGGGAGAGAATAAGAGGCAGGCATAACTCCATCATGCCTGGGCCCAGAAGCAGATGAAAGACCCTCCATCCATCCCAACTGCCACTGCAGAGAGAAGAAGAGACAGTATCTGCTGGACTTAATCCCCTCCCACATGGCCATCCCCTTTTCCTTTTGTGACATGTCTTAAAACTGTTTTGTTGTTCTTTTACTTGTAAAGCACCATGTACAGTGATGATGCAATGATGATGATGATGATGGACTTGAGGTGGTTGCAATCATATTACTGTAAAACAATTTTTTAAAACCCCAACAAAAATCATAATAAAATTATTTAATATTTCACATCAATTTCACTGCTGAGAAACAGGGCACCTTAACATCCAGGTGCACTTATTTTGTTATGGTTGTTTCTGGTTGCACCCCAACTGAAGCCCCTTCTCAGCATCAGTTTAACCTTGGTTAGCTGCTATGTATAAAAGGAGAATGGAAAAAGATTTTACAGTGTCTCCACAACTGAGAGGACAGTATCTGAACAGTGGTTCTCAAAATGTGGATGATTCTGCTATGTGACATCATTGCATGCTTAAAATGTGCTAATTAGTAACACCATGATTGTATTCCATTGGGGTGGAGTAAAAAACTTTATCAGCATTGCTGTAACAGATTGCCTGATGTGCGCTGCCTGCCTCAGAAACCAGCAATTACTAAAGCCACCTATTTCAGCCATCGTACTGTCTATCCTCCTTTATGGATCTGAAACATGGGTCACCTATCGCCACCACCTACGACTCCTCGAGCGCTTTCATCAGCGCTGTCTACGCACAATCCTAAATATACACTGGACTGACTATGTGACGAATGTTGCTGTCCTTGAGCAAGCAGGGATCACCAGCATTGAGGCCATGATACTGAGAATGCAGCTGAGCTGGGCAGGGCACGTTTCTAGGATGGAGGACCATCGCCTCCCAAAAATACTACTCTACGGTGAACTCGCCACGGGTCAGCGTAAGAGGGGCGTTCCAAAAAAGCAATACAAAGACTCCCTGAAACAACATCTCAGGCTTGGCCAAATTGATCACCAACATTGGTTGGCCCTGGCCTCACATTGGGTGGCATGGAGATGCACTATCCACAATGCTGCAGCCTTATTTGAGAACTCACGCCGAACAAGTCTTGAAGAGAAACGGCAACGCAGAAAGAATCACAACCCAAAAACATCACCCAAGGAGACCTTCTGCTGTGCTTTTTGCAACCGGACTTGTTTATCTCGGATTGGCCTTTTTAGTCATCAGCGCGCTTGCAGAAAGCGCGGGATGAGTCCTTCCTGAATCTTCATTTGCGAAGAAAAGCTTCAGAGGAGTCTTTGGAGCCAAGGCACTATGGGATGGCTGGCTTGCAAAATCAGCTGTGCCTTTTTGACAGTTTTCCAAGTTACCTCTCCTGCAGGGCTTCAGCTCCAAGGACATCTGTTCAGAGCTGCCCATCATTGTTTTTCTGCTTTTACAGGGCGGTCTCAGCTACCTCCCTGCACAAGTAGCAAATGTGTCTAACTGCTCACATGATGACTTACTGTGTGAGCAATTTGACATTGTAGGATTCTGGTCTAAGGCTGCTGTTTGAAACACACTAGATGGGTTCCTGATTTGGCCACTGAAATCAATGGGATGTAAGTTAGTAATGAATAATTTAAGCCTCACTGATTTCAGTAAGTTTATTCTAAGCACTATTGAATTATGCCGTCTACTCTAGTTGGGAACTAACTTACAGGTTTCAGCTCATGAATCCCAATACACACTTTCAAAGAACAAATGTTGTTTACAGTAAAACAGAATACATGGCATTTATTTTGAATTCTGCAGTGGAAATAATATCAACATACACTTTATCTGGCTGAAAATCCAGGGCTGCCATAGAGGTCTCCAGATTTAATTCCAGGCATAAAGCCTACGTTTTTCCAGTATCTTATCAGGGCAAGAAACACTAGAATCCGACTACTGTAAATCAACTAGTGCCCCCTAGTGTGCATATGAGTTTATAGCAAGTGTTTGTTTGATGAAGCCTACCCCATAATTTAAGAACAGTAACACTTTTAAATCAGAGATGACCAAATTAACTACAATCTAGATTGGGGGAGCAAACTCAGGCAGAGTGGGGTCACAACGGAACTAGACTGGCAAGAAATCTGCTTCTTGATTTTTTTAAAAGTTAGAAAGATGTGGTGTTGGGTAGGATTTTACAACTTATTTAAAAAGAGAATTGCCATTCTTGGAATCTTCCAGAGTAACAATTCTCACTTTAACTACCCTCTCCTTTTGTCTTCGTGGAAGAGGCATAAAACAACACTGAGGACAGAATGCTTCCTACCCTGTCATCTTTATGAAGTTAAACCCTTTTCACTGTTTGGTTAGAAAATCAGAGATAAGGGAGGAAAAAATCAGAAAGTGACAGTAAGGCCTAAATGAGGTAGAGCCATGTTGAAGAAAACAGTCTGCATAGATATGGGAAAATGTTGTAAGTTCCTGGTGATTTCTAGATAAGTTAAGCATGCACAGAACATTCTCAGCCATGTTCCAAAACATCTTGACATGTCCTGTTGATAACTGCTAGAAAGTCAGAATGAGATACAGGGGTAGTCCAGATGGTGAAGAAAAAAAAAACCCTCTTAGAATCCACGGGGAATCCCATGTGTCCAAATGGGATCCCGCAGCATTCAGTCCTTTTTGGAGGGAGGGGGAGCAAAAGTCTGGGAAAGTCCTCAGCAGAACCCTCTGGGACTTTCTCCAAGTTTTTTTAAAAAAACCTGATTGAAACACACACCCTCACCTGTTAGGACAACTGAATTGCATTGCATTGCATTGCACTGCTGAAGAGGACAGATGGTCAGATGTGCGAAGAGGGTGGAGCTTTGTAAGATGGCAGATCGCAGAACCGCCATGTTGTATTGTCGCCATAGTGTGCTGAGGCAATTGAAACAGGCTTTCTTTCCTTCTTTTTTTTCATTATTTAAGCAGACAATCCTCTTCCACACCTTGGATTTAGTTTTTTTTTTTTTTTTAAATACTGTTTGGTGGGGGCAAGTTGTAGAGTAAAGACCATAAGTAATTCACTCGCGGACGCCATCTTGATTCGCTGCCTCCATGTGAACAGCAAACATGGAGAACTTTGCACTCCAGCCATCTTGCCAAATCAAGACAGATGACAGCTGCTGCAAATTGGCATTTCTGCACCCCAATTCACATTTTATTCCCTTGTCTAGACCAGTCCACAGAGAACAAGTGTGATGTACTTAGTTTGGAAACAGCACTTGCTCCTGGTGAGTTTGCTTGTATGTCATAGCCTTTTGTTCCTCAATTGCTGCCCCTGCATGTTTTTGTAAGAATTCTATATAAAGTTCGTTTAATTGCTTTTCGAGTTAGAACCCTAGGATTCCAAGCCAGAGTCCACCCAGAACTGTGTAGTTAAACAAACTGCTGAGTTCAGTCTACCAGAATCCATTCATGAATCTTAAAGGGTTAAAAAAAATTCTACTTCAGGAAACATATGCAAGTTTAAACAAGAAGCATGTCTACATAATTTCTCCCGCAACTATCACTGTGCAAGTCCATGTGTGTATGTATATATACGCTGTGGTGGAAGAACTCTGAACTTAGTGGGGCTTATTTTTCAACAACAGCCCACTACACTACAGAGGATGGTATAAGCCTTGGCTGCTAGCTTTTTACTTGCAGTGATGTGATTTTCTTTTTAAAAAATTAACATAAGGAAGCTTTCAAAATGTGACTTCTTCACCTGCAGTTTAAAGTAAGAGTCTGCTCTACTGCCACATTTTTCTACGTCAATTAAGTCTATGGTGCAAACTTTTTCAACACACTAGGCAATTACATCTGAGCAAACACACATATGATTGCACCCTAAAGTGGTAACAGATGCTTAGAAGCATTATTAGATATTCCAAGTAGAACCTCGTTAAGGTTCTAAGGCTTAACAAGGGGTACAGCAATTTTCAAGCACCAATAATAAGATATAAAACAAAATAAAGCCATGGAGTTTGTCTTTCTTCACACCCTTTAGCTCCAAGTCTTTTTGCACTAGAGTGAGTGGTGTTGGTACAGGAATTTCTGAGAACACAACCCAAGCACTGAGTTCCATTCACATTTGGGACAGCTGATGCCAGAGACCAGCAGGTATGCAGCACTAAGTTTTCTCCATCATGAAATTCAAAGGTGGCAAAAGAGTTTTTTAAAAAAAGCTATAGTAAAAATGACCATGAGTTCAGGGAAATTGGTGTGTGAGGAGGGCTAACATTGCTGTGAAAGAGCACAACTCTGCTGTAAAATGGATGGAAAAAGGAAGCTCCTTCTGGGGATACACAGACATATCATGAAATGTTGGCAATAACTGTCTGTCTGCTGTTTCTGGAGACGCACAATCCACAATGCTGCAGCCTTATTTGAGAACTCACGCTGAACAAGTCTTGAAGAGAAACGACAACGCAGAAAGAATCACAACCCAAAAACATCACCCAAGGAGACCTTCTGCTGTGCTGTTTGCAACCGGACTTGTCTATCTCGGATTGGCCTTTTTAGTCATCAGCGCGCTTGCAGAAAGTGCGGGATGAGTCCTTCCTGAATCTTCGTTTGCGAAGAAAAGCCAGAGAGAGACCCCATAATTTAAGAACAGTAACACTTTTAAATCAGAGATGACCAAATTAACTACAATCTAGATTGGGGGAGCAAACTCAGGCAGAGTGGGGTCACAACGGAACTAGACTGGCAAGAAATCTGCTTCTTGATTTTTTTAAAAGTTAGAAAGATGTGGTGTTGGGTAGGATTTTACAACTTATTTAAAAAGAGAATTGCCATTCTTGGAAGCTTCCAGAGTAATAATTCTCACTTTAACTACCCTCTCCTTTTGTCTTGGTGGAAGAGGCATAAAACAACACTGAGGGCAGAATGCTTCCTACCCTGTCATCTTTATGAAGTTAAATCCTTTTCACTGTTTGGTTAGAAAATCAGAGATAAGGGAGGAAAAAATCAGAAAGTGACAGTAAGGCCTAAATGAAGTAGAGCCATGTTGAAGAAAACAGTCTGCATAGACATGGGAAAATGTTGTAAGTTCCTGGTGATTTCTAGATAAGTTAAGCATGCACAGAACATTCTCAGCCATGTTCCAAAACATCTTGACACGTCCTGTTGATAACTGCTAGAAAGTCAGAATGAGATACAGGGGTAGTCCAGATGGTGAAGAAAAAAAAAAACCCTCTTAGAATCCACGGGGAATCCCATGTGTCCAAATGGGATCCCGCAGCATTCAGTCCTTTTTGGAGGGAGGGGGAGCAAAAGTCTGGGAAAGTCCTCAGCAGAACCCTCTGGGACTTTCTCCAAGTTTTTAAAAAAACCTGATTGAAACACACACCCTCACCTGTTAGGACAACTGAATTGCATTGCATTGCATTGCACTGCTGAAGAGGACAGATGGTCAGATGTGCGAAGAGGGTGGAGCTTTGTAAGATGGCAGATCGCAGAACCGCCATGTTGTATTGTCGCCGTAGTGTGCTGAGGCAATGAAACAGGCTTTCTTTCCTTCTTTTTTTCATTATTTAAGCAGACAATCCTCTTCCACACCTTGGATTTAGTTTTTTTTTTTTTTTTTTTTAATACTGTTTGGTGGGGGCAAGTTGTTGAGTAAAGACCATAAGTAATTCACTCGCGGATGCCATCTTGATTCGCTGCCTCCATGTGAACAGCAAACATGGAGAACTTTGCACTCCAGCCATCTTGCCAAATCAAGACAGATGACAGCTGCTGCAAATTGGCATTTCTGCACCCCAATTCACATTTTATTCCCTTGTCTAGACCAGTCCACAGAGAACAAGTGTGATGTACTTAGTTTGGAAACAGCACTTGCTCCTGGTGAGTTTGCTTGTATGTCATAGCCTTTTGTTCCTCAATTGCTGCCCCTGCATGTTTTGTAAGAATTCTATATAAAGTTCGTTTAATTGCTTTTCGAGTTAGAACCCTAGGCTTCCAAGCCAGAGTCCACCCAGAACTGTGTAGTTAAACAAACTGCTGAGTTCAGTCTACCAGAATCCATTCATGAATCTTAAAGGGTTAAAAAAATTCTACTTCAGGAAACATATGCAAGTTTAAACAAGAAGCATGTATACATAATTTCTCCCGCAACTATCACTATGCAAGTCCATGTGTGTATGTATATATACACTGTGGTGGAAGAACTCTGAACTTAGTGGGGCTTATTTTTCAACAACAGCCCACTACACTACAGAGGATGGTATAAGCCTTGGCTGCTAGCTTTTTACTTGCAGTGATGTGATTTTCTTTTTAAAAAATTAACATAAGGAAGCATTCAAAATGTGACTTCTTCACCTGCAGTTTAAAGTGAGAGTCTGCTCTACTGCCACATTTTTCTACGTCAATTAAGTCTATGGTGCAAACTTTTTCAACACACTAGGCAATTACATCTGAGCAAACACGCATATGATTGCACCCTAAAGTGGTAACAGATGCTTAGAAGCATTATTAGATATTCCAAGTAGAACCTCGTTAAGGTTCTAAGGCTTAACAAGGGGTACAGCAATTTTCAAGCACCAATAATAAGATATAAAACAAAATAAAGCCATGGAGTTTGTCTTTCTTCACACCCTTTAGCTCCAAGTCTTTTTGCACTAGAGTGAGTGGTGTTGGTACAGGAATTTCTGAGAACACAACCCAAGCACTGAGTTCCATTCACATTTGGGACAGCTGATGCCAAAGACCAGCATGTATGCAGCACTCAGTTTTCTCCATCATGAAATTCAAAGGTGGCAAAAGAGTTTTTTAAAAAAAGCTTTAGTAAAAATGACCATGAGTTCAGGGAAATTGGTGTGTGAGGAGGGCTAACATTGCTGTGAAAGAGCACAACTCTGCTGTAAAATGGATGGAAAAAGGAAGCTCCTTCTGGGGATACACAGACATATCATGAAATGTTGGCAATAACTGTCTGTCTGCTGTTTCTGGAGACGCACAATCCACAATGCTGCAGCCTTATTTGAGAACTCACGCTGAACAAGTCTTGAAGAGAAACGACAACGCAGAAAGAATCACAACCCAGAAACGTCACCCAAGGAGACCTTCTGCTGTGCTTTCTGCAACTGGACTTGTTTATCTCGGATTGGCCTTTGTAGTCATCAGCGCGCTTGCAGAAAGTGTGGGATGAGTCCTTCCTGAATCTTCGTCTGCGAAGAAAAACCAGAGAGAGAGAGAAATGTACAGCTGGGGTAGGGATAAAATAGATGGCCTTTTTCTATTAGATAAGGGATCATTTTAAATGTTCCTTCCCATGTGCAATGTAACAAATTAAGAGACTCCCTCTATTTGCTTCCCAGTGCTGAAGATGGAAAAAGAGCACTTACCTGCACCTGTCCTTGATGGTTTTCCCTTTGCTTTTTACCATGGAGCTGAAGGTAGGAATTGGATGGCTGGGTTGCTAATCCCAAGGTGAGCTTATTCTTTTCTACAAAGTCTTTTTCAGACTCCTGCTTACATTGTTTAACATAAGAAGAAAAGCCGTCACTGTGTGTACTAGGACAGCTATTATAGTGGTGAAGTACCAGTTCCTCTTTATTAGATAGTCTTTTAGATGCCTTCCTGGCACCTGTAGCATGATCATACACATTTGAGCTCTCCTCATCAAAATTAGGTGATATATTCTGTGGTCCTTCCTGCAGTTGATTATTCCCATGTATAAACCTGAGCTGAGAAGGACTGGAGGCTGAATCGAGGGAGAGAATGGGTGAGCCTTCCTCATCTTCTTGACGGGAGTCGCCTAAATCAGCAAAGCTGTTCCTCTCTTTATTATTCTTCCAGTTGGGATTATAACGCAGATCAGAATACCTGTCCACTGTTTCCTCTTTGCTATGAAAAAAGCAACGAAAAGGAAAGGAAAAAAGTTGAACCCAGAGAAAACACACCATCAAACACTGCCAGTTTCAACTTGCAGTCATAGGTTCAAACAGATGGAAAATAAAATCTACCTCATGTGTTAGTTTAAGAAGGCTGGCATAGTGATGATGTTTGTGCCAAACAGAAAACATCTTCACTATGGCTTAAAACAGGGTGAGGAACCTGTAACCCTTGAGATGTCACTGCACTACAAATCTGGTCAGCTCCAGCCAACATGGCTATGGCTGTAATTTAAACAGTGATTTAAACATTATAGTTCAGCAATATCTGGAGATTCTCAGCTTCTGGTTCAAACAGTTATCCCCCACCAGGGGTGGGGAACACATGATCCTCTAGATATCACTGGACTGTAGCCCGCATCAGCTCTATCCAGCACAGTCAATGCTGAGGGATGATGGGAGGTGTAGTCCAACAACATCTGGAAGGCTGCAAGTTCTCCGTCCTTCCATTACATGGTGGCCACTAACAACTTGTACATCAGAAGACAGTGATGGAATATTTCAAACTGGGACTTGTAGCAGCTGGCCTCCAGCACTTGATCTCTTTTAATACAGTGGACCCTCTGGATCTATGGGGTTCAGTTCTGGGACCCCTCTGCAGATGGCAAAAAATGTGGATGGTCATGCCCCATGTTATTCAATGGTGGTGACGTATGTGTGTATGAGATGTGATGATTTGTGGTGGCTGAAACCACAGACTGGGAACCAGCAGATCGGGAGGGCCCACTGTACTAGTACTCCAGGTCCCCAGCAGGGAAGGCAAACTAGGTCTCTGCCCTGAACAATGGAAGATCATCAATGTTACTTTGCCTATTGTAGAGGCCATCTTCCCAGCTCTAGCATAGCAGCTCTGATATATTTGCTATAGCGCAACTTACCTGGTTATAATAATCCACTAAACTTCAGTTAATGTCTGTAATTAGCTTTGCATAAATTATTATTAATATTCCTGCTGGTTTAAGCTGGGGGATGGTTCTAAAAGCAACCATGATTATTCATAAATGTAAATGATATGCATGCAGAAGAGCTATTTTGAATGCCAGAAACGGGTCACAATTAGCTAAAAACAATGGCATTGCTTCCAACAAGAGAATATGATCCTGAAAAAGGCATACCACATTGAAATCCAAGAGCAAGGCACAAATGTATCATGATGTGTGGGTCAGCACAATGAATCCAAATGGGGACAAACAACTTCATCTCCAAAGCAACTACAAGGAGACAGAGGGTCACCCCTCTTTTAGTACCCTACTCAGTGCTCTCACACACCTTTGTCCACTAAATAGGGGTTACATTGACTCCCTGTGCCTAAGATAGGGGAGATCAGAGATGCAGGGGTTCCTCTTTAAATTCCTAGTTCCATAGTGGAAGCAGACAGGAAGCATCCTAGGCATATGGTATATTTGTCACTGTTAATGGACTCCATTTGGGTACATACTGTGATAATTTGAAAGTACATAAAATCAAATTTCCATTGAATGAAAAGCGTGGCGCTCAGTTAGAATCCCACCCACCTCCCTCCACTAAAGCTGGAGCATGTTTCCTGTACAATTAACATCCTTCTCCACTTGCAATAAAAAAATGGTCAATAAACAGCCACTTTGCCTGTTGAGGAGGCATATGAAAGTGCACTATTAATAATTTAGCCCTCTTTTCTTTTTGCCACGTTCGTTTCTAAGTAGACCATTAAATGGAATGTGTTTATCGTTTTTTAATTCAGGCTTAATTTAATCATTTTAAACCACAATTATTTCACATTTATGCTGCATCAATGCTTCAGCAAACGCAACAAATCCAATTTCTATTCACGCAGAATAGGAAAATTAATGCATCTCTCAAAGCAAGCGAGGAAGACAAAACAGCCACTCTGGGTTTAAAAAAATACATAAATTTTCCATTTATGCAGTTACTGAATGAAAAAGGACAACTATTCCATTGGCACTTTCCCAAACATCTTTCTAAATGGTAACTTTTTCTAGCTACATTTTAAAACCTCTTGAAAGCTGCAGCTCTAAGTGTACTTATTAGAAATCAATGGAACTTATGGTCATTTACAGCTATTCACTCACTATTCTGTTCATGTAACCTCTTCTAAGCTATCTGTCTGCATTGTCTAGTCAAGAAAAATAAAAGAACTTTACTAAGAAATAAAAGGAGGGCAGCCTGGCATCCAAGCCATTACAAGAGAGAAGCAAACCTCAAAAACAAAACAAAATTACAGAAAGGTTACACTTGTAGAAGACAAATTTCTTGTCACTCTTAACATGTTTTGAGTATAACATCATGTTTGACAAAGGCTCCTAAAAACAATTCAATATACAGTATAATGCAAGCAATGGCTGGTGTTGTTAGTGATATGCACATACGTAAGGAGTCACACTATCCATGTGGGGCAAATTATTAGCCCTAGCACAACTGCCATATTTTGCTGACAGTGGCAGGAGTGGAACTGTCCACACAGCAACACTATGTGTTGCGTTTATCCACTGCACATTGTGGTTTCACATTGCACCCAGTAACTGGAATGTGTTCTACAATGTTGCTAATCTGCATGAAGATTATGTTATGGTTTGAGTGTTGGACTGTGACTCTAAAGACCAGGGTCTGAATCCCACCCCCCTTGGCCATGAAAACCCACTAGGTGACCTTGAGCAAGTCACATACTTCTCAGCCTTAGAAAACCCTGTGACAGGTTGGCTTTAGGGTCTCCTTAAATCAGAAACAACTTGCAGACACACAAGAAGAAGTACAGCATTGATCCGCATGCAGATATTTACACTAAACTGAGGGGATGTTGGATTGCAGCCAATGTTTCATAAATCAGAGCAGGACCTGGGTAGGGCAAAATATTACCCCCAGCCCTAAAATCTATTTCTTTTTAAAAATATCCCATTGACACCACTGGAAATGAAAATAACTATAGCTATACCAACTCTGAGAGGCCAGCATGGTGTAGTGGTTTGCACATTGGACTATGACTATGTAGACCAAGATTCAAATCTCTGCTAGGCCATGGAAACCCACTGGGTGATCTTGGGCAAGGCACACTCTCTCAGCCCAAGAGGGAATCACAGAATCATAGAATTGTAGAGTTGGAAGAGACCATAAGAGCCATCCAGTCCAACCCCCTGCCACGCAGGAATCACAATCAAAGCATCCCTGACAGATGGCCATCCAGCCTCTGTTTAAAGACCTCCAAGGAAGGAGACCCCACCACGCTCCAAGGGAGTGTGTTCCACTGCTGAACAGCTCCTACTGTCAGAAAGTTCCTCCTAATGTTGAGGTGGAATCTCTGTTCCTGGAGCTTGCATCCATTGCTCCGTGTTCTAGTCTCTGGAGCAGCAGAAAACAAGCTTGCTCCATCTATACAAACAGCTGTATAGAGGCAAAGACAAATCTTGCCATGAAAACCCCATGATGGGTTCGCCGTAAGTCAGAAACAACTTGAAGGCACACAACAAAAATACCAACTCCAGGTTGACAGAGTTCAGGGACCCAATCCATGGGCATTCTGGGACAACAAAGAGGCACCTACAGATCCAAGCCCACTCCCAGCATACCCCACTGGGGGGAGGGTCTGTCATGTTCTTGCATTCCCAGACGCAGTGACCAGCAGTTTCAGAGTTAATCAGAAAACTTTATTGGCACAGATATCCACAAACCATATCACACAAGGTTGTTGCTCAGAATTGAAACAGACAGTATATGAAAAGCATACATTGCAATCTATGAAATCTGGTGGGCTTCAAAACTATTGGTTATCCATCATCCCCTGACCTCCTCTTCCCATACAATGTCCACCTCATTTTCCCCAAGCTGATTCTGCAGCTGCTGGCTTATCTCACCATTCTCATTAGCAACATTATACTCCCCTTTCCACTGTTGCTACACAACGTGCGTTAACAAGTACAAAGAAATGAAAACACAATTAACAGCAAGGTTACAGAGCAATACAAAAATGGAACAGGCAACACCAGGGGCCTATCCTGACAGGGCCATCCGCTGGTGGGAACACCATCAGTTACTTCTATACCTACAAAGCTTTCTGCAAGTATACCATGGACATGCTAGGGCACGAATGTCAAGTTGAGGGCAAAGCATAACTTTTAACACATCAAAAAGTATAATATCAGTTGGCCTAATCTGTGCTATTGTTGTGCCTCCCTAGCAGGACTGGAAAGTTTGGAGGGAGGGTTGGCACATCTGCAGCTCAGTTAGTGTTGCCCCAACTGTTTGTATAGAACAATCAGCCTCCCTAGATAAGTCAGGCAGCAAACACT
Source organism: Gambelia wislizenii (assembly GCA_030847615.1). Classification (NCBI taxonomy): domain Eukaryota; kingdom Metazoa; phylum Chordata; class Lepidosauria; order Squamata; family Crotaphytidae; genus Gambelia; species Gambelia wislizenii. Next base: position 36,759,275 of record JAUMIR010000007.1, read on the forward strand.
CCATGGCCACTGGAAGCAATACCAATTACCCACTCTGTCAGCTCAGAGACTCTGCCCTGTTCTTAAATTCAGGCTATTCTTCTGAATGCACACACAAAAACCATTGGTTTTGGTTGCCCAGCTTCGGACTAATACCCTGGCTCTCAACCTCTGAACTGCTAATCAAGCACCTGGCTTCTCATTTCCCCAGTGAATTATGACAACTACACAGCTACAGGAGTTTGATACCACTTTAATTGTCATGGCTCCACCACATGGAGTCCTGGGATTTGTAGTTTGGTGAAGAACTCAGACTTCTCTGCTGCAGTGCTCTGATGTTCTGCCCTTAATGACCCCATCAGAGATCTCTAGCAGAGAATTCTACATACTGAATCAAGCTATAAACCCCAGAATTTCTTAAGATGGAACCATGACCATTAATGTGGCATCAAAAAGCTATAACTGTGTAGTACTGACTCTATGATCATGGCAATCTTTTTTTTTAAAGGAATGCCCATGAAATCTCAGTGTCAACAAGAACAAAACCACTCTAAACTATTAATAGAACAGAACAGAATCTTGATTACAGTCATAGACCAGCACAGGGATTCATAATTACTGACTGACAAAAATGAATGTCAGGTTTGTTTATATTTTTTGTATTTGAAATGTATTTTGAGAAATTGAAGTGTTTCAGTAATTCTTTTTTTTAAAAAAATATTTATTTAATGTCCTGGCTTTCTCCTGATATGAAATCCAAGATAGGTATATATAATGCAACAGTTTTCTTATATTTACCTTCATTCGAGCAATGGTACAGAAGAAATAAAATGAACACAAAAGCAATACAAGATCAAGTTTAAATATACAGTAAAAGGTTCAGGAAGAACCAACAAATTAAAAGCAGTATTATGAAACACATGAAAACTTTACAAAATTTGTATTTTAGTTTTTTTGGGTCAAGGGGAATCTGCTCCCTGCTTTTGTACTTTTATTTATTTAGTTAGTTAGTTATACCCCGTTCTTCAGCCACAAGGCTATCAGAAATACCTAATTAGAAAAACACAGAAGTAAAGGGACCGTCACTAGTTGGCAAGACAACATAGGTGACTAGTTTGCTAAGTACAGTAGGACCCTCGTAGCTGCAGGGGATTGGTTCCGGGCCCCACCATGGATAACGAAATCATCTCTAGCTATTCATTATTCTTTTAGGTCCTGCAATGCAACTCAATGGTATGTTTGTACAGGGAGTCCTTTATTTTAATAGGGTTTACTGTTATCTGTGGTTTCCCTTCTACACGGTAAATCCAGGAACATATCCCCTGCAGATATGCAGTGGGGGGGGGGCAACCTGTACCTCAGAAGAGAAAACACTGCATTCAGGCTTAGCCTGAGGTCCTTGCAAATAAAATAAAATAAAATAAAATAAAATAAAAATGGACTAAACATCCAGATCTTTACCTCTCCCAACAGACTTACTGTCAGCCTCTCCTTAGACTGATCAGCCTAAGTGAAGAGAGAAACATGGAACCTCCTTGTTTGTAAGGTATATGACAACTCATAATAGAACTTATTTACCTTGTATTACTACAGTTTTCCTTCCCATAATTGCTTCCATCTGGAATCTGTGTTTCTTCTGCATCTGATCCTCCTTCTTCTCCCTTCAGGCCTTTTTCCTCCAGGCTGTCCTCCTCCAAGCTATCTTCCTCTAGCTCTTCATAGGATTGGTCCACCAGCTTCTCAGTCTTACGGATCCGTTTCTGAAGTTCACACTGATACTCTATCTCTTGAGCAAGGCTTTCTGAATCAGATTCATTCTGTGACAATCCTTCCGAGGCTGTTTTCAAAAAGGAGTAATGGACATGTGGCTGAATCAACCCTTGGCGGGATGGCTTGTTTGCAGTCATGCTGCATAAAAGTTGAAAATGAACAGAGAAATGCACTTATCACAGGAGACCACCTTTCTTCTATAAAAGAAAGAGACAACACCATAATTACTGTTGCTACCAAAGGATTTACCCACATTATGTAGTTATAGATGTGTCATGCTACTGAAGTTATCATGGTTCCATCTAAGAAATCCTGGGATGTATAGTTTGGATTTATAGTTTATAGATTTATACTGTAGTTAGACATCTCTGCTAGATAGCTCTAGTCCATTCCCGTCAACTAAAAAACCCAAGGAACCACAAGAAGAGGGACACAATAGTAATTACTTTTGTACTTCAGTTATGGGTTTTCTTAGGCATTTTGCATTTTCAGTTAGATTTTTAATAGACAGTTTATTTATTTATTTTATTCATTTATTGAATTTGTAACAGACTTTTCTCCTGCGATGGAACCAAAGGGGGCTTACAATGGTGGTTTATGAATGAAAATTGAACATAATCATAGAATCATTGAATCATAGAATTGCAGAGTTGGAAGAGACCACGAGGGCCATCCAGTCCAACCCCCTGCCATGCAGGAAATCACGATCAAAGCATCCCTGACAGATGGCCATCCAGCCTCTGTTTAAAGACCTCCAAGGAAGGAGACCCCACCACGCTCCGAGGGAGTGTGTTCCACTGCCGAACAGCTCTGACTGTCAAAAAGTTCCTCCTAATGTTGAGGTGGAATCTTTGTTCCTGGAGCTTGCATCCATTGCTCCGTGTTCCAATCTCTGGAGCAGCAGAAAACAAGCTTGCTCCATCCTCAATGTGACACCCCTTCAAATACTTAAACAGGGCTATCATATCGCCTCTTAACCGTCTTTTTTCCAGGCTAAACATACCCAGCTCCCTAAATCTCTGGAACCCTCTGCTGATCTAGTTCAAATTCAGAAATTGCAGTATTGCTGCAAAAATGACCACATTTTCTAATGTAACTTTTCAATACAATTTAGTAATTTTCACTTGCTTAAATAATGCTGTCTATTACACATGCATTAAACACAATTAATAAGGTAATCCTAACACCTGCATCCTTTGATTCAGGTTTCTGGAATCTGTCCCCTAGTCATATTGGACTACCATTCCCATCATCTACAGCCAATATTGCAGTTGGAGATGACAAGAATTGTTGCCAGATTGACCTATTTGGGGACAGGTTGAAGAAGGCTGCAAATTGATCCATCAGTTAAGTTTTCCAATTCAAAATCAGGTTTAATCAACTAAAAGGAATTAGTAAGCTACCATGATCCTACCAGAAAATACCATATAAAAAGGGCATGGCTGTCTTGATCTGGTTTCATGTTTATAACAGTGGGCCTGAATTGCCTTTCAAGTTACAGGTTGAGTAACCCTTATCCTGAAATCCAAAATCCAAACTACTGTACTCCAAAATCCAAAAGCATCACAGATTGTCCACATAGGTGGTTGGGAGAATGACACCTTTGTTTTCTGATAGTTCAATGTACGCAAACTTTGTTTCATGCACAAAAGTATTAAAAATATTATATACAAAATTGCCTTCAGGCTATGTGTATATGAAGCAGAAATGAATTTTGTGTTTAGATTTGGGTTCCATCTCCAAGATAGCTCATTACGTATATGCAAATATTCCAAAATCTGAAATCCAAAACATTTCTGATCCCAAACATTTTGGATACTTAACCTGCATTTAAATTTAGCAGACAAACACCCCTTAGAAATACCAGTGTTTGAAACTGGGTTATTTTCCATGCATGTTTCCTATGGCATCCTGGGATCTGTAGTTTTACAAGATCTTTAGCCTTCTCTGCCAAAGAGTGCTGGTGCCTCACCAAACTACAAATCCCAGTTTTCCACAGGAAGGAGGAGCCATGGCAAATAATCCAGTTTCAAACTGGATTATTTGTGTAGTGTGGATGCACCCTTATTATAGGGTTGGAAGAGACCACAAGAGTCATCTAGTCCAACCCCCTGCCATGCACCCTCTGAAGTGGCACCCTCCCCACCACCCCCATTCTTTCATGCTTACACGACAGGTAGAAATTCAACAGGGGAAGCATTTTCCATGGCTGCACCTGTTGGATTTTTGCATTTCAAGCCAGTGGGACTTTTGTCAGGGGGAAAAATGCAATACAGAGCCAGCTCTAAAATGCCTGCCCCTCTTCCTTCCTTCCTTCCTTCCCCCCCTCCCCAAATTATACCTCTCCCTCCCCCCACCAGCCTCTTCCCTGCTCCCCTTTATACCTTTCAGCAACAACGTCACCAGCTATTCACAGTTAACTCTCCGCCATTTCCGCTGCGCCACTAGCGCTGCGTCTCCATAGCAACCGTACACAGAAGCAGAACCCTCCGCTCCCCCCCGCTCGTTCTGTCCGTCTTCTTCTTCTTCTTCTTTTTGAGGCACCTACCAACCTCCTGGAAGAGAGGAGGGGTGGGGCGGAGAGGAACTTGTTACTGTAGTGCACTCCCCTTCCGCTCAGCCTGAATGGTATCTTCCACTGCAGACTGCTAATAGCAGAAGAGGGCAGTGTTAGGCTATTCTGATCTTACAGGCTGTGTGTGTGTGTGTGTGTGTGTATATGTATGTGTGTGTGTGTATACATATATATACATATACATATATATATATATATATATGTGTGTGTATATATATATGTATATGTGTGTGTATTCTGATCTTACAGGGGGGAAATATATACTGTATATATATATGAATGCTGATAGCTGATATTCATAATAGGGCCATGTTACGCTGTTCTGAGCTTACAGGGTGTGTGTGTGTGTGTATATATATATATATATATATATTCTGATCTTACAGGAGAATATACAGTGTGTGTGTGTATATATATATATATATGAATGCTGATAGAATAGGACAATGTGAGGCTATTCTGATCTTACAGAGGGATATACACACACACACACACACACACACATATATATACACACACACACAGATCTATGGGGGAAATATATATATATATATATATACACACGCACGCATGCACACGCACACAAACACATAGCAGAATATGGCAATGTTAGGCTATTCTGATCTTACAGGGGGATATACGTGTGTGTGTGTGTGTGTGTTCTCTCTCTCTCTCTCTCTGGCTTTTCTTCACAAACGAAGATTCAGGAAGAACTCATCCCGCGCTTTCTGCAAGCACGCTGATGACTAAAAAGACCAGTCCGAGATAGACAAGTCCGGTTGCAAAAAGCACAGCAGAAGGTCTCCTTGGGTGATGTTTTCGGGTTGTGATTCTTTCTGCGTTGTCGTTTCTCTTCAAGGCTTGTTCGGCGTGAGTTCTCAAATAAGGCTGCAGCATTGTGGATAGTGCGTCTCCATGCCTCCCGATGCGAGGCCAGTGTTACTTGTACTTACATAGTAAATGTGATTAATTTTTATATGAAGTATTTATTGATTATCTCTGAACAGAAAGAAGTACGTATACAAGAATGCAATGATCAAATAGGAACACAGCAATACATTACAAAAACAATATAAAAATAGATTTTCCTTGTGTTTTTTTTTACTTCACAATATAAAAATAATTTGAATACATTGAGAATGCAATTATGACGCAGTAATCAAAGAAGTATAATGGAGTTATAATGGAGTTGGAGATTATATCAAAGAGTTGGGGATTATATCAAAGATCAATAATATTATAACTAAAGATGCATCTTTTTAAAAAAATATTTTTTATTGAAGTATAACAAACAGGATTACAACAATAGTACAACACAGGTGGTGATTAGACAGAAACATAGAAAATAACAGAAATTACAAAGCTATGAGGGTTAGGATGCAGAATGCAGGAAATGGAAGTTTTACTTTACAGAGCTCTTATCTGGAGGATACGGGATTAAGGAGCAATATATTTTGCCAAAAGCTTTGCTGATCCACTGGAGGATGAAAATGGCCTTATTGTTTATTAATAAAGTCAATAAAAGTGACCTGGTTTGAGTCCTTTGGATAACATCATAATATAAGAACGTTTTCCCAATAACCAGGTGTTCCAAGTTCTTTTCCAGCAGTTCTTCACACTGAGATCTCCCATCTTCCAATGTTGTGCCACTTCCATCTCAGCAGCTGCTACTAGAAAAGCTCACAATTTTCTGTGTTTCAATTGACTATTATAACCAAAAGATGCATTTTTAAAAAACAAGCAAACCCAGCTTCTAGAATCTTGTGCCTCCCCCAGACGGTTTAGCTACAAATCCCATCATCCACAACCAATATGGTGGCTGGGGATGGCCAGAGTTGTAGCTTGACTGTCCTGCTTGGGGACGGGTTGAAGAGGGCTCTAAATTGATTGGTCAGTTAAGTTAAACAATTAAAAAATAGGTTTTAGCACTAAATGCATCCCAAATCAGCCAAACTTTTTTTAAAAAAACACCAAACAAACTTCAAATGCTAATTATTTTGTGTATACAGAATATATTTAGGTTTATAAATATGTGGGCTTACAGAAACTGCAGACAGCAGGCACTGTGTCAGATAGGGCAGTGGTTCTTCACCTGTGGTCCATAGATCCTCAGGGGTCCGCGATGTCCTCAAAGAGGGTCCACAAAGATTCGAAGGCTGCTCAGCCCACCTCCTCCCCACAGTGGAGCAGCCACATAACAGGCAAGGGATACTCAGAGGTGGTTTGTCAATTGTCTTCCTCTGAAATATAGCCTACAGCAACTGGTCTCCCATCCAAGTACTAGCCAGATCCGACTCTGCTTATCTTCCAAGATCAGATGGTAAGTGGTGCCCTATCCCTTATATTGGGGCCACATTATTAATACAGTGACCGCTTCCAAATACCTATCCCTGCAAACCATTCCTTAAAATCCTCTACACCCCAGCCTTAGATACCAAGCTGAATCACTTGACATAAACTCCCTCAGTGGCTTCAGCCTTCCCATCCACAACATGGAGATAATAATTCTGACCTACCTTATAGGACAGTTGAGAAGACCTACTAAAATAATGAGCACAAAGTGCTTTGTACACTCTGACATGGTAGATTAATGTTTGAGTATCTTATCGTATTTAACACTGCCTAGATAACATACACAGGTTGCAGATTCTCAAGATTATATGTAGCACTGTTATCTTTAGATGATTACAAACAGGAGTGCACATTTATGAGTCACTTCTGGTCTGAAATCCTGTTGAAGATAGGATTTTTGAAGGTATTGTCTCAGAATGGTGCTGTTACTTGCCTTGACAGCCTCCACCTTTCAATAACCCATAGTTGGCAATACTGAATAATTTGGCTAGATATGGTCTGCTACATGGTTGGCAAGTATACCAGGGACTACCTAGATACCAAATCATGCACAACCTAGGAAGGGGTCTTGGAAATTCCTTAAACAGGTCATACCCAGGTCAGAGTTCTTCCTGAGAACACCTTGGAGATGAGCAATCCACTAATCCACTCAGGAATAGCCAAGCACTCATTGATTGCAAAACAGGTTTTTCCTCTTTTCCTTAGATCACAATGGAAGGTTGCCTGTGGCCGTTCAGTCCCAAATGTTTCGCCCATCAACGATCGTTAACACACCCAGAGGACCCTTTGTCCAGTCCTGGGAATCTCCAAGAGACATTGTATTCCACTCTAAATCCCATCCCTTCAGGGGAAGTATCAAATATAAATGTCACCCTAAAACACCACCAAAGTGTGCACAGATCTTTTCCCTCTTGTCTCCATGTTAGTGTGTAGCCAGGTTGCACCCTCCACACAAATCTCTGCTCCTCTGATCGGTATAGTATAACCCACAATCCCCTCACTCTATTCCTTTATCCAAATATTTCCTACTTTCCTCAATAGCCATGTGTGATTGCTTGAAGCTTGAGCTTTAGCGTGAATGCTGTTAAGATTAATTTTAAATAAAAAACATTTAATTGTATGTTCTGGCTTGGAGTCTCCTCAGTTACTACTGGTATACATAGGTCAAAAGATTCTGCAGTCACCCAGCCTCTCCCTGCCATCTTGAGCTAATTAACAATTCCCCATAGTAGAATCTGGACATGCAATTTGGATAACAGTGCAGGGCAAAATAAATAAAAAGATATTGTCCAGGATCATGGTATATAGTCTAGTACTGTCAGCAGAGAAAGAAACTGAAGATTACAGATCGGTTTGTCTAATAAGGTAGGGCACGTGCTTCTCAAAGACAGATGAGTCTTGACTTCCTTCTGAATTCTTTGATGTCCTCATGCATGAACTTTGAATTATGTACTTCTTACTCATCTTCCAAGGGACGACTGGATTAAAAAAAAGAGAAAGGTATATTTGGGTTTTTTTGGGGGGGGGTTCTTTCTAAATTTGGCAATGTTGTTAATTTTGTGAAGTACTAACTTTTGACCATATAATGATATGAAATTACTTCTACAACTCATATACTGAATAAAAAGCCTGTTCATAGAAAATATTTTCAACTTATCTGGGCCATAAGCCTCAGAGGCTTTCCTGTGTTACTGGTTTATTGAGGTTAATCAGGCAGAAAGTACCACTGACAAGGCCTTTTCATGGGTGGCTCTCCATCCTTAACATTCCTTCCCTGAAAACCTCTTTGATCTGCTCTGATGTGGCCTTAAAACATATTGAAGAGAGAGAAAGCTTGTTTCTGCTGCTCCAGAGACTGGGACATGGAGCAAAAGACTCAAACTATAGGAAAAGAGATTCCACCTAAGCATTAGGAAGAAGATCCTGATGGTAAGAGCTGTTCGGCAGTGGAATATTCTGCTGCCTCAGAATCTGGTGGAGTTTCTTTTGGAAGTTTTTAAATAGAGGCTGGATGGCCATCCACTGGGAGTGCTTTGATTGTGTATTCCTGCAAGGCAGGGGGGTTGGAATAGATGGTCCTCATGGTCTCTTCCACCTCTATATTTCTATGAAAAGAAACCCTCAAACCTGTGTTACACTGCCCTGAATTTTATTGCCAGTACTGCTAATACATTTTTATCTCGTATCTTTAAAGCAAAAGCAAATTTTGCTAGTACAATTCTACTGGGGAGGAATGGGGCAGATGGACAGTGGAATGGAGAAAGATATTGGATCTTGGGTTTGTGCGCTCCCTTTTCTACTCCATTTATTACAAGGGTTATGGTGACCTGTGAACCAGTACAGGCCAGGGTTCAAACTACAGTAACACACAAACAGATTAAAATGTTCAGTGAATATCAGGCTATGGAAGCTATCTTCTCTGGACATAGCTGAATAGAACTGATTCATGTGCAGTTTGGAGTTCCATAGCAAACATTTGCTTTCATGGCTGAAATCGAGTTTTGGACATTGAAAGTCTTCTCCAACGCATGCACTTAGGACTCAAATATAATGGCTCTTTTGTGTCTGAATCATCTGTGAACTACAGGGTTGTTTGCTAGTCAAGCCAGGATGTTTATGAGGTAACAGGGATTTGCTAGAATCCCTTTGCACATTGAAAAAGGATGCGAGGAAGGCATTGGAGCTCTACCTGCACCCATTGGTATGTGCATGGAGACAGCCCCCTTGCATGGCCTACATCATCTATGACACCTGACAAAGAAGAGGGAAACTCCTATCCTAAGATCACATATCCTATCATCATAGCCACTGTTTACCTCAGACAACTCTTGGCAACACAAAGGACAGATGACATCTAAAGGAGATTAGATTTGCTCCAATGAATTGCCAGATGATAACAATGGTAATGTAATTTTACACATTCATTTTCACAATCAGATTTGCACAATCCTTCTGCCTCCCCAAACACATCTTCCAGCACTCTTTGCTTACCATGTCCATTTTTCTCCTGTCGATGATTATCTTCATTTGGCCGAGATCTGTTACTCTCCAATGTCTGTTCTGAAACTTCATTTTCTATAAAAAGGACACCCAGGAAGGAGAAGAATAAGGGTAGTGAACTGTATCAGATTTCTTCGTGAAGAGACAGACCTAGGCTGCATTTCTATACATCAAGGGTAAAAAATTGTGCAGTCCCCCAGGTATTTTTTGAACTGCAACTCCCAGCATTCTTCGCTATTGGCTATGCTGCCCAGGGTTGTTGGGAGTTGTAGTCCAATAATGTGTGGAGGAGCACAATATCCCTACATCCATGCTCTCCAGCATTTCACAGATAAAAACTGGGACACGTGGCCAAGCAACATCAGGGGAAAGTGATAGTTATTAATGGAGAAGAACACATAAGCTAGGAGAGGTTGCAGCGGTTTGCTTTTGCCTGGGCCTGTTGAGAAGGTCAAGACTCCCCCACCTCCTGTCCTTTCTCCCCACCCTTTCAGTTAATTGAGTGCAAACTACTTTTGCACTTGAACTCCATTTGCAGCAATGGACATAAGCCAGGATGACGGGGAAAGTAGTAGTAGGAAAGCGAAACTGGAACATTTTAAAAGTAGCTGAAAAATTGTAATGAAGGCATTACAATTGCACAATGGGCTGTCAGCCATGCACATTGACCACAGATTCCCATACATTTAACTCTATTGGTATTCTGCATCAGGGTTGCTTAACATAATTCTGCTGGCCAAAATTTATGCTACTCAGAAGCAAAGTAGGATCTCAACCTATGTGCATTCTCAGCAGGGCTGGCCCAAGAGGTTTTGCTGCCTGAGGCAAAGGCCTTCTCCACCCTGAGTTCCACATACGCCAGGTACACACTAGCAGTAAAATAAAATTTAAAAGAACAGCCACCAGTAAATACTTGCTTTAAAAGGAGCTGCAGAAAATGGTCCAAACACTAACCATTTGTAAAAATGTATTTAGGGCTCTAAGTGGTTTTTCCTTGAGTCGCATAAGAGAAAGCACTGAGTAAAGATTGGGTAACTTACAAAAAAGCAACCCGCTGTGGCAATGTGGGTGTTGGGTTTTTTGGGTCTGGGTTTGAACATCTCAAAAATAAACACTTGTTATTTAATTTCCCCACACACCCCCTTACCTTTCTTCCATTCTCTGTGGACTTTCCACAGTTTCATAATAAACAGAAGGACTATGATGGAGAGAACCACAAGCAGCACAGCCACAAGGACTGGTAGCAAAACGCTTGGCTTTTCCCCCACGATTCCTTTGTAAGTAAGGTTTGTTCCTGGATGTTTATACAAAAAAAGATAGGAATTTTAATGCCTTTGAATACTGTCTCCTAGCAACAGAATTTTATACATTTGAGAGCAAAGGAAACGTGAATCTTGCAAACACTCATGCTCTCCCACCTAAATGTGAAGGCCTTTTCCTCATACAGTGAGACTATACAGGTTATTCCTAAACCGGTGAAGGCGTATGCCTCCCTCATCTAGTCCCAAGAAGTGTTGGAATATAGCTCCTATCATTCCCTGCCAACACGTGGAGTTTGGAAGCATTAGTCCAATGCATCTGAAAAGTGCCAGGGGTCCTTTCCCACTATATTATAGCACTCTGATTCTACTTTTACTGCCATGGCAACAGCCTATGGGTTTCTGGGGCTTGCAGATTAGGGAGGTGTTACTTGCCCTGACATCCCCTCTCCTTCAATAACTCATTAATTGGCAATAATTCATAATGTGGCTTATATGGACACTTCATGTGGTTAGTCAGTACACCAGGGCAGCCCAAATATAGGAACTAGTGGAGATGTAGTCAAAACCTACGAAGAGGTCTTGGAAATTCCCCCAAAAGCAGACACACCAGGGCAGTAATTATGTGACACCCCCTTAGACAAATTGTTAGGGAGGATGTGCTAATTCTCCTGGATGCACCTGCTACTGAGTAATACTTCCAAAACAAATGAGTGACTGGAACACCCATTGCTCTGCAAATGGTTTTCCTTCACACACAAAGCAGAGGTTGCCTGAAACCCATCAGTCTTAATGCTCCGACTATTAACCACAATCAACAAAGCTGGAGTTTCCATTGTTTCCCTCTGGGAAACTTGCTCAAGTATTGTTTTCCACTCAAAACACCCCTTAAGCATAAATATTGGGTATAAATATTACCCCCAAACACAGCCAAAGTGTGTGCAGTCTTCTAGACACCATTACTCTCTTGGTTTGCTGTGTCACCTGGTGCTTATGGCCGTATTTCTTTGCTGCACAAACCTCGGCTCTTTGGACAGGTACAGTATAGCTCATCATCCCAAACTCTGTTCCTCTATCCCTATACTTCCTCCATTTTTTTGTTAGCCTTGTGTGATTGCTTAAACGCGAGTGTATGCGTGTGTGGTCCTGTTACTATTTTCCAATAAAAAAACATTTTTATTTTATTTCCTGGCTTGGAGTCTCATCAGTGAGTACAGGTATACACAGGTCCGAAGGTTCCATAGTTACCCAACCTCTTGCAACCTAGTTTGAGCTAATCAAAATCCCCCAATTTAATCTCATAATTCGAGTGACACAAATGGGTTCCATGAACCCCATGCAATTTGGGTAACAGAGGGACATTAAGAATTCTCACCCAGAGTTTTTAATGCTTCACCAAACTACAAATCCCAAGATTCCATAGCAGGCAACCCTGGCAATTAAAGTGGAATCATAGTGATATAAATTGTGCACTATAGATTCCCGGTTGAGGGATGGTTGACCTAGATCAGAGGTGGTCAGATGGCAGCCCGAGGGCCACATACAACCTTACAAGGTTATGTTTATGGCATTTGAAATCTCCAGATCCCCTTGGGGTATGCTTTTCTGGCATAAAAAGAATGAGTGCCTTCTTGTTGTTATTGTTATGCTCCTTCAAGTCGTTTCGGGGTTAGGGTCACCTTAGAGTCACCATATCAGGGGGTCTTCTTGACAAGGTTTGTTCAGAAGGGTTTGCCTTTGCCTTTCTCTGAGGCTGAGAGTGTGTGTGACAAGATCACCTAGAGGGTTTCCATGGCCAAGTGGGGATTTGAACCCCTTTCTCCAAAGTTGTAGTCCCAACACTCAAACAACTACACCATGCTGGCTGGAAGGCAGTTCAACTTTTAAGTCACACCCTTGTCTCTTCTGTAGTGTTTAACATAAAAATTACACACACACCCCCCCAATTAGAAGTGTGTGAGGCTCCAGATGGATGCCAGGGAATTTGCTCACCCATGGCACCCATGAAAAAGGAACATCATAAATGTGCATTGACAGAATAGTTTTAAACATCAGAGAATGGACATTAAGCTGCATTAACTTACCCTCTGTTGTCTGGGAATTCACCATTGCTGCATCAGTACTTGTGGATGGTGTTCCTTCAGCAAACCTTCCTTCTGTTACATTTAAGATTTTGTGGGATCCTTTTTGAAATGGAAAAAGAGCAGGCTCATTCTTTTCAAATCCCAGGAGGAATAAATAATGCAGTATTGAAGTTACAGTAAATAGCTTGAATTAAGCTCTGTATATAGGACTGTCAGCGGAAATTAATTTCATTTTCCATTTGGTGGAAAGGATAGTACTATTATTTTCATAGACTGGTGGTAGTATTAGAATTCAGAGCTGCGGCTCCTCCAGTGCTTGGGAAAGGGGCTGGTACATTAGTATTTTCTTCTATTTAGTTTTTAATCTCTGAATCTGTAGGAATTGAAAAGTGGAATATTCTTGCCCTGGCCTCAGAGGGAGAGAAGAAGAGGCAGCACAGAACAGGTCATCCACCATATCCATAATGGATCCATTTCCAGACATAATACTTGAAACCGTGGCTAATCGCGAACCCCATAGAATCAAGCTGGAGGACCTAAGAAATGCCTAGAGAAGCCCCCTCTCTAGATATCTCCAGCATGACTCTATGGTAACATCTAGGAAATGCCTAGAGAGACCATATTTCTTGGATGGCAGATAATTGAAACAGTATTTTCTGGACTTAATCCCCTTCCCCATTGCTTCCCCATTCCTTGTGTATTGTGTCTTTAGACTGTAAACCTAAGGACAGGGAACTGCTTTTTTTCTTGATCTTTTTTTGTGTAAAGCACCATGGATGGTGATGGCGCTATATAAATAAATAAATAAATAAATAAATGATGATGATGATAACCGAACATAAATGTATCAATGTAAGAACAGGAGAAGAACCATATTTAGAGATAAGAAACATTACTTTTTTGGAAGACCGCTCCCAGATTCCCCAAGGAATTCTGGGAGCTGTTGTCAAAAAAAGTAACAAAGCTGTGGTCCAGCTACATCACACCAAGGGTCCATCTAGGCTTTCCAGATTACAAACAGGAGATGGCTTTTGTCCCTTTAATGGTTGTGTAGAAGAGGGAATTTCAGCAGTGCCATTTCTCAAAAGCTGCTAACAAGCAACACCTGCTAAAATTCCTTCTACACAGCCAAAGGGACAGGAGCCATCTCCAGCTTTTACTCTGGCAACCCTAGGTCCATCTAAGCCAGAGGTGGGTAGAAAATGGATCTAGATCTATAGCTAAATCTCTTTGTTGATATGCAGTAAATTGGGAAGGATTGCTGACACTTAATTATTTTTTTTAAAAAATGAAAATTGTTTTTTCCTGCCCTGGAGATTTTCACATGGGCTATATATCCCGTGGCAGGAACAGAACAGGGTCAGGAAAGGTTTTCCATTTCGGATGACATTGACCCCGTTCTGTCCTGCATCCATCCTGCTCCCATGACTGTTCCGGAGCAATGTAAACACGATTTTTCATCATGAATAGACCTCCTGTTCCGTCGCTATCACGCAATCACAGGTGTGTGAACAGGAGCCCTGTTCCTGTTCTGAAATGACATCCACGGAGGGGAGGTCTGTTCCGAGCACTTCCTGGTACGATCTGGACATCCAGGTAAGTGGCACCCTTTATTTTACCCTCCCTGTTTTGATTGTGTGATTTAAAGTGTGTTTTTGTGCTTGGTGAACTGATTTTATGTTTGGGGGAGTTTTATTTTTTAAATTTACCACCTGGCCGTTATCACTTTCGTTAGTAAAAAATGACGGAAGATACTGGAAAGAAATGGAAGCAGCACCAAGTGAGGACGACATAAGATCGGGAGAAGGAAGGGGGCGTGGGAAACGGAGCTCTGCTCCCAGAAGAGTCCCATTTCTCTCCCGATCTCTCAGGGGAATAATTTTCCCGTGTGAAAATCTCCTGAGTATAAACATAAGTGAATTTTGTGTATAAGGTTTGTGAGCAGCATTCTAGTACTCTGAGAAACTTCTTGGATCCAGAATTCTTTAATTTAAAGTTCCAAGTGCAGCTTGGTCTGTTTAGGAAATCCTGTGATAGTTTAAAAGCTGGATGTTTTCTTAAATTACTTTAACTTACCATTGGTGGTGGAATAAAAATGGAGGGTCGATGTTTCTATGCTTGGGGGTGGTGTTGGCATTCTAAAGTTCCCTTCTGTGACATTTAATATTTTGTTGGATGCTGTGGAAATAAAGAGAAGACCTTTCCAACATGACTTAGCATGAACATATGTTGCAATACTGATATAACAAAAAGATGCTTCAAGCCCTATGTGCTATTATCAGCAGAAATTTCAGTTGAAGTCTCCAAATTTTAATGGCTGTCAGGAGGGAGGAAAGCTTTACTATCATTTATCTTCACACCATGTCTAATGTTATAAATCCTGTCCAAATTTATCTTTTGTCAAAGCTATACAGGCTAAAAGATTTTAGATTTTATTGGTAGGGAAGGCGCTCTATAGAGTATTGGTAACTGAAGCGGATTAAAAACGAACAAACAAAATAGGGATAACGTATTACTAAAGGGCTCTTCTGTTTGATTCTGTTTAGCTTCTAATTATGAAAATCAGTGGATTGAGAACACTGATGTCTGAACTAATTATAGGAGAATTGGTTGTGCAAATAGTACATATCCTACATATGTACATGCTGGGTATTTTTCAAACCCTTTCCAGGGTCTCTGCCACCTTTGTCGCCAAATTTGCTGTAGCAATAGGGGTAGAAACTGTTTTTTATATGTAAACAATGTGTGTATTGGGTGTACACCTTGTTTTTTAAAGGAGAATCATTCTGCCAGAAGCTTCTGGAAAGAATTATCTTGAAAAATAAGGCATGGCACATGTATACTTGCATTATTTAAAGCATGGGTGGAAAACTATAGCCCACCTGATGCTGTTGGACTGAAAAACCCATCAGCCCCTGCCAGCATTATCAGAAATTATGACTCCTATAATCTCAAGGAACTACACTGGTTCCTTACCCATTGTTTGAAAGAAGACAACCCCTGGATTTTCTGCATACGCTAGTCTATAGAGATGGCATTAGATAACCTCTTTTGGTAAAACAATGTTGGTGGTATTGTGGTGTTGATGGCATTTTCCTTTTACCTGTGTAATCCTGAGAATTCTCAAGGGTAACTGTACTGAATTCAGATGCATTTGCAATGAGGTCTGTAGTAGATTCTGGGAAACAGAAATATATTATTTGAAAATTGCTAGTTTCTTCACATAAGGCAATATTTAACCCATGTATCACCTGTACTTCCAGTGACAAAGGCAGACCTAAATCCAACTAGTAGTCCCAACTAGAGTAGACCATTTGAATAACTGGAACTTATACCACTGTTGACTTACCAAGTTCCCACTGATTCAATGGGCATAGAGGTCTCCTGCTGTATCTGTGGGGGATACATTCCCAGACTTATCGCAAATACTTGAAACTGCAGGTAATTGAATTGTGCTGGAGGACCTAGGAAATCCCTAGAGAGCCTGCCTCTCTAGGCATCTCCAGTACGACTCTATGGTAATTTACCACAGAGTTGCACTGGAGGACCTAGGAAATGCCTAGAGAGGATGCCTCTCTAGGCAGCTCCAATGTGGCTCTATAGTAACTTCTGCTCGATGTTACCATAGAGTCACACTGAAGGACCTAGGGAATGCCTAGAGAGACCATTTTTTTGGACAATGGATAATTGAAACCACAGCAACTTGACCTGTGCATACAAGGGGTAGGGAGCGACCTGTACATTGAATCAACAACAAATCCAACAATTGGATTTAGATCACTGGGATCTAAATCCAGTTTTAATCCCCACTGGAGCAGATCCTCTGAAATCAATGGGACTTGCATATGTGGTGACAAGCAAGTCCCATTCATTTCAATGGGTTTACTCAAGATGGAAATAAATTGGATGTAGCCCCAACTCATAAGGGATGTAAAATCCGTTGGTTTCATTTTTGTTGTATTTCTTAAAATGCCACCAATAATCTGAATTACCGTTTTCCCTAATATGGATTCAATGTTACGCCCTTCATTCCCTGTCCCCAGATAAGGGCTGCTGCTAATTACATCAGTGTTACTCCACCTTTACTGTTGCACAAAAGGAGCTGCCCTTAAGGCCCTCTGCACTTACTGAAAAGTTTGAGATGTAAAGTTGCTGTTAAGTTTCCTCCTGCAAGAACTTTATGGCGAATAATACAAGTAAGGGAAGACCTCTGAGGGTATGTACGGACTTTGAGAATGCTGGTGGAATTATATTTCTTGGCATCCAACTGGTGTTCAGTGTCACCTGTAATGCAAAGGGGAAAATAATACTGACAGCTCATTTTTAAAAATCATCCAAAATGTGGAGCCTTTAGTTGAAAGCAAGCAATCTCCAAAGATTTCTTTGCCAGGTATTTTGAATCAGAGAGCCCACATGGTATAGCAGTTTGAGTGTTGGAGCAGGGTTTGAATCCTGTTCAGCCATGGAAAACCACTGGGTGATCTCTTTCCACCTAAGAGGAAGGCAATGACAAACCTCTTCTGAATAAATTTTGCCAAGAAATCCCTATGAAAGGGTTGACATGAGTCAGAGTCAACATGATGGCCCATAACAACACAACAACTTTTGATTTTGAAGCAGATAATTGGGTTTTTGCAGGATTTCCTTTTCCTTATCCATCTTGGTTTAAGAAAAGCTGCTAAAAGGATGTTGCATTAAAAAAATAAATAAATTATTTAAACATACCAAAGAGTTCCACCCCATTGTCCAGCAGCCATGTAATCTGAGGAGGAGGTTTACTTCCCCAGGTGGAGCACTTTAACATAATCTTTTCCTCTTCATTGTGACACCTGATCCTTAATGCTGCCAAAAGAGGTTGGGAGGGAGCAGCTGCAATAAGAAGATGTGGATAGTTCAACCTTTCTACTGTAATTTTAACATAATAAAGAGGTTGTAGTCAGCTCTCTATATTTAAACATCTGTAGACATTACACCAGGGGTAAAGGCACCAGGTCCCATCTGATCTTGGAAACTAAGCAGGGTCAGCTTGGGCTAGTACTTGAATGGGAGACCGCCAATGTATACCAGGTGCTATAGGCTATATTTCAGAAGAAGGAACTGGCAAAACTGCCTCTGAGTATTCCTTGCCTAAGAAAACCCTATGGAATTAATGGGGTTGCCATAAGTCTAGTGATGTCACTAGGGGGGTGCGGGGAGTGTGAACCACACCGGATGACACCATCAGAGTGGGTGACACCAACATGAGTGTCTAGAAAAATTTTATGCAATATTTCCATTAAAAAAATTATCATTTTTTAAATAAAAATATCTCTGGCACCATGTCCAGCCAGGCAAGCCTTCCTTCTTGTTCCTGTACCACATGTAAGTTTTTCGTGACCCTCAAAGTTGCATTCAGATTGCACAAATTGCTGGGATTAATAAGGATTCTGTATGGTCTGGTACAGGAGGAGGTCCATGGGGGTGACACCATGAGATACTGCACTGGGTGAAGCCAACCCTTGTGATGCTGCTGCTCTGCTCTCTGACTCTTAGCTTAGTGGCTGCTTCCTGATTCCAGTTCAATGGCTGTGTATAGCTCAGTGTTGCCATCTTCCTTCCCACCTCTTCCTCACCCTTCCCATCTCTGCATTTTTTCCATCCATTAAAAGCCTGCAATTCAAGGACTCACCTAAGACAGTGACATTCACCTGCTTTCTTTGGATTGTCTCACTGTAGTGGAAGCATGTGTAGAGCCCTTCGTCTTGCATTGTTACATTGGCCAGAGAAATAGATATAGCATCCATTGAATAATGGGTAAGTTTATACCTCTGATCTCTCAAACCTATAGAAGGAAGGAAAGAAAATGAGTAAGACAGGAAAAGGCAGTTCTTCAGAGCACTACACACATTTCTGCCTTATTATAAAAGGTGTGTATCCACACAGAATAGTTGTAGCTCTTTGATACCATTAACTACCATGATCTCATCACATAGAATGGTGGAATTTGTAGTTTAATGAAATACTTAGAATTCTGTGTTTGAGGGCTCTAGTGAAGTACAGCACTAGAGCTTCCTAGTAGAGAAGTCCAAGTACCTCAGCGAACTACAAATCTTGGCTCAGTAGGATGGAGCCATGACAGTTGGTAGTGGCATCAAAGTGCTATAACTGTTTAGTGTGGAATGAATTCACAAGAATGGGTCTTTCAGGGATGCACAGCCATGGGGAGCCTTTTCTCCCCCTAAGCCTCATTTCCTTTAAGATGGCAGCTGAGATGAGAAGGTGAACCCTTCTCTCTGCATGTGCTGCAATCTTGACAGCCCCCCCACCAGACATATAAGAAGTCTTTCACACACTCCCAGCCCTTTTTTTCTTTTCTTGAGGAGGTAAGGGGCAAAATGGATAAATTGTATTATGGATGAATGGATTGTGTGTGTGTGTGTGCATGTGAAAAAGAGAGAGAGCGGGTCACTGAGAGAGAAAGTGAAAGAGAGAGAGCACCATGTATCATCAGCCTGGGAAATGTTCTCAGATTTAAAAAACCCAGAAGAGAATATGGCAGCAATTTAAAGATTAATAACTTTGTTGTAGCACCTGGTTTCCCAGGACAGAAGTCTTCTGGTTAAATGCAGAAGATTTTCCTCCAGAGGGGAGAGTGATTGTTTCACACACACTCCTGCAACCATTCTTTTCTTATTTTGATTGTAGAGGCAGTGACAAACCTACTGGAAGAAGGAAGTGCTGTATTTGCACCTCATAGCCACAGTGGTTGGGCTTCCATTGCACTGACATCCTGGAAGAAATGGCTTGGATGACTAACTGTGCAGGGTCGCTCTGTGTTGGCGTGTATGACTCAAAGAGGGGTGGAAGGAAATCCCACCACTTGCTTTATACTTGTGGAAAATCTCTCTCTCTCTCTCTCTCTCTCTCTCAGTGTGTGTGTGTGTGTGTGGTGGGGAGGCATGGACTTTCTCCTACACTTACCTCGGTGGGTGTTGAAAAAAATCATAAACCCCTTTGGGTTTCTCCATTCCAGAATTGGCCTGTTGTTTCCAGAGATGGCTGCGGCTGCATCAGCAGCAACTCTACAGTGTAGGTCTAGATTCTGCCCCTCCACAACAGTTACAATTTCCTTGTGAGCTTCTTGAAAAGCCCCTGCCAAAAGAAAATGTGTGATCTGTCACTCCAGGCTGATAAATGTTGTTCCTTCTGAGTACAAGAGAATGAGTCTCCTGCGATGTCAAAAGAGCCAAAGTTTCCATTTCAACTCATGATAGAAACAAATTTAAAATCTATCTATATAAATATCTATAAAAAAATCTTTATTTATATTGTACACACACACACACACACACATGCAAATACAATTTTTAGTCTCATTGCTCCTTCTATTAGTAAACTCCAGTGCGGAGTGCTAATGGGACTGTAGCCAAAATGGGAACACCTGGGGGTGGAGGGACAAGGAGCATGTTGGCATGTTTGGGAGAAACTCCAAGCATGTATAAATTTAATTTTTTTAAAAATAATCAGAATACAGTCCCTCCCTTCTCACAATAGCAGTCTAGTGAGGACTGTGGTTTTCTCAGTGGCTGTGACAAGTTGTGTGACAATTGGAAAACCAAAATGGTTGAAGGAGTAGAATTCCCTATTTGAAGAGAATGGCTGGCTGGAACTTAGAACAAAGATAGTTCCTTTAGGAGGATGGTTATATTGCAGCATTTTGCTGGAGTTCCCACTTATATCTAATTCCAGTCACTGACAATCTCAATCTCTCTTTCCCACTTTCTATCCAGATATTTCAGAGCGGTGTACAATAAAACTAATCTGACAAATTTTAAACAATATAAATAATAAAAATGATTTTAAAAAGCTGAAAACATATTAAACAATTTAAGAAGTTGAAAAGATGGATCAAAACTGTTAAGATTATTTTAAAGTTTGTGTGGTGGAGTCTCCTTCTTGGAGGTTTTTAAACAGAGGCTGGATGGCCATCTGTTGGGAATGATTTGATTGTGTATTCCTGCATGGCCGGGGGTTGGACTAGATGGCCCTTGTGGTCTCTTCCAACTCTATGAGTCTATGAAATTATTTAAAACCATGTACGTGGAGAGTACCTGTATATAAAAATATGCATCTATGCACCTTGTTAGGGTAACCTGTTTATCCACAAGTATGACTTAAATACTACTTTTACAGTAGAGAGGAAACAGCTATTAGCATTCAAGAGTCATGTGGCACCTTAAAGACAAACACATTTACTGCAGTGTGAGTTTTTACGGACAATAGCCCACAGCATCAGATGGATGAAAAGCTATCCAGAATTTCGTGTATGCATGTAGTGTGTGTGGTTTGGCCCTGTCCTCACTATCTACAGTTTTGCCATCAACCACAAATACTACTATGCACATGAATGTGCTATTTGTATATGTAAGCTACACTAGAGTGTTCTGAAGGTACAGTATGATGTTCAGAAATGTCACCATGATCATGCTGTCAGTGTCTGAGAGGGCTGCGCCTGTGGTTTTCCATGGGACCTTTCTATAACTTCACTATTTCCTGCCACAAACTTTAGTTGAGGTGCAGGGGGGGAGGAAGAGATGTCAGTTTGCAAGCCTTTAATGGATACCACAAGAGCACAAACAAGCCCCAGCCTCACTTATGTAAAACCTTTCCATTTGATGCAGTAGAATCCAGGATGAATAAAAGACAGATCTTTTCACCTTAAAACATTACTGGCCTGCAGCTGGGGTCACTTTCATGGTCCTGAGAACAATACAGAGCATAGAGAATAAATTCTCAGTCCATTGGTAAATACCCTGAAGGCATCAGATCCTGTTTGATCTTGGAAGCTAAGCAGAGTTTGTCCTGGTTAGTACTTGGATGGGAGACCACCAAGGAATACTAGGTGCTGTAGGCTATACTTCAGAGGAAGGAACTGGCAAAATTGCCTCTGATGATTTCTTGCCTAAGAAAACCGGCTGAAATTAGGGGGTCTCCATAAGTCCACAGATGACTTGAAGGCACACACACCACACACACACCACCAACACCACACTTTAGACTGGCTACCTTTCTATCTTCAGCCTCAGACAGGATGTAATTAATCATGGGCTAGGCACAGAGCTTGCAAGAATTAATCACAAGTAATGTTTTACAGGTAATGAGTTACTTTCTGTAATGGAGATGTAATGAAGTCACATTTCAAAAGGAATATAAATATATAGGAACATGTTAATTTATTGGTATAACAAGAGATAGCTAGGTTGAGATCCTGATTGTAATTGGTGGGTCATAAAGTTCCATCAGCACATTTATGGTAATTTTGGGGAAGTTGAAGCTAAAGGGAGGCTAGTGAAAAGTGTGACTGAAGGTGGCCAGGTGGCAAAGGAGCCAGGAATGGGCAGAGCACCACTCAGATGCCATGTGGCAATAGTTGTGCAGCTTGGCAAAACCATTGTGTAAGGTAATTTCTTATTCTCAGTTAGTCTTTAAGGGGCTGCTGGATTCCTTTAAGAATTTTTATGCTAAAGCAGAATAAAATCACTGTCTCTTTGAACTTTGTAAGGAGGTGCTGGATACTTCCTTATGCAATATCAGAAGAAGTTGCTACATTGGTATAACTTCCAATTTTGCCAACATACGTCGCCAAAAGGATTCTGGACTTAGTTACTTTTAAAAGTTACCTTTGAAGGCATTTTGACAAAGATTTTTCAGGTTTCGTTCCATTCCCTTATCATTACTAGTTTTTGTTTTTTTTAAGCAACAGCAAAGTAATGGGAAAGCAATGAGTAACAAAACAAATTACCTTTCTAACATTGTAACAAGTAACAGCAACACATCAATCTTCACTCATTATAATAGGTTACAGGAAACAAGCTACTGTACTTACAAAAACGGAATTTCCCAAGCTTTGGCTAACCCTTAGCACAGCATCTTCAAGAGCAGAGCACGTGTCATACTCACTCCCACCCCCAATTGCCCTTTCTGTAAGTTCTGGTCATCCTTTTTCATTATTCTATTAACACAGAAGCTCTGAGAGTTTTTTTTTCCATACACTGGCTAGCAACCTATTGGTGATAGATGCAAGTGTAAGTCCATCATATGCCTATGTATGTCTTCTCTCTCTCTCTCTCTCTCTCTCTCTCTCTTTTTGGTACTGGTGGAAGTTGGCATTCTATTCCACCCTCCACAATGACCAACCCTCTGCTAGGATACCCAGTTTTTCTGCAATAGCCATTCTGTGGCTGGTGGAGATTGTAGGAGGTTGGTGAAACATCTGGCTATGCCCCATGACCACCTGCAGACCAGTGCCATCATCTTCTGGGACCCTAGTGGATCTTAGCAGAAGATGCAATTAGTCTGCATCTGAACAGACTGAGTCACGTGTGTGTGTGTGCGTGCATGCGTGTGCGTGCCTCCAAGTCACCTGTTGACTTATGGCAATCCCATGAATTTGATAAGGTTTTCTTAGGCAAAGAATCCTCAGAGGTGGTTCTGCCAGTTCCTTCCTCTGAAATATAGCCTACAACACCTGGCAGTCATTGGTAGTCTCCCATCCAAGTACTAACCAGAGCTGACCCTGCTTAGATGCCTTTGCCTATCCCCTCTGTTGGCCACCAACCATGGAATGGCTGTTCAGGGGGACTATTGCAGAAAAATCATAAGTCCTGGGGCAATGAGTAGGAACTGTATGGAGTTCTTCCTGCAGAATTTTTACTCTGTGCTGGGCAATGGAGAATCTCAACCATTGTGTCCATTCCCTTCACAGAGTTCATCCACATTACACAAACAAATCCAGTTTGAAACTGGATTATTTGCCATGGTTCCTTTTGATGGAATCCTGGGATTTGTTGTTTGATGAGGCACCAGCACTTTTTGGCAGAGAAGGCTGAAGACTCTGTAAAATTACAAAATCCCAGGATTCAGTAGGAAGGAGCTATGGCAAATAAACCAGTTTCAAACTGGATTATTTGTGTAGTGTGGATTAGGCCACATATAGTTTGCAAAAAGGGGATTAAAAGGTGGCAGGGGTTGGTTGAGTTTAACAGAATATTGAGTAGCAGAGCAGCAAAGCTATCTGCCTCTCTAACTGGTGGTGAGGATATTTTACCTTTTGGCCTACTTCCTTTCATTCCATCAGTATCTCACTGAAGATTCTAAAACCAGGACGTTCTGGTCCAAGGATCTTCCTAAAGATGGAGTCAGCACTCTTAATTTCTATAGCATATTTAATAGTTCATTATTATAGTGCATTTCCATGCTTGCTTGGGACTTTAATCCAATATACCTGGAGGGCAATGGCTTGGAGAAGACTGAACTAACATTTAGTAGGTTTGGGTTATAAAAATATTGACAGCCATTGAGCCTTCATTGAGCTTCGGCTAGCCAATATTTGGATCCCTGCCTGCCACACCATAACTCTGGAATCACCATGACTTCTCTTCTCCTAATCAGAGTTGCTTACCAAGACTTTCAGCCTGAATGGGAACTACCTCTGTCCTAACTGGAGGAAGGAATCATGATGGCTTTGTTAACAGTTCAGCGGAACATCATAGGAGAGAGTTCATCTCCCCCAGGTGAACATGGATAGGAGCTGCAGCTCATTGCTACAGCTCATGCTTTGCACACAACAGACTCCAGACTCCTAAAATCACTGACATCTCTGGTGTTTTATTTTTCAAAAGAAATAATCAGACTGCAGGCAATACAAAAGAGCTTCAATAACAGTTAGTATGGAAGTCAGTACTAAACTATGTGGACCACAGACCTGACTTAATACAAGGCAGCTCATTGGGTTCAGGTTGGCCACCAACCAATGGCCACCACTGATACACATGTTCTTGTTAGGAAAGCAGTTGTCATGTTGCTGTGTAAAGAAATGAAAACAACCATTCCTTTAAGAACAAAATTATATCTGCCCCATTGCCAGACAAAATAGCAAGCAAATAATCTGTTGTGTCCAGATGGTGTTCCTCGAAGAGTTTGGAAAAAGCTGTTTTTGAACTGCAACTCCCAGAATCCTTCTACATTGGCGGTCCTGGGAGTTGTAGACCAAAAAGGTAATGTTCCCAAGCTCACTTGTGGCCCCTTGAGGCCAGGTTCTTGAGGCCAGGGAAACTCTTTTGATAGGCAGATTGTTTCTACCAGTCATCTCCCCCGACTCCTGCCTATTATGTGTCAGCCTTTGGGATTTGTACAGTACTTGCAGAACCACAGTGAGGCTTGAAGGGTATGGCCATAGACTATTTCCCAGACTCTTCTCATTGGGAGAAGCCAATGTAGAAAGAGTCTCAAAAGCGAGAAACTCTGCCACTCATTGCTGTTATTAGTTATTTTATTCATTTATATCCCTCTTTTTCCCCGATACTGGGACTCAAGGAGACTTAACAAATTCTTAAAAACAGTACGGATTAAAAATATAACAAAAACACTGGTAAAATACATGTAAAAGATTTTTTTAAAAAAACAATTTATAGAGTTAAAACCATTTAAAAGACATTAAAAGGCAGAATATTTTTTTTAAAAAAATCAACACAACATATCTCATCACAGTTAATTCCTAAAAGCCTGACAGAATAGGAAAGTTTTCACTTGTTAGTAGAAGGAGAGCAAGGTGGGAGCCTGGGGAGGGAGTTCCAAAGTCTGAGAGCAGCCACTGAAAAGACCCTTTCCTGTGTTCCCACCCAACTAGCCTGGGAAGGCAGTGGGAAAGAGAGAAGATCTTAAAGCTCAAGCAGGGTCGTGTAGGGAGATACAGTCTTTCAAATAGCCTGGACCCACGCTGCATAGGGCTTTATGCCCAGTAACATTGAATTGCTACTGGAAATGGACTGGGAGTCAGTGCAGGTGTTGCCACAAGGGAGTTCTATTACCAGTTAGCAAACTGGCTGCACCTCGTTGAGCCAATTGAAGTTTCCATGCCCTCCAATGCCTCACAGGCGAAAATGGGCACACACGTGGCCGAGCAACATCAGAATGTGGTCAAAAGTTATTAACATGGAAGAACACAAGTTAGGCGAGGCTGCAGCAGTTTGCTTTTGCCTGAGTCTACTAGGAAGGGCCAGATTCTGCCCCCTACTCTCCTCTCTCCCCTGGTGAATTAACTGCATGCAAGCCATTTTTGCCCTTTGAACTCAGTTTGCAGCCGTTTAAGCTGGGAAGAAAGTGGGGGGAAGTGGAGGAGGAGAGCGAAACTGGGACATTGTAAAAGCAGCGGAGAAAGTGGGATGACAGAGGTCTAATCAGGACTGTCCCTGCCAGATTGGGACAGTATGAGTTTCTGAGCACTTTTCGAAGGAAGCCTCACATAGAGCACAGTGCAGTGATCAAAACGGCATGTAACCAAGGCATGTGTCACCTACCTTGCAGTGGCAGCAACAGAGCTAACACACAAAGCACGGGAGCGAGGGGCATGATGTTGTGTGTGAGGCTGTTCATTGCTTCAAAGGCAGCCCCTGGGTGGTACCCAGCCAACTTCCTCTTCACTTCTGAACTCCAGAGCTTGGTGCAGCTGGGGCCTCCTCCTTTTCAAGAGGGGCAAAGATGTGTGTGCCATGACTTCATCAGCCACAGCCTCTGCCCCCTTTCCTTTCACTGTTCCCACCTACCTTCGCACCTTGCAGAAGAGAAGGGGGGGACACTTTCCTCCTGTGTCTGCAGTCAAGGAAGTCAGCCTCCCTGCTTTCGGCATGTTCTAAAAATGTTTTTAAAAATCCCATGTGGTCAGTTGCTGACATCAGATGGCTCATCAGGTTGCCCTTTAAGGGCTAGTTTGCACTTTCCCAGATTTGGTGTTTTTGCTCTTTCAAATAGGGGAGTGTGTTAACAAACATTAACAAACCACTCACACAAAGTAAAAATACAGATCTGGCCATGATGTCTCATGCCTTAGTTATGTCGCATTTGGATTATTTTTATTGCAGTGTGAAGTGTATCAGATTGGATTGCCTTTGGTGAGTTTCCAGAAACTGCAAGAAGATGCAGCAGGCCAATTAATAATTGTTCACCTGTAGCAAACATGTGATTCCCTGTTTAAATGGCTTCCCTGACTTCCCATTTGTTTCCATGTGTGTTTCAAAATGTTGGGGATGAACTTTAAACCCTTGAGACAGTGTGGTATAGTGGTCTGAGTGTTGGACTAGGAGTCAGGGAGTCCAGGGTTCAAAGCCTGCTTGGCCAAGGAAACTCATTGGCTGATCTTGGACAAGTTGTGCTCTCTCAGGCTCAGAGGAAGGCAATGGCAAACCCCCTCTGAACAAACTTTGTCAAGAAAACCCCATGATAGGGTCCTCTTTTGTAAATGGTAGGGGGAGGAGAGGCAGTCACTGCTGTCCGGTCACATCCCTCCCTCCCTCCCCACTATAGCAGTAGCTGCACAGGGCTTAGTGATTGCCCAGAATGGTGGTGGTGGTTTTGGATGGGACTCATGAGGCTAAAGAATCATTCAGAAAAGGACATATGTGCACATAACGAATGCATGCAGTATGTCATGAACAGAATTCCAGCAAGTTGGCTTTTCTAAGAAAACGCACATGCTTTACCTTTCCTTGTAGGAAAGGCGGTTCAGCCCCTTCAAACTATGGTTGTTTCTTTCCCTTGCCATGCCCATCACCTGCTACAAAGCAGAACTGTAGAGATGAAAAAGAAAAAGTTTAAGCTTTTGTGGAAGAAAAAGCACTTTCTGCACAGTGATTGTGAGAAATCCTGACCACTTTCTTTTTATTGAGATCCATGGTTGTTCTAGTGACAAAGTGTGGAAGTTGAGCAGTAACAGAAACAAAACATAGCAGTTATGATCTTCTTTTTTGGAACACCTCTGCCCCCAGCATCCTAATCAAAAGCTTGTAAAGGAGCCATACAATTTTCCCTTTATTGAAAAGCACTTCAACAACTGAACATAGCTTGGAATTTTTTTTTTATTTTTTTTTTGGTGGGGGATACTACATCCAAGAATTCCTACCCAGCATGAGGGATTCTGGGAACTGTAGTTCAAAAAGTAACTTTCCCAAGTGCTGTACTTAAGGTACGTTGCTTTATTAGCACCAATTCCTTTAGTAAATAATAAAATAAAAATCTCACTTGAAAAATACTGGTAACACAACTCTTCCTTTTCTTCTTTAGAGAAACCTAACATCGGGGGGCGGGGAACACCCTTTGACAAACATCTGAAAATAGACTTTTATATGAGATTATTTAAAGAATTCCTCTCTTGTTCCCCGAATAGAAGGAACTCTTTAAAATACTGGTACCCAAATCGTCACACACTCTCAGTCCTCGGAAAACCCTGTGATAGGTTTGCCTTAGGATTGCCCCAAATCAGAAATGACTTGAAGGCACACAACAACACAACAGCCCAAATCCTTTCATGCTTTCTGAGAGGTAAGGCTCACAACATACAATAGTACTTACTCCCAAGTGAGTGTTCATAGAATTTCAGAGGAAACAGCTAAGAAAATAGGCCATATTACAGTAATCCAATTACATTGTAGATAAGGGAATTGCTTGATGTTACGACCTTTGAGAAAGACTCTGGGAACAAAGGTTTCATTAATGGAAGTATCTAATACATTTCTACTCTTCTGTACATTGTATGCTACTCAACCATAGCTCTGTACAGTACATTGTTAAGTATTAATAACTTGCCAACTGTCAGTGCAAAAACACATCTTTCCCCAACTAGAAAGTGATCCCTGCACCCCATATTAAATATACACCAGTAGCCAACATTTTGGTTTTGATTGTCATTCTTTGTTCAAAGTTCATTAAAACTCTTCTACAGAAAGCAGACCCTGGAGAAGGCATAAACTAACTTGTTTTCAGAATTTCTGTACATAGCCAAAAATAGTTTAAATTACATATATCTCTATGTGTCTTTGTGTTTGTGTCTCTGTGTATATATATTTATATATGTATATATTCCAAAAATACCAGCAGCAATAACAACTGCAAAATACAAACAATGCAGTTTGCTTTCCTGCTATCACTAACTTTATTTCCCTAACTTTTCACTATACATCCCTGGTTAAAAATAATGCATTTGAGAATGTCCCACTACGCTTTCCATGTAAAATGTATGCATTATGCTTTACGTAAATATACATATTGCACACAAATAATTTTCTGTTGACTGCTTCAGTTCAGTGCCTATTGTACAGTCCTTGCAAAACTCCTTATTACAGGTAATTCCTTCCTTTATGCAAGATGAAGGGCTCGTTTACATTGTATAATAATAGCACTATGATTCCACTTTAACTGCTAGGGCTGCATTCTATGGAATTCTGGGTTTGGTAGTTTGGGGGAAGCACTAGAACTCTCTGGCTGAGAATTCTAAACATGCCTCCTTAAATGACAAATTCTAGGATTCCATAGGATGTTGCCATGGCAGTTAAAGTGAAATCATATTGCTTTAATTGCATAATGTGAATGGGCCAGAAATGTGAGTTGAATCAGGATTTCTCCAAGCTGGCTGTGGGCCAAAGTTGCTGTTGTCCAGTTGCTCCATCATTCACTCAGATTATTCATCTGCATTTTGCAAGTTGGTTTGCTTGTTTGTTTTTGAAAGCAAGCTTAATTACACATGGATCAATAATCATCATTACACATGGATGGGTAAAGTAAAGGACTGATGGTGTGAACAGCTCGGAGAAGAAAGGCAACTGTTGTTTTGTGTAGAGGATTGCACACATATCAGTCCTTCCAATATGGGAGACTTCTCCAATTGGGTGTCCTCCAGATGTGTTATAGGGGAGCTGCAGTCTATCACTTCTGGACGGTGCCAGATTGGGGAAGGCTGGAAGAGAATGTATTTTCAGTCATTAGGCAATACCTTTTCTAGGTCTAAAGAGTCAACTTTCTCCTGTCTCACACTTGTAAATGAGAACCAAGATAATTGAAGGTTTGTGCAGGAGACTCAGTGGTAGGCCTGGTTGTGATCTTGTGTTTATTTTTACTTATTTGCTTGATATGAAATTTCTTCTGACAATCCCCATCTTGGCCTATTTGGGATGAGTTGCATGACATGTGAAAGCATCGGAAGATTCTTGAAGTCCAGGTACAGATGAGAAGAGCAGAAGTTCTCTTGCATCCAAAGGGAAGGACTTGCACCATCTGGTCTCTGATGAAGTCAGTGGTAGAGGTCAAACCATTAAGCCTTCTAAATTCATGGAGGTTTTGCTACTGACATGCCAACATATTAGTGGTGCCTCAAACAAAGATTTTGGTCAACAAATCTCAAGGCTGCTTTCACCACTTCAGGGTAATACTGAGGATCCCATGTAAGAACATTGTTTTTAAAAGTTTCTTCATACACAAGTGGCACAGAAATACACATGTAGTACTTTCTTTATTTGAGCCTCAATCATCCAACTTTCCTGCATATTCTGAACTCAATTTATGTCTTTTGGGTGGACTCATGGCAATTTTATCTCATGTAAACAGCATTCTTATTTAATAGGATTCCTGGTTTCCATAAGCCAAAACCAATTTTTAGTTCCAACTACAGCAGCTCCACTGACTCTGTTGAAACTCGCTTGCATTGATTCCATTGGGATTAGCAACTGAATTTAGACTGGGGGTGGAACAGGGGTGTAGCTATGGAGTGTGCATGCAAAACAAGGGTTTTGCACGCCAAAATAAGAATTCTGACCCCCCCCCAATGAAATTTTCCTTCAGTCCTCAAACTGCTAGAATTGCAGAGCGTGGGATACTGAAAATCATCTATAGCTAGAACTCTTCTATTTGCTGGATTCACATTCCCTTGGTTACTTTGGCTTTGGATGCCTAACCTGTATTTCTAAATGCTCAATGGATGTTTTAATCCTAAAACATAGCTATGTTAGTCTGGAATATCAGTTGCAAAGGGATGTTGTAGCACCTTTGAGACTAACTGAGGGAAAGAAGTTGTAGCATAGGCTTTTGTAGACTTGGTCTACTTCCTCAGATGCATGGAGTAAACTAGTGATGTTCTAAGTTACTGCTGCTGGAAAATATAGCAGTATTCTTTTTTCCCCACACTCTCTTACTATAGAGCAATGCCTATTGGACTTCTTGTGCATATTGATTTGTTCCCTCAGCCTCTGTAGTTACGACGTTTCTGTCTGTCCTGTCCACTTCTTCTTGGGCAGCTACCATCTTCTCCTTTTTTCCTAAGCTGGTGAGTCATGGATGACTCTCTCTTTCTCCTTCACCTCATTCAGTTAAATAAAGTTCTTGAGTTATTTAAACCCAAAGTTGCATGTCTCTTTTTATTATATATAGTTCAAGCGCAAAGCAATACATTTGAGCCACGCTTCTAACCTTGTACTCTGCTGGAGGGAAGTTAAAATAATTTAACTTTTAGAATTCCCAACACAGGGAAATTCTAATTCCCCCACAATTGCAATGCTAGAAATTTGGAGGCTAAAGGAAAATTTCATGGGTGGCCCAGAATTCCTACCTGGCAGGGGGAACACTCCCTTTCCTAGGCTAGCAATCATGTGGCCTTGCTGGGAGTTGCGGCCAAGCAGAGCTGCTTGACTCTCAGCCCTGATTTAGACCGTAATATTTTGGTTGCTCCTCAAACATCACCAGTTGACTAACTCACATTATAGGTGTAACTATATACAGGGCCTGCTCTAGTCTAGGTATGGGGAGGGTCTCAGCAAGGTGCCTCTTAAAGGTCCTTCCCTGCCTATTAATTCCAACCCCTCCTCAGGCAGTGGGTTACCCTGAGTATCAGCAATAGCAGCAGGATTCTGAAAACTGTTGGGCAATCCCATCTAGGAGTTGTAGGAGCCACTGGGCTGGCACTGGGAATTTTTTTTTAAGAAGTTGCTCAGGACAGGTCATAGTAGAGGGATATGATGGTGCACTGGAACCTTTGGAGCTGCCCAAGGATAGTAGGTTATGAAGTCAGGTTTGATGATATGCATATAACCACTCTCTCACTTGCCTGGATAATTCCAGATCTTGGAAACATTCCATTTTATAGCTCCAAGAGTCTTTCAGCTAACATGGCCATGCTGGGTGGGCAGATTCTGGGAGCTGTAATCTAAAAAAATAACTTTTCCAAACTCTGGATGTATTTCCAATGACCCTTAGGGTCAATGCAGATACAGCTTGTCCAAAATGACCATGATTTGGTAACCAGACCAAGGGGTTGTCTAGATGGTGAAAAAACTCCTCATAGAATTCGAGGAGAATGCCTTTTGTCCCAATGAGATCCTGCAGTGATTCACCGTATTTGGAAAGGGGGGGGGACTCCAAATACTATCATGGTTTCTCCTGAGGTATTTTTTTTAAAAAAAATGCTAGGGAAATGTACATTCCTGCTCATTAGGACAACTGAATCACATCACTGTACATTCCCGGATAAGAGTGGAAGTGGACACCTGATTGGTCAAATGTGTACGGGGGCAGGCTTGCCGGCTATGAAGTGGTCAGAAGTACAATTTTGTAGTTTTGTGGCAGCAATCGTGCACCTTTTCATAGCACTAAGGTGCCAAACAGCTTTTTAAATTGAAGGTTGCACTTGCACACCTTAGATTTACAGTAAAAAAAAATTACTGTTCCACAGCAGGCAACTTGTTGACAATAGTAACACTAACGATTTACTCCCAGACACTATCTAGATTTGCAGGCATGGTTCCATGTGAATATCAAACATTTGCATACCAACGATTTTGCGAAAAACTGTGGAGACAAATGAATGCGGCTGTGAATTTGTGTTAATGCGCAAGAATGAGCATTATATCTTCTCATCGAGACAAGCCCTAAAACATCCATGGTCATACT
Organism: Gambelia wislizenii; assembly: GCA_030847615.1. NCBI lineage: Eukaryota > Metazoa > Chordata > Lepidosauria > Squamata > Crotaphytidae > Gambelia > Gambelia wislizenii. Next base: position 36,792,040 of record JAUMIR010000007.1, read on the forward strand.
GCAGAATGTTTGCTAAGATTATTTTCTTACATGAAGAATTGGGAATGCCAATTGTGCAAATACATATTGTGGTAATATAAGATAGTGCTACTCAAAGTTGTCATACATGGATTGTTGCCAGTCCATTAGTTATTGGCTGCAGGACCACAGTGTTGTTTTCAGGAAATGAAAAAAACAGATGTCACCAATAAACACAAATATGGTGCTAATCCCTGGCACATTGGCCTCAGGAGTTGCGTCTCCTAGCTTCTTTTAGTCTTGCTGGCTGTTGACTTTTGTATTTGTTTTTTATGTGATTTTAGTTTAGGTGGTTTTTAATTTTATACTAGTTTAATATCTTTTTATGGGGGAGGGTGGCAGTGGGTGGTGCTTAGGGATTTTAGTCAGCATTGTTGTATTTTAATTGTTGTAAGCTGCCCCAATTGTTTTTAACAGAGGGGCGGGGTGAAAATAAATATTATTATTATTAACCCTCCTGCCAATCTCCTACATCAGAGATCTTTAAAAACCAATGATGTAATATAAGAGACTGACCAACAAGAATAAAATTTGAGCTAATATTTCTGGAGGAGGGAAGGAAAAGGTCTGTTAAGACTAAAATAATGAGCCTCATCTTTAAAGCACCACAATAGTCTTTTTCATTTTGTCTAATACCAGTCACCACTTTAAATCTGATATCTGAGTCTGAAAAACTGTTGCTTGGAAGTAGTATAGCAGTTGCCGAGACTAAAAAAAGCCTGAAACAATCCCCCCGCCAAACTTTAAGCATTTGGTCTGTTACAGAAAAGAATCACCCGTCTTACAAGCAAAATGCTAATGGAGCAAACACGGATCCTTAACAGTCCTTGTCTATGAGGTTATTTATCTTGGAAAAAAAGAAAAAAAATAATGAAAAGAATTGGTAAACATAGCTGGATCAATGGTTAATAGGACTGAGTAGTTGCCCATGATCAAAAGCATTAAGGAGCACACTAGCATATCCAAAACCACCATTTTGGTTATCACTTGACACTGTGAGCATGCTTGTTCACCACCTCTAGCATCACAAGATTGTAAGTGTGACTGTGCCATTATAGGCCCAAGTCAAAATCTCCATGTGCCCTCAAAAACACAGTGCTTTGTTAATGAAAACAACATTGTTGAATGTCATCAAGTGCTGAGAAGTCAAAATGATGTGGGAACAAGCCCTTCTGTTTCAAAATTTGGTTCCCACCAAGATCCCTCTTTCTCTTTTTAAATATCTGTTACGTATTTCTAATGTTTCAACAGTGGAAATAAACTAGGCACGTGATTCTACACTAGTTTTGACAAGAAATATGATTCCATTTTCCTCTGCAGTATTTTTTTTTTTTTTTTGGAGGGTTGAGAGGAATCTTGCAGAATGGAGGTATAATAATTTAGCTGAATGTGGTGGTGGGGTGTGCTCTCTACCCAAAATGGCTCAGAACAAAATGGTGCAGTTCAATTCCATTAAAAAAAAATATTAAAATTACTAACAAACAACAAAAGTCCACAATTTAAAGCACAGTCCTAATTGTGACTAACATTATACAGAAGGCAGTGGAAACTGGTTTTCCTCCTTGGAGCTTAATTCAAGGTGTGTGTTTGTTTTTTTCAAAAAAAATTATATATTAAAGCTCAGTTGCTTACTTCACAAAGACATTTCTGCTGGACAGAAGCCTGGAGACAGAGTGAGAGGGTGTTTTGAGTACATGTATATTTGTCCATGATCCAAGCATTCATCTATATTGACCTATTTTTCTAGATGCACAAACACCACTCTGTGGAAGATATGCTAGAGTGTTATTTTTAAATCCATCTAGAGGGTTACGAATAATTTTCTCCTCTGCCAGTAATTAAAAAAAATAAAAGCTCCAATATGCAAGAGATTCTGGACTCTTAAGAAAGTCTTTCTCTATAGTGGTTTTTCCTCTCCTTATGTCTTATTCTTGTAGTAATGTTTCTCTCCAGTTAAAGCCACCGGTTGGTCCATGAGTGAGTGGGAGGATGGGTGGATCAGTCAGTTGCCACAGACCTGTGTCTCCAAGTTCTTCACAGCAACAAAAACCCAAGTATGGAATCTGCAGTGCATAAAAAGAATGGGATTGAAAACCAGAAGGAGAAGTAAGAAATGCAAGAGAAGTATATTACAGTAGGCTCGTCTGTATGTGATGATATACTGCGAGTGGTTGCACATTTTCACCCATTTGCAGTGACACCGTTTTGTCTACACCTTTTTCTTTTTTGCCTATTTGCATCTATTCGCATCTATCTGAATGGAGTGGCTATATGCTCTGATAAAGGGCAATAGAGCGAAAATGTGCAGTGATGTGAATTCAGACGGCCACATGTGTGCATCTATGAGCATTTTCCAGGAAATTTCTGGGGAAACCACAAATCCTTTTACTGCATGATTTGTGGAGTTTTTAGCCCTCGTTCCTTCCGAATACCATCAGTCATATTCAGATCATGTTCGGACACGTCATATTCTCTCCAAATTTTATGAGGAGTATTTTCAGTGTTCTCAGCCTTTGGTCATTCATAGAATGATAGAGCTGGAAGAGACCACAAGGACCATCTAGTTCAACCCCCTGCCTGCAGGAACACACAATCAAAGCACTCCCAACTGATAGGCATCCAGCCTCTGTTTAAAATCCTCCAAAGAAGGAGACTCGACCACACTACGAGGCAGTGTATCCCACTGCCAAACAGCTCTTACGTACTGTCAGGAAGTTCTTCCTAATGTTGAAGTGGAATCTCTTTTCCTGTAGTCTGAGTCCATTGCTCTGTGTCTTAGTCTTTGGAGCAGCAGAAAACAAGCTTGCTCCATCCTCAGTATAACATCTCTTCAAATATTTAAACACAGCTATCATGTCACCTCTTAACCTTCTCTTCTCCAAGCTAAACATACCCAGCTCCCTAAGCCACTCCTCATAGGGCATGGCTTCCAGACGTCCCACCATTTTGGTTGCCCTCCTCTGGTCATAGTATTCCAGATAAGGTCTGACCAAAGCAGGATAGAGTGGCACTATTACTTTCCTTGATCTAGACACTATACTCTATATTAGTGTATACACTATATATACACTATACTCCTATTGAAACCTTCTCCCCTTCAGCCTTCTAAAGTCCAAAGGAATACCCTACAATTATCATGCACTATTGTTGAGAGGGCAAAACAATAGGCCACAATTATTAATATACTTTTGAACAAAGCATGTTTGGACTTCTTAATCTATGCACAAAAACACAACACTTCTATACATGTAAAGGGCTTCATCGGATTGGGGGATGTTAATTACCTTTCTGACCATCTGTACAAAGTCCTTGGAATTCTGGGGCGACAGTCCTTGCAGCTGGCAAGTACATGCCTCAAGGGAGGAAGCATGGGCCACTATCAAAATGTTATTCCCTGAAGGAAGAGACAGACAAAATGCAAGAAGGTTTGGCACACGTGGCTAACTTTCCACGGATAAAGTACACTTTTTTTAAAAAAATCTTGGCATTTGTTGGTCAAGATTTCATCAAATGAACAACAAAACAAATCCAGCCTTGGAAGACTGTGATTTTAAGCAGAGAAGTAACAGGAAGGAGAGGGTGCTTCATCCTTTCCACTGCCACTGTTTGCCTCACTCGAAAGCATGTCTCTCTGCTGCTTTCCCCCTTGCGGATTTCATATGCCCATCCATACTCTCCCCATCCCCCCCCCCTTTTCTAAAAACCTTGCAGCTTCCTGGGAATGTTTTACAAATACAGGTTGCCCCCTATATCTGCAGAACCAAAATCTGTGGATTCAGTTAGTAAAACAGGGACACAAATCATAGAGTTGCACTGGAAAATGCCTAACAAGGTGTCTTCTTGAGGAATTGCTAGGTCTTTCCGTGCAACTCTATGGTATGTTTGTACTGGAAGTCCTTTATTTTAATAGGGTTTGCTATTATCCGCGATGTCATTTAGAAACGGTACATCTGAGAACATATCCCCTGCAGATACTGGGGCAGGGGTTGCCCTGTACAATCCAATGTTAGTTGCATATCTTTGTATGTAACGGATGCGGTTTTCTGGAAAGCAAACAAAAAAGCAAATCTAGTATGGAAGAAAACAAATACAGCCTACTGAGGTTGCAATCCCATGCATACTTTCTTTGGAAGAAGCCTCATTTAACTCTGCAGGATCTATTTCTGAGGGAAAGTGTATTGGCAACGATCCCATTGTGTAACTGCACCAGCATAGTGTGCAGCAGTGGCAGGAATCAAAAGACTGTGGGTGCAGTGCCACAAAGGAAGAAAGGCAGATTATTTGTGGATTATGTCAGAAAAGAATTTAATCCCAGCTTTTTGGGTGGGTGTGGGCATTCACTTCAGTGATAGCTGGTGGCTTCCATATCAGTGGGACAGTGGATCTGCTCTCAGTTTTATTCTGAACACTAAAAGAACTTTATTTGGTGCTTCACTTATTTTGGGGGTAGAATTCAGCACCTTGTGCAGATCCTTTCAAATTTGCACTACAATCAAGAGCAGATTCACTGTCCTACCTGACATGGAAGCCATCAGCTGCCACAGTCCTTGAGGCTAAAATAAGTTTTCCAAAGGCTAGGCTTGCAAAATTACCTGTTCTGTGGCACAGGTTATGGTCCAAACTAGTGTTCCTAGGATGCATTTTGCTCCAAAGACCCATTGCCAGAAGGCTCTCTTTCAAGAAATAGGCTACTTGGAGCCTCCAACCTTCTTTTCCCAATGACAACTTTAAAGAATCTACCTTCTCTCCTTCCTTCACAGTGCTATGCAGTCCAGTGCACTACACTAGCACTAGGATTGTAGATCAATTACTGCAAAGAGGTGGGTGGGTTTACTTGCCTTTGGCTTTACATTCACTTAGGATCTCTTTTGTTACTTGATAGCTTCTACTGATGTATGTATCATAGGACTCAGAAATACCTAATTTGCTCACAGGTATATGAGGTCTGTGGAGATAAAAATAACAGACATACATAGAGAAAAAGAATGAGTAGAAAAGAAGAGGTGGTCCACTACTAAATTTATAGAGACAAGTGAGGTCAGTAACTGAAAACAAACAAGCCGACCTCTTGGCTTAAGAATCCACTGGTATATGTGCCTTCAAGTCACCTGTCAACACATGAATTTTATAGGGTTTTCTTAGGCAAGGAATACTCAGAGGTGCTTTTGCTAGTTCCTTCCTCTGCAAGATATCCTACCACATCCAAAATTAATTGGGCTCACCCTGCTAAACTTCCAAGATCAGATGGGATCTCATGCTTTTAGGGTATTTAGGTCAAGAGTCCTTGAGCAAGCAGGGATCACCAGCACTGAGGCCATGATATTGAGAACACAGCTGCGCTGGGCAGGGCACGTTTCTAGGATGGAGGACCATCGCCTCCCAAAAATAGTACTCTACGGTGAACTCGCCACGGGTCAGCGTAAGAGGGGTGCTCCAAAAAAGCGATACAAGGACTCCCTGAAACAACACCTCAGGCTCGGCCAAATTGATCACCAACAATGGTCCGCCCTGGCTTCATATTGGGAGTCATGGAGATGCACTATCCATAATGCTGCAGCCTTATTTGAGAACTCACGCCGAACAAGTCTTGAAGAGAAATGACAACGCAGAAAGAATCACAACCCAAAAACATCACCCAAGGAGACGTTCTGCTGTGCTTTCTGCAACTGGACTTGTTTATCTTGGAGTGGCCTTTTTAGTCATCAGCACGCTTGCAGAAAGCGCGGGATGAGTCCTTCCTGAATCTTCGTTTGCGAAGAAAAGCCAGAGAGAGACAAATAACAGAGAGGTATCTTTTAAATAATAATAATAATAATAATAATAATAATAGTATTGAATATGCAATTTGTAGTTTTTTTTCGGATAAAGATGGGCAGACATTTCATAAGAATTATACGTAAACTCAAGTCGGCCTTAGTATCAAACATGTGCAAGAAACCTTGAACTGTCATGCCAGTTTAGGCCTATAGCTTCCAATCCTTTTATTTAACTCTAGCCCACTCTGTGTCTTGCTTGTTCTTTTTTTTTTTTTTTTTTTTTTTTTTATTATTGTTTTTATGAATACATTTTCTATTACATCAACATTATTAAACAATGAAAAAAACTTCCACCTCAACAGAGTTCGTGTTTGCTTACAGAAACGTTGTTCTTCTTCTGTTATAATAGTTTGGTCTTCTAGCTTAATACATTCATCCTCAAATTAATACATTCATAAGAAGACTGATATACTAGAGTTATAATGTTTAACTCCCCCAGAGGGGGTAAAATTTCCTTTAAATCTGTATATCAAGAGTTATTACTGATCAGGAGAAGTACCCACCATCCAATAATTAGTCTATAAACCAAGTATTCATATATCCATTCCATTTACCTTTCCAAAACTCTATTAACGTTTCCCAGTCAATTCTAAAGTCCTCTACCGATCTATGCTTAATCCAGCCTGTTAAAAATTCCATCTGAACCACTTCTCTCATTTTCATCTGCCATTCTTCCTTGCTAGGGATCTCACTTTGCCGCCAGTATCTTGCGTACACTATCCTAGCCGTCGTAGTCATATATAACATGGCTTTTTTGTGTTTAATAGGAAAATCTTCCTCCAAAATATTCAATAAGTACAACTCTGGTTTTAATTTGAAATCGAACTTAAGGATTTCTCTAAACTCATCGTGTATCATCATCCAGTATTGTTTAGCCTTTTTACACGTCCACCACATGTGGTAAAAAGAGCCGTTTGTATCTCCGCATTTCCAACAGTTCGGCTTAACTTGCTTATACATCTTGGACAATATCTTTGGGGTTAAATACCAACGATATTGCATTTTGTAGCAATTTTCTCTTAATTCATTGTTTATAAAGGTTCTCGCGCTTTTTTTCCATAATGTTTCCCATTCTTCCATTAGAATACTTCGCCCCACATTTCTAGCCCACTTTAGCATATATTCTTTAACTGTCTCCTGTTCTAGTTCCAATTTCAGCAATAGTTTATACACCCCTGCTATCTTAAACCCTTTCTGATCCACCAATAAGAGGTCTAACTCAGTTTTTAGATTCTCCACACCTATCTCTTTATTATCTGTTTTGAACCTCTCTAAAAGCTGACGATATTGAAACCAAGAACATTTTATCTGATTTTCTTCTAATTCCTCCCTGGTTTTAAATCTACATTCTCTCTGTTGAAAGAGTAAGAGCTCATTGTATGTCCACCATTTTTCTCTGTGGGTCATTTCCGTTCTTCTAAATGCCTCCTGTGGGGACACCCATAAAGGAAGCTTAATATAGATTTGTGGTTTGACCTTTTTCCAGATTCTGAGAAGGGATTTTCGTATGAAATGATTGTTGAAATTTCTATCAATTTTTTCTTTACTGTACCACAAATAAGCATGAAATCCAAATTTCATGCCCACTCCTTCCAGAGTCAGTAATTTGTTATCTTCTAACGTAAACCATTCATATAACCAGACCATAACGCTTGCATGATAGTATAATTTCAAATTTGGTAGTCCCAATCCACCCCTCACCTTTTCATCTTGTAATATTTTTTGTCTTATTCTAGGCTTTTTATCTTGCCAAATAAATTTCATCACATCCTTATTCCAAAGTTTGAACAAGTTATCATTTAACATGATGGGAAGATTCTGAAACAAATAAATCATCTTTGGTAATACCGTCATTTTTATCGTTGCTAATCTACCTAAGAGAGATAGGTTTAGATGTCTCCAATTTTCCATATCTTTTTTAATTTCCAACCATTTTTTTTTATAATTATTATCAACCAAATCCATATTGTTTTTTGTAATTATTATTCCTAAGTATCTGAGTTTCTTCTCTACTTTGTAACTCGTAAGTGCTTTAAGTATGTCTTCTTCTTTCCTGTCCATATTTTTTGTTAGCAGTGTCGTTTTTTCTTTATTTATATAGATGCCAGACAATTTACCAAATTCTTCTAGTATTCTCAATAACGTCGGGATGGATTCCAGTGGGTCTTCTAAATAGATTGCAAGGTCGTCTGCGTACGCACTGATTTTGTATAGTTGGTTTTTGATTCTGACTCCTTGAATCTCACTTTCTACTCTAATTCTGTTACATAGCACTTCTAAAACCATAATGAAGAGTAATGGAGAGAGGGGGCAACCTTGTCTTACCCCTTTCTCCAAACTTATAGGCTTTGTTTTTTGACCATTAATCACAATTTGTGCCGTTTGTTTGTTATATATGGCTTTAATTGCGTTCAAATATTGATTTCCTACTTCTACCTTTTCCAGTAGCTGCAGCATAAATTTCCAATTAACGCTGTCAAAGGCCCGTTCTGCGTCTAATGCTATCATCGTGAATTTTTTATCAGGCTGTTTGTCGAAATATTCAATAAGGTTTAGTATCTTCCTGATGTTACTGCTTATACGCCTATTCGGGAGAAATCCCGTCTGATCTTTATCTATCCATTGAACTAGTACCTTCTTTATCCTTTCAGCCAAGATGCTTGTAAAAATTTTATAGTCGGTATTTAAGAGTGAAATCGGTCTGTAACTCCGCATATCCTCCACATCTTTGTTCTCTTTTGGTATCAATACAATATTGGCGTCTTGCCACGATAATGGTAACTCTCCCCCCATTAATATATTGTTGAAAGTTTTTGTTAATGGAGTCTTTAATGTCTCCACAAAGGTCTTGTAATAGTTTGAAGAAAAACCATCGGGGCCTGGAGTCTTGTTTGCCCTTAACGATTTAATCGCCTTCTCAACCTCTGAAATTGTAATCATTCTATTTAGCTCTTCTCTTTCGGTTTCCGTCATTTTTCGCATGTTTTGTTGAAGCAAATAGTCGTTTATCATTATCTGCGTTTTTTCATCTGTCGGAGAGGCCTTATATAGGTTTCTAAAATATTCTTGAAAGGCGTTTTTTATTTTGTCTTGTCTAGTGTATATATTTCCTTTCTCCTTAATTTTCAGAATTTGCCATTTTGTGAGAAGGATGTGTGTTGGTACCTGTCTTCTGCTGTATATACCCATAAAAGCAGATACCACAAAGGGCATTAAGAAATAATTTAAAATAAACAAATATAGCTACTATTTTTGGTTTTTCTCTCTTTGGCTAATATCCAGGCCTCTCCCTTCTTTCCTTCCCAAAGGGTTGCAGCTGTTAACATCTGTCTTCTAAAAAGGGCAGCTTCCTGTTCTCTGAAGTCCGTCAATTCCTTCTAGCACCTCACATATTTTTTTGGTCTCCTTGGTCCTGCACCTTTGTCCTCCAGACTTGCCAGTTCTTACAAAGCATCACCACCCTGTCACAACTCAACTCCCTAGCAGCCATCTCCCTCTAGCCTGACGTTGGGGATGTGGAACCCTTGGCCCTCCTGATGTTTTGGACTTCAAATCCCAGAGGTCCCAACCAGCATGGCCAATGGATAGGGATTATGGGAACTGTGGCCCAAAACAATGGGAGGGCCAAAGTTTCCCTGTATCCTTGCTTTAACGCTTCCCTAGATGCTAGATGCCTGAGCATCAGGTTGATGGGATCTGCCATGGATAAGCTCCTCAGCAGAAGATGAGACACATAGAGGAGCAGAATTCCTATTCCAAAATCCTGGTTCACACTGGCCAAGCTAACATTCTGCCAGGTGTAACTTTGTTTCCTCCCATATTCTGCACTTCCAACCTACTGAACTGCCTCCATGGCCATTTAGTAGATGCAGGGAAGATGTGTGTGTGTGTGTGTGTGTGTGTGTGAGAGAGAGAGAGAGAGAGAGAGAGAGGTAGCAGCCAGCTGCAAGAAGAGAAAGGTGTACCCCTGGACCTTGCAGGGGTCCTCTGGAGACCTGGGAAAACATAGACATCTTCCTGCTGGAACCTGCTGCATGGGGAAGGAGACACCCCAGTAGTAGGTTGGTGGGTTGCAGATGAAGGTCCTGAATACCTCTGTCCACAACAACCATTAAAAGATGCATGCAGGTATTATGTAACATTACATCTGTATGTCACCAAAAGGATTCTAGTCCTGGGCTTAAACCCAACTGCTGATCCTAATTACAGTAGTCCCACTGAAGCAATGGAATTTATAGAAGTGCTGAAATACATAGAGTCATAGAGCTGGAAGAGACCAAAAGGGCCATCCTGTCAACCCCCCTGCTATGCAGAAACACACAGTCAAATCATTCCCGACAGATAGCCATCCAGCCTCTGTTTAAAAACCCCCAAAGAACGAGAATCTACCACACTCCCAGGCAGTGCATTCCACTGCCCAACAGCTCTTACTGTCAGGAAGTTCTTCCTTATGTTTAGGTGGAATCTCTTTTCCACTCACCAATTGATTAAACGAGTCTACTCTAGCTGGAATTAGCAATTGGACAAAGACACTAGCCTGGTCCATCTGCATGAGAACCGAAAACAGAAATGAATTAATAGTATATCCAAGCCTCCCTTACCTGTACGTTGTATCAACACTCAAACTGGCTGCAGCTAAATCCACTGGAGGTATCCAAGCGGGCAGAGAATTCCCAGAGACCCATTTTGTCCACTCAAATAACCCCGGCTCAACACGAATCTTCAGGTTATTTTCTTGCTGCAAGCCTACAAGGTGAAGAATAAAAATAAGGGCCCATCAATTAAGAAATTCATTCAAATCCAGAGAGAGAAGCATTTCACATACGTGCGGCTCCAGCTATAGGTTTTTGCTGGCCTTTGGGCACAAGTGTGTATGTCCTGCTTTGCCGTACTTCCACCCCTCTTTCTTCCCTTTACCATTCAACACTGTTGGCTACTGAAAGGAGACATCATCCCTGTTTATTGAGCCAACCACTCATTCTTCCCAGGGGTACTGGGAAGACCCAAACAACATGAATTAACCTAGGTGCTTTGTTGACCTCTCCTTACCTTTCAAAATATAGTGTGCAGTCTGTACGCAGCGAAGCGATGGGGAGCTGTAGATGTGGTGGATGACCGTGTTGCTTTCAAGAAGGGCCTCGCCTGAATTAAAGCACACATTCAAAATAAAGGGGTGTAATGTTTCTGTGAGAAAGATGGGCTTGTCAGTGATGCACATCTTATCCTACATTGGTTTGTCATCAGAGCTGGGAAATATTCCTTTTTGGACTACAACGCCTGGGATTCCCCCTTCCAGGTAGTGGAACATTACCAAGCTGGCTCAGAGATTCTGTGGCTGGTAGCCTGTTCGTGACATATTGCATATGTAAGTTGAGCTATGCATGCAGAACAAATTATTTTTTATGGCGCAACGGATCTGATAGCAGCGGAAGTGGAATTGCAACACAGAGAAATGTGGATCATTATTTCGCAGTCATTGACAAATGTTGTGTCGTATTGCTATTCTTCACGGGGGCTGTGTATTGCAGGTATAGCATATTTTTGCATGTGGATATTTACACAACATGGAGGGGATGTTGGATCACAGCCTGTGAGTTGTAGTAAAAAAAAAAATGAAAGCAAATAACCACTTTCGTTTTGAAACAAACATGGCACAATTCATGTTGTTTTGGTCTAACATGTTCTTTTTCTTCTGTTTGTATTGTTAGCTTTTTATTCTTCTTGGCTGAGCTACATTGTTATTGTCCTTAATATATTTACTCCAGTGCTTTGTCAGTAAGCTAAAATTTCAAATACGGTTGTCCCTCCGGATCCACAGATTTGGTATCCACGGATTTAAGTATTCATGGCTTGAAAATATTCTTTAAAAAATAGTAATCCAAAAACAACCTTGATTTTGCCATCTTATATAAGGGACACCATTTTGCTATGCCACTGCATATAATGGGACTTGAGTATTCATGGATTTTGGTATTCATGGGGGGTCCTGGAACCAAACCCCAGCGGATATGAAGGGACAACTGTAAAGATACTGTACATTTACTGTAATAATATATAAATAAATGTATCCTGTAGATTGCATGGCAGTAGTGATTGCACACCTTTAGGTGGCAGTCATGCTGTACATACTGTACGTGAGTATTCATCGCTTAAGAAAACCCCCGGTTGCCATAAATCAACAGGTGACTTGAAGGCACATACACATAGACATGTGCCTTCAAGTTACCTGCCCACTTATGGTGACCCTAGGAATTTCATATGGTTTTCTTAGACATAGGGTTTTCTTATTTGAACACATAATGATAGCTAGTTTTCTGTTTATTTAGCATCTCAGCCCATCCACTCAAGTACAAGCTAGGGATAATGGTAGCTGTAATTATTCCCTATGCCTTTAGTTTCTGCCACCACTGCAATAGCAGAACTGCATACCTTCCCCCATCAGATCGTCCAATAGGAACCTCAAATCCCTGTTGCACATCTCCCAGAAAATTAAATGCCCTACATTGAACAGAAAAACCCCATCAGCCCTATGAAGAGCAGGCTTCTTAAATAACTATATCAGAGAGCCCTAACTCCTTCTCCATTGCCATGTGGAGAGCATAATTAACCCAATGCCAGAAGAAAAGGCACACTCGATCTCCCACCCTGGGAGGCACACCAGCGCTCCCACTCCAGGGAGGCACTGGGCGCTCCTGCTCCAGAGAGGCACAAGGGCACTCCTGTACCAGGGAGGCACATGGGTGCTCCTGGAACAGAAGAAGCTTTACAGTGTGGTCAAGATGGCAAAAATTATTACTGAGGAAGAACAGAGACGCTAAGGGAGACTGTAGCCTCCTGGGAAGAGCAAGATTCCACTGGTAACTTTCTTCCCCTGCTGAGTGCAAACTACTTTTGCACTTTTGAATTCTGTTTGCAGCAAATGAAGTAAGCATAGGACAAAGGTGAAAAGTGGGAGGATGAAAGAGAAACTGGGACATTCTAAAAGCAGCTGAAAAAGCAGGGTGGAAGAGGGTTAATTGGGACTGTTGCTGCCAAACTGGGACAGTTGGAGGGTATGAAACCTGGGATTCCACTTTGATTCCACTTTAACTGCTATGGCTCTGTCCTAAGGAATCTGGGGGGTTGTAGTTTCATGAGGTACTTAGAATTCCCTGTGAGAGCGCTCTAGTGCCTATACAAACTATGAATCCCAGGATTCCACAGGATGCAGCCACGACAGTTAAAGTGGTATGAGACTGCCCTGTGAAAGGGGTCTAAATCTTAAAAGAGAGACATTTCAACCTTTCAGAAGGCGGACACTCCCCAAAGCTGGAAAACACCAAATGAAAGGAGCCCTGGTGGCTCAGTTGTTAAATGCCAATACTGCAGCCACAACATTGTGAGTTTGATCCTGCAGGGCTCCAGGTTGACTCAGCCTTCCATCCTTTCATAGGTTGGTAAAATGAGCACCTGGCTTGTTGGGGGCAATTAGCTAACACACATTGGAAACTGCTTAGAGAGTGGTAAGCACTATAAAGTGATATAGTAACATAAATGCTACTGCTATTGCAATAAAGGGTCATGGAGCAAGGGACGTGAGTACCTGGAGATGCCTTGAGGGCCAGATTTGGATACCAGGAGGGCTGGATTTCTGTTTCCATACAATGAAATTTCTGAATGTATTTAATAATTAAAACCCAAAATAACCTGGGGGTTTAACCTGGGGGAAGAGGCAATGTCCTCTCCCGTTTCTTATAGTTGAAGATCTGCCACACACAAGAGGAGGCAAATTTTGTTTTCTGCTGCTCTGTAAGGTAGGATGCCAGCCAGTAGGTTCACATGAAAAGAGAATGAAATGACGGAGCCATGGCAGTTAGAGTGGTATCAAAGTACTATATTTGTGTAGCGTGAAAGGGTCCCTTGTCTTTTAGAGAGCACCTTGGGAATCCTATTTTCTCACTGTCTTTCCTGGTAGCTTTTGTTTTCAGAAATATGTGCTCAGATCAGCATGGCACAGCCGCAGCAACATGGATTTGCAGCCAAAATGTTTTTCACTGCTGAACCCACAGTGTGTGCAAATGGAGATCACAGTTGAAGTCATTGCCTCCAAACCCATCATGACAACTGCCATGTCTCATCTCGCACCGGGACTTGCACAAATGGCATTGCAGAAGGGCAGCGATGCCACCAGCTGAGCCCTAGAAGCTGAAAATGTTGATGCTAAATTTATGCAAAATCATAGCACCCTGACACTTAAATCAATTAAATCACCCACACTCCCAGGAATATAAGGTCTGGCATCTGTCTCCCACAATGGCTGTTGTTACTCAATAAGCCAGGCATTAAGCAGTAAAACATACGGCATTTTTAATGGACTATATTTTTCCATCTCTCTGTTCTCTCTTCCTCCCCACCACCCCCATCCTTGAGGATATGGGCCACAGCCAATACAAAAAAGAATCTGTGCTTTACCAGCTGATTGCTAACAACATTGGAAGATCACAGTTTGAAGTGTGTAGGAGGGAGGCAGGAAGGAGTAGTGTTTCCCCCTCCCCAGCTCAGATTGAAAACTGAGCCTGAAGAGAAGAACTTGGAGGTTATAATGTTCTGTGAGCATTTGGAGACCCAAGAACTTGGATGCTGTAATGCTCTGTGAGCAATGTGAGCCCCAAGCACCAGAGCATTTATAGTTTATGGTTGCAAGTCCTAGTCAAAAATGAATTCTCACGTATGGCCTTAATGTATTTTTCAAAGTGGTGGCATATAAAGAAAGCTGTTCCCTTGTTGGGTAGTCCCTTCCCCTGCCTCAGGGGTGGACAATGCTGGAAGGTCATTTTTGCTCTCCCCTGGAATTTGCCATCCCAAATAGCCCGGGACAGGTCTGGCACTTGGCATTTTTCTTCATAAAAGTAGCTGATCATGCTCCCAGAAGTCTCTAGAGGCAAGCCTGACCACTTATAAGCTATTCTAAGCCCTTTTCTGTGGCCCCAAACAAAAAGGAAGTGGCTATGGTGAAAATACTCCTCATGGAATGCGAGAAGAATATGACCCGCATCATATCACCGTATTCAGAAGGAGGGGGAAAAATACGCCATGTGCTCCACAGGAAAAGCCTTTGTGGCTTTTCGCAGAGTTTTTAAAAAACAGTGGGGGAAATGCGCATTCCTACTCGTTGGAACAAACATTATGATTCGCTTTCCCAAAGGAGCAGACGCTGAAAGCTGACTGGCTGGACGAGCACAGGGGCGGTGTTTGCTAACAAGGCAAGCACTTGGAACTGCCATGGGTTTTTTCCCCCTCAGTGAGCAAATGCTAATGTGAGAAAATGGGGGTTTGGGGGTTTTTTTTTGGTTTTTGTTTTGTTTTTGGGTTTTTGTTTTGCTTTTTTGTTAAGGTGAAATATCACTCAATTGCACCTTGGGAATCATTGTTATTTTTTAAAGGACTGTTTGGCAAATTGGTAAGTAAAAATGTGAGTAATTCACTCGCAGCCACCACCTTGATTCACAGGCATGCCTGTTTGCACAGCAAATGCAGATAGCTTCGCATGCCTGTGATCTACCTAAAAAACATTAAAAACCTAAAAAAAAAACAAAACCCACAAACACATTAAGGCATTAAGACATTATTGCAGCTGCTGCAAGTTGCCTTTACTGCAAAGCAATCCGCTTCTTTATGCCTTTTCTATTCTTTATATAGACAAGCCCTTGGAAAATCAGTTTTGCTGTCCCCTAGACTTTGGGCAGGCTGCAGGCCTGACAATTTCCTGCATATAAAAGTGGCTGGCCATGCTCCCAGAAGTCTCTAGGGGCAAGACTAATCCTATAAAAGCTATTTTAGACCTTATTTTAGGCCCTTGATAGCCTTAAAAATACCTAAGAAGTGACTACTGGTCATTTCCAGTGTTTTTTTTTTTTTTTTTTTAAAGAAAACCTGTTTCAGGACTTTAAAAGGCCTGCCGTCAATAACCTCTAAATAGCTACTTGTCCCCTCAGAGGTTTCTGGGAGTGGCAGGGTGGGGGGCAAACCCAGACACCTTTACACCAAATATTTTCTCTGTGGGGCCTGCAAATTCCTTCGAGCAGTGGCTCTTAATCTTTTCTTTACCAGGGACCCCCTTTAAACATCTTATGCTGCTGCGGACCCCAAGACTTAAGATTTAAAACCATACAACAGCAACAACAACAATAAGGGAAGACTTTTCTCCTGCTTCTTCCTGCAAATTTGTGGCTGGAGCGGATTGAACAGCAATGTGCAGGCCCAGCCAGCCAGCCTTTACCTTGGCTCCTGCCATGTGGGCTGAGCAGCCTTCAAGCCTTTGGGGACCCCCTGTGAGGACACCATGGCTGCCTGGGAGTCTGCAGACTGCAGGTTAAGAAGCACTGTCTTAGAGGATGGAAGGGGGTATGTGCCCCACAGTCCACACTTTTCCCATCCCCACTCTAGACCCAAAGCCAAAACAGCTTCTAGAACCTAGAAAAGTTGTGAGCATTTTTGGTGGCTTGAAGAGAACGGCAAACTACGTGATTGGCCTTTTTTTTTTTATGTGACTGATGAGCTGTTTTTACATGTCTCCAATTGTTGCTACCTGTTGTGAGCACAGAAATATTTACCCAAGACCTAATTTTGCTGCCGGCTGGGCAACAAGCACCCATCCATGAAGAGAGCAAAGGGAACTCAAATGCAAGGCTTTCCAAGATGTTAAGCGATGACTTCCGCATGCTTGGCCTCCTATGGAAAGATGATTCCTGGAAGAGCAAGCATGGACCCATCCCTGCCGAGGCAGGCTTACCAACAAGCCTTGCTTGTGTGCATCCAAACACGGTGATGGGAGCATCTTTTTCGTAATCCCTGAATCCGCCACTTCTTTGAGGTAGGCTGTGAGGCATGTTCAAGTTTGTGCGCACATACCTTCCTGCCAGGAGACATGGAAAGAGCAAGGTGCTGAGATTAGACAATTCCCTCTTAACATGCCTCCTCAAGTATCCATGATATGAACTTCCTGGCTCCTGAAGGGCACAGGACTTTGGAAGAGTGGTATGTTTCAGAGAGGGAGAGGATCTTGTAGCAGAGAGTTCCAGAGGTAATGCCTTCCCACTAGTCAAACTGTAATGTTGCAGCTCTTATGACTTACTCGGCTAGTCATGGAAGCAGTGGAGATGCAGGGAACTATCTCCTTGCTCTGGCTTCCCAGCAGTGGCTCTGATGTCAGTTGGAGCTGAGCGTCAATTCCAAGGTTTAGTCTGAACTCTAAAAAAGCTACCCAAGATGCTGAGATTAAAGCACCTTGGATAACTCATTTAGAGTTCAGACTAATATCCATCTTTCTTACCTTACTGGCAGATTTCAAGACCAGGTGTGAGCGGCCTGCTTTTGGACTGCTTGCCATGCTACTGACCCCCCACCCCAGACACACACATATACAGTAGTAGGCAGCATATATGCGATGGTGTGCGCAAGATTGTGTACACCCAGATGACTGTAACCAGTTGAGCCAAAAGTAACATAAAATAAGTGGACATTTAGAACTCATATTACTGCCCCCTCATTCAAACCATTGAGAAATAATGCACTAATGGAAAGGGGAAGAATCTTACTTAGATCATTCTTATAAAGGGGAGCAAAATATATACATGTTTGTGGAAGCAGAGAGCTAACTGGAGCAGATGCCTTGGGAGGATGGTGCGGCGACTGGTAGCTCCCATATCATTGAATCCATTCCAGGTCTTACTCTTGAACTTAAAAGGAACTATCCATGGTGCTGAAACCTATCTCCCCAAAGATTTTCCCAACTCTGACAGGTCCTTTAAAGTTCAAAGTAAAACCTGGAGTAGATTCATCAACCCAATGACACTATAAACAACAACTGTCACTGGGGAAATACATAGGCTTACACAGGTATTGCCCCTGCCCCTCATTCCAGACTGTCTTCCAACAGGTAACCATACCTGGTACTGAAAATATAACGCAGAAATCAAGACCTGTATGCAGGATCTTGGCCCAGGACATCAATTCTTCCCCAAGTTACTTTTCTTTAAAAATTTCTGTTGCTATGTGCCTTCGAGTTAATTCCAACTCATGATGACAAGTTCATAGGATGATCTTGCCAAGATTTATTCAGAGAAGGTTTGCCAGGGCCATCTTCTAAGGCTGAGTGTGTGAATTGCCTTGAGTCACCCAGTGGGGTACTGTGGCTGAACAGCCTGGAGTCTCAGAATTCTGGGCCTGCACTTAAACCACTACACCATACTGTCTCTCCATCTTTAAAAAAGATTTAAATAAAATTCTTGGCAGACTGACCTTTGGCATCAAAACACTGTGAGAGCCAGTATTTTCCAAACACGACATCCATCCGTTCTCCGTGGCGGCAAACGAAAAGGCATCTTTTCTGAGGCCCTGGCGGGTTGGCAATTCTTAAAGGCTGCACACAACATAAGGCAGCATATTGGTACACTTTTTAAAACAGCAGCAACCACCAGCGTATCTCCACACCAGTGGCCTAGTCAGTCTGAGAGACTGGTATAGAAACATTCACAGGCATGGATATCTGCTTTACCTGCATACTCTGACAAAAGATAGTGAGTGGTCCGGTATCTCCTGGCCCCTGATCTTCCTGTAGTCTTCGATCCATCACCCCATCGGCGAACATCAGAAGAGATGAGGAAGAAGTGGGGTTCAGAATAGAATATGACCTGTATCACATACACACACATACAGATACAGCTAGTTTGTGCATACGTACACATTTTATTTATGGATTTACAACCTGCCTCTGAACATTACTTTTTCACAAGAGGGTTTGCAATATTACAGGTATCTCCACCCTTGTATCCACAGAACCAATATCTGCGGTTTCAGTTATCCACCTCTGAAAAAAATAGGGACGCATACCATAGAGTCATGCTGCAAAATGCCTAGAGAGGTGTCCTCTCTAGGAATCACTAGGTCCTCCAATGCAACTCTATGATATTTTTGTATCGGAAGTCCTGTATTTTAATAGGCTTTGCTATTATCCACAGTTTCACTAATAAATGGTAAGTTGGGGAATGTACCCCCTGCAGATATAGGGGGGCAACCTGTATTTCCTCCCCCTTCCAGTACAATAATAAACCACAACTCACATGATCACTGACACTAATCAGGATAAAATACTTACTGCTGCCAATGAAATAATCCATTGAAAGCCTTTTGGAATAATAGTGTGTTCAACCCCTCATTATATATGTGTGTGTCGGGGGGGTGGTGGGACGGGCAGAATTTTCCAGGGAAGTAATTCCATAACTGGGGGGGTGGGGAGAAACACCATCCCAAAGAGCCTGTGCCAGGAAGAGATCAATCTCATCTTTACTAATGATGAGCAGTTGAGCAGGGCCCCTGAAAGTAATTTTAAGGTTCAGGTAGGTACATATGAATACATATGAAAGCTAGGGAACCAACAAATGATGGTATCACGGAGAAGGAGGAACAGCCCCATTGGGGCCCTAAGAGGGCTTGATTTGAGCAGAGGGTATAAGATTTGCCACTCTCTGCCCTAGGTGGACCTAGTGGCCCCAAGTCAATGTGGTTACTGGGCGTAGGCTAAAATGGTGCCCAGGAGAGACCAATGGTTGCTTGAAGCACAAGACAACAGGCCCATTTGCCCATCAATGGGGTGGCTTGACATTCTCTATTGCCATGTTCTAGCCTTCCAGCAGGAAAGCGAAACAGACTAATTAGCAATAAAATCCTCCGTCACCCCGGTGCCCAGGAGCTAAGGCTGCATACCCATGGAACACCCAGGTGCTGCACTCGTCCGCTTTGGTGATGTAGTTTTCAGGTAGCAATCCTGAGCATCCGGTTGCAAAGGAGGTACCATAAATCCAGCCTTCACTGGTGGTGATTTGCTCCACAGGAGACATGAAGATGAAATCCCCTGGCACGAGCTCAAGCTCATCATCATTCTGTGGAGTGTACGGGTAAATCACCTGCAGGGTCTACAGGAGAGGAGAGGAGAAGAGAAAAGCCCTCAGCCAAAATCGACCAACCAAGATCTTTCTGCTTCTTGCTCTTAATCATAAACAGGGCTGCAGCATTTGCTTCAATTAAAGTAAATTAAAACCTTTCTTCAACCAACCAAGAAGGTTTCTCAGATGGAGAATACCATCTGAGATGGGGTGGGAATTCTGGGGTGCTAGAACTGTTGTTGAACTGCCATTTCCAGCAGCTCGAGCTAAGGGTGAGGAATTTAGGGATCATCTGGAGGGCTGCATACCTCTCTTTCCTGATCTAAGAAGAGATACTCTCACTTTTCTTTCAAAATTTAATTTGTTTGTTTACAACTTGATCCAACTTTCATGTGAGTAGGACTAAAATCTTTCAGCACATCCAGGCATCCTAAAGTATTCATACACTTTGCTTTATAGTCAAGATCTTGCACTGAGGTTGTGTAGCATAAATCTCTCCATTAGGAGTTAGCCATTAATTGTTTTATGCAGCCCTTGCGTTGAATGGAAACATTGTGAAACTGAATCTAGACACCAAATGAGCAACCGAACATGCAACACATGCACAACTTTGCTTCCACAAACCTAAATGTGGATTTTGTGCATCAAACAAAAATGTGCAATCACATCCATAGGGGAACGTACACATGTCTAGGTCATTGTTTTGTGCATACAAGTTGTTTCCAATGTATGGTGACCTTGAGGTGAACCTATCACAGGGTTTTCTGAGGCTGAGTGTGTGTGACTTGCCCAAGGTCACCCAGTGGGTTTCCATGGCTAAGCAGGAATTTGAACCCTGGTCTCCAGAGTTGTACTCCAATGTTCAAGCTACTACAACACACTAGGTCCACATGTCTAGGACACCAAAAGTATTCTGGCCAGTATCATTCAAGCAGATACTACAACAGACATGACAATCCTCCATATGGAACCCTACCTCACAATCCCTTGCCGTATGTTTTGACCTAAGACGTGGCTTCATTCTTAGAAGTTTGATTGTACAAGAGTCTTGATTGCTGTCTCGAGCCCTGAACTTACCTCATGATTAGCAAATCTAATATCGCGGGAGAATATTGTGGCCATCCAGTCGCAACCCAGCTTGACATCTATGCTCTGAGCTAGCTTCTCAAGCGTGGGCAAGTGGCTTGCTTGGAAGTGGTAAGCCAACGTCACATGGAGCTGCTTCTTATGGGGTTCCACATGGACATCTGCAAATTAGAAATCTGTGGTCAGTTGCATGCAACCCATGGAATGGGATCAGATCTGCCCTGTTGGTCCAGATCAGCTTCCAGTTTCCAACCAGGTCTAGCCAGTTGCTTTGGCAAGTCAGTAGGCAGGGCAAGAACATAAGAAATCACTTTTCACTGAGTTCCTAAACAGTCAGACCATTGGCCCATTTAAGCCTAATATTGGCTATAACAATTGGTAGCTGGGACTCAAGCACAGGACCATTAATTCATGAAGAAAAGTTGAGATGGCCTTTGCTGGTTTGTTGCTGCTAAACTACTTTGTTATAGCAATGAAAATAGCTGCCTAAGACATTAGGGTTGAAGCACACCTGGCTTGGTGAATAATAATATGGAGGATGCCTGCATGCTTTCAAACATTATTTTTTTAAAGACAAACACTGGTTACTCTGATATTATTAAAGACACGGGCTGAGATTGCAGTAGCAGAGTGTAAATCTAGGCCATGCATAATTATGTTTCCTCCCAACTTCCCGTGCTCTTAACTTACCAATTTGCTGCTGGGATGGGAGGACGCTGTCTGGCTGTTTCCTTCTTCTCCCAACCATTAAGTGTCTGTGGGAGGGGGTGCCCTGGCAGTAGATTGGTAAGTTAAGAGCATTGGGGGCAGGGTCATTGCAGACAGAACTGCTGGATACCCCCTCCACAGTGCATAAAAAACACGCACAGGCAGAATTACACCTGCAAATGTTATCAACAGGAGTCCAGCCATTTTATTTATCATAATTACTGCTAATGTTTTTAACTTTTATATGTTTCCAGCTTTTTAATATTCTATTTGTACATTCCAGTTTTAGTGACATGCCTTAGTTATATCCCAGTTGGATTCCTGTAATGTGTTCTACATGGGGCTGCCTTTGAAGAATGTTTGGAAACTTCAGCTGGTCCAAAGAACTGTAGCAAAGACTTTTCTATTCCAACAGGAATTGTATGTTTAATCTGGTTTTAATTATTTAATCTTGTTTTAACTTTTTTATCATCTGGATTTTTAGCCATGTCTTTTTAAATTATTATAAGCTGCTTTGGGTCCCAATCTGGGAAAAAGACGGGATAGAAATAAATAAAACAACAACAATAACAACAACTTAGTATCCAAGCATTTTAAACCTACCCTTTTCCCCTTGTGATTTTGATATTTTTTACTCAATTTGTTATTAATTTGCATTGTGGGTTTCCTGCATCTTCATATTTTGATTGTCTTATCAGCAGACCAGGTTTTCTGTCCTTTTGCTCAGGTTTTTCAACCATGACCACACAGTTGCTTCTAGGTAGTTAGCAAGCAGGATGTGAACATAAGCCACCTTTCCCTGGGTTTAACACAGGGTCTGACCACTATTGGCTTCTCTCAGGGAGAGATCCTTCTCAGTTCTCCTTGCTAAATTTTACCACTGAGTTATGGAACCCAGACTCCAGTGGGAGTGTTTTATGAATAGATATGTGATAGGCAATCCCCATTTCCTCTATAAGCCATAAAAACCTATTCCAGAGAGCTGGGAAACCTTCCAGAACAGATTTTTGGCATTGCAATGGGCTAAGGGCCAATGGGTGGGTGGTGGAAATCCCAAATCTACCACGTTGGATCTAGCTGACTAGTTCTACCACCCGCTCACAAATACACTAAGCATCCCAACGTTTGAAATTCAGGAGGCCATTCACCTCTGGGAGCATAGACATTTTGTTCAAATGTACAGTGAAGTAGAAAGGAAGGAGGGGTCATGGAAGAAAGAGGGTC
The DNA here is from genome assembly GCA_030847615.1 of Gambelia wislizenii. Lineage (NCBI taxonomy): Eukaryota > Metazoa > Chordata > Lepidosauria > Squamata > Crotaphytidae > Gambelia > Gambelia wislizenii. The sequence goes on from JAUMIR010000007.1 coordinate 36,814,814, forward strand.
CGGGGGTGGGTTAGGAATCATGGTGGAGAAGTATGTGGAATGAATAGCAGAACTGTATGTAGATTGGATGCTGTCCTTGAAAGGGATTTTTTTTTAAAAAAATCAGCATCTTGAGATCAGTGGTAGAGGCAGGAAATGCTAGAATAAGAAAGCAAAGAAAATGCACACACCCGCACACATACAGAGAAACAGGTAGTTCTTTAACCTTTGTAGTTCAAAGGTTAAAGAACTACAAAGATGTCAGCTTCCTTTTTGGGAGATAATGAAACACAGAAAGTATAGATTCTGTTTAGCATTTGAGCCAATGAGAATGGAAAAGGCTATGCATAATACCGTAGGATTCCTCTCATTTAGCTTTAAAAAAAAGGGGGGGCGGGAGATCAGGTCTCTAGGAGTTTTTAAAAAGTCTATCTTTTCTGGACCGCTTCAGATATTTTGCATCTCAGAAAACTTCCAAAGGGCAACCTCCTCTGGACATGTTCCAGCTTGTCAACATCCTTCTTGAATTGTGGTGCCCAGAATTGGACATCGTATTCCAGGTGAGGTTTGACCAAAGCAGAATAGAGTGGCACTATTACTTCCCTTGATCTAGACACTATACTTTTATTGATGCTCCTGTTGATTAATCTTGGCCATCAGAGTGAAAACCTCTGAAACGCTTTACTTTTGCATGCAGGACTGAAATTTGTAGATCTTTACTTGAAGGAGTTATTTCTTATACTACACAAAAAAAGAACATGAGATGACAATTAAACAAACCACACACCAGGGCCTGCATACTCACCAGCTTTGGAGGTGGCTTCTGCAGCAAAGTCTGCTGCAAACTTCTTGAGGATTTCTGCACTCTCCTCCTTGACGAAGAGTCCAATGAAGTTTGATGATGTATAGAGCTCCAAGGGTAAAGGAGTCGGGAACTTGCACCTCCACCGGGTCACTGTGGTGTGCAGAGCTTCGCAGAGGGCATCGACTTTGCTGTCTTCACACTGCAAGAGATGTGGTTAGATTAGATTGGGGTGGGAAACTTTCATGGGTTAGGAGCTGCATAGACCCCCCCGCCAGGGACCTCCAAGGGTTGCACCCACTCCCAGTCAGAAGGGCATTTTTGTTTTGTTTTTACTTTTTTGACCACAAAAGTTGCTGGATGCCTCTAGAGGCCTGGGAGCAATATCATCACATCCCCTCCTCTGCCATTTTAGGTCCAAGAGAGGCCTTAAAAAACACACATCATCATGTGACCTGGAAGTCAACTTCTGTTTCATTTCCTGTCTTTGTAAAAGGTCTCTTCTAGGTCCAAAGCAGCCAAGGATCCCCCAAACCCCCAAATATGGTGGCATGACCCTTATTTTCCCTAGTTAGGATTGCTGTTGTTATGTGTCTTCAGGTCATTTCTGACTTATGGCAGCCCTAAGGTTTTCTGAAGGCTAAGAGTGTGTAACTTGCCCAAGGTCACCCAGTGGATTTTCATGGCTGAGCAGGGATTCGAACCCTGGTCTCTAGAGTCATAGTCCAACACTCAAGCCACCACGCCATGCTAAGTGAAAACTGGATATGGTTCCTCTTTTAATGGTTGTGTAAAAGAGGGGATTTCAGCAGGGTTGCTTGTAACCTGGTTGTACTGCTGAAATTCTTTCTTCTACACAGCTATTAAAGGTACAGGAGCCCTCTTCAGTTTACACACTGGCTACTCTACCCCTAGAAGGGGCATTTGACAACCAGTTTCGGGGGGAGGGCTAGGGAGCGCTCAAAAACAGCATTGAGGAGATGCATCCCTGGATGATGCCAAGTCTCATCAGGGATGGAAACATGTTCTGTGTTTTCCCCCTTTCAAATCAATTCAGTGTCTTAATATTCTGAAGACACTCATATTAATCTTACAGTACAGTCCATGTTACATGAGCCTTGACACTTACCAATTGAAATAGTGAATTTCCTATACTGTTGAAAAAACAGTTCTTTGTGGTCATTCTTCACAACAATTACTGGTGTTCATTATTGCAATAAGCCACCCAAAAACTCTATATGGTAATTGCATTCCTCACCGCACAGAGGGAGAGCTCATGTTTTGCATGCAGCAGATGACAGGTTCAATCTGTGGCCTCACTAGGGTTTTTTTTTTCCTTGTAAAAAACGTCCAAGTATCAGTTGACAAGGGAGATTATGGATCATCTGATGCTTGAGAGATAACTACCAATTTGGGCTGGACAGTGATGGGCTTGATACACAAAAGATGTATCTAGTAGGCACAGGATGTCTGCTATTTGCTTTCCTGACAAGATTTTTACCACTTTTTTAAAAAAGAAATATTCAGGGATGTAGTTAAGGGGGGCATTTTAGGGGAGGAAATGTGACAATGCAGGGTCAAAGAGCTACATCTTTCTTGGGATATTAAAACTGAATTTAAGATGGTGGTGGAGGAAGGCTTGATGGCCTTTATTTTTAACAATGACAAGAAAAGTTGACGACCTTGCCTTCCTTTTGTGTCTCAAACACCTCATGACCAGCAAGTGATATATGTGGCCTTTACCAGCATCAAACCTCCCTCCACCACCATCTTAAATTCAACTTTAACATCTTAAAGGCCCTCTATTGTCATATTTCTTCTCCTAAAATTACAGTACTTTTAACATCCAAATCGTCACAAGAAGCATGTGAATTTCAAAAGCTTGCATAATGTATTTTGTGCCTTTTGGATGGCCTAAAAATGGTGTCATAGGCTGGCAGGCCATCATGACAAATGGTACCACCAGCACTTTCCTGCCCACACATTCCAAAAGGCCATCAGAGAGAGTAGAGGAGGTCATTGCTCCTTTTAGGTTCTCCTGGGCTGTATTAAGCTCTGAGAGAACCTAAAAGAAGCACTGACCCTCTCTACATTCTCCTCTATAGCAGGGAAGTGCCAAAGAGTCACCACAACCACTATTTTTCTGCCCAGGCATTCCAAAAGCAGTGAACCCCCTCTACTCTCTCTGGTGCTTTACTCTACTCTCTTTGGCACGTACCCACCATGGCAGAGAAAGCAGAGGGTTTTTTTATATGACCTCAACTTATCTGTGGGTCATATCGAAATCCATAATTTTGGCCCCCAAACCTACCCTCAACTTATACCTGTAGTTGACTTATGCATTGTATATATGGTAGTTTAAATCCTAGGTTGAGACAGGCCAGTCTGGCACAGTCCTCCAGACACTATGCACTAGACCTGTAAAAAGTTAGTTTTTTGGACTACAGCTCCCAAGACCCTCCCCTCTTTACCACTAGCATGGGTAGTGGTCATGCGGGTTGGAGGATTCTGGGAATAATTTTCCTTGGGCCCACAGTTACACATTGCATGCAATGTGATCCTTAGAATTTGATTGGATTCCAAAAAGAGCAAGCAAGCACAGAAGGAGCACATAACTCACCATAAAGAACTGGCAGAGGGTGATGTGGGGGAAGATGTTGTGTGCTTTGTTCTTCCCGCACAACTGCTTTGAGTGCTGCCAGAAATCGGAGAGCTTCTGGGCTAAAGGACCAGTGGGGCGCAGGTAAAGGACATACTCTCGAGGCAGGGGGTCATCAAGAAAGGGGTCACAAACGTGGGAAAACAACCTGTAATCCAAAACAGAGGAAATGGGATGGCTAACTCAGGACAGCAGAGGAGAATAAACAAGTTCGATACAGAAGTTTCTTTCTGTCTTTCTAGAACAGTTTTTGAGGAGATGCAATAGCACAGACGGAAGTTCTGCCCACAGTTGCTGAGATATGAACAGACGATATGCCTCCAACTAGGGCAGTGATGGCGAACCTATGACACGCGTGTCAGCACTGACACACATAGCCATTTCTGATGACACGCGGCTGCTGAGGCAGCCACATGACGAGAAGGATGAAATATTTGCTGCTCCTGAGGATGAAACATTTGCAACTAGAGTCTTGGAGTTAGAGTCTAACTCTAAGGACATTTTCAGACACAAAAAAGTCATCCTGAGGACTCAGGAGAGGTATGTGCCTGTTTCGTGGCAGGGGGCCTGTTTCTGATGATGCCGTCCCTCTCACGTTACCCTCTGTGTTCCTTCCGTGTCACATGGAAGGAAAAGGCACTACTTTTTATTCACGAAGAACTTCCATGAGTAAAAAGTGGCGCCTTTTCCTTCCATGTGACACAGAAGGACACGCGAGAGGGACGGTGTAATCAGAAACTGGCCCCCTGCCACAAAACAGGCGCATACCTCTCCTGAGCCCTCAGGATGACTTTTTTGTGTCTGAAAATGTCCTAAGACTCTAGTCGCAAATGTTTCATCCGCCCTTATTAGATAATAATTAGTTTTTGGTTTAATAAATACAATTATATATAACAATTATACAATTATGTTATTTAAACTATAAATATCGCAAAATAATGCTTTTTCCTCAAAGTGACACACCACCCAAGTTATGCTCAGTTTTTTGGTGAAGTTTGACACACCAAGCTCAAAAGGTTGCCCATCACTGAACTAGGGGAACATCATTCCATTTGCTGTGGATAACCCAGCTATAGTACAACTACACAATAAGATATACTCCACTGTCTCTGTTGGGTAAGGGCAGACAGCATTTTCTGATTCCTGTCCCTAGTCAATGGCTGCCTTTACTTCTCATATGTGCTTAGGGAACTGCCAAGTGATAAATTGGTTACTATGAACTGCTATTTAGCTTCAAGTCTTTGTGTTATTTATGGATGCCTGCTGTTTCCATTGTGCACCTCTCTCTCTCTCACACACACACACTACACATTCATATTGTACAGTATCATGTATTTCCCAAGATACAATAGTCCACATTGGAGAGGTTTATCTTGAAATGCTGAGTGCAGAAGTGTGGGCAGAAGGCAGCTCTCAATCTACTGGTAGGTCTCTGGATGGTTTGCAATAGGTTGGTGAGGATTTCCATTTCCATACTGTTTAACATTAGCAGGAATTATTATACTGTAAATTGTACCACTGAAACAAAGAAAGTTTGGTGTAATCAGGAGTGGATTTTTGGGTGGAAGAATGCTGGCTCTATTTCCAATTCTGAAATACAAATTCTAGGTGTTAGAATTTTAAAATAATGTCAAGGTAACTGTGGGCCTGAAAAAGACCCTGGGGCCCCATGTGATCCACAGCTGACCTTTGCCACACAAGGCTTTCTCTGGTGGATCACAGGGATCTAGTTAAAAAAAAAGTAGATTCTGCCCACCAGAGGTTTTTGCCCATTGTTTCTCTAGGGCAGCAACCTTTTGCAGGGATAATCTGTTCACATGTTAGGTACACACTGGTGTTGGGCAAGACTGAAATTTGCAGAGCCAAAAGCAGGGGAGATCACCCCTTTCTCTTCTTTTCTCCCTGCCCCAGGTAGTAGGCTGCTGGGAAGGGACAGATTCATTTTCCAGAATTTTCAGCTGCTGACTTGTAGGGAGACTTTTGAAATTACATTAAGGGCTGCATAGGAATGGGCCAAGGGCCACAGGTTTCCTATCCAGTTCTAGAGTAGTCATTAGCATAAAAGTCAAAGGCCCTTTAGGCTCTTAAAACAGAGCAGGGCAAATTGTTACAGAGTAAACTAATGCTTGGTGTAAGAGACAGAATAGAGCTGGATGCAGTGTGTAATGGGGTACCATGGTGGCCAATGGCTTCCAGAACAAATGATATGCATCCAGTCTGGGCTTTAGAGTAAAGTATGACCCCCATACTCACTGGGATATGTTCCTAGACTTACTGCAATAGCAAAAATCTCAGATAGTAGCAAATCTTAAATTTCTGGTGGAAGCATACCATAGAATCGCACTGGAGGACCTCCCAATGCCTAGACAGGTGTTCTCTCTAGGCATTTGGAGTCCTTCAGTGCAACTCTATGGTCAACTTCCACCAGAAGCTGACCATAGAATTGTACTAGAGGACCTTGAAAATGTTTAGAAAGAACATATTTTTTTCAGACATGGAAGTGAAACTGCAGGCACCGGTTCTGCCAATTTGGGGGTCGTACTGTACCTTGAATAGATTCTTCACCTTGGATAACTCCTTTTAAAGTCTGGATTAAGACCTACAGTGGAGTTACCATTCCACAGACATAGAAACAAGTAGCTGCCCTTGCATAGTGTGCTTGGAAAGCTGTCTGTGTTAAGAGCATTGTCTGTTACAAGTACTATCCCCCTATTTTTCTGTATTTAATAGTTGGGAGCATCCATAGCTCATTGCCAGGGCAAATGCTTTGCATGCAAAGAAAACAAACAAATGACAACACAACACTGGCTCAGTCATTGGCTTCTCCAGATCATGCTGTCAAAGAATGCTATCTGGAGACCCTAAAGAGCTACTGCCAGTCAATGTAACAGACAATACTGAGCTAGAGAAACCAACAATACGGTATAAAGGCAGCTTTCAGAATTCAGAAAGATTACTTTTTTGGAGTCCAAGTCCAAGAATAGCCAGCCAGCATGGCTATTTGGCCATGCCAACTGGAGGGTTCTAGGATTTGTAGTCTAAAAAACAACTTCCCCCAAAACAATGTCTATAACGAACACATGGAAATATTTTCCAACAGAAACCAACAGGCAACAATACATAGAGAAGAAACACATGCTTTACAGAACTAATTCCTACCAACCAGTCACATGCTGCTTGGACACTTCGGCCTCCAGTTGATGCCAGGGCTTTCTGCCTGCAGGAAAAAAAACACAATCCATGGTTAGTGCTGCTATAAACACTAGATGGCGCTAGATGCATTAGATAGCAATAGTGTGCTTTGCTGCTAATTTTTGGAATACAGTATACTTTAAAAAAACCAACAAGAACCAGGGAGAGGTTTGCCAATATAATTCCTTTCCAGCTTTGGAATTCTCCTGTGGTATCTTCTTCCTTTTCTTCTTGTTTTTATTTCCCTACCTGAATCTGTTGGAATCCCATAACTACATCTAAAATAACTAAATTTTGTGCAGCTGCACTTTTCTGTCGCAACATTTTAATATTTCACAGATGTTCATGTTATGTTTCAACACAACATATCTCATATCTTATTTGTATTTTATGTTGTACAGTATTTTATACTTTTAAAGAACCCTTTTCTATCTTATAATGGCATTGTATTTTATCTTCATCTTTATTTAATTCATCTGTGTAATCTGTTTGGTTTTTTTGTGGTTTTTTTGCTGGCCTTTGTCTGAAATAAAGTATCAATAAAGTATCAATCAATCAATCAATCCCTGAACCCTTTCCCTCTCCACTGGCTCCCTATCAGTTTCCGGGCCCAGTATAAGGTGTTGGTTATTACCTTTAAAGCCCTAAATGGCTTGGGTCCAACTTATCTCCGGAATTGCCTCCTCCCATACAATCCTCCCTGCGCACTCCGGTCCTCTGGGAGGAATCTGCTTCAGCCACAAAAATCTAGGCTGTCTGCAACCTCCCAGAGGGCCTTTTCGGTAATTGCCCCCAAATTGTCGAATGACCTGCCGAACGAGATCCATCAGATGACAAGCCTGAGTAGCTTTAAAAAAGCACTAAAGACGGATCTCTTTCGGCAGGCCTTTCCTGATTAGATCCTGGCCTCAGGAGCTCCTGGCCTCTTTTAGTCTGCTGGCCATTTATTATTTTTTAAATGTGCTTTTAGATTAGTTGTTTATTTAATTTATATTTATTTAATATCTTTTTATGGGGGAGGGTGGGGGTGGGTGGTGTTTAGGGATTTTTATCTGTATTTGTATTTTAATTTTTGTAAGCCGCCCCGATTGTTTTTAACAGAGGGGTGGGGTATAAATAAATATTATTATTATTATTATTATTATTATTTTCCCCCTTTCCAAACCACCCAACCCAAACAATGCTTTCTTCTGAGAAAATGAAGGTTTTTATTTGGAAAAAAAAATCTGTCTGTATGAATGGGGGAGTAGGATCCAGAGAGATGAGAAACTACTACAGTCTCCATGGAGACAACATGACACAAAATCTGTGGTCTTAAGTAAATAACCATCCCTTTGGGAGGCCCTGGACTTTAGGCTTTCACTCTCTTTCTCTCATCCTGCCCTCTTGCCCCCTTATTCTTCTGGTGAATCCAGATTTGCTTCATGACAAACAGCTCATAGGTTTGTGCTACAACTGCAGTTTTAATGGAACCAAAGAGTTTTGCTTGTTGGACTGCCGCCGCTCCACAAATATTCAAGGGTGGGATGGTTTGAGTGGGTGGGTAAATGAAGGAAACCACAAGGAAAGAAGCCTGAGAGCAATTAAGTAGCCAGTTCTTGTTTTCCAGTTTCCATCAAAACAAACAGCCTATGTTTTATTTCAGTCTGTTTCAGAGCCATTCTATTGATCATTTATAGCTGCCACCAATACCTTATGAGGCCTCCACAGAGGACTGGACTATAGGTATACCTCACTTAACAAGGTGGATGTGCCTCTGAGCATTACTTCTTCGACAGAAAATTTGGGATCAGAGGCAGAATCAACTAGGAAAGAATAGGATAAATTCCTACGCTGTTGTTTTGTCTTGTATTGCCTTCTTCAGACTCAGTAACCGGCAGTTTCAGAGTTAAACAGTAAACTTTATTGGTACAGTAATCTAAAGAGCTATCCCTACAATACCGTTGCTCAGAATGAAATCTATCTACAAAGCAATAAAGTTAAAAAAGTATTTACAATCTATAAAATCTGATGGGCTATACAGTCATTTGATATCCATCATCCCCACTCCCAGTTCCCATCGGTATTGGGCACATCCCATTTTTCTCAGAGCAAAGACCAGGTGCAAAATTTAATCAAACAGTTACAGACATAAAGCATATCCTCCCTTCTCCTAGTTAGACTACATACTCATTAGAAAGTACAAAGGAATGAAAACTCAATTAGCCACAAAATGATACAACAGAACTGAACTTGGCTGGAGATGGTCACATTCAGGACTGATCCTGACATCTTGTGTGACTTCAAATTGTTTCTGAGTTATGGTGATCCTAAGGCCACCCTATCATGAGGGTTTCTTAGCAAGATTTGTTCAGAGGGGGTTTGCCTTTGCCTCCCTCTGAAGCTGAGAGAGTGTGACTTGCCCAAGGTCACCCAGTCGGTTTTCATGGCTGAGCGGGGATTCAAACTCTGATCTCCAGAGTCCTAGTCTAGTGCTCAAACCACTACACCACACTGGCTCTCTTTCTACACTACTACCTCCCCAAAAGTTATTTAACATGTTGCAGCAAACTTTTATTCAAAACCAACAACATGCAGATATGAAATGAAACAATTAGGGGCTTGTCAAACTGCTGTATCTCTGCAGTACAGACAGGCCCGAGGTCAGGTAAGCCTTGAATAAATAAGTAAACTTCCAAAATGCATCCAGGGATGGCTTTTTTAAAAAACCCAATCTCCTCTTTTCTATGATTTCCATTTTGGTAGCCAAACTTAGAGATCAATGCTTTTTAATACATCAAGGGTAACTGGTGAGGTAGTCTTTTCTGCATTCCTCTCCAATCTCTGCTTTGCATTCACACACAGTCTGTAAGGGATTCTGGAGCCAGCTGCTGTTTACCTTGTCTATTGCAGACAGGCTCACACATTTACAATAGGATCAACTGGATTAAAATCCCATACAAGAAAATTTGCAAATACTCTTTACAACCCTAAGCAATGCACCCCAACCCTCTGCAGCTTTCCACATCTTCTGGCTTATAACTCTGCCCCTTGAACCCTAAAGCTCTCCAGAAGATGCCTTCTCCTTAATTGGGTTATCTGTGGCCCTGAGTATCTGTGTCCATTAACCTTTTATTTCTTCCTGGATTTTATGTATGAGAGTAACTTAATCACTGGGAGCAACCAGGAAGGAGACTGACAAGGAGGTGGGCTTGCTACATAGATTGCTTTCAACAGCATCACCCTTCCAACCTCCCAAATAAGAATTTTATGTAGGGAAGGAGGCAAGAGCTGTCATCTCCGTGCTCTCCACTGAATCATGCTGATTCATCCCACTGAAGAATAGAGAGTGACTTTGGAAATAACTGTTTTGTGCTTTCCCCCACTTCTAAGGACAGCAGGAACTTGCAGTGGTCAGCCTTTGAAAGCGCCTGCTTCCCTGTGGGGGTGGGAGAAAGAGGAATCATGGATTGAGATATGGCACTTTTGCAGCTGGGTGTTATTTACAGATAAAGGAGTGAGCTTTGGAGAGAGTAGAGAAGCCCCTGAAAAACAACATTAATAGTCTCTCTTTCTGCCCAGTCCCAGGAAATAGCAGGTATTGGCCGTGTATTGCCCAACAATTCCCTCTTCCCTGGCAACAGCAAACATTCAGACCTCTTTCACCTTTGCGTTGGTATTCAAAATTGCTGTAATGTTTCCTCTAGCGCAAGGATGGGGTAAGTGTCCTGACCCCCAAGCCCCTGGAGCTCTTCCCCATTTTAGATTTTTGGGATCTGAATGATTGGGGGTGGGAGTTGGCCTGAAAATAGCCCCAAATGTACAAGGTTGCCTGCAATTGTGGTGGTTTAACTCACCCTTCCACAGCACCCATCTCACCACAAATATGGGGGAGGGGGAATTGTTGGTACAGGCCCAAAATAGTGACCATGGCTGAGAAACTGTCCTGTTTCTAAGCAGGACTGGGCCTGACATGTACCTGGATGGCATCCCATCTGTGCCATCTCATCTCCTTGCAGGAAAAAAAAAAGGATATAGTTTACAAAAGAAGGAACATTATTGCAGAGCTTAGAAGTGTTCCTTTTATGGACATAACAAGGGAGACTTGTTAAGACCCGCCCTACCATTAAGTAAAGTGAGGCAAACCACATTAGGCAGTAGAGTTTTGGTGTCATGAAAAAGCAGCAAAACTGTGGTTATTGCCTTTCTGCTGTGGAGCATTCCTTTCTGCTTCGGGTACCAAAACAATCTCTTGTCCTGCTAGCTCCCATGGCAGTGGGGCACCGAATCTATTCCGGGTTGTAGTCTAACCGTTGAGGGAGCCATCCAAGGACCTGAACCTATAGCCACCTTGGATGGCTCAAACCACAGTTCAGATTAAAACCCACTGACACTGGAGGCACCAATGGTCACTGCCTGCTGTGTATCATGACTTGGGAGTTGGTGTGAAGACTCCTACTTGTTCCTACCAGACAGCAAAAGGTTTGGGGTCAGCCTTGATGGGAGCACCTAGGAAAATATATGGCAACAGAAACAAGTCAGAGATAGAAAGGGTTATACTGTGAATTTACACCCTCTTGATTTCTCAGGATACTGGGACAGCAAAGCCCAAGCCAGGCATGTGATGAGAAAGAGAGAAGGGGTGTGGGGGGAAGGTCATTTCGTGTAAGTGACCTTCACTGTACACACAGTTTAGATGTGGAAAAAAATTAAAACATTTTCAAACAGTTGTCAAAGAACATGTTTTTTAAGTGTCAAGAAGAATCCTGGACTGACAAGACCCTTTGCTGTTTGAGTCTGACATTCTGTGCAAAATTCACACATGGTTGTTTTCTGCAGAAGACAGCATTTCCTGCACAGAAAAAGCTGTTTTCTATGCAAACAAGCCATGTGCAAATTTTGCACAGAATAAGTTTCCAATTACAGCATTTTCTTGTAGAAAGTAATATTATTTTTTTCTGCAAAAAAATGCTGTTTTCTAAGTAGAATGTGCAGTTTTGTATGCAAAAAAACCAACAACCTACAGGCGAATTTTGTATAGAATAAGTCTCGAATTGTGAATAGGCTTTGAAAACTGTGGTTTTCAAAGACTTTCTTGCAGTTGGTAGAAAATTGATATAATTACTTGTTGCTTCCTTCGAGAAGAAAACTGGTGAAGAATCACACTGCTCGTGCAGGCTGGTGTAAGGCTGTATCTGCTAGCAGAAGCACTATGTAGCCTTCACACATGGGCAGCAGCCTTTAATCTGCAGCTTTTGCTGGCTCCTTAAATCAAAGCAAGAGCAGGAAGCAAAGGGTCTGGTTAAAAGGGGGGGGGAGCACTTGGAGGGATAAACAGAAAAATGTGTTGGTTGGTGTGTAGTTCATGCGTTTTTAAGGGGTCGCTGCTGCTGTGTGAGAATATTAACCCCCTAAAACCTCGAGTTCTAGGTGAGACGGAATATTTTAAGAACAGAGATAACCAGAAGTTTGGATGAAACCAGAGTGCTGTCTGAAGAGTTACAAGGAAAGAAGAGAATGACAGGAGTCCAGAGAAACACACCACTAATTAGCACCATGAGGGCGAAGGCAGATATCTATCCAGCCCCACCACCACCAACCTCAGAAGTCTCAGATTACTGCAGTCTACAAGGTAACCAGATGGTCACAGCACTGGGCCTGCTCAATAGGGAACAGGGGACCAGCCAATTGGGTTTCCCAGGGGTCAGGTTGCCTGCACAATGCACACATTCATTGGAGTCACAATCTGTATTTTTAAGGCATAATTTGAAAAGGAAATGAAAAGATGTTAGGCATGGACAGCCCCTCTCCTTACTTAAAATCCAGGGATGTAACGCAAGAGAGGAAGGATGCTACTTCTTGAGTGAGTGAGAGAGAGAGAGAGAGAAAGAAGTTGGATGTTTCAAATGGTGCTCATAAAGGCACCATCTGGAGCGACAGCAATAGCCAGGAAACAGTTGTCATGTTGATGTGAAATACATAAGTTTCTCTCACCATGTTAGGAGACAAATAGGATGCATGCAAAAGCCCCTCGTCCCTTCTGTATTCTACATGAAAGGGGTTGGGTACAAAAACCTGGAAACACAGAAACACATTTCCTCGTCTGCTCAGGAAAGATTCCGATGGTCTGACGAGGAAGCCACCGCAAAACAATCTCCACAAAGTCATTCGGATCACAGGAAGCAAAAGGAACATTTCCTGGTTCCAGCTAAGAGTTTGGGGAGGACAGGGAAGAAAAGAGAGCCAATGTAGTGTAGTGATTTGAGTGCTGGACTATGACTCTGGAGACCAGGGTTCGAATCCACATTCAGGCATGGAAACCCACTGGGTGACCTTGGGCAAGTCACACTCTCTCAGCCTCAAATGCACCCCCCCAACAATTCTTGCCAAGAAAACTCCCGTGATAGGGTCACCCTAAATTTCACAACAACAGAAACAGGGAAGAAAAAAAGTTCCTGTTTTGGACTACAACTGCTAGTATTTCTTCAGCCAGTGGCCAATCTGGTTTGGAGACCCTGGGAGCTGTAGCCCAAAGCTCTGTCTCAGCAGAATCCCACTCTGCAGCAGAGTGGTACCAACCTAAAGGTTAAATGAAATAGCAAGCAATTTTTAGAGTCTTCCCGAACTCTTTGGGTGTATCTGCACTGCAGAAATAATGCAGTTGGACACCACTTTAACCGCCATGGCTCCATCCTTCAGAATCCTGGGATTTGTAGTGTTGTGAGGCACCAGCACTCTTCGGCAGACAAGGCAAAAGACCTTATAAAACTACAAATCCCAGGATTCCATAGGATGGAGCTACAGCACCTAAAGTGGTGTCAAACTGCATTTTTTTCCTACAGGGTAGATGCATTCTTTGTCAGGGCTACCCTATGATATTTTATTACTTGAGGAAGATCAGCAATGCTGCCTCTTTCCCTGGGTCAAGGAGTACAGTACCTGAGGCCAGGTATTCTGACATCTCAGGCAGAAAACATCTGAAGGGCTACAGGTTGTGAATGGCTGATGTGTACTTAAACCTGTGTTAAACATGAATAATCACAACTGGAGTATCCAATGAGGCAATGCACCCCCCCTTTACCCCCCAGAAAAAAAGGTGGTCTGTGGCAGTCATCAGGGGTCATAAAAATAGGTCTGGGCCCCCCATAAAGAGTCCCTGGGCCCCACCCTATTTTACAAGGTACTATGTAGATTTTAGGTTCTATTCAGCACTGTATGCGTATGTGCCTTCAAGTCTGTTGACTTATGGCAACCTCATGAATTTCACAGGGTTTTATTAGGCAAGGAATCTTCAGATGTGGTTTTGCCAGTCCCTCCAGCACTTGGGATTCATTGGTGGTCTCCCATCCAAGTACTACCCAGGGCTGACCCTGCTTAGCTCCAAAGAATCAGATGGGATCTGGTGCCTTTTAGGGTATTTAGGGTTTTTTAATATTTATTTTTAGGTGGTATGCTGCTCAGCAAAAATCTCAGTAAAAGTCCTGCTGAGTAGCCTCAGCTCCCCAACTGCAGATTTTGGAGTTTTTCAGTAAGACCAGCACAGCTGTCTTTGCTTTTTGTGTGCATCCTTTAGGAAGCTTCATTAGGATGAATTCAAGATTCAATTCAGTCATACTGTTTTCTTCTACAGAACACCAGCTGTGACCAAACCCACAATCTAGTATGCAGGACTTGAAACGCCAATTGTGTTTTTCAGGGGAGATGTACACCTGGGAGCTGAAAGGAACCTGATCTGCTTCTCACAGCTTTTCTTCTTCTAATTTCACAGCCTAGTGTTATTTCTGATCGAGGACAAACCTTGGCCTTTACATAAAAGCACATTCAACCACTCTGAAAAGGGAGACTGTGTTACGCCTGGTGCTGCTGACAACTGCGTGGTGGCTTGTGCCTCCAATTATTTATGTATTTATTTATTTGTGCAATTTTTGTGCTGCCTTTCTCCCAAAGAGGGACCCAAGGCGGCTCGCAGAACAATTAAAATTACAATTAAAAGCAATTAAAACCACTTAAAAGCATACAAGCAAAAAACAAATAAAAACAATATTAAAACATTTTTAAAAGCTGCAATTATACATCAAAGGCCTGTTTAAATAAGAAAGTTTTTGCCTGCCGGCGAAATGAAAGCAGGGAGGGGGTCAGCCAAGCCTCCTGTGGAAGGGAGTTACAGAGGGTGGGAGTAGCCACAGAGAAGGCTCTCTCTTGTGCCCTCACCAAGAGAGCCTGTGATGGTGGTAGGACTGAGAAAAAGTGTTCCCCTGAAGATCTTAAAACCCTCACAGGTTCATAGAGAGAGATACGATCTTTCAGATACTCTAGACCAGGGGTGGGGAACCTTTGGCCTTCCAGATGTTTTGGACTTTGACTTCCACAAGTCACAGCTAGCATGGCCAGTGGTGTGGAATTATGGGAATTGCAGTCCAAAACATCTCAAAGGCCAAAGTTGAGTTGAGTCCAGGAGAACATCCAAGCTGCGAGCCGGAGAGTTCAGGGGGAGTGTAATCTCATCCAGCACAGGAAGGGTCCCTATTCCCTGACTGGCCTCCAATGTCACTGGGATGGGTAATTTCCTCTGGATTTTAGTCTGAACTTTAAAGGACCTATGCAGTGTGCTGAATCATACTCCAGGAATTGGTTCAGCACCTCGGATAGTTCCTTTCAAGCTCATACTAAGACCCCAAATGGCTTCCCCATCCCCTTGGCACGCTAGCCACCAGCTGGCTGCCAGTGTTACTGATGTTACAGATGTCTATCTGAAAAAGATACATTCCAAACAGCAGGTATTATCAGAAAAGACACCTCTGCTCCTCTTTTGGAATAAAGTAGCTCTGTGGCTCATTTCTGATGTAGCCTCAGCAAGTGTATGAGCTGAGAAATACCCTGGCAGTCATGCTGGATCATGACTGGGAACACCATGCAAACTGACACCCCTCTCAAAAGCATAAACTTTGGCATAGTGGAAAGGGAACTGCATATTCATTACGACAAATTGTTAATTTAGTTCCAATACTCTGTGTTTTAGTGCAACCTCCTGTAAAACGCCATGGCAATTTCTGATATATCCCGTCTATATGCGTATGAATGTGTGAAGAAAGGATATAATCTATATTGTTTGCAAACTGTTGATTATTGTTTTAGTGGGTGTGGGGGAGAACAGGTCATTTTTTGTCTCCAGCCCCTAGCATGACTTTATGTTGGAAAACATGCCCCCCCCCCACAACTTGCCTGAGTGAGCCAAGAAAATCTACTTCTTTACATAACACATTTGTTCAAGGCAACTGGAAAAAACAGATAAGCATTCCTTGCCATTTTTCACTTTAGTCAGATCAGGCAGAATGACCCAACTCATAGCAACCCAACTGGCATCCAATCTCTTGGCTTTCATTTCACAGAAACTTTCAGAACAGTGTCAAGAGCATAACACTGCTAAAATTCCTTATTCCTCCTTGTGTTTGTTCTGTGCCCTCAAGTTGTCTCCAATTTATGGTGCCCCCCATCATATGGTTTTCTTGATGAGATTTTGGTGTTGCTTCCTCTTTGTCTGAGAGAATATGACTTGCTCAGAGTCACCCAATGTATTTCCATGGCTGAGGAAGTGGGCTTTTGTTAACTGATTGGGTGGGGGGACGCATTAAAAAAAAGTGTGTGCACTGCCTTTATTGTCTTTGCTTGTTAAACATTTATTTTATTTGTGCTTAAACATTTGAATTTATTTTGTTGTGTTTAAGTTTCATTAGCATTCAATCTTATTGTGAGCCACCTTGAGTTTAGTTTGGGGTAGAAAGGTGGGACAGAAATGCCAAGCAATTAATCAATTTGACAGAATACTCTTTGTGTTTCTGGAAGTGTGTTTGTTATTGTACCAACTACAATTTAGAAAGGAGAAAGCTATGAAGCCAGTATTCCCATAGCCATTAGAATTTTGCCCAGAACGTACTGGAAAGTTATTTGGCAAAACACAAAATCTGTAAATTTCTTAACACTGTTTCAGTTTTCTTTGATTAGGGCTCAATTGGAGAAGTTTGTTTTTTTTTTTAATGAAAGAACAAAACAACAAATGCAACAATAAATGTTTTTCTTGCTCTTTTTAGTGGGGTTAAGGGTTTTTTGACCTGCTATGCTTTTAAAAACGGAAATTTGGGGCAAGTACAATTTGCTCAATTCACCAGAGATCAGCTATACTATGTAACTTGCTGCAATAACAGCTGTTAAAAGTCTTAACAGCCATCTGACTTCCTCAAGTGTTTTTTCTTTTCAGAAGTAACAATGAGATTTCTTGGCATGCTGTATCCACGCAGCAAGATGCAACTGAGTCCCTTTGGATGAACCTAGTCCCATCTTTCCCAACATACTTTGGAGAACCTGGTACCTTCTCTTTTTACTATGGCGAAGTGATTGTGACTGCTCAAAGGGGGAGATGTTGGCAGGAAAGCAGCAGAGAGGTGGGAGGGAAAGACATGTCATTTTACAAGCCTAATTTAAATGGCACAGTGCTACAGGTTGTGAATGGCTGATGTGTACTTAAACAAGAGCCTGACCCTTGATTTAAGAATATGTATATTCTGTCCCCCTCACCATTCAATGCTACTTATAAAACTTGATTAAAATGCATATACACAAAAGAAAAATGAGATGGGGTGGAGAGAGCTGGGGAATGGGTAATTAGAGTGCCAATTTATAGTCACAGCCAGATTGCAACAGCTTTGCTAATTAAACAGCAAAGTATACAACACACAGTGTTAAACATTTTCTCTGTGTGGGCAAAAAAGATACAGGAATCTGTATCTTTCTTCCTTTGTGGGAAAACACCTGGAGGGGGGATGCATGACTTTGAAACAAAACCCACACACATCCTTCCTTCCTGTTGTTGCCAGTGGTTGCTTGCTAGGGTCTCTCCTCTCTTTTACACCCGCCCCCACAGTAGATGACATAGTTTGGACGCAGCTCTTTGCAAAGCCGATTCTACACCTTAAGGGCTGCCCAAGAAATACTCTGCTCCATTTCGAAGTAATCCTGATGTCCCCATTTGGGAGTTTCAAATACCAGGCCCTGCCTGATGAGCTTAATACATGGGGTGGGAAGTACAAGCAGGGAGGGTCATTTACCAGGCACTTACTCTCTGAGAAAGGCTGGCCATGCAATGTATATGCACCATACACAGTTAGATGCTAGTGCTCATGTCTTTTGCCACTGAAGCAGAGATATTGTTTGGCTGCCATTGGTTCTTCAGGGTCCCAACAGAGCCAGGGACAAGACCTGTCTGGTGCTAAGGAGAAGATGGTACCTCCTTCCTTACATATACAGAAGGTGAAAGGGCAGGCAGATGGCTCTTATTTCAACATTACACCTGGAGCTTGACCAACTTATGTTTTGGATTACTCCTTCCAGAATGCTCCACTGGTCATGCTGGGAGGGGATTCTGCGAGTTGTGGTCCCAAAGATAGTGTTTTCAAGTTCTGCCTCTACCACATTGCAAGCCTAACCTAAGGGATGCAAGGTAGGGCACTCACAACTGTGGGTTCCAACTCCCCACTACCACACCAGACCCTGAAGCACCTGCCAACTATGGTGGTAATCTCACTCTGTCTAATGGTGGGGCTGGTCTTGAGCCTCAGACAGATAAAGAACCTGTTAACTAGAGACACTACAGAGTGAACCTGGGACTTGCTACAGCAATGCCTCTGTCCTCCACCGCTGAGCTACAGGCTCTCCTTGTACGAGTTCATCTCAGACTGTGGAAGCGAACAGTTTCTAGGCTGCTGTATGAAAGTGATAAAGCCTGGGGGATTCTGGGAGTTTTACTCCAAAATGGGGAACTTCTCCAAGCTCTGGGAAGGGAGAACTTTTGCACAAGGAGGAAGTGGACTGGGGCGATTAAGTGTCAAGCAAAAATCTCACACTGACTCACTTTTGAACCACTGCCCCAGCTATGAGGTGGAGGGTGGGGTGGGGTCAGGCAGAGGGATGAGGAAGTAGCCTGACAGAGGGAAGTTTCGTTCTTTGGAAGAGTCACAAAACCAGGGACTCTTCTTCAGACATACAAAAGCATCCTGTTATTTCCGTGAAGCAAGTTTTCCAGGAAACCATTTAAACGAGACTTTAGAACACAGACAATGTGCATCTCTGCTCTTTTATGTGGCCTAATCAAGCTGCCAAAGACAAACCCACTTTGAATTTTTACAAAATTCAGCAACATGGTAATGGTGATAGCTGGAAAGCCATTATGTTTTCTTCAAGAACAAGGTAAACAGTGAGATTGTACACCTGATTTGAGAGGAGATTAGAGGTTGTCTAAAGGGCAAAAATACTCCCCATGGAATGTGAGAAAAATACAACCTGTCTTAATGGCATCCCGCATCGTATCACTATATTCAGAAAGGGGGGGGGACACCAAAACCCCCAAAAGAAAAGCCTTTGTGGCTTCTCCCTGAGTTTTTAAAAAACAGCAGGGGGGGGGAATGCACATTCCTGCTCATTGGGACAAGTGACCAAATTGATTCACTTTCCTAAGAAAGCAGAAGCTGAAAGCTGATTGGCTGGATGAGCACAGGGAGCCTTGCTAACAAGACAAGTGTCTGGAACTGCCATTTTTTTCTTGCCTTAGCAAGTGAGTGCTAATGTGATAAAATGGGAGTTTATTTGCCTGCTTTTCTGTTACAGTGAAATATTGCACTTTTGAACCTTAGATATGCTTTTTTTTAAATAGTCTTTGGTGGTGGCAATTGGTGAGAATAAAAAAAGTGAGTCATCTTGAGTTGCAGGCATGCTCGTTTGCACAGCAAACATGGATAGCTTTGTGTGCCTGCAATCTATATAACCCCCCCCCCACCAAAAACCATTAAAACAAATCACAGCTGCTCTGAGTTGCAGTGCAATCCACTTCTTTTTGCCTTGTATAGACAATCCCTAGTGCTCCTGAAAGTCTGTTTCTGCTTTAAAATAAGCTGCAAGTTTGAAAAATATTTGTTTTTCAAAACCAGAAATAGACTTTTAGCTGCATCTGCCTCCCCCACTCCCATTTTTGGCAGTCCACGTGGTCCCTGGACCTTTGGCTGTTGCCTACCTCTGGTCTAGTGACTATGTTGGGTTGGGCTGATGGGAGTTATTGTCCAAAACAACCGGAGGGCACCAGACTGCCTATTTCTACATTTGGTTGAGTCTGATATGGGTCTTGTTCTCCCATGCAAGACAACCACAAGATATCAGTCTTAGCTATACTAGTCAATTAGGTCTGAGATGCTTAACATAGAATCACAGGGTTGGAAAGGACCACAAAGGCCATCTTGTCTAATCTCCTGCCATGCAGGAATATATTACACAGTGGGCAATGGATCATGGTGGATTAGAATCACAGAGTTAGAAAGGGCCATATGGGCCATTGAGTCCAACCCCCCTGCTCCATGCAGGATCTCCCTCTAAAGTATCCCCAGCAGGGAGCTGACCAGCCTCTTTCTGAAGATGTCCAGAGGAGGAGACACCCCCACCTTTCTAGACAATTGGTTCCACTGCCCAACCACCCTTACTGTCATGAAGAGCCTTCTAATGTTCAATCAAAATCTACTACTCTCCTGTACCTTAAAACCATTAGACTTAATTCTACCCTCCGAGGCAGCAGAGAACAAGCCTGTGCCCTCCTCTTTGTGGCAACCCTTGTGGTATTTAAAGAGTGTGATCACGTCACCCCCTCACTCTTCTCTTCACCAAGCTGAAGATATCCAGCGCCTTCAAACCTTCCTATCCTCATTGCCTTTCTCTAAACTTGCTCCAGCTTGTCTATATCTTTCTTAAAACGAGGTGCTCAGATCTAAAAGGTTGTTGCTCTGGAAGAATGAGCATATTTCTATAAAACATATTGAATGCTGTTTATTTGCAGGTGTGTCTTCAACTTCTCTCACTGTCCACCCTGGTTGCTAAGCTTTTGTTGAAAATTTGCCTAGCCCCCAGCTAGGATTTCAGTACCACCCAAAGTGCTGAGACTGATTTAAAAACAAGGGGGAAGGATGGAGG
The DNA here is from genome assembly GCA_030847615.1 of Gambelia wislizenii. Lineage (NCBI taxonomy): Eukaryota > Metazoa > Chordata > Lepidosauria > Squamata > Crotaphytidae > Gambelia > Gambelia wislizenii. The sequence continues at coordinate 36,835,429 of JAUMIR010000007.1, forward strand.
ATTCAACAACAATCCGAAAAACTATGAGGGAATCTAAGAGGTAAGTGAAGGATTTAGATAAGGAGGGGAACCTTGAGGGGAAAAAAGAGAAGGCAAGATTGCACTGTGTAAGTGGAAGGTCACCAGAGGTATACTGAACAATTTTTGCCAGACGATTTTTTTGTTTTGTTTTCATTAAAAACAGAGACACTAGACTAAGCTGGAAGGATGTACCAACCAACCAACGCTTACCCACATATAGTCTCAGTGATATGAAGAGAATGAGTCACAAAGAAAGGGCTGTTAATGGAACCAGCAAAGTGATAAAGTCAAGTTCTGATTCAGAAACTGGTTCTCTATTCATCAAGAGGGCTTGGATAAAATGATGCACAACAGAATCTTGTCTCAATGAATATTAATGCTTTAAGTCAAGCTGCCACTGAAATAATGAAATGCTTGCCACTCAGCCAGGCGAGGATTCTGTTGCCAATGGACGGGGGGGAGGGGAGGGAAGCAGCTTTGGGGGCAGGTATTGACAGCTGAAGGTTTTCATCTGCTCAGGTCTACTGACCTCTTAGCTGTTAAGGATGAGGGGCAAGGGCCTTCATAAATGCTAGCAGCTTCAAATAAGAAGAGTCCAAAAGAGGTCCTCCCAGAATCATAGAATTATAGAATCATGGAGCTAGAAGAGACCACAAGGGCCATCTAGTCCAACCCCCTGTCCTGCAGGAATACACAGTTCCTGACAGATGGCCATCCAGCCTCTGTTTGAAAACCTCCAAAGTAGGAGACTCCATTGCACTCCAAGGCAGCCGCCTGCCACTGCCAAACAGCTTTCACTGTCGGGAAGTTCTTCCTAATAATCTTTAGGTGGAATCTCTTTTCCTGTACTTTGAGTCCATTGCTCCGTGTCCTAGTCTCTGGAGCCATAGAAAACAAGCTTGCTCCATCTCAGTATGACATCCCTTCAAATATTTAAACACGGCTATCACGTCACCTCTCAACCTTCTCTTCTCCAGACTAAACACACCCAGCTCCATAAGACACTCCTCATAGGGCATGGCTTCCAGACATCCCACCATTTTGGTCTCCCTCCTCTGGACATGTTCCAGCTTGTCAACATCCTTTTTGAATTGTGGTACCCAGAACTGGACACAATGTTCCAGGTGAGATCTGACCAAAGTGGAATAGAGTGGCACTATTACTTCCTTTGATCTAGACACTATACTCCTATTGATGTAGCCTAGAATCACAATGCAACTTTATGGTATGTTTTTATCAGAATTTTTTATATCATTTTAATAGGGTTTGCTGTTATTTGCAGTTTCCAGTATCCACAGTAAATCTGGGAACCAGACCCTGACATATACAGGGGTCTGACTGTATTGGTTAGTGAATTTGAATTTTGTTATACAGTATTTCATATTTTTTTGGTAGTCTTTAAACTGTAAGCAACCTTTCTACCCACTTTTTGCCTCTTGGGGCACACTCTAGGATCATGCTGTGATGTCCTTGCCAAATAATCCCTGGGCAATACTGGACATCGTGTACAACATTCTCTTCCTCTTCTGCCTTCTTTTTAGCATAAAGTGTGCAAATCAGCAAGACTGTGTGTGCTATAGGAGAGAAGTAATTAATGCTGACATTTCAACACAAATATAATTAGAAAGGTTGTTTTTCTTTTGTACTTTAAAAAAAATAAAAATAAAAAAGCTATGCCTTGAAACCAACAGAGTATGCAATGGTTCTTTCTAAATGAGGCTCCCTTTTAAAAACCAAATTAAATTTTTAAAAGGCCAGTCAGTATCTGTAGGGAAACAGGCATAGGGCAATGCAATCTGATTGCTGCAGAACACTTCCTCTTTGCTCTCTAGAGCAGGGAATGATGGCAGCATTATGTTATTCATGGCACAGAAGGATTGGCAGTGCCGAGCAGAATCTGCTTTTCATGTAGCTCTGAGCTGCTGACAGCTCTCTAAGGAGTGCAAATTCTTCCTCGTGTGGAATTGCAGGGCTAGATGAAAGAGGACGGGAGCCCTACATTCAGCCAACTCTGAACTTGTACTCACAAACTGTGGTTTCTTATCTACAGGCCTTCAGATACCAAAACCTGGCCCTGCTGAATGCATACATAAACCAGTCAGAAGGTGGGAGATTTTGCAAACACATCTGCTTCAGCACCGTTTGTTTAAAAAATGCACACTAACTAACCTGTCAAAAAAAGCTCTCTCAAAAGGTTGTGAAAAGGTGAGCCTTATTTCTACTCTACAGAAAGCTGGACATTGCTTTTACCATACCCTCTAACTGTCCTGATTAGGCAGGGACAGTCCCAACAAATCCTCTGCCATTCCACTTTTTAGCTGCTTTTAAAATGTCCCTGTTTCTCTCTCTTCTTCCCATTTCCCCCCTTTGTCTTCAGCTTACTTCAATTGCTTCATACTGAGTTCAAAGTGCAAAGGTAGTTTGCACCCAATTAATTCAGCGGGGGTGTGTGTGTGAGGAGAGGCCGAATCGTGCCCTTCCTAGTAAGCTCAGGCAGAAGCAAACTGCTGCAGCCTCTCCTAGGTTATGTGTTGTTCCTCATTCATGAGTTTGGCTGTCTTGACCATGCTCTGATGTTGCTTGGCCACACATGTCCTGTTTTTCTTCTCTGAAATGTTGGAGGGTACTGTATGTGTCATGAGTGTACATTTCATTCATTATATCATCTGCTCTGGGTTGGATCCAACCTTAGGTATGCTTAGAGCAGCTTGCAGCCAGACTTCTGTTATTGTATGCTGCATGCATGACAATCCGTTATGTGTGCAGCCCTTTCTTGTTGCTTGCAGAGAGGGGAGGTATGCCAGTACCAGCAGATGAAGGTGAGCAGCTCAGTGTGGCCTGTTTCTTCAATGCCAGCATTCTAGGGGTAGGGGATGGCTAAAACTAGGGTCCCATTCACACTACAGGATCGTATAGTGCAGTGGCTCTTAACCTTTTTTTAAAAAACCAGGGACCCCCTTTAAATATCTTTTGTTGCTGCAAATCATCATCATCATCATCATCATCATCATCATCATCATCACACCATCCATTAAACCTTCCCTCAGAGGCACTGGACAGGAAGGGAAGACTTTTGTCCTGCTTCTTCCTGCAAGTTTATGGCGGGAGCAGATTGAATGGCAATGCGCAGGCCAAACCAGCCAGCTTTTGCCTTGGCTCCTGTCACATGGCCACTCTACTACAGGCAGGAGGTGGGCCAAGCAGTCTTCAAACCTTCATGGACCCCCTGTGAGGACATTGTGGCCCCCTGGGGGTCCCCGGACCACAGGTTAAAAACCACTGTTATAGTGCTACTATTCTACTTTAGCTGTCATGGCTCCATCCTATGGAATCCTGGGACTGGCAGTTCAAGGAAGGGCATTTAAAATTCTCAGCCAGAGCTTTCCAGTATCTCACCAAACCCCAGGATTCCATAGGATGGAACCATGGCAGTTAAAGTGGAATCACAGCACTATAATTCTATAAAGTGAATTGGACTGTAGGCTGAAATCTGTGATCCGCCAAGGCTGCTTTTGCAGGCCCTAAACCCCTCCACCCATCCACCCACCACACTAGCACACTGTGTGGTGTTGAAACTTTCATTGACTCTTCAGTGTCTCAGAGGGTCTTTCACCTCACCTGCTTCCAACATGCTTTTAAACCAGGGATGAGCCAAGCGTGGCCTATGGGGTCACATGTGGTTCCTGGATCTTACTTTTGTGACCCTGAAGCTCCCATCCACTTCCCCAAAGCCCCCAACCTGCCATTTTAAAAAATTGTGGTTTTTCAAGCAGTTTTTGCCCTAACACCATGCAGAAAGCCACTCCTAGTATGAAAAAAAGTGTGAAAAACCTATCCCACCTCCACAATAGCAATAGCAATAGCATTGATATTTATATACTGCTTATCAGTGCCAAAGCACTCCCTAAGCAGTTCACATTGTTTTTTAGCTAATTGCCCCCCCCCAAAGCTGGGTACTCATTTTACCAACTTATGGAAGGATGGAAGGCTGAGTCAACCTTGAAGCCCTCTAGGATCAAACTCATAACCTTGTGGCTTGCAGTACTAGCATTTAACCACGGTGCCACCAAGCGCTTCAGAACCCATGCTACTCCACAGGAAACTGGAATACCTCTGTTTTCCTCTGCAGTCCATCTCAAAATGGTAACAGTAATTTCCTATGGCCATTTTGAGAGGAACTGAGAAGGAAAATGGAGATGTTTTAGGCTTGCCGTGGGGGTGGGACTCAGCCCATGGGGAGAGGGAAAGAAGAACTGTTTTAAATCTTCACCCAACCCTGGTTTTAAACACTTGCCCAACCTGGCTGAGAAACACCCATATCATCTTCTGCCAGCAAAGTACAGTCAGCCCTCCATACCCAAGGATTCTTTATCCATGGATTCAACCAACTATAGCTTGAAAATATTTTTCAAAAAATTCCAAAAAGCAAACCTTTCTGTTTGCCATTTTATACAAAGGACACCATTTTACTACATCATGAGACGCACAATCCACAATGCTGCAGCCTTATTTGAGAACTCACGACGAACAAGTCTTGAAGAGAAACGACAACGCAGAAAGAATCACAACCCAAAAACATCACCCAAGGAGACCTTCTGCTGTGCTTTTTGCAACCAGACTTGTTTATCTCGGATTGGCCTTTTTAGTCATCAGCGCGCTTGCAGAAAGCGCGGGATGAGTCCTTCCTGAATCTTCGTTTGTGAAGAAAAGCCAGAGAGGGGGTATATAATGGGACTTGAACATCTACGGATTGTGGTAGCCACATGGGGTCCTGGAACCAAACTTCAGTGGACACCAAGGGCCCACTGTATGTGCTCAGTGACCAAGTGAAGGTTTTTCCTCCAAACACTCAAAAGTCCTGTATAAATTCCAAGTATGCTGAAGGGCTGCTAGGCATTCCTTGGTGACATGACATTAACGAACCTCCTTAGAGCTTGACATCTTTATTCTCCAAAGTCAATATCTTTTCCAAGCATCACACACTTTAAGAAATTTAGGCCAACAAACTCACACAAAATAGATTCAAATACAACATTGTTCACTTTTTAAAATAACAACAACAAGAACAACAACAATTGACTTTTATGCCAAGAGACAAGTTAAAAAACACCTCCCTGCCTTAGCACAGCATTGCCTTCTCTGCACAGAAATGTCAGCTTGGAAGGGAAACCCTGGAGTAATTTGTGCAGTGGAGATAAGAATGTGCTGCTGGATGCTATAAATTTTGACCACTGTCTCAAATTTGGCAAGAAGCAGCAGGGAGGCAATAGGGAGGAAAGGGAGAAAACAAGGAGTCCCATTCAGGGTGCTGCTCAACACTGCCTTAACAGGATTTATAACCTTCCCAAACATTCTACCAACAATTGCCTCCATTCTTTCCTTTGGTGGTAAATCTGCTGGACACACACAGGTGGTAAAGGGTAAGCACTTGCGGTGTCAACCCTACTAATTACTGCTAACATTATTTTTCTGGCACTTTGAGCCTGGTGGCAGGTCTGTGTGGTTCTGCTGTGCCAGGGTGTGTGCCTATGATTGAGGATGGAGAGCTTTAAAAATAGGGCCAGCAGCCATTTTATACTATATATACATGCTTAAGTGGGAAATAGCGGGAATGGGAAAGTAACATACAGTTGGACCCCTGTATCTGTGGAACTTATATCCATGGTTTGAGTTATCCGCAGGACACAAAATAGGGGCACATACTGTGGAGTCAAACTGTTAAATCCTAAAGAGGCATCCTTTCTAGGAATCTTCTACGTCTTCCAACTTAATTCTATGGTATGTTTTTACCAGACGTCCTTTATGTTGGCATTAACTTAGATGCCAGGGTTGGTCCTACTGCTTGGGTAGATAGTGGGCATCACCTTCCTAGCTTCAAAAACTCCTCCCAGGTAATAGGAGGTACAAGCTGTATCAGATCTTGTAGGGGAACAGAACACTCAATGGAGTTGGCTCCATCTCTGCTGACCCCTTGGCTTGGTTTCTGGTGACCCTGTGCTCAACTCCACCAGCCCCAATGGGCCCCAGGCACCACTGCTGTAAGGACAGGAATTGGAATTACCAATCTGGAGGTAGATGATGTGGGCCTGAGTCCAGATGGGAGGCCACCTGGGAATTCTAATAAATATGACACATTGATCCATGACAGAAAAAAGATATCCAATGTCAGGGATCAGCAGCTGCAACATGTACCAATTTTTGCCCCTGCAACTGGGCACAGTGCATCATTTTGAGTCACAAAGGTGGCCCAAAACTACAACCCAACATGACTTTTTGTTGCAATTTCCAGGTTTAGCCACAGGTTTGTGGGGCTTTAGGGGAGACCTTTGGAGGTAAGGGATGTAGGTTCTCAAAATCCTCCACAGTGGTGCCTGTGTATTTTGGGGTGAAAACACCCCCAAAATAACAAAATTGGGTGATGCAGAGGCTTTTTGAAAGGCTGAGGTGCTAGGGGCCCCATAATTCCCACCCTATCCTATATTCCAATAGCAATCTCAGGCCAGAATCCTATTGGTGCTTGATGCTGGTGTAACCAGTGGCTCTGCCGGAATAACTACTTTTAAAGATGTTGCAGAAGGAGGCATCCTGTACTTCCTTGCTCAGTGCCTTTGCCCTTGTGTGCACATCAGCAGCCCGAGGTTTCTTAGTGCAGTTCCGCCCCTAGCACTGGTTGGCCACTGGTATGCACCTGGGAGCTGTACAGCTGTCCTTATGCACCAGAAAAAAATAAGGCTGCTGCCATGCTTCAGAAAGAATCCAGTTTGATGCGGCTTTAACTGCCATGGCTCAACACTATGGAAGTCTGGGATTTGTAGTTTTGTGAGATATTTAGCCATCTCTGTCAGACAGCTCTGGTGCCACAACACACTACAAATCCCAGGATTCCATAGGATGGAGCCATGATAGTTAAAGCGGTATCAAAATGGATTGTTTCTGCAGTGTGGCAGCAGCTTCAGCTGTGTCTGAGACCCTCTGGCTGCCACCCCAACCCCCAAACACCAGCATAGGTCCAGTGGCAAAGATTTACACTCTGCCAGCTGTGCTCTTGGACCTTGGCATCATTTACCAAGTTTAGGTCCTTGCAAAACAAAAATACAAATGTGCAATTTTTGGGGGGGGATTTATGTCTTTAGGGGAAAAAGAAATTCTAATGGCAGTACCACTCTCTCCTTCCTCCATTCTGAAAAAAAAAATTATAGCCCAATAAGGACTAAACATGCCCACTGGGCATTAAATGTTGATTCATTCTTGGAAAGCAGAAACAAGATGGTATGTGAGGAAAGGATGAATGGAATGGAGTATCTAGGGCTGGGCGGGGGGGGGGGGGGCGTGGCTGCCTAGCTGGAAACGTAGAGTCCTCCACAAAGCAACACTGTGTTTCTAATCACATTTCTAAAATAGAGTAGATGAAAAAGTAGATCCTTCTGTTGCTAGGCAATCACATGATGCTTCCATCCTCAGCTCTTCAGAAGCAGAACGTGTGCTTGTAGCTGGAGCATGGTTATGCGACAACTCTTCATGTATACATCTGGGCAGAATGGAATATATGTAGTATGTGGGGAAATAATCATTGTAATGTAAAAGCAATCTTGTGTACCTCATTCACATCCTAAGATAAATCTAGGGTTTTTTCCCTGCATGCCTTTTGTTCTCCCAAGTTCCCTTTCTCTTATTTCACTGGGCACTTCCAGCCAACTGGAGTGCTGGGTCATTCCACACATGACCTAATTTAAATTTTATTGCTGTGTGTAAGTTCTCTTTTAAGTTTGAGTCTCCATGAGGCTGAAGCCATCTCTAGCCATCTTTATGCCATCTGCATCTTAAGCAATCTTTCATGTAACCATGCTGTGATGTTTCACCATGCAGCCTTCTACCGCTGTAGGCTGGTGAGTTTTCCTACCCTAAATACCATTAGTCAGTTAAGAACCTCTTTTTAAAGTTTGTTTTAGTATGTAGATTGAGATTGATATACCTTCAGTAAACTTTGATTTGCATTTTAAACTGACTCCTTTGTTTTGTAATGAGTCTAACTTAACTGGGTGATCCCAGACCTCTGAGCACACTTTTCTTTTAAATGTTAATTGAGCTTAAGTCAGCATTCTTAAGTGAACTCTGCATGAAGTTAAAAGTAAATGAATGATTTTAACTCCCTTTTTTAAAAAGGAGATAATTCTTGTTGCTTTTTAAAAGGACTAGATCCTGGAATTTTTAATACAATTTTATTTTTAGACTCATTACTCCTACAATATCTGGAGGAAGAAGGGGTTTCTGTTTACTGCCTCTGTCCCAAGGCATTCATCCCCACTTGTGCGAAGGAGTCTATGAGGTATAAATGTCCCTGGACCAACTCTGGGGTCTAGACGTCATGTTAAAGTACCCAGTTGAATGTACAGTAAAAGCCTACTACAGCCTTCCAACATCTGCCAGATGTATTGTTACACCTCCTATAATCCTGTGGATGATGGGAGCTCTTGTCCAGAACACATCTGGCTGCTGCCAGGTTGGAGAAGCCAGCCTTGCCCATGAAAGCTGTATGTAGTGGTGTAGTAGGGGTGAGTGCTGGACTATGACTTTGGAGACCAGGGTTCGAATCTCCACTTGGCCATGGAAACCCACCAGGTGAGTTTCTAGCACTTCAGTAACTGAAAACCTCAATTGAGCTTTAGGCATCCCAAAGGAAAAGGAATGTGAACACAGCAAATAGAATGATTCTGTTTCTCACTCTTTGCAATGCTAGAAATTTGGGAACTGAAGGAAAAATTCATTTCAGCAAAAGAATTCTTATTTGGATGGCAATTTTGTCCCCTCCTTCCCTAGCTGCAACCTTGTGCAGCTATTGCGCAGCTATACTTTTAGATGACCAATCTCCTATTCTTATGCTTTGCTCTTTTAAGCAGCCTGTTTCTCAAAACTTCTGAGCACAGCTAGGAAACACAATGGAGAAGATGTCACAGTACAGCATGCAAAAGATCCCAGAGGTGTCCTGTTTCCCCTTGGGTAGGGCTGGGAAACTCCTTTCCCGGTCCAAAACCCTGCAGAGCCACACTGACTGTCAGCTAGACAGTATGACACTCAATGTCCCAAAGCTTGGACTTCATGTAGGGCACTTTCCTCGGTTTTACCCCAGGAATGGATGCAATGTTTCTGCTGCTGAACAAACAACCAACTTCCTCTGATCCCAGCTTGCATACCACACTCAACAATAGAAATAAACACTCTCCAGAGGGGGAAAGAGAGAGAGAGAGAGAGAAACAATAGTCTCCTGCTAAATGTCATCACTTCCGTAATAAACAAAACATTATTCTTTTTTAGGTTTTGCTGATGTGCCAAGTTCTGCTTTTATAACACAATAGCAGCACTGTTCTTATGGAGTCAGCAGCCTCGTATGTATTTTGGTTACTGCTGCTCCTTGTAGTACCATTCTCTGTGATGATTAATTTAGCCTTTTGATTTTGGCCTGATGAATGCTGTTCTCCATGGATAGAATACCTCTGATGGGGTGGAGACATCCCCATCACAACACATCTGTAGCCCACATGTGGCCAAATTTTCATTTGTACTTCACAGGCTAATGCTCTCAGAGGCCCAATGCAGCCTGCCAATTGGTAAAGGTTTCTATTATGTACCTACCAAGCGGTACGGATTTCCCCACGTATTTCTTCTCAGTAAGTTAGTCATCTTGTTGACCTACACCACTGGCTTATTGTGTGGTTGTAAGCATCCCAAACTGGTTATAAAAATAAGCATTTAGTCACATATGTGTTGATAACACCAAAATAACCTTTATTTCTATTATCCACTGCAAAGGTCAGTCTCCTACTCTGATAATTGCCTAGATTAGAAGAACCTTGGCATTTACTTCTCTGCATAGATAAACAACAGCCATTTTGTTTTCCATTGAATCGAAGGTGTTCCAGATTGGGTGAGTTTCGGTTCCTTCGTTACACTTGAAGTTACTTTTGCAACATGGCTCTATACCCCTGTCAATAGGATTCAAAAATTACTCTTGGATTCTACATGGATTGTGCTTGCTTGCTTTCCTGGTAACACCTCTTACCTTGAGAAAGAGGAGGATATCCTACATGGTACATGCATTTGGGCCACAGCTTGAAAAGGTATGTTTTTAGACCACAGTTCCCAGAATTCCCCAGCTTGCGAGGCCAATGGCAATGTTGACTGAGAGACTTTGGAATTCAAATCCTAAAAGAGCCAGCATGGTGTTTGAGTGCTGGACAAGGACACTGGGAGACCAGGGTTCGAATCCTTGCTCAGCCATGAAAACCCACTGGGTGACCTTGGGCAAATCACACTCTCTCAGCTTCAGAGGAAGGCAGAGGCAAAGCCTCTCTGAACAAATCTTGCCAAGAAAACCTCATGATAGCTTCACCTTAGGGTTGTCGCAAGTTGGAAATGACTTGAAGGCACACTATAACCCCTAAAAAGTGTTATTTTTCAAGTTGGCTTAAGTCTTAAGTAACTACATCAATCAAGAAGATTCCACCCAAGTGTAACAATGTTTTTCCTTTCATTCCTCTCTGTCTCATGGAGCCTGCCTGACCTTATCCCTTGTCTTTAAAGTGCAGCATTTCCATTACTTGAAAAGAACTTTGCAATAAAGAGTTTCCACACCTTAACGATGTTTGTTCATGAACACAAATTTCCTGATTGTTTGTGCATCACTAGGGACAATCCCTAACAGAGTGGGTGCATACTACGAGCTTTATCTTCAAGCTGAAGAGCATATTTGAACCAAGAGTTTTTAGTGCTTGTTATGAACATAACCCATTTAATAACATTTTAACTTTGCAGCAAGCTTGTTTTCATATCCCAGTCGCTGCACTGGAATGGTAAAAGAGACTGGCCTGAAGTTACATGGTTGTGGGAAGCTGCTATCCCATCTGCTTTTTTAGTATTGTTTTCTTTCTAAAAAAGATATCTAGGAAATAAATATAAGCCTTTTTGTTTGCCTGTTAAAAATTCTCGTGTCTATACACTCCCAAAAGATACTGGGTTTTTAGGAAAGAAGAGTTTTACTGAGTACATTCTGGCAGATTGATGTGCTTACCTAAATTTGCAAAAGTTATATTTTGAACCATAGCTGTTCAAATCTAGCCAGCGGCCATGCTGGCTAGGGAATTCTGGAAGCTGCAGTCCAAAAATTAATACTCTGAAGCTCTGGACAAAAGAAGAAAAGACTTACTTAAAGTTTTGCTTTAGAAAGAAAATAATGAAATCATTAGTTTAGAACAGTGGTTCTTAACCTGTGGACCCTGGACCCCTAGGGGGATGTGATGTCCTCACCAGGGGGGCTGCAAAGGCTTTAAGGCTACTTGGCCCACCTCCTTCCTGCAGTGCAGTAGCTATGTGATAGGTGTAAAAGCTGGCTGGCTTGGCCTGTGCATTGCCATTCAATCTGCTTCAGCCACAAACTTACAGGAAGAAGCAGGATAAAAGTCTTCCCTCTACCTCCTTTGCCTCTAAATGAAGGTTTAATGGATGGTGTGTCATCACCATCATCAATTGTTATTGTTGTTATTATTAGTGTTTTAAATCTTGAGTTAAGTCTTGGGGCTCCACGGCAACAAAAGATATTTAAAGGGGACTCCTGGTAAAGAAAAGGTTAAGAGCCACTGGTTTAGAACATTGCTATGTGAGCTGTTATATTTAGTGGGTATTATTTAGCTTGTCTTATCCATCCGTAGTTTGCTAATAAACAGCTTTGGATACATCAACCCTGATCTTGCCTGGAAATTTAATGTTTCTGGCCTCACCTCTGCAGTCTTCTCTACATACTAGTGCTACTTCTAGCACAATATGATAGAGCCCAAGGAATGGAAAACCCCACTTTAAGCTACAAATCAAGAATCCAGACTTCTCAAATCCCAATGTGTCCCAAGGTGTACCAAACTGCCTGGAACTGCTTCAAAAATAATGTGCTTCTGGAAGTGTAACTCTTGGTCCAAAATTTGAAAATGTTATTTAGGGGGGTTATAGCTCCCGAATCCCCTCCTTGCTAAAGAGTAATTTTTACTGAAGCTCTGCTTGTGGTCTGAAGACTCCTTGAGGTAGGATTTCCTCATTCCTTTCTGCTGATTTTGCCCACAGAGGGCCCAGTATCTAGAAAAGGATATCTGAGTTATACCCCTGTCCATGACAGATTACTTCAAGGCCTGCTTAGCTAATGATTTACTACATTTTTGTCTTTGAAGTATGAGACATAGAAGGATATGATTGCACTGGGGGTTTATTGCTTTGCTAAATTCTTCAACTATTACGAGATGTGTCTGTATCACACTTGATATGCTTTAGCTTGGTGTGCACCATACACAGATAACAACTTCACATGACAGCTATCTAGGTCCCTATATGGAAAGAGTCTGGGGCAGCAGCAGGCTTATTGAATCATAGGATCACAGAATTGGAAGAGATGATGACAGTTATCCAGTCCAACCCCCTGCCATGCCAGACTACACAAAGTGCTCTTGAAAGACAGATTTCCAAACTCTGTTTAAAAACCTTCAAAGAAGGAGACTCCACCACACTCCAAGCCAGTCCAGTCCACTGTTGGACAGCTCTTACCATTCAGTCCTTCCAGTTCCTCAGGGCCATTCAACCAGTGAACAGGGTCCCTCTCTACAAGAATGCTAACACAGATCAGATCTGTAGGTAGACTAGCCTTCCTCAGAAGGCAGAGCTTTAAAAATCCAAGAGGAGTATTAGGGATGTTTATGGAGCCATTGGAAAGCCAGTTTGGAGTACCGGCCTAAGAACAGAGAGTTGTTGTGTGCCTTCAAGTCGTTTATGACATAATAGTGACCATAAGGGGAACCTATCACATGGGGTTTGGGGCCAGATTTGTTCAGAGGGGGGTTGCCTTTGCCTTCCTCTGAGGTTGAGAAGGTGAGACTTGCCCAAGTTCATTTCCACGGCTGAGCTGGGATTCAAACCCTGGTCTCCAGAGTCATAGTCCAAGACTCAAACCACTATACTACCCTGGCTCAAACTCCAAATAAGAGAGATTCAGGGTCAAATCCCCACTCATACAGGAAGTATTCTGGCTGACCAATGCCCAGTCACCATTTCTCAGGCTGACCAGCGGTGTGATGGGATGCCACTTGGAAGCCCAATGTATGCCACTTTGGGTTCCACCCTTGGTAGAGTACACTTGGAATTCCTTATTATTCTCACTGTTCTCACTACTAGCAGCCAACAAGGATGCCACGACAGATGCTCAGATGTTTTGTGACCTGCACAAATTATAATGCAGGAAGTCTGAGATACACCACTGCACAAGACAGCAATCAAGTCATTGTGAAAGAAAATAGCAGGGTAGCCCTCTAGATGCTTTGGACTTCAGCGCCCGATATTTTTGGCCAGGGTGGCCAACAGTAAAGTATTATAGGACTTAGAATCCAAAACTTTTGGAAGGCCAAAGGCAGCCCACTTCTGGAGTATAGAAAGGAAATGGCTCCAGAGCCATGTCTCAAGAGAAAACTGAGTACCATATCCAATTTTAGATACAGCCTGGGGAGAGAGGAAACAATGACCCAGCTATTGTGCTACAATGGGGAAGAATCTCAAGGGATGTGTACCAGCAAGGAAGTTTCACTGATGTTTCCAAAATGCTGAAAATGGGGGATGTCACAGGTAACTCACAATTATTTATTTTAGGTATTTATACCCCCGCTCTTCAGCCACAAAGGCTCTCACAGTGGCTTACAAAATGTTTTAAGCAATAGCAATTTACACATCTATACTGCATTAAGCAGTTTCCAATGTGTGTTAGCTCACAAGTCTGTATGGGGGGGGGTAAGAGTTTGAAGGTGTGTGTTTGTGTATATGTGTGTGTGTGAAAGAGATGAAGAGAGTGGGTAGGAGGAGATGAAATCACTTTTTTTTAAGAAGCAGAAAGAAATATTGAGACCAAGGCCTCTGTAGGCAACCCACCCACCTCCCACAGATGGCTGGAAATAACAGTTTCAACAATTTTCACAGATAGAACTGATTGGATCCAAAAGCAGCAGCATTCCAAAACTTGGGACACCTTGCCAGTGCTTTTTAAAATTACTTTGGGATCATGACAGTTGTCATGGTTTCACCTTTACGGGCAGCTCTTGTTCACCCCCACCAATTTTTATCGAGTTCACACTGAGTTAACTGCAGAGAGGGGTAAGCAACTGGCAACCCAGGAGTTTAATCTGGTCTGCAGAGATTTGCAGCCTGGTCTCAAGGCATTCCAAGGTGGAACCATATCCCATTGGTGGAGTATCTCATTTGCACACGTGAAATCCCAGATTTCTCTTGTTATTTTATTCTGTTTAAGGGCTCAGCGGCAAAGTGACATAAAAGGCTTCTATCAGGGACCCTGGAGAACAGCAGTCAGTGAGTGCAGATAAGAGTCGGTTAGAGGAGCAAAACATCTAACCTAGTACAGGTATATTTCAGTTAACAAAGTACAATGACCCTGAGTATCCACAGGGGTTTGATTGCAGGACCTCCCATGGATAACAAAATCTGGGGATGTTCAAGTCTCATTGTAGGACTTTTTCGGATGGGGTTTTGTAACGGAAGCAGCCTCATCCCCGTTGCGAGGCTGCTGTGTGGCAGGGGGTCCATTTTGGATGATGCTCTCCCCTGCCGATACTGTTGCGGAAGTGCTGGGAGGCTGCAGCGCTATATTTGGCGATTTTCTAATCACGAAAGTTGATCGTGATTAGAAAATCACCAAATATAGCACTGCAGCCTCCCAGCACTTCTGCAACAGTATTGGCAGGTGAGGGCATCATCCGAAATGGACCCCCTGCCACGCAGCAGCCTCGCAATGGGGACGAGGCTGCTTCCGTTACAAAACCCTGTCCGAAAAAGTCCATATACAATTGCATAGTAAAATGGTTTCTCCTATATAAAATAACAAAATCAAGGTTTGCTTTTGGGAATTTTTTTTGGGGGGAGGGGATATTTTCAAGCCATGGATGCAGAATCTGTGGAAACAGAAGGCTAACTTTATATGTGTTTCTGGACATTATGTCTTTAACAAAACATTTGGTACCAGAGATAGAAAGAACATGGAAAGAATAGGGATAGGCTCCTATACAAAATAATAATAATACAGTTGTCCCTTCATATTTGCTGGTGTTTGGTTCCAGGACCCCCCATGGATCCCAAAATCCATGAATACTCAAGTCCTATTATATGCAATGGCATAGCAAAATGGTGTCCCTTATATAAGATGGCAAAATTAAGGTTTGTTTTTTGGATTATTATTTTTTAAGAATATTTTCAAGCTGTGAATACTTAAATCTGTGGATACAGAAGGACAACTGTAATAATAAAAATAAGAATAGTTGGACATATTTCAGCAAACTTTTATTTCAAAACTAACAATAGGCACATGTGAAATGAAATAGCCAGGACAAGCAAGTCTTACATAAGTAAAGAAAAACATGTTGAATCTTCTAGAGACCACTTGAAGGCTTCTTCCAAAATGCATCCAGGGATTCCCCCCCCCTTTCACTTTTCTTATGATTTCTATTTTGGAGGCCAAACAAATAGATCAATGCTTAAAAAAAAAACATGCTGGAGGGAGCAGGTGAGACAGGCTAATCTGCTCTCCCCTTTGCTCTCTGTTTTGCTGTTCACAATACAGAGGAAGGGATTCTGGAGGCAGCTGCTATTTACCTTGCCTGTGGTAGACAAGCACATATGGCCGCAGGGGGATCAGCTAGAGTAGACTCCTGCTCTTTCCCAGCTCAAGCCCTATTAACATTGCTTGCTGCAGACATGCTGCTGCAACCCGGCACTGGATGTCTGTGTTTCTCGAACCCTCTTTCACTATTCTCCCAATGCTGATGCTGCTAATAAAAACATCCAGATAGACAGTGGATGGTGAAGAAGAGGGGGACTTGGTGGGGGGAATGTAAAAAGCCTTTGTAAAAAAGAACTTCTCTGTCAGAGGCTTTGATAACTCATGTACACTTTGTAAAATATAGCTGCATATGTTCCTATGCCTCCTTATACATCTCAGTGGCTTTCTCCCAAGCCCAGGTGCAGACAAACACTCTTTTGAGCCAAAGGGAGGGAACCATTTTCATCCTAAGGGCCAAATTAAATTTCAGAGAAGTTCTTGGGAGCCGCATTCCAATGGTGGGCAGGGCTAAAGGGAAAAGAGTGGGAGAAAAAATGCCAGCACTTTCAGCTTAAAGCTTTACTGCCTTAATGAAGCCTTTGGAGAGGCATCTCAATTTTTTTGAAGGTGGGGAGGGAACTGTTTGAAGGCAAGGAAAGCACTGCACAGTGGTGTCATGGGGAAGGCTATCTGGAGGGCCAGATTCAGCTCCAGGGCTTGCCCCTGCATTAGATCTTACTTTTCAGTTGCATGTTTTAAATGCTAGAAATCTATGTGCCCATTTGCCTATAGAGAGCCAGCATAGCATAGTGGTTTGAGTGTTGGATAGTGGGAGACCAGGGTTTGAATCTCCACTCAGCCATGGAAACCCACTGCATGACCTTGGGCAAGTCACACTCCTTCAGCCTCAGAGGAAGGCAAAGGTAAACCCCGTGAACAAATCTTGGCAAGAAAGCCATGTGATAAGGTTGCCTTAGGGTCACCATAAGTTGGAACTGCCTTGAAGGCACACAGTAACATTTGTCTACAATGGATGGCTTCTTCCTATGTGCTAAGGATGTCAGATGGCTCAAAATTATTGGAGGTAAATAGTCTGTAATAGTTTCACAAATGGCAGAATATAATGCAGCTCAATTGCTCTTACGATATTATTTCATGGAACAGAAGAGGCTATATTTAATATTTTAAAGTCTCTGTAAGGATTCTGTTGATTGCTGCTAAAAGCATTGGTCCTGATACTGGAAAAATCCCCCCTTTCCCTCAGTTCAGGAATGGTTATTAAAACTTAATGATTTGGCAGCATATTGACAAAATAATGGATATTATTCATAAAAGACCTGGGACCCAAGGGGCAGTTAAATTCCAATGACAAACGGTTAGGTTATTTTTTTTAAAAATGGAATCCTAATTGCAGTATCCAATGCTTGATAGAATTAGAAACTCATTTTTGTTTGTATATGATAAGATGGTTGTTATAAATACCCTAAAGGCAGCAGACCCTGTCTGCTGCTTTGAAACTAAACAGGGTCAGCCCTGATTCGTACTTGTATGGGAAACCACCAACAAATTCCAGGTGCTGTAGGCTATACAGTTGGACCCTCATATCTGTGGGAGTTTGGTTCCCAGCCTTGCCGTGGATACCAGAAACCACAGATAATAGTGAACCCTATTAAAATAAAGGACTTCTGATTAAAAAATACCACAAAGTTGTATTGGAGGACCTAGAAGATGCCTAGAGAGGATGCCTCTCTAGACATTTTCCAGCACGACTCTATGGTATGTGTCCCCTATTTTGTGTCCTGAGGATAGCCGAAACTATGGATATTGGTTCTGCAGATATAGGGAGATGACTATATTTTAGAGGAAGGAACTGGCAAAACCACCTCTGATTATTCCTTGCCTAGGAAAAACATATGAAATTCATGGGGTCACCATAAGTCAACAGATGAGTTGAAGGCACATGCACACACATCATTACCATCATCATCTACTTCATAATAATTTTGCTCTACATTATAATTAAAACATTGGTCTACAACTCCTCACTGGCTTCAGGATTTGGGGAACTGTAGTTCCCCAAAGTAACTTTGTTAAGTTCACCTGGAATACCATCTGGAAATGACCAATTGGCAATGGGACTAAGATAAAATGTTGATGATGATTAGGACAAAGGTGATGATCATGATTTCTACAACCTCATTGCAACCATTTTCTTAATAAGACAACTTCAGCAAGGTTTGCTGATGACACCCAAACTTTTTCAGGGACCACAACACTGGAACTCAAAGAGGTCCTTCAGTGAAGGTGAGCTATAGTAGACTGAAGAGAGACAAAAGAAATACTTCTTCAGGCAATGAATAGTTAAAGTACCTTAAGATGCGGAATTTGCAAATGGCTTTTTAAAAACAAACCAAGAAAGAAACAGCAATTCCCAGAATGTACCAACCAACATGGCCAGGATTCTAGGAGTGCTAATCCTCTGGAAAAAGCAACTTCTACAAACTTTGTAGACACTCATCAGAGTTTGGGGGAAGATGACACCCTCTCTCCGACTAAGGGATATATGTGTGTGTAAAAAAAGAAAATAAGAGAACCAGAGAGGGAGGGAACGAGAAGAAGAGTCAGCACAATTTTGCAATTTTGGAAGAGACAGAAAGCTGAGAGAGCAAGTATGCCCCCAAAGTTAACCAAAAGATGCATGCAGCGGTGTAGTGGAACCAGGGCTTCTGGGGTTGGAGCCATGAGACCTTTTGATTAGTAGGGGCTTGGACAGAGGTGACCAACTGTGTGGGGGCCAGGAGCAGGTTTTTCCCTCCAGATTTCCCTGAGGGCCTCCCCTCAGCAAGCCCAATACCTCCATTTTCCTCTGCAGTCCCTCTCAAAATGGTGACACTTTGAGATGCAGAAGGAAACATGGGTATTTGGAAGTAGTACAGGGTTGTGGAGAGACAACATGGTGTAGTGGTTTGAGCATTAGACTACGACTCTGGAGACCAGAGGTTAAATCCCCACTGGGCCATTGAAACCCACTGCGTGACTTTGAGCAACTCACACTCTCTCAGCCTCAGAGGAAGGCAAAGGCAACCCCTCTCTGGACAAATCTTGCCAAGAAAATCCCATGATATATTCACTTTAAGGTCACCAGAAACTGGAAATAACTTGAAGGCAACAACAGGATTCTGAGGTGTTTGTGGGTATGGGGGTATTTTCAGATCTTTTCACATGTTGGGGGCTTTCTGCATGATTGAGGCAAAAATTGTCCAAAAAATTATGCCAATTTTTTCTGGGGGGAGGTTGGGGAGCTTGGGTGGGACTGGTGGGGGCTTCTTATTTTCTTTCTGCACCAAGGTGATGACTCTTTTATTCTGGCAGGCCTTTGAGAAATTTGTTTGGGTTTTTTTTGTTTGTTTTTTTTTTAAAGGAGGAAACAGGCCTTGTATAATATGCTACAGTTTTATTTGTTACTTTCAGATGGTTTTTGTTTCAGCTGACTTTTAATTTGTTTAAAAATAATTTAATTGCTCTTTAACTTTTCTCTGCTGTGAATTTTTTAAAACTATGCTTGTTTTAATGGTTGTAAGCTACATTGAGTCCTGAACTGGGGAAAAGGTGGGGTATTAATATTAATATCACAGGAGGAGGAAGGAATTGGCAAAACCACCTCTGAGGATTCCTTGCATAAGAAAATTCATGAGGTCACCAAAAGTTGACAGGCAACTTGAAGGCATACACACACACACACACACACACACAGGAAAGAGAATATGGCACGACAATGGGACCACTGATCTGAGCTATCAGCAGCCTAGGGGATTCTGGGAGGTATAGTCACTCCAGTAGAAGGTAAAACAGATGGTATTAGCCCCAGTTGGATTTAAGCTGTGTTTTTTTTCAGATCATCGATCTGGCTAACAGCTACAACAGAGGAGCTTAGGAAAATGAAGCAGGCTGGACAACGACTAGAGCGCACCTGGCGGAAGACTCGACTCTTAGCCGACAAAACTCGTCATAGGAATTTCCTTAATTCTTATCGAGAGGCGATACGTGCAGCGCAGAAGTCCTTCTCCGCTGCACGTATTGCATCTGCAGAGTCCCGTCCAGCAGAACTATTTAGGGTGGTGGGGGAGCTGACGCAGATTCCACCTGCGCAGAACCCCTTACTCAACCCGACAACGGCCTGCTGTGATGCATTTAACATCCACTTTGCAGATAAAATCTCTCGGATAAGAGCCGACTTAGATGCCAATGTTATGACAGAATCTATAGACGAGGTGTCCAGCAACTCCATTGATGAAATTTTATTGGATCAGCTTCAATCTGTGAGTACTGATGACGTGGACAAGCTCCTTGGTAGAGTGAGGAAAACGACCTGACCCCTCGATCCCTGTCCATCTTGGCTGGCCACCCAAGGGGGTGACGCATCGAGAGTACTCCTTAGGGATATTATCAATGCGTCCTTCAGGGAGGGATCCCTTCCACCTTGTCTGAAGGAAGCGGTGGTTAAGCCGCTCCTGAAAAAGCCTTCCCTGGACCCCTTGGACAGGAACAACTATAGGCCAGTCTCTTTGCTGCCTTTTCTAAGCAAAGTGATTGAGAGGGCGGTCGCTTCCCAACTCCAAGCTGTCTTGGATGAAACCGATTATCTAGATCCATTTCAAACTGGCTTTAGGACGGGTTATGGAGTGGAGACTGCCATGGTTGCTCTGGCTGATGACCTCCGCTTGGGTATCGGCAGGGGTAGTGTGACCCTGTTGGTGCTCCTGGACCTCTTAGCGGCCTTTGATACAATAGACCATTCCATCCTCTTGGATCGCCTGAGGGAGTTAGGAATCGGAGGCACTGCCTTGCAGTGGTTCCGTTCCTTCCTCTCGGGCAGATCCCAGAGGGTGAGGCTTGGGGACAGTTGCTCTACTAGAATAGAGCTTAACTGTGGCGTTCCTCAGGGTGCCATCCTGTCCCCGATGCTATTTAACATCTATATGAAGCCGCTGGGAGAGGTCATTCGGAGGCATGGAATGCGGTGTCATCAGTATGCTGATGACACCCAGATATACTTCTCCATGTCTCGGTCATCAGCCTCGACTTCAGATGGCATCTCTCCTCTCAATGATTGTCTTAAAGCAGTAATGGACTGGATGAGGAAAAACAAATTGAGACTGAATCCAGACAAAACGGAGGTACTAACAGTTACAGGCCCAAAACCAGGTCTGGGAATACAAACTCCAATCCTGGATGGAACTACACTCTCCTCCAAGGATTGTGTTCGCAGTCTGGGGGTGCTCCTGGACCCGTCGCTCCAGATGACTAATCAGGTAAATGCAATGGTCAGGAGTGCCTGTTATCAACTTCGGCTGGTACACCAGCTGCGCCCTTGCCTGGAAACTAGAGACCTCGAAACTGTGGTACATGCACTGGTAACCTCCCGTCTGGATTTCTGTAATGTGCTCTACATGGGGCTACCCTTGTGCTTGACTCGGAAACTTCAACTAGTCCAGAACATGGCAGCCAGGTTGATTTCTGGCGTTTCCAGAAGAGAGCATATAACACCGGTGCTAAAAGCTCTCCACTGGCTGCCTATTAGTTTCCGGGCACAGTACAAGGTGTTGGTTATGACCTTTAAAGCCCTACATGGCTTGGGTCCCACTTACCTCTGGGACCGCCTCCTTCCGTACGACCCTCCCCGCACACTTCGATCCTCTGGGAGGAATCTGTTACAGCCTATGAAAACTAGGCTGTCGGTGACCTCCCAGAGGGCCTTCTCTGCTGCTGCTCCCAGATTATGGAATGGCCTGCCGGATGAGATCTGTCTTATTACCACCTTAGACAACTTTAAAAAAGCTGTCAAGACGGATCTTTTCCGGCAGGCCTTTCCTGAATAATTATCCCGGCCCAAGACTCAGCTGCCCTTTCTAGGCTATGATAGTATGTTTTAAATTTTTTTCCTTCTAATTTATATATATTTTAATTAATGCATGTTTTTAATCCTTTGTAATTTAATATTATTTTAAGGGGTGGGTGGGCTAGGGTATTGTGAGTATGGGGTTTTTATATTGTAAGCCGCCCCGATTGCGTTGCAGAGGGGCGGGATATAAATAACATTTTATTATTATTATATATTATTACAACACACCTTTACTGATCACACAAGTGAAATAGCAGTGGATGGCCCTGTACATAAGCCCAGCCCTGTCCTCCCTCAGTTTGTACAAATAAGAACCCCACACTGGAATTATTAGTGGGCTTGCAAATCATGGTCGGGTCTGCGGAGGCAACTGAGTTAACAACAAAACAACACACAATAATTTAAAGACCATTTTCCCTCTCTGATAAACACAGAGCGCACAAGGGCTAATTATAGCCTCCTTTCCTTCAGGCGGACAATTACCAATGACACAAAATAACCCCCAAGGGCAGGCAACTGCTGCTACTCTACTCATTATTGAGGGGTTCTAAGCCATGGCTTTTTTTTTCATTACCATGGGCAAAACAACAGCAGCAATCCCAGGACAAAACACAACACATTTACCATCACAATAAATCCCTTCCTCTAAAAGGGCTTGTCTATATGAGCACCCCCAAGGTGCCTCCCAGTAATGGCATTTCCCAGCAGCTGCGACTTGTCTTAATAGTGTTTTTGCCCCCATAAGCTTCACATGGAAGATGTTGGCCACGAGTGATTCATTCACATTTGCACTTACCTCAATTTCCCACTGCTGAACTTACAAAACAGCAACGATGTCCAAGGTGTGATAGAATGATTTTTTGATTTAACACAAAAGCAAACCCCTCCCCAAAACCCACCCTGTTTTCTCACCTTAGCGCTCTCCTACTAAGGTGAAAATCCAACATGGCAGCAGTGGGCACTTGTCTTGTTAGCAAGCAACACCCCCTGCACTCACCTGGCCATTTAGCTTAGCACTTCCGCTCCTATAGGAAAGCAATTCAGATCGAATCGCTTGTCCCAGTGAGCAGGAGTGTGTGCATTCCTCTTGCTGTTTTTTAATAATAATAATAATAATAATAATATTTATTTTTATCCCACCCCTCTGTTAAAACAATCGGGGAGGCTTACAAAAGTTAAAATACCAATACAGATTAAAATCCCCAAACACCACCCACCCTACCCTCCCTGATAAAAAGACATTAAACCAAATTACATTAAAACAACTGATCTAAAATCACATTAAAAATAATAAATAATAAATAGCCAGCAGACTAAAAAGGGCCAGGAGCTCCTGAGGCCAGGAACTAATTAGGAAAGGCTTGCCGAAAGAGATCCGTCTTTAGTGCTTTTTAAAAGCTACTCAGGCTCGTCATCTGATGGATCTCATTTGGCAGACCATTCCACAATTTGGGGGCAATTACTGAAAAGGCCCTCTGGGAGGTTGCAGACAGCCTAGATTTTTGTGGCTGAAGTGAATTCCTCCCAGAGGACTGGAGTGCGCGGGGAGGATTGTATGGGAGGAGGCGGTTCTGAAGATAAGTTGGACCCAAGTCATTTAGGGCTTTAAAGGTAATAACCAACACCTTATACTGGGCCCGGAAACTGATAGGCAGCCAGTGGAGAGATTTTAATACTGGAGTTATATGGTCTCTCCGAGATGTTCCCGAGACCACTCTGGCTGCCATATTTTGTACCAACTGAAGTTTCCGGACTAAGCATGAGGGTAGCCCCCTGTAGAGCGCATTGCAGAAATCTAGACGAGAGGTTACCAGCGCGTGCACCACAGTCTCGAGGTCCCTTACTTCCAGGAAAGGGTGCAGCTGGCGTATCAGCCGAAGCGGATAACAGGAGCTCCTGACTGTTGCATTCACCTGACTAGTCATCTGAAGTGATGAATCAAGGAGCACCCCTAGACTGCGAACACAGTCCTTAACGGAGAGCGTGACCCCATCCAGGACTGGAAGTTGCAACCCAACTCCTGGTTTTGGGGCTGCTACCGTGAGCACCTCCATTTTGTCTGGATTTAATCTCAATCTGTTTTTCCTCATCCAGCCCATTACTGCTTTAAGACAATCATTAAGAGGAGAGATGCCATCAGAATTCGAGACCAACGATCGGGACAAGGAGAAATAGATCTGGGTGTCATCAGCGTACTGATAACACCCAGCCCCATGACTTTTAAAAACTCTGGGGAAAGCTGTGAAGGTTTTTCCTACAGAGTTTTTGATATTTCTCCTTCCCAGTTCAGAGAAACAATACAGATTGCCATTAAGATAGGTAGGATTCTCCTTGTACTCCATGAGGAATATTTTTGCTGTTTATATAACTCCAAAGACAGAGATATTATGGAAGGTCCATCTCCCCCACCACTTCACTAGTAGGAGAGTTAGAACAGACAAAAAAGAAGTACAGTCGGCCCTCAACTTTTTCAGGGCTTGGGGCAGAGAGGACCCCCACGAAGGTGGAAGAGCCATGAATACAGGGCCAGCAGTTTTTTTTAACCTGAGAGAACAGTTCTCTAGGCAATTGTAGGTCCTCCAGCCCAATTCTATGGGCCACTCACTCTCTGGAGAAGCTTACTCAAAAGGTTAAGAGTGAGTAGAACAACCCATCATAGCTCATGGCAGCATTCTTGAGCAGGAAAAGAAACATCACCATGCCAAAGAAAGAGTGAGTCAAAGCCTCTGCACTCAGAAGAACTATACCTCCCTCCCTTGCTTTCTTGGTGATCCACTTATGAGGTTCACAAAGGCAAGGGATGGGTGATTTGGGGTATCAGAGAATGTCAGACCAAATAAGGCATCTGTCTCATTAGAAAGGCAGTTCCTATGTTCTCTTCAGGACTTCTCCCACCCACATTGCCACAGGACAGAATGAAACAGGTCCCACACGTAGAACCTGAGCAGGAGCAGATGCTGGCTCCTTTAACTGGCCCGGGGCCTCTCTCCTACTCTGCAAGTTCTACTAGTCATAGGTAAGGTCAGACCAAGGACATCACTTTCTGTTGTAGCAATCGGTGTTTATGTTGCAGAAACCAAGACCAGTGGAGTGGATTCAAAGGAGCAGGGCAGTGTCCAGATGACCTGGGTTGCAGTGCCCTAGCCTGGTGCATTCCAGAGGACCTGGGCTGCAATACCCCACGGCAGGGGTGGGCAAAGTGCAGCCCACTGGTTGCATGAGGCCCCTGGAGCCAATTTTGGGGCACCCAGGATGCCCAAGGGTCAAATTTTTGTTTTGCATTTTTTTCTAAGGAGTGTGATGGACATTTTCACCCACCCCCACCATTTAGGCCTAGGAGAGGCCTTTTAAAAAAACAGGAAGTGAACAGGAAGTGACTTCCACTCACTTCCTATTCTGTTCACTTTTAGCCCCCCCCCCCAACATGGCAAAAATGCCCTCTAGACCCCAAAAGAAATAAAAATATATGTTTGCTCCCATTTGTTTTGTGGGGGCATGCAATAGTGTGGTATGGTTCTAATGTGTCTCCCCCCCCCACAGCCTGCCACAGTTACCCACTCCAGTCCCTATGGACATACTGGTTGGGGATGACGGCCTAGGTCCAGGCTATCTGAAGGACCCGGTCTTCCCATATGAACCTGTCCATGCTTTAAGAGTTTTGCATGAGGTTCTTCTCTTGACCCCATCACCAGCACAGGTAGGTTTAGTGAGAATGCTGGACAGGGCCTTCTCCACGGCTGTTCCCAGCCTCTGGAGCTCCCTTCCTTGGGAGGCTAGGCTGGCTCCCTTCTTTGTTGGCAGGTGAAGACTTACTATTTTAAATGCTTGTAATTCTATAGATAATTTAATAGTATCTTAAAATTTATGTGTGTTTTTAGCCACATACAGTTTTAAGATGTGTTTTATTAAAAAAAATCTTGGAAGCTGCCTAGCACATGCAATACACAACTTTCACAACCACATCATCAAAGAAAGGAGTAAATAAATAAATGAATCAATCACAGAATAGATATCAGCCATGGCAAGCCATGACAGACTCCACAGTTAGGGGGAGTGTAACTGAAGGCCAACAGGGCACAACACTCTGAAGTTCTCAAGGCAACCATGCCATGCTTCTGAACTTTTCAAAGGACCCTGGAACTGGAGATGAAGTATTGGGTAGAAGAGCCCAACTTTCCCCAGTCTCATGTCCTCCAGATGTTTTGATGTGTTCATGATGCTTCACCACTGGCCATGTCAGCTGGGGCTTATGGGAGCTGCAGTTCAAAACATTTAAAGGCTCTCAGATTTGGAGAGGCCAAGATAGGTCACTAATCTGATTCAGCAAGGGAGTCTGTAACTTCTGCACTTAGGTGTTTCTTGAAGGCACTGAAGCTAAGTCAGTAGAAGAAAAACGTAGCAACCTTCAGAGAGCTGCATGTGGAGCATCACCTAGTCTGGCCTATTAGTGTTGCACTTTATGTGGTGATTTGGATTGTTACCCTGTAGTTCCTTCCCATGGCCAAAGACTGGTGGCAGTGAATAAAGATATGGAAACGGAGAGAAGGGTAACTGATAGCAGAGTAAGACAAAAACAGAAAGGACGACTCACAAATCCATTCTTAAGCCACTAAGAATTGGCCTCTCCTAAAAGTGGATTTTCTTTGACTTTTTTTTAATGCATCAGAACCTTGTTACAAGAATTTGCATGAAAAATGTAGACCATCCTGTTGAGAAAGCTACTCTGACCACTTGAACCACAGCATGCCTATGCGGCTGGAACATTCTCAGTCAGGGGGCGAAATCGATGATTTCTAGGAAGAGTGGCATTGCCGCTTCCTCTTTTCAAGGGAGATGGAGACTAAAGTAATAGAAATGCATACAAATCCATAATGCCGCAGACGTCTAAAGCAAGCATCCCTCTCCAGTTCACTTCATTTCCTTCTTTCCAGATCAATAAGTCTGGACACCTTTAAATTATGTTAGTTGTGATGAGATTACAAGTCATAACACAGCTCACACTGTACTCAGGTTAGCTTTGCGCAACATTACCTTTGTAAGGGTCTCTGGAAATGGCTTGTACAGTAGTCATGTCCAATCACAGTCCAGATCTTAGGGATTTAGCCAGAATAGAGCTTCGTTCTAAAAGTCTAGGAGAGGCAATTTTGTTAGAGGCTAGAGTTGCAAGTTTGTTAGAAGGCTAGAAAAAAAAAGAATATACCCCTTTCTCAGAGTGGAGGTGGCTTACAAAGGTAAAAAAAATACAGCTAAAAAAAGTCACATTATACAGTAGTTTGAGAGACAGTTCACCTCCCACCTGTGCAGTACCGGTAACTGCAGTTTCAATTATCTGTCATATGAAAAATATGGTCGCTCTAGGCATTTCCTAGGTCCTCCAGCAAGTTACCATAGAGTCGCACTGGAGATGCCTAGAGAGGCAGCCTCTCTAGGCATTCCCTAAGTCCCCCAGCACAATTCTATGGGGTTCAATATTACCTGCAGTTTCAAGTATTCACAGTAAGTCTGAGAACGTATCCCCTGTGGATATGGTGGGCAAACTGTATAATTAAACTAACAATAGACTCAAAAGTGGTTAAAAGCACAACTATTAAAAAGAAAACAACAAATATACACTACAGCACATTCTGGAAGCCTCCCCCTCCCCAAGCAATCAGCCTTAAAAAAAAAAAAGTCTTTCTGCTGAAAGAAAAAGGTCTTTACCTGCCTACAGAAAGATAGTAAGGAAGGTCAGCTGTCTTATCTCTCTAGGAAGGGAATTCTAGAGCCTCGGAGCAACTATCAAGAATGCCTTCTCCTGGGTTTCTACCAGATGTACCTGTGAAAGTGGTGGGCAGACAGAAGGGCCTCCCTAGAAGATCTCAAAACATGGGCAAGCAGTGACTAACTAGAAGCCTGACAGCAGGA
Source organism: Gambelia wislizenii (assembly GCA_030847615.1). NCBI lineage: Eukaryota > Metazoa > Chordata > Lepidosauria > Squamata > Crotaphytidae > Gambelia > Gambelia wislizenii. Next base: position 36,862,881 of record JAUMIR010000007.1, read on the forward strand.
GATGAGTATAAGTACACCCTTCCATCTTATTTCTCCAGGAATTGATACACAGAGGCATACTGCCTCTGATACCGAAGGTAATAAATAGCTCTTCTGACCAGTAATCATTGATAGTCTCATCCTCCACTAATTTATCCACTCCCCTCTCAAAGCTGTCCAAGTTGGCAGTCATCTCTACATATTAATGGCTGTGTATTCCCATGACTTTTTACTATGGTTTAATAGTTTAACCTAACAGGCTTCCATTTTTATTAGGCCAAACGAGATGCTAGAACAGAAGGCGCTTATAGGCGAACTCCAAGGTCAGCTCTAAGTAGAGCAGGCTCATTGAAATCAATGGGACTTATGTAAGCAGTGACAAACCCGTCCCAGTCATCTGACTGCATCTACTTCAGTTGGAGCTGACACTGGGTTTAGTCCTTTGAGTTGTTGATATTTTGATATTTTTCAGGCCAGGCGTTAAGCAAAGCAAACAAAAAACAGGACAGATATCACAGCCCCTAGGACTGACTTCAGGGGCATTATGCAAATTGATGTTAGGTTAGAAAGATACAGAACACATTTTATGTTGCAGCCAGGGCTATTAGGACAAAGAAACCAGCATGGATGTTCCCCTGTAGCTAAATTATTGTATAGAAAAAGTGAATTCTGCTGTACTCTGTTCTAACATAGAAATGCCCCAAACAATGAACTGCTTGTGAAGGCTGTGAAAAATGAATGGTGCTTTGACAATTTTTTTTAAAAAAATTACACGTCAGCCACAGTGGACCTAGACAAATGACCTTCAGTAAGAATTTGCTTTTTTCAGATCTATACTGATAAAACAGCAGAGGCACATCATAGTTTCCATTAGCCACTTCTCGTTCATTGCATGAGAGGTTAAATCTGGATTTCTTAACAGGTTTGCAACACTTGAATTCCATTTCCATCAAGGCAGCTTACAAAAGACAGAATTTTACAATAAAAACACATATTGTTTAAAAAAAGAGGCAACAGTTGAGATTAAAACAGTATTAAACTAACAAGAGAATTAACATTGTTCAAAATATTATTTTAAAACAAAACCTAAAAACAGGACAGTGCTGTAAAAAGCCCCTTTCTTGTAAAACAACCCATTCCCAATGATCTGCTGGAATAGAAAGGTGCTGTTGAAAAGACAGAAAAGAAGGAGCCAAACTACCTTCTTTAGTAGGTAAGTTTCAAAGTCCTGGAGCAGCCATTGAGAATGCCCTCTCCCTCCTTCTCAGTAAACATTTCTGTGAAGGTGATGGAATAAAGAGAAATGCCTCCCTTAAAGAACTGAGAGCTCAGGCAGGCTCATATTGAAAGACGGTCCTTCAGACAGACCGTTTCCTCTTTCTGTTTTGTTGAATGAGGGGTAGCTTTGGCAGGTACCTTGAATTCTGCTTATTTGTTTATGGTGTTTGCAGGACAGGTCACCTCCCTGCATCTGTGGGGGAGACGTTCCCAAGCTCACTGCGAATACTTGACCCTGTGGGTAATACCAAACCCCATAGGACCATGCTGGAGGACCTAGGAAATGCTTAGACAGGATGCATCTCCAGGCAGCTCTAATGCAACTCTATGGTAGCTTCCAACAGACATTACCATAGAGTCATGCTGGAGGACCTAGGAAATGCATAGAGAGGACACCTCTCAAGGCAGCTCCAGTGTGACTCTACAGAAGACATTACCATATAATTGTGCTGGAGGACCAAGGAAATGCCTAGAGACCATATTTCTCATATGATGGATAATTGAAACTATGGGTACTGGTCCCACACATATGGGGTGGGTGACCTGTAATTATCTCACACCAAGTTAAAGTGGCCTTTGGATGATAAAATTGGACACAAGAGGACCTAGATTTGCATTAAAATTGACCTGAGTACAGCTGGCCTCCTGTATCCACAGAGTCTGTATCCACGGATTCCACCATCCAAAGCTTGAAAACATATCCCCCCAAAGAATTCCTAAAAGCAAACCTTGATTTTGTCATTTTATATAAGGGGCACCATTTTACTATGCTATTGTCTATAATGGGACTTGAGCATCCATGGATTTTGGTATCCACAGAGGGTCCTGGAACCAAACCCCAGCGGATAGCAAGGTCCCACTGTAGTTGAAGCTTCAGAAATGATTGCTGTCATTTAAACAGGAACACAATGTCCTACTGCTAGTCTCCACTTGAGAAGACCTATTGAATCAATGGGATTGACCTATCTGTTGAGTCACCAATCAACACTTGATCCAAGGGGGACTAACCAGGAGGAATCAGATCAATGCACCTCAATATGGAAAAGAAGGTTGTGACCCAATGGCCTATCTGCCTACTAAGGGGTGGGCAACATACGGCCTTTCAGCTGTTGTTGAACTACAGTTCCTGTCTCCCAAGTCAGCATAGCTGAAGGATGGTTGAGATTGCAGTTGAACAACAACTAGGGGACCCTACGTAGCTCCACACTGGCCTATTCAGCTTGCTATCTGCATGCATTTCTGACAGCATCTTCAAAGACTCTAATGGACAACCTCTCTGCTCCACTTTTTCATTTTTCTTTATTTTTAAACTGGGTTTGGACTGGACTGAACTTCAAAGGGAGGATGCCTTCTAACAGATGACAGCCACAGCAGAGACAGGCGAAGGAAAATTTAAATGACAGGAGCAAGAAACTACACTGCAGCTCCTCTTAATCATGAGCCCCACAGATGACAAAAGTATTTGAGAATTCCTTCTCCCCCGGAAAGGTTTGGACAAAATGGTCTCCTGCCTCCCCCACCTCCAGTGCCCCTTTTCTGCCCATCAATATGGCAGAGAATTTTGAGAGCTCATCTGCGCCCTAATGGCTCCCTGCATCTTATCTTACTAATGTGAGTGCCTTGAATCTAATCATCCAATTTTACAGGAAGAAAAGCGCAGCCACTCCAACTTTATCTTTTTAAAAAAACCCTTCTTTTAAAAGGAAGTAGAGTGCATTAGAAGCACAACATTCAGCAGAAGCTGCTAATTTTCGTTATCGGTTCCACTGGCAACAGCTCATGCAAGATGTCACTTCTCTCCCTGCATCCCCCCACACTCCCAAGCTTCCCAATCACAATTACTACACCACTCAAATAAAGAAATGGGGCAATTTTCATGACATCATGGTGCTGATATCTCTTGTAGTCTGCAATTCAGATTACAAAGAAATACCCTGCCAAGGAAGAGTCACTGATTCCTGCAGTTCCACCGTTATCTTGGAAAAATACTCTCTAGCTTGCACGATCTTCAGTTTTACATTGATTCAGCACTATGTTTTGTCATGTAGGAAATAAATAAAATGCCATAGTGTTTTGCTACCAGCTGTATCATTTCAGAGTTCTAAGACCGAGAAGTACAAGGTGCTGACTGGGGCAAGGTGTAAGAATATTTGCAGAGCACAGAAAATCTATGCTGGGGACTGTGATTCCCAGGATTTGCCAGCTGGGATGACCAGTGGCTATGCTGGCTGGGAGGGTCTGGGAGATGTCCAAAAAGTGGGGTAGAACCAGCATGGTGTAGTGGTTTGAGTGTTGGACTAGGACACGGGAAGATGTGGGTTCAAATCAAATGATCATAGAAACCCACTGGGTGATCTTGAGCAAGTTACACTCTCTCATCCTCAGAGAGGCAACCCTCCCGGAACAAATTCTACCAAGAAAACTCCACGATAGGTTTGTCGTAGGGTAGCCATAAGTCAGTAATGACTTGAAGGCACACAACAAGCTTTTCAAAAAGACATTTGTATAAGAGGCTAACTACCAGCCTAATGATTAAGATGACCAGGTGTGAGCTGGAGAAATGGTATGTCCAGTAAAATGTTGCAATTAAGGCTGTAGATGTTGCCCCATGGGGGAGTGCTTAGGGTGAGATCAGAAGGAGAGTGTTGCAGGCAGGAGGCCAGATTAAGCAACAGATAAGGAAGGTCCCAGTCGATTGCAAAGCTTATTGCATATGAGCATACATGCTCCTAACTCATGTCTGAAACCCCTAAATCCCTCTTAGCAAATACAGATGTGTTGTAAACCCTTCTGAACCAAAAAGGTCTTTTGGTTCTGTGTTTGTGTGTTTTAAATAAGCACTGACCAAAATGTACACATATCCATATCCTCTATCAGGGACAGTCCTGATTAATTTTGTTGTCAGCAGCCTTTAAAATGTCCCAGTTACTCCCTCCTCTCCCACCTTCCTCCTCTGTCCTCAGCTTATTTCCATTGCTGCAAACAGAGTTCAAAGTGCAAAAGCAGCGTGCACTCAATTCACTCAGCAAGGGAAGAGGAGGGTTGGAATCTTGCTCTTCCACACACACTTAGGCAAAAGCAAGTTGCTGTAGCTTGCCCTAGTTTGTGTGTTCTTCCTCAATAATAACTTTTGCCATCTTGACCAGACTCTGATGTTGCTTGGCCACAACATGAATACCAGATTTCACCTGTGAAACGTTGGAGAGTATGCATTTCTTCATACATTTGAAAAGAATGTGAGGTTGTTGGGTTTTTTTTTAATTACATGTTGCTGAAAATCTAACAAACAGATTTGCCCACCCACACAGGAGGCTTTGTTTAGGGATGTAAATCTTTGCTTATTTATTTTTGCATGCAAGAAGGTATTATTTCAAATGTCTTCCTTGTGCTGGACAAGCTGACAAAGAATTTTGATCATTTCCCAACAATTTTTCACACCTCTGGACATTTCTGACAAAAAAAAGTTTTATACAAAACCTGATTTCCATCCCACCCCCCAAATATACAGTTGGCACTCCACATTCACTGGGGTTAGGGGCACAGGACCCCCATGTATGTGGAAAAGACCACAAGTATTATCTCTAGCCCTCCATAAACCATATTTACCACACAAAAAAGTACTATCCGTGGATTCAACCCACAGTGGGTGCCCTTAAGACAGTGGGGTTCCTTTGCAAGGCAGAAGCAGGTGGGTTGGCAGGGCTTGCTGTTGCCTTTGCTGATGCCCTACCTAATTTTTATTAGGGACTGACAAGCCTTGCTGCATGTTTGCAGTCCCTCCCAGTCATGCGAGGCTTGCAGTCCCTATTAAAAATAGGGCAGCAGCGGAGGCAGCAGCAAATAATCCACAAATAATTTAATCTGCAGAAGTTAAACTCGCAAATATGGAGGGCTGACTGTACTCTTTTCTTTGCAAAAATATTAAATTTTGTGCACAGAAACATGTTTTTCATATGCAAATCTCAAAATATGATCAATGTTGCAGAGGTTGATAATTTTCTCAATAGTGTGTCCTGATGTGTCAAGATACCTTATTCTTGTCAATGACCGAAATAAAGTGCCTGTCTGTCTCATTCTTGTCAAGGAAAAGACAATTTGTGAGTATGCTTTACAGCCCTAATTTTATCTGCTTAGCTCTTACAAGTCTGCATTGAATCCCTGTACATTCAGCCATGTCAGTGGTGCTGAATTAGCGTTCCCATCTCTCTCCTCCTGACAAACTCCTCATTTTTAACAGCTATATTTCAGGCAGGCAAGTACAACATGGTCCTCTCTATATTGAGAAATGTGACCCTTTCTATACTGAAAATACATCTACTCTGAGATGCAAAGCCCTAGAAAAAACATGGGGGGGGGGAAAAAGAGATTTTCCTGGTTTTTCCCCTCCTGAAACCTCTTTCCTTTTGAAAAAACTGAGGGAGGTAAGTGTATGAATATTTTCTTTTAAAAAGAATAATGAAATCTCAAAGGTGTTCACATATGTACTTTGCCAAAATCATTTTAAAAAAACAATGTAAAAGGAAGACCTTTTTTTTCATTTTGGTGAAACTATTCATAGCATCAGATCATTACATTTCTTCATCTTGGTTTCCTTTTCTCAGTTCTTTTTATGAGAATGAGGGCATTACATCTGCTTGGAACTATGAGCAAGTGGAGACAAAATAATTTTCGCTGTTTTACTAATGTTGATGGTTCCTTCTGTTTCTTGGGGAAGGGGACTTTACCTGTTTCTTAAACTGGCAAAACTAAAGAGGTTACCTATAGTTCAGGAATTCGTAACTCCATCAGAAGGAACCATGGCAAATCCTCCAGTTTCAAACTGGATTATTTGTATAGTGTGGATTTGGCCTATATCTGGTCATTGAATTTGGAATTCTGTTTAGTTAGTTTTTTGATAGTAACTTACCAACATTTGCAAATTCCTTAGTAAATTCCAGAGGAACTTAGTAACATAGGATACTGCTTTACACTGAGTCAAACCACTGGTCCATCTAGGTTGGTATGTCCAACTCTGATCGGCAAGCATGACTCTCTGGGGATTTGTAGAGCACGATTCCTTCCTAACCCTGCCTGGAGACTCCTGGTATTCCCTGGGGGGTCTCCCATCCAACTATGAACCAGCTCTGACCCTGCTTGCTTCCAAAATCAGACAAAATCGGGTATGTTCAAGGTGGTATGGCAAACTTGGGACTTCAAATGCAGGAAAAACTGAAGACTGTCCCTTGTAATCTGTGGTCAGGAGAACACATAGGTGGAGATCATCCCACGTCTATGATGCTGTAAGAGAAATGGGGTTTGTAAAACCCAGGATCCTCCCCATATTCTCTTTGAAGTATACCATTCACCAAACACTACCAAAGTACCACCTTGGGGTCATGAAGTTTTGGTATCCCTCCTTAAAGGGGGGCAGAGCCCAAGCTTAATAAAGCACCCCCCCAACATCACCTTTAAGGCCAAATCCTTGCAGAAGAGCAAGGGACCCTGGGTCTCCATTGATGTAATTGCTTCTGTCTGAGTCCTGGTTTCTAGGATAGTCAGCCACCATATCCTTTCCTGCAGGCTAGGTTTTGATTTGCTTTAGCAAATGTTTAGCCTGGAAAAAAGATGGTTAAGAGGCGATATGATAGCCCTGTTTAAGTATTTGAAGGGGTGTCACATTGAGGATGGAGCAAGCTTGTTTTCTGCTGCTCCAGATACTAGAACACGGAGCAATGGATGCAAGCTCCAGGAACAGAGATTACACCTCAACATTAGGAGGAACTTTTTGACAGTCAGAGCTGTTTGGCAGTGGAACACACTCCCTCGGAGCGTGGTGGGGTCCCCTTCCTTGGAGGTCTTTAAACAGAGGCTGGATGGCCATCTGTCGGGAATGCTTTGATTGTGATTTCCTGCGTGGCAGGGGGTTGGACTGGATGGCCCTCGTGGTCTCTTCCAACTCTGCAATTCTATGATTCACCTTCAGCTGGGCTCTAAGTATGGCTGGGTCTCAGAACCAAACTACTTCTGACTTTAGCAGCACAGTGCAATGCTTTGCACATAAAGACACTTTATACCCCCTATGCAGCTCTCTAGATATTGCTGGACTCTGATTACCATGATCCCTAGTCAGCATAGCCAATGGTGAGGAATGCTGGGAGTTGTAGTCCAACAACATCCGGAGGCCTACATAATTCCCACCCCTCTGTCTGCACAGATTCCATCAATCTAGACCTCTCTTTGTACCACCACTTAGAGAAATTTCTTTTTGGACAATAATTTCCAGAATCCCCCAGCCAGCACAATCAAGCTTCCCATGATAGCTTGGGGATTCTGGGAGCTATAGTCCAAAACTGTGACTGTATCCAGCTCTGCTAAGTTCTGTTAGTTCCTATTGCTGGCTAAGAATAGCTAAAAAACTTCTCTCTTTTTTCTCCTGAAATCGGCTAAGGGACCCTTCAGTACTGACAAGGCTCAGAGACATCTGGCCAGGTTTCTTGGAGATTCATTCTATGTGACACTTGTGAGGTCAGTGGAAAAACACTGTCAAACAGGAAGCCGGCCTGTCAGTGTCAGCATCAGCATATACTGAACGTGGTGTGAAAAAAGCAACTGAAACAAACCGCAAACCCCCACTCCCTCTGACCACCAAGGCTTTTACAAATCAAGGCTCTACATGACACCCAAAGATGCCCAATTCAAACAGTGAAATACACAAAGGATCACAAAATATTAATTTCACACCCATTTAATCACAGTGGCCTGTAGATCCTTGGTTTGCAAAGGATTGGTGATCAAAGGGAGCAGATTTTGCAGTTTGTTTCTTCTCCTTTCTTCACACCACTCTCAGTGTATGCTGATGCTTGTAGTATGTGGGGAAATAATTATTGTAATGTAAAAGCAGTTTTGTGTACACCATTCACATCCTAAGATAAGTCTAGGAATTTTCCCCTCCATGCTTCTGTTCTCCCAAACTCCCTTTCTCTTATTTCACTGGGCACTTCCAGCCAACTGGAGTGATGGGTCATTCAACACATGACCTAATTTAAATTTTATTGCTCTTTGCAAGTTCTCTTTAAAGTTAGAGTCTCCATGCGGCTGTAGCCATCTTTGCCATCTTTATCTTTGCCATCTTATGTAGCCATGCTGCTGCTATGAAGCCATGCCATGATGTCTGTTTTTCAAATCACCATGTAGCCTTCTACCGCTAAAGGCTGGGTGAGTCTTTCTTCCCTAAATCCTCCTAGTTAGTTAGGAATCCTTTTTAAAGTTTTAGTATTTAGATTGAGATTGATATACCTTCAGTAAACTTTTGATTTGCATTTTTAAACTGACTCCTTTGTTTTGTACTGAGTCTAATTTAACTGGGTGATCACAGTCCACAGACCTCTGAATACACTTTTAAATGTTAATTGAGCTGTCAGTTAGCATTCTTTAGCGTCACTCTGCATCACTTTGAAAGTAAATTATTTTTAACTCCTTTTTTAAAGAAGATCTTTTTATTGCTTTTTAAAGGGACTAGATTCCTGGAATTTTTAATACATTTTTATTTTTAGACTCATTCCTCCTACAATGCTGACACAAACAGGCTAGCCAATTGGGCAGGGGTCTCTATATACATGCATATCAAGCCATACTCAGGCATGCTGTAGGCCAATGGTTGGCAAAGTGTGGCCTGTGAGCTGCATGTAGCCCCCAGGACCATTTCTGTAGTCCTTAGCCCACCCTCCAAGGGGGTGTCAACATTTATTTTGCCCTCAAATGCCCCCTAGAGGGTGTGGGGGCATTTTCACCACATTTTGGAGTCCCCCCGGCCATTTCACTCCTAGAAAAGTCCCCTTTTTTATAACCAAAAGTGAACTGGGGGTGACTTCCAGTCACTTCCTGTTTTGAAAAATAGGTCAGGCCCGAAAAACATGGCAAAAATGCCTCCCACACCCCTAGATGGCATAGGGGGGCATAATTTTTTGGGAGGGTTGCAGTAGGTTGCACTGCAGATCTCCTAGAGGTCTATGCGGTCCCCTAATCTCCCACTGTTGCCCACTCCTGCTCTAGGTTTACAAGGGGCTGTGTTGATGCAATGTATGAATATGTATACATGCTCCTGTGTAACATGCCAATAACTCCATCTGTCTGTAGTACCATGCTACCTGGAGCATCACTGTTCCTATCTAAATTTTGGAAGCTAAGCGGGATCAGGCTTGACTAACAACCACCAAGGAATACCAGGGATCTCTAGGCAGGGCTAGGAAGGAACCCTACCTGAACCCTGAGACAGTCATGGTTCGTCAGAGCTGACAATACTGGACTTAATGGAGCAATGGTCTGACTCAGTATCATACTGCTTCTTACATTCAGAGCTCAGAAACATCACTTTTGGGACTACATCTCCCCTAGCCTCTGTGTGCATTCTTGTAGCTGTAGTCCAAAATTAATATTTCCAAATTTTCTGTATGTGTATGTTAATCAAGAGTACAGTTCCTGAAAGGCATAAGAATCTATGAAGAGACCTGCTGGTCCAGGCTAATGTTTCCCCATGCTGGCCATCCAAGATGCCCTGGGAAGATCACAAGCACAACATGAGCAAAACTGCTCTTTCCCACTGCTGCACTTCACCATAGCAATTGGCAACCAAAGAGACAGCATAGCTCACATCCTGAAGGGTTTTTTTTACTACTGGCCAGAGGATTCTGGGAGTTATAGTTCCTTTCCCCAAACTTTGGGGCTTAAGGTAGATCAGCATCCACTAGTAGAACTCTGGACATTTGTAGTAGATCAGGATGAAGCTGGTGTAGAAAACACCTACAACAACTAAGAATCCTCAAACATCCATAATTAGGTCACTGAAAGGGAACTCTTTCAGCAGGAAACCAGAGCACATTTTTGTGCAAAAGTGCTTGCTAGTTCTGTGGATGCCATGGACCACCAGAAAGACCTAAAGAAAAGCAAGCCTGAACTCTCACTAGAAGGCAAAATGACTAAACTGGGGCTATTGTACTTTGGATCCATCATGAGATGATGCAACTTATTGCAAAAGGCAACAATGTTGGGGAAGTGGAAAGAAGCAGGAAAAGAGAAAGACCAAATTGCAGCGTGATTGTTTTAATGAAGAAAGCTATAGCGGAGACCTGAGCAGGGCTGCTGATGACTAGACCTCTTGGAGGTCTCTCATTTGTAGGTTCACCATAGATCAAAACCTATGTGATGGCAAATAACTACAACAAACAACAAATGTGTAGCTTGGGTCTGGTGCTGATCACAAATTACTGGACTGGGCAATGTGCTCAGTGGCACCCTGTTCCTTTGTTCTTATTTTATGTCTGTCTACCAGGATTACCTTTTTGCGCCTTGGTTCTAGCTGGTATATAGATCTTGAGTTTCTAGTGAAATGTAAGCTAGAGCTTACAAACCTGAAATCTGCTCACCTTTTGACTAGATGGGCTGAAAAGCCCTCTCAAACCCTGTGATTCTGTTCTAAGAGAGGATGCTGTATTCCCAAAACATGCCCAGCCTGGGGATGCACAATCAGACCTAAATACCCTAAAGGCACCAGTTCCCATTTGATTTTGGAAGCTAAGGAAGGTTAGCCCTAGTTAGTACTTGGAGACCGCCAACAAATACCAGGTGCTGTAGCCTACATTTCAGAGGAAGGAACTGGCAAAACCACCTCTGAGGATTCCTGACATAAGAAAACCCTATGAATTTCATGGGGTCATCATAAGTCGACAGGTGACCTGAAGGTACATACACATACATTGGGGATGCATAGCCATCTAGCTAATGTGGAAAGTCATCCTATGAAAGCAGAAACATTGACAAACTCCACACAAGCACACAGTATGCTGTGAACTAAAATAGCAGCTGCAAAAACATCTAGGCTGATATAATGTATGTAACACACCCAAGGGCCTTAGTGCCATATCATAAAGCATATTTGAAAGACAGCTAAATCTTCCACTCCAGAGAATGGGTCAATCACCATTTGTCATGCAGAATGACACCTCTGCCTCTGGAATGTGGCTCCCAGTTGCACCTTCCCTTGCCAGGTTTTCCTTCCGCTTACAGCTGCTACCTCAATTGAAGAGAACTCTCCTTGAGTTTCACTGTTTGGGCTCGCCCACCCCTTCAGCGCTCCTCCTTTGGCCTTATTCCAACCCAGATGTGTAACTTTGGCTGAAAACCACACACTGCCACAACAGGAAGAAATAGGAAATACATGTCCTAAAATTCAGTCAATCATTTCAGCCCTTTCTCCAAGTATTGTACCAGGTTTTTGGCTATCAGGGGGTGACAGCCCAACCCCCTTTATCTTCAACATTAGTAAGTCCAGAAAGAGTAAGTATTCGGAATCTGATGAAGATGGAGTGCAAGTGAGAGATACAAAATAGTCATGGCACTAACATAGGATGAACAGACACTGGCTTCATGCTGTGCTACACATATTAATATTAATACCTGGCTACTGCACATGTAACAAAAGGAATCTTCTCAGAGAGAGTATTGAACCCAGGGAAATTGACTTTTGGTAAGCGGATTTATTGCTTTCACACAGCAGCACTAGCTGACCACTGTAAAGATCTGAAAGACCTGTATCACCTCGCCCAGCCCTTGGAAAATTTAGAGCAAGGGACATGATTCACACCTTTTTGATCCTATTACATCCACCCACCAACAACATATAAATATGCTTTATACCGGAGGCCTTAATACCACTCCGTACTGCATCCGAAGAAGTGGGTCTATATCCACGAAAGCTCAAGCTAAAATAAAAAGCAATTAGTCGTAAACATGCTGCCACATTTCTTTTTTCTTCAACCCCCTCCCTTCCTTCTTTTATGCTGGAAGAGACTAAAAGGACTACTTCTCTGAAAACTATCACAATATTAACAATTAAAGTAACATAAGGTCCTTTTGTTAGTACATATTGGTGCATATTTTTCAAGATGGTACATCAGGGATGGGCAAAAGTGTTGCCGTGGGGCCACATGGAGCCTCCAAGCCTTTCTGTGCCATATCCAACCCCTCCAGACTCTGGCAGACCACCCTTTTTCTGGCCAAAATGGATGTACTGCCTTTCCAGGAACAGTGATTCACCTTTTAAATAGGTTGTCTATTTAATCCCAATCCTACATTGTCAAAAATAAAAACCAACCACTTTTCAAAAGTATTCCCTGCCCCCTTTTTGGAATTTTGGAATGTAGCATTTCTGCTGTTGTTGCTGTGTGCCTTCAAGTCATTTCCAAATTATGATGGCGTTTTCTTGGCAAGATTTATTCAGAGGGGGCTTGCCTTTGCTTTCCTCTGAGGTTGAGAGAGTGTGACTTGCCCAAGGTCACCCAGTAGGTTTCCATGGCTGAGTGGGGATTCGAACTGTGGTCTCCAGAGTCACACTAACCACTCTGGCTCCCAACATTTCTTCTAGGGGCAGCAAATTCGTTCACCAGACTTGCTAAAGTTGCCCAGTCCTGTGGCTGATGAAAACCAGGTACTGTCTCACTCTGAGGCTTAGCAAGGGCAGGAAGTTGGGCAGGGTCAGCTTCTCGTTGGCCCCTGTGGGTGGAGCTTAAAACTGAACGTTAAGCCCATTCAGCCACTGAATCCTGCCGGAAAGGAGCTGAGAGGTGGAATCAGAAATGTGTCCCATTGGATCATAGTAGCCAGGTGTAAATGCTGGTTCTGTGAGCAATGCACTGCTGTTAAAAGAAGAGGATCAACTGGAGATGATATGTACGCTACTCGAAATGACCTTAAAGCTGGACATCAGGAAGTGTGAACAGGAGGAAGGAACTGCTCAGCTCTTGCCCTCCAGATAATCGCTTACAACATCAAGGTACATCTTGTGCACTCCTTAGATTTGTAGTTTGGTGATGCATTAGAACACTTTACCTGAGAATTCTAAAATCCCATCCCTAAACTGCAAAACCCAGGATTCCATAGGATTGAACCATGGCAGTTAAAGCAGAATCCTAGCATTATAACCATGTTGTGTGAAAGTTTGTTCCTCACCCTGGCCACTATTTATTTATTTTAAACACCACTGTTGGGATAACCATAGAATCATAGAGTTGGAACAGACCACAAGTACCATCCAGTCCAACTCCCCGCCATCCAGCCTCTGTTTAAAAACCTCCAAGGGAGGAGACTCCACCACACTCCCAGGCAGTGCATTCCACAGTGGAACAGCTCTTATTGTCAGGACGTTCTTCCTAATGTTTCGATGGAACCTAAGCTCCAAGACCACCAAAATAAGCTTACGGCAGATGCATGAATAAAACATGGTAATTTACTGCATGTTTTTAAAAGACTTAATGTGTTCAATCCCACGTATGTCTATATGTAATTGCAGTGTCTAATCACTGGACAAGCTCAATAGGCTCAGGACTGCATACCCTGGAGGAATCAGCATGGTTAGGGCAAGGGCAAATCACCTCTGAACAAATCTTGGTGACCCTAAGTCAGAAACAATTTGAACAAACACAACATCAATGTACACCCATACCCCTTACAGTACTTTTATTTCACCCTCCTGTGTATTATTACATACCTATATTCATAACTGTTGGAAGTACATGGGTGGGGTGTGTGGGAAAGGGGTTCTGCCCAAGAAAGCTCAGCATAAATTAAAAAAGAAGTGCAGTCTCCCAAATATTTATTGCAAGCTACTTAGGAGACCAAATATGACTCACTTGTCATTGGGTTTTTTTAAAGGCATAATGAGACATTCTAAAGCCTGAGCCCAATTCTTCTTAAACATAAAGCTTAAATTCTGCCCTTTGTCTGCAGAAGCCTCTAGAAGCTTTTACTAAACAACAGTATAGTACTTTGTTATTTACGTCTGTTCCTTGCAAGATCACCCCTGTCTCCTAGGAGAACACCTGACAAAAGGCATGTTTGCTCACTCTCAGCTGCTGTCTGCTTTCTCCTTTAGGTCTAAACATTCTCTGCATATATTTTTTTAATTAAAGAAGAAAAAGCACCCCGTCCCCTTCAATGCTTCAGTCAACCAAGAAGCAGGCCAATAAATAAATGCAAACTGCAATTTGGGGTCTATAATTTTGCAGTACAGCCAAGCTGCCAGTACTTGGCACAACAAACCCATGATTTTTATGACTATTGGGACACTGAGGAAAGCATGATTAACAGCTGCTCACTGTCCTTGTGTATTAATGTTATGGGGAAAGTTACTTCTGGAAAACAGAATATCCTTAAGATACTTAACGGCACATATTTCAAACTGTTCTGAATCAACTCAGATCTAGGCCCAGTTCTGGGACTGAAAATCTGGACCTCTCTGGCACAAGAGAAGACCTTTCCTGATCCTTCTGAATGGCTCCTAAGGCTCTTTGTGAACAAGGTACCGTATATTACTTTTCAGAAATAACATTAAATAAAGTGTATATTTCTAGTCAGGGCGACTGGGCCTTGCAGAATTCTGCTGTATTGTATCTGTATTTTGTTTGTTGTTTTTAATAGCTATGTTTTTAAACTGGTTCCAATTTATAGCTAGTTTAATGATATTTTTCACTTTTGTATTTGTTTTTGCTTTTTTTAGCAGTGTTTCTTTTAACGGTTGTAGGCTGCCTTAAATCCCAGACTGGAAATCACGTGGGATGTATCATCATCATCATCATCATCATCGCAGAGAAGATGTAGAAAATATTGCCAACATGTGCTGGATACTGGAGGAAAAACAGAAAGTACAAAACTGCACAACATCTGATAAAATCAACATATGAAAGACAAGACACTTCAGGATGCTATGCAGTGATGTTTTATTATTAAAATGCCTGCTGTATTTCAGCCTTCTGCAAAGGGAGAAACAAAATAATCTGAGGGCCTTTCTTTTTTTGCAAAAATGTCTGATAAACATCCTCTGATACATCTTTCCAGTGACCACACACACAAACACAAACACACACACACACACACAACCACACACATACAGTCAGACCCCCATATCCATGGTGGTTCAGTTTCCGGACTTACTGCAAATACCAGAAACTGTGGATAACAGCGAACCTTACTAAAATAAAGGACTTCTGCTAAAAACATACCATAGAGTTGCATTGGAAGAACTAGAAGATGCCTAGATAGGACATCTCTCTAGGGAATTTTCTAGTGCAACTCTATGGTATGGCTCTCTATTTTGTGTCCCATGGATAACTGAAACTGCAGATAGTTCCATGGATACAAGAGTTCCTTTCACCCAGAAGGAAAACAAATCAAGATGGAAGCAGAAAAATCCTCCTTGCACACATAAAGTCATCTTGTCCATCATATTTCCAGTCCTATTCTATTGTAATAAACAAGGTTGACTCAAAAATATTTCAACACTGAAATCTGTAAGCGGTCTTGAAAGGTAACTGTCTCCAGTTCCTTAGCACTGAAGATGTTGCCCTCCCATTTCATTGGCTATTGACTAGTCACTGGATGTGGTCATCAGCATAAATGAAATTACTAGAGATGATGCTGGCATCAGCATTGGGATTGACGGGTGCCACTGATAAGTAGTTCCAAGATGAAATCAAAGACGTAGCTGTTTTAGTCTGAAATATCAGTAAGCAAAGGGATCTTGTAGCACCTTTGAGACTGAAAGAAAAGGAAAGAAAAGATCCAAGATGGCCAAGTATTTCCAAGGACCAGCTAATGGGGCTCTCAACTTCACCATGAACCAACCATTGTTTGCTTCTTTCAGACACATGAGAAAATTGTAAATACCCTGTACGTGAAATTACAGCAGAGCTCACATTTATACTTTTGGGGAAATGGAAACATGGGAAGTGGAAGATCGCTATGAAGTTTTCTTTTCCAGTATTAGTCACAAGGTGATAAAGGATCCAAATAAATGAATGAGGAATTAAAGCCTACTTGAAGGACTTTCAAAAATTAGAATCTCAAGAAGTTTGGAAGCACTTGAAGGCTGAGGTCCCAAAGAAGGACCCCTCTTAGCCCTCAGCTGTATGCTCTACTACTGTGGGACTCTTTCCCAAGGGAAGTCAGGATTGAATCTGTCATTTTTGGCCTGTCAGGATACAGCCAAGACTATAATACAGTACTGTACTTTATATGGCCTTTGGTCCTTAAAGCCAGGTTTGGCCTTTGGTACTGCTTTAATTGTGTGTGTGTGTGTGTGTGTGTGTTTAAAACTGGTTTTAAATGAAATTGTTTTGACCTCTTTCAATCAGTTATCCATTGCCTCAGGGGGCCCTAGCAGGCAGAGAGGCAATAAACAAATATTTCAATAAATAAATAAATAAATAAATAAATAAATAAATAAGATAGCTATCTAAGTAGAAGCAGGAACAGTGCCAGGGAATCAAAGCCAAGGAACACAACAGAGCTAGGAAAACAGTTGCTCAGACAAACAGGGAACCCAATCAGGAAATCCTTTCTGTAATTCTTCCGGTCTGAGAGGGCCCATTGGGGAGCATCAGTGGCCGGGGCAAGACTGGAGTCTGCTCTAGACCACAGTTCACTGCTCCAAACCACAGTTCTCTCATTCACCACAAAGGAGAATTACACAGGTAGCCAAAATTTCCCAGTTCTAGCCCCAGGAGCTCTTGACAACCAACATCAAATCCTGCTACTTCTCAGTAAATCCAATGCAGAACACAGTGAGCTATAGGACAAGCAAAGAGTTCAAAATAAGGGAGCGACACAGGCCACAAACCATTGGATAGGGAAATGTACATGCTTGTTTGGGAGGAACTTCCTTCCCAGGTTTCTTCTGTGAACCAAACCAAGGCCTGGTTCACAGATGCACATCCACCACTCAGTTCCTATAGTACTTCTCCATGCCTGGCAGCTGAATGTGGGGACAGTACATCTGAGGACAATGAAAGAGGATAGGAAAGTTCTCACACTGTTATTCAATCCTTTACTGTGGTCAGCTAGCAAAATTATGGACTAAAAAAGAGTGCAGTAGCTGAAGTGAGATTCTCTGCCTCTTCCTCCCGTAGTAACAAGATAATAGCTATGCAAGAAAGCTTGTATGCACAGGCAATAAAACCTGTACTCACCCCGTATTTGTGGCACAGTTGACACACAACATTTTCAACAATGCACATTTTCACAGAAACTCTGGCTCTGTAAGATTCACAGTTTGCTCTGGATCTGTGGGGAAAGCCCAGATTTTTGGCTGTATGGCCTCCAAGGATTTGTTTTGGAGCAAAGCTGGGGAGGGACTTCCAGTGGATGGGACTCCATCCTGGCACTTTAAAAATGTTTATTTTATTTTATTTTTCAATTGTGTGCATATCTGGGTAAGTGTATCTATGCTTATCCAGTAATATAGTACTCTAGGACCAGGTATATTCACTTATTCGCATGCATGGCCAGACAAAAAAATAAACCCCAACCTGGAACAGCCCCGGAAATAGTACGGTGCATAGGACATGTGATCAAGCCTAGGACTGCCCATTTACTCTGATATGAGTACAATGGCAATGAGCAGGTGGTAGACTACTCTGATCTACAATTGGAGAAGCCCAGTGAGTATGGCATTTAGGGGGCTGCTATGAGGAAGGTGTGGGGTCCTCCCCCCCTAGTCAAGCCCTTAAGATAATTAATCTGAACATGCCTAATGCATACAGATCTGAGCTTTTTCTCAGCAGGATTTCTATTACTCTAGACATAGCAAACACACTTTCCTAGTTCCATCTAAGTAGTGAGGAAATGTAATTGGAGTCAACCTTTTGTGGGGTCCCACTTTGGGAGAGAGGCAGCATAGAAATTAAATAAATAAATACAAATTCAATTAAAAATCAAAAAGCGGGTGGAATACACAACCTCAGAGATGTTCTGACCAGAGTCCACAATATTATCACATCACGTGTAAGACAGCAGAAGCACATAGAATCATAGAATTGTAGAGTTGGAAGAGACCACGAGGGCCATCCAGTCCATCACAATGAACAAAGAAGCTCTCTCTACAAACATCTGGCTAAGAAACAATGCAACAGACAGAGGTGGTAAGATAACAGCCCAACAAAACAAAAGTCACCTCTGATATTATCTCCACAGCAAAACAAAAGTCACCTCTGATTTTTATCTGCACAGACTGGGAAATGTGTGCCTTGATCTATTTAACTTCCAGGTGGAAACAATTCTTCCTTGACCTGCTTGGTTTCCTTGACTGTTTCCCTCTGCAAAAAAACCCACACATTTGGTTTCTATTTATAAATGCCTTCACTCATTAGTTTTAAAAAGCCTCATCCGCACACTAATTAACTCGTTCTTCCACATGACCTCATTGGATCACCCTCTCTTTTGAAACATCCTGTGTTTTAGGGTGTGGGATTAGAGCTGGAGAGAGCAAGAGAGAGACAATATTTGCTTTGAACTAATGTTATTGTTTCCTGTGGGTTGGACCAGATTTAGGAAAATTCAGAGAAGACTCATTGAAATCAGAGAGTCATAAAGTCTATCATGCCTTCATTTTGATTGCTTTCAGTGGGCCGAAACACACTAAAGGCACCAGATTGTCTGATCTCGGAAGCTAAGGCCTGGTTAGTATTTGAATGGGAGACCTCCAATGAATACCAGGTACTGGAGGCTATATTTCATAGGAAGAAATTGGCAAAACCAGCTCTGAGGATTCCTTGCCTAAGAAAACCCTCTAAAATTCATGGGATCATCATAAGTTGACAGCACGTACAAACACACACATACAGTATGATTAAATCTGGATCCAAACCATTCTTTAGAGCAGGGATAGAGACTCTACAGCCCTCTAGATGCCTTGAGCTGCCTCTCCCAGCATTCCTCACCCTTGGCTATCTGGCTAGGGCTGATGGGACTTCCAGTCCAACAACATCTAGAGGGTCACATGATTTCTACCCATGCTTTAATTAAAGCCTTGTTAATTTCAGCTTCAGTTATCTCTCTCTGAAGACCAATGTACATGCTGAGTTGGCAAACGAGCTTGAAATCTGGATTAAAAACATCCAGGATGTCAGGTACTATAACTACAGCCATGCAATTAAAACCAGGTGTACTTGCAGCAAGCACTAATAGACTCATGCATTCCCAGTGAAGCTGTGGGTCGAGCCATTCCTTTTGCAAACACTGCCTTTCAGCAATAGATTCTAGCACTGGTATACAGTTCTTGGATGGCTGACACACATTAAAGAACTGAAGCTGGACAATGAAAAAGGAACCTCTAAACATTGCGGTTAAAAAGGGCTTTAACCAAGGCTGCATACAGTCAGGGGTCTGGCTAAGAAAGAGAGGAATGTTTTACTTGTTTCAAAACAAACCAACCAAGAACAGAAAAAACATAGCATACTTTTATTCTGCCTTCTGCATGACCTTCTCCTTGAAACTGATGAGAGTGCCATTTGAAGGGGTTCCTCCCCCCCCGCCGCCCCAGTTTTGCACTGAGCCATGCAAGTTCATGACAATTTAAAAGTAAGCCTTCTTGTTCAGAGAAACAAGTTTGCTGTGTGTTTGAATTCCAGATGTCCTTGGACTGCAACTCCTATCATTCCTCATCACTGGCTATGCTTAGGTGCTACCGTAAGGTAAGAGTCCAACAATAACCAGCGGGTCAAATGTCCCCTATCATTGCAACAAACAGAAGAGCTACAAAAAGAAAAGCTAAGCAAATCTCCACTCCCTCCCACAGTAGCTCCTTCCTGATGTAATTTCTTCCTGAATCAAGTAATCCCTGATCTTAGAGATGATGTCCAACACACACAGATTGGTTAAGAAAAGCACAGGCTCTTGGATTACACAAAATTATGCCTCTGCTTGATCCTGCCTGAGCTTCCTGATACAAATGAAACTCTTTTGTCTTTGATGACTGAGATCCCTCTGACGACTACCCAAATTATCAAAAAAATTAAATCACATCCACCTCAATAGATCAAAAACATTCAGGACTCATTTTTGCTGCTGTTATAAATCCCTTTTAAAAATGCAGTCAAGAATGTAACCCCCAAATTTTGTATCTAGGTAATGGATATAGGGGCAAAAACACCCTAAAGGTACCAGATGCTGTCTGATCTTGGAAGCTAAGCAGCCCTGGTTAGTACTTGGATGGGAGGCTGCCAATGAATACCAGGTGTGTGTGTGGGCCTTCAAGTTGTCTGTCGTCTTATGGTGACCCCATGAATTTCTTAGGGTTTTCTCAGGCAAGGAATAACCAGAGGTGGTTTTGCCAGTTCCTTCCTCTGAAATATAGCCTCAGGATGGAGACTGCGAACAAATACCAGATGCTGTAGGCTATATTTCAGAGGAAGGAACTGGCAAAACTACCTCTTGAGTATTCCTTGCCTTAAAAACTCTATCAAATTCACGGGGTCACCATAAGTCAACAGGTAATTTGAAGACACAAACACACATACAGTGGACATATGCTCATGGCATATGGTGTATAGGGAGGAAATACCAAGTTTGACCAATTCTCCTCTATATTGCCAAACCTTGATAGAAGCAGAGGGCTTTAGTGGAGTCATATTTTTACCTGTCAGTTCAGATGCCAAACATAGGAACCAAGTTCAGTTGAGGTAACTCTTTTTTTTTTTTTAATCCTGCCTTTAGCAGCAGCCTGTGCCACAGAAATTAAATAGGAGAAGCTTTTCTTGATACCCAGGTAAGTGAAGCAAAAAGTTTAAATGCTGGTATACTTGGGTGTTAGGATATTTTTAAGGAACATTGGAGTGCAGCCAATTTTTTTTTAAAGGTAAGCAATACCACTGAAACTCTGGGGAAGACAAGGTTAGTACTTGGATGGGAGACTGTAGGCTATATTTCAGAGCAAAGCAATGGAAAAACCATCTCACAGTATTCCTTGCTGAAGAAAACTCTATGAGAATTCATGGGGTTACCATAACTCAATAGGTGATGTGGAGGCATGTATGCACACACCACAGCCATGGTGTGTGCATACATGGGATCTGTTTGGAGGGGCTCATTGGTAGAGCACTTGTTTTGCATGGCAAAGGTCCCAGGAGGTTCCATCCCCAGGATTCTCCCAGTAACAGCTGGACAACTCCGATCTTAAACCCATGAAAGCTGCTGCCGATCAGTGTGGACAACATTAAGTATAATGGACAAAGAGTTTTGGC
Source organism: Gambelia wislizenii (assembly GCA_030847615.1). NCBI lineage: Eukaryota > Metazoa > Chordata > Lepidosauria > Squamata > Crotaphytidae > Gambelia > Gambelia wislizenii. The sequence continues at coordinate 36,884,183 of JAUMIR010000007.1, forward strand.
TTGATATCAAGTAGGTTCCTATCTCCCCCTGCATTCACTGTGCCGATTCTTGGAACTTAATAGGACCATCATCAGTCAGTTAGCCAGGGAACCAAACAGGCACAGAAAACTGAACCTGCGGCCTCACCAGGCCCAAGAGTGGGTCTTCTATCCTGAGCTCCACTTCCCAGACCCCAAAATCTATCCTAGGCCAGAGAATAAAAGATCTCCGCATCACAACCTTCTTGGTGCATCTCTCAAGTTCTCTGGAGTTGCTCCGTTGCTTGCACTATGTCCCCAGACAGTCTCTTGATGATTGCAAGGGATGCTTGGATTCAGTAAAGAATAAGAGGACACTCACAGGATTCAATGCCTGTTTTTTACACAGAGGATCTGATTCTTTCTCAGTTTTTCCTCCTTCCCAAACACTGTTTCCATCTCATTCAAGCGAAGCTCTGGAGGCTTAGGAACCCTATAGGCCAAATCCACACTACACAAACAGCCCAGTGTGAAACAGGATGACTTGCCAGGCCTCCTTCCTATAAAGTCCTAGGGTTTGTAGTGTTTCAAGGTCTTTAGCCTCCTCCGCCTAAGAGTGCTGGTGCCCCACCAAACTACAAATCCCAGAGTCTCATTGGAAGGAGCCATGGCAAACCATCCAGTTGCAAAGTGGATTATTTGTGCAGTGTGGGTTTGGCCCTATATCCCCCCCTCTCTGTGTGTGAGAAACGTGGCTCGATGCCCCCTCCTCTCCCCAGGAGCTACAAATGTACAAGACACCGCAGTGTGTGTGTGTGTCCATGTATTTGTGTGTGAGAGAGAGAGGCAGAGAAAGAGGAGTCGTCTTTGCCTCTCCGTGGCAGCTCTGGATGGCGAGGGGGAGACACACGGAATGGGGTTTGGTGGAGGGGAGAGGGCATGAAAGCAGCCTGGACCCCAATGAAGGGGAGAGCCCTGTTCATCGCGGCAAAAAGGCCAGCCCCACATCTCCGGAGGCTTCTTGCAGAGAGAGACCTCCCTCCCTCCCTCCCCTCCGCCATCACAACACCATCCCTCTCCATCTCTTTTTTCCACACACACACACACACAGAGGATCCCGGAGGGGCAAGGGGTCCCATCGCAAGGAAGCCACCCAGCCCGTCCATCCCTCCGCCTGCCTCTCCCTCTCGCGGGAGAAACACGCGTGTCCGATGTCTTTTCTTCTCCGTCCCCCCTTTCCCACCGCCTGGGAAGATGGAGCCCAGGGATGGATGACTCAGCCTCCTCTCTGGGTCCGGCCAACTCTCCCCCCTTCCGTCCCTTCGAAAGGAGAACACTGCCCACGCAGACACGCGGACACGCGCGACCTCTTCCCCGGCCCCCGCCCCGACTCACGCTCGGCCTTTGGGGAAGCCCATGGAGAGGAGGATGTCGAGGGCCGAGCCGTGCTTGAGGGTCCCCCCGGGCGCCCGGGGCTGCCGGCTCCTCCGTGGGGTGACTTGGCCGTAGAGCTCCGCCTTGGCCGCGGCCGCTGCTGCCATGATGCCGGGGGGAGCGATCATCCGACGGCCATGGCCCCCCAGCCGGCCGCGCACCCCCTCCGGGAATGAGGCAGGCAGGCAGGGGAGGCGGCGGCGGCGGCGGCTGGTGCTGCAGAGGCGGCTTCCTGGCGAGGGGACCGGCTTGCTTTCCAAAGCCACTCCGCCCTCCCTTCCTTGCGGTTCCCGGGCCCGCCTTCGCAAAGGTGGCTGCCTCCCCCTCCTCTCCCCTGGCCACACACACGCGCGCCCGTGTCCAGCCCGCCCCGACCCGCCCACGACACGCGCCCTCCGCCCTTCGGAAAGCAGGCAGGCCGGCCGGCCCGGGAGCGCTTGGGCTTTAAAAAAAAAAAAATCGACTGGGAAGAGACCCCCAAGGGTCATCTAGTCTGACCCCCCCCTTCTGCCCCAATCCAAGCCCTCCCGACAGCCTCCGTTTCAAAACCTCCCAAGAAGGAGAGACCCCCACCACCACACGCCCAGGCAGCGCATGCCACGGCCCAACGACAGCTCTTATGGTCAGGAAGCTCGCTAGGATTTTATTTTATTTTGCAGTCCCTAATTTCTGAATGGAATCAATGGAACCGCTTAAAGCTTTCTCTCTGTCTACTGGTATACAGACGCACGCCCAGGCAGAGATGCGGATGTAAAAAGACATCATGGATGCTATGTGGCGGCACCCTTTTCCTCCCCCCTCCATCCGATTTCTCCAAAATAGAGGCGGGGAGAAGAAAGCCTGGCCTCTCTTCTTAAAGGCACCGCCTCACCATTGAGCCTCTTTCCTAAAACAGAAGCATAGAATCCTAGAGTTGGAAGAGACCCCAAGAGCCATCTAGTCCAACCCCGTTCTGCCTTGCAGGAATACACAATCAAAGCACTCCTGACGGATGGCCATCCAGCCTCTGTTTAAACACCTCCAAAGAAGGAGATTCCATCACACTCCCAGGCAGTGCTTTCCTCTGCCTAACAGCTCTTACTGTGAGGAAGTTCTTCCTAATGTTTAGGTGGAATCTCTTCTCCTGTACTTTGAGTCCATTGCTACCATGATCTCTTCTCACACAATGCAATTACATCACTTTGATAGTCATATATATATAGATATATATCCTCCTTTATGGATCTGAAACATGGGTCACCTATCGCCACCACCTACGACTCCTCGAGCGCTTTCATCAGCGCTGTCTACGCACTATCCTAAATATACACTGGACTGACTATGTGACGAATGTTGCTGTCCTTGAGCAAGCAGGGATCACCAGTATTGAGGCCATGATCTTGAGAACGCAGCTGTGCTGGGCAGGGCACGTTTCTAGGATGGAGGACCATCGCCTCCCAAAAATACTACTCTACGGTGAACTCGCCACGGGTCAGCGTAAGAGGGGCGCTCCAAAAAAGCGATACAAAGACTCCCTGAAACAACATCTCAGGCTTGGCCAAATTGATCACCAACAGTGGTCCGCCCTGGCCTCACATCGGGAGGCATGGAGACGCACTATCCACAATGCTGCAGCCTTATTTGAGAACTCACGACGAACAAGTCTTGAAGAGAAACGACAACGCAGAAAGAACCACAACCCAAAAACATCACCCAAGGAGACCTTCTGCTGTGCTTTTTGCAACCGGACTTGTTTATCTCGGATTGGCCTTTTTAGTCATCAGCGCACTTGCAGAAAGCACGGGATGAGTCCTTCCTGAATCTTCGTTTGCGAAGAAAAGCCAGAGATATAGATGCAGTCTAGGGAATCCTCAGACCTGTCGTTGGGTGATGTACTAGAGCTCTCTGGCTGAGAATTCTTAATACCTTGCCAAAAGGCAAATTCTGGGATTCCATAGGATGGAACCAGGGCATTTAAAGTGGCATCAAGGTGCTGTAATGGTGTACTGTAGTGTGAAAGAAACCAGGGGCCCTGTCTAAACGGTGAAAATACCCCTCATGGAATTCGCTGGGAATCCTGCCTGTCTAAATGGGATCCAGTGCCAATCCAGGAGGGGGGCCCAAAATGGCAAAAAGAACGCAGTAAAAGCCTTCGCAGATTTTCCCATACTTAAAAAAAAAACAAAAAACAAAAAACAAAAAACAACCCAAGGGGGTGTGTGCATTCCTGCTCATTTGGACTATCGAACAACAAGAAATTTGAAGAGAAGCACAAAGCTGATTGGCTAGGTGAGAGCAGGAGTGGGGCTTGCTAGCAGGGCAAGCGCCTGCTGCTGCCATGTTGGATTTCTGCTTTAGCGATCACTCACTAAGGTGATAAAACAGGATGAATATTTCCTGTTTTGCTTTCCTATAAAATTGGAAAATCGCTGTATTGCACCAGCACACCTTGGGATGACTTTAAAAAAACAAACAAAAAACAGTGGCGGTGAAGAAATAACGTGAGTAAATAACTCCCGGCCACCATCCAGAATGTGAAGCTTACGGGGGCTTCTGAGCCAGAAAAAACATTTAGACTAAGGATGAAAGGGAAAAGTGGGAGAAGGAAAGAGAATGTGGGACATTTTAAAAGTAGCTGAAAAAGTGGGATAACAGAGGATTAATTGGGACTGTCCCTGTCAAACTGAGACAGTTGGAGGGTATGGGACCGTTATTTCTGTCTTTCAGAAGCTTTGCTCAGGCTTTCATTAAGGCAGAGATGAGCATAAAGCAGAAAGAGGGCAGGGTTTTGCCCCACTGACCTCAGGTCCATATTCCTCATTTAATAACTTTTGCCATCTTAACCATACTCTGATTTGTCTTGTCCCGGTTTTCACCTGTGCAACATGGAGGGTATGCATTTATTAAAAGCTAAAGGCATAGGGGCTTAGTGCAATCCGAAAAAAAGCAGCAAAGCAGCAGGAACATTCCATTCCGTCTTCTGTGTTACCTTACTGTATGGTGGTGGTGTTTTTTTTGTTCTGTTCCCATGAGAGACCAAAATAAAACTGCATCTTTTTGCTAACCAGAAACACCTGTTAGCAAAAAGACACGGTTTTAGCTCGGTTTCCCATGGGACCGGAATAAATTAATGCTGGAAGAACGGCGGCATCATGTGGTAAGGCAGAACATTCCTGCTGCCTTGCCGCTTTTCTTCGGAGTGCAGTAAGCCATTTGGCTTCTTCCACCTGCCATTCCTATGCTGATTTGAGAATGGCTCCACTCCGACCCCTTCCACACATAACTTTCCCCCACTCCTCCTTCTATGTTGGGAGATTGTGTTGCATTATTTATACCCAGCCTTTTTCTCAAAAGTGGACATAATACAATCCGTGTTGATTTCTCTAGAGTCAAGTTACTCTTTACCTCTTTCTACAGACTGGTGAAATGGATCGTGAACATTGGCAATAGCCATGGCAGGATTATGGTGAAATGTCCCTTATCTTTCTGAACTTAGTTCTCTTTCCTTTTGCCTCATGTTAAGCCTTCTGTGGGCTGACAATAGCAGCATTGTGCAATGAGGAGAACAAAGAGGAGGAAACACAAAAGGTTTCCGCAGGCTCAGCTCTGTGCTGAAAAGGGTTGCAGTATTTCCAGGAAATGCTTTTTGCAATTGTTTGATTGCTTTAATGTTATGAAATTAAGAAAGAGAAGCAGGCTGCAATAAATGGCTTGAGAGGGAAAACCTAGCCATGTGAAATTAGAATTAAACCACACTGAGTTCAATGGGACTTGCTCCTGGATTTAAGTGTGTATAAGATTTGTGTATTTCATAACTTCCAGCATTTCAAAGAGGATAACCAGTATGTACGTGGACAAGCAAAATCAGAGTGTAGTCAAGATGACAAAAGTTATTAAAGAAGTAGAACATACAGAGTTAGGAGATGCTGCAGCAGCAGTTTGCTTTTGCTTGTGTCTATTGGGAAGGGCAATATTCTGCCCCATCTTCTCCTCTCCTCCCTGCTGAGTTAATTGAATGCAAACTATTACACTTTAAGATAGGTTTGCAGCAATCAAAGAAAGCTGAAGACAAAGGGGGACGTGGGTGGAGGAGAGAAACTGGGACAGTTTAATAGCAGCTGAAAAAGTGAGCTGACAGAGGATTAAATGGGACTGGCCAGGTCAAATGAGAACATCTGGAGGGTAGGTCATCCATTTATTTTTATTTTAAAACACCTATATCCCACCTGTTCTCCAAAGAATTCTATGAAGCACACACAATAAAGTGAATATTTAACAATTAAAATTTGTAAAGTATTTGTGTATACCCACTGGGTGATTTTTGGGGTGTGGGGTGTGGTGGAGTCAAAGGGGTAGTAATTTTCTGATTTTAACGATGAATCTTAACATTCACCACAATCACAACATCTTGTGTAATTCCCTTCAGTTTTATAATGTGTCTCAGATCAGACTACTATTTTAGAAACGCATGTTCAAAGGTCTCTTGGGTGCCGAGATTGACTCATACAGGTTTTCAAATATGAGCCCAAATAATATGAGGGAAGATCTCTCTCAGTCTCTCTCCCTCTCCCTCTCTCTCTCTCTCTCTCTCTCTCTCTCTCTGTAAATCCAGTCCAGATTTTAATGAAAAGGAACTGCCCAAGGTACTGAACCTATTTGTGGGATAGGGGCCAGAAGCTTAGATTACAGTACTCCTTTGAAACTTGGAATAAACCTGGAGTAGATTGACTGACCCATTGATTGGGAGATATGACTGCACACAACTGTAGTTATGGCAAAGTGCAAGTTATAGTCATTGATAGGATCATAGAGTTGGAAGGGGCCTCGTGGGCCATCAAGTCTAACCCCCTGCTCAATGCACAACCTCCAACTAAAGCATCCCCTGCAGACCTCTTTTTGAAGATATCCAGAGGAGACCCCACCATCTCTCTAAGCATTTGGTTCCATTGTGGAACAGCTCTTACAGTCAAGAAGTTCCTTCTACGTTCGATCGCAATCTACCCTCCTGTAACTTAAAGCCATTAGACCTGGTGATACCTTCTGGGGCAGCAGAGAACAGGCCTGCCCCCTCCTCTCTGTGACAGCTCTTGAGGTATTTAAAGAGTACAATCATGTACCCCTGTCTTCTCTTCACCAAGCTGAACATGCTCAGTCCTTTCAACCTTTCCTCGTATGTTTTGTTCTCCATGCCTGTTATCATCCTCATTGCTCTTCTCTGAACCTGCTCCAACATGTCTATATCTTTCTTAAAATGAGGTGTTCAGAACTGAACACAGGACTCTAGCTGAGGCCTGACCAGCACAGAATATAGTGGGACAACTGCTTCCAGAATCATAGTCCAATGCTCAAACTGCTATACCACATTGGAGACCAGGGGTCAAATCCCTGCTTGGCCATGGAAACCCACTAGGTGACCTTGGGCAAGTCACATTCTCTCAACCTCAGAGGAAGGCCAATGCAACCCCCACCCCCAAACAAATCTTGCCTAGGAAACCCCATAAGTCAGCAATGACTTGAAAACACAGAGCAACAGCAAACCGCCTTGGGCTTAAGTATATCCTTCTAAGAAAAGACACATGGGATTGGGTCACACCTTGCTGCTTTTCTTTCTGATTCATTATTTCCAACAGAAATAAGCGCCGAACTCAGCATATTCACCTTTGGAGCAAATCCTGTTGTTTGGCAAGGTGAACAAAAGTTGATGGACAACATTCTTGCAAGCCTTCTGTTTGAATAAATTTTCTTGTACTCATTTGTCACTGAGGCCACCTAGTGTTTAAAACTAAGGCTGGACTGGAAAATATGTTTTAAAAAAAATAACCAAAACTTTTCTAGACCCCATCTTTTTGAGTGTGATTTGTGGACAAAGTAATTCCCTCTCCCAGACCCCAGGAGTATGGCGGGGGGGGGGAAGAGAATTTAAGCGTGTAAATGTCAATTTATTAGACTCAGAAATCCTTTCACCTTGGAAATGGAACAGAACCAACCCAACTATTAGACAGAGGGGTTGTCTAAACGGTGAAAATACTCCTTGTGGAATTCGAGGAGAAGATGACGTGTCTTAATGGGATTTCTCTCTGCCTATTTCCTCTCTTTCTCTCTCTTTACCTTAGGACTTTATCACAATGGCATCTAAAAACACTGATTGAGAAAAGCAGAAACACAGTGGCATTGTTACACTTATCAAATGTCACTGCAATTTTTCCAATATAACCACCATGTAATTGTCTCATGACCACTACTAGCACTTTATTTCCATGATTTAGCATGGGTGAGATTTTGACGGTTCTTGCGAGAAGACGCAAGCACACTTAAAACTCCACTCCCCCTGAATGTACTAAGTAAATGAACACACCAGCACTGAAACAAAGCTAAAAATGTTCAAACAAATGGTATAGTACATAAAAAGAGTGTCCTGTGGATTTTTTTTCACGTTCTTACCTGGATGTTTTCTCGCTGGGAACGGGGGGGGGGGGGGGAGGAGAGGACTGCCCATTCATGCTGTAATCTCGCGATTACAATGGGATGTGGTTTCGCATGCTCTTCAATACTGAAAAAAAAGCACTATTGAGAGCTATTGATGGCTTGTCTGTCAATGAAAAGCAACATGTTATTCACAGCTGGAGCACAGATTAAACACACAACGATAACAAAGTTGTGTGATGGTAGGACCTGTTCATGCTACCATGATGTCATAATCATGCAATTTTTGCCATGTCTGATAATGTCCTTTATCTATCCCACTCTACTTTGGGTGAATTGTGATTTCCCACCCAGTAAATAAAATATTGCTACTCCTGACTCTTGTTGCAGAAATTTGCCCTCTGCCCTTCCTCTAAGTTGAGGAATTGAGGGACCACTTTTCTGCCCTGGGACCTTCCTCAAACTGCACAGACTACCAAAAAAATATAAAAAATGCAGAAATTGAGATGGCTGGATGGCCACTTGTAGTTTTTTGCCAAAAAGAACAACCACAACCTCTGGCTGTTTTTGTATGTTCAATAGTGGGGTCTAGACCTGTGGAAAAGGTGAATCGCCACTTCAGGTGGTTCTGAAAAGATGGAATTTATCCTCTTGCTTTCCCAGAGTCAAAGGCAGTCTAAGGGAATTATGGACTAGAAAAACAGCCCGGAGCAGGCAGGCATGCAGCTATGGGGTGTGTAGATGTGTCAAAATGAGGACATTGTCCCCCCAATAAGAATTCTCATCCCTAGTGAAATTTTCCTTCAGTCCCCACATTTCTAATGTTGCAGTAACTTAAAACTTCAGTTTTGTTCTTGGAAACACAGTTTAGGCATCCAAAGAAAGGGGCAGGCAAAGTTACTGAGGAAATGTAAACACAGCAAATAGAAGAGTTCTAGGTGTGAAGGATTTTCATTGCCTCACTCTCTGCAATGCTGCCGGTCTGTGGACTGAAGCTAAGTTTTGTCTGGGAGATTGACTTTTGCTTCAAATTGGTGAGATGATTATCAGCTGATTTTTATTTTTATTTTTTTATTTTTTTGATGAGCAATCTTTAGGACTTTATCAGATGTGGCAAATATGGTGTCATAACAACACCTAATGGAAGCAAAAGGGCACGCATACCAAACAACATCCTTTCATGCTAATGTCATGTCAAAAAGCCTTTTTTTTTTTATTTACGGGCCAAGCCATCAATTGATCTCCCATAGTGCTTTGTTGCTGGCATTGTCAACATTTGAAACTGTGCATCATTGTGCTCATGTGAATACAGCTTCAATGACAGAACACTTCCAGGTGAGATTGTGAAAGTCAGGTAGGGGAAACTTTTTTTAAATGAACTTTCCTGGTTTACTTTAAAGCTGTACAGTGTATTTCTGTGCTTGTGTGTACTCCCCCCACCCCAAATTTTCTGTGCCTGTGTCTTCTTGTGAGAATAGCCAAGATTTGGAACCCAGAATTGAACAGAGCTCCGTTCTTGCTCCATTACTGCCCAGGCTGCCTTTTTATGCTGGTCAAGGTAGGTCTGCTAAGGGGGTCTTTTGCTGGGACAGGTTCGCTTTTAGCTTTGGTAGGACAGAAATGTTAATATAGGTTAGGTCTGATAAAGCCCTTAGACTTTGTGAGACATTTTCTCTCTATAAGTCCTGGAGTTCCCTCTAGTGTTGAAAGGAGAGATTGTCCATGCTTTTAAAAATTGTACTATTTTTTGAGTAACTCTATTCCTCCCACTCCCCCAAAACGTGTAATATGAGGTTTTAATTCAACCAGTTTCCATTCTGATGAGCAGAAAAACATTGAGGTAGTCAAGGTTGTGTAATGAGATGTGGAGGCACAATAATCTGAAGCCTTTGTCATGCTCTTCTCACTTTTTGGGTTCTGGACGAGTTCCCACAGAAAGAACTTTGTGTCTTCTCTGAGATTTCCATCCTCTGCCTGGATTTCCAGGTGCTTTTGCAATAGAAGACATTTCAGTACACCTGTATGGAACAAGCAGAAGAATAGCAACTTGTTCTTTAAAACTTTAAAACTTTAATGCACTGCATATCTATGGTCCCAGACTATCTGAAAGACTGTATTTCCCTATATAGGCTTGCCCGAGCTTGATAATCTGTGGGGAAGGACTTTTTTCCTGATCCCACCACCATCATAGGGATGTGAGGACATGGGAGAGAACCTTCTTGGTAGCTGATCCCAAGTTGTAGAACTCCCTTCCATGGGAGGCCCAGTTGGCTCCCTCCCTGTTGTCTTTCAACTGGCAGGTAAAGACCTTTTTATTTAGGGAGCCATATGGTTTTCAATATGTTGCAGCAGATGGAGCTTTTCATGGGGGTGAGGAAGTGTTGTGTTTCTATTTTATTATGTTTTAAATGTATTCTAAAAATGGTCTTTAACTTGTTTTTTAAACAGAAATCAGGATTGTGTTTTACTAGTTTTTTAAAAAAATTATATTGTGCCTTTAAGTGGTCATAAGCTCCCTTGAATCCCATGCTGGGAGAAAGACAGGATATATATTAAAATAGATAAATAAATTAAATAACTATGTCTGGAGAGAATGCTTCTTTCACCAAGATGAAAGTGATGTGTTGCCTATTATTAAACAAACCTAATGCCATCATTAGTGTAAACATATTAACTCCATTCTCTGTCCACCACCTTCTGAATGTTACCGTGTTTCATGCATATGAAATAGTGTCTATGTGGGCATTAAAATTGGATTCTGTCCACAGTGCAAAATTAAGTAGAATGTGGAAATACCTTTTGGTCAATGTGCTCTTTGAATCTGGTGCACAGAAAGGGGCACTATATTAGGATGTTCTCAATAAATTTATCACATTATCATAGGACATACCCAGTCACTGATGACAGCAAGTGTGGTGTAATGGTTTGAACATTGGACTATGACTCTGGAGACCAGGATCTGAATTCCCACTCAGTCATGGAAACCCACTGGATGACCTTGGGTCAGTCACACTCTCTCAGCCTCAGAGGAAGGCAATAGCAAACCCCCTCTGAACAAATCTTCGCAAGAAAACCCCACAATAGGTTCATCTTAGGGTTGGGAATGGCTTGAAGGCATACAACAACAAAAAAGACCAGAAAACAGAATTGTGCACATGATATTGATTTGCACAGAGATGCCTATGTGCACACCCATGTGCATGCACTAGCAAGTGTGCCATTCAGTTGCACATTGAGGTTGCATTCTATTGTGCAATTTTGCCTTTCAGTGCAATGGTTGCATAGCACAATCAATGTGTAACTAACTCTACATGGTATGGGACTTATTTATTTACTTTTTAAAAATCCTTTTAACATTAGGGCTAGCATTCTATTGCTTAGTCCCAACTAGAGTAGACCCATACAATCAGTTGTTGAATGGTGAGTCAACACAGAGGTAAATCTCATTGATTCAATGGGTCTACTGTAGTTTAGGACTAACCTAAGTTTAAACCTAAGTTTGTTTAGCCCGGTTGCCAGGAAGAGGAGTTAACCAGATAATTGGAACCCACATCTGCCCTGGTTCTTCTTCAGACAGTGAAAGGCAGGCAGGCAGATAGCTGCAGAATTTCTCTGCCATCTAGTGGAGAGTTTGCACACTCAGCATCACATGAAAGACTAGACACTGACATGAAGGACTTTATCACACAAGGCTGAAATCACGCAATTACAATGAGATGGTAGCGCGAATGGTGTCCCATCATCACATGACATCATCGTCCCCCTGTGGTCCGTCTGTGCTCCAGCCGTTAACTGAGCGTAACTTTTCATTCACAGGCAAACCTCATGAATAGCTGTCAATAGCGATCTTTCCACAGTATTGATGAGCATGAGATAATTCTGTCCCACTGTAGTCCCAATATTAGAGCATTAGTGGATAGTCCTCCCACTTCCTCCCTTGCCATTGGAGAGCATGGAGATGACCTCCAGGACAGTCTTTTAATAAACGGTTGCCTTTTCTCAAAACTTTTTTTGTTTGTTTCATTGTGAAGTTGTTCATTTGTTCATTTGTTTGTTTTTGGTGTGTTTAATCGAAGTTGCATCTTCTTGCAAGAACAGCCAAAATCTTGCCCATGCAAAATCATGGAAGTAGGAGAATAATTTTTTTAAAGGTGCATGTGCAGGCCACCTCAAAGTGTTAATACTTCATCATTACTACCCAAGGTGAAAACTAGTGTTAAAAATAGTACTCTACGGTGAACTCACTATGGGTCAGCGTAAGAGGGACACTCCAATAAAGCAATACAAGGACTCCCTGAAACAACATCTCAGGCTCGGTCAAATTGATCACCAACAATGGTCTGCCCTTGCCTCACATATTGGGAAGGAGGGGGGCTGAAAACTCCACCATAGATCATGATAACAGCATTTGCTGTTTCTCGCACTCTTTTTTTAAAAAAAATATGCAAAAATGTGCATAATTGTACATCTGAACAACCAGTTCAAAAAGGGGCACACTGAAGGACTCAAACATGATTGGTCGGACCTCGGTGGGCACAAACTTGCAACGGAGGAAGCGGCTGGAGCTGCCATTGGTTTTTTTGGGGGGGGTTGTTTTTGTTTTGCCAAGTGAACAATCGTGTGCATGATCATTCAAGCGGCACAGCAAACAAAAAAGGGTTTTTAAAAGTGGGAAATCATTCTTCTGCATCTGTCATTTAAGAATTAAAAACGGGGGGAATGGAGGGAGGTTTTTGGCAGGCAATTCACTTGCAGCCACCATCATTTTTCAGGGGCATGCTCTGTGTAAACTGCAAACTTGGCTAATTTTCCATTCCAGCAATCTTGCAAATAAGTTGTGGGCACAAATGAACACTGCAGTGATAGGGAGGTACAGTTCTATTTTTGCTATTAATTCTCCCATCTAGCTGAGCCTCCAGAAGCCTCAGCCACCTTGGCCATTCTGGGAGATGAAGTCCAAAACACCTGGAAGACTAGGTTGGGAAACCCTGTTCTATATGTACAGTTCAATGTAACTAGTAAAAGTTTTTTATTTGATTTGCCTTATTTTGTTGAAGCTAGTCTTGGAGGGACTCAAGAGATTCAGTGCTTTTTCTAGCAAATTCTGCTGAAGGAGATTAATTGAACCAGTCTACATCTTTGCCCCCAAAGGGTCTAATACCCTGAAAAGTTTGTCCCTAATTCAACATCAAACTTGACTTATTATATGCAACACAGGCACCGTATGTGTACTCAGATAGCTGGTCTATACTCCTATTACAGTTTTTCATATAAAGCATTCAGTGTTTGTAGACTATAAACAGATTGTTTTCTACACTGGTACAGTTTTGTGTAGTTTGTAAGGTCTTCTGTGTTTACACTTGGGGTGTTCACTTTTTGCACTCTACATGTGTTTAGAATATATATAATCCTACTATACAGAATATGTCTACATCTCTCTCTATGCCTACTCACAAGTGAGCCCCACTAAATTTGGTGGGATTTACTTCCATGTAAGTGTGGATAGGACTGTAGCCTTAGATTCCTATCTGGTGGTAAGGCAGTGGTTGGGAGAGGCTTAAGAAGCAGGCCAGAGGTTCCCACCTGTCTTAGAGCCTTTTTTAAATGCAGCTGGCACAGATCTTGAGCAAGTTAGGGTTGTTGGGTTTTTTTGACATCAGCATCCAGGAACCTCAGGGCTTGGACCCTCTTCTGTGGTCCTCAGGATGAAGGGGTAGAATTTCACGGTGAGAACACTTCCTTGAAAAGAATATGTGTTTTGTAGGACTTTTTCGGACAGAAGAAAAGTAACGGAAGCAGCGTCGCCAGGTTGTGACGCTGCAGCGCAAGAGGGCGTCAGTTTCGAATGACGCTCTTCCCAGCGGTACTGTTGCAGTACCGCTGGGACATTTGAGCGTGATATTTTTCCTTCCCAGCGTCATATTTTACTCGCAATCAGAAAAAGTCCTAAATATATATACACATGTGTCTCGCTGCATTGGCCAGCGTGTGTGCACGTCGTATTTCCTGAGGCTAGAAATAAGGTGCTCAGCGCTGGTGCTGGGTAATATAGCAGGATGTCAGGATCAGTCCCTGATGGTGCCTAATCCTGCCATTTTCAATTATTTTTCTGTAAGCTTGACACTCATTGTGTTTTGCCTTTTGGTACTTGCTGACAAGTGTTCTCTGCCAACTGTGGAGAGAGGTGGTAATGGCTTCAGATGGTTTGGGGAAAGATAAGAATGCAGCTGCAAAATCGACCTGGGAAAAGGAGGCTGGTCGGTGTAAGGGAATGGTGTGTCAGGGGATGATAGTTAGCCAATGGTATTAGAGCCTGCCAGATTTTATAGGCTGTCCTTGAGCAAGCAGGGATCACTAGCATTGAGGCCATGATATTGAGAACACAACTGCGCTGGGCAGGGCACGTTTCTAGGATGGAGGACCACCGCCTCCCAAAAATAGTACTCTATGGTGAACTCGCCATGGGTCAGCGTAAGAGGGGCACTCCAAAAAAGTGATACAAGGACTCCCTGAAACAACATCTCAGGCTCGGCCAAATTGATCACCAACAATGGTCCGTCCTGATCTCACATCGGGAGGCATGGAAATGCACTGTCCACAATGCTGCAGCCATATTTGAGAACTCACGCCGAACAAGCCTTGAAGAGAAACGACAACACAGAAAGAATCACAACCTGGAAACATCATCCAAGGAGACCTTCTGCTGTACTTTCTGCAACCGGACTTGTCTATCTTGGATTGGCCTTTTTAGTCATCAGCACGCTTGCAGAAAGCATGGGACGAGTCCTTCCTGAATCTTCGTTTGCGAATAAAAGCCAGAGAGAGAGAGAATATGCTTTTAATATAGTGTGTAGCCCTTAAGTTTCAATTCTCAGCAACAACCTTGCATGATACATTTCTTGGATTTCTGTGCTAATAAACTTTTCTGATCACACTAAAACTGTTGGCCAACTGTGTCTGGGAATGTAAGTATATGACACAGGACGCATGTGAGGACAGCTGCCTGTTCTTGGCGTGGCGTGCTCCGTACCTTCCAACATTTCACCAATGAAAACAAGGATGGCCAAGCAACACCACAGTGTATTGAAGATGGCAAAAAGTATTAATGGTGAAGAACAGGCAAGTTAGGAGAGGCTGCTTCAGTTAGCTTTCGCTTGAGCCTACTAGGAAGAGAAAAAACAACTGCTCCCTCCATTACCTTCCCCCCTGCTGACTCAATTTAGCACACACTACTTTTGCACTATGAACTCACTCTGAAGCAAGTGAACTATGCTAGGGACAAAGAGGGAAAGTGGAGGAGGAGAGAGAAGGTGGGACATTTTAAAAGCAGCTGAAAAGCTGGGATGACAGAGAATTAATCAGGGCTGTCCTTGCTAAATTGGGAGAGTTGGAGGGTATGTATACGTAAGGTGAATTTAAGCCTTCTTATTCCACTAAGAGGGTGCTGGCCACAGAATGATAGAAATAAAGTGGCAGGGTGGATCTATGGATAAACTTCAGTGTAGGGTGTTCAAATGGCCCAAAAGAATCCATATGAAGTTGTTATCTTTGGGCAGCTGAACAAGTGAGATGACAGAGAATTAAGAGTTCGAGGGCATGCAAGGAAACCGTTCCCTGCCTCTCCCATGTGCTGCAGTACCAATGGTCTTATTTAATAGAAAACAAACTGTATGCATCTCTCATAGACTTATTGAGGCCCATGTCTGGTTTGGCCCTGAGGCCACTGGGATACTTCAACCTGTTTAAAAGAACCCGTCACAACAAACAGTTCCCTCCCTCCCTCTCTATCAGTGGAATGACAGCCATTTTAAGCCTGCATTTTAGTGTTAATTTTCTAAAACAATTTGGAGGTAAACAGAACTAGGTCTGAAACTCATCAGAGTGACAAAGGAGAACGGTGCATCCAGCGATAGCGGGGGTGTTGGCGGCAATAGGGTGAGCTTCATTGCCTGCATTAATTACTTGTATCCATGGTGCCGGATGAATCTTTAGAGCCTGCGCGCCTCAGACGCTCGACATGGAAAACATAAGGCTGTCCTGATAAAGGGCCTATTGTGCGCACCAAATTCTTGTACCTCTTTGAAAAAGAAACAAGATGTTTTAGTCACCGCCTAGGGAGGGTAACCATCTGATGGAATGAGGGCCATACAGTCACTTCCCCAGGGGGTACCATGAAAAGGCCTTGTGTTCTTACAATGGAATAAGTCTGAGATGTTTGCTTTGAGCTGGTTTTCTTTTTAGAAGTTACTTGTGGAGGGTTTTTTTTCTTCCCTTTTTTAAAAGAATCCCTCTACAACAGAGACATCTCGAATATTTATATAAAATGTCCAGGTGGAATGCAATTGCATTTTTGTTCTTTTGTTTTATTATAGTGTGTGTGTTTGTAAAATTTCTGAAAATATTTTTTTTAAGAGAAAAGAAAACATTCCTGTGTGAGTTCCCCCCCACCCCCCACCCTCTGAAATGAGGAGGATTTTATCCATATTGGAGGGAAAGGGACTGCCACAATGATAAGAAAAGACGATCAAAATGTTTTGATGTTTTTCCTCTGTTAAAAAGCAATTCATTGAAATTAGTCAAGATCCTCTTCACCCAGTTGTGATAAGACTTTTAAAAGTTAATTTGTATTAGGCAAAATGATATAAAGAAGGGGGGAAGAAAATGAACACACACACACACACACACAGAGGCGGGGAGGTCCTACGTTGCCAGCAGAGAGTAAGAGTTTTGCAGGTGGAACACTGCTATAGCTCCCCAATCACCACCCAGTTCTCACCAGTACTGCTGTGATAGCCCCTCCAATGGCCATGCCGTGGCTAGGGGAGAATGAGAGGAAAATCAGAGAAATATCTGCTTATGCCCAATAGCCAGATGCAGACTGATGATATATTTTGCTGAGATCATGGATTTGCATCTGCAAAATCCCTCCCCCCCCCACTCTTCCCCATCCTCACTAAGTTAATTGAGTGCAAACTACTTTGGCACTTTGAACTCTGGGGTTGTCTAGACAATGAAAATGCCCCTCATGGAATTCACTGGGAATCCTACCTCTCTAAATGGGCTCTTGCACCAATACACACTATTTGGAAAGAAGGGGGGGGGGAACCAAAACGGCAAAACAACACAGTAAAAGCCTTCGTGGCTTTTCCTGTGCTTTTTAAAAAACCGTGAGGGGGTGCGCATTCCTGCTCATTTGGACCATCGCAGGATAGGAAATTCGAAGGGAACACAAAGCTGATTGGCCAGGCGAGAGCAGGGGGCAGGGCTTGGTATCAGGGCAAGTGCCCACTGCTACCATGTCAGATTTTTGCCTTAGTGATTGTTCGCTAAGGCGATAAAATAAGATAGATATTTTTTGTTTTACTCTCTTATAAAATCGAAAAATCACTCTATCACTCCAGCACACCTTGGACAACTTTTTTTTTTTTTTTTTAAACCCAAACAGCAACAGTGAACAACTAATGTGAGTAAATCACTTGCGGCCACCACCTGGAATGTGAGGCTTATGGGGGCTCCGGAGGCCAGAAAAACCATTAAGACATGTCGCTGCTGCTACGAGATGCCAATACTATGAGTTACTCCATTTTTTACCCTCATGTAGATGAGCCCTCAGTTTGCAACAGCTGAAGTAAGCTGAGGACAAAGGGGGAAAGGAGGAAGCAGAGAGAGAAACTGGGGCATTTTAAAAGCAGGTGAAAAAAAGGGACACCAGAAGATTATTTGGGACTGTCACTGACAAATTGGGGCAGTTGGAGGGTATGTATACATGGGTATAAGGTGAACTTATGCCTGCATATGCCACTAACAGGGTGCCAGGCACCAAATCCTTGATGCACCAGATGTCATAAGATGGACAGTTATCTTTTCTGTTTGTTGTATAAGTCTTTTAGCCAAAATAAAAAGATGGAGAATCCACATTTATTGACTGGTTATCAGGACTGGTTTAAGGAATTTTGGGGGGCCCTGCAAAACTTTATTTTGGGGCCCCCACATGTTTATTGCAGGTCAATGTAACCTAACCTAACCTATTCACAGTACAGGATATTCAGATTATTACTAATGATGTTTTTGCAGGAGGAGGGTTATAATGGGCCCCCCACAATGATGGCCCCCCCTGCAGCTGCAGATGTTGCAGGACCCTTAAACCAGCCCTGCCAGTTGTTAATTTCCAAGAAAGATGCAGATAGTTTAAAAGTGCATAAACACCTGCGATTTGCACAATTCAAACAGTGCTCCAGTGCAGAATCAACACAAGTAATGACCTCCCTTCCCACCAAAAGAACCAGTTTCCACTTTCCCCAAGCTCACAAATAAAACATTTTTAGACACTAGTCTGATAATGTCCCAAGACAGGAAAGTTACTTGGGGTACTATCCTAAGCTAGCTATGTCTCTAGGGATCGCTGAGAGAGTTCTGGGTAGGAGAAGAGGTGGAAACATCCGTAAGAGTATCAGTTTACATCACAGAGGGGGCAGGATAGGTAAACCAGCAGGGAATATATTGGGTCACTCAGGACTTTTTCGGACAAGTAAAACGCAGCGCAAGCAGCCTCGCCACGTTGCGAGGCTGCAGCACTGCAGGGCGTCCCTTTCGGATGACGCCCGTCCCTGCCGGTACTGTTGCAGTACCGCAGGGACATTTGAGTGGAATATCGTTGATCGTGAGTAAAAATTGGCAAAATATTCCACTCAAACAAAATATTCCACTCAAATGTCCCTGCGGTACCGCAACAGTACCGGCAGGGACGGGCGTCATCCGAAAGGGATGCCCTGCAGCGCTGCAGCCTCACAACGTGGCGAGGCTGCTTGTGCTGCATTTTACTTGTCTGAAAAAGTCCATAGCCTCCCCATTTACTGGCCAATAGAGAGCTGATTGTCATTGTCATAGTCAAACTGTCCACTGCCATTCTGGCATCTGGACCTGAACTACCTTCAGTCTCGTATCATTTATATATATCATTTCTTATTCTCCTTTTTGTGGTTAGAAGTTGTATGTTTAAAAGTTTCACTATACAGATGCTTCTGCTATGTTGGGTTGGGTGCATGTTAAAATTTAAGCCTATTTTTTTTTTAAATGCTGTTACTATTTCCATCATATTACTGTTGTCCTGGTTTTGATTTTATCTTGTGACTCTGACACTGACTCTGTTTATTAGGTCCACACCCTGTTTCTTGAACTTTCTGACCACAGTGTTTTCTGTCTCATTTTTGTCTTTGGGGGAAGGCTTAGCTACCTCTTTTGTTCGTGTGAGTTGCTCACATTTCCATCTTTCAGGATTGAGTCCCCCAACTCATTCTCTGGATATAAAGTCTCTCAATGGAGTGCAAAAGCATCTTGTCTCTGATGCACATGTATATAACTGAACACTAAGGCACTTTCCAATGGATGGCTTGCAATTCTGTACCCTGCAGCTGCCGAGATCAGATGGGAGCAACTGATAACTGTAGTGAGTTGCGCCTCTGCCACCAGCCAGATGAGGTTTGGAGTCCTTGTTAGCATTGTGACCAAATGTTAACATCTGTCCAGTGGAGCAGAGTCGGTTAATTTGTATTGGTGACTTTGGCAGATACTTTTTGCACTAGCTTGGCAGTTTGAGGCTGGGAAGTGATATGAAGGCTGGGAATAGACTGGGGGAATTATTTTTTCTCTGTTACTAACTTGCCTGCACAGTTCTCATAGGTATTGGGGGGAAGAGGTGGGCCATGCTTGCCTACTTTGATTTTCTTTATTTGCTTCTGCACTGCGTAACTGTTGGGAGTCCATCTTCCGTCAGTCTTGTCTAGGGGAGAGGGTGCACCCCAGCCAAGGGAACCAACCATGGTGAGTTAAATTGCTAGCCAGGGATGTTCTGGATAGACTTAGGACTTTATCAGAGACTTTACCTTGGCTTTAGGCAACATTTGTTAAAACTGAGCTTGGCACCTCATCTCTATACTC
This sequence comes from Gambelia wislizenii, assembly GCA_030847615.1. NCBI lineage: Eukaryota > Metazoa > Chordata > Lepidosauria > Squamata > Crotaphytidae > Gambelia > Gambelia wislizenii. Next base: position 36,903,914 of record JAUMIR010000007.1, read on the forward strand.
ATAAGTTTTGCATTTTTATTGCTATTCACACATATAGCATGCTCATAAAGGTCTGTTCCTATGCAATTTATTCCATGTCTCCGATGAAGTAAACTTAAGTCTATGAAAACTTATGCTACCAACTTCTTTCTCTCAGTCTCAAAGGTGTTACAAGATCCCTTTGCATACTGTACAGATGGAGTCACAGATCTTCAAGGTAAGGTGAGTGTGAGACTGGGAAAATAAATCAATTCTCCTCACTGTGTTTTTTTCCCTATTTTGTGAGAGGAGAGGAGAGGAGAGGAGAGGAGAGGAGAGGAAAGGAAAGGAAAGGAAAGGAAAGGAAAGGAAAGGAAAGGAAAGGAAAGGGGTGCTTGACATGGTGTTTTAGAACAAGGCTTACCCACAGGGTGGCATTGCTGACAGCCGAGGTAGGAAAATGGGAGAGATGTTATGATTCCTTAATTATAGTGTGCCATAGGGTGCCTTACGTCTTCAATTTTTATCTGTCTTTCCACACACAAACTTCTTTTCATGAATGCCTGCATTTTGTTGGGTGTGCAATTATACTTACATGGGTGGTACAGCATCTCCTGCAGGAAGCTTTGAGCTCATAGAATCATAGACATTATAGAGTTGGAAGAGACCACAAAGGCCATCTAGTCCAACCCACTGCCCTGCAGAAATACACAATCAAAGCACCCCTGACAGATGGCCATCCAGCCTCTGTTTAAAAACCTCCAAAGAAGGAGACTCTATTACACTCCCAGGCAGCAACATATTCCACTGCTGAACAGCTCTTACTGTCAAGAAGTTCTTCTGGTAGTGGTAGAATGTGAGATTTGCTTCTAACTAGCAGAACAAATCCAAGGATGTGTGTATGCTCTTTGACGAATGTTCAGATTTAGGGTTGCAACTTTGGAGAAGGTGAGTGGATTCTGATTTTTTGCAGTGACTTAAAAAGTTGCTTCCAAAATAAAGGAAAAAGTCAGAATCTGGGTTAAGTGGTCCTTTTGGAACCATACTTTTCCTTGAACCCCTATAAGTTCTGCCTGATACAGGTTCATGTACTTCACTTTTTCATATACATTGGTTGAAATGTAAATGCATTGAATGCAGCACTGAGTGGAGTTTTACATGTCCTTTCTACCGGTCATGGCTCTTTTTCTTCAGTGGATACTCATGTTTTAAAATAACATATTTTGTATAATTTCTCAACTGTTCTCTTCTTCCCACTTGATCTCTCCACTTCATATGCCTGGGACATTCCACTAATCAGACCAGTTTTTTTTAAAAAAAATATTCTTCCTTTCCCATCATGCTATTCATGTTTCCCTGACTGACATCTGCCTTCATTACTGCTCTTTTTTCCTGATTCCTCTTCTGTTTTGTTCTACAAGATTTGTAAGCCTGTTGTCATGGCTGTCTCTTTCTGTCTCTGTTTTTTCTGTGGTGTCTCAATTAATGATAGGTATGGTATAATTTGCAGAGATGATGGGGATGCATTTGTGAATAGACCCTAACAGACCAAACTGTCACATCACTTCCAGCAACCATGGTTTTCTACAGAACCTGTTCACACATTGAGCTGCTGCTCAGCAAGGGGATAATGTTCATGTAAGCAAACAAATAAGTAATGTAAGATCTTATTAGGAGTAGTTCTTGTGAACAACAGAGTGGGTGGTAAAACTGATCATTTCAGACAACTGATGAGCAATAGCATGAATGGATATTTTCTGATGTGAATCCTCTCTGTCTCACACTTAAAAATCTAAAGGAGAAGGCTGACATTCTTTCTTGATATGCTTCCATTTATATACTTATTGCAAAAAATAAATAAATATGTAGGTGGTATTTTTATCCAAATAGGGACACATTCAGCTATGTGATTGCCCCCATCTGGACTCTGAAGGACCTGGAATAATTTAGTTGGCTCCTTGCTATTTGTGTGAAGTGGTATTTGACATGAATCATTGCAGGTATGTGAGATACAGGGTGAAGAGGGGAAAATATCACCCCATAGCTAGAATCCTGTTCACACTTTCTTAGGAACAAGCCCCATTCAACAGAACAAGACCTACTTCTGAGCAAATATATATGGGGTTTCACTATGGACTTTATCAGACAAGCCGTTTCAACGTTCTTTTGCTGGCATAAAAAAATAAATGTTTATACCAGCAAAAGAATGCCCCCCACCACACTTACCTTCTCTCCCAGCAAAGGCTTCCACAGCAATGAAGAGGAAGTGAACAAAGTCCTGTTTACTTCCTCCTTTGAAATCCCACGAGACTTCATCGTGCGGGAAATTTAAAAATAAAATAAAACATAAAACATAAAAAGTTACATCAAGCACATACACGCACTTAAAAACTTCCAAGTAAAGTGGGGAGGATCATAAAAAGTGTGTCACCTACCTGGATGTTGTGATCTCACCTGGAAGTGTTCTGGATGGTCTGGCCATTCACGAGGTAAGTACATGGGGGAAAAAAAGACACAAGGTTACAGGCGCTGGCTATGCCAGCAAAAAAATGGCACAACTGATCTATTGATGACTTCGGTCATCAACAAAATAGATCGGCTTAAGGACAAGATATAAACATGAAAGGGCAATGACATCTAGTATGCGTGCCCTTTCACATTTATGTGGCGTCATTATGATGCCGTATTTAGAGCATTTGATAAAGTCTATCCTCCTTTATGGATCTGAAACATGGTCACTTATCGCCACCACCTACGACTCCTTGAGTGCTTTCATCAGCGCTGAATATGCACAATCCTAAATATACACTGGACTGACTATGTGACGAATGTTGCTGTCCTTGAGCAAGCAGGGATCACCAGCATTGAGGCCATGATATTGAGAACGCAGCTGCGCTGGGCAGGGCACGTTTCTAGGATGGAGGACCATCGCCTCCCAAAAATAGTACTCTACGGTGAACTTGCCACGGGTCAGCGTAAGAGGGGCGCTCCAAAAAAGCGATACAAAGACTCCCTGAAACAACATCTCAGGCTCGGCCAAATTGATCACCAACAGTGGTCCGCCCTGGCCTCACATTGGGAGGCATGGAGACGCACTATCCACAATGCTGGAGCCTTATTTGAGAACTCACGCCGAACAAGTCTTGAAGAGAAACAACAACGCAGAAAGAATCACATCCCGGAAACATCACCCAAGGAAACCTTCTGCTGTGCTGTCTGCAATCGGACTTGTCTATCTCGGGTTGGCCTTTTTAGTCATCAGCGCGCTTGCAGAAAACGCGGGATGAGTCCTTCCTGAATCTTCGTTTGTGAAGAAAAGCCAGAGAGGGGCTGGGACTTATTGGTGCACAAAACTGGTTCTAGAGTTCTGCTCTGGAGTGAATGAAGCTGTGGGGTACAAAATAAGGAGTGGGACAGTTAAAGTAATTGGTAGAAAAGATAACTTGCTAGAAACGTCTCCTGGTCATTGGTATCACCAAAAGATTTGGCTGGAGAATCAGGGTTCCAGTTTTTTCTTCTGGGTCAATGTTTTTGATTTCTGACCACTAGGGGGCACTATTGCATCACACTTCTGATTGTGCAGCCTAAAATTTTCACACTGCTAGAACATTGTTCCCCCAAGTGACAACTAGGCATTTGAACAGTGTGAAAAGTTCCTTAGTTCTAACTTTTCCTCTTTCCTATCTGCACCCTTTGGTGACATTTTAGGACTCCTTCACTTCATGAGTCCAGTCAGCCAGGGATCACAGAATGGATGCTATGCAATCCAATTTGGCTTTCTGTTGACATCCCTGAGGGTAATCTTCCCTCTCATTTGAACCCTGTTCTGAACATGCCGAAGGGGGGCCATGAGCAGCAGAATGCCTATATGGGGACTAATGCATGTCTTAGGGAAAAAATGAACACCTTTTCTTCAGCCTGCCTTAATCTGGTATCAGACAGAGTTACTTTCTTCCAGGGTGCAATCCCAGCATCTCTGTTCAGTACAAGGACTCAGCCTTGGAATTCATGGTGCAAAAGTGCATTTCCCTTTTGCTCTGAACAACTGAAATCCCCACATTTAAATGTTTACAGAAAAGAGCTCTTTAAAGTCAGTTCTCATTCTGAAGTTCTGGCAAACCTCCACTGTCTCATCCTTCAGTTTTATTTTCTAGAGACTAGCAGTGGCTTCCAGCTTCTGTGCCAGTGGAGCAGCAAATCTGCTCTGAGCTTTAGGAGTTTATCAGATGCTCTTTTTTTAAAAAAAAAACAGGGAGGTCTGGAGGAGGGTGCCACTGTCCCACTTTCTGCAGTCGATATCGCACGCCACATCCTTCTCCCGTCCTTCCTCCTTGCTTCCTCCGTGCTGGAGAGATGAAAAAGGCACCTCTTTTCATTGATGGAGGTTTCCATCAATAAAAAGCACTGCTTCTTTCTGACCCTGAAAGGAACTAGCCAAGGTACTGTTCCTTATCCTCCAAACAGATTCAGCGCCTTGTACATCTACTGCAAAGCTGAGACTAAGGACTTTTTTGGACATTTAAAAAGCAACGCAAGCAGACTCATCAGCTTGCGAGCCTGCTGCGCTGCAAAGTGTCAGTTTTGATGACGCTGCCCTCTAGTGGTACTGTTGCGGTACTGCGGGGAGAGTTGAGTGTCATATTTGCTTGATTTTTACTCACGAAAGTTGATCGTGAGTTAAAATCAAGCAAATATGACACTCAACTCTCTCCGCGGTACCGCAACAGTACTACTAGAGGGCAGCGTCATCCGAAACTGACACTTTGCAGCGCAGCAGGCTCGCAAGCTGATGAGTCTGTTTGCGTTGCTTTTTAAATGTCTGAAAAAGTCCTAAAAGTCAGAGTGGAGTCGCTGCCACACTGATTTAGGAGCCACCAGCTACAATGGCTGGGTTTTTCATGGCATGAGTCCCGCCACTGCTGTAAGGCCTTGTTGTAAAAAAGAGGATTGGAAACTGGTTAATTATTTTTGAGGATCCTACGAAGGTTTCTTGAGGAAAAGTCTTAGAACCACTTCTTTAAAGGAATGGGACCCAACAGGTTGCCCCCTGTTTATGCAGGATCAGTATCCATGGTTTCATTTACCCGTGATCTGGGGGGTAAAGGTCTCTCTGGGCATCTGGAGGACCACAGAGTCACCCTGGAGGTGGTCTCTCTAGGCATGAGGACATCCTCCAGTATGAATCTAGGGACATCCTCCAGTGTGACTCTATGGTCAACTTCTGCCAGAAGTTGAGCATAGAGTCACACCAGATGCCTAGAGAGGCACCCTCTAGGCATTTTCTAGGTCCTCCAGCACGATTTTATGGTATAATATGGTGGTTGCTATTATACACAGTTTCACATACTGTGGTAAGTCCAGGAGAGTGTCCCTGGCATAAACGGGGAGCAACCTGTATTCTCTTATAAGGAAGGGTAGGCAACTTCCACCATTACAGTTACTTGGCTCTTATCAGCCAGGATAGGCAGCAATCTAAGGAAGAGGTCATTGGTCTCACTCTTCCAAGCAGCTCGTCCACATCCTCACATGAAACAAAATGAAACTCATCCATCAAGCCTGGACAAGTGGTTGCCTCAGATACCTGAGGAGAGTTTATTTTTTGTGCCGAGTCCAACTTAGAGCCAGATACAGATGATATTATCAGCAAGCTCATCACAGTTGACTTCATCAGCCAGCGTGGTGTAATGTTGTACTAGGACTCTGAGAGACCATATCCCCGCTCAGCCATGGAAAACCACTGTGTGGCCTTGAGAAAGTCACACTCTCTCAGCCTCAGAGGGTGGCAATGGCAAACTCCCATCTGAATAAATCTTGCCAATGAGAACCAACATTATGTAGTGATTTGAGTATTGGACTGAAATTCCAGAAGACGGGGGTTCAAATCCCTGGTCAGTCATGGAAGCCTGGTGGATGACCTTTGTCAAACCACACTCTGTCACAGCCTCAGAGGAAGGGAATGGCAGACCCCTACTGAACAAACCTTGCCAAGAAAACTCTGGCATAGATTTGCCTTAGGGCCATCATAGGTCAGAAATGACTTGAAGGCACACAACAACATCCTTGTAACCCTGGAATTTAACCTTTTAATCATTCAGAACAGTTCCACTGGGCAACGCTGAGCTGGTGCAGTGGAGAATGGAGAGAAGAACAGGTTCTTTGCCCCACTCACTACTTTAGAGTAGGCCGTGTATCCAAAGTTTGGTCAAACTGATCCCACAACTTTCCCTGCTATCAGTCTGTTTCTCTCCCCAAGTGCTTTGTTGCCCAGAGCTCTTCAGAAAACCAAAGGAGCTACATTTAGAGGTAGCTGTATTGGTCATGTAGCAAAACAAAATCCAAAATCCACCAAAAAGCAATACCTTTATCAGCCAACCAAATGCAAAACACATGATGCAAGCTCTATTGGCTTCTTCATCAGGTAAAAGATGTTAAAAAAGGAAAGAAGGAAGGTGATGATGTTGGAGTCACAGGCCTACATGCTGTTTCAGATGTTACCGGTACTTATGTTGTTCAGGTGGGGGATCTCATGCAGGCAGAGACCACTCCTACTTCTTGGCAATGCGGATTTGAGACAAAAGACAGAAAAAAATTAAATCTTTTTGCAGCAGTGAGGCAACTTCTCTGGCATCTGGCATGTCCCTCTTCCTTTGTGAGACCAGGGGCCACTTTGTTAGGCAGAGATCACTGGATTTCTCAAGAAGTCTCTGTACTACTGTATCTGGAAACCACTTTTAGGTACAGTATAGATAAAACCAAGTCACCCATGCTCGGCATCTGAATAAAGAGTGCTCCGGATTGGTCATATTGATTGTACGGGTCATTTCACCCTTCTATAGATGAAGTGGATTTTCAACAGATTTGCTAATTCAAGTGGCTGGAAAACATCCCAGAGCATCCCAGGATTTTTAAAAATTCATTTTATCTCCTGTTTTTCATCCTCTATTTTATCTTTTCTTTTAATTCCACCTTTCTCCTGACATGGGACCCAAGACAGCTTACAACAAGGTTAGAATGAGACAAAGCAAAAAAAAAAAAAAAACCCAAACCCAAATCCTGATGGTTAAAAAAAATGCAAACACAATTAAACAAGCTATCATATTAAAATGCCATTAATTAAAAAAGTATAAAATCATTTGGGAAAAATTAACAATATGAATAAAAATACAACACATCCCCAGCATAAAAAGACCCATCTGTACAACCAGTTAATAATAAAATGATTGTTGGAATATAAAGGTCTGGGCTTGCTGGTGAAAGGAGAGCTGAGAGAGGGCCATTCTGGCCTCCCATGGAAGGAAAATTCTTTTTAGACTCATTCATCTTTGAAGGCCATTTTAATTGGTTCCCATTAAAAGTCTAAGCCAATTAAAAACCTTTTAGGTAGCAATCTGGCCATGCAATTGGAGTTCTTCTAGTGCCTGTTATTTGCCGATCAGCTTCATCTTTGGGAGGTCTTTAAACAGAGGTTGGATGAGTATCTTTCAGGAGATCTTTGGCTGTGTATTGCTGGGGGGTTGGACTAGATGGCCTTTGTGGTTCCTTCCAACTTTTAAGATTCTATGATTCCAAGATTCAACTCTTTTGGCCAACAAAGCTAGCTCAGGAGTCAAACAAATGCTGTGTAATGTTAAATAGTGGTTTGACATCCTGCTGGTGAATTAGGATGGCATATGTTGGACTTATACCAACTCAACTCACTTTTTTTGGTTGGTGTGGAGGTCAGAATTCAGTACTGACTAACCCACAACCAAAATATCCCCAATCCACCTTTTCTTAGCTACAGTTCCCTGAGCTCAGTCATTTCCTGGCCTGTTTAAAAGAGGGGAGCAGCAGACAAGAGTCCAGGGGGCCATCTATACAAGGGGGGAAAACAGAGTACCTTGTAGTAATGGCATTTTGCAGCAGCAGCAACATATCTTAATGGTGTTTTTCACCCCATAAGCTCTCCCATAAGTTTTGCATGCCAGATGGCGGCCGCGAGCAATTTACTCATGTTAGTTCTTTGCCACCGCCAAACTTTTTTTTTTTTTAAAGAAAACACTGTTTAAGGTACGCTGGAGTGATACAGCAGTTTTTCAATTTAACAGGAAAGCAAAACAAAAAAACCCACCCCATTTTATCTCCTTAGCAATCACTCACTAAGGTGAAAATCCAACATGGCGGCAGCAGGTGCTTGCCCTGTTAGCAAGCCCCTCCCCCATGCTCACCCGGCCAATCAGCTTTGTGCTTCCTCTCGAATCATGTGTCCCAATGAGCAGGAATGAGCACCCCCCTCAATGTTTTTTTTTTTTTTTTAAACTACGGGAAAATTCACAAAGACTTTTCCTGTGTTGTTTTTGCCATTTTGGGACGCCCTCCTTTCAAATAGTATAGATTGGTGCAGGATCCCATTTAGACAGGTGGGATTCCCAGCAAATTCGTTGGGGGTATTTGGACTGTTTAGACAACCCCCAGCTCTTTCCTTGTATCTGAATCATAGACTCATAGAATCATAGAATCATAAAATTGTAGAGTTGGAAGAGACCACGAGGGCCATCCAGTCCAACCCCCCGCCACGCAGGAAATCACAATCAAAGCATCCCCGACAGATGGCCATCCAGCCTCTGTTTAAAGACCTCCAAGGAAGGAGACCCCACCATGCTCCGAGGGAGTGCGTTCCACTGCCGAACAGCTCTTACTGTCAAAAAGTTCCTCCTAATGTTTAGGTGGAATCTCTGTTCCTGGAGCTTGCATCCATTGCTCCGTGTTCCAGTCTCTGGAGCAGCAGAAAACAATGGATGCAAAACAGTGACATCATCTGCAGGGATTTTCAAAAATCCCCCTCCCCTGCCCTGAGTCTCCTGCAGATGCTCGTTGTTATGCATTCAGCTGTAGGAAAAGAGTTGGATGCTTCTCTGCTGTTCTTCCTGCTTTTCATCAACCAAGAAGTGGACAGGTTTGAGGGCTGCAGAGAAAACCAGGAAATGGCCAAGGGCTTGTCTATATGAGTCTCTCCAAAAACAGACTGACCCACAGTAATGGCATTTCGCAGCAGCTGCAACCTGTCTTGATGGTGTTTTGGCGCTCAAAAGCTTCACATGTCTGCCAGTCAAGATGGCAGCTGCGAGTGAATTTCCCATGTTTTCAGTCACTGTAATCTGCCACAGTCAAACTTTTTGAAAAAAACTTCACCTGTGTGCTGAAGTAATATTTTGTCTTTCTAATATATATATATATATAACAGCAGCCCATTTTCTCACCTTAGCACTTGCTCTCTAAGGTGAAAAATCAACGTGGCAATACCGGGCGCTTGCCCCTGTTAGCAAGCCCCACCCCTGTGCTCATCTAGCCAATCAGCTTTGTGCTTCCTCTCCTATGGGAAAGTGGTTCATATTGAATCGTTTGTTCCCAACTGGCATGAATGCGCATTTCCTACACTGTTTTAAAAAAAAAACTCAGGGAAAAGCCATGAAGTCTTTTCCTGCATATTTCTTTCTTCTTTCTTTCTTTCTTTCTTTCTTTCTTTCTTTTTACATTTTGGGCCCCACTCCTTCACAATGTGGCAAAATGACAGAGTTTGCTATTTAGACAGGTAGGGTTCTCCTTGCATTCAGTGATTAGTTTTTTCACCATTTAGACAACCTCCTAGTTTGGGGACTACAGTTGAGAAAACCAGGAAATGGCCAGCTTTTTTGGGTGGGTGGGATGGGAAACTGTTGTAGCTACATCTCCTGGTGCAGAATCATGGTTGATATCAGTGCCTTCAGAGTTCTGTGATATCCATGCTCTGAAAGAAGTGTGAGATTTGATCATGCTTTGAAGGCGGGGCATTGATATGAAGACTTTGGAACACATAAAAACCATGACATGTTCAACGATTCCAAAATGCAAGGCAACCACTGGACTCCCCCCTCCCAGGACCAGTTTAAGGAATTTTGGGGGGGCCTGCAATGCTTTATTTTGGAGTGCCCATATGTTTATGTAACTTAACTCAACCTAAGCTATTCACAGTATAGGATATTCAGATTATTACTAATAATGTTTTTGCAGAAGGAGGGTTACTACGGGGGCCCCCACAATGATGGAACCCCCTGTGGATGCTGATGCCACCGGTGCCTTAAACCGACTCTGCCCCCTCCCCCCCCCTTTTTGACCCAAACTGAACACAGGTGTGTTTGCTCTCTGGCTTGTGGTATTCCAGGCTTCAAAGCGGCTTTTGTTTGGAGGGCATTTTAACCCAGGCGAAACCTCTGCACTGACCCTTTCCAAATCATCTGGCACATGCAACATGATTAGTAAGAGTGTGGGAGTTTAAAAATAACCCATGGAGGAGGCACTTTAATGAGCAATTATCATTCCTTTCTGTTGACTTCTGTGATGAGAATCTCCATACGTTTAGTCTTCATCATCGTCATCTTCTTTTTTAAAAAAAACAGGAGGAATGATGTGTGTGTGGGGGACACACAGCTCTTACCAGATGTTAGAATGAGCATCTTGTTAGGTTCTGGAATATTCTTCCAACTGGTGCACTGAACCATTGTCAACTATTAAAATAATTGGGCTCTGAATATTCTGACCTGATAATGCAATGAGAATCTTGGCAAGCTTTCCAAGGGGCTGTGATTGTCGAAAAAGGAGGAGGTGTGGGGAACGTTTGCTGGAACAAAGAGAAAAAGAAAAAATCTGTATGCAGAAGCTCACCTCCAACATCATCTTAAATAGGACTCCTTAGGCCTCTGAAATTGGGCCTTCCAGCAAGGAAGATGAGGGGGAAAAATATGTCTGGCTTTTGCATTTAAACATCCTCAACCTTCCTCTTGAAGGCCACTAATGTGCTTGCAGGTGAGACTGTCTTCCCCAAAGAAAACAGCTTTTTAGCGAGGACTGTGAACACAGCCAGTGGTGCCCTCATCTAATGTTTTAAAGTGCAGAAGATGAAAACTGGTGCAAACTCCCCATTGCAAATACTGGTAGAAGGCTGGAGGCGAGGTGGTGGGGGGGAGGAGGTCTCTTTCCCATTCTAGTCTACCCAAGAAGAGCTCATAATTGGATTCAAATACAAATCAGTGTGTTGGGAATTGAGGTGGTATGGATGACGCACTTGCGGGTGGTTCTTTCTCCTGCTTTTGTCACATGGATCAAACTCAGTGAATTGCATCGCCTCTTGGTTTTTTTGTTTTGTTTTATTTTCACGTTGTCTTTTGGTGCTCCTCAGTTGGAACTCATTAAGCTTGGAGGGGCTGCACTGGGGGAATAACAAGTCTGGGACATTTAACTTTGATCTGAAGAAGCTGGAGAAGAAAAGGACGGAAATTGTAGCAGACGGCGTGGAGTGGTTTGATTAGCTGGCCCGAACTGATAAACTTTTCTGCCTGGGTTGGAGGGATCGGCCATTCGGAAGAGCTTGGGAGCCAAACAAAGAAGGGAGTCTTTGCCTTTGAAATGGGGCCAGTGTGTTCCCATCGTGTCTCATTATTGTCTTGCTCACACAGCTGAAATGAACCTTGAACCCCGCCCCTCCTGAAATGCAACTGAAATGGTTGTTGGAAGCAGATGGAAGAAGCAGCCTCCAGGAAGTTAAGACCTGATTTGCCCTTAATTTGATTTCTCCAGGCAGCCCTTTTATGCTGACAAGTTCCAATATAGCCCTCCCCACTTTTTGTGTGTATTTGTCACCTTGGTGATGGAAACCTGGAAAGTGTCTGCTCTAGTCACAGGGAGAAGATCAGAATGTGAAGGATGATAAATGCTGGTGGCCTATGGGCCAAGCAGGTGAGGACTACCTAATCCAGTAGTGATGGGGGGGGGGTTCCATTCTAACTTTCAAGTTGCAACACTGAGCAATGAGGATGATAAATCAGAATGGATCAAAGTTGCAAGCTTTTGAGGAGAAGCTCCAGCAGGTTTGCGAGGGCATCAGAGCATAATTTCCACTTCAAGCTCTTGATTGGCTAAGGAGGGCAAATGTTCTCCTTACCAGAGGGAACCAAGTGGGAGTTTCTAGGGAAATCTAGTAATAGTCTACCATTTTTAGCCAGCACTCACCCCACTGCCATTCTAAAATGATTGGCTGAAATTCAATGTAGGGTTTATGTCTCTGTAAGTGGACTTGCATTGGTGGGAAACAGAATTGAGTAGTTTCTCAACATGCATATTCCACAAGGGGCTGCCATGACATCATTGCGTAGGAGCAAAGTGACTGTTGCGCATTGGCACTGATGTGGATTGGGACACTAACTGGGGAGTGCTGGTGCACATCAGTAGAGCCCAATGTATGTTGAGACAATCTTGCTGGAGCCCTGATAGACATCTTGGCAATTTACTAGGATGGTTTCATAGCGCCTCTGCAAACCAGCTAAGTATGTGTAAAGTTACATGATGTTGACTGCAGATTCATAGAATCACAACCATTATTGTTACTGACATTCTATTAAGTTACTTATATAACCCAGGATGGGATTGTTAGGTGAAAAAGGACAGGGCTCCTGTACCTTTAATTGTTGCACAGAAGAGGGGATTTCAGCAGGTGTGACTTGCTTGAAAAGCAACACCTGCTGAGCATTTCCTCTTCTACACAAGTATTAAAGTTAGAGAAGCCCTGCCCCTTATTTCACCTGACAACCCTAATCCAGGATGGTGCACAAAATAATCAGAATTAAAAGCTTCAGTCATGAAGCTAAACTAAAAACATAACAAAATACATATTGACTTAAAACAGTAAGGTCCAAGGAGCAGGTTTTATCTCAGGAACCTACTGGTAAATGTCCAAATATGTTTTCATTCTTTCTTGAATGTAGAGACCAACTACACTTAACTGGAGATGTTAGGAAATTCCACAACTGGGTTGCCATCTAGACACTGCTACAGTATTGAGTTACTGGATTATGGACCATGGCAAGATCATATGCAGGTCCTCCACAGTTGATAAGAAGGTTTCCTTCCTTCCTTGCAAGACTAAAGGGAACTTAAAATATACAGTTGACTCTCCATATTGATGGATTTTGCATCCACGGATTCAACCAACCACATTTTGAAAATACGTATTCCAAAAGAATTGATTCCAGAAAGCAAACCTTGATTTTGCTGTTGTATATAAGGGGTGCCTTTTTATTATGCCATTGTATATAATGGGACCTGAGCATCCACAGATTTTGGTATCCATGGTGGGGGGAGGCTGGTCCTGGAACCAAATCCCAACAGAGGGCCCACTGTAGATTGAAACAGCTGCCAATTGGCATGGGCTGGCTGGTACCAGGAGAGGGGTTCTAAGTCATTTATTAAAAGGGGTGGGCAATCTTCGTGCTGTGTGTGGCCCTTGGAACCCAATTTTGTGGCTTCTGAAGCTTCCCAAGGCCTCCCTATAGCCCACATATATATTTTTTTAAAGTATGATTTTCAGACACATTTGCCTTAAAGCCACATAGGAAGCAAACCAACATGTGAAAATCCATGGCAATATCCCAATTTCTCCCACCCCACTCCCTTCAGTAGCTCAGAGCCCCATAGTATCCCACAAACTCCCATTTCCCCCTGCAGGCCCTCTCAAAATGGTAACAGGAAGTGGGACAATGTCACTTCCTGTCACCATTTTGAGAGGAACTGCAGAGGAAAATGGAAGTATTTGGGCTTGCTTTGTGTATGTGTGTACATGCACCCATGTATAGCCTGTGTGAGGTGGCTGGGTAGGAAATTGGCCCCAGCTCCCATGCAGTTACCAACCCCTGTTTTAAAGCAATATAATTTGAGATGGAATGACTGGGAATCACATCACATGTGCAGTTGGCTCTATCGTGCAATTAAAAAAATTATATATATATATATTGTAAGAGTATCCTAAATTGGGTAGAGTGACAAATGATATGTGGGATATTCAGGGAGATTGACCCCACCAAAGAAATCATGGAGTCCCTCTTTTCATAGATCCAATCATCCTTCCTAGCCTGCTCTGAGCTTGGAATGCTTCTCTGAATCAGAGAATATGCCGGTTTCTGGTGAGAACAGGGCCTATTCACATTACACAATTTAGTGCTGCTATTCCACTTCAAATGCCATTGTTCTGTCTCAAGGAATCCTGGGGTTTGTAGTCAGCTGAGGAACTGGAACACTCAAGCTGAGAATTCTAGATGTCCCTAAACTAAAAATTCCAGGATTCCATAGGACGGAATGACGACAGTTAAAGTTGAACAATAGTGCTATAATTGTGTAGTATGAATAGTTCCCCCACCAGGGCCTAAATACTCTAAAGGCATCAGATCCCATCAGATCTTGGAAGCTAAGCAGGGTCAGCCTTGATTAGTACTTGGATGGGAGACTGCCAACGAATACTAGCTGCAGGAGGCTATATTTCAGAGGAAGGAACTGGCAAAACCACTACTGAGTATTCCTTGTCTAAGAAAACCCTATGAAATTAATGGGGTCACCATAAGTTGTCAGGCGACTTGGAGGCTCTCTCTTTCAGAGAGAGAGGGGGGGGGGTCCCAGGGGGGTCTCATCAATGACAAAGGCGACCTGCCTCTCCTAGAGCCAAGGATGCTGACAGACACTTCCTAAGGTTATTGTCTGCTTTCTATTCACGGTCCTGTCCTGTGCCTGCAACAGTTACCCCTACTCAAATGCCTCCTCTCTCCTGCCCTCTACCACACATTGCTTCATTATTGCTTGTTTTCCCAATTAGTACCTCGTTAGTCACCACCACCTGCATTTCCTCTGCTCCTCAGCCATTATCTGGTTCTATCTCATTCTTTCTTTGCAGATTGCTTTGCACGGATCATAACTGTGCTCTGAAACCATTGCAAAGAGAAAGATTTGCCCTGAACATTTTTGGAAGATGCAGGGAAAACCCAGGCAGGGTTGAAAAAGATGTGTGCAGGCAGAAGTCTTTAAGCTGCATGTGTGTGTGTGTGCGTGCAGACACACACACACTCATTGCCACTGCTGGTGCAGAGAGAGTGTCAATTCCTTTCCCTCCATCATAGTGCTCCTGACAAAAGAAGTCTGAATTGTCCCACTTTTTGTGAATTTGAATGATCAAGGCAGCTATATATAGCGAGTAGGGAAAACGGGGCATTGTGAACCTGTGAAAGTAGGCCAGTGGGTGGCAGGAAATAATACTCATTTTTTTAAAAAAAGGCAGAGTGTTATGTTGCCGGGGCTCCACAAGGAGGATATCCAAGGCTTTGCAAAGCTCTTCTTTCAGAAGGGTAGGGCCGAATGAAAAGGCAAGACAAGACAAGAATTCGACCTTGCCTTCAGTTGGTGGCTCATTACACCTTCCTGTGAATTCTTGTCAAGGCTACAAGCTTTACCCCATTAACTCATGCAGAGATAGCTAGTGGTGTCTTTCATGTCAGGGTGTGTGTACCCATTCTGGATTTTAGTCCAAACTTTAAAGGAGCTACACAGGATATGGGACCAATTTTGGGGTAGAGTGCAGCACTTTGTATATTGCCTTTAAAATACAGCCCCCAGACTGTGATGGAATTGTCCCATGGTTATGGAAGCTGCCAGCTGAAGAGAGGATTCATTTGCTGAATGAGATGCAATGGAGCAGGTTTCTAGCTTTGGTGCTTCACTGAGTGGAAATGTGGTGCTCATGTTGCTAGCCTGTGCACACACTTGCTTGGCAGCAAATGCACTGAACTGAATGGACTTTACTTAAGAGTAAAATTGCAAAGAACTGTGCTGCCAGTCATAATCTGCTTGCTGGTGATGTAATAAATAAATAAATAAATAAATAAATAAATCTAATGCAGCAGAATCAGACAAGGGTATCGTGTTTTGCTTGGGGAGATGGAGGCATAACATTCCCTATGACAGACCATCACACTTGATCATTATCCCTTTCTTTTAGAAAAGCATGTCTACCTCTGACAAAAGCAGATGATCAGATGGAGGTGGTATCTACCTGGGGTTCAGTGGGTATTGTATTTGTTGGTTGAATGGGATTAATAAGTGGCACACACTCATTTAGCATAAGAATTTCATGTCTGAAATTATTCATGAATAAAAACCACTAGCCAAAGAACTGTGTAATCAGATTCAGGCAGCCCATGGAGATGAGTAGCTAACCTCAGATATGTCTAAGATAGATCATCACCAGCTTTTCTCATGGCGTTTTGCAGCTTTGGCCATTGTCATCAACACTTCTGTTTGGACAATGTTGTTGTTGTTGTGCGCCAGCTGTTTCTGACTTATGGCAACCATAAGGTGAACCTATCATGGGTTTTTCTTGGAAAGATTTGTTTTGAGGGAGTTTGCGATGGCTTTCCTCTGTGGCTGAGAGCGTGACTTGTCCAAGATCGTCCAGTGGGTATCCATGGCTGAGAGGGTATTTGAACCCTGGACTTCTAGTCCAATGCTCAAACCCCTACGCTACCATTGCTCTCTATTTGGACAGTGTGTGTGTGTGTGTGTGTGTATGTATACACCTTCAAGTTGGCTGTTGACACAATGAATTCCATAGGCTTTTCTTAGGCAAGAAATGCTTAGAGGCAGTTTTGCCCGTTCCTTCCTCTGAAATATACAGCACCTAGTATTCATTGGTGGTCTCCCATCCAAGTACTAACCAGGGCTGATTCTACTTAGTGTCCTAGATCAAACAGGATCCGGTGCCTTTAGGGCATTTAAGTCTATTTGGACAACAGTGGTGATCAAAACAGAATTTCTTAAAACCATCAGAAGACCTTATACAGAGCTGGAATTACAGTATGTGGAAGGTGGAATAGGGTAGGCCTTAATGAAACACATACAAGGCTCGCCCTTTTGATCCTTCTTGCAATTTTAGCCAAATCAGATCCCTGGTAGCCTTTTAAACAGAATAGCTGTGGGGGGGGGGAAGCAAAAGGTAAAAGGATAGGTGGAGGACCCCCTGCCATTTCAGCCTAGAGGGCATGGCAGAGTGGAGATTTCAGCCCACTCCCTGTCTAAAGTATGGGCTGAAATCCTGAATTGTAGAGACATAATCCACAGGGAGAGCTATGCCACCTTTATTGTCTTCAGTCCCACTGACTGCATGCAGCCTGTCCCTGATATATCCATATAGTGGCCAGTGGAGTGTGAGGGACTTCTGAGAGGCATCTGTCTATGCTACTATATCCAGATGTACAGCAGAGAAGGCATTCTTTGGGACCTCCCAGGGAACTCTAGAAGTCCTAGATGATGAAGTCATCATTGTGCCTCTGGTGATATGGATCTTCTCTGCTCTCCACCAAGCTACTACATGACTGTGTTAGGGGTGAGCAGCATGAAACGGCTGGGTTTACAGGGTGTTTTGGGCATTGCATGAAGGAAGTAGAGGACTCTGTCCTCTGTAATGACCAAAAGGGTGAATTATGCAGATGTAAGTTGGACTTGCATCTGTGTAACTCCCTAAACAAGATGCCAGCAATGAGATTCAGACCACAAGGGGGCATTGGATTTGTCTTCGATGCCTGTTTCTTATCTATATTCATAGTAAGCAAGGATATCAATAATAAGCCAGACGACTTCCACTTATAGTTTTCATGGTGAGTGCAATCTGTATTTGTGGCTAGGCTGAGTAGAAAACCAGGTTGATGATAGCTGGGAACAACACACCTAGTGTTTTGTATGGATTCTACTGTGCTCTTTTGCCTGGTGAACTTCAGCAAAAAGCAAAGGCTCACAGAAAAATTCTCAGTTTCAATGTTGCTATATTTCTCTGAATCCTATCTGCATTACAGTACAACCCCCATCTTGGTGGTGCATACCTTCCCAGACTTACTGTGGAAATGTGAAACCATTGCTAATAGGAAACCCTATTGAAACGAATGACTTTCTGCCCAACTTCTGGTGGAAGCATACCATAGACCCATGCTAGAAGACCTAGAAAATGCCTAGAGGGGACATATTTTTTGGACACAGTAAGTGAAACCATCAATATGGAGATTATCAGACAGGAACACAAAAAGCGTTCCTGTCCCACAATCTCCACTCCCGCCCCTGTCCCATCCTTGTCATGCCACAATCACCCTCCCTACTGCACTTACCTCCTCTCCCATCATTTTGGCAGCCTAGGAGTGAATGGAGCTCTAATGGAGCTCTGTTCACTTCCTCAATTGAAATCCAGTGGATTCTCATGAGAAGACATGAATGCAGGAAATTCAAAATGAAAAAGAACACCAAAAAAGTGACAGCAAGCAAAAAATGCACATTAAAATGTTTAAATAACCTGGGGAGGGTCATAAAAAGTGTGTCACTTGCCTGGATGCCCCACTCTCACCCGGAAGTGTTCTGGCAGGGACCTCCCATTGACGCTGGGATCTCGCCAGCAAAACAGGGCACCTTGTCACACACGGAAAAATCCATGACAGGAACAGAATGGGGGATCTATTGACAGCTTTTCCCATCAATAAAAAGCAGCACCCGGGGAATGGCAGCAGAACGGGTGCATAACGGGTGCATTATCATCATCCTATAAGGGAGCCCTTTTGCAATCTCCTGGCATTTCTGTAACACCATTTTTGATGTGCCTGTGATAATCTCCTATGGGTCCTGCAGATACAGGGGTCCTACTGTACTATCCCCTCCTTTATGCATTTCAGACTGTAAGGCTTTGGCATGAAACCTTGGTTAACCTCAATTAGAATAGAATCAGTGATTGCACAACATACAGGTAAATCTCATTGATTCAACCAGTCTACTCTGTTTGGGATTAATAGCCAGATTGAGCTCATTCTTGTTTCTTCTCACATGTAATTTTGCATACTCACACTACCCATAATATATGCATTTTTCTAGTAGACCCTTCCCCTAATATACCCAATTTTGTACATATTGTTTCCCCTTGGCTGAAGTATGTTTGCATGTGTGTTTTTAGCTGTTGGTAATTTTTTTTATATAAGAGAACCAGCATGGTGTAGTAGTTTGAATACTGGATTTGGACTCTTGGAATTCAGGGTTCGAATCCCTGTTCAGCCATAGAAAGTCACACTCTCTCAGCCTCCGAGGAAGACCATGGCAAACTCCTCTGAACAAATCTTGCCAAGTAACCCTCATGATAGTTTTGTTTTAGAGCTGTCATAAGTTGGAAATGATTTGAAGGTGCACAATAACAACAACAAAAAAAATTCAATTAATTTTATGCATGATTTCCAGCATACGTAACCTTACAAACGGGTGATTTTTCCAAAGCATGTGTGGTTTATTTTATGTCACAAGACGTGCAAAATTTTGATGAGAATTTCCAGACCACCCAAATTTTTTTCCAGCTTTTACATCCAACCACATCAGCTCTTGAGGAACACATTGTTACAAGCTGGAGACAAGGAAGGGAGAAGATGGTGAAGGCCAGGAGTGAAGAATTGACCTATCAAAATCTTCTTAGCCTCACGACATTTTTCATAGCAACCATGCCTGGTGCAAATATTACTGGCTCATCTGCTCCCCCAAATACCAAGAGGAAAAAAACCAAAGCAAGATAGAAAAAAAGAACTAATCTCCGGCCCCACAAAAATGATCCATTAGGGGAAAATAGCCAGAGCTCAAAAAGAGAGGGTGTGTTTACGTGTGTGTTGTAATGGTGGTGGTGTGAATCTTTGGAATTGATTCAAGAACTCGAGGAGGAAAAACCAAGGAGAAAGGGAAGGCTAGCTGCTGTTGCTGCTGTAATGGCATTTGGGCATTTTCTTTTCCATTCCTGAATGCAAAATCAATCCCTGATTGAAAAGGCAATAAAATGAATGGAGCCTGCATCTCTCCCTCTTTCTCTCTGGCCCAAACAAAGAGGTGTGAGATTTATACAGGGAAACAGTAAATGTACTCCTGCCCACCAACCTATGCACCTAAAATGTCTACCTTTTAATAGAAGGCTTTAAAGAGGGGTCGGGGGAGATTTGAGCAAAGAGAATAAATCAAAACCTTGGACAGCAGTAGCTGCCTCCCTTAAGGATGGCATGGATTCAAGTTCAGCTGCTTGGTTCATGGGTGTGTGTGTGTGTTTGTGTATCCGGCTGCAATCCCAGCCTTGCTGCTGCCTCTTGGAAATGAAATCACCCTTAATCCTTTTGCAATGTCAGGCAGCCCTTCATCTTTTCTTTCTTCACCTTCATCCTTTCCCTTCATTGGTTCTCTCCAGTTGCCAACTCAGCCTCCTCTCTCCATGCACCCGGCCTCCCTCCCTCCTCCCCAGCAGCTCTGGCTCTTTCACATACTTGAGCCCTTCCTTTCATCTCTGGAATGACCTGAAATGACCTTTTGCCTGGCTTTAGACGTGACTCAACTGATAATAGTGAATACTTAGGGAGGCCCCAAGTGTTGAGAAGTCTGAGCACATAATTAGGAGGGGGGGGTGAAACAAATCTCTCTTTCGAATCCCCCCCTCCCATGTCTCTCTGTATGCACTTCTAAAGTTTGTTAGAAACGAGACCCAAGAACATGCCTCAAACCAATGACTACAGTACTTCTTGTAAGGGAGCCATGAAGGACACTTTAGGTTGCTTGTATATCATGCTCTTCACAGAACCATGAGCTAGTTGATCTGTTTAGCAATGCATCTCCAGCAAAAGAAAAAAGAAAAGAAAAGAAAAGAAAGGACAGAATGACTTCTATACGGAGTTTCTCTGAACTGATTCAACTGATTTTAGTGGAATAGTGAACTGCATTTTTTTAATAATAAAAAACAGGATTAATTTAAAAATAGCTGCATCTCATCAAAACCTCAATTGAAATTCCACTTTTTTCTTGGAATTTATTAAATTGTTAAATTCAAAGCTGCTATGTTGGAAAGGAGAGGATTAAATTACACCCCCGCCCCCAACTTCAGTTCCTGTGCCAATAATATCCCAACAGCATGAATGGCCTAAATTCATAAATTCAATTCACAAACCAACCTACCAGCAAAGGACTCAAGATATGAGCTTAATTTGATAACTTGCTTACCTGGGAGTAAGATTTATTGAACTTAATGGGGCAATTTCCCCTCCCCCAGCAGACATGTATGGAATGGCCCTAGTAGTTAGTTTAAGCTTTCATAGGCCTTGTCTACACTAGTAAAAAACCCTGAATCCCACCTGAATCTGGCCCAGTAATGCCACACGATGTGTGGCCTTATGGCCAAATCTGGTGCAATAATGCCACATAATGTATGGCCTTATCTGCACCAGACTCGGGGTATGGCCACCTAAATCTGGCTTTTTGAAAATGTATGTAAATCAACTGGACTTGTTTTCAGGTTAAATGGGTTTAGACTCAAGGTACATAATTCTTTGTTTCTTTTCCACCACAAGCCTAATTTTTCAGCACTTCTTTCTTGTTCTCTGTTCCTCTCGAGGGCAGGACTTGCACCAATGGATAGAAATTGCAGGGAAGGAGATTTGAGGTAAATATTGGGAGAAATCTCTCTCCCTGGTTTTTCTTCGCAAACGAAGATTCAGGAAGGACTCATCCCGCGCTTTCTGCGAGCACGCTGATGACTAAAAAGGCCAATCTGAGATAAACAAGTCCGGTTGCAGAAAGCACAGCAGGAGGTCTCCTTGGATGATGTTTCCAGGTTGTGATTCTTTCTCCGTTGTCGTTTCTCTTCAAGACTTCTTCGGTGTGAGTTCTCAAATAAGGCTGCAGCATTGTGGATAGTGTGTCTCCATGCCTCCTGATGTGAGGCCATTGTTGGTGATCAATTTGGCCGAGCCTGAGATGTTGTTTCAGGGAGTCCTTGTATTGCTTTTTTGGAGCGCCCCTCTTACGCTGACCCATGGCTAGTTCACCATAGAGTACTATTTTGGGGAGCCGATGGTCCTCCATCCTAGAAACGTGCCCTGCCCAGCGCAGCTGTGTTCTCAGTATCATGGCCTCAATGCTGGTGATCCCTGCTTGCTCAAGGACAGCAACATTCATCACATAGTCAATCCAGTGTATATTTAGGATTGTTAGTAAACAGCGCTGATGAAAGCGTTCGCGGAGTCGTAAGTGGTGGCAATAGGTGACCCATGTTTCAGACCCATAAAGGAGAATAGACAGTACAATGGCTTTATACACACTGATTTTTGTGCTTTGCCTCAGGTGTTTATTACTCCAGACTCTTTTGTAAAGATAAAACTTTTTGTAAAGATAAGATAAAGGTAAAGACCGCCAGCATAGCTCAAAACATCATTAGGGTAGGCAAGCCACGACAAGGGGGCGTCAATGGAGAGGATTGGGAGAAATATCCTCATGATAAAAACACTAACAGTAAAACAGGCTGCCTTGGAAGGTGCTGGGCTTTACTTCACTTGTGGTGTTTAAGGAAATGCATGGGCAACTATATGGGAGGCGAAGAGCCAGTTTCCCTACAGACCCCATGTGGGCCACACACCCCTTACAGCAAGCCTGAATATCTCTGTTTTCCTTTGCAGTCCCCCTCAAAATGGTACCAGGATTCAGGGCAAGCTTCTTGTTTTAATGTTCAAAGCCTTGCACTACATGGTTTGGGTCCAGGTTACCTGCAGGTTTGCCTCCTGCTGTACAATCTGCCCCATCCACTCAGGTCCTCTGGGGTCATTTACGGTACTTCAACCATCCAGGACTAGACTGTGGAATGACCTGCTGGAAGAGATTCAACAGCTAAATGCACTGCCTGAATTTTAAACAGTATTAAAGACCTATCTTTCCTGGCAGGCCTACCCAGTTAAATTTAAACTATGAATTTTAGATTAGTATTTTAAGTTTATGGATGTGTCTAAGGTTTGTTTTAATCCTATATCTTTTAGCCTGCATGTTTCAATGATTTTATATTTTAGTTATATATCACTCATTGCTCCATACTCTTGGAATTGCCTTCCTGAACATTTGAGAACTGCTCCTTCCCTCATTATTTTTAAATCTCAGTTAAAAACTTTCTAGTTTTCCAAAAGTGTTAGCATTTCAATTTACTATTGTTTTATAATCTTGTATATTTTGACTACATGTACTGGACAGTTTGCTTTATATTATATTGTGGGTTTTTTTTTTTCATTTTTGTTTTACAATTGCATTATATCGTTTTATATTTTATTGTTCCTTTCTTCCTTCTGTGTGTATGTGTATACTCATATATTTTAGATTGTATACCTTTGGCAGGGCCCCCTGTTTTTGGTTGTTTTATTTGTAAAGTGCCATGTACACTGAGGATGTTATATAAATAAATGATGATAGTAAGAATAATAACAGGAAGGGATGTGGCATCACCCTTGCCACCATTTTGAGAGGGACTGCAGAGTACAATGGAGTTATGGGGGAGGGTAGTAAGGCTTCTAGGGTGCTTTGGGTGCAGGGGTATTTTCACATGTTTTCATGCATTTGAGAAACTTTCTGCAAGTTTGGGGGGGCAAAAATAGCCTCAGAATTATGGCATTTTTTTAAAAAATGGGGGATTTAGGGGGGCTTTGGAGATGGTGGGGTCTTCAGCGACCACAAAGTGGGGTTCAAGGGCCACATGTGGACCATGGGATGCACTTTGACTACTCTCTATGCTAAGAGCTGTTCTAGCTGCATCCGACATTTCAGTTCTCACAATGAGCAAGGAACTGAAGTAGATGATGCCCAACGTCTCTTCCAAGCAATGGCACCTGATGGCTTTCATGTCAGTGGGGTAGTGAATCCATGCCAGGTTCTCATCCAAACTTTACAGGAGCTCTCCTGGGCACTGAACCCTTTTTGGGGATAAGGTTCAGCACCTTTGCTAGTCCTTAAAAATTAGATTAATGCCTGGATTCCCAACACCCCTCATTTGGAAGATCCCCAGGAGGTCCAGGAGAATACAGTCATCAGACTTTTTCAGACAATCTTAAATCCAGCAGAAGATGTCGGGAGACGTACGCAGCTATACCACGGCAGGGGGTCCTTTTTGGATGCCGCCGTCCCTCTCCCGGCATCGTCCGTGTCAGTTCCATGTCCGATCTATTGCAACCGCATCATTTTTTATTCACAGACATTTTTTATTCCGTGAGTAAAAAATGGTGCAGTTGCAATAGATTGGACATGGAACTGACACAGACGATGCCGGGAGAGGGGCGGTGGTGTCCGAAAAGGATCCCCTGCTGCGGGATAGCTGCGTACCTCTCCCAACGTCTCCTGCTGGATTTAAGGTTGTCTGAAAAAGTCCATCTTTATGTGTCTGGCTGCATGAACACAGCTGGATGCTTCCTGGCAGAGCTTCATTCTCCACTGGAGACCAAATAACTATGTGTGGGCACCTTGGCTGCAAAACAAGTCAGTGAAGAACATAGGGAGGGAGTGGGCGTACAGTTACTCCTGGCAGAGATTTATGCTCCACCAACATAATCTAGGATTTTACCCATAGTCATATTTATCTATCCTAACCCTGCTTCCAAAGGAATGGCATGACTAGGGAGGCAGAGCAAAACACAAGTCCACACTGACCCTTTTGCCAATGCATCCTCTTCAATCATGTAATCAGGTTGTTCCTTTTTTGTTTTGCCATTTCTGAGTTCAGTAACGTTAAGGTTTATCTATGTTTCTTCCTGTTTTTGCTTTGCACCCTGCTTTCTACTCTTGCATAGCTTTTTTGGATTGAATCCTGAACCTAGCATGGCCACTAGGCATGCTGGTTATGGCATCCTGGGAGTTGTAGTTGAAAAAGTAACTTTTCCAATCTCTGGAAGTTTCATATGATCATTGTGGGAAATTTCCAAGATGTCCAAAGGAGGGCAACCAAAATGGTGCAAGGTCTGAAAGCCATGCCCTATGAGGAGCGGCTTAGGGAGTGGGGTATGTTTAGCCTGGAGAAGAGAAGGTGAAGAGGGGACATGATAGCCATATTTAATTACTTGAAAGGATCTCATATGGAAGAGGGGGCAAGCTTGTTTTCTGCTGCTCCAGAGACTAGGGAGATTATCAGGCAGAGTGGAACAAGGCAAAAAACCGGGTTCCAAACCACGCCAGAAGAACAGGAGGAGAGCAGGACAGGTGACATTACCACACGCTGCATCCTTCTGCCATCCCGGGGGGCATAGCATGGGGGCATAGCACGGCCATGGATGAGGCTTCCCTTTTTTATTGACAGGGACAAGCCACCAATGAAAAGAGACACCTTAATGACAGCCATGCTATGCCCCCGGGATGCAGGAAGACATTGTCTGATAATGTTGGGACTTCCTGTTCTTGTAGTGATCTTCTGATGAGGTTTTTGCCACATCTGATAATCTCCTAGGACACAGAGCAATGGACTCAAACTACAGGAAAAGGAGGTTGGACTAGATGGCCCTTGTGGTCTCTTCCAAGTCTATGATTCTATGACCCTACACTAGTGAAAGTTGGTAGTAAAATCTAGAGGACTCTCCACTTTCATTTGGTTATTCCATGGTCATTCTCCAGAGGCATGCAGGTTTGTCAATGTTTCTGTGGCCAAATCTACACTACACAAATAATCCAGTTTGAAACTGGATTATTCACTGTGGCTCCTTCCTGTGGAATTCTGCAATTTGTAGTTTGATGCAGCACTAGCACTCTGGCAGAGAAGGCTAAAGACATTGTAAAACTACAAATCCCAGGATTCCATAGGAAGCAGCTGTGGCAAGTAATCCAGTTTCATACTGGATTATTTATGTAGTGTGGATTAGGCCTTTGTTTGGGGCGTGCATTCTATTGTAATGTTTATTCACTGCATATATTAATGCACTGGTTTTGTCTTCTACCTTTTCTGGGAATACTTAGATTGCTTCTTTCCAGCCCTGGTAAGAGACGTAAATGCCTTGGACACATTTTATCTTTTGAATAACACTGTATTAAAACTGGTGGAGCATTTCACTCCTGAAAAGAGGATCAAGCTCTGCTCTCTATAATTACCTGAGTTTTCAGATCTCCCTTTTGGAGGACACTCACTAAACTGACTCAAGTGGATTAAAAAAGCTGCTGTGGTTGAAGGACAAGACACATCAGGGTTTATTGCCTGAAAGGCTGAAGTGACAATTGTGTATTCCCAAGCTTGTAAAAATCGTTAGCAGTTTCTGTGCCTGCCACAAAACTATAACAAATAGCCAGGGCATTTCCCTGAATATAGATTATATTGGTTGGTATCCTCTATTCCCCAGACAGAGGGTAATACTAAGCCTGCACGATTCCATTTCCCCCACCTCTTGCCTTAGAAGATAGCTTTGTCAGTGCCTGAATGTACTCCCCTGGCCATTTTCTGGCCAGGGAAGAGTCAGAAGTGCCAGGGCAGCATCTGGCTACAGTTCTGGGAGATGAAAGTTGCCATCATCCCTTGCCCCCCATCAGATTATCAGTGAGTAGTGACTCATGACTCCAGTGACTCATGGGATATCTGGGAAGGTTATGTCAGCTTTCGTTTCTGGGGTGAGATGGAGTTGCACAAGGAGATATTGAACTTATCCTGCCGCAACAACCCCAAAAGACCTATGCTCAAGTAAGCCTTGATGATGTAAGCATGTCACCAATAGGATTCCTACCAGTTCCAAAGCAGTTCATTGAGGTAAGACTACACCCAGAATGCAGTGCACCAGCACATGCACTTCTTGAACCCCCCTAAAGTACCAGTACCCTTATTTGGCTATAGCTGAATGAGCCCTTGGCCTTCAAGGGATGGAAGTGAAATTTACTCAGTTCATATTTAAGGTATCCAAACCTAATTTGCATTTAAACTAAAATGCAAACCAGAGTGAAATTCTCCAGTTTAAAACAAATACGCACAATTGAAGAAAAGTGTGTACAAAATGTGTATATTAGGGGAAATTGCAAGCAAAAATGCATACAAGTTTTTGTGCACACTTTTCCCCCTGAAAAAATTGCTATCTGATGCAGAAATGCAAGAGAACAGACTTGTGCTTGGGGGAAAATAGTGTGGCCATCAAAGAATAAGAGATAGATTTATCTATGCCTATATACTTTGCCTCACCAGTTTTAAGATCCTCTATAGGCTCAGGTGCAGTTACAGGGCTATCCCGAGATATTTTGCTGCCTGAGCTAGTAGAATGAGATGACTCTTTCCTTCATTCAATGTATAGAAGTCAACTGCAATGACAGGTAAATCTTACTTCTACAGGGGCAATGGGATCCTATCCTTCGCTGTGACTTAGGGCTGCAGATTAATTTAGGGGGCAGTACAGTGACATACTATATGTAGAACATCACTCCAGCATCTTGCCATAGCTGTCTGTTCCCTGCCTTTGTGGCCTGATGTGGCTGTCTCATTGTGCCTAATGATGGGGCAACCTGTCCAGGTGGGCCTTAGAGTGGGAATAGGCTACTGTGTGTGTGTGGGGGATTTTTATCCCTCCTTCAGTAAGCCATGTTTCTGGCCTGGCAAACTAGAAGTTGCATCATGTCACTTCTTGTTCTCATTTGGGCCAATTCTTTTCATTTTATTTTATTTTATTTTTGTGCAGAAAGGATAAAACAAGCAAACTGGCATATTTTGGGGCAGTTTAAATGGCTTCTAGGGAATTGGAGGGCTTTGAAAAATAGGTTTGGGGGGCACGGAAGACCCACACAGACTTTACTTTTCCCAGCATCCCTTAGAGAACATCTTCAGTCCACATATGGCCAGAGTCTATTAATTCAGTGTATTATTCTCCTTAACTTTGCCACCTCGTAGAATTATAATATAAACGTGGTGTACAGAAGACACAATTTAAACAAACAGCCATGGGACCAGGGATGGAAAAGAATTCAATTGATTCAACAATCTCAACAACAGTAGACTTTTTGCACCTCTCAGAACATTTTGTGAATTCACGTATTTTCCAGGCTAAATGACCTCTCAGAGGAAGAAAGCTCACATATCACATAGGAGTGGCTAAAATGTGCACAACTGCACGGGGTAGGGGAGCCAAAATGTGTTTTAGTTAATTGGAAAAATGCACGAAGAACTTCGGACATTAGAGGGAGGGAAAGTGTAAGAAATTATAAATGTTTTTCCATGTGAAAAAAGAAACTGTAAGGTTTCACAAGTCAAGATGAAAAAAGGACAAGGGAAAAAAAAACACTGGTTGGGATTCTGAGGGACACACTGAAGAAAAGCGGCAAAACAGCAGGAGTGTTCTGTCTTTCCTGCTGCCTTACTGCATGGCATCAGTGTTCTTCTGGTGTTCTTTTGTTCTGGTCCCATGGGGGGACCAAGGTAAAACTGTTTCTTCTTGCAAATGGCTTTTTCTGGTTAGCAAAGAGATGTGGTTTTACCTTGGTCCTCCATGGGACTGGAATGAAAGAATGCTGATGTCATGAGATAAGGCAGTGGGAAAGACGGAACGTTCCTGCTGCTTTGCCACTAAAGTGAACTTGAGTGACTTTCATATCCATATTTGTTTCTTATGCTTGAGTTCTTTTTTTGATGGATCTATGGATTACAATAAATAAATAAATAAATAAGATAAATGGAAATGCATCCACCTTGGAGACTTGCTGAAGTCTAAGCCCCTGGAGGCCACATGCAGTCTGTGGTTGCATTTTGACTTCTCTTGCTTTTTGGCAGGAACCTCACCGTTAGCTATCCTTAGTGCATGGCAAATGGCTTGTGGGGTATGAACATAACATGAAGGATATAACAGACTTGGCTTTGCTCATAGCCCTCTTCTTTTTCAGGAGCAAGGGCGGGAAGGTGGCTGAATCTGCACCATCATGCTCAAATAGCTGCCAGAACTGAAACTGCATTTCAAAAGGTTGTTGCTGAGGTTAGCTTGTCACAAGTGTGAGATAGGAATTGCTGCCTTAGTCCTGACTTCTTGGCTCTTTCTCAGCCATGTGAAGGTGCCTTGTGGTGGCACCATCGATAGTGCCTAGTGTTTGCATGTGACAGACAAAGCCATAATGAAATACTGTAGTTCATGCTATAATGAAATAGTTCATGCCTCATGGCTGCAGCCAAGTCTCCAGGCCCAGTGAGACATGGTGGCAAGAGAACCACATATTTTCACTTGACTGTGTTCTAGGCTCATGCCAAGTACAGGTGGGTGGTGGTCTGATTTGGAGAGAGAAGCACCATATAGCAGAAATATTTGGCTTTCCTTATCAATGAGTGCCCTTTGGTCTAAAAATGTAACCCTATACCACCACCACCCCATTTCAGGACCTATCTGGGTTGGAAAATTGTTATTTATGTTTATAGTTTCTGACCTTCAGATTTTTGTAGTCTGGTTATGATGGGATCTGTGCCTTTTCTCCAAAGCCAGCTGAATCCCAGGAAAAGGTGAAGGGTGGTGGTCTGTTAAGGTGTGGCAAATACAGATGAGTCTTGGGGTGCATCTACACTGTGGAAATAACGCAGTTTGACACCACCACTGTAGCTCCATCCTATGGAATCCTGGGATTTGTAGCTTTACAAGGACCTTAGCCTTCTCTGCCAAAGAGTGCAGGTGCCTCACAACACTACAAATCCCAGGATTCTGTAGGATGAAAAAAATGGAAGTTAAAGTGGTGTCAAGCTGCATTATTTCTCCAGTAAAGATACACCCTTGATTTGTATTGCCCCAGTCACTTCAAGATTTACAATGTATCTCCAGAAATAAATAAATGTCTCACCCACTGTGCCTAGCTCTCCCATAGCAGCTGTGCAGATGAGCAAGGCAAGAGAGAGGGGGCAAGGAGGGAGAGGAGACCACCAACCACTGCCAGGTACTGTAGGCTATATTTCAGAGGAAGGAACTGCCCAAACCACCTCTGAGTATTCTTTGCCTAAGAAAGCCCTATGAAATCCAGGAGGTTACCAAAAGTCAACTGGCAACTTGAAGGCACATTCACACACAGAGAGGGATTCACACACAGAGATGGGGTCTGCTGCCAGCAAGAATGTCCTGATGCACATTGGGCTCTACTTGTGCTCATCAACACTCCCTAGCAATTGTCCCAATTTGCATTGGGTCCTAATGTCCAATGGCCATGTTGCTGCCTCCTCTATATTAACAGCAGCCTCTTGCTGAATATGGCCATTTCAAAACTGCTCAGCTCTATTTCCTGCAGCTGTAAGTCCGCTTATGAAGATGTAGGTCCCCAAGTGAATTCTGACCATGATAATTAAAACGTATACAGTTGTCCCTCCACATTTCTTGGTGAAGCATTCCTTGATTTTGATTATTTGTGGATTACTAAATATGTTCTCTCTAGGCATTTCTAGGTCCTCCACTGAAAATCTATGGTATGCTTCTGCCGAAAGTTGACCATAGAGTAGCGGTGGAGGACCTAGAGATTCCTAGAGAGAACACTTCTCTAGGCATTTGTAGGTCCTCCAGTGCAATTCTGTGGTATGCTTCTACCAGAAGTTGACCATAGAGTTGTGCTGGAGGACCTACACGTGCCTAGATAAACGTTCTCTCAGTTAAAACAAAATATAGCGGGCCTATATTTGTGGTTTTCCCACTTTTGCCAGGGTCTTCCACCCCTACCGCTTGTGAAAGTTGAGGGCTGACTGTTTTATGTCTAAATTTCAGGCCCATATTTAAAATATATAGACATAGTGTAAAATACAATGTGATACAAAAGAGACAAAGTGCAATTAGGATGGGAAAATCATCTTTGCAAGACTTTTGAGCAAAGAAGAGGAACTGAGCCATTGGTCTGTTTGTATCAGCCAAGGAGCAGTACAGAATGTACATCCTACCCATATCTCCTTTCTGACAGACTGCCTAGTACTTTGCAACCTGCATTTATTGATCTATGGGGGCCTGGTCTAGCTATTGGTGATGAGGCCTGGTTTTGGGGGGATTTCACCAGTAGTTTTGGCCTCAGAAGGGAGGTGCTGACTTCCCCTAGGAGCAAGCGCTGGGAAGAAAGGGATGTTCATTAAGTGTGTTCTATATGCAACCAGTTGAGAACTCTGCCTGGCCACTGAGAACAGCCTCTCACTACTGCCTGTCAAGTCTGATGCTTGAACTCGTCCAAGAAGAGTGGATTTACTTTTCAAAGCAGAAAGATGACCGGAATTGTTGGCTGCTGTCTTTTCTGTACCATCCTGAAGAAAATGGAATCTGTCCACATCTGAAATATATAGATATATATCAGAGAGAGAGAGAGAGAGAGAGAGAGAGAGAGATTTCATGCTCACTTTTGTGCTATTCTGCTTGAACGCAGCTTGAAAATTTGATAATGAAAGGAGAGTGTTTGCTGTTGGTAGAATGAAGACAAGCAGGTCAGTACCAGTAAGACTCTTGAACTGGAAATGTTTAAGTTTTGCAACCAACTTTCTTTCTTTCTTTCTTTCTTTCTTTCTTTCTTTCTTTCTTCCTTCCTTCCTTTCCAGAAGGAAGCTTTTGCGCCTTCCCTTTCAAACTTGATAACAGAAAGGGATCACAGCCCTTCACCATTTGTTTTCTCAGTAAAACAGCTCCTTAAATGCTCGGTTTGTTCAGGATATTTGGGGGAGTGAAACAATGAACCTAGTAGAGGGGAGGGGAATTTTTTTTTCTTTCTCCTTCTTGACTTTTTAAACATGTGCAGATGAGAGAGACAGTCTTACTTGTGGTTTGCGGATAAATTTTTTTTTGTTCAGAAGGGTATCACTTCCTCTTCCTGCACTGAAGTATTGGAATCTTTGCTCTTA
The DNA here is from genome assembly GCA_030847615.1 of Gambelia wislizenii. Taxonomy (NCBI): domain Eukaryota; kingdom Metazoa; phylum Chordata; class Lepidosauria; order Squamata; family Crotaphytidae; genus Gambelia; species Gambelia wislizenii. The sequence goes on from JAUMIR010000007.1 coordinate 36,935,331, forward strand.
ACTGGGGAGCTTTTGAAACTTTTGCCGAGAAATTTAATCTGCTCGGCTCTGCTGCGAATGCTGATATTACTGGACCTTGGCTGCTCTAATTACTTGTTGTGTTGCCAGAAAGAAAAAAAGAAAAGAAAAGTAAAGGAAGGGATCTCTTGATCTCTCTTCCCAACCCCAGGCTCATTTCAGTTGTTACTTCCCCTTTGAGCACTGAAGGTCTTTAATGTTTTAAGTCCATATTTTATGATATGTCCTGAAATCAGTGCTTTCATGTTGGTGAGGGTGGTGGTGGGAGATACATTTTTTCCCTCCCTCTTGTGAGACAGAGTTCTCTGAGAGACTTTGTGTTAGAGAAAATACAAGCTGAGGGGTTCAATTTGCAAAGGTCAGCCTCTGTCTGAGTCCCATTCACAACTCCCCACTCCCACTGCTTCATTTTAAGAGGAAAGCTGAGAATGTTAAGGCCAGTATGCTCAAACAATAAACGGGAGGTCCTGCTCCGTTGTAGAACTGTGTCCATAGTTCGTACTAATGCCAGCATGGTGAGAACCAGACTGATCTCCTTAAATTGTTACCCTTCTAAAATACAGCTCTTTCAGTTGGGGTGGGTTGGGTTACTAGAATAATAGCCAAATGAAGCCTCCATGTTCAGAGGCAGTCTGTCTCTGATTATCATACACCACAGATGGCTTGTGAGTCTTGAGGAACAGGAGGCTGGTCACCCTGGGAAAAGTTGGAGGGCAGTGTATTTGTTTGCTTGTTTAACTTGACTTGATGGGGCACCTTGTAGAAATCCAACAGGTGCAGCTGTCCTTGGCAATGGACACATGGAGCATCAGAAACCAGTTGATGCTGAGAGCCTGTTCCAAGTGATGTAGCACAAGGCCTGGCCTATTTCCACCCTGTGTATATAGCTGATTGCAGAGTTTTTGAAATGAGTTCTTGGGCTACAACTCCCAGAATCTCCCAGCCAGCATAGGGTCAGTGTAATCCAAAAAATGGGCCATGTTGGCTGGGGGATTCTGGAAGCTGCAGTAAAAAAAAAGTAACTGTTTCAGCTGTTACCCCTTGAAACATGGGGAGTGTACCCTTTTTTGGACTGACCTCTTTGAGAATGTTCACTTAGATTTATTAGTATATAACAACCTTGCATGTAAAATAGCCTAAAGCTCATAGATAGAGAGTACATTAGAAAAGAAGCAGTCTCTTCAAAGACTCTAGTTTATTGAGGAAGAAATTGCATATGGAAAATGTCCAAGAACGAAATTTGTGAAGATGAGTGGTGAACTCAATCAAGATACAAAGTTATTAATTTTTTAAAAGTGTTTTGGGGTTTTAAAACAATGTATACAAAATGAAAATACAGTAGGATACTGTGCTTGTCCACCACTAGCTAATATTATTAAAACACAATTTAATTGCATTGTGATTAGGGGTTCTCATTTTAATTCTGCTTCCTGGAGTACCAGAAATAGCCAACTTTAACTATTAAGTTTCAGCCAAGAGTGGGTCACTGAGTAGTTTTCTGACCCCCAAAATGACATAGATATTGACGATGTTAGGATATTGGCTGATTAAACTGCAAAAAATTCTTTGAGAATATCATTTTAAACTTGGTTGTTGCTTGCCCTGGGGCCTAGCTTTCTGCCAGAAGAATCTTCCAGGGGTCACACAGGTGTCCCCAAGTGCCAGAAATTCGGGAAGGGGAGGAAGTCTACTTCCGCTTTTGAAAAATAGGTATGTTTGATGTTAAACAATGCAGAAGTCTCGAAAACCTTTTTAAAAGGCGAATTTCTCTTTTGGTAGCTTTTTTGATAGGTGATTCATCCTGCTTTCAGGCCAGAAAAGGGCAGTCTGGGGAGCTTGGAGCTGTGCAGGGTAAGCTAGTTCTGGAGGAAGAATTTTGACCATTTTCAGCATTGGGTGTGTTTGTGTGAATTTTGTGGGCCAGACAAAATTTGCTGGCATTCCTCTTGGTTCCTGTTGGCTGGTAATGATGGTTTTCCTTCCCTAGAATGCTTTGGGAATACTGCCACTGCTGCCGATAGTATTCCCACTATAATTACAACAGTCTAATATTCTTTTAAATTAGGCCCTATCCATTAAATCTTGGGATTTGTAGTTTGGCAAGGTACAGGTCACCCCCCCATATCCATGGAACCAATATCCACAGTTTCAGCTATTCAGAATTAAAATATAGAGACACATACCATAGAGCCATGCTGGAAAAGGCCTAGGGAGATGTCCAGTCTAGGAATTACTAGGTCCTCCAATGCATCTCTATGGTATCTTTGTACCAGAAGTCCTTTAGGATATACTATTATCCATGGTTTTATTCATAAATGGTAAGTCCAGGGACATATCCTCTGCAGATATGGGGGGGTGACCTTTATAGTAGGACCCCCTTATCTGCTGGGGATTGGTTCTGGGGGGCCCTGTGGATATCAAAAACCATGGATAATAGTGAACGCCATTGAAAATAATGGGACTTCTGGTTTGAAATACCACCGAGTTGCCTTGGAGGATCTAAAAAATGGCTGGAGAGGACACATTTTCTAGGAAGACTCTATGGTAGGTTTGCTGATTTGTGTCCTGTGGATAATTGAATCAGTGGATAATGAATCAGTGGATACAGGGGTCCTACTATACTTAGAATTTTCTGCTAGGGAGCTCTTGTGCAGTACTTCTTAGGCTATTTGATGTGGGGGACCAGCAGGGTTCCCCCCAATGTACCAGAGACTGGCACCATATTTACACCCATTGAGTATAACTATTTCTTTCTCTCCTGGAAACATGCTGCAGACTGGTAGCCAGTCCACAGACTACCACTTTTGATTAGAATTGCACTCACACACGTCAGCATATCAGACTGTACTGTAGACATAGTTGCAGTATCATTATGGAGAAGAAAAAATGGCAGCCCCCACAGGAGCTGGAAGGAGTGCCAATGAGATTTGCCCAGGGCTGACCTGTGGCATTTTGCTGCCTGAGGCAAAACAGCAAAAGAAGAATTGCCAGGTCTCAGAGCGCTAGCTGAAGACTTAGGACTTTATCAGACCATGCCCCTAAAACCCATTCTTTTGCTGGCATAACATCTGCCATTTTTATGCTGGCAAAAGAACTCCTCATGCAACTTTTACCTTGCATCCATGCAAAAATGCTTCCCAGCAATGAATGAGGAGTGAATGGAACTCCGTTCACTTCCTCTATTGAAATCTCATGAGAATACATAGTGCATAAGCACATCTCTCTGGCTTTTCTTCGCAAAGATTCAGGAAGGACTCATCCCACGCTTTCTGCAAGTGCGCTGATGACTAAAGAGGCCAATCTGAGAGAAACAAGTCCAGTTGCAGAAAGCACAGCAGAAGGTCTCCTTGGGTGATGTTTCTGGGTTGTGATTCTTTTTGCATTGTTGTTTCTCTTCAAGACTTGTTCGGCGTGAGTTCTCAAATAAGGCTGCAGCATTGTGGATAGTGCGTCTGCATGCTTCCCGATGTGAGGCCAGGGCAGACCTTTGTTGGTGATGAATTTGGATGAACCTGAGATGTTGTTTCAGGGAGTCCTTGTATCGCTTTTTTTTGGAGCGCCCCTCTTACGCTGACCCATGACGAGTTGATAAGCACATAAACACACTAAAAAAAGTCCCAAGTAAACTGGGGAGGGTAATAAAAAGTGCAACACCTACATGGATGTTGCGATCTCATCCGGAAATGTTCTGGCCAGACCGGCCATTGACGTGGAATGACGAGAGGACATTGGTGCAAGGTTTCATATGCCAGCAACATATCACCACGGCTGATCTATTGACAGCTTGGGCCGTCAATAAAAAAGTACGGCTTATGGCCAGTACATAAATGCGAAAGGGTGACATCATCTGATATGTGTGCCCTTTCATGTTTATGTGGAATATTATGATGCCATTTTTCATGTGTCTGATAAAGTCCTTAGGGAATTGTTCAGCTTTTCTGAATGCCCAGGTGTGGGGACAAATGTCAGGGTGAGCAGTGCTAGAAAAGGGCTGCTGCCACACTGCAGAAATAAGGCAGTTTGATACCACTTTAACTCTCGTGGCTCCATCCTATGGAATCCTGGAATTTGTAGTTTGTTGTGACATCAGAGTTCTCTGACAGAGAAGCCTAAATCGCTAAAAAAACTACAAATCCCAGAATCCCATAGCATTGAGCCATGACAGTTAAAGCAGTGTCAAACTGCATTATTTCTACAGTGTGGCAGCAGCCAAGGAGAAAGTTTGTTTTTATATTATGGGGTGGCTTGAAAACCTGGGCACCCACTCTCTTCAAATAACACAAATCAGTATGTGCAATACCAGCTAAATCAGGCAGTTTCTAAATTGTACTTAACTGTTATCTGATGACAATAGATGAGAAATTGGTATATATCTGGGCATGACGATATGCAGGAGTAGGCCCTCATACCCTGAAGGCACCAGATACTTCTGGTCTTGGAAACTAAGCAGGGTCGACCTTGGTTAGTACTTGGATGGGAGACCACCAATGAATACCAGGAGCTGTAGGCTATTTTAGAGGAAGGAACTGGCAAAATCACCTCTGAGTATTCCTTGCTTAAGAAAAACCTATGAAATTTATGGGGTTGCTGGAAGTCAACAGGCAATTTGAAGGCACACACAGGTACATGTATAGAAGTAATAGCATTAGAATCCTCCCTCCCTCCCCACTCTCTTGTATATATATATGACTAGGCCCTCAGATCTTCTATCTGTTGAACAGGTGGTAGTACACATACACACACACACCCAAGGGCCCATGGTCTGTAACTTAACAAAGACCCACCCCTGGTCACAACCCTGAAATCTCAAGGAACTGGATGTTGCTCAAGTGGCAACCCTACCTATATCAAGTTGCATAGTACCTAAAATCAGTCAAGTAATTTTGGCATATGTAGCAGAAGATTCCCCAAACCCTTCTTGCTGGAGGCAAAAATATAATACTGATAAACTCAACAAATAACAATTTGCTGCCCTTTCAGATCCCTGAAGTCTATTGCTGAAGGCATGAACTTCACTCTGCCTAACAGTAGAGCTGGCCCTGGATTAGCTATTCTTTTTCCACCACCTCTAGTTGTTTCACCATTACAAAGGGGGAAAAAACAATTTGTCAAGTATAGGATTTGAGTTTACCCGTTTCTTTGAAATATTAGTTATATGTGTGGAAGCATATTGTTATCTATGTGGAAGGATATTTGCCTGCTGCCTGCCTGTGTATGTATCTATGCTGACCCCTGTCTCCAAACATCACCTTGGAGAGTTCCTTTGAAATTTGGCCTAAAACCTGAAGTGGATTCACTGGCACATTGACAGGGGAACCACCAGCCACTGCTGCTATCTGTCGGTTATTGGCTGGCTTCCATTTAGTGACATGCACAAGTCCTGCTACACCTGAGAGGTCAAAAAGTCACAACTGCACAATGTTCTACTGATAGCAGCAGAAGTGGAGTTGTTGTTCAGACAGCCTGTTCCTCTGTGCCTTGTCTTGACATGTTGCAACTGCACATGGCACACTGTGTGTGACAGTTGTGCATGGTGCCGTATGTCTTGTAGTTGTGCACTGTGCATGGCAGTTGAGCATTGCACTTTGTGTAATTGCTCTTGTGCATCCAAAATTGTGCATTGCGCAATGCACAACAGCACCCAGTCCTTGACATGGATTGCACAATGTTGCTATTCTGCACAGGGGGGTTGTGTGGTGCTCGGGTAGCATATCTCTACATGTGGACTTTTACATTATGCTGCAGAGATGTTGGATCACAGCCTTTGTATAAAGGAGGGTTCAAGCATATGAGCCCCCTGCCGCTTCCTACCCCCCCCCCCCCAGATCTGGAGTGACACACTCCAAGAAGGGTCTTGCGCTACAGTGATCTATTTATTTCAAGAGTCTGTGAGATTATGCCAGGGATTCTTTTGTCTGGACTGAAGGCAAGCTATCAGGGAAGCAACATTCCTTTTGCTTCAGCTGTTTGTAGGCTCCTGTCTTGTCTATTGATTCTGGACTGAAACTTTAGTGCCCTCAAAGGTGTGACCTAAACCTCTGGCTAATTTATTTCTGTCATGGTGTTAGGGCTTGGAGACGGTGGTGATGGTGAAGAAGGGGAAGAGAGGGCAGCAAGTTCAAGATGTGGAGAATAAGTCAGTGCTCTAAAGTCTCACTAGATATTCCAGCAACCTCTCTCTCTCTCTTTGTGTGAGTGCTAGGGCACACTTCTATAAATATTTAGCCAATGCCTTATCATAGCTACATTTGGACAAATGCTGACTTAATGGATTCAAACCATTTAAGAACAATTCATTCCAGACAATCAGCTACTCCCATTTTATTTTATTTTGTATTAATATATCACCTCCCAGCTCACCAGGGCCCCTAAGGCAAGCACAACAGGTAAAAACATTTAAAACAAGTCCAGAGATTATTAAAAAAAAAAAACTTTTAAAACAAATTAAAATGCTCTTTTAAGAATTTTAAAAAACAATCTAAAACCGATCCATAATAATAATAATAATAACAACAATAATAATAATTTATTTCTATCCCTCCCCTCTGCAATGCAATCGGGGCGGCTTACATCATAAAAACCCCATAATTACATTAATACCCTAACCCACCCACCCCTTAAAACAATATTAAATTAAAAAGATTAAAAACATACAATAATTAAAAAGAGAAAAAAATGAAATAATCCAGTGGCAGCTTAAGGGAAAAGGCAGCCAAATCTTTGAGCCGGAATAGCTATTCGGGAAAGGCCTGCCGGAAAAGATCCATCTTGACAGCTTTTCTGAAGCTGTCTAAGGTGGTAATAAGACGGATCTCGTCCAGCAGGCCATTCTATAATCTGGGAGCAGTAGCAGAGAAGGCCCTCTGGGAGGTCACCAACAGCCTTGTTTTCATAGGCTGTAACAGATTCCTCCCAGATGACCAAAGTGCGTGGGGAGGGTCGTACAGGAGGAGGCAGTCCCGGAGATAAGTTGGACCCAAGCCATGTAGGGCTTTAAAGGTCATAACCAACACCTTGTACTGTGCCCAGAAATGAAAATAATTTTTAAAAAGACCATTAAAACAGACAGAGCAGTTTCAAACAATAAAGCCCATAGAGAACAACCCCATTCTAGTTCCCTGCCAGAAACTCAGAACAGAGTCAGCCTAACCTCCCTTGGCAGAGAGTTCTACCATTGGGGTGTTGCTACAGTGAAAGCCCTGTCACGTAGGCACATTAGCCTAACCTCACAAGATGTTTGGACATGCAACAGGAAATCTGCTGAAAATCTCAAGTTTGGGGCATGGTCATGTGAGAGGAGGTGGTCTGTCAGATACCCTGGCCCCAAACATGTTAGGGCTTCATAGATCAAAACCAGCACCTTGAATTCAGCTCAGAAGCTATTTGGAAGCCAGTGTGGTTCTTGCAAGAAGTTCTCAGAGTTCCTGTCATATCACTTTTTCAGTTTTAGTTTTGAATGGCTAGAATAAGGCCTCTATGCAAAAGTTTACTGGGAAGGAGGCTATCATGACTCAACATATAGCAACCAAGGGCTTGTCTATCTGACAAAAACGCTCCTCATAGAATTTGAAGAGACTACGATTTGTCTAAATGGGATCCCACATCAATCCACTGTATTCGGGAGGGGGGCCAAAACCGCCAAATACTCCACTGGGAAACCTTTGTGGCTAAAGACCTTATAAAACTACAGTGCAAGTGAATTTACTCGTGTTTTTATTCTTGCAAACTTGCAGCCGCCAAACAGTTTTTTTTTTAAAAAAAACAACACCACCTTTTTTAAAATAAATAAATAAAAAGTTAATATTGAAAGAACGACACCTAAATCCATGGTGCAGAAGTGTGATCTTCCGCTTGAATAAAAGAACAAAAAAAGAAATGATGTTTCATCATCTCAGCACACAATCGCTACTAGGAAAATTCAACATGGAGGTTCTGGGCACTGCCCTGTTAGCAAGCTCCACACCCCATGCATGTCTAAACAATCAGCTATCTGCTTCAGGAATACGCTGCAATGAGATTTGGCACTGAATTCAAGTCAAGTTCATCATGGCTAACAACTGATTGATTTCACTGGGTCTACTCTGAGTATGGACCTAACTGTCTGTCTTTTGATTTTAATTGTTGGGTGAGGCCCTGAGTAGTATGTATGGTCTGGAAAGATAGGATGCATAGACAGACAAACAGACAAATAAATAAATATAGAAATAAGAAGCTGTGTCAGATTGTTTGTCCATTTGGATTAGTTCTGTCTACACCAATTGACAGCAGCAATCCAGATTTTCAGATATGAATGTTCCTCAGCTCTTCTTGGAAATGGCAGGGGTTAATCCTGGAATCTTCTACCTCAGGAGTGGGTAAAGTGTAACCCTCAAGGACTCCTAGGGGCCCCTAGGGCTCCAAAATGCCCTCTAGGGGGTGTGGAGGGCACCTCCACCCCGTTTGGAGGCTCAATGGCTCCCTGAGGTATCAAAACATACTTTTTTGCATTTTTTTTCAATTTTTTTTGCCCTAAAATGTCCTCTATGGGATCATGGGAGCCATGCTCATCATGTTCCCTCTCCCCCTCCAATGTATGCCCAGGAGAGACCTTTTTTGAATCACGAAGTGAACAGGAAATGAATTCTGCATACTTCCTGATGTTAAGAAAAGGTCTTACCTGGTCCTAAAATGGTCCAGGAAGGCCCCAAAACATGGTGTGAATGCACCAATGTTCCCTAGATGGAATTTGGGTGCAAAAATGTTTACTGGGGGGGGCAATGTGCCCCATAGCCTTCTACAGTTGGCCACCCCATTCTACCTTGAACTGTGTGCTCTACCACTGATCTATTTAAGTTGTGACCTTTGTGGGTGATATACTGAGGACATTTTAAACTTGGTTGAAATGGTGGAACCATTTAAATGGAAAATCTAGCTGACTAATCAAAGAGGTGTGGTTGTATATGATGATCTCATCAGCTTATGCGAATGGAAGGAGCAAGTACAGTATGTACCCTTCTGGGTACAGCCACTCAGTAGCTGGCTTCCTTTCCACAACATGGTGCCTTCTGGAAGTTTGGGTCAACAGTTCCTATTTTCCTTGACCAATCGCCATGCTAAGCTGGGTTGATGGGAACTATAGCCCTGAAAAGCTGGAGGAGAAGGCTGCAACTCTTTAACAAGGCCTCATTTCTTCCCGAGCTCTATGAGTGGATATGAATATGCAAGGCCTCCGATTCTAAAAGCAACTATGGTTGACGAGTGCTCAAGCGGCTGATGAGTGCTCAAGGAGGAAGTCTGGTGATGAAAGGGACTCTTGGAAATGCAAATGCCAATTATTTAATATTTTATAAACCTTGAAATTTTAATTTCAGCAGATTTATTTGTCTAGAGAGCATTATGATAGAAGTCTCTCTCACACTGTCTTGCTCAGCCCTCCGACATGGCCCAGGAGATTCTGTGTAACAATATTTCTTTTATATGAGAAAATACTCCTCATATGCTTCACAGATGTATAAATCCCTTAAGTCTATATGGACGGAATGTGTAGAAAAAAACATGGATTTACGACTGCAGGCATGGGGAAACATATTGCCCTTACTTCCAGACAGAAACAGAGAAGAGCATATTGTGTTGGCTGTTATAGGAAAGGGAAACAGAAAATATTGATCCTTTTTATCACCTTAATGAGCAATTGCTAAGGCGAAAATCCAACATGGTGGCAGTAGGCGTTTGCCCTCCTAGCAAGCCCTACCTCCGCTCTCACCCAGCCAATCAGCTTTGTGCTTCCCTTTGAGGTTTTTATTGTTCTATAGTCTAAACAAGCAAAAATGCACACCTGCCTCACAGTTTGTGAAAAAGTACGGGGAAATCTGCAAAGGCTTTTACCCTGTTGTTTTTGCTGTTTTGGGCCCCCCTCCTTGTGAATAGTGTGGATTGGCACTGGATCCTGTTTAGACAGGTAGGATGCCCAGATAACTCCATGAGGGGTATTTTCATTGTTGGAAGACAGGCCCCCAGTCATGCATCTTGCCTTAGGCCCAGTGCCAGTTCACAGTGCTCCCGGATCAATGCACACTCTTTAAGTCACACTTTTCCAGAAGGCAAAAGGTAAGCGGTATGAAAGGACACCCCACTTTCTCATAGGAAACACTGCCCCTATTCCTTCCTTGTCCCTCTTCTGTGCATTACCTTTCACTTCCTGCTAGACTTACCAGATCATGGCTATCCTGATCCTTGAAATTTCAAGACCTAGGGATGTGATATCTCTGGGGATAGGCACTGGTGATGCTACAAGGCTCAACCCCCTGACCTGGCATTGTTGTGGAGTATTGTGGGAAACTAAAAAGGTAGTTAGTTTCATCCACCTTATGCTGTTTGTAGCACCCCTTCCAACATTTCGGAGATAAAAACATGTGTGGCTAAGCAACATCAGAGTGTGGGCAAGATGGCAAAAATTATTAATAAGCAAGAACTCGCCAGCTAGAAGAGGCAGTTTGATTTTGCCAGAGTCTACTGGGGAGGGAAAGTTTCCAACACTACCTCCCCATCCCATTAATTGAGTGCAAGATACTTTTGGACTTTGAACTCAGTTTGCAGAGACTGAATTAAGCTGGGAACAAAGCAGGGTTTTAAAAGTAGTTGAAAAAGTGGGATGGCAGAGGATGAATCAGGATTGACACTGCCAGATTGGCATAGTTGGAGGGTATGTTGTAGTGCAGATCGGAACACAGCTGCCTGTGCTATTAGGTATGCTCTAGAAAGGTGGAGGCACTGTTGGAGAAGAGTCTGCCAAGGTTTGCTTTGCTCAAACCTTTCTCAAACCATCCCTGGGTACAACAGCACCTTCTAGAGAAATTCCTCACAAATAGACTATAGCTTTGTGTAGCAGATTCAACATTAGACCTGAATGAGGAAAATATGGTTCAGAATCCCTGGCCAGCCATTGAACTCCTTGATGGAACCTGAACTTGCTGTTCTTTCTCATCATCATCTGCCTTCTAGGACTGTTGTGGAGATGACATGAAATTATGCCTACAAATGCCCCACTGAGGTTATTAGAGGATGCCGTGGTGAGCCATAAACAGATGCTCACTCTGGGCTTTCACTGTAATTCACAGAGGGTCAAATAAGGAAGATTTAGGTGTCTCCTACCAAATAGACTTTCTTCCAGGAAGGGGCGGAGGTATACACAAGGTATATTTCTTAATTCACCCTTGTTGTTTCTTTAAGCCCCTCAATCAAAGGCAACTAATTTTCCTGGCAGGAAGACATGATGAAGCTAAAATACTTGGTAAATGAAGGGGGAGTGTAGTTTAAACACTGGGGTTGCCAATTACGCAGATATTTTAAAACAACCTATAAAATTTAACTTTGCTTTCATTCAGAGTTTGAAGAAACCTGGTGCCCTGAGCAAGCAATGCAGACTCTGTGTCTGTTGGGAGTGAGGTTTATGTAAAGACATAGTGTAGTGGACCAGAAAAGTCCAAGATCAAACTAGAAGTGACATTAAATGTGTCATTACTTTGAAGGTACAGTAATTATCCATCGTGAAGTTCCTAAGCAAGATTGGGACCAAAATAGTGGGAATTCACCTCTTTCTTCCTTGCTACAATCCTGGGGGAAAATGTGACCACCCTGGATTGGGGCCAGAAGCACTTTTCTTGCCTTGGCATACAGCAGGGAGATATTTACTCAGGATCATGAGGAAGAAAGAGGGCAAATTCTCCCTCTCCACTTGGTAGTTTCTGATCATGTTCACACACAAAGGCTAGAATCCTTTAGCGAGTTAGGTCTTTTTCATACTGTAGAATAGTAGCACTTGTATACCACTTTATCTGCTGTGGTTGCACGCTATGAATTCCTGGGATTTGGAGTTTGGTGAGGCACTAGAACTCTTTGGCAGAGAATTCAAAATACCTCACAAAACTACAATCCCAGGATTCTATAGCATGGAACCATGGCAATTAAAGTGGTATCCAATTGTTATTATTGTGTCAATTTGTGTCAGACGTCACCCTTTATTGTGTCGGATTTTACCGTGGTGTAAATACTATTATGCCAGTGGTTGCACTTTCTAAGGATGTCTCTACACAACACAGTTACAGCAGTCTGATATCACTTTTACTGTTGTGGCTTTTCCCTATGGAATCCTGGGACTTGTATTTTCATGAGGTACAGTCGGACACCTGTATCTGCAGGGGTCTGGTTCCTGGACTTACTGTGGCTACCGGAAACCTCAGATAACTGTGAACCCTATTAAAATAAAGGGCTTCTGGTAAAAACATACCATAAAGTTGCATTGGATGACATAGAAGATGCCTAGAGGGAGGCCTCTCTAGGCATTTTCCAGTGTGACTCTATGGTATGTGTCCCTATTTTGTGTCCCAAGGATAACTGAAACCATAGATATTGGTTCCATGGATACAGAGATCCAACTGTATTTAGAATTATTTTCCAGAGAGCTCTAATGCTGTACTCCAGCAGCCCATGTTAGAGAAATCTAAGTTCCTCCTGGAACTGCAGATTCCAAGATTTCATAGGCAGAGCCATGGAAATTCCAGTAGTATCAAACTGCTATAGGCTGGTATCCTGTTAGGCATAAACACACATGTAAGTTTCCTTGATGTCTGTGCATATCCTTTGGATGCTATGTAAGTTGATATTCCCTTCCTCCCTTCACAGCCCCCCATCGGGAGCAAGCAGAATTACAGAATCATGTTCATGTAGCCAGACACTCTTGCAGTCCTGTGTGCTCCCCATTAAGTTGTATTAAGTGGTATATGGCTCAGTGTAGCATGGGTCCACATAGGGTGCTGAGCCATACAGGATTGCAGCTATTATTGTATAGTGTGGATCCATCTGAGGAGGTGGTGCAGGGGTGGGATGCAAACCTGAATTGTGCGCATGATGTCACCATTGTGCAAAAGGGTAACACAAGGCACTGTTGCCCTTTGCATGTTCAGTTGTGCAAATGGTACAATACAGTTTCTCTGGCTTTTCTTCGCAAACGAAGAAAATACAGTTTAACCCCTAGCATAATGCTGTCCAAACTGTATTGGCATGTACATTTACATTAAAGAAACACTGAACAAGATCTTGGCCAGATGCACCCATTGTGGCTGCTTATTTTTTTTTAAAAGTACACATTACTTGCAATAATGCATTTAACATCACAGTTAGAATGGCCCTCAGTGTGGTTGACCTACACCTGAGCTGCACCACCTCTGACTGTGTGGGTAGGCTGACATGGTAGTATACTCCTGAATATGAGAATACATAAATAAGCAGAAAACTCCCTGCAGAGTTTAACATAGCCATTTTCTTTTACCGCCAACATGCTGATTTTCTACATGCAGGGATTTATTTATTTTTTGTATAGAGGAACATTCTCAGATAGGTAGAGACACTGCCCTAAATCTTGTGTTTCTTACTACAGAAAATAAAATTGGCCAACTTAACTACTAAAGAGGCTAGTATTATGGAATGGTTGAATCTATCAATATCAGTTTCTCATTTTCCTAACCCATAGTTCCTTCCCTTGTATTTCTGTATCAATTTGTGGCATTTTTTAAAAAGTCTGCATGAATATTCATATGCATTTTCATGTGCATTTCTCACATTTTTCTAAGCATATTTGCCTGAGGTATGCATTTTCTGTGAGCCATTTTTATTTATGCATCTGAATAAATCTTGCCCAGAAACCCCAGAAATTTAAAACTTCAGTTGAGCATTTAGGAAAACAGAAAAAGCTCCCTGATATGGTAACCTGTGGCTCTGCCTCCTACCTGTGGTGGTGGACTTCCTCTGAAGTCCGTTCACTTGCTTAACTGTAGGTTGAAGTATCCTCTGCTGGCTCTAGGAAGTCATCTGCCATTTTGCATTCCCACAGTGCTCTAGATCAACTCTATGCATGTTGCTCCACAGCACAATGGCAAATTCAAAATGGTGGACAACCCCCTTCTCTCCATCACATCCACCACAGGAGCTAGAAACTCCTGTCAGGTAGGTCAGTGAGAAAAATGCCAATTGTTGCTTACTTTCAAGTCATTTTTGACCTATAGTGACCCAGAGGGCTTGTCTATATGGTGAAAATGCTCATCATAGAATTCAAGAAGAATACCTTTCAGTAGGTATTCTTCCTTGTCAGTAGGATGATAAATCTGGTCTGAGTTTTAGTCTGAACTTTAAAATAGCTCTCCAACGTGCTGAAGCCCATCTCCAAAATGGGTTTAGCACTTTGGATAACTCCTTTAAAACTTGGGCTCAAACCCAGAGCCAATTCATTGCCCCCTTGACCTAGAAGTTACTAATTGTCCATGGCTACTACTAGCCTTGCTTTTGTTTTATTGTCGCTTTAGTTAAATAGGTTTGGTAAGTTTCTGAAGCCCCTAACACCTTTGTCTAAATATTACATTGAGATTTATGTATGCCATGGATAACAATGCCACTTCCCTGTCTTTAGCACTCTTCAAGATGGGGGCGGGGGAACATACCATTCGACTCACTTCAGCCACTTTTTTGCTCTGAACATAAGATGCTGAAGAGTAACATCTCAGTAATGACTAGCGATTACTTGAAACCTGATTTGTGTCTTTCAGCTTTTGAAAGCTAAGGTTCACATCTTGAGGGAATGAGTGAAAAGCATTTGAAGTTTTCTTTATATACAATATGCCCCATAGCAGATAGACTGTACAGATCAAGCGAACAGTAAGTAGATTTATTCACTGAAAATGTGTTCAAATTATCCAGATAGATGAGGCATACATATTTAATTCATGGCCTTGTGTGTGCTTTTAAAATGTTCCCGAGAAATGAAGGTGTCAAATCTTGAAAATGAAGCTTTCTGCTTGAAAAATTCTGACCTTTCTTTTTCCCCCTGTTTTGGTAACATATAGCACATACTGAAACACTCTAGGGAGTTCTGCTAAAAAGCCACCAAAATAATTTAAGAGGATGGAAGTACTGACTGACACAAAAAGATTAAACGTGCTACAAATTTGGGGTTTGATTAAGTGGCAACTTATGTGAAATCAAAGAAAGGTTTGCTAGGGACTGAATGTTTGCATCCACAACCTCATTTGCATTCAAAAGGTTTCAAAGAGATGTGACTGTAGATCTTCATACAACATTTGACTAGGACTCTCCCTTTTCCTGATATCTTTCCCAGCTTCCAAATAATCCCAGTTGTACACTTTTCCCCTCCAAAGGGGTTAGTGCTGGAGTTCTAGTGTTAGAACTGAAGCCTCAGATGTTATAGAGTGGACAGCCCACTATTTTGCACAATCCTTCTGCACAGATATATTATGAACTGTGTGTGGTGTAACGGACCTTATCACACTATACTGTAATAGCACTATTACTCCACTTTAACTGCTCTGGCTGCCTCCTGTGGAATTCTGGGGTTTGTAGTTTAGTGAAGCCTTAGAACTCTCTGGCTGAGAATGCTAAATGTCCCTCCCTAAACTGCAAATCCCAGGATTCTGCAGGAGGCAGCCATAGCAGTTAAAGTGGAATAATAGTGCTATCACAATGTAGTGTGATACTCTCCATAGTGGTTTGAGCACTGGACTAGGACTCTGGGAGACCAGGGTTTGAATCCTCGCTTGGACATGGAAACACACTGGGTGACATGGGTCACACTTTCTCAGCCTCAAAGGAAGGCAATTGGAAACCCACTCTGAACAAATTTTAGCAAGAAAATCCCATGATTGGTTCACCTCAAGGTTGCAATAAGAGAAAAATGTCATGAAGGCCCAAAACAACAGCATTACACTGAACTATGCTGGCGTTTTTGGTCTCACCTCTTTACCTTTAGCTTCACCCACCAATGGAATGTGGCTCCCAATAACTTCTCTGGCATGCAGTACCATCCTCAAGCTGAAAGGAGATCCCCAGGCTTCTCTCTCTCTGTGTGTGTGTGTTCCTTCAAGTCACCTGATTTATGGCAACCCCATGACTTTCATAGGGTTTTCTAAGGAAAGTAATACTCAGAGGTGGTTTTGTTAGTTCCTTCCCCTGATGTATAGCTCACAGCACCTGGTATTCATTGGCAGTCTCCCATCCAAGTGCTAACCAGAGCTGACCCTGCTTAGCTTCCAAGATCAGACAGGATCTAGTGCCTTTAGGTTACTGTAGGACAATATCTGTTTTTCTAGTATCTAACCCACTGACAGCTTCTATGTCATTGGGGCAGTAAATCAATTCAAAGCTTTAGCCCAAGCTTAAAAGGAGCTATCCGAGGTGCTGAAGTTATGCTGGGAGTACAGTTCAGCACTTTGGCTAGCTCCTTTAAGGTCCAAAATAAAACCCTCAGTGGATTCACCACTCTAATGAAATGGAAGTGACCAACTGTTAAGACTGCCACCAACTATGGAAGAGAACCAACCTTCTCATAGCTGTTAAATTACTGGAGGACAGAATTATTTCAGGAAGAACTAAACTAGGTCAGGAATGTACACACTTGGCCTTTTAAAGCTGGCCTTTTAAAGGCAACTGGAATTCTCTCTGTCCCTATATTTAGAACAACTCTTCTTATGTCCCTAGTGATCTTGAAGAGATTGGTAGTTGGTGCTTCCTATGAGGCGGGGAATCCACTCTAGGTTTTAGTGTGAAGTTTAAAGGAGATATCCAAAATGCTGAATCTGTTTTGGAGGTGGGGCTATGGATAGTTATTCTAAAGTCTGGGCAAACACCCAGAGTGGATTCATGACCCCACTGACATGGGGGGCAGCTACCACTGCTGGTAGAAAGAGCTAAGCTAAGCCAGGAATGTACAAACCTGGCCTTTGAAAGTGGCTTTTTAAAGGCAACTGGGGAATTCTCTCTTAGACATGGTTTCTCAGGTTGATGATTGTTGTGCTTTGGGCCTGAACTATCCTAGGTTAGGGGAAAAGGCATATGCCTATATGACACCATCCATCTGGCACCTTTCCCTTCCCTGATTAATAATTATTTTCCCCACTTTATTTTTTAATTGACTTTTCTACAATATTAATAATTATTAATCAAACATGCTGTCTCTGAATGTAAAATGGGAACATTCCAGAATATATATTTAGTGAGATTTCAAGAGCAAGTTTGTGTGTGTGCATGTGTGTTTGCATCTCATATGTGAGGAGCAAGCAGTGTGTATAAGACAGGGATACTGAATGTGTGCTGTGGGCGTCCAGGGAGTGGTTTCCATAGGAACACCGAAAAAACCCTGAATGTTTGGAGGCCTCCCCTGAATCAATTTGATAAACTCATATCATTCCCTGTAATGGGCAGAGAGAGAGGGAGGGAGAAAGAGAGAGGAGGGTGTCAGTGGAAGCAGAAACTTGGCCTAGTTTGAGTGTCTGTGCATTATTTTACCTTTATGTACCGTATTTATTTACTTTTAAAATGTCCTACTTCCTGCCTTTCAGTAATATACTCTTAATGAATTTTTTTAAAACCAAAACAGCAAATTTAATACAATGGTGGACACATGATTGACTAAGCAAAGGCAACAAACACTGGAACAAAAGTGGAGTCAAGCCAAATTCAGAGCATGCTTGAAACAACTCAGGAAAATAAGGCATAAGTTGAGGTGGGCAACATTGTGAGAGGTAAAGGACATTGTTCACCACCTTGCTTCTCTTACGGGCTGCACTAGTACATTGCAGCATACCAGAAATGATGTCACAGCATTGTTGTTCCTAGCCTGTTTGTTGTTGGTTCTGCTGCTGCTGAATTTTTTCAAGTCATCCCCCTGGATAGGGCCAGTACTGTAGGTCTGTGTGAAAAAAAAAAAAAACATGACTGAATCCACAAATAAAAACTTTTGAACTATAGAACATGGTGAAGGGTCATGGACTTCAAAGAGCAAGGAGAGGTTTAATGTTCCCTGACTAGGGGAGAGCATCACAGTTGTACTCAACTATTTTCAAGTGTCAGTGAAGGGAACAACTATACATCTGACACACAGCTCTTTGGGTATCCTAAGAGCTACCCATGTATGCATTAGTACAGTCAGATGTCCGTATCCATGGAACCAATATCTGCAGTTTCAGTTATCCACAGGACACAAAATAGGGACACATATTATAGAGTCATGCTGGAAAATGCCTAGAGAGGCATCCTCTCTAGGCATACTCTAAGTCCTCCAGTGCAAGTTTATGGTATGTTTTTAGCAGAAGTCCTTTATTTTAATAGGGTTCACTGTTATCCACAGTTTCCAGTATCTGCAGTAAGTCTGGGAACTGAACCCTCATGGATATGGGGGTCCGACTGTACTATTATTATTAGCCTATAGGTCCTCTGACTACGTTGTACTTTATACATTTTTAGGAGCGCATGCATGAAATTCACACTATTTGTCTCACTCTCTAATCTGTGTATACACACAACTTTGCAGTTGTTAGACAACTATCGTCCCCTGATCTCCAATTTTGACTGTGACATTTCAGAGAATGGGAAGGTGCTGATTTGCTTACCCTGACTATAACTTCCAGAATCCCCAGCCAGCATATTCTAGGAGCTGTAGTCCAAAGAAATAGCTTCTACAAGCTCTAGCCCTACAGGCTCCAGTGCTGCACAGACACACAAAAAAGATGGGAGCTCACCTCATCCCCAATCCACTGACTGGATTGGCAGCTGAATTTTCACTCAGCCCTAACAATAGGATTCACAGGGATGTAGCTATAGGAGGGGGCAAAATGAACATTGCCCCCCAAACAATCCTTATTAAAATAAAGGACTTCCGGTAAAAAGAGTTGTGTTGGAGGACCTAGAAGATGCCTAGAGAGGATGCCTCTCTAGGCATTTTCCAGCATGACTCTATGGTATGTGTCCCTGTTTTCTGTCCCACAGATAACTGAAACCATGGATATCAATTCCACGGATACGGAGTCTGACTGTATTTGTTGTGTGCTCATCCCTTTGATAACTTTTCCTGCCCCTTTTCTTAGAATTCTGGAACCCTGTTTCTATATGTTCAACTGAATTGCTACAATAATAGAAATTTGGGAAATGAAGAAAAATTTCATGGAGGCAGGATTTTTATTGGTGGTGGGGAATACCTTCATTTTGACTCTCCCCCACAGCTGTACCCCTGGTCCTTCACTACATCTGAAGGCTGCAGTCTAACACAGTCCACCCTCCCCTTTTCTCCTATGGTTTTGGACAAATTTAAAATTGACGGGAAGCAGCCGAGAGTCTTCTGCCCGAGGTCACCTTACTCTGCCTATTGGTAGGGCTGGCCTAGGGATCACTTAACAGTTAAGACATAACAAAGCTCTGCTTTGATATTCCAGGGATGTACACTCACATTTCACATGCTGGTGAGGACCACAAGGAATCTTTTGCTTTTTTGATGAGTCCCTATCAACATGGCAGCCCCCCTCTGTTGTATAATATGTAGCTGCAGGTTTGACTATGCTCTGACACAACTTTGGAGAGAAAGCAAATTCAGAGCAAATAGGGAATGAATATTTCTTTGACTGGTGGGGAGTGGGGGGGGGAGCTGTTGCACATCTTTAAATGATTCCAAGCCAACATTTAAATGCAGCGAGAAATGTTTATAGATGCACCGGCTGTTAAATGGCTTATTTTTCAAATATCACAGGTCAAAGCAAAGGAATATATGAATTGTCAAATATTCCTCGCTTGGCTGATCCATCAGTCTGATATCTAATGTACATGTGGGGCGGGGGAGAAAACTTCACAGATGTACTTTCTGGAATTAAAGCCATCAGAGAGCAGGAAAGTGTTTAAATAAACCATTATCAATGGATCCAAGAAGGGAGAAATCTAGACGTAATTAATAATAAAATAAAAGGCAAGGGGGTGGGAAAGGGAATGAACAGTAGCACAATAAAATGAAATAGATTTGGAAATTAGTCATAAAAGTGGGAGTTGATCAGTTGGCTTTGCTGGCATTAAATGGTGACAGTTGAAGAAGATTGAATCTTCATAAGGGTATTTTTTTTAAAGCAATATCTAGTGCATTAAGAAGAGTTTTTAAAGGTTTAATTTTATATAAAGATACTGTAGCTGCACCTTGCTAATGATTAACAGGAGTTCAAGCAAATTCTAAACATTCAGTGAAATGAGGTGGTAGAACAGGCTATATCATTTCAGACTTCAGAAGGCTAATCATAATGCTCCCTGCAGGTAGAAACCCAACTCAGCAGGCAAAGGGTTGGGATAGAATCTTTCATCTGTACATGATCGGTTTCTATTGCATGGAGGTTTTGTACACATCAGAGCATGTGTATTTCCCCCATTATAATATAAAGTGGTGCATTCTATCCCACCACCTCTTCCTCAGTTCATTCTGTGTGTGGACGTATAGTCTTGTGCGTATGAATACAGTGTGGAAGTCACCAGTGTCATTAGGATAGGGTACTATAAAATGGAAATTGGAGGAGCATGTCTGAATTGATCAAAGGGTACCATATTGGAAGAACTATTGCCTTCTGCAATATACCTAGGGCATCCATGTCTGTTAAAGGTGTCAATTGAGAAGAATGCTTCAAGATCTGAAGAGATAAGTGTAAATCTCTGTACATGCACCAAGACTGTCAAAGGGTTCCCTTCCTTCTACAGCTCCTCAGGTCCGTCCTACAGAACACTGTTGCCTTGACTGCATGATAAATCGGTAGTTTAGTTAGTCCAGAATTCTAAAAACCTCTTGGTGGTCCAGTGGAAGTCTACCATAGTCAGTTGTGCTTATCAGATTAGGTCTTCTCACCTCAACTTCAGAATGCTACACTTCTTAATCACAGCTTGGAAAAGTAACTTTTTTTGGCTACAACTTCCACAACCCCACTTAGCCAGTATGGTCAATCTAGGATGTAGCCTCCTAAGCACCACTTTTATGAGCTCTGTTCTTCATAGGAGCACAGATGTACTGAAAGATCACCTTTCCCTTACTTTCTTAGAATGTTTGCATCTGTTTGTGTGTGTGCGGGTGGCAGGGATAGACCCCAACTTCCTAATGTTTATTTGAAGATCAGAATTAGAATCTTCATGGTACAACTTCCTCTCTTTATTCAGAAATCATAAAAAGCATGGTTCCTGATTACACCATGAAAGGCCTATGCACATAAGTAGGCTATCTCTCAGATATGTGGACACCATGGTGAGCCAAGCTAAGTCAGCACCTGATGGATCAGGAAAGAACTGGGATAAATCTGCAGCTAAAGCAAAACCTACAAGGCTGAGTGTGCAATCAGGTAAAATCCATTGACTGGATTTTTGTGGCTTCAGTCATGGTTATCTGTGAGAAGTCAATGTTTTGGGTTGGACCTATACCATATTGGATGGTCAACATCCCTACTGTTGTTGTACCTACTGCCATTGTATTCTTCCCTAAGATCCTCAACATTCAGCAATAGAGGAACAGCATTGGCCACAATGTAACACATTGCAGGGCTTTCTCTATAGCAGCACCCCAATTTATGGCATCCCTGCCAAAAGAACACAGGCTGCCTCCTGTTTTGAGCTTCTGGTGAGCAGCTGAAACAGTGCTATTCCACATTGTCTTGTTTTTGTTTGAAACAACCCAGTTTTAACTTTTTTTTCAAAATTTTAGTTTAGGATTGTTTTTAGGCTGTTTTAAAAAGTTTTTAAAGAATACTTAATGTATTTTTGATTTTTTTTTTGGCCTGTTTTAATTGCTTTTATTTGTTTGTCACCACAGGGGCTCTTGTGGACTGGGAGGTGATATTGAAATACTTTAAACAAATATTAACTAAATAGTAAATGCTACATTTTAAAATTGAGGATATCAGAGGAGCCCTGTCAGATAAGACCACAAGTCTATTCAATGCAGCGCCTTCTGTGCTTCTTACAGTGGCCAACTAGGAGCTCTAAAGTAGGCCCCAGAAGGACATGAAGGCAAGTTTTCATCTACATTTGCCACATGGCAACTGATACACAGTAGCTTCCTGCCTCTGAAGATGGAGGTTCTAACACAGCTGTAACAACCCAAAGCCATTGATCAGAGCCAACCCAAGACATTTTGCTACCTGAGACAAAAGCCAAGATGGCATCAATTCCTATCCATATACAAAAACCATGGGACTGGTGGTTGAATCTTTCATCAACACAGGTGATCGGAAAGTGCCCTCCACTACACCTCAAGATGTCAGACCAGGGATGGCCAGGTGGCACACAGTGTGTACAGGGTTGGCCAGATGGCACAGCTTTCTCACTCAACACCTTCCTGCCACGTCCCAGCATCTGCTGCCTGAGGTGACTGTCTCATTCTGCCTAATGGTAGGGCTGGCTCTGCCATGGATAGGCCCCTTCCCCACAAATTGACTTATTATGCCTCCTCTTCTGCCATAATGTTGCTATCTCCCCCTTTTAAGCATCAAAACTAGTAGCCACCACACCATTTTGTGGCAGTGAATACATTGAGCTAATTCTGGGTGTTCTAATTGGCAGATGTCTCTGCCTTCAAGGTTATCAACTTGGGCATCTTGGATTTTGAGTAAGATTTGATTGATTGAGTCAGTGTCATGTGTCTCCTCAGATCTGTCTGTGGGCTTTTCTATATAAGGCTATAAAATGTGGATTGATGTGCATTAATGCCAATTTGCAGCAGCTTTCATTTATCTCCATGATTCTTTGGCAAGATCACAGGCATGCAAAACTATCCACATTTGTTGTTCAAATGGGCATGCCTGCAAATCAAGACGGTGGGTGCAAGCAAGTTACTTGCATTTTTATTGTCACCAGTTGCCACCACCAAACAGTTTTTTTTTTAAAAAAACCTCATATCCAAGGTGCAAAAAGGTGATATTCCTCCTAAATAAACAGAAGAAAAAGAAGAAAAAAGCTGTTTCATCACCTCAGAGCACAATCGCTATGGCAAGAATCCAACATGGAGGTTTGGGGCACTTGTCTTGCCAGCAAGCTCCACGCCCTGTGCATATCCAACCAATCAGCTTTCCACTTCCACTCTTATTGGGAATGTGCATCAAAGCAAATTGGTTGTCCCAATGAGCGGGGATGCACATTCCCTGCTGAGCTTTTTAAAAACTCTGGGGAAAGTCGTGAAGGCTTTTCCTGTGTAGTTTTTTGGGGGGCCCTCCTTCCGAATACAGCAATACAATAATACAGCGATAAGACAAATCATATTCTCCTTGAATTCTATGAGGAGTATTTTTGCCATTTAGATAAATTCAAAAGAAAGAAAAAAAGAACGCAATGTGGTTACTTTGACTATCTCATTGTCTTAATTTCAGGAGCTCATATGTTGAGACAGAGATGTGGAAAGTAATGGATGGTAGCCCTACCTGAGGATGGCTGGAGGACAATGCCAATCACATTTGATATTCCAAGGTCTCTTTTGCACCACACAGTCATTGCATTTTGATGCTACTGCTATGACTCCAGAATCCTGGGATTTGCAGTTATGTGAGGTGCCAGAGAGCTCTAATGGCTCTCCAACTTACAAATCCCAGGATTCTATAGGATGTAGCCATGGCAAAGTGGTATCAAAATGCTGCAATTGTGCAGTGTGAAAGAATCATAGAATCATAGAATTGCAGAGTTGGAAGAGACCACGAGGGCCATCCAGTCCAACCCCCCTGCCACGCAGGAAATCACAATCAAAGCATCCCCGACAGATGGCCATCCAGCCTCTGTTTGAAGACCTCCAAGGAAGGAGACCCCACCACGCTCCGAGGGAGTGCGTTCCACTGCCGAACAGCTCTTACTGTCAAAAAGTTCCTCCTAATGCTGAGGTGGAATCTCTGTTCCTGGAGCTTGCACCCATTGCTCCGTGTTCCAGTCTCTGGAGCAGCAGAAAACAAGCCTGCTCCATCCTCAGCGTGACATCCCTTCAAATACTTAAACAGGGCTATCATATCGCCTCTAAACCGTCTTTTTTCCAGGCTAAACATACCCAGCTCCCTAAGTCTCTCCTCATAAGGCATTGTTTCCAGACCTTTCACCATTTTAGTTGCCCTTCTCTGGACACGCTCCAATTTGTCAATATCCTTTCTGAATTGTGGTGCCCAGAACTGGACACAGTATTCTAAGTGAGGTCTGACCAAGGCAGAATAGAGTGGCACTATTACTTCCCTTGATCTAGACACTATACTTCTATTGATACAGCCCAAAATTGCATTGGCCTTTTTAGCTGCCGCATCGCACTGTTGGCTCATGTTCAACTTGTGGTCTACTAGGACTCCTAGATCCCTTTCGCACGTAGTCTCATTCAGCCAGGTCTCTCCCATCCTATATTTATGCATTTCATTTTTCCGCCCTAAATGCAGTACTTTACATTTCTCCGTATTGAATTTCATTTTGTTAGCTTTGGCCCAGCTCTCCAGTCTATCCAGGTCATTCTGAATTTTGATCCTGTCCTCTAGGGTATTAGCTACTCCTCCCAATTTGGTGTCATCTGCAAATTTGATAAGTATGCCCCTAATTCCCTCATCTAAGTCATTGATAAAGATGTTGAATAGCACTGGGCCAGGTCCAGTTTCTCACGTTACATATGAAGCTCCTCATGAACTTGATCAGGTGTTTGACTGCACTATCACATCATCTGCTTCCATGTAACATGAACATGTCTGTGGGAGATGGATTCAGCCCTCCCTTGAACCCCCTCAAAGTGAAAAAAAAAAAAGGATAGAGCAGTAGAGTGGTCTTAAAATAGTTTGTTTTTCCAAAGCCTTTGGAGACATCAAGAGAGAAAGACTAACCCTCATAATTCCCAGTTATCCGGTCACTGACCATGCTAAGGCCAAGTCTTAGCTGTGTAGTGCTGAATTCGTCACCGTTCAACTACAATGCTACCGTTATACAATATTTATTACAACACAATAACTCTGCAAGTTTACTTGAAAGTAAATCTTATTGGTTTCAATATGACTCATTCCTTTGCAAGTGTGCACAGGTTTATAGTTTTATATGTTGTTGTGTGCCTTTATTTCCAATTTATGGCAATCCTAAAATGAATCTATTACAGTGTTTTCTTGGCAAGATTTTTTCAGAGGGGCTTTGCCTTCCTCTGAGAATGAGAGAGCATGACTTGCCCAGGGTCACTCAGTGGGTTTCCATGGCCAAGCAGGGATTCGAACCCTGGTCTCCAGAGTCATAGTCCAATGCTGAAACCACTATACCACTGTGGTTCTGTTTTATATGAGGTACACTCTAAACCATTACAGTGTCTTAGAAGTTTAAATTAAGGTAGCACAAATTCCTAAGTAGTAGAACCTTTCAAATTCTTCCCCCAAACTGCATCACTGTACCAAAACTCTCTTTCTTTCCCCCTGTTTTCCCAGAAGACTCTTTTTTCTCTTTCTTTTGAATTCTGAATTTTATCAGCAATTCTTATGCTAACAGGGGTCAGGAGATGAGAAGTTTCTCACGTTACACATGAAGCTCCTCATGAATAATGGCCCATATCACCTCTATTGTCTGGCACCAAACATAAGCAGCTAGACATAAGGCCAGAGGAGAAATTTGAAAGCACTGAATGCACCAGAAGGGTCCGAGCGAAAGCTGAGAGAGAGAGAGAGTCTGGCAGTGAAACAAATGCAAGGTGGAGCAGATGGTAATTTGGGGAAGAAAAGGGCGATGTGTTGAGCAGATTAAACTGTTGAGCAGCCAGAGAATGAAACACATTATCTACTTTAGAAGTACCTTGAAGTCTTCAGTGAAGGATTAAAAGAGGGGCAGAGGAAGATCACTGTAGCCAAAATAAACTACAGATTGTTATCCCCCCGTGGTCTCCCTGCCCCAGATAGTTAAATAGCTCACATTGGGCTTTTCATGGGACTCTGATGAGAACAGGTGTCTGTATGGGATAGACAAAGCTTTGTGGTGCTTGTCATGGCACAGAGCCTGTCTGCCTATTTAAAGAAGGGTGGATTCAATGGCACCTTCCGGTTTTTAGCAGTGTCCAAAAATGCTTTCTTCTTAAAACGATTTTTCAGCAATGTGTGCAAACTGGTGTGTGTGTGTGTGTTTGTGTGTGTTTACCTACTGAGTTAGATTGCCCTCTTGCTTACTCTCCCTCCCAATTTAATTTGTTTGCTTTAGTGACATCCTCATGCAACAAATTCTCATTAGTTGCATAGCATTATACTCCCAACCTCTTTAGGATGTCACGCCTAGTTGGTTGGGATCTCACAACAGGCCAATGCAGGAAGGAAAAAGAAGCAGTAAGTAGAGAAATGATGGTGCCAAAGGAGCAGAACCAATGACCCATAACTCCATTGGTTCTGTGCTCTCTATTTCTACTTCTGGAACACTCCTGTTGTCGCTTAGAGATGTAACTCATCAACTGTTTCACATGTGAGGATGGATAATTTCTCCCACTGTGGGAGAAAAATGAATATTCCTCTGTGATATTCTTTCTGCATTCAAACATCCTGAAGTGTTGTGGAGGACTAATTCTGTGTTGAAAAGTCTGTGAGCTCTTTGTGCAAACCCCAGTTAAAAGTATCCTGCACAGGAAAACTGTCTTCTGTGCAAAATGCCCATGTGTTTTCTACACAGAATTACAGTATTCCTCCATAGTGCTTCAGGGGGGTTGAATACTGGGAGAAATTTGCACAGGGTTCTGTTGAGTATGTCATTCTTCCCATGGGAGTTGCCCAACTGCTGGGAAATCCATTTTTAAAACCTGGGAATTAATAATAATGAATACGCATTCCATCCATACTTGGGGTATCAAGTAATAAGGAATCTTCATTAGAGACACCGTGGCATAAATCGGCTTCTTACTCCTGACTAACATACACCACCCGAATCAATGAAAAAGCAGCATGTCAACACCTAATGTAAGTTCAAGAGCTCCAGTGGGTCTACTGTAGTTGGAACTAGTAGCTGGATTTCTCAAGTGGGGAACTACAGACCTTAAGGCTGAACCGGACCCACGTTGGCACCCAAATTACCCCTCTGGGCTTCCCCAAGTAGGCCATGGCCACATTGCTTTATAGTTTCCCAGCTTTTCTACAGGTCTTTTCTGCCCTCCCACCCTATTCATAATGGCTGGAATGTTTTTGCCAGAGGAGAGAATAGTGTGGCCCTCCAGATGCAGGGCTGTGGAGTTGGTATACCAAACCTTTGATTCTGTCTCTTCTATTTTTCTACTGACTGACTCTGACTCCAACATAAATGGCAAATGTATATTGATGAGTAATACCACATTTACCATAGTAAAATGGTAGCACCAGGCATTTCATCAGCCCTGGATGAATAATCAGAATACTTAGATTAACTGAACATACAAATATATTTATTTGATTAAAATTCCTGTGCAATAAAACTCTCTAAAATTCCTATGAGAGTAAATATGAAACATACTAGTCATTTAATATTGTAAGTTTTTATTTGAAGCTGGAGTCAGAGTCAATAGAAATGTACCAGTACATTCTATTGGTACATTTCTATTGACTCCGACTCCACCCCAAATGGTTTCTGACTCCGACCCGAAAACTCTGATACCAACTCAAAGACTCCAACTCTGCAGCTCTGTCCAGAGGTTGAATTGTAACTCCCAGCAGCCCTAGCCAGCATAACCAATAGTGAGAGATGTTAGGGACTGCAGTTCCCCTCCTTGGCCTATACAGAAGACATGGGGCTCACCTACACTACTCATGATATGCCAGCTCCCTGCAAGCATATCCTGGCTGCAGAGGTGGCCTGTTTCCATCACTGTTACCTGGAGAAAACAGGCTGGAGTCCACACAGAATGCTGGCTTGTTGCTCAAGATGCTGCTGATATTTTCCCCCTTGATGTAGAAGCCAGGCAGGGGTCCCGCAACATGTGACTGCAGACCCCCTGCATGTGAGCAGCCTTGGTCACACGCTAAGGGACCCCTGCCTGGCTTCCAGGAGAGCCAGGGAGATGGCAGTGGCAGCAAAGTGAGGCATGCCAGATGGGCTCCTGTGGACACACAGGGCCCAATCTGGTTTTTCCTAGGTAAGCCAGCATAAACTGGGTATTTTTTAAAAAATGCTTTTTCAGGCTCTATCCCAGCTGGCCCCCGTTCCAGCCCCATATCTGCTCTGGGGGTGGTGAGGCCTGATTCGCTCATCCTTATTGAGTGACCAGAGTGGCCAGAGGCAGAGGTCAGGGTCTGTGTTTGTAGTTAGGTTCCAAAATCAGAAAAAAAGGCAATAGCTACTCCAGTTTAACTCTGGGTGTTAAACTCTACAGACTTTGATCTACATAAGATCAGTAGAGCTCCCAGCCTTATTGGCTTCCTAGCTCACCTGATACAACTTGGCTGACAAGGTGCAGTACCACTTTCTACCATTATTGAGGTGGGAGCATTTGGGAGCATCCGTTTCCTCCATCCACAGGCTGCCTCATTGGTATGGAGGCAAGCAGGAATTGCTATAGCACTAAACCTGCAAACAGGGTGCATGGGCCAAGGAGACCTGTGATATTTCATGTTAAAGGTTCTTCGATAGCAGGGCATAGAAGTCCTGGTGGCTGACCCCACTTACCAAACTTTATTTATTTCTATAGATAAGATGCTGGAGAAGCTGCAATAAGAACATTTCAAGAATGGAATCACTTAGAATCATAGAGTTGGAAGAAACCACAAAGACTATCCGGTCCAACTCCCTGCCCTGCAGAAATACATAATCAAAGCGATTCCTGACAGATGGCCATCCAGGCTCTGTTTAAAAACCTCCAAAGAAGGTTTGGAGAAAAACTCCACCACACTCCAAGGCAGTGCATTCCACTGCTGAACAGCTCTCACTGTCAAGAAGTTCTTCCTAATGTTTAGGTAGAATCTCTTTTCCTGTAGTTTGAACCCATGGCTCCATGGGTCCTAGTCTCTGGAGCTGCAGAAAACAAGCTTGTTCCATCTTCAATATGCCATCCCTTCAAATATTTAAACATGGCTGTCATGTCCCCTCTTACCCTTCTCTTCTCCAGGCTAAACATATCCACCTCCCTAAGCCACTCCTCATAGGGCATGGCTTCCAGACCTTTCACCATTTTGGTCGCCCTCCTCTGGACACGCTCCAGCTTGACTTGACTTGTGCTTTGAGTGAGGCCTCCCTTGCTAGAGGTCTTTAAGCAGTAGCTGGGAAGCCATCTGACTGGGTTGCTTTTGCTCCAGATTTCATGCAAAGAGCAGGGAGATGGACTGGATGACTTTCACAAGCCACTCTGCCTCTTTGACTCTATGGCCAGAATCCTCCTGTGTATGCCTTGTATACAGGTGTGTATACCTTAAATGGTTGTTGCAAAAAGAGATATTCAGTGCCTCTGTATGCCACAACCCCTGTACTCTTTATGTACTGATCTGCTGCTGGGGTGCTCCCCACACAGCCATTTAGTGGCTAAGGGAGGTTAGGAGATAGCCAGGCAGT
This sequence comes from Gambelia wislizenii, assembly GCA_030847615.1. Taxonomy (NCBI): domain Eukaryota; kingdom Metazoa; phylum Chordata; class Lepidosauria; order Squamata; family Crotaphytidae; genus Gambelia; species Gambelia wislizenii. Next base: position 36,964,647 of record JAUMIR010000007.1, read on the forward strand.
GGCTGATGGTGTTTCAGCAACTATCTGCAGGAAAAAAATGGCATCATATTGGATTTCCTAGAGGGTTGTCTTCCTGCAACTGGCTTCTGAAACATAGCCAGGTACTGCCTGGTTGTCCCCACCTCCTTCATCTCCTTGCCACTAAATGGCTGGATGGTGAAGCACCCTGATCAGTATGTGTGGAGGTGTGAGCACAGCATAATTATGTCTGGTATAGTCTGCCAGGGCAATCTAGGATCTTGGCCTGTATCTGTCTCTTATATTCATGCAAGTAAAGCTATGATCACTTTGACCAGCATATCCAACCTAGTCTGCCAGTGGAGAAATTTCTGACATTCTTATGGGTATGGGTATGTGTTTGCAGACATGCAAATACATTGCTTCTCACTGTCAGCTGGCATTCTCTTTCCTTAGATCAAGGATGGGAATCACATGATCTTCCAGATGTTGTTGGGCTGCAACCCCCAGTATTCCTCACCATTGGCTGATGGCAGAAAACCAAGAACATCTGGGGGAATAGAAGAATAGAATCTTTATTACGGTCATAGACCAGCACAGGTAAAAAGAGAATACAAAATAAAAAGAAGGTAAAAACACAGGTAAAAAACAGTATATGAAACTTCCCTTCAGGTTGCAGAGTTCTAGTATAACAAGGCAAGTTTGGTACTAGTCTACTGTGGAGGTCAGTGCCTGAGGAATTTTAACCACAGCTGCACAGAATCTGGCAACAATATATGTTGTATCAGGATTGGTATCTGAAAGTAATAGAGAAGTGTAGAATTGTCCGGTGTGTTCTTAGTATTTATGCAGTAGGTGTGAAATGAGGCTTAGTCGGATGTCCCAGTAGTATGAGCGCTAGAGTAATACACACACTCTTGTTGTTTCTATAAAGCTAGAGTCACAGGGCCATAGTCTGTTTGAGAAGGGAATCAAGGACAGCTGAAGGGGAGGGCCTGACATCATGCCAAGGTAAAGGCCCTCTGGTATTTAGGTACTTCTAGTTTTGCTAAGTATATCATAGGTGAAGCTAGATATCTGTTGGAGCCATTAGCGATAAAGGTTGGTGCACTAGCTAGATCCAGTTGTCGCTCTATATCTACCGTCCGTTGTTTGATAGTTGCTTTAGCTTTAGCATATCCCATGCTAAACCGAAGATCTGGAGAAAAGCCCAGTGATGAAATTTTAGTCATCACTGTTTGTTTCCATGCTGGGGATGGGAGGGGGTATGATTCCCACCTGTGGCCTAAGTTCTACCTGATATGCAACAACGTGGCACACCCTGTGATTTAGAAATGTTTAGTAGCCAGTCATATGGCCTCTATCCAATCCTGTCCACTCAACCACAGTTTAAACCACATGATGTTTCCAACTAGTTGTGCATCTAATGAGGGATAATTGGTCCAAGTTGGGAAGAAAAATGGGTGTCATTTGCCATCTTTCATGGGCCTTACATTGTTATATACCTTCAAATTAACTCCAACTTATGATGACTCTATCCTATGTTTTTTGTGGCAAGATTAATAATTTGCCATTGCCCTGTGTTAAGGCTGAAGCCATAGCTTACAACTGCCCAGACAATTTAAATGCTATAGGGAAAAAGCTGTATTCTGCAACCTGAATAAACAATTGGACCACCATATCTGCAGAGGTTTGGTTCCCAGACTTACTACAGATACTGGAAACCATGGATAATAGCAAACCCTATTAAAATACAGGACTTCCAGTAAAAACATACCATAGACTTCCATTGGAAGACCTAGAAGATGCCTAGAGAGGATGCCTCTCTAGGTATTTTCCAGCACGACTCTATGGTATGTGTCCCCATTTCATGTCCTGTGGATAACTGGAAATGTGGATATTGGTTCTGTGGATATGGGGGGTCTGACTGTATTATGCAAACTGGGTAGATTTTTGCATAATCTATTATAGGTTTGCTACTTTTGAGAGGGTCTGTCTGTATTGATTTCCCAAAAGTTTGTTATATTGAGTCTGTAGAGCAAAAGACCTAGTCTGCCAAAATATGTCTGTGTCAGAGAAAGCTGAGAAATATAACTATACTTGTTCCGGCTTGACCAAAAGCCCAGAAACAGACATAGTATGGTTTGTCTTGTTTATTAGAATCAGAAACAATGGACTATTAATTTAGCTCTTTGAATTGTTATCTCCTTTCTGGGCACATTGCCCAGTTCAGCTGTCTATGTCTAAGGTATCAAAATAGAAACATATAAAGCTGACAAATGATTTCTGTTCCTAAAAAAGGTCTGCCTGGTAACCACTATAATACACATGCGCAGTGCCTTAGATTTTTAGGTTTTGTTTCTCTGTAATAAAAAGATACATGTGCCTTGTTTCGGGGAACACAGCATGGCGGTTTATGGCCTGTTTACTCTTTGCTAGCAAAGAATAAAAGTCATCTGAATATAATTGAACCTTGGCTTTGAGACTTCCTTATGATTACCCAGATAGACCTTAACACTTTTAGGGATGGGGAATGACCTAGCTGGAGAATTTGAGATCTTCCGGCAAACACAAAGCCACCGGGAATCTTCTTCTGGCACCCCTTCTTGACTTCTGGTTCTCTATGGGCATTGAATACATTATTGAAGCCTCTCTGTGGCCTCCTTGGTGGCTGTTCCCAGGTTCTGGGACTCCCTTTCTAGAAAAACTAAATTGTCACCTTCCATGGTGGCCTTCTGGAGGCAGGCAAAGACTTCTTTGTTTCGACAGGCCTTTGGAAATTAACTGCTCATGAGGAAAAGGGTTTTTAATCATGTGTTGTATTATAAGTTTTTGCTTTCATTGTTTTTTAAATGGCTACATTTTAAAATTGCTTTCAGTTCTAGTTATACCCTAATTATAGTTTAACTTTTGTATGTTTTAATGATGTGGAATTTTATCTGTATGTGTTTTAATTTTGTAAGCTGCCTTGACTCCCAGGGCTGGGGAAAAGGTGGGATATAAATATATTACATAACATTAACAATACATTCTCTCTGCAATCACCAAAGAAAAGAACCTGCTTTGTTTGAAGGAGGGAGTGAAGGAAGGAAGGAAGACAGGAAGATATGGAGGCAAGCAAACAAGCAAGACTCAAGGATGTAGCTATGGAGCGAGGAAGAAAAATGAAGACATTGTCCCCACACCCAAAATAAGAATTCTGCCTCCAATACAATTTTCCTTTGGAACCTAAATTTCTAGTATTCCAAATTATTCACACCTAGAACTCTTCTATTTGCTATTTTTGCCTCCCCTTGGTCCCTTTGCCTGCCACTTTTCTTTGGATATCTAAACTGTATTTCTAAATGCTCAACGGAAGTTTTAAATTACCACAATGCTAAAAATTTGGAGATTGAAGGAAAAGTTCATTTCGGTGGGGTAGTATTCTTATTTGGGGGGGGGGGCAATGCCTTCATGTTGCTCTCCCCCATAGTTACATACCTGGTGAGACCTCCACTGTCTATTTCCCTTCAGAAGAATCCCAGCATATACAAAGTGACGGGTGTGGCTGGTTTCCCCCCAGTGTTTAACACAGAAGATGTGGTTAGAGCTGAGCTGGACAGTGTGAGGAGGAGCTATTGCTGTTACCCATCACTCCCCAACCAACCCTTGGATCAAATTTCCCTCCCTCTTCCCCCCCCCCATGATTAAAGGGCTGAAATTTGTCGTTATCCTTTTTCTGGTCACGTTTTACCGTTGGAGCTACTCAGCGAATTAATAGGTACAGAAATGCAAAGCTCTGTTCTTATTACATGCTATCGATCTGATTGCAGTATCATTAATTGAAAGACTCGGGAAAGGTGATGGATGGTGCAGATCTGGGGTCCGTGTTTTTTGCCTTGGTGGAGCCTTGCAAGAGAAAAGCTGCATGAAACTGATTGAAAAACACACAAGCACACACACTATTTTGGTCTGACGTGAATTATTTGTTCATTGTCAGACCTTGTAACTGCATTCAGAGACAGGGAGACTGAGAATGTGAAATCCTGAATGGTAGTCTGTTTTAAATGTTTTGTACGACATTTATAGAAGTATATGGGGAATGCTTACGAAAGCTGCTGAAACCCACGTTACATGGATTTCTATATATTGTGATGATTTTTTTTAATTTAAAGAAGCAGAGTATGATGGACAATGACCTTTCTTTTCTTGTCTTTCCCCATTTCACTGGACTCCAGATAGTTTTGATGGAGGCATGAGAGGAAAAAAACGCTGATTGTTCAAATCAAGGAATAGGCGTTACCATGTGTTATTATACTTGGACTGGTAAATTTGGAAGGGCTGTTTTACCCTTCCTCATCTGAACTGCCCAGAAAATTTTCATTGGTATTTGTCCAATAGTTCATACTTACTACTGATACTATAATTTAACATCTTTGTCTGTTGTGCTGTACAAATCCACATGCTTGACCAGTCACCCAACTTGGTTTATTTGCTAATGGCACCAATCTGGAGACCATAATAAGGGTTTGGAGCCAATTAGCTAACTAATTTGGTGACCATCTGAAAAAGACTTCCAATTACTATAATTTGTTTTGGTCTAGAATGGTTGTTTATGGACCATACATGACATTTACACTTAGACTGACATCCTGGACATTTTCGTGCAAGTGCAGGACCAGTCAGCAAAGCTTGGCATTTTATGGAAAAATTGTGAGTTTGGGTCCATTTTGTATGAAACTGAGAAACACATTTTAAGGCTTGTAGGTATCATCAATCAAACTTTTGTTTCATTCAGATCATAAGCAAAATCATCAATAACCATCTGGGATACACCAGCTAGATTTCTTAGTACAGTTGGATCCCTTCATCTGTGGAACCAGTATCTTCAGTTTCAGCTATCCACAAAATAGGGGACACATACCATAGAGTCACATTGGAAAATGCCTAGAGAGGTATCCCCTCTAGGCATCTTCTAGATCCTCCCACACAACTCTATGGTATGTTTTTACCGGAAATCCTTTATAAGGTTCTCTGTTACCCACCATTTCCAGTATCCATGTTAAGTCCAGGAAGCAAACCCACACAGATACAGGGATACAACTGTATATACATACGACTTTGTATGTGAATAAATGTGTGTGTATATGTACGGTATCTCTATGCACACATGCATACCATTACATATACTTACACAATGGTTTTCAAATTAGTACAGTTCGCCCTCTGTATCCATGGATTCTGCATCAACAGTTTCAACCAAGCATGGTTGGAAAATATTCAAAAAAGCAAACCTTGATTTTGCTATTTTATATAAGGGACACCATTTTACTACACCATTGCATATAATAGGACTTGAGCATCCATGGATTTTGGTATCCACAGGGGGTCCTGGAACCACCCCCTTGTGGATACCGTGGGTCCACTGTAATTGTAAAAATGCACCACAAATTACTTTTGTTTTCTTTTAATTTGCCACTAGAATCTGTTTATAGGGTGAATTTTTTAAAAAAGTAGAACTTAAAAAAAAAAGGAAATGCTTTTATTTTTGATACTTGGGATTTGAGAATGGAATTTCTTTTCCAAAGTATGTTCAATATTTCCCTATTAATGACCAAATAGAAGATAGTCATAGAGAATTCTGAGACCAAGTTTGCCCTACTTTATGGACTATTTAAATAGAGAAGTTACTTAGTATACATTGAGGGGATGCTATAGAGTCAAATAATAACCCTGTTAGTCTGATTTCTGCTTGATTCCTTGTTTGGAGATACCATTTATGATGGCATGAAAGACTACGGAAATGTTTGGGCAAGGAGTCAATTTAATAATGCTTCAGAACAAAACTGGAGTGGATGGGTTTGTGTGTTTGTGTGTGGCAAAGTGGGGGAGGAGTCATTTGTGGGCAAAGTACAGTTGTCCCTCCACATTCATGGATTTAAGTATTCACGGCTTGAAAATATTCTTAAAAAAATAATAACCCAAAAAGCAAACCCTGATTTTCCATCTTATATAAGGGATACTATTTTGCTATGCATATAATGGGACTTGAGTATTCATGGATTTGGGTATTCACTGGGGGTCCTGGAACCAAACCCCAGCGAATGTGAAGGGACAACTGTAAGCAGAATTCAGAACAATCCTATGCATGTACTTACTGGGCTAAATCCAATTATTAGTCTTCAAGTAGAGTAGACCCCCTAAATCAATTGGACTTAGATCAGCGTTGACTTAAAAGTCCTATTCATTCAAAGGCTGTGCTGCAATTGGGGCTAACAGATTTAGCTCAGTGGGGGTAGGTATATATCAGATGCACAGTCAAAAGATACTAAGAAATATTGCTAACATTGTCAAAATTAGGTTCAATCTACTGCAGTCTATCTTTTTCTTTAAAAAATAAAATAGAACAACTTTTGATATGTTTGAATTGAGGATATTTGAAGCATAATTTATACACAAATAAGATGGGCGGCAGGGGGTAACCCAAACCAGACATGTATTTGTCTTTCAGTTAAGGTAGTTGCAACATGCTCCACTTCATGGTATGCGGGCACCACAACGGAGTCATTCCCTCCTCAAATAAGGTGCTCTTAAACATGCTTGTTCCAACCAGCAGGGTCCAACTTCCTCAGAAACCGGATTATTTTTAGATCCCATCCAACTTGAAATATCTAGTCTTTTTTATTTTAAAAAAAATGAAATCTGAAAGCACAGCCTTAATCTTAATCCAGCCCTCATGCAAGATATGGGTAATGCTTGTTGGATGGCAAACTCAGGAAGGGAAAAAAAAGGAAATCAATTTTTACAGCATGTGCCATTTGGTTCTGCCTTCCCCACACAGCTCACCCACCCTGTGTGTATAGTTTAACGTGCCTTTTTGGGGCAATGGGTGGGATGATTTTGTGGTTTATATTACTTTTATACTAGCTTTTTGTTATTGTTGTCACGGGCAGAAGGTTGGGGCAAAACTGGAGCGAGTTGGGATGGAGACGTTCATTTACAGTGGAAAAGAAAGCTCTAAGATCAAGGCCTTTAGGGGTGTGCATGGAAGACAACAATCAATATTAAATGCAATGTTTTCCATCATTGGTACAAATCTGACCCCCTCCCAAAGGCTTTGATCCTGTGCATCTTTACCTGAGAGCAAGCCTCACTGCATTCAGAGGGATGCATCTCTGAGTAGACATATATACAATTGCACTACAAATGTCTCAGAGTGCTTGAGATGGTGTCACACCCGTTTAACACTGTCAGACAATAGGCATGTTCTTTTTGCGCAGCTGCCCTTAACACCTTTTTTTTTAATGATGTAGAAAACCCTCTCATTACACCACAGTTAAGCCATTCTCTCTTTGTATTTTCCCTCTCCTCCTGCCACCCACAAAATACTTAGCATAAAATCCACTAATCTTTATTTTCGATGGGCTTGCTTTTCAGTTTGGAGCAATTTCTGCCTGTTTTTCAGGATTGCACACCCTCCGAGGATGAGTGAATCGAATAGATATCAGGGTTGTGAAGAGTGAGAGAAAAGCCTCCGTTTTCTTTCGCAGCTCAGCCTTTCAGCATTATTTTTTTCCCCTTCTCCTGGGGCTCTGCCAGCCTTATGCTGTGGAGCTCTGTCTGTACATTCTAGACCTATGTGGAATAAAATGATTTGCATTCCAGGGTCACAAAACATTTGAATGAAACTGAACAGCTTTAAATGGCAGAAGAATGCTCTTGCAGTATAAAATGAAAAAAGGCAACGTGGTGTGCATGGGAATAAAGCACAGCACCTAATTATGCTGTCTCCTGCTTTTTGTTATTGTTGTTGTTGAAAAATATATATTTTCTCCCACCGTTTTAACATCAGGATTATAGGACCAAGGTTTTTGCTGAGCTTTGTGTTTTGGAACTGTGAGGTTTCGGTTTGCATTTGTCCACTGGATGCTAAATTTGCACACAAATGCCGGAGACAAGCAAGACTTATTTTAATTGGGGAGGGGTACACCTTTGACTTGGATCTCATAAAAATATGATAGACAAAACATAAAGGTGGTTGTGGACCAGCTAATTTTTTCTTTGCAGTAATCTTAATGCAACTAATACCTTTAAAGGAAATAAAGCATGCTTTCTAATATTTTTTTTTTAAAAAAAGAAATAGGTTCATTTGCCCTTCATCATTTTTGATCCTGTTTTGGAATTTTCATATTTAATCTCTTCCCACTCTTTCACCATCTCCGATTAGAGCTTCATGGGAAATAACAAAAACTTATACACCTCTTCTATCCTCTTACAATCTCTGGAAAGCATTGCTCTCGAGTAATCTTTTCCTTCTTCCCCAGTGTACCCTTTAAATAAAATAAAGTAAATGGAGGGTGGAAATGGAAAACTGAATGACAATACTGTTATCTGTTAGAAAGCAGAGAAAAGGAAGGGGGTTAAAACATTTTGAAAAGGTAGAAAAGGAGGCATTATTTGTTGTAAGTAAAGTTACTGTACGTGACCCAGGTGTTAGAGCTTATTTGCATATTTCCCACCTTTTGTACACCCCGACGCATGGGGATCTCATGCTATTGCTGACTAATTGATAGTTGTAGTAACGGCTATAGGCTATCCTTCGCTTACAAATGCATGCAGATGTGTTATCTTGAATCAAACATTTAAGGAACACACACTCTCACTTACTTACATGGACAGAAAGTCTTCATACTAATAGAGGTGTGTGATGCAGATAGCAGGACATAAAACAGGAGTGAGACACACACACACACACACACGCATACACACATACACATTCACGTACACACATACACACACACAGCATCCAGTGTATATATCCCTACAAACAGTTCTAAAATTGCGTTTGCAAAAGCCGAAGTCTTCAGAACTGGCCGAACAATTCCGAACATCTTTTTAAGCTCCTCTCGACGGGACAGCTCCATCCAGATTGTCCGGAAAAAAGTGGAAAAAGGTGAGAACTCTGCCATCTTAGCTCTGAATTCATCTAATTTCCTCCCTCCCCCCCCCCTGCAACCCAGCTCCCCTTGTATTCCTCATGCCATTGTCCATTCTTATGATGGCAGCCTCCCCTGTTCTTGAATGGACGTGTCACAGCAGGAGTGAAAGGAGGGTTTGGGACGGCATTGTCAATGCCACGGTTGCCTATTGTTTTGTAGTCTTTCACTTTGCCGCTTTTCTGAACCTGTTTCCCTACCAGTGGCCCCAGTCAAGGGGTGATGGTGGTAGAGGAGGAGGAGGAGGAAGAAGAAAGCTATAAGAGATTATTTTTTGGCGCACTATTATGATAAACAGCTCTGCAAATACACTCTGCAAAATTAGGAATTATAACGGGGCGGGTGGTAGATTCTTTGTACCTTTGCCGTTTTGTTGCTCGCTGCCCATATGTCAAATGCCGAGGTTTCTTAAGAGACTTCTTGTGCTGATGATTTCAGAGGAGAGGTGTTGGTGGTGCATATCTTGCTTTTTAAAATTTTCCAATGAGCAGTAGGAAAAAAAAAAGTAAGGTTCAGCTCCTCTTGTTCAGCAACAAGATTAAGGGTCTCTCTGTGTTTATTTATATATCTGTGTAGCCTTGGATCTGATGCTCTCTGGTTTGAGTGTGGAAAAGGAAAAATGGACATTTCTTTTGCTATTCATTTGTCCATTCTTCTGCTTGTATTTTTTTTTCTTTCCCTTTTGGTCTTTTATCAGAAAGTGGTGATTTCTAAAGAGGCCAAAGATAGCTTGCAATGTATGAACAGCTTGAACTGTGAACAGATGACAAAAATGAGCAGTGATGTTTCAGACTGTTAGATTTTTGCACTAGCAAGTTTGGAGGACTTGTGTTTGTCTCTTTCCCCTATCTTTCCATCAGGATCTTGGAACTGTTTGAGACCTCTGCAAATAAAATCCATCTCATTAGGCTTGCTTCTATCTGCAGATAATTTTGTTAAATCTCCAGTTGCCTTCTTATGCATGAGATTCAGGCGCCCAGGTTTCCTTCCTAAGCAGGCCGATGATCCAGAACTTTTACAGGGCTTTAAACTCTTGGCCTCAGTTTAGCTGCACCAAGGTATTATTAATACTCTTTCTCAAACTGAGCTATCATAAATCCTTTGAAGCTTCCGGTATATTATAAATCCAATGATGGTGGTGGTGGTGGTGGTGAGGATGATTAAAAATCCACCACGATAAAGTCTGAAGAATGAGGGATGAGAGAAATTACCTCTGCTGTGCTTTAAAATGTTTTAATAAAACCCAGCATTGTTCCAACCTCTTCTCTCTTAAAAGCATGCGCCTTGGATTAAAAATACACCCTTCAAGGGATCCTATTTTTAGAAGGTTCTCTTGTTATTTTCCCATTGACAAAAAACATTTTGATCTCTATAATTACCCAGAGAAACATTTCAAATCATTTGAGTATTTGCTGTTCAGACCTCGAGTGTTGAAGCGGTTAGGAGTGTCTAGGGTTGTTCTAAACAGACCTGTTTTAGTGGCCTAATGCTTTCTTTGTAACAAATGTGTAAAGGATTTGCTGTGGGGGGTTTCTTTATGCCCACAGGCTATACACACACACACACACACATATACACACTTTGCTTTCTGAATCTGCTTCATAACATGATGGGAAAGTTTTGTGCTATTTTTGATGACACGGGGGGTGGTGGTGGTGGTGGAGCATTTAGAATTTTACAAATAATGTTTGGGAATTTATAGAAGGGATCTGGTTTGCTGTGATTGCCTTTTTAAAAATATCCTCACCAGCCCCCAGAGTTGCTGGTTTGTGGTTCACAGACTTTGCAGACAGTATTTAAATAATGTAGCAGGATAAATATCCAGTCTAGCTGTTTGCTGTAATAAGCATTTGAAAAGAATATTCATGGTCCCTTCCTGCCACCACCCCCCTTTCCCCCTTTCCCTTTTGTAAAATTTTGGGCAGCGTTAGAATGCATTTCAAAATGAAACTTTTTGAAGCAAGGATGAAAAATCCTGGCCTCCTCTGGAGGCAAATTCTAATACACCCAAGCCCAAACCTTTTTTGGTAATTTTGGTGGGCCAGTTCCAATCGACATCTGCATTATATTTATCTTTTCAGACTGCCAGGTTTGTTGATGATAGAATTTAGTGCTTCTTTTTCTTGTTCTGAAAAAAAAAAGAGAAGAGATTGCATATCCTCTCTCCTGTACATATTAGATAGTTAAAAAAATAAATAAAATAAAATTGCAGTTGGAATTGGTCAGACAAAATCTTGGCTACTGCTTAAATCTGGAGAGAAAATGCTATGGAGCTGAATTCAAATTTCCTGCAAAAGGCCATTTGTTTATGTAAAACTCTATGTAAATCAAATTATTTTGCTAATGTCTGTGATGTTTTGCAGAGCTGAACCAAGCATGCAAATTACAGGTCTAAGTCAAGTTTGTTTAAAATTTGTTGCTGCCATTTGTGTCATTTGAAGTCTTGGGCCAAATCTCGCTCTTGACCAGAAAGTTGGCTTCAGATTTATAATGGTGGCAGTACCATGTGGGTGGTTTTTTCCCCACAATCTTGTTGATGTGAGAGTAAAGCCCTGATTTCTATAGAGTCAGTCCATTTGTGTCGCTGTTCCATCTGTGTAGTCTCTACCTTCCTGTTTCCATGGATAAGCATCCTAAAATGCAGCTAGGAATACACACACACACACACACACACACACACACACACAATTTTTAGACTTTAAAAAATGAGAGTGAGGTGTGTGTTTTTAAAAAATGAAAACTGAACATTGGCCTGACTTTGCTGCTAAAGAACTCCTTTGGGACATTTCTTATTGATTTGAAACTTGGCCAATGTTAAGACAGGTTTGATTTTTGCCCTAAGAGTGTATAAACAGCAGCATTGCCAGACTGTTGCCTATGAACTTGGTAGGGTCGGCTTCAGTGTCTGCATTTTCTTCTGAATAGAGCCAGAGATGGACTGGAATTGCAGACGAGGCCACTGATTTGGGTAACAGTAAGATTTAGCTTATTCCAACAACATAGAAAATTTGGGGTCAGGTCAGAGTTGGCTGAGACAATCTGTTTCCAGCAAAATATATTATTAAAAGGTAGCACATTTGCCAATAATTTCATTTCAAAAATATTTTGTAAATATTCCCTCTCAGCTTTTCTAAACAACCCACCCATTTTATTATATATTTTTTAGAGTGTATGTGTACGTATTTAAATACATATACTGCATACATAAAGTATAGCATTTCAGCTTTCACCATCACATGGCCTCAAGGTGGCTCACAATGCTAATACAGAATACAGTTCCAGTAGAAGAACAGATCTGACACCAGGTAAACATGGCTGAATTGAATCCTGTCATTTGGGCCCCAACACAGAAAATGCTTTACTCTCCAGTAGTTCCGTACCTGAATTCAGAAGGTGAAAGATGGGCCTTTCCCTACACTACACAATTATAGCACTATGATTTTGCTTTAACTGCCAATGTTGCATCCTATGCAATTGTGGGATTGGTATTTTAGGGAGGGGTATTTAGACCTCCCTGCCAGAGAGCTTCAGCGCATCCCTAAACTCCAGACCACAGGGTTCCACAGGATGCAGCCATGGCTGGATAGTGAAGTAGAAGTCCACAGACTACACATTATGATTCAGGTCCTGTATGGCATAACATAGCCTAATATTTCTGGATGCACAGCTGTGCTGCATCTGTCTGCTCACATCCCCCTGGACTCAATGTTTAACCACTGCAGGGGCCCCCACGGTCATTCCATGACTTGTGCAGAGTGGGGGGGAGTTGGCCAGAAGAGTGCCTGGCTATATCGCATAGCCAGATGCAGATTGATGAGATCTGCTGGTCTCCTCTGGGTCTCCTCCTCTGGCAGTCTTAGTGAATGATGTAATGAATCTACGTTTCAGTACAGGGACATAGCCACTTCTCCAATTCCTCTCCCTCTCCACCAGTTACTAAATGGCTGAGGGGGAGTTGCTGCAGTGACTAAACAGTGAATGGGGGGTGGTAGTGGTGGCTTTGATCATTGCAGAGGGTGAAAGAGAATACCAAGATGCTAGCTTAGGATGGCTATAAACCCCTTCTAGTTTTGGAGGCAGTATCCTTCTACAAGAACTACTTAGTTTATATGGATGACTGTTCCTAGAACATCTCTGTCATGCACAGTGTTACTGGGATAGTGACGCTGCTCTAGGTTTTAGTCTAAAATTTAAAGGAGCCATCTAAGATGCTGAAATAGATCCAGCACTTTAGACAGCACCTTTAAAACAACAACAACAACAATAATAATATAAAATTTATTTATACCCCGCCCCTCTGGTAAAAACATTCGGGGTGGCTTCCAACAATAAAAATGCTACAATGCCGACTAAAAGGACCACCCACCCCCACCCTCCCCCATAAATTAAGCCTAAAACCCAGAGTGAATTCATGGGAAACCCCAGCTACCACTGGTCTTGGGACTCTAAGATTGGGCTGCATCAGACTCAGGTAAGCTGAGCTGTGACATTAGGAAAGAAAATACATCAATAGACTTTAACAGCACAACGGCACTTTCCAAGTTTTGGTGGCATGTTGGCTTGGAGCCAATGAAATTATTGTTGGTGTCCAACAGTATCAGCAAGGCACAGGTCCCCCTATTTTGTTATAAAGAGTTAAAGATATCTATATAGGACTTTCAAACTCAGATGAAATTATTTTGGACCCTCCACCTCTCTTTCCAAAATAACAAAAGTTGGGTGGCATTTTTTAAGATGTCCAGACTGATTGTAGAATGAGAGGAACTGTTTTATCTGATGAATATAAAATAAATGACAGAGCTGATGGACATTAATGGTGATAAGGATGGACTCATCAGTGGCGTCCATGTCACTGGGGCAGTGAGTCCATTCTGCATTTCAGTTTGAACTTAAGATGCTGAGCCCCATTTAAGGGGCTTAAGGTGCTGAGCCTACTCCCAGAGTAGGTTAAGTGCCCTTGATAACTCCTTTAAAGTTTGGACTGAAATGCAGAGCAAATTCCCCATTAATCCTTTGACATGGGAGCCACGAGCGGCCATGTCAATGGACTGGTGAATTTGATCAGTCCCCGCAGTATCTGCTTTGCCATAATAATGTCCAAGGAATAGTCCTTTGTCTCTCCAGATCCAGTGGTTGGTGGGAAAGACCCTTCTTTGCCCAAGCCACAGAGAACGCTTACCCATCAAAACAGACAACAATGAGCTACATGGACAAACAGGCTTCAATCCTTTTGGTAATCCCAACTACAATCATTGTGCCAACCATTGAATGATATGTCCACACTTATGTCAATCCCATTACTCCAATAGGTCTACTCTAGTCAGAACTACTAATTGGATTCTGGTTATAGTCTGACCTGGTATAAGGCAGGATCTAGAGGAAGAGCGTATTTGTTAGCAGTGGGTGGATGTATGGATTGTCTTCTATAAACTGGGATTAAAATAGGGTGGAGAACCTGTGACCCTTCTAATATTGTTGTATGCCAGCACCCATCAGCCCAAGCCAGCAAGGCCAGCAGTCAGGGAGGATGGGAGCCCTGGGTTAAAAGATTAAGCAGAACATCCTGAAAGTCTAAGTTGTGCCCTGTTAAAATATCTGCCATTCCATTTGATTTTTATGATGATGCCAGTAATTTTATCTTGGTTTTGCAAACTTACTGTAGTTTCTAGTTATGAAATTACTAGGCTGAAAAATTGATAGGGCTTGGGCACCACATTGTGCCTCCTGTGGGACCTCAAAGGACAACACACAGACCCTTTTCCCACCTCCAAAATATGGAGCGTTCAAATAATGTTTAACCAAAAAATGGCCCATCTGATTGCTTCCTATTTGGGGAAAAAAGTGAAGAGGGGGAAAAAGATGGCCTTGGGAACCATATGTGATCCATTGTGCAGCACACATCAATGGAGATAAATTATTTACCTTCTTGAATTCTTTCCTTTCACTATGTACTCTAGACTTTTGTAGCTGCCTTGCATCGGGACCATTGGAGGAATTCCTGACCATTGACCAAGGTGGCTGGGATTGGGGGGTCCAAAACATCTGGAGGTCCAAAGACTGAGAAACAGTACTCTAGGCAAGATCCCAGACTGACTGCATTTAACCTTCAGGTTACAGATATTGTCAAGGGAGTGAAAGCTTGAGGGTTTTTTAAAGCTGATTGCTTACGTGTAAGTGAAACATGTACTTCTGTGTCCAGCATAATCCCAGCTTGTTCTAAAGAAGAAAAGTTAAACTATAGTCATGCCATGTTATGCATTCCCTCAATAAGTGGTGTTGAGACAAGAACTGGGAGTGGACGAGTACAGCTAAGTACACAGGTAGCTTGTATTCCAAGTTTCTGCAAAAGGACGTCTGCTTCCAAGGCCAGGTTGAGCCTGGGCTTTCAGTGCTGATTGCTCTTTTGGATGCCTCTCTTTATAAGAGTCAATTTGGAAACTAAACATGAGTAAGATGATCTTGTTGGCCATCTGGTTCTAGCTTGTTTGAAAAACAGCATTCAGCTGGGTGGATCGCCTGAAAATGTTTGCTACAGACCTTCATTGTGACAATGTTTAGAATAAATTTGAGGTGGCTGTGGGTGGGTGGGGGGAATCCTGCACTGTAAGTTTTCCATAACTCCTGGTGGGTATCAGTTGAGTGCTCTATACTCTCTGTTAGCTGGTCAGTGATTATTTCTAGCAGAGCAATGGGTACTGGTCTTTCTCTGGGCACAATACAAAGTGCTGGTTATGACCTATAAAGTCCTCTGGTCCAGGCTGTTTGAAGGAATGTATTCTTCCATATGAGCTTGCCCAGGCTTTGAGATCTTTGACTGAGGCTTTTCAGTTGGTTGCATCTCCCTCATAGGCATATTGGTTGGAATGTGGGAAAGGGACTTTTTGGTGATAGCTCCTAAGCTCTGGAAGTCCCTTCCTAGGGAGGCTAGACTGGCTCCCTTCCTTATTGTCCTTCCACTGGCAGAATTTTTAAAAAATTCTGACATGCTTTAAGGGAACTGACTTTCTATAAAGAAAGGGCTTTTGATAGCAAACTGTACTGTAGGACCCCTGTATCTGCTGATTCATTATCCACTGATTCAGTTATCTGCGGGACACAAAACAGGACAGAGTCTTCCTAGAAAATGCCTAGACAGGCATCCTCTCTAGATGTTTTCTAGGTCCTCCAAGGCAACTCTGAGGTATTTTAAACCAGAAGTCTTATTATTTTCAATGGCGTTCACTGTTATCCGTGGTTTTTGGTATCCACGCCCCCCCCTCGGAACCAATCCCCCACAGATATGGGGGTCCTACTGTACTGATTTTATTTCTTGCCTTTTAAAAGGCACCTTTGAAAGTAGTTTAATTCCTTTCTGATAACTTTTCTGTATGTTCATAAAACATCTTTCTCTCCATCTGTTGGTGCTCAGGGCAAGCCCTACCATTAGGCAAGACAAAGTAGACCTCTTGAGTGCACTGTGAGTTGTAGGTTCCCTCTAAGTTTCCCTCTTGTCCTCAGGTGCCATGAAAGACATTCTCTTTTCAGCAACATTGAAATAAGATTGAAGTGCCCACTCTGGTTGGGTTTTTTTACATGGAACTATGGGAATGGTGGGTGGGTTGGGGAAGGCACGAACATTCCACAGGCCTCAGTCAGCAAAATGCTTGGGTCAGTCCTTGCTTATGCTTTAGAAAGAACATTTACATTACAGCTCACCCCCTGTATCTATGGCGGATACTGTATGTCCCTGGATGTACCTCAAATACACAAATCTGTGTAGCAAACCACCATAGAATACCATAGAATTGTGTTGGAGGACCTAGAAAATGCCTAGAGAGGATGTCGCTCTAGGCATCTGGCACAATTCTATGGTCAACGTCCAGCAGAGTTGACCATAGAGTCATGCTGGAGGATCTCCTGATACCTAGAGAGACCACCTCCAGTGCAACTCTATGGTCCTCCAGATGCCTAGAGAGATTATTTCTCCCCAGCTGTGGTTAAGTGAAACAATGGGTACTGATCCTGCATAAACAGGTGAGGGGGGCAACCTGTACTTGTATTGATCAAATACTCAGCACAAGATGGACATATGAAATGGGTGTCTGTTGGGGCCAAGATTTCTTACGGATCTAGAAGAGGGCATTAGCTATAGAAAGAAGCCCAGCTAAACCTCTGTTATTAGAAGCAGTCTGTCTCTGATTGTTGGCTCTAGGGGGGAAACAGGACAAAATTGTTGCCAAATGGCCCACTAGTAAGCTTCCCATGATGTCCAACTGGTAACCATTGGGAACAAAGAGGACCATGGTGGTGGGGATTCTTTTTCAAACTACAACTTCCATAATCCCACAAGCAGCATGGCCAGTAGAATAGAGTTAGGATAGCAACATTTATCTGTTTAGCAGGGCTTTGTTTTGTTTTGTTGAAATAATAGGTTGTGTAAGGTCCACTTCAAATGTGCAAAAAGAATTGTACCTGAACACAATTTCTCTGTACCTTGGTATTTGGTGGTGCTTGTGTTGCATGTGTTTAGACCCTATCACATTAATTCTGTTGGTTAAAGCAATCCTGCAGTGATGGAAAGAATATTTAATAATATTTCTCCACCGCCACCACCAAAAAATGGTTGAAAAATAGTCTTTTTGAGTATTGGAAGAATCCTGGACTATCACGAATTTTCGCACTTTGGAATTAATTCTGTGCAAAATTCACATTTTTTTGCACTGAAAACCACATTTTCTATAGAGAAAAATATTTCTGAGCAGAAATGTTTTGCTGCACAGAAAATGCTGTTTTTGTTCTAGCAGTTTTTGAAGACTTTCTTGCAGTGGGAAAAAATTAACATTACTTGTTGCTTCCTTCAAGAATGAAATTAGTGAAGAATTGTATCCCTGCAGCCCTGTAAAGTAGGCTGATATTCAGAATCTACCAATGGAAGATCGCACAACCACCTACTAGCATTTTAAGAAGGGGATTCAGGCTTATGCTATAGTAACACTAGTTTTCACGTGAGGCAGTAATGACAGATTATTAAGACTTTGAGATGGCCCATGCATGCACTTTTAAAAAATTTCTTCTCCCACTTCCATGATTTTGCATGGGCAAGATTTTGGGTGTTCTTGTGAGAAGATGCAACATTGATTAAATACACCAAAAACAAACAAATTAACAACTTTACAATGAAACAAACAAACAAAAATGTTGCAAGAAAAGGCGAGAGTTCATTAAAAGAGTGTCCTGGAGGTCATCTCCATGCTTTCCAACAAAGAGGGGGGAAACCTGGAGGACATCCCACTAACGCTGTAATATTGGGACTATAGCGGGATGGAATTATCGCACGCTCATCAATACCATGAAATGAGCGCTATTGACAGCTACTCACGGGTTTTGCCTGTGAATGAAAAGTTGCGCTCAAGTAATGGCTGGGGCATGGATGGACCACAGGAGGAGGAGGATGTTGTGTGATAATGGGAAGCCACTCATGCTACTATCCTCTTGTAATTGTGTGGTTTCAGCATCATGTGATAAAGTCCTCAGTTACAAGACCCTTGTAATGTAGGCTAGTATTATTTTCCCTGAATTTTAAATGCAAAGCTGAAATGGAAAGAACAATGGCTTGTCTACAGCCTACTAAGTTCCTAGCAGAAGTGAAATCTGAGCTGTGAGACTGTCTAGCTTACATTCACACTCACACATGCTAGAATGCAATAGGCCAAGCATCAAGACATAATTTCAGTGTGATGTGAAGATGATGTAATTTTCCCTTCTGTACTATAATGTTAGGGCAGCCTGTGGCTGAGCAGTTCTAAGCTGTTGTTTGCCATGAAGTCAGCTTCAATTCATGGTGACTTTATTAATAAGAGACCTCCAAGAGCCCTGGTTATCAGTAGGCTTCCTGCAAACTTAGTTAGAGCTGTGGCTTCCTTGACTGAGACTACCCACCTGTAATGGAGTCTTCCTCTGCTCCTATTGCTTTCCATTTTAATTAGAATTATTGCCTTTTCCAATGAGTCAAAATGTCTCATGATATGTCCAAAGTATCATGTGGTGGCACACAGGGAGCCCTGGTGGCGCAGTGGTTAAATACCAGTACTGCAAGTCACCACGTTGCAAGCTTGATTCCAGCGGGCTCCAAGGTTCACTCAGCCTTCCATCCTTTCATAGGTTGGTAAAATGAGTACCCAGCTTGTGGGGGCAATTAGCTAACACACATTGGAAACTGCTTAATGCAGTGTAGATGTGTAAATTGCTACTGCTTAAAACAGTTTGTAAGCCACTCTGATAGCCTTGTGGCTGAAGAGCAGGGTATAAATAAATAAATAAATAAATACAAAAACAAAGTATGATAGTCTCAGTTTTAATTATTTTGGCTTCAGATGATCCAAAATAAAGCTGTTTTAAGTAGTCTTGGATAAATAAAATAAATTATAGACCAGGGATGGGAACCACGTATCCTCCTACCAGCATTCTTAACAATTGGTCATGCTGGCTAGGGTTGCTGGGGGCTGAAGTCCAACAACATCTGGAGGGCTACACAATTCCCATGACTGTTACAGTCAAAAACTGTGAGCCACATTTTCCCCTTTCAGGAACTAGGCAAATTCTAAGGTTTTGTTTGTTTGTTTTTGAGAGGGGAGGTGCATACATCTGGTGTTTGTTTTTAAAATGAGATGACTAAGAATTCCCCTTTTTTCCTTAGTGAAGGTTGGTTTAAAAATCAAAAGTTATTTTCCCCTAAAAACCAGTAAAAAGAGGACAAAAACCCTCACAAGTCCTATTTAAAAGTAAGACACTCCACTAATTTCTTAGAACTAAGTCATCCTTGAAGAAAAATTCAGTCTTCAAGGAATAATTTTCTGTACCCCTACACTTTTGGAAAATGCTAAACTAAAAATGCTAAACTAAACATGCTACCCGCCATGCAGAAATGGTGGCAATTGATCAGGCCATAGATTGGTGTCATCAGCATAAGAAGGAGCTAGAGGAAGCGTTTTTGCACAGTGTTGTACATCACTGTAGAGCCTTGTATAATGTGTGCAGCTGCTCTTCGCATGATGAGTGTCCTTCACAAATGATCCAATGGATTGTTACTTTTATATCATGCTTCAGTTTGCTAAGAAGCAACAAAGTTTCTTCTTGACATAAGATCTTTCTGGGGATTTTCTTGTGTACAATTGATGAACTCAAGAAGAACTCTGACAGAGCTCACCAAGGGTCTGTCTAGGCCACTGTTCTCTTTCCACATTATTATTATTATTATTATTATTATTACTATTAAGGCCAATGCAATTTTGGGCTAAAAAGGCCAATGCGATTTTGGGCTGCATCAATAGAAGTACAGTGTCTAGATCAACGGAAGTAGTAGTGCCACTCTATTCTGCCTTGGTCAAGCCTCACCTAGAATATTGTGTCAAGTTCTGGACACCACAATTCAAAAAGGATATTAACAAATTGGAGCGTGTCCAGAGAAGGGCGACAAAAATGGTGAAAGGTCTGGAAACCATGCCTTATGAGGAAAGACTTAGGGAGCTGGGTATGTTTAGCCTGGAAAAAAGACGGTTAAGGGGCGATATGATAGCCCTGTTTAAGTATTTGAAGGGGTGTCACATTGAGGATGGAGCAACTTTGTTTTCTGCTGCTCCAGAGACTAGAACATGGAACAATGGATGCAAGCATCAGGAACAGAGATTCCACCTCAACATTAGGAGGAAGTTTTTGACAGTAAGAGCTGTTCGGCAGTGGAACACAGTCCCTCGGAGCGTGGTGGAGTCTCCTTCCTTGGAGGTCTTTAAACAGAGGCTGGATGGCCATCTGTCAGGGATGCTTTGATTGTGTATTCCTGCATGGCAGGGGGTTGGACTGGATGGCCCTCGTGGTCTCTTCCAACTCTACAATTCTATGATTCTATGAAATAGAATCATAGGCTCATAGAGCTGGAGGGGACCACTAGGGCCATCTACTCCAAACTTCTGCCACCCAAGAACAGACAGCTAAAGCACTGACAAAAGTCCAAACCCTACCAGTACTGTAATCTACCACCAACCAAAGCACCCTGACTAGTGGCCATCCACCCTCTGCTTAAAGAGCTCCAACGAAGGAGAGTTCACCACCCTCCAATGTAGTCTATTCCACTGTCAAACAACTCTTACAGTCAAGAAGTTCTTCCTAACGTTTAGGTGGAATCTCTTTTCTTGTCATTTCAGTCCATTGGCCCATATCCTGGGGCTTATCTAGATGGGCAATTTATTTGTCTTGAGCCCTGCAGTCCAAATGTCTCAGGGCTCTTGCCCCAATTCACCTCCCGATGGTCCTAAAGACATCCAAGGCAAAGCCAGGGAGAAGCTGGGATAAACTCATTTGAAACATTTTAAAATAACTAAGCATCAAAGGACCTATCCAAGGTGCTGAACCTTATCTTCTTTTAGATTAGTGCTTTGGACAGTTCCTTTGAAGTTAAGACTAAAGCCCAGAGTAGATTAGCTGCTCCAGTGACATGGAAACTACCAGCACCTGGTGCCTGATCAACTCCATCTTGGGAATATCTATGTTTATCAAGTTTGACCAGTGCATATGCAGAAGAATTTTATTTCAATTAAGTTCTAAATAATTTATCAAAATCTCCAATTTTCTTCATATTTAGGATGAAAGCAATTGGAGATTTTTTTTAGAAAAAATAAATGGAGGGGGAAGAAAGGAAAGCAAAGGGATTTTCCCATCCATTGTCCCAGTGGCTTTTGATACAACCAATTATCAGATATTTCTAGATCTACTGGTTGACCCCGAATGGCACTGCACTGCAGAAGTTCTGCTCCTATTTGACTAGGGAGATTCCACACGTGCTAGAAAGAGTGCTGTTTC
This sequence comes from Gambelia wislizenii, assembly GCA_030847615.1. NCBI lineage: Eukaryota > Metazoa > Chordata > Lepidosauria > Squamata > Crotaphytidae > Gambelia > Gambelia wislizenii. The sequence goes on from JAUMIR010000007.1 coordinate 36,986,414, forward strand.
TCTTCATGTAAATCAGGAGCGAGCAATTGTGTGGAGACGAGGGGCAATTTCATCCCAATTCCCTCTCCAGTTGCACACCCACTGCAAACCCAAATACCTTTCTTTGGCAGTCTCTCTCAAAAATGTCACAGGAAGTGACACCGTGTTACTTCTTGTCACCATTTTGAGACAGCTTGCAGGGGAAAATGGAAGTATAGGAGTTATTGGATGCTTGTAGGGGTGGGCTGAAGGCATTTTCTAGTGTGCCCTAGAAATCTATGGTAGCCCTGAATTCTATGGGCAGTCCCAACTCAAGTAGCCTGAATGAAACAGTGGAACTGATTCATAATCCACCAATTTATTCAATGTATCTGCTATGCTTGGGACTACCAATAGAATTTAGGTCTAACCTCCCATGCCAGAATAATCCATAAGAATGCTTCATAAAATGTGGCAAGCACATATAACCGCCATGTTGGATTTTTGCCATAGCAATCATGAATTGAGGTGATGAAACATCATTTTCTTCTTCTTTTTTTCTGTTTATTTAACCAGAAGTTCACACTTCTGCATCTTGGATTTGCTTAAAAAAATACTATTTGGTGGCGGCAACTGGTGACAATAAAAACATGAGCAATTCACTTGCACCCACCATCTTGTTTTACAGGTATGCCCATTTGAAGAAGAAATGTGTATGACTCTGCTTGATTGTGATCTTGAAAAAAATCCATGGAAACAAATGAAAGCTGCTGTGAATGGGCATTAGTGTGCATCAATCCACATTTTATTGCCTTGTATAGACAAGCCCTCAGTGTCCTCAATACTTACTTCTAAGACTTAGTAGATAGCCTTGAGTAAGTCTCAGATCAGAGAGCCTCAGTTCTATGCTCTTCTGTCCAAAGCTAGGGAATAATAATAATGCTGGTATACCCAAAATGGCTGTTGCAAGAAATATTGAGATAATATATACAAAACTCTATCAGACTAGGAAGGTAAAGAATAATTGCAAAAAATTATCATCCTTGATAAGAAAGGGTGTACTGACACATTTACACAGCATTTCCCCAAGAGATCAACTGCCATGAAATTTTTCACATTGCAGGATTTTTGGGTGACATTTTTATTTGTACAAAACCAACATTTTTGAGCAGAAAATAATTTTTATGCAATAAACATTGTTTTATGCACAAACCTCCACTATTCTCTGTACAAAGCACTGTTTTTAGACAAGAAAACAATATTTATGCGGAAAAACATTCAGTTTTTTCCCCCCAGAAATGAAATCTTCACTTTCCCAATCCCCAAATATATATTACATGAAAACTCTTCTAATCTGGATCAGCAGGGAGAAAACTTTTTAAATTCTTTGTTCTTTTTTACAAGAATGAAACGTGGAGATTTGCATTCTTAGTCAATGCTGAGTATTATTTAGCATTGTCAATACTTTATTAATTAACCTTATTCATTAATTAATCCATTCATTACAGTGTAGCAGCTTGAGTCAGATCACGGCAGTCTTCTTGATTATTCTGTAGTATTAAATCCTAACCCTTGTCAGGTGTTTGGATGAAGGCAGATAAAAGGAAGAGCCATCTATTCCATCCATTTTGGCACATCTCACATTTTAGATTATGGTACATTACAGTGTTGGTGGAATGGTTCTTCAATATTATGGCACCAAAGCAGAAAACATACACCACCCTATGACAAGTATTATTGCATAATGGGATAAGTATGCACGAACGAGGGAAACAGCAGGCTCTAATAGATGCTTAGTCTGTTCAGCAATAACGTACAAATAAGCTCACACATACACCACTGTATGGAAGATGTTGGGGTTGGAAAATAGGAACAAGATAGCATTAACCATAATTCTGGAGCTTGTGAACAAAGGCACAATTACCAAGATGTCTCCATACAGCAATTGACAGTAATGCAATGAAGATGGTTGGTGAACTTCAAAGAGGAAATGTGTGCTCCTCATCCTTTTTTTATTACATCCCTCTGTTTCTCTCTTCAATATAGATTTCCATTTTGTGCTTATCTCTCCCTCCTCCTCCTCCCTGAATCCCAGAATTTCTATGGTGATTAAAGTGGTATCATAGTGATATCATGCTCTGTATCACCTAAATCATCAGGATTTGGGTACCCATGCAACTGTCTGCAGTGCTCAGCTTTGGGGATTGACAACTCATGAGACAGTTACCATGCCTTACCTACCGAGCTCAGCAGCTGCACAAAAATTGTATGAACTAGTGGAAAAAAAGGGGGGGCACTGGGTTTCAGGAGTGGGAAAAATTGTGATGGGGCAGAGGAAGAACAACCTGATAATTTTCAGGGGTGGTGGGAGAATTTTGTCTAATTTTGAATCAATTTCATATGACTAGCTGCTTAATGTTGAGTGGGAAGTGAATCTATGTTTCAGTTTGACACAGATTTCCATACACACTACACATGCAACTCTGTCCATGCCTGCTCAAGAGAAAGTACTAGTGAGCACAAGGACTGTTCTGATTATGTGATCGTAGTGGTCTATTGCTCATTTAGGCTTGCTAACATCCATTTTTGTCCCTTTGTTTTCAGGCATGTTAAACCCCATAGGCTTTGCCTCTGGGTTGCTAGTAATGCAAATAGGTTTGAAGTGAGAGTGAAGTGGAATGGCTCTCTCTCTCTCTCTCTCTCTCTCTTTGGCTAAATTTGAAGGTGGAGGGGAAATTATCTGGGGGAACTGTCTCCCAGGTGAAAGGCTTGAGCCTCCTCCAACACACTTCCATTATTCACCATCCTCTCAGCTTTCTGAGAGTGACTCTCCCATCCACCCAACAGGGTTCAGGTGAACAAAATGGGCAGATACACTCACAGAGTTGCTGGAGACAACCGGGTTTGGTCATTTCCATGTCAACAAGGCAGTGAATCCATTCTGGACTTCAAGTTTTAAAGGAGCTATCCAAGGTGCCGAATTTGTGGGCTAGAGTTCAGTACCTTACAGCATGGCATAGTGGTTTGAATGTTGGACTATGACTCTGGAGACCAAGATTCGAATCACTACTCAGCCATGAAAACCCACTGGGTGGCGTTGGGCAAGTCCTACACTCTCAGCCTCAGAAAACCCTGTGCTAGGTTCACCTTAAGGATTTGTAAGCCGCTCTGATAGCTTTGTGGCTGAAGAGCGGGGTATAAATAAATAAATAAATAAATAAATAATAAAAAAATGACTTGAAGGCACACAACCACCACCACAACCTTACATACGGTAGCTCTCCTAAAGTTTGAACTGAAATGCAGAGGGGGATTCACTGCTCCATTGGCATGGAAGCCACCGGCTGCCACTGGTTGGAGAATATTGGACAAGATGGTGATGCTCATACTGGAGATTTGTGCCAGTTCATTCCAAGAAGTGCTCCAATTGCTACAACTTATATAACTGATTGATAATTGTTATACCATTGGCTAGAGTAAGAGCCAACACCCAGTTTTCATGGCATGCTCAAAAGAGACAGTGTAGATTTCCTGTCATTCTCCTGGTCAACCTGTGTTTTTCAAGGATAGTGTGTTTCATCTCCATTGCTGATGTAGATTGAGAAAGTGATGTGTCATCTACTTTTTTCCTGAACAAGATAATGAGTCATACATTCTTCTGTTCTCCTCACACAGTGACTCACTTGTCTCCTTCGGGGGTACTTAGGAAAAGGCTGAGTGAAACAGACTGATGAGTCAGAAGGGAAAGACTGGGGGTTGCATATGAAGTAATGCTTAGTCAGCTGTTACCTCATTTTGCAAGGTGGCATTGGGATGTCTTGACTTGTTTCCTGTCTTCAGTTCAGCTCTTAGACAGACACACAGAGCTGAATATGACTCCAGAAGCCATCTAGTCCAACCCCTGGCAGTGCTGTCATCTACCACTAAAGCACCTGTGACAGGCGGCCATCCAACCTCTGCTTAAAAACCTCCAATAAAGGAGAGTCCACCACCCTTTGGCACAGTCTATTTCACTGTTAAACAGCTGTTATAATCAGGAAGTTCTTCCTAACATTTCATTGGGATTGCCTTTCTTGCCATTTCAGTTCATTGATTTGGTTTGTATCTTCTGGAACAACAGAAAATAAATCTCATTCCATCTTCCAGATGACAGTTCTCCAGCTGGCTTATATAATGGGTTGACAAATATTTTTTGATGCTGCTTTAGTACTACAATAAGGCTGGTGGCTTATGTGTCAAGGTGGTGGTGGTGGTTGAATCCCCTCTGAACCTTACTCTGAACTTTAAAGTGTGGTAAAGGTGGGGAAAAGTTATTAATGAGGAAGAACAGGCAAACTAGGAGAGGTTGCAGCAGTTTGCTTTTGCCTGAGTCTACTGGGAAAGGCAAGATTGCATCCCTTATCTCCCCCTCATTTGCACTGAATGCAAACTACTTTTGAACTTTGAACTCAGTTTGTAGCAACTGAACTAATCTGTGGACAAAGGGGGAGAATAGAACAAGGAAAGAGAAACTGGGACCTTTTAAAATCAGCAGAAAAGATGGGATGATAGAGGATTAATCAGGACTGTCTGTGCCAAACCAAGATGGTGGGAGGATATGAATCCCTGGCATCTTTTGGGATGCCTGAAAGTTTGGAGAGAGGCTGCTAATCAATGCCAATGATACTGACCTGAGGAGTTTGAAGAAATGAAGCAGGGCTTGTAAATGTTAGGAGTTTGGACTGAAACTACCAGAATCCCATTGGCCTAGGGATGTTGGGAATAGTAGTCCAGAAGGCTAATTTTTCCAGGGTCAACAATGGCCTGACTTTGCTGGATATCCCACAGTGCCCACTGGATCTTATTCTCAAGGCTACATATCGGTGCTCCAATTGGTGCAATCTTCCAGACCCCTCATTGGCTAGGGGCTGAGTACTGCAGAAAGAAAGGGACCATTTGTTTCCTCTTCCTTTCTGAATCAACATTTTTTGTCTTAAGTAGCTGAATGAGATCAGGCAGTTACTCTCACTGAAACTGCAGGGTTTGTATAAGAAGATTGCTGTATTCCTTTCTATTGTACTGCATTTATTTACTTGCATGTCTGTCTGTCTATCTATGTTTCCATCCATCCATTTTTATGCTGTCTCCTAGAATAGGTCACATATGTGCAGAAAGGGAATCCCTGTTTTGGGGAACTACTCCAGGGCCCTAATCACTTTAATCCAGCCTGATTTATCCCTATTCATAGTACCTGTGGATTATGGAGACCCAATCTGGTGTAGTGGTATGCGTGTTGGACTGGGCAAACCACCTCTGAACAAATCTTACCAAGAAATCTATGCGATAGGATCATTTAGGATTGCCATAAATTGGAAAATGACTTGTAGACACACAACGTACACACGGACAAGTTCCAAGTAATCCACGGTCAGAGCAGAATTCTCTACCAGTGTATTTACACTGGTTGTCTAGAGAGTGGTATCTTCTCCTGTTTCATCCCAGGTGTATTCCAGGTATTCTTGTACATCCAGAGAAGAAAGAACAGCTTCTACCCACACCATGTGGCTGTTCCTTCTCCCCCAGGGGCTCAGCTAATCAGTGTCCTGTGGTTGATGCATCAAGCGTGAGGACATTGCAGTAGGAGATATTGGACACCTCTTTCTACAATGTCCCTAGAAGTACATATGCTGGTGTAACTGGGAATTATAGCCTATGTCATGAATAGGATTCTAGTCTCAGTTCCTATGAACTAGTGTTGATTTATCTGTTGAGATAAATTGATAAGTTCATCCCTATGATGAACATTCATAGTGAGGGGTGAACAAATCCATCAATGTATTTTTTCCTCTGGCTTTCCAAATTAAAAAACAAAACAAAAACAAAACAAGTTCAACACCATTCTGTCCTGCTTATGAAGAAATTTGTAATTTTTCAATAATTTCTATTAAGAAATGAGGTAAGCCATTTTTTCACTCACCTGAACAAAGCTAACTCAAGTGATACAGCTATTCCTAGTATAGAGAAGACCATGTTGTATCTGTTTGTCACATCACATGCCTGTTAAAAACAAGGCCTTGACCATAAAAAAGAGCCGGGAAGTCCAATTGAGCCTTACCAATATGCTTGAACATTTAAGAATTTAAACTCAGACCTTTCAGAGCTAAGTCCTCACTGTGTTCTACCTTTGATGGAGTAATCTGATAGGTTTTCTCCCCTCCATCTCAACTTCTTTCCATCCCAGTTATGAAGAAATGTGCAAATCTTGCTAAATTCTTGTTTTTTAAACAAAAAAACTCATTGAAAAATGTGTGGAAATTCTTGGGTTTCCACTCAGAAGAAAGAACAGAAAATAGAAATTAGAACCATGGGATCATAGATTAGAGGAAATTATTCTTTCTTATGAGAAAATGAAACTGGCGAAGATTTGCTTCTTTGTTTGCTTGTTTCTTTGTTTTTAAGCATGACTGCTGCCTTGTTGCACTCATTGTTTACCATTATACTATAAACCAGACCAGAATGTCTCACACTCATCTCAAAATGGCTTTTGCTTCCAAAAAAGGTATACCCCCACCACCACCATTTAGTTCACTGCCTGAATTTCTGACCAGTGCTATGCTGCTTTGAGAAAGGTGCTGGGCAACCTTCAGTGGGACAAAAGGAATAGCCTGTATGTGTGTGTGAAGGTCGAGATCTTTCTGATTTAGATTTGTGCAGAGCAGAGAACTGGGAATTGGCTATCCTAAAAAGGGAGCTCTTAATGAAAACTGCAGGACCAAGACGGCAAGCCAGACTGGGACACACCCAGCCAATTCTCTAAGGTATTGGGTGAATGATCACTAAGAAGAAGAACAAAAGATGTCTATCATGGCAGACTGGGGAGGGAGGGAACAGGAATTGACTTAGTAGAAGGACACTGCAGGAGAGTCCGGCTGTTCCAGCAGCATGCCAACCAGGGTCAACAGCAGAGGAATCGATAATGCTAACTAAGCCACGTCTCCCAGAAGCAAATCAGTGCAAATGCAGTTAAAAACCTGCTGCTCTGAGGCTATAAATCCTTCCTGAAGTCTGGCAGGTGATGCTTTGACTTCAACAAATGCAAGTTCCCTCTATGATTTCCCTGGGCAATATAATGTTGCTGGGTTTTAAAAAATAAATAAAAATAAATCTGTATGCCTCTCTTGGTGGATATGTGTAATTTCTGGCCCCACAACAAATTTAAAGAGCCTTCGAATTCTATGAGGAATATAGACAAGCCCAGGGAGAATACAGACCATGGGAAATACTACAGATATTAATACTAATCCTATCTGCCCCCCAAACTGGGACATCTAAGGGCAGTTTATATTTAAAAACACATACGGGGGAAATGTGCAAAATGTTGTGATTAAAATATCATTAAATGCTCTGTAGAAGCAGGAACCAATACAGTAGCACCCCAATATCCACTGATTCACCATCCGTTGATTCAGTCATCCATGGTTTGCAACTGTGGGGGGTGAACGGGAAAGGGAGGGAGGAGAGCTTCCCACCCTTCTCTCTTCCCCATGGAGGGGGGTTTCCAGCAGCACGATGGAGGTGGTGGGGTGGACGGGAAAGGGAAGGAGGAGGAGAGCACTCACCTTCCTCCCACCCTCCTCCAGCCCAGTTCCCTCCCATCCCGTCCGCCTTACCCTCTGGGCTACCTTCCTCTTCCTTCCTCTTCCTCTTCCTGCCTACCTCCCTTCCCTCCTCCTCCTCCTCCTCCTCAGCAGCATCACAGGGCATTTGCTACAATCCATGTTTTTTCAGTATCTGTGGGGACCCCTGGAACCAATCCCCCACGGATACAGGGGTGCTACTGTATTAAAATTCTCAGCTTCCAGAATCCTCTGACCAGTGACCAAGCTGGCTGGAACATCTGGCAGTTTAAGCCCCAAAATCCAGAGAACCAATGTTTGAAAGCCACTGCTCTAAAACATCCTAACTGAACCTGATGCCCTCCAGATGTGTTGGAATACAATTCCCATTATCCTTAGCCATGGAGTTACAGTCTAACATGTCTAGAGGGTATCAGGCTGTGACTTTCTGTTCAAAAGCTTTATATAAATTAACAATATTTATTATTAAGTGTGTCTGTGTAATAAATACTGTACATCAAAGCAAATCTTCATATATTAAGAAAGGGTTTTCTACTCTTAAAAAACTGGGAAACCCTGCATTTTGACTCTATTGTTTTCTACGTCTCACTTCACATCTGTATTTTTAATGATGAATAGGGAAAACAGGGTGTGTTTGAGGGGTGGGAAACAACTTTAAACCAACAGTAAATTCATCTTCCATTTAACTGGCTTCATTCCATTGGCCAAAATGGAGCATTTTCTAATTAATAATTTTGCACAGCCACAGTTCATTGGTGAGCGGCAACCTTTCTGTTCTCTGCCTTATTATTATTGCTTCTTCGCTAACATGGTTTTCCTTTAATCTCATTTAAGCCCATCACAATGAGTCTATTGTACGAAATGGGAAATGCTGGCAAGAGTTTGTTATTACGAGTGGGAGTTGGGGGAAAATAAAATTTATGAAAGGGGGGGGGAGAAAGAGAGAGAGAGAAACCTGCAATGGATGCATTTGTTATTAGTATAGTCTGTCTCCCCCTAGTGATACTATACAGAACTGGTTGTGATTAGAAACCTTGCTACTTGGACATATCAAGCTATACAGGCTTGTACCTCCAGGGCAGACTTTGGCTGGACAAACACCATTGTGAACCAGGGGACGATACCACAGAGTTGAGAAAAGGTACAGAAAAAGGTGAGCCAAGACATATGCTCCAAACCAAACATAGTTTGGAGCATACGTCTTGCCCCTAACAGCTTATGGGTTTGGGGCATTTTTAAAAAAATGATGACTAAAAAGGGTGATGTGAGATAAATTTACAAAATTAGGGATAGATTTCCCACCCATCCTTCTCTCTGGGCCTGTCTATACAAGGGGGGGGATGTGGATTTATGCGCACTAGCGCCAATTCAAAGCAGCTTCGATTTGTCGTAACGTATTTTTGGCAAAATTGCAGGCATGAAAAGCTATCTGTTTTTCCTGTCCCAGCGGGCATGCTTGCAAATCAAGATGGTGGCCATGAATCAATTACTCGTGTTTTTATTGTCATCAGTTGCCACTGCTGAAAAGTTTTTTTTTTAAAAAAAGAAAGCATATCTAAGGCGTGAAAGTGCGATATTCCACCTAAATAAATAAAAAAAGAAAAAAAGGCTGTTTTGTCACTTCAGCACATCATCACTAAAGCAAAAATCCAAGATGGTGGTTCTGGACACTTGCCTTGCTGGCAAGCTCTGCCTCCTGCCCACATCCAACCAATCAGCTTTCTATTTCCGCTCTTATTGGGAATGCAAATGAAAGTGAATCGGTTGTCCCTATGAGCAGGAATGTGCATTCTCTGCGGAGCTTTTAAAAAATCTTCAGGAAAAGCTGTAAAGGCTTTTCTTTGGAATTTTTGGTAGATTTGCCCCCCTCCTTCCAAATACTGTGGATTGATGCAGGATACCATTTAGACAAATCGTATTCTCCTTGAATTCTATGAGGAGTATTTTCACTGTGTAGACAACCCCACTATTGCTGTCATCAGGACCATCCTTTAATACCTTTCATTCTGGATGGCAGTTTCCATGATGATGAAAGGGTGTTTTTTTTCTCTTTACATCATCATCATCATCACCCCCACCATCATCAACATTAGTGTAGAGAAGTAGTAGCTGTTATTGTGTCTCCAGGTCATTTGTGACCCTAACGTGACCCTATCACAGGGTTTTGTTCAGAGGCATTTTCTCTTTACACTCTTCATCTCTTTACATTAGTCTTCCATCATCATCATCATAATCATCATCATCTGTGGTGTGCCTGGAAGAGATTTCCAACTTATGGTGACTCAAACCAACCCTATCCCGGTTTCTTCTTTTTTCTTTTGTTTGGAGAATGTTTGCCTTCCTTTGAGGCTGAGAGAGTGTTTTTTTGACTTTGCTAAGGTCTCACCCAGTGCGTTTCCACTGAGCAGGGATTTCAGCCCTGGTTTCCCAGAGCCTTAGTTAGGTTGCTAGAATGAAAACTGGAGAGGGTGCCTTTATAATGGTTGTACAGAAAAGGAGATTTTGGCAGGTGTTGCTTGTTACCTTGTTGTGACAAGCAACACCTGCTGAAATTCCCTGTTCGAGAACCAGCATGGTGTAGTGGTTTGAATGTTGGGCTAGGGCACTAGAATCCCTGCTTGGACATGGAAACCTCCTGGGTGACCTTGGGCAAGTCACACTCTTTCAGCCTCAAAGGAAGGCAAAAAGCAAATCCCTTCTGAACAAATCTTGGCAAGAAAATCTGAAGTTGGCCTTCGGATGACCGTAAATCAGAAATGACTTGAAGGCACACAACAATACAGTCATTTAAGACACAGGAGCTGTCTCTAGTTTTCAGCCTGGCAACTCTAGGGACTCTTAGCCCAACATCCAAACCACTACACCATGCTGGTTTGTTGTTGTTGGTTTTGTAGTTTATTTTGGAATTCACTGCTGTGAGATCTAGTGGTGGCATCTCGTTGACCACTACAGGAAGCAAGATTTTGGACCAAATGGACTTTTGTTGTGATCCTGAGTTTGGAGATGTTACTTTTCTTTGGACTGCAACTCTGAGATGGGTGTTTCTGAGACTAATTCAAAAAACATAACATCTGCAAATTCTAAGGCTCTTCTCATGCTTTCGTGTTAGGAGGGCACTGCATGTTTAAATAGTTTCCCATGCAAAATAAATAACCTTGCATTGAGAAAGTAGTATACCAGGAAGAAGGCTACTCTCCAAATGTTGTACAAACATTTATAGCTTTTGTTTTGTTTTTAGATTTGGGAAACACTCAGACATACAACCACTGCCTGAAGTCTTCCTGAGACTACGACTGCAATTTGTGTTGCTTGGACAATCCTTTCACTGTGGTTGTTTTACTGTACAGCCAGACCCCTGTATCTGTGTGGGTTTGGTTCCCAGACTTACCATGGATACTGGAAACCATGGATAACAGCAAACCCTATTAAAATAAAAGAATTCCTGTACAAAAATACCATAGAGTTGCATTGGAGGACCTAGAAGACACCTACAGAGGATGCTTCTCTAGGCATTTTCTAGCACAACTCTATATATGTGTCCCTATTTTTTCAATCACAGATGACTGAAACTGCAGCTATTAATTCCACTGATATGGGGGTCTAACTGTATTTCATGAAAATAGACTCTGTTGGATATGGTGTTCCTTTGTGCTTCTATGTCTTTAAGGACTCCAGCCCTAGGGGATGCTGTACACAATCACATTCACCATAAGTTGTCCAGCAGTGTCTTGCTGCTTAAAGGTACAGGAGTTCTGGGTGTGGGTTCAGCCCAAGGAATTTGCTGCTTGCAGTGAAGAACAAAATGCACACACAGTGTATAGTACACCATGCATGGATGGCAACTAGGTCAGCTGCCAAATACTTTTTCAGTATTGGCAATGGGACAGGGTTTTCCACTCCACTTGTGTATGGTCCCAATCTTATTCGTAGTTCCCAACTACTGTAGACCCATTGACTCAATGGGATTTATGTAAGTGTTGACTCACTTGACCACTGATTCAATAGGCCTACTTTAATTGGAACTAACTAGCAGAATGGGGGTCTCTGTAACAGGTATAGAATGTTGGCCAAAGAGTGTATTTGCATATGCATGATTGGTTGAGAGTGAAAGTAGGAGGTGTTGTGGGAATCATGGGGTGAGTGTCTGATAGGCTTAGCAAGAAGACAAAGTTGAAGAGGAAGATTTAAGAAACCAATAGGATTCAGGCCTAAGATGAAAGACAAGCTATATAGCACACACTTCCTCCATAGCTCAGCATTTTCTACCTGAAATAGCTGCTTCACCCTGCCTAATGTAGGCACACAATGGAGGACCATGCTGCCTCTGGAGCACCATGATGTTGCAGCTGCCATTTTGGGTGAACAGCTGTAAGCTTAAGGCTTTTAAGTCCTTTTCTATTTTGTTGACTGTTTTGGGATGGGACCTCTTCCCCATAAGACCCCCACCCTCTCTCTCTCTCTCTCTCTCTCTCTCTCTCTCTCGATATATATATATATATATATATTTTTCCTGAGCCAAGTCAACAAACAATGCTTTATTTAGACTTTCATTCTTTTACCATATTAGCTTAAAAACAAAGGCAGACAAAAGTGCCTGAGGCCTGGAAGAAAAATGGCTATGTCAATTGAATAATACATTAAGAGGGAGCAAAACCAGAAAGAGCTTACATACATACACAGGCCAGAACGGTTCAAAATGGAGGATGACCTTCAAGCCTACAGCATTGACAATCAGACTACCATATCCAGTGAGAGGGGGGATTTTGGGGAGACTGAATTCTCCAAGTCTGTGGGCTTTGCAGTTCAGTCTTCCTCAAATCCCAGTTTGCTGCTCTTGAAAAGTTCCTGTTTTTTGTTTTCTCTTGATAGTCCAGATTTCCTTCTGTAAACCTTGAAGCCTTGTCACTTTAGAACCTGGCTAGGACCATGCTCCTGGGATAATATGACTTCATTTTTTTTTGTCCTGGGGTTCAGTGGATCACAGATGAATTACTGTCAGCTGGCCCCAAATGATAAACATATTTTAAAACAGAAGAGAGTGTTTTAAGCTGAAAATAATGGTTTGTTTGGGGTGGATTTTTGGAGGGGGTTGCTGGAGGCTTTATGGGGTCTCAGGAGCTACACTGGACCCCCCTAATGTGGCACACAGACAGCATAATGTCCATTCCCACTAGCCCTTTCTGAATGGGTTGAAAGAATATAATATACAATTCCTCATCAGCCAATAAAAAGAACTGGTTGGAATGGTTTCTTTTTCATTGCACAGCAATCAAGAATATGGCTTTATTAGTGTCTGAACACGTGATTAGTATGTAAGGAGGCAGGTAATTCCACAGGTGTAGGTGTGTTTCACATGGAGTTTGTAATAAGCAGAATTGAACTTGCTTGAAGAAGCTGTCCAGAGGCAGCAATTATATAAAGCCAGGCAGCACCTTCTTGGCTCCCCAAGTCACCTGAGCTCAGTGGGCCTGGAAACTAGAATCCTAGAGTTGGAAGAGACCACAAGGGCCATCCAATCCAACCTGATGCTACGCAGGAAGACACAATCAAAGCACTCCCAACAGATGGCCATCCAGCCTTTCTTTAAAACCTCCAAAGAAGGAGACTCCACCACTCTCTGAGGCAGTGCATTCCACTGCCCAACAGCTCTTACTGTCAGGAAGATTTTCTTAATGTTTAGGTGGACTCTCTTTTCCTGTAATTTGAGCCCATTGCTCCATGCCCTAGTCTCTGGAGCTGCAGAAAACAAACACACTTTAAAAATTTACAAGTAAACTGGGGAGGTAAAAAGAAAAAGAAAAGAGCACCCCCCACCTGGTTGTCCCAATCTCACCTGGAAATGATCTGAGAATTGGCGCTGTATTCACTGAACACAGTGGTGTGAGGCTCCAAATGCTGGCAACACCGGCAAAATAGTGCCATGGCTGATCTATTGACAACTTGGCCCATCAATAAAAAAGTACACCTTATTGATAATATTATTATGAAAGGATGACATCATTTGATAAGTGCATCTTTTGCATTAATTAGGTGTCATTATGATGCTATATTTGCCTGGTCTGATAAAGTCCTAACTGAGAGAAAGAAGCTGGAGCATAAACTTTCATAGACTTATGAAAACTTTTTTCTCTCAGTTGGTCTCAGAGGTCTTATAAGATCCCTTTGCATACTGATATTCCAGACTAACATGGCTATGTCTTTGAATTCAAAAGAGGGAGGTACATCAATAGGGTTGTGGGAACCTGTGGTTCTTTAGAAGTATTATTTAAAAAAAAACTTTAAAGGGGGAGGGACCCAAAACTTCTTAATAAGGAGTGAGGTATGCCAGTGCTTAGAGAAGGCTAACAAATTGTTGGGTGGTCACTAGAAACTGGGTGGCAGATGGAGCAGGTCTCAGAAAACAGATGGAATGGGGTGAACAGGAAGTGCTCAATACTGCAACATTTCATTGCAGATCCCACATGTATTATTCCTAACACCCCACAACAATTGACTTGGTGTGTATGTAGATTGTATGTGTGTGTGTTTAAATAAGTGTTTCTCTCTCTCTCTGCTTTACTTGCCATCCTTCCTAGGACTATAATCATAGTATTTCCAGTGGGCTGTTTAAATGTCCAAGGGAGGAACAGAGGAGCAAGGACAGGGGAGGGAGAGAGCAGATTTTGCAATTGTTTCTCTCAATATTGTACCCCGTCCAAAAAAAAAGGGGGGGAGGATTTGTTTGAGCTCCTAGTCAAAGATTTCAAAGCCCCGGAACCTACTTGGGTCCCTGAAGGATCAAGTGACCTCAAACACATCCTTTAATGTCCGCTGAGCCTCCCAAAAGAGAGACAACCCTGTGCTCTTGCATAACACAAGGAAGAATGGAACATGCTGTCAGGAGGAGCTGAGGAAGACCTCTCCTGGTCCGTGAAAGGAAAAGGCCGCCGTCTGGTACCATGGCAATGGAGCAGGGATTACACTGCGGCGGGAAATTGGTTCCTTTTGATTATTATTCCAGTAGGTTCTTCTCGGGCAGCAGCGATGCTGTTACTGAGCCTGATGAGAGGCCCCTTGCAAGGAAAGGGGAGACAATGAAAGGAGCACAGAGACACTTGCAGGCGGCCCTTTGGTGGTGGTGGTGGTGGTGGTGGGGAAAAGAAGCCTACCCTGAAAATGTTTTGGATGCAGCATTGGGTTTATCACAGGGAGGTAGTCAGGCAGATGGAATTTTTTTGAGGAATGGGTGTTCATTCTTCCAGTTTCAGGATGGTCCTTTCAGCAGGGCAAAAGCCTTCGTCACAATCCTGGGCTACGTTGTGTTTATTCAATGGCAGTGGAGATGTTCTTTGTACATGCTCAGATGCACTCTTTTTTCCCTTTGAGGCTGCACCTGCACTGCAGAAATAATAGCAATAGCAATAGCATTTAGATTTCTATTATCTCTTGTCAGTGCCAAAGCACTCCCTAAGCAGTTTACAATGTGTTAGCTAATTGCCCCCAACAAGCTGAGTACTCTTTTTACCAACCTACGGAAGGATGGAAGGCTGAGTCAACCTTTGAGCCCTGCAGGATGGAATTTACAACGTTGTGGCCGTAGTACCGACATTTAACCACTGCACCACCAGTTTGACAGTTTTAATTTTAATCCAGTTTGACACCACTTTAACTGCTGTGGCTCAATCCTATGGAATCCTGGGATTTGTAGTTTGTTGTGGCACCAGAGCTCTCTAACAGAGAAGGCTAAATAGCTCACAAAACTATAAATCCCGGAACTCCATAGCATTGAGCCACAGCAGTTAAAACGTTGTCAAACTGGATTATTTCTGCAGTGCAGATGAAGCCCTAGTTATAGAGCATTCCTCTCCACTTGATTGGCAATGTAGCTTTGCTTCTTGGAGGGAGGGATTCTTCCATTTGCACCCTGCCATTGTCTCTTTCCAGTCCATTCCTTTGCCTTCCCATTCCTGTGTTGTGAGTAGGGGTCTAATTCTTTGCTAATTTTGTTCTCAGTGGAAGTAATGAGTAAGTTTAGAAATATTTTTCCTGAAGAAAAGTCTTCAAAAATTGAACAGTTTTCAAAGAGCATTCACAGCTTGGACTTCTAGTATGTCTGTACTAAAAACAGAATTTTCTGTGCATGAAACAGATTTTTTAAAAAATACAGAAAATGACTGTTTCCTGAATAGAAAATGCTATTTTCTGTGCAAAACAAAAACAAAAGAAGTATGGCTTTTTTCCTCTCAAATAATCTGTTCTGTAGAGTTGCCAAATTGAAAACTGGAGGGGCTCCTGTAACTTTCATGGTTGTATAGAAGAGGGAACAAGTGTTGCTCTGAACAAATCTTGCCAAGAAAACCCCATGATAGGTCTGCCACACAGTTGCCATAAACTGGAAATGACTTGAAGGTATACAACAACAACAACAACAAGAAAGTTCACCTGTAATTTAGTAAATTGTCCCCTTCAGCCTCCATAGTTGCCTGCCCCTGATTTTTGGTCTTGGGTGCATGCCTTTTTGATAGCAGGTAGGCTAGCTTCTTGGATTCCAACAACAGCAACAGCTTCCAGCAAGTGTATAGAAAGCTGTTTTACACTGATTATTTGTCCCTCTAAACCTTTAGGTAGCTTAGCTCTAACTGACAGAAGCTCCTCAAACAGGATTCTTTCATAGGGCTTGCCTATATGAGGCATAGAGAAGCGGATTGCTCCACAGTAAAGGCAACTTGCTGCAGCTATGATTTGTCTTAATGGTTGGTTTTGGGGTTTGGGTTTTTTTTAAAGGTAGATCGCAGGCATGTGAAGCTATCCTTGTTTGCTGTGTGAATGGGCATGCCTGCAAATCATGATGGAGTGCATGAGTGAATTACGCATGTTTTTACTTACCAATTTGCCACTGCCAGACAGGTTTTTTTTTTTAATATTCCCAAAGTGCAATAGAGCAATATTTCACTCTAACAGAAAAGCAAAAAAACCCAACCCCCATTTTATTGTATTAGCGTTCATTCGCTAAGGTGAAAAAAAAAACCACCACATGGCGGTTCCAGGTGCTTGCTTGTTAGCAAGCCCTGCCTCCATGTTCATCTGGCCAATCAGCTTTCAGCTCCTGCTCGTATGGGAAAGCGAATCAATTGGGTTGCTTGTCCCAATGAGCAGGAATGCACATCCCCCCCACTGTTTTTTAAAAACTCCAGGAAAAGCTGTGAAGGCTTTTCCCGTGGAGTATATGGTGTATTTAGCCCCCCTCCTTCCAAATATGGCGATACGATATGGGATGCCATTAAGACAGCTCATATTCTCCTCACATTCTGTGAGGAGTATTTTCACCAATAGTCCTACCTGGAGATCCCTGGTGGTCTTCCATCCAGGTACTAACCAGGTCTAATCCTGGTTAGGTTTCAAAATCAGATGAGACTGGTTATGTCCAAGGTGGCATGATAGGACCATGGTGAAGTGATTAATCGTTTTAACTCCTACCTTTGAACCAGGGAAAGATTATGGTGAAAGTCTACCTTAAGTAAACAATCCCACAAATGGAAGGATCAAATATTCATGGGTTCACTGCTTAAACCTCCATCTTAAATTAAAGTTGCCAGGTTCTCGAAACAGTAATATGGAACAGTCAGGTGCTATCTCAAAACTGTGGAGGAGATGTGAAGTTGGCCAGCAGCCACTGGAAGACAATGAATTTCACCAGTATGAGTACACTGCCCACTTTGACCTGGAGAACTGAAAGCAGGAAGATTTAGGTGCCAGGCATGCTTAAAAGAGGTATGTAGGTATGTAGTTAAAGGCTATTGCTGAGTACCAAATCCTGGAGAAATTGTCTTTGTGAGTGCCGGTGGCACATACTCTTCCCAAGCAAAGAGCAAATAGGGCATTTGGGGTGTCCCATATTCACGCAGGTATGAGATGGGCTCTCATACCCTCCAACTGTCAGGGAGAGTTCCAGTTAATCCTCTGCCATGCCACTTTATCAGCTGCTTTTAAAATGATCCAGCTTCTCTGTCCTCCCACTTCCCCCCCCCCTCTACAAAGAGAGAAGGAAGAATTGCACTGGACATTCCGGGATGTTGGCCTCCTTGAAAATAGGGCCTATCCCTTTAAGGGAGGGGAACACTTTTCTATCTTGTTCAGTTGACCCTTCAGTCAACATGGTTTGTACCCCTAACTGATGGAAGTAGGAATGAACTGTCTTGCAAAACGGGCTCCCTTGTTTTTCAGGCAGTTGGAAGATTCTGGCCAAAATTGTATTGATTAATCCCAACTAGAAAAGATCCATTGAATCCATTATTAAAATGGTGAGTAAAGACATAAGTAAATTCTATTGACTCAATGGGTCTACTCTAGTGGAGATGAACAATAGGATTCAGGGAAGGGAATTGAATGCTCTATGACCCCACAAACGAAAAAGCTGCATTTAAGGTGTCACCAGCTGCAAGCGAAAATGCACAAGCTTACATTTTCATCCAAGGAATGGTTCTTTGTTGCCATAGCGACTGCTTAGAGGCCGTGTATTTTTTTTGGATTTCCATTTTGACAGACTTTTAATACTTTTTTAAAAAAATGATCAATTTGCAAAAAAAGGCAGCAAGTCAATGAATTTCTATTTGGGCAACAAAGAAGCTCTGAATTCATTTGAAGCTGAGGACCCTAGAGGGGAGTAAAACAGCCACTTTCCCATGACCCAGCTCCTTCTTGCAGATACAGAACTTGAAGGGAAAAGAACTGGATTTAAACAGATTGTACACAATACAATGTACACAACAGGGCTTCTGGAACTGATGGAGATGGAAGCCAAGATCCTGTTATGTTTCTATGGAGCGTAACATACCCCTGGTGTTACTCATTGGAAAGACGGTGGCAGTGACAATCTTCCAGGGTGTGTCCATACTACGCAATTATAGCACCTGCATATCACTTTGATCTGCCGTATGCCCATTCTATGGAAGCCAGGAGATTTGTAGTTTCATGAGGTACTTGGACTTCTTTGCCAGAAAGCTCAACTCAAAGCTCAAACAGAACAACCTCTTTCCTCTTCCTCTCTCTTTAGTGAATTTCAGTGGGGATGAGCAACAGTCCCCAGTCTTCAGTCTCCTCCCTCCCTACTTCCGCTGCCTGAGATGGTTGCAATGGTGGTTTTCCATGGGTTTCAAGGGGACAGAGTGTTGCCCCCCCTTTCCCCATTCAAAACAGGACAAGTGCATGCGTATGTCACAAACAGGATTCCAGTCAATGCTTTGAAAAATGGGTATTTTTTCATGGTACAAAGTGGTTTTGTGTGTGTGTGTGTGTGTGTGAAAAAGAGAGAGAGACCTATTGAAAGTTGGGATTGTCACTCTAGGAGGTTTCTAGGAGCAATCACCCTTTGGGGAGAGGAGAGGGAAATAAAAGGGAGGTCCAGAGAGTTTAAGCATCAAGGTTCACAAAAATAGCCTAGGGGCACATGCGGCTCCCAGGGTTAACCTTTGCCTACCCCTGGATTCATGGATGCCTATTTGCATTTCCTAGGGCATGTTTGTGTGCATCTTGAAAATCTAAGCAGTGATCTCCTTATGCATTTGTCAAACTTGGGCACATCAGATCAATGTTTTCCTTTGCCAAATGTATCACAAACCCAAACAGGTATGAATTAAAAAACATAGCCATGTTGGTCTGGAAGATCAGTATGCAAAAGGATCTTGTAGCACTTTTGAGACTGAGACAAAGAAGTTGTAGCGGAAGTTCTTTGTAGACTTGGCCTGCTTCCTAAGATGCTTTTGGACTGTCACTCCCAGAATCCTCCAGCCAGCAGGTATGGACTTTCAGCTGCAAAAGGTGCCAGATTCTGTTTTGGATCCAGGAGGGGCACACTGGGAAATCTTTTTTTTAAAGGCCTAATTCTAGCTAAGAGTGCCTAGTTTAAGAAAGTTGCTCAATAAGATGTTGTACCCTCTCCTCCTTCTTTCCTCACAAAACCACACATGAGGGTACTGTATCTGTCAATAGAGAGTGGCACAGAGATGTAGTGAAAAATTGGTGAGCAGGTATGCTAACGCCCTCTGCTGGACAGAAGTGATGTTGGCTGTGAGGGATGGGCATGAATTTTTGTTTTATCTATTTATTACAATGTTTATATATTATTCCCTATCTAAAGATCCGGGGGAAATATACAGTGAAATCAACTTGGCCAGTTTAAAACCATGTAAACAATAAAATGATATTAAAAGACTAAAAACTTATTAAGGAATTAAACAAGTTCAAAGAAGACAGATTAAAACCAGTTAAAATAGTTTAAAACAATTTAATACCATGCACATGAGCAGCTTTATGTACAGTAGGACCCCCATATGCACAGAAGATTGGTTATGGGGGGGCCCTGTGGATACCAAAAACCACAGATAAAAATAATAACAAATGCCATTGAAAACAATGGGACTTCCAGTTTAAAAAGCTATAGAGTTGCTTTGGAGGACCTAGGAAATGTCTAGAAAGGATGCTTCTCTAGGCATTTTCTAGGAAGACTCTATGGTAGGTGTGCTGTTTTATGTCCTGTGGATAACTGAAACTGCAGATATTGGTTCCACATATATGGGGGTCCTACGGTATAATCAATTAGATGCAAAAGTCTTTAATGAACAACCATGTTTTTGCTTGGCACTAGAATGATAACAATATTGGTACCATGGGCCTCTAAATGGAGGGTATTCCATAACTGGGGTCCCACAGGAGAAAAGTCCCTCTCCCATGTCCTCCCACAGCATATTGCTCTGACTGATACGACACAGAGGAGGGTCCCTCCAGCAGAAATAACCATTAGTTCATCTCTAAAATAGCCCACTATCTTATTTCTATTAACATGCGGAATTTCTTTCATAGCTAAATTCCATTATTCAGTTAGTCCATACCAACTAGGAGTAAATCACTGAATCAATTGAACTTACATAGATGTTGTCTTACCAAGTTGCTATTGGTTTAATGGGTCTATTCCAGTACAGTTACATGATTTCGCGTATCTGTGGTAAGGCCAGGAACATATTGTCCACGGATATGGGGAGGGGCACCTGTATTGTATTTATTCTAACTTTTTAGTCACTTTGAGTCCTGGTTTTGGGGAGAAAGGTGAAGTACAAATAAAGTTAAGAACAACAGCAGCAGCAGCAACAACAATAATAATAGTTGGTTATAGTGGAATCTTCTTTCAGAAAAAATGGCAGTCTTATCAGAATCCATTTTATAAATCCCTTTTGTTTTAATGGTATTGGTTTTCCATCAGGGAGCATTCTGTATTGACCTGATATTTTTCTTCTAGTGCTATTTTAACCCCTTCCTCCATGTTTTAAGACTATGAGTCAGCTGGTAGCATATCCTTAAGACTACAAAACTCATAAGGCAGTACAAGTGTTACCAAAGCATAAGTGTGACAGAGCCATAACTTCACATGAACTACTTATTATATGGAAGGAAGTGCTGCAGAAATAGAGCTACAGAGAATATGAATACAGAGTGACTTTGCTGCAGATATGTATAGTTTGGGGCCAGAAAAAAAATGACAGATATCAATGGAGAATTATAAACCTCAATAATAGTGTATTCATTGTACCCTTGGACTCTGCCTCTGTTTTTTTTTAGGCAAACAACTCTTGACCACCTAGGGTTATTGTCTTTTGGATGTCCTCCATCATTTTCTGGACGAGTGAGCAGCCCGTGTCATCCTTTATGTATCATTATCTTCCATGTGCCTGGCCAGATAAGAAGTCTACATATGCACAAGTCATATCCATGTTTCCTATTGTTAGGTACAATTAGATGGCCTCAGGGATTGACAAGATGCCTGCTGCCGTACTATAATATTTTGGCAGCTCCAGGAACTGGCAAGTCTCAATCCTCCCTGTGATTTGGAGACTCTTCCAGTTTCTTTCTGGCATGTTTGCCAATGTCATGGAGAGCACAAGCATGAGCTCGTGCCAAGGATGCATGCAGAGTGGATAACATTTCTCTTTGTTACGCACTCGATCTTGACATGGCATTAGGGTGCCCTGGGCAAGTTCTGTCAGGCACTGTGCCATCTGAAGGGCTGAGCATATTGAAAGCACAATACGAGTGTTGAGACATGAGCAGTGAAATGAGTGTTGAGACACTCCATCCTGGTGAAGGAGATCCAAATGTTGTATCCAGAGTTCAAATGCCTTTGGCTGAATCAAAAGCAGACACAATACAGCACAATGTGGTCTGAGTTAGGCTGGTGTTTCTGGCCCTCCACGAAGCAAACCAGTAACAAATACAAGCCAGAGTCATCCATGCCAAACCAACCATTGCCCTGTGCATGTGACCCCCCTCCAGCTCTCTGGGGTATGTGCAGACTGAAAAGGGAGTAGTTCTATATATACGTCTTCCATTGTAGAGACTGGCTAACAGTAGGTATAGAGGAAACAGGGCTTACAGAGATGAAGCCCTGAGACTTTTGATTAGCAGGGGCTATGGGATCATCTGCCAATTGCGTTGGACTCCCCTCTCCCCTCTAAGTTTAGCTGCAATCCCCACAGTAGCTGAAAGGAAAATGGGTTTCCTCAGAAACCATGGATTGTTCTGAGCAATCCCTTCAGTAATCCAAGGTATTTTAGGGTGTCTTGGGCATCAGTGGGCAACAGCTGTTAGTTTTATAAAAGACCTACTCTGGATACAGGTGAAAACACCTAAAAGTGTTGATACAGATATATAGATCAACACAGACACCTGATTATTTTTTTTATTATTATTGTCCTTTAGGGACTATCATGTTAAAGGCCTGGACTTCAACATTTATAGGAAACTATGAAGCTTGCCTCATCTCTCAAAATCTCTAAGACACCAATAAAACCCCTCTAAAAATGGAAATATCACAAAAGACATCTAGGCAGACCCCTTTTCTGCTTCTTGTTTCCTCTGTTTAGCTGCTATAACTGCAAAAAGAGCAACCCTGAAAGTCACAAAGGGATTAACCCCTTGCAACAGAAAAGTCAGTTAAGACTCATTGCCCCATTCTCTCCAGTTTTCTAGGAATAGGGCAAAATAGCCATCTAGGAATGAGACAAAAACTAGGTACGGGACACCCTTTTTATAATCTCATGTTGCAGGCAAATTTTTAAGTGTGCTTCATTTCCTGTGTGTTTTTGTTTTGTTTTTTAATTTAGATATATTTTTTAAACTTTTAAGCATGCTCGCTTCCTGCGAGAACCGCCGAGATCACAGTCAGCATTGAAGATGGAAGTATGAGGCTGCTTTTTCACATGATCATGGCAACATTTAATAGAAAGGGTTCTTTTGTTGGCAGAAAAATGGTGTAAAATATGGTGGCAAAAGAATGTTTTTAGAGACTTGCCTGATAAAGTTCCTAGTTTCCAGTCCCAATGAGAGAAGACCCTGTAAATCAATGTGATTTGCATAAGTGTTGATTTATCGTTCAATTCAACAGGTCTATTCAAGTTGGGACTAACACTCATCTGAATTTCCACAGAGAGAAATCCCCATGGTCACATGGAGGGAGATACTTTATGCAGACACAAACACATTTTTTTCAGATCTGAAAGCTGTTTAAAGTCAGCCTTAAAGTTGAATATTGTTTTTCTTTTTTAAGGTTTCTTGTTTCTTACGTGCCCATTTCAGTCCCTATAGCCAGTCTTTCCATTCCCAGGGAAAGTTTGTGCAAAATCTAAAATAATCTCATTCCACTCAGCCACAAAATATTCGCACTTGGTAAGGTCTAGATAGAGCAATGATTGTTTCCTATGGCACCACAGCTGAGTCAAATAACTTGTTTTGGTTGGGCAGTTATAAAAAGCCTATGTTTTGTCAATCTATCATCCTGAAGAAGTAGGTCTACAGACTTGTTAGCTGGGCTTATTTTTGTTTGGTTTCGTTTAAGAGTCCACATTCATCAGGGCAGGAGCATTGCAGTCTTCTCCATAAAGTCATCCCATCCTCATTTATTTAGATGTCTGGCCAGTTAATTGCGAAAGAAATGCCTTTGGGATTGTATGGGCAACATTGATCTCTCTGTCAATGAGGGATGCAAGTTGGAAAAGTGGAGTTAAACTTCATGGAAACAAACAGCACATGGGAAGAAAAACATGGATTTTTAGCCAATGTGTGAGAAAGCAAGGGCATTTTAACCTAATGACAATTAATGGTATCATTTATTTAGTAATTTAATGTATATCCTGCCATTCTTGGGATGCAAGCTGGCTTCTAATAATTTTTTTAAAGGTCCTATAAAAATAAAATAAATTATGCATATTAAAATGCAAATTGTACTATTAAAATACCAACTAAAACCATTTACGCACTCTACACTAATAGTAAATAAAGTGTGAACTCTTAAAAAGCAAGCACATCCATTTAAAAAACTTCTGGTCACAAGAGATAGTTGGCTGCTGAAGGCCTGCCTGAATAGAAAGGCCTTTGCCTGCTTACAGAAGGACAACAGGGAGGAAGCCATATGAACCTCCCTTGAAAAGGAATTCTGTTATCTGGGAAGAGCCAGCAAGAAGGTTTTCTCTTATGTTGCACACTTTGCGTTCAGAAGGTCCCAAGTCCAATCTTTGGCATCTACAGGTAGTACTGGAAGAACTCCTATCTGAAATCCTGGAGAGCTGCTGACATTTGGTGCTGACCACACTGTGCTAGATAGAGCAATGGTCAGAGTCAGAGTGAGTTAGCCCGACTAGAATCCCCCTATTGAATGAATTCTTGGAGGTGAATAAGCGCATGAGCAAATCACATTGATTCAGTGGGTGTACTGTACTCTAGCTGGAATGAACAGCAGGATTTAGGCCAATTATAAGTCAGCTTCATATGTTTTTGCACCTCCTGGGTGATTCTAGTCTCTATCACACTACATTGTTATAGCACTATTATTCCACTTTAACTGCTATGGCTGCCTCCAGTGGAATTCTGAGGTTTGTAGTTTAGTGAGGCCTAAGAGCTCTCTGGCTGAGAATGCTAAATACCCTTCCCTAAACTACAAATCCCAGGATTCCACAGGAGGCAGGCATAGCAGTTAAAGTGGAATAATAGTGCTATAACAGTGCAGTGTGATAATCTTCAGGTTGCAGTCTAGCCACTCTTATGGTAGACAGATTTCAGGTTGTGACTGAAATAATGACTGAAATAATTTCCCAGGACAGTGATGGCACACAAATCCCAATGTTGCCCTCAAAATTGGCCTAAAACCAGCTTATGTGGTAGAAGTTACAACTTAAGCCTATGTACCTGATAAATTTGAAGGAAGCAAAAGACATTCCAGTAAGACAAAAGCAAAAAAAGTTGCTCCTTTAACAGTGACTATGTGTGAAGGGCTGTTGCTGGTTGGCGTTTTTGTTTTAAATCACCATTCCATCTTTGTCACACCATTGTGTTATTGGAGCCTGTTCTTTCTTCCCTCACTCCACAGCTGAACAGCACCCAGGAGATGCTCCATCTTGTTGTAGCCTAATATGATGCTTATCTTGAATGCAGACACCTAGACAGCGCGAGGGTTTCATGCAAATGTAGCATCTCGGAGCCTTTGCCAACTATTGATTAGGTATCTGAGTCCGCTTCCCCTGATAATAGGGCGTAAGACTCAGCCAATAAAATAAGAGGAAGGAAAACCTGTCATGGTCATTCGATGCAACCTTGGAGCCAATGGAAAAGAGAAGCTGCATGACTGGATGAAACGAAAGCAAAGGGAGGGGAGGGTGGAAATCTGTCTTAGCAACAGCAGAAAACCACCTTCTCTATTCTCCAATGCCACCACCTCCTCCCTGTGTCCTGAGCTCTGTGGCACAGGAAGATTCCTGCTTATATTTCTTAACATTTTGAGCTGCTTTGGATCTCAGATGGAATGTGGCATATAAAAAAAGGAGAAAGAAGGCCAGCTTGCTGGAGCAGTTCCCTATCAGCTTGATAAAGGTTGTGTTTGTGAAAAAGAAGTTTCCTCCCCCACCACCCCAGGTCATTTGATCTTCAGGTGGAATAAGTAGCCATTGTCTTTGGTTCTTAATCACTCCCCGTGAGCAACTTTGATTGCAAATTAATATTGGCTTCATTTATGGCTGCCTTTAATACGTTCCTAGTACAGATAAAAGCATTGTTTGAAACCCACTTGAGCATTTTCAGTGGTATTTATTTACCACTGGGAGGCTGGGCACCAGAAGGTAGGAATGTCTATGAAGAGGAGGCCATTTTGAGTCATGTCTTTCCCCAGAAGGCAATGTTCTGTCTGTTGTCTCTGGGGTTGTCTAAATGGTGAAAATACCCCTTATGGAATTCACTGGGAATACGACCTGTCTAAATGGGATCCTCATCAATCCACTGTATTTGGAAGGACTGGGGCCCAAAGCAGCAAAAACAATGTTGGAAAAGCCTTCACAGCTTTTCCCATAGTTTTAAAAAAACTATTCCTGCTCATTTGGACAAGCGATTCACTTTGAATTGCTTTCCCATAGGAGAGGAAGCGCAAAGCTGATTGCCCTGCCACCATGTTGAATTTTTGCCTTAGCAAGCGATCAGTAAGGTGATAAAACAGGGTTTGTTTGTTTGTTTGTTTGTTTTTGCTGTCCTTTTTAATAATAATAATAAAAAACCACCCTAGCACACCTTGGACATTATGGTTTTTTTTTTTAAAAAAAAGTTTGGCAGTGGCAAAGTACAAATGCAAGTAAATCACTTGCTGCTGCCATCTAACATGCGAAGCTTACAGGGGCAAAAACACCGTTAAGACAAGTTGCTGCTGCTACGAAATGCCATTACTGTGAGGTATTCCTGTTTACCCCCCCCCCCATTGTATAGACAGGGCCTCTGCCTTACCTTCTTATTGCTCGCTGTTTTCATGTCCCAGTAACCTATCACTGTGGCAATATTACCTTCTACACTGCGCCTTTTCATTTCAATGGGTTTTTCACAAGAAAAGGTCCCTGTAGATTCTTTTTCAGGTTACAAAGGATAAAAGGTTCTAGATCAGAAACAGTCCACCTGTGGCTCCTGAGTGTTTATGGAGCCTCCACCCAGGCCAGCCTTTTAATGACAAAAAAGAGAATATGGGTCTCTCGGAAGTTTCTAGAAATGGCAACTAACTTTTAAATAAGTTGCAGAGACCCTTTGCCCTGTTCAACATCCAGTCCCCCCCTCCACTTTAAGAAACTAAAAGTGGACTTTCAGCCTCTTCTACTTTTTTGTTTTTGGCCCCACCCTCCACAAATTTTGCCAGTCCATGTGCCCTCTGAAGGGTCTCTGTGGCAGGAATTTGGTCCCCAGACTTGCCACAATTGCCCACTCCTGCTCTACATGGAGTTACCTGGAGGTGAAGGTCTGTTATCATTATTCTCACTTCAATTGTTATGTTCTCACTCATCCAATTTTTATGAGTGACATGAGTGTCCTTGCACTTATTGTAAGATAAGCTTTGTGCATATTTTTTGGATGGAAGTTCCCACTGTCACATGTTTCTAACCAATAGAATACCTTGAACTGGAGCTCTCCGCAGTTTTTGCTTTCAGAATGACGTAGAAGTACTCTGGTGATGTCAATACCCTTGTGAGTCAGTCACTGAATCTAGAGCATTACTGTTTAATAAACTGATGTCTCGTCCTTTTGCACTAGGCTTATATATATCTTTTCTTCTTTCCTATTGCCCTTTTCTTCTTTTGCTCTTCCTCCCTGCAGATGATCAGGGGCTGTTTGTTGGCATGGAGAGGATGGATGACAAATAGGCTTAGCTTTCGCAGTGGAATGCAAGTGGGTCCCTGATATTTTTAATTAAGAAGCAATGACAGCTGGCTTAATTCCCTGAGTCTGCATTTAAGGGCTTCTTGACCTAGACGTTATTGGACATGGTCTTAAGACCAATATATATAGGTCCTGGTGGTGCTGCTGTTTGTACCTTCTGTCTAGACAGGCGTAGGGTGGACAAAATCTATGCTGGTTTTCTGCATGCAAATAACAGTCTGAAACATTTCTGAGTTTTGGGAACTAGTGTCAGGAGAAGTGAGATGTCCAGAAAAGCAGCAGAAAAAATGGCTGCACTCACTTTGCGTTCTATGATCCTACCTGATGTTGCTTTCTAAGTTGGCTTCTGTACGATATTGTATGCATAGGATTCTGAACGTGGGAGGCATTCTGCATCCTCTCTTTTCCCAAATGCCCAAATCTAGCAAGGGAGCAAAGACAAGTTGTGGCTCCGATGTCAGTGGGGTGGCAAATCTCTTCCGGGATTTAGTCTGAACTTGAAAGGAGCTATCCAAGGTGCTGAGCCTATTTTGGGGTCTGGGTTAAGCAGCATGTAACGAGCATTTTACAAATTTTGTTTAAGCAATAAGAAACCATTCCCATTGAAAATGTGACATTTGAAAAGTACAACAATAAATATTGGCTTCTTAAACTTGAACTTCTACATTGTGTGTTCTTTTCTCTTTGATAAAAATACTTCTGTGTTACTCTTATATCAGTATTAGTTTTTAATTCCTTATTTATCTTATAAAAAAGAAAAGGAAATATGGATGTCAAAGAAAGGAACAACGCATCCTTTAATACATAAAACTTCCCACCCTACAACTTCTGATGATTTGTGTTCGTATTTCTACTCCAGTATTAGCAGATTAATGTTACTATAAGCTAAAGCAAGCCTAGTACGATTTTTATATCCTAATATTTCCTTTTGTGGGATGAATTATTTTTAGTTCCTATATCTGATCTAAGTTTCAGATTTATTGTATTTCTCTTAGTTGATTTAATATTATATCTCAACCCCATTTCATTTCCATATAATTTGTCACATTTTTTCAACTCTCCTGATGATTTATTAGTATACCTTCTTTCAACTAGTTAGTAAGTTTATCCA
This sequence comes from Gambelia wislizenii, assembly GCA_030847615.1. Classification (NCBI taxonomy): domain Eukaryota; kingdom Metazoa; phylum Chordata; class Lepidosauria; order Squamata; family Crotaphytidae; genus Gambelia; species Gambelia wislizenii. The sequence continues at coordinate 37,014,803 of JAUMIR010000007.1, forward strand.
TCTCAAACATGTCTAAAACCTTCATGATCCATTTGTTGTTGGATTTCATCTGTTCTCCATTTCTGAGACAAGACCAATCTTGCTGCCGTTACCATATATATCAGAATTTTTTCTTTAGGTTTAAGCATGAGTCTTCCATCATGTTTAGAAAGTACAATTCTGGTTTGAGTTGTATATTGATCTTAAATATTTCTGATATCAATGTGTGAATTTTCCCCCAAAACTTTTTTGTTTCTTTACACTCCCACCACAAATGGTAGAAAGTTCCTTTTTCTTATTTGCATTTACAACATAAAATACTGTAGTTACCATACATTTTAGCGATTGATTCTGTTGGGAGCTAGGTACCACTGGTAAAATATTTTATAAACATTTCCCCTAATGGTTATTGCCCTTGTTTATTTTCATTCCTTTAATCCAGGTCCTCTTCCATTGGTGCAGATTAATGGAATGCCCTATATTCTGAGACCATGTAATCATATTGTCTTTAACAGTCTCACTCTCTGTCTTCAATTTCAATATTAGTTGATATAATTTAGACAAACAATGTTCTGAACTGGAGATTCTTATCTTTTTAGGTTTCTCTCACATTTGATTAATCTTTAAAATCCCAAATTCTTTCCATCCCAAATGTGAAGAAACATGTGAATTTTGGTAAAAAAATTTAAAATCAAAAATTCAACTGAAATGAAAAATTAACAAACCAGTCAGTGATAGAACCAACAATATGGAGTATGTAGAGTTCTATACTTCTGCACGGAATAGAGGGGGGACACGAAGTTGCTAAGGAGAGCATGGAAAAAGGGTCCCCCCCACCCTGATTACAGCTCCCAGCATATCCCAGCCAGAATGGCCACTGGCTGTGTTGGCAGAATGTTCCACTTGTTTGAAGGATTTGTAGCCTTAAGGCCAGAAGCCTTTTAGTGACTAGGTTACACTACCATAAAAACTTTTTAGAGTATTAGGCAAGGAGGTACCTAGTTCCTGATCCAAATAGCCACTGATTATCTGGGGGAAGTCTAGGAAAAGATCTATCACTTGGCTGGCAGTTGCCACCTTCCTGGACTTCTGTAGGGTTGCCGGATCTCAGGGCCTGGACCCTCTTCTGTGATGCTCAGTGCGAGGAGAGGAATCTCAGGCTGAGAGCAATGCTTGAAAAGGTATTGTGTGCACCCCTCTTTTGTTTGACTTGGTGTTTTTGAATTGTATACTCTTTGCAACTGTCCTTGATTTTTAATGCATCATGTTCAATGACATCCACAGAGGACACCCTTTCTAATGTTGCCTTCTGTTATATTGCAAGAATTCACCCCTAGATCTCAAGTATGGCTATGAAATCTCAGGGCCTAGGATAGTCCTGACCTGGCAGCCCTAGAGCTCTGGGTAAATAGGATCTTGGACCCTGAAAGGAAGCTGGAATCCTGCATGGAGAGATGAAGTATAAAATTGTGCCCAGGTGGAACTGTGCCCCATCTCCTCTTTTGTCTCCTGCAGGACTCACCTCTCATGGGTCCCCCCTCCCCCGCTATGACCATGAATACTTGGGGAGAAGAGGGCTGGACTATCCAGCTGTATGGTTATATCCTGAGTTACAATGAGAAATGCATTTTCAAGGAACCTTCCTGGGGCTGGGGAAGTCCTCTGAAGGGGTTCCGGAGGATGACATTGTCATTGCATGTGTAACTATATGGAGACAGCCATTTACTCCTTCAGTACCTCAACTTTCCACCAGTCGCTACATGATGTGTGTGGCTTGGCGGGGGGCTGTAAGAGACCTATGGGTTTGGAGGGGTTTGGAGGTTCCTATTCAAGGGGAGTTGTTGAATCCCTCCCTCTTTGATGACCAAAAATAGGCATGTGCAAGTGTACATGCTTTCAAGTTGCCTGCCATGAATTTTCTTAGGTAAGGAATACTCAGAGGTGGTTTGCCATTGCCTTCCTCTGAAATATAGCCTACATCATCTGGTCTCCCATCCAAGTACTAGCCAGGTCTGACTCAGCTTAGCTTCCGAGATCAGAAAAGATCTGGTACTTTTGGGGTATTTAGGCTGGTGTTAGGCCAGTACATGTCACTTAGGAGTATGATACTAGCCTAAATTTTCTCATGATGCTCTTTCATCCCTAAGTAACATTAAAATCTAGCTTATAGTGGAGGGAAAGTAACAGAGGTAGAGAAGGTGACCACCACCACCCTGCTCTCAGTTAGACATGCAGAGCCAGAAAAATAATTTTAATTTTTTTAAAAAACACTTCTCTGTTTACTACATTGACATTTGTGCTGCTGCTCTAGGCACCTCACCTCTGTGTCAGCAGAGAGGTTTCGAGACTGGAGAAAACTTTGTTTTCTAGCCTAATTAAGCTCTGATGACTTCAGCTATATTTGCCACTTCTGATTAAGGCCAAGATACTAATTAAACTCTTGGATGATTAAAAATGCAAATTGTCAGGTCTCTCTGTTCCACAGCAGGCTTCTGTTTTCATGCTTCGGGACAGGAGAAGTCATCTTTGGAGAGTCTCTAGTGGGAGCAGGCATCTTTTTCTTTCCTTTTTTTAAAATGCACCCCTCCCTCTGTGTGGTGTAGCAGAAATGCTGGTTTCTGGGGGCAGAGTTTTGCCTCGTATCCTGAAGTTAGAAAATTACATTTGATTAAAACAAGTAGGCGTGTAGGTATGTTCATTTGGGTGTGAGCTTTATCTCTTTGGGAATAAACATGAATATCAGGCATATGCTAAGTGAGAAGGCTGCATATGGAAAGCAATCTAAAAAAGAAGAGACCGGGAGCATAGCCCAGTAGTAGGGTGCATGTTGTGTGGGCAGACGATTCCAGTTGTCATGAAGTACAGAAAGATCAGCAGGCCTAAGATGGATGCTGCCAGTCAGAGAAGGGATAACTGGAGCAGATGGACAAATCTGATACTGTATTCCACATTCCTATGTTCAACCATGTGGGGTTCTTATTTGGTTTCCTGAAAAATTTATTAAAAGGTCAGAATCCTGTTGCATTCATTAAATGGCTAGAATGCCACATTGGAGAAATTTTTTTCCAGTTGCTTCTGTAGGAAAAAACTTAACATATACGTAAGATAACTGTTGGTGGCTTATGCATATGCAGGTTCTTCCTATAGAAGCAATTGGATATTTTTGTCCAATGTGGAATGGCCATATTCAGTTCAAGGTTCCAGAAGTGGAGTTGCGCATGCCGTGCCATTGTGTGTGGATGTCCATATGCATTGTGCATTGTCCATCCAGAAGAGCATGCTCATTTGTCTGCACATTCTGTTGTGCAATGTTGCAGTTCAGTAGCAGGGCACTATTGCAAAGCTGGCATGTAAGCATAAAAATATGAGCATAAAAAGTTGCACACTGTTTCCTCAGTGTAGGATCTTGGCTGAGGTTTTGTTCAGAGGACCAACTCCTCCATTTGTTGTCAAAATGTACTTAAGGTAGCATTTCAGTCACTAGGAAAAGGAAGAGAAAAAAGGGAGGGCAGCAGTACAAAAAGTGTGAGAGATGAGAGCTGTAGAGGCATTGAAAATGACTGCTTGATCCAGCCTTCATTCTGACATCCCTTCAGTATAGCATAAATATCTTCATGAGGACCTACATGACATTGAGCCATATACCTTCTCCTAACTTACTGAAAAGCCTGCCAATCTTGGGTTGACTAAACCGTACAGTTCTGATAAATTTTTACATAGTTTTAAACCATTACGTATTGCTTTATTAGTAAGCAAGGGGATCTTGTAGCACCTTTGAGACTAAATGAGAGAAAGAGGTTGTAGCATAAGCTTTTGTAGACTTGGTCTACTTCCTCAGATGCATGCTTTATTGTCTGTACCCCTTGCCACCTGAAGTCTATTGATACAGGGTGGGATATAAATGTTCTAATAAATATTCCCCCTAAGCCTGAAGAGTGCTGAGAGGTCTGTGGTAGTACACCAACCCCCCAGCCTGTATAGCTCTCAATCCCACTGTATTCTCTCTGCTATAGTATTGTGCTCCAAAAAGGAAAGCTCCTGCAGTGACTGGAACAGCTGCATCCATTTTTTTTTTTTTAAAGGGGGGGAATTTAAAAACAACCATGGAAGCAATAAGGTGTGTACAGCACTTCCTTCTTCTGAGACAGATACTTTGATATTGTCATACCATCATGGCAGCTTGTGGACTTGTGCCAGATCTGGCTCACTGTGCATCTCTTGTCTGATTGGCCAGCGGTTAGGGCCAACTGTGCTCCATTGTCCCATTTATGTGTTTCAGATGTAACAAAAGAATAAACAGGGCATCACTATCCCAAGCCATGGCAGATTTCCTCTGCCTCCCCCTTCAATCCCTCCCTCTCACAAAGAGCTGCAGGTGTTTCCACTGGCAACACAAAAGTTAGCAAGGATGGAGGTGTTGGCCAACAGCCAGGAGGATAAAATTGCCCAGAAGAGAAAGATGAGAAACGACCATGCTCGTCCCATGCTGAGTTTTTGTACCTTTGTGGCTCCCGAAGGAAACGCATAGGTCAGTAATCAAAGGTTTAGAAAGTCATTTGGCTCCTACCGCTTGGCCTCCAAATCCAAAGGCAAAGACCATCTGCCAGGATGAAGTCATCTTTTGAGAGCTACCGACCATATTCCCTGGTCTCAGTTGTGTCACTGTAAGCCCCAAACTCTGCCCTGGAGAAAGTTAAAAGGAGTTACTTTTGGCTGTACATCAATGCAATTGAGTGGCAATAATCTAATTTTTTTTCTTTTTTGGGCATCTCTTTCTCTTCAGGGATAATATTTGTACCTCCAGTCTCCCCTTTTTTTCATTGTGTTGCCATGGTGATGGGCTTCTCTTCACTGGAGATGGTGAGGAATCTTTGGATTATTGTCTCCAACATTTATCTACCCACCTCAATCAAACTATGAGTTCAATGAAAGTGCAAAGCACAGAGGAAAGGCTGTTTCCCCCCTGTTTCCATTTTGCAGATGCCTGGTTTCATCTGCTTTGGAGACCAAGCTCTCTGTTGCCAAACTCATCCCCAGGCGCCCCAAGAAATCCCATGCTTTGTCTTACACTTGTAATATTGATGGCAAGTCTGTGGGAAGAAGGGTTTGCCAAGTGGCCACTGAAATGGAGCACCAGGCTTTATTGCTTCCCTAAGTGGGGGCTTGCTTGGAGGAAGCAGCTTGGGTTGCTGAACAATCCATGTATGGAAGGGAAGAAACAGCTTGAGGGAATTCTGATCACAGAAACATCAAAGAAGTCTCCCTGCAACTGTAGCCCTGCATGCAGGCAGACAGATCCAATGGAAAGGGATTTCTTTGGGTTTTCTCGCTGACTAAAATTAAGGCAATCTTGTATAGACAATGCATACTGGAGCATTCCCCGTTCCCCCCAATCTCTATTAGCAAATATTTGTAGGATCATGGTTATGTTTCAGGGAGTTCAGAGTTATCTCCTTGAATTTTAAAATGTGCTGTGTGTTCAAATAGGTGGTGATTTGTCAGTTCCATGTTAGGGGCGTAGTGAATCCATTCTGGGTTTTAGTCCAGACTATCCAAGGTACTGAGTCTAAGACTTCCAAAAAGGTTCAGAACCTTGGAGAGCTCTGGAATAGAAAGGCAAAGCAGATTCACTGGAGCACTGCCATGAAAACCACTGGCCACCATTGTGTCCAAGCCATGGGCCCAGCTGACCATAGTGGGGCACTCATATGGATTCCATATGTGTGTGCCATGATTTTGTAGAGTTTACATTCTTGAGAGTTGGTATAAAAGCCCCCCCCCATTATTTAGGGATTCTTTTAAAAAAAAATACACTCAGCCCTCCATATCCATGGATTCTGCATCCATGGATTCCACCATCCATGGCTTGAAAATATTCCAAACACCCCACTTTAGCTTGATTTTGCTATTTCATATAAGGGGCCCCATTTTACTACACCTCTGTATATAATGAAAATTGAGCATCCATGGATTTTGGTATCCACAGGGGGTTCTGGAACCAAATCCCAGCAGATACCCAAGGCCCACTGTTCTAAATAAGGTGAGCTGAGGGAAGCCTCTAAGCTGGCATTCAGTACAATATCAGAATGCAATACAACATCACCACCAATTAATAAAAAAATAGAATGAAAACAACAGCAGAACCATAAATAAATAAATGCCACATGCAAGTCCCTAACTGACTTTCAAGGAACAAATTGTTCCAGCTTGAAATCCCACTAATAAAAAGTGGTCTTCACTTAGTTGTGATGTGCCTTCAAGTCTACTCAGACTCATAGAAACCCTATCCTTGGGTTTTCTTGGCAAGATTTCTTCACAGGAAGTTTGCCATTGTCTTCCTCTCAGGCTGAGAGAATATGACTGGCCCAAGGTCACCCAGTAGATTTCCATGGCTGAGTGGTGATTCAAGCTGAGTTTCCCAGAATCCTAGTCCAGCACTCAAACCACTACACAGTACTGTCTCTAAACAGCACACTGTTTCTCCACTAAACTCTGGAAAGTTTAAATGGAAGGGACTAGTTATCACACTACACTGTTATAGCACTATTATTCCACTTTAACTGTTCTGGCTGCCTCCTGTGGAATTTGGGGGTTTGTAGTTTAGTGAGGCTTAAGAGCTCTCTGGCTGAGAATGCTAAACCCCCTCCCTAAACTGCAAATCCCAGGATTCCACAGGAGGCAGCCAGATCAGTTAGTGGAATAATAGTGCTATTACAGTGTAGCGTGATGAGGTTGTATGTGAAAGAGCTGGGTGTATGTGTGGAATTATTATTTTTTTGGATTTCCCAAATCTCCATCCAGGGGGAGCTGTAATCCAAAAAGGTAACTGTTCCAAGCTCTGCATTAGGCAGGCCTACTAGGGAAGAGAAATCCAAAGTGTAGATGCAACCACCAAGAAAAGTAAGTCCCATATGCCCATCAGCCATACTTTAGATAGTGATGGAATATGGAGCCTTGACAAATTGAACAGGTGAATAGGATCATATGAAACTCTGAGGCCCACGTTAGCCTCATAAAAGTAACAGTATTCTAAACCTAAAGTGACTTTATGTGAGCTGAAGTGCAAAGATAGATGTCTGTACAGCTTCTCCTTAAATGAAGGAGAGTCTACTAGCTTCTCAGACCATCTGTTCCACGGTCAAGCAGTTTATACTATTAACAATCTTTTTTTTTTTTAAAAAAAAATGTTTTATTGAAACCCCATACTTTTGGTTCGGGTCCTCTCCTCTGGAGCAACAGAAAATGTTTTTTGCCCCATCATTTATGTGACACCACTTGAACGTGGCTCTCACATTGTTTCTAAATTGTATTTTCCCTAGCTGAAACGTACCCAGCTACTTCAACCACTCCTCATGGGTCTCCATTGATCTTCAGGCTTTGTTCAAGTCTTGTTGCCCTCTTCTGGACATGTTACAATTTGTTGATACCCTTTTTTGAGGTAAGTCGTTCCTTATAGGTATGGTTTTAGGCTTCTGAACATATGAATAACTGTTCTTATTCAGTGTATAGAACATTGGTTAGCAATGAAAGGGTGAGTCAAAAGTCAGAACTGGGAATGTTTGGGGAGGTTACAAGTTATTTGTTTTGAAGCAGCTTCAGCAATCTGATTCCTGCAAATGCCCATATGACATACAGGACCAGTATCTGTGGTTTCACTTATCTATGCCCCCCAAAATATGTCCTCTTTTGGCATTTCTAGGTCCTCCAGCATGATTCTATGGTATGCTTATGCTGGAAGTTGAGCTGGAAGTCATTAATTTCAATAGGGTTCACTATTATCTACGGTTTCATGTATCCATGGTAAGTCTGGGGATGTATCCTTCACAGATACTGAGGATGAACTGTATCAAGGGAGATTATCAGACATGGTGGAATGTGGCAAAAAACCCCACATTCCAAACTGCATCAGAAGAATGCAACGGGAATAGAAAGAGTGACATTATCAGACACTCACGTCCTTCAGCTGTTCCGGGGGCGTAGCACTGTTGTGGACGAGGCTTCCCTTTTGTATTGACAAGCCACTAATAAAAAGTGATGCCTTACTCATGCCTGTGCTATGCCCCCGGAATGCTGAAGGATGACACCATCTGATAATATCCCCCGTTGGTCTTCTCATTGTGATCTTCTGACATGGTTTTTGCCATGTCTGATAATCTCCTTGATCCTCACCTCTTAGACCAGGGATTGAAATCACATGGCCCTCCAGTTGGTGAACAGCAAATCCCATCAGACCTAGCAAGCACAGCCAATGGTGAGGAATGCCTGGGGGCTGCAGTCCAACAACACTGAGATGTCTACATGAAGCCCACCCCTGTCTCAGACCAATGTGCAGAGCTTGGAAAAGTTACTTTTTTGGACTACAGCTTCTAAGGGACAGCATTGTCAGTCTCTCTCTCTCTCTCTCTCTCTCTCTCTCTCTCTTATAGTCCCAAGCTCTGCCAAATAGATTAACTACTGCCAGGTATTGCCATTTTCCACGTCTTGCAACACCATGTTAAAATGCACATTTTAATCCATGGACGAGAAGGCTACAAGCGGCTATATACTGTCTCCAGTATAGTGTGCCTCCATACAGTGTGCCTCTCAATGACAGTTGCCATGGGACAGGAATAAAAAGATGCTATTGAACTCATGTTCCACTCAGGGGCTTCCCATAGGCAACTTTCTGGCCAATGAGGGAACAGAATGCTGGGTTTGATAGGCCTTTGGTCTGATCTAGCACATCTCTTCTTATGTTCTTAGTTTTAAATATATGTTTCATACCCTACATCATTTCACAGATGAAAACTGGGACATGTGTAGCCAAGCAATATCAGAGTGTGGCCAAGATGGCAAAAGTTATTAATGAGGGAAGACAGACAAGCTAGGAGAGGCTGCAGCAGTTTGCTTTTGCCTGAGTCTACAGGGTAAAATTCTGCCCACTCCTCTCCCTCCTGCTGAGTTAATTGAATGCAAACTACTTTTGCAGTTTGGACACAGTTTGCAGCAACTGAAGTAAGCTGAGGACAAAGGAGGGAAGTGGGAGGAAGAGACATTTTAAAAGCAACTGAAAAAGTGGGATGACAGAAGATTAATCTGGACTCTCACTGCCTCTAAAGGACAATTGCTGTGGCATTACTAAGGCTGGTATCTCCCCTCGCCCTGACAGTGTCACCTGGTGAGGTTTGGCCTCTCTGCACCCCCCTAGTGCCACCACTGAACAGTTGGAAGGTATTTTGGGTGAAAAATACACATTTTAATATTTATTTTGGTGGGTTTTTTAAAAATTAAAACAGTCACCAATTAATTCAAAAATGGAATGAACATAATTATGGGTCAAAACATCTGAAAGAGAGACAGATCAGAAACAGACAGTTTTGATTGCTGTCCTGTTCCTACCAGGTACACAAAGAGCTAAGGGCGAAAGTAACAACTGATGGTTTCTGTTGATGTTTCTTTATCTCAGATTTCACTTTGGCAGATGGACTTGAAAGACTTCCACCCAAATCGAAGAAGCATGAACCGTCTGTGTGAAGGTGAAGTGATGTTTGTAACACTGACTTGCTCAAGACCACCACTTTAACTTCTGGGATGAGTTAAGATGGAGAGGAAAAACACCACCAAACACAACACCCTCAAGAGCCAACACCCAAATTGGGTGATTGTGCCTCTTCAACTTGATGCAGCAGTGACACTGTCCACCGGTCTCCACGAGAACTGTGAGTATAAGATGTTGCCTGATAATTCTGGAATACCACTTGATACAGGGATAAATAGCTTTTTATGGTACAGGACCTTTTAATGGTTGAGACCTTCTAGCCCAGTATTATCAACCCTGACTGGCAATGGCTTTCCCAGATTTCAGTAAGGATTCTTTCCTACATCTACCTGGAGATCTGGGGTGTTTCCTGGTGGTCTCCCATCTCAAGTATTAACCCAGCCCAACCATGATTAGCTTCTGGAGTCAGATTGGCTGTGTTCAAGGGGATATGGCATTATCCCTTCTCTCTGTTCCACTACCCCTCATAGGCACATCTGGTGGGAATATAGGAGAGGGTTTTTTTAGTGCCTGCTGCCAGGCTCTGAAACTCCCTCTCCAGAGAGATTAGACTGGCACCCTCCATAAACTCTTTCCACAGATGAAGACCTTTCTGTTTTGACAGGCCTTTGAGTACTGATAATACAAGGTCCATCTTGCCTAAACATTGTGCTGCATTTTCTATTTGTTGGTTTTTGTTGGGCTGGCTTATTTTTAAAAAAAGTGGTTTATGTTTTTAACTGTTTTTAAATTTTGACAGTTTAGTCACTTCTTAACTTTTATTTTTTTAAAAAATGTATTTTAACTATTTTTTTTAAAAAAATCTGTTGTAAGCTACCTTGAGTCCCAAACTGGGAAAGCGACTAGATAAAAGAGACACAAAGAAGGGGTCTGAGACAGAAGGCCTAAATTCATTTGGTCAAATAGCTTTTCGTATGAACTGACCTTATTCACGTTTCTGAAACTGAGACGTGAACTGGAACACAATCATCTTTTGCATTTCACAGTTATCCAGTTTTGTGAGGCAGTTCTCTGGGGTATTTTTAAATGCACATATTAAAGATAATTGGGTACAAAAATAGGGAAACAGCATACAAAATGGCATATATCTGGGGAAAGTGTTTGCACAAATGTGTCCATTGGGGGAAATGGTGTTCAAAAATGCACTTGGATTTTTGTGCATGAAAAATGTGCCATGAACATGTGTGAACTTAATTTTTTTCCCCAAAACTGATGTGGAGATGAGTTGGAATAAACTTGGCCTTGAGGGAGAAAAGTATAAACTCTATAGAAAGCAAAACAGAAGGCTCTATTAGATTGCAAATCCCAAAACTGTCTTTTAATTGAGTTGAGAAACAGCCCTTCAAGGAAATGGGCTGTAGCTCAATGACTGAATATGCCTTGCAGTGGGAAGGCTCCTTGTTCAGTATTGTCCAAGTATTCCACAGCCGTTGGTATTTTCTTGTCCATCAGGTTGTGAAACCGTTTTAGTCTGAACTTCATAAGAGCTATCCAAGCTGTGGAACCCATTTGAGGGGATAAGGTTCAGCACCTTGGATTGTTCCTTTAAAGTTTGCAGAAAACAATGAGGAGACGTGCTTTTGGATGGTCAAATGTTTATTCCTTTTTAAAAAGCCCTATGTGTTTTAGTCATCAGCCCACTTGGAGAAAGTGCGGGATGAGTCCTTCCTGAATCTTCGTTTGCAAAGAAAAGCCAGAGAGAGAGGAGAGAGAGAGAGAGAGATGTGTTTTGGCCTGTATGTAAAAGGCCTTCTTCAGGGGCTAAAAACAAAACACGAATACAATTTATTATAATTATTAAAAAGACAGGACAACACTACATTACCTTATCCCATAAAGCCACAAAAATCACATTTTTAAAACATATCAGAAACATACATAGCATTCAGTAGAAAACCCTGGAGTTGGAAACACTCTCCAAATTATAGGAACAACAATTTTACATACAGGCCAAAAAAATAGGGCTTTTTAAAAAAGGAATAAACAGTTAACCATCCAATAGGATGTGGAACATGTGTCCTCATTGTTTTCTGCTTACATACCTGCTTTTCAGTACTTTTTCACTCCTTTAAAGTTTGGGCTAAAGCTTGGAGTGGATTCATTGGTGCTGGTCACCACTGCCAGTATTTCTGGGTGTGAAAACCAATTGGTTGAATGGCCATCTGTCAGGGATGCTTTGATTGTGTATTCCTGCGTGGCAGGGGGCTGGACTGGATGGCCCTCATGGTCTCTTCCAACTCTGCAGTTCTATGATTCTATGAATCCCTGGAGAGTTACTGCCAGTCAGTGTCAATGGCATTGAAGTATCTGGACCAGTGGCTTAACTCAATATTGTAGTCCAAACATTGGACTAGCCAGCAGTGTTTGGGAAAAGTTACTTTTTTGGACATCTGAGTGGCCATGATAGCTGGGGGATTCTGGGATCTGCAGTTGTCTTCCCCCCTCCCCCAAAAGGTATCATTTCTAAGGTCTGCAATTTCATCTTAAAAATCAGAAAAGTCCACTCTCTGCTCTGTGTTCTCTTTAACTCTCTCAGAATGAGTGAGTAGAGGGTTGGGAAGCCCCCCTTTCTTTCCAACAAAGGAATGCAAGTGGAATTTGGTCCAAAACTGCTTTGCTCAGCCATTTGGGGGGGGCTTGTTTTAATTGGCCAGCCTTGAAAGTATCATAGGCGTTGTACCTGTGCCAACACAAATGCTACATGAATCTCTGATTCTGAGAATGGGAGCAGGATATTGCAGCTGGGACACACAAAACCAGGCTTGAGTATTGTTAAATCCATTCATTGGTGCTCAGGATATGTATGTGTGTATGTGTGTGTGGAGCAGAGCAGTTCTTGTAAACAGGGTAGGAGATGCTGAACAGTAATCATAATCTATTTGCTGGTTCACTGTAGGAGCCTATTTAACACCTTCCTGGCACAAGGGCATTTTTGCTTTTGCAAGCTATTTTTAAGATTGTGATTGTTTCTCTCTCTCTCTCTCTTTCTCTCTCTGTGTATGTGTCAGATGGATTTCTCTCCTATTAGTAGGGATGGAAAGAATATTTTCAATTACAGGCCGACTCCCGTATTGACAGATTCAGTATCCACGGTTTCACTTACCCAGGGCTTGTCTATACAAGGAAATAAAATGTGGATTGATGCGCACTAACACCAATTTGCAGCAGCTTTCATTGGTCACCACATATTTTGTTCAAGATCACAGATATCCAAAGTCATACATGTTTGTTGTTCAAACAGGCATGCCTGCAAATCAAGATGGCAGGGGTGAGTGAATTACTTGCATTTTTCTTGTCACCAGTTGCCATTGCTGGACAGTATTTTTTAAAATGCAAATCCAAGATGCAGAAGTGTGATCTTTCACTTAAAAAACAGAAAAAAGGGGGAGGTTATTTCATCACCTCAGCACACGATCACTATGGTGAAAATCCAACATTGCAGTTCCGGGGGCTTGCCTTGCTAACAAGCTCCATCCCTTGCACACATCTGACCAATCAGCTTTCCACTTCCGCTCTTATTAGGAATGTGCAGCAAAGCGAATCAGTTGTCCCAACGCGAAGGAATGCACAATTCCTTCAGAGGTTTTTTTTTTTTTTTTTTAATTACAGGAAAAGCTGTGAAGGCTTTTCCCACAGAGTATTTTGAGTTTTTGGTGCCCCTCCTTCTGAATATGGTGAAATGATATGGGATCCCATTGGGACAAAATGTATTCTACTCAAATTTTATGAAGAGTATTTTCACCTTATAGACAAGTTCCAGTATTTTCCAAAACAAAATTTATCTCTTCTTGGTTACCTGTTGCATTCTCCTGGAACTAGCTAAGAAGGTTGCTGCCACCAAACACAGCCATTGTTTCCAAGACACAGATTCAAGTGTGGGAAAGAAGAATGTTTGCACAAAATGAAATAATCCTAATGTTTAACTAGTATAATGTTGCTATAGCACTTTAGTACTTTGACTATAACTTCTGAATATATATAAAAAAGGCTCAGTGGAAACTGTTAAAAATCAGTTTCTGAACGGTTGCATGAGTCCAGATGTGGTACATGATCGGAGTGATTTCATGAAAGTGTCTGGATACCAACTGGGAATATGCATGTAAAATAAAGAACTGGAAGCTCTTTATACTTCCAGAGGTTTTTCCCCCATCTGAATGAGCGCATTTATAGATGTAGAGGCATATTCAGATCCCTCCTATTACATCTTATGAATTTTCCCCAAGATATGTATATACATGTATATGAGCCAGCATGGTGTAGTGGTATGAACGTTGGACTATGGAGATTATCAGATGAGCTTCTAAAAATGTTTTTCCTACTATATTTTAAAGTGTAAGTATCCTGGCATAATAACACTTCTTATCACACACTGCTGTAATTATGAGAAAGAGCCACCTCAGAATTTTGGCAACACAACCACTCATGTTGTTTAGGCACATGATCTCAGCAGTTACTGAGACACACTTAAAAACTTACCAGTAAAATGGGGAGGTTCATAAAAAAGAGTGTCCCATACTTAGTTTTTGCATTCTCACCCAGAAGTGTTCTGATGATGACCTCCCATTGACGTTGCAATCACGCCAGCAGAATGGGATACAGGTTTGCACACAAATAGTGGGGGGGGGACTCCATGGGAGATCAATTAGTGGCTTTTAGCCACCTATAAAAAAGAACACCTTCTTCATGGCAGCAGAACATGAGAGGATAATGGCATGCAGTAGGGAAGCCCTTTCATGGTTTCTTAATGTTGTTGTAATGCCATACTTGCCATATCTGATAGTCTCCTATGATTCTGTAGACCAGGGTTCAAAGCCCTGCTTGGCCATGAAAATCCACTGGGTGACCTTGGGCAAGTCATACACTCTCAGCCTCAGAAAACCTCATAATAGTTTCTCCTTAGGGTTGCCAGAAGTCAGAAATGACTTGAAGGCACACATCAACAACAGTGCTGTCTGGACAGCAAAGCTTCATTATGACTTCATAAGATATAAAAACATTGAATTATTAAAATAGCATCCCAACTCAAAAGCACACAATCCCAGCAACACGTTGAGATAAAATGCATCCCGTTCATGACCCATTTGTCTGTCTGTCTATCCATCTATCTATCTTTCTATCTCTCTATTGGTTTAACTGCTATGGATTTTTTAAAAATTGTTTTTAATGAATCCTGTTACTGAAATAAATCTCAGTAACGACTTTGGTAAAGGCAGCAGTAACGAAAAGCTCATTTATAATAAATTCTTGATAAGCCTCTTTGCCTTTTGAACCTTTCACAGAGTGGCAAACAGTGAGGCTGTGCGTTTTCTAAATATACCTCCAGGTTTTCCCAGGGCATTTAAAATTAGATTTGTATACAGTTTTTCTGAGCAACATAATGATTCCAAAGCCTCATCTGAGGCAATTAAAAAAAGGAACTTTGACATTTAATATATTATTCTCCCCCTTCATTAAACAATTATAAATAATAGCAATAATTAACAAATTTGTGCAATTCATTCTCCGCCTAAGTAAACCTTTCAGGTTAATCATTGGAGCCGTTAACTCTCACCTTTTAATCAAAGGATTGGCTGCTTCAAAGAAAAGGAAAGGCAGCCTTTTGCCTAAGGATGATTGATAATTGCAAAAGTCTGGGTTGACCCAAAGACAAATGGACAGTTAGAAGTCTTTAAAGGTTAGGCTGAATGAACATTTTCCCAAAGCCTATTGTGCTTTTTTCTCCCATCAGCTTAGACGTACAGATTTCTATGTGAGACTTCATTTGTGATGCAGAATATACATTTTCCAAGCTCTTGGCTTTGACACTCATCTGAAGAAAGCTGACCATTAGGGATGGAAAGAATATTCAAAAATATTTGGAAAATGATTGAAAAACATGTGGGTTTGTTTGTTTTTTGAGTGTTGGGAAACTGTGATGAGAAGAATCTTGCAGTGAAGAGAATCTTCACAATTTGGGACTTATTCTTCTCAAAATCCGCATGTGGTTGCTTTGCACAGACAACAGCATTTTCTTTGCAGAAAATATTTCTGCACAGAGAAATATTAATTGGGGGTTTGTTCTGCACAAAATTCGCATGTGGTTGATTTGCATAGAAAACAACATGTTCTGCATAGGAAACAGCATTTTATGTACAGGAAATAATGTTGTTTTCTGTGTTTTCTGTGTGAAGCAACTATATGAAAATTTTGCACAGAATACGTCCCAAATTGCAAATAGACTTCAAAAACTCCATGGACTTCAGAAACTTTCTTGCAGCAGGAAGAAAATTGTTATAATTACTAATTGCTTCCTCTGAGAAGAAATGTAGTGAAGAATTACATCCCTACTGGCCATGCTGAATGCTAACTGAAATTAATAGGACTTAAATTAATGATGTTTAGCTTGACTTTGGCATGATTAACTTATATATATTGGTGAATCAGGGCCCAAGAGTTTGGTTTTTGTTTTTTGTTTTTAACATTCAGGTTTACAGTCCTCATGGTTGTGAAAGTCTTTCACATTCACACTGTCTAGTGTTTTCCTCAAGAACACCAAGGTCTGATCTTCTGTGTGTACTTTAAGTCACCTGTTGAACTTATGGCAATCCCACGAATTTCACTGGGTTTTCTTAGGCCAGGTATACTCAGAGGTGGTTTTGCAATAACAAGAGCAACAAAATTATATAGAATAATATTTATGCAAGGGTTTCCTGAGACTTGAAAATTATTTCAAGGGTTCTTCCAGGATAAAAAGGTTGAGAAAGGCTGCTGTACAGCATCACCATTGTTAAATGAAAATGTTTCACATTTGGGACTTTTGCATTACGTTTAGTTTGGTACATCTACACCAGGACTGGGGAAATTCTGACTCACGGGCCACAGGCAGCCCGTGGGGCCTTGTTTTGAGGCTCCCAGAGCTGAGAGGCTCTGCCAAATTTATTTGCTCCCATACCAACAAAAGTGGTACAAAACCAGTCCAAAGCACAGCAGTTTCCCCCCAGACCTCCAAGTACCTCAAAACTCTTTTTTAACCCCCCCTCAATTGGCCAAAATGAAACTGGAAGTGATATGATGTCACTTCCAGTTGCATTGGACCCAGCAGTGTGGCCCATGGATGTGTGAGAGAGTGGTTGAGAAATGGCTCTTGCCCCCCTCTTCAGTTGCCCAGCCTTGATTTATAACCTTTTTATAATGCTGCACAACCATGGTAGTGAACTTCTCAAATGCAATGTGTTCATTGTCAGCTGATTTTCATGTCCCCAATGGTTCCCATCCTTTGGCTAATTTTCTTAACTGCAATCATTGTCTAGAATTGGAGTTGGAGTCTAGCACATCTGGAGGGGGGACCAAGATGGGGAAGACTGACTTAGTAGTTCCTTCATGTGATCAAGTGGCAGGGAAATTCTTTCATAATAGAGTGAATAAAGAACCCTGAACTGTTGTGTTTGGAAGTAGCTAAAGATGAATGCTCAATTCATTAATTCCAGCAAATATACTCCACAACTGGGATGAAAGAATTTTCTCCCCAGCTACCAAATGACAACATTGCATCTGAAAGGTTTTGTGTATGTGTGTGTGTTTGGAGTACCTAGAGTCAGAATTTCTTGATGGCATGATCGTGTTCTAGGGAAAGTTGGAGGGTATGACAATCCCACAGGTAATCTGTGGCTGGGGAATGGAACTTGATCAGAAAACTGTCTAGTCACAGGTGTATGGCCTAGGGAGAAGGAGCATATTTTACCCCTTCGACTAGCAGCTTTAAGCTCCACCAGTGGTCCAATATGATCTTGATCGTTGTGTATAGATCACGCTTGTTGAAAAGATGTCTCCTCATCATTATTTCCCCATTATTCCCCCAGCCCATGTTTCCGAATATATTATTGGCCATAAACGCTCCCTCTTTTCCAATATTTTTTCATCTTACATTCTTGCTGAGGATAGCAAATCCTGGCTGGCCAGCCATCTTTATTTAAATACTTCTTAATTTCCCCCCATTTGCACCACTAGGTGGCAATGTAATGGCACTGACTTGCATTCTCTGTAGCATCGGAAAGATAGACACAACCACACCTTTGTGCAGAAAATGGATAAAATCTTAACTATTTTGGATTCAATTGACTGTCTTTCCCCCCACCTGCCCCCCCATCCTCTGCAGTGCCTCATCTGGCCACAATTGAGGACACACCAGATCTTAACAATACTTTAAAACGTCTTATGCATATGAAATACTTTTCTGCTGCAAATGCAAGTTTACAGTTCAGCAAATACTGAAGAGGCCTATGCCATAAAAAAGGAAAAGGGCAGCCACAGAGGTAGACTGGAATATGAACTACTTTGTCAAATATCCAAAAAAAACTTGCAATTATTTGGATTAAGAAGGTTTCAGAACAAAATAAAGGAAATTATCTCCATCAGACAATTATAGAACTTCCTAAAAATGAACTTCAGTCACAATGGATGCATTTAGAGCTAGATATTTCATAGTGATAAGAAACATGTGGCCCTTCAGCCTGTAGTGTTACTAAAGCCGGTGTCACCCCTCCGTCAGATGGTTCACCTGGTGCAGTCCGGCCTCTCCATACCCCCCTCGTACTGTCACTGCCTTCAGCTGTTTGATTGTAACTCCCATCAGCCCTATAAAGCATAGCCAATGGCCAAGGATCATGGGAACTGCAGGCCAACAACATCTGAATGGCAACATGTTCTCCATCTCTGATATAATCTTTTTCTAGTTGTGTTGTTGAATGTCTTCGTCATTTCCAACTTAGGTTGGCCCTAAAGTGATCCTATCACAGGGTTTTCTTGGCACGATTTGTGGGGGGGGGGTGCCATTATCTTCCTCTGAGACTAAGAGAGTGTGACTTGCCCAAGATCACCCAATGGGTTTCCACGGCTGAGCTGAAATTTGAACCCTGGTCTCCCTGAGACCTAGTCCAATATTCAAACTACTACACCAGCTGGCTCTAACTATTATTCCCCCCCTTTTTTTCCTTCAGGGGTCTTGGATTTTAAGCCAACTTGTAAGCTCAGTGAACTATTAATAGATCCTTAAATAAGGTCATAGGTTTTGTGTCACTATCTACTGAAAATCATTCATTGTATTTTGTAGCAATTAATGGGTCGTATTCACAATCAGCTGCTGGTTACACAATTGTCATATTGGAAGCATCCAGACAGGTTCATAATGAGACAGGTGGTCTCCACCCCTACCTGAAGATCCATAGTTTCCTCACTACAGATTGTCTCTCCATCAGTGTAGCTTGTGACTATTCCCCCTAAATAAGGTGTTTTCCACAATACATTTTTCACAATAATATACATATTGTTAGCAAATACTGTATTATTGTTCAGCCGGCTTGGTTTCATATACTTTAAAGTAGGCTAGACTGAGAGATAATGATATGAAATTTGTGATAAGTTTGTAAGTTGACTACCAAGAACTGCTTTGCAAACCAGATTCCTCCACCCATCACACATTGCAGAGCATCTTTCCTCAAATAGGTGCCTTCTACTATGCACCTTCTACTTCAACTCCCACCATCCACAGCCAGCACAGGTGCAGATGGGATTATTGTTGGGAACAATGTTCTTTTAAGACAAGGTCAAATATTTTGAATGGCTGTGAAGGGTGTGTAACACCAGGTGTCAACCCTGAATAATCACCACAGTATATGAGTGAGCTAAGACCCAGAGCAGGTGTGGGTTGTAGTGAGTGGATTGTGTAAGTTTGCTGAGAGTAGTTGGTTGACTATTGTGAGTATTTTGCATTACTTCAGACATTGTGTGTTGGTGATATATCTTGCAACAAGACATAAAGAGCCTCCAAGGACTTTGGAAGAAGCCCAACTGTGTCTGTGCATCATTTCAAGGTTGGTCAGTGCCATATTGCCAAATACTGCTAAAGAGTTCTGTGCTTCCTCACTCTGCTGTAACAGCTACTGTTGAGGACAAAACATAAATGAATATTTAGCATACCAGATGCTGAGGAATCTTCTGCAACAATGTGCCCTATCTGGACAACTTCCAGATTTGCTAGACTACAATTTACTTATAATTGTTGGCTCTCTTTTATGTCCTGCAAGGTGTGCAGCAACAAATACAAAAACTAGTCCCACTAGAGAAGCCAACTATCAGCACTGTCTGAGGTGCTTGTCCTCAACAGTAGCTATTACAGCACAGTGCGGAAGCATAAAACCCCCTCCCCTCATGTGTTAGCTTTTCAGTCAATGGTTCATAGTTATAGCCTACTTGACAATGTAGGCTAGGCTAAGAGAAAATAATATGACGTTTGTGATGTTTGTAACTTGACTATCAAGAACTGCTTTGCAAACTAGATCCCTCCACCCATCACACATTGCAGAGCATCTCCCTCCCCCCCCCCCAATGCTTGCCAATGTTCTCTAAGGGGCATGGGGGCAAGTTATCCACATGCTTTGCCCCCATAGTCCATTTAGGCCCAGGAGAGGGGCTCTTAAAAAAAGGAAATTAAGTCAATTCTATTGTTAAAAAAGGCCTCTCTTGAGCTTAAAATGGCCCCAAAATGGGGGGGGGGACATGGCAAATATGTCTTCCATGCCCCTAAAAGCATTGATGTAAAAAAAAAATGATGCATTTTTTAATGAGGGAATGCAGTCCTACAAGGTATCCTGGGAAGCTAATGCAACTCCCTAGCTTCTGACACTTACTTTCCCACTCACCGCCAAAATGAGATTCAAGGTGATATAAGGCAGGACATAATTTGTAATACATAAAATAAATTCAAGAACATCACCAAAGTTCAAAATTCAAGGGCAAAAACAGGGGGAGGCCTTATGGACTATGAAGCAAAGGAATGTCCCTGGTTATCAGACAGCTGCAGTGAATGCTTTGTTGCTGAGAAAGTTTTTGTATATGAGACTGAACAAGTGAACCTAATGCTTTGGTCAAGGTGCCACACTAAGCACAAATGAGCGTGAATAAATGACACATTGGCCAAGGGGACTTTCTGCACATCCTCTGTCTTAACCCCCTAATGTTGTTGTTATTTGTTTATATTGCACCCTCGAGGTTCATGGCGCTTTACAATAAAGCAACCAAAAACAGTAGGTCCTGCCAAAGGTGTACACTCTAAAATGTATGCGTATACACATACAGTACAATTACAAAACAAATTATCCAGATAAAATGCAAAAAACAAAAAACCCAAACTGACCAATACATGTAATCAATATATACAAGATTATAAAACATTATCAAACTAACATTCCAAAAGCTTTGGAAAACAAAACAAAACAAAAGTTTTCAATTGAGATTTAAAGACAACAAGGGAAGGAGCAGTCTGCAAATGTTCAGGGAGGCAATTCCAAGAGTATGGGGCAGCAAGTGAGAACAGATGAAGCCACGCCAAGGAAAGGAAACCCTTGGTTGGGTGAGAAGCCTAGCGTTCCTAGAACACAGATCTCTCCCAAACATTCCCACATCCAGGCATCAACTAGGCCAAGACCTGCTTTGCTTGAATGGAGAAGTGTGTCATGTGCCCTCAAGACCATCCTCTGGGTTTAGCAAGTGTCTCCTTTGTATCTTAGGAAGTGTTTCATTCTGGGTGTGATTCAGGTCTGCGTCAAGGGGCTCTGGGGATGGCCAAAGCAACACTTGAGCTGTGGCATTTTACCGTGTGAAGTGGGGGATTTAGGTTGTGCCAATAGACCTTTGCTTGACCCCTCCATGGGGCAGGGTATTACTAGAAGTGCATAGAAATGTGTATGTGTGTGTCTGTAGGATGGATTAGATTCCATTATTTGCAAAGAAGATTATAATGAGGAGAGGAAATGTCACAACAGTAATGAATGGATTTGTCAATATTTGGTAGCCAGAACGGAAAGAGTAGAAAAGTGAGCCCCAATGTCTTTAGATCAAATGGAGGTTGGCCCCTTTCTTAAGGCACAATTGGAGTTCTGGGAAGGGAATGTGGTTGCTAAGCCACCCTCTAGCTGGGGGGTAGGATGGGGATTTTTGCCTTTCATTTTTAAACCAAAAAAAGGTTATCCCTACTTGTGGTCTTCTTTAAGCTCTCGCAAAGGAAAAGAAAGCCTATCTGAGTTATAGGGGCTCAGTGGTAGATCCCCAAGAAATGTTTAAGCCCTAAGGTGAATATGGCAGATGGTAGCTTAATAGCAGCGGGCGTTCTTCTGTCTGAATTTCTAAGTGGCCTTCCCCTGAGTCAACATGGTCTCTAATATGGTCCTGGCTTTTCAATGAGTTATTAAATTCACAGAAGTTTCCATTTATTTAAAGCCACTTGACATATTTGGGAGGCTGGGAATGTTAAGCCGTGTGCCTTTGACCTCATAGAGGACTCTGGCTTGTTCATTAACCTCCGTATTTGAATTTTGGGTAAAAGAATGCCAACTTGAACTCTCTGGATCAAATCCTGATATATATGACAGGGTTTTTCATGGTTTTGTCAATAATTTGAAAGATGAGTCTTTTGACATTGTTTTTAATAGCATTTAATGGTGTCAGAACATGGAAACCCTACCTACCAAGCTAGTTATCATCCCATCTTTTCCCCAAATGTAACCAATTCAGGAAAAAGTAGTTTTTGAACTACAGCTCCCAGAATCTACCAGACAACACAGACATGTTGACAGAGGGTTCTGGGAGCTATAGTCCAAAAAGTAACTTTTCCAGAGTCTGTAAAGTGTAATTCTAGTTTCTCCTCAGAACAACTAGTTTAGAAGAACACTGCTTCATGACTGCCCAGTGAACTTGAAGACTTGACCAAAAAAAATGGAATTCAAGCTTCCTACATACTCATGCATCTCCTAATACTGCACTGCACTTACCTTTCCCCACATCTACTGAATGCCAGTAGTAACTAGGGCTGAGTTGAATTTTCATAGGTGAAATCCACTCTGCCCTCTTTTTTGTAGTCTTTAATGTCTCCTCACTGCCCATCTCAGCAGCTACTTTTGCATTTTCAAAGTTTTACTTTACAAAACCATGGTCCTTAATTCCAGTGGTTGGGTAGTCCAGCCAATCAGGGGTCCTGTAACCAGTATGATGATGTCACACTGCATCATTAGATTACTGATTGAATTTATCTGTGTGATGATGCCATTGGATCAGAGGGAATTTATTGTTGTCAGTATGAATTCAAAATTTTTGTTCATAAATTTGTTTTCCTAGCTGCAACACATGATACTTAAGAATGTTCCAAGATTTACACTAGGATTTTATTGCTTCCTGCTGTTTTAACAAAGCAAGCAGCGATCTTTAGAAAAACAAATGGACACCCAGGACCAAAATGGATAGCCATGGCTTCCAAAAAGTATGGATAAGAAGCTCCCAAGGATATCAAGAGAATCCCAACCAACTTCTTTTACTTCCTGTCATGGAAATCTTCTGATTCTGATTCAAAGGTAGATAGAATAGAAAGTCTGTACTTAGATCCCAAGGGGGTTATATAATTGAGGCATAAAGTTAACATTGCCGACCACATGTTTGCTTTGATTTATAAGAGCAGAAACTGCTTGGCTGCTCTCCATAAGAGAGGCATGAACTGGCATGCCAGTGGTTAAATGATAGGATTACACTTTGCAAAAGTCCTTCCTACCCATTGGGACTTGGATCCAAGGTTTGCAAAGAATGGACAGAGAAGGAATGTTCAGCTGCATCACCTTTCTGTGGCATTGTAACTAGCCATAGGATGTGTGACATCACTCGTACCAACACAGAATCCCACTGTGACATCATAGAATATGGATTAATGGCATTGTGTGGCAGCTTAAAGGTCAAGAAGCAGTTTCCAATGGTGAAGATGTCTTACTGTTCCCTTTTGTTCAAGCAAAAAATGCAACTGTTTTTGTGGATAGGCCAAGTGTTACCCACAAACTTAACTTCATATACTCATCCAGCTCTTCTTGAAGGAAACAATTTGCATTTCATTGCGTTGCCAGTTTTGTGGGTAGTAAGACAAGAGTTTACACCTAAAGTCAGGCTACATTCCAGCAGCTTGGCCACTCTAGCCAACTCAAACAGCTCTCTAGTAATATAATGCATAGAAGGGGACCATGTGGCCCTCTAGATCTTGTTGAACTGCAACTCCCATGACTTGTCGACATTGGCTGAGAGGAATTGCAGTTGAACAATATCTGAGGGGGGGGGATTACACATTGCTTACTGCTTTACTGCTGAAATAATGAGTATCACACACACACACATATGGTGGAGGCTTTGCATTGAGATGACAGCACGAGGGAAAGAAAGTTAACCCTCTCCACTTTCAATTCTCAGATATTATTTACACCATCAAATAGTGGTAGCTGGTGGCTTCCATTTCATTGGAGGCAATGAATCAATTCAAAGTTTTTTTAATAGGAATTTCAAGAGGAAAAAAATTACATTGGGAAAACATTGTGTTTGCGGATCACTAAAGATTGGTTATACATTTGGCCCTCCATATCCATGGATTCTGTATCCACTGATTCAACAATTCACGGCTTGAAAATATATTTTTTTTAATTCCAAAAAGGAAAGCTTGATTTTGCCATTGTATATAAGGGATGCCATATTACTATGCCATTGTATATAATGGGACTTGAGCATCCACAGATTTTGGTATCCGGGGGGGGGGGGCATTGGTGGTTCCTGGAACCAAACCCCAGCAGATACCAAGGGCCCACTGTAGCATAAACTTCTATATATTAAAATCCATTTCCTCAAAGGTGTGCAATATCATATTAGAGAGAAAAAAAATTCCAGACAGAAAAGTGGATGCCAGTCATAAGAATTCTTCCACATGCAGTGACAGTGGTAGTGGTGGTGGCAATAATAGTGATGGTGGTGGCAGTGGGAATAGGAGAGAAGGAGGAAGAAGAGGTGAAGAAGGAGGAAGAAGGGAAGAAGGAGAGAAGGAAGAAGGAGAGAAGGAGGAAGAAGAAGAGGAAAGAGAAAGAGGAGAAAGAGGAAGGAGCAGAAGGAAGAAGAAGAGGAGGAGGAAGGAAGAGGAAGGGGGAGCAGAAGAGAGAGGAGGAACAGAAGAACAGAAAGAAAAGGAAGGAGGAAGAGGGGAGAAGAGAAGGAAGAAGTAGAGGAAGAAAAAGGAGAGTAAGAAGGAAGAATAAGGAGGAGGAAGAGGAAGAGGAACAAAACATCAGAAAGAAGGAGGGGGAAAGAAAAAGAGGAATGAGGAGAAAAGGAAAAAGGGAGAGGAGGAGATTCATGTCTTCAGTAAGAAATATAAAAGGATTCAGGCTGAAAAATTTTGCTGGGATCCCCACTTTTTCCTTCAGCACAGAAAGAACTGATACAGCCCTAACAGTATCTGCCTTCTCTTTCTGGAATTATCTCAGACCCATTCATTCTCTTGAGGTCACTGAACTGGGGAAATAAATGCAGGTCATTTTACCTGAGCGGAACAATAGTTTTGCTGTCACTTGTGCCAAGATGGAGCCGTTCAAAAATACACTTGAAAGCTTGCTTTGAGATTGGTTGCTAGGCTGAGGTGGCCCGGGTGCCGTCTCCCAATTTGGAGGCAGGCCTGTGGAATGTGACAGATCAGTGGTCTTGGCTGGCTTCTGTCTTCTGGCAGGACTCCAGGGTTGCAAAATAAGCAATAGGCCCAAGAGATGGAGACAGACTTCATGTTGGTTTTTCGTGTTAGTTTCTGAAGTGGCCACTGAAGCTTTGGCCCTCCCTTCCTTCCTTCCTTCCTTCCTTCCTTCCTTCCTTCCTTCCTGGTGATGATGTCTTCTGAATATCCATCCTCCCTTCCTCACCTGTGATTCCAAATGACCTGTATTATTTTGTGAAAGTTTTCAACACTGCCCAAAAATACCTCTCTCCCCCCACTCCCAGCATTTTCCTCAATGCTCCTTGGGAAAATGGTACTGAAACAGGTGACCATTCATATTCTGCTCACTTGCTTGGTGGAGCATTACCTGTTCTTCCTCACCACCTTTCTGCTATACATATGCAACCATCAGGAGGAGAGAAAGGAATCTTGTGGCATCTTTGAGACTAACCAATAAAAAGAAATTGCTAGCACAAGATTTTGTGGACTCCGGTCCATATCACTGGATGCATCTGATGAAGTGGAATAGAGTCCACGAAAGCTTTACACTAGCAGTTTATTTTCCTCAATCTTAAAGGTGCTCCAAGGTTCCTTTATGTATGTTTAGGCTGAAACAAACTTTAACAGGGCTATGTCTTTGAATATTACTAATAAGAAGGACACATCCTTTTAAGAACCTCTATCTGCCCAAATTCCTGCTTTCCTAGATACTTAACCATGACCAGATCGCATACTTTCCAGTTATGGGTTTACACAGCAGTTGTACAACTTTGCCTCATTAGTGGATTGCCACAATGCACAATTGAATGAACAACAAATGTACATACATTTCTCCATGAACAATCTGCAGTGTGCAGCAATGCCTATGTGCATCATGCCCAACTATGCTCAATACACCTGCACAGGCAATGTGCAATGGTGCGTGAGTGTGTGTATGTGTTGTGTGTGCCTTCAAGTAGTAGTTTTATGGCTACCCTAAAAGGTGAACCCATCACAAGGTTTTCTTTCCAAGGTTTGTTCAGAAGGGGTTTGCCTTTGCCCTCCTCTGAGGCTGAGAGAATGTGACTTGCCCAAGGTCACTCAGTTGGTTTCCATGGCCAAGCAAAGATTTGGACCCTAGTCATAGTCCAGCACTCAAATGACTACACCTCTCTAGCTCTCAAATGTGCAATGGCACCACGTGCATAATTCTGCTTCAGCAATCTTGAAATGAATAGGACCATTCCTTATTGGACCAAAATGTTCAACTGCTTCTGCAGGGGAACTTCCACATTCCTACAACACCAGCAGGATTCAGGCACATGTTTAATTGACATATAGAAAACCCCCACTCAAAATTAGGTTCAGGGTTCAGGGAGACTTTTGTTTGAATGTGAGTAGCCCTCTCCATGGGATCATGAACCCTGCTTTATCAAGGAGACTTCTGTTGCTTGTATCTCTAACATTTGGGGTATGGAGTTGCCACTTCCTTTGCTGACCCTTACTAGGAAAGATCTAGAGCAGAGTAGGAATTATGCAGCCCTCCAGATGTTGTTGGCCTACAATTCCCTTGTCTCCCTAGCTAGCATGGCCAATAGTAAGGATTGTGGGGAGTTGCAGTCCAACTCCATGTGGAGAGCTGCAGAATTCCCATCGCTTGCCTAGAGCCTCACATAGATTCCCTCCAACTGCAACCCCTGTAACAAGTGACTTTGGAGGGTAACATTCTCTCCAAAATTTCACAGGTGAAAACATGGAGACATGTGGCCAAACCACATCAGAGTGTGCTCAAGATGGCAAAAAGTTATTAATGAGGAAGAACATACCAGCTAGAAAAGGCTACAACAGTTTGCTTTTGCCTGAGCCTACTGGGAAGGGCAAGATGCTTCCCCTTCCTCTCCTTTCCCCCTTCCAAGTTAATTGAATGCTAACTAATTTTCACTTTGGACTCAGTTTGCAGTGGAGGAAGCAAGCTAAAGTGGAAGGAGGAGAGAGAATCTGGAACATTTTAAAAGCCACTGAAAAAGTGGGACATCCAAGGATTATTCAGGACTGGACCTGCCAAATCAGGACAATTGGAAGGTATGGAGTAATGAAGGCACAACAAAGTTATTTTTCAAAAATGACATCATGGATAGAGCCCCTGAAGCGATTATATTTATCTATCTGTTCACTCCCCATTTAACAATTGCTTGAGTGGACCTACTTTAGTCAGGAGTAACTAACCAACTATTCTGGCTAATGAATGGGAATGATGACAACATATTTTCTCATATGTGTGCTGCAATTAACATTTTTTCTCTCCCCCCCCCAGTTATTTCAAAAGAGTATTTTGAGAGGCCTTTTTGAGCAGAATTTATGAAGCTTTATACCACTCTCCTACCAATCCTAAGCATTTGTTCACACACACACACACACACACAGAATAATGAAAAAGTCACAAAACCTATTGCTTTTCAAAGACACGATCATGTTAGTTTCTATCAATATACAAAGGAATCGTATAACACCTTTGTAAGTAAGTGAGAGAAAGAAGTTTGTAGCAGAAACTTTTATAGACTCAGACAACTTCATCAGATGCGAAGAATGAAGCAGGCATCTATACCAATGGATGGGTAGTGTGTGAGTGTATTTGCCTGAACAGTAATAGACCTGCAAAACATGTGGGTATGGTGAAGGGGTGACAAGTTCAGCTTCAAAATAGTTGTAAATAGCAAGTAGAGGACAAAAGTGGGAGACAGGATCTACATAAAGCCAAGGTGAATCAGTAAACACATGAACAGCAGAGAAAGCTCATGGTCTGGTGCATAAGATGGGCTAAGGACCAGAAAAGAGATGTAAAAAAGTGGGCATAAGTGCTTATTTGTGGCTGAGATGTCAATTAGTGTTATAATATGTGTCACAGCATACCATTGTCTCTGTTCAAGCCACTGCCAGTGGACTGGAAAAGTGTCCAATATTTCCAGTTCTGAGATACCATGGGGAGGGGGCAGTAGTGCATACTAACAGCTACAGGCTTCAGAGAATGATTTGCACCACTATGAACAGGGCAGGAGCCCCCCCCCCCAAATTGAAAAATACAAGAAAAATGGGGGAAACCTTGGCTATCTTGTAAAGTTAGCAATGTGTCTCTACTGAAAATTTTGGAAAACCCTACTCCCCCAATGCATGGAGTTTTTTTCATGCTCACCACCACCACCCAAGAAATGTTCAAGAAAGAAATCTTAAAATTTTCAATGCAGCTCCACCCACAAGTGTATTGGATTTCAGGGAACCTTTTGTTATGTCAACTAATTCCATTCAAAGATTGCAAAAACTGTGTTCAATATGCATTGCATTCCTGATGATTCCCAGAAAATACTGGGGAAATTTCCCTTTTCCCTTTTCAGCAGATGCTGGAATAGGACTTTTCTAATTCTCCTTGATTTGCTTCTTAATCTACTGCTGCCTTTAATCATATCAGGCTCATAGGAAAAAAAGGGAGAGAGGGAGGGAAAGAGCTCTTGGCTTTAAAATAACCCCCACATTTTTGGCAACAGGTTGTTTTTCTAAGCAGCTAATTGCATGCTGACATTTTTTTTAAGAAAAAAAAAATCACTCACATCGTTCTTCCAGTATGTGTCAGGCATGGATTCTATATTAATCACTTGGTTCCTCTGTATGGCATTTATTTTTTCAGGAAATGAATCAGACAAGAGGAACTTGTGCCTCATCTCTCTCCTCTCACACCACTCCTTTTGCCAGTGAAAAGGGCAAGGAGGGTTTTTTAAAAAATAAAATAAAATAAAATCTTTACCTCTCTTCCCCCCTCTAAAGCCACTGTGAATGAGTTTGATTTTACACATGCATCTTTTGCGGCTTGAGTCATATAAGCCACACTTGTTTTATAGCAGCGTAACCACAGAATCCTATTCCAAAGGGAGACAGCAGTGACTGCCAACCAGAGACAAATAGAGAAATGAATGTCCGTGCCCCATCAGGGTAATGAGAATGGAAACACACACATTCTCTCTCTCTCTTTCTGTGATTTCTTAGCCACAACGATGTCTACCAAGGCCTGAATTTGTCCCAAATTTATTTAAAGGGCTGGAGAGAGCTGAAGTGAGTTCATTGCACCTTTTCCTATTATAGTTTGAGTCTCTACAGGAATGTCTCCTCAGGCTGCATCTGTGCTGCAGATATAATCCAGTTTGACACTGCTTTAACTGCCGTGGCCCAATACTATGGAATCCTGGGATTTGTAGTTTTTCAAGGTCTTTTACCTTCTCTGCCCAAGAGTGCTGGTGCCCCACCAAACTATAAATCCTAGGATTCCATAGGAATGAGCCATGGCAAATCAATCAATTTCAAACTGGATTATTTGCGTAGTGTGGATTTGGCCGTGTCATTTTCTTCAATGCTAGAAATTTCAGCACTGAAGGAAAATTTTATTTTGGTGGTGGTGGTGGTGGTGAGAAATCTTATTTGGAGGAGTGATACCCTCATCCCCACCCGTCTGCAGCTACATCCCTCCTTCTCCTTTCTTTCACCAAGGGCAGGTTGTTAGTCAGAGCAACTAAGGGTGTCTCAGTGCTATGCCCTGGCCTGAAACCAGACTGAAATAGGTCCAAATAATCTGTTTCCTTCCAAAGATGCTTGAAGTCACTCTGACACCATTTTGCCTCCCCCCGCCATAGCTGCACCCCTGAGTGTGTCTGAGAGGCATTCTCTTTCTCCTCTCCAGAACTTAATTCCAAATTCCAAAAAAGAAGAAAGCTCAAAAAAGTTCCTTTGGGGAACTAAAGGTCTCAACATCCCCCAGTCAGTATGGCCAAGGCTGGCTAAGGGATTCTGGGAGTTGCAGCCCCCATAAGGAAACTTTCCCCAAGGTCTGCCCAAAAGAAAGCCAGGATGGATGATAATAGCAACCTATACAGTTTTTGAGCCTTTTCCCTGCCAAAAAAACAAAAGAAGACAAAACAAAACCTTTCCTTCAAGAGCCAAAAGAAATACGACACAAAACTTCAGAATAACAAACTTCCTCTTTGAATTTGGGAAAGAGAGGGTTGGCATGATTGAATCTTCTGGCCCCCGCCCAACTTAAAAACAGAAAACAAAATGGGACAGCTGCCATGGGGACTCTGATTTTGATCAAAGCAGCAGCATTTGGAAAAGGGGGGTGGATCATTTCCTTCTTACTTTTCCCGTATATAACCCACCCACATACCATATACATGCTGCCAATCCAAGTTTCCATTATTCCCAAAGGAGAGAAAAATATTACAGGTAACTACATGCTTCTGTTCATTTCCCAGCCTCACCCCATAACTGTGGAATACCAAGGGGATGTTGTAAATTATGTGGGAATCTTGCAGCTTTCCCAATGTTGTTAGACTGCAACTCCCAACATGCTTCACCTTTGGGTGATATCGTTGCAGTTGTATGCCTTCAAGTTGCTTCCAACTCATGGTGACCCTAAGGTGAACCCATCGCAGGCTTTTCTTGCCAAGATTTATACAGAGGAGGTTGCCATTGCCTTCCTCTGAGGCTGAGAGGGTGGGACTTGTCCAAGGTCAGCCAGTTACCCTGCCTATTCCCCAAAACTAGGACTCAAGGCAGCTTACAAATTAAAATCAGTGCAACATTCTCTCCATTTCCTACAACTGTTTCTGCCTTTCCCAGAAGCTTGCCAATGACCATCAGCCAATGGCTCATGGACAGTTACCTGTCTGTTACCTTCAAATTCATTCACATAATTCTCATTCCATTTCATCTCTTTCTCTCCTCTTCAGACTCCCTTTCCACCTTCTCCTCTCTTACTTCATACACTCTTCAACTTACTCGAACCCTCTTCTTTGGAGGCTTGTAAACAGAAGGCTGGAGGGACATCTGTTGGACGTGCTTTGATTGTGTATTTTTGCAAGGCTGGGGCTGGACTAGATGGTCCTTGTGGTCTCTTTCAACTTTATAATTCTATGAAATTAGTGTAGGTGTGTGTGAATGCGCATGTGTGTGCATGCACATTCAAGTCGCATATTATGGCAACCCCATGAATTTCATAGGGTCGTGCTGAGTATTCATAAGGAATACTCAGCACGACACCCTCATAAAAGCCTTTCCCTTCAAAAGCTTCAATTCTAAAAGCCAGAGTAACATTAACTGCCATGGCCCCTTCCTACAGGATCCTGGGATTTGTAGTTTTCTGAGGCACCAGCACTCTTTGGCAGAGAAGGCTAGTGATCTTGTAAAATTTCAAATTCCAGGATTCCATAGCATGGAGCTACAGAGTTGAAAGTGATGTCAAACTACATTATTTCTACAGTGTGGATGCACCCTAGGAAGGGGCGTCCAGAGCTAGGGGCAGCCACCGAGAACACCTTGTCCCCTGTGAAGGCAGTGGGACTGTGAGAAGAACCTCTTCTAAGGATCTCAAGGCATGGACAGGCCAATATGAGGAGATATGGCCTATCACATAGCCTACACCAAAGATGTAGAGTAGTACAGAATCAACACACATTCCAGTGGCTCTTTTGAAGTGTAGAATAGTGGCTCTTAACCTGTGCTTTACCAGGGACCCTCTTTAAATATCTTTTGTTGCCATGGACCCCCAAGACTTAACTCAAGATTTAAAAACCTAACAACAACAACAATACTACTACTGCTAATAATAATACAATTACACAATAACCCTTCCCTCAGAGGCACTGGAGGGGAGGGAAGACTTTTTTCCTGCAAGTTTGTGGATGGAGTGAATTGAATGGTGATGCACAGGCCAAGCCAGCTAACCTTTGTTTTGGCTTCTGTCACATGGGCTGAACAGCCTTCAAGCCTTCACAGACCCCCTGTGAGGACATTGCAGACCCCTGGGGGTCCCCAGACCACAGGTTAAGAACCACTGGTGTAGAACAAAAAGAATGAAAAAAATCATGAGATCAAATTCTAAAGGGCCAATGTATATTGGTATGGATGCACATGGATGCTGCGGCTGTGATTATTCAGCCAAAAGGGAAAGATTCTATACGTGTTTCAGTAAACTTTCCTTTGCATACTTATTTCCACAGGTGCTGGCAATGATCCCTTGGGAGCTCCTGCTTAAAGTGAAGTCCTGCATCAGGCAAGGGCAGGTTTCTCACCCTGTTTTGAGCACTGCCCTCCAGTTTACCAGCTGGCTTGATAGATGGATGGGGAAACAGAGGGCAGCTGATAGGTCCTGGCTAAGCATGCAAAATATTAATGTTTGCTGAAAGGTGAGTGAAACTGGAGCTCCAACATAATGTAGGAGTCACTATGAGACTTATTTAGACTAAAAATAGATGGTATTTACTATCTTGGTCACCTGAGAAGATACAGTAGGACCCCTGTATCCACTGGGGATTGGTTCTGTGGGGCCCTGTGGATACTGAAAACCATGGATAATAGCCAATATCATTGAAAATAATGAGACTTGTGGTTTAAAATACCATAGAGTTGCCTTGGAGGACCTAGAAAATGGCTAGAGAGGTTTTCTAGGAAGACTCTATGGTAGGTGTGCTGTTTTGTGTCCCATGGATAATTGAATCAGTGGATAATGAATCAGTGGATACATGTGTCCTACTGTATCCAGAACTGAAATATCTAATGGGAGGGCAGTGTCTCTTAGAGGAGAGTAATAACACCTATCCAATGCACATGGAGAGATTAATCTACTCTGGGTTTCAGTCTGAACTTTAATGGAGCTGTCCAACATGCTGAACCTATTTGGGGATAGGGTTCAATGCCTTCAGTGTCTCCTTTAAAGTTCAGACTAAAAGGAGGAAGGCAGTTCTTACAGACATGGATTAAAAACAATGACATGGGAAATGATAGATCTATTGGTGACTATTAGTCATGACAAGTTGGATCTGTAACAAAATATTGCAATGTTGGTATGTGCTTGTTCACTCTTCCAGCCAGCCATGCCCTTTCCAGAATGCTCCATTCCATCTGGTTTTCTACCCCCCACCCAGCCAACACAAAGCTCTATAAACTGGGGCTGAGTTATATTTTATTGAAAGCTTCTGTCTACCCCCTTCCCATCAGGGATTCAAAGGGAGTTGACAACATAGTTATATATAAAAAAGGAAAACATCAAAAGATTCAAATGATAAACACACAAAGATGAGACTGAAATAGCAATTTAAAAAAAGGAAAGAAGCGGGAGGCAAAGACAGAAGAACTATATAAGCAACCAATTAAGGAACGAGGAGAGAAAAATAATGCTGGAAGAAAGCTGAAAAACTAATTAAAAGACACCTAAAAGGCTTTGGGGAAGGTGTTTGCACCTAAATGGAAACAAAGGCATGAGGCATACTTACCTGAGTGTATTTACAGTACACAGTTATAGCAGCTTGATGCCACTTTTATTGCCAGGCTCCATGTTACAGAAACCTGTGATTGTAGTCTGGTGAGGGAATTAAAATTCTCTGCTAGTGTGCTTTAGTCCACTCCCTTGAGTTACTGTACCAGCAGAAAATTCTAAGTACCTAACTAGACTACAGATCCCAGGATTCCATAAGATGGAGCCATGGCAATTAAAGTGGTATAAAATGACTATAACTGTATAATGTATATGAGGAATGGACAAAGTGTGTGGCGACCAGGGACTAATTTTCCCAAAGACTCCTTCTGCAGGCTGTACTAGCGGGGTCTGATCCATTCCTTCCCAGTGGGCATGGATTTAAATAGGCAGTTTTAAAAAGATGTGGTAAAGGGCCCAACCCTGTCTTCCCCCCATCTGAGCCCTGTATCTGTCCCAGGGGTGGCGAGGACTTCCTGGGGGAAGAATGGTGCAAATGCCTTGCATCAGCAGGACTACAGTGCTCTAAGATGAGGGCAAGATGGGGTAAATTGCCCATGCAGATAAGCCCTTTGTGATAAAGATAGTCAGCAAAGCTAATGTGGCATTCTACTTCTGTAAAGCTAGGGCCATGCAACCCTAGAAGACATTAAATAAAATGAGAAATTCCCAACAGGTTTAAATAGGATCTAGGAATCCATGCAGCTGCTGAGCCACTTAGCCTGTACAGAACAGAAGGCAACCGTAGTAAGAATGCCACAGTGCTTCACAGTAGTGGTAATGGCAGCCACACATCAAATGCTCACAGCCCTCAGTTCTCTCAGATGACCTTGCTTTTTGAGTGACATCATGCCATGATGTAGCATCATTCTTCTTGGGCATTTGGGAAGAACGTGGAGACCATCGAGGGGGGAGGGGATGCTATTATTTCCCCAGCATCCCCCATCAAAACAACAGCATTTGGATGTAGGATCATTCTGGGCCTCAGCTGGCAGAAATAGCAGCTGTAAAAATGAGGCACCAACTTTTCCCATCCCCTAATGAACAGAGTTATGACATGCAGAAAAGTTAGTGTGGATTAGGTCTTCAGGAGACCTGGGTTCAAATCTCTGCCCAACCATGGAAACCTACTAGGTGACCTTGATGAAGTCACACTATCTCAGCCTGAGAGGCTTGAGAGCAATGCAACCTCTTCTGTGTTCATCTTGGCAAGAAAAGCTCCAACCATAAGTTGGAGTTGACCTGAAGGCACATAAGATCAATGATGTCATTTTAGGACTTCTTGTGGGAAAATGGCAACTGTTAGCTGCTAGGAAGACCACCGCCATAGGGTGGTGGCAGCCCTAAATGGACCTAAATCCTGTTGTTAGTCCTGGATATAGTAGACCCATTGAGTCAATTAGATTTACTGATGTGTTGACTCATCATTCAGCAATTGGTTTAATGGGTTTGCTGTACTTGGGATGAGACTGCAGGATTCCAGCCCTGGTTAGCTGGCATTTGTTCACATATTAGATAACCTGGTGTCAAACCACAAGAAATCTTGTGTAATGGCCCAGCTCACTCCCAGTTTTTGCCCAGAAAAACTGCACATTTCAGTTCCATCTCTGATCTGCATCGTCCTTCATGGTGAGAGCTGTGCCGCAGCAGTATTGCTTTGACAGGTCTCTGGAGGATTTCAAGGAAGTTCCACACCCACTTCATTCACACTAATCGGCTGTTTAACGCAGAAGAGTTCAGTGTTATGAATGAGGGAGAGCATGTTTTGGCTTGCCGATCAACGTGCAAATATAATGCTTACTTGTCAAAATGAGCAGAGTTGGGTTGAAGAAAAAAAGCGGGGGGGGAGCAATATACATTGAAGATGGAATTTGATTGAAACCATATTCTCTGAAAGTGAAAGCTCTCTGGGCTTGGGAGTGGTGGGGAATTGCACCCGCTGTTCCTTTAAAGTTTCAGCAAAGTTTCTTGCCGGCCTTTGCTGTGGATCACTGAGTCACCGCTGCTTGGCGAATGTGGGAGGAAGTGAAACCGCAGCCTGTTCTGGAACAAATTTGAGGCAACTGAACTGAGGTCTCGGTGGGTTTTCAACATCCCATTCTCTTGGGTTTCACTCATGTATTAGGGGGAAAGGTTATGGAGCCATTTGGAGAGGTTATGATTGGGGTGAGTGAGTTGCACAGGGCACTGATCGGGGGGTGTTCTGAGTGCATTTTTCTGCTTCTCATTAGAACCTTAATGGGGAAGGTCTACAGAGCAGAGTTAGAGCACATGGTTTTCCATGCAAGTAGTCTTTTGTTCAATCCCCAGCATCTTCTGGTGGGTTTAGGAAAGACCCCTGTGGGAAGGCCTGGCATGGTGTCACTAGGTAGTAGGGATGGAATTCCTTGCTAATTTTCTTCTTCAATGAAGCAATGAGTTATTTTAGTAATTTTCCTCCTGCTACAAGAAAATCTTTGAAAACAGTGCAGTTTTTGAAAACTATTCATAACTGGGGACTTGCTGTGTGCAAAATTCTCATGGAGTTGTTTTGAGCAGAAAACAGGACTTTCTGTGCAGGAAACAGCCTTTTCTGGACATAAAATATTTCTGTGCAGAAACATTATTGTTAGTGTCAATGTTCTGTGCACAGAAAGCAGTCTTTTCAGCACAATACAACCACATGCAAATTTTGCATAGAATAAGTAATTGATTACCGAATTTCCAGAGCAAGAGATGGTATTTTTCTGTGCAAAACCACCACATGCAAATTTGCTCAGATTAAATCCCGAACGGTGAAGATTCACCTCAGTCCAGGAGTATTCTCACTGGAGTTTCTCAACCAATATTCTCAATATTCTCTCGATTCCTACCAAGCAGTTTAAATGATATAGCCCATGAATGTTCAGACTCTGCAAAGCAGTTTTTTATGTTCATTTACTCATAACCTGAAATATAAATGTTTCAGATTTCTCTAAAGCTCCAGGCCTCATGATCTTCATGTTAAGGTTGAACAAGTGAAAAATCAATATGTAGCTGTGTTTCAGGAAAGGCAAAAATAGCAGCAAGAGCTGGGGGTTCTGTCTTTGTGTTTGACATATTGAGATAATCAAAATGGTGGATTCTGTGTGGATGTTTCTAGTAGCAGAAGACCAACAAGGCACCAAGAGTTTGTTAGGGAGGGTTTTGTTGCTAAGTTTTTTGTTTTTCTTTTTTGCTACTTTTGCAAATAATGTGCATGATAAACTCACATTCAGAATTTGCTGAAGTCTGAGGTCAAAATAGGTACCATAAATATCTGGAAGACTTGTTAGCTTCTTCCCAGATCTTGGTAGCGCTGGAAGCATTCATCCTTTTATTAAAGTGGGGTTGGAAAAAGTGGACAGAGAACATATCCTCCAACAATTCACAAAGAAAAACTGGATCCACATGGCCAAGCAGCAGCAGAGTATGGTCAAGACGGCAAAAGTTATTGATGAGGGAGAATACACAAGCTATTAAAGTCTGCAGCAGTTTGCTTTTGGCTGAGTCTACTGGAAAGGATAAGAGTTTACTCTCCCTCCTTTAAAAGCTTCTTTTAAATTCCTCCTTTAGTCCCGACTGTATTAGATCCATTGAATCAATTATATTTACCTACATTTATTTTATTATGTGTATTTAATTATATTTACCTACTCCCCATTCAACAATTGATTCATTGGGCCTACTCCATGTGGGATTATGCAAGAGGATTCTAGTCAGAGTTTCTACATCATGGAAAACAGACCAAGTCTTGATTCTGTAAGGCACATATTCCAGGAACACCAATGGTAAAGCAACAACAGAGTATGGCCAAGATGGCAAAAGTTATTAATGAGGGAAAACACACAAACTAGGAGATGCTGCAGAAGTCTGCTTTTGCCTGAGTATTGGGAAGGGAAAGATTCTACCCTCCTCTCCTTTCCCTTCATTGAATTAATTGAGTGCAAACTGACTTGGCACTTTAAATTCAGTTTGCAGCAATTGAAGTAAACTGGGGACAAATGGGGAAAGGGGAAGGAGATGAGAAAAAACTGGGAGATTTTAAAAGCAGCTGAAAAAGTGGAATGACAGAAGATTGAGCAGTACTATCCCTGACAAACTGGGACAATTGGAGGGTATGATGCTAAGGATGGGAGTGTTGTTGCCCTCCACATATTAATGAACTGCAATTTCTAGTAGCTCTAGCCAGCATAGCTAATGGCGGCAGATGCTGGGAGTTTCACTCCAAGGACATCTGAAAGGCCACATTATTCCCACTCCTGCTGAAAGCTCTTCAACATAGCCCCTGCAAGGCAAGGACAGTTTTTTTATGTTGATGTTCTAAGGACACAGACAGCCATCTCAGACTGATAGCATGAATGCTCAAAAGAGCAAGTCAATAACCAGAGCTGGGGTTCAGCCATGAAACAGTTTGGGCCAGATGAAGTGAGACGTGGGAGCAATCTTTCAGATCTCAGCAAGCTTGGCCCTTACCCAGATCTCTGGAAATCTGTGTTTGTAAAAGAGAAGATCACATGGAAGCAAAGAAAGACCTCATTAAAATAATAAGTCATTAGGAAGAAGGGATTGGTTACATGGAAAAACACAGGACCTGCAAAGGGGGTGTTTCAGACCTTCTCACTCCCTAGGAAAACTTGAAGCTATGAGCTGAAATGATGTGATAATTTGACCTCTTAAAATGCCATTTCAGACTTTTTTTTTAATGGACAAAGAGAAGTGTGTTTCCCCTTTAAGCAGATCTGGGGGTAAGTTGCTTTTTTCACTATAGATCCCAGAATCACCTAATCGGTACACAGTGGCCCTGCTGCTTGGAGGATTCTGGGAGATGTTGTCCATGAAAGTAGCTTTACTAGGCACTGCCGATATACCTGAATCACTTTCCAGCTATTCCAAATGGATTGATGACATCTGAATGAAAATGCCATAGATAGGATCATAATAATGCAATTACAAGTGGCACTGCTTCGAATCTGCAACATTATCCAAAGATACTTCTTTGATTTCTCGGTTATTGGATAAAATCTGAATAATTTGCTGATCCAGAAGTCCAGTCAGTAATACCTAGAAGACTGTGAAAGCAATAATAATAGCACAACATTTGTATTTCTATACCACTTATCTGTGCATAGTGCTCCCTAAGTGGTTTTCCAATGTGTTTAGCTAATTACCCCAACAAACTGGGTACTCATTTTACCAACCTACGAAGGATGGAAGGCTGAATGAACTTTGGAGCCCTGTAGGATCAAACTCACAATGTTGTGGCTGCAGTGCTGGCATTTAACCACTGTGCCACCAGGGCTCTCTGGTGGCAAGGAACCTCTAGCAACCTCTTGTGGAACCCTAGGGTTTCAGGGAACCCTGGTTGAGAAACCTTGCCCTAAGCGGTTTACAATGTGTTTAGCTAATTGCCCCTAACAAGCTGGGTACTCATTTTATGGACCTACAGAAGGATGGAAGGCTGAGTGAACCTTGGAGCTCTGCAGGATCAGACTCACAACGTTGTGGCTGCAGTACCAGGATTTAACCACTGTGCAACCAGGGCTCCTTATAAAGCTTGTGCTGAGGCTGACTTTCAATATATCGCAGTGAAGGAGCTGCTCTGCTATGTATGAAACCCCAACCAACATGATGTTATTGTTGTTGCTGTTGTTGTTATTCAGTTGTTATAATCTCCCTATTTAGTGTAGTGTTTGGAATGGTGGAATAGGACTCTGGGAGATGAGGCTTCATATCCCTGCTTGGCCATGGAAACCCTCTGGGGGTCCTAGCATGTCACACTCCCTCAGCCTCAGAGTGAGGCAATGGCAACCCTCCACTCAACAAATCTGGCCAAGAAAATCCAGAGATAGGTTTGCCATAAGTCAACACAAAATAGTAATACAGTGCAAAGAAAAACACCTACAATGCAAAGCAGTACTATTAGGGATGTGTAATTATCTCTCTCTCTCTCTCACACACACACACAAACAAACATGCACAATCAATTGGTCTGCTTGAATCTTTAAGTTAAACACTTGAAACACCTCAATACGACTTTTGATTGTTCACTTTCAACACTCAAACATCTAAACCCCTTCTCTTGTCCTCTGTTCCCTTACCCATCCTTCTAACTCTCCCATTGGTTAAAAAAAATTGCTTAAAGGTATTTTGGGGAAGAGGTGGTAATAGCTTACAGAAAAGGGAGATGGGAGAGACAGGCATACCACTTGCACCAAGAAATGGTGGGGTTGCCAACCTTATACCAGTCCTGGAGAACCTCTACAGGGTGTCTCTTCCTGGGCTGTGATAAGCCCATTTATAACTGGGCTAGAGCTATATCCCCCACCAGTCTGAGCTGGGGCAAGCTTAACGGGGTCTCTGAACTCACCCTACATTGTGGCCACTCTGCTTGCAGTTGAAGTACCCTTTCATCAAATAATTAGGCCATCTCTGAATGGAACAATATAAAATAAAACCCATGAAAACCTATCAGTTCAACATGTAGAATACATGTGATCATGAAAATGTCCACTCCTCCAAAGTTGTAACATCATAAGAAATGTCATTACATCATAAGGAGCAACATGATGGTGGTCAATTAAACTTTCTTTGGAAGCCACCTTCACAGTGATGGAGCCAAAAACAAAGACCCTGCCACATACATCCTAAGCATCCATTTGTTGTAGGGAACTTCTGCATGCTTAAGATTCCAAGAGGACACTAGACAATATTTTTCTCATCCATCCCCTAAATGAGAAAACCCTAATCAAGAAAGGGACATGAATTTGGAAGTTCTGTGGACTTATGTAAATGTAGGGATGTTGGTGCCAGGACCTGCATGGAGAGTGAGCCTCCAACCTAAGTATCATTACTTTTTCAGACTATAGCTTCCCCATGCTGACTGGAAGATTCTAGTAATTGTAGTCCAAATAGGAGAGAGTGAAAGAAAAAAAAAGACAGCTTCCAACTAGTGCCTTTGGGACTTGCAGCAGAGCTTAGCTTCTGTAGCCGCAGTCTATGCCAAGCAGACCTCAGTTCTGTGCCAGGAAAATGTGCAACCTGTGTAATTTATGCAAATTAATAATTTGCATGTATTTGCTTAGCATAATTTCTCCTGATCCTGCTAATTATGGGGAGGAGCCATAACCTCTGCCAGGCACTGATCCCCCCCCCAACCCCTAGCTTGGTTTTCTCAGACTTTACCAACCCATAGACTTTGACCCTTGTCCTCCATTCACAGGCATGAGGGCTAGCCACTTGTTTTTGCCTTTATTTTTAGAAAGGGAGGGGGAAGTTTCTGGATGCTGCAGCCGATACAAATGTCTGCAGCTTTTCCTTTCCCACTGAGGTGGAAGAATCACAGAATGCCCCCACAGCTGGCTCTGCTTCTGGCAGCCAGCAGAGAAATCAATACGCCTCCCTTCTAACTAAACAGCTCGGCATCTATTCTCTGCAGAGCTCTTCCCTGATTGCCAATAATGGATGAGCTGTTCCCTTCTCCTCCTTCCCTCTGCAGCAAGGAGCGAGTGTGGGGGAGCTACCTTGCCAGAAGGGCTTGGCAGCAGCAACAGCAGCCAGCTACCACCCTCTCCCTCCCAAACCCAGCTGCTCTTGCATTGACTGTGCCAGCCCCAGACACCAAGCTTTAAGCAAGGCTATTTCTGAGTCATGCCCATCCCCAGTGCTGGTGCATGAGACGCCGGTGGGAGGTATCATTGAAGAAGCGCAAGCAGGGCACACATTCAGGTGACCTAGATTTTGCAAGCTGAGCTGAGGCACTGTCTGCGGCAGAGGGACATGAAGTGAAAAGCTATCCTGTGGGGAGGCCATTTGCTGTCTCTTTGGAGGAGAGAGGCAGGAGGAGGTGGCAGCGTCAGCAGTGACAGCAAGCTCTGACTGGGGCAGATTTCTTTGGTTGGCTCCCACTATCCCTGCTGGACTCACCGATGGTGCTCTTGCACCTGGAGAACGAGAAGGAGGGGGATTCAAGGACATCATTTGCAGATACCAAATAATTAAAAGTGCAACTGTTCAAAGCTGCTCTCCCAAAATCAACTCCCCCAAAAAGCAGTTATACTTGTCTTCAGCCATGTAGGTCTGTATGAGCTGGTTCTCAATATATTTCGTAGGAAGCCAATAAATAGGGAGTGCATCTATCTGCACTACACAGTTAAAACAGTTTCATACCCCATTAACTGTCATGGCTCCATGCTACAGCAGTACCCAGCTACCACCCTCTCCCATCCTAAGGGATTTGTCATTTGCTGGAGTCCTCAGCAGAGCTAGTTAGGGTCTAACTCATTTTATAATGAGTTATGCATGTAATAGTAACTTTTTACACTCATGAGCTGGAACAGTGTGTGTGTGTGTTTCTTGTAATAGCTGGGGCTGCTATTCACTATTTTTCAAGATAACATTTGGGTGTTTCTGCCTGTTACTCATTACTGGACATATTCTAACCCAATCAGAGCAATGGGAGAGGTAGGGAGAGGAAGGGTCACATTGGTGGCTGCCTTTTGCTGTCTCTCTTTGGGGTGTTGTGCAGATAGTGAGGAGCAAAGGCTGGGGAGGACAACCAGCAAGAGGACAGGGAAGGAAGGAGAAAGAGGAGACACATAAGCTGCACTAGAGACTCAGGTTAGCTGGAGATTTTTAAAAAATCTTATATAAAGTTACTTTGCCTTCCTTCCTTAGTTCTGCCCCCAAAGGAGAGACTGCTACCACTAGCAAAAAGAGTAAATACATGGGGGATTGGAGGGGAAAGGGCTACCTTGGTGAGCTGGTGGCTCAAAACAGCAGCACAGGGAGCGTACTCACATTGGCTGGGTTGATGTGAGCTGTGAAAAGAGTTCAGAGGAGAAAGGGGTGTTTCACTACACACCCGAGGTCAGGTAAGGCATGGGGTTTACAGTAAGTGGTTGGGGAGAGGGAGACAGGGAAGGAAGAGGGACTGAATGAGGGAGTGACCCAAAACTGTGTTTGAGGAATATTTTGCCTCCTGCACTGAACTAATGTGTCAATCCCATCCTGTATGCAGCTGGATTGTGTTGAGGGCTTGCAGTCCAAGGCATCGCGGGGGTGGGGGAGATAATACTAGGGGAAGGCTGCTTCTCTAATGACTTTTGCACTTTTCTCAGAACATCCAAGGTGCAATAACTGAATTGGCCACTTGGGAGCACCAGATAGGACTTTCCTGTGTTTTTCAATGGCAAAATAGTAACAGGAAATCATAGTGACTCACTGAGAGATGGTATTCTCAGTACATCCTGTCTATTTGTGGTTTTGGAAAACTGAGCTCATAGGACTGGTAACAGATCTAACTTTTAGAATAGGGTT
Source organism: Gambelia wislizenii (assembly GCA_030847615.1). Classification (NCBI taxonomy): domain Eukaryota; kingdom Metazoa; phylum Chordata; class Lepidosauria; order Squamata; family Crotaphytidae; genus Gambelia; species Gambelia wislizenii. The sequence continues at coordinate 37,057,439 of JAUMIR010000007.1, forward strand.
TCTCAACCAGGCTTTCTCAGAACCATAGGTTCTGCAAGAGGTTGCTAGGAATTCAGCAAGAGATCATGATTGTAGGGGGTTGGGGGTTGGGAATAGCTGTAGGTATAATAATTTTGATGCAGGGGTTCCCTAAGACCTGAAAAGTGTTTCAAGGGTTCTTCCAGGGTTAAAAAAAAAAAGGTTGAGGCTATTTTAGAAGAACTGTAAACTGTTTCCTGAGTGGAACCTGGCCTATAGTTTGAAATCACGTTTCTGCAGTCCCAAGCAGGAGGGGGAAGGAAGAGATGGCTCATTGAGCCCCTAGTGGGTTACTGTATATGGCTGTCAATATGGTATGCCATAGGCCATGGTCAGCTTAGAAAACAATTCACAAACCTAATCACGCATCTTTCTTTGCGCTCGACTTTCCTAAACCACACATGGATAGAATACATTCTGAGCATTGTCTGTTCTTTCCACCTACTTGGACCTTTTTGTAACTATCAGCCTTAAATCTGGGTATTGTTTCCCAGCTATGAGGGAGATGAGGTTCCTCATAAGAATGTCCAAGAGCTCTGCTGGATCAAACTCTGTGTTCACCAAGCATCACCTCCTCCTGCTTTTCACATTGGCCAGATGCCTTGAAGAAACCCACAAATGGGAGGAAAGCAGGAAAGCCAGTAGAGTTTCATTACAGTTCACCGTGGACTCTTCTCAAAGCTTGAAACAGCTACTTTTAAAAACATCAACTCCTAGAATCCTCTAGTCAACATGGTCCGTGGGGGATTCTGGGAGCTGTGGTCCCAAAAGTAGTGTTTCAAAGCTATGGCTGTCCTCGATGATGATGAGAATAACATCTGAGTTCTGTTTCCTTCCTTGTAACCCTTGGACAATATCAGGTTTGGAAAATAAGTTTTGGCCTTCTCAGTGGGCCACTCTCTTTCCTAAAGATCTCTCAGAGACTAATTGGTTCTCAGGGATTCATGTGTCATATTGTTGTTGTTGTTTTCAGGTGCACACAGAACCTCAGATCAGAGAGCAGCAGGGTGGGTAAGTACAGCATCTTTTGCTATTTGGGCAACTGGAGTGGTTCTGGTATGAAAGTTTTCTGTCCCTGGGGACTTTGGGGGGCTGTACAGACTGCAAAAAGTAAAGCTTAAAGCATCTAGAAGTCCTTCTCTGATTTTGAAAAACAGTGAATGTTAAATGTTAAAAAGTGATGCTTTGCTCTGTAAATTATTTAAAAGGAGAACTGCTGTTTTGGGGGGCTTCCAGGACACACAATTCACCTTTGTTTGGCCCAGAAACAAAAATTATCAAGGACATCTTGAAGGGTCTCATGCAGACCCAAGAATGTCTTTTGTCCACCCTTGACCTTAGAGAGTAATTCTAGATGGGGCAGACGTGGAGACATTCTGTGGCATACCCTCCGACTGTCCCGATTTGGCAAGGACAATCTGATTAATCCTCTGTCTTCCTAATTTTTAGGTACTTAATAATGTCCCAGATTCTCTCTCTCTCCTTCCTCCTCCTCCTTTCTTCCTTTGTCCTCTATTCAGCTGCTGCAAACTGAGTTCAAAGTGCAAAAGTAGCCTACACTCAATTAACTCAAGAGAAGGGAGAGGAGGGGGCCAAATCTTGTCCTTCCCAGTAGGCTTGGGCACAAGCAAACTGACACAGCCTCTCCTAGCTTGTGTGTCCCTCCTCATTAATAACTTTTGCCATCTTGATCACACCCTGATGTTGCTTAGCCTCATGTATCCCAGTTTTCATCTGTGAAATGTTGGATGCAGAGGTAGATTCTTTCCCATGTTCCTCCATCTGCCAGTCTTCTATCACACACTCAACTGAAATCAGTGTGAGGGAAAATACCTACATCAGCTTCAGAGTCATTCCTGAGACCTGGGGGTGGGGGTTACTATGCCTCACAATCCCCTGCATTTGTAGGCTTCCTGGTGCCCACTCATGACAGCAACACATTTGAAGCAGTAGATTCATAGTTACAGAGCTCTGTTCATGTCTAACACAGGTCTAACACTGGGGTTACCTCTCTGCTGTTGGAGAATTACCTCTGCCCCATCCTAATCCTTTTTGATGCCTGTCCATAGGGATCAGGTTCGCTTGGCCCATAAGCATTAGAAGAATGATTTTCTTGAAGGATCTGGAATAGTGGGGTGGAGAAAACTGTTCATGAGCATGCCAGATCCTCAGAGCTTGTTGAAATGTTGCAAATGCCATTGTCATGTTGAAGAACATTGTGTAAGGCAAACAGATAGGTCTCACAATGCAGCAGCCTTGCTGAAACTGAGGATGACTGGGGGTAGCTGAAGGAAAACAGGATATACAAGTGATGAGAAACGATAATATATGAATTCCCTTACTTTCCCCCCTTTTTTTCTTTTTGCTGAAAATTCACCTAAAATGAAATGCAAAGTGAACCTAGGGAGTTCTCCTCCAGTGAGGAAACTTCACAAGGGAGTTGTACGATTTTTGAAAGACTAATCAAATTTCTGAAGATGTGTGTGTATTCTTTATACCTTCTGGTCCTTTACTTTTGGGGTTGTGTAAAATGAGAGTTCTAGGGTCTTCTCCTCTGGAAAAACATCTGCAGGTGTTCAATGTGACTAGTGAAGTGACCTAACTAAAAACCTCAGTATTGTTTTTTTTTTTTGTCTTTTCCCATTCTCAGAGTATGGTGTAGTGGTTTGAGCATTGGACTACAGGGTTCAAGTCACCACTTAGCCATGGAAATCCACTGGGTGACCTAGGGCAAGTTACATTTTCTCAGCCTCAAAGGAAGGCAAAGGCACACCCCCTCTGAAGAAACCCTCATGATAGACCTTAGGGTCACCATAAGTCCAAAATAACTTGAAGGCACACAACAATAATAACAACAACAACAATTCTCAGGCATGACAATATCATCCATTCAAAGCTGTTTTTTTTCCTAGAAAAAAATTTGAAAAAATCAGTTATGGAATATCTTCCTTTTAGAATGATGAATAAAATATTTAAGGCAAGGTATTCATATATTTTACACACACACACATATACACACACACACTGATTTGGTGGGATCCTGTTGGGGAGTTAGGAATGCATAACCTAGAGTTAGTTTTGTAACTTTGGGGTTTTGTGATCCCTACACATTCCCTAGTTTAGGGAACATGAAGGGACCATGAAAGTCACCCAATTGCCATTTACCAGGCAGCAGCTACTGTGAGCAATGGGGATCAGTTTGGCTGTCACTTGGGAAGCAGCTAAAAGACATTCCCACCTACCCTCCTTGCACAAGCGATCTCTGGCATGAGGCAGAATTGCAATGAGGTCCTGCTTCTGCCTTTCACAACAAGGATCACTAACGGGATGGAGTGGGAACATCAGTTGGTTACTACTTGTAGAAAGTCTAAGACTCTGAAATTGGTGGGGAAACAATTTTATTTTTGGTACAGCAGTAGCCAGAACATTGCTCACAAGACTACTCATTCTGACTGCTTATGGTGAGAATCCAAACCTTCTAGCCACTTCTCATTAAGAGCTAGATGATGGCACACCTGAAAGCACATTTGTATTTCATCAGTGCATTAAATGATAGGTGCACATGTTGCAAAGCATATCTCTTTCAGTTTCTAAGAAAGGGGTCCCCTTCAAGACAGCCTGTACGTGCAGAGGAAAATGTGTCTATCTTCCCCTTCCTCTAAGGTGCACCAAATAGCTCACATCTGGATCGCAGGTGCTCTCCCATCTCAGCAGCCTGCCTGGACAGATCTGTTTGGCTCTGGCTTTAGAACTGCTTCATGCTCCTTCAGGCCATTATCTGGCCATTATCTCAATCGCACCTTAAAACTTTATGAGCACATATGCGTAGGTGCTTCAGAGTATGTGTCAGACATCTTCAGTCCATTTCCTGATTCTGCTAATACATGTGGTGGACTAACAGTGAGAGTGGCTGAATTACAACCCAGAGATTCAACATGCTGAAAGTTGCCTTCTCAACCGCTTCCAGCTACCTTCCCCAGTCCAGCCTGGTCAGGGATGCTGGAAATGTAGGATTTTCCCATGATGCTTTGCTGCCTCCTATTTAAAACTAAGGACCACATGGAAATGCTGTGCAGTCAAAAGACTGAGAAATGCAGCCTAAACATCCTAAGAAGGGATTAATCTGTAGTAGAAACCAGAGAAAAGTGAGGAGATCAAAGAACAAGGTGTTGAGATAAAGGGTAACTCACAAGACAGCTGGGCTCCAAGCTAAGATTAATGTTGAGTATTGCTCTAAGGCCATTCAGTGGTCTACTGAAGATGAAAATACTGTAGCAGAGAGGTGTGTGGTCTTGGATTCACCTACCTGGAGAAGATCATTTCCCACAGCCCTGAGTGGTGTTCTCTGGTCATTTCCTGCTGCTGTCCTTTCTGTAGCAGTGAAGATGGGATGCCAAGAGGAATTCTCTGGGGAGGAGTGGAAAAGTCTTTTCCAGGGTGGTCTAAAAGAGATGTGATTTCTTCCAGTATAGGTCATTGTGTTTTGCCAGGTTTTGCACATTGTCACCTCCACATTCGCTTGCTCAATTCTAATGGGAGGCTGTTTGTAGTGATTTCTTGGATCGGCCCAAGGTCACTTGCAAAGTTTATTTTAAAACACACACACACACACACACCAGGGACAGGGGTTGCTGAGGTGGTTTGAAGAATCTGTTTGAGCATCTCATGAGACAAAGTGACTCATTGGAAAAGAGTAAAGTGGGAGGCAGTAGGAAAAGTGGCAGGTTGTACTACAGGTGGATTGACTCAGTGAAGGATGTCATGGCCCTGCGTTTGCAAGACCTGAGCAGGGCTGTGGATGACTGTGTGTCTTGGAGGCCTCTCATTCATAGGGTCAAAGTTGACTTGATGGCAAACAAGAAAAAAAAGAACAGCAAATTTGAAAGGCAAATGTTCTATTCTCTGCATTTTTTTTAAAGAATTCTAGTATTATAGTGCTGATACAGTTGTACATTGTAGCACTATAACTGTAAAAATAGAAGGAGGGGAAGAGAAAGATATTCTCTTTTTTTGCCCTAGTTTGTCTCAGAATTAAAAAAAAGAAACCTGTTTGAAGGTGACAATAAAATACAAGTCAGCTCCTGTATCCACCGGGGATATGTTCCAAGACCCTCCGTGGATACCTGAAAGCATGGATAAGCCTATTATTTTCAATGAGACAAACACCAGAAGTTGACCATAGAATCACATTGGAGGACCTAGAAATGCCTAGAGAATTTTTTTTTCAGATGTGGATAAGTGAAACTGTGGATCTGTGGATACGGGGGTCCGACCTGTATTGCAGCTAGTGGTGGGAACTGCCAGGAAATAGCTCAGGACAACAAAATCAACATTTGGAATTTTTTTAAAAAGAGCCAAGAACTCCAGCAACACCAGAGCTACAGCAAGAAATACCTCAGCCTCCTGACACATTTGACCAACCTGGAGGAACCCACGAGGCCAGCAGAAGGGAAGCAAATATTGCAGATATTGTAGGATATTGGAAACCCAAGAAGTGTTGACAAAAGTAACAAGCACCACCCCAAGGAAGAGCTCCTCTGTTCCCAGTGGTGATCGCTCATCAGAGTACAGATGGGTTCTCTGAGTTGGTCTAAGGCCAGGAACTCTTTTGTAATGAAGAGATTTTTGACTTGTGGAATGTATCTACACTACACCATTGTACCAGTTTCCTCCTCCCACTTTAACTATCACCCCATAGAATCTTAGTGTTTGTAGTTTGATGAGGGACTTAGAATTGTCAGAACTATCTGGAAAGTTTACTAAAGCCATTTAGCAAGTCTCTCCCAAACTATAAGACCTAGGGCTTGTCTGCACTGGCAAAAACATGCAGACTCACCCCAGATCTAGTGCTGGAAGTCCAGACAGTATACAGCTACTTCCAGGGAGGGACCACATTGTTTTTGTTTTGTTTTGTTTTGCTCTTAATCCAACTTTGCTCCAAACTAAGAAAAGTTGGGTAAAACTCTGGGGTTTCTCAGAAACTCTGGAATGACCTGAGGTTCTTCTGCTGTCTGGACAGCTGGATCAAGTCTCATTTGCCCTGATCCAGTTGTTCACATGCAAACATGGCACCATCTCCCTTATGTTGTGCTTAGCAGTGCAGGGAAGAGGATGGTTCTCTGTTAGAGCTCTGTTACAGCTGCCCCTCTCCTTGTTGATCACATGTCTGGGCACCCCATTCTGACCTCTGCAGAAGTGACACTGCCAGCCAGGCTCTTTCAGGGAGCTGCTTGGATGGCAAGATGCCAGTGGCTCTGAAGCCAGGGGATGGGCCAGTCATCCTGGCTGGCCTGTGTGGACAATGACGTCTGTCACATTGTATTGGGGCTGGTACACATAGCTTCCATCATGGTCGATCCAGTGCCAGTCCAGAGCATAATGCTCTGGATTGGCCCTGGATTTAAGCGGTCAATGTTGATGAGCCCCTAGATGGAGTAATGACAGTTAAAGTGATATCAAACTGTTGGTTGATTGATTATTTTATGTACTGCAAATCCCACCTTTCTTCCCACATGGCATCCAAGGCAGCTTGTATAAGTGTTATAATTGTGTAATGAAGATACACTGTAAGTCTTACGTCATCTATAAATTCATTTCTCATCGTTCATTGAGATTATTTCCATGTAGAACAAAAAAAATGTGAAGTAGGTCTTAGATAAGCTATTAGGAAATCTGTTCAAGGTTAGAACAAGGAATGGTAAATCTCAATATTTCTAATTCTTGATAGATGTTGAGAACAATGAAACAATTTTTCATCCCATAGCTTTGGGACACTCAGGATTGTTTTCCTTCGCAAGGACAGGAAACGTCACAGCTTTTCTGCAAAAGTTGTGCAGTTTGCCAGAAAACTGCATAGTTTTCCAGAAACTGCAGCGTTCAGCCTGGAAACTGAAAATTGTGTAGCTTTCCTCATGGAAAGGAAATGATGCAACAGTCAAACTGGCAAAGGCTGCAGCTTCACTCAACCTGAGTTTCTTTTCTGGCTGTGTAACATTTTGTTTGTACAACATTCAGATGGGCAAAAACTGCAACCATTATGTCAAACCCTTTGCACTTTTCCCAAGTACATAGTGAAAATATCAGCGAGAGGGGTTTTTTCCTCTGAAAGCTGTGCGGTTTTCTATGCATAGTGTAAAGACCGTGAGCATATGTTTTTACAGCAAAATTGAGTAGTTTCTCACTCATGCACAGTTTATGTTGTACTGGGAACAAGCAAGCAATAAGTTCCTACAAATTACGGAAATTTTCAATATGCTATTTTTCTTCCTGCACCAGAATGAAGGGTTTGGGAACTTCCAATTCAGCCCCAGTCAGGAAACTGATTGATTCCCATTCCATGCATGTTCTGCCTGCAGAAAGTTTCTGCTGCAATTTTTAGTTTTCAGAGGATCTCTCACAGAAGGGACAAGACTCTTTAGACAGAGCAGCAGAAGGCAGCTTAATATGTTTGTAGGGTTACTAGATACCAATTACTTTCCAGCAAAAGGAGGCAGGAGTGGGAGGATACCAGACCCTCTATCTGGTGAGTGGAGGGGACAATTCAATTTTCTTCACACATATCCCATTACCTTGAAGGTGTTCTCCTACCAAATACACTCACAGAGAAGTGCCTCCATGGGTCTGTTGTGTTCCTTTTGGGAAATTCAGGTAAACTAAACCATTGTTGTCTAGATGTTGTCTAGATGGTTTAAAAAAATCCTCAAGGAATGCGTGCAGAATACCTTTTGTGAAGATGAGTTTCCACTGGGATTTGCCAAATTCGGAAGGAGGGGGGTCAAAAAGTACAAGCACTTTGCGATAACAGCTTTCACTGTTTCTTGTGATTTTTTTTTTAAATGTGAAAATGTGCATTATAGCCCATTTGAACAACAAATTCAAATTAGGTCACATCCTGGAAATCAAAACTTGATTGGTTGGAAGTGTGTAGGGGCTGGCTTGCCAGTGATGAAGTGGACAAAGCCACCATTGTTGTCTTCCACAGAAGAGATCATATGCTATTTTTGATCAGCAGAGCAAAAAAAAAGGAAAAAAAAGAGTTTTTTAAGTATAAGATCGCTCTTCCATGTCTCTCATTTAGCAAGGCAAAAAAAAGGGGGGAGGGAATGGAAGGAGCTTTTTGGGAAAAATAATGCAAGTAATTCACTTGCGGCCACCATCTTTTCTTGTGAGCATGCTCTGCATGAACTTCAAACTCGGATAGCTGCCCATGCCAGTGATCTTGCGAATGCATTGTAGGGACAAATGAACACTGCTGCAATAGTGAGATAACGTACTATTTTCCTCAACTAATTCTCCCATATAGCTGACCCCATGGTGTTATCAAAAGTTGTTGTTGTTGTTGTTACATGCCCTCAGGTCAATTCTCACATATGTCAATGCAGTCCTATGGTCTCCTTGGCAAGATTTCTTGATGAAAGGTTTGACATTTCCTTCCTTCTAGGCTGAGAGAGTCTGACTTGCATTGGGGAAACCAAGGGGGTTTCCATGGTTGAGCAGGGATTTGAACCCTTAGCTGATAGTGTGACACTCAAACCACTACATCATGCTGGCTCTCTGTATTATCAAAATATTATGCCTGAAAGAAGTTTTCATCAAATGAGTTTGAACCCCTAACCCCTTGGGATAGTATGCTGAGTTGCCTGAAGGAAAAAGGAGGAGATGGCCATTTTTTATTACTTTTTTATTTTTAAAGCAAAACCTTTGCTATATAATTATCCTCGGAGCTCATACAGTCCCATTTCTCTATTCGACCACCACTGAAAGGGGAAATTAAGAATTCCTGACACACAACATAGTTAAGAAAGAGAAAGAGGGGAGGAAGAAAGGAACACTGAAAGGAAGGAGAAGCTGGCTGTGACTATGTATTGAAAGAAAATGTTAATTTAGATCTGGGATGTACTTATTTTTTTTAAAAAAAGGAAAAGAAAAGAAAGAAATCCAAGTGTTTATTCCCCCCCCCCCAGCACTGATGTTCCTATTGCTAGCTGTGTTTGACAAGGAGAGGAAAGGTTCATTGGACAAGGCATCCATGCCCTGTCCCTGAAATGTCCATTGTTCCTTTCCTTTCCTTTCTCTTTGATTTTACAGTAAGTGCCCCCTCCCCTCCCACGGCTCTCTCTGAAGAGCCATCATGGCTTGGTTACAGTACAAAAGGCAAAGCTGTTAGTTTGAGGGGGGGTGTATGTGTATGTTTTAATGCATTATTATATATCCAGTTTCGCTTCGCCGGGAGAAGAAGATACATTTTTTCAGCCGAGAAAACAGCAGTGAATGATATAGACGGAGGAGTTCTACATTGTCAGATTTGGCTGGGATTCAGAGACTTTCAACATCTGCCAGGGAATGTGAGGTCTTGTTATAAGGAGGGGAAGGTGGGAGGGAAAGCTTAGGGACGCCTTCAGCATTCAGCATATGTCCATGTAACACTTCCTCTCTGCTCCTTTATTAAGCTTGGCTTATTAGGCACACATACAGATTTATATTCAAAATTAAGGCCATCTCCTCCATTCCTTCCCCCTCTTTTACTGCCTCCCTCCACCTCCGTTCCCCACCCCGTGTGGCTCTCTTCCTGCACATCTCTCTCTTTCTTAACTTGTTAAGTTTGAAAGATGATATATATACATACACAGTTTGCTTTGCCAGTCAGCACGTTAAAGGCCAAGATTAATGCAATGGATTGGTGCGGCAGTGTCGCAGTGGAGCGTGATCAGAATACAAGATGGAATATTGGGGGGAAAAGGGCAGGGAAAATGTGCTGGTGTTCAGAGTTTGCACAAGTTGCCTTAGCAACTTGTCTGACATCTTTTTCTTTTCTTTCTTTCTTTCTTTTTTTTAACGAAAAAAATGTCAGTCGGGAGGGGTGTGCCGGTGCACGGGGATGTGGATACATGGCTCTCCCCCAAAGCCACCCATGGAATAAAACATTCCTTTCATTTCGAAACGGCTTCATCATCTCCCAGCTTACTTTCATGTTCTTTGCTTCGATTACTGAATTAAATTAGATGTTTAAGAGGTGGTGGGGTGGGGTTTTTATACCCCTTCTGCCCTTCCCAGGGACCTTGGGTGTGTGTATTTATGCTTGATGCCTTTTTTTTTTCATTCGAAGAAACCATGACGGAGTTAGATTCTTCCTCCGTCTTGCACATTTGAAGAGGTTTTACCCCCCCCCCATACACATAATCATATTCCCCCTTCTCAACATGATATTGAATCGACAGCTGCTGTGTCACTTGTTAAGAAATTTGGCACACTTTAGGGTTTATATGGCTTTTTTTAAAAAAATATTTTTAGAATGGAACTTGTAAAACAAAAGAGAATCCTTCTTGGCAAGATTCTCTCTCTCTCTCTTTTCCAGACCCCTCCCATTTCTTCTCCTATACCCCTCCCACTTTTTTTTAAAAAAAATCTTGACAACTGAAGGATAAACCTCTGTAGGAGGGAGTGGTTTGATAGTGATGAAGGTATGTTGCTTTTTTTTTTTTTTTTTTTGGTTGGAGAAAAAAAAAGAGAGTTCCTCTGTTCATACAGTGGGGAATTAAATCTGAATTTGGTGTTGGAAAGGCAGAACCCTACAAATGCTATATCTTGAAATGACTCAAGGGAAACAGTTACTGTTTCAGTGGAGAGGCTTTCAAAATTTCACTTTGCATTTTTTTTTAAAAAAATGTATATATTAATAGGGAAAGCTCTCCAGAGGGGGGAAAAGAGAGAGCGAGAGTGAGTGCAAGAAAGAAAAAAATAAAGAAACCAAGCTATTTTTTTTTTCCAGGACTTGAGGTTGGCTTCCAGACAAACAGATGTTACTTGTCATTCCGTAGTTAAACAGACTCCACATTGGAGCAAGAAGCAGTTTAAGGGGAACTGCAGTGAAGTTTAGAAAGGTGGGCGAGGGATGTATATATATGGGGATGAGCTATGTTGGACACTCCACCTTCAATGAAAACTGCATCTTATTTTTTTTAACTATATTTTTCATAGGGGAAAATGGAAAACATTTTGTTTCCCCCCTCTCCGTTTTGTTCCATTTTGCTTCTTTTGTTTGTTTGTTTTTAAAAAAGAATGCGAATGAAAGAAACGGTGAAAATATTTAGCCAAAAAAAAAGGGGGTTTTGGTTTGAAAAGCCGTTAAGACATTCTCGGTAAGTGGATGTTTGCGACGGATTTCCCGGACGGAATATACCCTTTTGGTTCTTTTTATTATTTTTCTTGCCAAAAACAAAAAAGCTCTCTCTTCTGCAAAAGTAGGACTGGGAAAACTGAAGGCCTTTCTACCGCCTGTCCAAACCTCTGGTGATATTGTAAGAAGGGGAGTCACATAGTTTTTACAGTAGAACTTTGAATGACATGTGAATCCTCTCCATTTTCTTTTACATTTGTCTCTTATGTGTGTTCACTGGATTACTCTCCTCCATCGCTCCAGTTGTTTTATTTTTTCGTATCCTTTTTATGGTATGAATATACATTGGTTTGCTCTTGGTCACCATTTTTCAGTTCTAACCATCCAGTTCTTTGGGAGCCGGGCAGTTTCACCATAAAAAAGCAGAAGGGGTTATTTTGTTTTTGGTTTTTCCTCAATGAACCTGGAAGAGTTAAACATGTCCCCCCCCTTTTTTTTTCTTTTTTCTTTTTGGCAGATGAACTGCAATGTAGCAGTAGATCAGTTCATTTCAGTGAAGGAAATCGCTGCCGCCTGGGTTTTTTTCCTCCCCAGATTTTTCGTTTCATGCTTCCAATCTCTATGTTCTGCTTGCCTTCTCTCTTGCTTAATCCTTGCAGCTAAATTTTTAACTCTTCTTGATCCCAGTTGGAACACTTACATTCCCTAAAGTCATTCTGGGTGGGTTTTTCCTCAGCCAGCTTCTTTTCTTTTCTTTTTTAAAGAAAAAAAAAACCCAAAGTAAAATAAAAACCATTTATTCATTTTCCATGCAGTCTTCAGAACTGCATGGACCAGGCTCTTGAATCTCAAGAGCATTCGACAAGGATTTTCATATTTTTTTTAAAAGCGTTATAATTTTATTCCTCAATTCAGTAAATTTCTGCAAGCTTAAAATCAAATAACATTAACATGGCCTGAAGTTTGATATACTTACTATCTAATCTATCTATAACCACACGCAGCAACCTCTAATTATCATATTAACAGTATGATATGCTATAAATGTGCCTATATGTGGCATATATTTTTTTTAAAAAATTAAGCATACATTTCTTTAGTACAATGTATCAATATAGCTGCCAACCTTTCATTCTTCCTACAACGTATGTATATGTTTGTGGTTCAGATCCACATAGAAATGTAGATTTCTCATCAAGGGTCACCCATTGCTATTATTTTCCCTTGCCTGTTCATTGTATCCTCAGGCATGGAAAAAATATATATAAAACAAATTGTTGCCTGCCTTGATCATAAATATTCTCCAACATCACCCTATTTGATTTCATTGCTGTGTTAAAAATATTTTTTTCCAAAAAAAGAAAAAAGAGGAATGTTGCTTCATTTATAGTTGCCAGTTGCATTTGGCAACTTTCCGTTTGCAATTTGAGTTTTGAGAATTGCTTTCCTGCTGCCGTTCATTCTGGTGGTGTACCATTCCCAGAAGCAAACTCAGGGATTTAAGAATGCCAGAATTCAATAAGCTGCATTTTTTAAAGAGTCAGGGAAAACTTCCTCCCATCCACCCCCAACACACACACACACACACACTTGTTCCACCTTTGTTTGGGATTTCAGCTTTATCCTTTAAGGAAAATGGAACAAGAAAGAGGACTATGGAAATGGGCACAGCGAAGCCGCCTCCCCCAGTATCATCCTTTACGTAACTATGGTGGCTAACAAATTCAGACATTTTAGTCTCTCCCATTCTTTGCCTGGCATCCTTGGTCGCTTTGAGAGAGAAAACTTCCAGGGGTCTTGAGTGTGAGAAACTCCATGCCCCCCAAACATCTTTGTAGGTGTCCCACAATTTCAGTCCCGGGGTGGTCCTCAAAGCAAAATTGAATTTTTCCCCCTTCTGTTAGCAGCTGTGTGGTTTTAAGTGCTTGCTAAAGGAACAATAAAATGAAAGGCAAAACCGGCATTTTGAAAACTTGGCAAGAGAAAGAAGCTTTGGACTGGAAGCCAAGAATCCTGCTGGGGCGCACAGAGAATAGCATTTGCAAAAGCACCTCAATAGAAGATTTCTTGCTCTCTTCCCCCCTGCTTTTAAAAAAAAAATCACCGCAGCTGCAGCAATTATTTTTTCATCAGTATTAAGAGTCAAAAAGTTACAGTGGAGAATTGATGAGCCAATATGAAGACAGGTAATGTTTCTCTATCTTATTACCTTTTCCTGAAATGTATCTGCCTCAAAGTCCTCACTTTGTTGTATTTTAAGAATTCGATTTTAGTAGCTAACAAACCACCTAATGTGTAATGTATTTGTTACATCTGTAGCCTTCCTAAGGTTTATTCTGATGGTTCTTCAAATCAGCATGGTTTTCCAATGTTTTCAAGTCTGTAAAATATATACCGTATATATATATATATATATATATATATGTATATATATGAACACCTTGTCCTCGAGGTGAATCCAGCCAAGATATGTGGGTGTATTTATGTGGGGATATATAGATGTCTGACTTTGATTTCAAAAAGTCTCTTCTTTGTGGTATTGTTCCTATCACAAGTACGGACAAATTGATTTTTGTTAAACCTGATATATCCATTTAGATGAACCTGATATATAAGGATATTTTTTTAAAAAATAAATAAATAAATAAAACCCAACATATTCCTTCCTTCCGTACCTACTCTGAAATGTATTTCTCAGAGTTATAGGCCCAACAAAATGGTGGCTTGGATTCAGTCAGAATTTAACTGTAGGTCAATGCGCTGGTAAAATGCTTTGCATTCAGGGTCTTACCCATTTTCAACCATTTTCTTGTTGTTGTTTTTGTTTAATAAGTAGCCTTCTTTTTAATGAAATGGAACTATTAGAATTATCAAATAATCCATTTTCTGTTGTTAACACTGATGTTTCAAAAGGCCTTGAATACCTTTAATGGTATAGCTGTAGATGCAATGCTTACCTGGACGAGACGGATTTTTTAAAACATAGTACATAAGAGCTTGATTGAAAGTTCTTTCATTAATGAAAGATACATTCCAAACTATCATGAACTTGACTTATTCATTTGCCTCTCCTATGCATTTCAGGTCATTGTTTCTTTGTTTTTGAGATTCAGAACTAATTGCAATTGTATATTCCATTATTGGGCCATAACCAGGGCTTTGAGATTGCTGTGACCTATGTGTTGTGTATGTATTTATGCATAGCAGGTACAATAGACATGTATATAAGCTCTATGTTCTATATAACTGGGTATGAGCAATTTCTCTTGATATCTTGGCATGTCCTTCAGAAGCATTATTAGGTTTGGGGAACTGAGATAAGAACCATAAATTTATCTGTATTCCCCTAAAGAAGATGGAGAAGAGTCCTATGGGGCTCTCCTTCCCCCAAATGTATGCTGTTATTTTTTTAAAAAAAATTAAAAAATTGTGAAAAATTGTGAAAAAGAGAAAATTAATTAGAATGGTGATTTGCTGAATGATGTGATCTGCTTCCATAATATGGCCAGGCCATCTTTTCCTTCTTACCCAACTGACCTATTGCACCTATTCTGCTAAAACAACCTTTGCTTATCTGATGTCATTCAGATGAATTGGACTATGGGTCACAACACCCCAAGCCATGCTATCTGGGGATGATAGAATTATGATCCAACACATCTGGACATTCCCTTTCAGGGAGACCCTGTTTTAAAATGCTGCTCCTGCTCTCTGTTTTAAGTAAAATGTCCAGGCTCTCTTTATTAGTGTGGGGCCTACTGTTGTACAGGAGTTGTACAACATACCTCTGTGTTGTAGTTTTAAAAAGCAAAATACATTTCTAACATAGGGTGGGAATTATGTGGTCCTCCATATGTTGTTGTACTGCAGCTCCCAGAATTCCTCAACATTGCCTGTAATGGCTAGGGCTGCTGGGAGTTGTGATCCAAGAACATCAGGAGGGATGTACAATACCCATCCCTGTTTTAACGTCAGGTGAGCAGAGTTTGTTTCTGGGCACAATTCAAGGTTATGACCTATGAAGCCCCATTTGGCTTAGGTCCAGGCTATCTGGCAGACCCTATCTCCCTTCAGGAGCCTGCCCAGGTCCCCGGGATCATCAGGAGAGACTCTTCTCTCAATCCACCACTGTCGCAAGCATGATTGGTAGGGATATGAAAGAGGGTCTTCTCGGTGGCAGCCCCTAGACTCTGGAACTCCCATTCTTTGTTGTCCTTCAGTTAGCAGTCTAAAACTTTTTTATTCCAACCAGGCTTTTAAATCAGCCTTATCACACTACCCTGTTATAGTGCTATTATTCCACTTTAATGGCTCCGGCTGCCTCCTGTGGAATTCTGGGGTTTGTAGTTTAGTGAGGTCTCAGAGCTCTCTGGATGAGGACGCTAAATGCTCCTCCCTAAACTGCAAATTCCAGCATTGCACAGGAGGTGGAATAATAGCTCTATAACAGTGTTGTGCAATATGGCTTAACGTTTTTAAAGAACAACCTAGGGGTGCTGTATTGTTTTAAACTGAACTGTTTCTAATGACTTTTTATCTTTCTAAAATTGCATTTCATTCTTTTAACTCAAGGTTTGAATTGTTTTAATACTGCAAAGAGTTTGATTCTATGTTAATGTTCACTTTTTGTACGTTTCTAATTGTATTGTTCTTTTAAATTGTAAGCAGCTTTGAGTTCTAATTTTGTGGGGTGCAGAGAAGCAGGATACTAAGAATTAACAATAATATTTCTTTGAAATAGTCTCAGTAGGGAAAATCTCCTTAATTGGGATGCTGTATACCACAAAGCAAGTGGTAGCTACAATTGAAATGACACACGGAAAGAAAATAGACCTGATACAGTCCAAAACCTGTGCTCTGGTGGTCCCATCATTTGACAGAGGGGCATTCAAGTAGCCTAACAAATTCCTTTAAAATGCCCAGGTCCACCAGAGAGCCTGGAATGCTTCAGGTCTCCATCAAATGTTCCATCAAGTTTGATGGTAAGCTCTTTCCTGCCACAATGGAGTTAAAGGATATGTTGGCAGGTATACATGAGTTCAATGACAAATTACCCATGCCACAAAATAATAGAGATCAACAGGTGCTTTTACCTCTAGGGCCAGCAGTAAGGTTACAGGCTACTAAGATTCTCACATAGATATCTTGTGCATCTGATTCCTGTATGAGGTTCAACCAGGAAATGAATGCTTTGGAGGCCCAGGTATTATAATGAGATATCCTGTAATCGGAATGTCAAGTTCAAGTTTATTGTGTTTTAACGAACAGTCATTATACACAAATACAAAAAAAAGGGAAAGGAGACTAAACAATTTAAATTTCTACTAGTTGACCTTTAAGGTTTAAATCATTTTTTGTACCCCCTTTAAACTTTATAGCACATATTTGTGCAGCCTTAACAAGAAATTTAGATGTTCTAAATGGTACATACAAAATTTCTCTAGATTTTTGTATTCAACACAGCATTGCCAGAGTGAAATATTACATACTATGCCATTATTATATGCCAGTCTGAGTGTCGAAGTAAAATTCAACTATTCATATGGAATGGAAGGAGACTCTTGGCCACAGACAGCAAAATATCTGGGACCAGCCCTGGTTGTTAGTTACAGAGGTGCTATAAGGCCAACAGACATGACATATTTGCAAAATTATGAGTACCCTGAAGCAGACTTGCTCATCTTGTGACTAGCCAAGCTGAACATGGTTCACTATGCATTTCTGGTGTCTTACCAAGCACTTGAGCTCAAATAAACATTTTTTAAAAAAATCAGGTGAAAAATTGTCCTAAAATAACCCCAAGCACTACAAAATGGTCTAGTTCCATTTGATCCTTTAAAGGCAGCCAATTTTCAGTCAAAAATTAAATGGACATAACAACAACAATGACATTTATTTCTTTTCTGCATCTCCCTATGATTCAAGGCAGGGAACAACAGATTAAAATATTACCAAAAAATAAACACAGTTAAAAACACAAACACTAAGTAAAAATGCGTAATCATCTAAAGGAGCATAACATCAGTTTTAAAAAAGCATACATATGAAAAACAATCAGTTCATCGACATGACATGACTTCACTTACCATTCACTAAAGTCACCCTCTGCTGCCTACTGGGGTGTGGTGGAGATTGAAAATTGGCCTCCACCCACCACCCAGTTGACCTGTGATATGACATTGAATAGTCACCCATATTTGTCTCTGCAGGCCATCTGTTTTGCTCACCTCATCAGCTGAGTCCTTTCTATATGCTCACCCTTTTTGAGGTGTGAAATCATAGATTCATAGAGTTGGAAGAGACTTCAAGGGCCATCCAGTCCAACTCCCTGCCATATAGGAATACACAATCAAATCATTCCCAACAGATGGCCATCCAACCTCTGTTTTAAAACCTCCAAGGAAGGAGACTCCACTACATTCCCAGGCAGCAATGGATTCCACTCACAAACAGCTCTTATTTGACAGGAAGTTCTTCCTCATGTTTAGGTGGAATCTCTTCCCCTGCAATTTGAACCCATTGCTTCATGTCCTAGTCTCTGGAGCAGCAGAAAACAAGCTTGCCCCATCCTCAGTATGACACCCCTTCAGATACTTAAAAGCGGCTATCATGTCCACAATCTGCCTTCTCTTCCTCAGGCTAAACATGCCCAGCTACCTAAGCTGCTCCTCATGGGGCATCATGGCTTCCAGACCTCCCACCATCCTGGTCGCCCTCCTCTGGACACATTCTGGCTTGTCAATATCCTTCCTGAATTGTGGTGCCCAGAACTGGACACAGTCTTCCAGGTGAGGTCTGACCAAAGCAGTGACAACTTGTGAGAGGAATTGTTTGATCATTCTTAGAAGGGCTCACCGGGAGTGAACTTGGTGTTCAATTAGGCAAGAATGAATGAAACCATTTTTATTCTCCCCAAGCCTTTTTTAAAAGGCACTTTTAAGGGTAGACCTATATGGAACAAACTTCCAGGCAACCTCAAATGTGCCACTTTCCCCAGTTAAGTCAATGCACACATTCAACTGTGAGCCATTAAGTAAAGAATAATTGAACAATGAAGAGCATGCAAAGCTTTGAAATGTTATTTTTTGGACTACAGTTTCCCAACTAGGAATGGGAAGGATATTTGAAAATTTTCAACAGCAACAACAAAAACTGGTTGAACCAGGTTTCTTAAGTGTTCCAAAACTCTGATGAGGAGGATCCTGGACTGACAAGAATCTTTGCTGTTTTGGACTTATTCTGTGCAAAAATTACACGTGGGCTCTTGATGCAAGAAACAACATTTTCTGTGCATGAAACAGCATTTTCTGTGTAAAAAATTGCATTTTCTACACAGAAACTAACTTTTCTGTTCAGAAAAAAGGTTTCCTGCACAGGGGAGAAGAAAAGCATTTCCCCCCTTTCATGGGCAGAACTGTGAGTGATACTGAGAAGATTATATTTGACTTTTCCAACTCATATTTTTTTCTCCCTGCCAGCTGCCATGCTCTTGCATGAGCCAAAGAAATCCCTCTAGGATAGATTTCTGCAACTTCACTAAGTTCCCAGTCAAGATTTTTTATATATGCAGAGGAGACATTTCCTATTAATATTTTAGATACAATGATCTGGAGCCCCAGAAGAAAACACAGAACACATAATACACTAGGGATGTGTTATTTTCTGTGCAAAAAAAGTGCATTTTTTTTCATAGAATAAGTCCTGGACTGCGAATATTCTGTTAAAACTGCACAGTTTATAGCTTCCTTGCAGTAAGGAGAAAAATGATAAAATTGTTCATATTTGTCTGCAAGGATAAAATTTATAAAGATTTATATCCTTATTCCACAGTCCCTGAGCCTGTTTAATTCTAGGGCTGCTGCTAAGCTGCAGAAATAATGCAGTTTGACACTGCTTTCACTGCCATGGCTCAATGCTATAGAATTCTGGGATTTGTAGTTTTGTGAGATATTTAGCCTTTTCTGTCAGGGAGCTCTGGTGCCACTACAAATTACAAATCCCAGGATTCCATAGGATGGAGTCATGATATTTTAAGCGATGTCAAACAGCATTATTTCTGCAGTGTGGCAGCAGCCCAGGCCTCCTGGGAACTACAGTCCAAATTAGTAACTTTCCCATGTTCTATATGCATATGTGTAGACCAGGGCAATGTTACTATATAAGAAAAAAATTCCATCTCTCTGTATGCATGCTTGGGTGATATAGATGTATTTTTTAGAATATGTTTTAGACTTCAGTAAAGTTTTTTAGATCCTTAAGTGTCTTGAAATGTTAAGAGAGTGAAATTTTGCTATTTTCTAACAGATTTGTGTTTTTACTTCCAAGGGTGGGTTGTTGTTGTTGTTGTTGTTGTTGTTAGCTATAAAAAGAAGATCTTCCTGCTAGTTGCCACAAACCCGTAGATCCGAACTTGTGCTCCTATATTACACAAGCTTGTGTCTATAGGTATGTGTCTGCTTGGCTAATACACAAAACATGGATTAAATAGAGAGAGATAAATATTAATGCTTTAAAAATAGAAAAATGCAGATTTGTTGTTATCGTCTACCTTCTGTTCCTTCTGCACAGTTGTATTTTTCAACTAGTTGTGGGGGGAATGCAGTGAAAATGCTGTTGTGGTTGCGCGTCACATAGAGACCCAAATGTAAAAGTGTAACTTTTCGGTGAACATAAGGAAGATTGTGTCATATTGCTGGACCATCTATTTCAATGTTTTCTACATTGACCTACCTGTGTCTCAGGCGATGTGGAACAAGGTAATGGAGTACCAGGGCAGTTTTGATGTCCCAATAATTCAATGACTACTAGGAAGATTCCTTACATCAGAATATTTGGTCATCTAGCCCAGTATTTTCTACAGCACTGGATCTCAG
Source organism: Gambelia wislizenii (assembly GCA_030847615.1). Lineage (NCBI taxonomy): Eukaryota > Metazoa > Chordata > Lepidosauria > Squamata > Crotaphytidae > Gambelia > Gambelia wislizenii. The sequence goes on from JAUMIR010000007.1 coordinate 37,077,446, forward strand.
CCTTTGGTCTTCCACAGGTTTTGAACTTAAAACTCCCAGAAGCCTCAACCAGCAAGGCCCAACAGCCAGGGATTCTAGACCTAGAAGTCCAAAACATCTGGAGAGCCAGTATTAACTTAATCCCAGAATTATGTCATTAATGAAGCTATTAATTTAGTGAGAGAGAGTGGACTCTGTGTGTGTGTGTGTGCCTTCAAGTCACCTGTTGAATTATGGCAACCCCCATGAATTTCACGGGGTTTTCTTAGGCAAGGAATACTCAGAGGTGGTTTTGTCAGTTCTTTCCTCTGAAATAGAGCCTCCAGCACCTGGTATTCATTGGCAGTCTCCCACCCAAGTTCAAACCAGGGCTGATCCTGCTTAGCTTCCAAGATCAGATGCAATCTGCTGCCTTTTGGGTATTTGTTTATCATAGTTTAGCTAATTTCAGTTTTAAGAGGTTTTAAATCAACAAGTAGAAAAAGCATCTTGGGAGATGGCCTTCTTTATATTCAGTTGGTCCTCCTGTGTCCAGCAGCAAACACTGCCTAGAGGTTCTTCATCTGTCCCAGAAAACTGAATTCTAAAGGTCTTAGCCTTGGGACTCCTGATGGAATGCATGTGGGAATCTGTAATAAAGTAATAAATCAGTCATTATCGTGATGGCATTTTTTTCTGCTTCATTCTGGTGAGGCTTTTAGGGCAAGCATTTAATTTAAAATTAAATGGCATTTGAGCAGAAACTTAATAGTTAAAACGTCCCTATTCTAACAGAAATGTGATTGGATTAGAATTTTTAAAAGCTTGTTCATGATTAACTGAACCTTTTCCTACTAGAATCATAGAGTTGGAAGAAACCACAAGGGCCATCTAGTCCAACCCACTGCCTTGCAAGAATACGCAATCAAAGCATCCTGATTTTCCTATCTCTGGCATTCTCAACCCAAAGTGGGCACTTTCTGCCAATCCTTGGTGGCTCTTCTAAGTTAGAAAGAGGGAATGGGTTACTTTGCTTTTAAAAGTTTATGTCACTACCCCTCCAGTTTTCTCCACCTTGGCCCTCTCCTAGTCTTTGGACAGCTTGTACTAGGGATGGGCAAGAAATTAATTTGTTTTTCAAGGTGAACTTACCAGATCTGTGATTCCTGAACTTGAACATTAGTCATAATGTGGTTAGACATCCAATCTGTTCCTTAATAACATTTGCAATGCATTTTTGAAAAATACATACATTTTATAGATGCACACACAACTATATATATTGAAAAATATGCAGAGATATGTATAGGAGTATTTATGCAGACAAAAAAATGCAACCCAGTGCAGAACTAAGATAACACAAATTTAGCAGTGGAAAATAAGAATCTGAATGAAATCAGGTTTGACAGATTTGCCCATCCCTAGTTTTCTCTGCATCAGTAAAGCCTCCAAATGTGTGAGATTTGGGGAGATGAAACATTTATATTACTCTTACTTTTTTCAACTTGAGCAGAACAAGCATATACTTGCATAGTAGCCTTTGATTAGTGGGAGAAAAAAATACTATTGCTATGCCAGAGGAACTCTCACTGTGTGCAACTTCATTTCACTTTTACCTGGGGAAAGGAAAACATACAGCTCAATTTTTTATTGAAAAACGGAATACAGTCAGACCCCCGTATCCGTGGAACCAATATCTGCAGTTTCAGTTATCTGCAGGATACAAAATAGGGGACACATGCCATACAGGCACACTGGAAAATGCCTAGAGAGGCATCCTCTCTAGGCATCTTTTAGGTCCTCCAATGCAACTCTATGATATGTTTTTTTACCAGGAATCCTTTTTTCTGGTATCCACAGTAAGTCCAAGGACTGAACCTTGGTGGATACAGGGATCTGACTGTATAAATGTCAGACAGTCCTGCAGTAATGCTGGAATAAGTTAACAACCTCAGGGAAGAACAGCCAAGACAGTCTTGATTATGGTTGGTGGTCATGGGTTGGAGGTCTCCCTTGCTCAACACAGCAAAAGATACTAGATAGATCCTGTCCCTATTGGATGTGTAAAGGGACACTCCAATAATGAATCCATAGTTGACAGTTGGAGCATATGGTTCCTTCTTGAATGTCCTGGTGGTCCCCCTGATTGGATGCTTGTCACTTCCCTTCCATGGGTGGATCTTGAACTCTTACCAAAGGAAGAACTATATTCAGGGGTAGCTCTGTAAAACAAAATCCACACAGGAGCAATATTGGTTGGTCAATAAAGGTATCACTTCTTTGTGGACTTAGGGAGAACTGTGTGTGTTCCTGCAGGTATCTTGTACAGGGAGCTATGTGGGTGTTGTGTTGCATGCCCTCTCCTTCATTTACTTTCTGTGCTATTCTTTAAAATAGTGTTACCAAGGAGTGTAATGGGATTTGAATTCTTGCCAGGGAATCCTGTGGACTGCCAATAGTGGTTCATTGCTGGCTGTGCCAATGGTGTGAGGGTGCTTTGGATCATGTTGGCAATATGTTGGTGATTAGGGTTGCGAGATTGAAAACTGGAGAGGGGTCCTGTATCTTTCACAGTTGTGTAGAAGAGGGATTTTTAGTAAATGTTGCTCTTCACACAACCAGGAAGACCTAGTGGTGATATGAATGCACCACATAGAAGCACATGGGGATTTGAACCCCAGGTTTTAAGGATGAATTAGTGGTTTGTTGCAGCTGTGCCAATTGCACTCTTGGAATAGGAATGCTGAGGGCATCTCCTTTTTGTCATAAATCCATTGGCTCTCTCTGTACATGGGTAGGATGTGGTTGTCATCACTACCATACTCCCTGTTCGATGGGCACTCGTGGTGTTGAAATGCTGTGGGCATGTCTGACATTTTTAGGGCACATTTGCATTTTGTAACAGAGCTTGGGAAAGTTATTATTTCAAGTTATGATGCCAACGATCCCCCCAGCCAGAGTGGTCATTGGTCATGTTGGCTGGGGAATTCTGAGAGTTTTAGTTTTAAAGTGTAACTTTTCCCAAGATTTGTTTTGATGATATTATCATTGTATGGTTTTGCTCTTCTTTCCTGTTTTCGGCGTGCCTTTGAAACAGTAGAAAAAGGGGGGGGCATGCTCCCTGCATAATGGGAGTATAAGATTGCACCCTTACTTCATTAGTCCCACCTAATCTGGGGCAATATTTGGTATTGCAGTTACTGATTCATAACCCAGGCTGCTGACACACTGTAGAACTATAGTAGCACCCCCGTATCCGGTGCAGTTGGGAGGGTGAAGTAGGGATCTCACCTCCCCTGTCCCTTCCCCTGGGAGGGCTCCTGTCACCACGGCAGTGATCATGGGGCAAAGGGGGAAGGGAGAAGGGCCATGGCGAGGGCAAAGGGAGAAGGGGGCAGAGAAGGAAACTCACCCCCCTTTTCCCTGGGATGGCTCCCTGGGATGGTGTTTGCTATTATCCGCAGAATTCACCATATGGAAGCACCCCCGGAACAAATTCTCACAGATGTGGGGGTGCTACTGTAATACAGTTTGACAACACTGTAACTATTATGGATCCATATTATGGAATCCTGGGATTTGTAGTTGTGCCCCCAGAGCTCTCTGACAGAGAAGGCAAAATATATTCCCAAACTACAAATCCCAGAATTCCATCATATTTAGCCATGTCAGTTGAAGCAGTGTCAAACTGCATTATTTCTGCAGTGTGGCAGCAGCCCTAGAATTATGTATCTATAACTGATCTTTCTTCAGTATGATTATGTAGTCTTGCTATTAACCTACATAAGTACATCCCAGTGTGCCTTAAGGGCCAGCTGCCCGATCAGGCAAAGGTTTATGCAGCTTCCAGTTGGGGCACAATGAGGCGGAAATTTCTACTTTCTTCCCACCAACAAGTGAGCCTGCAACCTTCAGAAGCAGGGCTCCTATCACAAGTCCTTGTTGCAGTCTCGGCCACTGTGGGATATGGAAACATCCTCCTCCATGCACCCCAGAAGGAAGCTGAATTGATCTTCTTCACCTGATCCAGTAACTACGGTAGCTCTTTTGGTTGGCGGTGGTGGGGTGGAGGTGTTTGGTCCAGGAGATGTTATTTAGTTACACAAACATCACTATATAATTGATCTAGGATTCTATCTGTTTTTTAAAAAGAGCATTTCTCAGAATTTGGAAGTTAATACCTTTTTTTCCCCTGGAAAGAGGGAAAATCTAAAACAGCTAAATTTAACAGCTACTTTTGGTTTTGCCTTTGGTTCTCCTGCAGTATTTTTTGCCATTGCTCAAAAAAATGTTTTCATGACTTCAGTGCATATTGTATTGCCACATTGTTATTAAATGGCTGCACATAGTTACCCTAATTACATAATTACCTATAATTGCACCAATTTGGTAAAAACACAATTAACTAAAATCACTTTAAAATCAACAAGGAGATCCTGCCAATGAGGAAAAGTACATTAGAGGAAACTGCCTTTTTAAAAACAAAACCTCTCTGAAAGCACAACAATTAAGGTGCCTTTTAAATGTACTCCCCAGGTGGATGGGCCCACTGGTTGGCAAGCAAGATCCTGGCAGTTGGATGAAGATCAGAGTGAACCAGCCACCTGTGTGTTTTGTGGGAGTTAACCTGTGGCTCTCACCTATTAAATCAGCATCCAGATGACCAGATGATATGAGCAGTACTAGCTTTGGGGCAGTAAATCTGGTCTGGGTTTTAGTCCAGATTTGAAGTAGCTACCAAAGGTGCTAAACACTATAACCAAATGGGATTAAGTGCCTTGAAATAGTCGTTTAAAGTTCAGACTAAAAAGCAAGGCTGGATTCACCACCCTATAGACACGTGAGCCACCTTCTCTCCTTGGATGTGAGTGGCATCGATCATAAGGATCTGCCTACCTGGTGGGGATTTCATTCCCATCTGCCCCATCTGCATAACCAGATGTATTGTCCAGAGGCCTAGAATCTATTTATGGATTAGCAATCCCCACACTGTCACCATACTTCATACTATTTGTATGATACACCCTTTTGCCTCCAACTTGCAATCACTTATTCCAACACTGGAGTTACATAATCATGCAGAAAGGAAGGGTAGCTGTTGGCCAATAAGACAGTGTAAAGAAAATCTAAAATCAGTACAGTCGGCCCTCCGTATCCATGAGTTCTGTACCCACAGATTCAGTTATCCACGGCTTGAAAATATTCCACAAAAAAATAAATTCCAAAAAGCAAACCTTGATTTGGCCATTTTATATAAAGGACGCCACTTTACTATGCCATTCCATATAATGGGACTTTAGCATCCTTTTATTAAGCCAACCAAAAGGGCATAAAGGGCATAACAATGTGGACAAGCATTTGATATCTACAGATTATGCCTCCGTTACATTCTGAGACACCATACAGCAACAGGACCTGGAGATCAGGGAGGTTATCAGACATGGGAAATATGGCATGATAACAGTGCCAAAAGAACGTGAAATGGCACCCATATTGCACAATGTTGTGCATTGGCATTATGCTGCCATGAAAAAGCCATTCTATTTTATTGATGGGCCAAGCCATGAATAGATCACCAATGGTGTTTTTTTTCCCCCATGGCATTGCCAGCATCTGAAACTGTGTCCCTTTCTGCTCTCATGAAAACAATGCCAATGGGCATTCCCCACCAGAATACTTCCGGGTGAGAACACAAAAAACTAGGCACAGCATGATCTTTTTAAGATAACCTCCCCGTGTTGCTTGCCAATTTAAAAGTGTGTTTCAGTGCTTGTGTGTTCATTTTGTTTTTTTGTTTTTTAATGTTGCTGTTTTTAGACTTTTAAGTATGCTTGCATCTTCACACGAGAACCACAAAGTTCACACACCCCGGCAAACGTGGAAGTTAACAGCACTAGCATTCGTGCTCTGATAATGCTGGGGCTGCTCTTTCTTGTTATTACTGCGACATGTGATAAAAAGGGTTATTGTGCCAGGACAGTTACACTTCAAAATATAGTGGGACAGGAATGTTTTTAGAGGCTCGTCTAATAATCTCCCAGGTCAGCATTCCCTGCAATTGCTGGGTGAATCAATGCGGAGATTGCAAGAGTCTTGCACACATCTCTATGCCCTTGAGGTTGTGGCCAAATAAACATATTATCTTAACATACAGCTTCCAGGTCAAATATGGGACAGGTCCCAGGTCAAATATGGGACAAATATGGGACAGGGCTCCTGTACCTTGAATGGTTGTGCAGAAGAGGGAATTTCAGCAGGTGTCATGCAACACCTGTTGAATTCCCTCTTCTATACAACCATTCAAAGTACAGGAGCCCTGTCCCATATTTCACTTGGCAACCCAATCTTAATATGAATTGTTGAACATCATTTATTTTTCTTCATAATACATGTGGCCAGGCAGGTCACGTGAGTCTTGTAACTCTCTTTGGAGCCTGAAGTAGCCTACGCAGAAATCAGTGAGCATGCCTTCTGCCTTGAGGCCTGCAAGCTGCTTACTTCTGACTTCTCACTCCCATTTTGTTTTGCAGTCTTTCTGGGCAGGTAACCAAGATGGTTCATGGGGTTTTTGCTTGGCAACCATAGACAGCTGACACATCATGTTGAGCTTGCAGGGGGTGCTGTAGGTTATGCAGGATGAACAGCACGAGACTCTAGTCCTATGCAGTTTTGCTTGACAGTAAATATTACTTAAATTGATGCTACTACATAGCATCTGAGTAAACATGCATAAGACTGGGTCAAAGTATTCAGTTAGGTTAGGGATAAGAATTGCACAGATCCTTAGATATTGTTGAACTGGAACTCTCCGCAGCCCTAAGCTAAAACAGACAATAGTGAAGAATGCTGGGTGCTGCAGTCCAACAACCTCTGGAAGGGTCACAGAATTACCAGCCCTGAGTTAAGTGAATGAGACATTCTCATAAAACTTCATTCCCATTCCAGGCCATGTCTTTTTTGCTTCAGAAGACCTGCTGCTAAAAATCTTTTCATGAATGAAGCAACCAAGGTCATTATGGTAACCATGCTGAATGCCATTGATTCATTCAGATTGGCCAATGAGGCTGTGGAGGGGCTGGGTGACATGGTGCTAAGAAATCACCGCTCTTCATTTCCAATCCATCAATATCCTCATTGATATATGGGGGCCCAACTAGCTGTAGTTAAATCTTAGATTTGATTTATGTTCCTCCATCTGCCCATTCCTTCTGCATAGAAATTCTGCCTTGTATCACAACCTGATGCTTTCCTGGCTGCCTGATCAACTGTATGAACCAAACTTTGATATCATAGTCCATACCTTGGGGTGACATGGAGGTTATATTTTGGTTTGGTTTCTTTAGTCATGTGTGGTTATATAACCTTTTCTGGTAGCCAGAAGGATAATGTCAGAAGGACAAAATTTGAATTATTCTGCCCCCCCCCTCAGGTTCCAAGGGTCTAGGCATCTCAGAACCATTTATTTATTTATTTATTTATTTATACCCCGCTCTTCAGCCACAAGGCTATCAGAGCGGCTTACAAATTGTTTTAAGCAATAGCTATTTACACATCTACACTGCATTAAACAGTTTCCAATGTGTATTAGCTAATTGCTCCCACAAGCTGGGTACTCATTTTACCGACCTATGAAAGGATGGAAGGCTGAGTGAACCTTGGAGTGAATTTTGAAGATTGGAAGAAATTTTCAGAATATCTAAAGGACAAGTGGGGAGATTTTGCAGCAATTAGCAATTAAAGATATAGTCAGATGCAATTAAAAATAATTGGGATGCTGTTGAAAAGCACAAACAAGAGTTAATTTTACCTTATAATTCCCTGGAAGAGAAAAATAATAATTAAGGGAAGGGAAAAAATTAATCAACAAATCAACAAAATAATTAAATGATAACAAAATAAATTTAAAGATAGAAGATGGATAATTTTGGAGGTTCACAGAAACAGAGGTACTGTCAGGTAGAAAGTTAGATTGGGTGAGGGGTAATCTAGGGTTAATAGGTTTTTGGTTTTTTTTAGTTTTCTTAGTTATTAGTTTGTAATATGGATTTTATTGGAAAAAATGTACATGTGTAATAAAAAGAATATATTTGGAAAAAACAAAATCTCCAAAAGGAAACCTTACTGTTTGCCATTTTATATAATGGACACCATTTTACCTCAGTAGGAGAACCATAGGGGAATCTACCCTGATAGATCAGGGATGGGAAAGTGTACTCCTCTAGATGTTTTTGGACCGTGCTTTCCATCATCCTCATCACTGGCCATGCTAGTTAGGCCTGATGGAATAGCAATCCAGTGACGTCTATGTTGGAAGTGCAACAACACTTTAGCGCTGAAGAGTCAAGGATGCCTCAGAGTGGGCAGCAGTATTAGGGTTAGATATCTATCCTGCTCCCTCTTTGCGGCATCACTAAGGCTGGGGTCACCACTCCCTCAGAGGGTGTCACCTGGTGCAGTTTGACCTCTCCACACACCCCTAATGCTGCCACTCCTCCCTCTGTGATGTAAACTGATACTTTTACAGAGGTTTACACCTCTTCTCCTACTCCGGAACTCTCTCAGCCCTCTCTAGAGATGTAGCTAGTTTAGATTAGCACCCTGTCTTAGAATGGAGTTCCTATAAAAAAGCCTTAGTTTGTTTCTCTAAAGCCATTGATGTCTTTGCTCTTTAAATCAGGATCTCTAACTGGCCACTGCACACGTGCACTCTCTGTCAATCTAGGGGGACACACTTTTCCCACCCTTCTGATAGATCTCAGCAAATTAACCAGTTGTAAGGTGCATCTCTAGTGGGTATGATGCAATAGAGTCCTGCCTGGCTGATAGAACCAGTGTGCTCTTTTTGGTATATTGACCAGCATTCCTGACTATTGCTCTCTGAACTTCCTCTCTTTATCTGCCAGCTGTCTTCTTCTGTGGACAAACCCTTCAGCTGTGACTTGTTGTCTCTCCTGGTGCTTGGCACTGTGGGCTCTCTATTGATCTGATATTTAAGTGATGCTCCAGCTAGGAATCCATTCAGCACTTCCCTGCTTATTTTGTTTTTGGAGACGACATGCTGGGCTTGTTGGTTCCAGAGAGGCAGGGTTGTTTCCTTCCAAAGCCCCTCAACCTTTTTGATTCCTTGCATGCATCCAGGTTGAGGTAGTAGGTTGTATGGTTTAGAATTACACCAAGGGAGATAACTGTACAACCTCCTAGCTTTCCTTGGGTCTTGCACAAAGCGGCAGGCATGGTGGAAAGTCGGTAATCCTTCAACAATATTTTGCTCTGCAATACTGAGAAGCCACAGGTAAGGTTAATTTTATGAATACGTTTTTTTTTAAAAAAAAAAACCATATAAAATTTGCTTCAACAAGTTTTCCATCCCACCACACAAAGACAAATTATGGCATTGTAGACAATAGACGACCAGGAGATTACATACTGTCAAAATCTCTTGTTGGAAAAATCCTGGAAATGTCAGGGTCATTAAAAAAAAGAAAGTTCTTATTCTCAAGACATCTGGGGAGTGGTGGTGGGGGGGCTGGGACTAAAATATATCACAGTAACATCACAGAAAATAACCAACTGTATATGTTTAAATATATAAAATACCTTGAGAAAGGAAAGCTTTGTCTGCATTAGAGTTTCACGTTTCCTATCCTTACTGAAAGAATTGCAGCTAGTTCACCAACAGAAACAAGTGGTCAGCAAAGCCTTTCCTGGACTATGCCACCTCAGGTCTGCAGATGGGAGTTGTGTGCTAGAATATCTCTGTAGTAAAATGAAGGAATTAGCACCCTTTGTCTAATCATTACAACCTTTGTCCATTGCCTGAAGTACCGGATAACCTGCGGTTAAGATCATAGAGATAAGCCTAGAGAGGAACCAGGAAGTGACCCATAGAGAAGATACAGGAAATAAACTGGCAAAATTCCAGAGAAAATGGCAAGATGGGCCCTCCCCTGGACATCTTTTCTCATGGAGGAACGTTCATACATGCAACTTTGTTGATCTTGTGTGCCTTCAAGCCACTTTCAACTTAGAGTGAGCCTAAGATGAAACTATCACGGGGGATTCTGAGAGTGTGTGACTTGCCCAAGGTCACCCAGTGGATTTTCATGGCCAAGCAGGGAGTCAAACCCTGGTCTCCGGAGTCATAATCCAACACTCAAACCACTACACCACACTGGCTCTGTCATGCAACTCTTACCACCATCCCCAGTGAAATAGTTCAAAAGAAGCTTAAACATTTGATTTGGATAGAAACTGGAATATCATCATCATCATTTCTATCATCATTTCTTACCAGCTTCTCCCTATGGATCAAGGTGGGGGGACAACAAATTAACAAATAAACATTACATTGGTTAAAAACACATATCAGTTAAAAACATATATCAGTTTAAAAGAACAAGTAAAACCAAGGCATTTTAAAACAATCAGTACACAATTTAAAATTCACAATTTAAATCTGTTATGTGAGGGGACATCAAACACTCTTTCCAAACATGGTGCTAACTATGATTTCCTGGGCATGAAATATTGGCACCCATCTTCAGGTACTTCATATTTCAATGCAACACTCTTTAATAGAGGGCATCCTTTGTGTTGCTGCCATTGATAGAATCACATGCAAATAATGCAGCACAACATAAGAGACACTCCTATGGGTCACAATAACTTTTCAAGGTGTCTCTTTCAACGTCAAGTGTGTTATCTTTCCCTGGCTTTAGCAGATTTAGCAGTCTGATCATGCCTGTTTCCTTTCACTTAGAACTTGGCCAGCTTAAAAGCGACATAGTCAATAGAGCACCTTGACCATATATTGACAGTTTCGATTATGGCCACAGTCTGGAAATAGTGTGGGAGCTCCTATGTCTTTCTTTGCTGTACTGAGTTTTGATTTGTTTGTTTGTGTGTGTGTGTGTGTGTGTAGGGTTGTCATATTCCTCTTCTTCAAATCTGGGACATGTATTTTACATGTTATGTAAATTATTCTAAGGACTTTATCAGACAAGTCAAATATGGTGTCATAAGGATGCCTAGTGATCACGAAAGGGTGTGCGTACCAGACAATGTCACCCTTTCGTGATCATGTAAAGTAAAAAAAAAACAAAACTTTTTTTATTGATGGCCCAGGCTGTCAATTGATCCCCTGTAGCGATTTTCTGCTGGCATTGCCAGCATTTGAATCTGTGCGCCATTGTACTCACGTGAATGCAGCATCAATGGGCAAATACTTCTGGGTGTGATCGGGACAGCCAGGTAGGGTATGCTCTTTTATGACCACCCCCATGTACTTGGAACTTTTAAAGTGTGTGTCTGTGCTTCCTTTAACTTTTTGTGTCTTTGTTTTTGTTTTTTGAAATTCCTACTCGAGTGTCTTCTCGTATAATCTGGGAGATTTCAAACCAAGAAGTAAACGGAGCTCTGTTTGAGCTCCATTAGTGCCTGGGCTGCCTCTTTAACACCAGTAAAGGTAGGTCTGGTATGAGGGGGTTCTTTTGCCGGTGTAAAAACGTCACAATTTATGTTGGTAAAAGAACAATAAAGTGTGTGTGGGGGGGGTGTCTGATAAAGTCCTAAGTATGCAAATTACTCTACCTTGCATTTTAACTATGCAAATTCAACACATTAATTTTTGCATTTTTGTTCCACTATGTTTAGACTTCCATACCGTTTTTTACCATAACAACTGATCTGAGAGAGTCAGTACAGAGTAATGTTTAAAGTGCTGGACTTGGAACAGGAAGACCCAACTATAAACCTCTACTTGGTCATAGAATTTAATACATGACTATGGGCCAGCGGTACCTCTCACCAAGCTATGTTACAGGGTTGCTATGGGGTTTAAGAGGGAGAAGAAAACTATGTGAAGCAGACATATACATTCCTAGTGCAGAACAAATAAAAGAACAAAAATAATATCAACATTTTGTCATGCACAACACCTTCCAGCGGTATTATCAGATCACTGTGGGGGTGTTATTGGTATTTCACTGATGGAAAAAAAAGTTACAGATTCATGAAAATACTACAAGAGGCCACAGAGAGTGACTGCCAGAGAGTGACTGCCAGAGAGTGATTCATAGAGCAAGATGCAGGAGAAAGTTAAGGCAATCAGCAGTAACAGATAAAAAGCATGATCTGATTTCCTCCAAAGATTCAGAATAAATATTTTATTATACTAGAAAACAGTCTATTTTAACCTAGGGCTTGTCTATACAAGGCTATAAGATGTGGATTGATGTGCACTAATGCCAATTCGCATCAGCTTTTATGTGTCTTAACAATTTTTTTGCAAGATCGCAGGCATGGAAAGCTATCTGCATTCATTGTTCAAATGGGCATGTCTGTGAATCAAGATGGCAGGCATGAGTTAAACATGAGTAATTGATTTATTCCCAGCAGTTGCTGCTGCCACACAGTATTCTTTTTTAAAAGCATATCCAAGGTGTGGAAGTGTGATATTCCACTTAATTAAATAGAAAAAGAGAGAGAAAAGGCTGTTTTGTCACCTCAGCACACAATCCCTATGGCGAAAATCCAACATGGTGGTTCAGGGCGCTTGCCTTGCCAGCAAGCTCTGCCTCTTGCACACATCTGACCAATCAGCTTTCCACTTCTGCTCTTACTGGGAATGTGCAGCAAAGCGAATCAGTAGTCCCAATGAGCAGGGATGTGCATTTCTTTTAGAGTTTTTTCTTAAAAATACAGGAAAAGAAATGAAGGCTTTTCGTGCTGAGTATTTGGCATTTTTGCACCCCCCCTTCCAAATACGGCAGATTGATGTGGGATCTCATTAAGAAAATCGTATTCTCCTTGAATTGTATAAGGAGTATTTTTGCCATATAGACAACCCCCTAATAAGCTTCTGTCTACCCTCTTCTCATGTTCCCCCAGCTCCTTTTTAGCATCATGAGATGGCGGCTTCAAAATGCAGAGCACTAGGGCAGTGAATTGAACTGTTTCCCTCCTTCTGGAGGGCTTCTGCTACTGCTGTCTTGGCTCCTTTTCTGTGCTTCTAACTTGCCTCACCCCATTCTTCCCCCTTCTTGGACTAACCTCATGCCTCTGCAGTTTCCCCTGTCTTGTGTTGGTGGGTTGTTGGTTTTTTTTGGCACTTTGCTGCTGCATTTCCTTACTGCTCCTCTCAACTAGTGACTCCACATCTCACTCCCTAGCAGGTTGTCCCTCGTCATGCCTACCTCTTTTGCTCTTTGCACTCTTCTCACCCTCCCTCCCCCCTTTCCCTTCTGTCTTCTCCCTCTCCTTTTCCTCCTATTCACTGTCTTGTCTTGCCTCATGCCCTTCCTTCTTACATTCTACCTCTCACACCACTAGCTCTTCCATCCCTCTTCCTCCCTCCCTCAACTCACCTTGCACCCTTGCCATATTCTCTTCTTTTCTTTTTGCACACTGCAACTCACACTATGTGCTCTTCCATCTTTCCTACTTCTTTCTTTGTCTTTCCTTATGCCCTCACAGTACACTTCTCCCTTGCTTCTTGCACTCTGCTGCTTTTTCTCCCATTCCGCCTACTCCCTCCATGGCATCTCGTGACTCCCTCACAATACATCCTCTCTTTGCTTCTTGCACTGCAGCACTTACACTGCTAACTTTCACTTCCTTTGCACCTGAAAGGCAGGGGGCAGGCTTGTTTCTTACAGAACAACTGGAGAGAAGAGCACCTCCATGTTTTGCCCCATATCTCAGCTTCTACAAGGGCTAGAGATTTATCTTTCTTTTTTTAAAAAAGGAAAGCTTAGAACTAAGCTAAATGTTGGTCCAAACAGGCGCTGGGTGACATGCCTAGAATCCGGGTAAAACCTAACTATCTAGGAGGTATGGCAACCCTATGTGTGTATCTTCCCTTCCCTTCTTCACCTTCACAAAATCAAAAGATTCTGAAAACAATTTGGTGAAACAGAAATAAGAATCAAGCTAAGGCAAAATACTTAAATCTGTTGGTCTAAGTGCTTTCCATTATTATTATTTTTTTAAAAATGTACCTTTCAAATTGGAATCTAGACATCCAAGTCTAAAACTCTTACTCTTTATAGTTTTCCAGGTGTGGGGAGATTTTGTTATGAGGCAGCCCTGTAATCTGAATTCACTGGGACTGGGATAGACACAGGGGCTGTATTGCATACTTATTTTGATTGTATTCTTCTAATTTCCTTAATTCCACAGAGAGAGACTGCAAGTAATACTTCTATACAGGAGGTAAAGTTCCTCCCAATATGATATCCAAAACAGCTTACAATGTAAGTTTAAACAAAATAGCTATTTTTTTAAAGCATGGAACAATAAATCCAATTAAAATATTTATTTGAAACATTTAGATTCATAGACTCTTACAGTCGGAAGCTACCACAAGGGTCATCTAGTCCAACAACTTACTATACAGGAATACACTCCTGAAAGATGCCCATCCAACCTTTTTTTAAAGATCTCCAAAGAAGGAGAAACCATCACCCTCCAAAGCAGTCTATTCTGCTATCAAACATCACTTAAAATTATTAAGAAGTTATTCCTAATGTTTAGGTGGAATCTCTTTTCTTGTAATCTCAATCTAATTAAAAATGGATTAAGCACATATTGCATGTAAAAAGGCTGCACACCCATTGCACATTCTTCTACCCCAAACAGGCCTGTTTAAATAGGAAGCCAAAAGAGAACAGAGAGGGGGCCAAGTGATCTTCTCTTGGGAGAGAGTTCAATAGACTAGGAGCAGCTACTAAGAACACTCTCTCCAGTGTCCTCCCCAGCCAAGCCTGTGAGCGTAATGGGATGTAAAGAAACCCTTTCCCAGAAGATTACAAGACATGGGCAGGTTTATATGGGAAGATGAGGGCTTTCAGATGGTCTGACCTAAGTCATATACAGCTTTATAAAAGTGTTTATGTTGCTGCTGCTGCTGCTGCTGTTGTGCTTAATTTGCTTAATTTTTTTTAATTGTGGGTAGACACTCATAGGAACAGGACTTAAAACATGCAGATATTCTCTTTTGAGCTTTATTGAAAGCAGAGGAGTGATTCTCAGGTGGGAAAATTCCACTGACCTGGGAGGTCTATGCTATTTTAGCATCCTGGTTTTTCTGTGTTCTTGTGGTTTTGATCATGGGAATGATTGGTTTTTATTCTCTTTTCAGATATCTTCCTATATCAAATGCAGGTGAGTAGAAAACCAAACTAATTCTTTCTGTCTGTTGGTTTTCTTTGTTTATCTCTAGTAAATGGTGAACATTTCTTAGTTTGGTTCAGCTACGCAGATAATGGAAGCCATAGAAAAATGCCTACTTCATCATGATTTAATAAATGGAGTCCATGAGCATTTCACAAATGAAGCTGCGATTAGTAATTCATGGTAGCCATTTGGTCATTATGGAAAAGAGCATTCCTAATAAAAATATTGGACTGTTGATTAATTACAGCATTCCTAATACATCCTCATGTGCCTTTCCATCATGTCTTCCATATGTCCTTCTGTCATATGTTTCCCATATGTCTCCTTGGTAATTAGTCTTCTATCATATGGCTTCCATCACCATTAATTAGACTTCCCAAAGAATGTGGCAGTGTTACAAGCACGGACCTTTTTCAGTGGGCTTGGGAACAGCCAATCCTTACCTTTTAACCCTCAGGCAAAGGAACAAAAAGAGTAGGAAGAAGGTAGAGAACGAGATGGATCTTCAAAAATTTATCACACTTTGGACAGCACTAAGTTTCTTTTTTAATGATTTTTATTAAGTTCACTTGGCTTTCCAGAATTGTAGTACAATATTTTTTTTTTTCAACATTGCCACTGTTAAAGATGTATTGGCATCTGCCCTGTTTGGTGACAGGAAGAACAGGACACCAGGATACAATGGTGGGGAGCCATGTATCCTGCCTCATGTAGGTAAGCTCCCCAGTGATAAAATGCTGGGTTAAAATAAAGCCGAAGTCTAAACTATGCCTATTTGAAAGTTAACTAGAACACATCCAAAGAGGGTAACAAAAGCACAAATCAATGGGGGGAAAGGCCATTGTTAGCATTTGCAGTGAATTATCTATGAAACCAGTGGATTCATAGAATCATAGAGTTGGAAGAGACCACAAGGGGCATCTAGTCCAAACAAAGCACTCCCAACAGATGGCCTTCCAGCCTCTGTTTAAACACCTCCAGACAAGGAGACTCCACCACATTCCCAGGAGGTGCATTCCACTGCCAAGCAGCTCTTACTGTCAGGGAGTTCTTCCTAATATTTAGGTGGAATCTCTTCTCCTGTAGTTTGAGTCTGTTGCTCCATGCCGTAGTCTCTGGAGCTGCAGAAAACAAGCTTGCTCCATCCTCAGTATGACATCCCTTCAAATATTTAAATATGTCTATCATGTCACCTCTTAACCTTCTCTTCTCTAGGTTAAACATACCCTGCTCCCTACGCCTCACAGGGCATGGTTTCCAGACCTTTCACCATTCTGGTCTCCCTCCTCTGGACACATTCCAGCTTGTCAATATTCTGCTCGAATTGTAGTGCCCAGAACTGGACGCAGTATTCCAGGCGAGGTCTGACTAAAGCAGAATAGAGTGGCACTACTATTCTCCTCGATCTAGACACTATACTCCTGTTGATACAGCCTAGAATAGCATTGGCTTTTTTAGCTGCTACACCTCACTGTTGATTCATGTTCAGCTTGTGGTCTTGTGATTCAATCACAAGAAAGGAGATTCCACCTAAACATTAGGAAGAACGCCTTGACTGTAAGAGCTGTTCAACAGTAGAGTGAAATGCCTCAGAGGGTGGTGGACACTCTTTCTTTGCAGGTCTTTAAAGATGGGCATCTTTTAAGAGTGCTTTAGTTGTCCGTTCCTGCATAGTGGAGGGTTGGCCTAGACAGCCTTTGTGGTCCTTTCCAACTCTTAAGATTCTATGATGTTATTATTCTAACTGTACCAAAATCAATAGGGCTTGGCTCAGGGAGAATAGATTTAGAATGCAAGTGTTAATGTGAAACAATATTATTTATCTTCTTGGAGAACTCCATTGTGTGGGACAAATCTTTCTCCTTTCCCAAAAAGATGCTTTGCCCCTTTTGTGTCTCCCAATATTTCTTTTGCTGTCCTTAAGCATTACAGCCTAAATCTTCCAGCATTACTCACTGATTAAACCCATCCAAGTTTGCAGCTCTACAAATTACATAAAAATGCACCTCTGTGTCTATTACAAATTTCATATCATCTTCTTCAGGCAGATAATTCACTGCAAATACTAACAGTGGCCTTTCTCCCCATTGATTTGTGCTTTTGTTATCCATTTTGGATGTTAAGGATTCTAACTTGTAGAATTTGTTTCCTGGTCTGTAGGGAGGCCTGTAAGCTGCTGAATGGATTTATTTTTGTCAAAGATATTAAAAAGCAGTTGGAGTGCTTCTGCTGGAGTTGCAGGCAGTTTTCTCCATAAAATGTGCGTGCATGCATACAAAGAGACACAAACACCCCACATAACTTCAAAAACAACACCAAAGAAAGGGCAACACTTAAACTTGTTTATGGTGGGTTAAGGTGCAATTATTATTAAGTTGTGCTCAGATAGCATCAAGATCAGAAATACCATTAGGGGAAGAGATGGAAAGAATATTCAAAAATATTTGCAATATGGTAGAACAAAATAGGTTTCTCAAGTGCTGGCAAGCCGTGGCCAGGAGAATCCTGGAGGGGCAAGAATCTTTGGAATTGAGTAATTATTCTGCATGGGAAATGCACATGGGATTTTTTTTTATTTTTTTTTGCACAGAAAAACGTATTATTTTTTGCATAGAAGATAACATTTATGTGCAAAAACAAGTTTTCTGTGCAGAAAACAACATTTTATACAGTATAGCTAACAGGGAGGTATGTTGGGAGTTGCAACCCAACAGTAGCTGGAGGGCTGAGTCATTCCACAGAGGAAAACTTTCAAAAGCTGTTCAAGCTTACCAAGCCCAGCAGCTGAAAAAAATCATTTAAAAAAAGCATTAAAAGTCGCATTAAAGAAAGCATTAAAGAAAGGACCCCAAAATGAAATTCTGGGGACAAAACGGGATGATAGGTAGACATGGCTCTTTGTTATTATTATTTTTATTTATTTATTTATTTATTTATACCCCACACTTCAGCCACAAGGCTATCAGAGTGGCTTACAAATTGTTTTAAGCAATAGCAATTTACACATCTACACTGCATTAAGCAGTTTCCAATGTGTTTTAGCTAATTGCCCCCACAAGCTGGGTACTCATTTTACCGACCTACGAAAGGATGGAAGGCTGAGTGAACCTTGGAGACCTCTGGAATCGAACTTGCAACGTGGTAACTTGCAGTACTGGCATTTAACCACTGCGCCACCAGGGCTCATGCAAGAGCTTGGAAACATTGGCCAAGATCTCATATAAGAGGGTATAGCGTGAAACTCTGCAATGACATCGCTACATCCCTATCACGATAAACGACTCTTCTACTGAATTGTGATGATGTATATAAGAGCTCAGTGCCTCATTGCACAATGGGGATCCATAGCACTATGATGCTGGTTGTGCAAAAAGACCCATTTGCACAATGGACACTTGTGCAGTGTTTCCAAAGGTGGAGCAACATCTCTGCTCCCCTCCTGAGAATATGGACATTGTGCATCATTGCAATTCACATTTACATGCTTGTAAATTCAAAATGATGGCATAAATATCTAACAAGATGTTAGCTGTTACTTTTGAGGATTACAACACCCAGAACCAGGGATTCCGAATTTGGGATTATGGGAGTTACCGACCCCAAAAGCAATTTTTTTCAAAGTCAGTACACTCTTCCCACCCAACACTATTTTTCACACACACACACACACACACACACACGTGCACACACACACACACACACAGACAAGATAGGGAAATGTTTTTTCAGTCATTGTCCCATCTGCCTTCATCAAGACTTGATAAATCCTTCAAAACTTGTCTTTGTTGGAGGTAGAGACACCTACAGCTCCAAGGGTTTAATTCTGTTTTTCATAAATGTTTTAGCTCAAAGTCACAATGGAACAATTTGCAATTAACAACAATGGCAGGCCTCACATTAACTATCATAGCCTTTGGGAGAGAATGGACCATTTAAAAAATGACATGGAACTGAACCAGATTCCTCCAGCCAAACTATATCTGGCTGGAGAGAAATTCTTGACTGGCATTATTTGGGTCTCACCAACTGACAGAACAAAAGCTGCTAAAACTGACTCAGGGACATGGATAAGATGCCAAATGGTTGTCAGAGAGACTCTGAATGATGGGCAGCTCACTCCCTTTTCTGTTTTATTTCTTTTAAAGGGTCAAGTGATCTCATTAAAATTTTGGGAACCTCTGGTTTCCTTGTAAGAAAAGTTTGGCTTTTTCTCTTTGAGTGTCATGAAGGAAATACTCAAATGTAACTTCATTATGGATTGGCAGCTTGTTCTCACTTTATCTTTCAGTTTTTTCCCTCTGAGGGAGCTTCTATTCATAGAATTTTGATTCTGCCCGCAAATGACAATACCCTGGTTTCAGACCCTGGAAAAGTTAAGTGTGGTTGTGTGTGTGTTTTGGACTATTGAGTCTCCAGTAAGCATGGTTGGTGGCCATGGTGGCTGGGGGATGCTGGGTGTTGCAGTCCCATAAAGAACAATTTTCAGGTTGAAATGCACCCCAGTGGACACAAATTGAAGTCCTTCCATAGCCTTCAAGAAGCTTCTTAAAGCCCCTTAAGATAGTTCATAGTAATACAAATAAAGGTTCAGGGAAATACAATTCTGTCAGAAATGATAAAACACAGAAGAAATTTGAGAGAGAATTGAAGTTATGCCATAGTCAAGTCCTTTTTTAAAAAAGAAATGGTCTTAATCAAAACCTATTTATGAAAACAATGATTTCTACTCAGTAGGTTTGGGACTGAGTCCTTTTATGTAATGTCTTTGACTTCAGTGGGGTTTTCCCCAAAGCTGTTTTTTACGTACATGTGTGTGTGTGTGTGTGTGTGCGTGTAGACTCACACAACAACATTTAAAGAGTTTAGTTGAAACAAGTTTGGTTGGATTAAATGTTACTCTCTCTTTCATTACTCTGACAGGAATAACATCTGTGGCATTGGAGGGCACACACACTTTTCAATAAATGGTTTATGTGGTCCAAAAAACACCACAACTTCCCTTTTTATACTTTACTTTCACAAAAGAAAGAGAGGAGGAAACTGGAGTTTCCATGGCCTGGCTAGATCTTCCTCTTATACTGTCAGATTGAGGTCCTGATCTCACACTGGAGCAAACAGAGAGAGGGGACTGATTGTATTGTGTTGGGTCTTGAGATGCCCTTCCCTGATAGAGGTGGCTCCTAAATAGTTGGAGGGAGGGTATGCATTTCTACAATAAGCTAACAGGGATAGTTTTCAATCTGGAAAAACTCTAGTGTTACTTCAGTGAGAAGATCAGCCATGGCAGACAAATTTTCCTGAATGAAAAGAATGCTGACCCCACCATTCTGAATTTCTGCTCATATTTTCCATTCTTTCCCAGTTCATCACACCTTAGTTCAGTCACTCACACTCCTCTCAAGTCTTTTCCTTCTATAAATGAGGCCACCCATATTTTTTCTAAGTGCTTCCATTGCCTTGAAATTCATATCTGGGCACATGTGAAGAAGGTTTGAGGATTAAATTCTCAATTTTGTACAAATGGCACACTCAAGCCAAGAAACTACATGGCTGAGCATATCGTAAGAGTTCTATATGCAGAGTTCTATTATGGGTTCCCCTGTCACCACCTCCAGGACTCACCGTTGCACTGTGATAGTCCCCCATGGCCATTCTGTGACTGGTGGACAGCAAGGGGAGGGAGATTGGAGAAGCAGCTGACTATGTGCCCATAGCCAGATGCAGACCAAGGGCATCTTCTGCCAAAATCTGTGGGGTTCTTCTGGAGGTTTCAGGGGATATCATTGGCCTGCGTCTTGCTATGCAGATATAGGTAGATGCTTCTCTGATCCCTTCCACTCTCCCCTAGCTATGTAATGACTCAGCTGGAATATTGTAGTACAATGGGGAGTCCTGGAGGAGTGCTTTGGATGTTGCAGTAGGAGGAAGAGAATACCGACTTCTGCAATGTCAAGACAAAATATATATGCAAGCATAAGCTGGACTTCTGCTTGTGTATGTCACTAATAAGATGCTTGTTTCAGTGTATTCCAGCTTTCTGTTCCTTGTCTTCCAATCATTCAGCCCCAGTCTCTGAACAAAGCACTCAAGTACATGAATGAAACACTGAAAAAAAGAAAGAAAGAAAGAAAGAAAGAAAGAAAAAGAAGAAGAAGTGTTGTCAATTTGGATGCAGGCTATGATGCTTTGATTAACAAATCAGAGTGCTTGTCTGCATCAGTGAAGCACTACATTAAGATTGTATTAACATTACTCTTTTTCAGTGTTTTATCATTGCGCATGTGTTTATTGGTAACATACACATTGGGGAATGGAAAGGTGCACCAAACTCCACATACTCCTGTCCCCTTGTTTATTTTAGAAATTGTCTTGGTGGGACGCAGAAGAGGGGGACAAAATGAACCCAAGAAGTAATAAAGGAAGGGAGCCCTCTCATCCTTGGTACTATATAAATCATGTCTTGTGTCATTCTGTATGTGCTATGGTTATCAGCATTCCACAAATGGCCCTGTCTCCATGCATCATAGTGACAAGCATTGTGCTGATAAGATTAAGGTAAGATATACAGCAGTCTCTCCAAAGATGGCACCCTCCACCTGTTTTGGACTGCAGATCCTATTATCCCCAGGCAGGGTGCTGGCCCATAATGATGGGACTTATAGTCCAGTAAATATAGAGGACTCCAAGTTAGGGGGAGCCATTAGACAGAAATACAGACAAAAAGCAAAAGAAACCAGGCAGGGATGTGGGGGGTGGAGACGAATCTCTCAGTCTTAATATGAACACGGATGCAACCCCTGTTCTCCAGAGTTTTAGTCCAACACTCAAACCATTACACCACACTGGCTGTGCTAATCTAGCTCCCTTTTAATGCATTTCCTGCATTGACTAATGCATATTTCCATGCATTTTACAAAGACAGATATTGTGAGTTGTGCGCATATAGTGGTGCATGATTTGAAAAGGAGAAACAAAGGTATCTGCCCCTTGCATTTCTTCCCAATGATGGGAAACCAAAAGATCCATGTACACATTTGCAGACCACAAATTGATAACATTTGTTATTAACTCATGTTTCTTTTCCAACCCTAAAGGCAGAACAAAGCAGAATAGATGAGTTCCAAAAATTTGCATGCAACCTGTGGATATGGATGTCTTCATACATATCTCCCAAATGGCTTTTGATCATACCTCTGTCTCCTCAATTTCAAGGGAGATTGCTTTTCAGTATTATTTATCAAAGGGAGGAGGGACTTTTCTTCAAGAAACGCATAGAAACATAAAATCATACAGCTGGAAGAGACCACAAGGGCCATCTAGTCCAACCCCCTGCCCTGCAACAATACACAAGCAAAGTATTCCTGACAGATGGCCATTCAGCCTCCCTTTAAAAACCTCCAAAGGAAGACACTCCACCACATTCTGAGGCAGTGTATTCCACTTCCAAACAGCTCTTACTGTCAGGAGGGTCTTTCTAATGTTTAGGTGGAATCTCTTTCTCTTTAGTTTGAGTCCATTGTCCTAGTCCTTTAGAGAGATAGTTCTTGCTTCAAGGCTATGTTCTCAGGCCTCTAATCTAGATACACAGGCCAGCTGCAGCCTGCTCTCACTGCTGGTCCCTGTAGGCTGTTATGTTACACATTTGCTCTTTACAGTAAAAATTTATCACACTGCCTGCCCCATAATCCTGACATCTGAAGCAGCAGAAAACAAGCTTGCTCCATCCTCAGTTAGACATCCCTTCAAATATTTAAACATGACTATCATATAACCTCTTAACTTTCTCTTCCCCAGGCTAAACATACCTGGCTTCCTGACCTCCCACCATTTTGGTCACCCTCCTCTGGATATGTTCCAGCTTGTCAATATCCTTGCCCCTCGCAACCCTTGCCCCTTTTGGCATGCAAAGCCAGTCATGTGGTTCTCTGGATCCTCGCTATTGTTGGCTCCTATGCTAGTGGGGGCAATGAATCCAGTTTCTCTAGTTCCGCCATTTTGCCTGAAAATAGTTTTGACCTGAGAGATTCTCCGCACCCCTACATTAAAAGGGCAAAAGTTGTCGAGCTCTTTATAAATAACATGCATGTAAATAAACTTTTCGAGGGCTCTGTTTTAAGTGGACACGGATGAGTTGTTGTGACAAAAGTCACTGGGCAGCCTTCTTGAAGTATTCTCCGAATATTCCATATTTTTCCTGGAACTGTCAAGCTCCATCTGCCAAATGGTCTTGGCAGAGTTCCTAAATGCCCGGCCAACTTTTGAGGTAACCACGGAGACTTGGTTGGTTTATATAACCTCCGTTTTCAACCCCATGCATTACATGCTAAGCATATAGATTTACTGAAATAATCTTGCCACATGGCGGAGTAAATGATCACACTTAGTTTCCCTTTATTTTACCAAGCAAGGAGTGAAGCTCTTTTGAATTCTCAGAAAGGGTCAGCCTCCCTTTTGTGAAACAGTGAGTCATGATGCCTGAGAAGTTAAGTCAAAATGAGATCTGTGTATGGGTGCAGGCAGGGTGGGGTGGTGATTCCTAGAAAGCATGTTTAGGATTACAGTTATAGAGAGCTTGTCAGTCTGAGGACTGGAATGTGAGGGAGGATAGCTTTTGGAATATGGTCTATATTCAGACTTCCCAGGAAGCCATCTCTATTTATCAACCACTGAGCTCTCCAAGGCATTGCTAGCTTAAGCAATGGCTGGCCAGAGGAGACTAGGGGAGAATTGGGTGTTGAAGGGTAACCCAGGGTGATCCTGAGTCCTAATTTTGGGGCATATTTTCGGCCTTCAGTCCTAATTTTGGGAGAAAGACAGGATGTGAATAAATATCATCATCATTGTTGTCATCATCATCATCATCATCATCTTGCTAAATGGACCTTCAAAGACTTAGAGAAGTAGTGCAGAACATTGCCCGTGTCTTAATGGGGACTGAAGGGAGGAAGAAACCCTTCCTTTTGGAAAGTTGTTTATTATTTTTTTGTCCCCATTAAAATATTTCTGTCTTGCCCTATAACAGAAGATCTCGGGGCAGTGTGTAGATAAAATCATTTTACAACAATGGAGGCCAATTTCATAATTTAAAACATTGAGGAACATATGAAGTATTGTGGCATAAAACAGGTTTTGACTAAGGTTTTTAGAAAGTCTAGTTCAAAATCCAGTTCTAAATGCAGGTAGATGTTTAATTAATAATGTGCAGTCAATATGCAGGTGGGAAATGTGAAAGGATTGAAATCAAAAGACCACTGTGTTGCTATCTGAAATGAAATCTCTTACTGATATGAGGCAGACAGAGAAGACCTGTTCCATAGGATTATATTGCACCCATCTCAGCCTGAGACATCCCAAATAAACCATTCTTATTTGTATGTATTCCATTCCTTGGCTTGTCAAATTGGAGGCACTGAATTGCTTCCATAAAGGGGCCATTTAGGTGAATTTTGCAATTTGAAATTGTTTAGCTGAATCTCTGGGTGCGATCTGTTCTTGGCTATAATATCATAGTGATTCAGAAACCGAGACGGGCACTGGGAGGCTGGGGTGAAACATTCCTCCAGTCCTGTTGCTATTTGTGGCATTGCTGGGGAGGGAGAGCAGAATACTTCTAGGGCAGTAAGTAGTGGGGCCAAATGCATACTTTTGGCTGCTTGAAGTATGATAGAATTAAAGGCACCAGATCTCATCTGATCGTGGAAGCTAAGCAGGGTCAGCTCTGGTTAGTACTTGGATGGGAAACCACAAATGAATAACAGATGCTGTAGGTTATATTTCAGAGGAAAGGACTGGCAAAACCATCTCTAAGGATTCCTTGCCTTAAAAAACCCTATGAAATTTATGGGGTCACCATAAATCAACAGGTGACTTGAAGGCACATATACCCACATACTTATTTTGTACTCTTGTTTGATAGAATGAGGAGGCAAAGGCATGTGTTATTGTGCATGTGTTATTTATGTGACACAAATGTGAGGAGGGCAAAATAGGAATGAAGAAGCAATGGAGAGTCAAAGAAGAAATATTTTGCACCAAACTCTCCAACTGTACTGGTTGAGTAGGGATGTTCCTGATTAATCCCATGTTGCCCCACTTTTTTGGACTGCTTTTAAAATGTCCCAGTTTTTTCTACTCCTACCATTGTCCAGCTTTGTCCTCATGTTACTTCCATTGCTGCAGGTGTAAAAATAGTTTATACGCAATTAACTCTGCAGAAGGAAGAGAGGTGGGATCATGCCCTTCCCAGTAGATGCAGGCAAAAGCAAACTGCTGCAGCCTTTGCTAGCTTGTGTGTTCTCCCTTCTTAATAACTCTTACCATCTTGACCACACTCTCATGTTTATTGGCCACACTTTCCCCAGTTTTCATCTGTAAAATGTCAGAGGATATGTCAGACTGAGGGTATGTCACACATCATGTTAAATAATGACCAGCTGGAATGGTTATCAACAGAGCAGGAATGGAAATGGCAGCTACTTGCAGTTAGACCAAGGGCCCGTCTAAATGGTGAAAATACCCCTCATGGAATTTTCTGGGTATCCTACCTGTCTAAATGTGATCTAGCGCCAATCCACACTATTTGGAAGGAGGGGGACCCAAAACGGCAAAAACAACGGGGTAAAAGCCTTCACAGATTTCCCAGTACTTTTTCAAAAACCATGAGGAGGGTGCGCAGTTTTGATCTTTTGGACTACAGAACAGTAAACAATTTGAAGGGAAGCACAAAGCTGATTGGCCGAATGACAGCAGGGGTGGGGCTTGCTAACAGAGCAAGCGCCCATGGCCACCATGTTGTATTTTCGCCTTAGAGATCGCTCGCTAAGGTGATAAAACAGGATTAATATTTTCTGTTTTGCTTTTCTGTAAAGTTGGAAAATCGCTCTATTGCACCAGCGCACCTTTTTTTTTTTTTAAAAAAAATGGTGGCAGTGAAGAACTAACCCAAGTAAATCACTCACGGCCACCTTCAGGTATGTGAGGCCTATGGGGGCTTCAGAGGCCAGAAAAAACATTGGCATCTCGCTGCGAGATGCCAATACTATGAGGTACTTTGGATTTCCCCCCTAGTATAGATGGGCCCCAAGAGAGAAGGCCTCCTCCCTGACTCACCTTGCCCTTTGATGCAGTTGGGTGTAATAGCCTCTGATGGGAAGCTTCTTTTTAAGGAGGATCCCAATGGCAGTTGAGTCAAACTGCACTCTCACCTCTCACCTCTCTCAGGTGGAACTGCCAGGTTGAAGCCTCCATTTGAAGCCTCTAGCTTAAAGAGAGAATGTTTCCCACCTGCCCTTTCTACTTTCTACCACCCCTTCAGATTGGTCCATGCAATCCAGGCAGCAAATTTGTGTTTGCTTGTTTGTCCTAAGTATTTATGTGCTTCTTTTCAAGTGTGCAAAACCTTCGCTAGTGCTTTACAAACTATGAAACATTGCAGCTTAGAAAAGATGAAGGCATGGCAACAAATGATGATAACAAGAGAAACCTTCTGTAAGGAAAGACCAATCCAGACAGACAGACTAAGCATCTCAAAGAGACTGGAGAATTTAAAACCAAAGCAAAAGCTCTTCATGTGATGCTGCAAAGTTAACAGTGATGATGCAAGGTGAGTTTCCTCATTCTCTCTCCAGCTGTACCCACTTGAGGCATTCCCAAAACAGGGATGGTATAAAACTCCCAAGTGGCCAATGCAAGGGACCAAAGCAGCATGTGTAGGAAGAAAGGTTGTAAAGTTCAGCCATCGAGGACTGACCTATATGGGTCAGGTCCAGGTTATCTGAGGGACTGTATCTCCCCCTGTGATCCTGCCCAGTCCCCAAGATCTGCAGGGGAGGCCCTGCTCTCAGTGCCACCACCTTCACAGGCACGTCTGGCAGGGGTGGGGCCTCCTCGGTGTCTGCCCCTAGACTAGCCTGAGGAGGCCAGAATGGTTCCCTCCTTACTGTCTTTCCTACAGCTGGTAGACTTTAAAAAAATTCTGACCACCTTTAAGAACTTAAGGGCTTTAAGAGGGTGTTGTATTAAGAATAATAGAATCCTAGAGTTGGAAGAGACCTCAAGGGCCATCCAGTCCAACCCCATTCTGCCATGCAGGAATACCCAACCAAAGCATTCCTCAGAGATGGCTATCCAGCCTCTGTTTTAAAAATCTCCGAAGGAGACTCCACCACACTCCCAGGCAGTGCATTCCACTACCAAACAGCTCTTACTGCCAGGAAGTTCCTCCTAATGTTGAGGTGGATTCTCTTCCTGTACACTGCAAGTCACCATATTGCAAGTTCAATCCCAGAGGGCTCCAGGGTTCACTCTCAGCCTTCCATCCTTTCGTAGGTTGGTAAAATGACTACCCGGCTTGTGGGGGCAATTAGCTAACACACATTGGAAACTGCTTAATGCAGTGTAGATGTGCAAATTCCTATTGCTTAAAACAACTCAAAAACGACTCAAAATGATTTGTACAAAAGGTTTTTTTTAAAAAATTATGTTAAAAACACAAAGTTAAAACCATTTAAAACAGAATTAAAACATAATAAGAAGTCAAAAACACAGCCCCATTAAAAGCCCTTTTTATCACATGAATTATAAGCCAAAGGCCTGCCTGAATAAGGTGTTTGCTTGCCCGTGGAAGGAAAAGAAAGAGGGTGCTAACTGAACCTCCCTTGGGAGGAAATTCCACAACCTGGGAGCAGCCACTGAAAAGCCCCTTCCTCTAAAGAATTCAACACCAAGAGAGGATAGAATGAAAATATCTAGCTCAGCAGTAGCATTGCTTGGAAATGGTTGTAGCAGTCAATGATCTTGACATGAGCAGTGGCAAAAAATTAAGATAAATAAACAATGCCATTCCAAAACCTATTAGCAGAAACGTTGTATCTTGGGTAAGAGAAGAATGGAAGTGATGTTTGTACTGCATTTCATGGTATGCAAAATATGCAGTCCACTTTGGAGAGAAGCAATCTCAGTAAGGAAAGAGGAGAGGAAAGGTAAGGTAAAGTCAGTGGCTCCATTCCTTTGGGATCATTCATCCATATTGGGTTTTATGGGAGATAATCCAGGCTTTATGGTAGTGTTTTATAGGAGTTCTCCAAGGTGCTGAACCCTGTTCCCAAGATAGGTTCAGCACTTTGGATGGCTCCCATAAAACTCAGAGTAGCTCCAGTAAAACTCTGCAGGGATTAACCACGGAATACTTTTCAAAACACTTATGGTAACACCAGTGTGGAGAGGTTGCCCTCAAGTCTCTAATGGAAAGGGCACTCTTGTGTTGAGATGAGGGCCTTCTCAGAAGGTGCCTCTTTATGTCTTTATTCAAATATATACCTTTTTATCAAGACACAATACAGCCTAACACATTTTAAAAACAAGATGCAATTAAATGTTATTTATAGAAAATGTAAAAAAGAATTAAATAACAGTACAATTAAAAACAAGATAAAAACACTGAGCATGATTTAAACAAGAACAACAAACACAACCCCACAACCTTCATAGTCTTCATAGTGGTGGCAGCCTCCTTGTTGAACTGCCTCTCCACCTAAAAGCTCAGTCAAGTAGTTCAGGGTGGACATCACCACCCTGCATCTTAAGAGAGTTGATGGAGCCTAAGTAGCTCAACACGTATACTCACTTGTACTGGTGCCTTCTGTGATCCTCAGATGTCCTGTTTCCACAGCTCTGGGCTCATTTGGCAACAGGATTTAGGTCTGGAAAGCCATTCAGCATTTTAAATTAGGTAAAATGGTAGGCAGCTTCCAAGATTCAACACGAGCTGCTACTGAAAGGTAAGTCTAGGACTCTGGAGGGACAGCATTGACCGGAAGGAGACAATCAACTGGGGGAAGGTAGAAAGAGCCTCCTGAAAACTTGAATTGGCCCAGCTGACAGTTCTCAGGAGGCTGGTGAAAATTCCCCTTTTAATTTTATTTTTTTGTGTTATCAAATCTGTTTTACATTACATCATCATTACCATCGCCACTTTCATCCACTGTTTATTTTGTTTGTTCATAGTTTTTTAAGTCTTATTGATAATAATTTTATTGCCCATTAAATCTTATAGTTGAATAATTTGTAAGCACTACAAGAGCTCATTCACAAGCTGTGAGGCAGGGTAGAAGTTTTAGAATAAATAAATATTATGTTTCCTGCCCTATGAATCACTTCCTAGATCCAAATTGGTCCTTGGCAAGCAAGCCTAACAAATAACCACTGATCTTGAGAAATGATAAAAGAGCCGTCATACCTCAAACATCCAGCTTTGGAGGGTCTGTGTCAAGAGACGAGAGTATGTCTTGGCATGAGTCAAGCTATCACATTGACACCACAGCCCCATTGACCACAATGAGGTCAACAGCATGATGCCTGTGCAGAATTCATACCATTCTGCTGACACTTTCTTCTCCTTCATACCACTGGTAGTACTGCTAGTGTTCTAAAGAGACACAGTCTTTGTGTGCCTCTGGTCTATTCCTGGGAGCTTTGAGCATCTTCAGTGACTAAAGAAGGTTGCCCAGCACAAGGAGTTCAGGATGGACACTTTCTGGTCCAGAGGTCAGCAGGCTGACACTACTGTCCAAATGTTTTGGGCTACAACTTTTCATTAGAACTACAGAATGTTAGTTACATTGTGGACTACAATTCCCATCATCTTCCAGTCAGCAGGATCAATACCAGGCATTATGGGATTTGTAATACAAGACATCTGGAGAACATCTGGTTGTCTTTCCAAAAGGGGAACTGCTTGATCTCTGTTCACCTGCAGGATGTTTAATGTGAACTCTCTCAACAAAATGCTATGGGCCATATCTTGACCAGACATCTCACACTGGCTATGTTGATTTTCTCAAGCTATCAACAAGGATGCGATGTCCTTAAGTGTCAAGTAAGCATCGCTGTATCCTCATAGATGGTATGACAAGAAGCGATACTGCAAGCATCATTCACTTATTTCTTCTCAACCCCCATTTTTGCCAATTTACTGATGCAGATGGGGTTGTTTCCTTCTAATGGACTGGTGAAGACATTTCCTTGATGTGGCTGAACAGAGCATGTTTTAAGGACCCCTCTTCACAAACTTTGTTGTATGATTTTTTTAGAGCGACATCTATGATTTCATTTCAGTGTTCATGTAAAAATGGGATTAGATTGTTGTGTTTGGACATGTGCCCCATAAAGATTATACACAGTAGCCAAATGCAGCTTCTTGCCAAATGTTGATGTGGCCACAGACATAGATCAGATGCCACCTAACATATGGAATAGCCTATGGACCTGTTCCTTATTAGCAACTAATGGCCGTTTTTTCCCTCCAATGTAGAACAGGGATGTAAAGAATATTTAAGAATATTCAAAATATGGTAGAAAAACATGTCAAGTGTTAAGAAACCCTAAAGAAACCCTGAACTGATGAGAATCTTTGCGGTTTGGAACTTAGGGCTTGTCTATACAAAACTATACATGTGGATTGATGTGCCCTAATGCCAACTTGAAGCAGCTTTCATTTGTCTCAGCAAGATTGCAGGTACGTGAAGCTATCCACATTTGTTGTTCAAACAGGCATGCCTGCGAATCAAGATGGTGGGTACAAGTTAATTACTCGCATTTTTATTCCTAGTTTCCACTGCCAAACAGTTTTTTTATAAAAGGATATCCAAGCTGCCAAAGTGTGGCATTCTGCTTAAATAATAGGGGGGAAAGAGAAAAAAAGGCTGTTTTGTCATCTCAGCACATGATCGCTACAGCAAAAATCCAACATGGCGATTCAGGGCACTTGCCTTGCCATCAAGCTGCACCCCCCGCGCACATCCAACCAATCAGTTTTCCACTTCTGCTCTTATCGGCAATGTGCAGCAAAGTGAATTGATTGTCCCAACAAGTGGGAATGTGCATTTCCCACACTGTTTTTTTTAAAAAACTTCAGGAAAAGCTGCCAAGCTTTTTCTTGCAAAGTTTTTGGAGATTTTTTTGGGGGGAGGGGGGGCTCCTTCCAAATATGGCAGATTGATGCAGGGTCTCATTAAGACAAATCATATTCTCCTCCAATTCTATAAGGAGTATTTTCGATGTTAGACAACCTCTTATCCTGTGCAAAATTTGTATCTGTGCAGAAATATTATTTACTATGCAGAAAATACTTACTTGGGGACTTATTCTGAACAAACATTGCACATGGATTACTGGCACAGAAAACAGCATTTTGTGCTGTGCAAAACAACTGCTTGTGAATTTTGTGCAGAATAAGTCCCAAATTGTGAATAATCTTTGAAAAACTCTGGTTTTCAAACCCTTTCTCTCCATGGAAAGAAAATTGTTAAAATTACCCATTGCTTCCATCAAAAAGGAACCTTGTGAAGAATTACATCCCTAATATGGAACTATTTTTTATATTCTAACAACAGTTGGCAAGCTGGAACCAAGCACCTGGGCTCATACCTTAGGAGTTTTGTCTCTCCTAGGTGGGAGCAGCACTTCTTAGAGCTGAGAAAGGATGGTATTTGCATCGCCTTGTGGCTTCCGTCCTTGATCTCACCTGCCTTGTCTTTGGGAAGTCCCTGTTATTTCCAGCCCTCCTGGGTCCTGAAAACAGCCAGCACACAGCATAGGGAAAGACAGATCATACATAGATCCCACCGACATGAATGGGATTCAAGTCAAGGAGATTTGGCCATGAGACAGAACATGGACTGCTTCCCTACCAGCTGGTGGCCTCCATGTGAGTAGATGAAGAATTTGCTCCAGGCTTTAGTCTGCACTTTAAAGGAGCAATTCATGCTGTTGGCATTAGCACTTTGGATAGCTCCTTTACAGTTCTGGCCAGGGCCTGGAATAGATTCTCCACCCCACAGACACGGAAGCCACCAGCTACCACTGGCTGCTTCAGGTGGCAGATTTGGGACACTATAAAAGAATAGCATTTTCTAGAAGTTTATTTTTGCACATGTGCCATGGGGGTCAGGGAGTAACTTGGAATCGCCCATCTCAAACCCAAAAATGTTTTAGTTATGTAGGCCTCTGGTGTCCAAGCCTCTAATATTTAAGTGGTGCACCCTGGTGTTCTGTTGTGTTTTGCACATGCCTTGTCTTTTTTGTGAATGTCCAGAGACTGTGCAACATGGAAATATGTACACCTGCAAGGAGCATTTCCCATGCCAGTGACTATAAAAGGTAAGTGCATTAAATTCCCTTTCACTGTCCTGCCTGCCTTGAATTAGATCACAGACACATGTGCTACTGATGGCCCATGAGTTTCCTGCTTTATCACAAATGACTCAGGAAGAGCAACTGTGTTTGTAAAAATGGCTAGCGCAAATACACAATAATTAGGGATGTACTGTTGTTCACACTGCCAGCCAGTCGCTACCCACTCATATTGTACCCTTGGGTACTAAATAATTACCTACTTTGTGTGGTTATCTAGTTCACTAATTACCCACTGAAATTGGGGTCAGGTGTTAACTGCTTGAAATAAGTATCCTCCAAAGATTTGAATAAACTGCATAAAGGAACAGTGTATTTTTAGCAAAAACTATGAAAGGGGAAAATGCTAAATGCTTACCCACTTTCTGTTTTTCTGGTTGATGTTGTACACAGATGCGATGGATGTGATTGCACACTTACAACATGGTAATTGTGTCTGTCCCAGAGAGCATCCTATGGAATTCCAAGCTCTCTCCTCTTCACCTCCCCAAAGTGATATGTAGATAAATGGGAATCGGATTTTCAGAAACACTCCATAATCTAGGAAGTGCTATGCCATGTGGAAGCTGTGCCATTTAGCCACTTTGGGTCTCCCTTTGGGAGGTAGCATATGAATCAAATAGATAGATGGATAAACAAACAGATACTGTAGATCTATTATAGATTCTCTTGTGCCCTTTGCCACTTCTCCCCTGGTTGTCCATTCTCCTGGTAGATCTCCCCATGTGGTTCCTTGTAATGGTTAGAAGTCTAATTTGGATCCTCCTATTTAGAATACCATTCTTACCCTAGGTTCAGGCCAAACTGGTTACTGTAGAGATGAAGGAAGGGAAACTTTGCAAGATTTGGGGACTTGTTGGGTTATTTGTAAGGCAGACTTAAGGGTCATTGAACTAGGGCTATCTCTATGTTTTGGAGAAAAGGGGGCTTGAGCAGCTTGGACTGGGACTCCCTTGACCCTAGGAGGGCAGAGGCATCACTAACATAGAATGCACACAAAGAGAGGATGAACTTTCAGATGCGCAAGATCCCAAGGCAGCACACACTTCTACTTGAGCTGAGGGCATTTGAAGGCATCTGCTAGAACTTAGGGAATCATGGCTACGCTGCCTCATTCCTCCTCTAATGTGGCCAGGCCAAATGAATGCCAAAGTAGCAACTCTAGTTCTTTGTGGTTCCTTTAATGGCTAAGGCTCCTTGCATCTGATGAGTTCGCTGGCTCTAGGCACTAGGCACATATTCACAAGCAAACTAATTCACAGGCTGATTCAGATGGCAAGATGCAGAATGTTGTGTCTCTGCTCAGTTTAGAGTTTTCCAGGAGGATTCTTCCATGGGCTAACTGGTGATCCTTGAATATTGTTAGGCTTACTCCATCATGCCCTCCCAAAGTAGACACAGCTGGAGCCAGCAAGGGATTGGTGAGAATTTTGCTTTGTTTTTCAATTTAAAAAAACCTTTTAATAGTTTTTTTTTTCTTTTCCAAATTTGCTGAGAAACCAAATAGAAACCAATATTATTGCTTCAATTTTTTATTTTTTATTTTAGAAATGAATCTGGGAGAAAACAGTACAGGTTGACCCCTGTATCCATGAAACCAATACCTGTGGTTTCACGTATCCATTTCAAAACAAAAAGCCCCCTCTAGGCATTTTGTAGGTCCTCCAGTGCTATTCTACAGTATGCTTCTGCTGGAAGGGCCAGAAGTTATTCATTTCAATAGGGTTCTCTATTATCCACGGTTTTACATATCCACTGTAAGTCTGGGAACATATCCCCCACAGATATGGGTGGTGACCTGTATTGATAGATTTACCCAGCCATTGAAAGTGCTTTGTCCCTTTAAGTCTTAAATGTCTGACTTTGAATCCTTATGTATTCAGCTATGTATTTCTTCAAGGAAAGAACTTGTCAATATCTAGGTCCTATTCTCTTCAGAAAGCAATGCCCTTTTTTGTCCAAACATTTTATTTATTTAGAGCCAGCATGGTGTAGTGGTTTGAGTGTTGGACTACAGCTCTGGAGACTAGGGTTCGAATCCCCATTCAACCATGGAAACCTATTGCATGACTTTGGGCAAGTCACACCTTCTCAGCCTCAGAGAGAGAGAGGAAAAGGCAAACCCCCTCTGAACAAATCTTGGCAAGAAAACCTTGTGATAGGCTCACCTTAGGGTTGCTATAAATTGGAAATGATATGAGGGCACACAACAATAATTTTATTTATTTTTAAACTGCTTGATCTGTTTGGCGGTTTTATTG
This sequence comes from Gambelia wislizenii, assembly GCA_030847615.1. Lineage (NCBI taxonomy): Eukaryota > Metazoa > Chordata > Lepidosauria > Squamata > Crotaphytidae > Gambelia > Gambelia wislizenii. The sequence goes on from JAUMIR010000007.1 coordinate 37,112,029, forward strand.
TCTGCTGCTGCCTGAGTAGTTTTATGCCTCTTATTTTGTAATTTTATTTTTGGTTGGTTTTTTTTTTTTTTTTTAAAAATATTCTATACAGGGTTAGGGTTCTCTACATGTGATACAGGGGATCTCTTGCGGATGAAGGATGGTTTATCAGCCTAAACAAAGAAATAAATACAAATATGAGAATGTGTAGTGTGATGAGTAACAACTCTGATCAACAGAGGAAGGTATGATGCATAGGAGGAATATTTAACCCCCATGATTATTAATCCAGAATGATTACTCATCTGATCTCTATGTGTAACATTGAAAGTTTGATGCAGTTGATGATGGAGCAGGAAGGACAAAAATCATTCATCTGCTGCTGGAATGTACCACTTCAGATTGCTGCTGGGGGAGTGGAATTGTTGCATGGTTCCCCTGTTGGTATAGGCCAAGAAAGAGGTTTATCTCCCTGGATCTCCTGATCATGTTGCTTGGCTCAATTGAAAGAAGCAAAAACTGGGGAGAATCCAATGAAATCCCCAGGAGAAACAAGAGGCATGTCTCAAGAGGATCTGAAAGATGGTTGGACATTTGTGCAGTGCCCGGGTGGCGCAGTGGTTAAATCGCAGTACTGCAGCCACAACATTGTGATTTTGATACTGCAGGACTCCATCTTTCTGTAGGTTGGTAAAATGAGTACACAGCTTGTTGGAGGCAATTAGCTAACACATTGTAAACCACTTAGAGAGTGCTTAGCACTATAAAGCGATATAGAAATGTAAGTGCCATTGCTATTGCCGTTGTTTACTGGTAGAAAACTTAATGCATTTTGGCCAATGTGTGCTCTTGAGGCCTTCTTTGGGGCTATATGAAATCGTTGAAGGACATACATATCACAATAATAGCACATTGCATAAAATCATTATTACATTTGAACATTCCTATAGCCTGCACATACCTTCAGCCTTTGTTCACTTGTTTTCATTTGCCCAGTAAATGGTTTAGGACAATGCTTCTCAGGCTATCTGATGTGGAGCACCCGCAGTTACTTTTTTCCTCCCTATGTGACAGGGACTGGCACTAAATTTGTGTCCGTTGGGTACAATTGTTTGTTTCTTTTCTGGAAACTTGCTAGGGACCGGCAACCAATGGCTCAAGGACCAGAAACTACCACTTTTGGGTAGCACTGGTTTAGGAGTTCCTGGTTCATACATTTCTGAATTTTGATCCTAAGTACATGTGTACAGGCCATAGGCAGTGAACAAATATAAGAATGGTTTTAGGCAATGTGATATTTTGTACTTGTGTGTTGTTGTTTTATAGTTTTATATATCCCCCTAAATATCTTAAAGGCATCAGATCCTGACTGATCTGGGAAGCTAAACAGGGACAGCACTGGTTAGTACTTGGATGGGAGACCACCAATAAATACCAGCTGCTGTGGGCTATATTTCATAGGAAGGAACTGTATTTTTTTCCTAAGAAAATCATATGAAATTCATGGGGTTGCTATAAGTCAATAGGAGACTTGAAGGTACACACACACAGCCCCCTGAAGAAGGCCTCCAGAACACACACACAGGCCAGAATATGTCTACCAATGGACGACCATCTTTTAAGCAACTTGAGATTTGGCTCAATTGGACAAACCTTGTTCATACTGAGGAAGAGCATCAGACTGTATTTCTGAATAGTGTGTTTGTGGCTATTTATAGTTAAACACAGCCACTGACCTAGTCTAGCCCTGGCTTTATTTTTTTTTAAATGCAGACACCCACCAGGAATAACGACAGCATCTGGTGTTACGTGATAGACTTGCTGCCACAATGAATTGGGATCCCAATGCATCCAGATGCAAAAAGGGGTTGATGATTTCATCTTACAAAGATTGATACAATGAAGATATATGCACAACACAACACAAATGTATTTTGACAAAGTCTTCATCAGCAGTAGAGAATGTCATGATCATTGTTTGTTAAGAAAAGAAAAGAAAAGAAATAGAAAAAACATTAATTACGAAGCTGACATTATTCTGTTTTTTTTTTTTTTAATGCATTCCCTGCCATTGATGAAGATTTTTGTCAAAATGCATTTGGTCAGTCAGGTTGTGTTTGTATGTTTATTGAGATTTAGCTTTATAAGTGATTGTGTTTATATCTTTATTGTAATCAATCTTATTCTATTAAAATCATCATCTCTTTTTGTGATAAGATACTCATTCTTATGTATTTTGGGACCCCTGTTCTTTGTGGGAGTGGTGGAACGTATTGGTTGGGGTATATGTTCTTGCTTGTTGTTTGCTCACCTCACAAACTAACATCTGGAGGCAGAACCTGTTTGTGGACCCACTCCACTTCATCCGATTCATCAAGTGTTATCTTCAATTAGAAGAGATATTACACACATGTTTGGGGTGGGTGATGAATGCTATAAACAGTGAAGTTGGTGGGAAATGAAAGGTAGCCAATACAGACAGCGATGAATCATCTTATGAGCAGCCATTAACAAACAGTAGTTGGGTGGTGATAAAACAAACATGTTTGCATCCTTGAGCTGATTTAATAAACATGGACCTCAGTCCTCTTATTATTCCCAAGTAGAGCAGAACTACTGGTGCAATAGGATTTGCCTATGTGTTGACTCACCATTAAACAATTGTCTCAATGGGTTTTCTCTAATAGGGAATAACAGGATTCCGACTCTTGTGTGATAAAACCTTTATCCTTCTACAAGCCACGAGAGCTAGCTCTACCCAAAAGGAGTGAAAGGAGCATGTTTGCTGCTCTATGTCTGTTTTCTTAGCTGAGTGGTTCACCTTTTTATAGCCATCACTATCCCGACCCTCTGTATTTATTTTGCATGCAGACTGGAAGCTGGCTGAATCACAGCAACTTGTCAGACTTTTTATTTTAAGTAATCACCAGTTCTGGTGTCCAAGGGAGACACCCTAATGACTCAAAGGCCTCTTAAGGGCCCCACCCTCCCCAACTTTGTCTGCAACACTTTTGGCTCAACCTCCTAGGCCTCCTTGTTGCCCGTAACCCCACCGTAGCCTGGGCAAGGGGGTCCATGTTTACAACTTGACCTTTCTTTCTCTTTCTTGTCCCACCCCTTTTTCACCCTTTCCCAACCTGGTTCCCTCCAGATGATTTGACCTGAAACTCCCACCATTGGGAAAAGGTACGGCTGTTCCTCTCTGGTGGTTTCAAAATTGGCCTCTTCGGCATCTCCTCTAATGTTCCAGTGGAGAAGAGATTGCAAGATGCTTCCACTGGCAATTATGCCACGTATATATGATGGTATTATTTAGCATCATAGAATCATAGAGCTGGAAGAGACCACAAGGGCCATCTAGTCCAGCCCCTGGCACTGCAGGAATATACAATCAAAGCATTCCTGACAGATGGCCATCCATCCTCTGTTTAAAAATCTCCAAAGATGGAGACTCCACCACACTCCAAGGCATTGCATTCCACTGCTGAACAGGTCTTGCTGTTGGAATATTCTTCCTAATGTTTAGATGGAATCTGTTTTCCCGTAGTTTGAGTCCATTGCTCCATGCCCTAATCTCTGGAGCAGCAGAAAACAAACATGCTTCATCCTCAGTATGGCATCCCTTCAAATATTTAAACATGGCTATCATGTCACCTCTTAACCTTCTCTTCTCCAGGCTAAACAGACCCAGCTCCCTAAGCCCCTACTCATAGGGTCTTTTTGTGTACTCATCTCCTTATGATATCACAGCCCTGGGGGCCACATATATTTATGGACTGTACTTTATCTACCCCTGCTAAGCAGGTGCACACACACACACACACACACACACACAATCTAGAGAGCTAGCAGGGAATCTAAAAGAAACTTTTGGAAGTTCAGTGCTATAATCATATTTTGGGTCTTTTGCCACTCTCATGGTGCTGCCCCCCAAATCCCAAAGAAACACCCATTTCTGCTTGCAAGTCTCTTCCTACTCCTTTTGTTTCTATAACAAAGAATTCCTAACAGAAACCCACCTGAAGTCTGAGAAACACAGGAAGCTGATGGTTTTGGAACCAGGCATCTGGTTCTTGGCATCTAGGTGTGTATACATCTCTGTGTGCAGACACTCTTCCTGCTGCCCTGCCTCCTTGCCGCCCCCAGGACTACCTGCCTGGATTTTGCAGCCTAATTATTGTGCTGGCACAACACACCACTTCATACAATGACATCTTCCTGGAAAACAACACAGACTGCTTCCTTGTCAGCCTTTATTGCTGGCTGGCCTGTAACAGTTACCTAGCACTCAATCGTTGAGAGATTTAGCGATCAGGGAAGAATAAATGCATTGGACAGGCATGAAGGAGGCGGGTGGTGGAGGAATGCTGAGAAAATGAGCAACATGTCTGCATCCATGAGTGTGTGTGTTTGTGTGTGTCTGTGTGCATCTCTTCTTAGAAACCCTGTCTGATGGATGAGTTCATCTTTCAAAGCCAAGGGCATATAGCTGGCAAATTACTGTACTTTGCAAATATAGTCTGCGTGTGTGTGTGTGTGAGAGAGAGAGAGGTTGGGACACACACAGAGACAGACACAACCCTGCCACTAAGCAACAGTGGTGGATGGGCTATTTTGGAGAGGGGGGGATGAGAGGAAAAAGCCTGCATGCTTTGAAGTCATCCCACCCCCTCATGTGAGACAGTAGGTCTGCTTTCCTTAATGCCTTCTTAATGTAGCTGTTTCTAACAATATACTGCAATAAAGGAGGGGAGGGATGGGTGAGGTTGGAGAAGGGGGGGAGGAAACCCAGATAGCAGGGTGTCCTCTTATTGATTACCGTCACAAGTGGGAGGCTTAGGACTGTACCCTACAGCCCCCCCCCCAATACAATTCTTTAATGCCCTCCCTTCTTTTCCTTCTTCCTTGGCTCATGGTAGAAATGTCTTTTGTTTTTACTGTGAAATACTAGATCCCTGTCAGACAATCTGACATGGAGGAAAAGGGGATGCATTTATTTATTTATTTATTTATTGTCCTCCTCATCCTCATCATCATCACCACCACCATCATCATTATTGCCATCGGTTTCATGGTCTATTATTAATCATTACTATTATCACTTATTAGTTTATATTATAATTATCACTCTCAGTTTCACAGCCTATTTATTATTAATTATTATTACTGTTACTACTGCTGCTATTTATTTATTTATTTATTCATCCTCATCCTCACCACCATAATTGTTGCCATTGGTTTCACAGTCTGTTATTAATGGTTACTATTATTGGTTATTAGTTTATTCTTATATTATTCTTATAGTTATTATAGTTATCACTGTCTGTTTCACAGCCTGTTATTAATTATTATTATTACTACTACTATTTAAAAATAACAACAACTAATATTTATTTATTTATTTATCTGTCACCACCACCACCACCATCATTGTTGCCATTGGTTTCACAGTCTGTTATTAGTGATTACTTTTATCGATTATTAGTTTAACCTTATAATTATCACTGCCTGTTTCACAGCCTATTTATTATTAATTATTATTACTACTGCTTTGTTTATTTATTTATCTATCACTGCCGCCACCATCTCTGTTGCCACTGGTGTCCCAGTCTGTTCTTAGTGATTATTGTTATTGATTATTAGTGTATTCTTATAATCATCACTGTCCGTTTCACAGCCTATTTATTATTTATTATTTATCATCATCATCATCATCATCATTCTGCCTGGCCCCGTCCCCTCTTTCCCCCACCCTGGGTAAGGGGGCCTTGGTCTCCTCTTTCGCAGTCCGCGGTGGGGGAGCTGGGCTGCGGGGCGGCCAGAGAGAGCGCAAGGGGGGGAGCCGGCCAGGCCAGGCCAGGCCAGGGGAGGCCACTGGGCAGTCCGGCACTAGGGGCTGAAGGATGCTGACCTGTCCAAGCTGCCTGTGAGCTGGGTTCCCCGGGGCCAGGGGTCCCTGGCTGTGCCTGGGGAAAGGAGGGAGGGGGGTAGGCATGGGGAGAGCCAGCCCCCCTCTCTCTCCTGGGCGATGGAGGTGCCGGTATGGAGCTCTTCGCGTGTCTCCCTGCGCGTCTGCAACCCTCTGACACGGGAGGCTGGGGTGGGAATCGGGGCGGGGGGCTGTCATAGGCACGGGGGGGTGGGAATCGGGGGGGTGGGGCCGGGGGGGCAGTGTCGCCTCGGCGGTTTTCTGCCAGTCGCTGATTCCAGCCTCTCGCTGGCTGCCCTTCAACAGCCTCCCTGGTTTCCGAGAGACAGAGAGAGAGAGAGAGAGGAATTCATATGTATACACACACACACACACACACGCATATATATATATATATATATTCCATACACACACACATATATATATATTTCACACACACACATATTTCACACACACACACACACATATATATATTTCACACGCACACACACATCTATATATTTCACACACACACATATATATTTCACACACACAGACACAAACACACATATATATTTCACACACACACATACACATATATATATGTTTCACACACACACACATATATATTTCACACACACACACACACATATATCTCACACACACATACACACATATATATTTCACACACACACACATATAAAGTATATATTTCACACACACACACATCTCTCTCTCTCTCTCTCTCACACACACACACATATATATTTTACACACACACACACACACATATAAAGTATATATTTCACACACACACACATTCTCTCTCTCTCTCACACACACACACATATATTTCTCTCTTTGCTCCCCCTCCAGATCCCACAACCCTCGGCTCCCCCCCCCGTTTGCTACCTCCCCCACTTCGTGCTGCTGTGTCTGCCCCCACCCGCCCCCTCTCCTTCTCAAAAAAAGAGAGAGGGAGAGAGGGAGAAAGGTGTGTGTGGGGGGGGAGATGAAGAGAAGGCGGGGGGGAGCCGGGGGAAGAGAGGCCGGTAGCTGAGCGGTGCCGGCAACTGGCGGATCCAGGGCAGAGAAGGTGGAGAGGGAGGGAGGGAGGGAGGAGGAAAGGGGGGGGGGAGAGAGGAGAAGAGGAAAGGAAAGGAAAGGAAAGGAAAGGAAAGGAGGAGTAGAAAACTGGCGGGGGGAGAAAAGAAGAGGAAAGGGGGGGGGAAGGAAGAAAGAGGAAAGAGCGAGCAGAGGAGGAAAAAGGAAAGGAAGAAAGTAGAAAACCGTGGGGGGGGGAGGAGAGGAAAGAAAGGAGTCCCTGGTGGCGACCTGCAAAGGTGAGCAGAAAAGGAAAAGGGGGGGCTTCTTCTCCCTCCCCCCCCTCTCTTTCCTCCCCGACCCTTTCCCCGCTTTGTCGCCTCGGCAGCGTCGGCGGGGTTTGTTGGTTTAGGAGGCGGCCGGGGAAAGCCAGAGGGCGGGGAGGCGGGCGGGAGGAGCCCGGCGCGGAGGGTGTGTGTGTGTGTGTGTGTGTTAGGGTTGTGGGGGGGGGGCTCTTGGCCGGCGGTGGCGCCCTGTTGCGTCGCGGGGGTGGGGAGGGGGAGCCGGGAGAGTCGTGCCGTGGGGGGCTGAGGGGGGAGCGCCAAGTCGGAGGGGCGCCTGTTTCGGCCGGGGGGGGGGGAGAGAGAGAGAGAGCTGAGGGGGGAGAGACGCAAGAAAAAAGGGGGACTTCTTCCCCAGGAGAGCTCAGCGTCGGGGTCCCCTTTCTCCCCCACCCCCTTTCTATTTCTACTCCCCCTCCTTTAGGAAAAAAAGACATTTTAGAAAAACTTGAGAGGGCAAATATGTGCCCACCGTAGACTTCAGGGGGGGGGGCGGCGGAGGCCCCTCTCTTTCGAGGAGGGTGGAGGGTGGGGAGAGACGTTTGGTGGCGGGGAGGGGGGGCATGAAGGAGGAGGGGGGTCTTGGCCGGAGGAAGAGGAGATGGGGGTGGATTTTTATCGGGGGAGGGAGGGTTTTTTTCCCCCCCTAAAGGGGAGAAACCCAGGGAAGGATTGTGCCAAGGGGAGGAAGCGAGCGAGAGACCGCCTCCAGTGTGGGGATGGGTGAGGTGTGGGGAGGGGGGAGGGAGGGAGGGGGGAGTCTTCTCTCCTCCCCCCCCCCGCACTCCGCGCTTCTCCGCCGACCTTGCCAGCCTGTTGCCAGCCCGCGCTCGCAGACTCAGGCAAGAGGGTTCGCCTCTCCGGCTCCCCTCTTCTTCCTCCTCCTCCTCCTCTTCCTCACCCCCCCCACATGGAGCCTAGGCAGACCAAGGGAGGCTTTCTTTGGAGGGGGCAGCCCCCCAGATCTCTCCCCCTCCCCACCAGCCTCCGCCCCCCCCTCCAACCCCAGGCAGCTCGGGTCCGAACCGGCCTGGAGCCTGAACCGACCAGCCAGGGCCCCGGAGCCCCCACCCGCTGGAAAGGCCACTGTACACAGGAGGGGGGGTTTGATAATGATCATGCCCCCCACCTCCTCTTCCTGAACCTCCCCTCTTTAGGCCAGGTAGATGCGTATGGGGAGAGAGGAGCTGGTGGTCTCCCCAGGCTCACCCACAACCCACCCCCTGGCTGGGGTCTTCTGCCTTTTTCTGCCTGGAAACCCAGAGGCAGTGGGGTTTGGGGGGGGTTGGGTTTTGATTTTTTTAAAAAGGAGAGGCTAGGATGGTTCCTTTCCTAGATGCACTTCTCAGTCCAGAAAACCCCCCACTCCTTCTCTTTCTCCTCATCATAGACCCTCTTCCCCCCCCCCCTTGCTTCTAAAATTTTGCTCTCCTTTTGTTGAAGACTGGACCCGTCGCACCTCTAAAGGGTGAGTTTCCAACCTTCCCCCCCCCCCCGAGTATTAGATGATGGCTTTAAAAAGGTTTTTCCCCCAAAGATGATTTTCCTCAAGGCAGATGATGATTGGGAGGAGTGGGGTCGGGGAGAGAAGAGAGATGATGCTCTAGTCTTGCATGCTTAGTTTCTACCGGGTGACTACTTTTGCTGTAGAATGTCTCTGCTTTAGGTGATAAGAAATGGCAACAGAATGTCCATAAATGTTGATAAATGTCATGCAACACACACACACATGTCTGGGAATGTCATTTAATGCTTGAAAAGATCTGGCTGTATTCTCTTTTCTTTTTTTTATATGCCAACTGTTTGAATGCATCCTCTTCTCTCCGACCTTTGCCGTTTGCACCTAGGTTTTTCAGTCTTTGGGTTTTTTAAACTTTTGTGGCACCATTTTCTTTTTTCTTGATACTGTCTGGGACATATTCCCCCCCTCCTCCTCCTCTTCCTCCCCACCCTCCAAATGTTGGTTGGATTTATACATAAATAAATATGAAATAGCCTTGATCTTGGTGGCATAAGAGAAAACCGTGGATTGCGCCCCTCTCTGTCCCTGAGACCCTAACTTGTGACGTTTAGTTTTTAAGTCCACGGGTTAGGCTCTTGGGAGCTGTGAGTTGTGCCACTGCATCTTTCTCAAGTCTGGTTGTGAATTAGGGGAACTTGGAAAAAGAAAAAAAAACTTGCTTTCTGTTCAGGTAGGGCTTGTCATTGTGTTAACATCATCCCTGCTCCCTGTCCCCCCCCACAAAAAAAATCAGGGTGTTTATAACATTGCCTTGGAATGGATTGCCTGAAAAACACATTTCTTTCTGATATATATATATATATATATATGCATCCATTTTCATAGAATGAATTTAGCTGGCTCATTCTTTTTATGTGTGCCCAGCGTACAGCTCAAGAGTTTCCCCTTAATATAAGTTGCGGGGACTTTTGTGAATTCAGAGATCCAGCTGTAGGTAACTGTCTGGGTGAATATTAGTCAATATGGAAATCCAGTATTCCTCTTTAAAGCTGAGTCCTCTTTCTTGAGACTCCTCATTCCTCTATATACAATATATATTTTTCATTGGATTCCTCTAGACAATATATATCTTTAAATGCTTCTGATATATCGTAAAACTGAAGTGTGCACACACACCTCTTCTATGGCTTAACATTCTGGATATATTTCATTTTTTTTTCCATTTGGTATCCTGCTGTGAGGAGTTCTAATATGGGTTTGTAAATGTCGGCGGCAAAGGTATTGGACCGTTCAGGTTGGTGAACGTTGGCACTCCTTATGGGCCTGTCAGGAAAAGCCTCTGCTTCTCTTCCCCACCCACCCTCAGCACCTTTTGAGAGCAGCACACAGTACCGGCAGAGCGTAATAGAAACGGCTCAGTACCTTGGTGCTTGACCTCAGTCTATCTCTCAGCTGAAATCCCAGCATGCCACCGGCTTCCAAGTTTAACCCTGAACAATATTTCTTAGACAGAGACAGTGGATAGCAGGGACTGTGTGTGTTAGTTACCACCACCACCCTGGTATAGGTAGTCTTTATTTATTTTTTCCTGCCAACATTCTGTTCTAAATAAACAGAATACAACTTCGGGTAGCAAAGAACTGTTCATCTTTGCATGCGTCAAGTTCTCTCCAAGCCCTGCCTTAAGATCTAGGTCCATCCTTTATGTAGTTATATATATTTTTTGCAAGATATTCAGTTGATCTGAAATTAACTATGAAATTATTCTTTTTATTTGTGTAGTAAGCATAGGATGGGTATCCTGTTTGTCATGGCTGCTGTTGTATTCCTTGATGCTTTCTTCACCAAGCAATTTATAACAAGGTTATGACTGTACCGTCTGATGATCTCTTACTTTTTAGTTTAGTGCGGATAGATCCAGCAGCAGATGTGGGCAAGAAATATTTGTCAGGCCAAGGACCAATCCTGTACTAGCATACAGGAGTCATAAACTAAATCTTGTTGAACTAAATGGGTGTTAGAAAATATGCAAAAGATCAGGCTGTAATAATTCAATCTAGTGCTCTGTTACTTGGGTGTAAGTCCCACTGAATTCAGTTGAGTTTGTCACTGCCTAAAGATGCAGATGATTGAGGTGTGTGTCATGTAGTTCAAGCTATATGACTAGGAAAGGTCTTTACAAAATAGCTCAATCCTTTGTTAACTGCACTGCTTTTAATGCCTCTTAAAAATTCAGAGCAAAATATCTTTTCCATTAAATGGTGACTAGCGTCTTCAGTCTGCCATTTAATGCCAATAAATATCTTTTTATTGGTCTTAGAATTCAAAGGTGTTTCCTCAGATGTGATTTTTGTCGTCTTTCTTTTCTATTAAACCCAGCACTGCCAATCATGCTGACTTTTCCAAATCTTTTCCTGCAAGGCTGAGAAAATTGAAGCAAGGTGTGCTTTCTTTGTTTCACTTTGCAGTGATACATTAACACAGATTCGAACCATCTCTCTCTCTCTTTTAATGAAAAGATAAGCCGCAACAAAATTGTTTGGCAGCACTTCAGTAGTACATTGCTTGAATGCCTTTGTGAGCAAAATTTCTCACAAAATAGCCCAGGACAGGTGTAACCATCTTGAAATAGAAGGATTTAGTTTAAATAAAATCAAAGCAAGATGGGACTGTTACTCCAGTGATTCCTCTGAGGCCAACCATATTGCATCCACAAATCAGCTTGTGCAGAAGAATATGGTCTAGCAACCTAGGTGCTGTGGGAATGATCTCCTTTTGCACTTTCATCCCCTAAGGGGTAATGGGAGATCTGTCAGTGCCTTAGGATTGAGTGCTGGCGAATAGATTCCATAGGGAAACAAGGTGTAGGTCAAGAATGCATAAGAATGCAGTCTCTCCTTCCTTCTGTAATACAGACAGGTTGTTCTTCCTTCCCTCCCTCCTTCCCTCCTCCCAGAAGCACATCACTGAAGTTCAGTGAAATGAATAACATAATTGGGAGTTGGTTCAATCACTACCAGTCTAGACTAGCCCAGACACATCAATTAGAGGGGGCTGTCTTTTTTTTTAAAGTGAAAGCACACTCAAAACAAGCTGGCCCTTATCAATACTGATCCCCCCTTCCCAAAATGCAAAATCTTAGCTTGACTACACACAAGAGCAAAGATGGAGAGTGCACACACACACACACACACACACACACAGAGAGAGAGAAGGCCATTAAGAAAGCCAGGACTCTGGAAAGGGGGGGGGGGAGATATAATCCCAAGAATATAATGCACACCCCTCTCTCCTCTGCCTCCTCCTCTTACATATCTTTCATGTCCCCCCTTTTTTGAACATGCATGAGAACCTATAGAGGCAAAGGGGGGGTGCCTTCTCAGCCAAGCTTGCAATTTGTGTTGTGGAAAAGGTAAAGGTAGTGCTGGAATTTAATTGCATTATAAATGTATCCAGTTGGAAGAATTTCTGGGTAATCAACCAGGAATCCATCTGAATAATCAGAAGCAGGTTTCCTTGAGCTCTTGCTAACAAATCATACATCCTCTCCCTTCCATTCTCCCTCCCCTCCTCTGTAACGCATTAGATTACGAACTTATGATAGCCGGCTCTCAACCTCTTAAAATCAAGACTGAAACTTGGGCTGGTGTATAATTCCTCCAGAGTTTCTGTAACAGCGAAACAGTGTTTCAGAGGCGGGAGGAGGGGGATTTTTTTAAAAAAATTACTAAAAAGGGGGAGGAGGGCTACAGAAAAAAGTAGCTACTAAAATTCATCTTCATTTCTTTGGACAAGGAGAAGATGTTCATTTTTTTAGGTTGAATCAGGTGACAAAGCCAAACTTCAAGTTCTTGATTAGTTTGAATTACAGTATATCTGATCTCTCTTAATGAATACGTATCCTAGCAGGTCACTCAGATAATCTGCTTAAATATGGCCAGCATCTTTAAAATCTGACATATTGTCATTTTTCCTCTTTTCTTTGCATGTGAATACACACACACACACACACACACACACCTTTTTAAAAAAAGAACATTATGCCCTAGTTTTGCAGGGCTTATCCATTTATTTTTTTAACTGACAGGTATGTGGTATGTGTGTGTGTTTGTGTGTGTATACACACACACACACACAAACACACAAAAACATATATATTCAAGAGTTTTTGCTTCTCTCAGGCTGTAACGGCCTATTCTTTCAAAGTTCTTTGTTCCACTTGTATTTCAAGAGCTTTTGAATGCAGGTGGTACAGCAGCATCTGGAAGCTAAAATGGAGCCCAGTTTCTCTATCTTTCTCTTTCTAATTCCTTCCAGGACATTCAAGTGTTTTCTTGGACCCGTTACCAATTAGATGGCTGACATACAATTAAAGGGCCGGTGCTGATGAGATGATTGATTTCTTCCTAATTGATATGTAATTTTAAGCTCTTTTTCATGTTATAAACCCTTGTCAAGCACAAACAAAACAGAGCTTTTCTTATGTGGTGGGGGGAGGTCCATTTGGGTCTGGGTTTTTTTTGTTTTGTTTCAAATTCACCCTTTTTAAAAATTTCAGCCATTTGCTGAGTTTTTAAAATCATGGTTTGGATTTAGTTCTTTGTCTTGACTTTAAAGACTGGTCACGCTCCATTCTCCTAATGGCTCACACAGATAAATTTGACCCTGCTACACAGTTGTGTACATATTTTTCCTCTCTGATTATTTTTTTAGGGGAGGAATGGGGGAAGGTGACACTTTCCCATAAAAGAAATGTTTTGTCCCATTCAGATTCAGATCTGGCCATTCTGGATTCATCTTGCAGAAGCTTTTGAATGGATTGTAGATGTAATAACTAAGGTAGAACATAGAATGCAACCAGGGGCAGAACTTGTGCTTTTTCTATATGGTGGTGTCCATAAGACTTACAACAGAAGTCCCCATATTAACAGTTTTGTTCTCTGATTTGTGTTGGTCTTTTCACCCCATGGCTCAGAGCGGGGGTAGGGGGGAGCATCCTGGGTCCTTTACACTGGAGAACACACACATTGTTTCAATAATCCAGGCAATAAATGCTAATTAGTAATGCTCAAGGACCCTATCAGTCAGAGTAATTATCATAATTTACCTCTTTCTTGTTAAATGCATTCCTTGCTAATTTACATTTTTAGAGAAACTGTTGAGACTGTTGCTTCTTCCTTGCTGAAGTTTTTTTATTTTTGCCTATTGTATTTGCAAACCTTTCGATCCAGATTTCTGGCTAGAGTGGTTTTCTCCAGCAACCACCCCCTGCAAATTTATGATGCTTAATTTAAAAAAAAAAAAAAAAACACCCACCAACCATAGATATATTTTCTCACTTCCTTTCTGCGCTCCCTCTCCACAAAAGAATCTCTTGCTGAGAAGAACAAAGGAAGGCACTCACTATAAAGGCATCATTAAGAATGAACAGTAACAGAAGATAAAGTGTGCGATATGGCAACATATTTCACTTCACAAAAAAGTTGAGATAATTAAATAATGCATTTGCTGTATTCATAGCTAATTAGCACCCACAAAAGTTGTGTGTCATCCTCCAGAAAACTGATCTCATAAAATTAAACACTGCAAAACTGTCTCTCAAAATGACCACATCTTTTGTCAGCCCCATATATTTCCAGATGACAAAAATCAGTTTCAGTTTAATAGGATTCATGTGTGCATCAATTATGCCCCCTTCGTGATTTTTTTTTAATTAAGCCATTTATTAAACCATTAAATGATTAGGAATTGGCAAACATGTACGTGTGACTTACATGTATTGCAGGTAGATCAGTGTGTGAATCAGTGATATTACTAAACAAAACAGATTAAGAAAATGAGGTCCATAGTCATTCATCTCCTTCTTTTTGCATCATTTTAAGAGAGAGAGCATTAATTTGCTGATGATTTCACATCTGTATGGCTTTGATTTATAGTTTGGGCATGTCCCCTGGAGTTTGCTTCTGATCTGGCATGGTTCACTGGAAAATGAATTATTTCCCATATCTAGCATCCCCTACTCCCCTCCATCTCCATTTTTGGATTAGAAAACAAACAAACATGTCTGCCAACTGGGAGGAGCAAGTCTGGGAGACCCCCACCACCCCATTTTCTGGTTACATCTTTAATCTGGAATCCAATTATAGCCATGGATTCCCACTCCATTGTCAACAATTGAGGAAGCCCTCTGCTGTGCTCTATGGCATTCCTTAAAGTTGCTGATGGTCTTCCCTTCCAATGGAGGGAACAAGATCTGACTGGGATTCACAGTCATGGTGGGGATGGGGGTGCAGAGGAGGTTCTTTTTCTCCTTCAAGGGCATGGGTCTTTAACCAGGCGCTATGCTCTGTGCATCACAGACGGGAGCACAATAGGAGCAGTCTGCCTTTGGTTCCTCCTACAAAAGAGCAGACACCACAAAGGTTCACCTGCAAAGTGCGAGGATGCTGCTGCTGCTGCAGGAAAGCATCCTTCCCAAAGCGATGAACAATATCACCGCATGCTGCTGAGCTATACTTTAACTATATTGTTAGATGCCTCACAAAGGTATATATTGTTTTAGGTAAAGATATACACACATTACCTATGCTGACTCATCTTGATGATGTGCTGCCTGTATTTATGGTAATTAAAAGTGACTCATTCAGACAAGAAATTCAGCAATGCTAGGAATGGCAGTCTTGTCTTCTAGATACCTCTCCTTTTATCCAGAGATCATTTATCCAAATATAGCACTTTGGGACTTCAGATGATCAAAAACAATTTAGACACCCATCTGAGCTTTGGGAGTAAACTAGATTACCCTTTTCTCTCAATGAAAGCAGACACCAAGGATGACTTAACCCTATAATGGTTGGATTGTACCGGCCTGGTTGTTTTTTTTTTTCATGACAGCGCTTCGAGGCACGGTACCTGTGAGTTGAAAACTCACTAACCCAGGTGCTGTCTTGAAAGCAGCAAGTGTCAAAAACCCCACACCCCTGCTATATAGAAGAGGATGAGGGCAAATATCAAATGCAGAGGTTGATGTCAACAGTTTTGTCCCAACTCATAGCTGATGGCCTGCAAGAGAACTGAGAATTAAAATATGGGGTATGGTGGGGAGTAACTTGTATGACCTTTATAATATGTAGGAATAGTTTTATGTACACCAGTGGTGAGTAACTGCATCAGGGGCCAATTTTCATCCCCATGCATGGGTCATATAAATATGTTTTGGGGTTTTTTAGGGGTTGGAGGTTGCTGAATTGGAACTGATGTGATATCACTTCCAGTTTTGTTCCTGGCTGATTTGGGGCATTATTTTGTTTGGTGGAGGGTGAGGGTCATGGAGGTTGTAGGAAGCAGAGCCACAGGTATTTTTGGGAGGTGGAGTTAAATAGTTTGGGTGGATTTTTCATTTAGAAATTTGCCATTTTTTTTAAAAATGAGGGGATCTGCATGTTCTAGGGGTGACTTAGGAGGGCTGCAAAAATGAAACTGGGGTCACACACAGCTCATAACCACCCCTAATGCATGCCTCTTTGTTTCTGTGAACTGCTTGCTGGCCATTCAATCCATCCTTTGCAACCGTATTCATCACAAGCGTGGATAGTCTCTCTGGAAGATCTAGGGAGATGCACAAAATATATGAATTAATCAGGAGTCTATGGATTTTGCAGAGAAGGCACGCCGACATGGAATTAGACATACCTAAGAACCAGATCTGGAAAGGAGTTCCAGCTAGCTAAGTTCATGAGACTGGAGCTAAAACTCCCTGAGTGGACTCATCTGAGTAAGGGTGGCATAAAAGCTTGTTGATCCACCTGTTGTGCATCCAAAAAGACTGGTGGCTTATAATTTGCTATCGGACAAAAACTGGCTTTGGTCCTTCATAAATGGGGAAAGGAAAATACATTTAATTTGGGGGTGGAGAAAATGGCTCGTAAGATGCATTGCTAACGTTTCCAGTTGTATAGGAGCATGCTTAATGAGAGAAATGGGTTATTTGAATGAAACACTGGTCAAGGGTGAAGGAGTCCTGTGGATATTCAAATAGAGATGGTCTGGTTTTTCCTTTATTTTATTTTATTTTTTTAAAGTCATTGTGATGCTCTTGACGAGACACCTGTTACGTGCTATAAACCTGGTGCATTAGATGGCTTTCCCGTAGCCCTTTGTTCTGCAGTATCATCCTTCTATGTTGACTTGTGTTCTGTACAAAGAACTCCGATGTGTGCAACCTACACCTCCTCTCCCTTTCCTTCCCCTTTACAAAATGAACAATTGATGTACATTATTTTCAATTGCCATGGTTTTTGTTGCTTTGCTTTTAATGGCAGGTGAAGAAAGAGGGGTGTGAATTGATGGAGATACAATGGTGCATTTGGATGTTCCTAATGTTTTGCAGCCAAGAGATAGCTTCTAGAGGAAAACGAACATTTTCCCCTCCTTGTGATGAAGTAAAAATAGTTAAGGGCCATCAGAAGCAGGTAGAACCTTTGGACTTGGTAGCATTTGACATGTTGGTGGTATTTTCTCTGAAGTGTAACCCTAGGGACCAGATCAGCACCCATTGTGTAGTAGTGTAAGAGATCAGCACCCCTTGTCTTTGCTATCAACTTAGAAAATGAAGCTCAGCAAAAGCTAGTTGGCCTTGATGGGAGTGAGGACCTTTCCGTACTCACAAAGAGATGGCTCACAATGAATTGACATGGAAATGAAAGCTCTACCAAAAAATCTACTTATGGAGGGAAACCAGGAAATGCTTTGAGACAGCTGAAACATTGGAACTCCCAAATCAGCTGAGACTTGGACTGTGCCAAATCTTCATGGGGTCCACTTTTGGGGGCAGTTTCCCTTCCCCTGTTTTCTTGTTTGCTTTTTCAATGTTTGGCTTTTGCAAGAAAGCTGCTGTTCAAAGACAAAATCATCCTTTGCAAAGGATGGCTATTTTTTTTTAATCCTAGCAAACAGCGACTGCAGAACACCACCTCTCCCCTTCCTTTGGTATGTACTGCCAAGAAGTGATGGGTGGGAAGAGACCCCATTGGACTATGCATCCCCTTCTTTAAAGTGGTAACTGCTGGAGGCCATCAGCATCAAATTATCATTGGCATGCTTTCTCACCTATGGGCATGTGCAGAGGGATGGTGCGGCTCCTTTTCAAAGGGCTCATATACTACTTTTTAAATGAGAATATTTTAACCCCTGTACATGTGAATCCTAAAAAGATTTCCAGGTTTCCCAGATGGAGGGATCTTGTTTGCAGGGAGTGGAAAATTTTGTGAAATGGCTCCTGACTTGTTTATAAAGATTTGTTTGTTATACAAGTCAAAACCTTTATTTTGTTGTCATTTGTAGCCAGAGTTTACTGAAAGTATAGTGGGCTTACTTTGGAAATGGGGGGTGTGTGATTTCCCCCTCCCATTATTAGACCCTCTTTTGTCTTCCTTCAAATTTGCCCACATGTGACAAAATTTCAGTAACAATTTAGATATGAACACATACCGGTATTTAGATATGCACACATATGGATAATATTCTCATGTTTTCTTATTTCTCTTGAAATTTCTCACAGGTTTTGCTCCTGAGCTATAAAATTTTCTTCATGATTTATTTTCAGCATAATTGCAGTTGGCCTTCAGGCTTGGTTGCCCTGGTGTATTATCCCAAGAATAGAACCAGCTAATGACCAAGGAATTTGAATTTTGGAAGCTCCTAGGATTGCTTTAGGGATGAAATTTGGATGTTACCTCTAGCCAGAAACAGGCAAAGACTATAGAGGCCACTGAATGGGGCTGGAATTGAAGTAGGGCAGTAGGATGGTCAAGGCCTGCCCCCTTACATTTTGCGACAGTAGTTGCATGGCTTTTTATTTAAAAAAAAAAGGATGTGGAGAGGGAATATTTTTTGTTAAACTTGCATGGGGTGGGGGTATGTATTTCACTAATAGTCCTTTACCTCCTCCCAATAATACAAACACTGCTGTTGACTGAAATGTCATAATTTCGCCTTTGTTCTTAAAACACCCGTTTTGGTTCAAGTCCGGTTGCAATGAGCCCCATGCAGGTGTTTTTGATGTACTGTTTTAATTACATGGATACTCACTTTTCTACCGAGGAATTTGTGATGGCTTCCCAGCAGCCAGTCTCCTATCCATGCTATTCTAGAGCCAAATATTTATAGCTTGAGGGATGGATCTATGCTGTGTATTATCTTCTTACTGTCACCTGGTCTAGGAGCTTTATGGTGGGCCTTCTGAGGCGAATATGATCAAGCGAATTCTGTGTAGCGCCAAGTGGCTGAAATGGATACAGCTATCTAGATTTTATACAACAAGCACCTGCAGGTTTAAGAGAGTTGCAAAAGCAGACACAGACACACACACACACCACCTCACCTCCCACTCCAAGCTCAAAATTAAAAATGTGTTCCTGCTTCCATTGGCATCAGAAATTTATTCTGACAGTATCTTAAGACAGTATCTTCTATAAGACTGTGGTGTTCTGAAAACTGAATTAGAAATTGTTTGGGGGGATAATCCAGTGGGACGTTTTCCTGGACAAGCAATCCACATTGAAATGAACAGTATGAAAGAACCTTGCACTGAGTTGTGCCCTTAGGTATCAGGTTTCTTTCTCCTATGAGAAGAACTGAATACTTTGCAAAATTCTGCGTGTCAGACTGTCTTGAGTGTTCAAGACTCTTAAAACAAGGGTAAGTGTAACCCTCTGGGACAGATTTAGCTCTCTGAAGGTAGACTCCTTCATCATCCTGGTTACCAACCTGACCCCAGAGGGCAAACGGGAACATGGAGAATAGTCAGTGGTTGCTTTCACACTACGCCAATATGGCATTTTGACCCACTGTAACTGCCATGGCTCCATCCTATTGAATTCTGGAGTTTGTAGATTGGTAAAGCACTAAAGCAGCTCTTTGGCAGATAATGCTAAGGACCTCACCAAACTAAAAATCCCAAGATTCTATAAGATGGAGCCATGACAGTTAAAGTGGTAGCAAAGTGCAATTCATTATGTAGGATGGAAAAAAAAATGTGTGTCAGCTGGACTTGTTGCAGGTCATTGGAGAGGAATTTGGGACTGAGGCAGCATTTTCTTCTGAAGTAGTCCTCTAATAAAATCTAGTTTGTGGGTACCACCATGACTAATTCAAACAAGAAATGCTTTAACTGAACTGCCTGCAAGCAGGATGAAAGAGAGCCCAGCTTTGCCTTCTGCGCCATGTTTGCTTCAGGCCTATAAGTCTCTTGCTTTTCTCTTCTTGTGTTCCAAGACACAGAAACTTACCCAACCAAGTTTTGAGGTCAGCAGAAAGTGACAGAGGTGGCTGCAATGGTGAGGACTTGGAGTGACATTGCAAGCACATAATGTCCCCCAAGGTTTCAAATCAAAGTCAACGGGAATGCTTGCAAAGATTCTACCTCAGAGGTGTAGCAATGGTGTGTGTGTGTGTGGGGGGGTGAGGGCATTGATCTATCCAAATAAGAATCCCCACCCCAAAATGAAACTTTCCTTCAGTCTCCACATTTCTAGCATTGCAATAGCTTAAAACTTAGGCAGCCAAAGAAAAGGGGCTGACAAATAGACCGAGGGAAGATCAGGACCGGTTTAAGGAATTTTGGGGCCTCCTGCAATGCTTTATTTGGGGGGGGGCATGTGTTTATGTAACCTAACTCAACCTAAGCTATTCACAGTACAGGATATTCAGATTATTACTAATAATGTTTTTGCAGGACGAGGGTTACTACAGGGGCCCCAACAATGATGGGGCCCCTTGCGGATGCTGATGCCGCTGGTGCCTTAAACTGGCCCTGGGGAAGATGCACAAAGCAAATAGAAGAGGTCTAGGTGTTAATAGTTTTCAATGCCTCACTCTTGCAATATTAGAAGTTTGGGACTGGAGGAATATATTTGAAAGAGGGGGAAGAATTTTTTACTTGGCTAGGCAACACCCTCATTTTGCACACCTCCATAGCTCCACCCTTGCCCCACCACAAAATTCAGGTGTCCTTAAATCACTTACTGACTAGAGTCTTTTGAAGACA
The DNA here is from genome assembly GCA_030847615.1 of Gambelia wislizenii. Classification (NCBI taxonomy): domain Eukaryota; kingdom Metazoa; phylum Chordata; class Lepidosauria; order Squamata; family Crotaphytidae; genus Gambelia; species Gambelia wislizenii. Next base: position 37,132,809 of record JAUMIR010000007.1, read on the forward strand.
TGAATAGGGGAAAAGAGCAGTGCCCAAAGGTACCCGTTTCTGATATTGGTGGTTTCTCCTTTAAAATCATAGTAGCACCATACAGCAGCAGCAGGTTTTCAAAATGTGAGATTTGGCTCATCATTTTTGAGCATTTTATGCATGGGTAGCATTTGCATTGGAGATGTAATCCTGGCACTTTTACACATGTTTCAGCTGTATTTGAAAAAGACCTGGAAACAGCCTCATGGGCAGTTCATAATTCTTTCAAGGATAGTATCAAACTAATTCATGTTTGGCTTTATCTCCTTTCTTACATGAACCAATCTGAAAAAACAAGACACCACACACATACATGTATACCTTCTTTTGAAACATCTAATCCATCATTTCAGATAGATCTTCCAGTAGTACCGATGGGCTAAATCCAGTTGGTAATCCCAGTTAGAGCAGATCCATTGGAATGAATAGATGTCATTAGTCATCCTAACATAAGTTCTGGGATTAATTTTTTTTTTACTTAGGGCTATATTTCCACAAAATCTATGAACTATTAGCCTGTTGTTGTTCAGAAAGGAATTACGCTGTGGTAAAGTGGGGAAAACATTAGCTGCTTTGAGACTCTAAACCACATCTACTACCTCAAGGATAGAGGATAGCTCTCGGATTTTTAGGATTCCTTTGGGGCATTCAAAGAGAATTGTCATCTAACAACATGTTCAAATAGCCAAGTAATGTTTGTGACAGATCCATCCTATAGCCAAACCTGTGCTTCAGAATGTCCTGGGTTTGGCATAGGTTCCATAGAATCCTAGAATTGTAGAGTTGGAAGAGACCACAAGGGTGTGGCATCACTAAGGCTGGTTTCACCTCTCCCTCTGATGGTGTCACCTGGTATGGTTCAGCCTCTCCACATCCCCCCAGTCCTGCCACTGGGTTAGTCCATCCCAGAACTTATTATGAGCTGGGAAGGACAAAGAAAGACCTTCTAAAATGAAGAACCAGGAATCCTGTTCTTGTTGCTATGTAGGAGCCATTTGTTCTTACAGTTGCTGAGTGTATTCTGCATCCTGATTCTTACTTCTAAGAATTGTCAGGCCCTTTGTCTACTAGAGGACAATAGACTCCAGGGGTAAAATTCCTGGATTATGCCACATTAGTTTCTGTATATTGGGGAATGGAGCAGGATTGTGTCACCTGGAATACTGTGTCCACTTCTGGCCACCAGAGTTCAAGAAGGATATTGACAATCTAGAACATGTTCAGAAGAAGTTCAGCTAAACATTAGGAAGAGCTTATTGACCCAATAAGCTGTTTGAGAATCGAAGAGACTGTCCAGGAGAGTGGTGGACTCTCTTTCTTTGAAGGTCTTTAAATAGAGGTTGGATGGCCAACTTTCAGAGGTGCTTTAGTTGCATGTTCCTGCATGACAGGGGGGCAGTCTACATGCCCATTGTGGGCCCTTCAAATGCTATGGTTCTATGTTAAATCTCCCCCTTGAGGGAAAAAAAATGGTCTTTACATTTAGAGGATTGCATGTCCCGTGAAAAGCCTGTACCTTCTAGAAAAGACCTTTGCCATTTCATTCTGCTTCTTATAAAAATAACACAAGCTGAGCTAATTTACTTGGAACATGCAAAGACCAATCTTTAAACATGGGCTACTCTCTCTTTTGAAGAGTTAAATGAAAGACTGTTCTGGTGACATCTTGTTCCTCAGTCTTGGTCTCCAATTTTCCTATGCCTTTAAACTCCAAGAGAGCTGGAGCTTCTCCCCTATTGCAGTAGGGTAGGGTCACCCTGCCTATTTTGGTTGACTGATGAATGAAGTGGACCGATACAACCATTCCCAGATGACCACCTCCTCAGGGGACCTTGCATTTCCTTGCTGTATTCTCCTTGTCTGTTACTTTCCTTTGATACATGCCTGGCATAAGAGTGAACTTGTTTGTTTTTGTCAGTGTCATGAGGACCGGGGCTTTGGCCAAGTTCTTCTCTGCTTCTTTGGCCATGAAGGCTGTTGTCAGCTGCTGCCAAGAACTTGTGTTGACCACACCTCCTTGGCACATAGCTGTCTTCTATAACATTGCTTGGTCTTCTGCTGAAAGGATATCAGATGCAGCTAGAAGTGCCTCATTGACTCATTTTTTGGTGCCTTTCTTCTTCTGGTGTTGGATTGCAGGCTCCTGCTCCTGGTCTCCAATGTGTTTCTCCCTGTTTACTGACTGCTCTTGGCTCTGACAGACTTCTGGCCCATCCTGCTGACCTGATCCTGGTGGCTTTCTCCCTTGAATTCCTGTTTCCTGGAGCCTGTCTACATTGCAGAAGTACAGCAGTTTGACACCACTGCAGAAATACAGCAGTGTGACACTACTTTATCTACCATAGTGTATATGGAATCCTGGTATTTGTAGTTTGATGAGATATTTAGCCTTTTCGATGAGAGAACTCTGGTGCCTCACCAAACTTCAAATACCAGGATTCCATATCCACTATGGTAGATAAAGTAGTGTCACACTGCTGTATTTCTGCAGTGTAGACAAGTCCCTTGGTCTTCTGCCTGCCTATCCTGACTGTTTCTCTCCGATCCTAGCAAAAGTCTGACACCAGTTCTTGTCTACTTGGCTGGGGCTCCTATGCTGTTGCAGCAGAGTCTAAGCATGCCTGGGGATTGCCTTTTGCTTTCATTCTTGTTTTTTACTGTACAATTTGGGGGCTAACCCTACCTGGTAACCTTAAATTTAGGCTCTTCCAGATACAATATTCCTCAGCTGTTTAGTGGTAACTCTAGAAATCTTGCCTTCCTTTTGTGACACATAAATTAATCTGGATGATCTAAATAACCTAGTAATTATTATTGTTACTATTATTGCTATTTTTATTTTAGTTAACTTGAGTTGTGTTCTCTACATTGTCCCATCCAGATCTGTTTCAAGTGTGGGTCACTTTACGTCTTAAGATTTCTTCCATGATTGGTTTCTTAAATGATTTTACCTTACTTTGTGGTGTATGGGAGGGGGATATTGAAAGAAATTCCATCAGAACGCAAGAGGAAATCTTCTCAATTAGACCAAAGATTCATTTAATCCAGCCTCCTGCTTCCAGAGTGGTCAATCTGATGTGTCCAAGAAGCTCGTTGGCAAAACATGAAACAACAGCCCTTTCCAAATACCCACCATCCCCAAGGTACTGGTATTTGGTGACATTCTACCTCTGAAGGTGGGAATTCCATTTACTTATCACAGAGTGAAAATGTTCTCAAGGAATTTGTTGAATCCAGAATTAGTTCACTCATCAGGCAAACACCAGGGGATATCTCTCACCACTTTGTTCTCTTTCATCATTAGGACAGGGTCTAGTTGGTACTGAAAAGAGTACCTAGCAAATAGTCTGGGAGCTCCTAAGAAGAGCTTCTTTCTACCACACAGCTGTATCCATGGGAACACTATGTGTGTTTGTGTTTTTAGATCATCTGAACTGTCCCCGAGCTTCCTCAAGGAGGCATGGAATATATCAGTATTAAGAGCATCTACTCTGTGGTGGAAATCTCTCCTCCCACCTGCCTTACTTCCCATGAGAAGATGGAAAATGTATAAAAGAAATATGAGATTATGGACACATATATTGCTTATTCTGATAGCAGTTGATCCCCAGCAACTCAGGTAGGGGACATTTTCCAGCTCTACCTCCTGAAGTTCTTGAACTGGAGATATTGGGAGTTGAACCTGAGGTTTTGCACACAAAGCATGGGCTCTACCAGTGAGATAGAGCCCTTGCCTAAACCATCTGTCTGGCCTAGGTAGCTGAGAAGAACTAGTGGCCTGATCCAACAGGGGTCTTCTTATGTTCCAAAAATATGGTCCACCTGTGGCATGGTGAATCAAGGCCCATGTAATGTATTGTTCCATGAACTTCCTCGCCATTTCCTGTGGCACATACCTTCCAGGAGCCAGATGGTGTTCCAAAACTAGAATCCTGGACCATTAGAGATGCTACCCAAACTGCAATATATTTCATGTGACAGCAACATTAACTCTCTCTGTGTGCATGTGTAGAGGTCCACTCTCCTCGTGTTTAAATCCTTTCCCTTTTTCCATTTTTTTTTTGGTCTTTTCGTCCAGCCAGCTCCCTCACCTTCTCTCCTACCTCCCCCCACCCTTTGCCTTGCCTATATGAGTTAATCTGTTGGCTACACTCTCAGTTTTCTCTCTCTTCCTCTCCCTCCCTTTCCAAACTCCCTTTAGCTTCTGGTTTCATTTCAGATGACAAAATTCAAGGCACACAGCTCGGCTGTCTGGTTGCTATGGTAACCACAGTCCTATTATCGTACCTTGTCATTCATCAAGAGAGAATTGTGTTTGACAGAGACTAAAAATGCCTGCAGTCTGGAGTGTGTGTGTGTGAGTGAGAGAGAGAGATTGTATGTATATATACATGTGTCTCTGTGTTTTCTTCCATATATATAATGACTCTTTAATGTGCACTTTACTGTATGTTTAATGCCATTAAGTTTTCTCACCAATGCATCATGTGTTCACCTTGACTATGAGGAATTTGCCATGCCTCCTTTGCTTCACATACACACACTCTATGTCTCCCCACCCCCCAAATGTATGATTCATAATCCAAAGGAAGTAGTAAACCAGCAAAAAACCCCACTTTTTTTCCTGTTGTTGAATTAAAAAAAAAACAGCTACAGAGAATGCTGCCTATCTCCCTCATTATATCTAGTGCAGCCTTGTACAATAATTCCAGAACAGTGGTAGTAATTAATAGTAACAGTTTTTCAATTAGTTTTATTCCTCCATGTACATCGCACCTCTGGACTGCCGCAGACAAAGGCGTTGGAAATGCATTGGCAGGGGAAAAAATGCAGGGTGCAAAAAGAGCTGACGTTGTTCAGCCAATCTCTCTCTCTCTCTCTCTCTCTCTCTCTCTCTCTCTCTCACACACACACACACACACAGCCCACCCACCCTTTTCTGACTTTGGACCAGGCCCAAATTCATTGTTCCTGAAAGGCAAGAGAGAGGTAATTGCTTGTCATTATGCACATCCCTAGGTGCAGGAGTCCAAATTAATTCCTGAAATGCACAGCCTTTAAAAAAAAAAGGAAAAGAAAACCTTTCACATTTGCAACACTGTGCAGTTAAATCTTTCAATTGTACAGTTATCGATAATCCATATCAGTTACTGGAGTAGAAGAAGCTGCCTTACACCAAATTGATCACATTATTTGTCGATATCACCCGATGTTTTCCGGTTCTGCCTGGTAGAGGTTCTCCAGGGCCTCAGGTACAATTCTCAGAATCCCCCATGGCTGCAACCAGATTGTTCTAAAAAAGAGGTGCCAAGAAATGAAGCTGGGTTCTTCTGCATGTCAGGCATGAGTCCATACCCTCCAACTGTCCCGATTTACAGACAGTCCTGATTAATCCTCTGCCTTCTCACTTTTCCAGCTGCTTTTAAAATGTCCCAGTTTCCCATTCCTCCTTCCACTTCCCTCCTTTGTCCTCAGCTTACTTCAGTTGCTGCAAACTGAGTTCAAACTGCAAAAGTAATTTGCACCCCATTAATTCAGCAAGTGGGAGAGAGGAAAGGCGGAGGTGGGATCTTACCTTTCTCAGTAGGCTCTTGCAAAAGCAAGCTGCTGCAGCCTCTTCTAGCTTGTGTCATTAATAATGTTTGTCATCTTGCCCAGACCCTGATGTTGCTTGGCTGTATGTGTCTCAGTTTTCATCTGTGAAATATTGGAAGGTATGCCCAGAGTCATACCACTAACTGAATGTCCTTCTCTCTACATGTGAACTTACCTTATTTATATCAAGCTACACCACAGGCCATGTAGCCCAGCCTTTAACTGCTTTGATTGGCAAGAGCTCTTGGGCTCAAGTCTTTCCCATCATCCACTGTTGTTATTGTTGTTGTTGTGTGTCTTCGATTTTTTTCTGACTTATGACAACCCTAAGGTAACCCTATCATGGTGGGGGGGGGTTGGCAAAATTTGTTCATTAGAAGTTTGCTTTTGGCTTCCTCTGAGGCTGAGAGTGTGTGATTTGCCCAAGGTCACCCAGTGGGTTTCCATGGCCAAGCAGGAATTTGAACCTGGGTGTACAGCAGGACCCCCATATCTGCAGGGGTTCGGTTCCCAGACTTACCGCAGATACCAGAAACTGCGGATAACAATGAATGCCATTGAAAATAATGGGACTTCTGGTTTAAAATAACATAGAGTTCCCTTGGAGGACCTAGAAAATGTCTAGAGAGAATTCCTCTCTAGGCATTTTCTAGGAAGACTCAATCGTATGTGTTCTGTTTTGTGTCATACGGATAACTGAAACCATGGAGATTGGTTCCGCAGATACAGGGGTCCTATTGTAGTGGTTTGAGTCCAGTGCTCAAGCCACTGCACTATGCTGGCCCTCTCACTATCCACTACCTGATCTTATTAACTGGAGATAACTGAGTGACTCCCCAGGATCTTGTGCACACAAGGTTTTTATCCAAGCAGGGGTTGGAAATATAGGCTGCTGCCACACTGCAGGAATAATGCAGTTTGACACTGCTTCAACTATCATGGTTGCATCCTATGGGATCCTGGGATTTGTAGTTTGTTGAGGCACCACAGCTCTCTGACAGAGAAGGCTAAACTACAGATCCGAGATCTGACAGAGAAAGCTCAACTACAGATCCCAATATTCCATAGCATTGAGCCATGGCAGTTGAAGCAGTGTCAAACTGCATTATTTCTGCAGTGTGGCAGCATCCTTAGTTGCTCATTTGGGTGTTTCTGGGATTTTGAGTCCATGCTGGCTGTGGGATTCTGGAAACAGTAGTCCAAGGCCTAAATCTAATTGAGAGTCCCAACTAGAGGAGATCCATTGAATCAATTGATGATTGGTAAATAAATATTTATGCAAATCCATTGAGTGAGTGGCCAGATCTGGCTGGGATTCACAACTCACCCTCGAAAGTAACCTTATTGAAGCTTGGATTCCAACATTAGTGCTACAGTGCTGGTTGGACAGAGCTGCCTTCCCTAGCCCTGCTCCATGAAGGTCTGGAAGCCACTTGAGACCTGGGGTTTCCCTGCCTTTTAGACCACAGTTTTATAGGGTGCACACTGAGGGCGGGGGTTACAAATCAGAAAGAGATATTTCATGCAATCACACACACACACCCCAATTTCTGCTTGATTCCTCTGCTCTGTCACTGGAAGCCCAGCATGAGATCTGTACCTTGAGCAGGTCTCTGAGCAACAGACCCATCTTGTGTCCTGATAGATGGAGGAATAAGCTGATTTTGTGACATACCTTCCAATTGTCCTGATTGGGAGGGAGAGTACTGATTAATCTTCTGCCTTCCCACTTTTTCAGCTGCTTTTAAAATGTCCCAATTTCTCCCTCTCCTCCCACTCCCTGCCGTCCTCAACTTACTTGAGTTGCTGCAAACTGAGTTCAAGCTGCAAAAGTAGTTTCCACTCAGTTAACTCAGCAGGGGGGGACAGAAGAGGGGGATGAAATCTGTCCCTTCCCAGTGGGCTCAGGCAAAAGCAAACTGCTGCAGCCTCTCCTAGCTTGTGTCATCTTCCTCATTAATAACTGATGTTGCCCTTTCCACATGTGTCCTGGTTTTCATCTGTGGAATGCCAGAGGGTATGATATGGTATTTTCCTCTTATTTATGTAGCAGCATCAATGTACATGAAACTTTACAGAGCAACATAGGCAGAAGAAAGAGAGAGGTCTTATGTTATAAGTGCATGTGTTACGTGCCTTGTGCAACTGGTACATTTAGATTTTTTTTAAGTGTGGGGTTTTTTTTAAAAAAAGAGGAAAAGTATTTCTCTGACTAGTATTTTGTGCATATTTCACATAATTTCCACAGGTTGTTCAATCATTCCTGGTTACGGGATGATGTGAAGAAGGTCTTTATTCAGCAGCTTAGCACATTTTCCATGCAAAAGTTCCCAGGTTCAAAACCAGCCTCACTAGGGAAGGCTGGGGAAGATTCCTACCAAAGTTCAGAGTGCCTCTGCCAGTCAGAGCAGACAATCATGGGTTAGAGAGAGCAGTGTCCTGGCTCAATATAAGGCAGCTTCCAATACTAACATTTTGGGAGGAGCTGTAGTTCAGTGGTAAAACACAGATGTTGCCTAGAGAACGCAACATTCAATGGCTGGCATCTCCAGCTAGACTTGTGGGCACTCTAGTCAACTGCTTAGAAAAAAATTCCTTTTTTGGACTACAGCTCCCAAAATCCCCTGCCTCTTACAGCTACTGGATTTCAGGAGGTAGAGCCTTTTTAAAAACCCATAGCTTATTTATTTATTTCCAGCCTTTCTCCCTATGGAAGACCCAAGGTGGCTCACAACATTTAAAACAATAGCTAAAAAACATAGTACAATAAATAAGAATTGAAAAGAGATTAAACCAGTTACATAATTAAAATTCTACATAAACAAGAAAACGTTTTTAAAACTCCATAAAAATTAAAATAGAACTTAAAAACATCAGCACCAGTAGTCCACCTTTCATTTGTCAACAAAGGCCTGGTGGCATAAAAATATTTTAACCTACCGCTTGAAGGAGAGCAAGGACGGAGCCATGCTGGCCTCTCTGGGGAGGGAGTTCCATAGTCTGGGAGCAGCCACCAAAAAGACCCTCTCCCTAGTTCCCACCAAACAAGCCTGAGAAGGTGGTGGGACAGAGACAAGGACCTTTCCAGCTGGTCTTAATGTTCTGCTGGGTTCATACATGGGGATACAGTTCTTCAAGTAATCTGGACCCAAGCTGTTTAGGGTTGAGAACGTCTTCTTGGGCTACTGAAAATCTCTTGAGTTGAGGAGCCCTCATAAGCCACATTGGAGGGGGCTTTGAGTTTAAAAGGTGATGATTATCATGTCACGTAACAATGGGTCAGGTCCAAATTTTAATTCACAGGAATATGCAGCAAGTGCCATTTATATTCTGAACTGGACAACACAATGTGTTAGCCCAGCCCTGTGCAAGAGGCTCAGCATGACATGATTCTACAAGAGAAATATCTCTTCCTTCTTTTTCCTCTACCTCACATTGTTCTTTCCTCTACCCACTGCACTATCATACACTGTAGACTCCTCGGGGCAGCCTCCCTTTGCCTGCACAGTTCTGGAAAGTACCATGTATAACAATGGCCCTCAATGGATTTGTAACAGTAGCGACAAGGTGCTACTCATGGTCTGTTTTGTGACTAGTGAAAAATAAAATGAGCTTGGGGGAGGACGGGGTGGAGGGTTTGCAACATTTTGACCATTCATTAACATGCTTATTCCAAGGGTCCCTCTGATTTTAATATTCTTGCAGTTGCAGGGTTAATTTCCTGTTCTACTCTAGGCCCACTTTTTGATTCCCTCCCTCCTCTTACAATCTACCCCTTAGGCGAGTGGTTTCAGTGGATAAAGAAATGAACAGGCAGAAACAATTAAACTAGCAGATACAGTGGAAACCAATACCTCTGCCCCTTCCACAGCAAATATAACCCGGGAATGGGTTCCGTTATGTACTGTTTCTATCAGCAGTCGGCTTTACCCCTGCCATTCTTTCCTGTGGGCTTGAAAAATTTCTTCCTCCCTGAGGACCTCATAAATACACACATGTACTGAAAATATTTTCTCTTTCTGCTGTATTAATATTGCATGGTGAGCGTCTCAGAGAAAGAAAGCTCCACCCCTCCCTTCTCCTCCTCCTCCCCCACCTAGTTTCAGGTCTTGACTGCAAAATGGCTCCTTAAAGTACCCCCGCCTCCCCACTTCAGCATTCACATCTGTCTAGAATAAAATTGGAATTCCAAAGGGCATCCTACAGCCCAGCTGGGTGGGTTTATGGGAGATGCAGCTGCATTGTGATGTCTACGCACTCTGCAAGTTTTGCACCATGAAGTGGGGTGGGGGCTGACAGAAAGCAAAGGCAACTGAAGCGAGTCACAAGCATTATTATCACCGCTTAGGAAAGCAATCGGATTTTTGTTTGGTGTCATTGCCTGCTGTCTGAGGCTCTGTGCCATTAGACAGAATGGCAGCCAGCATGCTGGTTATAAAAGCACTTTCATGAGGGATGGGTTTATTGAACTTTGCAGAAATATTTAACTCCCTCCTAGCTCAGTCCACAACCAAGTGGCAGGGAAGCATGACGTCTTCTTCAGATTAACGTCATGGTGGAAGTACAGTGCTTTAAATCTCGGCATTTCGGCTTAAGCCTGGGAGAGAAACTGCTAGAACTATCCTGCCTCAATGAAGTCTTTATAGAAAGTATCTTGATGAAATATTCATGCTGTTGCTTCCATCTAAGAATATCACTAGAAACATGTCATATATTTTGCTTTAGAAAGGAACAGTTCTATCATGCTTAGGGATGGAAAGACTATTCAAAATTACTTGCAAATTGGTTGAAAAACATGTGTGTATGTGGTGGGGGGGAGTATTGTCCAGAAAGACCAACAAGAAGACTCCTAGGTTGACAAGGATCTTTGCAGTTCAGGACTTATTTTGTGCAAAATTTACACATGATTGTTTTGCACAAAAAATAGCATTTTCTGCACAGGAAATGATATTTATGCATTGAAAGTATTGTTTTTCTGTGCAGAAAATGCTGTCTCCTATGCAGGAAATGCTGTTTTCTGTGCAAAACAACCATATGCAGATTTTGTGTAGAAGAAATCCTGGGCTGCAAATAGGCTTCAAAAACTGCCTGGTGTTTGAAGACTTTCCTGCAGCAGGAAGAAAATTGTTTATTTATTGCTTCCTTTGAGAAGAAACTTAGGGCCCATCTATATGGTGAAAATACCCCTCATGGAATTCACTGGGAATCCTACCTGTCTAAACAGGATCCAGTGCCAATCCACACTATTCAGAAGGAGGGAGGCCCCAAACACCAAAAACAATGGGGTAAAAGCCTTAGCAGATTTCCCCATACTTTTTCACAAACCGCAAGGCGGGTGCACATTTTTGCTCATTTGGACTATAGAACAATAAAAAAATTCAAAGGGAAGCACAAAGCTGATTGGCCAAGTGAGAGTGGGGGTGGAGCTTGCTAGCAGGGCAAGTGCCCACTGCCACCATGTTGGATTTTTGCCTTAACGATCACTCACTAAGGTGATAAAAAGGATCAATATTTCCTATTTTGCTTTCTTGTAAAGTTGGAAAATTGCTCTATCGCACCAGTGTACCTTGGGATGCTTTTTTTAAAATAAAAACTGGCAGTGGTGAAGAACTAACAAGAGTAAATAACTCGCAGCCACCATCAGGAATGCAAGGCTTATGGGGGCTTCCGAGGCCAGAAAAACCATTTAGACATGTCGCTGCTGCTGCGAGATGCCAATAGTACGGGGTATTTTGGATCTTTTCCCCTCGTGCAGATGGGCCCCCTGTGAAAAGTTACATCCCTAATCATGCTGATCATTCAGATTTCCTAGATTTTTTTAAAAACTCTCACCACAGGATGCCTGAAAAACTCAGACCTATATGTGAATTGCTAGATTTCTCCTAAATTGATCATGGTCCCTTCGTTGAGCCAGCCCTAATAGGAGGCAGAGTGATGTAATTTCCTCAGGTGACAGATGTTGGGGTACAGCAGCAGCCTCTTATCTGTTTCTCCTGAGTTCCCCAACAGTTGGAGGCCAGAGCTATATATGACTCAAAAGTTGTCTATGGTTCCTCAAACAAACCTGCTATCTAGGAATTGGTTGATGAAACCATTACCTTGACCAAAGACTGAACTGTCATCTTCTTCATGTAGAAGTGGGAAGGAGACACACTGTTGACTTCTTCTTAACCAGCCAAAAGTTTTGGGTCAGCCCTGCATGTGACATTTGTTGTTGTATGCCTTCAAGTCACTTCCAACCTATGGTCACCCCTTCACTGGGTTTTCTAGGCAAGATTTGTTCAGAAGGGGGTTGCCATGGCCTTCCTCTGAGGCTGAGAGAGTGTGATGTGCCCAAGGTCACTCCAACATTTCACAGATGAAAACAGATGTGGCCAAGCAAAATCAGAGTGTGCTCAAGATGGCTAAAGTTATTAATGAGGAAGAACACACAAGCAAGAAGCTTTTACCTGAGGCTACTCGGAAGAGCAAGATTCCACCCCTTCCTCCTCTCCCCGGGTGAGTTAATTGTGTACAAGCTACTTTTGCACTTTCAACTCACTTTGCAGCAATGGAAGTAAGCTGAGAACAAAGGGGGAAAGTGACAGGAGAAGAGAGGAACCAGGACATTTTAAAAGCAGCTGAAAAAGTGGGAAGATGCAAAATTAATTTGGAGAATTGGAGGGTATGATGTGATCAATGACCCATTCATACAAGGCAGTCCTTGCTTGATATTTCAGTCCTGCATGTGACAGCTAGGCTTTAAAACTGGTTTAGAAGTGGGAGGATGTGGAACTGCCACCCAAGGGAGGAGGGAATTGTCAAGTTAAAGGCACAACACATTGCCAAGTGCTCTTCAGATACTCTTTGAAAAGCAGTTTGGGGGCCTTCCAAAGTCAACTAGCGAAGAGCTTTGCAAAGTGCAAAATATCTTAGCTGTTTGGCATTGATCTAGCATTGCCCAGCCCTTAGCCTACCCTGTCAACATCCAAACCCTGGAAACACAGACCTGAATACTATTGGTCAATCTGCCCATTGACTCAATGGTTGAATGGTAAGTCAACACATTTGATATTTGAAGAAGCACTTCTCCAATTAGATACTTGCATGAGGACTAAAGTCTGCTGAAGGCGCCCTCCTTTTATCCCACCAGTGGGAGGACTACACTGTATAAGGACATGGGGAAGAGCCTTCTCAGCTGTGGCACCCTGGTTGTGGAATGCCCTCTCTTTGAAGGCCTGGTGTTGAATTTGGTCTCATTTCAGCCCCAAGTTAAAACTTGCTTCTTCACAAAAGCCTTTTGGGGCCAAATGATTTCACCCTTGTATGTAAAGATAAAATATGCTACATTGTCTTAGGACTTTATCACATGTGGCAAAACCACGTCATTAGGATGCGATGATAGCACAAAGTGCTGAAATTATCAGATGATGCCAACACTTGCCCATTCCTGCTGTGTCACGCTGGCATGAATGAGGTGTCACTTTTTATTGGTGTCTTAGCCCGTCAATAAAAAATGATACCTCATTTGCACCAGCACGACACAGCAGGAACGGGTAAGCAACAAGGACATCTGATCATTTTGCCTTTTGTGCTATTGTTGCATCCTAAATGATTCAGGGTTGTTGTTTTTTTAGCAAGATTTGGCTCGTCTGATAAAGCCCTTAATGTCAACTCTCTGACTTATGTAATGTTTAATATTTTCAGAATGTTTGGTTTTTGTATTGTAAATTTTATTATTTAATGTTAAATGGCTCTAACTGATTTTATTGTAAGCCACCTGCTATCTTACAGTACAAAGTGGGAAAGAAATACTATAAATAAATAAGTAAATCCTTTCTTCTCTTGTTGGATCATATAATTGCCATGTACCTTCAAGTTGACGCCAGCTTATGGTGACCAGTCTCCTAGGATTTTCTTGGAAAGATTTCTACAGGGGAAGTTTGCCATTGCCTCCCTCATCAGCTAAGAGAGTGTGACTTGCCCAAGGTCACCCAGTGGGTTTCCATGGCTGAGTGTGGGATTTGGACCCTTGTCTCCTAGAGTCTTAGTCCAACTCTCCAATTGCTACACCACACTGACTCTGACTAGTTGGGATTAACCATTGGATTTAGGCCCCAATAGGGGTTCTTTAGGAACCTTGTTAACCAAGGTGAAACTGCCCTGAATGAAGAGGAAATTCCTGCCCAGGTTAGCAAGACTGGCTTTTAAAGAAGAGACTTGCAGGGGAGTGAGTTAAAACTCCTAGCACCTGTCACTGTCATTTGCAAAATGGTCCCAAATCCAGAATGTCTCATTCATTTTTTTTTAAACTCAGTTCAGTTTTAAATTCAGTGGAGATGGCAGTCCAAAACAGCTTCCATCAGACTTCCAGAATGGAGTTCTGAGGTGTGGATAACCGATGAATAGGACGCCGTGCGGTGCAGGAACCAGATGCCATTTTTATTGCATCCAGCCCAAGTACTTCTACACATTAAAATACCACTTATTAAAAAGACGAAGAAACTTGTTTCGAGTATGTCTCTGTTTTGTTTTCTTTTACTTACGCCGCATGTATACTCTTCACGCTTTTGCTGTTCACTCTCTTTTTTTTTCTTCTCCCTCTCCCCAGTGAAAATTTGCAGACAGCTGGTAGTAAATGTTAAAAACAGTGTAGCTAACAACTGGAAACATCTGAACATGGTTGCTGCCTAAAAGCCTGCTGGAAGTTTTAAGAACGAAGCCCCACGTTCCATCTGAACATATGCCCATAGCAGATGTAAAGAGCCTCAAGGTGTATGGGGAAACTTTCTCTCCCTCTGATCCCTTACATAGTCCTCAGCTCTGGCCTCTTTTAGAGGTTGATGCTTTCAAACAACATATGGAGAGGTGGTGGAAGAAGGGACTCAACATTGGCTGGTAGGTTGTTATTAATTTTGTCTACTTGCAAGGAGAGGACAAATAATTTATCCCATCCATTATAATTCAAGCATCCTTCAGTATGAAGACTCTTGCAAGCACAATGTCTACTTAGAAGCGATCCCTATGTGTTCAATGAAGCTTACTTCCAAGTAAGTGTGCATAGGCTAGATTGCATGCAGCCTTTAATTATTCCTGGGAGGGCTCTATGACAATAGCTGCATTAATATTTCTTAGTACTTGATCATTTAGTACATTTCTGACTGAGAATTCCTAAGGAAGATCAACTACATAGGAATCTTGGTGGTGCAATTTTGCCAGATCATTGGGGGGTGGGTGGGAGGGGGTCAACTAAGTCAGTTTAGTTTTCAGGGGGCCCTTCCCCCCCCCTTTTCCAGGACCCGTGAGTGGAAGGGTGCATGCTAACCTTGACCCCAAGTTTCCTATCTCCAAAAGTTTCACTGGGATTCCAGATTAAAGGAAGACTGTAAGCACACTCAGCCAAAGAGGTGAAGAAGGTGGAGCAAGCATGTTAGGGTGTATCTATTGGGAGGGGGCTGTTAAGGTGAGGCTTGCAGGGCCAGTTCTAAGATGTGCAGCCCCATTCCCCATCCATACATTGTTTGAGTACAAAGAAGAAAGAGCCATTTGTGATCTGAAAATAATTTCCTCCTGTCTTTACTCTTCATGCACCAGTATGGAACATTTCAGTCCCCCAGATATATGTTTTGTTGCAGAATTTGTACCAAACTAGACCTGTATTCTCCAGTATTGGCTCCACTACAGAGAAGACTCTCTCTCTCTCTCTTTCTCTCTTTTGTCCTACTTTATTGTATAGCTCAGGTAGAAAAGGAACACGGACAAGGCTGTGCTGGATGGGCCTCCCAGACAGGTTTGTACAGAAAAAGACAGTCTCTGGTCATTTAAGATTTTGAGAGTCAAAGCCAGCACTCCTGAACTGAGAATGGAAACAAATTAGTAACCACCACTACTTGAGAAACATATGTCCAATAGTCCCTTCACACTAACAATTATAGTATGGCCCCTGTATCCACAGACCTCATATCCATGGTTTCACTTAGCTGCATCTTAAAAAATATATCCTCTTTAGGCATTTTCTAGATCCTCCGGCATGATTCTATGGTATGCCTCTGTTGGAAGTTGGGCCAGAAGTCATGCATTTCAATAGGTTCACTATTATCTGCAGTTTCATGTTTCCACGGTAAGCCCGGGATAGTGTTTAATTCTACTTTAAAGACCATAGGTCCATCTGATGCAATCCTGTGATATGCAGTTTAGGGGAGGGGTATCTGGAATTCTCAGGCAAATTTGGTACCTCTTCAGACTGCAAATCCCAGGATGCCATAGGATTCAGCCATGGCAGTTAAAGTGGAAGCATCACACAATAAGGACAGCAAGGTGGAAGCCATTCTAGCCCTTTAAGGAGAGGGAGTTCTGGAACCTATCAGTGGCCACTAAGAAGGTGCTCTCTTGTGTACGACCAGCCATACCTGTCAGAATTTGATGGCGATCCCCCTGAAGATGTGAGGCTGTAACTGTTTGAAATCTACCTGTGCGTAGAAGACTCCCCTTCCTTGGTATTTTCTGTCTAGAAGTATCCTTTGTGTCTGTACCTTGGACTGGATCTTCACATGCAACTGACCATGATAGTCAGATCCAGTCCTTCTGTTAGGGAAAGTGAGGTAGCTGCCTGTGGCGCCAGTTCTGGGGGTAAGACTGGCAGTCAAGGCGTTGTAAGAGAGAGCTGTGCCCTCAAAGCTAAGCTGTGGGTGTAATGGATAGTGCTGTACTTCTTCCAAGAATTAAGTAAAATTCAAGCACCAACCCAGTTAGCTTCTGCAAACAGAATTGGGGATATGAGAGCATATTGTCTTTGGCTTTGGGCAGCAAAATATTCCTCAAATATGTATTGCTTTGGGCCAGAAGCCAGACGTCTTTGTATAACAAACAAATGCATATAAGGGAACAGAAAATACAGAGATTATAATGCACATAATACTACATATTACACAAAATGTCAAATGTGACATGTGCTCACAGCAAAATATCTCAGTCAGCCCTACCTGAGGTTGGAGAATGGATGGTACCATTTCAAGAGAGTGTCAGTGGGGGGAGACATATTTTGGATTTTGCTAAAAGGTTATAACACACCCACACCCACACCCGCCTTGCAAGTGGAAAGCTAGCCCAAGCAGAGGCTAAACCTTTTGTTGCTAGTGTGTTCCACTGATACATGCACAAGCCTTTTAAGATACCCAAAGTTGCTTGGGACAAATTTTGGAGCAGGGCCAAGATATTCAGTATTAAAAATGCTTAGCATTCCAAATAACCTTCATCCCCGCTGTGTTCAGGACTTTGAAACTTTGCTTTACTTGCCTTGAGATCTTACAGACCTGAGCCATGCATATTTACTTGGAGCTCCCAGACTTACTTCCTGGGAAAGGTGACAACTTATCTCCATTATCCAGCTGAAGTTAAGCATCCACCAGGGCTTTAACTTTTTAGGTTTTTTTTTTTGTTGTTGTTTTTTGAGAATTTCATCTTTGCAAATCCTTGTATGAACTGACTAATGCAAAGCTTGAAACATAGCTGTCCATTGGCATTCATGTCTCTCTGGACATTGTGAGACAGTTCGCAGCTATTTAAGCATAACTAAGTATTATTTTTTGAGAAAATATACATCTAAATATAAGAGAGATACTTAATATATACAGGTCGATTGCTGTATCCATGGATTCGCTATCCATGGTTTCACTGTCCGAAAAAATATGTTTTCTCTAAGCATTTCTAGGTCCTCCAATCCAATTTTATGGTAAACTTCCAGCATTAGTATCATTGAAAATAATAGGGTTCCCTATTATCCACGTTTTCAGGTGTCCATGGGGTGGTGGTCTTGGAACATATCCCCTATGCACACAGGGGTCAACCTGTATTTGCAGAGGATTGTTTTTAAAAAAGAGAGAGAAAGGGAATGTGACCAGAAAGGGAAGTGAACAGAATTATGGGTTAAAAATATGATGAGAGCTAGAATGTAGATGGGATTGTCCATCCCTGCTTTGCCATGGCTTTATTCTGTGCTTCTGCTGAATATATTTGGACTGAACACATAGGTCTTTCTACCAATTGATTTCACTACCACCCTTTTCTGGCATAGAATTGGACAGAAAAGCTGATTGACTTGATGAGCAAATTCCTTAGTAGGGGATAGAAAAATCCACCAATTTCAATTTGTCCCACATTTGATATTTTTTTTTAATCTCATGTTCTTTCTGTCCCAAGTAGGAAGAAATGTGTACATTTTGTCAACTTCTTTCAACATAGCCTGAAACAAAACTCTTTCCCATTTGTGCCACCCAAATTCAATTGGTAAGGCTATTCTCAGCCTGGAAAGGCCCATGCTGTATCTCCCTCCTTATAGACAAGGAGTCCAATAATGGTGATGATGATGATGTAGCAAAAAAAATACAAGGATTCCAACCCAGGTGCTGAAGAGCAAAGCCCTGGGCCTGGACAAAAGAAGTGGTCAGTTTTGGTTTTCTCCATATTCAGTTATTAAATATCTGCAGTCCTTTCTCTCCAGGATATGAAGGACCTTGCAGCTTCTGGAAAATTCTTATCAAAACCAAACTCACACAAAATCCTCACCCTCCGCTAGATCGTAGATATTTTCATAACAGGGAAGAGGCACCTCTGTTTCTCCAAAGGGACTAAGGGCTCCTCCAGACAGAAGAAATGTTTTAAGAGGTTATAGTGTTTGTTTTTCCTAGTTCTTGGGGGGGGTATTCAAATGACATTTCTGTTGTCCCATTTCAAACTGGATTGTTTGTATGGTGTGGTTTGGCCTGAGTGAAAGAAGTTGGTAGTATAAGCATTTGATGAAGCAGACTTAGGTCTACGAAAGCTTACGCTACCAACTTCTTTCTCTCAGTTAGTCTCAAAGGTGCTACATAGCATCAGTGTATCAGTGAAATGGCAGTTCTTCACTGTCCCTCTAAGAAAAGAAATGTTTAAAAATTCTAAGAGGACAAAATATGCCATTCAAACTATAGGACCACTTCAGCAAACAATGCCCTAGATTTTTTATTTTAAAAAAATCCTTTGGAAGAGTCCTAGTGCAAGAAACCCCTACAAATTGAAAAGAATAGAACAAGTGGACACACATGCAATGACAACCAGCAAAACCTAGGAAAACCCAGGATTGTATACTACAAGGATTCACATCTGGGTATCACTACAGGGAGTGGGGAGTGCACAAAATGAGAGTATCACCCCCCCCAAGAAGTCTGCCTCCGATGAAATTTTCCTTCAGTCCCCAAATGTCCAGCATTGCAGTAACTTAAAATTTCAGTTGTGAATTTAGAAACAGAATTTAGGCATCCTGGGAAAAGGGGGCAGGCAAAGTGACCAAGGGAATGTAAGCACAGCAAATCTACAAGTTCTAGGTGTAAATGATTTCCAATGTCTCATCCCCTGCAATACAGTGTCCCCTTGGTATCCGCTGCGGTTTGGTTCCAGCATCCTCCTTCCATGGATACCAAAACCCATGCATGGATGCTCAAGTCCCATTATATGCAATGATTAGTAAATATTATTAAAAATGGCAAAAACAAGGTTTGGTTTTTAGATTTTTGTTGGGGGAGGGGGATATTTTAGAATCATGGTTGGTTGAATCCATGGATGCTAACTGTTCTAGGAATTTTGGGACCAAAGGAAAATGTATTGTGTGTGGGGGGGGGAGGGGAGAATTCTTATTTGGAGAGCAATACCCTCCACCCCACCCCACTCCAAAGGCAACACCCCTGTACAGACTTCTTTAAACTACTCTGGGAGAGTCCGAGTTTACTCGAAGTATGTCCGAACTAAGTGGGGTTCTTTCAGTCTGAACATAGAATCATAGAATCATATAGTTTAAAGAAGTCTGAACATAGAAACATAGAATTCTATGATTCTGTGTTCAGACTTCTTTAAACTACTCTGGGAGAGTTCAGTGTTAGACATATGGTTCAAGTTTTTCATGGAAAACAGAGCTTAGCTTATACTGGATTGTACCCTTATTTCACAACAAGTCTCACTTAACTTAGTGGGACACCCTTGGAGTAAACATGTTAAGGATCACTCTCCAAGTCTCCTTAGGAGAATTAGGGTTTTTTAAAAGCCATCCTTCTGGGTTAAATCTAGATCCAGTTTACAATCAACACAACCCATTTCCGGTCATTTTAATAAATTCGGGATTTCATTTTGGCTTTCCTAATGTAAATACAAAGCAACACCATCAATTTGACTAGAATTATGCCTGTGTAAAGAAGTGATTGGATGTGGCCTCAATGGCATAGCTTCAACTATTCAAAGTTTTGTTCTAGTGTTCACATCCATGAATAGGCTTTAAGATTGCACCTAATTATTTCAAGGTTTTACAAAAATGTTTCAGTTCTCTCCCCCGCCCTCTTTTTCTCAATCCCAGGATACTTATGTATGTGTAAGACATTCAGCAAGACAATGTCCATTCCTATATGAAAGAGTTGGTGGAAAAAAACAGAGAAATTATACATTTCCTGTCTGCAGTGTACTCTGTTATCTGAAAGCATGTCTTCTTTATTTTTACATCCCTCCATTTTTTTTATTTTCCTTGGAAAGCAAATTTAATTTACCAAAAAAAAAATAAATGTAAATGTGAGAATGTGAAACAGAGGGGGTAGAGACCCCCATTTCAGGAAATGGTCTTAAACAGAAGCGCCGGAGATAATGAAAACTGGCTTGTGGGATAAGCATATATTTATCGGGTTTGTTATGTATCAAATGTAACAAAAGTAGAGTGGCTGAAGAACGCCATGTGTGGTTCTTTCACACTCTTTGATCACACAATTCCCCTTTTAATTCAGATGCAGTAGAGCTTAAGTGGATTCATTGATGTGTTAAGTGTGGAATGATTTTTTGTATCAAATTAAAAAAAAAGGAGATGGGGAAAGAGAGAGAGAGAGAGAGAGAGAGAGACCCCATTATGTAGCCAGAAAAAGACTTGCCATACACTCGCTTATTGAGACAGGAAGTAGGTTTCCCACACCGAACAAATGATCCTGAGATGCCCGAGAATTGTGTAGAGGCAGCAAACTAAGGAAACTTAATTTTCTACCTGGCATAAAATCCGCCTCTGAAGGAAGAAATGGACAATAAGACTGGGTTTAGACTGAATAATAGCATGTGATTGATTTTTAAGAAGAGAATGGGGGGGCTTCTCATGGCTCCATTTATTTGGTGGGGGGGTCGTGAACTGCTTTTGTCAGTAAAATGCAAAGCTTTGCAATAAGTCTCTTTATAGTTGTATTTGGGTCTTGAGTGCCCTATCTGCTGCTGTATACCCAAAAACAAAACACACACACACACAACTATGTGGATTAAAAGTAATAATTGTCATCATTGCCATTGTTGTCATCATCATCATCATCACCCAGTAATATGGAATTGTTTCATGTGGGAGTAAAGAGGACAGTTTATAAAAATAATGTCTCTATTAGAGCGATGCCCAGTTTTTAAATAATAGTGGTAATAACTGGATCAGTTTATCTTATCAAAGGATCAGCAGGAGGCCAGAGTGGACAATGAGACTCATGACTGTCAGATGTAAATCCACATACCGTTATTCACTCGAGCCAACATAGTAACCCACAGCTGCTGCAGCAAGATTTTTTTGATGATTTGAGAGTTATTTTGCCAAAAAAGAAAAGAAAAGAAAAGGGGAAAAAAGACATTGCACTGAGAATTTCTTCCTCCTCAAAATTTGTATCAAAGGTCTGGAGGTGAGGTACGTTCTCAAGCTATCAACACGTAGGATTAGGAATGTGTGGAATTGCCTGGAGTTAGTCTACTAGATTTGGATGAGACCTTTGTAAAGTTTCTGGTGAAATTCAATGGAAGTTTAAACCATCAGGAATTTTCAAAACTCTCCTGGGATTTTTTTCTTAGGCAAAAAAGGGTAAATTAGGAGTTCGTAGAATGCCTTTGCCAAGGAATTTTCCCAGCCTTATTGAAATCCATTCAATTCCATTTGGTGTTCTACTGGTTAACTATATGCTCGATACATCCCACACATGGACAACAAAAGTTTAGAACTAAGGACCATGTAGACAACAAGGGTGTTTCCAGATTATCCACTTGTAGAAGAACAAATGAGCAGATCAGAGATAATCCCTCAAAGAAATTATTCTGTTCCATTTTCCTAGTGCTCAAACGACACTGTAGTGTTGTCCTAGCAATGCTGTTCTTTCCCCCAGCTAGCCGATCATGATAACCCTTCCGCTGAGAGCATTTTTATATGGAGGTGATATTGGACAGTGACTGTGTCATCCCTGATGACCTCCTTCACATTAGCCAGTCTACACTTCCCAAATGAACAGTGAAATAGAAGCCTAAGGACTCGATCAGACACACTAAATACAGCATCATAATGACACCACATAAACATGAAAGGGCACATATATCAGATGACATCCGTTCACATTTATGTATTGGCAATAAGGTGTTCTATTTTATTGACAAGCCAACCCGTCAATAGACCGGCTGTGGCGCTTTTTTGCTGGCATTGCCAGCTTTTGAAACCTCTTGCCTTTTTTTCTCATGAATACAGCATCAATGGCCACTCCGGCCAGAACCCTTCCAGGTGAGATCACAACATCTATGTAGGTGACACTCTTATTTTATGAACCTCTCTGGTTTATCTGTAATTTTAAAAGAGTGTTTATGTACTTTTTGTAACTTTTTCTGTGTTATTTTTGTTTTTTATTTTCCCGTGCTCCCGACTTCTCATGAGAATCCACGAGATTTCATTCAAGGAAGTGAATGGAGCTCTCTTCACTTCTCCATCATTGCTGGGGCTGCCTTTTCACAAAATGGAAGGTAAGTGTGGTAATGGGGGTTCTTTTGCCAACATAAAAACATCACAAATTATGCCAGCAAAAGAACAGAAAAGGAGGGTGGTCTGATAAAGTCCTAATTCGCACACACACACCCTCCACTCCTGAAGCACAGATATAACAAAAGTCTGCATAAAATACTTCATTGTAAATGAAGATCACCGGTCAGTGCTGAAGCCAATATTAGGCATGTAGGAGGTTGATTTCTGGTAGCAGGCCTAGGATTGCTCTTTGCCTGAGACCGTAGGGTAGGGTTGAAGTCTGGAAACCATGGCTCTCTGGATTGTGCTAGACTACAGCCCTATCAGCACTGGCCATTGGCCTAGCTCACTGAGGCTGATGGGATTTGTAGTCCAGTACCTTCTAAAAGATGACAGATTGCCCTTTCTTCTCAAAGAGACGAAGCCAGTCGAAACATGGAACAGTGAGGCCAATGAACCAGTGAACTAATTGGAATTGTATACTGTAACATTATATAATTACTTCTTTGTTAAAAAAAAAAAGGAGATAAAGACAGGCATGGTAAAGGATGCTCTCAAGAGACATGGAATGGAATAAAATAAAACTTAGCAAGCCAGGCAATGAGGAAACAAGCTCACATGGATCACTTTGGGAAAAGTAGCACTATTTAAACTTGGCTGTTGCTTCAGAAACAAAAAGGGGGAGAATGACTTCTGTATCTCTTTTTTTATTCTAATGGAAAATAATCTGAAGTGTCAGTGAATATGACCAGACCCAGATACCAGGCATGTGTAGGGATGTAATTCATTGCTAATATTGTCCTTAAAGGAAGCCACAAGTAAGTTTAGTCCTTTTCCTCCTGCTGCTTCAAAGTCATTGAAAACTGTACAGTTTTTGAAAACTACTTGCAGTTTAGGACTTGCTCTGCACAAAATTTGCAATTGGTATTTTTGTGTAGAAAGTAGCATTTCCAGCAGAGGAAATGCCATATATCTGTGCAGAAATATTATTTTCTGTGCAGAAAATGGTGTTTCCAGCACAAAACAAAAGCTGTAGTTGGGGAGTTATTCTGTGCAAAATTTGTGCCATCTTTTTTTGCACAGAAAAGAGCAATTTTCTGAGTAAAATGCTGTTTCTTGAACAAAAAATGCTGTATTTTGTGCAAAAAAATGTTCAGATTCGTGCAAACTAAGTCCCAAACTGCAAAGATTCTCATCCATCTACGCTCCTCCCCACCACAGTTTCCCAACAAATGTTTTGGGCCACTTTTTGAATATTTTAAAATATCCTTTCCATCTCTAGGCAGGAATAATTTCATCTCACCTTGGCAAATCCTTAGACCAAAGTAGGAGACTGGATGAACTTTGCCATCTGTTTTCAATTAGTTTTAAGCAAAATTCAGGGGAGGCGGGAGGATTCAACATAGCAAAGTAAAACTGGAGCAAGTTAAATTTCCTCCAGGCAAACAGCCTTCCAGTTTTGTTTTCTTTGTTCAAAGCCATGCAGAAAAATCTAAAACAGAAAATTGAAAGTTGGCAGGGAGGGAATCTGGAACAAAAGACAGAAGATAACTGGTAGTTTATGCATCATTACATAAGGTGATGGGGCAAGCAAATGATCCTGTAGTGTTAAGCCCTCCATCACTCTCAGGTTTTTAAAAACTAGAACAGAGAGATAGAGAGAGGCAGATATATAAAGAGAGAGTGAGAGCGCTTCTTGGATCAGTCCGCTGTTGTATCTTCCATAACCCCCATTACTTAGACACTCTGGGGCCTAGATCCAATAAACACACTGGTAGAGCAGAAATTTCTTCCAGGTTATGAACATTGTTGTCAAAAGTAGGTTTGCCAGGTTAGTACCTTCCTAGGTTAATACCTTCCCAGGCCCAGGTACAAGTGATGTCATTAAGCATGGTACATTAAACATCTCCCACAGCTGCTCAGAATATGTCATTGAAATATTTTTTCCTTTAAAAGAATATGAACTGTTTTTGTTTTTTTAAGTCTAACAAAGATAAATGTGTACACACATTTTTCAAGACTGTGCTCTCTGAGATTCCTCACCCTCACCCTGAGGACCAGAGAAGAGGGTCCAGACCGTGGAAATGCTAGTCAGGGCATGGTTGAAGGCTGTTCCTTAATCCCTACTCCTCACCCCAGTTGTGTAACAGCTGCTCCCTCCCCTGGATGCTGGGCCACTCCAAAAGTGTTCCAAGGAGCATTCTGGTTGCCCTTGCACATCCAGGGAATTCAGAGCAGCCTCTGCCACCAGTGGTGTATGGGTGAAGCATTTATTATTTTTATTTATTTATTTCATTTATATGCTGCCTTTCCCCCAAAGTGGGACCCAAGGCGGCTTCCAAAAAACATCAATGAAAACAATTATAATCAAACAATTACAATACAGTCAACCCTCTGTATCCACAGATTTGGCATCCATGGATTCCACCATCCACAGCTTGAAAAATATCCCCCCCCCAAAAAAAATCCAAGAAGCAAACCTTGATTTTGCCATTTTACAAAAGGGACACCATTTTACTATGCCATTGTATATAATGGCATTTGCGCATCCACAGATTTTGGTATCCATGGGAGGGGGTCTTGAATGTCTTAATTGCCCTTCAAAGGTAACATCAAAAGTAGCAAAACAATTATCCATTATACCCATAGATTAACTTTGTTCACACTCGTTAATCAGTTTTGAAATGTAACTTCATTATGCTTTTCTTACCAAGAAAAGCAACTCTACAGGTAACTTCACCCTGTATAACTTGTATAAGTTACTTGTAATTTGTCATTTTCAGGCTCTGGGTTGTAGTGGCCATTAGGGGCTCATTCACACAAGCCAACTCACTGCTGGCGTATCCTGGCCACGGATCATACCTGTTCCCCCCTCCATTCCCTCCACACAAGATGAAGTCCTGACAGGCATGCCGGCCCATCACTGCAGCCACTGCCTCCTTCATTTCCCTCACTATCTCAGAAGGTAGGAATGGGGCCCTGCAACATGTGACTAAGACCCCCTGTGGGACTCCCTCCTGCCTTCCGAGACAGAGAGGCAGACCAGCAGCATCAGCAAGGCCTGGCCAGCCGGGACACGTTCCTGTGGCCTTGCAGGGCCTAATCCATTTCTTCCCAATGGAAATGGATTTAAACAGGTATTATAATATAACATTGTATCAGGTCCTACCCCACCTTCCCCCTCATCTTAGCCTCGTATCTACCCTGGGGGTAGGGAGGACTGCCGGGGGCAGAAGGGGGCAAATGCCTTGTATCGTATGGACTGCAGGGCTCTGAGATGGGCTCAAGATGGGGTATAGTATATTGCCTGTCTAGACAAGCCCTAGGTCTCCACTTGGCCCACCACTGGTTTGGACACACAGAAAGATAGATGGATGGACAGGCAGGCAGGCAGGAGATGTTTGGATGGGGAAAACTTAATTCAACACCTTATCAGAATCCACTGAGGGCAAATCAATGCATGCTAAAGCAATCCAGGCTTTCTGTTCCATATCCTATCCCCAATGGCATTGTTGATTGTATAGCATCAATGTCACCTATTTCAGATGGAAATGTTAGCAACTGTAATGCTGCTGTTGATGTTTCAAAATGATTCTAATCTCATTTCAATAATAGCTTCTGTCTCTTTTAGTGACATGCATACCATAACATTCAGGGCTAAATTGACAGCACTAATAACACACTCTCTTTCTCTCCCCCCTCAACTCTTCTCGTTCTCCCTCTCTTTCTCTGAACGATTATGAAGACCACTCTGCAATTCTCTTTCTATTCCCCCCCCCCATATCTTACATTCCTGATTATTGCAAAGGGGAAGGATTTTCAATTTCTCTTGGATAATTGAGGACTGACCTAAACAAACACTCATTGGGACACTTGCCAGGTTGGAATACATGCCTTTCTGTCAATGTGCTGAAATAGTAGTCTCCCCTATGCTCCCAGACCTTGTTTGAAGGACATTTTCTTGAAGGAGATTCAGGCAGCCTTCTCTCCCTCTCTGCCTTTCACTCCCATATGTAATGGCAGGCAGCCGTCAACTAATGGCTCCCTTGTTAGTGGGACAATAAATCCACTCTAAGTTTTACAGCAAACATTAAAGGAGCTGTCCAAAGTGCCAAACTTGGTTTCAGGTTAGGATCCAGCACCTTGGGCATCCAGAGTGAAACTCAGAGCATATTTGCTCTCTCACTCCCATGGAATCCATAGGCCACCTCAATGGAAGTTGCAATCTCCATCCACATCAGTGACAATTCAAGGAGCTTCTCACATGATGGCATCCACCATTGTAATTCATTCCATAGCCTACACAGTTTTATCAAGGTAAGACTTTCTCAAGTCTGGGCCAAAATGGTGACCGGTAAACGCTGAGATCCTACATCACAATCTATGTTTTGTAACTTTCTGAATCCACTGATAAATTGCAGAAATTGCAATGGAACCCTGCTAGTGAATCATGAAGATGCACATCTGGGCACTGGCAAGACTAACCCAGTACACATCAGCCACTTCTTGGGCACATTGGGCACCCCTGTTATGCTCTGGCATGTCCAGGTTGGTGCCTATATGTGCATCAGGCAGTGTCCTCATGCCCATCAGTGCCCATTGCACATTATGGTGCATCAGTCATTCCACCATTGCTCAATGGATGCTCATATGTTGTAATGTCATGGCAGCCCTTAAATGAATATGAACATCACAAAATTACTCAATTGAATTTTGTACACACATAAGGCCATTGACAAAGATGTAAGTCCCAAGCAGAATGACCACCAATTCTAGAGAAGCAAAACTGCTACATTAGGGGGATGTTTTGTGCCTTTTTGAGACAAAAATCTGAGGGCAAAATAAAAAAATAAAAAAAAATCACCTGATTTTAAAAAAAAAAAACAACCTGAGGAGAGGCCAGGGGCTTTGTGGTCGATGTCCATACTCATATTCATTCAGGGAACATGAGGGGAAACCTGAAAGGGGGGGAAAGTGTGAGTTTATTTTGAAACTGAAAACAAACATTTCCTGGCCTGGGCAAAATCCTTTGTCCCTATAATTCTCAGAGGCCTTTCTTTCCAGTTCCTAGAATTTATTTTGGTTACATCATCTATCTTTCTTTGATGATGGAACTCAGAACACTCTACACATTCAATATTATATTAATTATATGATATTAATATTATATGATAGCATTATATTAATATTACACAGATTTATAGCCTGCCATTCAGCCTAGTCCTCCAGGTGGCTTTTAAAACGTCAAAGCACAATGCAGTAAAGAAGCTGGTCTTCAGAGGCCAATCCAGAGACATAGTATGGCTCTGATGACCCATCACTGGGGGTGGGGGGATGAACAGAAGGCTACCATATTGTCATTTGTGTCCTCCCTGTGGGCTTCCCAGGCTGGCTATTGCAGGAAGCAGGATGCTAGGCTAGAAGGGCCAATTTCTGCCAAACCTGATGCTCTGGAGATATTTTTGCACTGCATCATTCATCATCCACATGACCAGTGGCCTGCTTGCTTAATGATTATGGGAATTATAGTCCTCTACCACCACCCTGCAAAGCACCAGGTTGGGGAAAAGAAATACAGTACGTCATTGGTCTAATCTAGCAGAGCTTTTCTTATGCTCTAAAAGCACGCTATCACATGGGCTTGATTCCCAGGGAATTTTCATGGAGGCAGCTAAAGATGGAAAGAATATTTGAAAATATTCAAAAACAAATAGTTGAAAAAACATCTTTCTCAAGTGTTGAGAACCCTGAGGCAGAAAATTCAGGACTGACAAGAATCTTCACAGTCCTGGATTTATTCTGCACAAGAATCATACATGGTTGAGGGGGTTGTTGTTGTTTTTTCAACAGAGAAAACAGCATTTTCTGTGCAGGAAACATCCACATGCAAACTTTGTCCTGGGCTGTGGGTAGCCTTCGAAAAGTATGACATTTTCAAAGATGTCCTTGCAATGAGGAGATGATTGCTAAAATCATTTGTTGCTCCCTTCATAAATGAAATTAGTGAAGAATTACATCTTTGTTTGCACCATGCATAGACCTGACTAGCACGATGGCTTCCTGAGATGCCTGGAAACCTAGACAGCAGTATCTTCAGAGCTGCAGAGCTTCACAAGGTGGCTGCTGTCAGACCTTCAGATATACCTTCACCTGGCTTGACACTTCCCAGGGGAAATGAGGTGCCTTTGATGTGAAACATCTCTTGGTGTCATGGTTTGGGTGTTGGACTATGACTCTGGAGACCAGGGTTCAAATCCCTGCTCGGCAATGGAAACCCACTGGGTGACCAGGGGCAAG
Source organism: Gambelia wislizenii (assembly GCA_030847615.1). NCBI lineage: Eukaryota > Metazoa > Chordata > Lepidosauria > Squamata > Crotaphytidae > Gambelia > Gambelia wislizenii. The sequence goes on from JAUMIR010000007.1 coordinate 37,161,508, forward strand.
TTGCTCTTCCTCAGCAAAGACAACACCCACCCCTGAACAAATATTGCCAAGAAAATCCCATGATAGGCTCACCTTAGGGTCCCCATAACTCCAAAATGACTTCATGGCATGCAACAACAATAGGACAATACCACACTACACTGTTATAGCACTATTATGCCACTTTAACTAGTCTGGCTGCCTCCAGTGGAGTCCTGGGATTTGCAGTTTAGGGAGATGTGTTTAGCATTCTCAGCCAGAGAGCTCCTAGGCTTCACTAAACTACAAACCCCAAAATTCCACAGGAGGCAGCCAGAGCAGTTAAAGGACTTTATCAGAGCAGTCAAATAAGTCATCATAAAGACACCTAATGGTCACGAAAGGGCGCATATGTCGGACGACATCATCCTTTTGCGAATCATATATTATTAAAAACTAGTTTTTTATTGATTGCTCAAGCTACCAATTGATCCTCCATAGTGATTTTCTGCCATGAATGCAGCATCAATGGGCAAACACTTCCGGGTGCGATTGGGACAACCAGGTAGGAGATGCCCCATTTACTTGGAAGTTACTTGGAAGTTTTTAGGTGTCTTTTGGTGCTTTTCTTAATCTTTTGTGTGTTTATATTGTCTTGTTTTTTTGTTTTTGTTTTTAATTTCCCACATGAACGTCTTCTTGCAAGATTTGATGAGATTTGAAACCAGGAAGTGAATGGAGCTCCATTCACTCCCCATTAGTGCCAAGGTAAAGTCTGGTGGGGGGAGTTCATTTGCCAGGATAAAAATACCATAATATATGCCAGCAAAAGAACTTTTATGGGGGTGGTCTGATAAAGTCCAAAGTGGAATAATAACACTATAACAGTGTAGTGTGATAAAATCCTATGAGCTGGACCATGCATCATCCATTTTTTATATGCCGAGGTAGCTATGCAGATTCTAACAAGGACAACCTGCTTCATCCATTCTGTGCTTTTTAAACCTTGCTGCAATTGCAATTGCTGAACGAGATCCGTCAGATGACAAGCCTGAGTAGCTTTAAAAAAGCACTAAAGACGGATCTTTTTCGGCAGGCCTTTCCTAATTAGATCCCGGCCTCAGGGGATCCTGGCCTCTTTTAATCCTCTGGCTATGTATTTATTATATTTATTGTTTTTAAAGGTGATTTTAGACAGTTGCTTTTAATTTACATTTGTTTAATATTTTTTTATGGGGGAGGGTGGGGGTGGGGGGTGTTTAGGGATTTTTGTCTGTATTGTATTTTAATTTTTGTAAGCTGCCCCAATCGTTTTAACAGAGGGGCGGGGTATAAATAAATTTTATTATTATTATTTATTATTGCTGTTTCACTGGGAACTGTGCATTCTGGGATTTGCCCAGCAAGGGCCAGAAGACTACAGAAGCATGGACTCAGAAAATAAGCCTTTTATTTTGTCATCAGCTGGGGAGCTCTTCCGCCAGCCTTCATTCACATTTCAACCTTGTTGATGAGAATGAGGTGCCAGCATTTTATGCCTGGGATAACCTGTGAAATATGGCTAGCCACTATATAGCTTTGACCTTTTCTGTATTCAGCATCATGACTGACTAGTTTGTCCACCACCCCCTTTTCCGTGCACAGGAGGTTGTGATTGGATTAATTAGCACACGGCATGTCAAAAAGGTCCAGAGAAGCCAGTATATAAAAGCAAATCAGTATGTTGATAGGCAGAATCAGCTAAATGGAGGTATAAGTGAGAACATGGGAGGGGCAGAAAAGTGCTGAGTATAAATCCTCCCTTCACTTTGCTCTTGGATGATAAATGAGGCAACACACACAAACTTCCATCCAGCCACAAGACAGTGAGTCTTTTAAGGGGGGGGGGGAGGCTGGAACTGCTGAGAGATGTTGCAAATTTTCAAGGCTGGCTTATGGGGGCTTTGTTCATTTCTATACAATGCACAAAATTTCAAAATTCGGTCAGAGTTGTGTTGTTTCATTATGTAAACTGGTAGAAGTCATATCGTTGGCTGGCTGGCTTGCACCTTTTTGATCAATCCACTTGTCCTTTTGTGCCTGCCCTGTGGATGTGCTTAGCTTCACAGAGGGAAACCGTTTTTTTATTACGGTACTTTAAAAGCTTTTTGGTACTTTAAAAATATTAACCTTCTTTGTTATTCAGTGTTTAGCTGTACTTTGTTTTAATCTACATAATTAATCCATAGCTCAGTACCACCATCTTGACAGCTTCACTTGGTGGGAGCATGAGAAATGACCTTCTCAGTGGCTGCTCCTACACTTAGAAACTCCCACCCCAGGGAAGCTCAAATGGATTCCTCCTTGCTGTCCTTCCTTCAGCAGCTGAAGACTTTTTTTTTTTATTCAGGCAGGCTTTTCAAATTTAAGGCTTTTAAGGCAAGGGCTGCAATGAGTCTGCTGTATTTTTTTTTTAATTATTTATACCCCGCTCTTCAGCCACAAGGCTATCACAGCGGCTTACAAATTGTTTTAAGCAATAGCTATTTACACATCTACATTGCATTAAACAGTTTCCAATGTGTGTTAGCTAATTGCCCCCACAAGCTGGGTACTCAATTTACTGACCTACAAAAGGATGGAAGGCTGAGTGAACCTTGGAGCCCGCTGGAATCGAACTTGCAACATGGTGGCTTGCAGTACTGGCATTTAACCACTGCGCCACTGTACTGTTTTAACTTTTTAAAAAAAGGGTTATACAATTTATGCAGGGGGCCAGCTTTCTGGTTATGGAGAATGGGATGCAGGCAGCAGCAGCAGCTGCAGAGACCAGCTGATGTGCTGGTCTGGACTTCCTCCTGTTTTGTCCAGATAACAAGGGAGCAACAGGCCTGGTCCATTGGCAGAGTACGTCAGCAGGGAACCAGCACATTATGGTCCATGTAGACAAGCCCAAAGACTGGCTCTGTTACACTTTGTCATATTTGTACCCTATGAAATTCATGGGGTCGCCATAAATCAACAGGCAATTTGAAGACACATATACACACTCACGCACCATTGGCATGACTGCAGGACTTTTCTCCTAAAACTCTTCCAGGCATCTTCCATTGGTGTAGCCATGTGTGAACAGCGCCTCCTGCAGTAAGTGTCATACCACAGTTAAGATTCAGCTAGGACTAGCCCAGGAGTATAGGAGGTAGTAGTAGGAAAGGTCTTTCTAGCTAGTCAATAAGCAGCCTGAACATATTTATCTTCTGGAAGAGAAAATAAAATAGGACAAAAAGTACAGAAGTGGCCAGGTTTTTCTCACTGAACTGTGGGTCCCCACCACTACATGAATCTTATCCCCCCAGCAATTTTTTTCTCTCTCTCTCCTCTGTATCTCATCTCCTTATAAGCAAAGTTAAGCAGAGTGTAAATGTAAGTAACAGACTTATTCCTGAAGTGTTAAATGCAACAGCTCATTAAATACTCCCATTTGAGCTTAACTTTTACATGTGTTTTCTTGGGAAGAATTGGAGTCAAAAGATATTCCAGAAGAGAGCCTGGATGAAGATTGCAGCTTCTTTGTCATTGCTGGAGCTGAGTTCTCTCTGAGAAACCAATTACACTGCACCGCACTGAAGGTTGAAGAGCTCTGGAGGTGACTGCTTGATCTAAAATGAAATCCTTTTGTGTTGCCCACAAGAGCAAGGTGTAACTGAGATGACACATCAGAGCCCTCGACAAAAAGATAGAAAACTCTATGGTACTCAGACTGCATAGGAAGCAGCAAAAGAGCCCGGATGGGCATGTCGCTTCTGGTATGGCGGATTCCTCTTGCATTATATTAGACAGGCAACTAGCCTCTTCTGCCATATGGTACATCTGGCCCATTATGGTTACACGTGTTCTCTCTCTGTCTGTCTTTAGGCAATGCTTTAGCCTGGAAATAGTATGTGTTGGACTACAACTCCCAGGATGACCCAGGGATCCCAGGATTCTAGTCCAAGGCTAAGGTCCTATTTAATGCTGGTGGCACATAAAATTCTACCAGGGCAGTAGGTGCTAGCTGGATGTCAGGGTGATAGAGCTCTCCAGGGGCACACACACCCTTGGCCAATCAGTGGCCATTGAGGGTTGTGCTATTCAGAAGCCATGGGAGAAAAACTGTTGTGCAAGGAGGTACCTCCTTGTGCATTATCTGAAAAAACACTTGTGCTACATTACTCACTATTGTTGTTGTGTGCCTTCATGTCATTTCCTAATGATGATCATAGAATCATAGAATTGTAGAGCTGGAAGAGACCACAAGGGCCATCCAGTCCAACCTCCTGCCATGCAGGAAACCATGATCATGATGACCATAAGGTGAATGTATCATGTGCTTTCCTTGGAGAGATGTATTCAGAAGCTGTTTGCCATTGCTTTCCTCTGCAGCTGAGAGAGTGTGACTTGCCCAAGGTCACCCAATGGGTTTTCCTAAACAGGGGTTGAAACCCTGGTCTTCTGAAGCCATAGTCCAGTACTCAAACCGCTACACAATGCTACCTCAGTTATGCCAGCATAATTCACCAAAACGTTTCCAGATTCAACACTGATTTTCTGTAGGTGCCAAGTGAAAATTTGGCTGTTCATCATGGCCTTGGAGCCCCATTGATTCATCTTCAAAACAAATGTATGTATTTTTAAACCTTTTTAAGTTTGCAAATCTGTTTTAACTTATTATGTTTAATAAACATAATAAAAAGTTAAAACAGATTTGCAAAATTAAACACATTAATGTTTAATGTGTTTTAGTCTGTTTAGTCTGTTTATTGTTTTAAACCATTTTAACCTGTTTGTTTTAAAATTTACTTTCTAAGACACCCTGGGATGGATATATATATATATATATATATATATATAGAGAGAGAGAGAGAGAGAGAGAGAACATGGTAGAAATATTTTAATAGATGGATGGATAGATAGATAGATGATAGGTAGATTGATAGATGATAAATGGATGGACGGATAGATAGATAGATAGATAGATTAAAAGAAAAGGTTGCCAATGTGTCAGTCTTAACATATCTGAAACGCCCCACTTCTCTGAGCTCAGCTTCCATGTGGGCATATTGTTGTGTTGTATTCTATTTGTAAGGTAAGAGAGAATTTGTAAGTGGGGAGGAATTAATTTTAAAAATTAAAAGAATTCAAAAAATACAAAAATTTCCATGTAGACATTGCTGTTCTGCTTTTCCATTCATGTAACAAGCTTGATTAGTAGCTGATACCCTTATCAAGATCAACAGCTGCTCAGGGGGAAGGTCACTAATGGTTCCCAGCACTGAGTCAATGGCTGGCCTCCTGATGGTGATTTATGCACATGTAAATTTCCTTATGTGTCTGGTTGTACTTTTTTCACCATTGCAGAATGTCTGTATTCAGTTAGCAGTTGTGCAAGCAGAATTCCACAAATGTAATTGTTACATGTACAGTTGTACTTTCTTGGATGGTTCATAGGTCTTGGTTGGCATCTTCAATAGCACAATGGGACAATAAGCAAGCACATTCACAGGTACACAATTGGTTGCCCAATGTTAGCATTCAGCAACCATAGCACAGCTACCACTTAACATCGGTGTAGATTTACATTACCTGAACATGATGTTGGATCTCAACCATGATGTCCACATGTCTGCTATACGTTTTCTAAGCCTACCTGCCTTTCCCCCCTCCCAACTATCTTCTCTCCTCCCCCAAAAACTTGCTAGCTCTGAAAGAAGCCAATAATGATTGTTCCTCACTCTGTGGTAAACTGATCCTTGTAGACCAGAATTTCTGGGAAAGTCTTCAACCAACATGGGTAACTGCAGTGAAGACATAGTAATAGGCTCCACTATATGGGTGCCAGGGATCAATACAGGTGTCCTCATCACAGATATATTTTAAGGATCATGTGAATTGTAGATCATCCATATGAAAATCACCTATACTCTAGATAAGTGTACCTCTGAGATTCATGTAGAGTAAATCTATCCCAGACTCCCCTAACTAGAGCAAGAAAGATTGACTTTCAAGTTGATCCTAAGCATCTTTGCTCAAAAGTACTTCCTGCCATTTTCCATTTTGGGCTTATTCACCTCAGGTATCTAGGGCCAAAGTCTTTCCTAGGCCAAAGTGGAGACGCCAGGAATTCAACCCAGGAGTTTCGGTGTGCAAAAACATGTGCTCTGCCACTCATCCCCCAAGAATTGGTGGAATTGTTTTATGAAGTCCATCCACTGATAGATGCTGCTAATCAATTCATGACGGATTAGCAAAAAGCCTGTGTGAAGATCATAACTTTGCACAAAAAGGTCCAAGTTTCAATCTCCTTTAACATTTCTATTTAAAAATGGGACAGGACTGAGAAGGATGACTATATTCTTGGTGCTTTTATTTGCCATCAAACCTTCTTCAACATATGGTGACCCTATGAATGAGAAACCTCCATGAGCCCCAGTCATCAACTGCCCTGCTCAGATTTTGCAAACTCAGGGCTGTGGCTTCTTTCATTGACCCTGGGCTTGTCTATACAAGGCAATAAAATATGGATTGATGTGCACTAATGTCCATTTGCAGCAGCTTTCGTTTGTCTCAATTATTATTATTTTTTTTTTTTTGCAAGATCGCAGGCATGCAAAGCTATCCACATTCGTTGTTCAAATGGGCATTCCTGAGAATCAAACTGGTGGGTGTGAGTGAATTACTCATATTTTTATTCCCACCAGTTGCCGCCACCAAACAGTATTTTAAAAAGCATATCCAAGATGTGGAAGTGTGATATTCCACTTAAATAAATAGAGAAAAGGGGCTGTTTCAACGCCTCAGTGCACAATCACAACGGCAAAAATTAAACATGGTGTTTCAGGGCACTTGCCAGCAAGTTCTGCCCCCTGCGTACATCCAACAAATCATTTTCCCACTTCTACTCTTTCTACTTTTATAGGGAATGTGCAACAAAGCAAATCGGTTGTCTCAATGAGCAGGCATGTGCATTTCCTTCAGATTTATTTTTAAATGTGGGATAAGACACAAAGGCTTTTCCCATGGAGTTTTTGCCCCCTCTCCTTCCAAATATGGGAGATTGATGCGGGATCTCATTAAGACAAATTGTATTCTCCTCGAATTCTATGAGGAGTATTTTTGCCGTATGGACAACCCCTCACTCCACCTGTAGTGCAGCCTCTCTCTTTTTCTACTACCTTCCACTTTGCTGAGTGTTATCGCCTTTTCAAGTCAGTCATATTGTCTCATGATATGTCCAAAATATGACAGCCTCAGTTTAGTCATCTTGGCTTCTAGTAACAATTCAGGCCTGATTTGCTCTGGGATCCATTGATTTGTCTTTTTGGCAGTCCATGGTATCTATAGAACTCTCCTCCAGCACAATCTTTTCAATGAGATGGCTGTTAGAGATTGTGAAAAGCTACAAGTAGAGTGGCCAGATTCTACTGGGTGAAATTAGGAATGAAAAATGCATGCATTGTGTTTGCATTTTCCTATGAAAGTATCACTTTCACACCTCCTGAGAACAGTAATGAGATGAAGTACATCTTGGCTTACATGTGCATACATTTCTGATGCCTGCAGTGCATTTCCCTCTCCATTGACGCCCCCTTGTTGTGGGAGAGAGGCTTGTGTGCTAACCGAGTAGTCCAAGGCTCAGCTATCCAACATATGATACAAAAACTGATGAAAAATGAATTGGACATAGCTCCCACTTTAGAAGAGACCCTTAAGGCCATACAGCAGTTGAAAAACGGCAAGGCAACTGGGATTGATGGAATCCCACCTGAAGTTTGTAAACACGGAGGTCATGTACTCCATGATAAATTCCATGAACTCCTTGTGAATTGCTGGGAAAAGGGGGAACTGCCATCAGATCTCCGAGATGCAGTCATCATCACCCTGTACAAGAAAAAAGGAGCAAAATCCAATTGCTATCAAGGCATAACACTGCTCTCTATTGCTGGAAAAATCCTTGCAAGGATACTCCTGAACAGATTAGTTCCTGCTATTGCTGAAGAACTTCTTCCTGAAAGCCAATGTGGCTTCAGAGCCAATAGGAGTACTACAGATATGGTATTTGCCCTTAGACAACTGCAAGAGAAATGTAGAGAGCAGAACAAGGGTCTCTATGTAACATTTGTTGACCTCACCAAAGCCTTCGACACCGTGAGTAGGAAAGGTCTGTGGGAGATCCTGGAAAGACTAGGATGTCCCCCCAAATTCCTTAAAATGATTATCTTGCTACACGAGGGCCAGCGCGGTCAAGTCAGATATGGCGATGCTCTTTCAGAGCCCTTTCTAATAACTAATGGAGTGAAGCAAGGTTGTGTTCTTGTGCCAGCTTTATTTACAATCTTCTTCAGCATAATGCTCCAAAGGGCTACGGCAGAGCTTGAAGAAGACAACGGCATCTATATACATTACCGTACTGATGGTAGCTTGTTTAACTTAATCCGTCTGAGGGCTTGCACTAAGACTCTAAACTATCTAGTCCGTGAACTGCTCTTCACTGATGATGATGCCCTTGTCGCCCACACAGAAGCAGCTCTGCAGCGCCTAACATTCTGCTTCGCAACAGCTGCAGAGCTGTTTGGGCTGGAAGTCAACCTGAAGAAAATGGAAGTTCTTTACCAGCCTGCACCACAGGACGAACACCACCATCCCCACATTGCCGTTGGCAACTCTGTGCTCAAGTCCGTTCAGCAGTTCACCTACCTGGGAAGCATGATCTCCTCAGATGCCAACATTGACAAAGAGATCAATCACAGATTAGCAAAGGCACATAGCACATTTGGAAGACTTTACAAAAGAGTCTGGAGTAATAAACACCTGAGGTGAAACACAAAAATCAGTGTATATAGAGCCATTGTACTGTCTATTCTCCTTTATGGGTCTGAAACATGGGTCACCTATCGCCACCACCTACGACTCCTCGAACGCTTCCATCAGCGCTGTTTACGCACAATCCTAAATATACACTGGACTGACTATCTGACGAATGTTGCTGTCCTTGAGCAAGCAGGGATCACTAGCATTGAGGCCATGATACTGAGAACACAGCAGCGCTGGGCAGGGTATGTTTCTAGGATGGAGGACCATCGCCTCCCCAAAATAGTATTCTACGGTGAACTCACCACAGGTCAGCGTAAGAGGGGCACTCCAAAAAAGCGATACAAGGACTCCCTGAAACAACACCTCAGGCTCGGCCAAATTGATCACCAACAATGGTCCTCCCTGGCTTCACATCAGGAGGCATGTAGACAAACTATCCACAATGCTGCAGCCTTATTTGAGAACTCATGCCGAACAAGTCTTGAAGAGAAACAACAATGCAGAAAAAATCACAACCCGAAAACATCACCCAAGGAAACCTTCTGCTGTGCTTTCTGCAACCAGACTTGTCTATCTCAGATTGGCCTTTTTAGTCATCAGCACACTCGCAGAAAGCACGGGATGAGTCCTTCCTGAATCTTCGTTTGTGAAGAGAAGCCAGAGACAGAGTGCATTTCAACAAAGACAAAATGCATACTTTCAAAAACTGTGCTCGACTTAAAAGGCTTATTTTGGGGGGGGGGGAGACACACCACAAAAACACTTTAGACCATGGGGCAAATGCATACACGTAGGAAAGAACTCACAGCAAAGCCAGAGTACCTGTGGAAAAATGTATCTAAACATATGCATGAATCTCTGTGCAGGAAGAAGAGAAGCAGGCTATCAGTCCAGTAGAGAAGTGGGACAGGACAAGAAAGCTGGTAGGATGCTCCAATGAAACTGGCAAATTTTTACATCCCTAGATAAATGGACCAATGGTCTGAGGCAGCAGGATGATGTCAGGACATCATTTAGCCAATCAGATCTGGTTGCGTGATGAAGTTACTGAGGGAAAAGAAAGGCAATTAAAAAACTTAGGCTAAGTTTTACCTATATAGTACATGACCGCCCCCCCCCCCCCCATGTAGCAGCACAGAGACTTCTTGAAAAATCCAATGATCTCTGCCTAACAAAGGAGCCTGTGGCTTCACAAAGGGTCAAAGTCATGCTGGATACCAAAAAAGGTTGCCTTGCAGCTGCAGAAAAAGTTAAATTTTATTGCCCTTGGTCTTAGCTCCACATGGCCAGGAAGTAGGAGTAGTCTCTGCCTGCAAGAGATCCCTCACCTGAATGACAACATAAACAATATCTGAGACAACATGTAGACCTGTGACTTCAACACCGTCACTTTTCTTTCTTTATTTTTTAACATCTTTTGCCTGATGAAGAAGCCAGTAGAGCTTTGAAAGCTTGCATCATGTGCATTGCAGTAGTGCTTTTTTTTGCGGATTCTGGATTTTGTAATTTCAAAATTGTTCAGAAAAACCTGAGTTGTTTCGGTTAGTCCAATCTGTTCCTGTTATTTATTCATCTTTCTTCCACAAGAAAAATCTCAATCAGATGCCATGTTCCAGGTATTCAACGCACTGCATTCAGTGATGAAAGGAAGAAAGGATCTGTTTCTTTTCTGCAGGAAAACATTGTCTTGGGTCTTGGAGGGGGCAGCTGAGGGGGGGAAAGATAACAAGTCTCTCATTTAGAATTGCAAGAGGTAGAAAGTCTGAAGATGTGATTCTTATCTTCTAAAGAGCTTTGTGTCCATCAGTTCCTACAGTAGCTTTCTGAAATAGGTAACCTTAATAGATATAGCTGCATATGGGTTCATTGTACCATGAAATTAAAATTTTAATCTGAATTGATGAACAAAAATGCTGGGGCATTTTTTTTCTCCTTTTCTGTCTCCTCCTACTTCAGAGTTTAATAACTATTTCAGTTCCAGGAGAAGATGGCACCTTATTGTGACTGCTTATTGGACACACTGGCTCTCAGGAACAATGAAATGTGTGTGTGTGTGTGTGTGTGTGTGTGTGTTGAATGTTGATTTTCACAATTATAACCAGGATGGAATGATAAGGGTGGTTGCGCAGGTACAAACAGAAGGGGTATGGAAATAGGAAGATGATGTTACTAGCTGTTCATAAATCAGCATTTGTTCTCTTTTCCTTTTCAATTTGGAACAATTAAACAATGGCCAAGATCCTGAATGTGTAGCTCCACTTTCTCCTCTCTTCCCCCAGCTCCCAATCTACCTATCTATTGCTGAGTCCCAGATATACCCAGGGCTATCAAGTGGCCAGGGGGAAATGGGGGAGAGCCAAGCATCAGGTGGCTGGGTTGCCGCAGCCAGTCACAGGAAGATAACATCATCCTCCCAGACCCCTAGAAAGCTCATGGGAATCCCAAGAGGAATCGTAGAATTGGAAGAGACCACAAGGGCCATCTAGTCCAACCCCCTTCCTTGTGGTATACACAAAGCATTTCGGAGACTCCACCACACTCTGAGGCAGTGCATTCCACTGCTGAAAAGCTTTTACTGTCAGGAAGCTCTTCCTAATGTTTACGTGGAATTAAAAACCTCCAAAGAAGGAGACTCCACCATACTCCAAGGCAGTGTATTCCACTTCCAAACAGCTCTTACTGTCAGAAAGTTCTTCCTAATGTTTAGGTGGAATCTCTTTTCTTTTAGTTTGAACCCATTGCACTCCTAGTCTCTGGAGCAGCATAAAACAAGCTTGCTCCATCCTCACTATGACATCCCTTCAAATATTTAAACATGGCTATCATGTCACCTCTTAACCTTCTTTTCTCCAGGCTAAACATACCCAGTTCCCTAAGCCTCTCCTCATAGGGCATGGTTTCCAGACCTCCCATCATTTTGGTTGCCCTCCTCTGGACATGATGCCTGTTTCTTCTTGCAGGTGGTTGCTGATACACAGTCACTGCCTGGGCATCTCCCATCTTCTCCCATGGCCATGGGATGATGTCCCAACAGCAGACAGGTAAGCTGAGCAGGCAAGGTACCTCCTTCTGCAATGTCCACAAAAGGCATTGTGAGGAGTGGTTGATGGAATGCTGCTGAGTGAATGGGAAGAGAGCATGCAGGAGCCAATCCCAGAGCAGGAAACTGTTATGGGAGGGGTTTCCTAGAGTTTTGAAAGATGGGTATAACAGCTGAGAGTTTCAGTTTGAGGTTTTGAGTGCAGTTGAGTGATGACTGTGTGAAGTATGGTCTGTGCTGAATGGATTTTGTAGTGAGTGGAAATTTAGAGTATAAGAACAAGTGATTGAGTCTGGTTGTTTCTGGTTTTGTTATCAAAGGCTCAAAGAAATATTATCTGAGCTTTTACATAGTCACCACAGAGTAGGACTAAGAGATATTTCACTATTAATAAAGTTGGAGGCACAGTATTAAAGCATTGCTGTTACCACATGCAGTTAATAAACCAATCTTTATGTTTTTATTTATGAAGTCCAGACTCCTCGTGAATTATTTCCCTCACTGACATCTATCAGGCATGCTTACCCATTTAGTCCACACAATTACATATACTATCCACAGAAAGTCAGACCAAGGAAGGGATGAGGGGCATTTGGAAGAAAGGTGATAGTCTAAGCGGAGAGGCAGCCAGGATGAATAACTGTGTAAATTTGGCTGGTGTGTCCTGCCCTCCACAGGCATATAGAAGGACGGTGTCAAATTACACCTGTGTATGCCTCTAACAGAATTATGTCTTGGTATTTGTAGATGAAAGCCAAGTCTGTCTCCAATGTGGGGGACAGACAAGATCCTATTCAGCATTTCTGTGGTGTAAATGTATGTTCATGAAGTAGCATGAGGTTGTAGCTTTGCACAAGCAATTGTGCAAAGGAACCTCAAGTGGATGATCCCCATTGTGCAAGTGCTTGCCATTAGGAATACATCCTAGTTAGGGTTTGCCTATGTGCACATGTAGGGGAAACCACTGCTGCCAAAATGATTACACTTGGACATGTCATGAGAGAGCAGGATTCATTGGCAAAGATGATAATGCTCAGTAAAGGAGAGGCAGTAAGAGGGATACCATATTCCAGATAGACTGACTCAACAAAAGGAAGGTAGAGCACTGACTCTTCAAGACATAAGCAGAGCTATTGGTGACCAGGGCTCTTAGATGGCTCCCATTCCTAGGATCAACATAAGATGAAGCCATCTTGACAGCAAATAACAATTGCTTGCTAACCCATGTTCAAGCAACATGCCTACTTGCACAAATGTGTTCTAGATAGCACTTTCCCATTGGGATGGAGAAGGTGCAACCACTGGAGCAATGGGAGTTATGCCAGTGTATGTCCACAACAGAATTCTGGTCATAGTATAGTACAGCTCTGTGCTCCCTCCTACATTGATGAGACCCATTGACAGGCTGACTGGTGTGGAGGATTACAGGAATCCAATTTCCCACAATAACATGACACCAAATGTATGGCAAGTTATTAAAATGGTGGGTGACTCTCTGACCAAGCTTCTCGGCAGTGGGGCTACAGGGCTAAAATAAGTGGTAGGTCATGTCAAGGCTCCAGGATCTGCCCTGGCAGCTGCCTGAAGATGCTAGACCCTGATACCAGTCCCAAGGAAAGACTTCCATGAGTTTTCTACAGATTTTGGCAGGTACGTTATAAATATGGCTTTATAACATAGCATTACGGATCCATACTGATCTATATTTAGTAGAACTAGGGAGCCCTACTGGTACCCTAAATAAATGCCACCTCAACCCAACTTGAGAGTCAGCTGCAAGATAAAGCATATTAGCTAGTGATTAGGGTACAAGGAGATTGACATTTCCACACACACCCTCCACCAATGAGCAAGAGTGCAACTATCAGAAGTAGATCCCCTGTCATAAGTCCTTGTCAGCACCTTGTTTGCTGGTGGAAGGGTTGAGAATGTCATCCTCTTTGCACCCCAGTCACCACCTGAATGGACCTCCTTCACCTGATCTGGTGGCTGGCTCTTAAAGTGGCCTTGGAGGGGGGGGGGTTGGCTTGAAATGGTACTTAGGGGTTGTCTAAACGGTGAAAAGACTCCTCCCAAAATGTGAGGAGAATACAAGCAGTCCTAATGGCTTTCTGCATCATATTGCCGTATTCAGAAGGGCCCAAAACATCAAAAACTATGAAGGAAAAGGTTTGCAGCTTTTCCTAGAGTTTTTTTTAAAAATAGCGGGAGGATGCACATTCCTGCTCGTTGGAAGAAGCGATCCGACTAGATTTGCGTTCCCATACTGAAAAGCTGATTGGCCAGATGAACACGGGGGCGGGGTTTGCTAACAAGGCAAGTGCCCAGAACCACCATGTGTGTGTGGGGGGGGGTTGTCTTAGCGAGAGAGCACTAATATGATGAAACATTTTTTTGGGGGGGTTGCTTTTCTGTTAAGGCAAAATATTGTTCTATCGCACCTTGGGAATATTTTTTTAAAAAAAATACTGTTCGGAGGCAGCAAATTGGTAAGTAAAAACACAAGTAATTTGTGCACAGACGCCATCTTGATTTACCGGCATGCCTTTTTGCACAGGAAATGTGGATAGCTTCACATACCTTCAATCTGCCAAAAAAAAAAAAAAAAAACACCCCAAAACCATTAAGACAAATTGCAGCTGTTGAGAGTTGCCTTTACTGCACAGCAATTCGCTTCTTTTTGCCTCGTATAGACAAGCCCTTAGTTACATCCCCTTGCTTAATTAGAAGGTCTAGGATTCTGGTGTTTATCTAGACACTGCCCTGAGATCTTGTGCAGGACAAAAATGTTTCTATACTTTAATAAATACATATTTATTTATTTATTTATTTAATAAATATTTTATTAATAAATAAACTTGTAATAAAATGTGTTTGTGGGGCAGAGGAGAATTTCCATCTTGAGCATCAAAACTCAAAGCCTGTGGTGTATAATCGTGGATGGGTCCTTACTAAGGATAGAATCTAAAGAGCAAGGGTAGACAACTGACTCCTATTGTATTCCAACTAGAGTCGACCAATTAAAATCAATGGAACTTACATACATGATGAATAACAACCCATTCATTTCCTTGGGTCAGCTTTTAGTTGGGGCTAAAACTGGGTTTAGCCCAGAGTGTTCCATTTCTGGGGTCTCTGATTGACTCCATCCATATGAAAAAGGTGTGGTATTAGGTAACATGATCAGCAGCCTTGTGTGGTGAATTTCTTGTTCAACTGTTATCACTGTGGGAACCGGGGAGGATATGATGCGCCGTCATGTGGAAACCTCTCTACACATTCAAAACTAACAAGTTAGCATGAGTCAGCAGCATGATGAGGTTACAGAAAAAGCTAATAAAATAATAGGCTGTACTAATAAAGCCACTGTCCCCAAGTCATGAGAATCAATAGTTCCACTTTATTTTTGTGCTAGTCAGATTTGCAGACCAATAACCTCTGGAGACCCAAGGTTCGAATCCAAAAAACTGGAACAGTTTCACAGGAGGGCAACCAAGAGCATTCAGCAGCAATGAAAACAAGTCCTATGGCGAAAACATGAAGGCACTTCAGAGAGAATATTGAAAAGAGGCACGAGAGCACTCTTTAAATCCTGAAGAGCCATCATATAGAAGAGAACAAAGGGTAGTTGCACGCCCTCCAACATTTCACAGATAAAAACCAGGAAATGTGTGGCCAAGCAACATCAGAGTGTGTTCAAGATGGCAAACATTACCAAGGAGGAAAGGGCAAGCTAGGTGAGGCTGCAGCAGTTTGCTTTTGCCTGAGCCTACTGGGAAAGGCAAGATTCTGCCCCCTTCTCTCCACTCCCCTGCTGAGTTAACTGAGTGAACACTATTTATTTATGTATTGCACTTTGAATCCAGCTTGCAGCAACTGAAGTAAGCTGAGGGCAAAGGGGGAAACTGGGAGGAGGTAACTGGGGAATTTTAAAAGCAGCTGGAAAAGTGGAATGGAAATGTATAATTGGGACTGTCCCTGCCAAACTGGGACCGCTGGAGGGTATTCCATAATCAACTTTTCAACTAGGCCTAAATTTGGATTAATCAGGAATCCTGAAAGCAAGGCCCAGGTGAGTCATTGAAAGCAGCTATCCCTCCTCCAGCCCTTAGCCATGAGGGAAGAGTAGTGCAGCAAGCAGAGAGGACAAAGATTTGTGTGTTGGGCCAGGGGAGAGCTAGGATTGGAGAAGCTCAGATCCAAACACTTGGTTCCTCTTCTGCCAAACTTCCCTCAAGCAACAGCAAGGAGGAGGGTGACATCAAGGCCTCCTGGTTAGTTTTTCAAACACACACCCAATATGCAGTCATCAACTTCATATATTCAGTTAAACAAATTAAGGCATCTTATGTAAGCACACTCTAATTTAATAATTATATTTAATTATATCATATGTAGATAGGAACACTTTGTTTCTCTTTGAAGTACAGACGGAGGCACTACCAAAGAAACAAAACCCTATTATAGAGTATTATTAACAGGTTGAATCTCCCTTATCCGAAATGCTTGGGGCCAGAGGTGTTTGGGATTTTGGAATATTTCTGATTTTGGAATACTTGCGTATACATGATGAGAGATCTTGGAGATGGGACCCAAGTCTAAAGACAAAATTCATATGCACCTTATACACATAGCCTGATGGGAATTTTATACACAATATTTTTAACAATTCTGTGCACGAAACAAAGTTTGTATATATTGAACCATCAGAAAACAAAGGTGTCATGGGTGTGGATGGTGGAAGCAGCTCTATGGTAGATTCGGAGGGGCTTGGGCTGCTGTGGAGGGAGGGAATGCCAGCCTCTACAGTGACCTCAAATAGTCATACACAGATATAAGGTTAACTTATGAGAGCCAGCATATACCCCTAATAGGATGTTAGCTTTTGTGCCTTTACACCAAGGACAGGGAGCTTTAGGCTCAAAGGCTAAATCTAGACTTCATGGGGTCCCAACCCAGCCTTAAATGCACTACAACGTGTGGGATTTTGATTTGTGTACATGGGAATATCTCATTGCTTGCCCTGTTTAAGTTTGTTTTTACATTGTCAAAACCTTATTCTGATTTTTAAAAATTCAATTTGATATTCTCTACACCAGTGTAAAATTGCTCTACACTAGTGTAAATTTGTGAGTATAGCAGTGTAAAAGCCGAAATCAGAATTGTAAAGCCTTAATTCGATACCCTCTACACTAGTGTAAATGTTTGAAGCTTGTTGATTGCTATTGCTTTTTGAAATGAGGAATTTCAGGTTATTTTTGCATTAGTAAATATTGTGCATTTAAATTTGAGAGGGGAAGGATTATCACGAATTATGCCTTTACTTAAATTGTGGCTATTGATTTGTACTGCATGAGAACCACATAAAAGTAAAAACAATACACATGCAAGTTTTAAAATACTTTATTGATAGATCGTTTTTTGGGTCCCTTTGAAAGAATGCCATTGTCTGGTGACTTCTCTCTCTCTCTCTCTCTCTCTCTGTAAAAGGATAGCTTCTCACTATCTCTCTCTCTCTCTCTCTGGCTTCTCTTCGCAAACGAAGATTCAGGAAGGACTCATCCCGCGCTTTCTGCAAGCACGCTGATGACTAAAAAGGCCAATCTGAGATAGACAAGTCCAGTTGCAGAAAACACAGCAGAAGGTCTCCTTGGGTGATGTTTCCGGGTTGTGATTTTTTCTGCATTGTCGTTTCTCTTCAAGACTTGTTTGGCATGAGTTCTCAAATAAGGCTGCAGCATTGTGGATAGTGCGTCTCCATGATTGGTCAATCCTTACTAGCCTTTTGGTCCCTTTGTTGCCAACCCTTCTGCCTTTGGCCCCAACCCTTGGAACTCAACACATGGGAACTTCTCTGATGTTTACTTCAGCCCTCAGGCTCAAAAAGCTTTTCCACCCTTGGTTAACACTATAACTTGTGCCATGCTAGCAGATGGAACTTGTCTCCCAACTAGGGTTGCCATAATTCTCTGCTACAAAGCTGGGACAAAAGTATGCAGGACTGGATTGGACAGACTATTGACAAAAAACGAGATGGGGGGGGGGAAACAAATTTTGACATTTAACATTGTTTTACTGCCTATATCAGAAGTTTAAATTGTCTTGTACCAATAGTTCTTTTCAGAACTCTGCACTTGGTCAATTTATTGTGAAGTGGGTGTCATTAGGCTATATGTTTTCAGTTGGAAAATGGGAACTATTCCAGGAAATCTAACTACAGTAGATGCTATTTGGGGAGAGAACTATGTAAATGGCATGTGTTTGGGTCATTTTTAACTTAGGGGTTTTCTTGGCTGGGTTTGTTCAGAGGGGGCTTGTTCTTGGTTTCCTCCGAGTCTGAGAGAGTGTAACTTGCCCAAGGTCACCCAGTGGGTTTCCATGACCAAGTGAGGATTTGAACCCTAGGCCAAATCCACACTATGCAAATAATCCAGTTTGAAAGTGGAATATTTCCCATGGCTTCTTCCTATGGAATTCTGGGATTTGTAGTTTGGTGAAGCACTAGCACTCTTTGGCAGAGAAGGCTAAAGACCTTGTAAAACTACAAATCCCAGGATTCCATAGGAAGGAGTTTCAAACTAGTTTATTTGCATAGTGTGGATTTGGCACTGGTCTTCTTGTGTCCTAATCCGACGCTCAAGCCACTACACCATATTGGCTCTCAAGTTGGCTATGCATGTAAAAACAATAAAATGCCATCATTTTTTCCCCCTCAAAGGTGCTAGTTAGGAACCAGAGGCATTTGACCTAAAGGCTTGCTGCTCCCCACTCCCAGAGCTTAGAAAAGTTACTTGTTATTACAGTCCCCCAGCTAGTGGCTGTGCTGGCTGGGAGGATTATGGATGTTATCTCAAACTCTTTCCAGTTCCGTTGTGTGGTTGGAAAAAGGAAGGGAGATTCCCTCCTCCCCTTCTGAAGTCTCTTTCCATTTGGCCACCGGCCCGTCATCCAAGGGGGAGGTGGCCTAGGAGCCAGAGACTCACCACATACACGCAAGTAAAGTTACTCTGAGTTTGACTCTGCCGCTGGCCTTCTTTCCTCTGACTCCTTCACTCTCTCTGGTGCTGTGAGGGATCTATAACAGTGTTTCCCACTTTTGTGTCCATTAGATACATTGGGAGCACTTTCCTGACTTCCACCTAAACTGCACTCTGCCACCATGTAACCCCAAAGCCGGCAGACAGTGAGCCTGAAGTCGGAATCTGGAATCTGCAGCTTCAAGCAGCCCAGCCAGATGGGACAACTTTCTTTCCCTTTAATCCGGGATTTTCCCAGTTTTCCAGGACTTATGGCAACCCTGCTTCCAATGTATCTAATGGACACAAAAGTGGGAAACGATCCCTCGTACCATCACTCTTCTTCTGAGTATGGACAGAAGAGCTATCAGCCCAACGTCCTGCCTGTATTTACATCTATTCTAGAAGCTGCAGAGCATTTTAGAACATCAGGTGTTTCCCTCAGGGATCAATGCCAATGAATTTAAGAGCCAGTGAACCTCACTAAATATAAATTGGTTGTTTGGGGATGGTTGGGGCTTTCCTCTTTTCTTTTCTTCCCTTCCTCTCCTGGTGATTTTCCCAAGTTGTTCCAAAATGTGTGGATTGAATGCAAATCACCCCAGGGTGCTGCTGATGAGGAGGCATCTTGCTGACAACTGATGATAATTCACCACTTCCTGGGATTCACTTTCCTCTTTGTTCTTACAGGAAGGACTGAATAATGAAACCAGCGTGGGGTGGGGGTGGTGACAATGTGTGTGTGAGAGAGAGAGAGAGAGAAAGAGAGAGAGAGAGGATGTGAGACAGTGAAAGAGTAAGGGAGCTTAAACAAGCATAGCTCCAGCACATCTCTAGCAGACTCACCTGGAAGCATGTAGAACGGAGGGGTTGGCAAAGTGCATCCTCAGGCTGCATGCAATCCCTTTCTGTAGCCCCTGAACCCCACACCACCATCAGTCCCCAAAGGACCCCAACTTCACAAACAATTTAAAAATAAGTGCTTGCTGTGATCTTTAGGCAATTTGTGCCTTAAACATACTTTTAAAAAAAAACGCATGAAAACATGTAAAAATCACACACCCCCAAGTACCCAGGAAACCCATTCTACCTCCAAATACCTGCATTTTCCTCTGCAGTCACTCTCAAAATGGTGACAGGAAGACATGCACCTTCACTTCCTTTCACCGTTTTTGAGAAGGTCTTGGATTGGCTATAGCCCATGGAGCAATCAGAGGGGGGGGAATTGGCTCCTGCCCCCATGCAGTTGCCCATTTCTGATGCAAAATCTACAGTTTACAGCAGAGGTAGACAACTGTGACAGGCATGGGGGTCAGTTGTATGCCCCAGGGCCCTCTATTGGGGTAAAAGTGGCATGAATGGCCAAAAATGTACAACAAACACAAAACCCACCCTTAGAAATGGTTGGATTCCATTCATTCAATTTCTAAAATTTGTTTTATAAAATATTTTTTTTAAAAAAAATCTTGAACAGTGCATAGCTGTCCTGCAACCTATGTAAAACATTAAAATACCTCTCCTGGTAGTTGCCAGGAGAAGCAGTTTATCTTTGCCTTTTGGGGGAGTCTGAGGAAGTCTGCTGGAGTTGAGAGACACAAAATGACCTTTAGGCCACATATAGCTCCAGGGCTTCATTTAGCTAGACCCTTTTTGTAAATATGCACAAATGGTGGGGGGGAAGACATGGAGTGACTATGGAGATTATCAGACAGGAATGCAAAAAGTGTTCCTGTCCCACAATCTCCACTCCCACCCCTGTACCGTCACAATCATTCTACAAAATACACTTCCCTTCTCTTCTGATGACAGAGCAGTCCAGCAGTGTTCACTTCCTGGAGTGAAATCCCACGGATTCTCATGAGAAGACTCAAGGGCAGGAAATTAAAAAATAAAAATAACACCAAAAAAAGGTTACACAAAGCACAAAAACACACTTTAAAATGTACAAGTAACCTGGGGAGGATCATAAGAAGTGTGTCACTTACCTGGATGTCCTGATCTCACCCGAAAGTGTTCTGGCAGGGACCTCCCATTGATGCTGGGATCTCACCAGCGAAACGGGGCACTTTGTCACCTACAGCCAAATCCAGAACAGAAATGGAACAGCGGATCTATTGATGGCTTCTCCCATCAATAAAAAGCAGCGCCCACAGAAGGGTAGCAGAATGGGTGTATAACAATGGGGGACAATGTCAAATGGTAACTGATGACAACTACTGATGGGAAAGACTTGTGTTGGATTCAACAAAAGTAGCCCTTTCTCACCTTCTGAGGCTCCTTGAAGAGCAAAGGCACTCTGCATCAAAACTTCCCTCCCATCTGTGAGATATATAGAGCATTTCAGGGAAGTAAATTGAAGACCAAAAAGAAGTCAGTCTTTGCTAATTTTGTTCTCAAAGGAAGCAGTGAGTAATTTTAGTATTTTTCTTCTCACTGCAAGAAAGTTTCTGAAAACTGTCCCATTTGAAAAGACTATTCACAGCTTTGGATTTACTCTGTACAAAATTCGTACATGGTATTTTTGCACAGAAACAAGTAATTTTCTGTGCAAGTAACGACATTTTGCTCACAGAAAATGCTGCTTCCTGTGCAGAAAATGCTGTTTTCTACTTAGGAAACCCCTTTGTGTGAATTCTGTGGAAATTATATCCTGTACTGTGAAGATTCTCCTCAGTCCAGGATTTTCCTTATCATTGTTTCCCAATCCTTGAAAAACACATTTTTGACCATTTTTTTCCAAATACAGTATTTCGAGATACTCTTCTATCTCTACACAGCACACATTTTTAAAAACAAACTGTGCACACAGTTTTAAAAGACACACATGCTTTAATCATGGGGAGGGAAAGGACACATTCAGTAAAACACTCACAGAAATGGGCCTTTGGGGGAGGGATGCATAAAACTGAGATTTCAATGTGGGGAGCTAAAACAAAGCCTGGGATCCAGTTATTTAGTCCCCCCTAGAGTGGACCCATTGACTCAATTATACAACGAGGAGTCAGCAGATAAGTAAATCTAATTGGTTCAATGGGTCTAGTCAGGCCGCAACTCATCATAGGATTTAGGCCAAAGTCTTGCAACCCAATATGCAAACAAGACAGGAAGAAAATGTAGCCTGGAATCAGAGACACACCACAAAATCTCTGCTAACTACAACATACATGTAACTGATTAATAAATTCATTGCCTGTACCTGTCCTCTGACATATCCAACATGAAAAGCATATTCATATATGCATAACATATCTATTTTAATCAATCATAGGGAAACAGGCCTTCAATGATGTGCTGTATTGTCTATATTCATTGTTCTTTTTTTTTTAATGGACAAGTTTTAAAATGACTTTTACAGTAGGACACTTTTGTGGGAGTTAGGGGTGGAGGAACCCCATGAAAGTGGAAAAACCATCAATATAGGCCCGCTCTTTATTTATTTTTTTACCTGAGGGAACACTTTTCTATGCATACCTAGGTCCTCCAGCATGATTCTAACTTCTAGCAGACGTTGTCCATAGAATTACACTGGACGACTTAGACATGTCTAAAGAGAATGTATTTTTTTCAATGCACAAATAATCAACTCGTGAATGCTTAACCCCCAAATGTGGATTGACAACTGTAATTCTATTGATAGTTTAATTATATTTTAACTTTTGTGTGATGTGTATCTGTTTGGTAAACCACTTAAAATCCCAGGGCTGGAAAAATGATGAGCTATAAATAAATAAGATGATGATGATGATGATGATGATGATTTGTAGTTGTTATTTGCTAGCACATCTTTGAATTAGGACCATCACGGAACATCATGCAATGCTAGATGAGATGCATTGACATTAAAAGAACAAATTAGTGGTTGACTAACCAAAGTCGCATTTATTTGAATGCTTCTGTGCTTCAGCAGAGCTAAGCCTGAGATCTTCCATCAGGGAGACAGGACATTCTTCACACTCATGTGGTTACACAGAGGTTGTCCAAGGCCACCTCATTAGTGAATTGTGGCATTTCACAACCAAAGGGGCTTGCACATCTCCACACACAAGGTGCAACATGCACTATGCACTCCCATGCGTGTTCCCATGTGAAACACATATGTGCATCTGTACACAATGTCCACCCATGTGCAATGGCATTGTATGTTCATCTCCACTTCTGCAACCTTGAATTGGCTGTGGGCACGCTGTATCAGACAAAAAATATCCATCTGCTTCTATAAGGGAACTTAAATTTGTGTAAAAAACCAAACAGGACTCTGTCCAAAGTCCTAGTTTGCAGTGTTTCTAAAAAAGCCAGTGCAATTCTAGGCTACATCAACAGGAGCATAGTGTCCAGGTCAAGAGAAGTAGTAGTGCCATTCTATTCCACTTTGGTCAGGCCTCACCTGGAGTACTGTGTCCAGTTCTGGGCACCAAAATTCAAGAAGGGTATCAGCAAACTGAAACATGTCCAGAGAAGGGTGACTAAGATGATCAAAAGTCTGGAAACCAGTCCTTTTGAGGAGCAACTTAGAAAGCTGGGTATGTTTCGCTTGGAGAAGACAAGACCGAGAGGTGACATGACAGCTGTCGTTAAATATATGAAGGCATGTCATGTAGAAGATGGAACAAGGATGTTTTCTGCTGCTCCAGAGATTATAACATGATCCAGAATTTAGAAACATGATTCCTAAACATTAGGAAGAACTTTTTTTCCCCTGTAAGAGCTGTTTGTCAGTGGAATAGACTGCCTCAGAGGGTGGGGGACTCAACATCTTTGGAGGTCTTTAAACTGAGTTTGGATGGGTGTCTTTCAAGAGTACTTTAGTGTGTATCAGGGGTTTGGACTAGATGGCCCTTGAGGTCCCCTCCAACTATAAAATTTTATAATTCTATGAATCCAGCCCATACCTGATTTAGACAATAAAGTAAGTAGGCCAGGCCTGAAGTACTGATGCCATCATTCCACACTCAGGTATCTACAATAGTTCAAGACAATCAGAAAAACTGAAGAGGTTTAAAATATAGTATAAAGGCAATTGCTATTATTAGCCACAGTACTACAGTAGCATAGCATACTATCTCTGTCCAAAGAGCAGAGTTTCCATATTCAGAGTGATGGCAACATTGGAACCAGCACCTCCGTTCATGTACTTTTGGCCTAGTTCCATTAATTCAAACAAGGAGGTCCATAAGTAGGCTACATTTTTCTCATGCTCCGATACATTGAGCATGGATCTCCACAAAGGTTTGCCCCAAGGCCATTCTGCAGAGCTCATCCCAGGAACTATTGGTTGATATCGACGGGGCTGTGTGAAACCAATTAACAAGCCTCTGAAATGCTAGTCTAATGCTTTGAGAGTGACTTCTAATGAGGGATAATGATAACAAGCATGGAAGATCTTGTTAACTTAGGCTAATGATGCAAATGTGGGAAAGGTCAATAAGTATTAGAAGATTCATTGATGGCCATTTCATTTCCACCCACTCTCTGTTCTTGCTTTTTAAAAAATGTTCTGTTCTGAGTTTACTCTAAGGTGGATGTTCTTCCTTGTCTTCAAGAGCTACTGGTTAATTCACTGGTTGCTTCCCTCTTTGTCTTTAGAAGACAAAACTCAAGATAAGATGGTCTCACTGTTTCAGATACAGATAAAATCCACCATGGAGATCCTGCAAAGAGATAATGTCTTGTAAGATCTCCATTACTCTCTTTGACTCAGCTTGTAAAGTCTACTTTATTTAAAAAAATTAATTTAATTTTATTAAATTTAATTTAATTTTATTTAAAAAATTAATTTAATTTTAATTTTATTTAAAAAATGGCAGACAGGATCAGGATCTGCCAGACATCTATGGAATCCTTTTTGATAAGCAACCTGTGGCTTTACCTTGGAGTATTAAGAAAATCCATTCAGTTTGGTTGCAATTGTTGATCAGATTTTATTGTTGTATTTTAAGGCTGTAGACATTGGCCTCAAATCCAATTCTGAGTCCCAGCTAGAATCAGTGAAAACCTGACAAACCAACACTCATTTATCAATGTAAGTTCTATAGATTCAATGGGTTTACTCTAGTTGGGACTGGCAATCAGATTTAGACCCATAATTTACCTTGTTGTCCTCTCTCATATGTGAAAATAAATGCAGCATAGGAACCTAAATGCCATGAGCAAGTGAAGAGGGATACCTACAGATATTAAAATTTGAATATTTATAGATGGGCAATATTTTCCCAGACAAAAGAGTTATATAGGGAGCCCTGGTAGCACAGTGGTTAAATGCCAGTACTGCAAGCCACAAAGTTATGAGTTCGATCCCAGAGGGCTCCAAGGTTGACTCAGCCTTCCATCCTTCCATACATCGGTAAAATGAGTACCCAGCTTGTTGGGGGCAATTAGCTAAAAAAACAATGTTAACCGCTTAGGGAGTGCTTCAGCACTGATAAGCAGTATATAAGTATCAATGCTATTGCTATTGCTATATACACAACAAGCAAGGTTTGTTTGTAAAACATATTACCAAGTTGCCTTTCACCCTAGAAAAATAGTCCCACAAGGTGACTCATGATTTAAAACCACATTTAAAGCGTGGCTATATCTGGATCCTGCCCAAAGAATGTATTGGTAATTAATATATCGTACATGTTTGTAAAACAGCTTTGAGGCAGATTACATTAAGACTACAACTGAAACACGCTGGCTACTGTTGCTATTGTTACGTGCCTTCAAGTCATTTCTGACTTATGGCAACCTTAAGGTGAGCCTATCATGGGGTTTTTTTTGCCAAGATTTATTCAGAGGAGGTTTGCTATTGCCTTCCTCTGAGACTACTGAGAGAGTGTGACTTGCCCAAGGTCACCCAGTGGGCTTTCATGCCTGAGCAGGAATTTGAACCCTGGTCTCCAGAGTCATAGTCCAGCGCTCAAACTATGATACCAGAGTGGCTCTTTTCTTAATATACCCAACCTGGAATTAAGTGGGGGGGGGGTTCTGTTCTCCCATTTTCCCTCTTGTATTTCTAAGTAGAAGCCCAAATCTTAACAGACCATTAGCTAAACCAAATCAGTGGGGTAAGAAAGGCAACCAAACCTTTTTAAGACAATTGGTAGATTGCAAAATTTGCAATGGAAATGATTAGATAGATAGGATAGATGGAAGATAAGATGGATAGATAGATGATAGATGACAGAGGTGTCTTACCTTTCTCAACTCTTTCAGAATTTAAATTTTTATCACTGTACATGTCTTTGCAGCCCATTTGCATCTGTTGGTATACACCTTTCAATAGACTACCTTTCTCCCCCCACCCCGGTCATACACACATACGTACATATGCCATGCCCCCATCTCCTCTCTCCTAGGCTCTTGTTCCCCACCTCCCCTTTCTTAAGAAGACTTTCCCAGGTCTTTTTTCTTTTCTTTTCTTTTCTTTTTTTTTGGCTGCGGTTGAACGGTGTTGGCTCATAGCCATGTTGCAACAAAGACTTGGCATTCCAGCTGTCTGCTTCTAATCTCCAGTGTCAGCTCTTGTTAATGTTTCAGCGTGAAATCAGAGGGGGCAGAGCTGCATGGAATATTAAAAAAAAGAGAGAGGGGTAGTGGGGGACCATGATCAGAATTCCAGTGAAATGTTGATAGCCCTGTGAGTGTGGGGCTGGAGTCCCACCCACCCCCCAATGAAATCCACCTTCTTGCATGAAATAAAATGGAGTAGGGGGGGAGGGAGGGAAAGAGAAAAGACTTCTACCATTGAAAGCCTAGAGGAAGTGCAGCAGCGTGCATCGGGGAACAAAATTAGCATTTTATTTTTCAATTGGAGATCAAAGTTGATTTTCTTGGCCTACGTGACATTCATAAGAATGGGTTACTCCTCAACCTGTTTTAGGCACCTAACTTTTTACAGAAACTAATTCTTTCCCATTGCCCAAAGAAATTATATTTCTTCCACAATTATATCTTCGGCACTTCAGATTTCAGCTTCGTAAAGTGACCATCTCCTCAAATGATGGGAAATGTCAAAATTGCCTCGGGCAATCTCCCCCTCCCCTTTTCCCCCCTCCATCCCCTCTGAGAGAGCTAATAATGAAATTCAGATTGCCACCATAGGCATACTTTCCTGAAAGTGAACTCCACTGATCACAATGGGATTTACATCTGAGTCAACCTGTACAAAACTATGCTGGGTTGGCTGTATAGTTATAGTGATACCGGAGCCATATCAAGACGTTTTGGTGCCTGGGGTGGAACTTCAAACGGTGCCCCCCCCATGTACCCACCCAAGTCAAGGTACATAATATCAAAAGCCAGCCAAGATATTTTGGCACACACATGAGAATTAGACAAACTTACCAGTATCATACCCTCCAACATTTCTCAGATGAAAACCAGGATACATGTGACCAAGCAACATCAGAGTATAGTTAAGATGGAAAAAGTGATCAGCGAGGAAAAAGACACAAGGTAGGAGAGGCTACAACAGTTTGCTTTTGCCTGAGACCACTGGGAAGAGAAAGCTCCAAGGTTCACTCAGCCTTCCATCCTTTCGTAGGTCGGTAAAATGAGTACCCAGCTTGTGGGGGGCAATTAGCTAAAACACATTGGAAACTGTTTAATGCAGTGTAGATGTGTAAATAGCTATTGCTTAAAACAATTTGTAAGCCACTCTGATAGCCTTGTGGCTGGAGAGCGGGGTATAAATAAATAAATAAATAAATAAATGATTCCACTCCCTCCTCTCCTCTCCCCCTTGCTGAATCATTTGAATGTAAACTCCTTTTGCAGTTTGAACTCAGTTTGTAGCAACTGAAGTAAGCTGAGGACAAAGTGGGAAGATGAGAATAAAATTGGGAGATTTCAAAAGCAGCTGGAAAAGTGGGTTAATCAGAACTTAATCAGGACATTTGGGGAGTATGCATTGTTTCCCTATCTCTGGCAGTAAAAAAATACACTAATCACCAATAAAGCAATGAATGTTTTGTTGCCCTTTTGTGACACCAAAAACATAGTGCTTGAGGTAGTTGCCTCACCCTGCCTAATAAACAGACTGGATGACATAATTACTAGAAATGGAGTGAGCCCTTCCAAGTCTGATTTGCATGGTTTCGTTAGTGTCGTATCTTGGTGCAATTTTCAAGTGAAAAGCACCCAAAAATTACACTGAGGGTGGGAATTGAATGGGGGGGGGATTTTGCCGGACTGGCGGGAGGCCATGGAGGTTACAAAAGGTCAGGCTTAAGGGGCCGCAGGTAAACCATGCATTCTCCCTCAGCCATATCTAAATGGGTCTCCAGCATCAGACAAGGACATCACAGTTGCTTGCCCAAATGGGAAAATATGGGAAACTGCAGGTTTTGTGCCACAAAACTATCCCCAGCTCCCTTGTCAAATTCCTCTGACCCCTGTGGAATATTGGCCAGAATCCTCTTTCACAGTCTACATTACATAACTTTACATATAGTTAGCTAAACCTGTTAGTGAAATTGCAAAGATGCATAATGTGACATGGTGGCATCACTAGGGTTGGTGTCACCCAGTGCAATATAACTCATGGTGGCACCCCCATCAACCTCCTCCCATACTAGACTGTACTCCCAGCAATCTACATAATCGCAGCAATCTACATAATCTGCACACAACTTTGTGGGTCACTAAAAACCTACATGCAGGAGAAAAACAAGAAGGAAGGCTCATTCATGGGGGTGGGGGGGATAGAGTTCTATCTGACAGAGCTTCAGGTGTCTTTCACACAACACAGTTATTGCTCTTTGGTCCTACTTTAACTGCCTCCTATGGAATCCTGGGGTTTGTAGTTTGGGGAGGCTCCAGAGCAGCTCTGTGACAGACAATTCTGAATTGATTATAAAGCTAGAATTTCCAGGTTTCTATAGGATGGACGCAGAGCAACTCAAAGGTCTATACTTGTGGAGTGAGAAAGCCTTGACACTCCACCACCTCCTTCTAGGATCTCAGCCATTAAGCCCCAGACCCCATTTGTCTTCTTCTTGCAGGAGAGCACAGGTGCTTCAGATCCCAACAAACCTTTCAGCACCATTAAAACTCTCCAGAACTGATCCCACATATATTAGCTCTCATTTGTTGACTCCCCATGCATATGGTATATGAACAACATCTGGATCATTGTGAGGGTCATGGAGAACATCAGGTTTCCTTGCCTGTGGTGTCCATTTCATTTTCACACCACTGAGAACAGACGTAATGGTTCAGTGAAAATTCCTTCCTTGACTCTGGGAAAGTCACATCTGAAGAGCCAGCTTCATCGTTATACATCCCTGCAAGTGGAAAGTTGGTACATCAGGGACAAGGCTGCATTAAATCCTTCTCCCTGATGAATTAGATTGTCATGAGCTGGGAGGGTCCGCCGCTCCCCCTTCTCCTGTATCCATGATTCCTCCATCTGCAGTCTGAAGTGGTACAGTCTGAGAGAGCCCATGTACTCAGATTTAAATAGGCCTTCCTTTCTTTTCAAAAAGTAGGAAGTAAGCCAAAGCCCTCCCAACTGTTGCTGCTTTGTAGCTTGACATCCCAGCCTGGGAAAACCTTTAGACAGTTTGACATTTTCCAAATGACAATGCAAGAACACCCAGTGCCTCCACTTGCCTACCAAATGGAGATAATATACATTTCCAATTAGCCGTACACATTCTAGTCAGGTTCTCTTTTACCGCCTAACTATCTTTGTTTTGCCTAAAAAAAGCTAGTCAGTCATTAATGAAATCCTTCCATTCAGCTAATCCTGGACACAATGTGGCTTTTTTTCCCTCCCTCCCAGGCTACCAACGTTCCCCTGTGCTGGCATAAAACTACAGTTACACAAAACTCACCACAGCCTTAAGTTCCCTTGTCATTTGCTTTTCATTACATACCTGATGTAGCCCAGCCGTAGTCAAAGGCACCCTTCATCACCAAAGCAACGCATTCGATTACATGCACACCAAATTGCTTCTTTTTAACACTCATTGTGAAACTTCCACCATCACCAGTTACATAAAATATCTTCACAATGTCTGGACTTCATAGCACTATTTGATTTGCATCATCGTTTCCATGACTCTACTGATCTACCTTGTGGTAAGGCACCACACCCAAAGAGCTGCAATCAGGAGTGTTGTAGCACAGGGGGCTACAAATGTTTTGATTCCTCACTGACAACTTTTTTTTTAAAAAAAGAAGCAATTTGTTTGCCTGTAACCTGCAAAGGTGCAAGTTTATGAGAGCTATACACTCTAGAGGCTTTCAATTACAGCTCCCAGCATTCTTGATCACTGGGCATGTTGGCTGGGGTTGATGAGAGATGAAATCTAAATCATATGGAGGGCACCAGATTTTTAGACAAGGTTGATTTAAAACAGGGGTAGGTCGATCATGGCTCTTAAATTACATTTCAAATGGCAAATGACTTCTGAAGGAGGATTTCACATTTGAGGGATGAATATGAGGAGATTGTTGGGAGTGTTGAAGGGGGTGTAATCTGCGAGGGTCTGGGGAGGGGAAATATGGTCCCTAAACTCTCGGAAGTTTCCCACACTTTATCTAAGACATCTGTATGTGTATTTTATCATAACCATGTCATACACCCCACCTGTCCCAGTTTGGCAGGGACAATCCCATTAACCCTCTGTTTTCCCACTTTTTCAGGTGTCTTTAAAATGTTCCAGTTTCTCTCTTCTTTCTCCCACTTTCGCCCAGCTTACTTCAATTGCCTCAATCTGAATTTAAAGTAGAAAAATAGTTTGCACTCAGTTAACTCAACAAGGGGGGAGTGGCGGGTGGAAGAATCTTGCCCTTCCCAGAAGGCTCAAGCAAAAGCAATTGGCTGCAACCTATCCTAACTCTTGTCTTCCTCCTCACTATCAGCTTTTGCTATCTTGATCACACTCTGATGTTGCTTGGCCATATGGGTGCCAACTTTCATCTGTGAAACATTGGAGGGAATGCCATGTTCTTTTCCCCTTCTATTAGGGACATGGGGAAACACACTTTTCTGTCCAGTGTAGATCTAGTTACATCCTAGGGGACCCTGGGATCTGTAGCTGAGCAAAGTACTTGGATTTCTCTGCCAGAGATCTGTAAGCTGTAGTTTACAGCAGAGCTCTGGGGAACTCTAATTCTTCCACCAAACTACACATCCCAGGATGCCATAAGAGGGAGATACGGTATTTACCAAACTACTATAATTATGTGTTGTAGAAACATCCTGGGAGCTGCACCCCAAATCACAGTGGAAAATTCTAGGACCAGTAGCTGATTTCTGAAAAAATCCCTTACTTGTGTGCCATCCCTCCCCCCTCTCTCATACACACACACACACAAACTGCATACAAACACATCACTAACAAATGTCAACACCTCACTGCTGTCCCCACTTACTCACTATCAGAGACACCCCTACAAAGTACAAATGCCTAGAGTCCCACCAACCTGCTAGGCTAAACAACCACAGCACCTTCACCGAAATGACTCCTCTGTTCTGGCCAACCTGTGAATGACTGAGCAGCTAATGCTGTGGCGTGCCAACACCTGTCCCTAGTGAATTCAACCTCTTTGCCCTCTTTAGTGTATTAACTTTATAGCCTCCACAAAGCTGAATCCATGCTACACAAATAATCCAGTTTGAAACGGGATTATTTGCCATGGCTCCTTCCTATTGAATCCTGGGATTTGTAGTTTACAAGGTCTTTAGCCTTCTCTGCCAAAGAGTGCCGGTGTCGCAACAAACTACAAATCCCAAGATTCCATAGGAAAGGAGCCTTGGCAAATAACCCTGTTCCAAACTGGATTATTTGTTTAGTGTGGATTGAGCCCAAAAGATGCTTCAACCTTATGCGTGGGTTCCAGGGAGTGCTGCGAGTTACAATGAGGAGCTGGGAGCGTCTCCCTCTCTTTTTTCCACTGCACAGTTGTAGCACTTTGATGCCACTTTAACTGTTACACCTCCATCCAATGGAACCTCAGATATGTAGTCTGGTGAGGTCTTTAGCTCTAGGGCTTCACCAAACTACAAATTCCAGGATTCCATAGGATGCAGCCATGGCAGCTAAAGTGCTCTCAAAGTACTATGCAGTATTTTTTTGTACCACAAAAGAGACCCTTGGGGTTCAGAGCAATTCCACCTTGTACTCGTACTGATTAGTTTAAGAGTATGGAACTGGGGCATCTTCGCCCCCCCCTCCTCCTGCTCTGGTGCCGCCAGTGCCGCTGCTGCCGCCACCACACTAGGGATGTGTGAAGTCTTATTTATAACAGCAGCATGACATGACACCAGCAGAAATCAAAGATAGGAAGGAATATATGTGGAAGTTTTTATGCCTTTCAAACACTTAAAGAAGACTTGAATATGGGAAGGGAGGGGTAGGTACTGTGGCAGCCAGGAATGTATGAAGATTTGGGCTACAGAGGGTGAGTCAGGATTGCAGCAAAGTATTTAAAGCTTGGAACTGCCACATTTGTGACATTTCCCCTTTTTTAAGTTGTGGGACTGAAAGAAGATGTTGGTGTGGCAGACAGGAACATATATCCAGTGGCAATTGGTGGCTTTCTTGTCAGTGGGGTAGCAAATCCACTCTGGATTGTAGCCTGAACTTTAATGCTACCCAAAGTGCTGGAACTTCTCCTCAAAATAACTCCAGCACCTTGGACAGTTCCTTTCAATCCAGGTTAAAACCTAGAGTGGATTCACTACTTTAATGACCTGGAAGCCACTCTTCATGAGCAAAATGAAAGTTATGTTTATGCAAAATGGCACCCTATAGATCTGTGCCATTTTTAGGGGAACTACCAAAGAGAAAATTAGATTTAACAAGGCAAGAATACCAGTTTGGGCTTTTGGTTCAGGGAGGAGTGTGAGGTGTGTGTTTGTGTGTCTAAGATCTCTTTCCTTAAATGGTACTCCTTCCCTGTGTAATAAAAAGCAGTTGCTTACTTGTTTTAAAGTGTATCCTCCCCTTGCCTATTGTACCCAGGGCAGTTAAGGTTAATGGAGGCTGTACTATCAGCAGTGGTGAATATGCTTAGATTTTTAATCTAAATGTTGAAAGAGCTATAGAAATTGCTGAGCCCATTTTGAAGATAGGATCCAACACCTTGAAAGGAACTTGATTCCTTTCAAGTTCAGACTCATCACCCCAATGCTATGGAGTACTCTATCTCACTCTCCTCCTCAGTGGCTTCTCCTTTCTTTCTTCTACCTCAACTCTGCCTTGGTTTTTTGCTTGGCTCCTGACAGGATCTGGATTCAACCTCAGGAGGTTCACCATCTTGATGCATTCACTAGTGTTACGTGAAAAACACTAACCAAAAAACAGTTACCAACCCAAAGTATCTGATCCAAACTGCCCTCTTTTAAGAAGCTAAATCAATATGCTTCCCTGGAGTTGCTTTGGCCACCAGTGGCAATTCAATAATGAATTAACATTCAGTCCAATTTCCACACTGCTGAGAAAGGGAGGGAGGGAGGGAGGAGCTGTCTGCATTTAAGCACTTAATGATACAGCAGCATACATCTGCCCTGGAGCTTGTGTGAAGAAAAAAACTCTGAGAAAAGAGAACATGGCTCCCACAACCAATAGTCAGAACCTTGTGGATGCATCTAGTCTCTTCCAGGGGTAGCTTTGGAAGAGGGACTGAAGGCAAGCTGGCACATAAAGTTCTTACAGATCTTGGCCATCAACTCATTTCACTTATACTCACCAAACTTTCCACCTGTGGACTGAGGAGAAACAGAAGAAAGGGAAATCATATCCTGTTGGGAACTGGTTTCCTTCTTCAGAGACTAGTCCAAATTCCATTGGGTTGTCCAAACTAGAGTAAATCCACTGAGTCAGTACAATTTGTATAAGTGTCAGCTCACCATTCAACAATGGAGTCTGTGGGTGTCTGCTCTAGTTGATATTACCAATAGGATGCTATGGTGGTGAGGGATACTGGGTGCGGTAGTCTATAAAAAGCAACTTGGCCAAGCATTGATCCTCTCACAATAAAGTCCAGATGGAGGAAGAAGGCTGAGGCCTTGCCTAATCTTCTACAGAATAAGTTTTCTATTCATCCTGATTGGCAGCTGTTCTCCGGGACTTGTGCAGAGAGAAGACTTTCCCATCACATGGTACCTTTACAACTGGAAACACTTGGGGCAAAACCTCCAAACTTCCCCATGTAAACTTTTGCCATCCAGTTAAGCCTCCCCTGCCCCCTGATAGTCAGAAGAGATCTATCCAGGCATGCTTCCCTGGGTAGGGAGCTCCATAGGCCGAGTAAGCTTTTGTTTTATATCCTTTAGGATGTTCTCATGTTTTTGAAAAGAGAAGGGGACAATTTTCTGAGATGTCCAGGCACTTACAAAGTCATCACAATTAAGAAAGAGAGAGAGAAAGTGTATCCACACTACACAATTTTAGCACTTTGATATCACTTTAGCTGACATTGCTCCATCTATGGGATTTTGGGATTTGTAATTTATTCAGCGTTCTCTGTGAAATAGCTTGGATGCTCCACCTAGGTACAGATCCCAGGATTCTGTAGGATGGTGCCACGGTAGCTGGTATCAAATTGCTATAATTCTGCAGTGTGGCTACACCAAGTGAGAGAGTAAAAGTAAAAAAAATAAATGCTTATTGCACAATTTAGAATCCTCTTCCTAGCTCAAATAGAAATAACTCTGGTTTTAAAAACTGTGTGTGTGTGTGTTTTAAAAATGCCAGTGCAATAGATAATCAACACTCAGATCACAAGGCAGCCATGTTCTGCTAGCAATGAACAATGAGCAATAAGATTTCTGTCTATTCCTCCAGCACCTTCAAGGCAGTGGAAACAAATGCGCACCCTTCATATGCGTCCCAAGTCATTTGTCTTGAGCGTGGGGGAAGAGAATAACATCTCTTCTTCCATTAGTGTTTTAATTAATCCCTTTTAGTTATGAAATGTAACTTTACATTACATGGGGGTGGGGGGGGAATTACATGCAGCCCCTTAATCTGCTAATCCTTTCTCCAGACAAACTGGTTCTTTTTAAATCAACTGCCATTTTATCAACCCAGTGGAGCAGAGATCCGGACTCAACTTCACACAACAATGCATTCTTTTCACAAGAGGCTGGCTGGGCTAATATGACACCACAAAGGGGCTGAGGAACTCCAAACACACCAGCTCTTTGGATTAAAAGCATAATAATCCCATACCGGTTTTTGTTCTGAACTGATAGAATAGTTGTCTAGTGAGTCACACTTGTTTGAACTTATCAAAGCAACAATATATCAAGGCAAGAGGCTTCAGATGATTAGATTCCTTCTCCTGAGTAAATCTAGTGTCTTTAATATTCTCTTCCATTTTTTGCCCCCCCCCTCAAGTGTGCTTTTCATATCACGTTACCAAATTGCCAGGAAGTCGGGAAATTAACATGTCCATCAAAATTTCTGTTTGCTTTAATGTAGCCAAGCTTTCTTCCCCTCCCCACAGCATCCACCCCCAGAATCAGCAAGCCCCCAGCCCAGACTTAATGAGGGTAGTTTTTGAAGCTCCATTTAAATAAATAACCTCTCCCTATTGCCATACGTTCTTACAACTTGCTGTTTTTGCCTTGCTCTTTCATGCAGAATGTCATCATAAGTTTTTGACCTGTCCAAATGTTAGTGATGGGCAAACTGAACTGGTTAGAAATTGGAATTAATTTGCCAAGTTGCAAAAAAAAATTAAAAATTAAAAATACAGCACTGCAAGCTCAGATGAAAGCTATCCACTGAGGTGCAGAGACCTCAAAATATCTATAACTTTTTGTACATGCATGCCACCAATGTGCATGTTGGGAACTTGGGGTGTGTGATACGGGCTGCCTGGCTCCTTAATCCATGCCTCACTCTAAAACTCTGACTCCAAAACCCGTGTATCATGGGGAGTGTGTTTGTTTTAATTTCAAAATTTTATGCAAAGTCAAAATACACTATAAGGTTCTTGGTTATATATTGTAATGTTTGAGGATTATAGCAGTAAGAAGGGAAAGATTTAAAAAGAGAAATACTCATAGATTTCAATAGGAAAAGATAAAATATCTGAACATAAGTCCATTATAATACATTGACATAATTTTCAAATCTTGTGAGCATTGTTAAATCTTCTGACTTCTCTCCATTGGATCAGAGGTGGGGAAAATTTATTTTTCCAATACTGGAGTATCAGTGTGGATTGTCCTTTGATCTAGAAACTATCAATAGGAGTATAGTGTCTAGATCAAGGGAAGTAATAGTGCCACTCTATTCTGCTTTGGTCAGACCTCATTTGGAATACTGTGTCTAGTTCTGGGCACCACAATTCAAGAAGAATATCAACAAACTGAAACATGTCCAGAGAAGGGCGACAAAAATGGTGGGAGGGCTGGAAGCTATGCCCTATAAGAAGTGGCTTAGGGAGCTTGGTATGTTTAACTTGGGGAAGAGAAAGTTTAGAGGCGACATGATAGCCATGTTTCAATATTTGAAGGGATGCCATATTGAAGAAGGGGCATATTTGTTTTCTGCTGCTCCAGAGACTAGGGACGTTTTCAGATGTGATTTTCGGTAGCAAATATCCCAAAACAGCTCTGTTGCTGCTGCGCAGCAGGGGAACGGTTTCGGATGACGTCGTCCCTCTGCTGAAACCGTCCGTGTCACTTCTGTGACAGAATGGAGGAAGCTGTGTCATATTTCATTCATGATTGTTGTCCATGAATGAAATATGACACAGTTTCCTCCATTCTGTCACAGAAGTGACACGGAGGGTTTCGGCAGAGGAACAGCATCATCTGAAACCACTCCCCTGCCACGCGGCAGCAACGGAGCGGTTTTGGGATATTTGCTGCCGAAAATTGCAACTGAAAATGTCCTAGGACATGGAGCAATGAACTCAAACTACAGAAAACAAGATTCCATGTAAACTTTAGGAAGAACTTCTGACAGTAAGAGCTGTTTGGCAGTGGAACGAACTGCCTGGGAGTGCAGTGAAATCTGCCTCTTTGGAGGTTTTTAAACAGAGGCTAGATGATTTTCCTTGGGGTTTTTCCAGGCTGTGAGACCATGTTCTGGAATAGTTTCTTTCTGATGTTTCACCTGCATCTGTGGCTGGCTTCCTCAGAGATTGGTTGTGTAGGGGTGTGTGTGGAGTTTACATGCTGTGAACCTCTGGCTGGATGGCCATTTGTCAGGAGTGCTTGATTGTTTATTACTGCATGGCAGAATGGGGTTGGACTAGATGGCCCTTGTAGTCTCTTCCAACTCTATGATTCTATGATCAGTCTTTTAGCAATCAAGAGAGCATGAAATATCCATTTCTACTGTCCATGTGTTAAGTTCCAAGATATGGGTAAATAACTAAAAAGAATATGGACATCACTAAATAGCAGAGAGCTTTCTAGTACCAAGTTTTTTGTGTTTAATTACTTCTACCCAGAATGGGCAACTATGGGGCATTTCCAAAACATATGGGTTAAAGAAGCATTAGGTGTCTGTATTACATCTCCAGCAGTTAGAAGATTTAGATAAGTCTATATTTTAAAAAATGTTGTGATTAGTATACTCAAAACAACAGCTTCTGTTACATGAGACATAGGGCTTGTCTGCATGGGCAATTATAGTACCTTGATACCATTTTAACTGCCAAGGCTTAACCCACCCTGGGATTTGTAATTTGGTGAGGCACTAAATCACTCTGGCAGCAAATTTTACTCTCTCTGGCTTTTCTTCACAAACGAAGATTCAGGAAGGACTCATCCCACACTTTCTGCAAGCGCACTGATGACTAAAAAGGCCAATCTGAGATAAACAAGTCCGGTTGCAGAAAGCACAGCAGAAGGTCTCCTTGGGTGATGTCATAACTACAAATACCATGATTCCATAGGATGGATCCATGCCAGTTAAAGCTATCTCAAAATGCTTTGATTTTCTAGTGTGAAAGAAACTCAGGATGCACAAGTATGATCCTTGAAGGAGATGGAGCAGGGCCTTTTTGGTCCTGGTGCCAATACTGTGGGGCAATTTAATCAGCAATGCCCACTGAAGCCTGAGGTTGTGATCTTGTTGGAAAACCTGTAAAGGCTTTACAGATAAACCACAGCCTGGGGGGAATATTTAAAAAAAAAGCAAGAAATGAGCTCTGATAAAGAAGCACAGAACTATCATTTCTTGTTAAGTTTGAGGATGACAGTAAACAGCCAGAGATGGCTCGCAGTTTGTCATGTTCCTGAGCGATCTCTGACACTTTTCTCTCCCCACCAGAAGCAAGGCGACATCATAGGGGAAAGTGCCATTACTTGAAAGGATTATTAGACCTTAAAGAATATGTGCTGAGACACACAGTGGGTGATATCAGCAGAAGCTGTGTGATCTAAGGAATACTCTGAAATGCAAAGGGGTGGGGGGTGGAGAATGCAGCCGCTGGGCTCTGGAGCTTGGAATGTAAGAGGAGGAGGAGGGTGCTCCTGGGTACCAGCGAGAATGCAGAAATGTCTGGGTGGGCGCAGAGGCTGGGCAGGAAGGGGGGGGAGCAAAGCACATACATGCTGGCATGTTTGGGAAAAGCTTGATAAAAAGGCAGGTGGAGGAATGAAAACAGAGATTTAACCAAGCAGCATATTTTGCTTTGCATTCTGATATCCGCCTCATGCTGTTTGCCTCTCAATGTGTCAGTTAGTGTTAATAAGGTCCATTCTTTCTATGAGAAACCCAGAGTGTTTGCAAGCATGAGACACCAGTGGGACTGAGAACTGTTTTCCTGTGGAATGCACCAGGTGCCAGTTGACACTTTCCATTTGCTTTCAAACCCTCCCCCTCACCAAAAAGAGTGGTAGGAGGAGAGATGCAGTCTGAAATCTGTATTACCCCTTCCTCTTTTTCCAACACTACATCTCTCCCACACCAACCCCAGATCCAGATTCAGAAAAGACATGCTGCATAATGTGTGACTTCAGGTGTAATAATCAACAGCTAACTAGCACTGGGACTGAGTGTTGCCTCCTACAGGCCACGATCAGTGTAATGAGCCTTCTGTCTTCCTGTTCCAAGAAGTGCGAAGGTAAAAATTACAGTGAGCTCTTGGTATCCACTGGAGTTTGGTTCCAGGTCTCTGTCACCCAATTTGTGTGGGATCCGTGGGGACCCTCTAATGTCTGAACATTAAATTGGGGAATATTTAATTATCTCAATTATGGTAGTGATGGTAGCGAGAGGATGAGCAACAGTGGGACCTTGGAGAGCTATGTATACCTGCACTAAGGAGGAGGCTCTAAGCCAAAAGGAACAGTTAAATGATCTTTATTGGGAAAGGATATCACAGCACTCAGACTTCAAGCACTCACACAAGGCTATCAAAAGCAGTAGGAAATATTTGGATAGAGGAATAGAGTAAGAGGGTAATGTGTTATACTGTACCAAACCTGTAGAGCAGAGATTGCAAAGTAAACTGATAGCAGGAAGGTCTGGACAATGGCCTGGCTACATAGTGTGACTATCTAGATTTTCAGACAACACTGTTATAGTGTTACTATTCCACTATATTTGCTATGACTGCCTTTCTGTTGAATCCTGGGAGTTGCAGTTTAGGGAGGGGTATTTACAACTCTCAGCCAGAGAGCTCTTAGGCCTCACTAAACTACAAACCCCAGAATTCCACAGCAGGAAGCCAGAGCAGTTAAAGTGGGATAGTAACACTATAACAGTGTAGTGTGAAAATCTCCATGGAGTCAAAAGAAAGTGGAACTGTGCACAATTGAATGGTGTTTAGGGGTGATACTTATATGAACTAATTCCCCTATAGGGATAGGGGTTGGAAGTGAAATACAATAGTTGTCGGAGATTCCCAGGGCAAAAAAATGGTACTCCAGGTGTTGAGTCTCACTTGTGTGTCTGCTTTGGAAATTTCCATAGGCCCTTCCCTTGGTCTTGCATGAATCCCCCCTTGGTGTTAGGGGTCCCTGGTTTACCTGTAACCACATGGATGGCCACCTTAACCAAATTATTAAATATACCCAATTATTTGATATTACAAGATGCGAGCTGTCAGAGTAAGTAACAATCTCCTTGTGGATACCCAAATCTGTAGATGCTCAAGTCCCTTTATATACAATGGCATAGTAAAATGGTGTCCCTAATATAAAATGGCAAAATCAAGCTTTGCTTCTTAGAATTTATTTATTTGGAATATTTTCAAGCCATGGATGGTGGAATCTGGATGCCAAATCTGTGGATACAGAGGGCAGGCTGTACCTGAAAAAAAGGAAAAGAAAATTAGTACAGAGATTAAGAGCTTGTCTAGATGGACTAGGTATGCCGCCTTGGAGCCCTGCAGTCCAAACGATGCAGGGCTGTTGCCCCATCTTGCCCCTGAACAGTCCTCATGACCCCCAGGGAACAGATGTGGGGGGAGACAGGGTAAAGCCCTTTAAACTGTTATATTAAAATACCCAGGAAAAACTGCCCCAACTGGGGGGGGGAAATAGATGGGGCCCCACATGACTGCAGGAGTCCATACCGACACGCCAGCCTGTCTCTGCCACTGCTTCCATCTATGTTTCATTCTCTGAAGCAGGCTGGTTACATGCAGGGGGGCCTTGATCACATGCTATGTCCCCCCTCCCCGGCTTTGGAGAGTGTGACACAGGCAAAAATGACAGTGGCTGCAGAGACAGGCCAGTGTGTCCGTGCATAATTACACTCAATGTATCTGTTGTGAAAGTGGTTGTGCAAGGTACATTGTACATGTGCAGTTTGCTTATGACCAGATTGGACTATTGCGATGCTGAGGCATATATATATATATATATATACACACATACACACACACACACATATAAAACACCCTGCTCTTCAGCCAAAAAGACTCCCAGGGTGGCTTACCAATTGTTTAAGCAATAGCAATTTACACAGCTACTCCACATTAAGTGGTTTTCAATGTGTGTTAGCTAATTGCCCCCACAAGCCAGGTACTCACATTGAAGACATACTGGGGGCTGCTCTGGTACAACAAGTCATGGCCTAGGTGTTGGTAAGGGCAGCCAGAAGTGAGGATATAACCACTGTTGTGAAACCTCTTCATTAGCTCCTAGTGGGCCTAGTTCCAGGTGAGAACATTAGTGTTCTCAAGGCTCAGGACACAGGTATTAGAAGACCAACTTTGCCAAACAGGTGCGTACCTCTCCCGAGCCCTCCGCAGCACTTTTTACACATCTGAAAATGTCCTTAGTTACTCTTGTTGTGTGTCTTCAACTTATGGCAACCCTGAAGTGAAACTATCACAGGGTTTTCTTGGCAAGATTTGTTCAGAGGAGGTTTGCCATTGCCTCCCTCTGAGGCTAAGAAAGTGTGACTTGCCCATGGCTTCCATGACCAAGTGGGGATTTGAACCCTGGCCTCCAAAGACGTAGCCCAATGCTTAGACTACAACACCACACTGGCTCCTGTTGCTAAGTTAAGTTAAGCTACTAAGTGTGCTACTAAGGGCTTGTCTACATAGCCCAAATACCCCAGTTTGCCCCCGTTCCAAAGCCCTGTAGTCCAAACGATGCAGGGCATTAACCCCAATCTGCCCCTGGGCAGTCTGAAGAATCCTGGGCAGATACAGGCCTAGAACAGGTGCAAGCTGGGATAGGGCCCTTTACAGTGATATAAGATAATACCACTGGATCAGGCCCTGCATGTCCATGGGAGCCTGTCCCAGAATGCCCTTCCTCACTGCCATCTCCCAGAAACCAGGCAGGGGTCCCTTAGCATGTGACCAAGGGGAGCCTGCAGTCACATGTTGCAGGTCACTTTCCTAACTTCTGCATCAGCGGAGAAAATGGTGGCAGCAGCAGCAGCTGCTATGATGGGCTGGCATTCTGTTTGGACATTAGCTCATTTTCTTCTGGTTATGGGAGAGGGGGAACGGTCAGCTCTAAAATCAGGATACACCAGCAGGGAGCCGGCATATGCTGGCTCATGTAGGTGAGCCCTTAGTTAAGTATACTTAATTGAGTAACCTCTCCTGACCCTCCAAACCTGACCGAAATATAATTCACCCTTGTGCAAAATGGACCTCCTTCTCCCTATGCAGCTGATACCCAATAAAGTAGATTGGGGAGTAAATTGCAATTGTGGCAATACCAGTAGTGTCGCAATTGTGACTAAGTAGCAATCATGAAGGTAGAAGAGCAGTATTTTGTCTCTGTTGAGATCCAGCAGAGACGCCCGGGGGTGGGATAGGTGGGGAGGCAGAGAACCAAATCCCTGAGGGCCAGAGGCAAAGGCTGGTCCAGGAAGGGGGAGCCAGGTCTCTTTGCTTCCCCTTGCAGTCAGAGTCCAGGTAAAGCCAAAGTCCAAAAACAAGCTGAAGTCAAAACACATACCAGAAATCTGGAGGGCCTGAGACAAAGGTTGGGCCAAGTAATGAGCAAGAGTCCAGTCATAGTTAGGCAGAAGATCAGGGCAAATAGAGTAAGGCCCACAAAGCAAGGAGCAACTATAGGCAGCACAAGAACTGAGTTGCTGTGGCAAGAGCTGAAAGGAGAATGCTGCTCTTAAATAACTGTTCCCCTGGCTGCTCCAGGTGTCCCACATGAGTGCAGCCAGCTGTACCTGATAAGTTGGCCCTGGTCCTTTCAAGACTTCCACAGCCAGGGCCTAGTTCTGCAAAGAGAGGCAGATCCTGACATTAAGAACCTTAATGTAAGTCACAAGTTTAGTAGCTGATATAGAATACTGGCAAATATAAATATAATCATTGTCTTGGTCATCATCATCATCATCATCTCCTCTAGTGCAATTGGTTGCACAAGAGAAAATTGCCCTGGATGTCTCCAGTGCCCTAACACAATTGACCTTGTTGCTAGCATGTAATTATACCATCGGATTCATGCCATATAAGAACTGGCGCCTGGGCTTGCTTTCCTCTCTTCTTCCATAGATATATCCCTGCAATTAGATCAGCTCCTTAGATAGCTCTTTGAAAGTTCAGACTAAAATCCAGAGCTGGGTCACCACTCCAATGAAATCAGAACCACTGATCTTGCCCTTACACACATGTAAAGGCCTAAACAAAGAACACAAGGGCCCTCTTGCAATACATAGCCTGCCATTTCAGCACATACTCCATTAGGTAAGGTTTCTTGTTTCAGTGTTCCTGACATAATGGCACAGCTGCATTGCATCAGGACACCTTTATCTGTAAGAATAAGGAACACCTTCTAAATGAGTTCAAGATTCTGTATAGAGAGAGCCTCCGTGAGGTTGGGGCCAAGGCTGGGGGAGTGATGTGGGGTATGGAAGGAGATCAGCAATGGTCAATGGTGTTGGTAGGGCTCAGAGGCTGATTCTTGGGGTGAGGATAAGCACACCTTACAGAAGAGTCCTCCTATGTACATCTATGAAAAGTCAGAGAGGGTGTGCAAATGAAACTGGCCAAAGTATGCTTTTATCACGCTGTCTATCCATCTATCTAGCCATCTATCTATCCGATGAGATGTCGACATGATAGACAGAGGAGATTATCAGATGAGTTTCTAAAAATGTTTTTGTCCCACTATATTTTAAAGCGTAAGTATCCTGGCATAATAATACTTCTTATTACACACTGCTGTAATCACAAGAAAGAGCTGCCCCAGCATTATTGGAGCACAACCGCCAGTGCTGTTTACTTCCATGTTCATGGGGGCATGTGATCTTGGCAGTTCTCCCGAGAAGATGTGAGCACGCTTAAAAGTCTTAAAACACCTAAATAAACAAAGCAAACACACAAGCACTGAAACACACTTAAAAACTTACCACCAAAATGGGGAGGTTCATAAAAAGAGCATCCCACACCTATGGAATTGTTCTGGCAGGGACTGCCCATTAACACTGTAATCACACCAGCAGAATGGGATGTGGTTTTGCACACAAGCAGTACAGTGAAAAAAACATGATGGGAGATCAATTAGTGGCTTTCGCCCATCTTCTTCACAGCAGCAGAATGTGAGAGGATGATGCCATGCAGTAGGGAAGCCCTTTGGAAGTTTCCTGACGTTATAGTGGCTGACTGCAGGAACAGTCTGGATTAATCCTGTGTCATTCCATTTTTGAGCTGCTTTTAAAATGTCCCAGTTTCTCTCTCTTTCTCCCATCGCCTCCTTCCCCATCCTCAATTTACTTCCATAGGCACAAACTGAGTTCAAAGTGCAAAAGTAATTTCCACTTAGTTAACTCAGAGAGAGGAGAAGAGGCAAGGAGTTAGAATTTTGCCTTCCCCAGTAGTTTCAGACAAAAGCAAACTGCTGCAACCTTTCCTAGCTTGTCTTGTTCTTCCCAACTTGAGTATGGTACCCAGCTTGTTGGAGGCAATTGGCTAACATGCTGTAAACTGCTTAGGGAGTGCTTTGACACTGATAAGCAGTATAGATATAGAAGTGCTATTGCTAATCTTCATCAATAACTTTTGCCATCTTGACCACCCTCTGATGTTGCTTGGCCGCACAGTGTACCAGCTTTCGTCTCTGAAATGTTGGAGGGTATGGAGATGGGGTGAGATTTAAAATTGCTTGGCAGCATTCCTGGCCAAGGAGGTTAAAATCACATTTAAGGACTCCCTTTGAGCACAGGTAGCAAGATATGTGCCATGAGGGAGGGCATCTTGGGAGCTCACCAAGGTGAGATATTTAAGAGCAGGAAGCTATTGCTTGTATTGGGGTTATTAGCTTCTATCTGAGCTACATCCCAGCTGGTATAGCAGCTTATAATGTTTATTT
Source organism: Gambelia wislizenii (assembly GCA_030847615.1). NCBI lineage: Eukaryota > Metazoa > Chordata > Lepidosauria > Squamata > Crotaphytidae > Gambelia > Gambelia wislizenii. Next base: position 37,206,056 of record JAUMIR010000007.1, read on the forward strand.
TTGTGCTAAGGTTCCCCCTCCCATTTCATTCAGTAGCTAACTAAAAGAAGACTATAAAAGTGAAGCTTTTGAAAAGGATGGAGGGGTGAGCCTCCTCCTCCTTTTATGGGCCTAAGTCAGGCTTATTTCATAAAGATTTAAGTGACATGTTCCAGTGTGTCCTGCTTTTGGGTTTCCAAATCAAATCATACATTTTTCCCCCATCATGCCAAAAATTTTCCCCAAATGAGTCGGCATAGTGCTTCATTAATATATAAGGTGGTTTCCTTTCTTCATTTGTAGGAGAGGGGTGTGTGTGTGTGAAAGAGAGAGAAAAAGAGAGAAAGAGAGAAGGGGGGGGGTCATTACATCCTCAAAATTCAGAACAGCTTCCCTGAAAAGATCAAGGTCCTTTCTGAGCCTACAGGGGCTGGTTTCCATTTTCGGGCTGAGAAGTTTTACATTCTTTTGGCATGAAATCAGGTGAAACTTGGGTGGTTTATGTGGTGTTTTATTTCAAGATTCCTGGTTGAATCTGCCCCATTGTAGCCAAACACCTCCATCCCACTGGTTATGTTCAAGATTAAAGTACCAAGGCAGTCCACAGCTGCAGCTGGTACATATCAGCCAAGCAATGTCAAGTTCCTAAATAGTCTTGGATGGCTAGGGAGGACAGGTCTGAAGTGGGAATTTGGTGGTCAATATCCACAGGCAATAAAACAAAGCATCCCCGAGAGAACAACTTTAGACTACAGGGAGCACACAATTCCCTTGTTGCAATAGCTCCACTGGCTGCCAGTCCATTTCTGGGCAGAATTCAAAGTGCTGGTTTTAACCTATAAAGCCTTATATGGTTCAGGGCCAGGTTACTACAAGGTTACATTCTTCCATGTGAAGCTGTTCATGTTTTGAGTGTGTCCAGTATGTCTTCAACACAAGCACCAGGCAGTTAAAATGGTGAACAGCAAGTTTTGCTTTTGGGAATTTATTTATTTATTTATTTATTTGGAATATTTTCAAGCTGTGGATGGTTGAATCCATGGATAAAGAATCCATGCATATAGAGGGCTGACTGTACTTACTTATTTCTACTATTGCTAATATTGACTATTTTCAAACTACATTTGCAAGTACTTGTTCTTTATCTGAATTGTTCTTTCTACTTATAAACACAGTCTAAAGGGATTGTCAAGTGTGCCAATATACTTTTCACCCACCAAGTAGTAAGAAACAGTCTATTTCTAGAGAGGTTTTCCCAATGTGCATTCATTGAAATGAGTTACTGGAGTATTAAAAAAAAAAAAAACCTAACAAATGCACACATGAGGATATTTTTGCTTCTTTGCCACAAGTTGCCAAATAGCAACATTCATTCTTTATTAGTAGGTTCCAATGGGTGAAAAAAACTATCTCATAGGCAATGTTTACTTTGTAGAAAAGGAGATGCCCAAGTCTCAAGTGAAGATTGAAGGATGGACAGAAAATGAAAATCAAATCTACTTGGCTCTGCCTGTAGTGACTCATCAGACTTGGGAGATTATCAGACGAGTGTCTAAAAACATTCTTGTCCCACTATATTTAAAAGTGTTAATGTCCCAGCATAATAACCCTTTTTATTACATGTCACTGTAATAACATGAAAGAGCAGCCTCAGCATTATCAGAGCACAACTGCTAGCATTGTTTACTTTCCCATTCGTGGGGGCATGTGATCTTGGCAAGCATGCTCAAAAGTCTAAAAACAACACAATTAACAACGAAGATGAACACACAAGCACTGAAACACACTTAAAAATTTACAAACATAAAAAGAGCATCCCGTACCTAATTTTTGCATTCTCACCCGGAAGTATCCTGGTGAGGAACACCCATTGATGCTGTATTCATGAGAGCATAATAGGACAGGATTCCAGATGCTCACAATACCATGACAAAAAGGCCATTGGTGATCAATTGATGGCTTGGCCTGTTAAAAAGAACGGATTTTTCAGAGGAGTGGAATGCTTGTAGAACACAAAGGGACATTGTGTGATAGGGATGGCCTTTTGCGGTATTGTATCATTGTTATCACACCATTTTTAATCATGTCTGATAATCACCTTGGGTTGATATCCTGGACCAAATGGATGAAGCATAATGCTGCATCCATACAGTTCTTGCCCTCGAGGGGAGCTGTTTACTTAACCAGCCACAGAGGGGAGGAGGCAACTCTGATGATGAAAAAGTGGCTGCTCTCAACTGCAAGGAGGAAAGAAAAAAAAGAGTTTTTTTCAGATGCAACACACTCTTTGCTTCCCCTTGCAGCCAACGGCAGCTACTTTTCAGTCAACTACGTCATGTCCCCCTTACCTCCTCCCTACAGCAAACTGCAGTAGCAGCAGTGTCCCAGAGTTTGAATAGCCCTTTGCACCCTATCTAGAAGAAAACATATTTGTGTGTAATCCTGAGTTATGTGCACATATGTCACTAACTGGATTCCACCCTTGATGGGCACAATCCACCACTGGTTGTCATGTATCTTATGAAAACACACAGGCCCCAAAATGTGTGGGTTTGGCTGTGTTAAACAGCCCATACAGCTTTTAAAAGGTCAGAGCCTTTGGGAGAATGGTGAGGAAAGTGTTGTAGCCAAAAGCATCTTCTCTCCAATATTTTCACACTTTTTTCTCAAGCACACTGAGCTGCTAAAATATTCTGTTAAGGTGCAGACATGGGAGGGTAAGCACATAACAATCACACTGATTTTTATTTTATTTTATTTTATTTTTTGTAGACTGGCCTTCCTCCCCAGAACCAATCCAGAGCTGCAGTGCCATCAAATGTCCTCCCACTGCTACAGTTGCAGCTGAAATTCAGCAGCTACTGTTTTAATTTACTATAGCTGCTCAATATGGCGAGGAGGATGCTAGAGTATCCTCCTGGACCATAGAGCTCTGCAAGACTGCAGGAAACTGTATCTTTCCCCCTTCTGTTACTAAAGGAAGTAAGAGGTTAGGAAAGAATAATTTAAACTGTCCAGATGGTGGTGGCCAATTCTGAGGGGACAGGAGTATGGTGGGGAGTCACCAAAAATGGCAGGCCATGTCAGCCTGTGGACAATGTGTTGCCCAAGTCTAATACAGGTCGCCCACAGTATCCACAGGGGATACATTCCCAGACTTACTGTGAATACTTGAAACTACAGGTAATAGCGAACCCCCTAGAATCACTCTGGAGGACCTAGGAAATGCCTAGAGAGGCTGCCTCTCTAGGCACCTCCAGCATGACTCTATGGTAACTTTTAGCAGAAGTTACCATAGAGTCATACTGGAGGACCTAGGAAATGCCTAGTGAGGATGCCTCTCTAGACAGCCCCAGGGAGACTCTATGGCAACTTGAAGCAGAAATTACCATAGAGTCACACTGGAGGACATGGGTATGTCTAGCGAGACCATATTTTTGGATGGCAGATAATTGTAACCATGGGTACAGGTCCCATGCATATGGAGGGAGACCTGTATAAAGAAAAAGGTTGGAGGAGGAATCATATCTGCATACCCCAATTGCTGTAGTGAATAATGACAGATGTAGAAACCATGGCCCTGCCATTTTTCTATTGTTAGGGGGAAGCTCTGAGGAAATGGAGCAAGGGAAGAGCAATTTCTTCTCCACCACTTCCAATTTTTTGTTATTCAAAAAAAAGGCTACTTTAGGATACTTGTTTCCATATCATTCTGCTAAGAAGAATATATATGCTGGTCAGTGCTTTAGAGCCAAAGCAAGGCTCGGTAGCAGTTCTATTTCTCTGACATGCTGGAAAATTGGATGTCTGCGAAGCAATTGCTGGAAGGCACCATGGCTTTGATCGTCCTTTTTGCAATCTGTAGGAACCTTCTGTAGAAATGCTGGTTGCTCAGGAAGAGGCTACAGGGATCTCCTGTGGCTGAGTTTTGTTTTTCTGTCAAAGCAAATGCCCAGGTTTGGGGTCTCTGCCAACCACTCCTAATTGCTTCCTGTGAATGGGCAGACAATGCCTTGCACTGTAACAGTGGCAAGCTTCACCATTAAAAACTCAAGCTATTGACAGACATGTCTGTGCTGAGAAAGAAAGACACAGAACAAGTTTCTTAAAGCTTGTAGTATACAGAGTTAAACCTTTTGACAATTCAGTAGAATTAATCACCCCCGACACCATGGGAGAGTTTGAGTTAAAATGTAAGGAGAAATTTTTTTCCAAGGCAACCTCACCAAAAAAGAAAAAAGAAAAAAGGTTGGGAGCTCATCAAAGACCACCCCAGAAGAGAGGTGGGTTTTACAAGACCTAGAATATATTTGCCTTGCTCAGTTTTCTCCACGGAATGCCAGTGATGTTGTTCTATGGCATTCAAGAGGTGGGGATTTATATCTTGCAGGGGTAAAAACACAGTGGTAAGAAAGTCTATGATCTATGGAATCCCCATGGAGGACAGACTCTGTTTCCTTGAGTATCTCCCCATGTAGCTCTCTATGGCAACTAAGGTTGCCAGGTTAGCACTATCCCAGCCCCTGAGATGTCAGGAACAAAACTTGACATGAAAGTATGGCTCCTAATGATGTCACAAGGGGAGGGCTCTACTGATGTCACTGACAATGATACATTAAGCATCAATCACAATTGCTCAAAGTATGCCATTCAGAATTGTTTTTTTTAAAAAAAATCTAATAAAGAAGACTACCCCCATAGACTTTTCAAGGCAGCACTCTTGCTTTGAAATTCTTCCCCTTCAACCTGAGGACCAGGCACTGGGACTCGAGGCAAGACACTGAGATCTGGGAACCCTAATGGCAACTCCATTCAGTGTGTTTCCTCTCTAGTGGATACATTTCCAATTACTCTCAGCTTTTGGGACATCTAGGTAGGCTTTGCTCTTTTTATTACCCTTCCTGAGTTACTTCGGACTTTTTAAGTGTGTGTATGTACTTCACTTCACTTTTTAATGTTTATTTTGCTTTTTATTTTTAAATTTCCCTACCCCCCCTTTTTTTACTGCATCTGTCCCTTTAAGTGCAACCCCACACAGAGAATTGATGTCATCAGAGCTTTTATTTGCAAGAGAGACCAAATGATAGGAACAGCTTTGCTTTCTTAAAGTATGCCTGGCACACAGAGGTGCAGAATCCAAAAAGAAAGTGGTGGCAACCTTGCTTGGACGTGTGATCTTTGAAATTATCAGTTTCAAAGCCTTTTTATTCATTCACACAATAGCACTTTACATTAAAAGGTGCTTTTACTCTGGACCATCTTGGGTGGTGGCCCAGAGTGAAAAACACTTTACAAGGCTTTAAAGGGAGGTTTAAATCAACAGCAGGTGTAAATGCTCACTGGCTTTATAACCCTTTAAATAGGTTATAGTGTTATATCGGGCAGTGAGCTGTGCTGGGGGGGGGGGCCTCTGGGAAGAGTTCCCACTCTTGCTGAGCAAATTCAGCAATGTGGGATAGAGGCATAGGAAGCCAGGAAGTCATCTGCAGGAAAAGAGGTAATCTTGATCACTCTAGCTGCAATTCAAAGAGCTACTTTCAAGAGGTCTCATAAGAACCTAAGAAGAGCTTATAAACTGCCTTGGGTCCCATGTTGGGAGAAAGGTGGGAAATTAATAGCTAGCGGTGATAGAACAGATGAAAGAACCATTTCATCCTGGGTCTGCTTCTCACAGGGTCCCAGAGATATGGTTCTGAGTATTCCTCCACCTTTCAACTGTCCTGATTTGACAAGGACAGGCCAGAATAATCCTCTGCCATCCTGTTTTTTCAACTGCTTTTGAAATGTCACAGTTTCTCTGTTCTCCTCCTACTCTTCCCTTTCTCCTCAGCTTACATCAATTGCTGCACACTGAGATCAAAGTTCAAAAGTGGTTTGCACTCAACTCATCAGGAGAGGAGGGGTGAAATCTTGCTCTTCCCAGTAGGTTCAGCTAAAAACAAACAAACTTCTGTAGCCTCTCCTAGCTTGTGTTTTCAACCTCATAGGTAACTTTGGTTGTCTTGATCACACTCCGATGTTGTTTGGTCTGATTTACATCTGTGAAATGTTGGAAGATGTGCCATCATGACTTCAAGTCATGAAGATGATTGCTCCTCCTTGTTGCCACATGCCCATTGACATTCAATGGCACACTAGCTCTGAAAACGGAGGATCTATAAAGCCATCTTGGTATCCTGCCATTGAAAATCCTTTCCTCCTCCTCCCCCGGCCTCCTAAAATTGGTCTAATGTCCTTTCAAAGTCATATAAGCCAGTGGACATCACAACACCTTAGCCAGAATCCTGTTGTTGTCATACAAACATGTACATCCCTTATGTATTTGGTTGTACTTCTGGGGCCATTGTGCAGCAGGCATACTTTACTCTAAATCAAATGATTGAGTTCTGTATGAAGTTCACAGTTCACTGCTGAGTTCCATAAGTGTAACCATTTCACTTATGCACAATTGTGCATTCTAGGACGGTTTATAACTATTCACCAGTGCTTTCAACATACCTTTTTGATTCACTGGGATTGCAGAAAGCCATTGCACATTCCCTATTACATCTTGGGACAATAAGGAAGCACACTGGTAAAGAAGCAGTCACTTGCACAACAACAATATTCAGCCAAGGGGTCACGTAGAACAATCACTGCTTAATTTCACGAGTGTACATTTACAGTCATGTGGTGTAAGTTTACACTCATACCTGTAGAGCCAGTGTAATGTAGTGGTTTAAGCATTCAACTCTGACTTTGGGATTTCTTTTGTGATTTCTGAGATCTGCTCTAGGGCTCTTTGCTCTCTCTCTTTTTTTAAAAGCTTTGGATTTACTGAGTTAGTGCAATGGTTTGAAGTGCAAATTTTCTCCACCGTTAAGTCTTTTTAAAAAAATAGGCATACAGGTCACCCCTCATTTCTGCACAGGATACATTCCCAAACTTACTATTAATATGCGAAACTGCATATACTGTAATAGTGAACTGCCTTAAAAACACACTGGAGGACCTAGAAAGTGCCTAGAGAGGTTGCATCTGCACCACTCTATGGTCAACTCCCAGTGCAGGACCTTCCAATGAGAGACTACTTCCAGGGTGACTCTGTGGTCCTCCAGATGCCTAGAGAGGCCTTTTTCAGCAATCATGGATGAATGAAACTGTGGATACTGATCCTGCAAAAACAGGGGGTGACCTGTAATACAAAGGGCCATTTCACTGATGCACTGTAACCCTTTAAAAAATTAATAAAGAAAAAGAGAAGAGAACATATTGTTCTGATGTGTCTCAAAATTAAAAAGAACCTCCCCCCCCCCGAACATGGGGATAAAATGTTGCAGCTGGTTTGCAGAATGGCCAGAAGATAGTCAACAACACAAACATCATTTGGATTATTATTTTTAATCCCAAGAATTACAGCAACAAAGACCACAACCTTCTCTCACATTTGGCACACCTGGAGGAATTCTATACTAGTGGTCATATAATTTGTGGTAGCAAATTCCATAAATGAATGCTGTGTTAATACAAAGAGTACTTCTTTTGCCTCACCTAAATCTTATGCCCATCATTTCCCCTGTCCTGTTCTTGTGTTGGCTGATGATTAGGTTCACTGAATTCTCATATTATGAGAAAGGGAGAGAAATTCCTCTATATCCACTTTCCCTGCACTCACTCTGTCTGTGCCCAGAAAAGGGAAATGTAATGTTCTTAGACAAGTATAGTGTCTAGATCAAGGGAAGTAATGGTGCTACTCTATTCTGCTTTGGTCAGAACTCACTTGGAATACTGTGTCCAGTTCTGGGCACCACAATTCAAGAAGGATATTAACAAGATGGAACATTTCCAGAGGAGAGCAAGCAAAATGGTGGGAGGTCTGGAAGCCATGCCCTGTGAGGAACGGCTTAGGGAGCTGGGTATGTTTAGCCTGGGGAAAAGAAGGTTAAAAGGTGACATGATAGACATGTTTCAATATTTGAAGGGATGTCATATTGAAGATGAAGCATGTTTGTTTTCTGCTGCTCCAGAGACTAGGACACGGAGCAATGGACTCAAACTACAGGAAAAGAGATTCCACCTAAATATTAGGAAGAACTTCCTGACAGTAAGAGTTGTTTGGCAGTGGACTCTCCTTCTTTGGAGTTTTATAAACAGAGGCTGGATGGCTATCTGTCAGGAGTGCTTTGAGTGGCTATTCCTGCATGGCAGGGGCTTGGACTAGATGGCCCTTGTGGTCTCCTCCAACTCTATGAGTCTAAGTCATCAGTAGAGGTGAAGCCCCCATTGAGTTTGGGTGGTCTGTGTCGCCTGCCCTTGATCTGCACATATTCTTATGAATGGGTGTTGATCAGGAGAGGAATACACTGCTATAATATTCCACATGCGCGTTCAATTAGTCCAGAGGTGGGCAGCTCAGAATTCCTCTGAAATTCTGCCTGGGGAGAAGCTACCAAATTCACTTTGAACTTTCCTCTAAGCCAGGGGGAAATTTTGAGCAGCCTAAGTGTTTGTTGGGCTGGAGGTTTGGATGGCATGATTCATTGGGTGCCAACCTGATCTGATTAAGTGAAAAAGAAACTTACACAAGTTTCTAAGTGCTGCAGTATTTTCTGATAAATTGGATGTGGAGCACCATCTAATTATACATTATGTATGGCAGAGAGGATAAGGGAAGAAGGATGTGAGGGCGCCATGGCCCTATATGCTATGAATAGATTAGAGTCGTCTGTTATAAGTCCATTAAAAATTGAGTGCACGGTAATGCAGAGCTATTCTGAGTGCAGATAAATTTTAGAAAAGGTTAAGTGCAATACATTTGATTGCTGACAACAGAGCTCCTAATTTGAACAAGGAATGGAAGCAATGACTTCAATGAGATGTTGCAAATGATTGGAAATAAGAACACTGTAATTCTTGGAACTTTTTAAATTATTGATTGGTTAAGTAAATCATCCGTTAAACAGCAATCTAATTTGAAAGGTATACATTGAATCATATTAACAAGTGAACCTAATTAGGCTCAGGAGTTAACGTAACCAAGCTTCTCATGATTAGCTTATCCATACACAGATCTGGATGCATGAGATAAGCAATGATCCCTATCAAGATAATCAGGCCAACATTCTCTGTTAGCAGAACTGAAATGGCCATGTTGGAGACAAGTACCAAAGGTCTGGAGGTAACAGTTAACCCATTTCAAGGGTTGGAGAGCAGCTGTTAAAAAAAATTGCAGAGCCTGTCACACTGGAAAAGCTGAGATCTATCTAAAAACACTTGCTTTTCTGGCTTCTAGTCCAAATACCCTGAAGGTGCCAGATCCCATCTCATCTTGGAAGATAAGCAGGGTCAGACATGGTTAGTACTTGGATAGGGCCAAGGAATACCTGGTGCTGTGGGCTATATTTCAGAGGGGGGGGGAATGGTAACCCACCTCTGAGTATTCCTTGCCTAAGAAAACCCTATGAAATTCATGCGGTCACTTGAAGTCACCTAGGTGACTGGTAAGCAGAAAGACACACAAACACTGCTAGGAAATGGTGGGATATAGATAAATATAATAACAGTAGGAAGTGTGGGGAGGAGGCAGATGTCTTTAGCTAAAACAACTTCAAAAGTAACCTCCTCTTGGACTTTGTCACCTGACAAGTTTAACACTTTGCTTTGTAGAATTTGGGAACACTCTCCTTATGGTATGCCATCTTGTGATGCAGTTGTGTGCATTTTGTCTTATGTGTAAGAAAAGTGTCTCAGAAAAAGCCTCAAGAATCCTTAGGGAAATCTGATGAAGGAAATTTCTTCCAAGGTGATAAAATAGTCAGTGATTAACATGGGCATTCTGGGCACAGATGTCCCTTTGGGATGTTGTGGGTCAGAAAGGATGAACTCCAGAAAATCACACACCTTTCTGTTGTCTGGGTTTGCTGCCTCCTAGTGCTAATACAAGCCTCTAGGATGCTTTTAGCAAAATGTTCCTCCTTTCTTGTCACTATGAGTATACAGTACAATCTCTTGAATCTCTGGTTCCTTGTTGCGTGCTTGTGGTTCTTCCTTGGTTCAAGCTCCTACTCCTTGATGCATTCAGTTCTCCAGCACTGAATGTTGAGAAAATCGCCTGGCCATTTTTGTCTGGTGAAGTCAATATTGGGTGATGTTTGAGTGTGTTGAACTGCTTTTTGTGAAGCCTTCATCAACTGAATTCACAATCTTTGCGCCATCTGTATGCATATGTATTGTCTACCACATAAGCATCTACAAGAAAGCTTTAGGTCACTGGGTATTTTAGAAAGAAGCATGAATAATTTTTCTGTTATATTGGTAGATAAAGCAAGATATGTTTTTCTGTTGCTTTATATCCACTACTCTCTGCATTGCTGATGAGTGCTAAGAACTTCCAAGGTAGTTGCTACCATACTTGCTTCCTTGTAAGGAGAGAGCATCGGAAACTTATGGGAGCTTGTGGTATGTACGCTTTTATGATTGTACATGTTGAGTCTAAACAACAGGACAGCATCCTAACAGTGATAGTTTATAATGCATGTCCATTCCTGAAAAATAAAATGGCACATGCTTGTAGTGTGTCCTTCCACCCTGCTTCATGTATTTCTTTCTCATCCAATTGCAAAACTTTGATTTCTGTCCTTTTCTGGCTATGTTCAATCCAGACACATTTTTTCCTGTCCCTTTCCCAAGCATGTGGTGTACATCATAGTGGCCACCAGCCATCTGTACTGATCAAAGAAGTCTCACCTAACCATCCAAAGCCACGGAGCTGGTCATTAAGTAATCAGCCATTTCTAGAGTGCTCATCTGCAAGTCATCTAGTTAGAGAAAAAGACAAGAAGTGCTACTACTTGAAACTTGCCACATTATTCATGTTAGCTCACTGATTCCTAGTTTCTTGAATAGTAGTCGAATCTTTGACGGCCCAAACTCCAGTTAGTGACACCTGGTAGACTGTGAAACAGAGATAATAGTACAAGAATGCCACATTTGCCTTTGCCCATATCGTATTATACCATAAGATAATGAAGAAATGAGGTTTCTATACTTGCATTTGGGTTTTGTGGCCTTTTATTGGAGACTGGTGGGACTCAAATAGGATGGATGAGCATCTGCACCAACTTTTGTACACTTATATATCCATATTTGTGTATATTAGGGGGAGAAACTTGCAGGAAAGAGGGGGGAGAGTAAGAAATGGGAAAACTCGCCGACATTATTTTGGCACAGTGGGAGAAGGCACGATGAAAGACCCACAAATGAATTCATTGTGACAACCTTTGTGAAGAGTCTTAACATTTGATCTTAAAAGATTTCATAATTCTTTTGATAGATTGAAGATTAACTGAGCAGGGAGGCCATAGAAAGTTAACTTCTCCTCCTCCTTGGTTCCAGCAAAAATGCTAAATGAAATTAAAGCAAGCAGGAATCTGATCATAAAGTGCCTCTCTGCACGCATGCACACACACCCTTCAGACTACAAACACACTCAACAGGGTTTCCATGGTGAGTATTAAGTTACATTCATAGTATGAAACAAGCAGTGGTTAATATAGGGGACCTAATATGTGGGGGGAGGGAAAACTCAAAAGGAGACTTCCTTCTCTACATTGCTCTCCCCTTGACAAACCCCCTCCCCCATGCCCAATCAATTTCATTTATTTCTCTTTGAGACCTGAGTGTTAATGAGCCTAATAAGCATTACCTTTGGTCGAGCCACTGCTTGAAGGTCAGAAGACCACCATACCAGTTTGGTAGTAGCGATGGGAAAGAATTCATTCCATTCACATTTTCAAGTAAACTTACCTATTTTTGCACTTTGGAAGCCAATACACAAGAAAAACCAATGAAACTCAACTGTCTTGTGAAATCCACACTTTTTCCAAATTTTGCATGGGAGTTGCAATAATGGGAACACGCATACACCCATAAATGCCTATACTCTTGAAAATAATTTTGAAAGATGCATTCTGTTAGGGGAGAGAAGAGGGCTTGCCAAAAGAAGAAGTGAGAAAAAAGAAATGGGTAAAATTTAAGTTCAATTACTTTTTAAAACAAAATGTACCAACATTCACAAATACAAAAGAAAACAAAAACTGACAAATTTGTCTATAACTACTCATAAAATTCTAGGTATCGTGGTGTTCATGACCCATAAGTGAGTGAAGTCCTAGCAAGCACCTAATATATATGTAACAAAAACGCATGGAGTGCTTGTCCTGATCATAAAATTTGGCATTCCTTTGCAGAGAAATTTGGGTAGCCTTGTAAAACTGCCCTAGCCTTGCAAAGTCCAGTTTTCTCTACTCTAGCAGCTTCTTGCTGTTGAAAATTCAGGAAAGGAGCTTCATTGCAACCAATCAAAAGCTGTCTTAAATATTTAGATGGGTAACAGCTGCAGAGTGAGTTAAGTAGAAGCCTAGGGACAAGAATTATAATAATCTCCTCATCAAATACTGAACAGCTCCCCATGTGAGAAAACTCCAAGGTTCTACAGAATGATCTAAGAGAACCCATCTGGGCCAGACCTACACAGGAAATAGACACTTTTTTAAAGTCTCCCCCCTCCCGGCAACCTTTCCCACATAATGAAGATTAATTAGAGGTACTCCACCTATGAAAAATAAAACATACATTCAAGAACTCAGGTTTCCTCCAGCTGCCACAGGGGTGGTCATTGGAAGGGAGAGTTAAAGAACTTCTGGAAAATGATGTAATGTATCTGATAATATCAGGAACATAGGGTGCTTTACATACTGAAATGCAGTTTCCAACACTCTGTCATACTTGGGTGTTAAGCAAGAAATGGAATTGAGAATGAGGTAGTGAAGGTCGGATTCAGTTCTCAGTGGCACCAGCTGAGACCTGAACCAAACCAAATTTAGATAGAATGCCTGTGATCAGGAGTCATTTCACACTACACAACACATGGATGACAGAACAAATGGGAGACAGAGGGGTTGAGCCCCCCTCAGACTAGGCTGTGGTGCTGAGCACCCACAAACACACACAGACCCATGTTATCTAGAAAAAATGGACCTCTAAGACTTCTATGTCGTTGGACCTCTCAGACTTCATATATATATATATATATGTGTGTGTGTGTGTGTGTGTGTATGTGTGTAAAATTGGAACTTCCAAACATATTAAACAATGGTTTACGTATATATATGCATGTACATGTTTTCATTCCAATATATTTCATTTCCCCAAACATTCCCACACCATTCTAATACATTCAATACATTCCCCTTGCTTCCTAACTTTCATATAACTTTAATATACCTCCTATCGCACTACATTTTTCTTTCCCTTATCCTTCTACATTCATCTTCATCCTTCCCCTTCTTCTTTCTTTTAACGTTTCAAACAAGGAGAGTTAGAAAGTTGAATGATGATAGAAAAGAAAGAAGTATGTGAGAAGGTGAGAGTAAATGTGGAAGATATTTACTCCTCCCAGAAATTTGCTTCCCAGAAATCTGGGAAGAACCTCCCAGATTTCTATGTAGTTGAGCCACCTCAGAAATTATGAATCAGAAGTGTACTCAGTGATCAAGCACGAAGAAACATTGAGGCAGTGATTGTCATTGAGCCTTCCCAGGAATAATAAAGACTGTCTGCAATCATTCCTAGTTACTTAGTTGCACTGAACACATGGAGGACATCTTGGATAAATGTTGTGCTTGTAATAATCTTTCATATTTGAGGATGTTTCAATGGTAATGCATTGGAAGAAGTCATTTCTCCTCCCTTTGCAAGTAGACAAAATTAATAACCTTCTGCTTGCTATTGTTGAGTTCTTCCACCTTAAAAAAAGTCCTGGGTCCCTGCAGTTATAGCACTAAAATTCCACTTTAATTGCCCAGACTGCAGCCTATGGAATCCTTGGGATTGTAGTCTGATGATGCAATGGAGAGCTTTGGATGAGAATTCTAACTCTCCCTCCTTCAGTTGCAGACCCCAGGATTGCATAGGGTGGCAGTTAAAGTGGACTCATAGTGCTATAATTGCCTAGTGTGAAAGGGCCCCAGGTTTCCCCAATATTCCCTTAAAAAATAAATAAAAAGCAAGTGCCAAGTGCAACAGCAGGGGTTGTGAAACTCTTGTGTTTAGCTCTTACTTGTCGTACTAGAACAGGGGCTGGCAACTACAGTGGGTTCCAGGGACCACTTTCCTGCCCTTGGGATCCCTTGTGGGCTATTCCAGCTGCCAAAAAAGCTTTAAAACAATATGTGTGGAAAGGGCAAAATCTGAAGGGCCTGTATGTTTTTTAAAAAAAATGTTATTTTTGATTTTCAACAACATGGGAGAGTTTTGCAACCAATTTAGAAGGTAAATGGCTTCTATTGAAGGTTTTCAGAAGAAGCAGTTTATCCTCCTGCACTTTTTTTGGGGGGGGGGGAGACCAAACCAGCCTAGAGGGGAGAAAGTCTGTTTGTTCATGCCTGGACCAGGAGTAAACTGTGGTAACTAGCATCATTTCATATTTTCCAGGGTAAACCCTAGCATTGAAAATAGATGTCAGTGGCCTGAGCATCATCATTCCTCACTTGTAAGGGGGAGAGGGTGAGTAAAGTTGAAACAAATATTTGCAAAGATTTTTAAAAAGGCTTTGAAAATTTTCAAATTTCCACTTAAATTCTTAATTTGAATTCAAAATTTAAACCACGTATGTAACTGGAAAAGTGGAACACCATGGAGATTATCACACAAGGCTAGAAAGGCAGAATTAAAGCAGGATAGTAGCATCTATGGCTGAACCTTATCACACGACATTGTGACTGTCCTGTAGTTGCTGTGTATTTAAACCATTACTGTGACATCCCTTTTAACTGACACGAAATGTCTGTCAATAGCTCTGAATGTTGCTATTGTTCCACTGCTGGCCCTGGTGAAATAGGTTCCCTTCACTTCAGTTCCAGCATTACAGCAGTCAGTGCCATGAAGGGGCCTGAATCTCGTCCTCCTTCCACTTGCTATTCCAAAGCAAGCTAACTCTGTCCCTGTTGGTTTTGTTCTAATTTTTATCTTTGGTGTGTTTACATAATTATGGCAAAAAATATTAAAAATTATTTTTATTTCATCAACTTGCTGTCAGTACGCAAACACAGCAAAGATAAAAAACATTAAAATGACAGACACAGAGTTAGCCTACTTTGGAATAAATAGCAAGGGGGAGAGGGCAGAAGAGGAGATTCAAGACTCCTCATGCACTGACTACTGTAATGCCAGAACTGTAGTGAAGAGACTTATCACACCAGGGAGGGATTTCAAAGCAGTGCAGTCACATGAAAGAAGAAAGGTGTGATAAGAAACGTTTTCAAAGCAGTATGTGCCTGGTTCCTTTCATAACGCCATTGCCCCAAGATACTAGCTCCATGTGATAATCTCCTACATTTGTTGCCTTTGGATGGCCATTGGTATCATGCTTAAGCTGCCAGACACAGATGTTATTGCATGTCAGTTACTAACACCATTGCAGGTCATTTTGCAATCTCATTAGATACAGAGTACTCTTGCACGTCCAGTGTCACCAGGTGTCAAAGGAAGACACTCCTATTTGAATATGCATGTAATGTTTAGCTAACGGTCAATATCAGCATGTACAAAGGAAAATCTGGAGAAGAATATGGAGGTGATTATTTATTTCAGCTTTAGAAATTAAATCCTGTGAACTGTATACATGAAAGATGATGGATAGTTCACAATGGAGAAAATGTCAGGCATTGAAAGACTCAGAATATGGAGTCATAGAATAAGAAATGAAGCCGTCAGTGCTCTTGAAAGCACTTTTAAGGTTAAGCTGAATGCAGTACTCCACAGCCTTGAGAGTGCAAAGGGAGAGAGGTGGTTTCATTCCCCAAACAACAGGAGGGCTCCTTTCCCGCACGTTGGTGCAAAGGCTAAAGTGGCTGAGAAAATGTTCAGGGAAAACAATTCTAAACAGGTACATTGTTAGAATGAAATGAAGGACAAGGGGTGAATGCCTGGGATCACGATGCAGGCAGCAGAGGTTTAAAATGGCTTGTGGCTTTGTGTTTAAGAAATGGCAGTTTTGAGCTAAAGAACAAAAACTGAAATAAAATGGCTTACTTGGTCAAGTGTAGGAGAATGAAATGAAGGAAGGAGCTAAGACCTGCTTGTTAAGATGCTCTGTGGCATTGTCTGAGCTCTTGAAGAAAGAACTGAGATTCTGCTGAGAGCTGAGAATGTTGATTGGACCTTGAAATGTATTGGCTATTTCTCAATCAGAATTATTTTATCATAGTGTGCAACCTACTTTCAAAGATTTTAGTGTAGCAATCATGGGGTTTTGTTTTCCCCTTATTTTTTTTCTACCAGAGCAACCATGAGAGGCAGACCAGGCAGAGATAATTATTGGTTCCTATCCACCCAAAGCACTGCCCTCTCAAGCAAGGTTTTGAATTCAGGTCTAACTAGTCCTAATTAATTAAACATAGTCAGAAGTAGTTCTGTGACCTGTGAACTAAAAAACAAAACAAAAAAAAAACAGATATGGGTAATACCTAAAGCTTGAAAACTTTACATTTTTGGACTTTCAAATCCCAGAATCCCCCACCAAGCATAACCAGTTTTGCCAAGCTCTTGTAATACTTTTATTGAGGTCTATCAAAATTGTTACAAGAGTGTGGAAGCTTTCAATTTCTCAGGAGCTTTGGAGTTCTGGAGAACTTGACATTTGGAGTCCTTTTGTGACATCCTATTGAAAGTGTTCTCCAACTCTGGTTTAGTTCTGGTTAATCACTCTAGCAAGAGAGCCAGCATGGTGTAGTGGGTTAAATGTTGGACTAGGACACTGGGCAACTAGGGTTCATATCCTTGCTCAAACATGGAAACTCACTGGGTGAGCATGGGTACATCACACTCTCTCGGCCTCAGAGGAAGGCAATGGCAAACACCATCTGAACAAATTCTGCCAAGAAAACCCTATGATAAGTTTGCCTTAGTGTTGCCCTAAGTCAGAAATGACGTGAAGGCACACAATAGTAACAACAATAATTCTAGCCAGCACACCAGACTAGGGGTATATGAGGGTTTCTGATTTTGACATCCAAGTTTATTTTTAGTAAGTCAGATCCATAATCCGATTGTCACCCCCATCCCATCTCCACACACTATGGATGGAAATGCTATTCATAATTATTCATTCTTGGGTCAAATACAGGTTTCCTAAGAGTCAGGAACCTCTGTGGGGAAGAATAATAGACCAGCAAGAATGTTGTGCAGTTTCTTCCTGTTATTCATTGTCACAAAGTGTGGTGCAGGAATCATTCTGCAGAGGAAAAGAAAAGCATGTGATATTTTTTTTTAACATTTAAGAACTGTTTTCTGTGCAGAAAATGAGTTTCCTGCATAGGAAGTTTGTTTTCTGCATGAAAAACTATGCTTTTATACAAGAAAATATGTACTTCGCCCCACAAAATAATTCCTGCACAGTACTTCAATACATTTGAATACAGGAAGAATACTGTGGGGAGATACTTGTTTGCTTCCACAATGGGGAGAAAACTATTTTACTTGTCCTTGCATGTGAGGATAAAATAGGCAGGGATTCATGTCTCACACACACACATACACACACACACACCCCTTCATTTCAATTTCTCAACCAAACAGATTTCTCAATCAGTTTTTGCATCAGAGGATAAAAGGACACAAAGCAGACATTAGGAATGGGAATACACAAAAACTTGTTGCAGAACACTTCAGTTTCCCTGGACATTCCATCTCTGGCCTCAGGACAGCTGTACTTGAACAAACAAACCAAAAAAACTACAAAGGAAGATTGGAGAGAGAAACAGCTAAATTGGAATATATCCACAAATTCTAGTCCATCAATAGTGGGTTGATCAGAGACAATGGTTTCCTGGCACACTACACATATTATAACACTAGTTAACACCCTAGTCTCATGAGGGCACTATTGACCAAATATCACATATCCTTTCTGGTTCCCAAACAGTATCACAATACATTCCAAAACTTCCTCCACCTTTTATATGGTCATCCACCCACCCTGGCCTTAGGCAACACCTTTTCTGCTGCCTTCGTCCCTCAACAACCATTGTTAAACTGAACATGTCACCTCATCACCACACTCACAACTTTTGCATTTCTGTGACTATTCAACAGCCTGCTGATAAGGTCTGTCCTAGGCACCAGTTCACTCCATGCATCTGAGGAAGGAGACCAAGTCTACGAAAGCTTATGCTACAACTTCTTTCTCTCATATAGTCTCAAAGGTGCTACAAGATCCCCTTGCTTACTGATATTCCAGACTAACATGGCTATATCTTCAAATTCTCAAACCGACAGTTGTTAGGATAAAATATAGGATACTATGTATCCTGTATCCTGTTCTGAATACTTTGGAGGAAATGTAGAATAAAAATCTAATTAAATGAATAAATAAGCAAGCTTCTTTGGCAGTCCAGGAGTACAAGAGCACAGACTGGAGGTCAGGTTGGAGGTTGGAGGGTGTATCCAAGAAAAATGCTTGAAACACCATTTCTGTTCCAGCGCAGTTTTTCTGGGCTGGAGAAATGGCCCATTGGTTTTGTGAACCAAGCATCCAAAACCAAGTCAAAGAACAGCATTTTTGGTTTTCTTTCTGCTGCATGTGAAACATTTTTCATGTGCATGTGAAACATTTTTCTGTTTCAGCTTTCTAGGAAGCCATAAATCACATATAAAGAGTATTGAGTATTGTTAATAGAGGCTGGCTGTGACCCAGTGCCACATAACACCATTAGCAACGATATTACCTTTTGTATGGCTCATTTACTGGATAGGGAAGCAAAGTGTGTGATGCAGAGACATGAAATCATTTTCACTTGCTTGAAAACACAAGGCTGGCAGATATTCATGGGTGCAGGAAATGCTGTGTTGTCTAGCATGGCAATTTCCTCCCATCTTTTTAAAGGTGCACAGTGATGGGATAACCAACTAATTTTATTTGGAAGGAAAGTAACCCAGTGTGTGAAATTTAGGCTCTCTTTCACACTACACAAGTATAGCACTTTGATACCACTTGAACACATGGCTCCATCCTATAGACTTCTGGGTTGTGTAATTTCATAAGGTATTTAAATTCTTCTGCAAGGGAGTTCTAGTGTGTCACTAAATTACAAATCCCAAGATCCCATAGGATGTAGTCATGGTAGTTAAGGTGGTATCAAAGTGCTATTCTGTGTTGGGAAGTAGACTTCCCTTTCCGTGAGTTAATGGGTGAGAAATTGGATTTTTCAGAATTTTATATCATTTTTGAGCCCTTTCCATTCTCTCTCAAGCTCAGAACAGGGGCAGGAGAAAGTAATTCATGAAAGGGATGTTTCAGTTGCATTCCAGAAAGTTTTCTAGAGTGATATTGTAACATAAACAGAAACACCAACTTAGAATTAACTTAAGTGTATTAGTGTACACTTTTCAATATGGAATATTTTAACTTTTAGTGTAAGCATAAAGCAATGACATCTCTTCACTAATGCTGTATTCACAACTTACAACTATAGCAGGTCAATACCACTTTTAATTGCCACAGGTCCTTCCTATGGAATCCTGAGATATGTAGTTTAGTGAGATACTTAGATTTCTCTAGTACACTTTCCTGACTTAGAATTTGAAGTGCCCAGCAAAACTACAATGCCCGGTATTCCATAGGGTGGAACTATCACATTTAAAGTGGTATCAAAATACCATAAATGTGCAATGCAAGCACATCCTAATTTTCCTATCTCTGGCCAGGTCTAGCCAAAAACAAATCCAAGGCTGACTCCACTATTAGGTAGAGTGAGATGGTTGCCTGAGGCAAAAGATACCAGAAGGCAGAAGCAAGGTCTTGAAGGAGAGAGCTCTGTGCTACACACTCTTCCCCGCACTCCTAAATAAGTCAACATCCTAACGTAATATATAGTAGAAAATGTCCTTCTGCTGTCACTGTTAAAGAAAGTAAGTGTTGAACCTAATGGCCAGTCCAGTTAACTTTTGTAGATGGAATAAGAGTGGGCTTCAAAATGGGCTTCTTTAAACCCCCTATGTTACCATCAGCCATAAACCCCTACTGGCGTCACCATCTTTTAACCTCATCCAGATGTATGGAATTGCACTAAAGGCCTTTGGAAAGAGCAAGTCATGAGCCCTATGGCAAGCAAATGCTATGGCAAAGCAAAAGGAAAGTGGCTGGCTATGGCAAGTGGCTGTGGCAAAGTCTTGAGGCCCAGTTGTGGTCTCCCATGATATCATCAATAGTGTAAGGTCCTGAGATTTCTGGGTTGAAACTTGAGACCTGAAGATGACTGTATTGTTACAGGGAGAGGTTCCAATGTTGTTCCAATGGATGTCATGGAGGCAAGGCCTGGCTATGTTATGACATTATTTATTTATTTATTTATTTAGGCCTATATCCTACCTTCCTTCCAACATGAGACACATGGCAGCATATAAGATCAAAAGACAATGTGTCAAAAAAAAACCTAGTGATAGAAAAGTTAAAACACAATTGACCCAGCTGCTATATTAAAACTCCATCAATTTTAGAAGTACAAAATCATTTTAAAACATCACAATAAAGATAAAAATACATTGCACATACCCTATATAAAAGAAGACTCCCTGCAACCAATTAATCATCACTTGTACATTTAAATATAAATGGCTTTACTTGCCAGCGAAAGGATAGCAGGGAGGTGGCCATTCAGGTCTCCCATGGAAGAGAATTTCACTGCTTGAGAACAGCCACCAAGAAGGCCCTCTCCTGAGTTCTCACCAGAGGAGCCCATAACAGTGGCCCTCTCTCAAGGATCTTAAAGATTTTGGTAGGTTCATATAGGGACATATGGTCTTTCAGATAGTCTATACTGCAGGTAGGGTAGGGTGAGGAAAATGGAAACACAACTGGGAAAATTAACAATAAGGTAGGAGAATAGGTTTTCCATAGTTTTTTTCTGGGCTGTGAGGCCATGTTCTGGAAGAGTTTATTTCTGATGTTTCACCTGCGTCTGTGGCTGGCATCTTCTCTGGCTGTGAGAAGATGCCAGCCTCAGATGCAGACAACATGTCAGAAATAAACTCTTTCAGAACATGGCTTCGCAGCCCAGAAGAAACCTACAGAAAACCTACGGATGCTGTCTGTGAAAGCCTTCAACTTCACAAGATAGGAAAAGCCACAAATAAACAATCCTGTATTCAGTGACTCCTAAGGCAGCTCTCCACACTGACTGGCCCTTCACACTGAGGGCTTATCTACACCAGCCAAATAAACCATCCTCCCCCATCCCCACAGTGATCAGTCCAGATGATGCAGGGCCCAATCCCCGATTCTGGTGAGAACTATCTACCTGACATCTGGCTGGTTTAGCATCAAACCTGTGTTAAACCACTCATAAAATGGAGTAAATAAATTCACAATTTGCTCTGGTTTTTACAGGAAAACCCAGTACACTCCATGGTGACACCTGGTTGATGTCTTCACACATATCTCCACTGTGTTGCCCAGCACTGCTGCCACTGATGCAAGTTGCATTCTCTGAGGTGACAATGAGGTGCCCAGACCTGTGATCAATGCTTGGCACCATGTTTCTAGCCTCAGAGGATGCAACTTTTAGCAGTGGTGTGAGGCAAAACAGTGGGGACATGTGTGAAGGCATCTACTCAGTGCCACCACAGAGTGCACTGTTAATGGGGGGAAATCCGGGGCAGCTCCAGGGCCAGAATACTATGGGCTGCATCTAGATTATCTTGGCTGGTGTAAACAAGACCTGAGTCCTGTTGCCAATCAGTGAGGGGGGGGAGCAAGTAACCAGGTGTCTCTCCTGGAACTTGCTTGAATAAAAACATCTTTGCATGTCAGCAAAAGGAAAGCAGGATGGCGGTCAGCTTAGCCTCCCAAGGAAGGGAATTCCAGAAAGTCCCCACCAAGCGAGCCTGTGATGGTAGTGGAACCAAGAGAAAACCTTCCCTTGATGATCTTAAAGTTCTTGCAGGCTAGCTAAAGTGCCACTACCATTGCATCTGAGAGATCCTCCACCGGTATCACCCCTGACTACTCCTGCTGCCTTGTATGGCACATTTAATTTGGCTCTTCAGCCAAAGCCTGACTTGGGAGATCTCACCAGAAGCAATGCTACCATCAGCTTAGCCTTTTACCGCACTGGAATACACAATGCCATCACCATGGAAAGGTAGTGTCAAAGTGGCTTGTGATGTACCATTGCTAAATGGTGGCCCCCAAAACCGTCAGATTAATCAGGACCTGTCCCTGCCAGACCAGCACATTTGGAAGGTATGGTATGAAAGAGCAGTAACCTGAATCTCTTTTGCTTCCACATTGCTCTTTTGCTTCCACATTGCTCTTTTACCCTCCTCTTATTGTAAAAGCATTGTATAGGCATTGCAAAAGCGACTGAAAAAGTGGGAGGCAGAGGATTGATTGGGACTGTCTCTGCTAAATCATGCCTGTTGGAGGATATGAGAAGGCCTGAGAAGGGAAGAAAGGGGGGGGGGACACAGGTGTACAAGTCCAGTATCTGGTGAGCTAAGAGAGATTATAAATCATGTACTGTATATTATACTAGAGGAGGAGGTACAAAACCACTCAACACTGTCTGCTGACATTGAGTCTTTTCTATTTTATTTTTAGTTGTAGTTATAGTCTCAGTTGAGATTTGGCTCCTTTTCCTCCCCCTACTCCCTTTCATCTGTGGTGTTCTTCCAAAAAAAAAAAAAGTATCAAAGGAGAAGAAAAGCCCAAGTGAGGATACAAGTGTATCAAATCCCCTCTTAAGCCCCAAACCACTCAGAGGCATATGTTGTGCCATAAAAGTTAATGGAAATAAACACAGGTGCTCAGAGTCTCTGATTTTCTTAAGTGCTCTTCTGGATCTTGGCCATTTCTAAGAAGGGCACATGCAAGACATCTTACCACAGCCCTGCTTCTCACCTGTGCAGTCCCTCTAGTTACGGAGAAGTAAAAAATACACTGGAAAGAGGAACAGAAAGTCTGATCATTTCCTTGCTGCATTTGCATTATACATTGTGTGATATCTTCCTTCTTCTCCTTCATCTTAGTATAATCAGGACTATAGTGTGTGAGGTCAAGCATTGCATGATCCACAGCTGACCAGAGCTTAGAAAATTTAAATTTTGGACCACAAGCAGGTCATGGAATACAAGAGACGCTGGGTTGGGTTGGCCTAGAGATGTTGGGGGGAAGGGGCGGAATCTGGAAAAAATGGGGGGAGGACTTTTTTTGTAATTTTTCCAAAGGTTTATTTTCCAGACTTTAAAAAAATGGATTACGGAACATTTTCTTTTAGAAGGAAAAATAAAATATTTAAGACATGTTGTTGTTGTTGTTGTTGTGTGCCTTCAAGTCTTTCTGACTTATGGAAACCCTAAGACAAACCTATCACGGGGGTTTCTTGGCACGATTTGTTCAAATTTGCCTTTGCTTTCCTCTGAGGCTGAGAGAGTGTGACTTGTCCAAGGTCTAAGTGGGTTTCCATGCCAGAGCAGGGATTCGTACCCTGGTCTTCAGAGTCAAATCCAACACTCAAACCACTATGCTATGCTGGCTCTGTAAGACAAGGTGTACATATATTATTTCCTCTACATTATTTCTGAAAGTAATGTAAGACTATGGGGTTCATCTAGACAGGCTCCCTGCCGGCATATTCTGCCCGTGGATCAAGCCTATTCTTCCCCCATCACTGCCACAAAAAGGGAGGAAGTACAGACCTCCACACCAGTCCATATGTGTCCTGGTTTTCAACTGTGAAAAGTTGGAGGATACCTAATATTAACAATCTAAGATATGCAGATGACACCATAATACTAGCAGAAAATAATAAAGACTTGGAACAATTACTGAAGAAAGTCAAAGAAAGTGATAAGGCAGGCATATTGTTGAACATTACGAAAGCAAAAAATAATGACCAGAGGAAATTTACGTAAACTCAATGTAGACAATTAGGAAATTGAAATAATTAAAGATTTCACATACTTTGGATCAATAATTGAGCAGAACTGAGATTGCAGCCAAGAAATCAGAAGAAGACTAGGACTGGGGAAAGCAGCTATGAAAGAACTAGATGTGATCCTGAAGTGCAAAGATATACAACTGAATGCTAAAATTATGATTGTCCATGCAATCATATTTACCACTACTATATATGGGTGTGAGAACTGGATGGTGAAGAAAGCTGATAGAAAGAAAATCAATTCTTTTCTGGTGCTGGAGAAGAGTTCTGCAGATGCTGTGGATGGCTAAAAAAGACAAACAAATGGGTCCTAGAACAAATCAAGCTTGAACTCTCACTAGAAGTTAAGGGCTTGTCTACACACAATGGTTTACTGTAAGTAGACTGACCAACTCTCCCTTATTTCCCAGGACCTCCCTTGTTCAAGCTTTTTTTTTTTGCTCCTCCTGGCTCCTTACTGACCTTCTATTTCTCCCCTATATTTACTAAGGCCTGACATTCTGATGCCAAGGGCAAGCAAGTTGGAGCAATGAGGGAATCTGTGAAGGCTGGGTGTGTGAGAGGGAGGGAGGGAGAGGGAGGTATGTGTGTGTTGTTCCATCTGTGTATATGTGAGAAAGGGAAGTGCATGTTTGCATATCCCTGTAAGAGGGGGGAATGGGGTATGTGTGTGCTTTTGCATTGCTGTATATAAACGAAGGTTTTTGATTTGTCTGGGGGTGAGTGTGTGTCTTGGTGTGTCCGTTTTGATAAGAGATCTGCAACGGTTCCTTTAGTTTTCTCTAAAGTCAGTAGTGGTGCTTGGGATCTTTTTAGAATAATTTTTGTTGTTGTTCTTGTTGATGCTGTTTAAGTTCCTGGGATAGTGCATACATGTACAAATATACAGAGCCAATCAAAATATTAAACAATATGGCCTGGCCATTAAAGATGTAATCCTATATCAATTAACATTTACTGGAGTGTGCCATGCTACTAAAAATGCACAAAATTTGTTGCAACTAAACCTCCCTTAAATTCATGGCCAAAAGTTGATCACCCTAACTGCGAGGGAGTGTGCATTTTTGCACATTTGCAATGAAGTTGATTTGTCTTCACATTTCTACACCTATTTCCATGCACCCATTTGGACAGAGCAGGCACACGCATTCGTAAAGGGCAATTGAGCGAAAATGCACAGCAATGTGAATTTGGAGAGACACACCTCCAAAAATGTGCATCTACATGCATTTTCCAGGAATCTTCATGAAGGAAAACCATGAATCTTTTTTACAGTGCAGTTTGTGGAGTTTTTGTTTTTAGGCCCCCCCCTCCCTCTGAATACCATGAATTGTGTTCAGACAGATCGTATTCTCTGCTAATTCTATGAGGAGTATTTTCATCATGTAAACAAGCCCCAAGATGACTAAATTGAGGTTGCTAAAATTCGGCCACATCATGAGAAGGCATGACTCACTAGAAAAGACAATAATGCTAGGAAAGGTAGAAGGTAGAAGGAAGAGAGGAAGATCACGTATCAGATGGTTAGACTCAATCAAGGAGGCCATGGCCCTGAATCTGCAGGACCTGAGCAGTGTTGTTGAGGACAGGGTGTCTTGGAGGTGTCTCATTCACAGGGTCACCATGAGGTAGGCTTGAGGGCAGTTAACAACGCACATACCACTCTGTGGAAGCCACCAACTGCCAGTGGTGGATGTGTGGAACAGATGCCTAAAAGGTTTTAGTGGGAAAATACTTCTTGAAGCCCTGGATTTGGCTGGGGGCACTCATTTCCCTGTAATAAATAAATAAATAAATAAATAAATAGGTTTCCAGCACAATATCATGTAGTAGCAACCTAGGGTTGTATGAAGTAGTTCTTCACTTTGTCTGCCCTGAGCTGCCTGCCAATGCATTTCATTAGGTGACTAAGCTCTAGTACTTTGAATGATGTGAGGGAAAAAAGTTCTCTGTCTCCCCCCCCCACACACACACACACAATCACCACTCCCCCCTCAACATACATCATGCTTTGATTGTGATGGTTCTGGATTGCACCCTGAGGCCCTTAAATATGGAAGGGTGGAGTCATATTTAACTTTGCACTATTCAGCTTTGTTTTCAAAAAAACAGGCTCCTAATAAAAAGTACATTTTTAAACAACCTTCTTTCAGAAAGAGAAGGGGGGAAGACTGGAATTAAAGTGACACAATGCTTTTATGGACTGCTTTAAAGAATTCCCTTGAGGTTCCACTTAAAACATTGTGTTAACAGAGGCCAAATTACTTTGTTTTACTAGCAAACAAAATGTTAAACATGCCCTAAGCCAGGTTTCCAGCATGCTCTGTGGAAAGATGAAAGCATTGAGCCTCTGAGAGCACAGGACAAATAGATTAATTTCCAGACATAAACCCTTTCAGCACTGCCTCTAACAGCGACTAGGTTCCTGCCCAAATCTTTCTGTTGCTTTGCTTGTTTTCTTGTTTTGTTTTGATTTTGTACTTCTTCCGGCATCTCAAGAAGCTGCTTTCTGATTGGCTTCTGTTTGGACCTAATGCCTTCCCTCCTCTCTTTCATGTTCTCCAGGAACCTCACTTTTTATGCAAGATGGCTAGCAGCAATATTAAGGCAGTCCTTTCCTACTATCTTTTTTGATGCTCTTTGCTTGATTAATCATCTGGCTTTTAACTAAACAATTGGCCAATAAAATAATAAAATGTATACATTGCAAAACTTCCCTAAAGATGTTGCCTTGAGAGTTTTAGAGGAAAGGGATGCGTAGGATACTTTTTTTTTGTTGTACTGTGCCTTGAAGTCATTTTGAGTTACTTCTTGTGGCACTCATTTCTCCTCATTGCACAACCTCACAAGGGCAATCAAAAGAGGCAATGGAAAATGAGTCACCATTCTAGTGACCTGAATCCTATGGGTCATCTCAAGTAGAGTAGATCCACTGACTCAGTTGAATTTACCAATAGTAGTTGACTCACTATGCAAGAATTGATGCTGTGGGACTAATCTACTTGTGACTTACCAACTGGATTCAAGCCATTATAGCCTATGGTAGGGATCAGCTATGGGACCCACCACAGCTCTGTCAATGTGCTTAAGTGCCTTTCACATTGTACTCCATCATTGCTTCTGAAGATGCAGAATGATAGCTACAAAAGCACATGCTAAAATAAAGATGTCTCAATGGTACTGCTAGATTCCTTCTCACCCCCTTCCCCCTTTCCTTTCAATGTAAGATAAGTTTTCTGCAAATTAAAAAAAAACTTGGAATTTGGTCCTTTTTCTCCTGTAAATCAGCAGCCAAAGCCCACTATTTAGCATCAGTCATAAATGGCTCTTGAGTTTACTTCTATGAAACATTAACCGAGAGGAGGACCCAGCCTGCAACCTCCCTCCTCCTCCTGGGTCTCCTTCAGGCTTCCTTGAGCCCCTTCGGCTGTCCTGATGGCTCGGGGGGGGGGGCTCTGAGTCATGATCCCCTCCCAGGAAAGGACCCCAGTAACCCAGTCTGCAGACCCTCCCTCCCCTCCCAGAGTCTCCCTTTCCAAGAGGGCCAACGGGGGGGGGGGGAGGCAGTGTTGTCTAGCAGGATCCTGCATGGCAGGGGGTTGGACTGGATGGCCCTTGTGGTCTCTTCCAACTACAATTCTATGATTCTATGATACGATTCTATGATTATTCCCCCAGACAGATAATCTGAGTTTGCCATGAGAATGACTGACATGTTTCACAAGCAGATGAATTCTCAAGAGGTTGTTCCAGAGAATTAAAAATTTTAGTTTGCATGTTTTATTTTATATTTTATTTTACTTTAACAGTTACAATCATCTCTTTTATTTTTGGGGAGGGGAGGAAGGAAACTGCTCAGGAGATTAGCAATATTGGTATAAATAAATTATTTTTTCTAAAACAAAAAGAAAGGGAGAAGAGAAAAATCTCATTCTTTACAGGGGCATGGTTCTAGTCTGACAAGCACTTTCCCTCAGTGGAGATGTAGTTACAAACACAATATATTCAGGGCGAGTCTAATAAATCAAGAGAATTGTTGGAATATTCTGGAAGCTGGCCAGGGTTAAGAACCCATCAAGAGAAATTCTTTCCATATTCCAATTTTTTTTTTAAAAAAA
Source organism: Gambelia wislizenii (assembly GCA_030847615.1). Classification (NCBI taxonomy): domain Eukaryota; kingdom Metazoa; phylum Chordata; class Lepidosauria; order Squamata; family Crotaphytidae; genus Gambelia; species Gambelia wislizenii. Next base: position 37,234,128 of record JAUMIR010000007.1, read on the forward strand.
ATATAGAGTTAAAAGGACAGAATGAAACTTCCATGGTTCTCTGCCTAATTTAGATTTAGGCTTCCTTTTGTTACATTGAGTGTTTGAAGAAGGTGACAGTATACTGTCTAATACAGAAGCAAAACTGTACTTTTTCTCAGCAGAACAACCCTTCCTAGGCCTCCTTCCATCTGCCTGCCAGATTCTGTTTCAGTACCAACTCCACAGCTGTCCACAGCTGTATGCCTTCCAGCTCCACACAACTGGCTTTTTCACATAGAAATACTGTATAGCGTTTCTCACATCAAAATAGACTGCTTCAGTTGAGCTGGGGTGTCGCTGAGTTTTGGTTGTTGGTTATTTTTTTTAAGTTAGTATTCTCTCAAAACAGATTTCTTTAGTCCTACAATGTGTAAAACCTGGTATTTCAGGCAGGATTAACATTTTGTTCTTCGGTCATGGGGCTTTTCCCTCCTCTTTCTGCTGTATCATTTTTACCCTTCAAATGAGAAAACGAAATGAAGTGATTTTTTTCCACCCTTATTTATTTCCCAAGAAACCTTCCTTTTCCCTCTCAGTTCAGTTTCTCTTGAATATTAGAGAAAACATTTACCTCAGTATAATCCCCCCAAGAAAGATGGCCTCTCTACACATATACATTCCCAATATATTTCTCTAGAAATGCCTTCCCTGCCTCCTTCAGTCAAAAATATGCTTTCCTCTCCTACATCCTTCATACTCTCAAAATGAAAATGTCCCAATTTCACAAATGGTTTCACAGAACATTTCACCTCAGCCTTTCCCAAAAAGTTATTTTCCTCCCTCCTTTGCCTCAACCAAAACATTCTCCTACTTTCCAACATATTCCAGACGTTACACTTCCATTATTTATGTGTTTGTTTAGCCTTAGCCATTATAAATATTTCATATATGATTAAAAATGCCATTCTAAATGCAGAACTTGGGAAAGTTATTTGGGAAGTTTAAAGTTACTTAACTCTTAGAGTCCCTTAGCCAGCACAACCCTATAAACTGTGGTCCAAAAAAAAAGTAACTTTTTCTGGACCAAAGCTGACTTGAATCCCATTTTGGGAGAAAGGTGGGATATAAATTAAATAAATTAAATCAATAACCCTTGTAAAAAGGTACAGTGGACCCTCAGTATCCTCTGGGGTTGAGACTTGGTAGTGGTACAAGCTCAGGCATGGGGCTCAGGGGCTGCCAGGGTGGCAGGGAGTTGAAGCAATTGTGGCAGCAATTGATGCTGGGACAATCAATCCCCAGGTGAAGCCAAAAACTGTCTCAGCTTGGTAGAAACCCTTTCCCAAGAATACTCACACACAGAGTGTTTGGCATCCAGAAAACAGGAGGTGCTTTTAATCTTCAGTAGTTTCAATATGTACAAGCAAAGTGCTACGTCAGGCATCTCAGGATCATAGGAAGAGAACGATCTCTGGTCTGTCTTGCTTTTATACAAACCAGTACAGCATTGGCTTAGCCAAGCACATAGTTGCATTTCATCAGATTTCCAGCTTCATGGCTTTGTACTGTAGTAACCCTCTTCTGATGCAACCCTTCTCAAGCAACTGTAGCATGATTAGCATGACTGGCAGATCATGGAGTCAGTCATTATGACTCAGCATGATTTCTGCAGTTGTTTGGCCATTTTAAAACTCAGGGTTCAGCATCCAATTCCTGACAGCATACACCTCCAGCACCTCATCCCAATAGTGAAACCCCCCACATGCAACTCGAGCAACCTGGAGGAGGCCCGCCTGGAGCACTCCCCCCCCCCATTCTCTTAGGGATGTTAAAAATGATCCACCCTGGGTGTCAAATATGCTAGGTATGCCACTGCCCCTCTCTAAAACCCTGGAGATAGTTGGCCGGTCATTGTAGGCAGTATTGAGTAAGATGAACCAATGGTCCTGTTTGATGTAAGACAACTTTCTGTCACTATAGAAACAATCATGGATGCTTCAAGTGTTACTTTAGGATGAAGATGTCCTTTATCTTATGAGATCCACCTTCATTTCAAACACCGTAGCTGGACTGAATGTGAAAGAATCTATGGGAGAGATTCAATATTGTGGTCTGTATTGTGTAACTTCACACATACTTAGCAGAGGCACTACAATATAACCCTCCTGGTTGCAAAGATGCACATCAGGGTGTCCCAATGTGCATTGGGCTCTGCCATAGCATATCAGCTGTACTTAGCCATTGTCCAGATACTCACCAGGAGTGTTCAAAATGCAAGTCACTTCACTGGCTCCCCTAAGTAGTCACATCATGGCAGCCCTTTGCCAAATACGGATGTGGCAAAACTGCTCAGTTCTATTCCTGCCAATATAATTCCTGCCACTTATGTAGATGTAAGTCCCACATTGAATTCCAGCCTATATTTTTCAATATTTTGTACACTGACACTCATGGAGCAATTATTCCACATTGTCTATTTTCACACAGCTTTCCTTTCCTTAGTGGACCACAAACTGAACAGGAGTCAGCAGTGTGATACGGCAGCTAAAAAGCCAATGCAACTCTAGGCTTCATCAATAGGAGTATAGTGTCTAGATCAAGGGAAGTAATAGTGCCACTCTATTCTGCTTTGGTCAGACCTCACCTGGAATGCTGTGTCCAGTTCTGGGCACCACAATTCAAGAAGGATGTTGACAAGCTGGAACATGTCCAGAGGAGGGCAACCAAAATGGTGGGAGGTCTGGAAGCTATGCCCTATAAGAAGGGGCTTGGGGAGCTGGATATGTTTAGCCTGGAGAAGAGAAAGTTAAGAAGGCCATGATAACCATGTTTAAATATTTGAAGGGATGTCATACTGAGGATGGAGCAAGTTTGTTTTCTGCTACTCCAGAGACTAGGACACAGAGCAATGGTCTCAAACTACAGGAGAAGAGATTCCACCTAAAAATTAGGAAGAACTTCCTGATGGAAAGAGCTGTTGACAGTGGAATACGCTGCCTTGGAGAGTGGTGGAGCTTCCTTCTTTGGAGGTTTCAAAACAGGGGCTGGATGGCTTTGATTGTGTATTCCTGCAGGACAGGGAGTTGGACTGGATGGCCCTTGTGTCTTCCAACTCTATGATTCTATGATTCCCTGGCAAATAATTTCATGTGGACAAGGGAGTCCAGAACCAGACTCCTGAACGGCCCCAGCTGTTATCAATTATATTTATTCAATGAAGGCTGGTCATGTATGGTATGTATACCAAAGCCTTCCAGAAAATAGCAATAAAAAATTATTTTTTAAAAAAAGAAATGAGTTTGGGGGATAATATCAATCTCTGTTAGGTTTTTTTTAAATCTTGCATTATGACTTTGAGTGGCTTTTGACTGGCAAGCTGCCATCTCTTCACTGAACCCATTTGAAAAGATTCTAGAAGTTCTAGGAATACAGATGTTGAATATTATTTTTCAAAATGTATTTGAAATGCCCCACCTATCTCACTCCCAAAACCACCAGGAGTCCTTCCCCCACCCCTGAAAGTTAGATACAACAAGAGGTTTTTTTGCTTGGGGTGGACAAATAATGCCAATTTCCATGCTGTATCCCTTCTGCATGCATCTACTCATTGTTCCATTCTATTTCATTCTATTCCCCTGCTACATAAATCTGTGATTTTCCACCCTCTCAAAATGCTTACTTCAATGGATATTTTCTCTCAAAATATGGACATGTTCAATTGTATTCTACTGTTTTTTTAATAAATAAAAAGGAATTATTAAAAATGTATTTCTTTTGAAATATATGTATTTTCTCAAAATATGTACAGGTCAATCCCCCATATCTGTGGGGGAAACATTCCAGGACACACACACACCGTGGATACCTGAAACTGTGGATAATACAGAATTCTATTATTTTCAATGAGATGAATGCCAGAAGTTGACCATATAATCACATTGGAGGACTTAGAAATGTCTAGAGAGAACTTTGTGTGTGTGTGTGTGGATAAGTGAAACTGTGGATACCAAATCTGTGGATATGGATGGGGGTTAACCTGTTCCTTAAAACACATTTCCTCTCCAAATACATATTTTAAATCTGTATTTCCTTTCAAGACTATTGAGGACCACATTGCAATGTTCTGAAAAGTATGAAATCTATGGGACAGATGGGTTTCAGTCATTACCTCTGTCCAAGAGATGTATTGCTGAGGATCCTGATGCAAATATGCAAAAATAAAAAACCTTCCTGAAACATCCTTTTTTAAAATTATTAATTTATTTATTTATATCCCACTCTTCAGCCACAAGGCTATCAGAGCGGCTTACAAATTGTTTTAAGCAATAGCTATTTACACATCTACACTGCATTAAACAGTTTCCAGTGTGTGTTAGCTAAGCCCCCACAAGTTGGGTACTCAATTTACCGACCTACGAAAGGATGGAAGGCTGAGTGAACCTTGGAGCCCGCTGGAATCGAACTTGCCACATGGTGAGCCACCAGGGCTCCTTATGGTGTTTCTTTCTATCCTTATTTTAGCTAAGAACAGTCAGTGTAGCAGTTTTTTCTAGAGCAGCTAGAGTAGGGCTGTTGGGCGGGGGAAGACGTTTGTTATCAAGGTTTTCATTGACACAAGTTGTTTTGCCAAGGTGAGACAGTCTCTCAAAGATTCTCCAATCACCACATGAGATTTTGCCTCCAGCATGAAACTGAGGGCCCTTTCACGCTACACAGATACATGACAGGCTCAGCCTGTCAGTAGAAAGAAACACCATAATGATGCCAGCTGAACACAAAGTGATTACATTGTCTGATATTAGCGTCCTTTTGCACTCCTCTGGCATCATTATGGCACCACATTAATCTTGTCTGGTAATCTCCGGGGACAGTTTGTGGGGTGTGGTGTTAGGAGAGAAACTGCACAATTGTGTTCTCCAATGCCCCCTTCCCACTATTTACAGCACAGAGTCAGGCTAATGCCCAAACAAGGCTTTAGATTTGCACAGATCTTAAATATTAAACATTTTAACATTTGATTAACTAAATTCATTATCTGTACCTCATGACAGTGGATGTATAGACCCATTTTATTTTGATTATCAAAATGATAATGTGGCAAATGAACATTGTTTTTTAAAAGCGGCCAAATACCTTGAATGCCTTGAAGATCTGTGATTCCACTAGACTGGGCAGTCAGTCCACTGGTGATACCTAGAACTATTCCACACAATCCCTTTGTTTATAGTTGTTATAGCCAGTTTGTTTATAGTTGTATAGCCAATCTGGTGGCATACCTTTTGATGGCCTGAAACTGGTTGGTTGGTGCCAACTAGAGTAGACCCATTGAATCAATTGTTGAAAGTTGAACCAACATGTAGGTAAATGCCATCAATTCAACAGGTCTACTCTAGTTCGGACTAAACACGTTGCAGGTCACGGTGTCTTCAGAACTGTCTTCCAAATGTATTTTTAAAAACAAAACAACACTGAGATTTTGATTGATGATAAAGCTCTCCACCTTCTTCCTATTTTGTCTGCCTTCCAAAATCTAATTAAGTGACTTAGCCATATACATACATATATATATATATATATATATATATATATATTCCACATTCTTTCTGCTCTGTTGTCAATTAAGGGACTTGTGCAGTCTTTGCATTTATACAAAAGTGTGATCCAATTACTAGCCCGTTCTTGGCAATCCTTCTCAGCTATATCTTTCATATAGCCAAACAAAGCCATTAAAGAAAGTGACACACCATGCTGAGATGGCTCAAATTATTATTACCACTTCCACCCGGTATATATTTGAATGGCACGTGATTGGCAATATCCATGTATTTGGTTTACCCTCCTTCTTCATTTGGTTTACCCTCCTTCTTCACAGCTCCACTGTGTCTTGTATGAACGGGGTTGGAGAAATAGCAGTTGGCCAATTCAAAAGCAAAGTAGATTTTACTCATGAGCAAAAGGTATAGACTGCCCTCAAATAGCAAGCACCAAATGGTCTGCAGGCTTGTTAAATTAGCTGTGTCCCACAGAGCTTGGACACAGTAACACAGAATGGTGGACTGCAGGAATCAGGCAAAGCATACTCAGTGTTCTGAGATAATTATTTATTTCAAAAGGAAGGACAAAATATTCATTACAACTTTTCAAAACAGAGGGTCCCCCTGGCTTCCTGCTACATTGATTTTCTGTGTGTACATGAAACAAACGAAAGACCCATCAGAGCCTGCTGTTTTAACACTTATTAACAACTGATTAAATTAAATATTCGGTTTGATCTCTTGCATGATGCTCACTCTGTGTTTCCCTCTCCCAAACATCATAAGAAAAGAAAGCTGTTATTAAAGGTTACAGGGCAGAATGATTAAAGATTAAAGGACATTTCCAGATGACAAAAAAAGAGGTAGATTTGTTATTTTTGTGTTGGTTGTACTCAGGGCTGATGCAAGACATTTTTCTGATGGAAGAGAAAGCCAAGATGGTTCTTGCACCAGTGCAGTTTCACATACAGAACCTTATCAGACTGGCAGCTGAACAATATTTCTACTGCCCTTGAAGTAGGGAGGTAATTCTTTGCTAATTTCATTCTCAAAGGAAGCAACAAGTAATTTTAACATTTTTTTTCCTACCGTGAGAAAATCTTTGAAAACTCTGCAGTTCAGGACTTATTTTGTGTAAAATTTGCATGTGTTGGATTTTTGTTGTTGTTGTTGTTGTTTGTTTGCTCAGGAAAACGCATTTACCCAGAAAATACTGTTGCTTATACAGAAAGTGGTGTTTTCAATTAAGGTTGCAGCTCTGTTTTGAACCTTGGGCCAACACAGGGATGTAGCTTTTAGGGTGGGGGGGTAGGGCATTTCCCTTTGCAAATAAAGCCTTGTCTACACAGATGCAGTGTTGTTTCTGCTGAGGTCACCATGAGGCACCCAGCCATGTGACCATGACCAGGCACCTCATTCTTGGCCTCAGAAGATGTGACCAGCATAGGGAAGAGAAATGATGGTTTGCACGCAGGTTATGGGTGTGTGGACATCCCTCCATTGCCGCAAAAGGTAACTGGAGAAAATATTGCAGGCCTGGGGCTGGAATACTCAGGCTGGAACATGGATTATTCTGGCCAGTTTAGACAAGGCCTAAGAGTTCTCACCCTCCCTACACGAAACGTTCCTTCAGTCCCCAAATTTCTAGTATCGCAGTAACATAAAATTTGAGCTGAGCACTTAAAAATGCAGTTTAGCCATTCTGAAGATAAAGAACAGGTGATGTTACCAAGAGCATTCAAATACAGCAAACAGAAGAGTTGTGTCTGTGAATGATTTTCAGTGACTCGGTCTCTGCAATGCTAGAAATTTGAGGACTGAAGGAAAATTTCAGTTGTGGGACAGGATTCTTATTAGGGTCAATGTCCACATGCCCCCGCTGCCCCATCCCATAGATATATTCCTGGTCAATGGGAGCACTCTCAGAGTTAATTCCACTGACTCATATAGCCTGCTTATAAGAGCAATGCTAATTGAACCAGCTTCTCTTAATTTTATGTTTTGCTTTTGGTTAAGGAGTGATCCTCCAAAAACCCTCTCCAGAAGCAAACATATTAACATGACAAATCAAATCTCTCAAAGGCCTGTTTAAACAACAAGCTACAGCCCTCACATTTCCTGTTAGGGAAAATATTTTATATCTCTCCTTTTATTTATACAAGGTAGTAGAAGGCCCAGATATAAATCTCATTCCCTTCCAGCCCTTTCGTCACTGTGGGAGAGATGCAGAAACAAGATGAAACGCTGTGCAAATAAACTGTAAATTTAACACACACGCCCTGTCTGGCGGAATGCTACAGGGCAGGAGGTGAAGAATAAACACTTCAGAGAGAAAGCATGTGCTTTAAGAAGGACCGATTTGGGAGACCTGGGTCCAGAGCCAAAATCTTAATTTCCACAACATTGTGGGGTGGGCTGGGAAGGATTTGGGGATGGGGTATAGGGATTCATGGGAGGAGACTGGGAGAGTGGGGAGCTATGGCCAAGAAGGGCTGGACAGGGACAGAGGACATTTCTGGATGCTCCTGACCTTGTGCGGGTACCACATTGCCACCATTTTCTCTGACACATTCCAGTCACTTCTGGTGGTTTTTAAGGTGATTGCGGGTGCTGTTTGTGGCTTAGAGACAACCAAAACAGCATTCAGGGGCAAATCTTTACCCCCTGGATGCAATATTTTATTGACTGGTTGGTTGGTTGATTCTACTTATACTCTGCCTTTCTCCTGCCAAGGGACGCAAGGCAGCTTACAAAATTTAAAATAAAAATTTTGCTAGAAATATACTATAATAAAAGTTGGCTAAATGTCTACCACAATATCAGTTAAACCCAGTTTACAATACATTTTAAGATACATTTAAAAACATAATTGAAAACATGTAAAATAAAAACAGAGGACAGCACTTTGAATATTACACATTCTAGTATTGTGCTGCCGCCGCTGCTGCTGCTTTTCACAGTGTTCCCTAATCATTGCTTTTTAGTTATATATATTTACTTATTTTGGGTGTGGTAGAAATGGGTAAGCGAAAAACTATGTTAAAATGCCTCTGAAAATGTTGAGAACAGTTACTTCTGTAAGAACCATTACTTTATAACACCAACAAATCTAGAAATAGTTTCTTGTTATACCAGTAAAGTAATTTCATTCCTGTTTATGGCATTACTTGTGAAACATAACTTTGCCAAACCCTCATACCTCACCTCCCCAAAGGTAATTCATTATAGCTACATGCTGTTTGTCACTTCTTACTTACAAGTTCTGATAACACTTTCTGCTTCAAACCTTGAATTGTTCTGTTATGTTGCCTTTCTTCTTGTCTTCCTCTGCCTCCATTTCCCCAAGGCTATTTAAAAAGTCTAGCAATCAACCTCACACCCTTAAGGCAGCTAGCTGTTTAACTTTCTTCTGTCTCTATAGCTCCTGAACCAGTGCAAATTTCACATGGAAAGAAGTTCTGTTGATGGGGGTGGGCAGAGTACTCCTAAGTAACTAGTAAATTCCATTGAAACCAACAGTGCTCAATATCTGAGCCCTCTTGCATTGGATGAGCCTGCAAAGGTACAGAGGAAAGGGCATACAGAGGGTTTACCTGGTTTCCATTACATATTTTACTGAAGTGTTACAGAGTTTATTCCAATATTCAGCTATGAGACATGTTTGGGGCAATGAAGAAAACAAAATAATTCAGGCATGTAGGAGTAGCCTAAGGCTCTAGGTTGAGAATAAAGATTAATATTGTCTCCTTCAGTCTCCACAACCATATGAACCATATTATAGCCTTCTCCATTTCTTACTTGTAAGACAAACACCTCCCCTTTCCTTTCTTTTCCCTATTCATTCTCACTCCCCCTTTCACATTCTTTTCTTCGCCTCTTTCCATTAGAAAAAAATCCAAGCCAGAGTGCACATAGAATACAGCACTTCGGGGAACTGTAGTCCATAATAGTAATTTTTCCTAGCTCTGCATCAGTGAGTAAAAAGCTTTGGATAAATCCTGCAATGATAAATCCATGGCTGGCTTGTATTATTTCCATCTATAGGTGGGAGTATATTGGGTGGAATCCCTTCGAGCACCACAAGATTCCTATACATAGAAAATTAGTGGGGATGGAATTCTTCAATAATTTTCTTCTCGAAGGAAGCAATGAGTAGTTTTTAGTAATGTTTTTCTCACTGCAAGAAAGTCTTTGAAAACTTCACAATAAGTCCGTCAGTCTTTGAAAACTGCACAAATAGCCAAAGATTTGCACACAAATGTGAAACTTTGCATATACGAAGTCTTTTCTGTGTAAAAAAATAATGTTTTTGCTCAGAAATATTATTTCTGCACAGAAAAGGCTGTTTCCTGTGCAGAAAATGCTATCTTCAGCACAAAACAGGCACACACGGATTTCGTGCAGAATAAGTCCTGAATTGCGAAAATTCTCATTAGTCCAGGATTCTTCTTATCGGGGTTTCCCAGAACTTGAGAAACATGGGTTTGTTCGTTTTTACTATTTTTCAAATATTTTACCATATTCTTCCCATCCTTAAAGTCAATAAAATCAGGGTGAGGGCTAGATTTATGTGACAGATACCTGTATTTAGCAGCATTCAATTAAGTAAGTCCCAGCTGAAGTGGCAAAGTCCAGAGATAGCTATGTCACCTTCTGGAGGTTAGAGGCTACAAAGACAAATTGCAACTATAATTTCAGTATTGGGGAAATCACTGAATCTCTGAATTAACAGCCAAAGGCTTGCAACATATTCCATTGTTCAGTAGTCCCATTGGATAGGCAAATGTTCTTTAATCACATTATCAGTGTTCTGCTCATTTATTAGCTGAGGCTGAAAGAGATTAAGAGTGAACTTCTGCAAGACAGTTCTTCCAGGTGCAGAATTTGGACATTGACAGAATTTGCTGAGCTTCCATTTTTTACTTGTCTCTGCACCTCTCCATTTGACAAAGGAATATATTTTTGTCCTGGCTGCCAGAAAAGAAGACTCAGCGTGGTAACAAAAGAGGAGATAATGGTCTAATTGGGAAGCTAGCTATCCAATTCAACAGGGAATCATGATGAAAACTGCCAACCAATGAGCAGAGCTGGGGAAAGATACTTTTTGGTCTAGAGTTCTCAGAATCCCCCATCTAGCATGACTAGTGCCATGTTGGACGGGAGATTCTAGGATGGGGTAAGTAACTTTCCTCAGCTTAGCCATTAATCTCCCAACTGATCCAAACAAGAACTCAACTGTTCATGCAGGCAGTTGGCAAACTCCCATGTCAGTGGGCAGGGAATCCACTCTGGGTATTAGTCCGAATTTTTTAAAATTTAGGATTTTATTGATCATGTGAAAATAAAACATTCCATAATCGATTTTCTTCCTTTTAAAAAAAATCAATTTTTCGGGAAGAAGAACAAAAAAGGTTTCAGGGAAAAAGCGAGAAAAATTGTTCTGAATTTTTCTAGGCCTTCATATCTCTAGGCAGGACTGAGAGCCATGTTGAGAAAGGGAGAGCTCGGCTCTTGAGTGTAATGAACACACACATTTGGAGTTGCTTTGTGAAGGAAAGGTTTCTTTTATATGAGAGACAGAAAAGCTTTGTAACTTTCTAAGGCCTTTCCTGCTGTACAAAAAGTTTGGCACTTCATCATTGGAGGGGGCAGTTATCTGATAAAGTTCCCTTCATGACAAGAACTATGAATTTGATGAGGCAATATGGATGTGAGGCATCTAGGTGGCAAGCCAAAGATGATGATGACCATGATGATGATGATGATGATGATGATGATGATATTTATTTATTATCCACCTCTCCCTATGGATCAAGGTGGGGAACAACAAATTAACATATAAACATAATGACAGTTAAAAACACATATCAGTTAAAAACATATGTATATCAGGAAAAAGTGAAAGGTGAAGGGAAAGGGGTGAATAAGAGGAGATGACAGGGAATAGTAAAAGGAAAAGGGCTAGGAGAAAGATATAAATATGCATAGAAGAAGGAAAGCAAGGACAGACTGGGAAAGGGGAGAGGTAGAAATAGGGGGGGAAGGAAGAAGAGAAGTAAGGAGTTTAAATGAAAGGAAGGGATAAGAGATCTAGAGTAAGGGAAAAGAAAGGAAAGGAAAGGAAAGGAAAGGAAAGGAAAGGAAAGGAAAGGAAAGGTGAAGAAAGTAGAAAAATGGAGATAAGTGAAGAAAAGAGACATACCAAATTAATTAGGGAAGATGACAGACAAAGGGAACAACACAAAAATAGATAAAGAAACTGTAAGGGTGAAGCATTGTGACCCCATGAGACAACAAATGAGAGCTAATGAGAGAAAACTAACAGTAAGGGACAAGGAACACACATAAAAATGAGAAGAGAAATTTTGAAATAGGTGAAGTGATATGTATTGTTAAAATGTATTGTTATATATGGTTATAAGATGACAAATGATATGTACTGTTAAATCATTGTAACATTTGTTACAATATGTAACAATATGTAACAATATGTACAATATGTAACAATATGTAATATGTACTGTTAAAACATTGTAACATTGTAAGTCAATTTAATACAAATTGTATAATACTTTGGAAAACTGGATAAAATAGAAAGGAAGTTCAAACAAGCGAAAATACAAGAAAAAAGAAAAAAGAAATCAGATAGAGATTGGAAGTAATCTTAGTTTTTGTTGTATGTATGGTAGTTAAGTAGTGATAACAGAGAAACATAGGATTGAGAGTATGAGTGACTTTTTGGAGTGATAAAGCAAGTTACGTCTTATGTGATTGTGTAAGTAGATGTTATATGTTGTTAAATTGTTTGTATATATTGTTATTCTGTGTTATTCTGTGTTTTTTTAATACGTGTCGATAACCTAATAAAAATTAAAATTAAAAAAAAAACCATACGTATATCAATTTAAAAGAAGAAGTAAGTCCAAGACATTTTAAAACGCTCAATATACAATTTAAAATTCACACTTTAAAATCATCTGGTTAGGCCTGCTGGAAAAGACTGGTCTTTAATGCTGCTTTAAATTCAGACAGCATATTCAGCTGTCATATCTCTTCCGACAGGCCGTTCAAGAGTCTAGGGGCAGCTAAAGAAAAAGTCATCTGGGTGACAATTGCCAAAAGTCATCTGGCTGACTGGAGCAAAGCCCCCCTCCCCGAGGACCTAAGTGTATGGGGCAGATTATATAGGAGAAGGTGATCCCATAGGTAACCTGGACCCAAACCATGTAGGGCTTTAAAGGTAATAACCAACACTTTATAACTTGCCTGGAAACTAATCCTCAACCAGTGGAGTGATCTTTAAAAATACTTTAAAAATGCAGATTATGGCACTATATATCCTTCTGTATCCACCCTGGCACTTCAGAGTGCATATGTGTATACTGAATTGCCATGTGCACATATTCACACTCTAAGTAACAACAGCTGGAGGAAACATCTATGCCATGTCTGCTCCACAGACTACAAGACCAGACTGGAATTTGAACCCATGGCCTCCAAAGTGCAAGTTCAAATCCCCAGTCCAATAGGGGACACATTGCCTTTTTTTCTCTTTTATTCCCCTGATCTGGCAGCTATCTGTAGTGTGATTGTGTCTGATACCTCTTGCCACTTTAAGAAATGCCTAATACCTAATCCATTCCAACCCCTTCTCTCGCCCTCCCTTTTTCTCTTTCGTGCTGTTTCTAAAATAATACCCTGAAAGAGGTTCAGGGAGACAGAGAAGGATGGCAGAGAAGCACAGGCTGCAGCTTAAATATTTGTGTCAAAACACCATCCCGCCAACTTCAAAACCAGCTCCCGCCCTCAGAAGTTAAGAGATCATGTTATGATCATTTCAAATGATCTAATCCCCTGCTAAAGAGACCTTTGCCTCCCTTCCCTTGGCTCCCCCCACAATATACCCACCACCTCAAACAAGATAGGAGAGGATGAGGTGAGCACCATGTATTAGCTTGCTGGAGCATGTGCTAAGTATTAAGTCTTATTTCAAAGGCTGGGGGTTGTTGTTTGTTAACTCCACCACTTCAAGTCTGCCAAAAGAGAAAGAAAAAATAACTGAGTCCCAAGGGGGCAACTTTGCCATAATAAGGGAGGAGCAGAGGAAAAGTTTGTTCAGGCATTATGATTGTATCCATCCAGCTGTTGCCGGACTGTGCATCCCATCAGCATAGTCAAAGGTGAGGCAACTTAGGAGTTGCAGGTATGGTTGGGTCTGTGGCAGACCACATGATGTGCACACAGAAGATTCCAGACTCAGCCTATGCTATTTCCAAAACTAAGCCTCTCAAGCCAGTGGTAGCTGGTGGGTCCCATGTCATTGGGGTGGCGAATCCACTCCAGATTTTGGATAGCATTGAAAGTGTTAGCCAAAGTGGTTCAGCACCTTGGATAGCGCCTTGGAGCTTAAAGTAAAACCTGTAGTGGGTTTACTGCCCCAGTGACATGGGCACCACTAGCTTGTTAGAAGGGAAGGATCATCAGAGATTATTATTGGACTGAAAGGCCTGTTAGAGCCTTTACTCCAGTCACAGTAGAGGTATCCATTGTAGGATGGTGAGTTTGAAAGAACCAAATTTTCAAACCAGTTTAGCCTGGAAAAAAGACGGTTAAGGGGCGATATGATAGCTCTGTTTAAGTATTTGAAGGGGTGCCACATTGAGGATGGAGCAAGCTTGTTTTCTGCTGCTCCAGAGACTAGAACATGGAGCAATGGATGCAAACTCCAGGAACAGAGATTCCACATCAACATTAGGAGGAACTTTCTGACTGTAAGAGCTGTTCAGCAGTGGAACACACTCCCTCGGAACGTGGTGGGGTCTCCTTCCTTGGAGGTCTTTAAACAGAGGCTGGATGGCCATCTGCCAGGGATGCTTTGATTGTGATTTCCTACGTGGCAGGGGGTTGGACTGGATGGCCCTTGTGGTCTCTTCCAACTCTACAATTCTATGATTCTATGAAATTGCAGGCAGAATACATAAGTTTAGAATCCTCAACAGGAGGAACATTTATTAAGGAAATACATTCTCGGATCGCAATAGCCTGATCCTCTTGAAACTAATCTAAAAGAGAAAAGGATGGGAAGGAGGCATGTTGTGGCATGTCCTCCCTCATCCAAGAGACAGGAAGCAGAAGCAGAAGGGTTCAGTCTGGGCTGGTTATTTTTCTTTTAGAACAGAGGGCAGTCAATTAACCCTGACCAAATCAGACAATGTTATCTCCCCATAACACTTTTGGAATAGGTGGCTGATAAGAGAAAGGAAAAGCAAGCAGGAAAAGAAGACAAAAGATCCTAATCCTTCTCCGTCTCTAAGCCATCCCATCCCTAGTGGACAAGAGAGCCACAAGAACAGGTACTGAAGTTGCTGTTTCTCCCAACACAGCCACCACTAGCTTGGACGGAAAGACTGGAGGAAACAAACATTGGCCAATAGTCTGGGAAACTGCTCCCCTGTTGGCCTTGACATTCTAGGTAGAATGGCTTAGATGACTGTGAGGTTTTCCATTAATCCCCCCACTGGCATGAATTGTGAGGGCTTCCACTTATCCCTCCATCTGCTATCAGTGTGTGGGGGGTCTGACGTTCATCCTAAGAACCCCTAATCTGCTAGGTCATGTGATGAGCTGTGGATCCTACAAGACAGCATTCTCACCAGATACAAACAGCATGAAAACGGAATGGTGTCTGATTGTAGCCAGTATCCTGCACTTTTCTAAGATCATGCACCAGTGGCCAAGATCCTGAATCATCTAGAAGAGCATAAAGTTCCATCAGATGGAGAGGTGAACTCGCCTTCTTCCCTTGCCCCACCCCAGCATGGCCATTTAGTTTTATTAGGGGTGGCAACCAAGGAACATCTGTTCATATGCATGAAGGTTATGCCATCCTCCAGACCCTCTGAAGGATGCATGAGAAGTTTGGATTATGCCTTCTTTGTCATGTCTCTAACATACCTGGATGCTCCTTGGCTGCTGCCTGTCTTCCTTTGGCCACTAAGGGTACATCTACACTGTAAAAATAATGCCGCTTGACATCACTTTAACTGCCATGGCTCCATTCTACAGAATCTTGGGATTTAAAGTTTTGTGAGGCACTAGCACTCTTTGGTAGAAAAGGTGAAAGACCTCATAAAACTACAAATCCCAGGATTCCATAGGATGGAACTACAGCACTTAAAGTGGTGTCAAACTGCATTATGTTTGCAGTGTAGATATGCCGTAAATGGCCATGTCAGGGCAGGAGCACAGGAGAGAAGTGAGTTCTCCATGCAAGGAGGTAACTGCATGAATAGTGAATACCTCTTCCTGCAATGATCACAAAAGGACATGCACAGGGAATATTCAATATTGTGCACCAACAGGGTGCCACTATTTGATACTACATTAACTATCATGGCCTTTTCCTATGGAATCAATCAGTCCATCACTTTATTGATATCCCACCTTTTCCCCAAGGGTAGGACTCAAGGAGACTTACAGAATGAAAAAAAATACAAGCAAATCTACATACAAAAAGTTAAAATTAAAGCAATATTTACAACCTGGGGTTTGTAGTTTGATGAGGTTCTTTAAATTCTGTTCTGCAGACCCCTGAAATACAGTGTTATTCTCTGGCAGCAAATTCTAAATATCTCATGAAACCCCAGGAGTCCATAGGATGGGGCCATGACTGTTTAAGTGGTTTCAAACTGATATTAATTGTGCAGTGCAGATACAGCCAAAATCTGCCAGCTCTAAGCAGCCTGTTTCTCAAACACTTTCCTTTTTGATGGCCACTATACCTATGTCCTTTTTCCTCCTCACACCACTGCCTATGCCAGTAGAGTTACACCAGTGTAGCACACCAACAGGTATTCTAGTCTGAATGTGCATGTCTAGCTTTGGGGAAAAGATGGGCTTTTCCAGGTCTTGACTTCTTAAAAATAGTTGGTACATAGGAAACCCTTGAGCAATGATACATTTGTCTCTGGAGGAAGGATCATTTATCTCCATGCCAGCTGTTTAGCCTGGTTTCCCATGCTTGAAAATTTAGATTTATTGGATGCCACAAATAGAAATGGATGCCATTTAATTGTCTCATGTTCCATGAAGGGGAGATGGTGGTTCAGCAGGGGGGGAAATCAGGGCAGCTCAAAAACAAGGCAAATGGTAACTTGTAGAAAAGGCCTTTGTTTATGGTTCCCAAATTGAATTTGGGATGGGAAGATCATTGACAAAAGGATATAATGATTCTCTGCTCTGCTGAGTGCTGTCTCAGCTAAGATCTGGTAACCTTCTTATAATTTAAAGCACACTGGATCTAGAATTGTTTCTCTTTCATATCTTCAGAGGCTTGTTGGCGTGCTGGGCAAGGATTATGGCAACCAGGGGATCTTCCACACTTCCACACTAAAGCACATTGATTCTACTTTAACTGCCATGGTTCCATCCTATGGAATTCTGGAAATTGTAGTCTAATGAATCATTATTCATAGTGGTGCATTGTGCACCATATGCATTTGGAATAGTCTGCCATAGTGGCTAGAACTAGGAAGGAGATAGGGGTGTAGCCACAGGATATGCAAAATCAGGCCATTACCCCTCCAAATGATAATTCTGTTCCTCCAAATGGAATTTTCCTTCAGTCTCCAAATTTCTAGCATCACAGAGAGTGAGGCACTGAAAATCATCCACACCTAGATTTCTTGTAGAGCTCATGCTCTTCACCACTTGCTAGCAACAGCTCTGGACTGACTACAAAACTTGTTGACATGGGTGGGGAGGGGGGAGATAAAATGCTACTGAAAAGCCCATGTTGCAAATTGTCAGTCTGGACACTTCACATACGTCCAACAATTTTCCTCTTAGGCTTTTAAACAGAAGGATGTTGAATGATACCATGAGTGAATTAAATCCCTTTTCTCTTCCCCTCCAAACCCTGAAGGACATTTGAACCTAATCTTATTTACTTATACAGTTGTCCCTCCACATTTGCGTGTTAAACATTCACAGATTTGATTACCTACTTCTGGATTACTATATTTGTTGCCACCACTGCTGCTTCCCTATGCCAATTTTAACAGGGATTTCAATAATGCCAGTGTCACTGGGAGGAAATCAAATTGGTGTCATGGCCGGGCCGGGCCCGCTTGTGTGTTCCCTCACTCAATTGTGCAGGTGGGGGGAAGGGGATGAGATGTGGGGGCGTGAGAAAGGAGGGTGTGCATGTCCCCTTGCTCACTCATGCAGATGGGCTGGGGGAAGGGGATTTTATTTATTTATTTCATTTATATTCTGCCTGTCTCCCAAAATGGGACCCAAGGCAGCTTCCATAAAACAACAGAATAAAAATACAATATATACAATTAAAATTTATTTTAAAAAAAACAGTTTAAAACAGATAAAATCTAAAACATACCAGACAAAAACAAGCCCTGCTGCTCATACATTAAGAGCCTGCTTAAAAAGAAAAGTCTTTGCTTGCCGGCAAAAAGAAATCAGGAAGAAAGCCAGCCTAGCCTCCCATGGAAGGGTATTCCAGGTGGTGGAAGCAGCCACTGAGAAGGCTCTCTCTCGAGTCCTCACCAAGTGAACTTCTGATGAAGGTAGGATGGGATAGGCGTCCCCTTTCTCCCTCCTCTTGACCCCCCCCCCGTCCCATCCTCTCTCCCCCCACCCAAGCGAGTGAGTGAGAGAGTGAAGACTCGGATGGCCAGGCCCAACCACCCCACCAATACAGATACTTTGTGTGTGTGTGTGTGTGTGTGTGTGTTAAATTTGGTTTGGGGGGGCTAGACATATTTGTGGTTTTTCCACTTTCACAGGAGTCCTGCACCCCAACCCCCTGAGAAAGGTGAGGGCTGACTGTCGTTTAATTTTTGTTCTTCCTCCATCCAGGGGTAACAGTAGCACACTCAGTTCAGGGAAAGTTACTCCATGCTTGAATGACAACAAATAAATGCTAACTCCAAAATGAAAGTTTTCTCACTTTTCTGGGAATGTCTCTAGGTTCAAACTTAGACAGAGAAAATCTCACCCATCTCTCCTAGCACAAGAACAAGCCCAGAAAAAATAGCAGAGATTCTGCCTGGCTCTCTTGTAACAAGCTTCTTTGCCCTCCAGTTAAAATGCTATATGAGATTCTGTCCTCATCCTTTTCAACAATATATCACTCTGTATTGCATCTGACGAAGTGGCTTATGTCCACAAAAGCTCCTGTGAAAATAAAAACCAGTTAGCCTCAAAGGTGGTGCTTCATTCTTGGGTATTCCTGCATGGTAGGGGGTTGGACTAGATGTCCCTCGTGGTTCCTTCCAACTCTATGATTCAATGGTTCCAAGTCCCCTCTGAGCTGTGTTGCTCACTGGAAAGATAACCTTAGGCCAGCCACTCTTGCTTAGCCTAACCTACTTCTCAGGGTTGCAACTGATGATAAAACAATGAGGGAAGAACATATATGCAACTGTGAGGTCCTTGGAGGAAAGACAGCATATGAATGTGATAAATGAAGTCATTATACGCTTAGCCTCAACACTCCATCTGCATCATGGTGACCATGCTGACTTCCCTTGACAAGGTTTCTATACTGTGAGATTTTACTGACACAACATATGTGAAAATAACGTATGTGAAAAGGCCTGTGTAGGTCTGCCAGGTTGGGAGCGTTCCAGCACCTACAATTTCAAGGCCAAAATCTGAGATCTAGGCACACCCTTGGTAATTGTCATTAAGCATGATATATTATGCATCAACTCCACTTGCTCCGAGTATATAATTAAAATAATAAACACCATGTCTAACAAATGAGAAAACATTTCTCTGGTTGGAAGTGCAGTTTTCCAAGCTCTACATTGAATGGGGGTATACTTTTCATAGCTCTGTTCTGAATGCTTTTTTAAAATTTTTATTTTTAAGAACATATGGATTCTGTAGTCCAATCAAGGATAAATTTTCCAGCCTCTGCTTTGAACAGGAAACAGTCTACAGTTACTATTCCAAAGCAGCCTGCAGCAGCCAAAACCCAAGCACCCACAAAAATGTATGCAATTTTCAGCACGATACATTCACCCTGAGATTCCTCCCCCTCCACCCGAGGACTGGAAAAGAGGAGCCAGCCACATAGATCTGGAAGTTGATCGTAAGTTGAATATGAGTCAGCAGTGTGATGCTGAAAAAAAAAAAAGCACACAAATGCTATTGTAGCCAACATTAATAGAAGCATAGGGGTAGTCCAGGCGGTGAAATAAATCCTCACGGAGTCAGCTGAGAATCCCATGTGTCCAAATGGGATCCCACAGTGTTCTGTCCTTTTTGGAGGGAGGGGGAGCAAAATTCAGGGAAACTAAAGGCCTTTGGGACTTTTCCCAAGTTTTTAAAAAAAACTGCGGGGGAAATGCACACTCCCGCTTGTTAGGACAACCAAATCGCATCACAGCGCATTGCACAAGAGGATGGCTGATTGGTCAGATGTGCATGGGAGAAGAGCTTGCTAAGAAGGCAGTGCCCAGAATCACCATCGATCAAATTGTGAAAATTCTCATCAGTCCAGGATTCTTCTTGTCAGGGTTTTCTCAACACTCAAAAAACATGTTTTTCTAAGATTTTTTAAAACTCTTTTTGAATATTGTTTCAATCCCTACCTGACCAGCCAATCTCTGTTTAAAGATGTCAATAGAAGGAGAGTCCATCGCCCTATTTTTCCACTGCTGAACAGCTCTTACAGTAAATAATTTTTTTCCCAATGTTTAGGTGGAATCTCTTTTCTTGCAATCTGACTCATTGTGCATTCCTTAGTGCGTGTTTTATATTGTCTTTTTATTTTTAATGCTTTCATGTATTCATTTCCTGTTTTAGTTACATTTGTATTATTTAATTATAAGCTGCCTTGAGTCCCATTTGTGGACAAAAAGGTGGGGTGCAATTCTAATAAATCAAATAAAATAAGTCTACATTTATGTCACTTCTGGGGTCTTTCTTTCTTTCCTTTTTAAAATGCCTTTTCTAGTTTGGGAAATCTTGCTTCAAAAAGTGAAAAGACGTGAAAAATTGCTTTACATGTTCCATGCAGACGCCATCTCATAATAAACACCAGACTGTGGGTAAGCCACATTCCTTAGTGGGTGAACTTTTTCCACCCTTCTTCTGTTATCTCTGTGCCCATTGTTTTCATTCCAGGGATTTCGTCAATCAGCACTTTCTCTTCTTCCTACTGGCATTCTTTTATCAGGCTGTTTGCAAATAAATTTGTCACACTCCATCCCTTTGCTCCATCCCCATGGAGTGAGAGAAGCTGTTTGGATTATCCACTCCTCTGCAAAGAGATTTTTTTCAGTTATTCCATGACAGTTTTATCTGTTCTCTGTTGCACAGTGGGTGGAGGCAGTGGAGAATACAGGAAACTCATCTCAAGCATTTAAGTGGCTGGGACGGATTGAGCAGATGTGTTCGTTTTGGTGAGCTCCACCACCATGACATAAATGCCTTGGGGACAAGCACCTAAAGCAAAATTCATTATTGCATCTAAAATTTATCATGACATCTAGCTACACTGCACAACTGTAGCAGATTGATTCCTCTTTAAACTGTTAGAAGTATCAACCTTGTTGTTGTTGTTGTTTGTCTTCAAGTCATTTCTGATTTACGGAAACCCTAAAAAAAAAACCTATCACAGTTTTTCTTTTCTTTTTTGACAAGATTTGTTCAGAGGGGGTTTGCCTTCCTCTGAGGCTTAGAGAGAGTGTGACCTGCCCAAGGCCACCCAGTGTGTTTCCAGGACTGAGCATGGATTTGAACCCTGAACGCTAGAGTCCTAGTCCAACACCCAATCCACTACATCATGCTGGCTCTCTGTCTCAACCTTAGCAGGCCTGTGTTCAACAGCTGCTAGTTTGCATGTCTGTCTTAAGAGTTTAGCAATGACATGTATTGGTATCATTTCCAGATTGTTAGCCTTAACCTCTATATTTCTTCACCAGTTACTCTGCAGTTAGTCTGAGTTTTTTCTTCCTTTGTTTTGTAGTCTGCAATTGTCTCTCCTCCATGTTTGAAGAGCATATGTTACAGAGCTTCTTACCCTGAGATGTTAGGAAATCTTTAGTATTTTAAAGTAAACTGACTTCATATGGTTTTGCAAAGAAGACTAAGCCCAGTTTATTTTTCTGCTAAATTCTGTGTATGGGTAGAAGTAGTAGGGAATTGGTTCTTGCTCACCTTCTGTTTGTGAATACTAATTACTCTGTGTCTGAGATACACTACTATTTCTCACAGTGACGAACATCACTCCCCTATAGAATCCTGGAATTAGTAGTCTGGCCAGGGGCTTAGAATTCTCTACTGGAAAATTCAACTTCAACAGCTCTCAGCCTCTGTCCTCTAGATGTTTTATACTTCAGCTCTCAAAAACCCCAGACAATATGGCTAATATTCAAGGATTCTGGGAGCTGAACTCCAAAACATCACAAGGACCAAAGTTTGAGAGCCACAGCTCTAATTCACTTCCCTGCCCTGTACCATTATAACTTTTTGCAAGGAATTCAAAGTCTCTCACCAAACTATAAATTCCAGAATTCCATAGGATGGCAGTTGAGAGGGTATTAAACTGCTATAACTGTGCAGTGTGATACACCCAGACCTGGTCTAAAACTGCCAAGATTAACAAAGAAAAGTCAATAAAGTAATGATATACAATGAAATTATTAAACAAAAGCAGCAAAAGACAAAAGCAATAGCAATAAAGTCTTATTTAAAAGGCAGCATACTGAAAAGTCCTGAAATAAAATATTCTTTGCTGCCAGGAGAAAAGTGGATGGCAATAGGGCTAGAAAGAATTATTCTGAGGACCACCATTAAAAATGCTCTATCATACAATTTGTGATAGGGTGGCGAGAATGACAAAACCCTTACATTTTCATGAGTATAATTTTAGAAATTGTGTTTAGAAGGTAACAGGTGACTCTTGGTTTAGCTAAAACTGAAGAGGGGCAGTGCTCGTGGATTCCATCCCCTCTCTCCAATAGTTTAAGGCCTTGGCCTGTTCTTTGGAGAGAAATAATGCAGGGTTTCACAAAAGAGCCTCAGAAAGTCCCAGGTAGCTTCATGAGAGGTATGAAGGAAACAGTTATTGTGATTTAAAAACCCTCTTTGGGTCTCCTAGCTCTAAAGCTCTGATTCCCACCTCTCTCTTTCTTTTCCCTTTTCATTGCTGGCCATTTTAAAAGCTAGAGCAGATATTTGCAAAATTTGGTGTGATGAGTTAAAAATCTGGAGGTTCAGGCATGGATCAGCCATTAACCCAAAACATAATACAATCGGAACACTGTATCCGGAGAGGCGCAGTTCCCAGGCTTACCACAGATACCAGAAACTGTGGATAATAGCAAACCCTATTAAAATAAAGGACTTCTGGTACAAACATACCATGGAGTTGCTGGAGGACCTAGAAAATGCCTAGAGAGGACACCTCTCTAGGGATTTTCTAGCACAACTCTATGGTATGTGTCCCTATTTTTTCAGCAGCAGATAACAAACTGTGGATGTTGGTTCCACAGTTGAAATATAACATTGTTCACTCACCAGAGAAAAATAGTAAGGGACAGGGCCATTGCACTTGATAAGGTGGCGTATTTCTTAAAACTGGGGGAAACTACCCCCAGGGCAGTCGCCAGGAAGACAGAGTTTTGCCCTAAGCATCCAGTCAGCTCGCCATTACAGTGGAAGCCATTCCTCATTCCAATCAAATGTTCTCCCAGCTTAGATCATATAATCGTATAATCATAGAGTTGGAAGAGACCAGAAGGGCCATCTGGTCCAACCCCATGCCCTGCAGGAATACACAATCAAAGCATTCCAGACAGATGGCCATCCAGCCTCTGTTTAAAAACCTCCAAAGAAGGAGACTCCACCACACTCCGAGGCAGTGCATTCCACTGCCAAACAGCTCTTACTGTCAGGAAGTTCTTCCTAATGTTTAGGTGGAATCTCTTTTCCTGTAGTTTGAGTCCATTGCTCCATGCCCTATTCTCTGGAGCAACCGAAAACAAGAGCCCCTCTTTCTGACCAGACAGAGAGGGAGAGATGATATGGAAGGAGAGCTTGTATCATAGGTTCATGGAAGGAAATGGAAGATGTGCCATAATCAGTTGCTAACAGCTCCAGTCAGCATGATTTATTTATTTTATTCCTTTGTTTCCCACTTTCCTCCTAATAATGGGACTCAAGGCAGCTTACAACATACCGATTTTTTTTAAAAAAAAAACTATACACAGAATTCAAGAAAAGTATAAATATAAAATATATTTTAAAAAGAATTACACAATTAATAAAGTTAAAAAATAAAATTCCTTACTAGACTATACAAACCATAAAACAGCACAGCACATCATTAAAATGCCAATGCCATTCAGTTTCTAAAAGCCTGATGGCTGAAGAATATTTTAACTTGCCAGAGGAAAGAGCGCAAGGACAGATCTATCCTGGCATCCCTAGGGAAGGAGTCCCAAAGTCTGGGAGTGGTCGCCGAGAAGGCCCTCTTCCTTCTTCCCATCAAATGGGTTTGAGAAGGACCTCTCCAGAAGATCTCGGAGCTCGGAGCTCAGTTCTCTAGTAGGCAAATAAAGGGAGACACCATCCTTCAAACAGTCTGGACCCAAGCCATAGGGGGCTTTATAGGTCATCACCAGCACTTTGAATTGTGTCTGGAAATGGACTGGCAGCCAGTGGAGCTATTGCAACAAGGGGGCGGTGTGCTCCCTGTAGCTAGCCCCAAGTAACAGTCTAGCTGCAGCTCTTTGGGCCAACGGAAGTTTCTGAGCACTTTTCAAAGGCAGCCCTGCATAGAGCAAATTTACAGTCATCCAAATGGGATTTAACCAAGGCATGTGTTAACCCTGGCCAGATCCAACTTCCAGGAAAGGACACAGTTGGTGCAATAGCTTTAAGTATGCAAATGTAAACTAGTAAGCCAGCCAAAAATGTACAAGTAATAGCACCACTGTACTTCACTGTACCTAGCTTCTGGATCTTTGGACACCTTCCCACTTAGCGAAGTGTGTGGGTAAGCCAGATCTCCCAGACCTCACTTCATAATAGTGCCGCTTCCTTCTTTAATGAGAAGTGGAGGCAGCTAATCTTGGTCCTTTTACTGCCTGGCTCTGTTCTAAGGTGATAATCCTGCACCCTGACCGTCTCTGTGCTATGCATCATCTTGGGGGAGGGAAGGGGGGCATGAGATTTCTCTCATTGATCTCCAATCTGACAAATGTCAGCAGCTGCAGATAATATCTGTTGCTCTCCTGCTTTTGCTGCCTCCAACTCCTCTATTCTCATGCTTTTGTGGGGCACAGTGTGTGTGTGGGGGGTGGAATATAAAACTTTGTCAGGCTTACCAGTTCTCTGTTTCTGACTACATAACAGAAAAGGGAATACAAGCCCTCTCCAACTAGCAGGTGGCAGGGGCAGGTTATCAGGTATGAACTGCAACCTCACCCAACAGCTCCTGGCTGATTCCCATAAGGCAGTGCTACTCAAAGTGGTGGAGCCAGTCAGCTACCAGTCTATGGCAAGTCTCCAGGAAAGAGAGAAGCAATTCTAGCCAATGGCACAAATAGGGTATCTGTCTCTGGCACATTGGAGGGGGGATTGCCATCCCCTCCTTCCATTCTTCCCAACAAGCATTTCTTTGAGTTCCCTGTTACCTGAATTATTTAGGGGTCCGTGGGGACCCTCTTATATCCTAATATTAGTTTGGGGGATTTAATTAATTCAACTTTCCAGGATCATTTAACCTATGTATACTGGTACTAAGGGAGAAGACTCTAAGCCAAAATGTACAATTAAATTATCTTTATTGGAAATTAATAGCAACAGCATGCACACACACACAGGCTTCAGACAATCACACAAGGCTAACAAAGAAGGTAGGAAGTATTTGGATAGAGGAACAGAGTGAGGGGATGATGAGTGATACAATACCTTTCAGAGGAGCAGAGATTCATGCAGCAGCAGATTCTCAGAGATGCAAACTGGCTGCATGGATGCAGGAGGAGGAACTCTGGACATTTTGGTGCCATTTTAGGGTGATATTTATACCTCATAATTCCCCTGAAGGGATGGATTTTGAGTGGAATACAATGTCTCTTGGAGTTTCCCAGGACTAAACAAAGGGTGCTCCAGAAGAGTTGATGATCAGAGTATTTGGAATTGAATAGGAACAGGCCAGGTCTTTTATTGGAAGGCGATGATGGAAGGAAGGCCCGATTTTACAAGCATCAAGGAGTCTGCTAGTTTTAAGTCCTGATCTGAGTATTTATTTGAGGAATTTCCAAAGGACCCTCCCTTGGTCTTGCATGAATCCCACCTTGGTATTTGGGGTTCCTGGTTTACCTGTAACCACATGGATGGCCACACTAATCCAAATTATTAAATACAGCTAATCATTAGATATTCCAAGATGGGGGCTATCAAGATAGGTAACATTCCTTTCATTTATTTTGCTGCTGGGTCTCACTGCATTTTGCTGATACAAAGGACTTTTTCGGATGTTTAAAAAGCAACGCAAGCAGCCTCGTCAGCTTGCGAGGCTGCTGCGCTGCAAAGTGTCAGTTTCGGATGATGATGCCCCCTGGCGGTACTGTTGCGGTACCGCGGGGAGAGTTGAGCATCATATTTGCTTGATTTTTACTCACGAAAGTTGATCGTGAGTAAAAATCAAGCAAATATGACGCTCAACTCTCCCCGCGGTACCACAACAGTACCGCCAGGGGGGAGCGTCATCCGAAACTGATGCTTTGCAGCGCAGCAGCCTCGCAAGCTGACAAGGCTGCTTGCGTTGCTTTTTAAACATCCGAAAAAGTCCTAAGACACGACTGATTAAGAAGGAAAGAAAAATAAGAAGAATTAAAAGCAAGGGGACTTTTTTCATCTCAGGTAAATGCAACAGCTAACATCTTGTTTTACTCATGAGTGAGCTCCTTTATACATGGAGTTGCATTTTGTTAGCCATGGCATATCACCTGAATTCAGTTTACAGTTGTGTAAGCAGAGTTCTACAAGTGTAATTGTGGCATGGGCAGTTGCTCATCCTTGGATGATGCATACTTTGCCAGTGCCTTCCGTGTATCACTGGATTCATTGGGACTACAGAAACAGCAATCAAATTACTCAATTTGTTCCACAATTGGTATTCAGCAGACAGGTGGCATCATGTAACCACCACTTAACAACACAAGGATAGATTTACACTACACCAATACAATGTAGGATCTTGGCTCATCTTTGTAGACTTCTGGAAAGGTGCCGCTTCTTTAGCACTGGGTCTTGATCAAGAGGAATTTTCTCCACATTTAAAACAATAGCCTGCATCATGTTTACCCTGCAATGGTTGTAAAATATCCAGAAAAGCCATGATATCACCTCTCCATGAAGTTTTTGAGGCTCAGTTCACTGAAGATGCTGATCTCCAATATCCCATGATTAAGACTTCACTTGGAATGTCTTTGGACATTCCAAGGTACCACAGCAAGGATCGGCAGAATCCAGAGCAGAGTATTATCCTCAGCTGGGGTGAGATTTGCCTTACTCAGAAGGGATAGTGTATTCTAGATATATAGATACAGACGATATAGATGTAGATGTAATTCTTCTATCCTTTCAACAAGCGAGCAATGCTGGAGTTTCTCTGACAAAATCCTACTCTGATCCACTTGATCGAGAACATGTGTGGAGCCTCAGTCTACTGTATGAAGGGAAAGAATTTGTTTTTAATAGCTTCTCACAAGGGATTTATCCCTCAAATTCCTAAAGAGGGAGGAGATGTCCAACCCCCAACACTCCCAAACACCATCCATCCCAAGGTCAACAACACATGGCTGGAGATTTTGAGCAAGATAACCAAAGCTGCACAAGAATAGAGAAGCACATAAATTTGTCACTCCAACTGCTGAAAGTTTCACATTATAAATTGAAACAAAAAACATTTGGGCCATGCATAGCTGTGACTACCTACTTCCTTGTGTTGCATTGAACTTCCCACCTTTGTTCAAAATGGCAGACAATAGAGCAGTATGGGCAAAGTGCAAGGTGGACCTTCGAAACTGTCTTTGTGGCCCTTCAATGAATAAACTGGTCTTTCTTGGTTCAAAAACTGGTGAATTGCCACTCCTGGAAATGCCCAGGAGTGGCAATCAACTTTTAAAATGTGTTTTAGGAGGTCCCCTGTTCTGTTCAGATATTATCTGGGGCTTGTCTAAATGGCAAAAATACTCCTCATAGAATTCAAGGAGAATTTGTTTGTGTAAATGTGATCCCACATCAATGCGCTGTATTCAGAAGGAGGGGAGCCAAAAACAACACAAGAAAAGCCTTCACGGCTTCTCCCATTTTTTAAAAACTCCAAAGGAAATGAACACTCCTGCTCATATGGGGCACCTTTGCTACACATTCCTGATAAGAGGGGAAGTGGAAAGTTGATTGGTTAAACGTGCGCAGGGGCAGAGCTTGCTCACAAGGCCAGTGCCCAAAACTGCCATTTTGGATTTTCGCCATAGTGATTGTGTGCTGAGGTGACAAAGCAGCCTTTTTTTTTCTCCTTCCCTCTGTTTATCTAAGCAGAATATTGCACTTTTGTGCCTTAGATATGCCTTAAAAAACTGTTCGGCAATGGCAACTGGTGACAATAAAAACACGAGTAATTCACTCACACCTGCTCTCTTGATTCCCAGGCATGCCCATTTGAACAAATGAATATGGCTTCACATAACTCCAATCTTTTTTTAAAAAAGGAGACAAATGAAAGCTACTGTGAATTGGCATTAGTGCACATCAATACACATTTTATTGCCTTGTATAGACAAGCCCCTGTTTTTCAAAACCAAACTTTAATTTCCAGCTGCTTACGTCTTCTTCTTTTTTTTTCTGGCAGTCCTTCTGGCCTCCAGATGGTAACAGGAGGAAATTGGTCCATGGACCCTCAGCAGTTGCCCATCCCTGCTATAGACAATAGGATCAGCTCAAAAAAAAAAAAAAATCATCATCAACAACAATTTCATCATCATCATCATCATCATCATCTAGGCTGCTTTTCTAGGGAGGTGAAACCTGAACATACCACATATTTTAAAGTACAAAGTAAACAATTGGATCATAGAAACAATAAGAAACATTCTATATGTGACTAATTAAAATAACAAACGTGATAGCAGCAGATTGTTTCTTTAAAAAACTATCAGTCTAAAGGACATATATACTAAAATTAATCAAAGTCAGACTGGAACAAAAGAAGTCTCTAAAATCCCCAGCAAGGCCAGCAAGAAGAAGCTGTAGGTACCTCTCAGAGAAGGCCATTCCAAAGATGTGGACCATCATGAAAAAGGCCCAGTTTATACTCACTAAACTCACAACTCTTCCCAGTAGATCAATTACAGAGATTAATGGCAGGGGAGAAGGAAGGGGGGAGAATGTGTGTGCGTGTGTGTGTGTGTACACACACACACACACACACACATATATATATATATATATATGCAGTATATATGTATAGTGAAAGAATTTGGAAATCCAACCTACACAGAGAATTGGATAACAGTAGCAAAATTTGCCTCTAAACATTGATGCAAAATTTGTATAGGTGCAAAACTGAATTGTCACATAGAAATCCCACTAGTATAAATGGGCGGGGGGGGGGAAGAGAAGGGGAGAGAGGTGGGGAGAAAGTATGGATAATAGCAAAAGAATTTGGAAACCCAACCTACACAGAAAACTGGATAACAATAGCAAATTTTGTCGCTGATGCATTGATGCAAAATTTGCATAGATCCAAAACTGCCACATAAAAATATTGATGCAAAATTTGCATAGATCCAAAACTGCCACATAAAAATATTGATGCAAAATTTGTCTTGAAATGCAGTGATGCAAAATTAGCATAGATGCCAAACTGCCACATAAAAATCACACTAACTTAAACTGGAAATGGGGAGAAAGAGAGGGGGGGTTGCTATCTCTTCTGCCACTTCACTTAAGGAAAATCATCATCTCAATGTCTTTATTGCAGTGAACAGACCATAAAGTACTTGAGGAGCAACCTCCAAATTTGCACTGAGTTTAGTGAAGCTTTATGAAAGATGGACAGCACCGCACATCCATGCCTACTCAGCAAGACTATTCAGTACTAAGCCCCACCAGCTTCAATGGGACTGTCTTCTAGTAACTGAGTGTAAAGTTTGCAATCTAATATACAGTATATGTAGAACCTCTCTCCTCTGCTTCTAACCCTTGCAAAATTTCACCAGCTTTGTTGAGACTCTTTGACTTCACTTGATACTTCTCCCTTGTTTTGCCAGTGGAAGAACTCCAAAACTATCTTTCAGTGTTGCTTTAGTCAACCCATTCCCAAGGCAAACCTGAGAAATTTGGATATAGGTTATTATGAAGCCATAATTTGGTGCTAGTCTTATGAGACATCTTGGAAGTTGGTTCTGTAGCATTGCTTCCATTCATTTTGTATCACACATTCCAGATGTGGACTACGTTGTACATGCTAAAGCCCATTATTAGCAGCTGAAATGTTGGGGGTTGTTTTCTTTCTTTCATATGCTCTACAAAGGGTAGCTTCCTTCAGAATCTCCCAGCACTGACCTAGTAATTGCCTTGCCTTGTCATATTCAGGCTCATCCATCATGCACTGCAACATGACATATCAGCCAGAGAAATTCAAAAAGAAGCAGTTTTCTGTCTGTTCTGATTTGCCAATAGGAGGAAAGCAATGCTTTTATGAAAAGTGGAGGGGGGGGAGGCAGGATACCCATAGCTTTAAGTCTTTTGATTGTGCCATGCTAATAAATTTCCCTTCTCAGGAACTCAGTTGGGTATATAGGAATGTGGATGGGTTCCTCCATCAAACATTGTCTATGATGAAATTTAGGATTCTGCTTCATCAGATAATGGGTTGGATGAATCCCTACTAATTCAGCTGAACTTCAGTCCCATTGAAATCAGCAGGCAAGTTAGTCATCAACTAATCAGGGGAGGCTGGTGGCTTACACGACCGTGGGGGTGGTGAATCCAGATTATTGTCTGAACCTGAAGGAGTTTTCCAAAGTGCTGAATCTATTTTGAGGATAGGATCCAGCACCCGGGATAGTGCTTTTGGACTAAAGCCCAGAGGGGATTCACCAGCTCATTGACATGGCTGCCAGCATCTGCTGCTGCAATTAATGTGTGTCCCATTGACTTCAAGAAGAACTAAGTTCAGCTAACATAGTCCGGACCCAGCCCAGTGTATTATGGAATGATCACCAGGGATTGACCTTGGCAAGCATTGAAGATCCCTTCATCATATCCCCCCGCCATCACCACCACTATATCTGTGATTAAAATACCAGTCAATATGAATGACATGCTTTCTAAAGCAACAGTTATGGAACTTCCTCCTCCCTGCTCCACTCCCCCACCCTGTTTCCTTTTTATCCAATAATGATTAGTTCTTATTTATGTGTGTGCTGAATCTTTCAAGCTTTTTAAGCTGTGCTGTTCTTGACAGGTTAGATTCAAGCTCATGCTTAAAGCAGACCCATTGAAATCAGTGGCACTATCATGACATTTTTGTATCTGTTATATGGGGGGGGGTCCCCTTGGAAAGAAATTCATGTAAGAAATTACTGACAACCATGAAAAGTTACAATAGCAGCAGCAGCAGTAGCAACAAATCCTATTATTTCAATGGGTTTGTTGCAAGCATAGCCAAGCCTGGGTTCAACCTTTTAAGGCTGTGGAACTCCTGCCTCACACTCCCCAGTAACACTCCTTGCATGTCATCACAATAATCATCATCGTCATCATCCTACCCTTTTCCCAATAATGATATGCAAGGTGGCTTTCCAATTATTAAAACCATACAAAAACAAACACACATAAAAGTTAAAAACAAATGCTCTATAGCGTTAAAACCATTCAAAATTCATGAAAGTGAAGAAATACAAAACATATACCTGCTGTGCCATGGACTATACAGGTTGTCCTTTCCTTATTTGTAACCATCCTGACTATGTTTGTCATTGAATGTTCATTTGTTTGTGAGACATTATTGTTTCTATGTTGACTCATGAATTGATCCAAATAAAATCTTTTTTTAAAAAACATTCAAAATTCATTAAAAGACAGTTTAAAAAAAAATCAATAAAACATCACACCATGAAAAGGCCATCACCGTATATTCCTAACACCCTGACAGAAGAAGAAAGTTTTCACTTGCCAGCAGAAGGAAAACAAGGACGGAGCCATCCTAAGCCTCCCAGGGAGGGAATTCCAAAGTCTAGGAGCAGCCACCAAGAAGGCCCTCTCCCTTGTGTTTTGCCAAAGGCAAGAGGGTCTTTTAGGATCAAGAGATATAACCACACCTGTAGGGAAAGTTTAAGGCTTTGTTGCCAACTTGCACAGAAAAGGATATACGGTAAGGATACAAAAAGTGCAGCTGGGCAGTTTCGAATACTCCGTTCAGCAGCTGGGAGCCCCGGTACAGCAGCAGAGATCCCCTCACTGGCCCATAAGTACACAACACCACTGCAGTCCAAGATCTGTGTTGAAGCTCACCGAGGAGTCTTATTTATGCATACAAAGCCCCTTGGTCTAAGTGTGATTTTACACTTCTGTCCTAATTAGCATACCTGTGTGTCTAGACCTTATGACAGGTCATCCATCACACTTGTCTTTGAAGGTCATGTTCCCAGCTCTTATCAACTCTCCTTGGACATCTCCCCAGGTGCAGATGTTTATATCAACTGAAGCTTGGGAAGACACAATTCCTCCCTAATTTCTCAGGCTTGTTCCATCCCAGTAATTAACAATGCTTGCCAAACATGTGTGAAGTTTAACTCTATTTAACTTATCGGGCATGAGTAGAGATGAAGCGCACCACCTAACTACTCATTACAATAGTATTCTGGCTCCTTTCCCATACACCTTGTTCCCAACAAACCTGTCTGGGAAGGTAGTGGAACAGAGTGAAGGCTCTCTCCCAAAGATCTTAGAGCTCAAAAAGTCTCATGTGGAGAGCTAAGTCTTTCAAATAGCCTGGGCCTGAGGTGCATAGGGCTTTAGATAGGGACTGAGGTAGAGTCCTCTGACGGCTTTAGATAGGGCTTTAAATAGGAACTGAGGTAGAGTCACAAGCTGCCCTCTTGGCCAGATAATGCCCCAAATGCTCCAGCAATAAGGTAACTGAGAAGAATAACGAACATGAAGGGAGGGAGGGAGGGAGAATGAGTCTCAGAGCACTGCAGTACTCCAGAAAGAATGGGAAATAGAAGAGTAGAGGTGTGGGTGGGCGAGGCTGCTAATTTTGATTTAAAAGGAAGCAACAAGTAATTTTAGCAATGTTTTCCCAGTGCAAGGAAGTCTTCAAAAACTGCAGTTTTCAAGGACAGTTCACAATTCAGGACTTATTCTGCACAAAAGCTGTGCATGATATTTTTCACAGAAAGTACCATTTTCTGCTCAGGAAAAAGACTCTTTTTTTTTTTTTTAACAGAAGTATTATTTCCATGCAGGGAATGCTGTTTCTTGCTCAGAAAATGCTGTTTTCTGCACAAAAATACCATGTGAAACTTTTGTGCAGAATAAATTATCAACTGAATATTCTCATCAGTCAGGATTCTCTTTGTCAGGGTTTTCCAATGCTGGAGAAACACTTTCTTCTACCGCTTTTCACATATAGTATTCTTTACATTCCCATAACAAAGGCAAGAACCTGGGGAGGTTGAAAGGGGACATAGAGTGAGACAAACTCCTTCTCTTCACAACAGAGACCAGAAAGAAATGCAAGCCGCAGGGAATATCAGTTAGCCACCTTGCACATTAAAATATATATAAAGTTCATGTTCTGCATATCCAACCAAAGGCAAACCACTGCGGTCAACTAATATCACAGGTAACAAAGAGCCAACAGTGAGGATGGCAGAATGCATGAGACAAAATTTGGTTCCTCGGCAATTCTCCATTTTGAGAAAGTACCACCTCTGAGGAGATTTTCACACGGGGCCAAAATGCCCCGTTACTGTCCCGCTATCTCCTCTCCCGTTCCTACCACAGAATAACATAAATCTTTCACACACTCACCTTAATTCTGCAGCAGGAACAGGCTGCCCCTCCCCTTGCTGGCTGGCTGTAAATGCGGCCGTCGTAAGGCTGTTTTTACGACCGGCCGTCTGAAACGTTATCACGTTATGACATGATAACACCGGATGGTAAATTTAAAAAATAAAACTCTCCCAAACATAAAATCAGTTCACCAAGCACAAAAACACTCTTTAAATCACATAATCAAAACAGGGAGGGTAAAATAAAGGGTGCCACTTACCTGGATGTCCAGATCGTACCAGGAAGTGCTCGGAACAGACCTCCCCTCCATGGCTGTCATTTTGGAACAGGAACGGGGCTCCTGTTTGCACACCTGTGATTGCATGATAGTGACGGAACGGGAGGTCTATTCACGATGAAAAATCGTGATTACATTGTTCTGGAACAGTCACGGGAGTAGGATGGATGCAGGACAGAACGGGGTCAACGTCATCTGAAAGGGAAAACCTTTCCCGACCCTGTTCTGTTCCTGCCATGGGATATATAGCCTGTGTGAAAATCTCCTGAGTGTGTGGCTGAACAGTCCAGCCCATCTCAATTTCTTCCCCACTACTGTGTTACTGTTGTGGTTAGCAACACATTGTGATCTGACTGCTCTAAGCACTTGTTGGTATATGCATTCCAAGTACTGTAAATACTGTATTTGCCACTTGAAGGTACCTTCGGATTAAGGATATATTTCCTAGAACAACACATGAACAGGTTCTGGGCGTTTGTCTCATTGTGTTCCCCTTTGCTCCAAGCTGTTCCTCAATTGCATGGGGTTGGGGAGGAAATGCACCCCCCTCCTCCATTTCTCAAACCAGACCAAGTGCTCTGCATTTTTATTGGGAAAGTATGAAAGAGCTCTGCATTCTTACCTTTATTTCAAGACCTCCTATGTGAAACAGGAAGGTAAACATAAAAGCTTTGCTTCTTTTAAATTAGTTGGAAAGGGGGGAGTATTTTTTTTCCTTTCCCCAGCTGCCCTTTACAGTAATGAAGGAGAAAAAAAGCTTTGCAATTTTTTTTTTAAAGAAGCCACAAAGACTTTTGAATTTCAAGACACTGGGATAACAGACACATGGCTTTAATTTACATTTGTGCCCCCCTCTCCACAGCATCATCATCACCACCACCCCTCCCCTTTCCCTGCATGCGAATCCTATAAGCAGGAGTGTTGCTACAACGAATCCCACTGGGAGCGTCTGGACCAAAGTCGAGGAACAGCTGGAGAGCTCCACAGTCCACAAAAGTCGGCTCCTGACATTGATATGAATTATTAGTTTAGTCGGAGAAATGCCGCTTTGCTTTCTCTCCCTACAGGCAATCCCATGCGGCACTTGAAAGGCATGAAAAACCATCCCTTCACCATGGGCTAGGAGCGGTTAAAGGAACATTATGGCTGGCATCCTGTTGATGTCTTATGCATGCCTAAGTTCCTTTATGCATGAGGCTATTAGCGGCGGCAGGAGGGGTTGTAACATCCATATTCAGCTTAAGGTTACGGAAGTAGAGTTATACATGTGGGGTGTTGCACATTGCATGCTGTACATTGTGCATCAGTGCACATTGCATGGTTGCAATAGGCACATTAATGCTCGGTATACATGTGGTTGTGCAATGTCACAATTGTGTAATGAGGTGTCAGAAAGAAACTCCATTATCCTATGGCTCTTTAATGCAGGATCTCAGAGCTCTCTTCAGTAGATGAGGGTATTTTCCCCTAGGGTGAGGACATGTGATGTTAGGGTCTGAAGTCTATGAATCTCCATTTTGTCCCAAATGCCTGAAGGAGGTGGCACCTCAGTATCAAACAGGGACAAATCAAAGAGGCTACAATGTTCTGAGCTGAAATACCTGACCACTGGTTGCTCCAGCAGGTACCCAGGTCTGTGACTGTTTTCCCTACATAGTGGAGATGACATCCTGTATGCATGCATTCAATATCACATAAAATAAAACTGCAGGACCAGCGGTTGATGTGGTGTTTAATATAATAGATCCTGCCAGTCTTTGTACTCCTAAAAGTGGCAGTCTGCTTCAGGTACTTGCAGGTGATACAATGCTTTATATTAAAAGGGTGTGATATACAGTCGGACCCCATATCCACAGGGGTCGGTCCCCAGACTTACCGCAGATACCAGAACCCATGGATAACATCGAACCCTATTAAAATAATAGAATTCTGGTAAAAACATACCATAGAGTTGCTTAGGAGGACCTAGAAGATGTCTAGAGAGGCCACCTCTTTAGGCATTTTCTAGGATGACTCTATGATATGTGTCCCTGTTTTGTCTCCCACAGA
Organism: Gambelia wislizenii; assembly: GCA_030847615.1. Taxonomy (NCBI): domain Eukaryota; kingdom Metazoa; phylum Chordata; class Lepidosauria; order Squamata; family Crotaphytidae; genus Gambelia; species Gambelia wislizenii. The sequence continues at coordinate 37,270,017 of JAUMIR010000007.1, forward strand.
TAACTGAAACCATGGATATTGGTTCAGTGGATATGAGGGTCTGATGGTATATCATCCTTCCTTTCCTAGTTCCTAACATTTCACACTCGTGTTTCCATTATCCCTCACTAATCCTTCTTTTACTTTCCTTTAAAAAGAAAACAATAGAATAACCACTTGCTGAAAGTAATTTTCCACTGCTGTTCCTACCTGACCAGAAGGCTACCAGGAAGAAAGGAGGAGAGAAGTGGACATTAACATAATGACTTTCACACAGACCAGGAGAGACATGGATGGGATGTCTGCTTTGTGTGTGCACCTGACCAACTTCATCATGAAGACAAATAGATTGCGTACTATCTTCTCAGATGAGATGAAACAAAATGGGAACCCTCCAAATACGCCACCAGAAATAGGTGTGAGCAGGAACCATTTGGGTAGATTAGGAGCAACATTTTTGTCCAATGTGTTTCCAGGAAGTATTGGTCCTTTAGTGGGGACTGTGTGACTTTCAGAATGGTCTATAGTCCAAGAGAACAAACAACAGAGAAACCAAACCAGCCATACATGGAGAGTCCGCAAGAACAAAAGCACAATTGAGACAAGCCAGGGTCTTAGCACTAGAAGCAGTTTGAGAAGAGTCAAATGCCAGTCAGGTAGTCACTGAAGAGAATCATCCAAGGAGCAAAGTTAAGTTTCAGGAAACAAGAGAGCAAAGTAGCCTCAAACAATGCTAGATGGCGATTTTGGAGCTGCTGTTTTTCAGCAAAGAAATGGCCTTGGCTGTGCTAATTTATAGCTAGGTATAAATCTGCACATGTGGTCTAATTACCTCAATGTTTTCCTTTTAAGGCAGGCCAAGGCCTTTTGTGTTTGTTTGTCACTACCATCTCAGTCTATGATGTTCAGAAGAATGAAGTGGTTCAGCCTCCCAGTCCTGTTCTTTGGGGTCTATGTTTCCTGGGCAAGACTACTGGTCTCCTCTGGCTCTGAATGGAGCCTGTTATCTTGGCTCTCCTCTTCCCCTTCCTCATCTGAGGAGGCCTCCTCTTGGTAGGTCTTGATAGGGGAAATAAGGGATTCTACTATCTGGCTTCACTGACTATCTTGAGGTCATTTTCAGATCACTGTGTTATTCTACAGGACTCTGTAGAATCCAACAGAAAAGCTGTTTGGTCAGTCACATGAGAGTATATTTTAAAAGAGAAAAAAGATGATCCAATAGCCTTTACTTTAGGTAATCAGACACAAAGGAAATGGAGACTGCCCTCCAACTTTCATGGATATATATATATATATATATATATGGGAGGGTACTTCACCAGGGGCCTTTTCACACTACGGAGTAGCAGCACTATTATTCCACTTTAACTGCCATGACAATATCCTATGGAAACCCTCCCTAAACTGCAAATCTCAGGATTCCATAGGATGTTGCCATAGTAGGACAGAGCTACAATTGTGTAATGTGACAGGACCCCAGGTGATTATCCCTATGACTCTACCAGAAATCCCTCTTTTGCACAAAGGTGCATCTGGTCACCTTAACTTTTTTCTGATCTCCTTCCAAAAGGTAGTCTGGTGCTCTTTTGGTTCATTTCAACCTTGGATTCACCACCCTTGAAAGTATAAATTAACAGGAAGTCGGAAATGTGGCATCAGACAGATCCCATGACATGATGATGAATGGCGAGAGAGATTGCTTTCCTTCCATATTCCAAAAATAGCAAACTGACTTGATAGACTCAAGTGTTTCATAGAGTCCATTTAGTCCTCCCATTTCCAGCTACTTCAAGGCTGAGGGGAGGGGGGAATCTGGGACCTGCAACTTGCTGGTTTATCTCATTATCTCCTGTTTTGCATTTTAATGCGCCTTCCTCTAAGAAACACCTCATTGATATTCGGTTCGAGCATGTGTTTGTTTGTATCTCTTGGGGAAATTTGCTACCGTTATTACTAAGTCAAAAGCACACATGGCTTTCTTTAGCTTCTTTGTAATTTCACTCTCTTCTGGAAAACAATCCAATATTTCACACTTTGTAGGGCTGTGGGGGAGGAGTCCTCTGGGCATAGACTGAGCGCTTGCCCCAGGATATGTTCCTCTATTGATCTTTCATGGCAGGAGATTCCATCACACAAGAACTCTCAAGCTGAAGGTGAGTAGAAAGTGGGTGGCATTGCTCAAAGATGGAGCACAGTTGAAGAGTGCCCCTTTAACTGGAACCCTCCATTGTTGGAGATATCTTTGTAATAGGTTTTTTCAGTAGGGTTTGTTGTTGTGTGCCTTCAAGTCGATTCTGACTTATGGTGACCCCAAGGTGAACCTATCACAGGGGTTTTCTTGGTATGATTTGTTCAGAGGGGGTTTGCCTTTGCCTTCCTCTGAGGCTGAAAGAGTGTGACTTGCCCAAGGTCATCCAGCAGGCTTCCATGTCCAAGCAGGGATCCAAACCCTGTGTCAAGATCTGCCTCTCCCTGCAGGACTGGGACCCTGCTTGCTAAAGCCAGCTCTGCCTCTCTGTGCAGGACTAAGCCCTGGTTGTAGAAGTCTTGAAGGAACCAGAACCAAGCTGTCAGGCACAACCAGCTGCAGTCATGCAGCACACCTGGAGCAGCCAGGGGAAATGATATTTAAGAGCACCATTCTCCCCTCAGCTTTTGCAACAACAATATGGTCTTCTGTGCTGCCTCTAGCTACTCCCTGTTCTTGAATTATGCTCCCTTGCTTTGACCTGCTATTCAGACCTTAGCTTGCTTCTTGGACCTGCCCCTGGCCACCTGGTATGTGTTTGACCTTGGCTTGTATTTGGACTCTTGCTTCTTTGGACTCTGTGTCCTGTGTACCTGACCTGACACTTCCTTCCTGGACCTGCTTTTGCCTCTGGCCCTCTGGACTCCTGATACCTGTTTGACCTTGGTTTTTGGACTTTGAGCCTACCTGGACATTGGACTCTGTTTTTCTATGGCCCTGATCCAGCCCCTTCCTTCTGGACTTGCCTTGCCTCCAACCCTTGGGTTCCAGTTCTCTGTCTCCTTGTCTACCCCAGCCCCAGCATCTCTGCTCCAAGACCCTGCTGCCCACATCCTGGATCCTGATATCTTGGTCTCCAGAGTCATAGTGCAATGCTTAAACCACTACACCATGCTGACTTTTAGATCCAACATTAATGTCTATATTTTGTAACTATACAACTCCACAGCTATGTTACAGAAATGTAATGAAACCCTGTTAATGAACTGTGAAGCTGTACAGCCAGGGACTGGTAGGAGTGCTCCAATGCCGATTAGGCACTTTTGATGCAGACTGGCTACTCCTGTTGTGCTCCAGCGCTTCCTAGCTGGTGCCTGGATGAACATTGGGGAGCACTCCAATGTGTATCAGTGCCCATTGTGCATCAGGCCAAGGCACATCAGTCATTCCACTGGCTACCATTGCACCATGGATATCTGTATGTTGTGATGTCACAGTAGCCCCTAGGTGACTGTGGACATTGCAAAATTACTCAATTCAGTTTTACACACACATAAGGCCATTTACAAAGATGTAAGCCCCAAGCAGAATGCCAACCCTCAATTATATTGTTTGAGGTCCTACACTGTGTGCTGAATGGCAAGACTGCACAACTGGGGGCACATCTAAAAGTGCAGACAAATACATACTCCAACGTACACACAAAGGCACATTTGTGTGTGTGTGTGTGTGTCCACCTTCAAGTCACCTGGTGACTTACAGCAACCCCATGAATTTCATAGGGTTTTCTTAGGCAAGGAATACTCGGAGGTACATACACAATTCTTATGTGTCATCCCTCTATTTGACCCCCTCCCCAAGCTAAACCCTGGGCATCAACTTTCTGGACAACTGGGAAGATTTAACAAGGGTGTGTTTTTTAAACTTCATAAACTCTTACTATTTCAGGCCAGAAAATTATTCCTTTATTAATATTATTTGATTGTGGTAGGATAGAAAAGTAGAAAAAAGAAACATAAGAGGTAGGCAACCTTATGAAGGGTTTTTTCCCCCATTTTTTTTTTGTACCTTGATTGTCTTAAGCAAACTTCAAATCCCCCTGATTACCTGGCTTAAGATAATATAAATATATGCCATGGATGTTTAGAATGTTTAGAATTTTAAATTAGAAGCACATTGAACTTCCTCATTTATTACTGGTAAACGTTCACCTCAATCCAGAAAGCTGCAGACATTTTGATGCTCAGATGGCATTTTTGTACATAATGTCTTCCCATTAAGTAAACCAAGCCTTCCCAGCCTTGGGCCCCAGATGGTGGGGACTACAACTCCCATCACTTCTAACCAGCACGGCCATGGATGGGTTGATGAGAGTTTCAGTTCAGCAACATTTGGGGACACAAGGTGGCAAAAGAATGGATGGGGTATCTTTGCAGATATACTCATGATGGACAAGTTTGAAAAGAGCAATTTGGACAAGGCTTCTAATGCGGCTTCCAGAAGTAGTGGCATCACTTGGGTTGGTGTCACCCAATGTGGTAACTCGTGGTGTCACCTCATGGGACATACCAGACCATACAAAATCCTTCGTAATCCCAGCAACCTACACAATCTGCATGCAAGTTTGAGGGCCACTGAAAACCTACATGCGGGAGAGGAAAAAAAAAGGAAGGCTCACTTGGCTGGAAACGGCACCACTGATATTTTTATTTTAAAAATACATTTCTGCTGAAAATTTTATAAATACAGTTGGATACCACCACCACCACCCGTATCTGTGGAGGTTCAGTTCCTGCTCTTACCATGGATACCGGAAACTGCAGGTAACAACAAACACCTTTGAAATAATGGGACTTCCAGTTATAAATACCATAGAGTTGCCTTGGAGGACCTAGAACATGTCTAGAGAGGACACCTCTCTAGGCATTTGCTAGGAAGACTCTATGTTAGGTGTGCTGTTTTGTCTCCCGCAGATAACTAAAACCGCAGATATTGGTTCCACAGCTACAGGGTTCTGACTATAGTCATTTTGGTGTCATTCTTCTGATGGTGTTACCCAGTGCAGTCCACACCCCTACACCACCCCAATGATGCCACTGCCCAGAAGCCTCCAATGTAACCATCAAAACCCATCCCCAACTCCCCAATATATGTTAAAACAGAATATGGTTAATAAACAAGGCATAACAGACAATTTAAAAACCAATTAAATACACAATCATATTAAAAAGATAAGTTTACCACAATTTAAAAAGCAGTTAAAACATAATAATAGCAATAAAAAATACAGCATATCCCTAGTTACAAAACTTTCTGCAACAGTCAGCAAACAAAGGCCCAGGTGAACAAAACAGTTTTTGTCAACTAGCCAAAAAAACAAAACAAAAACCAACAGTAGTTTTAAGGAGCACTTGAAGCCAGAAATAAATTTCAGGCACTTCTTGCTTTGAAAAATAAAGGGGGGGGGGTAGGTTCAGAGGAAAGGGGACTGGAAAATGAGGGGGATGTGGCCCCTAGACATGGCTACCCCCTCTTGATATAGTCCAATGTCCCCCCACAAAAATAAAGCCAGATGTCTGCCGAAAGGCCAGAAACTAGACTTGAAGAAGACAAAAGATTGTGCAGTATTACTCACCTAGTAGCACCTCTATGTTCACCTCCATACTGCTGTTAGACCAGAGGATTGTCTAAACGATGAAAATACCCCTCATAAATTTCATGGAGAATACGTGTTGTCCCAATGACCTGCGCAGGAGATTTGGTGTTTTCAGAGGGAGGGGGAAGAAAACGCCATTTACCACACATCAAGGGAATTCGTGGTTTTCTGTGAATTTTTTTTTTAAAAAAACTGCACACTGCTACACATTACCAGTCATCTGAATTACTGATTTGCAGCCTGGAGCAAATTGACAGGAGAGTGGTCCATCATGCAAGTTGGGGTGGGCTTTCCTCTTACTCAGTCTGGAAGCGCCATTTTGACATTCTGGAGGACTAAGTGCATGCTGTATTGCAGCACAGTAGGCAAGGAAGTTTTTTAAAGAAGTGGAAGGCATCCTTTTTGCCCATTTAAATAAAGAGTTTTTTAAAAGTGCAGTGATGATTATTGGGGGGGGGATAGCGGCCCATACTCATGGCCACCATCTTGATTTATAGGAAGGGGTCTGTCTGATTTCTTCACCTCACACCTTTTTGGAAAAAGGCAACCTTTTTGGAGAAAACTGTGGAGACAACAGGGAGCTGCTTCAAATGCCCAGTAATGCACCTCTACACACTGTATTTCCTTCCATGTAGTCAACTTCCACAAAGTAGAAAAACATATAGCCATCATGGCCAGTAATCTAGAAATCTAGACATCAAGCCTTTGCTAGATTTCAGGAATTTGTCCAATCCTTTTAAAAGCCATCTAAGCTACTCTGCATCACCACATCTTGTGGCAACTATTTCCCTAAAATAGTTCCACTCTGTGTCAAGGACATCTTTGAAGTGGTCATTACTTGCCAAGTTAGGTCTGGGAGATTCTGGGAGCTGAGCACCAAAGAAGTAACTTTTCCCAAGGCTAGATGATGCCAGTGTTATGAGACTTTCTATACACCATGCACAGTTTTAGAAAATGTGATGTTTCTTCTCCCACTCTGGTTTGCCAGACTGAAAACTGAAGAGGGCTCCTGCAACTTTCATGGTTGTGTAGAAGAGAGAATTTCACCAAGGTGTTGCTTGTTACTTGGTTGTGTGACAAGCAACACCTGATGAAAATCCTTCTTCTTCAGGGCATTTCTTCTAAAAAAAGTTTCTGGTTCAAGGGAAAAGGCCAAGGACAGAGGACTTTATCAGACCACCCTCCATAAACATTCTTTTGCCAACATATTTTGTGGTGTTTTTATGCCAGCAAAAGGACCCCCCCCCTCTACCAGATGTTACCTTACTCATGTGAAAAGGCAGCCCCAGCAGTTACGGAGCAGGAATGGAGCGCCAATCACTTCCTGGTTCCAGATCTCCTCGATTCTCACAAGAAGACGCAAGCATGGCAAATTTAAAAACTAAAGAAAAAAAAACACACAAAATGTATGTGCAAGCACAGAAACACACTTTAAAATTTTTGAGTAAACTGGAGAGGTTCATAAAAAGAGCATCCCCTACTTGGCTGTCCTGATCTCACCCGGAATTGTTCTGTCATTCATGTGAGTGCAATGGCATGAGGTTTCAAATGGCACAAAATGCTGGCAAAAAAACCTCCACGGCTGATCTATTGACTCTATTGGCCCATCAGTAAAAAGGAACGGCTTTTGGACAGGACATTATTGCAAAAGGACAATGTCATTTGATATGTGCATCCTTCTGCATTAATTTGATGTTGTTATGAAGCCATATTTGCCTGGTCTGATAAAGTCCAGAAAGGCACTGGTGTTTCTTGCTTCTTATACAGTTAATAAGCCCTTCATCACCTTGCCAGACTGTGTGGGTGACTAATGGAAGAAACTGAGAGGCCTATCACACTCCAAAGTAAAACGACAGTGCAGCCAGAAGGTTCTGTCCTCCATTCTGCCTTACTGCTTGACGTCTTTCTCCCAGTGTTCTGCCATTCTGGTCCCATGGGAGATGGAAGTAAAACTATGCCTTTTTGCTAATGGGTTTTTCCAATTAGTATAAAGACACGTTTTTATCTTTGTCTCCCACGGGACCAGAATGGCAGAAAAGCGGAAGAACAATGAATTCATGCAGTAAGGCAGCATGGAAAGCAGAACCTTCCAGCTGCACTGCCGTTTTACTTTGGCTTGTGATAAGCCACCAAAGCATGCATTCTCTTTTTTCAGAAGTAAATTTGTAGATTGTAAAAATATAGGGGGGGGCAGGGGGATAGCTACTGGGGGGTTAAAATTTCCTTCAGTCCCCAAATTCCTAGCATTGCAGTAATTTAAAATATCAGATGAGTATTTAGAAACAGAGTATAAAGAAAATAGATAAACAATAATGCCTCTCACAGTACAGAATTACAGCACTTGGGTGCCATTTTAATTACTGCAGTTGAATTTTACAGAATCCTGGGATTTGTAGTTTGGTGAGGCTAAATACACACTGGACTGACTATGTGATGAATGTTGCTGTCCTTGAGCAAGCAGGGATCACCAGCATTGAGGCCATGATATTAAGAACACAGCTGCGCTGGGCAGGGCACATTTCTAGGATGGAGGACCACCGCCTCCCCAAAATAGTACTCTACGGTGAACTCGCCACGGGTCAGCGTATGAGGGGCGCTCCAAAAAAACGATACAAGGACTCCCTGAAACAGCATCACAGCCTCGGCCAAATTGATCACCATCAATGGTCTGCCATGGCCTCACATCGGGAGGCATGGAGACGCACTATCCACAATGCTGCAGCCTTATTTGAGAGCTCACGCCAAACAAGTCTTGAAGAGAAATGACAACGCAGAAAGAATCACAACTTGGAAACATCCCCCAAGGAGACCTTCTGCTGTGCTTTCTGCAACTGGACTTGTTTATCTCAGATTGGCCTTTTCAGTCATCAGCGTCGTTGCAGAAAGTGTGGGATGAGTCCTTCCTGAATCTTCATTTGCAAAGAAAAGCCAGAGAGAGAGAGAGAGAGAGAGAGAGAGAGAGCATTCTAGTAGCAAGGTCTCAATACCTCATGAAACTACAAATCCCAGAATTTTATAGGATGGTGATTAAAGTGGTATTAAAGGACTATATTTGCATTCTGGGAAAGAGACCCAATTTACAAAGTAATATGAACACAGCAAATACCAGATTTTTAGGTATGAAAAATTTTCAGCATCTCACTCTCTGCAATGCTGCAAGTTTGGGTACTGAAGAGAAATTTCATTTTGGGAAGCACTATTGTTATTGGGGGGGGTGGCCTTATTTCCACCTCCTCCTGATGGGGTGCATCTACACCGTTGAAATAATGCAGTTTGATACCACTTTGAGTGCTGTAGTTCTATCCTATGGTATTCTGCAGTTTGTAGTTTTACAAATTCTTTAGCCTTCTCTGCTAAAGAGTGCTTGTGCCTCGCAAAACTGCAAATCCCAGGATTCTGTAGGATGGAGCCATGGCAATTAAAGCAGTGTCCAACTGCATTATTTCTGCAGTGCAGATGCACCTGTGCACCTGGGAGATGCTACTCTGAACTCAGTGGGACTTGCTTCTGAGTAAACATGCAAAGAACTGGTTTTTTACAGCATAATTCCCCAAAGAATAGAAACCATCCGCATGAACTACAATGACCACTTCATGAACTGGCAATGTTGGCAGGCCTGTGGGCCACATTTTAGCCCCAGTACTAGCTCTGGGCTTCATCGGGCCCAGCCGAGTCCCACACACACACACAAAAAAATAAGAATTGCTTTTGATTTTTTGTGTCTGGGGAAACCTATAGCCCTCAATGCAAAACAAAAAAAAAAAAAAAAACCAAAAAAAAAAACCCTGCCCCTTGTGAATCCCATCTTGGGAGAAAGGTGGGATATAAATCCAAGAAAGAAAGAAAAATTGGCTTCTAATAACACAAAAACGGTCACAAAAGCAGCGTTGAGGGCCAGATGTGGTCCATAGATCAGATTTTGCCCATCCTGGCCAAGGGTGCATCTACACTGTAGAAATAATGCAGTTTGACATCACTTTAACTGTCGTGGCTCCATCCTACAGAATCCTGGGATTTGTAGTTTTGTGAGGCACCAACACTCTTTGGCAAAGAAGCCTAAAGACCATTTAAAACCATAAATCTCAGGATACCATAGGATGGAGCTACAGCACTTAAAGTAGTGTCAAATGGCATTATTTCTACTGTGTAGATGTACTCCAAGTTGTTACTACAGTTTCTTAATTCACTCCCATTCCTCCCCTCAATGTCATCACCTCACACTATCAGAATTTAAAACAAAAAACTAAACTCATTGCCTTGGTTATTCCAAAGAGCACCATATACATTATGAATCCTGTAAAAATGACAACAGTCAAGAGTAAAATCTCACAGACTGCCCTTAAATGTCTCTTTCTTTAATTTTCTTTTCATCTTTCTTGTTTCCCCTGGGTTTGTTGGTTTTGTTTGAGGGAGGGGGGTTGGGGTGTTTTGGTTTTGTTTGTTTTGTTTTTCATTAGCCTATATGGAGGACCACACTGTATTGATATATTTGCATGGATTTTCCAGCTTGACTTTGATAGGTGGTGAACAGTGGAAGCAGAGAAATAGTTTTCTCAAGGTCTGAGGAGGGTGGATTGCCCTGGGGCTCTCTCTTCTGGATTCTGCAAAGTTGGCACATACTTGCTCTCATGCCAGGCTAGCTAAGCACTGCCAGAGAGAAACATGCTCGGCAATTCACCCTGTTGCATAGCAAAAAGTTCCAGCCAGCCTGCTACCCACCATAATTGTATTCCTCTTAAGCGCCTTTTTTTAAAAAAAGAAGCAAGATTAAGGAATCATCCTTCTTTCCTTCCTCTCTCTATTTTGTTCTCCCTTTCTTTTTTAAAAAAACATACTCTGTGGTGCCAAAGTAAAATTGCAGCCAGGGTCTATTTTCAGAGGCCTCAGCAATGGAGTGTGTGTGTGTGTGTGTTTTAATCTGGAGATACAATGACTGTCACCCTGTAGCCTCCAGTTCCCAGGCTGGTGTTGCCAGGTCCTTATGAATGCATGCTTTATGAGCCCAGCTTGCAGGTGTCTGCAGGAGTGTGTGTGTGTGTGTGTATGAGAGAGAGAGAGAGAGAGAGAGAGAGAGAGAGAGAGAGAGAGAGAGAGAGAGAGAATGTAATTAGTCATGAACAGTAGGAGAATGACAAGAAGTTGAGACAGGTTCTGGCAAACGGAACTAGGCCAAGCTTTATCCTTCTGTCTGAGAAAAGCTGAGCTTCTTTCCCCCTTTTTCTGCACATGTTCCTGACCCACGCTCCTTCAGTCTATGGCCTTCTGTTGGTTGGTTCACCAGCTTTGCTGGAACCATGAGTTCCAAGATAAAAGATTAAGCAACCCCGCCCCCAAGGAAGCTGTTTTCAAGCCTCACCAGCATTGAGGCCATGACACTGAGAACACAGCAGCGCTAGGCAGGGCATGTTTCTAGGATGGAGGACCATTGCCTCCCAAAAATTAGTACTCTACGGTGAACTCGCCACGGGTCAGCGTAAGAGGGGCGCTCCAAAAAAGCGATACAAGGACTCCCTGAAACAACATCTCAGGCTTGGCCAAATTGATCACCAACAATGGTCCGCCCTGGCCTCACATCGGGAGGCATGGAGACTCACTATCCACGATGCTGCAGCCTTATTTGAGAACTCACGCCGAACAAGTCTTGAAGAGAAATGATAACGCAGAAAGAATCACAACCTGGAAACATCACACAAGGAAACCTTTTGCTGTGCTTTCTGCAACCGGACTTGTTTATCTTGGATTGGCCTTTTTAGTCATCAGCGCGCTTGCAGAAAGCGTGGGATGAGTCCTTCCTGAATCTTCGTTTGCAAAGAAAAGCCAGAGAGAGAGATCAGTACAACAGCTACATGGAAGATTTGCAAGAAAAGTCAAGAGAACGTACCCCAAATAGAGAAGATACCAACCTAATAAAGACTACTTGGCCCATTGTTTTGGTGGCCACGCAGTTCCTGATGATTGAGCACAAGGTTAAACTTGAAAGAACAGTTGTCTGTCTGCCTAAGGAGGCAGCTGTTGACAGACTTCTGTTCCAAACCAGGTCCCTATGAGTTTCACCAACATCTCTACTTGTAATGTAGAAAATGATGGGCCTACAGTTCACATGATCATACACAGTCCCATGCCATTTTGGACTTGCATACCTTCCAACTGGCAGGGACAGTCCTGTTTAATTCTCTGTCATTCTACTTTTGCAGCTGCTTTAAAAATGTCCCAGTGTCATCTTCTTCCTTCCACTTTCACACTTTGTCCTGTCTTATTCCAGTTGCTTGAAAACAGAGTTCAAAGTACAAACATAGCTGGCATTCCACTAACTTAGGGAGAGGGAGAGGAGAGGAGAGGGCAGAATCTTGTCCTTCCCAGTAGACTCAGGCAAAAGCAAACTGCTGCAGCCTCTCCATTCTTCCTTCTTAATAACTTTTGCTATTTGACAACACTCTAATGTGACTTGGCCACATGTGTACCAGTTGCCATCTGTAAAACCTTGGAGGGTAGGGAGTTGCACCTCATAACCCCCAAGCAATCATTCAGTATTCCTCTTAGATTGTACATTACATTTCTTCACTATTTAGTTGCCCATAAAAATCGTACTCTCCCCCAGCAACTGCTGTATAGTCGGGTAAGGCTCTGGATCGAGGGTATAGGCAATAATTTCCTGTTTGCAATCAAGCTGGCAATCTCTCCTTTTTCAGTGTCGCTCTTCTGTCAAACAAATAAACGGAGCATCACATCCTTTTATTTAATAAAGAACTTTATTGAAGCCAGATGGTAGGAGGACAACAGTCTTGATATATTACTGCATAAACTTTCACAGAATTGGTCTTTGTTAATGTAACTTTCCTGGCCTCTTGATCCAAAGATCTCCACTCGGTCTCAACTTCCAGGTCATTTGGCTCTGTGGTAGCCATTCCGTTTCTACAGTGACCTTCATTATGGAGAGTACAACCCTAGCATTTAAAATCATCAAGTGGCAAATATGTTTAGTCTGTATCAAAGCAAAATCCACAGCTTTAGAAACGTGCAGGTAGAGGAAAGTATGTTAATTCTATACTGAAAGGTTTCTTGCCAATTTGCTTGGGTAATTATTGTCTATACCCTGAAAAATATCAGCCAGAAATCAATATATTTGACAAATCCAATTGTGTAGGCAGCTAGACACAAAAGTAAAAGGGATGGAGTTTTGGAATGATCACATCTGAGCTGAAATAGCCACCCTCTTTAAAAGGCATCCCTTGGCAAATACTGCCTTTTGTGACTAGCTGCTTATATAAATGGATTTATCAAACATATTCTAGAAGTAAAGGGATGCAGGCATCAACATGGTGTCGACTCTGGAGATCAGGGTGTGAATCCTCACTCAGCCACGGAAACCCACTGTGCAACCCTGTGCCATGCCCTGCTTCCAGAACTTGGAAATGGACTCTGACTCAGAGACTGAAGCAGTGGACATGCCAGAACCTGATGGACCAGAGGAGGAGGATGTTCCAGAGCCACAGGCCTCAGACACACACAATAGTGCAGTGCCAACTCTGGCAGAGGGTCCTGATACTTCAGATACAGAGGACAACTTACCCATACCTGCCTTCGCAGCATGGAGACAACAAAGGGAGGGCTTGAGGTGGTCTCAGTGTATTTATAGGAAGCAGAAATTAGTTAAGCAGCAGCTATATTAGTTGCTGCTTTATAAATACACAGCACTGCCCTCCAGAGGTTGTCAGAGATTATCCAACCTAGCTGAGTACCCGTCGTGTGCCTGCTCACTGTGTTTGACCTGGACTGTGTTTGTTGACTCTGGACTCTGTTTCCCTGACCTGGATTCTGCTGGACTATCCTGAACTCTGTTTGACGGACGTGGACCTTGTATATTGGACTTAACTTGTGGACTTGTGTTTTGCTTGCTAGTAAAGTAAGTGCCTGACTCCATGCTGCCTTGATTCCTTTGCCTGTGATTAGCTTGACTGTGCTGTGCCTCTGCTATCAGCTGAGTAGCAATCAGCCTTCAGCTGGTGGCCCAGACGTTGGTTGGACACCATGGGCAAGTCACACAGCCCCAGATGCAGGGAAGGCAAAGGCAACCCCAGCCCCCTTTGAACAAATCTTGCTGAGGAAACCCTGTGATAGATTCTCAGGGTTAAAAAAATTAGAAAGCTACTTTAGTAAATATAGGGATGGCTTGAGCAGCACCTCATGCAGCAAAGAGGCTGAAAGAGGCTTTTGGTCAGGTCTTTGGATGGGTTTTCTAACCTCATAAATAGGTCAGGAAATGCCAACGTTCCAAAGAGCATGCCCAAACTTTCTCTCCGCTAAGAAAGTAGGATTCTTCTCTATCAGGGAGGGCTCAGCATGCAAAAGGAACAGTGTTCTTCTGCCCATTTTTAAGCCAATATTAAGGCAACACCAAGCGCTGTTCTCTCATCTAAGAGAAAATTCCATAGTGACAACTGTTTTTCATTCAGAATGAAAAAGGCTTAGAATCTGGGTGAGAGAAAAACAATCTTAGGTCACCTGCAAAACAGTGGTGGCTGGTGCTTTCCATGTCAGTAGGGTGGTAAATCTCCTCCAGAGTTTAGCCCAAATTGTTAAAGGTTCAGCATCTTAGATAGCTCTTTTAAAGTTTGGAATAAAACTCAGAGTGAATGCACCACTGCTGACATGGGATCCACCAGACACTACTACTTAAAATATGTTTGCCATTCTGCATCCCACACACATTTCACATCATGTTTTCAGGATGCTTCAAGACAGATATCTCTTAGTTTGTTGCTGTTGTCTGACTTCAAGTTATTTCCAATTTAGGGTGATCCTATCATGGGGTTTCCTTGGCAAGATTTGGCAAGAGGGAGGGGTTGCCATTGCCTTCCTCTGAGGCTGAGAGAATGTGACTTGCCAAAGTCACATTGGCATGTAACCATGGAAGAAGGATGGATACTTCTTGTTCCTCCAAATATTGCATGCATCATTGTCTTAAGTACAGATGGAATCTAATCTAAAGGCTTCAGTTTAAATTGGAATAAAATTCCTAGGGTGATAAAAGATGTGAACTTTGGAAATTCTCTTGATGGCCAACTTGATGGCAAATGACAACAATGAATAATTTTTGAATCTCTTCTTTAAGTTGTTGATGCAGTATTATGGTTGCTTTCCCCCCCCCTTTATAATGTACACTATATTGGTAAAGTGGGGGGGGTGTAGTAAATATTGGTAAATACTGGTAAAGTGTGTGGTGGCGGGCAGAGTATTTGACCTTCATGGTGATGCCTGGAATGAATTAAAACATTTGGAAACTGAGCAATGACTTCCAGGTGCAAGCTTTCCATCGTTTGCAGACAGTAATGATTCTAAGGGCTCGTCTATATGAGGGAGAAAAAAACAGATTGCTCTGAAGAAATAGCAATTCGCACCGCTGGGACCTGTCTTAATGGTTAAATAGAGCCCCCATAAACTTGACATGCCCCCTAGCCAAGATGGCAGCCATGAGTGAGTTACTCGCACTTTTAAATCTGCCGTCACCAATTTTTTTAAAAAAAAAATGTGGTGTGCACAACATTTCATATTTCATACCATTTTATTGCTCTACTGATCTCTTGCTTAGCCAAAAATCCAACATGGTGGCAGCGGGTGCTTGCCCTGTTTGCAAGCCCTGCCCCCCCCCCTGCTCATCTGGCCAATCAGCTTGTGCAGCCCTGGGGCAGCAATATGAATGTCTTAATGACTGGACATTCGCATCCCCTACGGAGCTTTTTTAAAACTCTGGGAAAAGCCACGAAGGCTTCCCCAGTGGACTTCATGGTGGATTTGGCCACCCCCCCTTCCAAATAAGATATGTCGATGCGAATGTCCATTTAGACAGATCACCTTCCATGTGAATTCTATGAGGATTATTTTGACCATTTAGACAACCCCTAAGTTAGCCTTCCTCAACCAAGTACACTCCAGATGTGAGGAAGGGTACCCAGTTGAACAAAGCTGTTCTAAGTTGTTTGGATGCAGTACCTCAGAAGATCTTTTGGATCAATAGTTCCCAAACTTTGATCCTCCATGTGTTTTCAACTTCAGCTCCCAGAATTCCTGACTGCTGGCCAAGCTCGCTGGTGCCTCTGGGAACTGAAGTCCAAAACACTTGGAGGACCAAAGTTTGGGAACTGCTGTTTTAGATTATGCCATCCTAATGTAGAAACACAAGTGGGACCTGCAACACAACACTGCAGTATGAAATAGCATTGTTGAGTTTTTATAAAATAATCTTTGACAGCATCCGGCATATATATAGCAGAGGTTCTCTGATGACCAGGGTTCAAATGCCCACTCAGTCATGGAAACCCACTGGGTGACCTTAGGTAATTCACACCTTCTCGGCCTCAGAGGAAGGCCATGGCAAACCCCCTCTGAAAAATCTTGCCAAGAAAACCCTGTGATAGGTTTTCCTTAGGGTCGGGATAAGTCAGAAATGACTTGAAAGCATACAACAACACCAGGGATGAACCAGAATCTGCTAGTATCTGCAACTTGAAGTCTTCAGCTCACACCAGACAATGTGACAAAGCTTAAACTTGCATAGCACTCAGCATTTTTGTTGGAAATTTCAATATTACTAGTATCCTTATCCTTATTTCATTGAGTTTGCAATGTTACTATTTAAAAGTATTTAGTTCCCATTATTTGTTATAGTACAGTTGTCTCTTCATATTTGCTGGGATTTGGTTCCAGGACCCCGCATGGATACCAAAATCTGTGAATACTCAAGTCCCATTATATGCAATGGCATTGCAAAATGGTGTCCTTTATATAAGATGGCAAAACCAAGGTTTGCTTTTTGGATTATTATTTTTTAAAAAATATATTTTCAAGCTGTGAATACTTAAATCCATGGATATGAAGGGAAAACTATTTCAAAAGAATTTCATCGACTACAGTTGAACTCCTGTATCTGTGGAACCAATATCTGTGTTTTCAAGTTATCTGTAGGACACAAAATAGGGACACATACCATAGAGCCCCAGTGTAAAATGCATAGAGAGGCATCCTCTCTAGGCATCTTCTACGTCCTCCAGTGCAACTCTATGGTATGTTTTCACCAGAGGTTCTTTATTTTAATAGAGTTTACTGTTATCCATGGTTTCTGCTATCCGCAATGAATTCAGCAACTGAACCCCTGTGAATACGGGGGTCCGACTGTAGTTGCAATGCTCATTACTTTTTTGTTATGATTTGCTAATTTTTAAAAGAAACAATTAGGATTGATAAAACAATGGCATAAAACTTGGAGAATTCTTGTTTAAAATGCTCGAAAAACATGTCCTTTTAAATCTATCCATTGAAAGAAACTACAGACTGTTACTTGTGAAACCAAAGAAGTAAGTTCAGTCCCATTTGGTATTTTATTTTTGAAAAGTAATTTTGATTTTGTTCTTAGTTGCCATTAAGTTGGTTTCAACTTATGGTGATCCTTTTAATGAGAGACTTCCATCTTTCCATTCAGAATTATATATTACTTGCACTGTGCAACTCTTGTGTTGAGTGGCATTACTGTGCAACAGAATCAAGACACCAACTGTGTTCAACGTTGTGCGTGCAAGTATGAGCATGCAGGCACAATTCACACCAGCATACACAATATCATGGCTTAAGCAACTCCACTTCTGCAGCTTTGAATTCCATGTGAGTCTTTGACATTGGACAAAAATGCCCAGCTGCCACTGTAGGAGGAACTTCAGGAGCCTAAGACACCAGCAAGTTTCCAGCCAATGAAATATAACCATGAGGATTCACTTGTGATAGCATGTTCAATGGCAATCATGGAAGCTACACACCACTACTTCACTATGGCCTCCTAGAAAAAGACAAAGGATTGGAAGAAATGAGCAAACCACATCAACTACCTTGATGGCACAACCATTAGGTACATCACCCTGGCCAAATGCTCCATGACTCTAATGGGTCAATTGACGTGTGTGTGTGTGTGTGTGTGCACGCGCGTGCCTGTTGACTTATAGTGATCCTCTGAATTTCATAGGGTGTTCTTACTCAGAGGTGGTTTGGCCAATTCCTTCCTCTGAAATATAGCCTACAGCACCTGGTCTTCATTGGCAATCTTCCATCCAAGTACTAACCAGGGCTGACCCTACTTAGCTCAATTCTAAATTTCCTTTGTCTGCAATTAAGGGGAGGGGGATTGGCCAAAACACTTAGCTAAGGTTGGTCTCTGCAAAGAGTTCTCCTCTTTTTTTCTTTTTTTTAGCTCCTCTCCTCCCCTCCAGGCCACAAACATCTTCCTTCCACTCTCCTTCCTCTGCTGGCCTTATATAGTAATGGATGATTATCATTATTATGATTTTCAAGTAGCGAGACGGCTTGCCGGAACCTCCGACCTTCCCCTTGTTGCCAGCGCCAGCAATTGCGCTCAAGTGCTGTAAATGAAGTCAGACCTCTGACAGCGACGCATCTATTTTGCTGCATCATGAGATGCTGTTAATGCAAACGCTCAAGGAATAAATAAATGAATGGACATGATGGAGACCTGGAGCATAAGATGGATCCGGTAGCTCAGAGTGGTAATTTAGTCCACTGCACTGCACAATCTGCTGGAGATTCATAAATGCAATAAATAAATTTGTTTATTTATTTAATTTATATGCTGCCTTTCTCCCAGACGGGACCTAAGACAGCTCACAAAACACCTCATAAAATACAGTTTAAAACCATTCAAAACATCCCAACAGACAAATCTAAAATTATCTAAAACATATACAAGTTAAAAGATTGAAAATAAACAAAATAAAAATTAAAAATAAAAACACCCCAATAAAAGCCTCCATAAGCCCAGCTATGTATTAAAAGCCTGCTTGCATAAAAAAACTCTTTGCCTGTGAAAGGAAAGCAGGGAGGGGGGCAGCCTAGACTCCCTTGTTGCTCAAGCAGTGTGCCTCTGTGTGTGTGTGTGTGCGCGCACACACCCTTTTCCCTCACCAGAGTGATGTTAGAGACCCTCCAGAGGTCAAAGTGGGTACTGGCAGCTTGTCCAGTATATTATCAGCAGTCCTTTGTATCATGAATTTTGCAGAAGGGTGTTTTTTCCCCCTCTTCTGGGTCTCAGTCCTTTCCCTCCACCTACTTCAGAAAACCCACAATGCTTTAAAATCCAAAGTACAGATGGATGTTAGTCGATTATTTTGATCGTCTTCTCCCTCCAAATCAAATCCAAATAGATTTTCCCCCTCCTCTCATTTACATAACATTGCTTTATAAAGGGCCATGTTCAAAAGCTCAGCACATTTCACTGCCTGTTCTACGTCCCCACCTTCTATATCTCTGCAACTGATCTGTTCTCTGATGGTTTTACCAGCCTGCAAATACAAACATTCCCCCAAAGCAACTCTGGCTGTTGCTAAATTTCTTGCAGAAGCAGCCAGGATTAGAGCTCATTGTGTATTAGATAAAAGTAGATTATAATTGTCTTATTGTTCTGATTTTTCTGATATTTTGTCTGTTTTCTATCTTATGCTGGAGCTCTTCTTTTGATGGATCTATACATTGGAATAAATAAATGAAGGTAATGATGATATAACCATTCATCCCAGACTCTGCAAAGATTTACCGTAACTCAAGCCTCATCCCCTTAAGATGTCTTCCTTTACCTCCTTAAAGAAGGACCCCCACAAAAAAAATAGGGGCCCCTTTGCAATCATCCTGTTGCTCATAACTTTGCTTATCAAAGTCTTTTCTTCTTCCTGCTACTGAAAATACAAGGGGGGAAAAGTGGTTGGGTGGGTGAGTGGGAGACAATTCTCCCTTGTGCTCTGTCTGCTTGGCAGTTCTGCCTTCATTAATAAAAAATGATGCCCAGGAAAGAAAAAGGGAAATAGTTTGATCTTGGCATTGAGCAAAGCAGTATGTAGCCTGTGCTGAAACCTCTCAGTGACCGATTTAAGATGACCATATGGAAGCTTTATGGATCAATTCCTTCTGAAATGATAGATTGCTCAGAACAAGAGGAAACAAGGAGACAGAAAGAACTAGGCTGTTATTTTTAAAAGAGCTTTTATCATTACTGCTCAATGCATTTTTTTTCTGCCTGCTAAACCGTGGTTGATATACTGTGTGCTTCAGCCCTCTCCTTCACCAACCCTTGGGCTTGCTTCATCAGCTTTGCCTCCTAGAAATTCTGCCATCGAGGAATATATTTGCAAGAGAAATCTAAACCTTTTGTATGTGCGTCAGCTGGATTTGGCTGCAGGTAAAGAGATCGGAAGGCTGCAGAGATCAGCAACTCATTTTTGAGCCATGTAGCTTTAAGAATCGAGACTGAAACACCTTAAATGAACTCTGCAGCAGACAGATTTTTTTTTAAAAAAAAATGTCTTGGCCCTTGTTGCTTTGCCATTATTCATGATGTAATTTTTCAGGTGTCAGTTTGCTGGATCAAGATTGGAACAGAGCTTGTTGCTAGGACATGAATGGCAAAGCCAGTCTCCATTGGTCAGTGGGGATTTCCTGTCAGCCAATCACCAGGCAGAAACTGGAATAGAAATGAGAAAGGAGAAAAGCTCCCCATCGCTTGCAATTAATGCATTTGCACTGTCAAAGCAAATTGTAGAGCAAAGTGATGTATATTAATTTTTTTAAAAAAAGTCTTACCCAATGTCAATGGATGATGAAGCCCTACTGGAAGAAAAAAAGTAATTAAAAGACGTGCAGTCATATGTTGAAATAAATGATCTGAGCCAAAGACAAGTGTAGGAAAAGCCTATACACCACAGAGCATTATATAACATTTTTATTACCTCCTTTTGCCCAACAGTACAAATGACTTCTGTTGCTGATTGCCCTGGAATTTTATTCCTTCTCTTCTTTCCCGGTTTCTTTGTAGTTTCTTGAAGACCGATTGGCAAACAATGAAAAAGTGCCAATGGGCTGTCTCACAACGACTGAAAAGTTTTGCATTTTGCATTTTGAAAGCAGCATCTACAAACCCATTTATTGGATGCGGCTTGGTTTTTCTGTGCCTTTGTGATGGCAAAATTAGAAAAGAAAAAAAAAGTGGGTGGGAAGCAACAACAGTGGAGCCGAGAGCCTAGGAATGGGGTAGGGTGGGCTGTGAACAGAGCCATGCATGGAAAGATAAAATATTTTCTGTTTTATAAAGTAACACTGGGTAGGTTGGTGTTATTTCTGATCTCGGCTGAGCTATAAAAAGCATTCTTGCTTCAGCTGTGTGTGGGGGGGGTAGGAATAAAAGAAAAAGAGGCTGGCTTGATGGAGGAATAGCCGAATAAGCGGTATTGTCTGCTCAGCCTCTTTAACAGTTTGATACTGAAGCGTTTCTCTGATATGCAGAAGAAAATGGAGGATTTCAGAATGGATACGGGGTAGACAGTGGGCAAATGTGGACAACACATTTACCACATGACAACTTGTCAGGGTGAATTGGCACCAGCATGGTGCAATAGCTCGTAGGGAGGACTAGAAGTGCAAGAAACCCTGTGCAAAACCCCACCAAGGGGTAAATGAAACAATGGTCAGGATCCAACATTGTACTGGCGGAGTGTGCTACTCTGCCAGATATAAACCCACTCCCTCCCTCTTCCCTGTTAATTCAGACAATCTCTCTGCCTCCCTCCACAGTTATTTAGTGGCTGGGAGTGGACAGGGCAGTGTCCAGGAAATATCTAGACTGTGTTTGAGATCTTCTGGACCCATTCACACTACATAGTTATAGCACTATTAATCCATTTTAACTGCTATGGTTCTGTCCTATGGAACTCTGAGACTGACAGTTTAAGGAGGGGCATTTATAAGTCTCAGCCAAAGAGCCCTAGTGCCTCACAGAACAATCATAGACTCATAGAAGAATCATAGAGTTAGGAGAGAACACAAGGGCCATCTAGTCCAACCCACTACCATGCAGGAATACATAATTAAAGCATTCCCAACAGATGGCCATCCAGCCTTTGTTTAAAAACGTTCAAAAAAGGAGAATCCACCACACTCCGAGGCAGTGCATTCCCCTGCCAAATAGTTCTGACTGTCAGGAAGTTCTTCCTAATGTTTGGGTGGAATCTCTTTTCCTGTCATTTGAGTCCATTGCTCCGTGTCCTACTCTCTGGAGCAGCAGAAAACAAGCTTGTTCCCTCTTCAATAGGGCATGCTTTCAAATATTTAAACATGGCTATTATGTCACCTCTTAACCTTCTCTTCTCCAGGCTAAACATATCCAGCTCCCTAAGCTTCTTCTCAGGGCAGACCCAGGATTCCATGGGATGGAACCATGGTGGTGCAAGTGGAATAATAGCATTATAATTGTGTAGTGTGAGCAGGCCCTCTGTCCTGACACCCTCATAGGTACATCTGACCTTTCCAGTCACTTCTCCCAGGCTCTAGAATTCACTTTCAAGAGAGGTTAGATTGGCACTCTCCTTGCTATCCTTTCATAGGTAGGTGAAGACCGTTTTGCTTCAATAGGCCTTTGTAGGCTGATTGCTCAGGATGTAGGGATGGAAATGATGTTCAAAAATATATATTTTTAAAGAATGGTTGAAAACATGTTTTTTTTTTTAAAGTATTGAGAAACCTTGATGAGAAAAATCCTGGACTGACAAGAATCTTCGCAGTTCAGGACTTAGTCTGTGCAAAATTCACACATGGTTATTTTTAAAAATTTTTGCAGAGAACAGCATTTGTGGTGCAGGAAACAGCATTTTCTGCATAAAAAAATAACATTTCAACACAGAAATATCAATTGCTGCACAGAAAATGCTGTTACTTGCCCAGAAAATGCTATAATTGGGGATTTATTTCGCATAAAATTCGCACATGGTTGATGTGCATAGAAAACAGTATTTTCTGAGCATAAAACTGCATATTCTGTACAGGAATTCAGATTTCTGTACTGAAATATTATTTTCCATGCAGAAAATGCTGTTTCCTGTGCAGAAAATGATGTTTTCTCTGCCAAAAAAACCCAGTGCGAATTTTGTACAGAATAAGTCCTGAATTGTGAATAGTCTTCAAAAACCTCAGAACAATTTTTGTGAAGAAAATTACTGAAATTACTCATTGCTGCCTTCAAAAAGTAACTTAGTGGAGAGTTACATCCCTACTCTGGAGTAAAAGGCTTTTCACAGTGTTCTATAATGTTTATTAGATTTTTTCCCCAGTGGTCTTGCTCTATTGTTCAGTAGACATGCAATGTTGTCAGTTTAATTATATTTTTAATTTTTGCATGATATGAATGTTGAAGCTGTATCTGTTTTAACCTTTGTAAACCACCTTGAGTCACAGACAACAATATCGAAGACAACAAAAAAAATCATCATCAGACTGTGTTTCTGCAGCCAGACACACAATGATGATATTGTTCATCTAGACTTCTGGAAGACCTCTGCAATGTCCCAGAGGATGACTTGTTCTTCATGTGCCCAGCTGCAGAAACACAGCTGGCCACTGCCTGGCCAAACCTGCTCTCCCCCAGCCACTAAATAGCCATGGGTGAGGGGGACAAGTAGCAGAGAGGTAGGTTGATTAAATATTTTTTCCATTCCTACACATTGTGGTAAATCACATAATGATTGTATTCACCTGAAAAATGTGGGGAAATGAAAAAAAGTAAGAAATGCTATCACGATTCAGGAAGGATATTGGGAAGCTGAAACATGTCCAGAGGAGGGTGACCAGGATGGTGGGAGGTCTGGAAGCCATGATGCCCTATGAGGAGCAGCTTAGGGAGCTGGGTAAGTTTAGACTGGAGAAGAGAAAGTTGAGAGGGGACATGATAGGCATATTTAAATATTTGAAGGGATGTCATACTGACGATGGGGCAAGCTTGCTTTCTGTTGCACCGGAGACTAAGACACGAAGCAATGGATTCAAACTACAGGAAAAGAGATTCCACCTAAACATTAGGAAGAACTTCTTGACAGTAAGAGCTGTTCGGAAGTGGAATAAACTCCCTCGGAGTGTGGTGGAGTCTCCTTTGGAGGTTTTTAAACAGATGCTTGGACAGCCATCTGTCGGAAATGATTTGATTGTGTATTCCTGCAGGGAGGGGGTTGGACTAGATGGCCCTTGTGGTTTCTTCCAACTCTACGATCCTATGATTCTGTGTTCCAGAAGACAACCACAGTTGTGAGCTGATGGATACTGAGGCTGTAGAGACAACCACATGCTCTTACTTTCTGCAGAGACCATTACCATTATCACTATCATTTTAAATTAAATTTGTCCCCTATCCTTCTTCATAAAAGCTTAGGTCACCTAATATAAAATATAAAAGTACATCCTTTTGTTGTGTACCTTTAAGGTTTTTCTCCCAATTCATGGCAACCTTAAGGTGAACCAACCTATCACAGGGTTTTCTTGGCAAGTTTTGTTCAGAGGAACATTGCCACATCCTTCCTCTGAGGCTGAGACAGTATGACTTTACCCACAGTCCCCCAAGAGGTTTTCATGGGTTACAAATATCTAAAAGAATAAATAACAAATGTCTGCTAAAATACAACAAAAGCACTACAAACTCCCGTAGAAGGCAAATCAAGCATTTGCTTATCGCTTGTAAAAAAAATAAATAAAGATAGCTCTTCAGCTGATACCTCAAAGACAACAGCATGGGGACAACCAGATTTCTGACAGGAGGGAGTTTCAGAACTGGGCTGCTACCACCAAGAAAGCCCTGCCACATAGGATACCTTTGTGTGCTTCATAACTTTCTGGTGCCCCAAGCAGAATGTCCCCGCTAACATTAAGTCCTGGGTTGGTTGGCTGATGCATTGTCAACTGATGCCTGGTGAAAGGTACATTTGTCAAAGGTACATAGATAACATATGCGTAAGAGAATGCGCCACCCACCCACCCCGAGTAGTTTAGTCATAAGGATGGTACTGGAAAGCAAAGAAAAAGGATACAGTCCATTGGGGGGAAAAATCCCCTTAGCAAGTTTACTCTCAAACTTGCTAAGGGGATTTTTTTCCCCCAGTGGACTGTATATTTTTTCTTTGCTTTCCAGTATCATTTATGCCAGTAGTAGCATCAGAGCTTGGAAAAACTGCTTTTTTTTGGACTACAGTAGGACCCCCATATCCACTGGGGATTGTTTCAGGGGGGGGGGATACCGAAAATCATGGATAATAGAGAACACCATTGAAAATAATGGGACTTCCACTTTAAAATACCATAGAGTTACCTTGAAAGACCTAGAAAATGGCTAGAGAGGACACATTTTCTAAGAAGACTCTATGGTAGGTGTGCTGTTTTGTGTCCCATGGATAATTGAATCTGTGGATATGGGGGTCCTAATGTACAACCTCTCCGCTCTCCCCAGCCAACATGCTGATGTGGGAAGGACTGGGAGAGGTTTAGTCCAAAAAAGTAACTTTTCCAAGCTCTGAGTGCAATATATATGACACCCCTTTTTTTTAAAAAAAAGTTTACAAATATCAGCTTTGATTTTTTTAGATTTAACACAAATTGTCAATAGCATCATTTAGCCTACTTATAAAACCAGCCTTTATAGTTTCACTCGGCAGGCACCGTGAGGCCCTCACAGCTTATGTGAATCCAAGATTCAGATTACTTGGTTGGGTGGCTTTTAGCCAAAGGAATTCATTCCTTCATGTAACTGGAGCACATCCCCAAGCCACAGGCAGTCAAATCGTTTTACGACAACCCTCCCGCCCTCTCGCCCTCTCTCACTCACAGAAGTTGCATTGCTCTGTCAGGGCATTTATGTAAGGGATGGATCCCCAATTAAACAGAACCACCAGGAAAAGCAGTGTCTTTTTTCATTCTGAGATCTCACAAGGGTGGGTTCATTAATTAAACCTATCTGGGCAACTGCCTTCAGACACCTGATTTAAGGTTGCAATTCCAAGTTTCAACAGGGTTATAGAAAGCAATGGTACCACCTGCCACTGCCAGAGGGGCAAGAGAGATGAAAACAGACAGTGCACTTCTGTGTTCTACAACTAACTCCAATGCACTCAGATGCATTTTTATGCATGAAACTTGGAGGCCACTCCAACAAGGGGATGATGATTCATGAGATGGGCCTTTGCTCATATCTCTGCATGGGGA
Organism: Gambelia wislizenii; assembly: GCA_030847615.1. Lineage (NCBI taxonomy): Eukaryota > Metazoa > Chordata > Lepidosauria > Squamata > Crotaphytidae > Gambelia > Gambelia wislizenii. The sequence goes on from JAUMIR010000007.1 coordinate 37,295,684, forward strand.
GAACATGAGTCTTCTTGGTTGGGGGGCAATCCTTGGAACTGTTGCAATCTCTTTTCAGTGCATTCCCTGCCTATCTTATCTAGCTGCAAGGGTTGCTTTGAAGACTGACTACCCAGCAGTATAGGAAGATTGAAAAACAAACACATATGGCTTCACATGCCTGCTATCTTGAAAAAAATGGAGACAAATGAAAGCTGTTGCAAATTGGCATTAGTGTGTATCCATCCACATTTTATTGCCTCATATAGACAAGCCCTAAACTGAGGCTGTCATACTTTGGACATATTATGAGATGATGTGACTCATAGGAAACAACAAATGACTTGAAAGCAAATAACAGCCACAACCATGATCGATCCTTTTCATCTTGTTTTGATCCCCAAGAAAGGGAAGACACAGCCAAGCAAGTCTGATTCTGTGCCCTCATGCAGAATGTTGGTGAGACAGGAATTCTCCTTCCATTTGGATAAATGGTGCATTGTTGGCGACAAGGTTTGTGTCACGTAAGAAGCAGGTGGTTTAAATAGCTCTGGTGGCAGCCATTGCTTCTGGAAGGAAATTACCATCAACATATTCCTCTACAAAACCTTGCACGGCAGAGTTAATGGTAGTCGTGCACCCTGTGGGGAAGTGCAGAAGATACACCTGGCAGTGCTTGCTGTGGCACATTTCCTCGAGTAAGAAGGACCAGATAGCTGCCATTTGCTTGCATACACACACTTGGAACCCAAAGGCAATGTTCCTCCCTGAAAGAAAATCAATGCCACTGTAAACACTGGAACAAAGGCGTTTGCAAAGGAGAAGGGAGGGAAGGAACAGGGAAGACAGAGATGGAAACCTGATAAGCAGGAAAGGCTAAAACAAGGTTTGGGAGAGGGGGAGAAAAGACACAGAAATGAGCACTGCATGTATATTCTTCACTCCATTGCAGTTGCCCATGAGGAGATTCCCAGCATGAATTTAAAAAAAAAAAAAAGCCCAAAAAAGGAGCAAAAGGGAAAGGGTTGCAGCAGTCAGCCAGGTCTTCCTGTAAGGCCAGTTAGTGAAAAAAAAATGTTCAGGGCTTTAACACAAAAAGTGTTAATGTCTGGCATCCTGTATTGCAGTTACAGATTTGTAACCTAGGGCTTGTCTAAAAGGTGAAAATACCCCTCATGGAATTTGCTGGGAATCTTATCTAAACAGGATCCAGCGCCAATCTACACTATTTGGAAGGAGGGAGGCCCAAAACAGCAAAAACAATGGGGTAAAAGTCTTTGCAGATTTGATGGTTGGCTTGAGACCAACCTACATGGGACTGGAATGGAATCATTCCACCCTTGAGTGTATATTCTTGGGGGTGCTTTTTCCCCCTTTTCCAGAAATTGCTGGCATTGAAAATGGGACCTTAATATCATGGACATTTGGGCCATTGTTGTTGTTGCTGTTGTTGGGCAGAATTATCTATCATGGTCTACATTACATAACTCCACGTACTTATACTTAAATAAGTAGCAGAGAAGCTAAGAAACTCTGCTAGTGAACTATGGAGATATATAACAGGATGGCTGCAAGAGTGTCCCAGTGTGCATTGGCTCTACTGATGTGCATTAGCACTCCCTAGCTGCTATCCAGATGTGTATCAGTCCCAATGTGCATCAGTCACTTTTCTGGCTCCCCCATGTAGTAATGTAAGAACACCCCCTTACTGGATGAGGACATAACAGAACTGCCCAGTTCTAATTCCCGCAGATGCAAGTCCACCTACAAAGACATAAATCCCCAACAGGATTCCAACCACTATTATTAATGTCTGGCATCCTGTATTGCAGTTACAGATTTGTAACCTAGGGCCTGTCTAAATGGTGAAAATACCCCTCATGGAATTTGCTGGGAATCTTAGCTGTCTAAACAGGATCCACGCCAAGCCACACTATTCAGAAGGAGGGGGCCCAAAATGGTAAAAACAATGGGGTAAAAGCCTTTGCAGATTTCCCCTTACTCTTTCACAAACTGGAAGGCTGCTGCACATTTTTGCTCTTTTGGACTACTGTACAATAAAAAACATGAAGGGAAGCACAAAGCTGATTGGCCGGGTGAGAGCAGGGGCGGGGCTTACTAGGAGGGCAAGCACCCGCTGCCCTCATGTTGGATTTTCACCTTAGCAATTGCTCACTAAGGTGATAAAAAAAGGATCAATATTTTCTGTTTTGCTTTGGTAAATCACTCTATTGCACCAGCGCACCTTGGGATGATTAAGAAAAAAACAGTGGCAGTGAAGAACTAACGCAAGTTAATCACTCACAGCCGCCATCAAGAATGCAAGGCTTATGGGGGTTTCCAAGGCCAGAAAAACCGTTTGGACATGCTGCTGCTGTTGCGAGATGCCAATAGTACAAGGTATTTGCGATTTTCCCCCTCTTGTAGATGGGCCCCTAGAGTTATGGATCCATAACAGCTCCATACCCAGTAATACTACATGTTCAAAATCATTGTACTCTTGCCATGATTGTAAATACCCTCTCCTCCAATCTACTTTATCAGCCAGCAGCTACTTTGAGTGATGGAGGGCTATTCTGCTCATGATCAGGGCACAGCAGGGTGATGTTTTCAGCCCCCTGCTGCATCCTGATCACCAGCAGAACAGACGCTCATTGCTCAGAGTCACTGCCGGCTTTTAAGGTATATTTGGAGGTTCAGCCAGGAGATCGCACTTAGTTACACATTCATAACTAAGGGCTTGCCTATATAGTGAAAATACCCCTCATAGACTTTGAGGAGAATACGTTTTGTCCAAATGGGATCCCACATCATTTCACCGTATTCGGAAGGAGGGGCGAAAAACTCCAAAACTGCAAAAGCCACAAAGAGTTTCCCCAACTTAAAAAAAAAAAAAAATCCAAAGGAAATGCATATTCCCATTCATTGGGACAACCGATTCGCTTTGCTACACTTTCCCAATAACAGCGGAAGTTGAAACCTGATTGGTCAGACATGCACAGCGGGCAGAGCTTGCTGGCAAGGCAGCATCTAGAACTGCCATGCCTTAGTGATTGTGCGCTGAGGTGACAAAACAGCCTCTTTTTTCTGTTTATTTAAGCGGAAGACCACACTTCTGCAACTTGGGTTTACTTTAAAAAAAAAAACTGTTTGGCAGGCACAACTGGTGACAATAAAAACACAAATAATTCACTCACGACTGCCCTCTTAATTCACAGGCATGCCCGTTTGAACAACAAATGCATATGGCTTCACATGCCTGCATCTTGGAAAAAAAGGAGACTAATGAAAGCTGCTGTGAATTGGCGTTATGGTGCATCAATCCGTATTCTATTGCCTTATATAGACAAGCCCTAAGTCACCAATGTTTGGATGATGATCATCATCATCATCGTTGTTGTTGTTTCCACGTGACTTCAAGTTGTTTCTGACTTATGGTGACCCTAAGGCGAACCTATCACAGGTTTTCTTGGCAAGATTTCTTCAGAGAGGGTTTGCCATTGCCTTGGTCTGAGGCTGAGAAAGTGTGACTTGCCCAAGGTCAGCCAGTGGGTTTCAACAGCTAAGTAAGGAATCAATCCCTGGTCTCCAGACTCCTAGTCCAATACCCAAACCACTACACCACACCGGGTCTCACGCTGGCTCTTGCATAATTTTCATATGACACAACATTTAAATATATAATTAAATTAGACAATAGAATAAAAAGCAGTCAAATGCAAAACCTTTAGAAAGAACAAGTCAGACTGAATCGCTTGTCCCGATGAGCAGGAATGTGCACCTCCGCTCGCTGTATTTTAAAAACTACAGGGCAAGCCACAAAGTCTTTTGTTTTAGCCATTTTGGGGGGCCCTCCTTCTGAATATTCCTTCTGAATACAGTGGATTGATGCTGGATCCCATTTGGACAAGTTGTATTTCCAGCGAATTCCATGAGGGTTATTTTCACCATTTAGACAACCCCCTGGTTTATCCTCTGTGTTTCTCTTTCCTCCTCCACTTTCTTCTTTTTGCTTACTTCCATTGCTTTCCTGAGACATTTCCTTAGCAGGTACCTTTTAGCAGTTCACCAGTCCAAGTATCTGTGCGTGAGAGAGAGAAACAGACAGAGACAGAGAGAATTCTGTAAGAATACAGAATAAGCAAAAGAGAGCTAGTTGGTGTAGTGGGTTGAGTGTTGGACTAGAATTCCCACTCAGCCATGAAAACCCATTGGGTGCCTTTGGGCAGGTCACACTCTCTCAGCCCCAGGGGAAGGCAATGAAAACCATCTCTGAATAAATCATGCCAAGTAAACCTTATGGTAGGATCCCCATATGTCAGAGTAAACTTGAATCATAGAATTGTAGAGTTGGAAGAGACCCCACGGGCCATCTAGTCCAACCCCCTGCCATGCAGGTAATCATGATCAAAGCATCCCTGACAGACAGCCATCCAATCCCTGTTTAAAGACCTCCAAGGAAGGAGACCCCACCACACTCCGAGGGAGTGCGTTCCACTGCTGAACAGCTCTTACTGTCAAAAACTTCCTCCTAATGTTGAGGTGGAATCTCTATTCTGGAGCTTGCATCCATCCACTGCTCCATGTTCTAATCTCTGGAGCAGCAGAAAAAAAGCTTGCTCCATCCTCAACGTGACACCCCTTCAAATACTTAAACAGGGCTATCATATCGCCCCTTACCCGTCTTTTTTCCAGGCTAAACAGATCCAGCTCCCTAAGTCTTTCCTCATAAGGCATGGTTTCCAGACCTTTCACCATTTTTGTCGCCCTCCTCTGGACACACTCCAATTTGTCAATATCCTTTTTGATTTGTGGTGCCCAGAACTGGACACAGTATTTAAAGCTTCGACCTCCAAAGAAAGGGGGAGGGCAAAGTGACCAAAGGAATGTTAACACAGCAAACAGAAGAATTCTAGGTGTGAACAAGTTTTAGTGTCTCATTCTCTGCAATGCTAGAAATTTGGGAATAATTAAAATTTCATGGAGGGGAATTCCTATTTGAGGGGGACAATGCTTTCATTTGACCCCCTTACCCACCTAGTAGCTAAACACCCAGCATTATGTGGTAGAAAGCTGAAGTAGAGAATTCATTCTCCCCTTAACTAGACTCAGTAACCCTCGTCTTCAAAAAGAACCCTCGGCCAAAATAGGTATAGTCGGCCCTCCATAGCCATGGATTCTGCATCCACGGATTCCACCAGTCACAGCATGAAAATACCCCCCCTCAAAAAAAATCCAAAAAGCAACTCTTGATTTTTGCTATTTTATATAAGGGACACCATTTTAAGACACCATTGTATATAGTGGGCTCTGAGTATCCATGGATTTGGGTATTCTGGAACCAAAAGCCCAGCATATACCAAGTATATCCATTTCCACTCTGGTTATATTCCTCCAGTAAAAGTTCTATTGTTACCATCAGCTAAGGATCCTTTCTTTGAGCTCCAAAGACCAACCAGCTGTTGAAATGTGAATAGGAAGGCACTTGGCCCTTTAAGAATGGTCTTCTGAATGTCTGCTCTAGTGTATGGGGAGCGGGGAGGGGGGAGAGGCGGTATCCTTGTGCGGCTTCCCTCAGAGTGGGCTGAGTTAAACAAAATATTACAATAGCGAGAACTCATCTGGAACAAATAATTTTTGGAGGCCACTACTAGAAGTATTACCAAAAGGGAAAGAAAATGGACCTTTTTTGGCAGTTTTATTGGGGATGAGGTAAAGTCTACGCTGCCACCTGCTGCCTCTGAACAGTACTGCAATGCACAGGAAGTTTCAATTTAATAATAATTTTGTTTGGTCTGCATTGCAATTGAGGTGCATATTATTTAAGGAGGGCAGCAAAGCGTAGCAACACAGTTGGGTTTAGCGAAACACACCACCCACCCACCCACTATACTCTAGAGCCTATATACCATCTTTCACTAAGGGTTCTTGTCTCAAGATTCCGCCATCTTGCCAGATCTAAGCTTTTGTCTGAATTTTTTTTCCCCTTTACATCAGAGAGATCATTAAAAGCTCCACCGTTCTACATGTGTATTTCAATACTCCTTTGCAATAGCTAGAGACTGGCATCTGGCTACCATTTTGTGTGCTATCTTTTGGCTGTGATTTCAGCAGTAATTTTTTTAAAAAACACCATTTGATTTCATATATTCTTTTGTTTTCCTTTTTTTAACTGCATATATATACACACACATAGACGTGTGTGTGTATTGCTGCTATTTACTTTGGGCCAGTTGTAGATTTGTTGCTTGTAGTTCGTTTCTTTCTTTCTTTCTTTCTTTCTTTCTTTCTTTCTTTCTTTCTTTCTTTTTTTAACTGTTTTATGACTGACGTAAATTGCCCTGGAATTTTTCTTTTCATGGAAGGGTGCTGTCGGTTTATGTTTAATAAATAAATGTGTTGACTTGCGTAGTTTTCTTTTGTAAGCTCCTTGGAGAGAGCTGTTCATTTCGTAAGGCTGAGGGGAAGTGTTATGAAAGTATAACAACATGGTTTGTTTTAGGGTTGTATATTTTATAAATAATAACCACAGTTGGGGAGAATGTTTCTGTCTATCCATTTTTGCGTTGCCAACATGTGTGGTGGATTGGTGGTTTTTTTTTGTTTGTTTGTTTGTTGTTTTTTTTTACACAATGACATTGTGGTTCTTGCTTCAACTACTTCATTTCTGGCAGGGGGCTTATGACAAAGGAAGACGCAAGGGTAGCAAACTGCAGATTGGGACCTGGTTGAGACCAACAGGCAGTCCCGACTAGGGTTGGGATCTCCATTCAATCAAGAGTAGAATTGGCAACCCTTATGTAAACCCCTTTGATTCAAAGGGTCTACTTGAGCTGAGACTACCCGCAGGATTCAAGCCTGCAGTGGACTCCATGGCAAAAGAAGTCATCAGATTCGATTTGTTAGGCTTAGGTCTCAATTTCGGTCAAGAATGAGTAAAGCGGGTGAAGCCCAACAGGCTTTGTGCACTCCCAAAGTATTTGCTGCTACCGCCCTGCCAACATCCTCTGCTGCGCATAGAGCCACAGAGCACTGACTTTAATTTAGGAAACATAAAGCCAAGCCCTAGGCAATTGGCAAAGAGCTGAGGTGAAGCACATCTGGTTTTTGTCATTCACAGGCAAAGGCCGGCTTGGTTTTCCCTTGCTCTTCATTGCCACCTACTGGGACCAACTCCCAAACTGATGACCGGTCAGCCACACAATGGTCTCAGGCAACCTCTTTCTGAACACCAGTTTAGTGACATAGTGATGCTGCCATGGCTTTTAAAGCTCAAATTATGTAAGATTAATGATGGCTTGGTTTTGCCCATTTCCCATCCTTCCGAACCCAAAACAACTAAGGGGTTGAAGTAGGAATAGAGATCGAATTACTTACAGATTCTTTGGATTCCTTCGGAGCAAGCATTTGGTCTATCCTGAGCTGCTTTGGAGATTTAGGTTGCTGCAGAGCACCTGGGCTGGTTCTAAAGTGTTTTTTTATTATTATTATTCCCCATTCCAGTGAACAGGCTTGTTTATCTTCCTCAAACTTGTTAGCTTTCTTTAATTTCTTGGGCTCCTTGGAATTCTTAGCAGAATTTTCTCTTTCTTGTTGGCTGTTCCCTGAAGTTGTTCCGAAGGGTTAAAAGTGTGAGTAAAGAATAAGGGGTTGTCTAGACAGTGAAAATACTCCTCCTAGCATGCGAGAATACCTTTTCTCCCAACAAGAAGCAAATAAGATTCACAGTATTAGGAAGGAAGGGGGCTAAAGTTGGACTGGATGGCCCTCGTGGTCTCTTCCAACTCTGCAATTCTATGATTCTATAAAAACTCCAAATTACTGCATGGGAAAAGCCTTCACGGCTTTTCCTGAAGTTTTTAAAATAATGCATGGAAATGCATTTATTGCCAGCAATAAAATGGCACGAAAATTGGGAGTTTCGTGTTGCCAATCATGCACTCTTTTGCTGCCCACAAGCAACCAAACTGCTTTTTTAAGTGGAAGGTCACACTTGCACACCTTTGATATACAATTAAAAAGAAACACTGTGCAGCAGCGACAATGTATTGAAAATAATAATGCAAGTAATTCATTCTCGGACACCATCTTGATTCACAGGCATGGCTGGGTGTGCCCTTCAAACATGAATAGCTTTGCATGCCAGCAATCTTGCCAAAGGACCATAGAGACTAATGAACACTGCTGTAATTTTGCGTTAATGCAGAGCAATCAACATTATATCTTCTCGTCTAGATAAGCCCTAACCCACTGTTAGCTGCCTTGAGTCCCCCCTATATTGGGAGAAAGGCAAGATACAAAGAAAATAGTTGTTAATACAGGTCGACACCCCACCCTTTATTCACGGATTCTGTATCCACAGTTTCACTTAGCCACACCAAAAAAAATATGTTCTCTCTAGGCATTTCTAGGTCCTCCAAAGCGATTCAATGGTCAACCTTCCAGTGTTTGTCTCATTGAAAGTAATAGGGTTGCCTATTATACATAGTTTCAGGTATCCACAGAAGGTCTTGGGATGAATCCCCCACAGATATCGGGGTTGACCTGTAATAATACATTTGGCTGTAGGCATATATTCTAGGCCTTTGCTGACGTGTGTGTGTGTGCGTGTGCGTGTGTGCATTCATTAATGACATAGGCACTGCACAGAATGATTTTCCATGTGTCTTACATTTGGTTTATTCAAAGACACCTGACTTCAGCCAAGATTCCGTTTTTATCGGTGATCTGAATTGCAGCAAGTCCTTACTTTCCATTTGCTGAGACAGAAAGTTGGAATCCTGATTTCTCATCTTCTGATGACCAAACTTCTACTACTTTTTTTTTCAAATTTGTTATAGATGCAGCATACTGAAGGCTAAAAGACCATAATGCAACATCATCAATGGTATATAAAATAAAAATCTGGTTATATATCAAATTAAAGTTTGGTCTTGGGAGATGCACATGTACAGTAATCTGGATTGTAGATTGCTGCAGTACTTGGCTAGCATCCTGTTAATGGCATAAATAGGCATAAATCCACTTTATGCCTATGTATTTTTTGGTCATTGCAGAGGCTGGTATTCTCTTCCTCCCTCGGCAATGGCCAAAGTCCCACCCTGGGAATTACCATGCAGCTGCTGCAGCACGTCCACAGCTGTTCTGTGGCTGATGGAAAGGGGTGCGATGGGGTTGCAGAAACAGACGGCCAAGTTCTATAGCCAGACATGAAGCCATTACATCATCCACAGTGACCTCTGGAGGACCCCAATGGATCACAGTGGATGATGTAATCTGATTTAATTTTGTGTCTGGCTACAGGGACATAGCAAGATGTTTCTCCAGTCCCAGCCCCCACTCCCCACTCCCCACTAGCCAAAGAATGGCTGGAGGGGAAGGGGTGCAGCAGGTCAAAGTTAAGTCCAGAGGGTATGGAATAGGAAGCTGTAGCATAGCTCCTCATGTGGACCTACTATGCTATGATGCACACTATACAGGATTCCAGCCACTGTCCTCCCCATCTGATTCCTGCAATCTGCAGAGAAAGACGAGCAGGAAGCCATACCTAATACAAAGGCTCTTCAAATATAAAATGTAGGAAATGTAGTTTTTCCAGGGGCTACAGATAATCACAGTAGCCAATGGGAAATGTGCATGTCTCATGTAGGGTGTCCAGGTCTCAAAGCCTGGCCCCTCTTCTCTGATACTCAGGGCAAAGGGGAGGAATCTCAGGGCAAGAGCATGGCCTTGAAAATATCTATCTATATCTACACACACACACTTTTTGGCCTGGATTTTGTTGATAGTTCCAGCAACAGCAAACTTTACTAAATCAATGGAATTTACCATTGAGTTCAACAATTTATTGAATTGGGTCTACTCTAACTAGTACTAACCAATAGGATTCAGGCTTTTATATTTATATGGAGCTCTCCACAGTTACTATAGACTATTTTATGTTCAAAGCAGAGCTTGGAAAACATTCCTTGGTTGGACTACCATTCCTGAGTCCTTAAAAGCAGTGCTTGCAGTGCTTAATAAAAGATCTGAAAAGGGGGGAGTGTGTGTGTGTATTTCTGTTTAATGCCAAACATGGGGAACTGAATTTCTAACTAGAGAAATGTTTTGTTACCAGTGTTAAATGGAATAGTTAATGACCTGCTCCTTGCAACTTCCTCAGGGAACAGCCACAGGTCTTAGGTTTTGGTTCCAAAATCTTAGGGCCTGGGATGCTCCTGATATAGCAACCCTATCTCCAGGTCTACTTTGTTTATCTCTCTCATTTGCTCTGGTTTTGTTGTTGTTGTTTTGCAGGTTTTTTGGAGCAGTAGTTGGCCCTGCTCCTACCATGTGATGCTGCAAAAGGTCATAAATACAATCAATGACAACATTGCAGCATTAGTGCAAGCAAGGGCTGGCATTCTGTGGAGAAGTTATATTATCCTATTATCCTAAACCAACTTATAATCATTCAGAATTGAATCCCGCCATCAAGCAATGGATGCATGCTCAGGAGGGGAGCAGAGATGTATGATAGCTATGAAGTTGAGACAATTGCACAAGCGGAGCCAGAACCATGGCTATTATGCAATGGCACCACCATTGCACCATGGGACATCTTGTGTGGTACTTCCTTGTGGATGGTCACAATTCACTCGCACTGTTGAGTTCCATGTCAACGATGTAGCTCCGTTACTGTAAAGTTTCTCACTGTAGCCTCTGATTTTTTGTTTATTATTATTATTATTATTATTATTAAAGTTTATTTCTAGAGCACTGTCAATGTACACAGCGCTGTACAAAAACAATCAAGGATAAAACAAAATGAAACCTGCCGAAGGCATACAATCTAAGTAAAACAATAGGCAATAATAAAATCAATTTAAACAAGGATAATTACAACAATTAATAACAACATCACAGTAAACCCAAGTGACAGAAAAAATAGATGTATATCAGACAAAGCCAGGGAATGCCTCCCTGAACAAGGTGGTCTTTAACTCGGATTTAAAAGTGGACAAGGAAGTAATGGCCCGTATTTGAGGGGGAAGAAGGTTCCAGAAGTGAGGGGCGGCAAGCGGGAAGGGATGAATCCGGGATGGAGCAGTGGAGATCCTAGGTTGGGACAATAGGCCTTGAGTACTAGAACGAAGGGTATGGGTGGGAATGTGATGCTGAATCTTGTCAAATGGCAAATTTGCTAGCAGGTAACCTAGGAAACAGCCCAGGAAACTGGGTTGGGGGGTGCTTCCTGTTGGGGTTAATGGACACTGTTGGAGGCTCTTTTCAGAGTGTGCCCACTGAATCAAGCTAGAGTGACGATCTAGGAGAGAGCATTATTAGTCAGGGTACCACACGCCTATGGAAAAAATCTCTCTCGTAAGATTTCCCTGACATTTACACCAGAGGTGAGGAGAGTGCAGCCCCCAGAGCCATTCTTGTGGCTGTTGGGGCTCAAAAGAATTCTGGTCACTTCCTGTTTTGAAAAAAAAAAAAAGAGGCTCTCTTAGGCCTAAAATGGCCTCAGAGGGGCCTAAAAACATGACAAAGTGCCCCCCACAGTCCTAAAGGGTATTGGGGCATATTTTTTTGCAGTAGGGTATGCCCTCCAAGTGTCCTAGGGGGCTAATGTGGCCCCTTAGCCTGTCCACCCCTGATCTGTTCAGTCATCTTTGGGGTGCAACACTAAGGACTTTTTCGGATGTCTCTTATACAGCACAAGCAGCATCATCGCGTTGCGAGGCTGCTGCGCTGCAGGGCGTCCCTTTCGGATGACGCTCTCCCCTGCTGGTACTGTTGCGGTAACGTGGGGACATTTGAGCGTTATATTTGGCCGTATTTTAATCACGATCAACTTTCGTGATTAAAATACGGCCAAATATAATGCTCAAATGTCCCTGCGGTACCGCAACAGTACCGGCAGGGGAGAGTGTCATCTGAAAGGGATGCCCTGCAGCGCAGCAGCGTCACAACATGATGAGGCTGCTTGCGCTGTATAAGACGTCTGAAAAAGTCCTAAAACTGTTTACATTTTCCCTTCCTTTTAAATAATTAGCCCCAAATGTGTTTTGCTTTTGTGCTACATTATCTATTTATTTGCATCATATTACATTTTTATTTCATTTTAGCAGGATGTTGGGTAAGCCACCCAGATGTGGTGGGAACTTTTATGTGCAGGGGGGAGGAGAGAATGGGATGATTTTATTCAAAAGAATCCCAGTAGATATAAGAACTATGGGGAGGGCAGGAGAAGCTCACCAAGTTAGGACTATCCCATGTCCTGAGATTTCAGGACCCAAACCCGAGACTTAGGGATGACCACATGAGCAGGGCCCTGGTGATGATATAAGGGGTATTTGAAGGACCGTATGCTCCCTTATGTACCAGCCCTGGTGCTTTAATCTGCCGGGGAGGCCCTTCTCTCTGTCCCATCACTCTCACAGGTACCTCTGGTGGGAACTCAGGAAAGAGCCTTTTCAGTGGCTGCTCCCAGGCGCTGGAATTTCTTACCCAGAGAAGTCAGATTGGCTCCCTCCTTGCCTTCCTTCCAGAGCCAATTAAAAACTTCCTTGTTTCAGTAAGCCTTTGCCAATCTCTGCTAATGGTTGTTTTGGGGTATATGTGTGTGTTGTGTATGTGTGTGTGTGTTGTGTATTTTTAAATTTTTTGCTGTTAACTTTTTTGTTGTATTTTGCTGCTTTTAACAATGTCTTTTTATTGTATGCCACTTTGAGTCCCAAATCGGAAAAAAGTGGGATAGAAATGATGATGATGATGATTCATCCTGGTGATGTCACTAAGCATGACAATTAAGCATTAACCCCAGTTGCATGGAGTATGCTGAACATGTGGCCTGTGTTCACAACAGCTTGGGACAATCCCTGTGGTGCATGTCAATGGTGACTGCACTTCTCCCAGTACAAGTTGCTGCTTACCGTGATGTTCTGAACTTGTGCAACTGTTACTGTGTTTATATTATAGAAAATAAGGTAATATGCACATAAATTAAGGTATGTGCTCTGTTGGGAGGGATGAGAGCATGGAATGTTGAAGGTGAGGGGTGATTGGCTGGGAGTTTGGATGCGGGTTTTGGAAAGATGAGACACACAGAGGTCGAAGAGAGCAAAGTTAGCCCTCCGTTTTCAGCCAGATTTTAAGTCAGTGTAATTTTAGACAGAAAGGATAGTGGTGCGATATGATTGATAAAGATTTATAGTTCAATAATGCAGGTTTGGCATTTCCAGAATTGCCAAGGAATTATAGCTCTCACATTCACCTTATGCACATGTTTTATATGCTTAGGGATGCATAACATAGTGGATCAGGTGGTGTCCAGTAATGGGATTAAAGGAATCATATCTCCCACACAGGGACCACAAGGCCATTTAGAAGAGCCCCACACTTGGTGGTAGTGCATGAGATTGAAGGAAATGTCCACACAAGCATTGTTGGCAGCAGTAAGATGAGTAAAGATCTCAACACTTGACTACCACACTTTGCTCAATCAGACTGTTAACCCTATCTTCCCCCGTTCCTTTCTGAACGGAGCTTCCGCTGCAACAATCTGCCTGCAAACAGACTTGCATTTGCTGACAACCTTGTTGTCAAGTGCTTGAAATGTAATTTACTGCATGTAAATATGACATACACCCACACAGTTTGGAAGAAGAGCACCAAGGAATATTCCCTGTGGATTAAGTTAATGAGGAGGGAGCAAACTCCATGAATGTGTGTTCTCAGCAAACATAATTGGGAAGCAAGAGAAGAATTAGGCAGACATCACTAATTCTACCATGCAGGCATCTTTAAGTGTGATGCTCCAGTTCATTAATCTTTCACTTGGGTCTACCTTTTAAAAGAAGTACAGTCATCCCTCCGTATCCACGGATTTAAGTATTCACGGCTTGAAAATATTCTTAAAAAAATAATAATCCAAAAACCAAACCTTGATTTTGCCATCTTATATAAGGGACACCATTTTACTATGCCATTGCATATAACGGGACTTGAGTATTCACGGATTTTGGTATCCACAGGGGTTCCTGGAACCAAACCCCAACAAATATAAAGGGACAACTGTACAGTAGGACCCCTGTATCCACAGGGGGTTGGTTCCAGGGCCCCCCATGGATAATGAATTCCATGGATAATAGTGAATGCCCCCCATTGCCATTGCCACCATGGGAGCCATCCCGGTGGGTAAAGGAAGAAGGGCAGCAAGAGAATATGTTGTGGAGAACAGCAGGACCGGTTCCAAGGAATGGTCATCTGTGAGAGCACCCAGCAATTACACAGAAGGTGAAAGGCTGCAGGTCAACTCCTTATATGTGTTCAGTGAGTATGTTTTCAGGGTTTTTTACAAGCACTTTCTGGCATACTTTTCAATGTCCTGCCCACTCCCATCAGTATGGCTACAGAAAGACCAGAGATCCGTTCACACTGCAGGCTTATAGCACTATTATTCCACTTTTAACTACCATGGTTCTGTCCTATTGAATCCCGGGATTGAGAGTTTAGGGAGGGGCATTTTGAATTCTGAGAGCCAGTGAGGTGTACTGGTTTGAGCATTGGACTATGGCTCTGGAGACCAGGATTCAAATCTCCATTCTGCCATGGAAACCCACTGGGTGACCTTGGGCAAGTTCTGCTCTCTCAGCCTCCAAAGGCAGCAATGGCACACCCCCTCTGAAGAAATCCACCTAAACATTAGGAAGAACTTCCTGACAGTAAGAGCTGTTAGACAGTGGAATGCACTGCCTTGGAACGTGGTGGAGTCTCCTTTGGAGGTTTTTAAACAGAGGCTGGATGGCCATTTGTTGGGAGTGCTTTGATTGTGTTCCTGCATGGCAAGGGGTTGGACTAGATGGCCTTGTGGTCTTTTCCAACTCTATGATCCTATGAAATCTCTCCTCCTCCCCTCCCTCCACCATCCAGCACCCCTGCCCCACTGTTGCCAACCACAGATAACTGAATCAGCGGATGGTAAATTAGCAGATATGGGGGTGCTACTGTATTTCACAAATACTGTACACGTACCCACACCCACTTCCGCAGCAATGTATTTTTCTCTGCCAGTACTGCAAGACTCCTGTAAGTTTTGAAAATCCTCCCAGTATGAACACACATGATGGGATACTCCTTCTTAGCCAACAATACACCTTTCTCACTCTCTCCTGTTTACAAAATGTATTGAGCTGAAGTGTCTTGAAAACAACGGAATGTGCAACTGGATAAACAGGGGTTTCTGACCAGGCTGTGTTTTATTTGGGAGGTAACAACACTCATTAACAAGTGTGAGCAACATGCAAATCCTTAAAGACCTTTGATTCAATCCACAACGGGAACCGTGGATATGGAAGGCCGACTATAATTCCATGAAACCAGAATGATCCTTTGAAGCCTGGCGAAGGAACATTTGATTACCTTACCTTGAAGCTAGAGGATCATGGAGCCTGCTACCTTTCCTTGGATCATTGGCCAGATTGCATAAACATGCTCTCTCTGACACTCTGTGCACACACATATATTGTATATAGGGAAAGCCAAACTGTCAATTGGCTCTGATTAAATTAGCTTGGGTCCTTTGAATTAATTCACATCTGTTACAGTTTGGATTATACTGGATGCATGGATCTGAACTCATTTATTTGGCCCTGAGCCAAACAAGAATTCCAGCAATATTAACATTTTGAAACTTTCAAATATAGGGTGCACAGATTTTTTTTTAATGAAAAAAAATCTTTCAGAGCTACATTTGTCTTTACTGCTGCTTCATGTTGTGCATCAAACACATGTACAAAGAGGGATTGTGCATGTTCTCCCAGAGGCTTTCTCACACTACATAGCAATAGTGCTATGATTCTGCTTTAGCTGTCATGGTTTCCGTCCTCTGGAATCCTGGGATCTGTAGTTTAGGGAAAGCATTTAGAATTCTCAGGAAGCTCAATTGCCTCATTAAACTAGAAACACCGGGATTCCATAGGATGAAGCCATGGCATTTAAAGTGGCATCAAACTTACTACAATGGTGTAACATGAAACTGATTCCATCCCTCTGCATGCTCTTCTTTCTCCACCAAACTAATATCCCACTGTTGTTTGGGATGAGCAGATCAGGTTTATATGTGTGCTTCCTCCTCCTTGGGGAAAGATGTTCTAGTGTAAACTGGATGGGAAAACTTCTAGTGCCTTTCTTATATTTATCTCCATGATCTTGCTCTCTCTCATCTCTTCCTTAATCCCTCTGCTCATCTACCACTAATCTTATTAAATCTCCATTCCTTTTCTTACTTTCTAGCAGCCCTTCCTCTGTAAAACCCCTCTTTAAATATTCAGCTGATTTCCTCTTTGACTCACATTTACTACAATTTCAAAATATTCCTCTCTGCCTCCTGCTGTCTTAATGTACTAATTGGCTTTCCTGCTTCTAGATTACATATAGTATCCTTTAACTCTCTTTTGTTCAGTCTCTCCTAGTTTATGTTAAATTTTCTTTTTGCCCTGGATATTCTGTTAATTTGGTCTCATTTGTTTTTAATGTCTGTGACCCTGGATGTTTTGTTTTAAAATCTCAGTACAGAGCCTAAGAAATATTAGATGCTCTCTCTATAGCTTTAAGTGATGATTTAAGAGTAGCTTTAAGTGATGACACCTGGTAACATTTTTGTAACATCCCTTCTATGATAGATGTAAACCATGAGTTCTTAACTTGTGGTCCATGGAGCTCTAAGAGGGTCCAGAGACGGGCTACAGAGATCTGTGAAGCAGGTGCAAAAATGTTTTTCCACCTTCTAGTTCCTTCCTGTCGCTTTGAACATTATGTTTAGTTATGTTTAATATAGACAGAAGGGTATCCAGAGCTTTTATCAGAATCTCAGAGTGATCTGTGATTCCAAAAAGGGTTTTAAACTAACCACTGGCATAAACAGTGTGTTGGGTCCAGATTTAGTTATGAGTAGACATGACCCAGTGAAATCAAGAAACCTTCCAGTTTGTCATAAAACTGCCTTCATCCAATGATATCAATGCAACACAACTAAACCCAGATCCAACCCAGGGTCAGGGGAATTGGCAGTAGAAGGGGGGGGGTATCCAGCTAATTGTTTATACATTTGGTTAACACAATATCAAGCCACCACCCAATTAAGGATCTGGAAACTGAAATCAGGGTTTTTCAAATTGAACTTTTAAAATTTACAGGTAGGTAATCTCTGGCTTCTAGACGTTTTGGACTACAACTCTCATAATCCCAAACACTGACCATGATGGCTAAGGTTTATTTGTGTTTCCAAAATGCAAGGAGGCCACCTTTTTGTCTTTAATTTGGGAAGACAGATTAAATTTGGGAATTGCCTTCTTGTTTTTAATTTGGGAAGACACTGGTAGCATGCAGAAGGACCCAAGTTCTATTCATGGTGCCTCCAGGTAGGGCTGGGGAAAATTCTTGCCTGAAAACCTGACGAGCTGCTGTCAATTAATAGAGACAATACTGAACTTGATAATTCAAGGATATGACTTGGAGGCAGTCAGACTTGGTATAAGGCACCTTCCTATGTCCTACTTAAAATCTCCCCTTTATTAAGAACCATGAGGACTGGAATCTCACTTGAGTTTTGGATAAAGAGCCATAGCGGAGTGGCAGAGCATGGAGTTTACATAAGATCCCCAATTCAAACTTCAGCATCTCCAAGTTGCACTGGAGAGCTGCTAGTCTGTGTAGACTATATTGAGTACTACTACATGGGCCAGTGAACTCTGAGATGCTAAATCCTGCAGCAAATTCAACGATGCCATAAAATTATATCCAAGTCTCCAGCAATATCCACATATTCAAACTTTCAAAAATACAGTACACACATTTTTTAATTTTTTTAAAAAATAACATCTTTCAGAGCTACACTTGACTTTGCTGCTGTCTCATGCTGTGCATCAATCAAACAAACAAACAAAAATCCATTTCCCTAAGATGTCTGGAAGTCTCTCAACTTGAGGTTCATGTACTTCAAAGTAAATTGATGTGTGTTAACATTCCATTTATGCTACTCTACAGTTGTTTCACAGTTGAGTCTATGGCTGACTGACAGGTGACAACATAAGGCAATTACATTGAATCAGAGGGGAGGTTTCCCTGGAAAATTTCATTTGAACTTAACATAGTTCTTCTTCAAAATTCAGTTTTCCCATTCAATCTAAAAACGGGGTCACATAAATTGGCTGCCATATTAATGTATTAATTTTGTTTGTTTGTTTTTGTTAACAAGAGAAGGAACATTTGGTTCAGGCTGCCGCTTAAGACAGAAGACATGTTGCCCAAGAAGGATCTTCACACTGATACTCACCACTGCAAGTCTTTACCTAGACTATAACCCTCAAATAATCCTTACCAGGCCCAAAATTGGTGTGAGGGCTAAGAAAAAACAAAATCCATTGTTTTCATTCCATCATCTTGAGAAAAAAGTGTGTGTGTAGTTTAGAAATGGCGTTGTACAAGGATTTCTTTCTCTGCCCATTTTGCTGGGCCCAATCCTCTTGAAGACCATCTTGACTTAAATTCTTGCATTCCTACTGTTGGCCATGGGCCACGTTAATGATGGGCCACATAAATTATGGAACATGACAATCTTCAAAAGGGCTTAGGGACCAATCCTACTGTTGTACATAAAACTCAGAGCCCAACAGAGAACCCCCTTCCTGTCAACCTGGCTCCTAAAACTACCAGTCCAGCAGGGCTTCCCCTTTTGTATGATCTCCCTTCCCCTTCTCTGATATCAAGAGAAGGAGAAGCCATTTTAATCAGGATGCTCTCCGCTTCTTTCACAAAAAGGATACTCAGAAACCTCAGAACTGAAGAACTCCATAGCTCCCTTTTGTCTCTCAAACTGAGAAGAAAAAAAAAATCAAGTGGCAATATCTCAAGGTGGATGTCATGTTTCAACTACTGACAAATAACAGGAAGACAACTCAGCATTCATGTATTTACAAACATATACACATCAACACACATTTTTTTGTGCTTCAAACATTCATAAAAATATACAATTTATTCATTGCTACATCTCTCCTGCTCATATGGTCTAAAGCAAAGGATTCACTAAATTTATATAAAATGCACTAGCCCTGTCAGGAATCTTCACACAGTGGTTGTGGTTTTTTTGCAAAAATAAAACGGTGTGGGGTTGTAGATGAGGGTTAGATAAGCTGGGGGATAAAGAATGTCCACATGTCATAGTATTGAATCAAAAAGGGTGAAATTTGGAGAGGGCTCATACCTCACTGGCAGAGCATTTGCTTTGAGCTGAGAAGGTCCAGAGAAGGTCCCTGGTATCTCCAAGTAGAAGGAGTAGAACACAGATGGAAGAATTTTGCCTAAGACCCCAGAGAGAGGCTACCAGCCAAGAAAGACATTGCTAGAATATAT
This sequence comes from Gambelia wislizenii, assembly GCA_030847615.1. NCBI lineage: Eukaryota > Metazoa > Chordata > Lepidosauria > Squamata > Crotaphytidae > Gambelia > Gambelia wislizenii. Next base: position 37,315,061 of record JAUMIR010000007.1, read on the forward strand.
GGACAAAATCTAACTGCACATTAGGTAGAATCCCTGTCCCAATACTTCACTGATGAAAAATAGAGATGTAAAGTTTCCAGAAATTCTAAAGCAACATGGAAGCTTCAACACCACCCCCCGCCAAACAAACACACACATTTTTCCAATGGGAATATTTGGAAACAATGCAATATTAGGTTCCTTCAGTGATTGAAAGTAGCATTGTTACTTCCAGAACATAAAATGCTCTATGTATAACTTAACTTGGTGTAAGAAAAAATATGTTTGATACGTTAAAAGTACAGAAAATAATTAAAAATTGAATTTACTTTTTAAAAGATTTTATTTTCTGTTACAAATGGAGCTGGAAAGGTCCTGAACTGTAAGGAACCCCTGAACTATAAAGAACCCCTTTGCTTTAGCCAGATAATAGGGGGATAGAAAAAAAATTAATAAAACCAGGAAGAACCATCAACATTAGTAAAACAAAGAAAATTATTTTTTGTCTCACTGGCCCTCCACAATGCCAAACAGACATAAAGCACCCATTCCTATAAAAAGAGAACTGACATAAGAAAAACAAGACCAGGAATTGCAGTGATGTGAGATACTGTACATAGTCTTATATGAAAGTTTATCTGCTACATAGCTTTTTGAAATAATTTAGAACAAGTAAATATAGGAAAACTTGGTCCGAAATATTTTATTCTTCATTCTAATGAAGAATATTCCATAACCCACTTTTTTCTGAGGGAAAAGGCTTGGGGTGGGGCGGAGCGGGGAAAATCGATTTTCCAAAATGTTCTGTTTTTTTCAGGAGCTTCCTCGGGAGTAATCCTTCTGAGAGCCACTACAGACCCATAATTTGTCACAGGAGTTTTCTATATAATGTTTCTACAGTTTGACTTCCCTGGAAGTTTTAAGGAGAACTTCTGGTAATGACAGGAGTCTCTCAAAGACAACTTGTCCCCTGCTATTGGGTATTTGCCTGCAATGTGGACCATAGAAAGCTCTAGGGTATGTTTACATCACACAAGATGGACCATGTCTGACGAGCTGTTCAGATAGCTGAAATGTCTACTCTCTAGACTAGAAATGTGAATTCGGGTGGCTCCATAATACTCACCTTCCAATGGAATCTAGTATTACAAGGCTCAAAATTCTTCTCCGGCTAGGATTTCTAAGTTAGAGAAAACATTATGCCCTCCCTCCCAACAAACATTCACCCACACAGCATTCTCCTGTTGCCCTTGTTTACTTTCACAGCTGCTCTGGTGGGGAGGATGGTCTTTGCCTCCTGTCCAGAACCTAGCATGCCACTGTTAAAGAGTACTGGGTGACCGAGAAAGATCTCCTCCTCTTGTTCACCTCCCCAGTGCAGAAATAAAGGTGAGTAGATAGGTAGGGAGCATGCAGACAGGTGGGAAGGGAACCATAAAGGATTATGGGTTGTTCAGGGGTGGAATCAGACCCAGTCACCTTTCCAGTGGCATCAATTGGTGCACGACAGGGTTCCCAGATGGACCTCGAATATGCCAAGCTATTTTCCAAATTTCTGAACTCAGTGGCCCTGTCTGACCGGGAAAGTTCTTCACATTAATAGCCAGCATCCTGCTGGAACCTAGAGTGCAGCTTCCAAGACACCCTAGGCTGTTCTGCAAATTCTCAACACCACATGGGGTGCATAGTTATGTGCTTGGCAGACAAGAGAATGTGAAAACAGTACCACACCACCATGAAAACCACTGGCCTCTATCCATGGAAAATCCCATGCTACAATGGGTTGTTTTCATCCACAGATATCCTGGAACTCCTTTATACTAATGTTAACTTTACCTTGGGTTATGAGTGGGTAATGCCCTTGGGCTGTTAATGAAAACAGTGGTCCATTATTAGGGGGAAATGGTGTGAACTATAGAAACAGTTAAAGATTGCTTAACAAAGTTACAGTTGGACCATTTGACATTCCTTCCAACCACAGGAAGACTACATTACACAGCAAAGCAATGTTTTTGGTTCAAGTCGGTAAAGATACTTGCATCCGTGACTAACACAAAGTTTTATATTTTTTGATGTATGGCAACTGGACTTGCATATATAGAAGGGGAAAGGGGAAGATGTGACCCATGAGTACAGAGGGATGAATGAAACATTACAATCTCCCCTCCTTGTCTTGGCTGCTGAAAAGAGCTTCTGTGATGTAATATTTTAGAAGTTTCTCATCCCATGTGCCAACTATGATGCTGGAGATGAAGAACCACCAGCCCAAGAAGGGATCAAATCAATCCACATAAAGGGTTGGAGGAGGACTCTCACCCTAGCTGATGCCCTATCCCACAAAAAGAACAGTAGAAATGGCCATGTAATTGCCAATCAGTGATCAAAGATAACATGACATTGACAGTTGTGGGGTGGAGGCAGTGGGAGTTGAAGAGAACAAAGATGAATCCCCTTGAAAAAAGCAGGGGCTCCTGCCATCATCTGCCCCAAGGAGAGGTTGCAAGAGGTATCATGCCCACTCCCTTCAAGTGTTTCTTTGTCTGAGTTGGCAGATGCTCCCGATGTCAACCCTTGACCACTCACACAGTCTATGAAATGCAAGATGCTAAATGCAGAGGCATGCATAATTTGGCTACCCAAATGGTGCTATTTATTCCTACTCCTCAAAAGTAAAGGGAGGAAGCCAGACCATGGGAAATTGGGGTTTTGAATGTACAGTCCTCCATCAGAAGCAGTGTGCATTGCATTGTACACTAGATTCAGCTGTTCACACACACACATCATTATATGGAGGTTTTGTAAACATCTGAAGCCTCAACTCTGCATATATGGTGATGGGAACTGAGCTGGTAGTGACTGGGATTTTGAGGCTGTGGTAGTTAGCTCAACAAAAATGTTGAGCCAGTGTACTTAAAAAAAAAAAAGAGCTAAATTACATGTTGGGCATAATTAGAAAGGGAACTGAAAACAACACAGCCCAATCCATGATGCAACCACACCTGCAATACTGTGCACAGTTCTGATCACAACACATAAGAAAATATATTAAGAGCTGGTAAAGGTACAGAAAAGGGCAACCAAAATGATTAAGGAACTGAACCAACTGCCCTGCAAGGAAGGGTTACAATGTTTGGGTCTGTCTGGTGTAAGGGTAAGAGGGGAACATGGGAAGAGTATATAAAGTTATGTATGTTGTGGGGAAATTTAGATATTGAGAGGGTTTTCTCTCTCATTATACTAGAACTCAGCTCATCCACTGAAATCAAATGGTAAGAGATGCAGGACAGCTGAAACGAAGTATGTCCTCACACAGCACATACATTGTGGAATTCACTATCCCAAGATGTAGCTACGGGGACCAACTTGGATAAATTCAGATGATGGAGCCAGCAATGGTTACTAGTCACTATATGTCACTTCCAATATCAGAGGCAGTATGCCCAAGTATATCCATCACCAGGAAGTGTGAGACGGAAGGTATAGCTGCACTCATGTCCCATTGGTAGGCTTCCAACTGCATGAGCAGTATGGTGGACTAGGGAGGCCTTTGGTCTGATCTAATATGGCTCTTCTTATATTCTCATGTTCTTCTGAACTTGATCAATCATCAACTGAAGGCATGCAGCATCAAATCGGCACAGAAAGGGCACTCTAAGTCTCCTGCATCCATCTGAATTGACTCTTTGGGGAAGAGGTTTTTAAATGTTATGTTCACCACAGGAAAGTCATTTTCAGCAGCCTTGAGGGGCAGGTGGTGGTTAACTTCTAAACGAGCCCTTATGCTTACTGTCTGGTTATATGGTGGAATCCACATTCACACAGACATAAGTCAAAGGTACCAGATAATGTTCAGCTTCTGAAGGCTTAGCTTCAGAGCCAACCTTGCATAGCTGTGCTACGTCCACAACATCAGCTGATGGGGAAACATATAATACATATAAACATTAAGGACACAGCCATAGCTATCACTGGGGAATGTTCATAATGAGTAAGGTAGCTCTTCCTAAAAAGAAAAGTAAAAAAAAAAAAATCTATTGAGGATTTTCATTTAGGCAGAACTTGAAGAAGAAAATAAAACCACCAACACTAAAATGACATTTTGAAAGAAACGTAACCACAGAGGCACAATTAATCTAATGGAATTTAAAGTGAATTAAAGTGGCTGATTACAGAGATCTAACGGACATTTCTTTCTTCTTTTTTTGCTTTGTCTTTGTTTTCCAATTTTGCTGCTTGCACAGACTGTGAGACCCCAATCTATCTCTTGGGGGGGGGGGTTCCAGGCATGAACAACATTGCTGTGAGAGCAGTCCCTCCTCCACTCAAAGAGTTCACATATTCTTGCAGATGAGTCACAAGTCATGGATGAGGAAAACCTTCAGCACTCAGTTGAAAGCTCCATTCAGACAGGTTGATCCTTCTAAATCCCAGCCAGCACAGGGATCTGGTACCATTTCAAGTTCTGGCAGATGACTGACGTCAGCCACCTACAACAAACTCTTTAGATCCACCTATATTTCCTCCAACTCTGTCTCTAGCAGAACAGAGAGAATGGGCCATAGCATCTGACTCCCATGGACCAGTTGAAGCATGGTGAGGGGGGTGCTTTAACTCAATTCAGTTCCTTGAGGACACATGAAGCTTTACTGCACACATGCTGGGTGCAGCTCCATTGGCACAAAGTAATTTATCACTGGCACTGCCTCTTTCATCACAGTCAGAAGTGGAGGGTTCTGCCAATGCTCAGACCTCTATGAGCTACACCTAATTTTTATTTGTTCAAAACAGGAAGTGACCAGACAATCACTTCCTGTTTTTTAACAAAGCTTATTTTAATCCCCCCAAAATAGATGGGGCAGGCAAAATAGCCTTAAAAAGGAGAATTGTGATCCCAAAAGGCTTCTGGTGCAGTTCTTCAGTTGTGTGTAGTTCCCCATTTGGGGGGCAACTTTTTCCCCCCAGTGATGAAGGTCTCCAGAGGCTGCAGTAAGGGCAGTAAGTAAATTACATGTAGCCATGGGTCACAGAATGACAACTCTCGATCTAAGTGAAGAGGAAAACCTGTTCATACAAGAGCTTTTGTCTATGTATCAATGGACACTCAGGAATGAGGGTATCACTTGGATTCCACCCCCTCAAAACAACAACACAAAAAAAACCCCACTATCAGAAAATGAAACCTGAAAGTGTATGAAATTTTGTGCATCTATTTGGGGATTTTGTTTTTCTTCTTCTTCTGTGAATGCATGCTAAGTGCTTTGCAGGAACTATTTCTGCCCTCAGTTTGACAAAATAGTAAGTCTACCTCTCTACCCCACCCTTTTTTCTTTTTTGCCATTCATAACACATGAAAATTATTCAAAGAAAAAAATAAAATGTAGTGGGTTTTTGTTTTTGTTTTACTATGGCATTAATAACCTGATTCAATCACAGGACACCAGAAGAAAAAGAAACAACCTGACTATTTTGCAAAAGATTAAAGTGGCACATTTCTCCACACCGTAAGTGTGCATATGACTGAGAATTCTGGAACTCTGATCAAAAGCAGATTTCCTAATAAATTAATAAAAGAGAAACAAAACTCTCATATAAAACAATATCCAAAGAATTTTTAAGTCAATGTAAAACCTTCAGGAACTATCGTCTCTCTTCATAGATATATAGATATAGATATAGATTTGTATTTCCTGAATATTTTTTTAAATAAAATTTCTCTTAGGAAAAAAACCCCCACTAATTTAAGACTCTGATCCTGAGAGAACTGGCTCTCCTAGTTGCTAGACTCAGGGAATTCATGTAAGGGATTTAAGAAAGGCCCCCAGGAATGAAGAGAAGTTTGTAGCAGCATTGATTGGGGGTTAAAGTAAATGTGCACCCAGGAAATCAATGGCCAAGTCATCCATACTGTCCCATTTCAGTTGCACTGGCTTCATATAATGAAGGACACAAAGGAACAACTGTCCCCTTCCTCCTCATCTCACCTACTTCATGGGTAGATCTAGGTGCAGCAGAGAAACACAGGCCTATCTTTAAAAATGGGCCCACGGGTCTTCCCGGCACACCAGAAGTGACATCACATCAACTTCCAGATGCCATTTTAGGCCAACTGCCAGCCCCAAACAGGGAATTTCAAGACCATTGGAGGGCAGGCACCACGACATTTTCTTTGCTTTTGGACGATTTCCAGGCCAGAAATTACTCAAGAAAGTCCAGGGAAAAACCTGAGGGTTCAAGGAACTGCAAAAGTGGGGTTCAGAAGTTGCCTGTGGCCCACGTGGCACATTCCCCAACCACAAACCACACAATGTTCCCACACAAGAGAAATATGTCTTAGACTGAGGGGAGAGCTCTGAGCCTAGGGACTATCCCTTGCAGATAGGTTAGGCAAGCTGCCACTTGGCCACAGAGCTCAGGAGGAAATTGGGCCTGCACTGGAAAGCATGTTGGAGACACAGGAAATAAGGAATTAGAGCCCTACATCATGAGCACTCCAAACAGTGGCAGCCGGCGGTTCCCAGATCAGTGGGGAGATGAATCCACTCTGCATCTTAGTCTGAATTTTGGACATTATGGACAGCATGTTCAAAGGTGCTGAAGCTAGTCTCTGAAATAGGTTCAGCATCTTGTATGCCCCCTTTAAAGTTCAGATTAAAACTTCAGAGTGGATTTACCACCACAGAAACCATTAGCCACAACTCTGCTGTGTCCCTGGAGCTTGCCCATCCCTGTCATAGTGAGAGCCAAAAATACAGCTTCCTAATGTGATGGGGTCACACCATACCTTCCTGTTATTATAAATTATAATAGGGATGTCAAAAGGATGTCTGTGTTTTAGTGGCAGCTCTGTGTCTTCTGTCATATCTAGTTCCATCCGGTTATAACGAACTGGAATCAGCATCAATGGGACTATCTCTGACCATATGCAAGTTCTCTGAGGATCAGAGTCTTGGTCAACAGAAAAAAAATACATATATGTATCTCACAGACTTAAAAGCATGCCCAGCAAGCACAGCCTTGTAAGACTAAATTAAATGTTTGAAAAGAAATCAACAAAATAAAACCCCCAACAATAATAACAGATATTCATTACTAAATCAACCTGGTTTGAAAGTTCACAGCTGTGTACTACAAAGTGTAATAATTATTTCTTCTTCATCAGTTTTTTCAGCCCATACAAAAATAACGTATTGCAACTCAAAAGTGCATATTTTTTTGTTTTAAAATAAACAGTTGACTGTTTTGTTTTTTTCTATCAAATAAAATATTTACACCATTTTGGTTTCTGGCGTCAGAAACACACTTCACGCTATCACCATGGGGACATCGTCTGAAAAGCCCGTGATCATTGGTGCTTCATCATCCTCGTCTCCTACAAAGAAATACAAGCATACCAAAATGGAACAACGGTACACATCTTTACTTACACCAGTACATACAGGGGGCTACAGGTCGCCTCCGTATCTGCAGTATTAGTAACCACAATTTCTTTTAATCACAAGGGATGGAGGTCTCTCTAGGCACCTGGTGGTCCTCCAATGCAACTCTATTGTATTCTATGGTGGTTCGCTATTATCCATGATTTCACTTATAAACAGTAAGTCTGGGAACTTCTTTCCAGTGGATGGCGGGGGGAGAGACCTGCACTTTGCAAGGATACATTCACATTCATTTCAGTGCATGCCAAGAGACATATATGTTAACAAGGCTGAGGGGGCCCAATGGGCAGACAAGGATCTTATTACTGACTTATGCTAGTATAACAGTTGTTGACACTAACACAAACATTTTCTTGAGAGATGTGTAGCAGCAGAGGGAGCATGGCAGCCAAAGTTCTCTCTCAATCATGGTGGTTCACAAACTGCTATATGAAGTCTTGACGTTTCCTCTCCTAACCTGGGGTGTAAACATTTCACTATTTCATCCTTGCCAGTGAGGATGAATAATTTTTTGCAGTTTTCCTCACGCTGTGGAGAAACTGAAAATTTCTGCACAGTTTTCACCCAATGTCCACACATTCCAAAGTATTTGTTGCATGAACCCCCAGCATTTTATGTACCGGTATGTATTTATTTATTCAATTCATACCCTACTTTTCTCTTGGCATGGGACCCAAAGCAGCTTCATTTTGTACAGTTTTGTGCAACCCCCCTCCAACCCACATGTATTTCTGTGTAGAATAATTTCCTGAAATACTTTGGAATGTGTGGACATTGGGTGAAAATTGTGCAGAGATGTTTAGTGTAAAAAAAAAAACAACACATTTTTTTGCCCAAAGAAACCATTAGTATTTATGTGGAGAGTAATTTCCTAAAATGTTACAGGATGGGCAAATACTGGGCAAAACTAAGCACAATTCTCAACTCTGTGTTACTCTTTCTGGCTGGGTTCCTTGAGTCTCGGAAAACCCATTTTTGGCCTGGAAACAAGTAACAGCAAATATTCTTTCTATCCCTACTGCATACAGATACAGTTTTCACTGCTGTCCCTCTTATCATCACAGCAGCTAAGGCCATGTCACCTTTGCTGCTACACTTTAGCACTTCCTCCTCCTCATACGCTAGTGCAGTTATGCCAGCCATTAAGAGCATGGGCATAATCTCCTTCTGGGCCTCCATATCCCATTCACAACAGATGAATGTTTGAAATGATCCATGAAGGTATTGACCTGTTACTACCACACAAATATGCACCCTCCCCTAAAACTATGAATAACTCTGCCCTGGAAACCAAAAGGGCTGGTTGCCAGAACGGAAACCTAACCAGTCAAACTTCTGTAGCTGAACAATCCAACACAGTACTCCCCTTATGGGCTCCACCCATTTAAAAATCTCCTTTGATTCCCACAAAAGTGGTGCCACTTACCTAAATCGTCACCTGATGAGAATATGGCAGACCCCAGTCGGGAACTATAGTGGCTGTTGGCAAAGGCTGTGAAGCTGTTCTGAAGTCTTCTGTGCCTCATATACAAGACAACAAACCCTATGCCCACAGTCACTAGCAAGAGGAATAATATTGGTACCACGATGGCGGCAACATCTGTCGATTTGCCTATTGTAGAAGCGGCAGGATCTTCACCTGCAGGAGAGAGAAAGGGAGGGAACAATGAAGGCAGGCTATTAGAAAAATGATTCATATATGTATTGAGCCTCCGTATGTTGTCAGAACAAAGACAATGCTTCCTCAGGCTGCCCTGATAAGGTTTAGAAGCCTGGAACCACACCGAGGGACCAATTCTACTGATGAGTTACAGGGATATCTTGCCTTTCGCCAGTGAGATAAAGACAGTGTATACCTATCAGGTATCAGCATGCCCAAACTCATAGAGCACAAGCTTAAATGTTCACCAGAAAGCTTTATTGCCAGAAATCCAGGAAGCATACAATGCAAAGTCATTGCTGAGACTGAGAACCTAACAAATATGCTCTAAGTTAAAAGCATTTTACAATCAACAAAATCTGGCAAGCTGCATAATTATTGGTTGTCCATCATCCACTCACACAGGCATTCTTCAAACTGAAACTTATTTTTCCCTGGTATCTCTAGCCTTGAAACAAAACCCATTAAATTGCAGATACCTTGTTATCTATCTCCGTTCCCAAGCAAAACCCAAACAATTCCACATACATCACTTCACCCTTAAACACACTGCTACGCACACACTACACCAGGGCTCCAGAGAAACTAATGAATATGGCAGGGGCAGAGCAAATGGGACCAATCCTGACAATATCACTCCTCCTATTACACCTCTCTCCTACTTTATCTTCACAACAACTCTGTGAGTTAGGGCAAGATGAAAGACAATGACTGGTTCAAGGTTATCCAATGAGTTTCAAGGCTGGATTGTTGGGTGGGGACTTGAACCTGGATCTCCCAGTCCAGCACTCTAACCACTACATCACACTGGCTCCTAGAGCCCTCCTGCCCCAAAGCATCACTTTATTATTTAGTCAGTTAGTTTATGTCCTACTTTTCTCCCATATGTGAGCCAAAGCAGCTTATACTATATATTAAACCAAAGTAGCTAAATCAATCTGAATACAATTTTGTAAAGCATTAAACAATCCACTTAACACATTAAAACCTACTACATATTAAAACCAGTGTGCCTGCTGCACTATCCCAACCAGTTAGAAGTGGCCTGCTTAAATAAGAAGGTCTTTGCTTGCCAGTGAAAAGAGATCAGAGAGCGAGCCAACCTCTCAGAAGAGAATTCCATAGCCTGGCAGCAGCCACTGAGAAAGCTCTCTCCCAAGTCCATACCCGTGATGGTGGTGGGACCAAGAGAAAGCCCTCCCTGTGATGAGCAGTTGATGGAATGATAATCAGTGAATGGGAAGAGAGCATGAAGGAGTCAATCCCAGCGCAAGAAACTGTGATGGGAGGGCTTTCACTAGAGCGTGAAGAGGTGTGTATGACAATTGAGAAAGGAGTCTGGCAGTTGAGCAGTTTAAGTTGAAGGCTGACTTTGAGTCAGTTTGGGGTTTGTGCGCTTTTGAGTGAAGTTACGAGATGGCTGTAGAAGTACGGTCTGTGCTTGAAAGAGTGTTAAAGCTGAATGGATTACAGTTGTCCCTTCACATTCGCTGGGGTTTGGTTCCAGGACTCCCCGTGAATACCCAAATCTGTGAATACTCAAGTCCCATTATATGCAATGCCATAGCAAAATGGTGTCCCTTATATAAGATGGCAAAATCAAGGTTTGCTTTTTGGATTATTATTTTTTTAAGAATATCTTCAAGCTGTGAATACTTAAATCCGTGAATGCCAAATCCGTGAATATGGACGGACAACTGTATAGTGGAAATTAAGAATATAAAAAGGAGTGACTGAGTCTGGAAGTTCCTGGTTTTTATGAAATAGACCCCACAATGTGAGCCTGAAATTTAACAGTTAAGAAAGTCAGAAGCACAATATAGAAGCATTTATGTTACACCACTCCATTAATAAACATTTTTTGTGTTTTCTTCATAAATACCAGACTCCTAGTAAATTATTTCCCTCACTGACCTCTAGCAGCCATGCTTACCAATTGAATCCACACAATACCAGATATTATCCACAGAAAGTCAGACCCCAGTCCAGAGAAAAAGGGGAATCTGAAAATTAGGTGGCAGTATAAATGGGGAAAAAGCCAGGCTGAACAGTGAGGGAAATTTGGCTGGTGCATCCAGTTCTCCATACTCCCCAGAAGATTTTAAAAGCCAGGTAGGCTCACTTAGGGCGATAGAGTCTTTCAGAGAGTCTGGACCTAAGCCCAAGACTTTTTAGAATAAGGAATGGAAATAAGATGCTAAGAAGGATCCAGGTGCTTTTCTCTATCTATAGCAAAGTAGGCTTACAAACCCTACTCTGGTTCTGTAGAAAAGAAGCTGCAAAGAAACAAAAAGAAGGCATGCAAGGTATCCAAATCAGAAAGAGATATTTTCCTTACCAGCTCCTAGTTCATTATAAAGGAGTGTTGCAGGCTCTCCACACATCTGCCCGCTGTAGAGACACCTTGCTTGCACTGTGAATGAGTAATTGTGGCCTGATTTCAGGTTGGAAACTTTGAAGACATTCTCAGTGGTGTTCCCCAGATATGTTGTACTATTTGTCACACTGTCAAACATGTGTATCTCATACCCCTGGGAATGAGGAAACAGAAAACACTTTGAGCTGGATAAAGTTATTGGTATTATTATTATGGTTCACTCTTTGTGTGTATACACACACAAATACTGTATGTGTGTGTATATACTCTGTGTGTGTGTGTGTGTGTAATCTATCATCAAATAATGAGAAAAAAGGGGGGAAATTAAGGCACTATGGTGTGGTTGTATCTTACCCGGCTTTCACTAAAATTATTTTCTTTTAAAGCTAAACTCTTCCAGAACAACAAGATATGGTCATTTTCTGCTATAATCTTTAAGGCATCTGGAGCAGCCAAGGAAACTGTAAAAGAAACAAAGGGAATGATGTAAACATTAAAGAAAATGCCTTTGCAATCTGATCAACAGCCTTGCTCATTTCTTTGAAATATATATATATATATATATATATATATATATATATATATTAAATTAAGTGCAGCTCTACTCTGAAATAAGCCCTGTTGGGTTTAGCTGGGCTTACCCCATGTAAAGTAGCCTTTGGCTATTTAAATTGGCCTTTGGTAGGAAGAGAAAGAGGGCTGTACAAACTCAACATCTTGCTTTCATTCCAACCTGTTTCTCCCAGACTGGTTTTCAAATGAGCCATTGCCTACCTGTATTGATTTTCAAGCTGGCTTCTTTGCTCATGTTTCCCAGTTGAACAATGATATGGTATTTCCCTCCGGGCTCCAGCTTCTTGATGGTGTACTCCACAGTGCTGTTACGAGTTTTCACCTTGTAAGTCCTGTCTGTTTTCTTTACTAAATCCTTCACGGCTACAGCATATAACTGAAGGACAGCAAAGTGGTACACATTGAACACTGAGATTTCCTCCTTCCAATCTCTCTTACTAAATATTTGAAATACCAAATACCTGAAGTTTCTATGTGGCAGGGGCCAATGAAGAGTTGCAAAGAAAGAGTTTGGGATGGTGTTTTTTTTTTGTGTGTGGGTTTTTTTTTTTTTGGACTACTAGAGTTGTAATCCAAAAAGGTTTTGAACACCTGCATTTAATGCTATACCAGTCTCCATCAACCTAGTGGCCTCCAGATGTGCTAGGACATAATCCCCATCATCTCCAGACAGCATCTCCACTGCCCAGCACATCTGTACAGCATCAGAATGGGAAAGGCTGTCTTACAGTGTTATGAACTAGCCAGGCTTATATTTTTGCCTGCATGTTTCTCCCTTATAACAACAGCCAGTCTGGCTACCCAACTAAATGTTTTTTCTTTGCCTCTTTGGTTTCTGTAGGTTCCAATAGCAGCTTGTGAAACTGAAAATGAAGAGGTAGGTAAGTCTAACCAACTTTTAACTTGTTCCAAGCTGTGCAGCCATCTTACCATATCTTGGTCGGGCGAATCATATGGTGACTCCCACTTAATGACAGCAAACGTCTTTGCCAGGTGCACAGAATGTAGATGCCGAGGAGGCAGGCGGTTGTCAGGAATCATCTTCACCACGATGTAATCAGAAGGTGGTCCTTGGTACGGAGAAACCACACGTACCTTAAGAAGGGCAGTAGCGATTGGTTATTTATACATCTGTTCTAGTGCCTCTATCTGAGAGATGGAAATCGTGTGTCCCATTGGACACATACAACAGGGGAGGAGTGGCATTGCAACCTTGGGACTCCCCAAATCCGTCAAAATATTGGGTAAACTTCAAAAACAGTTTAAGATGTAAAAACATGCTGTTTGGGGGGAGGGGGTTCCTGAACCAAGAATCCTGCCCCCTAGCCAAAAAGGAAACCAGGAGCAATGTGATGCCACTTCCAAAATGGCAGCCACAACAGTGTAGCCATGGTCCTCCAGAAGAACAAAATGAAGGCTGGTGCAACCCTACAGATCCCAGAGTGCACCCACCCCGTTCTGTCTTATTATACAAACTCACAACTCATTGAATCAACATTGACATTTGAATAACCTGCATACACCTGCACGAGGATGGGACATTATGATTCTCCCAGACATTCACTTCATTCCAGAAAACACAAGGAATACCTACAATGTTAGGCATTCTAGGACACAGTCACCTGAGCAGCTATAAGCAACATCCTCAAGTCTCAGCTGCATGCCATATACGGTTGTGTGTTGTTGTTTTTTTAAGAAACAAAAACCAGATACGAACAACAACAACAAAAAAGCCATCTACCCAAATCTATCAATTTACACCACTGGAGGATGATGATGGTGGTGATGATGATGATAATGATGATTGGTCCCAGTCAATGATAATGTATGGAAGGCAGAAAAATGAACCTCACGTTAGTTTTGGGGGTAAGCCATGACACACCAAAGCAGAAGTGAGACACACTGGTTGTCAACTGGTTGGCCCTATTCAGCAAGTTGGACAGACATGGGAATTCTTACTGGGGTCAGGAAATACAAGTGTATATGAAACCCTACCTAGCCAATGCTATTCCTAACCCTCAATATTTTGGAATTTTCAAGGGGGTCAGAAAATACCCCACGACTCCATCAAAGCAAGTTTTGGGGAGTTTGCTATTGTTTTGTTTCCCCCCTGGTCTACAAGAGTTAAGAACATTTACAGAGCAAACCTACATACTCCCTGGGAAAATGGAAACTGAGAGGGCCACAGGATGCTGTTGAATTCCTTACTCCTGCACAGAAGATGATACGCACATGGACATGGAGGTCTATCAGCAGAAGCCTCCCTGGCGCAGTAGAGAAATGTCGCTTCTTCATCATGTGACCAGAAACAGACCAGTTTGGTGGGGGGGGATGGATGGGAGAGGCTAAAAATCTGCAGCATCCTTAAGCCTCCTCAAGATGCCTCCAAAAATTAATGTGGAGCTCAGAGTTCCTCCATGGGGCTGAGCTGGCAAACAGTGCCCCGCAGTTGCACTTGTTTGGGGAAGGGAAAGTAGATGAAGAAAAAACACCTTACCAGAAATAAATATTGCTCATCTCTGTTGACAATGACTGTCATGTTGTGCAAGGTGGTGGTAGCATTGTTAGGATTCCTGTACAGATCTAGGAAAGATGTGGCATAAAATACACCATAAACCTAATGGAGGCAGGGAAAGAAGAAACAAGAGATAAAAATAACTTGGCATTCTTCTTCTACAAACAAATTGGCATCCTTCTTGACAATTCACAGAATTCTGTAGCCCATAAAAACATTTTAATAGCTGTCCAGCCCAGAAATGTCTGTAATAGTGTATGTGGGAAACTATATTGAGGACTTGAGATTTAAAAAGGAAGCAACTCTGCTTAAATGTACAGAAGCGTGAGTTTGACACCAGGTATTAAGCCCCCAAACAAATGTGCAAGCTAGGGAATTTTTTCACTCAACATTACTTCCTGAAAGCCTCCCATCTTCCAGCCAGTCCCCATGACTAGAGCCATTTGCAACATGGGAGACCTAGGTTCAAATCCCCTCTCAGCTTTGAAGCTCCCTCAATGGCACTGAGCAAGTCATTATCTTTCAGCACATCCTACCTCCCAAAGGTTGCTGTAAAACTAAAAATAAATAAATAAAAATAAATGGGAAACAATAAACTTGTCCTCTTGGGATAAAAAAAGCTGTATTGTTAACATTGCTTATTCCATGTCTTTAAAAAATGTTATCTCTAGGCATTTCTAAGATCCTCCAATGTGATACTATGGTCAACTTCTGTGTTTCTCTCATTGAAAATACTAGGGTTCCCTATTATCCACGGCTGCAGGTATCCATGGGGTGGTGGTGGTCTTGGAACGTACTACCTGCAGATATGGGGGTCAACCTGCAGTTGAAATATGCTCCGTTTTTCACATGCAATTTTCATATGCAATCATATAATGTGTGAATGGAAGATGGACCTTTAGAACAAGGAAGATTACTTTACTAACAGCCAATGTTAGTAAACTTTTCACCAATGGCAAAGAAAGGACTCCTTACCACATTCCTTGGGCCAGTCCAGGTGCACTCGACAGCTGTCTGGTTGATAGCTTTGGCTTTCAAACTGGGAGGAGGTGGTCTTGTGCCGCTGGTCACCACATGGGCAAAGGACAGAGGACTATCTCCCAGTTCTGTCTTGGCCCAGGCAGAAATCTCGTACGGGGTCTGAGCAGTCAAGTTACTCACTGAAGAGAAAAGGAAGATCAGGAGTTGGCTTAAATAGCAGAATGGAAAAGCATTTTATCACCTGACTGCTAGGACACAGCAGAGCTGAAAGAGAAGAGCAAGCAGTGGCAGAGGAAGGTATGCCCACTCCCTTTCCCCAACTGTCAAACTAGCAGTAACTATAAATAATAATAATAATAATAATAATAATATTTATTTATATCCCACCCCTCTGCGAACAATCGGGGCGGCTTACAACAGTAAAATAATACATAATATAAAACAACTCAAAATCCCTTCCCCCCCTTGAAACATTATTAAATCAATACAAATTAAAATCAACATATAATACAACTGTTATTAAAAACCCTTCCTAGCGAGCAGCAACAGTTAGGAGCTCCAGAATCAACTTCCAAAGAGGGTTCCTGAGGCCGGGGTTAGCTATTCCGGAAAAGCCTGCCTGAAGAGATCCGTCTTGACAGCCTTTTTAAAGCTGTCTAACAATGTCAATAGGCGGATCTCATCCGGCAGGCTGTTCCACGATTTGGGGGCGACAGCCGAGAAAGCCCTCTGGGAGGTGGTCGCAAGCCTAGATCTTTGTGGCTGCAACAAAACTATTCCAAAAAAGCAGCCTGAACCATCCTCGTCCATCAGGCTCATTATAAGCACAGGACTTAATTTTTTTTCTCTTCCCTCCTCTTTCCTTATTCCTCTGATGCTGTGTCTTTAATTTAGACTGTAAAGTCTAAAGGGCAGGAATTGCCACAGTACGTATTGGTAATCTACTCCAGGGGTCCATAGTTTGGCTAAAGGGTAGGATAGAAACATGTTAAATCAGAGGTGTGCATAGCACCACCTGCAGGCCACATGTGGTCCCTGGACTCCAATTTTGTAGCCTCTGAAGCCCCCCAGATTTTAGGGGGCTTCAGAGAAGCCCCAATATTTTAAAAACTGGTATATTTTCTCAGGCTTTCCACCCTAAACTTGAATCTATGGCAATTTTGGAATTCACACAGAAAAAAGCATTTCACTGGTTTTGCCCAAACTCTACTCCTTCCCCCGTCCTTGTTTTTCTTTTCAGCACTTCTCTGACTCCAGGAATACAGCCCAACAAACAAGTCCTGGCTCTGATTTTCAATTAAGGCCATCTCCTCTCTTGGGATGCACTCAGTTGAAATGCTTATTCCAGCAATAAGGTTTACCAGTTTGTGCTGACTTCCCTCCGTCAATGTACAAGGACATTTTCTCTTGTCTGTGCGCATCAAAAGTCCAGAAGATTTTCACAACGTATCCATCCACCTGTCACCAGCAACACAGAAAGCATAGGATATAAAAATCAATACATCAATAAATTAATGTTCAATTCTTGGGTGTTTAAAAAGAAATCTGAAAGACAATTCCTACAAATGTGAAGTTGTGCTTCTATTCAAGGTTGGGGAAATTTATGTTCAAAATTGACCTAATTCTTTCCCTTCCTCTTTGATTCTGAAAGATGGCTGGACACGATGCAGTATGACTGAGAGGCAACTGGTTGACAAGTCCACTTGCCCATGATGTGGACCAACTTCAATGGGCACATTGTGGCTACAATTCAACTTCCCCCTCAGAGTAGCATAAATATTCATATGTGGAGATATGCTAGACAAAGAACTACACAACCTCCTCCCATATAGAACAGTAACATTGTGCAACACATGTCAGTGACTAGGGGCCATTATGCAAATTTGCAATGCACAACCACAATGCACCACTGCAATGTACAGTTTAGGATGTACAAGTGCAAGGCCCAATGTAAGAGGTGCAACTGCAAGGCACAATCTGTAACTTCAACATTCAATGCACAATTGTACCTTCCAAATACAAGACAAAGAGGAACGTACTGTATTGTCTGCACAACTCTGCCTCTGCCGCCATTCCTGGCAGTAAGAGCTATTCTGCAGTGGAATGTGCTGCCTCGGAGTGTGGCGGAGTCTCCTTTTTTGGAGGTTTTTAAAGAGAGGCTGGGTGGCCATCTGTCAGGAATGCTTTGATTGGGTATTCCTGCAGGATAGGGGGTTGGACTAGATGGCCCTTGTGGTCTCTTTCAACTCTGATTCTATGATTCTATCACCAGCAGAATACCTCCATTGTGCTTTCTGCAACCAGACTTGTTTATCTTGGATTGGCCTTTTCAGTCATCAGCGCGCTTGCAGAAAGCGCGGGATGAGTCCTTCCTGAATCTTCATTTGCGAAGAAAAACCAGAGGAGGAGGACCTCCATTGTGCAATAGTGACTTTTTGGACCCACATTCATAGTGTGACTTACGCATGTGTATGTCTCTAATTGAGTGCCAGTGTAGTGTAGTGGTTAGAATGTTAGATTGGAACTTGGGAGATGCAAGTTTAAGCTCCTACTGTCCAAGGCCTTGGGTGACCTCAGACCAGTCACTTTCTCTCAGAGTGACCAACCTCAAAAGGACTGTCATGAGCATGAAAATGGGGAAGAGGAAAGGAATGTACAGAGAGGCTAACAAAGCATTTTCAGCCCACTGGTGGAGAGGCCAGATTCAAATATAAAAAATAAAAGAAGTACATCTCTTGAGAACTAGAGCAACAGAAACACCCAGAATCATTAATGACACTAATATTGGTAAGGCAGGGCACACACACTTCCTTTAATATTTTGTATCTCAGGAAAAAACTATCAAACTAGTTCTAGCACCAAGGATTTCATCATATTCAAGATTTGATGTTAGTATAACAAAAACTGCTTTGCCCAGAAATTGCAAGTCCGCTAATAATATCATAAATAACAAACTGCACATCAAACTTGACTGGTTAATCCCCAGCGTCTGTGCACACCATACACAAAATCCACAGAAGTCTCACTTTAGGAATTTTTCTTTTAAAAAACAGCATTTAAAAGCATAATGCATGTAATGATGTGGGTGCTGCTTCCAAACTGGGATTTTTAAGACAAACAGAATCATTACCTGAATGCTAGTTTCCATTTTGAGGGTGAAGCTTATAGAGTTTTCACTGTAACCATCAATATGGATAGTAGGCGGTGGAATAACTGAAACAGAGATGAAAGAGAAAGAAATGGCTTCAGCCACACAACCACAACATAATTGCAAATTATTGCATCAAAATTTATAGCATCTGCAAGAATTCCCTTGGCTTTTCCCATTTATTTTGCAAACTGATCTCATGAGTACACGAAGTGGTGGATTGTGACCCACACGTAGGTCTCATCAGCTCACTCCAAATATTGTGATGCTGTGAAAGATCATCTTTTTCACATGCAAATCCAGTGCTAAACCACAGCTAAGAGTATGATACCTCTGTTCTGAGGGTTAATCACAGTGAATCTGCCTAATCCAGCAGCTAAAACAAGTCATATTCTTGTTCCATGCAGTCCTGAGGACTACATTGTGGTGTCCTAGTAGCCAAGAAGAAGATTATTTTCCTGTGAAAACAAGGTGCATGGGAAGCTCATTCCTTGTTTTAAAACAGTTGAACACTTCTGGTCACTGGATTAACCTGTTCTTTCTGCAGGTATACAACAGGATTCAGGAGCACCTGACAGCTCCTGTTCAGGAAATGTGTGCCTATAAAGCTCTAAACGGCTTAGCTCCAGACTATCTGAAAGATTGTATCTCCTTCTATGAACCTGCAAGGGTCTTAAGATCTTCAGGGGAAGGCTTTCTCTTGGTCCCACCACCATCGCAGGCTCACTTGGTGAGAACATGAGAGAGGGCCTTCTCCGTGGCTGTTCCCACCCTCTCGAACTCCCTCCCATGGGAGGCTAGGTCAGGCCCCCTCCCTGCTTTTATTTCGCCAACAGGCAAAAATGTTTTTATTTAAGCAGGCCTTTGACACATAAGTGCACCCACTGAACTTTTATCAGGGTGTGGGTTTTTTATGCTGTTTTTATTTGTTCTTTTTTTTTTTACTTTGTATGTTTTTAATTGATTTTAATTGGTGTTAACTGTGATTTTAATAGTTTTGTGAGCTGCCTTGGGTCCCACTGCGGAAGAAAGGCAGCATAGAAATTGCATTAAATAAATAAATAAATATGCCAAACAGGCTGGATATGATTTTTATAGCCCAGCCACAACAAGATCCTGAAATCCTAGGTACAGCAAACCCCAGATTCCAATTTGAGAAGTATTTTCAGCAGATGGGCTTAGAGAAGAGGTGGAGAAAGTACAGTCCAAGGAATGCATGTAGCCTCCAATTCCCTTTTTGGGGTATCAAGATACACACACCCATGTTTACATCTGTTTCTTTGTCTAAAAAGTGTCTTACAACAGCCCTCCAAAGCAAGGCAGTTTGCTGTGCTGCTCCCCTCATAACCCATCCCCTGCAAAGCAGAAACTGGAACTGATATAATGCCCAATCCAAGGTAGCTGGCAATGCAGGCCTGCCCAGGGTAAGGCTGTACAGGGACAAAAACTGGCCCCCAGCAGAATTGCCCCATCCCCACCGGGGTACCAGGATCACGAGGAAACAGTTTGAGGAATGAAAGCATGATTAATATTTACAGTAAACCCAGGTCTTTAGCCAACTGCAATTGGCTTTGTAATTGTTGCACAGAACAGCCAAGGGAAGAGAGTGAGCAGAACATAATGAACCTCCCAAGGCTGCCAAGGAATAGATTAATATTAAAATAACACTATGTGAGAAGTAAGTAAAACTGCTATTAAAGCTGAGATTTATTTATGGATTTACGGTTTGGCTCCCCTCTGCTGTTCCCTCTGTTGCTGTCTGGTGCAATGAAACAAGACAAAGAGAAAAGGAGGTGGGGGGGAGGGATTTTTTTAAAAAGAAAGAAAAGCAGCATTACTGAATGGTTTTACCTTTGCCTTTTACGGTTCGTATAGATTTGGAATCGCTCCAGTTTCCCACTCCACGGCTAGTTACCGCAGCAACCTTTTCAAATCAAAAGGCTCATTAATATGCAAAAAGGCATGCTGGCAAAATTTGCTTTTTAATGAAAACGAAGCAGGTTTCTACACGGGGATAAAGCTGATAGGAAAAGAGAGCTCAGGGCGAGGTATGACTTGTACTGGTACTCTGCGGGAAAGACATGTCAAATTAGAGATGGATACCTGTTTCACAAGGAACCCTAGGAACAAGGTTCCAGGAGGTGGAAAGTCTGTGCCAGTCAGTGATTCTAACCACTGATACAAAAACCTGGGGAGAAGCTTCTCTGAACCATTACTGAGAGTCACCTACTCCCTACCTACCTCTGGCAACAAGCCTCTGTTTCTTCAACTCAGAGGAGCAGGGAGGAACTAGGAAGCTTCTGCTTCAAACTTGTGTCTGATATTCTAGGAGATTCAAAAGAAAATCACAGGGGTGCAAGATTTCCACTGTGCAGCTGTCAGGTGCTCAGAACCAAGAAAGGTGGGAAAATATCTTAGGCAGGCACCAGAGAGTAAGAATGTAAATCTTTGTATATTTTCATTTTCATATGTAAGAGTGAAAAAGAATCAATATGTTTTCTCCCCACTGGATGAGCTTGTGAGAGATTTTGCACAGTGTGTGTGAGTATGTAGGCAATTCAGGACTCATTCTTGCCAAAGTTCTACAATGTTTGTTTAAAAATAAATAAATATATAAATATAGTCAAACCCCCATATCCACAGGTGTTTGGTTCCCAGACTTACAGTGGATACCGGAAGCCACAGATAATGGTGAACCCTATTAAAATAAAGGACATCTGGTAAAAAAATACCATAGAGTTGAGTTGGAGGACCTAGAAGATGCCTAGACAGTATGCCTCTCTAGGCATTCTACAGCACAACTCTACAGCATGTGTTCCCTATTTTGTGTCCTGTGGACAACCACTAGGGTTAGGGTTAAGGTAAGGGTTAGACTTATCATCAATTATGAATTGATATTTGATAATAACCCTAAATTTTACCTTAACACTAACCCTTACCTCAATGGTTTTGCAAGATAATCCCAACTAAACAGAAATGGTTTTGATTGCATTTTCTTGACAAAATTATCAATCCTCAATTGATATGCAAGCAGAACCACACCACACTGAAACAGCTAGAAACTAAGACAAAGTCAGCTTGGGAGAGAGTTAGAGTTATCTTCTAGCTGTGTTTCTAAATTTTGGAAAGATGAAGTCTTCTCTTAGAAGTATACTTCTCAATAGAAGTATAGGGTCTAGTTCAAGGGAAGTAATAGTGCCGCTCTATTCTGCCTTGGTCAGACCTCACCTAGAATACTGTGTCCAGTTCTGGGCACCACAATTCAAAAAGGATATGGACAAATTGGAGCATGTCCAGAGAAGGGTGACTAAAATGGTGAAAGGTCTGGAAACCATGCCTTATGAGGAGAGACTTAGAGAGCTGGGTATGTTTAGCCTGGAAAAAAGACGGTTAAGAGGCGATATGATAGCCCTGTTTAAGTATTTGAAGGGGTGTCACACTGAGGATGGAGCAAGCTTGTTTTATGCTGCTCCAGAGATTGGAACACGGAGCAATGGATGCAAGCTCCAGGAACAGAGATTCCACCTCAACATTAGGAGGAACTTTCTGACAATAAGAGCTGCTCGGCAGTGGAACACACTCCCTCGGAGCGTGGTGGGGTCTCCTTCCTTGGAGGTCTTTAAACAGAGGCTGAATGGCCATCTGTCGGGGATGCTTTGATCGTGATTTCCTGCATGGCAGGGGGTTGGACTGGATGGCCCTGGTGGTCTCTTCCAACTCTGCAATTCTATGATTCTATGAGCTGCACTGAACTGGCCACACTAAAATGTCCCATTCCACCCTTGCAAGCCATCCAGTTCAGTCTCCTGCTTAATGAAGGAAATCTAGTGCTGTGGCATCCCCACTAGATGGCAGTCCAGCCTTTCCTTAAAGCCCTCCAGTGATAGAGAACTCACCACTTCACTAGCCCACTGGGTTCACCATTGAATTCTTCTTGCAATGACTCCTAATGTTTTACTGACATCTACTGTCCTTTTGTTTAAAGCTGTTATCCCTAGCTTCAGCCAGTAGGGTCAAAGAGAAGAAGCCTTTGACCTCCTCTATGTGAGGGGATCACAAGACAAGACTAAATGAATGCCGACAGCCCATCCACACTTACACAGTTATAGCAAGCAGGGATCACTAGCATTGAGGCCATGATATTGAGAACACAGCTACGCTGGGCAGGGCACATTTCTAGGATGGAGGACCATCGCCTCCCAAAAATAGTACTCTACGGTGAACTCGCCACAGGTCAGCGTAAGAGGGGCGCTCCAAAAAAGTGATACAAGGACTCCCTGAAACAACATCTCAGGCTCGGCCAAATTGATCACCAACAATGGTCCGCCCTGGCCTCACATCGGGAGACACACTATCCACAATGCAGCAGCCTTATTTGAGAACTCACGCCGAACAAGTCTTGAAGAAAAACGACAACGCAGAAAGAATCACAACCCAGAAACATCACCCAAGGAAACCTTCTGCTGTGCTTTCTGCAACCGGACTTGTCTATCGTGGATTGGCCTTTTTAGTCATCAGCGCGCTTGCAGAAAATGCGGGATGAGTCCTTCCTGAATCTTCATTTGCAAAGAAAAGCCAGAGAGAGAGAGAGATTCCACTTTAACTGGCAAGGTTCTGTCCTATGGAATCTTGGAGTTTGCAGTCTGCTGAGGCACTGGAGCACTCTGGATGAAAATTCTAAATGTGTTGTTGCTGCTGCTGTGTGCCTTCAAGTCTTTTCCAACTTGGCAAGATTTCATAGGATCACAGAGTTGGAAGAGTCCACAAAGAGTCCACAAAGCCATCTAGTCCAACCCCTTGCCATGCAGGAACACAATCAAAGCACTCCAGACAAATGGCCATCCAGCCTCTGTTTAAAAACCTCCAAAGGAGTCTCCACCACATTCAGAGGCAGTGCATTCTACTGTGTAACAGCTCTTACTGTCAGGAAGTTCTTCCTAATATTTAGGTGGATTTCTTCAGAGGGGGTTTGCCACTGCTGCCTTTGGAGGCTGAGAGAGCAGAACTTGCCCAAGGTCACCCAGTGGGTTTCTATGGCTGAGTGGAGATTCGAACCCTGGTCTCCAGAGCCATAGTCCAATGCTCAAACCACTACACCTCACTGGCTCTCAGAATTCAAAATGCCCCTCCCTAAACTGCCAATCTCAGGATTCAATAGGACAGAACCATGGCAGTTAAAGGTGGAACAATAGTGCTATAAGCCTGCAGTGTGAATGGATCTCTGGTCTTCCTGTGGCCGTACTAATGGGAGTAGGCAGGACATTGCAAAATGTACCAGAAAGTGCTTGTAAAAAAACCCCCAAAAATACTCACTCTGAACACATATAAGGAGTTGACCTGCAACCTTTCAACTTCTGTGTAATTGCTGGGTGCTCTCACAGATGACCATTCCTTGGAACCGGTCCTGCTGTACTCCACCTAACAGGAGAAGAAAAACCAACCAGTGTCACCTACCAGGTGACAACTAAAGTTGACTTTTAGCACGTTAAATTGTGAAGACTTGTGCTGGGCAGAAGGGCATGTTCTATCAGGCTCTTTTCATACTTGTCCCAAGCTGCTTGAAAGTTTTATTCATTTATTTGTATTTATTTATTTGATTTCTATGCCGCCTTTCTCCCAGTTTGGGTCCCAAGGCGGCTCACAACACATTAAAAAAAATTAAAACAGTTAAAACAGTTACAACAGTTAAAAGGTTAAAAACAATTAAAATTGCTACAATTTAAAATTATAGAAAAACATACAGAAGTTAAAAGAGTAAAAACAATAAAATACGACCCCATAAAAGCCTCTGTGCCCGCAGCTACAAATTAAATGCCTGCTGGAATAAAAACATCTTTGCCTGCTGGCGAATGGAAAGCAGGGAGGGGGGCCAGCCGAGCTTCCCGTGGGAGAGCATTCCAGAGGGTGGGAGCAGCCACCGAGAAGGCTCTCTCTCGCATCCTCACCAGACAAGTCTGTGATGGTGGTGGGACCGAGAGAAAGCCTTCCCCTGATGATCTTAAAATTCTGGCAGGTTCGTATTGGGAGATTTGCCCCTAAGTGCAGAGAAGATTATATGCCATTTATGGAACCAGCCATTGCTACCATGCCTTTGTCCATCTTTGTACAGACCTCCTACTTGGTAGAACATGGAGGAGGAGGAGAAGAACCCCTAGTTGTACTTACAACATATTCTCTTATCAGGCCATGGGCATTTGCTGGTGGTGCCCACTGGCAAACCACAACACCTTCGGCTTCTCTCTTCAGCATCAACTGAAGGTGGCGTGGAGGGTCAGGAACTGGCAAAAACAGGGGCGAGGGAGAAAATGTTAGCTGTAACTCGTCACAGGTGTTCATACTTTCCTTACAAAACTAAAGACAGATGGGGTTTGATGGGAGGGGGGATATGGGAAAATTGGTAAACCCAAGGACTCGGTTGTCCTCCCTGGGCTGTAATCATTTTTTTTTAATCATTTTTTTTAAACGATTGTATGTTTTAATATTTTTCTAATTTATTGTATGTTTTTAATCTTTTATAGTTTAATATTATTTTAAGGGGGGGTGGGCTAGGGTACTGGGACTATGGAGTTTTTATATTGTAAGCCGCCCCGATTGCGTTGCAGAGGGGCGGGATAGAAATAAAATTTTATTATTATTATATTATTATAAGGAGGAGGATATTTCAGATTCCAGTTTGTGTTTTTGTGGCACCTATGAAACAACTGTACTATCCAGTCACCATCCATGGTGACAGAGCACTGAGCTGACTGGCATCAGCTTTCCTTGCTAAGGTACAGTTGCATGCAAAGCTTGGAAAAGTTACTTTTTTGTTTGATAACCCCCAGAATCTTCTAGCTGAGAGATGCTGGAAGTTATTGTCCCAAAAAAAAATCAATTTTCCATATCTCTGGTTGTATGCTATGTTATTCAAACAGCTGCTACCTCATTTAAATGGTTTAAAAATAGATTAGATTATTATTTTTATATCGCTTTACTCATCAAGTGTTATAGCACCTTCTGCCTTCATTAGATTCACAGCAAAACCTTACAAAACACTCCTTCAGCTGTCTTCCAATTTGCTTTTTCTAAAGACAATACTTCTGTAAATTAATTATCAAAGTTAAACTGTTCCAATTCTTAATTTTCATGAGATTTTTCTACTTGCTGCATGTGTTCCATTGTTCCCATGCTACCCAAAGGTAGCACAGGCTGTTCATCATGATATACAGATGGAACTGATATTTTATGGAATATTGTTATGAAGACTCTGGGGACAACAGTGGTGTAGTGGTTAGAGTGGACAGCTGGGACTTGGGAGTACTGTACTCAGTCAGCCATGAAACTTAGGTAACCCTGAACAATTCTCACTCTTTTATCCTAACCTGCTTCACAAGATTGTTGTAAGAATAAAGGTGGGGGAGAAGGGGATTCTGCCCACCACTGGAGAAAACAGCAGGTTATAAACATAAAAAATACATAAATGAACTACAGAGCTACTGCAACAATGGCTATTAAGAAAATATCTAACAGCCCTATATAGTAGAGCACAGTAGGAGGGACAAGAAGAAAGAGACTAATGTCAATTCACAGCAGCTTTCATTTGTCTCAATGATTTTTTGAAAACATTGCAGGCATGTGAAGCTATCCACTTTTGCTGTCCCAACGGGCATGCCTACGAATCAAAATGGCATTATTGTTGCCAGTTGCCACCGCCACATAATATGTTTTTTTAAAGCATATCCAAGGATATTCCTCTTAAATAAAGAGAAAAAAGGGGGGAAGGCTGTTTCGTTGCCTTAGCGCACAATCCCTACAGCAAAAATCCAACATGGTGTTTTTGGGCACTTGCCTTGTTAGCAAGCTCTGCCCCTGTGCATGTCCAGACCCATCAGCTTTCCACTTCTGCTCTTGTTGGTAATGTACACCAAAGCAAATCGGTTGTCCCAACAAACAAGAACGTGCATTCCCCACAGAGGTTTTTAAAAACTTTGGGAAAAGCTGTGAAGGCTTTTCCTGCTGAGTTTTTGGTGGTTTTGCCCCCCCCCACTCCTACCAAATACAGTGGATTGATGTGGGATCTCATTAAGACAAATCAAATTCTCTTCGAATTCTATGAAAAATATTTTCACCGTATAGACAACCTCTCTGTTTACATTAGCTTCTTCCAAACATCAGATAGTTAAGGCTTAACTTATTTTCTTTTATTTCTGTTTGGGTTAAAACTGGGGGGAAAACCCTCCCTTCCAAACAAATTTAGAAAAAATTAGCAGTAGGAGCTACATGAACATCACTGTTCTGTGTACAATAAGTATCACAGGTATGCATTGTGACTAGGAGGAAGGAAGCACAGATCCTGCAGAGAAGAAACATCCAACCTCGTCTGAGGCCAGGACTTCTGTTGGGTTCCATCCCTGCACTGGGAGTGACTGGATCATCCAGCCACACCTAGTGCAGAAAATGACATCCATCTAGGCAAGAAGAGAACTATGAATCATACAGAGACACAGAAAACCACTTCTCTTTGTAAACAGATGCCATGGATTCAAGCACAATGGCTTCAATTTTATCAATAATTCCACACCACACCACAAGCAACCAGTCTGACTTACGTCCTTCTGGTGTACGCAAGGTGATGAAGTCATTGGTGTTGTACACTTTGCTCAGACACTGGACCTGAACTTTGACCTGGTACGTGCAGTCTGGTTTCAGCACTTTCAAGACACTGTTGGTTTTGTTGCTGTGTGTTTCTAAGGGCTTCCACATGCTTTCACCAACCATCCTGGATTTGCAAGTTCAAAGAAAAACAACACAGTTTTGAAATCAGCCAGTGGGGGGCTGTTTCAAAGTTAAGAAACACACATTTCTCCATAAATTTGCTATGAACACTGATAACAGAAAGTTCAGCTACTATTAGTTCCTTGCACTGATTTTAGGCCTGGCTTTAGACATGTGGCTTTTGACTGCTCCTGTCAGCGTTCTTTTGACAGCAGGGGTGTGAATCTTGGGACTTCCAGGCCACATGGAGCTGGGGGTAAATTCGTTTGGTAAAACACTTGCCTCTCTTCTCAGGTTCCCAACACCCCAAGAAGTCATTTTAAAAAATTAATTAAAAAGGGCAATATCACAACTCCTGAATCCTCCAAAGAGCACAATAATTGAGAATTTTCACCATTTGGGGCCTTGAAGCATCCCTCAAAAGGCCAGAAACAGTAGAAAAAACTCATCTAGGAGTTGTGAGGGGGGGGCAAGTCAGGAGTAAAGTTCTGGGCATTTACGTTAATGGTGAGGCTGCAGCCTGTGGGGTCCAGAGAGCTAAAAACAGACCTTGGACTCCTCCACGACAGCCCACCATCGGTATCCTCAAACTGGTCAGGTTACCTGTAATGAATAGTGTACACACAGGATGCAAGAGGCATCTTTTTAGGCCGTGTCCAGGTCAAAGTGATGTTGCCTGAGAAGTCTGCTGTCCACTGGAGGTTCTGCACTTTATAGGCAAGTGTATCATCTAAGGGGAGAAAAATCTTTCTTTAGGATGGGACAGACATCAAGAAATACAGATCCAAATTCATGCAAGCACTCAGTGCCAATAACAAACCACAGACAGGACAACTTTCAGCCTTTGAGAATGATGCTACATAGAGGAAATAGGCATTTTTAGCGTCCATGTCCAATTGCCTCATTCAGAGAATTTTACTAGGGATCGTGACAACGACATCTTTCATTTGTAACCATCCCAATGTCTTCCTACTGCCTCATCCATCTTTTCTCATTTCACAGGGAAAAAAATCCATTAAGGAACAAAGGTGAGACAGTTTCTCAATATTTTGTATTAGTAGTGCTGCAGGCTCCTTATCTGGAAGCACTCAGATAAAAGGAGAGCCAGCCTGCCCAGGCTAGAACTGAGACAAAGACTTTCTCTCAGCAGAGACAGCAAGGAGAAAGGGAGAAATAGAGATCTGGGAGGACATGTTTTAAGAAAGGAGAGATGAAAAAACGGGGTTTACTACAATAGGCATTGGTGGCGATAGCAACCACTTTTTATTTAGGCTCTTTAATTCAGATTCTTCAGCTTCCAATCTGAACTAGATTAATTATTCTGATATTTTAACACTGGGACTGTTATCGTTTGCTCCTATAACAATGCCACTGGAATGATGCTCAGAGTAACATGTCCAGAGGAGGGCGACCAAAATGATGGGAGGTCTAGAAGCCATGCCCTATGAGGAGCGGCTTAGGGAGCTGGGCTTGTTTAGCCTGGAGAAGAGAAGGTTGACACGATAGCCATTTTTAAATGTTTGAAGGGATGTCATACTCAGGATGGAGCAAGTTTGTTTTCTGCTGCTCCAGAGACGAGGACATAGAACAATGGACTCAAACTATAGGAAAAGAGATTCCACCTAAACATTAGGAAGAACTTCCTGATAGTCAGATCTGTTTGACAGTGGAATGCACTGCCTCAGATTGTGGTGGAGTCTCCTTCTTTGGAGGTTTTTAAACAGAGGCTGGATGGCCATCTGTCTGGAATGCTTTGATTGGGTATTCCTGCAGGAAGGGGGTTGGACTAGATGGCCCTTCTGGTCTCTTTCAACTCTATGATTTTATGTCCTAATCAGAGCTTACCTTTTTTGACTACTGCTCCTAGAATCCCCCAGAACCCACAGCCTCTATTTCAATTAAAGCAATTAGAACCAAAGCTTTGAAAAGTTACTCTTTGGGCGTATAACACATACACTCTCCCAATCAGTATGGCCACTGGGAGATTCTGAGAGTTTCAGTCCAAAAAAAGTAAGTTTCTGCCACCTACATCCCTTACACTGGTAATCCCCCGATTAGGCAAAACGGCACTAGGAATTATCCTACCCTGTCCCCAAGAATTTTGCAAAAAAAAATCCATTAGCAAAGGGAATTTCAAAAGTGAGGGTGCATTTTCAGCTTTCTGTTAAATTGGGGCAGATAAAATCACTTCAAATAGACATTACGGGGGGGGGGTTGGACTTCATCTCCCTGCATATATAAAACTAGTACAGGAGGGAGAAAGCAAGACACAAATTCAGTCCCTGGCCCACTAGTTTTCCTGAAGCAGGGGGATTCTGATATAACAAAACAGTGGAATGTACAGCCCAGTTTAAAACATCACAGCCCCATAAATTCTGCACCATGTTGCCATTTGCCATGTGTGGGAAGTCTTGACAGATTAGCTCAAAACCTCTCCAGACATCAAGAGAAGTTTCTTGAAGGCTACTGATGCTTACAAGTACAGTGCAAAAGTGTTTATGTACCTCTGTTTATAATTCTGGCCAGGATGTCTGTCTCAGTGGCCTAGTGGGTGAGCAAGAGCCCAGGAAGCCTCTCCAAATCAATATTTAATTAAAGAGCTAAAATGTGATTGATGCTCAGTGGCCCTCTGTGCTTTAAGAAGAAAATGGTTAAATCCCAAGGCAAGGGAGGGGGAGAAGAAGCATGGTGGGAAAGAGAGACAGCAATTGATTGCTATTAGTGTGACCATTATCTAAGCTATAATGAATTGAAAACCAGGAATTTTGCTGATGGAACAGTGAGGCTGGTACAGATCGAGATGAGAAGAAGAACAACTTGGAAAGAAAGCATTTTAACATTAATAGCATTATTATCTAGAAGTTACCATCTACATATGTACAGCCTGCTACTTCAGTATATTGGTAGATGATGCTACTACTGATTGATTGTCCACCTTTAGGAGAAAAACTCCCTGCAAGGGATTACAAAAAAAAAAAAAAAAACCTAACTAGAAAAAGATGGGCTAAAGTCAATCTTCCTGATTTGGAAAATTTCTCTTTACATTTTTCCTCTCCCCCTGTGTAAAGTAGTAAAATAGTCGTGTGTGTGTGTGTGTGTGTGTATTATAAAACCTTATAGGTTATAGGGAATATCACCTTTCCTGTTGCTGACATCATTAAAGGTGAGAGAATGGCATAACAATTTGAAATTCACAGATTTGTTTTCGTAAGTAATATTACTTTTTCATGTTTGGTTTAATAATATCTGAGGAAATGGTTTGTCATGAATTTTTTTATCATCATCTATACAGAAGGTATGTAATAAGAAGCTGAAGAAGTCTTTTTAGACTAAAAAGTTTCAAATACCTGGGAAAAACTGTCTTCCTTGTTCCTGACTCAGCTACCTCCATAGTGAACTATATATACTTTATACTGCATCATTCAGCTCTGTCTTGGGCCTTCTTATCACTCTCATGAGGATATGGTTTGGAGTAGTCATGATGATACAAGAAGGACACTTGGTATGTCTGTATACATTTCATTGTGTCCATTTGTTTTATAGTTTGTAATTCACATGCTTCATTCATTGTTGTTGTTGTTTTATATATATATATATATATATATATATATACATATATATATATATATACACACATACATACACGTGTGTGTGTGTCACTAAAGTTACTAGTCTGTAATCGCACCAGGTTGCTCTTGTATTTCTAAAGTAGAAAAATGCCAGGCTTTAATAACTGATCTGCAATATCAACATTCAATCTCCAACTATGCTGACATAAGGACTGGATTGTATAGTGTTTTTTTATATTTTTGTTTTATGCCATCGAAGAAACTTAAGTGCTTCACCTAAGGCAAAGAAGCAGATGTTTTAGCTACCACCATCCTTGTAGTTACAGGAATCGGGACCCACCATCATGTCTTCATCCCAGCATGCATAGATGTCACGTGACACCTTTGTACACTTCCCATCAAGCCTGCTTTCTCCATCTTGAGACTAAGTCTAGTCATAGATCCCATGAATTAAAACATCTAGCCTATTTTTTGGATGTTTACACTTCTTCCTCCCTTTCCCCGTTATTTGTTTCTAGACTGATGACCTGTTGTTCTACAATCCCACCCCCAAACATTTGTGTACTGCATGCATGGGAGAGTGTGTGTGTGTGTGTGTGTGTGTGTTGTGTGTGTATATACGCACAGGCACACAGACACATCTGAAGTTCTGGATCTGTTCTGGATTTCATGGATCGGAGGTTGGGGTTTATGGCTTACAAAAGCTTAGGCTGTAATACATTTGTTATAAGACTTTTTCAGGACTCCTCATCAGTTTTGCTGCAACAGATTAACACAGCTATGACTCTGGAAATGTTTAATGCTTCCTGTGGCATGCCATGACTCACCAGTACAATTTCTTTCATCACTGCTATCTGAACAATCCAGGAATCCATCGCACCGTTCTGACATCATGATGCAAGTTTCTCCATCTTCACATTTAAATCCATTTGGGCATGATAGGGTACTGTGAGTTGCTGGAAAACAGAAATAATATATTAAGTTCCTTTCTCATTACAAGCCAAATCACTGGCCCATCCATCACAGTAATGTCAAGATTGGGATCTTATTTCAAGGGTCATCTTTCCTGCAACCTGAGATGCTTTATATATCTGGCGATTCTGGAAGCTGAAAGGGAGATTTTCCAGATGTAGGGCACATGCATATAATCCTACAGGTTCCTTTTTAAAAATGTCTTAAAGGATAGGGTTCTATTTCTCTTTGGCAGAAGGGACAGATGGGATCCTTAATCCCATGGGTTCAGGCCTATTAAAAGTAGGAGGCCCAAACTCTTTAAGGCATGCTTTCTAGCATACAGAAAACATCCACCTAAATTCCCCACCTACAGTCCATCGCCACAGTGCTGCCACATCAGAATTCATGGTCCGGACAATTTGGTTTAGGTGACTGCAGCACCGGAAAGATGACGGCTGCAAGAGACAGCAAACATGCCTAATCCCACCCATATATTTCATTAAAACAATAAGAGCCTAGAGTTTGTTTTAAAACATAAGCTTGTTTACAAGGTGCAAAAAATTAAAAAGATCTTCACTATCCACCACCACCCCAAAAAACATATAGGTGGTATGTTTCTCCGGGGCACACCAGAGAAAAGGCCCTTTTGTTTCCATAACCAAATGGCAGCCCCGTTCATTGATTTAAACTCTGCAGAAAATGAGCCATTGTTTGAAATCTATTTCAATAATCTGGAGGATTTCTACTTATTTCACCATTATGGCACTAAATGTAGGCACTTCCCCTTGTACCAATGCTGCCAACACGATGTGTGGGGAACTTCTGTGTGAAATTACTTCGTATAATTTTATAATTCTTATAATCCTACCATGGGACACCCATCATCCTTGATCTAATCGTACAACTACAGACACCATGTGTCAAAACTCAATCAACACCACCATCTTAGAATTCCCAGAAGCACAGCTGTGTGATATAAAACAGAGGTACAGTTGCCCCTCCACATTCGCGAACTTGACATTCGCGGTTTTGGTTATTCGCGGTTTTGGGAGGGCCCCCCCCCGGCCCCCCAAAAACCGCGACACGGGGCCTCCAGAGGCCCCGTGAAAGACCTGGAGGGAGAGGGAAGGCCTCCACGGGGCCCCCGGAGGCGCTCCGGAGGCCCCATGAAGGCCTGGGGAGGGGGTGGGGAGGCCTTCGCGGGACCCCCGGAGGCCCTCCGGAGGCCCCGCGAAGGCCTGGGGAGGGGTGGCGAGGCCTTCGCGGGACCCCCGGAGGCCCTGCGAAGGTCTGGGGAGGGGTGGAGAGGCCTTCGCGGGACCCCCGGAGGCCCTCCGGAGGCCCCGCGAAGGTCTGGAGAGGGGTGGAGAGGCCTTCACGGGACCCCCGGAGGCCCCGCAAAGGCCTGGGGAGGGGGTGGGGAGGCCTTCGCGGGACCCCCGGAGGCCCTCCAGAGGCCCCGCGAAGGCCTGGGGAGGGGGTGGGGAGGCCTTTGCGGGACCCCCGGAGGCCCTCCGGAGGCCCCGCGAAGGTCTGGGGAGGGGTGGCGAGGCCTTCGCGGGAACCCCCGGAGGCCCTCCGGAGGCCCCACGAAGGTCTGGGGAGGGGTGGAGAGGCCCTCCGGAGGCCCCGCGAAGGCCTGGGGAGGGGTGGAGAGGCCTTCGCGGGACCCCAGAGGCCCTCTGGAGGCCCCGCGAAGGCCTGGGGAGGGGTGGCGAGGCCTTTGCGGGACCCACGGAGGCCCTCCGGAGGCCCCACGAAGGTCTGGGGAGGGGTGGAGAGGCCCTCCGGAGGCCCCGCGAAGGCCTGGGGAGGGGTGGAGAGGCCTTCGCGGGACCCCCGGAGGCCCTCCGGAGGCCCCGCGAAGGCCTGGGGAGGGAGGGGGGAGGGGAGTCGTTATTCGCGGATTTTTCACATTCGCCATCCAGCCTCTATTTAAAAACCTCCAAAGACAGGGACTCTACCACACTCCGAGGAAGTGTATTCCACTTCTGAACAGCTCTTACTGTCAGGAAGTTCTTCCTACTGTTTAGATGGAATCTCTTTTCCTGTAGTTTGAACCCATTGTTCATGTCCTAGTCTCTGGAGCTGCAGAAAACAAGCTTGCTCCATCCTCAGTATAACATCCCTTCAAATATTTAAACATGGCTATCATGTCACCTCTTAACCTTCTGTTCCCCAGGCTAAACGTCCCTAAGCCGCTCACAGGACATGGCTTCCAGACCTCCCACCCTCCTGGTTGCCCTCCTCACGACACATTCCAGCTTGTCCATACCCTTCTGGAATTGTGGTGCCCAGAACCAGACACAGTATTCCAGGTGAGGTCTGACTAAAGCAGAATAGAGTGGCACTATTACTTCCCTTGATCTAGACACTATACTCCTATTGATGCACCCTAGAATTACATTGGCTTTTTTAGCTGCCACATCACAGTGCTGACTCATGTTCAGCTTGTTGTCCACTAAGACTCCTAGATCCTTTTCGCATGTACTGCCCTCAAGCCATGTGTCACCCATCCTATATCTGTGCTTTTCATTTTTACTGCCCAAGTGTAGTGCCCTACATTTCTCCCTGTTGAAATTCATTTTGTTAGTTTTGACCCAGCTTTCAAATCTATTAAGGTCATTTTGAATTTTGATCCTGTCCTCTGGGGTATTAGCTACCCCTTCTAATTTGGTGTCATCTGCAAACTTGGTAAGCATGCCCTCTATTCCCTCATCCAATACAGACGGTGAATAGCACTGTGCCCAGGACAGAACCCTGTAGCACCCCGCTAGTTACTTCTCTCCAGGATGAAGAGGAGCCATTTGTGACTACCTTTGGCTTTGGTCAGTCAACCAATTCCAAATCCACCTAACAGTTGCACTGTCTAGCCTGCATGTTACTAACTTTTTTGCAAGGATATAATGGGGCATTTTGTCAAAGGCATTACTAAAATCAAGATACACTACATCCGCAGCATTCCCTTCATCTACCAAGTATGTAACTCTATCTAACCATACTTTAGTCCATAACATCACAACACAACAAAAGGCACAGGGGTGAATGTCCTACACTAGTGTCCACCCACAATCTTAACAAGGACTCACGGCAGTTGAGCTCATCCATGCCATCCTGGCAATCTTTCAAGCCATCGCAGCGCTTCCAGTTTGGGATGCATTTCTTCATTGGCTGGCACTCAAACTCAAACCGACTACAGCGTCCAGGGGAGCTGGCCGATGTCGACGTTGCGCCAACCGCTGGGTGGGAAGAACAAAGGAGCGTTTTACAGTATCCATATGAGATCTGTAACTGGATGCTGCATCTTTATGGCTCTGTGTTCACACTTGTGGGTTTTTTTACACTTTCTTTAAAGCCAGGAGTTTTCTTGCCTCCCAGACCACCAGATGGCAGCCTCAGCCTGGATTAAGGGATGAGGAAATTCACAGCAGAAACAAGCCAAGTCCTCTGTCTTTCTCCTACAAATCTGCTTTATCTTATTTTTTATGTTTAAACTTTATTCTCTCTACTGTTACTCAAATCATAATTCAAACATTCCAATATAACAGTCATTAAAAGGAAAACCTTGTTAACACATGTTTACTTCACTACTACAAAAATACATAAAAAATACATACGTTCACTAGCCAGCAGATATATTGCACGCTTGACTGAGCTTCCACATACAGCAAATACAAAAACCTCTTCTCCTTTCATTTTGTTTACAATAATATGTTTTAATATAACAGTCACCAATGATGACTTCAGAGTTTTGCAAGTCCTAGACAGCATAATATAAATAAAAGCTATCGAGATCAGTGCCTTAAGCTGTACAGTGAAACATTTTAATTATGATGTATGAGAATCTTGCACTTTTACAGAAAGGATTATTTAAAGTTCCCAGACATAGCAGATTTTCCAACATTTAAAGCTTACTGCAGTCTAATACGTCATCTAGTCACAAGAACGAATGATGACAACAGTGTTTGACTGCTTTCAATTAAGATTCAAATATCGTAAGATTCAAATATACTAGGAGAGACTTACGAGAGGTGGGACAAGCATCCTCATCAGAGCCATCCGTGCAATCCCGGTATCCATCGCAAACCCAGCTGTTCGTGATGCAAGCACCACTATCACACGGGAAATGGTTGGGTGAACAGCTGGCAGGGGCCGGCATGGTAACGGGAACAATGGCTGAGCCTGAAAATTAGATCAGCAAGAGAGGGATGCATTAAGAGCTCCAGAAGAGCCCTGCTGGATTCAACTATGGAATCATCCATTCCAACATCCAATAGTCCAACCAGATTCAGAAAGACAGGGGCAACACTTTGTCTCCATTGCATGTTGCCAACATGGAGTCATCAGATTGATGTTGCATCTGATCCAATACAGAATTTCCATTTAACTGTCCCAGAACACAGCCAGATATGTTTCCCTTGAATCTGCCTAGCTGTTTTGGTCATCAATACTAGTGGCCATCTGTACAGATTCAGGGCATCTGGTCTCCTTCCACCAGACTTCAGACCAGAGGAGCAAACTTAAGAATACAGTAGGACCCCCTTATCTGCTGGGGACTGGTTCTGGGAGGGTGCGTGGATACCGAAAACCATGGATAATAGCAAATATCATTGAAAATAATGTGACTTCTGGTTTAAAATACCATAGAGTTGCCTTTGAGGACCTAGGAAATGGCTAGAGAGGACACTTTTTCTAGGAAGACTTGATGGTAGGTGTTCTGTTTTGTGTCCCGTAGATAACTGAATCAGTGGATAATGAATCATTGGATACGGGGGTCCTACTGTACAGTATTTCCTACAGAGGCGGCAAGGTTGCTATATGTGGTCCCCCAAGCTGTGTTTGCACAAAACTTTTTGACAAAAGTTTCCAAAACTTTTTTTTACTCCTGCAATGCTCCCAGGGAGTTTAAGAGGCCATTTTTGTACATTTTTGGCCCCTGCTGAGCCATTTCAGTCCAGGACAGCCCTTTTCCCAACAGGAAGTGACTTGTAAGTTGATGAGTTCCCAGGCGGTAATTTTTTTAAAAAAAAAAAAAGATGGAAAATGCCCCAATGCCCTCTAAGGGGCACGGGGGGGGGGGATGACAATCAGTGGGAGGTATGGCAGGGGGTACAACCCTCAAAGTTCCTCTGGAGGCATTTTAAACCTCACCAGTTGCCCACTCCTGTCCAGAATAGTCCCATTACTTTGTCATCAAGGTACAGTAAGACAACAGTAGAGAGATGGCAGAAAAGAGGTTTTCTATACCTTCTCTCCTGTTGTACTATCCCAAGCTATCCAGCTATTTGGGAAAACAAGTCTCAGATTCTTGACTCTTACCTCCACACACCATCTCGTCAGACCAGTCACCACAGTCGTTATCTTCATCACATTTCCATCTGTTGGGGATGCAGTGTCCATTGTTGCACTGGAACTGGTAGTATCGATGGCAGTTTGGGGCTTCTGTTGGGTTTTCTATCCAAAGCAAAACATTATATTCAAGACCCACCTACTGAAAACTTGTGGTGGTAGCATGCCTTCAAGTTAAATGACTTATAAGTGACCCTAAGCTGCACCTATCACGGGGATTTCTTAGCAAGATTTTTTTTTCCAGAAGATTTGCCTTTGCCCTCCTCTGAGGCTGAGAGAGCATGACTTGCCCAAGACGGATTTCCATGGCTGAGCATGGAAATGAAACCTAGTTTCCCAGAAACCTAGACCAATATTCAAACCACTACACCATGCTACCTCTCACTGAAAACTACTGGTAGGGAAAAGGCAGTGATTGTGGGATCTTACAGGAAAAAAATAGAACTGATTTTTCTTCCCCTGGAAAAATTTCCAGTGCTCTAAATAACGTTATATGATGGAACATGTTTGGTTTATGTGTCATATTCAAATGCATTTGAAACTTTATTTAGATATTACTTTACTAAGATATTTGTAATAATGTAAAAAGAATAGCATATACTTCCCTTAGGGAGAGAGAAAGAGAGGGCATGTGTACAAAATTTTTCAAGGAAAAATACAGCACTGGAAAGCTGTTCAGAAAACTGTCTGCAGAAAATATTTCATCTCACATCTCTGAGGAAAAGCCTCACTAACTAGAATATCCGTCCCCAAGTGAGCACCCTCCAGATGTGCTGGATTACAGCTCCCATCATCCTCAGCCAGTACAGCCTTTTCTCTTTCCATTATCAAAGGATTTATTACTCACCGCAGTTTGCTTCATCGGAATAGTCCCCACAGTCATCCGTGCCATCACATTTCCACACCAGGCTGATGCACACACCGTTTTGACACTGAAAGCTAAACTGGTCACAAGTGTGGTGGAACTCAGGGTCTTGGGCTGCCAGGAAGAGAGAGGGTTTGTGGTGGACTGGTTTTGTTTGTTTTTAAAACACATAATCCAAGTTCAGGAGCTATCCAAAGGGATGACCCCTTCCCACATTTCAGAACCTTGGACAGCTCCTGTAAAAATTCAGACTAAAGGCCATAGCCGATTCAGCATCCACTGACATGACAGCCACCACTGGTTAGACCTTACACAGAATTCCTGAACCAGGGTTATTGCAGTGTTATTAGAACCTAGAAAAGCATAAAGTGGCAAATAAGCCAGGCAACAGACTACAAGATGTGCTGTTGAGGCCGACTGCTGAGCTCCCCCACTGCCCCAGCCATGACCCACTTGTGAGAATCACATTTTAACGATGCCGCTCTCGGCCGCTATGCTTACAGCACCCGGCGTAGGCAGGGTCTTCATCTGAGCCATCTCGACAGTGCACGGTGCCATCACACACCATGGAGCGCAGCAAACACTGTTGCCGGTTCTTGCACACAAAATCCATGTAGCGTATACAGAGCGGCTCTGCGGACCAGTGAAAAGGAAAAATTGAGACGATAAATGTTAAAAACGAGGAGGTTCTCCCTGCCCCCATGGTGTATGTTAACATCATGAGTATTCTATGGTTTTAACTCTTCTTTTGTTATTGATTTGCATTATCATTCAAGATTTTTTAAAAAAATATGAATTTATTAATTTATTCTTTAATAAACATAGAACAGTGCTTCTCAAAGTACCAGCAGCTCTTTCACATTACAGTTTGGGGAGGCACTAGAACTCTCTGTCTGAGAATTCTAAATATCCCTCCCCCCCAAAAAATAAACCTCTGCAAATCCCAGGATTCCACAGAGTGTTGCCATGACAATTAAACTGGAATCATAATGCTATAATTTTGTGTTATAAAAGGGCAACTGATGTGGGGGACTGGCAATGTGTTGGTTTTTTTTTTTTAATTAATGCTCCAGAGGTCGGTACCATATTTGTGCCCACTGGTTACAATGGTTTCTTTGTCTTTTTCCTGAAGACTGGTACCTGATGTGGTTCATACACTGGCACTGGTCTAGGGACCACCACTTTAAGTAGCATCAATGTCGAACAGTGGTTCTTAACCTGTAGTCCGTGGACCCCCAGGGGGCCGCAATGTCCTCACAGGGGGTCCACGAAGGCTTGAAGGCTGCTTAACCCACTTCCTTCCCACAGTGGAGCGACCACATGACAGAAGCCAAGGCAAAGGTTGGCTGGCTGGTGGGCCCATATGTTGCTATTCAATTCACTCCAGCCGCCAACTGGCAGGAAGAGATAGCATAAAATTTTCCCTCTCCCTCTGGCGACTCTGAGGAAAGGTTTAATGTACGGTGTAATTGTTAATGATTTATTATTATTATTACTATTAATGTTATTGTTATTGAGGTTTTAAATCTTGAGTTAAGTCTTGGGGGAGCACAGCAACAAAAGACATTTAAAAGGAGTCCCTGTTAAAGAAAAGGTTAAGAACCACTAATGTAGATGACATATCAACATAACCAGCAGAGATCTGGAATAACTGCCCTGTGAGACATCTCTCTCTCTCACATACACATCACTCCTATGCAACATCCCACAGGTCGACTCACCACAATGCAGTTCATCAGAGCCATCAGAACAGTCGTGTGCACCATTACAC
The DNA here is from genome assembly GCA_030847615.1 of Gambelia wislizenii. Lineage (NCBI taxonomy): Eukaryota > Metazoa > Chordata > Lepidosauria > Squamata > Crotaphytidae > Gambelia > Gambelia wislizenii. Next base: position 37,354,992 of record JAUMIR010000007.1, read on the forward strand.
CGCTTGCTGGAAGGGATGCATGTTCCATTCGGGCACAGGAAGCCATTGCACTTTGTCTCTGCAAACCAAGTTGATTGCAAGATGAGTAAAAAAATTTTAAAGCCATCCTGTGTCTGAACACAATCTTCAGCACTGCCTGCATAAATGTGAACAGTCTCACTAAGATTGGAGGCAAGGGGGGGCAGCTTTAGAGAATTAATACACAGCTGACTGTTTGGACTTTTTGATTTACAATTCAGTTCCAATTCACTTTTTTTTTTTTAAAGTCTCATGTGCTACCTCCGTTGCGTCTCCAGCTCTGCTGATGTAGTAGAGATTGCCATGTAACTCTGCACCTCTCCTCCCACCCAACTGAGATGGTGAGCTTCCAAAAAAGAAGAAGAAGAAGAAGAAGAAGAAGAAGAAGACGACGACAAGGAGCAGCTCTCCATATATCAACTAGTAATCTAGTTAGTAGTAATAGAGAGAAGCTATTAACTGTGCACCCTACCACACTGGGAGGGAAATGAAATTTTAAAACACCTCTTCACTGAGCCTGTAGTAGTCACCCTTCAGCTACAGAATCATACACAACAGCTACTACAGCAGGACCAATTTTTGGACTTTTTGCTTCAAGATTTTTACTTCCTCCCATCCCCTGATGAAGATTTCTGAGGAACTCAAAACCGTACAACACTTATGTGCAATTTTTATTGTGTTACAGTGGTTTTAACAGAGATATTGTTCATCTCTGATTTTTATGGAACAGGTTTGTTTATTTGTTTGTTGCCCACCTCTCCCTGTAGATCAAGGCAGGGAACAACATCAAATAAAAGACAACACATAACATCAGTTAGAAGAGCATATAAAACCAATACATATCAAAATCCTTCAATAAATACTACTAAAATAATAATTTAAAAATAATCTGGATAAGCCTGCCAGAAAAGACTGGTCATTACTGCTGATTTAAATGTAGACAGTGTCTCGAGCTGATGAATTTCTTCTGGCAGGTCATTCCACAATCTGGGGGTGGGTGAAGAAAATGTCCTCTGGGTAACAGTCAATCTAGTTTGGCTGATTGAAGTAAGTGTTTCCCAGAGGACCGGAGTATACTGGGTGAATTATACGGGAGAAGGTGACCCTGTAGGTAACCCAGACCCAAATCATGTAGGGCTTTAAAGGTTATAGCCAACACTTTGTACTCTGCCTGAAAACTAACTGGCAGCCAGTGGGAGGTTTTAGTATTGGTGTAATATGGTCACTCCTAGATGGACCAGTAACCAATCTGGCTGCCATGTTTTGGACTAGTTGAAAGTTTCCGAACTAGGTACAGAGGTAGCCCAATGTAGAGCACATTGCAAAAGTTCACCCTTGAGGTTACCTGTGCAGGCACTACCATCTTTAGGTATCTGCTGTTGTGTTCTCAAGTCATTGATTTATTTATTTTTTAAATGAATGACTCAAAAAACAAGGAAGGAAAATGCAGGCATCTTCACCAGACAAACACCAATGAGAAGTGCTCTTAAGAATAGCAACAGTTAAGACTTTTCTCTGGTCAATGACCCCAGGAGTAATGGGGAAAAGTTTCAATTTTTCAAAGGATGCATTTGGTCTTTTCTTTTTCCATTCCGTACGGACTAAAGAACAGATGAGGGGTAGGTGGGGAAGGAATTTAACAAGTTCTAAAGAATGCTAAAAGGCAGGTGTTAAATGGAGCAAAAGTTCCAAAAATACTGCTTTTACAAAGTACATAGGGTCAAAATTGGAAATGAAAGCTTCTCCTACAGGAAGAGAAAACATCTTAAAGGACTTAAATAGGCTACAGTAAGTGAGAGGAGAAACTATCTCTGGATTATTATTCTCCTCCAGTTATTCCTCCAAATCAGGGGAGGGCAAAGCTACTGCTCTGGGGCAGTGTGTGGCTCTTGAAGGATTTTGTGGCCATCAGGGATGCAGCTACGGTTGGAGAGGGGCAAAATAATGGCACTGCCCCCTACAAACAAAAATCCACCCTCACCGAATGACATTTTCCTTCAGTCTCCGAATTTCTAGTATTCCAGAAACTGAGATACTGAACATGATCCACACCTAGAACTCTATATTTGCTGTGTTTGCATTCCCCTAAGAACTTTGTCTGCTCCTTTTCTTCAGATACCTAAATTCTGCATCTTAAATGCTCAGCTGAATCATAGGATCATAGAGTTAGAAGAGACCACAAGGGCCATCTAGTCCAATCCCACGTCAGGCAGAAATAAACAATCAAAGCATTCCCAACAGATGGCCATCCAGCCTTTGTTTAAAAACCTCCAAAAAAAGGAGAATCCACCACACTCCAAGACAGCACATTCCACTGCCAAACAGATCTTACTGTCAGGAAGTTCTTCCTAATGTTTCGGTGGAATCTCTTTTCCTGTATAGTTGTCCCTTCATATTCACTGGGGTTTGGTTCCAGGACCTCCTGTGGATACCAAAATCTGTAAATACTCAAGTCCCATTATATGCCATGGCATAACAAAATGGTGTCCCTTATATAAGATGGCAAAATCAAGGTTTGCTTTTTGGATTATTTTTTAAAGAATATTTTCAAGCCATGAATACTTAAATCCGTGGATACGGAGGGACAACTGTAGTTTGAATTCATTACTCTATGTCTTAGTCTCTGCAGCAGCAAACAAGCTTGCTCCATCCTCAGTATGACATCCTTTCAAGTATTTAAACATGGCTACCCTGTCTCTCCTGAACCTACTCTTCTCCAGACTAAACATGCCCAGCTCCCTAAGCCGCTCCTCATAGGACTTGGCTTCCAGACTGCCCACTATCCTGGTTGCCTCCTCTGGACACATTCCAGCTTCCCAATATCCTTCTTGAATTGTGGTGCCCAGAACTGAAGTTGTAAGGTACTGCAATGCTAGAAATTTGGGGCCTGCAGGAAAATTTAGATGAAGGCAGCAGAATTCTTATGTGGGGGTGGAGATGCCTTCATTTTGCCTGTGCTGCAGCTTGACTCCTGATGGTCCTTGACTCCCCTGCAAACCCCCCTGGGCCACCAGGGCCCTAAAAGGGTGAAATGCTACCTCTAGAATTCACCAGGAGAAGGAATTTGTCATTCAAATACGGCAGGGACCCCTTGATCTGTTAAACATTTTTTTTAAAAAATCAACTTCTGGTTTGTGGTTTTCTCATTTATTTATTTATTTTTCATTTTTATCAGCCTATGAGACCCCTGGATGGTCCCAGGAGGAGAAAATAGACACCCAAACCCATTGCAGTTGTTCTAACTAAAAAATCCCTGTTCTAACTGAATATGTATTCTTGAGAGAGCCAACAGATTACTGGAGCAATACTTCAGTAAGATACAGATGGGTTGTATCAAAGAAACTGGCCAGTTAAAGAGATAATTCCCACAAAACACCCTAGTTTTCAGTGAACCAAACAACCACTGCTTCAAGGATGAGGTCAACACATTCTGCTAGACTCTCCAATTTGAGAGGTGTTAAACTCTTTGGCCCTTTGCCCCCATACCACAGTTGGTGGGATCCTCATCAGAGCTATCTTGGCAGTCAGGTTCTCCATCACATGCCCATCTCTGAGGGATGCAGTGCCCGTTATGACACTGGAAACTGGAGGCTTCACAGGTGTGGTACACTGCTAAAAGCAAGCACAGAAAAGACATAGCTGAAAAGTGGACTGAAAGGACAGAGGGAAGAGCATCAAGGAAGGAAAGGCAGGAAGAACAGGGCTGATGGAATGAGGCAGGGATTCCTAGCTCAACATACTGAGTAGATTCAAGACCCCAAATGTTAAAGCAGGGATAGGGAAATGAGCCAGAGTGGTGTAGTGGTTTGGGTTTTAGACTAGAGATGTGAAATAACATTTCTAGCAGCTTCCCGATAAGTGGATAAGTAGACTTATATGGGAGCCATATTTGCAAGGTGGTATTGTGCCTTGAGAGCCAGCATGGAGTAGTGGTTAAGTGTTGGGCTGGGACACTGAGGATCCCACATTCAAAACCTGACTCACTGGGTGATCTTGGGAAAACCACATTCTCTCAGCTTCAGAGGAATGCAACAACGAACCTATTCAGAAAACACCCTAAGTTGGGGTTGATTTGAAAGCACATAAGCAATGACAGGAAGAAATGCTAAAGCAGACATTAAACTTCAAATGTTAAAGATGTCAAATGTTATCTGTTTATTAGTATTATTATTTTTAAAAAAATGAGAACGCTGTTTAGCAAAAAGGCAAGCCCTGTTCAACTTAATTGAATTGCACACCGCTTATTGCCAACAAGTGAGTGATGTGCTTCCTGGTAGCTTAAGCTCCTATTCTCTTCCAGCCGTAATATTCTATTAAGTATTCACTGTGAAATGTAATTATTTTTGATAAGAGACATAAATTCAACCTGCAGAGCTGCCAGATGAACTGTTTCTAAAATAACTGTTACCCGCAGATCATTTCAAGCTGGGGCTTAACACAATAATTTTGATCTGATCTGATTTAATTTCAGAACAAAAGGAAACGTTTTCAGAAGCTTTCTGGAGAAGGCTCCTGTCCTATAATCATCTGCTCTTGAAAGCTCACAGGAGAAAGATAAACCAAAGCAGCCTATCCAACACTACCAGCATATCAACTGCTCTGTCCTAACAGCTGTCAGGCACTCAAATGAAAATATGGCCAAGTCAAGACAAAAGAAGGGAAAGTATTAACTAAGCTGCTTCACAGGGAAGGGGACAGAAGCAGTGGTTCCCAAACTTTGGTCCTCCAGGTGTTTTGGACATCAGCTTCCAGAAGCCACAGCCAGCTTGGCCAACAGTAAGGAATGCTGGGAGCTGAAGTCCAAAACGTCTGGAGGACCAAAGTTTGGGAACCACTGGGTTACAGCAACTTTGTCCCATCCATAGAGGTACCCAGTTCAATTCTAAACATCTCAATTTCCATGCAGAACTGTGAGAAAATTTCTCAGAGAGACATTTCTTATGGAGAAAAGGACTGAGATTTTTCTTGTTCCTAAACCTCTGTACATCTCCCCCAACAGGCCACCTCACAGAATTTTAACTATATATCCCCTACCATTTTCATCTGTTTCTTGTTGCAACTGTCATTATGGCCTTCACAACCTCCAATTTCAGGGCATGGCAGAAATTTCAAAATGGCAGCAAGGATATCAACACTTTTGCTGCTGTTGCTGTCACTTGCGTGAGCGTGTGCATCTCTGGAATAATGGAATAATCACTTGTATACCTGAAAAAGGTGAAGTGTCCCACACACTAAAATTTCCATTGTTCTTTTAAATGGTAAAATCTATGTCAAACAAGCTACATATGTTCATAACATATGACATGTAGCCACCACAAATTCCATTGTTGTTGTTGTTATGTGCCTTCAAGTCAATTCTGACTTTCAACAACCCTATCCTACGGGTTTGGTGGTAAGATTTATTCAGAGCTGACTTTCCCATTGCCTTCTTCTAAGACTGACTTGATCAAGGTCACCCAGTGGACTTCCATGTATAAACTGGGATTCAAACCATGGTCTCTCACAAACTTAGTACAATATTCAAAGCACTGCACCTCAGTGGCAAGAGCTTACTGATCTCCTGTTTCTTTAAAAAAAAAAAGTTCACCTGTGCAGTTTGCTTCATCTGACCAATCTCTGCAATCATTGTCGCCATCACACTTCCATGAAAGACGAATGCACATCCCTGAGTTGCAGCTGAACTCATCATTACGGCACTGGTGGGCTTCTAAAAACAAAAGGCCAAATAACAAGAGGTCCAGGGAAAAGTATGTGGAAATTGCAAACACCACCAAGACTTTCAACAGGTTGCTGCTTTCTTTCTTTTCTCTCCCTCTGCTCCTCATTTCTGGAAACATCACTGCAGGAAAGAACTGACTTCACTTTTGATAACTCATCTTCCATCACCAATACATCATTTAAACCAACCAAACCTAACTCTGCAGATTTTATTTCTTTGTGCCCCTAAAGCACAAATTAAGGGAAATTCCATAGATTGGTATTTCCTTGAGATGGTGAGATTACATAAAATTACAATTTCATTACTTATTTAGTCTATTTTAAGTGATTTCAACTCAAGTTCTACTTCATTTGGAACCTTTTCTAGATGTTCCAATTGCATTATCTCATCTTTTCATGAGGGACTGCAGATCCCCTTAAACACGCTATACAGATGAATCACAGAGTTGAAAGAGACCACAGAGACTATCCAGTCCAACCCCATGCTGCCAAGCAGGAATGTGCAATCAAAGCGCTCCCAGTCGATGACCATCCAGCCTCTGCTTAAAAACCTCAAAGGAAGGAGACTCCACCAATCTCTGAGGCAGCCTATTCCACTGTCAAACAGATCTTACTGTCAGGAAGTACTTCTTAATGTTCAGATGGAATCTCTTTTCCTGTACTTTGAATCCACTGCTCTGTGAGTCTCCGGAGCAGCACAAAACAAGCTTGCTCCATCCTCAGTATGACATCCCTTCAAGTATCTAACCATGGCTATCATGTCACCTCTTAACCTTCTCTTCTCCAGGCTGAACATACCCAGCTCCCTAAGCTGCTCCTCATAGAGCATGGCTCCTAACCTTCCAGATAAGATAGATCCCTTCCTACAAGATCTCCTACCAATGGAGTCATCCAAAGCATCGGGTAGGATAGAAGACTGGATTCTCACCCAAGACATTCATAGCCATACCTTCTCTTTCTCTCACAGTACAGCCTGGTGGAATGACTACAGCCACGGGACAGCTGATGGGAGGAAGAGCCTAAAGAGGCTACAAAGCTGACTGTTTTGGACCTGCTTCTCTTCCCTCCTTCACCTCAGACTGATGGAAGGTCTCGAAGCCAAACCTTCCACAGGCACTGAAAATAATGGGAGCTCCATGGCCTAGCATGGGCCATAAAATCCAACATGGAAAGTACAGTATAGCCAGCCTACAGAGGTATCTGCTCCTACCATATCCACTTTGGTCACTTCTTGTACTTCCACTCTGGTGCTTACATGGTCAATGGTATTGATATGGCCATGTACAGAGAGCAAAACAAGACACATACGCGTTGGTTCACGTGTGATCACGTACATGCAGGTTATGCACTAATTACAAAGAACGTTCAACATGTGTAATGAGACATCCAAGATTTTTGGTGTCGTCACACTTACCGCAGTGGCTCTCATCACTGTTGTCCCCACAGTCATCCTCCAGGTCACACTTGTAGGACAACGGGACACAGGTCCCTGACTCATGACAGCGGAACTGGGTGTCGGCATCACACATGGTTGTTGCTGCTCAAAGGGAAAGAAAAAGAGAGATCCTAACACCTTAAAGAATTCATCCTGATATGTCAACAACTTCATTAAAATTAGCTTACAGGCCCCATTGTCCTGTGGGGCAATGGGAAGATTTCCACGTGGCTATCCTCAATAATGTGCTGTTAGAATCAGGCCTTGAGCATAGAATTCACTTATTCCCCAGTTTTAGGGAAGAATTTAATTCAGGGGGATTCATCTATAAAATTAATCTGCAATTTACAGAAGTTCAGTAGGTACAGCTCATTAAGAAAAACACACACAGCCAGTGACTTTGCAGAACTACTATCTGTTTGGCCTAAATGGAGACTAAAGCAGTAGTCAGTAGGAAGAGAGATAGCATTATAGGATGACTGACTCAATCAAGGAACCCAAAACCCTGAGACTACAACACCTAAGCAGGACAGTTGATGACCCGGGATCCTGGAGGTCTCTTATTCATAGGGTTGCCCATAGGTCAAAGCTGAATTGATGGCAAATAATGCCAACAAGATCAGTAGTACAGTTTTTTTCAAAGTTAGGACCCAGCTTTAATTCTGTATTAGAAAAGAGACCTACAAGAAAGAAGGAAAGAAAGAAAATCTTTTTTCACCCTTTTTAAAGAAAGAGCTTGCAAACTTGACACCCTCCAGATGTTTTACACTACACTTCCTACCATGCCTATCCAATGACAATGCTGGTGAGAGCTAAGGGGAGCTACAGTCCAAAACAACAGGAGGGCACCAGGACAGGCATGGCCCAAAACAATGCAATAGGGTGTTCTCTGTTAATGTGATCCATCTTAGTTTTCAGTTCCAACCAAAGCATATAAAGTCACCTTTCTGGGACTGCAGATCCCAGAAACTTCCAGCCACTATGAAACAGCAGCAGGGGGATTATGGGAATTCTAATCCAGTCTAAAAAAGTAACTTTATCAAACACTTGTCCAAACTTAAAGAAACAAAGCCCAAAGGCATGCTTGTTCCCTTTCCATCACTCCTTCCCCATTTCTCACTCCTGTCACTGGATGAAATTCAGGACTGGAATCTTCTTTGGATGGGGCTCCTGGCTGTGCTCCTGTACAGAGAGCATCATGTATACTGGATGGTGTTAAGAGCACACAAGCAGCCTAGGTAACTTACGGCAGTTCTTCTCATCACTCATGTCCCCACAGTCATTGTCGTTGTCACACTGCCAAATGCTGTTGATGCAATTCCCATTGGAGCATCTATACTGGCTGGAGAGGCAGGTGTTTTCTAATACACAGCAGTGGAGAGGTAAGGAAAACAGTACAGAAGATTTAAAAGGCAAATTAAAAGAAAGGTTACAGCCAGAACCCCATAAACAATGCAGCACAGATAACCCAACTGTCTATATTCATAATCATCTGGAATGCAGGACCCTCATAAAAGTGGGAAAACCACATATATCTCTAGCCATCACCCCCTAAGCCATATTTAACACACACACAAAGTACAATCTGTGGATTCAAGCCACTACAGATTCCTTCATGGCAGCAGGGCTCCTTTGCAAGGCAGAAGCAGGTGGCTAGTGGGGCTTGCCCTGGCCTCCACTGCTGCTTTATTTTCATAGGGACTTACAAGCCTCGCTGCATGTTCGCAGTCTCACTCTCAGAAGGCTTGCAGTCCCTAGCAAAAATGGCATAGGGAAGCAGCAGAGGCAACAGCAAATAATCCAGGGAAAAAATCAAATCCACAAAAGTTAAACCTGTAAATGCAGAGGGCTGACTCTACTCCCCTCGAGCCACAACAGACTGCAAAGTTGTGTTTCTTACCTTCTTTTATGCAGGTACTGTTCTTCAAGAGATAACCAGGTGGGCAATCACACCTCACCTCTCCTGATGGGAGAACATGGCTGGAGACTCCCTCGGGGCACTTGCAGCTTCGGCTGTTGTTAGATCTCGGCAGACAGAGGAGGCTGCAGGGCTTGGCGACACAGGCATTCTGCCCTGTCCAGAGGACCCAAAGAAAGAGGGTAAGGAGATGTCAGGATCCGTCCCCTTTTGCTCCTGCTCCTGCCATATTCATTAGTTTCCCTGTGGCCTTGGTGTAGACCCACTGATGACTTTGGGCAAAGTTGCAATCTCTCAGTCTCAAAGGAAAGCAAAGGCAAACTCCCTCTGAAACAAATCTTGCCAAGAAAACCCCATGGTAGGTTTGCCTTAGGGTCACCATAATTAAGAAATGACTTGAAGGCACTCAACTACAACAACTTTCACATTCAAGACAGACGGTGAAATACAGGGCAAAGAAAACCCCAAAGAAAACGCTTGACCATGGTTCAGCAATACCTGCAGTCTTTCCACGGTAAAAGATCTTCATATCCATCACACCATTCAGATGGTCAACCAGTGTCTCCATTCTAGAACCACTGTGCTTTGAGGCTCTGAAAATGCTCAACTGGGACCAATCATTCCAGTAGATTTCATTCTGCAAAAAACAGACACTTTAATTATAAAAATAATAACATTTGGTGGAGATATGCATGTGCAAACTACAAATGTATCTATGCCAAGATAGAGATTATTTATTAGAATAACAAATAAAACGTTTGTTGTTTGTCATTGAACTGAATTTGTCACTGAATCAGCAAAATGTTCCGGTTTGTCTTCTTCATTCGCCCAAAAGTACACTCTAAACATGTGAACCAAGTGAAACATTTTGCCAATTAATTTTTAAAGGTATGTTTGTTAAGCTTGATAAATAAATAGCTATTTTAAGTGATTAATTGTATCCTTCTGGGATCCAGGATGTCCCCAAACTTGTTAGAAGAGCTGGTTTGTTTTTAAACCATATACCGTACATACACGCACACAACTTCCCCTACACACTCAAATAAGCAAAACAGTTATACTCCAAATATGTTATTTTAATAATAACTAGCTGGACCAGCGTACCATCCACCATTTAAAAAACTCCCAAAAAAACCCACCTGTTAGACCTCACAACAACCCTGAAAAGGTAGGGTGGTGGATTTCAATTCCTCCTCCCCCTTCTCAGAGTTCCACACTTTTTCCCAGAATTGCTGAGGATGACTCACTCTGTTGCCCTGCCGCCACCGTGGCCACCGCTGCCATCAGTTTGACTGCCTGGGTCCCATCACAGTGGCAGCAGCACTGATAAAATCATTTTATAAGTGATTTTTCAGCCCATTCATACTAAAACAATTGGGGATTCTGGTGACTTAGGGAGCAGTAGTGGGTCACAAAAATAAGACTGGGCCTCACGCAGCCCATGGGCCACACTCTCCCCTTACCTGAACTGTGTTTGCTTGTGCACACAGGCTGTCCACTCCTCCAAGCAAGAAGGCAAACAAGCCATGAAACAATAGCTTAGCACTGCATCCAAACCCAGGTCTATGGCCAAAGAAGCCAGAATCGTAAGCCAGCTTTAAACCAGAGTTTGTAGTTAATTTATGAATCCTGATTTGTTTTGGCATGCATATAGGCATCCTGCAATTAACAAAACTCCCAACAGTGAAGCCCACTCAGAGCCCTTTTTCACAGAACTTTAGAGCTAGATGAGACCACAAGGGCCTCCCAGTCCAACCCCCTACCATGCAGGAATACACAATCCTCATCTTCTGTGTAGTTAGAAGTGGGTTTTTTTTTTAATTAGCATTGGCATTGGAAGGACCATGAAGGGGAGCTGGAGAAACGTAACGTTGTGGTGTCAGGCTGTAGCAACACGTTGAGTTTGAGTTGGGAAAGAATGGGATTCTACTCCAGCTGATCATACTGCAGCTGTGTGTGCCTGCCTACAAAAGGCAAGGTAACCAGCAGGCAACTCCAGAATCTCTTACTGAGCATGCATAAACAGCAAAACAGAGAAAAGGGGAGAGCAGATAAGCCTGCTTCACCAGCCTACTTCATTAATTGAGTTACACCTATAATTATAATCCCGAGCTTGAACATAATACAAAACCTCTCTTGTCTCTAGTTTGTTTACCCACTTAGACAAAGCAGGAACAAGTCATGCTGTTCAAGTCATGGTTTCTGAAGCCAAAATTCCTAGCTTAGCATTGTGTGCAAATGCACCCATTAGCACACTTATCATCGCAAAAACTATCTAAATTAAATTTGATACTACAACAGGACCCCCATATCCACTGATTCATTATCCACTGATTCAATTATCCACAGAACACAAAACAGCACACCTACCATAGTCTTCCTAGAAAATGTGTTCTCTCTAGCTATTTTCTAGGCCCTCCAAAGCTACTCGATTGTATTTTAAACCCGAAGTCCTATTATTTTCAATGGCATTCACTATTATCCACCAGTATCTATGGGGCTCTTCGGAACCAATCCCCAGCAGATATGGGGGTCCTACTGTACTGCAAAAGGGGGAAGTGAGGCTTGCTTGAGGGTACCTAATGAATTTTTGGCCCAAATGAGAACTGTACTAAAGACATATTGATTTGCTGCTCACACTCTTTTAACCGCTATACCAGTCTTTCCCCAACCTGATGCCCTTAATATATTTTGGACTACAATTCCCAGTATGTCTCACCACACTACCTGAGGCGGATAGGAATTGAAGTCCAAAGCATCCAGGGCAACACTACAGTGGAGAAGGCTGTATGAGAGAACTGCTACCAAATCAATATAGACAATACTGGTCTATATGCCCCAATCCTCTGAGCATGTCTAAAACACCTTCCTATAAACAGAAAATGGAGAAAGAATCCTGACACCCCCCCAAAAAAACCCACCTCTTTATCATTATGGAATATGGCAAACCAGAACTGAGGATGGTCTCTTTCCATCTCACAGGGATAAAGCTTAGCTTAATTTTGAATAGCCCTGGTCATCCAAGACAACTTCTTCTACTAATAAAAGACATTAGGAAATCAGGACTATGACACTTTAACTTAAATAAGTTCCACCAAAAATAAAATAAAATCGAGTTAAATAAGGAAACTTTAAAATTCCCAGAACTGAAAACCAGCTGTCTACTTCTGGTTAAGTTCTCATTTTCTTCTCAAGGACATCCTGCACAGGAGGACAGAGTTTCTTTCTCAGGTTGCTAGGGGCAACTTTATAACCTGGATTTAGATGTAAGCAGCCAAAGGGTAATTGGAGTCTGGAATCAAGGCTTTAGGAAGGATACACAAAACATTACGTTCCTTCTGCACCAGATAAATTTGTTTGCCCTGATTTCAACAGCAGCTTTAAGACTCCCAAATTTGTTACCACAGTCAGAAACAATGTAGGTTCGTCTAGAACAGGGATGGGAAATGCAAGGGAAGAGGGGCCAATTTTACCTCCCAGATCACCTCTCCTGCAGGCTGCACTCTTCCCCCACAGCAAGGCCAAATACCTCCCCATAATTTTTAAAAATTAACTTTGTAAGATTAACTTACTATCACCAATACCAGGAGATTTTTGGTGATTTCCACCTAGTCCTTTACTTCTGGCCCAATGGTCTGTAACTCACGAAAGAAGCATGCCCTACTGGATCTAAAAATTCCTTCTAAGTGGAGTGGTTACAAGAGGGAATTTTTAAGTAGAGCAGTTATGAGAGCCAGCGTGGTGTAGTGGTTTAAGCACTGAACAACTCTGGAAAAGAGTTCAAATCCCCACTCAGCCATGGAAACCACTGGATGACCTTGGGCAAGTCACACTCTCTCAGCCTCAGAGGGAAGCAAAGGCAAACCTTCTCTGAACAAATCTTCCCAATAAAAACCCATGAGAGGCTCGTCTTAGGGTTGCCATAGGTCAGAAACAACTTGAAGGCACACAGCAACAAGAGCAGTACCTTAAAAACAGCAATGGCATAGGGATGGGGGAGGCTATCCAGTATAACCGATCTCTGCATGCCATTGAAGTCAATGCGCTCAATCCTGTCCATGTAAGCCTCCGTCCAGTAGATCCAATGATCGTCCACAGAAATGCCGTTAGGCCACCTCACACCCTCAGAGACGATGCAAGCAGGAGACGAGCCATCCATCTCACTGCGGTAAATTCCAGGCTTAGAATCTCCCCAGTCTGTCCAAAACATGAGCCTGAGAATTGCAAAACCCATGAACAAAAGTTACTAATGCATCAACTACTTTTTATCGTTAGCGAAACCATGAGCTAAGCCACAAATCAGCATTGGTATGCTAAAGCAGGATGCAGTTAGTAATTTTATGGTGACCTAGCAGTGCTCAATAGACTTCTTGGAAGTTGGAACTGTAGACACACTCACCCAAAAACACACTGACAGAGGCCACAAATCTAGCGCCTATACCCATAAAAATATAATGTGTGAGGTTAATCCTAGAAGCAAATTGATCTTGGAATACTTGTCTTCTTCAACTGGTCTGTAATCCTTATCCTAAGAGTTAGTCTAACTGCAGACCTGATAGCACAATACCCACCCAGAGTTTTGGACTTTTGTTTCCTCCTATACCATAATTTCTTGTATCATCTAGGTTCACAGACTTTTGTGACATTCTAGTGTTCATAATAAAAACTATACCAAAATTTATTTCCTGGGAAATTGGCTGATGACAAATATGAGAAGCCACTAGTGTGCTGAAACTGCAATATGGGCAATTATAATTTACCCACATCCTCCCAAAACAATGCTATCTATCTTTCAAGCAAGAAACAGGGTCTGTTGTTTTCCTGTTGTTTGCAAGGAAGTACATGTTGAGGTTTCTCCCCAGGAACAGGGGAAAGAAATGTGTACTGTCTATTCCATACCTGATACTTTCCACAAATGAATTTCACTCCTGTTCTCAGATCACAGATCCTCAAAGTAGGTCTCTGAGGCTGGCCACCATAACATTTTTAAACCTTACAGTTGAGGTAGCTGATATTTTCCAACATCCCACTTACTTACCCTTCTTTGGGTACCAATGTCAAGGCTCGTGGCCGTTCAAGCACAGAGGAGTTCAAAACTGTAAGCCTCAAGTCTCCATCTGGGTTGGCAACCTGGTAAAAACAACAGAACAGAAACAAAACTAATGCACTGGCTTTTTCCAGCAGCAGCACTAGTAGATTCAAAATCTTGCAAGCAAAATGGTCCTACTACAGCCAGACTAAAGGTTTATAACCAAAGATTTGGTCCCTCGGTCCAAAAATCAAATCAGCTTCTGAACTCTGGCCTTCATTCTGTCTGCAGTTCATGGTCAATGCTTCCTATTTTTCTACTTTCCCTCCCAGACTGCAACCCTTCAGGAATGGTTGGACTGCATGCCCCATCAGCCCTAGGCCACAGGGTGAGGGATCATTGGAGATGCAATCCAACAACACTTTGGAGGGCCACAAACTGCCCATCACTGATATAGAGGGAGAGAGCATTTTTGTTGTTGTAGGTACTAATAAAAAGAATCCAGAAACTCCTGCCAATCTATGGTCATTCAACTGGAGAGCTAACAGCAGATCTGGATTTACTTACTTCCTGCTTCTGCCTTACAGTCCCAGCCTGATGTAGGGTTGGGCCTAGCTTAAAAAAAACAAGAGCCAAGAAACAGATTCTTTCATCCTACAAAGTCCTTTGACCCTGCTGTAATATGAGAGCCAGAGTAGGTAAGTGGTTTGAGTGTTGGACTAGGAAGCGGGAGACCGGGGTTTGAATCCCTGCTCAGCCATGGAAACCCACTGAGTGACCTTGGGCAAGTCACATTCTCTCAGCCTCAGATGGAGGCAATGGTAACCCCCCTCCCCCTGAACAAATCTAGCCAAGAAAAGCACATGATAGGTTCACCTTAGGGTCACCATAAGTCGAAACAACTTGAAGGCACAAAACAACAAGAACTCCACTGCTCGCTATAAAGCAAAACAAAGCCCAAGCATACTCCGTGAAGCTCAGCCAGTTGCTTCCTGCAGGTAACTCTGATAAATCTGTTGGCTTATTCAGTTTGCCAGACACCCACACACCACACATTACTGGAGCAAATGGAGGTTTGTTTAAAAAAGTAGCTACCAGTGTTCAGCTCATGAAGCAGTCTGCAAATGTGTCAGAGCTGATTGTTTCCTACAAGGTATAATATGTTTTAGGATGGTTTCCGCTCCACACCTAAATGTATTATGCCTTCCAATATCACAACAAAACCAATCCACACACATTTTGAAGGAGGGAGAGGCGCACTTAACTGCCCTGCCAGATCAGCTTAAGATGCATCCCAGCAGCATGTTTTAAATGTCTCTGAGAGTTTCAAACCTGGGCATGAAGGTCTGTCCAAAGTAGTTTGCATTCACAGGCAGACTACATACATATATGGAGTTTCTATTTCACTCACATAGCTGCTGTTAGAGACCCAATTCCCATAACCTGTCTGAGAATATGTGGGTTTCTTCCTTCAAAGAATGGTCAGATAAGTATATAGTGAAACAATCTCCATATCAAATGTTTTGTATTTTGGGGAGGGCCAACAAACATCAACAGGCATACATTTATAGTGCAGCATCCCCCAATCTGGGACCCTCCAAATGTGTTAAGACTACAACTCACATCATCCCAGTCTAGGGAGGGGGTGAGTTTGGTCCAACGCATCCGGAAGGGCATCGGGTCATAAAAAGCTGTTACAATGTGTTGTGACTAATCAATAAAACACTTGCTAATACATAGAATCATAGAATCATAGAATTGCAGAGTTGGAAGAGACCACGAAGGCCATCCAGTCCAACCCCCTGCCATGCAGGAAATCACGATCAAAGCATCCCCGACAGATGGCCATCCAGCCTCTTTTTAAAGACTTCCAAGTAAACTAGTTTCCTTTGACAGCAAAGGAGATGCATAGTAAACCACCTTTTACAGTTCCATATTTTCACCACCCCTTTCTACCTACTAGATAAGTTGTTGTGTGCCACCAAGTTGTTTCTGATTGATGGCAACCCTAGGGTGAACTTATTGTGGGGTTTTCTTGGCAAGATTTATTCAGAGGGGGCTTGCTTTTTCCTTCCTCTGAGGCTGAGAGAGTATGACTTGCCTAAGGTTACCTAGTAGGTTTCCATGGCCGAGTGGGGATTTGAATCCTGGTCTCAAGTTGCAGTCCAATGCTCAAACCACTACACCATGCTGGCTTGCTAATCAGTTACACTGGCCCTATCCACAGTTCGACCAGAAAGTACAGCTTTCAGAAGCTAAGCTGGCATGGAATATGACCCAGCAATCTGTGGGAGTACAGAGCACGAGAATGTCAGTCAGCATAGCCATTGGCCATGCTAATTTCCATTGGTCATGCTAGCTGGGCGGATTTAGGAGTTTTAGACCATAAGAGTGACTTCCTCAACCTTGGATTTAGTCAGTGTGCCACCAGTGTACAAAAGGGAACCACCCAGTTTGCCAGTAGCCTAGAGGTAACCAATGAGACTGGCTAGTGAAAGGTAAACTGATTACACTTGTACCTCCAGGTAGATCAGATTACGCTCCTTGAAACTTTCTCCCCCCCCCCCAAAAGCTTCCCTGTCAAGGTTTCCTTGCTGATAGGTGCAACTTAGGGGCTGCCTTTGTTCTGCTCCCCCTCTGCCTTGCCCCATCCTCCATGGCATGGGAGCCAAGGGGGGGGGGAGTGTCAGGAGCTCCCAGACTGGACCCAAAACTCTTGCCTCTGTGTGCACCTGTCTTAGTTGGCAAGCAATCAACCTGCACACTGGAGTATATGGAGAAAACTGTGACCCTTCCAGATGTTGTTGGACTGTAGCTCCCATCAGCCCTCGCCACTGGCTATGCTGGCTAAAGCAAATGGGAGATGCAGTCTAGTAACATGGGAGGGGGGAGCACCTTTGCAGCAGAAGATCCCCAGGTACTGAAAGTGCTGCACTCATTCAAGCTAGTCCTTTGTTCTCGTCATCAGAAAGTTTTACAAGAGAGCTTGGAAAGTTATCTTCTCCCCACCCGCACACACTTTTTGGGGGACTCTTAACTTTCAGTGGCCATGCTGGCTAGGGAATCCTGGAAATTATAGTCCACACTTTCCCAAGCTCTTCTCAATTACAGCTTCTCGTTCAGAATTTCGTCTAAGCAATTACAGTAGTGACAGTCTTTATTGGTTCTCAACTTGTTCCCCAGCTTGACTTCCCAGCTTTGGGTCCTGGCCTCAGCCTCCCAGTTCCTGCTCAAAGGCTGCCAAGGAAGCAGCTCTGAGCACTGGCACTACCTGGGACAACAAATGGTGTGTTCAAATTGGACAGAGATTCTTACCTCAATTTTGGGAATGCCGGCATTCACCCAGTAAAGCAGCTGACTGATGGGTTCAAAGGCCAACGCCTCAACCGTCTCCAGGCCAGTGCTGACAATAATTTCCTGCCCAGAACTTCCATTGAGACACAAACGCTGAAAATAAGCACAAGGGATCTAAAGCATCAGAAAGGTCCATTGATATATCTCTTCATTGGTTACCTATTCCTTCTAAGATTCAGTATACATAAGCTTCTTGTTTTAACTTTCAAAGCCCTGCACAACCTAGCTCCCCTCTATCTTTCAGCCTTCATTTCTTCTTACCGGCCTGTCTGAGATCTCCATTCTAGGAACTCTAGGCTTCTCACCCAACCATGGGTTCCTTCTTCCCTGGCTTGGCTTCATCCTTTCTCGCTTGCTGCCCCATATTCTTGGAATTCCCTCCCTGAACATTTGAGGGCTGCTCCTCTTGGCATTTTTGTATCTCAATTGAAAACTTTTCTGTTTTCAAAGCTTTTGGAATTTTAGTTTGATACTGTTTCACAACCTTGAATATTTTGATTACACGTATTGGTCAGTTTGTTTTATATTACATGTGTGTGTGTGTGTGTGTGTGCGCATTGCTGTTTTATATTTGATTACATGTATTGATCAGTTTGTTTCATTTTTATATTTTCTTGCTGTTTCACACTATATTGTTTTGTAGTTATCTGGATAATTTGTTTTGCAATTATATTTTATAGTTTTATGTTTACTGCAGAGACTTCTTGAAACATTGATTCCTTTTCTGAGCTGCCTTGGGTCCCTCTCCAGGGGAAAGGCAGCATATAAAATAAATAAATTCTGAGCAAAATTCACCTACCTCCATCAGTGCTTGCTTTCCAATGGTCACAGAAAAACCTGGTTGGATATTTTTTTTTTAAATTACTTTTTAATCACTGCTACTTTTGACTCCAAATTTGTTTTATTTTCGTAAAGTTTCATTATGTTACTATTGCACTGTATCAAGGCCTTTGGTGGAGCAGTAAAGGTAGCAAAGCACGGTGGAACACACTCCCTCGGAGCATGGTGGGGTCTCCGTCCTTGGAGGTCTTTAAACAGAGGCTGGATGGCCATCTGTCAGGGATGCTTTGATCGTGATTCCTGCGTGGCAGGGGGTTGGACTGGATGGCCCTCGTGGTCTCTTCCAACTCTATAGTTCTATGATTCTATGATTCTGTTCCTTCCCTCTGTGTGTGTTCATGCATATGCTGATTTTAGATTGTATGCCTTTGGCTGGCCATGGTTCTATCCATTTTTTTTTATTTTTTTTATTTTTGGCTTTCCTTTTTGGGACCTGAGTTTGTACCCACTTATTCCCTCCCAACTCCACTTAGACTAGAACCCTATCTTGCTGAGACCATTACTTGGAAGTAGCTTTATTTTCCAATATATTCTTTCATCCTTCTCCTGCTTCATCTCTACGGCTGCCAGGTGCCCCAAGATATCCTGCTGTAGAAAACAGTCCTGAGGGTTTTGCCCTTTCAGTGAAGAGCAAACTCACCTGAATAATGTCAAGCGTCACATCAGCCCAGTACAAACAATTGTGGTCATAATCAAAGTCAAGAGCCACGGCTCCACGCAACCCAGTCAAAGGCAACTCTTCACTGATACCAGAGGACAGGTCATAACGATGGATGGAGTAACGTGTGGTGTACAGAATGAATTCATTCTCCTCTGGAGGTGAGAGAAAAAGGCTGGTCAAGGAGCATTTTTTACACCTGATTGGGAAGGAGTAAATGACTGGAAATTACAGTTCATAGGTTAACTAAAATGACAAGGGGAGAACATGAATATGGTATCTGCATGGCGACATGTCCCTGTCATTCTCTTAAAACCAATTAATCTAAACTACTCTAGACTTCCTCAGCTTGATATCCATGCTGGCTAGGGATGACAGACTTGTAATCCAGCACACACAAAAGGTATCAGGGTGTTGTTGTTGTTTCAGTGTAGCATAGGGGTCAGAGCATTAGACTTGGACCTGGGAGACCAGGGTTCTGGTCATCACTGATCCATGAAACCCACTTGTGACCATGGGCCAGTCACTTTCTCTCAGCCTGGCCTACCTCACAGGGTTACTTTAAGGATAAAATAGAGTTAGCAGAAGTTTTGTATGCATCTGGGAGCTCACTGGAGGAAAGCCAGGATATAAATGTAACCAACAAAAAATAACCTATTCATTAACTTTAAAAAACTCCAAAAAAACACCCCACCATTCTTCACCCCTTCTGCTAGAATAATCCTGCCCATCACTTACCTGCTAACGGACATGGTACTGATTCCCCTTCTAGTCGGGCCTCAACGTCACCCCCTGAGCAAGTGTCTCCAGATATCTTGCGATAACTAACACAGGGAAAGAAAGGGTGATTTCAAGGACATTACAACTGCTGTTTTACACAAAAACAGGGCAGCACTCTGTTAAACAGATTTTTAAAAAACCAAAACAGATATTTCAGGCCCAAAATGTTTTGTATGTTCACTTTCCTCATTTTGTATAAAGATAAATGTACACATTAGTGTAAACTCCTAAATTATTTGTTACCTCGGGAAAATACATGCTCTCCAATGTACATCTGCAAAGCTAACAATAATGTAGGGAAGTGAAATTTGTCAGAACAAATCAGCAGACATGACAGGTGAACATTAAACACTTCACACACATTTCAGTTGTCCCCTGAAAGTTCCCTGCATAGAGCGGCTGCTTCCTTGCCTCAGCAAAAGGAGAAAACGGGCTACAAAATGGCGGAGAGGAGAGGAGAGGAGAGCATTTACGCTGGCACAGGTAAAATTCTCCCATATAAATAACCCCCAATCCCAATATTAGCATTTTAAAACAAACACTGGATTGGGAAATCTAGTGGGGTTTTTTGGCCTGGAGGAAAACTGTGATATACATGTAAATAATAAACAACTGATGACATGCAGAGTTGCCAGAATGAAAACTGGAAAGGGCTCCTGTACCTCTAACAGTTGTGCAGAAATATGAATTTCGACAGGTGTTGTTACCTGGTTATGTGACAAGCAACACCTGCTGAAATCAGGACCCCTACTCAGCCACTAAAGGTATAGTAGCCCTCTCTAGTTTTCATTCTGGCAACCCTAATGACATGTAACCCTGCACTCCCCACTGTAAGAATAAATTGGGGTAGTATTAAAAGGTAGTATAAGTTTTTGTATAGAAAGGCACACAAAACACGGAGGTCTGCACTGAAAGTACATTTTTGTTTGTCCTTCCTCAAGTGGGGCTTTCCTTTTTTAAAAAAGAGACATAATCTCTATTAACAAGACAACATAAGCCCAGAGGTGAGAACTATGTGGCCCTGGAGTTCATGTTGGAATGCAACTCCTGTCAGCACAGCCAATAGTGAGGAATGCTATGAGTTGATGTATTTGGAGGACCACATGATTCCCACTCCTGATATAAATATTTGGAGGACCACATGATTCCCACTCCTCCTCCCTTACCCAGTTTAGGACTTCGCCAACTTTGAAGAATTTGAGGGATCAACTGGCCAAGCATCCAACAGACTAAGGGTGGGCAACTGCGCAGAGGCCAATTTTATTTATTTAAAGTATTTCTGTATCACCTCCTAAACCATAAGGGTTCCTGAGGCAACGAGCAAATAAGCCATTAATATGATACAAAGGTATTTCTTCTCCCAGTGCCACATACCCCCAGTAACTCTGTTTACCTCTGCAGTCCCTCATGAAACAGTGGTGGAAAATGTTCCTGTTGTCATTTTGAGAGGGTCTGCAGAGGAAATGGAAGTAATTGGAGGCAGTACAGCATTCTGGGGTGCTTGGTGTTTTCTCAGGTTTTCACACATCGAGGGCTTTCTGTGTGGGTTTGGGGCCAAAAAAATGCCCAAAAATCATACAGATTTTTTTTTTAATGTAGGGGACTGGAGGACTTTGGGGGACTGGGGGGGGCCTCCAGGGGCCACAAAGGTAGGGCCCATCCCTGTAATATACAAAGCCTATTTTTTTCTATTTATTTATTTCAATACTAATATCTACTCATTACTCACTCCCCTTTCACCACCCTTTTCTAGTTTAAAGTACCCTTTCACCACTGCTATTTCGGTAAAAAGTGCACATTAGTCAAAACAGTCATTATCTGCTGCCAATCACTTCAGGATTCCTGCATCAAACTTATATGGATGTTGCCTTTAACGTAATATGCTAGAAAAGCATAATCAACCACCTTGTGTCTGGCTCCAATAAAATTATCTTGGCAGGTGTTGGAACACATTTCTCTTAATCTCAAATGATCAAGTAACTCATTCAGAAAAGAAGGGCCAAACACTATAATCAGCACTAACCATTTACATTCCGTTATAAATGCCTCTCTCATTGTCCTTTGCATGCCACTGAATCTCACCCCACCGTCTTCTCCCATGTACAGCCACCTCCTTACCCTTTAGTCTTCTTGTAAGTTGAGCCAACAGGGCACGGCACAGGGGGAGAATAAGGTTTGCCAGCAAATTCAGGATCTGGAACGCAAACTTCTAGTGACAAGTCTTCGCTTAGCTTGAAGCCAAAGTCACTAAGCAGGAAGAAAGGAAAAGAGAAGAAGTGTAAATAGAATTGTATGGTAAGGGTATTTTATTAACTACAGTTTCTATTTGCAAAAGATGCAAAACATCCAGAGTTCAGGAAAATACAGGTGGTCAAAGGGATTGTTTTTACAAGAATTCAAATAACTCATAGCATGCCCTTTCCATCAGATGATCTGAGAATAGGCTAAACTTTCCCAGAAAAAAATTGCCAACTATTAGTGATTCAGCTGGATACTGAAGGGATTTATTTGGCTCCCCATACCCAAAAAAGCTTTAATCAGGATGTGGAAAACTGTATACCATCAACAGTTTAACACGGAGAGGGAGGGGGGAAATGTAAAAGATACAGTTTAAAGTTGAATCTTCTTCTGAATCTGTATGAGGAAATCTCTCAGACATACATGCATTATTTGTATCTCATCTTCCTCCAAGGATCAGGGCTCTTCCCTCTCCCAAAGGATCAAGGGAGCTTAGGATACATTTTAGATCTCCCATCTCCCTTTGTACACACCTATTATCATGATCATCATCATAATCATCATTGTATTATATTATTTATGTAGTGTCACCAACGTACATGGCGCTTTACAATAAAACCACCAAAAACAGTGGGTACTGCAAAGGCGTACAATCTCAAATACATGTGCATAGTTGCCCCTTCATTTTTGCTGGGGTTTGGTTCCGGGACTCACCGTGAATACCAAAATCCGTGAATACTCAAGGCCCGTTAAATGCAATGGCGTAGCAAAATGGTGTCCCTTATATAAGTTGGTAAAATGAAGGTTTGCTTTTTGGATTATTATTTTTTTAAGAATATTTTCAAGCCGTGAATACTTAAAATCAAATATTTTCAAGCCGTGGATACCAAATTCGTGGATACAGAGGGACAACTGTATACAGTATAACACCGATATCCACAGGGGATTATGTTCCTGGACTTACCAAGAAAACATGAAGCCATGGATAATAGCAAACCCTATTAAAATAAATGACTTCTGTCCCAAGCATACAGAGTTGCCCTGGAGGACCTAGAGATTCCTAGAGAGAACACCTCTCTAGGAATCTTTAGGTCTTCTAGCATGACACTATGGTCAACCTCTGGTGAAAGCATACCACAGAATCATGCTGGAGGACCTAGAAAATGCTTAGAAATAACATATTTTTATGGACGCAGGTTAAGTAGAACCGTGGGTACATGTCCTGTGGATACGGGGGTTGTACTGTACACATACAGAAGGAAAGAATAATAAAATATAAAATTATACAATACAATGGCAGAACAAATTGTCCACGTAAAATGCAAAAAAATACAGTATAATATAAAGCAAACTGACACCTGTGCACACTTTTTAGCTCCTGTGAGATAGATTAGGTCAAGAGATAACAAATGGATCATGAGCAACCAATGAGCTTCATGACTGAGTAGGAATTTGAGTTTGAACCTCCTCAGTCCTAGTCTTAACACTCTAACCACAACATCACACTGATCAGTACATGAGCTCCGTAACACAAAATACCGAACTATTCCATAAAAGCTACAGACGCTGGTTATCTGTACAGGAAGATCAGTTTATGTGGCAAAATCCATTGCAGAATGCTGTCTGGAGAAGAGACAGGCCCCAGAAAATGCAGAAGCTGTTCACCTCTGAATTATGGGTTTTACATGGCTTCTTCTGGTGACATTCTTTTAAGATCCAGATTGCTAGCACCAATTGGTATTGGCTTTTCATAAGATGGGTTGACACAGAGCTGTCTGCCCTGTTAACAAACTCCAGTATTTAAAATATCTATTTAAATCACGTCTGCCTAGAATTGTAGGGACTTAGGCATAAAGCTAGACATATCTAGAGTAGATGCAGTGAATTAAGTATTGATTTACCATCCAGCAATTGATTTAAGGGATCTACTCCATCTGGGACTAGCAGTTAGATGGAGAACCAGCACGGCATAGTAGTTTAAGTATTAGACTGGCACTCTAGGAGATCAAGGTTCAAATCCCCCACCTGGCCATGGAAACCCACAGAGTGACTTTGAGTATACACACTCCCTCAGCCTCAGAGGAAGGCAGTGACAAATCCCTTCTGAACAAATCTTGCCAAGATAAACACCATGATAGGTTTGCCTCAGGGTCATGACATGCTGAAAATTAGTTGGAAGGCATACCACAGCAGATGGATTTGGGCTTTGATCACTGATAGCTGTTTTAACAGAAGGCTGTGCCATGGATAACTCTAGTAACTCACCATTCATAGTCTTCTCGAGTACAAGAACAGTTGGAGACCATGACCGGGCGATCAAAATCTTCCCCGTTGAAACATGTTGCATGGGGTGTCCGCCTTTTGAAGACTGTCTTATGCCCCAAGAGGCACTCATTGCCTCGCTCATCAGAGGGAGACCACAGTTTGTAATCATTTTCCGTGCAAGGCACCCCTGCAAGACAATATGGGAGGATTAGACTTTTGAAAAGGGTACGAACAATACCAAAACAAAAAGCAAAAAACCACAACCAGGTGAGATTCAACATCCACATTTATAATTGTTATATACCACACTTTAAAAACAAAGCGAGGTTTTGGCCCAGATGCTGACAGGCAAAGAAAAGTGTAACTGTAGAGAGGAGTATGTAGGTTGGTGTCGTCCTATACCTAACACTCATCCTTTAAACCTGGAGGGTAGGAACAGGGAGACGAGTTTGATTAAAAGAGGCCAGCACAGTTTAAAAACCATCAAACACAAACTACCAGTTGCGTGAGGTGGCCCACAAGAGGCTCAAAAAACTACATACCCCCACTGTAAACCTGTCAATTTTTTCCCCTCTGGATAGCTGGCAAGGATTTGACAGGCAACAAGGTACGGCTGGCTGCGACATCAGCTACGTACACATTTGCCCTAAAAACAACAAAACTCTCAAACTGCTCAGGAAAGGTATTTCCCAACTCCTTTTAGAAAGCTGTGCAGAGGCTCAAATGCTCTTGCCAAACAGGTAAAGACAACCCCTTGAGATGGAAGATGGCCTTGTTAATGCCTACCGAAATAAATACCAGTATCCACAGGGGTTCAGTTCCTGGACTTACCGTGGATACCGGAACTGCAGATAACAGCCAACGCCACCAAAAACAATGGGATTTCCGGTTTTACATACCACAGAGTTGCCTTGGAGGACCTAGAAAATGTCTAGAGGATTTTCCTTGGTTTTTTTCCGGGCTGTGAGGCTGTGTTCTGGAATAGTTTCTTTCTGACGTTTCGCCTGCATCTGTGGCTGGCATCTTCAGAGAATGATTGGGTAGGTGTGTGTCTGGGGTTTATATGCTGTGAACCCCTGTAGGGGAGTATATGTAAATTTGTGTAATTGAATGGTTAGTTTCTGGGTATAGACCATTCTGTTGTAGATCACCACAGATGCAGGAGAAACTTCAGAAAGAAACTATTCCAGAACACGGCCTCACAGCCCGGAAAAAAACCAAGGAAAATCTATGGATGCTGGCCATGAAAGCCTTCAACTTCACAATGTCTAGAGGATGCCTTTCTAGGCATTTTCTAATAAGACTCTATGGGATGTGTTCTTGTTTTGGTGTCCTGAGGATGCCTGAAACCACAGATATTGGTTCTGCAGGAACGGGGGTCCAATTGTACCTCCACTCTATTTGGTTATTTCTCATAAGCCATGCTTTACAACCTCTGTCTAGTCTCTGAAGCAGCTTGAAATCCCCTCAGGCTTCACAATATCTTTCTCCAACCAGAGGAGAGAATGGGCAAGTGGAATAAGCTTTCCAGCATCAACCAAGACTCAGTCCTGTGATCCTCTAGATTGATGCACTAACAACTTTTCTGGCCAACTATACAGAGGCTCTCCTGCAGAACTGCTTTTCTAGAAAGTGAAGAGGGAGTAACACTTCCCTCACCGATCTCAGCATGGGTCCCCCTCTGTCTACTCCATGATCTCCCACTCATTCTTCCCAATCTGAGCAGCCTATAAATGCTTCCAGGTCAGACCAAGTCAGCTGTAGGTCTCTGCCTCCTCAAAAGCGAAATTCTGGTCTTGACTCTATGGCCCACTGCATGAAGTGTCTCATTTGCCAGCATGGCTTTCTGTTTTCCTCCCAGTCTTGTTTCCTCGTCAGCCTTCCTACCCAGCAACTCCCACAGGCTCTTCTTGCCAGCTTCAAACAACAAAACTCTTCAACTCAGGCCTTGCCTCCAACAGACCATTCTCTCCAAACTGAAAGCGTGTCTGCACTACACAGTTATAATAGTTCCATGCCACTTTAATTCTCCTGGCTCCAGTTTAAGAAATACTGGGATTTGTAGCTGGGTGAGGTTCTTAGAAGGTATCAAGGAACCCTGAGAAGAATGGGAATGAGGATTAAATCAGTTAAATTCTCTAGGGTAGACAGCTACTTCAAGGCACCTTGGGAACGGTAATGCAGGGGAACAGACTAGAGCTCTCTAGCAGAGAATTCTCAAGAGAAGTTTCAGAGAATACCTTAGCAAACTGCAGGTCCCACCACCACAACCCGTAACCTTGGGGGATACGTTTCTCGACTTACATTTATAACTGAAACCATTGGAAAACCCTATTAAAATAAAGGACTTCTGGTACAAACATACCACAGAGTTGCATTGGAGGACCTAGAAATTCCTAAAAAGGACACCCCTCTAGGCATTTTCCAGCACGACTTTATGGAATGTGCCCCTATTTTTTTCAGCCATGGACAACTGATATTGATTCCACAGATACGGGAGGTGGGGGGGTGTGAAATGTATAAGATGTAGGATTCCTTAGGATGGAGTCATGACCGTTAAAGTGGTATGAAAATGAGGTAACTGTGAGGTAACTGTAATGCAAATACTGTACATCTTGAGTTTCCTGAGCTACCTATAGGCACAGCACGGTTTCCTATATGCTCTTCCTATGCCCTTGCACAGGATGTACCCCTACTCCACTCCCACTCCTATACTAACCTTGTTGGGACCTCTACCTCCTGCCTTCCCTGGCTCTCCCTGTTTACCTGGCCCTAATGAAAGCAATGCAGCTTCCCAATGTAAAGCAGTACTATTCTGAGATTAATGGCATTCATTAGACAAAAGGGTTATGCACTGCTATGGCAGACAGTGGTAAACATGTCCTGCTGAGCAGTAACAAAATTACTTGGAGCATCTTATTATTTTAAAAGCCCTTCCAGCTGCCAAGCGGCTCCACTTAAAATGGAGAATTAGGAGACACTGGTCATACATTCTATTCAAGTTTATTCTTCTGCCAAGCTCACACGCCTCTCTGATTTGAATGTGTGATTTCATTGCAGCATTTTAATCACCGATAATGCACTTTGTAGAGACATTTTCAGGGAAGAGAATTTTCCCTTCTCCATAAATCAACACTACTGTCACTTAAAAAAAAAAAAAGAATGGAAGAAAGGACTTTACATTATGAGACAAGATGTTAAGGCTAAAATCCTAGACATGCTTAGCTAAGTACCACTTAGAATAAGTACCACTGAGCTCAGCAGGACTTACTTTTGAGTAAACCTATTTTCACAACCAGCTCCCTCACTCACCTAGCACATCAGTGGTATTGATCTGCAGGATAAGCCAGCTGTGCCCATTCTCTTTGTAAGAGCCAAAAATGGTGAAAATTGTGCTTTTTTCTCCAGGCTCTGTCAGAAGGCCATAAACAAAGACTGGTTTCTCTGAGAAGGTGAACGTCTTCCAAGTCTCTCCTTCATTTGTGCTGTACCTACAGATGCACACAGAACAAAGATAAAAAACATGGCAGGTTGCTAAATATGTCCTACAGCAAATTCGATGGCAAACAACTCTTGTTCAGGTAGATCTGCCAGCCTCGTTTACTTACTTGAGCTGATTTGTCTCTGTACCCTGAGTCACTGCCATGAGGATCCCTCCATGGTCACCCCAGGAATAATAGTGGGGTCCAGACAAGACCTGAATGAGGAAGCAAACAGAAAGTCATGATGGGAGGATGTAATGGGATGATGATGTCAGATGTCACATTAGAAAGCAGCTGCTTAACATTCCTCTTCTATATGCTGAATGAAATAGCCACACTTGAATCAAGTTTCTATTTCAAACTTTATTAAGCCATCTGACCAACCAGTTCCACACTTGTTCAAACAGGCTTTTAGAAACACTTATGCACATGGTTGCATCCATGGCGAAGAAATGCTTTGCTCACCCGGTAACACAGAGGAGCAAAGCATTTGCAAGGCACATTTTGGAAAAGTTTTGTCACTTCCATGATTAAACATGTGTCTGGAGCTTGTGATTCTCTCTCTGGCTTTTCTTCGCAAACGAAGATTCAGGAAGGACTCATCCCGCGCTTTCTGCAAGCGCGCTGATGACTAAAAAGGCCAATCCGAGATAAACAAGTCCGGTTGCAAAAAGCACAGCAGAAGGTCTCCTTGGGTGATGTTTTTGGGTTGTGATTCTTTCTGCGTTGTCGTTTCTCTTCAAGACTTGTTCGTCGTGAGTTCTCAAATAAGGCTGCAGCATTGTGGATAGTGCGTCTCCATGCCTCCCGATGTGAGGCCAGGGCGGACCACTGTTGGTGATCAATTTGGCCAAGCCTGAGATGTTGTTTCAGGGAGTCTTTGTATCGCTTTTTTGGAGCGCCCCTCTTACGCTGACCCGTGGCGAGTTCACCGTAGAGTAGTATTTTGGGGAGGCGATGGTCCTCCATCCTAGAAACGTGCCCTGCCCAGCGCAGCTGTGTTCTCAATATCATGGCCTCAATGCTGGTGATCCCTGCTTGCTCAAGGACAGCAACATTCGTCACATAGTCAGTCCAGTGTATATTTAGGATTGTGCGTAGACAGCGCTGATGAAAGCGCTCGAGGAGTCGTAGGTGGTGGCGATAGGTGACCCATGTTTCAGATCCATAAAGGAGGATGGACAGTACGATGGCTCTATACACACTGATTTTTGTGCTTTGCTTCAGGTGTTTATTGCTCCAGACTCTTTTGTGAAGTCTTCCAAATGCACTATATGCCTTTGCTAATCTGTGATCGATCTCTTTGTCAATCTTGGCATCTGAGGAGATGATGCTTCCCAGGTAGGTGAACTGCTGAACGGACTTGAGCACTGATTTGCCGACGGCAATGTGGGGATGGTGGTGTTCGTCCTGTGGTGCAGGCTGGTAAAGAACTTCTGTTTTCTTCAGGTTGACTTCTAGCCCAAACAGCTCTGCAGCTGTTGCAAAGCAGGATGTTAGGCGCTGCAGAGCTGCTTCTGTGTGGGCAACAAGGGCAGCATCATCGGCGAAGAGCAGCTCACGGACTAGATAGTTTAGAGTCTTAGTGTGAGCCCTCAGACGGCTTAAGTTAAACAAGCTACCATCAGTACGGTAGCGTATATAGATGCCGTCGTCTTCTTCAAGCTCTGCCATAGCCCTTTGGAGCATCGTGCTAAAGAAGATTGTAAATAAAGTTGGTGCAAGAACACAACCTTGCTTCACTCCATTAGTTATTAGAAAGGGCTCTGAAAGAGCATCGCCATATCTGACTTGACCACGCTGTCCCTCGTGTAGCAAGATAATCATTTTAAGGAATTTGGGGGGACATCCTAGTCTTTCCAGGATCTGCCACAGACCTTTTCTACTTACAGTGTCAAAGGCTTTGGTGAGGTCAACAAATGTTACATAGAGACCCTTGTTCTGCTCCCTACATTTTTCTTGCAGTTGCCTAAGGGCAAATACCATGTCTATAGTACTTCTATTGGCTCTGAAGCCACATTGGCTTTCAGGGAGAAGTTCTTCTGCAATAGCAGGAACTAACCTGTTCAGGAGTATCCTTGCAAGGATTTTTCCAGCAATAGAGAGCAGTGTTATGCCTCGATAGTTTGAGCAATCAGATTTTGCTCCTTTTTTCTTGTACAGGGTGATGATGACTGCGTCTCGGAGGTCTGATGGCAGTTCCCCTTTTTCCCAGCAATTCACAAGGAATTCGTGGAATTTTTCGTGGAGTGCATGACCTCCGTGTTTCCAAACTTCAGGTGGGATTCCATCAATCCCAGCTGCCTTGCCATTTTTCATCTGCTGTATGGCCTTAAGGGTCTCTTCCAAAGTGGGAGCTATGTCCAATTCATTTTTCATTGGTTTTTGTATCATATATTGGATAGCTGAGGCTTGGACTACTCGGTTGGCGCTAAAGAGACTTTGAAAATGTTCAGCCCAACGATTTGTGCTTGTGATTACCGTCTATAGAAAGTGGATTTAAATTCTGATGATTACTCTCAACCAGTGCTAGGTGGCAAGTTTAGCCTTTGTATCACCAAAAACGAGACCCACAAACAATGTGTTTTTAAGAATCTGGCTTAATGGGGGAGCTAGGTATGGTGTACTTTCCAACTTTTAAATTAAGGTCCTTGCACAATGGAAACCAATATGACAGCTTTGTTTCAATATGGTATAAACGTATTGTATCAGCACTTGAAGACTCATCTCACGATGTCCACAACAAAAGTTTGGGAGAAGTTTGTATGTCCATTTTAATGGATATATAATTGTTGACAATACGGACTTGGAGCTGAACAAAATACATCAAAGTATTGATTCTGTAGCAAAGATATAAGGGGATAAAAGAAGAAAAGACTAGAAAATACAAAAACAAAATGCATTAAAAACTAATATTGTTTCCACTTCTTTGTATTAAGAACTTCTTTGTCTAAGTCATGATACACAGTTTCTCAGCCTCAAGTTTTGACCAGTTGGAGTCAAATGTCCATGTTTCAGATGCCCACATCTCTAGCAATCTGGGTGCTTATGGATAAATTTCAACCTCCTGGGTCTGTATTCTTGATATCTTCAACATGTGAGCAAGTGCTCTGGTGACTCCTGAGCACTTTTTTAGAAAATATATAAATATGTATATAACACGAGAGGTTGAGTCTTGCAGCTGCTCTCCTCCTCCTCCTCCTACCAGCCTTGGCCCTAGCCAAACCAAACCAACACTACTCTTGGAGCGGAAAAGGAGGTGGCTCCGTTCACAGTATTTAAACATTTTGCAGATGTTCAAAAGCAGCCTTAGACTAACATCAGTCAGCGAGAGCTTACCACAAAACCCACTGCAAACCAGACCACCCAATCAGCCAAAGGCACTCATAAAATTTGGCCCAAGCCCCCACTCTGATGGAAAAGCACCAAAACTCTTTGGCTGCTCACACAGGGACCCCCCTTCCTGCTCACCCAGCCACCACCACTGCCAAACAAGAAAGAATCCCACCACACTTTGGCTATACTGTATTTTCAAAGGCAGATAACCAAATATAATATAGGAAACTTAAGATACGAAAGCAAACCAACCAGCCCTCTTATTTGGAAAGTCATGATTTTGTGGAGAAACCCTGTTTGTTAGCAAATGTTCTTTACATTTAAAAGGGCCTACGTTTAATTTCTGAACCAAACAATGCAGGGTTCTGGACGTATGTGGAAATTCTAAACTTTCAACATAGATGCTTTCCCTCTTATTCTGTGAGGCATGGCAACAGGCCACAGCAGTTACTGTGCAGGGAGGAAGAGAGGACTGATATGCTCAAGGAACTCTTCCACTTTCCTTGACATCAAAGGTGGAAAACCTGTGGCCCTCCAGATGTTGTCGGGCTGCAAATATTGTCGGCTTTAGTCAACACAACCAGTGGAGAGGTACCATACAAGGAGGAGGCCAGCAACATCTTGAATGCCATATGTTGCACTGCCCTGATCAACAAACAGCATTTATACACAGGATAATTTATGGGATGCAGGAGCAGCAAAATCTCAGGCACGGGGCATAAATCCAGCCCTCGGGACTTCGAAAGATGGCCACATCCTCTTTCCTGTGTTTCTCCATTTCTCTATGGCAGGGCTACGCAAAGTGTGCAGGTAACTCTTGGCCCCCACCTTTGTGACCCATAAAGTCCCCTCCCACCAGTCACCTAAAGCTCCCCTTAAATCCCATGCACACACCAAAAAATTAAAAATCACATCATTTTAAGGCAATTAGAATTGCTCAGAAATTCCTCCAAATGCATGAAAACATGCAAATACCCCTACCCAACCCACACAGAACTGCATAATACTTCCAAATACCTGTTTTCTAATGCAATCACTCTCAAAATGGCAACAAGAAGAGACACAACTTCACTTCCTGTTGCATTTTTCAGAAGGTTTGCAGAGGAACTACCTCCCTTTTTCTCTATAGTTGCTCTCAAAATGTGAACAGGAAGAGATGCATTTTCACTTCTTGTCACCATTTTGAGAAGATCTGCAAAGGAAAACAGAAGTATTTGGGCTTGCTGGGAGGGAAGTTGGTCTGTGAGGGAGGGGAATGTCTGGGGGGAATTTGGTCCCTGGTCCTCATGCAGTTGTGTGCCTCTGGCTCTAAATAGTGAAATAGCGCTTACTTACTTGCAGTAAAAGCTTGAAGCTAAAATACCCTGGCATTTTGGATATTGTACCCTTTGCCTTTGGTGCTACCCACCATTAGAAAACAGTCCCCAAGAACCTTTCTGATATTCAATCTGCCTCTCCTGCTGGAAGAGGTTCTCTCCCCTTGTATGGTACCACCCTTGATATGGATTCTCCAACACACCTGGTTTCCAGAAGTGTATGCACCTGTACTGAATATAAATTAATTCTCTTCTCTCCAGCTATGTTTGCTACAGATGCACCAAATGAGAGCCAGCATCACAACCTTGTGATTGTGGTTCTCATTTTGGTGTAACTACAGTGAATCCAGCTTCATCATGCACTCCTTGACTGAACTGAACAACCCGTGGACTGCTTAACTTGTTTCATCATGGACTGCCTGGCTGGAGGACTGCGAGAGGAAGACTCCATGGAGGATGCTCACAAATTCCACGTGCCTTACCTCTTTCCATCGGACACCAGCACTGCTTGAGATGTACACATTCATTTTGCTTGCCATGTTCTTGCCCACAGAGCCTAGAGAAAGAAAACAGGTGGATTCTTCAAGGATTCTGTCTGGTTTCATTTTAAAGTCATAATTCCCCCTTAAGGTGCAAATTATTGCTGCATAGTGTCTTTGGGAGTCAAAACTGGTTTACACTGAAAACTAGACACATACAGATTTTACAGCCAGATTATGAAGAAAAATTCTGTTTTATTTGCAACTCTTTAGTCCATGCATGCACATGGTTTCAGAGCAGGGTGGGATGCAGTGGTGGCTCATGGTTTCCAAGTCACTGGAAGGCAAATCTCCTCTGGGTTTTAGTCTGAATCTTAGCTATCAAAGTTGTTGAATCCATCTGGGGGATAACATTCAGCAGCTTGGATAGCATGTTTGAAGTTCAGCTGAAAACTAAGCTTCAAACTAAAACTACCAGCCACCACTGGTGAGTTACTAAGAGGCTGTTTGTTACACCAGTATCCCTGGGATTGCAAAGGTTCCTGATTGCCTTCCAAGTTCAACTCCAGTTACAGCCAATGATCCATGGCCCTTTAAAACAGGTGTGGGCAACTGGAGATCACAGGGGCCAATTTTGCCCCAACAAGGCTTGCCCTGGGCTACATCCCTTTAGAAAAAGTCTTCTTTTGCATTTCTTCAAACCCAGAAGTGACCCAAAATTCACTTGGTTTTGTGGGGGAAACACTCCCACCCCCCCTCAAGTCAAACTCATCATCTCATTTTAGAGGTACATTGTTGGTCCTGGAGGCTTTCCACAGCAGCTGTTCTTTTTCTACCAAAAAGATAATTTTCTTCAGCTGTGAAAGTGCTCTGTGGTGCCAAAAACAGACAGAGGCAGAGGCCATGGGCTATTTGTTGCTCAGCTGTGAGGCCCATTCAAAATACAGAATTATAATGCTATTATTCCACTTTAACTGTCATGGTTCTATGGAATCCTGGGGTTTGTAGTCTGGTGAGGCACTAGAGCTCTCTGGCAGAGAATTTTCAACACACCTCTCTAATCTGCAAACCCCAGGATTCCAAAGGACAGACACACATCAGTTAAACGGGAATGAAAGTGCTATCATTCTGCAGTATGGATGGGTCTCATGATGTAAATGGCCTAGCAAATCCAAGTGACTACCTCTATCTCTCATTCTATCACCATCTTTAAACACATCAGCTCTACAAATGCGTCAGGAAATGTCCATAGTTAGCAATGGAGATATTCCTAGGGATTCACCAAAGCCCGAGCCTCTGCAACTTCTGAATGTGGAATAAAACCAGATTTTGTTAGCCAGGGTAAAAAAACAAGATGGAGGCTTAAATCATTTTAAATGGGGTTTTGCAATTAGCATAATATTGAACTCACCTGATTACAGGCACATTAGGGAAGGCAGGCAAAAAGCTATAAATCAGGGTGGGGCAACTGTGAGAAGTTAGGGGGCTGTGTTATCCGCCCCCCAGGAGACCTTAGAGGGCTGGACCTATCACCATACTTCCTGCAGCCCCCCACCAAGTTTTTGCCCTCAAATGCCCCCTATAGGGAGTGAGGAGGTTTTCTGCCATTTTATATAAGGGATACCATTTTATATAATGTCTGTAATGGGACTATAATGGGACTTGAGCAATGGATTTTCGTATCCATGGAGGGGAGTGTCCTGGGACCAAACCGTAGTGGATACTGAGGGCCCACTGTATAGGCTCAGGAGAGACCTTTCTTAGTAACAGGTAGCTACCTCCTGTTCACATCCTGTTTTTAAAAAATTCTCTCCTGACTCTAAATAGCCCCAAAGCGTGGCAAAACTACCCTTCCAAGTCCTCTAGAGGGCATTTTAGAAAGGGCATTTTGAGCCATTAAAAAAGACTTTTGACCTGGGGGGGGGGTGGCTAGAGGCAACAACAACAACAACAGCCTAAGGGCTGCCATTTGCCCTTCCCTGCTACAAACAAAAGTCAGAACAGCCATTATACCTGTTGCAATGATCAGTCCCGGAGCAGACTCTTTGGACAAGATGGGCATCCTGCGCAACTGGAAGTTGAGGAGCTGACTCAGCCGCTGGGCCAGGTGAAGGGAGCAGCCCTGGGAAAGCTAGGAGAGTTGAACAATCGCAGGGTCACTTCATTCATCTTGCAGGACAGAGATACATTGCCCTCCCCTGCAAACAGGGAGTGGCCCTGCATGCACTACTGAGTGTGGACCCTTATTCAGAGCATGCAAAAGTTCGTTTTTTGGACTTCCGCTCCCAGAATCCCCCAGCTTGCATGCCCAATGGCCATGCTGTCAGCGTGCTCTTGGAGCGGCAGTCCAAAAAATGGAACTTTTCCAAGCTCTGGATCTTCCTCTGAACAAGAGCAGTTCTGGGGAGTTTCCAATGAATTCCTTTTATGCATGCATTTGTGAATGTCCAAGGTGCACAACTTCAGTTTCAAAGTGAAAATGCTGCACTGTTAATGCAGCTTGTTTAATATAGTACATGAAAAAATAGGAAGGGGAAAAAACTCATAGAAGAGAAACAAGATCCCTGCAATTCTTTAAAGTACTGATAAATTTGTTGTGATGCAGGTCGCAGACTGTTGATTTGTCTGTCACTTTAATGCATTTCCTGCCCCTCCACAAAAACTAGAGGAACCTTGTAAATTGAAAGTGAAAAATATGCATGCCAATAAATAATGAGGACACATAGAGACAATTAAGAGACACAGCAAGACAGCAAAGCACTCAGGATAAAATCTACCTTAAAAATTGGGGCAAACACAAAACAAGCAGCATTAAACATTCCAAACTGTATTAAAAGGCCAGTTGCTCTTCTGTTCTGGTAGAGCCATCAATTAGATTAAGAGATATAAGAAAAGGTCTACACAGATGGCCAAAAGGCTGAAATAAATACTTCCTTGGTCTTTTTCATTTGTTTTCTTTTATACCCACCTTCCCTCCAAGGAGGCTCATTGTGGAGGGCATGGTCTTCCTCCCATTTTTCTCCTGACAACAACCCTGCTAGGTAGGTATCACTAAGAATTAGTAACCTGTCCAAAGTCAGCCACTGAGCTGAGTAAATATTTGAACCCTTAGCTCTTCAGTACAAGTCCAACACTAGCCACTGCGCTACACTCTCAGGTGTGTACTTTTTTCTTCCTGTGTCTCTTTACATCTAACTGCTCAAGAGGTCCCTTTGCCCATGTGCAAAATCGGCATCTAAACCACAAATTTTGTGCCAAAGAATGTTTCTTTCCCCCGCTCAGGCCCAAATTCTAATTTGAGGTAGCTTTGCGGGGGCACCGCTAATAAGTGGGTAAGCTTAAGTGTGGTCAGAAAGGCCAAAAGAGAGCAGGCTGGGCCAGAAGTAATTTGCACATCACACACAACTAAGTTCTATGCATGCCTATTCAGAAACAAACTCAGTGCATCAGCTTCCCTAGAGGTGCAGCCCTATAAAACCCTTTCCCCAGGCTGCAATGAAGAACTCAGTTCTGCAAGCTTCCATTCCTGAGCTTTCAAGTAGTCTTCTCCTCTCTGAGCACTATCAGGGTGAAGAGCAAACTAAATGGAGGGCCAAATGGGCAACCTTCAATTGCTGCTGAAACCAGATCCCCATCCCTGCTTTATGTCACAAGGAACATGTTAAGTCTCAAGGTTAAAAACTAACAAACAAACAGCATTTGTTAACAAGAGAACTGAGATGGTTCTCCATCTGGAATCCAGAGCAGCAAACAGAGGCTACAGTCTCAAAACACACAGACTTCTACTGCTTACTAATTTCTAAACAAAGCAGCAAGAAAAAGTTGTAGAAAGAAACATTGTACTTCCTCAGGCATCCTTGGAAATAATATCTCAAAAGCAACATGGAGAGCCACTGAGTAACTATGAGATCTCCTCCCTTGTTGGGTGGTTGGTTTATTACACTGAGGGGGTGATAAATCAGCATCTCAACAGTACTGACAGGTTGATCAATTGATTTGATTCACTCAAGGCAGCTTACAACACAGGTTAAAACAAAATGGATAAAACAATATGAGGTGCAAAAGTTAAAAGCCAATCCAATTAAAACATACTTTAAAACAATTTAAAACAACAGTATGTTATAATATAACATATCATAAACAGCTCACCATAACACATCCTTCTACTCCAACTGGTTAAAGACTGAGTGCTTGTTTAAATAGGAAGGTCTTTGCCTGCCAGTGAAAAGAAAGCAGAGAGGGGACCAAACGAGCCTCCCTCGGGAGGAGGGAGGTCCACAGCCTAAGAGAAGCCAGAAGGTTCTCTCCCATGTCCTCACCAGATGAGCCTGGGAGGGTGGTGGGAGGCAGAGAAAGCCCTTTTCCAAAGATAGCAAAACTTGGGGAGGCTCATATGCAGAAATAATGGTGTTTCAGATAGTCTGGACCTAAGTCATATAGACTGTACAGGTCAGGACCAGCACTCTGAATTGTTCCCAGAAATAGACCAATAGCCAGCCAGTGGAGCCGTTTCAAGGAAGGATTTATACACTCCCCATTACCAGCCCCAGTCAGCAGCACTTTGGATCTGCTAAACTAACATGTAATGAGTGGGAAGAAAGTTATTCCACCAAATGTCATGAGTAACCATCTCTAGTGACCTTTCAAAAGTTATCTTTAGATGACATTTTAGGTATGTTTAGAAGCATTCTGACAGGATTTTTACATTATTTTTTTTTTGCCATTATCATATACATCCTAGGGTTGCTTTCTTTTTAAAGGAAAAGGGGTGAGCAACCTAACATACTACTTTTTAGCACTGCAACAAGTACAGTTGTCCCTTCATATTTGCTGGGGTTTGGTTCCAGGACCCCTCATGGGTACCAAAATCCGTGAATACTCACATCCCATTGTATGCAATGGCACAGCAAAATAGTGTTGCAAAATCAAGGTTTGCTTTTTGGATTATTATTTTTTTAAGAATATTTTCAAGCCGTGAATACTTAAATCTATGGATACCAAATCCGTGGATATGGAGGGACAACTATAATGGGAACAAAATCCTCTTCATAAAACATTACACTTAAGCAACAAGAACAAACTGTCTCTAAACAGGACTTTCCTAAGCTATGGTCCCTCATCATCAATTCACGAGCCAGTACACACTGCTCACTTTTACAGTTTCTGTTTGACCTTAACCAGGGGAAAAGAATATACCGGCCAATCTAAAAGCCCTTGTAAGAGGCAACGAGATTTCTTGTATGCATCATTACCTCACAATTAATCTTTTCGCCATAGTGAGTATACTCTGGAGGCTGGAGAAATTCCCAAGTCCCACCTTTGTCGAAGGTGATGACGGAGCGCATGTTCTCCTCGCTGAACAAGCCGTTGATCAAGGTGGCGATATAGACCCCCGGTACCCCCTCGACCCGGTGGAAATCCGCGAAGGGCTCATTTGCAAAGTATCTGCCAGAACGAAAACAAACCGAGCATTGACCCAGGCAGTACAATCAGGTGCCAGGCTTCCCAATAGTTGGCTAATGGGAACGGAGACTGAACCATGGCCCCAGGTGGAAGCTTTCTACACTGTAAAAATATGCCAACAAAGAAATACTTTTAATCGCTTCACAGCAAATGGGAGAGTTTATTCCATGTTCTTACTAACACTGGTGGTACAGGTAGACAATTTTCAACTCTGGACTTAACTGTCTTAACAGAGCCCCTGGAAAAAATATTTTTGGGAGCTATAACTCCCAGCATCCATCAGCAGCCATGCCGGCTAGGGAAATGTGGGAGCTGTAGTCCAGAAAAGAATTTTTCCCAGCTCTGATCTTTAAGACTCTGCCCAGTTGCCTTAACCTATCCCTACTTTGCTGCATTCAATATGCGGTAAGCCAACAATTCTGCATTTGAGGGAGGTCTCTGACTTATTCTGCTAAATGTGGCTCCTCAGTCCTGCCCTAATAACACCACTGACCAGGAAAGATTGATTGATTGATTGACTGATTGATTGGATTTATATTCCACCTTTCTCCCAAGGTGGGATTCAAGGAGGCTGAAAATCGATAGCTTGACAGAGAACAACATGCAAGGAAAGAAAAACAGGCAGCAGCTAGGTTCAACCAGTAGGGAGCAGATTTGGATTTTGAATGGCTAAGACTGGTTTGATTTGGAAGCCATTACCATCCCTATATACAAAAGGTGGGGCAACTGTGAAGGGTCCCTCTGGAGACCTCAAGGACTGGACCCAAAACGCCCTCCCAATACTCAGAAATGTCCTGATGTCTGGTTTAGAAAAATAGGCAGGTTTTTTTTTATTGTTACAGATCACAAAAGAAGGCAGAAGTCCAAAAGCAAAACAACTAACAAAATGCTATGAAAACTCACAATCCCAAAAAACAAGAAATGTGTGTGTTCTTCATGTTTACACTTCTGTATGTAATTTACTGTCTGTTCAGTGTTTTTGTATGTTTT
This sequence comes from Gambelia wislizenii, assembly GCA_030847615.1. Lineage (NCBI taxonomy): Eukaryota > Metazoa > Chordata > Lepidosauria > Squamata > Crotaphytidae > Gambelia > Gambelia wislizenii. The sequence continues at coordinate 37,394,311 of JAUMIR010000007.1, forward strand.
TCCGGCCTTGGGATTTGTGCATCACGATTTTATAATTGCATAATTTACTTCTTCTTTTTTTTTTTGCGTTGTTTTTTTAATAATTTTATTAATTTTTTAAAAAATTAAAAAACAAACATACAATTACTACATAAAACTAACAAACATATATAACAGTGATTCCCTCCACCAAGGGACTTCCCTTTATATTCATCCCTCTTTCCAAAAATTCATTGTTTCCATCTCAGGTTTGCTTCCTCTCCCCTTTATTAATACAAATTCTAAAAATTTACTCCATTTTTCACCAAAAACATTCTTATTTAACCCTCCTTTTTTTTCCTTAACCATATTTGTTAATTTCTCATTTATTGCTATATTCCATACCTCGTCATACCATTCTTCTATTTTATATTCACCTTGTATTTTCCATTTCTTTGCTATTATTAACCTTGCTGCTGTCAACAAATTTGTTAACAAATCCTTAACAATTTGAGGTTCTTGTATTTTTTCACAATATGATAATAATGCTATTTCAGGGCTTAATGGTATATTTATCTCCAGTATTTCACTTATTTCCTTCATTACTATTTTCCAAAATTTCTGTACATATTTGCAATTCCACCACATATGCATATATTGCATAATTTACTTCTTATGGTGTGGTGTTGTTGTTGGGGATTTTTTTGCATTTGTGTGATTTTACAACATTTTGTTTCTGTTTGTCTTTTGCTTTGTTTTTAGTTTTTAATGTTAAACAGCACACAGGGAGGGCACTGCAACCTATATTAAAAGGTGCACTGCTGTTCCTGGATATTTCAGCAGCAGTTCACTCTCTGTCTTTCTCTTTGGGCCTAAAAAAAGCAGAGTCAAGACTATGGAAGGGTCAAGAACCATAAAACCTTCCTTGGGCAGCTTCATGCAGCCCAGGGGCTGCATTTTACCCATGCCTGCTATATACTAAGAATTCATTCAAAGGCTGAATTACACTAGCAATGTAGCTTAAATGGGACTAGTGAGAAACAAGAGGGAGGTGACAGGAGGTTTGATGGAAACCCTGAGGTCTGTGGGAGTGTGAAATATCTTTCAGAGGAAAATAAAAACCCTCAAGGAGGTGGGTGGGATGCAAAAATATACCAAGGTTGACTGGGCATGCTCATTTGGGCACAGAATATTACTGACTGTATGGAATAGGGAAGAAAATGAGGAAGAGAGGGACATGGAATATTATTTTTGTATTTATTTATTTATACCCCGCTCTTCAGCCACAAGGCTATCAGAGTGGCTTACAAATTGTTTTAAGCAATAGCTATTTACACATCTAACTGCATTAAAGTTTCCAATGTGTGTTAGCTAACGGAGTAGCAAGGAGGAGGGAACAGCCAGCTTTCACTATTAACAGGAGTTTCGGGCAATTCAACATTTTGTTGTATGTCCCACATGCACAGACACTGCTTCCCAACTACTAGTCTCTCCTAAGGGGGTTTGGAAAGAATGCAAGAGCCTTCCTGAATGAAACCATCAATGTTTTCCACAGTGCATTCTTCCAAGTGTTTTCCAGAACCTGGTAAGGCAATACCCTGATCTAGCATCTAATATGAAAAGGTATACTGTCCCTAAAATGGGAGGTTCAGTTCAACTACCATGACTAATAGCCATGGACTGTTATCATGATTTTCACTTTGTCGAAAAAGAAGCTGAGATTTGTCTAAACCCTGTTGTGAAACCACCTGAGCCAGTGGCCATTGACAACATCCCATGGCAATTAATTCCACCAATTTTATGTGTATTGTGTATTTATTGTGTATTGTACAAACCAGTCTTTTATCTATCCTATCTATCGATCATCTATCCATCCATCCATCCTGGGTTGAGTTCCCACCAATTTCACTGGACATCTCTTGAATTCTAGTATTATGACTTGGGACCCTATCACACTACATTGTTATAGCACTATTGTTATTGTGCACCTTCAAGTAGTTTCTGATCTATAGCAACCCTAAGGTGACCCTATGGTGGGGTATTCTTGGCAAGGTTTTTTCAGAGGGAGTTTGCCATCACCTTCCTCTAAGGCTGAGAGACTGTGACTTTCCCATGGTCAGCCAGTGGGTTTCCATGGGGATTCAGAACCTGATCTCCAGAATCCTAGACCAATGCTCAAACTACGACCCCATGCTGGCTCTCTATAGATTTTATCTACCACAGCAATATCTTGTTGAATTCTGGGGTATGTAGTTTAGAGAGGCTCAAGAAATCTCTGGCTGAGAATTCTAAATGCCCCTCCCTAAACTGCAAATCCCAGGATTCCATACTATGTTGCCATGGCAGTTAACACGGAATAACTGCACTATAACAGTGTAGTGTGAACTTCTTTCACAGAAAACTCTAGGCTGCATAGGTGAGGAGGAGCCTTTAGTCTTCCTGATGTTTTGGATTTTAATTCCCAGAAACCTCAGCCAGCGTTGGTTGGGGATCATGGGAACTATAGTTTAACACATCCAAGACAGCCAAAGGTTCTTCTTCACTGCCATTATATACCCTGTGACAAAAAAACCACTTCCAACCACAAGCAAGAAAGGAGATGAACCTGTAATAAAATAACTTGTTGGCCAAATTGATCACCAACAATGGTCCGCCCTGGCCTCACACTGGGAGGCATGGAGACGCACAATCCACAATGCTGCAGCCTTATTTGAGAACTCACGCCAAACAAGTCTTGAAAAGAAACAACAATGCAGAAAGAATCACAACCCGGAAACATCACCCAAGGAGACCTTCTGTTGTGCTTTCTGCAACCGGACTTGTTTATCTCGGATTGGCCTTTTTAGTCATCAGCGTGCTTACAGTAAGCGCGGGATGAGTCCTTCCTGAATCTTCGAATCTTGGCCAGTTAGCATTAGTTTGTTCCAGGACACTGCTGTTTAAACAGGAATAATTTGTTCCTGTTTTAAGAGATTTGACAAAATGTGTAAGGACAAAGAGAACCTCAGATAATTTCCCCCTTTCTCAGTGAGAGGCAGAAAAACCTTGACACCATCTGTCTCTTTGATTGGACCACAGACACCTCCTTACCTGACCAAAGTGTCACTTCCAACTCCTCCAGGGCTGTAATAGAGGATATTTTCCAAAGTCAGTGAAAATCTTAGACCTTCCGCTTCTGAGATGTAGAGGTTGGTGCTGTTGTTACTGTGACTGACACACACAAACACTTGGTCTTCAGATGTATCCGCAATATAGTATTCCTTTGAGACAAAAATTAGAGAAACGGCTTTTTTGATCTTTTTACATTTCAAATGCACTTAAAGGTTAAAGTTCAGCAGTCTGAAGTATGAGCTGTGAGCCAAGAAATTCTCAGTTCAAATCTTATTCCTCTTCCATGAATTAACTAGGTAGCTTTAGCTGACCCATTTTTTCCCCTCTGACTCACATTCCCCCGTACGTAAAATGGACATTATAATGCTTCCTTTCAGGGCTGTTGTAATGGGTATACACAAAGATCATGTGGGTAAGATCCCTTACCAATGGAACAAGTTTTTTAAAAATAAAATTCAAATGTGGCAGAAGCACCCCCCTCCAAAAAAACCAGTCACTGGGAACTGAGCATGCTCAGTAGGTCAGGGATACTGACTTCTGTAGGGGGGAAGTGTAAAACCAGGAGGGAGAAGGAACAGATTAGAGTAGCCTGGAAGTGGACATAGTTGGCTGGGAATCCCATACAGAAGCAGTCCACACTGCAATGTTTAGTTAGAGGCCCCCTCTGTAGATTCTAAACAACTACCAAAAACACACACATTTCCTGAACCTTTCTATATGAACTTCCAAACCTTCCCTTATGCATATGTTAATACCTTAATAGGATGCTTTGTCACAAACTGGGCTGCTTGCATAGGCTTGCGGTTGAAGGATACCCACAGCTGAACAGATGTCTGTTGCTGAGAACCCAAAAGATGCTGCAAAAAGGAAAGCGCCAAACTGTAAGCATCCCTTTGATCTTAAATCTGTAACAGTTTGCAAGAAGGTTGTGTGACAAGAATTCATTATTTTTCCTATTACTATGCTATTTTAGTTATTTATATCCCACATTTTTCCCAGGACTCAAACTCAAAAGGCAACTAGAAGACATACAGACAAAAACACAAACAGGTGAAAAACATACAAGAAGTTAATGTTGGAATTTAACTTTCACCAGCTACAGAATTTTAAAAAAAATTAAAACATATGGCAGAATATTGTTTAGAATGGTACGCTCTGTTGTGACTTTGGATTTCTTTAATTATGTTTTAAATTTATTTTGAAACTGTTTTTAACTCTGTGTTTTTAACAGAACTGATGTTTAAATGTAGCATAGCACAGCAACTCTGTGAGGGTGGTTGTATCAAAAGAAGAGCATTCACCAAAGACCTCAAAGACCTGGGCAGGTTCCTATAGGAAGATACAGTCTCCTTCAGATAGCATGGGCTCCATTACAGTATTATATTGCATTTTGTCAATGTCCTGTTGAATCCTGGGACTTTGTAGTTTGGTAAAGCACTAGAGCTCCCTGGCTGAGAATTCTAAATATCCTTCCCTTAAACTCCCAGTTCCACAATTCCATAGGATGTTGCCATGGCAATGAAAGTAAAATATAGCACTTTGATTGTACAGTGTGAATGGGACCCTAGAACCAAACCATTAGGAGCTATCCAAGTGCACAAACTTATTTGGGGGCTAGGATTCCATACTTTGGCAATCTTCATGGACTGGATGGCCCTCGTGGTCTCTTCCACCTCTACAATTCTATGATTCTATGATTCTCCTTTAAAGCTTACACTAATATTTGGAGTGCATTCTCTGGAAGGCAACAGCCACCACTTACTAACCACTTACTAACTGTCTTATCTGGGTCTTTTATGTGGCTACATTTAATCAAGTTATTTTTTTACAGGTATGCATATGCCCTTTTCCTCAATTAATAAGAAAAATGCCACTCTTGTAAGTCTGCCAAAAACCACTTAACCTCTCCAAACTCACTGTGGCCCCAACCCAAACGAATCCAATCATTTCAGCTGGATGGCTTACATTACAGTGGTTTCGGGACCACAGCCTAAGCCAATACTCACTCAATTGCTGGTCACTATCCAAGCAATTAAGAAATGCCACAAATGTTGTAACTAAATCTTGGGATTCCTCTCTTTGCTGCTTTAAAAAAACATGTGTATGGGGAGGGGGTGTTTTCCCAGTAAGCCTATCATCAACATATTCCTATTTCATATGAAGACGAAAATCCCTTATACCAAATCAAGCGCAGCTCTTCTTTGCTTCATCTGGTAGCAGCTTCACCAACAGGGAGAAGTCTTTCCACCACCTGCTACTTGATTATTTTTTAACTCAGGGGGGTGGGCAACAAACTACAACAGTGTGCAGGAGGCTCCTTGTTGTTGTTGTGTGCCATCACGACATTTCTGACTTATGGCAAACCTCTCACAGGATTTTCTTGGCAAGATTTGTTCAGAGGGGGCTTGCCTTTGCCTCGCTGAGGCTGAGAAAGTGTGACTTGACCATGTTCACCAAGTAGAGGATTCAAACCTTGGTCTCCCAGTGTACTAGCCCAATACACAAACCACTACACCACACTGGGTCCTGCAAACTATTTCAAAGATGAACCAAATTCCTAGAGGTCTCAAGGAGAGGCAATTCACCTTGTAGTAAAAGAGGAGTCCAGAAAGTCTGAAGAGATCGATGGCCAAAAGACAGCCATGGGGTAGCTGCCTTGTCCCCAGAGCTCCACTTTGCCCATCCCTATTTCAATTCAAAGGGGGGGGGGCGCTTCGGTCCTCTTTCAGTCTGAGGGCCAAATTCAATTTCAGTTTCAAGAGAAGGGTTACACTCCAAGCCTAGGCCAGGCAAAAAGGTGGAATCGAAACATCTCAAGGTATTTTACCTCCAAGCCCTTCCTGCAAGTAACTAAGCCTTGGAAGAAGCATTTCAACCCAAGGCTAGAAAACCAACAAGCAGAGGTTGTCATGAGGAAGGTAGTGGGGCCTTTTGGGGAACACCACAGGCCAGATTCAGACACAGGAGTTCATGTTCTCCTGCCACGTCGTTTTAACTGGAGAGACTCTGGGTGACACTGGGAAATCCTGCAACCTAATGTTCTAGCAAATGTGCAATGGGACGTCTCCCCCCGCCCCCCTGCAAAGACTTGGGGGCAGGCAAATCCCAAAGCCTTGTTCTAGTTTGCTCACATCTTCCCCCTAAAATACTGCAGATGGTTTTCCTTTCTCATAATGCCCCCCCCCTTCCATTTCCCTTTACCATCCTCCTGTTGTCTAGATTTCCCTATTACTTACAGGCATCTAAACTTTCTGCTCAGTGCTCTAGCACTTCACATTGACCTAGATCTGCCTGAAGTACTGAAATCAAATGCATGGAGAAATACATTTTAACTCTGCTGTTGCACGCCCGTGCACTGGATATGATTACTCCTGCTGATTCCACACACACACACACACACACCACATTTACTGCATTTTTCACAGAATCATAGAGTTGGAAGAGACCACAAGGGCCATCCAGTCCAAACCCCTGGCTGGCAGGAATACACAATCAAAGCACCCCCAAAAGATGGCCATCCAGCCTCTGTTTAAACACCTCCAAAGAAGGAGACTCCACCACACTCCCAGGGGTTGTCTAGACAGTGAAAATACCCCTCATGGAATTTTCAGGGAATCCTACCTGTCTAAATGGGCTCCTGCACCAATCCACACTATTCGGAAAGTGGAGCAAAACAGCAAAAACTGTGCTGTAAAAGTGTTTGTGGCTTTTCCCATGCTTTTTTTTAATACCATGAGGGAGTGTGCATTCCTGCTGGTTTGGACTATCAAATGACAGAAAATTCGAAGGGAAGCACAGAGCTGATTGGCTGGGCGAGAGCAGAAGTGGGGCTTGCTCACAGGGCAAGTGCCTGCTACCACCATGTGGATTTTCGCCTTAGCGATCACTTGCTAAGGCGATAAAATAGGAAGGTTATGTTTTGTTTTACTCTCTTATAAAATCGAAAAATCACTCTATCACTCTAGCGTACCTTGGACAACTTTTTTTAAAAAACAGCAGTAAATCACCTGCAGCTGCCATCTGGAACACAAGGTTTATGGGGGCTCCCAAGGCCAGAAAAACCATTAAGACATGTCACTGTTGCTGCGAGATGCCAATACTACGAGGTACCCCAGGTTTTTTTCCCTCTTGTAAATGAGCCCCTAGTCAGTGTATTCCACTTCCAAACAGCTCTTACTGTCTTGAAGCTTTTCCTAATGTTTATGTGGAATCTCTTTTCCTGTAGTTTGAACCCATGGCTCCATGTCCCAGTCTCTGGGGCAGCAGAAAACAAGCTTGCTCCCTCTTGAATAGGACATCCCTTCAAATATTTAAACATGGCTATCACGTCACCTCTTAACCTTCTGTTCTCCACCACTTCTTTTTGATACCTTCTCTTTCTATAAAGAGCTCAGGGCAGCATATATACTCCTCTTTTTATCCTAATAACAACCCTGTGAAGTCGCTTAGGAATTTTTAGGAATTCTGGAATTTGTAGTTTTGTGAGATATTTAGCCTTCTCTGTCAGAGAGCTCTGATGCCCAAACAAACTACACATCCCAGGGTTCCACAGCATTGAACCATGGCAGTTAAAGCAGTGTCAAATTGGATTATTTCTGCAGGGCAGATGCAGCCTTAGAAACTGAGCTGGTAATCTGTATGGCTGGGATTTGAAACCCAGGTTCCAATCCAGCTCATCAACCCAGCAGGCACCTTCAATAAAAGAGATCGATTACAGAACACATATTTTCTTGTTATAAAAATCTGGAGAGGGAAAAATGGTTCTTAATTCTCCAGGGTAAACATTCTAGAGTCCCACCAGCTTAAAGCAATCATCAATAATAGCATTTGAGTATCCCATCCAAATAAATTCTGTGTTTGGATCCAACACGATTTATCACAAGAACTGGCAAACAAGGCAAAATGTGCACCAGATCCAATTATCTGCTCTCTTATATCATAATACAAGCTGTCCACTGATACACCTGTGGCTGACTGCTTATGTCAACAGGCTTCTGGGTTATTTTAACTCACTCCCTCTGGAAAAGCACAGCACCAATAAGCACCAAGCTGTCTGCAGGAGCCCCATGAAGGAATAATAAGCTCCGATTGCAAACACAAGTCAGAGGAGACCCTGGGGCTTTTCCCTCTGAAGTTCACAACAGGTTCTCTTCCTATTCCTTCCACAGCTGACACAGCGACATTTGCAAAATACTGTTTGGAATGGCGCTGTCCTACCAAATCTGGTGTGCTTAAAGTGTCCAATCCCTTCCCCTCAAAACCAGAGAGGCTTCCCAGCTATTTCAATCTATGTTGTTTGTGTTCATTGGCTGTGTGTTTAAAGCAGGAATGGGCAACGTGGAACTTGCATGATCCCCCCAAAAGCTGCCTCCAAACTCCCTGGACTGCCTTTTCCCCTGGCCTAAGTCAGAGGTTGTATTGCATTTCTCGGACACCTCAAGGAATAGCAATTCAGCTGTTGAATAGGTTTCAGGAACACACCTCCAACAAACACTATTTAACATAAAAAGACCTATTTTTCCAGTTAATTAATTAAATTAAATGTATTAATGAGTGTATAAAGGATGAAAATGGAGAAGAAAACATGAAAGAGGACAAAGTACCAATAGCAGAAACATATTATAATAGGCAAAAAATAAGGAAGAAATATGGACAGAGCTGGCAAGAAGGAAGTTGGTATGAATGAGCTAGTAGGTGAGAAGGTGTGTGGAAGTGAAAGAAGGCAAGAGGAAGTGAATAAGAAGATTGAAGGAAGTAAGAACCAGAGATGTAGGATAAGGATGGAAGATATGCAGTACAAGGTAGAGAAGAAAGAAGAAGTAGTATGTACAGTATATATGAACAAAGAACAAAGATTCTATGTGGCTCAATAACACAGGTGTAAGAAACTAAGAAGAATTGAAGTTTTATTATTGTTTAAATGGATAGATTTGATGAAGGCAATATACAAAGAAAATTGTATATTGATGAAGAAACATTGGGAAATAGACTATAGATGTATCTATGTACAAGTAATTGTTTTTGTTGTTGTTTTTAAATTTGTGATTAATAAAAAGTGTATCTGCAAAAAAATACCTATTTTTTTCAAAACCCAGTAATAGACTTCTAGCCTCTTCCAGTTTAGGGGGGTTGAGGGTGCCATTTTGGCAGTCCATGCAGGACAGAAAATTAGCCCGCAGACTCATCACACTTGCCCAACCCAGTTCAAAGCAGAGGTCAGCAACTTGTGGCTTTCTAGATGTCACTGGAATGTAAGTCCCAGCAAACCCAGCCAGCACAGCCAATGTTGAGGAATGCTGGGAGTTGCAGTCCAACAACAGCTGGAGGGCCACATTGATGCAAACCTGGTTTGAAGCTTTGAAACTCCACAGCCATTTGATGGGTGGGTTACTTACCACAGACTTGGTTGCAAAAAGATATTTGTCTCTGAGCTGGAAGTCTTCAACCTCCTCCAGAAGAACCTCTTTGTTTTCCCTGCTTTGAAAGAAATCGGTGCTGCGAAGGATAGTAGAGGATCGCGTAGGTTCATGCCGCTCTATGTAAACTGCATTCGGCTTGTCATATGGTTCGATTCCCCTTAGCAGGGGGGGAAAAAGATGAAGGTTTTACATATATAGACATACTAAAAACTCAGAGCACTTCATATCTCTCAACTCCACTATCATTATCACCGTTCTAGTGTTTTACCTTGGAGACAACAAAAGAATTGACAGCACAAATTTGTGCTTGCAAGGACATTTGATCAAGGAGCTTCGAGGCTCCAAATCAGTTCAGAGAAAAAAAATTAGCACAATCCTCTCCTTGTTGTTCCTGTTTTCTCCTTGGAAGTACCTCCCCACCACCACCACAATACATTCAGACCCCTGTATCCATGGGGGTTTGGTTCTCAGACTTATCACAGATACAGGAAACCACAGATAACAGTGAACGTCATTGAAAATAATGGGACTTCTGATTTAAAATACCAGAGTTGCCTTGGAGGACTTAGAAAATGTCTAGAGAGGACACCTCTCTACACATTTTCTAGGAAGACGCGATGGTATGTCCTCCTCTTTTTATGTCCCGCAAATAACTCAAACTGCGGATATTGGTTCCACGGGTATAGGGGTCTGACTGTACACACGCTCTCCTGCCTTCAGTCTGGGTTGGGATTAAACCACCTCATTTGGAATGATGGGTAGACTGGTTTGTAATGGGAATAGAAGTGAAACTACACAGGGAGGATGAAGAGGCTCTACAGAGACTCCATGGAAAATTCCAAAACTTACCAGGAAAACGATTTCACGTGTTCGTGAATCATTATCCATGTCTGCCCAAAATCATCTGATTTCCAGAGCTGAAAAATTAGAACATGGGGAAATAACATGGGGATTGCAGTCAATCAGCCAAGCCCAGGCAGCTCCACAGTAATTCACTGAAGGACAAATCCTGCACCAACAGATCCAAGAGCACAGTTTCAATTTACATTAAGATTGCAAAATCCTCTATATCTGAAAGCAAGTACCACTCAATTCCATTGGAACCTACTCCCCAAGTAATTTTGTTTAGAAACAGTCTGTAAAGCCTTTATCTCTGATGCATTGGCAAAAAAGTGTGGTTGCATATGGAGCCAAACACACACACACACACACACACACACACAACAGGGCTGTAGATGCAAACTGGGGTGGGTGGGTTTGCAGACATCCAAAGCGTTCAACACTGCAACTGTTTTGCTGCTGTTCCCATTTGCAAAACAGTAGTTCTACCTTTTGGAGACATGAATCTGGAAAGTGCTCCCTCCTTGTTTATTTACTTACCCTTCAGGCAAGCAATGAGCATCTCTACTGCCAGATCAGAGTGAAGCTATGAAAATGGAAAGGAAGGAATGGAGGAGTGTGGAGAGAGCTTGCCAACAAACAAAAAAGGGTCAGGGAGGGCATGCAATGATTCCTTCCCTCTTATCTGTTGCTAAGAGAAGCCTCAATTTTATTTTTATTTTTAAGCAGGGGAAGTGTTCCAGCTAATTAGAGTAGGAAAACTGAGAGATTGTCTCTCAGCTTTTCACCACCAATAACTCCTTCCAGGAGAATTAACCATCTATCAATTATGGTGAAGCAGATATCCAAACACTGAAGGGAAAGGAAAAACAAAACAAAACCACACAAATGCTGGTATGTGACCATGGAAGACAAACACGGCGGTCCCTGCCAATTTTCAAGGCAGCACAGTATGCTCACTGTCTGGCGTCTCTCTGCCTCCCAATTCCTGCCCATTTCAAGCTCCGATGTGAGAACAATATGAGCCGAGAAACAAAGGGCTCCTTCTTGTTGGAAAGGAGGGATGGGGGTGGAGGCAGGGACACTGGCCTATTTTCTTATTTCCACAGGCTTCGTTTCACAATGGTCAGAAGAGGAGCAGCACTGCTGGAGGCCTTGTTTCCACACAGGCACAAAAAGCAAAACAAAAACAACACAACAGGATTTGGATTTTTTAAAAAAAAAATTGCTGCCAACTGGCCAAAGCCAGAGTGGTCTCTGCCTATGGTCACGTGGACAATGCAAGAGACCGGAAAGGCTCCAGATTCGCCCAGATTCTCTCTGGTGCGGTCATCATCATGATGGTGATGATGATGATGATGATGATACAGGTCAACCCCCATATCTGTATTCCAAGACCCCACCATGGATACCTGAAGCCAGGGATAATAGAGAACCTTATTATTTTCAATGAGATAAATGTTGAAAGTTGGCCCCAGAATTGCATCAGAAGGCACAGAAATGCCTAGAGCAGGGGTGAGGAACCTTTGGCCTTCTAAACTGTTTTGGACTACAATTCCCATAATTCCGCACCACTGGCCATGCTCGCTATGACTTGCGGGAGCTAAAGTCCAAAACATCAAGAAGACCAAAGGTTCCCCACCCCTGGCCTAGAGAGAACACATTTTTTTCAGATATGGATAAGTGAAACTGTGGATATCAAATCCATGGATACAGAGGTCGACCTGTTTTTATATCCCACCTTTTTCTCAATTTGGCATTCAAGGTGGCTTACTCGTACAACAGGTAAAAACAAAATTCACAAAATACAAAAGTTAAGATGATTTAACTATCAAAAAAAAAATTAAAACCAGTTAAAAACATAAAACATTTGCCATTTGCCAACATAAAACATTTGTTTTGGAAGGGGGGGGCAGACAGCACAACAAAAATAATAGATAGAAAGTCCATCATGTTGTTTAGGCTGGACAGGCCTTGTACAATCAGTTCTCAAAGGCCAGTTGAAACAGGAAGGTCCTCATATGTCTGTGGAACAAGAGTTGGGAGGGTGCCAGTCTAGTCTTTCAGGGAAAGGGAGTTCCAGAGCCTGGGGGCAGCCACTGAGAAGGCCCTCTCCCAAGTTCGCACCAGATGTACCTGTGAGGCTGGTGGGACAGAGAGAAGGGCCTCCCCAGCAGATCTCAAAACGTGGGCAGGTCCATAAGGGCAAATACGTTCCTTCTATTGATACCCAGAACAACACATTTGCTGCTGAAAATGGCAGTTGGGTGCCCAGTTCGTCTTCTCTGCTCCTCTGTAATGTTTCCCAGAAGTTATTTCATGAGGTCATGATGCTGCACATTTTCGGGCCCCTGCTCTACCTCATTCTTGCCCCCCACCACATTGATGGGAGGATGGTACCAGAATCTGAGAAGGTTACATTTCAAGGAACAGGTGTTCTCTCTAGGCATTTGGAGCTCGGTCCTCCATCATCATTCTGTGGTATGATATGGTTTGCTACTATCAGCAATTTTCACTTTCTGCACATATCCCCCACCAATATGTACTGTACAGTAAAGCATAAGCCAAAAGTTTAAAAAGGGACAGGTTCTCAGCTCCAAAGACTTACAAACTAAATAGGTATAGAACAAATCCAAAAGGCAGGGAAATGATTATCTAGGTGCTTTCTGGATGGAACATCTCGTTCCCTGCCGAGGAGAACACTGGCAGGGATTCATCTGTAGCCATCCAAGGAGAGCTACTTACCTGTCTGTTGGGATGGGACTTATCAAAACCCAAGACCAAGTTCGGGAACCGGCTGTGCAAAAGGAGGTCTGAGGCTTTGAAGGGAATCGAGAACCCCTGAATGGTCTTGCAAAAGTCTGTCGTGAGCCAGAGGTACTGCGTGTAGGCGTCAACAAAAATATACTGCAAAAGGGAAGGGAAGAGAGGAGAGGAAGAAACCCGGGGTGGGAGAGAAAGAAGGATCACTCAGCCATCAAGAATTAACATGCAGACCTTTACAGAATGGAATAGTGGTTTCTTGATCACAATCTCCGGCTGATACAGTAAAGTCTCCAAACCAGAGGGGCCTCAATCAGGGGTGCACTGGATCTTTTGGACTACAACCTCACCCCACCCCCAGCCAGTTCAATGGGGCTGATAGGACCTGTAGTCCAAAACATGTGGATGGCCCATTGTCAGGGGTAGGATACTCCCCACCACACCCTCTCAGCTGCCACAGGAATTTAGCCCAGTCTGCTTTGCTGCACTGTTGCTCTGTGCAAGACAACTACAATGCAGGCTCAGGGGGAAATTTTTTAATCCATGGGGAGTTTTCACAACCATGCTAAGCTATCCTGCTCATTAGAGCATAGGTGGGCAAGTGCACAGAAGCCAGGGGCCAACTGTTCCCACCCCCTTTAACACCCCCCAGAGGTAACACACACACACCAGAGTTCCCAAATACCAATCCTCACCAGAGTCCTCCCCAGAACAGTGACTGGAAGTGATGTCGAGTCAGTTCCTATTGCCATTTTGATAAAGATTCTGACAAAATTAAAGCTATTTGGGTGTTCTGCAGAACTATGTGAGTCGGGGGGGTGGGTTTTGCATTTTTTGGATGCTCTCTCACATGGTTTTCAAGCAAAAAAAACCCAAACTCTTGCCAGTTTTTAAAATTAGGGTGGAGTGGGGTTCTTCAAGGGCCTCAAAAGTAAGGTCCAGAGGTTATGTGTGCCCCATAGCCCACGACCCACCCTTTGCCCATCCCAATTTAAAATGTAAAAAAAATGTTGTGCCTCTAGTAAAAAGGCGAAAAAATAATACCAGTGGCTCTTAACCTTTTCTTCACCAGGACCCCTTTTAAATATCTTTTGTTGCTGTGGATCCCCCAAGACTTAACTCAAGATTTTAAAACAACAACAACAACAACCCATTAAACCTTTCCTCAGAGGCACTGGAGGGGGAAGGAAGACTTTTCTCCTCCTTCTTCCTTCAAGGTTGTGGCTGGAGAGGATTGAATGGCAATGTGCAGGCCAAGCCAGCCAGCCAGCACCTTGGATCCTGTCAGGCGGCCACTCCACTGCAAGGAGGAGGTGGGCCAAGCAACCTTCAAACCTTCATGGACCCCCTGTGAGGACGTTGTTGCCCCTCAGGGTCTGCAGGCCACAGGTTAAGAACCACTGATTTATATTATCTGAAGGTGGTATAAATCTATATGTTTCTATATGTTACTTCTATCTAATTCCTTTTTTCCTATTCTATGCTCTATTGTTCTACCTTCATTTGTTGCTTTGCTTAAATCTGTATAATTTTATTACATGTGGAAAATCTTAATTTAAAGAAATATTGTGCCTCAGGGCACCAATATATGTTGAGAACACATATGCACCCTAACCAAATGATGTGCATATATAGGTTCTCTGCTTGTAAATGTGTTACATCGAAATATAGTGCGAATGCCATTCTTTGGAATATTCCATCATCTCTGTTCTGTACCTGCCACCTAGACTACAACACACTTTGATTCCTATCAGAGTTAGTGAAGCAAAAGCTGGAACATTTTGTTATGACGCTGCATTATTTTTGTTTTGCAAGGCAGTCTGATCTCCCCTCCCTCTCCCCATTTCATGAATAATACCTATGGAACAATGAGTATTATGTGTGCAAAGGCTAAATACACCAATTAACTTGGCTTCCTGATACACCTTTGCCTCTCCTTTTTCCAGCAGATTCAGGATTCAAGATCAGGATACAGGATTTCACTGGCAATGGTGATTTTTCTGGGATTCCACCATGGTTGTCACGTTTTGCATGGCCTGCATCCAGGAATCCAGGTCATCCTTAACCTTCCCCTTAAGAAGCAGATGGGAATTATGTGGCCCATGGACCAAACAGGGCATGCTATGTCTTTTATCTGATCTCTAGTGGCCTTCCCTCACTAAAAATAAATTCAGCAAAAGTGCAGGATCACAACTGCAGAGACGTGCTTGTCTATACGAGGCAAAAAATCTAGATTGCTCCATGGTAGTGATAATTCACAACAGCTGCTATTTGTCTTAACAGGGTTTTTGGCAGATCACAGGCATGCAAAGCTATCCGCATTCGCTGTACAAAGGGGCATGCCTGTGAATCAAGATGGTGGCCACAAGTGAATTACTCGCATTTTTATTTACCTCAATTTGTTGCCATCAGACAGTGTCTTTTTTAAACCATATCCAAGGTACGAAAGAGCAACTTTTTTGCTTTAACCAAAAAGCAATTTTTTTAAAAAAAGCCACCTTATTGCCCATTTGGTAAAGCAAAAATCCAACATGGCAGCTCTGGGCGCTTGTCTTGTTTGTAAGCTCCACCCCCTGCACATGTCCAACCAATCATCTGCTTGTATTGGAAAAGCAAATCAATTCAGACACTTGTCCCAACAAGCAGGAATGCATATTCCCTTTGCTGTTTTTCAAAAAAATACGGGAAACGCTGCGAAGGGTTTTCCCACAGAGTATATGACATTTTGACACCCTCTCCTTCACAATATGATGATTCAATGTGGGATCCCATTGGGAAAGATCGTATTCGCCTCACATTCTGCAAAAACTATTTTCGCCATTTAGACAACCATATGACCAGTCCTATCATGTGGACAAGCAAATCAAGTTGAATCACTTGTCCTAACAAGCAGGAATGCACACCCCCTCCGTTTAAAAAAAAAAAAATGTCACGGAAAACAGCGAAGTCTCCTAGCACGCAGTATATGGCTATTTTTGTCCTCCTCCTTCCGAATAGGGCGAATCGCTGTGGGTTGCCATTAAAACAATATGTTTTCTCCTTGAATTCTACAAGGATTTTTTTCACTGTTTAAACAATCCCTAAAAATGGGAACTTTTACCCAAAAGTAACTTTTCCAGATCCTGGGGTTGACCACCCCTCACCAGTTTGAAGAATGAACATAATTCTGAAAATTTGTATAAAGAAAACTACCTTCTATGACAAAGCCTGATATGATTTTCTATCAGTCTACTATTCTTTTTATTTTAAAATATTTTCTCCTTGCCTTTTAACTCTGTGCTCAAGACCACTCAAAGAAAAAAAATCAGAAAGCAAATCATATCAAAATAATACAATCAGCAGTAGCTATCCAACCATCAGTAAAATCAGTGATCCAACAGTAGTTAATAATCCAACAAAGTGCCCAAAGCAACAGTACAAGAAGATGGTTCACTGACATTTGGTAACATCTTCACATTAAATGTCAAGTCATTATCCAAATCATCATATCCACAATATGTCATGATCTCACTGGGTAAAATCACCCATGTAATCCACTCAGAACAGGGAGGAAAGCAAACTATAAGAGGAGAAAAACAGCCTCAGGTTGGAACAGGGAAGCAAACCAATTACATTTGCATCATAGTAGGGTTTTTTCCAGCAAAAGTATCAATCCTACCCACCCCGAAATGAAACTGACAAATATTTAGAACGCAGGTGCATAAATCTTAAAAACCAGAAGAAAGGTGCATAAATTATTTGCTTCTAATTTTTTTCCATTCCTTACCCTTTTATTGTCAGCTGGGCTGTGGTAGAACTGAGCAATCACAACTTGGCTGGTATTCCCTGGACCAAAGCTGAACTTCTCCGATATCTTTTTAAATGACTTCCCATAGTCATAAGACACATAAACCTAGCAAGGGAAAATACAAACAATAAAGAAGGTGAGTCTCTCAGGGTCTCAAATCATTTTCCTGGACAGGCTTTTAAACTGGTTGCTGCAGAAGAGTCTTTTAAGGGTGTTTGTGCTGTCCTTCTGTTCTCATTGTTATATTTTAAGCACTTTTAAACTGTTTGTAAATAACTGATGTTTTTAGTAGGAAACAGTAGGACCCCCGTGTCTGCTGATTCATTATCCACTGATTCAGTTATCCGCAGGACACAAAACAGCACACCTACCATAGACTCTTCCTAGAAAATGCCTAGAGAGACATCCTCTCTAGACATTTTCTAGATCCTCCAAGGCAAACTCTATGGTATTTTAAACTGGAAGTCCCATTATTTTCAATGATGTTCACTGTTATCCGTGGTTTTTGGTATCCATAGGGGCCTCCAGAACCAATCCCCCACAGGTACAGGGGTCCTACTGTAGTTTGTTTAATTGCTCTTTAGGCACTGCCAACGTTGAGGAATGGTGGGAGCTGCAGTCTAACAGTATCTGGAGGGCTGCATGATTCTCATCCCTGCTCTAGGTCCATATTTCAGTACAGTCGGACCCTCATTTCTGCGGAACTAATATTCACAGTGTCAGGTATCCACGACTGAAAAAATAGGGAGACGTACCATAGAGTTGAACTGGAAAATGCCTTGAAAGGTGTCCTCTCTAGGCATCTTCTAGCTCCTCCAAAGCAAGTCTACACTATGTTCATACCAGAAATCCTTTATTTTAATACGGTTCACTATGATCTGCGATTTCCGGTATCCATGGTAAGTCCAGGAACTGAACCCCCGCAATACAGTGGTCTATATTGCCAGCCCCAGTGCATCTTGGGGTCATCTCCTAGAATGCAATTTTTCCTGGCTACTGAGAGAAATAGAGGAGAAAACAACCCAGGAGGCATCCCTAGGAAAAGGAATAAAACTTCTTTCCTAGGAGGAGTAACATTCAATTATATTTTTAATACATTCTTGAGAACTCCAATTTCCTGCCAAATCTCTATACAGTAAATATTTTTAGAGTGTCATCAGGAAGCTCCTTTTTACTTGCTTGAAGCGGAGAACAAAGCAAACAAAATTACTCACTGTCAAGAAATAAATGAGTCAGAATTTGATTCATGATGACATCTCCCCCTTAAAATTAAAAATAAAGACATAAGAAAGCAAAGCATGCATGCAAATACTTACATCACTTAACTTGGGACCCATCAAAGCTAAACTATCTCGAGCCAGAGCCACAATCACATTACTCTTCTCTCCAGCCCAGTGCACCACCATCTGGTTGTGTGAATCATTCAGGCTAACCTGGAAGAGAGGAAGGGGGGGAAAGCAAAGAAAGAAAGAGCCTTGTTAAAAAAGCATATGAGATGTGAGTGGAGAACACAAACAGGCAAACTTGCCTGCATTAATCTTACTTAGTTCTTCACTCTATGTGAACAAATGAACCAGCCTCCACTTTTCTTAGGCAACCTAACTTATAGACCAGTGGTTCTCAACCTGTGGTCTGCGGACCCCCAGGAAGCTGCAATGTCTTCACAGGGGTCCACAAAAAGTTTGAAGGCTGATTTGGCCCACCTCCTCCCTGCAGTGAAGTGGCCATATGACAGGAGTCAAGGTAAAAGCTGGCTGGCTGGGCCTGCACATTGCCATTCAATCCACTCCAGCCACAAACTTGCAGAAAAAAACAGGAGAAAAGTCTTCCCTCTCCCTCCAGTACCACTGAGGGAAGGCTTAATGGATGGTGTAATTGTATTAGCATTATTATTATCAGGTATTAGTATTACGGTTTTAAACCTTGAGTTTAAGTCTTGGGTGTCCACATCAACAAAAGATATTTAAAGGGAGTCCTTGGGAAAGAAAAGGTTAAGAGCCACTGTTACAGACCTATTCAAAGACATAGCCATGTTAGTCTCAATCAGTATGGAAAACAGTCTCCAAACAAAAGTTTCAAGAATTCTATCAAAGATATTCTTGATATCATTTATTTCTCCATTAAGGGTCCATAAGGCAACTAATAACCATATAAAGTAAGCAATCAAGCCTGATCAAAACAAGAGCAAAACAATGCAACAAAGTTAATAAATAAAAGACTAACCACAAGCAGCAGTGAAGGATGAGGAGAAACAAAACATTACAAAGCAAATGATTCAATTTGCCCAAAGGATCTTCAAGACAGTATCATTTTAACTTCTCTCCTAAATTTCCAAAATAAAATAGGAGCCATGGATAAAATTTCACAGCCTTGGCACCAGCACCTCCCAAAAAGCCTGGTCTCATGTAGACAATCTATGCACAACAGATAGCACAATTATATGAAAAAGCAGGACTACTAATAACTACCTATGTGTTCACATAGATCCAGAATAAGCACATCTAAGGATGAGAAAGCAAAGCCCTACACATCAGTCCAGCTGTAAGACAACTGACATGGTGTTTGGGTCTTCCTGTCTGCAGAACTAGAGCTTGAAAGGGTTACCTTTGGGGACTACAACTCTCAGAATCCTCCAATCAGTTTGGCCACTGGATTCTGGGAGCTGAAATGCTAAAAAGGAGGACTGCCTTCATTGCTGACTATTCCACCTGGGTGTATCAGAGGAGTAAGAGAAATAGCACAAGGCTTTGTCAAATCTCTTAGCTAAGGCCCCTCCTTGAAAGACATATCTCCATCAGCAGCCATTCCACCTGGATGTGTCAGAGGAAGAGGAGAGACATCAGGACCAGTCCAGCAGCCAAGGTGTGAGTCTAAATTAAACTACTGTATAGTTTTAACATATTTTGAATTTGTATTATAATTTTGCAACCAGCTGCCCAGAGGACAAAATCATTTAGAGGAAAGGTGAGTTATGCTAATTCTTTTTATGATCTAAATAAACTGCTATGTGGTTTCTACAGGCTGGAGACTCTAGGAACTATAGACCAGGGAATTAACTTTTGCAAGCTTTCCTCCTAAAGCTGCCCCTTTCCTTGCACCTCTTGGAGTTTTTATAAACAGAAAAGGTTTGTATACTAATTGTAGCATCATCCAACTCCTGCTCCACAAACTACAGTTGTCCCTTAACATTCATGGCTGTGACATTCGCGGTTTTGAGTATTCGCGGGTTTGCATCACCCTCTATGCTTGCCTGAGTCTTCGCTCCCTTTGTAAAGGGAGCGAAGACCCATGGAAGTGGGGGGGGGTGGAACAAAGCCTCTTAAATCGCCCCTCTGCTGAGCCTTCGCTCTCTTTGCAGGGAGAGCAAAAGCCCAGGAGAGGGGAGATTTTAGGAGTTTTCCCTCACCCTCCCTGCTTGTCTGTGTTTTCGCTTCCCTTTCTAAAGGGAGCGAAGACACAGGCAAGCACAGAGGGTGAGGAAAAGCTTCTTAAATCAACCCTCTGCTGAGTCTTCGCTCTCTTTGCAGGGAGAGCGGAAGCCCAGGAGAGGGGCGATTGTTATTCGTGTTTTTTTCACATTCGCGGGGGTCTGGCAACCCTAACCCCCACGAATGTGAAGGGACGAGTGTATAATCCAAAGAAGTAATTTTTCCAAGTTCTGATTAGCAGCCCTTCGCTTGGTGATTACTGGAAAGAATTGGTACCTGAATATGTTTGCCTTCCTGTACCTGGCTTTGTCCTTTTGCATCTTATTTCCTAGGCTGTAGACCATTATTACAAAACACAGTAGTTGTTTTGTAATAATAGCCCAGTGTGACAGCCCAGCTGGTGAGAGGCCCTAGGTCCATGTTGCAACTCTCACTGTTCTGGCCTCTGAGGGAAAGAAGAGCATCCAGACACAGCTCCAGCATGCCTTGGCCCAGCCTTCCAAATTTTCCTTGCACTGCCATTCCTTTTTCTAGTGTGTCATGTCTTATTTAGATTGCAAGCCTGAGGATAGGGGACTGTCAAATTAATGATTTGTAAGCCACATTGGGAACCTTTTTGGCAGAATGTCAGGGTATAAATATTCTAAATAACTAAATAAATAAACAAACTGCTCTAAAGCAGTTTGGGGAAGAAGGCAGTGTATAAATGGTGCAAATAAAGAAATAAACAATAAATATGGGACTTCAGAAGAACAAATTCTCTTATTATATTTGGGGGTAGTGTTCTGATTTAGAGATGTTCAGCTGGGACCCCACAGACAGTAGCTTTCCTCCATCAGCTCCTCAGAGAAGCACATGCAGCAAATGTCAAAACCTGTGAACCAAATACTTCTTCTATGCCTTTCACGTTCAAAGATCAGAATTAGCCATTTTTATGGTACCAACCCATTTCTATTATGCCTGGAAAGCAACTGTTAAACACAGAAGTCGACACAAAATCCAAAGATGTGCGCTCTCTTCCATACTCCTCAGTAACCTGGCAGCCATGTTGTCATTTTCAAACACTCTTCAAAGGCAACCCCAAGTAGAGCGTGTTACAACAGTCTCGTTTTGAACTGAACCAAGGCTGTGTGAAAGAGACTAGATTAAAAAAAAAAAAAAACAGGAAAGGGTACAGCTGGCACACACAAGCCAAACAGTTCACAGAGAATACAGCTTAATTCACAGAGGAAAAACATAATCCGGCATTGTCCCAGAAGCTTTGGTTTCCTGGGATTAAAATGGACATGGAATAACTGTTTTCTCTCTCCTGCATTATCATTCCACTGCCTCAGGTCTCTGGGGTTTAGTGCACTCCAAAGAAAAGTAGCAGGGGAGCAGGAACTTTCCATCTTCTGTGCTGCCTTACAGGAACGTTCCGTCTTCCACGCTGCCTTACCATATAACTTTATCATTCTTTTGTTCTGATCCCAAGGGGAACGAGGTAAAACTGCATTTTTTTCGCTAACCAGAAAAAACTACAGTATTAGCAAAAAGAGGCGGTTTTATGTCGGTCCCCACGGAACGGAAGAACGCTGGAAGAACGCCGACAACATGTGGTAAGGAAGCACGGAAGACGGAACGTTCCTGTTCCCCTGCCACTTTTTTCTTTGGAGTGTGTTAAGTCACTCTGGCTCCCGTCCACTCTGTTCCCACTACCTATTCATCAACAGTTCTGCATCAGGAGACGGGGACAACCTCTCACAGGGCAACCAAGACCCTGTCTGATACATCATGTGGAAGAAGCAACTCTTACAGAAGGAACGCTTAAGGAAAGGAACTGTGTTAAAAACTCTACTTCCCTAAAGAATTCTCCATTTCCAACTTCAGCATTGTTGGAAGAAGACCTTCCCTTGATCACTGCATTCCTTCTTCATTAAAAAAAAACTTGCAGCCAAACCACCTACGCTTGTTAGAAGTGGCTCAAGTATTAATGCATGTTAAACACTCCAAACATTACGAACAAAAATCAAAGCTAAACAGCTTTCAGGGAAAGCTACACTGCAGCTAGCGACTGTGAGAACAAGCCCACAGGGAATACTATTGCCTGTTCGGGTTACATCAAGACAAGCAAAACCCCACAGAGTCTTTTGACGCTCAACCTTGTTCTCCTCAGAAAGCCGCAATCAAGGCATAATGAGAAGTGAAGCTCTGGATCGAATGGCACTTTTGAGTTCTAGGCCTCCCTAAGAAATTTTTAAATGAGCAAACCTCCAACGTCCCAATGAACATCCACCCAAAGGTACTTGAAGAACTCCAAGGTGAAACCAGTGATCAAAACATGTAACCTGACCCTAAAATCATCCTCTGCACCAGAAAACTAGAAAAAAGATATGCAGGGGACCTTCCATAGGATTATGTTCCCTGACAGTCTAGTAACTCCTCCTTGTCTGGATTGTATTTTTGATTTGGCTTCAGTCAATGGGCATGCTACACTTCAAAGAATAATGATTTAGAAAGAACATCAAAAATCATCTCATCCAGGGGTGGGAATTGTGTGGTCCTCCAGAGGTTCTCTGAAGATGCCAGCCACAGATGCAGACAAAACGTCAGAAAGAAACTACTCCAGAACACGGCCTCACAGCCCGGAAAAAAACCAAGGAAAACCTCCAGAGGTTGTTGGACTGCAAGTCCCATGAGCCTCAGCCAGCACGGCCAATGGTAAAGGATGTTGGGAGCCACAGTCCAACAACATCTGGAGGGCCACACAATTCAACCTCTGATTTCATTTAACCCCAAACTAGTGCCATAAATCCATTTATTGCCAGGTACACCCCTGACTCACAGGTATGCTGGCTAGGGTTGATGGAAGTTGTATTCCAACATCTACAAGGCCATGCATTCCCCACTCCTGATTTGTATCCTTTCTCCTATTCAATCAAAAGTCAGGCAGTTCTGCAGATTACGCTGGAGTGCAACTTCTAGCACTGCTCACTATCAGCTATGCTGGTTAGGGCTGCTGGGAGATGCAGTCCAACAACACCTGGAGCAACGGTTCCCACCACTGCAAATAAATTAATGGTGGCCTTCCTAGCATTCTCAAGCTTCCTGCAATATTTTGCATCCCATCCTTTCTGCAAGCAGCTCAGAACAGTGTATTAGCCTGATGTCACAGCACCATCAGGCCAGCGAAGAATGAGTGGCTATTGCCAAGGCCACCCAACAAGTTTTAACAACTAACTAGGAATTTGAAAGTTGGGATTATTCCCACACCCAAGCTCTGTGTTCTAGCCAGGGCGCCTTCCACTCTTACACTGGCTCTGTGTAAAAGGCTCTCATCCATGATCTGAGCAGCACACAAAAGAAACTCAAATCAAGGCACAGCTAGAAAAGCAGGAAGACCTTCAAAGGCAACACAAATCAGCAGCTTTGAAAACAGAGAAAGACACTTGCAATGTTTGAGAACAAGCAAGAAATGTTTTAAGAACAGGGTGAGGATGTAACTGTGTGTCATGACTTTGTGATTGTTGGGTTAAGGAGGGGGGAGCATTAAAAAGAAAAATAGAATGCAGTTGCTGAGACTGCACTTTGAAAAGGAAGACTGGCTTGAAAAGAAGACAGAAGAGGTTCAACATCATTCCATTGTTCAGCATCATGCCATTTTATTTTAACAGAAAACCACAATCCAAGGCTACTAGCCCAATAGGGCTGTGACCCTCTTGTTCCTAGGAAAAAGATAAAAGTACTTGAATCTTTTCTCCAGAGATGGGGAAAAGCGGAAGCAAGATCCCCAAGATTATACTTACTGATTAGATTCTATTATTATTATTATTATTATTAATATCCCACCCCTCCCCATGGATCGAGGCAAGGAACAACAAATTTATATAAAACAACGATTAGCAATTAAAATACATGTCAGTTAAAAATACATAAAGCCATTAAAACACATAATGTCAATTTAAAAGAACAGATAAAACCAATACATATTACAGTTGCCCCTCCGTATCCACGGATTTGGTATTCATGGATTTAAGTATTCACGGCTTGAAAATATTCGTTAAAAAATAATCATCCAAAAAGTAAACCTTGATTTTGCCATCTTATATAAGGAACACCATTTTGCTATGCCATTGCATATAATGGGACTTGAGTATTCACGGATTTTGGTATCCACGGGGGGTCCCGGAACCAAACTCCAGTGAATATGAAGGGACAACTAAAACAGTTTAAAATTCACAGTTTAAAAGTCATCTGAATAGGCATGCCAGAAGAGACTGGTCTTTGATGCTATTTTAAATTCAGACAGTGTATTCAACTGTCGAATCTCTTCTGGCAGGCCATTCCAGAATACAGGGGCAGCCGGAAGAAAAAGTTCTCTGGGTGAGGACTTTCATTAGTGTCAAGCCTCCTGGGAAACACAAGATCCACCCCTGCCAAATCTGGGGCCCATTCACACTATGCAATCGTAGCACTATTATTCGAATTTAATTGCCATGGCTGCATCATATGGAATCCCAAGATTCAAAGTTTCTAATACCTGGTTAGTGTCAAGCACCCTGAGAAATGTAAGACACACACACACACCTCAAGCCTGGGGCCCATTCCACTACACAGTTGTAGGACTATTATTCCAC
Organism: Gambelia wislizenii; assembly: GCA_030847615.1. Taxonomy (NCBI): domain Eukaryota; kingdom Metazoa; phylum Chordata; class Lepidosauria; order Squamata; family Crotaphytidae; genus Gambelia; species Gambelia wislizenii. The sequence goes on from JAUMIR010000007.1 coordinate 37,419,233, forward strand.
TTTAAATGCCATGGTTGCATGTTATGGAATCCTAGGATTTGTAATTTAATGGGGCACTGGAGCTCTCCAGCTAAAAAAATTCTAAATGTCCTTCCTTGAACCCCAAACCCAAAGATTCTATAGGACAAAAATCATGGCACTTAAATTAGAACCACAGCAGTGTAACTGAAGAGTATGAATGGGCCACCTGTTTTAAAGGTGAACTGCTACCCTGAAGGCTTTGGAGAGACAATTCACCTTTTGGGAAGGCCAGAAAAAGGAGAGTTCTGAGAATCTAGAAGAATCAAGGCCCACACGAACAGAATTGTGTAGTTGTGTTAACTTCCCTGTTCACCAAAGGGCTGACATGATGTTGCGTCATATGGGTGCCCATTTCATAATGGTAGCCAATGAAGTGACTAATGGACCGTGGCCTCAACGTGCAATGGGCACCAACATGCACTGATGTACTCCTGATGCACATCCAGATACCAGCCAGGAAGTGCCTGAGTACAACAGGAGCACCCAATGCGCATCAGAACACTCCAGACAATGCTGGGATGTGCATCTTTGCCATTTACTAAAAGGATTGTGTTGCATTTCTGAGACGTAGCTACAGATTCATAAAGTTACAAAATGCAGACCGTGATGTAGACTCTCGGCTATAAATAATAAATAATCATTATTCTGCTGTTGCAAAGCTCAGGCCTAGATGACACTTAAGGTATCTTCCAACTCACTGAGTCGGCTCCCCTAATTTATTGATGAAAACCCTGCCCATTAAAACAACAACAACACCTCAGCAATCTTACAGAGATATATCAGCTTCCCCTTCTCAAGCAAGAGGGATAGGATAAGAATCCAAATGCTGAGATGCAGACGCATTCATCCTATACCAGCTGGTTGACTGCTGTCGTGTCAGGTCAACCATCGGCTCAAGGGAATCAGAGCACTAAGACCACAGCAAGAGATTGAAAGATGAATCACCTGCCATTGAATCCAAAAGAAAAACTGAGAGACAGCCAGCTAGGGGAAGACTAGGCCAGTGGCTCTTAACCTTTTCTTTACCAAGGACCCTTTTCAGGGTAGAGGCTCACAGGTTACTCTGACAATCAGGTGAATGCTACAGACCCTCTCCGAAAGAAAAAAAAATGTACTTAAATACGATTATCAAAGCATCAGGAAAGAAACAGAAGGAGGTGATCCAAACTACTGCATCCAGTTAACAGACCTTCTAAAACCCATCCATGGTTCTAAGACCCTCTGCTCTAAATGTGGAACTCCTGCTCTGTATGTAGCACTGCAATGCCCATCTTCCCTGACAACAAACTATGCTGCCTGGCCCTGATGGGAACTAATGTTCATCTGGAGGGTCGTATGTCCTTTGCTGCTGAGACAGGGGATTCCACATCTCTTGAAGAACACTTGAGAGGAATCACCATATCCCTTTAGAACTTCCAATTTAATATAGGATGGGTGGCAATGGGATATACAGGACAGACCCATGCCCCCTCTCTACATTTAAGCTCCTAGTGTGTTGCTGGGAGGGGCAACATGAAGGCATTGCCCCCCAAGTAAGAATTGTGCCACTCCAAATGAAATTTTCCTTCAGTCCCCAAATTTCTAACAATGCAGAGAGAGAGAGAGAGAGATTGAAAATTATTCACATCTAGAACTCTTCTATTTGATGTTTTATCTATCTGCTTGGTCACTTTCCCTGCCCCTTTTCTTTAGAAGCCTAAACTCTATTTCTAAATGCTCAACTCAAGTTTTAAGGTGCTGCAATGCTAAAGGCGACTAAAGTAAACTACATTTGGGGCTAGATTTCTTAAATTTGAAGGAGCAGTGCCCTCATCTTCCCCCCCCCCCAATACATAGCTACACCCCTGCATTTAATCCTCAAGTACGCTCAGGTCTTTCTGATTTTTCCACCTAAGCATCCACCAGTATCTGACTCAGCCACCAAGTCCCACAGCACACCATCCCTGAGCCACATGGATGAGCCAAGCCAATATCATGTGCCAGAAAAGCGAGTGAGGTCAGCAAACAGCAGAAATGACAAACAATATTTGAAGGGATGTCATACTGAGGATGGAACAAGCTTGTGTTCTGCTAATCCAGAGACTAGGGCATGGAGCAATGGGTTCAAACTACAGGAAAAGAGATTCCGCCTAAACATTAGGAAGAACTTCCTGATAGTAAGAGCTGTTCAACAGTGGAATACACTGCTTCACAGTGTAGTGGAGTCTCCTTCTTTGGAGGTTTTTAAACAGAGGCTGGATGGCCATCTGTCAGGAATGCTTTGACTGGGTACTCCTGCGTGGCGGGGTTGGACAACTGTAACAGTAGAAAACAACAGCTTATGATGAACATGTCATAAAATCCACACAAATTCCAGTCACCATTTTATGCTTGTTGTGTCTTTGCAAGCCACATACCTTTCACCCATGCTGAGAGTCACATATAGGTCTGCATGTGTGCAATTTATTAATACAGTACTCTATACCGCTCACTACATCTCATGTCCAAAAATCCCAAAGTGGTTTATAATACCACCCCAAAAATAATCCAACAAAACCGCAATCACACAATACAGTTAAACCCCCCGTATCCACAGGGATTCAGTTCCTGGACTTGCTGCAGATACCAGAAACTGTGGATAATAGCAAACCCTATTAAAATAAAGGACTTCCTGTACAAACATACCATACAGTTGTGTTGAAGGACCTAAAAGATGTCTAGAGATAATACCTCTCTGGGCATTTTCCAGCTTGACTCTATAGTATGTGTCCTTATTTTTTTCAGCCATGGATAACTGAAACTGCGGGTATTGGTTCCATGGGTATGGGTGTCGTACTGTATACAGTTGTCCCTTCATATTTGCTGGGGCTTGGTTCCAGGACCTCCGTGAATATCCAAATCCATTGAATACTCAAGTCCCATTATATGCAATGGCATCGCAAAATGGTGTCCCTTATATAAGATGGCAAAATCAAGGTTTGCTTTTTGGATTATTATTTTTTTAAGACTATTTTCAAGCTATGAATACTTAAAATCGTGAATGCCAAATCCATGAATGTGGAGGGACAACTGTATATGAGAGTTCCCAATAGATCATGCCTAGGAAAAAGCCAGAATAATAAGGTATGCTGAAAACACATCAGCACTAAGATTTGGAAATGTTATTTTACAGACTATAGCTCCCAAAATCCTCTAGCCAGCATAGTTGTTGGTTCTACTGGTCAAGGAATTCTGGGAGTTGTAATCAAAAAAGTAACTTTCCCTACCCCTGGTTGAGATTAGGCAAGCAATCCTGAATACTTCAGTCAAGAGAGTGATCTACTGCAGTAAGGAGATTCTTTCAGAGGGTCAGGGCCACCAAACTTTTCCACTGGATGGGTGTCACCACAGATGACGCACATCTCCTTGTCAATGGCGAATGGAAACCCACAGGCTGCGCATGGGCAACAGCGCCTCCCCTGAAGTTCGTAGTGGCCTGAAGATCGTTATAAGAGGAGTTGTTCCTTGAGAGAATTGGTCTTGAGCTAAATATGAACTCCAAATGAGAAAATCTGACAGTTTTCCTTTCTCGCCATTCCAAGGTGTTTTAATCTTCAAGTTCCTCCTGTCTCAAATATGTGATTTGTAAATTTTGATAAATTCTTCCCCAAAAAAACCCAAACCCTTTCATGCCCTTTCATTTGCACTAGCCAGCATGGTGATTTGAGTGTTGGACTACAACTCTGGAGACCAGGATTCGAATCACCCCTTGGCCATGAAAAGTCACTGGGTGACTTCGGGCAAGTCACATACTCTCAGCCTCAGAAAACCCTCCTTAAATGGGAAACAACTTGGAGGCACACAATAGCAGCAGCAGTAACAACAACCACCAAGTCAATAGAGACAGATAACAGCACAGCATATACAGAAATTCAAGTGACCTTTAAGAATTCAGCAGTGAACCAGACTTGCAATTTGTTAGTTTTCAGTTTCCTTCCAACATAGGAAGATATTTACAGATTTTGCAAAATTTCAACCAAAAAGAAACAAAGGAAATTCTCACCCATTACTGCGACAAAATGAAAGGGAGCACTCAAAACCTTGCCAATGTGAAGAGGCCTCAACACCCACCCAGCATTTATATTTAGCTCCAGGGGAACTCAGAATGCCTGAGTTACCTTCAAGCGTTCAATCAGCTGCTAACTAACCACCTGTTTGTGACTCAGACAATGCAGTGGACTCAGATGCCCCAAGAACAAATTTCTTAATGGAACCGCCTTTAAGTAGTAGTTAAAGGTTGGCACCAGGTGTTTGGCTGCAGGTGATGCCAACATTGCCCTAAGCAACTCTAAGCAGGACCCAAAGAGTGCTGCTCGGGGACAGTAGCTCCAGTAAAAGGGAGCTTACCTGTGGAGTACCACAGGGTGCTATTCTGTCCCCGATGTTATTTAACATCTATATGAAGCCACTGGGTAAGATTATCTGGAGTTATGGAGCTGGGTGTTATCAGTACGCTGATGACACTCAGATCTATTTCTCCGTATCTCGTTCATCGGTCTCGAATTCTGACGGCATCTCTTCTCTCAATGAATGTCTTTGGGCAGTAATGGGCTGGATGAGGAAAAACAGATTGAGACTGAATCCAGACAAGACAGAGGTGCTCATGGTAGCGGCCCCGAAACCAAGGATCGGGTTGCAATCTCCAGTCCTGGATGGGGTCACACTCTCCTTCAGTGACTGTGTTCGCAGTCTAGGGGTGCTCCTTGACTCGTCACTCCTGATGACAAATCAGGTAAATGCGACAGTCAGGAGCGCTTGCTATCAGCTTTGGATGATACGCCAGCTGTGCCCTTTTCTGGAAGTAAGGGATCTTGAGACTGTTGTGCACGCGCTGGTAACCTCACGTCTTGATTTCTGTAATGCACTCTACATGGGGCTACCCTTGTGCTTAGTTCGGAAATTACAGCTGGTACAAAATATGGCAGCCAGGCTAGTTTCTGGGACATCTAGGAGAGACCACATTACTCCGGTTCTGAGGTCCCTCCACTGGCTGCCTATCAGCTTCCGGGCCCAGTACAAGGTGTTGGTTATCACCTTTAAAGCCCTAAATGGCTTGGGCCCAAGCTATCTCAGGGACCGCCTTCTCCCTTATAATCCTCCCCGCGCTCTCCGGTCCTCTGGGAGGAATTTGTTGCAGCCACAAAGACCTAGGCTGGCGACCACCTCCCAGAGGGCTTTCTCAGTTGTTGCCCCCAAATTGTGGAACAGCCTGCCGGATGAGATCCGCCTATTGACATCATTAGACAGCTTTAAAAAGGCTGTCAAGACGGTTCTCTTCAGGCAGGCTTTTCCAGAATAGCTAACCCCGGCCTCAGGAACCCCCTCTGAAGGTTGCTTCTGGACCTCCAAACTGATGCTGCTTGCTCGAAAGGGTTTTTAATAACTGTATTATATATTGATTTTAATTTGTATTAATTTAATAATGTTTTAAGGGGGGGAAGGGATTTTGAGCTGTTTTATACTGTGTATTATTTTATTGTTGTAAGCCGCCCCGATTGCTCGCAGAGGGGTGGGATATAAATAAATATTATTATTATTATTATTAACTCGGGCAGCTGGAAATTTCATCCCACCTTTTTCCATACAGTCAGAAGTTCCACTAACAGGACTAGCCTTTTGGGGAAAAGGAGAGTACTGCCACCATTTTATAATACCGGTTCAATGGCAGATAGACATATGGAGTAGGTGGAAAGCAAGCAGAAATGTAAGAAAGCAACAATGCCAACAGCACTAATCCTGCCTCTTGCATTTGCAACAGTACACCCCTGCAGTTTTTCCCACGTGTTTCTTGACAGCTTCATTTTCTCTCTTTTGTCTATATTAAAAGGGCAAAGACTGACTCTTTCAGTCGCCAACTAGATAGTTAGGTATAACACTCATTCCAGTGGCTTGGAGTAGGGCTCTAGCCATCAAGTGGCCTACTAAATCAGGACCTACCGATAATCCTGTACACATTGTTCCTGGCATCTTTCAAACAGGATATCGGGGACAAATCACATTACATGTTGCACACCGTATCCATAGGGGATATCTTCTCAGACTTACCACAAATACTTGAAACTGTGAGTAATAGCACACACACCCCACTGAATTGTGCTGGAGGATCTAGGAAATGAGAGGCCGCCTCTCTAGGCATCTTCAGTGTGACTCTATGGTAACTTTGGGCAGAAGTTACCATAGAGTTGTACTGGAAGACCTAGAAAATGCCTAGAGGGAATGCTCCTCTAGGCAGCTCCAGCACAACTTTATAGTAACTTCTGCTGGAAGTTACCATAGAGTCATGCTGGAGGACCTAGGAAATGCCTAGAGAAACCATATTTTTCAGACAAGGGATAATTGAAACTGTGGGTACTGGTCCCGTGCATACAGGGGGCAACTTCTACAAAACTCTAACCACATCCTTGTCTGCAAAGTAGATAATTTCCTTTTAGTTCTTGTTAACTACTTGCCTAATCTCAACCAGAACCTGGGAAAGTTTTGAACTACAACTTCCAGAATCCCCCAGCTAGTGCAACCAGCAGCCATGCAGGCTGGTGGATTGTGGGAGCCATAGTCCATAAACTAATTTTTTTTCCAAGTTCAGATTTCAACACAATGGAAAATTCAGTAAATAGCTTCCACTGGTTCCCTTTTCTTTTTGTAGTGAGTCAATAAAAATCTGGCTGCATTATTTCCCTCCCTGCATGGACAATGCTGGCCAAATTTATGTCTTGCTCCTCAGAATCTGGACAAGGCTTGGTTTATTTGAGCCATAAAAATCTTGTAAATTGCTACTTGCCTGTAATGAACAAGGCTTGGTCTATACTTATAGCAGGGTGGGCCTGCAAAGTTCTGAGATGTTGGATTGAATTGTACTACTTCATGCTATCAATAGACAGGTGCTGCTTTTTCAATGCTCCCCTACATTAAAATGTCCCTACATTTGTTTTCAAAAACCTCAAACACATCAGAAACTATCTATCCCATACTGTTAGTGTTCTATCAGTAGTGTGGTTTGCCACATTGGGAAGTACACAACTAACCAACAAATGATTCACCACCCGCAGTCTAAAGCAATACCTATCCAGGGAACCATTTCAGGACTCGGCTATCTCATCCTTCTACACATGTAGGCAGGAGCTAAGACTTTCAATGTACCCAGGAGTTTAGATGTTGAAGCAGAATTATTTTTCCCCTTCCAGGATGACAACCTATGCAAGCTTCTTTGAAAGGCTGCTTTAAAGCAGTGATTCTCAAACTTTGGCCCTCCAGGTATTTTGGACTGCAGCTCCCAGAAACCCTAGCCAACTTGCCCAATGGCCAGGATTTTGGGGAGGTGACATCCAAAACATCTGGAGGACCCAAGTTTGAGAACCAATGCTTTAAAAATGGACCAAAGCTATAATCTGTGGCAGGACACACAAAACCTAATACAACTGCTAGTCCCAACTCAAGTAGATTCATTGAATTAATGGGATTTATGTCAGCACTGGCTTACCGTTCAGCTGTTGATTTAATGGGCCTGCTCTGGTTGGGACAAGCAACTGGATTTTGGCCATGCTTTGCATTCAGGAAGTCCCAGGTTCAGTCCTTTGTGTCACAAATTCAGAGAGTGTCAGGCAGCAAAGGCCTCTAGCTTGATATCTGAGAGAACTAATTCCAGTTGATGGAACAATGCTGTTTTTGCTGTTGGGCGGCTTCAAGTTGACTTAGAGATTATCTAGACAAGAAGATATAATGCTGGTTGTTGCACATTAACGCAGGTTCACAGCAGCGTTCATTTGTCTCCACTTTTTTTTGGCAAAATTGCTGGTATGCGAAGCTATCCATGTTTTATGTCACATGGAGCCATACCTGTGAATCAACATGGTGGCCGGGAGTGAATCACTCACATTGTTATTCTCAACAAGTTGCCACCGCCGCTGCACTGTATTTTTTTTTAACTGTAAATCTAAGGTGTGCAAGTGCAACCTTCCATTTAAAAGGCTGTTTGGTTGCCTCAGCACAGCAAAAAAGCACACAATCACTACCATGAAACTCCAAAATGGCACTTCTGGCCACTTTGTTGCCAGAAAGCCCGCTTCCCACACACATCCAACCAATTGGTTTCTGCTTCCACTCTTATCCGGGAATGCACAGCAATGCAATTCGGTTGTCCTAACGAGGAGTGCGCATTCCTCCGCATTTAAAAAAAACTTCAGGAAAAGCCATGAAGGCTTTTCCCATGTAGTTTTGGCCCTCCTACTTCCAAATGCAGCGAATCACCGCGGGATATCGTTGGGGCAAAAGGCATTCTCCTTGAGTTCTATGAGGAGTTTTTTCACCGTCTAGACAACCTCTTACTTACAGCAACCCTCTCACAGGGTTTTCTTGGACAGATTTCTTCTAAGTAAATTTGCCACTGCTTTCTTCTACAGCTGAGAGTGTGTGACTTGCCCAAGATGGCTTGCCAGTGGGTTTCCCTGGCCAAGCAGGGATTTGAACCCTGCTCTATTGAAGCCTATTCCGGCACTCGGAAACTATTACAGTACACCACACTGGCTCTCTGACAGACCAAAGATTTGGCCTGATATAATGGAAGCTTCCTGTGTTTATAGGCTGGAAGGGATAGGATGAACTCCTCCAGTGAGATCTGAAGCAAGGAGAACATCACAGGGCTGTTGACCAGTCAGCTCTCGCCAGCAGCTGTGGGAATTATGGCCACTTTCTCCCAGACTAACAGAGTTAATCCACTGGCTGCCCAAAGTCTAAATACTAAGTACGCTGTTGCATAACAAATCCATCCAGAATCCGAATGACTGCGCTGTAGCTTTTCTCTTTTTGTTCTAAGTGGTAGGGAGGAGAGGTGGCTCATAAACATCATTCCAAACCCAACCCAAATAAATTCTAATTGCCAAGTCCCAACAGAGAGCTAGGAGCATCCCCTCTCATCTCAACGTCAAGACCCCAGAACCTGGAGATGCTACTTTTTTATATACTACAACTCCTAAAATCTCCCACCCAGCATGACCCTCCCAGCAATACAACTCCTTAGAACTCATTAGAATCCATGAAGAGTTTGAGAGTTGTAGTCCAAAAAATTAACTTTTCTCATCTCTGTCAAGACTCTAATGTACAGGAAAGAGGAGAGTGTGATATTTTGAACAACTGTAAAATGTGGTTGCATTTATTATGAGCTAGATTAGATAGACAAATTAAGGTAAAGTATGGTTATATATGCAATGTATAGGAAATGTAATACATGTACATGTGATATAGTAAGTGTAATAATGTAATGGCTTAGTAATAGTGCATGTGAAAAGGACCTTGGGATTATTGCTGATCATAAATTGAACATGACCCAGCAGTGTAATGCTCCGGCAAGGAAGGTAAATAATACTTTGTTGTTGTGTGCCTTCCTGTTGTTTCCAATTCTATGGTATGTTTGTACTGGAAGTCTTTTATTTTAATAGGGTTCACTATTCTCCATGGTTTCCTGTATCCACAGTAAGCCTGGGAACCAAACTCCCGCAGATATTGGGGTGGGGGGCAGCCTGTATCCCAAACCCAGGTTGCAGCTCATGGCCTGCAAGGCCTCAGCCTTAACCACAGCTCACACCAACACAGATCGTGATGCTGAACTGTCGTGTTCAAAGAAAATCACAGAAAAGTCCAATGGGTGGTGAATTTCCAAGACAGAGGCAATGAGGGATAAAACTGACCCCTCCAGCACCTTCTCAAGCAGAGCTTACAGAACTGACCTGCTTGCATTATGGCTCTGAGAAACAGATTCTGTAAGTTATAGCCCAAAGAGATCGATTTTCCAAGATCTATCATCAACCTCTGACAACAATCATCTCGAAATCAAGAAGATTACATCTATGCCAAACTGCACAGTTTTACGTACATGGGGAAAATAAGGCTAGATTACAGTCGGTCAGAGGTAAACCTGATGTGAAATCAAAGGCTTTCACAGCCGGCAGCCATAGGTTTTCCTTGGGTTTTTCCAGGCTGTGAGGCCGTGTTCTGGAAGAGTTTCTTTCTGACAATTTGCCTGCATCTGTGGCTGGCATCCTCAGATGCAGGCGAAATGTCAGAAAGAAACTATTCCAGAACACGACCTCACAGCCTGGAAAAAAACCAAGGAAAACCTATGGTAATAAGCCTGATCTTCACCCCAGATAATGAGGTCACCAGATGCACATGCAAAGGTGTGCAAGAGCTTGACCTTTTCCCCTTCTTAATCCCTTCCTGGATTAGGTACCTGGGCCTCAAGGTGATCCCCTATGTGTGGACCTGTGGCTGTGTTGTTTGTGGGCTTATTGTGGTGAGCATGACCTCAGAGACAACCTGAGACAGTTTTTTAAAAAAAGAATAACTACTAGAAGTTTATTAAGAGACAGAAAATTAATACATCAGCTCTTGAACTTTTCAATCATTCACAGCTCTCCAAAACCATAGTCAGTCCTTCCCTCTGTCTGATTCTCCTATCTCTATTCCATTGGTTCCCTATCTCTGCATCAGCTTCGCCGGATCTGCCTTCTGACAGAGACAAGCCTCCGTTTTGTAACATTTCTTCCCTGCAGGCCCGACTCTTCATAGCTAACACACATTGGAAGCTGCTTAATGCAGTGTAGATGTGTAAATTGCTATTGCTTAAAACAGTTTGTAAGCCGCTTTGATAGCCTTGTGGCTGAAGAGTGGGGTATAAATAACTAATTAATTAAAAAATAATAATTAAAAAATTAATTAATTAATTAATTAACATTCCCTGAGCTGTGATCGGGCTGCCTTCAGGCAAGCTTGCCCAGTTCCTCCTTTACACTGACACGTGCATCCTTTCAACCTAACCAGCCCACTCCCCCAAAGTAAATGGCTGCTATTCATTCCAATTTGGGAGAGGGGCAGGAGAGAAGTGTCACATTTTTGGACCAGATTCCACCGAGCCCAAACCTGCCCATTATTTCTGACAGGACATGGTCCAGTCTGCAAAAGGAGGAACAAGAAAACTGCATCCATGGGCACAGCACACACACTCACATAATCACAAACACACCTTGCAAAATATACAGTGGGGCTTCCAGATCTGCAAATTCAACACTGAAGCCTCTGTGTTCACATCGCCACTATTTAATAATATGGGACTTCATTGCCTGTGTTTTTTGGTATCTGTGCTGGAACCCAACCCCTGCAGATCCAAAGGACGCACTACACAGGCCCATATATAGCACAAAACTTTGCCAGTCACATTGGCAAACATTTCATCTGCTCTCAATGCAAAAGCCACACCACATACAATCCAGCAGCAATAAATGCTTTTCTGAAGGCTGCAGTCTTAGACATAGTTACAGTTGTCCCTCCACATTCACGGATTTGACATTCACGGATTTGAGTATTCACGGCTTGAAAATATTCTTAAAAAAATAATAATCCTAATAGCAAACCTTGATTTTGCCATCTTATATAAGGGGCACCATTTTGCTATGCCATTGCGTATAATGGGACTTGAGTATTCACGGATTTGGGTATTCACGGGGGGTCCTGGAACCAAACCCCAGCAAATGTGAAGGGACAACTGTACTTATTTTCAAGCAAAGAAGCACAGAACTAGGTTAAAAATCTCACTGTTTCTAGTGGGGGGAAACCCCTTTAAGGGCATATTTTAACCTTCTGCCATCAATGCTTGACTTCTTGGCTCCGTTGTGCCCACAGGCTGGTTGGGGGGGGGGGCATCCATGTTTTTGTTTGTGTGCTAAACTGACTGATAAAATGGGATCCAGCATCTGAACTGCCGAGATAAAACAGCATACAGGATCAGAAATTAGAGTCGGTTTGGTACTACTGTAGGGAAGAAGCGAAGGAAAGAGGAAACACAAAATAGCAACATGGGATTTTTTAAGGACAAACAGATTTTCTGCCAGTTTCACAAGATCATGTTATCTTTACATTACCCACCCACCCACAAACAAACAAACCTGTTGCATGGGACAGATGGGAGATAAAGCGCTTAGCTATTTTAGCAGTCAGACGCATAGTAATATTAAAAGGGGGGAACAAGTGTATAAGAGAACTTCTATCTGCTCCTTGCAGGATCCAGCTGTTCGAATGGATCTGCCAGCATCCTCTGGTCCCATCCCTTGTAGTCAAGCAAGCTGACATTACCTCTCCAGTCTCAATTTCCTACTCAGCTTAATTAAAATGTTTCACCTCCACAGGGCAGGAACAATAAAGGATGATGAAATTAAGGATTATAAAAAATCTCATTTTGTATAATTACTAATTCTTGAACAGCTGCAGGGAGAGAGAAAACATGATCTAAACTAAGCAAAAGTTTAATGGTTAATACTTTCCTACTAAATTAAGACATTCTTAGCAGATGCCAAATGGAACACACAATTCAAAAAAAAAATGGAAAATGAGGAGGTTACGGTCAGATTGTGGAGGGGTGCGGTGAGAGTTCACACTTGACAGGCTAGGAAATCAAGTTAAAATTAACTATGGCTCACAGAAAATGCAGAAATTGTATTTTACTATGCTCAGGAATTAGTGTCTTGGCTATTTTACCCAAGAATCCCAACCTTTAGGAAAAGATACCCTTAGGGAATGAAGTTTTAAGCCCATTATTCTGCTAGGATAGAAAGGTATGTCAAATAAAATCACAGGCCATTGACAAGCCAAGGACAAATTATTTTCACAGCTGAGAAGTCACAGCTATCTTTCGACATTAATTCTTTGTCACAACATACGGGTGGCAAGTCTAAGACCCATCAGCAGTTATGGGGAAGGATATGAATCCTTCTGTAACATCTGCAAGTAATCTTGGAAAAGTACTGTACTGTATTTTGTATTTCAGTACTACAAAAAAATCCCTTCAACCAAACAGTACTGGCAACACACTTGATAACCAGACTCAAACTACTGACAAAAGGTTACAACGACATCTATATACAGGCTAATCACAAGTTCAGAAAACCAGAAAGCTTCCAGAAAGTTTGGGGCGGGGGAGAAACATACCGTACCTATCAAGGTTTGTATAAGTGGATGCACTTTACAAAATTGCAACCAGAGTTTGTTTTTGAGTCTCAGAGGACAACACCCTCTTATCTGTTTTGCATTTCTTTTTCTTTTTTTAATTTTTTACTTCTGAACTCACATCTGTTACAAGTAGTAACTTGATTGTGGAGCATTCTCTGTTGGGAAATACTTCCTTGTAAAGATAAGCTTTATAATTCCGCTTGCATAATAGGTGCATTGATCTATTCCCATTCTGAGCAAACAGGAGGGAAAATAAAGACAAAGCAACCCTGCGTTCACTGGTGACCAACCAACTTTACCAGAGATTGCCAGGGTTCAGTGGCATGCCAAATCCTGCCTCTGCTACATTCCTGGAAATGAAAAAAAATAAGAGAAGGATGTGGAAATCTCCATCCACCTTCCCCCAAGCCAGAAAACATGGCTGGGCTGATAGGTTGTCTATGGGGAAAATCGGCTATTTACACTACAGAGTTATAGCAGTGTGATGTTCTTTTAACTGCCATGGCTCTATCCAATGGAAGAGTGGGATCTGTAGTCTAGTGAGGTACTTAAGAATTAGGATTGTAGAATATTAGAGTTGGAACGGGCTGCAAGGGCCACGTAGTCCAACCCCCTGCCATGCAAGAATACACAGCTAAAGCACTCCTGAAAAATGTCCATCCAACCTCTATTAGCCCACCATCCTCTGAGTTAGTCTGTTCCACTGTCAAGCAGTTAGTTCAGCAAAGGGTGCATCTACACCATAGAAAAAAATGCAGTTTGACACCACTTTAAGTGCTGTAGCTCCATCCTACAGAATCCTGGGATTTGTAGTTTTGTGAGGCACCAGCACTCTTTGCCAGAGAAGGCTAAAAAATTCTAAAACTACAAATCCCAAGAAATTCTTTTAAAGTTTAAATTGAATCTATCTTCTTGATCTCCAGTGCTCTGCCGGACCGCTTTACTGCTGTAGCTCCGGGATGTGAACTGGAGCTCTCTAGGAGAGAATTTTGAGCACCTCCCCAAACTACAAATTTCAGCATTTCAAAGGATGGAGCCATGGCAACTGAAATGAAAAGTAGTGCAGATATGCTACCAGTGGGAGTGCAGAGCATGGACAACCCATAGATTCAGCATAGGGCAGCAGGAAGGGAAACTAGGATAAAGATGAAATGGATTTCCAACTTCTAGTAATGGTACTGGAAGCTGGTACTCCCAAGGTGCTGAAGTGCTGGTTCCTTATCTAAGCTTCTCATGCAACTCTGCTGCATCAGGTACTGAGAACCAACTTCATGCTCATGAGAATGGTAAGGAAACTGGAAGTAAAACAGGAAATAGTGCTTGTGTGTGGTTGACGCCTTCAAGGCAACATCTCCTCCCCCTTCGGGGCCAGACCTACCATTAGGCAGAGTCATATGGTTGCCGCAGGCAAGCAGACTTTGTTTGTCATGAAACGGCAGCAAATTGTTCCTTGCTTGCTTTCCTATTAAAGTTATAAGAGTGTACGGTGGTGATGCCAGGGATGGGAAACGTTGTCTGTGGACCCTTCTGCCACATGAGCCAAAATAACTTGGCAGATTTTGGGTACTACACACTTTCATTTAACTAGATTGTGGGAGGGCATGATTTACTGCTCTGCCTCAGGCTACAACATATTGTGGTTCAGCCCTGTCCCAATCCTGAACTGGCCCCAGTATTTCTATGTTTATTTTTAAAAATCCAAAGAGGGTACCCACATTGATGAAACCAGCAGCCAAATTCTGCAGAGCAGAGAGCCAAGGAAGAAGAAACAACACGTTGGTTAAAACCAGCCTCACCTTTATTTTTGCAATAGTTCCTAATATACTCAGGAAAAACCATGTTCTGAGAATTCAGGAGCACAGGGGTCTAACAAGGCAGCCAAATTCTAAGCACGGAAGCACAAGAAAGCAAGAGGATAAACTCACAGCTTCCCACAAATCCAGCTAGATAGGATGCAATGACATAATGCTGCAAGGTTGTTGCTGTTGTTGTTACATGGCCACAAGTCAACTCCAACTCATGGCAATCCAATTGTGGACAGCAAGATCTGTGCAGAGGGGATTTGGAACTGCCTTCCTCTAAGGTTGAGAGCATGTGACTTGCCCAAGGCCACCTAGTGGGTTCCCATGGCTAAGCAAGGATTCGAACCTTGATCTTGCAGAGTCCTAGTCCAACACTCAAAGCACTACACCACACAGCCTCACAAGGTGCAATACCACCTTGAAAATATAGCTACCACGCACATCTCTTCAACTACTTTGGAAGCCAGCAAAAATCCTGTTTCTTATTCCACTATTCCATTAAAAAATGGTTGGTGGGAATATGGAAAAAGGTCATTTTCATAAACACCTTGACTATGGAACTCACTGCACCAGGACATTCCACTTACTGCTGTTAAGATACCATGTCAAAATGTATCTGTTCAAAGAAACGTTGTCTCCTTTATGAAATGCAAGGCTAAATTTCATTGCTTTTAAAATCTCATGTATTTTTTTTTATCTGGAGCCTGACAATGCCTAAATTCTGTTTTAATATTTAAATGGCTGGTCGTTGTTTTAAAATATCTGTGACATTAGCCATCTTGGACATTTAAGAAACAAGACCTAAAAGCAGGACAAAATATGCATTTAAAAAAGTAAAAGCACATGGAATTAGCTTGTCCAAAATGCTATGTGGATAAAAGGGCATCTTTCAAATTTATTTATTTAATGCAGAGATGGGAAATATGTGGGCTTGCAGCTTTCTTCTTCTGGACGCTAAGGCCCAGCAGCCCAGCATAGCCATTGGTGACAAATGCTGAGAGTTATAATCTGGGGGGCTGAATTATTCCCCAACTCTAAGTGAAGAGCCAAATGACCACCATTTGGATAATACTGAAGGAAGTTTGGAAACACCTTAAACGAGGCAGAAAGCATATACAGTACAGTGTTCTTAAATGCTCCTCTGACAACTCTCATAAAAAACAGTGATTGCCATTTCAGACAATAAGATCAAGCAGCCTAGCAGGAATACAAGTTAACCTCTCTGATTTCACCATGGACAAAAATTTGGCTTCTCCTCCTCTTGCACGATGCTGGCTTGTCTCTCCATCGTCCTAGTGCCTCGCATAAACCAATGCCCTTCCTCCCTTCTTTTCCAATTAAAAAATAGCTCTGCAAAGGCAGAAAGGCCAGGAACCATGGGCTCCAGTCACTGAAACAAAACTCACACAGATCAAGGCAGGAGCGGTGGACCTTTCACTTTTTTGGCCAAAACAGCCAAAGAGGCCACTCAGCACCTCATCAGCTGGCTACCAAGGTCTTGCGTCATTAGCCAGAGAGAGAGAGGGTGAGGTGCCCTTGAGAGGTAACAGGGCTCTTCCAAAGCCTCTCTCCTATTCACAGCACAGTTCAGCAGCGCTATTTGTGCCCTTGGGAAAAATGCCCAAGGAGTGTGCCTATCTGTTTGTGTAAGTCCTTCAGGCCTTCTTGGGAGTCAGGCAGAAAGCCTCCAGGAACAAGGTTCATTCCCAGGCTTATAGCTGCCTAGCCACTACTTTCTTGAGTTGGGCTAGGACTCTAAGAGATCAGGGTTTGAAACCTCACTCAGCCATGGAAACCCACTGGGTGACCCTGGGCAAATCACACTCAGCCTCAGAGGAAGGCAACAGGAAACTCCCTCTGAAGCAATCTTGCCAAGAAAACCCTGTGAGAGGTTTGCCAAAAGTTGGAGTTGACTTGACCTCACAATATCATCCACTGCTATAGTAGGTAAAGCACAGATGTTGTCGGACTGCAACCCCCAGCATGCCTCATCATGGCCTTTGCTACCTAGGGTCAGAATCCTGCTGATTCATTACGCCAGCTACTGCACTTTTTCCAGGGTTGCACAGAGGTGGCAAGGGAAGGCAGACAACAACCAAAATCCTGTATCTGTGTGTAACTCTACATCTCCACACCATCTGGAGGCTGTCATGCAGGTAAGGGAGGGAAGCAAATCAGACCGTGGAGAAACAGCTGGTCTCAGCTCGGTTGGTGTGTGGGGGGGAGAAATAAGGGTGCACTCTCAAACCGAGTGCACCCACCTTTTCCTTCCCCCAGCAGCCTAGAGCAGCCAGATCTTCACTGTCTGAATCACTTTGCACCTCCTTTCCATCCCTACAAAAGACGGCAGCAGGGATTCCATCCCAGACATGACATCTGCTGGGCAGTGGGAAGTTTTTGAACAGAGCATAAGAGCAAACAAAACAGCCCTCTGCATGCCATCACAAAAGCAACTTACACATGCATAAGCTGCACTTATGAGTGCATAAGCCATGAACAGGATACTGATCCATATCTGCCAGCTCTGAGCAATTTACTTCTCCCATCACTTCCTTCTTTGGGGGCCATTATGCCAACACCCTTTCTCTTTCTACCGTCATCACCTACGCCAGTGTAGATAGACCAGTGTAGCACAACAACAGGACTGTGGCCTAGGAGTAAAGCATCTGGAGGGCTGCAGGATTCCCATCTCTGGTGTAAAGTGGTCAAATGAGTCAACAGCACCTACACTCGGTGTCCAACCTGATGTACCAGAGAGGTATTGACGTGCAGCGGGCACAAGAAATAATGGTGTCCTGTGACCTTCCTTAGGAATGTGGGGGGTGGGAGCCAAATACTTTCAGAGGAAGCTGACCTCTCCCCAGGAAGCAGTGGGGTTATACCTGCTGTCATCTCAGGTTTGCAAACCAAAAGACATGTACACAAAGAAGATTCAGAAACTGTTATACAAAGAGGTTTTCTCTTAAATTATGGATCCCTGGCCTACATGCACAAGGGTCTCCAGAGGAGTTCTGCCACGCAGGCTTGATTACTGCCTTAAGGTCATTCACAACTTGTTCTGTGTGTGTCTTCCTCCTAGAAAAGTAGCAACTGAATGGAAGAAATCTGTGTGTAAACTAACATTAGATCTGAGAGGCCAAAGAAAACAGTAACCTGCCAGTGAAATACAAATCTAGAGAAACCTTGTAAACAGCTGGGTTTTGTTGTTGTTGTTGTTTTCCCTCTTGCAGGCTAAATACTGTATGTTCTAGGAAGCCTATGTAACAATGTTTCTGTTCAGATTTTCACAGATCTTTAAAGATTCTAAAGGTTTTCACAGAACTCAATGCCATTTTCATAGAACAGGGGAAGTCCAATAAGGAGGACTCTGAAGCTTGGTCTCCCTTTTCAAAAACTTTATTTGGGGAAGACTGGAAAGTGCCAAAATAAAAATGACCAGTGACTTGGGCTGAGGTTGCCCAACTGGACCCCTGCCCAAGCCAAAATGCTGCATCGCCTTCCCTCCGCAGTGCACAGTTTGCTTGCGCGCACTTGACACTGAAGGATTGGCCTGAAAAGATTTGCAGCCAGAGTCCCCCTTGGTTTGACTCCTCCATCTATCCCATCCATCACCATCACCTGGCTCCCTGCAATTCAACCTGTGAGCCAGATGAGCTGCAATCACAACCCCACCACCACCAACCCCCAAAATCCAAAAGAGTGAGACATTGTTTTAGGTGCCGGAAAAGCAGCTACGGTTCCTTTTTTTTGGGGGGGGGGGAAGAAAAGAAGGCTGGGCTAACTGAAAGACACCCCCACAAACACACACACACACACACTTTAAACAGCGCAGAACTCCAAAGAGGTAGAAGAAAAGGCGGCAGATTTAGGACTGAAGCCTGAATTCTGAACAGCCTGTAGCCGGGTCCCAAAGGAGCGCCTATAAACCCTACATTACCTGGGGGGTGGGGGGAGGAAGCAAGGAAAGTGGGTAAAGGATGGAGCCAAACACACACACACACACCGCCGACACCTTTAAAAAGACGCTTCCAGAGGAACGCTCCTCTCTCCTGTCTAGATGCTTTAAAAACATTACATATATATGAAATGTTATATATAACATTATATAGATAGATAGATATAGATATGTTTTTATAGATGTACATACACACACACACACATTCATATATATACAGTATTTCTAAAAAAAAACAACCCTCCAGTGAACTGGAGAGATAGGTTTGCAAAAATTGAGAAGAACCTGGCCCGTCGCTGGATTTGCAATACCCGAGGTGGGGAGGCTGATTGGCAGTGGGTTTGCAAAATGGAGAGGAGGTGGGTTTGCAAGATGGGAAGGAGGTGGGTTTGCAAAATTCCGAAGAGGTGGGTTTGCAAAGGTGGGATTGCAAAAATTTCGAAGAGGTGGGTTTGCAAAATTTCGAAGAGGTGGGTTTGCAAAGGTGGGCTTGCAAAATTTCGAGGAGGTGGGTTTGCAAAATGTAGATTTGCAAACGTAGCGGCGGGTTTGCAAAATTGGCGGTGGCAGGGAAGAGGGGACGCGGGACGAGAAGGCAGCAAGGTAGCCGGAGGCGCCTCTCTCACCTGTCCGTACACCTTGATGGGCTCCTGCGTTGGCGGCTGCTGCTGCTCCTCGGCGGGCGCGCTCCTCTTGCGGCGCAGCTTTTCCCCCGCGGCCGCTGGACCATCGGCACCGGACCCCCGCAGCTCTGCAAAGCCCCGATCCTGAGGCCGGGATGCCAGCAGCGCCGGGGCCAAGAGGAGAGTCCGCCTGGAGGAGGAGGAGGAGGAGGAGGCGGCAGAAGGCTGGGGCTGCCCTGCCAGCAGGAGCCAAGCGGCCCAAAGCAGCAGCAGCCGCCGCCGGCTTGCCCTCCACCCTCCGGCGGCTCCTGCCCAAGCGCTGGGCTTCCCGGTGCAGCTGCTCCCCGTCGCCATGTTCGCTGCTGCGTGGGCTTTGCAAGGCGCCGCCACCAGGAGAGAATGTGCAAGAGGATGCAACGCCAAGAAAATGAATTTAAATTAACCCCCCCCCCAAAAAAACCCCGAGGTTTAGGGAAACAGCAGCCAATGCAAATGCAAACAGATGGAGGCCAGCTGCGCGCAGGAATCTGCTGCTCCCGGGGCAAAAATGTCCTTTCTCCACTCCTCCTCCTCCTCCTCCTCCTCCTCTGCATGCACCAGGATGTTTTGCACCCGCCCAGGCAGCGGTGGGTGCAAGTCACGTGTCCAGCCCGGGCCAAACGCGCGTGCACGCACACACACGCACACGGGACAGAGCCACGCGTGGGCGCCTTGCCCTGTCTCTAAGCCCCCTTGGCTTCCTTTCTTGGACCCACCAGCTGCGGGATGGAGGAGGGGAGAACCCACTAAAAAGGGGGCTTCTTTTGTCTTCTCTTTTTTACCCGTGTTCTTGGTGTTAAATCAGAAGCGGTGCCATCAAATGGACTTCCTTGCTTTCTCCCCCTTCTCTTCTAGACATGTTCTCATTGCCATTATTTGGATAGGGGCGAAAAGATTTCTGAATGGTTTTTTTTTTTCCCCAAGCCGGCCGGGTTTTTTTGCAAGGGAGATGATGGGAGATACAAGAGGATCGATTTTCGGAGCTTGCAATTAAGGTTGCCAGACTGAAAACTGGAGTTGGCGCCTCTACCTTTAATAGTTGTGTAGAAGAGGGCATTTCAGCAGGTGTCATGCAGCCAGGTAGCAAGCAACGCTGCTTAAATTCCCTCTTCTTGCACAACCCTGAAAGGTAGAGGCGCCCTCTCCAGTTTTCAGCCTGGCCAACTTGGAATACCCAACATCTTTGGTCTGCAGCTCCCCAGATCCCAGCTCCTAGTAGGGCCCGGGGGGGGGGACAGGAGGGTCCTGGGTGTTGGCCAACAGCCATTCTGGCTGAGGTTTTCTGGGAGTCCAAAAAGGTAACTGCCCCCACCTCTGAAGTCCATATGCCCTTGGGACCTAGTTGTGCCTCTTCCATGTTTCCCCCTCGTGCCAAGCTGCCTCAGTGGTCCTAGGAGGTGAATCCCAAAATAAATTCTTCCAGGATCTCTGTACATGCAGAAGTGCAGCAGGACAAATTCTGATCAATACCTAGAGAGGGGAGAGCATATGGGAAATGCAGGGGGGGGGGTCTATAGGAGACAAAAAGAAGCTGATTGCTTTACAGCAAAGGTAACTCACAGCATCTGTGATTTGTCTTAATGGTTTTTTGGGGGGAAAGGGGGCTGGCAGATATTAGGCATGTGAAGCTATCCACATTTGCTGTGCAAACCAGCATGCCTGCGAATCAAGATGGTGGCCACAAGTGAGGACTTTTTCAGATGTCGATTTATGGCGCAAGAAGGCTCGTAACACTTGCGAGGCTGCTGCGCGGCAGGGGGCCCGTTTCGTACAACGCTGTCCCCCTGCCCCGAGAGATCGGAGGCAGCCATGCCATATTTGGCCATTTTTTAATCACAGAAGTTGCCCGTGATTAAAAAACGGCCAAATATGACGCAGCTGCCTCCAGTCTCTCCCGGAACTGAAACTGTTGATTTCAGCAGGGGGACAGCGTCGTACGAAATGGGCCCCCTGCCGCGCAGCAGCCTCGCAAGTGTTGCGAGCCTTCTTGCGTCGTAAGTCGATGTCTGAAAAAGTCCTGAATTACTCATGTTTTTTCTTACCAATTTGCCACTGCTGAACAGTATTTTTTTAAAAAAATATTCCCAAGGTGTGATCGAGCAATATTTCACCTTAACAAAAAAAAAAAAAAATTATTGAACATTGGTAATGTTAGAGCAATTCAGCCAGTAGTGAGTCCTCTCGCCAACAAGCAAGGGGCCTGTGTACACTGCAGAAATACAGCAGTGTGACACCATTTTATCCACCATATCCTATGGAATTCTGGGGGTTGTCTAAATGGCAAAATGCAAGGAGAATCCTACCTGTCTTCATGGCATTCGGCATTGTTTTACCATATTGGGGGCCCAAAATGTCCAAAGCTCCACAGGTAAAGCCTTTGCAGCTTTTCCTGGAGATTTTTTTTTTTTTTTAAGCAAGGGGACTGCTCATTCCTGCTCGTTGGGACAAGTGATTCAATATGAATCCCTTTCCCATAGGAGAGGAAGTGCAAAGCTGATTGGCCAGGTGAGCGCAGGGGGCGGGGCTTGTTAACAAGGCAAGCGCCCACTGCCACTATGTTGGATTTTCACCTTAGCGAGCAAGCTCTAGGCAAGAAAACGGGGTGGGTTTGTTTGTTTTTTGTGTTTCTGTTAAATCGAAAAATCATTCTATCACACCTTGGACATCGTTTTTTTTTTTTTTTAAGTTCAGTGGCGGCAAATTGAGGTAAAGTACAAATGCAAGTAAATCACTTGTGACCACCATCTTGCATGCAAAGCTTATGGGGGCAAAACCACCATTAAGACAAGTTGCGACTGCTGTGACATGCCATTACTGTGAGGCACTACAGAGTTTTTTGCTTCGCATAGAGAAGCCCCTGGTATTTGTAGTTTCGTGAAATATTTAGCCTTTACTATCAGAAAACTCTGGTGCCTCACCAAACTACAAATACCAGGATTCAGTAGGATAGAACTATAATGGAAAAAATGGTATCAAACTGCTGCATTTCTGCAGTGTAGACAGATCCCTAAGGGCTCTTATATTTTGTTATCATAAGACCAGGGCCAGTTTAAGGAATTGGGGGGGGGCTGCAACACTTTATTTTGGGGGGCCCATATGTTTATCTCAGGTCAGTGTAACCTAACCCAACCTATTTACAGTACAGAATATTCAGATTATTACTAATAATGATTTTGCAAGAGGAAGATTATGATGCCCTCCTCCACAATGACAGGGCCCCCTGCAACTGCAGGTGCTGTAGGGCCCTTAAATTGGCCCTACATAAGACCCTCTATCTATAGGTTTCCCCTAATTTTGATCAGACAGGTGAGCTATCTGATACTGCAAGAACTGCATCCAGCAAACATTTTCTTGGGCAGTCCAACTCTATCCCTCTGTTTCATTGCAGCAAAACAAACAGAGAAAAAAGCCCCATTGGATCTACTGAGAATGTTTTCACTAATATCTGCCAGAGTCAGGTCAGGCCACTGAATGCAAATGCAACACAGGATGGTGCATGATAATGTAGAACCAATTCTCATCTAGCAATGAGATGATGGATTTGCTGACCTTTGAGGTCTTTCCCTGTATCTCAGCTTGGTATGATAAATGGGTGGGATGAAGAAGCACTCCACTTCTCCTAGGGTTACAGCCAAGGAGAGGATTAACTCCTCCTGCTTGTCACTGTGGTCCATTTTAGAATATTAAAAGCTGTGTTAAATATTCCAGTCCCTAACACCCCCTGTTCCTACTGTTCTTGGCTACAGTTTCAAGAGTACTCCCAGGGCAGATTTTTATGCTTGGAGGGGACATAATAGTAAATAGTAAAGCACTTTTGCTGAGCCAACAAATAAGAAAGGCTCTGGTGAGATCTACTCTGTGCTTTGAGGGCCAAGAAAGTGGAGAAGGCATGATGCAGATGTACAGAATTTTAAAAACTGTTGTAATTTGTTTTAATTTGTTATTATTGTTACAATTCTTACACTATTCAACATAATAATATACTATGAATTGTTATATTGTTTCATATGTTTTTAGACTGCTTAACTTAATATTTTAAATTTTAAATTGTTTAAATCATTGAAAAATGGGACACAGCTGTGAAATCTTTTGATATACAGCAGCTTATAAATATATGGATGGATGGATTACACATCCTTCTCAGTTTGGCATGCCATAATGCAGCCTTTCCCAACACACTGCCCTCCAGATATGTTGGATTACAACACCCACCATTCCTAGCCTCAATCCAGTTCATCTGGAAGGGTGCCAAATTGGGGACAGCTGCTGCCTAACTCCTGCCTGCCTGCAAAAATATGAGGTGAAAGTGTTTTTATGGATGTGGAAGGAACACCGGTGGAGAAAGTTTCCCTTTCTGGACCCAGAATTCCCCAACAATGGAGGATTCTGGGAACTGTAGTGTGAAAAAGGAATGTTTCCAGTCTCTGCTGGAAGGATGTGTTGGATGAAAGAGGGAGAAATGAAGTCTCACCAGTGAAAGAGTGAAAAGCCCAAGGCTTTGGAGACAGAAAGTAGGGAGCAGCCAAGGACATCTACTCAGGCTGATGTGTGTTTTTTTTTTTTGTGCTGCAGGACCTTCCAGATGCACTGCTGAAAAATAAGACAAAAACCCCAAAGTGGCTGGAAGTCCACTTCTGGTGCTCAAAAATGTGTGGGTGTTTTTTTTAAATATTAAATACTCATTTTAAAAAATGTGGTGCTGGAAATCCAAATTTCCTTAAGGTAAACCTATCATGGGGTTTTCTTGGCAAGATTTATTCAGAGAGGTTTTGCCTTTGCCTTCCTCTTAGGCTGGGAGAGAGTAACTTGCCCAAGTTCAGCCAGTGAGTTTCCATGGCTGAGCAGAGACTCGAATTCTGGTCTCCAGAGTCATAGTCCAATGCTGAAACTACTACACTACACTGGGGTCGCTGTAAGTTGAGGTCAACTTGACATTAGTTAACAACAAATATGGGGAGGCCTTGAGACCTATTCAAACAGAATATGCCCTCTCTTTTTTGATGAGAAAAGGGTTGGTTTGGGGATTCTGAAGGTATCAAGGACCAGAAAGACACCTTTTGAGAGGGAGCAAAGGTGACCGCAGGGCTGCACTTTGCCCACCCCTGCACTGAAATTTAAGGGAATTGATACAGCTTGAAAGATAAGCCCTTCTCCCAGCTCATTCTGTAGCTCTGTAAAGAAACCTGTATTAGTACCAGAACAAACCAAATTGCCAATAATCTCACACGGAAATGAATCCTGTAAGACTGTAATGGCAAAACTCCACTGCTTAGGAAAAGTGGGGAGTGTCAAGGCTGGATTATCAGTGGGATAACTGGAGCAAATACAGGGAGCCCCTGCTTATCTGATGGATTAGGGACCAGAGTGTCAGGGTGCTGGGATATGCAACCCAGAAATTTATACTGTAAAGAGCAAGTATGATATGTTATAGCCTGCAGGGGCCAGTAATGAGAAAGCTAAAAGTAGCTGGCTAGCATCTCTTGGTTAGGCCTGGAAAGCAAGCGTGGGGAGGGAGAAGACCAATTACTTATCTCTGTGAGAGAATGTGTGTGTGTGAGAACCACAGTCTCTGTATTACTGAGTTGGATTATGTGCTGAGATTGTATAGTTCTGTCGACTGTACAATGACAGGACTGCACTGTACATTGTGCTGTGATATGTACTCTGTATGATAGGCGTCTCAGACTCATTGTAAATATCACTATATTATGCTCTAGTAAAGGAAAGTTGCTTAGACACAAGCCTGTGTCTGTGTGCTCATTTCTTTGCCTGATGAATGCAACTCTGCTGCAACAACTTTTGCTGCCTGGTCCTCTTGATATGCTCAGAGGTACCAGTGCGCTACTGTGTCACGGAGGGCTGTTCCAGAAAGTGGGATCAGATTAAAAGTGGGACCCAGTTTTTTTTAAGCTTGCAAGTATGTTTTGGCCACCGGAACATATAAATAACACACTGGGGTTGAGTCACTTTCCCATAGGAGAGGAAGCACAAAACTGATTGGCTAGAAGAGCATGTGGGGCAGAGCTTGCTAACAGGGCAAGTGCCTGGAGCTGCCTTGTTGAATTTTCGCCTTAGCAAGCAAGCACTACGGCAAGAAAATGGGGGTGTTGTATTTTTTTTCCTAATGGAAATAGTTTTTTTAAAAAAAAAACAAAAAAGTTCAGTGGCAGCAAATTAAGGTAGATTAAAATGTGAGTAAATCACTCGTGGCTGCCATCTTGATCAGCAGGCATGCAAAACTTATGGGGACAAAAAAAAAAACCATTAAGACAAGTCGCAACTGCTGTGAAATACCATTACAGCAGGGCATGCAGGGGGTGCCTTGTATAGACAAGCCCACTATATAACACTTTTGAATTAAAAGCTATATTAACACACTAAACATATTCAAAAGTGCATGCAAGCAGTTCGAAGTGAGCCTTGTAGGCAAGAAAAACTGATGAAAGAGTGGAACTGCTGTTGAATTAATGAAACTTGTCTGTAATTTGCAAGTGCTGAATGAGCAAATCGTCAGAAAGTGAGGCATCAGACAGTGGGGGCTTCCTGTTTCCCCATGCCTTCCACACTTAGGAGCCCCAGACGGCTCCTACCGGAGCAAGATGCACCCACTAGGGTTGCCAGGTGAAATATGGGACAGGGTTCCTCTACCTTTAATAGTTGTGTAAAAGAGGGATTTTTCAGCAGGTGTTCATCTTAGATTCTTTTTCTCTTTTTTACACAACCATTAAAGCTACAGGAGACCTGTTCCTTTTTTTTCAACTGGCAACCATAGCACCCACACATGTGGGTGCAGACACACAATGCACACAGAGTGTGCACTGTGAAGTTATCGAGAGAAATACTTCAGGGGGAGACAGATTCAGTATCTCCCCCCAGCAACTCTCTCCAAGGAAGAGAGCCCCATTTCATACCCTCCAACTGTCCTAATTTGGGAGGTGCTACCCTGATTAATCCTCTGTCCTCCCACTTTTTCAGTTGCTTTAAAAATGCCACAGTTTCACTCTCCTCTTCCCACTTCCCCCCTTTGTCCTGAGTTTACTTCAATTGCTGCAAAGTGACTTCAAAATGCAAAAGTTGTTTGCATTGCATTAACTCATCAGGGGGTAGAGGAGGTGAGGGGAAGGAATCTTGCCCTTCCCAGTAGGCTCAGGCAAAAGCAAACTGCTGCCGCATCTCCAAGTTTGTGTGTTCTTCCTCATTCATAACTTTTGCCATCTTGACCACATTCTGATGTGCCTCACTAAACTACAGACCCCTGGGTTCCATTGGACAGTGGCTGTGACAGTTAAAGTGGAATCACAACACTATGGTTGTCTGTTGTGAAGTGGCCCTGAGATTCTGGCCTCATTCACATACTCTGGGATGCAGGCTGGGCAGGGGGGAGATGCCAAGAGTCCATTCCTCCCTTTTGAACCCAAAAGGGAAACTCATACATGATCTAGGTGGGGGCTGTTTCTGAAACCATTCCAGGGTCCACCTAAAGCTAGCCTTGGGGAAGGCAGAACCAGGTACAAGATAGTTTTTACAGAGCTGAAATTGATTTCCTTCAGAGGGAAGATAGAGGGTCACAAGATTGTTTGGTTCTGCCAGGGTACTTAAGTTGGAGGTCCGAAAGCATAAAGCCCAGCAGCACAAAGTCACCCAAATGCCACAAGGGCACTGTTATACTCTCCCACATCACTGTTTGGCTGAGGGAGGGTGCAAATGGATGCTATCAGGCTGCTGTTGCACAAGAAGGTACAAGATACCTCCTTATACAGTGCCTGACAAAGGACATCCGTTGGTGTAACCCTCAGTTACGTCAGTGTAAACCACCAAGTGCATTCCAGGGCTTGTCTAGACACAATGGTTTATTGCAAGTGGGTGCGCATTTTCGCTCATTCGCAGCGAAGTTGATTTATCTTCACATTTCTGTGCATATTTGCATCCATTCGCATTCATTCAGGTTGAGTGGGCACACACACTCATAAACAGCAATTTAGCAAAAATGTGCATTGATATGGATTCGGACAGCCACACATCCGAAAATGTGCATCTATGTGCATTTTCCAGCAAGTTCCAGGGAAAACCGTAAATCCTTTTATTGCACGATTTGTGGAGTTCTTAGCCTCCCCCCGAAATAGTGCAAATCTCATTCAGAAACATCATACGCTCTGCAGATTCTATGAGGAGTATTTTCATCATGTAGACAAACCTCCAGTCCATATATCCTCTCATCTAGAATCTCAAAGTTGGATGACCACCCTGCTTGGGGACTGATCTTAATCACAGACATTATACCCAGATTACACCTTGTGTGCTTTACATCTCCAGATCCAATTAATATCTTTATTTTTTTTAACCTTACTGAGTAGACTGCAATTAGGAAGCTTTGGCACAATCCAGCTCAGTTAGAAGGAAATGTTTCTCCGGAGTATTTCAGGTCAGGGTGTTAAGAAGGGTTTGAAATTGCTTCTGGTTATGAGATTCCCCCCCCCCCTGTTAATGGGCCAGGCATCAATTAAAAGACAGTGGGAATGGGTGACAAATCCTGATCGTAGCAAAAATGTTTCATTTGGATAATTTCCCATATATAACAGCTGGTTTCCTTCCGAGATTGTTGCTGTCTAACAGAGTGGAGTACGAGGTTAATGGAAGCTATCCAAAGATATT
Source organism: Gambelia wislizenii (assembly GCA_030847615.1). Classification (NCBI taxonomy): domain Eukaryota; kingdom Metazoa; phylum Chordata; class Lepidosauria; order Squamata; family Crotaphytidae; genus Gambelia; species Gambelia wislizenii. The sequence continues at coordinate 37,447,336 of JAUMIR010000007.1, forward strand.
TAAGATCTGCTCTAGACATTGTACAAAGGGAAGTAATGGAATTCAGGAAGTTTTGGAAGAGCAGAGAGTGGTGATAAAGAAAGAAAGAAAAGAATGCTTCCACCATTTGAAAATTCCCTGCATGTACTGAACTAACACATTTTTAAAACAAAATAGATCACTCCTAGACATGCTCATGTTTTATATAAAGGGATCTTTTCATGGAGGGGAAATTCAACAGATATAACCCATTCGCCTCATCTGAATTCTGAAGTGGGTCATTCCAGAATTCCACACTATCTATGTACAGTTGGACACCTATATCCTCAGAGGTCTGGTTCCTGGACTGACCAGAGATACCAGAAACTGCGGATAACAGAGAATGCCGTTGAAAATAATGTGACGTTTGGTTTAAAATGCCATAGAGTTGCCTTGGAGGACCTCAAAAATGTCTAGAGAGGACACCTCTCTAGGCATTTTCTAGGAAGACTATGGTATGTGTTCTCCTTTTTGTGTCCCATGGATAACTCAAAATTGGTTCTGAGGATACGGGGATCCGACAGAAATGGATATAATAGCCCAGTATGTATGCATCACACCTTGGACGAGTTACTTTGCAGGCCAAAATCAAAGTGTTGGCCCCAACTAAAGGAGAACTATTGAATCAGTGGGATTCACATTCCAATTCAATGACTGATTCAAGGGATCTATTCGAGTTCTTACTAGCAATTGAATTTTGGACTTGGACTACAGCTTCCAGAATCCCACAGCCAGTTTGGACAATGGCCACATAGGACATTATCACACAAGGCTCATGTTCCAGAATGACAGCAAGATAGTGGCAGATGTGGCTCTTACATATCGCATGACATTGTCTCTTTCCCGTTGCTGTCTTGCTGTTCATCTGCTTCTGTAGTGCATGTTACAGGAAAACCCATCAATAGCTCCCAATATCGCTGCTATGGCAGCATTCCCCTCTGTGTGATAAGATGCTTCCATGCAGTAGTGATATGAAGGAAGTCACATGGCGTGAATGGGCCACGCGACTTCTTCTCCTCCTCTCTCATCCCTCTGTGTTGCTATTCCAAGCTGGCAAAAATTGCTTTTTCTCTGTGCCTTCTTTTCTTTTCTTTTCTTTTCTTTTCTTTTCGTGTTTGCATACTTACCAGGAAACGATAACATTAAAATATTGGGTGTGGTGATAAAAGGGGCAAAATATCTAAATTGGTTACTTGCTAATTTAATTAATGAGAAGAGTAGGAAAGAGTAGGACTCTGAAACACAATGCATTTCTTAAGGCCACAAGAGGGGATTGATGGCCTCGCCACTCCTATTGCAGCTCAAATAAAAACCATATGGCACATGAAAAATTAAGATATTTATTGCATCACATTTATTATGAACTAGAATTTCTTTCCCCAGATACATGAGAGTTATTCTCAGTTGGCAGATGGTTTGCTCCACCAATTGCCAGTGGGCTCATGAACCTGCAGAGACTGGGAAAGTGATTTTTGGACCAGAATCTCCTAGCCAATGTTGGTTCCAAGCAAATAAATTTTGCAGCCTCTGAAAAACCTCAGCTGGAACTGGTGCCAAAGATACACCCAAGATTTCTGCAGAATTGTTCCATCCGCTCTCATCAAGCTAATGCTTCTTTTATGGTAGAATATTACTGTATAGTGCTTGATACCATTTTAACTACTGTGGTACCATCCCATGGAATCCTGGGATCTGTAGTTTTGTGAGCTATTCAGAATTCTCTGCCACACCAAACTTTAAATCCTGGGTTCCCAAAGGATGCAGCCAAGGGATTTAAAATGGAATGAAAGTGCTATAACTATGTAGTGTGAAAGAGATTTACGACAGGAAGGCGCTAATGTTAGTCCCAACATGAGTTACAGTAGAGCCAGTGAATCAATGGGATTTACCTACATGTTGATTCATCATTCAGTAACTGATTCAATGACTCTGCTATACTTGGGATTCCAGACAAAGAGTCAAACTCAGTCAAACGGTAAAAATAGTATGAACAGCATATGAACGGAAGGTGATTTGTTCATACAGACATTAGCACAACTACATGTCATTAGGAAGGGGGCAGAAAAATCAACCACAAAGTCTGTGTGTGTAGCGTCTGGGGGTTTGGCCAGATTTTTTAAAAAGCTCTGTACGACATGTGAACGTGCAATAGTTTGGACTATCGCATTTGTGCAGATACAAACAGATAGCACAATCTGATTGGCTGGATAAGCCTGGGGGCGGGGCTAGCAAAGAAGGAAAGTGCCTGCTGCCACCATGTTGGATTTGGGGTTAAGTGATGGTCTAGTCAATCAAATGGCGATCTTATACTCTCTTTTTCTTTTTCCTTATGTATAAATATCATAGAATCATAGAATCATAGAATTGCAGAGTTGGAAGATACCACAAGGGCCATCCAGTCCAACCCCCTGCCATGCAGGAAATCACGATCAAAGCATCCCCGACAGATGGCCATCCAGCCTCTGTTTGAAGACCTCCAAGGAAGGAGACCCCACCACGCTCCGAGGGAGTGCGTTCCACTGCCGAACAGCTCTTGCTGTCAAAAAGTTCCTCCTAATGTTGAGGCGGAATCTCAGTTCCTGGAGCTTGCATCCATTGCTCTGTGTTCCAGTCTCTGGAGCAGCAGAAAACAAGCTTGCTCCATCCTCAACGTGACACCCCTTCAAATACTTAAACAGAGCTATCATATCGCCTCTTAACCGTCTTTTTTCCAGGCTAAACATACCCAGCTCCCTAAGTCTTTCCTCATAAGGCATGGTTTCCAGACCTTTCACCATTTTAGTCGCCCTCCTCTGGACACGCTCCAATTTGTCAATATCCTTTTTGAATTGTGGTGTCCAGAACTGGACACAGTATTCTAGGTGAGGCCTGACCAAGACAGAATAGAGTGGCACTATTACTTCCCTTGATCTGGACACTATACTTCTATTGATGCAGCCCAAAATCGCATTTGCCTTTTGAACTTATGAACTATCGCATATGCGCACCATGGGAAACTTTTTTTAAAAAATGGCAGTGGCAGATTTAAAATCACGATTAAATCACTTGTGGCCACCATCTTGGCTAGGGGGTCATGCGGAGTTTAGGGGGGCTCTTTTGACCGTTTAGACAGGTCACACCATTGCGAATGCCTTTTTTTCCCGGACATGTTCGTATTTCCCCCCTTTGTATAGATGGTGTCTTTGTTTCCTGGTTTCCAGCAAGGTCCCAATCCAGCCATGCACTGGTACTTGCTTTCTCCTTCTTCAAAATTAAAGAGCAAGGAGACATTTGGCTCTCATGCCTCACTTGTGGCCATCTCATCTCCAAGGCTGAGAGAGAAGAGATGTTGGGAACAATAATAGGAAAAAAGGCTTGTCTACCCGGTGAAAATACTCCTTTAGAATTTGCAGGGAATATGTTCTGTCCGAATAAGATCTGAAGGGGATTCACAGTATTTGCAGGGGGGGGGGGATAAAAACTCCACAAGCCATGCAGTAAAAAGATTTGCAGTTTTCCCTGAAGCTTCCTGGGAAATGCTTGTAGATGTGCATTTTTGGACATGTGGCCGTCTGAATTTACATCACTGCACATTTTTGCTCAATTGCCCTTTAGGAGTGCATGTACTGTACTTGTTTAATCCAAATGAATGTGAATGGATGTGAATTGGCACAGAAATGGTGAAGATAAATCAACACCCACTTGCAGTAAACCACCATATCAAGACAAGGCCAAAGTGGAATGACAGATGATTATCAGGACTGTCCCTGCCAAACTGGGGAATGGTTGGATGGTATAAGGAATTTCCGACAGGTTTGCAAGAGCAAAGTCTTTGGATATACCAGGGCAGGGGTCAACAAGGAGCCTTGCATCCCCCCCACTACAGATTCTTAGGGTCAGAATCTGAGGTCAACTGTGTATTGACACAGACATAGAAAATGAGAGAGAGCACACAAACTAGCAAGCTCTGAATCCAATAAATTATTTTGGATTAACAACTCCCAAACCCCCACAAGCAGCATGGCCACACTAGAAGTGGAATTTGTAGAGCTTCCCCCCCTGCAAATAATAATAATAATAATAATAACAACAACAACAACCCCAAACTCTGAATACATGTGGGATTGTGGACAACTTTATATTGTAGTTGATAATTTAAATTATCTACTCCAGTCCTGCTTAACTGCAGAGAGTGAAGTTTTTTGCAGATGGAAAAAAGAATGGGTAAGAGAGATGTATAATGGGTGTTGTTTTCAATTATGCCTGTAGAGTTAGAGACCCTAAAAGGCCTCTCTCTCTTTCTCTGTAGGTAGGTGTAGGAAATCGGTTTCTCCTTATTATAATGCAAGGGTAACGAGGGGACTGCTACAGAGTTTATTTTAAAGTACATCTGGATCCCATCAGGAAGAAACAAAGTGCACTCAAGGGATTTAGGTAAGGAGACTTTTAGAAAAGGAAAAGAAATATGTCCCTGCCACATTACTTCATTTAAAAAAAAAACTTGAATGTTTGAGGAATATTTAGTTTATGTGTTCCAGTTGCTGTGAAGTGAGTTAAAATGCAATCAAGCATCCCTGAACTGCGGGCTGTGTTTCAGTCTGCAGATGATATTTTGTTGAAGTGATTTTAAAAATATTCCCTCTTGTATAGTCTAGCTAACACTTGCCTTTTCTGCTGAATGTGAGGTCTAATCAGGGTCAGAAATCGCAAATTACTTTGGAGACTACAAATCCCCCAAATTGGGAGTTGTAGGGTTGATGTTTTGTTTTTTTTTTTTAAAGTTTCCAAGATTTATCCAGAACCAGCCTTTTGTTTAAACAAGGTAATAGGGTCAACACAGTTAGTGCAGGAAGCGTGATATGAATGGATTCCCACTCTGGTAAAATATATTGCAAAGAATTTTGAGAGAAGGAGGGAGGAAGTTAAGACTGCAGGACTTCAAAATAGGGGCAAGACAGGGTAAATTGCCTGTGTAGAGAAGCCCCAAATCACTTTGTTACCAGCAGCCCTGCTCAAGTCTTGCCATGGCTTTGTGTTGGGTTTATCCACCTGTAATATGTTCCTCCTCTTTTCCTACTGCTCTTAACTTACCAAGCATCATTACTTTTTCTAAGGAGTCATGTCTTCTCATGGTATGTCCAAAGTACAGCAGTCTCAATTTAGTCATTTTGGCTTCATTTGCTCTGGGGCCCATTTATTTGTCTTCTTTGACTGTCCTTGGTATCCACAGAACTGTTCTCCAGCACCACATTTCAAACTCATTGATTCTCTTCCTATCAGCCTTCTTCACCATCTAGCATTAACAACCAGATATAGAAATCACAAATATGCTAGCATGGAAAATTCCCCTCCCTAAACGGCATATCTCTGGAAATACAGACAAAAAATACAAATGAATCCTTTTGCCCACAGCTAGTGATAAAATATAATAACCAATGGCTCTTAACCTTTTCTTTACCAGGGACCCTTTTAAATATATTTTGCAGCTGTGGCCCCCCAACACTTAACTCAAGATTTGAAACCATGATGATGATGATGATAATGATACAATTACACCATCCAAGAAACCTTCCCTCAGAGGCACTGAAGGGGGAGGGAATACTTTTCCTTTACTTCTTCCTGCTAGTTTGTGTCTGGAGTGGATTAAATGGCAGAACGTGAAGATATTTTTGTTTCGTTCTTGTGAGCTGACTGTTCAGAGAACTGTGCTCTCCTACTTTTGTGTTTTGCTTTTTTTAAAAAAATGTAATTCTTTTGTAGTTTACTTAATTTAAAATATTCTGTATGCTGTTATTTTTGCAAGCCACCCTGAGTGCCAGGACTGGGGGAAGAACAGGATAATGGCAATGAATATGATAATGATAGAAAACAATCATGTTTCCAAGCTCTGCTGAGCATTCTCTGCTAAGAGCTTCCTAGCTGCCTGACAGAACTACAGGTCCCTGGAGAGAAGCAAAGATTTGTTGAACCAAGGTTAAGTCTTGAGCGGATATCTAGCCAAAAAAGCTCAGTTTCTTTGGTGGGGAGGGAGGGGGAGAGCTGCCTCCAAAGGCAACAGTTTTGAGCATTCAGTCCCAATTTGCCCTGGCCTTCTCATTCTTGCTAGAGCAATTAAGCTGCACTTTCTAAAAGAGCCAAACCTCCTGAGGTGAGCCCAAAGCTAGCTGCCCTGGTCACTTCCTAATCCTTTCCGATTCCTGCACAGTCTGGCCAAGTTTTCTTGGCTCATAACGCATGGGGCAGAACTGTTTCCTACAGGTCTTGGATTTTATTGTTAAGAACATCACCGAGGCAGAGAAAAGCCACTTTCAGTGTCAAGTGGGGGGAAGTATTTCTCTTCAAAGGATCAGAGTGCAGCATTGCAACAGGCAAAATTAAACTATGGATTTTGCCAGAGAGGTGGAGACAGAGCTGAAAGAGTGCTTATCAATTGCATATTTTTGTCTGTTTGTTTGTTTGGGACAGCATGTAGAAAACGGGCAAAATCACAGACATCTGAGTTCCATGGGTTTTGTGCACTGTAGGAATTTGCAACTTTTGTGGGGTTTCAGAATCCACAAAAGGTTCCTACACCACCCAGCAGTATATGTATTTCTTGTTATATGCCTTAAAGTTGATTTCATCTTATGGCAACACTATCCTAGGATTTTCTTGCAAATTTTTTGCAAGGAGGTTTGGCATTGCCTTTCTCTTCAGCAGAGAGTGTGACTTGCCCAAGGTTTCCAAGGCTGAGTGGGGATTCGAAACCTGGACTTCTCTAGTCTTTGCCCAGCATCCGGACGGACCACTATACCACGCTGTCTCAAAAACGGATTTATATTCCAATGATTAAACTAGCTTACTGATAAACAATGGTGTAGTAGAGTTAGGATGAAAGCCTAAGGGCTTTTTCATTAGCTGGGACAATGATATCATCTGCTGCCCCCCTTCAAGTTTCCTTGTCCCTTCTAAACTAAGTTGGAATCCTCAGTGTAACCAGGGAAATAATGGGCTCCCATAGCAAAAAATATATTATTGTGGCCTATTCTTCTTTTGATACAAAATATTTTGAAGATCTGAATGTGCAGTTAAGACTGATTAGCCTTACAAAAGACCCGGTCCCTGTGAAGATAAAGATTGCTAGGACAGGTTTGTAGATGGAGACCAGCTCAGCTAACTGGATTTTTGTCTTTTGTTTTTAAATTTGCTGTTGCATTTCTGGACTCTTCTTTGGAGGGCAAAAATGATGGAGACTGTCATGACAAGTATTTTCACTTCAGTGTCTACTACTGCACCAGTGCAAAGAAAGCTTAACTGATAATTGCTGTACAAAATGCTGAACAAAACAGACAGTAACACCCCCCCATCCAACCTCCCCACACACCAGATTTAAACACATTCCTAAGAGATGCCAAAAGTGGTTGAATGTACACTGAAATGAAACCTGGTATGGCAATCTAAGTGTGCATAGTGATGGGGGAGGAGGGTTGCTATGGGAAGAGGAGACCTCTTTTATTCCTTGATCAGTTTGCTCTTTATACCATGATTTATGGGAGCTTTCTTATCACCTAGGGAAATGAGAACACATTTCTTGGCAGGCTCATGTGTCCTTTTGGCCTGTCTCCTTGAAGAAGAGTTTTGGAACTGCCTCCAACAGCTTCCTTGACCTACCAGAGAAGAGTGAATACTGACAATACCATGTTCTGTTCAGCTTTAATGGGTTTTTATTACTATTTACAGGGGGAGGTTAATTGTTGTTGTTGTTGTGTGGCTTCCAGACATTTCTGACTTATGCTGAGCCTAAGGCAAAGCTATCATGGGGCTTTCTTGGCATGGTTTATTCAGAGGGGGTTTGCCTTTGTCTTCCTCTGAGGTTGAGAGAGTGTGACTTGCCCAAGGCCACCCATTGGGTTTCCATGGCTGAGTGGGGATTCGAACCCTAGTCTCCCAAAGTCCTAATCCAAAACTCAAATTACTACACCACACCAGCTTTCATTTTTAATACAACAGTAAAAGGTTATTAATTGCTCCCAGATTCACCCTCCTACATATATATCCCTAACTACAACACTCTCACAGATGTGGGCATAGACAAGACAAGCCCATAACTAGCACATGTGCACAGACAAGAAAATTGTGTACAAAGGGGGGGGGAAGGAAAGTACAGGTTTTGTTCTTGTTGTATGCCTTCAAATTGTTTCCAGCTTACAGCAATTCTGAGGTGAACCTACCATGGGGTTTTCTGGATATGTATGAGTCGCTCAAGGTCACCCAGTGGGTTTCCACGGCTGAGTGGGGAATCGAACCCTGGTCTCCAAAGTAGTTGGAAAAGACCACAAGGGCCATCTAGTCCAACCCCCTGCCATGAAGGAATACACAATCAAAGCACTCCAGACAGATAGCCATCCAGCCTCTGCTTAAAAACCTCCAGAGAAGGAGACTCCACCACACTCCGAGGCAATGCATTCCACTGCCCAACAGTTCTTACTGTCAGGAAGTTCTTCCTAATGTTTAGGTGGAATCTCTTTTCCTGTAGAATTGTAGGGTTGAAAGATATCCCCAAAGGTCATCTAGTCCAACCCCATTCTGCCATGCAGGAATACCCAATCAAAGCCCTCCCGACAGATGGTCATCCAGCCTCTGTTTAAAAACCTCCAAAGAAGGAGACTCCACCACATTCCCAGGCAGTGTATTCCACTTCCGAACAGCTCTCACTGCCAAAAAGTTCTCCCTAATGTTTAGGTGGAATCTCTTTTCCTGTCGTTTGAACCCATTGCACCATGTCCTAGTCTTGGGAGCTGCAGAAAACAGGCTTGCTCCATCTTCACTATGACACCCCTTCAAATATTTAAACATGGCTATCATGTCCCCTCTTAACCTTCTCTTCCACAGACTAAACATACCCAGCTCCCTAAGCTGTTTTTCCTAGGGCATAATGGCTTCCAGACCTCCCACCATTTTGGTCACCCTATTCTGGTCTGCATTGTTTTCTGCTTGAGAGGGCAGTTCCTCTCCTTCAACAAGGGGCTCCAAGAGATGATGATGGGAGCTGTAGCTCCATCACTTTGGAGAGCAGCTAGCCAGCGGGAGGAAACTGTGGCCTCTGAAGGCCCAAGCAAGGAAAGGTCAACCCTGCTCCTCAGGTATGGTAGTCACTCATGGCTGCCTTAAAAACCAGCAGTTGGCTGCTCCTCCCTGAGAGAGAGAAGGCAGCCCAACACTGACCCCTCAGTCTCAGCCAACCTGTTTGGGGCAGGCAGCTGTGAGGTGGGCAGGGGGCCAAGGAACCGCCATGGCCCTTCCAACTGATTAGCCAACTGGGAGGTTGGCAGTGGGAGAAGGAAATGCCATGCCCCCCCTAATTATAATGACAATCCTTGTTACAGTGAGACACTTCCACACTACACACATAATTCGGTTTGAAAGTGGATTCTTGGCCTTGTCTCCCCGCCCCCCATGGAATCTTGCCATTTGAAGTTTTTAGGAGAAACTGAGGGCGTCCACAGGAGAGAAACCATCCAGGTTGGACCTGGAAAATTTGCATAGCCCCTTCCTAGGGAACCCTGTGAGTGGTAGTTTTACAAGGTCTGTAACTTTCTCTGCCAAACAGGGTTGGTGCCTCATCAAACAACCAGTCCCATGATTCCATAAGAAGGGGCTATGCAAATAATAAAACCATTTCAACCTGGATAGTTCCTCTAGTGTGGACACCCTCATCTTCTCCTAAAAACTTGAAATGGCAAGATTCCATAGGGGGGAGCCATGGCAACTAATCCAGTTTCAAGCCGGATGATGTGTGTAGCCTGGAACTGTGTCTCACCCTACTCTCTGGCTTTTCTTCGCAAACGAAGATTCAGGCTCATCCCGCGCTTTCTGCAAGCGCCCTGATGACTAAAAAGGCCAATCCGAGATAAACAAGTCCGGTTGCAGAAAACACAGCAGAAGGTCTCCTTGGGTGATGTTTCTGGGTTGTGATTCTTTCTGCATTGTCGTTTCTCTTCAAGACTTGTTCAGCGTGAGTTCTCAAATAAGGCTGCAGCATTGTGGAGAGTACGTCTCCATGCCTCCCGATGGGAGGCCAGGGCGGACCATTGTTGGTGATCAATTTGGCCAAGCCTGAGATGTTGCTTTAGGGAGTCCTTGTGCCGCTTTTTTGGAGCGCCCCTTTTACGCTGACCCATGGTGAGTTCACCGTAGAGTATTATTTTTGGGAGGTGGTGGTCCTCCATCCTAGAAACGTGCCCTGCCCAGCGCAGCTGTGTTCTCAATATCATGGCCTCAATGCTGGTGATCCCTGCTTGCTCAAGGACAGCAACATTCGTCACATAGTCAGTCCAGTGTATATTTAGGATTGTGCATAGACAGCTCTGATGAAAGCGTTCGAGGAGTCGTAGGTGGTGGCGATAGGTGACCCTACCATTAATTATTATTATTAGGAGGGCCATTGTGTTCTTTTGCCAGCAGGCTGGGTGAAATTGGTAAGTCTTGATGCCTCAGGATAGATCTATCTTTTCTTATACAGGTAGGAGCTGCCAACCATGGTCATTCTAAGTGTGTAGTAGAGACATGTTTTTATCCTCCTTTTTTCAGCTAGCCCTGTTTTCTTCTGCAGATATTTTCTTTTAAAGCCCACATGTAAAAAAATGTTTTTCTATCTTCCCTTCATTTCCCCAAAGGGTGAGACTCCCCACACAAACTCTTAGAGCTTGGGCAGGCTTACTGGTTTATTTTAGCAAAATAAGTAATAAAGTAAGTAAGAAGGAATAATTCCTGTCATTTCACCTTGATCTGGGAACTTCTCCTTTAGCTAAGATTTCTGTCTTAATATCCAAGCAGGAAATGTGTTCTTTTTCTTTATGTATGTGTGTTTGAAAGGAAGGCTGTGAGCAACTGTCCCCAAATCTCAGGTTTGGCTTATGAGGAAAGACTTCGGGAGCTTGGTATGTTTATCCTGGAAAAAAGATGGTTAAGGGGCAATATGATAGCCCTGTTTAAGTATTTGATGGGGTGTCACATTGAGGATGGAGCAAGCTTGTTTTCTGCTGCTCCAGAGACTGGAACACGGAGCAATGGATGCAAGCTCCAGGAACAGAGATTCCACCTCAACATCAGGAGGAACTTTTTGACAGTACGCACTGTCATTGTACAGTGTGTTCCACTGCTGAACAGCTCTTACTGTACAGACTGATTAATCGTTTTTAAATCTTGATTTAAATCTTGATTTTTCAAAATGTTTTAGCTACAAATGGTTTAAATTTTATTTCTTTTAATCTGTAAATTGCCACCTACCAGCGCTTTACGAAGATAACTGAAGTTTGTACTATTGTAACACTTGTTTGGCCCATGCATGCACCCTTAAAAAAAATTACTCCTCCTTCCTCTCCTTCCAAGAATGCGGTTTTGGCCAATATCGCGAAAAGATGCCACTTTAATTAAGCAAACAAAACCAAAATGAATAAACAAAGATATTGACAATTAAACAAACAAACAAAAACTTACCAAGAAAAGGCAACAGTTCATTAAAAGGGCGTCATGGAGTTCCTCTTCACACTTTTCACTGGAAGTTTAATTATGTGTTCTCATTGAGAACGGGGAGGGGAAAAGAGGGAAAAATGCCTACTCACACCATAATATCGGAACTACTGCGGGAATGAATTATCACACTCTCATCAATACTGGGAAAATAGCTATATTGATAGCTATTCATGGGTTTTGCCCATGAATGCAAATGTGTGCCATAATAATGGTTGGAGCGCTCACCAACCATGGTATAAAGACAATGTTGTATGATAATAGGAAGCCATTATTGCTACTATCCCAGCATAATTCCGCAATTTTGGCTGTGTGTGATAAAGTCCTGTGTCTGCAGTAAACAAATGCAATAAAGCTTAAACTGGAGAAGGGTGGGATTCTGCCCTAGCTGATCCGACTGTAGCCGAGCAGAGGGGTGGGTTAAAAATAAAAATTATTATTATTATTATTATTATTATTATTATTATGTGTGTCTGCCTAAAACACGCAAGTTAAAAAGCAGCTACCCCCAAATACCTTTCTGAGCATGCATGAACAGCAAAACAAAGAGAAAAGAGGAGAGCAAGCAGGACTACCTCACTAGCTACTCCCAGCATTTTTAAAAAGCATCAACTTACAGGTTAGGCTACCAAAATGGAAATCCTAAGAGAAGTGGAGGCTGGTGAAAGAAAAATTCTTCCATGGATGCACTTTGGCAAAGCTTTCAAATAATCTCTAGAAGGTTTGGAATATTTTTATTTACTTTTGGCAGGGCTTACCCCAACTGGTTATTTCATTTTGTTTTGAATTTTTAGAAAAACTGCTGAAACATGTGGAACTGCTATTCTTTGTGTGGTAGAGGTACCTATCCCTATTCTTTTCACATTATTTTTGCCTCTAGTACCCAATTTTCTGTTGAAGAAGTAATGCCTGGGCACTCATCTACTGTGTTAACCCTGTAGCTCTGCCATAGTCTTGATGAGTTGCCTAATGCGTCTGCCAGGGAGAGAGGTTGCACCTTATCTCCTGGCGTCTAAATTAGTTTTGTCGGTTCTGCATAAGCAGATGGGCTGGTGATTTCTGAAGGACACGTTGAAATCCTTGAGAAATGGTCAGGAGGGGGAGGGTGGCTGGGACTGGCATTTTCTGCCCTAATGGACCACTCTACACAAGAAGGTTAGAGATACAGGGAATAGAGTTCTACAAAAGGAAGGAGAGCCTGGCCTCCTAAGGTGCTTAGTAATAATAATGCAAAGTCACCGGCCAAGGTCTCCACTTCCCCACCATGCAATCAGCTGCGCTTCATAAACCCCGGGGCCAGAGTCACTCCCCCATCAAGCAGCTGCTAACTGTCTCCAAAATGGAGCTGCCAGAGCTGTCACGGCTGAAATATGGCACTTTTAAAAATGCCACTCTTACAGTTATGAGTGCAGGAGGAGAATAATGATGCAGTCCTACACTGTCAAAGAAATACTCTTCAGAGACTCAGCCCATTTTGGTACAGAATCCAGCTCAGAATTAGAAATCTAGAGCAGGGCAGACCCAAGGGCTCTTGGCGCTTCAAATGAAGGACAAGATGGTGCCTCTTCCCAACCAGTTTGAGCTACACAAGCCAACTAGGCTGGTCTAGTTGGGGAACACAAAGTACTATTCTTCTTCCCCCTCCAACATCTGCTGCCTGAGGGGGCCACCTCACTTTGCATATTTAATGGTAGACCTAGAATCATAGAATTGCAGAGTTGGAAGAGACCACGAGGGCCATCCAGTCCAGCTCCCTGCCATGGAGGAAATCATGATCAAAGCATCCCTGACAGATGGCCACCTCATGAATGCTTTCCTGTGGCAATCCTCACCACCCCACTGTGAAGGAGATCACTTTTACAATGGACACGTTAGGGTCTATGAATGGAGGTGAGCACCTGCCTAAGGGCCACCGAATGAGTTCAAGGTGGAAAAGAAAATGGAAAGTAGGAAGGACCACATTGGCCCACCTTGTGCACAAACACCCCCAAAGCACCCTGCCTTTTACTTACCTACCAGTGGGTAAGGAGGCAGCAGACGAAACCAAGGAAAAACATGGCATTTTAAAAGGAGATTAATGGGGGAGGAGAAGAAGCCTATTAGTGGCTACTAGCCATGCTAGTGATAGGCCAACTCCAGAGCAGAGCAACTGGAGTACTTCCCTGATTCAATGCCAAAATCCTAGTACTCGTGCTTTGACAAAGATTTCCCCCCTAAAAACAGTTCTGATCATCACAAAGAATCAACAAGATGTTATATTTTCATATTTTCAGTATGTTCAACACAGTGTGGCATTGTGGTTTGAACGTTGGACTCTGACTCTGGTGAACCGGGTTTGAATCCCTGCTCGACCATGGAAGCCCACTGGGTAATCTTGGGCAAGTCACACTCTTCCCTCAGCCTCAGAAGAAGGCAAGGGCAAACCCCCTCTGAACAAATCTTGCCAAGAAAACCCCGTGATAGAGTTGCCATAAGTCAGGAATGACTTGAAGGTGGACAAAAACAACATGACAACTCAAAACAGAGCCTGGAAAAATAGCATCACCAGTTTTGTTGTTGTCATTTAAGCTTCATTAGAGGTGTGGCAATCCCAGGGCACGGCAGAATCAAAGAGGAAGACAGGGAAAGGGTAATGAAATATCGAGATCTAGAAAGGGAAATTCAGCACCTCTGGGAAAAGAAAACAGGTGTGTACCCAGTAGTGATAAGTACCCTTGGACTAAGAAAACGCCTGAATGAAATTGCCATACATAGGATAACTATAGTACAATTACAAAAAGCGACATTGCTTGGAACATGCCACATCATCCGAACATACGTCACTCATTCTTAGGTTTCTAAAGAAAAAGCAAAGAGGGAGGAACCAACAGAGTGGTCATTGTTGTGGTGCTGAAATCTTTCAACAAATCTAACTTTCAATAGATCTACCTTACAAAACTGGGGTGATAATGTTGAACTGCTTTGTCGAACTGCTGAAATTATTGGTCTGAAATACTCTTAACTCCTTAAAAAGGCTTCTATAGTCATGCATTCCATAAACAACAACTCTAAAATCTTTAAAAAAAACACACACACACAGTGTTGGTCATGGAATAGACTTTTTATTCTGTCAGCTGACTCCTCAATGTTTAAGATGGGCTCTTACATGGAGGAGCAAAATAGTGAATCATCGTGCCAGTAGTTCTTCCTGAACTAGGATATATGAATTATGCAGCATAACCTCCTCTTGTTCCCTCTGCAGCTGTCCATAGCCAAGCCCTTGTGACTTTGATATAATTGTTATTTTGCACTGGCAGAGGCAGCAACTCCATTTCCCCCCTCAAACCATAATAAACTGGCTTGTTTTTTAAGAATTCCATCTTCTCCTTCTCTCCTTCCTCTCTCTAAATAACCCAGGGCACTGGAGCGGGTGAAGTGTTGAATTGATTAGCTGCAACACTCCCTGCCTTCAGAATCAAATAGTGCTGAGTTATTAAGGAACTGCAGTGTGTCAGAAGAGTCCAAGTCACTGAAAAGGAAAAGTGGCTCAACATGTCTGCTGGTGCTCTTAGACTGAAAAGTTACTTTGGGGGATTTTGTAGTTATGTGCCTTCAAGTAGTTTCTGACTTATGGCAACCCTAAGGCAAACCTATCGCTGGCTTTTCTTGGCAAGATTTGTTCAGAGAGGGTTCGCCTTTGCTTTCTCCAGAGGCTGAGAGAATATGACTTGCCCAAGGTCAACCAGTGGGTTTCCATGACTGAGCAAGGATTCAAACCCTGTTCTCCAGGGTCATAGTCCAATGCTCAAACCACTACACCATGCTGGCTCTATACAACCATTAAAGGTACAGGAGCCATCTCCAATTTTCCATCTGGCAACCATAGCTTGTAGTACAAATGTAACATCCAATCTCTGGTTTTAGGGAGGGTGACCTTGTGGCCATGCTGGTCTCTATGCCACTTCTTTCTCCAGGTGTCAAGGCAAGTGTTCAACTGAAGAAGCAAAGGCTGACCCACAAAGGGCCCCCATTGTCCCAGAGATGATGTATTCCTTGTTCTTCTCTACCTGAAGCACTTTTTATGGTACCCAGTAGACTGAAATGGAAGCCCATATTGCCTTCCCTACATGAATAGGTGAAAATGCAGGCGGCTCTCCTGATCTCTATCAACACACCTGTTCTTCTTCTTGTGTGCCTTCAAGTCATTTCCAACTTTTGGCAACCCTATCACAGGGTTTTTGTGGCAAGATTTGTTCAAGGGATTTTTCCCCTTTGTCTTCCATTGAGGCTACGAAGGTGTGACTTCCCAAGGTCACCCAGTGGGTTTCCACAGCCAAGTGGGGCTTTGAACTGTGGTTAGCTGAATTGTTAGCTGAACTCTGATATACATTGTTGATGTGTGCCTTCAAGTCATTTCCAATTTACGACACCCTAAGACAAAGTGTGTTCAGAGGGGGTTTGGTGTCGCCTTCCTGTGAGATTGAAAGAATATGTGACTTGTCCAAAAACTCTGAAGGAAATGTGCACTCATGCTTGGTGGGACAACCGATTCATTTTGCCGCACATTCCTGAGAAGAGCAGAAGTGGAAAGCTTATTGGTTGGATGTGCACGGAGGGTGGAGCTTGCTGGAAAGGCAAGCACCTGGAACCACCATGTTGGATTTTTGCCATAGCAATCATGTGCTGAGGCGATGAAACAGCCTTTCCCCCTTGTTTTTCTGTTTATTTAAGTGAAAGATTGCACTTCCACACCCTGAATTTGCTTTTTTTTTTTAAAAAAAAAATACTGTTTGACGGTGGCAGCTGGTGACAATAAAAATGCAAGTAATTCACTTGCATCTGCCATCTTGATTCGCAGCCATGCTGTCTGTTTGAACAACAAACACACTTGGCTTTGTATGTCTGCGATCTTGAAAAAAAAAAAGGAGACAAATGAAAGCTGCTGTGAATTGGCATTATTGTGCATCAATTCTCATTTTATTGTCTCGTATAGATGAGCGCCAGAGCCATCAGCTTCTCCTGATAGGAAAAGTCCTTTGCATGGGTTAGAATCGCCTTAGTCTTCACCCCATCCTGGTGCTCTTTCATTTTTCCTCACCTTTCCTCTAAACCCTCTTTTTACCTCTCACCAATCTTTTTCTCCCCCCATTAGGTGATCATTCAGCCTTTCCTTCAGCTCACTCCCCCATTTCATGCCTTAACAGTCACAAGTCCTCTTGCTTTCTCTTTAAAGCAGTCAAATTCTGTGGCAACCCTACAGAGGAAAGTGTCATATGGAGCTGCCCGGAGGCCCTATAGAGAAATGAAATCCCCATCATTTCTCTAGAAGGTCAAGGTTGCTACTGCAAGCAATGACAAATTTTAATTAATTAAAATTAATTAATCCATTTTAAAAACCTAATGATTTTGAGATGCACATTCCTGGGGACTCCTGAGCACCCATTCTAAATTCCAAATATCTAGATTTTATGCTCTGGGAGCTGTTATTTTTGTAGATGGTGTTTCTGAACTAGCAGTGACTGATGGGGTGGTTAGCTCAATGAAAATGTCATCACAGTGCTTATCTGCTGTGAAAATGGCAAATCCCATGCTAAGGATTATTAGGAAGAGTATTGAAAATAAAACTGTCAGTATCGTAACGCCTTTGTAAAATCTGTGCTCATAATATTATATACAGTTCTAGCCATTGCACTTCAAAAAACGGGATTATGGAGCTTGAAAATTAGTCAAAGGGGGCAATGATGACATGATTAGGAGGCTCCTCTATGATGAATGTTTACAATACTGAGTGATTTTTAGTTTAGAAATAAGACTACCAAGTAGGGGGAGCGGGGCCATGATAGAGTTTTATAAAAAATATGCACAGTATGGAGGATAGGAAGGCAGTTCCCCACCCCCTGCCTTTCCCAGAATACTAACTCCTTAGGTCACCCAGTTAAAAAGAGATTCAGTACAGAGAAACGGAAGTACTTCCTCACCAGGGCCTATGGAATTCACTGCCACAAGATGTGTTGATGGCCACCAACATACATGCATTTTCAAAACGATTATTCAAAAAAAGGCATGATAAGTAAGTCAGTGTCTACTGTCCGCATCCATGGGTTCTACATTCATGGATTCAACCAACCATGGCTTGAAAATAAATTTAAAAAGAAAAAACTCCAAAAAGCAAACCTTGATTTTGCCATTTTATATAAGGGACGCCATTTTACTATACCATTGTATATAATAGAACTTGAGGGTTCATGGATTTTGATGTCCACCAGGGGGTCCTGGAACCAAACCTCAGCGGACACAAGGGCCCACCGTGTAAGACGACAAAAGACAGCACAAGGGCTTCAAGTATGGCCTCAGTGACAAACTGCATGACTGTCACTGGCAAACCAGCCTAATTGAGAAGAGAAAGGTCCATGATTAGTAGCCATCAGGTGAAGAACTGGTCACAGCAAGTTGTGGATGCTGACTCACAGCAAAGGGAAAGACACAATCTTATAACAATGTGCTTTAGACTACTTCCCTTGGAAAACTGTATCAACCTATTTGCTGGTTAGAAAGTCTAACACTGCCATGGGCCAGGACTCAGACTTGGATACTGAGGATGAGGAGGATGAGGATACTGAGGATGAGAGAGTCTCTCCCTGTTGAACAACAGCCTCAGGAAGCATAGAGCTAGGAATCATCACCATCAGAGGAAGCAGCTGAAGAAGCAGCACAGCCCCTGAGCCCATGGACCTGACAAGTGGAGAGGTGAGCAGAGCAGAGATGTTCAATGAGGCTCCTTGCCAGACAGCAGGAGAAGCGCTCTTAATTATGGGCAGCTGGCTGCAGCCCATTGAAGAGCTAGCTCTGGCCCAGGTCTGCTGCTAGAAACAATTGTCTGCTTTCTGGCTAACATTCCTGCATCCCTGTTTGTGACTCCGGTGACCCCCCCACTGCCTGACACCCAGACTGCCTGATGACCTTGCTTGATCCTTGAACCCTCAGACTGGCTGACAACCCTGCTTAATTCTCAGCAGACTGGCTTGACTACCAACTCTCACAGGAAAGAATAGCTCTCTGAGCCTGGTTGATTTATGACCCCTGCCTTGGCTGTTTTATCTCAAGAACTCTGAGCTAGTTGCCTCCTCCCTCCCACGAGCCTGTGAGTATGCTATAGCTGAACCATAGGATAGTCACATAGTGGCTGCAGAGGTTGCTGCAGACTCCCTTGTACACAGCCGTAGGGTCTCTTTTGTGGGTATACCGAGTTTCAGTTGTCCAGGCTTCATGCCCTTGGAGCTATAAGTTCTGACAGACAGACTCACCTCCTCTTTTATAATCATGGACACTTGATCATGTGCCAAACATCAGACCTTATCCAGTAAGACAGGTGGACAATGCACAGTGGGGGCCATTATCCATAGGGGCCACACCAGTGCTCTGGACACAACAGACTTGATGTTACTTGTGGTTTTATTTTCAGCCATTTGAGGGCACAGTAGGATTTTTTAAAATGTTATGGGAAGGTGTGGGGGGCTGTGGTGACTGCAGTTTTGAGCTAGTTTTGGCACAAAAAATTGATTTGGGGGGCTAAGGGCTTTGGAGGTGCTGGGGCCCACAAAATGGGCCCCTATTGGTTTCACTTTCCCCAACTTTGCTGTAAGAAATACCAACGTGCCTGAATGATCAGATGCAACAGGATACCTATATACTCTTGCATACCAAGCATCAGATATGGTGAAACTTTGGTGTTATCTAGACGGTGAAAAAAATCTTCTCTGAATGCAAGGGGAATACCGTTTGTCCAGATGAGCTCCTGCAGCAATTCACCATATTTGAAAGGAGGGGGACCAAAAACTCCAAGTACTTCGCAATAATAGCCTTCACTGTTTCTTGCAAAAACTTTTTTAAAAAATATGTGGAAATGTGCATTCCAGCCTGTTTGAACAACCAATTCAAATTGGGGCACATCTCAGAAGTCAACATGAGATTGGTTGGATATGCGTGGAGGCGGGCTTGCTGGCAACAAGTGGCTAGAGCCGCCATTGTTGATTTTCACAGAAGCGATTGTGCGCTATTTTCGAGTGGCAGAGCAAAGTGTGTGTGTGTGTGTATTAAGCGGAAGATTGCTCTTTCACGTCTCTGATTTCACAAGAGGGAAAAAAGGGAAACGGAGGGAGCTTTTGGGGAATAATAACCCATATAATTCACTTGTGGCCACTATCTTTAGTCATGGGCTTGCTCCACGTAAACTTCAAACATGGATAGCTTCCCATGCCAGCAATTTTGCGAAGGTATCGTGGAAACGAATGCTGCTGCGATGGTGAGTTAATGCACTATTTTCCACAATTAATTCTCTCATCTAGCTGAGCCTCAAATCAAATGTCATAAGATACCAGCAGCAGATATCAAATGTTAAATGAATATTTGGCAAAGGGATTGAGAGATTATCTGGAGAACGTTCAACATTAATATTCACGGAGGAGAATTTTCTTTTTGGCTTCAGCTCTGGTCATAGACCAGCTTTGCATACTGAACAGTGTTAAGGTTCAGACCCAAGCAGCTTGCTTTCCTTTTTTAAAAAAAAGCCTTTGTATATGTTCAAATGTTCTTTCTCCCAGAAAATTAGGTTTCAGTTGGACAGAGAGTAATCTTCCTTGCAGAGGAGATCCTAGAGGCAACACCAGTTTGCATACAATTTAGAGACTGCTATATTATTCACTGGGGGAAAAAGACATTTCCCTTGCCTCCAACAAAGAGGAAAATACTCTGTAGTTGTCATGTGATTAAACAATCATTATGTGTAATCCAAAACCAATTTGCTCACTTGTGGAGCTTTGACCCTAGTAAGTGTGTTTGGAATACAGTCTTAGTTGATGTAAGAGTTTGACATTTCATGATTAACAGCTATCACCATCACCATCACCATCATCATCCCCTATGAGGAGCAGCTTAGGGAACTGGGTATGTTTAACCCGGAGAAGAGAAGGTTAAGAGGTGACATGATAGCCATGTTTAAATATTTGAAGGGATGTCATACTGAGGATGGAGCAAACTTGTTTTCTGGTGCTCCAGAGACTAGGACACGAAGCAATGGGTTCAAACTACAGGAGAAGAGATTCTGCCTGAACATTAGGAAGAACTTCCTGACAGTAAGAGTTGTTTGGCAATGGCTCGCACTACCTTGGAGTGTGGTGGAGTCTCCTTCTTTGGAGGTTTTTAAGCAGAGGCCGGATGGCCATCTGTCAGGAATGTTTCAATTGGGTATTCCTGCATGGCAGAGGGTTGGACTAGATGGCCTTTGTTGTATCTTTCAACTCTATGATTCTATGATCATCATCATCAGCAGCAGCAGCCATCTTTTCCCCAGAACAGGACTCAAGGCTACTTACAAATTAAAACAAGCGTGATATAGTTAAAATATACAAAAAAGCAACATTAGAATGGAATTAAATTATTGCCAACTCTGAAAGAAATATAAAACAAACAATTAAAAATGTTAAAAAAAACTACTACAGTCTAAAGAGTGTGGTGCTGTCTTAAAAGCCCTCTCTTTTTAAAAAAATCTTCAGTTCTCAAAAACATATCAGAACCTTAAACAAAAATAAAAAGTCTAGGGCTGCCAATGAAAGGAGATGAGATACAGGAGGAGAGTTCTATGGATACTGTAGACTGTCAAAGAAACAAATGAATGGGTCTTAGAGCAAATGAATTATCACTAGAAGTTAAGATGTTGTACCTTGGATATGAGGTGATGTGACTCACTGGAAAAGACAATGATTCTGTTGAAAGTGGAATGCAGTAGGAAAAAAGGGAGACCACACTACAGGTGGATTGATTCAGTTAAGGAAGCCACAGTTGCCCTGAGTTTGCAAGATTTGAGCAGGGCAGGTGATAACCTGGGATCTTGAAGGTCTCCCATTGCCATAAGTTGAAGTTGATTTGATGGCCAATAACAACAAACAAACATCTGACTCATTAGGGATATCTTTTTTAACCAACCAGAAAGTTTTAATTTGATTCAGTTTAGCCTAATGAATCTCACTGCATGTGATCCTTCTGTCTGTTTTTGTCACCCTCCAAGTGGCACTTATTGTTGTCGTGGTTGTTTAAAACAAGAAGAACCATACTGCTAGAAGCTTTCAGGAATGGTAATTTCCCTCTAAAGCAAAGTGTGTGGCCCTGCTTTAGCCAAAGGTGCAGTCCCTGATTTCATTTTCTTTTTAAAGGTCTGGAACTAAAAAATCTGTTAACTTCTACTTTCAGGGGGAACAACATATCCGTGGTCAGGATGCAAGTTCGTGGAGGGTCTTGATAGCAGTCAATTGGACAATGGCTCCACTCCACGTTTTTAGTCTAAACTTCCAAGGCACTGAACTACATTCCTAAAATAGGCTCAGCACTTTGGATAGCTCTTTTAAAGTTCACACTGAAGCCCAGAACACACACATTGCTGCCAAATTTGTATATGTTGTTGTGTGCCTTCAAGTCTTTTTCAGCTTATGGCAACCCTTTCCACTTTCACCGCCATTATCATATTTTCCAGTGAGTCACATTGTGGAGTTTTCTTGGCAAGATTTGTTCAGAAGGGGTTTGCCTTTGCCTTCCTCTGAGGCAGAGAGTGTATGACTTGCCCAAGGCCACCCAAAGGGTTTCCATGGCCAAGCAGGGATTCGAACCCTGTTCTCCAGTGTTGTAGTCCCAGCCCTCAAACCACTACGTACACCATGCTGGCTCCAACCCTTGCAGAAAACACCGGAAGAATCACCTTTTTACCAGGCCTGGCTGACATGATAACAACATCTGGAGGCATGCCTTTTCTTCTCATTTTTGAGACAGCTATTATTATCTCAGCATTGTTCACAGCTCATCCTCATTTCATGCTTTGAAGAGAGCCCAAAGTGATTCCCTTTAAATAGCTTTGAACAGATTTGCTCATCATTCTCTCAGAGGGTAGCGTTAACCTCCTAATGTTATTACAGTATTTCTAAATTCCCTCTCCCATAAATGCCACAGTTTTATTCTAACCTTCTCTTCTCTTCTTCTCATCTTTAAAAGGTTACATCCAAAGGAGTCTATCTGCCAGTTGAATTTTAAACAGTTCCTCCTCTATTCTCTGAGCAGCACCAAACACCCACCCCCCAAATCTGTTCTCCAGGATTGGAGGACCTGCCAAAGCAGATCTGGGTGCGTCACAGGGAAGCAGAGGGGATGAGAGAAAAGGAAAGCCCCATTGCACAACCTAAGGTCCATTCGTGTGACCTTAGATTTCTAGTGTTCATATGGATGATAAAGAGCGTATGCAATGATTAGAGATCCACTTCCAACAATGAGCATATGGATATGTGCTGCTAGAGACAAGGGGGATATGTTTCCCAATCAGAGATTTAAATCCCAGAGAGCCTGTGTAGGAGTATATTGAAACTTCGAAGTTAAGTACTGTTTTTTCAGTTGTATATTTCCTGTGTGGCAGAGGATTAGACTAGATGGCCCTTGTGGTCCCTTCCAACTCTATGATTCTATGGTTCTCTATCGGCCCAACACCAACAAAATTTAATACAAGCCATTCTCAGAAGTAAAAAAAAAAAAAAAAAAAACACCCTGAAGATGAAGGAAAATGAAAATGAAAATGAAGGAGAGGAAGCAAAGAATAGGGACAGCCAGAGGATATGTGTGCCCTTTTGCAAATGCCACATGGCAAAACTGCTGTCTGAGTGGTTTGCTGAACTCCAAAGAAAAGCAGCAAGGCAGCAGGAACGTTTTATCTTCCATGCTGCCTTACCATATGACGTTATCATTCTTCTGGCATTCTTTCATTCCGGTCACATGGGGGACCGAGGTAAAACCACATCTTTTTGCTAATGGGTTTTTCCGGTTAGAAAAAAGGTATGGTTTTACCTTGGTTCCATGGGACCAGAATGAAAGAACGATGATGTCATGTGGTAAAGCAACAGGGAAGATGGAACGTTCCTGCTGCCTTGCCACTTTTCTTTGGAGTGCAGTAAACCCCAGAGTCTTTGGGGAATGTCAGAAACTATTTGTACTCTCTGGATTGCGAGTTCATAGTTCAGTGAAAAATCCAACTTGGCACACACGGTTCCTTGGCTTGCTTGAAGTCTTTATTGGAAGTCCTGGCCAGGTATTGCACAACCTGATCTTACCACAGCTGGGACAATGCGGGCTGGACAATTCTGGGAACTGTAGTCCAAGACCATAATGTTTCCATGGCAGTAATGCTGTAGGCCAAGACAGTGATATTTCCATATTTTCTCATAAGCACATATATCCCACCCAGTTCCGCTCCTCTCCCCACCCCCTGGCTGGTTTCAACCCCATTTGCTCCCAAGTCAAGCGTGCCTAGAATAGCAGCCTCACTAAAACCCTGGGACCAGAATATTTTGGTAGCTGAACATGCTGCCAATTAGTTACAGATGTAGCCCACTTGCTCTGTAATGTTGTAAGGAAAGCTCTAAATGCTGTCTCCTCCCTCCTGGGCTGAGCAACAGCCTTGCTGTGCTTTCCCTGCCAAACACAGTGTTTAATAATTAAATGGGTCTCCCATTTGCTCAGCAAGGCCAACATGTACACACAGACCGTGCCAGCTGTGAACATCCGACTGCTAGGGTGAAGTTCTGAGGACTCCCTCAAGACTCTCAGGTTACCGAATCAGGTTGGCTCAGTCGGTTGGACGGTAAACATGAGTTTCTAGAGCGTGCACTCCTTTCTTGTGACTGATTTCCCCACCACCACCACCATCACTTTTCTTGTATAGTTTCTATGGAGCTCCAACTGGCTCTATTATACTCCCCACTTCTTGTAGGTTCCTGAGAAATCACTATCTCCACCTACCCTCCAAATGTCCTGATTTGGCAAGAACAATCCTGAATTGGGGTGGAGGTTGTTAGCCAAAAGCCTCATTTTTTTTGCCAAAACCCTCTTAGGGTAGGGATCTGGGGGTCTGGGGCATTTTGTGGGGTGACAAGGGATACACAGGATTTCCAAAAAGGGATATGATCCCCACATCTAATTTAAGAATTAAGTCCTATTGGGGTTGGATTCAGACAGTTGTGATTACTGAGATATCAAATTCTAATCCAGGGGGTCCAGTTTGAGAGATAACTTCATGTCACGGGCAACCAAGATGGGTCCAGGCCTCTAAGGTTCTTGACTTTTCAGTTCTTGTCTTTCCAAATTCCACTAGCCTGACTTGTTGCCAGCATGTTTAATCCCTGCGGACACAAACATTAGAGGATGAGAGTGGTTAGAGGATGAAAGTGGATGTCCATTTCTCCGCCCCCCTCCCCTGCCTTGCAGCTGGTTACTAAAGGGACTCAGACCCAGACCTCTCACCAGATATTCAGGTGATAGGTCTGGGAAGAATTAAGAAGTCCCAGAGCACAACCATTCCATCAAAGTCATGTCCTCTGGCCACTGTCTGCACATTTTGTCCTGGGCGGTTCACCCAGATGGATGGAAAAGTCAAGCCAGACAGTTATCTCTGCCAGCAGTTGAAGAAAGGGAGCGGGGTATGGGCAAGGTTTTGTTTTTGAAGCATTGTCCCTGTGTCCTCTGTTTCAGAAAGGAATCATAGACTCTTAGAGCTATCATGCTAGCTAGCTATCATGCTGAGGCCCTGAAACAGATGAAAGGCCCTCTCTCCATCCCAAATCCTATTGCCCTGGCCTCGGAGGAGGAGAAGAAGAGGAAGGCACGGCTCCACCATGCCAGGTCCCATGGCTGCCACAAGGGGGGCAGACTGCCAATAAGAGTCCATTTTTAGCATTTTAGCATGGGAGGAGGGAAAATTGTACAAAAGCTGTGAAGCCAATACCCTCCAGTTATCCTGATCTTGTAGGAACAACCCTGATTAATCCTTTATCATTCCACTTTTTCAGCCGCTCTTAACATTTTCCAACTTTTCTTTCCTCTTCCTACCTTCCACCTTTGTCCTCAAATTACTTCAGTTGCTGCACACTCAATTAACTCAGGAGGAGGAGAGGAGGGGTCAGAATTTTGCACTTCCCAGTATGCTCAGGCAAAGGCAAACTATTCCAGGCTCTCCTTGCTTGTGTGTTCTTCCTCATTCATAACTTTTGCTGTCTTGACCACACTCTGATGTTGCTTGGCCACATGTGTTTTGAGTTTTATCTGTGAAACGTTGGAGAGTATGACAATGTCATGGAGGAAGGGGAGTGGCATGGCAATCTGCAGAATCCCAGAGGGTCTGACAGAGACCCCAGGAAGGCTGCATTTGGCCACAGGGCTTGGGTTCCCCACTGTTTTAAGCCCCCCTCCTTGTGGGATGGGGTGGAGTTTGGGAAAGTGTAGCCCAAGAGGAATAGAACTGAATTGAATTTTGTACTTTGTAGAGGAAACTGCTCACTCAGAGTGCTCCCAAATGCTGCCCAGCTACTGAACAGCATAATACACAGAGAGAGAGAGCACCTTATAGCAACTTTCAGGCTGTGGAGCTGACTGCAATTTTTGCTAAAAAAAATTTCCTGCTGCCTTAAAAAAAAGTATTGAGAGTTATTATATGAGGTTCCAAAATGCTCACGTAAATGAATAGCTGTTTCTGCTGGCAGTTGTGAAGAACTGGCTGCTGTCCATCCTGAACAGAATTCATATTCAAAGGATGACACATGAGACCAGTTGCAAGCAAAATACATTTTCCCTGACAGCTCTTAACAGTGTGCCTCATCATCCGATGCACCCTCACCTCCCCATGCCTTGAGACAGCTGAAGTTTTGTGGGCAGCCGTAATCGCTTTTCATTAATGCTCTATGATTCATTGTTCTCTTCCGTTTTCCCTGCATGGTGGTGATGGGGACGGTGATGCGTTTAGAGTGTTTGGGGATTGATGGACAGCTGCTTCCAACGGCTTGCAAAGTGCCACTGCAGAAGTCTGTTTCTTGCAGTATCTTTCAGGCTCAGTTTCAAGAGGAGATATGAAGGGCAGGGGTTTATTCCCCAATGCCAGCAAGTGTTAAATTGGTTTTTGAAGTTTATGGATGTGTTTGATGTAATGTTTGTTTTAATCCAATGTGTTTTAACCTATGTGTTTAAATGATTTTATGTTTTAGTTATATGTTGCATTTTAATTCGTATTGTACCATGCCTCGAGCCTTGGGAAGAGGCGGGTAAGAAATAAAATTATTTCTTCTCCTCCTCCTATTATTATTATTATTATTATTATTATTATCAACAGAGGAAAGAAGGGTGCTTTGGGTTGGTGTGGGTGCTGTCTTGAGCTGCTCTGTGGGTCTGCGGAGATGAGTAGACCAGGTAGATTGAACATAAGAACATACCAAGCTACTTTATTCCGAATTATTATTTGTTGTTGTTCTGTGCTTCAAGTAATTTCTGACTTACGGCAACCCTATAATGGCGTTTTCTTGGGAAGATTTGTTCAGAGGGGGTTTGCCTTTTGCCTTTAATTATACCATTGGATAAAAGGAAGTGTTTCTTCACACAGATCGGGATCTCAGAATGGCCGGATTCAACTCCCAGCGTATAAAGTACACCATCCCTAATCTGAGCAGTCTTCAGGGTTAAAGTTTGACATCTCTGGGAGCAAATCTCTCCCTCTTCCTTTGACTTGTTGGATTGAAAAGATGGAAGGGAAAATCCAATCCTGGTCACAATTTGTAGTCCTTTTTGCAGGTGTGCCTGAAGACCAGCATGGTGTAATAGGGGGTTTGAGTGTTGGACTGGGGGGGTGCATGTACACTGTATAAATAATGCAGTTTAACAGCACTTTAACTGCCTACAGGATCCTAGGATTTGTAGTTTTGTGAGGCACCAGCACTCTTTGCCAGAGGAGACTTAAGGCCTTGTAAAACTACAAATCCCAAGATTCCATAGGATGGAGATACAGCACTTAGAGTGGTGTCAAACTGCATTGTTTCTACTGTGTAGATGCACCCTAGGGGACTGTGGTTCAAATCCTCACTGAGCCATGGAAATGTACTGGATGGCCTTGGATAACTTACACTGTCTCAGCCTCAGAGGAAGGCAATGGCAAAACCCCTCCAAACAAATCTTGCCAAGAAAATCCTAGGAGAGAGTTAATATAAACCACAGCTGATTTGAAGGTATGTAACAACAACAACTGCAGATGAGGATGATTCTTCAAGTTTAGCACAATTTCCCATATCTGCTCTTTTCAGGCATTATAAAAAATACTGTATATTCCAATGAGCATTCCTTTTACATCTCGACTTTATTGCCTTTGTTTCCAATCAGAGGGGGGAAACCCAGACTACATTTTCCTCAACAGAGAGATTTTCTTAATGGGATAGGAAATTACATTGCAATTACATTAATGCTAGATATTCCTGCAAATAAATAACAACAGCTGTTTTCCTTCAGGGTTTATGTTCATTTCTCCTCATTCTGAGGGTTCACAACAAGGTTTTGTCTTTGTTTTCCATTGGAAAACAATGGTAATATTTTTAGGGTGGGGAAATTAATCTGTTACTTTTTGGCCAAACAGGAGGTGTTACAACTACTCAACCATTCCACATCACATGAACATATGTTCTCTGGTTCTGCGCATCTGGATATTTGAAATACCCTTCATTCTTCACCCACACTCGCTCCTGTTAAATGCTTTGGAATTCCCATAGGGTCACTACAATTATCCTGATTTGGTAAGGGCAGTCCCAATTAATCCTCTGTCCCACTTTTTCAACTGCTTTTAAAATATCCCAGTTTTTTCTTCTCTCCCACTTTCTTCCTTTATCCCCAGCTTGCTTCAGTTGCAGAAAACTGGGGTCCTGTCTAAATGGTGAAAATAATCCTCAGAGAAATTGCATGGAAGGCGATATGTCTAAACAGACATTTGCATCCATGCATCTCATTCAGAAGAGGGGGGGCATGCAAATCCACCATAAAGCTCCGAAGGAAAGTCTTCAGAGCTTTCCCCGGAGTTTTTAAAAAGCTCCGTAGGTGATGCAAATGTCTGATCATTTGGACAGTCCAATTTGTGTTGCTGCGATGAGGCAGCGTAAGATTTGCCCGCCGCTGCCATTTTTTCCCATTGGGTCCAGGTAAGGGAGGAAGGCTATCTCATCTTCTCCCTTACCTGGTCCCCCCTCGTGCTGCTGTCGGGACCGGGACCAGGAAAGGAGAAGAGGGCGAGAGAGCCCTCCTCTGTTACCCAGTTTCCCTGTGCCATTTTCTTCATTGTCACCACAGGGGGCCTGGTTAAGGAGGAAGGCTCTCTACCCCCATGTGGCTAGAGGGCATTAGAAGTTTATGGGGGCTGTAAAGCTGTGACTTGCCTTTACTGCTGGCTATTTCTGGGTTTTGGGGGCCTGAGTTCAAAGTGCAAAAATCCCTTTGCACTCAGTTAATTTAGCAGAGGGAGAGGAGAGGAGGGGGTAGACTCTTGTCCTTCCATGTAGGCTCAGGTAAAAGCAAACTGCTGCAGCCTCTCCTCACTTGTGTTTTCCTCACTGATCACTTTTGCCATCTTGATCACGCTCTGATGTTGCTTGACCACACATGTCCTGGTTTTTGTCTGTGAAATGTTCGAGGGTATGCAGTAGTCATTTCTTTTTCGCTTGCATTTTAAAAAAATCCATCTGGATGTGGCTTAAGTAAAAGCTTTGAAATGTGGCAATAAAAACATGCAAGAATGGTTGTAAATATTACTGACTTTAATGAGAGGGGAAGCAGATAGCAAGTTTGCTTTTCTTGCTTGTATGTAAACAGTGTGGGTGGAAGTTCTCCTTTTTAAAATGTTTGCAGGGAAAATGGCTGTCTTTTCTTTTCATATTATTATTGAAACTGTAAAAAGCAGAACATTTTTTTAAAAAAGCAAGATATAATATATTGACTTGACCCTGGCCACTAGCAGACTTCTCTCATGAAGTGTAAAATGAAGTGCCAGTCTCAGGAAGTGCATTGGAGGTGCAATGTGCTCTGTATGAAGATGCCCTTGAAGGCTATTCTGAAGCCATAATTAGAACAGGATATAGAAGTCAGATTTATTTCCATACCACATGTCACCCAACTGCCACACTTTAGCAGGGAAAGTCTTGGTTAATCCTCCATCATCTCATTTTATTAGTTGCTTTTAAAATGTCCCAGTTTCTCTCTGCTCCTTCCACTTTCTTCCTTTGTCTTCAGGTTCCTTCAATTGCTGCAAACTGAGTTCAAAGTGCAAAAGTAGTTTGCAATCCCTTCATACAGCAGGAGGGAGAGGAGAGGACTGTTAAGGTCAGGGCATAAATAGAGGCCCATCCCCATATCCATGGGGATATGTGGATACCTGAAACCATATAATAGGGTTATATGGTAATAGATAATAGGGAACCCTATTATTTTCAGTGAGACAAATGCCAGAAGTTGACCATAGAATCTCATTTGAGGACCTAGAAATGCCTAGAGAGACCACATTTTTTTCTGGAAGTGGATAGTGAAAGCATGGATACCAAATCCGTGGATACAGGGCTCAACCTGTACCAGGATTTCCTCTGCTTAAAATAGTAGTGTTGTGTGTGCTTCCTCATTAATAACTTTTGCCATCTTGTTACCTTGCCACACCCTTTGGACTACACTCTGATGTAGCTCAGCCACATATGTTCTGGTGTTAAATGTTGGAGGGTATATACCAAAACTCCCTGGAATCCTCATGCCAACATGCCGTGACACAGACTGTTCTAACTGGGGAATTCTGGGAACCAGATGCAAAAACAGTTCTCTTGCCTCTGTGATGTCCTGTGGGGTTGCCAGGTCCCAGGTCCTAAGATTTCAGGTCCCAAACCTGTGACCTTGGGATGTGTCCATGCGCCATCACAGGGGGCTGGCCTTGGTTCTGTTCCAAGGGGCAGCCTGTGGTGATATCATTAAGCACAATACATTAAGCATCAAACAAAACTGCACTGAGTATACCATTCCATTAAAAATTGCCAAAGCTAACCAGCGAGGAAATTATATACCTACACAGACTTTTCAAGGCAAAAGTTAAGTCTACAGCAGGGTGCATGTGATTAAACCTACCTCAGGAGGGGAAATGTACATAGTCTTTCCTATTTTGTAACACCATTAACATAATAAAAATTAAAAATAATAATATTCATGCATTCTAAATCATATTTAGGACTCTGTATGGGTGCTGAGCTGCAGAGAAAATATAAATGGAGATGAGAATCCTTTGATGCTTGATTCCAACTTCTCTGCTTCCTGCCACCAATTCCTTCTAAGATGTTCTTTTTATAGGATATCAAAGTGCCAACAAGTCACATGCAATGCCTGAGAAAATAAACCTAGCTAATCATGGCCTATCTAATCCCTTGTCTTGAATGAAACAAGCACAAATTAGAAAAATAGAGACAAATCCTCACCATGCTGTTTCCTTCAGATGTCTCTCCCTTTAGAATATAGCAGGGGTGAGGATTTTGTGGCCCGTGAGTCACTCCCAGCTGGCCAAAACCCCACTATGGCCCCTTGGACCCTACACAGACTACAGAGCCCCACACTCCAAGCTTGGGACATAATAATGGTGTGACTCCTGCCATGATATCATACCTTCTAGCTGTTCAAATTTGATGTGTGTGTGTGTGTGTGTCTAAACAGCGAAAATACTCCTCACAGAATTTGTGGAAAATATGATTTGTCTAAATCAGGGTTTCTCTAGGGTTCCACAAGAGGTTGCTAGGGGTTCCGTGAGATATTGAGATTGGAAAAAAATAACTTTTTTTGAGCTGTAGATATAATTTTTAGATTATTTATTTATTTATTTATTTATACCCCGCTCTTCAGCCACAAGGTTATCAGAGCGGCTTACAAATTGTTTTAAGCAATAGCAAATTTACACATCTACACTGCATTAAGCAGTTTCCAATGTGTGTTAGCTAATTGCCTCCACAAGCCGGGTACTCAATTTACCGACCTACGAAAGGATGGAAGGCTGAGTGAACCTTGGAGCCCGCTGGAATCAAACTTGCAACGTGGTGACTTGCAGTACTGGTTCTCTGAGACCTGAAAATTGTTCCAAGGGTTCCACCAGGATAAAAAGGCTGAGAAAGGCTGCTCTAAATGCCATCCCGCACCAATCCACAGTATTCGGAAGGAGGGGGCCCAAATCTACCAAAAGCTCCAAAGGAAAAGCCTTCCCAAAATTTTCAAAAAGCTCCGCTAGGAATACACATTCCCACTCATTGGGACAATCTGATTCGCATTCATTTGCATTCCCAATAAAAGCGGAAGTGGAAAGCTCATTGGTCAGACATGTGCAGGGGGCGGAGCTTGCTAACAAGGCAAGAGTCCAGAACTGCCATGTTGGATTTTCACCATAGAGATCATGTGCTGAGGTGAGGAAACAGCCTTTCCCCCCCTCTTTTTAAAAAAAATTATTTAGGTGGAATATCACACTTTCGCACCTTAGATATGCTTTTAAAAAAATAATGTTTGGCAGCAGCAACTGGTGAGAATAAAAATGCAAGTAATTCAGTTGCTCCCGCCATCTCGATTCGCAGGTATGCCCATTGGGACAGCAAAAGCAGATAGCTTCACATGCCTGCAATTTTTGCCCCCCAAAATGTTAAGACAAATCAAAGCTGTTTCAAGTTGCTTACTGGGTTACTGTATCAGCTGAAGACGTATTGGTGTGTGTGTGTGTGTTGCGTGTTTTGTTTAGCATGACCTTTTTACCAAGCCTTTTTTCAACAACGGGAATCCCTAATAAGAAAACAGCGCTAGATATTTATTACCTCTCTCGGCCTATCATTTTCTCCATTTAAAAATATATAACATTTGCAGGGGGCTGCATTGCAGCAAAATAGTGATTTGCTGCCTGGGAGACTGTCTCATGCAGCCAGCAGCCATTTATTTACTGTGCCCTGCTGGTGACCTGTGTCTTTCACAGACACTGCATCTTTGTTAGACTCCCTTCCAGTGCTCTCCAGCACGTGTGCGTGAACTTGGGTGGCTGTTTGCAGATTAACTTGGGATCAATAGCAGGGCCAAAGGTCAAGGAAGAATAAATAATCAATATGTAGAGAATAAATTAAAGCCCTCTCTCAGGTTATTCATGGATAGGCTAATCGCGTTGGCTTAATGTACAATTCCAGCATCTCATAGGGATAAAGGATGTTGCTTGCATCAAATTAAAGGGGGGGGGGACCCAAAAAACCAAAATCAAAACACTTTTTGTTGTTGTTTTTATTTTTACTTTTGTTCATCATTCTGGGGTGTGCATATATTTTTCTCATTTATTAAACTGTGTGTTTTTTAATCTGAATCAAGTACTTTGTGCAATTGTACCTGATGCAGCACCACGCTGAGGGCTTATCTATAAGAGGCAATAAAAAGTGGATTGGGGCCCAGTAACACCAATTCACAGCAGCGTCCATTTGTCTCCACGTTTTTTTGGCAAGATTGCAGGCATGCAAAGTTATCCATGTTTGCTGTTCAAACGGGCATGCCTGGAAATCAAGATGGTGGGTGTGAGTGAATTACTCGTGTTTTTATTCTACCCAGGTTGTCACTGCTGAACAGTATTTTTAAAAAAGATAACTAAATCCAAGGTGCGGAAGTACAATCTTCTGCTTAAACAAGACAAAACAAAACAAGACAAGACTGTTTCGTCCTATACATGACTGCTATGACAAAAATCCAACATGGCGGTCCCAAGAGCTGCCTTTCTGTCAAGCTCCACACACACACCCCCGCACACATCCGACCAATCAGCTATCCACTTCAGGAATGTGCAGCGATGCAATTTGGTTGTCCTAACGAGCAAGAGTGTGCATTCCTCCCATAGTTTTTTTAAAAACTCAGGAAAAGTCCCAAAGTCTTTTGTAGCATAGTTTTTACGGGTTTTGCCCCCCCCTTCCAAATACCGTGATTCAACATGGGATCTTGTTAGGACAAACTGAATTCTCCTCGAATTCCATGAGGAGTATTTTCTTCTTAAAGACAAGCCCTGAGTTCTTTCTTGGCTTTAAAGTGGACTTGAATGTTGCTGTCCTTGAGCAAGCAGGGATCACCAGTATTGAGGCCATGATATTGAGAACGCAGCTGCGCTGGGCAGGGCACATTTCTAGGATGGAGGACCATCACCTCCCCAAAATACTACTCTACGGTGAACTCGCCACGGGTCAGTGTAAGAGGGGCGCTCCAAAAAAGCGATACAAAGACTCCCTGAAACAACATCTCAGGCTCGGCCAAATTGATCACCAACAATGGTCCACCCCAGCCTTACATCAAGAGGCATGGAGACGCACAATCCACAATGCTGCAGCCTTATTTGAGAACTCACGCCGAACAAGTCTTGAAGAGAAACGACAACGCAGAAAGAATCACAACCCAAAAACATCCCCCAAGGAGACCTTCTGCTGTGCTTTCTGCAACCGGACTTGTTTATCTCGGATTGGTCTTTTTAGTCATCAGCATGCTTGCAGAAAGCGTGGGATGAGTCCTTCCTGAATCTTTGTTTGCGAAGAAAAGCCAGAGAGAGAGAGGGGGGGGGACTTGAATGGGACAAGCCTTAAAACAGAGGATGGCTTTCCAATACGGGACTGTCTTCTGCAAAACGGGATGCAGAGCTGCTCTGAGTTTGGAAAAATTACATTTTGGGGATGATGGCTCCCTATGCCCATGTTAGCTGGGAGATTCTGGAAGATGCAGTGCAATCAATGAATAAATAAAAGGTAACTTTCCCCAACTCTGAGCTTCTCTGCTCATTACTGTGGGTGCTGTAGTGAAGACTAGGCTGGTTTCAAGCATGGAGATGGAACCCAGACACATTTCAAAGAGCCCCTGGAGATTATGAGGCTTCATTGCAAAACAGCTGGAGGACATTCATTTAAACACAGAGGCCATGAGGCTTGTGAGAAATGGACATCCTAATCAAATTACAGCAATATTATGCCAAGTGTGTGGGTGTGTCTATGTGCCTTCAAGTCACCTGTTGATGTATGGCAACTCCATGAATTTCATAGGGTTTTCTTAGGCAAGGAATATTCAGGGGTGATTTGGCCAGTTCCTTTCTCGGAAATAGATCCTACGGCACCTGGTATTCATTGGCAGACCTCAGCTTGGGGAAGGTTCTTCCTTTTTAGACTGCCACTCCCAGAATCCCCCAACCTCTGGGAGTGGCAGGCCAAAAGAGGCACCTTTCCCCATGCTCTGGAAGTTCTAGCCTGTAGCATTTGGGGAAAAGGGACCGTTCAGCCTGTTTAAAAACCTCCAAACAACTGTCCAGCCTGTTTAAAAAACTCCAAAGAATGAGACTCTACCACACTCCAAAGCATTGTATTCCACTGTTGAATAGAAATTACCATCAGGAGGTTCTTCCTAATGTTTAGGTGTTCTTATCCAGCATCCAATCAAAATGGCCTAAGTACTCTGAAGGCACCAGATCCCATCTCATCTTCGAAGCTAAGCAGGGGCATCCCTAGTTAGTATGTGGATGGAAGATCACCAACCAATATCAAGTGCTGTAGGCTTTATTTCAGAGGAAAGAATTGGCAAAACTACCTCTGAGTATTCCTTGCCTAAGAAAACCTTATGAAATTAATGGGGTTGCCATAAATCAACAGGGGACTTGGAGGCACTTGTACCTAACCTGACCCAAAACTTAAAAAAAAAAAAAGAGTACCAGTCTCTAGATCCTCAATTCAAGCCTTTCCTGTCTGCATTTGCCTTTAGAAAACACAAATCATGCTACATCTGACATTTAAGAAACCCCACACACTTCTGTTGTTTTATTTTTGCTTTCTTTTTGATGAGACGGAATCCTTTCAGTGTGATCTTTTGCTTGCAAAAGTTTAATATCCAGGTTACGCTCAAGGGTACCCTCTTGTGGCAGCCTACATTTTCTCTGTGTGAGAAACAATAATCAGTTTACGGCCTTTGCTTTTTAAGAATGCAGCTCATCCACTAGCTGAAAGGGGTTGGATTAGATGGCCTTTGCAGCCCCTTCCAACTATGATCCTATGAACTACTAAGCTAGACCTAAGATGTGTGTTTAAATTTTGTTTCTGAGCTAGATTGCTGGAACCGGAGTAAGCTCCCATCAGTGGCTCTTGATGATGACATGCGCCCTGCAGCCATCACCACCTGCTCATGATTCCTTGCAGATTTCATTAGCTCTTCCCTGATGTATCAGGATCTTGGGGGTAAAGGCAGGAGAACAAGCCCTCTGCTCCCTCTACATACAGTAGCCAGGCATGCTTGTTCTGGTAGAAGGGCTGTCCAATCACAGGTCTAATTCAAAGGTTGTTGTTTTTTTTAAATGGCAAACATGGGAGATCATGGAGCTTGAAAATGTTCATCCACAGTTGGTAGCACTTGAAGATCAGACTCAGTGGCCACCCAGCTTACTTACCCGTTGTCTTCCCAGCTTAAGTGAGAAGCATTATCGTTCTGCTTAAATTATAATAAAACATTTCAAATTTTGCAGCTGGACATGTAGAGCAGTGCAACGAATTTTTTACAACTTGGTGTCTTCAGTCTAATTTATGGTGAAAGACAAGTAGCCATGCTAGCCACATCCCAGGAAGGCGTAAATAACCAGTGTGTGTGTGTATTAAGGTTGCCAGGTGAAATAAGAGACAGGGCCATGCAAGCAACACCTGCTGAAATTCTCCCTTCTACATAATCATTAAAAGTGACAGGAGCCCAGTCCATTATTTCACTTGGCAACCCTAGTGTGCGTTTATATATTTGTAACCTCTGATTTCAGTATGTGCAAATTGTGTAGACACTTGTGTGTCATTAGAAGAGCCCTTTCAGCTGATATTAATGGTGGAGTGGCAAGGTGTGATTCCTGGATAATTAGCCTGAAATGGAGAATGAAAACATGGCTTATAGTTCTTCAAAGACACCCACACGTAGTTTGATCTACTATGAGCAAAATACCCACGACTTTGAAGCAGTGCAATTAATTATACAGCAAAAAAAGCTTTTTTTTTTTTTAAGTGGCTGGTGAGAGGTATGGAAACAAAGCTCTAAAAATGGTGTCCTTTATCCTCTGAAGTTTTGCAAAGTTAATGCTAATTGTAGAGCTCAATGGAAACCTTTGCCTTGTGGGTTTTTTTAAAAATTTCATGTCAACATTTTTATCTTGAAGTTAATTCCAATAGATAATTTTATTTGTCTATGGCACAACGTCCATTGTGAAACATTCTAACAAAACAGTGTATCTAGTAATACAAGTCATGTACTGCTGAACAAATTCCAATTAAATTAGACACAGGATGGCAAAAAAAAAGAGGATAAAATCAAGGAACAAAACAAAAGGTTACTGGCTAAAATATTGAACCAACTATAATAATGACAGCTACAACAACTGGTCCCCTTTACAATCCACAGCTATTGTCTTCAAGAATTTGCAATGGATCTTTTGGGCTGCTACTGCAAAGGTGGCAATCTTGTGATGTATTTAGAATGATCAGCGAACAAATCACAAATAATATCAGGCAATGACCAACTCACCCTCACTCTCAAGAGATCTCCCAGGAGAAGCTAATTCACTTACTGTGCATTAAAACAAACTGTATACTTATGACACCCTGCCATGAACTTTCAGAGAACCATTTGAACATGAGTTCAGTCTAGCTGTAGACTCTTGTGCTTGTCTGTATGGCATTCAGCCTGCAACCTTGTGATTATCTACTTGGGAACAAGTCCTACTCCTTTATTATTTGAGTGTTAAGTCTATGCAGGGTCTGACCTCACACACAAGTAGGCTGCAGAGTATCCTTTCAAATGGACAAGATTAGCTTCCTAAATTTCACCCTTTTAAAAAATGTTGACATCTGCATGCATTTCCTAGCTCTGATACCCCCTGCAAGGACTTGGGAACAGTTGTAATGGAAGATGAAAGCTTATCCTTGATTAAACATCACCTGCTTGTGGACACTTTCGGTAGATGCCAGAAGAGAACACCTGTTTGTTTCTACCTGTGATCTATTTCTTGGAGGCCCAACAAAGCCTATTTTGGAGCTGTGAGCAGCCTACAGCATCAGGGCCATCTGCTTAGGATTGCGGCAGGAATTTCATCTTGCAAGAATTAGCGCCTGTGTTTGCTTCTTTTCTTCCTCATTTTCCTCCTCCCTTTTATTTCCATACTATTTTTGATTGTTAAGACTGAAGGCAGGAACTGTCTTGAAATTTTTTGGGGGGATTTTTTAAAAAGTAAAGCACCTCCTTTAAATACATAATCAACAAATCTGGATAACATATGCAACCCCAAAGAACATTTCAGGTCTTCTCTATGAGCCATTAATTTCATAAACAACCTGCTAGCCATATGGTTGTTGGGCTCTACTACCCCACCTCCTGGTGCAATGCCGTGCATACATGGCAAATCATGCTTGGCCAGGAAGGCTGGAGCTGGGTTAGGTGCTAGACCATTTAAGTTACTACTGGTAGACTGCCCACTATGCAGTTACTATAACTACAGTTGTCCCTTCATATTTGCCGGGGTTTGGTTCCAGGACCACCACCACCACCCCCCGTGGATACCAAAATCCATGAATACTCAAGTCCCATTATATGCAGTGGCATGGCAAAATGGTGTTCCTTATATAAGATGGCAAAATCAAGGTTTGCTTTTTGGATTATTATTTTTTAAAGAATATTTTCAATACATGAATACTTAAATCTATAGATGCTAAATCCATGGATATGGAGGAACAACTATACTGCAGATGATGGTGAACATTCCACATTGAGATTATCCAGCATGAAGTCTGTATGCAGAAACTGTGCATTCATTGTGCTATGCAACCCTTGTGCTGAATGGCAATGTTGTGCAACTGAATAAAGACACCGAATATGTCACTGAATGCATAACCAAAGATAAGGATGGGCATTGCACACCCAATGCGTGCACATGTCCACATGCAATGCTCATTAGGACTGCATGCGTTTCCACAACCTCCAGCTGATTATGGCCATACCACATTGGACAAAAATGCTCAACTGCTTCCACAGGGAAGCTTATGCATGTATGAAACATCATTAGGATTCTGGCAAATGTTTTAATTTTGAACTATAAAAGCATTCCTTCACAGCCTGAAACCCAGCAATCTGAGTATCGCCTGGTAGGAATCCAGCAACTCTTCTATGCATGCCTGGACTGCAAAAACAGAGGGGTTATAATGTACAGGCAGAGCACCATATATGTCTCCCAGGCTGCGCTTAACATTAAGTAGTGTTGCCATGTGAACATTGGAGAAAGCTTCCGAATCTTTAATGATTACAAAGAATCTTAAAGAGAATTTCTCTAAAAATAGCTGTACAAAGTGTTACATACGCCATTATAGTAGATTTGAAAGGTACACATGGTTCAGCTACATGCTATTATTGTGGGGGGAAATACCACCAAAATCTATACAAACACTAAGCGACCGCCTAGTTGGCTGGCTCTCCCACCCTGGACTTGCAGGCCTCTGCGGCTTCTCCTCTTGTGCTCCCACAGCGATGTCTATAGTGGAGGTGGGGCTCCATTTAGGCTCCCAAAGGCCTTGCCATGGCTCCTGGGTTGGCTGCCCTCACCGCCGCCGGGATCATGGCAGCAGCTTCTCCGTTTCGCCACTGCCGACAACGGGGCAGTGGCCGACAACGGGGCCGACAACGGGGCCCTTGCAACACTGGGGGTGTAGATGCAGATTGAGTGGCAGGAGTGGATTGTGAGGTGGAGAGGGAGTTTGCATGTGGATGGTGATTTGCTGAGGGAGTGAGAGGAGAGAGGTGCAATGTTTCCTAAGCACACCGAGAAAGGTTTTATATATATAAAACCAAGAGTTTTATATATATAGATGTATCACTGGTATTTGACCCCTGGCAGACTAGCTAAAATGCATAAACGGGTTGTTACCGTATGCTGGAAATGTAAACAACAGATAGGGTTGTTTTATCATATGTGGTGGACTTGTGAGAAGGCAATTTTTTTTTTTTGAAGCGAAAGAATAAAAACACGTTTGAGCCTAGTCCTAGTCCCTTCCATTTGGTTCTGTTCATTCAACTCTCTCCACAAACAACTCATCTAAAAGTTCATCTTTTATTATTTATCACCAAACACTCCCTGCCCCCCCCCTCCACCATTAGTATGAGTGATGGACAAAGAGCTCAATCCCCATCCACAAGCATTTGGAAATCACATTCATTTACGAACAAGAACATGCAAAACCTTCACTTCTCCATTTGAGTTTGGTTCTCTGGCTCCAAGGTCCAGAAAGTTTCAGGCAGAATATTTGACTAACCAAATAGTCAGGTTCAAGTTCACGGAGGCAGGGTGAGAATTGAATTCTTTCTGCAAACACACTCCTTTGGCACAAGCAGCAGGTGGCTGCGCACATTTCTCACAGGCTTCGAAGAAAAACAAGATTCTCTTATTGAGTTCCTCCTGATCCTCGTCCTACTTGCTTGAAACTGAGTCGGCTGACATCTCTATGGAAACAGTTAAATGAGTACTTGACTTTACCAGCAGTCCTTATGCCAGTTCCTAGTTTTTAGGAATCACTACCCTGAGTTATACACAACCTATGAGTATGTGTGTTTAGCTTCAGCTTTGAAGGAGTATTTTAAAAGGAAAAACACAGGGGTCAGGATCAAGCAGTGCATGTCCGCTGTATCATGAACCTCAGACAAATTTGCCCGGGTGGTGGCGGCAGGAGAAATAAAAGGAAAAACACTCTTTGTGCAATTAATCTGTGATCTGGAGGCGCTATCCAAGCCAAGGACCCAGAAGAGATTACAGTAACCATCCATGGCTCATCTATATAATACTCAGAACTGTCTCCAGAACGATAAGGCATGGAGGGCCCTGTGGCCTGCCTTTGCTCCCTACTCCAGAGAGGTTTGGTCTCAAAATCACCATGGAAAATAATAGGAAAGTTCCAGATGCAAGGGAACCGACTCACTTCTGGTTTACTTCTGTAATTTCAAGAAAGCACACAGCTTCATAACCAAAGAGCAGACAATTTCTTCTCATTGACTACAAATAATTTTGTAAGCATACATAACATTAATAGCAGTCATGCTTTCATCTCCCAAACACATTTTTAAAGAAAAGACAGCTTCTACATTCTACTGCTTTTAACAGCAGAAAAAAAAATCCTTTAGAATATATAATTATCAAACAGAACTCCTTTTTGCATTCTCCAGAACTCAATGAAATACATTTGTCTTTATCAAAGCAGTAAGAACACTGCACAGTGAATATTTGGCTGTTTAAATTAGCTTTTCGGTGTTTCAACTTCAAAGTGACACACACTGAAGGGAGACAAAGGGAAGAGCTATGGAGACAGCTTGGAAAAATCTGCTGGAGAAAAAAAAATACACCAATGGATTCTCCTATGAAAGCCCTACTGAAATAAATTTACTGATAGACTGAAGGCCTTATTGTACAGCTATTCCACTTTAACTGCTACGGCTATCTCCTGTGGAATTCTGGGGTTTGTAGTTTGTGAGGCCTAGGAGTTCTCTGGCTGAGAATGCTAAATGCCCTTCTCTAAACTGCAAATCCCAAGATTCAACAAGAGGTAGCCATAGCAGTTAAAGTGGAATAATAGTGCTATAGTACTGTAGTGCAATAAGGCCCTGAACTTAACAAGTAGGGCAGCTATTGGCAGTCTGTAAAGCAATGGAGCTAACTCCACAAAGAGATTTTTTGTTTTTATTATAAACTACCACTGGCAACTGAAACAGAACTCAGAAGAGTTATTTTTTAGAATACAACTCCCAGAAAATTAGCTCTTTTGGACTGTCACTTCTAGAATGGCCCAGCTATGCTTGCAGGGGGATTTTGGAAGCTGTGGTCCAAAAAAGTAAAATTCCCAAGCTCTGCCCCCCTGCCCCAAATGGTGAAGAGTGCACCAGAAACCTAAGAATCTCTTACTATTCTTGGTTACGCTGCCTTGGTTGTGATAAAGACTTGTATTCTATGGAAAGGCAGCACTGTCACCTCTACCATGACCTGCTGGAAGATACTGGTCCTTACATTTCTCAAAGTAAGATGAAAGCATCTTCATAGTTCCTATACTTTACTTCTGCATTTCTGCTGTGATGCTCTTGTGCAAGGGATATTAAAATATGCACCAAGTGTCCATTCTACTACACCAGTGACACAATAGTCAGTTGAACCATGACCTTGCTGTAAAACAGTGCTGAAAAAAACACGTTTCAACATCATTCTGGACATACTGCGCGCCACATAAAACTATTATTCTTTGTACCTGTATCTCACTCCTCAACAGAATGGTACATTTGGAAAATGGTGCCCCATCCAATAGAAAGTGACAAGCTATGCTGCACACTTGATACATATCCTGCAAGGAATATGCAATTAAGGGATTGTGCCAACCTTTTCCAATTCTAACAGCCCATTTTCATCTTAGTTAATGCAGTATAGGCAATTAACTGAACAACACCAACTTGGACCATCTTGCTGGCATTACAAGTGAACTACTGCTAAGTATGGATGTGAGAGTCCCAGCGTTAGCATTATGCAGCGAGTCTGAGAATTAGCATTATACAGTTTCATTCCAATGCCAAGAGGAGGATGTCATGTTTCATTTCCTATGTATCAAGCAAGAAATACTCCTGAAATTAACATACCATCACTGAAATCAAGAGGTACAGTCATTTTCTCCATTAGTCATCAACAGCAAAGGCATCATTCAGCAAGTAGATCTTATTTCTTTCTGCTTCTCCAAGCGTGGTCATAAGAGAATATAATGGTTTCATCACCAGGTGATGCTATAGAAGAGGGGAATGCTATTCATATGCAATTCTTTATGCATACACAGCATTCTATCCTTGGAGAAAAGCCTATTTATTTTTAAACTTCTCTCCTGCCATTTTCTCCTCCCCGTGGCCATTTCTCAAATGGTTCAGTTCGCTTTCTTTCAGCTTTTTCAAGTAATCATGGGGCCCTTTCCCTTCAAAAGAGGAAGGGGTTTTGTATGAGCCTCCTATCCTATCCCAGAGCGTGAAATACTGGCCGTAATTGTAATCAAAGTACAAGTGGTGATCGGTGTGATGGGCAGACCCATTGATAATCTCCTTCAGTATGGAAGGAACACGATAGTCCCCATCGTGAATGGAGATTGTCCAGATATTGACAAAGATGTAGAGGCCCAAATAGGTCACCTTATGCAGAGGAAAAAAGAATGGGTAGACGTGATAAGGGGTGCTCTGAAGGAAGCCATCAAC
Organism: Gambelia wislizenii; assembly: GCA_030847615.1. NCBI lineage: Eukaryota > Metazoa > Chordata > Lepidosauria > Squamata > Crotaphytidae > Gambelia > Gambelia wislizenii. Next base: position 37,489,978 of record JAUMIR010000007.1, read on the forward strand.
AGGGTGGAAAGCATGACTTGCGAATGGAGTCGGTACCTTCCATGCGTGATGAGGTTTGTGGAAATGCTGTAGGGGGGGAAATAATAATAATAATAATAATAAATTATTTATATCCCGCCCCTCTACAAAATGCAATCGGGGCGGCTGACAACATTTAAAATATATACATATAAAACCCGCCATCCCACCCCCCCTTAAAGTACAATTAAATAATTAAACATTTAAAAATACTTAATAAATACTAAAACACACCCACACCCACAATAAAATAAAATAACTGGAATAGGGATTGGACCAATAAGATTTTTTTTCTTCTGATGGCCAGGTATCTATTCAGGAAAGGCCTACTGGAAGAGATCTGTCTTAAGAGCTTTTTAAAAGCTATTTAAGGTGGTAATGTGACAGATCTCGTCCAGCAGGCCGTTCCATAATCTGGGAGCAACAGTCAAAAAGGTCCTCTGGGAGGTCGAGGACAGCCTAGTTTTTAAAGGTTGTAGTAAATTCCTCCCAGAGGACCTGAGGGCACGGGGAGGATTATATGGAAGGAAGGAGGTGGTCCCGAAGATAGGTAGGACCCAAGCCATTTAGGGCTTTAAAGGTGATAAGCAACACCTTGTACTGGGCCCGGAAACTAATGGGCAGCCAGTGAAGTGATCTTAAGATTGGTGTTATATGGTCTCTTCTAGATGTACCCAAGACCAGTCTGGCTGCCATATTCTGTACTAGTTGAAGTTTCCAGACCAAGCACAAGGGTAGCCCCATGTAGAGTGCATTACAGAAATCAATATGGGAGGTTACCAGAGCATGTATCACGGTCTCAAGATCCCTGCCTTCCAGGAAAGGGCACAGCTGGCAGATCAGCTGAAGCTGATAACAGGCACTCCTGACCGTCACGTTTACCTGATTTGTCATCTGGAGCAACGAGTCCAGGAGTAAACCCAAACTGTGAACACAGTCCCTGGAGGAGAGTGTAACTCCATCCAGGACTGGAGGTTGTATCCTAATACCTGGGTTCGGGGCTGCTACTGTGAGAACCTCCGTTTTGCCTGGATTCAGCTTCAATTTGTTTTTCCTCATCCAGTCCATTACTGCCCTAAGACAATCATTGAGAGAAGAGACACCATCTGAAGTCAGAGCCAAAAACCGAGACATGGAGAAATATATCTGGGTGTCATCAGCATACTGATAACACCCCGCCCCATGCCTCTGGATGTTCTCTCCCAGTGGCTTCATATATATGTTGAATAGCATCGGGGACAGGATGGCGCCTTGTGGGACGCCACAATTAAGTTCCCGAGAGGAAGGAGTGGAACCACTGCAACGCAGTGCCTCCGATTCCTAGCCTTCTCAGGAGATCCAAGAGGATGTCATGATCTATTGTATCAAAAGCCGCGGAGAGATCCAGTAACACCAACAGGGTTGCATTACCTCTGTTGATGTTCAGGCGAAGGTCATCAGCTAAGGCAACCATGGCTGTCTCAACTCCAAATCCTGTCCTAAAGCCAGTTTGAAATGGATCTAGATAATCGATTTCTTCCAAGGCAGCTTGGAGTTGAAGAACAACCGCTCTCTCGATCACCTTGCTCAAAAAAGGTAATAAAGAGACTGGATGTAGTTCTTCAAATCCAGAGGGTCAAGGGAAGGTCTTTTTAGGAGCGGTCTAACTGCCACTTCCTTCAAGCAAGATGGAACGTGACCTTCCCTAAGGGATGCATTGATGATGTCCCTGAGGAACATCCTCAAGGCATCACCCCTCTGGACTGGACTGCCAGCCACAAAGGGCAAGGGTCAAGAGGGCAGGTAGTCTTCCTTACTCTACCAAGGAGCTTGTCCACGTCATCAGTACTTACAGATTGAAACTGATCCAGTATAACCTCATCAACAGAGTTACTGGACACCTCGTCAATTGAATTTTCCTCAAGCCTGGTGTCCAAATTGGCTCTTATCTGAGAGATTTTATTTGCAAAGAAGTTGTTAAATCCTTTACAGCAGGCCGTTGTCGGGTTTAGTAATGAGTTCTGCACAGGTGGAACCTGTGTCAGTTCCCTCACCACCCTAAACAGCTCTTCTGGGCGAGACTCTGCAGACACAATACGTGCAGAAGAGAAGGATTTCCTCGCTGCATGTATTGCCTCTCTATAGGAATGAAGACATTTCCTATGATGAGTCTTATCAGACAAGAGCCGAGTTTTTCGCCTGATGCACTCTGAGAGGAATTAGTACTTTAGTCTGACGAGAGAACATGGCCAAAGCACTTTTGTTTGAATGTTTTCTGAGCTGGAGCCTCTCCAGCAGCCACCGAAATACTCATCTGATTATCTTTGGTGAGGAAAAAAGAATCTCTTCTACAGTTTGCTCACACTCAGGCCCCAACTTTTGAGCTCCTGTCATTCTCCTTGCCTTATGACTCCAAACCCCTCACTGAGTTTAGTAACTGGGCCCTGAGGTGACTTTAACACAAAAGAAGCAGATATGGTTTGTGCTAGGTTCAATGTGGTAATGTGTAACTGATTCTTATTGTAACCCTTTACATTAAAATGCTTCCAGTTAGTGATGTAGCATAACAAAACAACAAACATTTCTTGGCTAATACATCTAGCATAGAGCCTAACTTCATAAATATTTGAACATAGAAACTCAGGGAGAATCAAAGTAACAGATTTCCCCCAAATTCTTTACTTAATAGTTCACTACACTCTCAGCTCCCATCAAATTAAAACTCTACTTCCACCTGACTTACGGAGACCCTATCATGCGGTTTTCTTGGCAAGGTAACATAGAGTTATAATGGAGATGCCTAGAGAGGCAGCCTTTCTAGGCATTTTCTAGGTCCTCCAGTGTGTTTCTGTGGACTTCTTAACTACCCCATTATTATTTCAAGTATTTGCGGTAAGTCTGGGAACATTTCCCCTCCAGATACCTGTACATACATACATACATAGTCTAACGTACACACGGGAATCAAGGTATTCTTGGTCTGTAAGTGGCTGCTCCACTTTGGAAAAATCAGGAAAACTTTCCTGGTTCAGACTCTCTATGACATCCTGTTACAGGCAGCTAAAAGATTCTGTCTTCTCACTTATTTCAAATACTTGTTATCTGTACACAGGGAATGCAACATATACATTGACCCCACAGTTTTTTAAAGCACATTTTACCCTCTAATGCCTACCTTATAGAAAAATTTATGATGGAGGAATCGATGAATCCAATAAATACACATATCCGTAAAGAAGAGAAAAGACAGCATGCTGAAGATAACACCAAACCAACCTAAATAAATGGAGAAAGAGAGAAACCAGTCTAAGGCTGCTGCCACAGTACAAAAATAATGCAGTTTGACACTGCTTTAAGTATCATGGCTCCATCCTATGGAGTCTTGGGTTTGTCGTTTGTTGTGAAACCAGAGCTCTCTGACAGAGAAGGCTAAATATCTCAAAACTACAAATCCTAGAAGTCCATAGCATTGAGCCATGGCAGTTAAAGTGGTGTCAAACTGCATTATTTCTGCAATATGGCAGCAGCCGAAATGTTAGTAGTTTTACAAGGCACCTGGTTATGTGAACAAAAAGGTTATTCAGTTTCAGTAACACTTCTTAGAATTAATTTAGAAATGACTACTTTCTCAGAGCCTTTGGCAATACTAAACAAACGTTCAATATAAGGAACTAAAATTATAGGACAATCTAAGCTGGGAGAGTCAGCTTTCTACTTTTTGTGTCTTGTTGGGCCTTGTCCTAATGAAAGAGACATAATTACACTTCTTCCAGGTCTGCTGCACATGTTCTTTCCCTTTTCTAGGTCTATGACATACCTTATTATTAGATGTAGAGACCAGAAGTCTATAGAGTAGTTTAGATGTGGCTACATTGTGGACTGGGGTAAAGGAAGTCTAATATTAACTACTTACTTGTCTGGTCACTGTTAGGTACAGGCAACTAAGGCTGCTGATGCACTAAAGAAATAATCCAGTTTGACACCTCTTTAACTGCCATGGCTCAATGCTGTGGAATTCTGGGATTTGTAGTTTTGTGAGATATTTAGCTTTCTCTGTCAGAGAGCTCTGGTGCCACAACAAACTTCCATAGATGGAGCCGTGATAGTTAAAGTGGTACCAAACTGCATTGTTTCTTCAGTGCAGCAGCTACCTTTGATATGTATAAGGGGGAAAGGAGAACACTAAAAATGTCTGAGAGTTGCATATTTCAGATAGCTTGACTCAGATAAGATCAGATACCATCAATACATTGACTGAAAATTGTTTCACTATATATTACACAAGGGAACAAGGAGAAAAAAACCAGGGATTAATGAGCTAAGTTTAATTACTACGTATTTACAAACAGCTGACACCCTTAGGAGTTCTACTTCTTCTCCATGAGCTGGGATTTAAGAACATCAGACATACAGATCTTTGAACATGTAAAGCAAATTACATGTTCAGATCTTAAAGATACATGCAGCTGGCGCTGAATTTCTAAAAAAAAAATTCCACTTGATATCACTTTAATTGCCATGGCTCCATCCTACAAAATCCTGGGATTTGTAGTTCAGCACTCTTTGGCAGAGAAGGCTAAAGACCTTGTGAAGCTACAAATCCCAGGATTCCATAGGATGGAGCTACAGCAGTTAAAGTGGTGTCAAGTTGCATTATTTCTACAGTGCAGATGCACCCTAAGAGAGGGAAGATACTGGTAGCCACCCAAGATGCAATAAATAATGCCTGGGATAAAAGAACAAGAAGCCAGGGGATCCAAACCTGATTTTTGAGATAGAAAAGGGGATCAAGATTTGGAGATAATGCACTAGGCATGCCATGTATGGGCATTTTCCTTACCATAAGGAGAGTCTTGAATGTTATCGTAGAGTTTGCTGTAGCCTCTGACTTCAGCAAAGAAGATGGCAACAGTGGGAACACTGATCCATGGCAAGGATTTGAGAGTGTGTTTTATCTCACGCTGCACTTGATTCTGAAAACAAAATCAGATACCTTGAAAAACCTCTACTACTTAATGATATAGCTGCATTTAAGAATGTTCAAAGCAAGTATTATCTCAGTTGTCCCTCCAACAATACTGCCAGAGGAAGCAGTAATATTATCCCCCCCACGGCAATAAGATACAGTAGTTAAGACAAGGATTGCATAATGCCGCCTCCTCAGTCATAGTTCAGTTTTATCTAGCATACAATCCTATCTTGAAAATGTGCTTATTTTAAGTACACTGCAATCCTGTCTTCTGCAAAGTGGGGGCGGGGGGTTAATAAAGCAAACTTCTCAATCTGCTACATTATTAAGAGGCCTCCTTCCACACAAATGAGGCTTAGTAAATTTGGAAAGGGAAAGTAAAACATTTTCCCCATCAGTAACAATGTTGGGAGTGAGCTGGCAGCGAGACAATCACCATCCTGCATATGTTTAACTAATTCTGTTGAGAATCAGTGAGATAATCTGCATTCTTCTTTACTGTTACTTCTTTAAGGAGCATGTCTTTATACCACCATAAAGCTGTGAGGCCCCATGTTCTCATTGTAACCTCCAAAGTTACTTGAACTGCATCAAAAAGGAGAATTTTCTTTAACTACAGAGACTGACACTTCATAGCTAGCGTTCATGTTTGCAATTCAGAAGGCCCTCCAGCATTAACAGAGTTCAGAGCTAAAGTTCATGACTGCATATAAAAAAGGTCCCAAGGTCAATCTTTAGCACAGCAAAATTAACACACAATTCAGAGCTAAAGTTCATTCTTACATGCAACATGACCTACATTCAATTCTTCATGCTTCCAAGTTTAAAACAGTTCTCAGACACTACACCATTAGAAAGACCCTTCCCAGAGGCTTTAGAGAGTCGCTGTTGGTCAGAGTAGGTAGTACTGAGCTAAATGGACCAATGGTATGACTCTATATGTGGTTGTTTTGTATGTTCATATTCTAGCAATCCATTCAGGCTATCACCTGGTTTTATATTCACAAGCAAGCTTTTCCTCCACCTGAGATTCACAGGTAACATCTTTATTATCAGGACTCTTGTCCCCTGATAAAGTTCCACCAGGACTTCAGTAGCTTTCACTCTACCATCAACCTGAGCCTAGACCAATCCAAGCAACAAGCTCACTTTCTAGACACTTATAATGGCTGTATAAGCCCTTCTTTATACTGGAAACTAGACTGCTACACATACTTGCATATTTCCAGCTTCCACCAAGAACACACCACATAATCCCATTGTATTGTAGCCAAACCCTAGAATACTATGACGTGTGTTCAGATGTTTCAGAAAGAGGCAGATAATTCAAGTAATTAAATCAGGCAATTCTCACACACACACCCAAACAAATGAAGGTGGGGACACACAGAGAGGCCTACAAGACTAACTGGTGCCCAGGAATAATCCCCTATATGATAAACTCAGAAGAGCAAACAAAACACCACTGGTTGTCACTAACAGTCTAGAGCAGCTCAGACTAGTTATCAGCACTCTATAGCCCATCCTAGACAACAGAACTTTCCTCTTATGGTGTGCAGTCTGTGGCTGGAATCCTGTTGGTTAGTCCCAATAAGAGGAGACCTATTGAAACAATTGCTGAATGGCGAATCAACACATTGATTCAGTCACTCTGCTCTAGTTGGTACTAAGAACAGGATTTAGGCTAATAATTGCTTATATTCACTCATCCATTTTAACAAGGTTAACCTTTTAACAATCTTCCACCATTTCAGCAATGCCCTCCTGCATTCTATACAAGACAAAGAAGCCCATCTCTACAAAAAATACTACACAAACACAAATCTGAGCTGGAAAATGACAATTCTTGAAAAGCTGTGAAGGCACTTGGTCATCCTCGAACAAAAGCGGTTCAAAGACTGATTTTAGTGCAAAACAGCTGGACTGAACAATAGTTCAAGAGGTTTAATTCTAACTCCAGTGGCTTCAATAGGGACAAAGGTGTTTTTAGCATACTACACATGTGCATGAGCTTGTCATCCAAAGAAACACAAGGTTGTTTCCACATTCTGAATACCATGCCAAGTCACACAAGATGGTCAGGAGCTTATGTGGGTTCCAGAAATCAGGGCTGCAACAGCCCAACTTCCATATAGAAATTCTAGATAAATTCAGCATAGTGTAGTGGTTTGAGCATTAGAATACAACTCTGGAGATGAGGGTTTGAATCCCTGCTTGGCCGTGGAAACCCACTGGGTGACCTTGGACAAGTCACACCCTTTCAGCCTCAGAGCAAGGCAAAGGCAACCCCTTCTGAACAACTCTTGCCAAGAAAACCCCATGATAGGGTCGCTGTAAGTCGGAAATGACTTGAAGGCACATAACAACAAAGAAAAGAATTCTTTGGATCAAGGACACTAGAAGACCATAACTAACAAGAGTAAGATGTATTTGCCATGATACCAGTTCTTTTCTTCTTTACACCACTTTTTATTCATCAGACAGGGAAACCTGAGCTCAAACTGACTACTGAATGGAGAAATTAGAGGACAAAATTGCTCTGATGAACTGCCCTACTCACCTCTAAAAACTGAGGATGTTTCTTTAGTGAGTGATCAAATATGAAATAGTAGCTCAGACTAGCAAAAAGCAGATAAATTACAAGTGCACCAAGGTTTGTTATGACAAAGAGACTAAGCAGCTGTCGGAAAGGGTAATCTTCTGGCCATGTCGCTGGATAAACATATGGTGTCAAAACTGAGCTATCTGCACAAGCCAGGACGAGATCCATTCTTCTACCTGCAGGAAAGGAAAGAAACATGCTACATCAAACCACAATGTAGACATATGAGTATGAACTATAAAAGGTGAGTGTAGACCCTTGATTCAATCTCCTACTGCCTTGCAATCTTCTGTCAGCACATTTCTATTGAAATAAAACACAACTCTGCAAAATAAAGCTGTCTGCTTTGTTTCTTTTGAGGAAGGCAAATATTTACTATAAATAAATATGAATGTGAGAAGCATACTGCTAAAACCCTTAAGCTAAACAAAGACTTTAAAATGCACCAGAAGTGGATAAACAGGCAGGCATAGAATTCAAATCTGCTAAACTGTTAGTTCATGGTGAATATTCAGGAGACCATGAAAATACAATAATATAGCACATATTTAATAAGATGGTGAACACAATTCCTTCAGCAAAAGGAGGGAAAGGCTGCTGGCCCACCACATCAGACAGTTTGAGAAGTGCTGACCTAGTTGATGTTCCTTATCCTCCTCCTAGCATCTGCCAATTGGGGCAACTACCTCACTTTGCCCAAAAGGCAGGGCTGGCCTTGCACACTGCCCATTTGTCACCCTTGTGCTTCTTAAAGTAAATTAACTTCCTAATTTAGATACTTTTATAAGCCCTACTTTTTTGAGGGGGAGGGAAAGAAAACTGAATCCATTGTATTAGATTTTCCCAATTCTCCTCTGCCAATTCTTGCAAAATGCAAAATGATGCACAAAGAAACAGCAAATAAATATGGCATATTTTTTTACCCAAGCTTTGCCCAAAAGCAAAGGCAGGCTAGCAAGGAGCATCACCTTGTTGCATCCTGGGAAACTCACTGCACCCCTTCCTCTCCACCTTGATGGATGGGACCCCTTCTGCCTCACTCTCTGTTCCTCCTACCTGGCCACAGGTACCCTTGCCTCCTGTGGACACCCTTCCCACTCAACCCAGCTCCTTCTCTTCCCTTCCAAAAAAGGCACCGTTTTTTTTTAAATTACTTCCTAATTTAGATACTTGTATAAACCCTGCTTTTGGAGGAGGGAGGAGGAGGAAAATTGAATTTGTTGGAATGGAATATTTTTATTTCTATTTGGAATAATAGTGTGGGGGTATTTCATCTGCTTGGGAAGGAAAGTTGAATCCATTCCAATAGATTTTCCCAATTCTGCCACTTCCTGCAAAATGCAAAATGATGCACTGAAAAGCATACATGATAAAATAAGATAAATTATAGGTTTAAACTACCCTATGGAACCTGAAATATATTTATTGAATATGGTGGACAAAAATTGGTACTAGGACAACAAAGGGGAAAGAAAAACTGCTTTTATATATGATAACAGTTGCAAGAATTCAGTACGCCAAATACTGGAAAGATATTAGAATCCCCTCTGTTGAAACTCTACGACGCCATGGATATGGATAAATTAACTGTGAGGTTAAAGGATAAGGCATTGGAAAATAAAGAGACAGAATGGGAACCTATTAGAATTCTCTGTAATAAAATGGGGAAGATAGACTTGTAATCATTATCAGAAAGTTATCTGGTTTGTAGGAATAACTTTACTTTGCTAGAATCAACAGTTTTATTGATCTTTTTGTGTTAGAATTAAGACCAGAAGTAACACATTTAAGGTAAATACTGAGCGGAAAAAAGTAAAAATACATAGATATTATTTTTTTCCAAGAAAAATAAACAAAAAAGGAACTTAGCTACATGTTTGTTTGTTTATTGCTTGTTTGTTTGAACGAATTACAAAAACAGTTACAATGTATAGCCAGAAATGATGGATGCTATAAAAAAACAAAAACAAAGAGTGTATGATGGTAACTTAATAAAAATAAAGAAAAAAATGCAAAATGATGCACAAAGAGAACAGCAAATAAATATGGCATTTTTTTTAGCCCAAATGCAAAGGGGGGCTAGCAGGGAGCATCGCCTTGTTGCATGCTGGGAAACTCACAGCACCCCTGCCTCTCCACCTTGAGGGATGGGACCCCTTCCCCTCCTACCTGGGCACAGGTATCCTGCCTTCCTGCCTTCTCACCTGCTGCTGCTCTTCCCTTCCAAAAGAGGCGCAGTTCAGCTTTGACGCAGCTAAAGGGAAGGAGGAGGAGGCGTGGCTCCTTCAAGCGGCCCGCCCACACGCGCTCGACCAATGGCAAGGCAGGAAGCGCCCGGCAGAATCAGCCGCCTGAAACAAGCCTCCTCCCCTTCCCTCGCCTTCCCAGCGAGGAGTCGCGCGACGCTGGCCTGTTGCGTGACGTCAGAGGCGCGAGGGCGGGAGCGGGCGGCGGGATTGGATGAAGAGCCCGAACGGGGCGGGGCACGGAGAAAAGGGTGGCGCGAGCAGCTTTCCTCGCAAAAAGCGGGGCGGGGCGGAAGAAAAAAGGGAAGGGGGGAGAAGTTAGGTGTCGCGAGCGTCACTCAGAGGGAAAAACGGTTAGAACTGGGCGGAGCGGAGAAGAAAGGGGCGTGGCCTGAGATATTACCTCAGCAAACCTATATTTAAATATATTATGTATAATCATGCTTGGTTGTAGTATACACTTGTCATGGTCAACTTTTTACATTTTCATTTGCTTCCTCTTGCATATCTTGTTGTTTTGTGCCTTCAAATCATTTCTGACTTATGGTGACCCTCAGGGGAAAACCTGTCATGTCATTTTCTGCCCCCCCCCCCGCCTTATATATTTTATCATACTGTAATTCCACATTAACACATGTAGACAACGGACTCTTTCGGATGAGTCTTTTACAGCGCAAGAAGCCTTGTCGCCTTGCGAGGCTGTTGCGCTGCAGGGCGTCCCTTTCGGATGACGCTCTTCCCTGCTGGTACTGTTGCATTACCGCGGGGACACTGCTGCGTTATATTTGGCGGCTTTCTAATCATGATCAACTTTCGTGATTAAAAAACCGCCGAATATAATGCAGCAGTGTCCCCGCGGTAATGCAACAGTACCAGCAGGGAAGAGCGTCATCCGAAAGGGGTGCCCTGCAGCGCAGCAGCCTCGCAAACGGGACGAGGCTGCTTGCGCTGTAAAAGACTCATCCGAAAAAGTCCAAAGATACACAATAAATGTTTGCAAGCCACCTTGGCTTCCACCATAGGGGAAAAGGCAGGATATAAAATAGATAATAAAACATGACAAAATGACACCACAGCACAAACCGCCTGTCAGTTCAGAATGTCTCTTCCTACCTGATGTTCATGTCAGCCTTTTAGAGAAAGACTTGCTCCATGCTACAAATTCATCACAGAATTTACAGGAGACCCTGACCACCTTGTTCAAGTGACTTTTGACTTTTCATGAGGGACTGTATTGAGCAAGCAGGGATCACCAGCATTGAGGCCATGATATTGAGAACATAGCTGCTCTGGGCAGGGCACGTTTCTAGGATGGAGGACCATCACCTCCCAAAAATAGTACTCTACGGTGAACTCGCCACAGGTCAGCGTAAGAGGGGCGCTCCAAAAAAGCGATACAAGGACTCCCTGAAACAACATCTCAGGCTCGGCCAAATTGATCACCAACAATGGTCCGCCCTGGCCTCACATCAGGAGGCATAGAGACGTACTCTCCACAATGCTGCAGCCTTATTTGAGAACTCACGCCAAACAAGTCTTGAAGAGAAATGACAACGCAGAAAGAATCACAACCCGGAAACATCACCCAAGGAGACCTTCTGCTATGCTTGGTGCAACCGGACTTGTTTATCTCGGATTGGCCTTTTTAGTCATCAGCGCGCTTGCAGAAAACGCGGGATGAGTCCTTCCTGAATCTTCGTTTGCGAAGAAAAGCCAGAGAGTATTATTAGAGAGAAAGTTGGTCCAGAAACTCACCAGCCAGCATCATGATGTGTCATACAAAGACTTTTGACTGGGCTGTTGTGCCTCAAGGAATATGGGAAACAGGACAGTCTGGCTTGGCAGTGACCTGCCCTCCTGTGATAAATTGAATTAAGACCAGGAACCACTCCTGTCAATATTCGCCAGTACTGTACTCTCTTTCTGGCTTTTCTTCCCAAACGAAGATTCAGGAAGGACTCATCCTGCGCTTTCTGCAAGCGCGCTGATGACTAAAAAGGCCAATCCGAGATAAACAAGTCCAGTTGCAGAAAGCACAGCAGAAGGTCTCCTTGGGTGATGTTTCTGGGTGGATCTTGCTATAATTGCCATCATTATTATCATAATCACTCTTTGTTGTTGCTTGCAATATCTCTCTCTCCTTAATATGCTCCCTGGTCAGAGAAAAAGACAAATGGTTTCAAAAACTAAAAGGCAAGAGAGGATAGCTATCGTTCGTTTAAAGGCTTTCCAGAGAGAAAAGACTTCTGAACCCCAACAGGTGACCAGGTGGCAAGTTCAGCTTCACTGGGAATCTTTGAGGGGGGATTTGTAAGGTGGAGGCAAGAACAGAAAATATATCCTTAAAGATTCCCAGTTCCGCTGCCTCCAATACTGGATTTCAAACATCCTATGTGGGGTTGGACTAAATGTCCTCTCAGGGACCCTTCAAACACCCTGATGCTATGAAAAGTTCTTTCTCTCTCTTTCTCTCCCCCTCCTTCCAACAAGGTGTCAAGTTAAATGTGTCTTCTTCTGCAGAACTATAACCACAAGGCCAACATTAGAGCTTTGCTAGCTTTGAAGAGGAAGAAGCTATCCTAACTGCATATAGAGCTAGTTTTAATATAACTATATGACTAGACTGCAAGGTGTCCCAAGAGACTGGTACACAAATAGGTCAGGCCATTCTCTAAGCATGCACACTCATATCTTGATGACCTGTATCTTGAGCCCTGGTGGTGTAGTGGTTAAGTGCCAGTACTGCAAGTCACCACGTTGCAAGTTCGATTCCCTGTGTTGTTGGATTGCAACTCCTATCAGCCCTGGCCAGCACAGCCAATGATGAGCTATGATGTGATTGCAGTACAGTAAAGTCTTAGAGGTCAAACACACACATACACATGCTTTAGAGTGTTAATGATTCCTGAGGGCTCCAAGGTTCACTCAGCCTTCCATCCTTTCGTAGGTTGGTAAAATGAGTACCCAGCTTGTGGGGGCAATTAGCTTAACACACATTGGAAGCTGCTTAATGCAGTGTAGACATGTAAATTGCTATTGCTTAAAACAATTTGTAAGCCGCTCTGATAGCCTTGTGGCTGGAGAGCGGGGTATAAATAAATAAATAAATAAATAATAGAGATGGGCATTCCAAAGGGGACGTGGAAAATGTACTGATTGGTTATTCTATCTATGTAATGAATTCAGCCAAACTTTAAAAGTCCTGGCCAAGTGTTTACCCCTTTGTCCCGAACTTCTTTCGGCACCCATTTGGCCAAATGAAAATAAAAATGAGGTTCAAATCAAACCACTGGTTGCCTGCCTTCCGTTCTGTGTCTTGTGGGTTGTTTCCTAAGTCAGAGGTAACAGCTTCGGGATCCCATTTGGACAACATGTATTCTCACATTCTGTGAAGAGTATTTTCACCATTTAGACAAGCCCTGGGACATTTTAAAAATAGGTTTAAAATGGGAAGACAGGATTAATTAGGACTGTTCCTCCCAAATCAGGACAGTTAGAAGGGTATTGAATTCAAATATCTTGTCTTCCATAAGAAGGCCCATGATTCTTGTATATACATGAGACTGAAAGTTCTTATGCAAGGGGTAACATGGATTGCAAAGCTAGGATATTATAAGACACCTGTTTTTGATAAGTATAAAAGGAAACACTTTGTATTTATTATGAAAAAAATGCTGTTGCATCAAAGTTATGGGGCAGATGAATAACTGGGCTGTATATTGCTTCCTTGTGCTAATTAGCTAAAATTATACCAAACACAATGTCCCTTAAGTGGCATAACCATCATTGTGGAAATGATTGAAGCAGCAAAACATTACCTATCCATTATTCCTAGTGACATCAATGGCAGTATCACTAATTGCGCAAGCTGTGCTCACTTTAATATAAGTTGGAGCCTGAATTGTGCCACCTGTGTATATTTGTCTTAGTTCAAAAGTAAGACAATTTAATGTGCATAGCCGTGTAGCCCAAATTTCTTGTTTGGATCATGAAAGAATTAACTGCCCCTATGGCACCAGATCCCATCTGATCATGGAAGCTAAGCAGGGTCAGCCCTGGTTGGTACTTGATGGGAGACCGCCAAGGAACCCCCAGGAGCTGTAGGCTCTATATTTAAGAGGAAGAAACTGGCAAAACTACCTCTAAGTATTCCTTGCCTATGAAAACCCTATGAAATCCATGGGGTCACCATAAGTTGGCAGGTGACTTGAAAGCACAGACACACATGAGATCTGACCTTGGTCCCTTTTCTCCAAATGTTGCAGGCTAGAATTTCCAGAGCATGGGGAAAGGTGCCTTTTTGGACTGCCACTTCCAGAATTCTCCAGCCAACAGAGCTGGCAGTTAAAAAAAAAACAAAAAACAAAAAAACCTTCCCCAAGCCAAGAAGAACTGCCAATGAATACCAGGTGCTATAGGCTATATTTCAAAGGAAGGCACTGGCAAAACCATATCTGAGTCTTCCTTGCCTATGAAAACCCTATGAAATTTATGGGGTTGCTATAAGTCGACAGGCAACTTGATGGCACATACACCCAGACACACAGGGTGGTAAGGGGGATGGCAGACCATTTGGGGTTCTTCAGGATTTGCTCTTCAGAACATATTCTAGAATGGAAGGAAGCACACGGCAGAGCAGTGACACATGCAGAGATACAACAGGAAACCTCCTGGGAGGATTGACTAGTTTTGTTCCATGTCAGCATGGAGGGTGATTAAAACCAGCTAGTTACCATTCAGTGATTTGACCAAATTTTGACCTGGGCAAATTTTGCAGGCCCAACAAATTAGAAAGAGCAGGAACAGAATGTAAAGTCATACACAGAGAGGACAGGCATCCTCATTTGCAGTTATGTTTGCTGGGCAAAAAACCAACAACCTTTCACAGTTTGTTTCTTACAGGACATTAGCAGCTCTCTTGAGGCACAGTGAAATCCCACAGGCTGTGAATTACCTCATGCAAGCAGTGTTTTGAGATCTTTCTCCACGAAACAGCTATTTCTCTAACTAGATATTAAAGCTGCAGTCTTACGTATACTTACCTGGAAATAAGCCCAATTGATCTCTGTAGAGCTTAATTCGGAACAGTCATGTGCCAGATTATGCTGTAAATATCTATGGGAGATTTTGGCAGTAACAATGACTCACCTGAACACCTGTCATAACCATGCCACTTCAGTCCAGATTGAATGACATAAAGCTAGATGAAGTCAAAGGGTTGGGTAGAAAATTATTGCATTTAGCCGTACTGTGTAATGTATGTCTTAGGATAGGATTAAGCTAGTGATAGCCAGCTGGCCGGATCAGCGGCATTTTGCAATTCTTTATGTGATAGAAGGTGCCCCTTCCACACTGCTGCAGCTATTATTATTAAGCCAGGCATAGTCAAATTTCAGGCATGATATGGGTTCCTATATAATTTCCCCAGCGGGGCTAATACACAGCCTTGGTGAGTAACTCAAATTGGGAAAATGTCACAGGAAAAATACTAACCAACTCCTTTCCCAGCACTACTGCTTTGAACAAGATTGTTTTATGATCACTTGGGTATTTGAAATAATATAACAATTTACTTAATAATTATTTACAGGTTTTATTTAATAATTACTTTATTATTTCAAAGAATAAAACAAAATAGGGAGATCTGATCATCTGCTCAATTGGGCTTCAGTTTCCAGAACCAGAACCAAGGTGTGGAAAAATAAATTTCAGTACCGAAGGCAAAAAAGTTACTTTTTTGGATGTCACCGCCTAGAGTCCTCCCAGACTGAGGATTCTGGGAGTTATAGTCCAAAGGGCTTTTTCCCCCAAGCATCAACTGTTAAGCACGTGTGTTCTGTGAAAGCCTGCATTGTGTTGCTAGCCCTGGTAAATTAACCTTCATTTGCGATCAGGTTGCAAATCCTAGCAACAACATATCTCAATGGTGAGATATGTTGGGAATTGCAGTCCTACAATAACCAGAGGGCTACATGATTTCCCACCCCTGTTTTGTGCAATCAAAAATTAATATTGGGTGGTGGTGGGATGATGTGTGAGAAATATGCCTTGTGGATTTCTGATTTCTTATATGTTGTAAATTTATTGCTGGTTAACAATTGAATGATGCAGGCCTAAATATCCTAAAGGCACCAGATCTCATCTGATTTTGGAAGCTAAGCAGGCTCAGCTCTATTTAGTATTTGGATGGGAGAACACCAATGAATCCCAGGTGCTGTAGGCTCTGTTTTAGAGGAAGGATCTGGCAAAAGCACCTCTGAGTATTCCTTGCCGAAAAAAACCTTATGGAATTCATGCAGGCACCATTAGTTGACAGGTGACTTGAAGGCACATACACACGCATGCAACAACTAAATTAAGTACTTTGTAGTGTATACTGTTGCAAAACCCCGAGCCTGGCAATTTAAGGAAGTGCAAATGTCTATGCACATTTCACAACATGCTGTCAGAGAGAGATTGGTAACCTTCTGTACGTTCTTGACAGAGGTTGAAATACTCCCTACTTCCAGGTCTGCTCACTTTATAATCTGGAAAGAACTAAAAGGCAGAATCCATGCCTCCCACGATCATGGAAACCTTTGCAAGCTTTCTCAAGGTATGCGATCACCAACTCTTCACCTCTTCTCTTTCTTCCCCTGTACTATATTGGACCTCGCTCCCCACCCCGGTTGGCAAATTCTTCCAGTGTGCAATCAATTGCATTCATTTCCTTGGCCCATTTGTAGGAGGCATTTGAAGTGGCATGAGCAGCCGGTTTTCCCATTTTCAGAAGGATTGGGAAATGTGGTTGTGGCGAGGAGGTGTGGCTACTGACATTTCCCTTCAGTCCCCAAACTTCTAGCCTTTCAGTCACTTAAAACTTCAGTTGAGCAGTTAGAAATTACAGTTGTCCCTCCACATTCGGAGGGGTTAGGGGCATGAGACCCCCACGAATGTGAAAAAAAATGCGAATAAAAACTAGGTTACGCCACCACCCTCCAGCAACCTCCATTGCTTCCTCCCCCAGGAGCAGCGACGGGGCTAGCTAAGCCTTGTCGCTGCTTCCTCCCCCCTCCCCCCCCAGGAGCATGGACCCCATTGCAGGTTTTTTGGATGGCGGGGGGGAGTGCCCCCAAACTGCAAATAGTCAAAACTGCAAATCTTAAAGCCGCGAATGTGGAGAGGCAAATGTTGAGGCATCAAGAGAAAAGGGGCAGGCAAAGAAACTAATGGAATGTGAGCACAGCAAATACAAACATTCTAGGTCTGAATGATCTCCACTGTCTCATTCTGTACAATGCTAGGAATTTGGGGACCAAACAAAAATTTCATTGGGGAGGTAGAATTCTTATGGGGGCGATGCTATTTCCGCCCCCACCCCGTCTTGTAGCTACACCCCTATGGTGATGTCCATTGGCTGAGATGCTTTGAAACAAGGGATTTTAAAAACACTGGAGCCCCGAAACATTTGCGGTAATACAGTAGGCCCTTGGTATTCGCTGGGGTTTGGTTCCAAGACCCTTTGTGAATACCCAAATCCATGAATGCTCAAGTTCCATTATATACAATAGTGTAGTAAAATGATGTCTCTTATATGAAATGGCAAAATCAAGATTTGCTTTTTGGATTTTTTTTTTTTTATTTTGGAATATTTTCAAGCCATAGATAGTTGAATCTGTGGATACAGAGGGCCAACTGTAATAAAGAGGTCACATTGTTTTGTCCACCTAGCTATTATCTGTTCTATATGGCATCAAAAATCTATGGTCTCAGGGAGAAGTATGTCCTATCATACTTGAGCTATGGGTAAAGAATATTCTCTGTCATGGATACAGTTGGCCCTCTGTATCCAACTATTCTGTATCCACGGATTCAACCAACAATGGTTCAAAAATATGAAAATAAATAAATAAATAAAAAAGCAAACCTTGATTTTGCCATTCTGTATAAGGAGATAATTTTACTATGCCATTGTATACAGTTGGCCCTCTGTATCCACGGATTTGGCATCCACGGATTCCATCATCCACAGCTTGAAAGTACTTCCCCCAAAATAAATTCCAAGAAGAAGACCTTGATTTTGCCATTTTATATAATGAACACCATTTTACTATGCTATTGCATATAATGGTACTTGAGCATCCATGGATTTGGGTATCTACAGGGGATCCTGGAACCAATCCCCAGCGGATACTAAGGGCCCAATGTACATGGTTTCTCTCTAGGCCAATACTTTAACAACAGACACCTGCCCTTCCAAGCAGTCCTGTTCTTTGGAAATTTTATCTTTAGATCTTAGCTCTTGTAATCTGTTTGAAAGTTTATTAGTAAATTGCAAGGAGAGGCTGCACTTTAGATCTTTCTGAAGTTTTCCCATGTTCTTCTCCATTCCCATTCCCATTCCATCCACTTCATAACACAGGGCCAGAGATTTCCACTGTAAGTGAAACCTGTAAGTGAAACCTTCAAAATGGTGAAAGCGAAACATCTGAGTAAGTAATGAAAACATCTTTTATTAGCATTGAGAATTATTGCACCACTTTACAGTAATGATCATCTTAATCATGTTTAGACAGAACCTGGACTTAACAGGTTAGAAGTAATGCTGTTACTTGTAATTTGTTGTTTTTCTGAATAACAGAGCAAAACAACTTTACCTCCAGAGGGGAACAGAATGACCCCATCAATATTACCTCCTTGTTGCAATGAGATACAAGAAACCATCACTACTGACTACACTTACCTTAGTGCAGGAGATGGCTGAGGGTTTAAGTCATTGTGTCTGTTCCATTTTTGGACTGTTTAACAAGGATCCTGTGCCACTCAGCTCAGCACTGGGCCCTGTCTACTACTGTTTAAGATGCTAAATCCATGCTGCTTGGAAGTAATGTTCTAGCAATGACAAGAAGTGTGGCTGGGAACTATCTGTACTTTCTATGGGGGACTGAGGCACCATATCTGAATAAAACAATCTGTATTTATCCCAGCTGAGCGAGGGAAATCTACTGGGTGACTTTGGACAAGCCACACTTCCTCAGCCTGGCTTGATGGCAGTACAAAAGAAAGGGATCTAGGATCTTAGTGGACCCCAAGCTGAACATGAATCAGCAGTGTGATGTGGCAGCTAAAAAACCCAATGCAGTTCTAGGCTGCATCAAGAGGAGTATAGTGTCTAGATTGAGGGAAGTAATAGTGCCATTCTATTCTCCTTTGGTCAGACCTTACCAGTTCTGGGCACCACAATTCAAGAAGGATATTGACAAGCTGGAACGTGTCCAGGGGAGGGTGACCAAAATGGTGGGAAGCCATGCCCCATGAAGAGGGGCTTAGGGAGCTGGGTGGGTACCCCCCCCTACACACAGAGAGATCCCTGGTGGCGCAGTGGTTAAATGCCAGTACTGCAGCCACAACACTGTAAGTTCTATCCTAGAGGGCTCCAAGGTTTACTCAGCCTTCCATTCTTCCGTAGGTTGGTAAAATGGGTACCCAGATTATTGGGGTAAAAACCACTGTAAACTGCTTAGGGAGTGCTTTGGCGATTACACATACTTCAGCTTCAGGGGGAGAATGTGAAGAGGACCAACAGGACACTGTTTTAATGAACTGTTGCCTTTCCTTGGTACGTTTTTGTGTTTGTTTAAGTGTTTATTTGGGAGGTTCTTTTGTTATGTATTTGTTTTTGGTGTCTTTAAGTGAAGTCACGTCTTCTCATGAGAACAGCTGTAATCTCGCCCATGCAAAATTCAGGATGTAAGTGAACGTTTTTCTTAAAGGCACATGTGCTGGGCAGCAGTAAGCATTAATATTCTGTCATTAGAAGGTAATGTGAAGGCAAGTGTTACTATAGTGCAAGCTGAAATCCTGTTCTTAAACCGCTAGTGGTGGACGTGCAATAATTACTGTAATAATGCCACTATGTTTCTCCTTTCCTCAATAGTGGAATTACAGCGGTTTTAGATGCTTGTCTGATAAAGTCCCTGGTCTCCAGAGTTGTAGTCCAGTGCTAAAACCACTACACCACTCTGGCTCTCCCTTTACCCCTGGCTTAGGGGATCTAAACTGCTGGAAAGTGGGGTATGCTAACTTCTAATGCAAAATGCATTTGCCAGGTTTATAGTGTGTAATTTATAAGATATCTGCCAAGTATTTGCCTGGTATTATCATGTACCCACGAAGTTAGAAAGGTTGCTATGACATGCTGGTATGTCATTCTATTAATAAAAACAACAACAACAACACATCTCCGGATCTTGCTTCACAGTCCCCTACCTCCCCGCAGAAAAGCAGGAGCAGTTACAGCACACAATTTCTTCCCTGTTCATTCTTTTTTGTTTTCCTGTTCGCTCCTTTTTGATTTGCATGAAGCAAATTAATACTAATTTTAGATCAAAGAAGTATGATTCACTGTGGGAGTTTCTAGAGAGGCATCTAATGGGAGAAAATGGTAAGCTAGTTGAAACTTGTTTGGTTGGCCTGGAGGCATCGTGTCTCCCTGGGGACAGATGTGGTATCCAACTGCCACTTTCACAGGCACATCTGGTAGGGAGGTGAGATAGGGCCTTCTTGGTGGCTGCCTGTAGGTTGTGGAACTTCTTCCTAGGGTGGCTGGGATGGTCACCTTCTTTCCTAACCCATCAGCAGGCAAAGACTTTTTGTATTCCCACAGGCTTTTGAGAAGCAAATGTTTTTAAAGAAAGGGATTTTAGTAGGGGCTACAGTTTTGAAAACTGTGCAATTTTTAAACTGCTTTTATCATTTTTAAATGTATGTTATAACTGTTTAATTTCTAGTTTAATTCAACATCAAGAGATGTTGATCTCTGTTATGTTTCAACTATACTGTATTGGTTTTAACGCATAAGTTGCATTGAGTCCTGGTTAGAGGTAAAAGGTAAGATATAAACAATGATGCTGATGCTGATGATGGATAGAATGTCATCCTAGGGTCTGGGAGAACTAGGTTCAAATTCTGATGAAACATACTCCGTGACCTTGAATCAATCTCTCAGCCATATCTGTTTCAAGGTTGTGGTGACTGTCAGTTCTTATTTCTAGTGCCCAAGCAAAGCATTTCCCTCCCTTTTAATACTTTTCAGCATCAAAGTGGCCTTTTAAGTGACTGTGGAGCAAACCACACTGGCCAGGCAAATGTGGCAAGGATGGGTGTGTTTTACAATCAATTAATTAAACTTCAGCCAAGATCTTGGATCATGTCTGTGTAGTTTACATCTACATATAGGCAGTTGTATTTGCACTATTCAGGTCTCCCCTCATATCCGTGGGGGATATGTTCCTAGGCTTACCATTTATAAGTGATACTGGGGATACTGGCAAACTCTATTAAAATAAAATTATGTACAACATAATGTGGTGTTAGAGGACCAAGCGATTCTTAGAGAGGACATCTCTCTAGGCATTTTCCAACATGACTCTATGGTATGTGTCCCAGGGTTCCACACTTTTCCCAGAATTGCAGAGAGTGACTCGCTCTGTTATCCTGCCACCACTGCAGCCACCAGTTGATTGCTTGGGTCCCATCGCAGGTGGCCCGTCGCTGCTGCTGCTACCTGTTGACTGTCTAGATCTTGTTGCAGCGGCAGAGCGGCATCCCACCGGCAGCAGCAGTTGACTGTCCGGATCCTGTTGTAGCAGCAGCAGTGGCATCTCGCCGCCACCACCAGTTGACTGCCTAGGTCCCATTGCAGGCGGCCTGTTGCAGGTGTCCCACCACCACCACCACTACCACCAGTTGACTGTCTGGGTCCCAATCTGGGCCACAAATTGAGTGTCAGGAATGGATTGTAAAGTGGAGAGGGAATTTGCATGTGGATGGTGATTGTTGGGTGTGTTTCCTGAGCAGCCAGTCAGGACACTGGGAAAGGCAACACACCCAAGAGACCGCGCACTTCGGTCCTCTGGGAGGAATCTGTTACAGCCTATGAAAATAAGGCTGTCGGTGACGTCCCAGAGGGCCTTCTCTGCTGCCGCTCCCAGATTATGGAACAAGATCCGTCTTATTAACACCTTAGACAGCTTTAAAAAAGCTGTCAAGACGGATCTTTTCCGGCAGGCCTTTCCTGAATAACTATCCCGGCCCAAGACTCGGCTGTCCTCCCTGAGCTGTAATCAGATTTTTTTTTAAACTATTGTATGTTTTAATCTTTTTTTCTAATTTATATATTTTAAATTACTGTATGTTTTAATCTTTTATAATTTAATATTATTTTAAGGGGTGGGTGGGTTAGGGTACTGGGACTATGGAGTTTTTATATTGTAAGCCGCCCCGATGGCGTTGCAGAGGGGCGGGATAGAAATAAAATTTTATTATTATTATTATTTATTTTATATATAGATTATCCTCCTCAGCTTTATTATCTAGCTTTGATCCCTAGTCCTTTGCTACATGAATGTAGGCCATGGATCCAAGAGTTCTGATATGCATCAATTAAAAATTAAGTATGATGCATAACAGAATGCTTGGATCCATGGCCTACGCTCATGTAGCAATGGAGAAGAGATCTAAGCTAGATAACATTGCTGAAGAGGGAATAATGATAGTTTAGGCTCCAGGTTGTGAAAGGCTACAACCACCTATGGACTCAGAGTGAACAGCACATGCATTTCAACAAAGCTGACAGTGTCAAACATAAGAATATAAACTGCCTAACAGAGGATGCTCACAAACAAGACAATCTGGTATTCTCCAATTTATTGTTGTTAATGTGTCTTCCCAATTGACTTTGGGCTTGTCTATAAGAGGAAAAAATGTGGATTGATGCACACTAACTCCAATTCGAAGCACCTTTAATTTGGCTTAATGTTTTTTTTTTTGGCAAAATCACAGGCATGCAAAGCTGTTCCAACAGGCATGCCTACAAATCAAGATGACAGGTGCGAGTGAATTACTCGTGTTTTTATTCGAACCAGTGGCTGCCGCCAAACAGTATTTTTTAAAAGCATATCTATGGTGCGAAAGTGCAATATTCCGGCCAAAATAAATAGGGGGGAAAATCCTGTTTCATCACCTCAGTGCATGATCGCAAATGTAAAAATCCAGCATGGCGGTTTTGGGCGCTTGCCTTGTTAGCAAGCTCTGCCTGCTGTGCACATCTGACCAATCAACTTTCCACTTCTGCTCTTATGAGGAATGTGAATGAATGTCAATCAGTTGTCTGGGAGAACTAGGTCCAAATTCTGATGAAGTACACTCAGTTACCTTGAATAAATCTCTCAGCCATATCTGTTTCAAGGTTGTGGTGACTGCAAGGATATTTTAGGGCTTGTGGGGAGAGCCATGCATGCAGCCTTCATTTCCTTGGAAGAAGGATAGGATACAAGTATAATAAAGGGGTTTTAAAAAAAAATTTTAGGGGAACATAGGAATTTGGATCTTGGTGACAAAGGCTCAGGATCATAAGGAGGCTTTCCGCACACTGAGGTAAAGGAGCAGTGCAACTGGAAGGTTCTGTCTTGCATGCTACCTTACCGCACAACTTTGTCATTCTTCTGTTCCGGTCCCATGGGAGGCTGAGGTAAAACTGCATCTTTTTGCTAACTGGAAAAATTTGTTAGCAAAAAGATGCGGTTTTACCTCTGTCTCCCATGGACCAGAATAGAATAACACCAGAAGAACACTGACGTTATGTAGTAAGGCAGCATGGAAAACAAAATCTTCCAGCTGCCCTGCCACTTTACTTTAGTGTGTGGTAAATTTGCTGTTCAAAGAGCAAATTTAGTAGATGTTTCCTGGTGTTGTTCTGGAAATGGATATTCCCCATAAGCACCTGCAATTTTCAAGCTTCACATTAATTGCCATGTATACAATTAATAAAATGAAAATAATTTCTTTTAATCACTCCCCAAGAGCAGGGAGGGTTTGATGTTTGATGTTCCCTTCAAGTTGCTATGCTGAATCCATTTGTCTCTCTGCTGCCACTCTCCCTGACTGTTCAGCACTGTTTCTTTTTGAGATTCACCTCACTGTTAAAACACATCATTCAGCTGGGGCAATGTCATTCACATTCTAATTATTTGGAGAAAGAAAGAGAAAGAGAGGAGAAAGTGATCACTGTTCTAGTCAGGTACAATGCAGAGACTTGTCTTCATTGGTTTGCAAATCAGGCAGGCGTGTGTCAACCTTCCCGCCTTTGCCAAGGTAATCTCTCTACAAACAAGCATCTCTGTATGTACGTCAGCGAGGAGCCACAGCGAAATCACAATGCACTCTTCCTTATTAGAAACCAAATCCATTACAATGCATGCCAAATTCCCTCACTACATGCCAGGGTCTAATCTATAAATCATATGCCACAAGTATTTACACTGCCTGTCAGTTCTTATTTCTAGTGCCCAAGCAAAGCATTTCCCTCTCTTTTAATATTTTTCAGCATCAAAGTGGCCTTTTAAGTGACGGTGAAGCAAACCACACTGGCCCGGCAAATGTGGGCAAGGATGGGTGCGTTTTACAATCACTTAATCAAACTTCAGCTGAGATCTTATATCATGCTTGTGTAGTTTACATCTACATATATGCAGTTGTATTTGCACTATTCAGGTCTCCCCTCATATCCATGGGGGATATGTTCCTAGACTTACGATTTATAAGTGATACTGGGGATACTAGCAAACTCTATTAAAATAAAGGACTTCCTGTAAAAACATAACATAGTGTTAGAGGACCAAGAGATTCTTAGAGAGGACATTTCTCTAGGCATTTTCCAGCATGACTCTATGGTATGTGTCCCTATTTTTTCAGCTGTGGATAACACACTGTATGAAATTGACCTGTTTCATATTCAGGAGGTTGAGCATTCACAACCTGAAGCCTAATCAATCATTATTATCCTCCTCAGCTCTGTTATCTAGCTTTGATCCCTAGTCCTTTGCTACATGAGCATAGGCCATGGAGCCAAGTGTTCTGATATGCATCAATTAAAAATCAAATATGATGCATAACAGAATGCTTGGATCCATGGCCTGTACTCATGTAGTAATGGAGAAGAGATCCAAGCTGGAGCAATGGATTCAAACTCCAGGAAAAGAGATTCCAGCTAAACATTAGGAAGAACGTCCTTCCTGACAGTAAGAGCTGTTCAGAAGTGGAATACACTGCCTCGTAGTGTGGTGGAGTCTCTTTCTCTGGAGGTTTTTAAACAGAGGCTAGATGGCCATCTGTCAGGAGTGCTTTGATTGTATATTCCTGCAAGGCAGGGGGTTGGACTGGATGGCCCTTGTGGTCTCTTCCAACTTTATGATTCTATGACTAGATAACATTACTGAAGAGGGAATAATGATAGTTTAGGCTCCAGGTTGTGAAAGGCTACAACCACCTATGGACTCACAGTGAACAGCACATGCATTTCAACAAAGGTGACAGTGCCAAACATGGAGATATAAACTGCCTAACAGAGGATGTTCCCAAACAGGACAATCTGGTATTCTTCAATTTATTGTTGTTATGTGTCTTCCCAGTTGACTTTGGGCTTGTCTATAAGAGGAAAAAATGTGGATTGATACACACTAACTCCAATTCAAAGCACCTTCGATTTGTCTTAATGTTGTTGTTGTTGTTTTGCAAAATCACAGGCATGCAAAGCTGTTCCAACAGGCATGCATGCAAATCAAGATGACAGGTGCGAGTGAATTACTCATGTTTTTATTCGAACCAGTGGCTGCTGCCAAACAGTATTTTTTTAAAGCATATCTAAGGTGCGAAAGTGCAATATTCCACCCAAAATAAATGGGGGGGGGAGCTTGTTTCATCACCTCAGTGCACGATCGCAAATGTGAAAATCCAATATGGCGATTTTGGGCGCTTGCCTTGTTAGCAAGCTCCACCTCCTGTGCACATCTGACCAATCAGCTTTCCACTTCTGCTCTTATCAGGAATGTGAATGAATGTCAATCGGTTGTCCCAACAAGTGGGAATGTCCATTTCCTGTGGAGCTTTTTTAAAAAAAAATCAGAGAAAATCTGCAACGGCTTTTCATGTGGAATATATGGAGTATTTGACCCCTCTCCTTCCAAATACAGCAGATTGATGTGGGATGGCATTCAGACAAATTATATTCTCCTCAAATTCTATGAGGAGTATTTTTGACATTTAGACAGTCCCTTTGTTTTTATGTGTCTTCCAGTTTTCAAATTTAAATCCACTGGGGGCTTAAAAATTGGGGAGGGAGTGCATTGGCAATACATGATTGAGTCCTAAAGATTTAAGCTCTCTAGGGATTGTTCAAAACAGTTTGGTGTGATCATTTTAAGGTACCGGTACCTTCCTCCCAACACCCTCACCCACCGTCAGCTCCTACAAAGTTCAATACAACTGAGCTGGCTGCAACAGGAGTACTAACAGTGGCATATAAAATGATGTTACACTACTGGCGAAAAATGATCCTTAGGGAGCCTTGGTATCTTTTTAGGAGAGTTTTTGAGGAAACAGACAGCCACTCGTTGAAGCACTTGTTTAATCTCTAGTGATGAAATTAGGCTGTTCTGTGTCATTTAAAACATCTGAACTGGAGCTTGCTGAAATACCGCTGAGATACAGATTGTCTGATATATTCCTTCAGATGGTTAGAGCAAGTATATCCATTTCTAAAATAAAGCCATTATCTAAGGATTTCCCTCATACTCCTACCTCATTATTTAAAGAACTTGCAGAAATTCAGAAATAGGATGAGCTTTACTAAAGCTTGGTTAACCCTGCCTGGAGCTGTTTTAGAAAGAAGGAACAGGAATCTCTCTCTCTCTCTGGCTTTTCTTTGCAAACGAAGATTCAGGAAGGACTCATCCCGCGCTTTCTGCAAGCATGCTGATGACTAAAAAGGCCAATTCGATATAAAAGTTGCACAAAGCACAGCAGAAGGTCTCCTTGGGTGATGTTTCCGGGTTGTGCTTCTTTCTGCGTTGTCGTTTCTCTTCAAGACTTGTTCGGCGTGAGTTCTCAAATAAGGCTGCAGCATTGTGGATAATGCATCTCCGTGCCTCCCTATGTGAGGCCAAGGCGGACCATTGTCGGTGATCAATTTGGCTGAGCCTGAGATGTTGCTTCAGGGAGTCCTTGTATCGCTTTTTTGGAGCGCCCCTCTTACGCTGACCCGTGGCAAGTTCACCGTAGTAGAGTACTATACTGTGATAGAGTACTATCACAGGAACAGGAATAGGCCATTGTGATAATGGGCTCTAAGGCTCCAGCTCATGTGCCCCCTCTCCTATTGTACCCCAAATCAGGCACACCGGGGTGGGGAAGAGAGAGACCACATGCACACTTCCCTGTTTTGACTCCAAAACACACTCTCAAGGTTCACACAACACTGCCATCATGTGAGGCTCTGAGGGTCCCTTCTACTTCTGCCTGAGTCATTGGGCTTCCCAGAGCTTATCTATGCACTGCCACCACCCATTGACTTTAATTCCCTTCAGTGTAACTCAATGAGAAGTTGTGGGGTTCAACTTGTACTTTCCATGCTGTCACTGCAGCGCTTCACCTTCCCCCCCTCCTGTGGGTATCGAACCAAGCAAGGCACATGAAGAGAGAGTGTGGAGAAAAGCAGAACTTTAAAGGAAGTCTATTCTAAGCAGAATCTACATAACAAAAGGGTGTCTCTTCACATGAAAGGAACCTTCCCTTCAGGCACACTTGGAGCTACCAAGTTACAGAACCTCAAAAGTCTTATCTACACAGGCTATTTACTCGGTTCTTCCCCTATCTAAGAGCCCTGCAGTCCAAACGGTACAGGGCATTTGCCCCATTCTGCCCCGGCAGTCCTTACTAGCCCCAGGGAAGAAACAGGACTGGGGCAAGCTGGGGCAGAGCAGTTTAAAAAATGCCTGGTTTACTCTGTTTCTGCTGGGAGGAAATGGATCAGGCCCCATGTGTCTGCAGGAGCCCGTCCCTGCAGGCTGGCCCATTCTTCTAGCTGCCAGTTGCCTTCACTCTTTCGGGTCCAGGCAACAGGCCTGCAGCATGTGACCAAGGCTGGTCACATGTAGGGGGCCTTGTTGCATAGTGTGGGCCAGCTTCCCAGACCCGGTAGAACAAGGAAAATAGCGGTGGCGGTGGCTGCAGTAATGGGATGGCACTCTGTCTGGACTCCAGCCCGTTTTGTCCTAGTAATGGGGGTAGAACGGGCAGGACCTGTAGGTGGGATATGCTAGCAGAAGCCGGCATATCTTGGCTCGTGTAGCTAAGCCCTAAGCCATTCCAGCCAAGTTTACATAATAACACAGGCTCTGACATGACTAAACTACACATTCCCTAGATACTCCGAGGCGATGCAGTCCAGAGTTGCTTGATGTTTATGGGACCATTCCCTTAGGTGGGAGGAGAGTCCCCCTGGCTGTTGTCTCTCTTTGTTCTCTCTTTGTTCTCTCTGTCTCCTGGCCTTCAGGTATCATTTATAACCTCTTCACAGAAGCATCTTGAAGCTCCCTCCAGATGTCATCTTCATTGGTCAGCACACCAATTCCCCCTAACATGAAACTTGAAACTCACATTTCATTAACCCTTTGTTAACCCCCTTGGCTGTGCTGGGACAGCCTATTATCACAGCCACATTCTCAATATTCCTGTCCATGTGGTTTAAAAGCAGAGCAAAGATCTTGTGCTCATTGCATACTGCACTCTGTATAATGCACTAGGAAACAATATTTGGGTCATGTCTTAAAGAGATATGAGAGCCAGCGATGGGGATATATGTAGTCTGCCTGCTTTGTGGACAAGATAGATAATGTCTACAAAGCCATTGGCGAGCAACCTGTTAGTGACATATACAAGTGAGGTTCCACCTTATGCTTGCATATGTATTTTTTTTAAATCATTGCAGAAATTGATATTTCTCTTGCTCTGCAACAACCAAAGCCCCCCCCCCACCATAGTGGCTCATCATGTTGCTGCAATAGCTGCCCCCAATGGCCATTGTATGGCTGGTGGAGAACAGTGAGGATCAGAGAAACATTGGCTATGTTCCTGTAGTGAGACACAGCCTGATGACATTATCTGATGATACCTCTGAAGGATGCCAATGGATCTCAGCAGAAGACACCCTCAGTCTGCATCTGGTTATGGAGACATAACCAGACATGTCTCTGCTTCTCTCTTCCACATGGAACAACTCTTATGCTGTGCACAACCGTGTAGAATCTCAGCCTTTATGTGTTACGACACTGGAGTTAATATTTGGATGCTGTTCCCACAAAGAATAAAATAGATGTATTGCTCTCACTTACTACCTAATTCTATCCAAGGTTATATAACTTTCAATTACATGTAATTTATAATATCTTTGTATGAATATGTAGTTTCTTTGTTTGTAAATCCATTGGTTTACAATGGCCTCCTGATTAAATACAAGCAAACAAACCTGAATCTGAATAATGTATAAACTTACTAAGAATAAGAGAGTCAGCAGTTCAGCTCCCATGGACATTCTGACCTATGGTTCTGACCTATGGTTCTACTTGAGGACAAAATAGGTGAAGGTGGCAGATCAAACACAAAGTTGTTGGGCCAGAGTGTATTAAAAATTTGACCCTGGTGTCAATGGAGATACTGCAGAACATTATGCCTTACCAATTTAGATATATTCCTCTTTAGATTGCCAAGGAGGGGTAAGACAAATCGTGCTAAATCTTCCATGAGTTTCTGCTCACTTTCACAGATTAGGAGTCTGCAGCAACTCAGCTAAGAATTTCCAGAGTGTAAATCTGTTTCAGGAAAAGCAACTAGAGGCTCATCTACACCAGCCAAGATAATCTAGGTGCTGTCCAGAGTTTTCTGGCCCCAGATCGGCCCCAGATTCCTCCTGTTACCAGTGCACTGTAGAAATAATAATGACACTGCTTTAACTGTCATGGCCCCATCCTATAGAATCCTGGGATTTATAGTTTTGTGAGGCACCAGCATGCTGGCAGAGAAGGCTAACGACTTTGTAAAACTACAAATCCCAGGATTACATAGGATGGAGCTACAGGACTTAAAGTGATGTCAGGCTGCATTATTTCTACAATGTAGATACACCCTCAAGTTACCCAACTATGTGTTTTCCTTGCATACCTATAGGTGTAGCCATTGGAACAGCCTCTCCTTTAGTGGCAAGAAACATCATGAAGCAGTGAGCCAAGAATGGTTTCTTTTCCATTTGGAAAAGTCTGTTTCTGTTTCTGCCTCTCTCTTCCCTAGTTTGCTGCATTTGCTGTACAGAACCTATTGATGTATTTTCCCCAGTAAACATCTGAACTATATTGAGGGAACTTGAGGACATTTCAGCAGGCCCAGCAAAGATTTTCATAGGGGCTCCATGCATTCCTGTGACCTGTTTGAACTAGATGTGGATTTGTCTTTTCCTTTGCTCTGGTGGTTTTATTTATTATTTTTTAAAAAGAAGTGAGAAGTGCCAGTATAGATGAGAGCTGAGTTGGATTGGGAGGATGGGATGGATGTTTTAATCCTTGGTACCCACCACAGTTCTGATCTCAGTCACTCTCTGCACCTTGTGTTCTCAAGGAGAGGAAAACTTAACTTTGCAATTCTACTGCCCACCAAAGCAAATGGAAGGCATGGTGGCATAGAGAGCCACCTCCACTTGGAGCCACAGCAGGAGAAAATGGCTAAAGCCTTCCTGCCCCACTTCATGGTTGTGAGGCATTTCATACACCACCCAATCTGCCAGCTATTACTTTTTTCTGTTCTTGTGGAAAAATCAAGCAGGCCAGGACAAAACATGTGATGGCCCTCAATCTTCATAGTTTACCTTCTATTTTCTTCCAGGTTTGCTGTTCGATAATCTTCTCAAGCAGTTCTTTAGTGTTCAGCAGCAGAAGCAAGTTACCTCTGAAAAACATACCCATGGGAGATTTCCATCTGGAAGCTTTTACTGAGAAGGTAAGTAGGCAGATTGTTTTGTCTGCCTTGTATCTTCCCTCTTCTCTTCCATTCAGGGGAGTTGCACTCACTGTACCTCCTTCTCCACCTCTGTCCTAGGGCAGGAACAAGACTAATTCAGGGGAAGGCATGGGATGTAATTTGGAGATTACTTCAGAGCATCTTGCCAGTGGTCAAGCGTCCTTTGGCAAATCAAGAGATTATCATTTCTTATTCTTATTCTTAAAACACAGCTGTATTAATTATTCTGAATTCTCTTTAGTGATGAATGGTGAA
This sequence comes from Gambelia wislizenii, assembly GCA_030847615.1. Lineage (NCBI taxonomy): Eukaryota > Metazoa > Chordata > Lepidosauria > Squamata > Crotaphytidae > Gambelia > Gambelia wislizenii. The sequence goes on from JAUMIR010000007.1 coordinate 37,520,930, forward strand.
TAGCAGGGAGCTGGACTCCATGGGCTTTGCTGTCCCTTCCAACTCTCTGTTTCTATGAAGCTTGATGGCAGTACATGTGAAAGGGATCTAGGAGTCTTAGTGGACCACAAACTGAACATGAATCAGTAGTGTGACGTGACAGCTAAAAAAGCCAATGCTATTCTAGGCTGCATCAATAGGAATATAGTGTCTAGGTCAAGGGAAGTAATAGTGCCACTCTATTCTGCTTTGGTCAGACCTCACTTGGAATACTGTGTTCAGTTCTGGGCACCACAGTTCAAGGATATTGACAAGCCACAATGTGTCCAGGTGAGGGCAAGCAAAATGGTGGGAGGTCTGGAAGCCATGCCCTATGAGGAGCGGCTTAGGGAGCTGGGTATGTTTAGCCTGGGGAAGAGAAGATAAAGAGGGGACATGATAGCCATGTTTAAATATCTGAAGGGATGTCATATTGAGGATGGAGCAAGCTTGTTTTCTGCTGCTCCAGAGACTAGGACACGTAGCAGTGGACTCAAACTACAGGAAAAGAGATGCCATCTAAACATTATGAAAAGCTTCCTGACAGTAAGAGCTGTTTGGCAGTGGAATGTGCTGCCTCAGAGTGTGGAGGAATCTCCTTCTTTGGAGGTTTTTAAACAGAGCTTGGATGGCCATCTGTCAGGCATGCTTTGATTGTTTGGACTGGATGGCCCTTGTGATCTCTTCCAACTCTATGATCCTATGATTCTATATACAGTGGGCCACATATTACACGACCTTGTATTATGCAGTATCAGTTATACACAAATACCCCCTTGTGTTCTTGGCCACTGCCTTATGCTGTCTTGTACTGTTTGTGCTGCTCATACTATCTGGTGCTGCTAGTGCTACCTTGTGCTGGCAAAGGGGTTGTGATGGCAAGAAGGGTGGGAAGATGGCTGCATTTCTCCCTGTTGAAGAAGGGATGAGAGTCCTTCCTTGGCTGATAGAAGGGCGGGAAGCTGGCTGCACCCCTCTCCGCCAAAGAAAGATGGAGAGTTGATCCTCAACTAAGAGGGGCGTGAGAAAAAAAAGGCTTCCAGATGATATGTGAAATTTATTATACACAAAGGATCCTGGAATGGATCCCTCACATAATATGTGGCCCTTCTGTACCCCAGTCTGACCCTTCCCCTGCAGGTGACAATAAGGAACAGCAGTTCTGCAAAGACAATATCATTAGGTGCATGAGGACGGCTCCAGATATTCAGCCTCCATACACATAGTTTGGTATGGAAGGCTGATGTATCCAACTGAATGAAAACTGTGGCTGCACTTGACAGTTACAGAACTTTGATACCACTTTAAATGGCATTGCTCCATTTTACGGACTTCTGGGATCTGTAGTTTGATGAGATACTTAGAATTCTTTAGAAGTGAAATCAAAGTACCTTACCTAGATTGCAAATTCCAAGGCTCCATAGATTGGAGCTGTTGCAGTTTAGGTGATATCAAACTATTGTAATTGTGTACTGTAGATGTATTTGAATAGGAATATACAGGTTTCCTGCCCCCATGACCAGTGAGGAAAGTTACAACCTTTCATTGTTGTGGTTAAATTCCATTTAGGTAAGTGGAATTTATTTTCTAATAATTATGGAGGGTTTGTTATTGGGTTTTTTTTTTTGTTTTGTTTTTTTGCATCACCCACTACTCTTTCCTTTCTACTGGAGATGATGAGGGTTCTATCTATCTTCCTGCAATTTTTCTTACATACAATTATGTAAGAATCTGTCAAATGATTCTTGTAGTACTGTACTTAAGAATTAATCCACTTGCTTGCAACAGTTCTTTTCTTGAGCTGTTGCTTTCTAGAGCTTCTATTGTCTCCATTATCTTCCATCTAAAAAGCTGCTCTTGAGAGGCAAGCTTGCAACTTCCTGGAGGCAAATGCCATATTCATTTCAGATATCTGTAATAGATGGTGAAATCTGTTTTTCTTAATCTGTCTTAAGAAACTCAAAGGCCAGGATTCTGTTGGCAACACTACAAACATACCTCAGTTAACAAAGCATCAGACAAAAAAGAAGCATCTTTAAAAAGAAATTTACACCCACCCAGCCCACATCACTTCTTGTTCACATCCTCTGTCTAGCTGGAAGTTTTTTTAGCAGCATCAGCATTGAGAAGATAGTTCTAGCTAACCCTACTAACCCTACTTTATGTATGTCTGCCTACAAAAAGCAAAGTAAACAGCAGCTGGCTCCAGGATCCCTTACTGAGCATGCATGAGCAGCAAAACAGAGAGAAAAGGCAAACGCAGAGAAGCCTTCCTGGCCAGCTCTTGCCAGCATGTTAAAGAAAGCATAGATCTATATGTTTAGCCACCAAAATGGAAATCCTCAGAAAAGCAAAGGCTAGTAAAATTTAAAAATCAAAAATAAAATAAAATTCCTGGGTGCATTTGGAGGAAGTGTTCCAGTGGCCTCTAGAAAGTTCAAAATGATTTTGTTTATTTCTTCAAGGCTCACCAGACTTGGTTGTTTAATTTCACATGGTGGTGTTCTTAGTTTTGGGTGAAAAGTTTGCCAAATGTTGAACGGCTGTCTCTTCTTTTTTGTGGTATAGGATCCCACCCTTATTCTTTCCCTGTTATTTCTGCCTCTGGTACCAACTGTTCTGTTAAAGAAGTCATGCTCAGGAACACATCTATACTTTGTTAACTGTGGCATACCTATGTAGAACCATAAGGCACTTTTTGGAGCAGTGTGTGTAATGGCAGTGGAGGGATGGCAGTAATTCACTGCTGTCTACCATCACATCACTGTAGCGTCCATGGCTTCTTATCCTTTGCTGCTGTGCTGCCTCCTATACTACAACCACCTCTTGTGGCAACAGAGGAACTTTAAACAAGAGGGAAATATGGACTGGGACTGAACTCTCTGAGGTGTCTACCTCCAACAAAGGTAAACCTTCTCTTTCAGAACATAATTGGCCAAGTTTTACCTACACAGCACCTGAAAGTTTTTTCCCCTATATGTAGCAATACAAAGACTTCTTGAGACATCCAATGATCTCTGCCTAACAAAGGAATCTGTGGCTTCACAAAGGGACAGAGACATCCTGGATGCCAAGAGGGGCTGCCTTGGTGCTGCAAACGGAGTTAAATTTTACTGTTCTTTGTCCCAGTTCCCACGTGGCCAAAAAGTAAGAGTGGCCTCGGCCTGCATAAGATCCCTCACCTGAACAACAACACAAGCAACACCTTGAAACAACATGTAGGCCTGTGACTCCAACACCGTCACTTTTCTTTCTTTTTAAAAACATTTTTTGCCTGATGCAGAAGCCAGTAGAGCTTTGAAAGTTTGCATCATGTGTTTTGCATGTTAGTTGGCCAATAAAGCTATTGCTTTTTTTGTGGATTCTGGATTTTGTTTAACCACCTTCATAGTTACATCAGCCAATAAGATCATGGCCAAAGAACCCTACTCTTGTTTTCTGGAGAGCAAAATCCCACAGCCTGGGGATGGTTGTCCTGATATGTCCTTGAAATGACCTTTCAAATGTCAATTCTCTTTCCCAACCTCTTCTAATGGAATTTTAAGTAGAGGTATTTTATCCCTCTGGCTTGACAATAGGACATACTGGTTTTTAAAAGAGGTCACTGCTGTTTACCTGTGCAAGCTCGAGACAGACTGTGTAGTACATTGCTATTCAAAGGTTGTGGATGATTATGAGAATGGTGAAGGGGGGGACATCATGTGAAATGATTAGAAACAGGGATTTGTACACCAAATCTGTCAGTAGATGGCAGCAGAGTAAGTATGTTTTTAGTTGTTCTGCAAAAAATCTTTAGTAAAATGTGAAAGAGTGGCAGGACACATAGCTTGCATTTCCTTTGGGTTTGGGCACATTCTTGATTCTAATCTAATGAGATGTTGCTTTGTTTCGAATTAGTCAAGTAGCTGCCACTCCTTTTCTTATGAAAACAAGAGTGTGCTTCATGTCAAATCAAATCTCTATCTCTTTTTTTAAGGTACATTAATCCTTTGTGATTTCTCTGTAAAGACCTCAAGAAACATTAAGTTCTTATCTTCCCTTGTCCTCACTTCTCTTTTTTCATCTCAATTTTGGGACGGCTCTCTTGTGTGTTTCAGGCTTTAGATTATCATCTTGACAGAGCTGAATAAAGTTGTGGAGGAGGACATGGAAGATCTGCTGGAATATGAAAGAAGTTCAAGATGAAAGGGTGTGTGTGTGTGTGTGTGTAGCAGGGGAATAAGTTTTTACCAAACATTTTCAGTAAGATTTGCATTAGTGTTCAGAGTATAAACATGAGAAGTACTGTGATAGAAGCTCATAAAGTAGTGCACGAAAGCCACATCATTCCCTAGCTGCTTGCCTCTCCCTTTCACTGCATGTGATGTTCAGAGAAACATTCCCTCTAAATGTGAAGGTTCCATTGATGGCTAACAGCCCTTGGTAGACTTATAAATAATTTTGTCTAACCTCCTTTGCAAACCATCTAAACTGGTGGCCAGCACCCCATCTTCTGACAGTGAATTTAAGGGCTTGTCCATACGAGGGGGAAAAAAAACCCTGGATTGCTCTGCAGTAATGACAAATTGCAGCAGCTGCAATTTGTCATAACAGTGTTTTGGCCCCCCAAAACTTTGCATGCCCACTGGTCAAGATGGTGGCCGCAAGTGATTTACTCATATTTTTAATTTGCCACTGCTGAACTTTTTTTAAAAAATATTTTCCCTTGTGCAATGATATTTTGCCTATTAAAAAAAGAGAACATCCCTTAGTTTTCTCACCTTAGCACTTGTTCACTAAGGTAAAAATCCAACTAAGGTAAAAATCCAACATGATGGTGCCGGGCGCTTGTCCTATTAACAAGCCTCACCTCCCTCATCTGGCCAGTCAGTTTTGCACTTCCCCTCCTATGGGAAAGCAATGTATATCAAATCACTTGTTCCAACGCATTCCCCACACAGTATTTTAAAAACTTCACAGAAAACTGCAAAGTCTTCTAGTGTGCAGTATATGGCAATTTTTGCCCCCCTCCTTCTGAATATGGCGAATCACTGCAGGTTGCCATTAAGACAACATTCTCCTCGAATTCTATGTATGTATTAACAGAACCTGGAGCAAAATATTCAGGTTTCTGCTTGATTTGTCTTAATCCCCCATTTTCACAGATGGGCTTGTGTATATGATTGATTATCTTGAGGTAAGATCCCAACTCCTTTTCTCTCTGAAACCCTTCATTTACAGAAATGAGAGTATGTGACAGACCTTTCTAGAAGCTGAAAGCATAATGATTATTATTCTACAAGGTAACAGCATTTCAAAATTGAATTCTTAATGAAGATACTCCTCAGGTATGTGTATACAATATTTATCTTAATGCTATTGACTCAATTTATTACGTAGTTTCATGATATTAAAAATGTAAATCTATACATAAGTTTGTATCGTATTCTAATAATACAAATGCTTTTGTGCTTTTTCTTAAGAGCCGGGAAGGAGATTCCTTGAATAATTTGAGGCTATTGATTGCCTGTGTTTCATGCTGGGGTAAATATGTATATATTTGTGTGTGTGTGCGTGCATTGGCTACTATTTTATGTTTATTTCAACTCCCGCATATTATGCAAGAATGAGCAGGAAATTAGAACTTTTGAACACAATGTTTTATTTAAGAATAAACCATGTTTAAATTATTTGGCTGCACGTATAATAAAAAGGCCGACCAAAATTGGATCATAAGGAAGAAAAAGACACCCCAGCTGTCCAGAGCTTACTTGTTTGCTGAGTTCAAGGGCAATATGTGAGAACAATTAAGGCAGGAAGAAGAATGGCATGAAGCATAGATCCTATCAATACTAGAAACATATTTGCTGTGACCCTGATGGTGGCAGGCATAATTGCAAATTATTGCACACAATCCTTTTTCAGGAACTTATCACACGACACTGTTACAGCAGTATATTCCACTTTAACTGACACGACAACATCCTGTGGAATCCTGGGATTTGCTGTATAGCGAGAGATGTTTAGAATTCTTAACCAGAGAACACTTGGGCTTCACTGAACTACAAACTCCAGAATTCCAGAAGAGGTTGCCGTGGTAGTTAAAGCTGAATACAGGTCGCCCTTGTATCAATGGACCTTCCATTTATAAGTGAAACCATGGTTACCAGCAAACCCTATTAAAATAAAGGACTTCCCATTCAAACATACCATAGAGTTGTGTTGGAGGACCTAGCGATTCCTAGAGAGAGCACCTCTTTAGGCATTGCCCATCATGACTCTATGGTATGTGTCCCCATTTTTTCAGCCATGGATAACTGAAAGCACAGGTATTGGTTCTGCAGACACGGCGGGAGGACCTATGTAGCGCTATAACAATGTTGTGTGATAAGGACAGTTTTTGCGAATAGAGGTATTCGGCACCTCCATCTGCCATGATACCCTCACACTCATTGTTGTTTTATAGCTGAGTTACCGTCACCATCACCCTTCCCAAGCCATTGATTGGCTGGGATGGATTGGGAGATGGCCAGATAACACCCAGCTGTGGTCCTGCAGCTGGACACATGAAGCAGTTACCCTCCAAAGACCTTTGGGAGTTCCAGGAGGAACATGTCATTCTTGTGCATCCAGCTGCAGGGACACAGCTGGGTACCCTCTGGTTGCCTCTCCTCATCTTCCCTTGGCCACCAAATGGCCATGGAGTGAGGTGCTATGTGGTAGAATGGTAAGTGAAGAGCACAGAGGAGGAGGAAGGAGTGGAGTTACACCTGGCACAGCTTTACACTCTGTCAGCATGATCTTGGATCTTGCCCATTGTTGACTCTATGCTGCTTTAAATGCTATGGCTTCCCCCCCCCACCACAAAAATAATAATAATAATAATAATTCTGGGAATGAGAGATCAGTGAGACTCTTGAGAATTTTCTCCTAGAGATCCTCAGGCATGTTCTCCTGACAGGATGAACAAGAGCAAATATCTGTTAAACCAACATCAGTCTATAGTGTGGAATATGCCCCATAGTGTGTCAAAGCTATGTGGTAGGTTGCACCTGAAAAGGTTGATAGGCACATAGGTCTGAACATACTCAAATGTGTTTGTAGAAGTCCCCCTATCCAAGCAAGGCTTCTGAAATAGAAGATTGCCAGGAAATTAGGAGCATCACTCAATATTTAATCTAAAAGTGATTTAGTTGAACATACTGTACCTAGAGGACGTACACTGGCCCAAACTCACAAAGCATAATGCTCGTGAATGGCCACACTGGTAGCTGCAGTGCTGCTTGATGGCTTCCTATGTCCCCTACTCTTTGGAGCATTTCTCCATTTTCCTCCATCCATTGATTGTTTTATCTCTGACTGCAAAACTTAAATTGGTCATTCTAAGAAGAAATGAGTCATTGGGAATGCAACAGTCACGGCCATCAAGGGTTTATCTACATGGGCCAAATACCCTGGCTTGCCCCCTGTTCCAGAGCCCTGCAATCCATACGGTGCAGGGTTTTTGCCCCAATCTGACCCCAGGCAGTCCTCACCACCCTGTGGTGGTCCTGGCATGCCATCCCTTGCTGCCTCCTCTGCTATCTCCCTGGCTCTCCTGGAAGCCAGGCAGGGGTCCCTCAGCATGTTACCAAGGTTAGTCACATGCAGGGGCTCTGCAGTCACATGTTGTGGGCCCCCTTTTTGGCTTCTGCATCAACAGTGAAAATGGCAGCAATAGCAGTGGTCACTGCAACAATGGGCTAGCGTTTCTGTTTGGATGAAGGCCCATTTTCGGCAGGTAATGGGCGCAGAATGGGCCAGATCTGGAGCCAGGATAGATAAGCCCCAAGACAAAAATAAAGAAACAAATGGATAGAGCCAAATCTAAACCTCAAAGGTTTAGATTACCTTCTTTAGGTTCTTCCTCAAAGCAGGAATGTACAAGCAATGATTTTTATGTTTTAGAATAGCAGATCCATAATGACCCCCAAACCCGTCATCCATAATGTTTTTTTCTTACAATGTCAAATAATCAAGCAAGCAAAATGTTTTTCTTCAAAAATCTAAACATTAAGCAAATGAAAAGTCTTCTAAAAGAAAGACCAAAGAGAATACCCAAGAGGAAGAAACACTATCTAGTATTTTCTATGCATCACGTTGGTCATATCCCTGATGGTTTAGGAGAGTTTGGTGACCTGTTAAATTTTTAGAGCTTTATTAAGACCATTTAACATAGGCCAACAACTCCAGTGCAGCAACAGACAAAACTGTTGTCATAGATGGCAATGATTACAATGGTGTGGGTCGCAGGTATAGGGTTGAATGTGTAATACTACAGGGACTTAGAAGGGTTAGAGTAAATTACAGTACTTTAAATAGAAAGCCATGGGTTAATTATGAGGTTGGGTTTGATTTGTAAAGAATACACCACAACAATAGCTGAGCAGCAATGAGTGGAAGCAGCCTGGCTTGAAGTCCAGTTGAAGTGCTTATTGCTGGGAAGAAAAAGAAGAAATGAAGAATCAACACACAAGGCACTTTTGAAGGAAAAAAATCTGCAATCCTGGTGCTAATTTTGTACCAATATGAGTATGTAGTTTGACATAGTTAATAATTGCTGGGTTTGGCAACTATGACCTCAGTAAGACAATAAATTGAAAACTGCTTAATGCAGTTTAGATGTATAAATTGCTATTGCTTAAAACAAAATTGTAAGCTGCTCTGATAGCCATTGTGGCTGAAGGGCGGGGTAGAAATACCCAAATAAATAAATAAATAAATAAAGTAAGTTAAGGCTAGAGCATTTAATTCAGGGTGCAGTTGTATACACTATGGTGTAATTATGGAATTTTTATAGGATTTTCTTAGGCAAGGAATATGCAGAGGTGGTTTCACCCATTCCTTCCTCTGAAATAGAGCCTACAGCACCTGGTATTTGCTGATGATCTCCCATCCAAGTACTAACCAGAGCTGACCCTGTTTAGCTTCCAAGATCAGACACCATCTGGTGCCTTTAGGGTATTTAGCCATGGTTACCATCTGGTTTTAAACAGTATACTGGTGCATATAAGTAAGCATATGCACACAGATGTACAGAGCTTGGCAAAGTTCCTATTTTGGATTACAACTCTCAGAATATTCAAACCAGTATAGCCAGTGGGGCTCTGGGAGCTGTAGTTCAAAAAGTAATATTCTGATCTATGGGCAGCATCCTGTTAGTGACTTGTATATACAAATGCATAAGTCCTTTTTCGGATGGGGTGCAGAGGGCTATTCTCTTGCCCTTGCACTCTGTCCCCAAACCTGGACACCATGGCTGTCAAGTGCCAGGAGGGACTGCTGCTGCTTCTTTTTACCAGAGGGAAACAGGAAAGACCATTCAGACCATGAACATCTGGCTGCTCTGGGCTCCAGGGGGAAGGAAAAGGTGGGTGCATGATCATCTCAACCCCACCCTGCTCCACCAAGCTGAGATCAGCACAGCTTCTCCAAGGCCTAAATTGCCTCCTTCTCCCTCCCTTTCCCCACCAGTAAGCAACAGCAGCAGGACCCCTCTCAGGCAGTGGGAGGAGACAGAACTGTGCATGCAGATCTATTGCATGTGCACATGTAGGATCTCAGCCTTTGTGTGCATATTCCTAATGACTCCAGAGCTGGTGCCATTTTGCTCCCTGAAGCAGAATCCAAATGCTTCTCCCCACCATAATCCTTAAAAAAAAAAAATCTTGCAGCGCCATACAGGCATAAATCCCTGCCTCTGTCTAGCCTCCCCCACACACACACCTCACGGTGTCACACGAAGCAGGTTGCATACTTTCTGTATGCATTAATATAAGAAGAGGAAGAATGCTGTTCATGAAGTGTGTGTGTCATATAGGGAGAGTAGGAGAACCAGGGAAGAAGCTACAGTTCCTCAGCAGGAGACATACTCTGCATTGAGAAGGCCCCTGTTTCAGGCACTGGAAAGCCACTGGCAGGGCAGAGGATACTGGCTATGTAGACCAGTGGTCTGAGAAGGGAGCTCCCTATGTTTGCAACAAACATGTGACAAAAAAGGGAGGATATATTGATAAAATATATGGTAGAAAAGGGATTTTTTTTTAAAAGTGTAAGATATTTACAGACAATTGCTGTGGCTAAGAGGCAGGTGGGAATGGTTGGCCATCCAGGTGTTTTTGGACAGCAACTCCCAGCATCCCTTTGTTGAGGAATGCTTGGAGTTGCTGTTCAACAACATCTGAAGGGCTGCATGATTCATGCACAAAGGCAGTGACTTGATTTGTTCCCCCCTCCCCTCCAAACCTTCCCAAGGGAATGCATTGCTCTCTCACCTCTGCAACTTTTGCCATCTTCCTGCAAGGTCCCTGTAACACAACTGCACAGTGGCCCATCCACCTGGCTTGTGCATATCTGCTCACAGCCTCCATTGTCTTCACACCAGTCTAGGCCTAAAATGCAAGAAGTGAAGAAATAATGAAAAAAGAACTCCCTCCCCCCTCCAGTGGCAAGGTTTTGACCCTGGGTGGAAATGACCCAGTGAAGAAATAGATGAAGACTTCAAATACTTCATGTTAAACACATTTTAATTGAAAATACTTGTTTTAAGGCAAGTCAAAGCCCTGTTTCATATTTTGTCTTTGCGACTTGGAGCTTTTTTCTGCTGAGAGAAAGACTATTTAAAAAACAGAGCGAGGATTTATCACGGTAGAATGCTAGGTGCTACAACCACTATCAGATTTCAAGATGTGGCCATGCAGTCAATTGAACCCAATATCCATGATAAAACTGGAAAAAAATATTACACTCACGCTTTCTCCTGATCGGGCCCACAGAGATGATCTGTTCATTGAGCTCTTTGGCATAGTCACTGGCCTTCCGGGTGTTCTGAGGACAATTCTGAGCCAGCCAAAACAGAAAAAGATGATAACTTTAAGTGTGTGCATTTCAGAAATTAAGGAAGGCAAGTTCCTTGAGATGCAACATTTCAGAATTTGGGGGTGATCACCTACCTTCCTCAAAATTCATTTCCCAATTATTTATGTGCAGAATCTAAAATGTAAGGCAAGGGGCAAAGTCTAGCCCTAGGTTCATGTGATACCCTCAGGCTGTTTTTGTGACTCTGGACCCCTCCCCAGACTCCCCTGACCACCTTTTTTCTGTACTCCCCCCAAGGGGGTGAATTGCTTCTCCAAGGAGCCTCCATGAATGGCCATTTTCTGAATGGTGTAGAGCAGTGATACTCAAAGTGGTGGTCCCTGGACCAGTCCCAGTCCCTAAGCCATTGGCTGCTGGTCCCTGGAAAGTTCCCAGGAAAGAAAGAAAAAAACAATTGTACCCAATTGGGACAAATTAGTGCCAGTTCCTGGCATATTGGGGAAAAATAATAATTGCTGATCCCACATGTTAGATAGTACTGGTGTAGAGCAGCAATCCACAAATCATCTGGGCTCTTCCTCTCTGGCCAACTTCAGAGACAGGAGTTCCAAGTTCTTTACTGTATTAACCCTTGGCTCTATCTCTCCCAACTCATTTATTTTTCCTTGCCTTGCCTATGACAGACCCTTCTTTCTCTCCCAATATTTCATGGTCTTTTAGGCTTTCAAAGGTTGTTGTGTGTCTTCAAGTCATTTCTGACTTCGGCAACCCTAAGGTGAACTGTCATGACATTTTCTCCTCCAGTGCTGAACATGAAAAATACCCCCCAAACCCCTAGAAATAGACTTCTGACTGCTTCTGACTTTGCATTTCCATTGGGGAAGGGCATTTTTGATAGTGTGTGGGCCCTCAGAAGTCCCTGGGGTGGGAGAAAATTGGCCCCTAGACCCAACACAGTTGTCTACTCCTAAGGGCAGGATGCATGGCACCTACTATTTTGCATGAGTATCTTTCTGAGTCGCAGAGTGAAACAGCACAGTGGAGATGAACCTCATCATAATCCCCAATGAACTTGAAAACAGTGACATGAAAGCGGCAGGTCAGCGAAACACCGTTCTCCTCAATCCCGATGGTGTTGTCCTTTATATTCTGGCAACTGGAATGCAGAGAAGTTCACCGGTTAGTCCTTAACACATGTAAAATGCATTTTTGGGAGTCTCCGAAACTGAATAAGGAAAGAAACAGGAGCACTCACCCTTCTTCAATGATGAAATATCTGAGCTTGTCATTGCTATCCCTGGAAGGTGTTGCATAACATTTGTTCAGCATTAAGATGAGATGGGTAGAGTCTGCCCCAAGGACAAAAACACCAACGTAGAGGATATCACGGGTGGTTAACACTACTTCTCCTTGACGGTAGGGATGCTTATAGGAAGAGTTTTTGTACAGTGCCATCTTGGTTGTGAAACTACCTTCCTGAGTAGGCACTGTCAGATTAATTACACTGGCAGGGGCGGTGGGGGGGGAGAGAAAGAGACACTTAATAATCTGAAAAGACAGGTTGAAAAACCACAGGTGCAAGCTTTGCTGTCTGGGAAACATAAGTCTAAATCTGCCTGAAATTATATGTTTATTTATTTAGGTTTTATGCCTTGCCCTTCAAATATATTAGCAGAATGGATTGCAGTAAAATATTGTTGTTAACTGCCGTCGACTTTGACTTATGATGACCCTATGAATGAGAGATATCCAAGTCGCACTATCCTCAATAGCCCTGCTCAGGTCTTGCAGATTCAGGGACGTGGCTTACTTGATTGAGTCTATCACATACATCATAAAATAACTAGAATCTTAATGTGAGCTAAAACAAAGCCAGCAGCTATACTGTATAAAAGCACATTCCACAAAAAACTGATCAACAAAAGTTACAGAGCCTAAGAGACAAGTATATAGAATCAACTGTGTGAATCATTTAGATGTGGCTCATTTAATTCATTTGGGAGGGGGTGGGGCAAAGGGTACCAATAAATCATTATTATTGATAATAAGTAGATTAAAAAAAACATTTTGTTGTGCAGTGAAATTTTTCTTCATCCTTCAATCAACTAGAAAGGACTTAGGCTCTTTGGGGTCCCCCCCTAATAATATTATGAATGTTTATGAAATATCCTCATATACAAGAATTAAGGGTCTTCACATGAGGGACAATTCTTTTGGCATGCTTCCGTAGTGCAAGATTTGAGAATCCAGGCTAGTTTGTAGCAGCAGTAACTGAGAAATCATGGGGCTAACACACACATCTATGCTGGGCTCCATTTTTGCAAGCACAGGAGATAACCCTGGTCTTCTTTCACAAAAGTAATGTAACTAGTGGGACTGGAGGTCATGAACGGGATTGCACCTGTGGCAGCCTCCTTCCACTGTGGAGTTTTGTGACTCTAGTTCATCACATGGCATCACTCCTTGGCTGCAACCACACTGCAGAAATAATGCTGTTTGACACTGCTGTAACTATCATGGCTCCATTCTATGGGATTTATAGAATCAGAGTCAGAGGAGACCACAAGGGCCATCTAGTTCAACCCCCTGTCCTGCAGGAATACCCAATCAAAGCATTCCCGACAGATGCCTATCCATACTCTGTTTAAAAACCTCCAAAGAAGGAGACTCTGCCACATTCCCAGGTAGTGTGTTCCAGTGCTGAACAGCTCTTATAGTTTGTTGTGGCACCAGAGCTCTCTGACAGAGAAGGCTAAGTCTCTCACAAAAGTACAAATCCCAGAATTTCATGGCATTGAGCCATAGCAGTTAAAGCAGTGTCAAACTGGATTATTTCTATAGTGTAACAACAGTCCTAATGTCTGTGAACACACTCCAACATGGTTTCTGTGGATGTTTGCCTGAGAAAATCTTGTAGTACTCCAAATTAAGTCAATGAAATGAAGTGCCTTCACCGAACTCACCAAATGACCACTTGAAGCTAAGTGTCTCTCTTACCTGAGCATGGGCCTCACCACAGAATCCAAAGAAATTTTGATGTCAAGCTCATAAGCACAGGAGAATTCAACATTGATGGTTCGGTCCCGGGTGATTATGTTGCCTGTGTTGTTCGCACTTTCAATCCAGACTGTGTTTTTGTATGTGATATGGGTACTGTTGGACTGTGTGGAGGATAAATCATGGGGAGGTTAAATGTACTAGAAGTAAAGGCAGAGGACAGCAACTTGCCAGTTTCTATATGATGGATAAGACAGTTAAAAGAAAAAAAAAAAACACTAAGGCTGCAGGCTTTGGTCAGCTGATTCCAGATTCCAGATTGGGGTTACAATATGTTCTGGATGAGATTGCATTCTCTCTGAAAGACCAGGCTCACATTTTGGGAGTGCTTTTGGACACAGTGCTATCCTTGGAGGGCCAAGTGGTTGCTGTGGCCTGAAGTGAATTTGCCTAGCTGTGGCTGATGTACCTGATGCACCCCTTGCCACAGTGATCCAGGTCTTAATTACCATACCTCTTGATTAGACTACTGTGATGCACTGTATGTGGTACATTACAGTATTCAGAGTATTCAGAAGCTACAGCCAGTGCAAATTGCAGCAGTATACTATTATGTGGAGTGCACTTCAGGAGCCTGCCTTAACCAATTTTACTGCCATCCAGCTTATGAAATTCTGTAAAGTGCTGGATAAAGGATGGTGAAATGGTGGCCCTTCAAATACTGCAGGACTACTACCCAGATGTAGCCTGTTTGGCCCAACAGTCAAAGGCAGTGGGAGCTGCAATCCAACAGCATCTGCATGGTCATACGTTCACCATACCAGCTGCACATATAAAAAACATTAAAATGCTTAGGATGCTGCATGTTTCAGACTGAATAGAAGGGAAGCAGACCCAGAATTAACTTTAAGAATACCCATGAAAGCAGAATGAAACCAATCATTCTGGTCCATGGCATTTTAAAGCAATGGTTGTATTTTTAAAAATAGCACTCGGTCTTGGCTTTTGGACACTGAATGGAGACAAACAGACACATACTTGTACAATTTAATCATTGAACTGTGATTCCGAAGCTTGTTTCAATGAATTATGCAAACTACTGCAACCCCCCCTCCACCAAAATCCCTGTCTGTTTGTCCGTCCGTCCATCCATCCTGTTTTTTAACTAGTTTCTAAGCTCTGATAAGAATTCTAGAGCTTTTGCTTCTTTTTAACTCAATTTATTTTCTGGTGGTTAACAGTATACTGCTAGGACATTTATGTACTACAAACCCCAGAATTCCATAGTACTGAGCCATGGCAGTCAAAGTGGTGTCAAGCTGCATTATTTCTGTAGTGTGGCAGCAGCCGTTGAATACTGACCAATTTATTTAAAAACACCCTGTTCTGACCTGCACAATGTTCCCGCAGTTGCCCTTGGTATTGTTGATCTGGAAGGAGATGAAATCTTCGCCTTCGATGCCAGGACAGTGGCGGTCATTGATGCGCACCCCTTCTCTTTCAAAGCCCAGCTGAAACAGCTTACACTTGGAGATGGATACTTCCATCTGGGCTGCTTTGCAGGTCACCTCAGCATCCAGGATATCATGTGTGTCTATGAGGAACAGCACAGTCCCAGGAAGAAAAGAAAAAGAAAGTAGTAGTGTGCAGTGTAGGAATGAAGAATTGGAGACTACCTTCAAAAATATTACCATTTAAGATTCTATGAACAGCCACATGAAAATGTAAGTCAAATATGTGAACATTAGCAATTCACTTCAATCAAAGCTTTAGGTCTGATGGCTCCACTGTTTTTCTCTCTTTCCATTATTCATGCAAGACTGAGGAAGTCTGATTAATTGTAACTTAATTCATTAAGATGGAAGTGTCTGGTGCCTGAGAATGACTGCTTGCATATATTAGCGGCTAAGCTGGTGCAAAACTAGCTTAATGTTTATATGCAGGTGCTGAGTGCAATTGCCTGTAACTGAAGATTGCAGGGTCAACTGTACACAGGTAACATCCAGATGAAGTTTCATTCTATAGAGGGAGTGCTAAACCCTTTAGACCAAAGCTGGGCAAACATGACACTTTCCAGATGTTTTAGGGTGCAACTCTTATCATCTCTGATCATTGGGTGTGTTGGCTGGAGTTATAGTGCAAAAACATTTCAGCTACTTTAGATCAGGGTTTCTTAAACTTTTTCCACTTGCGACCCTTTCGTCTGAGAAATTTTTACATGACCCTGGGTATATAGGTATATAAAATAGGTATATCAGAAACCTTTTACCATTACCAAAATTTTCACAACCCCCATATTCTGTTATGTGACCCCATATGGGGTTGTGACCCACAGTTTAAGAAGCTTTACTTTAGATGGTAGAAGCTGAAACTGAATCTTAGAATCATATGGAAGAGACCACAAGGGCCATCCAGTCCAACCCCCTGCTGTGCAGAAATACACAATCAAACCACTCCTGACAGATGGCTATCCAAGCATCTGTTTAAAAACCTCCAAAGAAGGAGACTCCACTGCACTTTGAGGACATGTATTCCACTGTCAAATAGCTCTTACTGTCAGGAAGTTCTTCCTAATGTTTAGGTGGAATGTCTTTTCCTGTAGTTTGAATCCATTGCTACATGTCCTAGTCTCTGGAGCAGCAGAAAACAAGCTTGCTCTATCCTCAGCATGACATCCCTTCAAATATCTAAACATGGCTATCATGTCACCTCTTAACCTTTTCTTCCCCATGCTAAACATACCCAGCTCCCTAAGCATTTCCTCACAGGGCATGGCTTCCAGACCTTTCCAGAATCCTGGTAAGAAGAAGGCCCAGAAGCATTTCATGGCAAAGTTGAGTGGGATGTGATCAAACCACTCCTGCAGGAGCAGCTGCACAGCTTGACAGCTCTCCCTGATGTCCTCTTGCTTCCCAGATTTCAGAGGGCAGCAGTTGTAAGCAATGTTTTTGTCTAGGTCTGGTTGGCTGGATGTGTCCATTCTTCGCCAAAATTCAGTCTTGCAGTCACAACAATAATGTCTTATTTAAGTTACCATAACATCACCTACATTGGCTTCACCATGAATACAGTTTGGAAGCTTCAACTAGTGCAGAATGCAACTGCTTTCCAATTAGCTGGAGCAGGGATGAAAAAAGTAAGGATTCTGATCCTGTCCCATCTGAATTCTGCAATGGTTGTCCATTAGGTCTCAGTTCCCCTAAAGCATGCTGCTTTTTTTTTTTTTAAGTCAACTGAAAACTCCACCTGTCTTGCATGACAGAGAGTTTTCCTCTGTATGTACTTTCCAGCAGCTCAGGATCTTCAAGTGAGGGTCAGCTTACCTTTCCATCACTTACACATGGAAAATCTCAAACAACATATACCAGGGCCTTTTCATTTGTAGCACCAACGGTAGGATTCCTTTTCAAAGGAACTAAGAGAGGACCCCCCCTTCTTTTCCTTCCATCAATTACTAGAATCTTTTCTCTTTAGAAGGAAGCATTACTTGTCTACTATAGCTTACTCATTTTTTAGGTTTCTAATGTTTCATACGCTTTTAATGTTTCAGTTTTCACTGCACAATGTAGTCCTGACATGAAGCTGTGGAGGTGGGGGTACCATTAAGTATACTTTATGCACAAGTAACAAATTACAGCACAACCCCCATATCTGCGGAGGATCCATTACCATGGATACAGGAAACAGTGGATAGCGCACCCTATTAAAATGAATGACTTTTGGCCCAAGCATACTATAGAGTTGCACTGGAGGACCTAGAAGATGCCTAGAGAGGCCATATTTTTTAAGATGCGGGTAAGTGAATCCACAGGTAACAGTCCCATGGATACAGGGGGATGTGTTCATACCCGCAGGACCAGTACCCGCAGGATTATAGAAATAATAATTTGGGCAATTATGTCCAGTAACAAGGTTTGTCAGTACGCCTAAGGATTGTCTAGCCATCTTTCTGCAATATCTGTCTAGCTCAACTAGGGAACAACATTAACATTCCAAGTATCACATACACACATGTGTACCCAGAAACCTTTGTTGTGCTGTTTTTTCTAATACATTCCTGGAAAATGATGAATAACAAGAATTACAGCAAAACCCTGAGGGTGGTAGTGCTTTGGATACTCTTTAAAATTTGGAGATGGTGTTTCATTTGTTCCCAAGAAGGTCTTCAGCCCATTCATCATGGTGATCTCTACCACAACCAGAAGTGAGACTCTTCAGTGTCTCCTTCAAAAAAATAAAACCCTTATCATTCCAGGTTTGATGGGCAGATCCAAAAAGTATTTTCCAGTGCTGGTGAACTGGGGCTAGACGTGATTGACATTCACCAAGGAAGAAAGCTGTGCAAAATTGATTTTTGATGTATGTTTTTTTTCCTTTTTGTAAATCTGTATGCATTTGTATGGAAATCAGATGAAGTCTCAGAGCAAGCTGAAAATAAGACTGGATGAAGCAATAAGAACATTCTGCTACAGGAAACAATCCATTGCTGAAACCCAAGGGAGAAACTTAGATGAATTAACAGGGCTTTTTGAAATTCCAAGGAATTGATACACCACTGAGTTAAACCAGCATGGCATACGTTGCACTTCTTGGAACTAGACCAGCGTGCACCTCAGCTGAAGATTTGATTCCAAATCTCAACGGTGGCATGAAAGTTCTTTCCTCAACCATTAAAAGCACAAACTGCTATCATATTGTTCCCATGATTTTTGTATCACATCATACCTTGATCTAACTGCATCAAAAGTAACTCATAAACAAGAAAAACTTGTGTGTCACAGCACGCCTACCAAATATTGCCTTGCTATTTGTAAAGCAAGGATGAAAAAAATGGAACATTTTAAAAAAAGTTTCCTGAAGAATACACAGAGAACCCAAAGCACCATGCTTAAAACTAAACCCACAAGCTCCAGGTATTAAATGCACTTTTTGGATAAGGAGTGAAGGGTAAGCTTGCCAAATCTCAGTGCCTGGCCCCAATTGTCTCCAATTCTCAGGGTGAGAAGGAAGACTTCCAGAGCAAGAGAATTGCCTTGAAAGGTGTTTGTAAATATTTCCTCATCTAGCAAGTTTTTGTAGACTTGGGAGGTTTTCAGACGGGAACAAAAATAGTGTTCCTGTCTCGCAATCTCCTTTCCCGTCCCTGTCCCAGCAGAGGAATGAAAAGTTTCACCTTTGCCACATGTTGTTCCCTCCCCCTGGCTGCCCAGGAGTGAATTGGTCTGAAACAGAGCCCCATTCACTTCCTGGAATGGAAATCCCGACCGTTCTCACGAGAGGATGAGCATGCGGGAAATTAAAAAATACCCCCCCCAAAAGACACAAAGTGACAGCAAGCACAAAAACACACTTAAAAAAAAAACAACCCACAAGTAACCCGGGGGGGGTGTAAAAAAAAGTGTATCACTTACCTCAATGTCCCGATCGCACCCCAAAGTGTTCTGGCACAGACTACCCACTGACGCTGGCATTGCGCCAGCATAACGGGGCACTGTTTCAGAGGCACGTCATTCCTTTACAGAAACGGAATGGGGGATCTATTCACAGCTTAGCCTGTAAATAACAAGGAGCGCTGGCAGAATGGAAGCAGCACAGTGCATGACGACCTGGGAACGACGTCATGTGAAAGGGAAACCCTTTAGTGATCTTCTGGCATTCGTGTAATGCCATATTTAGCCCGTCTGATAATCTCCTTGGTCTACTGCCTCAGATGCATGGACTCCATGCATCTGAGGAAGTAGACCAAGTCTAAGAAAGCTTATGCTACAACTTCTTTCTCTCAGTTAGTCTCAAAGGTGCTACAAGATCCCCTTGCTTACTGATATTTCCTCATTTGTTAGACTTGGTGGTGGTGGTGGGGTTGTATGAATAGTATACTCTGTGCAGCTGTGGTTTATGCTTAAATCTTCACGCATGTATATCGGTGCCTGTTGAACATTGTGTGTGTGTGTGGCACATCAGGCACTCCACTGACATTGCAAAACTACTCAGTTCTATTTCTGGCACACCTAACTCCACTTATGAAGACATCAGTCCCAGGCTGAATTCCAGACATCAACAGGGCTTCCCCTTGTAAGAGCACTCTTGTAACATCACTAGGGCCCACCCCCGTGACATAATAAATTGTCGTTTTGGCCTTGAAATCTCAGGGCCTGGGATAGCCGTGATGTGGCAGCCCCAGTGGAGAAGTGGTGAGAGGAAATGAATACAGTTGGACCTCCATATCCACAGAACCAATATCCATGGTTTTTGTTACCCTTGGCTGAAAAAATAAGGACATATATCATAGAGTCACTCTGGAAAATGCCTAAAGAGGTGTCCTCTCTAGGCATCTTCAAGGTCCTCCAATGCAACTCTATGGTATATTTGTATTGGAAGTCCTTTATTTTAATAGGGTTCACTATTATCTGTTGTTTCCAGTATCCATGGTAAGTCTGGGAACCAACCCTTGCAGATACAGGGGCCCAGATGTATGTTGGGCTTCCTGTTTTACACAACTGGGGTTTATTTAATTAGGTATTTATACCCCGCTTGATGCCAGCCACAAATGCAGGCGAAACGTCAGAAAGAAATTATTCCAGAACACGGCCTCACAGCCCGGAAAAAACCCAAGGAAAAGTTATCAGAGTGGCTTACAAATTGTTAAGCAACAGCAATTTACACATCTATACTGCATTAAGCAGTTTCCAATGTGTGTTAGCTAATTGCCCCCACAAGACGGGTACTCATTTTACCAACTTACGAAAGGATGGAAGGCTGAGTGAACCTTGGAGCCCTCAGGAATCATTAACACTCTAAAGCATGTGTATGTGTGTGTTTGACCTCTAAGACTTTACTGTACTGCAATCCCATCATAGCTCATCATTGGCTGTGCTGGCAAGGGCTGATAGGAGTTGCAATCCAACAACACAGGGTGGTAGTGGTGGCAGCACAGGTTGCCCACTCTTATTCTAAAGGAACCTGTATTTGAAGTGGTAGATGGAGTATGTTTGGGTTCCTGTTTCTTCCTCCAACCCTAAATATTTTTATTAAAAGGTTAAAAGCATCACACTACATTAAAATAACATAAACATAGAAAAAGAAAAGATAGTATATAAAAAAAGTACAAAGAAAGAAAGATAGCATTTACTTCCAACTTTCCTACCAACGGTTATAGAAAATATATGGTTTTACTCCCCCCGCTTATCAATATTTTCAAGCTTCTACCACTTAGTTACTCCTAGTAATTATCAAAACCCACAGTTAATATTTTATTTTTCTGTTCTCTCAAGAAAACAATTAATGCTTCGCAATCCTTCCTAAATGTTCCCAAAGATTTCTCCCTTAACAAAGCAGATAATTTATCTGTTTCTACTAAGTCCATCAGTTTCATTAACCAGTCACCATGAATTTTGCATTTGGGTTTCTGTTTCATGTGATTCAGGTGGTATTCCAAAGCAACTTACATATGGAGAAGATACAAGCAATTTCCTTCTTGGATGCAACTTACTTCTGCTTCCCAGGCTATAGTATTCAAATACTGTATCAAGCTATTCTTTGAGCTGTTCCATGTATTCTATTTTGAGAAACTCTATTTATAGTACATATAAATGCACAGTGTATATTTGGTCTGTTGAATCTTAACTGCTGAATTCAGGCTTCCCCCATAGAAATGTAGGACTTTATCAGACCAGGCAAATATGGCATCATAAGGATGCCTAATGAGTGTGAAAGGGCGTGCATACCAGATGATGTCATCCTTTCACAATCATGTGTAGGGAATTAGGCAAACATTTTTATTGATGGCTCAAGCTGTCAATAGATCTCCCATTCCGGTTTTCTGCCAGCATTGCAGTCATTTGAATCCTTGTGTCATTGTGCTCACGTGAATGCAGTGTCAATGGGCAAACACTTGCATTTGAGATCATGACAGCCAGGTAGGGGATGCTCTTTTTATGACACCCCCCCCCCCATGTACCTGGAACATTAAAGTGCGTTTTAGTGCTTTGCTGTACTTTTTGTGTCTTTGTTTTTATTTTTGAATTTCCTACGCTAGCGTCTTCTCACAAGAATTGGTGAGATTTCAATCTCAGAAGTAAATAGAGCTCTGTTTGTGCTCCATTTATGCCAGCGAAGCCTCATTGATGCTGGAAAAGGTAGGTCTAGTAGTGGGGTTTTTTTTGCCGGCATAAAAGTGACACCATTTATGCCAGCAAAAGAACATTAAGGGAGGGGGTCTGATAAAGTCCCTCGACAACTTAACTATAACTTAACTCATTTATTTATCAGACTGACACTTCAAGCTATTTTGCCTCCTTGGCAGTGTTGGCGTAGCCACTCACTGTTTCCGTAGGGAGGAGGTTCGATGCAGCCACAGAGCTCTCCTCCGTTATCCACCTCACAGGTTCTGTTGGGACAATCTGCCCCCACACAGGGATCTTCCACCACTCCTGCTAAAAAAGAAAAGAGGAACAGGCAAGGACCACAAATTTATTTTAAGACCAACTGTTTAATCACTGAAACACAAAGTAATTCAGGTAGAAAAAGATACTCATAACACACTCTCAGCACGGAGGGGTTTTTGAACAGAAAAGGGCTAATGCTTGCTGGAGATTCAAACCCTTAAAAGCAACAGCTGCTAGAGCGGTGTTAGCCGTGGCCCGCTGGGTGGATCTCTTTAGGCTGCTGTTGAGGCACAAATGTGGCCAAAATAATTGAGAGTGGTGCAACTCTGTCAGAAATTTGCAGTGATATGCTTCAAGTCACAAGCTTTAACCAAATTAGGAACTAGCCCAACATGATGATTGATTTGTGTTAACTATTTCTTGCTGGGAAAAGTTCAACAAATCTATGGAATAATCCATCATTTGACATAACTAAGAGCTATAGATACTTGAGGAATTGTGTTAGATCTTTGTGTTAGTTATCACAATTGAGATGGTCCAAAATACCATCCAGACAGGGTCTCCAAGCATGGACAACAAGGGACATCTCTGGATGACTCAACTGGTTGTAACAGGTATTGTAAACCAGGAGTGGGTACCTGCAGTGGCCAACTTTCATCCTGCAGCGGACTTCACCATGCTAAAAATCCTTCCCTAAGCAGCACGTGATCAAGGCGCCCTGCATGTGACCAGCCTTAGTCACATGTTGCGGGACTCCATCATGGCTTTAGAGAGTGCAACACAGACAGCAGAGAAAGTGATAGGCCATCGTGCCAATATGGGCTCCTGAGGTCACATGAGGCCCAATCCGTTTTTTCCAGAATGAGATGTTTTAGTGGGCTTTACCCCATCTTCCCCCTTCTTCCTCCCGTCTTTGCCCTGGGCATCATCAGGACTGCCTGGGAGCAAAAGCTCTGCACTGTTAGGACTGCAGGGTTCTAAGATGGGAAAGACAAAAAACCCACTGGGGTAAATGGCCATACAACAAATAATGAACCCCAGAAATACAGTAGAAGTCTGCACAAATGAAACCCATAAACCACAAAAAAGTAAATTACAGTTGTCCCTTCACATTCGCTGGGGTTTGGTTCCAGGACCCCCCGTGAATACCCAAATCCGTGAATACTCAAGTCCCATTATATGGAATGGCAGAGCAAAATGGTGTCCCTTATATAAGATGGCAAAATCAAGGTTTGCTATTAGGACTGTTATTTTTTAAAGAATATTTTTCAAGCCGTGAATACTCAAATCCGTGAATGTCAAATCCGTGAATGTGGAGGGACAACTGTATAACAATATAATCTGATTATTGTCTATTCATATAAACATTGTAAAGGCAATTGATCTAGACATGAACACTATCATATAACCTGCCATCTTAAGCACTGAATGAGGATTTAATTGTGGAACATCTGTATTACTTGTATTACCTGTGGACTCATCAGAATATAAGAAGCGTGACACAGTATAGGTTATATTATAGGGTTCATGTCTAGACTGATTGCCTCTACAATGTTTATATGAATAGACAATACTCAGATTATATTGTCATAATTTACTCTTTTGTGGTTTATTGGTTTCATTTCTGCAGACTTCCATTTCTGGGGTTCATTATTTGTTGTATGGGCTCTAAGATAGGGGCAAGATGAGGTAAACAGCCCATCTAGACAAGCCCTTGAGGGCCCTTCAGAGGAGGACTGAGCCTAACTCACTTACAGCAATTTTCCTTCTCAATCCATTCAGTGCTGAGGATCCCAAAGGAACGGCAGGCTTCCCCATAGGCTGCCAGAGAGCCGCAGAGCTGGTACTTCTTCTGGTTGTAGCAGCCGTCAAGGAAGCATGAGTCGTAGAAGGGCAGTGGGTCCAGCAGCCCATAACAAGGCTGGAAGAAACCTTTCATGTCAGTCAGTTTGAGGCAGTAGCTGTCGCTCTGAAGAACCTGGATCTGCACATTGTCACAGGTGGCAGCGTATTGAGCATACTGGAGCTCGTTGCAGCTGAAAACACAAAAGTCCCAGAGATTACTGAACAGTGAGGATATGGAAGCATATTGGCAGCCTTGAAAAGTGTGACCTAGGGGTTGTCTAGATGGTGAAAATACTCCTTGTAGAATTCGCTGAGAATTCGACTTGTCCCAACATGTTCCAAATGACATTCTCAGTATTCGGAAGGGCTCCCTCAAAACTCTGCAAACTGCAGTAAACGGAATCACTAAGCACTGGAGTGGTTCCATACAACCTGGCCACTAGCTCTCCTCAACAAGAAGAATGACTGGGGTGGGACTTTGGCTAGGCAACCATCATTTCTCCTCCTCCTAGCTTGTTCTCTGACTTGATGTCTGTTTCTCAGGCCATTCCTTTTAATTGATGGCTGCTTTGCTCTGACACATGGATATGTACCCTTGAAAGTACCAGAGCCTCTCCATCCTAAGAATTTAATTTAGATTTCACTACCATTTAAACATAGAATCATAGAGTTGGAAGAGACCACAAGGGCCCTCTAGTCCAATCCCCTTCCATGCAGAAATACACAATCAAAGCAATCCCGACAGATGGCCATCCAGCCTCTGTTTAAAAACCTTCCAAAAAGGAGAATCCACCACACTCCCAGGCAGCACATTCCACTACCAAGCAACTCTTACTGTCAGGAAGTTCTTCCTAATGTTTAGGTGGAATCTCTTCCTGTAACATGAGTTCATTGCTCAGTGCCCTAGTCTCTAGAGCAGCAGAAAACAAGCTTGCTCCATCTTCAGTTTGACATCCCTTCAAATATTGAAACATGGCTATCATGTCCCCTCTTAACCTTTTCTTCTCCAGGCTAAACATACCCAACTCCCCAAGCTGCTCCTCATAGGGCATAATGGCTTCCAGACCTCCCACCATTTTGGTCGCCCTCCTCTGGACATGCTCCAGCTTGTCAATATTCTTCTTGAAGTGTGGTGCCCATTTTTCACTGAAACCAGAAAAATCAAATCTAGAAATCTACTCTTCTCTCTCCACCCCACCTTTTATGTTTTAAAAGGAAAGCAGACTGGATTTCTGTTATCTCCAGTTCATTGCCTGGACATTTTCAGCAGACTGGAAGGGCTTTTGTTTTGTTTTCTTTGCCTAGATCAGTGTGGGAGTCCTCATGGCCTGCCTCCAAGGCCATTTCTACAATTCCCAGCTGCCTTCCATTGGGAGAAAAATAGTTGGCAACAGAGGAAATATTTAAGAATCATGCCTCCATAAGCCTCCATGGGATTTTCTTTTAAAACATGTTAAGGGGAAAGATGTTGGGTTAGATGGATAATTTCATGGCCTCAGACCCAGAGCACATTAACTGCTTGCTGACAGAGGTATTTCCTCATGTGAGTTATCTGATAGTCTTTCCTATTGTTGTTATCTTTTAAAATTAGAAAGAGAATTGTATCTGCTAAACCTGTTAAGACATCTGGATAAATGGCGGCTTTAGCTTTTGTATTTGGGTTCCCTTTATTGGAGTTGTAAGTACTGTTAGCTATTTTGGATTTTATCAGCTTAATTGTATTTCATGTGTCTATATTGACTGGCTGTGTTAAGAACTGTGAGTACAACAATCAGATTTGCTTACTTATTTACTATAAAACCCTCTCAACACAACACACACACACACACATCCACGGGCCAGAATCCTGTTGGTGTATGTTCCTCTACAGCCATATTTCTTTGAGGTGGAACATCTGTATTCAGTTTAAGGTGGTGGAAATGGAGTTATGTACTCAATGCCATTGTGCATGTAGATATACGTGGGTGCATTCAATTCCCTATGTGCATTTGATTGCACACTCTATTGTGCATTCAGTTGTGTAATGTTGCTAGTCAACAAGAGGGCTGCATAGTGCCATCAATGAGCAAGCCTTCATGTGGCGATTTACACTATGCAACCCCAATGTGGGATCTCAGCCTTTGTCTTGTCTAAGTCCTAGGCTAGATGATGGTCTATAATGGAAGCAGCCTCCATTGGACATGTGGAGCAAGTGTACGTGCTACTTCTCGCTAAATATGCCAGACCAAGGCTTGAGGTCTGAAGGAGAAGCCCTCCTCTGCATCTCTTCAGTCAGGGCAGGATGCTGTTGGAGGAAGTGGTAGAGTGCCTTCTCTGCTATAGAATACCCCACCCCAGTTATGGAATACCCTCCCCTTAGAGGCCTGGTTTTATGCAGACTCACTCATATGCATTATTTTAAAGTATTTCAACTGCTTTTAATCTGTTTTAACTTGTTAAATTCTTTAATGTATTTTTAGCCTTTTACACTAAAATCCTGACCACACTCTGAAGAAAAGCGGCAAAGCAGCAGGAACATTCCGTCTTTTCTGCTGCCTTATCACATGATGTCGGCATTCTTTCGTTCCAGTCCGATGGGGGACCGAGGTAAAACTGTGTCTTTTTGCTAACCAGAAAAATCTGTTTGCAAAAAGACACAGTTTTACCTTGGTCCCCATGGGACTGGAACAAAAGAATTCTGGAAGAATGGTGACACCATGCGGTAAGGTAGCAGAAAAGACAGACTGTTCCTGCTGCTTTGCCGCTTTTCTTCAGAGTGCGGTGAGGCTGTAAGTTGAATTGATGACTTTGTTTTAAATTGTTCATGTTGATTTTAATATACACTGCCCCGAGACCTTTAGATATAGGCTGGGATATAAATATTTACTAAACGAATACTGGCATCCTATTAGTCAGTTACAATGTCATAGGTTAGACTTAGGTCCTTGTGACTGTTTCCTATTCACATTTACAATTGTGGTACCATTGGCATGATTATAAATGCCTCCAAAATCCACCTTACAATCCAGCCAGCCACACCGAGGGAAGGAGTTCTGTAGCCCTGGTGAGCAGGGTGGTAAAGGATGATATGTCCAGACCCCGGCCACCAGCAAGTTGTGGTGCAAGAAGCAGAGGTTGGGGCTCCTGTCTCAACTCCTTGGCACATCATGGCTTGCTAGCAGGAGCAGGCTGGATGCATCATCCTTCATCATCCCACTCACCAGCACCAGAGAATACCATCCCTTGGTGCAGCTGGCTAGATTTTAAGGTGGATTTCAGGAGTCAGATTGGGAGAAAGAGTGCTGCCATGACATGGTAGCTATGCATCTGCTGCCTGATTCTGGCCACCATAAGTAAGTGAATTGGGTGCACAGCTACCCCCTCTCTGTGGCATCCCTGTTTCTTTCCTTCCATTCACCTTTTCTGCATGCCGTTCGTCTTCCAGCTCTGTGCAAGGAATACACTGCTTACAACTGGCTTCCCTCGCAGGGTGACATAATCATCTGTGCGGTCCCCATTGAAATTCCCACATAGGCCACAGACTTTATTTTGCAGGCGTTCACTGATGGTGATTTTGATAATGTTGAAGCCATTGTAGTGGATCTGGATATCTGGGCTTGTGTCAATAACCAGGAATCCCTCCATGCTGTAGATTTTGGTGGACAAACCAGTCACAAAGGGGACATTGACTTGTGTCCCATTCACCTGGTTGTAGAAATAAATAGTATTTTAGACTGATAAGACAGTGGAATGTATCCTCGATTTTTTAAATTCTGGATTTCCAACCACATGTCAGAATTTAGCTGTTGAAGTGAATCCTATCCCACAGCCAGGGTCAGATTAATTGATAGATTGAGAATTTCCCATAAAATATGGGTATGAAGGAATCTGGATTAAAGAATCGAGTGCTTCAGGTTGCCGGTCTTGAATCTGACATCTCACATATGCTGACACTTCCCAATTTGCAGCAGAGACAGGGACCTTTCATATATTAGTAAGAGAATCTAACTCTTTGCATCATGTGCTGAGAGCCATGCTTTTAATGAACTCAGCCGGGCCAACCGATCTATGTGAATTGCACCCCCCCCCCAGCATTTCACATATGAAAATTGGAACACTTGTGGCTGAGCAACATCAGAGCGTGGTCAAGATGGCAAAAGTTATTAATGAGTAAGAACACACAAGTTAGGAGATGCTGCAGCAGTTTGATTTTGCCTGAGTCTACAAGGAAGGGCAAGGTTATTCTTCCTCCTGTCCTCTGTTCCCACAGAGTTAAACTGAGTATAAACTGTGTCAAAATGTGAACTCAGTTTGCCTCAATTGATGTAAGCAGAGGACAAAGAGGGATAAAATCAGGAGGAGGAGATAATGGCAGTTGGAGGGTATGAAAATGGTGTCTTGATACAACAAGGCACCCCATTGAGAAAATGGTCAACTACTGAGAGAGTATTCATTTAAAAAAAATAGTCCAAAACCTCTTTATATGATAAAACCAAGGTTTTGTATAACAAACCCAAGTTTATTGCTTGCATACTTTTTTTAAAAAAAAAGCTCTCATGATCTCACCCAGTGAAGAGAAACCTTCTGAAACTATTTACTCTTGTCGTCAAAGAATAAAAGAAGCAAAGATACCATATATCCCGACTACAGGTGCTAAAAGTCCATGGAGGTAGAGGGTGATACCGTACCTTGACAGTATAACGATCGGTGATGAGAATCTGCTCCTCGTTAATATAAAAATAAACAGGCGAGATAACAGTCAGATTGGGGGAAGACCACTTATCAAAATTGATGATGAGCTGGAAGGAGACATCGGGGAGTTTCTGGCAGATGGTGGAGAGGACAAAGGCGCAGTTGGCTGGGAAGCGTAGGAAGGCACCATCAAACGTGCGGAATACTCCTCCGCCTGCTGCGATGCAGTAGGAACTCTTCATACTGAAGCAGCCACGGACCCCATTTCGAAGGGCACACTCTTCATCTGATTTGCACTGCCGCGGATCACATTGGATGAGGTTGCGGCGAAAACAGCGACAGCGGCGGGTGCAGTCACTGTTCCAGAAGAGCTGCTTGGGCTGCAGGCAAAGAGGAAGAGAGAGGAGGAAACATAACTGGAATGGATTTTCCAAAGGATGGAGACCACAAAGGATGCATTAGTGGCCGTAACAAAAGCTCTAAGGCAGTGGTCCTCAACATTTTGTCTTCCTAATGTTTTAAATTTCAGCTCCCAGAATCATGGCCGATGGTAGGGAATTCTGGGAGCTGACATCCAAAACTAACTGGGGTATAAAAAGTGTGACAACCACTATCCCAGGGAACTAGAAGGAGAATCCCAACTCTGCATGCGGAGCTATCCATGGTGCTGAGCCCCACTCCCCAAGATACATTCAGCATTTTGGATAGCTCCGTTAAAGCTATCTACAGCCCTGAGTGGATTCACTGCCCTCCTGGCATGTGAGTCACCAGCCAGATTTGGAGGGAGGGCTGTAGTGGCTATGACATCAACCACATGGGATGCCCTTTCAAAGAGAAGCATGGCTGGTCCCATCATTGTCTGTTTTTCAGTATTTTTGTCTGTTTTTCAATTCCTGGCTTTTGGGAAGATGGTTGACTTCCATTTTCATTTGTCCTTCTTGCTGTGGATGATGGGATTATACCCTTGCTTTTTATTTTATTAGAATGGGTGGGATCCCTTTGGTGCAATACACTAGTGGCTGCCCTTTCCTCCCCGAAAGTCATGCAGCTGTGGTTGGCTGAGGTCTTACATGATCTCCATATAGCATAAATATCTACTGGTTGAGTTGTGCCACACTAGCACTACATAATCTCTGTATGGGACACCACCCTAGAGAAATGCATGAGAAATGGTGAAAATGCATAGCTGTCACTTCATTGCACAATGCGCAACCCACAGTGGCAGTACACAATGTGAGATGACACACTGGTCTAGGTGCATTATTGTGTATCTGCAATGGTTCCACATAAGGAACCTGCCATGATCAACTAGTTACAGCTACTGTGCATTCTTGGCCAAAAAAAGTCACTCTGCATGCATAGTGCAACTTATGGCTGCATAGGTTACCAACAGGATTCTTGCCAAAGTGTGCCAGCTATAAGCAGCTCTTGCCTCCAATGCCTTGCATTCTTTAAAGGCACTGTGCCCGTGGCCTTTTCCCTCCTGTTGCCAACATTTACATTTGTGTAGTTACACCAACGTAACACGCCAAGATAATACTGGCCCTTATTTATTCTTATCAAGGCAGCTTACAATGGTTAAAAAGGATACAGTTGAAAAATCCACATCATACAAAAGTTAAAAATATAGGCTGGCATCCTTTTAGTCAGATACAGCCACTTCTTCATATTTTCATTTGCCATTGTGGCATTATTATCACAACCACACACGAACCTGAAACCCAGCTTAAAACCCAGTCAACCATCCAAAGCAACAGAAGTCTCTGCTGCTGTCTAGTTGGGCACTTCAGGGTGACATGACCAGCTTGATACTGCAGGGAGCAGAATCAGGGACTCCTACAGGGACCTGTCACAACTCTTCATTGCAGTATCACTGGCTGGCAGGAGAGGGCTGGTCGTGAGGGGGTTGGAACATGTCCAGAGGAGGGCGACCAAAATGGAACATGATCTAGGAGGAGCAGCTTAAGAAGCTGAGTATGTTTAGCCTGGAGAAGAAAAGGTTAAGAGGTGACATGATAGCCATGTTTAAATACTTGAAGCAATGTCATACTGAGGATGGAGCAAGCTTGTTTTCTGCTGCTCCAGAGACTAGGACATGGAGCAATGGGTTCAAACTACGGGAAAAGAGATTCCACCTAAACATTAGGAAGAACTTCCTGACAGTAAGAGCTGTTTGGCAGTGGAATACGCTGCCTCATAGTGTGGTGGAGTCTGGATTTAAGGCTTTATAGGTCATCACCAGCTGTGCCTGGAAACAGACCAGCAGCCAGTGAAGCTGTTGCAGCAGAGGAGTTGTGTGTGCCCTGTAGCCAGCCCAGGTTAATTTACTGCTTTCATTGTGTTATCCTTTCAACATGACCATGTCATCTTTATTTATTGCTTTTATGGTTTGGATTGCACCATCATCACCATTGTTGTCATCATTACCATCCCACCAACTTCATTACTTTGATTTAAACAGAAACTGGGATATTAAATTTATATATATATATATATATATATATATATATATGTGTGTGTATACACACACACACACACACACACACACACATATATATTTAGTCCAGATGACATTGTATCTTAAGCTGTCATATGTCGGTAGGAATGCAATAAACACTGACTCCATCACGCACATGTTTCAATGCACACATTGTTCCTGACCCCTGTTATTTTTACTTGGGTCAGAAAAACAAAATGTGAAAAACGGCCTGTGATTTATTATCAGCAATGAAGCAAGGTGATTTGTGGTGTCTTCAGGAACCCCCCAGCACAAAACCTTCTTAAAGCTCAAGATGGGGTGGGGGGACATTTTGGCACTGATTGATCCAGAGTTTTCTTTTCATCCAGGAGAGGGCAGGCATGTTGTACAGATGCTACAGACTGACTGCTATCTTAGGATGTCTGACAATCCACATCATCAGTGGCTTTGGACATTTACAGCACTGAAATCTGTGGTGATTTGGAGGTGTGGGGTGCTTTCCACTGAATATACACCCATCCATTCAACAGGGTTGGGATGGACAAAGTTCAGCCCACGGACCCTGTACAGCCCCTCCCCCTGGCCATTTTTGAGGTCCCCAAGGGTCCTATTGTGATTGTGTGCCTTCATAGAATTATAGAATCATAGAGTTGGAAGAGACCACAAGGGGCATCTAGTCCAACCCCCTGCCATGCAGGAAAATTATTTCCAAATCATGACGAACCTAAGTGAACTTATCACGGGGTTTTCTTGGCAAGGTTTTTTTGGGGGGGTGGGGAGTTGCCATTGATTTCCTCTGAGCCTGAGTGTATGTGATGCGCTCAAGGTCACTCAGTGGGTTTCCATGACCAAGTGGAGATTCAAACCCATGTATTAATCTGGGCAATATGAATTTGGCCAGTTTGGTCATCTCCTTCCAGATTTGCTGGTCTATGAGGATCATCATTATCCCTGGCTAGGGAATGATGATAATGGTAAAACAACACATCTGGACAGTACCAAGTGAAGGAAGGCTACCCTTGATTATCCCTAGTCTCTGTGTCTGCCTTTTGGGGATACCTTGGTTTGTTTTAAATTTGTGGTACTTTCAGGTGATGCAGTTGCCATCGATCATCTGGACTAAACCCCGTCCTCAGGTTACATCTCTGAACAGATGGTGGACAGTGAAAGCAGGTGGCTGCCTTGTGGATGGGGTGGTAAATCTGTTCTTTTTTTTAGTCCCCACTTTAAAGGAGCTATCCAAGGTGCTAGGCACTCACCCCAAAGTTTTTTTTAGGGGTGCCAGTTATGGCTGGTGGCTTCCATGTCAATGCAGTGGTGCCAATGCAGAGGTGGTTTTGCTAGTTTGTTCCTCTGAAATACAGCCTGCAACACCTGGTATTCACTGATGATCTCCTATCCAGATACTAATCAGAGCTGACCCTACTTAGCTTCCAAGATCAGGCAGGATCTGGTGCCTTTAGGCCAGGTATCAGTCTTCAAAACAGGGATGTTACAAAAATGTCCCTCTTTTTATCTGTGAAAGCTTGAAAGATATGGGCTTTCTGGATGTGATCTATCACACCATGATCTTGCTATTTAAAAATGGCCTTTGCTTTCACTCCAGTTTCATAACTGCAAGCTCTTTGGCAGATATATGGCACCAGTCCAGACCCCAGGATGGTCACCATGAGGAATGACTTCTGCTACCAGCTTTGTCTCTCACTTCCCCCATCGTTGCTTTCCTGCTCCCTTTAAAAAAAATGTGGCGCCACTGAGGCCCTTATCAGCAGAGAAGCAAGCTCATACGCTCAATTATTCTATAAGTCTGATAACAAGAGGGTGGAATGTAATTTGTGCTTCTTTGCAAAGGTACACATCAGTGGTCAACAGGATATTTGTAGTGTTCTGTTTGGAAGGAAGGGCAGGGAGGATGTTGCTGTGGAAACTGTAACTCTGAATTTCCTTGCCTTTACAAGCAATGCAGGTGCCAGACAAGTAGTATGTGTACGAAATTTTTCACACTCTTTTTGGCTTGCTGGAATTAAGATCTCATGTCAGGATGTGTATTTTTGGAGAGGGTGAGGGGAAGGTGAGGAGCAGCATTGGATAACTGTATAGTCCTGCTGTGCATTAGACCAGCTTAGATGGAGGCAGACGATCTAGAACAGACTTCCCCAGCCTTGGCTGGGTTGGACTACAATTCCCACAATCCCAATAATCAGCTGGCAGGGGATGATAGGAGCTGTAGTCTGGAGGGCATCCATTTTAGGAAAGCTGATATAGCCTTTGCAAGTTGGAAGCCTCCTCTGTCTCCAGTTGTGTATGAATAGGATTTGGAGAGGTTTTAGATTGTCTTGTTTTACATGATAAATGATTTAACAGAATCATTGAATCATAGAATTATAGAGTTGGAAGGGGTCCTATGGGCCATCAGGTCTAATTCCCTGCTCCATGCAGGATCTCCAGCTAAAGCATCCCCAGCAAGTAGAAGTCCGAACTCTTTCTAAAGACATACAGAGAAGGAGACCCCATCACCTATCTAAGACCATGGGTTCCATTGCTGAACTGCTCTTACTGTCAAGAAGTTCCGTTGGAAATTCCCCAAAAACTAAATACCCAGGTCAGAGAGTTAACATCTGGAGGTGAGTAATTCACTAATCCACTCAATGATAGCAGAGTCCTTGATGTTTGTAAAATGGGTCCTTCCTCTCCTGCTCCCCCTCCAACAAAAAACCTGGCCTGTTCCTATTCAATTCTAAAAGCATCAACCGTTAAGGATAATTACGGTAACTCTTCTGGAGCACCCATTGTTTAGTCCTGAGAACCTCTGAGGACCACTGTATTCCACTCAAACTCCTATCCCTTCAGGGGAATTATTTCACATAAATATCACCCCAAAACACCACCAAAGTGTACACAGACCCTCTTCCTTCTGACTCCATGTCAACCTGTGTCACCATTCTATCATCTGGACCTCTTCGCTGTCAGTTTACTTTGCAATCTCAGCTCTGCAGGATCGGTAGAGTATAACCCACTATACCCCTTACTCCAATCCTCTATCCAAATACTTACTACTATTTTCAATAGCCTTGTGTGAGTGTCTGAAGTCTGAGTGTTTGTGTGGATGCTGTTTACATTAATTTCCAATAAAGATAATTTAATTGTACCTCTTGGTTTAGAATATCCTCTGTTATTAGTGGTATACATAGGTTAAAAGAGATCAAGCTGTTGCTTGATCTCTCACATGCCAAGTCAAGCTAATTAAATCCCCCAATTTAACATTAGAACATTAGTGGGTCCCCACAGAACCCCCTCATGCAATTTGGGTAGCTGGGGGGAGGGGTTCAGGATCCTTGCAAAAGTGGAAAAAATAAGAATATCTCTAACCCCCCCCCAAAAAAAGTATGATCTGTGGATTCAACCCACTGCAGATGTCTTTGAGGTGGTGGTGTTCCATTGCAAGGCAGAAACATGGCTGGTGGGGCTTGCCACTGCCTCAGCTATTGCCCTACACCGTTTTTAATAGAGACTTACAAGCCTCACCATGTATTTGCAGTCTTTCTCAGTCTCACAAGGCTTCCTTATTAAATAATTTCTTATTTTAATCATTTCTTATTAAAAATGGCAGCAGCAGCAGAGGCAGCAACAAATAATCTGTAATCTGCAAATAACCAAATTCACCAAAGTTAAACCTATAAATATGGAGGGCCAACTGTATATACAAATGTTCATATCTGAGGATAACATGAATACAAAAGTCTATATTTTAGGGTAAAAATGTGCCAAAATGAGTATTTTGTGAAAAATGATTTTAATAAATGCAAATATGTTTCTTTTTATGTGATGTGGGAATGGGCTAGACTTACGAATGAGCACATGAAAATCCAAGACACACTGGAAATAGACTTATGCATCCAGACAGATGGATTCTGATTTATTGGGGTGAGTATCAGATAATATGACTGCCTTGGGAAACAGCTAAATTTGTACCTATGGATACCCCAGAAATTGTTCTCATTCATTCATTTAATATTCCCATATCAGAAGAAGGGATACTTTTAAAAGTCCCATTCCAATCCTTTCCCTTGATTAACTTCTCATTTTCCCCATTTATTATTTTAGCTCAGTGAATTCAAAGCCTGAAATGTCTTTTCTCCTGAATTTATATCTTTCATTGATATACATTGGGAGTAAGTCCCTGGGATTCAGTGGTGATGTGAGGTGTAAATCACAGAGAAGGATGTCCCTTTGGGCTCATGCAAATGATGCCACAGAATTATTAAATTTTAATTTTATCGTGCATTCCCCTGGAAGCAAGCCTGAAAGCACAGCCTCATTATGGGGAATTTGTGTCATTCTATTGTGTGGATTAAACTGATTAATATTACATCATGCAGAGAACTACACCACTAAATACATTGCTGTTGTTCATTATTTCGGGATCATGCTCTGAGGTAACAGGGAAATAAACCAAAGGCTGACACCAATACAAACCAGCTGAGGAGAAAAAGAGGCGGCTGCCTGAAGTACCCGCAAATTACCTACAGGAAAATTTCACAAGCGCCAGGCAAGCTCCCAAGGGCATTGCATTGACATCCTCCAAAATCAACCTATTAAGGCCGCAACATTGTTCAGAAGCAATGCAACAGCAGACAGAGACCATTCTATCTCCTTCGCTAGTTGCATCCTATTTGGGAACCATTAAGTATTCAATCCCACCGGCAGGTTGCTGTAGAAAAACACCGTAATTTGCACAGTATGCTCACAAATTCTACCCATTTTGGGGGTGATGATGGTGGTGGTGGTTGCTGCTGCTTGGATGAATGTAGATGAGGAGAGAGCTCTTTGAAGAAAACTTCACTGGGATGTAATGTTTCCTTGTAGTCCAGGAGCCCTTGGCCTCAGAAATGGTGTTCAAACAGAAAAGCCCCTTTTAATTCCCAAAAGCAACATGACGATTGGAAAGGGAGACACCTGAACTAGAACCCATACACAAACTCCAGTCTATTTACAGAGGTCTGAACAGAGGTAATGGTTTCTTAGCACACTATGTATATTAAAAAGCTGGGTTTTTTTTTGTTACAGTTGTATATATAACAACAAAAACCTTCAAGGGATCATGCAGCTTCCCTGGTTCCAACATTTTGGCTGGCTACTGGTCTGTTTCCGGCATAAATAAAAAATGCTGGATATGACTTAAAAAGCCTAAGGTCCAGGCTATCTGACAGACCATATCTCTTTGTATGATGGGAGCCAGAATAGTGTAGGGGTTTGAGTGTTGGATTATGATTCTGGAAATCAGATTTAAATCCCTGCTCAGCCATGGAAACCCACTGGGTGACCTTTTGCAAGTCACACTCTCTCAGCCTCAGAGGAAGGAAAAGGCAAACCTCCTCTGAACAAATCTTGCCAAGAAAACCTTGTGATACGTTTTCCTTAGGGTTGCCATAAGTCAGAAACGAAGGCACATAACAGCAACAGCAGCAACAACAACAATCTCTTTGTATGAGTCTGCCTGGACCCTGAGCTTTGCAAGCACAGTCCCTCCACCTTCACAGGTATGGTTGGTGCGAACAATGGAGAGGGTCTTCTCGATAGCTTCTCCTCAATGTTGGAATTCCCTCCCCAGGGAGGCTAGAATGGCCACCACCTCCCTGTCCTTCTATCAGCAGGTGAAGAATTTTTATTTTTATTTTTTAATTTAGACAGGCTTTTAGAACTGAAGGTTTTTACAGAAAGGACTTTTAGGAGGATGATATACTGTTTTAAATTGTACTGTTCTACGTATTTTAAAAATCTTTTAAAAAGTGTATGTTTTAAATGGTTTTGGTATGGTTAATAGTTTAATTCTGTTTTAATACTGACTTTTTGCATGTTATTAATACAGGTCGCCTCCGGCATCCATGGGGAATAAGTTCCTGGACTTACCATTTATAAGTGAAACTGTGGATAATAGCAGTAGCAAACCCTATTAAAATAGCCTTCTTTGCTGAAGCTATGCTTCTATTAATGTGTCCTAAAATAGCATTTGCCTTCTTTGCTGCAACATCACACAGCTGGCTCATATTGTCAACAATAATCCCAAGGTACTTTTCATATGTAGTACTGCTGAGGCAAGTATCCCCCATCCTATACCTGTGCATTTGGTTTTTGTAGCCTAAATGTAGAATTTTACACTTGTCTCTCTAGAATTTCATTTTATTAATTTCAGCCCAGTTTTCTAGTTTATCAAGGTCCTTTTGAGTTCTGCTCCTATCTTCCAATGTGTTAGCTAAGTTTTGTATAATCTGAAAATTTGATAAGGATTCCCCTACCCCATCATCTAAATCATTGATCAAAATATTGAAGAGTGTCAGCCCCAGAACAGACCCCTGCAACACTCCACTTGAGACCTCCTTCCAGTTTGAAGCGCAGTCACAGATGACACCTCTTTGAGCATGGTTTTCCAACTAATTATGGATCCATCTGATGGCGTTTCCATCTATTCCGTATTTAGTCAGTTTGCTAATCATAGGGGACCTTATCAAATGCTTTGCTGAAATCCAGATAAATGACACCCACAGCATTCCTACTATCTACTAAACTAGGAAGCCAATCAAAAAAGAATATAAGGCTACTTTGGCAGTACTAATCACTGCATTGTCATCAAGATACTTACAGATTAACTCCTGTATAAACCATTCTAATATTTTGCCTGATATTTTTTTGCTCATGCCAATATAAATCAATTTGTCTTATAGGTACCACTAGCCCTCCCTACCCCTCAAGTACACACTTGTTCTTTTAAAAAGATAGATAGATAGATAGATAGATAGATAGATAGATAGATAGATGCAGACTAACATAACTTCTTCTTTGAAAATTGCTGTGAAGAACCACAGATTTGTTGCTGCTCATTTAAAAGGGACATTTTTATGAATAAAAAAGAGCTTGAAAGCAGAAACGCACTCCATTTCTTACACATGCCCTCCTCTGTCCTTCATATGTTTTTGTCCTTGTAGAAGACTCATCCAAGTAACAGGAAGAATATATCAAGAGAATGTGTATGCATGCACACGGAAAGGTAATCCAGACTTTTTTCTTAAAAAAAGAAAAAGAAAGCCAAGCAGACAAAAACTCCAAGTCATGATTTAATGAAAAAGTTTAGTTTAAAAGTCGTTTCACAAAGGTTTTAACTTGTAAAATGTACTGTTGCTTTCCCAAGGAAGACCTTGACGTTTATCCAAAATCTTGAATTCAAACATGAATTTGGGGGTTCTTACCAATAATTTGGCTTTTATGACCAATGCTAGACAGATAGCAAGGTAGTGTGTGGGGGGGGATATGCCCTCCCAAGTCAAACAAGTAAACTGTCACCCGGATAGTCCTTCCAAATCCCTATTGGTAGATTCCAGTCATTACTTGAAGGAAAGTAGAACAAGGAATGGTAAACTGTCAGCCTTTGGGATGTCCCCCCCCACAACTCCCATCACCTCCACACATCT
This sequence comes from Gambelia wislizenii, assembly GCA_030847615.1. Lineage (NCBI taxonomy): Eukaryota > Metazoa > Chordata > Lepidosauria > Squamata > Crotaphytidae > Gambelia > Gambelia wislizenii. Next base: position 37,559,626 of record JAUMIR010000007.1, read on the forward strand.
TGACCAACTATTATGGGACTTGTAGTCTATAGTTTTTGGCCTATGGGAGGGCAAAAGGTTTTCCAGCCCTCCCATACCCACAAACCATCAGGTTACCCCCAAAGAGCTGCTATTTTGGAAATAGGATCTTACCTCATAATATTTGCCATCGGAGTAGCAGCCACAGTTATGAGGAAGGATGCAGCTCTTGCCATTGAGGACGTAGCCTGGATCGCACTGGCACCCTTCCACACAGTAATGGTTGCAGTCACTTTTCAGCCGGATGGCGGCACAGCGGGGTTGGCAGACACTCACACAGCTCTCATAGTGACTGTTAGGAGGGCAGCTGACCACTAGAACAAAAGGGGACAGGTTGTTAATGTCGCCATGTAACCCTCCTCCCCCTTGGTCACTTATCCAGTATAGTATGATGTGTCCTCTTGTATTCTAGACAGCATGCACATCCACAGCTCAAGAAGCTCCCTTTTGGAACTACAATTCCCAGAATTCCCCAGCCAGCATAGCCACTGTAGGGATCTTGGGAGTTGTACCATCCCCCTTTTTAATCAATGTGCATGGTCAAACATTTGGGTGAGGCAATGTGTCTCTTTCCATTGCCTGTAGATACATTGCCTTCAAACTTACAGCAAGGTTGTCCTACTTTGCAACCAAATGTGTGTAGCAGGGCTTGTCCCACCTTGCTCAGTGCTGTGGCCAGCCAGGAAGGGGAGATAGTTGCCACCATCCTTTGCATGTTCCCTATAAGCTTCAATGCTGCTTTGGCTGCTAAAGAAAAGAGAAAGAGTGCTTCCTACCCTCCTCTCTAACTGTCCGTGAAGGAGAAAGGAAGGCCATATTGAGAGGATGTCTCAGCACATCATGGGAATTCTGCAGCAGCTGGGGGCTCCCAAGTAAGTGGGGTGCTGAATCCACTCCAGGTTGTAATCTGCACTTTGAAAGAGCTATCCAAGGTGCTGAATTCTGTCTCCAAAAGAAGCCCAGCAACTTGGATAGCATCTTTAAAGTTTGATCCAAAACCTAGAGTAGATTTGCTGCCCTAACAGCATGGAAATTGCCACCCACTACTGTGGGATTGCAAAGACATGGAGACAAGTGGAAGGATGTTGATATGGCATGTTGGCAGTTTAAGGTCAAGTGATGCTACTGAGATGCAAGCGTGGGCACAAGGGGGACTATTAGTACTAAAACAGGTGGGCAGAAAGCATTAAAACTATTTTTCCTGCCCTGGTGCCTGCCTGATGTGTTGGATCTCACTACTTAGGTTGGAGAGGATGGGAGTGTAATAATTCCAGGAGTGTGCTCCATGCATGCCCCAGCCAAACCAGAGCTTCCAAAATGTATAATAGAGTCACTGGTGGAACAAGAGGACTGTTTGTTGATCACGCACAGGTGGTAAAGGGATATGGAAATAAGAAATATATGTAAAGAGAGCCCAAATGCCCCTTCAGCTAACTGAGGTGGGCCTTTGTTACAGCTGGACATCTGCAGGTATCCCCACAGCAGATCAGCTGCAGCTCCATGGGCTAAATCCTCTAGGCTGGAGTGATATACCCCCATGAAGTGAGACTGAAAAGTCTGCCCTTCCTTCAGTCTTAAATACCTTTTGCCCTCGCTTTAGAAGGTGCCTGTAAATTCACAGGCTGGGAGATAAATCACCTTTCTCTGTGGAAACAGCTCTTTGGACATTTCATGAGATGGAGGAAACAACCTTATCAGAACAAGGGTGAGATAACTTGGCACAGCTCAAGCAGCTGCAAAATTGTTTACATGAAAAGCGACATTTGCTTGGTACCAATTAGCCTGTCTCAGAGGCACGCTGTGTTAACTGGGAGAAAAAAGTCAGTTCCACCAGACTGTACATGTCTCTGTGCTTGTAAGATCTATAATGCGAGACCTCAACTAGTACTTGCAGATTTTTGTCTGATACTGCTTCTGCTAGTGGGAGATTTTGTAACCCATAGATTTTTGTCACACATAAAAAAATATAAACAACTGACCCGAGGGAAGAACAGGACAAAAGAAATTCATGTGACTAGGATAGTTGTACCCGGTGTAACGTATGCCATTATAGGAGATAGGACAGCTGTAACCGGCGTAACATACATTGTTATAGGAGATTGTAAAGGTTATAAATTAATAACTCATTTTATATATTTATTCATATATTTCATAAAATGTTTTATGTGTTTTTTTCTCAGAATCCTTTCACATGGTTCAGCTACATGGTATTATTTTAGGAAAAAATATTGCATTGTTTTCCATGTGGGTGGTGAGTGGCTGAGGGAGTGAGAGGAGGGAGGAGCCCTTGGGAGGCTGGGAGTCTAGATGCAGATGGAGTGGCAGGAGGTGGAGAGGGAATTTGCATGGGGGTGGTGATTGGCTGAGGGAGGGAGAGGAGGGAGGGGCCCTGGTGAGGCTGGGGGTGTCGAAGCAGATTGAGTGGCAGGAGTGGATTGTGGGGTGGAGAGGGAATTTGCATCTGGGTGGTGATTGGATGAAGGAGTGAGAGGAGGGAGGGGATTGGTTGTGTATGTTATAAATGCCTCTTTCAGACCACTCATAGGTCTCCGTAGAATGGCAATTAAACAGTTAAAAAACTCAGTCTGTTCAACTAAGCTGGGGTAAGAATCATTCAGTCATTCTCTTAGCATTCCACAACATTGACTCTGTTGGCCAGAGCTTCTGGGATTATAGTCCAACAATACCCCTGATTGCCCTCAGTGCATTAAGCTACCACGGATATCCATAAAAGTTTTTTTATATGTAAAAGGCAGACCTGTAACAACCCCAATTCACCCACCACCCCACCCTGCTGCCCTACTTCTTCTAATGATTGTTATTGGGTCTGTGAATCTCAGGAACAAGGCAGATTTAAGCCATCAATTTGTGGATAGAAAATGATCCAAATTTAATTTTTAAATCTTATTAGTGATGAAAATGACTTTTCAATTGATTTGCCAGCCAGTCTGCCTGCCGGAGATGCTTTGCATCTTCATTTATGAGGAGGGTAATTGAATGATACATTGTAAGCCTATTGACCGCAGAGGCAAACCTTCTTCGGGAAGAAAAAAAAGGCATGCTCTTTCCCTCGCGTGCATAAACTAATAACATTTGCATTTGACAAATGAAGGACGACGGCCTTTGGGACTGGAGATTTCACTGACATTTTTACTGAACAGGATTGCAATATGCAAGAAAGAGTAACTTTACTCATTGAATGATTTCTCCTCTCTCCCCAAAGTCGGGTAACTTAACCAACCTTCCACCTGGAAGGGGGAAAAAGACATCTGGAACTGAGATTGGAAGTTTCTTTTTGGGGACCCAAATTCCCAGATTCCCCCCACCCAGCCATAATGTCCAGTGGCATTGGCCTACTGTCTTTTTTAAAAAAAGCCATTCTCCTATGCTCTGATTTGACAGATGAGGCAAAAAAGTTGGGGAGAACCAAATGCTGCGCCTGCCAAGCCATTCCTATGTTATATCTGAACCAGTTTAGCATCTATCACTGGCCTGGTGCTCACTTCGAACCATAATTAGAACTTTGTTGTTTGTTTCAGTTATGTGCCTTCAAGTCAACTCCAACTTAGGGCAAGCTTATCCTTGGATTTTCTGGGCAAGATTTCTTCATTGCCTTCATCTGAGGCTGAGAGACTGTGATTTGCCCAAGGTTACCCAGGGGTTTCTATGGCTGAGCAGGGATTTGAACCCTGGTTTCCAGAGTCTTAGTCCACTATTCAGACTGCTACACCACACCAACCTTCAATCAGAATTCAATTAAGACAATGCTGCAAAACAAAGCATTTTATGGGGCCAACACTTCAAAACAATAGAAGCACATTGATTCATGGTGAGCACTTGAAGCTGCACATTGATTGTTGACCCAAAATCTCAGAAAAGTATCTCTCTTTGACTCCCATCCCCAGTCTTTTCACCCACTACCTTTCAACTGCAAACAGAACCTGCAGGATGCAAAGTTTGTGTCCTCTTGCCAAGAACACTGGCCCACTGCTGATGGTCCATGGGCCAAATCTGTCTCATGCATTGCTCTACACAATGCAAGCATAATGGTTTTAACTGTTATAGCAAGGGTGGGTAACAGTGACCCTTCAGAGGTTCTTGGACTACAACCCCCATAATCCTTCACCATTAGTGAGGCCAGGTAGGGCTGATGAGAGTTGTAAGCCCCCAAAAATATCTAGAGGGCCACCCTGGCCCACCTCTTGCCTCCAACGGCCAGACCAAGGGTGTTGTGTTGGGAAATGGCACAGCAGGTTTGCAGCAATGAATCCACAGGATTGCCAAAGTCAGGCCCAAGATTTTATGCTGAATGGTTAAATATCTGTCAGGTTTAGGGAGCAGCCCATAATTCATCCACTTGCAGCTCCGTCTCCTTTATGAAACCGGTGACATGAGTGATAATCTTCCGTGACTCCGGTACACATCTCTTTCATGTTGAAACACTTGCTGAGCTATTCTTTTCCACTGTCTCTTCTTATCTGTGTCATTTTTATCCAATACTTTCTGTTTTGTCATTAAGTGTCCCTAATCTGTGTTTCTCCCCACCCCCATCGCTCTCTTTTTCTCTCTGGCAAACCTTGGTGCACAACACCACACTCTCACTCCTTTTCTCTTCCTAGTCCCAACACTTTGCTCATCATCTCCCTCCTGAAAAGCTCCGTATCATATAGCCATTCTCCGTCTTTGATACCAGAGAAGCTTTTCTCCCATGGTACCTCTGACACTCTCCCCAAGGGTAGGAAAAAATAGATAACTTTATCTCCACTGGAAGGATGATAATTAAAAGAGGAAAACAAAACCCACAATGAAGGTCAGACACAGAGGCCGGATAGACTTCAGATGCCTTAGTAAGCAGTTAAATAAGATGAATCTGCTTTTGCAGAGAGGACCACAAAGTGACCAGGAAACAGGCTGAAATGCAATAGTCATGGGTTCACTATACAAGATGGAATCTGCAGAGGTGCTGGGCAGCTGACCCGTTTAGCATCCTCTGAAGGATCAGCCAAACTTTAGACACTTAAAATAAGAATCTATGACAGGAGTTCATGGCCCACAGCATTCCTGAAATCTGGGATCTGAAAGATGCATAGTGAGGATCAGCAGTGTAGTGGAATTAGGACTTGAAGGGTGAAGTGCTCAGACATTTTGATGAGCAGGGATGATGGTATCATCTGCCACTTCCCTCAAGGTCTATAATAATAATGATAATAAAATTTATTTTTATCCCACCCCTCTGTTAAAACAATCGGGGCGGCTCCCAGTTCTTTCCTCATCTACAATCCTCACAATAGGTTGGTGTGAATCTTGGTAGATTTTCCAAGTCACAATATACTGCTGTAAGCTATTTAGGGATTCACTTAGACTGTGTTAGTGTGAAGCCAATAACATCATTACTGACCACCATGGGACATTGCCTACTACACAGTTATAGCACTTTGATTCTAGTGTAACTGTCAAGCTGGACTGTGTCCAGAGGAGGGTGACCAAAATGGTAAAGGTCTAGTAGCCATGCCCTATGAGGACTGGCTTAGGGAGCTGGGTATGTTTAGCTTGGAGAAGAGAAGGTTAAGAGGTGACATGATAGCCACTTAAATACTTGAAAGGATGTCCTATTGAGGATGGAGCAAGCTTGTTTTCTGCTGCTCCAGAAACTAGGACATGGAACAATTGACTCCATTTTACAGAAAAAGAGATTCTACCTAAACATTAGGAAGAACTTCCTGATAGTAAGAGCTCTTTGACAGTGGAATCCGCTGCCGCAGAGTGTGATGGAGCCTCCTTCTTTGGAGGTTTTAAAACAGAGGCTTGGATGGCCATCTGTCAGACGTGTTTTGATTGTGTATTCCTGCAGGGCAGGGGGTTGGACTAGATGGCCCTTGTGGTCTGTTCCAACTATGTGATTCTATGATTCTATGATACTGCTCTCCTGCTGCATGTGCAGAAATAATCAAACTGCTCTCACAATGGTCTGTTCCGTGTGTGGTTTCCCAAAATAGTATCCTGGTTTATTTTTCTATACAAGCAAGTGTTGTCTACTCTGACTAGGAAAAGCTTTTCAAGATCTAAGGCCAAGGTTGTGTCTGCCATACTATTATCCACCTAGTCTTTTGAACAGAAAATACCAGAGTGTAAATTTTAAACACATACACACCACATGCTCTACCATTAAGTTGTGGCCCCTCCCCATATTTCCATTAAGAGGGGGGGAAATCCCCATAAAACAGAAATACCTAACTCAATTTTAAGAACAAGTGGAGCAACAGGAGATGGATAGCTTTCATTCATAATCACAAATATTTTTTAAAGGCTCTGCTCACAGCATGATGTGAAGTTTCTCCAGCCCGTGATGGCAATCCCTTGGGTCTGGCAGGTACTGGCATAATTCTGCAGCCAACTGCAAGCTGTCTGCACAGCTCCACCATCGATGCAGGTGTCAAACAAGCAGTTCTTATAGAAGAAGGTGGGGTTGACCTTGCTGTGGCACCTGGAGAAGACCCCACTCTTGCTAGGGATCAAGCTGCACAGCTGCTGAGGCTTCCAGAAACCTTCAACTTTACGACAGGCTGGGCACCTGTCCCCACAGCCCACCTGGCAGAAGGGGTCCCGCTTGGCCCAGCTGTGGCCAAACTCATTAACGCTAGAGACAACAAGGCCACCAGAGGTCTGGAGGTCATCCTCAGGGATGCCATTATATCGGCCACAAAGGCCATAAGTGTAGTTCTGGAGGCTCCGTGGAACTGTGACAGAAAGGAAGGTGCGCCAGTCGTACACAACCTTCAGCCCAAAGTCAGTCTCAACGACAATGTGGAAACCAAAGGCAAATATGTTCACCTTCCCTTGACCCAGCTTCAAAGGCAAGTAAAGTCGTTCATTGTTGATCTGGGAAGAGATGCAAGAAGGTTAAGTTACTCAAGGTGTCAGTGTGAAAGAAGTGAACCTCAAAGAAAGACACTCAGGTTCCAGGGTGGTCATACAGTTTGGGCAGACAAGGCACTGCTCACCTCGCCTACAACACCCATCCCCTTCAGCAGGGGGATAAAAGTGTATTTGGATGTAAGGATGGAAAGAAGATATGTCTCCTGGCCACTTCTTATACAGGTAAACCCCATGTCCACAGGGGATACATTCCAAGACACACTCCAGGCCACCCCCGTGGATACCTGAAACCATGTGATAATAGGGAACCCTATTATTTTCAATGAGAAAAATGCCAGACATTGACCATAGAATCATATTGGAGGACCTAAAAATGCCTAGAGAGAACATATCTTTTTGGTTATGGATAAGTGAAACTGTGGATACTGAATTTGTGGATACATGGGCTGACCTGTACTCAGAAAATCCAGTTGGGAAAAATAATACAGTGACAAAGATTTTACACAGTTTTCAACCAATATTAGCCCATCCTGAAGTGTTTCAGGAAGTTGTTCTGGGCAGAAATACACAATTTTGTGTGTGAGAGAACTAGGGGGGTTGCTTTAAAAACACTGGTTGGCAACCTGTTCAGTATTTATGGTGTTGTAAACTTTATGACATCGTAAACTTTGGAACTCATGTTTTATGGCCATTATATCATTGCAATGACTGAAAGGGATCCCAAAAAACTATCTTAGAAGCCAGGCCTCTCCACTAGCATAAGGGTTTTTAAGGCTCTGGGGAGCAGGGTGGTCAATGAAGAAGCATCTAATCCTCTCCTGGCAGGAAGGTGCTTTGTGATAGGCAGCCCCAGGATCTTGGGAACTGTTTCCAGATAGCTAACTTATTGGCTTTTTTGTAAAACATTGCAGTTTTCATTAAAAAAAAAAGTAGCAATCTTACACAACAAAAATCTTGCAGAAAAAGATCATGCATAAAAAACAGCAGTCTCACACAAAAATCACATGTTGCTGTCTGGAAAGTGTTTCCCCCCTCCAAACTCCACAATTCTTATGCAATAAGCCACATGTATTTCTGCACAGAATAATTTCCAAAAGAACTGTGGGATGTGTGAAGACAAGGTAAAAATCGGACACAGAAATATTCATTTTTCTCTGAAGTGGTGGTGGGAAAACTGTAGAAATTATTTGTCCTCACTTGTGCACATGAAATAGCTGAATATTAACACCCCTAATTTAGACCAGGAAGGACAAAGCAGGTGCTGTGGGATATTTCTGGGTCCTTCATCTCTCCAAACTCCCTGGACCACCTGGCAAAAAATGGTTTTAAAAATGGTTGCCTCTCTCAGAAGCTTTTGGGAGCAGTGATCTATTTTTCAATAAGTTGCAGCTGTGAAGAAGGGATGAAATGATTTAAAAACATGTTTCTTGAGTTTGGAGAAAAACATGATGAGAAGAATCCTGTACTGATGACAATCTTAGCAATTTGGGACTTATTTTATGCAAAAATCACATGGGGATGTTTTGCTCAGAAAACAGCATTTTCTGTTCAAAAGATAATGGCCTGGATTTTGTGTTGGGGCTAAAATGACTCATTATGTCCTTCAAGAAGAGAATAAGAAATACATCCCTACTATGGAGTGAGTGAAGCAGTGGGTGATGTATTGGCCGTTCTGCCTCTGAGACTTTGGCCTGATTTCCACCAGCTGGGACCCTGGGAATCACTTCCTCCTGTGGGCACCTGAATGGGGAACTCACACATATGCACCAGGGAAGGGGGCTGGCATTGGTACTGCTAGGACCCTGACCAACTGAAGCTGTCCTTGCTTACTAGCACTGTGTGTTTGTAGGCTCGGTGGATAACAATGTTGTAACTGAAGACTTCCACCTCCACCTGCTTCACCCACAAGGCCAGGGAAGGGTCTCGATCCTCATTCTTGGCTGTGACTGTGAACTCTGGAAAGGTGTCCGACCTCTCAGACCTCTGCCGGCCAACGGTGGTGCAGAGGACCAAGGGGCAGCTGCTCTGGAAATCAAATGCAAAGCCATCAAAGGTCAAGTAATGGCCATAGCCAGAGACAATGCATGAAGCATCAGTTCGAGGCTGGCAGTAATAGAGTCCGCTTTCCTCCAGACAGTACTCATCCTCCTTGCAGGGGACATTTTCACAGCGGACACTGTTGTCAGACCCATTGCAGTAGCAGAAGTATTGGCAGTCAATATCCATCCAAAAGGACTGGTTGGTAGAGAGCTGATGTCCCTCAAAGCTGCAGCCACATTCGCTCTTGGGAATGCATCGGGTGCCCCGAAAGGCAAAACCTTCATCACATTGGCAGCCCTCCACGCAGCTGTCGAGGCACACTGGTCCTGTACTTAGGTTTTCACAGGACTCAGAGCAGGTCATGCACTCCTCAAAATGGCTGTTCTCAGGGCAGGTGAGAGCTGGAGTGAAAGGAAGATAATGCAAGTCAGCAGCTTATCTCTATTTTCTTCTAAATCGTACCAAGTTGGTTCCTCCTTCCAGTGGAAGCTGTTGGTCTCCATGTCAATAGGATGGCTGTGCTCTGGATTATAGTCCAAAGTTTCACAGAACTATCCAAGGTATTGGAGCTATTATGAGAATAGGGTTCAGCATCTCGGACAACTTTTTAAAAGTTCAGACTATAAACCAGAGCAGATTAACTGCCCCACTCCCGAAAATAGAAGCCATCAAGCCTCACAGACTGAGGCCTGAATACTGTATAACTTTGTTCAGTCTGGGGTGGGGTGGGGTGGGGTGGGGTGAGGTGGACAGGAGTTCTAATCCTGAACTATCCTCCTAGATTCCACACCTTAGTCTAGATTGGGTTTATGCAAACTCAAAATTAGGCAATGGCCATTCAGATGGATTTAAAGGGGAGTAAGGGTTAAATACCCTAAAGGTACCACATCCTGTCTGATCTTGGATGCTAAGCAGGGTCAGCCCTGTTAGTACTTGGATGGGAGACTGCCAATGGATACTAGGTGCTGTAGGCTATATTTCAGAGGAAAGAACTGGCAAAACCACCTCTGAATATTCCTTGTCTAAGGAAACCCTATGAAATTCAACAGGCAACTTGAAGCCACATACTTACAATGTGAACCTATCATGGGGTTTTCTTGGGAATATTTGTTCAGAGTGGGTTTGCCATGGCCTTCCTCTGAGGCTGAGAGAGTGTGACTTGTGCAAGGTCACCTAGTGGGTTTCCATGACTGAATGGGGATTTGAACCCTGGTCTTCACAGTCCTAGTCCAATGCTCAAACCACTATGCCATGCTGGTTCTCAAAGGCAGGATACCTTTTGTTGATCTGGCTCTGTCAGGTCAAGGAATTACTAGATTCTGCAGGTACTGAGCAGCCATCATATCGTATATCACAGCCCAAAAAGTACCATCCATACACAGGAGGGAAGAAGCCAGATGCCTGGGATCTATAGGTCTACAGAAGTACCAACATTTTTTTTTTGTCAAGTGGGGGAAAGTATAGTTTCAGGGTAGGGTGTGTGTGTGTGAGAGACCAGTGAAGATTCAGCATTCTCAATGGGTACATAGTTGGCTGGTAGATGGAACAGAATGCCCACAATTCTGAGCAGAAGCAATATATGCTGCAACATTTTGTTGAAGTCCTGCTTGTGATTAATTAAAAATTGGTGACTGTAGTGTATATGTGTGTGTATAGTGGTAGTGGGGCAGGGGCGGGGGGAGTCCAGGTTTGATGAAATCCCTGAAGAAGGCCAGTGAGTATTAACAAGCCAAACAAAGCCATTTTTTGCTAGCTGCAGGTAATCAACCTTGGTACTTGTTGATGCCAAGACTACTCTGCTAAGAGGCTGGTTGATTCTGTAGCAGAAAGGCTGATCCATCCTACATAAAAAGATCTGGAGAAGATGGGCACACAATAGCAGAATTACAGAGGAAGGATCATTGGCGCTTTCCTCTAGGAAAGATTTGGACCCACATTTGGGTTGGACATCCTTCTAAACACCAAAAGCCAGCGTGGTATAGTGGTTTGAGTGTTGGACTATGGACTTTATCAGATAAGCCACTTTACTCGTTCTTTCGCCAGCATATTTTGTACCATTTTTATGCCGGCAAAAGAACCCCCCCTACCAAACCTTACCTTCAGCCCATTAAAAGGCAGCCCCCGCATTGATGGAGGGTGAACAGACCTCCGCTCACTTCCACGCTCATGATCTTAGTGAATCTCATGAGAAGACTTGAGCATGGGAAATTTTAAAAATAAAGAAACAGAAACACAAAAAACGTTCACACAAGTGCAAAAACACAGTACAAAAATTACAAGTAAACTGGGGAGGTTAAAAAAAAAAAAGTGTCCCCTACCTGGCTGTCATGATCTCACTCAGAAATGTTCTGTCTTTCACGCTGCATTCATGTGAACGCAATGGTGTGAAGTTTCAAAACAGCTTGGCCCATCAATAAAAAAGTACGTCTTATTCCCAACACATGATTGCGAAAGGACAAGGTTGTCTGGTATGTCAGCCCTTTTGTGTTAATTAGGCATTGTTATGATGCCATCTTTGCCTGGTCTGATAAAGTTCTATGACTCCGGAGGGTTTGAATACCCACTCAGCCATGGAAACCCACTGGGTGTCCTTGGGCAAGTCATGCTCTCTCAGCCTCAGAGGAAGGTAATAGCAAACCGCCCCCCCCCCGCTTCTGAACAAATCTTGCCAAGAAAACGCTTTGATAAGTTCACTTTAGGGTCACCGTAAATTGGAAACAACTTGAAGGCACAAAACAGCTAGGCCTAATTCCAAAATGACATAAAGATCTGGCCACAATTCTAATTATACTCCCCGCTCCTTCTGTCCACTGATGTAGCTAGCTAAGCCTTCTGTGCTTTTGTGTGCTTCAGTGGCGTGAAGCATCTATGTTTTCCTTTAGATTATGATAATCATATCACTGGCAGCAAGAATATTACCATAGCTAAACAAAGCAGAACACACACACACACCTCTCCCCAAACATTTCTCTCCCTCTTGCCTTCAAATGAGACTCTGTTGTTAGATCTTAAGCCAGGCTCTTGACAGCAATTCAACAATGTGGCACCATAAAAACCCCTTGATGTCTCCTGAAAATGCATTCTATGAGATTATTTAATTAGCAAAGTGCATCTGGAGGTAAACTGCAGCTAAGAAAAGAAGCAATGTTGTAGGCGTAAAGATAATGCTTCCAAAACACTGTCTTAATCTGTATTCTATACAGATTAATCTGCATTCTATACAGATTAAGTAAATGCCTATCATTATGATGTGCGGAACAAACTATGGGGAAGGAGAGATTTTTGTAAAGATGTGTATGTGTGAAATATAACACTCTGGGACATTCAGGCAGAAGGCACCCCCCAAAGGCCAGGATCCATGCACATGCCATAAGATCTTTCCAACCCACTCTTTCTACAGCAGCGGTGGACAACTGTGGAAGGCTAGAGAGCGTCATTAGCCCTCCCAGGAGACCTTGGAGGGCCAAACTTCCCCTACTGGACACATACACACGCCCATACACCCACACACAATTCAAAAAGGATAGTGACAAATTGGAGCGTGTCCAGAGAAGGGTGACTAAAATGGTGAAAGGTCTGGAAACCATGCCTTATGAGGAAAGACTTAGGGAGCTGGGTATGTTTAGCCTGGAAAAAAGATGGTTAAGAGGCAATATGATAGCCCTGTTTAAGTATTTGAAGGGGTGTCACATTGAGGATGGAGCAGACTTGTTTTCTGCTACTCCAGAGACTAGAACACGGAGCAATGGATGCAAGCTCCAGGAACAGAGATTCCACCTCAACATTAGGAGGAACTTTCTGACAGTAAGAGCTGTTCGGCAGTGGAACACACTCCCTCGGAGCATGGTGGGGTCTCCTTCCTTGGAGGTCTTTAAACAGAGGCTGGATGGCCATCTGTCAGGGATGCTTTGATTGTGTATTCCTGAATGGCAGGGGGTTGGACTGGATGGCCCTCGTGGTATCTTCCAACTCACAATTCTATGATAATATTTTTAAACCTGCAAATGTTGCCAAGATTATTCTAGAAGGTGTGAAGGCATTTTTGCCATGTTTCAGGTCCTCCTGGGCCATTTTAGGCCCAGGAGAGACCTTTCTTAATGAAAGGAAGTGAGTGGCAATCACTTGCTGTTTACTTCTTGTTTTTAAAAATGACTTCTCCTTGGCATAAAATGGCCCAGCGGGCTCCAAAAACATGGCAAGTGTGCCCCCATCCTCCTAGAAGGCATTTGGAAGCAAAAAAAAAAGACCCCTGGGAAGCCCTGGTGGCCTCAAACGCAACCCTAGAAGCCCATGGGCCATACTTTGCACACTCCTGTTCTACAGAAACCCATAACCACTGAATCTGAGGTGCTTCCAAAAATGTTAAAGCTTGGGAAATTCCTGTGCATAGAAGAAGCCCTTTAGCTTATTTAGATCCTGGCCTGGATAAAACGAATGAACCAAAAGAACTAGAAACACATAGTTTTTTAAAAAAGAAAGAAGAATGGAGGTCTTAAGGCCTGTGAATTATACAATGCTCAGGTCTGCTTGAATGGCTTCACTTTCTACAATAAGACAAGGATAACAAGAAAGATGTTTCTCCCTCCTCCTCTCATAGTAACTTACGGCAGAAGTTGAAGCTTCTCCATTGACCAATATCCACCTCGGCATTCTTACAGGCGCTAGCGTAGCGGGCCACCGAATCACAGAGCTCTGATTCATTGCCTCCGCTCTGGCACAAGCGGAAGAGGCAGGTCCGGTAGTAGGCGGACACGTTCACCACGGAATGGCATTCCAGGAAAGAGCTGTTGGTGGGGTCATTGATGACGCCGCATTTTGAGCGGCTTCGGTAGTACTTGAGGAGCTCCGAGTCGTTGTTGCAGGCCTTGAGCAGGTCACCACACTCTCCATTGCAAATTTCATTGAAGGTTGTCCAGCTGTCGAGGAAAACCACCAGGCTGTCTGTGCATTTCCCATTAGGGAAGCAAAATTCATCACTACTGTTTCCATTGAAATAACCACAGAGGCCTCCTGTACAATTGAAGTATGTTGTGGAAAGGCGTATCTCCAACATGCCAGAGTCTAAGTACTGTATATGTATGAGCCCTTCAGACTCAACGATGGTTCCATTTTTGCTCCGGTAGATTTCCAGTTGGCCTGACGGGTGGAAATATGGCAGCTCTGTTTCATATCCATTTACCTACAGAGGAAAAGAGGGAAAGACCAATGATTGAATGCAGAGTAATGCTGATAGAATTAGTTGAAGCAGCCTATGCCTTTTCCGCTTCCCCCTCTTTTCCTAACAAAGGGGTTGTCTAAATGGTGAAAATACTCCTCACGGAATGGGAGGAGAATACTACTTGTTTTAATGGCATTCTGCATCGTTCTGCCATATTGAGAAGGAGGGGGGCCCAAAACGTGAAAAAAAATATTGGAGAAACCTTCGTGCCTTTTCCCGGATTTTTTAAAAAACAGCGTATGGAATGCGCGTTCACGTTGGGACAAGTGATTCGATATGAATCGCTTTCCCATATGAGAGGAAGCGCAAAGCTGATTGGCTAGACAAGTGTGGGGGCGGGGCTTGCTAACAGGGCAAGCACCCGGAGCCACCATGTTGCATTTTCGCCTTACCAAGCAAGCGCTAAGGTGAGACAACAGGGTGTTTTTTTCTTTTTTTCTACAGGCAAAATATTGTTCTAGTGCACAATGGAAATAGGGGTTTTTTCCCCAAAAAAACAACAACAACACAACAAACAGTTTGGAGGCAGGCAAATTAAGGTAAGTAAAAACATGAGTAAATCACTTGTGGCTGCCATCTTGACCGGCAGGCATGCAAAACTTATGAGGGCAAAAAACCTACATTAAAACAAGTCACAGCTGCTGCGAAATGCCATTACTGCAGGCCACTCTGGGTTTCTTTTTGCTTCATATAGACAAGCCCAAAGATGAAGCAGAGCTGAGCAATGGAGGGCCAACAAGGAAGTAAACATTTTGTTGTACTGAATAGATGCCTAAAAAGTCTTTTTTGACTAAAAGGCACTCAGGGTCAAGACAAATGTTAAAGGGGAATGCATATTCTCTATAGGGAACCTGTTTTTCCTCCCACAAGTGGATTTCCTTAGCGATACAATGTGACTTATGCAGTAAGCCTGTGTTTACTTTCTAGTAACAAAACATTATTATTTATTTACTTGTTAAAATGTTTATATCCCACCCTATATCACAATGTCTCAGAGTGGCATAGACGTAATACCAATATAAGCAGATTAAAACAATTTAAAACAATAAAAACAATGTAAACAGACTAAAACATGTTAACAAGTTAAAACAGGTCAGAAAGATTAAAATGATGTGCATACTCATTTTAGAGTGAATTACCCAAAGGCTTTAATAAACAGCCACGTGCTTAACTGGCACCCAAAGGAAGTCAGTGTTGGCAGTCATTGGGCCTCCAAGAGAAGGAGGTACCACACCTTGGGTACCACAACTGAGAAGGACCTCTCTCACATCCTCACACAATATATTGATTCATTGTGGGCCCCAGAGATCCCACCTCTGAACAGAGCTCAATTCTTGGGCACGCATGGGCGAAACATGGTGAATGCAAGACACAGTTGAGGAAGATCATATGCTATAACAAACAGATGTCTTTCACTATTTGGAGGAGCATACAGTATATATATATATAAAAATAAGAATAAACATATACTCTAGTTTGACTCAGATCTCAGCAGTGCAGGAGCTTGACTAGAAGAAGTGGAGAATGGGAATCAGAACACATAAGAAGAGTGCTGCTGGATCAGATCAAAGACCCACATAATCCAATTTTACTGTAGATACCCATATACCTGTAACAAGTTACTTTTTATTTGGTAACAAGAGCGTAATGAAAGTACTGTACATTTCAGAACTAATGGATCAACTGAAAACAAAGTTACTTTATTGATGGAATAGTCAATATTTTCTAGTTACTTTTCAATGTCATTTTTAAGGTGAGCATTTTTAGAAACATTTGGATAGGAATTTCCCCCATTTTATGCCATTCTTTTATCACCTTCTTTTTTCCTGGGAAGCATCATCTCCTCAGATGCCAAGATTGACAAAGAGATCGATCACAGATTAGCAAAGGCATATAGCACATTTGGAAGACTTCACAAAAGAGTCTGGAGCAATAAACACCTGAGGCAAAGCACAAAAATCAGTGTGTATAGAGCCATCGTACTGTCTATCCTCCTTTATGGATCTGAAACATGGGTCACCTATCGCCACCACCTACGACTCCTCGAACGCTTTCATCAACGCTGTCTACGCACAATCCTAAATATACACTGGACTGACTATGTGATGAATGTTGCTGTCCTTGAGCAAGCAGGGATCACCAGTATTGAGGCCATGATATTGAGAACGCAGCTGCGCTGGGCAGGGCACGTTTCTATGTTTTTTTAAAAAAATGCCCTTATTCTTTTTAAAGTTAAATTTTAATAGGATAGCTTGTTGAATTGTGTGTTAACTTTTTTATTATCCAGTCTGTAGTTCTATCTTGTTTTAACTTTAGCATATGCCACTTTGGATCGCACATTGGAAGAAAGACAGAATAATCAATCAATTAATCATCATAATTTGGGGTGGTGGTGGTACTTTTTTGGACTACAGCTGCCAGAATCCCCCTAGCCAAAGTAGGGGATTCTGGGATTTTGTAGTCCCAAACCAGATCCTGCCTGTGACTTATGCTTGTGTATCTGGCCAGCTATACAAGTAAGTGGACTTTTTAATGGCTTGCAGAAGGAGGTCCTGGAGGCCTTCTTAAACAGAAGCACTCCTTTGTGTTGCATTACAGCCTTTTTGTGCCCAGAAAGTTGTGTTGGCAACAACTCTGCCCTCCCTTTTCCAATCTGGACACCTCTGTTCCCTTGCAATGCCACTGAGATTGCCAGTGTGGCATGCCGACTCTCACAATCTTTCCCCATCAAAGGATCTTGGCCTTCTAAGTCACTTACTCCACCTCTATGCATGATAGCCTTTGGTAGACCCTTCTCTATCTAATCCTCAAAATATGGGATTCATGTACTGAAACAATGATCTTTAAGACCTCTCCATCACTAAGAAATCACACCATGTTCTCCATTGATCTTTCCAGCTCTGCTTTGAACTTAGGGGAACCATTTGCTCCTGCAATTGTTCCGGGTCAATTCTTCTGGACCTTTATGCCTCTATGCCTTTATGCCTCTGATACTCAAAATCCTCTGGGACCTTTACAACAGAAATATGATGGGTCGGAGACACTAGATTTGATAGATGTGTACGAGACACACTGATCTGTGGCAGAGGGCCGTGCGTGTATGCATTTAGTGGAAAGCCAAGGAATGTAGGCAGTGGGAGTGGGAGGCCACAACGAAAGCTGCGATGAGTAGTGAGTTTATATACGGTCAGTACTCAAGACAAAATGTCATCTCAAAAAGTCACCACAAGATTGATGGAGAGGTAAATGGTAGCTACACCCCTGGAGGTGGGACATCAAAGATGTTTTTGCTGTCAACATATCTGGATGTTTCTTTTTAAAGCAACAAATCCTGTCTGTAAGAGGTACACCATTATTTTAACTTATTTTATAAGTAAGACAAAATCAGTGTTGTGTAGTGGTTTGAGTGTTAGACTACAACTCTGAAGACCAGGTTTGAATCCCTACTCAGCTATGAAACCCACTAGGTGACCTTGAAAAAGTCACACTTCCCTCTCAACCTCAGAGGAAGGCAATGGCAAACTTCTGAACAAATCTTGCCAAGAAAACCCCACAATAAGTTCACCGTAGGGCTGCCATAAGTCAGAAACAATTTGAAAGCACACAACAACAGCAACAAAGACAGAATCATACTGAGGTTGTTTGATCCCTCCTCTCAACTCTTTCTGCATCTTCCATCATTAGCGTTAAATCTGCCTGGTAAAATATGTATCCCGACAAGAATGTCAGCAATGGGGACATAGCTAATGAGACACTCTGGCTTTGCTATCACACATGATCCTCTGTCTCAGCAGGATTAAGAAAAGAGCTAAAGCTTACTTTCATCATGCATGGAGGAATTACAAGGCACTCGGAGAGCAGACAACACTTTTGACAAGAATGCAAGCTTTCGTTATTATTGTGAAGCACCATTTATTGGGCTGAGACCTGTGTTGGCTCAGCAGCTGCGTGTCCTGCCATTAGCAATCACAGATTGGCAGGAGGCAACAAATGTTCCATCATAGCCTCACACATGAGTATGTCAGACACCCATGCTGACTCAGAACAGGGATCCAGCTGATCCAGGGGTGGGGATAATTCAGGCCTCCAGAATTTGTTGGACTGCAAGGCCCAGGATTCCTCACCAATAGGGCTGCTGACTAGGGACTTGGAGTAGGACAACATGCATAATTCTTAACCCTGGCTTAAACACTTTACAGGTTACCTCCCCATATCTGCGGGGGATTCATTCCTGGACTTAACATTTATAAGTGAAACTGCAGATGATAACAAACCCTATTAAAATAAAGGATTTCCTGTACAAACATATCATAGAGTTGCATTGGAGGGCCTAGTTATTCCTAGAGAGGATGCCTCTCTAGGCATTTTCCAGCATAACTCTATGGTATGTTTTTTTTTCAGCTGTGGATAACTGAAACCGCAAATATTGGTTCCATGGATAAGGGGGATGGGCTTATTTGCTTTACCACTGTTTATGCTGCCCTTCAATATAAGTCTCCTAAAGTCAATATAAGTATCCTAAAGGCAACTCAAAACAAAGAGATACCATAATTCCATTTGAGTAGATAAAGGGATCTGTGTCACCCCAACAGCCTACATAGATGCAGAATTCAGAAAGTTTACTTCAACTCCCTGAATCTTCCAGATAGTATGGCCACTGAGCAGATTCTGGGAATTGTAGACTTAAAAATTAATATTTCCACACTTTGCATATGTGTATTCTAGGAGTGGGAATGTGACCCATTGATATTGAGAGAGAGAGAGAGAGAGAGAGAGATTTTATTTCGATCATTGACCAATAAAAAGACAATCAATAAAACAACAAATTTAGTCTCTAACATCAATAACTGTTACTGACCATTTGTGGGCAGAGCTTACACATAATATAACAGAATTTTGCTACTTTTAAAGAAATAGTTTTATTCTGATGATCTAGCAAATAATGCAAATAAAAATCATCAGAATGTCCCAGGAATTTAACTAATAAAGTGGTAATCAACTAGTAATGAATATCCCTGTAAAACTGACAATACAAAAGTTTGTGGACTGTAGTTTCTATTGTGCCTGTGTCACAGGCACAATATCGAACTTCATAGGAGATTTTCCTGTATTTCTATTCCAACACAGCTGTTGGGAGAACATTAAATTGAACTAAAGTCAAAGCTCTCCTGCTCTCCTGAATTTAGGGACTGTGGTATGGTATAGATATGTAGCTGGTTTGGAAACCAAAATTTGATTATTTTGCAAAAATGTATGAAAAAACAGCAGTTTCTGTCTGGCCTTCTATGTCTAATATCCTTTGTCTTAGTATTGTTCTAGCTTGTTCCAGCCCTAGAGTTAAGATGTTATCACTGAAGAAGCCCTAATGGCTCAATTTCTTTTGGATAGCTGTTTCCCAAGAGGACTGATACTGTTGGACTACAGTTCCCACCCTCAATTGCCTATGCTGATGAAGAACGACAGGGGTTGTTGTCCAGCAACACCTGGAATACTATATTTGCCCAGCCCTGATCTACAACCAACAAGTATAGGCCCAATAATAAATATCAGCCCTTCATCACAACATCCCACTGGAGTCCTACCTTGATTTCTGAGTTGTCTATGCCCCCTATCTTGACCTCCTGGCTGGCAACTTGGATCCTCAGGGTCCGAAGCCAGTCAGGACTGGCTTCTGGCTTCTTCTTGCTGATGTCCACTTCCAGATAGTTGGGTCTGTCTGGGCAGGTTTTGATCAACGTGTAGGAGCTGTCCGGAGGGTAGGCGAAGGTGGCACCATCGAAGGTCTGCAGCACTTGATCCTGAGAAACCGAGCACAGCGTCTCCCTCTTAGGGTAGCAGCCTTGGTAGCCATTCTCCACTGCACAAACCTCCCCTTCTTGGCAAGTGGAATTGAAGCAAGTGATGTCACCTCCATCCTCACACCAGCACTGCGCCGTGCAGTCCACGGAGGCCCAAAAGGATGCCCCAATGGCATGGTATCGGCCATCCACGTCACAGCCACACTGGTGGACCGGGACACAGAGATCCATGCTGAGAACATAACCTTCATTGCACTCGCAGCCCTCGGTGCAGGGCGAGGTGCAGGCCAAGGGAGCTGTGAGGTCAGAGCAGGAGGCTGGGCAGCTGCTAGTGCAAACGGAGTAGTGGCTGAACTCCGGACACTGCACGGCGGTTGCTGGAAGGGGCAGAAAAGACCATTTCATTGAGCTCATTCTTTCATGTTCCACCATTGCCCCAAAACTGGGACTCAAGAAGATGTACCAAAAATAATGACAAATAAAGATTAAAGCCCATACAAAGACATGGGTAAAATCACAGGAAAAGATGGTTAAAAGGTAGTTAAATTACAGGCTAGAAAGAGGCAGAACAGCCATGCTAGAAGAAGGGGAAGGATAGGGAGTGCAGACTCATTATATGTTGCCATATGCTGTGGTGACCAGTGGCTTCCATGTTAGAGGGGCAATGTATCAGCTCTGAGTTTTAGTCTGAACTTCCAAAGAACTCACCAAGGTGTTCAATGCTACCCACCCCCCACAATAGGTTCACAGCACCTTGGATGGCTCCTGCAGATTAAACTCCAGAATGGATTTTCCACTCCACTGACATGGAAGGCATCAGCTCTTACTGGCCACACACATAACTTCAGTCTAAGCTAGTAATGCTGGAGATTGTCATTTGTGTCTTTAAGTGAACTATCCTAATTTTTGAACCCAGTATAGTGCAGTAGACTAAAACTCTGCAAGACCAGGGTTCAAATCCTTGGTTGGACAAACAAATAAACAAACCCACAGGGCAAGTCACGTTCTCCCAACCTAAGAAGAAGGCAATGGCAACTCCTTTCTGAACAAATCTTGCCAAGAAAACCCAGTGATAAGTTTGCTTTAGGGATGCCATAAGTCAGAAACGACTTGAAGGCACACAACAACATAACTTAGTTTGCACTTCCTGGACCAATACCTAGATTGAAACCCAGTTATCCGTTGAATTCCATACTTCCCTGAATTTGGTGATGTTGTTTCTTGGCTCAAAAATTGCATGCAAAACTGCATATACTGGGAATGTTGTGTAAAAAAAAAATGCATATTTTACAAAGTCACATATACAAAAATGCATATATTATAGAAGTAGCATATGAAAATAGTATGCATTTTTATGCCAATTTTTATAGAAATATTTGCAGATGCAGCATGATGCAGAAAGTAGAAGAGATTCACATCAACAGACAGGTGGTCTATGATCTGTATCTCCCCACCTTAAACTTGAGAGCCAGTGTCTGTGGTGTAGTGGTTTGAGCATTGGACTAAGACTCTGGAGACCAGAGTTTCAATCCCTGCTCAGCCATGGAAATCCACTGGCTGACCATGGGAAAACCACACTTTCTCAGCCTCAGAGGAAGACAAAGGAAAACCTCTTCTGAACAAATCTTGCCAAGAAAACCCCTTAGGTCACCATAAGTTGGAAACAAACTGAAGGCACACAACAACAATCTTCAACTTAACCAACTTAGAAAAGCTACTTTTTTGGACTACAACTCCTTTGCTGCCCAGCACAGCCACTGCTACCTAGGGGAATCTGAAAGTTGTAGCTGAAAAAAGTAACTTTTCCAAGCTCTGTCTAGAGTACATCCAAAGGCTGGATGACCATCTATTAGAGATGTTGTGGCATCCAATTATTTGCATCTCTGAATGGGAAACAGACTAGACAACCTTTGAAGTCCTTTTCAGCTCAGATTTTATGAGGCCACCTCTTGAAAAAGGTAATAACAAATAAACAGTATTAAAGAAAATACTGCACTAAACAGATAATGGCAGGCTGCAATATTCTTAAGGTAACACATATAACCTGAGACAGGTATCTAGTTAACAAGATATGAGGCCTTCTCCTTTTCCTGCTTAGATGGGCACAAATCAAAAGCCATCCCCTTTTAGTTTGTGGAGTTATGGGAGCATAAAGTCGGGTGACAGAGGCAAAGAATGAGACAGTGAGAAAGGGGAAAGAAACAAACTTGCCTGAATGCACCCGATTTATTAGAGCCCCAAATGTCAGCTCTAAATCACATCGCCTCTTGTTTGCATTCAAACAGGGCACTTAAATTCCTTTCCACCCAGCACTGAATTCCATCCAGGGAGCAAAGCATAAGCCAGTGAAGGTTTCCCTCCTGGTTGGCTTTTGCTCACTGCCCCTTAGTTATTTCAAGTGTCTCTTTGTCCTCCTTCTGGGAGTGCAAGTGGGAGAAGGGAGAATCAGGTTTCACGGCAACAATGCCTGCTTGAATCCCAGGCTTTTCTGCCTCTCCTGTCTGGTCTCATTAACGTTTTTATTTTGTTTCTCACAGTGCGACTTGAAGGCCACTGAAACCACCTTAGAAAGGAAGTCCACTTTTGAGAAAACACCAAAAACTTACTGCTCAGGACTTGCCCCCTAAGCCTAAGAATGTGCCACTGTTTCTGGGCATAACCATTGTGGGATGCCCCCTTTCCTACAGGTAGAATGGCCCTGTTGGAGAGGATCGATCAAACATCCATCTAGGGATGTAGCTGCAGGAGGGGGTCAAAATGAGAACATTGCCCTCCAAACAAGAATTCCACTCCCAATGAAATTTTCCTTCAGTCCCCAAATTTCTAGCATTGCACGAATACAAGATTTCAATTGAGAATTTAGAAATACAGATAGACCCCTGTATCCATGGGGGTATACATTCCTGGATTCACTGTGGATACCAGAAACCATGGATAAATTAAAATGAATGACTTATGGCCCAAGCATACCATAGAGTTGTGCTGGAAGACCAAGAAGAACACCTCTCTAGGCATCTTCTAGGTCCTCCAGTGTGACTCTATGATCAGCTTCCAGTGGAAACATACCCATAGACTCATGCTGGAGGACTTATAAGATGCCTAGAGAGACCACATTTTTTCGGACGTGGGTAAGTGAACCTGCAGATATGGGTCCCACAGATACAGGGGTCTATCTACAGTTCAGGCATCCAAAGAAAAGTGACAGGAAAAGTGACAAAGGGAATGCAAACACAGCCGATAAAATAGTAATAAGTGTGAATGATTTTCAATGTCTCATTCTCTGCAATGCCAGAAATTTGGGGACTGAAGGAAAAAATAGGGGGGCATAATTCTTATTGGGGTGTAAAGCCTTTATTTTGCTGCCTCTCTCTGCAGTTGCACCCTGCACCCATCTTGCCCAACATCCTGTTTCCAAGAGGGTTCTGCCATATATCTTTAGCTACCTGTCAAGAAAGGAATGAAAACAACAACTTTTCATTGTCAGTTGTTTCAGCCATCTGGGAGCAAGACAGATTGCTGCAGAACAAAGCGGTGGTGGTGGTTGGAGGCTCCCATGGCAGTGGGTCAGCGAATCCACTCCAGGTTTTAATCTGAACTTTAAATGACCTACCCTATGTGCTGAGCTCACTCCCCTAAATAAGTTTATTGCCTTGGAATCAACTCATCATCACTGTACAGGTATTTTTGGAAAGTTTCTCATATCTAGGGGGAGCACCTGGAATTTAGGTAAATCCACATGGCATCCTGAAATATCCTTTCACAATACGGAGTGGACAAGAAGCATTCTTGAAAGATGATCCTAAACCTGCCATTTCCACCCTATCCCTTGGAGCTGAAAACAGTTTTCCCCCTCACTCTACAAGGAGCCAATAGTGGTTAAAGGTGGCACTTCAGCTTCTGGCTAGGGCAGGACTTCTGGAGTGGGGCATCTGTCAAGGGGTGGGACTTAGGAGTTTGGTGGGAGATACCACATTTAACTACCCCCAATAGCTATCACTGCAACTCTGAGAACTTCTCACAAATCACTATGCATCTCTCCCAAATCCTATGGGCAATTTGCATCTTTCTTAGACTCCTGGAGATCACTGGCAGCTTTCGTATCAGTGGCGGTCGTGAATGTGTTCTGGGTTTTAGTCCAGACTTTAAAATCTCTCTCCAAAGTGCTGAAGCCTACAGTTCCTTCAGAGTTAAGGCTAAAAACCAGAGTAGATTCATTGCATTGGATCCATCAGTTGCTATTGCTGGGGACTTTTAGTGTTGGTGAGCATGGGTGAAAGGCACCACACATCGTATCCCACCTTCCTAAAAGTAGGAGGACAATCAGGCTGCAGCAACATGGAGAATAGAAGCCCCAAGAGTGGCAAGGGGATGCCTGGCTGCAGCCAAGCACAGCTCCTTTCTGCAAGATTTGCACCCAACCTCTGACACCTCACTGTCTGTTCCACTTACCACATCCCGCCTGTACTCTCCACTCCCCAATGGGAATCCCCAGTGCCTGGCAAACCAAGGCATATGCTTGGATGGCTTGGCAGAGTCCTCCGGTGCCATTGTCTCGGATACTGCACAGGTCATATACACAACTGTGGACAAACGCTGTGGGGTCAACGATGGCACCACATTCCCACAGGGGCCCCCCGGTTTTGTTGATGAAGCCACAGTGGTCAGGGCCAAAGTAGAGAGACTCCATGGCCCCATCGCAGAGGCTGCAGTTGTCCAAGCAACCGGGGGAACACTTCCATTCAGGGTGGTAGACGCGCCAGCTCTCTCCCAGGTCCAGTACAGAGGTAGCCATTTTCCCATCTGAGCGCAAGGCGTCATCCTCAGGGTTCTTGTTATAGTTCCCACAGAGTCCACAAGTGGCATTGATGTAGGCGCCTGGGACTGAAATGGCTGCATAATGATCTCCGTCATAGGTCACCAAAAGGCCAAAGTCAGTTTCCACAGCTGTTGACAAGCCACTCTGATAGATTTTTATTGCTCCCAGTTCCAGGACAACAGGGAGAGACATGACCAAGTCATCTATCTGGAGATGGGTACAAAAGCCATTTGTTTAAAACAAGCAAAACAGAAGGGGCTGTGTTATTTAGTATGACTAGAATCGTATCCTGTCTAACTGGCCCACTGTTTGGCAGGGATGGCCCTGTTCATCCTCTACTGGCCCATTTTTTCAGCTACTTTTAAAATGTCTCAGTTTCTCTTTCCTCCCACCCTTCCTTTATGTCCTTGGTTTACTTTAATTGTGGAAAACTGAGCTCAAAGTGCAAAAGTATTTGCACTCAATTAACTCAGCAGGAAGGGGAGGAGAAGGAGTGGTGGGGTCTTTCCCTTCCCTGTAAGCCCATTTATTTGTTTTTCTTTCTTACATAAATTCCAAATTTCTCTGCTTAAAATAGTAGTTTTGTGCATTCTTTCTCATTAATAATGCCCCCCCCCGCCTTGTTGCTTGGCTACACCCCTCTGATCAACTACTGATGTTGCTCAGTGACACACATCCCAGTCTTCATCTGTGAAATGTTGGAGAGTATGGCTTCCAATTGTATAAATTCTACTGGACCCAGCTACTTCTGACAGAATCAGCAACCTCCCTCCCTCCTGCAGTATCTCCCCTATGCAATGGTGTTCAGAGCTTTTCTGTAGGTTCTGATCCACTCTTTGTTGTTTCATTGTCAACACAACCCTGAAATTATTAGACTTTTTTCTTACTCTCACCTCCCTCCCTTCCACATTTGGTGCCATTGCTTTCCATCTTAATTCCTGTTTTGGCACCATTTTTGTTGCAGGGCCAGCCAACCGATGAACACTCCTTTGGAGAGGCACCTTGGCAAACTGTAGCCAGCCACACTTGGCTATGTGACATTATCACTGAGGGCAGCAAAGCAATTCTGGAAGTACTGATCGCACTTTGAATATGCAAACTCTTTTTGACATTTTTAACACAATCTCTGAAAAATTTCTCCAAATGCTAGGAAGCTTACCTCTTCGTCTCCCTCTCCTCCACCTATCTTCCATCCATCCATCCATCCATCCATCCACCCATTTATATTGCAAGAATACCTCTCACAAATGAATGAATGAAGTCCCCTTAAATGAACGGTGTGTGTGTGTGTGTGTACTCTCCTTCTTTGGAAGTCTTTAAACAGAAGTTGGATTAGCATCTTTCAAGAGTGCTTTAGTTTTATATTCCTGTATGGCGGGGGGATGGACTAGATGGTCCTTGTGCATCCTTCCAACTCTAAGGAGATTTTCAGACACCTCTTTCAGCCTCTTGCCGCGCAACCACCTCCGGAGCAGTAACGAGGCTGCTGCGCGGCAAGGGGTCCATTTTGGACGATGCCGTTTCTCTCTCGGCGGCGTCCTTGACTGTTGCGGCTAGCATTGGAGGTGGCCGCGCTGTTTTTCACTCATGGAAGTGCGGAGAGAGAAACGGTGTCATCCAAAATGGACCCCTTGCCGCGCAGCAGCCTCATTACTGCTCCGGAGGCTGCTTGTGCGGCAAGAGGCTGAAAGAGGCATCTGAAAATCTCCTAAGATTCTATGAATACAGGATGAAATTTCTATGAAATTCTATGAATTTACCCATTTATATATTTTAGAAAAAATCTGTTCCCTTTTCAACCAATAGCTAAAAATAAACGATCAAACAAGAGAAATGATAAAACCTATTAATAACAATTCATTAAAGACCATAGCTAATTTAACATGTTAACAATCAGGAGAATAATTAGGAAAGTGTCTGGGCCAAGAAACAGGCCTCTACATAATGGTGGGAGCCTCAAACACTTGGAGCACCCCCAATCTCTATGGGGAGACCATGACACAGAGTGTGTGCTACAACTGAGAAGGCCATAATGAAGTGAATGGCTGAACCTCACCATGATTTTTCCAAAGCTGCCTTTGGGCATGATTATCTTGTGTGAATAAACCTCCACAGAGATGTCCTTCAACCAGGAAACTGAAGAACCACCTCGATTCTCGTTCTTGGCTTCCACGGTAAAGAAAGGCAGGTTGGATCCTGGCCAGCACTGCCTGGCCAGAAGGTAGGAGCAGGAACCCTGGAAGTGGAATAGGAAACCGTCGAAAGTGTGGTAATGAGGGTCTCCAAACACCACGCAAGTGCTGCTTTCCACTGGGACACACTGGTGGAACTTGTCCTTTGGCTCGCAGATTTCATAAGGGCCACAGGAAACTTCCTGGCAGAAGATCTCGTTGTTGAAATCCAGGCAACGGCATTTGGTGGAGCAGTTCGCATTTTCCCAGAAGATCTCTCCTTGACGGAGAAACTGGCCTAAAAATAAAATTCGAAAACAGACAAAGAACACACATACACACACTACATGTTAACTTTTCAGAGCTCAAAATGGGACATCTGAATCAGATCTTGTTACAGAAAAATCCTTAACAGCTGCTTCCTTTGAGTCTGGGAACTTAATTTGTGCTTGGAAACACTAATGATAACAACAAAGCAACAGATTTACACATGTGTTGGCTGAGGTTTTCTTTTCTGTCCCATGCCTTAAGATGGGGATGATAGTGACAGCTGGGAATTCGATTTATACAGTCAGGCACCCAAAACTCTAGACTTTCCTTCTTGAAGAAAGTAGAAAATCTAACTCTTGCTTGAATGTACACAGAAACAGGAAACCTATAGCTTCAGTCATGTCTTTGTCTGAAAGCCTTCCTTCCAGTCCTCTGTCCTGGTCTCCCAGTGTGGCTATTTAACTTATGCTGGCCAAGATTCTCCATCACCCCAGCATAGGATAAGTCACTGCTAGCAGAGTTACGCTCCACATGCATTAAGCAATCCTTATACTGGATACCACTGTAGTGCAATGTATGTAAATCACTGGTAAACACATATGGCCAACCACTGTGTTGTACAATTGCAACACTCAATGTAATGCGCATTGATAGGTGTTTTGCATTGGGCCGATTGTGGATCCCATACACCCCACCTGATGCACACCAATATGTGTTCTGCATGCAGACCTTGGCTTCTGTCCCTTTCAGCTGGATATGGCTGCTGTGCAAAGGCCAAGAAAAACACTCTGCATGCATAATGCCACTGACACTTGCCTATGTCACTAACAGGATGCTAGCCAGTGCATTTATATGTTGCTATGCACATGATGTGAATGTGTCCTTGTGAAAAGACAAGCTAAGCAAGCCTGGTTACAGTCAGCCAAAGGATAAAAACAAGAGGCTTGTGTGCTTAGGAGTGCAATAAGGATTGGATAGGGAAAAGATGAAATATGAAAGATGAAATCCAGTAAAGAGATAGCGTGATGTAGTGAGTGTTGGACTAGGACTCTGGAGACCAGGTTTTGAATCCCTGCTTGGCCATGGAAGCCTACTGGGTAACCTTGGGCAAGGCACATTCTCTCAGCCTCAGAGGAAGGCAAGGGCCAACCCCCTCTGAACAAATCTCCCCCCCCCGAAAACACTGTGATAGGTTTAACTTAGGGTTGCCATAAGTTGGAAATTACTTGGAGTCACACAACTACAATCCAGTGGTGCATCTGTGTACTTTAGGAGTGATTACTTTGTGGCCCTGGGACCACATTCAGCTAGGAAGACTGCTTTTGCTTCCCTTGATCACTCAACCACTGACTCCCTTGATTGCCTTTTTCTCTGTCCAAAAAAAAAAAAAAAAGGGGGTGACTTGCCTCTCATGAACATCTCAGAGAGAAGAAATCCACCTTTTAAATAGATTGCACCTACTGTTGCATTAACACAAAAAAATAACCAACCCCTCCTCCTAAGGGACAAGTATCACCTTACAAATATGCAACTTTCTTACCGAACTGTGGCTCAGCATTTTTTTTTAAATTAAAAAAGAGCTCTCACTGACAAACAACACAAGATTGAATTGCAAAACCTCCTGGATTTTAGCAGACACACCATTTCTACATTCACCAGCGCAAGAGGAGGAAAACGAAGCATGTTCAAATCACAGTGCATTGACCACAATTAAGCTGCAGTGAAGGCAGCTGGCACCTACACATTACTAAATCCGTGCAGCATGAATTACATCTCAAATACGTGTCACTGCTGTTAACTGAATTCTAATAACAATGGGTGAGTTATGTTTGCAACTCAAGGGGCATTAATTTGCAATTGCTTAGTTAGGCTTGTTTTCCTACACTATGAAGTTGTGATAATTAAACATCAAGGAGCATAATTTTGGAGCAACAATGTTTTATGATAGTCACACAGTAGTACTGAATTTTAGCCAAGGTTTATATACACATTTAGATATAATACAAAGACACACCATATACACACACTTGGGGGCCATCTATACAGAGGAAAAAAATGTGGATTGCTGCAAGGTAATGTCAACTCGCAGCAGCTTCTATTTGTCCAGATGGTCTGTTTGCAAGATCACAGGCAAGCAAAGCAAACTGCATTCAATGTTCCCACAGACATGCCTGCAAATCAAAATGGCAGGCACGAGTAAATTACTCACGATTTTATTTCCCCCAGGTTGCCCCTGCCAAACATTTTTAAAAAAACAAAATACAAGGTGCAGAAGTCTGACCTTCCTCTTTAGCAAACGAACAACAACAACAAAAGGCTGTTTTCTCACCATAGCACACAATCGCTACAGGGAAAATCCAAGATGGCAGTTCCAGGCACTCACCTTGCCAGCAAGCTCCACTCCACACACATGTCCAACCAATCATCCACTTGTATTGGTAAAAGTGAATCAATTTGGTTGCTTGTCCCAATGAGCAGGAATGCGCTTTTCCAATGCAGTTTTTCAAAAAATATACAGAAAGCCACAAAGGCTTTTCCCACTGAGTATATGGCATTTTGGGGGCCTCTCCTTCACAGTATGCTGAGTTGCTTCAGGATCCCATTGGGACAACAGGTATTCTTCTCGCATTCTGTGAGGAGTATTTTTGCTGTTTAGACAAGCCCTTACTTTAATTGGAGTGCACTGGAAAATACTGCTCAATGAAGCATTCTCTCTCCACCGCCTTTCTCCCATTTGCCATTAGGACAATTGGGGCTTTAGACAGTCTAACAGTTTGCTGCATGACTCTACTCTACATTTACTTTCTCTAGAACCTTCCCCATATGCACAGTTACCAATGGCAATGGCCTCCTCCGAGGGAGAGAAGAACAGCTCGGCGCAGCTCCATTGTGCCTTGGGCCAGTGGCTACTGAGAGGCCTTCCCTCTATTGCTCCGGCCTCTGAAGAAGAGAAGATCAACCAGGCACAGATCTCTTGTGCCTTGGCCCACTGGCTGGTGAGAGGTCTCCCTCCATGTCCCAACTGTCATTGCTTTGGCCTCTGAGGGAGAGAAGAGAAGCCACCATCCACTGGACTTAATTCCCTTCTCCACTGCCATCATTCCCTTTTCCTTGGGTGTCTTGTCTTATTTAGAATGTAAGCCTGAGGACAGGGAACTGCCAAATTAAGGATTTGTAAGCTGCCCTGGGAGACTTTTAGCTAAAGGTCAGGGTAGAAATACACTAAATAAGTAAATAAATGGTGATCAATGTGTCCATGTCTCTAAACAACCAGACCCATGTGACCATAGAAACATCCAGGTATCTGTTATTATATAACAACTCTTCCCTTTCTTCCTCTCCTTCTCCTTCCTCCCTCAAGATGGTGACCACCAGCAGACAACTTTACAGCTTTGTATTTTAAAAAATTACGGGAACAATTACTCATCCCCTTACAACATGCAATGAATTCTATCCTGAATGAGAAAATATCGGATTCTTGGACTTTCTCAAACATCACTCTAATTCTCAAGGAAGATTGAGATGTTTTAGAACAATAACAACAAAAAGCTATAGAGCTCCTCCTTGATTTGAATCTTTCCTTTAGTTAGCTAGGACTTTGGCAATCTATGTAGATACGTTCTGAATGTACATTTCAAAATAACTAGTAAAGTTTTAGTTATGTAATTGGAATACTGCCTGTTGGCCTTATTTTGCTGAAGTGAGTCTTAGAGGAACACAAGAGGTTCAGCACTTCCCCTTGCAAACTCTGCTGAGGAAGACAAGACTCTCAATTGAGCAGGTTTTCATTTTTGCAAAAAAAAAAAAAAAAAGGGGGGGCTAACACCGTGGGAATCCACCCCTAATCCAATAGGGTATAGCCTGATTTATTTTTCTTAAAGTTCTTTGATGTTTAATTATCACTGTTCCATAATCCAAAAGTAGAAGAGTAAAATATTGAGTATATCTGAATTTTAATCATCACGCAGAGCTGCCGCCTTTCCCTGAAATTTCAGGGTCAAAATCTAATAATGGGGTGAGTCTTTATGACATCACAGAGGAAGACCTTGTGAAGCCAATGGGCACGTTGGCTAAGGGATTCTTAGAGGTGTTGTCCAAATAAATAACTTTCCCAATCCATAACATTTGCAGGCTTCTGGAAAGAAAGAGAACAGACCTCTCTTGTGAGCAAAAAAAAAAAATCTGTTTAAATTTCTGAACCACTAATGCTGTAATCTTAATGCAATGGAGTCCCAAAGGGATCACAGCTATAGCTTTGGTACCCATTCCATTGAGGCCCGCACAAACATTTTACACTAAAATTGGAACAGGGAGGCCTGGAACGTGCCTGAGATCCATAATTCAGGAGCTGAGAAAATTGTGATCAGGCGTAGAATCTTTTTATTGCGGTGACATTTCCAACGGAGCGAACAGGCAAGTCTGGCTTGTTATCGGCGGAGTGTTGCATTTGTAAAGATAAGATTAATAGGATCTCTATCAACACTGGTGTTTTAAAAGCCTAACACAAGAAGCCCTTAACTTATTAGGTGAGTAGTAATGGAAGATGAGACCTTGTTTTCTTTTTTTCCCTTTTAAAAATGGGATTCGGTTAGATACACATTACACAGGGATAGTCTGGATAATGAAAACAATGGGGGCAATGCAAGGCTTGGGGCTCATCTACATGGGCTGGGATATGCTAGCTACAGAATAGGAGGAAGTCCAGATGGGCATGCTGGCCCCTGGTGCAGTCACCACCACCATCTCCCTCATGGGTCACATTGGGCCTGGTCGTTTTTTTTTACTGGTGGGAACAGTTTTTCCTGGATACTATTATAAAACATTTTATTGGGACCTACCCCACCTTTCCCCTGTCTTTGCCCAGGGGGCAGTTGAGGACTGTCTGGGGGCAAAATGGGGCAAAAGCCCTGCATGGTCAGGACTGCAGGGTTCCAGGATGGGGAAAAGACAGGATAAATTGCCTGTATAGACAAGCCCTCAGGCTCTGCTAGAGCAGACCTACCGAATCAATTATTGAATGGTGCGTCAAGAGGTAGGTAAATTGCACCGATTCTCTTCCAGTTGAGTCTAACAATTGGTTAAGGCTCAAGTCTCTCAGGAACAATGGATGGTGCTCCCATTTCAGTGGGATGGTGAATCCATTCCAGGTTTTAGATAGCTTTAAAGGATGCCCATCTGTTGGGAATGCTTCGATTGTGTATTCCTGCAGGGCAGGGGGTTGAGCTAGATGGCCCTTGTGGTCTCTTCCAACTCTATGATTCTATGGAATTTATCAGGCACACAAAATAAGGCATCATAACAATGCCACATAACTGCAAAAGGGCATGCAGATTAGACAATATCGCCCTTTTGTGGTTAAAACCAGCCCCCAAACATACCAGCATATTTTATCTTAAAATCCTTCTTACCAGTAACTGCATTTTAGGAGAGGCATTTAAACCTTTGGAATTTAAAAACAAACAAAACAAAACCTGTATCAGGGAAGCCACAAAACTACAGTATTCTGTCATGGAAAAGTGAGGTGTGACCACCTGAAGAACCCCAATATACTGGATTGAGACCCCCAAGAGAACCAGATTTGGCTCCAGGGTCTGAGGTTCACCACTCCAGTGTTAGATTAGGGATTGGGGCTGGAGAGACTCCACCCTTCTTGGTGGGGGATTCTGGGAGTTGTAGTCCAGAAAAGTAACTTTTCCAGGTTCTGCCTCCCCCACCTCCTCTCAGCACTGATGTGCACATAGAGTTTCCAGCTTGGAAGATCACTTCATGGCCCTTTATGGCCATGAAAACGTATCCTACAATATATTTATTAAGGTCTCACAAGAGTCTTTGTTGGTTTTGCTTCAAGAGACAAGAGACAGCAACAGCTCCTGAGGAATCTGTTAATTGCTTTGCTTGCCACTGATAAGAATGGAAGCAGGGGAACACTGTAGGTTACTAGCACTAATGCAGACTCATTTTTAATGGGGAAGGAATGTCTCCATCCCATTTGTCATTGTTGTCAGGTCATGATAAGGACTGCGAAGTACTTGCTCTAATTAATATTACCAGCAATGAATAACATGAACAAAACATGACAATGCACTACAAAACTCACATGGCTTGTTCTTTCCTTTCCTCTTCCCTTCCAGAAGCACAATTTCCATAATTCCTCCAGAAAGCCTACCATAAGGATGTGAAAAATCCCCCTGAGAATGTTTATAGCATTTTAAAACTGCCCTTGAAATTCTATGGCTGCTTACCTCTAAAACTACATCCATTTGCAGGGTCAATTTCTCGCCCATCGACTTTGAATACCCAGCGGCCTGGCACGTTGACATTCGTTGTGTCTTCGATGTTGACTATGTCGGGGGTTCTGGAGCCAGGAATGCTAAAATAGTTGGTGCTGTTTCCACCATTGAAGCCTGCCTACAAGAAAGAAAAGGCAAGGCTTGCTTGCAAAATCCAAAAAAAGCAAAACGAAGCATCCACTCCACATTAAAGGAAGCAGTAATGCCACTCTGTTCTGCTTTAGTCAGACCTCACTTGGAATGATGTGTCCGTTCTGGGCTCTACAGTTCAAAAAGCATATGGGACAAGCTGGGATATGTCCTGCGAAGGAGTAAAGGTCTGGAAGCCTTAAGGAACTGGGTATGTTTAGCTTGGAGAAGACTGAGAGGTGACATGACAGCTATCTTTAAATATCTGAAGGGATGCCATGTAGCAGATGGATTCAGGTGGTTTTCAGTTGCTCCAGAGACTAGAATACAAATCAATGGATTCAAATTGCAAGAGAAAGGGTTCCACCTAAACATTTGGAAGAATGTCTTGACTGTTTGGTAGCAGAGTAGAATGCCTTGGAGGGTGGTGAAATCTCCTTCTTTGGAGGTCTTTAAACAGAGGTTAGGTAGCCATCTTTCCAGAGTGCTTTCATCGTATAATCCTGCATGGCAGGGAGTAGCACTAGATGCCCTTGCAGACCCTTCTGACCCTAAGATTTTATGATTCAATAAAAGCAGCAAACTAGAAAAGGATGTCTTAGACTAGGCATCTGCTAGATGACATTCTCCTAGCTTGCACATCAGCCAATGGGATAAAGATCTTGTAGCATTTGAAAGACCAACACATTTATTGCAGCATAAACTTTTGCAGATTAGAGTCTAGTTCATCAGATGCACAGTTATCTTCAGATGTATATACGTGTGAAGATGGACAGATAAAGAGTCAGATAGGTATGTGTGTGTAGAGACAAGGTATATATACTAGGGTTCCCGGATCTAAGGACCTGAGCCATCTTCTTCAGTCCTGGAAGAAGAAATGTCAGGGCAAGAGTAGTGTCTCGAAAGGTACTCCCTCTCTCTGTGCACACACGTGTGTGCGTATGTGTGTGTATCACACACAAATATTACTGTGTTATACCCTCTAACATGTCACAGATGAAAACTGGGAGATGTGGGGCCAAGCAACATCAGAGTAAAGTCAAGATGGCCAAAGTTAGTAATGAAGAAGAACAGACAAGCTAGGAGAGGCTGCAGCAGTTTGCTTTTGCCTGAACCTACTGGGAAGGACAAGAGTCTGTTCCCACCTCTGTCCACCACTCTGGCTGAGTGAATTGAGTGCAACCTATTTTTGCACTTTTGAACTCAAGTTTGCAGCAAGCTCAGGACAAAGGGGGAAGATGGGGAGCAGAGGAAGGAACTGGGACATTTTAAAAGCAATTGAAAAAGTGAGCTGGTAGAAGATTAACTGGAACTGCCCCTGCCAAACCAGCTGTGTGTTGCTGGGCCTGCTTCAGAATGGTTGCTGTAGGCTCTCCAGGGATCCACTTGGTTCGTTTCCCTCCTCCTTGGTTTATGTCAATATTGAGTACGTTTTTCAGGAAATGCGCAAGGAATTATTTTGTGCCTCATTGCACAGCATCTTTTCCCCAGCTATGGCATGGCAACAGACAACAGCGGGATGCAGCTCTGCTCACAATGCCACTGATTGGTTGTGGAGGTACTATTTCTTTCTGGACTTCCAGTGTATGCAAATACACCAGTGGAGCTTTATGCTCCTCCTGCATCAAACAGGATCTTGGCCAAAGAACACTTCAGTCTCTACACTGTATCTACACTGTAGAAATAATGCAGTTTGACACCAGTTTAACTGCAATGGCTCCATCCTACAGAATCCTGGGATTTGTAGTTTTGTGCGGCACCAGCACTCTGGCAGAGAAGGCTAAATACCTTGTAAAACTACAAATCCCAGGATTCCATAGAATTGAGTTACAAGCACTTGAAGTGGTGTCAAACTGTATTATTTCTACAGTGTAGATGCACCCTCTGTCAACCTAAAAGTTACAGGTCGGGAAAGAGGCAGCACAACTGTTGATCTGAATCTGGTTCTTCATGTTTGCTTTTGTTTTTAAGAAAGGGGGGAAGAACTATGAATCCTTCAGTGCATCCCTGGAATTGTCTTCATGAAGAGGAGGGCACTAGCTCCAGAACTGTGGCAAAAAAATAAAATAAATGGAATAAAATAAAATAAGGATCTTGATTCTTGTGCTTGCTGGAGAATTTACAGAACTGCTACCATATCATAGGGTATATTTCCACTACATAGTTATATCAGTTTTTCATATAACGTTAATTCATGTCTACTTCTTATGGAATGCTGAGATCAGTAGTTTTGTGAGATACTTAGAACTCTCTGCCAGAAAGTTCTAGTAGTGGTGTACAAAGAATTCTAAGTACCCCATCAGACTATAAACTCCAGGATTCTATAAGTTGCAGCTGCAGCCCTTTAAATGGCTTGAAAGTGATATAACTACATAGTGCAGATCCAGCCTTAGTGCATTTTTCATCATCAGCACTTTATAGCAGAATGTTTCACACTACCGCTAATATGTTCCAGCAGTTTTACAGCACTTGCATGAGTCTGAAATACACATACTTTTCACACTTTAGTTATCCACTGGCTGGTTTATCAACTCAAGGATATAGTGACTGATCTAATTTGAGCAATAACCTCAATGCTTGCTTATTTTAAACTGTAGTTTGATTCTACTTTAACTGCTATGGTTGTGTCCTAGGGAATCCTGGGATTTGTAGTATGATGAGGGATTTGAAGTGCTCTAGAACACTCCCCTGAATTATATTACTAGAGCTGTCTACCACAGAATTAACCAAACTACAGCTCCTAGGACTCTATAGGATGGAACCATGATAACTAAAGTGGAATCAAACTGATATAATCTTGCAGTACGGATACACTCCTGGATGCCAAGGATGGAGAACAGGTTGTCTTCTGGATGTTCTTGGACTGCAAACCACATGATTCCTCACCATTGGCTATGCTGACTAGGGTTGATAGGAACTGTAGTTAGGCAACCTCTGGGGAGTGGGTGTCACAAGCTGCCCATGTTTCTGCAATGTGCTAAAATGGCCATGTGAGTCAACAGCCCATGAAGATGAGCAGAAGATCCTACCTGAGCCATCACGCCACCAAGACCTGTGAGAAGGTCTCCTCCACTCGCCGTCCCGGTGGTCCAGGTGATGTCTTCATAGTTGAACATAGCAAATGAGAACGTTCCATCAGAGATGAGCAAAGCCTGGAAAGTGTTCACCTGTTCAGAGGATAAATATTTGCTCAGAATTTGGTGTCAGGGGGAGGGAAAGGTTTCCCTTTGACCAACTTTTCCCTTCTAGACTGAACTATTTCACAAAATATTTTGTAAAAAACTGAACTGGTGCAGTGTTTTGTTTACGAGCTTAAAGACAGTGGATTTAATTATTTGCATTATTTTTATTTATTTAATGGATTTTTTAAAAATCACCTTTCAGCATAGATTATCCTCCCCAACATGGTTTGCATACAAAATCCAACACTTTTTTTAAAAATTAATCCCTCACAATCTGGTGGTGATTTTAATTGGCAATCCTTGAGGGGAGATAAATTAGGAGGTTAATCTTGACTTTTTGAAAACAAGACGGAGCTAAGAGAATTTATTTTTTCCTTCCCTTATTTATACACACCAAACTTTGTTTGAGCTGTACATCCTTCCTCCCCAGATGTTGGTCTACGAAAATATCTGTTTAACTATTTTGCTATTTCATACATCCTATAGATGGCAGTGTTAGAATAAGCACAGAAAATCATGAATAAAAGACTGCTGGAATGTCTGATCTAAGCCTTTCCACCTTCATCCAAATATTTTCTTATTTCGGTACATTCCATATTCAAATAGTATATAGAAGTCGCATCTTTCCACCTTGAGGTTTTGACACTAAAAACTATAAGCTGCCAGGCCTGGCTGCTAAGAATATTTTGGCCATTACTTCCTTCCTGTTTTATTTTGGAAAACTTCTCTATTTGGAAAGTTTGAAACAGAATATCCAGGAATTCATTTTAGCTGTGAGTACACCCCCAGATCTCAAAGGGGGAGATGTTGATTTGGCAAGCATGTGCCCATCTTTCATCTGGACTGCTAAAACTGACTTTTGGAACCAAGTACTCAAATCAAAGGGCTAGTCCACCCATTTTCTTTATATGACTTGATTTCACTACACAATAAACCAAACACAATAAACAAACAGGCCCGTGTACTAAAAAAAAGAGAGAGAATTTCATGGAAGAGGAATTAAATCTCTGTTTTAAAGGGATGAACAGAACAAGAGTGGCATTCGTCTATCACAGCTATGGACTAATACCACAATGGCAGCTGGTGGGTTTGCTTTGCATGGCCTACTGGGGATTGAAAACCTGGTCTCTTGGAGTCCTAGCACAGCACTTAAACCACTGCATCACACTGGATTTTGCTAGAATCCCATAGCCTCTCAATATAGCACAGATGACATCATTTTCCACGTAGTTTAAATCTCCCCCATCCCCAAGAACCCTGGAACAAAGGGGAGCTGGAAGACCTTGAGTCCTCTCTGAAACCAGGCTGAGAAGAGGCTGAGCCTATCCTGCCAAATCTAGAAAACTTGGAGTACCAAGACTCCTATGTTATTGAGCCTCCCCTTTATTTTTTACCCGCCTCTTCCCTAGGCTCAAGAGAGAGTACAGCATGAATTAAAATACAATATATAACTAAAACACAAAACCATTTAAACACATAGGTTTTGTTTAAACACAACTATTATACATTAAAATAATCCATAAACTTCAAATACCAATTTAAAATTCATAATCTAAGGCAGCGATTATCATTGAGTGCTCCCAGGAAGAATCAAGACTGCCTGCAATCTATCTTCTGTGTGCTTACTTGGGAGTAAGCTACACTGAACACAGAGAGGGCAGTTCTAAGTTGATGCGCTTGTGAGAGTCTCCATGTTTAAGGATGCTTGAATGCTAATTGATGGGGAAAGTAATTTGTCCTCCCCCCTGCAAGTAGGCAAAATTAATAACAATTAGCCTGCTAATGTTGAGCCTCCTCCCCCAGTTTAGGGATGCCTGCCCTTCTTCCAGCACAGGAAAAAGTAAAACTCAAGAGAGAGACTTATGGGATCCAGCCCATCAAATCACCCAGGAATCTGAATCCATCTTTCTTACGTCCCTTTTTGTCATTACTGTACTGAAAGCAAGCAAGCTGAAACTAATGGAGGTCCAGCCATTAGTGGACTGGCACAGCCATACGCTCCAACACTTCATAGAAGAAAACTGGAACACACATGGCTAAGATAAATCAGAATGTGATCAAGGTGACAAAAGTTATTATTGAAGAAGAACGCATAAGCTAGGAGAAGTTGCAGCAGTTTGCTTTTGCTTGAGGAAAGAGAAAGACTCTGCCCCTTACTCTGAGTTAATTGAGTGCAAACTATTTTGGCAGTTTGAACTCAGTTTGCAGCAATCGATGTAAGCTGAGGACAAAAGGGGAACGTGGAAGAAACCAGGACATTTTAAAAGAGACTTAAAATATGGGACAACAATGGATTAATTGGGATTGTCCCAGCCAAATTGGGACAGTCAGAGGGTATGAATAACACAGCCACAGTTATGTTGCTGTTGCAAAAAGTTCCTCAGTATTTTATTTGTTTTGCCCCACTAGCTAAAGGACTGCACTGTCCATGAGTTTTCGGATTTTAATGTGACAACCACAAACATTGCTGTCTGGATTTCTGCCTTTAGGACTTGTCTCAGTGGGATGCAGAATGGTAAGGCCAGCAAATCAAGACCTGGGAAATGTGGTTTTAAAGTCTCCTCATGAAATTGGAAGTTCAAAATATGAATCACAGAATATTAAAATAGTCCAGCAGATGATACATCAAACAGCAGCCGCTCAGAGCGCTGCCTGCTCAGCTAGAGCTTAAATAGCATGGCTTCAGAGAATTAAATGCAAGAGATTCCAATTTACATCCGATCAGGATATTGCCCACTGTCTGGAAAAGGCCCAATTCCAAAGCAATTTTGGTTGCGTGTAACTTTCTTTTATGGCCTCTCCATGACAGGTGTTTTATAGAACTTCCTATTTCAGCTGCCATAAAAACAGGCCCAATGGACCAGCTCCATCCCTCCCATTGGCAAACTCCTTTAATTCCCTGATTTTAATGGACTGATTAAACCAAGGATCAATTTGACCTAATAAATCTAACACCCACACTAGTGAAGCAAATGTTCAACTGAACTTATGAGGTCATTTTCCTTGGTTCATATTTTGGGGGGTAGAAAACTGGGAAAGAGACAGAGGTGTTTGGTTTTTGATGGATTGATTGTCTGTCTGTCTGTCTGTCTGTCTGTCTAAAAAACTGTTTTCCATCCCAGTAAATAAATCCACTGATATTTGTCTACCCAATTTCCAAATCGGATTTTTTTTAAAAAAAAGGAAAGAAAAAAGAAAAAAAAGACCAGGCATTTACAAAAACAAACAGGAAAGAGGAGAACACTTTGAAAGGTCTGTAAGATGTGTCAGACCTCAGGTGAGATTCTGACCTTGGATGCCATGTTTATAGGTGACATTCATACTCAGATTCTAATTTAAGGTGTCTTTCATACTACACAGTTAAAGCACTTTGACACAGCTTTCACTGCCATGGTTCTGTCCTCTGGAATCCTGGGATTTGTAGTTTCATGAGGTATTTGGAATGCCCTGCTAAGGCGCAACAGTGCATCACCAAACCACCAATCCCAGGATTCTACCGATTTTAGCCACGGCGATTGAAGTGGTGTCAAAGTGCTATAGTTGTGTAGGGTGATTTCAAAGGGCAATGGGAGCCGGATTCTGTTAGGGATATACA
Organism: Gambelia wislizenii; assembly: GCA_030847615.1. NCBI lineage: Eukaryota > Metazoa > Chordata > Lepidosauria > Squamata > Crotaphytidae > Gambelia > Gambelia wislizenii. The sequence goes on from JAUMIR010000007.1 coordinate 37,600,029, forward strand.
CATGCACAAGTCATGCAATGCATTCAGGGCCAAAAACCCACCATTGCACAACAGTGCAGACAGTATGGTCATTTGTGCCTTGTCTTTGCAAGTTGCACATTGTGCATTACATGTTGTGATTATGCATCCTATCCCTTGCATTGTAGTTTCACATTGTGCATTGCAATTGTGCATGCTATATTTTCCATTGTGACTGCACATTGTGCCTTGTGCCTGTGGATCCTGTCATTTGCATTGTATTTGTGCATCCTATACGTTGCATTGTGGTTGTGCATTATGTATTGTGCATTGCGCAATAACACCTAGTAACCGACATGTGTTCTGCAAAGTTGCTATTCTGCATGGGGGATTGCATAGCACTCATGGAACATCTCTCTGCATGTGGGTCTTTATGCTATGGGGATGTTAGGTTGAGGACAGGGTCTGGCTTCAAGGCATGTTTACTCTGATATAACGTTCATGGTAATACTTCCTCACACACCAAGAAGAATGCACAAAATTGCAGCCTTAGCTTTGACACACTTTAGCTGAACTACACTGTCAGGAGCTTCTGGGGCTGCTTATTTGGGTTGGATTAGGAAATGAAATGCCCTCCAGTGCTGGAATGAATCATCCCACCCAGGGTGGTAACTGGATTCTTCACAGGGCAACCTCCACTCCAAACAGCAGTCTAAGCTCTGACTTTTACTCAGACTGGAAGAAGCCAATGGGATCTGCCAGACCATCAGCATCTGGAGCAATTGCAGTGGAAGCTTCCAAATCAGGAGAGCATCTGCTCTGGACACCGGTTGGAAATTTAAAGGAGCTGCCCCAAGGTGTTGAAAAAGGGTTGCCAGGCGAGCAGCATCTCACAGGGGCCAATTTGTCATGGAGCATCAACCATCATTGCTCATATGTCATTCAGACAATAAAGACAGAGTGTAGCAAAGGACAAAATAGTTCTCTGGTTGGAAGCTCAGTTTTCTTAGCTGTTCCATGAATCAGGGGAAAAAAATAACCCCACACTTCTTCCTAGCTCTATTTTTAACATGTTACCAAGCAGTGGTTTTAGGAACACGGAGGTGTTGTTGTCGAGCCAATGAAAGTTTTGCTTTGAACAGAAAATGCTCTGTTGGGAGTGTGGGGAAGGAGTATGGCATGTAGCCTACTGGTTTGTCCCAGCTAGACAAGACCCACTGAACCATCCGTTGAATGTCAGGTCAACACATAGGTAAAGTCATTCCCTTCTACTCTAGATGGGGCAAGCAACAGGATTCACGCCCATGCCTAAGCAGATTAATGTTCCACTTAGGCAGGGACAGTCCCAATGGAACCTCTATCCAACATGAGTTGGACTGAGTTTGCACCCTGGGCAAGATGAGATACTTCCATTTACAGTTCCTGGTTCTTCCCAGGGCAAGTATAGTTGTTTTTTTGCTGGCAAGTTGACTTCAACTTACAGCAACCCTATGAGTGAGAGACCATCAATTGCCCTGCTGAGGTCTTGCAAACTCAAGGATGTGTCTTCCTTGACTGAGTCTATCCACCTGTGATGTGGCCATCCTCTTTTCCTACTGTCTTCCACTTAGCCAAACAATATTGTCTTTTTCAATGAGTCATGAAATTTACAAAGTACGACAGCCTCAGTTTAGTCATCCTGGCTTTTGGAGAGGGTTCAGGCTTGATCTGCTCTAAGAACCATTCATTTCTCTTTTTATCAGTCCATGATATCCATAGAACTCTTCCCCAGGACCACACTGGGTTGAGGGAAAATAAGCTTACTTCATGTTTTGATTTCTTTTCAATATATCTTACACATTGCTCTTACCAAAAACAGACATACTAGTAAGAATACAAACCTAAGCCATTTAAAGTTGGTGGGAGAAAAGATGTGGCACTGATATAAATTCTAATCAATAGGATGCACCCCCACGCCAACTTAAGTACTTATCCAAACTTATTTTATTGTCTGCATGTACATCTAAAACGCTCTTTGCTGTTTTGTGTGAAGGATGGTGTTGTCCAAAATAAATTGCACCATGCTGTAAATACAACCCCCCCCAAAAAAAACCCTCACACAACTCATGCTTCTGCAGTGTCACAGCCTTCCCCGAACTGAGTGAGAACAAGGTTGGAAAAGATCATTACATTTCAAACAAGGCTAAGAGGTAGAAAGGAGCATGCAGTGGCTGTTTTTAAAGTCAATTTCTCTGTAGCAGGTGCTTTTTAAAGCCAGCTCCAATAAGAGTAAGGTCACCACTTCTATTTTCTAAAATAAAACAAAACAATTTCTATTTCTATTTTCTAATAAAAAAGATGGGGCTGTTTTATGTAGTAACATTTGGAAACGACCAATAGTCCCAAATTCAGCAGCAGTATTGGTAACAGGAGCTGCACACAGAAAGCATAGGACTCCCTTGTTGAAATGGCTATCAATTTGCATACTCTCCAGCTGTCCCAGTTTAACAGGGACAGTCCTAATTAATCCTTTATCATCTTACTTTTTCAGCTGCCCTTAAAATGTCCCAATTTTTCTCTCCACCTCTCATTTCTTCCCCTTTCCTTCCCCTCAACTTTTTTTTTTCAATTGCTGCAAATTGAATTCAAAGTGCAAATATGCTCAATTTACTCAGCAAGGAGGAGAGGAAGGAAGGGAAAGGGGCAGAATCTTGCCCTTCCCAGCAGGTTCTGGCAAAAGCAAACTGCTTCAGTCTGTCCTAGCTTGTCTGTTCCTCCTCATTAACAACCTTTGCCCTCTTGACTGTATTCTGATGTTGCTTGGCCACATGCATCCTGGTTTTCATCTGTGAAATGTTGAAGGGGATGCAATTGCTTGCAGGTCCAACACCAAGTGATGGTGAGGCCCTTTAAAGCCAGAACTGCCTTCTCCTATAAAAGCCTACCACCCTACTGAGATCATATCTGCAGGTGTTGTCACATGCTCTCACAACCTCCAAGATACTGTCTATCTGGCTGAGATTAGGTGGAGTTGGCTTTTTGATGGCTGCAGCTAGACTTCTGAAAAAGACCCTGTCACTTTTCAAGCATAGTGCAGGAACTTTACTTTTTTTGGCTAGAGCTCTCAGAATTCCATGCCCTCCCAGACATGGCCATGCTGGGTGCAGGATTCTGCAAGTAGTCCACAAAGTAACTTGTCCAATGACAATATGTGGAGTTAAAACCATTTAAAATTCATTAAAATTTTTTTTTTAAAAAAAAAACAAAAACTGAAGGGAGGGAAAAGCATATATAGCCAAGAGCATTCAGAAGCAATGTCCCCCTGGATATTTCCCCCCTTCAAGAACACAGGACAGAAAGTACATTCAAATTTAGCAGAAGCGTTTATCTGAGGAAGTTTCATTTCCAGTTCCCTTGAGGCACCTAGAGGAGAAGCTTGAAAAATCTATGCCCATCTTAATGGCATCAAGCATATCCCAGACAAGGAATGTAGAAGCAATGCTTTCCTTTCCCAGACAGAAATTGTGGAACACTAGCTATGCCCCAGGCATGCAATGAAAACTTAAAATTGGCAACTGATGGAGCTTCCAGTGAACTCAGAGAAATAAATCCCACATTGAAACAAACCAACAAACAAACCTCACATTGAAAATGTTAGTTGTCAGTTTTAAGTTTTCATTGTGTGGGGGGCTTGTTTGCCCATTTTGTTAGTTGCCAATTTTAAGCTGTCACTGAAAATGTGTGGGTTGTTTGTCTGAGTCCACTACATTCCAGTTATAGGTTTATAACAGAGTTATGGATTCAGAACTGCTTCATGTTCAGGAACATGTACATAGTCATGGTCGTGGCTCTATTACCATGATGGTAAATTCTCCTCCCGAGCCCACCTTAACGGCCAGCTACCTCATGAGTGAAGAAGGTCTGTGCTGATCAGGGCACAAGGAAGAAGATTTTCCCAGCTCTTTCCCACCAGTGGGAGTTTTCAGCTGGATGCAAGGAGTCCAAAAACCCATGGAGCCCTCTCAGCTGTAGGCTGGGAGTACATGGCAGGTCTCTCTTATTTTCATTACCCCATTGTTTACAAGTACAGAAATGACAAATTCACCTGTGGCTTCTCACTGCTTAATTGTGTAATGAACTCCCTGTCTTTCACATGTAAGAGCCATAAACATAGCCATGTATACACTGGGCAGGCCTAAGATATTTTGCTGCCTGAGATCCTATCCGGCATCAGATTTAAAGCTGGATAGGATATCTTGGCATGAGATGGAAAATCCCACAAACATTTCTCTCCATTCCTGGCAGTTAAAGAAAAACAGTGCAGTAAGAGTGAATTAAAAAGCTGTCAGTTTGTTGCCCTTTTATGACACCCCCCAATCTACTTCCTGAGGTGGTCACTTTGCTCTGGGTAATGATAGGGGAGCATCCTATGGTACCAAATCTACACCCCCTCAATGTAGTGCAAAAGTCCACATGCAGATCTATGTAACACTGAGCCATATCCCTGTGACTTACTGAAATGCCCTCAGCCTGTCCAGCACGGCCTTTCTATGTTCTTTGGCAAGCAGGCAGGATTGCAGACGCTTCTGGCTACATCCTCATAGCCAGACATGAAATCATCACAGCAGCACTGAGATGCCTGGAGGATCCTGGCCGATCTCAGCACTGATGTCATCATTTCACATCTGGCTATGGGGAGGGTAGCCAGACACTTCTGCAATACTGCTTGCTTGCCAAGAAACACAGAATGGCTGTGTGGGGCAGGATGAGCTCAGGGACCGCCTTATAATCCTCCCCGCGCTCTCCGGTCCTCTGGGAGGAATTTGTTGCAGCCACAAAGACCTAGGTTGGCAATCACCTCCCAGAGGGCTTTCTCGGCTGTTGCCCCCAAATTGTGGAACGGCCTGCTGGATGAGATCCGCCTATTGACATCATTAGACAGCTTTAAAAAGGCTGTCAAGACGGTTCTCTTCAGACAGGCTTTTCCAGAATAGCTAACCCCGGCCCCAGGAACCCCCTCTGGAGCTCCTAACTGATGCTGCTCGCTAGGAAGGGGTTTTAATAACAATTGTATTATACGTTGATTTTAATTTGTATTGATTTAATAATGTTTTAAGGGGGGGAGGGATTTTGAATTGTTTTATACCATGTACTATTTTACTATTGTAAGCTGCCCCGATTGTTCGCAGAGGGGTGGGATATAAATAAATATTATTATTATTATTATTATTATTATTTACAGTAATACGGGGGGGCAGGCTTTGGCTGTTGCACAGGAAGGAAGAGAATGTCAACCTCCACAATACCAGGAAGAAGACATCTACATGTGTAAGGGAAACGAACAGAATTCCAGCCTGTGTGTTGGTATATGGAGGTCTTGTGCTAGTTGGTACACAGAAGTGGCCTCTCTATAGCAGCTTAACCATGTGACTTGATTCCTCTCCAGCTCAAACAATGGACCAGAGGCAGCAGGTGGCGAGTGAATTACTGTACTTGTGTTTTAAATCTGCTGCTGCCAAACATTAAAAAAAAAATACTATTTCCACAACAACACTCTGTTTTATCGCCTTACCGATCATTCGCTAAGGCGAAAATAGAACATGGCAGCAGTGGGCAGTTGCCAGCCTCACATCCCATGCTCATATGGCCAATCAGGTTAGAGCTTCCTCTCATATGGGAAAGTGATTCATATCGCATTGCTTGTCCCAGCGAGCAGGAATGCGCATTCTCCTCATGGTTTTTTTTTAAAAAAAAACTCTGGGGAAAGGTGCAAAGGCTTTTTCTGCAGAATTTTTGCTGTTTCCCCCCTCCTCCTTCACAATACAGCAAAACAATGCAGATTGCCATTAGGACAGGTTGTCTTCTCTTTGCATTCCACAAGGAATATTTTTGCTGTTTAGACAACTCCCCAAGATTTAATCTGAAAAGAGCTATCCAAGGTGCTGAATCTATTTTGAGGTGAATCAAGTGAGGCAACTTGGATAATTCCTGGGAAGTTCAGACTAAAACCTGTACCAAATTCATTACTCCACTAACATGAAAGCCACCAGCCACCACAGTACATAACCGTGTATATAATGGCTGCCTCCATTCTCTAACAAGGTGCTGAATTTCTCTCTTCTCTTTCTGATGATAAGAGTGGGTTTGTCAAGCAACCAGTTGTGAAATAGTTTTGGTACATCCCAATGTTTTGCCCCTTACCGGGGTTGTGCTGCTACCACCGTAGAAAGTTACTTCTTCCCACGTAGCGATGAAAACTGACACGGCACTGAATGAAGGGAGATTCTTGAAATACTTGCGGATATCTTTGGAGACTTTCTTGAGGAGGGCAGGATCTGTGCTCTCTCGGTAATAGATTTCGCCTCGGATGCCATTGTGGACATCAGCCCAAAAGGGGGCAATGAATGCCCGCCCATCAGCCAAGGGGAAGGACTCGGGTGTGAACTGGCTGACAACCACATTAAAGGAAACAACACCATTGTTGTTGACCTGCAAGGGAGAAAGGAAGGTGTGATTTAAACCAACAGAAGTCTTGGCAGCAAGAGGGAGAAAACCGTCAGCTTAAAATTATACCTATGTTGAAGGAGACAGTGGTAGAAGCTGGGCTATTCAATTAAGGGTTGTAAATAGGGCTATATATCTAGGTTCCTCTGTGCCCCTCATCTCACCCTGAGGCTCGGATGGAATGAAGATTCAAAACTCCACAGAGGAACAAACTGCAGAGATCACATCCCATAAGTCTGCACTCCCTCTTTGGCATTCTCTCTGCATGCTGAAAGAGGCTGAGTGAGGCAGGCCTGTGGAAATAGTCCAAGCCAAGCTCCAACATAATACCATTAGTATCCACACATGCATGCTTACAAACCCAAAACAAATTAAAACACACCACTGCCAGCCTGCACGTTTCCTTTCCCACATTACTTTTATACCATCCAATGTTTCACAGATGAAAACTTGAGTAGGCAAACAGCAGAATGTGGTCGAGGTGGCAAAAGCTATTAATAAGAAAGAACAGGCAAACTAGGAGAGGATGCAGAAGTTTGCTTTTGGCAAAACCTACTGGGAAGGGCAAGATTCTGCCCCTTCCTTTCCTCTTAGCCCTGATGAGTTAATTGACTAAAAACTACTTTTGAACTTTGAGCTCAGTTTGAAGCAAACTGAAGTAAGCTGAGGGGAAAAGTGGAAGGAGGAAAGAGAAACCGGGATACTTTAAAAGCAGCTGAAAAGTGGGATGATAAGCAGGACTGTGCCTGTCAAATTGGAACACTTGGAAGGTATGATACTTTTCTGTGCCCCGGGTATTTTTCAAGGAAGACCCATTCTCAGTTCCATGGATGTCTTGGAGCTGCTTGGATTCCTGCATATTATCTGAATTGTTCTGTTTGCATTTGGTGCACATCTTTAAATGCCCAGGGTTTTGATGGTGTGGGCTCACATGGGGGACATGGGCAGAATCTTGTTGGACAATTACAAAAGCACAACCTAGAGTCACACACTGGTGGCTGTTTTGTATACATGATCTCTATATTGTTGTTGTGTGCCTTCAAGTCATTTCTGAATTATGGCAACCCTATCACGGGATTTTCAGCAAGATTTTTTTCAGCGGGGGTTTGCCTTTGCCTCCATCTGAGGCTGAGAATGTGTGATTTGCCCAAGGTCACCCAGTGAGTTTCCATGGCTGAGTGGGAATTCAAACCCTGGTCACCAGAGTGGTAGTCCAATGCTCAAACCACTACACCATGCTGGCTTGCAATCCCTACACAGTCCCTAGTTTAGGGGATTCACAGGGTCCATGAAAGCCAATCCCCACTTGCTAGGCTGCAGCCACTGCAATCAATGGGGGTCTGTTCCCCTGTTGTTCAGGAAGCAGAAGACTGACGTTTCCACGCACCACCCCTTGTATGAGCAGCATGAGGGGAAATTGTGATAGGGGTCCTGCTTCTGCCTATTGCAACAGAGATTGCTCATGGGAGGAGATGGAAACAGCAGCCAGCTGCTGCCCAAGCAACAGAGGAACAGACCCCTGTTGATTGCACAGGGTGCTACCGAGTAAGTGGGGACTGCAGGGAATGGGAGTCACTGCATAGCATTATAACCACAGTGCTTACACATAAAAAATACCCCAACAGGATGTTGGCTGATATACAGTGGGACCTCCATATAATTCATTCTGGAACCCCCTGGGGATAGCAAAAACTGTGGATGGTTGAGTCCCATATAATATCAATGGACACCACCATGTTAGTTATGGGCACCACCATTTTAGGTATGGGCACCACCATTTTAAGTATATGGAGGCAACATTTTAGGTAGGCAGTGATGATCCATGGATGCTCAAATCTGAGGATATTGAGCCTGTGGGTGTGGAGGGCCCACTGTACTTGCACACATATCTGCAGAAGTGGAGAGAGCTATTGTTTTAGGCCACTGGTGGGTTTGGGGAACTATAGTCCATTTTTCCCCAACTCTACATCTCCCCCCACCCCCTGCTGCCCAGTCTCCTAGCCTTTGGGACAAGAATGAAGTAGTCCCATCGATAGGCCAGATCTTTGGCCAACAACGGTTTTTACAAGTGGGCCTCTCAGAGAAGGGTGGCAGTCCACTTTCCCAAGGGGACAGTAGAAAAGTCATGTGGCTTTATAGCCTCTAGTCCTGCCTTTCAGCTTTTTTGGGGGTGGGTGGGTTGGGGGGTTAAAAATGTCTCTCCATTGGCAAACTGGGAGACAGGTGGCTGGGATTTCTCAGGGGATCTTGTTTAACTCTAGAACCTCCGACTGCATTAAGCTGGACTTCTAAGTTCATTATCTCCCACCGCACATTTGGTGGGAAAAATACAGGAAGCCATTACATCTCATGGTGGTGGGTTGCTTTCATACTATAACTTCAATTGATGGGTTAATGATGCTAAGACAGAGGCCAGTGTGTTGTTATGGTTAGACTGGGTATTTGGAGACTGAAGTGGAAGCCCTCATTCACCCATGAAACTCAACGGGTGACCTTGGGCCAACCACGCTTGCACTCTCAGCCTGGCTTACTTCACAAGGTTGTTGTGAAGACAAGGTTATTGGGGGGGGAGATGTGAGATCTATGTACTCTGCCTTGAGGTCATATAGGATAGAACTGTAAGCAATAGAGAATTGAACAAATGATCAAAAATCTTCAATTAACTTTTGGCTCATTTCACTTTAAAAATCCTGAAGACATCTCAGCAGAAGAAAATATAAACATGTGCCGATTTAAAGTTCCCCCAGATTTCCCCTTAGAGAGGGACCACAGCTGAGTGGCATAGCTCATGCTACATATGCACAAGGCTTGAACATCCATTCAAATATCTTAGTTCAAAGGGTTGGGGAGCAAGAGATGAGAAAGCAAGGGCACAATGAAGCACAGCTTGGAAAAGTTACATTTTTATAGCCTCCAACTGTCCCAGTTTGTCAGGGGCAGTCCTGATTAACCCTCTGTCATCCTACTCAGCTGCTGTTAGAATGTCCCAGTTTCTTTCTCTCTCCCTCTCACTTTCCCATTTGTCCTCAGCTTACTTCAGGTGCTGCAAATGGACTTCGAAGTGCAAAAGTAGCTTGTACTCATTTTAACACAGCAGGGGAGAGGAGAGGGCAGAATCTTGCCCTTCCCAGTAGATTCAGGGAAAAGCAAACTGCTGTGGCTCTCCTGGCTTGTGTGTGTTTTTTCTCATTAAGAACTTGTGCCGTCCTGACCATGCTCTGATGTTGCTTGGTCCCTTGTGCCCCAGTTTTCATCTGTGAAATGTAGGAAGGGATGCATTTTTGAACTACAGCTCCCAGAATCTCCCCTGGCCAGCATTGCAGTGAAGAGTTGTAGTCCAAGAATGCAACCTTTCCATGCTCTGAGTTAGATCAACAGTCTGAGTTGGTAAGAAGCAGCTTTAAAACACAGGGAGCTGTCTCTTTTTGCATCCGTTTCTTTTCTTTTTTCCACACAGGTTTTTGCTCCTCTCTTGTTCCCGCATCAAAGAAGTCATTCTGCCCCTTCAAGCACCAACCAGGGAGATCAAATAAATGGAACTGGCCCTTTGCAAAAAAAAAAAAAAAAAAAAAGTTCCTGAAGCAGGAACAAAATAATTCTTTATTTTCCTACAGCTCCCTCCATATTCTTGTTTCTTGTCATGCAACAGGAATAATGTTAGACATGTCAAGGCCCGAGTATTGCTTCAGTGTTTAATCACCTGCAAACGACAATTTATGGCCTTTTATATTCCTGCCCCATGAACATTAGCCCATTAAATATACCTTTGACTTTCTTAATCATAAAACCTATCAGTTCATGAAATCTAAGAACTTGTCAGGTGGGATCCTATAAATCTTCCCTCTCTCAGAAATGCCGGAGGAGAGCTGTGTTTAAAATGCAGGTGGCTAATGGCCAGGAAATGACTAATAGGGCCCGAACACTGCCAGGGACCCCAGTCCTTTACTTACAAAAATGGTCCTGTATGGGATTCCGAAGAAGATGAATGGGAAAGACAGCTTGATTTCTGGGGAACTGCCGTCATCCACTTTGGGAGTTTTGGTGTCATTCTGCCAGAAGGGATACAAAATCGCCATGGGCTGAGCTGTAATTGGGGACATATATATTATTCCAGAGGCCAACCACATCACGGGCAGTCATCAGCAGTACACAGTCAGAACCATCTCAGCTCTCTCATCCTGACATCCATGGCTGGAATCCTGTTGGAGACTCAGGCCTTCATAAATGGACTTACAGAATAATAGAATCATAGAGCTCATCTATACAAGTGGGGAAAAAATGGATTGCTCTGCAGTACTGTAGTAGCAATTTGCAGCAGCCGTGACTTCTCTTAATGGTTTTGCAGCCCCCATAAACTTTGCATGCCCTCTAGCCAAGATGGTGGCCACAGGTGATTTACTCATGTTTTTAAATCTGCTGCTGCTGATTTTTTTTTTTAAAAAAAAACATTTACCATAATGTGCACAAGCAATATTTCACGTTTACAAAAGAAAAAGAAAAGAAAGGAGAGGAAAAGATTACCATTTTATTGCCTTACTGATCTCTTGCTAAGCCAAAAATCCAACATGGCAACAGCAGGTGCTTGCCCTGTTTGCAAGCCCCACTCCCATGGTTGTCTAGCCAATCAGCTTGCGCTGCCTCTCCTATGGAAAAGCAGAGCGATGTGAATGCAACTGTCTTAACAAGCGGGCATGCACATTCTCTATGGAGCTTTTTAAAAACTCAGAGAAAAGCTGTGAAGGCTCTTCGGTAGCAGTTTATGGAGTTTCCAGCTGCCCCCTTCCAAATACGATGCATCGATGTGGATTTACGTTAAGACAGATCGATTTCTAAGCAAATTCTATGAGGATTATTTTGACTGTTTAGACAACCCCACAGAATCATAGAGTTGGAAGACACCACAAGGGCCATCCAGTTCAACCCCCTGCCATGCAGGAGCTATTTTGAGTTCCAGGGCTTGAGAAAAAGACAGAAAAATGCATAAATATGATGATGATGATGCCTGTTTTTAGTTTATGTGACTTCACTCTTTTTATTCTAAAAGCTGCCTTGACTCCCACCCTTGGGGAAAAGGCAGGATATAAGTAAAGTGATTTGATGATGGTGGGTATAAAAACAAAAACCAGAAGCAACAGCCCAAACCCTGATATAGGCCTGTATAGATCCCCAAAGCCACAGGCTAAAATAATATTACTGATAAATGCTACTCTTTATCAAAACATCGCAGCCCCTGACAGAACTCCCTGTTCCTAAAGCAAATTGAATTGCTTTGCCTTGTCTGAGGTTACCTCCCAATACATTGTTGGCTTTTTAACAGGAGGAAATAGGTTGTGTCAGAGAGAAAATAACTTTACTTTCTCCTCATTATATCCAGTGAGCAGTGAGCTGAATCCACACTAGCCAAAGAAAACAATCCACCCTTTGTTGCTCTGTTTGGGTCCTCAGGAGATACTTATTGTAGGTTTTTCTTGCAAGAACCTAGTTCTGCTTTCTGAAAAGGCAGAGGCCTCTTGACTCCTTCTTCACTTAGATCCTCAAGCCAGCTTTAAGCATTTTTAGTTTTAATGTAAAGAGTGGGGGGAGGTTATAAAAAAATATTTCATACTGCCCAGTTATAAGCCCTATGATTCCACTTTAACTCCACGGTTGCATCCTATAGAACCCTGGGATTTGTAGTTTGATGAGGCACATAGAACTCTCCAGCTGGGAATTCTAAATCCTTGTCCCAAATGACAGAAATTATCCCAGAATTCCATGGGGCAGAACCATGGAATTAAACTGGAATCAGAGCACTATAACTGTGTAGTGTGCAAGGGCCCCTAGATCATAGAACACAAGACAGATATAGTTGCCGTTTAGGCTAAGCAATGTTTAGCAAGGGCTAAAACCTAGTTTTTTGGGGGGGAGAGTATTGCTCCTCCCAATGAAAAGGGATTAATGTACAGCTTTACCCATCTTCAGTTCAGCTAAATAAGTACAATGAGGCAATGAGAAAGATTTGGGGGTGCCCTGTGCAAACCAAATACAGTATCCCCCAGAATGGATCAAGAAAGTAATCTTACTGTAGTCCAAAATCTACTATTTATAAAGGATACTGAAACATATGACTGTATAATCATCAAAACGTTACAGGATGACAAAGCCATAAAAGCATAAACAAAAGCATACATTACAAGATATAATGGTGTGGTTACAAACATAAGGATAGTTTAAAAATAGTAGATTTTGGACTACTGTTAGACTTGATCCGTTCTGGAGGATATTGTATTCAGTTTGCCAGAGGGATGGGTGCTTGGGTTTTCCCTGTGCAAGCCAGATTCTGTATATGCAGTGAAGTAGAAGATTTGGCCTATTGTTTATTGGGATGGCAGTTATGTTCCAGTTATCTGTATTTCTTGGGAACAAATGTCATTCTCTCTTACAACAATCCTACAATGTGCTTTGATTTTCTTTTTTTGCTTCTGTGCTATATAACCTTTGCGAGTTTATCATCTATCTGCTTTGTCCAAAGAGTGGGGGATAGACCCAGTTTAGCCAATGATGGGGAATTTGATCACCAGCCAGGGGTAGGCTGGGTAGAATTCTTTTGAGGTCTCAATTCTACCCTTGGCTATCAGGGAGTGCTTGACCACAGAAAAGGCTGGAAAGCATCACTGCTGTACAGCATCTTCTGCATAATTTTCAACCAATAAAGCTTATCTCACAGCAGGAACGTGTTTCAGTGTTCAGCACAGAAAGGACTCTTGAGGAGGGCTGGAACTACATCCAGTTCTGCAAGAGGACAACCCATTTAAGAAAAAAAGAAAAGGAAAAGAAACATTTAAAATGAAAGGAACCATCAAACAGTTTTTAAATCTCATGGGGTTTTGTCCATAGAATCTCCGTATTTGAATTCTCCAAGCATCCAGGACTGCAAATTTTTCCATTAATTTTTTTTTAAAGGATTTTGGTAATTTACCCCGTTCTTCTTTAATCTTCTTATCAGAGAGTCTGTCCAATCTAGGCGATAATACCCCATTCCAATTTCCAAGAATAATTAAGTTCTCATAAGAATATTCCATCTGCTGAGCTGTGAGCTTTTCGTAAAATTCAGATCTGGCTCCTATAGGGGCATAGATACCAACTAGCAGAGTTTTAATCTCTTGCAGTTGGATCTCAACCCCTACTTGTTGATTATAACAGCAGATTGGCAATGGGACCAATTGCCAAAAGAGGTGGTGGGGTCTCTTTCTCTGGACATCTTCAAAAAGAGGCTGGACAGCTACCTGTTGGGGATGCTCTAGCTGAAAGAGGGAGGTTGGACTTGGTGGCCTATGGGAACTTTCCCAATTCTATGATTTTGTGATTCTATGAAAATGTGTGTGTATGTGCATGTGTGCACACGCGCGAGGATCCTCTGTACAGACCTTGGAAAAATTATCTTTCTTACACTACAATTCCCAGAATCCCCTAAATGTTATGGGCCGTGGACATCTTGGCTGGGAGAGTCTAGGAGTGCCCATAAAAAAAGGGCATTTCCCCACCCTGCTTCCAGTGGTACCTGTTCTAATACTTCACTTATAGGTCCATTTCCAACCAAAGGCCCATTTCTAAACCATAGCCACATCATCTCTGAACAGCACTTTTAGCCTTTTCAAATCACATATCGCTCTCCCATCTTTGTCTACAGTTACACACTTGATATAGAAGCGATTGCATAAGGGTTATCTACACCAGCCAGGATATGCCAGCTCCCTGCCAGTGTATCCTAGCTCCAGATCTGGCCTGTTCTTCCCCCGTTACCTGGAGAAAATGGGCTGGTGTCCAAACAGGAACACTAACCCATCACCATAGCTGTCACCACCACCATTTTCACTGTGGACATGGAAGCCAGGAAGGGGACCTGCAACATGTGACTGTAGGACCCCTGCATGTCACCAGCCTTGGTTGCATGCTGAGGGACTCCTTCCTGGCTTCCAGGAAAGCCAGGAAGATGGAGGAGGTGGCAGCAAGGGATGACATGCTTGGATGGGCTCCTGAAAGACACACAGGGCCTGATCCATTCCATCCAGATTAAACAGGGTCTTTTCTTATCATGGTTTATCAGGCCCTACCCTGGCTTACCCTCATTCCAGCCCCATATCTGCTCTGGCGGTGGTGAGGACTGTCCAGGGGGCAGATTGAGGCAAAGCCCTGTGTCATATGGACTGCAGGGCTCTGGAACAGGGGCAAGCCAGGGTATTTAGTCCATGTAGATAAGCCCATAGTCATGTTTCTCCAAATTTGCCAACATTACAGTGATGGATAGGATTCATGGATAGGATTCCTTGATTCTCATTCAATTGCACAGCTTGGACTTCTCATGGTGTCCAGCACACCTTAGCATTTTCACACAACTAGGTGTGCACATGTAATGCATGTGTGTGCGCACTGGGATTATGAATGCAGAACTGTCTTTTCTGCAGAAGTTTTGGATTATGATTGGAACTGCTGGATTGGATGCAAAGGTGCTGTAATAAAATACATTATAGAAATATTAAAGATTGTATGTATGTGTATGTGCCTTCAAGTTGCCTGTTGCCTTATGGCAACCTCATGAATTTCATAGGGTTTTCTTAGGCAAGGAATACATAGAGGTGGTTTTGCTAGTTCCTTCCTCGGAAATATAGCCTATAGCACCTGGTATTCATTGGTGGTCTCCCATTCAAGTACTAACCAGGGCTGACTCTGGTTAGTACTTGGGCTGATCAGACAGGATGTGGTGCCTTTTAGAATACTGCTCAGAAAACTGCAGCCACTAGTTGCTTACTGATTCTATCTACCTCTGTGGATGAAAACAAAGCCATCAAGGACAAATCTCTTGTTGTTACATTGTTGACTGCAGCATGCCTACAATTGCTCAAAGTTGGGAAAACCCAGAGGGACTGAATGCTAAAAGCTTGGATCATGCAGATATGATATGCAACGTTGATGGATAAATCAACACATGGAAACTGAGCTTTGCCAGGTTTAGCACTAGGAGGTACATTTCTTGAAATGTGGTTCTTTTTCATTGCCAGCCTTTACAAACACAGGTACACAATCACTCCTCCTCTTCCCCGCTCCAATTTTTGGAAAGATATATTTGTTAACTATAAGTACCCGTGAGTGTTTCGTCTTCTTATAGTTATAGTGAATTTTTCTATATCTCTGCATGAACTAAAAACGCCCAATAGTTTTCTGTTTTTTTTTTTTTTAAAGATGCAAAGGTATCCTTGTTATCACAGGAAGCTTCCTCCACCCAAAGGAAAGTTATTCCCCCCTAACCCAATGGAATGCAAATTTTCTTTGCAAGAGAAAACCAAGCCAGAGATCCAGAGAAGTACAGTGGGCCCTTGGTATCCGCTGGGGTTTGGTTCCAGGACCCGCCATGGATACCAAAATCCGTGGATGCTCAAGTCCCTTTATATACTGTGGTGTAGTGAAAATGGTGTCCCTTATATAAAATGGCAAAATCAGGGTTTGCTTCTTGGATTTAAAATATATATATACAGTATATATTTTCAAGTGGCATATGGTAAAATCTGTAGATGCCAAATCTGTGGATACAGATGGCTAACTTTTGTGCAGGCTTTCCAGCAAGATGCTTCTATTTCATAGTAGATTTTGTAACAAGTGTGGGCAGTGTGGTCCACCAGCCACATGCAGGTCTGAGGCCAGTCTTAGTGCCCTCAAGGGCTCCCAGCACTCCTGATCCCACACTGAGCAGATAATTTGTGTTCAATGGCCAGAAGCACATTCGGACCCACTAGACTGTTTTAGTGGTTTGGGATTCTTTTATTTTTATTTTTTGCCTCCTAACAATTTTCTGCAATCTTTAGGATTCACCCAATAGCACTAATATGTGTCTGCCCCAGTTTTAAGATCCCTGGGGGAGGGCTTTCTCTTGGTCCCATCACCATCACAGACACATTTGATGAGGATATGGGAGAGAGTCTTTTTGGTGGCTGACCCCAGATGGTGGAATCTGCTACCATGGTTTGAAGCAAGAAGTTGGGCAAGCCTGGGTGGAGCCAGACAATTGCAGCTCATGGAATTTGGGTGTGTATGTGTGCTATGGAGAAAAGGATATAATCTAATGGTTTGTCTGTTAACGGATTAGATAGGGCCAGTTAGAAATAGAGATAGGGTCAGTTAGAAACAGAGATAGGGCCAATTAGGAAGATCCTATGGGAGCTGAGAATGTGAAGAGAATTCAGGGAGAAGTGTTACTTTGTCTGAAACCATGTTTTTACTGTGCACTGCATATAGAAACAGGCTAAAGCTAGAAGGTTGTGCATTGTTGTCATATAATAAATATTTATTGGATTTTTTTTTATTTTCTACATCTCTGTCTGAAAGTTTTAATTTAATAATGAACAAGAAAAACTGACCCAGCTTTACCACACTGGCATATCCACTTGTCCACTATAGTGGCCACTTTGAATCCTGGGTATCAGATCCAGGGAGGGACCCGAAGGGTAAAAAGGCAAGGTGAATAATAGGAGCTCAAAGTTTAGAACTGTGGAGCCAAGCTGGAGAAGGAGTCCATCACACGTGGGAATTTAGATTGCCTCCTTTGACTCTTAACTGTCTGATATAGAAGTTCTTTTAATTGAGATGTGTTACATTCTTATTCCTTTAACAGCATTTTAAAATTGTGTTTTGAATTAAAGTTTCTAGCATGATTGTTTAATACAGGTCTCTCCCCTGCCCCAATATCTGCAGAACCAGTATCTGCAGTTTCAGTTATCCACAGCTGAAAAAATAGGAACACATACCACAGCATTGTGCTGGAAAATGCCTACGTATCCTCTCTAGGAATTGCTAGGTCCTCCAACACAACTCTATGGAATGTTGTGGTATGCTTGTACTGGATAAAATAATTTAACAGGGTTTGCTATTATCCACAGTTTCACTTATAAATGTATTCCCTGCAGATATGGGGGTGGCTTGTAGTTTGTTAACTTTTGCATTATCCATAGTTTTAATTGCTTTTCTTCTGACTCATATTGCAAACCACCTTGGCTCCTGTATCAGGAAAAAGATGGGATATAAATGAAGCAAATAAACAAATGATCTTTAGGATTCAGCCAACAATACTAATACTGCCTTCTTGTTTCTCTGTGTCCCTTGTAGGAAGTGTGGCCTCGCATTCCTCCTCTTTATGCCAGTTGCCAAAAGTTAAGTTTGCCATAACATTCTATGCTTTCATCCTGCCAACGTCTAGCATGCTTAATGCAAAATACACATATTTTCCTCTGGAAACGACAGGTGTTAACAATTTCCTATGAGACTCTGTGTGTGTGTGTTTGAAAATGATTGTGCTGGAGGCATTCACATAAAGTTTCCACCAGCCCGTCATAAAATAGAGAGATTGGCACAGCAGTACAAGCAGTCAGAAAAATCAACGTACCTCTGCATATGGAGACAGAACAATAGGAAAAGATTCTCTTGCCAGATAATGAATGTGTCAAATCATTTCGCAGCTGTTAGCTAATAGCTGAACAATTACAATTCAGGTCACATCTGTTACATGTAGGATCAGGTCCTCTTTCCTAGGCATGGAATGCAGCTCAATATTTCTCCATTGCTGTTTTAAGCCTTAGCACTGAGCTGCAATTTTGCAGGTTGAGTGGCATGATAGATCCCATGAGGCTGCCTACACACAGTTCACCCAGCCTTGATATGTGTCAAGGCAGTATAGCAGTTTCCCTTGCTGATCTAGATAGTCATGCAGGTCAGGAAGAAACACCTTTGGAACCATGCCAAAGGCAGAGCTTGGGAAAGTTACTTTTTTGGACAACAACTCCCAGAATCCCCCAGCCAGCATTTAAAAGCTTTTCATAAGAATTAGTAAATATCTGGAAATGTAGTTTTCCAAATGTTTGTTTCCCAAACCACTCAGAATTTACAGAGAAATTGATCTGTTATTTATTATCATATGATTTCTATCCTGTTTTTCAATTGATAACAAGTCCAGAAAACTCTTTTAAAAAGCAAAAACAAAAATACCCGAAGCATCAACTGTATCAAACAATAAAATGCATATATCTGAGAGAAACAGTTAGTAATTGAATACAAACTTGCAATTCAATGAACCCTCCCAAACATCTGAAATAAAATGACCTTCTCCCAGTGCCTGCAAACTAGAAGACAATGTGTGGAGAGAACTGAATAATCTCAGTGCCACCACTGAGTAAACCCTGTTCTATATCACCATCCTATTTTGCCTGGAGGACTGAATTCAGTTTCAAAGTAATTCTTAAGGTTACATTCCAGTGCTTAGACTGCCAGAAAGGTAAAAAGAATGGGACCACAAATACCGGCAAATTTTAATTTAAAGCTCTTGCTGCAAGTAACTAAACCTTCGATGATCCACTTTATTCTTCTGGAATGGAGGGAAATCTGCATAAAAATAGGAAACCACCAAAATATGCTATCTTGTGGAATGGGTACTGCTGTCTATGGAAGCCCAGAAGGACAAATTCAACCCCAGGGCCTGAGCTTTCTCTTGTCTTTTTAAAAGAAAGAACAGTATAAGTCACTCTCTCTCTGGCTTTTCTTCATAAATGAAGATTCAGGAAGGACTCATCCCGCGCTTTCTGCAAGCACACTGATGACTAAAAAGACCAACCTGAGATAAACAAGTCCAGTTGCAGAAAGTCAAGAGCTTTGATAAATGGACGATAAATGTCAATTGGGATCATATGGGTGGCAGTGGTAAATTAGGTACTCAAGACAGTTTTGGTGGAAGCAACAGGCATCCACTGCTAGTTGCAGTTACGCCTGCTATCTAGTAAGCAGACACCCCATGGGTTTCAGTGATTTGCACACTAAATGTAATGACTTTCATGTGCACCGTGACAGTCTGGGAACTGCTTCCACATGGGGTGATCTCATGCAGTTGCAGAAGGCCATGCGCATGCCAGAACCATAAGACTGAATGAAATTTCCTTGTTTTCTCCTTGTTTTCTCCAAACAGGAAGGCCCCCATTATTGGTCCTGCCCATGCTGTATGGCTTCATCCACACATATTCCCCCAGCAGTGTGGGACTGCAGTACAGGGAAATAAAATACCAATGGCCAAAAGCATACCCGCCAACTGTCCCTATTAGGCAGCGACAGTCTCTGATTTTAGATAGATAGATAGTGTGTTATTCAAAAAACATCACACAAAACATAATGTAGGAATAGACATAACATACAACACAATAAAATCTCACCAACATACATAATACATAAAACATCCTCCCGAAAATGTACCAGTTTGTTCTCAACCTATATATTAATATACATTAATTAATATATACTCCTTATATTAATCGCACCTCTAGCACATAATAGTATCCTTAATCTTGAAACATAAACAATATGCACACATCAAGAAAATTCATTTATCACACGGTAAACATAAGCTATAAAAGCAACATCTTAAACTTTTGCCATTGCTTCAAATTCCTCCAACTTATCAATTGAGTAAATTATATCCAAAATGACATTCCTACCACTTTACCAGATATGCTCTGTAAATAGTCCAACATAGGTTGCCATGCTTCCCTAAATTTAGACATAGGTTTGTTTCCCAGTAAATGTGTAAGCTTCTCCATTTCCAACAATTCCAGTATTTTCTCCAGCCATTCTTCTTCATCTGGAATAGTAGACTTTCACCAGTGTCTGGCCAGTACTATCTTGGCTGTGGTTATAATATCATAGATTCATAGAATCATAGAGTTGGAAGAGACCACAAGGGCCATCATGTCCAACCCCCTGCCATGCAAGAATACCAATCAAAGCACCCCCAACAGATGACCATCCTCTGTTTAAAAACTTCCAAAGAAGGAGACTCCACCACACTACGAGACAGTATATTCCACTTCCAAACAGTCCTTACTGTCATATGTCAGATCAGTTTCTCTAAATGAATTCCTAATTTCATATCTGGGCTGAATTTCCCTAATAAGGGCAGTGACAATCTCAATAAATCCTTTGCTGTTCCACTTTTTCTGCTGCCTTTAAAATGTTCAGCTTTCTTCAATTGCTGTGAACTGAGCTCAAAGATAAAACCACTTTGCACTCAGTTAACTCAATAAGGGGGAAAGCGGAAGAGGCAGAATCCTGCCCTTCCCTATAGACTCAGGCAAAAGCAAATTGTTGCGGCCCTCCAGCTTGTGTGTTCTTTCTTAATAATTTTTACCATCTTGACTATACTCTGATGTTACTTGTCCACATGTGAACCGGTTTTCATCTTTGGAGGGTACGCAAGACGCCCTTCCAAAGGTTGGCAATAGCTAGATACTGCTGGCCTGAAATGCCTACCTGCCAGAACAGACAATGCTATGGGATGATGGAAGCTTCAATCCAAACAACAGAGAGAGGGCCAAATGTTCCCCATCCTCATTTGAGAATTAGGGTACCAGTTTGCATTCCGAGGCATGCTTTTCTTACTTAGAAATAATTTTGGTTTCAGCCAATGGGATGCACTTGAGAAAGTGTGTTTTAAAACTGAGAAGCCATTCTCTATACATGCCTCATTCTTATGTAGCATATCTCTGAATGGAATGGATCCCCTATTATGTGCATAGACAGTATCAGTATCAAGCCTCTGAAAAGCTGAAATACTAACCTTTTTGTCGTACAATTATGAAGAAAAAGGCCACCCAGCTTCTAAAGAATGACTGATAATTCATCCTAGAAGAATTAAAATTAAGAAAAAGTGTAACCAACAGAGTCATTCATGGGGAACTGGGTTTCCTAGATGAAACCCTGATGAAAGGTGACATACGGGGCCTCTCAACGCTGTTTGATTAGTCCAGATCATTAGAAATTTTGGAAATTAAGCCTCTTCATCTATGTGCACAAAGCAAAGCCTCTTAATGAGATAGCAGTGAATGGGACCTTTTTTGGTTAGGGAAAAAAATTAAATTAAAATTGTTTGGCTGATGGTGTTGGGGGTAAATGGAGAACACAGTCTTGTGATGGAAGGCAAGAGTTTAGAAAACACTTCCAATGACAGTATTAATGGGGTTTAAGACTGAAACAACCCAAAGGAAACACTCAATCTCTTAATAACCCAAACAATCCTTTCATGATCTCTATGCTACAGTGCTTTTGGCTGAACCACTTCTCTTTGTATATCAAAAAGCGAGTGGCAATTATCCACCGTGGAGAGCTCTCATCACTGGAAGACTTTATTAGTGGTTGCTCTAACTAATCCTTTTGTTTCCTCTGTCTTGGTCTCTTCTTTTTCTGTATCAGCTGGTGAGCTGAGGACTGCTGAAAAATTCCCTGACTGGGGGGATGGAAGTACAAACATTGACACAGCTGCCTGTCTTTTGCATTACGCAGACATCAATTTTATAAAGAGTTTGGCCCGGACGTGGGGGAAGGGGCAGAGAGGGGGATGAAAAGAGAAGTTACATAAATAATACATAACTCCTAGGAGGGCATTTTAATTCCTTTCCTGCCCAGTGAAATTTGTTATAAATTATTAATCCAGTACAAAATAGTTCTCAAGGTAAAGCGCTCACCATTTCAGTACCAGTTCATTTTTTAATGAAAGGGGGGGGCAACGTTTGCTCCTTTGTCCTACAATCTGTTGCAGGCCATCAAACTAAATGGGGAGACATTTGTTAGCATGTCAATCACTGCTCCTATTAATAGGGTCGAAGAGCACTGATCGACATGTTCACAAACTTCTCCCCATTTAGCTGTATGGTGAGAACAGTTTGTTCTCACCAGCACCACCTGGGCCTTTATTGATAGGAGCTATGTGGAGTGTAGATACTAAAGCAATGGGATGGGACTACAGATAGAATAAAATTCATTCAAAAGTGTTCTATTGTGTTCCCAGCTCAAACTAGACTTCAGCTCATTGGGTTTGAAGATTCCTCTGATAGGCAGGAATGCTTAATTTACAGAGGAATATACACACAATTCAACTTATCTCTCTGTCTAATTGTCTCCAAAACTGTAGACAAGATCCAGCAAACCCAGTTGGCAACTATAGCTGCACTCATGTTTTAGGCCTACTCTAAATATAGTGGGCTTTATTTCTGAGTAAACATTCATAGGAAGCAAGTATATCATGACTCAGTGAAAGCAATGAAGTGGGACTTCATCATGACCAATGTAAACCCCAGCTGCATTAAGAAGAAGAAAAACACATAAAATCCATAAATGTGTAACACACATGTTAGAATCAACCAAACTGTGATCAAAAAGCACGCCAGCTTCCAAGCTCTCCAGTGCTTTTGATTGATTTTAATGGGACTTACTTCCACCCCACATAATCACACACACACATATCTTGGGGGAGTGGAATGGGGTGTCCACACATCTGTGATCATCATTAATTCTTTTGGATTTGTGCCTTCCGTGAATAAAGACAATTCAGAAATTCGCCCAACTTTCTCCTGCAGTATACAGCCATCAATCATGCTTGCTGAAATTCCTTAACTACAGACTTTAAAATGTAGCCTTGTATAATGTTCTTTTCAAATTCATATCTATTAACATTTCTTTAGGCATATCCTGATCTCATTTTCTGCAAAAGGTAGGAGTAAGAGAGATATATCTAATAATAAAATGTAAAATTCGATAGTATAAAGGAATGATACCTAATTATTTATAGAAACATTCTATGTATGTTTCACATATGCATGATAGGTATATGAGATACTAAGGTGAAATTTCAGCATTTATCTATATATAACCAGGAGCTGATACTGACAATAGCAAATGTGACATACTATTCAACTATCAAATAAATTCAGAATCCCCATTCTACTGATCATATTTCTTTCTGCCTTTTCAGAGGGATTGGATTAATTTCAGCTCCTCAAACTTTTTCCTGGTTCCTAAGTATCAGATAAAGAGAAATGTAAAGGTACCTAGTCAGCTATTCTACCACCATCGAAATGCCAAACTACCAAAGGATAGACTCAAAAGAAGAGTTACAAGGCAGTCTAAGAAAGAAAGAAAAGAAGAAAATTGCTTAAAAAGAGAAAAGTAGATAAACATATGGAAAAAGAAATCACCAACCTGGTTTGTGGCAAAGCAGAAGAAACTCTTATCTGAAATTTAAAACCAAAACTTTGATAAACCTTGGGACAGAATTATAGCAACGAAGGACCCATACCAATAGCCTCTAGCCAATTATTGATGGTTGATGTTCCACAAAAATCTGTTTAGTTTCTCAAGTGAAAAACTAAACTGCTCCCCCCAGCCGTGTTGTGTTTCAATTAAGAATAATCCACTTTTTCTTTCTAATGTTTAATGGCAAGTTGGCTAATCAAAAGCGCATATCCAAAAAGAAGCAAAAGCTGTGAACCTGGAGCGATCTCTCCCTCTCCCTCTCCTTCCTTCTGAAAAGTTAAACCTTCCAGAAGATCAAGGAGGGAAATGTCAAAGCTACAAGGAACGAGGTACCTGGTTGTTTGGGTCAGAATCACTTTTCACTTGGGGGAGGCAAGCTACAAAGGAGGGGGAAGTCACCCCTTTCTTCTTTGTGCTAGTCTGGCAGGGTCTATATAGTGTTACAAAATTAGCATTAAACAGCATTGGAATTAAACGCACACACAAACACATCAGAGTGGGCCTTTGGATGCAAAGTTAATTTTCTTTTGGTTTGTACAGTATTTATATAAAAGTCCAGGTAAAATCAGAGTAGGTTTGCCATGTACCAAATTTATACCCTGCCTTTTGTTCTGGTAAACTTATTGTTTGAAGGGGGGGGGGGAATGATGCAGTGATGCAGAAAGGGAAGTTTCCAGGAGAAATCCCTTGAGGGGTTTAAGAGTTACCAACTGATCAGGGCACAAACCAGCCAAGTTTTCTCTCCTATTACTGCTGCTCAGCTCTGCAGTTTTTTTCACAGCACAGTGATGAACTCAAGTCTTGGAGAGGTCTGGAGGAGGAGAGATTCAATTATGGTTAAAGGACAGAGCAACATTGGTGGGCTGAGAAGGTGGCAGCCACTGTGTTGTCCTCTGTCTAGTTTGTCCCTCTCTTTGAAGACACACGAGTGCCACTTTCCTTTTTAAAAATAGGAGTTTGGCTGTCCAGAATGGGGAGGAACCAGAAATACGTATGCTCCCTCCCGAATTACCTTCTTGAGAAGGCAGCTAAGATTGAGATTTTGTCATCTAATAAACATTCTGCAACTTAGATGCATTTGCCCATCCCAGGCTACCTGATTTGAGGATAGGCATTTTGCATATGAAGCAAAATATGGAGAGAAAAAATCCCCTTTTTGCATTATAGTTCCCAGATTTCCCCAGCCAGCATGACCAGAGGCTATGCTAACTGGGGATTCTGTGAATCAGAGTCCAAAAAGTAACTTTTCTGAGCTGTGCTGGAGCACTGAAGGCACAGCATAACATGCCCTAGCATTATCCAGCCTTTAGCGTATTATTTACTAAGGCCAGATGTAATGTTTTTCTTTCAGCAATGCTGTATGGCAGATATGCCAGGCTGCTTTTGTATCAAGGCTCTGTCCATGTGGGTGGCAGGAGATGGAAACCATGTATCATAGTCTACTATCCTGCATTCTTTATTCTCAGAGTCATAAACAACTGATTTTTCCTTTGTTAAGCCTTCTACCTGGCTGTTCGGAGATATTTTGCATCAAATTCTTATTACAGGATAGATTTCCTAATGTCACCTTGTCAGTTGCTAAGTTCTTATCTGTGGTCATTAAGACCAGTGAGGAACGTTAAAAGGTAAAAAGCTGGCCTGAGCTCCAAAAAGCCTACCAGTAAATATCCTAATGTTATTAATTTTTGTGTATATGGATGCCAACCTGGTTTTATGTAATAATCTATAATTGTTTGATGGGTCTCTGGACTGTACGAATAAACTTCTTGTTGTTGTATTAAGAATCCCATCCCAGTCAAAACACACACAGCAATGGCATTTCTGTTATTTTAATGACTGCATGAATAAAAACTGAACAAATGGACATGATAGGAAAGCTCGGGTTGTTTTTCTGTCAGCTGCTTAGCAATTAATGGTACAGAGCTTCTGTCCACCCACCAGGCAATAGACCTTACAAGCTCAGTAAAGTAGCATTGGTTTTTCCCCTCAAGCATGTTTTCCAAAATTCTTGAAGATAATGCATGAGGGGTTGGGGTGGATCACCTTCTCTTCATTCTCTAGAAAAAAATAAACTTATCAGGAACAAGAGCTGGTAGGTCTGTTCCAATCAAACACATCACAGCCATAACATCAACCATTTAGTAACTGGCTACCAAGGCTGTCAGGTAAAATAAAAGACAGGGCTCCTGTATCTTTAATGTAGTAGAGGATCTTCTACACAGCTATTAAAGGTACAGCAGCCCTGCCCTGTATTTTACCTGGCAACTGTATTGGCCTCTGGAGAATGTCATGGTTGGACTGATCACCTAGGATCAATTGTCCCCCTCCCTTTTTTGGTTAAGTTGGGTTTCCAATTGCAGAATTGAAACATACCAACCAATTTCCAGAAGACTCAAGGAGAACAAACAGATGTAGTGATTTAACTGTGATCTTGAAGCCCTAAGCCATTATGTTAAATCTCCAGCTCAAAAGTAAAAGAGACAGAAGTTCTGGTGTGCACGCAGCAAAAGTGTGTGTCAGGATCCAGGGCATGGGCAACAAGGTTTTTAGCAGAGATGCTGGGCCCAGGACAAGCGGGGAGGCAGAGAATCAAACCGCTGAGAACCAGAGGCAAGGCAAGTCCAGGAGAAGATGCTAAGTCAATAACATGAGAGTCAGAATCCAAGTAAAGCCAAAGTCCAAAAACAAGCTGAGGTCAGAACACATACCAGGAATCAAGAGGGCCTGAGGCAAAGACAGGGCCAAGAAGCAAGCAAGGATCCAAACACGATGAGGCAGCAGCTCAGGGCAATGGATCAAGGTCCAAGGAGTGGCTACAGGCAGCACAGGAGACCATGTTGATGTGACAAGAGCTGAGGGGAGAATGCTGTTCTTAAATAGCTGTTCCCCTGGCTGCTCCAGGTGTCCTGCATGAGAACATCTGGCTCTGCCTGATAAGCTGGCCCGGGTCCTTTCAAGACTCCCACAGCCAGGGCCTAGTTCTGCAAAGTGAGGCAGAGTCTGCTTTCACAGCCAGGGGCCTAGTCCTGCAAGAAGAGACAGATCCTGACAGTGTGTGTATGGTATCCTTAAAAATGTATACATGGGCTAGATCCCATTTTAGTCCCAGCAAGGTTAGACCTACTGAAATGAACAGGACTTGTTAATTGTTACTTATGTAAAGTCCATTGTTTTCAATGGGTCTACTCCTGGGGAGCACTAACATTGGATCTTGTCCTATATTAATAGCTTGTTGTTGCTATGTGCCATGAAGGCAACTCCAAATTATGGCAACCCTATCATAGAGTTTTCTTGGCAAAAATTATTCAGAGGTGGTTTGCCATTGTCCTCCCCTAATTATGAGAGAGCATGACTTGCTCAGGTTCACACAGTGGGTTTCCATGGCTGAGCAGGGATTCAGACCCTGGCCCCCAGTCCAACCAGTACACCACACTGGCTCTCCATTAATATCTATAAGAAAGATATACTCCTCTCTGTTACAAGATACCTGGCCCTCTCCAACATAGGTGGTTACTAGTATGTAGAAAGATAAGACTTGTGCATACATTGATGTCCCATTTTTCAAACTAGCATTCCTGCCAAAATTTGAATATTTCTTTAGCATGAGGCTGCTCCAAATGTCAAAATCTGTCTTTGTGAGGAACTGGGGGTTTTGGTGTGGGAAATACAGGGCATGGTTATTTGAAAGACTTCATGTCCTTTGTTTGAAAGAAAGAGGGTGACTAGGCACCCTTCATTTTTAGATCATTAAAAACTCCCAGAGTTAGAGCATTTGTGTACTCCCCCCCACCCCAGGTATGTGATGCAGAGGATCTGAAACCACTTGGTGGATGGATGGGTAAGAGCTGCTGGGAAATAGCAAGGGGGAAGAGGGAGAGGAGGAGAATCATGCCCCCTCATGCCATGGGACTGCTGTCATACCGTTACTGTCGCAGATAGAACCTATTGCACCAGGGGAATACTGGCATAGCAGTGAAATGGGAGCCATTGATGGGATTTCCCCATCAATGGTAAGGTGCACTATGGAAATGAATGCAGAGTAAAGTAGCAATGGGATAGAAATGACATCGTGTGATAAGTACTGGCCAAATACACTAATGTCTTTGTTGTATTTCCAAAATACCAGCCTCATGTGATAACCGCCAAAGTTTCACAAAGGCATCTCCAAAGTTTGAAACTAATAAACCTGGAGCAAAGCAGGCTTACTGAACATTCTAAAGCAGGGATTGGGAACACCGGGGCTCTCCAAAAGTTGCTGGACTGCATTTCCCATCATTCGTTACCATGTGGAGGGGGGGGATGGAGGGATGGAAAGAATACTTGAAAATATTTGATAAATGGTCAAAATGAGTTTCTCAAGTGTGAGGAAACCATAACAAGGAGAATCCTGAATGAGTAAGCATCTTCACAGTTTGAGATTGTTTCCATGAAGAAAAAAAATGCATGTGGGATTTTCTGTGCAGAAAACAGCATCTTTTGTGCATAAAATAACATTTCTGCATGTAAAATTCAGTTTTCTTTACAGGAAATTAAAAAGAAAACCATGTGCACTTTGGGGGTAGTAGAGTAAATCTTGAAATGTGAATATTCTTCAAAAACTGCAGCTTTCAAACTGCAAGCTCACAGCAAGGGTACACGTAGTAAAATTATTTGTCCTTGTCTGCAAGAACAACATTTACAAAGCTTTACATCCCTTGGTGGATGGAATGGGAAGTGGCAGTACAACAAGGTCAGGAGGGCTGCAAGTTCCTCATCCCTTTCCTATTGCAGTCGGTCAGGCCTCTGCCTCCATAACCCTGCCCTGGCAACTAGTCTTCTCAAGTGGTGCAGCATCTTTTCTGCCCCAAATCCTCCAAAATAAAACAACAGGACTCTCTTCTTGGGAATAAATGAATTATGCAGGCATCACTACAATGTACTGGTTTGAGTACTGGACTAGGATTCTGGGAGATCAGGGTTCAAACCCCTGTTCCACCATTGTAACTCACTGGGTGACCTTGGGCAAGTCACACTCTCTCAGCCTCAGAGGAAGGAAAAGGTAACCTTCCTCTGAATAATTCTTATCCAGAAAAACCTTGTGATAGATTCGCCTTAGGGGCACCGTAAGTCAGAAACGACTTGAAGGCACACAATAACAACATAAATGAACTGTGGCTCATCAAGCATGCCTAACTAAGCATCGGTTCTGACGTGGCACAAAGTGTGCACTAGATGCCGTACCAGGAAAAATCAACTGGTGGCTCTTTCACATTATACAGTTATGGTACTTTGAGACTGGTTTAACTGCCATGGTTCTATCCCATAGAATCGTGGTATTTGTAGTTTGGTGAGTAGTTTGGTGAGCTCTTTAGTAGAGAATTCTAAATATCTCATAAAACTAACAAACCCCAAAGCGCCATGGGATGGAGCCATGGTAGTTAAACTGGGAGCAAAGTGCTATAGTTGTGTATTGTGCAAAGGATTTGTTTGCATTAAAGGAAGAGTTGACACGTATCAGGATTGCCAGGGCTAATCAGTTAATCTCATCCATGCTGCCAGGAGGTGCTCCAAACATAACATCATGTATCTTGATCACCTTCTTGACCCTGAAGCTAGATGTCTGTAATATCATAATGCGGTTATACCACTATGACTCCATAGCGCCCTAGTGGATCAAGCGGTGATAAACCAATGCATTAAATAAAGAACTAGCTGCCATGCATGCATCCTATGGAATGCTGGGATTTATAGTTGGGTGAGGCACTAGTGCTCTCTGGCTGAGAATTCTAAATAGCCCTCCTAAACTGCAAATCAGAGAGCCAGAATGGTGCAGTGGTTGAATATTGGACTATGACTAGGGTCTGAATCCCTGCTCAGGCACAGAAGCTCACTAGGTAACCCTGGGCAAGTCATACTCTCTCAGCCATGGAAGAAGGCAATGGCAAACTGCCCCTGAACAAATAGTGCCAAGAAAATTCTGTGTTATGTTTACCTTAGGGTTGCTATAAGTTGGAAATGCCTTGAAGGTACACAACAACAAAAAAACTGCAGATCCCAGGATTGCATATAGAATGGAGCCACAGCAATTAAAGTGGTATCAATGTGCCATAATTGTATGATGTGAAAGAGAATTGATTGCTTTAAGTTGACATGTTTGGGGATTGCCGTGACTGATGAAACTGATTATCTGGTCTCATCCATACTGCCAGTGGGTGCTCCAAACATAACTTCTGGTAATCTTGATCACCTTATTGATCATGTAGAACTAGATCACCTAGAACTAGAAGTCTGTAATGCCACTATGTAGCCAAGCATGGTGAAACCCCAAGCCTACACATTCACCAACACACAACCTGGATGTGAAGTGGGATTCAGTCAACTCATCTTCAAGGCTAGCAGCTCAAAGCAAAGTCTGAAATGGCACTAATGCAGGAGTGGGGAATTGAACTGCAACACCCAGCAGCCCAGCCAGCATAGCCAGTGGTAAGGAATGTTAGGAACTGCAGCTCAGCAACACAGTGTGAGTCATACAATCATACCACTACAATAAATGCCATTCAGATTTTCAGCCCCACCCCCAGGTAATTAATGGTGGCTTTCAGAGCAGCACTGGTGGTATGCATTGGCGTCAAAACAGTGACATTGCAAGGCAGCTGAAGGATACCACTAAAATTTATCTTGACTCAATAGATGTTGGGGAAAAAATTGGACCTGCTTCTCTGCTCTGTCTGTATTAATCCATCACCCCCCACCAATGTGTTCCACAAAGTCCCAAATGCCACAGTTGCTAAGTGATGACCTTTGGTGCACTTAATCAGTTAGGAAACATTTTCATTTGGTGAAACTTCTTTAAAAAAATATTCTGAGATGCCAAAGGAGAAACAACTGTCCTTTCCCAGAATATTTTATAGCATTATGTTTAGCACTCATCCTAGAGGTGTAGCCCACCCCCCCACCACTTCACTAAGTCAAATGTTGCTAAATTAATCCCGTCTTTTCTAAAAAGGACATACACATTGCAAAACTGTTGCTCCCTATGTACCCTGGATAAACGATTCCTGCAGGGCACCACTGACAGCCAGATCTCACAGCCTTGACATGCGTTGCCCTTTGAAGCCACAGAGACACAAGATAATAGATTGGTCAGATAATGGATTGGGAAGTGAAATTAAATGAATACTGGCAGCACCAGATCTGTTTTCAGTGGCTCTTAGGCTTGTCACCCTGTGTGTATGCATATTTCTCTGGCTTCTGTTCTAGCCTATTTCTTGCCCATTTGAGGGCAGAGAGACATGCCAGGGAATGCATGGCAGTGGCATCTCCTCCTCACCTGTACTATTCCCACACTGGTTTGGCCTCTTTATACCAGAGAACGCAAGAAAACAAGAAAGCAGCAGTGGTGAGCAGCAGGACCAGTGGTGGCACTGCGGTGTGTGTGCGGAAAGGTCGAACTGCACCAGGTGATGTTGTTGGAGGTAGGGTGACACTGGCCTTAGTAATGCCACAGAGCAGGAGCCAGGAGGCTCTTTGCAGGACACTCACCATACACCAGCTTTGATACTGGTCCTGATGTAGTCCCAGGCCCTTCTACATCATCGCATCCTCTTGCCACCCTTTCTTATACAGTTGGTCCTCCTTATCCATGGATTCTTTATGCACTGATTCAACCAACCATGGCTTGAAAATATATTTTTAAATATTCCAGAAAGCAAGCCTTGATGTTCACCATTTTATATAAGTGACACCTTTTTACTATGCCATTGTATATAATGGGACTTGATCATCCATGGATGCTGGTATCCATGAGGAGTCCTGGAACCAAACCACAGCAGATACCAAGGGCCCACTGTAAATAAATAAGGTAGATGAAACAATGCAGTCATATATACACAGAAGAAAACCGTGTTGCATACGACAGGGCTTCTTTCTATGTTATAGCTCAAGTACCTGAGCAAAATCTGTGTAACATCCGCAGCAAGCAATATCCTCTGAAAGCTATAAGGGAATGCCTTCTTTTAAAACCTTCCATGCGAGAGAGGGAGAGAGCTCATCTCTCTCCAGAACTTGCCAGCTAGCCATTAGAAATTTGAGGGCTATTTTGTAGGGCAGTGCAGTTTCTCTTCCGGTTCATACACACAGCTAGGGCTCACGTTCTAAAGAATACAGCATTTGGAGAATGCCACACGTGAGAAACATTTCATAACATTTTACAAACAAGGGGTGCAGTACGGAGATTAGGTGATCCTAAACTGAAGCCAGTCCCCTAACTAAACATAGTCAGGTCTTATGGCTGTAATCAGTGTGACTTGCTAGTGAGCAAAGGCATTTTGGACCAGGCTGCAAATTCCTTTAAGTTCTGTGGATCTTCTTATGTTTAATTTTCACAGGCTCAAAAGCCAGACCACCTGAGGAGCTTTTCAAAGTCTGGGGTTTAGTATATTGCTTAAGTCCTTTTCTCTCTTAGCTATTTCTTTTTATGTCTTCCCTACAACTACTGTATATAGGCCATCTGAACTCAATTCTCTCATTCTTTCTGTCCCAATTAAATTCTCTCCTTGGTGCACCACTCCGTGATGCAGGTGGCAAATACCCCAAATTCTTAGCTGGATTTAATAATGAAGGCAGAATTCAAGGCAAGTTTGACAATTTTGCATAATTTATTCTGAATGCTAAATTTGGGTCTAGCATGCACAGAATATGGTCCCCCCCACTCCAGTATTGCAAACCAACAGCCTTCCTTAAGCCATACATACCACAGGCAACTGCTGGAGTCCCACGCAAGCCAGTAACCCTTTCTTATGGCTTACTACCCAGAGACAATTGTTCCTGAGCTAAGAAACCAACCAACCAAAAAGAGTACATCCAGATCCCACAGGTTCAGTATGGGCCCACAAAGTGCTATCTGAAGTAATTAAATTGTACGGGTTGCCCTGGTTGTAGACACAAGTATCTTTTAATACTAGCCATGAATGTCTGAAGCTCTTAAAGAGTACATTGGGATCCTTTAGGAAACAAAAGGGAGTTATGAAAAGGAAAAGCATTCTCCTTCTTTGCAGACTTGAATACTATATTCCCATCCATCCCACCCCCAGAAAAAACAACATAACCCCACACTTTATGGTGTAGACTTTTATGCAAGCACAGAAAAACTTTTAAGAATTTGAAGCTTGGCTTCTTAGAAATAAAAGGTGTGGTTTTAAAAGAAGAGATGGGGGTTGAATGCCTTGTGGGAAGTGAGATACATGATTCAGCATGCAGCCACAGAAGAAGCCATTTTCACAGCTTATATTACCTAGCTTACTGGACACAACTGAGGATGTACCAATAGGCCAAGCAGTAAGAACAAGCTACGTTCTGCCCATCAACATTGTAAGTGTGAACAAGAGGAAGCATTATCTTCAGATGAATTCATAAGTACAATGAATGCTTCAACAAAGGATAAAATGTTTATATTTCCTGCTGGCTCTTACTGTCCCTTGATCATCTGATATAATTTAGCACCAAAAATCATTGGCGCTGTACGCAAACCACTTCACACATCCAGATTTCAAGTCAGCCACTAGATTGAACAGCCAAGGACAAGCTCTGTGCATACATCTTTTTAAACAGATGTGTGTGTATGCTTGTTGACTTATGGCAACCCCAAGAATTTCATCGGGTTTCCTTAGGCAACTAATATGCACAGGTGGTTTTGCCAGTTCCTTCCCCTGATGTATAGCTTACAGCACCTGGTATTCGTTGGCAGTTTCCTATCCAAGTATTAACCAGGGCTGACCCTGTTTAGCTTCCAAGAACAGATGGGGAACTGGTGCCTTTAGGTTATTTAGGCCAGCCTTTTCTATCAGAGAACTCTGGTGCCTTACCAAATTACAAATACCAGGATGCCATAGGATAGAATTATGGTGGATAAAGTGGTGTCAAACTGCTGTATTTCTATAGTACAGACCAGCTCAGAAACAGCCCAATGTGGCATTGACACATTTTATGCAATTCCACAGGATAGCAAGGTATGTATCAGATTTTAAAAATTTAAGTATACTGTATGTTCAGTTAGTGCTACATGCAGGATGTGTGTAGCTAGGAAATGCTGTATGTGAGGTTGGTGCTTTAGCATGTAATTCCAAAGAAATAATATATCTAGACAGGAAGTGTTGCGTGTCTGTTACACATTACACAAAAAAGCATGTTCCCCTGCTTACCCTTCTTCATTGCAACAATGTATCTAGTTAAACAATTAATCTTTGACATACTCCTGCTTCTCCCAAATCCCAACAGGTTTGTCCTCTTATGAAAAGAAATAGTCAGACCCCCATATCCATGTGGGTTTGGTCCCCAGACTTACTGTGGATACCAGAAACCACGGATAACAGCAAACCTTATTAAAATAAAGGACTTTCCAGTAAAACATACCACAAAGTTGTGTTGGAGGACCTAGAAGATGCCTAGGGAGGACACTTCTCTAGGCATTTCCCAGCATGACTATATGATATGTGTCCCTATTTTGTGTCCTGTGAATAACTGAAACCGCAAATATTGGTTACATGGATACAGAGATCAGACTGTATACAGAAAAGCAACACTGAAATATGGGATCAGTGTATGGGCAATAGCCACACCTTGTGACATCTTAAACACTTAATGCATTTTATTATGGTATGTTTTTGTGGATACCGTCCACTTCCAGCAGATCTGATGAAATGGCCCACCATCCATGAAATATTTGGTTTTTAAGGTGTTTCACAGTTCTGTTGCTTTTGCTGCTAGAATGTAACATGGCTACTCACTGGAAATAGCATGGGCGTCTTAGGGGACAGCGAGGTAGATGAACAGAACTTGCACTGTGCAAAGGAAAGCTAGCTAGCCCCACCCACTAGCTGTCTCCCTTCCCCCTATTGTGATTACCAGAATGTAAACATATGCAAATAAAAAATTCTGCATAAATTAAACAAGCCAGATTTCCGATTTTTAAAATCAAAGTACTGTACAGAGATCACATAGTCCTGGGAAGTTACACACATGATGGAATGTTCCGATTTTGACAATATCCTTTCCCTTTGGAGAGCACAAACACATGAATCTTCAATGGAAACCCTTCAAAGAATTTTAATATATGGGACAGTTCCTTCTAAAATGCCAGCCCTTGTGCACTGAAACACAGCTGGTTGGCAGGTACAATATCTCTTTAATATGTTACCACTCTATAAATATTTGAATAGGGAGACAATTGAGAAATATGGTTCTGTACAACTGGCTTGGCCATGCCTTCATATCTAAACCAGTCCTCTGACACAGACTGCAGGACTCGTGTACTTCGTACAGCAAGTCCAGGGATAAAATAATAATATACTATTATTACACAACCCTATCTTTCAATAAAACTTTGCTTTATAATAAAATATCTTATTAACATGACTGTTTCCTGCTGTGTAAATATATATATATATACACACAAAGACACACACACACACCCATTGTACACAGCACTGCTTTGGAGCTCTGCTGCCAGGTCGTAAAAAGGCATTTTGCTATCCAATGGGACAGAAAAGAACCTTTGCTTGCCATAGCTTATAAACCCAGTCATGTCAGACATTTTATTCTGGAACAACTCCATGTACAAGTATAGAATGACTTCTTACTGGAG
Organism: Gambelia wislizenii; assembly: GCA_030847615.1. NCBI lineage: Eukaryota > Metazoa > Chordata > Lepidosauria > Squamata > Crotaphytidae > Gambelia > Gambelia wislizenii. Next base: position 37,635,184 of record JAUMIR010000007.1, read on the forward strand.
TCAGTGAAATAAAGAGAATTGACTGACACGGTCTGCATGCAAGCCATGGATTGCTCATCTTTAAAGGTTTGCAGGAGAAGCAGCAGTCTGACACTGAGGGACTTACAATTATATCCTACCTCAACAGGCCCTTTCTCTAGGTTTTTATGGCATAGCTGGGATGAATTGTCTTAAGAGGAACATCTCACTCTCTACCATTAAAAAAAAACAACAACACCCACACACCCAAAAAGACTATTGTTTTGCTTTCCCACGTTAGCTAGAAGCAGAAAGGAGGTGGGGGGAACCATGCAAGCTCTTGGATATACATGAAAAAAGAACCCCCAAGAGAGTCAAGATGCATCATGGGAAAGAAACCCTGCATGTTAGGGCAAAGAAGCTAAATAAATAAAGTCAAAAGTTCATAGGTAACAAGAGCTCAGCAACACTGCCTGGAGTGGGGTAGTGAAAATCTTCACCCCCTGCCCCCATTTGTTTGAAATGGTTGTGTAAAAACAAAGAGATTTTCCAGTTTTCAATCAATCAAGCTGACAGATGAGCAAAGGAGAGCAATGCTGAGAGAAATCCTCACCTGACTTAACAAAATAAACATTTTGGTAAAAAAAAAAAGAATGGAAGGAAATCCTAGAACACAGAACAAATTTAACTACATATAATGGCATTGGGGAGGAGGTGTGTGGAAAGGGTCTCTAGAAATAGTAGACAGCATTATTTTATACATCCTTTATGGTAGCTCCCCCGTTTATTCCTTCCCCCCCACCCACAGCACAACGGGAGGTTTGCTTTTAGGGGACACAGGAGAAGCCCATCTTGCTGTAGTTCTAGCTCTGTCTTTCAATGGGAAGAAGGCAAGCCCAATACAGTGACTCAATGACACCCTCTTCAGAGGCCCAGCCATTTTGTTGCCATCTCTGTATTAGCATTAAAAAGTGCTAAGTGTGTTCAAATACTTGGAACGAAACCCCAGCTTTGGTTTCTACTTTAGCGTAGTTATGCTAGTGTAGACCTGTAAAACTACGAAAATCTAATTCAAACGCAGCTCAACTTCCTGGGTGCCCTACAGTCAAGCCCTATTTCAAAACCAAAAACCAACCCTAACTCACTAGGTGACTGTAAGGACAGCACAGGAACTAGGAGGAGGAAGGGTAGGATAAAAAATAAAATAAAATGCACAATTAATAGTATTAAAAAACACAGCACAAGGGATTTGGAGTTCCTTCAGCAAAATACTCAGATGAGAATAATACCAGCTGTTTCAGACTTGAGGGATATTTCAACCAAATGACAGTGAACCTTCCTTAAATAGTTTAGCATACTGCTTTGTGGCTGGCACACTGGCCCATAATGCAAAGTGCTTCTGTTTAGTGCCCGGTGCTTTCTACACCCAGCTTCCCCCCCCACCCCCCAGCAAGCTATTTTGGAGAGCAAGCCAGCCAAAACTTTTATCCAAGTGATCAAAATTTAGGAGCATGCCCTGGCTACTGTGCTTTGGAAGCTGTAGTGTGCTAACACACCTGTGTGTCTCTTATCAGATTTTTAAAAAATCGTATTTAGCTTGCTTACAAAAGGGCACTGGATATTCGGCAGACCTACGTCTTGTAGGACACAACTCAAAGATCCCTCCCCCGCCCTTTCCACCCTAATCTCAGGTAACAGGCCACCCAGGTGAAGGGATGGCAACATGGCCGTCTGAAACCTGAGTCCACTCACTGAGTAAACATGAGCACTGCAAAATCTTTTTTTTTTTTTTAAGCATGTACCTTAATGTATGTTCTGAAACCTCCAATTCTCTGGATGAATATAATTAAACCTCTAGGCTAGGCTTTGAAGCACATCTTTTGTGCTAAGTTCAGAAGTACAGTAGAGCAGTTGGGAGAAACCAAAGAAAAAGCCACACACAGTTGAAGTTGGTCACCTCCTCTTAAAACTATCATCACCATCTGGGCTGGATCACGATGTTAAGCCTCACTGATCTGGGCCTGCTAAACCTGGGCTAGAGGAGTTACCTGGTACTTACATAAAACCAACCCTCAACCAGGCAAACCAAAACGAAATCCCCCCCTTCCCTTCCTCCTCTACAGAAAAGTCCTCGATTGCGTGCACGGGGCGGAATGCGTGGTCATGCACCACCTGAAGCCTGGGGGGAGGGGAGGGCTATTTGGCTTTTGACTCCACAAAGATTTTATCGCCATCTCGAATGCCGTAAGAGTGCAGCGCCCGTGAGTTGTACTTCATTTCTTCTGGACCAAATGGGGCTTCGTGGTCCAAGTAAGTGACGAGCATGCTGCTGGTTGGCAACTGGACCATCCCTTTCAATTGTTTCTTTAATTCTGCTACCGTCTGATCCAGGCGGATGGTCATCTCCTCCACCTGGTCTTTGAAGTGCACTTCGACTTTCGCGCTGCTCTGGGGCCGTAGGTCAACAACGGCTAGTTTTTCCAGCTTCCCATATTTAGTCACTAGTTCATGATACCTGGGAATGTTTGGTTGGGGGGCGGGGGAGAAGAGAAAAAGAAAGATACAGGAGTTACAACTGCTGCTGTTTGCATCATTGCTCAAGTGCTGAAACTAAAGCTCGTTGCTGTAACTACTTTATGAAAACCCTTTTAAATAATTGTATTTAAGTTATTTATATCCTGATTTGTTTGGGATCCCTCTGGTACCAAGGCCCTTCAAGGTCCTTAACCAGTTATTGTTGGATTTGCTCTATGGTGTAAGATGTAAAAATTTAATGTGAATTAAGAATGACGGGACGTGTATTATTTTTTAGGAGTGATGCCATTTAGATTCCTCATCCTCACTGCTACCATAGCAGCCAAATAAGGTAGCTCTAGTTTAGCATGCAAAACACACCTACTCTAGCATTGCTGGTTGCTGCTGAATGGATGTTACATGAAAAAGGGCTTCCATTCCCCCCCCCCTTTTTTTTTTTTTGCTAGCAGCAAGCAGTGGCCAAATATGCTTTACTGAGTTAGCCTGTGAACATAAAGCCAATCTGAAGCTGTAGTGGTACCAGCATCAGCCGTTCGGTCCTCAAGAGAGATCTGCTTTTCAACGACTTATCACAAAGTGGAAATATTACATAATTCAAAGTCAGGATTGTCCATGCCACAGTATTTCCAAATTCTATGCAGTGGTGTGATAGCTAGACAGTGAAGAAAACCTAAAGGAACAGAATCAGCTCACTTGAAAAGTGGTGCTGGAGGAGAATTCTACAGTTGCCAGAAAGACAAATGGGTCCGAGAACAAATTAAGCCTGAACCCACCCTGGAAGCCAAGATGATTTAACTGAGGCTATCATACTTCGGATATATTATGAGAAGACATGACTCACTAGACATGACGCGCAATAATGCCTGGTAAGGTAGAAGGCAGTAGAAAAAGAAGACGACCACATTCTAGATGCATAGACTCAAAGGAAGCCATGGCTCTGAATTTTCAAGACCTAAGCAGGGCTTTCGATAACAGGGTGACTTGGAGGTCTCTCATTCATAGGGCCATTATAAGTCAAAGTGGACCTGATGGCAATTAACAACATCACTTCTGCCCACTTTCTGCTCAGGTACAGGTTGTGCCCAGGGCACACAGCTTTAAGATTCATTCTGTTATCACAGATTCAAGTGTGGCGTTCATAAACAAAGAAGATAAGGGATGACAGAATTGCAATGGGGGGGGGGGAGTGGAGCAATGCCCTGCCTGGATGGCCATGAACCTGTTCAACAAGTTTCGCCATCCTCCCAGAGATGTTCCTTTGTTCTGTGCCCCTGGGTAGATATTTGTCCCCTCCCTGTCCCCCTCCCCCACATCTGTTGGGTATCTGACTAAGACTGAGGGGACAGAGTCTCTTCTGCCGGGCTGGGAAAGTGGCGAAAAGTCAACCTCAAGTACAAGGTAATTGAAAAGACAAAGAGTGGCTGAGAGGGGGTAACATTTCAGAGTCTCCAAGCGATGGCCAAGACTGAAAGCTCCTTTTGTCTCCGGTCTGACATGGGGCTTGAACGTGATCGCTTCTGTGTCACTGCTCCTGTCAGGGAAGGATGGAGCCAGGCAACTGAGGAGAGGGAGGCCCCACATGGGACTCATGTTAAACGTAGGAATGTTCCCTTAACAGCAGAGCCTCTGTCTGTCTGGAGGGTGAGGTAACTGACACAGCGCACTAGGCTTTCTCAAGCATCTTGGACAAAACCGGCCTTCATCGTGAGATGGGAGTCCTCAAGCGCAGGCCTCCCAGCTCTAGCTCTCACAGCTCACATTAAGATACAAATCAGCCTGCTTGGGAAACAATTACTCAGTAGATGAGGAAGAAAGGCATGTATTTTCAGAAATAGAACAATCGCCAACAGTGGTTAAAACTGGTAGCGGGAAAGTGATGGGGAGGACAAGGAGCTTCCCACAATGTATTTCAATACCTCCACTCACAGACATCACTTCACAGCAGCACTCATGCTACACACCGCATGGGTAAAAAAAAAAGAAAAGAAAAAAGAGGAAGGCTTTCATTTTCTCTATTCAGTTGCTGCAAACTGCGTTTCAAAGGAGGGATGAGTGACAAGGTTGTTTCTGACAACAGGCACCCGCCTTTCTCATGTACACCTCAACAAAGTGTGTTTGGAAACAACACCTCAATTGCCAGAGGTCCCAGCACTATTCCCCCTTTCTGCCCTCCCTAAGCTATGCTTTCTGTACAGGTGAAATGTGCACAGATTAAGCTGAGAGTGAAATGAAGAGGGATACTTTATGAAAAGCAACAGACAGCTGGACTCCAAATTGCACCAAGAGCTACCTTTTGGGATACTGCCTCAGATCACAAACTCAGAGAGCTGGCGACATGCAGGGAATTTTGCTTCCTTCATTTTGAACTTGTTCTACATGTACCTATGACATGTTTGTATGAATAGCACATCTGAACAGCATACAAATCTCAACAGGCATTTCAAGCTAGCTTCAGCCCTAAAGAAGTTCCAGCCCTCATGAATGCAAGAAAATGTTGAAAATACTTCATTTTTTGTGTGGAAAATTTTCTATTCTCTTATGTTTGGTGGGGGTATTTAGGAGAGACTGCAGGTGTGGCTCATCCTGCTGGCTGTTCCCAGCATGTGGAATTCCTTTTCAAGGGAGACAGGCTGGCACACTCCCTGTTGTCCTTCCATTGGCAGGCAAAGATCTTTTTATTATTTTATTTTACTTTGCAGAAAAACCTTTTGACTACCTGAAAAAGGGGCTTGCCCCAGGTGGCACTGTATTTTGTTTTATCCATGTGTTCCTTAACTGTTTTTTGATTTAGTAGTGTGTGGACATAATAATTTGCTTAACTGTGTTTTAACATTCCACCTTAGTGTGTTTTCCTCTGTTTTCCATCTTGCTGCTAGCTTCCAGGTGTCTGTTTTTGGGAGAAAGGCAGGATGTAAATAAAACAGATTACCTCCTCTTTTTGTAGAAAGAACATTAACAAGGTGTTTGTACCAAAATGACACTGTATCACCAGAATCTTACAGTTTGAATGGTACTAAGAAGAGCATAAAGAAACAAGAAGTGGTTCACAAAAGACATTACACTTCAGATAGGATGGGAGAGATCAGGAGAAGAGCTCAGAAGGAATGTCTCATGGATGGGACAAACTGACAAAGGGAGGCATATTTAGCATATTGTGGTCAGCATCTACTGATGGCCCAGAGACCAGAAGACCTTTGGCAAGTCTTTCAGTGTTCTCACAGAGGAGCTGGTCATTCTTCCCCATTGCTGCTTCCCCAATCTTAACTCCTCAATCCAGACAGTTGTTGCGAACCAACCATGACATTTTGTATGTTGAATCAATCTGTATAAAATACAGATTTGTACTTTATTGATTTGTGTACTATCTGCCAGAGAATCCAGTCCTCCTGTTTTGGAGGACTGCCTTCATCTGCCCACGCTATTGAGATTAGTCACAAGAGGCCCTTCCTGTGTACCCTCTAGTGAGAGTATGTAAGATGACAACCACAAGAGACAGAGACTCTTGAAGTATGGCCCCCATGTCTGTGAAATTCTATCTCAACTGAAATATGTATGACTCTATCAATATAGCCCTTCAAATAGGTTCTCAAGACTTTGTTTTAAGCTGCTTTCTCGAGATACTGCACACTATTGTATATAGTGAAGGCCCCAGGGAGCGCTCCGTGAAGGCCCCAGGGAGCGAAGGGGGAGGCCTGGGGAGGGCCGCGGAGGCCTTCACGGAGCCTTGGAAGGCTCCATGAAGGCCCCGGGAGGAAGGGGGGAGGGCCATGGAGGCCTCCACAGGGCCTTGGGAGGGTCTCCGGAAGCCCCGTGAAGGCCTTGGGAGGGAGTGGGGAGTCTGGGGAAAGCGACTATGAGGCCTCCGGAGGCCCCATGGTTGCTTTGGCGGGGGAAGGGGGGGCAATCAATATTCGTGGTTTTTTGACATTCGCGGGGGTCCGTGGAACCTAACTCCCACGAATGTGAAGGGACAACTATACTCACCATATAAGACTACCCCTCTTATATGGCAAGCGATGTACCTTTACGGCGATTGGATGGTTGTTGTATACAAAGGCTGCTTGGATTGGTCAGCTCTCCCTGCCTGCCCGATCTTGCTCCTTTGGGAAGGGAGGAGGGGTGGCTGGATGGACGGGGGGAGGGAGGCTTGCCATCCACCTCCTGCACTTCCCAAAACCCGTGATGGGGCTTGGAAGTTTCAGCATCTGCCCTATCCAGCATATAAGACAATCCCCAACTTTTGAGAAGATTTTCCTGAGTTAAAAAGTCATCTTATACGCTGGAACATACGGTAATATATATCTGCCATTTATGAATGAGTCAGTGAGACAGTAGAAAAGCAGAGGAGTCCAAGTCAAAAGATTGGCATACTGATTCCACAATGCTGGTGTTTTATACCGTAAACCACTTTTGAGGATTCATCCTTAAAGATGACCTAGGAAACATATTCAGGAGTAGCCATGTCGGCCATGCAGCAAAATACAACAAAATCCAAAATCTACAAAACAGCAATACTTTTATTGGCCAACCAAAATACAGAAAATACATCATGTGAACTTCCAAGGTTTCACTAGCCTTTATCATCATTTTTCTTTTCCTGTACAATTTTTAACAACTGTGGCTGAAGAAGTGAAGCTCCAAAAGCTCACATGATTAATTTTGTGCATTTTGGTTGGCCAACAAAGGTATCGGTGTTTGATGGATTTTGGATTTTGTTGTATAAAGATGACCTGATTATTTCTTAAATAATAATAGGTGCAGACAGGGCCATGGGACAGATATTGCTTACACAAGAGCATGGTTCTGAAAGAATCCTAGGCAAGAGAGGGTGGCTTTGTTTCTGATATAGGGTGAAAGAGGAGATGAAGAATGAAATGGGTTAGGAAAGGCACCTCTTTCCCCTCCTCCCACAGATCAAACATCAAGCATGGGTTAAAAGATCCAAGATATGGAACCTGAACTTTGGTCTCTGGGGACACCCTCTCAGCAATACACAACCTGCTCTGAAGGTATCTCTGAAAAAACTCATTAGTTCCATGAAGGTGGGGGTGGGGGGAAGCCTTTAATGGGTACCCAAGTCAGTTGGAGACTGACACAGATGGATGGCTTGAACAAAGGGGCCATTGAACACAGAATGGAGGGAGGGACATTCAGCATTGCTTAGAGGCCATGAACTAGTGGGAAGTTGAATCCAAATTCCCCTCCTCTTTTACACACAACCTAGGCAGAACAGGCAGAACCAGCTGGCTGGAACATTCAGAGACATATTAAAAGGAGGAACAGAACCAGGATGCCTCATTGACAGTTCTTAGGCCCTGAGACCTGCACACATACCCCATTGCTAAGATACAGGAAACACAGCATTATGTTTACTGGAGAGGTGCGATACACTGTCTCGTTGTTGTTGTGTGCCTTCAAGCCATTCCTGACTTACGGTGACCCTATCACAGGGGTTTTCTTGGCAAGATTTGTTCAGAGAAGGTTTGCCTTTGCCTTCCTCTGAGGCTGAAAGTGTAGGATGTGCCCAAGGTCACCCAGTGGGTTTCCATGGCCAAGTGGGGATTCGAACCCTGGCCTCCAGTCCTAGCCCAATGCTCAAACCATTACACCACACAGTCTCATACCACTTTCTCTCACACAAAGATGGAATGCTTCTCTGCCTTGTGCCACTGGCTGCATCACCTACCACCAATACAGCTTATCTTATAACAGTAATGATTGTCAGTGTTTGGTATCAAACAAATTCTTAGGGAGGACTGGAGTTGCCACCAGTTCCGGTTTGAACACATGTAAACTGCTCATTCCCCCAAAGTGCCTCAAAACACAGTGGCTTCATTATAAGCCCTCATAGGTCTGTCACCCTACAGAGATCTCTTCTCAGTCCCTTCTTTTCCTGGTGTGTTCTTAGCTCTTTTATGGACTTCAGCTTTCCCTTAAAAATAAATACAGGCTGCTTCAAGAGTCCCACGCTGTGACTCTTCTCAGCCTAAGATGGCTGCAGATTTCTTCTTCATGAGCTAGTGCTCCCATGCATTTACAAAGAAGGCTGTCACTAGGCTGGATCAATCCCACACAAAGATGTCCTTCTTTGCACCTGGAATGTGCACTTCTTCCAACCTCTTCGTAAGCTCTCAGACTAGCTTGCAGGCCTCACAATGCTTCAGGAAGGGGGACATACCAAAGCACTCCTCTTGACTTTGGTTATAAAGCAAATATGTGTAAGTGGTTAACCCAGCCTTCCCCAACCTGGCACCATCCAGATGTTCTGAACTACAACTCCCATAATCTCTCATCAAGGACCATGTAGATTGGGGGTGATAGTCGTTGCAATCCTGAACAGCTGGAGGGCTTCCATTTGGGGAAGACTGGGCTCAGCATTCAAAGTGAAAGCTTGACGTCATGTGTAGGCATGAGGCAAACAGCATATGGACAATGCTATCTAAATTAATTCGGTTTTGGCACATAGCTATCTACAGCTAATTATCTGAGATAATTATACAAGTGAGTTAGACTAAAAGGGCTAAGGGGTGTAACATGCTGCTCTCAAGATGAGTTCACTATATTGACATGAGGACAGCAGCCATCTTCGCATGTCTTCATTATTAAAAAATGGCCAAGTGAACTAGTTTCCCTCTCAATCTTGATGTAGTAAAGTATTTCTGACATGACACTTCTTTTGCTCCCCGTTTGTGAAATGTATTACATAAGTACATAGGACAACATTTAGCAGCACCCCAGCTCTTTAGATTCAGACAGTAAGGCTGTTGCAAAGCTATTATAAGTACTGTAACACCCATAACAAAGATGAATGAGACACACCAAGACTCAGGGTCTGCATACACCAAATGTAGTCTGACTACCTCCAGATGTTTCCACAATTCCAATCAGCCCCACCCAAGCAAGCCAATAGTAAAGGACTATAAAAGCTGTTGGCCAAAATATCTGGATAGTGGCAAGTTGCTTCCCCCCAGCCAAGGACAACGCAGTGAGCTTCTGGCAGAGTTAAGATTAGAACTGGAAGCATCTCAGTTTACAGCTCAGTCTCTTGGAAGCTACAAACCTCAATCTTCCCACTTCCCCAATTCTTGGTTCAGAAGCTCTTACCTGAAAGGGGCTTCTTCTTGGGGAAAGTCTATGTAATAACGAATGAAAAACCTCTCAGCGTCTTCTCGCTCTCCTTCCACAATGACACTTCCGTTCAGCTTAGTGATAGATGGTAACCTGCCATGTACAAAAGAAGGGGGGATTATTAACATCTTAATAAGGGCAGCAGGAGTGGGGAAAACTAAATCCATAATTTACACGTGATGAGCAAAAATGTGGAGATTTGCGTTCTCAGGAGATTTCTTCCCCCACCAGAATCAAGACACCAAATGTATCTCTCAACAGAATGGGATTTTATACCAGCTCCTTGAAAGGGAACATTTGATTTAAAACCATGGATTACAATTTGAATATAAATGTATTCTATAATTCTCCAAGCACCCTTCTTCTTGTTAGGCTTTCAGAGGCTCTTGATAAAGTACTGTATGCCTAAAAAAATGGCTGTGGCTCTGTTCAACCAACTGCCTCTACATTTCTAGGTAGATACTGTGTAAAGGGGGACCTAACTTAAATACACTAAAGGGGGACCTAATCTAAATACACTAAAGGCATCAGATCCCATCTGATCTCAGAAGCTAAGTAGGGTCAGCCCTGGTTAGTACTTGGATGAGAGACTGCCAAGAATACCAGGTGCTGTAGGCTCTATTTCAGAGGAAGGAACTGGCAAAACCACCTTGAGTATTCCTTGTCTAAGAAAACCCTATAAAATTCATAGGGTTGCCATAAGTCAACAGGCAACTTGAAGACACACACACACACACACGCGCACAGTGTAAAGAGAACTTCCTGATAGTACCCAAGTATCAAAGAGCTCCTGAGATCCTTAAGAAAAAGAGATGGAGAAAAGAGAGCAGGGATGGCCAAACTATGTATTTGCTGCAAAATACACAGAAACAAAGTCTACATGGTGCAGATCAGAAGGTTCATATAAAAAGTCTGTTGAGCATTTGGGTGTGGGGGGGGGAGAGGTATTACAGGAAAAAATAATCTTCAGACCTTGCTATTACCAGCTTCCTGCGCTCCTCATTGGTGTATGGTTGAAGGAGAGGAATGCCCAACAACCTCACTTCTTCAAGCTTGGGGAAAGAATTGAGCTTGTCAATGTCTTCCCAGGAATGCAGACCTGGGAAGGAAGTATTTAGGCAATAAACATGGCGCAGGTATTAGAAAGATGAAGAGAAATCACAACAGCATGCCTGAGAAATCAGAAATTGAGTCTGTGAGCTATGCCTCCATCAGTACATGGGCTTGGGAGATTCTGCTCCATTCCCCCAATATTCAGACAGTTTCATCATTACTTGTTTTTCAATTTCCCCCTCCCCACCTGAATTTGCAATTCAAAGTGCCAGTTGTGACCTATGAAGCCCTGCATGACCTATAAAGCCCTTTATCTTCCAATATGAGCCTGCCCGAGTTTTAAGATCTTCAGGGGAGGGTTTTCTCTTGGTCCTACTACCATCACAGGCTCATCTGGTCAGGACACAGGAGAGAGCCTTCCCTCTCCATGGCTACTCCCAGGTTGTGGAACACTCTGCCACAGGAGATTAGACTGGCACCCTCCGTCCTCCTTCCAATAGCAGGAAAACACTTTATTTGCTGACTAAGTGGCTATGCAGAAAGATCTTTAATGGGTGTGTGTATTGTTTTAAGGTATGGTAACTTTTAAAAAACTTTTTTTTTAAAAAAAAAGGTTTTAATTTACATATTTTAATTCATATTGTGAGCCACCTTGAGTCCCATTCAGGAGAAAGGTAGCATATAAAATAAATAATTTTGTTCATTAACAGCTGCCATGTGGATTTTTTAGCACTCATTTTTTTAGTGCTTGTTTTAGGGCTGCAACTGGACTTGTTTATCTGGGATTGGCCTTTTTAGTCATCACCACACTTGCAGAAAGTGCAGAATGAGTCCTTCCTGAATCTTCGTTTGCGAAGAAAAGCCAGAGAGAGATTGACGGTTGTGTACATATATCCTTGTAAGAATAATTTTAATATTTGTATAATAGTGTCCTCATGTTTTATTTATCATTTGGTACCTTGTTTTGTGAGGGCTTTAAATCTCTGAGAGACAGCTCAAACATGTTAATAATTAAATAAACAAAACACTTGTTTCCTTGTTAACAAGATTGCAGCTCATTTACTGCACAGTGTGCTTATGTGCACATGTGTATTAGCAGCAGGGAAGAGGCAGGGGGATCTATTTACAATAAAGCTTGCATTCTGATTTGGGAGAAGCTGCTTCTTTCAGGATCTCACCTGACTTATGCAGGCTGATGGATCGCAAATTTGGGAACAGCCTTGCCAGAGCATCTTCCGAGTCCTCGATGGTTGTTAGGTAGTTATTTGCCAAAACCAGCGTGTCTAATGATGGAAACATGACCCCCAACTTTCGGATTTCAGTCCAGTCCTTGAGATTATTGTCAGTGATGTGGAGTAACTTGAGAGAGTGACAGCAAACCGGAGAACAAGACACTGTTTTATAGTCGTTAAGGCACAGGAAGAGTTCCTCCAAGCTGTAGGGAGAAAATGAAAAACACTCTCACACTTCCAGGCTTCCAGTTGAGTGAAGGCTGTTTACACATGGTTTACATATGCGGATGCTGCAATTTTCTTTATGTAAGGAAATAGCACCTTGGAGTGTCCTTTCCAGCAAAGAAAACCAGCTAAGGAGAATAAAATCAGGAGGCCCCCAAAGTAGAAAGGGTTGAAGAGACAGGCCTCCAGCATCAGAGACTGTATGCCTCTGAACCAGAGCTTGGGGAATTTTCTTCTTCAGTCTACAACTCCCAGATTCCCCCAGTCAACATGGCCAATGCCCAGGCTGGCTGGCTGGAACTGTGACAGTTAATAGTCTAAAAGAGCAAACTTTCCAAATTCTACTGGTATTCAGGTAATAACAGTGTGAGAGGACTATTCCCCTCTGGTCTGACCCAGAAGAGTTCTTCTTGTATTCTAAAGGAGCAGGCATTCACCAAAGTGAACCCGATGCAGAACACTACAGGCAACATCTGTGTTCTTATGAAAAATGCAAGAAGATCTTTAACTGGAATTTGTCAGCCAGCCCCTCTCCCCGCTCCATTTAGTCTTGTTCAACTAGTATCTCCATTAGTGAGGTATTCGACCCTGCTAATGGAGGAAAGCCACAGAAAAAGAGTATACAGCATATAGGTTACATTTACTGCATCATCTGTCAACCTGATGGTCAAACTTATATAAATTTAAAAGATAAGCATCAAGCTTTGTATATAATGCACTCCTGAGTTCAGAGTTGGCCTGAGGTCTGAAATGATGTTACCCAACTGTGGTCTAAATTCTTTGAAAAAAAAAAAAAGACTTGACTGCACATGCAGCAGGATCAGGTTACGTAGGGAGTGAGAGAATGGATTGTACCACTTAAGAGAGTACAGATGGGATGTGCTATTTTTGAATGCTCCAATGTAAAAAAAAAAAAATTGCTTACAAGTGGAAAGCAAGCATATCAAGAGAGCAACATTCTAGGCTGGTCCTTTTTTCGCTATGCTAACTGTGACCTGCCGAGTTTTTAAATGCAGAGGAGCATTCAAGTATGTCATCCACACACCTTCTGTCCAAAGCGGTTCAGTCTATTCTATCACACCATCCCATGGCATGCCTAGGTCAGGTCTATGTTGGAAGTAGGGATAAAAGAGGCGTCTGGTTAGAAGGCCATCTTACAGACCAAGAAGTCCCTGGATCAAACTATGCCTTTGCATGAACTTAGCCTTCGTCATATCATGTTTGCTCAGCACCATTACACTAACTTGTGTGTTACATATTTTTTGGTGAAAAACAAGCCACTTCCTAAAGGCTGGCCACTTTGCCACCCCAAGCAGGTATGTACATATTTTGGGATTAGGAGGGGAGGCGTTCACCTCCTTTCCAAGGTGGGTCTATGACTTTTTTTCTCCCCACTTTGGATCCAGGGAAAAGACAGTTAGAGGTCAGAGCCTGGAGAAGCCATTGGCCAAACTGGTTGGGGGATTAAGTTGCAGTTCAAAAATATTAACTTCTCCAAAGTCTGTTAGATATGCCACAGCCAAGCTGCAATAAAGGGAGACAAAACCCTGCAGCCTCCCAGGCAAGCAGAGTGGCTTTCCAACCTTGCCCCTAGCATGCCCCCTTTTGGAGCTCTGCTGCCAATGGTGGATTTCCTGTGGCAGAACTACCCAAAGCAGAACTACTGGCAGATACCCCTCTCTGGATTTCTTCTGTGGCAGTAGAGGACTATGTATTTCTACATCAGCCTAATTCGTTGTGGACAGTTGTCTGAAGGGATTCACATTGCTGTGGGTCTCTAGATCCAAGTAATAATCTCAACAATATTTACAACCAGCTTAGACTGCCCCTAAAAAAACTCCACCTTGTACTGTAATAGTAACCTCTACTGCCCAGTTATCTTTGCTATAAATTCACAACTTCTTCTTGCAACCCAAGCAACCTCTGGTTTGGAGATGCCCTAACTGTGTAATTGCCATTCCTAGAAGCCTCAAAGAGCAGCACTTCCCACTGATGATTTACAACAGCCCTGTAAGGTAGGCTAGTATTATTCTATCTCCTCTTTCACTAGAAGATTGGTTTGAGGCAACATGACTTGCCTAAGTTCAGCTACTAACACTGTGGCTTCAGCAAGATTTGAACTTGGGACTTCTTGGTTCCATGGTTAGTTAGCTTTTTGTACTTTACAACTCCACTCTCTGATTTGTACACAAAGAGAGCCTGCCTTTCTTAGTGCCCTGCTCCCCCCTTGGCTTACTCTGGTAATTCTTGCAGTATCGTATGGACTGTTTCCCAGGAAGCTTTACTGTTGTTGAGCACAAGTTTACGAACGCCAGAGAAAGAACCAGCACATCCTCTCTCTAAAACCGACAAATTCAGAGGGTTGGAACTCAGGTTTAGAAACTCCAAGTGGGGAACATTTGACACAATTTTACTGACCTAAGAGGGAAAAGAAGGGGAGGGGAGAGACAAGCCATCAGGCAGTAATTGGATCTCAAATAATATTCTGTCATCTAAAAAAGATTTCACCCAAGCTTTCCAGCACAGCTCATTCAACCAAAGAATGATACCGATCCCAATAGCATTTGAGATAGTTATCTGTAATTCATACTGCTGCTATTTGCTGATTTAGATTGATTGGCTAATTGCTTGTTCACCTCAATGGTTCATTTAATTACACCTTTAGAAAAGGCTTGATAAGGAGATTAAGTAGAAAAAAAAAGGAAATAGCTGGCAGGCTTCATAAAATCCACCTGAATGGCAGCTAAAGAGAAAGAGAGAAAAAACTCAATCTACAAGAGCCACGGTTTGTCAAAGGGCTATTTTACCTGGGACTAGTCATCTTTGCTGCAATCTTGCATATACCACATTCCATAAAATGTTAAAGATCATGCGCAAAAAGGATGTAGACTTTAGTTGATGGACCATCTCTTGAGGCCTCTATTCACAATTCCCCCTTGCAAAACTAAAGTCACCTCTGTTTTGCAAATGACTATATAAATAGGCTATGCTACATGTAAGGTAATTAGGATGTCAGCAGAAATTTCTGTAAAACTGAGCAAACATAGAAGAATACAGACACAGAGAATAGGGTGAACAAGCTTTCAGTCTACAATTTAGCAAATCCACAGCTGGAGACCTCTCATGACCAGTGGTCCCAATGGGCTATAGAAAACAAGTCTCTGTCGCCCACAGACAGCCTATGAACCCAGACCCCAAACTATGATTTGATACTGCTAGTCACAGGATGTCATGCTCAGCTAAAAAGGCAAACTGCAGTTTGCTGCTAATTATAAACTGATGTCTTGGCCCCTGTTGATCCAAGAGTGCAGATATCCATTAGTATAGCTATATCAGTGAGTTGGGGGGGGGGCAGGGGGAGTCTGGTCTTTTCACCATGGTATACAGGGCCAGCCAGACGTTCTTGGGCACAGGTCTGCCCCCCCCCCACTGAATGGGGATAGGATGTGTGGACAGGTGCTATCCAACTGCCATTTCATTCCTGGGGAAGAAAAAAAAAAGCCTTGGCCCCATCCCCAGATAAGGCCTAAAGCTGATTCCTTTCAAGTACACATGTAGTCCATCGGTGACTGAGAGTGGGTGGAGCTATACCCAGGAGCCTCTGGCTCTCCTTGTGTACCTAGGGAAAAGGCACTGTGCAAGTAGTTGCTGGATGCCTCCTTCCACAATGCCTAGAAAATTACAGTGGACCCCTCATGGCTACCAAAATCTGTGGATGTTCAAATCCCATTATACACAATGGCATAATAAAATGGTGTACCTAATATAAAATGGCAAAATCAAGGTTTGCTTCTTAGAATTTATTTTGCTTTTAATATTTTCAAGCTTTGGATGGTGGAATCAGTGGATGCCAAATCTATGGATACAGAGGGACGGCTGTATTTATGTTGGCGTAACCAAGGGTTATGACAGCAGAAACTATAAACAGAATTCAAAGACATAGCTGTGTTAGTCTGGAATATCAGTAAGCAAGGGGATCTTAATTGCACCTTTGAGACTGAGATATCTCAGTTAGTCTCAAAGGTGCTACAAGATCCCCTTGCTTACTGATATAAACAGAATTCTGGCCTTTATCTCCTCTCCTTGTGCAGATAAAGTGTGCTGGTACAGTACTGGGCATGAACTAAAATGTACCTGTAACAGCCAGCTCTACCTTTTCTTGTTACGACTTAGAATGATATTTGCGCAACTCACATACCTCGTGCCAGTCTTCCAGCTTATTGTCAGAAAGATCGAGTTCGGACACGTGGGCACAGAAGGCAGCGATCTCATTTTCATCCCCTGCACAGGTTATTCCGCAGCTGTTCAAAACCAGCACACTTGGGAGGTTTAGACGATCTGAAAAGAAAACCAGGAACAACAATGTATTATTTTGTAGGCCAATCTTGCTTCTTCAGAGGTAAAGGATGTCCTGGATGTTTGAGCAAAAGAAACAGGGCCAAACTATATAAAATCTATTAAAACACATCATAGATGGGTCTCATGGGCTTATTTGTGTTTTTCTGCTCATTCATATTATAAAGACTCAACCATTCTCTGCATCACAGGCAGGCATAAAAACACTTTAAAACTACCCCTAAGGCACTGAGTAGTACATCGTCCTGCAATAGACAGCTCATGAACTACAATGGTTCCTACCCAAAGTTAAAGATGTTTTCAGTAATGTAATCATTTAAGTTTTGTTCAAAGTAGTAGAAAAGAAAGAGAAGCAGGGGGAAAAGACAGAAGCATCCAGTAAAACGGTTAAGCATGTAAGTTAATGAGGAGCCTCATGTGTGAACATTTTAGATTATAGCTTTCACTTAAGTGTCCCATTTTGCAGAGGTAAGTTTAGCAACTGGCATCCCCATCTGAGTTCACACAGAATCTACCTCATTAGTTGATCAATTGTGCCTATGACTGCAATTTCTCCTTTTCTTTTCCACAACTGTTCTCCCTGGTGCTTTATTAAAATCTTACTAAAAGCACTTCATTCCACTTTGTGGGATGAAGATACCCAATTTTTAATCGCCGATAAATAACAAATTCCTAAAATAGAGGTGGGGAGAGAGTGTACTGCTTGCCCTTGACCCTTCCAGATCACCCTATTTCTGTCTTCCCCTCCCAAAGAAGGTGAACTGTATCTCCTGGAAGTCTCTAGGAGTGACAACCTTTTAAACAGGTTGCAGACACACACATACCCATAGCACCCCCTATGCTAATTTTTTCAAGACCAGGAGTGGATGTTTGGCCAATTCTGATCTTGTCTTGATTTACAGGCAGTCCTTGTAGCCTCTGGAGAGTCCCAGGGCAAAGAGTTGGTCTCTGGACCCAACACAGTTGTCTATCACATCCTAAGGGCCATAAACAGTGACAGCTAGATGCATTTGGGAAACCCACATGATTGGTTCCAAGACAAGCTGATCATATGCACCCCTTTGTACTCAGGATCAAGCTGTTAATGTCAGATGGGAACCTGCCAATGAGTTGGACTCCATTATGCACAGACTTCCTACTAAACACCCAGGTGATAATTTGAACAGGTTTGTAATGCCCTTCATATCTTAAGAGTTCAGGATGTCACAGTCACTGGATTGTTCTAGCCACTCAGAAATTAAAAAGAATGTGATATAAAAAGGCTATCTGTTTAAACAACCTTGAGAGTAACATCAAAAATACAAGCATGTTGCAACTTTTCCATGTGAAAGGTGCTTCCATGTGAACACTGCAATAAATAAGAGCATGGATGGGTCAACTCTAAGTTGGGTAGAGCTTTCTGGGATTTGCAGAGCAGAGGAGGTCCTCTGAGAGTTGCACACTTAGCGAAAGACAAGTGGCATGCTGCTGGATGTATTGTCCTGTTCTGGAGACAATGTTTTTATTTTTTTAAAAAGATGTAACTAGATCCATGGCCGAGATGCTCTTTTCATCATTCTTTGCTTGGTGTTCATTCCTTGGAGTTATTAATGGAGCAGCCTGCAAGTTTTTGTTAAGGTGACTCTGTTGCGGTTAATTTTGAGTGACATATGGTGCATTTTGTCCTTGACTGACTCAACTTATTTCTGCTCTTTTCTGTCAAACTTGGTTACTGTCATTTCCACCCAAATAGTTTCCTTGTTTTTCCCCCCTTTGGGGATGGCTGTGATACAAATCAACCTGACAGGAATTTAAAATGACACTCTGTGTCTGTATGTGTTTGTGTGCGTGTTTGTATGCATATGTGGGCATGTTAGAGGTGGAGTAAAAGTGTTCTGCATGCTGAAAGCAATCAGAAAGTTTACCCATTCTGCCCTCTCTCTTGCTCACACACACAAAACTGGAGAAAGAATGGGAAAAGGAACAACAGTTTTTATCCCCACTCTTCAATCAAACTCTTCAGAACATCAGAGGAGAGAACCAATTTTTTTTTCTGAAATGATACACAGTAAGAACCTGTACCTTTCATAGGTGAACCCTGAGGTGTAGCTGGGACATGCACACCCATCCCAGGACCACGGCGGTATGGAAAGTTTTCTGGGCTGTATTTCTCACAAAGAACTTGCATGAAACTTCTCCCGGTAGGCTGATCCATGGTCCCTTCTTGGAATTCTATGGTCAAGAAGAGGAGACAAAACAAATTTGCTCCTTCCACCAACAAATATAAGCACTCATTCTCTTGCTTGAACAAAAGAAATTCAACACAAAACAGCATCTATTCTTGCAAGTCAAGACTGGCTGGCAAGAATATCCCCATGCCTGAACTGTGAAAAATAAAACAGAAAGGCTGCTATGAACAGAGGTCCACAAACGCACTTGTTATGTGCACACACAGCTAATTTCTGCTGAATTAGATATTGAACTTCAAAGTGGACACAAATGTATGTACAGTCAGCCCTCCGTATCCACGGATTCGGTATCCATGGATTCCACCACCCACGGCTTGAAAATATATATTAAAAAAATCCCAAAAGCAAACCCTGTTGCTTGCCATTTTATATAAGGGACACCATTTTACTATGCCATTGTATGTAATGGAACTTGAGCATCCATGGATTTTGCTATCCACAGGGGGTCCTAGAACCAAACCCCAGCAGATAGCAAGGGCCCACTGTATGTATCTATTTATTTATTTAATATCCCACCTTTCTCTTGGCACGGGACTCAAGGCAATTTACAAAAACACTCAAACATTTTTAAAAAAATGAAGCTAAAACCTGATAATAAACAGTTAATACACAATTAAGCAAGTTATATTAAAATGTCATTAAATTTTTAAAGTGTAAATTCATTTTAAAAGCATAACAATGAAGTTAAAAATACAGTACAGGTTGCCCTGTCCCCTGTATCCACAGAACCTATATCTGCAGTTTCAGTTGTCTGAGGGAAACAAAACAGGGGACACATACCATAGAGTTACACTGGTAAATGCCGAGGTATCCACTCTAGACATCTTCTAGGTCCTCCAATGCAACTCTATGGTGTGTTGGTACAGGAAATCCTTTATTTTTGTAGGGTTTGCTATTATCAGTGGTTTCACTTATACACCATAAGTCTGTGGATATGGCGAGGGGGCACCTGTAAACAAACCCAATGAATATGACTCCCTGCAGCCAAATGCCTCTTTGAATAGAAAGGTCTTTGCCTGTCAGCAAAAGGATGGAAGAGAGGGGGACAGCCTAGCCTCCTGTAGGAGGGAATTCCACAAATAGGGAGTAACCACCGAGTCCCATGTCCTCACCAGACAGACTTGCAACAGTGGTAGGACTGAGAGAAAGCTCCTCTCTAAAGATCTTAAGATTCTGGAAGGTTCACAAGGGAAACACCACCTTTCAGATTGTCTAGACCTAACCCATATAGGGCTTTACTGATAAGAGTTTTACTTCTACAGGAAATGGGTTGCCCCAAGGAACCTCATTCTTACACTGTCTGAATATAAGCCTTCCTGAAGATGAACATGTTGCCCCCTGTAGTCACTGAACCAATATCAGTTATCAGTAGGGACACATACGATAGCTGCACTGAAAAATGCTTAGAGAGGTATCCTCTGTAGGAATTGCTAGGTCCTCCAACACAACTCTATGGTATGTTTGTACTGGAAGCCCTTTATTTTAATAGGATTTGCTATTAACCATGGTTTAATTTATAAATGTTACGTATCCCCTGCAGATATGGGGTGGGGACTTGTATTTTATTTGTTTATTTTGTTTAAAAAAAAAACTATCAAACTGAATTGCAACAAATTTGATACAAGTTAGGATGCTCTGGGAATGACCAAGTTGTTTACATTTTCAGCCCTCTTTATCAGAAGTAAAGATCTACTGGTATATTATGGGTGATTTACAGCAGAATCGTAAACGTTTCTGAGTCCTGACATTTTCACAACAGTAAAAACTGATCCCTTTCTCTCCCTACCCTAAATTATACTTCTCAACATAATGAAAGCATGCTGTATCCCAGTGTAATATTTTAGGTGGAAAGAAATTCAATTCATTTCTTGTTTTCAAAACAAATTCCCAGACTCAAAATTGTTTAGTTCTAATTGCCTGTCACTTGTACCAAGCTCTAGTGGGTGGATGTTAAGTGGTCCAGTAAAAAAACAAACCAGATCTCACAAACCTAAAGTTTGCCTGCCCTTGATCTGTGTGTCTATGTTAACAGTTCCCCACTCCCGCATAGGACTTACTGGTTTCAGCATCAGCTCTCCCTAGGTTAGCAGGTGTGACTCTCAGCAGGATCTATTCAGCCCTTCATTTTTTCAGAGGAGAAATATCACACATCCATGTAACTCGCTGCAATGGGAAGAAAGAGACCTTAAGCAACAAGGTTTGCTTCGATTTGGCTTCCTGCTTCCTAAAAACTCAAGACCAGGTTTAGTGGCTCAGACTCAGGCTAGTATGATCCATCATACCGTTTCAAAAGTAACCAGGGAAACACCTGTCGGAAATAGCCATGTCCACCAGCTTAGAGAGAGATCAGACCAATTTTGTGGCGGAGGGGAGGGAGGGGGCAAACCGCAAGGAATGGGGACTGCCTTTATGCCTTGTTTATGGGCTTCTGGGAGGCAACTTGGATGATCACCTTAGGAAGCTGGATGCTGGCTTCCGTGGGAGATTTGTCCTGATCCTATCTAGATCACAAACAGGGTCTGGAAATGAAGCTCATCCTGACTTTTGCCCTGCTAATGAGGTCAACACTCTTAAGTGCTGAAGACAATTCCAATTTTCAGTGGGTCATTAGTGCTGGGCATTCTTCAGAACTTCTGGAAAACCCCTTGGTCCTTAAACATCTGACCGAACTAACCTTGATGAAGGCAGAATAATAGGTAGGTCCTATCCTACACATCTGGCTAGGACACAAAACTTTTTAAAAGTCCCCCTTAAATCAGATCTTTCTTCTGAGAGATAGTAACATGCAGGGGTCTATTCTATACACAAAAGCACACAGGCAGAATTTACTTCAGTCCACTTTAGAAACAAGGGTCAAGAGACTGCATGGAAGTATTATTAAACATGAAAGGGTTCTATAGGTCGGATGTCAGCTGCTGCTGTAGATTTACAAAGGCATATTGCATTGATCACCCAGCTTACAGAAATAATTTTATCTCAGAACCTCAAAATGACAACAAATCCATACACAGGAGCCAGGTAACCTTCTGCTGAGTGTACTTTTTTCCCTCTGAAGAGCAGCAAACTTAAGCCAAACTTGAACCCACCTGCAATCTGAAAAGCAGAAATTGGGAAATAGGCAGGCCTCTGCATTGACAATGGTGAACACAAATGAAAAAGTCAGCCAAAAGTAAATATGTGTTCAGCTTTTCCAAAGTACAGGCTAACACCAGCAGAGAGATTTTCTTGGTATTAGATACCCACGTTTCCTTTTACTAGAGTCAAGGCTCAACTAAAAGAAGAAGTGTTCATGAACAGATGGAAACCTGAGTTAAAGAGATATCCCCTTTACTGAATGAAGCTAAATTACTTTTCATCAACAATACACAGATAATTAATTATTGGAAGGCCATTATATGGGATTCAGTACCCCTACCTACTATAAATAAGGTAAAGCATTTCTCAACTTGCTGAAAGCAGGTGGGTTCCACTGGCAGAAATATCCTTTTTATATTACCCATTTATAGAACACCTTCCTAAACAAACAACCAGTTAAAAGCCAGTGTAACACAGGCTATCACTCCAAATGTTAGCTCATTCTGGAATAAGATTAGTTGGGACGGCCAAAGACAATTCCTAAGCACCTGCTCATCTAGGGACCTAAATATTGGCCATCGGCTTTGATAGCAAAGGATTATGGACCACATGATGGCAAGTTATTACATCTGCATCCCCCTCCCCTTCTTCCATTATGACATTCAAGTAAGCCTGACGAGTACTCCTAGATGGTCTCGCATAAAGGCATTGATTAGAATTAGGCTTTTACTCTCATCGTCACTTCTCACGTTGGAAAACGGAAATCTGTACTGTTGCGAAGATGAATAAGAAAATGTCACCTGCTCCATGTACGTGAAAACGGGTTTTTTATAAAGAATGCTAATATAATCGACCTTTTATTGAGAATACTAATATGATAGAGACTGAGATTCTATAATTTAGAAGAAAAGCCAATGCAGTATAGAAACATCAATATGAAGTCAAAAACCTAATACAGAACCCAGCACTAACTGCTGGGAGATTGCTGGCTCCCTGATTTATTTAACCTTCTCCACTAAGCAAAAAAGACAAGGTCACCTTGGCTACATGAATATGAGCTCTGTTGGTTCATGATTAAAAAGGCTGAATTATCATAACATTTATCCAGAGAGGGGGGTGTAAATTACTAGAGTACAAGAGAAACAAACAGTGTCAGGAATCCTGTATGAACTAGGCCTCACTTAGCCTAAGTCCAGCCAGAATCCTGTCATGCAATCTGGGTATTGTTTATGTGCTGGGAGGGGGAACTGGAATGTGAGCACCTTACAGTTCCCAGGCCTGGAGAAGGAACATCCTATCTCCAAGGTCACACATCTGATAGAGGCTTGGGAACTGGAAGGGGGCTGGTAAGGGGGGTGAGTCAAACTGCTGATTTAAACCATACATTTTTTCCTGTGAACCAGTTTTGCCAATGATTCTGGACCTGTTCACTTCTGCAATAAAACACTTTGACTAGTGATTGCTGTCTGAGTGAATTGAAGTTCTGACTGGATCCCTACATAAGGAATGCACTGTCCAGTTTCTGATGACAAAAACAATCAAAGTTAAAAGTATGTTTGTGAAAATCACACTGTCATGACTAATATGGAGACTAGTACAGGTCACGCTGACTGATATTGAGTCAGACCATTGATTTATGTAGCCTGGTACTGTTTGTGCAAAGTAGCAGCAGTATTTTGAGTACTTTCTGGTACTACTGCCCAACAAATGTCTTCATGAGAACCTGCATTATACTAGGTCATACTATTTGTCTGCATTCTGCTAGGTCATACTATTTGCAGTAGTGGTATGAGATCTCCTGGGTTTCAGAACCCTATTAAACTATAAATTTATAGCATTATGATTCCACTTTAACTGACATGACTGCTATGCAACTGGCAGTTTGGTGAGGCACTAGAGCTCTTTGGTTGAGAACTCTTAGTAACCATCCCTAAGCTGCAAATCCTAGGCAATGGAACCACAAGAGTTAAGGTGGAATCATAATACTGTACTGTAATTGTACAGTGGGAAAGGATCCTTAGACAAGATCTTCCCTATCAACTGCTCCAGAGACGAGAACATGGAGCAATGGATGCAAGCTCCAGAAACAGAGATTCCACCTCAACATTAGGAGGAACTTTCTGACAGTAAGAGCTATTTGACAGTGGAACACACTCCCTCGGAGCGTGGTGGGGTCTCCTTCCTTGGAGGTCTTTAAACAGAGGCTGGATGGCCATCTGTCAGGAATGCTTTGATCATGATTTCCTGCATGGCAGGGGGTTGGACTGGATGGCTCTTGTGGTCTCTTCCAACTCTACAATTCTATGAAGTGCCATATGATCCCCTTTTCTCTGGTGATGACAGGGACTGAGCTTAGGACTTTCCATGTGTTCTGTCATTCAGCTGCTGCCCTTCCTTTCCATGTTTTAGAATGGAGACGTGGTGAAATGAACTCAGACCTTCTGCATTCAAAGCACCAGTTCCTATTCAGCTACAGTCCTTCCCAAGTAAAGAGACTATACACCTCTAAATACCAAATGGTAGAAGAAGTAATGGAATGCCCACTAATGGAGAGTACCAGGCTAGACAGACCTTTAGAATGCAGCAGCAACAGAAAAGACCAGCCTTCCTGTTACTACCTCTCATATCTGTGAGTAACCTGCCACAGACTACAGTAGTAATCTGACTAGTCCAACATGGACTAGTGATCTGACTGAGGCAATTTCCTTTGCATATCCAGGATCTAATATAGAATCACAGAATCATAGAGTTGGAAGAGACTACGAGCGCCATCCAGTCCAACCCCATTCTACCATGCATAAACACACAATAGCTGAATGCATACTATACAAATAATCCAGTTTAAACTGGATTATTTGCCATGGATCCTTCTTATGGAATCCTGAGATGTGAAGTTTGGTGAGGCACCAGCATTCTTTGGCAGAGAAGGATAAAGACCTTGTAAAATTACAGATGCCAGGATTCACTAGGAAGGAGCCACAGCATGCAATCCAGGTTCAAACTGGCTTATTTCTGTAGTGTGGATTCAGCCAATCAAAGCACTCCTGACAGATGGCCATCCAGCCTCTGTTTAAAAAACTCCAAAGGAGACTCCACCACACTCCGAAGCAGCACATTCCACTGTTGAACAGCTCTTGCTGTCAGGAAGTTCTTCCTAATGTCTAGGTAGAATCTCTTTTCCTGTACTTTGAGTCCATTGCTCCATGCCCTAGTCTCTGGAGCAGCAGGAAACAAGCTTGCTCCATCCTCAGTATGACATCCCTTCAAATATTTAAACATGGCTATCATGTCACCTCTCAACCTTCTCTTCTCCAGGCTAAACATACCCAGCTCCCTAAGCAGCTCCTCATAGGGCATGGCTTCCAGACCTCCTACCATTTTGGTTGCCCTGCATATCCTTCTGGAACTGTGGTGCCCAGAACTGGAACAATATTCAAGGTAAGGTCTGACCAAGGCAGAATAGAGTGGCACTATTACTTCCCTTGATCTAGGCACTATACACCTATATAATTTATTGACAAACTGTCACTACATCTGGCACCTCTGTGTGTAATGGCATAGCTTTTAGAAAAAAATGCAACAAGAAGCAAATAAGACACAGCATGCTGGGTCAGAACCAGACCAAAATCCACGCCTCTCCCAAGCACAGCACCTCCTTTCAAAGAATAATAATAAATTATTAATTTATTAAATTAAATTAATCTATTAAAATAAATACATGGAGTACCAGAAACTTCTATCAACTCCCAAGTATGAAGATGATGGGCCTTTCCCTTGTTGTTGCTATTTTTAACTACCATCCTACTTAGAGATAGACTGCTTCTGAACATAGAGGCTCCACATACCTATGACAGGCCTTTCCCTTCTTGCTGTTATTTTTAACTAGCATCCTACTTAGAGATAGACTGCTTCTGAACACAGAGGCTCCACACACCAATGACGGGCCTTTCCCTTGTTGTTACTGTTTAAATCTACCATCTTACTTAGAGATAGACTACTTCTGAATAGAGAGGCTCCACACACCAATAACGGGCTTTCCCTTGTTGTTACTGTTTAAAACTATCATCCTACGTAGAGATAGACTACTTCTGAACATAGAGGCACCACATACCTATGACAGGCCTTTCCCTTGTTGTTACTGTTTAAAACTACCATCCTACTTAGAGATAGACTACTGTACTTCTGAACATAGAGGCTCCACATACCTATGATGGACCTTTCCCTTGTTATTGTTGGTGAAGTATCATCCTACTTAGAGATAGACTGCTTCTGAACATAGATGCCCCACATACCTATGACGGGCCTTTCCCTTGTTGTTACTGTTTAAAACTACCATCCTACTTAGAGATAGACTACTTCTGAATAGAGAGGCTCCACACACCAAATGACGGGCTTTCCCTTGTTGTTACTGTTTAAAACAACCATCCTACTTAGAGATAGACTACTTCTGAATAGAGAGGCTCCACATATCTATGACGGGCCTTTCCCTTGTTATTGTTGGTTAACTACCATGCTACTTAGAGATAGACTACTTCTGAACATAGAGTCTCCACATACCTATGATGGCCCTTTCCCTTGTTGTTATTTTTCACTATCATCCTACTTAAGAGAGATAGACTGCGTATGTGGAGCCTCCATATTTAGAAGCAAAGGGGCCACTCACCCCCTTAAAAAGCCTACCCCGTTTAACCCTTGCGTTGCTGTGTCAGAGCAACCAGGGCAGCTCTGAAGACAGCTTGGCCTGGTGACAGGTTCTGATCTAAACCCCACACCACCACCCCGAATTAATGCCAGTCCCCCTCCCCACTTTCCTCCTTCTCACCGGACCAGACCCCACCGCTTTAGTCTTCCCAGTCTGACCGCCGCGTCCTGGGTTGACCCGGAAACAGCTTTTTTTTTTGCTCGGGAGGATGGAGAGAGAGATAGAGAGAAACAAGAGAAGCCAAACATCACGTGACTTCCCCCAAGCCAAGGCAGGTCACGTGAAGAGGGAGAAGAAGAAGGGGGGAAATCACCACACATGCGCAAAACTAACCTCGTCGCCGAGGCGGAAGAACTCGAGCGGTTACCATGGAGACGACGACGGGGAGGGGCGGAGAGAGGCTTGGTTCATCGCCGGGCTTTCATAGGCCTAACTCCGCCCTCCGCGCGCGCGGGAACCGTTAGCGGCGCGCGCTCGCTCGCAGCTGTGTGTAGGGAGGGGGAGGTGTTTTTTTTTTTTAAAAAAAAAATCCCGGCGGGCATCGCGCGCCCAACGGTCGTCCCTTTAAAAAGACATCAACGGCTGTTTGGGATGGGGATGGTAGTGGTTTTCTCCTCGGGCAAAACCAACCCCACCACCGTCGGCTGTGCCAAATGAGCGCCGTTGGTGACCCACGGAGTTCCAAAATACACAAACACACACACGTTTCTGAGGGAGACGCTTGCCCGCATCACCCTGGCTCCCATCCCCACGCCATAAAATGACTTTGTGATGTTACAACGGGTGCTGCTGCCTCAGTTATTAGAGTGGGGGATGTAGATTCCCCCGTCCCATCCTCAGGTACCCAAGAGCCCAGGGTGCCAGCTTCTACCCCTCTACCCAATGAACTACAACTCACATCAACCCCTCCCTTGCCGGTGTTGTCTAGGGCTGATGGGAACTGCAGTCAGACTATCCAGAGAGCCCACAATTTATTTCATCTGTATACCGCCTTTCTCCCTAGGTGTGACCCAAGGTGGCTTCCATAAAACTAAAATCCAATATACACTGTTAATTTTTTATAAAATCAGATTAAAGTCTATTATAAATATATCCCCCATCCCATTCACCCCCTCAGGTGCCCAAGAGCTCAGGGTGCCAGCATCTGCCCCCTCTACCCAATGAACTACAACTCCCATCACCTCTTCCTTGTCTGTGTTGACTAGGGCTGATGGGAACTGCAGTCAAACTATCCAAAGAGAGTGAAGTTGAAGGCTTTCACGGCTGGCATCCATAGGTTTTCCTTGTTTTTTTCTGGGCTGTGAGGCCGTGTTCTGGAAGACTTTATTTCTGACGTTTTTGAAGATGCCAGCCACAGATGCAGGTGAAACGTCAGAAATAAACTCTTCCAGAACACAGCCTCACAGCCCAGAAAAAAAACCCCAAGGAAAACCTATCCAAAGAGCCCACAATTTATTTCATCTTTATGCTGCCTTTGCTAGATGGGATCCAAGGTGGCATCCATGAAACAAATTAAAAATACAATATATACTGTTAATTTTTTATAAAATCAGATTAAAACCTAATATAAATATATTACCCATCTCATTCACCTTAGGTGCCCAAGAGCCCAGAGTGCCAGCATGTGCCCCCTCTACCCAATGAACTACAACTCCCATTGAGAGCAAGAGTGACAAAATGGAAGATCTCCGCCATTTTGTGACAGTGAGCACACCACATACATAACGGATGCTCTGCCAGACATCCCACTCCCTTGCTAAGTTGGCATTCCATACCCCATATAAGGAAAAATCTCATTTTTGCCCAAGGATTGGTTTGGGTACTGATAAGAAAGTTTCTGCAAACTGTATATCTGTTTGGCCTAACAAAGAAAGCCAGTCCCTCTCTGAGGCACCCATAGGGCCATATGACTTTCTCTGTTACTCTGTACAGTAGCATCCCCGTATTGGCGGGGGATTGGTTCTGGGGGCTTCGCGGATACTGAAATATGCGGATAACAGCGAATGCCAGACTTCCCTCCCCTGTCCACCCCCCCACCTCCGCCATGCCACTAGAACCCCCCGTGAGGAAGGGAGAAGGGAGGTAAGCTCTCCTCCTCCCTTTCCTCCTCCATCCACCCACACCCCCTGCCATTACCAGCTGTGGATAACTGAATCAGTGGATGGTGAATCAGCGGATACAGGGGGTGCTACTATATGCAAATAAAGCTAGAATCCTTCGGCAAGCAACACTCGGCCTTGATTGTCTGTTTCTCTGCCCACAGCTGTCGCTCTTAGAGAGTGGGAGCTGACACCATCATCCCCTCCCTTGGCTATGTTGGCTGATGGCAGCTGCAGTCAAATTAATATCCAGCCAGACCACAATTTGCCAATCCCTGTCCCTACAATAACCTGTCAACAGCAAAATAGCTGAAGGTGGTAGCTAGGCCAGTTTGTAAAATACCGTAGATTTGGTATCCACAGTTTCGGTATCCACAGTTCCACTTATCCATATCTGAAAAAAATATGTTATCTCTAGGAATTTCTAGGTCCTCCAATGTGAGTCTGTGGGCAACGGCATTAATCTCGTGGAAAATAATAGAGTTTCCAATTATCCACAGTTTCAGGTATCCACAGGGGGTCTCTCCCTAATCACAGACCCCTCTCCCTAATCAGAAATCAGAATTTGCTCCATAGCTCTAGAGACATGTGATGCTGTACACACAAGAACTGTTAGCCGGTCATAGGTGGAAGCCCTGTTGTAAGGCGAGCCTAAACTCACACAGTGTATGAAGTGGCTTCCTCACACCTTTGATCCATCATTTCTCAGCAGCTGCCTTATGTCCCTTCATTTCCTGAGCCACCTCCTCACAAAAATCTATTTTTTTTCCCTGGCTTTCCTGCAGCTGTTGTTGGATTTTCCTCTTGCCTCCAAATGGCCTGGAGGTCCTCAGTTGTATTCCTTCTCCAGCCTACAGCCCTCCCCTGGCTAAAAGTAGCATTGACCATGAGATTTTCAACTAAGTGAAGCAATGTGCTTGCGCATTCCCTTAAGTGTTTGAAAATAGTGAACTGCAAATATTTGCAGACTGGCGGAGCAGAAAGGGGATAAATGGCACTGACCTTGCTATTGTTGGAAGGGCAGGTAATGCTGTCCAGATGACCCCAGAATCTACCCTGAAATGGTTCCTCCCCTTAGGTCAAGGCCAGTTCTAACCTGGCTGACAAAATACATATGAAAGACTAAAAATGGGTTACAGGTTGAGTTTCCCTTATCTGAAATGCTTGGGGCCAGAGATATTTTGGAATATTTGTATACACACACACACACACACACACATATATATATATCTTGGTGAGCAGATCCAAATCTAAACAAAAAATTCATGTATGTTTCATATACATCATATACATATACATTCATATACAGCAAAGGTGTCACTATCTCAGCCATCCATGTGGATTATTTTAGAATATTTTGCATTTAGCAATTCCAGAAAGGGGAGACTCAAGCTGTATTTTCAAAATCTTAATATAAAATTGCATTAGTTTCACCCTCAGTTATTACTCTCAGGCAATGAAAAAGATCCAGGAGGGAGTTAACATTGTTTGTCACACAAGGAGTAGAAATGGAACTAACTTGGATTTTTAGAGCCTTGCAGATAAGACCTGCATGCCTCTGTCACAGAATCTGGCCAAACATAAGATGTCACTTAAGCTGTACATAATATAGCATAATATGAGTCTTTTATATAAATGTAGTAAGTATTATAATAATGTGGTAAGTAGTTCCAGTAATATTTTTGTGTAGAGTGATGGACAAGTGTGGAATGGTTGGCCAAGTGTGTGTGTTTGCTGGATACTGGCTGTAAAAATAGGAGAAAATATGCTATTTGGAATGGTATAAGGATCAGAGAGTCAGGTAAGGACTGGAATTTGAGGAGATCAGTGGGAAAAGAGAAATGAAAGATATGGTAGTGTGATGCGGCAGCTAAAAAGGCCAATGCGATTTTGGGTTGCATCAATAGAAGTATAGTGTCTAGATCAAGGGAAATAATAGTGCCACTCTATTCTGCCTTGGTCAGACCTCACCTAGAATACTGTGTCCATTTCTGGGCACCACAATTCAAAAAGGATATTGACAAATTGGAGTGTGTCCAGAGAAGGGTAACTAAAATGGTGGAAGGTCTGGAAACGATGCCTTATGAGGATAGACTTAGGGAGCTGGGTATGTTTAGCCTGGAAAAAAGACGGTTAAGAGGTGATATGATAGCCCTGTTTAAGTATTTGAAGGGGTGTCATGTTGAGGATGGAGCAGACTTGTTTTCTGCTGCTCCAGAGACTGAAACACAGAGCAATGGATGCAAGCTCCAGGAACAGAGATTCCACCTCAACATTAGGAGGAACTTTTTGACAGTAAGAGCTGTTCAGCAGTGGAACACACTCCCTCGGAGTGTGGTGGGGTCTCCTTCCTTGGAGGTCTTTAAACAGAGGCTGGATTGCCATCTGTCGGGGATGCTTTGATCGTGATTTCCTGTGTGGCAGAATGGGGTTGGACTGGATGGCCCTCGTGGTCTCTTCCAACTCTACAGTTCTATGATTCTATGATTCTATGAAAGAAAAGTATATTAAGTGTATATGCTTATAGCTCAGTGCTCACATTATATAATTGTAGTAACCAAACTTGAGGATAGTGAGGAGATAAAAATATATATAATAACATAATCAAACTACAATTAAAAAATAATTTTATCATAACCACACCTATTGTTTGGTCCCTGATGAGTAGAGTCCAAGAACATACAAGTAATATAATAGATCTTATACACTGATAATAGTGAGAGCTGGATTTAAGGCCTTGTAGGCTAATATCAAAACCTTCACCTGGTGTGACAACAAATTGGCAGCCACTGAAGTTCTTTCAGCCAGAATGTTACATGGTATTGTTTAGATGTATAACACAAGAACCTCCCTGCTGCATTTGATATGAGCTGCAGTGTATAAAACATGTATAAAGATAGCCCCCCACAAAGTGAATTAGATTTGTTGAGACATAAAGTTGGCATTGCTTATGGGTTACTGTAGACACTGGACTTTTTCAGATTGGGGACCCCCCCCCCTCCCGCAGGAGTTCGGAAGAAGAACGGGGCTGTCGCATGTACATATCCCCATTTCAGACAGCCCCGTCCTCCTCCCGACCTCCCCCTGTGCTACGGGCACCGCTTTTTATTCATGGAGATTTTCTATCAATAAAAAGCGGTACCAGCAGCATGGGGATGGTTGGGAGGAGGTCGGGAGGAGGACAGGGCTGTCTGAAACAGGGCCGCGTAAGCACGGCAGCCTTAGGTGTTTTCCCCCCCGTCTGAAAAAGTCCAAACCAGGAAGAGCTGCAGCTAGGTACTCTCATCACTGCAGCTACATGGGCTTTCACTGACTACATGTTTTCCCCTTCGGCAGAGTGCAGAGCCCATCCAGAACAAGCAAACTGCTCAGTTCCTGGACTTGGGGACCATCCATTCGAGCCCCAGCGCACAAGAATTCAGTTTGACTTTATTGGTTCTGATCCAGTCCAGCTCAGCATTCCAATATTGGTCTATGAAAAGCAGTTTCCCCTGATTTAGATGCAGCACCAGAATAAATCCCCAAATCTCCTAATGACTGATCCCAAGAGCTTCATTAGATCTTGAATAGTGTCTGGGACAAGAAAGGACAATTGGAGACAATTGACAGAGGGCTGGACAATACCCACCTAGCACTAGCCACTGCAACCAGTCCTTCAAGTAGGAGTGGAATTGCCGTCCTACAGTCTGTCACAACACTGTCCTTTGTGCTATTCAGTTTTACGGGTAGAATACACATTTCAGTAAATGAATGAAATAAATATTGTCATGTATCTTCCCTGCTTCATTCATGTTTATGAGTGTAGTAGACCCTCCTGCTGTGATCAAGGCTAATGCTCTGTAACTGTTCCTTAGCTTGGGAAGGGTACTATTTTGGACTGTAACTCTCAGAACCAAACTTTCTGTCAGTGTGCATACGGATGTAATAAATTCATTTCAGGAATATTGTATGTAGTTGTTTATTTCCCCCACTACATAATTTCATATAACAAGGGTTTTCGAAAGAAGGCAAGATTCATCACCCCCATCGCATCTCAAGTGCCCCCCACACACTTAAAAGCTTGTCTGGGGGGGGTTGTCTAGACAGTGAAAATACTCCTCATAGAATGTGGAAAAGAATACTTTTTGTCCCAACGAGAAGTGAACAAGAATTCACTGTATTCAGAACGAGGGGGGGTCAAAAACTCCACATAATGCATGGGAAGGGCCTTTGTGACTTTTCCCAAAGTTTTTTTTTTTTAATAATGTGCAGAAATGTGCATTATAACTCCTTTGGACATCTGATTTGGGATGCTGCACATTCTTGGCAAGGTCAGAAGTGAAGAGCTGATTGGTCTGACGTGTGGGGAGTGAGGCAGGCTTGCTGACAAAGAAATGCCATTTTTGATTTTCGCTTTATCGATCATGAACTTTTTTGCTGTGCTGAGGCGAACAATAGCTTTTTTAAGCAGAAGGTTGCACTTGCACACCTTTGATATATAGTTAAAAACTACTATGTAGTGGTGACATGTGGAGAATAATACACTGCAATTTACTAGGCTACCATTTTGATTCACAGGCATGGTTCCATGTGCACTCAAACACAGCTTCTCATACAATAGATTTGTATGCCAAAAAAACATGCAGACAAATGAGTGCTGCTGAGAATTTGCATTATATCTTCTCGTCTAGACAACCCCTAGGATCCCTGATACTTTAGGATTTTGATGTCAATAGTATGATTACTATTTTACAGAGTGCAAGGGAACCAAACTTGTTTGTTCACAGCCCTTACAGGCGGAATTAGTTTTTCTTTCTCTGTGTTCTTCTCCTTGTTTCTCTCCTCTTGCAAACTCACCCAGCCTTGTAAAATTGCTGTAGAATCTTTTTGTTACCTGTATGAAGTTCGCTTCCAGCAAATATAACTTTATAAAACAGTTTAGTTCCTACTATGCCTTTCTTTATCCCCATATATTTATTCAGATTCAAGGCAGATCACAACATTTAAATCCCCTGTGCCTCAAAAGCTAACTTCTAAACCTTTTTTTTAAAAGGCAGACAATGAAATGATTGCAGGCAAATATATGCAACTTAGCAAACTACATCTTCCTTTTCCCTATAGAGGATTCTTTAATTTTTCAAAGAAATCTTGCTCTTTTTCACAAATCTCTTTTCCTTTCACTTAATTTAAACATTTTTGTCCAACTTCATGATTTAATAATGAGAAATAAAATTGGAGCTTTAATAAGTGTCAGGAAAAGAAGTCTTTCACTTCATTTGACGATTAAGAGGCATGTCAAAGGTGTGAAAATTACCAATTAACTGTAGTGCCCTGATATGGCAATTCTGTTGACTTTTCCATGTTCCCAACTTCAGTCGAACCCCATGGGAGAGGTCAAAGGCCTGTATGCATGTCAGGACAGGGCCTATGGTACTATAATACTGTGTAATTCAGATTTTGAGCAAGAGCAGCTAGACTCATTCTATTAGTCTACTTATAAAACCTTTTGAATCCAGTCTTGTGGATATCTTTGCTCGGCCAAGTCTCTTTGGATTAAAGTAGATGTTAAGGGGAGAGCGTATTCCCTACAATTAATACATTTTTTTTCTCCAACAGTGGGATTTCCTCAGAGATTGCACCTTGGCAATCAGGCTTGCAAATTAACCCTGTGTTTATCTTTTAATAATTGATCAGTACACCAAATACAAGATATATAACTGAGAAGAAGCATGTGCTATGACAAAGAAGTGTCTTTTACCTCTCAGAGAGGCAATTTTTCTATGCAAAAAAAAAAAATGTGTTAAGTATATTGCCTGGTAGTTTGACACGCCTTCCAGACCATTAATTTAAGGTAACTGCTCCCAAAGGCTAGACCTGTAATTTCTTCTCTGAGCTCCTTTTCCTGCCCTCCTCAATGGCCTGAACATATTATGTACAATTGACCTCCCATTTATTTCAAGACAAGAACAAGCAATGTTGAAGAAATATTCAAAACCACAAATCTTCAGAATTATGAAATGTACATACAATACACAATTATCTTTCTTGCAAGTATGTTACCTTCCTTAAAATACCTGACCTAGCTTTATCAGTTTTAGTCTCAAGGCATACAGAGAATGAAGCCTAACTTCCCCTCCTTGATTTTTAATTGCTAAAAGAATGGTGGATGAGGTTTTTAATCTACCTCATCCACCAGTGTTGGCTTCCTATGCCCAGCATAGGAAGCCAACACTATCTTATTTGCTCCCAAATCTTTTTCAGTCTAAAAATGGAACAAAAATTGGCCAGCAAGCCCAAGAAGCAATCTAGCTCCTCCTGTCCTTTCCTTGCATTTTGGTGTTTGATGGTCATGTTTACAAGAGGTATGGCAGAGTCTTTGTTTTCTGTCTCCTGACCCAATCTGCAGAGAATGCCACAGTGAACCATGGATAAGGTTGCAGTACACTTGCATTTTGGGGGGGATATTGCTGGTAACATGATTCTTGGTGAGGCAGCCATTTGACAAGCATTACACCAATACTTTACTTGTTATGGAAGTGTTATCAACTTCAGATCTATTGTTTGAATTGCAGGAGTTTTGTTGCATTGCATCCTCTCTTAGAGCTTAAAAACCAAACCTGTCACAGCCGGTAAATGGTCAAAGAAACTTACTGGAGGGCTGTGTGTCTGTGTACGTATGTGTGTACGTATGTGAATGCAATTATCTCAGTTTAGTCTTGTAAATGAGACTGGGGTTTCTTTTCTGAGAAAAGTTATAAATGTGTCAGGGCTGTAGAATCTCAAAGAACAATATGATTTGCACAGACAAACCAGTCATCTTAACATTCACCTGGGAATTGGAGAGATCTTTCTCTGTGTTCATTTGCATTTCCTTTTGGCTTTGAAATAAATTACATCCAACCTTGGCTCTCTCAGAGCTAAGCACGGGAAAGCTGAAGTGCTAAACTCATCATGTTACCTGGGAGCCACAGACAAGGTTCTGACAAGAAATGTTCTCTTTCCCAAATAAAGCAACATACACTTTGAAGAAACCAATAGGACGTGAGCAAAACAAGGCCATATTCCTCCCTGGGTATGTATATATTTAATAAAAACACACCTTATTTACATCAGCTGGGGACATGGTCTACATTGATTTACTGCCATGTGCTCTGCATCTTGGCAGTTTGAATATTGGGTTAGATTTCTAGCATAAAAATAGGGAATTAACTCCACTTTGGGGACTGGCAGCTACATAAAAGATTAGCAGGTTGTTAACGATAAACTAAACAGCAGATTAAGAATAGCTTGATAATTCTTAGCGTATGCATAGGATTTTTTAAAAGTACACTCTACACATTATCTCTGGATTTATGACTGTCCTATAATGTAGGCTGAATATTATCATCCTCATATTGCAAATTACAGGTTGAGGGCATTTTTGCAAGGGAAGTGTTGCCATGTTGCGGTGATGAACAGTCACCTGCCAAGATGGTATCTTTTACACAATGACTAAAGTTGCAGACATACCTCCTTTGGTCAAGCAGTACAATATACTAAGCCTGACCAACAGCCTAGCTAACCCAATATTATCTACTTAGGCTTAAGGCTCTCAGAGGTCTTTCACAACCCCCACCCTTTGAAGAGAGCAAGCAATGAAGCTGGGACTGCATATGTGAAAGGCATGTGCCTATGTCCCCTTCCATACATTTGATTCTTATTCCTGATAAATGGAAGTAGCTTAGGGAGCCAGATTTCAAAACCAGCTCCCAGGTTTCCAGCTTTCATGGATTATCTCCAGATGGGAGATGAGAGTGCAAATTCTCTAGTTTTGCTGGGCTCATCTTCAAGCAAAAGGAAGGGGCTGAGTGCAAATCTCAGTGCAGGAGAGCAGCAGCTTGCTACAATTTGCAAAGCTGAATTGATGGGTTGCTGTAATTTGCAGAGACTCTTCAGAAGGTTTATGAATTTACTTAGGAGATTTTCGGACGCCTCTTTCAGCCTCTTGCTGCGCAAGCAGCCTCCAGTGCAGTAACGAGGCTGCCGTGCGGCAAGGGGTCCATTTCAGATGACGCCGTTTCTCTCTCGCCGTCGTCTGTACCTGTTGCGGCTAGCATTGGAGGTGGCCGTGTTGTTTTTCACTCACGGAAGTTGTCTGTGAGTAAAAAACAGTGTGGCCGCCTCCAATGCTAGCCGCAACAGTCACGGACGACACCGAGAGAGAAACGGCGTCGTCCGAAATGGACCCCTTGCTGCGCGGCAGCCTTGTTACTGCACCAGAGGCTGCTTGCGCGGCAAGAGGCTGAAAGAGGCGTCCGAAAATCTCCTTAGGCTCCTCTTCCCTCCCAGTCATAGTTTTGCTGGGGAAGGAATACTGCAAGTGACAGATTTTTTTCAGCCTCCCCGTGCCTGATGGAGACCTATCTGTTTGTGCTGATCTACCTCCATTCTGTTACTGTGTTGCCTACCTGGGAATGCACTATTGGTCAGGGCACTATCCTTGGGGCTGTTGTTCATGCAATGAGTTTAGGAAAAGTTGCTGCTGGTATTGATGTTCTCTTCCAGGTAGCAAACAGTCCACATCAAACCATTATCTCAAAAAGTTTCACATCCCTTCTTTCAGCAGAGGCTCAGTTGCCTCAGGTATCATGACTTCCTGGTGAGGGTGCAAAACAGATACCTGTTCCCATCATAGGGAATCCAGCTCCTGGGGACTTGTGCTGTCATTCTCATTTATTTCCAGTATTTCTGACATCTAGTTCCAATGTGTTAGGGGCTATTTGGAATTACAGTCTGTATCTGCAGAGGTTTGGTTCCTGGACTTACCATGGATACCGGAAATCACAGATAACAATGAACTCTGTTAAAACAATGGAATTCTGGTAAAAAACATACCACAGAGCTGCCTTGGAGAACCTAGAAGATGTCTAGAGAGGATGCCTCTCTAGGCATTTTCTAGGCTGACTCTGTGGTATGTGTCCCTGTTTTGTGTCGCGTGAATAACTGAAACTGCAGATATTGGTTCTGTGAATACAGCAGTCCAACTGTACTTGGTTATTTGGTGCTTATATTACCCTCTAGAACTAGAGGGAGGGTGCGTCACCCAGGGGAGGTCAATCAAAAGCTTCATTAGCAGAGCCGTGCCTCTTCCAGCTATGTCCTTTTTCACTGCAGAAACAGAATAGTTTGATCTATGTACACCACTCAGTGTTTTGAAATGACTGTATTGCTTTACTTTTACTGAATGATAGATGCACACCAGAGTTTTTCCAACCTATTTCTATGCCTAACGTAAGTTAAAAGCTTCAGTATGATTAGCTATAGAGCTCATGTTGATCTGATGCAGAGTATCTTCTTTGGCACTGACCTCTCTTTTGTGCTTATTGTATATACAAATAACTGAGCGGCATGATGATGTATTGGTGAATAGATTCTATGTGGACATTTGTTCCTCTCTAGAGGATTTATCACCACTGTTCATGTATCAAAAGGAGTCCCTTCTATATATTCTGTTACTCTGTACCCATCACATTCTAATTGGATTTGTGGCTCTTTAGGTGCTTTGTAATTGGTTTGTGTTTATGTACATTGATTTCTTGCTTTACAAGTACTGATCTAAAAGTGCTTCAGCTTCTCCTTGGTGTGTTAAATTTCTTGAGCAGGAAATTTGTATAAACTATTTGGTTCTTCTGCCATAGTATGTCTCTTCTCTCTCTCTCTCTCTCTCTTTTTTTTCTTGGCCATATTGTCCTTCAAGATCCTTTGGAACAATGGCCTTTTGCTAAGCCCTTTCATCTTCTTGTATTTCTTAAATATGAATTCATTACTGTTGAATGTACAAAGTGTTTTCTAATCTCAATTTGTCATCATAATAGCCTTAGTGAAATCACTATTGTTGTCATATCACCAACAAATGAGAATGGGCTTACAATGGGCTTAAATCCTCTTTGCAATTATTATAATTTCCCTAGCAGTGTACTCGAGTAGGAGCTGAATTGTAGGATCCAGTGTTCCAGTGCCAGACTGCCTGGGATGAGGTTTAAGAACCTTCACAGTGCTGGCCCAAAAACTAAGTTAACTGCTCCCCATGCAGAGAGGTAGGTAATCAGCAGCAGCTGCTACCACCCTGTATTATTTACCATATTTAAATCTCCTTCTTTACATACCTTCTGACACTTCACTGATGAAAACCAAAACATGTGCCACTAAGCAACATCAGAGTGTGATCAAGATGGCAAAAGTCTTGATCACAGACAAGAAGAGGAGCTCATCTACATGGGCTGGGACATGCCAGCTCCCTGCTGGTGTATCATGCCCATGGATCAGACCTGTTCCTCCCCCTTCCCGTTACTTGCACAAAATGGGAGGACATCAGACAGGCACAACGGCTAATTGCTGCTCCCGCTGCAGTGTCCCTCACTCTCCTGGAAGCTAGGAAGTTGGCCCACAACAGATAACCAAGGCCCCCTGCATGTGACCAGTCTTGGTCACATGCTATGGGACTCCTTCCTCCTGCAGAAGAGTGATAGCAGACCACCAGCTGCAGTGCCAGACCAGCCTGCCAGGATGGGCCCCTGCAGTAATGTGGGGCCTGATCCAGTTTTTGCCAGTGGGAATGGATTAAAACAGGTCTTTAAAAAACAAACAAACGCTATAACAGTCCCTATCCCGTCTTCCCTTGTCTTAGCCCCAGGCGTCATGAGGACTGCCTGGGGGCAGAATGGGGCAAAAGCCCTGTATCATCAGGACTCCTGGGCTCCAAGACCGGGGCAAGACAGAATATATTGCCCATGTAGATAAGCCCTAGGAGAGGCTGATGGAGTTGGCTTTTGCCTGAGCCTACTGAGAAGGGCATGATTCCACCCCTGCTATCCTTTCCCCCTTGCTGAGTTAATGGAGTGCAAACTGCTTTTGCACTTTGAATCCAGTTTGCAGCAACCGAAGTACACTGAGGACAAAGGGGGGAAACGGGAGGAAGAGAGAGAAATTGAGACATTTTAAAAGCAGCTGGAAAAAGTGGGACAGCTGAGGATTAATTGGGACTCTTTCTGCCAAATTGGTACAATTGGAGGATCTGTCTTTATGGTCTCCTATCAAGTCACTGATCAGACCTGCATGAGTTTATCTTAAGCAGTACTATCAAGCCTTGAAAGCCAGCATGGTGTAGAGGTTTGAGCATTGGACTAGGACTCTAGAGAAGAGGGTTAGAATCCCCATTCAACCATGAAAACCCACTGGGTGACCATGGGCAAGTCATGCTCTCTCAAAGGCAAACCCCCTCTGAAAAAATCTTGCCAAGAAAACCCTGTGATAGGTCAGCCTCAGGATTACCATAAGTCAGAAACAGCTCGAAGGCACACAGCAACAACTATATAATCTTACACTTCCCAACTGTCAGCACAAAGGCACATATAATACACTGATGTAAGTGGCGCACTTTCCAGCCCTATGGGGAGTTTCCCCATGAAACCATTGGAACATCGGCAGCAAGGAAGATTGTGCAATGGAACTGGGTTGTTACTACGAACAGAACTTTACCAAACCCTTGGTAAAGGGAGCCCTGGTGGCACAGTGGTTAAATGCCAGTACTGCAAGCCACAAGGCTATGGATTCAATCCTAGAGAGCTCCAAGGTTGACTCAGCCTTCCATTCTTCCGTAGGTCAGTAAAATGGGTACCCAGCTTGTTGGGGGCAATTAGCTAAAAAAACACTGTAAATTGCTTAGGGAGTGCTTCAGCACTGATAAGTGG
Source organism: Gambelia wislizenii (assembly GCA_030847615.1). Taxonomy (NCBI): domain Eukaryota; kingdom Metazoa; phylum Chordata; class Lepidosauria; order Squamata; family Crotaphytidae; genus Gambelia; species Gambelia wislizenii. Next base: position 37,675,483 of record JAUMIR010000007.1, read on the forward strand.
TATATAAATATCAATGCTATTGCTATATTGCTATTGCTTCCTAAAATGGCTTTCTGAATTTGTTTCTGCTTTACCCAGAGGGAATTGAGGCTAGACATAAGGTAAGTTCATATGTAATGCCAAATTGTGGGTTGTCATATTCACAGCCATCTCTGTTCTCTTTCTGTTTTCACCATTTTTCATTCTTCCTGCATTCCTACTGCATCTCACTTAGAACAAACATCTCAGAACTCAAACTCTTATTCATAAGATACAATACTATGGTTTGTGACTGCGCTACCAAGTACCTTCAAACTGTGGTGTGCAATCCTAGTTTGGAAGGCAACTGGAAGCCATTTATATTGTATAAAGTGGCAAGCTCTGATTTGCTACAAGGCAGAAAGAACAAAAATTGAGTCCTGCGATACATTCCTGGCAATAAGTTTCATTCAGCACAATGAGAGATACTTTGTGTAAAAATACATTTGATTGCTCTGTAATTGTAGCACTTGAGCTTAAAGGTAATTCATACAGTATCAGTTCAAAGACATAGCCATGATAGTCTGTAATATCAGTAAGCAAGGGGATCTTGTAGCACCTTTGAGACTAAGGAGATTTTCACACGGGCTATATATCCCGTGGCAGGAACAGAACAGGGTCGGGAAAGGATTTCCCTTTCGGACGACGTTGACCCCGTTCTGTCCTTCATCTATCCTACTCCCGTGACTGTTCCAGAACAATGTAATCATGATTTTTCATCGTGAATAGACCTCCCGTTCTGTCACTATCACGGAATCACAGGTGTGCGAACAGGAGCCCCGTTCCTGTTCCGAAATGACAGCCGTGGAGGGGAGGTCCGTTCCGAGCACTTCCTGGTACGATCTGGACATCGAGGTAAGTGGCACCCTTTATTTTACCCTCCCTGTTTTGATTATGTGATTTAAAGAGGGCTTTTGTGCTTGGTGAACTGATTTTATGTTTGGGGGAGTTTTATTTTTTAAATTTACTGTCTGGCGTTATCACGTGATAACGTGATAATGTTTCAGATGGCCGGTCGTAAAAGCAGCCTTACGACGGCTCCATTTACGGCCAGCCAGCAAGGGGAGGGGGAGCCCGTTCCTGCTGCAGAATTAAGGTGAGTGTGCAAAAGATTTATGTTATTCCGTGGCAGGAACGGGAGAGGAGGTAGCGGGGCAGTAACGGGACATTTTGGCCCCGTGTGAAAATCTCCTAACTGAGAGAGAAAATTGTAGCATAAGCTTTCATAGATTTAGGAGATTTTCACATGGGGGAAATAACCCCCAGGGAGATTGGGAGAGAAATGGGGCTGTTCCAGTAGCAGTGCTCTGTTTTGCACGCCCCCTTCCTTCTCCCGATCTCCTGTCGTCCTCCCTCCATCCTAGTTCCATTTCCCTCCTGCTATGTTCAGCTATTTTTTACTAATGAAGAACTTTCGTTAGTAAAAGATAGTGGGAGGGAAATGGAAGCAGCACGGAGGGAGGGCAACGGGAGATCGGGAGAAGGAAGGGTGTGTTTGAAATGGGGCGCTGCAACCGGAACAGCCCTGTTTCTCTCCCAATCTCCCTGGGGGTTATTTCCCCCATGTGAAAATCTCCTTAGTCTACTTCCTCAGATGCTAGTGTAGTACTAGAAATGAGCTAGAACAAGAAGAAATATGAGCCCAGAAGAAGACACAAGGCATTTTTATGTCTTACTTAACATCACATTAAATGACGTCCTTCATGCTTTTCCAAATTATATGCATTTCAGTTTGGAATTCATTTAATAGCACAAAGACAGATTCTTAACTGTTCTGCAGTCATGAAGATTTAGTCTGATAAATGCATTTGCTGCCAGTTGCACCAACAAAGAGCCTGGTCTGTATTTGATTGTGAGATCCTAGAGGTTGCTCAGTAAACACAGCAAAGGAGTGTACTGTCAAAGGTAACCAAGCAGGATGGTGAAGAGTGAAGAAGAGCCTGACTGTTCTCTCTGAATAGGTCATTGTGCTATTCTTCTGAAAAAACCACCAAAGGAAGGGTTAAGTAGTCATTCTTACTAGATGCAATGACCTAAATAGGAGGATCAGTCCTGCTTCCCTTATCATCAGTGTGAGCTTTATCTCTTCACATAGGCTTTGGAACTGCAAAGTGATTCTGGGATGATTTAACAGAACCAGAAATCTCCGTAATTGCATCTGTGGAGTTCTGAGATGGCCTGTGACCCTCATCAATACATTAATGCATCTAGCAGTCAAGTCCTAGGCCGGACCCTAAGGGAAAAATAATATCCCTTTAGAGCTCAGTGCAAATTAACTGGTCTGGAAATCAAAACTCATAAAACATTCATTACAAAAAGCAGCCCCCGTATCTTAGTTATCATATAGGAGTTTTACCTAGCCTGCCTAAACACCCAACTTGGCAAAATTCCAGGATGAATATTCTAATATGGGACATAGGAGAGACTTAGCTGGAGAGGAATTCAAAATGCCTTGCCTTATGTGTCTCTCCGGCTTTGAAGCCTAAGGCTTGTAATGGACAGCAGGTGTGGTGAAACAATTAAATGGGATAAAGCAATTATATTTGAATTGATCTAATCTTGTTCCCACTGGGATATGGAGAGATATCCTTCTAGAATTACCACATTTCATCAATAGGATAGGCATTCTGGGAAAGTGCCTTTCAAATGACAAAACCATGAACTTGATTTACATGTGAGTGGGGCTGTTCAAAGGAAGGAAGCCACCCAAAAAGACTTCCACTGGGCTAACAATGGTGGAGGGGAGAGGGAAAAACAATGTGTGTCTTGTCATAGCAACAAAAAACCCACCCTCACCCAAAATAACATCTATTCTTCTATTATTTTTTCTTTTTTTAGAATTTTATTGCAAAATTCAGATCCAAGACAAGACACACACACACACACAAAGGAAAGAAGCTCATACAAAAAGGTCTTTCGTCTACCAAACTGGATGTCAAATGAATGAAAGGAAAGGAAATCCAATGAATTGAATAAGAGAAGAAAAACTAATAATAATAATAATAATAATAATAATAATAATAATAAATAGGTCTCACCTGTAAACTGCCTGAATCTCCTTTGAGCAGGGTTTTCAACACAGTGTTTATTCCTACTGGTATCCTGGTCTTAGCAATTCATTGCAGACATAAACGTCTTTAGGGCCAGTTTACAAAATCCTTTGGGTGTTGGCTCCTAGAATGGCTGACTTCTTCTTGTGTTTCCTCTTAAGCCATCCCATCCAAGGGATGAGAAAAGCTTCACCTGCTTAATATCTGTCTGTCTGATCTTAAAGGGCCAGGTCACTAGAAAAAGCAGGAGATGGCAACCCTACAGGCTGCTTATTATCTCAGCTGACTCCCTCCCCCCATTGTTTGAGTTGGACCATAGTGGCAGTTGTCACTTGAGTGCTCCATCGATGGCATTAAAAGAAAGAGGTCATTAATGTGCCCAGCACTAGTGTCAGTAAGAGCTCTGTTAGAACAACCTAAATGTCCACAACCCAGCTTCTTGATTCGCATAGGGGCAATCTGGATGCCCATGGAAGCCCACAAGCAGGGCATCCATGTTCCTGTTTTCCAGCAGTTGGTTTTCAGAGGAATGCTGCCTGAGAATTGGGAGGTTCTATATAACCATCATGACTGCTTGCCATTCTCTGGTTTACTCTGCAGAATGGAGGTATAATATCTGACTGCTGAGCAGCTATGTTGAGAGTGACATGGCTGATGTCTGTTCATTAGTCCCACCTGCCCTTCCTTGACTTCTCTGGCAGAAGAGAATGAGATGGCCATGTTCTCCACCTAGATAGCATTATGCAGGGTGGAAAGAACTGAACAACAGAAGTAGCCCAAATGCCATGAAAAATCATGTGCAAGCACTACAACTTTCATGGGTTAATTTTAAAAACAAAACTCTGGGAGTATAAAACCCCAACATTGTTAATGTGGTTTAAACTAGTTTTTGCCAGTGTGGCTGCATATACGAACTTCCTCTCTGTGTACAAGGGATTTTTGAACTAGAAAAGAAATTGTCTTTTTGTGGTCTGGTTTTTCTTTACTCACCCCTGTGAAAGGAAGCTGAAATTCAATTATGCATGAGAGTCTCCTTCCCCCTTTGAGTAACCTGTAAATAAATGTTAAACAACCCAAGCTTTTTTTTTTTTTTTTGCATGACTTTTCTCTACTGCTCGTTCAAATGTGTCGGTCTTTAAACAGAACGTACCCAGGCTCAGAAGAGTTCCCCCCTTTTTGGTGTCAAGATGGTGTTTATGACAATACAAGAGTCTGAGCAATGACTGACAGTGACACTTCATGAACATTTATGAGAGCAATCAATAGGATTCTGTCTTAGCTCATTGTGCACCTGTCATTCAGCTTAGCTGCAGAATACCCGTGATTTGCACTCATGGCATGCCAGTCAAGGACTTGACTTGCAAGGTATGACCAACCATTTACAGTTGTTCAGACTGTAACCTGAGAAGAGCATGGGGAAGTTACTGTCTTGGATTACAATTCCCAGACCTCCCTAGCCACAGACTGGGGGAATCTGAAAATTGCTGTCCAACAAAGTAATTTGGAGGTGGTGGTGGTTGTGTGCCTTCAAGTCAGTTCTGACTTATGGCAACCCTAAGGTGAACATATCATAGGGTTTTCTTGGCAAGATTTGTTCAGAGAGGTTTGCCATTGCCTTCCTCTGAGGCTGAGAGAGTGTGACTTTCACAAGGTCACCCTAGCCAAGTGGGGGTTTGAAACTTGGTCCCCCAGTGCCCTAGTCCAACACTCAAACCAGTACACCTAAATGGGTTTAGTGGTCCAGAGCAAGAGCAACTAATGGAATCTGTATGAGAAGCAACAAAAACCTGATGTCTTCATGCCATACTTTCGGACTTTCCAGAGGCATCGGGCGGTCTTTGTGCAAAGTAGCGTGCTGGATTAAGTAGACCTCAGGACACTTCTCCCATTCTAAGGAAGAAATTTCAGAAGGTTCAGCTTGATGGAAGAGTAAGAAAAGCTTTTTTTATATTAATACGGTCCATTTAAGGCAGCAGGCCTTTGCAGGCAGAAGGGAAGACATTTTAAAGTTGTCCATACTTTTACCACTTGGGTGCTGGTTATAATGTGGATCTGTAACAACCCTAGTAAAATGTTGTTGTGTCCCTCCAAGTTGTTTCTTACTTATGGTGAAAAAAAATCAGTAAGATTTTTTCTTGGCAAGATATGTTCAGAGGGGGTTTGCCATTGCTTTCCTCTCAGGCTGAGAGAGTGTGACTTGCTGACCCAGTGGGTTTCTACAGCTAAGCAGGGATTTGAACCCTGGACTCCCTGAGTCTTAGTCCAATTGTCAAACCATTATACTATGCTGTCTCTCAGTAAAATGATGTATGGGAAATGGCATAGTGACTGTTTGGACTAGGACTGGCAAAATCAAGCTTCAAATCCCCATTCTCCCGTGACGCCCCCTGAGTGACCTTGGCCCTGTTACTATTTCTCAGCCTGAGTTGTGAGGATAAACTTGAGTGGGAATGAGTCATGTACACTGCCTTCAACAGTAGGGATATCAATCTAACATGTAATTTATAATTACTCCCATCTGAACAACAAAAGCCCAGGGCTTCTAGTGATTCTCTCTGGTTTTTCTTCGCAAACGAAGATTCAGGAAAGACTCATCCCACACTTTCTGAAAGCGCGCTGATGACTAAAAAGGCCAATCCGAGATAAACAAGTCCGGTTGCAGAAAGCACAGCAGAAGGTCTCCTTGGGTGATGTTTCCAGGTTGTGATTCTTTCTGCATTGTCGTTTCTCTTCAAGACTTGTTCGGCGTGAGTTCTCAAATAAGGCTGCAGCATTGTGGATAGTGCGTCTCCATGCCTCCCAATGTGAGGTCAGGGCGGACCATTAAGCCATAAATAAAAACCAGCAAACCACATCTCTCTTTGTCTCCATTCTGAATTTGATGCCAACTACCTGGGGCTGGGAAGTAGGATTCCCTGTGGCTAAGCTAATCAAAATAGTTTCTTTCCTTTCTTTCCCAAAGGCTTCCATTACAGTTCACAGCATTCATGACTTTCAGGAGTTTGGAAAGTCCTTTGCCAATATTGTTGTTGTTGTGTGCCTTCAAGTTGTTTCCGCCTTATAGCAACCCTAAGGTGAATCTATCCCTAGGTTTTCTGAGGCTGAGAGTGTGTGACTTGCCCAAGTCACCCAGTGGGTTTTCATGGCTGAGTGGGAACTTGTCTCCAGAGTCATAGGAGATTTTCAGACCGCGTTTTACCGTGGCTCATGCGGGAGGAGCTTCCGGGAGAGGGACGGCGGTCTTGCGCGGCAGAGGGTCGTTTTTGGAAGCCGCTGTCCCTCTCCCAAAACCATCCGTGTCACTTCCATGAAGCTTCGGAAGCTGCAGAGCCATATTTTAATCACGGAGGTTGCCCATGATTAAAATAGGGTGCTGAGGCTTCCGAAGCTTCACGGAAGTGACACGGATGGTTTCAGGAGAGGGATGGCGGCGTCTGAAAATGACCCTCTGCCGCGCAAGACCGCCGTCCCTCTCCTGGAAGCTCCTCCTGCATGAGCCACGGTAAAACGCGGTCTGAAAATCTCCATAGTCCAACACTCAAACTACATTCTTACCATGCTAGCTCCCCTATCAAAATAACAACAGCATCATACCATACCAACAGCTGAAAAAGGAAAGCTATGATTCTCTGTTGGCTTAAATATGCTAAAGGCACGAGATCCTGTCTGATCTTGGAAGCTAAGCAGGGCCAGCCCTGGTTAGTCCTTGGATAGGAGATTGCCAAGGAATACCAGGTGCTGTAGGCTGCATTTCAGAAGAAGGAACTGGCGAAACCACCTCTGAGTATTCCTTGCCTAAGAAAACTCTAGGAAATCCATGGGGTCACTATAAGTCTATGGTTACTTGAAAGCACATACACACACGATTCTCTGTATCTCACACTTGTGCACCATTACCAATTACTTCATTTTTTAAATAAGATTGTGACTTTACTGCCAGAGTTCAGAACTGATATTACTTGTTAAAATAACATCCAAAACAAATTAGAGGACTTTGATAGATTTCCCCTGTACAGGTATAGGCCCAGCAAAGTCAGTGTCTACAACCCAACACAGGTGCTCTCTGACCCATTAAAATCAATGGTTGTGAACTCTTAGATTGTCACCAATATACTACCAACCTAATTGGTCAGAAAATTATTCCAATCCGGAATAGAAGGAATGTTTTTAAAAATTGCTTAAGCAACTATGGGTTTCCTTCCTTGCGAACTGGGACTCCGGCTACTGTACTTCCACATACCAAGAGGGGGGAAAGCCTATATTTATAGAAGGATGTATTTTATTCTGGTACATTTGAAAACAAACCAAAAAAACCAAGGCAAGAAAAAATATTCTTTGATTTGTGTTTGTTTGCTACCTGTTTCTTGATTTTCCCCTCTTATTTTTTTACAGTCAGAAATTGCATAGAATTGTCAATCAGGAAATGAAACTTTCCCATGTCTGAGCAAGGCTGCTGTTCAGGATTGCTTCATCCTCCCCATTGGGCTGTCAAAATACACCACAGAGGCTGCTTTCTGGTGACCTTCATTCAAGGGCATTTTGTAGCAAAGATATTCTCATACATAAGATGTCAGAAATGACTCTATTCAGCCTGGTAAATTTTTTGTTTTTGTTTTTAAAGCGACAGCACACATAGTGTATGTGTAATTGTGAGGGAGGTTTGCTGAATCCACACTACACCAATAATCTACTTTGAAACTGGATTATTTGCCATGGCTCCTTCTTATGTAATCCTGGGGTTTGTAGTTTGGAGAATGAAGCACCAGCACTCTTTGGCAGAAAAGGCTAAAGATCTTCTAAAACTACAAATCCCAATATTCAGCAGGAAGGAGCCATGGCAAATAATCCAGTTTCAAGTTGGATTATTTGTGTAGTGTGGATTCCCTAACATAGTGCCGAGACGTGACTTTTAAAAGTTGACAACCTGAGATAGTTAAATTCTTCCCCTAACCACCACCTCTCTGTGCCTTTTGAAACCACTTTCTCAAAACCCAGACAAGGAAAGAAAGAAGGAGGCCAACTGGAATTGTAGCTGTTTCCAGGCTGCTGTGTTCAATGTGTTGGTTAGTTTTTGGTATTTGTACCTTTTTAAGAGGATTTTCCTTTTCGGTGACCCTGCCCATGTGTAAGCAAATCCTTTGTCCCCTCTTTTTTTGTAACCCCCCCCCCACAAAGCTGGTACCTGAAATCAGGTGTGCTGGACTTAGCCTTTGAAGTATTTAAAAGATACTTTCTCCCCAATATCCCAAAAGAAAATACTCCTGCTCATGGAATAGTAATTTCTCTTCACTTAGTTTAGGAATATTTGTAATTTTAGTAGTCTCTTTCTTTTGGGAGGGGGGGCTTGGCCTTTTTCATACCCAATGCAGTGGGCCCTTGGTATCTGCTGGAGTTTGGTTCCAGGACCCCCCATGGATACCAAAATCCTTGAATGTTCAGGTCCCGTTATATACCATGGCTTAGTAAAACACTGTCCCTTATATAAAATGGCAAAATCAAGGCTTGCTTTTTGCAATTCTTTGTGTGTGTGTGTGTGTGTGAGAGAGAGAGAGAGAGAGAGAATATTTTCAAGCCATGGATGGCTGAATCCCTGGATACAGAGGGCCAACTGTACCTCAAATTTTAGAGATGAGCCATTGAGGAAGCATTCCCCCAGCCTAGCTAGAACGCTTGCCTTCTAGTGCTTCAGGACGTAGGTAGGTTAGATAATCTTTCATGTAAGACAGATAACAAAAAATTCCCATTGGGCTCAGCCCCCAGACTTAAGCTTTGATTTGCTCTTGAAAAGCTGGGAAGCTGCTTTATTAATTTAAAAATAGTTCAACACTGTGTACAAGTCTCATGTTCTGTAAAATGGAACATTAGCTTCTTTTTCCACCACATCCCCACTGCTTTACTCAGGTTCACTGCTGTTTGTCACCTTCTCCCATTCCAAACTCTCATCACTTTGCATGGGAGAATCTTGTCCTGGCCGGACCCGGAGCCCTTGGAACCTCCGACATTCCGGACATACTCGGATGTGCGTGCAGCCTCGAGCAACCAGGGCGGCTTCTTGTGCAAGTCTCTGTGCAAGCTGATCAGGGTCACCTCCACCACAGAGCTTGCCATTGCTGAGCGTGGTGGTTGTACGGGCTCTTCGTTCTTCTTGTATAACGGGGCGAGTCCGTATAATCCCCCCTCGCCTCCGACGGGGGTGGAAACTGTCCTTGCAGAGAATGATGCTACGCAACTCTGTCACCATCTCTTGGCAGACAGACACCTAGTGTAGGGCAAATGACAGAAGGTCAGTTTGTGAAAGACACTCTTCTCAAAATCACTTATACTTTTGGGAATCTCCATCATTCTCACCTCTTTCAGCTGTTTTGTATCTCTTTAATTAAAAGCCTGCCTGTTCCAGATGCCACTAGACTTTTACAGTATGACCCCCTCCTCCCCGTATCTGTAGAGGATACATTCCAGGACTTGCCGTGGATACTGGAAACTGCAGATAATAGTGAACCATATTAAAATGAATGACCTCTGGCCCAGGCATACGATAAAGTCATGCTAGAAGATGTGTAAATAGAATACCTCTCTAGGCATCTTTTAGGTCCTCCAGTGTGCCTCTGTGGTCAGCTTCTGGCGGAAGCATACCACAAAGTTTTGCCGGAGGACCTAGAAGATACCTAGAGAGACCATATTTTTTTGGATGAGAGTATGTGAATCTGTAGATATGGGTTCCACAGATACAGATCTATTTATTTTGTTTTCTGTGGCATCAGAAAACCTCATTCATCTTTTCTTTATTCAATGGGACTTATCTATGCACTGACTCATTCTTCAACAATTGATTCAATGGATCTAATCTAGTTGGGTGTAATCAACAGGATGCCAGCTAATATTTGTGGGGAGAAAGCCCATAAAATAGATTTTAAAAAGGGGGCAAAAGGTGTATTGTGGAGGGAAGATGTTTGCAAAATGTGCCCTTGTTTCAGTTCAGCTTCAGTAAGGAAAAATCTGGCATTAACTTTACTCTCCATCTATTAAAAGTTTTAAGATAAAAGCTATTATTTCTGGTTTTCATCAAAAGATAGGCCACACAAGGTCTCCTACATCCGAGTATTTATCCAGCTTTTTCATGTTGAGGTTTCTTTGAAATCCAAAGCCATTCCTAGTTATGCCAAAATATAGCACAAATGTATGAAACAGAACAATAGAGGTATAACAATCAACCTGGTTTTATGCCAAGTGGACATTTAATAGTTAACACATTACTGGTTGTCATACAATAGGAGAAAAAGTATCTTGCAATTGATGCATAGTAAGCATTTGTTCATTTGAACTGGCAATGTCTAAAGGTAACATTAATTAGAATGGCATTCAGCCCAACATTCATTAAAAAGCCATATTCATTTTTTTCCCCTTATCTGGAGGCAATCACTGTGGTGAATGGTGAATTTCTTTTCTGAAGCATTTCTTTTGAAAAGGGGACAAAGCATTTTTCTCTTGCTTGTCCCACTTTTGTTTGCTATTTTTGAACCCTGTGTGCAGGGGAATCATAATATAATTGGTTAAAACATTGGCTTTCAAGTCAGTCAGCTTGGAGATAATGGCCAGTATTCTAGGGGGGGTTGTCTAGACGAGAAGATATAATGCTGTTTGATGCGCATTCTTGCAAATTTGCAGCAATGTTTTTTATTTTATTTATTTATTTATTTATTTATACCCCGCTCTTCAGCCAGAAGGCTATCAGAGCGGCTTACAAATTATTTTAAGCAACAGCAATTTACACATCTACACTGCATTAAGCAGTTTCCAATGTGTGTTCGCTAATTGCCCCCACATGTTAATTTGTCTCCACAGTTTTTTGGCAAAATCTATTGTATGTGAAGCTATCTGCATTTGATGTACACATAGAGCCATGCCTGCAAATCAAGATGGTGACCGAGAGTACAGCACATTACTGTTCTCCCCATGTGTTGTCACCGCTGCACAGTATTTTTTTTTTATTTGTAAACCAAAGGTGCACAAGTGTGACCTTCTGCTTATAAAACGTTCTTTGGTCACATCAGCACAGCAAAAAAGTGCACACCCGATCAAGTGAAAATTGAAAACGGTGCTTCTGGCCACTTCCTTGCCAACAAGCCTACCCACTGCCTGTGCAGTGGACCAATCCACTCTCCACTTCTGCCCTCGCGAAAATGCACAGCATTCTGAACTGGATGTCCAGATGTGCGATAATGTGCATATCCACACATAATTTTAAAAACTTCGCAAAAATCTGCAAAGACTCTTCCTGCACAGTATATGACCCCCACCACCACCGAATACAGTGATTCTTGTTTGGATCTCACTGGGACAAAACACATTCTCTGGGAGTTCTATGAGGAGTATTTTCATCATCTAGACAACCCTTAGATCAACTATTAACTATGTACCTACCTCAGCTGCATGGTTAAGTAACATCTCCTGGCCAGACCCTCTCCCCCCAATTCTGATTTACCAGGCAGCAGCCACTGCAAGTGATGGGGATCTGTTCTCCTGTCAACCAAGGGGCAGCAGACTGACAATCCCACCCACCTCCTTCTGTGGATCTTGGGTGAGAGGGGGAATTGAGATAGGGATCCTGCTTCTGGTTGTTACACCAGAGATTGCTGAAGGGAACATCAGTCTGTCATGTCCTGATTGACTGGAGAACAGATTCCTGTTGCTCACAGCGGCTGCTGCCTGGTGAGTCAGAATTAGGGGAGATTTTTGATTCCTGTGTATTCCCTACACTATTGAATACATAAGGCTCATGGATATGAATCAGTTATGAATGCATCACTTGGTTATACATTTGTAATTGAGACTGTGAATTCCAGTCAATGTTTTTATTTATTTAAAGCAGAGGTGGACAATTTTTGGCCCTCCAGATGTTCTGGGGTTGCAGCTCCAGTAGTCCTACACTAGTGCCTTGGCTGGGTACAGTCCGACAACCTTTGGAGGGCCACAAGTTGCCCACTTCTGATTTAAAGAAATCCACACAGAGCTAAAGAAATATCAGCAAATTCAAGGTGGCAAAGGTACCATTAATGTTAACAAATCAGAATTATTTGAAATATATCCAATAGGTTTTTAAAAAAACCAGCAATATGTTTTTGTTTAAAACAAGGTAAGTATTGTACTTATAAAAGATTTAGTTACTCCTCTGACTGGTAGGTCAAAATTATTCATCTCAAAGTGTTTACTTAAGGCTGTTTGCTCCTAAATTCTTGTGTAAGAAACTTTCATTCTTTATCCTCTCTCCATGCTATAAGAAATCAATGTAATTCATAATAGTCCAAAAAGCTTTGCTTAACACTGGATAAAAATCTTTCTATACTCCCTACTTGCTTTGCATAAACGGTTGGGAGAAGTGAAAGTATTAAAATAAGTGTGGAGTAAAGAGATCAAGAATTATCCTGGTTATCTTGGTTGCTGTCACTGGTAATATGTGTGGCCTCATGTTTTCGGTTGCAGTACTTCAGTTGTTAGTCTAAGCCACTTTACAGGGTACATAATTTCTTACACAGGAAGCATTTCCACCAGCACTGAGAAGCCATAGCTGATAATGGACTTCTCCACACACATACATGAAACAAACTGTGGACTAAATCCTACTTGTAGATCTATTGAGTTATATGGATTTACCCATGTCTTTACTCATAATGAGTCAGTAGTTTTATTCTAGTGGGAACTAACCAACAGGATTTTTGGTCTATGTATGTTTAAAAAAAATGATATACATGATGACCTAAATACAGACAGCCAGACTGTTCCTACACAGAACTGTTATTTTAATACAGAGTAAAACTGAGTATCCCTTGCCTAAGAAAACCCTGTGAAATTCATGGGGTTGCCATAAGTTGACAAGTGATTTGAAGGCACATACAGTGGGTCCTCAGTATTCTCTGGGTTTTGGTTCCAGGATTCCCCATGGATACAAAAATCAGTGAATGCTCAAGTCCCATTATAGACAATGGTGTTGTAAAATGGCAAATAGTAAGGTTTGCTTTTTGGAACCTCCACCCCGCCCAAATATTTTTGAGCAGTGGTTGGCTGGATCCATGGATACAGAACCCATGGATAAGGAGGGCCAACTGTACATACACACAAAATGTGTCACAGGAGATTAAGTTTTAGGTAGTTATGACGTGGCACATCTTATGGATGTATCCAGAGTGTTCACAATCATTCCATATTTGACCATTGTGTATTATCTTGGGTTTTTAGCTATGACTGACTCAGTTTTACCTAGGAATTTCCTTATGGAAGCCATCAGCTTGTTTTTCTGGTACCCATCACTTGTGGGTGAGCAAATGCTAGAAGATACTGTTCTAATAACAACTTACCTCAGAGTGTTCAGAGTGTCGGAGGCTCCATAAGAACTCCAGCATTGCCATAAAAATCGCTACGATTAAACCACATATCAGAACCACAAAGATTCCACCTATATTCTCCATTCCCAGGCCTGTCAAAACAAAACAGCAAGAGAAGGAGCAATAACATTCATGTAGCAGGATAACTTCTAAAGAGCCATTTTATACTGATTTAGATCAATGGCCCATTCAGCCTCTCGCTGTTTAGTCTGAATTGGGTCCAGACCTCAAGCCTACCTTCTCTTTCTTGGGTTTTACTATTTATGAGTAGCCAGTGTTGTTTGGGACCCAACCTGAATCCTCAGTCTTGTGGCACACACAGTTTATCATACAGCCATATTATCATACTTTTCTTACATATTGTGCATACTGACATATAAAATTATTGCATAATACAGCCATTGAAGGTAAAAAGTGACAAAAGTCTAGAATTCCTTCTGCTTCTATTCTTACTGTGATTTAAGGTTCATGGGAATAGGACCTTACCTATATTCCTGCGCATACAGGCAAAGTTTGTACGAAAGCCATGACCTCAATAAGCCGACACATCAAATCAGGGAATAGAAAGATGGCTATGTGATGTTGGTTGCCAAGCAACAGCAAGCTAGCAAAGATGAATTTCCAATACTTATGGGTGAATGGTTAAAAGAATTGTTCCTTTAAATCATCTGGCAAATAATTTTTTTTTCTTGAAGAACAGAAGGTGGAATAGATGCAAGGGAAAGGGAAAGGGATAATGGTAGTCAGATAAATTGTAGTCAGATAAATTGTTTTATACAAAATACCTTGTCTTGGTCAAGTCATTAGAAACATTGCAAATAGAAGAAGGCATATATCAGCATGCAAATTAAAGATAAGGGAGACAGCAATGAGACCAGAACATTAGCAAGATTAACACCAGGGGCATAACAACGTTTCCATCTGTGCTGATGGCATACAACCATGGTTATTATTTAAAGTAGTACGGGAAAAAACCCTGAGATTTTGGCTTGATGTAAATAATGATGGAAGTGTCCTTCTTAAGCCATGATTTTCTTTTCTTTTCTTTTGTTTTACATGTATAAGAACACAGAAGATGTGAAGGGAAATCAAAGCAGAGGAGAAATCAGATTGATGTAAGCCATGTCTTAAATCAGTGGGAGAGCTAAAAAGATCTTTGGTTTTTTTTTGGTTTCTTCTCTGCCTGCTTTATTCCATCATTTCTTTGAGGTGGCATATGAACACTTTATTTACTATCATTCAAATATCTGTTGCTGCCTATGGAAAGAAAAGGTCTATCACATTTAGTAGATTGTTCCTAAGCATCACCTCCCGCAGAATGGAGCCAAGTGAGCTCCCTGGTTCTCTGCAGAGTTGATGGTGATCAAGAGATCTAGCCCATTTTCATTTGGACTCACTCCAAGTTTTCTGTCGATGGCAGAAAACTTGGAGTGAGTCCAATTGAAAATGGGCTAGATCCCATTAGAAAGCCCACTCCGTGGTGGTAGGGGCAGCAAAGAAATCATTCTTCTTTGCCACCACTGCATCTGCATAGTGTCACCCAGTGGTCAGTGGCCTTTTATGGTCTGTCCTACAGGAGTATTGTGCAGACTACTCGGCAGCCTGCTGTGAAGAATTTGCACAACACTTTGCAGAAAAAAACCACTCAGATCTGCCATGACTTGGATGCTGTGGTTGATACAAGCCTGGTGGATGCAATCTTGGCACCTTCTTGTCTTTTTTATTGGATATGTTTCAGCCTGAGGATGCGGACAGGATCCTTGGAGAAGCGAGAACCATCACATGTATGTCAAATCCTTGTCTTCCCTGGCTTATTAAAGCAGCCAAAGGGAGACTGGCTAAGTAGGTAAGCAAGGTGGTGGATGCCTTGCTACAGCAAGGCAGGGGTCTGTCCTACCTGAAGGAAACTGTGAAACACCCCCTCCCTGAATCCTACCTTAGTAGACAAAGTTCAGCCTGTCTCCAATATTTCTGGCCCTTCAGAGATTGTGGACTACAGCTCCCATCATCTCTCACCATTGGCTATGCTAACTAAGACTGATGAGAGCTCCAGTCCAGCAAACTCTGGACAGCCAGAAATTCTCTCCTTTCCTTTCACTGGCAGGCTAAGATCTTTTTACTAAGGCAAGCCTTGGCTGAAAATCTATGGACAGGAAGGGTTTGTGTTGGGGTGGTATCAGGATCAATGTTTTTATACAGTCTGGCCCTGATACATTCCTGGACTTACCATGGAAATGTGAAACTGTGGATAATGGTGAAGCCTATTGAAATGAATGACTTCCGGCCCAAGAATACCATAGAGTCATGCTTGAGGACTTTGAGGAAACACCTCACCAGGAATTTTCTAGGTCCTCCTGCATGACTCTATAGTCAGCCTTTGGAGGAAGCATACCATATAATTAAACTGGAGGACCTAGAAAATGACTAGAGAGATCATATTTTTTTCAGACACAGGTAAGTGAAACCACAGGTACCTATCCTGCAGATACAGGGGTTATACTGTATTGTTTTAATCTTGTTTTTTATTGTACTATTATTCAATTTTTAATTTTTTTGATATACATAATGTTTTAATTGCATTTTGTTTTTTTTAAATGCTGTAGGCCACCTTTGGTCCTGCATAAGGAGAAAGACAGGATATCAACCAAACAACCAACCAAAGACATACATACGTACTGCTATTGTACCTTTTTCCTGGCTGCAAAGTCACTTATACTTTCAACTTCTGATTTCCTTTATTTGATTAATCATACTGAAAACATGGCCCCTGTCTCTTGTCCATTCCTATTTTAGCAACATTGCTATAAAACCAGGGGATCACAGCTGTGTTGGATCCAAGATAAAAGCTGCAGGAGCTGAGCCTGTAAGTCTGGGTGGGCATATCTACCTAACACCTCTGTCTCTGTTGCTTATTATTCTTGGATCTCAGGTGGACTTAACTGTTGTTTGAATTGATCACCAAAACCACAGGCTTTACGTTGACCTGGGCCAGGGTTATTATGTACAACTATTAATCACCCAGAGCACCTATAAAATCTTCCTCTCTCCTCTGAAACAGTAAATCAAAACACAGGAATCAATGATTTATTGACATAATCTCTACACAGGATTTAGACATAAAATTTCACTGCCATGCTCTGTAAATCACTGACCTCAGCTTTTTAAACAGCTGAGGGTCACATCTCTATGTCATTCTTTTGGTGGCATCTATAGGGTGCTCCTACCACTTGGTCAATGCCACTGATATTTCCATTGGGTGGCAAATACAAGACTAGGCAGCCAGCCAAGGAATAAGGTAGTTTGGAAGTAGCAGAATAGGTCAACAGAAGAATGCCCAGAACTGGGTGTTTATCAGATGCTGGAAATTTATGTAGCATCTCTAGCCAATGTCTTGGGAGATGATATTGGGAATATTGGCACGAAGGTTGACAACACAGCTAGCACCTGTTCTTCTGCTGCATCAAAGTCACTTGGTTTTAGCTGCTCCTTCAACTGAGGGAACTGATTTGTAGGGTACAGCACCAATGGAGGTTGCTTTGATTCTTCCAGAGCTGCTACCTGCTCTTCCAAAGGTCATAATCCATGGATCTATAGCAGAACTGTGGCTAGAAGTGCTTGGACCTCCTTGTTGCACAAGAATCAGCCCACCTGACTGGATGCCTGGAATTTGTCAGTACCTGCTCGCTTCCTCTGTGCTCCTCACTGAGTGACAGACAGGTCCCCGGATGCTGTCCTCCTACTGTCTTCTCTCTTCTCTCTCTCTTCTCTCTCTCTCTGTCGGTGGTAACTATTTCATAATTTATCAGTTTATTTTTGTTCCTTTGAAGCTCAGTTATGTCTTTGAAATGTCACGATAAAGCAATTAGTGCTCTCACAAATCTCCGGATGGCAGCCAACGTTGGCCAGTGAGGCACTCAAAAATGTTTCTGTAATGCAATCCTGCCTCTACACGAAAACAGCCTGGAACCCATGCTGAACGGCTGGAAATGGTTTAGAGCAGGCTCTTAAAAAGCAAAATAATTTCAATGTTCCCAACATAAGAAGATTTTCCATTTTGATGAAAGAATCAAAGTACTCGAGGAGAAAGATGATATCAGCTTCAATTCCCTTGAAGTTTCCTCATCCATCCCCCAACCTAGTTTCAAATGTTTTGGGCCATCAGGGGAACACAGAATTCTTTTTTTTTTTTAATTCAAAATTATGTCTCAAGTGCCCCTTTTCCTACAGACTCTCTCTCACATCAATGTTCAAATTTAAACTTTTACAGCCTATACACTTTCCAGACAACCGATTCTTTCTTTTGACTGGCAACACAGGCTAATGCCGAGAAGATTATTCACCAAATGATCAACATTGTCTTGCTAGGGCCTGTGCAAAAATATTCCTCATAGAACTCAAGGAGAATATGTTTTGTCTAAATGGGATTCTGCATCAATCTGCCATATTTGGAAGCGGGGGGGGGATGTCAAATACTCAGTGGGAAAAGTCTTTGTGGCCTTTCCTGTATTTTAAAAAATAATGCATGGGAATACAGTAGCATCCCTGAATCTATGGGGGATTGGTTCCGGGGGCCCCCTGTGAATACTGAAAACCGCAGACAGTAGTGAACACCCTGGGATGGGGGGGAGGAAGAGTTATGGAAGAGGAGAAGGAAGGGAGGCAGTCAGGAAGGCAGCCCAGTGGGCTTCTACCACGGAGAGAGGGTAAGGCGGACAGGAGGGGAGGGAACTGGGCTGGAGCAAGGTGAGGGGAAGCCTTCTCCATCCACCTCTGCCACTTCTCCCTTCACCCCCCCCCACCTCCTCTGCATTGCTGGAACTCCCTGCAAGGAAGGGAGAAAGGAGGCAAGCTCTCCTCCTCCTCCCCTGTCCATCCCCCGCTGTTGTAAACTGCAGATAACTGAATCGGCGGATGGCGAATCAGTGGATACGGAATTTATTTTTTTGGGGGGGGGAATTTTTTATTGGAATAAGACCATTCTACTGAAAAATACACCTGACCACAAAAGGCCATAACAATAATGCAAAAATAATAATTGTTTTCCTCTTTTATTACTAATACAAAAATAAAACTATCTATCCTAACACTAATATATTTTTCCTCTTAATCTAAACACACTATACTCACATTATATTTACACATTATAATTATACCTATTCGGAAAAGAAAAAAAATCTGTGGATACGGGGGTGCTACTGTATGCACTATTGCTCATATGACAAATGATTTGCATTGCTGCACATTCTCGGAGTGGACAGCTGATTGGTTGGATGTGCACAGGGGGTGGAGCTTGCCGGCAAGGCAAGTGCCTGGAACCACCATGTTGGATTTTTGCTGTAGCAATCGTGCCCTATGGCAATGAAACAGCCTCCCTCCCTGCTGTTTATTTAAGTGGAAGATTGTACTTCTGCACCTTGAATTTGTGTGTGTGTGTGTTTTTAAAAAATACTGTTTAGTAGTGGCAATAAAAACATGAGTAATTCACTTGTGCCGACCATCTTGATTCACAGGCATGCCCGTATGAACAACAAACACAGATAGCTTTGCATTCCTGTGATCTTGCCAAAAAATTGTGGAGACAAATGAAAGCTGCTGTGAATTGGCGTTACTGCACAGCAACACGTTTTATTGCCTCTTGTAGATGAGCCCCTAGTGTTTCTCTTCATGCTTAATTTCCCAAAGAAGCATAAAAGAAGGCCACACGAACCTGCTTGTCTTGGCTATTCCATGATCTTGTCAAGGTCAAAGCCCTTCCCTTAACTTTCAATCTCCAAGGAAAAGAAACTTTTCCTGATTTAGTTTAGCATGGCCACCACTGGGTCCTCCCCACCAATTTTTTTTTTAAAGCAGTAGTTTTTGGCTGCAGTGCGCCATAGTTCTCAGATGTCAGCCTTAAGCTCTTTTATGGTGATTTGCATAATTCTCCCAGAAGGTCTTGCCCTTCAGCTCCATAGGTTTATTATTAAAGTCTCTATTATTTGTCCTTCCACTTCTAACAGTTCTTTAGACTGGATCATTAGCTATCGGTCTCTTCTGATGAAGTCCCATTGCCTTTTAAAGGACGTCAGAATTTGGATGCCATCCCTCAAGTGATCTATTTTTTGCTACAGTGTGGTGGACGTTCATTAGAAGTCCATTTGCCCTCCGCCTGCCTCCAATATTTGTCATCTGATTGTTTTCACTCTCTTTGCCTCAGGCAAGAACACACAGCATGAGGTGCAGCCGCCGCTGACTTGGCTTTCTCTTCTGATCATTAAGAAAAATCTCTAGATCTGGGAGGATTCTAAAATCCTTGAGCTGGAAAGGTGACCCAGTGCTGGAACCTCAGTGCTGGGTAATGTACACAATGCACACTTTCATTTTGTTGTTTTTGTGTGCCTTTGAGTCATTTTGGATTTACAGCAATCCTAAGCTGAACCTTCACAGGGATTTTTTGTGGCAAAATTTGTTCCGAGGTGGGTTGCCTTTGCCTTCTTCTGGGGCTGAGAGAGTGGGTCCAATGGTTTTCCATGGCCAAATGGGGATTTGAACCCTGGTCTCTGGGGTTGCAGTCCAACTCTCAAACCACTATACCATGCTGCCTCTCCATTTGCCCCCTGTATTCGTAGAACCAGTGTCCATGGTTTCAGTTAGCCTTGGCTGAAAAAAAAAGAGGGACACATACCATAGAGTTATGCTGGGAAATGCCTAGAGAGACATCCTCTCTAGGAATTGCTAGGTCCTCCAATGCAACTCTATGGTATGTTTGTACAGGAAGTCCTTTATTTTAATAGGGTTTGCTATTATCTGTGGTTTCACTTATAAATGGTAAGTCCAGGAATGTATAGGGGATGACCTATAGATATTGGGAAACAGAAGGGAGAAAGTTGGGAGCTTTACCTTTAGCTCGATGATCCTCTTCTTTGGGGCACTGCCCTCCCTCCCACCACTTTCGCTTCAAGATTTCCAGGCGGTTGTTCTCTTGCAGCTGGAGAATGGCTAAGTCAAACTCGTCACGAAAAACAGAACCTACAAAACAGAGAAAGAGAGAGAGCGGAGAGAGATTTCAAAGGAGGAACAGAGATACTTAATTTCAAGGTGTTTTGGGGTTGTATGCAAGCAGTGGTCCCTTGCACTTCCCCTTTTCATCTGTTACAAATTTTTAAAGGCTTCTATGAAAACATCTGTGAGCTAATGAGGTTTTTGCAATTTTTTTAAAAAATATCACCTGCCTCAGTTTTTGAAACGACAGCATCAGCGCCCATTTGCAAGGGAAAATTTGCAAGGGAGCAAGGGAAAATATATATATATAAAAAACATGGTTGCAGTTCTATACTGTGGTCTACACTGCGTAACTTTACACATACTTAGCTATGTAGCAGAGGCGTCATGGAACCCTGCTAGTGAGTTCTGAAGATGCATAAAGGGACACCGGGAAGAGCATTCCAATGAGCTTTGGGACCGATGAGCATCGGCACCTGTTGTGCAATTCTCCCGATGCACAATGGTCAAAACTGCTCAGTTCTATTTCCCACAGATGTAAGTCCACTTACATAGACGTAAGCCTCATACAGGCTCATATGGGTCAACCCCCATATCTGTTGGGGTTCAGTTCCTGGACTTACTGTGGATAATACTGAACCCTATTAAAATAAAGGACTTCCAGTGTAAACATACCATAGAGTTGCACTGGAGGACCTAGTGATTCCTAGAGAGGACATCTCTCTAGGCATGTTCCAGTGCGACTTGGTGGTATGTATCCCTATTTTCAGCTGTAGATAATTGGGGGGCTTACTGCACTCCAAAGAAAAGCGGCAGGAGAACAGGAATATTCCGTCTTTTGTGCTGCCTTATCTCATGACGTTGTCATTCTTTTGTTCCAGTCCCGTGGGGGACTGAGGTAAAACCACATCTTTTTGCTAGCCAGAAAAAAAAAAAACATTAGCAAAAAGATGTGGTTTTACCTTGGTCTCCTATGGGACTGGAATGAAAGAACGCTGGAAGAATGCCAATGTCATGCAGAAAGGCAGCACGGAAACTGGAACGTTCCTGCTGCCTTGCTGCTTTTCTTTGGAGTGCAGTAAGCCCCTGAAACTGCAGATATTGGCTCTGCAGATCCGGGGCGGGGGGGAGCTGTATTCTAGCCCATAACATTTCTGTTTTTTTGAACTTTGTCTCCTTGAAAATCCTATTCTGCTTAACACTCATTGCCATACTACTCTTTGTAGTTTGTTATCCTCCTCTCCTTCTCCTAAAGCAGGGAACAAGTAAATGTACCCATTTTCCTACAATACCTACACACAAAATGTAATTTATTATTTCTTCTACTTGAAGAGGCCCAATGAGAATTTTATAATTTGCAAGGACGTGTGGCTCCCAGGCTTTGAAAGGATTTGATTCAATGACGAGTGCTTCTCTTTAGGGTTATTAACTCCCAGGTAGAAAGGGGCCTTCTTTTTCTTAATGAATTTGTTAGACGCTCCAGAATTAAATAGATAGGAGAGCAACCTGCAGTTTTTGATCATCGTTCAGACTGTATTTTTGCTATTGAGCAGACATAAAATAGATAGATGGGGCAATTTCATATGGTGAAATGGTAAGGAAATGGAAGTTTTCTAAACATTGCCTTCAGCGGAGTTTCCCCGCTATCTGTTATTCTCCTAGTTGGCTTCTAAAAAAAGACGCATAGGTCACTGTCTTCATCTAGCTCAGAATTGTTCATCTAACTCAGTATTGTGAATTTCTACACTGACCGGAGCAGCTCTCTGTGGTTTCAGATAGGAATTTCCTAAGTGGAAATGCCAAGGACTGAATTTGAGACTTTCTGCAGCAAAACCTGTCCCTTGACACGGAGCTCTATCACTTCCCCAAGAAATTAAAGCCCACATGGAGAAAGAAGGCTGGAGGAGAATGTGGTGGTGGGAATCAGTAGCCCTTCTGCAAACTCTTTCTTTGCATGGAATTGCCTGTTCAAATCTCACTGTTTCGTGTCTGTTTAGAACAGGGGTAAACAACTGTAGAAGGGTGGGGGACACATTAGCATCCCCATGAGTCTTGGGGGGCTGCACCCCATGCTGTGCCCCATTTCTGCAAAAAAAAAGCATTTTTTTTTACCCCCAAATGGCATTTAGGAACCAAGGGGGCATTTTCACCATAGTTTGGGTCTGCTTGGGCCATTTTAGACTCATAGAATCATAGAATTGCAGAGTTGGAAGAGACCACGAGGGCCATCCAGTCCAACCCCCCTGCCACGCAGGAAATCTTGATCAAAGCATCCCCAACAGATGGCAATCAAGCCTCTGTTTAAAGACCTCCAAGGAAGGAGACCCCACCACGCTCCAAGGGAGTGCGTTCCACTGCCGAACAGCTCTTACTGTCAAAAAGTTCCTCCTCATGTTGAGGTGGAATCTCTGTTCCTGGAGCTTGCATCCATTGCTCCGTGTTCCAGTCTCTGGAGCAGCAGAAAACAAGCCTGCTCCATCCTCAGAGTGACATCCCTTCAAATACTTAAACAGGGCTATCATATCGCCTCTTAACCGTCTTTTTTCCAGGCTAAACATACCAAGCTCCCTAAGTCTCTCCTCATAAGGCATCATTTCCAGACCTTGAGGCTTTTTTTTTTAACAAAGCCAGACCCAGAGGCTTTTTTTTTAACAACAGGAAGTGGGGAGAAGTCATTTCCTGTTTACTTCCTCTTTCACAAAAAGGCTTCTCTGGGGCCTAAATTGGCCCAAAGTTAGCCCAAAATATGGTGGCAATTCTTTCCACAACCCCTGGAGGGTATTTTGCAGAAAATAAAATAAAATTTTACAGTAGGACCCCTGTATCCATGGGGGATTGGTTCCAGCACCCCCCCCCAGTGGATACCGAACAGTGTGGATAACAGTGAACACCTTTGAAAACTATGGGACTTCTGGTTTAAAATACCATAGAGTTGCCTTGGAAGACCTAGAAAACATCTAGAGAGGATGCCTCTCTGGGCATTTTCTAGGAAGACTCTATGGTAGGTGTGCTGTTCTGTGTCCCGCAGATAACTGAAACTGAAGATATTGGTTCCGCAGATATGGGGCCCTACTATAATGTTTTCTTTGAACCCGGTAGGGCTTAGCAGGCCTGGTGAAGCACAAAAATCAATGTGTATAGAGCCATTATACTGTCTATTCTCCTTTATGGGTCTGAAACATGGGTCACCTATCGCCACCACTTACGACTCCTCGAATGCTTTCATCAACGCTGTATATGCACAATCCTAAATATACAGTGGACTGACTATGTGACAAATGTTGCTGCCTTTGAGCAAGCAGGGATCACCAGCATTGAGGCCATGATACTGAGAACACAGCTGCGCTGGGCAGGGCACGTTTCTAGAATGGAGGACCATCGCCTCCCCAAAATAGTACTCTATGGTGAACTCGCCATGGGTCAGCGTAAGAGGGGTGCTCCAAAAAAGCGATACAAGGACTCCCTGAAACAACATCTCAGGCTTGGCCAAATTGATCACCAACAATGGTCTGCCCTGGCCTCACATCAGGAGGCATGGAGATGCACTATCCACAATGCCTTATTTGAGAACTCACACCGAACAAGTATTGAAGAGAAACAGCAACGCAGAAAGAATCACAACCCAGAAACATCACCCAAGGAGACCTTCTGTTGTGCTTTCTGTAATCGGACTTGTTTATCTCGGATTGGCCTTTTTAGTCATCAGCACACTTGCAGAAAGTGCGGGATGAGTCCTTCCTGAATCTTCATTTGTGAAGAAAAGCCAGAGAGAGAGCTTCCTCTGCCAAAGAATGCTGGTGCCTCATAAATCTACAAATACCAGGATTCTGTAGGATGGAGCCACGGCGGTGTCAAACTGCATTATTTCTACCATGTAGATGCACCCTAGAACATAGCAAAGGTAGCACTGATCCATCTTCTTACATTCTTGCCTTTCTTGACAGACACTGGCTTTCCATGGTTTCAGACAGCAGACACAAAAAAAGCTAGGGACTGAAGCTGGCTCACACAGCTGCTAACAACATTTAATTTTGCTCAGAAAAATGCCATTATCTATCCAAGTATTTCCAAAAGGTTGCTAGGAAATGTAGACTGCTTTGTAGCTCATGCTTTTTATCACCCAGCAGCTTCCAACATCTCCCACAATACCCTTGAAGGAGCCATACTGAGGCATGGATAACAAGAGAAACCCCTTGTTATCAGACGTAGAGCAAACATAATCTAAGCAGAGACTTTTCCACCCCACCATCATCTCCCATCTCCTCTAATTTATATTCCATTTGCTCTTCTCCAAAGAGACAACCCTCTCCTCTCCATTACCTTCCACTATTTATGTCATAAGTGACACTAGGAAAAGTTATGATCTGCAGCTGAGAAATTTCAGACTGAGGGCAATTATTCCAAATAAATGACAGCATCAACTGTTCTTCAGTATTCCACACACTTTCATGCTTCTTAACATGTTACGTCATTTAATAGGGACATGTTGGTTAAGAGCAAAAAAAAAGTCTTACGGGCTGGGAGGGCTTACCTTCCATCAGATTGTTATAGTAACTATCCTTCTGGGATCTTAAGTCTGTAACACTGGCAACTTACCCCCCCCCACTGCATCTTCTTAGCGCTACTGTGTCATTGAGCAACATCTGCACATTTCAGTGAGACATGGGCTGGAATCTTCTTGATGATTTATCCTTGTGTAACCAGGAGTTATGTAAGCATACATACTTTTTATAGTATTGTGCAAGGAGTTATACAGAAGCTGCTTGCACAACAATTTTCCTGGGATTCTGCATACTGAGGATGGGGCAAGCTTGTTTTCTGCTGCTTCAGAGACTAGGACATGGAGCAATGGGTTCAAACTACAGGAAAAGAGATTCCACCTAAACAATAGGAAGAACTTCCTGACAGTAAGAGCTGTTTGGAAGTGGAATACACTGCCTGGGAGTGTGGTGGAGTCTCCTTCTTTGGGGGGTTTTAAGCAGAGGCTGGATGGCCATCTGTCGGGAATGCTTTGATTTTGTATTTCTGCATGGCAGGGGGTTGGACTGGATGGCCCTTGAGGTCTCTTCCAATTCTATGATTCTGTGATCTGTGATCTATAACAGCAGCCAGATGACAGCAAAATTAGAAACCATGGGAATTCACCATTTCGACATTTTTAACTTATTTGATTAGTGAAGACACTGAGGAAAACATCCCAACTTTCTTCATATCCATGGCCTATTTAACATTTATAAGTGGATCTTTTATCAAGAAGTTTCAGCTTAACTGAAGAAAAATAATTCAGAACAGGAGTACTGTATATCTAGAAATCCTGCCATCCTGTCCTGCCAATTTCTTGTTCATGTTCTGCAGTTAGTATCTGCTTACTGCAAAGGCATATACTGCATTTGGAAGACTTCACAAAAGAGTCTGGAGCAATAAACACCTGAGGCAAAGCACAAAAATCAGTGTGTATAGAGCCATTGTACTGTCTATCCTCCTTTATGGATCTGAAACACGGGTCACCTATCACCACCACCTATGACTCCTCGAGCGCTTTCATCAGCGCTGTCTACACACAAACCCAAATATACACTGGACTGACTATGTGACGAATGTTGCTGTCCTTGAGCAAGCAGGGATCACCAATATTGAGGCCATGATATTGAGAACGAAGCTGCGCTGGGCAGGGCACATTTCTAGGATGGAGGACCATCGCCTCCCAAAAATACTACTCTACGGTGAACTCGCCACGGGTCAGCGTAAGAGGGGCGCTCCAAAAAAGCGATACAAAGACTCCCTGAAACAACATCTCAGGCGCGGCCAAATTGATCACCTACAGTGGTCCGCCCTGGCCTCACATCGGGAGGCATGGAGACGCACTATCCACAATGCTGCAGCCTTATTTGAGAACTCACGCTGAACAAGTCTTGAAGAGAAACGACAATGCAGAAAGAATCACAACCCAAAAACATCACCCAAGGAGACCTTCTGCTGTGCTTTCTGCAATTGGACTTGTTTATCTCGGATTGGCCTTTTTAGTCATCAGCGCGCTTGCAGAAAGCGCGGGATGAGTCCCTCCTGAAGGTTCGTTTACGAAGAAAAGCCAGAGAGAGAGAGAGAGACTGCCAATTTTGTATTTAATTTCCAGTTGTTTCTATTATTGTTAATTTTATGTCATTCCCATCCTATGTTGCTATTTAAGTGGTTGTTTTCCATTCATAACAGTCATTAATTCTACATCAATATCTTTATTGCATGAGGTTTTGTAATCATTAGATACGTTCCTGGACTAAACACAGATATGCAAAACTGTGTATAATAGTGAACCACCATAGAATACTGTAGAATCATGCTGGAGGACCAAGAAAATGCCTAGAGAGGTCGCCTCTGTAGGCATCTGGCATGGCTTCTGGTGGAAGCTGACCATAGAGTTGCACTACCTGGCCTCCAGATGCCTAGAGAGACATTTCCTCCCAGATCATGGGTAAGTGAAACCACGGGTACTGATCCCATGTAAACGGGGATGACCTGAATATAAAATGTGTGTCACTTTTGTTTAATACATACATAGTAGAGCATTTTGCATTACTATGTTATTTGCCTCTTCTTTAGCGATACAAGGACTCCCTCAAACAACATCTCAGGCTCAGCCAAATTGATCACCAACAATGGTTTGCCCTGGCCTCACATCGGGAGGCATGGAGACGCACTATCCACAATGCTGCAGCCTTATTTGAGAGCTCAACGCCGAACAAGCCTTGAAGAGAAACAACAATGCAGAAAGAATCACAACCTGGAAACATTACCCAAGGAGACCTTCTGCCGTGCTTTCTGCAACTGGACATGTTTATCTCAGATTGGCCTTTTCAGTCATTAGCGCGCTTGCAGAAAGCGCGGGTTGATTCCTTCCTGAATCTTTGTTTGCGAACAAAAGCCAGAGAGATTGGTTTACATTTTTTGCTGTTCAGAACTTTATGCTTTGCCAGTGTCAAAGAACCTGTAAGCTCTGAAATGCGCTACCTTTTAGTGAGTTCTGATCCATGCAGTTTAAGCCATTAAAGCTCACTGGATTGGTATAGCATATGAAACTTATCAAAAACAGCCTTTGGACTCAGTAGCCTTTCTACTTGTATATTTAACTGCTTTTTTAAAAAAAAGTGTTACCTCCTGACTTTTACTCATGTTGTTGTTGTTATGTGCCTTCAATTTGTTTCTGACTTATGGCAACCCTAAGGTGAACCTATAATCAGCAGAGGGAAGAGACATGATGGTACGATGATAGATTTTGTATAACTTGACCCAGGCATGTATCAAAATTAAACAGGCATTAATCAAAATGCAGTCAAGAAGACTGCAGACTGGACTTGAAAAGACTGCAGACTCTGACTTGGAAGGGCAACTATGAAGGAACTAGACAAGATAAAAGTATAAAGATATATCATTGAGTGCCAAAGTCAGCATTGTTCATTGTTCATGCCATTGTATTTCTGATTTCTATGTATGGTTGTGAAAATTGGACAGTGACAAAAACCGATAAGAAAGGAACCATCTCATTTGAAATGTGGGGATGAAGGAGAGTTCTGCAGATACTATGGACTGCCAAAAAGACAAAGAATTGAGTCCAAGAGCAAATCAAGCCTGAATTCTTCCTGGAAGCCAAGATGACTAAGCTAAAACTGTCATGCTTTGGACATCTCAAGAGAAGACATGACTTGCTAGAAAAGACAATAATGGTTTGCAAGGTACAAGGCAGGAGGAAAAGAGGAAGACTGCATTACAGATGGATAGACTCAGTCAAGGAAGCCACGGCTGCCCTGAGTTTACAAGACTGGAACAAGGCTATTGTTAACAGGGTAACTTGGAGGTCTCTCATTCATAGGGTCGCAAAAGTCAAAGTCGATTTGACAGCAGTTAACAACAACAACGTGAACCTGTTCATGGGACAGAATTGAGCATCTTCTCCCATTGCTCTGTCCTGTGTGCCTGTGCCTTTTGGAAGCTGAAGTTAACTGAGGGGGAAGGAAAATGCCATTGTGACACCTCAGTTAATAAATGTACTTCCCTGGAATGTTTACTTGGCTTCAAGCTTTTTTTGCTTTTAAATGTAGTATTCCATTATCTTCACTCAGCCATTTTGAATATTTTACTTGAAGATTTTACCTACTTTTTCTATACCAATTGTTCTATTTGGATTATATTTTAACTACGCTATTATTGTAAACTGCTCCAAAAGTAGTGGATGAAAAGTGATGTATCCTGTTATGCACCTTCAAGTCGACTCTAAGTTCCAGAGATGCTATCATGTTTTTTTTTTGGCCAATATGGGCTCAGAGGAGGTTTGCCATTGCTTTCCTCTGAGGCTGAGAGTGTGTGACTTGCCCCAGGTAACCCAGTGGGTTTCCATGGCTGAGCAGGGATTCAAACTCTGGTCTCTTGGAGTCCTAATCCAGCACTCAAACCACTGCACCACACTGTCTTTTTTAAGGTTCCCCTTTGGAAAAAACAGCTACCAAAATACTTTAATTTTTTTTTTTTAAAAAAGAAGTTACAGAAGAAGAACCATGTTGGATGAATCCAAAGGCCTACATAGTCCAGCAATCTTTTCACACAGTGAGCAATTTGAGTCTGATGGGAGGCACGCTAACTAGACACAAGTGCAAATGCTATCTTAAAAAAATGGCAGTTTAAGAAAAAAGTCAAAATTTACCCCACCTGTAACTAGAATGAATCGAGTCAGAATAAGGAGTAAACTGCAAATAAAGTAAAATACAGTTGCATCTCCCCTATCCGAAATGCCTGGGACCAGAGGTATTTTGGATTTGGAATATTTTGGATTTTGGAATACTTGGAAATAGATAATGAGATATCTTGGAGATAGGACCTATGCCTCATATACACCTTATACACATAACCTGAAGGTAATTTTATACATAATAGTTTTAATAATTTTGTGCATGAAACACAGTTTGTGCATACTGAACCACCAGAAAGGAGAGGTATCACTATCTCAGCCAATCATGTGGACAATTTTGGATTTTAGAAAATTTTGGATTTAAGAATTCCAGATAAGGGAGACTCAACCTGTAATACAAAATAAAAATAAAATTAAGGAGTGCCAAATATCTTTAAACTTTCATCTAGGAGGCTACCCAAGTAAATGCATTAACCATGTAAATATCTTGCTGAAGATCAGCAACAGACGGGAGGGCTGAAAAATTCCTCTGGCATCTGTTCTGACCTTCTTTCAGTCTAGTCATGTCCTGATCCCCTTGCAGACAGCTCAGAATAGCTAGAATTTTGCTTCGCTGCCTACCGACTGGCATGCCAATCCCGTAGCCCTTGGTGTCCAGAAGGCCCCCGACCTGCGTGAGGTTGCAATTGCGCTGGCGGTAATACTCGTTCATGGTAGACTCCAGCAGGAAGGCGTAGTTGGAGTTGAGCACCCGTGCAATCCCTTCCTCCGTGCTCTTGACGAAGACGCTGGGCTGCTTTGAGTACATGTAGTTCCACATTCGTTGGTACGTCTGGTACCGAGAATTCTACAGGAAAAGCAAAGGACTTTATCAGACTACTGTCTAAAAATGATGTAATTCCACTATTGAGGAAAGTGGAAACATAGTGGCATGATTACAGTAATCATCACACATCACTGTAATCGCACAATACTACGCTGTAATCACACAATACTACCACCACCGAATCATCACATGACCACAACTTAGCAGTTTAAGAATGGGATTTTACTTATGTGATTTTATATGGGTGAGATTTCAGCTGTTCTCATGAGAAGATGTGATTCTGTTTAAACACACCAGAAATACATAAATAATGAAAGAAATTAACAAATAAACACTTAAAGAAAGATAAGAATGTACCAAGAAAAGATGACAGTTCATTAAAACAGCATCCTGTGTTCTCGTTGAGACAGGGGAGGGGAAGAACCACGCATTCATACTGTAATCACATGATTACAGTGGGACATGGTTTCACACGCTTGCCAATACCATGAAAAGAGTGATAGTGAGGGCTATTCATGAGTTTTCCTGTCAATAAAAAGTGATGAGCCATTAATGGGTGGAGCACACATTGATCATAGGAGGACAATGACATTGTGTGATAATGGCAACCCATTTGTGGTACTGTCACATTATAATTCTGCTATTACAGCCCCATCTGATAAAGTCCTTGAAGATGCCAAGATGTAGTAGGAACTCTGGTAAGGACTCAAAGGGAGGGGAGTTGCACACAACACCAGCATTTCTCAGCCTGGAATGGGTATTCGGTGGTAATCCACATAATGTAGAATGTGGAATCCCTGCTTGCACTTGCATGAAAGTAAAGAACATGAATAAGACCAAAGCCATATATTGTAGTGGAAGGGGGCACCCTCTCCCCTGAAAGATCACTATCAATCCTGCTATAGAGGAAATATGCCTCCTTACTCTCCTTTATGTGTATATGTTATCTGTAGACTACTTTTCTACACATATATATATTTAGAGTAGTGGGCAGTGAATCACATGTCAGAACAGCAAGAGTGCAACCATTAAAACTAATATATAAAGGTAGAAACAATAAGAACTAAATGTCAAGAAGTAGTAAATGAGCCTCTTTATGACATTAATGTGAGTCATTAGAAAAATGACCAGTGTGGCATAGTGGGTTGAGCGCTGGACTATGATTCTGGAGACCAGAGTTTGAATCCCTGCTCAGCCATGGAAACCGACTGGGTGACTTTGGGCAAGTCACACACTCTCAGCCTCAGGAAACCCTGTGACCTTAGGATCACCTTAACTCGGAAATGACTTGAAGGCATACAACAACAAACAATGGCTTTTGTATTTTGCCTTTTAATAGACCAATCTGACTTCCTCTAACTTTTGTATGTCTTCAAGACAGAAGATTCTTGGCTTCCACCATCTCTCCTCTCTCTACCTGTTCTCAAACTTTGTTACCTTCCAGATGAAGTTGGGCTGCATTCCCCATCATCAGTCCCTACTGGCCATGTTGGCTAGGGCTGATGGAGGCTAAGGTCCAGCAACACTTGGAGAACTGCACATCCCCCATCCCTATTGCATGGTGTCAGTTCAACTGAAAATGGAATAAAAAAAACTCTCTTCATTTTCTGAGACTCTGACCTTTTAATATATAATCTCTGTTCACAGTTGTGCACTCTCAAGATGCTGCAGTGAGATTAAAGCTTGACTCCTACTGTTAGTTCCAGCTAGAGTAGACCCATTGAATCCATAGCATTTACATAACTATTGACTCTGCATTCAATAACTGATTCAACAAGTTTGCTGTTAAGCCAGTTCTTACCTAACTCATTAATATGGACTCACTTTGCCATAGGAAAGGTGCCCTTTATGTAGAATGGTAGATGAAATAGCTGGGGAAATTTCTGAGCATTTAAGAGGCTTTTTGATCCACAGAAGAGGGTCAAAAAATGTCACCCAGCCCTCTGGATCCCTCTACCAAGCTTTTCTATCTCCTTCCTACTTTGTTACTGCACATCTTTGTGTTGCTTACAATCAGAGCTTGGAAAAGGCACTTTTTTTGGACTTCAGCTCCTGGAATCCCAAGTCAGTTTGGCCAGCTTCTGAGAGCAGTCAACCAAAAAGATAACCTCCCCAAGCTCTGCTTGTGATGGTCGCCAATACACTCTGCTACCATGTCCTTTTTGACAAGGCAGTAGATATGCACACACTGTGATGTACCGGTAAAAAAAATCTGGATGAAGACTGAACAACCTTGGTTCAGCTCCCTACTCAGCCATGAAGTTTGCAGAGTGATTTCCATGGAGGAAGGACAGCATAAAAATCTCATAAATAAAACAATCCCCTGCACCACAGACTCCTCCAGGGAAGACTCTACCCAAAGCTTTATTTGCTGCATATTTGAGTCAGCTCCTTCTGAGATAGCACAGGGCTTACAAAAAGTGTGGAGGGCTTGTTAAATCAAATTACCTTTGCATGTGAGCACTGCTTAAAATGCAGTCTAGAATAATAGTTCCCATACAAGCCAGGGGGAATTGTTGTATTTGGAACACTTGATTCTAATAGAAGGAGGCCTTGCCTTCCACGGTAATGACATAGTAAAAAGGCTTACCTGGAAGAAGGTCATGCTGGAACCTCCATGGATGGTGCCATACTCAATAGCTGTCTGGTCAGCAAGGTCATCTACTGATTCAATGGGCACATCCATGCGCTGTACGGTGAGAAAGGCTGCCAGGTTGGCCGTATAGGATGAGATGATGATCAAAGTGAAGGCCCACCTTGGGGGAAGGAAGGAAAAGGAGGCAAATGGAAACTCTTGGCATTCAAGATGCCCTTTCTCCCAAAGAAAGAAACATAATTCTGAAAGCTACAGCTGTGCCCCAAGGATTCTGTGGAAAGCTCAAGTGTATTGAAGAATGTTGGAGGTTTGGGTGAATAAAGCCAAGTTATGCTGTTTCTTGGCAATAATGAATGGCATGCATCCTCTAGACCTGATGGAAACCGTCTAGGTTGAGTGCTTGTAGGAACCATCAGCAGTTTTAAAGGCAGGTGATGCTACTTGAGAGGGAAAATTTTTGAAAGACAA
This sequence comes from Gambelia wislizenii, assembly GCA_030847615.1. NCBI lineage: Eukaryota > Metazoa > Chordata > Lepidosauria > Squamata > Crotaphytidae > Gambelia > Gambelia wislizenii. The sequence continues at coordinate 37,708,478 of JAUMIR010000007.1, forward strand.
TGGACAAGGGATTCACTTAGTGACAGAGACACTCCAAATGTTCTCAGTCAGAGCAACATCTGGATCTAGAGTCCCAGAAGTGTGTTAATTTACCAGTGCTTTGGAGATCTGCTCTACCACCTGCCACCAAAATACTCACTGAAAACAATCCATGCTGACAATACTTTGTTAAAACATCACAATAGGAAAGATGATCTGTGCAGTCTCTTACCAGACTCCACTGACACAACGTGTAGACAGAGCTCGAGGAGCAATTGTGGACCCTTGCTGCATGAATCCACCAACAGGGAACCACAGGCTGTTGCCAAGAGAGTACTGATTTATTAGTAGATTGCATCTCCCTTGGGAGCAGGGGTGTGGGCTGTACCACTCATAGGGTGTCAATCTGCAGCATCAAAACATAACACATTCAATTACACTGGAGCATGAACAGTGCTAACTGGAAGCAACAACAATAAAAGATATAAGCTGCTGGATGGCATAACTCTTCGGTTCTGTGACGGTACTCTTCCGTAATTGTTGTGTATGAATGTAAACCTTTACTTGCAGACTTCAATATGAGTGGGTTTTTTAAAATTAATTTTTGCAATATGAGTGTTTTTGACTAGCCATGAAGTTGGTACTAATGCATATTACTAATACAAGGTTATGGTGACAAAAAAGTAAATTTCTATTTTGTCTTCTTCTACTCTTCTTCTCATCTATAGGTTGACTCCTGTATCCACAGATTCAGTATCCACAGTTTCATTTATCCATGTCCAAAAATATATATTCTCTCTAGGCATTTCTAGATCCTCCAATGTGACTCCATAGTCAACTTCTAGTGTTCATCTAATTGAAAATAATAGGGTTCCCTATCACCCATGGTTTCAGGTATCCATGGGGTGTGTGTGTATGTCTTGGAATGTATCCTCCACAGATATGGGGATTGACCTGGCTCTACATTTGTGGAACAGTTTTCCTTTGCACCTCCGGCTGGAGGAGGATCTTACTTGCTTTCACAAAGGGCTGAAGACCTTCCTCTTCAATTTGCCGGATTAAGCTGCTGAGTGTGCCTACGGTGGCCAAGATGGGTAGTGACTGATGAGGATTTTGTTTTTAGTATATTAGTATATTATTTTAGTATTTTATAATGTTGTGTTTTATTATTTCATTTTTGATTATATATGTTTGATGTTCTACCCTTTGGTGAAAAGGGCATTATAAAGAAATGTTGTTGTTGTTATTATGATTACTATTATTATTTTATTTGTTTTGAGAAATAACCTTGCTCCTGATTAAAGCCTGTATCACAACTACACAAAATCTTATTTCCTATGGCACATTTTATTTTCCTGCTGCACAAGATGTATGTAGCCGCACATTAAAATAATGCTTGTTTCTTCCACCCTCACCCCTAAGTTTTTTATTTACTCCTCAAAATCCTCTTAGCATCTTTAAATTTTTGCTAGCTGCCTACCTGTGAACTAGTCTACCACTTATTTTAGTGCTGGGTCCAGGTTCTAGGGAGTCCTTGGCCGTGATGCTTTCAGTGGGGTTCCCTCTCTGAAGGTGCCCACCTGCTCCTCTTTGCCACTGTCCCTTTGCTTGTTTCTCACTTCAAACTAAGTCACCCCTCAGAGGGAGGCAACAAGGTGTACAAAGTATGCAAAGGGATCTTGTAGCACCTTTATGACTGAGAGAAAGAAGCTGGTAGCATATGCTTTTGTAGATTTAAGTCTACTTCATCAGATGCATGAAGTGAAGTGCCTAGGAACAGACCTTTAGAGCTATGGATGAGCAGGTGGTATGTGTGAATAACAATAAAAATTGAAAACTTGTGGATATAGTGATAAGGTGACAAGTTCACTTTTAACTTATGGGATGGTCCTTGGGGGACAAAGGCAGGAGGAAGGATGTTCTAAAGCCAAGGTGAGTAGATGACCATATGAATGGTGAAAGGAATTATTGGAATGTAGAGTGATACTGGCTGGAAACCAGAATGAAGATGGGATAAACTGGGCAAGAGAGCCCTCATGAAGCTGGGGTGTTAACTAGTGTTATAATGTGTGTAGTGTGCCGGAAAACTATTGTCTCTGTTCAACCCAATGTTTACAGTTTCTTCTCACTGCTCACTCTCTCAGGGAAGGCAGATGAACAAGCAGCAAAAGGGAGGAAGAGGAGGAGGAAGGGAGGAAAGGGGAAGGGGAGGAAGAGGAGGAGGAGGAGGAGGGGGTGAGGGCGGGGAGGAGGAGGGGAGGGGGAAATCGCTTCATGATTCACAGTGGTCCCCATACTAGGCCACTGGCTCCGGCAGATGCTTGACAGTGCTGACCTCTGATGCCAACAACCTTGTCTGGTTTCTCAACACTGCCCAAAGCTGTGGTCGGAGCATATGCCAAGACCTTGGACTGTCCTGTTGGACAGGGAGGATTACAACAAGGGCTCTCCTTTTTAAGCAGCAAGATCTGCCTGGTGTATGCCTATCTTTTCTCTGGCTTTTCTGTCACCTGTTTTGCCCTTGCCTGTGACCTGATACTTGTTTTGCCTGACTTGTTCCTTGGTTCTGACCCTTGCTTGTTAGACAGCCCCACCTATTGGCTGCACCTTGGCCCTAACTCCTGCTTGTGTCCATAGCCCCAATTCTCTGGCTCATTCTGTGGCTTCTGGCTCTGAGCCAGTTGTTTACTGGCCAGTCCTGATAGCATCAGATGCTAAATTTGGAGAATGCACATGTATGAACACCTGCTACAATAACAATCCCTCTTGCATGCCTTGAACAGGCAAGACAGTGGCCACAGACTGTCTGTGGCCTATACTTTGTCATTGTAGGTTCTGTTCACACCTCCACACATACACCTATATGCAGGGGGTTCTCTCTCCATGTTCAGAAGCCAAGGAAAACCAGAGCTATGGAATACATGAAGATCTTACAATTGCAAACCTTACAGTGAATCTGAATTAGTCAGCGTTGATGGTAGCCCCTATCACCATAATGCCTCTGTTCTTATGCATACCCTATGACACAATGAGTCTTAGAACAGATCAAGCCTGAACTCTCATTAGAAGCCAAGATGATAACATTGAGGCTGTTGTACTTTGGACACATCATGAGAAGAATGATGCACAAGAAAAGTAAATGATGATAGGAAAGGTGGAGGGGAAAAGAAAGAGAGGAAGACTAGGTGGATGAACTCAATCAAGGAGGCCACAGGGCTGAACTTGCAGGACCTGAGTAGGGTGGTTGAGGACAAGGAGTCTTAGAGATGTCTCAGCCATGGGGTCACCATGAGCCAAAGCTGACTCGAAGGCAGTTAACAACAACAAATGAGACAAAATGGTGTGGAAAGGGCTGGTGAATCTTGGACTTGGAATCAAGGGGTTTCTGAATGAAAAAGAAATGTGTGGGTGGGTGGGAAAAGAGTTGATTACCCTTCCTGTAAATACAAAGCAGACTCAGGCTGGGTGTTATTAGATCACCTGAAAAAGCCACTTCTTTCTTGAGCTTAAAAAGTAATAGAAAACACTTGTATTTCAAATTTTAAATTTTAAATTAATCAGTTCCTTGTGGGATGCAGCAGTTGCAGTGCAGAAACTCACACAAACACACAGACTTGTGAGGTCTTCTCCCTTTTCTGATTCAGAAGTGCAAAGAATTTGCATGTGGAGGATCTTCTCTTCCCCTCCCCCTCCGCCCCATTTGAGAGCATTTTTTTATAAAAGAGTTTGGCCCAGTATAAATAATATGGGAAATCTCCACTGTTAATAAAAGCAGCTTTAAGAAAAGGGGAAGAGGTCAGATTTGCGACTTTTAAGATAAGCATGCTTAAAAATAGTTCAGGAACAGGGGAATATTTCTTTTCTTTTTTAAAGAAAGTGTGGGATTTTATATGTGTCCCCCCCCCCCACCCCCGCCTGCCTTTCTGTGATTCTAAGAGAATGCCTCTTTATCGCTCAAGGATCTTTCTGTACTGGCCAAGGAAAGTTTCTCTTTCTTCCTCTTAAAACAACCACAACAGTGCACACACCATCTGACCTCAATGTTTTGACAAACACACAGGACCAATATGGTTCAGCTAGAAACACCTGATCCTGCTGACATTAGTTGAGTGTTATCTGGAGCCTTGTCTTCCTCCTGAACATGACCAGCACTGGCATGTTTCAAAAAAATGCATCAGGAGCAGCCGTATCTCAGTGTAGACAGGCTCGGGATACATTATCAAATGGTCTTAAATGCTGTGTGATGCCAAAAGCCATTTCAAGTCCATGAATTTGACAGCTTCAGCTGCACCAAGAGGACCCCCAAGGGACAGCAACACTTCCATTTTAGTAATACTATTGCAGCTTTGTAGCATTCTTACTGCACCTACAAACGGTGTTGAAATCTCTGCTGCCTCTTTTCTACACTTAAGGGATACAGTAAAAATGTTTGACAACTCCAGCTTTTAGACAAGAAAGAATCACAGTGACACTGAGGACTTGTCTAGACCTCCAGAATACACCAGCTTCCCACCAGTGTTTTCTGCCCCTGGATCTGGTCCATTTTCCCCGTTACCTAGACGAAGTGGGAGGAAGTCCACACATACACGTTGGCAGGTGCCTCCGCTGCCATTGTGTGTCTCTCCCTCTGGAGCCAGGAAGGAGGCCCTCAGTATGTGATCAAGGCTGTTCACCTGCAGGGAGCCTTGATCACATGCTGGGGGCATCCTTCTTGGCCACAGAACAACTTTGGTGGTGGTGGTGGCTGGCTATATGGCTGGCGTGCAGGTATGGATCCTGTGTTCCCACACTGGCCCAATCTGGGCTTTACCGCATGATGCAGGTTTTCCCAGGTGTTCAATTAAAATGTTTTAATGGGCTTTACCCCACTTTCACCCGGCTTTGCCTTGGGCATAATCAGGACTGTTCGGAGGCGAAACGTGGCAAGAGCTCTGTGTAGCATGGACTGCAGGGCTCCAAGCTGGGGGCAAGCCAGGGTAAATAGCTCAACTAGACAAGCCCTTAGGCAACATTAAGATGTGTTTCAAGCAGATGCATCAAGTGATAAAGTAGGCCCAATCCTGATCACCTTTTGGGTACATCAACATCTAGATAAAATGATTGAATAAAATGTCTAGCAAGACACCTACATATACACGAAAGAGCCTGAAGGAAAATATGGCAATATACTGCAGACTAGAATATACTGCAGACTAGAGAGCTTGCATTCAATTCACACAGCATCTTGGTCTTAAATACAGGTAGTGGTGGTGATGGTGGCTTTAGTTTAAAGAAGTTTCAAGAAGGTGACAAGAAAGGATACCATATTGAAGAAGGAACAAGCTTGTTTTCTGCTTGCTCCAGAGATTAGGACATGGAGCAATAGATTCAAGCTAGAGGAAAAGAGATTCCACCTAAAAATTAGGAAGAACTTCCTGATGGTAAGAGCTGTTTGACAGTGGAATACACTGCCTCAGAACGTGGTTCCTTCTACAGAGGTTTTTATTTTTATTTTTAAATTAAGGATGGTTTTTATTAAAGAGTTCAAAAATAACACCAAACACACACACATTCACCCAGAAAAAGCTAGGCTATAGGAAAAGCAGTAGGAAAACTTGGGATGGGGGTAGCAACAGGATTTTGTTGTTGTGATACAGACCTGTCCTGTAGTTAATCTGGCAGAGTGGATGGAGGAAACTGGGTGGCCACACAGATAAATATCACCCCCCCAAATATCCCTCATTGCGCACAGTTCCATTTCTAGGGGACACTATGCCCCTCTGTGTGGTCACCCAGTTTCCTCTACAGAGGTTTTTAAACAGAGGCTGGATGGCCATCTGCCAGGTGTGCTTTGATTGTGTATTCCTGCATGGCAGGGGGTTGGACTGGATGGCCCTTGTGGTCTCTTCCAACTCTATGGTTCTAAGTTGCACTGAATTGAAGTGTAGACTTCCTCAATGCCTGAAGGCTGGAATTCTGAGCACACTTGTCATGGAAATAAAAACCCCTGAACTAATTTGGACTTAACTTCTCAGCACCAGGTGGTAAAGAGTTTAACTCTTTCTTTTCTTTTCTTTTTTTGGAAGGTGGAACATTTTGACCACAATGATCTTTAAAGGAACAGATAGCTGAGACTGGTGATCCTGAGGTGATATTTGCTGATGTGTAGCACAAACCTGTGCATATTTAGTTGAAAATTATTCCTGCTAAGAGGCTTATTGCATGAGGGAAGGGAAGTGGCAGTGCAGCCCAATTATAGCACTTCCCGTCTTGCCTTACAGCATGACATTGGCATTGAACAACTGCCCTTCCATTCTGGTCCCATGGGTGATGGTGGTAAATGTGTCTTTTTTTTTTTTTCTAACTGAAAAAGTCTGTTAGAAAAAAAAGACTCATGTTTACCACTGTCTCCCACAAGACCGGAACAGAAGTACAGCTGTTTAATGCTGACGTCATGTGGTAAGGTGGGAGGTGCTATTGTTGGGTTGCACTGCTGCTTCCCTTCCTTCATGCGATAAGCCTCTAAGTTCAGTGGGGCTCCCTTCTTTCCTGGTAAATATTCTTAGGATGGCAATTACAACTTGTCTTGACAAATGATGTATGAAGCAGTTGCATTTTGGAGCATGATCTGCCACTGTTAATGAGATCCTGCACCCATTCAGGCAGAGGTGTATGTCCAGCAGCTGAAGCAACACCCTCCTCTTCTTATACATGGGATTGGATGCCCCCTTGTTTTGGCTAGTGGAATCTTAATCTTCAGGGCAATTACAGTAGGACCCCCATAGCCATGGGGGATTGGTTCTGGGCCCCACCACAGATAACAAAAACCGTGGATAATAATGAATGCCATTGAAAATGATGGGATTTACGGTTTAAAACACCACAGACTTGCCTTGGAGGACCTAGAAAATGGCTAGAGAGGACACATTTTCTAGGAAGACTCTATGGTAGCTGTGCTGAAACTGAAACCACAGATAATTGAAACTGTGGATGGTCAATCCGTGGATACGGGGGTGCTACTGTACAGAGTGGGATGGAGGTTTTAGTTTTAAGACTACAGTGCCTAAATTATTTTGCAGCCTTGAAATGTTTTTAATTTTTTAAAAAAATCTTTATTTAGTTTTGTTGTAATTACAGTTGGACCCCCGTATCCATGAGGGTTGAGTTCCTCAACTTACCATGGATACTGGAAACTGCAGATAACAGTGAACCCTATTAAAATAAATAAATAAAAAATAAAACAAAGCAAAGGACTTCTGGCAAAAATGTAGCCTAGAGTTGTGTTGGATGACCTAGAAGATGCCTAGAGAGGATGCCTATCTAGGCTTTTCCCAGCACAACACTATAGTATGTGTGTCTATTTTGTGTTCCACTGATAACTGAAACTGCGGATATTGGTTCTGCCGATACAGGGGTCTGAATGTATATGGAAAATGTTAAATTGTCATATCAATTAAGAATAGTAACAAAGTATCTGCCACAAAAACAAGAGTAACAAACATAGAAGATGACTAATAAAGATAAATAGAAGCAAGGTAAAACCATAATTGCTGGGACACAACTTCTAGGTACACTAAGTCATTAAAAACAAAGCTTTTTTTTTTTAAAAAAAAATCTTGCAGACATTTTGCCCACATATTTGACATGAGCCTCAAGATCAAGTAAACACTGAAGTTTTCAACTGTGATTTTGTTTGTTAAGCAAACACAATGCAAGACAGAGATCAAGTGAGGGACTTGTTTTGTTTGCATGGTGCTTTCCCCCCCAGAGAGAACTTTAAAATCATGTTTGATTATTTCACTTGGGTATTTTCAGAAGGCTTTAATACTGTTGCAAACCAAGATGCCGAGCCTCTTCCAGATACAGTAGTACTGTTCTGAGATTTGGGGAAATGATTGGTTTCCTACTTGTCTCCTCATTCCCAGCCAGCCTCTGCTTCAATCAGTGTGTGTTTTACTGCAAGGCCACCATCCATTTATGGTAGTTATCACAGTGGCCAGCTTAAAATCTCAGCCTGTTTTTCTGCAATGGATTTCATACCCAAACAGACCAATATGCTCTCTGTTTACACTTTGTGGATACTAATCTCTAGCTTCCCCCTCCTGAGGCTTCAAGGCTCCTTCTGTTTGGCCAGCACCAATCTAGTCCAAATATGAACCAATCCTATGGATCTGTCCATTGTTGCTTGTTCAGCTGCAAGTGCTTTCAGTGTGTGCCACAAGACAGTTTTGGCATCTGCCTTTTACAGCAAGACAAACGGTTGTGTCTTGGACAGAAGAATGCATTAGACTAACAGTTAGAGACAGGAACAAATCCTCTTATTCTCCCTTCATAGGACAGATCTTGCCTTTTATTTCATAAATGGATTTAATTAATCAAGTAATTACTTGCCTGCCTTTCCCCCAATGTGGGGCCCAAAGTGGGTTGCAATATGAGTCGAAAAAAATATAGCTGAAAGAGATTGTCCACTGGAGTCTCTGTAGCCCACCAATGTCTTTTCAGTTTACAAAGCAAGTGTGCATGCCACTTAAGGAGGTGCAACTAATCTCTGTTCAGGGACTCTTAAGTATGTGCTCTTGTTTAAGAACAGAACGAGTGCCTTCTCAGACTAGACCAAATTCTACCTAGTATAGCATTCTTAGCAAGAATCCAAGCAAACAGAAGATACTACAGGCTTATCTACATGGGCCAAATACTCTGGCTTGCCCCTGTTCCAGAGCCCTGCAGTTCAGATGATGCAGGACTTTTGCTTTGATCTGCCCCCAGGTGGTCCTGACCACCCCCAAGGCAGATATGGGGCTGGAACAGGGGCAAGACAGGATAGGGCCCAATAAACCATTATTTGAAAATATCCAGTTTAATCCAGTGCTGCTGGGATAGGATGGATTGGACCCCATGTGTCCGTGGGAGATTGTTCTCACAGGCTAGCCTTCACAAAGGTGCTTCTGGTCACCCTTGCTCTTCCAGGTCTGGGCAGCAGGCCTGCAGCATGTGACCAAGGCTAGTGAGATGCAGGGAGCTTGTCACATGGTGGGGCTGGCTTCCCAGACCTGGCAGAGCAGAGAAAATGGGGGAGGCGGCTGCAGCAATGGGCTGGTGTTTCTGTGCCGACTCTAGCCTGTTTTCTTCAGGTAACAGGGGCAGAATGGGCCACCTCTGCAGCCAGGATATACACACGGGGAGCCGGCGTATCCTGGCTAGTGTAGATAAGCCCTACATTACCTAAAATGAAAAATCAGCCAGTGACCATTCAAGGTGAATCACTTCTGTCCAGCCTCACTGTATAGCCCAGTAGAGGAAATGTAACACAGTACTTGCAGTGCTAGTGCAAAATGTATGATTGCTGTTTTAATTTGAGGCTTACAAATTAGGCACTGGCATCCTTCTGGCTAAATGTTAGCTTCCTTCAGCTGAATGCTGGGTCAAAGGACAGCCTAGGGACAAACTGTTAGTTCTCATGGTACCAATAGCAGGGAGCTCTAATGAGCTTACATTCCAGGATGCATAGGCAGGGAAGTTTTGACAATCTGCCTTATCAGAGATGCTAGCTAGTACCACGCTTTGCTATAGGCTGAGAAAGTTTAGATATAACTGAGAAAGTTTAGATATAGCATTTCACACACAACAGTAGCAGTTAATCACCTATGTATGCCTGTAGATAAGCATGCTATAAATCAGTGGTGTCCAACCTTTGGCCCTCCAGGTGTTTTGGACTCCAACTCCCAAAAGACTGAGCCAGCCAGTCCAATGGTCAGGAATTCTGGGAGCTGTACTACAAAACATCTGGAGGGCCAAAGGTTGGACACCACTGCTATAAATTGTACTCAATAACCAATTATTAGGTTTCAGCCAGGTTGACTGGTCCATGTGGGAAATGGTTGTATGCACTGTAGGTTTTCCTCAAATATTTTTCTCCCTGTAAGCAAACCTGGATCTGACTTATCATTTCCTTGCTAATTCCATGCTGCAGAGGCCGGCTGCTGGGGACCTCTCCACTGGACTCACCACTGAACACCAAGGACTGCCTTAGCTCAAGACAGGATGTTAGTTTACAAACTGGCTAATCTACCCTTGTGAGAGACAGCATGGTGTAATGGTTTGAGTGTTGAACTATGACTCTGGAGATTAGGGTTCAAATCCCTGCTCGGCCATGAAAACCCACTGGGTGATCTTGGCAAATCACACACTCAGCATGAGAAAAGGCCGTGACAGGTTCGCCTTAGAGTCACCATAAGTCAGAAACGACTTGAAGGAACACAACAATCCATCCTTGGTTCCCATCTCTTCCAACTGGATCATCAGTGATATTATGAATTAGCACAGTGCTCCTGCTCATTCTTTGGCCAGTTCCTCCAAAATACCAGCCCAAGCATTTCCCCTCCCAGCAACAATAAACAACCCACTACTGTATATGCTTGATTAATTTTTTCCATTCAGTTTTTTTAAAACTGTCAGTAGATGGCACTGTGAGGATAGGGAAAAAAGGAATGCAAAGTTAACCATACCTGGCCACCAAGAAGAGGACACAGCTCACAGCGAGGTAGGCAAGTAACATGAAGAGCCAGACACCAGGAGAAAAAGGATCCAGGAAAGAGAAATAGCCAGGCTTGCGCCCCTAAGACAGAGAAAAGAAAAACTGAACATATACTGCATTTCTATTTAAAAGCAAGCTTCCATCCTGCACAGTAGCAGACCACATGGCACACAGAGAACAGACGATTGAAGGATTATGCAAGCAAGTGACATGGGGGTGAGGAGGTTGTTGGCAAACATCCTAGAAAAATGTAAAGGGACTAAGAAAGGGCAGCAGCTTCCTTGCCAACTTTCATCTCTGATGAGTAACCTTTATGATGAAGCTATGGGAACAGGGCCAGTCAGTGATGGACACCCAGCCTCTTTGCACTTCTCATTCCGCCTCTATTATGATGCAATTCCATTTCATTTTCAGTCTCTCCAGGCATCCTGTATCTCTACCTGCTTCTATTCTCTGGATTCCAAAACTGAAATTTGCTGCAGCTGGACTTCAACTTTTGTGGGCGAATCTTCTGGTTCTTGCAAAATTAGGAGTAGGGGCAGTTGCCAAAGGCAAGGATGAGCTAGCCAGGAGCCAGCTTTCTCCTCTGGAACTGATAAGCTGTCCAGATGGGACATGATGGAAGTCAGTGTCAGAAAGGAACAAGGCGTGCTTGTAGCGGCATCCCTGTTGCTTCCATAATGCTACCTGGCATGTGTTCTACCCTGTGATACATACAGTGAGAAGGGGTTATGGGGACCTGTGAAAAGCCAGTGCCAGACAGGGCATTCTGCGAGCATAAAAGCTTGCAGAAGCATCACATCTGTTCAGTGGCAAGCAACATTGCTCCATTACAAGATCTGCAGACAGACAAATGGCTCTAAAAGTCAACCATTCTCCATCTGAAAATGGTGTGTGTGGGGGAAACCCTAACCTCTTCAAGTTAACGGTGCTTGAAAGTTCAAAACAGCAGCAGTAAACTTCTATGGTACATTTTCCCTGACCTATGTTAGCTAGAGGAAGGCTTATACCCTGAAGCATGTAGGGGTAATGTTTCCATGGATCATTCATTCCCCTCATTGGCCCCAAGTACCAAGGATTTTATGTCACATTAGCCATGCAGATTAATTGGTACATCATTATCCCACAGTGCAAAAGCATCTACAAAACCAAGGGGCCTCAAAGCTCTGTCTGAAACTAGGGACCCAATATTTATTTCCATGATTAATTTTTATGCAGATTGGACGAAGTTAAAAAAAAGGCATAGCAGGGCACAAAGAACTCGCAGAAATGAAAGAACAGGTGAAACATTTTAGATGAAGCCTCACACCTTGAAGTTTATTCTTTTGTTTTGGGCCTCTGGAAACAGTGCAAAACAGCTTTACATAGCCCAAAATGCACATTATTAGGTATTTAGTCTAGAAATCAATCCCAATAACACTCATTTTGGATTTAAGTGACTCTATCATCAGCTGCACAGACATTCCTTTTGATTATGCAGAAATCTGTTCCTTCTGTCCAGCCCACATGATCTTGGATGGGGTTGGCATTGTAGCCGTTTCCAGGAAGCTTCTCCCTTGCCTCCCTCTATGTATTCTCCCTATCTGTTAAAAGCCTGGGAAGGGGATACAGTAATAGCAGATCAGTAAGTAAAGAGTGTGAGGAGGAGTTGTTTGGATGGAGCTTCTGAATACTTCTGTCCATGACAACCACTGCAAAACATATGCAGGTGTAATTTGATGTTATGCCTGTGTATGTCACCAACAAAAAGCCAGTGTGGTTTAGTGGTTTGAGTGTTGAACTAGGATTCTGGGAGACCAGGGTTCGAATCTCCACTCATCCATGGAAACCCACTGGGTGAATCTGGGCAGGCCACACACTCAGCCTTAGAGGAAAGCAATGGCAAACCTCCTCTGAATAAATCTTACCCAGAAAATGCTATAAGTTGGAATTGACTTGAAGGCACATAGCAACCACAGGAATAAATCTCTGAATAAATCTTGCCAAGAAAACTCTAGGATTTGGCCATCATAACCTGGTACTGACTTGAAGGCACAACAGTGTCACCAGCAGATTCTAGCCTTTCTAGGGGGTTGTTGTCTAGACGGTGAAAATAATCCTAATAGAATTTACAATTCATTTTGTCCCAACGAGATCCCACTAAGATTCACAGTTTTTGGAAGGAGGGGAGCCAAAAACTCTATTTACTGCACAGGGAAAGCCTTTGCAGATTTCCCCAAGGTTTTTTTTTAAAAAATAATGCATGGAAATGCGCATTACTACACTCATTTGGACATCACAGCACATTCTCAAGGAGGGTGGAAGTAGAAAGCTGATTAGCTAGATGTGCGCAATAAAATGGCTGGATGCACCATTTTGGAGGTTCATGTTATCAATTGTGCACTTTTTTGCTGCACTAAGGCAACCAAACAGCTTTTTCCTTTTTTAAAATTATTTTTATTATTTCCAATTTCCCATACAAAAATGTCTAATATACATCATTAATTGTTCAATATTTATAAATAAAAACACTACTCCCATTCCCCTCCTTTTCTTGCTCCTACACCACATCCCAAAAATTAAATATTGTCCAATTTTACAATTTTTGACTTACATGTACTTCCCATGAGTTGATGTACCAACTTTTATTCAAGCATTCTTTACCTTCTTTTTATCCTTTTTAAAGGGATTCAATTAAATATTTCTTAATCTTTTCCGCAACTTTAAACCTATTCCTACTGCCTTGTATTTTTACTCTTGAATAGTACAAATAAAAAGTATACCTATAGTTTCAAATTTTAAATCCTGAGATCATTTTTTCACCATATTTACTATGTAGATAATCCCATAATTTATCCCAGTCTTTTACAAATTTATCATTTGATTTTCCTTTCAACATATACGTATGTTAACTTATCCATCTCAGCATTTTCTACTATTTTCTCTAACCATTCTTCTTTTTTCGGCATTTCACAGGATTTCCAATATTTTGCTAAGTGTATTCTGGCTATGGTTATCATATACCAATATATTCTTCCCAAATCTTTCTCAAACAGCTTTTTCAAGCTGAAGGTCGCACTTGTGCACCTTTGATTTACTGTTAAAAAAAAAATACTGTGCAGTGGCAACAAACTTGAGGAGGATAATAATGTAAGTAATTCACTCTCAGGCACCATCTTGATTCATAGGCATGGCTGTGTGTGGACTTCAAACACATATAGCCTCACGTACCAGTGATTTTGCTAAAGAACCATGGAGACAAATGGACGCTCCTGCAAATTTGTGTTAATGTACAGCAATCCACATTATATCTTCTTGTCTAGACAAGTCCTAGGTTTTTCTTCAACAGACTAGCAAAGCAACCTCTCAGGAAATACTTGCAATCTTAACCTGAAGAAACTGTTCATGTGAACACAAGCAAACGTCTTGAGACCATATCATGGAGGAGCCATGATGTGTGTTAGAAAGGCTGAGGAGCTTCACCTTTTGTAATACAGGTAACAATGGCATTTCCCTTCCTGTTGTCTCACAGTCAAAGCTATAGCCGCAGACCAAACACACCAGTCCAGAGTCCAAATTCAATCCTTCCTTTCCACAATATTCCATTAGTTGAAGGGGAGAGGAAGGGAGGAAGAAGTAGTTGCTGTGCTCTTGCAGCAGTTCGGAAGTTACTGTAGATACCCCATTAGAGTTGCTGTGTCAGAAATCCATAGTTGATTAAATCACAACAAGTGAAATTGAGAAAAATGACAGACCCATTTAAACCTGCCATATTTGGTTACTTGTGATAAGACAGACGTGTGTGCAACAGTGAATGGGTGGAGAGGCCCCGCAGGAGGGTGGCAGGAAAAGAAATGATGGGGAACCACAGTTATACAGAAAAATAAAATAAAAATGTCATTAGAGTTGGGAGGGGACGGAGATGGGGAGACAGCAGCCGGGCAGGCAGAAAATTTATTTGTAGTTATTTGTTAGGAAATGTCTGATGGAAACTGTAGATTAACAAAACGCCAAGCGCTGTTTTTCCATGCTGAAATATGAAGGGAAGAGGGTGAGGTGAAGAGCAGATGGGGCCCTGCCACTGCCTTCATCTGCTCTGCAAACCAGATCCTTCAAGGAAGACTACTCTAATTAGTTATCATGCCTTCCATTGTTAAATAAATATTTACTGACTTAATTAGCTAATTGCGACACTGCTCTATGAGTTATTTTGATGCTAAGCAACAAGACCTTTCTCCCAAACCAAGGAGGGACTGTATACAATAGAGAAACTGGCAGTAGGGAAGGGAATGAGGCAAGGAAAAGATACACTAGCCAGAATCTTATCTGATAGTACCAATTAGAGTAGACCCATTAAGTCTATTGTTGAATGGTGAGTCAATACCTATGCAAATCCCATTATTCAATGGGTTTACTCTATTTGGGATTAACTAAAGCAGTGACTCTAAACCTTTTCTTTAGCAGGGAGCCGGTTTAAATATCTTTTTATTGCTGCAGATCCCCAAGACTTAACTCAAGATTTAAAACCCTAACAATAATAATAATCATACCTAATAATAATAATAACAATAATAATAATACAATTACACCACCCATTAAACCTTCCCTCAGAGGCACTGGAGGGGAGGGAAGACTTTTCTCCTGCTTCTTCCTGCATGTTTATGGCTGGAGCGGATTAAATGGCAATGTGCAAGCCAATCCAGTCAGCCTTTGCCTTGGCTCCTGTCACGTGGGCTGAGCAGCCTTCAGCCCTTCATGGACCCCCTGTGAGGACACTGTGGCCACCTGAGGTGGGGGGGTCCGCAGACCATAGGTTAAGAACCAGGATTTAGGCCACTTTTTCCAGATTTTCATTTCTAAGGTAGTCTGAATGAGACTGCACAACAAAACCGATGATCCCTTTCCAAGATGTGGTAGAATATATTTAGAAATATTTCCCACCACGGGAAAATTCTAAGGCATGCAGATTGGGGTTTCTTTCCTACCACACAATTATAGCACTGTGATTCCACGTTAACTGTCTCAGCTCCATGGATTTATAGTTTGGTGAGGCACTAGTGCTCCCTAGTAGAAATTCTAAAGACTTAGCAAAACTACCAGTTCCAAATCCCTGGATTCCACAGGATGGAGCCATGGCAGTTAAAGTGGAATCAAAGGCTGCTGACACACTGCTGAAATAATGCAGTTTGATGCTGCTTGAACGATCATGGCTCCATCCTATGGCATCCTGGGATTTGTAGTTTGCTGTGGCACCAGAGCTCTCTGACAGAGAAAGCTAAATATCCCACAGAACTACATATATCAGAATTCCATAGCACTGAGCCATGGCAGTTAAAGTGGTGTCAAACTGCATTATTTCTGCAGTATGGCAGTGTGAAAGAGAACTGAGAAACAGGTGTGTGTGTGCTTGTGTATTTGGACATGGACACAGATGTCCACACAACACATGCACGCATCCCTTGAAAATCCATTTCATGGGGGCAGGTAGTTCTTTTACCAATGCAAATCACACTAAGTTCACACCATCATTGAGTTCATAATCCTTGGATTTTATCAGACATGCAAAATACAGCGTCATAATAATGCCACATAACTGTGAAAAGATGCATGGATCAGACAAGGTCATGCTTTCGCAGTTAAAAACAGCCTCAAACCCATACCAGCTTGATAGAACTTGTTAGAGACTTTGTGGAACATGTGTGTGTATGGAAATTCTCCCTAGCTTGAAGGCTGCAAATTATGTGTCTACAAACACCTTCATGGGATGCAGAAAAAAACATAATTTCTTGGCAGGGTCTTCCCTGTAAAAAGCTAACATCATTGACAAAAAGTTGGATTTTTCACTGAGAAATATCAGGATTCAAATTTCTATCTGCCATGGAATTCAAGGCATGGCCTTGGGCAGCTAATCAACTGAATCTACCTCACAGGATTGCTGTGATGTTGGGATAATCTTATCACCATTGTTTCTGAATTATACCAATGGGTTAAATCAGACAGCATGGTGAAAATACAGGAACCTTCCAGAGGAGCTCCCTCATCGATCCTTGATTCAACATGTAGCAGAGGAAACAGAGTTTTAAGTACATTTTAATTACTCGGTGGTTCTTGGCAATAACAGGAGCTCCGCTGAGAAAGAGAGAGATGGAGATGCTTGTAGCTGTGAGGAAGGCTGCATCTTTACCCGCCTCAGCTATTGCAAGGGTGGAAGTTGAGAATCTGCTCTAATTGTTTTAGTGCCTTGTTTATGTTGATGTTCAACTGATGGGAAATCAAAAATGTCCTCATATTGCCCACAGAACATATGGAGAGCATATTGAAATACAGAGCAGGTATCGACTGTTCCGTTCAAAACTTCCTTCATGCAAATATTCCAGGTTCAGCAACTCTGGGGAAACACTAACAATTTCAAGTTGGCTTTGCTCCATGATAAGTAATAAAGCACAGTCCCTAAGAAAGTTCTAAAATGCCTATGCTGTAGCTGGTGTTCTTTTTTTTTCCTTTAAGAAATCACAAAATCTGATTTTGCTTCTCTGCGAAAAGGAAACAGACCCCAAAAAGGTGGGAGCAGGGAAAGTGATAACACTGTGTGCTGCAGATGGACAGTTACAGACTCAATCCTCCAATAGCCTGAAAAAACCATTCTCCTCTTCCCCATCCTCACCCAAGACTGCTGATTGCCACCACCAACTATATCAGACAGCACCAGGACAGATGGACCAGCGTGTTGACCTGACTCAATGCAGTTTCGTATGTACATGTGGGTAAAAAAAGATACAGGCAGTGGGGATGTAATTGTTCACTAATTTCCTTCTTTAAAGAAGCAATGAGTAGTTATAGCAATGTTCTTCCTGCTGATCCCCAACTACCATATATACTTACTGTAAGTTGATCTCATGGATATGTTGAAGGTAGGTTTTGGGCCCAGAATTACAGAATTTGCTATGACCTGTGGATTAGCCAAGGGTAAAACTTAGGGGCATGTCAGTTCTTCTTACCTATGGAGGCTCACATTGCAGTGCTCTCTCTTGCGCAAGCTGCTTGCAAAGCAAGCTGAAAGGGAAAAAAGGTGCCAAGCTGACTACAGAGGCTTGTTTAAAACCACACAAGTACTGCTTGCAAAGTGTCAGTCAGCTTGGCACCTTTTCCCCCACCCTCATTCATTCATTCATTCATTCATGGTGCTTCTGAGATTGTGGGCAGAAACCTGAGATACCTCCACCACCACCTCACCCATTGGTGGCTCGATGTGGGGTGATCACTCTGGATGGTTTGCAGGGATGCCTGGGGAGCCTGTGCCCCTGGGGGGGGGATGTCAAGGGAGCAGATAATTGAAACGCAACCCAGCAAACTTCTCCTGGCTTGAGGCATGCAGAGGTGGGCTCTAGGGCCTTTTTGTCAGCCTCGGCCTCCTCCTGCCTTCTCCCCTGAGCTGATTTCGACACCTATGGAAACCAGCATTGACCTGTAGATAAATCGACCCAGGTTTTCAAGGGTAAATTTTTAGACTAAAATGTCTCGTCTTATAGTTGAGTATATACGGTATGTTTCCATTCCTGTCTTGCATTGCATTAGAGCTCTTTCCCCTGACACACTTGTTTACTTTGTGCTTAAGGTGAATAACATCAATGAAGAGGGGGACCATTTCACATCTGCATTCTGAAGGTATACATACAATCCAGCTACAAGTACCCCCCATGAGCAGACACACTGCTCATCTACAACAGCCAGCTCCCACAGATCCATCTAACCCTGCTTTCCATCATTATGAGTAAAGTGGTATTGTAGACCTCAACAACATTGCCTTTCACCTCTTCTTTGTTTGGGACACACATATTATGGGGCAGGGGGTGGGTTTGCCACTCTTTCCTGATAAAGGCTATTTCCTACGAATAGCTTCCAAACAGGATGATATTCAAGAGGTTTAATCTCTGCCCTCCTCGTCATGCAGATGGCAACAAGAAAGTAAAGATGAAGGTTTATCTATATGAGCCTAATAAAATGTTTTGGGGCTGTCCTGAGGGCAATCTGTCCAAACGACGTAGGGCCAAACCCCCAAATCTGGGCCGAACTATCCTCATAATGTTTGGCCACTTCAGTCCTCAGAAGGGTTTAAACACCCCCTTCAAACACTTTTAAAAATTCCCAATTTACTCTGGTTCTTACAGGAAAATCCAGAGTAGTTTACACTTAGGACTTTTTGAAATGGGGAGAAAAAAACCCCGAGGAGGTCAGGAGAAGAATGGGGCTGTCATGCTTACAGAGCCCCATTTCAGAAGATGCCGTCCTCCTCCATCCTCCTCCATCCTCCTCCCAACCTTTTCCTGTGCACATCCCATCTTCTGAGGTCACAGCGAAGCCCCCAACATGTGATCAATGCTGGTCACCTCAGTTCTGGCCTCAGGGAACATGATGCGCACCAGCAATGGCACTGGGCAATATAGCAGGATACATGTGAGGATAGCTGCCAGTTGTCAGCATGGAGTGCTCCAGAAATGGGGGTACTATGAGGAAGCTCTGGGGTCATAATACTCCAGGCTGCCCCTAGGTTATTTCAGCCAGTATAGATGAGTCCTAAGTGACATAGAAACAAGATGGCCTGTCAACCTGTTGACAATAGCTTGGAATTACACATTTTGCTCCACACAAATGGTGCAGAGTAAACATCAGGGAGTTGGTTTCTGCTCTCCTTTTTCACCTGCCTTTTCATTTTCAAAGTAAGTTGGCTTTATTATTGATTTTTTTTGAGCTGGGAAATTTCTGGCATCTTTTCTTACCTAGGTGATTTACAGTCCGGGGGCAAAGATGGGATTAGTATCAAAACATTTTCTGCCTGACAAAAATATTTTGTACATCTGATATTGCAAAGGGATTTAGGAAGGGCAGCTAGCCAAGCTGAGGTAAGATATAGCCACAGACCAGAGCAAGTCCATGCTGCTTGCTAATCTGAGGTCTCACAGCTGGTTTCCCTCACCTGCTTCCCTGTTTGCACCAACAGACTCACTCCTCGGACATGGATGTCACACACCAGTCCCTACAGATAAAGTTTTTGCCTCTTCCACACTGCTGTTGTGCAGATGAACATCTTCACCCAATCTAAGTGCATCACTTGGGTAAGTTTGGCTGCCCCATAAAACAAGAACGGATGGATTGTAATTGCATACTTCTTGATTATTTATCTATTTTCTACTAAGTAATATAAGGACTGTATTTTACTTATGTTTCTTGCATAATACGGAAACATCACCCAAGGAGACCTTCTGCTGTGCTTTCTGCAACCAGACTTGTTTATCTCAGATTGGCCTTTTTAGTCATCAGCGCGCTTACAGAAAGCACGGGATGAGTCCTTCCTGAATCTTCGTTTGCGAAGAAAAGCCAGAGAGAGAGAGAGAGAGAGAGATACTTGTATGACCAAGTACAGGTTGACCTCCCTATCCATGGATTTGGTATCCACGGTTTCACTTATCCACATCTGAAAAAATGTTCTCTCTAGGCATTTCTAGGTCCTCCAATGTAATTCTATGGTCCATGTCCAGTGTTCATCTCATTGAAAATAATAGGGTTTCCTGTTATCCATGGTTTCAGATATTTATGGGGGTGGGGGGTCTTGGAACATAACCTCCATCAACCTTTATGTTTGAATAGAAGCCTTGACTTATACATCAGTTACCTGGAAAATGTGTTTAGGATTGGTTTAAATCTCATTCTATTATTTGGGTGGCAGTCCTTTTTAATCTGGTTGGTCCTCTCCCCCTTCCCTTTCATGGGTAAAAGGACCGGCTTTGCATGAAGATGCTCACAGGTCCGGTCTTTGGCATCTCCAGTTCAAAGAATCTCAGATAGGAGGACTGGTAAAGGGTGAAAGGATGATATGCTTGGGATGCCATGACTAAATGTTTGGGAGAGACAGAAGATGGGAGGACTGAAGTGGAAAGAACTGAAGCCATTCTGGCAAAGAAGAACCAGATCAGACAAGGTAAAGAAGGAAGCGATTGAGTAGTCCTAACTTTTTTTCTATCTCCCTTATAGACACAGTACTCAATTTTCACAAAGTTTGGGAAAGTTTGAGGGAGAAAAACACTTGGTTTTTTTTATACAACAACTCTGTTTTCTGAGTAGAAAATGGTTTTCCTATAGAGCAAACACTGTTTCCTATGCAGAAACCTGTGTGCGGGCGGCAGGGGGAAAGGTATACAGCACCACCCTATATTATTATCTGCAGAAAAAAATCCTCCGTAACACTTAGGCCTGTTCAAAGATGAAGAGAATGCTGTAGAGAAAAATTTGTTTTCTCCTGCAGTGGGAAGAAAACTACTGTAATTATTCGTCCTCATATGCAAGGATTTACATCTCCAGCCAGAGAGACTCAGGTTTAAATCTTTGCTTAGCCATTAAAGTGGAGCTGGTATCCTAATGCACTGTCAGCTTAACCAATCTCCCGAGGCTGCTGTAAGGATAAAAGGGAGAAAAGTACAGACCTCATCCCATGGGAAGTGCAGAATCAATATGCAATAAAACAGATAAAACAAACAATTCATTACCCTTTTAAAATGTTCATATTGTTTCACAATAAAAAAAGCTATCTCACTTTTTTTTAGTAATATGTGTAAGTATCAGCCTTCTTTGGTATCATATTAATGTTTTTAAAAAATGCTTACTTGACCATTATTTGGCAATACCTGGCCATATTTCAACTGCCAATTGACCGAATCCTTTGTTTATTTGGGGTGGGGTTTTTTTGGAGGAGGTGTCCAATCAAATGTTTAGCTCTAGCTGACTCTGACATCTTTGCATTTAAATAAAGAAAAAATGTATTTTCATTAGCCGTTTATTACTGCTCCCTCTCTCCCTCCCTGGATGGGAGCTTTTGCACATAAAAACCTTTCACGACATGAACGGTGCTAAAAGATGTCTCTTACCATGTGAACTCGGTAGAGGATGCTAATCCCCAGAGTCATGAACGGCTTGGAGAAATCGATCACCTTCTCCCGCTCAGCTGTAATCGTCAGTCCAGCCACTGCCAAATCAGCTTTCTGGGGGTGCAGGCGGGGATGGGAGGGAGAAGAGAAAAAAGAACACAGAGGAGATCAATATGCCTTCCCCAAGTAAGGACTGGAGTGGCAAAAGCAGCAAAGGAACAAGACATGGCTGGTCTCCGAAGGATTCCTTATTCAGAGTTTGGCTTAGAAAGAAGCAAGGGATAGCAGTGCAAAATGTTTTCTGCTCTTTGTGGCAATGACAAATCTATATATCTGTTTATGTATCCATCTCTTTACAAAACCTCTGTGACGTAGGTTAGGAGGCGAGAAAGTAACACAGTCACAGCCAATGTTATGGCCCAGCATCTTGACAGTCAAACCCACCATGAGCCCTTTCACAGGAAACAATTATGTTATTCCACTTTACCTGTCATGGTTAAATCCTCTACGAACTTGGGGTTTCTATTTTGTCAGGCACTAGAGCTCTTTGGTGGACAATTCTAAAGCCTCACAAAACTACAAATCCCAGGACTCGATAGGGTGGAGCCATGGCAGTTAAATTGAAACCATAGTGCCAGTTTGTTTGTTTGTTTGTTGTTTTTAAAATTTGTACATCAATACTTTATCACACTAACCTGTTATAGTGCTATTATTCCACTTTAATGGCTCTGGCTGCCTCCTGTGGAATGCTGGGGTTTATAGTTTGGTGAGGCCTAAAACCTCTCAGGCTGAGAATGCTAAATGCCCCTCCCTAAACTGCAAATCCCAGGATGCCACAGGAGGCAGCCATAATGGTTAAGGGAATAATAGCGCTATAACCATGTAGTGTGATAATTTCCAAAAAGACTTTAGCTGTAGTTTGTTTTAACTGGTAAGCCAACCTGAGTTCCATGCAGTGGAAAGGCAGGACTACAATAAAACAAAATAAGATGTAGCGTCATTGGCTACAACAGAAATTCTCCAGGAGCAAAAGCATTAACTCTATTAGAGGTTTGGGATGCGGAGTCCCAAATAGCATTAAGACCTCTACCTCTAATTCAGAAGGAGACAGTTCCACTAGTACTTGTTTTACTGGTGTTCCCCCCTCCCTATTATGTTGGATACACTGCCTTGCATCCCGCCATAGAAGGAAATCAGGATATAAATCAAGGGCATAGATATTATACATAATACACCTAACACATCAGTGCAAAACTGCCCTTTTGGGATTCATGAGACTCTTCCTGGAAAGTACTGGCAATGGCACAAGAGCAACAGCATCCTCTGAGCCTGCTAAGCCAGGAAGATGCAGAAGCATTTCCAATACATGTGCACCCACATCTAGGAAAGTGCGGATCCCCTCTTAACTGTCAGCCTGGAAAACTAACAAACAGCCAATGTTTGGTGGAAAGTGAAATCAAAAGTGACATCGCATCACTTCCAGCTCATGCTAGTACAGCCTGACAAGGGCAAACAAGGGTACAAGGGTGAAAATTGCCTCTTGCATCCAGCACCTTTCTCCTCTCCTGCTATAAACTCTCAGCCATTGGAGGATCACTCTCAGTTCCCTGCTTCTTTGCCCAGGTCTACCTGTTGCAACAGAAGGCAGTGGTAGCGGCACCAGTCTTGTGTTTGCAAGGAAAATCATAGTATGTAGTTCTTCTTTATTTTAATTCAAAGCAAATCAATCCTCTCTACAATCAGGAAACAAATATGCTGAGAAGTGGACAAGCCTAGAACCTGAGGATGCCAGCCACAGATGTAGGTGAAACGTCAGAAAGAAACTATTCCAGAACACGGCCTCACAGCCCGAAAAAAACCCCAAAGGAAAACCTATGGATGCCGGCCGAGAAAGCCTTCGACTTCACAAGCCCAGAACCTTTCTCTTTGATGTATTTGGCAGTGGTGGTTGTTTTGGTGGCAGCTGCTTTTCTGCTTTCCAGAAGTTGAGCATATGACAGAACATGAAAAGTGGCATTGTGGTCCCTTGCTCCATTGTCTGCAGTCTGAGGGGATTCAGTCCTAATGCAGCCTTTCCTAATCCTCTCCATCTATGTTCACCTGCAACTTTCATGGCCAATGGTTGTGCTGGTTGGGTTTCATGGGAGTCAATCAACAAAGAACCCAACAATTTTAGGCAGAGTCAAACTACTCTCTTGCATCTGAAGTATGATTCAACAAGAGACTTTTACATTTCGCCAAATTCTCTCTCCATGGATTTGAAGGCTTCAGGCAAGGGATGTGACATCCCCTCTGCAATCTACCATGGAAGGTGAACAGACCCCCTCCTGTTGGATTAAAATCCTTTCAAAGCAAGGCAGGGTCTAGTTCAGCCTTTTGCCACCTGGGACCATCCAGATGAGTTGTTCTATATGCCCAAATTCGGACTGTATGCCAACTGTCAGATGTCTGGGATGATGGAGTTGCAGTCTAACACATAAGGAGGATGCCAGGTTCTGGAAGGCTGCTCTAGCAGAAGTACATAGGGAAAAGATCCAGTGCTGGAATTTCCAACTTCATTCCTCAAGAAAGGTTTCCATTCTCTGGGATGGTGCATCTTCCCAAGAGTGAAATCACAGTATGTCACAAGGCTGGGGAATTGTGATCATTTCCCTCAGGCAATGGGAAATTTCCATTTTGCAAAGGGAAGCCAACACTGTCACTGTTCCCCCCTAGAGCTCAAAGACTCTGCAGAAGCAGCCATGAATAAATGAGATGTGCCTCTCCTCTGTTTACCTGCAAATGAAGGTGGAAGCCTTGCACTCTTGATGAGAAATTAGAGCTGTTACAGATACCGATCTGTCTGTCTGTCTTTCTTTCTTTCAAACAACACTTTTCAATTTAAGAATTATGTAACTCAGATAAGGATTTTAATTTTAAAACACATTTTTATCACTATTCTAATGACTTTAGGTTTCTTCCTTCCTTTTTTTAAAAAACGGCAAAGCTGAACAGCAACACATTGTCTCCTCACACATCAGTATTACCTAAAAGGTATGAAGCAGCTGTACTGCTTCTGAAAATGGCAGCAAATTCACAAACTTGCACTTTATATCCCTGGGCTGTGTGGGCTTCCTGTTGGAGAAAGACTTGTCGAGACAATAAATGGGGGATTTATCACCTAGAATTCATAACCCAAGCTGTAAACATGGCTTGGCATGACAGGTATGTTGCAGGTGCATCTTGCTCTGCTGAATGTCTGATCTTGTCCCTGTTGCAAGATTGTGTGTGTGTGTGTGCGTGCGCGCATAAATGCACACACATACAACCAAACCCTACCGAATCAATCTTTTTGTGACATAAGATTGCAAAACCTTTCCTTGTTTATAAAAAGACACTCTGTGTGAAATGGCTATAAGAAGCAGGTGAAGTAAAAACAAAAGTGTTGGCCTGTGGGAACGTCTCCTTTATTGCCCCCCCCTCCAGATGAGAAAATAAAGGAAGGAAGAAATATGGACAAGAAAGAAGAAACAGGTCATAGACGAGGTTCGCACATGAGACAAGAGGGCAACAATATTGTATGATTTGGCCAAAGAAAGAGAATTCAACCAATTTCTACAGTTAGCACCTGGGAGTTTCCAGTAGAAATCCCTCATGCATCTCAAGTTTTAAAGCCTTTCAAGCAGGCATGGGGAAGGTGTGGCCCATGGGACACAGCCAGCCTATGGGCCCTAAATTTGCAGCCTCTGAAGACCCACACAGACTTCAGAACTTTTAAAATGTGTCTGTGGTGATTTTCAGCTCCCAAAATGGCTTTAAATATGTCACAAAATATAGTGGTTTGCCCCCACAACCTCCCAAGAATCTTACATACCCTTCAATTTCTTACAAAAAGCCTACAAGAAATACTGCCAAAATCAGTTGAACACATCACATTAAATTATATGTGGATGTGGCCCCTGCCCCTACCTTAATGGCATATCCTCCAACATTTCACAGATGAAAACCAGGACATAAGAGGCCAAGCAACACCAGAGTGCGGTCAAGCTGGCAAAAGTTATAAATGGAGAACAGACAAGATACAGCAGTTTGCTTTTGCCTGAGCATACTGGGGAGGGAAGGATTCCACATCTCTGTTCCTCCTACTGAGGTAATTGAGTGCAAACTACTTTTGCACTTTGAACTTAGTTGCAGCAATGGAAGTAAGCTGACGACAAAATGGGAGGAAGAGAGAGAAACTGAGACAAAATTGGGACAACAGAGGATTAATTGGGAGTGCCCCTGACAAATTGAGACAGTTGGAGGGTACGCAACAGTTTGGGCCTTGGATGTCTGAAGGCTGTCAAATGTCCTTCACATAGAAACAAAACTGCACCCTTCAGTTTTCAGGGGGAAACTGATCCACTAATCACAGCAAGCTACCTTGGATGGAGCATACGAACTGTGATAATGGGCTGCTCCCATTATCTGGACAACACAGCCAAGGGGGTAAACAAAGGATTAATAAGGTCTTGAGTTTAAAGTTTCACATTTTATGGGGGTGAGCATCAGGGGACCATCAGAGACCACGAGAGATAACTGATCAATAAAAATGACAAGCTAGAGGAAGTATTGAGCTGCTCCCTGAAATGGTTATGAATAATGTCTTGGGGCCATGAGGCAGGTGGAGAAAACAAAGAGAGGCAACAGACAGGTGTGCCTGTCCCACCTAGGGATTGCTGGTTAAGGCTGGACAAGGGTGTCCAGACTCCCAGCTTCCTCCGTCAACATCCAGGACTCCGAATCCCATCTGTTGTCATGAGTAGCTAGGGACTGTTTAGTGTAGCTGCAAGAGGGCTTAAGTTATTTTGGTGACCTTGGCTGAATATGCTCTAGACTATTCCGTAACTTGCAACTCCTAAGTATGCCTGAAGGGAAGCGCCTTTCATATAAAGAGATGCCTTTTTGCTATGCAGATTCTGCTTAGAATAAAACTTCCTTTAAAGTTCTACTTTCTTCCACACTCTTGTTCACATGCCTTTGCTTGGTGTGCACGTGTTTGCCCTGCAGAGGCAGGGGAGAAAGTGCAAGATAAAATTTTCCCTAGCAACCTCCCATTGGATTACTGTGCTGGGATTTAAAATTAATGGGGTGGTGTTGGTGGCAGCTAGTATACATGGTCTCTAAGGGTATCAACCTACTCAGGCAGAAGCAGGAGGGGACTCTAGAAGAAACCCTTTCAGGGACATCTGGTGCATCTGCCAGTGCAAAATTGGGGAATCCATTCTCAATTCTCCTCCAGCTTATCTCAGTTGAACAGAACCTCCCCTGGTGCTGCGACTCTTTCCCTTCAGAGGTTTGGCATCAGGAGAGCTCCTATTCAGCTCGGAGCAGCCGTGAGAAGAGTAGCAATAAAATCAAGGGTGGATTCACCACCCTTGTACTGGCAGATCCAGTTGACAACCTTGGTTGGGCAGGCGGACAGGATGGGGCAACTTAGCCAGAGTAACCAGTTTGTGGAATTCTTTCCCTTGGAACATCTGGTCTAAATGCAATTGTTAGTCCCAACTAAAGACTCATTGAACCAATGGTTAACTTGGTGAATCAAGAAATATGAAACTTCTATTGATTCAATGGGCAGAATCCTTCTAGTGGCTTACTCCTGCCTAAGTCTGGCCTATGCACATATATGTCTAACCTTGGATGGGGTGCAGGGGACTCTTCTTTTTCCCTGTTCAAAATCTCTCCCTCCCCTGTTGCTGGGCTGCTCTGGCTCCAATAGGTAGGTAATAGAGGTGGGAGGCAATACAGAGAAGGAAATGGCTGGTCTTTGTTCTGAGGAGAAGGAAAATGATGGTGCACTTCATCTAGGATCACATGTTATGACATAAAACTGTGCAGATGGAGTGTTACACTATGCCTGCTTGATATAGGATCCTAGCCAATGGGTTTACTATAGTTGGTAGACTAGAAATAGGATACACTCCTCCCCTATCTTGCCTAATTTCAGACAGTAGGCACTTGAACATTTCATCAGGTTGCACCTTTAAGGAATGTGAGACAAACTGGTTTCATGGGTGGGAAAATCTTGTCAGTTTCCTTTCCTTCCACTTCTGTGTGTGTGTTTTTTTTTAATAACACATTTCATGCTTTGTGTTCAGAATATGCAGAAATTGAGATTTTGGTAAGTTCTTCAAAAGCTGTCTGATATAAAATTCTCCTTCATTTGCACCAGCCAAAATCTGTTGGCACAGCTATTCCTGGCATGGAGAAAATCCTGTTGTACCTGCCTCCATATAGTAGTTGCTAAGGCAGAAGTGCCTCTCAGATAAAAAGAGGTGTCAGCCCTAATGCAACATGAACATGGCTGAATATGCGCCAGTTCAAACCCAGTTGTTTTAATATAACTTAGCATTCAAAGCAATGGGGCTGGAGTTATGACTCTGTCAGTTTTGGTTTCTCACACCTTCAATTTTAACTTTCAAGTTCTTTCTGTCCCAGACATGAAGACATTTGTGATTTTTTTTTTTTAAATTTCAGAGATGAACTGAAATGAAATCCTTACCCATCCCTGTGTAGTTCATCTTATTTGCCTCCAGAGAATCACAATACGGCTGCCAATTTACATGTGGCTTTGATGTTACTATTTTCTAAGATGTGTTATCTATCTGATCTTTTTTTAAAAAATAAAAAAAATCATACTCAGTAGCTGTCTTGAGGGTTGTATCTGGAACAGAAAGGTGGGACCTAAATATCACAAATAAACAAATAATCCCAAGGCTCTGAGATGACCACCAGCTATATTCCTGAGGTCTTGACAAGGGCTTTACCAACCAAAAAACAACAAAAACAAAACTCTGAGAATCTCTGAGGAAACACAGACCACTATCAAAGGTTCTAGAGGTCTTAGGTTCAATTGCCAGCATTTCTAGTTATGAAAGCAGCTGATAGGAAAGACCTTTCTCTGCTTGAGAACCTGGGGTAGATAGAGAAATAATCTGACCTTCTGTAATACATGTTGTGTTGCAAATGCAACAACACTTAGCACTGAAGAGGCAAGAATGCCTCAGAGTGGGCAGTAGTAATAGGGTGAAATTAATAGTGACCCAAAATGTCCTCTCTTCTTGTCTACCTATCCTGACCCTCCATGATGTAAACTGATACTCTTGGGGCTGTTTCCACCTCTTCTCTTTCCCATAAGTCCTTTATTGGCCCTTCCCAAGAATGTAGTTAGTTTAGAGCAGCCCCCTGAGTAACCTTCCTATCATAGAATGGAGTTCTCATAATAAAACCTTTAGTTTGTTCCTCCAAGCCGTTGGTGTCTTTGCTCCTTAATCAGGATCTCTGACCACTGCACACACTCTCTATCACAGTGTTTCAACCAGGGTTCCCTGGAACCCTAGGGTTCCCCAAGAGGTTGCTAGGGGTTGCCCAAGAGATTGTGATTGTGGCGAGGGAGAGCAATAGCAATGTGAACGCGCCACGGGTCAGCGTAAGAGGGGTGCTCCAAAAAAGCGATACAAGGACTCCCTGAAACGACATCTCAGGCTCAGCCAAATTGATCACCAACAATGGTCTGCCCTGGCCTCACATCGGGAGGCATGGAGACACACTATACACAATGCTGTATTTGAGAACTCACACCAAACAAGTCTTGAAGAGAAATGACGACGCAGAAAGAATCACAACCTGGAATCATCACCCAAGGAGACCTTCTGCTGTGCTTTCTGCAACTGGACTTGTTTATCTCGGATTGGCCTTTTTAGTCATCAGCGCGCTTGCAGAAAGCGCGGGATGAGTCCTTCCTGAATCTTCGTTTGCGAAGAAAAGCCAGAGAGAGAGAGAGAGAGAGAGAGAGAGAGAGAGAGAGAGAGGGTTGGTTTATGCAAGGGTTCCTTAAGGCCTGAAAATTATTTCAAGGGTTCCTCCAGGATAAATAGGGTGAGAAAGGCTGCTCTATCAGGTTATGGGAGCCAGGCTTTTGTTATTTTAAGAGATCTGTCTCTCTAACATATTGGGCCATTGGAAGTTGCCTTGTACTGAGTCCAAAGCATGGTCCATCTAACCCAACATTGTCAGTTCTGGTTGGCAACAAGATGATCTCCTGGGTTTCATGCAGGATTCTTCTCCTAACGCTACTTGAAGATTCCTGGTATGACCTGGTGGCTTCCCATCCAAGTACCAATCAGGCCTGAAATCAGATGAGATGAGATTGGGTATGTATGTTGGCATGGAGGAATTAGGGTATGGACATTTTCAGACAGTGCTAAACGGAGCTTATCGCGGGATGAGCTCCTGGGAGAGGAACAGCGCTCTTGCGCGGGGGGGGGGGTCATTTTCGGATGCCGCTGTCTCTCTTCCGAGATCATCAGTGTCACTTCCATTAAGCTTTGGAAATGGCCACACCATATTTTAAGCATGGGCAACTTCCGTGCTTAAAATATGGTGCGGCCGCTTCCAGAGCTTAACGGAAGTGACACTGATGATCTCAGAAGAGGGACGGCAGCATCCAAAAACGACCCCCCGCCATGCAAGAGTGCTGTTCCTCTCCCGGGAGCTCATCCCATGATAAGCTCCATTTAGTGTTGTCTGAAAATGTCCTGTGTGTGTGTGTGTGTGTGTGTGTGAGAGAGAGAGAGAGAGAGAGTGTGCATATGTGTGTACATGCATGTAGCTCCCACTGTTTATAAGTGTTTACTGTTTATAAATGAAACCATGGATAACAGCAAACCCTATTAAAATAATGAACTTCCTGTACAAACATACCATAGAGTTGAGTTGGAGGACCTAGCGATTCCTAGAGAGGATGCCTTTCTGGGAATTTTCCAGCATAACTCTACGGGCTTGTCTAAACAAGCCCAAAAAACCTGAAGTGCCCCGTGGTAAAGGCAAGTTGCAGCAATGCGAATGCGACTGTCCAAACGATCAGACATTCACATTGCCTACGGAGCTTTTTAAAAATTCCACCTTCCCTTTGGAGCTTTATGATGGATTTGCCTTCCCCCCTTCTGAATGAGATGCATAGGTGCAAATGTCCATTTAAACAGATCACCTTCCATGCAATTTCTCTGAGGATTATTTTCACCATTTAGACAGGACCTATGGTATGTATCCCTATTTTTTCAGCCGTGGATAACTGAAACCACAGATACTGGTTCCGGGTATATGAGACATGACCTGTATTTCCAAGATTAGAGCTGAGATGTTCTCCTTTATCTGATCCCTCATTGTCAGGTCATTCCATGCTTTTTCTTTTGAAGCCCAAACAGTAGATATGAAGTCATGACAACTGATGCCCTTTAACTTACTAAATGTTAAACATGGGGGGGGGGTGAGTCTGCATAACCACTGCCAACTCTTCCCTAGAATGTCAGACTGTGGGTCAAAACTGGGAATCAGAAGAAAAAAAGGGGGGCGATCTACTATTTGAGCCTGCATTCACAACTGGGAAACTGTTATGCTGGAGAAACAATGTCAATACCCCCCCCCCGCAATTCTGAAAGCCTTCCTTCCCCTCAAAGCTACAAAGTCATGGTGTCGCATTTAAATCCTACTTAGACCTCGTGTCTATTGAAGAGGCTTATACGAATTCCAAAAGGAAGACCTGCCTGTGACCGTGCAGATAAAAGCGACTATTATTTTTAAGCATCAGCTCCGGCAACAAAGAAATGAGCCTCCACACACAGAGACCCCACACAAAGAAACCACAAGCACACTTTCATCCTCCATCTAGCATCTGAACATATAAGCCAAAGAACCAGATTTTTCTTCTCCTGGTGAGAAATGATTGTTGCACAGGGTCAAAGCATCTGTGAGCATTAAAGCTGGAAGGTCACATCCTCAATTTGTGCAGCTCAGAAAAATCCCTAAAATTCATAGGATTTACTACTGTTTGCAGCAGCAGAGCACCTGGCTCAGTGTGTAGTTTGGAAGGTATGAAATTCATTAAAGGAGCACATGTAGGTGGAAACCAGCACATGAAGGGCGACATGGGATTGTTTGATCTGTTTGATTAAACTCTTGCTGTTAATAAAGCCCCATACTGTCCAAGTGGGTGAGATTTAAATCCAAGGAAAGTTGGGTGCATGAACAGAGGGACACATCTGTAGAATGGATGCGCCTTTATTAGGAGATGAACTAATGGCTTAGCTCTTGTGGCATTTGCATGACATTTGGGGTCACTGTAGTATCTCCAGCAAATCTCTGCATTTTGGGGTTGAATTTGAGACCTCAGGTGTATGCATGGAACAGTTCTTTGTGAAATGGCTCTTATGCTTAATTCATAATGGTCAACTCAAGATCATACATCAAGGTCTTGCTGTTGTTGTGTTATTGTTGTTGCTATGCACCTTCAAGTCAACCTGACTTATGAGGGCCGTATCAGAGGGTTTTCTTGGCAAGATTTATTCACAGGAAGTTTGCAACTGCTTTCCTCTTAGGCTGAGAAACTGTTACACAGGGGGCTTTCCATGGCTGAACAAAGATTCAAACCCTAGTCTTAGGACTGTCAGATCCCAGGGTCTGGACCTGAGGCTCCTCGTTTCATGGATCATCTCCAGATGGGAGACAAGGATGCAAATGCTCCAGTTTTGGTGGGTTAAGCTCCAGGCAAGGGGAAAAGGCAGGGTGCAAATCTCCAGCTCAGCTAGTAGAGTGGCAGTTTGCAACAGTTCGCAAAACCTGCAAAGATTCTCTCCAGGGATTCTATGCGTTTACTTAGTTATCTCCCTCGTTCCCTCCTGGTGTTTGTGGTGCCAGCTTCTGGCTAGAAGCAAGCAGGCTAGATTAAATGCATTTTATCCCATCTCTCTAAGCAAGTAAGAAAGCGCAATCCCCTCATTTCACTTTAAAATTTCTGTCTTAACTTTCATACAGGAACATACGTGTTCTCTGTGTGCATGTATGTGTGTCTGACGATAAGCTGTTGTAATTGTGATTGGTATTTAATGCACAACACTTCATAACATCTCCAGGGGCTATCCCTAGGTCTTAGGCTTTGGCCTGGGACCCTCAGGGTCTGGGAGGATCCTGAACTAGCAATCCTTCCTGGCATTTTTGTCCAATACCATGTTGTCTCTTTCTAAGATGCGTAGCATAATTCTCTACATTCAGAGTTATGCAATAATTGGGCTATGGAATCCTTGTATTGAATGACAACATGGTGCAAGTGAACCAAGAAGGCTTGACTACACAGGCGGGAAACCATGCACCTACCTCATAGCCATGGAAGATTTGACACACTTTAAGGCTAGATTCCTATTGCTCCAATACACTAAAGGTTTCCTTTTTCCCCAGGGTAAATGCTGAGGGAAAGCAGACAAAACCTGTCAGCTTGTCAGCTCCTAGTCTCGTGTAGGAGGTGGGCAAAGTGCTAGCATGGGCTGCATGCAGAGCCAAGGCCATTGTTATAACTTCATGACCTCTCTAAGGTGTCATTTTTTCCAGGTTACCCCCCCCCCAAAAAAAAACTCTCTATGGGAAATGGGGGCACCTTTGCCATATTTTTGCCCCAGAGCTATTTTAGGCCCAGGAGAAGTTGTTTTCTAAAAACAGGAAGCAACTTCTTGTCACTTCTTGTTACTTAAAAAAAGCCTTTCCTGGGTCTAAGATGGCCAAAGGGGGGAAAACCATGGTTATATGCCCCACCCCAAGGGTTTTTTTCAGGCATTTGGGACAAAAAAATTACAATTTCTTTTGAGGGGGTTGAACTGGGAGAGTGAAGCCCTCTAAGGTTTACTTGGGAGCTAGTGTAACCCCCTAGCATGCCACATTTGCCCACCTGTGCTCTAGTGCCTTGTTTCCTTCATAGTCACTGGGCCCATAACCTGCTTTTCCTGACACCACCAAATATGCCAGCACAGTTATGCCAGTGTGGTTCCATGACAGGATCCTAGGCTTAGACTGATTGCCAGCTCCCCTAGATCCCAAGGTATGGAGATCTGAAGCCTGATATTTGTTGAGGCCAGATGCAAGGCTTTAGCCAATGCATTAGGAATGAGCAATCTGTTATCTTTCAGATGTCTTGAGCCTAATCTACACTACACAAATAATCCAGTTTGACACTGGATTATTTGCCACAAATCCTTCCAATGGAATCCTGGGGTTTGTAATTTGGTGAGGCACCAGCACTCTTTGTAAAGACCTTGTAAAACTACAGGTCTCAGGATTCAATAGGAAAGAGCCATGTCAAATACTCCAGTTTCAAGATGGATTATTTGTATAGTGTGGATTTGGCTGTGGCCAACACTTTCCATAATTTTTCATGTTTTTTTCCAGGCTGTGAGGCTGTGTTCTGGAAGAGTTTATTCCTGATGTTTCGCCTGCATCTGTGGCTGGCATCTTCAGATTTCTCTGAAGATGCCAGCCACAGATTCAGGTGAAACGTCAGGAATAAACTCTTCCAGAACACGGCCTCACAGCCTGGAAAAAAACCATTAAAAACCTATGGATGCCGGCCATGAAAGCCTTTGACTTCAATTCCCATAATCCCTGACTACTGGCTATGTGGGAATTGTAGTCCAAGAATCAGATAGGCACTAAGTTGCCTACTTCTGCTTTATGTAGTTGTCTCTAAATTGTGACAGGATATCATGGTCCTAGCTGAAATAGAATTTTTGCCCTGTCCTTGTTCCCGACAGATGGGCTGCTTCACACATTTGTACTCTTCTTTATAAGCATTAATTTCTTGCTACAATCTTTCTTTCTTTCTTTTTTAATTTGGAGGGGGAAAACATACAAAGTGGGAAATTTCAAGACAGACAAAGCATATTATAGTAGCATCAGTACCTCCAGATGCTTCCCAGGCCAAAGACTGCTTAAATTAGAACAAAATACTCCCTGCATCAAAGGGTCCCCTGATAGACTGCTGTCTGAAATTAAAAGCATGACCCGACTCAGCTGTCATTAAATGTTGATGCTGCCTCTGGTTCAGGATGTGTGCTCCAAAGATGCTTGAGTTTCAGCAGCAGTGTTGTTATTAACTAAAGCCAAAGCTGAATTCCATGGCTTAGCAATTAAACATGCTGAACGTTAAAATGCGAGGACCGTATCTCTCCCAGTGGAAGATCTTGCTAGGTGGCTGATGAAGTTTGTTCAGATGCTAATGCTGATGAATGCTGTTCAGTGATAGCTGTATGCAGTGAGGTGAGGGGAGACCTGCTAAGCAAGACTAAGGATGTAATCTTCACCTATTTCATCAACTCTAGGAAGAATGAATAATTTCAAAAGTTTCCTCTCCACTGAATACAATTATGGAAGTTTGGAGCACATTTTTGACCAGGTTTTTGCATTTCTGGAGGGGTTTTTTTGGCCAAAAAAACCCTGGACAAAAATATTTTTGGACAGGAAACAGAATATTTCACACTTTTCCTGTACAAAAATGTGTGTGTGTGTGTGTGTGTGTGTATTGTATGTGCACAACCAATTTTTCACAAAAGTCCCCTAAAGGCACAAAGAAATCTCATGATATTTTACCATTTGCTTGATGGGATGTCTCAATGGGTTAAGAAATCCTTTCATGTTGAGGACAAGAACAGCTGTGAGTATTCTTTACATCCCTAAACAAAACTCTGATTGTATTTAACACCATCCCAGATGTGGTGTTTTCTGCCTTCCTTTCCAGCTGTTCAGCTAATTCCTTCCTGGTTAGCCAAAGAAAACCAGCCCTCAAAAAACAGCGGAACAGGAAAGCTGATTCTAACTGGGTCTTGAGCTGATGAAAGAGAACTTTCCTGTCTCTGTGTGTGTGTTTCAAAGATTCAGGGTACATTTTTAGGTCACACCCATGATTGAAGATAATGGAGAAAGGAATAAAGAGAATGCCACGAGACTAATCTATCTCTTGGAGAAGACTCACATATGGCTGTGTATCTCACAGCCAGTATCAAAGAAATACAGCTATTTGTTGTGTAATTTTGGAGAACATCTGATGCTAGAAGATGTCTTCAAAAAAGAAGTGCACCCTTCATCCTTCCAAACTTCACACATGCATAATTACATTTATTAAATTCACTGCCACTAGATATCGTGGTGGGTGCTTAGATCATTTAAAAGGAAATTACATAAATCCAGGAAACAAGAGAGATCTATCAATATCTATTAGCCATGAGGTTTGTATGGAGTCTCCATTTTCATTGGACTACTGAACAGCAGTCAGTGGGAGAAAAGGGGGAAAGGACAGTGGCATTCAAGAACAGCTTGTGGGCATGCCAGAAGCATCTGGTTGGCTACGATGAGAATCAAGATACAGTAGGACCCCCATATCCACTGGGGATTGGTTCTGGGGGGGCTGTGGATACTGAAAACTGTGGATAATAGTGAGCACCATTGAAAATAATGGGACTTCCGGTTTAAAATACCATAGAGTTACCTTAGAAGACCTAGAAAATGGCTAGAGAGGTCACATTTTCTAGGAAGACTATGTGGTAGGTGCCCTGTTTTGTGTCCCATGGATAACTGAATCAGTGGATGATGAATCAGTGGATAGGGGGATCCCACTGTATAGTGTCTAGATCAAGGGAAGTAATAGTGCCACTCTATTCTGCTTTAGTTAGACCTCACCTAGAATACTGTGTCCAGTTCTGGGCACCACAATTCCAGAAGGATATGGACAAGGTGGAACGTGTCCAGAGAAGGGTGACCAAAATGGTGGGAAGTCTTGCCCTATGAGGAGCAGCTTAGGGAGGTGGGTATGTTTAGTCTGGGGAAAAGAGGGTTAAGAGGTGACATGATAGCCATGTTTAAATATTTGAAGGGATGTCATACTGAGGACGGAGCAAGCTTGTTTTCTGCTGCTTCAAAGACTAGGACACAGAGCAATGGACTCAAATTATAGGAAAAGAGATTCTACCTAAACATTAGGAAGAACTTCCTGACAGTAAGAGCTGTTTGGCAGTGGCATGTACTTCCGTGGAGTGTGGTGGAGTGCCCTTTTTGGGGGGTTTTAAGCAAAGGCTGGATGGCTATCTGTCGGGAATGATTTGATTTATTCTTGCATGGCAGGGAATTAGACTGGATGGCCCTTGTGGTCTCTTCCAACTCTATGATTTTATGATTCTTTGATTCTACCCACCTTCTCAGCATGGAGTCCACAAAAGGAGGCTTGAGGCAGTCTCAGCATATTTATAGCAAGCAGCAATTAGCTAAGCAGAAGCTGTGTTAGCTGCTGAGATATAAATATGTAGCTCTGACCTCCACATGGTTTCGGAGATTATCTGACCTGCCTGGTGACCTGTTGTGTTCCTGCTTGCTGTGTTTGACCCGGACTGTGTTTGTTACTCTGAACTCTGTTTGCCTCACTTGGATTCTGCTGGACTACTCTGAACTCTGTTTGCCAGACCTATGCCTTGTTATTTGGATTTTGCTTATGAACTCATATTTGCTAGCTAGTAAAGTAAGTGTCTAACTTCACGGTGCCTTGATTCCTTTGCCTGTAATTAAGTCAAATATGGCGATGCTCTTTCAGAGCCCTTTCTAATAACTAATGGAGTGAAGCAAGGTTGTGTTCTTGCACCAACTTTATTTGCAATCTTCTTTAGCATGATGCTCCAAAGGGCTATGGCAGAGCTTGAAGAAGACGACGGCATCTATATACGTTACCACACTAATGGTAGCTTGTTTAACTTAAGCCGTCTGAGGGCTCACACTAAGACTCTAAACTATCTAGTCCATGAGCTGCTCTTCACCGATGATGCTGCCCTTGTTCTCCACACAGAAGCAGCTCTGCAGCGCCTAACGTCCTGCTTTGCAACAGCTGCAGAGCTGTTTGGGCTAGAAGTCAACCTGAAGAAAACAGAAATTCTTTACCATCCTGCACCACAGGACTAACACCACCATCCCCACATTGCCGTCGGCAAATCTGTGCTCAAGTCTGTTCAGCAGTTCACCTACCTGGGAAGCATCATCTCCTCAGATGCCAAGATTGACAAAGAGATCGATCACAGATTAGCAAAGGCATATAGTGCATTTGGAAGACTTCACAAGAGTCTGGAGCAATAAACACATGAGGCAAAGCACAAAAATCAGTGTGTATAGAGCCTTCGTACTGTCTATCCTCCTTTATGGATCTGAAACATGGGTCACCTATCGCCACCACCTACGACTCCTCGAGCGCTTTCATCAGCGCTGTCTACGCACAATCCTAAATATACACTGGACTGACTATGTGATGAATGTTGCTGTCCTTGAGCAAGCAGGGATCACCAGCATTGAGGCCATGATATTGAGAACACAGCTGCGCTGGGCAGGGCACGTTTCTAGGATACAGGACCATCGCCTCCCAAAAATACTACTCTACGGTGAACTCGCCATGGGTCAGCGTAAGAGGGGCACTCCAAAAAAGCAATACAAAGACTCCCTGAAACAACATCTCAGGCTTGGCCAAATTGATCACCAACAGTGGTCCGCCCTGGCCTCACATCAGGAGGCATGGAGACGCACTATCCACAATGCTGCAGCCTTATTTGAGAACTCACGACGAACAAGTCTTGAAGAGAAACGACAACGCAGAAAGAATCACAACCTGGAATCATCACCCAAGGAGCCCTTCTGCTGTGCTTTTTGCAACTGGACTTGTTTATCTCAGATTGGCCTTTTTAGTCATCAGCGCGCTTGCAGAAAGCGTGGGATGAGTCCTTCCTGAATCTTCATTTGTGAAGAAAAGCCAGAGAGAGAATTAGCTTGTCTGTGCTGTGCCTCTTCTATTAACTGTAGTAATCAGCCTTTGGCTGTTGCCCCGACTGTGTTTGGACAATTTTAGATGGACACTACAATTGCTGGCAGAGATACTGCATGATACAGTGGGCCACAGCTGAGTTTGGAATGCCTGCTTTGCATGGAGAAGATTGCCAGTTCAGTGCCCAGCATCTCCAAGTAAGACTGGGAAGGAACCCCTGTCTGGAAACCTAGAGACAGGTTCTGCCATTCAGTGCAGACAATCCTGAGGTAGATGAACTCATGGTCTGACTCAGTAGGAGGGTGCTTTCCTCTATGTCTTTCTCTCTGTGTCTT
The DNA here is from genome assembly GCA_030847615.1 of Gambelia wislizenii. Lineage (NCBI taxonomy): Eukaryota > Metazoa > Chordata > Lepidosauria > Squamata > Crotaphytidae > Gambelia > Gambelia wislizenii. The sequence continues at coordinate 37,746,833 of JAUMIR010000007.1, forward strand.
GCACCTCTCCAGTTTCTATGGTCACAGCATATATCTGCAAAGCATATGGAACAAGAGGGAAGAGCATGCCAGACTTATGAAGAGGCTCTGAAATTCCAGGACTAGGCTCCAAACTTCAGACATTCCTGCCTACAGATAAAATATTCTGAAGGTGTGGGCAACACTTCGGAAATAACTTATGCTAATGCTGATTGCCAGCCTCCCCTCAGGACTTTGTTTTTGTTCTAAATAAGCACAGAGACATGTAAAATAGAAGCCAATTCATGGGAATCCCAGCTTGCTGGGTTTGGTAGAAAACACGGTGGTGTAATTAAAGTTAGCTCTGTTGGAAAAAAAGATTGCAACGAACCTTTCTGTGTAATCCTGGCAAAGTTTGTTACACAGGATAAATTGATTACACTGCAGGTTCTTACAATTCTTGTTTAACAAACAGCCATTCCCAGTGTTTACTTTCTTCCATGGCCTTGTAAGTAGATTCTTTCTCTGTCTAAATACAAGTCAAATATTGTTTGCAAGATGCTGTAAGTCACAAACCTTCAGACTACAAGGTTGCCATTAGCTGTAAATAGGCTCTGTGATTAGGGGCAGGAATGGCACCTATTAACCCAATTGAGTCTTAATAGTTGTACGGGTTGCAAGTTGTTGATTGTTTCTACACTAGGCTTTCCAGTGCTATAGAGGCATTGCCTCTATATTTTAATTCCTATAGAGGAGGAATTAAAAAGCAGTTCTGCAATTAATTATTATCCAGGAATGACCTTCTCCATGGCTAAGAGCCTTCCGTAGCATTTATCCATAAGTCCCATTCAAGAAGGTCCCCTGCACTGTTAGTTAAAAGTTTCGTCTCCTTCCAAGTTTGCTCTGTTATATTGCTTCCTGTTCAGAACTTCTAGGAAAGTAGTAATTCTCAATTAATTAATCAACTTTCCTCCCAGAGGAAGTGAAATTTTATTGCTTTATCTTTTTCTTCTTTTCCTCATCCTTTGTAAACAGCTAAATAATTAAGGGGCAATTCATCATTAATATCCAACTTTGCTGAAACAATGAAATGGACTGAATCTGAAAAAGAGGAAACTTTTAATTAAAGGCCCAGTACCCTTAAAAGCCTACAGTCATATTTAGATGCAACACCCTCATGTTGCAGCTGCTTCTTATCGTTATAGTTACCACAGATTCAGGTCTGAAAAAAGACTTGGGAGGAACTTGGGTTCAATCATTTGGCAATCACATCATTTCAATGGAGTGAACAAAGGTTGGAAAGATAAATATTCAATGTCTATAGTTCAATGGAGAGCCAGCAAGGTGTAGTGGTCTGAGTGTTGGACTTACAACCTGGAAACTGGGATTTCAATCCTTGCTTGGCCATGGAAACCCACTGGGTGATCTTGGGCAAGTCATACTTTCTCAGCTTCAGAGGAAGGCAAACCTGTTCTCAACAAATCTTGCCACAAACCCCCTGTGATAGGTTTGCCTTAGGTCAAAACAACACAAAACAATAATAGTCCAATGGTCAGAAAATGTTACTGTTTTAGCTGCACATGAATGTGTATTTTATAGAGCTCAACCTTAAAAAGATGTATTTCTGAAAATATGATGAGCTCATATTAATGTATGTGCCTAGCCAATGTCCAATGTTCTTTTTCTTCCTTTTTTATTTTCTTTGCAATCATCCTTTTAAAAGAGTGGTCAAAGAGAGAAATGGATAGTATGGAAACAACCACATGAAATCCACTATGAAGTTGCAGTTCCTGTACCCATCTTCCCAAGTCTTTGCTGCAACCTATCAGCCTAGAACAGATGAATTTCACACTAGATGGAGTTGAGGTTCTGTGGAAGGAACTTGAGTCTCACAGCAAATTTCTTTGTGTTTTAAGAGTGTGATTTGTTATATTTCATTATAGCAGTCTTTTATGCACATTTTATTATAATTTCCCGTGGGGCCACATGCCTGGCCTTGATTTTATACTACACACTGCCACAGAATGATTTATTGCATTTTATCATATTGTTGTGAGTTTGGCTATCTTGATCGCAGTAAATGAGTGACCAGGGGCTTGGGAAATTAATATGAATGCTTCCAAATGACTGTAGATTGTCTCCATGAATGGGAAAATGCACACAAAGAGGTAGGGTGGTGGTCTGAGATGATGCTTTTTGAGAGACAAAGCAGGGTGGAAGGAGACAGGGAGTGGGAGAAGGTGCTGTGAAGAGTTAGTTTGAGTTTCTGGGAATAAAAAAAAAAATCATGTTATAACCCACAACCATGCAGCATGGGGGGAGATGAGAACTCAGAGGAAGAGGACCATATCACTAATCCTAATATCTGTGGGGCTAAACAGCAATCATAAGCAGCCACCAAAACCACAATTACCCAGGCAGATACCTACTTGAGACCACAGCTTTGGTGTAACCTATGCTACCTGACTAGTCCACAACCATCACCAGCCCAGCTACAGACCTTTTGAGACCTTCACTTAGATCCTGGAAGATTAGGCAGTGGGATGCCCAAGTGGAAGTCCAGAACTGCAGGTGAAATGCCTGTCTGGCTACATGAAGTCTCCCATCTTAGAGATGTATCAGGAGGAAGCTTGAGTCCCTGGGGTTCTGGTCCAGGGCACTGATAACACACCGGGAAGTGGTGAGGAAGCACAGCCAGCTACTGAGTGTGCAGCTAGCCTTTGATGAAGCAACAGCTCATTCTATAGAGCTTCCTATACTTTGTTGGACAGCAACTCTGATCTCTGCCTTGTTGTCTAGCACTTTGGTTCTTAACCTGTGATCTGGGTACCCCCAAGGGTCCACAATGTCCTCACAGGGGGTCTGCAAAAGCCTATAAGTGGTTTGGTCCACCTCCTCCCTGCAGTGGAGTGGCCAGTGACAGGACCCAAGGCAAAGGCTGGCTGGCTGGCTTGGCCTGCATATTGCCATTCAATCCACTCCAGTTACAAACTTGTAGGAAGAAACAAGAGAAAAGTCTTCCCTCCTCCTCCAGTGCATCTGAGGGAAGGTTTAATGGATGGTGTAATTGTATAATGATGATGGTGATGTATTATTATTATTATTATTATTATTATTTAAATCTTTTGTTAAGTCTTGGGGGTCGGCAGCAACAAAAGATATTTAAAGGGGGTCCATGGTAAAGAAAAGGTTAAGAACCACTGGTCTAGCACATTTGACAGCTTCTAATTCCTCCAAGTATTGCAGGATTTGAACCACACACCAGTACAGGTTGAGTCTCCCTTATACAAAATGGTTAGGACCAGAGGTATTTTTGGAATATTTTGCATTCTGGAATACTTCCATTTATATACATAATGAGATATTTTGGAAACGGGACCCAAATCTAAACAAGAAACTCATTTATGTTTCATATACACCTTATGCACATAGCCTGAAGGTAATTTTATACACAATATTTTTTAATAATTTTGTGCATGAAACAAAGTTTGTGTTCACTGAACCATCAGAAAGCAAAGGTGTCACTATCTCAGTCACCCATGTGGACATTTTTGGATTTTGTAATATTTCAGATTTTGGAATTCCGGATAAGAATGACTCAACCTGTAATAGCAGAAATGAGACAGGTAAGTTGAAGGAGGGCAAATGTATGTTGTTTACCTTTCTTACTATATTACTATATTTCTATGGAATCCTGGGATTTGCAGTTTAGGGAGGGGGATTTAGAATTCTCTGCCAGAAAAGAAGAAGCTGGAATAGGATTAGGCAGAGGAGATATTAGTATCTCCTCCATATCTGAGGCTTGATGAAGGTTAGAAAGGATAAATGAAAATAACCCAACTCCAGGGAAGAAACAACCCAATGGGATCATTCACATAAAGCCTATATTATAGTAAGCTCCCTACATCTCAGATCCCAAAGGAAGCTGAACCCACTTATACTACTCCCTATGGGCAGGGATGGGAATTATGTGGCCCTCTGGATGTAACTGGATTGCAATTCCCAGCACTCCTCACCACTGACTGTGTTAGCTTAGAGCTCTGGGAAGTTCAGCAACATCTGGAAAGCCACAAAGTTCCCAACCATGACTTTACAGATGTGAGGAGTATGTAACAAGAAGTTAGGCATGGATGAGTTAGCCATTGGGTATTTGATCATTCTGACTGGAAGGTGGCAGTGGCGGGCGAAGCACTTTTTTAGTTTTCCTGGGGTGAACTTGACAGAGATTCCCAAATCACCTGAAGGCACATGTCAACTGACAACCAGGCTGCCTAACATTACATTTGCTAATAATTTTATCTGCAGCAGTGCTGGCTGCAATATTTCATGGAAGACATTTTTCGACTTAACACCAACTACAGACCATTTGAAATCAATATCATTTGCAAAAGGATGTCAATTTTGATGAAAAATGCTCATTATTTTCCAGCAAGGAATATTGTAAAGGGACATTTTTGCTTTATATAGCTTTTCTTCAAGCGGGGGGGGGGGGCGCAGCAGGTGGGGAATAATACAAATGACATTTTAGGGCAAAAAAGTCCATTGCAAGTAATAACTTTTGGATTACTTTATTTGTGACAGGTGATTTTTGTAAAGGTTTATCTGCTCTTTCAATCCATATACTGTGGATTGTAATCAGCAGGTAATTTTAGATTGCAAGCAATTCAGTTTAGATTTTAAGTTCCTTGAAGCAGGGACTTCGCCGGGATTTGAATCTTCCATATAACCTAGAAGCTGGTTAATGATGATGGTGAGGAGGAGGAGGAGGATATTTATTTATGGCTGCTGCCACACTGCAGAAATAATGCAGTTTGACACCGCTTTAACTGCCATGGCTCAATGCTATGGAATCCTGGGATTTGTAGCTTTGTGGGACATTTAGCCTTCTCTGTCAGAGAGTTCTTATGCTATGACAAACTATAAATTTCAGATTTCCATAGGATGGAGCCATGATAGTTAAAATGGTGTCAAATTGCATTATTTCAGCAGTATGGCAGCAGCCTTTGATTCCACTTTAACTGCCATGGCTCCATCCTGATGAATCCTGGGATCTGTAGTTTTGCTAAGTATTTAAAATTTTCTGCTAGGGAGTGCTAATGCCTCACCAAACTACAAATCCATGGGGCTGAGACAGTTAAAGTGGAATCATAGTGCTATAATTGTGTGGTATGAAAGAGATTCCAGTCTGCATGCCTTATAAATTTCCCTGTGGTAGGAAATATTTCTGAATATTATCTACCACATCCCTGAAAGGGATCATGGCTTATGTTGTCCAGTCTCATTCAGGCTACCTTAGAAATGAAATCTGGGGAAAGTGGCCTAAATACTCTAGTTAATCTTAAATACAGTAAACCCATTGAATAATGGGATTTGCATAGGTGTTTGACTCACCATTCAACAATAGACTTAATGGGTCTACTCTAATTGGTACTATCAGGTAAGATTCTGGCTAGTGTATCTTTTCCCTGCCTCATTCCCTTCCCTACTGCTAGTTTCTCTATCTTATATAGTCCCTCCTTGGTTTGGGAGAAAGGTCTTGTTGCTTAGCATCAAAATAACTCATAGAGCAGTGTGGCAATTAGCTAATTAAGCCAGTAAATATTTATTTAACAATGGAAGGCATGATAACTAATTAGAGTAGTTCATTGAAGACTCTGGTTTGCAGAGCAGATGCATTCTGCTTTTTTCCTAGTCAGGTCCCAGACTTGTAAACCAAGGGGGCTTCCAAAAGTTAAAAAACAGAGACAGCTAAAAAAAAAAAAAAATCGACCCTGTATTGATAAATACACCCACCCCCCCCCCCCCGTATCCACAGGGGATGTGTTCCTGGACTTGTGTGTAAGTGAAACCGTGGATAATAGCAAAACCTATGAAAATAAAGGACTTCTTGTACAAAGACCATGGAGTTGCATTGGAGGCCCTAGAAGATGCCTAGAGAGGATGCCTATGTTATGTGTCCCTATTTTGTGTCCCATGGATAACTGAACCTGTGAATATTGGTTCTGTGGATATGGGGGTGAACCTGTATAATTAAGCTATCAATAAAATTAAAAGCAGTTAAAAGCAAACCTTTTTATTAAAAAGCTTCTGCAACAAATACAAACAGCATAGCACATAAAAGGCCCATTCCTCCTGAACCGTGGCAAAGCAAAATGGTCTTTAGTTACTTAGGAAAGGATAGAAATGAGGGTGCCAGTCTAATCTCTCTAGGAAGGGAGTCCTTTCTGCTCTCTGAAGGGGTATCATGTATGCCAAGGAACTTGTGTGTGTGTGCGTGTTTGATTTTACTAAGCAAAAATAGTGTTTCCCCCAGCCTCACAATCCTAATTGAATTCCTCATCCAATTCTTTGGCTACTAATAAACGATATTTTCCCATTTTCCAAGAGATAGACACCCTGAGCAACCATTAAGTGCTAGACACACTTCTTTCTTGCCTTGCTCTTTTAGCACCTTTTCACACGTGCAGGAAAATTTCAAGAAGGGAACCCACATAGGGAATTTTACCTACTCTGCTTAACAGATTATTGGAACAGGAGTTTCTAAGGCAGGCGGATGCTATTTGGTTCATGCCTTCTTCGTGCATTTCCCATAGTCATTTCTGTGTAGGAAAAAGGATTTTGGATTAGACAGGCCATTGGTTTGGTCCAGCATGGGTCTTCCTATGTCCAGGGCAGCAAGCAGGTCACTGGGCAAAGAGCCAGATAGGAAACAGGCATGGTTGTTTTTAAGGGTACTCCTAGCTATGTCCACCAAAGGCAGCAAGGGTGGGAAAAACTAAGGAGTGCAGCCAAGATGGGTGCATAAGAAAAACATCTACAGACACGACATAAGCTTGGCACACACACATAGTCTGAGTTTGGAGGAGCTATGTGTTTAGCCTAGGGCACTGACATGCCTTCAGCAATCTAAGGTCCTTGCTTAAGTTTATAAAAATTCACACGGCTTCTATTTTCAGCCTGACTAGGAATTTTAAGCAGATGAGCACACAGACGGCACCCAGGGGGTGGTAGTGGGGAAGGGTTCAACATGCTATACCCAGCTAATGATAATTAGACAAGTAGCAGAGCATGCAGCTAGCATACACAAGAACACCATGGCATTGTTGACAACTCATCCTCCATCCCCCTTCATGTCCTTGCTTTCTTCCATGTTCTCCTTGTTCCTTGCCACTAGCCTAGATGAGAATTGCTCTCCCAGAGATCTTCTCAGTACCCTGTCCCCATATCCTGCCAATCACAGCTGGGCCCGTACTCCAACCGAAGCATCTCCAGATAGGCGACACTGCCACAACAAGCAATAAATAACTGGGATGCATTTGAGGGTCCTTCTCTAGCAGACACAGCAGCTTGAGCTCCAGCTAATTAAGTTACATGGCACTCGACAAAGCTGGTTTCTTAAGCCCAGCTTTCTTTTTTCTGAAGATGAATAATGGGTGACAGGTAAACTGTGCTTCTTTGGTAGCTGCTTTCTAAAGAATCTCTTCCAAAGCATCCCTGGTTCCCCAGGAATTGGAACAGCAAGGGGCCCTGGCTACTGACAACATCTTCTCACAGGGTGATGCACGAAATAGACATCGATGAGCACAGCCAGAAGCTCACCAGCAAAAGCAACTAATACACATGTATTGCGATGAAACAGAATTTTGTCACACTGCCTTGGACATACATTGACTGGCAAGATGATGTGTTTTACTCTGGGGAAAAGAGTGACATTGAGGAAGGGCGGACTATAAGCAAGAACCATTACAGATTTCAAGCAAAATATATTGCACTCAAGTTAGCCTTGTCATTCCCAAACACCAAAACCTTCAGAGCACTAAGAGATGTCCAAGATTTTTCCTTATTTTTCGTAAGAATATAGGAAGAACTCTTTCTGACTAGGCCAAAGATGCCTTTAGTAGAGCAGGCTGCTTCCCAGTGGTCAGACCAGATCTCGGGATAATTAATTTTTGGATTATAACTCCCCAAATCTTGCCATTGGCCTGGCCTACCCATAGTGGCTAAGGGCTTCTGGAAATTGTAGTCCCAAACTCTTGGCCAAACAGATATCTGCAGGAAGCTCACAAGCAGAGTGAATGACAAAATCATAGAAACTCAAATCTCCACGGTTACCTAGCCCAGCCTCTGCCAGTGGAGGATGTTCACTACCACAACACCCTGAAAGGAGACTCCATAGTAGTCTGTTCCATTGGTAGCTGCTTTGTACCCTCAGGAAGTTTTTCCTAAAGTTTAGTCAAAATCCCCTTATCATTTGAACTGTTGGTTCAGGTCCTTTCCTTGGGAGGAAAAGAAAACAAATTTGCTCCATCATCTGTATTGACAGGTCTTTCGGAATGTGAAGATGACTATTGTATTGGCTCTTAATCTCTTGCTTCCAAGCAAACATATTCAGCTCCTTCGGCCTCTTCTCACATAAAAGTCTCAGGCCTCTTTCCATCTCTGTGGTTCTTCTCTGGGGACATTCTCAATATCTTTTTAAAACGGTAATACTCAGAAGTGGGCATCAGGTATTATCTTTAGATGAGCTATCATATGATCAAAGCAGAATACAGTTGCACCATTACTTCCATGATCTGGACACTGTACATCTTTTCATGCAACTTAGCATTAGATTAGTCTTTTCAGCCATACTGCTGATGCATGGTTAGCATGAGGTTAGCCCCTATATCATTTTTACAAGCAACACTGCCAAATTATATGCAGTCCATGCTTTATTTGAGCTTCTGATTTTTATTATCTAGCTCAGGTGTTTATCTTTGTCAAAATGTATTTTGTTAGTTTTGGCCCAGCCCTCCATCCCATCAAGATTTTGGCTGACCATCATTATTTGGCAATACCTGCAGATCTGATGAGCATCCACTTTAACTCCTTGCTGTTGGTCATTTACAAAACTGTTGAAACACTAGGGCTAAGAAAGGAAGCCTGCCGCATCCCATCTGTCACGTCTATCCCCATTGATGAGGAACTATTGATGCACAGTCTTTGGATACAATCTGTCAACCAGCTGGAGAACTACAGTTGCATCTCCTAGCACACACTTCACCAGCTTGTCAACAAGAATACCACCTGGTGACAGCCCTCCTGTTTAAGATCAGAAAAGAAGATAGTTTGGAAAAAAAAAAACACCAACTGGGGGGAGGGGGAGGGATTTGAGCTCTGTTCAGTTTTGCCATGCACATGTAATTCTATAGTTCCATTTCTAAGGGTACACCTTTTGCACCAGGCTCCAGTTGGTTGATCTTGGGCACTTCTGGTTAAAAAAAAAAAGGGGGGGAAGAGTACAGGTCAACCCCCATATCCACAGATTCAGTACCCACAGTTTCACTTATCCATGTCTGAAAAAAGTTCACTTGGAGGGCATTTCTAGGCCCTCCAATGTGACTCTATGGTCAATTTCCAGCATTCGTCTCATTGAAAATAATAGGTTCCCTGTTTTGGGGTATCCATGGGTGTGTGTGTCTTGGAATGCATCCCCCATGGACATGGGGGTCAACCTGTAGTTCCCACAATCCTGAAATCTGCCCACCTCTGGCTTTGCAGCTGGAAGGTGCTTCCTGCCCCATTGCTATTATGAAACAATAGAACAGACCAAGTAAGAAAGCAAATGTGATCACAGGCAATCAGGCCCAAATGTCTTGTCTCTTTCTTTAGACAACATTCCTCCTGGCCAGACCTGAGGGAGTGTTACACTGCAATGGAATGATCAGCACTTTGGATTAAACCAAAATTCTCTTCTACAATAATGGAGGAACACTGTGGGAATTCAGTGCCTTGAAGGGTCACTGGGTCAAATACTGTGGCAGAATATTAACAATGAGGAGGGGTTTGCAGCCATTCATGTTAGGAAATTGGTAGTCCAGTCTTCTACTTTAGACCATTAATTGGTTTCTGCAAGGGTCAGGAATGCATCAGCAATTTCACACTGGGACAACACAGCATAAAGGGAAGGAAGGACTTTGTAAGACTGCATTACAAAAAGAGAGATGCTTTGAAGACTCAATTTTCATGCAAAGGACCTCTAAATCCTCTAGACTTGTATTTGTCACATGGCAAAGTCCCACAGATGGCTTGGGAGCACCTATTCCCATTTTAACCTGCCAGACTTAAGCATCTTCTCCCATTGCTTTTCTCTGAGTGCCTCTTTCTTCAGAACATGGAGGTAAACTGGGGAGAAGAACAGTTCAATCATGGCACCCCAATTAATGAATGCCCTTTCTAGGAATGTTCATCTGGCTTCAAACTTTTTTTAACCTTTTAAAATGTGATATTCCATTAGCTTCCCTTAACCTTTTAACTCTACAATTCTATGATTCTATGATTCTGTGATTCTAGGTTCTTATCTGCTCCTTCTATACCAATTGATCTACAGTCAGGGAGCCCATATCTGCAGAACCAATATCCGTGGGTTCAGTTATCCACAGCTGAGAAAAATAGGGACACATACCATAGAGTTGTTCTGGAAAATGCCTAGAGAGGGTGTCCTCTCTAGGCATCTTCTAGGTCCTCCAATGCAACTCTATGGTATATTTGTACTGGAAGACCTTTATTTTAATAGGGCTAGATATTATACACAGTTTCTGGTATCTGTGGTAAGTCCAGGAACAGAACCTATGTGGATACGAGGGTCCAACTGTATTTAGATTATATTTCAACTATACTATTATTGTAAACTGCTCTGAAATGACTGCATGAAAGGTGGCATATCTTGTTATATGTGCCTTCAAGTCAACTATCATAGGTTTTACTTGGCAGGATTTCTTCAAAGGAGGCTATGCCATTGTCTTCCTCTTAGGATGAGAGAGTGTGCCTTGCCCAAGATCAAGTGGGTTTCCGTGGCTGAACAGGGGTTCACACCCTGGTGTCCCAGCATCCTAGTCCAACACTCAAACCACTATTCCACACTAGCTCTCAATCATTTGCTACTGACTGTGACTTGCCCAAGGTTACCCAGTGGGTTTCTATGACTGAGCAGGGATTTGAACCCTGGTTTCCTAGAGTGCTAGTCTAGCCCTCAAACTACTATACCATGTCTCTCTCTCTCTCCTCTCTCTCTGGCTTTTCTTCACAAATGAAGATTCAGGAAGGACTCATCCCGCGCTTTCTGCAAGCGCGCTGATGACTAAAAAGGCCAATCCGAGATAAACAAGTCTGGTTGCAGAAAGCACAGCAGAAGGTCTCCTTGGGTGATGTTTTCAGGTTGTGATGCTTTCTGCACCATGTACACACATCTTAAACAAACAATGTTGTGTTCTTTTTGCTTGGAAGGTATTGTTGTTGTTTTTAATCACCATCGAGTTTTTTGACTTATGGCTACCCCATGAGCTTCAAGACACTGTCATTAACAGTCCTGCTAAGTTCTTGAAAACTGAGAGCCATGACTTCCTTGAGTGAGGCCATCGACCTGTAATGTGGTCTTCCTCTTTTCTTACTGCCATCAACTTTACCAACCATTATTGTTCCCCCTCTAATTAGCCATGTCATCTCATAGTAGGTCCACAGTATAACAGCCTCAGTTCAATCATTTTGGCTTCTAGGAAGAGTTCAGGCTTCATTTGCTCTCCGACTCATTTATTTGTCATTTTGAAAGTCCATGATATCCACCAAACTCTTTTTCAGTACCATATTTCAAATGAGTCGATTCTCTTCTTGGAGATTTTCAGACTACACTGTTATAGCACTATTATTCCGCTTTAACTGCTCTGGCTTCCACCTGTGGAATTCTGGGTTTGTAGTTTAGTGAGGCCTAAGATCTCTCTGGCTGAGAGTTGTAAATGCCCCTCCCTAAACTGCAAATCCCAGGATTCAAGAGGAGGCAGCCATAGCAAATAAAGTGGAATAGTAACACTATAACAGTGTTGTCTGAAAATCTCCCTTGTCAGCTTTCTTCTCTCCAGCTTTCACAACCACACATAGAAATCAGAAACAGTATAGCGTAGATGATCTTGACTTTGTGAAGTCGAAGGCTTTCACAGCCGGCATCCATAGGTTTTCCTTGGTTTTTTTCTGGGCTGTAAGGCCGTGTTCTGGTACTCTTCCAGCCTGGAAAAACCCCAAGGAAGATCTTGACTTTCATATTCAGTTATATATCTTTGCCCTTCCAAGTCCTAGCTTGCCTCTGGTTTTTTTGAGGACCATTTTGATTTATAAGTGAGCCAAAGTATAGAAAATATCTAACTATTTCAATATCTTCATCATCCACTTTAAAGTTGTGCAAAGTTATGTAATTATGAAGGCATTAAAATCCTAATATGGATTTTATTTCCCACTGGATTTCTTTTGAATACTGGACGCTGCTCACTGATACATCCAGCATTTACCCGGAATTCCTGGAGGAGAATTGAAGAAAAGAAGTCATCACAAACCTCTGTACTAAAATGGGCAAGTATGTGAGTTTGTACAGATTTTGTACATCAAAACAAACTTTTAACTGACAGTAGTACTGAGACCAGGTTAGCACAAAGGCACAGAGAAGGGGCAAACAGCATATGTAAGGTGAGCTAAGAGTTCATGTTTTTGTAGATGCTGTTAAAATAATACTAGTCTTACAGGAGAAACAAATCTCAGTGCCAAAGCACAGTGGGAGGAAAAATGCTCAGGAGTCTCTAATGCTGAGAAGTATATTGTTAAATCACAGCCATGGGTCCTGTGCAGTCCATCTCTCTATGCAGCTGACCACTGCTTGCTTTATTCCTCTGACTGTGTTGAGCATGCTCAGATTCTGCTGGCATGCATATACAGAAACTCTGGTGGAAAACCTGATTTCATGCAGAGCAAGCAATTAAAAAAAAAAGACTTGGCAAAGGTTTAGTCAATAAAAAAATACAACTCACATGTGAATGATGAGGTCTCATTCTTGAAGAAACTAAAAGCTCAGATGGTGCTCCTGCAATACTAATAAGCATCAAAGCGCCAATGCTACTGTGAACTTGTCTATGGATTTGCTGAACAGCCTTTCCTATACTGTAGGCAGCTGGGAATCATTGACACCTTGCTGGAATGTGAGGTTTTCTTTAGGCAGCCTCATTTTTGTGATTCCCTTGCCTATGTAGGCCCAAAGCTAACAGCGGGCTTTTCTACATGGGCTGAATACCCCAGCTTCCCCCTGTTCCAGAGCTCTGCAGTCCAGATGACTCAGGGCTTTTGCCCCATTCTTCCCCCGGGGTAATCCTCACCACCACTGGGGAAGATAGGGGGCTGAGACGGGGCAAGTCAGGATAGGGTCCTTTACCGTGTTTTAAGAAAATACCCAGTTTAATCCAGAACTGCCAGGATGGAACGGATTGGGCCCCAGATGTCCACAGGATCTCGTTGCAGCACGCTGTCCCTCATTGCTTCCTCCAGCTCTCTGGTTTTCCCGGAAGCCAGGCAGGGGTCCCTCAGCATGTGACTAATGCTGGTCACATGAAGGGGGCTTGCAGTTGCATGTTGCGGTCCCACTTCCTGGCTTCCACATAAGCAGGGAAAATGGTGGTGGTGGCGGCGGCTGTAGTGACAGGCTGGTGTGCCTGTTTGGAAGCTGGCCCATTTTCTCCAGGTAACAGAGGCAGAATGGGCCAAATCTGGAGCCAGGATATGCCAGTGGGGAGCTGGTGTGTCCTGCTATAGATAAGCCCAATGAGACACTACAATGGGAGGTCCCCGAGTCTTGCACTGGTTGTTGCTGGTTTCTGGGTCTTTTAGCCTTAGCCCAACCATTCCACCAGGTTCATTGACACAATAGGTATTGTGAAACCGTAACTCCTTGCCTGTTGGTTTTTCTGCAGGCATTTTATCAGTTCCCAGTGGGATGATAATAACAACAACAACAACAACAACAACAACAACACAACCGGGGTGGCTTACAACAATTAAAATATACACCCAAACCCTTAATCCCACCCCCCCTTAAAATACAATTAAATAATTTAGGAATTAAAAAAATACTTAGAAAATACAAAAAATAAATAAAAATAAATAATAACAATGAACAATGGACCGTGGACATGGCGAGATTGGGATAAGCTAGGATGCCAAAGGAGACTTACCATAGTTCAGACCCAACAAGATTTCTCTTATGTTCCCATGCAAATTCCAAAGACATACTTGACTGCAACTATTTCAGCATTTTGTTGCATGCCGAACTAGCAAATCATTGTGGTGTAGTGGTTAGAGTGTTGGATTGGGACTAGTGGGACCAGAGTCAGGTCCCTACTGAACTATGAAACTCCCTGGGCCATGTATTCCTTCTCAGCCAGATCTACCCCACAGGGTTGTTGTGAAGATTAAGTGTAGAGGGAGGAAGCCATGTACATTGCCTTGAGCTCACTAGAGGAAAAGCAGGATATTAAGATTTTAAAATATAAGTAAATAATAAATAAATATGTGGAGAGTTTGAAAAAGAAATGGCAGGTAAGACACTCTTTTACTGGAGATATTGGGGTCTCCTTTGAAAATAGCCAAGTGTCATTTTCCTAATTTCTCAGTGTGTTATTAAAAATGGTAGTTATCATCATGAAGTGGAGGCTGTTTTGGTAAAGGCAGAAGAAGATCAGGTGGGTACTAGTGTTGCCAGTTCAGGACCATTTCAGGCCCTGAAATTTCAGGGCCAAAACTGGAGATATGGGATGATCAGGGCCAGAACTGGAGATGTGGGAGATATGGGGTGGCCCCAGGTGATGTTCCAAGAGGCAGTCCCTGGTGATGTCATTAAGCACGATACACTAAGCATCAACTACATTTGCATACTGAATGCCATCTGAATGTGAAAAAAGCCCCAAGTTTAATAAATCAGAAACACACACACATATTTCAAGGCAATGCTCTTGCCCTGAGATTCCTCCCTCTCCCTAAAATGGAGGATCTTGTCTAGATTTTCTTCCCTGACACTCATCTGGTAATGTTACTTGTGCCCTTTCTGGCCCCTGAAATTGGTCAGGGGAAAATGTGATTTCCAATGCAAAATAATATGGGTGGTCTTTGTAAAAAATATTTGAACTTAGTGGCCAAAATCAAAATACAAGCTTTTGGCAAAACCATTCAACAAGTGCTTTCCCTTGATCACAAAGAATAAATATTAGGAAAATCTAAATGGGCATTTTTCTCTGCAAGGATATACTTTGCCACAGAAGTTTATTTTTCAGCTCAATAGAAAGAAAAGAAAAAAAATGTATTTTTCTCTCTTCTGAACATTTTAGAACTGGTAGTGTGTACTACTTGAAATCTTCTAGTTCAGTCTAATTACCATGCCATATGATTTATTGCCTATTGTTTTTATATACTTACTCAGTAGGGGGCAATGAAGTTCAGAAGCATTTGTAATAAACCTTGCACTGTAGCAGTTTACATCAATTGTTTCCTCCAAACCTTCATTCACCTGAAATTTCTCTTTTTAGAAAAGCATTCATGTTTTGGGCTTTCCTTTGACTATGAGTAAGAAGCAGCCAGAAATACATTTGAATCAGCCAAACATAAGTTGCATGAAAAGGTGATTCTGCATGGCATGAATTCCTCTACCAGGTGACTCAGATCTGGGAATTCACCACAACACAGGTGTAGGAAGATTAAAGATGGACATATCTGTCCTTTTTTCTTTCTATTACACTTGTGTTTTGCAAGCACAAGTTTGTTCTGTCCCAATTCTGCGTTGCTTTGTAAATTTCTTTAGAATAATCTCCATAAAAATTCAAATGAATTTCCATGCTTGTTTCTGTTACAAGAATTATACATGATTTTCATTTGCAATTTCCCCTAGTATACAATTTCTTACAAACATTTTCCTTTAATATATATGCTTTTTTATATGCATTTTCCCCCAAAGTATGCAATGTTCTATGCGGTTTGTTGTTGTTGGATTGCATCACAAAATTCTGAGAAGTTGTTTAAAACCCAAACCACATCTCTCATTCAGGTATGTAAAGTTAACTGTTTGGAGGAGGGAGTGGACAAAGAAACCTTTTTTGATTAACCCCCCCTCCAAAAATTTGAGTTGATAGGAAGTTCAAAATGACATAAGAAAGCCCTTTCCCCCCAAAGTGCATAATTAATATACAAAATTTGCCACCATAGTGTACAGGCTAATAGCTCCAAAGTCAATTGTAGAACCTGAACTAGGTTTTAATCCAAATTTTAGTCCAGCATTCTGGATCTATTTGGAGCAGAGTTCAGGACCTTGGACAGCCCCCTTGAAGTTCAGATTAAAACCCAAATATGATTCACCAACACACTGATACCTGAGCCATCTGTATCTACTGTTAAGACAGGATAAAAAGGCATTCATGGAGAATCAGGGTGGGCTGTTGAGTGCTGCACTACAACTCCGGTGACCAAGGTTCGAATCCCTGCTCGGCCATGAAAACCCACCGGGTGACCTTGGCCAAGTCACACACACTCTCAGCCCCCAGAAAACCCCATGAAAGGGACCCCGTCTTAGGTTGCCAGAAGTCAGAAATGACTTGAAAGCACAACAACAACAACAACAACAACAACACTTAGAAACATCTCCCTCCAAGAACTGTCACCCAAAAGGCTATAGCAGAGCAAGGAAATAAAAGGAAAAGGCTTGTTTCATTGGCCTAGCTGGAAGATAAGCAACCGTTGGCTCCCCCTCCTTCTCGAAATGCCTTACATTTTATCTGCCCATTACAAGAACTCTGCAACTAAGGTTGACAACCTGAGTTTGCTTACTCCTTCCCCCTTCCCAGTTCCTTCTCCTTTTGTGTCATATCTGTTAGACTATAGGCCTAGAGCAGGGATGGACTTATTGCTGATCTTTCTAAGGGGCTCTGAAAACCTCTTTGACTGAAAAGAGGGTAACAATGGAACCTCCATAGAATCACAGAGTTGGAAGAAACCACAAGGGCCATTTAGTCCAGCCTTCTGTTTTGCAGGAAGACACAATCAAAGCATTCCTGACAGATGGCCATCCAGGCTCTGTTTTTTTTTTAAAAAAAAACCAAAGAAGGAGACTCCACCACAATGTGAGGCAGTGCACCCCACTGCCAAACAACCCTTACTGTCAGGACGTTCTTCCTTCCATAACCAGCAGCACCTGGAGAAATCACTCTTTTGGATTATTAACTCCCAGAGTTGTCCAGCAGACAGACACCCTGTTGCCTGCCCTGACACCCCCAGACCCATAGCTATTTTAATAAATTGGCAATATTTAATAATTAGGTCAAATGTGGTCTTCCACATAGTGTGGCCATTGCATAAACCCTGGGAACTGGGAAAAAAACAAACAAAAACAAAGACAAAGGACATTTTCAGACAGCGCTAAATGGAGCTTATCGTGGGATGAGCCCCTGGGAGAAGAACGGCGCTCTTGCGCGGTGGGGGGTCATTTTCGGATGCCACCGTCCCTCTTCTGAGATCATCAGTGCCACTTCCATTAAGCTTTGGAAGCAGCCGCGCCATATTTTAAGCACGGGCAACTTCCGTGCTTAAAATATGGCGTGGCCACTTCCAAAGCTTAATGGAAGTGACACTGATGATCTCGGAAGAGGGACGGCGGCATCCGAAAATGACTCCCCACTGCGCAAGAGCGCCGTTCCTCTCCCGGGAGCTCATCCCGCGATAAGCTCCGTTTAGCGCTGTCTGAAAATGTCCAAACATTGCTTAGTCAGGCAACTGGAGGCCTGTACACATGGCTAATCCCATTTGCCCAGGGTGGCAACTTGAGACCTGTAAACTACCCTCATTACTTTTCCTCACCTAAACAAAGGAAGTTGCTTCCTCCTTTTCATTCACAAAGTATTCAACCATCAAAACACTATTAATATATCTGGAATGCTTTTGTCACTCTCTGAGCAACAGCTCGTTATTGTTTTCTACTCAAAATCCCATCCCCAGAAGGCAAATACTTACTATAAAAACCCCTTGAAAACTGTCTTCAGTGTCCTTCAGCTCTTCCTCCTAAATCCATGCTGCCAGTTTGCTGACTGACCCTCAGAGCATCTCTCTGAGACCCCCACTCTGCTGGTTTCTTCTACGACCCCATCTCTTCAGGAAAAGGTGTCGTTATCTCCCATTCCTCTATCTCAACCTCTCCCACTTTATTTCGCTAGTCTTGCATGAAGGCTGGATGGCTAAACGTGTGTGTGAATGTGGTTATTATTACTTTTCCTAATAAAGATTACTGTTATTCTATCTAGCTTATGTCTCCTCCTTAGTACTAGTATAGCTGGTCACAAGATCCTGTCGTTATCCCCCTCTTGCATTGCCACGTTGAGTACATTAATTCCCCAAATAAATGTTGATATTTGAGGGTCCTCAAGATCCCACAGTGATTAGGGTAACAACTCAGTGGCCATGCTGACTGGAGGATTCTGGGAGTTTGCGTCCAAAGAGAAGCTTTTCTTCTTTCTTTCTTTTTTAGCCACTGGGGGTGGGATAGACAAAATGAGAAAACTTCTATGACCATGCCTTGTTTGAAGCCTCCAGGCTTCCCATGTTCAGCAGTGGGATTCAATGAACTCTTGACATGCTGCAGCAGTTGTTGTAGTCTTCCCATTTACCGCGGTACCACACGGTGAATTTGAAATACATACATTCAATCCTGGGACTGATTTTGACTGCACAGAAGCATTTCAAGCATAATTGCTATGGTGTTCAACGTTATCCACCTCCTCTGTTTTTCAGGTCAAGTTTCACCTTTTCTTTCTTTCTTCCCTTTTCCCCATCTTTATGTAACCGAGGATGAGTAAATAATTTGTTGCCATGAAAAAGCTAAGGTGAATACACTTATCTCCATAGAAATCCACGGCTACCACTTGACAGCATATTTCTCCAAGCGCACCAAACATGCTGCTTTCTTTCTTCCACCTTTTGTTTGAAGACATCACACATTCCTCTTTTATGATTGTTCTTCCTCACTTCCTTAAAGGATGGCTGCAAACCTGTTTATCTATATAAAAATCTAAACTGACAGCCCAAGGCATCAGAAAACATTCCAGCAACAAATCTCAACAACAGAAGGCTAAAGCACCATCTGGCTTTTATAAGAGAGGGTTTTGGCACAGCCAGTTTCCTTCCTTGTGCCACCTGGGGGACAGAGGGCATTAGCAAGCTAACTCCTCCTGTCCCTTCCACACCATCTTAGCACCCCAAGATGATAAATACCAGAACAAAAGGTGTACCTAGCCCGTTCTCTTGCTGCACATTAGCCCAAGCCAGCTGCTTTTGAAGAAACCCACAAACTGTGCTTTAAAAGGAGGTAAGATCCCAGATCCATCCCATGGTAATATTTTTATTGGGCTAATGAAAAGCCATAAAAGACATCACACTAGCTTTCGAAGCTCCACAAGCCTGTGAAGTCGAAGGCTTTCACAGCCGGCATCCATAGATTTTCCTTGGTTTTTTTCCCAGGCTGTGAGGCCGTGTTCTGGAATGGTTTCTTTCTGACGTTTTGCCTGCATCTGTGGCTGGCATCCTCAGAGAATGGTTGGGTAGGTGTGTGTGTGGAGTTCATATGCTGTGAACCCCTGTTGGGGAGGATATGTAAATTTATGTAATTGAATGGTTAGTCTCTGGGTATAGAAATGCAAGGCTCGTTAGTGTCTGTTTGGCTGATGGTTGGTTGATGGGCCATATCTGCTGGAACTCCCCTTGTCCCTGGGTGGAATTCCTTTGTAAGTGTTGAGTTTTAATTCTATTGTATTTCCAAACTAGGAGCCAGATTTTGTTTACTTTTAAGGTTTCTTCTTTCCTGTTGAAGTTGTCCAGGTGTTTGTGGATTTCAATAGCTTCTCTCTGCATTCTGACATGATAGTTATTGGCCTGGTCTAGAGTTTCTGTGTTTTCAAATAGCATTTTGTGTCCAGGCTGGTTTATAACATATTCTCCCCAACAGGGGTTCACAGCATATAAACTCCACATACACTCCTACCCAACCATTCTCTGAAGATGCCAGCCACAGATGCAGGTGAAACATCAGAAAGAAACTATTCCAGAACATGGCCTCACAACCTGGAAAAAACCCAAGGAAAATCTCTACAGGCTTCTTCATCAGGCAAAGATAGTAAAGCAGCAAATAGGAGAAATAAAGTGAGAGTGTTGTGATTCTGGCAGCATCTGCATTCTGCTTTGGATATTATAGGAAGTGTGTGTGTGGATGAAAAGTGAGGTACCCAATAATATGGGTGTAAGCTGAGTGGGAATGAAGGTGATAAAACAGAGGCAGTTTGGCTTCTTCATTTGAAGTTACAAAGCAACCTTCTCAGAGAACTGTATTAGAATCTCTCCAGTTTGAAGCTAAGGGCTATGATGGAGGAATACATTTAGTGTCTTGGGAAAGTCACTGTATTCTCAGTTGTAGAGATAACTAGGAAATGCGATAGGCAAAAATCTCTCAACTGAAGCCAAATCAGGTTGCTTTACCTGGTGTTAGAAGAGTTAAACCCTCAGAAAATGATTTTATTTTTTGGTTTATGGCCGACATGGCTGCCTTTACTGTGTCTATGTGCCTTCAAGTTAACTGTTGACTTATGGTAACTCCATCAATTTCATAGGGTTTGCTTAGGCATGGAATACACAGAGGTGGTTTTGCCAGTTCCTTTTTCTACTACAGTGGTTCTTAACCTGTGGTCCATGGACCCCTAGGGGGGCTTGATGTCCTCACAGGGGGTGTGCAAAGGCTTGAAGGCTGCTTGGCCCACTTTCGTGCCTTCTGGCTGGCTTGGCCTGTGCATTGCCATTCAATCTGCTCCAGCCACAAAGCTGCAGGAAGAAGCAGGAAAAAATTCTCTCCCCCATCAGTGTCTCTGAGGGACGGTTTAATGGATGGTGTAGTTTTATTATTGTTGTTGTTTTAAATCTTGAGTCAAGTCTTGGGGGTCCATGGCAACAAAATATATTTAAAGGGGGTCCCTGGTAAAGAAAAGAACCACTGCACTACTAGGTTTCCTGAATTACACAGACAACTAGCTGTACCTAGCGTAACATATGCCATTATAGTAGACATGAAAGGTTCACACAGTTCAGCTACACACTATTTTTTCCATGTGGGTGATGAGTGGCTAAGGGAGTGAAAGGAGGGAGGGGCCCTTGTGAGGCTGGGGGTGTAGATGTAGATTGAGTGGCAGGAGTGGATTGTGAGGTGGAGAGAGAATTTGCATGTGGGTGGTGAGTGGCTGACAGAGTGAGGGGAGGGAGGAGATTGGTTGGGTAAGTGGCCAATCAGCACACTGGGAAGGGAAACATACCCAACCGTTTTAGATAGATAGATAGATAGATAGATAGATAGATAGACAGATGACTATCCTCTGCTGATGTTCCCCGGCAGCTCATATTCATACAGGGAGGCTCTGAAGATGAAGATGTACTTGAAAGCACAGCCTTCCTTTCCTCTCCTGGCAGCTGTTCCACCAGGACAGAGACACACCAGTAATGACCAGGACTGAATTGCAGCTATAAGAAGACCTAGGCCACAGGGGAGGTGTGCAGAGCAGGCACCTGGATTCCTGAGAAGGGCAATGCTGCTGTTAGATGTATGTACAGGAGTACAGCTCTTACCTTCTACACCTAGATGAAATGTGAGGTTTGAAAAGAACACATTAAGGTAAACCTGTAATTCTCCTTTGTCTGTTGGTAAAAGAGAAGTACAGTTGTCTCTTCATATTCGTGGGGTTTGGTTCCAGGACCCCCTGTGGACACCAAAATCCTTGAATACTCAAGTCCCATTATATGTCTCTCTCTCTGGCTTTTCTTTGCAAATGAAGATTCAGGAAGGACTCATCCTGCACTTTCTGCAAGTGCGCTGATGACTAAAAAGGCCAATCTGAGATAGACAAGTCCAGTTGCAGAAAGCACAGCAGTAGGTTTCCTTGGGTGATGTTTCCGGGTTGTGATTCTCAACCCGAATCACAAGAATCCCATTATATGTAATGGCAAAGCAAAATGGTGTCCCTTATATAAGATGGCAAAATCAAGATTTGCTTTTTGGATTTTTTTAAAAAGAATATTTTCAATCTGTGAATACTTAAATCTGTGGACACCAAATCCGTGGATATGGAGCAACAACTGTTTTCTCTATGGCAGAAACATCCTATTCTGGAATTGCCCCTATACTGGTAACAGCTGAACAAAAGTTACTTAGATAGTTCAAGAATCAAAGTACAAGATGCCAGCCACAGATGCAGGTGAAATGTCAGGAATAAACTCTTCCAGAACACGGCCTCACAGCCCGGAAAACCCCCACAGAAAACCTAAAGTATATACTCTACTTTAAAAAAAAGAAAAAAAGGAAAAAGGAGTTTTTGGTTTCTCCTCCATTTCTTTCTCAGAACTCAAATGCTGCCAGCAAGCCTTTTGATGTTGTTATTATTATTGTCATTAAACAATCATCATTAAATAATATATGCTTTTTGTCCTGGCTGTCAATAAGAAGCCAACAGCAGTTAACAAAACCAACCAACAACAATAAAACATATCAAACACATCACAAAATTAGCAATAAACCACAACCATAAAAAACAAGTATCCATTTTCATGGTGCAGATGGAAGATTTCACGTATGAATGCTCCCCTCTCACAAAATAGCTCAATGCACAAAGAAAGCCAGAATGACTGCGAGAAGGCACATCTAGAGCCCTTATCTCTGACATCATTCTTCTTTTCTAAGTGGTATGAAGAGGTTTTTTTAAAATATTTTTTTTTTGCAGAGAAAGCTTTCTAATAGGAATGATCACTCCACTTACGGCCTCAAAGTGATACAGTACAGGAAAAGCTATACCATGTGATTTTTGTTACAAGTTACTATTGGGACTACAAACTCCCATAATCCCCAGCCAGTAAGGATTGTAGCCATGGGGGATTCTGAGAACTGCAGTCCCAGAAAGGAATCTCTCCACATTTTAAACTAAGGTTGCAATCTTTAGCACTGATACACTCACCCGAGCAATCAGCTCTCCCACCATGCCAGTCCAGGTTCCATTAGCCTCAGGAACACCGTACACTCCATCACCAACGAGGTGGATCTTGTAGTTGAAATGCAAGATCTCAGCAAGCTCCTTCAGCATGTCCACACAGAAGCCTTCGTAGCGGTCATTCCCTTCCAGCTCTTGGTGGTTGCCTTTCAGCATTAAGTAGGGGTTTTCCTGTATTAAAACTGGGCAGCTGTCATTCCCATCTTAGCCATGGAGTCGCAACAGCGTTAGATTTAGCACAAATTGGAAAGCAGGGGCAAGTGATGTGATGGACTCACTGGGATTCGCTAGGAGTGGGAATCAATATCTGGAAAACAGATTCTCCAGACTCGTTCCTCCCTTTCAAGTTAATAGTGGATTTGGTAAAGGGCTAACCAGATCCAAACTGGCAATTCTCCCTCATCTTTTAGGGAACTAAGAGCTATCTCATTCTGTTTAAATGGCACTCATAACAGAAAGCCTGCATTCCATGAGGTATTCAATTTACTTTCTCTGGCCAAAATAGGAAAAGATGGAGGGTCATAGTGGATTACTGCTGAAGGAGACAGCATCTTAAGTCAGGCTGAGAAGGGAGAATAGCTGCTACCAACAGTCAGGAATGGAAGCTGAGGTACTCGTGTAAAGTCCGGTGAGTGTGACGAAGTGATCTCTGCAGGCAGAAAATCAGGTGGGCCTGAGTCTCATGATAACTTATAGCCTGAGTTACTCTATGGCAGGAATGAAACAATGTAGAGCAACAGCCCAGTTGCAAGCACCAACATCATTTCCATCCCCAAGGAGTTTGATCTGAGAGCTTTTGTCCCTTTTCCTTTGGCTGAAGAAGATGGTAAGAACAGGGCCTGCAAGCTACCTGTCTTCCAAGAACTGATGACTGGGTGGATAATAGAATTGCTGATAGAAGCTTTGGATTTCAGCACACTCATTGCATCTTTAGAATCTTCCAGTTGGGAAAGAACGTTAGTCAAAACACAAAATAGTGTTGACTGTGGAACTAAACAGAAAATGACCAGCATAGGACCACAAATGGGCTTCCCTCAGGTGTGTTTTGGAAACATCTAGATATGGAGGATAGCAGAAGAAAACCAGAAAGCATTTAGACATGGTAAGAAAGGAACAATACAAGGTGTTTCTGATGTTATGGAAATATCGTCTGCAACCAGTAGTTCTGGGCATCTCAGACTATATCAGTCTTAATCACAGAAAGACGTTTTATATAGACAGAACAGAAAGACCCACCCTGCCCCTAGCCTCGCTGTGTTTATAACCCACATGGCATTGGGAGAGGAGTATGTGCCCTCATTCCATAACTCTTCCAAGCTATTTCTGAGCTCATCAAATATAATCTTCAGATGACATCGCAACATGAATTAAATTATACAGCCATAACTGGTTCCAGGTACTTCAACCAGGGAGCTGATTGTCTTGTTCTTTCATGAATTCAACATGCAGTGCTATACTTGGAAAGGGTGTGAAGAACTGTAAAAGCTGGTAGATTCCATTAAGGTATATGGTAAATCTACTGTGGATCTTATTCCAGACTTTATAGGAGCTATCCAAAGTGCTTAACCCAATCCCCAAACAAGGTTCAGAACCTTGGATAACTCCTTGAATAAAACCTAGAGTAGATTCACTGTACCCATGACATGAAAGCTCTTACACCCCGCCCCCAAGGGCTAATATTTAGAGGCCAACCCCAAAGTGCCGGACCAGAAGAAGAGATTGCCATGGCTCTCCATGCTTACCAGGATAGTGGTGACAATGAGTGTTGTGTTGAAGAGGCTCTCTGATACATTGGAAGAGAAGATCTGGTTGTCCATGCTAAGGCCTTTGGTAACATGCCAGTGGCCGATCTGCAGAGAGAAAGATTGGAACCATGACATTTGCAGTGTGAATTGCTGTCTGCTTCTGCCATATGGCTGCACTGACTGGCAACAATTGGGCCAGCCCTGCAGAAATGTGGATGCCGATGCTCCATTAGCTTTACAGCGCACCCCACCAATGTTATGTCAGACTGAGAAATCAGCTGCCACTTGACTTTGGCAGAGCCAGCCAAAATCTTAATAAGGAAATTTAGTCCTGTTGCAGGCCTGGTTCCAAGAGATGCACAGTAGGACAAAACGGATGCTTAACAACCCTTTCAGCAGGATGCCCAGTAGGGTCTAGAAGGCAGATGGCATCAGAGGGAAGAGTAGAGAACCATTTTGTAGCACACAGCACTTGGAAAAGTTATTTTTAACTACAATGCACAGAATTCCCCAGCCTGCATGACTAGCAAGCATGCTGGCTGGGGACAGTGGGAGTTGTAATCCGAATTTGACGTTCCCAAGCTCTGGTGGGCATGGTTTCTCAGCATGGTAACAAATGTATCTTCAAACCTTCCATTCTTTCACTGCATCCTAGTGATAGGTTCCAGAGCTAAAGCACACTCCTCATGGGCATGTTCATCCACTAACAACCTCTACCTCTTCTCTTCTGTGGTTACTGCACAGAGATCAACTAACCCTTTCCAAATGACACCATGCAAGCTAATCAACCCCAATAATCTAACACAGATTCTAATCTGCCCTCTCTAGGCTCATATGATATTCTTATTAAAACTAATTTATACCCTCCGGTGCCAGTGGAATGGAGCCATAAATCCTTCCTGACAAACTGGGAGTGCCTGAACCTTTCCCCTTCCTGTATGCGAATTATCACAAGACCAAGGAGGAAAGTATTTGAAACACTGAGGAGCTAGCAATCCCATTTTTAACAGAGATGACAGATTTAAGTTTGATTTTGTCCCTCATTAAAGCTGATCTTGCTTTATTTTTCACCTCAGTCAGACATACTCCCTCTTGGTTTACTAAATAATGCTATAGTTAATTCATATACGCTGCTGCTGTACAGGGGAATCTGCATGAACAAAACAAAGCTGTCTGAACTTAGTTCAGGTCTTTTGTAAGCTTTGCCGATGGCTGTGAGTGACATTAATTTTATTAAGACTGAGCTCCTAAAGAAGCTCACATCTAAGGTCTTCTGCAGCTTTAGATTTGAATAAAACAGCTACTGAGGTATAATAATAATGCTGATACTTAACCTTTGAGTAGCTTTCAAAAGTTTAAAGTGCTTCATCTGCATTATCAACTTGTAATCCTTATAACAATCTTGCCAGTTCAGTATTATTATTCCGTCATCCTAAGGCTGAGCATGGGGGACTGAGTTTGAGAGTGACTTACCTAAGAGCACTGAATCAATCCATGACAGAAGCTAGATTCAAACCAGGGACTTCCTGTGTTTGCCACTCCGTCTCTTAGAAACTACACTACAACAGCATCATCACTCTAAAATTACTATTGATTAGTATCACATTTCTTCAAAGTTTGTCTTAGAACCTGGGATTATAAGGCAAGATCTAACCTGATCTATAAATAATAATCTCATCTTCAGCTGTAGGATAAAGACTAAGAGAATGAGCTATAATTCATAAAGTCCCTGTTCCAGATCTTGAAATGGGATTACAGATACCATCCATTTCTCAGCTTCAGCAATACCCCCCAATGTATGATTTAGGGGGAAATCATACTGAGTTACCTTACAGAATTCTGAAGCAGGTGTGGAATTTTTTTTGTAACTCCAGATGTTGTTGGACAGTGATTCCCAACAACCCTAGCCAGTATAGCCAGTGGTAAAGAATGGTGGGACTTACATTCCAGCAATATTTGGAGGGTCACATCATTCCCACCTCTGCTTTAAGGGCTACTTGAAGATATTGTATGGAAATGCTTCCGGCACCCAAAAACAACACTGTAAATGGCTGTTGCTATTAACAAACATCTTCCTTCTAATACCCATTTAGGCATATTCTGCCTGAACTCACATGTGGAAATGCCAGTGAATTCTGCTGGCATATTTCAAGAATATCTTGCAATCCCAGCCTACCATTTGCTGACTTGGGCATGGGGCAAGGATGGGTGCTACCTGCCAGATGGAGACAGGGATCCCCCAATGGTCGCACCTGCTTCAGTGGTAACGAAAGAAAGGACAGAGGCTGGATGTGACCTCTATGAGTGCCAGAAAAAGCGTGCCCTCCACCTATTGAAAACAAGTGTGGTTTGGCTGGTACGTCTCTCCCGACTCAAATGCTCTTTAGTCACTTGAAATTCCACTTCACTTTAATGTGATAATCAGTTTAAGTGCAATCTCAACCAGTTTAAGTGAGCACATAATGAGAGTGTGGTCTACTGTAACTAGATTAGTGGTAACTACACAGGAGCAAAGTTTTCAGATATAGTCAAAAGGGATCTGTCTCTAGCTGTGGCTGTGGAGCACATTATTTCCTTCTTGTTTCTTTCTTTAGAATAGTAGTTCTTAACCTTTTCTTTACCAGAGGCCCCCTTTAAATATCTTTTATTGACATGGACCCCCAAGACCTAACTCAATATTTAAAACCTAACTCACGACTTAAAATAATAATAATAATAATAATAATAATAATAATAATAATAATAATACAATTACACCATCCATTAAACCTTCCCTCAGAAGCACTCGAGGGGGAGGGAAGACTTTTCTCCTGCTTCTTGCTGCATGTTTGTGGCTGGAGTGGATTGTAGGCGCAGGCCAAACCAGCTAGCCAGCCTTTGTTTTAGCTCCTATCATGTGGCCACTCCATTGCACGGAGGAGGTGGGCCAAGCAGCCTTCAAGCCTTTACGGACCCCCGTGAGGACATTGTGGTCCCCTGGGGGCCCTAGGACCACAGGTTAAGAACCAGTGACTTAGAGTTCTTCCAGGAAGGTGGGATGCATGTATGGCCACTATATAATGCCTGGGGAAGTTGACCTTTTCAACTACAAATCCCAGAATGCTGTCTGGGGTATTCTGGACTATGTAGTCCAAAAAAAGTTAACTTTCCCAAGCATTGATAGTGCTTGCCCTGGCAACCTCTCAATAATCATAACTGTTAAAGGTGGAAAAGCCAACCAAGAGCGGCCAACGGAAAACCAACCTCGGAGTTCACTCCTGCGTAGAGATTTGCAAAAAGTGGCTTCCAAGCTTCTCGCCACTCTGTTCTACCAGCTGGATCTTCTCTTTGTTCATAATAATTAGGTCCTATTCATTTTCCAGCCCCCCCCTTCAAACCTTTTCCAGCCCTTTAATAACAGATTAACTTTAATTCTGACAACCCTCCTCTAAGTCTGTAATTTCTTTTTTCCCTGGTGAAATTAATTGGACACTGGCTGCCTCCCCTGACAGAAAAGCTGGCATGACCCTTGCTTGCAGAACAGTGTTGAAGTTAAATATTTCAATGCATCAAGGTTATTTCACCCCACTGTGCTTACTTTGACTCAGAGCTGGCCTTTTAAATAGCCTGGTAATGACACTAATAGACTCCCACCGTTCTCTCTCTCTCTCTCTGAAGTTGAATCCTTCAGAGAACATCCAAGCACCACATCTTTTCTCTCTGATGGTGGGAGTGAAGGACAAGTAGGAGTGTTATACTCACTATGTGATTTGCTCATGTTTTTATGCCAAAACATCTGAAATCCTCATGGCACTAGGCAGAGAAATCTGTAGGGGGTTAATTCTAGGAATGGAAAGAATATTCACAAGAATATTTGCAAGTATTCAAATGGCAGATGAAAAAGGGAATTCCTGGGAGTCAGGAAATTACAGTGAGGAGAATCTTGTGCAATTAGGATCCCAGAATTTAGGATTTATTCTGTGCGAGTGGGGAAAAAAATCTACATTTTTTTGTTGCACAGAAAATGGCAATTTCGGTACAGGCAGCCCTCCGTACCCACGGATTCTGTACCCACAGATTCAACCAACCACGGCTTGAAAATATTTTTGAAAAATATTCCAAAAAGCAAACCTTGCTGTTCACCATTTTATATACAGGACACCATTTTACTATGCCACTGTATACACAGTAGGACCCCCATATCTGCTGGGGATTGGTTCGGGGGAGTGTGGATACAGAAAACAGTGGATAATAGCGAACCCCATTGAAAATAATGGGACATCTGGTTTAAAATATCATAGAGCTGCCTTGGTGGACCTAGAAAATGGCTATAGAGGACACATTTTCTAGGAAGACTCTATGGTAGGTGTGCTGTTTTGTGTTCCATGGATAACTGAATCAGTGGATAATGAATCAGCAGATATAGGGGTCCTACTGTAATGGGACTTGAGCATCCACCAACTTTGGTATCTATAGGGGAACCTGGAACCAAACCCCAGCAGATACTGAGGGCCCACTGTATATGAATATTGTTTTCTGTGCAAAAAATGGGATCTGCTATGTACTTGTAGATAATGCTGTTTTCTGCACCATTTTTCTTTTTGCACTGAAGTGTCAAACTTCTGTATAATCTTCAAAAAATTGCACAGCTTTCAAGGACTTTCTCGCAGCAGAAAGAAAACTGATTAAATTATTCATGCTTTCCTATGAGAACAAAATTAACGAATATTTACATCCCCAGATAACTAACACAGAGAGAGATGGAAGAATCACAGCTTCCTTTCCCCATCAATTTCCCCTGCTCCTTCCTCTCCAAACTCCTAGGGAAAATTAGCCGCTTAGAGTTCAAGAAGACTAGGATGGGAGCCACTTGAGATCACAACACTCTGGGAGGGAGGGCTGTTAACCTTTATACATTTCCCTGCTTGAAGTTATGCTGCTGCCTTTTACTGCACCCCATAACCTGCTGCTTGCCCCATAAAGCAAAGCAAGAAGTAGAATTAAATTTCTCCTCTCTCTCTCTTTGCTTATGTTTATGAAAGAAAAGTTGATTAATGGTTATGAGACTAGATAGTATGTATAAGGGGTGGTCGAACTGAAACAAGAGGAAATTAGGATAGTTGTCTAGGTTACAGTAAGAGAGAATCATAGAATCCTAGAGTTGGAATAGACCACAAGGGCCATCTAGTCCAACCTCCTGCTTTGTAGGAATACACAGAAGGAGAAAATCTTTTTTAGGGGGGAGGGGGTAAAGGAGGAACTGTGGTGTCTGTCGTATATTTATGTTTTGTATATACGTGTATATGTTATTTTAGAAAATTGAATATTTTTTTTTTAATGCAAAACATAGCATGTACATGTAACATTTTGCCTGATGAGACAAATCATAGCTTTGTCAGGATTTGCATCTTGGAACTGGGTGGGTGTGAGAAGCTCTGAGGTGCCAATTAGGTTTGGCCCACCTGAGTTTGCTATTTTTTAAAAACAACAACAGTCAATCTGATCATGGTTCTCTTTTGAGTGCCATGTTTATTTTGCCCTTTCTGAAGAGAGATAAGGAAGAAAAACAGTGGCAAGAGAAAAGCAGAAAGTGGCTCCTCCTTTTCTGTGCAGATTTCTGCCCCCTCTGGCTTTTTGTGCCTTGTAGTGGAGAAGCCTTCAGAATCCTGAACAGATGGTACATTGATACGGAGCGAATAGTGCATAGCTTGGCTCTAAGACATTGCCATAATAATTTCTCAGTGTTCCTTTCTTTTGGGCTACACTGGGACCTTTGTGGAAGACTCTGCTAAGCCCTTGTGGTATGGTCCATCTGCCATTTCATTCAGTGTTGAAGCCCCCAAATGCAAATTGAATTCATTCTTCCTTGGAAGCAGGAGCTTTGGGCAGGCCACTAGAAGACAAGCTTAAGGTCACCTGGGAAACCAGGACAGGACAGACCTTGTTTCCAGAGGTAATGTGGATTCTCTGGAGGCTCACAGTGA
Organism: Gambelia wislizenii; assembly: GCA_030847615.1. NCBI lineage: Eukaryota > Metazoa > Chordata > Lepidosauria > Squamata > Crotaphytidae > Gambelia > Gambelia wislizenii. The sequence goes on from JAUMIR010000007.1 coordinate 37,777,397, forward strand.
AGGAGGTGAAGGAGAAAAGCTGTCAGGATCAGTCCCTTTTTGTGTCTGATCCTGCCATATTCATTAGTTTCCCTGTGTGCATAGCACTTCGTGTAGGCGTGAAATGATGTATGTGTAACTGGGCTTTGCTTGGGAAAGAAGATACCAAAGCATCTGCAATTGATGGGTTTTGTTTCAAGGCTAGAGATGCTGGGAAAATGTTAACTATCCGTTTAAGGAACATCTGTGTCAGTGGATGATGGACAACCAATAGTTATGCAGCCCTCCAGATTTTGTTGACTGGAAGATGCTTTTAACATAGGACTTTATCAGACGCGAGGAAACGTGACACAAAACCGCGTCCCAAATCACATCAAAAGAAAGGGAGGCTAACAGAAAGGGTGACATTATCAGATGCCCACATCCTCAGCCATTCCAGGGGTGTAGCACGAGTGTGAATAAGGCGTCCCTTTTTTATTGACAGTTTAATCTGTCAATAAAAAGGGACTCTTTATTCATGCCCACATTATGCCCCCAGACAGCTGAAGGACAATGCCATCTGATAATGTTGCCTGTTTCTGTTCGTCTGATGCATGTCTGTTTGGCTAATGGTTGGTTGCAGACACTAATGAGCCTTGAATTTCTATACCCAGAAACTAACCATTCAATTACACAAATTTACATATACTCCCCAGTAGGGGTTCACAGCATATAAACTCCACATACACTCCTACCCAACCATTCTCTGAAGTTGCAAGCCACAGATGCAGGCAAAACTTCAGAAAAAAAAAAAAAACTATTCCAGAACACGGCCTGACAGCCTGGAAAAAAACCCAAGGAAAATCTATGGATGCCGGCCATGAAAGCCTTCGACTTCACAACTTTGTATTGTATGCTTCCTGGATTTCTGACAATAAAGCTTTCTGATGAAATCTGAAACGTCTGCTGTATGAGTTTGGGAGCACTGATACCTGACACAAGCCATGCACTGGAGTGATTATTCAAAATGTTAGGGGACAAGTAAGTCTGGGCTGGAACATGGGGTGTCCAGCATCAGCCCTGGCCCATACCTTAATGGTGGCTGGCTACAGATCACTAGAATCACATGGCTGTCCTGCTACTGTAGATCTTGCATTCTCCCACTTCTTCATCACCCCTCTCTCTCCCCCCCCTCTCTGTCATGCCCTGCTTCCAGAACTTGGAAATGGACTCTGACTCAGAGACTGAAGCAGTGGACATGCCAGGACCTGTTGAATGAGAGCAGGAGGATGTTCTAGAGCCACAGGCCACAGACACAAACAATAGTGCAGTGCCAGCTCTGGCAGAGAGTCAGGCCCCTTCAGATACAGAGGACAACTTAATAATAATAATAATAATAATAATAATAATAATAATATTTATTTATACCCCGCCCCTCTGTTAAAACAATTGGGGCGGCTTACAAAATTTAAAATACAATACAAATAAAATCCCTAAACACCCCCACTCCCACCCTCCCCCATAAAAAAACATTAAACAAATATAAATTAAAACAACTAATCTAAAATCACATTTAAAACTATAAATACAATAAAATATAATAAATGGCCAGCAGCCTAGAAGAGGCCAGGATCCCCTGAGGCCGGGATCTAATTAGGAAAGGCCTGCCGAAATGTTAGGGGACTTACCTATATTTACCTTCACAGCACGGACACAACAAAAGGAGGGTTTGAGGTGGTCTTAGCATATTTACAGGAAGCAGCAATTAGTTAAGCAGCAGCTGTGTTAGCCGCTGAGCTATAAATATGTAGCCCTGACCTCCATGTGTTGTTGGAGATTTTCTGACCTGCCTGGTGACCTGTTGTGTTCCTGCTCGCTGTGTTTGACCCGGACTGTGTTTGTTACTCTGAACTCTGTTTGCCTCACTTGGATTCTGCTGGACTACTCTGAACTCCGTTTGCCAGACCTATGCCTTGTTATTTGGATTTTGCTTATGAGCTCATATTTGCTAGCTAGTAAAGTAAGTGTCTGACTTTATGCTGCCTGGATTCCTTTGCCTGTAATTAGCTTGACTGTGCTGTGCCTCTGCTATCAGCTGTGTAGTAATCAGCTTTTGGCTGGTTGCCCAGACAGTGTCTGAACACTCTCTGTGCCACAGTAGCTTGCTTACTCCTTTGCCATGACCCTGGGAAGCGGTGACGATGAGTCCACAGATAAGGAAGGCATGGAATGGCACCAAGAAGATTGACAACCTGCAAAGGTATCTTGCTCCAGATGCTCCTCCTCACTGCTAACCCAGAGCCATTATTGAGGAAAGTTTCACAACTGCAGTAGGACAGCTCAGAGGGACCTTCATAGGGAGTGTTGGCTGGAACAAGTCATACTGGTGAGCTCTTGGCTGCCACTGGAATGCAGCCTACTGAGAATTCCTCTAAAATGGAATCCAGCCCTCCAGTCTGAAAGAGGTTCCCCACTCTTGCCCTTTCCACCCTTGACTTTAGGGGATCTTGCAGTTATTTTTGGACAGCAAATCCCAGAACTCCTTGACATTGGCTGTGCTGGTCAGGAGAGCTGCAGTCCAACAATACCTGTAGCAGCACACAATTCCCACTTCACAGGAGTCCGCAAAGGCTTGTCTGTTTGTCCCACCTCCAGCCTGCAGTGGAGCAGCCACATGACAGGGGCCAAGGCAAAATCTGCCTGCCTGTCTGGCTTGGCCTGCACATTGCCATTCAATCTGCTCTAGCCACAAACTTGCATGAAGAAGCAGGAGAAAAGTCTTTCCTCACCCTCCAGTGCCCCTGAATGAAGGTTTAATGAATGGTATAATTGTATGATGATGATGATGATGATGATGATGATGTGTTGCTGCTGCTGTTGTTAGGGTTTTAAATCTTGAGTTAAGTCTTGGGGGTTCATTGCAACAAAAGTTATTTAAAGGGGGTCCCTGGTAAAGAAAAGGTTAAGAGCCACTGTTCGAGATACAAGTCCCAACAAGTCATCCATTCAGTGTATTGATCAAAAAACATTTATACCCCATGCTTTTGAATCCCATGATCTCCTAACAAAAGTAAAAGCGATTATGATGCAATACAATCTGCAGACCCAAGCTGTCATGGCTATGCACAGCCTCCAGTTTCAAAAGGAGCATACCATTGAACATCAGCTCCTGGGGAGAAAATTGAGCTACTGTCCTCACATCCTGCTTATGGGATTTCTGGAGGCATCTGCTTGGCCATCATGGAAACTATATGACCCAATACAACCCTTCTTTCATTCTTAAAAATACAACTCTGCCAGACTTGTTCTTCTGATTAACAGCAAAGGCCCAAAATATCATTCTTCTTGCTTCTGTAGACTCAGGGCAAAGTGCATCTGAAATAGAGTTCTTTCTGCATAGGAGAACAGGGGGAAACCAAACCTGAATCTCAATTGAGCAAACAAAATCTCCAGCAGCCTCCCCTGCCGGGATGTGCCAGTGGCACTTTCCCCCAATAGAGCTCCAAACTACTTTGAAAGTACAGGCCTGCAAATACCAGCCTGATTAATGGTTTGGCTACCAGGAGCAGCCTCATGTGCTTGCATCCCCAAGCTACCGTTGATACAGAGAAGAGACGACACGCAGAAGAGACGACACGCTGTGTCCTCCGTACCCTCTAGACACCAAAGCACCACCTTCCATCTTCCCAGCCTGCGAGCAATGCCGTGCCCAGGCAGCCTTAAATATGCATGGATGGGAGGACTTGAATGAGGATGGCCCTTACTCTGCCTGAAATAAAGGTTAATTCACTTTGTGCTCACGGCACATTTATCATGACAGCAGCTTCTCCTTTCACAAGCACAGGGAAGAAAAATAAAGCTGTTATCATCTACTTTTGAAGACCATTGTCATTGCTAATGGTAAATTTAGAAAGAAGGAAAAGAATCTGGGTGTTGTTGGGTTTTTTTGCACAAAGTACAGAGAGGCAATCAGGCAAGCAGCTCCTTACTGGTACTTGAGCACAAAATATTTGTACAGCTGTGGCAACAGAACTCCTGGCTTGGAATATGTGGAAAGGACACCGGAAAGCTAACATCTTGTGTTTCCAATTGATTTGGAATAGCTTTCTCCATGTAGACATGTCTTCTGGACCACAACTCCCATGATCCCCAGCCAACATAGCCAGCTAGCTGGCTAACGGGCATTGTAGCAGCAGGCCTGATTGGGGTGATGGGAGATGCAGTCCAACACATCTGGAACAGGACCAGTTAGACAAGCTGGTTTTATTTGGGCCTGCTAAATATGTACACATAATCAATGTGTACATGGCTTTGATCCCTGGCATCTGCTGTCTTGTAGCAGGTGCTTGGGGCTGGTGTGCAATAGTGGAAGGGTGTGGGGTACCACTCCTGTGAAGGACTGAGGAATAATGCCTGTATTAGGGCAAGAACTCACAGGCCACCCAGCTGAAGATGGTAGTACAGATGCAATTCTTCACTGATTTCATTCTCTTAGCAACTTTGTTGCTACTGAAGAAAGCCTTTGTAAACTGCATAGTTTTTTTAAATATTCACAGTTTGGGACTTATACCACACAAAATTCACACATTTTACCCCACAAAACCCAGCATTTATTTTTGCACAGGAAGTAGAATTTTCAGTGCAGAAAATGATGTTTTTGTGCAGAACCCTGCCCAGTTGTTTCCTATGCAGAAAATGATTCACTTGGGGACTTATTCTACATGACAATCTACATGAATGATAGGATCTGGAGCAAGATACCTTCGCAGGCTGTCATTCTCTACATATTCTAAGCAAAATCCACATGTATTTTTGTGTGTGCAGAGAGCAGCATTTTCTACACAGGAAACAGAAGTTTCCATGCAGAAAATAATACTTTTGTGCAGAAGTAATTTTTTTCTGAAGAGAAAATGCTGTTTTTTTGTGCAAAAAAAAAAAAAAAAAAAGGAGAGGTGGTGAAAATTTTGCACAGAATAAGTTGTGAACTGTGAAGATTCTTGTCAGCCCAAGATTATCCTGGTTAGAATTTCCTGATATTTGAGTGACAGAATTTTTTTTGGGGGGGGGAACTATTTTTCAAATCTTTTCAAATATTCTTTTCATCTCCAGGTGGTAGTAACCCAGCAGAGCTTAAGGTGAACCTGTATCTGCTTGGGAAATCTATTTTCATCATCATGGGCTTAGAAACTGTTGCTGTTGTTATTGTTACTATTAGTAGTAATAGTAATAGTAGTAATAATATCTCAAAATTGGGACTCAAAGCATCTTACAATTTAAAAGAACCATACAATTTAAAACATACAAAAATGAACATTAAAATAGAAATAAACTATTTACAGTATTAAAAAAAAGTATCAAGTGTATCAATTCACACGCTTAGCCCTTTTCAAATTGTAACTAAAGCAATGAGTGTGTGGTTTGCCATGAAGAAAGGAAACTTCCTGAGTGGCTGGAGAATTCCCTCCCAAATGCACTACTCAGCTAGTTTATAGACTAAATAAGAAATCATGTTGGGACCTGCTATGTAAATATATTAGATATTAGATCACTTAACGCTGCAGGTTCCTCTGGCCAGCAGCAGCACCATAGGGGAGGATGAAAAGCCTTAAGCAGCGCTAATTTGCTCACACTGGCTGAGACCTAGATCAGCTTCAAGATGCTGCTGAATTTCCTATCAAAGCTGACGAGCAGAAAGCCCCACAACTCAAGAACAGGCAGAGGAGGAGGAGAGAGAACCCATCAAAGGCAAACAGAGCTTGCCCAGGTGGCTGTGATGCTTTGAAAAACCTTTAATAGCAGCCAGCTAATTTGACCCATGGGAATGGCAGGTCTCTGGGATGCAGATTCTCCCAAGGGAGGCAGTGGTGAGTTTAGCCAAACAGTTCCTAATTATATCTATTTTAAAATAATAGCACTGAAATTTCTTGCACAGTGAAGGAGAAAAGGAAAGGATAATCAGCAGAGCTGTGGTCCATAAATGAAAGTTGCTGCTATGCTTTGCTACTCAGGGGAGAGGAAAAGAGAGATTCTTTTAATTCTTATGGAGTTTGCAGGTGCTTTTCTGTATAACTACTAAAAATTCCACATGCCATTCCAGGGGACATCCTAAATTGGATATCATGTTGAACCTTCATCAATGAGGGATGAACCATTTTAGACCTCCAGAGTCATGCTTTGTTATAAAATCTACATAGAAGAAATCTTGAAGTCGGGAATCAAACTGCTAACTGCTACCGAAGAACTTCCATTTCTGCTGTTGTGGTGGATGGAAAAGAACTGAGGTACTTGGTGGGCTGTCCCTATATTTTGAATCAATGTCTTTATTGCTAGACATTGGTAGAATCAAATGCTCTAACATTATTTTCCTTCACTGTACTGTGTTAGGCTGAATATACAGATGATCTGTCTGAATACTATCTCAAGTATGTGTGTGGTGGAGAGAGAGGAAACGTCTCCGTTTTTAAAAAAGAGCAAGTTAATGAGAAAGCTAGCTTTGAAGTTTTGTCTCTTGCAGTTTAGTTTTCTATTAGTAGGGAGTTGTGGTGGTGGTGGGTATTCAAGGATTATATCCATCATGAGTCTGATGATAACTGTGATGGGTCATTGAATAAGGTGCTGGTTTCCAATGCTCCTGCTCCACCATGAGTACTCTTTGGGTAGCCTTGGGGAATCCATGTTATTTTAATCTTGTGAGAAGAGGCCTGCTGGATTAACTGAACCTTTGATCCGATCCATTGTATGGTCAAAGCCAAAGAGAGTGAACTGTACACAATCAGCTAGCTGATCATGGGCTGGGGGACCATCAGATGCAGTTTATTCTGTAACCACAGTCCAGATGTGCCCCAAATCAGTTCAAAGAGCAGAGAAAATAGCTGAAACTGGGCTATATGTGTCTCCTTCCCCTAAATTCCTGTGCTTGTAGAAAAGTTACTGAGAGACCTTGGGCAGAGCTTCCAAGAGCTATGTGGAAGGTTTTCAGCACCATGGATAGCTCTTTCTGCCAGCCTTGTCTTGTTTACTTACTGCATTTATATCCCACTCCACTTTAAGACTCTCCTGGTGGTATTTTTTAAAAAAGGATTTCAACCTGCTGCCTGATAGCCAAGAATGCCAAGGAGGGCTCCTTGGGCAGGGAGGTCCATAGACAAGGTGTGGCTACTGAAAAAGTGATGGATCTTATGGCTACTTTTTACAGTTAGGGTTGGGTAGGGTAACAGTGCAACCCTGGGACTGCATGTGTTCCCTCCCCTGGCTATTTTTGGAGCCCTTGACCCTTCCAGATGATCCTCCCTGACATAAAAATACTCATTTTTCAAATTCAGAACCTGAGCTCCAACCATTTCCACTTTGGGGGGGGGGTTCTGGACAGTCTGTGTGATCTCAGAGGCTCCTAGGAGTAGAAAAGTGGCCCCTAGACCCTCCACGGTTGGCCACCCTGGCTTAGGTGGCAGATCACATACGAAAAAAGACCTTCTATGAATTATCATAATGTACAACAGTGTGTGTGTGTAATGTACAGGGAACAGGCATCAAACTCTTCCTGTGAGGCATCGCTGTAACGTTTTCATGTTATTTTATTTCACAGCCTAAAATCTCTCTCTCTCTCTCTCTCTCTCTCTCTCTCCCCACCTCAGTATCCTCCTTCCTCTATTACTTATGAGCTAACTGCATTATTTAAGTCACAGCAACACATAACTGCCGTGGCACAGAGCTTGTGTTTATTCAGTGCTTTGAATATGTAAAGCATTATAATGTTGTTATTAATAATTTGATAGGCTCCGGAGGCAACTAGGCTACAGTTTGAACAGAAGATGCTGGGCTGCATTTTGCTGACTGACAGGCCGCCGAGGAAGAAAAGACAGGAAGGCAGCCAGCTGAAAGTTGCTGAATGACATTTTTTTTTCTCAGCCGTGCTGCCCTACTACTGAAAACTTCCCTTTATCATTGTGGTGGTCTGGTGACTGAGAATCTAAGCTAGTTCATGGGCAGCCAAGTCAGCCGTTAGATAGCCAACTCTCTGTGTGAGGAATGGGTGGAAGCTGTGAAACAGATTTGCAACAGATTTCTTCTGAGTCTGGTGTTCTCTAGCAAAATTGCTAAGCGATTCCTGGAGGAAAGCACATGTAAAGTTACACAGATGCTATCCCTTTCAATGAGTGTAGCTACGAAGCTTGTACCCACTACCTGTAATGCTAAGGTGGGGCACCAGTGACTAGCAGACGAGAGGTACATATTTTGTCAATTTGCAAAATGGACACAAGTGATACGATCCACCCTTTCTTGGCACCAGATTTTGTGAATTTCTTGACACAGAGCTTGGTGAATTGTTAGCTAGGATCTTGAAAACAAGCCACTTTGCCTACATTCTGCTTAAATATTTTTTGCTGCTTTGGTGAAGAAGAAGATGGGTCCCCTCCTCACGCCATCTTCTAAAGCTGACTCAACTGGCAGCTGGATCTTCCTTCAAAGTTGACGATGGGACAGGGTTCCCCACCACACAGAAGGTCAATTGGCTGTCTTGTGGCAGGGGTACAGAGCAAGCTGTGTGACACCCACCACTCTCTCCTCCTGCTTTGCTCTTCCGGGCAGTAGGGCCAGCCCTGAACTGTTAGGGGCCACATTTGGGGGATGAGTTGGGCTGAAGTCAATGGTGGGACAGGCCAAGAGCCAAACATAGAGCCTACCTCTTTTCTCCATCTTTCACTGATAGTCATAGAATCATAGAATCATAGAATTGGAGAGTTGGAAGAGACCACAAGGGCCATCCAGTCCAACCCCCGCCATGCAGGAATACACAATCAAAGCATCCTTGACAGATGGCCATCCAGCCTCTGTTTAAAGACCTCCAAGGAAGGAGACCCTATCACACTGTGAGGGAGTGCATTCCACTGCCAAACAGCTCCTACTGTCAAAAAGTTCCTCCTAATGTTGAGGTAGAATTTCTGTTCCTGGAGCTTGCACAGTATTCTAGGTGAGGCCTGACCAAGGCAGAATAGAATGGCACTATTACTTCCCTTGATCTAGACATTATACTTCTATTGATGCAGCCCAAAATCGCATTGGCCTTTTTAGCTGCCACATCACACTGTTAACTCATGTTCAACTTGTGGTCTACTCCTAGATCCTTTTCGCATATAGGCTCATTCAGCCAGGTCTCCCCCATCCTATATTGATGCATTTCATTTTTTCACCCTAAGTGCAGTACCTTACACTTCTCCGTATTGAATTTCATTTTGTTAGCTTTGGCCCAGCTCTCCAGTCTATCCAGGTCATTTAGTCCTTTTCTCCCTACTCCCTCCCTTCTCCCCATCTTGTTGGGACAAACCAGTATTGCAGAGGCTGAAGCTGAGAGCTAGCAGGGGATCAATGGGCTGCATGAAGTTGGAGAAAGGGCATAGGGTGTGGTAGAGCAATGGTTCTTAAACTATCAGCAATGAGGAACCACCAGAATTCCCCACCACCACCACGTGCCAGGGACCAGCACCATACTGGTGCCTCTTTGCTACAATGGTTTCTTTCTCTGGAAGAGATTCAACAGCTGTTGGGATTGAAAACACTACTATAACAACCTATCTCTTCCAGCAGGCTTACCCAGTTGATTTTAATCTATGAATTTTAAATGTGTATAGATGATTTTAATGTAATGTTTGTTTTAATCCTATGTGTTTTTACCTGTGTGTTTCAATGATTTTATGTTATGTATTATATTTTAATTCATACTGTACTCTGCCTTGAGCCTTGGGGAGAAGCAGGTAAGAAATAAAAATTTACTATTATTATTATATTATTATTTTCCTGGAAACTCACCATGGACCAGCAGCTAGCACTGGTCCACAAACTGCCATTTTGAGCAGCATTGCTGTTAATGGTGTGTGGATGTTTCTACTTGTCCTCTCACAGCTTGACTTCATACCAAACCTGAAGCTGCCCTCATGGAACAGTGGGGGCTCTTACACCACGGCTTCCCATATCTGCACCCTCTTCACTCCTCACACCATGGAAGCTCATAAATAAATGTATTATTACAAAGGCAGCTTGAGTCACCTGTCCCTCAAAATGAAACTGACTTGTACAAAGCTATTGTGAACATCCAAACACAGATGGAAGGGAAGGCCAAACTGGTATTTTTGAACACAGGGAACTACCTTATACTGAGTCAGGCCATTGACCTATCTAGCCCAGTACAGTATCTGCTTTGATCAGCACTAGCTCTCCAGAGTCTCAGGCAAAGAAGGGTCTTTCCCCATTTAATTGAGATCCTTTTAATTGAAGATGCCAAGCACTGAATTTGGGGTCATCTGCATGCAAAACAGATCCTCTGCCATGAAGCAATGAGCAATTGGTTGTCAATGAGCTGTGTTTTGCGTGATTTGTTGCAAGTGTAGCAAAGTCATACATTTTGATGCCGGCTGCAGAATTCAGCACTCTGAGCATCTTCACTTCCATGTCATTTTAAAAGCAGGCTCCTAATTCTGATGCTTGTACAAAATGGTTAGAAAGTCTGGGGATATCTGGTGGAATTTCATAAGAGGGAGGCTCAGGTACATTGCTCATGGCCAGAGACCTTCACAGCTCATGACTCCTCCCAATAACTAGCAGAAATAGGGCAAATTGTACTATTTGAGGAAGTATTTTGTTCATTCACTTTTCCTGGAGTGAGAGAAGCCTTTCCCAGAGTTTACTGCCTTGCTGACAGAGTTATCCAAAATCAGAGACAGAGACAGTAGCCTGCTTTGTCCCTGTTCATTTTCATCCTGGCCCTGGAACTGGAACACAAACTAGTGACTTTATCACACTACACTGTTATAGTGCTATTATTCCACTGCTATGGCTGCTTCCTGTGGAATCCTGGGATTTGCAGTTTAGGGAGGCCTAAGAGCTCTCTGACTGAGAATGCTAAATGCACCTCCCTAAACTGCAAATCCCAGGATTCCACAGGAGGCAGCCAGAGCAGTTAAAGTGGAATAATAGCACTATAACAGTGTAGTGCGATATTTGGAAAAGGAAAAGTTTTGTTTCTTAAACCATGAGGTCTAGAACCTTGTTTGTGGCTTTAAAATGAAAACTAGAGCTACAATAAGTGATGAACTGAAAGGAACAGGGGATTTATAGAGAAGTGGGAGCTAAATTGTACAACCCTAACTGGGATGGGGAAGGAGAAAGGGGTGGGAATGGGAGTTTTCCTAAGAACAAGCCACTTTGCCTACATTCTACTTAAAGGATTATGGAAGCTGCAGACAATCTTGGGCAACAGAGCAAATGTTATAATTCCATCCCAAAAGCCACTCTCTGAAAGGCAGCACTTATTAAGCTGGAAGGATAAAGAGCTTCTTGAATAATAGGAAACAAAGATGGATCAGTCCTGTAGGCCATCATACATGGCTAATTCCACAAGCGCTCATGCTACTGAAGTTTCCTCCAGAGTGACACATTCTGAGAATGCTATCTGTTTTTGCTTGGAGTGAAGAAAGACAGTGAGAAAGAGACAGCATCCTGCCTTTGCTCATTCATTCTGGGAAGCCCCCTAAAGAGCCCAGCTTGGCTCTGGTAACAAAGGAAGCATCCCTTCTCTGGGAATGGTTCAAAGTGCTTGCCCAGGATGGACAACTGCTGTGTGTTCCTCAAATTCACCACTACAATTGCCATAACTTTAGAATGTTCTGCACTTTCTTAGGTACCAAAACCCATAATCTCCCCTGGCTGTATGATCTCACCACCTGATAAGGACTAGTATGCTCTTAACTTTCCAAAATCTTATCCCAAATTTGATCCCAAATTGAAAATTGCTTCTCTTGAGGAGCTTATCAGCCAAAGGAGAGAGCTAAGTTGTACCCAGTTTGAACACCAGCACAGTAGTGAACTTATTATGTGGTCTTAATAAAGACTTTCTTCTTTGTACATATCCATCTATTGGCCATTCCCCACCAGTATACAAATTTACTTTTCTTCCCTGACTGCTGCTTTGCTTTTGTTTTTACCGTAAATCTGAAAGATCACCTCCTCCCATGTGTGCCTGCCAGAAATTTGAGATTGTTCAAGGAGGCCCTGTTGCATGTTCAAACCTTGTGATTAGGTTGGTGGGTACACATAACAGGGCTTTCTCTGAAGTAGAACCCAACTGTGGAATTTCCTACCCATGAAAGTTAGGGTAGCCCCACCATAGCCATGGAAAACCACTAGGTGAACTTGGGCAGCTCACACTATCTCACCCTAAGAAGAAGGCAATAGCAAACCTCCTCTAAATAAATCTTACCCAGAAAATGCTATGATAGGGCTGCTATAAGTTAGAATCGACTTGAAGGCACAAAGCAACCACAAGATAAGGAGTGGGAAACACCTAGTTTATAACCTGAATGAAAGAACCGCCAACAATTCACAGAGAAGGAAGTACATAGTTATGGGAAATGCAACAACAGTAACAGCACAACACCAATGAAGAGCAAACCGAGCTGAAACAAAATACAAATAATCACAGTTGCAGTAGACATTTCCTTACCTGTCGGAAGCCATTCCTTGTATACTGTAAGATTTTCAGGGCATAATTGGATCGCTGGCCTTTGCTGTTGAACTCTATGTGGCCGGTAAGACCTTCCAATTCTACCTGTCCAAGAGAGGGTCAGTTGCAGCGCCAAATAGGGACCGTTCCCCCTTTTAGCTTCAAGCTTAGTGCTTTGGACATTCACCCTTCTCATTTAAATCCAAACGAATAAAATATATTTTCAGGTAACATTTTGGAACTGTGGTCATTCATAACACAAAGGGTTGTGACTGGATGCTCCCTCATATCTCTGTACTTGGAAAGCTATCTTGCCATAGAGAAAAGCAAGGAGGCTTTGACATGGGCCACTATTTATGACGTGTTTCCCAATCTGCATTAAAAAAAGTGACAGAGATCAAGGGAGTATTTCATTCTGCCTTAACTCATGTATTTCCTCTTTCTCCTGCCTTCTGGAGGAACCTTTATTTTCATTACTGTAACTGGAAGTTGAACTGCTGGGAGTGCTTAATTGTGTCACATCTGACTCTGTTGCCTGGGATTTCAAGGGAAGCTATTACATGGCCAGGGACTGTACAAAGTCACCTTGTGCCATGTTAACATGAAACACTGTTGTGCAAAGAGCTGGTAAGCACAGCAAACCACACATTGCTAATTGCTGCCAATGCACTATGCCATTGACAATCAGACAGCAACCCAAGTTCCTGTCTAGGAAATTAGTAAAAAGATAGCAATTCCTGCAGTTCCCTTGTTCAGGGTTTCCTACCACCAAAGTGAAAATCAAAGCTCCAGATTGGGGCTTGTGTCAGACATACAGTTTTTCCTTCACATTCGCTTGGGTTTGGTTCTAGGACCCCCAATGAATACCCAAATCCGTGAATACTTAAGTCCCATTATATGCAATGGCATAGCAAAATGGTGTCCCTTATATAAGATGGCAAAATCAAGGTTTGCATTTTGGATTATTATTTTTTTAAAGAATATTTTCAAGCCGTGAATGCTTAAATCTGTGGATACCAAATCCATGGATATGGAGGGACAACTGTACTTAGTGTCATGCAACAGAGCATGCATTCACATTATCTTTATTACAAAGCAATGCAGCTGGGATAAGGGTGATAGGGATAGTCCCTGCTGGCAATAGGTATAGGCTGCAGGTGACTGAGCAGATCAGAAGATAGGTAGCTGCTTCAGAGAGCATGGCAAGATAGAACTTATGGGCAAAAACTGCAAGGAAGCAGGTGTGAGCTAAACTTTAGGAGAAGCTTCCAAGAGATAAGAACTCTTTGTGAAAGGAACAGAGTTCCACATGAGATAGTGGGCATTATACAAACAAAGACTGGATGCCTGCCTGTCACAGATTATGTAGTTGTTCATTCCTGCAGTGAACCAGGGGTGGAGACCCTCCTTCAATCTGAGGGTTGAATTCAATTTTAGATATTATTTTCTTGGGGGCCACATTTTATGAGTGTACAAAGTGAAAGGAGAAAGGCTAGAACCCCAAAGCCAGCATAATTTAGAGTAAAACTCTTACTGCTGGTAACTAAGGCCAAATCCACACTACACAAATAATCCAGTTTGAAACTTGATTATTTGTTATGGCTCCTTCCTCCTGAATCCTGGGATTTGTAGTTTTATGAAGTCTTTAGCCTTTTCTGCCACAGAATGCTGGTGCCTCACTAAAGTACAAATCCTAGGATTCCACAGGAAGGACTCATGGCAAATAATACAGTTACAAATTGGATTATTTGTGTAATGTGGATTTGGCCTAAGCCTAATTACCTTTTTAGTGCAGGGAAAAGAATAGGTACAAAAATTAAGGAAGCCACTAAACAATATTGTCATGGGGATGTGGGCGTAGTTTTCTCCGGAACTCCAAAGGGCCATACTGGGGCGCAGAAGGGCTGGATTCACCCTCAGGGTCTGGCTGTTCAACACCCCTGAATTTACCATTGAGCCACTGTTGCTCCCCACAGCAATTTTGTGGCTGGTGGAGAGCAGGGTGACAGATGAGAGAATCATAGAATCATGGAGTTGGAAGATACCACAAGGGCCATCTAGTCCAACCCCCTGCAATGCAGGAATACCCAATCAAAGCACTCCTGACAGATGGCCATCCAGCCTTTGTTTAAAAACCTTCAAAGAAGGAGACTCCACCACACTCCAAGGCAGCGTATTCCACTGCTGAACAGCTCTTACCATCAGGAGGTTCTTCCTAATGTTTATGTGGAATCTCTTTTCCTGTAGTTTGAGTCCACTGCTCTTTGTCCTAGTCTCTGGAGCAGCAGAGGTCTAAACCCTTGGCCTGGATAAGCTCCACATTCCCTTCCCATTTCATACTTCTATGACTATATAAATCTTACTTTACTGTAAAACTCTAAGCATTTTCTTTCATGCCTTTCAGGCCAACAGCAAGGGTGAAGCAGTTATAGAACCACAGAGTTGGAAGAGACCAAGAGGGCCATCCAGTCCAACCCCATTTTGCCATAGAGGAAGACATAATCCAAGCACCCCCGACAGATGGCCATCCAGCCTCTGTTTAAAAACCTCCAAAGAAGGAGATCCCACCACAGTCTGAGGCAGTGGATTCCACTTTTGGACAGCTCATGTCCAATCCTTTCTCACCATTCTCAGGTAGTTCATCAAGCTGGTGCCATGCTGCCAGATTTGGGCGGATCCACAGGACAGGGGTTTTACTCCAATTTCCTGGCTCCGGTTCAGTTCTTGCACTGCACCCACCACTGCGTAGACGGCATCAAACAACAAGGCAGAAGACAGCTGAAGATGTTGGAAGAGAGGAAATAAGGAAAGGAAACGTAATTAAGGCCAGAAACCACAGAGCATATAACAAACCCATTTATTCTGTTTTCAAATGTATGCACGGTGCTACTTACATTAAGAATAAAAGCAAAACTTAGTTTTAGAAGTCAAAGTAAAAATAAAATATGTATTAGAATCTAATCCCTACTGAAAACACCCTGGTCGTCAAATGGAAGGTGGTGTTCATTAAGTGTTAAAATAGGGCAGAGTCGGAAAGTAACTTGATCAATCCACTGATGAAAGAGCTGACGGATTTCTACCCCAACTGTGCAACTGTCTGGGTTTTAAGAAACCAAGCGATCAAGTAAATGTAAATCAATGTCAGAACTGTAAAAGCTCCATGAAGATGCCTTTTTGATGATCCTGAAGTGAGGGAGACAGACTTCTTTTATTTTGCATCACTTATGTGGCTATTTTTATTATTTTACATCCCTTATGCTGTTTCTGCTAGTTTTGTGGAAAGGTAGATTGCTTTGCTGGGCATCAAAGTCTTGCCCTTGACAACTCCAAACCCCCCCCCCCTTTTCTGGGCTACATAATGATTCTAAAAAGCCAACAAACAGAAGAAAATACACCTTTCCAGTTTTCTGTTATTACATTAAGCAACCACTACATCTAAAACAATGAATATTTTTCAGCTATTTTTTTTTTTAACCACATGCCAGAGCTTGAGAATTTTGCTTTTTTGGGCAACAATCAACAGAATCCCCCACCCTCCCAGCTAGCACAAAGTTATTTTTGCAATGCATTTTTATCTGTCATCTTAGCCACCTCACTGGGAACGTTTCTGATATTCATGGAGGAATTGATGTGATCTTTTGAGGGTTGAGTGGGGGATATTAAACATAATAATTGTGTACTGGTGGTTTAATGCTTAATGGAATGTCAAAGGGATGTCAAACAAACAAAAACAAGTGCTTTCTAAGTTAAAATGATTTAAAGCTGACATTGCATTCCTACAAGAAGCCCAACTGTTGACATGTGAACAGTCTTCAGAAAAATTGGGTTGGTCAGGTCTACGTTACAAATGTTTCTAGACAGTGTAAAGGTGTGGCATTCCTAATCCACAAAACATCTTTCTATTTCACTATAGCAGGCAATAATCAATCCAGAAGGATGGTTTTTTATTTTAGTTGTAAGATATTTTGAAAAAACAATAGTTTTGATTGACATTTATGGGTCTAATAGTATGGAGTATAATAGATACAGTTGAGGTTGATGTATATATTGAAGTTATCACAACAACTGATTTGTAACAACTCATTGTTTCTTGTGAAGGATCGTTGATCGTAGCAAGCATTTGGCATAGCTGTATGCTTCATGTATTTAGATATTATGGTCTTGTATGGATAATATACAGTTTCATATATATCATTGGTTTACGCTTATTGTTGTTTAGCCCACATATTTTTCTTTAGTCCTAATAGTGATATGCCAGAGATGTTTCGTAATTGTTTTAGAGGCTTACCGTACTCCAAAGAAAAGTGGCAGGGGAGCAGGAACATCCCGACTTCTGTGCTGCCTTACTGGCGTTCTTTTGTTCTGGTCCCATGGGGACCGAGGTAAAATCACATCTTTTTTCTAACTAGAAAAACCTGTTAGCAAAAAGACACAATTTTACCTTGGTCTGCCATGGGACTGGAATGAAAAAACAGCCAAAGAATGATGGCATCATGAGGTAAGGCAACATGGAAGACAGAATGTTCCTGATGTGTTGCCATTTTTCTTTGGAGTCCGGTAAGCCCCTTAGTAACCTCGTGGACTTAGGAGATTTTCAGATGCCTCTTTCAGCGTCTTGCCGTGCAAGCAGCCTCCGGAGCAGTAACGAGGCTGCTGTGTGGCAAGGGGTCCATTTTGGATGATGCCGTTTCCCTCTCGGCGGCGTCCGTGACTGTTGCGGCTAGCATTGGAGGCGGCTGCGCTGTTTTTCACTCACGGAAGTTGTCAGTGAGTAAAAAACAGCACGGCCGCCTCCAATGCTAGCCGCAACACTCACGGACGACACCGAGAGAGAAACGGCATTGTCCAAAATGGACCCCTTGCCGTGCAGCAGCCTTGTTACTGCTCCGGAGGCTGCTTGCGTGGCAAGACGCTGAAAGAGGCGTCTGAAAATCTCCTTAGAATACAATTATTTGATTGCTGTTGGTGATTTTAATGAAATTTTGGGTATTCATAAGGAAAAGGGGCCTTTTTGGCTGTGGTGTTCACCTTGTAGCAGGCCCTTCCCTAAATCCCCACAAAGAGCATGTTCAAATGATACAGTAAAGATTTCTTCTTAAGAGAGGACTTTAATATGGGATACTCATTTTTACCCCTGTTCTACACTTATGTTGGAATTGTCCTTCAGTTGTGTTTTGCAGCTGTATTATTTTTATTTGACTATTGTTTCTTCCTGCTGTTTAAAAAGTTTTTATGTTGGTATTATTCTTGATGATAATTGGATTATATTTTCTAAACTGCTTTTGATTTATGTGGCAAGCTGTTCTAGTTTCTATTTGAAGGACAGTCAGGCAGAAATTTATGCAATACTGTAAATAAATGACAATAACATTCTCTCGGTCTTTATCTACAAATAACACATTTTGTAAGAGCAATGTTAAAGGTTCTTTCAAATAATTTGAAAGAAAAAAAATTGGACACATCAGATTTCAGTCCTAATGGGTATTCACACCTTCTGTCAATAAACCTAAGTTGCAGGGACAACTCCACTGTACATGATAAATCAATTCACATTTTAAACAACATTTTCAAAATCTAAAATTGTTCTAAGGATCTTATTTAACCCTGAAGGGGTAAAAGTTCCACTAATTTGCACCATGTCACTTTTAAAGAAAATCTAGTTAAATTTGTATCTGGATCTTTGCTATTTATCACATGCCATTTCCTGAGTTTCAATCAAACATGTAAGAGTTTATCTTACTCTCTAAACCTGATATTATTTTACATGATTCTGACAATTGCCCTTTCCCTCTGCTTTCATCAATAATTCTTCATTCTACATTAAATTTCTCATATGAGTTATCAAATCTGAATTCAAAATACCGGACTTAAAAGTCCAGAAACCAAGGAGGCATCCCTTCTGGTGAATTAACATTAATCTTTTTGTGAGTAATATATGTATTATGTACCACTAAATCCTTAAATCTAAAAACATGATGTTAACATTCACAGAGGAAAGTCTCCTAAAATGCGTTCCAAATTAAATTTAGAATCCAACAGAGAAACACGAGGGCTTAGTTTATTTGTGTGTTTATCCTAGGATTTCAATAGCTATGATGGTATTAACTTCTGCCTAAATAACCTCTGGCACTTATATTTATCGATTTAAGATAAGGCCTTCTGAGGGATTGACATAAATGTCTTTTCCAACTCATGCTGTTGCATTTGCAAGCTTGAAAAATGTACATCTCAGGGGTGTTTAATGGTCACTTCAAATGCACCCTCCAAACCAGGTGGGGGCTGGAAACCTCCACCTCCTAGCAGAAGTTTTCATGCAACTAGTGGAGTAGATTCCAGTCCATGGAAGTTTATGTTTTGCTAGTCTTCCAGCTTCCGCAAGACTTTTTAAGAACGTAAGAAGAGCCATGCTGGATCAGAGCCAGGGTCTATCTACTCCAGCATTCTGCTCTCATAATGACCAGATTCCTTTGGGAAATGTACAATCCCTGAGCATGAGCCCAGAAACACCTTCTCATGTTCCCAAACTAGTATTTAGAATACCTTCTCTCAGTTGTTGTTGGTAATAAACATAATTAGACATTATGTCTAATAATTCATGGACTAAAAAACAAACAGTTGCTCAATAATTGTTAATTGGTTGACAACCTTTGATGCTGGTACTCATTGATTCATTGATTTATGGATGATAATATATATCATTGATTAACAAAGATTCCTTTAATCTTGACAAATCTGCAGGGTTGGAAAGAATATTTTAAAATATTTTTAAAGGATATTTAAAAGGATATTTTAAAATGTTGAAAACCATGGTTGAAAATAGGTTTCTCAGGTGTTGGAAAGGTCTGATAGTCACAAGCTATCAGCAGGGGACACAAGCTAGGTTTTTTTTTTTTGACAAAGTTTGCTTTTGCCTGAGTCTACTGGGAAGGTACGATTCTGCTCACTCCTCTCCTCTCCCCTCTGCTGCAGTAATTGAGTGCAAACAACTTTTGCACTTTGCAGTTTGCAGCAACTGATGTAAGCTGAGGAGAAAGAGGAAAAGTAGGAGGAAGAGATAAAAGCTGAGACATTTTAAAAGCTGCTGAGATAATGGAGGATTAATCGAGACTGTCTCTGACAAATTGGGACAGTTGGGGGCTGTGCCAATCTTATTTAATTTAATCTGTTATAGAAAGGAGAGGAATATAAGCATTAACAAGTAGGAAGCTCAGTGATCCGAAATCAATGAAACATGTTATGGCAATCTGACCACATTGATAGTAACCTGAAGAGAGCTAGACATCGAAATGCGTAGCCCTGCCTTTGGTCTTCCTCTTCCAGCTGAGGCAACACTTGCTAATAATTGTTAATAAAATAGCCATTGAGGTCTAATTTTGTAAAGCAACACTCATGGTTAGCTCAGTTCTTGTACAACACTTCCCTTCTGCTGAACTCGGACACTGTGCAACTGACTCATAAGTCAATGTGCTTGCTTATTATTCCATTGTGCAGTGGGGAATGCACAACGGATCTTTCCATGATCTCAGTGAATCAAATGGTACTTTGACTAATAGTTATATACTATCCAAGAATGCACAACTCCATGTGAAATGGATACACTGGCAGAACTCTCTTTACAGAACTATGAAATAAACATGTCTGTTGCACAACAGCCCCCCCCAATACAAATGCATGTGGAAGGGAACTTACACTTATATAACACCAATGGTATTCTGACCATGATTTACTTCAAAACCATGCAAGCAGAAACTTTAGGTTGCTGCCACACTGCAGAAATGATGCAGTTTGACACCACTTTAACTGCCATGGCTCAATGCTATGGAATTCTGGGGTTGGTAGTTTTGAGGGATATTTAGCCTTCTCTGTCAAAGAGCTCTGGTGCCCCAACTAACTACAAATCCCAGGATTCAAAGCAATGAGCCATGGTAGTTAAAGCTGTATCAAACTGGATTATTTCTGCAGTGTGGCAGCAGCCTTAGAAACCGAAGACTTACAATACCACCTGATACTTCTCTTACCCTAAAGTAATCCCACTAAGTTCAAGGTAGGCTTTTCCCCAAGTAAATGTACACAAGTTTGAAATTAATGCTAAAATTCCAAGTTCTGTACTTACTGCCTGCATTTTATGTTTTCTCTGCCCAGGTGGAATTACACGATGTGGATTCTCTGACTTGCTCTGCTCCTTTGGATTGGGACTTTGATCCTTTTTACTGTATCCTCTTTACAGTATTTTTAGCCTTGCTGATCTCCCCCGCCCTGTTCCCCATGATCTCACACTGGAGAGGGAAATTGCAATCCCTGTCACACTAAACTCTTTAGGTCCCTTCTTTCGCATAGACCTTTCATCTGACAGTACTACTTCTGCAATATAATTCACAATCTGTGTTGACAGCCCAGCTTAGACTCATTTGCTTCTAATCACTTCTATTTCTTCTTCCAGACTCATGCACTACTTTTTCATCTTGCCCATCCACCACCCCTTTGTTTTTTTGTTTCTTTCTATCAAATTATTAACTGGTCGTTTCCTCTCTTCTCCTTGCAGCTATGACTAAGATTTCACCTTTAATTAGTGTCACTTCCTACTTTTCCATTATTGTCGGTTTCTTATTATTATCAAAGCGCCATTTCTCCTAACTAACCTCTCTGTGCAGAGTGCCTTTCACTGATTATTGTGGTGGGATTGAGCGATCCGTCTTCTTTTCAAAATCCCTTGCATTGTCTCACCTCTTCTAGCAGGTGAATGCAATTACCAGTACGTATGAGAACACCTACCACATCATTTCTCTCCTCTAGTTGTCCTGCACACGCAAGTGTGAAACCTCTTAATTTGCAAAATGGCCAGTGCCTTGCTTTTGAGGTTATTCAGAAATCACATGTATTGAACCACCTGGAAGCTTTTCTTGCTAATCACTCACATACGTAGGTATGTCACTGGTTAAATGATGCCCTTCGATGACCTTGAGGAAAAGTCTTTTCAGGGGTAAGAAATATTCATTGCATGTGCTCAGAGGCTCTCTGCACAGTACAGCCTGCAGAAATTGGTGGGGGGGGGAATAGTGAGATTGGGAACATATTCCAAGGGTTTGTTTACACAGGTGAAAAAATTCTGCTTAAAATCACATTTTCCTGGTCTGCAGTGACCCTGCACACATCTTGTTAACACAGCACACATCTTACTAAAGTGAAGTGAGAGCAGCATTACCAGGCACACATTTTCCTTAGGCAAATTCACTTTGGTGTAAAAGGGTGGTCCTATATGTCACATTATTTTTGGCCACCCGGCACTGACTGCTTTATTTATTATTTTTTTTTGGTCTTCCTGTTATGCATGCAAATATGCAAATAGGCAGAGGTGCACTGATAATGATATATGAGTATCCACATAAATGCACCTTCAAAAAAATAACAGTGACTGCGTGACGGCAAAACCGAAATACAAACAGAGGAAGTAGTAATTCCTGGCAGGAATGACCCAAACCCTACCCACCAGCTTCACACTGAAATCAGCTAGGAGGGCCAGTCACACATATGATTATCTGGATTTTCCAGGCAAATGTGGAGGGAAAGGCAAGTTTTAAAAAATTGGACGAAAACCCACAGGCATAGAAAAGAACCACGTTCCCAAGTGAATAGTCAAGAATACCATGTGTCAAAGAATCATAGAGTTGGAAGAGACCACAAGGGCTATCCAGTCCAACCCTCTGCTATGTAGAAATATACAATCAAAGTCATGATTGCAGCAACTACAAGGTGAGTACCATTTTTTTGGCGGTGTAGACAAGCCCCAAGACAGGACTATAAGCTATTGAGAGGCTGTGGGAGAATAGGGCTCCATTTCCTCAGGGGTGGATGAAATGTGGCCATATGAGCCCTCTAAAGCTGTTTTTTTTTTTTAAGGGGGGGGTGCTTGATCCCTCCAGACTGCCCAGGCAGTTCTTTTGCTCAGCCTGCCCCAGATTTTCAGGGTTCATTTTTCTTCTTTATAACTTACAGAGCTATAGGAAAAAGAGCTTCCACAAATGAAGGAGACCTGGTTGATCCAAAAGAACGAAATAAAATCCATATTAGGACCTACTACAGTTCTATAAAAGTGTGTGAGCTTTTGGTTTCTCCAGATCTCTTTGCCTGGCTTGACATTAAAAAAAAAACAAAACACAAAAGGCAGGGAGTGAAGGGAAAAATATGAAAGTCCAAAATTTGGGTGGGTGGGTGTTTTAAGCCATTGAGGTCTGGTATTAAACTCATTCCCCAAATGGAGACTGCAGGCTTGATGAAACTTCTATCAAACCCCACTGAAATGAAGGCAACATGGTGGGTCCCTTTCTCTGCAAACACAATGATGCTAGCAACACAGTTGTCTGCTACCATTCTTAGGAAGGCCTTATGAAAAAGTGTGCAAATATTCTATTCAATTGTGAGAACAAAATCTATGCCCAAAGGCAACAGGTTACCAGGTGAAATAAGGGAAAAGGCTCTGATACCTTTACTAGATGTGTAGAACAGGAAATCTCAGCAGGTGAAGCATAGGTGACAAGTTACACCTGCTGAAATGTTCACTTCTGCACCACTGTTAAAGGGACAGGAGCCCTTTCTTTATTTCATTTGGCAACCTTATTCCCAATGTAAACATATGAGACCAACTATAGTTAAGCCTTTGCTCTTTCACACTACTCTACTAAACCCTACTCTATGCATCTTCAGATTCCCCACTAGAAAAAACATCTTGTGCTAGCTGCACTAGTGTCAGGCCTATAGCCTTTACCTAAATCTTGGAAAAGTTACTTTTTTAAACCAAAACTCCCAGAATCCCCCAACCAATTTCTTCAAAAGAAGGCTCATAAGTTTGAAGATGAACCTCCGAATCTACAGGTGGGGAACTTGTGGCCCTCCCATTGTAGAATCATAGACTCCCAGGGCTGGAAGAGGCTACAAAGGCCATTTAGTCCAACCTCTTGCCACACAGTGCTTCCCACCCACCCACTCCACAGAGACAGTCTATTCCACTGTTAAACAATTCTTACAGTAAAGAAGTTCTTCCTAATGTTTAGATGGAATCTCCCTTCTTGTAATTTGAATCCATCAGTTTGTGTTTTGGGGAGCATCTTCACAACAACAACAACAACAACAACAAAATCCAGCAAGAATGCATGCAGAATACCTTTAGTTTACATGAGTTCCTGACAGGATTCACCATATTCAGAAAGAGGGGGCTGAAAACTCCACGTAGACCACAAGAGCAGCTTTAGCTGTTCCTCACAATCTTTTTTAAAAAGTGTGCAAAAATGTGCATAATTGGCATCTGTACAACTAATTTGAAAAGGGGACACAGCAGAGCTGAAAGCTGACTGGTTGGACCTCGGAGGGGGTGGACATGCATGGGAGGGCTTGCAACGTCAGAGCTGCCATTGTTGCTGTTTTTGCCAGCACTATCGTTCAGCCAGCAAAGCAGCAGAGCAAAAGTATGTGGTTTTTGTTAAGCGGAAAACAGCTCTTCCGCATCTGTCACTTTAAGAGAAAAAAAAGGGGGGGGTGGATGGAGAGAGATTTTTCCAGACTCAACTCACTCACAGCCACCTTTTTTTCCCCATTGATGTAAACTGCAAAATATTGCCTTCCAAGCTTGTGAATGAGCCGTGGGCACAAATGGGCACTGCAGCGAAAGTGAAGTAAGCCACTATTGTTCACTACAAATGCTCCCATGTAGCTGCTCCCCTGGTTTCTGGTGAATGCAGGCTTGCTCCATCTTCTATATGATATCCTTTCAGATCTTTAAAGATGGCTATCTTTTCATTTCTCTTTGCAACTAAACATATCCAACGCCCTAACTCATTCCTCATAAAACTTAGTTTCCAGACCTCTGATCATTTTCCAGTCCTTTGATAATCATGTCTAGCTACCATGCCAGCCATAGTCTAACAACATCTAGAGGGCTAACATCATCTTCTCCTAGATGTACATGTCTTTTCTCTTTTGTCCCAACAGTTAAGCATTTATGTTAATTTCTCCCTCCTTACTGCCTCTAACCCTGCTGGGAGTGCAAAATCCCAGACTTTCAGTCTGATCAATACAAAATGGCTGGGTTTGTTCTCACGTTACTGATGAGTCAATGCTTTCAGATTTTCATTCTGGAACATTCACGTCCCTGGGGTGCATTTATGAGCGTTTTCAAAACAACACTGTGTCAAACATTTCCTAAACTCTCCCTCAAGGCAATTCTATTGCTATGGTCACAATTATTTAAATTTTACAAATTTAGGCACATTTGCCAATTTGTACAATGTGAAGTGGTTTTATATTGTTGCAACAACAACAACAAAAGAATCCCTCCCCCCACAAAAAAAGCTGCTAAGGGAAAAGAATGTTTGGAAAATAAAAATGCTATCACCCTGGAATCAAACTGCAATGAGCAAAATGAGAACCCTAACACACAGTTCTCAATTTTGCATCCCATTCAAGATTCTGGAGGCTTGGCTGATACTAACACTACTATTCATACTGTTCATACTATTGAGTCCTGTCAGCAATGAGTCAAAACCCAATGTATCTTGGTGGGGCCCTGTATTTGTGGTTGGAATGTCAGAAGTCAGGCTCATCATCCTTAATGGTCTCTAGTCCATTCTTCACTTCTTTTTCCCCTTCCCTGTACGGTTAACGATCTCTCATTAGCTGCCACAAATGATGCTTGTAGATCTTAATGAAGCATATGACACTATTGATTGGGATATTTGGCTTTGCAGCCTCCAAACATTTGCTTCAATTCCTGGAGTGTTTTTTATGTTTGCCCAGTGTCTCCTTTCATTTAATTTTATTAGACAAGATGATCAAAGACAGTTTTCTAAGAAGTTTTCTAATAATGGTTGTATGTCTATAAACTGAAAATAATGGTGGTGGTGAACATCATTCCGTGTGGCTGTAGACAACTGTCCACAACACAAAGCTGACCCATACCTCTCTCCCTTCTCTCCTGGTCAAATATTGGGAACTCTATGGGCTAGGGTTCTATTTCTGAAAGGGGGAGTGTTAGGCACCAGCACTCTTTGGCAGAGAAAGCTAAAGACCCTGTAAAACTACAAATCCCATGATTCCATAGGATGGAGTTACAGCACTTAATGTGGTGTCAAACTGCATTATTTCTACAGTGTAAATGCACCCATAGTGAAGACTTTTCTATTCCAATAGGTGTCTGGGACTAGTTGTTTTATATAAGGGGTTTTCTATTTAGTCCTGTACTGTATTTAATCTGTACTTTTAAATTAATGCTTTATATTATTTTAATTTCATAGACAGTTTAGCATTATATTAATTGTGTGTGGGGTGTGTGTGTGTGTGTGTGTGCGAGGTACCTTTCTAGCTACATATGGTTTACTTTTATCTCTTCTTATTCTGTAAGTTGCCTTGATTTCCAGTTTGGGGGGAAAGCCAGGATATAAATAAAATGATAGATAGATAGATAGATAGATTGATTGATGGTGGCAGTTGTCTGAAGTGCTCCTGGGTCTGTATTTCCAGAGATCGGGACCCATTAGGGTTGCCATTTTAAACACTGGAGAAGGCTCCTGTTCCCTTAATGGTTGCATAGAAGAGGGGATTTCAGCAGATGTTGCTTGCATGGCTGGAGTCATCTCCAGTAGTCAGTCTGGCACCCTTAGGACCAATGATTATTTATCTTCTTCCCCGTAGGCATTGCTAAATGTCATGTGATACACCTATGAACCATCAAGCCTGTCCTCTCAGACTGTATTTAATCTCAGATCCATGGCTTCAAACTTGTAGCCAGATTTTGGGACTTCCTTGCTTCCTTGTCTTCTTTTTGGTGAAGAAATGTTTCCTTATATCCAATACCTCGCATTTTCTGCCTGGAACCAGAGCTTTTGGGGACTACACTCCTAGAATTTCCCAGCTAGCATGGGCATACTGGCTGGTGAATTCTGGAAACTGGAGTCCAAAAAAGGAAAAAAGTTTTCCAAACTTTGGTTGGGATTTATCCTGATCTTTGCTGAAGTCTTATCCCAGCATCCCCATTCACAGCGCCTCTCTGTCTCCCCCGACTCATCTACCCTATCATTCTCCATCTTCATATGTGATAAACTTACTTGGGAGGGTCCATAGTTCATGGTCTCATTCAGCAGCATATTGTAGCTTCCTATGCTGTCCCGATCTTCTTGCCCAGTCTCTGTTTAGGAGCCACCCTGTACCTGGAGAAGCCCACCATCTGGAAGAGCCTCTCTAGTTTCTTTCTGGCTCATCAGCTTTCCAGCTTGTTTGAAATCTTACTTGAAAACAATATTTCCTGCTTTGTCTGGGTCTCTTAATTGCCGTCTCCCTCTGCCACTATTTATCTGTTAGTCTTATTTAATGCAATAAAGCAATTTGGGATTCTGCTCATATGGCAGACGCCATACACAATTAAGTTGTATTTCTCCATAAGCGGGCTGTTGCTACACAGATCCGCAGGGCTTTCTTGCCACCCTGCAACTGGCATGAAATACATTCCCTCTGCCTCTCCCCATTCAACTTTAGATCAAATCTCTGCCCTTTTAAAATTCTCATCCTTTTCTTGTTGACACTAATAGCCCTTCTGCAAATATCTCCTCCATTGCTCATTAACGTATATTGTTTCACTGCTGCTTATTCTCATTTTTTCTTGTGCATTCCTTTTTCTGTTGTAAATAGTGCTTGTTGACTTACAGTGAAAGGCATTCTGGGTATTGTGGTGGGGGAAGGAAAGGACTGTCAAGAAGACAGCAGCTTCTTTTGCTCTGACATGCTTAGGCAAATGTGATTGAAGCAAGACCAAGCAGGTACCTTGCCTGACCAGATCAAGGATGGAAATCAGGGAAATGGGAAAGAGATCTATGTTCTTTTCACTCTCCTTGGGGGCACCTGGGGAAAAGTGACAGGTGGGAGACTCAGGACAGATGAAGCAAAGGACTCTTACACACAGCACATAATTAATTGACAGCCTTTGCCATGGTGACGGCCTGTAGCTTTAGAGGGTTTTGCAAGGGAAACAGATAGATTCAGGAAAGAGGGCAGCTTATTAGTGTCTGTTATGAATGAGGCTTGTGTCAAAATGTTGTAGCATGGAGTGCTCTTGGTCAGAGTTCCAGCCAGACCTCCATGGCCTTTTTCAAGAAACTCCATTCCACTTTCTCCTACCAGGTCTTCTGCCTTCACAAGTCAGCCAGAATTCTGTGGCTACTGAGTATACCCAGTATACTCATTGGCTTATTTTGAATCCACACTGTTGTGCTTCCAAATTGGTATTTTGCCTATCTCAGGTTTAACACGCAAAGAATTAATATATAGGGTACCTCTATGGAACACAGGGTAGTGGCTTGAGTGTTGGAGAAGGACTTTGGGATACCAGGGTTTGAACCTCAGCTAAGCCATGGAAACCCACCTTGGGCAAGCCACAGTCTTTCAGACTAAGAGGAAGGCAATGGCAAACCTCCTTTGAAAAAAAAAATTGACAAAGAAAAACCTAGGATAAGGTCTCCGTAAGTCATAACTGAATTGAAAGCACATAGGAGCAACAAAACAAATATGGAATATCCAAGTACAAAGGCACCTTGCTTCTAAATCAAAGATCTCACAAGCATTTCAGCAAGAGTGCTCACCTAAGTGAGCATCCCAGACTGTATATTGACTCGTACAATCACAGGGCTCTGGTCAACTTGAAAATATGAAGTTGCTGAGTCAGACCACTGGTCTATCTAGCCCGCTAGATCTCCAAGATTTTTAGCCCTACCTGAGGATCCTTGGTATTCTCTGGTGGTCTCCCATCCAAGTACCAACCAGGTTCAAATCTGCTTAGCTTCTGAAATCAAACAAGATCAGCTGTGTTCAAGGTGGTACAATAGTATTCCATGCCACTTCTGCAGTCCCAGAAACTACCTTGGAGCAGGGGGAAGGAGGCAGCAATGGTGCAGAGTTCCAGGTTGAAGTAGCACCCCCCCCCCTGCCAAAACTGCCAACATTGGCCTATCTGTGAGTTGAAGGAGAGTCCAACTGCACTTGTTGCTACCTGACATAATCACCTGGATTCTATTTCTGCACTGAATATGTTTATATCTTCCCTTCTTCCACAATACTCAAAGCAGAAACAATTGGTTACTTGACACAGTCTCCCATCCCAGCACCGACCAAAGACCTTCACCTCAGCGGGGTTGCTCAATGCTGTGCCCCCAAAATATGAGCTGCCGACTCATCTGTATGATCATAGCTTCTAAGAACAGCTGCATTTTGAGGACACCCAGTTCCAAAAATTCTGAACAAACTCCTGCTGCATTAATTAAGTCAGATGAGAAAACCAAGCCTTATGGAAATTCCACTTTTAAACCAACAAGGGATCAAAGCAGCACTGACAATGATAGTCTAGGTAGGAGTTTACCCTGATTTTAAGAAACCTAATAATAAAACCAAAAATTGACAACTCAAGTAGGTAATCTATGTTGAACTGGGTGAACTATTCATGACAACTTTATTGTTCTGGATGACCAAGCAAACTAGAGTACAGTGCTGCTACATCATTACCCAGTTTTGATCACTGAAAGAGCTGGCCCAGCCATTCACATGCATCACCCCTTGATAGCACTGTGATGACCTGTATATGTGAATGAACCATGTTATACTATCTGTCACATCACAGCCAGAAGTTGCATATCACTCTACAGGTTGCCTCCCCCCAAGTCATAGGGGGTATGTTCCTGGACTTACTCTTTATAAGTGAAACCATAGATAATAGTGAACTGCCATAGAATACCATAGAATCGCGCTGGAGGACCTAGGAAATGGCTCTCTAGACATTTGGAGGTCCTTCAGAATGAATCTATGGTCAACATCTGGTGGCAGGTGCCCATAGAGTTGCACTGCAAGACTTCCAGATGCCTAGAGAGACCCCCGATGTCTATTGAAATGCAGTTAAATGACTGCAGTTAAATCAAACCACAGTTAACAATATCCGAGATATGTGCAGGAGGGGCGGGATTTGACTTGTGAAGTGGATATCTTTCAAAAGTGACACATTCAGCTGCCATTCATCAAGTATAGAAAGGACTATGAGGTCCTACAGAGTCTAGAAAAATTATCTGTTTAGGCTACAGCTCCTCAAACCCCACAGCCATGTGAACTGAAAGAGTCTAAGAGCTGTAGTCCAAACAAGTAACTCTTCCAGTGCCTGAGTCCCCATTGCGTCATATTTTAGACTGAACGCTCATTGGGGAAAGGACTTTCTGATATTGCTGCTGCTGTCATCTGTTGGTCTATCTGTCTTTCCAGCAGGAAAGATGAAACAATTTACATTAACACAGAAACCCATCTATGAGATGAACAATTTTAAACAACCCCAGACATACTGTTTGCTGTACCAATTTTAAAAGTAAAGAAAACTTAAGTGTACATCCTTCCCACATCATTAGACCCCAAATGATCACCTCATCAGCATTAATCCTGCATATACTAGAAAACTGCACATGGGGAATTCTGAAGGATAGGTTACCTATTTATTTTCCTAGTGTATGAAATAATGTCATCTATACCTACAATATGCCCTCAAATCTAACAAAGAGAATAACAAGTGCTGCTGTCCAGTGGCACAATTAGGGTTCCTGTCAATGGAATAAACCGTTAATTACAAACATCTGCTTTATCCTACATTCTAATTACCTAATCTAGCCATCTGTAATTTTTATGATTTCCCCTGATTTCCTTTCTTTGCTGTGTGATTAATGAGAACTACATTTTGAGCTAACAGCTAATCTCCTCCTTCTGCAAACACGCTCCGCCACCTCTTAGCTAGAAAGCCTTGGGATTTCCATGGTTTACAGGACTCTCCTGGCAAGCCCAGCTGTCTAACCCTGCCATCCAGAGCTATCTGGAGAAGTTCACTTCCCCAGAGGTAGGTGGGTAAATTTGTAAAATCCCTAGTCAGAGAGACCCTGCGTTGAGATCAGAAGTCTGTCAGCATCAGGTATTAAACATAAGAAGAAAAGTGTAACAGCTCTGCCATCAGGAGTAATGTTGAATGTGTTTTGCCAGGAAGATACTGGTCCAGTGTATACAATATTGTGTGCAAACCAGCTGCCACACGTTCTGAGCCCTCTGGCTGTCAGCAGCAAGCAACACTTATCAGAGCAATCACTGCATGTTTCAAAGGCTCTGGGTGACCGTAGCAGCAGCCATCAGAATGGATGCCTAGGAGTATCCGTGAAGCTCCCAGTTCAGTCTTTTCAACACCGCTACCTGGTGATTTTCACTTGATCACACTCACACCCTGGTAGTGCCTGGCTGTTCTTAGCAGGAGGAAGAAACAAGAGATTACAGTGACTTTACTGCAATGGAACATCTTTGTTCCATCGTGCTCTCTGGGAGAAGCCTGATATTGCTGGAAGGTGAATGTACCCATAAACGGCAGCACCGAGAGTGTCGGAAGACGGCTTTTCACAAAGCGTCTTAGCTATCAGTTGAGACAGCTGTTGTGGCAGTCACCTGGAGGCTTCAGAATATGTGCTGTTTTGCTTTTCCAGGGTTTTTTGGGAGCAGGGCTATTGCGTGGCCATGAAACACACATTGTATCAATGTCAGAGAAAGCAGCAACCGCAATATATAGTGAGACGTCCCTGTACTTTACCTCACATAGGATGTATCTAACATTAGAAATCTAAATTAGTTTTTCATGGTTTTTTTCCCCAGGCTGTGAGGCTGTGAGGCTGTGTTCTGGAAGAGTTTATTTCTGATGTTTCGCCTACACCTGTGGCTGGCATCTTCAGCTGTTAGAATGCACAAAGAAGCTATTGAAATCCACAAACACCTGGACAACTTCAACAAGAAAGAGGAAACTCTAAAAGTAAACAAAATCTGGCTACCAGTCCTGAAAAATACGAAAATCAAAACTCAATATATGCAAATGAACTCCACCCAGGGACAAGGGGATTTCTAGCAAACAATGGACCATTAGCCAAACAGACACTAATCATTCTTGCATATCTCCACCCAGAAACTAACCATTCAAATACACAAATTTATATATCCTCTCCAACAGGAACTCACAGTATATAACCCCCCCTCCTACCCAACCATTCTCTGGAGATGCCAGCCACAGATGCAGGTGAAACACCAGGAATAAACTCTTCCAGAACATGGCCTCACAGTCCGGAAAAAAAAAAAAAGGAAAACCTATGGATGCCAGCCATGAAAGCCTTCGACTTCAAACTAATTACTTTAATTATTGTAGCTTTGGTGCTACTATGGCATGACCCTGCTGTAACTGCATGTGACACATGTACTAATATTTCCAATGAACACATTTTTAAAGCAACAAATTGGAAGGAGAGGGAGGTGAAAACAGTGCTGCTTAACCCACTCCCCATAAGCTATTTTTTATCTTATACTCCTCTAGCTGCTTCACCCCCTCCCCTCAGGGTTATGTATGTATGTTTGAGAGTAGTTATTCATCTGGATTCCCACTGGGGTAACATTGGTGAGGGGGTCAGTTTATTGAAGGAAACTGGTGAACAGTGAAAGGTTTGTGTGTCCCTCCTACCAATTCTCCCCTCTAAATTTTTCCCACCTCCCCAAAGTAACTTTGCTCTGTAGAAGAATAGCATCAGGGCCTGTTACGCATTGGCATATGATGAACCACGTTTGAGATCCTACATGCGTTTCCAGCTGCTGTCAAGCTCCAGGAGATACCCCTGCTACCGTGGAGAGGGGAGAGGATTCAGATCATGGAAAAGCAGCTGGTCTCAGCTCAGCCACAAATGGAATGCAACCACATTTTCCTTCCCCCAGAATCCCAGAGCAGCCAGATCTTTATTGTCTGAATTGCTTCCCCTGCTTCCTCCCCTTTCCTCTGGCAATAGGGAGGAGCAGCAGCCCCTCCAAGGGCTTGACAGCTGCTGTATGTGAGAGGTTTTGGGTCAGAGCACAAGAGCAAGAGAATAGCCCTTTGAGTTGCATCCAAAAAGAGACATAAGCTGCACTAGGGCATGGCATAAATTGCTAAAAGGATGCATGGCATGTTAGTCCCAGAATCTCCCTATGAGGAAAACTCAGAAAAGACTGCTAGCTGGGAGAGAAGGACTAGGCAATACATTCAATGGATTTTGCACAGATATGATTAACAATGGATTGCCTCTCTTAAGGTTAGAACAAGGCCACAAAACATAACATTTTTTTTTCATGAATGCAGAATTGTGCAATAGCAAGGAGCAGTGGTGTGAGGGTGGGTGGGGAGGAATCTATTTTCATTTCTGTCTGTCACTATTATTCCCTGGCTTTATTAGCAAGCCTTATTTATAATGCATCTCAGCTGTCATCTGAGGGAGTTAGTGATGGAGAGATCATGCCAGGTATGTAGCAAGACCAAGCAGTGAATGAGCTGCAGTGTCTCTCCGGATGGGAGGAGGTGTGGGTGGACAGTGATGGAGAGAGCTCCTCTGAGCTCACAACGGGTTCCAAAGATGTGCAAACAGGTAGCCGCTGGGTGGGAGCAGCACCATCCGCTAGATGTCAACCTGCCCTCAGTATTTTAGGGCCACGGAAACAGTGATGCAATGCATACCACTCTTCCTTTCTCCACTTAAGGTCACTTTGACCTTTCACGTGAGCAGGAAATACAAGATGCTGGGCGTCTTGTAGCAACTGCCTATTTATGCATTAACATTTCCAGCAAATGCCTGGGCTGTTCACACTTTTCTCAGACGCCTCTCCACCCACATTTCCGAAAGAGCAGGATGGCTGCAAGACAAGTCACATGGGAACAGTGTCCCAGCATGCTTTTCTGCTCAGATTCCTAAGGGAGAAAGCAATCACTCTCAATACAGTAAAAAGAAATGTTTTTAATTAAGGGACAGACAAGGACCACTCTAGTAATGTCCTGTGCCAGGAAAAAGGCAAGATGGAAATTAATTAATTAATTAATTAATTAAGTCAACTGTACCTTTGTTAATAAACAGTTTGATTAAATATTCAGTAGTGGGTATTGGGTTTGGAACTAGGGGATGGGAGATTCAGAATCTAGTCTCTACTGGGTCATAAAAAAAAATCACTGGTTAACCTTGGCCTGGCTGTTCAATCTCTCATTCTCTCTTCTCCTGGCCTACCTCACAGGGTTGTAGTGAGGATAAAGTGGAAAGAAGTAACATGTAAAGTGCCTTAAAGCAAGGACGAGCAACTGCAGAGGGGGCCAGGGTCATTCTTCTACCATGTACCTCTTCCTCAAGCTGGAAGTGCTGCTGATATTCAGCCACACACACACCCAACCCCACCACCTCCTTCTTTTCAGGGTGTTTTGTGGGCTTTTTGAGCAGCTTGGGCAGGATGTAAAACAATGCTTAAAAACCCTCATAGTTTTTTTAAAAAATGATGTGGGAGCTGGCGGGGGGGCAGACTTCTGGGGGCTTCACTTTACCCACCCTTGCTTATGGGAAAGGAGGTATATAAATACAACACATAAATAAATACATAAAGGTCCCTCCCTTTCTTCCCACAGGCCTGAATTACATTGTGGGCTGAGGACTGGACATGTCTCTTTACTTACTGCTGGCCCAGTAAAAGGAATGTGGTCACAGTTCTCCAGCCATGACTGGTTGAGGCTCTCTGCAAATTCTTGGAAGAATGCATGGGACTGGTTGAAAATAGAAAACCCCATGATATTCACCCGATCGTCCAGAAGGCTGTCCAGTCGCTGAAGGGAAAACTCCTAAAGGAAGCCAACAATCAAAGCACAGAAAGCAGAAGTTACGAGGTATGAAAGAACAACATGTGTTCTGTAGTTCTCAAGGAAAAAATGAAGAGAGACAATCTAGGAGAACGTAAGGAGTGGCAATGAAGATGTGGTATAGCCTTCGACTTCACACTTATATAGCTGCTTGGAGCTTCCTCCAGGTACTCTGCCAAATGAGGGGAAGCAGGTGACTACTAAGAAGAGAGAGGTTTATCACATGAGAGAAGGAAAGCGAAAGTGCAGCTGGCTAATAGCGACTTCTGTTCTGCCTTACTGCATGTCATCGGTGGATTTGGTATCCACAGTTTCTCTTATCCACATGTGAAAAAAATAGGTTCTCTCTAGGCATTTTGAGGTCCTCCAATGTGATTCTATGGTCAACTTCTAGTGTTTGTCTCATTGAAAATAATAGGGTTCCCTATTATTCACAGTTTCAGGTATCCATGGGGGGCTGTCTTGGAATGTATCACCCATGGATATGGGGGTCAACCTGTACTTCTTCAATTTTGGTCCTTGAAAAAAAAAATCCATTCGAAAAAAGACTCGCTTTTACAACCATCTCCCATGGAACCAGAACTGAAGAACTACTGAAAAAAAATATGATGTCATGTGATAAGGCAGAAAGGGAGGTGTTATTATCTGGCTGCACTTCCACTTCCCTTCCCTCATGCGATAAGCCTTAGAGCCTTTTTGGAGGTGGTGCCTCCAATGATTTACCCAGTACCTATGTAACACCATGGATTGACTGGTTTAGCCTACTGGGTAGGGAATTCTGAAGGGAGGGTCTGTGCCCTTAAACTATGGATGAGAATCATGCAGCTTCCTAGATGTTCTTGGACTGCTGCTCTGGGCATCCATCCATCTATCCTTCCTTACCTCCCTCCCTCTATTTATATCCCACCCTTCTCCCAGGCTGGGACTCAAGGCAGCCTACAAAAAGACAGAATAAAATAAAACTCATATAGTTTGAAAACATACCAAATCAAAATTAAAACAGTATTAGATAACAACTGAATTAAAACCAATTAAAATCTTATTTTAAAACAGATTAAAACAGTACAGCACCATAAAAGCCAGCATGCTTTACCATCTTGACTAGGGCTTCTGGGAGATGCAAACATCTGGAGGGCAACCTGATTCCCATCTCTGTCTTAAAATTTTGTTGCAGACTATAGAGAAAGAGCCAGAGAGGAACTGAACGGCTGTTCTCCAGGGGCAGGAATTTAGATCCTAATTAGGTAATGGATTTCAGTTTATGTTTGCAGTGAGAATGGACGAGCAAATTCTTGTAGTGGTATGATGTATGAGCATCAGTCTGGTACTTTATTTTAAGGCTTTGATGTTTTCCTTATTGGAATTACTAGTCTTCGTGGCTTGCCTTCTGCAAGAGAAGGTTGTGTGAGACAGTTCTGAGGCGGATTCCCCAACTTTGGAGGAAAGAGACTTTGTGGGACTTTTTCTGCAATTAGCATAGAGAATGACTTTTTTTTATTCTCCTAAACAATTTAGTCCATCTGCTTAACAAAACAAAAACAAAATCCTGTTCTAATGCTTTTAAAATGTTTATGTTACTGTTCATTTTACTTTGCTTTAGCTTTTTAAAAATTAGGTTCAGGCTCTAGTGGTATGTAGTATTGCTGTCTTTGGAATTGTCTAGATGGGCAATAAAACCCATCTTCCCCCTGTCTCAGAGCCCTGCAGTCCTGATGACTCAGGGCATTTGCCCTGTTCTGCCCCCAGGCAGTCTTCACCATGCCCGGGGCAGATATAGGGCTGAGACGGTGGGGGGAGATATAGCAACTAATCTTTTTAAGAACCTAGGTGGACATTCTCCATACAGGATCTAGTGCTCACTGGAGGAGCAAAAGCTCAGGACAGTTCAGGATCAGGCCCTTAACTGCTGTAACTTGGATGGAGCAATAATTTGAAATTTAGCAGTTTCATATGTGAAACGTTGTCAAAAACACCCTCTTATCATTTACCGAGTCATAATAACACACTGTGGTTGATGTCGGCTAGCCCCAAGCTGGTGCATTGAAGTCTTGCAAAGTCAGTCCAGGCTGCCTTAAGGAGAAATCTCTCCCTGAGCCAAAGGTTAGGTCACTTGGAGGAGTTTTCATGATGCTATAAAATTTGAGTGTGTTAGGTCAGGCACCCCACAGATAACAGCAGTCGCTGAAGAGAGACTTTTGCCCTGCAATATCTGCTCCACCTGGTCTCCCAGGGAACACAGTTCTGTTCTATTATTTAATAATGTCAGGCTAGCTCTTTGGAAATTATCACGACCATATCAATACACACACACACACACAAATATTATTATTTAGCATGCCTACGTGCTGCCTGCTTAAAGTACAGGTTGAGAATGCAAAGGAGCATAGTGCTTTGG
Source organism: Gambelia wislizenii (assembly GCA_030847615.1). Classification (NCBI taxonomy): domain Eukaryota; kingdom Metazoa; phylum Chordata; class Lepidosauria; order Squamata; family Crotaphytidae; genus Gambelia; species Gambelia wislizenii. The sequence continues at coordinate 37,813,967 of JAUMIR010000007.1, forward strand.
CTGTTGACTTTGCAAAGCTGGCATTTTCCTCACTTTTGAAGGCAAGATTTTATTTGAAGGTCTAAGCTGAACGGAATTCATCTTGATGTGAACACAGAAGGGGCAAGTGAGAGATGGAAAGTCGTGAGCTCATCATGGTTCTCATTTCATCGCTGTTCCATACAGGCTAGAGAGATCCTGCTGACTGACGGAAGCAGTATGCCACACAGCAGTTTATGTTCACAAGGGGATTCTCTAAACGGCAAAAATAGTCCTCACAGAAGGCGAGGAGAATACTGTCTGACTCCATGGGAGTCCACATCATTTCAACATATTGGGAAGGAGGGGGCAAAACCACCATATACTATGTGGGAAAAGCCTTCACAACTTTTCCCGAAGTTTTTTAAGAACAGCAGGGGGAATGTGCATTCCTGCTCATTGGGACAAGCGATTCAATTTGATTCGTTTTCCCTATATGAGTAGAAGTTGAAAGCTGATTGGTCAAATGTGCACAGGGAATGGAGCTGGATAGCAAGGCAACACCTGGAGCCACCACGCTGAATTTTTGCCTTAGCGAGTGAGTGCTAAAGCAATAAAATGACTTTTTTTGTTTGCTTTTTTGCTTAAGCTAAAGATTGCTCTTTTGCACCTTGGATATGTTTTTTTTTTTTAAGACTGTCCAGCGGCGGCAAATTGAGGTAAGTAAAACGTAAGTAATTCACTCATGGCTGCCACCTTGATTCACAGGCATACCTATTTGCACAGTAAATGTGAATAGCTTCACATGCCTGTGATCTGTCAAAAAGAAAAAAAAACCTATTAAGACAAATAGCAGCTGCTGGAAATTGCCATTATGTACTGTGGAAAAATCCACAATTTTTTTCCCTTGTACAGAGAAGTCCCTGGATGTCACCCAGTGCTGTTAAAAAAACAACAAAACAAAACAAAACTTTTGACTGTTGAATTCAGGACTGTCCATAAACGTTCTGGGGAAGCTCTAAAGATCCAGTAAATGAATTTTGACCCTTAAGTTCCTCCGTAGGGTGTACCAGCTTCCCAATCAAAACTTGAAGTAAATGGAAATCCAGTTTTGCAAACCTCCCTCCTTTTGTGGGAAAACAAGGGGCTGGACATTGTTTTAAATGAAATGTGTTGCTCCGGAAGGCTCCCAAGAGTAAAAATTATCAGGGGATTTTGGCCAATTCCCTCCGCACTGGGGGTGGATGGAGGCTATGGCTGCCTTGGGTTCCATATTTGGGAGAAAGGCAGGATACAAACAAATAAATGAATAAAAAATTGGGATTGCAAAACAGCCCTACAGAGTACATGATTCCTATTCCTGGTTTAAATGATTCATTAAATAGGCTTATAAGCCGTCCTCTGATAGGGCCTCTAACAGAGTCCTGCAGCAGGGTTTTTACTTTAGTACTGTATAGGAAAGAAAGAGAATGGAGTTGCCCTTAAGGAGCCAGTGTATAGTTAATGTCCTTTTTAGGGGCTTATCGCACAAGGAAGTAAAATGGAAGTGCAGCTGGAATGGTTTGCCTTCCGTTCCACCTTACCGCATGACGTCGCAGTTCTTCAGTTCTGATCCCATGGGAGACTGTTGTAAAAGTGGGTCTTTTTCCTAACAGATTTTTCCAGTTAGAAAAAAGATTCGCTTTTGCAACCACCTCCCACAGGACTGAAGAACTATGATGTCACGCAACAAGACAGAACGGAGGATGAAAAGATCCATCTGCACTTCCATTTTACTTCTTTGTGCAATAAGCCTCTTAGTGTGTCCGTTCTTCAAAAGACCTTTAAGAGACTTCATATCCATGGAATGGCTACCAAACCCTTGCATAAAAGGAAGCAGGCAAGTGGGGCCATTTGCTGATTGTCTTAATAACGAGTATATGAATTTTGGAAGGGTCCTTAGAAGAATCTCTCTATTGTGAAATGCAGGTGCCTTTGCAGCAGCAATCAGATTCTGACAATTAGTTATCTCTGGAAGGCAAGAAAGGCCAAGATGCTATTATTAGGCTACTTGAAATAGCAAAAGAAGCCTATCAACTTGCCCAACAAATTACTCATATCACTGCCTCCTGGTTGTAAAATCTCTCCTCCTTTGTGAGACCCTTATTGTGGCTTTAATAATAAGATCACCTACATAGGAAAGAGGCAGTAAGATCTCCTCCTCATGATTGGGATGGGGTGGGGAATGATAAGATTTTTCTTGTGTTGATTTCTTGTGACAGTAGGACCGTAGCGCTCTCTCTAACCTCTTCCTTCAGCAACACACACAAACACACACACACACACACGCTTGTGGAGTGTGCATGTATCTCCCTGTATTAATTACAGCAAGGACTTTATTGGATTTTCAGATCTGCTGCAGATTAACAGCTTTCCAATCATTCCCTAAATGCTGCTGATGCTGCTGTAGGAGGGTTTTATGATCAAATGAAGGGACAGATGTGGAAGTGGAGAAATCAGATGAGCTCCAAGGGAACAGTCGTGCATCACTAAGTTTCTCTGAGCTCACAAAGCACTGTTCTGCCATTATTTCAGCTTTTCTTACTATACCCAACAGTATTCTTAAGAGCAGGGAAAGGGAGAACATTGATAGCTGGAGTCAGCCCAAAACATTTTGCTGCCTGAGGTAAAGAAAAAGATGGTGATGTCCTCCAATAGTGAAAGAAGACATCTGGACTGCCAGTTGCCTGAAGAATTCTGAACTAAGAATGGAAAGAATCTTCATGACTATTCAAAAAATCATTTAAAAATATGTTTCTCAAATGTTGGAAAACCTGATGAAGAGAATCTTGTACTGACAAGAATAGTGGCAGTTCAGAACTTATTCTGTGCAGAATTCACACATGGTTTTTTTATGGGCATAAAACAGCATTTTCTGCACAGAAAATAGTAAGTACCATACAGTAAAGTCTTCCAAAACTATGTAGCTTTCAAAAGACTTTCTCACAGTGGGAAGGAAATTGCTCAAATTACTTGTTTCCTTTGAGAACAAAATTAGCAAAGAACAATATCCCTATGGAAGCAATAGTTCCTCTCTGGTACCTTCCATTCTGTCTCCTGGCACTCAGCCTGACTCATGCATTACCACTCACTGCTCCCATTTCTGGTCCAGGGGCTACCTTATGGGACTGATATGAGGAATACCTGCTACTGTGTAAATGCCAACCACCATTACCAGTAGTAGACTCCAGCCAGTACTTTTTTCAGCAGTTAAGGCTGCAACTTCCTGCAAGTGGTGGTGATGGGGCTTGGTATCATAAATATTTGTACTCTGAAATTTTATTTTGTCCCTCTGAACTCCTTTTAATATAAAATTAGTTTGGTGTTTTGCCTCTTAATTTATCATTGTATGAAGGTAATGATACTTAAAAGGGAATCCCTGAAAAGTCCCTGGTTGGGTTTTATGCTAAACCTCTGTAAAAGTTGGACTCGGGTGAGTTTTAACCGTCTGCTTACTTCTATAATGGCTCCATCCCAAGCCAGTGGCATCTTGTACAATAAGCTGAGGAAGTGCCTTGTCCCCAAATAGTGGAGTATGTACCCCTATAATCCAAACAACAGGGGGGGCATGCTCTTCCTTAGGTACTTCCAAGATGACTGAGGCATGTCCAGTGCACACACAGGTTTATACGACAGTTTCCCTAAGACAAATGTAGACAAAAACTCCAATCATAAATAATTGTGTGAATAGCTTTAAAAAGTAAATAGTGGGCACTTTCACATACCTATCATGTTGAGACAGGCGTGTGTGTGTCACATGCATGTGCACACACACACTCCCTCCTATGGTGCAATTCCAGACTGGCTTCCTGCACTTGGTATTTGTTGTTGTTATTGTGAGCCAGGTGAACCTGTCATGGGGGTTTTCTTGGCAAGATTTGTTCAGTGGAGTTTGATGTTGCCTTTCCCTGAGGCCATGAGAGTGTGAGTCCTAGTCCAACACTACACCACTCTATCACTTTGGTTCTACACTTGGTACACTTACACTAGAAGAAAAGTTTCCTTTGTGTACATAGGAGTTTTTGTTCCAATGCAATTAACTGGTGAAAAGGACTCCATCAGGATGATCCAGGAATTACTGTAGGGAAAGGAAGGGTTAAAGTCCCTCTGCCTACAACTTAGGAAAGAGCATTCCCAAGTTTTCTTATTCTTCACAATACATAGTGTCTTGATACATGGACAAACCACCTCAACCATTTTTTGTGAAGTACTGTATGATATTTCTTTTGTCCCTAATTAATGAGTTCACCATAAGTCGACAGGTTGCTTGAAAACACAGACACATTGGGAAGAAGGAAAAGACTAGTGATTATTTTTTCTAAGCAAAAACCCATAGCATTTTGTGCAAAATATTTACTACTTTTTGTGCAACAAAGTTGGTAACATTTTGAGAAAAAGGCCTAAGTGTGTGTGTGGTGGGGTGCAGAGGGGAAATCTTTGGGGGGGAAATGGTAAAACTCTTAGAAGCTTGCCCAGTTTGGGGCATAAAACGTTTTGAAATTTTTCATTCTCCAAGGCAAAAATGGAATAAGTGGACACATAAATCCCTGCGGCTTCTCCTTCTGGTTTTTAAAGGCCATTCACAGAACTGCATTCATTGTGTGAATGGCTTCTTGTGTAGCCTGGTCCTGATATGGCACCATCTGTCTCCAAGATGAAGTAAATGTTTTAGGAAACCAGTATCCAGTGCTCCTCTGCAGCACCATCTTGGAGATACCTCCTTCACCGCATCAGCCTCACAGTCAGCTTTCAAGAAATGTTAGGACAAAATGTGCCACCTTTAGCATCATCTAAAATCAGCTGGCTGATGGAACCACTTCACTTTGCTTTGTGGAAAAGACAATTAGAGATAAACACTGAAAAAACTTGGCTTATCAGATCAATGAAAATGTAGCAGGTTAATGTAATCTCAGCAGAGGATATCACTGGTAACATGCTTGAAAACTTCAGCAATGAAGAGGACAAAATCATTACAGAAGCATCAAGGGTATGTAGAATCATAAAATTGGAGGAAAGCACAAGGGCCATCCAGTCCAACCCCTTTCTGCAATGCAGGAATACCCAATCAAAGCTCTCCAGACAGATGGCCATCCAGCCTCTGTTTAAAAACCTCCAAGGAAGGAGACTCAACCACACTACAAGGCAGTGTATTCCACTTCCAAACAGCTCTTACTGACAGGACGTTCCTCCTAATGTTTAGGTGGAATATCTTTTCCTGTAGTTTGAGTCCATTGCTCTGGGTCCTAGTCTATGGACTAGCAGAAAAGAAGCTTGTTCTCTCTTCAATATGATATTCTTTCAAATATTTAAACATGGCTATCATGTCACCTCTTAACTTTCAGACTAAACATACCCAGCTCCCTAAGTCGCTCCTCATAGGGCATGGCTTCCAGACCTTTCCTCATTTTGGTCACCCTCCTCTGGACATGTTCCAGCTTGTCAATATCCTTCTTGGTTTGTGGTGCCCAGAACTGGACACAGGATTCCAGGTGAGATCTGACCAAAGCAGAATAGAGTGCTATTATTCTCAATCTAGAAACTACACTCCCATTGATGCAGCCTAGAATCACATTGGCTTTTTTAGCTGCTGCATCACACTGTTGACTCATGTTCAGCTTCTGGTCTATTATGATTTCTAGATCACTTTCACATGTACTGTTGGCAAGTGATAGGGTTATGCATAATCAACAATTACATAGGATGCAACCTTCAAAGGAAACTCCCATTTCAGACCAAAGGTGGGAGAATCAAATATTCTTTTTATATATGTAACTAGCATGTTGTAGCTTAGCTTCACTTTAATATGTTAGCCTTCAATATTCAAGTAATATTATTCAAGCCACCATGACAGGAGAGAGCCTTCTCAGTGGCTGCTCCCTCCCTCTACAATTCCCCTCCACAGCAGGCTAGACTGATCCTGTCCCTTCTCTCCTTTTGACAGCAGACAAAGCCTTCTTGTTCAAGTAGGCTTTTAATCTGTAATTGCTTGCAGGAAGCCATCTTAAGGGAAGAGGGTGCTTTACTTTTTGAAAATCCCTGCATGCCTTTTAATGACTGTATACTGTTTGTAAATGATCATTTTAATCTCTCTCTCTGGCTTTTCTTTGCAAACGACGATTCAGGAAGGACTCATCCCACGCTTTCTGCAAACGCGCTGATGACTAAAAAGGCCAATCCAAGATAAACAAGTCCGGTTGCAGAAAGCACAACAGAAGGTCTCCTTGGGGGATGTTTGTGATTCTTTCTGCATTGTCTTTTCTCTTCAAGATTTGTTCGGTGTGAGTTCTCAAATAAGGCTGCAGCATTGTGGATATTGTGTCTCCATGCCTCCTGATGTGAGGCCAGGGCGAACCATTGTTGGTGATCAATTTGGCCGAGCCTGAGATGTTGTTTCAGGGGGTCCTTGTATTGCTTTTTTGGAGCGCCCCTCTTACGCTGACCTGTGGCGAGTTCACCGTAGAGTACTATTTTGGGGAGGCGATGGTCCTCCATCCTAGAAAAGTGCCCTGCCCAGCACAGCTGTGTTCTCAATATCATGGCCTCAATGCTGGTGATCCCTGTTTGCTCCAGGACAGCAGCATTCGTCATATAGTCAGTCCAGTGTATATTTAGGATTGTGCGTATACAGTGCTGATGATTGTTTTAATATGATGATTTTAATTGTATGTACATTTTATTGTTAGTTTTTACCTAATTCTTTTTGTGAGCTGCCACAGGTCTCACTCTGGGAGAAAGGTGGCATATCAATGAAATAAATAAATACTCTGTATTCACAGAGGAAGCACTAAAATATTTAGCCCATGGCACAGTTTAACAGTAGATAATCTTGCATCCTGCCAACACAGTTGTGTTTAAGGCTTCCAGTGTGAGTTTGTTAAAAGGGGATACTTGGGAGTGATTTTTTTTAAGGGTGTGTGTGTTAATATTGTTAAAATGTAGTTTTACTGTTCCAAGTAAGATAACAGCATCTTCTCCCAAATGCTAGCGGAGGAAGACTTAACCTCTGGAAGTATGTCTCCTCTCTCTGAATCCAATGGTTGCTGCTAAGTCAATTTATCATTCTATGCTGCCCAGAAAACATTTTCATTTATTCACTAAACAGTGCAATATTACCCCTAAGTGCTTTATGGCTTAAAAATGGAAAAGAAAATGCTGTGTACATTTGTAATATATTGACTGTGTCAATGATTGCATAATAAACTGCATGCAGAAATAAATTTCCTCTTTAAACAGTACATCTTTTGGCCAATATAGTTGTGTTTTGAGTTTCTGGAAGCGTACAGTAGGTTCCATGGACATAAGCATTTCAACTCCAGTTATTTCCAGATTCTGTACAGCTAGTCACTTGCAAATGCCCAGAAGCTGCGTGGAGTACAAACCCCCAGAACTTTAACTTCACCATTTGCCCATCTGAAAGGAATTATGACAAAACTCTTCTCATTGATGAAAAGAATATTTAACATCAAAGAGGATCACACTCATCAAATATGTGGAACTCTATTCCTATCTGACCCACCCAGAATTTCACCTTTCTAGAGTGCAGGAAAAATACTGCTGGGTTCACAACTATTACGATCCCATATCAGCTAGAGAAGCTCTGTAGGTTGATTCATATATAAAGGTGGTTGTTGTTGTGTGCTTTCAAGTCATTTCTGACTTATGGAGGCCTTAAGGAGAACCTATCAGAGGCTGAGAATATGTGACTTGCCCAAGGTCACCCAGTGGGTTTTCAGGGTCAAGCAGGGATTTGAACCCTGGTCTCCAGAGTCGTAGTCCAAGACCTAAACCATACTTGATCTCACACCATTGGCCTGAAGCTCAATACATGAACTTCCTCCATTGAAAGGCATTCTTTTTCCCTTGGCATAAGGTGACGAGGAATTCTGATGTGTGGTAATTAATTTGGGATGGCTCATTCACACATGAAAGTGAACAGTAGGTGATGGAGTCAACCAGATGTGTGCTAGTCCTATGAGCCAAAGCCCTTGGTCAGCTACTGAGACTAAGGCAGAGCATTATGTGATTTCCCTCATATGAGTTTGGAAGCTTACTTTTTAAAAATTGCAGAGCCTGGGAATAACTAGTTATAGATAGCAAGTTGCTTGCATTAATTCCTTTGGTCCAGCTGATCAAGGTACAGGTTGAGTATCCCTTAACTTGAAATGCTTGGGACCAGAAGTGTTTCTTCTTTTGGCTTTTTTTGTAATACAGTTGGAGCCCCCATATCCATGGAACTGATACCCATGGTTTCAGTTATCTGCAGGAAAAAAATAGGAGACACATACCATAGAGTCATGCTAGAAAATGCCTAGAGAGGCATCCTCTCTAGGCATCCTCTAGGTCTTCCAATGCAATTCTATGGTATGTTTTTACTAAGTCCTTTATTTTAATAGGGTTCACTGTTATCTGTGGTTTCCAGTATCCACAGCATTTCTTGGAATTAAACCCCTGTTGATATGGGGACCCGACTGTAGCTGTATTTGTATATATGTAATGAAACATAATGAAGCTGGAGAGAGACTGAGGATCTGTGAAATGTTGGGAGTCATGGATTCCTGCCATATCACAGATCTTCGCATCACTTTCCAGCCACGTCTCTCTTCTGCCTCGCAAATTTCCGTACAGGTTTGGCAGTGTAAGAGCTGTTCGGCAGTGGAACACACTCCCTCAAAGCATGGTGGTGTCTCCTTCCTTGGAGGTCTTTAAACAGAGGCTGGATGGCCATCTGTCGGGGATGCTTTTATCAAGTTTTCCTGCATGGCAGGGGCTTGGACTGGATGGCCCTCATGGTCTCTTCCAACTCTACAATTCTATGATTCTAGATTCAAATCCTGTATATATAAGGGGATAACTTCCACCTTCAGCAGAAATGAGAGGTATTTTCCTTCCCTCCAATGAAAGCCAGACATATATCTCTGTATACAGAATCCAAGAAAAGCATTGTCTTCACATGGTACCAGACTCCATTCATGCTGGGGAACAAAGTGGTACCAGCTGCATATAACCGGTTGGCTGTAGGCACTGGTTCAATTTCTCCCTTTTTTTCACACCTCCTCTCGGCTGGTAATAATTTGTAGCTGCTTCAGTTGTTACCTTCTAATCTCCCTGATAAATGTTTTGAAATTTAAATGCCCAGCCTTGGGAGAGAGAAGGAGATATATGGGAGAGAGATAGAGAGAGGCATATAGAAATTACATGAAAATAATGAGCTACAATGGCATTAATTCCACAACATACTTTTGGAGATATCCGAAATCTTTCTCGTGTTCCATTGTATGGTTTCTGACCTCCCAGGGCTTTCTTTGCAGGGTGGGTAAGGGGGACACACTTTCATTTCCTTGAAGCTCACAGTAGCCTGTTAGTATTTTTCTAGCTGGAAATCACCTGTTTAGGATTATCATTATTATAAATCAAGCATCAATGTGGCTACAATTTATTTATTCTAATGGATTTCTAATCAGTTTCCCCCCGCTGCTGAACAAATTGTTTTAATTAAAACTTTCAGTCAAATACATTAACTAACAGCGTGGCCAGCTGTACTCGCATTAAAGCTTACATGGGGAGCAAGTACTACTGAATCTGATGAGACTTATCTGGGGTAGAGAAGGAACACAGTTTAGTTTTAGATGAGCCATTAAAACTTTTATTACTGTGAAGTCAAAGCCTTTCAGGGCTGGCATCCATTGATTTTCCTTTTTTTTTTCCCCGGGCTGTGAGGCCATGTTCTGGAAGAGTTTACTTCTGACGTTCCACCTGCATCTGTGGCTGGCATCTTCAGAGAACTTTCTCTGAAGCTGCCAGCCACAGATGCAGGCAAAATGTTAGAAGTAAACTCTTCCAGAACACAGTTTCACAGCCCGGAAAAAAAAAAAAAAAACCAAGGAAAAACTTTTATTACTGTTGTTCCGCATAGCATTTGAATAGTTTTTAAAAACTGCTGGCCTTATTTTTAATTTGTTTGGTATGGTATTTCTTTACCATGATATGTTTTATATCACTTAATTTTTATGTAAACATGGGAGCCTTGGGTGGTGCGGAAATAAAGAACACTTGAGATGTCTTGGCAGGACTCAGCCATGATCCAGTGCTAGGTCCAGGCACCTCGTCCAAAGCAAAGCTTTAAGAAGTGGCTTTTCTTGGACTACAGCTCCCAGAACCTTCCAGACAGCATGGCCAACAGCCATGCTGGATTGCGGATTGGGGGAGATGTTATTTTAAAAAAGCCATTTTTATCAGTTCTGTTCCAAAGACAAACTGTACGATCCAGCTATCAGGCAGAATTCATTGCTGAAACACACTCTCCAAGGGGAGAAAAAGATATATAATAGAGTGAAATGGCTCTCCCTTAAAGGAAGGGAGAATTTGTCCAAAGATGGATAGATGGTATGTATATTTAAAAGGGAGGATATTAAACTAACAGGAGATGGAGAAAGCAAATTATAAGGTGATGAAGCAGCCGAAGAGCCTCAACTATTGCATGGACAAGACAGCAAACAGGAGATCTTCAGAGTTGAGTGAACATTACTTCTCATTACCACCGATGCAGATTTACTCATTTTCTTCCCAACCCTCTTCCCTCTTGACCTCAACCTTTGAGAAACTCAGCATTAGTATGAGAAGAATATGTCAAAGATATCATCACTTCATGTTGTTAGGGACTCTGCGTCATCTGGTCACCCATGAAGAGCAGGTAGAGTTGATGCATCTTTTTAGGTGTTTCCCTATTTGTTATGTTTGGGTCTCAGGAGACCCTTTGGTACAGCAACTCTGAATCTATATCTGTTTGTCAGGAAAGGGTGTGTATGTTTGAGTAAGAGGCAAGGGGGAGGTTGTGTGTGTGTGTGTGTGCAGCTGTGCATGTGACATCCGCTAAGGTAGCTTCCATCCCACTGCCCATGGCTACATGCAGCCATTAGGGACAAAAAGGTTGCTGTTCCTTGTATGAAAGAAAAAGAAATAAGATAAGATTTCACTCCTAGGCCTGGACTGAAAATTGAGTAATTCAAACTTTCAACAAAATTATTGGGGGGTGGGGGACAGAGGGAGGTGTCCAAATCGTTTTCTTGGGGGGGGTAGTTTAACTGAACAGTGGTGGTTTCCTTTCCTCCCTTAAAAACTGTTTAAATGTATCTTTTGTCACTGTTGTTGTTGGTGGGAGTAGAGGAGTTTTTTTCTTGGTAGCAGCTATCGCCTCAGATCCCCCTCCATGTCTCCTCCAAATGCCCCCATTTGCCATCGTGGTAACTGGTCACCTTTGAAACCATTCCAAAATCCCACTCCCCTCCACACAAACAAAATAGGCACAGTGAATGGAATAGAGAATCTTGTGTCTCTGTGTGTGCACATTTCCTTTCCACCCTCTTTCCCAGTAGTTACTGGTTGGTTATGTGATAATCAAATGATAAGCATACCCGTGTGAATAGCCTCTGCCTTGTGCAATCACCATTTGTGTTGGACCAATCTATGAAATGTTTGCTTTGCCTTCCAAGGCAGTTCTCTGATCTTGACTGTCCCCTAAATGCCCCAGTGCTCGGTGACAGAGCTGGCACTTCTGTCCTAATCTTCTGCCAGAGGTTCCTATCTGTTTTCACATGCTGTGCGTTTCTCTCTCTGCTGAACTGTCTAATTAGTAGGATTTCAAGTCACGATGAGTCACCAATCTTGATGGAAGCCAGCCAGCATCGCATCTCTCTCCAGCCTGATGTTCCCCCAAATTCACAATGATGCAGGGACGGAAACTAATTTCTATAAAGTGCAGGAAAGGAAAGTGGAAGGAGGGAGTGTTTGACAAGTAGAGTTCTCGGCTGACCCTTTTTTTGACTGTAATAAGCTCACTTATCTCTCCAAAGGGATGACCTTCAGTCCATTCCCTGATGCAGGAGAGAATCAACCTCTTGCCCTCTTTCATACTTGACAACTTCTCCATCTTCTATTAGCTTAATACCCTTGCTTTTAAATATACATATCATATTTCCTTCTGACAGCAACCCCCATCCCTTCCTCCCCACGCTTGATTTTAGCTGGTCCTTCCACTTGCCATCCTATAGAGCCAGTCATGCTGATTTTATAACCCTCCCACCCCTCTCCTTGGGCTAGGATATGATTGCAAAAACTCAAAGGATTCATTAGTAGCATGATAATCCCTGCAGATTTATTAGTCTAAATGGCTCCTCTCCCATCTCCTTTCCTCATTTAAATATTACTAATTTCCTTAAATTTCTCTCCCATCTGCCCAGGTTTTCAGCCAGCTACTCTTTTCTTCTTAATTAACCCTGTCAGAACACTGTCGGCAGTAAGGCTACATTTTTTCAATAAATTAATCAATAAATGAGAGTAAATAGAGAACACTTTTCACATGGGATGGACTGAGCTCAAGAACAACTCTCCAAAGGACATCAAATATTTGATCGTTTTGCACAATGAAGCTAGCTGAAGATATAATTAAGTCAGCTCCATACCCTCATCATGTTAGCTTGTCTCAAGCCAGGGAGTACGTTGGCCTTGAAGAAGCACAATGTACAAACCCTATCTTCCAACAGAATTACTTTGAGCCAAGAGTAGTTGTTTCCTTTGCAGAACAACTGTGTAGATACCTCAACCCTCCCTGTCCTGCATTACCAGCTGCATGCCCAACCCAAATTAGCTTGCCTAAAGCTGGAAAGGACTCCTTCATTTGTAGAAACTTTAGAGTTTATCAGACCATCCCTTTAAAGCATTCTTTTGCTGGCATTAAAAAAAAAAATCCATTTTTATGCCAGCAAAAGAATGCTCCCCCCCCCGCACTTACCTCTAATCCCAGCAAAGGCAGCTCTGGCAATGAAAGAGGAAATGAATGGAGCCCCGTTCACTTCCTCCTTTGAAATCCCGCAGAATATCGTGAGACTTCATCGTGCGGGACATTCAAAATAAAAAATAACTCTAAAAAAGTTTTTAAATGCATAAAAACACACTTTAAAACTTACAAGTAATCTGGGAAGGTGTGTCATAAAAAGTGTGTCACTTACCTGGATGTAGCAATCTCACTTGGAAGTGTTCATGCTGGACTGACTACTGATGGGGTAAGTAAAGTTAAAAAAAAAAAAAAGCAAGGTTTCACATGCCAGCTATGCTGGCAAAAAACAAAACAAAACAAAAACAGCAGGCAGATCAATTGACGGTTTAAGCTGTCAATTAAAAAGTTTGGGTTTGGGCAGGGACATAACCATGAAAGGGTGATGTTGTCTTATATGCACACCCTTTCACGGTTATGTGGCATTGTTATGGAGCCATATTTGGTGCATCTATTAAAGTCCTTTGTGCATGAACATAAGGTGCCCTCTTCTATGATTCAGTAGGACACACTGTCAAGTCAGCACCTGCAGTATGCTCTTTTGCCTTCTGCCACACCTTGTGCATAATGGTAATGAATGAACTCAAAAAGATAATTTCTAAAACCACCCCATTCAAGCCATGCTGATCATGTTTATTGTTGAGTCATGCTGGAGGCCTGGTTGTTTAGATGAAGAGTAGGCAACAGTATCTCTCCAGATGCTGTATTTCTGGCCTATAATTTCCACCAACCCTAGCCAGCATAGCCAATAGTGAAGGATTGTGGGAGCTGCAGTCCAAAAACATCTGGAGGACAATGGTTGTCCACTCCTTGTTTGGGTATATGACACGCACCAAAACCTCAGACCCAAACGCGATAATTGTACAGCACAATATGGGCCCCTCTATTTCTCATGGTCACATGCGTTGGGAAAATTATCATGAAGAAATAGTGCATGAACTCTCTGCAGACACTGAGCAATAGACCGTCATGGGCATGAAAGGGCTACATTACTTCAAAAGCTGAGTTGAACTTTTCAGCCTATGTGTAACATTCCAAAGATAAGATAGTTCACATGCTTCAACTAGAAACTTAATGGGAACTTTCACCTATTCCCTGATCCATTTCCAAGCCATGGGAGAAGGAGAAAACATTGTCCTTGTTTACCTATTCTAGCCACTTCTGCAAGGGATAGAAAAAACACTTTTAAACTCATGCCTTGATGTGCCTTCCTGGCTTTGCTCAGGGCAAGGAAGACCCACATCCCTGGGAAATGTTCTGGCTTAGGGGCACGTTCACTGTGGCCTGTCACCCCCCCAGGCACATTGAGCATTGCTATAACCTTTCTATGCTATATCCATTATCTGCCTCATTCGTCACCATTATACTTAATTAAATTCTTCTCTAAGACAAGTGATTTCCTCTACTCTCATCTATCTTTGACTCCCTTTGGTGAGGCTTGAGTGAATCAAGATTCGACAGGGATGCCTAAACAGAGATCTAGATTCACTTGGAAGCATTTATTGCTGGGGTAATATAAACCAAGATGACCTAAATGCCCTAAAGGCACCAAATCCCATATGATCTTGGAAGCTAAGCAGGGTGAGCTCTGGTTAGTACTTGGATGGGAGACCATCAACGAATACCAGGTGCTGAAGGCTCTATTTTAGAGGAAGGACCTGGCAAAACCACCTCTGAGTATTCTTTGCCTAGGAAAGCCCTATGGAGCTGTTCCTCTGCCAGACCAACTGTGAGCAAGAGCCCCATTGGTGGGTCAGATAAGGCAGCTAGGCAGAAGAGGAGAGAGGGAAGGGGAATTTAGTCGGCCGGAACAGAAGGATCATGCTTGCATTGTCATTCTCACTTGCACCTGCTCCCCACAAATAAAAAAAGTAGGTGGCATTCTTCATGTGCTCAGGAGCATGCTTGGAATATGGTGTTCAGTTTCCAATACCCGCAGCTTCATTTTTTAAAAAAAGGACATTGTCAAGCTGGGAAAGATGCATGAAAAAATATGTAACCCCCATATTCAAGGTTCGAGACCAGCTTCCCTACAAACTGATGTTACAATGCTTGGGGGCTGTTTAGGTGTGTGTGTGTTTTAAAAAAGACAAGTAAATATTTATGTACACCACCTTTGCCAGTTTCAAAAGATAAGACTTCCAGCAACAGCAACTATAGATAGATATTTTGTTTAACCTGTCAAAGCTTTTCTTATGTTCACTCTTGAATTTTAAAAAGTCTTTTAAAGTTGCGTCGGCTTTAAGATTTAACTTTTAAAAATGCTTGACCTTTTATAGGTCACATTTATGTTTCAGTCAAAACCAAGGTAGTTTTATCTCCTCTTACTTAAATACCCTAAAGGTATCAGATCCCATTTGATCTTGCAAGCTAAGCAAGAAGCTAAGATGGGAGACCGCCAATGAATACCAGGTGCTGTATTGCTATATTTCAGAGGAAGGAACTGCCACAACCACCTCTGAGTATTCCTTGCCTAAGAAAACCTGATGGAATTCATGGGGTTGGCATAAGGTGGCAGGCAACTTGAAGGCACATACACAAACATAAGATAAACCAATGTGGTGCCATGAACGTATGTAGCCACAAAAGGACTTGAGAGAGACAACGCTGTCTTCCTCTACCACTTGCAGCCTTAAGTGTCTCCTCAGAAAAACAACAACAACACACCAACTTATAGAACTATAGGCTTGGATCCTGGCTATTAATTCTAACACACCCAGGAATGTCCAGGTGACAAGAACCTAGATTAGGACAAATACCCCACTTGACCCATGATTCAGCCAAGTCCAGTAGGCACAAAATGGTTGTGAAAGATTTGCTAGGAGTTGAAAGAAATGGGTGTTGCTAGAACTTTGTCTGAATCAACAGACTAGGACTAGAAAGAAGATAGCTGTGTGTGTAATCTTCTGGATTTTTCATGGTTCCTTGCTCATCCCATTCTCTTTCTCCCTACACATCCTTCTAATGGCTGCCAACATTTCTTCTTACCCATCCTTTCCAGCCCCTTAAGTTGAGAGTACTGTTCCTCTCTACTTGCTTCCATCTGTTTCTGCTGCTCTCCCACCCAAATACATAGCATGCTTTCCTTGCCACTTGGCAAACAAACTCTCCCACCCACACTCACATGCACAAACATGCTCACACACTCGCCACATAAATATTCATTGAAATTATACAAACAGAGTACCACCAGGGTTGGAAGGCACCTCCAGTTAATCACCTCATCAGTCCCGCTACATCCATGGCAATAGCGATTTCATTATCCTTAAACCAGTCTTAGTAAAAAGGGTGTCTCATTTCATTTCTGTAGTCTCAGGAGATGGTATTCTTGCCTGCCTGCCTGCCCGCCTAAAACTTTTTTTTGGTTTGTTTAGCTAGAACAGAGAAATTTGCCTGATGTTTACCCAGGGCTTTTCCCTACTGCTCTAAGCCCATCGCTTGATGTTTACAACCCAGTGTATTATTAGGAGCAGAGAAAGATTTAACTACATTGTTCACTGTTTATTCTTATTGTTATTTACTGTCACGTTGGCTTTGATTTATGGCAACCCTGTGAATGAGAGACCTCTACCAACCTTGACTGTGACTTCCTTGATCAAATCAATCCATCTGTAATGTGGCTTTCCTCTTTTCCTCCTGCCTTCTACTTTGCTAAGCATCATCATCTTTTCTAGTGAGTCATGTTGTCTCATGATAAGTCCAAAGTATGATAGCATCAGTTGAGTCATTTTGGCTTCTTGGAAGTTCAGGCTTGATTTGTTTTTGAACTCACTCATTTATTGCCCCTGGTGGTAGCTATAAAGCTCAACAGCCAACCTCTATAAAACCACAGGTGGGAAACTGCATGGGTGCCAGAGACTAATCCCCCCGACCCCCATAGGTTGCACTCTCCCCCAAAGCAAGGCCAAATACAAGTAACCCCTGTATCCATGGGGGATATGTTCCTGGACTTACCATGTATAAGTGAAACCACAGATAATAGCAAATCCTATTAAAATAAAGGATTTCATGTACAAATATACCATAGAGTTGCACTGGAGGACCTAGAAGATGCCTAGAGAGATGCCTATGGTATATGTCCCTATTTTGTGTCCGATGGATAACTGAGACCATGGATATTGGTTCTGCAGATATAGGGGGGTGACCTGTACCTCTGTTTTCCTCTGCAGCCCTTCTCAAATGGCAACAGGAAATGAGGTTGCATCACTTCCTGTTACTATTTTGAAAATGAGTCAGGATTCTGGGGTAGTTGAAAAAGTGGGTTGAGGATATTTTCATGTTTATACATGCTTGCAGGGGGTGGGTGAGTTCTGCATGATTTAGAGACAAAAATTTCTTGAAGAAAAGCACACTTAATTTTTTAAATAGGGTGTTGGCAGACTAATGGGGCTTCAGGGCCACACTGGGATCCAGCAGCCACATATAGCCCATGGGTGTCATAATGCCCTCTGCCTAAAACTACTATGTGCCCAGCATTCCTTGTCACTCTTACATTGGACACCCACCCAAATGTCTCCTAGAGGAATACCTCAGTTCCCTTTCTTTCTGATAAACAGATTTGTTTTCCTGTGTAACAGCGAGGAGGAATGTGGTGCAAAGTTGTGACTGAGCAAACAACTAAGGGGCGGTGGTGGTGACTGGGATAGATAATCTGCCAAGCAGTGACCATGTGTGCCAGTGTGCTGAAATTTACCAGCCAACTGGCACACTGTGATGTCTGTATTGTGTAGCCAACTTTCTTCTCATTCATCTCAGATCTCAAAGGAAGCCACCTACGATTTCAGCACCTGGGTTTCAAGCAGGTTCTATAAGCAGCCAAGCATGTGCAGAGCCAACACCCAGGGCTTGTCTACATGGGCAAACTCCCCCCCCCCCCCGTACTCACCCTGTATTGCAACACAGTTGACACATGACATTTTCGATGATGTGCATTTTCATTTGGGTTTTCTGCAGGAAACTGCTATGGCTGCCTCCTGTGGAATGATGGGGTTTGTAGTTTAGTGAGGCCGAAGAGGTCTCTGGCTGAGAGTTCTAAATGCCCCTCCCTAAACTGCAAATCCCAGGATCCCACAGGAGGCAGCCATAGCAGTTGAAGTGGAATAATAGCGCTATAATGGTGCAGTGTGATAATCTCATAGAGAAGGGTCTCCTCCAAAGAGCTCGGAACTTGAACAGGCTTGTAATAGGTGCCTCAGATACTAGGCTAGATGGATCAATGGTTTGACTTACTTTAAAACAGATTCCTACATTTTTATCTTTCAGCTCCTACTGTCTTTTAATTGGTGATGCCTGGCACTAAACCTGTGAACATTCTTTCCCTTTGCTCTGTCATTAAGTAAAGCACTAATCCTCTCCTTCCTATGGAAAGACTCTGGGAACTGACCTAAGACATTGTGCCTGTAAAGCATGGCTCTCTTACTGAGTTTTGATGTTGCCCCATGTGATCTTACCCCATGGTTGTGTTTTCTCCACATGTATTTCACACTGGGTGGCATGGTTCACTCCTAGTGCAAACTAACCCTCCGCAGATCCAAAAGAAGATGAACATTCTAAGCCCACATACAAAGCCATGCCAGACAGGAAGCTTGCTTCATGGCTTTGAAGTATGACAGACAAAATTGCCAAGGAAGGGTTTTTAAAATATCATTTTAATGGCATAATAGAGCTATTCAGAAATGATCATGAGAAATCCACACTGTGCAAATGAGGAAGGTTTGCCAATGGCAGAAGAAATCTCTCTCAGAAGTTAATTTCAAGAGAAGAGATTTCATTCAGTGTCTACCCAAGCCCCCGCTTGAATCATGGCATTAGAAAACTGATATTCATTTTAAAAACCTAGACAGAAAACTCCAGCTAATTCTCCTCATTATCTCCTCCCACAAGACAGATCAACTGCTTCATGAAATAAGAGCAACCTTTCCACCTTTTCCAAATATGCTGAAAAGCAGACCATTTTGTCATAGTAAAAGAAAACTCAGGACACATTTTAAATTACTACAAGGACCAGGGCTTCACCACAAAAAAAATTTGTTGGGGAACTTTGCAAATCAAAGCAGCTGCCCGCTACTGTGAAAGCCTTATATGTACTATATCCTTGGTGCATCTCTACAATCACCTTACAAGAACTGGTCTCTGAGGTTGAGCCAGGTCCACTGAGTCTTTCCTCACAGTTGATCTTTCACAAGACCACTTTGTGAAAAAGAGCTTCAGTTCCCCCACCCCCCACAAAACCCAAAACCCTGGAAGCAGACATGCTAACAGGTTTTTCTCATATGATCTGTCAGAAATGAATACATTATGAAATGGTACATCTGATTTTTCCAGTTGCCTTGGTTGCAACCTTAACCAATTCCTTATCTGTTTTTTTTTTTTTTACATCAGTCAGGGTGATGCCCCAGGGAATCTCAACAGGAGGACATAATAAAGGTTATTGTCCTTTATCTCCAGCATTTGATGTTCAGAGATACAATGCCTCTAGGCATGGATGTTGTATTCAGATGCTAAGGTTAATACCTATTTGTAGAGTCAACTTTCACAAAGCTGACACAATAGGTCAATCCAATTCATGTCTATTGAAAAGTATATCCCACTGAATGCAGTAGGGCTTACTTCTGGGTAAGTGGGTATGGCATTAGAGGCCAGATCTCTCTCTCTCTCTTTTTAAAGCTAGACCATGACTTAAGTTGCCTTGAACTCTAATGATTAAGGGCAGGGTATAAACTGGATAAATACATAATTGGTAAGAGGCATGGCTTTGCATTTCATTCAATGTGTACTCAAGCCTGTGCTTGAATTGTGGCATTAGAAAGCTGATATTCATCTTTCTAACTCAATATAAGCAAACAACAAAAAACGGGGAGGACATTTAAGAGGGCACTGCTGAAGCTTTTAATAAAAATCTGTGAAAATTTTGGCTCAGCTCTTAAATGAAATACATTGCTCCCAGATACTATAATTCATGGCTAACCAAAACTGCTGTGTGCATCAAACATTTGCAAGTGTGTAGTGCTAGCCTACATCTCACTTTAGTTTCTCTCTTCTTCCATCCCATTTGCTGCTGCATCAGAGATGCTCACAGCTTAAGCAGACCAACCTTTTTCAATAAGACTCTCATGCAGAAAGGAGGGGAGATGAAACTGAGAAAATGTCTTACCAGATTAGTGAAGATATACGTGTAATAGGCTGACACCATTCCCAGTTCAGCTGCCTGCAAAGGAGAAAAGATGAGAGATTAGACAGGAAAATTCAATAGTTCTTCGCTGCAGTGCAAGGGAATGGACACAACGTGTTCTAAGATAACTTTTGGTCTCATAGGTATAACCTACCAATAGCAGCCGGTGGCACCCATGTCTGCGGACCAATGAATTCATTCCAGTTTTTAATCCACATTTTAAAGAAGCTAAGCAAGATGCTGAACTCTCTCATCCAAATAGGTTCATTACCTTGGATTGCTCCTTTAAAGTTTGGACTAAAATCCAGAGGGGATTCACCATTCCACTGACAAAGGAGTCACCAACTGCCACCGCAATCCAATAGGAAGCTAACAGAGGCACAAGCCATGGGTGTGTCTCTTAGTGAACACACCATGGCAGGGCTGATAGTTGTATTGCACTCTTTAGTCTATTAAATAAGTACAGTGACCACTTTCTTGCTAAAAGCCAAATCCTACATATGTTGACTCAGCCACTCCACTCCAATGACATTTACTCTCTGGTAAGTATGCATAGGTTACTGGGATAGTACCTTTGTGGTACTGTTCAAGGTTAGCCCACAAAAGTTCCCAGATTGAACCTCTGGAAATCTGCAGGTGCAAGAATCTCAGGTAACCGATGCTTGGAAAGAGATCTCACATTGAAGGGAGGGGGCTTCTTGATTGCTTGAAAGGCCAGCCAGTCATCATATGGAGACAGAGTAACATCATGGCTGAAATTAGGATCCAGTCAATCACTACCCTGCCAATTTGGCTACTTCCCAAATAACAAGATCCACCTGACCCTGCACTGGTGGGTGGATTTTTATTTTTGATGTTTTGATCTGTTCTAAAAGGGTGACTAGACCCACAATGAACTTGTCTCCTTCAAACAGTGTATCCATACTGCATGGACATTTTAAAATAATACAGGGTTTTTTTTTCAAGCTGAGGAGGTATGCAAAAATATCTGAAGCTGGAGGGGTATAGGGCTGGCCCAAGGTATTTTGCTACCTGAGGGAAGTACAGTATGGTACCCTGCCCATTCCATGTACAAAACCCAACTAGACTGACAGTTGAATTTTGTCTTAACACTAGTGATGGAAGAGCATCTTTCACAACACCTAGGGGCTTACCACACTCTGAATTGAAGTGGCAGCACAGCAGGAAGGTTCCTTGATGTTGTTCTTTCATTCCAATCCTGTGGGAGACTGAGGTAAAACCACATCTTTTTGCCAACCGAAAAAACCCGCTAGCAAAAATATGCAGTTTTACCTTGGTCTCCCATGGGACTGGAACAAAAGAACACTGGAAGAACAATGATGTCATGCAGTAAAGCAGCATGGAAGATGGAACCTTCCTGCTGTGCTGCTGGACTGTGTTAAGCCCCTTAAAGGCAGCAGACTAGCGGGGTGTGTCTATGCAGGGCAGGTTGTTTAGTGCACCGCTTACCATCCAACATTCTGCTACTGCTGTCCTGCATCTGCTACCTGAGGCAATAATCTCACTCTGCCTAATGGCAGGGGCCTGCCATGGAAGCATAGATGGGTGGATGCAGGAGCAGGTTTTTTTGGTTGTTCTTTGCCATTAAGTTCACCTTGACTTATGGTGACCTGATGAATCTGAGCCTTCCAACAGCCCTGATCAGCTCTGCTTAAGGTTGTGCAAATTCAAGGCCATGCCTTCCTTGATTCAGAGATCCGTCAGATGACAAGCCTGAGTAGCTTTAAAAAAGCACTAAAGACGGATCTCTTTCAGCAGGCCTTTCCTAATTAGATCCCAGCCTCAGGGGATCCTGGCCTCTTTTAGCCCGCTGGCTATTTATTGTATTTATTGTTTTTAAAGGTGATTTTAGACCGTTGCTTTTAATTTATATTTGTTTAATATTTTTTTATGGGGGAGGTTGGGGGTGGGGAGTGATTAGGGATTTTTATCTGTATTGTATTTAAAATTTTGTTTTAACAGAGGGGTGGGGTATAAATTATTATTATTATTATTATTATTATTATTAATTCAGGAAGTATTGTGCTCTTTGTTTTTTCCTACTGCCATCCACTTTTCCAACTGTTATCCAATAACTCATGGCTCCAATAACTCATGTTGTCTCATGATGTCTCCCAAATAGAATAAGCCCCAGTTTAGTCATTTTGGTTTCTAGGGTGATTCAGGCTTAATGTGCTCCTGAGAGTAGCAATAGAAATAGAAATAGCATTAATATTTATAAACCACTTATCAGTGCCAAAGCACTCCCTAAGTGGTTTTACAACATGTTAGCTAATTGCCCCCAACAAGCCGGGTACTCATTTTACTGACTAATGGAAGGATGGAAGGCTGAGTCAACCTTGGAGCCCTCTGGGATTGAACTCATAACATTGTGGCCTGCAGTACTGGCATCTAACCACTGAACCACCTGGGCTCCTTTAGTTATTTAGAGTAGTTATTGGTTAGTATTTGATTAATATTATTTATACAGGAAGAAAGATTCCTCCACCCCTCACAAAGAGGTTTTATCATTATTTTCTATGCAGAGGGAACATGGACTTTCAGACACTTCAAGAACAGCTGAATTGCAGTTTTCTAGTGTCAACCTTGGGACTTTTTTGGAATATCTTTCTCTGGGGGATAATAGCAGGGTTGCCAGCTACAAATACTGAAACACTATAGAAGCCATCCTGAAGCAAATGACTGATTGTAATTGAGGAGCATATGTATACATTTCTCTGTTTAGCTGTTTGTCACCTGGATGGCTTTTTTTAGTTCTTGCTCTACCTAAGGCAATGATTTAAAATGTGCTACACTTAAACAGATCTGCATATGCAAAGGAACTGCGCCTTCCCAAGCTCACAATCTGAGCAAGGTGGCTACTCTTAAATCTGTTGATGTTTTATTTCACTTCAAGAGCTTTGCACATTATGAAGAAGTGGTGGAAGAAGAGAAAGCAATGGAAGAGCATGCCTGATCAAACCACAGGAGATCTAACATCTTCTCCCCTTCAGCAGCCAGCCTAATGCGTTCAAGAAGCTCACAAGCAAAGCATGAAGGCACTACAGATTGGACTACTGTAATGTGTTCTTCAGAGGGGTGGTTCTGAAGATGGTTTGGAAACTTCAGCTAGGCCAGAGTGCAGCCACACATTTGCTTATGAAAGGGCCAAGTAAGTAGAACATGTAAGAGCACTTCTGAACTGGCCCCACTGGTTGCCAATGGGGTTCCAGGCCTGTGACAGATCCCTAAAGGATCTCCTTCACCAGTGGTGGAGAAACCTAGGCCCATTTTTACCCATGCTGGGTCTCAATTCAGCCTTCTGGGTTTTCCAGGTGGATACAGCCCTTACTCCTTAACACCATTTTTAAGGAGTTTTCTATCTTTTGCAAGGAGTCTTTCTGCAATTCTAAAAGGTTGATGTGCTTCTCCCAAATCCTATTACTGATAGTAAAAACTTTAAGTTTTCTTGGCAGCAAGTGCCTGTGGCAGTGGCAATAGTAAAATACTCATTAATTAAGGAGTGTCCAAAAACTAAGGTTTAGGAAGCAGAGCCAAGGCCAGACACAGACAGAGGACTTATCAGATGTGGCAAAAAAACAACATCATGGTAGTGTGAACCGACAATCGTCATCTTCGCCTGGTTACTCCATGCCCCAGCTGCGAACAAGGAATTCCTTTTAATTGATGGGATGAGATCGTCAATATCACTTTTTTCTCGGTATTGAGGGAATACAAAAACATGTCTCATTGTAATCACGAGATTATAGCACGAATGGGTGGCCCTCAGCAAGAAAACATCATCCGGGTGAGAATGTGAAAACAATGCACAGGATGCTCTTTTTATGAACTGTCCCATCTAGTTTCAACATTTTAAGGTTTGTGTCAGTGTTTGTGTGTTCATTTACTTTGTTAATTAAGGTGTTTTTGGAGTTTTAAGCATGCTCGTGTCTTCTTGTGAGAACCGCCAAAATCTCGCCCATGCTAAATCGTGGAAGTAAACTCCTGTTCTTAAAGTGCTAGTGGTCATTGTGCAATAATTCTGTGGCATTTCTTTCATGTGATTACAGTGACATGCAATAGTAAGAGTAATAATGCTACAATTCTGCTTTCCTCACTTGTGGAATTACAGCATTTTTACATGCTAGTCTGATAATGTCAGCAGAGAAAGTAGGTAAGGAATGTCCAAAGCAAGGTCTAGGAAGCAATGCTGGGACCACAACTTATAAAGCCTTACCAAGCCACTAGTAAGTCAAATGAGGAAAAGCCAGTGATGACTGCCAGAGGAGGAAAAAAGTGCCACTTTTCCCCCCAAAGTTATTTCCCAACAATCCATTCTGCTCTACACATTGTCACCTCTCATCGCTGCTGCAAAAGTCTGCACCTGCTATTTAGCTTGGGATGGGCAGGCACATCTGTTCTCCCCTGCAACCAGCTTTGAAGTCACAAGCTTTCAGTTCCAAGGGCAGACTATCAAAGAAAGCCACAAATTATTTTTCCTGGCCCTCTTTTGCACACTGGCATTGGCAGGTGGGAAGCCAGGATGGGGCTGTCAGCAGCAGAAGCATTCATGCAACTCTGGACCATATGGGGGATGATATGAAGTGAGAGGTGATGGCAGATTCATTGTTTGAGGTTGGCAGGGCTGGAAAACAGAGTCTAGTCAGAGCTCCATAAATCAAAGAAAAACGGTCTTTGAATTGCAGTAGCAAAGGAGGGTGGTGAGGTGACTGAGTGGGAACACAGAGTGAAGTCCTGCTGGGAAGGGAGATGCATTGCATCCTGAAATAAAAAAACCAGCAATTTGATTGGGAGAGCTCATTCTCAATCAAGGTATGAGAACAGACGGGCTGATATAAGGGGGGAGAAAGGAGGGAATCATTCTTTTGCATGGAGCAAGTATATGCCTGGCCTACCTCTGATATTTCTGCACCTTCACGCAGGGCTGGAACATCAGAACAAGTGGCCCTGCATAGGTAAAATCTGATGTGCGTAAGCCAAGTCATGAATCTCATCACCAGATGATAATGATGATGATTTTCTAAAGAGAATTAACAACACGATTTTGGTCTGCCCACATCAATTTTTACAAACATTAGGGATAGAAATTCTTGCTTGTCATTTTTGTGTGTGTGCATTCTCAGCAGATGCATTCACACTCAAAAGTTTAGTGTCACATGTTGGCAAAAACTGTGCAAGCCATTTTAAATGCCATGGACTTTTAAAAAGTAGCATGGGTTGTCTGTCATTTTAATGTTTATCCATAAGTCTGTCCTTCTGGTCTTGGTATGAGTGGGGGCTTTGCTTCAGCAAAGGGGAAAGAAATGTATTTTGTGGAGGTTTCTTGTACAAATTCGAAAAACCTTGAAAGTGTGTGTGGCGGGGGATTGTTGCCTTGTTGTCAACAAATCTTCCAGTGGTTGTTCAGATCCACCAAGAATGCAAAATTTTACAAATAATGACCAGAATCCTGTGTGGGGGTTACTTCTATGTGAGTGGACTCGTCTATGTGGGAATTAGAATTGGTCCGTTTCGTAACATCCACATCCAGTAGAGGGCTGCTGTTATGCTACAATGGAGATTATCAGACAGGAACAAAAAAAAGCACTCCTGTCCCGCAATCTCCTCTCCCGTCCCTGTCACACCAAAAAAAAAATTTTTTTTCAGGCCTACCTTGTTCACATGACAGGGCAGCTCAGGAGTGAATGGAGCTCTAACAGAGCTCCATTTACTTCCTGGAATAAAATCCTGGCTGTTCTTGTGAAAGCATGAGAGTGCGGGAAATTTAAAAATAAAAAGCAAAATAACAAGAAAAAAGTTACACTAAGCACAAAAACACACTTCAAACTTTACAAGTAACCCAAGGAGGGTACAAAAAAGTGTGTCATCTAACTGGATGTCCCGATCTCACCCAAAAGTGTTCTGGCACGGACCTCCCATTGACGCAGGGATCGCGCCAGCAAAATGGGCACCTTTTCACTCGCAGGACATTACATGACAGAAATGGAATGGGGGATCCATTGACGGCTTAGCCCATCAATAAAAAGCAGCGTTGGCATAACAACAGCCGAATGGGAGCATTACAAAAAGGTAATGACATTGTCTGAAAGGGAAGCCATTTAGTGATCTCCTGGCATCATGATAATGCCATGTTCAGAGTATCTGATAATATTCCATGTAGCACCAGTATACACTGCACACCTATGTACACTGTGCACTGATAGCATCACACATCAATGTGCATCACATACTGATGTGCATCAGTTCTGATGTGCATCAGGCACTCTTCCTAGTGTCCAAACAGGCTGGCTTGTGTATACGAGGCAAAAAGAAGCAAATTGCTACGCAGTAAAGGCACCTGACAGCAATTTGTCTTAATGGGTTTTTTTAGGGAGGGGAGTTACGTAGATAGCAGGTATGCGAAGCTATCTGAGTTTGCTGTGCAAACAGGTATGCCTGTGAATCAAGATGGCAGCCGTGAATGAATTACTCACATTTTTACTTACCCATTTGCCACCGCCAAAGAGTACTTTTTTAAAAAAAATTCCCAAGGTGCGATAGAGCGATAGTTCGCCTTATAAGAAAAGCAAAAAAACCCCAAACACCTGTTTTATTGCCTCAGCACTCTTTTGCTAAGGTGAAAAACCAACATGGCCATTCTGGGCACTTGCCTTGTTAGCAAGCCCCACCCCCATGCCCATCTGGCCAATCAGCTTTCAGCTCCTGTTCATATGGGGAAAGTGAATCAATTTGGTTGCTTGTCCCAATGAGCAGGAATGTTCATTCCCCCCACTGTTGTTTTTTTCCAAATAAAAACTCCAGGAAAAGCCACAAAGGCTTTTCCTGTGGAATATATGGCATATTTAGCCCCCCTCCTTCCAAATATGGTGATACGATGCAGGATGCCATTATGTCAGGTCGTATTGTCCTCACATTCCATGAGGAGTATTTTCACCATTTAGACAACCCCACAGTCTTTGCAATTCACTAACAGAGTTTCTTCACACCGCTGCTACTTATCTAAGTATATGTAAAGTTATGTTAAGTAAAAGGGGACATAGGATTCCTGCAAATCTTCACATTCCTCAGATACACCACCATTCAGATACACCAACAAGAGGATCTACAGGACACTCTTTATTAATCAGCTGGTACCTTTTGTTGGTACTTTTTGATGTTTAAGTGTTTATTTGTGAATTTCTTTGGTTATTTATTTGTTTTTAAAGCAAAGTCGCATCTTCATGTGAGAAGAGCCAAAATCTCACCCTTGCAAATTCACAGAAGAGAATTTTTTTTTTAAAAAAGCACATGCACCGGCCAGCAGAAGAAGGCAATGCTTGTGTTATTATAGCACAAGCTGAAATCCCATTCTTAAACCACTAGGGGTGGTCATATGATAATTCTGTGGAGGTAGTATTGTGTGGTTATGGCAACATGCAATAAATACTGTAATCATGCCACTATGTGACATGCAATTTTGGGCTGTATCAATAGAAGTATAGTGTCTAGATCAAGGGAAGTAATAGTGCTGCTCTATTCTGCCTTGGTCAGACCTCACCTAGAATACTGTGTCCATTTCTGGGCACCACAATTCAAAGAGGATATTGACAAATTGGAGCGTGTCCAGAGAAGGGCGACTAAAATGGTGAAAGGTCTGGAAACCATGCCTTATGGGGAGAGACTTAGGGAGCTGGGTATGTTTAGCCTGGAAAAAAGACGGTTAAGAGGTGATATGATAGCTCTGTTTAAGTATTTGAAGGGGTGTCACACTGAGGATGAAGCAGGCTTGTTTTCTGCTGCTCCAGAGACTGGAATACGGAGCAATGGATGCAAGCTCCAGGAAGAGAGATTCTACCTCAACATTAGGAAGAACTTTTTGACAGCAAGAGCTGTTTGACAGTGGAACACACTCCCTCGGAGCGTGGTCAGGTCTCCTTCCTTGGAGGTCTTTAAACAGAGGCTGGATTGCCATCTGTCGGGGATGCTTTGATCAAGATTTCCTGCGTGGCAGAATGGGGTTGGACTGGATGGCCCTCGTGGTCTCTTCCA
This sequence comes from Gambelia wislizenii, assembly GCA_030847615.1. Classification (NCBI taxonomy): domain Eukaryota; kingdom Metazoa; phylum Chordata; class Lepidosauria; order Squamata; family Crotaphytidae; genus Gambelia; species Gambelia wislizenii. The sequence continues at coordinate 37,842,013 of JAUMIR010000007.1, forward strand.
ACTCTGCAATTCTATGATTCTTTGATTCTATGTTTGCACTTTCCTCAATTACAGCATTTTTAGAGAGAGAGAGAACATGCCCTATGGTACGCTTCAAACCTTCCCAGGAAACAAAACCCAGCTGATGCTTAGGGGACACAACTCACCTCCTGTTTATAATAATTTCACAGCTACCAGGACTGATCTTTGGCTCTGAAAACCACACAACCTGAGCAAAACTCTGGCTCAAGGTTATCAAGCACTTGATTCACACCCTGCAAACCCTGGAATGCACAGGTAGCTGTTTTATGATAATCATTATCCGTCTTTGCCAAATTTGCCCTCCTTGCATAAGTTCTGTAAAAATGCCAAACTTGATGAGCTTCACATTTAAAGAGAAGGCATAATGCCACATATCCATATCAGTATGCATGTATGTGTGTGTGCATTTCCCTCCCTTACCTATCATCTCTAAGAATCCTCTACTTAAATGGGTCACATTAAACTGCATTCAAAATGCAGCACTTAAGAAAACATTATTTTTTTTAACAAGCAATCTTCTCCCATCTTTGACATCTTTATGTCAGTCACAGCGGGCGAATACCCTAGAGAACGAAAGAGAGAGAGAGAAGAGGGTGTCCAAAGAAAATGGTCAGTTCTGTAGCTGTGCAACATTTCTATGGCAACAGGCTGAAGGGATAGCCCTCAGTACTGAGCGAATTCATTCCAACCCTTTATTCACTGAGCAGAGAGGGAAAGAGACCATATCTTGGCATTGGTTTCCCACACAAAGCACAACAGGTTGAATTTGTGTGTGTGTGTGGGGGGTTGTTTTGTTTTGTTAAAACGCTGAAGGTCAAAAAGAAAAGTTGTCCTTTGGTTTAAGCTTTTATACACACACACACCAAGCACTTGGCAGATGTACAATTAAAATGATATAGTGCTGAGCTGATGAGATGCATTAAGTCGCTACAGATCTCTTTCATCTCTCCAAGAACCAGGCAGACTCTATTAGCAACTTGTTTTTGACCTTAGTCTGTGGACGGAAGACAAACACATCTATACCTGCAAGGACTAATAATGGGAACAGCTTTGCATGAATACAAAATTCTGCCACGGCTGAACTGTGAGCCAGGGCAGCAGGGAGTTTCTAAATATGGATGCATTTATTTTTTTTTACATTCCCCAAACTGCATTCTTCATCTCCATGCTCTGTGGGAATGCAGCCATTAATCTACATCACAGAAGTGGTCACAGGAAGACTTGGAGTTTTCTGAGAAAACTTTCCTTTCAATATTGAAGAGGAAGCAGTTGCATTTTTGCACAACTTCAGTGCAACAGTTCTGTGAGCTGGAGAAACAGGACAATTACTTAACCATGTGATCAAACGCAGCAACCCCCCCCCCCCAGCTTAGTTTACCATGTGTTTGAGTCATATTCACTTGGGAGGTATCATCTTCCATAGCTCCAGATAAGATAAGAGCTTGGAAAAGGAGACTTTTTTGGACTACAACTCCCCAAACATGGCTGGCTAGGGGGGATTCTGAGAGTCATAGTACAAAAATTAACATTTCCAAGCTCCGCTCTAGAATGATCTCTTCTCTATAACATTTGGACTAGAAAATATGTAGCAAGATTTGCTATAAAATGGAGAAGGGCAGGAGGGTTAGGAACATCAGCAACATAATTAACCCACTAAATATGAGAAGAATGACTAAGATGAATACGTTTCTCAGAACTGGCTAATGCCTGAGACAAGGGAATTATGTAAAGCTTACCTTGAACTAAATTGGAAATTATCTGAAATCCTCTTTTTAAAAAAGCTTTGAAGAATTCAAAAGGATGTGTATAATTTTTTCTCTCTGTGCCAGTCTAAGGACTCAGAAAACACCTGCCACCCATCTGAACCACCTTCACTTATGCCCAAAAGTTAACACCATCCCAGCTCCAAACATACCTACCTCCTTCTTGTTTACCCTCCCTCCTCATTGTCTTCCATCATGTTGGATAATAATAGCCCACTAGATGCTGGGGCATAAGGTATATAGTTTTCCCATGGACTGCTGCGGTCTGGTGGGTAAAAAGAACTCTTTTCTTCTAATCCAACTACATTCTTGGTCCCACTACTACAGCTTCAACAAAAGGAAAGGAGGAGATTTTTATGCAGAAGCTGGCTTTCAGTTATGCAAAAGTGGTGGTAATAGGAAGATGGAAGGTGGAGACTGAGGGACTTTTCATGCCCACAATTATAGCATTATGGTTCACTTTAACTATCATGACAACATCCTGTGGAATCTTGGGATTTGTAGTTTGGTCGGCCATTGGAGCTCTCTGGCTGAGATTTCTAAATACAGCCCAACTGCAAATCCCAAGATTCTATAGGATGTTGTCATGGCAGCTAAAATGGAACACAGTGCTATATTTGCGTGAAAGGGCCCCAAGTACTTGGCCTGGAATCAGGATTGTGGCTAGCAATCCTGGAGCGAAGGTAGGAGACAAGGTAACCTAGGACTGGATTGGAGTACCTACCAGAGTTCCATCTTGTCAAGTTTTACAGTAACTTATCTACCTTGGTATTCTATTACAGGAATTATCTAGCTTGTATATTAAAGAGCATTTGGTATTTTTATTGGCTTATACATGTTTGCCTCTCACTTGAGGTAGGCTTGAAAGTTGTTTCCAAGTGTAGTCTAGGATAACCCGACTTCATTCATTTTATGCGTATCACTTGATTACAGTTGAGCTGGTGCTTCAGTTTTCACACATGGGGGGGGTGATTCATTGTTTCCTAAACTGACAGCTCAGTATGCATGCTGACTTTATTGAAAAAGAATCTGTGCCTGGGGGTGACAGGAAAGTTATGTTGGTGGTGTTATATCTGTGATGGCAGGCCCTGCACACAAACATTAGTCAGTTGATGCTACCAAGTGATCGCTGTGGAAGGGTGCATCCTGGAAACCAGGGGTGGGGAAGTGCAGCCTATAGACTTCATGCACTCCCTGCTCAGGCTGTTTTTGTAGGGCTCCCAGGAATAATAATAATACAAGTTCTTTTTTAAATGTTTCAAACTGAGGGCTTATCTAGACAATAAGATATAAGGCTGATTATATCTAAGGCTTAGGGAGCTGGGTATGTTTAGCCTGGGGAAGAGAAGGTGAAGAGGGGACATGATAGCCATGTTTAAATATTTGAAAGGATGCCATACTGAGGATGGAGCAAGCTTGTTTTCTGCTGCTCCAGAGACAAGGACAAGGAGCAATAGGTTCAAACTACAAGAAAAGAGATTGCATCTAAACATTAGGAAGAACTTCCTGATGGTAAGAGCTGTTCAGCAGTGGAATACACTTTGGAGTGTGGTGGAGTCTCCTTCTTTGGAGATTTTTAAAGCAGAGGCTAGATGGCCATCTGTTGGGAATGCTTTGATTGTTTATTCCTGCATGGCAGGGGGTTGGACTGGATGGCCCTTGTGGTCTCTTCCAACTCTATGTTTCTTTGATTCTGTGATTTCTTCCCATTTTTTCCCTTTTTGCTCCACAATGCCCCCAAAATGACTTGTAGGGGTCATGGAGGCCATTTCCATCATATTTGGATCCCTCTTGGACCCCTGCCCTTGAGGGTTTATCACATTCCGTCCCAAGCAGGGTATTCAAGTTTTGGATTCAAGCCTTCAGTACCCTGACAATTCTTCAGCAACACTTCTGGACTCTGGATGCAAACAAGTTATACAATCTAAAGAGCACCATCCCTTCATATTCAGTGTATAGGACCCAAATACCACCACAAAACAATCACGCGCTTGCTAAACTACACATCTGTGCTCATCAGAGTGTGTTGATGAGGCTGCGGATCCAAACTGCTGTTTATAAATTGTTAATATTGTTTCCCTGTCTAATGGACTGATTGGGAGTGCTGCCAAAAATTTAAAGCCAAAGGGGGTCCAATGTTCCAACTCACATAACAAACCTTAGGGAAAGGAAGGGGAGGAAATGATCAATTTTTAAAGAAAGCTGTTAAAACACAAGGAAAAAAGGGGAAAAGAAAACACAAACACTGGCTACAAACTTGTAACAAGAAACCTCAAGCATTGTTTTGTGTACAATCCACTCTAAAAAAGAAATAATTCCCAACCACTGAGAGCACAACTATTTTTTAATGTAGATAGGAAGTCATGGAAGAGTGCCTAGATATTTTCTTTAGACCAGTGAAAGGTAAAGTGTCCCCTTCCCGCTGTGGTTGGAATGCAGTTTCCAACATCCCTCACCATTGGCTCTGCTGGCTTGGGCTGATGGGACTTACTTTCCAGCAACATCTGCAGGGTTGCACTTTGCCTACACTGTGGATATCATAAGGCAACAGGCCTATCAGCCATTAATTTGGTCTTAACCTTTTGGAAAAGCTATTCAAGCAGGTAGTCTAGCCACATCGTGTGGTCATGATTTCTCAAAGTTAATTACAAATTACAAGAAGATCTGTTTCCTTTTGGCAGGTCTTAAATTAGTTGCCACTCAGCTTCATTTGGTGAATCTGAGTTAGAGAGGCCCCATCTCAAACTTGGCAGGCTCAGCTGATGAAAATCACCTGCCACTTACCTTCTTAAGGATGATATGGGACATGGAAGCATTGGCGTGCACAATAATGGTGGCCGTCTTATCATCCCTGATCTCTTTTAACAATGGTGTCGGATCCCGGCTGTCATCCAACATCCGGACTGAGAGGGTTTCCTTAGAGATAAGGAACTGGCGGAGCAATTTCTCCAAATTTAGAAGGCCTGCATGTAAAAGGAAAAACAAAACAAAACAAATACTCTTCTAGTGAACATGTTCGAGCCCAAGTTTCTAGCCTCCTAACCAAAATAATCAGACCCAATTTTTTTTTAAATAAGGGAAATACTGAACAATTTGGCACCCACTCATGAAAAAACCAAGCTGCATTCACTATTTATTGAGTTATAACCTTATTCTCTGTCATTAATGAGTCAAGTCCAATTAACCCAATCCTGGATTTTGTTTCCTGAGGGTTGTCTAAATGGTGAAAATACTCCTCGTGGAATGCAAGAAGAATCCTACCTGTCTTAATGGCATTCTACATCGTTTTGCCATATTGGGAAGGAAGGGAGATCAAAACATCAAAAACTCAGCAGCAAAAGCCTTCATGGCTTTTCCAGGAGTTTTTAAAAAACAGCAAGGCAAATTTGAATTCCTGCTGATTGGGACAAGCAATTAAATATGAATCACTATCCCATAGGAGAGGAAGCACAAAGCTAATTGACCAGATGAGCGAGGGGGGGGGCTTGCTAACAAGACAATGTTGTCACCATGTTGGATTTTTGCCTTAGCAAGTGATCACTAAGGTGATAAAACAGGACATTTTTGGTTTTCCCCCCTTTTTTTCTCATTAAATCAAAAAATTGCTCTATTGCGCCTTGGACATGTTTTTTTTTTAAAGTTCAGCAGTGGCAAATTGAGGTAAGTATAAATGTGAGTAAATCACTCACAGCTGCCATCTTGCATGCAAAACTTACTGGGGCAAAAACATCGTTAAGACAAGTTGCAGCTGCTGCAAAATGCTATTACGGTGGGCAACTCCATTTTTGTATAGTATAGACAAGCCCCATGTCACATAGGAGTCCACAAGAATTTTGGTGGGTTGGTTAGATAGACAGACAGACAATAGACACGATTGAAAAAAACTTGCACTAAGGTGCAGAGAAATTCTCCCATGCACCAAGAAGCATGGAAAAAGCAAGCAATTAGCAAAAAGCAATTAGCTAACACACATTGGAAGCTGCTTATTGCAGTGTAGATGTGTAAACTGCTATTGCTTAAAACAATTTGCAAGCCGCTCTGATAGCCTTGTGGCTGAAGAGCGGGGTATAAATAACTAACTAAATAAATAATAAAAAGCAGGAAATATATTTTCCCATCTCAAAAACTGTGTTCACTTAGGACTTAAGTCTTCACATTTCCTCTTAGCTTTCAGTCACATACAGGGAAAGTGTCTGTCATGATGCTAGGTACTTATTTTCCCTGTAACAACCTGACTTACAGTATTCCCCTAACTTACTGACACAGAAGGAAGACTGGGCGAATTTTGTAATTGTCGTGCCTCAGACATTTCATTTTTTCCATTCTTTATTTACAGTCATAGACCAAAATAGTGCTTCAGACATTTTATCAGGCTGTTTCTGAAATTTGGGCAGCTGATGTAACTTACCAGGTATATTCTCTATGTCAAATATCATACAGCTGTGACCATGGGAAAAAGCCCCTCTGTTGACTGCTATAATACTACGCGGGGGATCCTGCATAGACATGGTAGGGCATAAAATTCCACCGGGAATAATTGTACTCTTTCCTCCTTTTCCTAGGTGTATCCCCAACCTTTTGATGCCTAGGCACCTCCCGTGGCCGTGTAATGGCTGGGAGAGAGCACACGGCTAATTAACACCCAGCTGCATTCCTATAGCTGGATGCTTGAAGCTCCTGGGATCCTCCAAGGATGGCCCCCCTTCTTCATGTGTCTGACTGCAGAAACACAGTTAGATGCTGTCTGACCAGTACTCCCCCAGCTATTAAATGCCCATGGGGGAGGAACCCAGCCAGGGAGAAGGTATCTTGTGAGGTAGGTAGTTCACTGAGTATGAAGGATCTAGATACCTTCAAATGCAATTTCCAAAAAACGACATACACAGGTATAATTTTGCCTGTGTATTTCATCAACAGAATTCTGGCCACAATAATAATATAATATAGCAATATGCTGTTTCAATCACCCACCTGGTCTGTTCCACTCCTATATATTTTAATAATGCTTACTATGACAGAAACACATTGTATATAACTTGAGGAATATTATCTGCTAGTGTACATTTGTTCAATAACAGAAAATAATAAAATACAATTTTAACAACACCTTTACCCCTGAGAATCTCAAAATCCATGCAAAAATTGCCATCAATAAGACTGTTCTCTCTGAATCAATTGCTTCTGAAAGCAATACTTTTCGTTGATTAACTGCCTGCCTTTTAACTGATTAAAGTAACAATTACAATAATTTGCTACAGGTGACATTTTAAAGATGTTTAATGAAGGTAATAGTTTCTCTCAAATGAATAACTTAGACAAACGATCTCATGGTTTGGAACATTCCTCTTGCTGAACCTCCTACTTTTTCACCCTCTCTCCCAAAGTGACATCTTTGAGAGTGTACAACTAGAATTAGAACTAGATGGATTCTGATTAAAAATCCACAATTTTATTCAGTAGTAAATAAATTCATCATTAAGGACATCCATTGATAGATTTAAACCTTTCAGCTGTGAAATAAAATCCTGCAGTTTTGGAAGTAGATTTCTTTTCTCCTTATAGATAATTCTATGATGAAAAAAGATTTATCAACCCTTACCAACCAAATGGATCGACCTTTCCATTTCAGGATGTGGATTCATTACCAGACAACCAAATTGCTATTTTTATTTGTTTAATTTTTTTGGAGCAGAAGAAATTTCCTTTACTTCAACAAGACAGTCTTTGGCCTTGGCTGTTTACCCCTTCCTGGCCCCGTCTTTGAGCCATGCAGTCCTGACAATGCAGGGCTTTTGCCCCATTTTATCCCCAGGCAGTCCTGATGACACCTGGGACAAAGATGGGGCCAAGATGGGATAAAGCCTAATAAACCATTCTATTAAAATACCTGGGAAAATGTTTCCAGGATGCAGGAAGCCATACTGGCCTGTTGCTACAGCTACCATCCGCATTGTACTCTCTGGATCCAGGAAGCAGTCCTGCAGCACTTGAACAAGCTGGTCACATGCAGGGGGCCTTGTTCACATGCTGCGGGCTGGCTCCCTGGCTTTGGAGATGCTGGCGATGGTGGCTGCAGGGATGGGGTGATCCAAAACTGGGAGAATGGGGCCAGTTTGTCTTTTGGTGACTGTCTTGTGTTAGAGCTAATGCAGAGATGGGATGGCATGGCGGTCTGGACTCCATCCTGCTTCATGCTGGCAATGGGAGAGGAATGGGCCAGATCGACAACCAGAATATACCAACAGGGAGCCGCCATATTTTGGCCAATGTGGATGAGGTTTCTGATTTCCAAACACCTAAACTTTCTCTGGAGGGGCAGAGATGGGGATAATATGAGACAAAGATAGGGTAGGGTACCCTTTACTGCATTTTTTTTTTAAAAAATAGCTGCTTTAATCTGTTCCCCCTGGGAAGGAAGGGATAGGGCACCATGTGTCCATAGGAGCCCATCCCAGCTTGCAGCCTGTCACTGAAGCTGCCCGTGGGCCTCGCTCTCTCCAAAGCAAGAAGGATACTTGCAGCATGGGACCAAGGCTGGCCACATGCAGGGGGCCTTGGTCACATGTTGGGGGCTAGCTTCCTCACTTCCAGGAGAGTGAGGCGGCTGCTGGTGGCGGCTGCAGTAATGGGCCATGGTGCCCCTCTGGACTTCTTCCCATTCCATGGAGGAAACGGGAGGAATGGGCCTGATACATGGCCAGGACACAGCAGAGGGGAGCCGGTAGATGAGCAGAGAGAGAGAAGGAGGGAGGGAGGAATGGCAATTCATAGAATCATAGAATTGTAGAGTTGGAAGAGACCACAAAGGCCATCCAATAATTCAGTTTTTAAAATAGTTCATATCCCTCATCCTGTACTGTTTAATATAAACATTGCTTATTTTTCAAAACAAGAAGTGGATTTCTGGCCACTTTCAGGGTTTCTTAAAACAATTTTGGAAATTGATGTGGCCCCAAGAGGGTCCCGGGGAAGAAAATGGGCCCCTTAAACCTGCCCAAGTTGTCCATTCCTGGTTGACAGTATAAGTCCTCTGGAATGTGCCCTGCAACTGGTGGGTTTTTAAATATACTTGCATATACTCCTTAAATATAATTTCTGACTGCACAGCCACCCAGAAGGACTGAAGAATCAATGTTCAGCAGTACAACGTTATTTAATCAAAGGTGTAGACTACCTCCCCCTCAAGAACTCTGAGTGAGTCACAAAAGGTAACCAAGTGATGCATTAAAGCAATGAAAACCTGAGATGAGAAGTTTATACCTAATGGAAGTTATTACTTTTTTTTCCTGGGGTACCAACTTGCCTGTATGCGGCCCTTTATGATATATCTACCCTCTTTCCTTCTCTCCTCTTTTACCTATCAAGGAACTCATTTGAGGATTAATCTCACAGCAACAGCAAAGGAAAAGATTTTTGTTTGCTAAAGGTGGGATGTAACAGTACACAGGAGGCCACCTTGTCACTTAAGCATCACTTAAGCTGTCAAAAGAGTGCTTAGCACTGTTTCACAATTGTCTAGGTTTAAAACCACCCACTGCTCTCATCTCTCTCCCTGGCCTTCAATAAGAAAAACCACAAAAAATGATTATTTTAGGGACACATTGTGCTGTTATTTGAAGGATTTTACTCACTTGAAAGAAAGCAGACACAGAGATTGTAAATGAATCAATTTTTGCTGCTCTGATTGAAGAGAACTTTGGTTTTAAATATGACTGTTGATCTTCCACTGAAAACAGAACACATTATGTGAGCAATCCAGAGCTGCTCTTCCATTCTGAGGGAGAAAGAAGTTCAGGTCAAGGCTGGACTTCCTTCCTGACTCCCCACTTGTGATGTGACCTCCTGATCCAGCCTGTATCTTAGTTAGGGATGGTAAGAGTGCTTTTAGGGGTTGTCTAAATAGAAATTGCAGAGAATACCTTTTGTCCCAATGAAATCCTGCAGAGATTTGTCTTATTCAGAAGGAGGGAGGGCAAAAACTCCCAAGAACTGCAGGGGGAAAGCCTTCGCAACTTTTTCTGAAGTTTTTAAAATAATGTGTGGAAATGTGCATTACTGCTCATTTGGACAACCAAATAACATTGCAGTACATTCTCTGCGAGGGTGAAAGTGGAAAGCTGGAATACTGTGTCAAGTTCTGGGCACCACAAATCAAGAAGGATATTAACAAGCTGGAGCATGTCCAGAATAGGGTGGTCAAAACAGGGTGGTCATAAAGACAATTGCTAGTCCCAAGTAGAGCATACCTGTTGAATCAATTGCTGAATGCTAAATTGACACCACTGTAAATCCGATCAATCCAAATGGTCTAGTCTAGTTGGAATTAGCAATTGGCTTTAGGCCATAATCTCCAAGTAGTCAGTAGGGTATGGATTCCAGACTGTTTACCATTTTGGAGGGTGACCAAAATGGTGGGAAGTCTGGAAGTCATGTCCTATGAGGAATGGCTTAGGGAGCTGGATCTGTTTAGCCTGGCAAAGAGAAGGTTAAGAGGTGACATGATAGCCATGTTTAAATATTTGAAATGATGTCATATTGAATGTGGAGCAAGCTTGTTTTCTGCTGCTCCAGAGACTAGGACACAGAGCAATGGGTTCAAACTATAGGAAAAGAGATTCCACCTAAACATTAGGAAGAACTTCCTGACAGTAAGAGCTGTTTGGCAGGGGAATGAACTGCCTCAGAGTATGGTGGAGTCTCCTTCTTTGGAGGTTTTTAAATAGAGGCTGGATGGCCATCTGTCAGGAGGTGCTTTGATTGTATATTTCTGCATGGAAGGGGGTTGGACTGGATAGCCCTTGTGGTCTCTTCCAACTCTATGATTCTATGATTTTAGGAAGGACATAAATATTTAAATGAACACATGAGTAAATAAATATAATTTTTGTAGCAATGATTTTTTTCCACAAAAGACATCCAATGCAAAAGAATCCGGTAATCAAAAATTCACAGAACCTCTCGCAATCTTGACTAATGGGAAGAAATATTTGAAACCATTCGTTCTTGCCTACAAAAATGAACTAAGGGAAGGTTTACTAGTTTTAATTAGCCATACTGGCTAGGAATGTTAGGGACTCCTAGTAATGTGTGTGTGTGTGTGTGTGTGTGCGCGCACATATTTCAAGCTGTGGTTTTGACCTGTTTTACATTGATTGAAGTTTTCAAAACAATGTGAATGACAACTTTTTAAAAGAAAAACAATCAAATGTTTTCCAAGGAATCAGTTTGCTGAATCAAAATTGGCTTCTGAAACTACCAAGAAAAACCATGTTTTGCTGTTGTTTAGTTATTTATTTACCTGGTAATTTTTCTGTCCCACCTCCAAAGGCTAGAGGTCAGTATAGCGCTTTGGAAATTTTTAGGGGGGGGGGGGATTACAGCTTTCCCAATTACCTAGCCAGAACAGCCACTAGGTTAGGGCTAGGGTTAACCTCCAACCTCTATGTGATGTTAGGGTTAGTTTTCCAAAGACAAAGGGAGCTGAAAAGTCAAAATCTGCAGGATGTAAAAGGCACTGCTTATTATGTGAAGAACTTAATTGAAAATTTAGCTCTGAGTGAAAAAGAGAAATTGCCAAACCATCGTTGGAAAAAGTTTTGGCTGTGGTTTAGTGAGACAACCCCAGCAATAACTTAAAAGGATATTTTAAATAAATAAATATTTTATTATTATTATTGTATTTTTGTATAATTTTGTATTATTTTTTAAATTAATCTTTTAATTAATCTATTATTTTTTTTCTTTTCCAAATAAGTATAATTGTATTGTGTAAATATAATGTGATTATAGTGCATTTAGATTAAGAGGAAAAATGTATTAGTGTTAGGATAGATAGTTTTAACTTTGTATTAGTAAGGAAAGAGGAAAACAATTAATATTATTTTTGTGTTATTGTTATGCCCTTTGGCGGTGTTGGGTGTATTTTTCAGTAGAATGGTCTTATTCCAATAAAAAATTCCTAACCCCTTAAATTCCTAACTGATTGTGCTCAGTGTGGGGAGTCATCATCCCAAAAACAACTTTCCGAACGAGATCCGTCAGATGACAAGCCTGAGTAGCTTTAAAAAAGCACTAAAGATGGCTCTCTTTCGGCAGGCCTTTCCAAATTAGATCCCGGCCTCAGGGGATCCTGGCTTCTTTTAGTCCGCTGGCTATTTATTGTATTTATTGTTTTTAAAGGTGATTTTAGACTGTTGCTTTTAATTTACATTTGTTTAATATTTTTTTATGGGGGAGGTTGGGGGTGGGGGGTGTTTAGGGATTTTTATCTGTATTGTATTTTAATTTTTGTAAGCCTCCCCGATTGTTTTAACAGACGGGCGGGGTATAAATAAATATTATTATTATTATTATTATTTCCCAAACTCTGATCAAAACAGGGATGCTTCATTTACTCTCTCTCTTTTTAAAAAGAGACGGCAGATGAGCTCCCCTGTCCCCATCTCCTTTTAATCAAATCTAATCTAGATCTCATTCAGATTGTGCATCTTGAGTTGTTAGGCTGCTGTGATTTAAGCACTAAGTAGCTTGTAGGAAACCTAAGATATGTAAATTTAAGTATTAATTATGCACTTGAAATTCTAATTCTAGGCTAGTGTTACCAGGTCTCAGGGCACCAGCACAAGTCTTGGTGAATTGCTGTGCTTTTCCAGGTCTTCAGGCGGAAAGACAAATCTCAGGGCAAGCAGTGTGAGGAGGAGGAAGGAGGAGGAGGAGGAGGAGGAGGAGGAGATCTCCTTTTTGTATATGAGGTGGCATTAAAGCAGGAACATCCACTCCAGCTAGTCCCACAGTTCTCTGGCTCTTCATAAAGGTATCTGTATGTTTTGCTGCCTGTGTAACATCAATGCACTAAGGAGCCAGGAACAAGAGGAGGGGAAGAGGGAAAGAGATGGAGGAGGCAGATTCTTGGCCCATTGTGCTGGTTGGAGAAAGGCTAGTGTTGCCAGGTTTTAAAAAAATTGCAATAAGGGACAGTAGAAATTCATGATATAAAAAGCTCACGGTCAGGAAGTAGCTATTAACACGTCTGTGCTCTACTTAAATGCCAAATGAAAGTATTGATTTCAGTTAACTTAGCTGTGTGTTTCCCTGTAAAATTAACAAATTGTCCATACTCATAAATAACTTTATGCACACATTTCTTTCTTTACGAAGGACCCGCACATCAAAATACAGGAAATTTTGGCATCTTGTTCAGTCTATTGTAAAAGGAAAAGTTTTCCAGTCCTCAAATAAGGGATGTTCCATATAATAAGAGACACCTGGCAACCCTATGCAAGGCCAAGAGGGTAAGTTTAATGCTGGCTCATGAGTGTTTTTGTTATTCAAGCCCGAATAATGGTTGTTCAGGGACTGGGGGAACAGGGAAAGATGTCCCAGCAGTTACAAAGAGGGTGGAAAAACTACTTGCATGTCATGCAAGGTGCTGCAGGGAAAACAGTGTAGGATGTGAGTTCTAGTAGGAATGGCAGCAACTGCTTCAGCTACTGAATACCTTTTGCTACTTTCCTGACCATCAAAAAAATATGATTCCCCCGCTTCCCCAACTCTGTTTTGCCATGTTACCTGGTTAACTGAATTTTCTACAAATTCCAATTCAACTACCTGATTGCCTGCATGTCCATTTCCAGAAGGAGCTGACCTGAAAGCAGTTCCAACTCACCACCCAGCTCATGCCTGCCCAGCCTCTGTGTCATAGTAGGGAACCCAACCCCATGACATTACAAGGGTTTGTCTCTTCACTAGGGATACAAACCCTCACTTTTTTCATTCTTGCATGCAATAAATAAATAAATAAATAAATATTAAATGATTTCAGCAGCGAGGGATTCCTGTGCAGTTTTTGGTGGCTATTTGCACTTTGCTAATTTTTTTAAAAAAAAATTACATGGAAAATGTGACTTTTTTTTTAGTATTTTGTATTGAAAACTTGTTTTCTGTGCAAAAAAAACTATTTTCTTTTTCTGTACAGAAAACAGTGCTTTTTAAATAAAATGTTGCTTTTGTGGAAAAAAAATCCAAGTTTTATCCTATTTTCTGGATACACGGAAATCACATTTAACACAACGGAATCTTTTTTAAAAAAGCTGCAGAGTGGGGAAGTTTGAGTGTTGAGAACATCCTTTTTTTTCTTTTTCTTTTTTTTGTTCAGGAAGATAAAATGTTCTTCACATCACAACTTGTGAAATCCCAAAGACCTCTACCTCCTCTACCTGCTCTAGCTTTTAACTTTAAAAATTTCAGGGAATGTGATGCTGCTGACCTGGCAACCCTATTCTAGTTCTTATATTAAGAGTTATGCCAACATCATTAGATGATAAACTGAAGAGAAATTCTGCCAAACCTGAACAGCTAGATAGTTCTATTCTTACAAGCAAAAGTGCAATCTTTAAATCTGAATTCCCTATCAGCTGAGGCATAAAGAGTACTAAAAGAAGCACAGAAGAATCTGAGGAAGTACACATGCTAGGGAATAGTGCACAGAAGCCATCTTAAAATTGGGAGCAATTTGAGACGGGCCTAAGAGATGCCTCTCTTTGATGGACATTGTTGGTTGAAGAACTTCTTCGTATCACTGCTGAATTTGAAAAGACATTTTAAAAACTGAGATCCCTTGAAAATATTTCTTTCCCTCTCTCCTCTAATTTAAGGAATTTGGGAATGTATTAGCTCTCCTCTTGAAGTGAAGTCGAAAGCTTTCATGGCCAGCATCCATAGATTTTCCTTGGGTTTTTTTTTCCAGGCTGTGAGGCCGTGTTCTGGAATAGTTTCTTTCTGACGTTTCACCTGCATCTGCAGCTGGCATCTTCAGAGAATGGTTGGGTAGGGGTGTGTGTGTGTGTGGAGTTTATATGCTGTGAACCCCTGTTGGGGAGTATATGTAAATTTGTGTAATTGAATGGTTAGTTTCTGGGTATAGAAATGAAAAGCTTGTTAGTGTCTGTTTGGCCAATCATTGGTTGATGGGCCATTATCAGCTGGAACTCTCCCTGTCCCTGGGTGGAATTCCTTTGTAAATGTTGAGTTTTAGAGTCTATTGTTCTTCAAAACTGGGAGCCAGATTTTGTTTACTTTTAGGTTTTTTTCTTTCCTGTTGAAGTTGTCCAGGTGTTTGTGGATTTCAATAGCTCCTCTGTCCATTCTGACATGATAGCTGTTAGCCTGGTCCAGAATGTCTGTGTTTCAAATAGCATTTTGTGTCCAGGTTGGTTTATAACATGTTCTGCTACTGCTGATTTTTCTGGCTGGCCCAGTCTGCAGTGTCTCTCATGTTCCTTGATTCGTGTTTGCACACTGCACTTAGTGGTCCCTTTGTAAACTTGTCCACTGCTGCATGGTATGCGGTAAATTCCTGAACCACAAACACCTGGACAACTTCAACTGGAAAGAAGAAACCTTAAAAGTAAACAAAATCTGACTCCTAGTTCTGAAGAATAATAGAATCATAACTCAACACTTACAAAGGAATTCCACCCAGGGACAGGGTGGAATGGCCAGAAACTAGTCATTCAATGACGTCATGAGCAAATGGAATGAAGGGCAAAGAAGAAAGAAAACAGTGTGACAAAGAACACTATGCAAACAGGCCAAACATATTCACTGCAGGTATTTAAAATCTCCAGAAAGGGGAGGAGGTTTTTGACATTCATTAAAGGGAATATGAAGTAAGGGATGTTGTTGTTGTGTGCCTTCAAGCCATTTCCGACAGAGTTTTCTTGGCAAGATTTGTTCAGAGGTGGTTTGCCATTACCTTCTCTGAGGCTGAGAGTGTGTGACTTGCCCAAGGTCACCCAGTGGTTTTCATGTCCGAGTGGGGATTTGACCCGACCCTGTTCTCCAGAGTCATAGTCCAACGCTCAAACCACTACACCACGCTGGCTCTGAAGTAAGGCATATTGGTTTGGAAAAGTCCTAACACCAAGATCTAGCCATTTCACAGGAGTCTGTTATATACAGTTGGACCCCTGTATCCACAGAACCAATATCTGCAGTTTTAGTTATCCGTGGCTGAAAAACAGGGACACATACCATAGAGTCGTGCTAGAAAATACCTAGAGAAGTGTCCTCTCTAGTAATCTTCTAGGCCCTCCAATGCAACTCTGATATGTTTGTACCAGAAGTACTTTATTTTAATATGGTTTGCTATTATCCATGGTTTCTGGTATTTGCAGTAAGTCCGCAAACCAAACCCCCATGGATACGGGGGTCCGACTGTACTTAACATTCTTCAGGGATCAGTTCCTCATTTTCAGCAAGGCTGGTATAGCTCCTCTTTTTAGATGTGCTCCCAGCTATCCCTATTTTCCCCAGGCTTCGGAACCTGGAACCTGCTTTCTCTAATAGCCACACTCTAATTTGTCCTCTGCCCCTGGTTACTGCCTTATCTTTTCACCAGCAACTTCTTAACAGCTGGACTAAAGCAATTAGCAGACACCAAGCTATCCTGTGTTCTACTGATCTGTGCCATAATAAATGGGCAAAGCGGAAAGAGTTGTGCTTTTAGACTAGCAGAAGATCTAGTGTCCTCAGAGGCAGCAGTTCACACCAGTATTTTACAGTTTTATGTCTAATTTCAATTTCCACCTGAATAAAATTAGACCCTGCTCTTTAATTTTATAGCTCGGCATTTATGAGACTTGTAGGAAAGCATCATCTACCTAACTCAGTGGCTAAATGGAAGTGAAATTCATGCTGGGCCTTTGTTGCTCCTCTCTTGATTAGTCCCCAGGCTTTCTCTCTCTCTCAATTTTTCTCTCTCATTCCCATACACACAGATTGCTCATTTTATTCCTATTATCTACAGATGCTATTCTAAAATAACATGCAAAGGGCCACCTAATTCAGCACAAAATGCTTCACAAAAATGGCCAGCGGATGCCCATAAACAGGGCTTCAGTCCTTTTCTTCGGTTTGTATTCCAATCAGAGCCTGACAAGTTTATTTTGGATGACAGCTCTGTTAATGTACCTGGAGGATTCTGGTTGTTATGTCAAAAAGTAACTTTTTGAAGTTCCACTTCAACAGCATAGTGCTCCTGAACACGGTGAGAGTTCTATCCTGCATGCTTTTGTCAAATGCTATATTAAAGCTTGCTAAACCCATGGCAAGCATCATGTACTGCAGAAGCACATTCTGTAAATTAATGATGTGTTGTGTAAAGAAATACCACTTTCTGCCTGGCCATAATTTACTGCCGTTTTTTTTGCGTGACCATGAATGCTACTATGATGGGAGAGCAAAAGAACATTGCTCTAAGTCTCTCCCTGTTCTCTACAGAGTATTAATAGTGTTATAAACCACTGTCGTGTCCCAGACATCTTCTCTTTCCATGCTAAACAGTTTCCAGAGCTTGAGGTTTGTCTTGTAAGAAAGTTGATACACCCCTTTAATCAACCTGGCCCTGGGAAGAACAGCACTGTATAGCCACATAGACTGTTTTTCCTCTTTAATTTTCTCTGATCTGCATGAACGGAAGGAGAATCATTTTTCAGTTCACAGACATCGCAGCCTAGCTCCACAGACTGCAAGAGGGAAGGAAAGAGCTCCGTTTCTGTTTTGCTGATGGGAAGCTCTGAAGTATATTCTGCCAACAAAATGGAGGCTCTTTCAAGGGGCTGTTTTACAGGCACAACATGAAGAAGGCTTGTCGGCATCTCCCTGGAACATGGAAGGGCATAAACAAGGTCCAGCAAGGAGGGGAGAGGCAGGTTCAGACATAGCCTGCATGAAGGGCTGTACTTTTGCTCTGAGTAGCAGTCTGCGTGTGTGTCTGATGCCTTCTTCCCACAAAGAACTGGGCTTGGTCCAGGCCGTGCACACACACCATGCCAAGACAACCCACCTTCAGCATGAGCTCACATTATCCAGATTTATGCATATGAAACCATACATCTCCATGTACATTTTCACATATGTTTCCATTAGTCATGTGGAGAAGGGAAGCACTATTAGGGAATTTAAGCTTTGTTGCCAGTCACTGGAAAATGCACACTGTCACCTTCTAGTTTCTGGATTTTCATTAAGCACTGAATTACCTTCTCCATCAATAAGGCAAGGATGGGGAACTTCTTTCAGCCAAAAGGCCAAATTCAGTTACAGAGAAATGCTCAGTGGCTGTGTTCCAGTGTTAGGACATAACACTGTGGGACCACAGTATTGTAGCTTTAAGGTCTTACCACCAATAAATAAGCATTAGAATCAGGGAAAAAATAACATTGTACAAAATTATGTCATAAGGAAGGGGAAAGGGCCATATGGAAAACCTTAGAGGGCTGGATTCACCTCCATGGCATAAAGTTCTTCCTCTGTAATAGGGGCTAGATAGAGGGTCATTATTTCCAGTGGGGAAAAAATTATTTCCAAATGGCCCAACAGTAGTATAACATAGTTTAGTACCAGGAGAGCTCCAGGCAAAGACAGGACAAATGCAGTGCAATTGTGGTACTACAACATAGTGTGATAAGCTCCTTAGACTTGGTGCTTTCTTCTTCCACATTCAGTGGTGCTTTAGATGAGCAATGGATGAGAAGAAAGAGGAAACATTTGCTGGCAAAGGACTCTCTGTCCCTTTTACCTTTCGAAAGAAAGGACACCCCCAGCATTATTCTTTTTCCAGAAGTTTCTCCTTAAAATGTGTTCCTCATCCCAACCCAGCCAATAATCAATTCACCCAGTTATACCTGATTAAGCCAATCAAACCTGACTCAATTAACAGCTGGATGCCATGCTATTTTAAAAATGATTTGGTTTCTGAGCTTTTCTATCCAGTTAAATGAAGGATCAAATTAACCAGAGATGGAATTAAGCGTCAAGCATTTATATGTGTCTCCAGCAGGTGTATTCCGTTCTACCAGTATCCTGGGAGCTTGCAGAAGCATAGGCATATGTGTGTGTGTGTGTGTGTGTGCGCACACACGCACATGCTACATCACTATGAGAATATAGATAATTTAACTCCCCCTCCATTAGTAATGTCTCCTCTCCCAAATTTTACATATAAAGGAACTTTTCAACACTTAACAGCACCATGTTTAATAGACTTTATAAAATGCATTTGTCTGATATGGAACTGAGAGTGACTGCTATTAAAGGGACAAATACATAGGTAATACATAGAGGAAGTATTGTCAGGATTGGATCCCTTAAAAATGTTCCAGCCATTTTTGCTTATTTTCCTATGGCCTTGGGGTATAATGGGCCTAGCAGTTTGTGTGGAGAATGATGCAATTTGCAATTATTAGTTTTCTAAAGCCTGAGAAGAAGGTGGTTTTGGTTTAAGGAATGCTTGTGTCTCCAGAATTCTCTGGATGGCAGGTTGGCTTTCTTGATTGAGCTTTGCTTCTTATTGGTTTTACCTCCTGCCACCTATCCTCACTGCAAAGATATTCCAACCATCACCACCTCAACAGCTTGCACCACAGCCTTGGAATGCCACAGAGTAAACATCAAGGCCAGCTCAGAACATTTTGCTGCCTAGTACCCAATGCTTCTCCATGCTATTTTGGCAAAGGAGGCAGACAATCCTAGAGGCATCCTCTCTGCATCCCTGGACAAAAAATAACACATGAAGCAAGTAACTAAGTAATCATTAAGTCACTCATATTTGTTGCCCTTTCACAACACTCTAAATCTGATGCCTCATTTTGCCAAATGGTTACCAGCCCTGGTAAATGTTTAATTCTGGGCAGCCCAAAGTAAGCAACTTACATTCAGCTTTGGCACAGATGAGGCAGGCAGTGGTGCAGTTAAAGAAATTTAGAATCCCAGCAACGGCCACACTGATGTCAGTGTTACTGGGGTGGAGGTTCAAGGTTGTGAATCTCTGGAACTGCAGCTTGAGGAATTCTTCTGGGGCAACCTTGAAATGAGGGACCTGAAAAAGAAAGGAAGGAAGGAAGGAAGGAAGGAAGGAAGGAAGGAAGGATAGATCTGATCATTTGGGGAAGGCAGATAAAAGTTTAATAATCACATCATTTCCCTTAAGTAGTAAAGTGCATAGGTTTCCTTAAATGCTTGCATTTTCATAATAGATTCAGAATAGAATTGGTTGGGGTGTTTGGCTGTATCCCTGTTGTGGCTTGCATCTCAGGAAAACTGGGAAGGAGTGTATTAACTGGACTTTGTGTGTCCTTACACATTTATGGTAACTGCATGTATATATCCTGTAGATGGATTTGAAAATATTTTTTTTTAAATGCTTGGAAAAATGCTGGGAAACCTTGATGAGGAGAATACCAGACTAACGAAAATCTTTGTAGTTCAGGACTTATTCTACGTAAAATTTGCATGTGGTTGTTTTATGCAGAAAAAACAGGAAACAGTATTTTCCATACAAAGAAAAAACAGCACTTTCTGTGCACAAACATTATTGCTGACTGTTGTGCAGAAAAGGCTGTTTTCTGCATAAAACAACCATGTGTGAATTCTGTGCAGAATAAGTCCTGAATTGTGAATCGTCTTCTAAAACTGCAGTTTTCAAAGACTTTCTCGCAGCAGTAAGAAAACTGCTAAAATTACTTGTTGTTTCCTTCAAGAAGAAAATTAGCCAAGGATTACATCCCTAATATTTGCTGGCTTGCTCCAGAGCCCATATTTAACTTTGTACTGTGTTCAAGTTGCTAAGTAATGATACCTTGAGCCTAAAGGTACCCAGAGATGAGCTTGGAGGAGGTTTGCAACAAGGGCCTTTGCACTGGTCCTAGAGCTGATAAGGTGATTGCACTGGTCCTAGAGCTGATAAGGAAGCTCTCTTTGAGAGCAGGAATCTTTCTCCTTTCTCAGTCTCACTGGGGAAAGAGGAAGGGGGCTACACCTTCCCAAGCCTGTCAGCATCATGTCAAAGCTTCTGGAAAGCCAACGCTGCCCGGGTACACACCCTCACCTGGGAGGGATTTCTTTGGGAAGGAGAAATGGTAGCATCTTGCCCAAGATCTTGAAGGCCCATTTAGAGCTAAGAGAGCAATGTAATATTTAGCAGTGTAGACCTGGGGATCATCTGCACTTGAGACTATGTCCCCATTTGGTCAAGCGGATGTAAAAACACTCCCTTGCTTATATTACCTGTTTCTGCATCTTTTCCCATCTCTTTGGGTGTAGCTACACCAAACACGATATGCCAGCACCCCAGTCGCATATCATGGCTCTGGCTCTGGCCTGTTTTGCCCCTGTTACCTCAATGAAACTGGCTGGAGTCCTAACAGAGTGCTGTCCATTGCTGCAGCTGCCACCATTTTCTGTGCTGACTCGGAAGGCAGGAAGAAGGCCCACAATATGTGACTGAAGGCCTTCTCCTTGTGACCAGCTACCGTCACATGCTGAGGGATCCCTGCCTGACTTCTGGGAGCTGGTGGCGGCAGTGAGAGATGGTGTGTCAGGACAGGTTCCCGTGGACACATGGGGCCCAACATTTCCCTCACAGCAGTAACAGGGTAATCCGAATATTGTTTTACAATGCTGTAAAGGACCTTATTCCAACTTGCCCCGGTCCAGCCCCATATCTGCCCTGGGGATGATGAGGAGCACCCAGGGGCAGATCAGGGCAAAAGCCCTGTGTCATATGGACTGCAGGGCTCTGGAACATGGGAAAGCCAGGGTATTTAGCCTGTGTAGATAAACCCTAGGTCACCAATAAAGTGATAAGCTGTACTCTTGGTGACTTTGCCTTACTTCATTGTATTCTTTGAACCTAAACTGAGCACAGCATGAGTCAATCAAGCCCTACAGAGCAACACAACCACCTCCTCCACCATTGCAGGATCTGGCATCTTTGGCTGCAACGCTCTCCAAGCCCTATTATTATTCTCAAAGAATGATCACAAGCAACACAGCTAGCCAGCTGGGCTTGTGCTGCGTGTTGCATTTGCAGAGAGAAATAATGTTTGCTCTCCAGAGGGATCGGAGTCCTAATAATAGCTCATTTGCCATTAATCAATCAAAGTGGAATCAGGGGAGTTGGGCTCTCTCTCTCTGGAAAACACAGCAACACCAAGCCCTGAGAGGGGAGCAGCGGCAGGTGGGGGGCTTGCAGCAGTTTCTTCAAAGCCAGGGAAGCACCGTGGAAATGCAGATCCAAGAGGATAACATGGTTAAGGGACTTTGTCAAATGGAGAAGGAGGGGGAAAGAGGAGGATTCCCTTTCCTCCTCTTTTTGCAAAGTGAAAGATTTGGAAGAAACATAAAAGGCTGCAAAGGGAAACACCTGGTTATGCTATGTTAGGGGAAACATCAAGTCTTCTCTTTCATTACTTTGGGCTTCCGAAAGCTATTGCCCTGTGCCTGCGCTCATGCTCCTCTTGGGGGCAAGGCTGTTAACCAGCTGTAGAGAGTTGCTTTATTCGAGGCATAAGCAGTTTGTTTGGTAATAGAAAAGTTAAAGAGCAATAAGTTGCTCTCTGCCTCAATTTGGCTTCACAGCCCTCAGCCCCGGCTTGATTAAGAGGAAGGAAGGCAGACCGTGTGCCTCCAGGCAGCTTCTCTTAACTAAAGCAGACAGGGTACCCACAGGATGGGCTTGCTGATCATTCGGAGATGTCAGAGGGAATCTGAACCCAGCAGAATACACCACAGATTGGGTGAAGGGACTTGTCAAGGGAGGACTCCGGGTAAAACTCCTGTCTCAGCCATGGGACCTTGAATGACCTTGAGCTGCTCTTGGGATGTAGCTCAGCATCTGTTCTCTGACCCTGGCTGCCTTTCTCTCACCTTCAGCTTGGTCGATACTGAATATCTGCCCCAAAAGAAGAATACTACATTTCTTTGTCTCCAAAAATGTCTCTGCAAGGCATGCAGTGTAAGTAGCATAGTCCAAGAGTTCTCACTGAATTATTTATTTATTTATTTATTTTTATTTATTTATTTATTTATTTATTTATTTATACCCCGCTCTTCAGCCACAAGGCTATCAGAGCGGCTTACAAATTGTTTTAAGCAATAGCTATTTACACATCTACACTGCATTAAACAGTTTACAATGTGTGTTAGCTAATTGCCCCCACAAGCCGGGTACTCAATTTACTGACCTAAGAAAGGATGGAAGACTGAGTGAACCTTGGAGCCCTCTGGGATCAAACTTGCAACATGGTGACTTGCAGTACTGGCATTTTGGGGTGGGGAAAGGAACAAGTATGAACACTGTAGTACTTTAAAGGTTTGCAAATCAATTACTTCATAGATTTTTGCACCTTTGGGCTTGTCTAGATGGGCTATTTACCCCCATCTTGGCCCCGTCTTTGAGCCTTGCGGTCCAGACGATGCAGGGCATTTCCCATGTTTTCCCCCAAGCAGTTCTCATGACCCCTAGGGTAAAGATGGGGCCAAGACAGGGTAAAGCCTGTTAAGCCATTTTTTAAAAAATACCTGCAAAAAAAAGAAATGCTATAGCCAAAATAAAACAGATCAGGCCCTGTGTGTCAGAGCCTACCTGTAGCTATTTGTTATAGGAAGGCTGCTGCCATTTTTACAAGCCTAGCTGTGGCCTCCCAATTCTGAGGATTGGTATTTATTGTTGGGAGGGAGGACAGCACTGAGTGCCCACTGCTCAAGGTCACAGGCACATCTGCTGAAGAAATGCCTTGGGAAAGAAGGGAGGGCACCTGAGGGAGATGGAGGAGAAGGGAGAGATCAGCCTGAGGCTTGTCTTTCAACTGCCTACTATTTTTCTGTGTGCTTTAGTCCTGACTGTCTCTGAGACCTGTACACCTCCCTTCAACTTCAATAAACTACTTTATCTAGTCATTGTTCTCTGTTTGAGTTGGGGTTTGACAGGACCCTCACACCATGTGACCGCAGAAGCCCAGACCGCCATTGTTGCAGCTGCTGCCCGCCATTGCTCTTCTGCAACCAGGAAGCAGGCCTTCAGCATGTGACCAAGATGATCACATGCAGGGGACTATGCTCACATGCTGCAGGCTAGCTTCCTGGCTTCAGAGAGTGGGAAACGTATGGTGGCAGTGGCTGCAGCGATGGACCAGTATGGTGGTCTGGACTTCCTCCCTTTTCATGCTGGTAACAAGGGAGGAACGGACCTGATCTGTGGGCAGAATACATGGGGAGCCAGTGTATTCTGGCCTCATGTTGATGAGCCCTTAGAGTCTACTGCATCAAAAGTACGAAGTGCCTCAGTCAGTTAGTGCTTACCTCCTTACACACAGAGAGAGCCCTGGTAGCACAGTGATTAAATGCCAGTACTGCAAGCCACCATGTTGCAAGTTCGATCCCAGATGGCTCCAAGGTTCACTCAGCCTTCCATCCTTTTGTAGGTTGGTCAAATGAGTACCCAGCTTGTGGGGGCAATTAGCTAACACACATTGGAAACCGCTTAATGCAGTGTAGATGTGTAAATTGCTATTGCTTAAACAATTTGTAAGCCACTCTGAGAGCCTTTGCGGCTGAAGAGCGAGGTATAAATACCTAAATAAATAGATAAATAAATAAATAAAAATTGTAAACAATGTGGTTACTTTTCTATAACTTGTAACATATACAGGCTGAAGCAGGCATCGTATCCTCCCTACTTTTCTTCTGCTATTTAACACCATGAACAGAAGACCAATGTCTCAATTCAAGCCTAAACAGATACAATCTAATGTCTTAATAAGACATTCTTATGTACTTTCACATGGCATGAAACGCTGCTTAATTACCTCCTTACACACACGCACACACACATGCACACACACACACACAATGCACAAATAGCAGTTACTGGTTGGTTGGTTTCTTTTTGCAAAATGCACAACAGTAAATGCAGGGTAATCATGCAACCAAGTGATAAGACAAACCGATATAACCTAGTCAGTCTGGAGCTCATGTGCATGACAGCCAGGGCTCCTGTCTGCCAGACTCTTTTTGCTCCTGGCCCTTTGAGGTCATTCTGCTTACTGTCTGTAGAGACTATCCTGGTCTCTCCCCCACTGGAAAAAAGAATGATCTCTGTTGCCATAAGAAGATATCTTTCCCCATGAAATATTTTCTATCTTGAGGAGGGATTTTTGGGCTACAGCTCCAAGGATTTTGAATAAAAAAACCCAAGATCCCATGTTCTATTAGACAGTCACCAGCCATGCAAACATTACAGCCTGCAACAAGTCAGTGAGGAGACCAACCCAGCTCAGGCAGCTGCACTTTGTGGGTGCAGTGTGTGTGTGTTGGGGGAGAGGGTTAAAAAGTACAGCAATACTGTGCCCAAACCCCCACATCTAAGGTACTTGAATATACCTTGTTTAGTACATCCAAAAGAGCTAGCAGCTGGCTTGCTGGCAAAAAAGTGAGAACACTTGAGATGGTACAAATGAAAAATAGCTAAGATCAACGGACTGCAGTGAAGTAAATTAGGATAAATATAAGGAAGAGTTCCTACTGACTGGTGATCGGACACTGAAGAATGATCTTAATCTGAGCTTTAGTCGGCAGGCAAACACATAGTGTGCAATAGAAGAAGATTATTTCAGAGGAAGAAGACAGAAACCTTTATTGGCTGAGAGGCAAGCAAGGCCCTGCCCAAAATTTTGGTCACAGGTAGGATGGAAAATTGGATATGTAGAGAGGTGGAGATTATCTGGGATCAACAAGCTGCCTACAGTGGCATTCCGAGAAACCACCATGTTCAAAGGTCTGCAGATTCTGTTGCTCTGAACACTCCTCTTGGAACATTGTTCTCCACTGGGTTCACAGCAGAGCTTGCAAACATTTTTTAGACTACAGTTCCCAGAATCCCCCATCCAGAATCCCAGGGCATTCTGGGAGGTGTAGTCCAAAATGGAAGATTCCTGAGCCCCATTAACTCAGTGGGAAACAAAATTCCAAGCGTGGAGCAGGGAATCAATGTGTCTCTGCTAAGAGACTCACTGTACCCACCAGTGCTGCCTCCAATATTCTGGTGCAGGCAACAAAGTATTTCTGAGTGAAAGACATTTCCTTCCCATTCTGAGGTTTTATTCCACAGTATTTCCTAAAATGCAATGGACAATCCAGAGAACCACCTATACATATAATTTTCTAAGGAATATAAAACACAAAATATATAGCAGAGAAAAACCATAAGAAATGTACATATAATGAAACAGGAATAAAACATCACACTTTGAAAGACTTGAGAGATGCCATTTCGGATTTCCGTCAAGGCATAAAGAAAAATCATTAAATCTTAAAACCTTAATGCATTTCTAATTTCACTGACTTAAAAATATATATCCCACTCAGTATGAGATGGCTGGCTATGAAAGAAATCAGACTGGTATTTTAGGAGGCATAGAGGCAGATTTGCTTCCCAAAGCTTTCCAAAGTTCAGATGTTCTCTTGAGTGGCTAACTTGGGAGAAGATCAATAGCTATTGTCTCATGCTCTTGAATAATGAAATTGGAAATTGTGTCTCTTGGCCCTGGTGCCAGATTCTTTTAAAGGCCTGGTTAGATCTCTTGAGTTCCTTCTACTGAAAAACAGCAAAGTCTAATAGCACCTTTGCAGTTGAAACCAAAATCTTTTAAAGGCTCACTCTGGCTGCAGCCACACTGCAGAAATAATACAGCTTGACACTGCTTTAACGGCTATGGCTCAATGCTATGGAATTCTGGGATTTGTAGTTTTGTGAGATGTTTAGCCTTCTCTGTCAGAGAGCGGTGGTGCCACAACAAACTACAAATCCCAGGGTTCCATAGGATGGAGCCAAGATAATTAAAGTGGTATCAAATGGCATTATTGCTGCAGTGTGACAGCAGCCTCTGAAGACTCAGCACTTGAGATCTGACTTGGGAAAAACAACAGTCTTACAGGACCTGAAAGCAGGGATGGGCAAAATGCAGCCCACAGATGAGTTTAACAATATTTAATGAGTTCAATTACTCCAATGAAGAATTAATTTTAAATAATTTCAGTTAGTTTTAAAAGCGAGTTTACATAGATGTAGCTAAATGTTTGCATTTTATTTTTAAACGCTAGAAAGAGAGAATGGAAAAATGACAACAATGACACAAGCCCTTGAGCACTTCGCCAACCAGTAAAGTGCCCCCTGGCAACCTGAAAAGTTGCCTATATCTGCTTTAAAGACTAAAAAAAATTGTTTGGCTCAAGCTTTTGTGGCCTGCAGCTCACTTCACCCAATGCATCTTATGAAATGAGCTGCAGTCCCTGAAACCTTCTGCCAAATAAAACATAACGGTCTGTGAGGCACCATAAGATTCTTTGTCATTTTGCTGTATAACACAGGCACCTGTTCCCAAGTCCATTTGTTGACCTGGGGACATGCAAAGTCCTTTATAATAGCTGCTCTGATTCTCTTTGTGATGATAGATATGAGTTAGACATCAATTGCTGTTGTAAGCATACAATGATGGGTCCTAGCCAAATTTTGTCTACTTTGCCAGGAACCAACTCCCCAAGCCTTCAGATTGAGGTGTTTCCTAGGCTGGCTTCTTGGGACCCTTTAACCAGACTGCCAGGCATAGAATGAGGAACCTATCCCTGATATGGTTGCTCACCATAGTAATGGACCTATATACTTGTAGGCCCATTATAAAGACAGGCACTTTGCTAGTCAGTACAGGTCAACTCCATACCCACGGATTCAGTATCCATGGTTTTATCTATCCATGTCTGAAAAAATATGTTCTGTCTAGGCATTTCTAGGCCCTCCAATGTGACTCTATGGTCAACTTCCGACATTTGTCTCATTGAAAATAATAAGGTTACCTATTCTCCATGGTTCCAGGTATCCACAGGAGTCTTGAAACATATCCCCCATGGATACAGGGGTCAGCCTGTACTAAAAGATGCCATGGGTGATACCAGCTGTGGGGGGTGCTGGATAGAAAGGTCAACCTGATGCACCGTGTAAAGAGAGCTTGGAGTATTTTCTAAAAGACACTGGAGGGAATACAGATTTTAAGAGAAGGACAGAGGAGAAAACTGACACTCTAGAGCACTGTTGTTCAGGCTATCTGATGTGGAGGGGCTAGCAGTTATTTCCCCCCACCCCAATGTGCCAGGGACTGGTGATGTGTTCATTGGGTACATTTTTTCCAATCTTTCCTGGAAATGTGCCAGGGACCAGACGTCACTTTGAGTAGCATGGCTCTGGTGGATAGATGAGTGAGGACATCAAAGTATAGCTTTGCAACCCTATGAGATAAAAACTAGCTGTTTAAAACAGTACAAAAGCTGAGATCTGTAGCCAACTTCTGTACTTTCCCTTTGTTTCTCTATCATTCACACTGCCCTGCCTCAATCTGACCAGACTTTTGTTTGAGGTGCAACACTAATACTTTGGGCAAGGGCTTGGCTGTAGAATCATCTCTCTGAGTCATGCAATTTGAAGGCAGCAAAGGACTGCAATTCATTTGTGAATGCCTCCTATTGACTTGTTGACTTTCAATCACTCCAAAAGCTTGGCAGCAAGGGACATACTGGAGAGTCCACTAAACGGTAGAAAGATGCTACCAGGATTTAAGCGGATAAATTATGAGAGCTCTGTTCTCTTTCCTGGGAATGGAGAGGGATCAGCATAAGCCAGCACTGGGCGTATAAAATATTAAACCAGTTCCACCATTTTGGAAATGGATCAGGTGGATTTTCCATTGGAAATACAACTCCCAAATAAAAGAGGAAGGTGAGGGATATTCTAGAGATGCATGTATGTCACGTACAAGCTAATGGCCAGGATTTATTTCCACCACATAATGAAAACTTGAAAACTTACATCCAGGCCTGAACTTTTTACAGACTTTTTTTTTTTTTAACCAGGGACACAAAGAAACCGTCTTGCTTTGGGGCCATCTTTGGAGAATTCTATTGAAAAACTGGGCAGAAGAACTTTAATGTGCAAAGATGATTTCAAGTGAAAGAAGAGACTGCACTCCTGTTGGCTTATGTTGTCTACTCTGACTGATAGCAGTTCTCTAAGGTCTTGGTAGAGATGTCATTCTTCACTAAGTTTCTTCTTGAGGGAATCAACAAGTAATTTTAGCAATTTTCTTCCTCCTGTGAAAAAAATTACACAGTTTTCGAAACCTATTCGCAATTCAAGCCATATTCTACACAAAATTTGCACATGGTTGTTTTCCACAGAAAACATCATTTTCTGCAGGAAAAATAATATCCCTGCATACAAATATTATTCTTCCATACAGAAAATGCTACTTCCTGCACAGGAAATGCTGTCTAGTATGCGAATCACACACATACAAATTTTGCACAGAATACGTCGCTACTTAACAGCATTTTCTGCATAGGAAACAGCATTTTCTGTGCAGGCAATATTTTTTTTTTGCAAAAAATATCATTTTATATGCAGAAAATCCTGCTTTGAGTGCAAACCAACCATGTGCAAAATTTTCACAGAATAATTCCCAAATTGCAAAGATTCTTGTCAGTTCAAGATTCTTCTCATCAGGATTTCTCAACATTCAAAAAACGACAGGGGAGATGACATTTTCCCCCCCAACATTTTCAAATATTCTTTATATTCCCAGGTCTTGGGCACTGATTTTTCCCATCACCTGAAACCAGATCCTTTTAACTGAAGGATGTGCTAGAGACAACTGATACTGAACCTGAGACCTACATGTGCTGAAATGTGTTCTGCCACTGAACTATGTCATCTCCCCTCATCTCTAGCTCTTTGGCTGCAAACATGCTCATTGTTCCTAAATAATTGTGTTAGGAGCAAGATTCATTCCACTTACCTCTTTCTCCCCACAGATATTGCTGATGATAGAGCTGGAAGCTGGACTTGAAGATGGTCCCAGGACAGCAACCACCCCTTTTGGAAGGATTTGGCACACTGGTGATTCCCATGGAGAGAGTCAATCAGCAGAAGAGGAAAGAAGAGTTACTGGCAGACTCTGCTAAATGGATGAGTAAGGACATAAGAATCAATGTGAAGTCAAAGGCTGTCACGGCCGGCATCCATAGATTTTCCTTGGTTTTTTTCCGGGCTGTGAGGCCGTGTTCTGGAATAGTTTCCTTCTGACGTTTTGCCTGCATCTGTGGCTGGCATCTTCAGAGAAGACAGCCACGGATGCAGGTGAAACGTCAGAAAGAAACTATTCCAGAACATGGCCTCACAGCCTAGAAAAAAAACCCCAAGGAACAGTTTGTCATACTGTTTCCAAGAAGGGGCAACCAGATATGTCTGTGGAGCTCATCAGCAAAGTATGATGAGGATGGCTTTGTCTTGTTTCTCGACAGCACTCTTTATTTATTACAATTGTTTCCCCAGATTTCTCCATGGAGCTTAAAATGGCATGCATTGATCCCCCCTATTTTACCTTCACAACAGTCCTATGAAATAGGTCAGGCTGAGAGATAGTGATTATACAAGGTCAAACCAAATGACAGCTAAAGCTGGGTGGGAATTTGAGCCTAGATCTCCTTAGTTCTGCCCCATTTCTCTCACAGCTACATTACACTAGCTTGCAGCCCTGTGAAAACACAGCTGTTCCATAGTGGTGTCAAAGTGTTGTTCCATCTCACTTAGGAGCTTGTCTATAGAAGGCAAAAAAATATTGGTTGTTCCACAGTAATGGCAATTCACAGCAGCTGCTATTTATCTGAACAGGGTTTTTTTTGGCAGATCGCAGGCATGCAAAGCTATCCATGTTTGATGTGCAAATGGGCATGCCTGTGAATCAATATGGCAGCTGCAAGTGAATTACTCACATTTTTACTTACCTCAATTTGCCGCTGCTGGACAGTATATATATTTTTTAAAAAAAACATATCCAAGGTGCGAAAGAGTGACCTTTCACTTTAATAAAAAAGCAAACAGAAAAAAGCCCATTTTATTGCCTTAACACTCATTGGCTAAGATGAAAATTGAACATGGTGGCTCCAGGTGCTTGCCTTGTTAGCAAGCTCTACTCCCTGCAATGTCCGACCAATCATCTGCTCATGTTGGGAAAGCGAATTTGGTCACTTGTCCCAATGAGCAGGAATGCACATTTTCTGTGCTGTTTTTTATTATTATTATTATTATTATTATTATTATTATTATTTTGGGAAAGACATGAAAGCTTTTCCAGAGTATTTTTTGCCATTTTTGGCCCCTCTCCTTCTGAATATGGCAGAGTGATGCAGAATCCCACTGAGACAGGTTGCATTCTCCTCATTTAGACAACCCCTTAGTAATATCTCCTTAAATGACTGCAGCCTCCCTGGATCCTGTCATCTAAGTTCATTTATTGAGCTACAGACAGAACATGGGGATCTCTGCTTGAATTTCATGCACTCTATCAGGGGAAGCCAGGACCGTCCCTTCATTACCCCCCCCCAACAATCCTGAGAGGTAGATGAGGCTGAAAGACGGACACAAGTCCTCCAGTGAGCTTCAGAGCCAAGTGCACATTTGAACCTGAGTTTCCTTGCCTGAAATCCCAAAGGAGGAAAAAAAAAACCCTTTGATTCAGCTATTTCAAATAACTCTTAGCAAGGAAAAGTATTACCTTTACTTTTTAATTTTCTCTCCTTTCTCCCCACTAACCTGCCACAGGCTTTCCAGACTCATTTTGCAGTGCTATAGGGCTATTTTAATGGCAGTTAATAGCATATATTAAATGAGGCAATGACCCAGGTTAAAGCAAGATATTGAGAAGGAGAAACTTGCATGTCCCCCTTTTTTTCATTTATAAGTAACAGCAACACGAATTAAATTATTTAATCCTATGTTCTCTCTATTCCATGTTATGTTCACCAGGAGCCCAGAGTTGTACAATGGCAGAACTACTAAGTGGCTTTGTTTGGTTCTTTCCAGTGTGATCCTAAGCTGGATCAGATATGAGTATAATGTCTAGATCAAGAGAAATCATAATGCCACCCTATTCTACTTTTGTCAGACCTCACCTGGAACACTGTGTCCAGTTCTGAGCACCACAATTCAAAAAGGATATTGACAAATTGGAGCGTGTCTAGAGGAGGGCAGCCAAAATGGTGGGAGGTCTGGAAGCCATGCCTTATGAGGAGCAGCTTAGGAGGCTGGGTATGTTTAGCCTGGAGAAGAGAAGGTGAAGAGGGGACATAATAGCCATGTTTAAATACTTGAAAGGATGTGATACTGAGGATGGAGCAAGCTTGTTTTCTGCTGCTCCAGAGACTAGGACACAGAGCAATGGACTCAAACGACAGGAAAAGAGATTCCACCTAAACCTTAGGAAGAACTTCCTGACAGTTGTTCGGAAGTGGAATACACTGCCTCGTAGTGTCATGGAGTCTTCTTCTTTGGAGGTTTTAAAACAGAGGCTGGATGGCCATCTGTCGGGAATGATTTGTTCATGTATCCCTGCATGGCAGAATAGGGTTGGATTGGATGGCCCTCACGGTCTCTTCCAACTCTATGATTCTATGAAATCATTTCATGAAAACCTTCAGTGAGTTTTTGCTGGGAAGGCACATAAGCAAGGGGGGGGGGTGAAGGATCATGCCTGCCATGGCTATATAGATTGATTATGCACAAGTATTCATTGAATAAAAATCTCTGTGTGTAGACTCCTACCAGCTACTCCTCCCCTCCCCCCGGAAAAACTACAGCAGGTAAGAAATACTATACAGTGCAAAGGAAACCCTGACTAAAGACAGAAGTAGGAGAAAGGCTTGGCAGGAGGAAGAAGAGAAGCAAGATTAATTAGGAGCAAGCAAGGGAAGGTATAGGGTAGCACACAACCCTTCCTTAAGCTTGAGATCTTGGCAGGAAGGTCAGTCGGGTGGGGGAGATGTGGCTGATCTCCTTGACCTCTGTACAATTTAATTAAGTGACCCTAGTGTATCACAGCATCTCTTCTGTCTGTTATTTATTTATTTTATTTTATTATTAGTTATTTATACCCCACTTTTCGATATCTTCAAGATGAAGGGAATCCAAATCAGAAACTGAAGTAACAACGTTTGGATTATTTTATGCAGAGATCCAGTGACTTTGGTGTCCTTTCTAATCCCTTTGAAAAAAGTTACTGCAGTCTCAACATACATTATTGAGAAACCACTGAAGAAAAGGCTACCGTCTGTGTTATCAAGAGATGTGGGCATTATCATAATGGTTACTTTCAGCCTTTTTCTTTTTCTTTTAAAGAAAACCATGAATGTATAATGCAGTAGTATGAGGCTGGTGCAAGGAGCCAAGACTCTGGAGAGTTACTCACAATTCTGCCTATTAAGTCATCCAGCTTTTTCTGTCTTTTCTCATAATAGCTATGATGACACCTCTCTACCACAGAGAAACCACCGAAGTTGCAGAAATTTTGAACAAAATCCTTCCTTTGACAAAGACAAAGATACTTAAGAGTGAAAGATGATAACAGCTTAAGAATTTCTTCAAGAGTTCCTATATCCTTTCCCTTGGTAATGGTGTTGGGAATTTTATTTTATATTTTATATCTTAACTTTGTTATTTGTACAACCTCTTTGTTTTTATATTGTGATGACCTAGGGCTATAAGCAACTGAAATTTGAACTGAACTTTCCCCTGCTTCTTTTACCCCCACATATTATGTCTCTAGACAGGTCATATGTAAATGGTGATACGTACGACCCTGGCATAGCTGGGACCACCAGAGGTTCCCCACCTCTGGAAAACTGATGCGCAAATGTAGAATCAAGTCTCTGTAAATGGTGATACATATGACCCTGGCATAGCTGGGACCACCAGAGGTTCCCCACCTCTGGAAAACTGATGCGCAAATGTAGAATCAAGTCTCTGTAAATGTTGATAAATATGACTCTGGCATAGCTGAGACCACCAGAGGTTCCCCACCTCTGGAAAACTGATGCGCAAATGTAGAATCAAGTCTCTCTCTCTCTCCTCTCTGTGTATGTGTACATGTGTGCAAATCATGGCTGTACAACACTCATATCTGTATCATCTACTGAATCTTAACTATTAGATTTATGGCTCTTCAGTGGTGTTTGTATTCTGACTAGGGCTGCTGGCAAAGCTCTTACAAGCTCTGCCTCAGATAGGGACTTAAGGGCTTGTGGAAGCCCACCCCAAAAGGAGATGTTAGCTTTACAAGCTGACAGGTTCTTCAACTGAGATGAAAATCTGATCCATGGAAGAGTCCCTGGTTTATCCTCTGCCTTCCCAATCCCAGCCACTCACCTACCTATTCAGCCTCCTCCCTTCTTCTACATAATGTAATGTGGTACTGGTTGGGAACCAGAAAGGAGATATGATAAACTGGCCAAGAGTGCCCTCATGAGACTAGGGTGTTAACTAGTGTGGTAATATGTGTAGAGTACCAGGAAACCATTGTCTCTGTTCAACCCACTGTACTTTTAATGGTTGTACAGAGGAGGGAATTTCACCCAGTGCTGCCGGTTGCATGACAAGCAATGCCTGCTGAAATTCTCTCTTCTACAGGATCTGCCTCAAGTTTTCAATCTAGCAACTCTACAGTAGAAGAACAATTAAATCTTTGGCCTGGACCTGTTTCTTGTCACTGCAGAAGCAGCCTGTTGATACCATTTGGTAAAACTCTCCCACTGAGAAGCAAAAGTCAGAGGCCTCTTTGAATCAGGGACACAGATCTACCACCTTATTCTAAACCCATTTAGCTCCGCAGTGTTTCTGTCCTCTCTCCTCATTCCTCTGAGAGCTCTGACATACCTCTCTTCTCTCTCTCTTGTTCAAAACAGCTGTCGGGTACTTGCCCCCTGCCTGGAGTAGCCCTTTACCAAGAAGAATACAGGCAATTTGTGGAAAGCATCTTCTGCTCAAAAGGCCTTCAATGGTCTCTCTTGAGAATTGAGGCCTTTCCATTTTCTTCAGAGTATCAAGCTTTGAGGAAAAACTGTCTTTATTTGAGCATGGGCATGCATATGTATGGGAGGGATATTTTTGTCACACAGGTAAAGAAGGCAAGTTAGGTGAATGCTTTGTCACCCTTTGTCTTGCAGGCCCTTGAGGAGAAAAGATGGGGAAAGGGGTTAAGCTGTCATAGCAACTCAGTGGTAACAAATGCAAAAGGGGGGGGGAGTAGTAGTGCAGTATGTGTGTGTGTGTGCACGCACCTGCATGCATGTTGGGAAGGAAGGCTCATCATTTGCAGAGTGAAAAAGTCCAGTGGAATTAGAGGAAAGGAGGGGGAACAAAGTGAAGGCGCCTCTGGCAAAGGTGTCTAGCAAATGGAATAACATGTAAAGATAACTTCTTTTGTTGTTGCACAAGTCTCCTTTTGTTTTTTTAATGGAGCAGGATACTAATTTCCCACAGAGGCACTGAGCAGCAGGTAGGCCTCAGTTTTGAGTCCCTGATCCTCATAAAACTTCCAGGCATTTATGCTTAACTGCAAGTAACCCCTGCGAGTCAACCTTTTCACTGGGGCTGTCTAAATAGTGAAAATACTCCTCATGGAATGCGAAGAAAGTCCTACCTGTCTTAATGGGATCCCACATTGCTATGCCATATTTGGAAGCAAAAAACATCAAAAACTCCTAAGGGAAAGCCTTTGTGGCTTTTCCTGTAGTTTTGAAAAAGCTCCGTGGGGAATGTATATTCCTGATCATTGGGACAAGCAATTTGATATGAATTGTTTTCCCATAGGAGAGGAGGCATAAAGCTAATTAGTTGGGTGAGTGCAGAGGGCGGAATTGCTAACAAGGCAACTGCCTGCTGCCACCATATTGGATTTTCACCTTAGTGAGCAAGCGAGAAAACTGGGTGGTGGGGTTTTGTTTTGTTTTTTGCTTCTCTGTTAAATTGAAGAATTGTTCTATCACACCTTTGACGTCTTTTTTTTTAAAAAAAAAAACCGTTTGGTGGCAACAAATTGAGGTAAGTACAAACATGAGTAAACGTGAGGCAAAGATCTCAAAGGTGCTACAAGATGCCTTTGCATACTGATCCAGGCTAACACATCTATGTCTTTGGATTCAATTAGAGGAGAGAGCTTCGTTTGCTGACTCATATAATCCTTTCTCTTGGGGGTGGTCTAAATGGCAAAAATACTCCTCATGGAATTTGCTGGGAATACCTTCTGTCCTAATGAGATCCCACATTGAATCATGGTATTCAGAGGGAGGGGGACAAAAAACTCCAAAACCTACACAGGAAAAGCCAGGGTTTTTTAAAAAAAACTACAGAAAATGCACACTCCTGCTGTTAGGACAACCAAGTGCATCGCTGCACATTCCCAAAGCAGATTGCTGATTGGTCAGATGTGTGCAGGGGTGGAGCTTGCTAACATGGCAGCACCGTGAAACCACCATGTTGGATTTTGGCTGTAGTGCTTGTCTGTGATGAAACGGCTTTTCTTTTCTTTTTTCCTGTGGGATATTACACTACAGCACCTTGGATATGCTTTAAAAAATACTGTTTGGCGGCAGCAAGAGGTGGGAATAAAAACACAAGTAATTCACTTGTGCCCGCCATCTTGATTCACAGGCACACCCATTTGAACAACGAACGCAGAAAGCTTTGCATGCCCCCCCCAAAAAATAAATCACATTTTATTGCCTCATATAGACAAGCCCTTGGTCTCTGCTATCCACACACTGACCAAACATCTTTGAGGCTGGCCAAGAGAGGACAATCTGTAACACCATGGTGGCATCTCTTAGCAGAAATCTTTGAGCAGAAACATGGGTAATTCCTCTTCCCATCCTGTTATGCCCCATTAAGGCTAGGTGGACAGACCAGCTAGATCTTTTGAAATATTATTTCACTGTCTTAAATTAATGCAAGAATCCAACGCCAACACCGACACCACTCATTTTGTCAGATGAAATGCCTCTAGGTTCTTAAGAGAGTAGAGAATCTTACAGAGGCTTCACAATGCAGAAACCCCAAGGAAACAATGTGGTATAGGCTGGTGTTGGAGGAAACTCCTTTAAGAACCTCTTGAGGAAACAGGCAATTAGACCGAGATATGATTGAACAGACCACAGTGCCTCCTATAAAAGGATTTAGAAACACAAGGAAGACAAGCTCTACCTGTAATTGCAAAGAATGCCCCCATCAATAACCCCTTTTTTAACAAAATAAAAAGTCGGATCATTTTAGATCAGTGTAATTTACGGATGCTTTTCTTACAAGAATAAGTCAATATTCTTGCCTCTCTATATATGTATAGAGGCACGGTGTCAAGCTAGCCATGAACTTGATTTAGAAGTCTCGTCTCTGCATTTGTTCTGGCTTAGAAAGAGACCTCCTGCATGAAAAAACAAAAGAAAAAATAAATGAAAACTGACTTTTAGAGGACAGAAATAAAAGATAAGGGATTGGTCTCGTTATTGTGTATTTCTAGCACAGACAATTATAACTCCAAATTGGAAATTTGCAAGGCTTTATTTAGTATTTAGGTTTTATGTGTGTTTTTTTCCTTCCCCCCCTCTAACTTGGCCAATTAGCTGATCAAATAATATTCAAGCTTTTAATCCATTCATTTATTAGAACAATCAGAGAAAGACAGAGAGATGTTTGCTAAGGACAAAAACTGCAGGCAGTCTCTAGAAGAATCCAAAGTCCCATCTCTCTGGGATGCCTTACAGAGCACCATGCCAATTTCTAGAGAAGCCCTTCTAGGAAAACCTATCAAATCTTGAAAAGGTTCTCTTTCTTGGACTACAACTCCCAGAATCTCCCAACTAGCATGGTCACTGGGATTCTGGGAGCTGTTTTCTCCTTTTCCTGTTCAGAGATGCCAAGATTTAGACCATATTCTCAAACTATCCAGATTTGTGAAGTTGAAGGCTTTCATGGCCGGCATCCATAGATTTCCTTGGGTCCCCCCCACCCCCCGGGCTGTGAGGCCGTGTTCTGGAAGAGTTTATTTCTGACATTTTGCATCAGAAATAAACTCTTCCAGAACACGGCCTCACAGCCCGAGAAACTCCCCCCCCCCAAGGAAAATCTATCCAGATTTGGCAAGAACTGTCCAGATTAATCCTTTGCCATCTGCTGTTGAAATGTCCCAGTTTCTCTCCCTTCCTCCTACTTCTCCCTTTGCCCTCTGCTTATTGCAGTGCTGCAAACTGAGTTCAAACAGCAAAAGTACTTTAATATAATTATCACAGCAGGCGGGAGAGGAGAGGAGGGACTTTATCACACTACACTGTTATAGTGCTATTATTCTACTTTAACTGCTCTGGCTGCCTCCTGTGGAATGCTGGGGTTTGTACTTTAGTGGGGCCTAAGAGCTCTCTGGCTGAGAGTTCTAAATGCCCCTCCCTAAACTGCAAATCCCAGGATTACACAGGAGGCAGCCATAGCAGTTAAACTGGAACAACAGCACTATAACAGTGTAGTGTGCTAATCTCTGAGGGGCAGAATCTTGCCCTTCCAGTAGGCTCAGGCAAAAGCAAATTGCTGCAGCCTCTCCTAGCATTGTGTGTTTCTTCCTCACTAATAACTTTGCCATTTCGACTACAAGCTGATGTTGTTTGTCCGCATGTGTCCCAGTTTTCATCTATGACATGCTAGAGGATATGTTATACAATATATGAGGGTTGGAGGAGCTAAAGATTATGTCCTAGTTGGCAATGAGAGGACAGAACCTCTTTGGAAACAGCCATATATAAGGATACCTGCTTGGGGGTGTAGCTATGGGGGACTGGGTTTTTGAAATTCGGCCCTCCCCAATTAAATTTTCCTTCTGTCCTCAAATTCCTAGCATTCAGTAGCTTAAAATGTTATTTGTGCATTTAGACCAAGGGCATGTGAATGCAGCAAACATCAGAGTTCCAGGTGCAAATGATTTTCACTCTCTAGAATGCTAGAAATTTAGGGGATGAAGGATAATTTCATAGGGTGGACAAAATTCTTATTTGGGGAAGCAAGGCCTTCATCCCTCCCCCAGCTATGACCCACTGCTTACTCCTCAATGGGAAAGTGTGGGTGCATTCATGACTGCAGTGGACCCTCAGTATCCGCTGGGGTTTGGTTCCAGGACCTCTCATGGATACCAAAATCTGTGGATGCTCAAGGCCCATTATATACAGTGGCATAGTAAAATGGCTTCCCTTATATAAAATGGCAAAGAGCAAGGTTTGCTTTGTGGAATTACCACCACCCCCTTTGAACATTTTCTGAGCCATGGTTGGTTGAACCTATGGATGCAGAACTCACGGAAATGGAAAGCTGACTGTACTACAATGCTGGGGTGCAAGTGGGTCTAGCCCTTTGCCATTACTATACGAATAATGAATAGAAAAGGCTACCATTCCACATATATGATTGATAATATTTGATTGCTATCAGGTCAGTGGTTGGAAAACTTACTTTGCACAATTCTCAGAATCCCTCAGTCAGCATGGCTACTGGGAACTGTAGTCCCAAGGAGTAACTTTTCCAAACACTGATTTTTAAAAACAAAAACAAAAGGAATCACTTGGAATTATGTAGTTAGCTGATTGCAGTTTCTACCCTCAGCTTTATCTTGCCCCATTTTGCTTAGAACAGTTCATAGGAGTTTGGGATAATAATGGTAAAATGAGCACATTGTGTGTAACTATACCCCATGGACACTGAAAAGGAGTTTGCTGGCAAGAATTATATCCTGATTATTATACTGTGAAACAGATGATATAATGATGATTACCACACACATACATTTAAACGGTGGGCTGTGTGTGTGTGTAATAAAAAATCACGATATCATCTGTTTCACAGCATAATGATCAGGGTGTGATTCTTGCCAACAAACCCTTGTATGTTTTAGCTGAGGGAATTATATATGAAAATGTCATTAAAAAAAAGAGGATAAGAGATATGCAAAAGGATGATGAAAAGTAGATGGAATGAATAAACATCTTGCAGGAGTCTTTTAAAAATGTCAATAATATAGAAAAATTTAGCATGTATGTACTATACTTTGGAAATGTGAAATCTAACCAGCTAACAGTGATACAGTGTGTAATTCAAAATGTCTGAAATCTGACAATGGTATTAAAGAGATGTCTGAAAGCCTCCAAGCCATAGGTTAAAGTATCTAAATGGCTTTTATTAATAGTATATTTCATAACAAGCAATTTCACAGAGCCAAAGGTGAAAAGTCAGGCAAAATCTAGAAAATGAGAAAACCCTTAATGATATGTCTTGGACAACCTAAAAAAAAAAAAAAAACACCCCAAAAACCTTGTGGGAAGAGGAGATAGATGTCTAAGAGTCTTCTATATATCCTTTCCTTTGTTTCTCAAGTGTTTTTCTACTCAGTGAGTGGAAATATTGCTGCCTCTCCAAAGTTTGGTACACATAAGAATGCTAGAATACTGTACTAGATAACCTTTAGACATCAGAAATGGACAGATAGAGGTAACCAGGTTGCTTCTTGTATCTTAGAGATAAAGGTCTGCCATAAGAAGCTTGTCTTTCTAGACTTCAGAATGTCATTTTTTTAGGAGACTCAGGACTTGTCTATCTCTCTCTCTCTGGCTTTTCTTCGCAAACGAAGATTCAGGAAGGACTCATCCCATGCTTTCTGCAAGCGCGCTGATGACTAAAAAGGCCAATCCGAGATAAACAAGTCCGGTTGCAGAAAGCACAGCAGAAGGTCTCCTTGGGTGATGTTTCCGGGTTGTGATTCTTTCTGCGTTGTCGTTTCTTTTCAAAACTTGTTTGGCGTGAGTTCTCAGATAAGGCTGCAGCATTGTGGATAGTGCGTCTCCATGCCTCCCGATGTGAGGCCAGGGCAGACCATTGTTGGTGATCAATTTGGCTGAGCCTGAGGTGTTGTTTCAGGGAGTCTTTGTATCGCTTTTTTGGAGCGCCCCTCTTACGCTGACCCGTGGCGAGTTCACCGTAGAGTACTATTTTTGGGAGGTGATGGTCCTCCATCCTAGAAACATGCCCTGCCCAGTGCAGCTGTGTTCTCAATATCATGGCCTCAATGCTGGTGATCCCTGCTTGCTCAAAGATAGCAACATTCATCACATAGTCAGTCCAGTGTATATTTAGTATTGTGCATATACAGCGCTGATGAAAGCGTTCGAGGAGTCATAAGAGTTGGCGATAGGTGACCCATGTTTCAGACCCATAAAGGAGAATAGACAGTACAATGGCTCTATACACACTGATTTTTGTGCTTTGCCTCAGGTGTTTATTACTCCAGACTCTTTTGTAAAGTCTTCCAAATGCACTATATGCCTTTGCTAATCTGTGATCGATCTCTTTGTCAATCTTGGCATCTGAAGAGACGATGCTTCCCAGGTAGGTGAACTGCTGAACAGACTTAAGCACAGATTTGTCTATATAAGACAATAAAATTGGATTCATGCACACTAATGCCTATTTGCAACAGCTTTCATATGTCTTAATGATTTTTTGGCAAGATTGCAGGCATGTAAAGCCATCCACGTTTGCTGTTCAAATGGGCATGCCTGCAAATCAATCATGCGAGTGAATTACTCGCATTTTTATTGTCACAGTTGCCATCATCAAACAGTTGAAAAAAAAAAAAGCATATCCAAGGTGTGGAAGCAGAATATTCCACTTAAATAAAAAGAGGGGGGAGGTTGTTTCGTCACCTCAGTGCATGACCACTACGGCAAGAGTCCAACATGGCAGTTTCAGGCGCTTGTCTTGTTAGCAAGCTCTGGCCCTGCACACATCCGACCAATCAGTTTCCCACTTCCGCTCTTATCAGGAATGCGCAGCAAAGCGAATCGCTTGTCCCAATGAGTGGGAATGTGCATTCCCCACAGAGCTTTTTTTAAAAAAACAGGAAAAGTGAAGTTTTTGGTATTTTTCGCCCCCCCCCCTCCTTCTGAATACAGTGGATTGATGTGGGGTCTCATTAAGATAAATCGTATTCTTCTTGAATTCTATGAGGAGTATTTTCATCATGTAGACAACCCCTCAGACCTTTTTGAAAGGGTCTTTGGAACTGTTCCCCCCCCTCTGGTTTTTTCCCATTTGATTATATGTTTTTCTTTGGAGGCTGGTAGAAAGTCCTGAGGAATTTTGGCATTTTGCAGGTGTGTTCTTACATCAGGTTATTTAAAGGACTAAATAAATTATACTTCTTTTTTCAGCTTATGTTTCTCTGAGGATATTTTATTTTATTTGCTGGCTCCTGGGATGGCTGAACTACAACAGCAATCTCACTCTTTTTAATGCCTGACTGTTTTTTTTAATACACTTTTGATTGATCATTCCTCAGGGGGCAAAACTATAAAGGAGTCCTGGAACAACTTTGCCTGATCATTATACAGAAGGGGGGGTTCAAAATTGTTTAGCATAGTCTCCCTTTGTAGCATCCAATATGGCTGTAGTCCAATACTGTTGTTGTTGTTGCTGCTGCTGCTGCTGTTATTGTGTGCTTTCAAGTCATTTCCTGCTTATGGCGACCCTAAGGTGAACCTATCATGAGTTTTTCTTGGCAAGATTTGGTCAGAGGGGGTTTGCCATTGTCCTCCTCTGAGGCTGAGGGGTTGTCTAGATGGTCAAAATACTCCTCATAGAATTCATGAAGAATGCCTGTTGTCCCAATGAGCCATGCAGGAGATTCACCATATTGGGAAGGAGGGGTCAAAAAAATGGAATAAACTATGCTCTAAGAGATTTTGCGGTTTTCTGCAAAGTTTTTGATAAACTGTGAGGAGATGAGCATTGCTGGTCGTGTGAATGTGAATGTGAGCCCTGGTGGTACAGTGGTTAAATGCCAGTACTGCAAATCACCACGTTGCAAGTTCGATTCCAGCAGACTCAAAGGTTCACTCAGTCTTCCATCCTTTCATAGGTCGGTAAAATGAGTACCCAGCTTGTGGGAGCAATTCGCTAACACACATTGGATACTGCTTAATGCAGTGTAGATGTGTAAATTGCTATTGCTTAAAAAAAAACAATTTGTAAGCCGCTCTGATAGCCTTGTGGCTGAAGAGCAGGGTATAAATAAATAAATACATAAATAAAAGAATGACAGATTCACAGTGCTACACATTCTGGGCAAAGGTGGAAGTTGAAAGCTGATTGGTCTATCATGCAAGCAGGGGCAGGCTTTTCTGTTGCAGAGCCCAGAAGTGCCATTTTAGCATTCTAAAGGAGTGACAGTACACTTTTTCACCATGCTGAGGTGAAACCCCCCTTTTTTAAACAAGTGGAAGGTCTCCCTTCTGCCCATTTAAAGTTAGAGATACGCAGAGAGGTTATCATTGGGGGGAATATTAGCATTCTGTACTCACAGCTGCTTGATTCTTAGGGGGGGTCCATGTGCATGTCAATGTGCATTGCTTTGCACAGAACTCCCCCCCTCCACCAAAATCATGGAGACAAAAGGGAGCTGTTATAAATTGCAGGTAATGCATGTCCCAGCTGTCTAGCTAAGCTGTGAGAATGTGAATTAATTGCCTGAGGTCACCCAGTGGGTTTCCATGGCTAAGGAGGGATTCAAACCCTGGTCTTCAGAGTCACAGTCCAACACTGGAACCACTACACCACATTGGCTCTCCATATAAAGTCTTGCAGAGGAACCATGAGGGCAAACAGAAGTTCCCCAAATCTGGCACCATAATGATGAGATAGGTGGTGGTCCTCACATTTGGTGGAAGTGGTGGGACAGGTGGATGAGTATTTTGAGGTACACAGATGCAATCCTTTCCTCAAAAAATATGTATGAGCAAACATTCAGGGTATCTCTATTCATTTAGCAGTCATGATAATAGCTGTTTGATACATTCCTCATCTGTGAATTCTTATATGTGTCACATCCAACAACGTTGGAAGATCCCTTTAAAAAGAAAAATAGAAGCTGAGGTTTGTATGTTTTAAATACATTAAATCGGAGAAATCCTTCTAAAAAAGACAAAGAAAAAGAAGGCAATAATCAAATGAAATTCATTAAGATTTTGAAATGTCAGATCAATGAAGTGCTCCAAGAGCTTGCTGTTTCTTTACGTCCAGGAGCAAAGTGATGTTTACAGTGTATTAATTGACAAATGCTAGCTAACATGTTTTAAAATCACAACCATGATTCCTGCTCTAGACATGCCTGAGGTAGCAAGGCAGCACCCTGATGAAAATTTTCTGGTCTTTACTCATGCGTGCTTTATAAATTGGAAGAGGGACTCGGCTTCGGCAGCATGACTGCCTTGCTAGGCCATTATCAAACCCCATTACACACTTAGGTAATTATCACAGACCAATGTCTTGAGGGCACTGTCATAACTAAAGAGCCACTCGGTGTTACTAATGTGAGCCCTGATCTTACTGGAGCCTACAACCAAATGTGGTGTTCTCCTACTGAGAGTAATCCCA
Organism: Gambelia wislizenii; assembly: GCA_030847615.1. Taxonomy (NCBI): domain Eukaryota; kingdom Metazoa; phylum Chordata; class Lepidosauria; order Squamata; family Crotaphytidae; genus Gambelia; species Gambelia wislizenii. The sequence continues at coordinate 37,885,966 of JAUMIR010000007.1, forward strand.
TTGGTTCCAACTGAATTGCTTTGGGGCAATAACAATGCATAGGATCATCCTTCTCAATGTGCAGGAGGGATAATAAGAAACATGGAATTGATCTGATAAATTTGATATGAGGGGGAAAAAATCCCTTGGCTCTCTTGAACACCCATCTTCAATGGCACATATCACATCACAAATATTCTGGATTTTTCTGGTGCAGAACTAGAACATAATGCATCTCTCTTGCTATGTTCTTGGTTGTACATGTGTTTGGGTTTTAGTAGAGCTTGGGAAATATATTGTTTTGGACTACAACACCCAGACTACCCGCCCCCAACCAGCATCACCAGTAGCAATGCTGTTGGCGGATTTGCCAGGAACAGTCCCAATTCATCTTCTGTCATCCCACTTTTTAAAGCAGCTTTTAATAAGCCTGTTTCTCTTTCCTCCTGCCATTTCCCCCTTTGTCCTCAGCTTACTTCAACTGCTGCAAAACAGGTTCAGCATGTCTAAGTAGTTTCCACTCAATTAACTCAGCGGGGAGAGAAAAGAAGAGAGGGTGGAATCTGCCTCTTCTCAGACGGCTCAGGCAAAAGCAAACTGCTACAGCCTCTCTAAGATTGTGTGTTCTTCTGCATTTATAACTTAGGCCGTCTTGACCACACTCTGATGTGGTTTTTGGCCTCAACGTGCCCTGGTTTTCACCCATGAGATGTTGGAGGGTATTGGGATTTCAGGAACTGTAGGCCCAAACATTTTTTTTTTGTTCAGGTTCAGATTTTTCGCCTTTTATGTTTAAGCTGCCTGAATGTGGAACTGCTGGGTTAAGATTTACTATGCTTGAGTGAGGTTTATGGTCAATTTAGATCAACATTCTCTCTGCTGGTTGCCATTCTTCTTGAAACTTTAGGACGGTTTGCAAGCACGGCATGACAGAAATAACTACTTATTGTAATATACTGGCTGTGGATAGGGAGATGACCCTTCTCTTCCTATTACAGCAAAAGAGAACATTTGCAGAGCCAAAGTGCTCCCCCAACCTCTGAACTCTCCCTCCAAGCTGTGGTTCTTATTTGCAGCTGTTTCCCCCCTTTCTCTTCAACTATTTTGGCACCCAGTTCTTTCCCTCCTCACCCATCTTTCTTCTTCTGTCAAGGCATCCCAGACAGCCAGGGATCATGTAATGAATATTCAGGTGCCAGAGTGCTGCCTAAATCAATCAGCTTTGTCCAAATAACAATATGTTTCTGAATGGGTGAATATTCTTCTATCAACCCTAAGGTTTATTTTAATATGGTAACAAAAACAAAACAAAACAAAACAAAAAAACCCAAACCTAGTGAGAAACAAAATAAGCAATTTAGCAATTTACTTTCTCTTTTTTTAAAAAAAAAAAGTATACTGTTAACAGCAACAAATTAATTGCTTGAGGCTTTGTAATGAATTATGCAATGAATTACTTTTAGAGAACAACTTTCCAAGCTCTAATAGCAGAGTGGACTGGGCCCTTAGAGACCTGGGTTCAGATTCTGACTCTGCCATTGCACTTACTAGATGATCTCACAACCCTCTGAGCCAGTTATCATCACCTCTCAGCCAAACTCAATTTTCAGAGTTGTTGTCAAGGTATAATGGGAAAGGAGGGAGAACAGTCATATCTTTCATTTTGAGCTCCTTGGAGGATAACCAGGGGGGTAGGTGGAAATAAAATATAATAAAGTAAACAATGACGATGACAACAAGAGGATAGTTCATAGAACTATGAAGTCTTCAAGTTCATGGCATCAGGCACAGGTTTCTAGTTCAAAAGCTGATGTTGCTACTAGAAACTCAAGCTCCTGGATATAAGAAGAAAAGAAAAATTCTAAAAATTAAAGATTGCTCCCCCAACCGAGTTTAGAGAGAGAGGTACATACTGGTCTCAGCTGTCTCGTATTCACTGTCTCTCAGCAGCTCAAAAATGTCCACTTCCACTTTGGCCTTCCCCATCCGCTCTGGAGCCCGATTGATCCGATTCCTGGCCAGTGTGATGGACAGCCGTTCTCCTCTGCTGCACTCCATGGGGTCATCCAAAATGGCAGCTGCAAAAACAGACAAAAGGTGAGCTGGGCAGGGAGAAGGCAAAACAAACAAAAATGACCAACCCCACATCGGAGGTGAATGTTACAGAATCCTTACCGACAAATGTCAACTTGGGGGATCTAGTTGTTTCCACTCTTGTACTAATCTTGCTGGCTCACTTGGGAAGGTCAGTTGTAGGGCTTATAAAGCCTAACCATTCACTGGAGTTTGTGGATTGCAGCATGCGAGAAAGAAATGCTGTGTTGTGTGTTTGCTTGTAGCATGTTTCTTAAAAAGTGGAAGTTTAACATTAATCTCAATATTCAGTGATACAGCAGGAGGAAGAAGTCTGCAGTATCATTTGACAAGCCTTGTTAATAAAATATGTTGCTCTTGACTGTTCAGTTTTAGCCAGAGAAGAGGGTCAGGATGGGGAGGGGGTTGTGTGTGTGCGTGTGCGTGTGCGTGCGTGTGTCTGTGCATGATAATTCTAAACATATCTATGCATAGTCACTGCTCTTCAGACCACCCCTTTCTGGTGGCACCTAGCTCTGAATTGCCCTATAGGAGATTATCAGATGTAGGGAAAAACACGGCCAAAAAACACGTCCCCAACTGCATCAGAAGAACGCTACAAGAACAGAATGGGCAACATTATCAGACACCTGCGTCCTCAGCAGTTCCTGGGGTGTGGCACTGCCGCGGACAAGCCACAAATAAAAAGGGATGTCTTACATATGCCCATGCTACGTCCCAGGGACACTGAAAAACATCATCATTTGATAATATCCCCCATCCCTGTTCTTGTTGCGATCTTCTGATGCAGTTTTTGCCATGTCTGATAATCACCATAGTTAAACTGTGGAATTCACTGTCAAAAGTTGTAGTGGTGACTACCAACTTCAATGGCTTTAAAAGGGGATTAGATAAATCCATAGAGGGTTGGGCCATCCTATAGCCACTTGTCAGGGTGGCTATATGTATCACCTCCCACATTAGAAGCAGTACGCCTCTGTATATATGTCGATGGAAAATATGGGAGGATGCATGATATGAGAAGATGCAGCTGCACTCACGTCCTGATGGCACTTCCTCTGAGCAACTGGTTGGCCACTGTGTGTTTGACCAGATAGGCCTTCAGTCTGATACGGCATGGCTCTTCTTATGTTTTTCATTGTCACAAAGGGATGGGCCAATCAAAAAGGGATATGTAGCAGCCATTGGCCAAGCTTCTAAATCGGGTTTGGGCAAATATGGAAGGCTGGCGGTTGCACGAGTGCCCCCCTCAGGAAATCTTGGAGGGCTGCACACACTTCTCCCACTGTTGACTTCATCAGACATAGGGAAACACAGCAAAAAACGTGTCCCAAACCGCATCAGAAGAACACGACAATGACGGAAAGGGCAACATTATCAGATGCCCACATCCTCAGCCATTCCCGGGGCGTAGCACTGGCATGGATGAGGCGTTACTTTTTTATTGATGGGGTTAAGCTGTCAATAAAAAAGGATGCCTTATTCATGCCTGTGCTATGCCCCCGGAATGCTGAAGGATGACGTTGTCTGAAAATGCTGGACGTTTCTGTTATCGTCACATTCTTCTGACGTGGTTTTTGCTGCATCTGATAATCTCCTGTGTCTGCTGCTGCAGAAACAATCAAAAATTATTTTGCCTTCAAATGTCTCTAAACATTTAGAGGGCTTGGGGGCATTTTCACTGTGTTTTCAGGCCTTCATGGGCCATTTTAGGATAAGGAGAAGCTTTTTTAAATGCAGGAAGTGAGCTGAAAGCACTGCTTGTTCACTTTCTGTTACAAACAAAGGGCTTCCCCTGGGCCTAAACTGGGCTGGGGGAAGTGGTAGTGGTATTAATTGACAGTCTCTCATCCAAGTACTAACCAGGGCTGACCCTGCTTAGCTTCCAAGATCCGAGAGGATCTGGTGCCCTTAGAGTATTTAGTCCTAGTAGAGTGTAAACAAATCAAGTAACTTATGTTTTGTGACCCTGGGCAAGTCACAGTCTCCCAGCTTCAGAGGAAGGCAATGGCAAACCTCTGAATAAATCTTGCTAAGAAAATCTGGCGATAGGGTCACCATAAGTTGGAAATGACTTGAAAGCACACAACAACAACAATTGTGCATGTTCAAACCACGCTGTAAAGTTTTTCAGTGCAATAAAAAAAAAACAATCTTTGCATTTAAGAATCTTCATTTCATGGCTGTAGCCAATTAACTTTTAAAATGTCTGTTTGAACAATTTGAGCTCTCCTGCAGAAATGAATCAGAGAAGCTGGTGATATTCCTTATAGACCTTCACTGCAAGAATGATTACAGAATGGAGTGGGCAGAGCTCAGTGAGTGGGGTCTAGGAGTCATGTGGATGGAGCAGAGCATCATGCATCCTCTGGTTATACTTCTACGTTTTGCTTAATTGTTGCAGCTGTGAAGAATTCTATCTGGTGATATTCTAGGTTAAGGAATCAACAAAATGATTCCTTAACCAAAGTGAGATAAATGAGACAGATAATACACACTCTGTTTCCAGAGCAAGCTTTTTATGTGCATCTATTCTTACAAATCTGGTTCCAACAAAACAGAACACTGGCAGATGGGCCACCAGTGGGTCTGTAATTCATTTTAAGCAAATTCAAATCTATCTGCAAGTTCACAATGAGAAACACTCAAATCCATTCTAATACATATGTATGTGCGTGTGCATGCATGCACACAAAAAACCACACATGCACACACAGGGTTTCTAGGCATGCCATGTGATTTTTACACACACACACACACACACACACACACACATATATATATATATATATATATCAACTGCTGCATGGTCATGGCTCTTAAGCTGACATATTATGCTGCAAGTATAAGATGCCCTTGAGAGGGGTCATGTTGAAGCAGAAAATGTGCTTCATCCTTTCCCTCCATTCACTTTCCCTCCATGGGATTGTTAAACCTGTATTTGTAACTATGCATCTGTTAATCTTCAGAAATAATTTCAAGGGGTAAGGATGAATAGCATTCACTATTGACTGAGTATGTCTGGCCTATTTGATCCACTTCTTCCAGTTTTAGTCACAGGTTATTTGAATGTAATGGTTATATTAAAATTCTTCCTCCCACAGTAATGGCCTTTGGTACCCTTCATTCCTCTGTGCTGTTTTTTGGGAGGTGAGGCTGTTGCTCCAGAAACTTTTGGGTGGGGGTGGTTGGGGGTGAATGCAGTTGTAGTGATGATGAGATTTCAGGAAAAGTTCAGGCAGGTTTCAAAGAATAGTGCTTCAAAAAATTACAAAAACTATTTAATCAGGGATGATAAAGTGTATTAGGGGCATGAGTAAATAAACACAGATTACCAGAGACTCTGTTGTCACTGGCCTAAAGCCAATTGCTAGTCCCAAGTAGAGCATACCAGTAGAATCAATTGCTGAATGCTAAATCAACACTTACATAAACCCTCGTAAATCCAATTGATCTAGCCTAGTTGGGATTAGCAATTGGCTTTAGGCTATTGTCTCCAACTAGTCAGTAGGGCATGATTTCCAAACTGTTCACAATTTGGGGGAGGGTGGTCAATTTGGGGGAGGTTTCAAAGAATTTCATAGTGCTTCAAAAAATTCAGAAAGATCTGGAAACCATGCCCTATGAGGAGTGGCTTAGGGAGTTGGGTATGTTTAGGCTGAAGAAGAGAAGGTTAAGAGGAGACATGATACCCAGGCTTAAATATTTGAAAGGATGTCATACTAAAAAAAGGAGCAAGCTTGTTTTCTGCTGCTCCAGAGACTAGGATATGGAGCAATGGATTCAAGTGATAGGAAAAGAGATTCCACCTAAATATTAAGAAGAACTTCCTGACAGTAAGAGCTGTTTGGCAGTGGAATACGCTGCCTCCAAGTATGTTGGAATCTCCTTCTTTGGAGGTTTTTAAACAGAGGCTGGATGGCTATCTGTTGGGAGTGCTTTGACTGTGTATTCCTGCAGGGCAGGGTGTTGGACTAGATGGCCTTTGTGGTCTCTTCTATGATTCTATGGTCTATGATTTTATGAGCACTTGCTTGTGGTCTGTTCCAACTCTATGATTCTATGGGCTGTGATGTTATGAGTACTTGATTCCATGAAGAAAGCCATAGCTCCAGTCCTCTGCATCTCTACTCAAAAGGATAAGGCTCTCAAGGTGGTGAAAATCTCTTGCCACCAACAACAAACCATACTGAACCAGGGAATTTGATCAACCAACCAACCAGTCACTTTATTTACATCACATCCTTTCCCTTCAGAGTGGGGAGCTTGAGTCAGTGTAAGACAACATCTAGGACTGTCTAGCATGAAGAAGAATGAAGCAACTGCCTCAGGTAGCAGATCCCAAGAGGGCAACCTGATCAGCTCCCTAGCTTTCCCTGCCATGCTCCCAGCCATTCTCTTCCATGAGCCATAAGCTGTTCTTCTCCCCATAAACTAGTGCTGCCCTTGGGCATGCTACCCCATTGCCAGTATCTGACGTTAAGATTAAATGGCTGATCTAGTTGGTATCTGCATATAGAATGGAAGGGAGGGAGGTGCCATGTTATCCTTTGTCTCGGACACCAAAATGTCTTGGGCTACACTTGGCAGCTTCATATATTTATAGGTTTTGTCATTCCCAGCCAGAAAAACAACATCTTAGAAGCTTTTGAGTGGACTGGGGAAGGAAAAAGTCAGGCAGCCTGTTGAGAGCTGCTGCTATAAGACAGTCAGTTGCTTTGAGCTGGGCAATGCTCAGAGTAGGGAAGATGATAAGAGTCAGGGAGCCAGGAGATGCTAAGATTGCCAATCAATCAACCCATTCCTCTGCCACCTGCTTTTAAAGGTCTCCCAAGAAATTTTCCTGGCCTTGCCACTAACAATTTGTGCCTGGAATGAAGAGTTTGTTGCAGATGCCTGCTAGCTATTACATCAATTGTTAGATTAAGTTCTGGGCATAAAAACCCCCTGTGCTTTCTGTTGGCTAGAGGATAATACTTGGATGCTATAATTAGGATCTGGTCTACAAATGTAGCAGAATGAGATGGAGATGAGTTAGCAGGGGGGTGGTCAAATGGATTGTATCACGTCAGACTGGAAAAGCAGCCAGGAAAGAGAAAGAGGAGGGGGGAGGAAGTAGAGAGATTTTCAGCAGAAAATTGGCATAGAGCCATGATCTGGACCAGAACCACATTTTGGATCAAGGGCCTAAGGCTGCTTTTTCTCCAGAATAGAAGCAGCCAAGTTAAGCACAATTCAAGCTGTTTGAACACATCATGACTAATACATTCATTACGTGTCGTTTGGCTCAGCTGTGAGAAACCTGCAACTACCTCACATCATCATGCTGCTATGAAGGAGCAGCTGCAGAATGTGTAATTCTGGAAAGCTTTGGTGCAGACGTAAAGTTTCTAGCACTCATGTTTACATCTCAATTTTCTTTAAAACATTATAATGATGTCTGCCTACAGTCTGGCAGTTGTTAATATTTGGTCATCTTTCTGTGTACCTCATTAACGGTCACTTTTCAGTGTACAAATGCCCACATTTATAAATAGGTTGTTTATTTGTATCGCCTTCATATTTATCACTGGTTTACAGTAATGCAGGTTTGTCACTGGATGACAAACTGGGTGCATCTAACAAAGCAGACTGTAGGCTTGTCTAGATGGGCTGTTTACCCCCTCTTGCCCCTGTCTTGGAGTCCTGCAGTCCAAATGACACCTGGCTCTTGCCCTATTTTGCCACTGGGTCATCCAAATGACACCCAGTACAAAGACAGGGAGGAGGATGGGGTAAAACCCATTAAACCCTTTTATCAAAATGGGGGGGGAGGGGGAATGCCTTATTGAGAAAAAAAACAGGACTGGAGGAGGCCAAACTGCCAGGCCAGCCTGTCTCTGCAGCCACCACTATCACAGTCTGTGCCACACTCTCTAATGCCAGGAAGCAGGCCCACAGCATGTGCTGAAGGCTGGTCACATGCAGGGGACCTGGATCACGTGCTATGGGGCCCCTTCCTGGCTTTGGAGATATGGCACAGATGGCAGTGACAGCAACTGCAGAGATGGGCCAGTGTGTCTGTGTGGACTCCATTCTGTTTCGTGCAGGTAACGGGAGAGCAATACTAGGTCTGATCCAGGGCCTGAATATGCTGGTGGGAAGCCAGTGTATTCTGGCCAGTGTAGAGAAGCCCCATGTCACTTTGTGCTAGAAAGTTCTTCTTCTTAGTTTCAAAGGTGCTACTGGATTCTTTTCTTTCTTTGTAGGCTAAAATGGACTAACGTGGCTATGTCTCTGAATACTTGTGATGACTTGCATGTGTGGAAATGGGCTACAACTGATAGAAATTCTTTGTAGAATCCTTTGGTACAATGCCTTAGGGCTATAACTTACCATGACCAAAGTAAATGCAAATATAGTAACTGCATTTTCATCTTTCTACTTCTCTTTCTCTTCTCCTCCCCGTCCCTCCATTGAGTGATGTGAAGGCATATATGCAAGATGAGACTGATTATACCATCCAGGTTCATGGCACTTTATAAAGAAAGAGAGGACAGCTCCCTGCTCCAAGCAGTAAATACCCGCTCTTCCTTTTGTTTTAAAGTACCATATACATTTATATTTGTGTGTCTGTTCAGGATATAATCACCATCTCATGTATGCTCTCACATCACCTAAAACACAATATAAAGCCTTTTTCAAATGGAGCCAGCTCCCATTCAAATGGCAGTCTTTAACTATGCAGTGATTATTATAAAACCTTTCTGCTGGAAGGAAATAAAACACTGGGCAATGAAATTAGATAAATGAAACTAACAATCCAAATGCAAAAAGAAAGGAAGAAAGACCACTGAATTAGCAGCAAGAGTAACAGGAAAACAAAAACCCCTCAAGGAAAGCTCTTCTATGTCAGTTTTTTTTTTAATTAAGGAATTAGAAGAATAGATATATTTCTATAGAGACAGGTCCCTGCCATGCATTGAGGTAAAACTGGCAAAGGGGAAAAAGTAAAAGGAAATAGGGGAGGGATATGGTTTACTTTCAGTTCTATGTCCTTAGGGTTACAGTCTGGTATAAGAGCCAACAGAATTCATCAAGCCTTCATGGGATGAAGAATAATATAACACAGGATTTCCTGGGCAGGGTGCATCAAATGCTCAGTACTACTGCCAAGAAGCCTATGCTCTGGGTTTCCATCCATCTCACCTCTGAAAAAGGTGAGGGAGATGGTGCACTAAGAAACAGGGCAACATCCATACTGAAATCATATGACGAAACAGGCTAGACAGTTCTAAACCTTCCTAGCCATATCTGGTTTCTTCTTCTTCTTCATAATGGAATGGGTGCTTAAAGCTGACCAGAATCAACCCAGGAAACATATAGGATGGCTCCTCCAGACAGATACCTTGGCTAGCACCTTTAATCCTTGAGGCAACATTGTTCTTTTCTGCTCTGCTTACACACAAGTACTATCATTAAGTGCAAAGCACGTGCAGTTAATCTTCAGCTTGTTATGAAATTGAGAAAGGTTGAGCTTTCCTATAAGGCCAGGAATGCAGATCTCTGGATTAAAAAAACAAAACAAAAATTTAACAAGCATGGAGAGGATGTTGAATAAGAAAAGAAGAAGAGGAGAAAATGGAAAGGCCAAACAGGATTGCAACCTTTTTTTTTTTTTAATGGTGTGAATTTAACAGCAGCAGAAATCAAGAGGCCAAGCACCCTCTGAATCAAGCAAAAGTGGGTATTTTTGTTGATTTTTGCTGTTAAAGGCATGGAGCCTCTCTCTGCATGACCTACACTCAATAGGATTTATTGGAACAATGGTGCATTTTTAGTGCAAAAATGGGATTGCTTCATAATTTCATAGATTCTGATGCTATGCCTTCAACAGCAGTCAAGCACACAGAAAACTCAGCAGGTGGGACATTTCCATGGGATGGAGATAAAATTATTCTTATGTGCCATCAAGTTGACTTATGGCATCCCTATGAATGAGAGCCCTCCAAGAGACCAGTTAATAACAGCCTTGCTCAGGTCTTGCAAGCTCAGGGCCGTAGCTTCTTTATTGACTCGATCCATCTGCAATATGGTCTTCCTCTTTTCTTACTGTCTTCATTTTTTCTCCTGTCTTTTCCAATGAGATGAAATAATGCAGAAAATTTCACTGGCTAAATTTCCCAAATGCCCACCTGCTGCTAAAGGCAAAGGTTCAGAGCTAGCATTTTAAAAAAAAGTTGGCAACACAACTCTCCTACATGGCAAATGACCACTTTTCTGGCTTCCCTTCCTTCTGTTACTGAATGAACATAGCCAGCTAACAAAGCCCCAGTATTTCTTCCCCCACCCCAAACTTTGAATTTAATTATTTTTGTGGCTTCTGAATGTTTCACACACACCATCCATCACCAATTCTGAGGATAGCCAAGATGTTTCTTGTGTAATTTAGCCTTAGCACCAGACATTTAAGAAGACATAAGGCCAGGGGAGACTGCAGCCTCCTGAGAATATCACACTACACTGTTACAGCACTATTATTCCACTTTAACTGCTCTGGATGCTTCCTGTGGAATCCTGGGATTTCCAGTTGAGGGAGGAGCATTTAGAACTCTCAGCCAGAGAGCTCTTAGGCCCCACTAAACTACAAATCCCAGAATTCCACAGGCAGCAGCTATAGCAGTTAAAATGGAATAATAGCACTGTAACAGTGTAGTGTGATAAAGTCAAACCCCAAGGATCAAGGCAGGAGTAGGAATCACGTTGCTGACTAAAAGTCCCCCTAGTGCTAGCCAGCAGAACCACAAGTGAGAAATGCTGGGTGTAATCACATCTGGAGAGTGAGAAGATTCTCACCCACAATGTGTATGGCCAGAACAGCCCAACAGTCAGGGCTGGGATGTCACTGGATCTCCTAATAAGCCTTTGCTCAGAAACACAATCCAACAGATTCAGAGGAATGAAGGGCTGGTCTGATTGATACCAATAAGGCTGACATCATGAGTTGGCAGGTGCTTGCCAAGCCCTACTCAATAACCAAGAGCCCAGTGACAACCTGTGAAACTGTGACTCTATTCTTGCTGTGCCATGGTTGACCCACACAGGGAGGGGAAAACCTGGAAATGGCACAGAGCATTATCCAAGTGAGAATACACTGGTTAGCCAAGGTTTACAAACCAGTATTTTTGTAACTACCTTCCAGGATTTCTTGGAAGCTTAGTGCGTTTGCTCAATAAGAAGATCAATAGAGGACAGATAAGCTTCCCTGTACAATCAACTACTATCCAGGTGTGAGCTGTTGATGGACATCTTTAAGCTGCAATATGCCTGTTTTTTCCTTCTCACTGTTCTTGATCCTCACAGGAATCTTGAATTGGGCAGCTTATTAAACAAAAAATATCTTCAAACCGCAGCCCTTCAAAAATAGGAATGTCCTCTGTAAAGTAGGACATGTGACCACTATACCTAGTACACATTGTAGAATCCAGACAAATGTAGAAATGAGGCCAGATAAGTTGAAGCTTTTTTTTAATTGCCCTTCCAAGGTTTGCAAAACCTGGCAATCCACCTTTTCATTCCACCCTGGGGGTAACAGTCACATCGCCGTAAAAGAATAACTCCACCATTACTTATTCTCAAATCATGCAGAAACCCAATTCCCAGTAGATATATTTTGTAATTTTGTGCCATTAATATTTTCTTGCATATTCACAGGATTATAGTGAGGGTAGTTAGTTTTTACCAAATATTAATCCAGCCCGCGAATCAGAGTGGGTAATGAGATTGAACTGAGCTGTATTTATCATTATCGCTGGCAGACTAAAAGGGTAATTTAATGTTTTAAAAGGTTGATTTTTAAAACTTTATGTCTGGGGAATACTTTGCCAAAACTGGCATAATAACAGCATAATTAAGAAGCAACTAAAATCTTTATTTAAATTCACTTTCATCTATTCTTGTCAGTAAAGTACAGGGACATGCATAAAATAAGTCTTTAATCCTTCCAAATTTACGGGAAAGCCTTTGAACTGTACTAGCCACAAAATGACTTCATAGTCCTGTTCATCCTAGGGTGTTCCCCCACTTCAACTTTCTTGATTTACTGGGCTTCCCTGTTATGGAACATCAGTGGAGAAATTGCTCATTTGATTGGAATTCCTTGCATGATGCATCTGCACCTGTCTTTATGTAGACTTTTCATATTAAATTCTTTTCAAAAGCTTAAAATCCAACCAACCATCACCTCCATTTCCTATCCTGTCTCTCCCCTGCCCCCCATTAAAATCTGATGGGAGGACTCTTCTTTGTATGTCTGCTATGACTGAGGATACAGTAGCCAGGAGGTATGGAAAGGTCTTCTCCATAGCTGCAGCCACATGATGGAAGTTTTTGTCTTCTGTCACTTTTCTAAGACTTTCTAAACTATGGCTGAATCCACAACTGCAAAATAATTCACCTCGAGTACACAGTATTCTGTCCTGCTTTGACACCATTAACACCACTCTCACCCATTTAAACCCAACTCAGGTCTGGAAAGCTACACTTTCTCTCCACCCGAAGTCATAGTGGCTGTTTTTTCTTTTCTTCCCAGCATGCATATCCAAATCTGCCAATAGCCTTTCTTGTTTTCCTGTCATTCCCACTGTTCACCTTCACTCCTATTGGATGGTTCCCTTGATAGGTTCCCTTACCTGGACGACTTAAATGCCTCCTCATTCAGTTGACACTCTGGAGCTGACAGCATTATAATCAAACAAATACAGTTTAAAACATAAATCCAATTAAAAGCACTGATAAAGACATCAGAGGGAGAAAAGAGGATGGGAAGCAAGAGCCATCAGTTAAAACCATCTTCCAGCACGTCCCAGCTTAAGAGACAAAACTCTGCCAGTAGAAAAAGTGGGACAGCAGAACATTCATTGGGACTGTCCCTGACAAACTGCGACAGTTGGAAAGTATGAGAATGTGAATTTGATTCTTTCATAATGGATGGAGTAGGGCAGGAGACTTGCCAGGGATTTTTTTTTTTTTTTAGTTCAGTGTATTTGAATGCCCAAAGGGATGCCTCCATTGTGATCTCTGTGAGCATTCAGACATTCAAATATGCAGACATTTGAATGGGGTGACTGGAGGTGACTGGAGATTAGGAAGGGAGGGGGTTATAAAGTTTGTGGATATGATTGTTGACTGGAGTCTAGGCTCTTGCAGTGCTTGGAGGGGGAAATAGGGCTGAAAGGACACCAGACAGTGCCTCCCCCACTTTCTGGTCTCCCTTCCGGTTTCACCCATTCCTCCCTAGACGATGCTGCTATGACTCTTTTTTTTCTTGTTCCTCACCCCACCACTCCATCCTCCTGCTTTGATTGTGTATTCCTGCATGGCAGGGGGTTGGACTGGATGGCCCTTGTGGTCTCTTCCAAATCTATGATTCTCCTCCTTTTTTCTTCTGCCCTTTGTGGGTTTTCTTGGAGCTGCAGCTGGTAAAACAGTTGCACATCATCATCATCATCATCATCAACAACAACAACAACAAATGATGACACCACACTTGCTGGATGAGGGTGCCAAAATAACCTACTGCTGGCACTTCTCCCACCGTCACCCCCCCCCATTCCACCCCAATACTGATTCAGGGCACAGGGCACATGTTTTAAAATGCTGTCTTTTTCCTACAAACTGGGGTGTAAAAAGTTGCTTGTTTTTTAATTGCTTTAAAGCTCCCAAGCATGGAAAAGAAGTTATTCCACTTCAAAACAGGAGGAACATTGTGTGTTCCAACAGCACAGGGATCGAGGTAAGGATGAATTATTTTGGAGGTGTGGGATTCAGCCTATGTCAGAATCACTTTCGCATTTGTCTGGTGAGGATTTTTAAAGGCAGCAGGGGGAAATGGTAGCTGGCAGCCTGGTGCTAACAAGGAAAGCACTGGATGAAGCACTTCAGTCAATGCCCAGAGTTTATCTGTGGAAATCAAGGTGGTGACAGTTGCTTTGCTTGGCACTTAGTGCAATGGACTCTAAAATGTCAGGAAAAAAGGAGGCAGAGGAAGGAGAAGAGGAAGGGGACGAGGAAGAAAAAGAGGAAGAAGGTAGGTAGGTAACTGATTAACAAATAAAAATCCTAGAACCTGGAAGAGTTACTTTTATGGAGGAGAAATCCCAGGACCAAACAGCATCAATGCTGGCTGGAGCAGCCAGGGAGCTGTAATCCCAAAAGTAAACATTCCAAACTCTGATTGATATGAATTTAACATGGTTAGCCTCCCATTCCCAGCTAGTGAGTTCAAGACCTTGCTGCACTGTGCGGTTCATAATGAGAAAGCAAGCAGATTTGTGGTTAGATGCTTCATATGTAGATATTACAAGCAACTTTTTAGTCTGGACATTTGATAGCCAGACACTTTAATAGAAGTCTGTTTCACTAGGAGCTTTGAAAGGTTAGAAATATTAGTGAGGTACTCCAACACTATTGCAGATGCCAGTCTTACAGGGTTTCTGGAAAAGGTTTTTGTTGTTGTTGTTGTTGTTGTTGTTGTTGTTGTTGTAAGTGGGCCCTTGGTATCTGCTGGGGTTTGGTAACAAGACCCCCCGTGGATAGCAAAATCCATGGAAGATAAAGTCCCATTATATAAAATGGCACAGTAAAATGGTGTCTCTTATATAAAATGGCGAAATCAAGGTTTGCTTCTTGGAATTTAAAAAAAAAAAAGCTGTGGATGGTGGAATCTGTATGCCAAATCAGTGGACACAGAGGGCCAATGTATATATGTTTTTTCCTTTCCCCCAAACCATGAACAGACTTGCTGAAACCAGTACAGAAAACTGTTTCATGTGGCCAAGAGGACATATCAGCAGGTTTATCTAAGAGAAATCCACTTTATTAGATCATTTAGGAGATGCTATGGTTTGACACCAGAAAAAGAAATCTCTGTATTCAATTGTTTGGGCACATTCTCTCTGTACAACCAATACATTTTCTAACACAAATATACTTGCTAGATTTTTTTAAAATGTACATCAATAGATAATTTATGCTCCAACCACTGTAACTCCATAAGCAGTGAAAGGCTATGCTACATAATCACTGTTTACTCATCTTTTTTAAGGCTAACTGGAATATAAATGTTCTTTCTTAACTCTCCACAGACTTTTCCTCTATTGCACGTCATCTCTATTTCACAGATGCCTGAACTAACACCAAAGGTTTGTGGCAAACTGTGTATATTCCAGTTCTGGAATTAATTTAAGATATTCAACTAATTAAATCAAATTTAGGAAGAACTGGAATGCAAGGTAGTGCAAAGCCACAGAAGAATAAAAGGACTGAATGGGGAGAAATCTATTCATTTTGCAATATGCATTATGTGCAAAATGTCACAGCCCACCCTCCAAAGGGAATGCGGTCCCTAGAAGGACACTAGTACTGCAGCACTTGCACCGGTTTCTTCTCCATTTCCAGTATCAGTCAAGGCATCAGTGATGGCCTATAAAGCCCTAAGCAGCCTGGTCCCACCATATTAGGGACATCTTCGACCTGCTCTTCTATAATGGTCTTCTAATATATACCAGGAACATTTTCTTAAGTACAACACCTATGCATAGAATTATCCACAGAGAGGTATCTTCAGTGTTACCTTAGCAATACTTTTTTCACTATTGTCATGATCAGTTTTGATGTGCAGGCACTCATCTGGGGCTTGTCTAGACGAGAAGAAATAATGCACATACCTGCGCATTATAGTCAATTTGCAGCAGCATTGTTTTGTTCCCACAATGTTTTGTCAAAAACGAGAGGCTGCAAAGCTCTCTGGTGTGATGTTCACACAGCTGTGTATCAAGATGGCAGCTGTGCTATTGTTTTGTGTGGTGGGGGCAAGGAAGGTGAAGGGAACCCAGCAGCACCCAGAGACAACAAAGAAGGTGGCCACCATGAGGAACAGGAGTAGAGCCACCTGCCCTACACCCATCCCGGTGGTGGTGGTGGCATTGGCCTCTGATTCTGGCTGCAAAGGGATTCGAGGATCTACTTGGCCAGCTGCTGGTTCTGGAGAAGAAAGAGGAAGGCGGCTCTTTGCCACTCTGGTTTCATCTCACCTTCCCTGGCTGGGCTGCTGCTTCTCTCATGCCTGTCCCATGCCCTCCAAAGCCCGCTAACATTGAGCTCGGCAGACAGGCATGAGTGTAGGAGCAGCCCAGCCTGGGACAGCGAGATGAAGCTGGAAACAGCGAAGAGCTTCCCTCCTCTTCCTTCTCCCAGCAGCTGGCCAGGCGGCTCCTCCTGCCCTTTGCAGCCAGACTCAGAGGCTGCCACCACTGCAGCAATGGGTGAAGGGCTGGTGGCTCTCTCCTCTTCTTCCTCACGGTGGCCTCCCTCCTCATCATTTCCAGGTGCTGCTGGGTTCTCCTTGACAATTTTTTAAAAAAGTTTTAAAAGTGCATGTTGCCAGTGCTTATGGGCACTTGACGGCAAGCCCACCCCTGCGCACACCCAACCAATCAGAGGTTCAGCTCCACCCTCTCCGGACTGTGCATTACCTTTGGGTTTTTTTTAAAAAAGTTCATGCGTGTTTGGAATTTTTTACTCCCCTCCTTCCAAACGTGTCAAATTGCTGCAGGGCCCTACTGGGGCAAAAGGTATTCTCCTTAAATTCTACAAGGAATATTTTCACCATCTAGATAAGCCCCTATATAGTTTCCACAGCCATGCCCCTGTTGAGAGTTCAAAAACAAAGGCAACTGTATAGATCTGTATTACAACAAACAAGCAAATGAAAAACCCAGATCTACCAGTCTTCGTCTCTACCAGAAGCAGGCATTTTGTAAAACTCATGCTTTGTACTCTCTCATTCTTTGTTGGTGATGAACAGCAAATAACTAGGCTGCCCATGTTAGTGAGTAAGCCACTAGTGGCTTTGCATTTCAGCACAAACAGCTCATAACAATATATTGTTACTTGGAAACTCCATTCCTCCCACAGTGATTGTGAGGATGAAATGTGCTCAGGTAAGCTCAGAGGAGGGGGCCTAAATCTCCTAAAGACACAAGATCCCATCTAATCTTGGAAGCTAAGCAGGGTCAGCCCTGATGGCTTCTATGTTACTCAGCTGGTGAATTCACTCTAGGTCAGTGGTTCTTAACCTGTGGTCTGCAGACCCCCAGGGGTCTACAATGTCCTCACAGGGGGTCCATGAAAGCTTGAAGGCTGCTGAGCCTATGTAACAGGTCCCAAGGCAAAGGCTTGGCCTGCACATTGCCATTCAATCTGCTCCAGCCACAAACTTCCAGGAAGAAGCAGGAGAAAAGTTTTTCCTCTCTCCCCCAGTGCCTCTGAGGGAAGATTTAATGGATGAGATAATTGTGTTGTTGTTGTTGTTTTAAATCTTAAGTTAAGTCTTGGGGGTCCACAGCAACAAAAGAAATTTAAAGGGGGGTCCCTTGTAAAGAAAAGGTTAAGAGCCACTGCTCTAGATTACAGACTGAGTTTTAATAAAGGCACCATCCAAGGTATTTAACCTGCAGTGTCCCCCAATAGGTTCAGTACCATGGATAGCTCCTTTAAAATCCATTTAACCTTTCTGCAAATTCACTATCAGGCTGAAATGGAAGCCACTAGTGCAACCATACCTGCAAGGAGCTGGCAGCAAAGAGAAGATGGCAAAGTGCTGCCTTTGCAACATGTAGCCCGACGTGACTCCAGCAAAGTTAGGGAGAAGTCTACTGCATCTGTGTTAAACCCTTGTTCTAGAAGTCCCCCCTCCTGGCCTACAAATACATCTTCCAGGTTTTCTTTCCCCAGCATTCAAGAATAGCTGTCATGTGGACCCTCACTCAAGAATAAGCTGTACTTCTGCCACCTCCACAAGCTGGCTTGACCAAATCAAGGCTAATTGGTATTTAATGCATTTGATGTTTTTATAAGTAGGCAATCTATATCCCCACTCCACTTTTTTTTTGTCACTTGAATTCAGTTAAAGATGTTTGTAAGATTTGCTTGTTTTTGTGAATTTCCCCCTCTGTTGGAATCTGTCTCAACCCTTTAGGCTGTCAATTCAGTAAACTGTGAGAAATTTGCAAAGTCCCTCATTATGGGTCTGTCAAGTGGAACTCCAGTGGAGAAGCAGAAGGGTTTCTGTTTCTCTGATGTGATGGACCCTGCTGATGGATGATCTAAAAATATCCCCTATTACTCCAGAAAGGATGGGGTAGGGGAAGGGAGAATAAAAGTTGCACTGAAGAAAGAAGGTGGGCAGGATGACTGAAATTTCAAGCTCTTTCCTGCACACACAAAAGGAGCTTGGAAATGTTGGGCTGATTATGGTGGTGTTGTTCTTATTGCTTTTGGAAGAGCCCTGAAAGCTGTATTTAAATGGGTTTGGTCTGTCCCTCCCCTACAGTTTTTTTTTTTTTTTTAAGGAGCAGAGACAGAATGGATTCAGGTGAAGGAGGTGGGATGGAAGCGAAAGAAGGAACGACAAAATAGCCTGCAGCTTTCCAATTCCACCGCTTAATAATAGGGTCCATTTTCTCCTCTCTTAATCATTGTTTTGTGTGCATCAGCTATAATATATGTATATATAATAATCATCATCTGCTTTTTCAAATTGCCTTGGAGCGAAGACAATAGGTTGCAGCCTTCCCTGTGAGGCCCAGGACGTACTGAAAGATGTTAGGCTGCAGACAGGGTTTGTTAATACTCCAAAATGTCATTTGCCTGCCAAAAGCTTATCTTTCTGCCCAGGTAAAAATGGCCCATCTGGTACAAGCAAGGAAGTAGGTTGCCAGGTTACTAGCTACTCCTTCCCTCCTCTGGGCCTTTTGTGATCTCAGGTATAATGGCTCTTTCCTTGTACGAACTACAGAGGTGCAGCTATCTCTCTCCCAGAAGTTCAAAACACCTGCCACATCCATGTGACATTCATGGACCACCAAATCCTAGAGTAGATGGTTCAGTTCTGCTTTCTCTCTCACACACAAAAGGTAACTCTTTTTGAGGCAGTCAAGAGAAGGGAAAAGCCAGCTGAGTGAGTCATGGCTCATCTGCCTGACTGAACAAACAAAGCCATGCACAAAACATGGAGGACATTGACGCTGCAAAGGGGAAAGGGTGGTCCAGCTGTCATTGGTGACACTAGATGCCTGGAGCAGGGTGCCTCTTTCATGCCTTCTCTCCTTCTGCACCAAGTTGTCTTTTATTTAGACTGCAGATATTGCCTTTGTAATGAAGCCCCCATTTCCCAGGCAGGAGGGATGGGCTGGTGAAAAGCAGATGGAGAGACAGGAATAAGGGGGAATCTGAGCTCTTCCATGAAAGGCAGAAACATCACAGGAGCCCAACTGAACCTTCCAGCCCTGCTTCAGCAACGGCATCAGCAATGATGCTGTAAAGCAGCTGAGAGCTGGCTCCACTCATGCACAGCAAGCGACTCTCAAATGGTGTTAAAAAACAGAAGGAAAAATAGAGTGTCAAAAGTGATCGATGATCCCAGTAGTGACTTTAAGAAGCAAGCTGGCCCCTAGTCAATGGGCACTTGTTGACAAGGTGTCTACCTTCAGACTTGAACATACAAGTCTTTATCTCTGATGGCACAAGAGCCCAATTATAGGAGCTAATCATACAATGTCTCCAAGGAAATTCTGTATCAAATGGCATACATTTGATCTCTAAAGTAAATGACACTTCAGTAAAGTCTATCGAACAGTATTGTGGATAGCTGACCTGCAAAGTCATAAAACAAAAAGTCAAGAGCCTAAGAATAAGAGGTGATACATAGGATTGCTCTTCAGCCTAAATATCCTAAAGGCATCAGAACCCATCTTATCTTGGAAACTAAGCATGGTCAGCTCTGGTTAGTACTTGGATGAGAGACTACCAATGAGTACCAGGCACTGTGGCCTATATTTCAGAATAAGGAACTGACAAAACCACCTCTGAATATTCTTTGCCTAAGAAAACCCTATGAAATTGACGGGGTCTCCATAATTTGACAGGTAACTTGAAGGCATATATGTACACACACTCATAAGTGCATAGAGCTACCGGGTGAAATAAGGAACATGGCCCATGTACCCTTAATAGTTGGGCAGAAAAAAAATAATTTCAGTAAGTGCTGCTTGTCACGCAAGCTTCACCTGCTGAAATTCTCTCTTATGCACAAGCATTAAAGGTACATGGGCCCTGCCCCATATTTCACTTGACAACTCTAGGAGATAAGGATGCCTGGGTTGCAAATACTCAGACCTTGTCTTATGTGAAGTTATGTCAATTGCATACTTGATAACACAATCATTGTAAAAATCTGTTTAAAAGTACGAGGCAGTCTGGTGCCGGACTTTTTATTGGTTACATTCTTGAGATATTAAAATGACACAGGGGAAAAAAGACTAGGGACATATTTCCTAAATAGAAAATTGTCACAATCCCTAGCTTAACAGATCTGGGGGGAAATACACTGGCTTATATGACAGTGTATCTTGTTACAGAATAACACCATTGCCTTCTACGTGTACTCAGTTTTGTTTTGTATTACCTGCTTTATGTGACAGCAAAGAAATTAAGACAAGCTTGTTCTCAGAGTAATCCCTGCTTAAACAGTTACTATATGTCCATATTCAGACAGAGAAATTCCATTCTCATTTAGCAGTAGCAGGTGGTTGTAGCAAAAGTTACTGAGCATACTAATACACTGACTTATTGCCCAATTCAGGATTGCCAACACACACAGACACACAAACCCCAGAAGGAATATTTTTTAAGAAAACCACCAAACTCGGGTATATTTTGTCCCCCCCCCCAAGTTTAGTACTCAAAATTTTAATTTCAAATGCAAGTTCTTCTCAGACTTCTCTGAATCAGACTTTAACCTAAGTTGAAGTATTCTCTTCTCTTCCCACATTCTTTCTCCTCACTATTCAAAAGCTCTTACGTAGCTTGTCATTTTCAGGGCTGATGCTGAAGCTGCATCAATCAGCAGGAAGAAAGGGAAGGGTTGTCCTCCCCAGCCCCATTCCTCTTTACAAGTTCTGTTGGATTGCTATGTTTGAGGAGCCATGGGAACTATAGTTTTCCTAGGGTTCTTGCAAAGTCAGTAGGGAGCTCAATGGGTATGCTTGAAGACAGCAGGTTTGGAGGGCCTCCACAAGGATGGGGAGAAGACTCCAATCCAAGCTGGCATGAAATCAATCTATTTTCCAGTCATTTTTGGAGAGGGAACAGCTCAAATTATTTCTCAGCTGACTTTATTCAAGTTGGTCAAACTCACTCATAGCCACTTGGCACTGGCAATCTGGTCATAAATTGTGGAAACCTTGATGGCTAGCCATGCAGCAAATGAGGCACCACACACTTTTCTACAGATCTTTAATGGAAGCCCACCAATGGTCATTGCATGCAAATTCTGGTTGCACCATCCTAGACCCTGCGTATCAACAGTTACTGTAATCTTTGCGTGTAATTAGCAATAGCATTATCTCTATCTATCTATCTATTGGGTATGTTTCCCAGTGTGCTGATTGGCCGCATACCCAACCAATACCCTCACTCCCTCAGCCAATCACCACCCACATGCAAATTCCCTCTCTACCTCACAATCCACTTCGGCCACTCAATCTGCATCTATAACCCCACCCTCACAAGGGCACCTCTCACTCCCTCAGCCACTTACCACCCACATGTAAAACAATGCAATATTATTTTCCTAAAATAACAGCATGTAGCTGAACCATGTGAACCTTTCAAATCTACTATAACAGCATAAGTTACGCTGGGTCAGCTAGTAGCATTTATATTTCTATACTGCTTATCAGTGCAAAACACTCCTTAAGTGGTTTACAACATGTTAGCTAATTTCCCCCAACAAGCTTTTTACCAACCTACAGAAGGATGGAGGGTTGAGTCTACCTTGGAGCTCTGTAGGATCGAACTCACAATGTTGTGGCTGCAGTAACGGCATTTAACCACTTCACCACCAGGGCTCCTGTAATTGTTCTTTGGTTGCTCATTTTGCAACCATATTTTAAACATGGTTGGATCAAGACACAGCTGAGAGA
The DNA here is from genome assembly GCA_030847615.1 of Gambelia wislizenii. Taxonomy (NCBI): domain Eukaryota; kingdom Metazoa; phylum Chordata; class Lepidosauria; order Squamata; family Crotaphytidae; genus Gambelia; species Gambelia wislizenii. The sequence continues at coordinate 37,908,063 of JAUMIR010000007.1, forward strand.
AGAGCCGCATTTGCTTCCTCTGGAATCACTGCACAACATGGTGGGATACTGAAAACAAAATCAGTTGTTGCAATAGGACTGATTTAGTATGTGGCATGTGTATCACTCAATGACATGTTACCTGAACAGCTGACTTCCTTGATAATGCATTAGGTTTTGGGGTGATATGGGGGCAAGATGAAGATGCTAGTTTTTTGGGAGGTTAGATCTGTGACAGCCCATTCACATGTGCAAATAATCCCTGGCTGTTATTGCAACCATCAGCTGAAAAGTAACACACACATTCTATAAGAGAGTAGAGTTCAGTTCTGAAAACAGCCTGAGAAGATTGATATAAAAGTGTAAAGTCTCCATCATCTCAGGCTCTTAAATGGATCCTTGTGGTGTGTAGACATGTTTGTATTCCTGAGCTAGTATTTTCTTTCTTTAAACCTGATCAATAGGCAATTACAAAACATATTGACATCTAAACAAATTACATTATGTGAGGTTTTTTATTTAAAAAAACTCACAAAGTGCCACATCACTGATTTAGGCCTGCACAATCTATGACTTACCAAGCCAAATCTAGATTTGTCAGCCAGAGGTGGTGGCCCACGAGAGGCTGAAGAATTCATTGCAGCAGCTTGGGAGCTCAAATACCCTAGGGGTCTGGTATCTTAAGTCTCCGATATGGTCTGATTCATGACTAGTTAGCTGCATCTGGTTCATCAAGTTTACAAATCATGAAAGCTTTCTTTTCTTTTATTCATTGTCAGGCTGGTCTGGAAGCTGCATGGTTTTAATATTTTTCACAAGTCTTTCTATGCTTAAAATTGGCAATAGTTATGGATGCCCCAAGGTCAAACTACATGTGGAGGGGAGCAGCAGATCTCCGTGTTCAAACTCATATCTGCCACGATCACTTGGAAAGCAGCCAGTACAAATGAAGGAGCAAAAGAAGTGAGTGCATCTCTCTCTCTCTCCCCCTTTAAGTTGCCTGTCGACTTATAGCAACCCCATGAATTTCATAGAGTTTTCTTACACAAGATATACTCGGAGGTGGTTTTGCCAGTTCCTTCCTCTGAAATAGAGCCTAAAGCACCTGGGATTCATTTTGCAGTCTCCCATCCAAGTACTAACCAGGGTTGACCCTGTTTAACTTCCAGGACCAGGCAAGCTCTGGTACCTTTAGGGTATTTAGCCTACCCTTGACTAATCTCCCCATCAAAATGCTTCCCCAGGTTAGTTTTGTTCTATCTGGAAATCTAATTCCAAATTATTTATTTACTCAGTGCATCTTGGAGGTCTCTCATTCATAGGGTTGCCATAAGTCTATGTCAACTTGATGGAAAATAGCCAATATCCTACCTTCCTTCCACAAGTGGGACTCAATGGGACTACCTGGGGGAAAGATGCTACAGGGATGCAAGGGACAAGGTTCAGCATCTTTCCTACCAGGTAATCTACTGGCCTATCCAGTTTAGTCTGCAGAAAGTGAGCAAAAACACTTATGGAGAAGTCACTTAGCATGTGTGTGAGATGCACAAGAGATTTCATTAAGCCAGTGGGGAATTTTAGCATGGATGGGCAAAACAAATTAATAGTAGTAGTAATGATGATGATGATGATGATGCCACCCTCAGCCAACCAACACCAGGAAGCAAGAAATGATATGTAGAAATATGAACCACTGGGAGATGGGGTGAAAAGACATCTGTCAAGATTTATAGCAGCAATGATAGAGTGGAGAGACACAAGGCCTTCTGGACTCTGGATGCTGAGATTTGATGGATAGCAACTGGCAGGTACATTTTATGAAATGGTTACTGGCAGAAAGGCAAAGGGCCATATGGGATCACTGTGAGCAGAGCAAATTGTCACCTAGCATATGTGAACGACCCTGAGCCCTGTGCTCCATCTGGATGAGGCAGGCTAAGCTGGGATGCAGAGGACAACACATCTAGAGCTATGGAGGAAGGGTGGGATGAAGGAGCGGTGGCTAGAATGACAGTTTGCATTCTTGAAAGAATTCTGATAGAGGAAAAGAGTGACAGGAGGAAACTTTAGGACAACGAACTCCTAGCTCCAGGAACTTTAGCTCCAGGAACAGAGATTGCACCTCAACATTAGGAGGAACTTTTTGACAGTAAGAGCTGTTCGGCAGTGGAACACACTCCCTCTGAGCATGGTGGAGTCTCCTTCCTTGGAGGTCTTTAAACAGAGGCTGGATGGCCATCTGTCGGGGATGCTTTGATCGTGATTTCCTGCATAGCAGGGGGTTGGACTGGATGGCCCTCGTGGTCTCTTCCAACTCTGCAATTCTATGATTCTATGAACGTTTCAAGTCAAGGTCACAACCACACACAATAACTAGAATTTCCTTTCTTTCAGAGCACGTCATTTAGAACGAAGCCAGAATTCATGGGGATTTGAGAAGCATCTCCTAAAACTCATTCTTTGGACCTGCACCACTGAACTATATGAAGAAGTGCATGAGCATCAGCCATGCCTGCAGGTTAAATACCAGCACAATAATAATGGTTATGATGATGGGTAGGTTTAGGTGGAATATTTGGAACAACCTTTAACTCTTAAGAACATTTCACCAATGGAACCAATTACATAGAAGGGAAGGATTCTTTTTTAGTGGAGATCTGTTGAGGAGGCTCTCTCTGTGGATGTCCTGGGGCCCTTTCACACCACACTGTTGCAGTGCTATGATTCCCCTTTAACTGCCACAGCAGCATGCTATGGAATCTTGGGATTTGTAGTTTGGTGGGGCACTAGAGCTCTCTAGCTGAACATTGTAAATGACCCCAGTCCTCTTCTACTCCTCTTCCTCCTCCATATAATTTATTCCTATAGAGCCATCGATGTACAGGGTACTCTACAAGTAACCAACCCAAAACAGTGGCTCCTGCCAAAGGCATACAATCTAAAATGTATCTGTACACACACAGAGGGAAGTAAGGAATAATAAAATATAAAACTATACAATACAATTGGAAAAAAAACCCAAATTATCCTTATAAAATACAAAAAATACAATATAATATAAAGCAAACTGACAAATACCAGTACATGTAATCAAAATATATAAGATCATAGAACGACATTAAACTAAAATTCCAAAAGCTTTAGAAAACAAGGAAGCTTTTAACTGAGATTTAAAAATAACGAGGGAAGGAACAGTCCACAAATGTTCAGGAAAAAGGACAAAGCCAAGCCAAGGAGGAGGAAACTCTTGGTTGAGTGAGAAGCTTAGAGTTCATAGAATGCAGATCTTGGGCACACTGATAAAAAGAAATAAGGGCTGAAAGACAGGGGGACTAGGTTGTGTAGGGCTTTGAACGTTAAACCAAGAAGCTTGTACTGAGTCCTACTAGGAATGGGTAATCAACGAAGAGATATCAAAAGTGCAGTTAACATGATCAAAATGACAGGCAAAAAGATAAAGCCCTACACTGCATATCCCAGGATTTCATAGGATGGAACCCTGGCGGTTAAAATGGGAAGATCAAGAGGGTACCTCTCCCCATCTTTTCCCTCGAGTAGGTTATCAGTCGGAGCAACTAAGGGGTTGTCTAGACAGTGAAAATACTGCTCATAGAATTTGAGGAGAATACCTTTTGTCCCAACCTGATCCTATGGTGATTCACCTTATTCGGAAGGAGGGGGGCAAAAACTCCAAAAACTACATAGGAAAAGTCTTCACAGCTTTTCCCAGAGTTTTAAAAATAATGTATGGGAATGCACATTACCACTCATTTGGACAATTGATTCAGGATGCTGCACATTCTCTAGAAGAGCAGAGGTGGACAGCTTGGCCACCATCTTGATTCGCAGGCGTGTGCAAATATGGATAGCTTTGCATACTACCGATTTTGCCAAAAGAACATGGAGACAAATGAACACTGTGCAGAATAATGCGCAGGAATCAGTATTATATCCTCACGTCTAGATAAACCCTAAGGCTGTTTCAGTGCCATTGTTGTTGTTATTGTTGTTGTTGTTGTGTGCTTTCAAGTTGTTTCTGACTTATGGTGCATTTAAGGCAAACCTATCACCAGGTTTTCTTGGCAAAATGTATTCAGTATGGGTTTCTGTGGCTAAATGGGGATTCAAACCTTGGTCTCCAGAGTCATAGGCCAACGCTGAAGCCACTACAAGAAGCAGAGCTTGGGAATGTATCTTTCTCAGACGATGACTCCCAGGATTCCTGATCCAACGTGGCCACAAAAGACAACCCTTCCAAACTGCTATCTCATATTGCCGTCTACATCTCAGAAGCAGATATAAAAGATGGACAAGTTCATAAGGGAAACAGTCGTTCTTTTCAGTGACAATGGGAACCATAACTTGACCAAGGTTATCTAGCACACTGGTTAAAACCAGACTACCAAGAGATCACTGGATCTGCCAGGGAATTACAGCAAGATTCTTAAAAAATTACTGAGATAGTTCGAATCAAATAGTGATTACAGAACCAAATAAAAAGAAGAGATCTTCAATTAAAATAAGTTAACGCTAGAAAGCAAGTAATTTTGAGAGTCTGAAAAAGGGTGTAGTTTAGGGGAGAAACAATAGAAACCACAAATAAATAAAAAAATATTTTTTTTCGCGATACAGAAATTCACTTTTGAAATCAGTAACATCAGGTGATCCACAGGAAGGAAGTAACTAGATAAAACTTATAAGCTCAGCATAAACAAGACAGGAACAAAGATAATAGTACAAATTACTTAAGATATAAGCATGATTTATTAATCATAAAAGATATATGTTGAAAGATCTACAATGTAAAATGCTGTATTGATATTGTAAAGCATGCTGAGAAATGTGAATGTACTGCTCAAATCTTGTAAATATGTGTTTTATACGTATGAAAATTAAAACATGCAAACTCGAAAAAAAAAATTACTGAGATAGTTCAAGGAAACTCTCTATTTCAGGAAGGAAAGAAGAGGTATGTATCATTTGAAGCTGCAAAATTCAAGGGCATATAGAAAAGCAGGAGTGTAATTATGTGATTTAATTAAATGATTAAGGTAGAGGTGAAATCCTTCATAAGAAGCAAGACTAGGATTGTTTACTTTTGGAAGAAACTGGATGAGAGAGGACATTATTTTAAAAACACATTGAGAAGGCTGATTCTGGTTGCTTTAGAGGACAGTCCAATGATAGCAGGGAATCAAATCAAGTGAAAACAATGGAAGGATTTCTTTGCTGAATATTGAACCACTTCAAATCAACTAACCATGGGCTGGAGGAGGCAGAACACAGAAAACTACAGTATATGTAATAGGTAGGTAGGATAGATAGATAGATAGATAGATAATTTTTTTTGCCTACAGAAGGTCATCAACAACTGCTTGTCATGGCCCTCACGTCCTGAAGAAGGGCCCCAGGCCAGGATCTTTGGCAGGTCCCCTACCTACTGCTAAGGTTAAGGGCAGTGAGATGCTCTACTGGATTTAAGATAAAATTTAAAATAAGTCAGTTTAAATGATGACACCAAAGTAATATTTATATTTATTTTTTTAAAAAAACTAAATGGATTTACATAATAAAAACTTACAATAATATCACTCTGGGCCCGCCTCCTAATCTTGGGTGCCTGGACCCCCAAGCTAGAGCCCTGTCAGCCCTCCCTCTTGTGGGGGCCATGCTGCTTGTGTTTGTGTGTTTCAACTTGTTTGTGTAGAGATCCTCCTCTCCTTTAAGCTTCTGAACTGTTTTTCCAATCCCTGAGAGAATTTCAGAGGAAATGCAGCTTGTGGGATTAAAGAAATTCTTGACAGTTGTCACTGCACTAATTTTGCTGAAGAGATGGAACCATGGCTCAGTGGGTAGAGCACCAGTTTTGCATGACAGAGCTCCACAGTTCTCTCTTATTTCATCTCTCTTAGTCTTCTGTCTTCCCCCCTTTTCTTTTTCATTGTTCTCTATGTCCCACCACTCCTGGGTCCATTCAGTCTTTCTGTGTGCTCACTCCTTCCTGTATTGTTTTACTAAGCAGAAGCCTTCTCCCTCTCTGAAATGTTTGAAGAGTTATGGAGGTCCTGCAGAAGACAGCATCACTATATGGTGCTGCCTAGAGGCCCTGTGGACAAATGACTCTCCCAGGCCAACCTCCCCAGAGTTATCTGTCCCACTTAGGAAGGGTGGGGCACCTAATGGTTGAAGATGGTACAGATGGATCTTGATCTTATCCAATTTAAAATAAAACTACTCAAAAATGCATACCCCCAGAATCTCCTTAGTACGCATGCCAAATTTGAAGTGTCTAGATTTCATAGCCACGGAGCTACGTTAGAGACAAACATACAAAGGCACACATTCTCATTCATTATTATACCTGTGAAAAGATTCATAGTCATCCTTATATCACAAGATCTCAAGGCAGATACAAATAAATAATTTAAAAAGAATTTAAACAGTGAGAAATAATTCAAACAGTCTGAAACAGGGTGGGGAAACTGCATCCCACAGACCACATGCAGCCCCCAGGAGCATTTTTATGGGCCTCTGCTAGACCCCCTCCTAGCAACCCCACACACACAAATTATTTTTGGCTAACCTTCACCCCAAGGAGAGGTACAGAGCCTGACTCCTTGAAACTCTGGGGTAATATTGAAACAATATTACTATTGTTATGGATTTGTTTTTATATCCAATTGTTGTGATCCACCTTGATTGCTTAATAGGCAAAAGGCAGGGTACAAAAATAAAGTTATTATTATATTATTATTGGGGGGTGGTGGCAGTAAATGACCCAAACCAACCAGAATTCACTTCCAGTTTTATTTTCAACTGTATGGCAGCTGTTTTGGGAGCAGGTATGGTGGTCTATATCCTTAAAAGTATATAAAGAAAACTCTGGTGTGGGTAGATGGAGAGGGGAAAAAATAAGTGTGTAATTTGGTGACAGACAGCTCTATCTTCTAATCACAGTGAATAATTTTGTTAGGTTTTCCAAACCCAATCATCTGCAGAAGGGATACTCAAGTAATAGATCATGATAATGTTCCAGTATCTCTTCCAGGTAGTTTATTTACAACAGGCCCTCCCTGTAGTCCCTTTTGTCAAAGAATGATACTTCAGCTTCTCTTAGGTGGCTTTTCTTTTTCCTAACAGGAAACAAAGACAAGTATCTAATACTGACTGCACTTCTTTAACAAATAAACCTAGTGCAAAGAACAGAGGAATACACACACACACACACACACACAGAGTAATTTTTGTAAAGTGTTGAACCAAAATCCTAGTGACACCAAGGATATTAAGAACATCACAATCCAACGTATTAGCAAACAAGATGAAAGGGATGCAGTGGCACATGACGCCAGGAAATGGAACAATCCAAGAATTAAGTGTGAGCAAGCAAAGAACAGATAACTACATTGTAATGCAGAGTAGGGTGGTAGGATTAGACAGGGAACAGAGCGACTCTCTTTCCGTCCAGAGTGAAAAAATAGTGTGACATGAACACCCCTCCCGAGTCATACTTGTCTTGTAAAGTGGAGGTTGAGTGGAGGTTCTTGTAGTGAATTACATTGTGTGGCATTTATTGTGATGCTTCTTAAGAATGGATATTGAATTAGTTACATTAATCCATTGGGGAACTGGATCAGGTTTGCGGCGATAAGCTTAATTAAACAGGATCCACAAGGATGGGCTTTGCGCTGTAAATAATCCTGCACTTACATTGATTAGAAGAATAAAGTCATGGCTCAGATCATTCAATCCCTCCTCCACCCTTGATAAGACCCTCACCCACCACAGGTACAATCTAAACTTTCGACTGGTAGAGCTAATGATGGCCTCCAAGTGAACACTAGAATGACGGTTTTGGCAGATTTCCTGTTTTACGTAGTTCATTTCTACCTTGGCTTTCTTCCACGACAGAGAAAAATGTAGGGTTTAGAGGTAGGTACCTTTTCAAGCACTGGCAAAACACATGCCCACTAACCTTCTGCCATGATATTGCAGTATGTGTCTTCACCAACAGAGTCCGTATAGCACTAGACAATTAGTGGGAACACAGCCCAGCTGAAAATGGATTACCATGCATCACAATGTGCATTAAAAACTAAAAAGAATGTGAAAAGCAGGATGATAGGGGAAAGTGGATGGTAGGAATAAGAGAGAGCTCAGGTATGTCAATCCTACAAATGTACATTGCATCTGCTTGTAAATTTACATTAGTTACCTGCTGTGGTCTCTCCCTACTCCCAATGTCTCCAAATCTTGGGACTTGTAATTTTGTCCAGATGCTAAGACACTTCCAAGGACACTCTTACAGGAGGCTCTACAAATTGGGTGAGGAATCACATGGTCCTCCAGCTGTTGCAGGAACACAACTCCCAGCAACCCTAGCCAGCATAGTTGATGGTGGTAAAAGCTGGGAGCTGCACTTCAACAGCATCTGCAGGGCTGCATGACCCCTACCCACCTTTGCTCTGAGACAAGGATGGGGAACATCTTTTAGTCCAAGGGTTGTATTCTGTGTCAGAGAAGTTCTTGAGCACTACATTCTATTGAAGCCAATGGCAAAAGGGCTGGGACCATAAATAGCAGCACATTTTAGGTTAAAAACACTTGCCTTTTTGCATGGGAAAAAAGGCTGCATCATAAGGTGGGAGACCAACAAAAAATCATGCTATGCAGAAGTGTATATGGACATTTTGTGAAGCCCTGAGGACTAGACTGGAAGCTCAGGAAGGCTGGGTTCAGTCCTGCAGCCTAAGGGTCCCCATCTCTGCTCTAATAAGTAAGCTCTACTGCCCTGCTGAACTACCACTGCTAGGGTTTCCCAGGTAGAAAGTATATCTGCACCCCACATAACACTCAATAGCTTAATAATATTTAAAAACAACAACAACAACAGTGTGAATGAACTGTTTGCTAGCGAATACAACCTGCCAAGCCTCACTCACTCCCACTCTGGGAGAAAGGGAGTGAAATAAATAAATAAATAAATAAATAAATATCGTCCTAGTCCCAGAGTGTAATGTGTTCTGTGGCCCAGATAGGCATAACATATATTGTCACATCTGACTTCTCAGAAGCTTATTCAGAGGGGAAATGAAACTCCCATGAAAGGTGGGGTAGGAGATGAAGGAGTGACTTTAGCAAAGAAAGAAACAGGCCTCGAGATGTCCCCGAAAGCCATCATCACTGTTTTTCATCAATTGCTCCCATGACAATTATCAGTTTCTCTCTCTTCTCAGGCAAGCCTTTTGTGTGCATTTAATGCAATCAGATTAGGAAATGAGTAATAAGGAAAGGGAATGAATTTTATTTACTGTCCGCCTGCTGTTCTCCCTGCCCCCGCCCATATCCATCATCCTAGAAATTGCCCTTTAACTGGGCAATGATGATTGTGAGAGTCCAGTTATTACTTTGAAAACTCACATTTTGCTATATCTAGTGCCGTTCTGTGATACAAATAACAGTTATTACAGCAAAGTGTCCCTCCCCCGGCCTCCCCCGAACACCTCCCCTCTTCCGTTTTGTGTTTCCAAAGTGCTCCTGCAGGAGATGGCAAAGAAAATAGGTGCCATTAATATCACACTTAAGCTCTGTTGCTGTATACTCTTAACTCCTGTCATCAATCTTTTAATGTGCCTTTAAACAAATGTCATTTATTTCACATTTCTGGGGCTTTCTACTCTTCTGAAGCGCCTTCTCTTCTGCTCCTGTCCCCCAGGCCCAAAGAAACAGAAGCACCCCATTCTATCTTGTGATCAATCAGCTCCTGTCAGTCAGAACAGGGCAGGGGAGGTTTGGGGGTGGCTGAGAGGGAAAGGTAGGGAGAGAAACAGACAAATTACAGCCACTATTTTCCAAGCTGTTTCCTACTAATTACAACAAGGAATTAACTTTCAGAATTTGGGGGCTCCTGTTGTTTCTTAAACTACCAGTTAGTCTAGCATTTTGCTTGCTTTTAAAACAAATGATCCACCACCACTTTGGAGCAATGCTAAGGGAAACAAAACTTTATATAGGTTTTTATACACCATGTAGAGACTACGGACATTTTCAAACAGCGTTTTAGTGTGCCTACTGCGGGAGGAGCTCCCGGGAGAGGGACGGCGTTCTTGCGCGGCAGGGGGTCATTTTAGGACGCTGCCATCCCTCTCCTGAAACCATCAGTGTCACTTACGTGAAGCTTCGGAAGCCGCAGAGCCATATTTTAATCATGGCCAACTTCCGTGATTAAAATATGGTTCTGCGGCTTCCGAAGCTTCACGTAAGTGACACTGATGGTTTCGGGAGAGGGACGGCGGCATCCGAAAACGACCCCCTGCCACGCAAGAGCGCCGTACCTCTCCCTGGAGGTCCTCCCGTGGTAGGCATGCTAAAACGCTGTCTGAAAATGTCCTACATCTCTCTGGCTTTTCTTCACAAACGAAGATTCAGGAAGGACTCATCCCGTGCTTTCTGCAAGCGCGCTGATGACTAAAAAGGCCAATCCGAGATAAACAAGTCCAGTTGCAGAAAGCACAGCAGAAGGTTTCCTTGGGTGATGTTTCTAGGTTGTGATTCTTTCTGCACTGTCATTTCTCTTCAAGACTTGTTCGGCGTGAGTTCTCAAATAAGGCTGCAGCATTGTGGATAGTGCATCTCCATGCTTCCCGATGTGAGGCCAGGGCGGACCACTGTTGGTGATCAATTTGGCTAAGCCTGAGATGTTGTTTCAGGGAGTCCTTGTATCACTTTTTTGGAGCACTCCTCTTATGCTGACCCATGGCGAGTTCACCATAGAGTACTATTTTGGGGAGGTGATGGTCCTCCATCCTAGAAACACGCCCTGCCCAGCGCAGCTGTGTTCTCAATATCATGGCCTCAATGTTAGTGATCCCTGGTTGTTCGAGGACAGCAACATTTGTCACATAGTCAGTCCAGTGTATATTTAGGATTGTGTGTATACAGCGCTGATGAAAGTGTTCGAGGAATCGTAAGTGGTGGTGATAGGTGACCCATGTTTAGCGTTGGCCTTAAAGGAGCTGCACTAGCTGCCAACATGCTTCCAGTGTGAATTCATGGAGTTAGACATGACATTCAAAACCATAAATATCTTGGGATCTTAATACTTAAAAGAGCACATCTCACTATATATACAGATTGACCCCACCCCACCCCCATATCCATGGGGCATACGTTCCTGGACTTACCATTTATAAGAGAAACTGCAGATAATAGCGAACCACCATAGAATTGTGCTGGAGGACATCCGGTGGAAGTTGACCATAGAACTGCACTCCTCAGATAGAGGGTGGGATATAAATATTTAAATAAATTAATACCAAATCTGCCTGGAAGCCCCCTTCCATTTTGTGTCTGTAATAATACTAGGCTGATGAGGTTCACAACAAAGTGAGCAGAAATCTGCTTATCTAGACTTGGAGCTCAGCAGTCTTGGTCCATTATATTCTTGGGGGTGAGAAATGTTCTAGTGGTTTTTCTCTCTCCCCCTACTTCTTCACAGACCCCAGTGTGTTTCTCTGTAATAAAATCCTAGTAGTCTGCAAGCCAGGAGAGGGCCCATTGAAAAGCTCAAAGTGATGGGAAGTGATGTTAAGTGTCTGAGTCTCTTTCATTTGGGAGAAACTTGCTCCATTCCCCATTGGTATGCTGGATCCAGTTAAGGACAGCAGACATGTGAAGGTTCTCTAAAAGCAGGGTTAAGGGAGGCCTAAAAACCAATGCCATTAGGCAAGATGTTACACCAATAATCAAAGTGTAAAGAAAAGGGAAGGATGGGGAATCACTTGATCTTTGTAGAACAGGTTGGCATCATGTGTAATGACAAGCATGTCAGTTTCCCTGAAAGGGTATGATGCACATTTATGCCAGTATGCAAACTTGCCCTTTGGAAACGCTTGCTCTTGTGAAAATTACATATCCAGTTTAAATAGGTATTCATCATTTTTTAAAGTGAAAGGACAGCAAAGGCGTGGGGCAGATGTTACTGTCAGATCACAGGTGTTGTTCTTTGAACCCATGGAGGGGGTGGTTGAGATGTGTAGTATAGCCCACACTCCACATCCCTGTGCATGCTGGTGCCACCTGTAGCACACTCTGCATAGATTTGGATAGTCCAGAAGGGCTTTAGAGTGCCTGATTGTGGGAAGAATTCTACATGTGTTCAACCCAATGCAGAAATAACCCCTCTTCAGAGCTTCCTGCTCAATAAGACAACGATGAAGTAGGGCTGGCATGTGTAGTGTGAATTCACAAAGCTACACCTATTTGGATTATAACTCCCAGAATCCCCATGACCACGTTGGCTAGTGGTGGATGCTGGGAAGTGTAGTTCAGAAAAAAGTAAAATTCCCATGTTCTCTCTGTGGGGACATTTTCAAACATGCACACCCTTTCAGGGGTTCAGGCAATACCATCTTAAGGAAAGCTGATATGATTGACATACTGAATTGCTCCAGAAGCTTTGCTATTTAGCCAGCTATAAATTCTTTGGATGTTTGGGTTTTACACCTCTGGTCTTCAAATTAGGCTCTGGCTCATGAACTGCAAACCTCTGACAATGGTTCCCTGCCCTACAGTTCTGGTATGAAGGATTAATGACTGCCCTTCAAGATCAGCTGATCGTTACAAAGTGTTTACAGAAGTAAATCAAAGCATGTTGCCAAGAGACTATGATTCCTGTAGCATTTGTCACAAAACCTAGGAAACAACCTGACACACTATCTCTGCCTCTTCCAATCTTGACATAACTGCGAGCTGACAAAAAAGAAAGAGAAAGAGAGAGAAAGACGCAGACCTTTCAGCAAAAACAGTTGATCAGACAACATCCCTTCAGCATCCACACTGACATCTAAGGGCTCTATTGAGCATATTGGCTCAAAAGTCATCCTTGAAAACTGCAATTAATGGCTCTTTGGGGAATAGCCAATAATTACCAGGAAAACAATTAGTTACAAGAGGCCTGACATCCTTTTAATAAATCAAATGAATAAAGCAAGAGCCTTAGTAGACAGATTGCATCTGAACAATTTCCGCCAGAGACCTTTAAAAAACAATAGCTAAGAAAACCAGGGCTGGGTAAAGTCTCTCTCTCTCTCTCTCTCTCTCCAAACTTTGCACAACTATTTGAAAAATGTGTGAACTGTTCAATGCTTGGAATTGTTCTTTTGGACTACAACTCCCAGCATCCCTGAGCTATGGGGGAGTCCCACTTTCTCAACTTTCAGAACTGATTGACTTATCCTCTACAGTGAACTCCAAAGGGAGAAGGTTGTGGTGTGTGTGTCCGTGTTTTGTTTTGGAACATTAGATTTTTAATGCTGTTCTCCTGGATTCATTTTAGTGTATTGTTGGGGATGCAGGAATGCATGTTGCATGTAACATACGATGGAAGGCCAGAAAAGAAAACCGCTTGTCTTCCTACAGAGGTTAAGGAAATACGGTAGGACCCCCATATCCACTGATTCATTATCCACTGATTCAATTATCCACGGGACACAAAACAGCACACCTACCATAGAGTCTTCCTAGAAAATTTGTCCTCTCTAGCCATTTTCTAGGTCCTCCAAGGCAACTCTATGGTATTTTAAACCAGAAGTCCCATTATTTTCAATGGTGTCAACTATTATCCATGGTTTTCCGTATCCACACACACCCCAGAACCAATCCCCAGTGGATATGGGGGTCCTACTATAATTTCCCCCCCTTGTGTTTGAAAAAGGGGTCAAGGGAAGAAAAGAACCTGGGAATTAGTGCCTGCAGCTAACTAAAAAAATTAGGATGTCTGGTTCATATTCAGAAGAAAGGTATGATGATGATGATGATGTGCATGCATACTTATCTGAGTAAACCACTACCACTGAAATGCAATTATGCGAATGGAGGTGCATGTCTTCAGCTGAGGCAGCAGCTACCAACTAATTAATTCATTAAACTATTACTATCTTGCCCTCTACTGTCAGATCTCAGGGTGGCCTACAATTAAAACTACATAAGCAATTTAAAACAATTCCAAATATAAATAAAATAATTCAAGTAGGATAAAAGCATACTAAACAGATTGTTGAGTGGAAACAGCAGAACAAGGCTAACCAATTTAAAACCGTATCATTGCGTCCCTTCAAGTCATTGGAGACCCTAAGGTGAATGTGTCATGGGGTTTTCTTAGCAAGATGTGTTCAGAGGGAGTTTGCCATTGCTCTCCTCTGAGGCTGAGAGAGTGTGACTTTTCCAAGGTCACTCAGTGGGTTTCCTTGGCCATGAGGGATTCGAACACTAGTCCCACAGAGTTCTAGTCCAACACTTAAGCCACTACACCACACTGGTCTTCTTAAAACCATATACATATACAAAGAAGAAGAAGAGGAGGACGAGGAAGAGGAAGAGGAGGAGGAGGTCGGTGCTTACAAGAAACCAACACTGGTGCCAACCAGACATCCATGGGGAGAGCATTCCATAAACAGGGTGCCACGGCAGCAAAGGCCCTATGATGTATCACTCCCACTAGTGGGACAAAGAGGAAGGCCCCTCCAGCAGATCTCACTTCATGTACATACTAATCCTAGGTATATACAAACATCCTTTGAATTCTCCACAGAGGAACACTCTTAAGTTTCAAATGCCCCTTCTACCACTTATGAATGAATCATCACTTTACAATCTTCTTTTGTCCTGCTGAGCTGAGTGCTGAATTGATGGGAAAGGTTTGGCAAGGAATTGGAGTTCTTTCGTTCCTCTCACTTATCTCCGGCCTCATTCCCAATCTCTGGACTGCAGATCCCGGAATATGACTCCTCATCCCCCTTTTTGGGTCATGTTGCCTCTGCTTCATTAAAAAACAAAACAACCCACAAACAAATGAAAAACCTGGCACCTCCATTATTTGATCTTTGGAAAGCATTTCTGCTAAGCTGTTCCACTCTATCAAAATCCAACCTGTGACTGCAAAATGTTTGGCCATGATGCTCATTGTTTCTGATTAAATCACTAATGAGGAAACAGAATCACTGCAGACCTTGATGAAATTGGAGTGCCAGATGGCAGGGCCTGCCAGATCAATAGCCTAATGTCTCTTCCTTACTTTCCTAGTCGTAGGATTAGCAGACCAAGATCTCCTGTGACCTTCAAAGCTTGTCTACCTCACAGATTTAAACTGATTTCAGAGTCACTTCTTCTATCCAGGAAACTTATGAGACCTGCTGCTTTGGTATCAGCAATGGAGAATTCCTTGCAGCACACCAAACTGCCATGCATGGGGTTCTTTGAGGAAGAAATGTAATCCACTGCGATGAATGGGACTTGTTATTTACCACCTAGATAAATCCTATTCATTGCAAATTGGTCTGCTCTACTTGAGAATTATGCTGGATTTAGCCCAAGATGCTTTTTGTACCTCAAACATCTTGCACAAATTTTGATCTCAAATTTCCTTCAAAAACACTGAAGAATACTATTATTTCAGTCACATTAATCAAACATGTGTTATCTGTACTTGACAAATCATGATCTTTGATTTCAATATATGATTCTTGTTGACAATATCTTGATACTTTACGTGTAATGAGATGTATTATTTGAGAATAATAAATGCCTTGAAACAGTTCTTAGTTGTTTTTCTTGGTTTCCTTATTATTGTTGTCTTATTAGTTGCCAGATGGGCACATTGGATGACATGTCAAGGTGGAAATCCAATAAGCAAATAAACTTTGTTGCTTCGCATGCACTTGTCTTCCTGAATCTTCATTTGTGAAGAAAAGCGAGAGAAAGAGAGAGTGATGGTGTTCACCATTTTTTGAGATTTCACAGTTTGATGCCTGCCAGCATCTCCACAATTCAGGAATCCCAACATGTCTGAAACATTCCTATTTTCAGGTAAAAGTTTCAAACTCAAAATGCAAATGTGGTCTCCAAGTCTTAAATTGTGCATATAAAAAACAGAGTGTCAAAACAAGACATTTCAACAAAAGCATAACATTCATTTCAGCACAGAAGTTCTTGTGTTCCAGTGTTACCCTCTTTGTAAGTCACAGTAGACTGCTCAATACAATAAAGACTCTTGTAGCACTTCAGAGCCTAACAAATTTATTATGGCATAAGTTTAGGTTAACACTCTCTACTTCATCAGTTCCATCTGATGAAGAGGCCAGTGTCTGGTAAAGCTTATGCCACACTAAATTTGTTCGTCTTTAAGATGCCATAGGGTTGTTTCTGCTCCAACAAGCGAATGGCTACTCCTCTGAAAATTGTTCCCAGCACAGTGTTAGTGTTAAGCTCTTAACCAGTCAAAGCACACACTGTAGCTCACCCAACTTAGTCCAGGCTGAAGATACTGTAAATCAATTAGTAGGCTATTTAACAGAGTGGCTCATTTTCCAAATGGAAAATTGCTTTGAGGGTCCAGATGGGCAATTGCCATTCCTGAGCTATCATTATACCTGTTCATCTTTTGGGACTTTATGTACCTTAATTAGCAGATAGGACCAACTAGGAAAGTCTCTTTTCATTATCTGCCTGGCATTCAGGGAGGAAACACAGTGATTCTATGTAGAGAATCACACCTTATACTCATTCTCCTTGGGTTTTATGAAAGGGACAGCAATAATCAGAATGAAGGCCTATCACAGAAACCTGGTAGTCATTCTGGGAAAGGTCTGTAGAAGCTCAGAGATTCCACCTCAACATTAGGAGGAACTTTCTGACAGTAAGAGCTGTTCGGCAGTGGAACACACTCCCTCGGAGAGTGGCGGGGTCTCCTTCCTTGGAGGTCTTTAAACAGAGGCTGGACAGCCATCTGTCAGGGATGCTTTGATCGTGATTTCCTGCATGGCAGAATGGGGTTGGACTGGATGGCCCTTGTGGTCTCTTCCAACTCTACAATTCTATGATTCTACAAGGCCATACACTCTAGGTGCAGGGGCACAATGTTCAGTCCCTGGGAACTTCAGGTAGAACTGGTTACCAGCCCTTTTTGAAATCTGATAGTACTGTAGTCCATCACTGCAGACAATACTGAGCTAGACAGATCAGTGGTTTGACTTGTGATAAAGCATTTTTCTCTGTTCCTTAAAAAAGAAAAAAGTATAGACATTCTGTGTACTGTGATAAGTGTCCAGACTCTAAACTTCATCCAGAAAGTCAACATTTTCTCTGTTCTGTCACTACTGGGTAGGGATAGAGGCAATATTTGAAAAAATCCAAATAATGGATGAAAAATGGGTTTCTCAAAGGTTGGGAAATCCTAACAAGAAGTATCCTGGATGGATGATAATCTTTGCAGTTTAGGACTTTTGCTGCATTTAAAAACAACAACAACAATAACAATGAATTTATTGATTAGTCAACTGACCATATCAACAGTAGAACACAATAGAATACAGAGTATCTGAATATCAAAGTACATACAAAAATGAATTAGATCATGTCTAAAACTCATATATATAATTAACTAGGAAATTAAACCCTATAATTGGGGATATGAAGAAGCATTTAAAAAGACATATCATTTTGCTGTAGAAAATGGCATTTTCTGTGCAGAAAGCAAGTTTCCTGCATAGAAAACATAATTTGTACAGAAAGTGGCATGTTCTGCAGAGAAAATGTTTCCTGCACAGAAAAAAAAAAACATGTTTTCAGTGCAGAAGATAAGATTTGTGCATAGAAAGTGCTGTTTTCTTCACCATATGTAGGGTGGTGTTTTGCACCATTTTTGTGGACTTTCTCACAGTGGGGAGAAAAATGGTAACATTATTTGTTCTTGCCCATGATACTGGAATGTATGGAGATTGACATCCCTGCTGTTGAATTTATCTGAAAAATAATGCTCACAAAAAGGCTTATTCATGGGTATTGATGCTCATTTGAAAAGATTACAAGTGAATTCTGCATCTTTGGATGCAAAAGATAAGGGGCACAATCTACTTCTTGCAAATGTACTTTTTCCAGGGCTGTACAGCAGGGTAGAGGGAAGGCAAACAAAATAGTTCCAAGCAGCCAATTTCTCTAATGCCTGATGTCCTTCACACTAACTGCAACCACAGACTTTCCCCTCCAGCCTCCACAATATATGTCACTGTGTATACACAAACATAGATCACCAACAGAATTTCAACCAGAATTTAAAGGCCGTTCTTCCTGCAAAATCACATTGGCTTGCTGCTGCTTTGCATCAGCTGCTACAACAGGGTAGATTTAAAGCCTGCCCAGCTGCACAGGTAGAATTGGAACATTGCGCTGAAGCTAATGTGAACCCTGGAGCATTTTTGATGTCAATAATTCTTGCAGGTAGAAGGCTGTAGGTAGAGGACTTATCTTGGATAGCTCTCCACACAGACACACTCCTCACAGGAGCAGAAAGAACAGAGAGAAAGTTGCCCAATTTTGGTGGGGTTTTTTGTGTGTGTGTTTTTTTGTTTTTTGTTTTTTACATTGCTAGATGGGATTTAGAAGGCCAGAATTCTTGGCAGCACTATGGAGTTTTCCTCTTTCTGTGTGAATTCTTTTTTCTGTAATAGTTAGGGAAGTGAAGGGACCACAAATGAGTGGGTACAATGTTGGTTGGCAGATAAGGCAATTCAGGAGCAGATCAAGTTCAGAATCCAGGACAGAATTGTAGGGATTGACTCAGGGACAAAGGACACAGAGCCAGGACCACGGAGAGTGCTCGTGCAAGTAGATTCTGTATGCAATAAATTTCCCTCACACCAGATCAGTACCAGTTGACAATGTTTATATAGGCGGGGAGAGTACTTCTAGCATCTCCACCTTCAGAATCGCTACAGCTGTGTGTCTTTTCCCACACTCACAAGTTTCTTCTGGTTGGTGAGTCTGGGGAACCAGGAATGCAAATTGGCCGGCCAGCTGGCCGGCCGGCCTTCCTTCCTTCCTTTGTGTGTGTGTGTGTGTGTGTGTGTGAAGTTAGGGAGAGCTTTGGGGAGTTAGGGGAAACAGACTTCTGCATTTTAAGGTTGTTCTGGAAGAATTTAGCTGGTTTTGGAGCAAAAACTAGCCCCAAAATTTCATTTTTTTTTTATTTGGACTTGGGGATTTATTTATTTTTTTGGAGGGGGGTTTCCCAAGGGCCAGACTTTCCCCACCCCCTGCATTACATTAATGCTTTTCCAGATGCAGTGGCTCCCACTCCACTTTTGAGTCCAATTCAAAGTGCTATTTTCTTTTACTTTGAAAGTCCTTCATATCTTAGGACCAGGTTACCTAGAGAATTGTCTGCATCAAACAAACAAACAAACAAACAAACAAAAAAACCTGTCTGCAGACATCAAGATCTACATCAGAGGCCCTTCTACAAGTTTCCTTGCCATCTGACATGTGACAGGAGGCTATTTGGAATGGGACCTTCTCAATGGTAGCAGCCTAATTGTGAAATATTAACCATTGGAAACTCATTTGGGTACTATAGTGACGCCATTTCAGTGCCACGTAAGTTTTCCCCCCAAGTTTTAAAATCTGAACTGCTTAAAACCTATAAAGTTGTGGGCCTCCCCCCCCCCTCTCTCTCCATATATTGAATCTGGCTGCATTTGTGTTTATTTTCTAAAGTTTTCAGGTAACTTGATTTTATACCATAAGCCACTCTGAAAATTTATTAGAAATCCCAATCATAAATAATAAAAGAGATAGATAGTGACCAAGAATCTGGATCTCTCTGTTCTGCACCTGCAGGAAGATGCTGAATTTTCTTAGGACTTCTCTTTTCTCTAGCCATGGCAGAAGATTTCTTTAAACAGGCATCATGGAGCCAGAAATGCAAAACTGAGTCAAAGTGCTCTGCATGATGGATTAGGATTTGGAAGAGGGAGGCTATACTCCTCACTGAGCCATGCAAATCACTGGGGGCTCATCTACACAGCCAGGATACACCAGCTCCCCACCTGGCTGCGGAGGTGGCCCATTCTATTCCCATTACCAGGAGAAAATGGGTCAGAATTCTCATAGGAACCCTGGCCCATTGCTGCCTCTGCCATTTCCCCTGCTTTGTAAGGTCTGTGCAGCCGGCAGCACCATGTAACAACCCCTCTACATGTGACTAGCAGAGCAAGGGTGACCGGCAGCAGCAGTGAGGGCTGGCTAGCTGGGAGAGGCTCCCATGGACATGTGGGGCCCAATCCATCCATCTTGGTGGGAATGCATTAAACTGGATATTAAAAAAAACATGGTCAAGGGCCCTATCTTGGCTTGCCCCTGTTCCTGCCTTGTATCTGCCCCAGGGGTGGTGAGGACTGCCCAGGGGCAGATCAGGGCAAAAACCCTGCATCGTCTGGACTGCAGGGCTCTGGAATGGGAGCACGCTGGGTTGTTTGGCCAGTGTAGACAAGCCCTGGGTAACGTTGTGCCAGTCAATCTGTCTCTTTGATCTACATTGCTGGTTTGTTGTGATAAAAGTGGGGAATAGAAGAATTGTATACACTGCCTTGAGTTCATTGGAGGACAGGTGGAATAGAAAGGTTATGAATAAATAAATGAATATAAACAAACCAACATGGAAGCCCATTCACAGGATTTGGCTGATACTTTCACCTCTCCGGGGCTTATTTTATGCCACCGGCAACTTGTTTCTGAGGACTAGAACTCTGATATTGCTCTGACAGACCTGTGTTCCTCCAGCAGTTTTCATAGAAATCACTTGCTGCTAGGCAGGTGTCATGCCTGTAATTTTATTTCCTGCATGTATTTAATTATCACCTTGAATATATATTGCTTATTTAAAAAGATGGTGACCTCTATGGTCAGAAACACTGGGTAAGGCTCTGTTAGGGACCCCCAAAACGATTCAGTGTGATTTTTCTTTCTGTCTGTCTCCTTTTTAAATAGGCAGTCCTGTCAAGCAAAGGTGACACTCAACAGGATAAAGAAGTCACTTCTTCAAAGTATCTGTGAAGGGAGCCATTTTGAGGTTGTCTCTATGTTCTAAGAGCACACACACCAGACTGCAGCCTTTCTGATCTCAGAACAAAGAGTGGGGGGAAAGGAAGATGTTCCATTCTGTTTGTATGCTTTATAAAATTAGGCCATTACAAGAATTTTACTCCCCCCCCTTGAATTCTCTCCATACCCCAGGACAGTAATTTTGGCTATTTTTATTATTTTTTATTTAGTTAGTTAGTTATACTCCGCTCTTCAGCCACAAGGCTATCAGAGCGGCTTACAAATTGTTTTAAGCAATAGCTATTTACACATCTACACTGCATTAAACAGTTTCCAATGTGTTTTAGCTAATGGTTACCCTTGTTTCAGCCCTAGTAGACACACATGGGCCAGCAGCCTGTTGGTGACTTACGCTTACACACAGCATACACCCAAATAACTCCTTTTCTGGATAGATACCAAGGACTTCTCTTGCCCTTATGTTCTATCCCAACACTGTCCATCCTTACCAGCAGGGAAGGAAGGGAGGGGAAGGTAATTCAGGCCACGAAGATCTGGCTGCTCAAAAGATTGGAAAAGTGTAGAGATTCCTGCAGAGGAAGATTGGATATTTAAATTGTATGAAATGTATGAAGTGGACAGACTGACAATTACAATGGATGAGAAAAACCTAGGAAAATATAAAGATGTTTGGGAAAAGGTGATTCTGCTATGGAAAGACAAATGGGGGAAATTTGCAGTTAGACGCATAGAAGAATAAGATTAATTATAAATATGAGTATAAATGTTCTTATCAATAAATAATCAAATGGTCACTAAAAGATTCAAAGTAAAATATAAGAAATTGATGAAGGCATGAAATTGATGGGACAGATAAACATAGAGATATACCAATTAAGAAGAGGAAGACGTTTGTTGAATAAATATCATGACTTGGTTAAGAGTAGGAACTGGAATTGTATTTATGTGTGTGTATATGTAATTGTTTGAAGTTTTTGTCTATTGTCTATTTTTTTTGTTTTATTTCATTTTGATAATTTTAAAATAATAATAATAATAATAATAATAATAATAATAATAATAATAATAGAAGATCTGGCTGCTCTCGGCTCCTGGAGGAAGGAAAAGGCAGGCACACTCCATAAAAGAGCACACCCCGGGGTTGTTTAGATGATGAAAAAAAAAAATCCTCAAAGAATGTGGGCAGAATACCTTTTGTCCAGATGAGCTCTTGCCAGGATTCACCATATTGGGAAGCAGGGGGGCTGAAAACTCCAAGTAGTTTGAGATTACAGCTTTTGCTGTTTCTCGCAATCTATTTTTAAAAGTACGTGAAAATGTGCATAACAGGTTGTCTGAACCACCAATTTGAATTGGGGCACATCCAGAAAGTCAAAACGTAATTGATGGGATGTGCACAGCGGTGGGCTTGCCATCAGCAAAGCGGCTGGAACCACCAGTGTTGTTTTCAGGGACATGATTGAGCACATGATTAAGCACTATTTTCAAGCAGCAGAGCAAAAAAAAAAAATGTTTGTAAGCAGAACATGGCTCTTCTGCATCTGTCATTTAATGGCAAAAAATGGGGGAATGGAGGGATCTTTTCAGGAGATAATAAGGCAGGTAATTCACTTGCAGCCACCATATTTTCTCGCAGGCATGCTCCATGTGAAATGCAAACTTGGATAGCTTTCCATGCCTGTGATCTTGCAAATGATTCGTGGGGACAAATGAACACTGCAGCGATAGTGAGGTAATGTGCTAATTTTCTATCATTTCCTCCCCCTCAACTGATCTGAGACTAGCTGCTTCTCCCAACTGATTCCCTCTCTTCCTCACTGGTAAACCACAGCAGCAAGGGGCTCTCCCAGGGATTGTCAGCTGCTAGGCAGTAGGAGGACATGGCACTGAGCATGCAAAGCTATGTGCAGATGTAGGTTCCTTGACCATTAATCAATAAATCCATCAATCACTTTATTTATACCCCACCATCACCCCCTCTCAAGAGTGGGACTGAAGGCAGCTTACCGAACAAAAAAGAGATGGATGCATGGCTATTATTGAAATATATGAGCAATGATTTACCCTCTATATCTCCTTATTCCTTATTGCTCTAACGTTAGAACATCATAACATATAACTGAGAGCCTTATAATGTTAGTTTTCATAATACTTTGAATAAGGAAAGTTAAAAAAAAGAATAAAGAGAGATACAAGTAAAACCATGTAAAGCTAAATACATTTAAAAGGCTAAGATTAAAACAATAATAAATTGTCTATGGAATTAAGACCATACAGAACATTAATTTAAAAGCATAGATTAAAAACAGTAGAGTGCTAAAACAGAAAAAAAAAAACCATTATACACACACACACACATTCACACACACAGATGGCCCTCCTTATCCATTGATTCTTTGTCCATGGATCCAACTAACAACAGTTTGAAAATATTAAAAAAATATATTTTCCAAAAAGCAAACCCTACTGTTCACCATTTTATATGAGGGACACCATTTTACTATGCTCTTGTATATAATCTCTCTCTGGCTTTCCTTCGCAAATGAAGATCCAGGAACGACTCATCCCGCGCTTTCTGCAAGTGCGCTGATGACTAAAAAGGCCAATCCGAGATAAACAAGTCCGGTTGCAGAAAGCACAGCAGAAGGTCTCCTTGGGTGATGTTTCTGGGTTGTGATTCTTTCTGCGTTGTCATTATATATATAACGTATATAATAGGATATTATGTATTATGTATATAATAGGATTTGAGTATCCACAGATTTTGGTATCCACAGGGGGTCCTGGAGCCAAACCCCAATGGATACCAAGGGCCCACTGCATCTAAAAAAATCAGCTCCCAAACACGTTCTGGGACAGAAAAGTCTTCCCTTGACAGCAAAAGGACAGCAAAGAAGGGACCAACCAAGCCTTCCAGTGTGTAGGAGCAACCAAAGAAAAGGCCCTCTCACATATTCTCACCAAACATAACTATGAAAGAGGTAAATGCCTCTCCCTCAGATTTGAGGATTCAGGAAAACTCATACTGGAAGATACAGTCCTTGAGACAGCCTGGACCCAAGCCATATAGAGCTTTATACTCTGAATCAGCTCTTTGAATGATTCTCAAACAAATGAACAGGTTCCTTATGGGGTGGGAGCAGGAAAAATGTTGCCCTATGCCAAAGTTCTTGAAACTTGTTGATTTGAAACACATAGCTGAAAAATCAATGGCTCCTAACACTGCTACACTAGCAATCGACTAGCTGAGGCTGCGACATGAATAACAGCAATTGAAGTGTCTTTTATTACCTCATTTTTAAAAAGTCAAAAACAAAACAAAAATGAAGGAGAAAACAAATAGCATCTGTTCTTCATTGCCAGCTTCAAGAGCTATGTCTAGACAGAGACGTAAACTATAAAAATATGGTGGTGGGGGGAGGAATTGCCTCAAGGTTCATTCATTCAGATTTCATTATGCATTATTCTAAAGGCAGATACCATGAGTCTAACTTCAGGCTGATTTTTGATAAATGAGCTTTCTAGGAACAGGTTCCATAGGACTATGCTTTCATATGGAGCTTCCAATTGGCCTCACATCGGGAGGCATGAAGACGCACTATCCACAATGCTGCAGCCTTACTTGAGAACTCACACCAAACAAGTCTTGAAGAAAAATGACAATGCAGAAAGAATCACAACCCGTAAACCTCACCCAAGGAGACCTTCTGCTGTGCTTTCTGCAACTGGACTTGTTTATCTCGGATTGGCCTTTTTAATCATCAGCGCGCTTGCAGAAAGCGTGGGATGAGTCCTTCCTGAATCTTCATTTGTGAAGAAAAGTCAGAGAGAGTCTACCTTTAACTAACCCCTTAACTTCTGAGCTATGGTATCCTTTGTATAGATGAGGAGTACTGAGAAACACAATAAATAGTTCTATAGGGTATTTTCAATGAGACTAATTGAATTCAACTTGATCTTTTCAGAATAATATATCCCAAAAGATATCCATTTGCATGGGAACAATCCAATTTCCACTTTGAAAATCACATCAATTGGGGGATAATCCTATACTTGAGTTCCACTGGCTAAGGACTCTGGAAACTCTGAAACACAAGCAGAGTGAAAGATAATGTTATTTCCAGGACAGATGGTCCAACATCCCTGCAATAATCCAGATATGCTTGCAGAGATATGGTATATTACTAGGAAGAATATGCTGGCTGAATGGTTAAAATAGGATGGAGTCATAGGTGCACACTTAGGCACTTTCTGTATGTGTTCCATCAATGCCCATGTCCCATTGAATAGCATTATTGTATACCAGTCTCCATACCCAGTACAGGAAATTCCCCTACCATTGACCTCAAAGTTTGCCACTTTGGTTGGTAAGTCAAAATTAAAACTAAAGTCTAAAATCTCTGGGACAAACAAAATTAACAGTTAAACTAGGTACACTGTATTTCATTTTGGGTTTCCTTTTATTAGATATAGAATTTTTAATCAAGTGTGTGATGTGTTGTTCTTTTACTGTTTTTAAGATATGTTTTAATATACTGTATACAGAGACGATGTGTTTTAAACTTTGTATGGCCTTTTACTGTGTTTTATTGGATTGCAATATTTTTGTTTGCTATAGCTTAGTGCTAAAGCAATAAAAATTGAATTGAACTGAACTTATATCCATAGGAGGGGTTTCACCTCCACTTTAATGACTAATCTTCCTATATCACGATGATGGGGGTGTGGAGAGAAAAGAATAGTGTGTAACACAGCTACCAGTCACAGCGTACTGCCTGCCAGCATGGATGGGAAAGGATTTCCTCGACTCAGTGGTCTCACTGAAAACAGCCATTTTGCATCTCCCAAGATTTAGTGTGAGACAAATGCTCCCTGCATCAAGAATTTGCACATTTATGGGGTTTATGGGCCTTTTCGGAGAAATGAAGTGTGCACAACACAATTAGCACATTTAAAAATGCAAATGCCTAAAATTGCTTACAACTGAAAAAAGGCACAAATGCACTTTAATGGAGGGGGTGTGTGTACATTACATAAAATGTGCAATAAATAGGCACATTAGGAAAATAAATTTAAAATGTGCATGGATTTCACTGTGAGAGTGAAAAAAAGTCTTACAACATGATACAAAATGAGGACAGGGGGGAAAATGCAGGTGGGATTCAGAAAGATAAACAAAATAGGGCCGAGAGAATTTCACATAGCCAACTACCAATAGATTGCTCTGACATAAAAGAGTTTCCACTTAATTGTTGAACTAGGGATGCAACATTTAATCATTTCATCCAATTCAAGGATGCAAAAACCAAAACCAAACCCCATTTGAGTGATTAAATATGACTTTAGACCAGAGAGTGGCAAAGGTTCTATTTTCTAAAACTCTCTCTCTCTCTCTGGCTTTTCTTCGCAAATGAAGATTCAGGAAGAACTCATCCTGCGCTTTCTGCAAGCTCGCTGATGACTAAAAAGGCCAATCCGAGATAAACAAGTCTGGTTGCAGAAAACACAGCAGAAGGTCTCCTTGGGTGATGTTTCTGGGTTGTGATTCTTTCTGCATTGTCTTTCTCTTCAAGACTTGTTCAGCGTGAGTTCTCAAATAAGGCTGCAGCATTGTGGATAGTGCGTCTCCATGCCTCCCAATGTGAGGCCATGGTGGATCATTGTTGGTGATCAATTTGGCTGAGCCTAAGAAGTTGCTTCAGGGAGTCCTTGTATTGCTGTAAGTTATGTTTTAATGATTAAAATTATTATAAAGAAAAAAATAAAGAAATTCTTGACCAATATCAGCTGGCATCCTGTTGTTATCTTGTGTATCCATAATGTCCCTTACACAGTTGTGCTTCCTTTGGGTAACAGATAATGTCCATATTCAGTTGAAGGTTCCAAAAATGCAGTTATGAACACAGTGCCATTTCACAGCATGGCACACTGTATGTTGTACATTGAGCATCATTACACATTATGCACTGACTGCATAGCTTCATGTGGCTGCACATTGCACATCAACATGGGATGAGCATTTGGTTGTGCAATTTCATAATTCTGTAACAAGGCAGTGTAACAGAACTAAGGCACAACTCAATGAGCGTGAAGTCTCTTCAATCCAGAATCTTAGCAGTCTGAAAAAGCAGTCCTCTTTCGAGGACATGCTTCGTTTTAGATGGGGGCATCTGTGCCATGAGCAAATACCAGTGGCTTTTAACCTGTGGTCAGCGGACCCCCAAGGGGCCACGATGTCCTCAGAGGGGGTCCGCAAAGGCTTGAAGGCTGCTCAGCCCATGTGATAAGAGCCAAGGCAAAGGCTGGCTGCCTTGGCCTGTGCATTGCTGTTCAATCCACTCCATCCACAAACTTGCAGGAAGAAGTAGGAGAAAGTCTTACCTCCCTCTCCAGTGCCTCTGAGGGAAGATTTAGTGGATGGTGTAATATTATTATTATTATTATTATTATTATTGGCTTTTAAATCCTGAGTTAACTGTTTGGGGTCTGCAGCAACAAAGGATATTTAAAGGGGGTCCCTGCTAAAGAAAAGGTTGTGAGCCATTGGCACATATAATCTAAAGACAAAATTATAAAAACCTGGGAAGCTATTGTTTGTTTGCTTCAGAGTTACTGCTTATTCAAACACAGATTTAATCCATGCACAGTCCCATTCCAAACCTAAATTTCTGTAAATTCTTTAGCCAATCCAGCAGTTTTACTTGCAAAACTAAGGGAGGAAATTATATTCTAGAACATGGCTGCTGACAACATCATAAAGCTACTCCCTGACTCCAAGCCATACAGTTTAAGTTTCCATTTGTTGGTGGACAGTTGTCGGCTGCTCCTCCGTATGCTCTACATTTCTTTGCATTAGCAGCAGTTGGTTGTTTGCACAAGGCCATTGGATGCTGTCCACTATTTTTCATGCTTTGTGGAATCATGGCTGTTTGATGCAGTCTCCCCATCTTGCTAAAACCTCCATTGACAACCTGCTCCTCTGTCACTTGCTCCAGGCACAGCTTTGCTAGTCCAAATCCACTTGAGTGACTGTCAGTACAAAGGAAGGAAACATCCAAAGTTGTACGCAGAACAGCTGCCTCCTGCCATAAAGATAATCACCAGCTACATCACCACCAGGCTTTAGGAGTTAACAGGGAGTTTGTCCATAACAACAATTAGGAGTACAGTATTATGAGAGTGAAGCCATGAGGATTTTGTTCCTCTGAGGCGAACTGAGAATAAAATTGTCACCTGTATGTGCCTTCAAGTTACCTGTCAACTTATAGAGACCCCATGAATTTAATAAAAAATTTTCAGACAAGGCATACTCAGAGGTGGTTTTGCCAGTTCCTTCCTCTGAGATATAGCCCACAGCACCTGGTAATCATTGGTGGTCTCCCATAGAAGTACTAAGCAGGGCAGACCCTGTTTCACTTCCAAGGTCAGATGGGATCTGGTGTCTCTGAGGTATTTAGGCCCTGTAAAATTGCCATGCTACCTATATATCTGTAAATCTATAGTTATTCATACCATATCAAATGTTGGTATCAATTGTTTCCACAGCTGAGGAGACAAGCCCATGGCAGGGCTCTTCTAAGCCTCATATCTTCCAAGCCCAAAACCTTAGGGGTTGCTTGTGTTGCCACCATGAACCTAGATCAGACATCCTTAAATACTGGCTGAGATCCTGTAATGCAGAGAGGAGCATAAACCTTCCACAGCTGCAACTATGTTGCATCTCTCCTCTCAACCTCCCCACCCACCCACACACTGACACTGCAGCCCCACTCCCAGCCATTCTGGTAGGTGGTGGAGAACAGGGGAAGGGATCAGAGAATCCTCTGGCTATGTCTCCAAGGCCAGATGCAGACCAATGATATTGCCTGCTGATATCTGCCTGGGTTCTGCAGCCAGACACTTCTCTGATTCCCCCTGCTCTCCACCAGCCATTGAATGGCCAGGGGAGGAGGGCTGCAGTGAGTCAAGAGGGTTGGCTATTGCAGAATCTAAGGAATGCAATACAAAGAGCAGAAAGAGCCAACAACTCCCCAGAGCCTGAGCAACCAAGAGCAGACACAAGCAACACAGACTCTCTGGATGACAAGCTTTCACTTCAACTACAGCAGGTTGTGAAGGAAAGACCAGTTTTCTTTGCACAACAATGGCAAGCCAAACAGGAACAGAAGCAGAGCCAACATCTCACGAGCAGGCTTAAATATCAGATGCTAAACTATTAGCCACCTGGATGTCAAGTTCAGGTAGCTAGAAATCTCCCAGCAGCAAAGGGAAGTCCTCATTGCAGACAACTGATTAACTCCTCCTCTCCTGCAGCTGGCTTCTGGAATTCCTGACCTTTTGGAACAGCTACCATGGGTAGAACACACCTTGTTACTTCCTCAGCTTTGTTCTTCATAGAATCATAGAATTGTAGAGTTGGAAGAGACCACGAGGGCCATCCAGTCCAACCCCCCTGCCATGCAGGAAATCTTGATCAAAGCATTCCCGACAGATGGCCATCCAGCCTATGTTTAAAGACCTCCAAGGAAGGAGACTCCACCACGCTCCAAGGGAGTGTGTTCCACTGCCGAACTGCTCTTACTGTCAGAAAGTTCCTCCTCATGTTGAGGTGGAATCTCTGTTCCTGGAGCTTGCATCCATTGCTCTGTGTTCCAGTCTCTGGAGCAGCATAAAACAAGCCTGCTCCATCCTCAGCGTGACACCCCTTCAAATACTTAAACAGGGCGATCATATCGCCTCTTAACCATCTTTTTTCCAGGCTAAACATACCCAGCTCCCTAAGTCTCTCCTCATAAGGCATGGTTTCCAGACCTTTCACCATTTTAGTCGCCCTTCTCTGGACATGCTCCAATTTGTCAATATCCTTTTTGAATTGTGGTGCCCAGAAATGGACACAGTACTCTAGGTGAGGCCTGACCAAGGCAGAATAGAGCGGCACTATTACTTCCCTTGATCTAGACACTATACTTCTACCGATACAGCCCAAAATCGCATTGGCCTTTTTAGCTGTTGCATTCACACTGTTGACTCATGTGGTCTACTAGGACTCCTAGATCCCTTTCACACGTAGTCTCGTTCAGCCAGGTCTCTCCCATCCTTAGCTATGCATTTCATTTTTCCGCCCTAAGTGCAGTACTTTACATTTCTCCGTATTGAATTTCATTCCACTGTTTCCCATGAACAACTTCAAAATGTTTGAGAACTGGGGCCCATCTACACAAGGGGGGGAAATTCCAAAATACCTCCTAATATTGGCATCTTGCAGCAGCAGCAACGTGTCTAAACGGTTTTTCTGACCTCGGAAGCCCTCATAAGCCTCACATTCCTGATGGTGGCTGCGAGCAATTTACTTGCATTAGTTCTAAAACATTTGTAAAATATTCCCCAGATTTAAAAATATCGAAACCCTGCCCAAGATACTTTAAAAGTTTTCCTTCCTTGATCCAACTGTTTTTTCCAGACAGCCCTTATGATCCTTTCAGACAAAGCACCATGCCAGGTTATATATTTTACAACCAACAAGACAAATGATAATGTAGCCTTTTGTACTCCAAGCACAGCTCCTGCTAATGAGTGCCTGTTTACAATGAAATTGGGACATCTGACAATAATTTTAAAAGGTTGCTTTATTGCCTGATGGAGTCCTCCCATATGGTGCCCCTTCAGAGTGGTGGTAAGAGAAGAGAACAAAGGTGGGAGGGAAAAGGAGTTGTAAGGGAAGGAACTGCTGGTGTAGCTCTTTCTTTGGAACGCTCCTTCAGATATATAGATTATTGTCCACAAAGCAAAGCAGGAAAAACAACAAGCCCTAAACAATCTGAGCGCTTAGTCTCCGTGATCTAATTTCTCTGCCAATTTACCCAGCTTAAAAATTCTCACCCTGGGTTATTTTCTTTCCTTTTGCTTTCTCTGCAAGTCCCATTTCCACAGTCCCTGGGGTACCACAACACCAATACAGATTACGTGCTGTTTTTATTTAAGTGCTATGCTTCGAGTTTCCGTTTTCTTGGCCATCCGGCAACTGAATGCAAATGGCAAGGGAACCGATTTTCAGGATAAGAGTAAACTGCAGGATAAGAGGTGGCTGCTATCAAGCACTTTCGGAGTAAATTGTGAGTTTTCTGAGGTCTGTGTAGTCAAGCACTTCCTTGGGGCTTGATTTAAAAAGAGAAAGGGCTTGGTGTCAATTGCCCCTAGGATGTGGACATACCCCAGGACCAACAGAAGGGACAGGTAGACAAGTTGTACAGCCTGTGGGCAAGTGAGGTGTTAAAAAAATGCTAAAAGGGCAGTCTGTAGGGAAAGGAAGAGGCAGAGGGAAAGGTGATTGAATTGTTATTATTTGTCATCAAGTCAACTTTGACTTATGGAGACCCTATGAATGAGAGACCTCCAAGATCGCTGGTCATCAACTGCCCTGCTAATGTCTTACAAACTCAGAGATGTGGCTTCCTGGATTGAGTCAATCCACCTGTCATGTGGTCTCTCTCTTTTTCTGCTGCCTTCCACTTTACCAAGCACTATCATCTCGCCCAGTGGGCCACATTGTCTCATGATATGTCCAAAATACAACAGCCTCAGTTTAGTCATCTTCACTTCTAGTGCAAATTTAGGCTTGATTCTCTCTAAGACCTATTCTTTTTAGCAGTCTATGGTATCCATGGTGTAGTGATTTGAGCATTGGACTACAACTATGGAGACCAGGGTTCAAATCCCTGCTCAGCCATGGAAGCTCACTGGATGACCTTGGGCAAGTCACATTCCCTCAGCTTCAGAGGAAGGGAAGGGGGTTGTCTAGATGATGAAAATACTTCCCAGAGAATGCAACTAGAATGCTTTTTGTCCTAACATGCTGCAAATGAGATTCACAGTATTTTGAAGGAGTAGGGGGACAAAAATTCCATCTACTGTGGGGGGAAAGCCTTTGCAGATTTCCCCAAGGTTTTTTGAATAATGCGTGGGTTTGTGCATTAGCACACATCTGGACATACAATTCAGGATGCTGTGCATTCTCAGGGAGGGTGGAAGTGGACAGCAGATTGGTCAGATATGCTGGCAGGGGGGTAGGCTTTCCAGCAAGAAAGTGGCTGGAAGTGCCATTTTCGCAATTTTTTGTTAAAAAGTGTGCACTTTTTTGCCATGTTGAAGTGACCAAAGTGCTTTTTCTAAGTGGAAGGTTGCATTTGTGCTCCTTTGATTTACACGTTGTTTTTTTTAAATGCTGTGTAGCAGTGACATGTGTGGAGAATAATAATGCAGTGTATTCTCGGCCACCATCTTGGTTCACAGATATGGCTGCTTGTGCACTTCAAATGTGGATAGCTTCGCATAGAATAGATTTTGCCAAAAGACCATGGAGATAAATGAGCACTGATGTGAATTTGCGGTAATGTACACCAATCTGCAGTATATCTTCTTGCCTAGACAACCCCAAGGGACCCCCCTCTGAACATCTTGACAAGAAATCCCTGTGATAGGTTTGTCTGAGGATCACCATAAGTCAGAAACGACCTGAAGGCACACAACAAACGTGGTATCCATAAAACTCTTTCCCAGCACCACATTTCAAATGAGATCCTTCCTGCCAGCTTTCTTCACTGTCCAGCTTTCACAACCATACACAGCTTTCACAGCCAGGGAGCCCTGGTGTAGCAGTGCTTAAATGCCAGTACTGCATCCACAATGTTGCAAGTTCGATCCCAAAGTCTCCAAGGTTCACTCAGCCTTCTATCTTTTTGTAGGTCGGTAAAATGAGTACTCGGCTTGTTGGGGCAATTAGCTAACACACATTGGAAACCGCTTAATGTGGTGTAGATGTGTAAATTGCTATTGCTTAAACAATTTGTAAGTCACTCTTGAGAGCCTTTGTGCTTGAGGAGCGGGGTATAAATACCTAAATTAAAAGATAAATATATAAAATAAATTGAAAATGCCATGTCCTGGATGATTCTGCCTTTGGTACTTATTTGTATTTCTTTACATTTGAGTATCTTTTCTAGATCCTTCATGGCTGCCTTTCTAAGTTTTAGTCCTCTTCTGATTTCTTGACTGCAGTTTCCATTTTGACTAATGACTGAGTCAAGGTATTGGAAATGTGCTGGCAAAAAAACAAGGCAAGGGAAGGAAGGCAAGGCAAAGACGTACCAGAATGGATTTGCTTATTTCAGAGGTAAACCTAAGCATCAGTATCACTGTGGACAGGTACCCCATGTAGTAAACCACTGGTATTACATTATGGATCATTTTTCTGGACAGAAATGACACCACAAAAAGTGAAAGAATTCTATGCAAAAGTTGTTTTTTGTACAAAGACAAGGACACCTTTTTTGCACAAATGAATTTTTCATATTAACAAAAATCCCAGTGCAAAAATAATCATAAGACATGTAAAACTCGCATAATTTCACTGAAGATGGAAAAAATTGAAATTATTCATTTTTGTGTGCGAGAATAAAATAGATCTACATCTTTAACAGGCACTGATGAAGAAAGAGAAAAACGTGAGCCTGCCTTGGATACTTAGCAATTTCAGCATCTTTGAATAACACAAATTAATAAGAAGCTTCAATCTTGCCTCAAAGTGAGGGTGATCTCAAGTTGGAAAACCAAGTTTGAGTTACCAAAGTCATGAACAAAATGAAGTTTGCTAACATTCCTAAAGAGCAGAGGTCCCTGTTGAGTGAATTTGCAAAGGTGATTTGGTTTTTCTCCAACATATCCATCAGCCTTATAAATTTTCTGACTTCTGTTCCTAGGGCAAATGAAGCCATATATCATGTCGACTGGTACAGAGAGCAACCAAGCATACACACATCTCATGGGAGGTAGGAAAGAAATGTTGTGAATGGCAACCTCTGATCACCCCTGCTGGCACCAGAGGTGATGGAAAATGGGTCAGCATGTTCCTGCTGAGTTCTAATTGTATCATTCTGCCTCATATCTCTCACTATGATTTCATATTTCTGCCACAACTGTTCCAGTTACCTTCCTAAACTGCCATGGCCATAAATCCTGTAAAGAAAAATTAGAAAAACATTAGCAACGACTTTGTAAAATATATGATGACCATAGGGAATAGTATAATTTCCTTGCAATGTCTGGATAAATCTAGCTGTGGTATATAGTACTGTAAGGGCATCTTACTGAAGTCAGACCACGTCCTAATGAGTTCTGGAGAACACGGTAGGGACCAATAGGGTGTTCCAAAAATGCTGCTGAATGTCATACAGACACTTCTATCAGGGATGTGATGTGCTGCATCAGGACTGGTTTAAAGAATTTTGGGGGCCCCTGTAATGCTTTTTTTTTGGGGGGGGCATATGTTTATCTCAGGTCAATGTAACCTAACTCAGCCTAAGCTATGCACAGTACAGGATATTCAGATTATTGCTAATAATGTTTTTGCAGGAGGAGGGTTACCAAGCCCCCCCCCCACAATGATGGGGCCCCCTGCGGATGCTGACGCCACTGATGCCTTAAACCGGACCTGTGCTGCATCTCTTCCTGTCATGATCATTTGGTGTCATAGTTACTCTACAAAAGGCTTCCATGGGAATATTAAACAAGATGGCTCTTCTTTCCTTCAGAAGTTGGGAATGTCTTCTAGACACCCAGTGCTTCCTAGAGTTCACGCCACAAGGTGACATACCTGTAAAGGACCGTTAATTACCTTGTCCATAGTCTAGATTAGTGCTACTCAAAGTAGTGGTTCCTGGACCAGTGCTGGCCTGGGAGCCATCAGCTGATGGTCCCTGGTGAGTTTTCAAGAAAGAAAGGAACAATTGTAGCTAATGGGAATAAAACAAGTAATGGTCCTTGGCATACTGGCAGAAAAATTAATAATTTTCAGTTCTTCATATTAGATAGTCTGAAAGGGATTGATGTAGACAGGATATTTCCCAGAGTGGTTTACAGGACATGGGAAAAAGACCTAAAGGGATTAGACACTGTTTTAGAGATACAGGTTGCCCCCTGTATCCGTGGAACCAATATCTGCAAGTTTCAGCTATCCGCAGCTGAAAAAATAGGGACACATACCATAGAGTCGTGCTGGAAAATGCCTAGAAAGGTGCCCTCTCTAGGAACTTCTAGGTCCTCTAATATAACTCTATGGCATGTTTGTACTGGAGGTCCTTCATTTCAATAGGGTTTGCTATTATCAGTGGTTTCAGTTATAAATGGTAAGTCCAGGAATTTATCCCCCATGGATACAGGGAATGAGCTGTTCCTCTAATTCTTCTTAACAAGATACCAAGAAGGCCACCAAACAGCTTGGAGCCAAGATATCTGAAAGATCACCTCCTCCCATATGAGCATGCCTGGACTTTGAGATCTTCATAAGATGCCTTGTTGTGTCTCCACCACACTGAGAGGCCAGTTAGGAGGTCAGGCTCACTCCATCCTTATTAAGCTTGTAGGAGCAGATACCCAAAACCACAGTATTTGAATTTTGTTTTTAAAATTGTGTTAAACCTGTTTTTAAAGAAGTAAAACATATTTTACCATTCATCTTTGGGAGGCCCTGCAGTGATTCATAAAGATTTATCCACATTAATGAGTCCAGATTTTAAGAAAATTAGAAAAGGGATGATGATAACAATTTTGAATTAACCAACACCCTCTACAGCTCAATTTTTGTTCATATAAATTACCCCCTACCCAGGCTTATAACAGGGGTGGATGAAATGCAAGCCTGAGGCTATATGAAACTTCCAAAGCATTTTTGCAGTCTTTGCCTGTGCCAGTACCCCTCACCACCCATTCTCTGACAAAAATGGGCTGAACTACATGTCTTGGAAGCCTCCAGGAACAGCAGCAACACACTTTCAAAGTACTGTTGGCCCTCGGTATCCCCTGGGACTTGGTTCCAGGAAAAGATACCAAAATCAGTAGATGCTTACAGACTTGTTTATCACAGACTGGCCTTTTTAGTCATCAGCACACTTGCAGAAAGCATGGGATGAGTCCTTCCTGAATCTTCATTTGCAAAGAAAAGCCAGAGAGAAATGCTGAAGTTCCATTATATACAATGGGGTAGTCAAATGGTGTCCCTTACATAAAATGGCAAAGAGCAAGGTTTGATTTTTGGAATTAACCCCAGCCAAATATTTTCGAGCCCTGGTTGGTTGAATCCATGGATGCAGGACTCATGGATACAGAGGATTGACTGTAGGTTGCAGCCGACGCTCCACACTACTTTTTTTTAAAAAACAAACAAAACCAAAACATTTTTCCAAAACGAAAAGTGGATTTTTGCCACTCCCAGCTTTTGTGCAGAGGGGATTTTTGGCAGTTTTTGGCTTCTAGGGAGAATTCAGCCTTCATCTGAGGCTGAAAGCAAGTTAAGCCTGAACTCTCCAAGCAGCCACAATAATTAAACAGGTAATTGTAGTTTGGACATATGAGAAAAAAAGTGACTCATTGGAAAAGAGGATAACACTTGGTAAAGGGGAAGGCAGTCAGACAAGAGCAAGAATACATGACAGGCGGGTTGGGCCAACGAAGTTAACCCACAAACCTGAATCTGCAAGACCTGAGCAGGGCTGTTAAGAACTGAATCTCTTGGGGGGGGGGGAGGGCTCTCATTCATAGGGTCACCATAAGTAGAAGCCCACTTGACAGCACATAGCAACAACTTTTTTTGGCAGTCCATTCAGTCCTTAGAGACTCCCAGGGACAGAAAAATGGCCTTGAACCTGCTGAAGTTGCTGATTGTGGCTTACAGCATCACTGGTTCTCATTGACTGACAACTGTTACTTTATGTTAAAGGATGTCCTTTTCCCCATGCTGCTCTTAACCAAAGTTAATTTAACTCTCCTTGTACACATCCAGAAACCTGAGAGGGGGTTTCTTCTTTTTTTAAAAAGCATTATCTTTGTTATTGTGTTAAGCCTTTGGACTCCTCGCACGATCCTTCTTGCTGAAGAATAATATTTTATTAAGATGGAAATTTTTAAAAGCCCTGCTCATGAGCATTGGTTTGCAAAATGTAATATGCATTTGAAGGCTACTTTTCAGCACAACGGATGGATTTTTAAAATAAAACAAAACAACCCTTCCTTATAATTATTGCATTTTTATATTTGCTCTGTCACATTGGGCAGCGTCTCTTGTTCTCTTTATTGAGTTTTGATTTTTTCCCCCTCTGACTAACCTACAATGACGTCAACACACCCATAACCAAATGTTCCTCCTGCAGCTAATGGATCATTGTCTCATTTGCTGGCCACTCATGTCAGCTCCAGAGCAAGATGCTGGAATAAGAGGCACTGCACAAAATTGTCTATATCTCAGGGCACAAACATCACAATCTGAATTTACAAGCTACATCATAAACCCATGTTGTACCAGAGAAGGCAAAACTGGACACCAGTTCCAGGCTCTGGGAGGTCTCATCACTTCTCCCTCCTCTCCACTGCAATTACTACTCACCCGTAGCCCTCTGGGCCAGATCCGCACCTGAGAGGGAAAGGGCAAGAAGTCATGAGGTTCTCCTAGTTTTCTTTATTCTTCCCATTTCTCAGTTGCTCAAAGTGTGCCAGGTACAAGCAGAAACAGCAAAAGGAGGAACAATAAGCCCAGTCCCTTTCATACAACACCATTATATCACTATGATCCCAATATAATTACCATGGGAAAACCCAATGGAATGCTGGGTGTTATAGTCTGGTGAGGCACTAGAGCTCTCTTGTTCAGAATTCTAAATATTCTCCCTAAACTACAAATACCAGAATCCCACAGGATGGAGTTGTGGCAGTTAAAGTGGCACCATTACACTATAACTGTGTAATGTGAAAGGGCCTCAGGAAGCTCCTGATTCTGGTAGCAGATCCCCTCCTGAACCAAGGACTGAGACAAGAATCTGACAAGGCCAACTCCTCATGGCACTGACCTTAGCTAATTCTTTGTTTTTTGATTTGCTGCCTGCTTTATTGCAGAAATAAAACCATAGAATGTGTCCCTCTTGGAAGGAAAGAGGTTAATTTAATGCAGCAAACTGGTTGCACCGGAGGATTTTCTGATATGACATTTTGATGGCAGCTCATTTGTCCTTACTACCTGTGAAGGGGAAAACAGATTCAAACACACTCCATGGCCTCTAGAAAGAAGAGCTAACACTCAAGAAACTGGCAGTCAATACAACCACACTCCAGCCCTAATTAGCCTTGTCTAGAAAGAACATGGGGGTGGGGGACCTACAGGGAAAAGACTGCTAAGCTGAAGCTTCCAACACATTTCAAATCCATCTTTGTTGAAGGAACATGCCCACACAATTTGCTTCATGGAAACTGCTCCAAAAAGGTACAGGCTGCAGTTACCCTTAAGAAGAATGGGATAACCAAAAAGCCAGAGGGATGCAGTGTTTAGAATGTTGGGCTAGGAGGGTGGAGATGCCAGTTTCGCAAAGCTCACCCTGGGTCACTTAGTTATCTTTCAGTCTAATTTATCTCACAGGTTTATTGGGATAAAGAGTCATGTATACCAGCTTGGATTGTTTCATCATTGGGTTTTCTAAGGTAATAGAAGTTCAAAAGTGGTTCAGCAGTCCCTCCTTACATGCAGTTCTGCAGATACCACGGACTGCTAAAAAGACAAATCAATGGATCTGAAAGCAGACCAAGCCTGAACTTTCCCTAGAAGCCAAGATGACTACACTGAGACTGTTGTACTTTGGACATATCATGAGGATACATTAAAAAAAGACAATGATGTTGGGTGAGGTGAAAGAGAGTAGGAAAAGAAAAGGTATCTTGCTCTGACACTGAACCAGAATTAAAAGTGCACAAAGTTCAGAAGCTGTAGCAGCAAGAGGTATTTGATATCACACAGTCCAGGGTCAGAAGCCATAAATCAGAACAGAGTTTGCTTGAAAGACATCCAGCTCAGCCAATGACCACATTTCCAATAGTATTTCAAGAATGTGCTTCATAGTTTTGTGTGCATAGCCTTTTGCTCAGACTGTGGGGGGAGATTTGTGCAAGGTGCCAAAGCCTTCACCTCTCTCAGGGGCTTGGAGGTCTTTCTTCTACCTCCTCTTCCTGCTGTGAATCTTGTTGACCTGGAGGAGGACTCAGCTGGCTACCAGGCATCTATCTCCTTCAGCTGCAGCATGTCAGGAAGATGAACTCTCAAGGGGTGTGTGTGTGAATGACATCAAGCCTCATTACAGATGGATAGACTCATGGCCCCGAGTCTGCAAGACTTGAGCAGGGTGACTTGGAAGTCTCTCATTTCGAGGGATGCCATAACTAGAAGTCAACTTTATGGCAGTTAACAACAACAAGAAGAAGAGTTGGCTAAAGTACCACTGCTGTTTTCTCTGGGAGATCGTCTGCAAGTGTCACCCCACAGAACTGCTGCAGTCTAGTAGCATCCTCTCACTGCGCTAATATGTTTGGCACATTTTGTCTGGCTCCACAGCAAAAGGCTATTTGACTTGGTCAACCCTATCAGTAGCAATGTTACCATCAGCCCA
This sequence comes from Gambelia wislizenii, assembly GCA_030847615.1. NCBI lineage: Eukaryota > Metazoa > Chordata > Lepidosauria > Squamata > Crotaphytidae > Gambelia > Gambelia wislizenii. The sequence continues at coordinate 37,947,413 of JAUMIR010000007.1, forward strand.
GCCTCTTGCATCATGGGAGCATGCATTCACACCACCATGCAAGACCTCAGCAGGGCTACTGATGACTGGTGCTCTTAGAAGACTCTCATTCATTGTATCATCATGAATCAGAGTTGACCTGAAGATACACATGAACAACAAAACACCAATTTGAGCTCCTCATGAAAATTGTACACCATGAATAAGTACATCCATAAACAACATTTGGAATGTAGCCTAAGTGGGACAATCAGTTTTCATGAAGGATCAAGGATAACCCCTCCCCCTGAAATGTATTGGAAAACTTGGCAGCCCCCACAGCTGTTTTTCTGTCTATATATGTGTTGATTAGTTTCTGCTGCCTCTAGTCAATTGCTACCACATAGATTTGGGTAGGCTCAGATTTGGCCCTATTGTCTAAAGTTTCCCATCCATGATGTATCTCAACCTGAACACCTTGGATAAAAACAGTATGTATGTGTGTATATCAACACAACATTGTTCCCTGAAAAAGACAGCTATGGCAACAGTAAGATCCTATCTGATCTTGGAAGCTAAGCAGGGTCAGCCATTATTAGTTGGATGGGAGACAGCCAACAAATACCAAGTGCTGTAGGCTATATTTTAGAGGAAGGAACTGGCAAAACCACCTCTGAGTATTCCTTGCCTAAAAAAACCCAGGGAAATCCATGGGGTCACCATAAATTAACAGGTAACTTGAAGGCATGCACATACACATACAATCAAAGATTCTTTCAAGATTTTGAATTTGGTCATCTTAGCAAAATGTAACCACTGACAAGTACTTATATGAATAAAAAGTGGAAGTATAGGAGTATGTGGCTGATATATTGGCTAATTATTGGTTTGTAGTGTATAAGAAATACATCACTTTAAGTATCCCAAGCATCACGGCTCTCTGCTCTGTGACCCCATTGCCCGCTGCAACATTTACAGGCCCAAATTTCCTGAAGCTTGTATAGATTGGTCAAGAAGATCAAAGCACAAGGTTGTCTGCTTGGATTTTGAAGGGAATGTTCCCACTCAATGCAAAATGGATCAGGCATCCAGAAATGTGAGGTAAGCTCACAGGCAGATCATGTATATCCAGAAACACAGGCAGAAAAAAAAACACAACCACCCATTTTGGCTGCAGGGCAAATCCAATCCAAGCAAGCACGCACACCTATCACTGAGATGTAGGCTGAGTTTTATTCCGACATCCCCAGTGGAGCAACTGCAGGAATGAACCAGATGGCCAGCAATGATTTCTCTCCCACTAGCAAAAGGAACCAAGAAATTAAGCACCAAATCTGCCTTTGGCCCAACTTAATGCAATGGCCTGTGTATAAGTCTATGTTAACAGCAGAGTGCCCTCTGAATGAACATTGCTCTCTCTTCCTCCTCTTCCCCCTCTCTCTTTCTCTTGTTTACTTGTGTCTCTGGTGCAGTTCTTTATATTTAATACTGTTGGAGTCAAGGTTCTCTTTCAGACACAGAAGACTTTGCTGCAGCATTAATCAGGCCATCAGCAGCCCTCCAGCTCAACATAACTGCTCCCACAGTGGCCAGAGTGAGGCCTGAGTAGTCCGCCCAAAAAGAAATGCTTCCAACTCCAGGAAAGAGCAACCTTCCCTGCTGCAGAGACTAGGGACTTTAATAGATGTGGCAACCATGGTGTCATAAGGATGCAAAAGGGCGCACATACCAGACAGTGGTGTCCTTTCACGATCATGTGCTGTTAATAAGGAGTACTTTTTTATTGATGGCCCAAGCCATCAATTGATCTCCCATGGCGCTTTTTTGCTGGTATTGCTGGTGTTTGAAACTTCACTCCATTTTCCTCTCGTGAATAGAGTGTCAGTGCCAGGACACTTCCAGGTGAGATCAGGACAGCCAGGTAGGGGATGCTTTTTTTTTTAACCTCCCCAGTTTACTTGGGACTTTTAAAGTGTGTTCCTGTGCTTGTGTGTAGGTTTTATCTCTTTATTTTACAATAGGACCCCCATATCTGCTGGGGATTGGTTCTGCAGGGGGGTGGAATACAGAAAACCATGGATAATAGTTAACACCATTGAAAATAATGGGACTTCCAGTTTAAAATGCCATAGAGTTGGCTTGGAGGACCTAGAAAATGGTTAGAGAGGACACATTTTCTAGGAAGACTCTATGGTAGGTGTGCTGTTTTGTGTCCCATGGATAATTGAATCAGTGGATAATGAATCGGTGGATACGGGGGTCCTACTGTACTTTACTTTTTGATTTTGCCAGGCTCGCGTCTTCTTGTGAGAATCGGCGAGATTTGAAAAAAAGGAAGTGAACAGAGCTCCGTTCACTCTCCATTATTGTAATTATTGTCTGGGCTGCCTCTTTAACACAAGTAGCCTACGCCTTACTTGGACTATGCAGTACGATGGGCCTTCTGGATCTGCAGACTCCAGATCCTCAAATTCCACCAACTGTGGATCATCATGCTCCATATTATTAAATGGCAGTGACATGAATGTGGACATGCTAGAGCATGTACGTTCACATCGCCACCACTGAATAATATGGGGTGTAATCATCCATAGTTTTTTGTATCTGCATGAGATCCAGGAATCCAAGCCCTGTGGATCTGAAGGGCCACTGTATTTATAAGAGCTTGAGAAAGTTACCTTTTTGGACTACCAATGCCAGAGTCCCTGGCACTATATCCCCCCCCCCACACACACACACTCCCAAATAACATTTCCAAGTTTATTGGGAAATATGAGCTAAACACCCCCCACTTCTTAGCAGAGGAAAATCTGACTATGGTTACTTTCTTCCTTTGGCCCACTCACATGCCACCCATGGCCTCTCAGGATTCTTTTCCCACTCATATGGCACTGTGAGAGTCTAACTTCTCAGCATGGTCTTAGCATTTGTGGTGATCAATCCCTATGATCCTGCCTGCATTTTTGAAGGATTAATAGTGTGGAACTGGGCTACATGTGGCTACCTGATGAAGACCAGGAGCACCCAGTGGGGTGTGAGCCTGAGGGTGACTTGTGTTAACAAAGGAGTGGATTCTTCCAATCCCTTTGAAGTGACTCACATTAAAGAATCAAGCCTTGGGTACAGTGACATCAGACTCCACTGTGACTCTCAGTTTTCCTCTGCAATAATATAATTAAGAGATGAGCCGAGTGGCTTGAGGCTGTGGTTGTCAAATTACATCTTTGTGAACTTCTCTAATGGGGGGGGGAATAAAACAACAACTACAAGAGCTGTGGTCCAGCAATAAAACATTATGGTTAACTGGAAAGAAAAGGAAAAAATAAGAGTTTTTTTTTTTTTTAAAGGCAGAAGGAGGACAATGAGAACTTTGATAGTTAGGCTACTAGGCCCAAAGTACAATTAAGCACTGCTACAAAAAGCAGGGGAGAAATGCATTTAATTGTCCTGCAGATTTAAAGGCCAGGGAAGCTGGCAAAGTATGCTTTCTGACCCCAGTTTTTAACCCAATGAAGGACCAAAGGAACTTATCTCCCTACGGGCCTGTCTAGACTGCAGAAATAATGCAGTTTGACACTGATTTAACTCTCGTGGCTCCATCCTATAGAATCCTGGGATTTGTAGTTTGTTGTGGCACCAGAGCTCTCTGACAGCTGAGGCTAAATAGCTCACAAAAGTACAAATCCCAGAATTCCATATCACTGAGCCATGGCAGTTAAAGCAGATTTGAACTGCATTATTTCTGCAGTGTGGCGGCACCGTTGTGCCTTGAGATCTTCTGAGGAGGCCCTTCTCTCTTTCCCGTCTCCCTCACAAGTATATCTGCTAGGGAAACTGGGGAGGGCCTTTTCTGTGGCTGCTCCCTGCTCCCAAGCTCTGGAGTTCCCTTCCTACAGAGGTTTGACTGGAGCCCTCCTTGCTATTCTCCCATAGGCAGATGAAGACCATTCTGTGTGAAGTCGAAGGCTTTCACGGCCGGCATCCATAGATTTTCCTTGGGTTTTCTCCGGGCTGTGAGGCCGTGTTCTGGAAGAATTTACTTCTGACATTTCGCCTGCAGGCGAAATGTCAGAAGTAAATTCTTCCAGAACACGGCCTCACAGCCCGGAGAAAACCCAAGGAAAATTGATGAAGACCATTCTGTTTGGCAAGCCTCCGAGGGGCTGACTGCTCAGGGGGAAAGGGCTTTCCATGTTATATTTGTTGTTCTTTCAAAAAGAAATAAAAATTATGCTTTCAACAGTTTTAATTTTATTAATACGTTTTATTATATTTTAAACTTATGTGTGATGTAATTTTTAAAAATCTTATCTTTTATACCTTCTGTAAACTGCTTTGAGTTCCAGGCTGCTGATACACTGCAGAAATAATCCAGTTTGACACCACTTTAACTAACATGGCTCCATGCTACAAAATTCTGGGATTTGTAGTTTTGTGAGATATTTTAGCCTTCTTTGTCTGGGAGCAATGGTGCCTCAACAAACTACAAATCCCAGGATTCCACAGAATGGAGCCATGATAGTTAAAGCTCTGGTCTGATGCTGATGCTGCTTCTGATGATGATAATACTGGTGGTAACAATAATGCTTCTAACAATGGCCTATATTTCATACATTGATTCAAGATGACATGAACTGATCAAGATAATGTTGAAAATGTATATTATTTAAAACATCCTTTTCAACTTTTATGTTACAAATATACATAATTATTGTCAAAATACTTACAACTAAGCAATAACATGTCTATAATCATGTATTAGGACCCCACAAATCTATTATAATAATTTATAGAAGAACCCTATTTTAATTTTGCAATTTTTCTAATTTTGAACGTGAAATACCAGCAATAATTATTCTAGTCAAGCAGTCATTCCAGCAGATATAGAATGCCTAAACTTGGATAGCACAGAAACGGACAAATTTACTGACATTGTTTTTAAAAGAAATTGATTTATTAAATCAGAATCATTAGCAGATATTGGCCTTTGGGCTAATTATAGGTATGCGTAACGTAATTTAGACCATAGGGTGCTGTTTTTAAACTCTTGTTTGATCTGAATTATAATAGACAGTGGGAGAAAACAACAATATTTTGGATCCAGACCTAATCACTTTGACCACCCTGCTGCATGGATTTCAGAGACACTAAGCCTCATTAAATTAAGTCTCATTGATTTCAATAGGTCTACTCTAATTATGACTATATATGGACCCCAACCCAATAATTCTTCCTAAAATAGGTTCAGTAATTTAATCTTCTGTCCTGAATTCCAAATGCACAATACCAGGTCTCTTTTCATTTGAGTTCATTGCTGTCATCTATCTTGTTATTTATGTTATAGCAAGTATTAAGCACTAACCTGAGCTTGTCTCTTCAATCCTTGAAATGGGATACAAGTAAATTCACGGGGCATGTTCATACCTTCCACATGTCCTGATTTGGCAGGGACAGTCCCAATCAATTCTTTGTCATCCCACTTTTTTAGTTGCTTTTAAAATGTCCCGGTTTCTCTCATCTCCTCCCTCTTTCCCCATTCATTCACTGCTTACTTAATTTGCTGCAAACTTAGTTCATACTGCAAAAGGAGTTTGCACCCAACTGACTCCTCAGAGGGAGAGGAGAGGACAGGAGAGGACAGGATCTAGCTCTTCTCTGGAGACTCTGACAAAAGCGAACTACTGCAGACTATCCCAGCTTGTGTGTTCTTCCTCATTAACAACTTTTGTCAGCTTGACCACACTCTGATATGGCTTGGCCACACACATCCCAATTTTTATCTGTGACATGTTGGAGGGTATGGAAGTTGCACTGACTGACTGGTCATTTAACCTAGTCTTTACCAACTTCTGTTTGTTTTTGTTTTTGTAGGGGGCCTTCTGGTGACAATGGGGCCCATATCTTGGACAATCTATTTCCTGATTGAACCAGCAAACCACCTCACTGCAGAGATGAATGGATAGGTCTCTGGCATCTTTCATGCAGCTTTGATGCATGTACTCAATAATTCAGCACAGGAGGTCAACCTCTATCTGCTGGCAGACCACTAACTAGGTTGTGTGTTTGTGTGTGTGTGTGAAGGAGGGACATCAACAGCTTACTGGTTACTAGGATTCTTGCAATGAATGCTGGATGACCAGGGGCTCTTTCTCACTACACAATGGTAGTGCTATGATTCCGCTTGAACTGCCATGGCAACATCCTATGGAATCCTGGGGTTTGTAGTTTACAGAGTTATTTAGAATTCTTAGCCAGAGAACTCTCATGTCTCATCAAACTACAGAGCCCTGGATCCCATAGGATGAAGTCATGGCAGTTAAAGTGAAAACACAGTTCCATCAATGTGCAGTGTGAAAAGGGCCCAATATTTTAGTCTAATCCAAGGTATTCTTTGGCTTCTCAGGATCACAGATCACTCATGCCTTAATTTGAAAACAGCTTTTCAATGAGCACACTTGTTTTGTATGTTTCAGACATGTGGTAGCCCACCCATTGCTCTAAACACATGCACATCAGATTTCAAGATGATGGCCATTTGTCTCCATCCTGTTTTCAATGAAACACAGCCAACCATATCATCTCAGCATGTGGAGGAATTTGGCCTTCATGAGCTGCAGCAGAATCCTAAACTATGTGTCAGGGATGCTAGTTACAACCAGTTCTAATCAAAGTGTCTTCCTACATGCACAGATGGACTGTGAGTTTCACAGGAATCACTCAGGTAGCAAAAGGGGACTTTCCTCTTGCTTCCCAAGAGATACTCATGTTTAGGCTGTGAGATTTAACTAAAAGATAATCTCTCCCCCCCTCCGCCGACACAAACACACACAGGTCCATTACTCTAGCATGCAGCCAAACACCAACCAGATGCAATTAACCTTCAGAAGATCTCATCAGTTTCAGCCACCGCAAGTGGATTCTGTCCTCCAGAAACTTCAGAAGATTTCCCCAGTGGGTATCTTGCAAGGGGAAATGGAGCTGGCACTGCTCCAAGCATCACCAGTTCAGGGAAAACCAAGAACAAAAAAGAAGCTGCAAGAGGCAATTTATTTGCTGTCCAGGTGAAAGCATCTGCCTGACCCTTTCAAACATCTGAGCCCATTTTCCTTAGATGGTTCCTGGCAGGGTTTACATTGGATATGCAGGGGGAGCAACTTTATTAATGGATAGGGAAACCTTCTCACGTCTCCCTCTTTTATTCACCAAACTTAACACTACCTTCATACATGGGAGGGTGGGTGGTGGGTGGCCAAAGAGCTGCCTTATGTGGCATCAAAGGTTAGTGTTATGGCCCCCAACCCTCCTAGACTCCCCTGGAATGCCCTCTCTAAAGCACACACCCAAGAAGCAGAGAGTACGAGAAAGAGAGCGGATGATCTCCTCTGGAAGCCATGTAGAAAGTGATTTCCCTTTTAAATAGGACATAGGACTCACTTACCCATGACTGTTTAACACCAAAAAAAAACCAAAAAACAAAAACCATTGTTTTGCTTTTTTCATTCAAGGGGGCCATTTTTGGAAATCTATGCAGCCCCTGGAAGGTCCCAGGGCTGAAAAGTAGATCCTAGAATTGCAAAAGCTTCCCACTGCAGCCTAAAAGGCAAACTAGACTGTTAAAACTGCGCATTATCCACAATGCTGCAGCCTTATTTGAGAACTCACGCTGAACAAGTCTTGATGAGAAACGACAACGCAGAAAGAATCACAACCCAGAAACATCACCCAAGGAAACCTTCTGCTGTGCTTTCTGCAACCAGGCTTGTCTATCTCGGATTGGCCTTTTTAGTCATCAGCGTGCTTGCAGAAAGCACGGGATGAGTCCTTCCTGAATTTTCATTTTGCCAAGAAAAGCCAGAGAGAACAATTAAAATGCAAATAGAAGACACTGGAGACAGGAGGACTGATAACTACTAAGATCAGAGCAGGCACAAGAGGGGAATTTAACCCTGTCTTCCCTTGCTATGGCCCTGGTGGAAATTGATCCTTAGAAACACTTCCCAGAAGCTGCTATCTGAACTGTGAGGAAAATTTCCCTTACTATCAATTTTCCACACAGCGTGGCAAAGTTATATTTGGACATCAACTCCTAGTATCCTCCAGCCCACATTATTGTGGTCATGCTGGTTGGTGGATTCTGGGAGTGGTAGCCTAAAATGCTAACTTTGCCAAGCTGTGCTTTCTTCCCAATACAGTATAGAGAGAAACTTTGGAGAAGACACCCCCGCCCTTTGATGGTACAGTAAGTGACTATGTTAGCTCCATAGCTAAAGCTTGCTTTTTGTCATCCTTGTTTACTTGTCTCGCATGTGCGTGATCCAGCCAATGCAATACATGCTGTTCTGTCATATCAGGTGCATAGTGAAGACAGTGAAGACAGTAATGCAACTAACCACCAGTGTCTCGGCATGATTATTGGAGAGTTATGCTACTGAACATTGTGCGCTCCAAGCTCTGGTTACACTAATCTCAAGTAGGGAAAAGCTCCCGCCATCATCTGATGCACCAATTCAATTTGTCAGATGAATCAGGCTCAGTTCTCAGTCTGAAAGCGTAAACTGCTACATTTTTTTTCTCTGTCCCAAGAGCACCACTAGCACACCCTCCTAAGTCAAGTACTCCTTCTATATGTGCTACAGTTATTTTCTCTTGTGAAAGATACCTGAACTAACCAAAACCTGCAGTAGACTAGAGACTAAGCAACGATAGCATGGAACAGACAACAGGAATAGGTGAGAGATGAACACCTGAACACCTGCCCTAATATTGGTCACATCAGCTTGGATCAGCATCTCTTCCCAAAAGAAAGAAAGAAAGAAAGAAAGAAAGAAAGAAAGAAAGAAAGCAAGCAAGCCAGCCAGGCTAAACATATTGCATTTTTTTACCTCCAGACACAGCTCAGAATCAGAGGCAAACCCTCTTTCTCTTCAGAGAGAGAGTGGGGGAGGGAGGGAGAGAGAGAGAGCTCTATGAAATTGAAGTGGGGGATTTTTCTAGAGGACTGCATTTTGGAATTTAATTTGAGATGAAGAAGAACTGAGGGTTCCTAACACTTGCTTCTCCTTTGAGGTGAATATTACTATGGGGTTTATATTCAACAGTCTTTGAAAAATGGTCAAAAAATGTGTTTTTCAAGTGTTAGGAAAACTTGATGAGGCAAAACCTGGACTGACAATCTTTCTTGTTCAGGGCTTATTCTGTTCAAAAATTCCACACAGCGCTTTGTGCAAAAACATAAGAAGTAAACCCCCAAACCAGCATATTCTGTGCAGGCAACAGAATTTTATGTGCAAAAAAATATTATTGCAATTATCTGCAGATTTTACGAAGAATAAGTCCCAAACTGCAAGTTTTCTAAGAATTTCTCATAGCCATAAGAAAACTGCTAAAATTACTTATTGCCTCCTTTGAGAACAAAATGAGCAAAGAATCACATCCCTGTTCTGGGGTTCAGCCTGGCAAAGTTTACAGCATCTCTTGAACAGGTACAATATGATCCCTGTGTCCATGGTACCAGTACCCGTGGTTTCACTTACCCGTGCCTGAAAAAATATGTTCTCTCTAGGCATTTTCTAGATCCTCTGGTAAGATTCTATGGTATGCTTCCACCAGAAGTTAACCATAGAGTCCTGCTGAAAGACCTAGAAAATGGCTAGAGAGGTGTTTTCTCTGTGAATCTCTAGGTCCTCCAGTGTGACTCTATGGTATTCTTAGGCTGGAAATCATTCTTTTCAATAATGTTCACTATTATCTGTGGTTTTGCATTTCCACGGTAAACCCAGGAATGTATCTCCTGCAGATATGGGGGTCATAATGTACTGCAGTGGAGGGGGGGAGTCCACAATGATCATGAGCACACAAGACCATATACTCCGCAATCATCAAGCAAGAGGTGAGCTGCCTCTGCCACTTAGCCTAATTCGGGGCAAGGAGTGGGACCCTGAGGGAGTGGGTAGGAAGAAAAGGGAAGAGTATAAAAAAGCTGAAAGGGATGGAGTGAAAGAGGGGGGGGGGAGTCCTAAGCAAGCAATCCATTTTGAAATCTGGTAATCAACTTGCTGGGTGGGAGGGAGAGGGCAGGAAAGAAAGAGGAAAGAAAGGAAGAGGAAGAAAGAGGGTGAAAAGGAGAAAGACAAAAGGGGTGCACTTTTGGGCCTGGTCTTACCTACCACTGTCATGTCCACTCTCCCCAGACATATTGGTCAAGAGCAAGGACTTTGTCACACGAGTGTCTATAAATGCTGTAATTCTGCAATTGCAAAAAGCAGAAACATAGTAGCATGATTACATTAATTTTCACACTTTGCCACAATCACGCAGTACTACCACTAATGGAACATCTCACGACCACCTACAAGAATGGGACTGAAGCTTGCACTATTGTAACACTTCTTTTCGCATTGTGTTGGAATAGCGCTGCATTGCCACTTCAAGGTGGTTCGCGCATGCACCTTTAAAAAATTTTCTCCTACTTCCATGATTTCACAAGAATGCAGTTTCAGCTATTATCACGAGATGACACCACTTCAATTAAACAAATAAAAAACAAAGAAATTAACAAATTCACAATCACAGAAATTAAAAACGTGTTGAGAAATGACAATGGTTCATTAAAAGAGTGTCATGGAGGTCCTCTTCATGCTCTCCTCCAGAAGTTGAATTATGTGTTCTCATTAGGAATGGGGAGGGGGACAGAGGGAGGAACGCCCACTCACACCGTAATATCGGAACTACCATGGGACTGAATTATCACACGCTCGCCAATACCGGGAAAACAGTGATCTTGACAGCTATTCACTCCTTTTGCCCATGAATGAAAAGGTGTGCAAAAATAACCATTAGATTGCACACTGGCCACGGTATAACAACAATGTTGTGTGGTAAAGGTAAGCCATTATAGCTTCTATCCTGGTGTAACTCTGCAATTTTGGCCTTGTGTGATAAAGTCCCCCCAAAAGAAAGGTTTCCCTATCCTGTTTTAAGGCAAAACTTTTTAACTAAGGATGGGGCCTTGATGGAATGTGGTGGAGGAGGAGAAGAGAGGTTATATTAATAAAGATGTTCTACAGAGCAATGCCTTCCCCAGGCACTTTCTTATCTAGAGATGACCGTGCCTTCTTTCTGCAGTTTCAAATTTGCTATCTGTCTATTTCACCTCCTCTAGAAGGGGAGATTAGCAGGAAGCAAGTGACACCTCAGCTACAGATTAAACATGCCAATTTGGCCAGGCGAGGACAGCCAGTGGAGCTTAAATATCTTTAAACACCTTGAAAGAGCAGGTTTAATATCTATAGGGAAACACACACGCACACACACAGATGTGAAAGGTATTAGCAGAAGCCTGACAAGTTATTAACTAGAGAGAGGTCCAAAGTTTGGTTTTTTTACAAAAACAACTCATATTTATTCCATTCTCTCTGCACCTTGAAGGATGAGAGGATAAGAGCTGACAAGGAGATGTTTATTTTATTACATTACTTCCCTGCTCTCCCTTTAGGAAGCTCAAAGCAGCTTAGATGGAGATTCAGGGCAATCAGTGACTTGGGAACCAGCTGGGCTTACTGTTAACTGAAGGTTGGGGAGATTATCAGACAGGAACGAAAAAAGCGTTCCTGTCCCACAATCTCCACTCCCACCCCTGTCACGCCACAATCACCCTCCCCACCACACTTACCTCCTCTCCCGTCGTTCCAGCAGCCCAGGAATGAACAGAGCTCTAACTGAGCTCCCTTCACTTCCTGGATCGAAATCCCGTGGATTCTCTCAAGAAGATGCGAGTGCAGGAAATTAAAAAATAAAAATAAAAGGAACACACACACACACACACACACACACAAATTACAGCAAGCACAAAAACACACTTTAAAAGGTAGAAGTAACCCAGGGAGGGTCATAAAAATTGTGTCACTTACCTGGATGTCCTGATCTCATCCGGAAGTGTTCTGGCAGGGACCTCCCATTGACGCTGGGATCTTGCCAGCATAACGGGGCACCTTTTTGCTCGCAGGAACATCCGTGACAGAAACAGAACAGGGGATCTATTGATGACTTATCCCGTCAATAAAAAGCAGCGCTGGCAAAATGGCAGCAGAACGGGTGCGTAACAAGAGGGGAACATCATCTGATAAGGGAGCCCTTTTGCAATCTCCTGACATTTGTGTAATGCCACTTTTAATGCATCTGATAATCTCCTGGGTCAGACACGCATGATTGCCCTGCACTGGTTCAGCACATATTTGTTCAGTGGGTTCAAAAGACTGTGGCCAGAACGCTGTCTGGGGCCAGTTACAGAGAGCATATAACTCCCTTGTTAAAACAGCTTCACTGGCTAGTGATTCATTTCTGGGCGCAATTCAAAATGCTGGTCATGACCTATAAAGCCCTATTTGGCTTAGGTTCAAATTATCTGAAAGACCATATCTCTCCATATGAATCTGCCAGAGTTTTAAGATGCACTGCAGAGGGCTTTCTCTTGGTCCCTGTACGATCACAAGCTTGTTTGGTGAGGACATGAGAGAGGGACTTCTCAGTGGCTACTCCTACCCTCTGGAACTCCCTTTCCTCAGGAAAGAGGCTAGGCTGGCCCTCTCCCTGTTTTCCTTTTGCCGACAGGCAAATATCTTTTTATTGCTTGCAGGGAGGCTTCTTATGGAGGGGGGAGTTTTTTTAAAATCTTTTGTATGCATTTTAATGATTTTATACTCTTTTAATGTGATGATTTTAACTGTCTTCACAATTTTGTTTGGTTTTAGGTTATTCTTTTCATAAGCCATCATGGGTCCTACCATGGGAGAAAGGTGGCACATAAATGAAGTAAATAAAAGAAAGAGAGAGAGAGAGGGGCCGGTTCCACGACAGGAAAAAGTTCGCCAGATTCCGGATTACCGTCCTTTCGTATCAGGAGCGCATAAATCACATGGTGCCTGGCAGTTTCGAATGATCCAGACACTTTCTGTTTTGCTTAATTCACACAGGCAAAGGTGGGGGGGAATCGCCTCCAGATGATTAAAGTCAGGCAGGAGGCGGGGAGGGAGCAAGGAGGGGGTCATGGAGACCATAAATAATGAGAGGAAAGAAAAAGGACAAACAAACAAGCAATCGAAAGAGCGATCTGACAAACTCCCCCGTCTTCCCCAGCCCTGAAAGGCTTTTGTAAAGAAAGGAGTCAATGAAAGCACGAACAAGCAAAAGCGTAGTGGAGCAGATTGCATGCACACACAAACACACACCACAGAACTAGGGCTTGCCTCATTTGGTTTCCCTCCCTCCGAAAGCTTGAATAAAGGCAAGTGAATGGAAGGACAAACAAACAAAAGAACGAACATGCGATCGGCTGTTTTCCAGCACACCCACACACCCACACCCCCCCACACACCCCAGCGAAGCAGCGAAGCATCTTCCCACCCCCCCACCCCCCAAAAGATAGACAGGAAGGGCTCCGTTTTCCAAAGTGAGTTGCAAGCAGAAGGAGGGTGAATTTCTTCTCTCCAACCCTTCAGTCTATTCGGATAAAGCACTCCAACCAATCAGGATTCAGCTCTGCTCACAGTAATTCGAAAAGCCAGATGCCAGTTTACACGATCGTTAGTTCCCACGGTAAAGTATGCGCATTTTCGCGAACTTAATCAAAAAAGTGCGGAAAACTAGCGAAAGCTGATACTGCGCAACTTATGGGTTTTTTGCACCCCCTCCTTTTGAAAAGGGCGCCGTTGCTTCGAGATGCGTGGGAACTATCAGGCTTCTTGTCGCATTCTTTGAGGATTTATTTTGCCGTGGAAACGACCCCAGAGATCCAGTATTTTTCCAAAATGAAAGGTCTCTCTACTTGGCTATCTATTTGTATTATCCCAGAACTAGCTAAGATGGTCGCTGTCAGTACACACAGCTATTCCTTCTGGGACACAGATTCAATAGAGATCAAGTCAGGGAAAGAGGAATGCTTGCACCAAACAAAGTTATCCGAATGTTTAACTAGTGTAATTTTGCTAAAGCACTTTGGCTATAACTGGAATAATAATAAAGAAGGCTCCAGTGGAAACTGGTGAAAATCAATTTCTGAAATGTTGCCTGAGTCTGATCAGTGGTTGGGGAAGGGGGAAGAACACAAGGGAGGAGGAAGAGAGGGAAACCCAGAATGTTTCAAGAAAGGTTGATGGGTTCAAGGCAGGTGCAAAATGGAGGAATATGCAGATCAAACTGAAACAAAAAGAACTGGAGACTTTCCCCCCTTCTTGATGAGATCTTAAAATGCAGACTTTGTTAGGACAAATGGCTCTCTCAGAGCTTTCTGAGGTTCTGCAAATCTAGCCTGCATCAACTCATAGGCTTGCCTACCCTGATCACCCAGAGATTCCTATGACTTATGCTTTCTTTATTTAGTTGTCTTACATATATAAATAAATAATAATATGTTTTACAAAGTTCATTGTATATATGCTCTTACCACCCTTTCACCACCTTCCTTGACACTGGACCTTTCAAATAGTTAAACAGTTCTTTCCCATTTAATACAGCAAATATTTTTGTATGAGTCTTCTAAACATTCAACCACCATCATATCTCTGCAGGTACAAGAAAAGCCCTTTTCTCATGAAAAGGAAAATACAGTTGTCCCTCCATATCCATGGATCTGGTATCCACAGATTTAAGTATTCATGGCTTGAAAATATTCTTTAAAAAATAATAATCCAAAAAGCAAACCTTGATTTTGCCATCTTATATAAGGGACACCATTTTGCTATGCCATTGCATATAATGTGACTTCAGTATTCACAGATTTTGGTATCCATGGGGGGTCCTGGAACCAACCCCTAGTGAATATAAAGGGACAACTGTACAGCAAACTCATATGGGAAGAGAAGGACTTTAGCAACAACCCCCATGTCATCTACTGTGTATAAAGCCAGAGATCCTCCTGACTTATCTAACTATCATAGATGGTTGAGTGACAGTGTACTGGTTGGAAGACAAAGTTTGTCACTGGAATCCAGTTCCCCCCCCCCACGGTGCCATTTACAAGCAATTCTTATATGAATAGGATGAAGAGGATATCATTCCAGGAGGGCCCAAACAAGTAAAAAAAGTAGGAGGGATAAAGAGAGAGAATGAAAGAGAGGAGAGACACACCTCCCAATGATACTTGATAAAGGCTTCTGATGCAGTTTCATCCCTCGATGGCAGTTACATCCAGTGTTGACTTATGCTCATGAATGGGTCATCACAGGTGGAATACCATAAGTAATATCCTTTTGCACTGAAACCATCCAACATACATCTACCACTAGACAATTAACTCCAGATGAATCATAGACATACATGGGCGCACCAGGCCTAGGCTTCTTCAGGCAGTGCTGGTAAAGACCCAGGCATCTGGATTCCAGAAGAGCTGTGGCCAATCAGCGTGGTCAATATTGTACTAGATGGACCAATGATCTGTGTCAGTACAGGTCAGCTTGAAATGTTCCTGTAAATGTGTACACTGACTCCATGGTATTTAAGACAATTCTGTTAAGTGGTACTGTACCCAGAATGGTCCATTGACCTGTGGAAGCCATCTTGTGCGGTAGCATACCTGAAGCTATGAAAACATGCATGAACCAGGAAAGCAATATCATCTGCTTCTCAGACCACACGCCTTCACAGAATTATGTTGTTTTCCCATTGTGGCACAGATCACCATTAATTCTAGCCACCTTGTGAGGTTATTTTCTGTGATTCATGCATTTTTTATGTTTTAATCATATTGTTTTCTCCAAACCATTTGAAAATACTAGATGCAGCCATGAAGAGATATGGAGATGAAGCAGAAGGAGATTTGTGCTAAATACTACACACATATTCTCCAACATTCAGTCAGGAGAAAGGCTGAGTAGAAATCAGTTGAAAAGACAAGACGTGACATTAAGTAGTGGCTGCTGTCTTCTTCATTAAAAGGCCACTCTCCTTGACATAGGCTCTTTGACTATAAGTGCCATGATCTCTGGCAGGCAAGTGGGATGATTTGGATGTAAGAAGGTGGCAAGAGGGAGTTTTATGAATCTCTTGTGCATCCCTTGTGTTTTGAGAGTGGGTGAGCTCCCAAATCACATCAGTGGTTCAACCCTAGTTGACATGACATCTTTTAGAAGGCCTCCTTAATGGCTTCTCTTCCTGACCAAGCACAATCTTCATTGCTGAAATGACAAGTACTCCCAAATGGCAGAGGTACATAGGCTGTGATGGACCTGGAAAGGAGAAATCACTCCAGTGCTTTAGCAAATGTGCTTTCCAAAAGTGTTGGGGGGGGGGAGGCTTGTCTACACTGGTCAAAATATGCTGCCTTCTGGCCAGAGTATTCTGACCCCAGAGCTGGCCTGGATCCCCACACCTATTACCATGACAAAACAGGCAGAAGTCCACATGGATATGCTTGCCAGTATCAGTGGGTGCCACTGCCGCATGTCACACTCTTTGAAGCCAGGAAGGAAGCCCTCAGCATGTGATCAAGACTGGTCAGATGCAGGGGGTCTTGATCACGTACTGGAGGCATCCTTCCCAGCTTCAGAATGACACCGGCAGTGGCAGGAGTGACGTCTAGCAATACAGCCTGGCAAGCAGGTATGGACTCCTGCATTCTTGTGCTGGACCCATATGGGTTTCTCCGCATGGTACAGGTTTTCCTGGGGTTTATTTTGAAACATTTTTAAAGGGTTTACCCCAGTTCCCCCCCCCCAGCTTTGCCTCGGACATCGTCAAGACTTCTGGAGGTGAATTGGGGTAACAGCCCTTCATCATTTGGACTGCATGGCTCCAACATGGGGGGAAGCCAGAGTAAACCGTCCATCTAAACAAGTCCTCAGTCTGTAGCCCAGAGGGGAAGGATTCTAAGGTGATGTTTCACTTGGCCATATAGTAAGTATTACCCAATTCATATATTAGCCAGTATTTGCTGACACACATGACCATTATCGAGAAAATCTAAATACTTTGGTATAAATAACACAACAGGTTTAATTTCAGGAATAGGTATTATTATTTTTTTAAACTAGCTTTTCTAAGGATCTAAATGCTAGGTTGTTGTTGTTGTTGTTTATAAAAAATAAACCCTCAACCTCATAATTAAACATGATGTACTCTTTATATCAAAGTGCTTAGATTTGCTCAGTAACTGTCAGTTGTACCAACAAATCCTTGCTAGTGTATAAATTGCCCAATACTTTAGGGCCACGTTGGTGTGTGTGTGTGTGGGGGAGGTAATCTAGCTTTGGGGTGGGGGTGATCTAAAACTGAGTGTGTATGGGGTAGTGATTTGAGTGCTGGAATAGGACTCTACGGGGTCAGAGTTCGAATCCCTGCTCAGCCACGGAAACCCACTGGGTGACCTTGAGCAAGTCACACTCTCACATCCTCATAGGAAGGCAAAGGCACACCCCCTCTGGACAAATCTTACCAAGAAAACCCAGTGATAAGTTTCTGTAAGGGCCACCCTAAGTCAGAAATGATTTGAAGGTACAAAACAATAACAAAACAGCCATCCATGACATCAGGCTGAGAGAAGGTTAAGGTGTGTGGGTGGGTGAATGTATGTGTCACTTTAATCCCCTCCTTCCCAGTTGTTTCTCTGCTCTCCAGCCACTTTTTCTCTTGAAGTGGACAACAAAAATCCTGAAACTATCCACCCACCTCCCATGTCTCAAAATGGAAAGCAACCCTGGAGTGGGAGTGACTTAGAAGAAAAAGTTTCCATACTGCTCATCCTGAAACTATCATCAGTGCTTTTGCATTCATTTCCTATAAAAATCTGGCAAAACCCCCTTATAATGGAACTACATGTTAAAGGAAGTGTATAAGGCTGAGTGAAAATGTCCCTCCACACTCACACACATTCTCCATTCCATTTGCAGGTGGCAAATGTGCAGATTTAAACATTTATAAATCAATTAAGCAACTAACTGACAAAACGCTGCGGCCTTCGTGATTATTCATTCACAGAGGCAGCCTATCATTACTCATTCACACAAGCGGGCGCTGCTTTCAGTGAACGATGAGCACACGTACGTGAATTGGCTTGCACTGTTTGGTCAAGATGCCATCCACGTGCAAATTTGGACATCAAAATAAGGCATACCCCAGCCCATTAGTGAAGCAACAGAGCCTTAATTATAATACAGAAGTGTGTGTAAATTTAGAACAGAGAATAAAAGAACCCCTACAGGTAAGGGAAATTGGATCTCAGAACTGGCTGCATTGAGATTTCCTCTGTATCAGAGCTGAATTAGAATGGGATGGCTCAAATCCAATTCTATTATTAATTACAGTCTTAATAATTCAAAGGTACTTGTCCTGCATAGACACAGCAGTTTGTGTGGCCTACAGAGAAAATGATACAGAGGAAAGGGCTGCA
The DNA here is from genome assembly GCA_030847615.1 of Gambelia wislizenii. Lineage (NCBI taxonomy): Eukaryota > Metazoa > Chordata > Lepidosauria > Squamata > Crotaphytidae > Gambelia > Gambelia wislizenii. The sequence continues at coordinate 37,965,750 of JAUMIR010000007.1, forward strand.
TTCAGACAAGCTCTCAATGCATCTTTGCTAATGCTTTCCAGTCCTCTTCCATACTTTCCCTATAGTGCATTTCCCTATAGTACATTTCTCCATTTCCCTATTTGTGTACATTTCTCATACATATCATCTGAATGCTCTCATCCTGGATTTGCAGCTTGTTTCTAAACCCTTTTCTCCCCTAAAATGGTTTTGAATTTGCAGCTACATCTTATACCAAAAGCCTTACTGCACTTCGAAGAAAAGCGGCAAAGCATCTTTCCTGCTGTCTTACCATGTGACGTTGGAGTTTTTTCAGTGTTCTTTTGTTCTGGTCCCATAGGGGACTGAGGTAAAACCACATCTTTTTGCAAACAGATGTTTCTAGTTAGCAAAAAGATGCGATTTTACCTTGATCCCCCATGGGATCAGAATGAAAGAATGTTGAAGTCATGCGATAGGGCATCAGGAAAGACAGAATGTTCCTGCTACTTTGCTGCTTTTCTTCGGAGTGTGGTAAGGCTCTGAATCAGATCATGAGCCCATGTAGCTCAGCATTGTCTACATTGAAGCTTGCACTATTGTAACACTTGTTTGGCCCAAGCATGCACCTTTAAAACAAATTTTCCTTCTGCAATTTCACAAAAATGCGGTTTCAGCTGTTACAAAGAAATTAACAAATTAACAATTAAACAAACAAAAAAAGTATGAAGAAAAGGTGATGGTTCATTAAAAGGGTGTAATGGAGGTCCTCTTAATGCTCTCCACTGGAAGTTGAATTATGTGCTCTCGTTGGGGAGGGGAAAAAAAGGGAGGAATGCCCATTCACACCATAATATTGAAACTACAGTGGGAATGAATTATTGCATGCTCATCAGTACCAGGAAAATAGTGATATTGGCAGCAATTCACAGGTTTTGCCCATGGATGCAAAGGTGCACCACAGTAACGGCTGGAACGCTCACCAACCATGGTATAAAGACAATGTTGTGCGATAACAGGAAGTCATTTCCACTATTATCCCAGCGTAATTCCAACATTTTGGCTTTGTGTGATAAAGTCTGCAGATAAAGTACTTATTTGGGATAGGGTACAGAATAGCTAAGTATATAAGCTAACAAGGATGCATCAAGGAAAGAAAACAGAGTACCGTAATCAGGAAAAGGTTGATTGGATATATAATAAAACAACTGAATAATATATACACCCTTGAGGTAATACTGAGAAGAATAAATGGGGCCCCGCCCCATATCTTTTATTAAGTTTTGGAAAATTGCTCAAGGAAGAAAGACTGAATTAAATAGTAAACCACCCCAGCATTTGCATATCATTTCGTTTGGATATTTAAAACAAAGAGGGGGAAATGACAACAAGAGAAAGAGAAAGCAAGATTTTAAAATGGGAGGAAAACACTGAAATTCAGACAAAAAGTAGTATCATCCAAATACAATCACTCATGTGCCCATCAGAATTATTTGTATGCCCATCATGACAAATCCACAACAGTAGTTAAAAAAAAAATCCCCTTGTGTCCACATTCCCTCTCCTCTGTGTCTAAATTAATCCCTTCAATTTGAATTTATTTACTCACTCTTACTTATACAAAACTTTCATCTTATATCAACAGAATTGGGTTATCACACCAAAATTATTTAAATCACTTGCCCTGGTGTTGCAACCTAATACAAGACTTTCTTCCTTGGCTTGTTTCTTGTAATCCCTGCTAATTTATTTGAGACTCACATAGGTTTATATTCTCAGAGCTTGATTAGATTTCCTCTGCTTTGCACATACTATTTTAGCAGTCCCTCTCATTCTCATATAACTGGCAGATCTCTTATATTTCCAGTTAGCTGAGTAACATCCAACAACTTTAGTGCTGACTTTGAATCATGGACCTCCACAACCCAGAATCCAAGGAATGAGAGGGACTGGATCCTATCACCCTCCAAATGCTACACAGGCAGCATAACAGAGTCTAAACAGGAGTGGAAATGAATCAAGTTATTGATCATGCATCGTTGGAAATGTACAGTACTTTGGATCACAGCAATGGTGCAAGTATGATGGTCCCTAGAAATAATTAATCATCATCAATGAACAGAGACCTTCTACATTTTCCTTGCTGGGAGTGCTTTCTTTATTTTTATTTAACCTGCATGTATATATATCACTTCTCCAAGGAGTTCACGGTAGCTCATATCACATTAAAAATAGTAACCTTACAGACACAGAGGTGAAATGCCAAAATTCTTTCCCAAACAGGAGTTGTTGGCAATGGGGGTTGCTTTAGACATGACGTCTCCATGCAGTCTGCAGTTCAAGATGGCATACTCACATAAATTACCTTTCTGTTTTCTATACTGTAGGGTGGTAGTGTTTTTTAAATGCCCAGTACAGAGTCAGGTGGGCACATGAGGGGTAGGCATCTCCCCATCTTTTGCCCTTTCTTCCAGTGCTTTCAGATAGCCTTCCCTATCTGGATGCATAGGGTGCTTTGGCCTAAGTCCTCTGCTGTATTCATTTATCATTGAATGTGTCAGTCTCTTTTCCTCTAAAAGTATTCAAAGTGACTTACAATCAAAAGGATCAGAATGCAATGCAGTAAATCCTAAAATAAAAATCAATATAAATATCTTGTAAAACTGTGAGATAAAAACTCAGAGGCTGCTGAGAAACAAACCATCCATCAATATCAGAAGAGCTCTGCTGGATCAGGCCAAAGGCCTGTCTAGAAGACTAGCATCTTATTTAAGGTAGTGGCCAACCAGATGGCTATAGGAAACCCAGAAACTGGGTATAAAGGCACTAGCCCATATGTACTCTTGCTCCATCCCCCAGTACTGGTTTTATGCTAACACAGTGCTTGGAAAAGTTACTTTTTTGGACCACACCTCACAAAATCCCACAGTGAGCATGGTCACTGCCCCATGATGAGTAAACCACAGATATCTTTGTCTTCTATAAATTTGTTTGAGTCTCCCACTAAAGCCATCCAGGTTGGTGGGTATCTTTTAGAAGCGAATTCCATGTCTATTAATCTCCCTAGTTCAGATTCACTGATAATTCGATGGTTTCTAGTGAGGAAGCAAAACTACATCTTATATACAGTACTTTCCCTATATACCATGGGTTAATTTTATAAAATTTGGACATGCCCACACCTATTATTTGCCTCATCCTCAGCTAAAAGGAAAAAAAAAGAAAAAGTTGGGTACTAGGGAAGGCTTTTCCCTGAATATGGAAGCTTGTTGTATATAAGGTGGGGTGGGGAGAGCTATGCAATGAATCATTGAATGCTACGGGCTTCACAGAAGAGATTCCAAAACAAGACATGCTCTGGACTTTGGCTCTGTCCTTCTGTAAATAGGAGAACAAGCAAATAGGTCTATCAAGTCAATCTATGAAGAAGAGGAGGTATCTCCAAGGGGGTGGGGTACATGTTGTCAACATGACAAAGTAGTAGCTGTGAAGTCCCAATCTCCACTCAGGAGGTATATTGTGGTCATGATGGGAATGTCGCTCACGGACCCTGTTATCCAAGAGTCCTCTACAGGGGGTGAATGTTCCTCAGCTGTGTTCTGTGCAGGTCCTTTCCCCCCTTCCCCTTTCCCAACGAGAACACAGGATGCACAAGGTGTTGTCACTTTTTCTTGGTATGTTTTTTATCTTTGTTTAAGTGTGTATTTGTTAATTTCTTTCATTATTTATGTGTTTCTGGTATGTTTAAACAAAGTCGCAACTTCTCGCAAGAACAGCTGAAATCTTGCTCATACAAAATCATGGAAGTAAAATCCCATTCTTAAACTGCTAGCTGTAGTTGTGTAATGATTCTGTAGTGATAGTACTGCACAATTATGGTGTAGTATCATGTGATTACGGCAACGTGTAATAATTACGGTAATCATGCCACTATGGAGATTTTCAGACATGTCAAAAATGGCATTATGACAACGCCATGAGATCGGAGGACTTCCTTATCAGACAACGTCATCCCCCATCATCTCCCACGTGTTCTGCTGCTGTTATGGGGGCATTCTTTTTATTGACAGGGAGAAGCTGGCAATTGATCTCCCATGGCATTTCCATTCCGGATTTCCCTGTGTGTGACAATGTGCTCCATTTTGCTGGCGAGATTCCGGCATCAATGGCCGGTCCTGCCAGAACATTTCCAGGTGAGATCAGGACATCCAGGTAAGCTACTGTCTTTTTTGTACCCTCCCTGGGTTACTTGTAATGTTTTTAGTGTGTTTAGGTGCTTGGTGCCACTTTTTCTTGTGTATTTCTCAATTTCCTGTGCTCATATCTTCTCACGAGAACAGATGGGATTTCACTCCAGGAAGTGAACAGAGCTCTGTAAGAGCACTCCTGAGCTGCCTCAATGACGGGAGAGAAAGTAAGTGCGGTGGTGGTGGGGTTATTGTGCTGGAACAGGGGCGGGATTGGAGATTGTGGGACGGGAACACTTTTTGCGTTCCTGATAATCTCCTATGTTTCCACTTTCCTCAATAGTGGAATTACAGCATTTTTAGACACTAGTCTGATAAAGTCCTTAGAATGGAAAATTAATGTTCTGATTTAGACACAGGCTTTATATTGGAAGATTGTGAGTTATGAGTGGCTGGATGGATGTGAATGCAAAAGGCATTGAACAGCTGTGGAGGGGACCTGTGGCCCTCTGGGAGAGATTCTTTTTCTCTGAAAGCTGATGTCACCATGCAAACATGCACACCGGTCCCTCCAATATGGGGCTTTGTTTGCGCTTTGTTTGCACAGTGCCTGGCAGAGAGAGATTAAGAAATTAGCTTTCTTCGCAATATTAAACACTTCTCTCTTTGATAAGGTAAGAGACACCAATGCAAACAAAAGGGAAACAACAAAATGGTTCCCTTTTTTCCCCTTGCTGAGACTCAAAACAAGCCACAGACAGAATATAGTAGCTTTTCGCATCCTCTGTACACTTGGGAAGATATACAATTTTTGGATGCTTGCAAAGCTCTGGTCAACAATGAAGTCCACCAGATGGTCACTTTGAGTACCAGGAGAAACAAAAACTAAGGAATGAAATCCACAAAAGAAACAAGAGACACGTCTCACAGAACTCAAAATATGGTCATTTAAAAAAAAAAAAAGCCTGATATTTTGTGTATTCTTCCGGCCTTCTTCAGGACGTTTTTGAACCAGGAACAATCAAACTATTTAGTGTACATCTTCTGAGCATGGTGAAGTGTGTCTCTTGTCACTCTGAGTATCAGGACATGACCTCAAACAACACTCCCCCCCACACACACAAATGGGAAAAGAGTCTTGTCACTCACTATAGATGCTGTTCCCCAACTAAACAGCCTTTGAACCCACATGTTTAAGAAAACAGCTCTCAGTTACTGGGCCCTTTGAGAAAATTACACTTAACTTGAACTAAGTTCTGGAGATAAAGTATTTATTACACCATTAAAATACTTCTCACTTGTTTTCTTGTACTGTATAAATGTACTGTACATGCATGCATGGACACAAACACACAGAGATACATATGTTTAATCCTAATAAGTGTGAAGACGGTGTCACCATCACCTTAAACTGAACTAATATAATGTTGACCACCATCATCATCATGGGTTTATATAGCACTATCACTGTACACGGTGCTTTACAAAGTTAAAGAACAACAAAACAGTTCCCTGCCCCCAGGCTTATAATTTTACAACATGTAAGATAATAATGTAAGAGCTCTGCTGGATCAGACAACTGTTACACTTGGCTTCTCATAGTAAATATTAAGTTGCTGCATAGAAGCCCACAAAAGCCCCAAAGTAAACACATTGGGGGAAGGCATTTCAATTGCTTTCATAGTGAGAGTGACTTTCTAAAGAGGAGAATCTCCTCTAGGTATGGAGGTATTGCATGGATCCAGAACACAGACTTACCAGTGTTAGGTGGAGAGCCTCCCTGCATTGAAGAGGCTCTTTTCTTCAGAAAATTGCTATCCCCTTGGGAAGGACACTGAAAACACATATGGAGAGGACAGAGCTAGGATGTGCCCCTCCTTCCACACTACCCAGATCCAGAGCACTCAACTGGGGCTGAGGACAACACTGAATGCAATTGCCTTCTCCCTTCAGTTAGGTACAGCAAGGATGGTGAATGGGTGGCCCTCCAGATGTTGTTGGACTGCAGCTTCCATCTGCTTGTTTATACATCCTGTGCAGTAGCAAGTGATGGAACACTTAACCAGATTGGTCAGCACTCCACTGCATCTTTCCAAGTGTTCCAGTACCTAACAGCAGCCTGAGGATGCCCATCTTGTGATGGTGGTACTGATGAGGAAAAAGAAAAGGTAGGCAACTGTGGGACTGCACATCCCATCTGCCCTAACCATCACAGCTAATGATAAGGGAAGACAAGTGTTGCAGTCCCCATCATTGAAACAGAACACGGCATCTATTGTAAAGCAATAGATGCAGAGAGGCAGTGGTGGCAGCCCACACAGCTATTCTCCCTGGAGACCAAAGCTTGCTTCTTGCTGGCCCTGGTCACCATCTTCCAATGGGGCACAGAGGCACAGCTGGGAAAGGCCTCTGGCAAAGTGAGCATAGCATGCCCCCCACATCCTGAAGCAGGCCCCCAGACCAGGTGGGCCCCCTATCTATTGCTAAGGTTAAGGGCAGCAAGATATACTCTACAGGATTTAGGATAAAAAGTATAAGTCAGTTTAAATGATGACACCAAAGTAATATATATTTATATATATCACACTTAAATGGATTTACATAATAAAAACATACAATGATATCATGCTAGGCCCCCCGTCATCCCCCCCTTGTGGGGGCCATGGAGCACAGAGGCAATTATCTTAGACCAGTGGATGATTAGTATGGGTCTCACAGATATGATGCTCTGCTTCTGCAATACACAGTGTTCTGCTGCTGCATTACAGAATTTGAGTGAGCAGTAAGTGTGCACCAGGTGAAAGTATGGAAGTCAGACATCTTTGTGCCCATGGCCTGCCTTATATCCCTCAAGTGTGCCCACACTCCTCATGTGCTGAGGGGGATGATGCCCTGCCACCAGTAAGATTTAAGTGCCAGTTTAGGATGGGAACAGGGTTTCACTGGGGCATCAAGATGGCTTTGGCTGGCCCTGCACATGTACCACTGTAAATGGAATGAGAAGGACCCTGCCTCTGAACATGGAGGTTCAATACAGCCATCATGGCTAAATCAGAGGTTGGAAAAGTTACTTTTTCCACCTTATTTCAATACATAATCATGAAAGCACGATGTATGAAACAGGCACCCTTTCGTGTTCATTAGGTATTATTATGACACCATATTTGCCACATCAGAATCTTGTGGCAATGAATTCCCCCATGTAATGTGGTACTGTGTGAAGAAGTACTTCCATTCACCTGTCCTGAAATCTCCTAGCACTGAGGTTCATGCAGCCATTTCTCATCAACTCTTTTGCTCAGCACAGCAAAATACCTCACAGCTGCTTAACATCCTGTCTACATCCAGCAACTGGGGTGGGGGGTGCACCAGGAACTTATTAGTTGGCTGTTAGCCCAAAACAGTCCACACAACTCCACACAGGCCCTTGTCACTCCTTTCAACATCAGGACACAAAAGCCCTCGTGCACACCTCACTGCACAGAGAGATGGTGTCGCACAACCTGCTCTCAAGGTTAATTGGCCCTCAGCATCTCCAGGGCTACTTTTCCCATTAATAGCCAATTTGATCTTGTTAGCTGAATTGTCATTTGTATCCAGAGTCCCAGCAGCAAACTTAAATGGGGAACAGAGGTAGAAAAGTCCTGGTAAAAACATCACCTAGGAGAACCAGCTGTTGTTGCTGACTGAGCACAATCCTCTTCAATACTAGCCGACCAGCTGTCTTAAGAGGATTCTGAGGGAACAAGGAGAAAGAAAGGAAGATCCCATGGTGCTCTGGCTATAGTATAATGGTATGTGTCTGTGGTGATCAGAAAGGGGTTACAGGGATCATATAACTCCCCTAGCCTAACAGTTCTACTGGCTGTTGGTTTGTTTCTGGGGTCATTTTAAGTGATGGTCATGGCCCTGTGAGTCCCTATACACAGGGACACTTGACAGACCATATCACCTTGTATGAGTCTGCCTGGAGCCTGATGCCATCTTTTGTTGGCTTCCAAGCCTTCATATGGGCTCTTTTTCCATTCTAAAAGATGAAAATGTTTCTTTCTAAGCTACTGTCAGTAAGAGCCTTAAGTTAAAATACACTGGAGTTTTTAGTCCCATCCAGTTACATTTGTCCCCACCCGCTGCTGGAATTTGGCCCCCCTAAAACCTCTCTCAAATGGAATTTAGTCCTTTGGCTGAAAGAGGTTTTCCACTCATTCCGTAGACAATTCTGCAGTCCTAGGTATTCGTGTACACACATGTGATATTTAAATAGATGCTATGGTTAAAGGCAATGGGGAGCGAAAGCAACACAAGCAAAGAAAGAAACATGATTTCTGCACAGAGCACTGACACAAAAAAACTGAAAAGAAGAGCAGGGTTTAGGCAGTGCAAAAATATACATTATTTTTGGGGAGAAATTATGGAGGTTTTTTTTTTTAAAAAAAAAAAACTCTGTTCTACCACTTGCACTGTAATACCCATGTCTCCAGTTCGTCTCTGAACAAGAGCCTCATGGCTATGTTTGAACAAATCTGCCAACAGGATCCAATCAGCATTCTTATTAGCTCTTCTCTTCCTTGTGTTGTCTCCTTCTGGCATAGCTGAGGCTGGAACTTAGGCCATGCCCTCCTGACCTGTTCTTGGCATGCAGGAAAGGATGATTCATGAACCTCTGTCACAAATGGCCTCCAAGTCAGAAAACCTAGCATCTTGGCCTTGACTGGTGAAGCTTTCTAATGAGTGTGCAGAGCAAGTCTCCAGTGATGGCAACCCTAACGAAAGCTCTACTTTGGAAGCAACACAATGCTAAAAAATCTTTAGCCTCCTGGGAACCGTGATATGCAGAAAGCAAAAGGCTAGACAGAGGTTCACAGTGTGAGAGAAAGAGAGAGAGAATGAGAGAGAATGCAGAAGGGGAGAAAGGGGGGGGGAGTCTAGGACCAGAAGCTCTGCAGTTGTTTTTATAAGTCAGCACAGGCACACAAAAGTCAGCCAAACCATGACACTGTGTCACTGGGGAACGTAGACAAACAGCATAAAGTGCTTTCAGCAGGTGGAAGAGGAAACTAAGATTGAAAATCAGCTTGTAGTGTCCTTCCTTTAAAAGAATATGTGACCAAGAGCACAATAATAGTCTCCGGTTTTGTTGAGCTGAGAAAGACATCCCACATTGTGCCAACAGAGGCAGGAAAACATACATGGAGGGCTATGTATAGAATTGCAACTAAGCGTAAAGGAGAAGGCAGTAAAAGTAAGCTTATGGCCTAATAGTATCATTGTTTTCATACCCTCCAACTGTCCTGATTTGGCAAGGACAGCCCCAATTAATCCTCTATCATCTTACTTTTTCAACTGCTTTTAAAATGGCTCAGTTTCTCTCCCCTCCACCTTCACTGACACAATGAATTTTATTTTTATTTGCCACATGGCTTTTTAGATTTTTCCTGTCCTGGGAGAAAGGTAGGATAAAATAAAATAAGTTCTGGTATAGCTGGGTGACTATCTCAATCTCATTTTGTTCCATTGGTTTTAACTTGTTTGAATTGATTAGATGTTTGAATTGTGAACTAGGAAGGCATAAGAACTCATAAGCTTGCCTTGCATTATATCAGACTATTGGGACATCAAGGCCTAAGGTCCCTATTTTTCCAGAAAGCAGCTCTCTTAATAGGAAAACGTATCTTCATATTCTCTGTCCTTGCAGACAAGAACAAATAAGAGTTGTTGTTGTTGTTGTTATCTTTTATTTTTATCATCATTGTACATGGCACCTTACAAGAAAAAACAACAACAAAACAGTTCCCTGCCCTCAAGCTTACAATCTAATGAAGACATGATACAAAAGGAAAGGGAATGGCAGTAGGGGAAGGGATTAAGTCTAGCATTTTCTTCACTCTCTCTCCTTGGCCAGGGCAATGGCAGTTGGGATGGAGGGAAGGTCGTTCTGCTACTGGGTCAAGGCAAGATGGAGCTCTGCATGATTTTCCTTCTCTCCCTCCTTGGCCAAGGCAGTGGCAGTTGGGATAGAGGAAGGGCCATTCTGCTGTATGAAAACTTGCTACATGTTCTCCTCGCTACATGAAAACACATTTCTGCTCAGTTCCTGATCACTTATTGACAATGCTTTGGAAACTGTGCATCTGTGCAGAAATACACATTTACTTCTGCATAGAAATCACATCTTCTGTGTAGATAACCATATGCTTTTTCTTTGCAGAAATATGTATTTTTTTTCCTGTGCAGAAGACACATTTCTGTGCAGAAAAACCACACACATGCATTTCTGCACAGAAAAATACTCCCCAACATGCAAAACATTTTGCAGGAGTGTCATGGATTCCTATACTATTTCCCACAATGTTTTCCAAGTGTTGGAAATCACTTTCCTAGCCAGGAAATGAATAGTAAACAAATATTCAGTAGTATTACTATGGCATGACAACAATTACAAGAAAAGAAATTCCACCTAAATGTTAGCAAAAATGTCTTGATGGTAAGAGTGGTCTGCCAGTGCAATGATAGTGTTGGATGGTGGAGGGCTTTCCTTCTTTGGTGGTCTTTAAACAGAGGTTGCACGGCCAGCTCTTGGGAGTGCTGTAGTTGTTTATTCCTGCATGGCAGGGGGTTGGACTACAAGGTCCTTGCTGTTCTTTCCAGCTCCATGATTCTGTGATTCTAATCTTTCTATCCCTTCTTTCCTAAGTATTTGGACACATTCCACTGGACAATTCTCTAAGGATTCAGACCGTTTCCTAAAAAATTACAGTTGGATGTCAAAGGTTGCACTTGGGGCATTCTGAATGCAAAGCTTATACACCACAACTGAGTCAGAGTTTGGAAAAAGTCACCTTTTTGGTATGCTCCAGAACTCTGTTAACACCCACAATTCTCCAGGCAGCATGGGCATTGACCATGCTGGTTGGGGTCCCTTGGAGTTATAGTCCCAAAAGTTTACTTTTCCAAGTTCTGCATTGTCCTTGGAGAACAGACAAGAAAAAAAATAACAATTATGTAAACAGATGAACAACAACAAGCAAGTACAATGCCTGGTGGAATCTCAGAAGCCCCCTAAATTACTGAACAAGATCTCTCATGGACTCAATTTTGTTCACAATACTGTGTCACGCCTTGCCTTTTCCTGAAGCAAGCAGTGCAAAGTAGTAGTAGTAAAAGTGGTAGTAGTAGTAGTAATTGTAGAAGATTATGATTGCAGAATTTCACCATCAAGCTCTTACAAGACCCATACATACTACACAAGTTACTCTTTTTATTGCAAAACTAGGGTTACTTTAGTTGATCTCCCCCTCCCCCCCTTGTTTTGGGTGCTGTGTGACCTTTTTAGTGCAAAGTATGTGCATCCTAGTATATGGCTTAGAAGAGCAAATAACACTACCATTTGTGATAACTCTTAGCAGGGGGAAATTCAGAGACCAAAAGTAACCTTTTTTTAGATAGGACGCATTCAGGGTACCACAGGGAAAACCCTAAAGCCATCATCTCTTTCACTCAGAAGATGCATCTGTTTCCTTTCTGACGCACTCAAAAAAAGTCCTTTTGAACGACACTTCTCTCAACAGGAGAGAATACTCAACAGGTCAAATACTAAGTGGCAAGCTGGAGTTTTCATCTTCTCTGGCACTCAAGCAGGTCTTTCAAACTCTGACACATTCTTTGTAGGTTCCTCTGACCTGTTTTGACCTTGTGTGGCATTTGAAATTGGCCAGTATCACAGTGCAAGGTGAGGTAGCTTAAGGCAAAAATAAGTCCATGTCAAGAATGGGGCAATGCTGGTTTTATATCCAAATTTGCCTTTATAGCAATTTCCACATCTCTACTACATCTCTATACATACAGACACACAGACAGGGTAGAAGATCAAGTCCAAGATGACCTTTTGGTGGTGGCAACATGATTCTCCACCACCAAAATATCATTTTGGACCTGATCTTTTATCCCCCCCCCCTCTCTCTCTCTCTCTCTGTGTGTGCGTAGATGTAGATATGTGGAAATTGCTATAAAAGAAAAGTGGATATAAAACTAACATTCTCCTGTTCTTGACATGGACATATTTTTGCCTTAAGGTATCTCACCTTGTACTGTGATACTGGCCAATTTCAAATGCCACACAAAGTCAAAACAGATTAGAGAAAGCTACAAAGAAAACAACAATAATATTATGAAAACAAAAATAATGACCACAGATGATTTGCATAACTTTAAAGTAGATGATGAAGACATTGAAATATTTAAAGATTTTCTATAATTTGGCTCAGTCATTAATCAGAACAGAGATTGCAGTCGAAAAAATCAGAAGAAGACTAGGGGGGCATCCACACTAGAGAAATAATCCAGGTTGAAACTGGATTATTTGCATGTCTCCTTCCTATGGAATCCTGGGATTTGTAGTTTGATGAGGCACCAGCACTCTTTGTCAAAGAAGGCTAAAGACTGTGTAAAACTACAAATCCCAGGATTCCATAGGAAGGAGCTATGCAAATAATTCAAACTGGATTATTTGTGTTGTGTGGATTCCCCGTAGGACTTGGAAGGACAGCTCTGAAGGAACTAGACAAGATCCTGAGGTGTCAAGTTATATCATTGAACACTAAAGTTAGGATTGTCCATGCCATCATATTTCTATTTTATATGTATGATTGCAAAAGCTGGATAGTGAAGAAACCAGATAGGAAGTAAATCAGATCATTTGAAAGGTGGTGCTGGAGAAGAGTTCTACGGGTACCATGGACTGCTAAAAGGACAAATAAATGGTTCCTGGAACAAATCAAACCTGAACTCTCCCTAGAATCCAAGATGACTGAGACTTTCGTACTTTGGACATAATATGAGAAGACATGACTCACTAGAAAAGACAATAATGCTTAGTAAGGTAGAAGGCAGTAGGAAAAGAGGAAAACCAAATTACAGGTGAAAGCCACAGCCCTGAGTCTGCAAGACCTGAGCAGGGCTGTTGAGGATAGGGTGGCTTGAAGGTCTCTCATTCATAGGGTTGTCATAAGTCAAAGTCGACTTGATGGCAGCGAAGAAGAAGAAGAAGCATGACTCTCACAATCAATTTTGGTTACATGTTCAGGTGATGGATGCTAGAAGGTACAGAATGATAGCACAGTGCTGGAAGACAGAGGTGGCTGTACCACAGATTTTGCCTGGTCCTCCCCTCAAACTAATCTTATGCCATCATGTGCAGCAGAACTGTCCCCTCACCAGTGCTAAAATAAGACTGAACTGTCGGCTGGGGTCTGTACACAGAAAAGGGAGAAGAAACCATCTCATCTCTTTTTTCAGGCAACAAAATATTCTGGGCTAGTGACACAAGGTCCTATTTTAAAAGGGAAAGGGAAATGTGGAATGCTGAGGAATCCTGTTTTGGCTCCAGCATCAGAGGTAAGTGAGGGGCAAATTGAAATATGATGACTGAACAAAGAAAGGAATGCAAGATGCAGGGGATGATATTGAAAGGATGTCATATTGAAGACGGAGCAAGCTTGTTTTCTCCTGCTCCAGAGACTAGGACACAGAGTAATGGATTCAAGCTACAGGAAAAGAGATTCCACCTAAACATTAGGAAGAACTTCCTGATGGTAAGAGCTGTTCGGCGGTGGAATGAGCTGCCTGGGAGTGTGGTGGAGTCTCCTTCTTTGAAAAACAGAGGTTGGACGGCCATCTGTTGGGGGGTGCTTTGATTGGATAGAATCACAGAATTGTAGAATTGGAAGAGACCATGAGGTCCATCCAGTTCAACCCCCTGCCACGCAGGAAATCATGATCAAAGCATCGCCAACAGATAGCCATCCAGCCTCTGTTTAAAGACCTCCAAGGAAAGAGACCCCACCACACTCCAAGGGAGTGTGTTCCACTGTTGAACAGCTCTTACTGTCAAAAAGTTCTAATAATAATAATAATAATAATAATAATAATATTTATTTATACCCCGCCCCTCTGCTAAAAACAATCGGGGCAGCTTCCAACAATTAAAACATTATAATAATGACTAAAAGCACCACCCACCCCCACCCTCCCCCATAAAAAGACATTAAACACAATAAGATTAAAACCTTCTAACTAAAAAACACATTAAAAGTAAATATATACATAATTTTTAAAAAGCCAGGAGACTGAGTTCCTGAGGCCAGGATCTAATCAGGAAAGGCCTGCTGAAAGAGATCCGTCTTTAGTGCTTTTTTAAAGCTACTCAAGCTCGTCAGCTGACGGATCTCATTCGGCAGGCCATTCCACAATTTGGGGGCGATTACTGAAAAGGCCCTCTGGGAGGTTGCAGACAGCCTAGATTTTTGTGGCTGAAGCAGATTCCTCCCAGAGGAATTCAACATTCTTCCTAATGTTGAGGTGGAATCTCTGTTCCTGGAGCTTGCATCCATTGCTCCGTGTTCCAGTCTCTAGAGCAGCAGAAAACAAGCCTGCTCCATCCTCAACGTGACACCCCTTCAAATACTTAAACATATTGCCTCTTAACCATCTTTTCCCAGGCTAAACATACCCAGCTCCCTAAGTGTCTCCTCATAAGGCATGGATATTCCTGAATGGCAGGGGGTTGGACTGGATGGCTCTTGTGGTCTCTTCCAACTCAATGATTCTATGATATGAATCTTGTACTTCCCTTCACTGTTAAAATAAGAAGCCTCATATTATCTGGCCTGAAAAGCATGGTGAAAAGATATAGAAAACAACAAAAAAGATATTTTACGTGAGTGTGCATGGAGTTGTCATGTCTGAAGCAACCCCCTGTGCCAACAACTCCTCATGTTTGGAAAACTAGCATGTAATCAAAAGGAATTTTAGCATTTCACTTCTGTTTCTGCAGTGTTACTATTTTTAATGTGATATGAGCTACTGTGAACTCCTTGGAGAAGTGATATGTATACACACAGGTTAAATAAAAATAAAGAAAGCACTCCCAGCAAGGAAAATATAGAGGGTCTCTGCTCATTCATGATGATTATAATGGGCCCTTGTTATCTTCTGGGGTTTGGTTCCAGGACCCCCCATGGATACCAAAATCCATGGATGCTCAAGTCCCATTATACAAAATGGCATAGCAAAATGGTGTCCCTTATATAAAATGACAAAATCAAGGTTTGCTTCTTGGATTTTTTTTTTTAATTTTCAAGCTGTGGATGGTGGAATCTATGGATGCCAAATTTGTGGATACAGAGGGCCAACTGTACTTATTTCTTAAGTCCATTGCACTTGAACTGTTACTATGATCCTAAGTATTAAAAAAGCGCTTGCAATGGTAAACAACTGCAAGATGATCTCAGAAGTCTATTTATCTGTTATTTCTTCATAATGTAATCCTTTTGGGGAACAGGAAGCAATTTTGGCAGCACTGAGTTCATTCCTGGGCTCCTAAATGGAAATGTAATATGGAGGCATGCTGATAGGCAAGAGAGGATCCAAGAGAGGGCACTAAAAATGATTAAAAGAATTAGACATTGTGATCTATAGGCAACAGTTAAAGGGATGTGATGCATAGAGCTTAGGGGACAATAAACAAAGGCAAAGAGGTAAATGATCACCCTCCATTGGACAAACGGCAGAGTCTATCCCATAAAGGAGATAAGAAGATTATTTAAAGAGTTTAAGAGTGGTATGAAGAGGAGAAATGGACTGAATAATCAGGGAATGGGGTACCAGATGAAGTTGGATGTTAAGGAACTAGAGTGGGGATTTTGCTTGTTAGTGAGTGAGCTCTTCTATCTCTAAAACCCCCCACCCCATGCTTTCATGTGAACTTGTGTGGGAGAACAGTGAGCTTGGCAGAAGAGTTCTGAAATTCAAAGGAAAAAGGGGGTTAACAGGGCTCATTGGTATGCCAAGAAGCAAAGAAAAACCCTCCTGTCCCCCAAGGAAGGAAAGGAGCCGCTTTCATAGGAACAGCCTTTTGTTAATGTTACCTTTCCTTCACGTATGGTGTGTCAGCCTTTCCTGGCTGGCATTTTGATTGGCATGTCTGGAGAGAGCCGTGGGTGCATGCAAACAGACGAGAAATGGGAAAATGATGAGGGGACCTGCAAAGCCATCCTTCATTAAGGCAGCCAGTAGGGGAGCATAAAGTTCAAGATCTTGAAAAACCTTGGAAACAAGGAACAATACTGAGACAGCTGTTTAATAGGGGAGGGGTGAAATGCAATCAAAATGTGCTCTGCCTGGGCATGCTAACCTTCCACACCCCACAAATATTAACACATGGATGGCACCCAGCGTGGTGTAGTGTAGTGGTCTGAGTGTTGGACTAGGACACTGGAAGACCAAGGTCTGAATCCCCGCTCAGCCATGAAAAACCACAGGATGATTTTGGGTAAGTCACACTCTCTCAGCCTCAAAGGAAGGCAAAGGCAAACTTACTCTGAACAAATCTTGCCAAGAAAACCCCATGATTGGTCAGCATATGTCAGAAACAACTTGAAGTCACATAACAATGGCATGCTCGGTTCCTGAACCTTGGGAATAATGACCAGCACTATCCTTGAAGTGAATTCAGTGCTTGACAATCAGGGCCCCTAGAAGTTTTTTTTGGGGGGTGGGGTCAACATTGCCAGGTGAATTATTAATTTTGCCTACTTGCAGGTACTTGAAGGGGGAGCACAAATTATTTCTTCTATCAGAGAAACATCCATAAATATGAAGACTCTTACAAGCACAATGCCTACTTAGAAGTCATCTCTGTGGGTTCAGCATAGCTTAATCCCAAATAAGTGTGCACAGTACAGATCACTGGCTACCCATAATGTGTGTGTGCATATGTGTGTGGTAAACACACATATTCTTCCTTTCTCCCAATGTGGACCCAGGGCAACTTTATTATTTTTGGGAGGACTCAACAATTTCTTAGTGCTTGATCATTTAGTCTAATTCTGATTGATAATTCCTGGGGAGCCACAACTACACTTGGTGTCATGGTACAATTGGTGGTCCAGTTTTGCCAGATGATTTTGGGGAGGCTTGGCCCCCACCCACCTAGCTAGCTTACTCTTAGGAAGGGCCCAAGCCCTTCTAACACACTGTTCCAGGGGGCATGTTGACAATGCAGTGTTGCTAGACTCTAGGAAAATTTCTTCCCATCCCAACCTGGAATCAAAATGGTCTTCCTCCTATTACCACCTCAGGGGAAGGGGGAAAAAAAAACAGGATTGTACAAACTCATATCCCATCATAGCACTACCTTTCCACAGTGGTGGGATTGCATGCTTCTGCAAGGTAAGGGGCTATTATAATGGTAGCACTGCTGCTGGGAGGAGCTCCTACATCAGACAGGCTTTTGCTGAGGACCCAGTCTAAATGTCCCAAACAGCTACTGGGCAGCATAAGTACTGGGGATTGGGGTAACACTGGTGGAGGATCTCACAGAGATAATGACAGTGGAAGTTTAGCTTACTCTTATTAGTACTGAACAGAAGGAGGCACCGGTAACCCACATTTGGACCATCTTATCACGAAAACCCTGTGATGAGACAATCCAAAATGAAACAAGAGACAGTGGTGGAAGATGACACTCCTAGATCATAAGTCATTCACCCAGCTACTGGAGAAGAACAGAGGACATGTATAAGTAGTGCTGCATCTAATGATGCAACTGGACTCAAGGCAAAAGGATATTCAGCTGCTGATATGCTCAGATGTGAAAGGAAAATCCAAGGTTGCACAAAAGACTCAATCAAGGAAGCCACAGTCCTGAGGTAGCAGGACCTGAGTAGGGCTGTTGATGACAGGCTGCCTTGGATGTCTCTCATTCATAGGGATGCCATAAGTTGAAGGGCCTTTGATGGCTTAATTAACAACACACACTCTCAGGACTTTTTTGGATGTCTCAAATACACCGCAAGCAGCCTCCTCGTGTTGCAAGGCTGCTGCGCTGCAGGGCATCCCTTTTGGATGACGCTCTCCCCTGCTGGTACTGTTGCGGTACCGCTGGGACATTTGACCGTTATATTTCGCCGGTTTTTAATCATGATCAACTTTCGTGCTTAAAAACCGGCGAAATATAATGCTCAAATGTCCCAACGGTACTGCAACAGTACCGGCAGGGGAGAGCATCATCCAAAAAGTGATGCCCTGCAGCGCAGCAGCCTCACAACGCAAGGAGGCTGCTTGCGGTGTATTTGAGATGTCCGAAAAAGTCATCAGACAGAGCCACCATGAACAGAAGAGACTGTCCTCTGAAGACAGTGAGACCCATGAAGGAGGGAAGCAGAGCTACCACTCTCATCCACACTCCCCTTCCATGTGTGGAGAGCTCATATACAAGGACCAAGCCTGACTAATATCCAGCAAATACCCTGAATCATTCTATGAAATAGAAGATCCGATCTTTCCCTACAATCCACTGATATCTTTTTCTTGCACATTCATTTTTCTGACAGCTTTCTGATTTCTCTTGCTTCCTGAGGTGTCATGAATTGTATAATACACACACACACAGAGAGAGAGAGAGAGAGAGTATATATATTCTGTATACAATATAAGCACTTCTCCCCTCCTGCAATACATGGTGACCAGCATCAACTCAATCTTGGCCTTCTACCCCTTCATAGTGAATAAAGCAAGTGTGTGTGTATGTATGTGTCTCTGTGTTGACAAGAATAGCAATGAAAGCACAGAACTGGATTATGATGATGGCTCTTAGGCCTCTTACCAGCCAGCAATCTACAGACAGAGTTCCTCTTCAGAGCTGAAGGCAATGGAGACACTGGGGGGGGGGGTAAGGAGAGGCCAAACTGCACCAGGTGGCACCATTGTGGGGAGGGGTGGCATCAGCCTTAGTGACGCCACAGGTTGAAGGATGCCGTTCTTGACTGATATGTCTGGTTTCCATTTAGTAACTGATGGATTGTTTTCCTCTGTCATGCCTGACTCCATATTGGGTGGTCTACTTAGCAACACAATTTGTTTGCTAGAGATCAAAATGTGTTTGGTCGCCCTCCTGGGATTAAGGCTCTGACAAAATCATTAAGAACCTGATGGAGTATTGGAGATTGTGTTTCTCAATCTAATTAATGCCTGTCTTCCAGGCAGATTTTCACACCTCCATCTGTTTCCCCAGTTCCCATCTAACTGTCCATGCATACAGTAGATAAATTACCTATGGGGAGTGGCTTTCCCCTGGAGACCCTTAAGGTACATACACAAATACACATGCTTCTCTCCACATTCCCCGCTCTTACCACCATAAAGCTTTCCCATATTTTTTCTGTTCAGAGGAAATTCTAGGGAATCCTTGAACCTTGCAAGGGGATACTGGGGGATAGTCTAGTGGGGAGCCCACAGTTCACCTGAATCCAGCCCACATACACAGGGTTGTTCTAAAATGAAATAAAAACCACATACAGCAACCTAACCATACAAGCTGTGCATTGATGTGGATGACTAGTAGTTAAACAGACCAGCTGTCCAGGGCTGCTGGGATCTTTGGATAGTTGTCCTATGTGGTGAATTGCAGGTTGAAGCTTCTTGGTGAAATCCCTTCCACTCCTAAGCTGACTCTGACCATTGGAACCTTGCAGAGAACAAGCAGCATAAGAGAACATCCTCTTTGAACTAAGCCTTACCAGAGTTGCAAGATCTTCTTGAACTTTAGTTCTGGCATCTGGCTTCCACCTTAGTCTTCCTAGTCCTCTTGTACTGGCTTGCACTTTGGTCCTGAATCTTGTCTTGTTTCTTGTTGGGCACTAATGAAGAATCAATATAACTAGCTATCTGTCTACCTGCCCTTCTATATTTGTATATATACGCACACACAAAATAAAGTGCTCCCTGGGTTTGTTGAACTATAATTACAATATGCCAAGGGAATTCTAGCCCTATGGGAGTTCTAATCTAACATACCTGGATATGCTCTTATGCTGGCTAGGAGCTTATGAGAGTCATAGTCCAACACACTGGAACACTACCAAGTTGGGTTAAATTGGTATTTTATAGATTTTCCCTCCCCAGTGCTCAACAGAAACAAGTTACCTTTTCAAAAATGCAGCAACTTCATTGCCAAGCAACATTACTATCACCAAAGGAAATCACTCCCAATTTTTATAAATTATCTCATCAGTTGCAGCTAATTAGCAGCTGGCAAATGATGTCAAATCATTCTGTGCCCTCAGGGGGCTTTGGCTCAGAGCAAAGTAGCATTCCCACCCAGCTTCCAAAGGTCAGGGGACGTCTGCCAGAGTCTAGGAGTGGCTTGTATAGCTGCTGACACTGTTGAATTTTCCCATTAAAAGGGCTGTCAAATTTAATTCAAACAACACAGATGTCTATGACATCTAGACCAAGCAGATTTTTTGTCTTATTTTCAGGCAGATGGGTCCCTGTGTGTGTGTGTGTGTGCGTGCATGTATGTGCCTTCAAATCACCTGACAACTTATGGTGACTCCATGGCATAGGGTTTTCTTTGGCAAAGAAGACTTAGAGTTGGTTTTGCCAGTTCCTTCCTCTGAAGTATAACCTACAGCACCTGGTATTCATTGGTGGTCTCCCATCCAAGTACCAACCAGGGGCAACCCTGTTTAGCTTCTAAGATCAGGTGGCATCTGGTGCCTTGAGGGTATTTAGGCTCGGGACCCAGCAATTAATGGTGCAAGGTTGATACAAGCTACAGTAAGTAGACAAACCAAGCCAGAAGAGTCTAGAAGCAGATGCAGAAGGCAAACAGAATTTAAGCTTACTATCAAGAAGGTATATCAGATGGATATGGTCCAGAGCCAGAAACAAACAGCACTCCAGGGTCTGAAGGTACTCACGTTTAAGAGGCAACCAGACAAGGACACTCCAAGAGCCAAGTCAAAAGCAGTCCAAGGTCAACTACATCAACTACAAAAGATCTGGGGCTCGGCACAGACCACTTTTCTAGCAGCCTTGCTCTCCTACTATTGCCTGGGTACCACGCAGAATTCAGTTGCAGGCACTTCAATACCTGGTGTCCTTGGAGAAAGACTCATCTCTCAAGGGGACCTCCTACTCCTAAGAACACCCCTACTCCTAAGGAGTCTGAACACTTTGCCTGATAGCCTTGAACTGGCCCCATGCATAGTTTGGCATGGCTCCTACAGATGTGGAGAAAGTCAGACCTCTTCTTCTGACTTTTAAGTTATGCTGCTTCCATCAAAGACTGTAGCCTACTGTATTCTTGAAAGTCCTGGTTTGCAGAAGCAGTTGGTTCTTGAGGCCTGGTGAACTCCCAATTGTCTTTCTGGAGAAGTCCTCCACTGGGAGAATGACAGTTTATGTATGGAAATGCAAGAAAGCATTTTGATATGGTCACATTTAGAAACCATCAAAATGTAACCAAAATTGTCTGTCTCTTATGGAAATAAGCTAAAATGAATCTCCACACCCAGAATAATTTGCATGATTCATTTTACTAAGTTAACAATATTTGTACAAATACCTGATAGCATATAAGAATATAAGAGGAACTTGGCTTGACTAGACCAAAGGCTTACCTAGCCCAGCATTCTGTTCCCATAGTAGACCCATAATATCCAAAATCAGTAGATGAGCACAGTAGCATCTTCCCACAATGTGTTTCCCCAAAACTGGCACTCAGTGGCATCCAAATACTGAAGGTAACATGCAAGTATGATGACTTGTACTAGTTTATTGCATAATAGTTTGCTTTGCACCAAAATAAACAATGGTCACCCTTGCAAATCAACCCACAAAAGTTACTGGGCTGAAAAAAGTGTTACCAGCCTTCAAGGGCTGGCAAAAGAGGGACAGAGAGTGGAATTTCTTTTTCAACCATTCTAGACTAGACTTTAGAAAAGCTACTTTTTATAGCAGCCACAGTGGCTGGAGGATTCTGAGAACTGTAGTCCAAAGGACTATTTGACATTTTGACAAGGTTGACATTGGTGAGCTTCCGAGGTGATAGATGTCACAACCTTCCTTCTCCAGACTTTTAGTTGACTTCTCCAATGTATTTTTCTCCTTCCTTGGTTCTAGCGGATATATGAGAGAATAAGGGCCCCAAACACCAGTGCCATTACTGTGTATGTATGCATGCGCACACACATGCGTGCACATGTGACTTCAATTCACCTGTCAACTTATGCAAAGCTGTCTTATGCAATTCACCTGTCAACTTATGCATTTCATAGGGTTTTCTTAGGCACGGACTCCTCAGAGGTGGTTTTGCCAGTTTCTTCCTCTGAAATATAGCCTATGGCACCTGGTATTGGATGGCAGTCTCCCATCCAAGTACTAACTAGGGCTGACCATGCTTAGATCAAACAGGATCTGGTGCCTTTAGGGTATTTAAGTATTTTATACATAACTATATTCAAATCCATTCTGCTCAAGAAGTTACTCTTCTTCCATTTCTCTCTGTCTCTCAGACAGTCTTCCTTCAGCCTGTTCCAGGGCAGAAGAGTCTATAAAAATCAAATGAGCAAGCAGGCCAACAACTAAGTAACACTTAATCAGAAGAGAACATATGCCTCCAGTGGGAAGTAAACAGCTATTAGATTGCAGGGTGGGGAGGGGGAGGAGGGGAAAGTAAGTTCACATGGTAGGGAGGGGAAATTAGAAGCTGTAAATAGACAGCTAAATAAATGGACTGTCCCTCCAAGCCAGGTGTGTATGGTTAGGTGTCACTTCCCTTGAGTAGTAAGCAAGACATTTGTCATGGAGCTGAGTGCTGCTGGCACCTGGCAGGAAAGGTAGCTGTGGCAGAGGAAGTCTCCATGTGGGGGAACTCCTGGGAGAAGGGATTACAGCTTTGGGCTAAACGCAGGCAATATTGCTCTTTCTATATCCTTCCCCCTCTGCAGCCCTCCAATGGAATATCAAAAGGTGAGATTTTGCCCTTTCCAGATGTAACAAAATCCAATCTGAAAAGCCTGACCTTTAAAAGGCTCAGTTTTTACAGGCTCTGCACAATTAAACATCGGGCAGAAGGGGTCTCCATCACCGTATACTCATTTCAGAATGGCAGAGTAACTGGAGACCATCTGAGATGGCATGGCCATCTGCATACTGAAGGTAGCAATAGCCGTATCATTTATATTTCTATACCACTTATCAGTGCCAAAGCACTCCCTAAGTGGTTTACAATGTGTTAGCTAATTGCCTCCCCCCAACAAGCTGGGTACTCATTTTACCAACCTACGGAAGGATGGAAGGCTGAGTCAACCTTGGAGCCCTGTAGGATCAAACTCACAATGTCATGGCTGCAGTACCGGCATTTAACCGCTGCACCACCAGGACTCCTAGTAGTATACAGGCATCGTGATTTGAACTGGTTTGTGGTATAATAAGTCTGCTTTACATAGAAATACACAATTGGTTGATCAGCTCAGTTTTGTCTATGGCACAATGTCAATTACACAAATCAGTCAGTC
The DNA here is from genome assembly GCA_030847615.1 of Gambelia wislizenii. Classification (NCBI taxonomy): domain Eukaryota; kingdom Metazoa; phylum Chordata; class Lepidosauria; order Squamata; family Crotaphytidae; genus Gambelia; species Gambelia wislizenii. Next base: position 37,989,256 of record JAUMIR010000007.1, read on the forward strand.
TTATATATCCACCCACAAAGGTTACTACATGTAAACCCCATTGATTCAATAGGGCTAGTATACTTGGGACAACCAATAGAATGCAGGCCTGTAGCAGTGGTGAGGAGTAGCAACAGAACGTGTCTATTATTGTTCAGTGGATAGCCAGGGTTGTGCTAAAACCACTAGAACTGTTGGAGCTAAGCAATCATGGATCATGCCTGAGCAAGGACAGCGCCACCTGATCTGAGCCCTCTAAAGGAAGCAGGATACGATTCAGTCAAAGTAATTATTATTACACAGTAATTGTAGTGAACACAGTGGGCCCTTGGTATTCACTGGGTCTTGGATTCAGGACTCCCGATAGATACCAAAATCCATGGATGCTCAAGTCCCATTGGCATAGTAAAATGGCAAAATATATACAAAATAGCAAAATCAAGGTTTGCTTTTTAATTTTTTTTGGTGTGGAACATTTTTAAACCATGGATCATGGAATCCATGGATATGGAGGGCCGACTGTAATAATAATCATGATCACACCCTAGGAACGTTATACAGACACAAATATAATAAGTGCACTGGAAAACAGCAGTCAACTGCAGCTTCCCAGGGTGCGCACACAGTGCTATTAACTCACATATGGGATCTCTACATTATTCTCTTCACACAGGCTGCAAGTTAATTTCAGCAAGGACATATCTCAGCTTAGAAAGAAGACATGAGATAGCACACTCTTTCCCATGGGCTGTATCCATGGAACCAATATCCACAGTTTCATTCATCTACAGCTGAAAAAATAGAGACACATACCATAGAGTCACACTGGAAAATGCCAAGAGCGGTGTCCTCTCTAGGAATTGCTAGGCCCTCCAACAGAACTCTATGGTATGTTTGTACCAGAAGTCCTTTATTTTAACAGGATTTGCTATTATGTGCAGTTTCATTTATAAACTTTGAGACCAGAAATGTATCCCCCATGGACATGAGGGGTGACCTGTATATACAAATTTCTGGAAGCTTTAACTATGTCTAACAGCTATATCTGCATTGACATTCGCCAAGGTTAGAGTTGTTAACCAAGGTTCACTCTTAGTCAGAATTAGTGCCTACCTTCAAATCCTAATTCAGCATCAAATCTATGGTTAGCTCAGGTAAAGAGACAATGACAAACCATGGCTGTAACAGGAATGTGCATGTGAGAGGGGAGGATGTGGGGGAACAGAGCATTCTTCAGCTTCAACTCAAAGAAGTCCTAGCCAGCATGGCCAACAGAGAGACCTCCAAAGAGCTGCAGCATCTCGGTATCGACAGGCTGCTGGCATAGCAGACCCCTTAAGCTTTGCAATGCTAGGAAAGCACTGGTCTAGACTAGCTGGCTTCTGCACGTATCCTTATGAAGTGAAACACAGGGGTCAGCATCACTGGGCAGCTGCAAATGCCCATGCACAGTAGAGGGTCCAGTGCTAACTCCAAAAGCTTTCTGGTCCTGTTGCTCCTCCCCTTTGATGCTACAGGGCTGAATGCTATTGGTAGTTCCCAATAGACTAGACCAGTAGAGTCCATGGGATTTACATAAATGTTGACTCACCATTGTAGTTGAGACTATTGATTAGCATTCAGATCACAGACACATAAGATGCTGCCTTACATGGAGTCATACCATTGCTCCACCTTGCTTAATACTGTTGACTGTGACTGACACCAGCTCTCCAAAGGCTCAGGAAGGATTCTCCCCTGGAGATAATGGGAACTGAACCTGGAGGCACCTGCATGAAAAATGTGTGTGCTACCACTGAAGAACACCCCGGACGAGTAGTCGTAACTTCCACACTCCTTGATCTCTCCATCTGCAAGGTGGTGTGGCGTAGGCCTTAGAGAGAAAGGCAAAGAATGGACAATAGCAAGTGGGGAGTGGGACTGTGAACTCACTTATGAATGCAAGACATTGAGAAAATCTTGCCCTAGGGGCCTTTCCAATCTAGATGTGATGTTGTGTGTGCTGCTGACGCAGCTTTAGACTACAAAGAAGGGGAAGACACTATGAATGACTAAAAGGTAACTGCTTGTACCATGGAGCAAATAAGAGGCGATAGATTTATAATTTAATAAGCCTTGTATTTACACAACAGCTGGTAATGACTCCATCTATTCTGTCAGTTCCATGCACTCGGCAAGCACAGATGCAGCCAGCTTTATTCTCCTGCCTTCTGTTTTTATTGCCCTTTATAAAGCAAATCGCAGAGGCTAAGGAACAAAGTGTGCCTGCCATATTTCTTTCTCCTCACTTTGACTACAGACTCAACATCACTCATGCCAGGGGGTGAAGCTCAGGTTACTTGCAAACAGCTCTATAAATATCCCCAATATTGGGAACCTACTGATGTCTCCACAAACAGTTCTGAGGGCTATTCCAACCCACCAAAGTGCATCGGTCCTTTAGCAAATACCCAGAGCATCTCTCATTCCTCCTCTTTGCTACTGGAGCCAGAAAACACTATAACTACTAGGATGGATCTTTTCACATTTGCTTTTCACAGACTGTCCTTTTTTGCTCAACGAATCTCAAATCTATTCTCCCATTTTGTCCCCATTTTCAATAGCTCAGCTAAAATGCAAACAGGAAAACTGCCATGGGAAATGAGAAAACTACTATAGTCATAGACTTCTGGTTACACCAAAGTGGTTGAACAATTCAGAACTTGCAAAGTTCTTCTTTTTACATTTTACTCACCATGCCTTAATTTCCATCACTCCTAGAGTTGTATAAATAACCAGAGTGCTAAAATGAGATTAAAGGAATTATGAGAGGAAAAATGCCTCCAAATAATTAGAAGCTGTTTCTGTTCCTCATTTCAGAGCAATCAATCCTGTACATGGTAGGAAGGTCACTGGAACACCTACCATACATCTTGCTGAATGCCAAGGTAACCGGTATGCTGTTGTGATTAGAATATAGAACCAGAAGTAGGGAAAGGTAGATTAAAAACTATAGAAATTCACATTATGACCTTGGACAAGTCACCTTCACTTAGCCTATAGTCTCCAAAATTGGCAGAGAACAAAGTGGGGGTGGAGACTTCAGAAACACCTCCCTAAGCTCCCTAGAGGAATATAAATGTAACAGCTCAATCAAATAAATGCAACTACAATATTGAAGAAGCTCAAAACTGCCTCCTAGAGTTAACAAAATTACATATAGATACACACATGCACACCGTTCATTCATGTTGATGATTCCAATATTGTCAAACAGGGCTGGGCATCAGAGGATCCAGAGACACATTTGCTGCCTCTGGTATTTTTGAGAGCTACAGGGCTTTCAAAAAATGCGGGGGGGGGGATAGGTAACCAGATGTCCAGTTTTGGTTTTGATGAAAAAACAACAATTAAGACAGTACCAATGGGACACATATTTAAAAGGTGCATTGCCTCTCTTGGGGCTTGTATACATGGGCAATTTACCCCATCTTGCCCCTGTCTTTTGCCCAATTGTGGTCCCAGGTAGCCCTCATCATCCCCAGGGCAAAGACATGGAGAAGACAGGGTAGGGCCCAATAACACATTTTAAGATAATACTGTCGTCCCTTCACATTCACAGGGGTTAGGTTCCCCAGACCCCCACAAATGTGAAAAAACCACGAATAATAATTGCCCTCCCCTGCCAAAGCGACCATGGGGCCTCCGGAGGCCCCATAGTCACTTTCTCCGAACTCCCCAGTCTCTTCCTAGGCCTTCACGGGGCCTCAGGAGACCCTCCCGAGGCCCTGTGGAGGCCTCCCCGGCCCTACCCCCTCCCTCCCAAGGCCTTCACAGGGCCTCGCAAGGCCCCGTGGAGGCCTCCCTGGCCCTACCCCCTCCCTTCCAGGGCCTTCACAGGGCCTTGCAAGGCCCCGTGGAGGCTTCCCCGGCCCTACCCCCTCCCTCCCAGGGCCTTCACAGGGCCTCGCAAGGCCCCGTGGAGGCCTCCCCGGCCATCCCCTCTCCCTCCCAGGGCCTTCATGGGGCCTCCGGAGAGTCTCCGAAGGCCCTGTGGAGGCCTCCCCAGCTCTCTCCCCTCCCTCCCTGGGCCTTCACGGGGCCTCCGGAGGCTCCGTGTCACGGTTTTGGGAGGGGGGCCCTCCCACCCTGCCAAAACCGTGAATATCCAAAACCACGAATGCTGAGTTCGCAAATGTGGAGGGGCAACTGTATATGTTAAAATGTGTTCCAGTCAAAATAAAAGGATTGGGCCCCGTGTGATAATGTGATATCATGTACCTGTACTAGCATGTCCTTTTATGATTTTATACAGCCCCTAAGGAAGGCCTTGTGAGTATATATACATCAAAATATGTCATACTTTTTGTAACAACAAAATTACCACCTTTTGAGCATCTTGAGATTGGTTTCTAGTTTATTCTGCAGGAAAATAGAACATAAGGAAAGCCTCCATATTTTTGAGTGTTAATTTGGAGCATTCACAAAAGCTCAATTCCTTCTTAGATGAACAGACAGAGCCTCATGCAGTTCTACAAAATGAAACCCTACTTGCAAATATCAGATCTATTCTCTCTTGCTGAAAACACTGGCTTACTTTTTCTTCCCTTTCTGTGGGAAAGAAAGACATTCCAGATTTGGGGGAAACACCAAACCTTTACTTACAGTCTGTGTCGCTGTTGGGATTGCATTTTATGTACTGAGAAATCTCCAGCTCTTAGAGTTGTATGAAGGAAGGAGTAGGGGTGAAATTCCAGTGTCTGTAGTATTTGGATTCACCTGGGAAGTCACAATGCGGGGTGCATCTGTTTAGTTAACCAGAAATGACTGGCTGCCAATGTAGTAATGGGAAGAAATATTATAAAGTTATAACACACCTGGGTTGGCTGTTATGTGTGGATTCAGCAAAGCATGGACAGAATGTTAGAAGTTCTTGGCAGTGCAATAAATTTCTGCATTACTTACTGCAGACTAACCAAAGCACAAGGAAGTAAATCAGCAACCTAAATGGTCCAGCACTCCAAGATTCCTCAGGGGAAAATGTTGGCATTAGTATACCAACCAGAGGCAGGAGAAATTCATAGAAGGATGGCTGATAAACTTGGTGGGGAATATAACAAAGGTATATTAGACTATAACAAGGTATGCAGGCTTCAAGTTACTCTATGAACACTTACTATCTGCAAGACTAATGGGGCTTGCATACAATTTCATTGTTAATGTGTAGATTATTCGACCAGAGATTTAGTTGGCAAAAAGGGTTACGAGCACATGATTTTTTTCTTCATGTGTTACCATAACAAGGAAATAAAGAGAAAGTATTGAAGATAACCTTATCTTCTAGCACTGAATTGTAGTTTTTGTTCATGACCGGTCCGTTTCAGCTCAAAAAGACACCAGACATTTCAGTTATTTGTAAATATATTGGAATATATATGATGAATGAGTTTGGAGTAGCACCTCATTTTCTCATGTCGGTGGGGTGACCTTTACAAAACTAAATAAATATGTGGTTGGGAAATGCATGAGTTGTTTTTATACAAGACCATTTGGAAACAAAAAGGCTTTGCTAAGGAACAAAGCCGTATGGAGGAAGGATTTGAAAAAGAAGAGAAAACAGCTGGATCACCAGAGATTTTGAAAGGCTCAATGATGGTTATGGAATGTAGAATAGGAAGCAATAAAATCTGAAACAGGTTGACTTTCTCCCCAAAAGAGTAGCACAATATATAAAGGCACATTTACAGTAAAGGGCAGAAAGGTGAAAAGATGTAACAGTAAGGGCTAGAAGCTTGAATACACCTTTCCTTCTGGATAGTGATTAAGAAACCCCAGTTCCCTGGAATAATCCAGCCAAGCTGCCTGCCTTAACAGAAGTTGGGCTGAGTTCAAGTTCAGGCTTTCACCAGGCAAAAACAAAGAGATTTTTTACTTTCTTTTTTCTCTTTCTTTCATCCACCACATTTTAAAATCTTCCCAGCAAACTCATCCACCCATCTGCCCACATGGGTAGTAGCACTAGGAGCAAGATGCAAAAGAGCACATGGGCAAGGCGTGTTGAGGGGGAAACTGCCGAATTGGATTTCATTGGCTTTTTTAGGGCAGAAGAGAGCACTGACAGGCTGCAGATGCTGGTTTGCATAAACAAAATTGCAAGATCACAGGGGTGGGAAGAAGTGAGGCCAACCTGTAGTGCTGAAATACCCGCCCCCCCCCCAAGCTCAGGTCCAGATTGGATGGCAGCAGACTCTTGCCAAGAATCAGGAACATCTGTAGCACACAGCATCTCCTACCACTGCAGGTATTGGCTGCTTATCATAAATCACTCTAAACAGAAGGACCTGAAGAAGCCAGCTGAATGGCTTTGCAGTCAACAGTTTAATCTCCTGTGAAGGAAACAGGGGATCTGGTCCTAGAAAGGGCGGTTTTGGAAGAGAGCTAAAAGATAAATCAGATTTCTCTCCTTAGTGGAAAATGTATGTGAGCCTAACAGCTTCTCATTAGGATGTGACCTTAAACCAATATAGGCCATTGATCCATCTAGCTCAACGCTGCTTACACCAGAGGTGGGAACCCTCAGGCTCTGGTGCTGAATTTGCTCCTCTGGGCTTACACTGACTGGCAAGGACTGCAGACAGTTCCTTCCAGGGTGGTGCTTGCCTTGCAAAAGCCAGTCCTGCCTTTTGTTTCTTCACACAAAAGTTGCCTCCTCTTCTCTTTGTCACCCAAAGGCCTATAAAAACTCAGAACAACCTCTGTCAGCAACTCTCAAAGGTTTTAACCAGAGGTATGGAACCAGAGTATGGAAGCACAGAACCCTCTAGTAGTATTTGGCAATCTGGCACTGACCAACCTTGAAAAGAAGCACAGACACTGTTGGATTCTTCCAAAGTCATTGGAGGCTCTTTATCTTGTTGCAGGACATATATACAAGATATACAAACACTCCATCAAGGATCTCCAACAGTAAGTAGAAAGTAATCTCAATAAACATACTCAATCTACTACTACACATCCACTATATACAACTCACCTTCTACAACCCACTCTCTACAACCCACACAAACTCTGGGTCTCAGCAGACTGAAATACAGTCATGATTATGCTGGGCTAGTACCTGGTGCTCCACACTCTTACAGCCATTCAAAATATTTTTACTTTGATTTAAAGGCACAGTGTTCCAACAATCCCCTCTAAAATAATTTGTTATGGCTATTGACATACATTTACAGAACATAAACATTTTACCTAAGCTTTTGTACAATTCTATGTGTGCCTTAAACTCTCAGCTCAACATTTCACCTGCTTCATCCAGGACAAACATTTTGCTTTATATACAAACATTCTTTACATATAGCACATTGTTCTTGGCATTTACATGGATACAGGATGTTGTTCACAGCCTTTATTCAGCAAGCCAACAATTTCCTCATGCCTCTGTGCTGGCAACACCTTGGTGAATATAACAGCAAGGTTTTCTTGAGACATACACTATTGGCAAGTCATTACTCCCTCCTGTATCATTTGCCTTTCTCTTATTTATTAAACTTTTCTGTTTTTCTTGCCCTTTGTGTGCTCCTTGGGCCTTACATCACTCTGGCCCTTTGACAAATCATCATCATAGAATTGTAGAGTTGGAAGAGACCACAAGGGTCATCCACTCCAACCCCCTACCACACAGGAAATCACGATCAAAGCATCCCTGACAGATGGTCATCTAGCCTCTGTTTAAAGACCTCCAAGGAAGGAGACTCCACCACGCTCCGAGGGAGTGTGTTCCACTGCTGAACAGCTCTTACTGTCAGAAAGTTCCTCCTAATGTTGAGGTGGAATCTCTGTTCCTGGAGCTTGCATCCATTGCTCCGTGTTCCAGTCTCTGGAGCAGCATAAAACAAGCCTGCTCCATCCTCAATGTGACAATCATTTGGTGCATTGCCACCCTTCCTCATGTCTATAGTAGTTCTACTGTTCTGCCCCTCCATTGCACAGTTATGCACATCTGGTTCACATTTTACACATTCAACATTCTTTGCATTCCCCTTGGGTACCTTAAAGAATTTTTGTTCATCATTTTCTCCCTTACACGACATGGGAATTAAAAAGAATGGTGGTTGTTCATCGTCCTCACTACTAGTCTCACTCTTCCCCCCAGCTTTGTTTTTATTGGGTACTAACTTTGTCTTCCCCATTACTGCCACTACTCTGTATCATGTCCTTTCTTTTTCCCAAAGATGTAGCAGCATGTAAAGTGCTTGGCTGTAGCTGGTGTATGCTATAAGGGACTTGTACTCCATTTGGGATTTGCTGTGCACTTTCAGGGACTTGTTGTACCCTATCAAGGGTTTCCACCCTTCCATTTGTGGATATAGCCTCCTCTAGAGCCAGTGGTTGAGCAAACACTTTCTAGTAATCGTGTGTTTTGTCCCAACCACAATGTGTCTCAAAGTTTGCATTCTTTGAGTACACAACCTGTCCATTCCCTAGAGCAAACCGGTACTTGTTACTCATATACCCAACAAACCTCAACCTTCTCCATTTAGGTTGACCTTTTTTTCTCAATGTTTTAGGGATAAGGACATTGGCAAATTGTCCAAACACTCTAAGGTATTTCAGGCTCTCTCCCATATAACTTAAAATAAGGTCTCTGGTTAATGCTAGAACTCCAGACCCTGTTGATTATATGGTCTGAACATACCACAGCTTCATCCCACAGATTACTGAGTGCTTGGGAATCAACTAGAATGCTGTCCTTCATGGACTACAATAGGCTCACTTCTATGTTCAGCCAGGCCATTTTCAGATGGGCTATATGGATTAGTAGTTTTATGTTGAATGCTCTTTGTTCTCAGCCAATTTTGAAATGCATTACAAAGAAATTCCCCACCTCTATCAGCAATATATATGTTGTGACTTTAAAGGGAAATTTCCTCTCAACCATTGCCACCCATTCTTTAAACGTGGTGGATCAAAGTATACAAACCCATACCTTGTAAAGTGGTCAACTAATACAATGATATAATGTGTACCTCCAACAGCTGCCTTAAATGATCCTGCAAGGTATCCATGGACTACCTGCAAGGGCTATTTTGTTATCCTCTTGCTTTCCTTGGCTACAGGAAAAGCCTTTACCGTAACCCTCTTGCAGACAGTCCAGTCCAGGAATTTCTGGAATGGCTGAACTTTAACCTCTAGATAGACTTTAGCCAACTGTGCCAATGTGGCAGAACTGGCATGACCAAGTAGCCTATGCAGATAATGCACACACTGATCATGCAAGGGAACATTGGTCATAGTCACATTGGCTACATTTGGTTTGTCTGCATTATGGAAGTACATAATACAGTCTGTCCATTTTAACACCCTTGGCACAAACCCCACCTCCCCTGGAAACAAAACATGGGTTTTTCTCAAATATCACCTTATAGCCATCACCAGTCAAGGTAGAAACACTTAGAAAACAGTTCTTCAAACTTGGGGGAATTGATTCCCTAAAATGGGAATAAATGCAGTTCCCATCTTCTCAACCTTCCTTGGAGCACCATCTGCCATGTCCATTTTGGAGACTGTTGAAGGCTTCACATCTTGTAGCAGCTCCAAACAGTTCACCATGTGGTGTGTGGCTCCAGAGTCCAGCAGACACACCAGCTTGGCTCCAGCTTTAGCAACAGCTGCGGAGAGAAAACCATGCCCTGCTACTTGAGAAGACTTGCTTGCAGGCTTCTGTTGCTGCTTTCTCTGCTCCCTCTTGTGGCCAAATCTGGAAGGACAATCTCTTCTCAGATGCCGCTCCTTTCCACATGAGTAGCACCACCTCACCAGGTAGCACAAAGCCTCGCCTTGTTCATGAGATGCTGTTGTTTGGTGTTCCTTATCTGCTTTCCTCCTGGCACACTGCTGACCACGACTTTCAGCCTCAAAGCCCCTCTGCTCATTCTCTTCTTTTTCTTCATCCTTATCTGAGTGGGCAGGACTCTCTGCTGGAACTGATTCCAACTCACTCAGACCAGGCTCTTCCTCTGCTCGAGCTTCTAGGTTGAAAGGGTTCCCAGCTGGCACAGGTGTAGATAAACCTGTGCTAGGGTCCCTAGGGACATTTATATGTTATTTTATTTATATTTGTTATTTATACCCTGCTTCTCCAGCCACAAGGCTATCAGAGCAGCTTACAAATTGTTTTTAAGCAATAGCAATTTACACATCTACACTGCATTAAGCAGTTTCCAGTGTGTGTTAGAGAATTGCCCCCACAAGCCGGGTACTCATTTTACCAACCTACAAAAGGATGGAAGGCTGAGTAAACCTTGGAGCCCTCTGGAATCAAACTTGCAGCATAGTGACTTGCAGTACTAGCATTTAACCATTGTGCCACCAGGGCTCCCTGCCATGTCCTTCTCCTCCTCCTCTTCCATAGCCTCATTAGGCTCATGGAGTATGACACTTCCAGAATGTGGGTAGAGACATCTCTTGTTGGCTCTCTTGTGCATCCTGCAAAACATGCACTGACAAATGAAATAACTAGGCCTACAGAGATGCTAACTAACAGCACTGAGGTGCCTGTTCCCAACAGCAGCTAATGACAGGAGAGTATGGAAGCACAGTACCCTCTAGTAGAATTTGGCAATCTGGCACTGACCAACCTTGAAAAGAAGCACAGATACTGTTGGATTCTTCCAACTTTTTTGGAGGCTCTTTATCTTGTTGCAGAATATATACAAGATAATAGAAACACTCCTTTGATGAACTCCAATAGTAAGTAATCTGAGTACACATACTCAGTCCATTACTACGCATCCACTATCTACAGCTCACCTTCTACAACCCACTCTCTATTACCCACTCGAACTCTGAGTCTCAGCAGACTGAAATACAGTTGTGATTATGCTGGGCTAGTACCTGGTGCTCCATACCCTTCACAGCCATACAAACTATTTTTACTTTGATTTAAAGGCATAGTGTTCCAATATCTCCTCCCGCTTTTTCTCTCCCTCGTGGCAAGCTTTTGCAATTCTTGATGATGATTGCTGACTTTCCTTTAAAATTTATGAGAATCTCAGAATTGTTTGGGAAAAATGGACAAATTAACAGAAGAATATAAATGGAGAAGAATCACATAAATGAAGAATTTGTCCTGTAGGATCAGACCCAGAGTCTCTCTCTTTCAACATGTTCCTGATTTGTGTGTAACAGCAGCCAGCCAAAGAAGGCACAAGGCTGGCAGCTAGCAATGCAGGTTTGAGAGGGACATGGTCAACCTTCTACCTGGTGGGGCCATATTATATTAATGCCCCCACCTTGGTCTTATTTAGCAGTGATGACAGCTCTTTGGCATTGGCTAGCACATGCTGTTTTAAATTCCCACAGTGCCCTGAAGTACCTGACTTAGCATTGCCCTACAGCATTATGGGAAAGTAATGTGGAGGTTCATAGGCCCAGCCACTCAACAAAGAGGATCCACAGGTGCTGACAGACCTAGAATGGTGACAGGACTGAAGAAAGTTCTATAGATGGCTCTCTACCACAAATGTTTGGCTACTTAAACTACACTACTTCTGAACATGGAAGTGCTAATTTATAATGCTGCAGACTTAATTTATTGTTATGGCCTTTGGCTATGTCAGGATGCAGGGCATAGACAGCAGAGTCTAGGAGCAGAGACACTGGGGTCTGGTCAGGAACACAAGAGACAGAATCCAAATTCCAGGCAGGGTCAAACATTAGCTAAAGCCAAAAACAGTCCAGGCTCAGAGCAGGTATTAAAGAGTCCAGAGGCAAGGGAAGGTCCAGGAAGGTAGTCCTAGGTCAGAAACACAGGAATCAGAGGTCAAACAAGCCAAAGTCCAAAAACAGTCCAAGGTCAGAGCACATACCACATATGACAGGCAGGTCCAAGAGGCAAGTGAAGATCTAAACACAAGCAGCAAGGGATCATAATCCAAGAGCAAGGAGCAACTACAAGACCATGTTGGTTTGGCAAAGACTGAGGGCTGAATGCCAAATGCTGCCCTTAAATAGCAGCTCCCCTGGTTGCTTCAGGTGTGCTGCATGATTGCAGCCAGCTGTGTCTGATAGCGTGGCCCTGGTTCTTCCAAGACTCACACAGCCAGGGCCTGAGTCTGCAAAGAGGCTCTGCTGGCTGCTGAAGCCAGGGGCCTAGTCCTGCGAGGAGAGGCAGATCCTGGGGAAAAATATATATAGAAGTGAAGAATTTCCTCTACCACATTACTACAGTGTTTGACTGCTTGCTGAGTGCTGGATGGAAGATCCAGACTTGCAATCATATCATGTATAAAGTTGATAACACACTCCTGCTGAAAGAATTTGTATGAAGACACAAAGGCTTGCCTTAACAGGAAGAAAGGGAAAAGACAAAGCCTGTTGCAGGTGTACATCAAATATACTGCATGAAATTAATTAAATCTCCATATGTCCTTTACTACTCTATGCCACACGGACCTCATTACTCCATAGTACATCCCCAACATTCAGCCTCAGCCAAGTACAGAAATAAATAACAGCACTGTTTGTCATAACTGGCCTAAACCCCAGATGGAGAGGTTAGGGATGCCAGCTTCATTGTACAACGTAGATAGACCCATGTTCAACAAAAGTGGGAGATGATAAGCATGGAGACCGCTAAATCAGTTTGATAAAGTATTGCACATTACACATTCTCTTTGCAGGAGCCACTTCCCCATGCCATGCAATGTCAGCTGGTTTTTAAATATCCTGAACATAACATAATTCTACCAGGTGTGACTAAGCTACCAGAAAAGTAATTGGCTTTTTATTGTCTGTGTGTCTGGTTTTTGTGCCAAGCAGTGAGAGAGAGATGCATATGGACATATACAGAAGATATGGATCGCAGGGTGTGTGTGTGTGTGGATACCCCCCCCCCAAAAAAGGGAGAGACTTCCTGCCCTGGAGCACACCATAGCTCATTACCAGGAAATCAACAGCTCATACAGCAAGCCCAGCAGAGGTTCTGAGAACTACATGCTTATCCCATAGCACAGAAAAGCCTGGGACCACAGCTAGTTCTAGTTTTTGGAAGGTTATCCTACACCATGGCACTTGTGGGTCCTTGAGCATGGGCAGCATGTGAGGACAAATGTCAGGGACCCACTTTGTGCCATGCTACCGTCGCTGTTACCATTGCCCCTGATGCAATGATGTGACACCACCTTAAGTCTTGCTACTGCAGGCTAAAAAATGCACTTTAAGAGGGCTGCTTTTTTTAATTAAAGAAGAAAAAAGAAGAAAAGGGGCTGATTACAAATGTGTAACCTTATCAGTTCAAAACGTAAGAAGAGCCTTGGTAGATCAGACCAAAAGTCAATCTAGTTCAGCATTCTGTTCTTAGAATGGCCAGTTGGTAGCCTATGGGGAGCCCATCAGTAGCACATGAACCCCACCCCTGGATCCTGTGCAAGAAGAAAGGCAGCATAGAGGTTTGGAAGACCAAGAAGGAGAAGTTAGGAAGCCGGGAAAAAATCAGCTATTTGGTCTCATTCTGAAGGGATGCACTTAGTCATGATCCATCTCAGAAAACCAGTCCATAGGAGCAGCATTCTTCTCACTGTGGGGACCCAGGGAGACAGCAGCTGTGATGAAGGGCTGCTTCCATCAGCTAAGGGATACGAGATAACTTTGCCTTTGCCTTGGGTTTTATGGCTGCATCCACATGTTATCAATAAATTGTTTTGGTGCACCTGTGACTATGTTTCGTTTTGACAGACCCTCAACCTTGAATTGGCCTACGAACTGAGTGGATCAGGACTCTGGAATAATTATATGCAGGATATTAAATAAAGATAGATAGATAGATAGATAGATAGATGACAGACAGATGGATAATAGATCATTGAGTTCTCCCTCTCATGTTCCCCAGAGGCACACTGCATGGGATAATGGAGTTCTATATATCCATCCTATTAGCCACTGAAAGTCCTAACCTCCATGAATGTATCTCATCCCCTTTTGGGGCTCTCCAGTCTTGGCAGTCATCTTTGTATCTTGCAGCAGTGCATTCCACAGTTTAATGATGTGTTATGTGAAGGATGACTTCCTTTTATTCATCCAGACTCTAGCAACATTGAACTTTAGTGAACAACTCTAAACTCTAGTATTAAAATGGCAGGGGGGAGTCCAAAACCTTTTCTCCATCTACATCCTCCACATTATGTATCATATTATACACCTCTATCATGTCTAACTAATAAAGGACTTGTCTGTCCCTAGAGTAGCAATTATTTTCCAGATTAGATTTTGGCTAGAAATTTGTGATTTATCTCTAATGGATTATCCCCATTTCTCCTCACAGACCATATTCCTAGTCTGAGTTAGGACTTTTTTAGACACCCCTTACCATGCAAGAAACCTCTGTAACAGTAACGAAGCTGCTGCACGGCAGAGGGTCCATTTCGGACAATGCTGTCCCTCTCTCGGCATCGTAGGATTGAGGGCAGCCACACCATTTTTTACTCACAGAAGTTGTCCATGAATAAAAAATCACACGACTACCCTCAATCCTACCCGGAACAGTCACGGGCAATGCCAAGAGAGGGACGGCGTCGTCCGAAATGGACCCCCTCCCCCGCAGCAGCTTTGTTACTGTTACGGAGGCTTCTTGTGTGGTAAGGGGTGTCTCAAAAAGTCCTTAGTCTGTTAAAGTAACTGCCCAAAGTACTGAATCCTATCTGCAAGATAGGCTTAGCATCTTATATCGCTTCAGTCAAGTTTGGATTTAAACCCTGCAGTGGATTCGCCACTCCACTCACAGGGAAGCCACCAGCTTCTAACAATGATGCCACTAATGGCCAGTGTGGACAAGGTAAACTGACACACTATTTTTTTTTTCCTTTTGGTAAGTTGTGGTTAAAAGTAAACCACTAACAAGAGGAGCCTCCCCCCACCCCAGCATTATTGCTGAAAGTATTCACAAATAAGGGAGTTGTTTTGACTCAGCTCTAGCACAGTCAGGCCAGGATTTATGATATTCTAATTGCTCATCCCCCTCTGGTACTGTGTAGATCCTGGTTGGCTCTTCTGATCCTTCCCTGGCATGTAAGAGCTTCAGTTTGCTGTCAGCACTTGGCTTTCCAGCTGTTCCCATTTTCTTAGCGCAGGATTTGCAGCTTCTGTGGCTCAGAACAGTTGTTTTTCTTCCTTGCTGAGGAGACATTTCTCAAAGGCAAGCTTTTAACCAATAACATGGGCCTCAGATCTGTTACTCATACAGATTTCGGTTATACTCTTAAATTATTTTATCTGGTGCTCTCTGGACACAGCACTCACCTTGTGTCCTGTACAGCAATTACCTTGTGGCTTATCCAAAATAATAAGTAAAAATATTTTTAAGGGTTGTTGACAATCACATACGATTAGCAACAGCCCCCTTCCCATAATGTCTGGGTGAATATGCGCTACTCTTCATGCCCCAGCTAATGGACTGGCATTTCATCTCTGCAAAACCCACTATGCAGGCAGTTTGATAAGGTTCAGTACACAACATTCTGGAAGGACTGGGTTCAGTCCCTGATTTACACACAAGTTAAGTAAGCTATAGTTTAGAGCAGAAGGGGGAACTTTGGAGGATCCAAGGGCCAATTTTCCACCATCAGGACCAACCACCATATCAGGCAGTTAAATCACTGGACAAGGCTTAATGCAGGACTACTTATGAGTGTGAAACACAACTTTTGCAGCAGACTGGCTCCATATCTTATTTAATGCCTCCAGTACCACTTTACTTCAAGTCTGGCAGAATAAGTGCTCTGTTTTAAGGGCACACATGAACTTGCTGTACTAGATGATGATCCCAAGGGGCCATCTCTGTCCACCACGCCTTATAAAGCCCAAGTCTCAGAATAAGCTCCTCAGTCCGTTCAATCTGTCTCTGATATGATACAGCCAAAGTTCCATTTCCTTTCCTAACATCTGCTTTAGAGTTTAACGTCCAGATGGATCTTCTACTGGTCCACTTTGGCTAATAGTCAGCTCCTTCCAAGCCCCAGAATTCAATATGGTTGGACCCCCCGTATCCCCAGACTTACCGTGGATACTGGAAACCACAGATAACAGTGAACCCTATTAAAATAAATGATTTGTGGTAAAAACATACCATAGAGTTGCATTGGAGGACCTAGAAGATGCCTAGGGATGCCTCCCTAGGCATTTTCTAGCACAACTCTATGGTATGTGTCCCATTTGTGCCCTGCAGATAACTGAAACTACAGAAATTGGTTCCATGCATATGGGGGTCTGACTGTATTCTGTAACCACTAATGGTAAGCCAGCCAAAGGCAAATGAGAGATGGGACAGACAGGATGTAGTCTAGTAGGGCAAATGTGTAAAGAGGTGGCCTTCTCTTTCAGAAATAAGTTGCCATTCTAAGTGGTGCTAGTAGATCTGGAAGTTTTCCAGAATTTAGAAAAATATAATTTTTTTTGGACTAGAATTTCCAGAACCCTCCAGCTAATATGGCCACTAGAAACACTAGGGTTCTGGGAGTTTAAGTAGCTTTTCCAAGAGTGTTCATCAGGATTGTTAATTCTTTCTGTTAATCAGTGGCACTGGATTGGCCTTCTGTTGTCACTTAACTTTGCAGTTCATTAGGATTCTGTGTTGTTGGGCAAAAACACCAGCCTGGAATTTGCTGCAGTTCCTTCTTCTGATCAGAAGGTGGTGTGCAGCACCTTACCAGTAGTGCTGGTTAGTAGACATGATCCAGGTCAGGGATGCTACCCACAACACGGTTAGAGACCGCAGCCAGTCTGCAGGAGCAGTGGCTGATCTGCATGTTTCGTTTAGATGCTGTAGCCCTCCAATGAGAAGGTGTTGCTACTTTCCATGGAACAACTCAGGTACAAATGTGGAGAGCTGATGAAAATCAACCATCTAAATCAGGGCTTTCTCGCTGGCTGATTGGAAATCACAATTTCAATGGTTTGTTTAAATCACCTTGATTTAAATCCAATCCATCCTGGCTCTTGTACTGTGAAATAGCACACAACCAGTGTGGGGGAAAAAGATCTCTTTTTTTTAGGGCCTCACTCACTATAGCAACTCCAACTATTATGTCTTGCCTGGCTAGGTTTGCCAATGGATGGAGGGAGGAATAACAAGAATGTTGGTACAGCAGAATTTGAAAGGTATTTGAAGTATTTAAAGGGGTGTCACATTGAGGATGGAGCAAGCTTGTTTTCTGCTGCTCCAGAGACCAGAACACAGAGCAATGGATGCAAGCTTCAGGAACAGAGAATCTACCTCAACATTAGGAGGAACTTTCTGACAGCAGTGGAACACACTTCCTCGGAGCGTGGTGGGGTCTCCTTCCTTGGTGGTCTTTAAACAGAGGCTGGATGACCATCTATCAGGGATGCTTTGATCAAGATTTCCTGTCCATCCTGGCTCTTGTACTGTGAAATAGCACACAACAATTAAAGGAGCAAAAGCAACAACTCCATTTTCTCCAGCATGACACTCTCTTTGGGTGACATAGCAGTGTGAGAGGAGGAATCTTCAGTGACTCGGCACCACAGAGAGGGGTTGCACCCATTGAAGGGCTTCCCAATGAGCCATTTCCAGCAAAGATGGCTGCTGTTTCTCAACAGCCCACAAGTCAGAGTTCAGTCCTAGTGGATTCTTGTCTGTCAAGTTGTCCATCTGCTCCCAAGTCTGGAAGGAAGATCTGAAAGTTGTATGAACTCTAGAAGAGAGACTGTCTGGAAGTCTTACGATCACAACAAGCCTTGTATGTGAGCAGTGAGAACTTGGACAACTATCTCAACAAGCAGGTATTTGCGTACTCAAAATGCAAGCATAGACACACTATTACAACTTCTGCCCAGTCAGCAATTCCTTTTTAAAGAGGAGCCATATTCGTATTATGCAGCAAATGCCACAGCCTGTGTCGCTGGTGTTTTCGTAGCAGAATCAGCAAATGAAATTAATAATAATAAACTACAGATATCTAACTCTCAGGTCCTTTGACTCTTTGTAAGTGTTTATATATAATATTTAGACTCAGCACCTCAAAAGCTTGAAGCATTTTTTATTAAATCAGAGCACTAAAAATTAGCAGTACAACAAAAGCCATCTATTAATTAGTGTAGTGAGTTCCACAACTGAGACATCCTTCAGTAAGAATGCCCACTCAGGAGCCTATTATTATTTCAAATATATGTGTTTGCTCACAAAAGGTCAATCTGGATGAAGCCTATATTTGTATGCAAATCAGGAGACAAAAGAACAATGTGAGCAAATTAGTTACATTTATTTATACAATAATAAAACTGCAGAGCTGGACATGAATTCCAAAGGACCATCTAATCCACACTATTGCCACTGCAAGAACCCATAGCAAAAGCACCCCCTCGGGTGGCCACTCAACCCCTGCTTTATATACCTCCACCACTTTCTGGGCATTCTATTACTGGACATCTCTTCCAGACAGGAAGTTCTTCCTGATGTTGAGTCAGAACCTCCTTTCTTAACATTCAAAACCATTGTTTTGGGAGCTGTCCTCTGGAGCCAAAACTTCATTTGAGGCAGGAGAAGACTTTAGATATTTGAAGATGGTTATCCTATCTTCTCTAAGCTAAATATACCCAGCCCTTCCAACCATATTTGGTCATCTTCCTCTGGAAATGTTCCAGCTTTTCAATATCTTAAACTGCAACACCCAGAAATGGACACAGTCTTCCAGGTGAAGTCTGGTCAAAACAGAATAGAGTGGTGCTATTCGTTCCCTTGATCTGGAACAACTCTGTTGATGCAGCCTGGGAAAGCATTGGCTTTGTTTGCCACTGCATCATATTGTTGGCTTATGTTTTAACTTACAGACTTCTAAGAACTGAGATCCCTTTAATACATACTGCTGTCAAACCAAGTGTCACTCATCCTATGTTTGTGCTCCTAATTTTTCCTCCAAAAATGTAGGACCTTACATTTATCCCTCTTGACATTCATTTTGTTAGTTTTGGGCTGGTTCTCCAATCTGTTAAGGTCATCTTCGAACATGACTCTAGCTTCTGATGTATTAACTACCCTTCCTTGTTTAGTGTCAAGCCCTCTCTCCCTTCATCCAAGCCATATATAAAGATGCCAAACAGTACTGGGCCCAGGAATATACCCCGTGGCACCCCAGTTCCCACTTCTCTCCAACATGATAAAGAGCTGTTGATGAATACTTCTTGGATTTTGTCCATCAACCAGTTACAAACCCATTAAACAGCAACGTTATAGACCATATTTAACCAGTTTATCTGTAACAATATCATTGGGGATTTTGTCAAAGGTGTTGCTGAAACCAAAATATACTACAGCCCCATTATTTCCCTGACCAACTCAATCGAGAGGGGTTTTTTAAAAATAAGGCAGGCATGAGGTTTTGGGGTTGTTGGTTTTTTTTGAAGAAACCCATACTGGCTTTCAGGAATCACAATCTTCTTTTCAAAGTGCAGACAAATTGACTGTTTTATGATCTGTTCTAGAACCCTTCCTGTTATTGATACCAAGTTGACAGGTCGGTAGTTGCTAGAGTCTCTTTTTGGGCAGATAAGCAAGGGCTGAGGAAACCTTTCACAATTTAGTGCCCTCCAGATGTTTTAGTACACAATCCCCATTATAAGAATGTTGGCATGGGGATGATAAGAGTTCTCAGAGCTTGGAAATGTTATTTTTTGTGGACAGCTCTCACAATCCTACAGGCAACATAAAGCCTGGCTTGAGGATTCTGAAAATTGTAGTCCAAAAAGAAACCTTTTCAAGCTTGGGGGGATGTAAACCATCCTATTTGAAGGTCACCAAGTTTGGAAAGGTGGCCTAAGGGTTACGTCTATTTACTAATACAAACTGAATAAGGCTGATGAAACAATGGCAAAGCACTCTTCAGCACGCCACTGCCAATCTCCCTCCTCCTCCTCCAGATGAAGAACAACAGGGGCTTTATTAGTAGAGTCCTATGATTAATCTCCTCCTCAGCTGCTCATTTTTATTTGCCCTCGCTTGCTCAGCCATAGTATTGTGAGCAGCTTAGCTATGAAGGGAGAACTCCAAGAGCGGCTTCTGTTGCCCTTTGTAGTGGCAGAAGAAGGGGTTAAAGAGGCTTTTGCTTTCTGGAATTGTTCTACTTCTTCTTTTCCTTTGAAAACAAATGGAATTTCCCCACACAAGAGGACTGTGTCCATGTCTTGGCTGATGCAAGGTGGATGATTGGGGGGGGGTTAGAACCATGTGGGCTACCAGGAGACCTTGCCATATCCCCACTGCACCTCCCACAAAAAAATGTGTTGTTTGCTCCCAAATGCAACTTTGGAAGGACCTACAAATGCCTTGAGAAGTGCTCTCTCTAGGAATTTCTAGGTCCTCCAGCATGACTTCCAGCAGAAGCATACCACAGAATTGCAGTAGCAATAGCAATAATAGTAATAGCATTTATATTTCTATACTGCTTATCAGTGCAAAGCACTCCCTAAGTTGTTTACAGTGTGTTAGTTTACGGAAGGACAGAAGTCTGTGTCAACCTTGGAGCTCTGTAGGATCAAAATCACAACGTTGTGGGCTGCAGTACCAGCATTTAACCACTGTGCCACCAGGGCTCCCTCCACTAGAGGACCTACAAATGCCTAAAAAAGTGTTCTCTCAGATTAAAAAAAAATAGTGGGCCTATATTCATGGCTTTTCCACTTTTGCAGAGGTCCTCCACCCCTAAACCTTGCAACAATTGAGAGCCAACTATATTGCTTTTGCATAGTTCAGTTGAGAATTACGGTAGTGTGGTGTAGTGGTCTGAGCACTGGACTCTGGAGACCAGGGTTCAAATCCTCACTTGGCCATGGAAATGCACTGGGTGACCTTAGGAAAGTCACAGCCTCTCAGCCTCAGAGGGAGGCAAAGGCAACCCCCCTTGAACAAATCTTGCCAAGAAAACCCCACAATAGGTTTGCCTTAGGGTTTCTGTAAGTCAGAAACAACTTGAAGGCACACAACAACGACAATTATTGTTGCTTTATTGTTGCACAGGTTTTTGTTGTTTCTTTTTTTTTCCCTGTTGCATACTCAGCTGCCATGCTACCAGAACTTGCAAAAGTGATATTCTGGACTATAGCTGCCACTACGGCTGGGTGATTCTTGGAATTGTAGTCCAAGAAGTAACTTTTCCAAACTTTGCATCCTACCCTGAATTTCAAGTTTTAAATATTTAGCACCAGCTGCCACCATATGCTGCTCTTCATCTAAGCTGGCGAAACAAAAACTCATCTAGCACCATCACCAAGGGCCCCGTTTCTGCAAGTTATGCTAATTGTGTGCAAATAGATTATGCAAATGAGTCCTGCCCTTCTGAATTGCAAAACACTTCATAGCTTCATTGCTGCATGGATGATGCAGACCCTCCACTCTGCAGCCCCAAAGAAAGAGGGGCTAGCAATGTCCAAGACAGTAGCCGGCATCTTTAGAGCTTCCAAAAAGGAAAAACCCGCATCCGAGCAATGCCCTCCTGCCATCGAGGGCATACTACCCAGAAGCAGGACGGCTCTTCCCTCCTGAAATGCTTGCAGCAGATTAAGCCTCAAGTTTATTAAATAAAGCAGTGCTCTAACAAGGGTAATCCACAGATAATTTCACTCATTTAAACCCTATTTCATCTCCACCAAGTAGACTTCTTTCCATTTAACTGTCTTAATTCTTTTAGCACTTTCTGCTTCCCAAATTGGCTCCGATAGAGGAATTGACATTCAGCCATCATTTCCAGAAAAAGTTCAATTTAGCCCTCCGAAACCCCCACAAGCTTCAGGGGAGGAGAAGAACATGTGGAATTTATTAGCAGTGCCCTTGGCAGGATTAGCCATTCTGTCCTTGCTACAGCCGCGGCAGCCATATACTGGCAGGAGGCTGAGCAACAATTGACCCACTGCTAGCCTCAATTCACCCTTGAGAGGCTCTTAAGTGTGGCTAGCAGCCCACCCGCCTGAGTCCTGTTCAGAAGTCCCCAATCCCCTTTAGTAAAACCCTGTGATGAAATTCCCCCTTGGCCCTACTGTAGAGTACTGCCTTGTCAGATTTCTGGTGATATGGCTCAGATTTCACTTCACAGCTATACATTCAGTGGCGCTTAGAGACTGGAACAATACTTCAAGATGGGAATGCTCAACGGAGACCTCACATGGAATAGTGGTTTGAGTGCTGGACTAGGGGCTTGTCTACACAATGAAAATGCTCCTCATAGAATTCACAGAGAATGCAGGCTATCCAGACAAGATCTGAAGGGTATTAGCAGTATTTGAAGGGAGGGGGAGCTGAAAACTCCACAGTAAAAGGATTCACACTTTTCCACAAAGCTTCCTGGAAAATGTGCACAGATGTGCATTTCTGGACATGTGGCCATCTGAATTTGCATCACTGTGCATTTTCAGTCAATTGCTCTTTATGAGCCCATGTGCCCACTCAATTTGAATGAATGCGAACAGATGCAAACAGGCGTGGAAATGGTGAAGACAAATCAACTTTGCTGTGAATGGGCAAAAATGTGCATGCACTCACAGTGAACCATTGTGTCTAGACAAGCCCTAGGACTCTGGGAGATCATGGTTCGGATCTTCACTCAGCCATGGAAAACCAATGGATGACCTTGGGAATACTCCCTCAGCCTTAGAGGAAGGGAAGAAATCTTGCTAAGAAAACCCTAGGAGAGAGTTGGAGTCAAAGGTCTACAATAACAACAGTATTCAACTACGTGGATATTATAGGAGACCCCACAGGAAAGAGGCACAACCTCCTGTTTGGGCTGACCCACTTCACCCTGGGTTAGTGTTGCCAGAGTGAAAAGGGGGCATATAGAGACACTCCACAATCCTCTCCCCAGCAACTAAATGGCCATGGGTAAGAGAGCTAATCAAGGAGTCAGGAGGGCTTCAGTCATTGCATGGGATAGAAGAGAATACCAACTTTTATACTGACCAAAAACAGACAGATATGGGTATAATTGTGGAATTATTCCATCATATGCCATAAGAAGATGCCAGCCACAGTGTGCTTGAAGTCATGGAGAAATAGTCCAGCAATGGGGAGATTAAGATCAGTCAGTAGATTTAGGGATTCAAGAAAGAAGAGTATAAATACACTTTCTGGAAGAGGGAGTCTTAAACAGAGGGGTAGATGATCTTTTGCTTTCCATGAACAGGATCTCAGGTTTGGTTCATTTAAAAAACAGAGTAAAGATAGGTAACAGTGAGCTCAGTGGACCAATGGTCTAATTCAATAAAAGGCAGCTCAATATTAATATATTCATAAGAAAGGTGCATAGCTTGTCTAAGGCCAAATCCACACTACACAAATAATCCAGTTTGAAACTGGATTATTTGCCATGGCTTCTCCTGATGGAATCCTGGCATTTGTAGTTTGGTGAGGCACTAGCACTTGTTGGCAGAGAAGGCTAAAGATCTTGTAAAACTACAAATCCCAGGATTCCATAGGAAGGAGCCATGGCAATAATCCAGTTTCAAACTGGATTATTTGTGTAGTGTGGATTTGGCCTGAGTCTTTACAAACTAACTAAATAAGCCCTATCTATACACACTGTCTCTATCAGTTTGTATAGAGCCATTGTACTGTCTATTCTCCTTTATGGATCTGAAACATTGGTCACCTATCGCCACCACTTACGACTCCTCCAACGCTTCCACCAGCGCTGTTTATGCACAATCCTAAATATACACTGGACTGACTATGTGATGAATGTTGATGTCCTTGAGCAAGCAGGGATCATCAGCATTGAGGCCATGATATTGAGAACACAGCTGCACTGGGCAGGGCATGTGTCTAGGATGGAGGACCATCGCCTCCCCAAAATAGTACTCTACGGTGAACTTGCCACGGGTCAGTGTAAGAGGGGCGCTCCAAAAAAGCGATACAATGACTCCCTGAAACAACACCTCAGGCTTGGTCAAATTGATCACCAACAATGGTCCGCCCTGGCCTCACATCGGGAGGCATGGAGACACACTATCCACAATGCCGCAGCCTTATTTGAGAACTCACGCCGAAAAAGTCTTGAAGAGAAACGGCAATGCAGAAAGAATCACAACCCGGTAACACCACCTGGGGAAACCTTCTGCTGTGCTTTCTGCAACCGGACTTGTCTATCTCGGATTGGCCTTTTTAGTCATCAGCGCGCTTGCAGAAAACGCGGGATGAGTCCTTCCTGAATCTTTGTTTGCAAAGAAAAGCCAGAGAGAGAGAGAGAAATAAGCCCCTGCAGGCAGACTAAAATTTGCACTGCACCTTCTGCAAAAAATATCTCAAGTTACACAGAATCACAAAATAAAATCCATGTGATAGAGAAAACTTGGGGAATACCAAAATCAGCAGTTACTCCTAGACTTTCTATACCTATCTCATAACCAAATATCATTTAACCATTTGCTCATTGTAGCCTATTATGTGGCGACTCCTTTCGCGACATTATCTTGTTTGGTTTTTCTCCAACAAACCTTGCAACTAGGTTCTCTTGATAGAAGCTTGGCACCTAATAAATGTGGGTCAGGTAGAAATCCAACAAGTGTAGCTGTTTCCTCCCCATTCTCCTGCCCACCCCCAGCATAAATATGAAGTGAAATGGAAAGTTTGGACCTGGTAAGGGTGTGCATTTTTTTGTACAACAACATGTGCACCTGCATTTCTGAGACAATTCGGGGTGTGTGTGTGATTAGCTGGCCTTTTTTTATCTCATTCCCCAAATCTGTTACAACTCAAGTAGAAAACTGAAAGACATTGTGACCAAAATGTTGGAATGATCTGCCATTATTCCAAGGCACAGGGAAGGTCTATGGAGAGCACTTCTCAGCGTTCTGACACTTTTTTTTCCTGCCTGCAGGGGGAAAACCATCTGCTAAAAGAAAAAGCCAATTAAAAGGGTGTCTGGTAATGGAAAGAAACTCTTCGGCCAAATAGCTCTTAGGCATGGCTGCCAGCGTTGCCTACAGCTCCAGCACAGCTGCCTAGGTCCCTGTATCTTTACGCATTAATTGTCTTTGTATTATTTAAAGGGAGCTGTTGGCCAGGAAGCATCTGCAGATCTCTTTGGGAGAGGAGATGGTACAGGAAAATAAAAGCCATTTTTTTCCTATTGTCCTCTTACCATATAAAGAAACCGAGGTATTGTCTAGACAGTGAAAATGCTCCCCACAGGATTTGCTGGGAATACCTTTTGTCTCAATGAGATCCTGCTGTGGTTTGCCTTATTCAGAAGGAGGGGAGTGAAAAACTCCATTTACTGCATGGGAAAAGTCTTTGTGGCTTTTCCCGTATTTTTAAAAATAATACAAGGAAATGTGCATTAGCGCCTGTTAAGACAACCAATTCTATATGCTGTGCAGTCTCAGAGATGCTGGAACTAGAGATCTCATTGGTTGGACATGTGCAAGGGGCAGACTTTCTGGCAAGGCAGCGCCTGGAAGTGCCCTGCTGGATTTTTCAAGTTAGCAATTGTGAGGTTTTTGTTCTGCCAATTGCCCAAATAGTATTTTTTTTTTTTTGCAAAAGGTTGCACTTGCAAACCTCTGTATTAATATTTTAAAAAATTACTGTGTAGCAGTGGCAGCATTTATTGATCTAATTTATGGCTGCCATCTTGATTCATGGATGTCTGAACTTAAAAAATGGCAGATAGCTTCTCAGTGTATTGTTTTTGCAAAATATTGTGGAGACAGAAGAATGCAGCTAAAAATTGGCAATAATGTGTAGGAATAAGCATTATTTCCTCTCATGTAGATGAGCCCCAGGATATAGGAATTTGAACTCAATGTATGTTGACAGAAGCCATTTTCCCATCAGGAGGGCTATGGGGATTAAGATGGAACCAGAGATAACAGTTATGATACAGGGTAGCAGTAGGGCAGCAAGATGGAAGTCCGGGTCACTTCTGCTGTGGCCCCAGCATGGACCACAGTGTTGCTTCTGGTGTGACTGGAATGATATAATAGCATTTCCAGTTTTGGTGTTCAGACACAAAAATTGTTTTCTTTCTTGGTCTGGAGTGGATGGGAGGGGGAGCAGAAGGACCGAAAGCACCATGTTTTTGTGGTTTCAAGAGCATAATTTTGGGTGGTGAAAGGAGATGGAGGACTTGGTGTCTCCTGGATGGTTCAAGGGCCACAAAATGGGGGTCCAGGGGATGCATTCACCTTATGATTTGTACGATCCCAATCTAGCTGAGCATCCTCTTCCCAAGAGTGGCCACCTAGGGGCAGGCTGGCAATTCTAAAGTAGGGCATGATGGTAGTATCCCTTCCACTTTACTGGGCAGTATTTTCTTTTCCAGTGAGTCATGCAGGGATCATCTATATTGTCTGCTTAATCTGGAGCTATTCTGGAGCATTATGCTCCGGACTGGCCCTGAATTGTCCATGATGACAGCCATAGGCACTGGGCCAAATCTGGTGCAATGGCACATCGTTGTCCACATGGGTCAGATGGTCCAACACTCCGTTGCCTCCACTGGCCTGTCCCCTGCTTTCAGGGGCCTGTCCGTTGCCTCACTGGCCAAGCAGTTCCCTGCAAGAGCCTGGCCGGTGGCATTGCTTCTGCTGAGGTCAGAACCAGGTGGCAAGACTTTTTTATTTATTTATTTTTATTTATTTATTTATACCCCGCTCTTCAGCCACAAGGCTATCAGAGCGGCTTACAAATTGTTTTAAGCAATAGCTATTTACACATCTAACTGCATTAAACAGTTTCCAATGTGTGTTAGCTAATTGCCCCCACAAGCTGGGTACTCATTTTACCGACCTACAAAAGGATGGAAGGCTGAGTGAACCTTGGAGCCCACTGGAATCGAACTTGCAACGTGGTGACTTGCAGTACTGGCATTTAACCACTGCGCCACCAGGGCTCTTAAGACATGTGATCAATAAGGCTTAGCATTTTCCTCTTTACATTTCCCTTGTTTTCCCCAGCATGGGTATCTTATCTCCTGGAGGGGAGGAAAAAGCAATGGATCTGCTAGCACCAAGTAGCTTCACATTTTCAGAGCAGTCATTGCTGTGGATCCTTTGGTCAGGATTTCTCATCCTTCACCTAAACAGGAGTCAGAACACTAGTTTTCAGATGACTGCTCTGTGTCCATTTTGCAGTTGGCAATTTCTAAAGCCTCTACAAAAGAGAAGATTATCTTTATCGTAGCCTCCGTGATTACAATACTTATTAACCACTGTAAAAATTATCCCAACACTTTTAGAAAATCCAACTTCATCAGCTGAATCAATGACCTTTCGGGGCAGCAAATCTCAGCGCCTGACAATAGGATGAGACAGCTTCAGTGTAATGAAAGCCAAATGTAGAGGCAAAAAGCTTAATGGGGAAATTGGTCTTCTCACTTCCATTCTTTGGTCTTACATGTACACAAGTTGGTCTGAACCCAGAGTTCTTCAAAAGAAGGGCAAACCCCAATGAAAGAGATACAAAAGTAATTAATTTATTTGTGTAAAACTGTTTTGAGTCCCAGTTTTGGGGATGTGGGATATAAATAAAATTAAATTGATTACATTTTCATACTAATCAAAGAAAAAAGATATGGTTATTGTTTATAGATAATTCATAAACATGCTATGCTACATACCATTTTAAAATGGGGCATTTCCAGAGCTTGGAAATTTACTTTTTAAAAGTAATTCATTCTGTTACTTGTTACATTGATTAAAAAGTAATCCTTTTCTCTTTAATCATTATGGTGATGAAAAAAGTTGAAATTTACTTTTTAAAAGTAATTCGTTCTGTTACTTATTACATTGATTAGAAAGTAATCCTTTTCTCTTAATCATTATGGTGATGAAAAAAGTTAACTCGCTGCTTAATTTGTTGCACTGTACACTACCTTTCCATTCCTTGCAGTTGATTTTTTTGGGTGGGAAAAGAAACTTCAGGATTAGCAAGAGAATGGTTTTAAAAAAAAAACCTTGAAACTTTCCTGGCAAATGTCTCTTAAAATGCTCTTAAAAACTAATTTTTGAAGATAACTAGGAACTGTTAGTTGTTGCACAAATAAAGTAATGTTGCTCTTCCTTGTTATGTTGCTTTTGAAATGTAACTCTGTTCCATCCTTATTACCCAAAAGTAACTCATTGCACTTAACAGCCTTATGTGTAATTTGCTACTTCTCAGCTTTCTATGGCTGCTGACACACTGGAGAAATAACACAGTTTGACCACCATGGCTCGGTGCTGTAGTTTTGTGAGATAAGTTACAGGACCCCCATACCATAACCAACTTGGCAACCATATTCACAGGCCACACGCAACTGTCAGTTTCAATTTTTATGCCCTCTAGACTTCTGGCAGGCCCTCAAATCCTGATGAACGCCTCCAATTTTTAAATTCTTTTTGCATGATTTTCAAGCAGTCTTTTCCCAAAAACTATGCCAAACCACCTGCTCCCACAACCCCCCCCCACAAACATGCATACCAACTACGAACCTCCTCTCAAAACATCCAGAAAGCCATATTCTTTGGCCATATCCTGGCAAACTTCCAGTCCCATGGTGGCTGAGATACAGCTGAAGAAGGAGACATATTCGGCTGTGAGGCAATGGGGGTGGTGGTGGATTGGCTCCCAGCCCCCTAGCAGTTTCCCACCCTGATGTACAGAAACCATCCAGGCAGGTACCGTAGTTGAATCCTATTTCATTAATGGCTATGAGATAGCATCCTCCACATGAGAAACCTTTGAGAAAAACGTGTGTTTCCTGATTAATTAGGTTGGCTTTTTAGTCTATTTTAGAAAAGGTTCTCATCAATGAATCTCACTGATTAAATGATGACAGATTGCTGCCCTATTCAAAAATTTACCAAAGGTCCCTCAGTGAACTCAGTATAGGTGAGCCTCATTTTTTTGTCCATAAAATTTGTCCACAACTGCGAATCCTTCCCTATCATTATTGTTCGGCTTTTAAGCTGAAATTTTCAAAGAGTCTGACAGGCAAAACGAGCAAACAAGTCCAACCAGAAGTAAACAACAAAAATAACAACCAATGCAGGCAAAATCACCAGGCAACACTAAACCAACATAAAACAGCAGTGCTAAAAGGAGTGTTCTGTTACTGAGCTATGCTCCCTCTTTTACCATTCCATAATTCTGTGTATGAATGATATGCCAGGACTGAAGGAAGGGTTCACAGAATCATTGAATCATAGAGCTGGAATGTACTACAAGGGCCATCTAGTCCAAACCCCTGCCATTTGGGAACAAAACTATGAGCCTTATCACACAAGGGAAAGGAAGTGGAAGTGCAGCCGGATAATAGTGCCTCCTGTTCTGGCTTATCACATGACATCATATTTTTTCAGTAGTTCTTCAGTTCTGGTCCTTTGGGAGAGGGTTGTAAAATGGTTGTTTTTTTTCTAACAGATTTTTTCAATTAGAAAAATGACTCACTTTTACAACTGTCTCCCATGGGACCAGAACTGAAGAACTACTGAAAAAATACAACTACATGTAGTAAGGCAGAATGGAAGGTGCTGTTATCCGGCTGCACGTTCGCTTCTCTTCCCTTGTGCGATAAGCCTCTGAAGCACTACTGAAACATGCCCACACAACCTCTGATTAAAGACTTCCAAAGATGGGGAGTCCGCCACCCTCCAAGAAAGTCTATTCCACTGTTGAACAGCTCTTACAGTAAAAATGTTTAGGTGGAATCTCTTGTAATTTGAATCCAATGGTTCATTTTCTAGTCTCTGGAACAGCAGAAAATAAACTTGCTCCATCTTCTATATGCCATCCCTTCAGATGTTTGAAGATAGCTATCATGTCATCTCTCAAGCCTTCACCCCTCCAAGTTCTCCAAGCTAGTGGGTTCCTGCACCATTCTCTGCTGTTCTTCTCTCAAATAGTTTGTGTGCAGAAATATAGTGAGAGGGCATTCCTGCAAGAAGGAATTGAAAAACTGGAACGTGCCCAGAGGAAGACAATCAAAATGGTGGGAGGTCTGGAAATCATGCCCTATGAGGAGCGACTTAGGAGGCTGGGTATGTTTAGCCTGGAGAAGAGAAGGTTAAGAGGTGATATGATGGGTATGTTTAAATATTTGAAGGGATGCCATACTGAGGATGGCGCAAGCTTGTTTTCTGCTGCTCCAGAGACTAGGACATGGAGCAATGGACTCAAATTACAAGAAAAGAGATTCCACCTAAACATTAGGAAGAACTTCCTGATGGTAAGAGCTGTTCAGCAGTGGAATACACTTTGGAGTGTGGTGGAGTCTCCTTCTTTGGAGATTTTTAAAGCAGAGGCTGGATGGCTGTCTGTTGCAAGTGCTTTGATTGTATATTCCTGCGTGGCAGGGGGTTGGACTAGATGGCCCTTGTGGTCTCTTCTGACTCTATGATTGTATGATTCTGTGATGATGGAAAGCTGAAAAGGAGCTGGCATATCTGTGGGTGCTGTTATCAGGCTCACTCAAGTGTCACATAGAACATAAATAAAAGATCACTCCCCTGGCATCACCTCAAAAGTAAATTAAGAAGAGCAAAGAGCCTGCAGATGGATGTTGTGTGCTTGCCACACACCTCACTTTCACACTTCAGTAACAGAAGTGGAAACAATGAATTTTATTCCACCTTAATGGGCTTGACTTAGTTTTATACAGGGGTAGAAAGGCAAACGTTTATAATGTCACAACAACCAGGCAAATTTGCCACGACATGCATCAGCAAGGATTTTATTTATACAAGGAAATGCCTCTCCTCAGCAGGCTCCTCTCATGAATTCATTTCTTTCAGAATTCAAGTTGACTGCACTAATAAACAGAAGCTTTCAGGACAGCAACATGGCAGATGCCCAGAGCTGTGTAGGGTCAAGTGCTAGGGCCTGGTTCCAGTGTTTAGCAGAGTTACTACTGCTTAGCAAAATTACCTTTTTGGACAACAACTTCCAGCCATGCATAGCCATGGCTGCTGAGTGAAATGCATACAGTATCATATAATTGGGAGGCATCCCAAATGGCATCCAGTCCACCCCATGCCAGTGCAGAAATCTATAGCAAAAGCATTCCTGAGAGGTGCCCCCATCCCCAACCTCTGCTTTAAAAAAATCCAACAAAGGCTGCCTATTATACTGTTCAACAGTTCTTAATATCAAGACATTCTTCCTCATGTTTACTCAGAATCTCCTTTCTTATAATCTGAAACCATTGTTTTAGGTCCTATTCTCTGGAGCAGCAGAGCACAGGCTTACCCCATCTTTCAAATGGCAGCCCTTAAGATATTTAAAGTTGGCTATTGTATCAATCTCTCCTTCTGTAGGCTAAACAGTCTCAACTCTTTCAGTTATTCGAACTCCTTTAGTCATTCCCCTTTACTATTTTGGTTGCCTTCCTATGGATACTTTCCAGCCTGCCAATATATGAGCACATTCCAAACGTACACATACAAGCTTGAAACACAGATATACATCTTTATTAAATATCTATGCATACTTTCCTGGGAATGGTTGTACAACTGGCATAGTTTTAAGGAAACACAGTTTTCATTTAGGAGGGATGGCATAGTCCTGGGCAGTGCCAGGGTGAGATGTGGGACACTGAAGCGAATTCATGCCCAGCCATTGGGAAATCTTTTTCAGCTTCTTTTTGTCTTCTAGGAGGTTGTCTAGATGGTGAAAATAATCCTAATAGAATGTGAGGAGAATACCTTTTGTCCCAATGAGATCCCGCAGTGATTTGCCGTATTCAGAAGTTTTTGCTGTACTGCAGCGACCAAACAACTTTTTTAAGTGGAAGGTCACAGTTGCGCACAGTTTGATTTACAGTTTAAAAAATACTGTTTAGCAGCGACAATTTATGAAGAATAATAATGTGAGTAATTCACTCTTGGACACCATCTTGATTCACAGGCATGGCTGGGTGTGCACTTCAAACATGGATAGCTTCACATACCAGCAATTTTGCCAAAGGACCATGGAGACAAATGAACGCTGCTGTGAATTTGCATTAATGTGCAGCAATCCACATTATATCTTCTCTTCTAGACAAGCCTTAGGATTTCAGAAGGCTTCACGTATACACTTTTACCCTCTCTGTGCAGCAATATGGGATCCCAGATTACTGTGTTTTGAAATAAAAACACTCCAGAATCTGATCTGAGGTTGCATTTGGCACTGCTTTTCTGCAGAATCCCAGAAGCTGTGAGAATATTGGGACTTGGCCAGTCCAGTTTCAAGTCCCCACTGAGCCAGGAACCTAACTGGGTGACCGTAGACTTGTTACTCTCTTCCAGCTGGACCTACCTCACAGGGCTGTTATGAAGAGCAAGTGAGAAACAGCAGCATATATGCTGGCTTGAGCTCATTGGACATAAATATAACAAATAGATTGTAAATAAAGAGCTTGTCATCTTATTCACTGTGACTCACTTAAAACCACAACATGCTCTTTGTCTACACCACTCCTCCTTTTGCCTGCAAGAAGTATATTTTTGAAAAGGCTGTGATGGGTGTTTTATGGTTGTAAATATTAAAGAATTTTTCAGACACCCCTCCCCCACCCACCCACCCACACTGCAACTGTGCCGAAATCACTCCAACTTCCATTCATTGTATGTTTAGGCTCCCTGGGAAAGGGACTGCCCTTTGTGAGGCGTGTGTGGGTGAGTTTTCAAAAGCAATTAAGCAATTTATGAACACAAATCCCACAGAGTTTCAAGGGGACGTGGTGTTTTATAAGTGATTGTCTAAGAATAGTTTATGTGCGGGCAGAATTAAGCCTGTCACCATAGCTCTAGGAGCTGAGATGGTGAAGACAGAGGGTAGTTGGGGTTATAAAGGACATTGGAAGTTGTCTTCTAATGAATCATGTCATTGGTGTGTCCACATCAGAGCCTGGAAAAGTTACCTTTCTGGAATAAAACCAGAGAATTTTGGGAGTTGTTGTTCAGAAAAAAAGTGACTTTTCCCAAGCTTTAGTATGGCTCAGCCTGCTATAACATCACCAACCTACAGCCCTCCAAATATGTTAAACTATAGCTCCCATGAACCCCAGTCAACATGGGGAAACCTGATATAAACTGATATATGGCCCTCCCTCTATCCCAACTGCCATTGCCCTGGCCAAAGAGAGAGAGAATAAAATGCTAGACTTAATCCCTTCTGCTACTGCCATACCCTTTCCTTTTGTATCAGGTCTTCATTAGATTGTAAACTTGAGGGCAGGGAACTGTTTTGTTCTTCTTTTTCTTGTAAAGCACCATGTACATTGATGGCACTATAGAAATAAAAGATGATGGTGATGGTGATGATGATATATTCTGACCAGTAGTGGATCTCCAGTGTTTATAGGCATTTCCATTACCTGTTATCACCTTGATTTTGATCTTAAGAGATTTAACTCCAGGTTAAAAGATTCTGGGTTCAACCCATCTGCTGCATGCATCGTGGCAGGTGGCTTCACCACTGAGCTATGGACTCTCCCCATATTCCTGCATGGAACCATATTCTCTTACAGCCCTATGCAGGACTATATGGCCTATTAGAGCATATTCTGTACTTTCTTACAGAAGTAGATATATTCAGGAAGGTGACAATTCCTGCAAATCAAGACAGGAGAGCTTTGTACACCCCTAAGCAGACAAGCAACAAAGACAGATACAAGCAACTGTGTTTTTAATCCCACATCAACAGTTATTTTATTTATTTATTTATTTATTTATTTATTTATTGGATCTATATCCTGCCTTTCTCCTAAGATGGAATTCAAGGTGGCTTACAATAATTAAAAAAAAACAACCAAACCCACAACTGAAACATTACAAGTTGCAAAAGTTAAAAAAGAATTAAATTAATTACAATTCTTAAAATATGGGAGATTATCAGACGCATCAAAAATGGTGTTATAACAATGCTTGTGTCTTCTTGTGAGACGTGCTGAAATCTCGTTCACGGAGAAATGCAGAAGTAAGCAGCACGAGTGCTTGTATTGCTGGATTCTTAGGGTGATTTTGTATCATTATCATGGCAACATGCAAAAACATGTGTCATTGTGCCAGAACACAAACGCTGTAAAATATAGTGCCATAATAACGTTTTTAGGCACTCATCTGATAATCTCCATAGTTAAAAACATAACAGAAATATTTCTGCACACCAGGGCCTGCCTAAGAATTTTTACTGCCTGAGGAAGAACAGCAACCAGTACCCCTTATCTACTTTTCATGTCAAAGTGTGTAGGACCCAGAGCCAGACACATTGTTTTAACACATGAGACAAAACAGCCCACAAGCACTGATCTCCACCTGCGCTTGTAGAAACACGTGACTAATGAGTAGCAAATTGCTGCCCTTTTGTGATGCTCAAAACCCTGAGGTAGTCACCTTACTCCATCTCATAGTAGGCCTGCCTTGCTGTATGCGTGATGGTTGATTTTACCATCTACTATAAGGAATGGGGACATAGGATGAGCAAGAAGCTGTGAAGTGGGAAAGTAGAGGAAGGAAAAGCCCACCATGCAACCTGAGTAGTATTTTCAAGTAGTAGAAAAAGCTGTAAAGACAGTATTCTGTTTCAATACACAAGACTCCACAAATGCATGAAGTGGGTCACAGCAGGTGTTTGCCACAGGCACCACTTTGAAAGTCCTGCCCCCCCCCCATTTGGATGATCCAAAGGGACCATTTGTGATCCTTTAAACATTCTTAGACAGCTCTTCAAGGTTTCTGTACAGCTGGCTAATCACACCCCAATGTGCCTGACTGACCTACTTCTCCTGTTCTCGGCTCTCCTCCATTTTCCCCTCAGGCTCGGAGTAATTAGCTCTCCTCCCTCCAGAACAAGCAGGCCCTTGATCGCACCATTCCCAAAATAGGTGTGATCAGTAGCCAAGAGGTATGCTAATTACAGCTAGCCGGAGGAGGAGAAGAGAGCATTCAGACATCCTCACGGGAGGGTTGCTTTCCTAAATGGTATTCATGTTTCTGAAGAGTTGGTGAGAGAGGCATCAGGGCACTTGCAACAGACTCACCCACCCACCCAGCAAGCCAAAGAATGAATAAATAATGATGTCTCAGCTGTAGGAAGGTTCTGTGCACTGGGCAACTGTAAGTGAAAAATTGCAAAAAATATTGGTGATCATAGGAGCCAGTGTGACATAGTGGTTTGAGTGTTGGATTACAACTCCGGAGACCAGGGTTTGAATCCCTGCTCAGACATGGGAAAGTCACACACACTCAGCCCTCAGAAAACCCTGTGATTGCAGTCACCTTTGGACCACCATAAATCAGAAACAACATGACGTCATAATAATGATGATGGTGATAATTATATTTTTATTTATATCCTGCTCCTCTACAAAATGCACTTGGGGCGGCTTACAAAACACAATATACACCAGTGACTATATATAAAAGTTTTTTTGTATCACCAAGGAATGACCACAAGAAGCTCCAATGCAACTGGATTCTAGAGCCTAAGAGCAAACAATGAGCCGCCTTGGCAAAGCAGAGCGGGAGTTTTATATCAGCTCAGAGCCTGGATGGGGGGACCACTTGACATATTGCCTTGCTAGAATAACCAGAGTTTGGTCAAGTTACATTTTTTTAGTCTATAGCTCCCAGAATCTCAGTATGGCTGGGGGATTCTGACAGTTGTAGGACTTTATCACACAAGCTCATTCTCTCATAGCAACCACATTGTCGGAAATGGAAACATATCGGTATTGAAACAGTCACTATCACGCTTCTCTGCAATTGCGCTATAGCACTGCTTTAGTGATGCATGGTCCTGCTATGAGTCCTCTGTACTGCCTTGCTGATCTGGCTGGTGTTTTCATCACACATTAGCCCTTCCCACAGCCCTGGGAGGATAGTTGGTTTCTTTCCTCTGTGCAGCTATGTGGTTTGGCAAAGAGATGAGCTTCTTAAAGGCTTCCAAGAGCTGCAATTCACCTTCTTTTTTTGGGGGGGGGGAAGTTGTTCTGGGGATTCTGCAGGTATTAGAGGCCACAAAAACATCCTTAGGGAGCCACATGTGGCTATAGCACCACATTGTGTCCATCCCTAGTCTAGAAGTTCAGAATTCTCCCAGTCACTATTACAGGTTCAAGAACTTCCAGAAATATGTATTCTTACCCCAGGTAGCATCCCTGTGCATGCCCTGGGCTTGCGGAATGGAAAACTAGCCTCCAGCCAGCTGTGAAATGTTAATAAAAGCTGTGTGTGGCATCCAAGGACTGTAGGGAGGAAGTTGTTCCTTTTCCTAAAAATAAAAGTGAGGTATCAATGCAAAGAGAGAACTTTCACAGCAGGAATTTCCAGCTGCATTTTCCTCCTAATCTACACAAGCATCGAATAAACGCCGACAGAACTGTTCCCAAACTCTTTGAATAAAAAGCAGCCAAGGTGGCACAGACCTGTATCCTTCCATAAACTAAGCACCACAGAGATTATTAAGAGTTTGACAACATCGCTAAATGGAATTAAAGGCAATTTAAAAGAAACAGGGAGGAAAAGGAAGGGAAATCTTACTTCCAACAACAAAATAATGGTGTCAGAATTCTTTTCTTTTTTTTCTTTTTTTTTAAAAATATGCAACACCAGGGAAGCATCCCATATTTAAGTTACCAAAACAAATTGTGTCTTTTCTTAGTGGGCACCCCCAAGAGACCTTGACTGCAAATTTAGATACAAAAGACTCCCATAAGGTGGTATCATCATGATGAAAATGAAGCAAAGGCACACACTTATTTTTGACTCATGCTTGGAGCAGCCAGCAGCTGAATCTCACACAAAACAAGGCTTCAGAACTTAAGATGTCAAGGTTTCTATCACACACACATGCACACGGCCCAGGTATATCAGTTTTGAACCTGTTTAACTGCTGTGGATTCTACGTAGGGAATCCTGGGGAAAGCAATCTGGTGAGGATGTTGAAAAATTCTAGACAATTCATCAAAAGATGTGTTCCTTTTCACTTCCATATTATTGCTCCAAAGTGTCTGAAATTTTCCCTCATTCTACTAGCTCTCTATCACCACCACACACACCACCACTAGTCTGGGCATCAGAACTGCCAGATTTGAGATGAGACAAAACATCCTCATTTTAGGAACAATTTTTAAAAGATATACAGTACAATCCCCATATCTGCTGGGGATACATTCCTGGACTTATCGTGGATAGCGAAAATCACGGATAGTAGCAAACCCTATATTTCCACCAGAAGATGACCATAGAATTGTGCTTGAAGACTAGAGAGAATGACTCTCTAGGCATTTGGTGGTCCTCCAGTGAGACTCTATGGTCAACATCCACCAGAAATTGAACGTAGAATTGAGTTGGAGGACCTAGAAAATGCCTGGAGAGAACTTTTTTTTTTTTTTGCAGGGGGAAGCGGGTAATTGAAACCACAGGTACCGGTCCCACAGATACAGGGGTTGCACTGTACAGACACACCTTCTTGTTTAAATAAAGCTTTCCACTCCTAATTTCACTGCTTGCTCATGCTCCCTTTCTAATTCTCCTGTGACCTTTCTGTAAACTGCACACCATGTGCCCTAGCTTCCAAAATGCAAGGCAATGCTTCCAAATGCAAAGCTGTTAAAACCCAATGAACTAATGAATGAACACTCATTTAGATTCAGACTAATTGATTCTGATAACAAAGAACGAACAAAAGAAACTCATCTGTTCATTTCACCCTATTCATTTTAAAAACACTCCTTCTAAATTAATCTCTGGTTCCTTCCCAACACCACTTGTGCCGTATCTCTTTCATCAGATTATGCACGTTTTCTGGATCACATTCTATAGTCCCAGGGGCCTTTCAGTTAACAAGACAGTGATCCAGAGGTAAGAAGCCAATTCCTCCACCCCACCCCATACAGTATATGCAAAACCTTTTAATGAATGGCAGGAACATTGGTCATTGCTAGAGCCCATGCGCTCCTCTATAGCTGGGAACTGATATGCAAATCCACAATTGCAAAACTGAAGTGTTGCTTCATCACAATTTAGTAGAGCTTGTCAGGGACCAGATGACACTGCAGACAGATTCATTTCATTCAAACCAAGTGGTGACCATTCCTGTTACAGGGAACTGGAGTCCATTGTTTCTGCAGGGAGCAATAAGCAAGAATAGCCAGGATGACAACTACAGTTGTACTCACCGATTCTCAGTGAATGGGGGCTGGCAGTGATCTTCATTAGCCACACCAAAAGGAGCACCAGAGGCGCCAAGATCCGGGGCATCTTCTATAAATCCTCATGGAGCTCTGTGGTGGTCTGGGCATGACATAACTCTGCAAAAGAGACAGACAGGGAGAAGGAAAAGATGTTAAGAAAACCTGCTAAGAAAGATGCCACTGTGTGTGGCACACACACGTTCTACAATCTCTGGCCCTTTATCTCCTGTTTCACCAGTGCTGCAGTCCTTTGGCAAATGAGGCTGTGCAGGCCAAAGTCTTAACAGAATGAACTAAACCCCTGGCTTCAATGCGGTCAGGTGAGAAGAAGCAGCAGGCACAGTTCTACCATGTCTAGGCCCAGAACCAGATGAAAGGCCATCCCTCCATCCCAACTGCCATTGCTGTGGCCTAAGAGGGAGAGAAGAAGAGGCAGACAAAGCTCCATCATGCCCAGGCCTAGAAGCAGAATAGGCAATATCTGCTGAACTTAATTGACTCCCACATTGCCATGCTCTTTGTGTGTCTTAATTAGATTGTAAGTCCGAGGGCAGGGAACTGTTTCATTCTTTTACCTGTAAACCACCATGTACAATAATGGCATTATATAAATAAGTGGTGGTGATGGTGATGATGATTACCTGTCCTAATGGGATCCCACATAATTCCACCATATTCAGAAGGAGGAGGGCCAAATCCACCATAAACCCCGAGGGAACAGCCCTCGGGGCTTTTCACAATGTTTTGAAAGAATTCTGTGGAGAATGTGCATTAATGATCATTAGGACAGGAGAGTGCATATATTCGCATGCCTAGACAAGCAGAAGTAGAAAGCTGATTGGCCAGATGGTAGCAGGGAGGCAGGGCTTGCTTAGAAGGCAAGCATCTAGGAACTGCCATCTTGGATTTTTGCTTTAGCGAGGGAGTGATCATGCGACACATGAGCCTTTTTCTCTTTTTTTAATGTTTATTTAGGTGGAATTGTGCACTATTACACATCCACACCTTAGATATGCCTTTAAAAAAAAATACTGTTCGGCGGCAGCAACTGGCAAAAATAAAAATGCAAGTTGCGGTCACCATTTTGAATCGCAGGTATGCCCGTTGGGACAGCAAAAGTGGATAGCCTCATATGCCTGCAATTTTGCCAAACACTGTTAGGACATGTTGTTCCTGCTTTGAATTTGCATAAGTATGCATCAATTCACATTTTCCCCCCCCCTCATATAGATGGGCCCTTAGAAAGCTAAAGAGAACCTCTATATTCAGAAGCAGTATACCTCTGGATCCCAGATCCTGGGGGACATCTCCTGAGGAAATTCTGCTGCTTCATGGTTATTTCTAGACTTTCTGAAGGAACCTAGTTGTCTCTGTGGAAGCAGGAAGCTGGACTGGATCAGAGCTTGGGGAAATAACTTTTTCCCAATGTTTCAACTGGATTGGCCTTTTGTCTGATCTGGCAACAGAAGGTTACATTCATAATCTTGGATCTTCTGAATAAAAATAAAGCATTCACCTGTTGCTCTGGGGCCTCTCTCTTTAAGTGTCATTCCTACCTACAAACTGCTTTTCTACTGTTTATTCCTTAATATATTCCATAACCTGGCTGAGAGTCTCTCCCTTGCCACCACCATGGCCCTCTTAGATTCATGCTACCAGCATTTGCAAGAGAGCAAGAATTAAACCAGCCTGAGAGGCTTCAGCCTTTAACCAAGCCAGTGGTTATTCTGCCCACTTTTGCATGATTGACAGGCAGGTGGAAGGAGGCACTAATTAGCCCTAACATGGTACTGTCAACCATCGGGTTGATCTATAGCAGGGGGCGGACCTTATACAATTATTAAGAGCTATTTTCTTCTATTACAGATATGCAGCTGCAAAACTGAATGAAAGATCAGAACAAAAACAGGGACAGGGGCTGGAGGATGGAGATTCAGAAACAGAACCTTAAAATAAAAAATTGTCACATATCCAGTAAACGGCAGCAGAGTGAGGATGAATATTTTTTTTCAGAACTGTATTGCCAACCTGGTGTATCATGCAGAATGTACCATCCCTTCTCTACGCTTTTAACTCATATCAACAAACTAAGGCTAATTCACACATTCCAGATATGTGAGAGCATGGCCAAAGGAAGACGACATTGTACTCCACTTCTCTTATTTTGTCCCCATCTCCTCCACCTAACAGGCCTGACATTATTATATGGTTTGGGTTTCTTTTTTTCAAGGGTAGAAATGAGTAGAGTTGTATAAAACGTCACAATTCAACTCAAAATCAATGAAAGACAAGGACAGGTATGGAGAGTGTTAGTGTTAGTGTTACTCAGATGTTAGTGGACTGCAGTTCCCATCAGTCCAGGCCAGCATGGCCAATGGTGAGGAATGAAGGGCCTGCTGTCCAACACCTAGAAAGTCACCTTCTAATCCTTGGCCTTGGATTATACAGACCCCTACCCTGTCCTCAGATCTTTTAAGGCTACAATCCTAATGACATTTACTATGCAGGAACTTCCTTTTAAAGCTCAGCAAACACACCTAGAACAGCACTGTATGTTTTTTATTGGAATGGCTTTAGCTTCCACTGATATTTTACATGGAAGATAGCTCTCCCACACACACATACACACAAAAATTCACTTCTGGTTTCATTTGTGGGTAGCCACGGGTTATCACACAATGGCCAAAATCTTAAGTCAATGAGACAGAGTGTTAACCTTATGCTCATAGAGTTACATGGCAGTTGCATAATGCCAGTTGCATCCATGCACAATGCTATGCACCGTATGCACAACTCCGCTTCCACGTCCTCAAACTGAATACAGTTATTCCCATCAGACAAAAAAGGTCAAACTAT
This sequence comes from Gambelia wislizenii, assembly GCA_030847615.1. NCBI lineage: Eukaryota > Metazoa > Chordata > Lepidosauria > Squamata > Crotaphytidae > Gambelia > Gambelia wislizenii. Next base: position 38,030,226 of record JAUMIR010000007.1, read on the forward strand.
TTGCCTAGCAGAATGTTGCAATAGCATTGATATTTATATACTGCTTATCAGCGCTGAAGCACTCCCTAAGCGGTTTACAATGTTTTTTTAGCTAATTGCCCCCAACAAGCTGAGGCAATCTTGGAGCCCTCTGGGATCGAACTCATAACCTTTTGGCTTGCCGTACTGGCATTTAACCACTGCACCACCAGGGCTCCCTATGTAAGAGACCAAGAGGATTCTAGCCTACATATGTTAACTGTTTTACCTTTTGTCAGGATGCCTGTGTTATCACTAATAGTTTTATTAACAGCTTGTATTAAGTTAAGGAGAACTGCCATTCCAGCCACTTCTGGTTTTTTCTTTCTTATATATTTATTTATTTGGCATTTTTGGCAGTCTAGGCAACCCCCTAAGCTTCCCCAGGTAAGAGAACTGGTGTCTAGACCCATCCCAAGTTGCCCCCTCATCACACACACACACACTGTAAATAAATGCAGCCCTTGGGCACTTTCACAAAAAGCTTTATAAATGGAAGGTGAAGCTGATACTGGTCAGAAAAATTCAGGGACAGGAGACTAAATTAAGGATGGAGAAGGGCAAGATGGATTGCCTGGAGGGGGAGAGAGGAGGAGAGTCCATGCTGAGGAGAAGGGAGCACCAGCTGACAGCTGGAAAAACATCCTTGGTTGCTAACTTTAGCTATGAGAGCCTGAGAACAGCCTTCCTGTCCCAGGGCGACAGCAATGATAAATGAGGCAGGAGGTAGAAGAGAGAAGATTCCCAGCACCCTGGAAGGTATCAGTAATTGCTGCTGAGAAACCAGACAGTCAATGTACAACCAAGCAACTGAAGAAAAGGAGAAGATCTCCCATCCAGCAGTCGATTAGTGTCTCATCCGCTCAAGGCTGAACTTATACCTGCCAAATAATCTTCGGCTTAATGACAGTCATTTAACTCCCCCAAGATGCAAGGGCTTAGTATGGAAAGCACTGGTGATGTGGCTTATGCCGGCAGGGAAGTCATGCTGTCAGACCTAGGAAGCTGTTTGCTTTCATCCAGGAAACCTATCAGCTGATTGCAGTTGACAAGAGTCGGAAAAGGGCCACTCAGTGGACTGCACACACCAAGTAGCACTCTGTGACTGTTTCAAAGAATCATATAATCATGGAATCTTGGAGTTGGGAGGGAAAGCAAGGGCCATATAGACCAGTGGTGTCCAACCTGTTGCCCATCAGGTGTTTTGGACTACAGCTCCCATAATTCCTGACCATTGGACCAGCTGGCTCAGGCTTCTGGGAGTTGGAATCCAAAACACCTGGAGGGCCACAGGTTGGACACCACTGATGTAGACCAACTATGCAGGAATACACAATTACCGCACTCCTAAAAGATGCCCATTCAACCTCTGCACAAAGACTTCTAAAGATGGAGAACCCATCACCCTCCAAGGCAGTCTATTCCACTGTTGAATAGCTCTTATGGTTAAAAAAAAAAAGTCTTCCTAATGTTGAGGTGGAAATCTCTTTTTTTGTAATTTGAATCAATTGGTTCATTTTCTAGTTTCTGGAGCCATAGAAAACAAGCTCACTCAATCTTCTATACAACATCCCTGTTGGACGAAGCCAAAGCCCAATGTAGCCCAGAATCTTGTTTCATAGAATCATAGACTCATAGAGTTGGAAGAGACTACAAGGGCCATCTAGTCCAACCCCCTGCCCTCAAGGAATACACAATCAAAGGACCCCCAACAGATGACCATCCAGCCTCTGTTTAAAAACCTTCAAAGAAGGAGAATCAACCACACTCCAAGGCAGCGCATTCCACCACAGCACCCAAGATAGATGCCTTAGCATGGGGGTGGGGAACAGAACAACTATAAAGGCAACAACTATGTCCTCACCACTCCCACCCTGCCAGCACATTCCAGGCATCAGCAGCAGGCAATGCATCCTCCCTCTGTTGTGGAGGTTTCATATAGCCATCATGAACCTGGAGGTTGTATACCATCTTAGCTGACACCAGAGTAACATCTGAGACAGAATGTAAGCCTGTGACTCTAACATCTTCACTTTTTTCTTCTGTATAATTTTTAACATCTTTGCCTGATGAAGATGCCAGTGGCACTCTGAAAGCTTGCATGACACTTTTTTTTTTTTTGCATTTTTGTTGGCAAATAAAGATCTGAACATTCTGTTTCTGTCTCTTGGATGTAAAAGTGTTGCAGTAGCCCCTCAAATGCATTGATGAAATAGCTCTGAAAGGAAGGGTAATAGTGAAGGTATTATGATGGCAGGCATCTTGCCAGAAGAACTGAGGATGCTTGGGACTTTATCAGGCTTGGCAAATATGTCATCATAATGATGCCAAATAAACATGAAAGGGCACCCATTTCACATGATGCCATTCTTTCACGATTATATGATATTAATAAAGCATTCTTTTTTATTGATGGGCCAAGCCATCAATAGATCAACCATGGCAATTTTCTCATGGAATTGCCTATGTGTGAAACTGCATCCCATTCTGATGCTGCAAATCCAGTGTCAATGGGAGGTCCCCGCCAGAATACTTCTGAGAGAGAATGTGAAAAGTAGGTATGGGATGGTCTTTTTATGAACCTCCCTGGCTTACTTGGAAGTTTTTACATGTGTTTCAGTGCTTGTGTGTTCATTTTGTTTTTTATTTTAGCTGTTGTTTTTTTTTACTTTTAAATGCACTCATGTCTTCTCGCGAGGACTGCTGAGATCATGCGCCCTGGCAAACGTGGAAGTACTAGGCTGCTTTTTCACGCTATTACACTGACGTTTGATAAAAAGGGTTCTTTTGCCAGCACACTAACAGTTTAAATCATGCTAGCAAAGAAATGCTTTTAGAGGCTTGACTGATAAAGTCCTTGGTTGTTGTGGAGGGAAGCTGAAACTGAGGACAGCTGAGTTGCCGAGACTGTGTTTGGCACACACACACCCTTCTCCCGTGCAGGTACTGTAAGAAAGCATCTTGCCAGAGGAGTGAGCCTTTTGGCAAAAGCACAAGGCTTCTTGCCCTGGGGCTCTTAGCCTGGGGCTAAAGCAGGGTCTTGCTTTGCCTACTGAATCCAGATGGAATAGACAGCTGAGCAAGACAAGCTACTACACATTGGCCTTGGGAAGCTTTTGCCAGAACAGCATATTTGCTCTCTAAATAAGAAAATGGAGCACCAATTGAGTAGAATCCCACCAGGCCAGCTTTGGCTAAGTATTGGGAGTTCTTTGAGCTAAATTAACCTCTGTGTGTGTAGTTTATAATTTATTTATTTATTTATTTATTTATTTATGCGTGCAATTTGTATGCCGCCTTTCTCCCAAAATGGCACCCAAGGCAGCTCACAAAACAATTAAAATCACAATTAAAACCAATTAAAATATAAAGTAAAAAACAGATAAAACCAACATAAAAAAATACCCCGATAAAAGCCACAATTATATGTCAAAGGCCTGCTTAAACCAGAATGTTTTTGCCTGCCGGACAGTTAGTTTGTTCTGTATTTCTGGTCAGCCAAAACATGCATTCAAAATAGACAACGGGTGCTACAATTTCAATCATAATGGGCAGGGGGAGATATAGAGGTGGAGGTAGAACAAGGCAATGGAGGAAAAGTGGGAGAGACATCTCGTTCACCATCCAACCAACAGATTCCTGGCTATTCTAGTAGAACCCCATCAAAGCACAAAGTACTGCTGCTTAATGCCAGGCTGGTGATTGGGAAGAGTTATATGCTCCAGGACTTGATCCTGGACATGCAATCTGACTTTGCATGTATAACTGAAACTTGGTGAACTGATGACAAGAGGGTCAGCTTGATCCAATTATACCCAGCAGGTTTCTGGGTGTAGCAGCAGGCAAGATTTGATAGGCAGGGAGGAGAACTCACAGTGATCAATCTTGAATCCATTCCTCTATTGAGGTATCCTGTCTGACAGGCTCCAAAGTTTGAGTGTATACACCTGGCAAAAGGGCAACAAGATAAGACGGGGATCCTTTTGGTGTGCCACCCACCCCACTGACCACCCATCTCTTGGAAGTGGTGTTAATCCCCCCCAAAATGTATTGTGTTGGGGGATTTTAAAATCCATGCTGAGGACCCTTATCAGGAACACCCCTGGCGAATTGCTTTGGGCTTTTTAAGAAATGCATTGGGCTTTTTAAGAAATAAAAATTTTATAGCACATGGAGCTTTGCACCCTCCTCAAGGCCAGCTCAGGATTTCCTGGCTTTCATGGCAGCCATGGGCCTGTTGCCCATGGGAATTCTCTGAGGATGCCAGCCACAGATGCAGGCGAAATGTCAGAAAGAAACTATTCCAGAACACGGCCTCACAGCCCAGAAAAAAACCCAAGGAAAATATATTTCACAGAGTGTTATGATGTTACATTTTTATCTTGCTTTTCCACAAGGAATTCAGCCAAGACTCATACAAGGCCCTCCCTTCTCTCCCCATTTTACCCTCACAATACCTGTCAAAGGTAAGTGAGTCTGAGAAACCGTGACTGACTTGGGGTGCACCCAGATTCAAACTAAGACTGAGTTTGTTTGGTTAAACGAAAGTCATTAAAGGGAACTGTGGAATGGATGTATTTGCTCCACTCTTAAAAATCAATTGCAACTACACAGTTCAATTCTCCTACCTGTGTGTCCAATGCTAGAAATGCACAGCTCCTATTCACGACAGTGGGAATTGCACAAAGGAACATCTAGCTGGGCAGTGCTCCACCACCAACTAAAGCTGTGTACGAGCCAATAAAACAGAACCATGCAAACATACCAACCCTAAGAGATGCATAAAATACCCTTCTCTTGCTGGAGCTTTGAGATATTCCAAAACACTGCATTACTAGTGGGGTTTTTTGGGGTTTTTGGCCAAATCTTGTGAGATTTTGTTGTATGTGGGGAAATAATCATTGTAATGTAAAAGCAATCTTGTGTACCTCATTCACAATCTTAGATAAGTCTAGGGTTTTTTCCCTGCATGCATTTTGTTCTCCCAAAATTCCCTTCTCTTACTTCACTGGGCACTTCTAGCCAACTAGAAGTGCTGGATGATTCACACATGACCTAATTTGAATTTTATTGCTTTTGTGTGACTTGTCTTTTTTCTGAATCTGACTCTCCATGAGAATGGATGCATCCTAAGCTTTCCTGTAACCATGCCATGATGCATCGGAACCCAGCCAAGGCTGGTGAGTCTTTCCTACCCATTCTTAGTCAGTTTAGGGACCTTTTCTTAAGTTTGTTTTAGTATGTAGATTGAGACTGATATACCTTCAGTAAACTTTGTTTTGCATTTTAAACTGACTCCTTTGTTTTGTAATGAGTCTAATTTAACTGGGTGATCCCAGATCTCTGAATACACTTTCAAATGATAATAGAGCTTAAGTCTTCTTCTTAATCGCACTCTGCATAAAGAGTGAAGTCAAATGTGACTGAATGATTTTACCTTTTTTAAAAAAGGAGATAATTCTTGTTGTTTTTAAAGGACTAGATCCTGCAATTTTATTTTTAGACTCATTATCTTCCTACAGATTTCATTGACAGATATAAAGTCCAAATCACAATAATTTATTCCCACTGCCTGCCTGCCCACCCCATCCCTGAAACGTACAGCACTGAAGATTTATTACAGAGTTGGAAAGGTGTCTACATGAGTTGATTCAATAAAAGAGATACAATTTTCATCTGTTCTGTGTGGCCAATGTCCCAAAGTGAGCTGAATTCTCTACCCTCCCTCCCCCCAACACCACCATGTTTAATTAAGGGGAGGATAAATTCTTAAACACAGAGTAAAATGTGCTGGCTATTGGGAGGGGCTGATCTGTTAATTTGCATGCTTTAATTACATGTAATTAACGTAATATGCATATAATTTTCAGGACTGTGATGGGTGCCAAGCCACAGCTGGTTATCGCTCTATGCTTATTCTTAAATTGTAAATCTAAAGGATGAATATCTTTGTATTTTATCCTCTGGGGGCAAAAACGTGATGCTTCTAAGTTTTTGCTCATCTTTTCCAAATTCTTGCATTAAAAACAACAACAACTTTTCAACAAACAAACATGTTGTCCTGATTGTCAGAGCCACTTCTGGTTCTAGCATTGGGGTTACAGCATTTGATAACTGGGGACAGGATTTTCTCAGCGATGGAGGTGCCTTGGTTGTAGAAGTCATTCAATGGAGGATGCTCTCATAGAATCACAGAGTTGCAGGAATTCCAGCTGCAGCATCCACAGTAGGTAGCTTGCCCAGTGTCTTTTTGAAGATGTCCAGAGAAAGAGACCTTACCACCTCTCTAGGCAATTGGTTCCATTGCCAAACCACTCTTACTGGCAAGAAGTTCCTTCTAATTTTCAATGGAAACCTGTCCTCCTGTATCTTAAAACCGTTAGACCTAGTTGTACCCTCTGGGAGAATGAACCTGCACCCACCCTCTATGTGAGAGCCCTTTAGATATTTAAAGTGTGTTACCTCTCAGACTTCACCAGGTGGAACATGCCCAACTTCTTCAACCATTCCTCATATGTTTTGTTCTTCATACCTCTTACTATCCTGGTTGCCCTTCTCTGAACCTGCTCCAATTTGTCTATATCTGAGTGTTGGAACATCCAGCATTCTTTCTCCCCCACACTTATTTGCTATTAGAGCAAATGGGTGAGAGACAGTACAGGGAATCCTGCATGGCTTTCTCTCATCCTATCTTTACTGGGCATGGTTGTAAACAGTACACAACCAAGCTACATGGCCACATGACCTAGGTTTATTAACCTCATGGTCTTAGGTCATTTACAACCCTTTCTTCCTTGCCTTCTGGCTGCATGCTGCCTATCCTTGCTCGGTAGAAATGCATCCTGCCTCACTGGAATGGTGAGTGAAGAGTCACCTCTACCCTATCCAAAGTTTATTCATTTGTTAGTTAGGATGTAGGTTCCAATGCATATGTAGATTTAAAGGCCATTAGTAAAGCTTAAGTTGTTTCCTTAAACAAGAAGTTGCCTGTCTCTTTGTTCCCCACTCTTTGGGGTTAAAGCACTGTACTTCTAAGTCCTGCTCCATCTCTGCTGTACTCTGCTACAAGAAAGTTAATTCCTGACAGTTTTAACTTTTAAGAAGTTCCCCAAAAGGGCTAACATCCTGGGACCTCGAATTTTTCCCTACACTGAGGCACTCAGAATCGAATGCAGGACTCCAGATGAGGCCTGACTACTGCAGAATATAGTGGGACTGTTACTTCCCTTGACATGGAAACTATGGTTCTATTAAGGCAGACTAAAATAGCATTCGCCTTCTTTGCTGCAGCATCACACTGCTGAGTCATGTTCAATTTATGATCAGCAATAATCCCAAGGTCCTTTTCACATGTACTACTGCTAAGATGAGTATTCCCCATCCTGTATCTGTATATTTGGTTTTTGTGGCTTAAATGTAGAATTTTGCATTTATCTCCATTGAATTTAATTCTACTAGTGTCAGCCCTATTTTCTAGTTTGTCAAGGTCCTTTCAGTTTACCTAGGCACTCTCCTGGTGCCTCGATGGTTCACTTCATGGCAGGAAAAAGCCTCTTTATTGTGACAATTTTTGACCATTTTTATCTACTCAGAGCTAAGGGTTCAGTGCCTGTCTAAAAGCACGATGCTTGTAGACCTGAATCCTGTGCAGAAGGAGGAGGAGGCCAAATCCATTATGGCCCCCTGCTGATATTTTGGAAGTAGTGAAGCAGCAGAGGCAGCAGTATAGCTGCTCCACTGGTGATTGGAAGGTGTCAGTCCAACTGCTCATTCTCCTGTGCACTCTGTCACCTGAATCCAACTGGTAGCCCCAGCTAGAACATACTTATTGAAGTAATGGGATATTTTATGCAATTGTTGTTCCACCATTCAGCAGCTGACTAAATGGATCTACTCTAACTGGGACTAACAATAGTGTTTCGCTCAACAGTGACAGCTTCTAACTTCTACATCAACAAGGCAGAGAATCCACTCTGGGTTTGGGATCATTTTAAAGGAGCTATCCAAGGTGCTGAACGTGTTTTGGAGATAGGACAGGATCAGAATTCAAAATGACCACCTTAACAGATTAAAAAGCTGGGCCAATTTTTTTTTTTAATGAGTTTCATCAGGGAGAAATGTAGGATACTACACATGGGCAGTAAAAATGAAATGCACAGATATAGGATGGGTGACTGTCTTGATGGCAGAACATGCAAAAGGGATCTAGGAATCTTAGTAGACCACAAGCTGAACATGAGTCAGCAGTGTGATGCAGCAGCAAAAAAGGCCAGTGTGATTCTAGGCTGCATCAATAGGAGTATAGTGTCAAATAGTGCCACTCTATTCTGCTGTGGTCAGACCTCACTCAGAATATTGTGTCCACTTCTGGGCACCACAATTCAAGAAGAATAATGAGAAGCTGGAGCGTGTCCAGAGGAGGTTGACCAAAATGGTGGGAGGTCTGGAAGCCATGCCCTACGAGGAGTGGCTTAAGGAGCTGGGTATATTTAGCCTGGAGAAGAGAAGGTTAAGATGGGACATGATAGCCATGTTTAAATATTTGAAGGGATGTCATACTGAGGATGGAGCAAGCTTGTTTTCTGCTGCTTCAGAGACTAGGACACAGGAGCAATGGGTTCAAACTACAGGAAAAGAGAATCCACCTAAATATTAGGAAGAACTTCCTGACAGTAAGAGCTGTTTGGAAGTGGAATACACTGCCTCAGTATGTGGTGGAGTTCCCTCCTTTGGAGGTTTTTAAACAGAGGCTGGATGGCTATCTGTCAGGCACACTTTGTGTATTCCTGCAGGGCAGAGAGATGGACTAGCCTCTTCCAACTCTATGATTCTATGATTCTGTGATTCCATAGGGCTTCACACCATGGATAGCTCTTTTAATATGTGATCTAAAACCTTGAGGGCAGTCACTGCCTTACTGACATGGAAGACACTAGCTGCCTTGGTGTGCTTCTGTAGCACAAAAGCTCCTCCAATGCCTTAACACTTTTATCCCTGCATAGCGGACAGGATGTTGGCTTCACTGATAAGATGAGATTCATTTGCAAGGGTGACAAAAATGGGCAACCTGCCCATTTCCTCTGTATGAACACCACATCCTGAACCTGCGCCCTTCATCTTTGTGAATTTGTTCCTTCATTGGCTCTTCCTTATACTGTATCATAGATAAAAGCAAAACACCCTAAATTTCACAGAGAAAGAGATTTTAATCCCAAGAATCACAAAAAGAGCAGAAATGGGAGAGAGAACTAAAGCTGCACAAACATGCCTGGTGGCTTAAACAATTAGATCTAATTGCAAAATTTGGCTTGGTTTGGCTTATGACTCCAGTTTACAATTCTGTTTGTATGTGTGTGTGTGTGTGCACGTGTGCATGAGCACTGACTAGCAGCAGACTCCTTTGTAAGGCTACAATGGCCCAAAAGCATTAAACTCATGGGAAATTGGTTACTGCCAAGTGCTTGCAACAGCTGAACTAGGTTATGGAACAACATATGATTTGACGGCTTTGAGGCAGTTATTTCAAAACTTTCCAGCTTATTGACAAAACAGCAGGATCGATACAGAATTTACTCGTGACAGTATTAGGTGAGAGACACACAGAGCTAGCTAGCACTCTGTGCATCTGTACACATACAGGATTTCTAACAAAACTCGCTCTGCACAGCAATTTTACAAGCTCCGATGGCCACTGACAGTCAAGTATTATCTCTCTCTAATGTCCTAAGGTGTTCTATGCATCCACCTGGAGAGTCATAGAATAATAGAATCACAGAGTTGGAAGAGACCACAAAGGCCATCTAGTCCAACCCCTGCCATGCAGGAATACACAATCAAACCATTCCCGATAGACGGCCATCCAGCCTCTGTTTAAAAACCTCCAAAGAAGGAGACTCCGCCACACTCCAACGCAGTGTATTCCACTTCTGAACAGCTCTTGGGAGATTTTCACACTGGGGCTAAAAGCCCCGGTTCTGTCTTGCCACCTCCTCTCCAATTCCTGCAACAGAATGGAGGTAAATGTTCACACACTTCCCTCCATTCTGCTGCAGGAATGCCCCCCCCCAGCCACCTTTCCAGCCAGCTGTAAATGCAGACATCATAAGACTACTTTTACGATCAGCCAGGGGAGATCCCGCTCATTCTCTCCCGAGAACAAGCAGGAGGGGAAATTCAAAAAGAAATTCAAAAAGAACCACCCCCCAGCTGTCAAAGAAAGAAAGAAAATATAAAAATAAATTTAAAATATTACAAGGAACCCAGGGAGCAGGGGGAAAGGGTGGCACTTACCTGGCTGTCCAGATCATGGCAGGAAGTGCCTGCCACGGAGCTCATCCCCCATCCCTGTCATTCCAGAACAGGGACGGGGATCCTATTCACACACCCGTGATCCATTACAGAAACAGAACCATGTGCCTATTAACAACTTCTCCACGTGAATAATATATCACGGGGAGAAAACTGAATAATGGCAATTTGGGCATGGAACAGGGTAAACGTGTCTGAAAGGAAAATCTTTCAGTGACCCTGTTCCATGCCAGTAATGGGACAAATTGCCCATGTGACAATCTCCTTACTGTCAGGAAGTTCTTCCTAATGTTTAGGTGGAATCTCCTTTCCAGTAGTTTGAGTCCATTGCTCTTTGTCCTAGTCTCTGGCGCAACAGATCTGACCCCTTGAACTAGGGGGGAGGGACTGCACTGTTCAGAGATCTGCCAAATGCACAAATTAATAGGATAGGGTAAGAAGAAGGCAGATCACCTTGCCTTTGGTGGGAGCTCCCCTGTGATAATGGGCTCATTATCACAGCCACTCACTACTGTTTTTAGAATGCTATATATGGGGAGCATGTTTTAGCCAAAATCAGGTGGGGCACACCCAACCTGTCCTAAAAAATAACCCAAAGCATCTCACGACAACACAATTCAATTTAAAACACCATAAGAGCCATGGAATAAGAACTCATTCAATAACAGCATTTTCCATAAATGTAGCTGAAGGGAAAACATCATAACCTCAACGTAAATTAATAGACAACTTAAAAGCAGGATGAGTTTTAAGAGCTAGAATTTAAAGGCTCAAATTTTCCCAAACTTAATTTTGAATATTATTGTCATTATTAATCAGATATATAGCAACTTTAAGGCACTATTTATTAATGCATAAAGCTTTTTAGACATGTCTCCATAAAATACCCTAAGTGTCATGCAGTAAAACCAGGGATTAAAATGATGTATCTCTTCAAAAACAAAAGATGACAACATTTACCAGGAAGAGCAGTAAAATAGGCACTTAAATTCATGCATGATTCAGGCCATCTAGGGCTACCTGAAACAAACATTTTTATTAGAGCAAAGTGGGCAAAGATGGATGGAGAAAGGTGGGAGTACAAGTTTCATAGGAGAAGGGCATTGTAGTTGTGAAAGCTCATGAAGCACAGAGTCAGTAGCAGCAATTAGTGCAGTCATGGACAAAGTGCGATCCTGGAACTGCACATTTTTGCAGGGCTGTTTTTGCAGTCCTTGAGCCATCCACTCCTTGGATCACCCTTTTTTCTTGCCAAAAGGGGATGAATCCCTTCTCCTTGAAACCTCCAGAAGTGGAAATTGACCTTTTAAATAGTCTGCAGTCCCCTTCTTTCTGCTCTGCTTAACTTCAACAAATACCCATTTTCCAAAACTAGAACTCTCTTCTAGGGGTTTAGTTTTGTATTTTTGGCAGTCCCAGGGTCCCCTCCCCAAAACCTACTGGAGACTACCCATCCCAAGTGAGAAAGATAGAGTTGGCCTGAGAATATCCAGGCTACAACCCTTGTTCAGCCATCCAGGATCGTTACTGGGAGATCCTGGATCAGTAGTCGCATCTAGGCTAAACGTATCTTGTTGTGAGGAAAGACTGGGTGTGGGGCTAGAAAAGAACCATGTATGCCATCTTTGGAGAAAGGGTGGGCTTAAAATGGAATAAATACATAAAGACAAAGAGAAAGTGGCTTGAGGACAAATCTCAGTTTTGCTATCAATGCAGCAGATAGCCTTCAACAAGGCATATTCTCAGCCTCCTTTAGGTAAAAGTTAGCATGGTGTAGTGATTTGATTCTTGGAGTAGGACTCTAGGGCCAAATCCACATTACATAAACAAACCAGTTTGAAACTGGATTATTTGTCATGACTGCTTCTTATTGAATCCTGGGATTTGTAGTTTTACAAGGTGTCACGGGCTCAAACCTGAGTTCCCTTCCCAGGAGCTCTAGGTTAGCCCTCTCTCTGTAGGGTTAGTCCTGAGTATCCTCACCCCAGTATCCTCCTACAACCCCCAAAAACCATCCAATCTGCCACCACACACTGGGTTCAACTGGGGGGGGCTTATTTCCCCCTTGGGACCCCCCCCCCTTTTCACACACAACGCAGTGGGAAGTTGTGCATAGTCTATTAATCAGTGGCACTCCTTGCCACTATAGAATCAACTAACTCCCTCCTCCTAACCCCAGAGGAGGCTCACAATAGCATAGTCAAGAGTAAGGCACGTGGTAAGCATCAGTATAGGAAGATTAATAAGTTTACTTTATTCAAGAGAAGTAGTCATGAAATCTCACATGAGGCAGGATTCTCCCCTACCTCAGGCAGGCAGGCTTAAAGTGACAGCAATACAGAGTATCAAGATCAAAGCATTACATTACTCAGGTTACATTCAGTCACTAATTTAGCTACATTCAACCAAAGTAAAGAAATTAAAAAGAATTCCCTAACGCAACAGGTCTTAATCTCTACTAAATACTTGCAGTTTGTTGCCTTGAGATCTTGTCCAGGCAGCTGGGAGCAAAAGCCAGAGATGTTTTGTTTTCTCACATCTCCCAAAATCTCTCTCTCCAAATCTCTCATCTCACTCACACTGGTCTCAAACAAAAGCAATTAAATCCTCTCCAGATTTCCCGGGCTTAAAGCTGTAATTGGTCAGTCCAGTCACATGGTGTTATGTTAATGATGTCCTCTCATTAGCTCTGTGAAGGTGGTGCTTTAGACCCTTCCCATTAACCCTTTTCTTACCTGATACTATGCTGGCAAGACAATCTGTTTACAGACAAAGGGAGTTATAGTTCTCTAGCAGAATGATGGGAGTTGCACCTTGTGGCAACATGATGGAACTCCACCATGACACAAGGTCTTTAGCCCCCTCTTCCAAAGAATGCTGGTGCCTCACCAAACTACAAATCCTAGGATTCCATAGGAAGGAGCCATGGTAAATAATCCAGTTTCAAACTGGATTATTTGTGTAGTGTGGATTTGGCCTAAGAGACCAGGGTTGGAATCCCCACTCAGCCATGGAAACCCCCTCAGAAGAAGGCAAAGGCAAACCCCTTTTGAGCATGTCTTGGCAAGTAAACTCTGTGATAGGGTTGCTTTAGGGTCACCAAAAGTCAGAATCAACCTGAAGGCACATAACAACAACAGCAAGATTGCCATAAGTCAGAGTCAGAAGGCACATAACAATAACAACAGCAACAATGAGAAAAGTCCCTTGCTACAAGGATACAATGCTAATTTACCCTATAGGGTTGCTATAAGGACTGAAACATACATGCCATCCTTTGTATATTGGTCAAAAAAGCACTATGTAAATGCTAGTTTGGGGGGATTGCTCTACTCACTATACCTTGCTTGTTTTCATTTCAGTGCAAGAAGGTATGAGAATAAAGCCCTCAGCTGCTACTTGAGAGGAGTATCAACATGAATGTACAGTAGTATTATTGTTTTAGCAATTTCTAAGAGCCTTATCACACTATACAGTTATAGTATTATTATTCCACTTCAAGTGCCAGGGCTGCCTCCTGTGCAATCCTGGGATTTGCAGTTTAGGGAGGGGTGTTTAGTATTCTCAGCCATGGAGCTCTTAGGCCCCACTAAACTACAAATCCCAGAATTCTACAGGAGGGAGCCATGGCAGTTAAACTGGAATAATAGTGCCATAACAGTATGGTGTGATAAGGCTATAAAACAACCTTCCTATATCCATTTTACAGCTGGAGAACAGTGGCAGAGAACTCTACATACAATATGACAGTGATCTGATGGCAGCTTTCTTGCACGCCCATCTTCAACATTTACTGGCCAATGTAATCAAAATGTAAGATCTGGAAAACAGTGGCATTGGAAAGAATCCGACTGTCCATCGGACTTCCACTTGAACGTGGACCTGTCAAATCCCAGTCCAGCAATCTCACTCATCACCACTTATTATGATTCCCAAATCGAACCCTGTAAAGTATTGGAACTGTAACTTTAAATATCAAAAACACACACCCTACCCTAGCCATCATTACCCGACCCCTTCTGTCAAATCCTGACTTCATCGCCTGCCTGATTCTTATCACCAGTTAGTGGCATTTGCTAAGAGAGGCCACCCCTTAAGAAATGCCAGCAGCACTTGCAGCAGGATCAAGACCCTGGAAAAGATTTCACACTTGCCAGCATTTGTCAAAAGAAACATAAAAGACTAACGTGGAAGGGAAAATAGTTGGAGAAGCTTGTCAGAGAGGCAAAGAATAGCCATGCCAAAGTAAGATAATGAAAAGTGCAGTGACAAATCCCTCCATCCCCACTGTGTCTAGTGAAAAGAACTGGAAAAACTGAATCCTACACCCTAGTGTGAGCTCAAATCCCCAACACGCCACCTCTTTAATATCTTTCTTTGTCAGTGTGCTGACTGGCCTTAATGACATATTACATTTCTATAAGATCCTGCAGAATTCTGCAACAGGATATAGAAACAGCTACCAACTGAACTGAGGCACATGGCTCCTTCTAGACCAGGGATTTGGACTCCCCCCCCCCGGCCATTCCCAGGCCAACAACATTGCTTTGGTTGGTCTAGGATAGGAGTTGTTTGACTGCAACTCTCAACATTCCTTACCAATGGTTGTGCTGGCTAAGGCTGCTGGGAATTGCAGTCCAACAACTTCCGAAAGGCTACAAGATTCCCAATCCTGTGCTGGAGCAACAAAGACAACTCTGGGGTTGTCTATATGGTGAAAAAGAATACAACTTGTCTACATGTCATCCCACATCAATTTGCAATATTCAGAAGGATGGGGCCCAAATCCACCAAAAACTCCTTTGTGGCTTTTCCTGGAGTTTTAAAATAGCTCTCAGGGGAATGCACATTCCTGCTCGTTGGGACAACCGATTCACATGCATTTGCATTCTCCATAAGAGCAGCAGAAGAAAGCTGATTGGATGGATGTGGGCAGAGGGCAGAGCTTGCTAACAAGGCAAGCTCCTAGAACTGCCATCTTAGATGTTCACCTCAGCAAGTGTGTGCTTAAGCGATGAAACAGCCCTTTTCTTTTCTTTCTTTCTTTTTATTTATTTAGGTGGGATATCTAACTTTCACACCTTAGATACACCTTTTTTTTAAAAAAATTGTTCAGCAACAGCAACTGGTGACAAAAAAGCCACGAGTAATTCACTCATACCCGCCATCTGGATTTGCAGGCATGCCCATCAGGGCAGCAAAAACAGATAGCTTTGCATGCCTGAAATTTTTCCAAAAACCATTAAGACAAATCAAACCTGCTTCGAATTGGTGTTAGTACACATGCATCCACATTTTTTCCCCTTGTATAGACAAGCCCCTTCTGAACCAGAGGACTGGGGAAGACATTTGAGGCAGACAAGTTATTTGGGGCATGGTAGTTTACCTTGGTCATGATGGCATTATCCCCCTCCCTTCATGTCTACTCCTAACCATAATGGCCAGGAGAAAGGTAGATTCTCTCCCCCAGATTAAAGATCCTGGCACAAACCTCTAGAAAACAGAAATCATCTCAAGAGCTTTGCTGTCAGCTATAATTCTCACAACTGTCGAAGGGCGACATGACGGAGGCATCATTTTCCTCAGAACCGAAACACTCATTTTCTTTCCTCCTGCTATAATCTGTGGGTCAAATAGGCCTTGATGATCTTAGGGAACCCGAGCAGAAAAATTATTATATCAAGAGCTTTAAAAATGTTTATTTTGTTTCCTTATTATGATTTTTCATGGACCCCTTAGTGACCACTTGCAGAATACTAGGGGTTTAGGGAACCCTGGCTGAGAAACCCTGATCTAGAAGGTGTGACAAGACTTTTCACACAAACACAACACTTTGAGAAGATCCTTTCTGAAATACAACTGGTGGAGTGATTCTTTCTAGGAACTTTCCAGAACCTGCACATGATTCTTGGAGAGAGACCATAATGGAGTATAAATATCATAGACAACCATGGACAGAAGTACATCTATCATATCAACAGCCTTGTACATAAGCAGACACTTGGAAGCCATGGATGATGAGGAATTCCATGCAGGTAAGTGAACAGACTGATGGAAGAAGCATGGAGCCCTCTTCCACCCTGAACCCAGATCAGAAATCAAGTGGGCTGTTAAAATCCTCTCCTCAGGGTCCAGCATAGAAATGCTCAGAAATATTGCTAGAAGAACAATGGAGCTCTTTGCTCCTCCTCTTAACAGGCGCCAGCAGATTGCAGGGCTGGCACAAGCCATTTTGCTGCCTGAAGGAAAGGACAAGATGGTGTTCCTCTCTGTTTCTATGTCCAGAAGGATGACCAGGCTAACAGATGAGAGTCTCACTTCAGAAATGGGGAGGAAACATTATGTGCACCCCTAATAGAGACAACTGTGGGCAGAAGACTAGCTTAGAGTGCGCAGGGCAAGCCACATCCTCATCGCTATTGCGCTCTCTCCAGCATTTGCTGCCTGATGCAGTCTTCTCCCTCTGCTTCATGAAAGAGCTGGCCCTGGCAGGTTCGTACCTTGTGGACGTGTTCACAAAATTATATGCCACCTTTAAACACACATTAAGTTGTCTCCATATTAGGGATGCATGTAATTCTTCACTAATATCTTTTTAGAAGCAAAATGTAATTTTTACAATTTTCTTTTCACCTTTGAAAATGGCGCAGTTTTCAAAGAATAATCACCGTTCAGGAGATTGTTATCTGCAAATTTGTGCATGATGCCCCCGCCCCCAGGAAACAGCATTTTTTTTTTTTTTTGGCACAAGAATCTTATTTTACTGCACAAAATATTGCTGCTTGCTTGCAGAAAATGCTGTTAATTTTACACAGAATTTAAATCCTGAGCTATGAA
Organism: Gambelia wislizenii; assembly: GCA_030847615.1. NCBI lineage: Eukaryota > Metazoa > Chordata > Lepidosauria > Squamata > Crotaphytidae > Gambelia > Gambelia wislizenii. The sequence goes on from JAUMIR010000007.1 coordinate 38,047,389, forward strand.
GATTCTTATCAATCTAGGATTCCCCTTGCCAGGGTTTCCTGATACTCAAGAAATATGCTTTTACAACCATTTTTTGAATATTTTTAAATATTCTTTCCATCCTTGCTCCACGTTAGGCCAGCTTTCAGAGGAATGGTAAATCAGTAGCTATTCATAATGTGTAATTGAAATCCTATGTTCAGAAGCATCAAATTTATTTATTTATGTGATTTATAACCCACTTGTCCCCTAATATGGGCCCCAAAGCAGCATATATAAAGCAGGTATTTGGGGACAAATGAGAAGGAAAAGTCCTCATCTTTATTTTTATTTTTATTTTTTGTGTAGATGCATCTGATCATCTGATGCTGGCAACAGGAGGCCAAAATAGCCAAGCCTTTTGGTCTGATCTAACAATGCAATTCTTATATTTAGTGGAAAGGATTTCTACAGTTTGAAGGGTAGGATTGCTATGGAGTCTTGACTCCTGATGTCAAGAAACTGTGAACTACTCTGATTCATTCACAATGATGAGGCGCAACATGGCTGGAGGGAACCTTTTGTTGAGTTCAGTGGGGATCCTATTAGCAGTCAGCCCTTGGATTTTCAAGAAACATCAGATCCTCCAAAACAAAATAATAATAATTGGATAGGAAGCTGATCTCACTCTGGAGAGCTGAACCAGGCAAAGGTGAATTACTACTGCTGTGCTGACTGAATCAACAGTATACATGAGCCAGAAACAGGAGCACTGACCACAGGGAGAGACATCAGTCCCTTGGCATTAAGAAGGCAATATTCTGGTTGAGTTGTTAGAGGGGTGGGAGGTGGAGAGGTTGAAGTGGTAAAAATTGTTGGGGGGGGGGGAGTAGAGAAGATAGCAGGTGATGCTTAAGAGCTGCCAGACCAAAGTTAATAGTGACACAGAAGTGATGGAGCATCAGCCTCCCGTAGAGGAAGCAGCAGGTTTATGATTAGCCAGAACATGGAGCACAGAGGGAAGCAGCATTCGCCTAATTTGTTCATCCTCTTTTTCAGGGCAGAAAATAACTTCCTAATACTTTGTCTTCATCTGTGTACCAGGGAAGATGGAACACACACTGCCTTCCATCTAATGCATTGGTCTTTAGCTGGAGCAGGTCTTAAATTAAGGTGGTGAGCCCTTGGTGGTCCAATATTTCTATTATGATTATGAATGGGGTGGGATTCATGTGGCTCTTCAGGTGTTGCTGCACAGCTATTCCCATCAGCACCGGCCAGCATTCTTTCATTTCAGTTGAACTTCCCATAAATCCAGACTCACTGAGCGGTTTTAGGTTCTAATATTACAAGAGGAGAAAAACAACCCTATTCACCTTTTCCACATTAGGCATAATTGTATACACCTCTATCATCCCCCTCCCTGTCTCACTTTTTTTTCTGTGTGAAAAAAACACACACTCATACTTCCTACTCTGTACCTAAAGTCCCACAGCCTGGCACAATCACTGAAAAGGCCCTCTCTCATGTCTTTACTAAATATGCCTGGGAGTGTTTGGAGACAAAACAAACAAAAAAACCCAAAAAAACCTTCTTCCAAAGATCTCAAAACTCAGGTAGGTTCATATGGGGAGAAACCGTTTCTTGGGTAATCTGGGCCCATTGCAGAGAGCTTTTTTGGTCATAACCAGGTCATAACTCCTTATTTCTTGGTAGCTCTTGCATTCGTCGTCTTCTCCTCCAAGGATTTTCTTTTTAAACAAACAAACAAATATTGCCAAGGTTGACTTTCAGCACTGATCATCAACAATAAGTTTAGGATCTTGTTCATTTGATGACTACATTTGGTGGAATGCTGCTTTTGAGAGGGGGAAAAGCACATCCTACACAATGGGACATCCCACAATTGAAGGTCCCATTCAATCTATAATGCAGAGAAGAACCTTTGGTCCTGCAGATGTTGATGAACTTCTGCTGCCACCATACTTCACTATTGTCTATGGTGTCTAGATCTGATGAGAACTGGAGTTACAGAGACCATGATTTTGCTTTGAATTTGTTTTTCATTTTTTAATTCATTAAAACATTTATACCCTACTCTAGACCTCAGGGTGCCATACAATACAATCATTGTAGCAATTGAAAACAATTTAAATCTGTGAGTGTGTGTTTTTTAAAAAAACAGAGTAAAAACACAGTATCCATCGGAAAGACTACCTCTCTCATATGAGCCTGCCTAAAGTCTGAGATCCTCGTGGTCCCAACGTCTCATGAGGCTAGGCTGTCATGTTCGTATGACAGGGCTTTCTCTGTAGCAGTATCCCAATTATGGAATTCCCTGCCAAGGGAAGGTAGGCTGGCTCCATCTTTTTAGAGCTTCTGAAAGTCATCTAAAAAGGCATTTGGTCCTTGAAACTGCTCTGGCTTTTTTTTAACTGTTTGGTTTTAAATTATTTTTAAGGACTATTTCAATTTGTTTTAAACTTTTTTGCCTATGTATTATTTTGAGACCCAGTGTGATGTAGCAGCTTGAGTGTTGGACTACAACTCTGGAAATCAGGGTTCAAATCCCAACGCGACCTTGAAAACCCACTGGATAACCTTAGACAAGTCACACTCTCTCAGCCTCAGAGGAAAGCAAAGGCAAACCTCCTCTGAACACATCTTGCCAAGAAAACCCTGTGATAGGTTCACCTTTGGGTGAAAATGACTTTGAAGGCATACTACACACACACATTAGTTTAAATGTGTGTGGTTTTTTTTTCCATTGTGCATCACCTCAAGGGACATGGCAAGTTGAGAGGTGATATATAAATGCCTTAAATAAATGAATAAATAAATATTTTATAATTCAACAAGTTAAAGTAAGACTGTTTAAAGCTAGTTAAAACTGTTTAAGACAATTTAAAACTATGAACATCTGTAGTTTTGGAAAGAAAACCAGTTAGGTCCCAAAGACTTTTGCAAAAAGCCATGCTCGGCACTAGAACGACACCAAAATTGGAGGCAATCAGGCCTGCAAGAGGAGGGTGTTCTGTAACTGAGGGGCCACAGCAGGTAAGGCCCTCTCCGATGTCCCCCCACAGTAAATTTTCCCCACTGGTGGAACACAGAAGAGGGTCTCTCCAGCTGACCTGTCCTTGGGGGATATAGAGAGACTGACCCTGGTAATTTGGGACTTTATCAGCTATGGCAGATATGGTGTCATAAGGGTGCCTAATGATTGCGAAAGGGCGCACAGACCAGACAACGCTGTCCTTTCACAATCATATCTTGCCAATAAGGCGTACTTTTTTATTGACAGCCCAAGCCTCCAATAGATTGGCCCTGGTGCTTTGTTGCTGGCATTGCCAGCATTTGAAACTTTGCACCATTGTACTCACGTGAATGCAGCATCAATGGGCAAACACTTCCAGGTGAGATCGGGACAGCCAGATATAGGACACTCTTTTTATGACCACCACCACCACCCCTGTACTTGGGACTTTGTGAGTGTGTTTCTGTGCTTCTGTGTACTTTTTGTAGTTTATTTTTTGATGTATTTTCACATTTGCTACACTCGCATCTTCTCATAAGAATCACAGCGATTTGGAACCTGGAAGTAAACAGAATTCCATTCATGCTCCATTGCTGCTGAGGATGTCTCTTTTATGCTGCTCAAGGTAAGTCTGGTGGGGATGGAAGTCTTTTGCTGGAATAAAAACATTTAAAAATATGCTGGCAAAATAACTTTTACAGAGGGTGGTATGATAAAGTCCTTGGTGGGTCAGCCTCTTGAGATCTGAGGCCTGAATGGCCCCACATCTCCGCCTCTGTTGCTCATGTCTGAAAATCCACAGCCTTCTCAATTGTACGAATGTAATGACATTTGACTTTTACCCCAAATTAGAACACACAAGGAGAAGACTATGGCTCCCCCCAGCAATCTTGTGTAACTCCCTGGGACAGTTCTGAGAACTGTCGCATGACTGGATAATTTGGAGCATGGAAAGTTTGGCATAGACTCCTTGCATCAAGGGATGTGCTCGCTGTTAAAAGGTTTTTTTCATGTGCTTAGCTGTGGAAAATACAAAGCACCAGAGAAGATAAAGAGAAAAGGCAACGGATCCTTCCTCACTTTGTGCCGTGAAATAATTTTGACGGCATGTTTAGACATTTTTAAAAGCAAGATTTGCTTTCTCAAGGGGGAGTGCCTGCTTCAGGGGGAAGGTGATGATACAGCTGCATATTTAATGCAATCCGATTTGTTGTGGTATAGAACGTTCTTCCCAATTTATGTTGTAACAACTTTGTGAGATCTTGAGATATTTGTGGGAACTTGTTATTCATCGTGGCAGAAGCTAAAGACAGAATATGCTGTAAAAGCAGAGAAATGATGCATGCACTAATGCTGATCCTTCTCTCTGTGGTCTTGAAAGCATCCCTGAACACCAGCTACATCTTCTGCTTTGCTGACTTTACCCTTTGCAACAAACATTTCCTAAGACAACAAGTTTCTCTCTTGCACAATGATTTGGATTGTCTGAGGGTACACACAGCTTTCAATAATCTTACGGGGAAGACTTCAAGTAGCTGGCTTTATTTTAGAAAGTTTTTAAAGGTCTGGGGCAGGGGTGCACGACTGTAGTCCTTCACTTCTTTTTTCTCCTTCTTTGGCCTACAAGTTCCATCAGCCCTAGCCAGCACATTCTATGCTGGGGGATTATGGGAGATGGAGTTCAAAAACATCTGGAATCATAGAATCATAGAATTGTAGAGGTGGAAGATACCACAGTTGTCTACCTGTGGTCTACAGCCTGCATATCTTTAACCTTTAAAGTCCTAGAATTCAAAGACATAGCCATGTTAGTCTGGAATATCAGTAAGCAAGGGGATCTTGTAGCACCTTTTAGACTAACTGAGAGAAAGACGTTGTAGCATAAGCTTTCTTAGACTTGGTCTACTTCCTCAGATGCATGGAGTGAATGGGTGCCCAGGAAGAGACCTTGTAAGCAGGCTGTTGAATAGTCACAGAAATGCAAAACTTGTGAGTGTGGTGATGAGGTGACAAGTTCAGTTTGACAATGGTTATTGAAGGACAAAGGCAGGAGGAAAGATGTTGCCTAAAGCCAGGGTGGGTAGATGACCATATAAAAGGTGGAGGGAGTTTTGGAATGTAGTGTGTTACTGGCTGGGAACCAGAAAGGAGATGTGATAAATTGTCCAAGAGCACCCTCATAAGACTAGAGTGTTAACTAGTGTTATTATAATATATGTTAGTGTGCCAGGAAACCATTGTTTCTGTTCAACCCACTATTGATGGACTGAAACTTGTGGATATATTCCAATTCAGTTGTTTCTCTTGAACAAAAAAACAAAACATAACAAAACAAAACTACAAAGGAAGATTGGAAAGAAAAATAGCTGAATTGGAATATATCCACAAATTCCAGCCCCTCAATGGTCCCTCAATGACCATTTTCAAACTGCTTGTAAGGTCTGTCCTAGGCACCAGTTCACTCCATGCACCTGAGGAAGTAGACTAAGTCTATGAAAGCTTATGCTACAATTTCTTTCTCTCAGTTAGTCCCAAAGGTGCAACAAGATCCCCTTGCTTACTTTAAAAGTCCTAAGCAGACAAAGAATGTAGGAAATTCCCTTATACCATATGGGACAGATAAGTCAAATTCCAGTGCAATACTGGCTAACATGGCTGGCAAAGGCTCTGCAAGGTTTCAGTCTCCAGCCCTATCTCAAGATGCCAGGGTTGCACCTGAGTCCTTCTGCCAGCAAAGCAAGCACTCTTCTATGATTTTGTGACCAGAGTATTTCATATCAACCTGACTGATTACTATATTCTTCCAGGAAACTTTCTTTGATTCCTCCTTACAGATCTTGCACTGGGGTGGTCAAAACATCCTATTTAGCCATTAGACTTTAAGGACATGACATCCCCACCTGGACTATGTTCCTTTCTGTATGGCTGCATGTGGGGCAATTATGGGGTATTTTATTGCTCTTGTTAACAGTGTTGATTTGTTTTTGTTTTAATTCCTGGTCTGACATATTTTATGGATGCTGCTTATAAGCTGCCTTGAATTTTGTCAAAGAAATGTGAAGTATACATATCACAGGGTTTTCTTAGCAAGATTTGTTCAAAGGGTGTTTGCTATCACTGCTTTCCTCTGAGGCTGAGAGGGTATGACTCCCCAGTTGGTTTCCATAGCCCAGTGGGGATTTAAACCCTGGTCTCCAAGAGTTGTAGTCCAATGTTCAAACCACTAAACCACACTGGCTCCAGAAGCAATAAGAATGAGATCCACTCTGAATTAAAAAGCTACAGAAGCAAAGTAGTAGCTTTTTAATCCAGGAAGGACCCCACCCCATCCCTCTTATTTCTTGTGGTTTTGTTTCTTACTGTTAGGTGGAGAAGTAGCCATAGTTCATAGTGGCACAGTGCTGCAAAGCTACATAAAAGACCTAGCACAGTTAATTTAGCTTCAGGGCCTAGGACAGCACACTGAATGTACTTAAAGGCAGCCATCCAGCAGGACCTAATCAAAGGAGTACAGGTCAACCCCCGTATCCATGGATTCGGTAGCCATGGTTTCATTTATCCACATCTGAAAAATATGTTCTCTCTAGGTATTTCCTCCAATGCGACTCTATGGTCAATCTCTACTGTTTGTCTCATTGTAAAGAATAGGGTTCCTTATTATCCATGGTTTCAGGTATCCATGGGGGGTGGTGGTCTTGGAATGTATCCCCCATGAATATGAAGGTCAACCTGGACACAACATGGAGCTTTATCCAGAACTAGTCTGAACTGTATTGTGGGCTAACATATTCCTTTGGAGAGTTGGGTGTTCAGTCTTGTATTTTGTTTTGAATGTATTCAGTGATTTCTAACCCAGCTCTATGTGTACACAAGTATCTTGCTTTCCACAGCAGTCAACTTAACACCCCTGGTATCTAGTAGTGCTTTGTAACAATTATTGCTTCTTAACTTCAAGGTCTCCCTGCATCTTCCCACAATGGCCAACTAGGTACATCTGAGAATTTCACAAACAGAACATGAATGCACTAGTCTTGTATTGTTGTTTCCCAGCAACAGTTTTGCAGAAATATAACTGCCTAAGAGTGAAGCTAGCAGACCCCTCAGCCAATCTTTCCTCTCCCCCTGATTTCTTGATTGCCACACATACAGATAAATACCCCAGTCCCTAGTAAATTCTGCTAACCTTAGTCATATAGGAGGGAGTGGGCTTTCCTTAGAATTCCCCAGATTTGTAACCCAAGGAGGTACCTTCAGATAAATGTTTAATATTGCAGCAGGCAATCAAATTTGGGTTGTACAAAACCCTGATCTGAGGAATGCTGCTAATCCTAAAGTTCTCTTAGCTTCTCCTGGAATTCTTCAGGTGACTCATGTAAGGAGAACATCCACCCACATTCACTTCAGAATTTTACTGTAGGTAAAATGGTGAATGCAGCTTTATACCATGTGAAGGTCAGGCAAGAAATTGAAATACCTCAGTACATTAGCCATTCCTGTTCTGAAGGTATATTCACAGCTAAGCCATATTTACTTCTGTGCATCAATCTTTGTGTATCAGGCTGTACACTTATTCTGGTTTACCGGGTCCCAAAGAATCCATTATCAACCATTACACTGAGAACTATGAATCTGCTCCAGCATTCTTTTCTATCAATGGCCAGAACTCCAGTCAGGGTGTGGAGGTGATGGCCTCAGTTGTTTTGCATTCAAAGATACTATGCCTTTATGTATGGAAGTTCCAATGAACTGTCATGGAGTCAGGGTTGGGTTGTGGGCAGCTGTTAGAACTGAGGCAGGAGTGAAACAAGGGAGTCTGAGCAAGCAAGCAAATCAGAAGTCAACACTAAGCTTCCTGATGACTGGGAGCAGAATGTCTGAGCTGTGCCAAGGCTGATCCATATGCAATGAGCCAGATAGTCAATGATGAGAAATGCAGAGAAACTCGTCAGAGCTAAGAAAGTAACCATAATTCACAAAAGGCCCCAGCCCCAAACAGGAAGAATTTACAGTACTTCTTGCTTTAGTGAAGGTGGGTGTAGCAACTGTCAATCCAAATGGAAAGGACTAATCCAGAGCCTGAATATATTTCACTGCCCAGAAAGATACTATGAATTGCAGTTTCATTGGCTCACTGCACAGGGAAGCTGTCCACAGAGCCCAAAAGCACTGGCTGTAGCACCATCAGCTCCTGACATATGGAAAACAGCCATCAATGGATGCATCCTTCATGAATGTGTGTATTTCTTATATTAAACCATCTATGATTTACATCTCATGGTAGGAGATTCCATGCTAATTATGCATATATGAAAAGAACTACAAGATACCCCCCAACCTCCCATTGACTTGCCCTCCTCTCTCCAACAAAGCAAAACAAAACTGTACCATGGGGCATTCTGAAAAGCTTTGAGGCTACCTACTAAACTTTGGGAGAAAATACTCAACCTGACCATTTGATTTTGATGGATTGCAAGAGGAAGTGTAAGCAAGAAAATGCTGTTCAAGCAAAGATGGTGACTCTCTCATGGCTGAAGCAACAAATTTAACACTGCAGTGTGGAAAGGAATCCAGAGAAACTGTCAAGAAAAATCAGTAAATACCTTCTAAAGATTTTTTTCCCACCCCACCTCCTCCTCCTCACCTTCCAGGCAGATGAAGTTAATGGTTTCTGTCTGCAAAATCTTGTCTGAAAAGAGGATTGGATTTAAATGAAACAGTTGGGGATGGGGGGGAGGCAATAAATGGGGGGAAAAACCCAACAACACTGGAAAAGTTCTTGCTGACCTGGGGGTACTTCTGGAGGTGGGTGGTGAAGTCACCTTGAAGTGGTATGAAAGATCACAGCTGGAATTTTGTATCTGTTACTTACTTAAGTATACTAAGTAACTAAGTTAAGCATACTTAAGTATGCGTAATATAAAAGTATATTAAGTTAACATAGAAACTAAGTGCATTTAAATATATTTAACTTACGTAACTGTTAAGTATACAGTCAGACCTTCATATTCACGGAGATTTGGTTCCAAGACTTACAGTGGATACCGCAAACTGCAGGTAACAGCAAACCATATTAAAATACAGGACTTCTGGTAAAAGGTTACCATAGAGTTGCACTGGAGGACCTAGAAGATGCCTAGAGAAGCATTCTCCAGTGTGACTCTATGGTATGTGTCCCCTATTTTGTGTCCCACAGATAACTGAAACTGCGGATATTGGTTCCCCAGATATGGGGGTCTGACTGTTCTAACTATGTAACCTCTCCTGGCTTACCCCCTCCCCAACCTGACAGAAATGTCATTCAACTGTGCTCTGAACACTGGCAGAATGGACCTCCTTCTTCCCATGTAGCTGATGCCCAGTAAATGACATTGGGTGGTGGGGAATTAGGATTGTGGCAATAGTGTCAAAATCATGACTAAGTAGCCAACATGAGTTACCTAGATTTACTCAGGTACACCTGAGGATTTAATATCCTTCTGTACTGCATCTGAAGAAGTTGGTTTATTTCTGCAAAAGCTGCTGCTGAAATAAAAACCAGTTGGTCTTATAGGTGCTGCCATGTTCCTCCTTTTTTTCTTCCGCTCCCTTTTTTCTTCCACTCCTATTATACTGCAAGAGACTAAGGACATTTTCAGACACGTCTTACTGCACAAGAAGACTTCGGGAGACCTCCTTTTGTTGTCTGGGATTAAAAAATGGTGTGGTTGCTGTAGATGGGACCTGGAACTGTCACAGACAATGCCACAAGAGGGACGGCGGCGTCCGAAAAGGACCCCCTGCTGTGGGATAGCAGTGTACCTCTCCCGGAGTCTGACATGTCTGAAAATGTCCTAACACAGCTACTTCTTTGAAAACTAACACCAGAGAGAGAGACTTGGTGCCTTCCATTTTGCTTTGCTCAATACCTTTCTTCCTGCACAGTTGTATTTTTTTTTCTGGAAGTTTCTAGGAAATAGAAAGCGAGGGAAAGCAGAGTCAAAATAGCACACATGGTAGGAAGAAGCAATTTGTTTCATGCTAACAGGATTTATCTCTATTATCACCTCCTCCTGCTCAAGCACAGAGCGGTCCTAAGTGAATGACCTCTTCCTGCAGCTGTGACTTCACCACCCTAGGATGAAGCAGCAACAACAAAGAGGCTCTTTCATTTCTGGGGACTCCTGGAAAAGTGAGATATTGCAGGCCTGTGTCTCACCTCCAATGAGTTCACTCTGGGCAAAGGACATTACTGAGGAAATATAATAACAGGGCTGGTGTGACCATGCGGAAAAGGCAGGTGGTTGTTTTTCTAGCCCAGTTTAGCAGCAATACAAGGTGAATACAGTCTCAAAAACAACTGTTCGTAGGGAAAGAAAGGATTATATTTAAACTAGAAGCTTATTATATTTAAAATACAAGCATCAAAAACAATGCCCTTTATAGTTCTGGCTGAAGGACTGCACCATTCCAGTGATACAGTCCTTCTGCCGGTCTTCTAACAGACCCCATAAGATCCATGAATTTGAAGTATCAGAGATCATCTTGTAAACCACTACTGTAATCCCTGTATCGCATTAATATTCACTGACAGTAACTTTTTAAATGTACAAATAAAAGGAGGTCTCCTGATGTCTAAATCTCTTCTTTGTCTGCCTCTGCTCTAATATACCTTCCTATTCTCACAGAGTCTTCCAAATGAAAACTTCTCAAATTAGACATTACCTTGGATTACCATGATCACAAGCCTTACATGTAATGTTCTTCTTCTTTTTTTTTTTTAAAGAAGCTTCTGTAGGGACAATTGGGACCGGGGTCATGGAAGGGAGGGAAAGGGGCTTTAGGTTTTTGTTCCCATGCACATTTCCCAGGTTAAACTACCCTTCCAAAAGGAGCAAGGGTTTTTTTAAAATTGTGTGTCATAAAGACTCCATCTCTGGCTAGTATCAGCTCTTCGCAGTGTTGGTGGGGGGACTGATTGGGACTGGGGTCATGGTGTGTGTGGGGGGAACTCACAGAAAAGATGATAACGCTCCATACAATGGAAGGTAGTAGGAAATGAGGAAGGCTGAATTAGAAAGGGATTGATTCAATCCAGAAAGCCATGGCCCTGAGTCTGCAAGCTCAGAGTAGGGCTGTTGGCAACCAGGGCTGATTGAGGTCTCCCATTTATAGAGTCGCCATAAGTTGAAGCTGATTTGATGGTAAATAACAACAGCAGCTACAACTACTAGGAGAATATATCAAAGACTTGGCATGACCATTGAGGAAAGAAAGTGTAAGGAAGAAAGTGCAAAAGCAGGGTTACAGCTGAACATTAAGAAAAGAAAAATAATGACCACAGGCTATTTACATAGCTTTAAAGTGGATCATGAAGATATCAAAATAATTAAAGATTTTCTATACCTTGGTTCTGACATAAATCAACATGGAGACTCTACTCAAGAAATCAGAAGAAAGAAGATCAAGTAAAAAAATAAATAAATCTATTATTGAATACCAGAGTCAGTCCATGCTGTAGTATTTCTGATTTCTCTCAGGCTCGGCCAAATTGATCACCAACAATGGTCCACCCTGGCCTCACATCAGGAGGCATGGAGATGCACTATCCACAATGCTGCAGCCTTATTTGAGAACTCACGCTGAACAAGTCTTGAAGAGAAACGACAACGCAGAAAGAATCACAACCCAGAAACATAACCCATGGAGACCTTCTGCTGTGCTTTCTGCAACCAGACTTGTTTATCTCAGATTGGCCTTTTTAGTCATCAGCGCACTTGCAGAAAGCGTGGGATGAGTCCTTCCTGAATCTTTGTTTGCGAAGAAAAGCCAGAGAGAGTACGGTTGTGAAAGCTGGGCTATCATACTTTGGACATACCATGACATGGGGTGACTCATTAGAAAAGATAATGCTTGGCAAATTGGAAGGAAGTAGGAAAAGAATATGTGGGTAGACTGAATAGGTGGATAGACTCAATCAAGAAGCCACAGCCCCCAGCTTACAAGATTTTATCAGGGCTGTTAATCACAGTGTCTTGGGGGTCTCTCATTCAGAGGATCACCATAAGTCAAAGCTGACTTGACAGCAAATAACAACAACACGATTGTGCCTGCACCCTAATCTGCTTTCTAAAGAAGAAAATGAGTTCCATCCACAGAATTCTAACGCCAGCATTAATGTCAAATGAAAACACAGACAGAGCAACATCTGATTTGGTGCTCGCCCTCACTTTTAACAGTCCTAGAACACTCATGTTAGTTGCCTTAGATGCTTCATCAATATCCCAGCCTGCCCTTAGAGGTTTTCCTTAAATACAGAAGGTCTGAAACACTACCAAGGAGAAAGCTGGTGGAAGGAAGGATACAAGGGCAGGAGCCATGGGCAGGATGGGAGGGATTTCTCTTAATCCATGTCTCTTAAGTGTGAAGGACAATGTGCTGCTATAGATCAGGAGGCACTCACAGTTTCCGCTTGCTAAATGCTCCTCTTATTTAGAGAGCTATAAAAACTCCACACCGTTTTGAATATTTAACCGCTATAAATATGCCGGTAATGATAATTGCAAGGATGATGGCTGCACGATGGATAAATCCTGTCTGGTTCTATTAAAAAAATCCCCCTTACCCTTACACAGGCATGCCTTCTCTATTACTCTCTTAATTTTGATTGTTCATTGCTGCTCATCCTTTCACAAGTCCCCCCCTCCCTCTGGCCAAACACACACTTTCCCCACCAGTTCTTCCTGTAGCACAACAAAGCTCCTGCTGTCATTTTAATAAGACTTTTGGCATCCTCTATTAAAAAGAACCCCCTGTGATGCTTTGCCCGTCACCACTTCAAGGTAGCCACCTATGGAGGGAGAAGGAAGAAAACCATCCACAACCTCTGAGACTGTGCACAAGTTGGGATGCAATCAAAAAAAGGAGACATGATGAGAAATTCAAGTCCTGTTTGAAACTAAGGCTAAACTGAGGGAGGTGAAATGTAATTATATATATATATATATATATATATATATATATATAAAGAGAGAGAGAGAGAGAGAGAGAGAGAGAATGAAAACAAGGCACTGATGCTAGTCTTTTTATTCCCATGTGGCAGCTTGCCATGGGACAATTGACTAATTGCAGAATCAAAAACTCAGTGATGTTGATGACTCACCCCAAGGAGTTCCTTCCAAACCAAAATACCTATCAGCACTGCTCATGGGAACCATACAGCATAAAACAGTTTTCAAACAACCAAAACCTACAGGGAAGTTAATCATCAAAAAGTTCGAAAATAATATACCATATTAGATCAACACTTTAAAACAATATAAAATCACCTAAAAACAAAACAAAAACAATAAAGCTGTAGCATATACACATTCTTTCTGCACAGCTACTTAGTCATTAAGCGCCTGTTCAAATAAAGAGATGTTTAACTGCTAGCAGAAAGAGAACAGGAAGGGACTGCCTTAGTCCCAATGGGAGAGAGTTTCACAGACTGGGAGCAGCCACTGAAAAGGCTCTCTCCTATATCCTCATCAACATGTGCCTGAAATGGTGGTTTGACAAAGAGAAAGCCCTCCCCTCAAGGATCTCAACATTCAGTTAGTATCATATTGGGAAAATCACTCTTTCAGATAGTCTGGCCCTAACTCATAAAAACAGAGGTGCCAGTTACACGACAAGTTTTGTCGCGGGGCTTACTGTGACTTCCTGATCCCGTATCTGTCCCTCGCTGTTTATACGATTTTTGTCACTCTTTAGAAAATCCTGGAAGATCCCGTGATTGATATTTACATGACAAAAGTTTTTATTGGTCCCGCACTCTTATATCCCGTGCTTTTGCTGTTTACACATGTTTAGCTTACCGGGATTTTTTTTTTTTTTTGGCTGTCAATCAAGGATGCAATTAGTTGTGTTTTCACAACCTCGACACACTTCCTTTAGAGTTCCGTGCCACGAGAGATGCTATTGGCTGGCTGGGGGGGGGACAGAGAGGGGGCAGAGGTTTGGTACTCCCCTTGCCTCTTTAAAATATTAACCCTTTAAGCAGAAGGCATTTTGAAAGACCCAGAATGTGAACTTTTGCTCAGAGGCAGGAAGAGTGCTTTCCTTTTGAAATCAAGGCTGGGGAGGGAAGGCTTGGAATTCCCCTTGCCTCTTTAAAATGTTAACCCTTAAAGCAGAGTTTTAGCTGCAGAGTGAAGATTTCAAGCCAGCAACAGACAGGCATTTTGAAAGACACAGATGCTGGCATTTTTTTTTACTGTGCATTGTGACAGGGGGGGGCGGGGGAATAAAAGTGTGTTCACTCGCTCAGACGCTGGAATATTTTACTGTGCCTGTTCAGACCCAGGGAGGTGACCAAGGCAGGGGATGAGTGGGCGACCCTCTGCCCACCACAATCTCTTTGTAACATGCAGTTGAAGAAGAGGTTAAAGCTGAAGGGTTTGCAGTGTAGAAATCCATTTAAAAAGGTGATTGAGTACGCACGCGCGCACACCAACCTACGTGCAGCTGGAAGGGATGCCTTTGTTTTCGGCTGGTGAGGCTGGATCTGTTGAACGGGTGACTGGCCCCTCCTTTTCTGGTCACTGATCTCTAAGCCCGCCCCCAGTCACCATTTCCGGCCATCCCCTGGTACCGAGATATTTTGTCCCAGGCTGTTTACATTTCCGATTTTCTGAATCCTCCAGTGACTTTTTTAAAAACCAGCACAACCTGCGCGACGCAGGTTGAGGGATAAAAGGTGGCCCCCCTTCTGAAAATCACGTACCTGGCCCGATGTACATGTAAACTGCCAGAGACCGACACAAATTCTTCCTGGGACATTTTCATCGTGTAAACGGCACCAGAATGGAACTAAAAGCGATTTTCAAAACTCATCATACAGTTGGACCACCTGTAAGTTCGGTTCCCGGACTTACAGTAGATACTGGAAACTGAAGATAATGGCCAACCCTATTCATAGAATCATAAAATCATAGAATCATAGAATCATAGAATTGCAGAGTTGGAAGAGACCACGAGGGCCATCCAGTCCAACCCCCCTGCCACGCAGGAAATCTTTATCAAAGCATCCCTGACAGATGGCCATCCAGCCTCTGTTTAAAGACCTCCAAGGAAGGAGACCCCACCACGCTCCGAGGGAGTGTGTTCCACTGCCGAACAGCTCTTACTGTCAAATTCAAATAAAGGACTTCCAGTAAAAACATACCATAGAGTTGTGTTGGAAGACCTAGAAGATTCCTAGAGAGGGTGCCTCTATAGGCACTTTCCAGCATGACTCTATGGTATGTGTCCCTATTTTGTGTCCTGCAGATAACTGAAACTGTGGGTATTGGTTCCATGCATACGGGGGTCTGATTGTATTTTTAAAAAGTTCTCAGCCACTCATCAAAGACCTCTTCAATAGCCAGTTGCCAAAAAAACACTTGAGGAAATGGTATTTGCCTGCCGGCAGAAGGATAACAGAAAGAAGGCCAACCTAGCCTCCCTTGGAGGGGCTCTCCATAATTTGGAAGGAGCCACCAAGAAATATGTGCTCTTGTCTCATGCAAGGTAACATGCAATACATAGTAATGTAAGAAAAGCATTCTAGTTCTCAGCAACCAGTCAAATGTCTCTGGGAAGCCTAGAAGCTGTGCATGAAGGCAACAATCCTGCTAAGCTGTTGCTTCTCCGAACTGGCATTTGTTAGCAGACTGCCCTCCAAAAAGTCGAGGCTTCATCCAGCTACATGGCAGATTGCTCCATTTCCAAGTTCTTTGAAAGTCCTCTAAGAGCCACTAACCATGAACACATCCTGTGGCAATGAATAAATAAAAAAAGCCTTGTGTGAAGAAATCAGGTGCCAAACAACTTAACGGGCCAATAAAGTAAAGCTGAACTCACAAAATGGAGAAGCTGTGAGTCGATGGGCCTAGGAAGTGGATGCCTTTCCTGTTCTGGACTGGACCACACATCACTGGTCCTTCTGAACACTCGCTTAACTTCAGTTGGTGGAAACGTATACAGAGCAGAACCTTGGACTTTGAAGACAGAACTCAAGAAGATACACACAAGAGAAGCAGTTCCTTAAGGCACCAGGTCCCAAAGCACTTGGGGTTCTGAAAAATTAAGCAGCAGCTGCCTGAGCTGAAAACTCACAAAATATCAAAAGGAGGGTGACCATGTTTTTCTCCTCCTCCCTCAACATTGCTCTGTTTGAAGACAGAGCTTTGTGAAGGCATCCTCTGTTCCACAGATTTGTGCAGCCCTCTACCTGTTGAACTACAACTCCTGGCAGCCCAGACCTACATAGCCAATGGGAGTTGTAGTGCAACAACATCTCAAGGGATGCATGAATCCCACTCCTGCCTTATTTGAAGGACTGTTCAGTCTACATCTGTTTTAAAAATAAAGAACCCAAAAAAGGAAAAGCGGGGGTTTGCTGTTCCAAGTCAGTCCTTCCCATTCAGGGAGATGAATTATTATTTTACTATCTAAATTATAGTAATTATTTCTACATGTGCAAATTTACCATATGCAAATCAGCATCTCCTTTTGTACCCCCTTTTAATGGTATGTTCTCTTCCTTTGGGCAACGAGCAAGTGCCTTGTGGTGGCAGGTGGTTGAGTGGGTATCTGCTCTGTGTTTCATTCCAGATTTTAAAGAAGCTGTCCAAAATGCTAAACATATTTTGAGGATACGATTCAGCACCTTGGACAATGGGGAATAAAACTCAATAGCAGATTCAACACAGCCCTAATGCTTGGTTAGTAATTTTTTTTTAAAAAGGTAAAATATCCGGAAGAATCTGTTGTTGCTGCTCTGTGCCATCAAGTCAACTTAATTAAGGTTTGTCATTGCCTTTCTTTAAGATTGAGAGAGGGTGACTTTTCCAAGGTCACCCAGTGAGTTTCCATAGCTGAGTGGGGATTCAAACCCTGGCCTCCTAGAGTTCTAGTCCAACACTCAAACCACTACATCACACTAGCTTAATTGTTGCTATGTGTCTTCAGATCAACTCCAAATTATGACAACCCTACCATAAGGGATTTGGGGGGACAAAGTTTTTTTTTTCAGAGGAGGTTTGCCATTGCCTTCCATTAAGGCTGAGTGAGTGTGATTTGCCCAAGATTACCCAGTGGGTTTCCAGGGCTAAGTGGGAATTTGAACCCTGGTCTTCTGATACTTAATGTCATGCCCTGCTTGCAGAACTTGGAAATAGACTCTAACTCAGAGACTGAAGCAGTGGACAGGCCAGAACCTGCTGGACCAGAGCAGGAGGATGTTCCAGAGCCACAGGCCTCAGACACACACAATAGTGCAGTGCCAGCTCTGGCAGAGAGTTCTGATCTCTTTCAGATACAGACGACAACTTATCTATACCTACCTTCACAGCTTGGAGACAACAAAAGGAGAGCTTGAGGTGGTCTCAACACATTTATAGCAAACAGCAATGAGCTAAGCAACAGTCGTGTTAGCTGCTGAGCCTATAAATATGCAGCCCTGACTTCTAAGGGTTGTCGGAGATTAGCTGACCTACCTGGTGACTTGTGTTCTTGCTTGCTGTGTTTGACCTGGACTGTGTTTGTTGACTCTGGACTCTGTTTGCTGGACCTGGATTCTGCTGGACTATCCTGAACTCTGTTTGTTGGACCTGGACCTTGTATATTGGACTTTGCTTGTGGACTTGTGTTTTGCTTACTAGTAAAGTGAGTGTCTGACTTTCTGCTGCCTGGATTCCTTTGCCTGTAATTAGCTTGACTGTGTTGTGCCTCTGCTATCAGCTGCGTAGCAATCAGCCTTTGGCTGGGTCAGTGTTTGGACACTCAAACTGCTATATTACACAGGTGCTTGTATGCTGAAGAAGTACTTTCTCTAATTAGAGCTAAACAGCACCTTAAAGAGCAAAAGAGGGAGGCTGAGGTCCTTTGAGTGGTATCACACACTGGCTTCTGGGCAACCTGCCTAAGCACCAGGCCCAGACGAGACAGTAAACGGTATGTTCAGAGAACAATAATTCAACAAAAGCTATTTTTCTTTTCCTGTGTATACGTCCTTAGGCTCCACACATCACAAAGCAGCTTCCAAAACTTTCTCTCTCATTAAAAGACTTAGATATCTCCTTACTTCGGGGCTTAGTTTGTGCAAAGAGATTTCTGTGGAGGTGGGGGTGGGAAGTATGAACAAACGGACACACAAAATTGCACTTGAAATGCACCAAAATTGTTCTCGGGGCAAAAGGAGGTGAAGGGGAAAACAAAGATTAATCTATTTTTTTTTTCCCACTTACATCTCTGGCAGAGCTGGCAGGGAGTGGAGAGGAGAAAGGGGAAGAAAGAGAAGGTAGCAGCAAGCAGCCTCTTCTACAGCAAACCAAAACGTGGCCATTTAGGGCCAAAAGGCTGCTTTTTCATCTTTTTTTTTCTCTCTCTCTCTCTCCATGCCTGCCAAAGAGATGCGAGTGAAATAAATAGATTAATCTTCTGTTCCTTGTCCCAAGAGCATTTTGATTGATTTAAGAGCCGCCTTTTGCCTGCATTTCTCAAATCCTTTGGAACCCACTCAGAATACATGTTCAGGTCCCCTTTGGCTCAGCCAATTTGCATGCTGTATTTGAGTTGAAGCTTCGGCAAAGTTGGCACTGATATCCCCAACGAGCATTGGCGCATGGTATTCGATACTTCTGGGAAGGGTGCTCTGGAATGGCTTTCTTCTAGCTTCCTTAGTCACACTTCAACATTAACACAACTCAGAGGTAGAGAATGCACAGGCCTCCAAATATGGTTGGATTGCAATTCCCATCAGCCCCATCCAGCACTGCCAATGGTGACAGAGGGTGGGATCTGTAATCCAGACAACATCTGGAGGTCTGCCTTCGCAATCTCCTCCAACCTTGTTCACCAATTCATAAACTTCCCAGTGCTACTTCTCCTCTAGAGTTACTTGTCCTTTTATATCACTTCAAGAAACCAATACCAATCACATACCATCTGTTCCCAGGAAGGGCACTCAAATCATTGGCCCCAAGACTTAAGTTCTGGAATCCATTCTCAAGGGCTAATGATGGCATGTTTAAATCTCTACTGCATCACCTAAATGCCAGATTCCTAATTTTGAAATATGCATCTAGGAGTGTTACAGCAATATTATATTAAAATGCTACCTTTAAAAAAAAAAACACTTGTTCTAAAAGTGAGAATATTGCATTGAATCGTTATTTTAAAAAATGTTTTTCATAACCATCCTTAATGAGTGATGGGATATTGTGGTGTGTAAGTTGAATTTCCCTGGATCTGTGTTCTGTCTGCAAACTGCTGAGCCACCCTCTGAGAATTCTTAGTTTACCCAATTTTTTTTTTAATGGATAGCCCATGCTATCACACACCTCCCCTTTTCTTTGAATCCCAGGATTTGGGCTACCAGAGACCCAGAAAACCCATTCACATGAAACAATTTTAACAGAGAATTGATTCCTAATATTTATTAACTTAATCATTTATACAACACCATCAGTGCTGGCTTAGCTCCAAGGAGCTTACCATGTAAAATTCAACATGGAAGGGAATAACAAAAGAACAGGAGGGAATCTTGCTTGCAAAGATACAGATATTTTAAAGTGAAATACAGGTCAACCCCCATATCTGTGGGGGATGTTCCAAGACCCCCTGTGGATCCCTGAAACCATGGATAATAGGGAACACTATTATTTTCAATGAGACAAACACTGGAAGTTGACAATAGAATTGCATTGGAAGGCCTAGAAATGCCCAGAGAGAACATATTTTTTCAGGCATGGATAAGTGAAAAGGTGGACAGGGGGGTCGGTCTTTAGGTGTAGCAGCAGGTGTGTGTAAATCAGGGGTGAAAATCTTATGGCCCTCCAAATGTTGGTAGACTGCAGTTCCCAGCAGCCCTGGCCACTAAAGTCAATGGTGAAGAATGCTGAGTGCTGTTGTCCTACAATAGATGGATAATCCTCACATCTGATATAAACATACATAGATATATAGATATACAGACATATACGGACACACCCACACCTCTGTCTGTGGGAAATTTCATAGATTTTCCACCTTTCTTTCCTGGTCCAGGGGAGCTCAGCATTTCCCCCCACTTCACTTTTCAAAGAACATATGCATTTGCTTCTTTCTGCAGTGGGGTGGGCTGTGGGGAAGTTGCATTAGTCCATTGCAGCAAAGACAAGAAATCTTGTGGCTCCTTAAAGACTATTACTTGGCAAAAGCACTTGTGGACTGTTGCCCACTTCATCAAATGCCTGTGATGAAGTGGGCTGTGATCCACGAACACTTATGCCAAAAAAACAAAACAAAACAAAAAATCCTTATTTGTCCTTAAAGTACAGAAGACTCTGTTGTTACATTTGTCTCTAAATCCAGCACCTAATTCCTTTTTATCTCTCCTCTCAATGCTCCTAGTAGACTGGTCAAATTAAAAGAAAACAACAACACTTTGCATGGGTTTCCCCCCCCTCTCTGATTAAACACTTAAACCAATTTGAAGCAATCGTGCTCTGAGAAAGGGATGGTGGGTTTGTGATGTCCTAAGGGGTCGGCAATCAGCATGTGTGTGCAGCCAGCTTCTGTGGAAAAACAGCAGAACTGGTTTCTTCTGAGTTCAATACCGCAGGGAAGATTGTATATCTGACCAAAACAGCCAGTGGGATTGCAGTTCCACAGGAGCTTGTAAATGCACAAATGAATGTAGTCCTGTATGCATACCTTTTTTACTTCATTTCTTGTGGTGAGTAGGATCCACGTGGAAGCCACTTAGAAGCTTACTGTGAACAGGTAAAGGGGATTTTTCCAAGCCTTCTTTTGTACTGCTGGGTTTGAGGGTAATCAATGGATTTTTTTTTCTTCCTTTGTCCGTATATACAAAAGAATTGGCAAAATTATGAAACACCTCCCTAAGCAGATAGATGTGTTTAAGACAGTGGTGTTCTCATGGATGTGTTCTCAAAATCGAGGCTCCTAAGTGGACAGTGGCACAAAATGCTGCAGCATAAGCTTAGCCCCTAACCATGGCGCTGTGGGTCAAGGTCTCACCCATATAGCACCCCAATTCCTCCTGGATATTGTAAGCTAGGACTGGGGAATTCACAGCCTGGAGGCTACAGGCAGCTCACAGGGACACAGGTAGCATCCACTCAAACCTTCCTCACCTTACAGCAAGGAGAGAAGAGTCTTTGGAAAGCATAGATCTAGTCATGCTGTTCCAAAGCCTTCCCTCTGAGTGAGTGTGTGTTGTGGGGCGGGGAGGGGGCAGATTCTGGAAGATGGAATCCAAAAAAGTAGGCTTTTCCAAATTTCAGTGTATGCAAAAGTTTTGCAAGCACAGAAAGAGCAGCTGAGATGCTATGAATGAATGTTGTAAATGGATGGGGTTGATGTATACTGTTTTCTGTGTACGCTGAGGCACACATATGCATGAGAACAGATGTGTGAAAAAGTGTGTGAGATGGTGATGCTCTTCAGATCACCACCACCCCACATTCTTTTTCTCTGAAGATTGTCATCAATCCACAACATTTCTCTCTCTCTCTCTCTCTCTCTCTTCATGAGGGGGCTCCAAGAAAAGGTGTCTACTGTGCCATCATCTTGACTGGATTTTTACAAGGATTCACACACTATGGTCTTTCATCTGGAATGCTCCATGTGTTTCCTCACCACTTCTTCTGCTCTTTTTAATTCTCTCTCTCTCTCTTTCTCTCTCTCTCTCTCACACACACACACCCCTATTCAGGAAGGAAAACTGGATTAGTTGCACAATATCTTTGGACTGGATGCTCTTGAAAGATAAAAAGAAAAACATACAATTTTTTTGTCTCAGGAAATCCATCTTGGGATACGAAAAGAGATAGACAAGTCAGATTGACCTATACTTGGTTAGAAGAGCCTTTGGAGGAGAGCTGGGCAACTGTGAAGGGGATGGGGGGACAGAGCAACCAGCCCCCCAATTTTTTTTAATTTGAGCAATTTTTCATCCCAAACAGCTCAAAACCACTGCAAAACATAAAGGTTTTGTTCCTTGAGCCACTCAAATGTCTTCAAAACTTGGCAGAAACACTCCCCACCCATAATTTCCCCCAAATCAGCCAAAACTAAAATGGGAAGTGAGTGCTAAAGGTTTTTTTGCTATAGTGTTGGGGTTCTACCAAGTTTTTAAAGTATGTGGAGGAATCAAGATAGCAAGACTGCTGTATTTTTAAGTGGTTTTAGACCATTGGGGGTATTTGTGGTAAGAAATAACACAGATTTTTTTTTCTATTTTGGGGATTTGGAGGTTTTTTTGCGGGGGGGCTTCAGGTTCTACACTTTGGGGGCCCATGGGTTGCACTTTGCTCATCCTTGCCCTAAAAGCTGGTTTCTCATGAGTGCTGCCATTTTGGCTGTTCAAATGCCAGACAAAGGGAGTAAAGAGACAAAATTCTTGAAGAAGGGGGAAGTGACCTCAACAGGTAAGAAGGAAGCAAAAGGCTTAAGTACACAGATCCAAGGAAATACAGAAGGGGAAAACTGCAGGGATTATTTAGATCCCCATTTCCCCCTCTCGTACTGATCACTAGATACAGGCACTGGTGCCATGTTGCTTTCAACAATGTGGAGGGCTGAGCTGTGTCCAGTGGCTTGTCCATACAGTAAAAATACTCCTCATAGAATTTGAGGAGAATACAGTAGCACCCCTGTACCCACATGGGATTGGTTCCGGTGGGCCCCCATGGATGGTGAATTCCACAGATAATAGCGAACACCATCCCGGGGGCAAGGGGGCTAGGTAAGATTGCTCCTCCCCTCCCCTTCCCCCTTTGGCCCTGCCATGGCTCCGTTGCAGCAACAGGAGCCATCTTGGGAGGAGGGGGAGGCAAGATTGGGGGAGGGGAAAGCCCTTCCCCCTTCATCCCCACCATGCCCCTGCCGTGGTGACAATCGCGTGAGCGAAGGGGGAAGCTGGGAGGCAAGATCACTCCTCTGCCCCTTCCCCCCCACCACACTGGCCCCACCGCAGCAGTGATTGGGGGGCAAAGGGGGAAGGGAAGATCATTCCTACCCCCCTGTTCCCCCTTCGCCCCCATGATCACCACTGTGGTGATAGGACCCCTCCTAGGGGAAGGGATGGGGTAAGATCAGATCCCTCCTCCCCCATCCTGTCCCCCAGCCATCTCCAACCATGGATAATTGAATCTGCGGTTGGCAAATCAGTGGATACAGGGGTGCTACTGTACCTTTTGTCCCAATGGGATCCCACATCATTTCACCATATTCAGAAGGAGGGGGGGGCAAAAGCTCAAAATATTCTGTATTTTTAAAAAAAAAATTAAAGGAAATGTGCAGTCCTGCTCGTTGGGACAACCAATTCGCTTTGCAGCGCATTCCCAATAAGAGTGGAAGTAGAAAGCTGATTGGTTGGATGTGCACAGGGGGTGGAGCTTGCCAGCAAGGCAAGTACCCAGAACCTCCTTGTTGGATTTTCACCACAACACTCATGCACTGAGGTGACAAAACAGCCCTTTTTTCTGTTTATTTAAGCAGAAGATTGCACGTCCACACCTTCCATGGTTTTGTAGAATAGGGAATATCAGCAGGTCTTGCTCACTATGCAACAACAAAATGAACAACATCTGCTGAAATTCTTTCTTGTACACGGCCATTAAAGGTATGGGAGTCACCTCCTCTTTTCACTCTGGCAACCTAGGAAGCATTTCATAGCATTTAGCTATGAAGAAGCTTGTGCAAGTTTTTAAGGTCTTGGGAGTTCACATATGCTTATGTACAAACATTAACATACTACTACATGGCCTACAACTGTGCTACTCAAAGTGGTGATCCCTGGATCACTGTTGCTCCCTGAGCCATTGGCTGCTAGTCCCTGACAAGTTTCCAGAAGGAAAGCAACAATTGTAGACAATGGGCACACACACAGTATCAATCCCTGGCACACTTGGGGGGGGAATAATTGTTGGTCTCTCACATCTGATAGTCAGCATAGCATTGACCTGCAACAACAAAATATCATAAGCAACATCTCAGGGAATGGGCATAAGAGATCTTCCTAAACATGATTCCTCTCCCTTATGAATGCTCCTTTTAAGAGAGTCATTTGTGCTCATGAAGCTTTTAAGCTGAGCTTTACCAGAAGTTTCACACAAACACACACACTTATTTCAAAGGCAAAAACCTGCATTTGATTAACAGTTTGACACTAAGCGGCATCCAATTAGCAGAACTGGACTACAGCGTTGCTAGGATAAAATGCCAAAATCTTAAGGGGGTGAGAGAAAATGGACAAGAACAGCAGCATACATCCCTTTTGTTTACTGCAAACACCACCTCATAAGAGGGGCAAGCAACCAGTAGGGTGGGACAGAACTAAAGCTGCCTGAGACCAACAACAACAACCACAACCCAGAAAAATAAAGTGTAATGTGAGGGTGGGGGCTGAGAAAAGAACAGAATTGTCCCTAACTGCAAAAGTATACACTTAAGAATGCAGGTACAGTTGTCCCGCCGTATACACGGATTTGGTATCAATGGATTTAAGTATTTATGGCTTGAAAATATTCTTAAAAAAAGAATAATCCAAAAAGCAAACCTTGATTTTGCCATCTTATATAAGGGACACCATTTTGCTGTGCCATTGCATATAATGGGACTTGAGTATTCATGGATTTTGGTATCTACGGGGGGTCCTGGAACCAAACCCCAGCAAATATGAAGCGACAACTGTAATTTGTTTTTCCAAAAAAAAAAGGGGGTGAGAAAGATTGGCTGCTACCACAAACAGAATCCCTGCCTAAATGAGTACTAAATGCTATAAGCCGCCCCGATTGCGTTTTGTAGAGGGGTGGAATACAAATAAATTTTATTATTATTATTATTATTATTAATAATAATAATAATAATAATAATCTAATACCTTTACGCACACTCATGCGAAACTGTCCTTATACTGAGTCAGATCATAAGTCCACAGGCCCCAGTACTGCAAACTCTGACTGGCAACATGGGCTCTTCAGGCTTTCAGGTAGGATTCTTCCCTAGTCCTATTGGGGGATCCCTGGTATTATTGGCGGGTGGTCTCCCAACCAAGTGTTAACCAAGCTCAACCTTGCTTAGCTTCCAAAATCAGGCAAGATCAGTGCGTGCAGAATAATACAGTGCTTCAGTGGCTGCTTTCATGGCAGTCATACTTTGTGTAAGAAAAAGACCTCCACACTGGTGGAGTTTCTCTTCAACTATTGTTTGGAATATTATGCCAATAATACACAATGGGCTTCAGGGTTTGTACATTTATCACCACAAAGAAGTTATATTTGCTTGCCAAAAAGGGTAAGAAAAATCCTAGTCACATTCCACCTAGTGCTTTTTGTTTTTTTGCCCTCAAGTCTTCTCCTTGAAGCAGCGCTGATGTGGCAGTGCTCGGCTGTTTCCACTTATCTCCCATTATCACACTAAGGACTGCCTCAGGCTGAAAAGCCCCTTGCTTCAGGGTTTCCGAGCACACCTGGATCTCATCTGAATCTCCGAGCTTCTCCAAAGGTGCTCAAAAGGAGATTATGACGCTAGTGCACAAATTGAGGAAGAGCATCACAATACAGGGGAAGGTAGGGTTTGCTCACTCGCTAGTGCAGGAAGAGTTTGACTTTCCTCTTTCTGCATTTCATTTATAGAAATGATGGCTGTACAAAACCCTTAAAATGCAAGAAGCATTCCACATGGCAGCACGAAATTCACAAGCATGTTTACTGGAAACAAGGAGGGCCTTCCCTATGGCTGTTCCCAGACTCCAGAATTTCCTACCTAGGGAGGCTAGACTGGTTCCATCCTTGCTGTCCATCCAGAGGCTTTTGAGTGTTTTACAAGAAAAGGGCTTTTCTTAGGCCCCAGCTATACAAGGTGGGGAGGGGGGAACAGAGTACCTTGCAGTAATGGCATTTTGCAGCAGCAATGAATCGTCTTAATGGTGTTTTTGCCCGCATAAGCTTTGCATGCTAGATGGTGGCCATGAGGAATTTACTCGAATTTGTACTTTGCCACCACCAAATGTTTATTAAAAAAAAAAAATGATGTCCAAGCTGTGATAAAATGATTTTTTGATTACTTAGGGCAGCAAAACAACTAAAAAATCCCACCCCGTTTTATCACCTTAACAATCTCTAGCTAAGGTGAAAATCCAACATGGCAGCAGCAGGCGCTTGCCCTGTTAGCAAGCTCCGCCCCACACTCACCTAGCCAATCAGCTTTGCACTTCCTCTCCGTTGGGAAAGTGATTAAAAGTGAACCGCTTGTCTCAATGAGCAGGAATGCATACACACCCTTGCTGTTTTTAAAAATAGCAAAGGCTTTTCCTGCATTGTTTTTGCCATTTTGGTACCCACCTTCCGAATACAGTGGATTGATAGAGGATCCCATTTAGACAGGTCATATTCCCAGCTATTTCCATGAGGGTATTTTCACCATTTAGACAGCCCCAAGTGTGCTGTACTGCTTCTATCTTAAAAAAAATCAGTGTTTTTAAATGGTTATAATTCTACAGGCAGGTTTTTTTTAAAATCATCTTAACTTTTTTATATATATTTACCTATGTGTGTTTTTACTTGTATCTCTTTATCTGGTAAGCTGCACTGATTGCCAGCTTTGGAGGAAAGTTGCGGTATAAATAAAGCAATATATACTCTGCAGTTTTCAATAGCCAGAACCCTTTGGATCACTTATGATAGCAGAACCAGGCATTACAGCAACACAACTATTTTATCCAGCATTGTGCAACGAGATAGGTTGTACCTGCTTGTGCCTAATTTGTGCTTCGTCCTTTCTCACTCATTGCCCCATATTCTTGGAATTCCCTCCCTGAACATTTGCAGACTGCTCCTTCTGTTAGTGTTTTTAAATCCCAATTGAAAACTTCTGCTTTACAATGCTTTTGGAATTTTGGTTTGATACTGTTTTGTAATCTTGTATATTTTGATCACATGTATTGGTCACTGTATTTTATTTTTATATTTTCTTGATGTTTTATATGTTGTTGTTTTTGTGGTTATCTGGATAATTTGTTTTGCAATTGTGTTTTATAGTTTTATGTTTATTATTCCCTCCTTCCCTCTGTGTGTGCTTATGCATACACTTATTTTAGATTGTATGTCTTTGGCAGGACCCAATGTTTTGTTTGGAGTGTTTTGTGTGTGTGTGTGTGTGTGTGTTTTGCTTGCTTTCATGCAAAGGTTCTTTTAATGCAGTGGTTTTTCTTTACCAGTGACAACCCTTAAATATCTTTGGTTGCCACGGATCCCGAAGACTAAACTCAATATTTAAAACCCTAATAATACTAACAATAGTAATACCTGGTGGTGGTGGTGATGATGATGATACAATTACACTATCCATTAAATCTTCCCTCAGAGGCACTGGAGGGGGAGGGAAGACTTTTCTCCTGCTTTTTCCTGCAGCTTTGTGGCTGGAGTGGATTGAATGACAATGTGCAGTCCAAGCCTGCCAGCCCAGCCTTTGCCTTGGTTCCTGTGGCTACTCCATTGCAGGGAGGAGGCACAGCACTATCTTCCTATTGAAGGAGGGCACAGCAACCTTCAAGCTTTTGCAGACCCCCTGAGAGCACATTGCAACCCCACTGGGAGTCCCCAAAAGGTTAAGAACCAATGTTTTAATGTAAAGCGCTATGTACATAGATGGTGCTATATAAATAAATGATAATCATAATAATTTTCCCCAGGCTGTGCTACAACTGCTGGATGACTTCCAAGTGCACTTACATTTCCCACCAATTGGCTGGTGTGCTGGGAGAGATCCCTCACGTTGTCACCCATCTTGCAGCCATCACCCTCCTGGATCTACCATATATCCACACTGGTGAAACTTTACACTCTACCAGGGTTGAGTAGTTGCTCAGCCAACATCACTGATGCAACTCTGTGCCTCAAGAAGTGACACCTGTCGATTTTTTTTTTTTACAACAATCTTCCCCAACCCACTGCTCCCTAAACATGTTGGGCTACAAGTCCTACTGTTCCAATGGCTGTTAATGATGGGAACTGTAGTTAAGCACATCTGGAGGGTAGAGGTTCTTAGAACATGACAAAAGAACCTGAACTGGAAGTCAGGAGAAATGCAGCAACAGCTGGAAACAAATACTGTATATGGACATCTCTCTCTCTGGCTTTTCTTCGCAAACGAAGATTCAGGAAGGACTCATCCTGTACTTTCTGCAAGCGCGCTGATGACTAAAAAGGCCAATCCGAGATAAACAAGTCCGGTTGCAAAAAGCACAGCAGAAGGTCTCCTTGGGTGATGTTTTTCGGTTGTGATTCTTCCTGCGTTGTCGTTTCTCTTCAAGACTTGTTTGTCGTGAGTTCTCAAATAAGGCTGCAGTATTGTGGATAGTGCGTCTCCATGCCTCCCGATGTGAGGCCAGGGCAGACCATTGTTGGTGATCAATTTGGCCAAGCCTGAGATGTTGTTTCAGGGAGTCCTTGTATCGCTTTTTTGGAGCGCCCCTCTTACACTGACCCATGGCGAATTCACCGTAGAGTACTATTTTGGGGAGGCGATGGTCCTCCATCCTAGACATATAATACTGGCATGTTTCAAGTTTTTTGTTTTCCTCCAGGGACTGTAAGAAAAGAAGGATAACTCACATCTTTTTCTGGTAGCAACCTACCATTTTATTTGATGAGCTACACTTGCTGCAATTACCTCTTCTACCTCACTCTTAAACAGCACTATCTTCTTTCTCATGTGACCACATTGATTGCATTTATTTAATAGTTTTGGGTTTTTTAGGAAGAAAAAAAAACCTATATTCCTCTTTTACCAAATGGTGCACTACAGGGTTAAGGAAGAATCAGTAGCTTCTTTGGAAGTTAATCATGAAAACAAAATGGCAATAGATGTAAGCCATTTCTTTTTTTGACAGTCCTCAGATGAAGTGCTTATTGCTTGAAATGTGCTAGGATTTATGCCGCTTGGATCAATTCCTCCCCCCCCACCACCTTCCTACATCTGTTGGATTGTTTCCATCCCTTGAGCTTCTGCCCAGCACACAGCTTTTAAAGGCACAGGAACCCTGCTTTGCCCTATATCTTTACAGGAAATGCATGCCCAATCAGTGGTGGCTGCAATGTTAGAGCAGTGAATCCTCTTTGGGGGGCTGTCTAAATGGTGAAAATAATCCTCTTAGAAATTGCTTAGAATCCTGCCTGTCTTAATGGGATTCCCCCTTAATTCTGGCATATTCAGAAAGAGAGGGTCCAAATCCACAATAAACCCTGAGGAAACAGCCTTCAGGGCTTTCCCTGATGTTTTTTTAAAAAAATACTCCATGGAGAATGCGCATTAGTGATCATTAGGACAGGCGATCGCATTTATTCACATACCCCAGAAAAGCAGAAGTCAAAAGCTGATTGGTCGGAAGGAAGTAGGGTGCAGGGTTTGCTTAGAAGGCAAGTTTCCCAGAACTACCATCATGGATTTACACTTTAGTGAGGGAGCGATAATGCGATGAAACAGCTTTTTTCTTTTATTTTTATGTTTATTTTGGCAGAATATCGCACTATCGCACCTTAGATATACTTTTTTTTTTTAAAAAAAAATACCATTCCGTGGTGGCAACTGACAAAAATTAAAAAGCGAGTCACAGTTGCCATCTTGAATCACAGGCATGCCCCTAGCAACAGCAAAAGCAGATAGCCTCGCACGCCTGCGATTTTGCCAAATACCATTAGGACATATCAATCTTGCTTCGAATGTGCATGAGTCTGCATCAATTTACAATTTTTCCCCTCATACAGATGGGCTCTGAGTTTAAGTCTGTATTTTGAAGGGGCTATCCAAGGTGCTGAACCCTGCCCCAAAATAGGTTCAGCACCTGGGGTAACTCGTTTAAAGTTTAAAGTAAAACCTGGAGCAGATTCACTCCCCCATGGACATGGAGGCCAACCGCCACCACTGTGCCCAATGCTCCATCACAAGAAGATCAAGCACACAGAATTACCAAGACTGACAAATTCTTAAGTTACTGCCAACCTAGAACTGGTTAGACCACAAGATCCTGGAAAACCTCAAAAGGCACTGAGCAATGTAGCAACCAATCCTCCTGTAAAGGTTGCCAAGTAAATATCCTCCTTTTAAAAAATGTGAATTTGGACCTGCATGGTGTAAATCACTGCTGGGGAGGGTTGTCTTTGATGGCCTCCATGGAGTAGAGGCCAATGCTAAGTTTCATCAGGTGCAAGGTGCCATGATGCTGTGCATTGGGGGTGGAGGCAGAGCCAAAGGGTTTATTAAAGATCTGTACACTTTGGGGGCTGGGTGGCACAGCAAGACCCCCTTTACAGGCCAGGTGGGAATAGATGGGCTAGGTCCCATTTCAGCCTGTGGTAGCTTTACCACTTTTTTTGCTGGTCAATAGGCCATTTAGGTCCTGGTGAGCCCCACTAGGCTTTAGTAGGTCAGGATATACTCCATTAGGCCTGAAGAGGCCATGCTAGGACTAAGTAAGCCTTGCTGGGCTTTGGTAGGCCCTGCTAGGCCCTGGCAGTTCAAGTAGGCCCCACTAGGCCATGTGACAATGTGAGTCAGGGGCCAGAAGCCATAAATCAGAACAGAGTCCAAACAGTCGAGGTTGCCAAGTCATCTGAAGGTAGCCCTGTCAGTTCAAGAGGTGAACTGAAGGTTTGCTTCAACTAATTTGACTGGAGGAAGGCTGATCCTGCACTAGGTTGCTCCTCCCTCTTGCTCTTTTCCAGGTTCAACACAACTTAAACAGGCTTTACGTTTAATAAAGTAGCCCCTGTTCAAGCCAATTATTTCATTATTCCATGGTTGGTCAGGCAAAAAAGGTGCCATTACATCTGTGCCTTTTATCAGCAGTGAGGCACATTATATTTCCCATCACCATATACAGGTATGAAAACTGGACAGTGAAGAAAGGTGATAGAAAGAAAATAAACTCATTTGAGATATGGTGCTGGAGAAGAGTGCTGAGGATCCTCTGGATGGCCAAAAAGACAAATAAATGGGTCTGAGAACAGATCAAGCCTGAACTCTCCCTGGAAGCCAAGATGACTAAACTGAGGCTGATGTATTTCAGCCACATCATGAGAAAGCATGACTCACTAGAAAAGTTAATGATGCTAGGAAAGATGGAGGGCAGTAGCAAAAGAAGAAGGCCACATACCAGATGGATAGAC
The DNA here is from genome assembly GCA_030847615.1 of Gambelia wislizenii. Classification (NCBI taxonomy): domain Eukaryota; kingdom Metazoa; phylum Chordata; class Lepidosauria; order Squamata; family Crotaphytidae; genus Gambelia; species Gambelia wislizenii. Next base: position 38,078,562 of record JAUMIR010000007.1, read on the forward strand.
TTTATCAAGGAGGCCACAGCCCTGAGCCTGCAGGACCTGAGCAGAGCTAGTGAGAACAGGGTGCCTTGGAGGTGTCTCATTCACAGGGTCGCCATGAGTCAAAGTCAACTTGAAGGCAGTTAACAAGAAACAGCAAAAATAAACCACTTAAGATTTTTCTACTAATTTATCCCTATACTGGAGGAAGAAGGGGGGATTTTGCTTGCGTAAAAGAAACAAGTCAGATGCTGATAAAAAAAAATTACTGGGAACTCCATCAGCAAGCCAAACTGCAGCCCTGGCCCTACTAAGAAGAACTGGTGAAGAGAGTAGTGGGGAAATGGGATAGAAGGCACAAAGGCTATAACTTTTAAAGGAATAAGCAGCTTTATCTGAGTTGTAATCTGGTAACCTGCTATCGCTTAACTCATACATCTCTGCAATCAGACTCTTGCAGCTGAACTCTACAGGGATCCCAACTCTCAGGAGGGGAAAATATCATGCTTGTCTAAACCTATTCTGAGTTTTGAGGCAATGGATAAATTCTTCATTATGTCTCAGTTTCTGGGAAGCAAATATATTTGGGAGGGTTTTTGGGGGCAGGGGATGCACTGTCAGGTGGGCTTCTAGTTGTTCCCTGCATGAACAGAATGCTAGACCAGATAGTACTTTGGCCTGATTCAGCAGGGCTCTTCTTGTATTCTTAAGTAACACGTCCATTTTCCCAGGGCTCAGAAGCAAGTGCCTGTTATGGGACTGGATGGTGTCTGCATTGTTCCTGGAGGACAGATGTAATGCAACATACTGCTGAAGTTGGTAGGTTTGTAATTACTACTGCATCTGCAATCTGCTGATGGGATGTTGCAGAGTCTGGAATTCTAGCGAGATGCAAAAAAAGTGGGGGGGGGGAATAAGGAGAACAAATCAAATTATAGCTCTCTAGCACAACATTTTAGAAAAATACAGCACCCAAGGATCATCCTTTGGGTGAAGTTATGCTAAGCGGATGGAAATCAAGGGTGTTTCAGGAAGAGTGAGCGGAAGAGAGAGGGGGAGAAACTTCAGTGTAATTTGATGGAAGACTTTAATTAATTCAAAGAGCCCAAGAAGAAGAAGAGGTGGGGGGAAGAATTTAGGGGGACTGCATTTTGAGGAGAATCTCATCAAAGTGAAATTCTGTTTGTATGAGCCTTTTGGAGTTGTTACGTACTCAGTATGTCAATTCAGGAGGAAAAGGGGATGCATACATTATTGCCACTGGATTCCCAAGAAGCAAAAAATCTGCTTGAGAGGCAGGCAGTTTCTCCTCCTTCTGCCCAATCCCTGAGGCCACCACTGTTAACAAAACAGGGGAGAAATATTTCATTTTAAGGACTATTTTTGATGTGAACTAGCTAGAAAGAGAGATGAGCAGCTTACTTAGCGGGTATAGTGTGTGTGTGCGTGCGCGCTTTCAAATTGCCTGCCGACTTATGGTACAGTCCACTAAATTAACCCTATTTAGGAGATTATCAGACACATCAAAAATGGCATTATCACAACGCCATGAGACTGCAAAAGAGCTTCCTTATCAGATGATGTCGTACCCCAGCATTATGCAAGCATTCTACTCCTGTTATGGGGGAGTTCTTTTTTATTGATGGGGAGAAGTCGAGAATTGATCTCCCATAGCATTTGTGTTCTGGATTTCAGTGTGGGCGACAAGGCACCCCATTCTGCTGGCGCGATTCCAGCGTCAATGAGTGGTCCCACAAGAACACTTCCAGGTGTGAACAGGAAAACTAGGTACCGTATGCTCTTTTTTATGAACCTCCCGATCTTGCTTGCAAGTTTCTGAAAGTATATCTGTGCTTTTCTGAACATTTTCTTTTTTAATTTTGGCGTTTGGGGGCTTTTTAGTATGCTTGCGTCTTCTCGTGAGACACGCCAAAATCACATTCACAGAGAAACATGGAAGTAAGCAGCATAAGTGCTCATATTGCCAGATAATTTGGGCGATTCTGTATCACTATCACAGCAGTGTGTGAAAATGTGTGTCATTGTGCCAGAACATGAACACTGTAAAATATAGTGCCATAATAACATTTTAAGGCACTCGTCTGATATTCTCCTTAGAAGGAAATGTTCTTGGAGTTAATTCACACTTATCTTCAGTGTTCAGTGATTCATGATATGAGTGTTTCTGTTTTTATGGCTTTATAGCTAAGTTTAAGGAACCGGAAGAGCCAGGGTCAGCAGAAGACATTTTGCTGTCTGATGTGCAGCAATAAATGGTGCCCTCCCTTCACCTAAGTCAATGTTCATAGCACCCAAAGACATTTAAAAACTGCAAGGGCAGAGGTAGAAAATCTACCCTACTCTGGCAGTAAAACTTCAGTAACATCAATTAAGTAACTGTTTGCTGGCCTTTCCTGACAATCAACATCAGCTGTTCCATTCTGCCTAATGGTAGGACCAGCTCCATGAACAATTGGTTTGGTCCATAGGAGCCTGTCTGAGAATTCAGATTCAGAATTGTCACATTCCAAATGAATTACCTGTGTGGTGAGCAAAAAGGGCTTTTCAATGGAATGCATTGCTTCTAAGTCTGGTGGCGTCTCCTCAGGAGGTTTTAAGCAGAGGCTGGATGGCTATCTGTTGGGAGTGCTTTGATTATGTATTCCTGCATGCTGTTTTAAATAAACATTTCCAAAACACTTGGGGATTTATACAAATTGAGTCAGAGGCTGTATATGACCCAAGCAATATAAATGCCCCTACATGGATAAACTTAATGTCAAAAGCGATCTCTGTGGTGTGTACTATCTGCAATGGACTATGTTCACACATGCTTGTCACTGCTTGATGTTCCAGCCATCAAATGGACAGTGGGGGTGGTGGGGACAGAAGATCAGGGCCTAACAATGAAAAATCTACATAGCCAATTTACAAAACTAAATCCATGTACAGTATTTCTCTTCTGGTGATATGATGCTTTTAAAAAGGGTAGGGGGTGGACTGTTGATCTGTCAGCCTACAGGAAGCAGAGCACTGACTGAACTCAGCAAATCTGAGGCTGCAAATCATAGAGTTCAATCAGAAAACTAGACAAGGCTGACCTATTATTGTTTGCCACTCTGCCTACCTTTGTCAATATCACCCTAGCAATTTGTAAGCATACAGGAAGTGTCTGGAAACCCAGGAGACATCAGGATAAATGCTCACTTTTGCAATCCAGAAAATTTAAACTCTCTTTACAGACAGGTGAAGTGATTTCAGTGTACTGCTGTCTACTTCAGTGCAAATACCAAACATGTACCGTCAACAGGAAGATTGCTCTTGAAGGGCCAGTTAATGGGAAAGCCTTTTTTGTCCAGACCTTCAAAGCCACAAGAAACTGGTTTACACCAGAGCCACACTGTTGTCCATTCGGTCTACTATTATCCTACCCAAGAAGCTGATTGGTGCTTTCCAGGGTCTTTCGGGCAATAAAGAGTCTTTCCCATCACCTGCTATGTGAAGCGTCTAGTCAAGATGCCAGAGACTGAACCTGTGTCCTTGTGCAAACAAAGCAAAAGCTCTGGCATGGAACTATATTCCATTGTTACCTGCCTTGACAGCTCCCACCTTTTAAATAGCACATAATTGGCAATATTTAATAATTTGGCTGGCTATGGTCTGCCACGTGGTTGGCAAGTAAACCAGAGACTCCCCAGATACTAAGGCTGGAGTTATGTACAAGATAGGGAGGGGCTTTCAAAATTCCTTAAACTGGTCATACCCAGGTGAGAGTTCCTTCCCAAGAACACCTGGAAATGAGTCATCCGCTAATCCCATCAAGGATAGCCAAGCACTCAGTGATTGCAAAATGAGTTTTTCCTCTTTTCCCTTGTCCACAATGGAAGGTTGTCTGTGCCTATTCAGTTGCAAATGACTAGCCCATTAACAACCATTAACGCATCTGGAGAACCCTTTGTCCAGTCCTGGGAAACTCCAAGAGACATTGCATTCCACTCCAAACTCCCATCCCTTCAGGGATAATATCAAATATAAATATCACCCTAAAATGCCACCAAAGTTTGTGCAGACCACCATCTTCCCATCACTCCGTCACCAGGATTGCAGCTTCCACACAAATCTCTGCTGCTCTGATTGGTATAGTACAGCCCACAATTCCATCACTCTGTTCCTCTAGCCAAATGCTTCCTACTTTCTTCGATAGCCTTGTGCGATTGCTTGAAGCTTGAGTATTAATGTGAAAGCTGTTAAGATTAATTTCCAATAAAACCCATTTAATTGTACATTCTGGCTTGGAGTCTCCTCAATTACTACCAGTATACATAGGTCAAAAAGATCCCTGCAGTTACCTGGCCTCTCACTACTAATTAAATATTCCCCATAGTAGAATTCAGACACTAGTGGCATCCTCACAGACCCCACACAATTTGGGTAACATCCTCTCCAAGGCACTACCCTTCTTTTTCCTCCTCTCGCAATCTAGAATCGGGCAGAGAACTGACCAGCTTTTAAATAGCTCAGGATCTCAGCAAACTTGTTTGGATGCATTTTGCATCTTTTTGTATCAGATTTGGGACCACTTTGCGAGCTTCTTACATTTAAAAAAGAAACAGGTTAAAAAGGCAGAATAAAGATGATATCATATTGGGGAAATCCCTCCAGTAAAAATGCATTGTTATGGAAAGACCAGTTCCTGGGAAAGAATTTTTATGCCTCCAAGGATAATGGAGATGCCAGGCTGGCATTTTCTCCATGAAAAAAAAGAACTTCTGTTATTAGAGGCAATCGCTGTTTTTCCAAGTAATGCTACAAAGATATTGTTTGCATTCTTCAGAGCTTCCCCTTCTCCTCCTTTTTTCTCTGGTTTTTAGAAGACATCTGGGTTTTGTTATTATGATTGCACTTAGTCAATTAAAAAGACTATTTCACGTCACACAGATGAAGAGAAAGTCTGCTCCCCAGCCTGGTCGGGCCATCTGTGTTTGGCCGCACACATTAAGCAAGATTCTTAGAGGACAGCTTTAATGATGCTGAAGAGGAAGGGGTGCAAATCTTAAACTGAATAATCCCCTGTGATCATTCTGTGCTTTTAAAGTACATAAACTTCTACCCAATGAGAGCACTGGAGCAGGACTTTACAGAATACAACGTTTTGAAAAATAACAAGGCACTTTTCTGGAGGGCCCTGTCAGCCTTATTTCACCCCCTGTGCCCCCTTCTTCCACAGAATTAGAAAAGAAACTGAGAACTTTTGGCTCAGCACAACTTTTGGCTCTGGTACCAGTACTAAAAAGAAAACTAAGGGTTGGTTTGCACATGCACTGCAGACATCCAGCGATGAATATGCATGCACATGTATGCCATCACAAATAAAACAACGAAAATTGATGGCTAGCGGTAAGCAAAAATCTCCATCTATAGTTGCAAACAGCAACCTAAAATTACCACTATTTTATAGATGTTCTCTTTGTCATTTCATCTATAATTTTCCATAGGTTTTAAATTTCAAGTCAAGTCACTGTAATGTTTCCCACTTTCCTTTCTTGGCTATCATAATAGGAGACTGGATGGCAGACCCGCCTCAGTGTCAATCACACAGGTAATTCATCTTAAATGTGAACCTAATGGATTATCTGGGACCATTTCTGCTTGCGCGCTTGTCTCTTGCACACATAACCAGAAACAAGAGCACAATAACCCATGATCAGCGGTATCAAATGATTCCAATATTTCTTCTCCTGACAGCTCTGGGACGAGGAACTTGGCACTCTCATCATAAGAGCAATGCTCTGTTTTGAAGCATCAGCTAGAAGAGTGGTTAGGAGGAATTTAATTAACTGGCCAATAACCAATCCATCTGACCATCCATTGCAACTTCAATTTTATTGTTTTTCCAAGGGTAAAATAAAGTTGGTACAGGTCAATGATGATGAAGAGTGCTACCACACTGGTGGCTTTAACTATGATAGTACTACAGAATAATATATTGAAACTAGCTGTACCCAGCATAACATATGCCATTATAGTAGACTTGAAAGGTTCACACAGTTCAGCTACACACTATTATTTTAGGAAAAAATGTTGCATTGTTTTCCATATGGGTGGTGAGTGGCTGAGGGAGTGAAAGGAGGGAGGGGCCCTTGTAAGGCTGGGGTGTAAATGCAGGTTGAGTGACAGAAGTAGATTGTGAGGTGAAGAGGGAATTTGCATATGGGTGGTGATTGGTTGGGTATGTTTCCTAAGTGGCCAATCAGCACACTGGGAAAGGAAACATACCCAAGCATTTTATTTTTATAGATAGATATGCATGTTGAGCAAACTCTTGTGGACTACAAGCTTAAACAAGATACATTTGGGGGTACAGCTCTCATAACCCTCCAGTCAGCATGACCACTGCACTATTATAGAAGTGAGAGTCCAAAAAGTAACTTTTCCAGGCTCTGCACAAGTATATAGACAGCACATGCTTTGAATTCAGAAGGCCTCAGGTTCAGACATCTTCTTGTAGAATGGGAAAGGAGCACCTATCTGAGACTATAGAGTGGTGATGCTAATCACTGAAAGCAGTAATAAGCTAGATGGGCCCTTTGTCTGACCTAGCATAAAGCATCTTCCCATGCTCCTGTATGCACTAATTTCAAGAGTTCAGATGAATGTACAAATACAGCAAGGGTGAAGAACCTGTTCATCCACAGCTGTTGCTGAATTGCAGCTGCCACTATTTCTTTCCACAAGCTACAATGGCTGAGTCTGATAAGAACTGGAGTCCCAAATCATCGGGAGGGCCACACACGCACCATCTCTGAAATTCAGTAAACCATTCAAGATTCCAGTCTTGCACCATATCTAGAGCAGAGGCACAATATGTCTTCACAAGAACAAATTCACCTACTCCTGAAAACATAGGGGTTAAAGTAGCCCAATTATTCATCCACTTCCAATTGCCACCAAGGAAGTCAGGTTGGTGTACAGTATTTAGTTCTTACTCCCCATGGCATTTGATCCTCACAACAAATCCATGAGGTAGGTTAGGTTTAGAGAAAATGACTGGTCAAGATCACCCAGTACATGTCATGTGGGGAGGATTCCATTAGAAGGATGTCCCCCCAATTTCTGGTCTGATACTCTGACTACTATACCATATTACTACACATGAGCATGAGCAGCTTCATCCCATTTGAGCACTGATATAACATGAATAAATATAGGTCTCCAGAACCTAGCATGCAAATTTGTCATTGCAGGAATACAGGAAGTTACCTTATGATGAGTCAGATCATTAGTTCGTCTTGCTGAACATTTTGTACATCAGGGTGGGAAAATGTGTCCCTTCAAATGCTGAACTGCAATTCACCATTGCCTATGCTGGCTAGGGCTGATGGGAGATGTAGTCTAACCAGTCTCCAGAGTTGCAAATATAAACCTCTCTCAGGTCTACCTGGAGATGCCAAATAAACTTGAGACATCTTACATGCAAAGCATTGCCCTTTCTCAATAAGCATTTGCCTTTCCCCAGCCTTATATAATCTCATATTATAGTATGCATTCCAAACTGGAAAAAACCTCACACATATAACTTCTGTTTAAAAGGTATTCAAAATCCATATATGTACAAAGTTTGACAATAGTGCTTCTTACTGGCAGCTCCATATGGTCTAAGACCAGCCCTGATTATACACACAGGTTCAAGATTTGGCTTTTAAGGCCTCAGAAAAGTAGGGCTTATAGGTTTGTGTTGGAAAACTAGATTGAAAACATAGTACAGTAGTGTATGCCTGTGAACGGCTGCAAAAGCACTTCAAAAAAGTGGTCTAGATTATCTGCTTCCCTGTTTCTACAACAACAATGCAAAAAGTATTTTGATTGCAGGAAATTACTCCTTTATAACCATGATGGGAACTATGTTACCCAGATACCCTAGCCAATGGTGAAGAATGCTGGGAGTGGGAGTACAATGACATCCGAAGGACTGAATGGTTCCCACCTCTGCTATACAGTGGGCCCTCAGTATCCACTGGGGGTTGGTTCCAGGACCCCTTGTGGATGCTAAGATCTGTGGACACTCAAGTCCCATTATATGGCAAACAGCAAGGTTTGCTTTTTGAAATCCCCCCCACAACAATATTTTTGAGCCGTGGTTGGTTGAATCTGTGGATGCAGAACCTGTGGATATGGAGGCTCACTTGTATATGTTTTAAAACAGGCAGACAGGATTAGCAAGGTGTCAACTGCTGTTTGGACAGATTTCTGTATGGCAGAGGAATAGTATAGCAAAGAGAAAGTGCAGTCCTGGGAATTTACTGGTCTGTGTGGGTCACGTTCAAGCTCCCTCTGTCATCATTTTATGATGAGTATTTGTGGTTTAATTTCCTTTACTTTACAGTGTTAATAAAAAAGGGAAGGTTTCAATAATAATTCTATGAAAATATTTGGGTGCATATGGAGTATAAGGCTAAAAAGCCACGAGAAAAAGCCGTTCACATCTGGTAAGAGATAGGCCAAAAGATGGATGTCTTGCCAGGCAAATGATAAGTATCTACAACACAGTATAGCTTTAAAAAACCCCAAATGATTATGATCAATCCGTGAATGGCATTGGGAAGCTATGCTCCCCAGCCTCAAAAGCACAGAAGGTAACTTGGCTGCAATGGAACAGTGTCCTACTGTAGGGGGGTATGAGTCTAAAATTAAAAATGTATTAAAAATTCTAGGGATCTAGCCCAAAAATAAAAATATCTTCTTTAAAAGTAAAAAAACAACATTCTTTCAAAGTAAACAGAGTAAAGCATTGGAATGCAGACACAGCTCAATTAACATTTAAATGTGTGGTCTGATCACCCAGTCAATTAGACTCATTAAACAACAAAGACATCAGTTTAAAAATGCATATCAAAAGTTTACTGAAGGTATATCAATCTTAATCTATATATTAAAACAAATGTAAAGGTCCCTAACTAACTAAGAGGATTTAGGGTAGGAAAAAACTCACCCAGCCTTAAGCGATGAGGGCTGCATGGTGAAGGGGTGAAAAGTAAAACAGGACTAAAAGACTAAAAGATGGCTACAGCCACATGAAGACATACTTAAAAGGAAACTTAAACAAAGTGTAATAAAATATTTGAATTAGGTCATGTGATGAATGACCCATTGCTCCAGTTGGCTGAAATTGCCTTTATCAAGAAGAAGGGGGAGTGAAAAAAAAAAACACTCATGCATGCAGGGAAATTCCTAAACTGAATTTAACATGGGATACACAAGATTGTATTGCATTACAATAATATTTTCCCCACATACTACACCTACCATTTGGCCTCTACAGATGTCACTGACCACATGTCATGCACCAGTGTTCAAATCTCAAAGCAGATTCTCACATGCTTGTACATGACTCTTTCTCAAATGATGAACAAGACCAGCTATGAGCAGTTCAGATGTCTGGGATGTGTTATATTTTTCTAGAGCTTCAGGGTCCACCAACCAAAGCCAGGTGCAGGAAAGTGGAGCCAATTTCAAAATAAGGGTTTCGAGAGAAAAGCCAATTATCTACTGTGTCATATGAGCAATTTACTGAGATAATCTGCATAAAAGTTCTAGTACAAATCCAGCTCTGAGTGAACTCAGCTCTGTGGTCCTTCTAACACTTTAAAATTAGCCAGCAGTCCTCCAGAAATACCTGATCAGAGGTAATCTATTACACATGTTTTACAGGTGAAGAACTTGGAGGCTCAGGTATAAGCAATTAACTCCATGTGTGTCCACATGTGTTTTTAAATGCAATTTTAAGGACTAGCAAATTGTACTGGCACTCTTCAGCTTATATAGTGAGGACTGAGATCTTCAGGACCGGCCCTTCTTCTGTATCCCATGTGAAGTCAATACCCTGTGTGTGGATGTGGCAAAGGGCATGTTCAGCTGTGGAACTCCAATTGTGAAATGCCCTCCCCTTGGAAGCCTTTAAGTACCAAATAAAACATGGCTATTGACTAAAGCAATGTCACTGGTAAAGAACCTTTTCTTTACCAGTGACGCCCTTTAAATATCTTTTGCTGCCGCAGCGCAAGACATAACTCAAGATTTAAAACAACAACAACCACAATAACAACAACACACTATCCATTAAACCTTCCACCATGTATGTATATATAAATATTATTAATAAATAAATAAATAAATAAATAAAGTACCTTTTGTGAGCCCTGTTTGAACCCCAGAATTCAAGTATTTATTTTATTTTTTTATTTATTGATTATTTATACCCTGCTCTTCAGCCACAAGGCTATTAGAGTGGCTTACAAATTGTTTTAAGAAATAGCAACAGGGGAGATAGAAATTCTGTCTAGGAGGATGGAGATTTTAAGGGATACAAGCAACCTGCGACATGCACATGCACCCCCCATGCAAGGCCACTGTGGATCTCTGAGTGTGCACAGTTTGGTTGGCACTTTGGTGGTAGTAAAAGAATGACCATTTAAGTGCTTTTGGGGGTCATATTGACAACCTACCATGAATATTTTGAACATATGAACAGGCACCTATTTTGTCATTTACAAAAGGGGGTCTACCTTGCTCGCCTAATCTGGAACTCCACAGTAGGTCACAGCCAGACTCAGCTGAGGCCTGCTCCCTATGGCTTGTGTCACTTGCTGGTGAAGTGTTTCCAGCCATAAGAGAACCAGATGAAGCCAAGGACCCCCCCCCCCAAAAAAAACTATGCTGCAGTAGCAGGAGACTGATCTACTATGATTATCCACATAATGGCAGATTGCTGGGTGAAATAATCACAAGCTGTCTTTCATGGATGCTTCTCCATTCCTCTACTTACTAAAAAGACAGTTTGAAAACTACTACCTGAATGCATTGTTCTTTCAAACACAGATGCTCAGAATTCAGAGATTAAAGCCAGGAGGAACTCTCATGATCACAAAATGGATCAACAGTTGCCACTTTATATACACATTAAGAGCAGGATGTGAAACGGAAAATATGGAGCATGGGCCTGACACAGGAAGATGGCTCTCCAAATGAGTCCCCTGGATTCACTGTAACCCATTAGCAAATGAGAGCGTATCACACCTTTGCTATAGGGCTATTAATCCCAGAACAGCTATACCATAAATCTGTCAGGAACTCTGCTCAAAGAGTCAACACCAGTGGGACTGCAGCACTCTGGTGTGAGGCATCAGAAGTGTAATGGAGAAGCATCTACATGTGAAGGTTCATAAGGTCGAGGAGTTATAGCTCCTTCTTGGACACCAGAAGGATTATCAGGGATGCTAACACTTTCTATGAAATGCTTGGCCTGATCCCATCAAAGTAGTCAAGCAAAACCTCACTGCCAGCTTGGAGTAGTAAAACACATACATCAAATGTAAGAGAAGGATAAGTTTTAAACTTTCATGCTCTCAAATCATGCTATTTAGATGGAATAGCTACAGAAGAGGATTGCTTGCATATAACGGTCCCCTCCCTGTCAAATAATTTATTCCTGGTCACAACTGCTTTGTTCCTTATGTACATGTTGTCATTAGTCCTGATGTAATTGCTTCCCATTTGCACCACATTTTAAAACCATGCCACAAATCTGTTCTACTCCATATGCTGAAATGGCTGGAAATAAGAATCCAATAAATATTGCATTTTATAAGAATGGTCTAGCCAGCAACATAATCACTGTCTCCTATGATCCATCTAAAATCTCTATTTCCTCTAACAAAGGTCAAGCAGAGACCTGCCTAGAAGCTCACAAGCAGGGTGTGAAGGTAATAACCTTCACCCCTTTGTCCCCAACATCTAGCACTCAGTGGCACACTATCTGTACAGCAGCCTTCCCTAACCTGGTATGCCACCAGATGTTTTGGATTACAAACCCCATCATCCCCAGCCTGCATGGCCAACAGCCTGGATGATTTCATTCCAAACAATTGGAGACCACGAGGTTGGTGAAAGGCTACTTTCAAGTTTGTAGACTTGTAAATCATAAATATGATCAATCTTTTAAAAATATGCACATGTATCTAAGCTATGTCCCTTTAAGGGGAAAGATACTGGAAGTTTTACGGAGGCAGGACTATCCAAAATTAGCAAGTTGCATATATATGTATCCAATGGCCATAATTTCAAAACATTTAGCAAACCTGTTTTACACCACAGCACATTTGGTTGGATGCCTGCTATGTACCAGTAGTTACACTCTGGATGTTTGGAACTGCTGCTGAAATTCCAGAGGTGAGAAATTGGTCTTACCCTTACTTAGGGAATTCAGACTGTACCATGACAAGAGCCTTCAGACAGCAGGTCTGCCTTTGAACCTGTACGGACAGGGAGGCTTAAAAAGAAGACTCTAAACTCATCTCTGAAAATTCACAGTTTGCTGTTGGGAAAGTTAAAATAAACATATACACAGAGAGACTTCTTTTGAAGGACTGATTTGTCACTAGAAAGCTCTTCAGTGTCATGTACTGGCTTCTTCAGACTCAGTGACCAGCAGTTTCAGAGTTTAAAAACAGAAAACTTTATTTACACAGTAATCCAAAGAGTTAACCCTACAAGATCATTGCTCAGAATGAACACCTAACAAGCAGTAAGCTAATAGCATTCTGCAATCTACAAAATCTGGTGGGCTATACAGTCACTGGCTATCCATCATCCCCACATTCTGTTCCCACCAGACCTGAGCTCAGCTCACTTTTCCTATAGCTGAGGCCAGGTGCTGGTTTTATCAAACTGGTACAAATACAGAGTACATACTCCCATTTCCCAGTTAGTTAGCAAGTACAGTTGTCCCTCCATATCCACAGATTTGGTATCCAATATGGATTTTAAGTATTCATGGCTTGAAAATATTATTTAAAAAATAATAACTCAAAAAGCAAATCTTGATTTTGCCATCTTATATAAGGGACACCATGTTGTTATGTCATTGCATATAATGAGACTTGAGTATTCACAGATTTTGGTATCCACGGGGGGTCCTGGAACCAAACCCCAGAAAATATGAAGGGACAACTGTACAAAAGAATGCAAACAGAATTAGCCACAAAGAGATACAACAGAATTGAACTTGGCAGGAAAAGGTCACATTTGGGACCAATCCTGACAATCATCTTCCTTACGATTAACACTGCAATTCTATACATGTTCACACAAAAGTACATAAGTCCATCTAAGTTCAAGTATATCCCACAGGAAAGTGCATTAGCAATGCACCGTAAATAGTGAATGATATCTGTATCTACACCGCAGAAAGAATGCAGTTTGACACCACTTTAAGTGCTGGAGCTCCATCCTGTGGAATCTGGGGATCTATAGTTTTGCAAGGTTTTTAACCTTCTCTGTCAAAGAGTGCTGGGTGCCTCAAAAAACCCTACAAAATCCCAGGATTCTGTAGGATGGAGCCATGGCAGCTTCGTGAAACTTTTGGAGAGCTCTGGGAGCCATGGAAGTACACCTATGGGGCCGCATGTGGGCCATTGGCTACACTTTCTCACCTTTGCTGTACAGCATTACTGAACTAGGGAGTTCCTCCTGTTTTCAAATTAAGGGATCCCATTTCAAAAAATAAAGGTTCTTTGTGGAGCCAATTGCACCAGCCATTTCAAGTAGCTGATTCACTCAATGCTGAGCCAGGTGTGGGCTGCCCTGGGAACCCACAAAAAGCCAAGCAGGCACCAACAGCAAATTAGGTAGCTTGTGCCGAATTTTCAGAAGCTCCTCCAGGACTTCATTTGAGGCAATTATCACCACAGACAAAGGGGGAAAGAAAGAGAAAGACTTGGCATGCCTTTGCTGCATGCAAATCTAGGGCCAAATGGGAAGGAAGGAGCAGGTTGCCAAGCTAGGATAAACCCTTCACAGTTCTAACCAGGAGAAATGCTGCAGGTATTTTATTAATAAAGAGCACTCCTGTTCATCAACATTTAAGTCAATAAATGCTAAAAAGATCGACTGACAGTCATTTACTATCTTGTGCTTTCTTTCCTTTTTAAGAAGTTGTCTGATGAAAAATAGGCTACTTACAAACATGAAGGGGGGATTCATGTTTAATATGAACCATATCAGCACTGGGTCGAATTTCCTAATGAGAGGTCTGCTGCAAAGGGAGGAATTGATCTTTGTTCTTATGATGGTTAGTCATTTTCTGGTTTTCTATTCAAGACCACCCAATACCTGCATTTCAGCATGTCCAAACAGAACCAGCAGATATTGAATCACATGGGGAGGGGTCTCCCGTTTCCCTCTTCTTTTGGTTGGACAGAATATGCTAAATAGGAAAATCCACATATTGCTGAACACAGCTTCTTAAAATGGATGTACATATTGGATTTCCATTCAGCCTGTCTACCAAAGCACAGCATTCATAATGGTTGAGAATTTTAAAAAAATCAAACAAGACAAGTACAATTAAAACATAAAGCAGATTAGAAGTACAAACGAAAGCACATCACTGGGAAAAAGCAAAGCACATAGTCTGTTAAAAGCCCCTTCCTCAGCATGTATGGTCAGTTGCTAAAGGCCCACCTAAATCAAAACCTCCCGTGCTTACTGTCAGAAGGATAACAGGGGTTGGCCTCCCTCTGCCAGAAGTTCCAGCTATCTTTTGAGGCTGTGAATGATAGATGAGTTTTAAGCCATGGACAACTGAAAGCCTCATCCTCTGGCTTTTAAAGCAAAATGCCATAATCGTGTGTTGCCTCTTGGAGAGAACAGCTTTAAGAATAGCAAATTCACACTTGACTTTTTCAAGTCTGGTACAAAAAGTACCCAAGTGCAATCAATTGAGAATTTCTCTCTCCCTCTGTCTCTCACTCACTCACATACACACACATACGCATATGTACCTTTAATGGCCAGGTTTCCCTGTAATAAAAAAACAAAACAAAAAGAAAGCAGAGTTCGGGAAAGTTATCAGTCTCCACTTCAGGGAAATCTGGCACAGTTAAGGGGTTATTGGAATTACAAAAACACTCTGCCAACCACACCGTTAGTGTCAATATCAAGAAGTAGTTCACAGTTCCATTTAGAATTTTCTTGATAGGTGCTCCACAAGTACCAGCAGTGGTTAGGATATTGATTGATCGATTGATCAATTGTAATGCTGGCTGTTCTACCTTTTACAGTGTCGTGAGAGACAGAAGTTCAGTAAGTGCAAAACATGCCTGTACATCATTAATATGGTACAGTGCTTACACTTCCATCTTCCTCTAAAGTAAGGATGGGCTGAAGACAGATTAAGAACTAAAGTGTCCCTCTCTAATAATTCTACCTTATGTATATTTGCTCAGCTAAGTACAGGTTGAGATTATCAGACACAGCTAATGGGGTGCCAAAACAACACCAGTGGGATGCAAAAGGACACCAATCCCATACAATGTCATCCTTTCGCATTCCACTGTCATTATTGTGGCATTTCTTTTTATTGACAGGCCGGTGCTGTCAATAGATCACCCATCCTATTTTGGTGCCGGCATTGCTGACGTCTGAAACCTCGTGCTGTTTTGGACTCATGATTCCAGCGTCAATGAGCAGTCCTGCCAGAACACTTCTGGGTGGGATCGTGAGAACCAGGTAGGCTACCCTCTTTTTTGTACCCTCCCAGGTTACTTGTTATTTTTTAAGTGTGTGTATGTGCTTTTGTGAACTTTTCTGTGTGTATTTTTCTTTTTCTTTTTGAATTTCCCGCACTCACGTCTTCTCGTCAGAACGGGCGGGATTTCAGTCCAGGAAGTGAACGGAGCTCAGTTAGAGCTTCATTCATTCCTGGGCTGCCTTTAGATGCAAGAGAAGGTAAGTCTGATGAGGAGGGTTATTGTGTTGGGACAGGGACAGGTCTGGATATTGTGGGATAGGAACACTTTTTGTGTTTCTGTCTGATAATCTCCTGAGTATCCCTTATCCACAATGCTTGGGACCAGTAGTGTTCTGTATTTCAGATTTTGGGTTGGTTTTATTTTTTAATACTTGCATATACATAATGAGATATCTTGGAGATGGGACCCAAGTCTAAATGAAAACTTCATTTATGTTCCATATACACATTATACACATAACCTGAAGGTAATTTTCTACACAACATTTTAAATAATTTTGTTCATGAAACAAAGTTTTTGTACACTGAACCATCAGAAAGCAAAGGTGTCACTATCTCAGCCATCCATGTGGACTATTTTGGATTTTGGAGTTCCAGATAAGGGATATTCAACCTATATATCTCCAGTAGGTTGCTGAATTAGAGAAGCTGAGAGAGGGAGAATCCAAGGGTATGGTAGGTGTTTGAGCCGCAGAACTGATCTCAGTTCTGGGGCTCTTTCATGCTGCACAATTATAGCACTACAATTCCTTGGATTTGTAGTTTTGTGAGACACTAGAGCTCTCTGGCCCACAATTCAGGGATAGGAAGCACGTGCTGACACTGTTAGATGGCAACTTCCAGCAGCTATATCCAACAGAGTCAATAGTGAGGAATGCTAGGAGTTGCCATCCAACAGTATTTGGAAGGCTGCATGAATACCACCCTGACTTAGAGGTACCGTGTTCCTTAATTTTCAGGATATATCTACATCCCAAGCCAACACTTTGCACCTGGTTCAGATTGCTAGACTTTGGGATTGTAACAAAAACAAAGTAGATCCTACAGGTCTGGAATCTCCTCTTCTACTCTAGCACTGATGGACTCTTCCTCTGTTTCTTCCTTCACAACTGCCCTCTGAGGAGGTAAAGCCCAATGTCAGCTTCATAGCCAAGTATGGATTTGAACCCTGGTCCATATCTAATATGCTAACTGATCTACCACACACAGGAGAAATTACAGCTGTTGAATGTATGCCTCACAGTGGAGAAGCTGAAGGCACAGAATGTCAGTGAGAGAGAAAAAGAAAGACAATATGTTCTTTTTTGGACAAATAAATATGTGGGCCTCCTTACTTCAGTCACCATTCTACTTAGTAAGCCAAACAAAATGGCTTCCACCCACACGCCAGAGTGCATGCCAGGTAATAGGATGAAAATATAGTGCCGCAGTTTATCAGAACTTAGCACAGAGATTCCAGCTTTGTCATGAGCAGAGAACATGCTGTCCCAGAGGAACACAATCCAAAGAAGCTCTTCCTGGCTGAGGAAGTTCATTTGCTTTCTGATTTTCTTCTTTTCTTCCTTCCCCGCCCCCCTGGCATGCATCACACATCTACTGAGGCATTTCCTAAAAGGGCCTTCTCCAGTTATGCTTTAGTCACTCAGCAAAATGGCTGACACCCACATCTCCGAGCCCTTGTCAGTCAATGAGTGTAGAACACCCCACCGAGTGGGTAGATGGCTAAGGGAATACCGTGTGTAGAGTTTCTGGGTTCCTATGGATAAAAGAGGTGTTTTTTTCTTGTCTTATCTGTGTGAAGACATAGCACAGCGTGCCTTTTTGACAGTTCCCTTTGGGAGTACTTCTGACTTACAGGGATGAGGAAAAATAGCCGGGACATCTCCTCGCTCTGAAAAGAGATGAGGTTGCCTTTCCAAAAGTATCTGCAATGTTTGAGAGCCATGATGCCCATTTGGAACTCAGACTATTAAGCAAGACCTAAATGAGATCAAGTGGAACAATATAATGAAGCACATTAGTGAAACTGAGAAGTAACCACTCGTAAACAACTAGAAGAAACTAAATGGCAATGCTCAGCAAAAAGAGAATCTCACTGATATCCAGGCAAGCAAGATATCCTTCTCCTTTTTCCCCCCAGATTACAGTATTTTTTTTTCTTCCCCCACAAAGGAATGCTCATGAATTTCCACTCCCTCTAGTGGCTAGAATGCCTAAAATGTTTATAACAACTTCTATTTCATCTTGTTTCAATGATTCATAAACAGGACATAGGACTTTCTCAGATGCACTAAATACAGCATCTTAATGATGCCACATAAACCATCCGATATCATCCTTTCACGTTTATGTCCTGCCAATAAGCCCATCTATTTTATTGATGGGACAAGCCATCAATAGATCGACTGTGCCATTTATTTTGCCAGCATTGCTGGCGTATGAAACCTGGTGCTTTCCCCTTGCATACTTACTCTGTCAATGGCCGGACCGGCCAGAACACCTCCGGGTCAGATTGTGACATCCAGGTCAGTGACACACTTTTTATGACCCTTCCCGAGTTACTTGGAAGTTTTTAAGTGTGTATATGTGCTTTTTTCAACTTTCTGTGTGTTGTTTTTGTTTGGTTTTTTTGAATATCCCACACGAGCATCTTCTCGTGAGAATCCACAGGATTTTGAATGAGGAGGTGAACGGAGCTCCGTTCACTTCCTCTTCATTGCTGGGGAAGCCTTTGCTAGGAGACAAAGGTAAGTCTGGTGGGAGGTGTTCTTTTCCCAGCATAAAAATGGCTTTAATTATGCCAGCAAAATAACATTTTTAGAGGCTCGTCTGATAAAGTCCATAGTTTATCAATAGCATCAGGGCTGGTGGTGGGGAGAAATCACTTTGGAGACTCCCATCATCCCCCAGCCACCATAGCTGCTGGCAGGGAGATTCTGGGAGCTAAAGTTGTGGTGAGGCTGCCTCTTGTCCAAAGGGGCCTTTGCAGCATAGCTAGCACAGCTACTAATGGCACAGTATGTTGTGTTTGAAGACATTAGTCAGCCAAAATGAAAGGCCTTCCTAACCTAACACTACCAACCTTTGATTTGAGAGTGGGGAGGGAATGTGCTCATATGGGACAATGTTTGTACTCCTTCCACAAATGGATTGGAAGTCTCAAGGCAAGACAGATTCCTTACAATGGGGTTGTCTAAACAGTGAAGATCCTCTTCATAGAATTAAAGGAGAATACAATTTGTCTAAATGTCATCCCACATAAATCCACTGTATTCGAAGGAGGAGGACCAAATCCACCAATATCTCCAAAGGGAAAGCCTTTGCAGCTTTTCCCAAAGTTTTTTTTAAAACTCCACAGAGAATGCACATTGCCACTTGTTGGGGTAATCTGATTTGCATTTATTTGCATTCCCAATAAAAATGGAAGTGGAAAGCTAATTGGTTGGATGGAGGAGACAGAGCTTGCTAACAAGGCAAGCGCCCGGAACCGCCATGTTGGATTTTCAACTTAGCAATCGTGTACTGAGGTGATGAAACAGCCTTTCCCCCTCTCTTTTTTATTTATTTAGGGGTAATATAGGACTTTCACACCTTAGAGATGCTTTTTAAAAAAATTCTTTTTGGCTGTGGCAACTGGAGAGAATCAAAACACAAGTAATTCACTTGCGCCCACCATCTTGATTCACAGGTATGCCCATTGGATAGCAAAAGTGATAATTTGCATGCCTGCAGTTTTGCAAAAAAAAACACAACCAAAAACAAAAACAAAAAAACCCCACACCATTAAGACAAACCGAAGCTGCTTTGAATTGGCGTTAGTGCACATCAATCCACATTTTCCCCCTCATATAGACAAGCCGAATATTTCAAAGACTGGAAAAAATGTGGACGCTCTTGTAACTAATGGATACTCATGGATAGAACAGGGGTGGAGAACTCACCTAAAAATGATGGAGCCAGTACACAAGCTGCCTATGTTTGTAACATCCCTTCCTATTTATTTATTTCTAAAGTATCTAAGTTTTATAGACACTGCACAAAAATTAAAACAACAATACAGTCCTCCTACCACAGTCTTACAATGTAATTGACATGACACAAAAGTAAAAAGAAAGAGATAAAGAGGAGGGAACAAGAAAATAAATAAATTTAAGCAAAAATTGTTCTTAAAGACCCTCTACTATTTATTATGCATTGCTGAAGGTTATTTACCTTGTATTGTATGATGTATGCATATATCCTGCAACAGTGTCTCCTGCAATACTTTAAATGCAACAAGGGTGACCAGCTGGGGTGTTAAAAATACTATATATAAGAAAAACCTGAAGTCTCCAGTCATGAAGATTGGAAGAAGGCAGATTTGGAATTAAATGTAGATCTCTGGGTGATCTGCAGTAGACCGAAAAGGATTTCTAACTCCTAGTTGAATTATACTGCTGAAATGAAGAAAGCTCTTGGGTAATGGGAAATAGAATTTTGTACAGAAGGACCATAAGCTCTGTTCAGTTCTGGTACTCAAAAACAAACTCCTAGGCTCAAAATTCTGGAATTGTTAGTGTATGTCTTCTGCATGAGACTCTGGTTTGTGGATTTAAGGGTTCTAGTAAAAAAAAAAAATGAACAAAGAAAGTAGACCTGACATATATGAATTCTGTCCTTCCTCACTCTTTAAGATTTTTTTCCCCATCATCAGGTTAAAAATCATCCTTGCCAGCTATAGCATGTGAAATGGCAACCTATGTAAACTTTATTTTATGGTCCATAGACCTGACATATCAAACATCAAAACTGTACATTATTAAGCATAAGAAGAGTGAGCCTGCAGGAAATAAAACATAAGTACATAAAATATATTGGAACTGAAACCTATGTACTATATGATGCTTTAGTGTTCACGGGTGCATGCATTTGTACTACAAATACATCTCCCCAGAAAAGTAACTTTTAAAAATTCATGAAACACATTCAGGGGTGTTGGCCATGTAGTAAAACAAAATCCATAACCCACAAAAAAGTGATATTTTATTGGCCAACCAAACTGCAAAACACATGATGCAAGCTTTCAAAACTCTACTGGCTTCAAAAGCTTGCATCATGTGTTTTGCAGTTTGGTTGGCCACTAAAGTATCCCTTTTTTGTGGAGTCTGGCATTTGTTTTGAAAATTCAGGAGAAAAAAAGTTGAAAGTCCCAATTTAACAGCTCTATTAACTGTCTT
This sequence comes from Gambelia wislizenii, assembly GCA_030847615.1. Classification (NCBI taxonomy): domain Eukaryota; kingdom Metazoa; phylum Chordata; class Lepidosauria; order Squamata; family Crotaphytidae; genus Gambelia; species Gambelia wislizenii. The sequence continues at coordinate 38,099,340 of JAUMIR010000007.1, forward strand.
TAAAAAAAGACAAAACCTAATATGGTTTCACAAGGACAATAGAGACATGAATTTACTAAGGATGTGTGGGGAAATACAGGGGGTGTTCTCGGTAAACAGAGGGAATTGGAGAGTATTTGGAAAGGACCACTGGCCAGTTGGCTGGCTGTTAGGCAAGCCCCAGTGGGTGGGAATAATGTTGCTAACTGGTCACAATCTGATCTTGAAATCCAAAATGTCAGAGGCAGAGCCAGGGCAGAACCTGGAGCGCTATTTAATTGAAATATTTATACCCCATCTTTCCATCAAGATAGGCCTCAAGGTGGTTCACTACAAATGGATTAAACATACAATCCATCACGAGAATAGAGCAGCATAACAACAGAACAGAAGCTGGGGGAAAGATATGTGGTGGGGGGGAGCACACAGTTTCAGAAGTGCTGTATAACCCTTGCAGCGTTTGACATTTATTGGTTTTTTGGATGACAATACTGGTTTCTTGGCAGAACATAACTTTACTAGCAAACATACTGGCTGGCTAATACCATCACTGAAGCCTCTGGGATGTGCCTGTCAGCCATTTGGGAGGACCTTGCAAAGACTAAAATAAAATAAAAGCCCAGAACACATTGTTTTCACAGATTTCAAGCTGGAGGAGTAGTTGACAGCTGCTTCTTGGAGCAGATGTAGACTGGAGTGGACATTAAATTTTGTACACATGTTGAAACCAAAACGTAACATCTTGCATTTCAAATGTTTCCAAATGCAGCTTTGGGGAATTCTGCAAATTACAACCTTCTTTGTATGTAACACAATTGGTGTAGATTCTTCATCTTTCTAGAGCGACATGAAAAAAAGCAATTGGCAGACCAAACACAATCTACTTTGCTACCTGGGGTAAAATAACTCTCCCCTCTCCTCACAAAACTCTTGGTACAGAGTTCCCAAAGCCAGCAAAGACATTTTGGCACTTGAGACTAAGGTTAGAATCATAGAATCATAAAAGAGCTGGAGGGGACCACAAGGGCCATCTAGTCCAACCCCCTGCCATGCAGGAATACACAACTAAGGCATTTGTTAAAAATACCCCTCCAACCTCCCTTTAAAGAACTCCACAGAAGGAGAGCCCAACACCCTCCAAAGTACTCTATTCAACTGTCAAACATCTCTTACAGTAAAGAAGTTCTTCCTATCGTTTAGCTGGAATCTCTTTTCTTGTCATTTGAATCCATTGGTTTGTGTTCTAGTCTTTGGAGCAGCAGAAAACAAGCTTGCTCCATTGTCTACATGACATCCCTTCAGAATGGACCTGAGACAGGGCTCTTGCAACTTTAACCTTTAACAGATCTTGGGGAAGACCATGTACAGTAAAGCTCCATCCAGTGGAAAGAAATTACCTGTCCTCCTTCACTCTCCAAACCCCAGTTTTGAGCCATACATTTTCTTTCTCAACATGGCTATCACCTCACCAGTGGAGATGGAGGGTGTGAACATGGACCATCAAGACAGTAGGCATAAAGTTGGTAGGAAGGTAGGTTCTTATATTCAGATGGGTTTAAGAAATACTTCTGTCCAAAACTCTGGAGGGCTTCTGCCAATAAAGGCAGAACAGAAAATGGGAATCAGGCAGCCTTTCAGATGTTATTGGACTGCAACTCCTGTCATTCTAAAACACCCTCTATGCTGGTTGGGGCTGCTGGGAGTTGTAATCCAGGAGCATCTGGAGAACTGCATGATTTCAACCTATTGTGTACACATTACTGAACTAAGTAAACCAGTGATTTGACTCAGTGTAAGGTACTTTGTCTATGTTTATTTCTGTTTGGGAATGAATATTAAGGAAATAATATTTAAGATTAATCTGCTAAATACAAGACTTGCTACAAATCCCCACTCTCCAGTCTCTATACTCAGATGGACCCCATACCTGTGGAACCAATATCCGTGGTTTCAGTTCTCCCTAAGACACAAAAAGAGGAACACATACCATAGAGTCTTCTTAATGCCTAGAGAGGTGTCCTTTCTAGACATTTTCTAGGTCCTCCAAGGCAACTATATGGTATTTTAAACTGTAAGTGCCATTATTTTCAATCTGCAGTTTCTGGTATCCACAGTAAGGACTTTATCAGACTAGTGTCTAAAAACACAGTAATTCCACTATTGCAGAAAGCAGAAACATAATGGCATGATTACAGTAATTATCACATGTTGCCATAAATGCACGATACTATGCCATAATTGTGCAATACTACTGCCACAGAATCATCACACAACCACAACAAGCAGTTTAAGAATGGGATTTTACTTCATAATTTTATATAGGTGAGATTTTGGCTGTTCTTGTGAGAAGGCACAACTTTGTTTAAGCTCACAAGAAACACATAAATAATGAAATAAATTAACAAAAAAACCACTTAAACAAAGATAAAAACATACCAAGAAAAGGTGACAGTTCATTAAAACAGCATCCTGTGTTCTTCTTGGGAGAGGGAAGGGGGGAAATGACCACCCATTCGTGCTGTAATCACATGATTACAGCAGGATGTGATTTTGCACACTCGTCAGTACCATGAAAAGAGCGATATTGAGGGCTATTCACAGATTTTTCTCATCAATAAAAAGTGATGAAGCATTAATGGGTAGATCACACATTGACTGGACAATGACATTGTGCAATAAAGGAACCTGTGGTATTGTCATGATGTAATTCTGCAATTACAGCCCCATCTGATAAAGTCCTAAGTCAGGGAACCAAACCCCTGTGGATACGGGGTCCAACTGTAATTGTTAAGAGAATTTTTAAAAAATAAATAAATGGAGAATTAGACATCCTTCTTTTTTGCAAGCTAACTGATGATGAGGTGTACTTGTTTGGGGAAGATTGTCTCTCTCAAAACTCATTCCAGCAATGACTTGGAAGTGAGTCTAGGATTCTTGGCACAGGTGGGTGCATTCATTTTGTCTTGAGGCTAGCACTGACTGCTGCTTGCCAGCCATTCCTTCTGGACTTCTGGCAAATTAAGAAACACACACACCAATACTGAAAGATTCCCGTACATTTTCTCTCTCTCTCTTCAGAAGGAAGCTGACGGCAAAAAGGCAGCCTGAACTCTTCAGTAGGAGAAGAAAAGGATGAGAACACACTATCACAAGAGGAGTAGGTGGCAATCTTTGAACCAAAGGGTGGTGGCATCAAACATGTCACCATCATTTTTGATGCCACCAACTTTTGGCCCTGCATTTCAATCATAAAGCATTAGGATCCCAAGGCAAAAAGGAGCTGCATTCTCAAAGCTCTTCCATCCATCACAGAGTGCTGGGAGGATTATACTGTCAGCCTCCCTTTCCCCTGATGGATTTTCTCCCACAGACCTGAAAGGGCTGTTCCAAAAATACAAGCAGGGATGGTGTAATTAAATAAAATAATTCTTTATTGACAAGCCACACAAATGTTGCCAACAGTATAAAAAAGGCAGATCCTAGAGCACATGAGGAATTAATAATTCCAGGTCAAGGCTACTGGTCTCTCTCTCTCTCTCTCTCTCTCTCTCTCTCTCACACACACACACACACACACACACTCCATGCATCTGAGGAAGTAGACCAAGTCTACGAAACCTTATCAGTTAGTCTCAAAGGTGCCTCAAGATCCCCTTGCTTACTGATATTCCAGACAACCTAGTGAGTTGTTTCTTAACTCCTGCTGCATGAAACACACACACACACACATATATATTTAACGGGCCACGAAATAATCTTTTATTGATTGATTTGAAATTGTACTTTAAATCAAAGCCCTCTGAAGCTCAAGCCTTACACTTCCAAGGCACAGAGCAATGGGGGAAAGCAAAGCAACAGAGAGGAGAAATAAACAACCTAATCGTGCAGCATATATTTTGCCTCTATTATGCCACTGAGAAGGTGTTAATATACAACGTACAACATATTAATCACCTCTCTAACTTCCAAACATGAAATGCATCATTAACATTCATGTTATTTTCAATTAGTTTGCGGCATGGGAAAGAGGAGAGGGAGGGTAAACTCCTCTTTACATTATATAACACACACACAAACACACACAAACACACGTACATCTTCTTTAAAGGGGGGGGGGTGAAAGAGAGAGATCTATGTCTGCAAATACTATATGAGCCCATTGGGATGAATCCCCACCTCATGCACAGTGACCTTCTGTTGCTACTAGAGTTGCGAGTTCAGGATCATCCCACATCCTGAGGTTTCCAACCCAAAACCTAAGACTTAAGGACAGCATTGTGCATTAAGTACAAATCACAGTTATTCCAAACTTGTCAGTCAAACACCTAGAGAGCGAGTTGGGGGGAGAGGTGGAAGAGAGAGAAGGAGGAACGGAGAAGAGACAGAATTATGTTCCTGTTTGACAATTTAAACCAAAGGGGCTGTTCCTAGATGAAAGTGAAAAGAAGGGATTCGTCTTTCTTGCCTACTTAGGGAGACAGGGGCCACATCCACACTACACAAATAATCAAGTTTGAAACTGGATTATTTGCCATGGTGTCTTCCTGTGGGATCCAGGGATTTGTAGTGAGGCACCATCACACTTTGCCAGAGAAGGCTAAAGAAACTGTAAAACTACAAATCCCAGGAGTCATTAGGAAGGAGCCATGGCAAATAATCCAGTTCCAAACTGCATTATTTGTGTAGTATGTATTTGGCCAGGGTAAGGAACATTTAAATCAGCCTACATTACAGGATCTATACAAGGTGCTGGACTTATTTTGCAGGTGGTGTTCAGCAGCGAGACAGATTCTTTGAAGTTCAGACTAAAACCTAGAGCAGCTCCAGTGCCCTACTGGAAGTCACAAGCCACCAGGGCAATGCATTCTATTTAATGTTCAGAAAGGAACAAGATGCAAACAGCTCCTTTTAAAGAAAAAAGAAAAGACAAAATAATTATTTCAGCAATGGAGGAATGAGCCATTCTCACCTCAAACTGCTGCACAATTTGCAAGAGAGCAACACAACTACGCTTCCCCCCTCCTAATTAGCAGGAAGTGTGTGAAAGTGCCCTTAACCTTGAATGGAAATCCCAGCCTAATCCTCTCATTAGACCACATGAACAGCTGAACAAAACCATCCCTTTGGAGAAAAATTAAGGATGTCAAGGGGGCAGTGCAGGGTGGTCCATCTACTCTCTGGTTTACAGAGAAACAACAGGTATGCTTCTCTCTCAAAAGAGGAGCTCTGACAGGTTCACTTTCCTCTCTGTCCCCCTGTACAAATAGGTTCTTTTCTGGAAAAAGTTGGGATGGGGGTGTGTGGAAAAAATGCCCCTATATATCTTCCAACCTCAGGAGTGAAATCCACACTGTGTAAGTCAGGTTGCTATGGTTGCAAAGACTTAATATCAACAGATACAGAAAAGGAAGAGGGGGCATAAAACAATAGAATTTTCTTTTAAATTACCTACATCTTGATCCTGTGCAGAAAGAAAATGTGAAGTTGTCCTTGACTTGGATGGCAAATGAGGCATGAAATATATCAAAAATGTGAGAGTCAATATATGGATGCATTTAATATTTTATGAGATTGGAGACCAGCTATGCAAAAGGTCTAGACCATAAATCAAACATAGCAAAGCTTGTTTTGTGGGGTGGAAGGATAGTAGTGGGGAGCTTGTGAGCAATGTTGGATAACCAGTTATTTTCATTGTGGAGTTGTGTGTGAGGTGGGAAGGAAACTCCTTACACTCATGAAAGAATACAGAGGAGGGTCATCTGTGAAGCAGGAGGGGGGGCTCTAAGCATCCAGATTTTGGGGCACAAACTTCCATCAGCCTTAGCCAACATAGCCAAAGGTCAGGAATTAAGGCCACCATTTCCTCATGTTTGCTAAAACAAGGGGAGAAAAGCCTGTGGGCCTAATCCAACCCACCGGAGCCAAGTCAGACCCATGAAGGCATTTGCCCTTTCCTTAAGCCAAAGCTCTTTGCTTTAGAAATGAGAGAGGGTAGGAAGGAAACAAGACCAAAGCCTGCGATCACCATGGCCAAAGAGATGACCCCCCTCCCCTTGCCTTCTCTATGCTCCTCTTTAATTTAAGGCTGGGCATTGGGGGCAAGGGGCATTGGGGGCACGTTCCCCCCCCAGATACCCTCCTCCAGCCACTACTCTGAGGCTCCCTCCACCAGATACTTCCCAATATGCCAAAGCATCTCTACTTTTCTTATGAGTTCCTCTCAAAATGGTGGCTGGAAATGATATGTCATCACTTCCTGTTGCCATTTTGAGAGAGACTCCAACAAAAATAGAGGTATTTGGAAGTGGGAAGGGGGGTTCTGGGAGGGCTGGAGTAGATGGGGATGTTTTTCCTCATGCTCACATGTTGAGGGGGTTTTCATTGTGTTTTTACATGAAAATTGCACTGGAAAAGAATTTTTAATGGTTTTTTTAAAAAAAAAAATGGGGGGGTTAAGGAGCCATAAAAGTGGGGTCCAGAAGCTACATGTAGCCTGTGGGCAACCCTCCCCCACCCCTGCTTCAACCCCTTCCAATAATACACTTATAGAATCATAGAATTGTAGAGTTGGAAGAGACCCCATGGGCCATCCAGTCCAACCCACTGCCATGCAGGAATACACAATCAAAGCATCCCTGACAGATGGCCATCCAGCCTCTGTTTAAAGACCTCCAAGGAAGGAGACCCCACCACGCTCCGAGGGAGTGCGTTCCACTGCCGAACAGCTCTTACTGTCAAAAAGTTCCTCCTAATGTTAAGGTGGAATCTCTGTTCCTGGAGCTTGCATCCATTGCTCTGTGTTCCAGTCTCTGGAGCAGCAGAAAACAAGTCTGCTCCATCCTCAACGTGACACCCCTTCAAATACTTAAACAGGGCTATCATAGCACCCCTTAACCATCTTTTTTCCAGGCTAAACATACCCAGCTCCCTTATTAGATTGTAAGCCTGAGGGCAGGGAACTGTCAATTTGTAAATCATTCTGTCAGCCTTTTTGGGTGAAGGGTGGCAGGGTATAAATACAAAGAAGGAAGGAAGGAATTAATTTCCTGCCTTCCTCTCAACATGGGATCCAAGGCAGCTCGCAGTTTAAAATGCAGTACAGATTTATTTTAAAAAAGCTTCTGGGATTTCCTCATGTTGAGGTGGAATCTCTGTTCCTGGAGCTTGCATCCATTGCTCCGTGTTCCAATCTCTGGAACAGCAGAAAACAAGCTTGCTCCATCCTCAACGTGACACCCTTTCAAATACTTAAACAGGGCTATCATATCGCCTCTTAACCGTTTTTTTTTCCCCCAGGATAAACATACCCAGCTCCCTAAGTCTCTCCTCATAAGGCATGGTTTCCAGACCTTTCACCATTTTAGTTGCCTATCTCTGGACACGCTCCAATTTGTCAATATCCTATTACTTCCTATTTACTTCCTATTTAAGTAAATTGTCTGTGCCTAAGTCTGTGGAGAGAGTTTGCCCATGAGGTTCAGGATCAATTGATATGAATGTTCCCATGCTCCTGTATTTTAATACAGTTGGGCTCCTGTATCCATGGGGTTCGGTTCCCAGACTTACTGTGGATACTGGAAACTGCAGATAACAATGAACCCTATTAAAATAAGAGACTTCCAGTAAAAACATACCATAGAGTTGTGTTGGAGGACCTAGAAGATGCCTAGAGAGGATGTCTCTCTAGGCATTTTCCAGCATGACTCTATGGTATGTGTCCCCATTTTTTGTCCCACGGATAACTGAAACTGTGGTTATTGATTCCAAGGATACAGTGGTCCGACTGTATTTATAAGGAAGCACATTCAGGAACAATTCTCTAGCAGATCTTATGGAGTCCTTTTCAAAATATGCTTAAATGGAAACACTCCTTGCCCACTTCTTAAATACTGTAATTGATTTGACCTAAAATGGTATAAGATTACAAATAATACATCTACATAATGAAGTAAATGTACTCCTGGACATTACATCTTTAATAGCAAATTTGATACTAGAGGGAGAACAACATGGAAGAAATAGGGATAGATTCCTACATCACGCACAGAGAGAAAGAGAGAGCAGTTCAATATGTTTCGGCAAACCGTTTTTTCAAAACTTGCAATATGCACATGAGAAATGAAACAAGCTCAGGTTAGCTTTTTGAACTTTCTAGGGGCCACTTGAAAACTTCTTTCAAAATGAATTTAAGGATGACTTTTTCTTTCACCAACTTCCACTTTTTAAAATTGCTTCTACTCTAGTTTGAACCGTTTTTTCAAAACTTGCAATATGCACATGAGAAATGAAACAAGCTCAGGTTAGCTTTTTGAACTTTCTAGAGGCCACTTGAAAACTTCTTTCAAAATGAATTTAAGGATGACTTTTTCTTTCACCAACTTCCACTTTTTAAAATTGCTTCTACTCTAGTGGCCAGACTTATAGATGGACAGTATTCTTTTTTTTAACATGCTGGGTGGGAGCTGGTGAGGCAGGCACATCAGTTTCTCCCTTTTTCTCTCTGTTTTGCTATTCATGCATACTCTGTAAGGGATTCTAAGGGCAGCTGCTGTTTACCTCGCCTACTGAAGGCAAGCATACATGGTTATTGTAGAATCCTATTCTTTCCCACTTCAAGCTTTCTTGCACTGTTTACTGCAGACACACTGATGCAACCCAGCATGGAAAATCCATGTTTTTGTAGTCCTTCTTCACCATCCTCCCAGTGCTGATTTTGCTTTTAAAAAAAGACATTGAGCTACACAGAGGATAAGGAGGAAAAGGAAAGCTGGGCAGACAAAGACTTTGCAAAAAGAAGCAGACTTTGTTAACTGAGGCATGCCTGTATTGCTTAATTTATGGAACGATTACTCCTGTGCCAACTGTGTAGTTTCTTTATTATGGTTGATAGATCAATAAACTTTTTGTGCTTCCCTTTAACAGCTAAACTAAATAAATTGTCCTGACTAAGTAATTTTAGAGAAATGTGACTTTCAGTAACACTTGGGCCAATCCTGCTAAGCTATATGGACTAACCATGGTTCCACAGTGAGGGCACAGAATGCTGAACTAGAAGGGCCTTTGGTCTGCTCCACTTTGGTTCATTTTATCTATCAGCTCGAAAAGAAAAGAAAAGAAAATGAAATGCCATAGAAGATGGGGAAGTGATTGTGAATGGAATTTCTACTTAAGAGGATTATGGGTAAGAGAGATTAGCTTTGTCTTGGCAATCTATAAATATTGTTTGTGTTTTTGCATTCTTCGAAGAAAAGTTAATCAGTTTGGTTCCTCTGAAAGGATATAATTGCCTCTTGTATTTTTCTTGCCACACTGTAATGCTGATTAGCCTCTAATGTTATTTTGCTATTGATTAATAAACCAAACTAAGCCTGCCTGTCTGAGGTTGTTCTTGTCATTAATACCTTTTACGAAAAAAACAAGCAAACCAATGCTGTCAGTTTTCAGAGTTCAAAACTGATGATTCATTTCTTTCCCCTTAAAACTGTGCTTTCTCTCTCTCTCTCTCTCTCTTTCTCTATCTCTCTCTTTGTCTGGAAGCACTATACAGTTTTTTCTGGCTTGTCTTCTGATGTTTGAATACATCCCCCTGGGACTCCTGTAGAGAAGCGTGGGGCTCGGCTCTCCGCCATGGCTTCCAGGCTTTTGGATGCATTGTAAGAGGTGGAAAGTCAATGCACCCATCCTTGTTAGTTTTCAGAAAAAGAGATACAACAAAGCCCGTTCATTCCAGCAAGCATCACGAGTACATAGTGATAGTTCTGCCGTGTTGAGGATTCTTGTTTGTAGAAGTGGTGAGCCAAAATGTCTCTCTCAAGTAGTTTAGACTGTAAAGTTGAAAAGGTGTTGTGGCAATGGGGGGAAACCACAAATGCGGTGTTTATCCACTTACTTCCCATGGCATTTATGCGCCTCTGGTGCTTGGTAACATTTTCTCTGTCCTTCCTGCCCCAAAGTCCCCAGAGCAAAGCTAGGAAGCATTATTTTTGTTCCCAAACCATGGCACCATCACCAAGCCAATCCAGAGGAAGGGTAGGAGCAGAAACTAAGACCACCTGCATTCAAATGTGATATTTTCTAGGTCAAAACACAAAAAGAATGGCAATAGATAGATAACAGTAGTGATTATCAAAGAAACCAGTGTCAGGACCACACGAAGATGCAATTGGATGGGGGTGGGGGAAGGTAGGGGAACGAGTTGTTCTATTATTGATTGCCTCATCATACAGTGCCAGACTGCCTAGAAACTCTGTAACATATTGGTTCAATCATAAGCCTACAGCCGTCTAGTATATAATGAACATTGTCCATAGCCGCACTCTATTCCTGTTGTGTTTTTGATGTCTTGCCCAAAACTAACAGAAGGATTACCAGGTTGAATTCAGTTTCAAAGTGTAGAATAGTTTGGTCCATGGGGTAAGTCAGTCCTAACCAACTTAAGCTCCATAGGTCAGCTACAAACACTGGAGAGTCAATGTGATTAAGGATTTGCATGTTGGTTTAGGACTCCAAAAAACTAGGGTTCAAATCTCTACTCAGCCATGGAAACCCACTGGGTGTCTCTGGGCAGTCACACTCTCTCAGCCTAAGAGGAATGCAGTGGCAAACCTCCTCTAAAGAAATATCGCAAAGAAATACCTAGGATAGGGTCACTATGGACTTTATCAGACCAGGCAAATATGATGTCATAAGGATGCCTAATGATTGTGAAAGGGTGTGTATACCAGACATCATCCTTTCACGATCATGTATTGTGAAAAACCGTTCCTTTTTATTGATGGGCCAAGCCATCAATTGATCTCCTGCTCTGCTTTGTTGCCAGCATTGTTGGCGTTTGAATCCCCACACCATTGCCATTTCGTGAATGCAGTGTCAATGGGCAAATATGTCCGGTTGAGATTGTGACAGCCAGGTAAGGGGTGCTCTTTTTATGACCCCCCCCCATGTACTTGGGATGTTTGAAGTGTGTTTCTGTGTCAACTTTTTGTGTTTTGTTTTTTTGCTATAATTTTTAAATTTCCCACACTAGAGTCTTCTTGTGAGAATCGGTGAGATCTCAACCCCAAAAGTAAACTGAGCTCCATTTGTGCGCCATTACTGTGGGGGAAGCCTCTTTTATGTTGCTCAAGGTAAGTCTGGTAGGGGGGTTGTTTTGCTGGCATAAAAACACACAATTTATGCCAGTAAAAGAATATTAATGGGGGGGTGGTCTGATAAAGTCCTAAAGGTCAGAGTCAACTTGAAGGCACATAACAACAACAAACTCCAAACTTAACTTAGTCTGGATTCAACCTACTATAACAATCAGATACATGGGAATCTAGAGACAATTATTCTTTTGAAATTACAGCCTCAGTCCAATGGGTTAAATATTAAATCTGATCTAAAACAAAGGCTGAAAACCTCACACACATCTTCCTTAAATCAGGGGAAACACAAGGGGAGAATGAATGTGGATCTTCAGACTGAAGCTAGCCTCTGTGCCTAATCCATAAAGCAAAGTAGTCTTGCAGATTCAAAAGATCAGGGGTTGATCAGGAGCCAATCTGCTAGTAAGACAGATGTCAAATCCAGCCCTAGAGCTCCCATCACAGCTATTGATCTATCTAAACCTTTCTTTCAAATGACTTTAAAACATCCTATCTCCATTTCCCAAATGATGAAAGCAAAATAATTCTAAGCAGGGAAGGATGAAACATACATGGAGATACATGAATCTCTGGCTTTTCTTCACAAACGAAGATTCAGGAAGGACACATCCCGCGCTTTCTGCAAGCGCGCTGATGACTAAAAAGGCCAATCTGAGATAAACAAGTCCGGTTGCAAAAAGCACAGCAGAAGGTCTCCTTGGGTGATGTTTTTGGGTTGTGATTCTTTCTTCGGTGTCGTTTCTCTTCAAGACTTGTTCGGCGTGAGTTCTCAATGAAGAACAATCCCTATGAAATTCTAAGAAATTCAGCTTCCCCCCTCCCCAAGCAGAGTAAGAACACACACACATATATATTCTAATTGCTTTTGGTGGAGTTCCAACCAATTATATGAACTTCATTAAAACATGCTAACTTGATTGCTGGAAATAGTTGGCTAGGCTCTTAAGACTATCTTTGCTTTAAGGAAAATCAGCTCAAAGTAGCAGTGGCCTTGTGGTACCAAAGATTAAGGCTGAGTTTTATGGCCTTCATAGCATTCGTACTATAACCTCAGGCAGACAAAACAGCCTTTCTGTCCTTTACTGTTTTATGTTCTATGCAGAGAACTGAAATCAAAGATTCTGGCTGGCTAGTTTGATTTCTCTGACAGTCATGTCCTCTTATCTCTCTATATGCCTTTGAGGCAGGGCTGTAGCTTGATGATACAGCAAACTGGGTGGCATGCATATGGTCCCTCCCAGATTCAATCCTTGACATCTCCAGCTAAAAGCATTGTGTAGTAGATGATCGGAAAGTCTGCAGGAAACCATTCAGAAACCAGACAATACTGGTCTAGAGATGGACAAATAGTTTAACCAATTATAAAACAGCATTGTCTGAGCTAAATTCAATGTTAAACCCACTTTAGATGCAACTCACTGTAATGAATGGGCCTTGTCAGTCTGCACTTGTGTAGATTCCTCTGATTTCAATGGGTCTAATCTAGATAGGACTAACAATGGACTTAGATCAGGAGTGGGCAACTGCAGCAAGTCCATGGGCAAACATTTGCTCCCCAAAGCCTCTGGGGGCCATGCAGAGTGCCCAAAATGCCAACAATATTGAAAATCAAAGCCAGACATCCACTTTTATTTTGAATAAAAAATGAGTATTTTTTAAACTAGTTCTACCCAATGTAACATATGTTGGTGGTACGTTGAGGGTGAGTTGACTGCGTGTGTTCTCTCACAGTGGCGGTGGCAGCATCCCACCCCCACTGCTGCCATTCCCACTGCCAAGTTGACTCTGTGGGTCTAGTTGGAGTGGCGGCGGCAGCGTCCCGCTGCCACCACCATTGCCCTGGGCAGATGGGCAAGGCCGCAGCTCGGCAGGCAATGACGGAGGCAGCGGTGGCAGCGGGCCTCTGATGGGACCCCCTGGGCGGCCAGGCAAGGCCACAGCTTGGCAAGCAATGATTTTAGGCTGAGGAGGTTCTGCTGAGAAATGCCCCCTAGCTGCTGTTTGGCTGGCCAAGAGCACTAGGATTGGTTTGGAATATTTCCCAAGCAGCCAATCAGCACACTGGAAACAGCAACATACTAATTGTCTTATAGAAAGAGATGTTAAATAGTGGGGAGGGCTGAAACCTATTTGAAAGATGAAGTTCCATTCCTGAAATTTTCCAAGAGTAGCAATTCACCTTTTCTTTTTGCCTCCCCACCCCCCAAAAAAATTCCCCAAACCCATGAGTGGTCCAAGAAATATGAGGGTTCAAGGCCCACAACAGCTCCTCTAGGGGGTCTGCACATTGCCCACACATGGTTTAGTCCATGTACCCACAGCATGCCTCACTCTCCTCTTTTGTCCTGTATGGGGACACTTTTCCTACACTCCTCTTAGATCAGGGCTGGGCAGAAGGTAGATCACGGATAGATCTCTGAATTATTTGCAGGGGATTAGTAATGGTTTCTTACTCCCAACACAGCAAGCAAAGCTATGCTTCTTTTTAGGGGTACTTGTGTATGCAGGCTCATGGCCAGAGGGGATACTAGGGTAATCGGTTCCAGCTGCTGAGCAACTATTTTGAGTCTGTCTCTGTCCCATTCAGCCACTGTCTTGCACGTGTCTCTTGTGGTGCTACCAAACAAAATAAATCTATCATGGCCTGGTAACATAAGCTAATAGATGCATGGAGAAAAGTGTAGCCCATGAGCCACATTCATCGAAGGCTGTTTCTGAAGTCCCTAAGCTGTGGTATCACTAAGACTGGTGTCACTCCCCCCACCAACAGTGCAGTTCAGCCTCTCTGCACCCCCCTTGTACCGCCACAGCCCCAAAAGGCCACTTACTTCCATTTTTATTTAATTCAAATGTCCTTCATGCTCCCTGGGCCAATTCTGCCATGCCCCCCACCAGGGTATCTGTCTTATGTACAGGAGAGGCCTTTTTCAAGCCAGGAAATTATTGCTGTGGTTTTCTGAGACCCAGTGGGAGGCTTTTGTGGCCCCTGAATTTCAACTATTCATCTATCCCTGAGATAGAAGATTGATCTAATTTCAAGAAGCAAAAAGGAGTTCTTCCCTCTCCCCATGCTTCCAACCTCTTTCTGATTTGCTTTTGGATCTGGAATCCCTTTGGGACAAGAGTGGCAATGAGTTTGTGAAAGAGGCCAAGATGAAATTTATTTCATCAGACATTCACTGCCTCAGCAAGTTGGCAAATTAAAAAAAAAAGAAGAAGAAATTATATACTCCACAAATGCCTTTATTCATTTCATCAAGAAGCAATTAGGTGCACAAACATGAAATCTGAGAGTATAGATGTTACTCTTCCTTAAAGGGAGTCAGATTTTCTAATTACAAAAGGGAGCCATTTCGATGAGTCTCCCACTCAGAGGCAGCGTCTGGAGCAGGAGCAATGGTTTTATGTAATTTCTCCTTTCACCCCATCTCAATAAATGTGCATTAGAAAGGGGAGGAGGGGGAAGCAAAATGGGGATTATAGACCAATTAAGGAGGAGGCAGTGAAGGAAGAAGTGCAGAAAGTGGCATGGAGGGAGGGGGAGAAGTATCTTAAAGCAGGTGTGTGTGTGTTATGTGGGGAGATCTGTCTTTTAATCTATGAAGGCAGCCAAGTAAAACCAAGTGACAATTTTATTTCATTTCACTTTTGCCTCTCTTTCTGTGTGTGTGCAGATAAAAGAGATGCCAGAGAAACTGGCTTTTGTCACCTAGGTTCATTTTCACCCTGGTAACTTGCAATATTACCACCTAGCTGTTTTTCAAACAGATAATGTTAGAAGATTTGGGCAAATAATATTTAAATAGGGAAAGAGAGATGAGGTGGCAGCTACCTAAGTTAGGATGGCAAGACTGTTCCAGATCAAATCATATTGGCTCAGAAATAAACCAAGCTGTTCCCCCTGTACCTCACTACTATTGGTGCTGCTGTTGTTATTGGTATTATTATTATATTTACATCTGAAAACCAAGGGAAACTCCCAAAAGAATTTGAGAATTTATTGGTTCAATTTCTGTTGGTAGATGGGTGGAGACAGAAGTATGGAGAAAGAAAAGAATATACATTCTTTTTAGAAGTTAATAATTCATATTCAATATTGGGTATGTTTATCATATCAAAAACTCTAAGTCAGAAAATGAAAAAAAATGGATGTCTTACCAAGAACAATTTCAGACCAATTTCAGTCCAATGCCTTTAGTTCTATCAAGTAAAAAGAGAGAATATTCTTGGAGATTGGATGACTCATTGTTAAATGATGAAAAAATCTTGACAAATGCTAGAAGAAACTTGAAGTGGCATTTTGAGAAGAATCATCTTGGCTTCTTGGGAGAGTTCAGGCCTGATTTGCTCTAGGACCCATTTATTTGTCTTTCTAGCTGGCCATAGAATTCTTCTTCAGCACCATATCTCAATTATCTCAGTTGGTTTTCTAGCACAACAAAAACAACAAATAGAAAATGCAGCACAATATTTAAGCAGGGTGAGCCTTGTACGATCAGTCTTCAAAGGCCTGTTGTAATAGAAAGGTCTTCTTCACCTGTATGTGGAAAGAGAGTAGGGAGGCTGCCAGTCTAACCTCTCTGGGAATCGAGTTCCAGAGCCTACTAGTACTACAACTATTGCCACCATGATCAAATGGGAAATGCCTCTGTTTATTTTTGAATCAATCCAGATTTGTACTGAAGATCTCATCCAGCTCCATCCCAAATCCCATGGGTCCAGAAGCCTACTTCCTACTATCATGGGCATGTTCAGTGAGCACACAGTGGCTGCTCCCAAGTTGTGAAAATCTCTTCCTTGGGAGGTCCACTTGGCTCCTTCCCTGCTCTTGGACTACCAATAGGCTAAGACTTTTTTTTTAAATTTATTTAGGGAAGCATTCAGTTTTTAACTTGTTGCAGCAGATGGAACTATTAATGGGTTTATATGTTGTGTTTCTATTTTAATATGTTTTAAATGTGTTTTTGAAGCTGTTTTTAGCATGTGTTTTTGAAAACAGAGCTCTGTGGTTTGTAGTTTGGTAAAGCACTGGTGCTTACTGACTGAGAATTCTAACTTGTTGTTGGTGTGTGCTTTCAAGTCGTTTCAGACTTATGGTGACCCTAAGGTGAATCTATCCAGGGTTTCCTGAGGCTATGTGTATGGGATTTGCCCAAGGTTTTTAGTGGGTTTTCATGGCCGAGCAGGGAGTTGAACCTTGGTCTCTAAAATCCTAGTCCAACACTTCAACCACTACACCATGCTGGATCCTGAGAATTCTAAATACCCTTCCCTAAACTGAAAATCCCATAGTTCAATAGGATTGAACTATGGCAATTAAAGTAGAACAACAGAGCTAGAACAGTGAGCTGCATTGTTAATGGGCCCTAAGTCTGTGGAATATGCTGATGTTCAAATTCCATTAGCCCTAGCCAGCATAGGCAATGGTATTGGATGATGGGAGTTGTACTCCAACTACACTTAGAAGGCCAGAAGTTGACCATCCCTGCTTTAGACTGTAGGGCATGGCCAGCTCTGAAATGTGGAAGCCAGCCCAAATAGAAATTTAAATTTGGGGGCTTCCAGTCTCAGACAGGGTAAGGTTAGGTAACCACTATTCTCTCAGCCTCCCCTCCAGAATTGTGGGTCATTGAGACTGAGCATACAAGTCTACTTCAAGGATTATAGTGAGAATAAACATGAAGTTTATTGTTTCAACAAGCCTTCCAAAAAAGGTGATTTTAGTCTTTCTACTGTGTCCTGTTACTTCTATGTTATACATTGTTTGTGTGGTGTTTATATATTTTACAGCATGGGTGATTCATAAATACTAGTGAAAAACATAATAAATATGAACAAGTGCTTTTAAACAGCATGCCTTTGTAAATGCTAGTTATTATGAACAACAATAAATTATACATCTATATTTATTTCTACTATGAGATTTATAAGCCACTTTCAAAACACAGTATTTTCCCAAGATCCCATTAAAAATAAAAATTAAAGCAATCTTGAAGATTAAAAAGAATTAATACCGAGGACAGTAATAAATGAAAGAGCAATGAGACTGTCCTGTTTCAAGTCAGCCATTTTACTGTCTCTAAAACAGAACCCCTACGAGCAACAAAATCACTGGGCATCTGAAATGAAATCTTTTAAAGGCCCCACCTGGAAGAAAGAGAGATTGTGAACAATACCAGCATGCTGTCAAAGTTAGAGCTTATTTCATGAAGATATAGGGTATATCTGGCAGTTTTTAATCTTATTAATGCTAGTTTTATTCCATCTTCTTACCCCCCCCCTCTGTAATTTTAAGTAATCAGTGCAAAAGAAAGGTTCTACCTGCCCACCACCAAAATGTAAAATTAATTAATACAGAGCACTTGACAGGAACACTATTGAGGAGAAAGCACATTCCAATCCAACTGGCCCTTAACAATTCTCTTGTTTGCTTTGGAAGAGACCATGTGAAGTCAAAAGTCTCTGTATTCTAATATAGCCAATGTGATCATATCTATATCTATATCTATATATATATCTATATATATATATAGATATTTAAAAGGAAGGGTGTCTATTCACCTGTCAGATCAAAAACAAAGTCTCCGATCTCCAGTTCTAAGCTGAGCCCCTAGACAACCTGAGGCGGGTGGCCACTTTGCATCTCATTTCAAGTGTTTGACCACTTTGTTGTTTGCAAAAGATGCTGCAGGGGTCATTCAGATGAAAAAGCTTTCTGAATCCAAAACACAGGGAGGTTTTTAAAAAACAACAACAACAACTTCAAAACCTTTCATCATAAAAACTGGGAGCTAGTGTAAAAGAAGCCTGGATGCTTCTCCCTGTCACAGACTTTCATTTTCTGTTTCCTACATGAATGCCACTTTGGGAGAGAGAGAGAAGATCAATGACCTACCATGGAAAAACAAGACCAGACATGAAAAGTTGGGTTAAATAAGGGTCACTTTATTGACCTAACTATGTACATTATAATAATCCTGGGAGAAGCGAGAGGGGAAGCAACCTGATGGAGGCTCAGCTGAGGCCAGGTGTCATCCCTTGACTACCTCCTCAACCTTCCCTTGGGCAAAACACCTGACCCTGGGGGGACGGGGCACTCCAATAATTGGGTTGTTCCCCAGCTGGTCATCTGCTGGAAGGCAAACCCAGGTGCTCCCACCCAAGACACAGGACTTTACAAGTGAGAGCAAAGCCCCAGATACACCTCAAGGGCTGGGTCCTTCCCTACCCCCAGATCTCAGGACTCTAGAGAGGCAGTTCCAGAGCTCTACCCTACACCAAAAGGGTGCCAAGGTGCACACTGGAACTCTTTACATTGTCCCTTCTAGCTGCCAAATAGAATCCTCTTCATCAATGCCACCCTTAGCTAATTGTCTCTCAGATACAGTGTGGAGTAAGCAAAAAAGCAAAAACAAAAACAGGTAAAAGGGGGGGAAACTCCTACCTGGCCCCAAAGTGACCAGCAATGCTCACACTTCACTAAGGGTGGAATGGTGGGCAAAGCAACACATAGAGGGGTGGTCAGGCCTTATACCACCTGCAATTCCACCCTCCCCCCAATATGCATGACAACATATTGGTCAAATATGTTGCAAAGGCTCCTGGTCTCCTTCCAGTGGAGGCCATCAAAGGTAGGCCCCTCCCCCACATCGCTGCACACCACGTGTGTCCGGGACCCCATATACCAAAGAGGCTGAGTTAATGCAAGTAATTCTGCACTTTGCAAAGTACTTCTGCACTTTGAATTCAGTTTGCAGAAACTGAAGAAAGCTGAGGACAAAGTAGGAGAAAGAAAGAGGAACTGGGACATTTTAAAAGCTGGTGAAAAGGTGGGATGGCAGAGGATTAATCAGGAATGATCATGTAAATCAAGACAGTTGGGGGGAGTATAAATTATAACATTACAATTATAAAAAGTGACACTACTTGGAATGTACTCCGTTATCCAATCATATCTCAGTGATTCCTAGATTTTTGGATAGAATCTGAATCACTGATGGTCCAAAACTTAGAAGGAGGAGGATATAAAGGGTCCTCTGGACATGACAAAACTAGACCTCAATGTTTTAATATCCTTAAGATGGATATGGCAAGGAAAAACTGAATGACCCAACCATTCTCTGAAGATGCCAGCCACAGATGCAGATGAAATGTCAGAAGTAAACTCTTCCAGAACACGGCCTCATAGCCCGGGGAAAAAAAACAAGGAAAATCTTAATGCCATTGTGCTGTTTTCCAGTCTTCTCAAACACATCCCTCCCAAAGTCTGGGCCTCATCCAAAAAAGTATTTGTGTCTGCCAGAATCTAGTTTTGAGAAGGAGTTCAGAGAATGCCATGACAGCTTTTCTAATATATGCTAGCCTCCTTTGGAAATTGCTTCCTTGTTTAACCTACACAATCCTTGGCTGGTGATGAGGCATCTGCAGAGACTCATCTCTAACCTTGATAGCACAGTCCTTCCTGCCAGAGAAAAAAAGTTTGGAGCAAGGGTGTGAATTTACCTCCCACTTGATTCATTTTTTTAAAAGAATTGTATGGATAAAGTATAAAACATTTTTGAATAAAGGAAAGATTAAACTGGATGCAGTTTATTTAAGGTGATACCTTTTTATTCAATATGTCAATAACAAAAACACTGATATTAAGAGTTCCAGATAAATACAGAGTAGAAGGCTTACAGTCAGTTCAGTTTGAAAAGGAAGGCTCTGTTAGGATATTTTGTGTTAGCATTTTCAGTTCTGGATTCTATTATTATAATGCTATAATTTATACAAAAGTGAAGGTTTTAAAAGAATGAGTTTCATGCTATTTTCTTCTTTGTTTTTGTACTAATTACTGAGTGTTGGGAAGGGAGATAGCAATAGGAGAGGGAGTTAGTATTCTTTTCTTTGATGTGATGTTTTCAAACTTAATGAATAAAGCTTTAAAAATGTTACCAAATAAGCACATGGAATGACAAATGGGTCAGAATGAAATTGCCTTTAGTCACCCCATTTGTACCCATGCGGGTGGGCAGGACTTTAGATTCCACCCAACCTAAAATAACCTTAGATTATGAGGATCATCCAAATATTCCCCATTCCTCCACAAAAATTCAAGTTGAACATCATTGTTTGGATAACAAATGCTTCGAATAAAGCAATGAGGTCTCGTAAACTTAACATCCCTTAGTGCTTTGGAGTGTCTTACTCCAGCTACGAGGGTGTGGAGTCCTCTCTAGGCAGCTGGATTCGGCCACTTTCCTTTCCCAAAATGCACCAGGTATGACATTTAAGAGCACTCCAGGAAAACATGGCAGCCAGCACAAAAAACACATGTAGATGGACAGTCTAGGGATGTAAACCCCAAGCTATTCCATCGTTGCATGTGAGAATGAATAATTATGGTCGTTTTCTCCAAGCTATGGGAGAAAAAAATGTGAGATTTTTGTGCAAAAAATATTATCTGTCTCCTGTGCAGGTTTGTTCCAGGTTTGTTTGTTTTTCTCCCACAAACATGTTTTCTTCTCAGCAGAATAATTTATCCGCAACACTTTCAGATGTCAAAGATCCCAAAACAAAACCTGGGATTTGATTTATTCCTCCTGAAAATTCTCACTAGCCTATTATTCCTCCTGGCTAGGTTTCCAGGGAGTCAGGAAACCCATGTTTTGACCTATGAATGAATCATTACAAATATTCTTTTCATCTCTAGTAGACACCCATGCACACTTGTAGCAAAAACAAAAGTTGGAAGAAGGAAAAAAGAAACAGGTATAACCAATGGCATAACTAATGGACAACAAAAGTGATGTGATTTTAATAAATGATGTCTTCAATAATGATTTCAAATAAAATTATGATTTTAAAACAATGTACAAAATGTGGATCAGGACAGCCAGCCACTTCTGCTTTCAAAATTGAACTTCTCATTGAAGCTTTTGGCTTTTGGCTTATCCCCTCATACTTCACCCACAACCAAATCAGAGCACGCCAAGCCAACCCTAGGACTTGACACCCCTGGACCACACCATGGGCCTTCCTCCCACCCCACACACACATAGAGAATGTGCAGGTTTGTGTTGCACATGTGCATTTTGTGTATACTCACACTGACAGATTCTTCTGTACACCCCTCTCTTCCATCACCATCATATTTGCAATGGGGACTGTAAACTCCTCAGGGCAGGGAACAATCATTTTCTAACTTGTTTCACTAAGAAAGTATGTGCCACATTTTCAGCAAATAACAACAACATTATGCCAGTGAAGCATTCCACAGTCCTGTCACACTTAGAGGGATTTAAAAAAAAAATAGAGGAAATTGTATTTGCAGAATTGCCTGCCAACTCCCTCCCTAATACTTTCTCTCTTTCGGCAGTCCAAATCGGGAGCAGCCTGGAGATTTTGCTCAGCACCGTTTACCTTGTCAGCAAAGATCTCTCGAGTCAGCTCACCTATCTGACAGCCAGAACAGTCAGCAATCACCATTCATTCCAAACAAGTACTGGAATTTCATGAACACCCATGTGGCTGGCGCATGTGCTGACTGATTGACACATGTGTAAATCAGAGAAAGCGGAGCTTAAAATGTAATGTTACAATATTTGCCACATGAAATAAGTTACCCTTATTTTTTGTAATGCAGATGTAACAGTTCAAACCTAATAACTAGTAAGAAGAAAGTTACTTTACTGGAGAAACGAGCCATGCTTTAGTTACTTCTTGAAGTTACCTTTAAGAGGCATGAATATTTTGACACAAATATTTCAAGTTTCCTGCTGTAAGGTTATCACAGTCCTAAGGTGGTGGGTTGTTTTTTTTTTGTTTGTTTTTTTGAGTAAGCATAATTTTTTTTTAAAAATGTAATATGCAACTCAACTAGTGATTCAGTGTGTTTTTAAAACTGCAGTGAGTAATGATAACAGATTGGTGTTTTAAACACTTGTGCATGTGTGTGTTTTAAATTTGTAACAGGAATAGATTACTTTTTAAAAGCAAAATTATAATAATTTGATAGAAACACACAACATATTGAAATGCTATGAAACTAAAAAACAGCTCAACCAAAGAATTTTCTGGTTAGTTATGTGACATCCTATGGCTGGTATCCTGTTAGTGACATGTATGCACATAAGTGTGGCTTATGCATCATGTGCATATCCCTTTTTGGATGGGGTTCAGAGGGTTCATGCTCTTGTCTTTGTCCCCAAACTTTCTTCTCCATCAATTGTTAAGTCCCCGGTGCTATTGCTGCAGCTGTTCCTTACTAGTGGGAAAGGGAGGGGTAGCCAACTCAGACCATGAAGATGTCGCTGCTCTAAGCTCCAGGAGGAAGGGAAAGGAGGGTGCACACCATCTGTGAGTCCAGCTGCGATCCAAATCCCCTCCCCTTTCCTTTCAACACCTCACCACCAAGCAGCAGAAGCAGCACTTCCCAGTGCTTGGCAGCTGCTGGAAGAAATGGCATGAAATTGCATGGGTGAAGCTATGTTCCATAGTAGGATCTTGGCCATTGCCCCCATGAGGTTTGATAGCTCATAGTACTTTAATGACAAAGAGGCTTGTGGAAATTGAAAAACCGACAAATTTTATTTGGCATAGGATTTTATGAACTGCACCCACTCCATCAGATGTTTCAAGTGGGTTGAAATCCATGAAAGCTGCTGCCAAATAAAACTTGTTACTCTTGAAGGTGCTAGCAGATTGTGTTGTTTTTGCTACACCAGACTAACGCACCCACCCACCTCAATGTAGTACAATAATAATATTTTTGATAGACAATTGTTTTCATACTAGTAGCATGGTCTTATATTTGCCACACTTGCTAGTATGTGTTATACTTGTTAAAATTGTGATGGCCAGTGACTTGATTAGAATAAAATTTGGTTTGACTTGATATAACAATGACAGAAGCCACAGCAGGAGGGATTCTCTCTTCTGTATCACTCCAACAGGTAATGTGGACTTGCACCTAAAAACTGTGCAAAATCAATTGTGCAGAGCATTTCACTCAGATGTGGTTGGTGTCAGTAGATCACCCTTCAGATGAATCTTCTCAAGGTGGGAAGACTGGGGCAGAGGGGTGGGCAGCTAGGAGGATATAGGAGAAAGGGGTAGGTGGTGGGCTTCCATCACAACAGAGCACTGAATCCACTCCAGGTTTTAGTCCAAACTTTAAAGCAGTTATGCAAGATACTGAACCCTACAGCAGATGGCTTCAGCACCATTTTGCCAGCTCCTTTAAATCTACCCAAAACCTACAGAGGATGCACCACCCCATTGACATGGGAGCCACCACAGATAGGGAGGGGGCAGGATATACAACCCCATCTGCCTATCCTCTGAAAGCCTTTGTGCATTTCATACAGCTGCCTGGACAGGGCTTTAGCATTTAAGTTACACTGCTAAGAAACTAAGAATGCAAAGGGTGACTGGTACAGCAAGATATTTTCCTAAGTACATTAGAGAATCAATAGGCAACCTTGCATATTGCTTGTGAGAAAAGCTTATGGTACTCTTAAAGTACTAGCAAAGTAATCGCATGAGGAAGGAAAATGGGCAAAGAGAGTCACAGTACAGTGTAGCATCTCTTTCATATTAATCCAGCATAGCAAATCCCATACTTCAGGGTTTAACTGAGGTGAACAATTTGGCGAAGGCACTGTGGCTCAGGGGAAGAACATAGGCTTTGCCTGCAGAAGGCTGAAGGTTCAATCCGCAGCACCTCCAAGTAAGGTTGGAAAATTCCCCCCACCCCAACTTAAACACAGGAGCACTCTTGGCAAACATTACAGAATAGAAAAACTGAGTTAGATGGAGTAATGGTATGCCTAGCTTACATATTCTGTCTCACATTTCCTTCTTAGCTGATCTGCTGATCAAAGTAGTCCACAGATGACTGGAAAGATAGGCTTGGCAAACAAGGTCCCATGTTTTAAAAAGAAGCATCTACCAAGTGGTCCAGGGGGAAAAACCTCTGCCTGAGACACTGGAGAGAGAGAGAAACACACACAGAGAGATAAACAGGTAGAGGAGGTGATCTATCCCCAACCTGGTATTCTCCAAACAGTACCAAACAAATTGCATCTACTCTCCCAATATGCTGGCTAGGGGAAGATAGACATTGCAGTCCAACATATCTAGAGGGTGCCAGGCTGTGACAGAGTGGAGTAGACAACAACATGATACATGAACCAATAGGCTGATGTGGTATCAGCCAACTGCCTACCTTCTCTACTATCAGGAAGATCTGTCTGTTTCTATTATTTTTCCAGCGGTCATCAATCGGATGCTTCCAGAGAAAAAGCCTGCAAGCAGGCCCAAAGGCAATAGCCCTTTATTGTTTATCTCACTGGTATTTGCATACTGCTGCAGACAGATGAGGGTTTCCACTCAGCTCTCATTGAAGAGGAACAGGTGACCTTACAGCTGCAGAAAGCAAGCAGGCAAAAAAACCTTATAAATGGAAAGCATTTCTGACTTAGCCTAGGGGCTGCAGAAAGAGTGGAATTTGACTTGAGCTTTTCAGTGGTCTTGAAATGCAAGGTTATTTAAAACAAAACACTCAGGGTTTGTGAGAGGACTGTTATCCAGGCAGCACGCCAGAAGAATGGTTTCCATCCTGCACTGACTGATTCTCCTACACCTTGTGCAGGCACCTGGCTGCCTCACTCTTTCCACTCCACTGCTTGGTTATTTTGTATATTTACATGTGCTTTTTCTATGCACTTGAGTTCTCTCCCCATCATCAAATTCCAACGTGATAAATCAGGCCATCATAAACACCAACTTGATTACAAGGGCTGTTGCTTCTAATGAATGGAAGGCAAGAATGCAAACGTAGGAAGTGAAGAGACACCTCTATGGTTTTTTGGGTTCTGTAAAGACAAATGGCCTCAATTGTTTAATCAATATAAATGCCTCTCCAACTCCTCCTGTTATTACAGAGCAATTTCAGACAGAGTGAAAAAGAACTACTGTTGTATCTGTATTCCTGTCAACCAAGACAGAGTCCGATACGGACAATGAATGAACTACCTAGCCTGGTCTTTTCCTGCTGGCCTTCCAAATTGAGTTCCAAATATGTCTCTCATCTGAGCTGTACAGGTTCTGGGACCTCCATTTCTTGTGTGATCATGACAGATGTCCTGGGTCTGATGGAAAAGTCTGTCTAGTCCAACATAAGACCATGTGATGCTACCTTCTGTAATGTCAGACCACTGGTCCTTCTAGCTCAGAATTGTCGACCCTACTTGGTAGGAGGCCTGTCTAAGGCAGGACTGAGAAACTTGTGGCCCTCCATATATTGCTGGATTACAATTGTCATCATGCCTGATCACAACTAAGCTGGAACTGGAGCCCAACATCTGGACAGCCACAGGTTCCCTGTCCCTCTTCTAGGATCTCAAAATATGGTGTTGTTGGGCTGTTGTTGTTGTTTTTAAAAATCTCCTACCTGATATTTTTCACTATAGGATTCAAGGACTGAACTTGGGACCTTCTCACTGGCAAAGTAACTTCTCTGCCACTGAGCTAAGCAACTTCAGCACTGTCTTCAAACAGCGGCCAAATAGATGCAAATCGATGCAACAACACATTAACAAAGACTGAAGATATAAACCTGGATCTCCTATATCCAAGTGTAACACCCCAACCACCACCATCCCACTGGCTCTCAACATGGAGAGATACCATTCTGAGAAACTAATATCCATTGATAAGCCAACTCTTCACATGTCTGCCTGCTCCTTTTTGGAGTCATCTAAACTAACAGCCATGATTTCATCTTGTGGTGCAGAAATAAAATGCCTGGCATGTAAAACAGGACTTCCTTTTGTCTGTCATGATTCTACTGCTTATCAGACTCATTTGAAAACCTTGGACTCTAGTATTCTGAGGGAACAATATAATTGATTGCATTCAATATTTTACAATCTGTTTTTCTCTCACTGTGTGTGTGTGTGCCCTCAAGTCACCTGTCAATGTATAGTGACCCCATGAATTTCATAGGGTTTTCTTAGGTGATGAATACTCAGAGATGGTTTTATCATTTCCTTCCTCTGAAATACGACATCACCTGGTATTCATAGGCAGTCTCCAGGGCTGACCCTGCTTAGCTTCCAAGATCAGCCAGGATCAAGTGCTTTTAGGGTCTTTAGACTCTATTTTTTCTATCTCATCGCAAATAAACAGCTTAACCAGGAGTGCTGTAAAAGAGAGAGAGAGAGGGCAAAAATAGTTAGGGTCTCTAGTAGATTTTTTTTTTTTTTGCATACAAAATGGAGTTATGGGGTTTTTTTTAACGTCTGCCTCAAAAATCCATTTTAGTTTACATAAAAAATAATCTAATCCAAATGTTGTTGTTGTGTGCCATGAAGTCATTTCTGACTTGTGAAGACCCCAAGGCAATAGCAATAGCAATAGCGTTGATATTTATATACTGCTTATCAGTGCCAAAGCATTCCCTTAGTGGTTTACAATGTTTTTAGGTAATTGTCCCCAACAAGCTGGGTAATCATTTTACCAAACTATGGAAGGATGGAAGGCTGAGTCAACCTTGGAGCCCTCTGGGATCAAACTCATAATCTTGTGGCTTGCAGTACTGGCAAGTCTATCATGGGGTTTTCTTGGCAAGATTTGGTCAGAGAGGGTTTACCTTTGCCTCCCTCTGAGGTTGAGAGAGTCACCCAGTGGGTTTCCACAGCCAAGCAGAGGTGCAAACCCTGGTTTCCAGAATCATATTCCAACACTCAAACCACTAAACCAGCTAATTATTAGCCAGCTAATAATCCAAAACGCTTACAGTTCTATCCTTGGGTCCACTCTATATCCTGCCATTCCTGCCTACATGGTTTCCTCCTCTCCTTTTATCCTCACAACAGCTCTGTAAGGTGTGATAGACTGAGTATTAGAGACTGGACTGAGGTCAACCACTGAGTTTCATGACTGACTAGGGATATGGACCATAGTCTCCCCAGTCCTAGTCTAACCACTAAATCACACTGGCTTTCTTTACACAGGGCTCCCTGTATGCATCTTGAAAATATAATGCCTAAAAGGGCTTGCATTTAGGCATCTGGATGAGGTGGATCCCAGTGATGGGAAAGGCTCTTCTCTACATGAGGCCCTGGCCTGGAGACAATCCTTGGACAAATGGGCAAATAGAAAAAGAAAAGTAAGGAAGCAGCAAACAGAGGGGAAGAAGAGAACAGGCTTTCAGGAGCTGATGGCAATGGGGTCTTAATGGCTGTGTTGCTTTGCTGTTTATTTTTTATTCTGTCTTCTGATTAATTTTTATGAATTTGTAACTCTATAGATTGTTAAATTGCTTTTTGAATTTTCAAGATATATTTATTCCTGGTGGGTTTTTTTTATGTTTTTCATCTTTTCTGATTTGTAATATTCTGTAAGCCACCTTGGGGAACCAGTGTTCAACTGGGACTCTGGGAGGCCAGCATTCAAATCCTTGCTCAGCCAGGAAAACCCATTGGAGGGAACCTTGGGGAAGTCACACTCTCTCAGCCTCATGGGAAGGCAATGGCAAGTCCCCTCTGAATAAATCTTGTCAAGAAAACCCTGTGACAAGTTCACCTTATGGTCACCATAAGTTGGAAATGACTTGAAGACACACAGCACAAGACCTTGAGTCCAAATATTGGGGGATATTGGGGGAAAGATGGGATAGACATGAATAAAAATAAAGAAAAGAAGATAGAAAGCCTGCAGTGAAACATAAATATATTTATTACATGTTTCAAATGGAAATCCTTCCTCCTGGGAAACTTTTAGCCACAACAAAGTGAGTCTATGGCCTCCAACTCCATTACAAAAAGATTCTGAAAGATATAGATAAGACTGATCTAGACAAGCTGGAATTTAAAAAAAAAAATCTGACAGCATAAGACAGCTTGTAATATATGAGGAGAAGGTACAGCAGGAAGAAGTAGTTGTCCAGATGCATCATGCATGGAGCTGATGCTGTTAGTCTTGCAAATGCTGCAAATCAAGGAAGTGGCACTCAAATAAATGATGCTGAAACAGCTGTGGAAACAGCAGGCTGCCGAGGAAACCAGAATAGTTAAGGAGCCCTGATGCTGAAAGGATGGAAGCAACAAGAGGCCATGGACATGTCAGTCATTAGAGAGATTCCAAAACCCTTTCCTGGGCCAAAGACAAGGAAAAGAAACAGTGGTGAGCTTCCTTGAGTTCAAAGGAGGTATGTCAAGGGCAGCGGGAAGGAGAGCTAGAAATGCCCAGATGGTTTTTTAAAAAGTGGGGGTCCTAGTGACTCCTAAAAGCTATGAGGAAGGACTAGATCCTTGCTTTTCCCTGAAAACATACACACACCTATACCTGATGGGACCATTCTTCAAATAAGTGACAAGAAACAGTGACAAGCTGCCACCTTGGACACTAGAATGGTTTTAGCAGATTTGCTGTTTCAGAAGCCCAACAACTGTGTCGAAGTTGAAGAAAGAGAGGATCCATTTCAATGACTAATTTATTAGAAGTAACCTTCTTTTAAACTCCAGTGAAAATAAGACTCTCTCTTTCCCTCCCTCCCTCACTTCCTCTCTGTCTTTTTTCCCCTCCCAGAGGCTATAAATTAACTGCCAGTTTCCCAAGTCTTTTTGTGCAGTATGCTTCCTGGCTTCTGGCCACATCGCCGTGGTGCCGTTGCCTTTTCTTCTTCCTTCTCTATTTTCTTTATTTATCCCTCTCCATCTCCTTGTCCCCAAAAGACCCACTGTTTCTGCAGTTCCCAATAAAGGAACTCATCTTCAGTCCAACCTCCCAGCAATGCCAAATATATGCAACCAGCTCATGCTCTTCTTCAACCTCCCCTTTTCCACACACATCCATGGGTTTAAGTCATGTGTTCAATCCCTGTGAAGACCAGCACTAGGAGATGGGGGCTGCCATACCAGGGGGATGGTGAATCCACTCCAGGTTTTAATTCAAGCTTTAAAGGACCTCTCCAAGGTGGTAAACCCTATTCTTAAATAGGTTCAGCACCATGGATAGCTTATTTCAAGCTAGCAGGAACTGATTCATCACCTCATTGACACAGGAGACACCAGCCACCAATGAAGAGCAGTTTACATGTTCAGTAGAGGGCAAAGAGGCAGCAATGAAGGAGCAAGGGAAGCAACAATGGAGAAACACAGAGCCTGGCTTGAAATGCAGAAGAGCTGAGTTGGAATGCCTCTATTGTCACAAAAATCATCTATACATAAAAAAGTGTTTCTGATCCCAGTGTGCTGATTGGCTGCTTAGGAAACATACCCAACCAATCTCCTCCTTCCCCTCATTCCCTCAGCCAATCACCATCCACATGCAAATTCCCTCTCCATCTCACAATCCACTCCTGCCACTCAATCTACATCTATACCCTCAGCCTCACAAGGGCCCCTCCCTCCTCTCACTCCCTCAGCCACTCACCACCCGCATGTAAAACTATATTGGTGCTGGGATACAGCTAGTTGTATTCATATATTTGTGAGCCAAGCTGCCACACAGGTTACTGTGAGGTTTAAAACACTACTTCACAAGAAAGACAGGATCATCACAAATAAATAATAAACCACACAAAAGCAACCAGCAACCAGAATCCCATCAGCCCCCAGTCAGTGTAGATCAGGGATCATATAGTCCAAATAAATTCAGACAGCCACTCATTTTGGTTAAAAACTTGGGAAATGTCTTTGTTATGGGCCAGATCCCTCAGACTTTGGATCCAAGAGTCTCCGTGCTTGGGAGGAGCCGCATCCACTTCCCAGCTCATCCCAAGTAGACACACAAGCACAAAATCTGCATCTACCCTCCCTACGCCCATTCCCCATCAACACCCCCATAGACACCTTTCCTTTAAGAGGCATGTTTCAGTGCCCCTAAATCAATGTTTCAGTCTTGATTCCCCAGGCAAGGCATCCGCTGCAGAGGCAACTTTGTCCAACTGGCAGTCATAGGGTTGCTGTCCAAGGTTCTGAATTTCTTTGGCTTGCATTCTGACTCAGCACCCTTTGTTTCTCTCCAGGGTCCTGACCTCACTCAAGCACAAAGGTGTAGGACGCAAGGGGGGTAGGGATTCCTAGGGAATTCCAAAGGTCAGGTTGCTACCAGAGGAGAGGTCCTTTCTCCTGTAGCTATCTGACAGGTGGGATTGAGAAAAAGGCCTTGCCCACTGATCTCAACTGGTAACAGGCTTCTAAGGGGGGCTGTGATTCCTTAGATCAGGCTATCTAAACAGACTGCTTAAGGAAGGCATTTCTCCACAGATATTATAGGACTCCATACAGCCAATGGCGGCGGATTATGGGAGCTGTGGCCCAACTTGTGAGAATCAAACTTTGGAAATGGTTGTTTCATAGATGTTTAAAGTCTTTCTTTCTTTTTAAGAATACTCTTTGAATTTAAGAACCTGGAAGGCATTCTTGGACACGGCATTTTCCTATCACAAGGAATTGCATCATACCATCTGGGAGGCAATTCCAAAATACCTTAGAGGAACAACCAGTCAACTTTATCCAATGTTTACCATGTGTGCATTTTTAAGTCTTTGAACTTGGCTCCCCTCCATAAAACAATCATAGTAAATTTGTTTTTACATACTGTAAAACACTGCCTGTTTTGTTAAAGTTTTCACTGTTGGTGGAAGATGGTGTTGAGTGTAGAAACAAAGTCCTATGTGCAGTGTTTGAAAGAACAGGTTATGGCTAGCCTGGAGAAGATTTAAGGAGAGATGCACCAGAGGTTTTCAAAGAACTGGAGGATAGTCAGGGAGGGCAAGGCTATGACCAATGGCTGAAAACTGCAAGGAAGAAGATTTTGGCAAAAGTTTAGGAAAAACTTGCTAACATGACACTCATTTGACAGTGGAAAAGATTGCCTTGGAAAGTGATGGGGTCTCCTACACTGGAGGAATTTAAGCAGAGGCTAGGTGGTCATCTGTCTGGGATACTGGAGTTGCAGGCTACCAAAGATGAGGAAGGGGTTGGACAAGTTACCTTCCCAGTTCTCTTCTGGGGAGGTGAATTCTATGAATTCAATTGTAATAACAGACCAGGATGCATTTCTGATGCATCTTTCTGCTTTCACTGTACTTATGATCCCACCACCTCCTGTTCAACTTAAAAGCCTACTCGGCAGAGTTGGGAAACTCTCTGGAGCAGGTTTTGGGTGTCACATAGCCCTGCAGTGGGAGGGGGAATGGGAAGAAAGCCCCAGTTTCACCAGCAGTGGATGCCAAAATATACTACAGTACTGGATCTTGGCCTTACTGCTATTGATTGATTGATTTGATTTGATTTATATCCAGCTTTTCTGAGGCATGGATGAGCATGATATACATTATTGTATGCCTCATTATCCAATGCTCAGGTCTAGGTTATTTGAATGACCGTTGTCTTCTTTACAATCCTGCCTGTGTTTTGAGATCTGCTGCAGAGACCCTTCTCTCTGTCCTATCACCCTCATAGGAACATCTAATGGGAACACAAGAGAGGGCTTTCTCCATGGCTGTCCCCAGGCTCTGGAACTCCCTTCCCAGAGAGAGGTTAGAGTGGCATTCTCCCTAGTTTCTTTTCTTTCTTTTTTCACTTTTTGTCTGTGACCGTAATAAATAATACCTATCTGTGTTGACAGGCCTTTGAGGACTAATTGTTTAAGTGAGATGGGCCTTTTACAACATACTGGATTTTCTATCTGCCTTTTGTTGTGCTGCTGTGGCTTTTTTTTTAATGGTTTGTGTTTTTAATTTTTTTTTAAATGATCATTTAA
Source organism: Gambelia wislizenii (assembly GCA_030847615.1). Taxonomy (NCBI): domain Eukaryota; kingdom Metazoa; phylum Chordata; class Lepidosauria; order Squamata; family Crotaphytidae; genus Gambelia; species Gambelia wislizenii. The sequence goes on from JAUMIR010000007.1 coordinate 38,131,226, forward strand.
TCACTTTTTAACTTTTGTATTTTGTGAATTCACTATTTTTTAAAATCTATTTTAAGTGGACTTGAGTCTCAAACTGGGGAAAATGTGGGATATAAATATAAGATGATGATGATGATGATGTAATTATTTCACGCTCACATGCACACGCACACACTCTTATGTACCAATTGCCCTTTCTTTCATTCTCAGCTCCATGTGGGCCTCTTTCCCCTTTTCTCCTCCTCTTTCTCCACCCAGCCTTAGGTAAGGCATGCCTCCTTCCCCCATCCTTCTTTACAATACAGTACATGTCCACAGCCAACAGTCTGACAATGATAATTGCTAACAACAGGAGCCTGGCTCGTGACTGCAAAATGCTACACCCAAACTGGTTCTAAACCTATCCTCTTTGCAGTAAATCATGGCTGGGGGAAGAGAAAGAGGAAGGGCTGCTCAGGTCCAGAGTTGAAGAGTAATAAATAAAAGGGATAGAAGGCCCCATCTCTGTTCCATCAATTCTCTCCTTCCTACTCATCAGTCTGCAGTTTAAATCCAATTTTGTACAGAGAGAATTTGCATCTTATCAATCAGTCAAGTGAGTGACAGGCAGGACATGGAAATGGGGTGGGAGGGGGGAGAGAGAGACTCATTTCAAGCCTGCCTAGTGACTGATCCGTTTTGTGAGCCAGGGGCTAAGAAAGCACACAGGCTCCATCTACACCTAATGAAACAGCTTTCCTGCATTCCTTTGCTCCTCTCATTTCCCCTTAGCAGCTGGAGCTCAGTGCCTCCATTTCTGGGCAGTGTTTAACTTTAGCACGCCTACCTTCCTCTCAGCTCCAAAGCCCAGCACTGATAACTTCTCTTGTCTCTGGGCTACAGCTTTGCAAAACTTTGCTTAGCAGCTCAACTACTGAGCTGAAAAGACAGAGGTGCCCAGAATGGAATTTACAAAGTAGAACAGTCCACAGTTCAGCCTGCAAAGCACAATACAAAAAGCCTTAGGTTGAGAAGCAGCATTCCAAATGCAAACATGACAATATCTTCCCTAATATTTTCACATTCTCTTTCATTATGGGTTAAACAGTGGAAGAAAAGAAGTAAAAACTTGTATAGGAGGCTTCTTATACTGCACCAGACCATTAGTTGATCTAGGGCAATATTCTCAGCTCTAACTAGGAGCATCCAGCTGTAAGCCACCCCGATTGCATTTTGTACAGGGGCGGGATACAAACAAACAAACAAACAAATAAATAAATAAATAAATACCATCTCTCTAGGGCTTCAGGCATAGATACTGCCCTAGCCCTACCTGGAGATGTCTGGTATTCTCTGGTGGCCTTCCATCCAAGTACTAGCCAAGTCTGGCCACGCCTATCTTCTGAAATCAGACAAGATTGAATATGTTCGACATGGTATGATGGCACATAAGGCCAGCTGCATAGAAGCTTAAACCATGTCACAAACAGGTCTCCAACATACTAGTTAAACAGTGCCCCCCACCCCTGACTCCTGCCAACCCCACAGTGGGAATCTGGGCCTTCCCAAACTCACAACACAAATCTTTGTGGATCAAATTAAAGGTTGCTCTAATTGAGCATTCTTTGTCTAAAATAGACATAATTCAGTGCTTGTTCATCAACAACCATTTGCACCGATGCCTTCCCATTTAGAATAGCACTGTGTGCATCTGATAAAGGAGATACTATTCCATGAAAAGTTATGTGTTATGTGTCAACAAAACTATTAATCATTAAGGAGCTGCAACAGAATAACAGGACTACCCCTCTGGAAATTACCATGAAACCTGCAGTTCTAGAAGAGCACGCAGAAGCCAAAGCCATTGACATTCATCAGAATGGATTGGATAAAATTATACAACAGAATAATGTTCAGCATCCCAGAAGCAGAAGAATGCATGTGCCAGAAGAATGCATGTGCCTAATAGGGAAAAAAGAAATCCAGAGTAGACATAATGCCCAGCTAATATTGTTTTACAAGAACCCTACATTACCTCTCACTACAGGTGGAATAGTCACAGCATTCTTAAAATGGAAGAATGAAATAACAGTATAAACTACTGACAGTTCCTTAGAAAAATCTGGGTAATGGCGAGGTGGAATTGCCATTTCACTGTGCAGCTTCCAATATTTCAAGACCACTTACAGAATATCTAAATCATGAGATGAGGCAGCATCCTGTCCTAAAACATTTCTGGATTACAACCTGGAGTTTCAGGTCCTCCCACTTTGCCCTTTTTGAAGCAGAAGTCCCAGAATCACTCCAGCTAGCATGACCAGTGAGTGTGGTGGGTGGGGATTTTGGGAGCTGTAGTCCAAGGTAGCAATGCTTCCAAGCTCTGCTTCTGGTGTACCTTAGAAGCATTTCTGAAATCTTTTCCCACAAGGTCACTCCAAGAATAGGTTGTACAGGGTGTGGGCTGTGCTTCAGCTAGGGTTGTCAGGGATGGGGCCCCTGTACCTTTAATGATTGTGTAGAAGGACAAATTTATACAGGTGTTATCTTCTGAAAATCTCTCTTCTACACAAGCATTAAAGGGATAGGAGCCCTCTCCCTTATTTCACCTGGCATCCCTAGTCTCAACTCACATACCCGAATGTTCCCCTAGCATGTCACAGGTACAAGGGCAAACCAGGGATGTCATTGGGGAATACTGTACCTATCTAAACTGGAGAAGGCTGAGAGAGATAGAAAGGTGCCTTTTGCCAGCTCAGACCTTTTGTTCCTCTCCCCTTGGATTGCCTTCTCTTTCACACCTCCTGTTCTATCACCGGAGATGTCAAAGACCAAATCTTGGATGCTCTTCATGAAAAGATGTTCCCTGCTTACTGAGCTATGGTCCCTCCCACATAACTTCAAACTTCCCTGTCAAACCCACTGTATTCTTCCAGAAGATGCAAATTTTGTATGATTGTTAACTAAATGATGAGGATGAAGTCGACACCATCATCACCACCATCACAACCATTGGTCAAATCCAATTGTAGTCCTAAGTAGGCAGACCCATTGAAGTCAATGATACTTATCTGGTATCTAAGAGGTTCTGTTGATTTCAATGGGTCTCCTCTACTTGAGATGAAAATTGGTTTTACCCCAATGGGTTTTATTTCTGTTTCATTTTTACTCCACCAAGAAGCACAGAGCATGACAAAGTAATGTTAGGTTAAGAGAAAGTGACCGGCCTTAAGTCACACAATGAGCTTTGCTGCTAAGCAGGGATGTGTACCTAGGCATCTCCAGTTTTAACATGAAGACTCTGAGATTGGGCCTTTCCATATGGCAACTCATATCTAGGAAGTCAGGCAAATTTCACAGGGATCAAACTCTTGGGAAAGTCCACCCTGTAGCCTGTTTTTTAAAAAAAAGAATGCAAGAGAAACCTAAAGGGAATTTGATTTGTGCAAACTCACCACTTCAGAATGGGAAAAAGAGAAAGCAAGTGTGTGAGAGAGATAAAGACTGTTGGAAAGATTAGTACATTACATTTTGATATCTCCCCTAATGACTACTGAGAAGATCTGTTTTGTGTTCCTGGTAACTGTGCTGCATTATCCTGGCAAATTCACCGTCAGCTGCTATAAAAGCTGCATCACAATAAACCACCCCCAAAGGCTGTTAAAATGGAATATGTTTCCAATGGAAGAAACAAAAAGAGTGGAAGGAACAAAAAAGAAACAAAAAACAAAAAAAAAGAGAGAGAGAGAGAAATAAAGCCAGCTATTTTCTTCCCTCCCACCTTCCTGGAAAACTAGGGAAGATTTCCTTTTCAGTCATCTTTTTTCCCCTCTGACATGACGGATATTCATTTACACAAGATCAATAGACTTTTGAGGAAGCTACTATGCTATTATGTTGTATCCAAACATTGTGTCATCCATTCTCAATAGATCAGTAGTTCAGAAGCATCATGGGAGAGCAAATGCCAGCTGCGGCCAATCCTAAAGCTCCAGTACAAATCATGTGATCATTTCCCCCAAGTTGCCAAAGTCATGTGATCCCAATAATTTAGGTTTCTAATGTGATGTTGCTGTTACTGAATTTGGACTTTTTAAAAGTTAAAAACAGATAAAGAAACAGAAGAAAACCACAACTTTAACTGCTGTATTTTTTAAAAAAATCATTCCACATTTCAAGTAGCCAACCACTCCTGCTTCTGAGACCGGCAACTCTAGAATAAGATGTATGAATAGTTGAAAGCTGAGCATAGCAGCCTTACTGTGAATGATTCATAGTGTGTGGAGATAGACAGAGGAGAAAACAGTAAATAACAAGTGGGTGGGAATCAAGAGCAGAATGCATGACTCTTTTATGGAATTATTGATCACAAGCCAAGCTTTAAAGTAATTGAGTTACAATTAACATACTATAGTTACATCTGGTGTGTTACTTATCTGGGTAATGAGGGCATAATAAAGTCACTTTTCAAAAGTAATGTAACAAGCAGGAGCAAAATGACTTCACTCGTGTAGCAAAAAGTAAAGTTTTGCTTATTTTTGTGAATTACGTTGGAAGGGAATATATAGGCATTTTAGAAGCTCTTTGGAATTTTTCACGTTTGTCATCTGCTTTTCAATCTGGGATTTGTTACTTTCTTGTCAATATTAAGCTTTTAAGCAAATACCCTAAAGCAATGAAAAGTTAATGAGCACTGCAACAATTAATTCAATGATTTACTGTTTGATATGGTGTAATGAGTAAAGAAAACAAGTTATTTATTCCAAACATCCTCAATGAATAAGCAGAAATGAAATGGGTTTTTAAAAAATAAAAATCATTTTCTAAGCTCTGATCAAAAGCCTTCTTGATGGTTAGAAGAGCATTTGACAAATGTATGAAGATTTATTCTGTTAGTCATGCTAATTCTATGGAATCTTGAAGTTTAAAAGCACTGTAGCACCACTGTCAAATAGTTGTGGGTTTTTTTTCTGGGCTGTGAGGCTGTGTTCTGGAAGAGTTTACTTCTGATGTTTCACCTGCATCCGTGGCTGGCATCTTCAGAGAATGGTGGTGTAGGGGTCTGGGGGGGCGGGGTTATATACTGTGAGTCCCTGTTGTAGAAGATATGTAAATTTGTATATTTGAATGGCTAGTTCCTAGGTTGGGAAGATATGCAAGGAGGCTTAGTGTCTGTATGGCTAATGGTCTATCCCCCTTGCATATCCTCCCACCCTAGGAACTAGCCATTCAAATACCATCCAGTGTAGTGGTTTGAGTGTGCAATTGGAGTAGGACTCTGGGAAACCAGGGTTCAAATCTCTGCTCAGCCAAGCAAGCCCACTGAGTAGCTGTGGGCAAGTCACACTCTCTCAAACCTTCAAGGAAGGCAATGGAAAACCTCCTCTAAATAAATCTTGCCATAAGTCAGAGTTGGCCAGAAGGCACATAATGATGACATATCTCTACAGAACCTTGGAGGGTTCCTTACTTGCCCACCTATTTTCCTATGCAAGTTCAATATACCTGTTTAAGAACAGAGTAGGCCCAGCCTGTTCTTGTTGACTGTACGGAGAATTATTCTTTGACACCTGTAGCTGTGTTTCTCATCATCTTACCAGTAGCTCAGTGTGGATGGAAAAGATACGAAATCATCTTTCTTTGAACTTTTCAAGCCACCAGCCTCAGGTGCAAAGAAAAGGTGAAGTCTTCAACCTTAAGTTCCCCTCTCCACCACCCAAGGAGAGGACTGTCCCCCTCTCCTTGTGTGGTGATCTCCACCTGTTTAGAAGAACATGGAAGGGCTAGAATGCCAGTTCTTTTACTTCAAGGTCACCATCAGGGGAATCCAAGCTCACAAGTGCACAATTCACCTTGCCCACGTGCAAAATTTCTCCCTCCCTGCATCAATCTGTATTTCCACCATGGTCACTGTTAAAGCTTCTTTTCCCATTGTAAGGAAATGCAATCACAAATGTGCACAAATACAGCGCTGTTTCTCTCTTTATCCCACAGCATTCCTCTAATGTTCTATCTAATACGACCAGGCATTTCTATCAAAAACCCCTACCATTTCTACAGGGGTGGTTAAACCAGAAGACAGGATGCATAGAAGCAGGAGAGGGAGGAAAAGCAATGCACTGTGGCTGTGTCATATTCCTCCTTCAATTTCAAAGTTATTGTTGCGAGCGCTTAAGACCGTCTGCAATAAGCGATCCTATTGTCCTTCTAATTAATTCGGCAATCTCCCTGAAATAGGCACTGTGATTGCATTTCTGGACTCACCCCTCGACCACTGGAATCAACTAATTAAATAACAATCAGCAATTGCTGTCTGCATTTAGAAGATGGGCCATTCTTTTTTTCTTCCTTTTTATATGGCTGCAATTAAGGAGCGCACTTGACAATCAGGTTGAAATACACATTTCCCAGTGAGCCCTGTAAATTTTCACCAGTCAGATGCTTTGTTTCTTTCACATTCCAGCTTAAAAGAGGGAGGAAATTAAGAAAATTGTCATTTTGCTTCTCTGGGAATGGAAGCAGATTCAAGAGGGGGGCATGCTCCAGCCCCAGGCTTGCTGCATGGGGCAGTGGCTGTTTTCATCCAGTGTAGATAACCTCCATGTTTTTAATCAAGGTCTCCTACCACATCTGCAGACTTAAAGCTTCAATAGAGAGAGTTGAACATGCTGCGGGTAAAGTGTCTAGACCAGAACTTCAATTACTGATGCAACCTCTGAATGTTACAAATTATGACTAGGCTATTCTTGATATCAGTGGCACCCACCCAAGAATAATTCTTAAATCCAGTAGATCTTTCTCTCGGGGCTGTGTAAATATATCTGCACCAGTGGAGAAGAGCTTCCAGGCTTGAATTTGGAGCTGTCAGGAAAGGGGTTCATAACAATTCACAAACCAGTTTGTAACTTGAGGCATTTCAGGAAGAGAATTTGTCATGTGTATCTCCATCATACCAGGGTCAAAAGGAAGGGCCTTCAAGGAGCTCAGCCAATCCAAGACGTCCCCTTGTGCCAACTGGATGGAACATATATCAATCAAGGAAGCCTCCTTCTGTCAGTTGGCTGGAGTATGTCACATGATAACTTTGTGACCTTGGCCAAGACCTCTTGGTCAGTCCTATCCTTTGATTTGATCATAGGAGACCTGGCCTTTTTGTATACAAGGCCACCTTCACTTTGATCAATGTGGAGATAGAAGGCCACCCTGCCAATATAGTAGGGGAAATCTTCATATCTGCTGCAGAGCTGGGACCTAGGGCCCTATTTACTAGTGAAGACCTGCTCTATGACCCATATTTGATGATGCTAGCAGTCAATGGCTGGCCTTCTTCCACACTTGCAAACTCTTAAACCCAAAGGATTGGCCCAACTCAAACTTAGTCCTGATAGTCTCTAGCAAATGGCATGTCATAGAAGAGAACTACTTGCCATGTCCCTAATGGAAGGTACCACATCCCCTACTGTACCACTGATAGCAATTACTATTTCTTCTTTCCATCCATTTATTGCTTCCTGCCTGATCAGACAGCCTCTTCTGCTCAAAAGAACACATTCTTGAGATTTTTTTTCTTTTAAAGTAGCACCATAAAAGCTGGGTATGAAATACACACAGTCAATATGATAAGCCATTCAACTAGAAACCTAGACATCACAAACATAGTATGCCCTAAGTTGAGAAGAAACAGACACATAGCACCCATCTGGAATAATGTTTCACACTGATTGTTACTGGCAAGGAAGAACAGGGACAGGCCAACCTTCTTGGTTCAAAAGACAAGGGGCATTGCTATTAAAACCTTGGTCCATCCACCTCGCAAATTCAACCACATCTGCAAAAGAGGCTTTGTCCAGCATCTTCTCTGTAGCAGGGGAAAGCTGATGTTTCATGCCAAAGACTGCTGATGTTTCATGGAAATATTTGCAGAAGTAGAAAGAACAGAGAGCCAAGATTTTGGAAGATGAAAGCCAAATGCATTAGTTAGCCGAGCTAATTTAAAACAGAGCAGAGCTGCTTCAAATATGTTTAAGCAAATATTTCTGTTGCAAGAATGAAGCTACAGTGGAGGTAGAATGTTCCTTACCACAATCATTTTTTTGGGGGGGGGAGTTACCCCCCCAAAAAAATTCCTGTTTGCTGGTATTCACAACTCCTCACACTTCTATTTAATTTGGTAATAGTCTTTCCCTTTAACTGTTTTATCTTGCTCTTGGGACTGTGTTCTCATCCTGCTGGGTAACATACATAGAATATAATATTTCTGTGCCATTTATCTAGTTAGATTTCACTATGTAAAAGCAACAGAAAGTCAATTCAGAGTGAGGGTTATAAGACACTCTAAGTTGGAGTGGACAACTTGTGGTCCACCACATATTGCCAGGCTACAAATTCAATCAGCTCAAGCCAGCATAGCTAATAGTGAGGGATGAGAGTAGCCCTAGTCCAATAATATCTTGAGGGCAACAGGTTGTTTGCCCCTGCTCTAAATGCATGCCAGGGAAGGAGTTATAATGCAAATATATTTACCCTGTTCACAGACCACCACTATTTAAACACACACACACCAAAAAAAGGAAATATTTCGTACGGAATGAAGATGTCCTCCGAATGCACGAGCTGAGAATCTGGCCCTATTTTACACGAATATAGGTTTGATAAAAGCCCTGCTCGATTGGACTTAAGTCCATCCAGTCTGGTCCCTGAAGTAACTAGGCAGATACAGGTGGGAAATAACATGCACATTCTTATGTTATTCTTCTTCTGCTTTGTCCTCAGCATCTGTCAGTATCTATATCTATCTGTATGAGTCCGCCTGAATTTTAAGATCCTTGGGGGAAGGGTTGCTCTCAGTCCCACCTCCATCAGGCAGGCTCATACAGGTAGATATGGTCCTACGACTTTGTCAGACCATGCAAATACAGCGTCATAAGGATGCCTAATGATTGCGAAAGGGCACATGTACCAGATGACGTTGCCCTTTCGCAATCATGTACTGCTAAAAAAAAACCATCCTATTTTATTGATGGCCCAAGCCATCGATTGATCCCCCGTGGTGCTTTTCTGCCAGCATTGCCAGTGTTTGAATCCATGTGCCATTGTACTCACATGAATGCAACGCCAATGGCTGGTCTGGCCAGAACACTTCTGGGTGAGATTGTGACATCCAGTTATGTGACACACTTTTTATGACCCTCCCCAGTTTACATGGGACTTTTATAGTGTATTTATGTGTTTTTAAAAACTTTAACTTTGATATTTTTGTTTTTATTTTTTAATTTCCAACACTTACGTATTCTTGTGAGAATCTGTGGGATTTCAATAGAGGAAGTGAACAGAGCTCTGTTCAGTCCTCATTCATTGTTGGGAAGCCTTTGTGTATGGATGGAAGGTAAGTGTGCTATGGCGGGGGGGGTTCTTTTGCCAGCATAAAAACAGCAGAAATTATGCCGGCAAAATAATGGGTTTAGGGGGGTGGTCTGATAAAGACCCTAGATTGTGTTTTGATCATGTCTATAATCTTCACTGACATTCAGGACTGAATGAAGATTTTAACTCATGTCTCCCCACTCCTTTAATCACAAAATCCCCTTCCTTCATCTCAGAAAGGCCATTGCCACATCTGGAAGACTTCTCAGTTTTGGGATTTTTTTGTTTTTTAATGGCACCAGCAAACCATCAGACAGAAATACAAGCTCAGGCCCTTGTGGAAAGGTTTGTAGAGGAAAACCAACACAGACCAGACACCTGCAGAAGCAATGTGACAAGGTGTGAAATTAAATCAAGTAAAAAGGCAGCTTTGGAAGAGGAGGAAGGCAAAGAGAAAGGCTAAGCTAGCGGCTAAACAAGAAAATACTGTACTGGCTTTTTGCTGCTGTCCCTGATGCTTTATGACATTTGCAAACCACTCGTGTCTGGATGCTTCAGTTGGAGGAAGGTGAGAGGAGTTTTAAGTTGCACAATCAAGTCACCAGCCACTGGTCTGAGGGAACCAGCCGCTCTTTCAAAGTGAGTGAAACCAACTCTTTTTCTGCAGATTGAATAATGAGGAACCCCTGCCCTGGAAGGCAGAAGGTTAGGCTAGCTGGACAGTAAACAGGCTTGGCTCAACATCCATTACAGCGGTGGCAAAAAGAAGGTCAGAACTACAGAGTAGGCACAGAAATCTTTCACATTTTCACTCAAGGATGAGTGGGGAGCTTTTTCAAAGTAGGAGCATTCCAGTGAGCCACCAGCTATTTTTTTTAGGAAGCTGTGCGAATTCGCAAATTTATTGCTTTTGGTAAAAGCATTTATACGGCTCAAGTATTTCAGACACTTTCTCTCTCTTCTTTTGTCTGCATGCTTTTTTCTCCCATCTTTGTCTGACTTGTGGATTTGAAAGTTTTCCCCGTGATTTTTAATGCTCTTTTTGGTTGGACAAAAGTTTGTACAGGCAAATGTTGGCGGAATAAAGGTAATATGTGTGTTGTTATTTGTTGCATGGTCAGCTCAGCTACCCCTGCATTTGTATTCCTCAAAATGGGCTCCTATTCTACAGCAAGCTGGAAGTCCACTAGAGACAACCTCAGAAATCAGCTTAGAGACACTGTAACAGCCATCTCAGAAGGGTCCTACTTTCTATGGGTCAGGACTGGCCAAACATCAGAGCTTCTCTGTTATGTAGAGGTATGATTCATTATGGGGTGAGGGAGTTGTTCTTGTTAGAGCAACATTTACATTCCTTGGGAGCTCTCCATTGGCCTGCAAGCCCTACATCCAGCTACATCAGCCTCTCCAAACCTGATGACCTCCAGATATATTGGTCCACAACTTTGGCCATCCTCAAGCAACATGATACGTCACAAGCTAATGGAAGCTGTAGCCCTAAAAGTCTGGAGAGCAAGTGTGGAAGCCTGATTTATACATGTTACAAGGAAGGCATTTGAGTTCTTCCCAGCTTGTGGTTTCTTTATATAGCAAATGCTATATGAGAGTTTCATTTGCAGAGGAGAGTTAGCTGAGATCTGGAAGAATTAAGAAAACCTCCTTCTTGCAGATTCACCCCTGTGCATGACCCTCTTTACCCTATACATATATGCATACAGTTGATCTACACTTTGCCTTTCTCCCAATAATTCTTCTTCGCAAACTTGCAGACCTACTTGCCAAAATAATGTCTAATCTCACTCAGTGAAGTCTAGGGGACAGTTGGATTTCATTGTCTCCCTGAGAGGGCTCAGCATCCTTGCTCATCACTGTGGAATTTTGGAACTATGCCGTTCAGGGAAGAGAAGACAAAACTCTGTCATCATCAAATCACGAAATCATGAATCATCTTGAAATTTTGGGATTTCAAAATCACTACAAACTTTTCCTATCCTCCATTTCCTTGGTATGGACTGGGGGAAATGTCTTATGTCAGCTTTTTCCAAGTTGATGCTGGCTAGATGCTGTTGGATTATGGTTCCTATCACTTGGCCATGATTCATGCTAGCTAGTGCTTGGGGGAGCTGCAGTCCAAAATAACAGGAGGGTACCAGGTTGGGTGAGGCTGATCTATATTGTCAACAAGCTTGTTGGGGAAAAGAAACCTTTACGTTACAGCTGCTCTTAAAAGTAGCTGATATTTTGGCCTCCATTAAGATGGCTGATATACTAGTTCTCTACCATAATCCTGTAGCCTGCCTGATTATAATATTTACATATTATAGCTATAAATTTTTACTGCTTGCAGTGCACTTAATGGTATGAAGGGTCTACTTTTAAACGCCCCATTCCCAGCCTTCTTTTCCCTGATTAGCATACGATGCTAGTGTGTACATTCTTAAATAAAAATCCCTTTATGTCCAAGCATAGAAAATTCCAAAGCAAAACTAGACAATCTTGAGCAGGGAGTTAAGTACCCTGTAGGACTCCCTGCCAAAGTTAGGTGACCTCTGTTCAAATTTCCTTATGAGTGTTCTATGCGTAATTTATACACGTCAACCCGTGTATCCACAGATTCGGTAGCCACAGTTTCACTTATCCACATCTGAAAAAAATACTTTATTCCTAGGTATTTCTAGGTCCTCCGCTGTGATTCTATGGTCAACTTCCAGCATTCACCTCATTGAAAATAATAGGGTTCTCTATTATCCACAGTTTCAGGTATCCATGGTGTGTGTGTGTGCATGTGTGTGTGTGTTGGAATATATCACCCACAGATACAGGGGTAGATCTGTACTGTATAAACATTGTTTATGTTTGCAGATCATGTAGTCATGCAGTCATTTAGTCATGTAGTTAGTTTTTACAACTTTCATCAGATAATATCCAAGTTTTTCTAATTCCCATAAAGCTTGTTCTCTGGACTAGGGCGGTATTTCTCCATTAAGTTTCTTCTCAAAGGAAGTAATTTTAGCAAATTTCATCTTGCTGCAAGGAAGTCTTTGGAAACCATACAATTTTCAGAGTCTACTTGCAATTTAGGACTTATTCTGCACAACATTCAAACATGGTTGTTTTGCATTTAAAAAAAAACAGCATTATTTTAATACTAGAAAACAGCATTGTCTGAATAGAAATCTTATTTCTATGTAAATAACTCACAGGTGTATTTTGCACAGAATAAGTCCCTAATTACAGCATTTTCTGCACAGGAAAAGTGACTTTTTGGATGAAAGCTTTCAGAATTTGTAATCCAAAAAGTATTTTTAACAAGCTCTGTTGTGACATATGTCTATGTGGAAGTTAGCACTGGTCATGCAGGCTAGGGAACTGGGGAAGCTGTAGTGTGTGTGTGTGTGTGTAAATGTCAGGCTGCTGATCCATCTAGTCCAGTACTGTTTAGTCCCAAACAGAAAGTCTTTAAATCTATGGCCTTCAGCCTCATCTCAGCCCTCTACAAGTGACCAATCCAGAGCCCTGGCAGGAGCAACCTGGCACTTTTACAGCAACCTACTAGACGCAGAGGAAGATGGGCGGGGGGAGAGAAAGAACAGTATGTTAGCAAGCAAGGAAGAGCAATAAAGGGATAACAAAAAGAGCCAGAAAAATGTCAATCTTCCAGAAATGACTAGCAACTCCCCCCCCTACCCCCCACTAAGAAAGAAGAAGAGAGAACCAGGCCGGCTTCTGTCTCTCTCCATTATGAACTCAATCCTTCCACACTTCATACTAATAGGCAGAACTCCCACTGAATTCAACTGGAGATTAACTTGAGTTAGAGCTGCAATTATGCCCTTTTGAATATATTAGCCAGCCTTTCATATGCTCTTTCTACATTACCACTCCAACCTCCACACCCACCCTTTCCTGTGCCAGACTTACCATGGAGGGCAGATGCTCAGAAAGCAGGCTACTAGACAGAGCGGATTCAGCCTCTGTTTAATAGCACGTTGAAAGGGATGCCCAAAACCAGGATGGGGAGAGATTTTTGAAAGAATGTAAGAATTTAATTGCTGGATCAAATCAATAGCCATTTAGCACAACAATGTGACACATAGTGGTAACATTAACTCCTTGATTACAACAGAGTATTGCTAGGGCTTAAATACTCTAAAGGCACCAGATCCTGTCTGATCTTAAAAGTTAAGCAGGGTTAGCTCTGGTTAGTACTTGGCTGGGAGACCACAAATGAATCCCATGTGCTGTAGGCTCTATCTTTCAGAGGAAGGAACTGGCAAAACCACCTCGGAGTATTCCTTGCCTATGAAAACCCTATGAAATTAATTAGTTTGCCATAAGTTGGCAGGCAACTTAAAGGCGTGCGCGCGCGCACACACACACACACACACACGCTATTATTGCTATATATGTATTATTGTTGATGTTTTTATCTCACTCTTCCTCCAAGAAGTCCAAGGTGGACACCTCCTATTTTATCCACATCATGACCCTGTGAGGCAGGTTAGTCTGAGAGTATACACCTGGCCCATAGTCGTCTCCTGATAATATGCTGGACTGCAACTTGCCGGGGAAGCTCTAGCTGGAAATTCTGTAGTGAGCGGAGGGGGGGGGGTCAGACTCAATGGCTCATGAGGCCCCTTCCAATTCTATGGTTCTATGAGTCCATGACTGTATGAGCTTAGTAGGAATTTGAACTTTGTTCTCTCTACTTCTAGCCCCTGATAGCTTACATGTCAGTGTCAGCCGAAATATACTGTTTGACGGCAGCAACTGGATTTCAGTATGAACTTTGAGGGCATTGTGTAAGAACTGTATGCTATCCCCAGGGCTAGTTCCTTTAAAATTCAGGCCAAAACCTGGAATGGATTTACTGCCCTACTGACATACAATGCAGCAGCCACCACTGCTTCGAGTTCAACATGCTATTACAGCATGTTGAATCATCTAGTGTCCCATGACCTGGCAGCCTTTGTATGCCTATGCAGTTTTCCCACAATCTGCTGCCCTGGGGAGGTGAGTGGGTGCTCATGGGAATTGCAGTCCAAAGCATCTGTAGAGGGATGCCTCATCAGGCTGCAAGTATCCATTCATGTGAAATGCAAATATAGAAGGAGCAGGAATGGGCAAAGTATGGCCCTCCAGCCAAATTATGGCTTGACCATAATTCCCATGATTCATCTTCTAGATTGATCTAGGTATCCTGGCTAGGAGTGATGGGTGTTGCAGTCCACCCATATCAGGAAGGCTGCACTTTGTCCATCTTATCCCTAGAGTAAGAGTGGGGAACCTCTTTTAGCCCAAATTCAATTTCAGAGAGGTTTAAGGAGTTATGGACGGGGCCAAAGGGCAGAGCCTAAAATACCAGCAGATTTTAGCTTGAATCTCTTACCACCATTAACACACCCTTCCGAGAGGCATTTCAACTTATTAGAATGGGGAGGGGGCTGTACACTGAGAAACCATGGAATCATGAAGAAGGGGGCATAGCCTTTCAGGGAAGCCCAGAGGGCCAGAGTGAGAGCTCAGGAGATTGAGAGCTCAGATTCAGTCCTAGGGATTGAGGGTCCACATATTTGCCTGAGAGCAGGAGTGGGCAACTGCAGTAGATCGTGGGGGGGGGCATTTTTATGCTCTGGGACCCCCCAGGGCCATATTGACTACTGAAACATGAAACAAACAAACAAAAGCAAAAGTCACCATAAGTCCACTTCTGCTCCTCAAAAAAGGGTATTTATTTTATGTTAAACAGTACCAGGAAGACTTGCAACCTGTTATGAAGAGCAAGCTGCTGTAGTTGGAGGTTTCTAGGAACAGCAATTTAATCTTTCTGGAGGTGCTGGGAGCTGCATTCAGCCCCAGGGCCATGCTTTGCCCACCTCCGCCCAAGAAAATACCTATACAGAGACACACAGAGACACACACACTTACGTTTAAGTACCCACGGGAATGCCACATCTTTCATCAGCCTATAGCTTACTGACCTTACAAACGGCTTCCGAGCTTGTACACTTGCTGTTTACCCAACCACATCTGGGCTGCTACGAACTGCTTCACTTTATTATGCTAAGACTTGGGACTTTATTTTTGCTGCCTTATGGATCACTGACCTTATTGACTGGAACATCTTTGATCTAAGCCATTATAATCCAGCAAGTCTACTATTGGGCCCTTCAGACAAAAGTAGCAAGCATGCCTGCCTTAGGCGTTAGGACTTTGGTGCGGCACCAGTTTGTCAGCCAACACCCATCATGTAAATAGAAGCACTCAGTGACAGCTGGAAGATTTTTCTCCATAAACAGGAGGAGATGTTAGCTCATTAGATCAGGGATGAAGTTCTGAGGAAGTCTCCCCTCTCCAGCACATCCCCAGCTTTACAAACACAGAGCTCTAGGGATGCAATTCTTCACTAAAGGCTTGACTATACGACAAAAACACTCCTCATAGAATTCAATGAGAATACCTTTTGTCCAAACGTATTCTCCATCTTTCACTATATTCAGAAAGGGGGCAAAAACTCCAAATACTCCATGGAGAAAGCGTTTGCAGCTTTTCCTGTATTTTAAAAAAAAAAACTCAGAAGGAAATGCACATTTTTGCTCATTGGGACAACCCACATGTTTTGTTGCGCTTCCTGATAAGAGAGGAAGTGGAAAGCTGATTGGTCAGACATGTGCAGAGGGCAGAGCTTGTTGGCAAGGCAAGCACCTGGAACCACCATGTTGGATTTTTGCTGTAGCGACTGTGCTCTAAGGTGATGAAACGCCCGTTTTTTTTTTCTTTTTTTCTGTTTATTTAAGTGGAAGATCACACTTCCACACATTTGCTTTTTAAAAATATACTATTCAGCGGCAGCAACTGGTGACCATAAAAAGTTGCACTTGCACCTGCCATCTTGATTCTCATGCATGCCTGTTCAAACAACTAATGCCTGCGATCTTGGAAAAAAACATGGAGACAAATGTAAGCTGCTATGAATTTGTGTTAGTGTGCATCAATCCTATTGTGTCATATAGATGAGCCCTAAGTTTCTTCTTGAAAGCAGTAATGAGTAATTTTAGCAATTTTCTTACCACTGCAAGAAAGGCTTTTGAAAAAAACACACAGTTTTTGAAGGCTATTTACAATTCAAGATTTATTTTGCACAAAATTTGCACATGCTTGTTCGGTACAGAAAACAGCATTTTCTGTGCAGGAAACTTCATTTTCTGCACCGAAATTAATATTGCTACACAGAAATATTATTTCCTCCCCAGGGAATGCTGTTTTCTACATGAAACCACCATGTCCAAATTTTAGAAAGTCCTGAGCTGTGAATATTCTCATCAGTCCAGAATTCTTCTCATCAGGGTTTCTCAAAATTCAAAGAACATATTTTTCAACCAATTTTTGAATATTTTCAAATATTTTTAAAATGGCAGGTGCTGTTCTCCATCCCCTCCCCTTTCTTTCCCCTCAAAGTCACATTTGGCTTTTTGGCAATTTTACCTATGTTAACATGCTGGCAACAATTGATGATTCCCTTTGGAAAATCCTTGCTTCATGACCTGTAAAAGAGTTATCCAGGGTTCTGAACCTATTTGGAGGATAACATTAAGTACCCTGGATAATTCCTGTAACATGTGGACTGAAACTCAAAGCAGACTGACCACTCCACTGAACGAATGCCACCAGCCCCCATTGCTAGATCCTAGTATCCTAGATCCTAGAGCCCTGGTGGCGCAGTGGGTAAATGCCAGTCCTGCAAGTCACCACGTTGCAAGTTCGATTCCAGCAGGCTCCAAGGTTCACTCAGCCTTCCATCCTTTCGTAGGTTGGTAAAATGAGTACCCAGCTTGTGGGGGGCAATTAGCTAACACACATTGGAAACTGCTTAACACAGTGTAGATGTGTAAATAGCTATTGCTTAAAAACAATTTGTAAGCCGCTCTGATAGCCTTGAGGCTGAAGAGTGGAGTATAAATAAATAAATTAAAATTTAAAAAACTAGTAAACAAACTGGAATCTGAATGCCAACCAGCCCCCTGTATCCATCTCCCTGCTATACTCAATTATAAAGAAAGCCTCATCCATTAAGGGACACTAGAACATCACTGTGTTCCACAGTGCTCCTCCCCAAAAATAGTAGGATTCCATTTTGTATCAGCTGCATATCAACTTTCTACCTGAATACTACTCAGCTGGCCAGAAACCCCAGCCTTCCTCAACCTGGTCTCCTCCAGACATGTTAGACCACAGCTCCAACTTTACTAGTCAATATGACCATGCTGTCAGGGGATGATGGGAGATGATCCCAATAAGTACCAGATGAAAGAAGCCAGAGATAACCCATGAAAGGTAAATATCTTCCTCCATAGAAGAAAAAGGAAGTCACAGTTATACCTTCATTAAAACCCAATGAGTGTCAGTTTACTTGTTTTTACTTTTCTACATAAAAGTTTACATCCCTGATTTCTACCACAAGGCAGCTAACAATTAAAGCAATTTTTTCAAAACAGCAGACAAAACAACCCATTAATCCAAGAATAAAAAGGAACAAACAGAGAGCAGTAAAACCAACATGAAAAGAACTAAGCAGTTTTGCTGGGGTGAAATGCCTGTCTAGACAGATATGTTTTGAGGAGATGATGGGAACCCAACACAGTGTGTGTGTGGGGTGAAATGGGGAGAAAAGTTAATCTCTTGAAACCAGGAGTTTCACTGGATAGATATATTCAAGAGAGCCAAAGCTACTCAGTTCATACAACTGGCATTTTCGTAAGTGACATTTTAAAAGTAAACAACTGGAGTGTGTGTGTGTGTGTGTATATATATATATATATATATATATGTGGAAGGGGAGGTCATATTGAGGTCCTTCCACACTGCACAATTATAGCACTATGATTCCACTTCAATTGCCATGGCTGTATTCTGTGGAATACTAGGCTTGGTAGTTGGGGGACACTAGAGCTCTTTGGCTGAGTTATTCTAAGTGCCCCCACAAAAAAGTGCAAATCCCAGGATTCCAGGATGCAGCCAAGGCAGTTAAAGTGGAATCATAGTGCTATAATTGTGTAGTGTGAAAGGGCCCTAGATTCAGACTTAGACAGGAGAGATAAGTAGGGTTTGCTTCTTTCCATGGTCCTGTCATGTACTGACAGAACAAAATCAGTGAAATCCACCACAAAGAAGGGAGACACATCTCAAGAGAATGGAAGATGGCCTTTATTTAGCTAAAAAGCCTTTACTTGTTTCAGCTTGTGGAAACACATCAACCTTCCCCGGGGAGTTATATAAAAAATAAAATAATAAAGGACCACACACACATACATAATCTTTTTTTTACCACAAAGACCATTTCCTAGCATTTTAAGATGTACCTCCTTTTTCTTCCTGATATGTCCTTTTTTTCTACACCAGTGATTCTTAAGCTACCTCAGGTGAAGGACTGGCAGAGGTTCTTTCAAAAATTATTTTTACCGTGCCAGAGAATAGTACAGTATTTGTGCCCATTGGCTACAAATATTTCTTTCATTCCTGGAAAGAATCCAGGGACTGGCAGCCAATGGCTTGTGGATGGGTGTTAGTCTGTGGACCATCACTTTGAGAAGCACTGCTCTATACTACATAAAGAAAATGTTCCACTTGGACCAGTGGAAGATTTTATTCCCAGTACAAACAGGAATGATCTAATCCAGGTGGGGATTGGAGCAGAAGACAAAGGGATGAAGTTGCCCTGTTTTCCAGGCCAGGGTCTCTATCCAAATCACATACCCTCCAACTGTCCTGATTTGGCAGGGACAGCCACACTTAATACTCTGCCATTCCACTTTTTCAGCTGCTTGTACAGTTGTCCCTTCATATTCGCTGGGGTTTGGGTTCCAGGACCTGCCACAGATACCAAAATCCATGAATACTCAAGTCCCATTATATGCAATGACATAGCAAAATGGTGTCCCTTATATCAGATGACAAAATCAAGGTTTGCATTTTGGATTATTATTTTTTTAAGGATATTTTCAAGCTGTGAATACTTAAATCCATGGATACCAAAGCCATGGATACGGAGGGACAACTGTACAGTCTTCTCTCTCCTTTCTCCCTCCCATTTTCTCCCTAGCTTAGTTCAATTGCTGCAAACT
This sequence comes from Gambelia wislizenii, assembly GCA_030847615.1. Taxonomy (NCBI): domain Eukaryota; kingdom Metazoa; phylum Chordata; class Lepidosauria; order Squamata; family Crotaphytidae; genus Gambelia; species Gambelia wislizenii. The sequence continues at coordinate 38,150,665 of JAUMIR010000007.1, forward strand.
GAATTCAAAAGGACGGAGACAAGGAGGTGGAATCTTGCCCTTCCCAGTAGACTCAGGCAAAAGCAAATGGCTGCAGCCCCTGCTAGCTTGTATGTTTTTCCTCATCAATAATGTTGGCCTTCTTGATCACACTCTGATGTTGCATGGCCATTCATATCCCCTTTTTTTTTTCATCCGTGAAATGTTGTGGGGGGGTATGACACCAAGGGCCTAACTGGCTGGCCAACAGAAAGTTCACACAGACCTGCCCATTGACTTACTGGCTGTAGCCTCAAACTGACAACCCTGCAAACATGGCCAGGTTCCTGTGGATTTTATGCCCAAGTGTACACAAACGTTCACAGCATCTAAAGCCCACCCAAAACACAACAGTTTTCCAACAAGTCCACCCACATAAGTTCAACTGTGTAGCACCAAGCTAGGTATGTGCGTGTGTGTCCTACACTTTAGAAACTAAGTGATAAGGGCTTGAAAATCTTTAACAAAAAGCAGCCAATCAATGTAACCTCTTAACATTAAGTAAACACAGTGTTGTAAAATGTTTAAGAGAAGAGGCTCCTGTCTCAAGAAGCTTATCATCTGATAGAGAGGAAACAACAGAAAAACGGAGTGGGGGAAGCACAGGGCAGACATAAAGAAGGGAGAGACATGCAATGGTTTCAAGGTTTTGGTGGTTACACATGTCACTATGGGGAGTGGGCATAGGACCTTGGAACTGTTTGAAATACACTAAAGGAGTTTGCTGATATAATCTCCAGAGCCTCTGTCATATAGATGGAAAGGATATTTGAAAATACTTGAACAATAGTAAAAGAACACATTTTTGAGTGTTGAAAAAAACTTAACAGGAATCCTAGACTGAAAAGAATCTTCACAGTTTGGGATTTATTCTGCAGAAAATTTGCATGTAGTTTTTTGCACAGAAAACAGCATTCATCCTACAGGAAACAGAATTTTCTGCATGGGGAATAATATTTCAATACAGAAACATCAACTCCTGCACAGAAAATACAGGTTTTTTTGCATAGAAAATGCTAGTTTTCTATGCAAATCAACCAGAATAAATCCCCAATTATAGCATTTTCTGCATTGGAAATAACCTTCAAAAACTCAATGCTTTCTCACAGCAGGAAGGATATTGCTGAAATTATTCATTACTACCTTTGAGAAGAAACATTCCTACTCTGTCAATAATCTTTCAGAGTTCAAGAACAGGATAAATGCCAGCAAATTGGAGGAGGGCAAAAGTTGTCCCCATCCTCAAAAGGGGTGGGGGGTGACATAAAGAGGACCTGACCAGTCAATGCAAGGAAAGGTTTTAGAGCAGATCTCTGAACAGTCTGTCTGTAAACAGTCAGAAAGAAATGTTGTGATACCAGTCATGTCAGACTAATTTTATCTCTCTTTTTTTTAAAGTTACCACCCTGGCAGATCATGGGAATGCTATGGATGTCATAAAGGTCCATTTCAGTGAAGCTTTTTGACAAAGTCCCCTATCATATTCTTGCAAACAAATTGGTAAAATGCAAGCTAGGTCGATTTTCATCTGGTTGATGGACTGAATCCAAAGAGTGGTCACTAACAGTTTCTTTTCATCCTGGAGAGAAGTAAGTGATATGATGCCTCAGGGCTCTGCCCTGGACCTGGCATTGTTCAACATTTTTATAAACTCACAGGACTGAATAAAAGGGCTGCTTATCAAATTAGAAGAGATAGGTAATACCCCAGAGGACAGAATCAAGATTCAAAATGATTTTAACAAATTGGAGAGCTCAGACAAAAGTAGCAAAATGAATTTCAACAGGGAGAAATGTAAAGTCCTACACTTAGGCAGAAAAAAATGGAATGCATAGATATAGGCTGGGTGCCACCTGGCTTGACAACAGTACATGTGAAAGAGATCTAAGAGTCTTAGGCTGCTGACAGACTGCAGAAATAATGTAGTTTCACACCACTTTAACTGACATGGCTCAATGATATGGAATTCTGGAATGCATGGTTCTGTGAGATATTTAGCCTTCTCGGTCAGAGAGCTCTGGTGCCACAACAAACCACAAATCCCAAGATTCCATAAGATGTGATAATTAAAGCAATGTCAAATTGCATTATTTCTGCAGTATGTCAGCAGCCTTAGTAAAGTACAAGCTAAAAATGAGTCAACAGTATGATGCAGCAACCATTAAAGCCAATTTTTTTTCCATGCTGCATCAACAGGAGTATAGTGACCAGATCAAGGGAAGTAGTACTGTAGTGCTACTCTGTTCTGCTTTAGTCAAACCTCAGCTGGAATACGGTACTGTGATTCTGAGCACCAAAGTTTAAGAAGGATATTGACAAGCTGGAAGATGTCAAGGGGAGGGTGACTGAGATGGAGGAAGATCTGGAAACCAACTTATATGAGGAGCAATTGAGAGAACTGGCTTTCTTTAGCCAACAGAAGAGAAAACTCAGAGGAGATATGATAGCAAGATTTAAATATCTGAAGGGCCATCAGGTGGAAGATGGAGCAGGCTTGTTTTCTGCTGTTCTAGAGATCAGGTCACAATTCAAAGATTCAAACTGCATATTACAGTGGACCCTCAGTATCTACTGGGTTTTGGTTCCAGGACCCCCCGCTCCACCCCCCATCATGGATACCCAAATAGATGGATGCTCACATCCCATTATATACAATGGCATAGTACAATGGTGTTCCCTAGAAAAAATGGTGAACAGCAAGGTTTGCTTTTGGGATTCCCCCCCCCCCACACAAATATTTTTGAGCCATGGTTGGTTGAATCCATGAATGCAGAACCATGGATATGGGGGGGCCACTGTACTCAAACTGCACAGAGAGAAGGCGGGGGAGAGATATTTCACCAAACAGTAGGAAGAACTTCCTGATGGTAAGATCTGTTTGAGAGTGGGATGGGCTGCCCCCCCCCCCGAAGGTGGTGGACTTTCCTTTATTGGATGTTCATCTCTCAGGAGTGCATGGCAGAGCACTGGACTGGTTTGCCCTTAGAGATACCTTCCAACCCTAGGATTGTATGATTCTGTGAACACAGCAGACGTGGTAAACAAGTGGCCATCCAGATGTTGTTGAACTAAAATTCCCATCATCCATTCCCATTACCTATTCTGGCTAGAACTAACAGGGGTCCCAGTCCATCAACCTCTGGAGTGTTGCACATCCTCCCAGCTGTGGAATATAGCAAGAAAGGTGTGGGGGGGGTAGGTGTGCGTGGGTGTGCCTGTATGAATCAAAAAAGCATACACAATGGACCTGTTATGGTTCAGCATATAAAGACAGCTTCAGTCTGCTCCAGGCCTATTTTAATTTGGGTGATGTTTCTCCCTCCCCTCTCCAATCCTCCATTCACTCTGGTATTCCTCATTGCTCCTCTTACAACATTTGATCTGTTAAGGCATGTTATGTTCCGTTTACCAATGAAGGCATGATGATTCAGATGGAGGCGAGACTATTACACATTCAGAAGGTGCCGCGCACCAGCTGCATGTCATCTTTCATTCATCTTGGTTTCTTTTTAATAATAATATTTTTTTTAAATGCCACACCAACACAAAGAGAGGCGAGCACTCTCCCTTTTCCTCCTCCTTCTGCCATGCTTGTTACAAGTCCTTATGACCCCCCACCTGTTAACTCCAGCTAGAACAAAATGCTGTAGCTTAACGAGGCTGATATTTTCTTTGGGTGAAATAATAAAAACTGTTCCAGCTGTTTCACCATCTTTCCTGAAATGATCTTACCATAATTAGGGTATTCTGTGCATCCACAATTACCCTACACAAGTTGGAGCATCCATTGCAACAGCAACTGCAAGGAAGACCACACAAGACTAAGGAACTAAGGGTCTCAGCTTCTGTTGTGGTTCTTGGGTACATTTTTTTCTTTTAAAAGTAGGTTTTAGCTCTTATGGATCTAGAGGTAAGATTGCAAAGATATGAGGACAGCAAAGTAGCATTTCAGTAGTCAAGTAGACTTGAGTTATTCAACAGAAGGTAAAAGCTCTGCATAATTCATCTTCTCACTCATACAAATACAGGTGATAAGAAAAACAAGGCAACATATTAACATTTGCTTAATGAGTATCATTTAATCAGGATACCAACTCCGGACTCTCTCAACTTAGAGTCTAAATTACTTTGATGCAGAATTAGGATGAGGTGTACACTGCTGTGGCTCTTATTCTGATGCCAAAATTAATCAGGGGATTGTTTGGACTACACGCACAGCACAGCACAATCACTAAGACACAGGCAACTGTGGCAGGTGCAGAGGGCAGTTTTCTGCCTGTGGGAGCCTCCAGGGGTAAGAAACACTGCCCCAAATGCCAACAACCCCCCCAAAAGTTGAAATCCACGTCTGACTTTGAGCAAGTAGTATTTCTTGAAGTTCAGGAGACCCCTGCAACTTCTTTTAAAGGGAAAAATTTGCTCTGGAGGCTTCCCAAGGCACAGCTACACTATAGAAATAATGCAGTTTGACACCACTTTAAGTGCTGTAGCTCCATCCTATGGAAACCTGGGATTTGTAGTTTTACAGGGGCTTTAGCCTTCTCTGTCAAAGAGTGCTGGTGCCTCATAGACCTGTTGGGGAGTACAAGGCTCTGCATTTTGGACAGATCCTGTAATGTTCGGACTAAACCCTAGAGCAGATTCAAATGTCCCACTAATGTGGAAGCCACCAGGTCAAACAACATGTGATCCTCCACCATCTACTCTATGTACATGTATGTGTGTGCATGTGTGTATGTTTATTTTTATACATACACACACCTGAACCTGTATAGCTATACTTTCGTGCATCTGAGAAAATAAGATGCAACCCATGAAAGCTCAAGCTGAAGTAAATACAGTCGGACCCCCACATTTGCGGAGGTTTGATTCCTGGACCTACCATGGATACCAGAAACCATGGATAACAACATTAAAATAAAGGACTTCCAGTACAAATAAACCATAGAGTTGCATTGCAGGACCTAGACGATGTCTAGAGAGGATTCCTATCTAGGCATTTTCCAGCATCACTCTATTGTATGTGTCCCTATTCTTTCAGCCATGGATAACTGAAACTGCAGATACTGGTTCTGCGGACACAGGGGTCCAACTGTATGTTGTCTTAAATGTGATAGTTGTCTGTTCTCCTGCAAGAGACTAATATGGCTAGCCCTTTGGAAACTGCTAGGCCCAGAATCTTGTTTCCCACAGTAGGAAACCAAGCATCTCTGAGAACCCCACAAGCAGGAGAACACAGACACAATTGCCCTCAGCCACCATTGCTCTGTGGGGAAAGTGGTAGCCACTGGCATAATGCCTCTGACCCTGAAGTTAGGACACAGTCATCATGACTAGTAGCGATGGAGAGGCTTATCCTCAATGAATTTGTCCAATCCCATTCTAAAGCAATATAGGTTGGTGGCCATTGTTTCTCTTGCGGCAGATGGTTCCACAGTTTAACTGTGTGTGTGTGAAGAAGTTACTTTTGTTTGGGTCTGACTTTGTTTTGTTTCTTTTGTTTTGGGCTGGTCTGGATCTTCCGTTGTTCAGTTTCACAGTGTTATGAGCAGAGCTTGGAAAGCCATGCTGGCTGAATGAGTCAGAAAACTTCCATTCAAAACTGTAACTTTTTCTAAGCTCTGGTAAGAGAAAAAAAGATAAAGGATCTCCTTTGTTCAATGGACCCCCATATCTGTTTCCTCAGGTCACAAACTCAGCTGATTGTCTAAATCTATCTCAAATGAGGGGTAGTAAGGATCACCGGAAAGCCATTGTGGTGTGGTGGTTTGAGTACTGGACAACTTTGAAGACCAGTGTTCAAATCTCCCCTTGGCCATGGAAACCCACTGGGTGACCTTAGGAAAGCCACACTCTCTCAGCCTCAGAGGAAGGCAAAGACAAACCCCCTCGGAACAAATCTAACCAAGAAAAACCCATGATAGGCTCCTCTTAGGGTCATCATAAGGCAGAAATGACTTGAAGGCACACAATAATAACAAAGGATCACCCCTTTCCCAGCCGCCCTTGCTGGATGACAATCTTTTCATGTTGAAATTAGCTAAAACTATCAACCTCAAAGCAGGAACTAAAAATAAGTAGTATGGTTTTTGTGACCTAAACATTGTAATTCTTCATCTGCGAAAAGCAAGACATTGTTTTGCAAAAATCCAAGACTTTGGGGGTAAAGAACCAACTGGGAATCATAAAATCCATTAGCTCTTTTGACACTCTCTCGATTCCTTAATAACTTAATTAATAACTCAGTCCTGCAATTAACACTAAAATTCTAACTTAAATCAACAACTTCAGTTTTTTTAAAGAAGTGTATAAGTTGGCCCGTTACGTAAGAACATTTCCAGCTTAATCCATAACTTAACTTATAACTTCATTGATTTTAATGAGTTTCTTCTCCTCTGTGAGTTAGGTCAGGTAAGAGAATGTGACTCTCCCAGTGTCATCCAGTGTGTTTTATGGTTCAGTCACTGCATCTCCCAAATCCCAGGCCAGCACTCTAACCACTACGCCCTACACTGGCTCTCCAAACAAGTTTCCCTAATGAATTTAAGAGTTCACCTTAAATTAAAATCTCATAATAAAAACCATAGACTTGGAAGGTATGCCAAAGGTCATTTAGTCCAGCTGCTATCAAATCTAAGGAAAGCTGCTACTGCAGCATCATTGCATGCCGTCCAATATTTCATGGAGGAAAACTGGGACATGTACAGCCAGGCTGTATTAGAGTGTGGTCAAGATAACAAAAGTTATTAATGAGGAAGAACACACAAGCTAGGAAAGTCTGCACTAGTGTACTTATGCCTAAATCTACTTTGGAAGGCAAGATTCCACCCTCTCCTCTCTTTTCCCCGCTGCTGAGTTAATTGAACGCAAACTAATTTTGCATTTTGAACTCAGTTTCTAGCAACTGAAGTCAGCTGAGGAGTGGGAAAGAAAAGAGGAGGAGGTGAGAAAAACTGGGACATTTTAGAAGCAGCTGAAAAAGTAGGATGACAGAGAATTAATCAGGACTGTTCCAGACGAATTGGGACAATTGGAAAATATTCAAAAACACAGACATGTTAGCCTGGAATCATATCTGTATGCAAAGGGATCTTGTAGCACCTTTGAGATTGAGAGAAATAAGTTGGTAGCGTAAGCTTTCGCAGACTTAAGTCTACGACAGTAGCCATTAATCTTTTCTTTACCAGAGACTCCCTTTTATCTTTTGTTATTATGGACCCCCTAAATTTAAAACAATAACAACAACAACACATGATGATGATGATGATGATGATACACCATCCTCTAAACCTTCCCTCAGAGGCACTGGAGGGGGAGAGAAGATTTTTCTCCTGCTTTTTCTGCAAGTTTGTGGCTGGAGTGGATTGAATGGCAATGTGCAGGCCAAGCCAGCCAGCCTTTGCCTTGTCTCCTGTCACGTGGACTGAACAGCCTTTAAGCCTTCATGGGCCCCCTGTGAGGAAATCACAGCCCCCTGGGGGAGTCCCCGGGCCACACGTTAAGAACCACTGGTGTACATACTCAGATGCATGGTGTCTTCACTCCATGCATCTGACGAAGTAGAGTTAAGTCTACAAAAGTTTATGCTACCAGCGTGTTTCCCTCAGTTAGTCTCAAAGGTTCTACAAGAGGTAGTTGGAGGATCTGTCATTGACAGGAATGTCTCCCAACCACAGCTCCAAAAAGAAAAACTATCACAAAAGTGAGTCTACCACCTTCCAAGGCAATCTATGCCACTGACAAGCAGCTTGTACTGTCAAGAACTTTCTTTTAATCTTTAGCTGAAATCCCTTTTCTTATCATTTGAACTCACTGGTTTGGGCCTTAACCTTTGCAGAAACAGAAAAGCCACCCTTGTTAATTAACTGTGACTGTCAGCTGGTTCAAGAATTGTTAGAAGATTAATCCCCTGCTTTTTAATTGACTAAATTTCAATCAATTTCTATATTAGCAGTGTCTCAAGACAGTTATCTCACACTCCTAAAAGTCACATAACTATTTAAATGAACAAAAACTACCACTTATTATTAGAAGGGTCAGCCACTTTCAATTGTCTCCCAACTACCATTTCCTATTACAATCAACCAGAATCAAAACAACCACACAAAAAACCTGAAAACAAGTTTATCCTCAACTGAGCCTCTGTGATTACAGTTTGCTTCCTTTCTCCCACTGATTAATCTATGAAGCCAATTAAAGCTTGAAGCCAGGGATGCCAATTTGCGTTATTAAAAAGAAAATACTCATCAGAAAGCAGAACCAATACTGAGGTTTGATTAGCCTGGGGTGGGCTTGGGCAAGTTTTGGGTGGGGGACCATGGAAGGAGACCTTGCAGAGGCAAGGTTTAGGATCAATTAAAAGAAAAGTCAATCCCTTGTCTTGTACAAAATAACTGGTGTATTGAACTAAATGCCTCCTAGCAAATTCAAGGCACATACATTAACCCTCATCAGCCAGATTTTTTAAAAAATTGTCTTGTGGGACCTTAGGGTCTTTTCTGTCTCCAATGGGAAGGCCAGTGTATTTTTTAAATTGCTATTTGCTATCAAATCAGCTTTGACCCTATGAATGAGAAAACTCCAAGGCGCTTGGTCATTACCTGTCTTGCAAACTCAGGGTTGTGGCTTCCTCAAATGAATCAATCCCCCTCTAGCGCAGTCTCCCTCTTTTCTTGTTGCCTTTTACTTTACCATCCATTGCCATCTTTTCCAATGAGTCATGTCGTCTCACAATACATCCAAAGTGCAAAAGCCTCCGTTCAATCGTCTTAATGTCTAATGAGAGTTCAGGCTTGATTTGTTCTGAGACCCATTCGTTTATCAGTTTAGTAGTTCATGGTATCCATAGAAGTCTCCTACAGCAGCACATTTCTGATGAATTGATTCTCTTCCTGTCAACTTTATTCACTGTCCAGTTTTCACATCCATACATAGAAATGGGAAATACTACAGAATGGATGGTTTTGACTTTGCTATTTAATGATATTGCGGGGTTCTAAATCACCCTACATGCAAATTTTTGTGCTCAAAATCAAGTGCATTCCACTCAAATACCCACAGCTGGAAAACATCAAGGAAAATAAAAGTACAATAAAATAAAATAAACAAAAGGCCCTTCTTGTATTGTGGGGTATTTCCTGACCTCACCAGATTCCCAGAAAGAGGCCAAGATTACCAAGTGGCTTTCCATGGTAGAGCAGGGATTTGAACCCTGGTTTCCTGGAATCCTAGTCCATCAGTCAAACCACTACACTCTTTAACCACACATACTTTCTTTACATTTCCACCAACATTTGCAGATTCTGCTGCCTCCTTCTGTCCAGTAATGACTTTGTACAGTAACCTGTTGGCGTCATTGTTTTTAAATGGACTGAGGAGGCAAGCAGGGAGAGAGAGACCCAATTATTATTCTGGGCAGCTGCCCACAATTCTGTAGCTGTAGCAGCGGCAGCACATCCCAAGTGCCACGGAGACCTTTGTTGCCAATTTCAGCTGACAAAACAAAGAGACTGAGAGGAGGTGTTTTGCAATACTTTTTTTTTTTTAATCCCACCATGATGAGGTGAGGCAGGGTTGCATCTTCTACAGACCTCTGAAAGCTCTGGGGTTGTTCTTTTGTGCCTCTTATGTTATGGTGAGACAATTTTTGCAAGCCACATTTACATGTTTTATTTTTTGGATTTGCATTTCAGCTGATTTCACTGACATTCTGAGCTGACTGAAGGGTGCTCAGAGAGGATCACATAGGGGCTCCCAATCTAAGATGCAGTGTCCTTGGTCACTAATATAGTAAGAGCACTGTGCACCCTCGGACTTTTAGCATGCCCTTCAGCTCCAATCTGAATGCAAAACAAAACAAGCAAACTTACTTTCTTGACAGAATGGACATTCTATCCATCCCATCCTATCTCCCACTTGCAGAATGGCAGTTGCAAGTAGTATATGTGGAGCCTGGTTCTTTACCTTGCTTCCAAATATGTAGCAGCCTCAATCATATCTATATATCTCCCTCATCAGGCTTTTACTACCTGTGAACTCTGTCCTGAACTCACAATAGCAAGTGCCTGAGGCGCAGCAGGATAGGGGTACAGGACCAACAGAACAATGGATGCAGTCCTAGGTTGTCATCAATTGTCCATACCAGATGCCAAAGAAGTCAATAGCCAGTCCAGAGATCAATAGAGTCAGGTCCAAGGTTCAGGTCTGCAGTCAGCAAGGGGGAAATGAAGCAGCCCAGAGGATGAAGTCAATCCAAAGCCAAGGCAAAGGAGGAACACCAAAGAGTTAACCAGTTGTCAGCACTGGGGCTCAAAAGAAAACTGCTGGAATATTTATAGCCAGATTCTCAAGGCCAGGTGGGCCTCAGGTCACTGTTTAGTATTTAAACGATGCTGGGCATGGCGTTTCTTCCTCCTGCGTTCAAAGAAGGAAGGCAGCATGTAGTCTGGATCATCTATCACTGGCTGGCAGACTGTTTGTTCTTCAGGGTGAGGTAAGTTTTCTCTATCTGCTTCAGCCGCCCTCTCAGAGGGAGCCAGGGCAGTCTCTTCAAGGTGAACCAAGCTTTCTCTGTCTGCTTCATCTGCATTCTCTGCTTCCTCCTCCTCATCCTCTGAGTCCTTGTCAAGGGGGTTCATCACATTGTTCTTCATTGTTCCATTTACCACTAAGATAGCAAAGGTTGATCAAGTACAATAGGGGAAAGTACAGTCCATGCACTGTTCGTGGCCTGCAACTGGTGTTGCCAAATCAGGGCTATCACAGGCTCAGAGATTTCAGGGCCAAAACTTAAGACCCATCTCACCATGGTAACCACCCAGGAATCCCCCACCTGAGAGGAAATGCAAGTGTCTCAGTGAGACAGCTTTCCCTCTGCTTCCATCTACACTGGGGTCAGCAAGTGTGGAAGACTGGTGGGGGGGAACATTAGCCCTCTAAGAGACCATGGAGGACTGCACCCCCACCACAACTGCTCCTGAAAAAAAAAAGAATCAATGTTTTGTCCCCAAATATCCCACCCCAAAGCCTTGTATGGGACATGGGAGGGCAATGTGTTGGGGTCTTCCTTGGCCCGTAGAGGGCATTTTCGGTGGGAGGGAGTCTGGAAATATTTGCAAAATTTTGTTTTGACCCCTGTGGGGGTCCATTGTGTCTCCAAACATGGTGGAAAAGCTCTCCACACCCCTGTAAGATTGTTTTGGGGCATTTTGGAGTACAAATGGAAATGGGGGGTGTAAAATGTTTGGTGGCACTGTGGTTAAATGCCAGTACTGCAGCCACAACATTGTGAGTTCAGTCCTACAGGGCTCCAAGGTTGACTCAGACTTCCATCCTTCCGGAGGTCAGTAAAATGAGTACCTAGCTTGTTGGGGGCAATTAGTTAACACATTGTAAATCACATAGAGAGAGAGAGACAGTTTAACACTATAAAGCGGTATAGAAATGCAGGTACTATTTCTATTAGAGCCCTTGGGGGCCATGAGGGCCACAAAAGTGGCCCTGGTGGGTTGCATGTGGTTCACAGGCAACACTTTGCCCACTCCTGATCTACCCATCATATCTCATGAACAACTTTGTGCATGATTGCTGAGGCTTTTGTTTCAGATTCCCAGATTTTGTTTCAAGAAGACTGCCTCTCCCGCCAAGGAGATGGGCACAGAATCAGGACAAAAGCCAGTCCATCAAATGCTGAGCCAAGGTGGTATCCAGAAGATGGAACTCAAACAGAACATGGTAGAACTTGGCAGAACCTGGCGTCTACTGCCTTTTTTCGCTTCCAATGTTGGTTACCAAGCAGTTTTATGGGTCAGATTTTAGCTGGCTGGCATGGCTAACTTTAGGCAGCAGTAGGACCAGCACTGTAGCATCAATGCCAGCTCCTCTTGATTAGCATGCGCCAAGGCGTGTCACTCCCTTTCATCTGCAGCTTGCCTCGGCCCACACTCCTTCCCTGCGCTCCCACTAATAAGTGTACAAATGAATGTCGGTGTCATTCAGAGGAATAAAGGCAGAAAGCTTCACTCAGCATCCGCTTCAATGAGAGCATTTTCCAGGGAACAAGGAGCTGAATTCAGTGGCTTGGTGCTGTTTGATTGTAGGGCTGTTGCTAGAGTAACAAGGCCAACTGGCCTTCTAGGGTCAACCTTGCTGGGGGGGAGTGTCTCAGGGGAGGAAGGACTGTCCACTTGCAGATGATTTTTTTAAGGAAGAGCTAGCAAGTGCCAGGGGAAGGGACATGGTTGCATTCCTTAAATATCTAAAGGGCTGTTATAGAGGAGAGGGTGCAGGCTTGCTCTCTGCTGCCCCAGAAGGAAGGACCAGGTATAATGGTTTTAAGTTACAGGAGGATAGCATAGCAATAGCATTTATATTTCTATACCATTTATCAGTGCAAAGCACTCTCTAAGTGGTTTACAATGTGTTAGCTAATTGCCCCCAACAAGCTGGGTACTCATTTTACTTATCTACAGAAGGATGGAAGGCTGAGTCAACCTTGGAGCCCTGTAGGATTGAACTCACAATGTTGTGGCTGCAGTACCAGCATTTAATCACTGCATCACCAGGGCTCCTCTAGAGAGATTTCAACTGAACAGCAGAAAGCTCTTCTCAATGGCAAGAGCGGTCTGGCAATTGAACTAATTGCCTAGATCAGTGATGGGTTCTCCTTTTCTGGGTGTCTTCAAAAAGAAGCTGGATAGCTACCTGGTGGGGATGATCTAGTTGGAGATCTTGCACTGAATAGAGGGTTGGACCTGATGGCCTATGAGGTCCCTTGCAACTCTATGATTCTATATAGTCTGGGCAAATGTGGAAAATGAGTGCTCCTACATGCTATTTTGCAACGTCTGAGAACTGTCTTTGGAGGTAAGACTTCATTCAAACCTAAGGTTAATATTTGCAAAACTGAATGTCAAATTGAAAATCACATTCAACATCCTGAAGACAGTTTAATTGGCTAACCTGGCTTTATGGAATACAGCAGTATACAGAATTTTGGAAATTTGTTCAGTAATTTTTGTTAAAAAAAAAAGGTTCCATCTCTCTCCACAAGACAATAAGATCTCACCTGAAAGCAAGCTGAAAAGAGGATGGATGATAATTTCCATAATACATTGATTTTTTAAAAAAAATGCAATGAAAAAATACAAAAGATACCATTCCTACCTCTAGAAAATTCTGCAGCCATTTTCTGCAGGAATTCTGAGATGTAGCTTGATGTAAATCAAAAGTTAGGCACTTTCATAGCAGGGGTTCAATATCTCGTTCTAAGAATGCCAAGGATTATGTACTTCTCCACTGCTAAGCCAAAGCCCAGATGGATTTAGTAGTCAAATGCCCAGGTAAATTCATGCCCATGTGGTCTGTACATTCCTCTTCAAAGGTGCATGCAAATCATTAGATGTTTCATAGGTTTATGCAAACCCACTTGAAAGACATCTGATGAGGAATTTTGCCTTCCTAAGTATATCAGTTTTTTAAAAAAGCAAGTTTCAGATGGTGGCACTGGGGCATATAAAGAAGTTTTGAAATTCATAGTCAATGACTGATAAAGCATTGAGGATTTCCAGCCAGGCATTTTGTGTACATATAAGAAAACTTTGTAATCCCTCAACTTCTTAGACTCAGCCTCCAAGGGAAGGGACCTTAACTAGACTGAAGAGTACCTGTTCTCTATGTAAAGGCACTATTTTCATTCCCTAGTATCGACATTAAAATGATCAGGTTACAAACAGCACATAAAGATGCCACTGCAAAACTAGTGTCAAGCAGAGGAGAGCTAGAAAGACAGGTCATCTGCCAAAGCAGCATCTTAATGTTGCTTAACTCTTGATGATCAAAAACCAAGTTCACAAACACAAGACGCTATGTCAATCCACTGGTCAGTTAGCTCACTATGATCTACACCTGACATCAGCATCCTACACCCCACGCAGGTTCCCCATCTGGTTCACCAGTTTCTTTCCCAGATCCCCACCCCAGATCCCAGCAAATTAAAGCTCTTCTTTCTAATCAGCACAAGATTGGAGCTTTCCCTGGCTCAGCATTAAAATGGTTCAGTTTCTCAATGCCCAGCAAGAAAAAGCTCTTCTCTTCCATCAGCTACAAAGTGAAGAGTTTTCCCACTGCCAAGAGAAGGAGCAGGACCTGGGGGTAAAGATGTTGGGTGATTTATTCTGCTTATTTCCGAGGATTGTCCTGCCTCCTTCTGGGAAGACATAGAGAAGCCTGATATTTGCAATGCAACTTGAAAGTGTTGCTGAGTGATTCAGTGCTACTTACCTATTAGTAAACACATTAAGATCGACATTGCTTATTTCTCAGTAGGTTTAAAATCAGTAAAAAAATCCCAGTCCAGTCCCACTCACTTTGATACTGGCTCCCTCCACAGATGGAATTAACGCCCAAATTCTCTCCCAGATTTGACCTGTGGAGTGAAAAAAAAATCCCCAATTGGTTCCCCCAGTTGGGGACCAGCAGCAACTCTTCAGCTCTATGTGGAGATGCAAAGAATTGAAACTGGGAAATCTTCTGCATACAAAGGAAATGTTCATCCAATGTACCCTCCTGAAATATGAAGGATAACAAAGGAAGTTGCCTCATACTGATCTGACCACTGGTCTGTGTAGTTCATTATTGTATATATTTCATGGCCATAGCTCAGAAGAAGACTTGGAAAGGCAGCCACCAAGGAATAAGATAAGATCCTCAAATGCAAAAATATATCATTAAATAGCAAAGTCAGAATTATCCAGGACATAGTACAGTCAGCCCTCTATATCCACAGATTCTACATCCACAGATTCCGCTGTCCACAGCTCGAAAATATTCCAAATATATATACAGTATATTGGAATATTTTTAGTATGCCATTGCATATAACGGATTTTGGTATCCACAGGGGATCCTGGAACCAAACTCCAGCAGATATCAAGACCCCACTGTATTTCCTATTTCTATGTATAGTTGTGAAAACTGGATAGTGAAGAAAGCTGACAGGAAGAGGACTATTTGCACTGTGGTGGTGGATGAGAGTTCTATGAATATCATGGAATGCTAAACAGAAAAATGAATGAGCCATTGAACAAATCAAGCCTGAACTCTCACTAGAAACCGAGATGACTAGACTTAGGCTGTCGTATTTTGGACATATCATAAGATGATGTGATTTACTGAAAAAGAAGGCAGTAAGAAAAGAGGGAAACTGCACTAGAGATGGATTGATTAAATCAATCAATCAAGGAAGCCACAGCTCTGATTCTGCAGGAACTGAGCAGTGCAGTTTATGACAGGGATCTTGGTGGTCTCTCGTTCATAGAGTCACCATAAATCAAAGTTGACTTGACAGCAAATAATAACAACCACCTTCAGCTTGCAAAGCATCTGCTCTGTACCAAAGCTGTGGAGAGGCTGTTTATAAAGTCTTGTGCTGCTTAGTTTCTCATTAAGTTTTCTCTTGAGCCACGATCCCGTAATTCTTGTCAACAAGTCAGAAACTGCTCCAGGAATGCTGTTCAATGCCTCCTTCTCCCCCAAATTCCATCTGCTTCCTCTTGAACAATGAGCATATTTTTTTGGTCCTCCTTCCTCTTCTGTTCATTTGCTAACAAGATTGTAATGTGCCTTCCACCTCAGTCCACATCCTTGCTTCATTTGGGGTTGAGCAGATTATGAACAGGCATTCTGCTAAGCGCAAGGAAACCAATTCCAGAAGTGCTCCAATACACCGTGGAAAGAGTCCTAAAAATAGCAGGAGTCTGGCTTAAACTTCCACAGAGAGGGCCCACTGCCACCCCCTTTATGCCCCATTAGATCCTTCCTCCTCCCCAACTGACAACTGCCAGCCAACTTGCTAGGGTTCCCTACCTTCCCGATTATGGGAAAAGCTGGCTTTGCCTCCAATTCCCTCTCTCCAAGAGTCACTGGGAAAGCTCAGAGAGACCCTGCCAACCCAGCTGCACATTTTGGCTTAGTAACTGTTTTGCAATTTTAATTCTCATCTTCCTAAACAGCCAAGATTTATCATGCACTCGACAGAAATATTTAATTTTCCAAATGTCTCTTATTCGTAGACTGTGGTGGCAAGCAGAGGGAGGTATCTGGAGCTGCTACATTTCTGCCTGAATAACCTACTGATTTGACAGCTAAAGAGAAGCCTCCTTTGGAAAAAGAATGACCTCAGCCTGTGCTCACAGTTGGTCATCTCATCACTGCCACTTCAGACCTTCTGGAGCTGAACTTTTGCAATGCAAGTGGTTCTGGAGCCTTGCTTAGGTTCAAATGAAGCTGTGAGAGAGATTCTCTTTGGCTGCACCAAAAGGAAAAGTGAGCTGGGCAGAAGCCATGCATCAGCTTGATGGCACCTCCCCTCTCATAACTATCGACCCAGAGGGCTAACAGTTCCCAGTGGAATCGGAAGAAGAAACCGCACAAGCTGTCATTGAGCCCGGGGCCAGAGCTTCACATGATATCAAACACATGTTTGAAAATGCTTGCTCAATAATGTGGCTGCTTTTTGCACTAGGCAGCACTGTTTGCAATGAATAGTATCTGCTGGAGCCAAAAAGCAGCCAGGTAAGGGACAAGTTTAGCAGAAAACCAGCAACTTCCATTCTGGAGTGGGGGCCATGCAGTTGCTCCTTCTCTAAAATCAAAGCAGCCACATTAAGCATGTTCAACCAAACATCAGAAGCCCTTTCATGCTACACAACTACAGTATAATGCTGCGATCCCACTTTTAACTGGCATAGGTTCCATCAAATGGCATGCTGAGGTTTGTAGTTTCAGGATGGTATTTAGAATTCTCAGTCCCAGAGCTCTTGTGCCTCACCAAACTACAAGTCCCAGGATTCCACAGGATGTCTCCATTGCAGTTAACATGGACGCACATGACCATATGATGGTACAGTGTGAAAGGGCCCCAGGCCAGGGACAAGCCTAGACATTTTGCAGCCTGAGGCATAGGACCAGAAGATGGCTTGCTTACCCACATGCAAGCTTGTGCAAGCTGGACTGACTACAGAATCTTACTTTACGACTATCTTCAGCTCTTCCCTTGAGGGCACCAGTTAGTTTAGAGGGTGCAGGACAGGCTGTGTAACACAGACAGTTCCATCGATAGGAGAGGGAAATGGCCAGGAGACTGAGGAAGAAAGGTGATGGAGCAGCCAGTATTACCCTGCCCCCATCTCCTGACACTTGAGACAGTGGCTTCACTTTGCCTAATGGTAGGGCTGGCCCTGTGTCAAGTGTTACATTGCTCATCTAATAAGAATGATCTTTCCTGAGAGCTGTCCAGGGTACTGAAGATCCCAACCATTCTTCTTCTGTGACTTGGTTTGTTACCTCCTAAATTTAGTATGCAATCCCTGCTGGACAATCCATTGCTCTTGCTACCTTTTCCAGACCACTGGCCAACTTGCTTCCTACAGACTTCTCCAGTGGCCTCATAACTAGGAAGGGCAGGACATGGGTCATTTGAACAGGCATGCAACATTTTACAAGCATGGGTGCCTGAATCTGCTTATTTTCCTGCTTCCTTCCCCATTCCCTTCTCCCCCTTTTCACATCACAGTGACCGGATTGCAAGTCATCTCTCTTAAACTGTAAGTACTCTTGAGTGCATTGGCAGAAAGGTAGCATATAAATACAGTCAGCCAAAGAAGTAAGGAGAAAGAGGAGGAGATATCCAGCCAGGTCTTTGAAAACAGCAAAGATGAGAGCAGGAAGCTTCTTTTTCTAGCAACCTTGGGACTAGGTGCCAGGCCTGATTGTAAAGTCTCCAATGGCAACTGGGCCCTTAGGGGTTTGCACTCTCATGCATGAAAGATGGATCCAACAGCAACCATTAATTGTGACAGCTTAATTTTTCAGGATGGCATCGGCCTGATAGCAGAGACAGCTGAGATACCAAAGGCCCACAGCTTCTTCTATGCCAAAGATTCAAGGGTTTGTGCCCCTCTAACAGACCAATCACACCAATACACACCCAAGTTCTAGGAACGTTTTTAAAACAAAGAAATGGTTGCTGCCCTTAAAGAGTGATCCAGAGAGAGAGAGGAAAAGATAGGGGTGGGGAACAAGAGAGCAGCATAAGATTGTACTGCCAGATATCTGGGACTTAGCAACAGCCAATCTATCCCTACAGTAATATGAGCTCTGGAGGAGGAGGAGGAGGAGGAGGAGGAGGAGGAGAAGGTGAGGCATACCAGGGAGAAAGGGGGGGGGAAACAAGAAGCACCATTAGCATTAAAAAGTCTCCTAAAAGCACTATTCCAGGAATAATCACAATGCAAATTGGAGAGAGACAAACATTCCCCCACCTGTTGAGGCAAAAGTAGCTTAAAATACAATCTGGACTCCTTCTCCTGCATAACTTTTCCATTTTATGGTGATTAGTTCTGACAGTTAAACTGAATTTCTACTTACAGATGCACTGTATCTCCAATTGCCAAATGCGGAAGACAAACAAGTCGAAGGTGGGGAGGGAGAGAGAACCCTTTTCATGTTCCACCTCTGAGTGTCTGGCAGAGCTGCCAATAGTTTTAAATGTCCCTGTGCTTCCTGTGAGAGCCAAGGAGTCATCTACATGAGACAAGATATGCCAGCTCCACACCAGTGTATCCTGGCCACAGATCAGGCCTGCGTCGTGAAGAAACAGGTTGGAGTCCAGACAGGAACATTGGCTCATCACTGCAGCCGCCACCACTGCCATCTTCCTTGCCCTCCCAGCATTGAGGAAGCTGGCCACAACCCGTGGCCAAAGGCCCCCTGCATGTGACCAGCCTCAGTCATATGCTGCATGATTGGACATGGACCTGGAAAAGTAAGGGCAAGAGGCAGCTTGAGCAATGGGATGGCTTGCCAGGACAGGCTCCTGCAGACAGTCAGGGCTCACTCATTTTTTTTCCTGGTGGCAGGGGAGAATGAGGTATCAGGCCCTACCCTGGCTTGCCCCCGCCTGTGCCCCATTTCTGCCTCAGGGGTCATAAGGACTGCCTGGTGGCAGAATGGGGCAAATGCCCTGTGTTGTATGGACTCTAGAGCTCTCAGATGGGGGTAAGCCAGGGTAAATTGCACGTGTAGATAAGGCCTGAGTCTCTAGAGTGGGAGTAGGGTGGCTGAGGGGTGAGCCATGGGCCATCCATAGCCCCCAGAGCAGCCCCCAGCCACACTTTTGTACTCTTAACATTTGGCACCATTGTTTCCTCTGTCTTGTAAATGGGATGGGCATCAATAGGAAACAACGGAAAACATGAGGAGTGAGGTCCAGCATGACATGTGCAAAGTGCAACCTCTCCTCCTCTCTGTGTCAGAGAGCTGCCAAGCTGTGGCCATTAAATGGCTGCAGAAGGAGAGAAAGAGAGGCAACCAACCAGTGGGGACTGCCTCTTGTCCCTGCTGCACTTCCCTGGAGGAAGGCAAACCACAACCTCAATCCTCTGCCTCTCTCTCTAGCAAACTGCAGCAGGGAACAGAGGCAGTCCCCACTGCTCAGTGACCTCCCTCTGTTCACCCTAGCAGTGCCTCCATGGGCTTGGCACCTTTCCTAGGGAGGCAGAAAATAGATCCTGGCACTCAGTTTATGTATGTAAATTTTCATCCTGCCTTTCTAAAGCAGTTTACAATGTAAGTTAAAACAAAACCGTTAAAGCCATAGGGAGTACAAACATGTTTTTTAAAAAAATTACACAACCAATCCAATTACAACTTTAATTTAAAGTGATCTTTAAACACATTCAACACATAGGGAAAAGATACAGCGTACCCACTGAACATCCTGCCTCAATGAGTTAAAAGTTGAAGGTCAGTTTAAATTAAAAGCCCTTTGTCTGCCAGTGAAAAGAGGGGGGCAACTGAGTCTCCCTTGGGAGGGATTTCCATAGCCTGGGAGCAGCTACTGAGAAGACTTTCTACCAAAACAGGATGAACTTGTATGTCAGGATTCTGGTTTAGGGCTTTAGCAGCAGATTGTTTTCATTCTCCCCCAGCTCCAAACATGAACTCACCCAGCTCCCATGACAAACAGTAAAAGCAAAGCCAGGTACCTATGCATTTTTCAACACAGATCTTATTGCATGTGAAAAATATAAATCCATAAGTCACTTCCGCCTTCAAACAGCATGAAACAAAACTTTCTTCTCAAACTCTTGCCTGGCTTTATGGCTGCCACTGATGCTGCAGGGGAAAGCATGACAGACAAGAGAGAGGACGTATACAGCGATCTTTTTAAAAGACCTACTCCCTAGATTCCCTTCCTTTGGAAACCTCAAGGAGAAAGCTAAACCCCCAAGACCTGGCAAGCTGACTGGTGCAACAATGCACAAATTACCAATACACAATCTACCCCAATTTCCCCCATCTGTCTACAGCACAGATCAGGAAGAATAGCAGGATTGGCACAGCTGGAACAAGTTCACAAAGAGCAATGCAAGCCATCTGGATTGAATGTTTTGTTTTAAACTACAGATTGACTCAC
Organism: Gambelia wislizenii; assembly: GCA_030847615.1. Lineage (NCBI taxonomy): Eukaryota > Metazoa > Chordata > Lepidosauria > Squamata > Crotaphytidae > Gambelia > Gambelia wislizenii. Next base: position 38,171,159 of record JAUMIR010000007.1, read on the forward strand.
TCTCCCCCTCCCATGAGAGTCATACAAAAAAATGCAAATGACACTGTGGGCTCCAGTGTGCATATCAGCATGTCAGCAACTTTTTCAATTTTCATTTTGTAGGATATTTTCATTTTAGCTTTACAGTTTGGAGATTTTTCACTCTTTTACTAAAGATCAACTCCTCAGCCTTGGTAAAAGAAACAGAAACATGTTACTAACACCTTTGTCTTAAGGGTGCTCAATGAAATCTTCAAAAAAAAAACCAAAACACCTGACTAACCAGACTAAATGTTGACCTGCTCTACATCTCTGTTTGCCATATAGGTCAACCAAATACTTCTCACAAGTAGGGCATGAAGGCAGCAGGCCTAGTTTCCCAGGAACTTGTACTGTGCAGTGTATTTCTAGTCAACAATTGTTCATGTCGTCTTTCTTCATTTTGGACCAGCTTTCCAGATTTTTGTGCTTCCTTCCAGTTCTGGAACCCAGAGCAGCTAGCAACACAACAATAAAGCCATAATAGTAGTAGTAGCAGTTGTCGTCATCATAGTAGAAGTAATAGCAACCACCACTACTGCCACTTTCTCAGAAATCAGTACAGCCAGCAACACAGAACAACAACCATCACTATCACAATTATCATTAAAACCACAATACTTACATTAAAAATACAGTAAAATACCAGGAATAAATCTCTCTAGCATTGCACATAATATTACACCTTCCAACTGTCTCAGTTTCACAGGGACAGCCCCAATTAATCTTCTGTTGTTCCACTTTTTCAGCTGCTTTTGTAATGTCCCGGTTTCATTCCCCTCTTCCCATTTCCCCCTTTTTGTCCTCAGCTTACTTCATTTGGTGCAATCTGGGCTGAAAGTGTTAAAGCTGTTTGCACACAGTTAACTTGACCAGGGGAAGAGAAGAAGAGGGGCAGAATCTTGTCCTTCCCAGTAGGCTCGGGCAAAAGCAAACTATTGCAGCCTCTTACAGCTTGTGTGTTCTTTCCTAATAACTTTTTGCCATCTTGACCACATCCTGATATTGCCTGGCCACATGTGTCATGGTTTTTTTTTCATTTGTGAAATGTTGGAGGGTATGGAATACCCTGTTTAGGGTTCTAGCCACTGTTTGATCTACTCTCCATGCATTCAAAAATGAGAGCGAGAGAAAGAAGAAGAGATGTTATCTTATGTGGAGCACGTTGCCTCGGAGTGTGGTGGACTTTCCTTCTTTTTAAACAGAGGCTGGATGGCCATCTGTCGGGAGTGCTTTGATTATGTAGTCCTCCATGGCAGAATGGGGTTGGACTTGTGGTCTCTTCCAACTCTATTATTCTATGTATTATCTTAAGATGTTACATAGAAAGGGAAAGTCTTTAAAAACCAAAGACCCTCAGCATCCGAATCTTGTCCAATTATGTCTGCAGTGTTTTGTTATTTCCCTTTTTGATTAATGAAGACAGTAAACAACAACAACGCAGAAAGAATCACAACCCGGAAACATCACCCAAGGAGACCTTCTGCTGTGCTTTCTGCAACCGGACTTGTCTATCTCGGATTGGCCTTTTTAGTCATCAGCGCACTTGCAGAAAGTGCAGGATGAGTCCTTCCTGAATCTTTGTTTGCGAAAAAAAGCCAGAGAGAAACAACATGATCCTTTCAGGTCTGCAGAGATTGGGTGGGGAAGTATGTGATACAGTCTGACATAATGGAGAGAGCTTAACGATCTGGGTTCCAATTATTCCTTAGTCATGAAGAAACACCTGACAGACCATGGAGGTTATCAGACACACTTAAAGTGGTGTTACAGGAATGCCAGGAGATCGTAAAAGGGCTCCCTTATCAGATGACATTGTCCCCCATCGTTATGCTCCCGTTCTGCCAGTGCTGCTTTTTATTGATGGGAGAAGCCATGAATAGATTTTCCCCCATTCTGTTTCTGTCACAGATGTTCCTGCATGCAACAAGGTGTCCCATTTTGCTGGCGAGATCCCAGCGTCAATGGGAGGTCCCTGCCAGAACACTTATGTGTGAGAGTGGGACATCCAGGTAAGTGACACACTTTTTATGACCCTCCCCTGGTTGTTTTAACATTTTAAAGTGTGTTTTTGTGCTTGCTGTCACTTTTTATTTGGTTATTTTTATTTTTGAATTTCCCGTGCTCACGTCTTCTTGCGAGAATCTGCGGGATTTCAATCCAGGAAGTGACGGGAACTCCATTAGAGCTCTGTTCACTCCTGGGCTGCCAGAATGATGTTAGAGAAGGTAAGTGTGGTGGGGAGGGTGATTGTGGTGGGACAGGGGCGGGAGTGGAGATTGTGGGACATGAATGCTTTTTTCATTTCTGTCTGATAATCTCCCATGAATTGCCCCCAAATCCTAAAATTAGCCTGCCTTGCAGAGTTATTGAGAGGATCAAATAAACCTATGGATGCCAACCTGAGCTTCTTGGAACAAGGCAGGAATATGAGTGTTACAAATGCATGGTACATATGCAAATGATCAGACTCATTTACACATACCCATTGGCCTGGTAATGCCCTGCATGGGTGAATGTTACATTATAGATTTAAAACCACTAAATTAACATTTGCTTCAGCTCAAAATATGAAATACATTCCTCAGATTCAGCTGCCATAGAGCACAAAATAATCCCGTGGTGCATATGGAGGTCTAAACCAGCCCATATGTCTGGGAGGGGAAAATGCCAGGCCCTCAGTTCTTAGATTTCTACTCCAACATAGTAGAAATAAATAAATAAATTCTAAGCATGTTCTTTTAGCCAAGATAATCCTCCCCCACTCCATGCATTCTCACTTCTGCTATCTATTCCCCATCCCCAACCACAAAAAAAAACAAAAACAAACAACCACTATGCATTCTGGCAGATTTGTGCTAAGAATTACATATATATTTTAACCACCCATCGCTTTTTATTTCTTGCTTGCCACATTCATCCAACAAAGAGAAAGAGGACACGAGCCCCTAAATAGCTGTAGAAACCAACAATAAGCCACCCATAAAATGGATTCACTCATGCTCCCCCGAAAAGAAAACCCTGGAGAATTGTATTTTGTTATCTGCGTGTACCCTCCTGGCCATGCTGAATCTATTTGCAGCTTCCCTTCCACTCACAGTTCTCATAAAGAACTTCCTCCTGTCGCTGCTAAAGGTTTTTGTCCTTTCACATTCATTGACTAACTACTCCCCATGGCTCCATGTTCTTTCATTCCTTTCAATATGTTCCTTGTTAGCTCACATCCAAAATAAAAACAGCAGCATCCCAAATAAAGAGACAGTTCCCCTTCACACATTTTATAAAGCCAAAGACTGTGGAGCAGGAGACGAAGGGAAGTGGCATTTTTGCAACATAACACATTCCTTGCTCTCTCTTTTTTGTCCTACATCTAAAGTTCTAGCAGTGAGAGGGCAGGCCTACGCATTCAGGGACTCTCTATTGCTAACCGGGATCCATTTAGATAGGCAATAAGTAACAGGAGGGAATGGAATCTATGCACTCATAGACATGTGGCCAAGCAAGATCAGGGTGTGGTCAAGATGGCAAAAATTATAAACGAGGAAGGACAGACAAGCTAGGAGAGGCTGCCGCAGTTTGCTTTTCCCTGAGCCTACTGGGAGGGACAAGATTCTTCCCACCTTCTTCCCCTCTCTTCCTGCAGGGTTGAATGCAAACTATTTTTGCATTCAACTCAGGACCATGCTCAACTATTTTTGCATCCACTTGCATTCAGTTTGCAGCAACTAAAGGGGAAAGGTGGAAGAAAGCGAGTAGAAGTTGGACATTTTAAAAGCACTTGAAAAAGTGGGATGGCAGAGGATTAATCAGTACTGTCCCTGCCAAATTGGGACAGGTGGAAGATATGAATCTATACCTTCTCTACAATTATAGCTAAATCATGGTCTCCTCATTTCAGCCAGTAGCAGCTAGAGGTTTCTATGTCATTGGGACAATTTTCGACTGAATTGTATAACAGCTCCCCAAACCGTTCAACCCTACCCCCAAAATAGGTTTGGTACCAAGGATAGTGCCTTTACAGTTTTAACTAAAGCCTGGAAAAGATTAAGCAACCCCCCTGACATGGCAGTGATGATCTGTTACTGCCTGGAGTCTTCTAAAACACTATTGAAAGAGGTAGAGTAGCTCTTTACACAATGTAGAGAAGGAGAGATGGGAGAAAGGTTGATTGATTGGTCAGTTGGTTGGTTAATTGATAGATGAAGAGAAAATGTGCTTCACTGAAGCCACCAGTGTGCATTATGGGAAGTCTCAGTTTATCTGATAAGTTCAGCAGGGCAGCCCTGTCAGAAAGTGGAATTGTTTTGAAAAGTGCAACCCATTTGTTTCATTTGCAAATGCAAGGCTGAACACTAGATGGCACCAAGTCAACTGAGAGAGAAAAAACAGCACACAATGATCTGAAAGAAATAAAACTCCAGCATGCCAAATCAACTGAGGTCGAAAGAGTGGGCCAGGGCTCAAAAAGTGCAGTACACGGCTATAATTTAGATCCATCGAAACAGTAGAGTATCAAAAAATAAGTTGTTGAAAAGTGTGGGGATGCCTGTATTAAATTCTCATATGTTAATTTATGCAATTAGATGCAAAGTTAGAAATAACTGCTGCAATTTAAGTAAAAATACAATTAACTGTGGCCATAATTGGGAAGACAGGGACCAGGTGACCTGTGTGCTCACTGTAAAATTCTCTGTCAGTGGGCAATTTCAAAGCCCCCAGCTCTCCTGTCTTCTTACACATCTTTATCTGTAGACCCTAAACTGGGCCTGCATCAAACCGTTCTTCAAACAGTAGACACCTTAAACAGAGGGCCATCTTCAACAGAAGAAGACACATGGCTGCCCTAAGAGCTTCAGAAGAGTATCTTAATATAAGAGAATGGAAAATGTGGTCTACACTTCAAGTGTAGCCCCCAACCTTTTTTTCACCTTCTCAAGCCCCTCCAATCCATCCCAAAACTCCAGATCTTTTTTTTAATTATTGAAAAATTGCTCCATATCTCCCAAACTGCTGCAAAATGCACCAAAATATGGTACCTTGGCTTTTCTTTGCCCCCATGATAGCCAAACACACCCCTGTCCTCCAAAATGCTGAAACAAAACTGGAAGTGAGTCACAATCACTTCTGGATCACCCAGAACAAATCAATGCATCCCACTGAGGGAAGGGAGAACGAAACTGCCCCCTTCTCCAGGGTACTTGCCCATCTCTGTCTTAATGCACCCATGGGATATGGTATCCCAAACTTCCTGGACATCTCTCTTATACAGAATATTCAGAGGCAGACAGGTTGCTGAAGTGTTGGCAAACTGATGAGGAGCATCCTAGATGGGCAAGAGTGTGCACAGTTCTGGATGAATTCTGTTTCAAAAATGCACATGGGCTTATTTTTCTTTTCTTATCCCTTCCTTCCTTCCTTCCTTCCTTTCTTTCTTTCTTTCTTTTTGCAGTGACAATGGCATTTTCCTGCACAGAACATAACATTTCTGTGCAGAAAATGCAGGTGGGGGTGTGTGTGTTCAGAAAATGTCTTTTCTGTGCCAAAAATCTTATTTCCTTAATCGAAAATGCTGTTTTCTCTTCAAAAAATAATTGCCAAATGACGGTCTTCAAAAACTGTGTAGTTTTCTATGAGTTTCTTGCAGCAAGGAGAAACATGTAGTTTGCATTCCTAGGCCAAACCCACACTAGTTTGAAATGGGATTATTTGCCATGGCTATTTTTTATGGAATCCTAGGATTTGTAGTTTTCTGAGGCACCAGCATAGTTTGGCAGAGAAGGCTTAAGACCTTGTAAAACTACAAATCCCATGACTCAATAGGGAGGAGCCATGGCAAATAACCCTGTTTCAAACTGGATTATTTCTGTAGTTTGGATTTGGCCCTAATCTCTGCCCAAGAGCCAATCAGACAACTAGGTGGATCTGTATGCAAATCCCAACATTGATATGCATGTGTCTACACATATGTGCAGAGACGCAGCACTGCATCAGTTGAAGAGCCATTTCATGGCTGCCAAAGATGATTCTGGAACTGTGGCTTTGGTTGCATTCTAGGAGCAAATGACAAAATTAAATGACAAAGCTATCATTTGTTAACAAAGAACCACAGCAAGACAAGAGAAAGGGGGATTGAGAGCTACTCTTGCAGTAGGCAAGAATAATACAATCACAGACCCAACAGGCCAAAATGTCTTCACTCTCCCCTACCAGTTGGATTTAACTTATTCATACACACACAATTGGAAGCACATACACATGCACAGCCAGGGCTGGCTTGATTATTCTCTTCCACTTGAATGCATTTCCCCTACTAATGAGAGGCTTCTGGTTGCTTTAGAAAGGACAGCTCTGGTTGTTACCCACAGAGCAAGGCATAACAAAGGCATTTTTTTAAAAAAATATCAGCACGTCAGATCAAGACCCAGCATATCAACTGACTTCCTGGGAACACCTGAATTTCCACTATTATATACATGTTGTTTTAATTAAGGAAACATCCACTTGCAGCTCATCTGAGTGATTGATGGTTTCTTTTCTTCTGTTTGTAAAACACAGCAAAAGTGTTTGCTTCTGCTACATAAACCCGCATCCTCTGAAAGGAACAAATTAGTAAGAACACAAATCTGTGGCAGCTTAAGAACCCCCCCCCAAAAAAGGGGGGGGACATAGCAAGGTTTTGCAAAGTGTGTCACCATGATGGGGTGCTGCTCTCTAGATGTTGGTAGACTGCAAATCCTATCACCCTTGTCTCTTGCCAATTGAGGCTGGTTGTAGTTGCAAACCTGCAACATCTGAAAGAACACAGGTTTTATGCTCCTGCAATATGTTGTAAAATACCCCTCCAAAATTAAGGATCTTCTTATGTGTTGGGTTGAAGGTGTTGTCTGGTGGCTAAAGAAGACCTATACAAAGATGTCAGTCTTTGCTAGATCAGCACCTGTGGAGATAACACCAGAGTAGCTTGCTTGAAGAAAAGATGGGAGGGGGAATTGTACAATTATGTTCTACAAGGGGGACAAAATGTGATCATTGCTCCCCAAATAAGAATGCTGCCCCCTCACAAAATTTTCCTTCGGTTCCCGCAAATTCCTAGCATTGCAGAGAGTGAGACATTGAAAATCATTCACACTTAGAACTCCTCTTATTCACTGAGCTTATATTCCCTTGGAAACTCTGCCTGTCCCTTTTCTTTAGATCCCTAAACTATATTTTAAACTATTCAAATGAATGTTTAAGTCACTGCAATGCTAGAAATTTGGGAACTGAAGGAAGCCTTCATGGGGGGGGGCAGAATTCTTATGCGCAGCAATGCCTTCAATTTAACCCCGCTTTCCATAGCTACACCCCTGAGAGAAGGTGAGGGTCACAGGAGATTAAAAGCGGGAGCTGGAATGTCTAATCCAAACACACATCCTATGCTGAAAAATTAAATGGGACTTCAGGGTCTAAAGAGTCATGCTATGTTGTGAGATATCTGTCACAGTGAAGTACAGGGAGATCTTACAAGAGCTGTGGTAGTTCATTCCACGTTTTGTTTGCAAAAGGTTCCAGGTTTTAAACCCAGAAATCTCCAGATGAGGCTGGGAAAGACCTCATTCTGAGCAATTGCCACTTAGTGTGTAGATAATACTCAGCTATATGGACCAGTTGTCTGACTCACGGCAAGGCAGCTTTGTGGTGACTACATCCAGTAGCAGCTGCTTAGCTCATCCACTTCTCTGAACAGCAACATGTTGCTGGGTCATAATGCTCCCCTATGTTTAGCTTGCTTTGGTAGGAGGTCATTAGAAGCTTATGCTGTTTTTGCAGTATAAGAGTTTATTTACAAATATATGGGCTATGCATAGATGAAGGCACAGTTGAAATACTCAAGCAGATGACTGAAACCCTCTGTCTCACATTAGATTGCTAGAGAGCAGTTGCTCCCCCACCCACTGCCATTAAATGTTTACAGAGCCTAAAACCTGAAATCTCTCTGTCTTTTCTTCTGTGGCCCCCTTGAAATTTAGGCTTTATTGTTCTTTTTTTCCATACAGACCTGTATTGCATTCTTATCTACACATGGAGAGACCTGTTGCACTATACAGTTCTACTACTATGATTTCACTTCAACTGCCATGGCTACATCCTGAGGAATCTTGGGGCTTGTAGTTCAGTGAAACGCTAGAACTCTCTGGGCTAGAATTCTAAATACCCCTCCCTAAACTACAATTCCCAGAATTCTATAGGATGTTGCCATGGCAGCTAAAGTGAAATCATAACACTATAATTGTGTAGTGTAAAAGGGCCCCAGGAGTCAAGAGATGGGGAAAGAGAAGGTATGCTCCTTTCATGCATTTTCAGACACAGCGGATCAGAAACCTCAAAGGCCCAACTATTAGAAGAGAGCTACCAGACACTTAGCAAAATAAATACTTGGCAACTTTGGTGGGTTTATTGAGTCTCCAACAACACTTCTGTCTTCATGACACCTCTCCTGCACAAACCCTTCCCAGTTGCACAAAGTGGCCAAACCGTTTTTGGAAAGCATGCCATTGTGTTTCATCTGAAGAAAGAACGCCCCACTCACTGACAGCATCTGGTGGCTTCCATTTTGGGGTGGGTAGGGAATCAACTTTCTGTTTTAGTCTTTTCCGTTCTGCCCTTGGGAAGCCACTGTGGTGTCATGGTTTGAGCCTTGGAGTGGGATTCTGGAAGGCTAGAGTTGAAATTCCAATTCAGTCACTGGGTGACCTGGTGCAGGGCACATTTTCTCAGCCTCAGAGGAAGACAACGGCAAAATCCCTCCGGACAAATCTTGCCTAGATAGAGTTGGGACAGGTTGGAGTCGACTTGAAGGCAGTGTCATAACTCAGCCCCTGGGCACTCAGATGAGCAGGAGCAGAAGGAGGCAGCAAAGTGCCAGGGAGTTGCAACTCCTGATAGTGGAACTCTCTCTTAGTCTGAATGGATGGGGACCCTGCTCCCCAGCAGAAATTGGCAGAGGCTGCAGATGATCCCCTCCCATCCTTCATTGAGCAAAGGAGGGAGAAACACCAACCCCAGCAATGCTTAAATCACAGGTGCTAACTAATTAGGCACTCATTCAGCACCTGTGGCCTTGAAGGGACTGCCCATAAATATCCCAGCAGTTCTCTTTCAGCCTTAGTGCAGATAATTGTCAAATCTGTACTTGCTCACATTCCTGGTTTTTCATGACCTTGGACTGGCTACTGTTTTGGAATACTCTGTTAACTCCTTGCTGGCTCATGTACCTGGACTTCTGACCTGCTCATATGACCTCTGGACCAGCTAACAACCACTCTTGTGCTTTTCCCATTATCTTGCTCAAATAACCTGTGACTGACCCAGACTGGACTGACTACTGGACAGTGCCTACACACCAACCACCTGCTTCCTTGGGCATTTGCTTACTCATGTTCAGGACAGGCACATAACACATCACAGACAGACTCTCTGGTCAGGGGAGGGAACCTTGAGTGTGGCTTTTCCCAGATAGTTATACATTCTAGCTCCTCTCTCTGTTTTAGGATTTTAAAAAAACAGGTTAGGTCACTGTTGCTTGTTTTTCTCCAGAGGCAAAGCACCATTTAAGAAAACAGGTTGCAATCTATTTTCCCCATTAAGTCAACAGGAGCTTTGCCATTGTCTACAGCAAATGCAACAATATGGTGTTCTCCTACTCTAAATGCTACAATTAGACCTGGATACAGCTGCTTAGATATCTATAAAGTCATTAGCAGAATAAGCAACAACACACACAAGTCATATGCAGAGAATAAAGCATACATAAGTCAGTAGGAGCTTTCTTGGGATAAACAGGCAGTTGCTGATGTAGACTTGCATTATCAGCTGTGCTACGCAACTCTTGTGTTGAATGGAAATGTCACAACTCAACCAAGGCACCAAATGTGCAACTGAATTCATCATCAAATTCATCATGTGCACCTGTGTGCAATCTGAAACTGTGCACATTGTACATCAATGTGCAATGCATATGTGCATGTGCAATGGCACCTCACACGCAACTTCGCATCCACAGCCTTGAACTGAATGCTGATGTTCTGCAACAGATAAAAATATCCAACTGCCCTGGTAGCAGAAGTTACACCTAAGTAAGGCACCAACAGGACCTCAGCCTCTGTACATGCATGTGTGTGTCTGTATTTGTGTCAGTGTATGCATGTAGCATTTTCAATCTTTTCAATCTTTTCCAATTCTATGGGATCCAGGTTCCACCAGAATCAGTGCTATTCTCTCTCTCTCTCTCTCTCTCTCTCTCTCTCTCCCTCATCTATTAAAAAGCTTTCATAAGTGGCCACTTCTTTCCAAACAAAGATCCAAATACAATTACCTTTGGGCACTCTGTCTTGGAAGAAAGAACAATCTGAAAAAGGAGATACCTTATCCTGTTACATCCATGCAGAATGTGCTTTTGGGATGGAGGAGAAGGAATGCACAGCAAAGGTGAATAGTCAGAAAGTGTCAGGTATTAGCATTCCCAAACTCATAGAACATCAGCTTTAGGGTTCATTAGAAAGCTTTATTGCCTGAAACCCAGGTAGCATACAGTACAAAGTCATTGCTGAGATTGAGAGCCCAACGGATACACTCTAAGTTAAAAATGTTTTTAAATCAACAAAAGCTGGCAGGGTGCATAACCATTGGTTGTCCATCCTCCACTGACACAAGTATTCCTTAAACCAAAAGTTCCCATTTTCCCAGCATCTCTAGCCTTGTTCAGAACATGAGCCACAGAGAAAGGAATGAATATGACAGGAGCAAAGGGGACCGATCCTGACAGAAAGTGACCATAAGACCTAAATCATGTAGAGCCACTTAGATGAAAACATTTTGCTTAGCCATAGAAAATGTTGCTAGTTCCTAGTTAAATTTCAAGTTGATTTAAACATGTACCAAACATTCTCAGCCATGTTCTACAACCTCATGACATGTTCTGCTGATATGATAGCACCTAGAACTCTGAAATAATATACAAAGAACAAGTTTGACATGCCTACTTTGGGAACAGCGCTTGCTCCTTATTGGTGAATTTGTATGTATCCCATAGCCCTTTGTTGCTCAATTGCTGCTACTCCATATTCTATATAATACTGGTTTAATTGCTTGTTTGGTGTGGAACCCTGGGCAATACCAAGCCAGAGCCCAGCCAACACTGTGTCGTTAAACTATTTAGTTCATTCTATCAGAATCCATTCATGAACCTTAAAGGGGTGTGGTTTTTTTTTAATCCCCTACAAAAGATAACCAGATTTTCAGCCTCTGTTGCCTACCCTGAATCTAGTTCTTCACTTTGCCACCTGCCTGCCTGCCAGCACTTCATACTTGGCCAAGGGAACTTTGCTTTAACACAGCCCTTTAATTAAAAGAAGAAATGGTGATGAGGAAGGGGAAGGGAGGACAATTACCCCACAGATACCAATGAGAGAAATATGGAACAGCTGTGCCAAGGGCCACCTGGCATGAGTCGTTACAGATGCTGAGCAACAATCAGAAGCTTCCCAGGTGAAGTTTATCACCTTGCTCTTGTGGGATGCTGGAATACTTCTGCCCTGTGGGGCGAGCATGCAAATGAACCATGGGTGAAGCCGGATCACAAATTAACCCAGTCTAAGATCCCATTCGCTCTGTGCATAAGGCCCTTCTCTCCAGTTGGTTTCTGGAAGCTTTTACCAACTTCCAGTCATTTAGTAGTTTATTACTGCAGACTCTTCCTTTGCTTAGGTTAAGAGAGGACAAGTTAAAAAGAAAAAAAGAAAAACACAAAAAGTACACAAGAGGGGTTGGAAGGTATGTGGCTTGATCCTGGAAAATAACCAGCTGTGAAGAGGGAATTAGATGGCTCTGCTTAGCCATGGAAGGGGGATGTTTAAATCTGACCTTGGGGTTTAATTTCTAGAGCTAATTTCCAGAGGTCCAATTAGCTGGGTGTGGAACACTGCTCTCTTGCTTAGTGGGGGTTATTTGGAAGAACCATGGCTAAAATGTGGGTGACTCTCTGTTGGAACCAAGTCCAAGCCTGCTTAATGAGCCGGTGTGCTTAATGAGCCAAGTCAACTTGATAAGGTGGCTACAAACAGCTTTAAAGTCCCCTTTCAAGGGTGGAAATCTTGTGCAAAAGAAAAAGAAGGGCTGGAGAGAAAGGGCACAAGTTTGGCAAAGGAATACAATTTGATCAGGCAAGGGGAGGAAAAGGAAGAATGTGAAGAGTGTGTTGCTAGACACACTGAAAGACAAAATAATTCAGAATTCTTTAGATACATCACAGCAGGAGGTTAGTTGTTAGATGGAAAAGGAATTGCAACAGGAGGGCGGGAGACGGCCAAGAAGCTGAATGGAGTCTTTGTGTGGGTCTTCAAAATGGAAACACAACTCTGGGGGTGGGACGGGAGGAGGGGTAGCTGAAGAAAATAGCCAAATTAGACAGGAAGGCAGATGGTATTCTAGAGCAGCCTTCCTCAACTTCATGTCTTCTTTTGGACTACAGTTCCAATCATCTCCAACCAGGATGGAGGGCAGCAGCTTGAGGAAAGGTGCTTTAAGTAGGTTAAACCCAACTTCACTCACTTTCTTTTGGGGTTGCTTCCTTGGCATACAGTAATCTATTTTATTGCCTTATGCTTTGTTGGCTGTAATAAAGGCTTGACTGACTGACAGTAACCAGGCCTGCAGCAGAGAGGAGACTACACAGCTGGGCTCATTCTATTAGTTCTTCGGAAAGACCAGCTGCCATTTGGCTCCTCCTCTTTCTCTGCCATTCATACAAGTCACCATGAGAACTGGTGCCCTACCTTTGCACATTTTCCTCTTCCCTCTCCATTCCTTCTTCCTTTTGTGTCATGTTGTTCCAGTCATAAACCAAGAGCAGGGGCTGACATTTTTGTTGTTGTTCCCAGCCTTTTTATTAAAGCTTCTCTGAGAGACTTTATGGATGAAAAGTGGAGTAAAGATGTGGGAGGAAGAGGACGAGGAAGTTATCATCATGAAAAAGAAGATATTGTAATAGATGGACTTGGTCCAGTTTTGCAGGGTTCTTCCAATGTTCTTAAGCCAAAAAACAAATGGGAAATGAATGAGGAAACAGTATCCAGCACTACCTCTGTGGATCCAGGAAAAAAAAATATTCAGGGGTAGCCATGTTGGCCATACAGCAAAATAAAGGTATTGAACTTCTGTGGATTGTTTTACTTCTGTGAATGTCAGAGCAGAGGGATTGTGGTTTATCACCATCTAGCTACTATTGACGGGACTAGTAACACTGTTGTCAGCAATGGTAACACCAGGTACCCAGGAGAAGGAGAAGAAATAATCTTTCTATTTGTTATTCCTGGCAGCCTTGAAAGGTGTAGCAAGACTAATGACTAACACACTGTTAGATTTTTATAATAGAACAAGTAATGGAAAAATAAAAAGTGAGTACTGATGAAAGCAAGGTCCTCAGATAGAGTATGGGGAGGAGAGGCAGAGAGAGGCAGAGAATGAATGCTAAATACACCTATATAAAGATGAATTCTTTGGAGGAAAAGATAAGGATGAACTTACTGGATCTCTGAATATAATGATGTATGAACAGGGCAAGTTTTTATATCAGAGGCTGGCAAAGAACTGAAGTGTTGGAGGCACCTCTATTCCACCCAAGAGTTAAAACTGGTTTAATAACAATCATCCCAGAAACTGTAACTGAAAGGGTGGGTTTGTGGCTTCTGTCATATACCATCAAGTGGTTTCAGGAATGAGAGACCTACAAGAGATCCTCTTACAGGTGGATAGACTCAATCAAGGAAGCTACAGCTACCCCAAATATGCAAGAACCTGAGCAGGGCTGTTGGTAAGAGGGTGGCTTGGGGGTCTCTCGTTCACAGGGTGGCCATAAGTCATAGTTGACTTGACGGCAGACTACAACGCAACATCCATGTTTGTAACAGGCTCTGGGGAGGAATATAGGGAGCTGGACTCCATCTACTGAGGTGATCACAACTGAGTAAAAATGAAGAAAAATTAGGTGAGAGCAAAGGTTCTCTGGACAATCCAGTTTTCAAAGAAGTAGTTGTGTTAGTATCTTGCAGCATAAAAAGGAGGAAAGGGAAGGGGGAAGGAATGTAGCATTAGTAAATGCAACACCTTTAAAACTGGTTGAGCTTTCATGGATATAAAGCCACTTCTTCCACGGCACTGGGGAATGCGGTCACATTTCTAACTCTCCTGATCTTCTCTGAATGCAGATCAGTGGCAGCATCTCCTTCACCCACCAAAAATACTTTTAAAACACGGCTGAAAGCTTTACTCTGTCTGCTTTATGCTGTATTCATGTGCTCTATAAAATTAAATAGCTTGGATTTCAAAGTTAGGAAGACGTTTGTTCTTTGGATTAAAGATACATTAGAACAATTTCTTTCTCCTACAATATGTTTTCCGCAGTTCAGAACAGACCTCAGCAGCATGTGAAGTGGAAGGCTGTTTACTGCACCATGCCTTAGTATTCACACTTATAAGGACAACTGAGATGTAAAATAAAGAATGTTCACAAACACTCACAATCCAAGTTCTTCAAGGAAGAGACTAATGTTAGGGTTGCCTCGTTTCAGGGCACTGTCTGATGCCTGAAGGAAGAAATATAAATCTTAGGGTGAGTGGCACCACAGGAGAAGGAAGTCTGATTTTTGAGTGAGTGGTGTGAAAGGGCTGGGCACCATCCCTACCCATTTGCTACTGGATCAGCTTAAAGGGGTTTGTATGTGTGTTGCCTTGGCATACACACACTGGCACACCAAATGTCCAGGAGTGGGGAAAGGGATTGTGGATTCCATATATCTGGAGCTATCCAGATATTTAGAACAATAGAAGCAGTCAGGGGCCACCATCATGGCTCATCAGCCTTACTGTTGCACAAGCCCTGGGAGCAACAAGATACGGCCTGGCCAAACAAAAAGCACAAAAAGAACCCCTCCAAGTGGACAAGCACTGAGCCTCCCACAAGCTACAACAGCTTGTTATTTGCTGTTATTTCTTGTCAAGTCGAATTCAACTCATGGTAACCCTATGAATGAGAGACTTCCAAGATACCCGGATTTTAACAGCCCTGCTCAGGTCTTCCAAATTCAGGGCTATGGCTTCCTTGCTTGAATCACACCATCTGCAATGCAGTTTTCCTTTTTTCCTGCTGCCTTCCACTTTACCAAGCATTATCATCTTTTTCACTGAGCCACATCGGAGATTTTCACACAGGCTATATATCCCGTGGCAGGAACAGAACAGGGTCGGGAAAGGTTTTCCCTTTCGGACGATGTTGACTCCATTCTGTCCTGCATCCATCCTACTCCCGTGACTGTTCCAGAACAATGTAATCACGATTTTTCATCGTGAATAGACCTCTCGTTCCGTCACTATAATGCAATCACAGGTGTGCGAACAGGAGCCCCGTTCCTGTTCCGAAATGATAGCCACGGAGGGGAGGTCCATTCCGAGCACTTCCTGGTACGACCTGGACATCCAGGTAAGTGGCACCCTTTATTTTACCCTCCCTGTTTTGATTATGTGATTTAAAGAGTGTTTTTGTGCTTGGTGAACTGATTTTATGTTTGGGGGAGTTTTATTTTTTAAATTTACCATCCGGCATTATCATGTGATAACATGGTAACGTTTCAGATGGCCAGTTGTAAAAGCAGCCTTACGACGGCTGCATTTACGGCTGGCCGGCAAGGGGAGGGGAAGCCCGTTCCTGCTGTGGAATTAAGGTGAGTGTGTGAAAGATTTATGTTATTCCGTGGCAGGAACGGGAGAGGAGGTAGCGGGGCAGTAACGGGGCATTTTGGCCCCATGTGAACATCTCCTAAGACTCCATCAGGATTCCAGCCATTACAGTGCTCTCATTAGTAGCCTTAAATGTGAAATTTCACATATTGTGCGTGTGCTTACTTTAACTTTTTGACTTTTATTTTTATTTTTGAATTTCACAAATGATGAAACTGCACAGGATTTCAAAAGAGGAAGTGAACTGAGCTTGGTTCATTTCCTTTTTATTGCTAGAGGAGTCTTTGCCGGGAAAGGAGGTAAACGGGGGGGGGCATTCTTTTGCTGGCATAAAAATTGGGGTTTTTTATGCCAGCAAAAGAACATTTCAAGGAGGATGTCTGATAAAGTCCCAAGTCTGTATTTTTCTTCCTTTTCTTCTTGTATTTTAGTATTGTATTTTAGTATTTTTATCATTGGAACAGTGATAATTGTTTTATTCTGTAACCTTTTGTAAAGCACCATGTACATCAATGGTGCTATGTATATATAAACAAGAAGAAGAAGAAGATCACCCAATGGGTTTCCGTGGCCAAGCGAGGATTCAATTTCTGGTCTCCCAGTGTCCTAGTCCAACACTCAAACCACTACACAACTCTGGCTCTCTGTGTTTCAACTAGTGCCACACACACACACACACACACACACATATACAATTGTGTTCCTGTCTATAGTAATTTCATTCAGATATTTTGTCAGTCCATTTGGAATTGTTCCCAGAGTGTCTATCACTAGCGGGACCACAACTGTTTTCTTTTCCCAAAGGCACTGAATCTCAGTTTGTAGGTATTTTCCCTATCTTTGTTTTCCATTCTGCTCTCCCCCGGGATTGCCACATCTATAATCCATGACTGGATTGGATGATGATGATCATTGTGATGATGGTGATATCCCAGTTTTGTTTTCCCCAAATCCAGAGTGCAATAATCTATCTAAAAAATTCACGTCATAAAAAAATGAAAAATCTAATTAAATCCAACAATAGAATTAAAAGTAAAATCATGACCACTAAAAAGAAAATAACAAAGAAACAGCACAGTCCCTTTCCCCCTAAGCAATCTGCCCCCAAAGGCCTGCTGGCTATGGAAAGATAGTAAGGAGGGTGCCAATCTAATCTCTCTGGGAAGGCAGTTTCAGAGCCTGGAGGCAGTCACTGAGAAGGCCCTTTCCCATGGTCCCGTCAGATGCACCAGTGAGGATGATGGGATAGTGAAAAGGGCCTCCTCTCTAGAGGTCTCAAACCACAGGCAGGTTCATGTGGAATAAATCCTTCAAATAACCTAGACCTGAGCACTATAGGGCTTTATAGGTGACAACCGGCCCTTTGGATTTTGCCCAGAAACAGGTGGGCTGCCACTGGAACTGTTGCCACAAGGGAGTTGTATAGTCCTTCTTGTCGTGTCCAGTTAACAATCTGGATGCAGCTCTCTGGATTGACTGAGGTTTCCAGACACTCTTCAAAAGCACCCCCACATAGAGCTTGTTATGGGAATTCAAACCCTCTGCCATCTGAACCTGTGTCCATGACCACGTCTTGCAGCAGTATGTTCTAGCACCGAGTTACATTTTTCATGGCAAAGAGGTAATTTCTGCTCCCTGCTCTTCTGAATCTTTGGCCAATTAGTTGGTGTTTAATATTATGACTGGGAGAAAAAGAGAGAGAGAAAGAGGGGAAAGAGAATCGTCTGTCTATCTACTTTCCACTCTTGGCATAATTTTGTAAGCTTGCTGAGATGAAAGATGAGGGAAGAGGGCAGCCACAAAAACACAGTGACATCCAACACCTTACAGAGTATGCAACTGCCTATAAGTGGTGCCATAAAAACAAGTATGTGGAACTGCATTGTTTTGACTTTGCAAAACTCTATTTTCCACGTCAATAATAAAACTTGCAGCAAAGAAAAAGAAGCAGGGAAGGAGGGAGGGATAGAACCCCTAACGAATGGGCCAATTTCCAGGGAAACACGCTACCTAAATCCACACAGATAGACATTGGATCAAGTTCAAACATCCCCTGTGGTGAAATTCTTGTCTTCATCTACTTAAAACCTCTGAAGCATTAGGGTTTTTTTTTTAAAAGGTACCTAGGACAAAGAAGAAGGACATAGCAAGGACGAATTTCACCAAGAGAGTGGTAGGCATATGCAAAAAGAGAGGAAATTCTCTTAATTTTAAATCCAGGAAATCAAACTCCCTGGGGGAGAATAAAATGGGGAGAGGGTAAGGCTTTTTAAAAATTATTTTTATTTAATTACAAGTTTTCACTACATTAAAAGAATATTGAAAAGAAAGAAAGAGAAAAAAGAAGACAAAGATGACTTCCGATCTTCTTATCAGCAGTTATAGGAACATACATTAATTAATCAGACCTCACTCTCTAACATTTGCACAAATTCTCTTCTTTCCATACTCAGTCCTTTTGATAATCAAAACCAACAGCAACCAAATCATTTTTTTTCTTTGCAAAAAGTCCATAGGGGGCTTCCAGTCTTTTTTTTTTAAAAAAAACAATCACTAATGATATATCCCTAATCCAACAAAACAATATATCCAGTACTGTACTGCTACTTCTATACCTTTTTTCTTTCTGTACATCCTCCTATCCCATCTCCTCTACAACTAGCTAGCTAGCTAACTATATTCTAATACCCCACACCCTCCCTCCTTCCCTGCTTCTTTTTCTTTGTTGTAAGTTTTATTATATACATGGAAAATAGAGTTTTGCAAAGTCAAAACAATGCAGTTCCATATAGTTGCTTTTATGGCACCACTTATAGACAGTTGTGTACTTTGTAACAATACACACACACACACACACACACACACATATATATATATTCTAATGTCTCACACTAAAAATGCATCATTTTTTCCATTAATCTGTTGCATATTTAAAAATCTTAGCCCATTTTATCCTACCTTCCTTAACTTTTTCTTGATTTTATATTTAACTCTTCACTTCTTACCCTGCCATTCAAAAGAGGACATGCCCACCCCTCTTCATATTAAGCAACACATCCATTTTTACCAAAAAAGTTTTCCCCAACCATGACAAATTTAATCTCTCCTAGAAACCGAGATAACTAAGCAGAAACTGTCATATTTTGGACATATCATGAGAAGTGTATATTGGAACATGTGAATACATGCATGATACACAGAAATTGAAGACACAATTTCAAGCAGTTCCAATGAGAAGGAAAAATGGGATACATCTAAGGAAACCAGGATGGATGTCTAAAGAAGACCCAAAAAAATTACTGCCCAGTCCGCTTGACATCAATACCAGGAAAGTTTCTAGAGCAGATCATTAAACAGACAGTGTGTAAGCACCTATTGGGTGCTACCTGATCCTTACAAACACTAGAAGAACCATGATGAATCAGACCAAAGAATTATCTGGTCTACCATTCTGTTGATACAGTGTCCAACCAGTCATCTGCAGGGATGCCCACCAGCAGGGCCTAAATGAAACACCACCCTCATGTTCCCCAGCAACTAACATATAGAGGAACTTTGCTTCTGATAATAGAGGTACTGGTAATATATAGTCATCCTGACTAGCAGCCATTGGGGGGCCCAACCTCCACTACATCTGAGATGTAGTGATGGCTGCCAACTTGGATGACCTTTGGAGTCATCCAAGTTGGCAGCCATCACGACATCTCAGAGGCTGATCTTCCTCAGGAAAAGAATGCTGGGATGCTGGGCAGGCCTTGTTCTGTCTTGTCTAGACAAGCAATTCTTATGTTGTAGCATGTACTGTTCCAACTTGATCATTTCTCACATGACAGCAGGTATAGTATGGATGTGGATTTAAACTGCAAAAATGTCACTGGAAATTTTAAAACACCGATATCCATCTTTTTGCTCTTGGATAATCTACTTATTTCCTATATTATTATTATTATTATTATTATTAGCTGAAAGCAAACATTAATTTCCCACCTATTGTGAGAAATAAGCCATTGTAGAAAATGTGTGAGTGCAGATTTCTTTTGAAAAAGGAACAACAGAAAAGATGCAGATTTAGGGGTTATTTGCAATACACATTATGGAAATTCATTCTCAGGGACAATTAAATCTAGGGATTATCTGCTAGCTAAGCACCAACTCAATCGGTTTGCTTGGAAATATATCCTAAGGAAATATTCAAAAATGTAGATTAATTATCTAACGTACTAAAACAACTCCTCCTCTGCCCCAAGTTTTTTTTTTTCAGAAGATGCAGTGCATAAAAATAAACAATCCAGAGAGTATTTATGAGTTTCTACATTAGCGTTTATCTGTGGCTAGACATAGAGGGAGAAATACATTTTCTTTTTGAAGAAATTCTCCAAGAATTCAGAATTCCATGGTTCCTTAACACCAGTTTTTAATCAAACAGACATCCCCTGGACTTCTTGCAACTCCTGAGATTATCATAATAAGGATACAGACTTCTTTGAAAAGGGGAGAGCAAACAATTGAGAAAGAGTTAGGAAATGTCACACTGTGGACATGCAATGTTAAAGGCATAACCATGTATCCTTAATGGCATGAAACTGACAGGTCCATTGGTTCATTAGATACTCTTTTAAAATAAAGAAACTAGTGTAGTGAACCAAATATTACGACTCACATATCCTTAGGGAGGGGGGAAGAGGTGGCTAAGTGTTCACATAGAAACAACAAGGTATCTAGGCTGTCTCCAGGTTCCTGTTTGGATCTACTACTGTTGTAATAATGGACATGAGTGCAGCCAGGCGCATCAGGCTGGGCAATTACACCCAGAAACTCAGCTGGGGATTTTGAATTCAATGTGTGAAGTTCACTTTCTTGGGCTTCTTCATACTCCTTCCCTTCCCACTAACTGCCTTCCCTGCCATGAAGAGCTGTGTGAGTATGACCTGCCCCATTTCGTTTCAACATTTCTAGGTTTGTTTCAGTGCTTGTGTGTTCATTTACTCTGTTAATTAAGGTGTTTTTGAAGTTCTAACCATGCTCACATCTTCTTACGAGAACCTTCTAAAACTGTACAACATTTTAACATTTAAAGCTGTACAACATTCCATTTTTGGATGTTTCTCCCCTCTGTCTTTTTGGAAAGCTCCAGAGCTTTCATGGAAAAGCTGTGCAACTTTCCAAAATAACTATGCTGTTTTTTGGGGGGAAGGTCTGTAGTTTTTCTTCAGGAAGTTATACAGCTTCCTGTCATTGTGGGAAATAAACTTCCTAAGTGTCTGAACACTTGATTGCTCTTTCCTGACATCTCTCAGTAATGGGAAAGTCTAGAATTGCCAACCGTACTCCCAAAGCCAATAAATTTGGAGTCAGTCCACCAAAAAAGAAAAAAGAAAAGACTTGATCTGTTGTTTATCATTCTATGGATCCATTTCCCAAAAGCAATCCTTAGATTCACATCAACAATCTACTTGATAAGGTCCGATCTACTTTATCCTCTTGCCTTTCCCCAGCTCCTTGTTGTCACAGTAGCATCCTGAAGAGTCCACCTCAGAGAGCAGAGCCCAGGAGCACACACTTGCAGTTTCCCTCCTCCTGGAGGACTTCGACGATGTCTGCTGCTTTGCCTCCTTCATTGTGATCCTAACATGCCCCAACCATTCTCTGAAGATGCCAGCCACAGATGCAGGCAGAAAGTCAGAAATAAACTCTTCCAGAGACTAGAACACAGAGCAATGGATGCAAGCTCCAGGAACAGAGTTTCCACCTCAACATCAGGAGGAACTTTCTGACAGTAAGAGCTGTTCGGCAGTGGAACGCACTCCCTTGGAGCATGGTGGGGTCTCCTTCCTTGGAGGTCTTTAAACAGAGGCTGGATGACCGTCTGTCAGGGATGCTTTAATCATGATTTCCTTGCGTGGCAGAATGGGGTTGGACTGGATGGCCCTTGTGGTCTCTTCTAACTCTACAATTCTATGATTCCAGAACACGGCCTCACAGCCCAGAAAAAACCCAAAGAAAATCTCTCAGGAGTGTTTTAGCTGTGGCTTCTTTGATTCTTTGCTTCATTGAAATGTCAACTAAACTTACTCAGCATTTGGGAAAGAGCAAAAATCCAGAAATCTGAAAACCTGCTTTTTAAGATTTGCTTTCACAAAACATTAAAGGTAATTCTTGTTTCTCGCAGATAACAGAAACTGAGGATAACAGTGAACCATATTAAAAGTAACGGACTTCTGGTAAAAATACCATAGAGTGCCTTCGAAGACCTAGAAGATATCTAGAGAGGATGCTTCTCCGGGCATTTTCTAGGATGACTCTATGGTATGTGTCCCTGTTTTGAGTCCTGTGGATAACCGAAACTGTGGCTATTGGTTCTGCAGATATGGGGGTCTGACTGTATACTGTATTCAAAATGTTTTAAAGGTGTTACATATTTATCACCTTGGTTCAAAAGCAGGAACCCTGGTGGTTTTAGTTTTATTTTATTATAAATCCCTCTACATCAAACAGAATCTCTAACTGGAATCATGATGGTGGTGGTGGTGGTATTGTTAACCTAAATTAGGGGAGAGAACTTTGAATATACAGTATTGCAAGCAAAATTTTAAGTCAGAAATGCTCCCCTCCCCAAATGCAATTTCAATTCAAGCCTTCACCAGTATGCTAAATTTTCCCTGTGAGTTCAGAGGCATACATATGAAATGAAAACCAAGACAACACATCCATTTGTTTTATTTCCCTGCAGCCGTGTTTGATGCTGGGCTAACCAAATACACAATGGGAGGGGTTGGAGAGAAAGAAATACAGTATCTGGATGATCGGCCTTCCTTCCCCCCCACCACCACCTCCCTTAAAAAATGCAAAGGAGACTTTGAAGAAGAAAGATCCAGGCAGAGATGTAAAAATGCCCTCTCCTTCCCACTCCTTTGCTTTCACCCCCTTCCACTTGCAACACAGGCTGGTTCTTGCTAAGAATATCATTATGCAGCGCCTTTCATGCAAGAAGTTGGTCAGGATAAATATTATGACTCTCTCCTATCACCTGGCCAGGCTATGATGGGAGGATTATCAATTGAGCAAGGTGGGGGAAACACCACGTTTCATCTCTCTGATCTCCTTCTCCCATTAATAACAAAGCAGGTTTCCTATAGGTATTTGCCTCTCTTTATCTCTGCATAGTTCCTGTGTACAAATTTTGGAATAACTTAGATCCCCATCAAAAAATAATGCCAAAAGATTTGCAGAGTGTGAGGGAAGGCTTATTGGACTATCCTTGGTTGGTGTTCAGAGTGGCTGGCTTTGATTGCTGAATTCAGAAGGGGAATTCTCTCCAAGAAACCTTTGTATGTCTTTTTCAGTCCTTAGGAACCAAGATGGCTGCCAGAAGCCCAACGAAGGCAAAATGGCAGGAGATCTTATATCCAGATAGCTCCCTTCCTTCCAAATATGGCAAAACAATGCAGAATCCCATTAAGATAGACAGCGTTCTCCTCGCATTCTGTGAGGAGTATTTTTGCCATTTAGACAACCGCACAATCAGATGGTGGTGTTGGGGCAACCATTTTTTTCCCCTTATGCCTCTAGTTAACTGTCTCCACTTAATGTTTACATGTTCTACTCATGTCTTTCTGTTTGTGTGTGTGCACACACAAGCCTGCATTGCATACCCCCCAACTGCCTGATTTGGCAGGTTTAGTCCTGATTAACCTTCCCTCATCCCACTTTTCAGCAAAAGCGGTTTGCAGTCAATTAACTCAACAGGGGAGCAAGCAGAGGAAGGGGCAGAATCTTGCTCTTCCCTGTAGGCCCAGGTAAAAGCAAACGGCTACAGCCTCTCTGAGCTTGTGTGTTCCTTCTCATTAATAACTTTTGCCATCTTGACCACACTCCGACATTGCTTAGCCATGTGTTCTCTGGTTTTCATTTGTGAAATGTTGGGGGGCATGCTATAGCTTTGTATGCTGTGTGCAGGTCCATTGTTCTATTTGGGCTGGGTGCTGACAACTAACTAATACCTCACTGGAATAATAAATAAATTAGTAAGGGAATCACCCTGCTGCCTCCAAGAAATAACCACAAACCAGGTGATGGGTGAGCCCCCCAATTCATTACCAAAAGTCCGTTCCCATGGAGTCAAAACCTTCTCTGAGGAGCTCCCTTTTGTTATATGTGCTTTTGTGAGGACTCGTTTATTAATATATTAATATATGTAGTGTGCCATGAAGCCACTATCTGTGTTCATATCTCTGCTAATGGACTGGAATGTGTGAATACAACTCAATTAAGCTGCTTCTCTTTCCAGTCTTCCTTTGTAATTTCCTTGTTCAAGAGCTGCTACTGGTAAATCCCATATTGTACATCCAGGATGGTACTGTCATTTCTAATGTCAGATTTGCATCCATTTAACCTCGTGTGCAGAGAGTGTCCTGTTTGTCCAATGTAGAGGGCCATTGTTGATGGAGGATGGCTTATATCACATGGAGAAGGAGGGACTCTCACTAAAGTTTTCCCACTCCTCCAGACAACCACGGTAAAATTTCAGCAGAAGCTGTTTGTGTTGACAGCTAGCCCTGACTTTACACAGTCAGAGCAGAAGCCATGCTCTTTTGCTTTTTTTTTTAAACATCAAATATCTTTTTCCTCATTTTCTCCTATTTGCTTTTCAAACCAATGTCACCACTGTCACACATGCACAGTCTGTCAGTCTCTCTCAATGACAATGCTCCAGTCTTCCTCCCTCCTGAATATTCTCTGCCTTCTCAGCCTGTCAGCAGCCGTTACTTGGAGAAATTTAAAACTAAATTTGCCAGTGTGCATTACTTGGCACATTTATAACACTTAAAGCTCCATGCATCCTTTCCATCCCCAGATCCCTTAGTATGCTTAAATCCATCTGGTATTATCACATCTTTTTCATTTTAACATTGAGCTCAGGGACCAAAACAAAAAAAACCAAAAAGTTGGAGGAAGAGAAGAAAAAAAAGCCTCCATTTTCACCAGAGAAAATTTGATAGACTCTTTGAGATGATGAGGGAAAACTTGGTGTCAAAGCAAACTTGCTTTTCTCTACCCCCACAAAACAGATACAAGTACACACATACCTGACCTTCAAAATAATGAGACACAAGTAATTATTACCTGGAATTAGTTACTGTTGGGGGGTGTAATGAGGGTGCAACAAAGATACATTTTTAAAGCAATGCAACTAGTAAAAGCAAAATTACTTTATTCAGACAACATGGACAGGGGAGTGGGGATGGAGATCTCACAACCATCCATATTATGTTGGACTGCAAATCCTATCATCCATCACCAATAGTTTTCAGCCTTCAGCTACTGGGACTTGTAGTCCAACAACATCGAGAGGACTGCATGATTTCAGTATAATGAGGAACAGTTTCTAGTTATTTTCAAAAATTACTTTTAAAGACATTTTTGAAGGCATTTTGCCTGGAAGTTTTCAAGTTTTACACTAGTCCCAAAAGCTCTGCATTACTGAAAATAAAAAGTACCAGAATGTTATACAAAAGTAATCAGCAGTGCATCAAGTAATCTAATGAGTTAGTTTCTTCATAACTATAATGAGCAAGGGGAATGGGATTACTTTTTAGAATTCAACTGATTTTTTAAAAAAAAACTGTTGTAAGGGTCAGTACAGGTTGACCCCTTTATCCATGGATTCAGTATCCATGGTTTTACTTATCCACGTCTGAAAAAATATGTTCTCTCTAGGCATTTCTAGATCCTCCAGTGGTCAACTCCAATGAGTGTTTGTCTCATTGAAAATAATAGAATTCTCTATTATCCATGGTTCCAGGTATCCATGGTGTGTGTGTGTGTCTTAGAATGGATCTATGGGGGTCAACCTGTATTCTTATCTCCATATGACTGGTATGGGCATGGGGCAGGGTAGGACTCACCAGAGTTTCAACTTGCCTTCTTCAGCTTCATGGCTCCTGGAGTGAATAAAAGCCAGCTGTTGGCCTCAGTTAAAAGTGGAGGTGCGGGGAGCCAAGAAGCTAATAAAATTCCAGCAACAGGCTTGACAGGGGAGGACTCTACAGTCTTTCTGGCTTTACAGTCTTTCTGGCCGATTCCTGCCATGTCATTTCTTGCCTATATCAACACTTCACAAGTGAACAAAAGGGAAGGCCATGTTTGAAAAACCCCAGTTCTCATAACCTGGGTCATTGCCCAACATGTTCTGTGCCTTCAGATTATTTCATGACTAAGGCAAATAGGGTTTTCTTGGCAAGATGTGTTCAAAGGGGGTTTGCCTTTGCCCTCCTCTGAGGCTGAGAGTGTGTGACTTGTCCAAGGTCACCCAGTGGGTTTCCATGGGACTCGGTCCAATGCTCAAACCATACACCATGCTGGCTCTCAACGTATACATGTACATAGTGTAAATCCTTGGGTATTTCATCCTCCCATGCAAGAATGGGTAATTACTATTGTTTCCTCCCTGTAGCAGGAGACAACAAATACTTTTGTACAGCATTCAGTTGTGCACTGTTTCCTGTGCAGGAGATCCTATCCTAACCTATCCTTTCCTTTTTCTTTTTCTTTTTTGCATAGAAAATGTGATTTGCACAAAAAAAGTCACGTGTTTCTCTGTGCAGAAAAATCTAGAACACTCTGGGAAGTTTGAATACTGGAAGAAAACTTCCCATAGCCTCGCTTCTATATTCTTCTTCTCAATAGAGCTTCCCAACCATCCAGAAACCCATTTTTCAATCAGGAAACAACTATCGCTAATATTCTTTCCATGTCTCTCACACACTTCACACTGCTGACGACTTTTCTCCAGCTACCGCATGCTGTCTCTATTTACTCTACCACCCTGTAGCTCCTGCTGATGCAGAAGCCAGGAGAGTGTTTATTCTTCAGGTTAAAGATATACTGGGAAAACAGACAGTGTCTTACAATCTGTTATCAACAGATCAAAATATACTTCCGCAGCTGCAGTGTGTAGAAGTGGCAAACTGCCTTGATGTTCACATATGGGCGTTTATTTATGTGCAAGAGCTCTTGGAGGGTTAGCCCAAGACATTTTACTACCTGAGATAAAGAAGCAGATTGGGATAGGACCTTGAGATCACCATGGGAGTATTTAGATCACCAGGCCCCTTTCCCCACAATTACAGTTGGTGGTATCCTGGGTTTTGTATGGGTTCTGAATCCACCGTTCTGAAAGGCTGAAATGTTTCTCCTGTGGCTTAGCTGGTGGCAGTAAGACTTTCAAGCTAAATTATGGTGGTATTTTGGCCCCACCCTTGTTCCTTTCACCCTACCAATAGTAACAATGCAGCCAGGAAAACTTCTCTGAAACTGAATTTGACCCATGAGATGAATCATGCTTTGATTATATGACACTCACCCATCCCATTCCACATACAGAATCCGACTATATTGACAGTTCATCTGTACTTACTTAAACCCTAGTGGCAAGGCAGACACCTCCATTGTGCCTGAGGATAGCAGGGTAGTCCAACAGGCAAGTCAAATGGTGCACACACATCTATCCTCCGCCTGCAACATCAACCCACCATCACCATCTCATTCTGCTTCATGGTAGGGCTGGCTTCATACAAGGGAAATGGAATACACCCACTCTGGATTTCAGTTTCAAGAGAGCCTGCAGAGGGAGTTGAACATTTAAGAATGGACAATGACAACTCTATGGACTCACACTAATTAGATTTTGAAAGAAGGTATTCTCAAGGAGCAGAGACAGCTTGGCATGAATGGACTGGGACCAAAAAATAAGTCCCCTTGGGAAGACAAGGACAGCTATTGGAGCACATGTCATTATGAAGAAATGTACATCACTGATCCTTCTTAAATTACTTCTTTATTCATGCTTCTACTTCCCTTTTCAAAACACATTTAAGAAACTGGATGCAGATCTTTTCAATCCTCCTTTCTTTACTTGATGCCATTAGATCCACAAGGTCCTCTGAAATGGTGGATTTTTCTTGGTTAGAACTTTCCAGGCATAGGTTGGATGGCTACCTATAATAGCTCTGTCCTTACAGCAACCAAGCATCTTTACATGCTTTTAGTATCTATTTTGCCTCGCTGGGGTTTAGACCAACACATCTCAAGCTTGTGTCCTCCAGCTGGTCTGGACTTCAGCTTTCAGAAGGTCCAGCCAGCATGGCCTGAGCTCAGAGATTTTGAGCTAAAGGCCAAAATATACAGTGCAACCCCCATATCTGCAGGAGAGACATTTGTGGACATAAGTGTGGGAAAATGAAACAACATATAATAGCAAACTCTATTGAGATGAACAACTTCTGGCCCAAGCATACCATACAGTTGCACTGGAGGACCTAGAGATCCCTAGAGAGAATACCTCTCTAGGCATTTCTAGGTCCTCTAGCACTGGAGGACCTAGAAAATGGCTAGAGAGAACATTTTTTGGGGGGTGTGGGTAAGTGAAACTGTGGGTATTAGTCTTGCAGGTACAGGGATCATACTGTATAGAGGACCAAATGTTGACAAACCTAGCCTTTGGCTTAACCACAATGGTACTGATTCCACCATCCTCCATCTCTCATCACTTCAAGGAAACATACCCAGGCTAGTGTCTCTCTCTAATGTGTCAGCCTCCAACTCCCCAGGCTGAGATGATGGGAATTGTAGTCCAATGCATATGGAGAGCACCAGGCTTGAAAAGGCTACTTTAAGTCATCTTAGGATCATGGCAGTATTAACAACAACAACAAAGGCACAATAGCATCATGGTCAGAATGATGAAGGAGCTGCTAGGATTATCTACAGAGGGACCCAAATGTCCAAAACTGTTTTCTGAATGAATGCAAATATTAAGTTGTGTGGCCCAATTTGTCTGTGTCTTATGCAAAGCTGCCTTTCTGGAAGATCCCCCCCTTTTTCCCTGCAGCTAATTAACCTTTCCATTTGAGGCAATGTGACTAATAAGGCTGAGAACATTAACCAACTCGTTGGCACCATCGATTCAGTCATTCATTAATCAGCCTTCCAAAATTCAGATTTTCAATCAAACTTTAATTGGAGCCATACTGCCCCCCCCCACAAAAAGAGCATTCAGCACTGATCGGATAGTTGTAAACCATCCACAGACATCTCCCTACGAGGGTAATGCATTTTAAGATGACACCCCAGATAGCACACAATTCATCTCCATTGTTGAAGAATGGGGGGGAAAACTGGTTCTCTTTATGAAATATCTTCAGCTGAGCACTCTACGTCGAAATGGTGCATCAGTTAATCAATCGCTTATAAACAAGATTGCAGATTGCTTTCACCACCTGACTGTGTGAGTTGGATCTCTCAAGGTGCTTACACACACACACACACAGAGAGAGAGAGAGAGAGAGGTTACATTCTAGCCATGAATGTAACATGATTGATGAATCATAATGACTTTGACAAGATTTTCCTGAGTTCACCACATTGGCCTGATGTGACAGGAACTTATGGAACAACCAACCTGCTACAGGAAGGGCTTCAAGAAAGACCCTGCATCCATGAAGAATGCCTCAAGTTGACTCCCTAGCACCTTTCCATCAGTAAGACCCTTATATGAAATCCACAGGAACATGATAATCTTGGAATTCATCCAAACCCAAGGCAGGGATGGATCAGTTGTCTGAACTGGAAAATAAGTGGGTCTTGAGTTGTAACGAGCCAGTATGGTGTAGTGATTTGAGCTTTGGACTAAGATTCTGGGAGACCAACATTTGAATCCCCACTTGGTCCAGGTAATCTACTGAGTGACCTTAGCAAGTCATATACTCCCAGCCTCAGAGGAAGGCAATGACCTGAACAAATCTTGTCAAAAAACACCATGATAGCTTCGCCATAAGTCTTAATCAACTTGAAGACAAACAACAACAAATCCCTTTACTTTTATGAGATCGGGGGTAGGTGTTGGACTAGGACTCTGGGAGATCAGGGTTTGAATCCCTACTGAGCCATGGAAACCCACTAGATGACCTTGGGCAAATCACATTCTCCTTCATCTGAAGAGCAAAGCAGTGACAAACCTCTGATGAAATCTCACCCAAAAAACCCTATGACAGGGTTGCCTTGCAGTTGCCGTAAGTCGGGGAGGGATGACAAATTGTGTGTGTGTTTTAGAGAGCATCTTTCTCCCGACATGAGATCCAGGGAGACTTACAAAATGGATTAAGACAAAGTTCATCTAAAAACCCAATAACCATAAAGTTAACATGCAATTAAAGAAGCTATCCAAGATGGTCGCACCCATCCTGGGGAGGTCCCTACAAGCACCACACAAGCTCCTGGGTGTTTCACAAATGCTCCATTCATCCCTATATTTCTGTTCCTGCCATACATTGGTTTTGGACAGCAGGTTCACCCATGAGAAATCTGAACTTCAAGAGCAGCAATAGTTTTTTGCAAACATAATAGCCCTGCAACAGTGCACACAAACATTACTCTTTCAGTCTGTAACTCCCAGGATCCCCATGTTTGTTGGGGGCTCATGGAAACTATGGTTGGGGGGGCACATTTCCAAGCACTACATTAGCACATCCATTCAGCATCCACTCTTCCTCACAGTCCCTCAGGCAACTAAATTTAGAGTCACCAACTGCTTGGCGGGCACCAAGCATCCTTTAAGAAAAGGAAAAAAGGAGGATGCTCTTATTAGCATCATAAATTACTCCTCCAGTCTATGGCCAATATACCATACATAGCAATTTAATATCAGGGCCGTTTAAAAAGAGCTCAGTATAAGGAAGAAGATTTTGTAACTCTTCTAATATCTCGTAATATGCCAGCTTTCCTTATGCATGGTCTGAAGTCCCTGTGCTGAACTCCCCCAATTAGGACAATATTTTCATTAGGCAGGATTTATAACCAAATAAAGTGGGCTCCATGGTCTCTTCTGCTGCACTGGAATTACATTACAAGGGGAAAACTGTATGTCTTCCTTTTGTATCAAGCCTTCCCATTTGTAACCTGAAAGCCACAGTATGGAAATTCCAGAGGATAACCCCAGGTGAATGGTATTACTGGGCCAATTTCAGCATTACCTCTCCCAAGTGTTCAGCTGACAAGAACTTCAGCTAATTGGGAGGTCTTAAAGAAGCACAGTGCTCATACGGAAGCCTCAATGGTGCAGTGCAGCCAAACAGGAGGGTAACAGAGGCAGCAAATTGAGGCCATTGATCCTTCCAAATAAGAATTCTGCCCCCTGTATGAAATCTTCCTTCTGTCCCCCAAAGTCTAGCATTGCAGTAACTTAAAGCTTCAGTTGAGCCTTTAGAAATATGGCTTAAGCATCCAAAGCAAAGGGGCAAAGTGACCCAGGGAATGAGAATGCAGCAAACTGAAGAGTTCTAGGTGTGAATGATTGTCAATGCTTCACTCTTTAGTATGCTAGAAATATGGAGACTGAAGGGAAATTTCGGGGAAGGGGGCAGAATTCTTATTTGGGGGGCAATGCCTTCCCCACCATGTCCAAATAATGTTGGCCTCTCCTGCCCGTAGCAATGCCCCTGGAGCCGAATCTCACAGAGCTGATGCACCAGGGCTTATTGGCCAAGATCCTAGGCTCAACCAGCACTGGCATACTGCAGATCTTAGCCAGGTGTAATGATACACCTTCCTTCCTCTCTCTACTTACTGATCTGCTGTCAAGGTAGCCCGCTCCAGCCATTTAGTGCCCAGGGGGAGATGGGGGGTAACCAAGCTACAGCTGTCGATATGTCAGCAGCCACTTGCCAAGAAGACAATAGCATCTTGCTAGATTCCAAAAGATCCTCGGGAGGTCCAGAAGGATATCTTTTCTTCCTGTTAATGGCCACTGAAACACAGCCAGCCACTTTTCCTACCTGTGCCCCATCCTCTCCCGGCCAATAAATGGCTCTGGGGCAAGGCAACAAGCCTACAGACCAGTTGGAGGTCCAGGAAGATAGCTGGTATTTATGGAAGTGCTGAATATCTCTTCTGCAACAACCATTAAAAGTTCACATGGGCCATGGATTCTGGCCTTTGACTAGCAGGGAGGGCAACATCATCTGCTATAATCTTTTCTATAATCTCTGCTACTCATTTTTGCTATAATCCCCACATGAGCTGCCTGTGGGGCTGGGGTTTTGTGCCAACAATATACTGTCTTGACTTATCCCTACCAGGCAAAATATTTTGGAAAGGTGTGGCTCGGTCATGAATTGGAAACTAGGGTTGTTAACTTTACAAAAGACCTGCTCCTGGCAGTGATGACAGAACTGGTATGTTGATATAATCAGAAGTGGAGAAAGTGTGGTCCTGGAACTGCATGTGCTCCCCGAGTTGTTTTTGCAGCCATTAGCTTCCCCTTGCCGTCCCTAGACTGACATTTTTCTCCCCAGAAAAGCAAAGGGAGAATTGCCTCTCCCAGGGAGCTTCCTAGAGAGGCAATTCACATTTCAGATAGCTTCCAGCCCCCCAAATGTATTATTTATTTATTTTTTTAAAAAATCCCCATTTTCTCAAAATCCAAAGTGGAAATCTGGGCACTTCTGGGTTCCCTGCCCACACACCCATTTTTGACTTATTTATTATTCATTTTATTAAAATATTTATATCTCACCATGATCACAGGGTAGCATACAATAAAATCAGTGTAGAACAGTTTAAACAATAAGAATACATTTAACATTTAAGACAATTTAAAGCTACCCAAAGCACCTTCCTAAACACATGAGCAAATCAGTTGGGCCCCTGAGGCTTTAAAAAAAAGTCTTGTTTTGACTTGGTGCTAGTCAGGACTCTAAGGGAAGGGTATTCCATAATTGGGGTGCTACAGCAGGG
Organism: Gambelia wislizenii; assembly: GCA_030847615.1. Taxonomy (NCBI): domain Eukaryota; kingdom Metazoa; phylum Chordata; class Lepidosauria; order Squamata; family Crotaphytidae; genus Gambelia; species Gambelia wislizenii. Next base: position 38,203,739 of record JAUMIR010000007.1, read on the forward strand.
AAGACCCTCCCTCATGACTACCCAGAGCTTATTTGCTCCCGCTAGAGGTACCGAAAGGAGGACCTCTGTGTGGCCCACAGAACACCTCAGGGGTACAAAATTGGCCACTATAACCACCATAGCTGTCAATCCCTGTTGTAGCTCCATCAGCTGCCTGCATTTTGCGATTAATTTTGGGATGCAGCTATGAAGACTGTCATGAGAGGTGCCTGAATTTCAAAATGTACACCACTGTACTGTACACCACTGAGAAGTCCAGTTCCTTCTGTCCCCTAACAGCATGCATGTTGTCTCAACCAGCCAAGTTGCCCATTCCATTGGGAACACAATGAAGTGTGACTGTTGAGTCTTGGAAATTAAACAAGACCCCAAGAGGGAAAGATATATACAAGGAGGCATTGTGCTCAGATGGAAGGACATAAGAAATAAATAAAAGAATGTGCATACACAATATATGAACAACCTATGGAACTCAATGCCACTGCACAGTACACCAGCCTCTAGCAGAACTAGCCTCTCAAAAGAGGGTTAGTGAATCTGTGAAATATTGGCTTATTAGCACCAAAGTCAGAACGTCTGCTTTCACTGATAAAGAGAATGTGGCTTTTTTCTTAAAATATATGATGGACAATTATCACCCACGTTAGGCCTCACATGTGGATATTCTGGAGGCTTCTGTTTGGACATTCTTAGTAGTAGGCCTTCCGGAGCAGAAACCTCCAATTCTTCCCCCTCCCCAAAAAATCATGTAATTGCTGGAACAGAGGAAGTATTAAATATCTGGATGTTTCCCATCTACATCTTGTAGTGGCAGGCCAATGAATCCACTCCAGGTTTTAATCCAGTCTTTAAAGGAATTGTCCTTTAAAGAAATGTTTTGGAGGGATTGTCCTGACAAAGGCACATATTTACATACGTGGATTTCTTGTGAATATGTTTGTAGCTATTGGAGGACCATACTTAATATCGTTTCTGTTATTACATCCTAAAATATTACATTCTGTCCAGCCCTATTATTGTTATCAGTTTATGGAGGACAACGCAAATCTTAAATGTAAAGAACTAATTTGCTCCCTTTTGGAGAATATAAGATTAGAAAAAGCCCAAAAATGGAAATCAGGACAATGGACCATAGATAAATGGCAGAATCATTTGTGGAACACTTTATTAAAGGAAAAATTGACAATGAAAATGAATACACTACAGACCTCGGGCAGATCATTTGGGGCAAAGTGGCTTCCACTTTTAAATCATGTTAATAATTTATCTCAAACAACATTACCACCTTTGAATCATCATGGTTTTTTGGAAAGATGTACTTAATATGAATTAGAAACTTTTTAGTTTAATATTTGATGACTTTCACCTTTATTCAATAATGCCCTGATATTTTGTAAGAGTATTTTGATTTAATAGTCAGTTTTGGTTAGTTGCTATCCGCTGTTCTCCTCTCTTTTAGTTTTGTAATTGTAATTGATTTTTTTGATTTTTTAAAAAATAAAGGAATTGTCCACTGTTCTTAAAATAAGTTCAGTACCTTGGATAGCTCCCATAAAGCCATCCAAACACTCTGGTGGATTCACTGCCCCATTGACAAGGGATTCATCAGCCAAAACTGGTGTATTGCATTTACAGAACCAGCTAACTCGGCTACTCCGTTGTGCAAATATTGTGTATACACAGAGACAAATTAATTTTTCTCCTGATTGGAAGGAAAAGTTGTCAAATATTTGTCATCTGAAATTTTATTTATTTATTTATTTGGTTCAGTTCAACACCATACATGATGCATGAGCACAATCACACAGTCCCAGCACTTATAAGACAGACACAGCTCAGCAATCATTATGTGCCTTCTGCATATCACCAGCACTCAAACGTCTTCACCCTGTTTCTCTGCTGCTGGTGATGTGCGAGACCAGTCATATACACCACAGGCCTGAATCGAGCTCTCAGTACAAACAGCCAACTCAATATCCAGTCTGATTATTCAAACTCTCTTATTAGCTATTCACCTAGTGGTGGTGGCTTCCCCTAAATTTTAAAACTGTCCATTCTTTGCCATTGATTTCTTCTCCTATTAAATTCTCTTCTTGCTTAAACTGTTCACGCTAACACCAAGCATACATTTACTCCTCTCCAATATTCACCCACCTTCATCACTTTCCACTTGCAGGACTTCCAAATGCCGTCAAGTCCCATGAGCATCACAACAGAAGAAACAGCCCAAACCTCTGATTCAAAGAGGCAGTATGAAGTAATGGTTACAGCAGAGGGTGGGAAAGTGCAAACATGGAACACATGTGGCCCCTGAACCCTACTTTTGCAGCCTCCAAATTTCCCTGACAGTCTACCAGAACCCTGTGAACCTTCCCTGCTTGTTCAAAAATATTTTTTTCAAGGTGATCTTTCACCTGAAAAATTTCACCCCACAACTGTCCATAAATGTGGTGCTTTAGCTATCCCACCTATCATAACTCACCCCATGGAATCTGAATAATCTGATGCATGGGTGTCAAGAAACAGAAAGGCCTCTGGCTCCAGGTGACAGCTTCCCCCCCCCTCCTCCATGTGACCTGATGCTGTGGCTGATGCTGATGAAGGACTTCAGCCCACACACCCCACCACCACACCCAAAGTTGAGAGACACTGAGGAGATACCCCCATTATTTGTGGAACGTCATCATGACAAGGAACAGCAGTGAAGGAGCCAACACTTAAATAAGAAGCACTGACCAATCAAGCATCTAGTTTTCTGGTTTGGGCTTTGGCCACACTCCAGGAGCATTGCTTAAATGATGCTGGGTGTGGCATTTCTTCCTCCTGCATTCATAGAAGGAAGGCAGCATGTCATCTGAATCATCCACCGCCAGGGGGTTCATGACAGGTGGCTATAAATCCCACAGCCTAAGCTATTGCTGGAATTTTTTGTTGTTCACATCCATTCATTCTCCTTGGTTCTTGTGCGCTTCCTGCTAGTGGGTTTATTTGGATTCTTGACCTGGGACTAGCTTATGCTGTACATCTCTATGACCTTCCCCTTGTGGCATGGGTTATCATGACTGCTGGGTTCTGGAATGGTTGAGACCTTCCTACTGGACTTCCCTTTAACCTTGGTAAGCTCCCTCGATTACCTGTGCATGACCCAGACTAGCTTGACTCACCAACAATAGCCTCTCCCTTACTCTAGCCCACTTCTCCTGGCACTTGTTGCCTACAGATGCAAGACCCTACCCCCAACCCCCCCCCCAACCCTCTCAAATGCCATTTTTCAGCTGCAAAAGGCAAACAGAAGTAATGGGATGACTCTACTGGTGCACTAGGATGCACCAATGTGGCCTGCAAAGGTAAATACTGGAGCTTGTCCTCCACACAGTTGACCATCCCAGGTTAAAGTGTTGGAAGAGGAGTGGGGGGATTTTGGTTCAAATCCTCACTCAGGGACAAAAACACAGCAGGGGAGCTTGGGTCACTAACTCCAAGCTTGACCTACTTCCTGAGATTGTTGTAAAGTTAAAAATAGAGGAAGGGGAGAACTATGTACACCATCTTTCGCTCCTTTGAGGAAAAGCCATAGACTCACAAGTACAAAATGTGGGATCCTAAAGAAAAATTCTTTCTTAGTTTTAGAACCTTTCTCTCAGTCCCAGCACTCTTGCAGGCATATTTGACGAAGATATGAGAGAAGGCCTTTTTGGTGGCCTTCTAACTCCCTTCCATGAAAAGCTAGGCTGACCGGTTCTGCATTCCTTACAAGGGCAGGCAAAGACCTTTATATTAAGACAGACTTGGGGCCCCCAACTTAGCTGCTATGAAAAGGTCTTTGCACTTCCTTATTATGTTTTTAATAAACTCTTCTAATTAATTGCTTGGTGTTCACATGACAACTTATTGAATTGTTTTTACATTGTTCACTAATACTATAACTGATTGGTTTTAGCTGTATTTTGTTTCAATTTCAAGCCAGCTTGGATCCCACACTGGGAGAAAGGTAGGATGTAAATGAAATGAAATGAAAAATAAACTACTGGCCAACAACTCCCATCAGCCCCATCCATCACCACAGGTTTGCCAAGTCAAGAGCATTCTGGCCCTGGGCGTTTCAGGGCTAAATCCTGAGACCTAGAGATGGTCCCTAGTGATGTTACCAGGAGTTGGCCATAGAGATGTCCTTACGCAATGGTTCATTGAACACCAACCCTTGAGTAGTCTTCAGCAAGCAATCTGAAGCAGCCTGCAGAAGCAGAGGTGAGCAATTGCACAGTAAAAAAGAATTTTTAAAAAAAGCAAGGCAACCCTGGGGAGAGGGAGGGAGACAGCCATGTGATATGGGAACTCTACGGCATGGCCAAAGGCAAAGAACTGTGGGAACTGAAGTCCAATACATCTGGAGGACCAAAGTTTCCCCTTCTCTCCTCTAAAAGGATAAAATGACTGCATTATCTTTCTCCTATGTTACTTCCTTTGCTCTCAGTAACTAGAAACGTGCTACTTTTTGAGCTACAAAAAGTAGCTCAAAGCTGGAACCATGAAAAATCTTTTTCCAGCCATGGCATTTGCTAATAAGTATGGTGGGAGAGGATAAATTTGTGCATAAACCCCTTTTGCCCATCCTAAGACATCTTCTTCTGCTCTTCCCTCCACAAGATGGGCCGTGAATCACATCCATCAGATTCCAGCCTGTGGCTGATTTTAGGGGGGCTTTCAATCTTCTTTACAGCTTGTCTCTGACATGAGACATAGGGAGGCATACAGCACTGGAAGGAATAATAGGCAAATACTTAATGGAAATTATACTTTTTTTTAACTGCAACTCTCAGAATCTCCCAACCAGCAGCATAGCCATTAGTGATGCTGGCTGGGGGATTTGAGGACTTTATGTCCAAAAAAGCAACTTTCTCAAGCTCTAGCTAATGTGGCCTTTCAGGGTTGCACTGGAGAGAAGAAACAGATTTTATAAGACACATACTGATTATTTGAATGTTTCACAATCTATTGGATATGATGCTCACATTTTCCTTCAAGAAGGATATTGACAAGCTGGAACATATCCAAAGGAGGGTGACCAAAATGGTGGGAGGTCTGGAAGCCATGATGCCCTATGAGGAGCAGCTTACGGAGCTGGGTACATTTAGCCTGGAGAGGAGAAGGCTATGAAGGGACGTGATAGCCATGTTTAAATACTTGAAAGGATGTCATTTTGAAGAGGGAGCATGCTTGTTTTCTGCTGCTCCAGAGACTAGGACACAGACCCATGGATTCACACTACAGGAAAAGAGATTCCACCTAAGCATTAGGAAGAACGTCCTGACAGTAAGAGCTGCTTGACAGTGGAATGCGCTGCCTCGGAGTGTGGTGGAGTCTCCTTCTTTGGAGGTTTTTAAACAGAGACTGGATGGCCATCTTTCAGGAGTGTTTTGATTGTGTATTCGTGGATAGTAGGGGGTTGGACTGGATGGCCCTCATGGTCTCTTCCAATGCTTATGATTCTGTGTTTCCTTCAGCATTGCTTATTAAAAGCTGCATGACAGGCACAAATACAACAGATGATGTAATGTCAGGAAAGACTGGATCTGATCAATTTATATTTGCCACAAAGGTCCTAAAAACACTGTTGCTTTTACTGCCCATTTAGGTTCACTTTCTCCATGTTACTTTAAGAACATAAGAATGGTTCTCTGCTTGATTCAGCTGAAGGACTAAGTCCAGCATCCTTTTGCCAAAGAGGTACTTCTGGGAAGACTGCAAATAGGACATGAGTGCAATACACTTCTTCTTCTATTGCTTCTGCAGTTACATCTTTGTAAGGTATACTTCCCTTGAGCATAGAGGCTCCACACAGGCATCATGATCAATACCCATTATGAATGGCCAAAACAGGGGGTGCAGGGTACTCTCTCGTGTGTTTTGTTCCTCTATGAGAGCAAAAGGGATTCATACAGAATCCCACCAACATCAGTCCTTGGCCATTCCTAGCGGCAGTCTATAGTTTGGGGAAGGTTGGGGAGATGGAGCAATTCCCTGATAAGGATATTGGGAAGGTTCATTTCAGCTTCAGAGAACTTAATTGCTCAAGAGGAAAATGGTAAGACTTGTAATATGAGTTATTAGTCCTCTTAATTCACTGGTGGGGAAAAAAGAATCAACACATAGATTACCTTCCCTAAGCTAGGAGAAGCTACTGTTTTGGACTACAAGTCCCAGAATCTACCCATCAGCAGAGGATTCTGGGAGTTGTAGTCCAAAAGAGGAACTTTCCGAAGCTGTGCCTGTTCTATGCATCATTTGGAGGTGAACCCTAGTCTGTAAACTGATAGGAAACTGCAGCCAGCCAGATTGTGGATGGAATGAGAAGTTCAATGCCTCCTCCATGATCAATACATATCTTTCTAAACTCATTTTATATTCACACAGTAGGGTCCTTGTTGTTGTTGTGTGCCTGCAAGTCATTTCCAACTTATGGCAACCCTAAGGCAAACCTATCACAGGGGTTTCTGAGGGCTGAGAGTGTGTGACTTGTCCAAGGTCACCCAGTGGGATTTCATGGTCAAGGACTGATTTGAACCCGGGCATCAAGAGTCATAGTCTAACACTCAAAACACTACACCACACTAGCTCCTAAGCATACACTAAGTGTAAGAGGACTCCTAAGCATACATTAAGTGCATAAAGAAGCCACAAGAAATCATGTGCTTGCCATTTAATTATTTTTATGTGGGGGGAGTCATGTATCTTTATCTACTTTATTATGCTTTAAATGCTTTTAAGCTTTTTCAAAATCAGTCATGTTTTAATAGGATTGTTTATTTAATGTTTTTAAAGCTGTTTGTTACTCTTGTGGTTGTATTTTAGCTTTTCTTTTCTTTTTAAATATATATTGCGAGCCACCTTCAGTTCCATGCTGGCAAAAAGACTGAATTTAAATGAAATGCATGCATATACACAGAGAGCAATTTACCTGGGAATAAGCGAGACTGACACACAGCAAGATTTACTTCAGAGTAGACACACATAGGACTGTGCCACCAAGAAGCTAGTTCAGCAAGAATTTGTTCTCAGATGACTACAATGACAGTAAACTTAGCATTTCTATATGCATTCAAACCTGTTGCCACAGTATTTCTTTACCGTACCTCTGTGAAAAAGACCAAGGTCATCTCCATATGCAGGTAATCTGGAAAAGCCTGAGAGTCAGTGGGCAAGGTATGATTTTTTCCCCCATCCAAATTCTCCTCTGCCATGCAAATCAATCCCATTTTCCTGCTGTCTATCAACAGCTGAAGAAGCATCGCCACCCACAAATTTTACCCTTGTGAAGAAAACAGCAGCCTTCCCACTTGCTATTCATACCCCAGATTCAATGGCTTGATTGTTTTGAATGAGTGACCCTGGGAAGGAAGTTACAAAGGTTTGTTGGTTTGTTTGTTTTTAAAAGAAGGAAAAAACCCACAGAGAGAGAACTTGAAAATCCTCCAGGTTAATTCACACACACATAGACCCAAAAATAACTTGAGACTGTCTTCCAGCTACGCTCTTCCTTTCCTCCATTGCTTTGCCAATTTTTTATTATTATTATTTTTAACTAGTTGCTCAAAAGCTTTAGAATCAGGGAAGCAGAAGAAATAGAACTAATTAAATATATGCAAATATGCTTAACTTCACCTAATTTATTCGGGCTTGTTAAGAAAAAAAATCTATGCATTTTGAGCCAAGTTTATTACACAGCAAGAAAGCACAGAAGACTTCTCTCTCAAATGTTTTGGTTGCATAATTGAAAGCCACCCCAGCCAGAAAATATTCACTAGGACAGGGGCCAGAGTCATAGGGCCCTTGGGGCCCCACAGTGGCCCCAAGGGCCATATGACCAGCAGACCAAAACAGTTGACCCACCAGCACACCAAAACAGTTGACCCAAAGTACTTTTAAAATATAATAAAATGCTACATAGGAGGATCCTCCATACCCACCTAGCAAGACACGCACCCCCAAAGGAAACCCAAAAGATGGCCAGGGGGCCTTTTACATGGCACAGTTATCGCACTATGATTCCAATTTAACTGGCATGGCTGCATCCTATGGAATCTTGGGATTGGTAGTTTGGGACTAGTAGCTCTCTGGTTCAGAATTCGAAATGCCCCTCCCTATAATACAAATCCCAGGCAGTTAAAAGGTCTAAATATCCTAAAGGCAGCAGATCCCATCTAATCTTGGAAGCTAAGCAGGTTCAGCCCTAGTTGGAACCTGGATGGGAGGCCACCAATGGATACCGGATGCTGTAGGCTGTATTTCAGAGGAAAGAACCAGCAAAACCATCTCTGAGTACTCCTTGCCTAAGAAAACTCTATGAAATTTATGCAGCTGCCATAAATCGACAGACAACTTGAAGGCGCGCGCACACACACACACACACACACACATAGAATCATAGAGTTGGAAGAGACCACAAGGGCCATCTAGTCCAACCCCCTGCCCTGCAGGAATACACAATCAAAGCATTCCCGACAGATGGCCATCCAGCCTCTGTTTAAAAACCTCCAAAGAAAGAGACTCCACCACACACATAGCACTCTAACTGTGTAGTGTGAAAGGGCCCTAGGCATAAACATCACTTCTGGTCATTCAAAATGGCAGCCACTATAGGGCACAGTGGCTCTGGGGGAGTTCTCCAATCCCCACCAGGACACGGAGTCCCACTGAGCAATCCTAGACTGATCTCTTAGTGCTCATTTCTTTGGCTCAGGTGACACTGGGATTCACTGCAAAGCTAGATTGGATGACACAACTCTTAACATTTAATCTTCTGTTCTGTTCATTCATTTTGACAATGACTCTGAAATGTGGTGGAGGATAAATAATTGAGAAAACGGGAGTAGCGAGACAGACATATTTATTCCAGATTATGTCATCTGAGGCTGGGAAGAATCTTGATAACAAAATGAGATCCGAAGCACAGAATCATACAACTAGGGAGAATATTAGAAGCCATTTAGTCCAACCTTCTGAGCAATACATGATCCACAGTGCAGGATGCAAAAGTACACCATCCCTGACAGATAGTTGGACAACCAACCTGTGCTTAAATCGGGGTGGATAACTGTGGAAGGCTTGCTGGGGGGGTGCATTAGCCCCTTAGGAAACCTTGAAAGACTTCACCTGCTCTGTCAAAAAATAAATAAATAAATAAATAAAATAAAATAAAATAAAATAAAATAATTTGCCTCCAAATTCCTCTAGGAGGTATGCATTTTCACCATGTTTGGGGTTTCAAAAAAGACCTCTAATATGGTGGAAATTCACCCTTTGCCCCCTAGTGGACATTTTGGAGTATTTGGGATATATATATATATATATATATATATTAGAAGCATTTTGCAAAAATTGTTTTTGACCAGGGTGGAGGTGGGGGCCTCCAGACACCCCAGAGTGCATTTCGTGGCATTCTGGAGCAAAGAAAACTTTTTGAACCCGGGGGGTATCTCTTGGGGCCACAAAATGGCTCTAGGGCCACATGTGACCAATGGGCTGCACTTTGTCCAGCCCTGGCTTAAACAATTCCTCGAGCGATCCCACCGGGCACCTCTAGTGTAGTATGTTCCATCTCCAAACTGCTCTTACGCTTAGGAATTTTCTCCTAATTCCTTGAAAAGTCCAATGATTGGTTCTAATCCCAGAGCGAAAGAAAACCCTCAAGTGCAACTACAGTAGGACCCTCATAACTACTGATTCATTATTCACTGATTCAATTATCCACCGGACACAAAGCAGCAAATAAGGCTGCAGCATTGTGGATAGTGCGTCTCCATGCCTCCCGATGTGAGGCCAGGGCGGACCACTGTTGGTGATCAATTTGGCCGAGCCTGAGATGTTGTTTCAGGGAGTCTTTGTATCACTTTTTTGGAGTGCCCCTCTTACGCTGACCTGTGGCGAGTTCACCGTGGAGTACTATTTTGGGGAGGTGATGGTCCTCCATCCTAGAAATGTGCCCTGCCCAGTGCAGCTGCGTTCTCAATATCATGGCCTCAATGCTGGTGACTATATAGGTCAACCCCCAGGATCCATGGATTCGGTATCCATGGTGTCACTTATATGTGTCCGGAAAAATACGTTCTCTCTAATCCAGTGGTTCTTAACCTGTGGTCCGCAGAGCCCCAGGAGACCACAATGTCCTCACAGGGGGTCCACGAAGGCTTGAAGGCTGCTCAGCCCACATGACAGGAGCCAAGGCAAAGGATGGCTGGCTTGGCCTGAGTATTGCTGTTCAATCTGCTCCAGCTACAAACCTGCAGGAAGAATCAAGAGAAAAGTCTCCCTACCCAAGTGCCTTGAGGGAAGGGTTAATGGATGGTATAATGATATTACTACTATTATCAGATATTGTTGTTGTTGTTAGGGTTTTAAATCTTAAGTTAAGCCCTGGGGGTCTGCAGCAACAAAAGATATTTGAAGGGGGTCCCTGGTAAAGAAGAGGTCAAAAACCACTGCTCTAGGTATTTCTAGGTCCTCCAATACAATTCTATGGTCAACTTTTGGTATTCATCTCATTGAAAATAATAGGGTTCCCTATTATCCATGGTTCCAGGTATCCACCGGGGTTTTTGGAACATATCTCCCGCAGATATGGGGATCGACCGGTACTTATACAACTATACTCATACAACTAAGTAAATATAAACATCTTCCAGGGACTCTCTCTCTCTCACACACACACACACAATCTGAGTGATACATTTACAACAACCTCTCAAGGTCAGCCGGTGTTATTGTTACTGGTGGAGCAGGGAATGAAAGCCAAGTGCAAGTAACCTGCCTTTAGTTAAATTAGTTAAAGTTACGCAATGAATTATTGGCTGTGCCAGGATTTGAACTGAAGCTGCCCAGCTCAGGGATTGTGGATTGAACTACCGGTACTATGTTTCAACAGCTGTCCTACCATTGTCCACGTCAGCACAACCCTCCTCCTCCACTTTCCCTAAACGCATTCTACCTTTTTTACTTATATGTGCATGCCAAACACCATATGCAGTTCTTAAGCATCTTTAAAGCATCGCCTTGCCTGAGTTTCTGCATGCTGTGCCTAATCCCGGACACCCCTGGCTGGGGTTTTGCCCTGGAAGGCTGTTTTCGGCCGCCCATTTCCATGCTTTGTGTTGTGGCTGCAGGAAGAGATGGGCAGCTACATGCTGTCTCTTGCCTGCCCGACTGATGGCTGGGAGGCAGCTCCCAGTCTTTCCTGGCATCAGAGCTTAGCTTCTCCATGGGAAATGAAGAAAATAGTGAAAATTAAACAAGGCTCCCTGTGGTGTAATGTATGCATATGAGATTAACTTTCCCCAGGGTCATGACCTTGAAGGACAAATCCTGCTGCCCATTCAGGAAGACAATAAACCTGATTATTGAGGGGAATGCAATGAGCTTAAAGCAAAAAAGACCAAGACACAAAGGACAGCTTCACTCAGTCTGCCATTACTCAGAGGTAGGGTGACCAGGTAAAATAAGGGAGAAGGCTCCTGCACCTTTAAAGATTGTGTAGAAGGGAAATTTCAGCAATTGTTGCTTCCATGACACCCATTAAAGGGAGAGGCACCTTCTCCCTTTTTTTTACTTGGTCACCCTACTCACAGGGCTATGTGTGTCTTTGCTTCAGAAGACCAGCTGCCACACAGAGGTTGAAATGCAAACTCAAGAACCCTATTGCCTACTCCATATTTCAGCTTGCTAGGTGGTTCCACCTTCCACCTCCTGAAACAGAGGAGACTGGCAGATTACAATATTGACCTACCTTGCAAGACTGTTGGAGGATTTAATGATATAATTAAATAATTTAATGATATAATGTATGTAAAGGGCTTTAAGGAATACCACTAGCTGACAGAGAAACATGCCCCCCCATCCTGAAGTGGGCCCCCAGGCCAGGATCTTTGGCAGGCCCCTATCGATTGCTAAGATTAAGGGCAGCAAGGTGGTCTACAGGATTTAGGATAAAAATTAAAATAAATTGGTTTAAATGATGACACCAAAGTAATATTTATATTTATTTATTTTTAAAACTAAATGGATTTACATAATAAAAACTTGCAATAATATCACGGGGGGGGGGCTCCTAATCCCAGGCCCCCAGGCTAGAGCCCAGTCAACCCCAACCCATTTGTAAGGGCCATGCAGAGGAAAGATCTACCGATGGCTATCAATCCCCACCACTAAATAGAGCATCCATGTTTGCGAGCAGTATACCACTGGGCATCAGCTGCTGAGAGGCAGCAACAGGTTATGAGATCATTGTTTGTACACTCTGCTTGTGTGGCTGTTCCAGGAGGTGTCTGCTTGGCCATCCATGGAAAGATGGAGGCTGGACTTAGATGAACCTTTGCTCTGATCCAGAAAGGCAAACACTTATGCTCAGACTAAACCAACTGGTCCCTATAATACCAAACTGTGGGACTTCTTGATCAAGCACTATTTATGCCAACTCCAACCCCAATGTTCTGTAGTTCTCTTTAATGTCTAGATAAATCCATGACTCCTGGACTTTTAAAAAATACCCATGTCAAACAGCAGTGCCATAAACAGTCATTTGCATGCTCAAAAATATGCTCGCAGGTTTACACACATAGTGCTGCACTGGATTTTGAGTTGCAATTAGTAACATAGGAGAGAGTATCAGCACCCTAATGCTTTTTTTCCTTCCCCCGCCAGCAATATCCGGTGTCTGACTGTGCTTTACTATGTTAGACTGCAAGGCAAACAGAAGCTGCCTAACTCTACCTAATCTGCTGCCCTTACTAAGTCTCTCAGCAAATCTCATATCCTAGGTTTTCACTCACCACCTTGAAAGCTTGCCTAACTGTTCCAAATGGAAAAGGAAACACAACACCATTTGATGGTATAAAAACCTTGTGGCTTTCTTCAGCTTTGGTGGCCACTTTGCACCCACACCATCCAGGTTATACCTGGCCTAGGTGCCCGCTGCCACCACCACCCCCAAGTTATGCTATTGCAACATGTCTTTGGGAAGAAGAACGTATACTTGTTGTTTGATATATCCTGCTCATAGATTCCCAGTTCTTAAGGTGCAAAAGCAGACCCAAATACTGGGCTTGTCTATACGAGGCAAAAAAAATGTGGCTTGCTCCACAGTAATGGCAATTTGCAGCAGCTGCTCTTTGTCTTAACATTTTGGGGTTTGGGGGCAGATCACAAGCATGTGAAGCTATTCGCATTTGTTGTGCAAATGGACATGCCTGCAAATCAAGATGGTGGCCATAAATGAATTACTCATGTTTTTACTTAACTCAATCTGCAACCACTATACAGTAATTTAAAAAAAACATACAAGGTGCGATCTTTCATCCCCCCCACCCGGCCCACTGTTTTTTAATAACTTCAGGAAAACCCACAAAAGCTTTTTCTGCTCAGTATATGGTGGATTTCGCCCCCTTCCTTCTCAATACATTGAAATGACGTAGGATGCCATTTAGACAGATCGTATTCTCCTCGTATTCTGTGAGAAGTATTTTCACTGTTTAGACAACACCACTGTATTCTCAATGAACCATAAGGAAACCCTTTGTGAGACCTAATGCATGGGACCACACCACAATTATCTGCCCACACAAAAAGTTTAAAACAAGCACAAGAGTAATGAAATTGAGCATTGTTCAAATCATGAATGGATTGAAACAGCACCTACAATGCTACTAGTTCCAGAGGAAAGAGGTGCCACATTCATTCTCCCCTCCAAATGTCTGAACCAGGGGGGATTTCCAAAAGGCCTGCTCACAAACCCATGGCTGAGAAGATGGCAAAACAGTTCATAATAAGCCTGGCAGCTGTTATCAGCTCCCCCCCTCAATGCATGGAATACGTGGAAGTCATTTAAGGGATGTTTAAGAAATCAAACACAACTTAGCCAAGCAATCCCCCTTCCCCCCTGCCTCCCTCCCTCCCTTGAGCTGTTCATCACTCTCTCTTGCTGTCATTTTCTCCACCCACCTGCCACCATCACTCCATCCTGTTCCTCCAAGGCATCCATCACTCAACTTCCCTCCAAGCACCCCCTCCAAAATAAAACCCACTCCCCCAATGCCAACACTCCATCCTCTTCCACCAACGATCACTCCCAACCACCTACCCATCACAACAGCCCCCTCACTTCGGCATCCGTCATCCCAACCCTTTCTTCCTCAACACCCCTTTCCTTCCTCCCATATGCTCTATTTTACTCTCTATCTATCCCAAACCAGCAATTTGCTCCCTTTTAGCACACTCTGCTGCTACCACTCCACGCCAAGTAACCATGAGACACGGTGCATCAGATGTAAGACAATACACATTATTTATATACACACACATACATGTATGCATTACACATGCACACAGAGTATGCACGTATATGTATGCATATATGTATGCATGCACGCACACACAGGTATACTGCCTTGCTCTTCAGACATGGCACAACAAAAAGAACAGTTCCAAACCTTAAGTTGCTTTTTAACGCTGTGTGCAAGATGACTATGTCAAGATGCTCTTGCAGAATTTGGTTGCTTCTTCCCTTCCCCAGCCTTTCAAAATTGAGGATCGCAGCAAAAATCCAACCCAAGGTCCCTGGAGTCTCTAAACATCTATTTTCTAGATGTTCACCTCCCTACATGTCACCGGCGCTCTGCCACCATCACGAATGAAACGCTCGCGTCTGACAGGGGGACCTGAGCCCCAAATGTATGGGAAGGGAGAAGGTCTGTGAGGAATCAGAAAGGGGGTGCCGGAGTGGGGCAAAAGGAAATGAGAGGAGAATTCTCCCCCACAGAGAGAGAGAGAGAGCATAGAAGAAGGCAAGAATGAGAGCCACTGAACTGTTGGGTTCTGAGGTCCAGGAACTTTGAGTTGGGGATGGAGGTTGGGGGAAGAGAAGAGAAACAGAGGAAGGGAATGTGCCCCATGGCCCTGGCATCAGGGTACAGTTGAGAAGTGGGTCGAGGGACCAGCCAGGATGGGTAGGAAGGAACTGGGAGTTTGGGACACAGAGGCTCGTTGGAACCCTGACTTTTTCTGGGGAGGGGATGGGAGTCCCAGATTTCAAGGCACCCCAAAAGGGATAAGACACCATCTCCCCTATTTGCACAAGGCTGGTGGAAATGGGAGCCCTTAAAATTCCCATCCCAAGGAGTCCCAGCAGCCAAGCACCAGCTCAGCCCTTCCTCGCCAAGGAAGGGGGCCAGGAAGACCCGGGAGAGGGGGGGGGAGTTTGTAACACCCCACACAGAGACCCCCGTTGGAGAGAGGAAGGAGGGAGGGCTAAACAGAGGGGGGGGACTTGCCTTGGACTTGTGAGCATCCTCCCGTTTGCAGGGAGCCGACAGGTCCTGAAGTCCTAGAATGGGGGGGGGTCTAGGAAGTGGGGGGGGAGGATGGAGAGAAGGGGCCAAGAAGCCCCCCCCCCGGTTACTCCTCTCCCCCACACACACACTGGGAGGTGCTGGCTGAGAAGGGCTACAGCCTCTCCCCCAGGCGGGGGGGCTGCAGGGGGGCTTTTTTGGCCCGAAGATGGGTGCCTCTCCTTACCTGAAGGGGGGCTCGGCTGGAGGCGCCGCAGGGCTGGCCGGCTTGGACCTGGGATGGGGGGCTTCCCTCCCGTGCCCGCCTCTTCTTGCCCCTGGAGCCCCCGCAGGGTTGGGGCCGCCGATGCTGATGATGCTGATGCTGCTGATTGTGCGGAGGCTTCCGAGGGCAGCTCCGGAGAAGAGGAGCGCCGACGAGGCGAGGCGGCGGTCCGGCGGCAGCTTCAGCATCAGCTTCAGCCTCAGCCTCAGCAGCATCAGCACCAGGGAGGACCGGAGGGAAGGAGGGGAGCGGGAGGGCGCCCCCTCGTGGCGGGAAAGGGGTACTGCAGGGTGCAAGGGAATTCGGGAGGGGGCTCCAAGGTGGGAGAGGGAGGATGGATTGGGGAGGGGGAGGGAAAGGAGGCTCCTTTATGACCAAGCCTCTCTTCCCACCCCCCCACAAGAGGGTAAACCTGAATTCTAAATATGAATTATCAATTGGTATGGATGATTTTAATGACATTGTATTTGCATTACTGTGTTGTTGTACCCCGCCTCGATTCTGATGAGAGAGGCAGGTAATAAATAACTAAGTATCATTATTATTATTATTATTATTATTATGTGTATTTTAACCTTGTGTGTTTTTTTGCTTGTGTGTTTTAATGACTTTATAGAATCCTAGAGTTGGAAGAAACCACAAGGGCCATCTAGTCCAACCCCCTGCCATGGAGGGATACCCAATCCAAGCACTCCTCAACACATTATTTATTTTGTATTATATTTATTTATTTATACCCCGCTCTTCAGCCACAAGGCTATCAGAGCGGCTTACAAGTTGTTTTTAAGCAATAGCAATTTACACATCTACACTGCATTAAGCTGTTTCCAATGTGTGTTAGCTAATGTTAGCACATTGATGTTAGTGTTAGCACATGGCCATTCAACCACTGTTTAACAACCTCCAAAGAAAGAGACTCCACTACGCTTCCAGGCAGTGCATTCCACTCTCTAAGAGCTCTTACTGTCAGGAAGTTCTTCCTAATGTTGAGGTGGAATCTCTTTTCTTGTAGTTTGAACCGACTGCTCCGGGTCCTAGTGTCTGGAGCAGCAGAAAACAAGCTTGCTCCATCCTCAGTATGACATCCTTTCAAATATTTATTTTTTTATTGTTTATTTAAAGAGTTTTTTTTCCAGTTATTCATTTATACATACAGACTTATTACAGACAAATATTTAAACATGGCTATCATGTCCCCTCTCAACCTTCTCTTCTCCAGACTAAATATGCCCAGCTCCCTAAGTTGCTCCTCATAGAGCATGGCATGTTGTATACTGTATTTTAATCCATATTGTACCCTGACTCAAGTCTTAGGGAGAGGCGGGTAACAAATAAAAACTTAGTAATAGTAGTAGTAGCAGTATATTAAGAAACAATGACATTATAAATTTGGGTCACCAACAAAATTTGAGGAGAGGGGGAGGTTGCAATGTGGAACAGAGAGATTGGGATACTTTTATTTTGTTGGGGGGAGGTGTCTTAGAAATTTGGTGCTCATGGAATAATATGCCATTTATTTTACCCTTCCCCATCCTTTAAAGGAAAGATTCCATTGGGGAAAAAGATGATGACATCCTAAATTTAGTTGCCAACAAAATTCAAGGAGGAGGACGCAATGTGGAAGAGGAAGATTAGGAAAATATTTGGGGTGGGAGGTGGGAGTTGTCATAGAAATTTGGCATGGAGTAATCTGTCCTTTATTATATATTGAAAGGAAAGGGGACATTAAAAATGATGACAGCATCAATTTCACTGTCAAGAAAATTCAAGGAAGGTGGGGTGCAATGTGGAGCAGTGTGATTAGGGGGAAAAATTGTGAAGGGGGACGGACAGTTGTAAATGAAACACAACAGCCATGAAATAATAATGATGACGATAAAAATTCTAATTATTACTCTTCTCCCCTCCCCCCATGTGAACTGTTTGTTAGCATAATGATATCATAAACTTGGTTGCAATTTTTTAAAAAAAGTCATATCAGATTGAACACAATTAAGGGGGGGAGTAAAAAAAAACCCACAATTATGCACGACGAGCATAAAGTAGGATTTCCCACTTTATATTATTTTTTATTTTAAGCATCACCTTAACCACACAGTTAATGTTTTCTTGGAGCCCGTGTTGATGGTGGGACGGAGGGGGTTACGGAGTGTGTGTGTGCCTTCAACTTGCCTGTTGGCTTATGGGACCCCAGGAAGGGTTTTCTTAAGTAAAGAATATGCAGAGGGTTTTTTGCCAGTTTCTTCCTCTGAAACAGAGCCTGCAGCAGAGTCTAGAGAAAAGTTGGGGGGGGGGGTATTTGGGGCATACAACATGGAGAGGTGGGGGGGTTTCAGGGTGAGGGGATTCATGAGGGGAGCCATATGGGGAGCAGGAAAGAAGGAGGAGGAATGGGAGTGTGGGGTTGGAGAGTCTGGCAAGGAGATGGCAAGAAATGGGAGGAAAGTGTATTGGGGTGATGTTTTGGAAAAAAAGGTATATTAGGGAGCTAATATTGGGGTGAAAGATTATGCATTTAAAGGCAGGGTCACCAATAAGGGTGTAAGTAGAAAGGGGAGCTATTGGGTCGAATATGGAAGGGTCTCCTCCCGCAACTATTGGGTGCCTTCATAGAATCATACAGTTGGACAAGAGCACAAGGGCCATCTAGTCCAACCCCTAGCTCTGCAGGAATACACAATCCTGACTTATGGCGACCCTAAGGCAAACCTATCACAGGGTGGTTCCTGGCAGGATTTGTTCAGAGGGGTTTTGCCCTTGCCCTTCCTGTGAGGCTGAGAGAGTGGGACTTGTTCAAGGTCACCCAGGCCGAGCAAGTATTGGAACTCAGAGCCCTGGTCCAACCCTCAAATCATTACACCACTCTGGCTTCCCATTGCCCCCGGCCCCTGTGTTTTTCACAGCAGCCCCCTCGCATAGAGACATTTAGGATTAGGAAGCTTGGATGAGAGAATGTTGCCTCTTGGTAAATGGTAGAGGAGCACCAAGAAGGGGAAAGGTGGCAGCAGGAACAGAAAGAAGAGCAAATGGGAAGGATTTTGAGAGGCAAGGCTTTTTTGGGGTGAAATCCTGGCTGCATTCATACCAGAGAGGGGCTCAGTTTCTAACCCCTCCATTTCCCAACAGTTGTTATGAGGCTGCTACTGTGTGTGTGTGTGTGTTAAATGGGACTTCTGTTGCTTTTTACATTTACACTGTAGAAATAATGCAGTTTGACAGCCATGGCTCAGTCCTACAGAATCCTGGGATTTGTAGTTTTGTGAGGCACCAGCACTCTTTATCAGAGAAGGCTAAAGACCTTGTTAAACTATAAATCCCAGGATTCCATAGGATGGAATTACAGCATTTAAAGTGGTGTCAAACTGCATTGTTCTTACAGTGTAAATGCACCCCAAGAAAACGTCTCAGAGGTCGTTTTTTGCCCCAGCATGATGGAACGTTCCTCTTGAATTTTTTCCCCCTCTTGACCATGGAGAGGGCAGCTCTTTCCTGTTGAATTTCTGCCTGTTTCGCAGCTCCTAAAGGCACAAAGACTCAAAATAACAACAACCGGGAAGGCCAAAGAAAGAGCATTCTTTTGTTCTAGAAAGTGATGGGGCCTGCCAAAGGAAGAAGGGAAACTGAGAGTGAAAAAGACCAGCTGCAAAAAGGGATTGGGCTGGAAGGGAAATCTTTTGTATATACTGTACTGTAATTCATTGCACGGGGGAGATTTCATTTCCCGAAATCCCCCTACCGTCAGCAATTTAAGAAGGAGGGGAAGGAGGCTGGCTTGTCTCCAAAGTGAGGTTTCAAAGCAGTGCCCCTCAGTGCCATCGTTTGCCCCTTAAAATTGCCTTTTTTTTGGGGGGGGGGGTCGTGGACAAGAGAGAGAGAGAACTAGAAGCTGCGTGAAGAGGACAGGGGGTGCCCCCTGGTGGTCAAACAGAGAACAGAATGTATTCCGGATCATAGAGTCATAGAACTGGAAGGGACCACAAAGGCCATCTAGTCCAACCCCCTGCTCTGCAGGAATACATAATCAAAGCACCCGAGTGATGTAATTTTTCTGTTTCTATTACCTATCCTCTCCCCACCCCCAATAGGGTAAAACTAAATTCCAAATATGAATTTTAAATTGGTATGGATGGTTTTAATGTCATGTTTATTTTAACCTTATGTGTGTTTTTACTTGTGTGTTTTAAACATTTTATAGAATCATAGAGTTGGAAGAGACCACAAGGGCCATCTAGTCCAACCCCCTGCCATGGAGGGATACCCAATCCAAGCACTCCCAACACATGGCCACCCAGCCTCTGTTTAAAAACCTCCAAAGAAGGAGACTCCACCACACTCCCAAGCAGTGCATTCCACTGCTGAACAGCTCTTACTGTCAGGAAGTTCTTCCTAAAGTTTAGGTAGAATCTCTTTTCCTGTAGTTTGAACCCATTGCTCCGTTTCCTAGTCTCTGGAGCAGCAGAAAACAAGCTTGCTCCATCCTCAGTATGACATCCCTTCCAATATTTAAACATAGCTATCATGTCACCTCTTAACCTTCTCTTCCTCAGGCTAAACATACCCAGCTCCCTAAGCCGCTTGTCATAGGGCATGGTTTCCAGACCTTCCACCATTTTGGTTGCCCTCCTCTGGACACATAGCACCACCTTCCCAACCTGGTGCTCTTCAAATGAGCTGGGAACCTGAGAACTTGGGAATGTTAGCTTTGAGACTATAACTCCTAGCATTGCCCACCCAACATGGCCACAAACCATAATGATGCTGGATGACAACCTTCATCATCTGTAGAACCTGGAAGTGTTAGCTGTGAGACTAGAAATCTCAGAATTGCCTACCCAACATGGCTATCAGCTGTGCAGATGGGGAGGGAGTGTTAAGCTGTAATCCCTCCAAAGTAATTTTTCTAAGATCTAAGGTGATGGGTGATGTAGTTGTCCCCAGCAAGTGTGACCACTGTTTGTAATCCAGCACATCCAAAGGCTCCCAGGTGGAACAAGGCAGAGTGAGAAAGAGAAGGGATGAACTGTAAATCTCTGCTTTGTGGAATAGAGTTGAGATGAATTTGCAAAGGAATGCAGAGTTTGGGGAGGGGATTTCACCTGTCAGCAAAGAATGCACCCCAATTCCCTCTTCTACACAATTTGGAGGGGGAAAGGCACAGATAAAATTATTTCTACTGTCCATATGGAAAGAAGGCCTCCTTTACACCTGTGGGCCAATGATGATTTAATTACCATGCCAAGTTCTGCCCAAAGGATAGTAAAGGCCTTAGACCGGGGTAGGCGACGGCGGTGCGTGGGGCACCTATAGCCCCCTAAAAGCATTTATGACCCCTCCCCAAGGCTTAGACCAGTGTTTCTTAACCTGAGGTCCAGGGACCCCAGGGGTCCACAATATCTTCACAGGGGGTCCACCAAGGTTTGAAAGTTGTTTGGCCCGCTGGCTAGCTGGCTTGGCCTGCACATTGCCATGCAATCCACTCCAGCCACAGACTTGCAGGAAGAAGCAGAAGAAAATTCTTCCCTCTCTCTCCAGTGCCTATGAGGGAAGTTTTCATGGATGGTGTAATTGGATGATGATGATGATCTCCTATTATTATTATTATTATTATTATTAATGTAAATTCTCTATGGCTGCTGACACACTGCAGAAATAATCCATTTTGACACCATTTTAACAGCCATGGCTCAATACTATGGAATTCTGGGGCTTGTAGTTTTGCGAGATATTTAGTCTTCTCTGTCAGAGAGCTCTGGTGCCACAACAAACTACAAATCCCAGGATTCCATAGGTGGAGCCATGATAGTTGAAGCAGCGTCAAACTGGATTATTTCTGTAGTGTGGCAGCAGCCTATGGCTGCTATGAAGAGCATGGGAGCTTGGATATTACTCTCTCTCCTTCCCTTCCTCATCCCCCAAATTGGAATAACCCCATTTCACCAGCAACCAAGGACTGAAGCAGGGAAAAGTGCCATGGAGCAATTTTATATAACTCATCAAGTATATGAAAGTTGCAATGATGCAGTTACTTTATTGAAAACACAGTGGAAAATATTTGTGTGCAGCAAGGGGGTAGAGCAATAAACACAGAGGAGGGGAGAGAACATATTAAAATTTTGCCAATATTATAAGCATAGTATCTTAAAATAGTTCAACTATGGTTTACTTATGGTTTTCATTTCTAGCAGTTATTACATTTTATCCCCCCCCCAACCTCTTTCCTTATTACACATCAGTTTTGTTGTTTTTGCTGGATTTTTTTCCTCTTTAGGAAAAGAAAATTAAACCAGAGCGTGGAAATAATTAGTCAAATAGAATAAGTTATGTGCTGATTAGGTACCCCTTCTGCCTAGTGAAGATGAATAACAACACTCTCTATCTGAGCATGAAATTACTAGTTACATTTACTAATTAAAGCTAGCTAAATGTACTTAAATTTACTCACTTAAATTTAAATTCATTTCTCTCTTCCTCCAGAAGCTTAACTAGCAGCATCAACTATACCTGTATTGTACTCCTCATTATTCATTGCATGGAGTGGGCTCAAGAGGGAGAGGGGGAGGATCACATGGTTCCGTGCTGGCTTGCGGTGATAAAAAGAAGAACTACTTGCATCTTGGGAAGAAAAGTATAAATTGTTGGAGAAAGAGATTCCAGAGGACTGGGCTGGAGTGCATGTGTGTGAAAGGGAGAGATTGAAGAAAAGATAACAAGATCTTTCAGATTTATCTCAAATTTAACTGTATCCCCCCTGCCCCAAACTGGCTGTTCTGCCTCTTTCTCTCCATACTTAAGGTTCTTTAAGCTTAAATCAGGGTGGGAATAATGTCCTCTGAATGTTGTTCAGCTAGAACGCCCAGCATTCCTTCCCATTGGTCATGCTGGATGAGGGCGATGGGAGTTGCAGTCTAGCAACATCTGGAGGGTTTCAATACAATTAAGGGACTTCCGGTTCCTACCTTGTATAGTAACTTTTTCAAATAATTGGTTCCAAGGGCAAATCAAGACTGAACTGTCCCTAGAAGCCAAGATGACTAAACTGAGACTGTTGTACTTCGGACATATCATGAGAAGAGAGGGCTCACTAGAAAAAAAACAATAATGGTTGGTAAGGCAGAGGGCAGTTGGGGAAAAGGAAGACCACGTTACAGGTGGGTAGACCCAAACAAGGAAGCCACAGCCCTGAGTTTGTAGGACTTGAATAGGGTATTGATAACAGGATGATTTGGAGGTCTCTCCTTCATAGGGACACCATAAGTCAAAGTCGACTTGACAGCAATGAACAGCAACAGTTACTTTTTAATTCTGAAGAAGGCAAATTAAAAACCAGGGTAGAAAAAAATACCACTTCGGAAAAAACCACGATAGGAAGGGGGGCGGTAGTGAAAATTAAACATGCCATTCTCAGTGAAATCCATAGTTTCTTTTAAAGCAAACAGTGTAATTAATATATTAATGATTAATGGAACAAATTACAAGTCTGCCTTCCTAGTGTTAACACCAATGAATTTATTTTCCCCTTTCCAACTATCAGATTAATTTTTAAATGAAACCTCACATCCCTTGCCCTGAGTCTGAACTAAATGCACCAGAGCAGGTCCAGTGAAATACAAATATCTCCGTGCCACTTTCTGCTGTAAAACAATATCCAAAACAGACTACAAAGTTCAGCATGAAGCAATAAGGAAAACACAATCAAACTACTCAGTCAGTAAAAGCTGGGAGCAGCTCAATCAGTCTAAAATCACAGGGAAATAAACAGAGCAGTCAATAAATGCACACATGCATACCTACATAAACATATGCAAACAGTTCACTAATTCATTGGAGAGGAAACATAATACAAGAGAGCGGAATACATAAAACCAATTTGTGGAATCAGCAACCCTGTCTTTCCATTAAATCTTCATATACAAATATGTAAACATCCCGAATGTAGCCAGCACAACTGAAAACAGCCATATGTAATCTAATAAGGAGGAACGTCAATATTTCTAATTAACATATGTTTTGGTTAGCTTAGAGTCCACATAATAATCCTTGTTGTGTACACCACATTCCGTCTCCTTATATCATGGCCATTTCTACACTGATCATATGCCAATCAAAGGGAGGCCAGGAAGGGAGGACAACAATCTTGCAGCTTCCGCCAGCGCAATCCTATGCATGTTCTATTTATGAGTAATCTCCATTGTGTTCATTTGGAAATACAGCACTCTCAGGAAAGTGTCTATACAAGCAATGGCATATCCTCTAACATTTCACAGATGAAATTCAGTACACAGGTGGCCAAGCAAAATCAAAGTGTGTTCAAGAAGGCAAAAGTTATTAATGAGGATGAACACACAAGTTAGGAGAGGTTGCACCAGTTTGATTTTGCCTGAGCCTACTGGGAAATGCAAGATTTTGCCCCCTCATCTCTTCCCCCAGCTGAGCTCAGTGCAAACTGCTTGTACACTTTGACCTCAATTTGCAGCAACTGCTGAGGAGGAAGGGAGAAAGTGAGAGGAGAAAGGGAAACTGGGACATTTTAAAAACAGGCAAGAAAGTGGGATGGCAGAGGAGTAATCAGGACTGTCCCTGTCAAATAGGAAAGTTGAAGGGTATGCAATGGGATTCATGTAGCCTTTCAGGTGTTGTTGGAGTACAAGTCTCAGCTGTCCTAGCCAATGGTGAAGAAATCTGGGAGCCTCAATGCAATAACCACTGGAAAATGACATTGATTTCAGCAGCTGTGCTTTTCCTCATCGTTATGGTGCCATCAATGAGAATAGCTGCACAGAATAATTTCTCCTTCTATGCATGTTTGTTCAGCAGTTACTTTTGTGCCACTATGGAGCCCTGGTGGCTCAGTGGTGAAATGCCGGTACTGCAACCACAACGTTGTGAGTTCTATCCTGCAGGGCTCCAAGGTTGACTCAGCCTTCTATCCTTCCGTAGGTCGGTAAACTAGAAGTCACTTCTTGTGTTGTTTTTGGCCAGCTTTGGGGTGGCTTTTACAGAGGTGTGGGACATGCAGGTGAGAACTGGCCCCTGTCTTAGTTCACTCTCTCTCTTGGTCTAATCTTTTTCACAGGCTTGTTGGGAAGATAACAGGACAGCCTACAAAAGCCCAAGGCAATGTTCTAGAGCATTGTCTTTAGGGTATTTAGGCCTGTAACCTCTGTTTAAAGACCTCCAAAAAGGCAGAGTCCACCCTGCCCTGCCTGAGGCAATCTTTTCCACTGGTGAACAGGTCATATGGTCAAGAAGTTCCTCCTAATGTTTGGGTGGAATCTCTTCTCTTGTAATTTGAATCCTACGCCATTCTACTTCATTTCAGCCTTGTGGTTCGTTTCTGATCTTTCCCCTTTACAGAGCTACCCCAGAGATTTCAGAGCTTGAACCTATGACTCACTTGTGGAGTCACAGGAGGTGGACTCTGGTGATGTGATTGAACATGATATCTTAAGTACAATGCATTGTTGCTCAGTACATTGTTGCTCAGTACAAGACTCCAAGGTTGAATCAGCCTTCCATCCTTCTGTAGGTCAGTAAAATGAGTATCCAATTTGTTGGGAGCAATTAGCTAACACGTTGTAAACTGTTTAGGGAGTGCTTTGGCACTGATAAGCGGTATAGAAATAGAAGTGCTATTGCTGTACATGCCATTCAAATACAAAAATCAAGTCCAACAACTGAGGACACACACACACACACACACACACATGCTTTCAAAGGCAGCACACTTGCCCTGAGATTCCTCCCCTTGACCTAGAGAACTAGAGCAAAGCTTGAGTTTCAGGCCCAGGCCCTGAAACCAAGGAACTCAGTTAGGTGTCATGGTGGGAGCAGGGGCGGGTTTGCTATGGGTCCAACCCCATCCTGAAGATGCAATGACAAGGAGAGCTTGTCAAATTGATGCTAGCTGCAAGTGATCTGAATTGCCCATTGAATTCTTGCTAGCTGCTATTAAACACAATCAATGTCCATAATGGGTGAGTGAGTGAGTGAGTGAGTGAGCATCTGCAAAGTGTCATTAGAATTAACTAGCTATCCACCCCCCACCAGGAGTAATATATTATTAAGATAATACCTTATAAAGGATACCAACAACCAGCAATTTAGGTAGAGTGATGTGGTTTGTCCCTTGTAACTGATGCATTCATTTGCTATTGCACCCCCACTGCTGCATACAGTAAGTCCACTTTTTTGTACACTTTTGTGAGTTATAACACTTTGGAATGTTGCCACAGGCTATTGTAGTCTCTCCCTCCTCCTCCTCCTCCTCCTCCTCCTCCTCCCTGCAACAGCTAAGAAAGCAAAGCTTTTAAACCTTCAATTAACTGGACTCCTGCATTAACAAAAATGAGCTATTACACCAGCTCCCTCCTGCCAAGAAGAAGTAACAGTCTGAGAGATTGGAGGGGAGATGTGAGAAACTACCTCTGCTGCATAAAAAGGAGGAAGGAAGTAGGAGGGAGGGAAGCAAAGAAAAAGAAATGTGGCAGCATGTTTAAGACTAACTAGTTTTGTTTTGTTTTTAATTTTTGCATGAGCTTTCCTGGACAGAAACCTGCCACAAAAGCTCATGCGAAAATAAAAACCCATGTTAAAGGTGCTGCTACATTTTTTCTCTCCCCTCTCCCTCTTCTTTCCTCCTTTCTGTGCTGCAAGAGACAAAGGACATTATCAGATGCAGCAAAAATCGTGGGATTACGATGTCAGGGTAGCACGAATGGGGCCCGCTATTGCACAACGTTGTCATCTTCACATTATTACTCCATGCTCCAGCCGCGAAAAAGGCATCAGTTCTAATTGACAGGACAAGCTGTCAATAGATTTTCAATAGCGCTTTTTCGCGCTATTGAATGAGTGTGAAAACACGTCCCATTGTAATCACGAGATTACAGCGTGAATGGGCGGTCCTCAGTGAGAAAATCTCCAGGTGAGAATGCAAAACCAAAGCACAGGATGCTCTTTTTATGAACTGTCCCATTTAGTTTGCACATTTTTATGTTTGTTTCAGTGCTTGTGTGTTCATTTACTTTGTTAGTTAAGGGTTTTTTTGGAGTTTTAAGAGCACTTGCATCTTGTGAGAACCACTGAAATCTCGCCCATGCCAAATCGTGGAAGTAAACTCCCACTCTTAAAGAACTAGTGGTCATTGTGCAATAATTCCATGGCGGTTCTTTCGCATGATTACAGCAACGTGCAAATAATAAGCGTTATAATGCACGATATTTCTGCTATCTTCATTTGTTACTTGGGAATTACAATGTTTTTAGGTGCTGGTCTGATAATATCCTAACACATCTACTTCTTTGAAAACTAGCTCTGCTGCAGAAACACATTGCTCAGAAAAAGCCACACAAAACAAGTGTATATGTGGGGGGAGCTCCATCATCTCTGCACCCCTTTCTTTCTTAGAACAAAACCCCCATACAAGTAAACTGCTTCTTTCAAATACTCTTGCTCTGTTTGCACCAGAGAGAAGTCTGTACCCAACCAATCTGGATTCTCTGTCATCAGAAGAAAATATGCTGAATCCTGTAACCTAAGAGCATCCATACCCTCCGACATTTCACCAATGAAAACCAAGACACGTGTGGCCAAGTAAGATCAGCGTGTGGTCACAATGGCAAAAGTTATTAATTGGAAGAGCAGACAAGTTAGGACAGGTTGTAGCAGTTTGCTTTTGCCTGAATCTACAGAGAAGGACAAGGTTCTGTCCCCTCCTCTCTTCTCCCTTTTGCTGAGTTAATTGAGTGCAAACTTCTTTTGCACTCTGAACGCAGTTGCAGCAACTGATGTAAGCTGAGGACAAAGGGGGGGAAATGAAAGAAGACCTTGGGCAAGTTACACTCTCTCAGCCTCAGTGGAAGGCAAAGGCAAAACCCCACCCCACCCCACCCCAGACTAAATCTTGCCAAGAAAATTCTGTAATAGGTTTGCTTTAGGATTACCATAAATCAGAAATTACTTGAAGTCACATGACAACAACAATACACCTCAAGCAAAGACTCACAGCATAGATGAAGTACCAAGAAAACCCCAAGACAGGTTCGTCTTAGCATTGCCATAAACTGGAAATGCCTTGAAGGGAAACAACAACAACAACAACAACTTGCTCATTCCTGCCTTAAGCTTTCACGGAGCATGTGGTATTTGAAGAAACAGAACAGCTATGGCAAAAGGCATGTATTTTTAAAAGGCTTTCCTGCTCTAAGCTCAAGAGTCAGTGAAGGAGGATAGGTTTCACTCTTTTTATGCCCCTTCCTGGGTTACTTGGGACTTTTAAAGTGTGTGTGTGTGTATGTTTTTTAAAACTTTTTATGCTTTATTTTTGTTTTTATTTTTACATTTCCTACACGACAAAGTCTTGTGGAATTTTGAATGAGGAACTGAACGGGACTCCATTCAATTCCTCTTCATTGCCAGGGCTGCTTTTGCCAGAAAAGGAAGGTAAGTGCAAGGGGGAATGTTCTTTTGCCGGCATAAAAATGTTTGGGGTTTTTTTATGCCGGCAAAATAATGTTTTAAGGGGCAAGTCTGATAATGTCCTTGAAGGATGGGCCCTTTTCACATCTACAAATACACTCATGCATTATCATTTAGGTAGGCCAGGGAGCCAGGGTGGTGTAATGGTTTTAGTGTTGGACTCCAAAAGATCAAGGTTTGAATCTCTGCTTAGTTTCAGAAACCCACCGTGTGACCTTGGCCAAGACATATTCTCCCAGCCTAAGCCAAAGGCAGTGGCAAATCTATTTTGAATAAATCTGACCAAGGAAACCCTATATCATGAGTTGGAGTAGATTTGAAAGCATACAGCAAAAAGGTCAGGGGTGGATAAGGTGCAACCTACAGGATGCATGTGAGCAACCCCCCCAACTCCACCCCTTTGCCGCCTCCCTGTGTTTTGACATTGCTGTTTGCCACCGATGTAGAATGCAGCTCACCCACTTAGAGATATGCTTTGCCCCTATGATGCTCCTCACGCTCACCAGCTTTTTTTTCCTGGTACCACCACTTGGTAAAATTAGTTACGGTAGCAAGAAACATCTGGGAGGCTGAGAAAGGTAAAGTTTGAAGAGCAATGGCAGTGGGGAAAGAGGGCATGTAAAGACAGGAAAGAGTGCATTTATTTATCGGTTTTCAAATGTCTTTATAGGAGTCCCCACTTACTTTAATGCTGCCTCATCACTGGAAACACAGCCAGGAACATGGAACCAGTATACTATATCTGGCTGAAGTAATATCTACTGTATACAAGTTGAAGGATAATGGTTCTTTTGTTTGGTCCCCCCACCCCACCCTGCTCCCAACATATTTTTCGCCTTGTAACGTTCAAAGCGATTTCTTGCTAGCATATCCGAATGACATGATTTTATAGGCAAGAACAGATTTGAGGGAACAATTGTGGTGCAATGAAGTACATAATGGGCATTGTAAAGCATCCTCTCTCATCCCTCCACCCCCTAGCCCAACCACCTAATTATGTGTATTTTTCAGTGAAGAAGTTAACCAGCTTGGATGAATTAAAAGGATGGAATGTCTACATGAAATGGCTTTTGTGGGAGAAAAACAGTTGATGGTTTTCATTGAAATTGGCAGAACTGGGCATGGGAAAGAGCAAAAGAAATTATTTTCCAAGTTCTCTGTGAGTTTGGGTTAGCAGATGAGGTGCACATAAAAATTGGCACAGTGGGATTTGCTTCTATACTATATGCTTTATTTTTTGTGTTTGTGTATGAATTGTAAAGGGAGATGGGAGGTATACTGAATTTCTTCCCCAAAAGGAGGTGCCAGAATTCATTTCATTTGAGATCCCTACCTACATTCTCTGGCTTTGCAGCTGAAGGACAGGTTGCTTACCTGTAACCATAGATCTTCGAGTGGTCTTCTGTGAATTCACACAGTTGGGTTA
The DNA here is from genome assembly GCA_030847615.1 of Gambelia wislizenii. Taxonomy (NCBI): domain Eukaryota; kingdom Metazoa; phylum Chordata; class Lepidosauria; order Squamata; family Crotaphytidae; genus Gambelia; species Gambelia wislizenii. The sequence continues at coordinate 38,233,242 of JAUMIR010000007.1, forward strand.
TTCCTGCGCCTGCGCAGTGCTTACGGAACCTTCTAGCATCGCTAGGCAGAATGTGCATTGATACATTTTTGGCGGTAACTCCGCCTACCATAACGGTTCCCTTAAAAGGCTCTCCCGCCTAAATCCCCTCAGTTCCTTTTTTGACGCCGCAATTAGCAGCATCAGGAACATTAAGCAATCGTGCATTAGTAGGACATAGAGGGGAGGAAGGGCGGGTCTGTGTGAATTCACAGAAGACCACTCGAAGATCTATGGTTACAGGTAAGCAACCTGTCCATCTTCTTCGTGGTCTCTGTGAATCACACAGTTGGGTAGATTAGCAAGCTTCCCCACTGGAGGAGGGTATGTCCTGTATGTCAGTAGACGAGGACCCCTTACATAAGCCTTGAAAGGGATTCCCCACATGTTTTGTTTTGGTTTTTTTTTTTTTTTTTTTTTTGCACATTCCATAACACTGACTCATTCTCACCAAAATTCTAACAGCAATGGATATGCTCAACATGAATCCAATCATTACACTCACTTATTGAATGGAAGACAAAAGCACAGCCCTCCCAAAGGCAGCCTCGTTCCTAGAACGGGAGTCCAGTCTGTAGTGTGAGATAAATGTCAATGGTGAGGACCAGGTTGCAGCACGGCAGACGTCCTCTAGGGGCACCCCCGAGAGGAACGCAGTTGAAGTGGAGACAGCTCTCGTAGAATGCCCACGAAGCCGTGGAGGTAGCGGCTTCTTGGCCAGTTCGTAGCAGAGCGCGATGGTCGAAGTAATCCACTTCGAGAGACGCTGCGGCGAGATCGGAGCACCCCGCTTAGAGTCAGAGTAAGAGACAAAGAGTTGGGGTGATTGTCGAAACGGAGCAGTCCGCTGTATGTAGAAAGCAAGCGCCCTCCGCACATCCATCGAGTGGAGGGTACGCTCGAATTCGTCCTTCGGATCCTGCATCAAAGCAGGCAGAACGATTGGCTGGTTAAGATGAAAACTGGAGACTACTTTAGGAAGAAAGGAGATGTCAGGTCTCAGAACCACCTTATGCTTATGGAAGCAGAGATATGGATGATCCGATCGGAGGGCGCAAAGTTCCCCCGCCCGACGAGCGGAGGTGATGGCTACCAGGAAGGCTGTCTTCCAGGTTAGCAGGCGAAGGTCGGTCGAAGCCATAGGCTCGAAGGGTCGTCTTACCAGCTGAGAGAGGACGAGTTCGAGGCTCCACGATGGCACGGGATCGAGTACGGGAGGATGGAGGTTCATGTATCCCTTCAGGAACCTTTTCACTGTCGGATCCTGGAAAGGAGATGGTCGGTTCCTAGCCTGAAACTCAACGGAGATAGCTGCCAAATAGACACGAAGAGACGAAATCGAAAGCCCGGCTTTCGAAAGTTCTAAGAGGAATTGGAGGACCGTCGGCACCGAGCAGGACTCAATGGTTAGACCTTTGTCCGCAAGGAACCGCTGGAATCGATTCAACTTGTAGAAGTAGGCCTTCCGAGTGGAAGGTTTTCTCGCTGCATCAATAATTGCCTGCACCTCAGGAGGGAGCAGAGGCGGAGGAACAGACTGAGGAAGGACGGCGGTCACGGACGGATTCTCCATGCCGTCAGGTGAAGAGAGTCGAGGTCTGGATGTCTCACCCTGCCTTGGTGGGTGGTCAACAGATCCGGCCGTTTTGGGAGGTGGAGGTAGTGCCTGCCGGAGAGTAGAAGCAGTGGAGCAAACCACGGTTGTCGAGGCCACCAAGGCGTGATGAGAATCGCGTCCGCTCGGTCGCGGCGAAGCTTGGCGATGACCCGTGTCAGAAGCGGGATCGGGGGGAAGAGATACAGGAGCGGGCCGTTCCATCGGTACAGGAACGCATCTCCCCTCGAATCCCTGTGTTGCACTCTGGAGCAGAACTGGTTGCACTGTTTGTTCTGTGCAGTTGCGAACACATCTATCAGAGGGGTCCCCCAACGAAGGAAAAGGTCGGACACTACGTGTCGATGAAGCATCCACTCGTGGACGTTGGAACTGGAACGGCTCAGTCCGTCTGCAAGAGTGTTCTCGTCCCCTGGAAGATGGATGCACTGCAGGAAGACGTTCCTTTCCACACACCAATCCCAAATTCGCAGTGTGAGTTGAAGGAGCTGAGGGGACCTGGTACCCCCTTGCTTGTTCAAATAATACATCACGGACGTGTTGTCTGTGAGAAGAAGGACCGTCCTGTTCCTCACCATGACCTCGAAGGAGCGAAGAGCTTTCTGGACCGCCAGAAGTTCGAGAACATTGATGTGTAGCAGTTTCTCGTTGTCGGACCAAACATCCTGAATCATGTGGGATCCAAGGTGGGCACCCCATCCCTGTAGCGAGGCATCCGTCGTGATGGAGACGCTCGGCTGAGGGGGCTCGAATGGGAGGCCTGAGAGGACATTGTTCGGGTCCAACCACCAGTTCAGGGACCGTTGGACGTAGCGAGGCATGGTGAGAAACATGTTCGGTGGGTCGTTGAGGTGATCGAATGCATTGAGAAACCACTGCTGAAGAGGACGAAACCGAAGCCTGGCCAGAGTGATGACAGATGTAGTGGCTGCCATGTGGCCTAAGAGGACTTGGATGTCGCGTGCTCGGACCCGACGAGATCGACGACAAACATGAATCAGGGATCGTAGGGTGTTGAAGCGGTCCTCTGGCAGATAGGCCGCCGTGGAAATTGAATCCAAGCGGGCACCTATGAATTGGAGCGTTTGTGATGGGGTTAACTGAGATTTTTCCATGTTGACAACAAGTCCGAGGGTGTGCAATACATTCAGGGTAAAGTCTATGTGTCTGACCAGTTGGGGCCTCGAGTTCGCCACTAAAAGCCAATCGTCGATGTACGGGAAGACAACGACTCCGTGCTGACGAAGAAAGGCCGCCACTGGTGCCATGCATTTGGTGAAGACCCTCGGTGCCGTGGAGAGACCGAAGGGCAGGACACGGAATTGGTAGGTATCGGTCCCAATCTGGAACGCCAAGAACCTCCTGTGTGCAGGGTGAATACCTATGTGAAAGTAGGCATCCCTGAGATCGATGGACGCAAACCAATCCCCGTGCTGGAGGAGAGGAAGGATGAGGGCAAGAGTGGTCATCCGAAATTTCTTCGGGGTGATGTACGAGTTCACTCCCCTGAGATCGAGGATAGGACGGAGGCCTCCGTCCTTTTTCGGTACCAGGAAGTACCTGGAGAAGAAGCAGCGGTGAAGATGTTCGGGAGGCACAGGTTCGATGGCTCCTTTCTGGAGAAGGGTTTGTATCTCCTCGATCAGGGGAGGGGAGGGGGGCGTGGAGTATGTCCGGCCTGTCGGAGGCAGTTCGTCGAACTCGATCCAGTAGCCCTGTCGTACTATTTGCAGTACCCAGCGGTCCGATGTTATGGAGGACCAGGCCTCCTGGAACAGTGACAGGCGGCTTCCGAACAGGGGGTTCTGAAAGAAAATGTAAACATCAAAATAAGGCTTTGCAATTAAAACCGTTTTCTGCCCTGGTCCTTGGGCCTGTGTTTGGACGGCACTCGGTACCGGGATGTGGAACCCTGACTCCTCACCGAGGAAGCAGAGGAGGTCGGTTGATGAAACCGAGAGCGCCTGGAGGTCTGCGGGGTACTATCTCTCCGGTATGGTTGGCTAAAGGAGTAGGTGCTCCAACCCGAGCGGTGTCTAGGGCGATACGCAGAAGACGAGGCTGATGGCATACCATATTTTCTGGCAGTCGTCCTCATCTTCTGCGTAAATTCAAGTTTTTCGTCTGTCGACGCATTGAAAAGGCCTGTGGTATCAAATGGCATATCTTCAATGGTGGCAGCCGCCTGGGGTGAGAGTCCCGACGATCGGAGCCACGCGTGACGCCTCAAAGCAATGGAGCCCGCCACCGTCTTAGCTGCGCAGTCAGCGACGTGCCTCGCAGAATTCATCTGCTGGCCAGCCAGAAGCTGGGCTTCAGATTGGATAGCCTCTGCTAGTCGTTTTCTTTCGTCAGGCAGGTCCTGGATGAGGGGCAACATCCTCTCCCACAACACCTGTTGATAAGCCCCCATACAGGCCGCATAGTTGGCAATACGAAAGCTCAGTCCAGCGGCAGAGTACAACTTTTTCCCGATGATGTCCAACTTTCTGCCCTCGGTGTCAGGAGGGGTGGACTGGGGACGACGTTGCCTCCGCGGCTGGGCTGCCTCTACGACGACCGAGTTGGGCTTAGGGTGTTCCCTGAGCCAATCAATACCGTCCCCGGAGACACGATAGAGCCTGTCAATCCGCTTCGAGGTTGAAGGGATAGAGGACGGGTTCTCCCAGGAGTTCTGCGTCAGTTTTGAGAGGGACGGCAGGACCGGGATGCTGGCAGTTGGAGGTGCCTTTGATTTGATCCTTTGATAAATCGGATCCACCGGCTCTGTCTCCTTCTCCGTGACCTTCAGCTCAAGGGCGTGGGACATCCTGATGACTTGTTCCGCAAAGGAACGGACGTCGTCGGTAGGAGACGAGGAGTCCTCATCCAGGAGATCGGGTTGGGGGGACGGTACATATGGCTGGTATTCCTCCGAAGACTCAGAAGAAACCGAGGAGTCGGACGTCGGATGCGGAGAGCGGTGTGGGTCCTGGAGCGATGTCGTGCGTGGTGGTGGAGATGGAGGTAGCGGAGGCAAGGGCCGGAAGGGGGACACTTGGCAGCTAGTGTCTTTGAGCAAAGGTCTAGTCGGTTCTTTTGCAAAGACAGTACCTTTATCACCCCCATGGAAGGATAGGCGAGGTGGGGATGAAGCCACAGAATGCAAGACAGCAGCCTCCGAAGTGAGATGAAACACTCGGTCCCCTGCAGAGAGCGAGGTGTGAGGCAAGGGAAACGGAGTAGCAAAGGCTGACTTCGCCATTTCATAGGCGCTGTAGGCATGCTCGTCTCCCCGAGCCCTGGAGGTTGAAGGCCTGGGTTCATCCAGAAGATGCGGCTCGTCAGAATCCCCTCGACTGGTGGAGGAGTCTCGGAGCAGCTCCGACCTGGAGACGCAGAGAGTGGGGGAAAGCCCATGGGCATGCTCGACTCCGGTAGCTTCATCAGCCGAGCCCACCTCTACTTCAACGACCTCAAGGGAAGGAGTCGGGGTCGGTGATTTAGGACGGGTTTCGGTCCCCACGTCTCGATCCCGGGAAGGCGTCTGACGTTGCGGAGAAGGTTGGGCCTCCGAAGCAGGTGCAAGTGCGGCCGCAGACGGCACAGCCTCTCGGGCCCGAGAGCGCCCCTTCTCATGTTCCTCGCGCAGAGGACGCTTGGCCTTCTTTTTCTTATGGACCTTAGGCTTAGAGCGGTCCGAAGGCTCTCGGGTGCGGTCTCCATCCCGAGATTCCGCACGGTCCCGAGGACGGTCTGTAGCGCTCTCAGCGACTGAACCCGAGGCAGCTCGAGTGCCAGAGTGCAAGGCATGTTTATGGGAGTGGAGAACCGCCTCCGGGTCCGAAGCAACAGATTGTCTCCGAGATGGGCTTCGGGAGCGTCGGCGCTTGGAAGGTGGTGACTGGGGGGACTTTGGGGCGGGTGATCTTCCCCGTTGCGGAACCCCAGTAAATACCGCCGGCGTCGAAGAAGTCGACGGGATGAGGGCCTTCTCATACAAGAAAGACTTTAGCCTCGAGGAGCGATGTTTCCTGGCCTGAGGCGTGAAAGCCTTACAATGCACGCACGCATCCACGTTGTGCGTTTCTCCCAGGCAGATGAGGCACCGAGAGTGGCCGTCGGAGCTGGGGAGCTTAGCTTGGCACACAACGCAGCGCTTAAAGCCGGTTTTCGCAGCCATATTAGGGGCAAGAAAGGGCGTCGTCAAGAGAAAGCGGTCAAACCTGAAATCAGAGTCCGTAGCCAAATCCGGGGGAGAGTCAAAGCCGTAGTCAAGGAATCCAAGTCAAGCCAGAAATCACCAATAGCACAAATCACAAAGCGAAGAGAAAAATCCAAAAACCAGTCCGAGTCAGTATGAGAAAACGAAAGCGAGCAATGCGAAGGTTCCTTTCTAGCTGCTAGCGCGGCGGAAAAAAAGGAACTGAGGGGATTTAGGCGGGAGAGCCTTTTAAGGGAACCGTTATGGTAGGCGGAGTTACCGCCAAAAATGTATCAATGCACATTCTGCCTAGCGATGCTAGAAGGTTCCGTAAGCACTGCGCAGGCGCAGGAATAACCCAACTGTGTGATTCACAGAGACCACGAAGAAGATCTCCTAATTTCTAGTATTGTACATTCTAATTGATTAAATAATTAAAGCAATAAGCTTTTTTTAAAGAAAAAGAACCCTTTTAATTAAATAAAGGAGCAGTTTTCAACTGCCATGCTGCAGCACATTTGTGTGCCACGAAAGGTCTGCAGGCATGTCCCATCGTGAGCCACAAGTAAATGACAAGAAGTGCTGTGCAGCTGCACAAACAGAACCCTGCCTCCATGACATCACTGGGGTGGGCTGCCTCCGTTTCACCTCCCGAGTCCCAGCAACTTGTGACGTCACGGGACTTCTGGTTTTGTGACCTGGAAGTCCCATCTATGAGAAGTGCAGCCACAAATGTTAGCTTGGAGGTGGGTTTGATGGCGTGGTGGTATCCTTTCTGTGCCATGCAGAGATCATAGACTTATAGAAGCATAGAGTTGGAAGAGACCCCAAGGGCCATCTAGTCCAACCCCTTGCCCTGCAGGAATACCCAATCAAAGCACTCCTGACAGATGGCCATCCAGCCTCTGTTTAAAAACCTCCAAAGGAGGAGACTCCACTACACTCCGAGACAGTGCATTCCACTTCCAAACAGCTCTTACGGTCAGGAAGTTCTTCCTAATATTTAGGTGGAATCTTTTTTCCCGTAGTTTGAACCCATTGTTCCGTGTCCTAGTCTCTGGAGCAGCAGAAAACAAGCTTGCCTCAACCTCAATATGACATCCCTTAAAAAATTTAAACATGGCTATCATGTCACCTCTCAACCTTCTCTTCTCCAGACTAAACATGTCCAGCTCCCTAAGCCATTCCTCATAGGGCATAATGGCTTCCAGACCTCCCACCATCCTGGTCGCCCTTTTCTGGATATGTTCCAGATTCTCAATATCCTTCCTGAATTGTGGTGCCCAGAACTGGACACATCGTGAAGCATCACCAAGCACAGCTTTTCTACTGGGTTATTTTTTAAAAAAATAAATAAATACATAAACACAATGATTAAAATTTGTCGTTATTGAACGTTAAACACAAACACACAAAAATACTCGTCTTAAAAAATGAGTCATTAGAAAACTGATGGAGTGCCTTGACCTTATCAGTGTGCTGTGAGATGAAAAAGGTTGAAAACCACTGGACCAAAGAGATGTCCTGATTACTCAGGCAACTGTTTTTTTAAAAATGCTATTATTACCACTGTTAATGAAAACACGTATTTTTTTTTTTTTAAATCCATGCAAATGGCAAGCACCACAGAATACCTCTTTTGGATGTAATACCTGCTACAACACAAAGTGGCATCATCACAAACAGCAAAGTATGTAATAATATAATAATAATAAAATTTTATTTCTATCCCGCCCCTCTGCAACGCAATCGGGGCGGCTTACAATATAAAAACTCCATAGTCCCAGTACCCTAGCCCACCCCCCCTTAAAATAATATTAAACTATAAAAGATTAAAAACATACAGTAAATTAAAAATATATAAATTAGAAAAAGATTAAAACATACAATAGTTTTTTTTTAAGTATGCTTCAAAACTATAGCTTTGACCAAATATAGTAAACTATATGACTTCATTGAAGCTGACAAATTAACTTGTTTAATTAGAAATGGCCTGAAACTTCCATAATTCTCCCCCCATAGTTGTGCTGGCTAATGCTGATGAGAGCTGTAGGCCAAAAACATCTGGAGTGCCACAGTTGCAAACCCGTGGAGAGATATAGGGACCACCTAAAGTAGGAGAGGAAATTCTGAAGCCCTCCAGATATTGTTGGAGTGTACCTTCCAGCAGACCTAGCCAGCAGAGCCAGTATAATGAGGAATGCTGGGTATTGCAGTTCAGCAATATCCAGGGGGCTGCATAATTTCCACCCTTGACCACAGGGGAAATTGTCATCCTGCACTCCATGCTCTTAACACAGTCCATACCCTCCAAGTCAACAGATTTGGCAGGGACAGTCCCAATTAAACCTCTGTCACCCCATTTGTTCACTTGCTTTTTAAAAGTCACAGTTTCTCTCCCCTCCACCCACTTTCCACCTTTGCCTTCTGCTTACTTCAGTTGCTGCAAACTGAGTTCAAAGTGCAAAAGTGAGGGGGAAGAGGAGATGAGGGGGTGAAATCTTGCCCTTTACTTTAGGCTTAGGCAAAAGTAAACAGCTGCACCTCTCCTGCTTTCTCAGTTCTTCCTTGTTAATAACTTTTGCCATCTTGACCTCACTCTGCTATTGCTTGGCCGTGTGGGTTCCAGTTGTCATCTGTGAAATTTTGGGAGGATATGCACAGTCTAAACATCTCAGAAAAGGTAACAATGCTCATTTCATTAAGATGGTTGGTTGCAAAGCATCGTTTGCTGCCAACATCTGTAGAACTCTCGTACTCTGCTGGTGGCGGCTTTGTAATTACTCCCATCAAAAGATGTTTACTTCTGTCTGCCTCATTTATGTAACAAGCAGAAATAAAAAACTCATTTTTAAAAGCCTCTTTGCAAATCACAGAAGAAATCAAAGTGTTTATATATGTATATGTGCGTGTGTGCAGAGGAAGGAAAACAGAGATACAAAAGCAACAAGGCATCTTCAGCAGCAAATTATGACAGACTGAAGAATTACATTCAAGCAAGAGAGGTAGGCTGCGATTCCAGGAAAGAACAGCATGCAAGAGTTCATCATTTTAAGCTTCTATTTTATATTGTTATTCAGTTGGAATCAGAAACAAGTCAGCAATCCTCACTAAAATCTCATAAGTAAGCAGAGCCTGGAAATATTACTTGGGGACTATAACCGAAGTCCAAAAAGTTACATGTCCAATCTCTGGAATTATTAAGATTCACAGAGGCTGCTAACAGGACTTCAGTCCCTCTGTAACACTGGCCTGGAACAAGAGGTATGACTAAGGCCGCTTCCTAAATTTTCCTAAAAACCAAGCTTTTCTACTTGTAATATTAGGACCTAAGAGGTCTAAATACCCTGAAAATATCAGATCTCAGAAGCTAAGCAGGGTCAGACTTGCTTGGGGGGACTAACAAGGAATACCAGGTGCATTCAGAGGAAGGCAATGGTAAACCACCTTTTAATAATAATAATAATAATTATTATTATTATTATTTTGTATTTTTAGCCCGCCCCTCTGCTCGGCAACCGGGGCGGTGTACAGCAAGATTAATATTCCTTGCCTAAGAAACCCTGTAAAATTCATGGGGCTACCATAAGTCAACATGGGCCTTGAAGGCACACACACACAGCATACTCTCCAATATTTCGTGGGTGAAAACTGGGACACATCTGGCCAAGCAACATCAGTGTGTGGTCACAATGGCAAAAGTTATTAATGAGTATGGACATGCAAGCTAGGAGAGGATGCAGCAGCATGCTTTTGCCTGAGCCTCCTGGGAAGGGCAAGATTGTTGTTGTTGTTGTTGTTGTGTGCCTTCCAGTATTTTCTCTGATGCTAACCTGCTTACACAGCTTTCACAGCATTGGAGGAAAATGGGTCATGTGTTTGCACTTTCATTTTCTTTGTTTACTTTTGCACTATATAACCCTTGAGAGTCTATCTTGCATTTGTCTACGCTTGGAAGGGAGTGTACCCAGACCGTGGTGCCCCATATGCCCAGCAAAGGAGTTTGATTTGACTGCCAACTAAAGGGATGGGTTTGGATATACAGTTGTCCCTTCTTATTCACTGGGGTTTGGTTCCAGGACCCCCCACCCGTGGATACCCAAATCCATGAATACTCAAGTCCCATGATATGCAATGGCATAGCAAAATGGTGTCCCTTATATAAGATGGTAAAATCAAGGTTTGCTTTTTGGATTATTATTTTTTAAAGAATATTTTCAAGCTGTGAATACTTAAATCCGTGGATACCAATGCCATGGATACAGAGGGACAACTGTAATTTGTTTGGGGACCCAATTCTCCCATTGCCTGTGAGGAGTGCTGGACCTCATCAGCCAAAGGGCTAGAATGCTTCTCTACTGTGTACCATCTGCCATACCATTCACCACCCATAAAACTTATGCTATAGCAGTCATGTGAGTCAGTGTCCAGCACTGAAAGAACCCTAGGAGGGGCCTGGAACTACACCCAGTTCTGCAGTGATACAAGAAGCAAGCTGTTGTTGTATACCTTCAAGTCATTTCTGACTTATGGCAACCCTAAGCAAGCCTATCAAGGGGTTTTCTTGACAGAATTTGTTCAGAAGGGAGTTGCCCTTGCCTTCCTCTGAGGCTGAGAGAGTGCGGCTTGCCCAGGGTCACCCAATGGGTTTCGATGGCTGAGCAGGGATTTGAATTCTGGTCTCCCAATGTCCTAGTCCAACACTCAAACCACTACACCACACTGGCTTTATGACTTGCTCAAGATCACCCAGTGGGTCTCCATGGCCAAGTAGGAATTTGAACCCTGGTCTCCAGAGTTTAATGCCCAAACCACTACACCATACCATAGGAAACAAGAGAAGTGGCATCCTAAATGAATGAATGAATGAATAAAATATAAAGGGTGTGGGTTTTTCCATTGCTTACGTGCTGAACAAAATAGTTTTTGTCAAGCAGCGTCTAAAGGAAAAGGTGAGTTGTGATCCCCAGTAAAAGAGAATAAGAGAAGCAGCAGTATTGTACAGACACCTTGTTCCACATCACATCCATGTTCCTGCTGGGGCTAGTGATAGCCATTCTCAATCACCTGGTGCTTCCCACTCTCTGAAATTACTCCATCTGTTCTCCCTTCCTGCCTCTCATGCCTAGCACTACCTTCCTTCCTTCCAATTCTTTCTCCAAAGCCACTTTTCCCTGCAGAGCTTTTGGCTTCTTTCCTCAGCCCCAGCTAAAAGGTTCAATTGTGTATGTGAACTTGAATTTGCTTACGATCTTTCTCTCACCTAGGCTGTCACTTTCTGTTCACTGGCATCCCAGCCTCCCACCCTGCCCTTTGTCATCTGAACTTCTCAGCCTTGAGATTGTAAGGTCCTTGAGAGGGAAGAGGCCTGTAGGTTTTGTGGTTGGTATAAGTGCTACTCAAAGCACTTATAGGTTGGTGGTGCTACACAAATAGTTTATTCTAGAACAGAAGCAATTCAAGGGATTCTAGAGAAGTCTCTTGTCGTTCAGACGCCAAGCTGTGCATCTTGTAACTGCCTCAAGAACGAAGCAGTATGTTAACTAGCATAAAAGCATATCAGTATTAAATCAGAATGGAAAGGAAGCTTCATTGGTAATCCCATTTAACCTGAATGAACCTCCGATGATAAAAATCTGCTCTTGTACCCCCATTTAACATGAACAAACCTCGAATGACAAGAATTCTTTGCCAAATATCCCAGAAATAAACAGAAATGTTGGGTAACATGAGCTTTCCCTAATTGGCTCTCCTCCAGATGTTTTGGACTACAACTCACCTCCTATCCGGCACACCAGTCCATTGGCAACATGGACTGGGGATGATGGTAGTTGTAGTCAAACCAGTGGTGGCACGAAGGGCGTACGGCAAGGCTGAACCACACTAGGCGATACTTTCAGGGCGAGGGGGTGACATTGGCCTTAGTAACACCACAGACTCCAACATATCTGGAGCGCGCTCCGTTAAGGGAAGTCCAATTTACATTCTACTCCATGAAGTCCCATTTAAACAAATAGCAACAGGATGATTAAATTTTTGATAAAGGATGGCATGAGTAGACTGATGCTTTATGTTAAATAAGCCGCAAAAACCTGTGAGGGGAAAACACACACACACACACCCCAAAACCAGCTAGAGGAAACCTCTGGAGAGCTTTTGGAGTGTTTTCTATCTTGAAAAGCATGACTGATGATTTGCAGCTGTAAAATTGCAGATGCTTGGGGCTGGAGAGAAGAGTAACTAAATAGGAGCTCTCAGGCTGAAGATTGTTGAGGGAAACAAACTGTTTGTTTATTGCTTTGTTTTATGAACCAGTACAAGAAGCTATTGACACAGCCATGTGTGGAAATGTTCAAAAGAGTGGGCTGTAGTACTTTGTGAGTCTGCAAAAGGGACTTGGCTGGGATTTGAAGGTCATTTGGAAATGGTGAAGGCAGGGATTTTAATTCACCCTGCGCCCACTGCAATTTGCCCTTACTACGAATTTAGGCCTGGCTCAGATAAATAAATATGTTAATAAATCAATTTAAATAAATGTTGGAACAATGAGCTAGTCCTGGGCCAAAGTACGCCATACCAAAAAAATGAGGGCTCTTTCCCAAACCAAATCATCATCATCATCATCTGAGAAAATGACTGTGGTTCCAGTGGATGCTCTGAGAGGAATGCCAAATGGATTGACAAAACAGCAGAATGCAATTGCCATAGGTAGGATTACAATAGCTGAATGACAAAAAGTGATTCTACTTGGAGGTGCCATGTTATCTGACAAAATCTCACTGATTCGTAGATTCTTGGATAGAATTTGAATCCTTGATGGTTCAAACTCTACTTAGTAACATCTGGTAGACTGTGAAACCAAGATAATAATATTACAAAAAATGATACTACTTGGAACATACCACATTTTCCAACCATATCTCACTAAATACTTCATAGAATCATAGCGTTGGAAGAGACCATAAGGGCCATCTAGTCCAACCCCATGGCCTGCAGGAATACACAATCGAAGCGCTCCCGACGGATGGCCATCCACCCTCTCTTTAAAAACCACCAAAGAAGGAAATTCCACCATACCCCAAGGTAGAGTATTCCACTGTTGAACAGCTCTTATCCTCAGGAAGTTCTTCCTCATGTTTAGGTGGAATCTCTTTTCCCGTAGTTTGAACCCATTGCTCCGTGTCCTAGTCTCTGGAGCAGCAGAAAACAAGCTTGCTCCATCCTCAGTATGACATCCCTTCAAGTATTTAAACATTCCTATCATGTCCCCTCTTAACCTTTTCTTCTCCAGGCTAAACATACTCAGCTTCCTAAGCTGCTCCTCATAGGACATGGCTTCCAGACCTCCCACCATTTTGGTTGCCCTCCTCTGGACACGTACCAGTTTGTCAATATCCTTCTTGAATTGTGGTGCTCAGAACTGTGCACAGTATTCCAGGTGAGGTCTGACCAGAGCAGAATAAAGTGGTACTATTACATCCTTTGATCTAGACATAATACTCCTATTTATGTAGCCTAGAATCGCACTGGCTGTTTTCGCTGCTGCATCACACTGCTGACTCATGAGTAGCTTGTGGTCCACTAATATTCCTAGATCCCTTTCATGATCAAATGTTAACCACTGCCCAGTGGTATAGTAAAGGTTAATTTGTATTAGTGGTTTTGTTAAATACTTTTTTGCATTAGCTTTGGCAGTCTGAGCCTGGAAAATGATTAGAAGACTGAGGATAGACTAGGGGAGTGAGTTTTCCTCTGTTGCTAATCTGCTTGCTTGGTTCTCATAACTGGGGTGGGTGGGAAGGGGGGAAACGGAGAATGGGTATGAGAACTATGCAAGCAGGTTAACAATACAGGAAAATTCATTATCCCGGTCTGTTCTCAGTCTTCATATCATTTCCTAGCATCAAACTACAATTGCAAATGCAAAAAAGTATCCAACAAGATCACTAATACAAATGAACCCTTTTGTTCCACAGGACAGTTGTCAATGTTTGGCCAGAATGCTAACAAGGGCTCCCAAACCCACCTGCCCAGCAGCAGGGGCCCAGCTCACGGTACCTAGTCCCAGACCAAGTATAACATTTTATTGAAGACTAAACCAAGGAGGTCTGAGATCCAGAAATAGAATGCCTATACTGGGTAATTTTACAGACTCTGGCAGGCTTATATTTAGTGCTGTCCGATGATGAATGATCAACTAAAACATCATTAATCACTTAAGCAAATTAATTCCTTATTTGAATAAAAAATTAAGAACCAGGGAGGACAACTGGTCATGGACCAGTGGGATCTGGTTTTATAGCCCAGCTCTGCTTGGAAACACATAAAGTGAACCTTGGATAAAACACTCACTCTCTGTCTAATTTACCTCATGAGGCATAGCCCCATTTATTATTGTTGTTGTGTGCCTTCAGGTTGTTTCCAACTTATGGTAAACCTATCACAGAGTTTATTTTGCAAGACTTGTTCGGAGGGGATTTGCCTTTGCCTTCCTATGAGGCTGAGAGAGTGTGACTTGCCCAAGGTCACGAAGTTAAATATGTACAAAACATGCTGAGCCAGGTTCTAAAACATCCTGACATGTTTTGCTGATTTGATAACAGCTAGAACACCAAAATAAGATATGAAGAATTATGAAATGCATGGTTTGGAAACAATTGCTATTGTGTGCCTTCAGGTTGTTTTTAAGTAATGGTGACCCTGAGGTGACTCTATCACAGCGTTTTCTTGGCAAGATTTGTTCAGAGGGGATTTGCCTTTGCCTTTCTGTGAGACTGAGAGTATGTGTGACTTGCCCAAGGTCACTCAGTGGGTTTCCATGGCCGAGTGGGGATTCAAACCATGGTCTCCCAGTGTCTTAGTCCAACACTCAAACCTCTACACTATGCAGGCTCTCATATAGGGAGATACAGTCCTTCAAATAGCCTGGACCAGAGACATATAAGGCTTTATAGGTCATAACCAGCCCTTTGAATTCTGCCTGGAAATATTTAGTTTTGGACTAAAATGTTGCAACCTGACACTTGTAGCTAACCTTAATGGGATTGGCTTTGTGTAATGTAAAAGATGTGTAGTTGATATCAATGCCTCATTATTATGCTAAAAATTAATTTAAAATAAAACTAAAAACAAGGTGGTGCATGATACTTGGTATCAGTACAAACCACCCTCAAGCAGCTACATCATTCTTATGATAACACCTGTCCTGTTGGGCTTATGAGCTGCTAGTTCTTCAAACTATTGTGGAGGTGATGTTGCTGCAGGGCATAGTGAGGAATTAACATGGCTACTTGCAGCCCAACTCACTTCTTTGCTACATATATCATCATCTTCTAAGCAGAAGGTGGTGTACCAGGTCTTGAGGACCTCATTAAACCTAGAGCCTACCGCAAGTAGAATGGGGCATTTCAGGGCAGTTGTTTCAGGGCACCGTGGTTCTGCTTGCGTATCAATTGATAATTGATAGCTTTGTTAAGAAAATGCAGTAAAAACCATTTCTGTTTGGTTGGCATTGTCTTGCAAAACCATTTGGGTAACGGTTAGTTAAGGTAAGGGTTAGGGTTATTATTAATTATCCGTTGATATTATTGATAGTTGATAATAATAGTTGATAATAACCCTAACCCTAACCTATACCTTAATCCTAACCCTTACCCAAATGGTTTTGCAAGACAATCCCAACCAAACAGAAATGGTTTTGATTGCATTTCCATGACAAAGTTATCAATTATCAATTGATATGCAAGCAGAATAATGCTGCACTGAAATCCCCCCCCCCCACTGAACTGGCTCATTTAAACATCCTGGACCCACCTCAAATGAGATATAAACCCATTTTCACTTCCATGAAAGTAAAGATAAAGGAAGAGATAAATGAAATAGCTGTGTTAGTCTGTTGGACACCTGAGGAAGTGGACTGATATCCATGAAAGCTCATGTTAAAATATAGTCTTCAAGGTGATGCTAACATATTCTCCACCATTTCACAGCTGAATAAACCAGGACGCATATGGCCAAGCAACATCAGAGTGTGGTCAGATTGGCAACAGGTATTAATGAGGAAGAACACACAAGCTGTGAGAGGCCACAGCAGTTTGCTTTTGCCTGGGTGTACTGGGAAGGATAAGATTCTGCCTCCTCTTCTCCTCTCCCTGAATACAAACTGAACACAAACTATTTCTGCACTTTGCAATTGGTTTGCACCAAGTGAAGTAAGCTGAAGACAAAAAATGGGGGACATGGGAAGAGGAAAGAGAAACTGGAGCATTTTAAAAGCAGCAGAAAAAGTGGGGATGACATAGGACTGTTCCTCCCAAATCAGGACAGTTGGAGGGTGTGTGCTAATTTTCCCCTCCCTTTCCCCCTTTTTAAACCAACAGAGAAATACTTGGGGGTTGTTTAAATGGTTAAAAAAAAAACAAACTCATGGAATTCTCTGGGAATCCTGCCTGTCTAAATGGGATCAAGCACCAATCAACACTATTCAGAAGGAGGGGGGCCCAAAATGGCAAAAACAATGCAGAAAAAGCCTTTACGGATTTCCCTGTTGTTTTTTAAAAGCAGCAAGGGAGGCATGTATTCCTGCTCATTGGGACAAGTGAACGACAAGCGATTCGAAGAGAAGCGTAAAGCTGATTGGATGGGTGAGAGCAGGGGCGGGGCTTGCTACCAGGGCAAGCACCTGCTGCTGCCATGTTGGATTTTCGCCTTAGCGAGTGATTGCTAAGGCGATAAAATGGGGCGGGGTTTGTTTTGTTTTGCTTTCCTGTTAAAATTGGAAAATCACTATATTGCTCCAGTGCACCTTGGATTACTTAAAAAAATAAAGGCAGCATTGAAGAACTAACGCAAGTAAATCACTCATGGCCTCCATCTGGAATGTGAGGATTATGGAGGCTTCTGAGGCCAAAAACACTATCCAGACATGTTGCTGCTGCTGCAAAATGCCATTACTATGAAGTACTCCATTCTTCCACCCCTCGTGTAGATGGGTCCTTGCCCTCTACCTCCACCTTGGGCATGTTCAGAGAAAATTGCCCAACAAGAGACTGGCAGTCAACTGCCACCTGTGGAGTAAGGGTGCTTTCTTTTGACACTGGATATGGATGCCAGAATAAACAAGGTCAGAGCAGTTAGTAGAGAAACTTGCAAAAGGCAAAAAGATCAGCACCGCTGTGCGTAGCCCAAGTGACCTTTGATGATCTCCTCTTGCTTTTCTACTCATCTTTGAACCCTCAAGTCTTATTGACAAGATGAAGAGCGTGTGGATGTCTGCAAGTCCTCCTCTATGTGTGTGTGTGTGTGTGTGTGTATGTGTTTTAAAATCCATTTCAGCACTTTCCCTCAGTATAAATATTTAACAAGTCTTTAAAAACTGGGAGCCATTCAAAGCTCTGTCTGCTTCTTCGATGATGCATCCACTTAGCAACAGTAAAATAAAATAAAATAAAAACCTTCAGAGCAGCTGGCAAAATCCCCAATCGAGCACCAGCCAAGCTTCCATTGCTGAGCAACCTT
Organism: Gambelia wislizenii; assembly: GCA_030847615.1. Taxonomy (NCBI): domain Eukaryota; kingdom Metazoa; phylum Chordata; class Lepidosauria; order Squamata; family Crotaphytidae; genus Gambelia; species Gambelia wislizenii. The sequence continues at coordinate 38,250,575 of JAUMIR010000007.1, forward strand.
CATTAATATTTGAGAAAAGTAGTTTGTCATTCTCTAGAACTGTTGACAGGACTTTGCCCTTTCATTTTATTTTTTTATCCTATTTCCTTTTTAAAGGGGAAGGCAACAATAAAGGGAAAGAAAATCCAGGAGCTGTTACAATGTGTGACTGTCAGGACAGCTCAGGAACTACAGTAATCTTCTCACAGGGCCATATAGCAAATTATTGTTCTTGGCAGGCCTACAAACAGATGCTTGTCCTCTGGAAAGCAGATATGGGTCTAATCAGACTGAGGGGCTGCCAAACTGAAAACTGGAGAGGGCTCCTGGACTTTTAATGATAGTTTAGAAGAAGGATTTTCACCAGGTGTTGCTTGCCATGCAACCAGGTAACAAACATCACCTGCTAATATTCCTTTTTCTATGCAGCTATCAAAGTTACAGGACCTGTCTGCTGTTTCCACTCTGGCAACCCTATTTAGATCCAAGTGGAGTAATAAACGGAACCTACAGAAGTCTCAACCTACCAAATTCTCATTGATTCAATGGGTCTACTCAATTGGCCTATGCCCACACTATTCCAGAGCTGCTATGTGGTCTTTTTTCACACCTCAGCCTGTCACCTTGTGAAGAAAACTTCTGGAAAACTCCTTTCCATTCACCTCTTACCTGCACTCCTGTTCCTCCATTTGTCTATCATCCATGCCAGCCATGCTTCGTCTTGGAAAGATGTGACCAGTGGGGTGCCACAGGGTTCTGTCCTGGGTCCAGTGCTATTCAACATCTTTATCAATGACTTGGATGGTGAAATTAGGGGCATACTTATCAAATTTGCAGATGACACCAAATTAGGAGGAGTAGCTAATACCCTAGAGGACAGGATCAAAATTCAAAATGACCTGGATATAATGGAGAGCTGGGCCAAAGCTAACAAAATGAAATTCAATACGGAGAATTGTAAGGTACTGCACTTAGGGCGAAAAACGAAATGCATAGATACAGGATGGTGGAGACCTGGCTGAACGAGACTATGTGTGAAAGGGGTCTAGGAGTCCTAGTAGACCACAAGTTGAACATGAGTCAACAGTGTGATGCGGCAGCTAAAAAGGCCAATGCGATTTTGGGCTGCATCAATAGAAGTATAGTGTCTAGATCAAGGGAATAGTGCCACTCTATTCTGCCTTGGTCAGGCCTCACCTAGAATACTATGTCCAGTTCTGGGCACCACAATTAAAAAAGGATATTAACAAATTGGAGCGTGTCCAGAGGAAGGCAACTAAAATGGTGAAAGGTCTGGAAACCATGCCTTATGAGGAAAGACTTAGGGAGCAGGGTATGTTTAGCCTGGAAAAAAGACGGTTAAGAGGCGATATGATAGCCCTGTTTAAGTATTTGAAGGGGTGTCACGCTGAGGATGGAGCAGGCTTGTTTTCTGCTGCTCCAGAGACTGGAACACGTAGCAATGGATGCAAGCTCTAGGAACAGTGATTCCACCTCAACATCAGGAGGAACTTTCTGACAGTAAGAGCTGTTTGGCAGTGGAACACACTCCCTCGGAGCATGGTGGGGTCTCCTTCCTTGGAGGTCTTTAAACAGAGGCTGGATGGCCATCTGTCAGCGATGCTTTGATTGTGTATTCCTGCATGGCAGGGGGTTGGAGTGGATGGCCCTTGTGGTCTCTTCCAACTCTACAATTCTATGATTCTATGATTTCTCTCAATAAGCCTGTCATGGTATTGATGTCTTCTCTGGTTTCCACAGGAGAGTTGCTCCTTAAACACTCAATATGCTATATGCTTCTAGCATAGGGGAAATATGTCAACTTAATGACACTGGATCCCACAGTTACACAACCAATTGCTCACAGCCGTGAGCTTACCCACTGTGTAAGCAGTCAATTAGTTCCTTACCCAACAAATCAGAAGTATCAGGTAAAGGTGTGTTTGCGTGTGTGTGCGTGCAGAACAGGGGACTGTACCAGAGATCACACTGACAACTCCAATGGGAAAATATAAGCACTTGTGTGGCTTGGGTTTTTTTTTACATGAGCATAGTGCCCCAACACTATTTTGGCCATTTTATGGTTGCTGGTTGTTTTAACATAATCCTCTTAAGGGTACATGCCTTGTATGCAAGTAGCTAAGGCTGTACTTGGATAACTCTGTTTCTCTTGCTTGTCATACATACTTAATGGTGGGGAGGGACAACCAGTTTTCATATATCTTTTTGGAGAGGCTATTCAAGGAAATAAATAGGCTTTCCAAATCATGTTGGACATTTATTAATGTATGTAAATAAAGTCATTTTGAGTGTGGTTACAACAGATGGAGAAAATATGCATGTGTGTTAGCAGAATAAAACCTCATAGGATAGCTTTAAATCTGCTGTGGATCTTTTCTAATTTGAAAGATCAATGCCAAATGCCAAGGAAATGACAGGAGTTTGTAGGAGAAAGAAAAAGTATTCTGCCTGCGAATAGAAAGACAGGTAAGGGTTGTTGTTGTTTTTCCTTTTGTTACTGTTACATGCTCTCTATAGAACCCCAGAATATATTGACTCTGAAAAACAGAGATGATGCCTAATTTGCCACAGGTACCAGGAAAGGGCCCTCTTCAACAGAGATGCCAGATACAGAGTCAACCCACATATAGCCCACTTTCTAATTCTTGACAGCAGCTCCTGATGAGTTCAGATAAAGGATTCTTTTCACCCAACCAATCATTTTAAGTGGAGATGCAGGGAACTGAACCTGGGAACTTCTATATAACAAATATAAGGGTGTAAAGTATTGACTATTGGAGAAAAGACCCAACTGTCATAACTGCTTCAGTGAATCAGAAATGTATGTTGTACTAAATAAGAGAACAGACAAGTCCATCCGTCTATTATCTCTGCACCTGTCTCTGCAACAGCTCAAACCCCCATTTTGCAGACAACTTAAAAACACCAGTCAAATGGTTGGTTCCTTTAAGCTTATTTACTGATAGCTGAATGCTTTAATTTTCTATTTCCCAGATTCCAAAAACAAACCCCAACAAAATTCAGATTTTTTTTAATGACCAATATTTTGTTCCAAAAACATACAACCTTATCAGCTAATTAATAAGAGCTATTTTACAAACATACATACATCTGGATAATTAGAACAATAAATTCTTTTTTTCCTTAGACATTCAAACATGATCAGTTAAAAATACAGGATAATTAATAAGAGGACTCTTTTTTTCATTTTGAAGAATATTTCCAGATTGGGATGCTTTCATTTTGCTTAAAACTAGTGTCTGTTAAAAGGAGTAAATGATTGTATGGTGAACAAATAAAATACAATTCTAGTTAGAGAATTTCAAACAACATATTTCTTTTTTAAAGAAGAGCAAAGTAGTGCTCTGGCTGCAGCATCCCTTTTGGAGAACATCTGCTTATCCGGTGATGAATAAGTAGTGGGCTGAAGGGGAAGCAAAGGATCTCTTTGGAATGAAACAGAGGAATCAAATATACCCATGAAATATATAAGCTGCACTGAGATTCCAAAATTGGGGGTGGGAGGAGCACACATAAAACACAGAACGATTTCTATCAAAAAGGAGAATTAACTAACATGTTGGAACACATACCCTTATGCAAACATGGGAAGATGGAAAACACTTGGCATCTCTGAACTCATGCAGCTCTTTTCAAGCTTTGGTGATTGGAATCCAGGGTGCCTTTCTTTTCAGCAGCTATAAAAGCCTTTTCAGGAGCTCAGCACACCAATCCAGTACACCCAACATCCACAAGCAGCACAGGACCTGTATGCACCCTCCACCCACATCATCAACCCCATTCTTTGCTACTTTCAAATAGTTGGTTGTGGAAGGAAGATTAGCAATGAGTGACACAATCCAATTTTTTTTTAAAAAAAGTGACTGGCCTAGGATTGTTATGCAAAAAAACTCCCCTCTGTATAGAACATCAAAGTTCTATTCTCTCCCATTCTTCTTTTTCTGCAGTGAAGTCTGATTTATACTTGCAGCAAAATGAGGTAAGAATGAGGTGGTAAGAGACCTGAGGTGGTAGAATACATCATTACAAGTGAACTCCAAGATAGGATGGGAGCATAGCTCTGAAAGCAGCCACATGAAACACAACTCTCTATAAGTACAAAACTATCTCAACAAGATGCAGCCTGGGGGGGAAGGGCATTCAAAAATATGATTCCTCCCAGTCTTGCAATCTTCCACATTTTGAGATGTAGCTGCTAAGAACTGGTTTAGTTAGAGAGCAAATCTATAGCAGAAATTTGAGCCAATAAGAGGCATAGTGCAGAAATGCAAATTACAAATAATGATGTTACAAGTAAAGAAAGTTGCTTTAGCTCATGTTGACAATGGAAAATGGAGTCCTGTTCAAAAGAAAAGCACATTTGTCAAGAGCAGGCTTTCCTAGCCTGCCGCCCTCCAGATGGGCCAAACTGCAACTCCCAAAATTCTCCCGTCAGTATGCTCTATAGTTTTGCTTTGCTTGTGGTCCCAGACAACCCTGAGGCAAAAAAATGATGAGACTGTTCTGCTCTCAGGATTCTACCAACTCATTCTGCCTCATGTATAAGCCAAAATTATACATAAGCAGGCTGCTTAGGAAGCTGCCATCTGGATCCAGGCCTGGCTCTCTGAATGTAAATCCTGACAAAACGATTCCTTAAATCCAGACTAAAAACAAGCCATGATTTCCTAAGTAGTACTGTAGCACAGACATCATAATATTCTCCTGTTAATAAAGTCTTTCATTATTAGTATTTTTTTTCAGTGGGAGTGTGGAAAGAAAAGACTGTTCCATCCAACTGTTCAGTCCAAAGAAGGGAATGTTCACAGCCAGCAGTGAAGGACAGGAAAGATCTCTTTGGCTGGAATTCCTCATGGCTATTTTAGTACACTAAAAATAATAATAATTATTTTAAAAAACCCACACACCCAAAACCAATGGGAACCCCACAAAGTGCATTTTAGTATTGACCCTCTTCACAAAAATGGATCTGTGCCTGGGGCCAGTTGTACAGTAGACGCGCTAGGGAGTAAAAGAGATCCCCAGTGATTTTAGGTTATGGTGTTGGGAACAATTGGTGATCCCCATTTCTCACCACCTTCTTTTTCTTATAGCAGAATAATGCCCTTAATGGGAGATTGCAAATCTTAAAAACACACACAATCACTTCTCCCCTCCAGCAACAGGACATGAGCACAACACTTTTTCACTTCCTGGGGGAGGGGGGGAGTGGCTCGCTCAACTATGAAGGACCAAGAAAGACTTCTCATGTTTTGCTGCTTTTTTTAGGTTGATTCTCAAAGGATTATGGCAACCTGATTCCCAGACATATTTAAAAGCTGCTAAAGAACACTTCTGTTAGCATCATGTGGTAAAATTTATAATCCAAATATAAGTGCAGTAAAGATTTGTGGGACTCTTCCAATGACAACAAAAAAGCAGCAAAGGGACTGGTAACAGTAATCTGGAAAAGAAATCTAGAGTCCTAACTGTTCAAAAGCTATTTGTGCTAGGGAAAGATCAGAAAGACGAGTCTGATTCCTGATAGCTCCAGGCATTCATACCCTGGGCTACGTATGGCAAGGTAAGGGAAGAGAGAAAAATGTTATGAGCCCAATGTCAATACAGTTAAGAATCTACAAAAATGCCAACCCAACATTAGGAAAAGATGTTAGAAGTCCAAGTTCGTTTTGTCAACTCAGGCACAGTCTTCGTAAAGATAAGCAATGGTGAAATAAAGCTTCATACAGAAAAGACAGACACTAGAATTTTAGGTGTTATTCCTAGGAAAATTTAGAAATGAAAACTACCAGAACACTGTAGTGCTTGGGTTGGCACTGTTAACAGAAAGCTCCCCTAGGTATGGAAGGAGATTCTTTGGCTTTGGAGAGCTTCCTGCCACTGATCCTGAGCCACACAAGTGGCTTCTGGACAATCTACAATCTCCTTTCCATTTCAACATGCATCAGTTTATGATTGATCTGAAATTTCTGTGGATGGAGGGAGGAATGGGAATAAAAATAATCTCTTTTCAACTGGTCCATTTCAGTACTTGTCCTCCTGTGAGAGAAAGGAGAGGTTTTGTGTTTCGCATGACTGGGGAACTGCAGTTTTGATTCTCTAGGCCATTATAGCTACAGGGAAAATGTGTTTACGTGTTAATGGAGCAGGCTATATATGACCTTCACGCAGGAAGGAGGGGAAAAGAGAAGATTCTCCACACTTTGTAGTGCATACAGCATATTCAAGAGAGGAGGGGGTGCCCACATCATGGGGACTTCTAGAATTTGGCACTTTTAGATCTGGCTGGTTGCAGGAAAAAACCAACAAAACAAAAGGTCCAGGATTTGATACTTGGTGCAGGAAAAAAGTAATCATCAGCCTCTAACAGCCACTTGCAATGAAAGTTTCCAAGGCAAAAGCTGTATCCTGAATTGCCTATCTCATACAGGTACTCAGTACCAAGTACCAACATTGGTAACCAGTCTGCACTATCCTGTGTTTTACAGCTGCACTGTGAGGCTTACAATTGCATTTTGAGAGAGAGAGTTTGGTTTTAAAACACCAAGATGCAAGAATTCAGTTAGAAAAATATTACACAGCATCATCTAACTATTCTGATTATTTTTTTTCTCTCCCAACCAGTGTGATATCAGAGCACTTTGGCACAAACATTGTAAAACAACATGACTGCAAACCAAGCCATGTTCCCTCTCCCCACATAATGATCAACAAGACTGCTCCCGACCAGAGTAGTGAAAATCCCTGGCCTCATATGCAGAAGTACAACGTGGCTAATTCCAGTGGCAGCTACTGCTTTACAACAGAAGGGACTCAGCAGAAACACTGTGCTTCTGAAAGATTTCAAACATGCTTGCCTTGTTCTGTAAAAAGTTCTCCCCCCACAACTTTCCCCCCAAAGACAAAAATGCCATGGGGCTGCCTTCAAAGAGGAGCTATGAACAAGATCCAACCAGAGTTGAAGGTGTGAGGATAGAAGCAAAAATCCCATCCCTTCCCGCTCCTCCTCCTCCTGTGTCCATGTCTCAGTGAAGGAGAACCCAAAGGGGGACTAGGATGCCAGCTTTCAAGTGCCTGATTGTGCAGTGCATGGCAAAACTGTCATTGCACAAGAGGAAGGCCTATCTACCTATTCTGAATGCATTCTCTTACATGGGCAACTCTTTTTGAGAGGTGGACTGGTCACTATGGAATCCAGTCCAGTGAAAAATGAAGACATATTTACACTCACACACATGCATTCCTCAGCACTGAATTCAAGAACAGAGGGATGCATGGGGCCTACGAACTGGCACTATCCATATTCTTTTTCTTTTCTTTTTTTAAAGCAAAAAAAAAAAAAAAACAAATTAAAGTGTGCTTTCAGTACACGGAATGAAGTCAAATAAATACATTGATTTTTTTAAATGTCTAAATACATTTGTATATCCTACACCCAAAGCTTTATACATTTGGTTTCTTCTTTTTTTCTGTTCCTTATTTCCTCTGTTTGGAATCAAAAAGAATTTCAGGTAGAAAGAGGAGAAGAACAAAATCACCACCCCTCTCCGACAGGCTACTGCAGAGGCCAAAACCCCTCCACTTTGTGTTTAGATGGTCCATGGAAAGAGGCCTCTCACACCCCCAAAGTCCAGGCAGACGCCAACAAGCACCGATGCAAGACTGCTGCTTCCATCCAACCTTCAGCCACTTACAGGAAGCATGACTAACTTTTATCTAAGGGAGGAAAAAAAGAGAAAAAAGTAGAGAAATGTTCAGAGGTGGACCACAGTTAAAGGGCATTTTGGGATGCACCCCCATTAAGTCACACAGTTATTGCCTAGTGCCACATTTGTCTATGAGAGCTATCTAGTCTCAACCACAAGTATACAATCAAGATAGCTCTGCCTCAGCATGTTACAGTATCTTAGGGAAAATACTTTGACTCACTGAAGGAGAAAGAAGAGAGAATGTGAAGAGTTAGGAGTGGTGTGCTTCTCATCTTACCAGCCATGGCAATGTAACTACTGCTAACACAAGGGAGACAGCAAAACAACTAGAGTTTATCAAGCTTTCTAGATGTGACAAACATAAGTACACTATCCAGGGAGAAAAAAGACATGCACAGACATGAGGAGCAGCTAAAGATAAAAATTACACTGAAAAGGGCAGGTGGAAATTTGACAGAGAGAAACTTGTGGGTTATCTCTGACCCTGCCAAAATGACATATCCCAAGAAAGCATTGCTGACTGCTGGCAGAACAGTTTATCAGTGCACTCACAAGGTGATATGGGGCGGGATGGTGGTCAAGGTTGTTCCTTCTTCTCCCAGCTGAACAGTGACAGGTAGAAGTGTTTTGGAAGCAGCTCCATCCAGCAGTCCCACCCAGTTGCTGCTGTGCAGCCAGCAAAGGAAGAGCAGCCTTGGCCCCATGGAGAAAGGTGAAGGATAAATTTTCCTTGGCTGTGCAACTGCAGCCAGACAACACCTGGGCATACTGTCACAGCCAATCAGTAACGGGGGGGGGGGACGGGGACGACAGCACCATACAGCTGTCCTTGCACATGTGAGGTAAAGGTGTTGCAGGTGGAAGTACATGATACCTCAGTGCACATCACTCCTAAAAATGCTGGCAGAACCAGGGCTTGCACCAGCATACCTTACCAACAGAAATCTGGACAAAGACTCCCATCACACATTTTTACTCAGGCCTGTGCTTATCTCTTAAATCTGAATATGAAAATGTAACTTGGGAGCAGGATTTGGCTGATCTTCTGTTGGCCCCTTAGAACCATAAATCCTTTTATACAGATGTATCGGTACACATTATCATAGGTGAGAGTGCTGAATGGGAGAAGAGCACCCCCATAACAGAAAATCCACTTAAGAAGAAAGAACACACTGTCAGCAAAGCTACATACTGATTTACAATGTTTTGTAGCCAGAGGTTTCTTCCAAAATATTTGGAGCTGTAATGTGGGCACTGAAGACTTTCACTAGAAAGATTAACAACTGGCTTCCCTAGAAGTGAAGGCCCTGTGATTATAAATGCATTACATGCCTTGTTTAGAAAGTACCGCAGGGAACAGGGAAGTTGTACCTGAGTGCTCATCTGTGGGGACTGATCCAGCCAGCCTTTGTTGAAGAGTAGCATAGTTCTCCTCTACCTCCTGAAAGATACAATCCACAGTACACATTTAATCTGCAATCCATTTAAAAAGCCAGTTGATTCAAATTCACTGTGACTACAAATGGCAAAGCTCTGAAACAATTTCACTGTTTCATTCTGAAGCCATCAATGGGAAATCAGCAGTGGCTGAAGAGGGAACATTTCTACTACCTTTTACCTATATTTATCCTGATTTCTCTCTGAATCTGGAAACAGTCTTACAGGTCTGGCAGAAGGTGATACAACTGAGGGGCTAAGCCTGAGAAGTGTATAGTGGCACTTTTGGGCTAGAGGAGTATCTTCTAACACCACCAACTGCCATTTGTCCTAGCCTATCCATCTCTAGTGTACCCTCCATAAGAAATGGCTATACAACTGTATATGACAGTATTTTACAGTATCTGGAAGGCCAAGAGTCACCAAGCCTATTGTTAAGATGGAGAAGACACACTGACTATAAGCAAATCCCATCTTCATGAGTTGGGGACTCTTCCAAGCCCCATCAACAGTCTTGTCATATCCACAGAAACTGTACTCCTGTGAGCCCTGTGAGCAAGAAATTGATGGTTCTGTCATAACAGTCTGAGGCACAGCTAAGAAACCACTCTCAAGTCTAATGAAGCCAAGGTTAATTCCCTCATTACTGCACTGTGTCTTGCAGTGTTTAGTCTTTATCAAGTTTCTTCAGCCCTGACTAAGGTTTGTGTCATAAAAGAGTCTGCAACAGGAAAAGTCTACAGTTTTTTTTCTGGACTTCAAAAAAGTAAAAAAATAAAATAAAATACATAAAAATAAAATACATCCTTAAACTCTGTCTCATGTTTGATATGCACATGTGGCCCAATACTCTTATTTCTCAGGACTGTTATAACATTGCAACAAGAGGATCCAGTTAATTACAAAAAACACTGCAATGTTTCTGATACTGTCGGCATAATCCTGTTCCTGCCATACACAGCAGCTATCACTTCCTTCCAGGCATTGTGTTCTCCTATCTTTTTTCATACCTGCCAGAGTCTTAAGATTCACAAGGAGGCTCTCTCTCAGCCCCAGCATCATCACAGGCTCATTTGATGAGGACATAAGACCTCTTAATTCCCAATTTCTCAACCTGTACACAAACTTAAAAACCTAAAAGGAAGCTACAAAATTTCCACAATAACATATTGTACCTTTAAGTGTTCAAGGTTGGCCTCTATCTTCTGGATGTAATGCATGATTAGGGTACGTGACTCTGGAGAGAAGGAGGGCTTTAGTACATCTGAGGAGGATTCCTTGGCAGCTTCCCAGTGGGAGGTCATTAATTCCTCCGCTAGAGGTGAGCTTGCTTGGTCTGGCTGGGTGTCCTGCAGAGATGTTGGCTGTTGGTGGGCAGAGTCCATTGTGCTGTTGCCTGCAGTGCACTGTAGAACCAACGAAGTTACCTCCTCATCGGTGGAGCTCTCCTGGACTGTGCCATAATCATCAAGGATCAAAAAATTTCCTGTGAAGAAAACAGTGCTAATGCTCCCATACAACAAGCTCTGCTAAGATGTGTGCTTACATGACTGAACAATATGCATGACTATGAATATGATTCATATTCTAAATTCTGAGGTCCACCCACATCAATTTTTTTTAAAAAAATGTACAGAAGGTACTGGAAATCTATATCTATATCTGTATCTACATCTTTTCTAAGGTATCTCTGGTGAATCAATCTTTTGATTGGATTAATTCTATTAGTCAATGTCTTATATTTTCTTGCCTTTTTCATCTCAGTGCCTTTTTTGGATGTTCTGGTTTACATTCACTGCCAGTTAATGTTCGGAATTATCATAAACCTAGGGACAGGCATTCAATTTTACATTTTCTTACCTGTCATTACTTCCATTTTGAAGAAGAACTTGCCTTATGGTCAATTTTTGTATTTAAAATTGTACAGTTCATATTAATTATAGATTAGTGCCTGATTATTTCTCAAAAAAACATTTGGACAGAGGTTTTCCTGAACATATTCTTTAGAATTCTAGGACTAAGACAGATAGATAACATAAGACACTCTTTATTACAGTATGACCCCGCACCTGCAGGGGATACATTCCCATACTTACCGTGGAAACGTGAGACTGCAAATAATAGCGAACCCTATTGAAGTGAGTAACTTCTGGCCCAACGTCCATTGGATGTATACCAGGGAATCGGTCCCATGGATACCGGTGTGTGTGTGTGTTGTACTGTACAACCATCAGTTAAACAATGGTCTGACAGTACTGTTTGTTTTTCCCATATGGCCATTTCGCCCCACTACAAAGATGCATAGCCTCTGAACTCAGGGGACTGTCGTGTGTGACACAATGGACAGCCTAGAGATGAGGAACTTTTGCACTGGGGCCCACAACCAATTAATATCATTCATCACTAGATGACTCACCTTGAGTGGCAATAGTGCCCCCTGCTTCCCCCCACCCCCATAGGACCCTAGATACAGCAGGAAAAGTTCTGCTGCCCTCTACTCAAGTGCTTCCTTAGCCTTCTCTGAAACCACAATCCTGTCCCACTGAGGAAATTCAGGTTAAGCCCAATCTCTACTCAGACCTGACAGCCAAAGAAGTTGGAAGGGGTGACCTCAAGAGTCCTCAGAATTGCTATTCCTCCTGCATTTGTTGTGGCAAAACAACAACAGACAAAAAACCTACCATGCTTGGTAGGTTCAGCTGGCAGAGGTTAAATGTAGCTGCCACTTCTACCATTCTGTCCTCAAGCTCCGCAGCTGGAGGTGATGCAGGCAATGAAACTTTGCCTCTGCCTGTCCCTCTGGGTGTGTGTATGTGGTGGGGGGACAAGGGGGAGAAGGTGGTGAAGAATAAAAGGACTGGCGGCAGAAGATGAATGTCAACCCATCCACTCTTAGTGCATGTCAGTTGGTAGAGGTGGTGGTGGTGGTGCAGTTTCAGTGATAAAATATGTCCCGTCCCCCCCTTAAGAGCAGTGCACTTGGAAGAACTCATCAAAAGTTTGATCTTGAAAAACAACCCCTCCTGTGGGAGAACTATATAATCACACCCTGTCAGCTGTCCAGTGTATTGGTTATCCCAAAGGTCTGGAATGTTCTCTAAGAGCCACAGAAGAACAAAGGCATCCTACACATGTTCAGATGTGCTCTCCTTGAACAACGATGCATAGGTTTACAGCCTATATCCTGGCATGCACAGTAAGCTATGATTGAGCTCTGGTTCAACAGAAAGTTGTGCCTGTTTGTATCATCAAAACTTTCAAATGTTGTTATTCCATACACCTGCAGCAGTATTTTATTTCAGTTCTATTATCTGTGGGATTTACTCACCTGAGATCCGCAATTGCACCTCTTCCACGTCCTTCCTTTCTGTCACTTCACCTTCTGATTGGTTCTCATCACTGTGGGCTTCACGAGCATCAAAAAAGTGCTCTCCACCATCCTCAGCACCTACACCTTCCAGCTCAGTGGTTGGGGTGTCTGGGTTTGTGCTCAGAGGGTCCGTTAACTGACTGCTACTTGACGTGGTGTCCCCTGGTTGCACAAACTCGCCTGAAGTCCGGTGACCAGAGCAAGGTTCAAAATTACTTGTTCCCATGTCAGAGGGCATCCTACTAACCCCAGGCAGGGATGCCTTGTCATTTTCTGAGTGCTGCAGTCCTCCCTGGATGCTGTTCTCCACCTGGATCCCCTGAGGAACTGTCCTGTGCCTGGAAAAATGTTGCCAGTCTTCAAGGGACTCTTGTTCAGACATGCCTAATTGCTGCATCAGCAACTTTTTCAACAAGCCCACTGAAAGAGACCAGAAAACAGTCAGTGCAGGCTGCCTCTTCTTGGACATACCTATATTAAGGCATTAAAGCTTGATGCTTTTGAGGAGTAGACCCAGCAGCCAGTTCTCGTTATTCTTTTTAAAAATATTTATTTATAATAAATGTTTATAACAAATATCAGTGGGTTTTAAGGTTGGTATAACATAAAGAAAACAACAATCATACATGAATGTGGCTGTATCCTTAGTAATAAGCAAGTATCGTAAGTATATGTGCATCTTAGGTAGACTCAGCTCTCACTACTCTGTTCAAAAAAGTTAAAAATATAAGCCAGCCTACTTTAACTTGATACCCTCCAGTTTTGGATGACAAATCCCATCAGTTTCCATCTGTGGTCAAGGATGCTGACGTTATCCTCAAATGCAGGAGGGTACCAAGAGGTGGGGAGGCAGAAATCAAAGTCGGAAGCAATAATCCCAAGAATCGCCCTTAGTATATAGCTATGAGCTCCTGTATTACAAGTAATGGAAGAGGTAGCTACCACCTCCTCCTCAAAACTCAGCATTTCCCAGACCTATGCAATCTAGCCCAATTCTCTGCTAGTGCAGGAACCTGGACTAGACAGCCCTCGGAGTAACTTCCAACTCTTATCATTCTGCCTCCCATTTCAAAGTTAATATGCCTCTGTACATCAATTGCTGATGAACTGGGGACATCAGCCTATCCTATTGTGAATCCCTGACTAGAATAGACCTACATAATTTATTGGGTTCACCTATATATTGACTCAGCATTCAACAATTGATTTAGTGGGTCTACTCTAGCTGGTACTAACCAACAGAATTCCACTGAGAGGGTCAGTTATACTCTTGTTTAGCTGGCGGACTTTCCATTGGCAACTGTTTGGCCATTTGGGAACAGAAGGTCAGGCTAGATAAACCTTTGGTTTGATCCAGTGTGGCTTATCATTACTGAGATTAGAATGGTACTATTCTGAGACACCTGGAGTATGAAACTCCTGTTCCTTTCCTTTTCTCTGGTTCTCTGGCTCTGCACCTGTTCTAATTAGAGAGCAGACCATGATGGCTGAACCTCTAAAAGCATAAGACAAGTTTGGGTGGGGGAGAGATTTCATAGACACGTTGTATCTCTGAATGTATATATCTGACCAGGCATTTAAAGGAGAAAGGAAGAGTACTCACTTCCTGTAAAGAACTGTGCTTTAAAAAGCATCATAAATCTTGTCATGTACCAGTATGTTCTACCAGTTAATCACGTACAGAGTAACTGAAAAAATGTTCTGTCAAGGCTGTTATCACAATCTGGAGATGGGACTGAAAAACTATTTTATCTTAATGGGCATTTTTCAAAACATACACAACTACTCAATTGTTGTCAGGTTTCTATCCATTTTACTGAGGTAGAAAATCATTTGAATGGCTTGTGCAACACCAAACTTTGCAGTTTCATGGGTTCGCTCTGTGCCTAGTTCTGGGTCATGCCTGCATGTTTTTGGACAATGTTTCTATTGAGAAAGGTAGTGGATGTGGTAGTGGCCCAAGAGACAAAGGAAGACTATAAAGTATCCCCCACATCCCTCAGTCAGTCCATTCTAGGTTTTTGTGTAATATACATCCTCAGCAACTTACAATTCCTTAGTGCATCCAATGCCCATCGGTCTTCAGAGATTTGGAATGGGAGCTCTAGGTTCGTGTGGCTGTAGCTGTCAGAGGATTCTTTGATCAGCAAGTCTGCTGGTGATTTTTCTCTGAACTGGCGGTCAGCCTCCAGGAGCTCTTCCTCTTCTACCTTTTCCGATATGGCTGTGGATGGAGACTCCATTTCCAGATGTTTATCTACCAAACAAATCACAAATGCTAAAATCAAAACAGTATCAACATTTCATTAAATTCCTCTCATTTAATAATGCACTGTCTAAGCTTATAGGTTTTGGGGAGGCTATAAAAATATTAAGCAGTTATTAAATATGCTAAATACACAGGTGCTTCTTAACCTTGGGCAGTGATTCTTAACCTGTTGTCTGTGGACCCCCCCCCCCAAGGGGCTGCAATGTCCTCACAGGGGGTCCGTGAAGGATTGCTCAGCCCACGTGACAGGAGCCAAGGCAAAGGCTGGCTAGCTTGGCCTGCGTATTTCTGTTCCATCTGCTCCAGCCACAAATTTGCAGGAAGAAGCAAGAGAAAAGTCTTCCCTCCCACCTCCAAAGCCTCTGAGGGAAGTGTTAATGGATTATGTAATTGTATCATCATCATCATCATCATCATCAAGTATTATTGATTTTATTGTTAGGGTTTTAAATCTTGAGTTAAGTCTTGGCAGTCCAAGGCAACAAAAGATATTTAAAGGAGGTCTCTGGTAAAGAAAAGATTAAGAGCCACTAACCTAGAGGAAATAAAGAGCATAGGTACAGTATAGGTTGTTTCTTAAACCCACTCTTCAAGTTCTCACCCCTGAAAGGATTTTCTAAACCAAGAAAAAAAAATCTTCCAACTAACCAGAACCAATTCTAGTACACAATTAACATATAAGAGGGTGATGATACCCAGGAAAAAATATCTATATTTTAACTTTTACCTGGGCTCTGCATACTATTCTCAGGAGTGGTTTGTTCTTCTTTCAGTTTCTGCTGGTCCTCTTCCTCATGGTCTTCCCTGAAAGCCAAGAATGTATAACAAGTCTATTACACACTGCTGTAGAGTATGTTGTTTTTGAAAGGACTCTGCCTTGTTATTGCATATCTAGCTTGAAAAGAAGCACCAAAATCTACACGTGTGTGTGTGTGTGTGTGTGTGTGTGTGCACCAGAGAGGGAAAAATGGAGGGAGTGAACTAGCATATGGATGGGAAAGACATTAAAAAAAAAAAAGTAACTTACTCGCACGGTCCCGACTGAGGTAATGGAATTACTCGTCTGCCAACTTTCACTGTTCCTGCCATCCGTGCTATGAGGTCCTGCCACCTGTAGGTAGGTAAGAACAACAAACAATGTCATCCTACAAAAACAAGTGTGCATCCAATTTTGAACAGAACTATTTGTGGATATTCTCCTCAAACAGGGTTTAAAAATTGTCCTCCTTATATTTCTTCTTCACCTGTATCTTATGATAGCAATTTAAAGTTTCTGTATAGGGATAGCAAGACTTAAGTGTCACCTACACCCTTGCCACATTTCAATCTATATCTCACTGGCTGGGATTAACTTTTCAAGTTTTTTTTATAATGTATTTTGCTTTCTTCTCTCAGGCTGTAGTAGTAACAATAGTAGTAGCAGTTATTATTATTATTGACCCCTTGATAGAAAAATGGGAAAAGCCCAAAGGAGAAGCGAAAAGGGACTAGAACGGATGTGTTCAGAATAAGCAAGCAGCCAAGAAAGGTTGTGCAAAGTCCCTGCCTTTCACTCTAGCTATTAGAATGTCTATAGGAGTAAATAATTTCCCCTTCCTTCTTTGACTGGAGGTCCTGTAGGAGATAAAGCCTAATCAACTGAAGTTAAGACTAAATCAAAAGCCTTTGGCCTATATAGGACCTACATCTGCTGACCATTTTTGTATGTGTATGATTGTCTTGGATTGATTACAACTGTTCTACGTATAAGACAAATCTTCTTGATCAGTACTACCTGGTGTCCCAGGAGTCATCAGCTGCCCGCTCACTGTGAGTTTCCAGGAAAGAAAGAATCAATTGCAGCCAATGGTACCAGTCCCTGCTGCATTAGGGAAAAAACTAACAGTCCTCCACATCAGAAAGAAACACTGTTCTAGATTATTATCTTATCTTAAAATTCATGAAAATTAAACAGCTGCTGTACATGCATAGATGTAGCCCCTGGAATTGCTATCTCTGTAAAACAACTAATCCTAGACTGAGGTACTGCCCATCCTGGAAGGACAGGCACACATGAGGGACTATGCATGGAAAAACAAGTCATCCATTAGATTCAAGTATAAGCCTTAAGTCGAAGCTGACTTGGGAGCAGTTAACAACAACAAAATAATTATTTAGATTCTTGTATGATTAATATGCTCTCTTATGACTATAGGAGGTGGAGTTAAGTATCTTTTAAAAGCATTGTTCTGAAACCACTCAATGTCATACCCTCAGTATTATATGTCACACAGACCTCTTATATGTTTAGTTAGTATTTAAAATGTTCTGGTATGACCAACAATCTATTTATCTGTCTTCTTTAATCTTTCTTTTGTTGTTTTGCTTATACTAAATTAACTGTATAAATGTAACTTATTCTGTTAGTGCTTCTGGCTTTCAAATCAGTGGTGCACAGCTCAGGATCTTCCAACATTCTTCTCATGATGACTTAATAGTGGTCATCTGGTTAAAATCCAATAGTTCTCATATACAGATGTAGACCAAGACAGCAAATACTGGCATTTACAGTTTGGATCCTGTTTCATAAGCTAATCTGGGCTCATTTTACCAAACAAACAAACAAACAAACAAAACCAACCAATCACCCCCCCC
Source organism: Gambelia wislizenii (assembly GCA_030847615.1). Classification (NCBI taxonomy): domain Eukaryota; kingdom Metazoa; phylum Chordata; class Lepidosauria; order Squamata; family Crotaphytidae; genus Gambelia; species Gambelia wislizenii. The sequence continues at coordinate 38,268,015 of JAUMIR010000007.1, forward strand.
CCCCAAAAAAAAGTGAAATGATGGTTGACTGGAGAAACTGTGGTCAGGAAGGGTGGAAGATGTAATTGGAAACTAGTGTGAAAAATCCTGGAAGTAGAGCAACAATGAAAGGCATGCTGATGACAGAACATTAGGATGGGACTGGGACTGTAGGCTTCACTAGGGCTTTGTGCATGAATAATGAAATAATAAACAACAAAAATGAAAAAAATGAAGGGGACCTGCCTTATCCCTTAATGGAAATCTACAAATAGAATACCGGTGTTCTCATCAGGCCACGTACAAATGCAGCAACAAAAGAAGAAAAAGAAAAGAAGCCTAGCAGAAGCCAAGAAAGCAAGCCAACGCCAGCAGTACAGCATTTTACTGAGCAAAGTGAGTCAAGACTACTCTGCAATTAATTGATAAGAGGGTTTTGTGCAGACCATGAGAAGAAAGTGCAACCTCTTCTCCATAGTTCATGAGGTAAAAGAAGTTAATAAATGGTTTGGAAATAAAAGCATGAATGTCTTACTGCAAAATTCTTGCCCCAAGAAAAAGTCAACTACATGGGTAAATCACAAGGAGAAGCAGAGTAATAGTAGTCAGAAGGCTGACACTCTTGCTTGCTTTGCCAAACAAGGTTAATGAAAATGCAGAGAATATTTGCACAAACTCCTGCAAACATGCTCTCAAATTCTTGCACTTCAGAATTTAACAGCCCATTTGAGATGTCAAATAGGTGAACCAAAAAAAAAAATATTATCAGACTGTTGAAGTCTTTTGTGATAAAGGACTCACTTTAATTGCACATTGCCTGCAGGGGGGAAAAAGACTTACACATTTCTCTTTCTTCAGTGAACTCAGTGAACTTTTCAAATTTATAATTAAAAATCCTCACCCCTTTCTGGAACATTTGCAACATGCACTGAAAGATGCTACATCAAGTGACTTCTAAATCTAAATCCTCTGTCAAAATCACTAAGCCTGTAGTGTACAAGAGCAATTGTTAAAATATATTATTCAGGTTTAACAGCAGCAACTAGGAATACAAATTCAAAGTTCAGTCCGAAACAGCTTCTCTCTATCAATGTTAATGGAGAAGAGAACTCGTAAAAAAAGAAAAAAAGGATCACTATAAACAATAGTAGGGCTGTCACAGACTGTTTCACTATGAACCTTTATGGTTATTCAGATTTGTAGTCACTCCAGATTTTCAGACTACACTGTTATAGTGTTACTATTCCACTTTAACTGCTCTGGCTTCCTGCTGTGGGATTCTGGGGTTCGTAGTTTAGTGAGGCCTAAGAGCTCTCTGGCTGAGAGTTGCAAATGCCCCTCCCTAAACTGCAAATCCCAGGAGTACATAGGAGGCAGCCTTAGCAGTTAAAGTGGAATAATAGTGCTATAACAGCGTTGTCTGAAAATCTAGACTGTGTGCAGACCCAGAGAAGGTTTTCTCTTCTGTTACTCCCAAATTGTGGAATACACTCCTCTCCTCTTGGAGTTAGGGATTAGTCCCCATTCTATGTTTTTAGAAAAAAGATCCAAGACACATCTTTTTAAGTTGGCCTTTTAAATTGTTTTAATGGCTTTTTTATGTTTAAGGGTTTAATTGTTGGCTTTAGTGTTCATGTCATTTTCATGGTTTGCAATTTGTTGCACAAAACCTTAGTGGTTATTACAGAAAGGTGGCATAAAATACTTGGAATGAATGAATGAATGAATGAAGAGAAGTGAATGCTGTTTTTAGTTTATGAAGCAGTGAGTATGGGAAAGTATTCAAGTAGGGAAGTTGAAAAGAAATAAACCAAGCAGCCATTAAAAAACACTGATATTTCAGTTTGTTGGAAAAATTAGGGATCCAGCTACATGGCATAAAATGACAGAACATTCAGTACAAGGTGGTGATATGGGATAATTCAATTTGTTTTGAGGTCTGCTATGAATATATGTTTAAGAGGCATCAAAATAGGCTTTTATGAGAACTTTGAAAAAAATAAAGACCAAGTATAACTCAATGGAACCAAACAACAATCAGGGAATTAACTGAGATAGGGAACAAGAAAACATGTGAGATGTCCTGGAATTGACTATGTCTGAAGCTAGTTTTATTATTATTTTGGTCTGGTAATGCCCATCAGATACCTCTAGAATTCTTGACCTTCTAAACAAATGTTTAATTACAGAGATTCCCACACATTCAGTAGGATGAAACTACTGTTATGAGAGACTTGAGGGCTTTTTCTAATGAACTGCAAGAGATGAATTGGTTCCTTATCAACATCCCTGAGCCTGTGAAACTCCTAGGAGTGTCTCTCTTTTTCAGTCTCTCTCAGCTGTAGTAAGGCAAGGCTTGGTAATAGTAGGTTGCTAGTCACATAGCACATCTCAAAATGTCTATGAACAGCCTACCACTTTGCAACCTTGTATAAACCCTCAGCAGTTCTCATTAACCTTGCATAATTACTACAGCCCATACAGTGCTGCAGAAATATCAAAGGAACTATGCAGTGATAGTAAAACCGTTTCCTGGAATTGTATCCTGTGACCTGTTTTAAGTTGCTTAAGACAAAAGTCATAGCAGAACACAAGGCAAGAGAATGCCATTTACACTAGCTCATTTCTTTCAGAAAAGGGGAAACAGAAATTGTCCTACTATTCATGTCTCTATTGCTAAAGGTTACAAACACTATTTGTTACAAATGCTGCATTCGCATCCTTCATTCTTCTGAAGTCCTGATGACTTATAACTAGGGCTAGCTCTAAAACGGACTAAACTATGTAGACTCCAACTTCATATATCAACTGATTCACCCATGTCAATAACCCATTCTTCCCAACTGGGGAGAAGACTGAATTTAAAGCACTAACCTAGATACTATAAAGGATTAAAAAAAAAAAAACACCTTCAAGGAATTTGTCATGCATCCCTATTACTGCAAGTGAAAGCTGCTTTACAGATGTAGAACACAAGATTTATCTCTCTCCTTAGCAAGTGATAAACACTGGCAGAGGCTAGCAAACCCACTTACACAGTCTTTTCTGAAACTGTCTGTGCCACCAGTTCATAAATCTGAGCTCCATTTTCTGACATGGAGATGACGAAGAAGGCTTTGTTATCTGGAAGAAAACAAAGAGCAAGTTAAATAGGATAGCACTTTGTCTTATTTGTTTTTACTTAGAATTCAAGGAACTGTGTTTTGCACTTCAGTGATGTGCTGGAGAGAAGAGAGTTAGATGAGTAGAGAATGGTGCATTGGGCCATTTTTATTTGTGGAGAAAGTGATACCTAGGCATGGCCTTTGTCAAGGCAAGGGATCATGTGATCTAAAAGTTTTTTTTCTTTTTAAAACATTATTATATTTATTTAAACATCCACTCTTAACTAATAATTCACATCTTTTTAAACATAAAATCCACACTACTACCATAGAGGTTGCTCCCCTGCCTTAATGATAACAGTTTGTGACAGAGGCAAGGATGGAAGGGAAAGTTCTGAAGGAACACAGAAACATACAGATCCATTGCAATCAGGTACACCAGGTTTTATCAGGAGCCTTGAGTTTTCATCTCAGATTTCTAGCAAGTGCTGAGACTGGACAGAACATTGAACTTCTGGACTCACTGTGTTGACTTGGCAAGTCAGTCTCCACTTATGTAAAACGGAAACACCACTCATTTATTGACATGGTTGTGGTGAAGAGAAGATAACGTAGCACGTTGAGAACTTAAATTGTTACCTAAATGATACATCACAATAGATGCATCCAATAGTAACCTGAGCAGGGTTTTCCAATTTTAGACAAACATGCTTTGGCCATGTTTCAAAAACAGTCTGACATAACTATGTTCCTCCCAGATAAAACTCTGCTTGAAGGGGCTGACTGTGAAGAACAGGAAGAGGAGCAAACATTATTCCACTGATTCCATATCCCTGTTCTATTCAGGCTTGGCCCAGTTCTGAGGATGTACAAGTTGACTGGCATTAGCTTCAGAGCTACAGTCCAGTATGTAATCGTTTTCTCCACCTGCACAATGATCTCATTAAACAATGCCATCTTTCTGAAACAAAGTATTTCTTCTGACACTACATGGCTCTCACAACTATAATTACCTGTGGCTACCTGGCGAACCAGCACTGTGTTCAGTTTGATGACAGGGCTGAATGTATGTTTGCTGTCTGCAGCATTAGCCAGGATCTTGCTATGGCATCTCAGCACCAGTCTATCATCTTGCTTCTGCAACAGTACGAGAATATCCTCCAAGAGCAGTGTGTAGAGATCTGCAGGGGGCAATAAAAGTGGCCAAGAATGGGTTACAGACCATTCTATGTCTCACGGAGAAGGCTGCGTCTCCCACAGAGACAGCAGTCAGTAATGTGCTCTTTCAGATAGACATGCAAATCATTCACTTCCAAATTACAGATGAGACTGAATCATCTGGCAGATCTCTGCAATGCCCCTTCACAGTTTTAAAGATCCCCCAGACTATTTCAAAGTGCACAAAAATAGATTAATCATCTCCAAGAAACCCTCATACATAATCAGTGGTAGCAGGGAAAAACTCAACATACAGATGTACTTCTTAACCTGCCTTCTGCTACAAACATCAGCAAATGCCAGCAGACCACAGGACTTACCAATTGTCTTGTCACGATTCACTTTCCAGGTCAGAGGCCCTTCATGAATCATCTTCTTCTTGGTTAAATCCAAATTCTGTCAAAACGAGAGAGCAAAAAGCAATACTGACAGGAGATTCACTAATGCAAACTGGAGGGACCTATAACAATGTATGTTTGTGTGTGTGTGTGTGTGTGTGTGTGTGTTTCAAACTATCATAGTCACAGATGAGCAAGAAATAAATTCCATTTGTCTCCTTGAGGTCTGAAAAATCAATGGTGGAGAAGCCTAAAGAAGGGAGTTTGTAAGTATCTCTTTCTTCTTTAGATTGCTACCTTCTTGACCTTCCTTTAGGTTTGCTTTAAGGAGCAGAACTAGCAATAAATAAATAAATAAATAAATAAATAAAATCTCCTTTTAAATACTGTAGCTCTGTGTGTCTGCTAGCTCAATTTTTGAGGCTGGTCGCCCTCAGTTAAAAAAGATCTTGCCACCTACTGGGAGGAGCAGTTTTGGAACACTGTATGATGTCAAGTAGAGAGAATACCAAATTTTCAGAACTCACCCCTGACCCTACAACTACAAGGTTATAAATAAATAAGTCAGCCAGCCATTACCCAACACAAGCTGCATGTTAAAAGGCACTAACCCGCAATCACAGGCTCATGAAAATGTCACTATGCATTTTATTGTCCAAAAGTCAGAGATAAAACCAACTATTATCTGCCCAAATAATATGAAGGAAAAGGCTTTTGACCTTCAATGAAACAGCTACAGTTTAAGACAGTAGACTGATGGTATGGCATACGTATGTGTGCGTATGTGCACAAAACTTATCACTGTCTATATCAACATCCATATGCTTTGTTCATGCTTTAGAATTGATTTGTCATACATTGATTCATGTATGTCATCAAATTCAGAATCCTTCATTCAAGGCTTAATGAAGTTAGTTGTAACAAAGTCTTTAAAACGTACTGCAGTAGTACCAGAAATTCTGCAGACATGGCATTAGGAAGCTGTTCTGCAATTTTGGTGTTTTGGATGGCTTTTGCTTGAAAGTTCAAAAGGGAGAGTTGCTCTCAAAAACTGACTGTAGTATATCTAAGCTTTGGAAACTTTGAAGGGTATGAGAGATACTGAAAATCAAAAGAATCTCTAAATTAAGTTACAAGCCATTATTCATGGGACTTCCCACTTCAGCTAGTATTTTTATTTTTTTTAATTTTTATTTATTTATTTATACCCCGCTCTTTAGCCACAAGGCTATCAGAGCGGCTTACAAATTATTTTTTAAGCAATAGCTATTTACACATCTGCACTGCATTAAACAGTTTCCAATGTGTGTTAGCTAATTGCCCCCCACAAACTGGGTACTCAATTTACCAACCTACGAAAGGATGGAAAGCTCAGTGAACCTTGGAGCCCGCTGGAATCGAACTTGCAACGTGGTGGCTTGCAGTACTGGCATTTAACCACTGTGCCACCAGGGCTCCTTACTTAGTATTACTCAAAATGTGATTACACATTTTCACCTCCCCTATTCTCTCTTTGTTTCTATTATTTTTCATGAGAGTTTCCCACAGCAGACAGGCAATCAATGGAAAAAGCCAGTTGTTTCTAATCTAACATATAAGAAAATTAAGAAGCCATCTAGCCCTAGTCTAGCCTCTAAAGACATGACAAAGAACAAGCATATAAAGAAAGAGCCTACTAAGATTATTTTGCATATCTAAAAATTCTTCAGGAGACAAAAAAGAATCCAGTACTAATAATATCAAGTTCTATTCAGTTTAGAATTCCATCAGAGCCATCTTCAGGTACTCTGTGTGTTAGGGATACTTTACCGGGTGTGTGTGTATAAATTGAGTTGGAAACTCAGGTCTGTAACTGACAATAAAGTATAGTTTTTAATAAAAGTTAACAGATCTGTGGGATTCAACTCACAGTTTTTTTCTACTCACCCTGAATTCTTCTAGCATAGGGCCTTCCAATTGCTTCAGATAGGATAAATCAAGCCGGCGCTGGTAGTCTTCTAAATGCTACACATTAAAGAAGAAATGAACCCCAAATCAAGGTCAGTTGGAAGGAATCAGGTAACAGTGCTGAAGAAGTTGATCAATCTGAGATCCCTGTAGAACCCCTCTCTCAACCATAATGCTAAAAAGCATTGCCAGCAGTCCCTCATATCTTCTGCAAAGCCGTGTTACTTTCTTCTTCTCACCTGCTTGTTTTCAGCTTCTTTGACTGCTTGGTTCACAAAGTTGAGAATCTGTCGACAATGATCTGCTGCTTTCTTCACTTTCTCTTTTTCCCCAGGTTGTTCTAAAAATGAAATAATGATCTTTAGTGTAGCCAACAACCCAACACACAGCTGTCATATTTCACCTGACTCATTTACCAATTCTTAAAAGAACAATATTTTGGAAAGATACATTGTTTTTGTTAGTAGCCATCAAGTAAGCTTTGAATTACGTTGACCCTGTGAATGAGAGACTTCCAAGATACTCTGTCATCAACAGCCCTGTTGGGTCCTGCAAACTTTAGGCTGTGGCTTCTTTGATTAAGTCTATCCACCTATAATGTGGCCTTCCTCTTTTGCTACTGTCACCCACTTTACCAAGCATTATCAACTTTTTAATGTCATGTGATGTTATCTCATGAGATGGCCAAAGTGCAATAGCCTCAGTTTGATCATTTGAACTTTTAGAGAGAGTTCTGGCTTGATTTGCTCTAGGACCAATCAACTGGTCATTTTGGCAGTCCATGGTATCCCCACACAGAAGTCTCCTCCACTACCACATTCCAAATGCGTAGATTCTCTTTCTGTCAGTTTTCTTCACTGTCCAACTTTCAAAACCATATACAGAAATCAGAAATATGATGGCATGGAAGAAGAATATATACTGTTCTCTATTTGTTCTCTATCTGAAGGCATGAAATGTGGCAACAAATCATTTTTCTGTTGGCTAACATCTTGTTTGCTTGCTTCAAATAAAAGTTTCATAGCTGCTTCTACCATCTCATAACAACATTGGGCAGCGGTACATCTGGATCTACCAGTAGGTCTGTAGGTGATTTGCAAGGATTTTGGAGTCTCAATTATTTAAGAATTGCAGCAGCAAAATGACTCCCTCCCTGACTACATTATATTGCTTAAATTAAGAAAGTTGTGGATAAGCATGAATGGAATTTTGGTGGAAGGACTATGACCTCCATTCATTTCTGGTATTCACTGGGTTTCACTGAAATTAAAAACAAAAACAAAAACCTGAGTTCCTGTCTTATGCATATGGTTCTGGTTGGTATATCTCAGCGTTCCAAGGGCAAAAATGTAGTGCACAGGATCTTAGGAAGCTGCCTTATACTGAGTCAGGCAAATGGTGCAACAAGTTGAGTACTGCCACCTCTGACTGTCAGTGATTCTCCAGGCTTCCAGGCAGGATTTGTTCCTAGCTATGTCTGAAGATCCTTGGTATTCCCTGTTGGTCTCCCATCGAAGTAGCTGCTTGGCTTCAAAAAGCTGACAAGGTTAGGTGTTCAGGGTGGTGTGCATGTGCCTTCAAATCACTTGTTGTCTTATGACGACCCTGTGAATTTCATTGCTTTTCTTAAGCTAGGAATACTCAGAGGTGGTTTTGCCAGTTCCTCTGAAATGGAACCTATAGCACCTGGTATTCCTTGGAGGTCTCTCATCCAAGCACTAGCAGGGCTGACCCTGCCTCGCTTCCAAGATCAGATGGGATCTGGTGCCTTGATGATATTTAGGCCAGAAGCCTTAAAGTTTACTCAGTCTTAACTTTCCTCCCCTTGCTCAGAAGAAGCCCATTATCAGGTAGGGAGCTTGGAACAAAAGACCCTAGTAATTTTGGGAGGATGGGGAGGATACAATTCCCACAACCCTATTAACATAACATTGTACACCCTCAACTGTGTTTCTAAACACAGAACAGCTATTAGGATAAGCTGTGAACACCACACATGATGAAGCTCTGAAAAGAGTAAGTTACAGAGCTTTGCTTTTAGCTGAAATTTAACATGTCTTTGGGTAGATTGTATAGCCATTAAGAATGCAAAAAAAAAAAAAGCAGTAAGAGGAACAACAAAGTTAAACACCACCACCCCCATTCTTCCTCCCCTACTTAACTCTACAACACTTTGAAAAGGTTTGCTAATTTTTTTCCATTATGCCATGTTGACCAAGAGAAAGTAGTTTCTCCCACTCAGAGAAAGGCATGGGGCAGCTTAAAGGGATGAAGCAGTAAAATAGGCAAAGGCAGGAACTGGCTCTCTTTAACAGCATGAATGATAGCAACAGGGCTCCTTTTGAAAACCCCAAATTGTTCTTTCAACTGTCAAAGCACCACCCATCAACCAACAGAAAGAGCTCCATGATACCTGTGTACTTTGCAATGTTATCCAGAAGAAGGGGATATTTGGTCAACCTTTGCATCTCAGTGGGAATTATATCTTTTAGCTGCAGTCTGCGACAGAGCGGATTGCTCTCAGCATCCTAAATTTAAACAGCATAATAACAGCATTTGTCATTTTTATTAAGACCATAATTACCTGAATGTGCACCATCTATTCATCATATAAATGTCTTGCTGGTTCACATTACTAGCAATTAAATACAAGTCAAGGAACACCAAGATTTATCAGACAGGCAACAGAGTCCTGTTGTATTGGGCAATTACACAGGGGAAAGGCTCATTGGAAAAACTGGTGGTAACTTCTTTCCTTCATTATCTCATACAGGCTTGATATCATCAGCAATTGAACTCAGTCATCAACTGAAAAGGAGACATCTTACGTCTTTCATGTCACGGAGAACATGCATTTTATTTCAGAACTCAAATAATTTCCAGATGGCCTGAAACCCTGTTCAATTTGAAAAGTCTTTCCTCAGTAAAGTAGGGCTTAACATCCACCATGAAACAATCCTATCTGCCCCTGTTGAGACAGGTGTGCTGTGCTTACTCTAGTTAAGGTCCATCACAATGTCTCACAGAACACAGCCATAATAGCTTCTTGAAGACCCTGGGGTTTAGAAGATCAAATGTGTGGGGTCTTCCAGTCCGTAAAGGGCTCTGCTAGCTCATGTAGCTCTCCTGGATCTAGACAGCAAACCTCCTGGCTTTCTGGATAGCTTACCATGGACACATTCCTTGAGGGGAAGGCAACCACCTTATTCACACTACTATACAGATTTACTCCTCTATGATTTACGATGCCCAATCTGGACAATTCCACACAATTCTTAGGATTAAGAGCATTCCCTTAAAGTGGTGGTGGGACTGAGGAGGGGTGGGGGAACTTTTCATACAGGTGTGCACCATAGGGACCCCACTGGTGCTTCCAGTGTGAGTAGAAGGTTCATTTTTTTTGCAGACCTTGGACCATGTTAATGTTGTGAGGTATGTGTGGGTGTAAAACCACCACATTCAATGGCAGCTTGAAGAAGATTTTGGCCATTTTTGGCCACAATACTGCAAGATACAGACACACACACAGAGTGGGGTATGGAGTTTTTAGGGAATACACTTTCTCCACCCCTACCTTGAAGACATGAGCAAAATTATAATCTGCATCCAAATGAATATATTGACCACTATTTCTTACTTTATCCTCAACTATAACCTCCACTAGTCTTTTGGTACCACCCAGGTATCACCCAGAAAGACTTACCTGGACAAAAGTTTGGAAACGAGAGTCCTTCTTCTGCCGTGACTTGATCACTTCTAGAGCAAAGGGCTGGTTACTACAGAAGGTGGCAGTGGCTTGTTTCAGTTTATCTTCCCCTGCTCCACTGAACTGAGATAAGAAACCATGGGAACCAAATGTTAAAAAGGCAAAACAGGGAAGGTCACTTGCCAACACAAGCCATGACATGTATTGTTATTCTAGCAGCAAAGTGAATGCTGGGGGCAAAGAGGCATCCAAAATAGGGCTAGATCATCTTCTTCTAGCCTTTAGTACCACTTGCCATTCCTCCCTATCTAATATTCCTACATTAACATTTGGAAGTTCTGGGTCCTTGTAAAGAATGGTCCATACTGAACTCTGTAAATTTTTGACAAACTGTAACATATAAAGCAAATTTATACTTTGCAGAAATGGATACAACTTAGCTTTCACTGGAATCATGTGGGGCTTAGAGGAAATGTAGCAAACTGTATGTCATTACTACTATATATACACCTAGTAGCATTTTAGTGTTTGTAGTATAAAATGCTACTAAGTTTGTATGTTTAGGGAATGGAATCTGAAATTGTCTCAGACTTGTCTGGGGAATGCAGTCTGAAACTATATCCATAAGAGAAGAGAAGATCATGTTACTATCCAAATATGGTCTTGCATTATCTTTGGTTTAAAAGGTGTTAAGAGCACATAGACATTTAATTTTTATTTTTATTTTATTTTATTTTATTAAGTTATTTATACCCCGCTCTTCAGCCACAAGGCTATCAGAGTGGCTTAAAAATTGTTTTAAGCAATAGCTATTTACACATCTACACTGCATTAAGCGGTTTCCAATGTGTGTTAGCTAATTGCCCCCACAAGCTGGGTACTCATTTTACTGACCTACGAAAGGATGGAAGGCTGAGTGAACCTTGGAGTGAACCACTGCGCCACCAGGGCTCCTTAAAGCTTAAAGCTTGAACATTTCAAAGATAGTTAATTCCCTATCACATTCAAGCTGAATTCTCTCTCCACTTTAGAAAGAAAAACAAGCCCTCCCCTTTTCACAGGTCACCTTTGAGCTGAATGACTCATTGATTTACTATTAAACTAAATTTAAAAAGCACTTGACTAGAAAAAATACTTTGTGAGAGAAGCATAGTGTGTACATCATGCTGAGTTCACTCCATCTTCCACAATTCTAACTCTCCCAGCTCCAAGTCATTCTTTCAGAAATGAAGTTTTTCAGATAATAGGTTCTCAGACAAGACAAACTCCCAAGGCTGACCTGTGGCACAGTTTGCTATTTCCTTGTCAATCTTCTGTTTTCTGAAACATTTCACTTTTTAGAAGGAAAAAAAGCAAAAGCAAACAAATTCAGTTTACCCAAGTTAACAAGTCCTCTCCAATTTGATCAATAACAGATGTCTCATTCCTTTTCCTCACTGCTTTCATTTGTTCATTCAATCCAGCTAAGCAGAAAAAGAAAAAGAAAATGTAGAAAATGACGACCTGGTTTGGAACTATTGAGGCAATAGCACCCACTTTGTGTGTACCTTGAACAGTCCATTTAACATGAGGTAAATGGAAAACCTTGGGCTCATTCTCGAGAGCCATATGTCCAACTAAGACTCCATGGAGCTTTGAGTTAAGATGAAACTTGCAAAAGGCTCCATGGTGTTCTACAAACTTCCAGTCACATTCCCATATTGATACTTATTCACTACAGCTTCTGACAACCTGACAGCAGCCCTCCTTTCTAAAAAGAAAAAAGAAACAACTTCCCAATTCCCCTTCTACTTTAGAAAAGCTTATTCTGAGAGCAGAATAACTGTTATTATGTTTTGCCACAGACCATGGGGAGAAAAGAAAGAAATGTGGACACTGCCCCTTAGAGGCTATTTTTAAAGAGAAGATAATCTTATAGGGGAACCCAACATTTTAAAATATATGAGAGCTTGCCTTTAGGAAGCTAGATAGACTGATCTCACATTTTCTATTTTACTTTCATGTTCAGCAATCTTGAGGTAATTCTGCACAAAGGCTTCAAAATCAGTGCTGATTTTGGGCACCTGGGCAAGCTTCAGAAAACTGATTGGGAACACAAGAAAATTGGGAATCTGGAAGCCTGAAGAGTTCTGCAGTCAACATATATCCAAGTACTGCCTAGTAGCTTCAAGAATATTTCAAGACCAATACACAGCTGTCTATTGTTTCAGTTACTCAGACATGCACAAATAGACAAAGAAGACCATGCATTCTGCCACTGCTATTCATCAAAGCAAAAATCAGAATCAGATGCCTTCACTCACCATGGAGTTGAAGGATATCCTCCACATTTGAAAATATTTTCCGCAATTCTGAGTGAGGCAAGATCCCTTCACGAGACACACGCTGATAGAAGACCTGATCCAGAACCTTCAGTGTACGGACATGAGCACGCTCAGTGTAAAATAGTTCTGGAAATCAGTGAAAGAAATAGAATGGCTGTAATAGCCTTGGCATAGTATAGTTATACAAAGGTCAGAAATAAATCAAACAGTTTAGGATCTAGAGGATTCAGTTCGTTAAAAAGTCAGTGAAAAAGATTTAAGCCCACTTCAGGGAAAGATAGTCAAACTGTGGGGTCAGGAGCTTAAGTCTGTGAAAAATCCGCACTGATTCTTCACCTGAGTGATGTGAGGAAAGAGAAGTGATACACTGCTAGCCCAAATGACTGAATAAGCAAAAAAGAAGTGTATGAATGTTGTATTTGAGCTGAATGAATGTACTAACTATTTTTGGCAAAATGGTTTATACATCTGCATACTTTGAGATTAGTAAGTAGTCTTGAGAACACTGGAGTTATGCCTTTCTGAAGAATCTATGCTGCCTTTCTTCAGTCAGCAAAGTCTATAGGCGGCCTTTTAGTTTCCCCAATGCAATCTATCACTTTGATCCTGACCTGAGAGCTGAGTCAGGCCAGCCCTCACCTATCTTTCAACATCTCTGTACATGAAATTCCAATCCTGAAGTAAACACACAGTTCCTACTCTGGATAATCTGAATGAGAAAAAAAAAGCCAGTATTGAAGTATGTTTTTCCCCACCCCAAACAATGTATACCAATAGAAACAAAGGGCACACCCAGCCACCTTACCATTAATTACTTCCTGGCGTTTAATCTCTGAAGGTTTCAGACTAAGCAGCACCTCACGGCTCACAAGCTGCTGCCAGTTGGGCGGATCTGTTTCCATATCAAAATCAAACAGCTCATCTTCACTCTGGTTGTCACCAGTACCCACACTGTCCATCCTAGGAGGAGGGAATGTTCAGTGAACCTTTCTTTAAAATAGGGAGAGACTTTGCAAGATAGAGAAGAATAAGAAAAGCAAGCTAGTAATGATAAAATGGCCCAGGGATTTGATTGACAAAGCCAATAAAATTAGAAGTGGGATTTGGTAAGTGGTCTCTGCAGATAAAGATTCATGCCAGAAGCTTGCCAGTTACTGTCAACATCTTTTTAGTAGTTAATCTTCCTTTAAAATTTGGGTGAAGATATATGACTTATCTATGATAACTCTAAAAGTCAACAGATAGAGGTGAATTTTTTCCACTACAATGATAGCATCAATGTATGAAAATCATCAGTTTTTCTAAGTATGATTGAAGTTATTGGCATCTTAAAATCAGAGATCAAAATGGACCTGCCCTGCCCTGCCCCATACTTCTGTATGAAAACAAAACTTTATATTAACATATTTGAACTGGATAAGGAAATAAATGTCTTTAGGCTATACACAGGGTTTTGTTTTGGGTTTTTTGGTCAGAAGCAAGGTCTAATTCATATAATGCTGTCAAAATCTACTTTAAACATCTTCAGGCTTGTACTCACTTGCGGAAGGATTTTGGTGTTCCCGATTCTGCTAACCTACAAAGGAAATAGTATTATCATGAAACAATGATCAATGGATTAAACCAGTTAGTCACAAATCTTATGCCAAGGTCCAGAACAAAAGACCCAGGTCATGACTTAAGATGTATATTTCTAAAGGAGGAGCACAGTGTTTATAAGCAACAGGATCCTCATAATAAACACCTAGAGAACAGCTAAAATGTTTAGAAGATTCTTATTCTTCTAGGATTCTAAAGAAATGTGTTACTTATTTCTTCCTCTTAACAAAAGGTTGACGGTGGCTGCTTTGACACTAAGACTTGCCTGTCAAAATCTCCTTCCTCTTCCTGCAAATGGTCTAGTGGAGGAGACGGGAAATCAAAGATGGTGTTAGTTGTACGAGGTGTACTATCCACAGAGTCACTTGAAGGAGGAGTTTCTCCAACTTGTTTCAGTCCTAAAAATATACATATACACACACATATATAATAGGGGGTATAATAATGCAATAGCATTTTCCTAACTTTGGACAATCACACCCATTTTCTAAAATTACTACATCTTCCACAACAACCCAACTACATATTTCTGTGCCACTTCATTTCTAGTAAGAGGTAACTGGACCTTCCATGTTCACAAAACAGCAGATGATAGCAAAGCGATTGTAGCCCATGCCACATGAAACTCTGGTGGTGGTGGTTTTACGCTTTGTCTTGTATCTGAGAAATGTGCAAGAACATTCTAGTTGCAAAGTCATTTCGTAGTATGACTCTATTTCACCTGTTTCACTATCTTTGTTCCCTTCTTGGGAAGGAGACGTTCCGGCTGCTAGCGGGGACACAAGGTTGGCAGGGGGATGGGCTGCATCCGTGCTGTCACTGGAGCCGCTTTGGCGCATCCTGAAAGAGTCTGGTGGCTCCGGACTGACAGAGGAAGTCATGGATAAGTGCTTCGGATGACGCTGCTTTTGTATTTCTATGGCTCTGCCTACTGGATAGACAAGGAATAATCAGCTGGATAGAGAAATTGTGATCAAGTAAATACAGGCATACTTCTGTTAACAAAGCCTCTGTTAACAAAGAAGCTCCTTTTTACAAAGTTTTTGTTTTTTAAACACACAGCCAGCTCCACTTTTCCTCCTACCCTTCTAGCAGGACTTTTTCCATTTTTCTTTTTTAGCAGCATCACCACTGGGAGGATGGTGAAGGAGAGCTTGGATTGCATTGCAACAATATATCTGTGTAAACTCTGCAATAAAACTTGATGTGGGAAAGAATGAGATTCTACGCTAGCCAATTCTACTGTAGCTGCGTGTGCTTGCCGACAACAGACAAGGTGAACAGCAGCGGCCTCCAGAATCCCTTACTGAGCATGTGTGAATAGCAAAACAGAGAGAAAAGGGGAAAGCAGATAGATTTTCCACACCAGCTCCCTTTCACTTGTTAAAGAAGCATTTTGGCCACCAAAATGGGAGCTTGGTAAAGGAAAAGTCATCCCCGGATGCATTTTGAAAGAAACTTTCAAATTGTTTCTACAATGTTCAAAATATGTTTGTTTACTTATGCAAGACTTACTTAACCTGGTTGTTTCATTTCCCATGTGCATATTCAAAGACATAACCGTGTTAGTCTGGAATATCAGTATGCAAAAGGATCTTGTAGCACCTTTGAGATTGAGAGGAAGAAGATCTAGCATGAGCTTTCACAGACTTAGTCTACTTCCTGTATCCATGCATCTGAGGAAGGAGGCTAAGTCTACGAAAGCTCATGCTACAGCTTCTTTCTCTCAGTTAGACTCAAAGGTGCTACAAGATCCTTTTGCATGTGTATATTGCTAGTTTTTGATAAAAATGTTTGTTGAAACATGCTCAACTATTTTTCTTTTTTGTGGTGCAGGAACTTATCCCTATTCTTTTCAGGTTACTTTTACCTCTGGTACCAAATTTTCTGTTAAAGAAGTAATGCCCAGGAACACATCTACTTTGTTAACTGAAGTATGCCTGTAATGGGCCTTTCCCAGAACCAGAGAAACCCAGACAAAATGCTCTTCTTTGCTTTATTTTTATTTATCAAGAGAGAGCGTCACACACTTCAAATAAAATGCACCACCAATTTTAATGAGTCTATTTTAAGCATTATTTCCAAAAGAACCTATCATAGACTAGCAACATTACATTTTGTACAAATACAGTGAGGCTGCTAGAAAAGGGGTATATATTTCTCTGTCTGACATACTTGCATAACTGTCATGGCGGCTTGGCCTTCTTGGGGGTCCCAGGATATTGGGGAAGACTCTCCTCTTCTTTTCATCCCCTTCTTTCTCTTTCTTTATACTTTGCTAGGGATGAAAGGGAGTCAAGGAGAATCATTGTTAAGGCAATTCTTTCACTGGCACCCATTTAAAAAGAAAATTCATTAACTGTTCAGAAACAGAGACGTAGGCCCATAGTCTCCCAAGGTCCTTCTGTTAGCTCCTAATGGCTTACTAACATTTTAAATATGAAGAAAGGAGAGCACTGGCATTAGTATAAGCAGGGCCTGCCCACAAAATTCATTGCCTGGGGCAGAAAATGTAGATTACACAACTTTTCCCATTATTCAGTCTGGGGGCTCAACCAACTTCAAATTCTCCTGAAGAGGTCCCATTAAAATGAACAGAACTGAACCAAAGCACTACACCAAATGCCCTTAACAATGCACAAAGTGTTCTGTTTCTAATATGTTGATGCAGCCCCTCCAGGAGGCAAAGGTAGAACCCGGAGAGGTGCAAAAGAAAACAGTGCTGCTTCTAAAGAACTGATTTGATGGTTCTCTTTCAGGGGATGGGCTATGCTGTTCTAAATTCTCCTGACCTGTGTATACAGAGGAGGGTCGTGATGAAGCCTGCAAGGAATCCCTGTCAGTGTAGCAATTGGAATAGATAAGACTACACACCAGAGTGAGTGTCAAAATCATTCCAGTCAGCACACAGAGCTCACTTTCCATGGAAGGACCCTTAACACATTTCAGAGCTAATTTTTGCACATTCACTCAGGTCTTAGGTTGCCCACTGAAAAGTGCAACTTCTGCCACAATATGTATAAAAATTACAGAGGCATTTAGCACTGTTAAGACAAAGCCAATAAGAATAACTTTTGCCTTGTATTACAGTTTGCCTACCTGTCAATCTTATACCCTCTTATACCATCTAACTAAAGATGTGGCACCATTACCTTGATCTTTGGCAGGAATCCAATCCGTCCCCGCTTCTGATCTAGACTCCGGGGCTCTTTGACTCTCACGCCAAGGTGCTTCATATAGGTGAGAACAACGTACTGTATGCTTGAACTACAGACAAGGTCAAAGAGGAGGACAAGATTTATTTAAATGACACTGAATACAGTATTTCACTGAAGTGATGGCAAATAATTATTTTTCTCTTTACACAAGTACGTCCCTGCTATTAGGTAGTGGTTTACATTGCTAACAGCCATAGAAAAGTGGTTAAAACAAACTCAGCAAAGATTAGACTTCTCTTTATTTCTAGCATTTCTGCTAACTCTTTTACATAAAATATCTGTCATCATCTAACTGTAACAAAATCTGTTAATGTACATGGAAATTTAATAATATGAAATCAGCTAGAAAGAAAACCTAGTGTAATACACATCAAAACCTATTCAAAACATACTTGATCTGCAACTTTGTTGAACACCAGCAGCAGTAAAAAACAAACAAAAGCAAAACACCTTCCCAGCTAAGAGGTAAAGGAGCCACAGCTCAGCAACACAACGTAAGATCTGAAGTCCCAAATTCAATCTCTAGCATCTCTCTTAATAAGAGATATAGGGCAGAAAACCTAGGGAAGACTCTTATAAGTACCCTTATAAATCAGAGTAGACAGTAAGAGGCTAGTATGGTATCAGAGAGATTAATATGTACAGTAGTAAGTAAAATCTCCAAAATAACCAGCAGAGAGCACTCTCTAGCACTACAAAGGCTGATTACCTCTTCTCTTCTTCTACGGGCTGAGAGGTCATCCTACAAATAAAAATGGGGAAAAAATAAATCAAAACCAATGACACCAACATGCTTTCTTGTTCTCCCTAGTTTATTCTGACAATGAATTGCCTATCTGGCCCACTACAGAGTAGCCTTTTTGGGGGTGATAGTACGTGATTACAAGTGGAGATAACAAGTATCAGGTCCAGGTTGCATCTAGCCCCTACACTCTATCCCTAACAGAGGTCATCAAGGTGCCTAAAATAAGTTCAAGTGCAGACCATGACTTGAGGGTGTGGACAGGATCCTTGGAGAGGTGAGAGCCACCACATGTATACTGGATCCTTACCCTTCCTGGCTTCTGAAAGCAGGAAGGGGGACCGGCCAAGCAGGTAAGGGGAGTGGTGAATGCCTCATTGCAGCAAGGGAAGCTTCCATGCTGCCTTAAAGAGGCTGTGGTGAGGCAGTGACCAACAAAAAAGGCCTCCCTGAATCCCACCATTCTGAATAATTATTGGCCAGTCTCTTAACATTCCATTTTTGGGGCAAGGTTCTGGAGCATGTGGCGGCCTTCCAGCTCCAGGGGTTTCTGGATTGTCTAGATCCATTTTAATCTAGCTTCAATCCCTGGTTATGGGACTGAGACAGCTTTGGTCACCATGCTGAATGACCTACGCAGGGAACTGGACAGGGGGAATGTGTCCCTGTTGGTTCTGCTGGATCTCTCCACAGCTTTAGATACCAAGCATCTTCCTGATTGAATCTCATCACAACATAATGTAGTTGAGATCTAATTCATCATCTATTTATCTTCCCTGATTATGAAAGACTAAGAATACACACACACACACTACACACACACACACACACACACAATGCACACTTACAGCACTTCTTCAATCTTGGTAATGATCTGCTCTGCACATGCTCTCTCCTTCTCCTGTGTAGTTCGGTCACGGATGCGTTCTGCATCCAGCCTGGTCAACTCCCCCTCTGCCAGAGTCAACCCCATGCTGCGTTTCTGTCTGGAACAAAAGAAGGAAACTACTGTAGAGATGGGAAAGAACTGAAGCAATGTGCATCCATCATTCAGGACAGTCAGTATGTACCAGTAAGCTACCACATCCATCCATACTACTATTAAAATATATAGCCTGGTCATGTCACTTCCAACACACTATGCTTCATGTTGCAGAAAACAAAATGAGCATACACATCTCACAGAGGTAAAATGTATAATCGTACACCTGCAGCACTACTAATATGAAGCATCCTTCAGAACCTCAGTGAGTTCAGGAAACAAAAAAAAGAAATATATTACAAATTAACTTTGTTGAGAAGAAGCAGAAAAGTTTGTGAATAAGAGAAAAAACTTGTCACTATTATCAGCTATCTGTACTAAAATCAGCCAGATTTTCTGACTGGTGTCCAACTTCCTAGCATGAAAAATGTACAGTTGCCCCTCCACATTCGCGAACTCAGCATTCGCGGTTTTAATTATTTGCGGTTTTGGGAGGCCCCCCCCCGCCCCCCCCAAAAACCGCGAAAAGGGGCCTCCAGAGGCCCCTTGAAAGCCCTGGGAAGGAGCGGGGAGGCGTTCACGGGGCCTTTGGAGACCCTCCAGAGGCCCCGTGAAGGCCTGGGGCGGGTGGGGGGAGGCCCCGGGGAGGGAGGGGGGAGGCCTTCACGGAGCCTTGGAAGGCTCCGTGAAGGCCTGGGGAGGGTGGGGGAAGGCCCCGGGGAGGGAGGGGGGAGGATGGGGGGAGGCCTTCACGGAACCTTGGAAGGCTCCGTGAAGGCCTGGGGAGGGTGGGGGAAGGCCCCGGGGAGGGAGGGGGGAGGATGGGGGGAGGCCTTCACGGAACCTTGGAAGGCTCCGTGAAGGCCTGGAGAGGGTGGGGGGAGGCTGCGGAGGCCTTCACGGAGCCTTGACCGGGGAGAGAGGGTGGAGGGTGGGGGGAGGCCTTCACGGAGCCTTGGAAGGCTCCGTGAAGGCCTGGGGAGGGTGGGGGGAGGCCGCGGAGGCCTTCACGGAGCCTTTCAAGGCTCAGTGAAGGCCCCGGGGAGGGAGGGGGGAGGATGGGGGGGAGGCCTTCACGGAGCCTTGGAAGGCTCCGTGAAGGCCTGGGGAGGGTGGGGGGAGGCCGCGGAGGCCTTCACGGAGCCTTGGAAGGCCTGGGGAGGGTGGGGGGAGGCCGCGGAGGCCTTCACGGAGCCTTGGAAGGCCTGGGGAGGGTGGGGGGAGGCCACGGAGGCCTTCACGGAGCCTTGGAAGGCTCCGTGAAGGCCCCTGGGAGGGAGGGGGGAGGATGGGGGGAGGCCTTCACGGAGCCTTGGAAGGCTCCGTGAAGGCCTGGAGAGGGTGGGGGGAGGCTGCGGAGGCCTTCACGGAGCCTTGACCGGGGAGAGAGGGTGGAGGGTGGGGGGAGGCCTTCACGGAGCCTTGGAAGGCTCCGTGAAGGCCTGGGGAGGGTGGGGGGAGGCCGCGGAGGCCTTCACGGAGCCTTGGAAGGCCTGGGGAGGGTGGGGGGAGGCCGCGGAGGCCTTCACGGAGCCTTGGAAGGCCTGGGGAGGGTGGGGGGAGGCCGCGGAGGCCTTCACGGAGCCTTGGAAGGCTCCGTGAAGGCCCCGGGGAGGGAGGGGGGAGGATGGGGGGAGGCCTTCACGGAGCCTTGGAAGGCTCCGTGAAGGCCTGGAGAGGGTGGGGGGAGGCTGCGGAGGCCTTCACGGAGCCTTGACCGGGGAGGGAGGGTGGAGGGTGGGGGGAGGCCTTCACGGAGCCTTTCAAGGCTCCGTGAAGGCCTGGGGAGGGTGGGGGGAGGCCGCGGAGGCCTTCACGGAGCCTTTCAAGGCTCTGTGAAGGCCCCGGGGAGGGAGGGGGGAGGATGGGGGCAGGCCTTCATGGAGCCTTGGAAGGCTCCGTGAAGACCTGGGGAGGGTCGGGGGAGGCCCCGGGGAGGGAGGGGGGAGGCTGGGGGGGAGGCCTTCACGGAGCCTTGGAAGGCTCCGTGAAGGCCTGGGGAGGGTGGGGGGAGGCTGCGGGGGCCTTCACGGAGCCTTAGAAGGCTCCGTGAAGGCCCCGGGGTGGGAGGGGGGAGGATGGGGGGAGGCCTTCACGGAGCCTTGGAAGGCTCCCTGAAGGCCCTGGGGAGAGAGGGGGGAGGGTTGCAGAGGCCTTCACGGAGCTTTGGAAGGCTCCGTGAAGGCCTGGGGAGGGTGGGGGGAGGGCAATCAATATTCGCGGTTTTTTGACATTCGCAGGGGTCCGTGGAACCTAACCCCCGCGAATGTCAAGGGACAACTGTACTCAGACAGTTTGAGCATGAAGAAAAAAATGTAAAGAAATTTAACTTGGATAATTTTACTAGTAGCTAAGGAAAAAATGGTCTCTGTGGAGAAATGATTGTCTCTGTGCAGATAGCTACATGACAGGAGGATGGTTAAAACAGCAGGGCAAACAAACTGAGGCGATAGCCCTTCCTACTGCTCTCCTGCTGTTGTTAAAGTGGAGAAGGCAAATGTTGGAACCCTAGAGTGTTGAAACAATCCCATATTGGTTCCAAAACAGATGGCCACAAAATCACATTCAAAATCAGAATCACATTCAAAATCAAAATAGATGGCTGCATTCCTTTCCCCCCCTCCTTCCTCCTTCTTATGCTGCAAGAGACTAACACAGCTATTTCTTTGGAACCTACTACCATAAAAATTCACACTAAAATAAGAGCCAGTTTGTCTTAAAAATGCTGACACGTTCCTTTTTTCTCCTGCTCTCTTCCTTTTAAAATTACACCACAGTTACTCTTTGAAGCCAGTAGAAAGCCACATGATTTACAGGTGAACAGAAGGTACCTAAAATCTTCAAGGTGCCTGTGGACTTCAGGAAGGACTTTATCTTGCATGGTTTGAATATAGTGGCGGTGCAGTTCTTCAGGAATTAAATCCAGTCTTCTTTTTTCTGTAGGCAAAAGAAGAAACTTTCATTGAAAATGAAGCACTTAGTTGTGTTTTTGGTTCTCCAGCACAGAAATATCCCTACTCAATGGATGAGAGACTGAGCAGTTTATAGCAGGTCTGCATTATATAAACACCAATGTATAGTAATTTCTGTTTGCATCCCAGGCAAACTCTGTTATACTAAAATTGAAGTGAGCAAAACATGGTCCCCCAGATGTTGAACTGAACTTGAAAGCTTGACTATGTCCTGACTATGCTGAGTAAGGAGTACTCAAGGCTGCAGTCTGTAACAGCTGGAAGACTGCTTTTTGACCACACTTATATTAAAGATGTTCAGTACACTAAACCTCTCCAAGATAGGGATTTCTCTAAACAGCATTCTCTATGCAAGACTTAAAACAATCTTACCTAGGTCTACAGAAATTTCATCTGGGACTGGAACCTTCAGATTCTGTAACAATAAAAAGAGAAGACTATAGAAAATAAATATAAAAATATTTTTTCTGCCTTAACTCAATATGATACTTCCTTCATCTCCTTAGTGATATCCTTGTACTGCATATAATATCAGAATGTATGCAGATGCACAGTGAATGTATACAAACATATAGTGCCAGGCATGTAACCCTTTCCTCTGTTTAAATTCCTTGGATCAAGACCATTATGTCTATGAACTACTTCTAAAAATTAATCTACCTTGGAAATATGAGGAATTACATCTTCTCTTCCCAAATGCAGTCACTGGTTTACAGAGTATTTGTTATATTCTAGTCTAACTGCAAAGACTTGCCCTATGAAACCATCAAATCGAGAAAGGAAAAATTAGTTGTAATTATATTTATATATATAATATAGAAGGATAAATGGTATGTATGCTTTGAAACTTACCGCAGATTTATCCAAGAAAAACTGATTGAACTCGGCAAAGACACGACGAGTCTCTTTGGAATTTGTTTGTTTGTACAGGTCCGCAAAGAGATAGCAAAGCTATGGAAATAAATTTTTCAAAAATAGGAAATATAAAGGAAAAATACTCATATCTATCTTTCAATATTTTCTCCAGATTTTCAAGTATATATTTCCTTAGAGAGACCTAGTTAAGACCAAAACCATATAATGAGGTGGGTGCTAATTTAAATCCATTTTTGCATTGTGCTTTAATTTCCTTTGCTGAGTTACTGAAAAAATCCATAAACTCAGACCAGATTGGCACATGGGGACAACCCATGAGTAGGATTGCTCCTTCAGACTACCTGAGAATTAACGTTTTTCCTTCACACCATAAAAGGCTACTACTGCACTGCCTCTACCTGGATCTACCTATACAGGGTTTCACCATCCAGTAAATCCAAATCATGGAACTACAAAGTCTCCTTCTTTGGGTTTTTTTAAACAGAGGCTGGATGGCTATCTGTGGAGAATGATGTGATTGTGAGTTCCTTCATGGCAGGGGGTTGGACTGGATGGCCCTTGTGGTCTCTTCCAACTCTATGATTCTATAATTCTACCTGAAAACTGATCCCTTACCAGAACAGAACAAATTTTTATTACATCATAAACCAGCCCAAGATGATGGGGTACATTCAATTAAAGACACAGAAAATAAAATATACAGCTATCCCTTACCAAAGAAGCTGGGTCAAACTGGGACACAACATGATGCAGAAAGACAGCCAGGTGAGCGGGGCGAGATTTCAGCAACTCTATGTTTTGGAAACAGCTGCACTGCCCATTGATCTGTACAGATTAAAAAGTAGTGATCAGAACCAGCACTCCAAAAATGTGTGCTGCGCCACCCTCATCTGGCCTGTTTACAAAAAAGCTCAACACAAATTTGCTTCCCATTCTTTTCATAGCAGTCTGTTCTTCTTACCCTGTTTCCACACACATCTCTTCTTGCACACATGCAATGCACACATACAATACACACAACAAATCCCCAGACAGCCAAAATGGCTTTGAAAGTTGGGCTCAACAACTGGTGCCCCAGTGCTACAAGCCAAATAAGCTAAGAAATTCAATTCAGCTTCAGCATGTTGACAAATTAAGCATAGCAGGGAAATGGCTATCAATAGAGATTCTCTAGGGGGAAAAAAGAATTACTGATGGTTAAGATCAACCCGTATCAATAATTTCTCTAACAAATTTAATCTATTTTTTCCAAGAAGAATTCCTCTCCCGTCCCACCCCCCAAAAAAATCTTACAAGGAGAGATCAGCTACTCAAGCACAGAGAAACGATTATATCACAACTCCTGTGTTACAACCATTAGAGAACATTTAAATCTTACCTGTTCCTGTTCACCATCAAAATCATCATCTTCTGCTCCTATGATTGGCGGCGGCATACGAGACGAGGGGCTTCCAATACTAGATTGAGAGTCCTGAGATTGTTGGGTGAATTAAAAAAAAATCAAAGCCATTAGTCTTTGCCCCAGTATTTGTATTCTGATTAGACCAGAATAAAAACAAGAGCTGTAGAAAGAATTAATTGGTATGTTTGTTCTTTATACTGCTTGCTTTATCCAATGTTACCCAAGCTTCAAGGTCTTGCATTAAATTACTGGCATCAAATGAGAAACACCAAATACAGTCAAAATAAAAATAAAAATAGGCAATCAGAATCATGTAGAACAATTCGGGAAAGTGTATTCTGCTTTTAATATTCGAACTATTGCTGAAACTGGCATTTTTATCAAAGAGTTGTATGGTAAATTGAAACACATAGTCTACTAGAAAGAGCTACACTGGGATGCATATGGGGGGGGACATGAAAGAGGACGACAAGCAGAGGAAATAAAATAGATGCCTGCTTTTGTTCGAGATGCACAGTTCCCTCCTTCACAACATGGACACCTTACATCAAACCACCTTTTAAGGGGTGGGGGAAATCAGATGCTTCTACTTGAATGGAACTGGATATTGTTGAAATAAGGGTATGGTTCTCGAAGAATCCATTGCCTTTTTGTTTATGCTGGAGCCAATTTGAGGATGGCAGTAGAAAGGCAGGATGTAAGTATCCTAGATGGATAAATAATAAAAGCTACAAGGAACTGACTGCTTTGTGGGACAAGGAAGTGTCAATACTTTAGCACACATTCCCAACACTCTTTTGAATGCACTATCATGAAGAAGACAAGCTTTTTTCTCTGCTTAAGCAAAAAAAGTGTTCAGATATCTAAATTCTGGTCAAAAGCTACCTCTTGTTTGGACATTCAGAAAATGACCGCATGAGCTAAATGTTCTATAAAATGCAACCTTCATAAAACTGTTTCCATTATATGTTATGCTTCTTCGTGGAGTACTATGACATTAAATACTGAGCTACCTTTGAAGCTGCCAATAAGTCCCTTGTGCCAGATTTTTCCCCCTTGGAGGAAAAATACTAACTCTCCTCCTTATTATCAAGGTATAAATTGCCCAAGCATAGCTGCACAATTTGTCTCTTGGGTTCAAGGGCACTACAGGAGAAAAAACAGAAAACATGTGATCCTTGTACATTAAGTTAGAGCTCCAGCTAAATACACAGAACAGGTGTGCATACACAGCTGCTTTTCACGGAACATAAATATGACTGAACCAGACAATTGCACACCAAGACTAGATAGTGATTTGAGAGCAAGTGAGAGACAGCAGTGAAAGGAAGAGGTCTTTCTCAGCACTGTCCCCCCAGATTTTTTAAACTAGAAATCCTGGGGACAGAGCCTGGGAAAACCTGCGGATCTTCTACATTGAGCTATTTGTCACTCCCCTGAGCTTGTGCTGAGGAACTACTATGATGAACACAAAACCCTGAATAAAACTTGTCGAGAAATTCAGTAAGTTGAGAAATTCAGGTTAAGAACTTCAGATCTCACCTTTTTTATATCCTGTTTTTCATCTCAACAGGACACACACACATACAAGACCCAATCTGAAGTTCTAAACCCACATTTCTCATCTTGCTGAATTATTCAGCAGGTGTTTTGTCTTGTACCATTGTTTGCTTTTATTGTATTTGATCAGGTATATTTCAGAAATCTGTAATTTGTGATTTTAACTCTCTGTTTTTATGTACTGTAGACCATTAGCCACCTTCAGCTCTTTTAAGGAAGGTGCAAGTACAAGCCAAATATATTCAGTTCCAATCAAACTTTCAACCGTCTTCATTTCTATACAAATTCAAATAATTTAAGTTCAATTTAAGGTTAACATAGCACTCCAAAGCTCAAAACTCCAAGTGTCTGACAATGACTGCAACAGGAGCTGCTATCAAGGACTTTATGGGACACTCACTGTATCTTGATTCTCACTCTTCTCTGGGCTCTCATCAAGATAGATTCGTTCCCTGAAGCCACTCCGGGGACTCTGTTAGGAAGAAAATGAAATAAAAAGAGAAACAAATAATTACTTTTTCACAAAGTAAGCAAGCACAAAGCAGAACCAACAAGAAAAAGACAAGCATGTCAAATTCAGCAACCACAAACTCATAAATTAAAAAGTGTTTTTTTTTCTTTCAAAAATCTTAGGAAGCAGCACGTATGGGTAAACAAGTCATCAGGTTCTTTAGCTAATACAATATTGTGTAATATAGACCAGCCAAATGAAAACATGCCAAGATGAAGTTTCATATCTTGTCTGTTTACTGTGTTCTTAACTCAAAACTACAGGTAGTTGACCTAAGGCATGGAAAGGAAACCATACAATCCTAAGTTTGTTTTTTTAAAAAAAGATGACAACCATTTGACTCTTTTTCTCATTTTGTTTCTATAAAAAAGTCACTGATGACATTCTTATTTATCTCCATCATGTATAAGCCTCACAAAGCTCCAATGGAGTTGGTCCCTGGTAAGTGGTCTGTGAAAATCAATCTGATTTACAGGACAATATCAATTAACAAAAAATAAAAGAGCAGCCAGGTTAGCCATATGACTCACACCATCTTAACTACAGGAAGCAGGTTGATGTGCCCCCTTTCTGAATGTACACACACACACACACACACACACACCTCTCCAATAGAATTGCATATATGTTAAACACATTATTTTTTTTAAAAAAATCTAATAGCTGGAAAATCTTCCCTTAAACTTCTATTCAATGAAGTTCTGTATGCATACTTTTTAAAGTATTGGTAAACAGCTATTATTATTTTCTCAAAGTACAGTAAAGAGAAAACTAAATTTCTGGCAAATTCCCAGCAGCCTCCCCATCACCCTAATTTGCGATTCATTCAAAGTGAAAATGCCCCCAAATATGAAGAGAAAGACAGATTGCTTATCTGTAACTGAAATTCTTCAAGTGGTCATCTGAAAACTCACACAAATGGTTTATCTGCACCTGCTCAGTGCATCATTCAGAACCACCTAGAGCTATTATGTAAGCGTTTTGATGGTAGCCCTTCCTTCTCTGGAACATGTGACCAGCATGGTTCCTGATCAACCCCTCAGTGCCCTCGACATCGAAGAGAAAGCCAAGGAGCTAGGGAAAGCAGGACACATAGAGGGAAGGAAGGGTGGGTATTGTGTGAGTTTAAATATGACCACTCAAAGAATTACTGTTACAGAAAAGCAGCCTGTCCTCTTTTGTGTGTGGAAACAGGGTAACACTTCTGCTTTCAGAAGGGATGGAAGCAGAGGAATCAACACTGCTATCTGCACATTCATCGGAATCTCGCTATATACAGGGTCAGAAGGTTCAGTCTTGTTGTTTCACCTCCCTGTCCAAGGCCTTCACTATTCTCAACATTTGCTCCACAAAGACACTGATGTCATTGGTTGGTAAGGCAGGGTCGTGCTCACCCAGGACCGCAGAAAGGGAGTGCATTGGTGGAAGTCTCAAAGAGGCAGATGAAGAATCCAAGTCCTCAGACTATAGTGATTCTTGTGTGAACCTTTTACCTGGGTGCACCAGTGAAACTGAAGGATGAGGTGTTGTCCTAGTTCCTGGAGACAGTACTGACAGTCAAGACAGAGGAGGCAAAGCTGGAGGTGAACAACGAAGAGGTAAAGCTGGAGGTAAATGACTTTCAGGAGGCTTGGAACAACATGCAGGAGGCTCAAGCTGCTTCAAACCCAGCTCTGACTCACAGTGCTCTAGAGTTGGAGACCATGGCCTGTTCGGTACCAACGTGGATAGTACTGAGGTAGGTTCTGATCTACAATACTGTCCATAACAATAGTAGCAAGGATCTAATTCCCTGGAATGGTACAAGTCCTCCTTGAAGTTCTCACAGGTGAACTCCAGAGAGGAGAGCATGCTTACCTATAGTACAGAGACTGCTTCTGATGGGCTGTGAACCTCTCCGGATCCCTATGGTTGTATTGTCTGAAATCATGTCCATAGTGATGACTCTTGGATTCATAATGGTCCCGAAGGCATGTGAAATTCTTGACCATGGACTACAGGATCTTGATGGAGAAAACCCTAGCCTTCCAGAGTTAACCAAGTCTGATCTGGACACTGAGTGATGAAGTCAAGCGGGTGGATGAGGTAACCGAGGAGGAGGGAGATCCTTCACGGGTGGAAGTGATGAAAGAGACCATCTTAAGTGATCCAAAAGCAATCTCTACCGCATCTTGGGATAGACTCAATGATCTCGCCCTCAGACAGGGTCATAAAGTGAACAACCTGTGGAAAGTCTTCTCACAGTGGCTCATGAGCTAGAGCTTCACTGCAGAGAGATGAGCACCTGGATTCAACTGATATTGGTACCGAAGGCTCTGGATCTTGTACAGTCTGCACTAGAATAGGCTGCTGAGACAGCTTATGGCTTTAGGATGGAGAAGCCCAAACCAGGGGGAGGGAGTTTCCTCGGCATCCTTTGTCCTCCTTTTCTTCTTATGACATTTCTTCTCTCCCCAGTGCTTCGAAACCAACATGAAAACCTCCACATCAATCGACCTACCTAATGTGGAGGGCATCCTAGATTGAGTGCCCTTGGCCTTCTCATAGCAGCTTAGACTTCTGAAGAGACCTCTTCATTGCTACCTGGATGGAAGAGGTGGAAGCAGTCAGGGCCAAGGATGCTCATGATAGTGCCAGTGAATGGCCTGATGCAACCCCAACAGAGGCTGCATGGTTCAGCCAATTTTCTGCGGCTTTATCAGCAGCCTTCAAAGCATCCTCCCATAGGAGAGCTTTGAACAGCAGTTCCAGCATGCCTGTGGGATGAATGCCTGACCTGAGAGCAGGCCATCATGTTATGACCCCTCCTATTATGCACTGCCAGGCATAATAGGCAGTGTGAGTGACCATCTTTCTTAGGGATCATGGCCCCACAAGAGGTACACTTCGTAAAAGAAACCGATAAAGCCATTATGAGGCAACACAGCTAACCAAACTGCCAAGGCCAAATCAAAGTCTGTTACTGAAGTACAAAGGAATCTGTAAGTCAAGCTGTAAATGGGAGTTCAAAACTAAGCCAAAACCGCAATTCCTCCGATGGTGCTGTAGTGGATGAGAAGGAACTTGAGGGTCTGAACAGAAACCATGCTGGTCACATGTACCAGTGGAGTAAATACAGCCGAAATGCTTATATAATACCTCTAGAAGGTTCCTAATGATGCACTGCACAGGAACAGATAACCCATTTTTGTTAGTCACAGAGACCATGAAGAAATACCAAAATTTTCCTAAATAGCAACAATGTTTTCAACACTGAGCATCCATCTGAAGCAAAAACAAAAGCAATCCACAGTTCAAAGTTCTGGAATTTGATATTTGTCTCCCTCTGGTTCTTCCTTATGAACTCTGTATGAGTCATATAAATAGCACTCCCTATTTATAACGTTCACACCTTTTTTTAAAACAAGAATCAAAATACAACTTTGTATGTGTGCCTAACTCTTGCTTAAATGGAAGAAGTAGATTAACACCATCAGCCTCAGAAAGCAGCTGGGATCAGATGTCTTTTTCTGTTACAAATCGGAAGAAACCCTCACAATCATAATCTGCCAGATTTTGTCTTATTGCCCTAGTCAGTGGAGTTTCCAAATACTACAGTGCCATTTTTGCCACTGATTACATTACAATAGCCACAGAACTTGAACGATTTTGCTAAGGAGCATTACAGAGCAAATGCACCTATCACGGTTCATTAAAAATAAAAGAAGACCGATTGCTAAATGGTAAGTATCGGAAAGCTTCTAGACAAGAAGAGCAGAAGTTTTCAATTGAGTCCTTTCTCGCCAGCAACTCTTATAAATGCAAAACCTTTCAAAATTCTTACGTCCCCTTTTTGAAATGCATTTTAGTGCACAGCTTCAAAATGCTTGTTCTGCCAAGAACAAGTTTTAAGCACTGATTGCTACTAATTTTCATCTGGCTAGCAGCTCATATACAGAGATGCCAAAGTCTTTTTAAAACAACGAGTTTCATAATGTTATATAGAAAATTAATTGAGAGAGAAAAGAATATAAAATAATTATAAATAAATAAAGTCACTATTACGAATTGAACATCTCTGAGCCCTGCTGTTCATACTTCGCCTAATAAGAATGACACACCATGATTGGGAAGGATTAGTTGCCCTGAGTTTTACATCCTAGACTGAGAGAGCCCTCTAAGTATCTACAGCTGTTCCTTCACATTTGTGGGTTAAGCATTCATGGATTTGATTATTCACAGATTACTAAATATGATCTCTCTAGGCATTGTCCTCCAGTGCTGTTGTACAGTATGCTTCCACTGGACGTTGACCACAGAATCGTGCTGGAGGACCTAGAGATTCATAGATTCATTCTCTGGGTATTTGTACGTTCTCTAGCTCAATTCTATGGTCAACTTCTGCCAGAAGCTGACCATAGAATCAAGTTGGAGGACGTACATATGTCTAGGAAAGTGTTCTCTCAGGATTTTTTTTAAAAGTGGGCCTCTATTTGCGGTTTTTCCACTTTCATAGGGGTCCTCCATCCCAACTCCCACAAACATTGAGTGTCGACTGTAGTTAAACATGTTAGTTAGTAAACAATACTCTTAATAGATGGCAATGGGTTCAGATAACTGTGCAAAAACTAGACTCCTACCCACTCCCTTTCACAGCAAACTGCCCCTACAAGTTTGAGTCATTCTAACCACAAAATAGATTCTGACATGTTTGGTACTGTTTTCCCCTCTGTTCTTTAGGAGAGGCCAGCATTTGCTCTTCTTTGCCCAGCAACTGGGTGTGTGCCAGGAACCCCAGGTTTGAAAAACATGGCACTCCTTTTCCAGAACTGCTCAAGATGTCCTACACATCAGGCTGTGTTAAACAGGGAGTATCCTGACAAACATCTTATGCATATGAAAGATTAGCAATTTGTGGGATCAAAACTGAAGAAAAACTTGTGGAACGTAGAGACAACTGTAGCTCTAGCTGAACTGGGAACAAATTCTTGTTCAGCCAGAAAGCTCATAAAGTCTTTGACCACCCAGTCTTACTTTCTCAGCCTATCCCATCTCATAGGATTTGCTTGGAGCATAAAGACATCTGGAAGTTTGAAGGGTTTTTTGGATGAAAGGTTGGATAAGAATGGGACAAGTGGAAAGAGCATTTATGGAGCTGTCAAGCAAAGTGGAAATTAAAAACTCTATACTGCTCCAAACCAGGAGAGGATAATAGGTGAACTTACTCATCTATATGTTTCTCAATCAATCAGGAGCTTTGGAGAACAGGCTGATCTAAAATGACAGGACACTGGTTTGGACAAATCCCATTGGTCAGGTGATGTGCTGCTTCAGGAAAAGTGCTCACCTCAGCTGAATCACTATTTGTGTGGGAGCTGTCGCCAAAACTGCCATCTCCTTTGTTCGGCCCATCCCCCCTCTCAGCTTCTATCTCACTGATTTGCAAAGACTCCGTCACAGACTTGGAGGACAAAACTCCATCCTGAAAAGATAAAGTTGAATAAGAAACAAGAAGTACCCCATAATATTGTGTTTTAACAGAACATTGGGGTTTAAAACAAACAAACAAACCAGGGGTTCACAGCATATAAACTACACACACACACACACCTACACAACCATTCTCTGAGGATGCCAGCCACAGATGCAGGCAAAATGCCAGAAAGAAACTATTCCAGAACACGGCCTCACAGCCCGGAAAAAACCCAAAGAAAAACCAAGAATGAGCTCTATTGTAAGATCACTGTGTAAGATTTTACAGGTCACTGTTTAGAAAACTATTTGCAAAATTTTATATTAGCCTATAATTTAATGGATACACTAAACCTGTACAAAAGGATTGGGGCCAATGTACACAGCTCTATGTATCCTCTTACCAGGCCTTCTTAACAAAAAGAGGGTATGTAATTTCTCATTACAAGGTTTTAATTTATCTATATCATGCTCTCTTCCATCAATCATCAGTTTTTGTGAGCTTAGTTAGAAATGACCAAGTTGTTACTTGTGCATTCTCTAATTTACTGCACTTGGAAGGTTGTGCAGGCTTGCATGAACTGGCATGAACACTGCTAAAAACAGCTTGCTCCCACACAACATTCCCAACTAGAACAGCATGATCAGGATTACAAACACTCCCATTACCTGAACAGAGCCTGTTGCTTTGGACAACTGTTCCTGCAGCTGAGGGATGTGCTTCTTCGCTTCCTGGATCTCCTTGAGCAGTCGGGAGGCAGGGGAACGGCTGTAATCTTCTTGTAAAGACTGAAAGGGTTTTGGAAAATCAAAAAATCATAATGGTCCCTTTGCTGCATTTACAGACCAAAAGTCACATGCGCATACACAATATCACTGTTACACTGGTAGCCAATACTATAAAGACAGTGTGGGACATATACTTCAAACCAAAACAGTGGGAAAGTCACAGAAAGACCCAGGGCAAGGACTCTCTTTGAAGACATATCTGTTAAATTGGTAAAGTGTTCTATTGTGTATATATATGCACAACACAAACAAAGTTTATTATTACAAAAAAAATGTGTATGCCTCTGTTGCAGCTGCAACTGTCCTCTTCAGCACACAACAGCAACGAACACTACTATTAAAATGAGCTAAGTTCATGTGGTGCTATTACCTCCTACATTTGAAAGTAAATTGACCTGAGACTCATCGTCAAAAGCAAAACTGCACTATCATTCGTTTCCAGATGTTCAGTGGCTGCTTGTTCCTTTAAGGCAGTGCTTTTCATGCTATCTGATGTGGGGGGCCAGCAATTTACTCTCCAAGGTTTTACTCTCCAGGAACCAGTGCTACATTTGTGCCCAGTGCCTACAACTGTTTCCTTTTTTACTGGAAACTTTTCCCAGACCTGCATCCAATGGCTCATGGACCAGCACTGGTCCAGGAATCACCATTTTGAGTGGTACTGCTCTGAGGTAAGTAGAATATGCTTTTCTGATAAATACGGAACACAGATTTAACCGCCAAGTTTTTTTAAAAATATACAGCCATTCTAGAAAATATAGTAGCAGTTTCTTGATACACAGGTATCACACATACCCCACCCCAACTCTCTACATTACAGTGATAAGCAAGTCATTTCATTCCAGTGTTTAGGACTAGGCAGCCCCCCCCCCCACACACACACATTTTGCCTCAGGATCCATCACACCTCACTCTGGATTGCTTTTCTTGTGTTTTACATGGTGATTTTATGGTTTATAGTATGCTGTTTTTAATATGATCTGAACCACCTTGGAATGGATAACCTTAAAAAAAATTTGAAAGAAATAAATGGCCAACTCTGGAAAATTGCAGCTCATTTTCTCCTTGTCTGGTCCAGAAAATTTCCCTGTGGTACCTGCAACCGCTCCTGCTCTTTCTGTAGCATCTTCCGCAAAATCTCCACTTTCTGGCTGTGAACAATATTATTTTCTTCCTAATAAGAAGAAAGAGTCAACTTTTACTTATGATGAAAGTTTTAGTTCTTCTTTAATAGATTCTGAATAGTAGCAATCTTCTAAATTGTTCAAATTGTGTTCAAATACACTGTAAAATATCTATACTGTACTTGGCAATTATGCAGTTACAACACATTTGCCAGAAGTTGCTTTTTTTACTGAATCGATTTCCATATATTCCTAAATGTTCTCAATTTTAGAAGAATATCAAAGTTACCTAAGACATATGGTCTAGACACAATGCTATTCAAAGGAGCACAAGATCAGGGTAATTGCTTTGCCTCCCAGGGCTATCTCATATCCTTGTCTCCTTATCAAGCTTCTATATAAAATACAATGACTGAGCTATATAGTGATTTGACTAGGTGAAGAAATACATACTGAAACAAAGTCCTATAATACCTCTTGGGCCTTAGGACCAATTAGACTGGATGAAGCAGGACAAAGAAAAATTTTCTACCAAGCAGTCTAGGCCATTCCCTCTACCACCACCAGAAAACCTTTAGCTCTTACCCCCATCAGCACTGGACTAGTTATTCTCTCTGTGTTTCCAGATGCTCCAGGTGAGTGAGGAGATGTCATGATGGGAGACATATGACCAAACGCTGCTGGATCCACCTCAGAATCAGCCAGAGGTATCTGGGGCGACCCTGGTGGGCGCCCTTGCACAGTGAGTGCTACATAGGATCCCGCTGAGGAAAAGGAAGGAAAAAACCTCTTACTTATTAATCATATGGCTACACAGGAATAAGTTCACACTTTCTCTCTTTAATCTGTCAAAAAAACAGCTCTTTAAAACAGATTATATGATTGGGCTACTTGCTAAGAGAAATCATGCAAGAAAGCAAAGCGAAACAGAACACCCAACAAATCTTTTCTTATTAAGAGTCAACAAGACATCTCTGAAGTGTGATGCTTGTCAGATATTTTGGATATTGTCCTCCTATGGCTGCAGTAGAACAGAAGCAACAGGGGGAGGCATTAGTGGCATTTTCTGTTTATAGGTATTAGCAAAAAGCTAATGATATCTTGGAGACAGGAATGAGTGCTTGCAATTCCTCCTACAAACACATTTGTCACTTTGCAGGTTTGATGAGTATCTAAGCTGTATGGTTTCAACTGTGTTATATAAAGCTTTGGCATTAGAAAATTAAACCACATCCATAGTGCCACAAGAGCAATATAAGCACATGATCTTCCTTGGCCAAATTACTCCTGATTAAAGAACAAGTTTGTCATTTGTCATCTCTCTTTTTTTAGTTATAGTGCAAGTGCATTAGGACAGGAAGGTCTGTCACTCACAGCTGAAACATGGACTGAATACTGAAAACACAAAGAACCATTACGTGTGAAGGACTGACAGACAGTAACTTTCTTTCCTACTTTGGTTAACAAAACAAGCAGTGGAGGTTGCACACTATCAAAACCAGTCCACCTGCTCCCCAGATCCAAAGGTGTTTTCCAAATTATTCACATTTCACTTCACACCATATTCCAGAAGTGCATCCTAACTTGCATCATCACCATCATCACCACCACCATAATCATTTATTTATTTATATAGCACCATCACTGTACACGGTGCTTTACAACAGAGAGGACAAGCAAAAACAGTTTCCTGCCCTCAGGCTTACAATCTACAGATGCATCAGGACAATCTGGCCTCCGTTGCTTATCCCACCTGCAGATGAAAGACTCAACAGAGAATAAATGAAGTACTTTGTATAATTTACTCACACTTTATCAGTTTCACCACCTCCAGGTGGTTTGAGTGTGTTACTAGGGTCCCATTCACCTACCAAAAGATAAAAGTGGCATCATTTCTAGTTTTCAACATGAAAGCTATATTTCTCTATGAAGCTAAATTGATTTAATGTCTGTCATGATCTTTAACAGGAATTCTTATCCTCCTAAACAAGAATGCTCTGCAAGCTCTAATGAACCCAGTAAAAAACTTTCATTAGAGGGATCAAACACTCAGAATAACAGTGAAAATATTTTGGAATCATTCTCGATGTGTTATTTTAATGTCAAATTCTTAGACTACTTATTGGTGACTTGAAGTGAGGACTATCAGAGAAAATGAAGTGAATTTAACTATATAGCCATGAAGCGGAAGCTTCGGGTTCCACTTCTGAAACATTCACAGAGAGTTAAAGTCCTTTTAACAGACAAAAAGCTGAAACCTTGTGTAATAAGCACAAGCTTACAAAGCATGGTTATGAAACTAGAGTGCTTTCCATGTGGGGGGGGGGAGGAAGCAAGCATCTGGCAACAGAAACATCTTGCTTACTGCCAGTTCTAAATATAGGAAAATACACAGTTCCTTAAATGTTCCTGAGAGGTAGGTTTTGGCAAAACTTTGATGCACTGATGAGGGCCACTGAAGCATTCTTGTCTCTTTCCAACAGCAACTGACTTTTCTGATGACACCAAGTGCTCCTACCTTAATGATTCGGTCACCAGTTTGAACTCCAGCCCGCATGGCTGCCCCATCTAAAAGGAAGAAAAAGATATTTAGAAATGAATAATTGTTTGTACCAGTTTTGCCCTTTGGTGTCCAACCAAAATACATCTTCCCTTTCAGGTTACACAAGAAGTACAAAGAGTATATGTGTTGCCTCACTGTTATATTGTAGATTCGTATGCACTAGCTACTCCAGATCAGAGCTTAGAAATGTTACTGTTGGGACTACAACTTTCAGAATTCCCCAGTACGTATGACCACTACTTTTTGTGACTTCAACACCCCAAACCCTCTAGCCAGCATTAACATACTGGCTGGGGAATTCTGAAAGCTGTAGTCTAAAAAAATAACATTTCCAAGCTCTGTTCTGGACTTGGCCGGTCCCTCACTTGCTCTGCCCCTCTACACTACAGACAGTTGCAAAACCAACATGGACCACAAAGCCTGTGCTTTTGAATTCTATAAAAGTATACTTTAAAGACAAAGACAACTATAATGTTTCACATATTACAGATACACAGTAAATATGCAACATATGCATGTTGGAACTGGCACATGGAATGACCCTGAACAAGAGTACGCACCTTCTTTGACAGACTGCACAAAAACTGGATTGTCTCCACTGACTGTCAACCCAAATCCATTTTCATCCCGCTGGATAATAACACAGCGCTGAACAAGACCTGTACCCGGGGGCGGGGAGAGGGGGGAGCCAAAGAAACACAGCTGTAAACATCTGAGCAGAATCTTATCAAGGTAAAAAATTAATCCACTGCCTACAGAATTGATTCTGTACATAAAGTGAAGCCAGGGATGGCAGTGGGAAGAAAGAAGAACCAACACTAAGGGAATCTGGCCAGAAGCAAGGGAATTAACACAGCAGGTAAGTCGTGCTTATAATAATGATCATATGACACAGGAATACAGCAAAAAAAAAGAAAAAAGAAAAAAAAAAAGAAAAGGTATATCCATTACATTCTGAAATCACAGAAACTTTTGAAGAACAGAGATATTAAGTCATTCTGCACAAATGTCCTATTCCCAATAAAATTCTACACAGCACATGTATTTGTGATAAATCTGCCTCTAGCTCCAGGCTTGTGCACAGGCTCATCATCCTCAGCTTTGTTTCCAAGACAGCATCCCACTATTAAGGAAATGAATGCCAATAGGACAGCAGATTTCTTAAGAATGAGAAGCTGATAGTATTTTCTACAAATTCAGAACATCTGAACAAATTGCAGACTGAACAATCAAAAATGTTTGGCAATTTTTTACAAGCTACAAATTAATATATTAAGTTAGCCTTGGCAGTAAGAACAGAAAACTTACTAGCTTAAACTACCCCACGTTTCCATGTTGGTAGCAGAGAAGAGGTCTTCCCCTCCTTCATAGTCAACATAAAAACAAAGACTACTAGATATTTTAGTCAGGCTAGTGTTAAAATTTTTTTTATGTTGATCTTTCTTTCTATGGTGGAAATCATAGACACCATAATTTCTACAACTGTGGACTGCCTGAACAAATTGCAAGTTAAAGGGGATATTCTTTCCAAACAGAAATAATTTGGCAAATTTTTGTAAGCTACATATGAGAACACTTGTGGTTCAAAAAATGACCCCTCTCTCTCCCAAAAGAGTCCCCCTCCCCTTTCTTCTCTTCCTCCTCCTTTCTGGATATACTGTAGTACGTAGTTCATTTGCTTTTCAGTATCACTGTTCCAAAGTGCATTTTTGTTGTTAACTGTCCTCAAGTCAACTTTGACTTATGGCAACCCTATGAACCAGAGACCTCCAAGTCACTCTATCATCAACGACCCTGCTCAGGTCTTGCAGACTCAAGGTTGTGGCTTCCTTGATAGCTCTTGGATTTTTGTTGCTCCTTTAATTATTGCTGAACATTTAGAAAGCTGCTTAATAAGCATTAGCTCAGCTATTTACTTGAAGGAACAAGTGGAAAAAAAAGAAAAGATCAGAGTCTTTCAGTAACTGGCCAGGTAGCTTGGAGTACAAATTATGCAATAACAAAACACAGTTAAACATCAATTTAAACATCACTGGCTGTGTTTCTATCACCAGCTATTAACACTGCCATCACTGTATATGTGATACTACAGTATTTTAAATCCAGCTCTGCATTTATTGTGAGCAAAACCAAAACTCAGCCTGAGGCAGCAATAGCACCCCATCTGTACTGAAGCATTTCTGGATACATTTGTTGTTGTTGTGTGCCTTCAAGTCGTTTCCGACTTATGGCGACCTATGGCAAACATATCATGCATGGGCTTTTCTTGGCAAGATTTGTTCAGAGGAAGTTTGCCCTTGCCTTCCTCTGAGGCTGAGAGAATGTGACTTGGTCAGGGATACCTAGTAGGTTTCCATGGCTGAGCACAGATTTAAACCCTGGTCTCCAGAGTGATACTCTAGCATTCAAACCACTACACCACACTGACTCTCTTCTGGACACATTATCACACTCCTACACAGCAGACAGAACTCAAACAATTTTTTAAAAAATCAGTGCCATGGAGCAATCTGGTCACATAGGTGATACATGATTTATTTCACACAGTTACAAGGATAACTTTATTGTCCTGAAAACCAAATGGTGTGGATGCTGCACTACGCACACTAATGGAGGGGAGCCAAGGGTTTTTGATTCAATTTTAAACATGTTTTTTAAAAAAGCTTCCAATTTGATTCTATTTTAAACATGTCAAAAAAGCCTCCAATTTGATCCAATTTTTAAAATGTCAAAAAAAAAAAAAAAACCCAGACCAAATTTACATACACACTGCTTCACAAAAAAGAGGACAACTGCATGGAGACATGCAGGCCTGAGTCAAGTTATTTGGTGCTACTGCTACTGCAATAATGTACAAAACTATTGAAGAGAGAACTAGAGGAGAGCTCTTCCTTCATCTATGCAACCCTCCTTGCCCCAAATGGGGACATCCATGATAAAACAAACAAACAAAACCTAAACAACACAGCCTGCTGTTGTTCCCTGACTATCTTTAAAGAATCTTTCAGACTCTAAGCCTTGTCTCAGAATGATGAAGCACAGCCTATAGAGAAATAAATAAACACAATTTTACAAAATTCAGGTTCATTTAAAACTTGTCTGACACACTTCAGGTTTTAGATTAAGACGTTATCTATCTTCCTCTCAAATGTTTTCCAAATGTTAAGTCACAAAACTCTATTGGAGAAGTTAGACAGCTTCATTTCGTGAGTTTGCATGTTCTGATTTCTCTTCTAGTACTGCTAAACGATTAGACATTGTTTCTATAAATCCCCCTTTATTTATTGCACCTGGTACAAAAAAATTCTGATAACCTCCTGATACAGTTCTCCAATTTACAGACACCAACATTAAGCTCTGATGTTAAGACAAATAACTTGTGTTATAA
The DNA here is from genome assembly GCA_030847615.1 of Gambelia wislizenii. Lineage (NCBI taxonomy): Eukaryota > Metazoa > Chordata > Lepidosauria > Squamata > Crotaphytidae > Gambelia > Gambelia wislizenii. The sequence goes on from JAUMIR010000007.1 coordinate 38,307,808, forward strand.
AAGCAAGACAAATTGATAGTTCAGTGTTGTGCTGTTTGCTCTTCTTGTCAACCTACTTACATATAGCAAAAATGCTGGCAAGTCTAAAGCATTTTTTTTAAGGGAAGTACAAAATATGTTGACTCTAGCATTCACCTGGATCAAATAAATACTGTAGTTTGAACTTTTAGTCAGGCAAAAGGATCATAGGACTGAATCTCTCAAACTTTTGTCTTCATGGTATCTATTAGGATGCAACCATTTAATGAAATTCACAGAACAGAACAGAATAAAGAAGAGTGTCAGGATGTGGTTCAAGCACGTACCACCAAGTTGTCTTCACCCTCACCCCCCAGAAATAATTTGCTATTAATCTCAGATGGCAACACCCTTGTGTTTACAGAAATTACATTTTTGTGAAGAACCAGACTTTTATATTTCTTCCTAGATTAATTTAATTGTCTGAAACTTACAAATTTTAAGAAAGAGTCTAAGGGAATAGTTACAGAAAGACCTAGACTCATAATAAAGACACTGACTTGTACTATGAAGCTCTTCTTTCAGAAAATAAAAGAAAATAATGCTTACTCTTTATTGAATGAACATAAAAACTGCCTGATTCTCAGATGGAAGAAGAAAGAGTGCAAATCTGATCTTGTAATTTTCACAAAGTTAAAATGGTTTCCCCTGTGAAATTTACATTTTCTTTCAGAAGCAAACATGTTGCTCATTCAATAAAGGAATTTCAACAGCTCCCACTTCAAAAAGGTAACTGCCACACCTCTAATCACTTTTGCCACTTCAAGATATTTCCTCCCTAACACCCAAAGGCAAGTAAAAAGACTTCAGTCATCAGCAATACAAAGCACAGCTTTCTTTACTAGTAGGCTCTTAAACAACTTGTTCAATCCAAAGCAAATATTGCAAATTTTTCCACACAGATTTCAGCATCAGGAGGAAGAGCACCACCAGCAGCAAGAGAGCCAGCAAAGCAAGAGACAGGAAAGGAAGCAGGGATGGAAACTGCCTAGCTAAATCCTAACTGTAGACAGAACTTGAACAGGAAGTCTGAGAGGCGGGAAAAGGGCATGTGTTAGGAAGTCATGTTTCATTACACATACATGAAAACCCACAGCACAGTAGAGGAGGAGGAGATACACTAAAGATAAATTTTAACAGACACACAACACTTTATTTACTTTACAGAAAACTTTGTAGTGTTGGGATTTCCCAGCAGCATATTAGGAAAGAATTTCTGCCACTGACGTTATGACTGATAGTCAATTAATATTCAGTACAACTAGCACTTCATTTTCTTAAAAATACTGCAAGCAGCCTTCACTCTGTATATAACAGCAGGCTATACAAACAATTTCAGGGAAGTAAAATCCTTCCTCCAAATGGGATTCCAGATCCATACAACTATTTACTCTGTTCTAAGAAAACACCTTTCTTTCACCTCTTCTTCTTTTGGGGAGCTTCTGCAACCACCAGTGTAGTTGCTACGGACTTCTCTTTAGAAACCACATACAAAATATGTGACTATGAGTGAATCCACACTGAACATTTTGTCTTGAAAATATTTCTAGCCTAGAAAGTTTGCATTATGCCTTGCTCTGAATGAGAACTACAAGCATTCTACCAAGTCAATGAAGACTTGATACCAGTGAAAGCATCCATTTCAAAGCCATTCCGCTTGACAAAACCAGCAAGGACAATTCTGCAGCAGAGAACAATTACAGTAAACCAGTTCAGAATTCCTAATAAAATCTGCCCCCTCCTCTTTTATCACTGCTATTTAATCATATTTTAGAGAGAGGATATTTCTTACTAAGTACACTGAAATCTAGGAAGTGAAGGAACAAATCTGTGATGAACCCAGTTTTGAAATGACTTTTGGCACTAAAAAATAGTGATTCAATGCAGCAAGTGACCATGCTAGGTTTAAGATCAGACCATCATTACAAAGTGCTGTGCAAGCAGACACACCCCAACCCATTTAAGAAGATGGTGACGCCATCCTATAAACATCTTATCTTCCTTAAAACATAAACACAATAGGGTGGGGGGAAGGAATCAGGGACAGTACAAGAAATTCAGATATGCACAAATATACTGCTTCTGATTGTTTCTACTACTTTAAGCTATACCCAATGATTCATAGGTCAAGAAGGAACAGAACAGAAAATGAAGGGAAGCCATCTCAGGAGACAGAAGCACAGAGCTTGCCCTTTGTGCAATTAATTGAAGTACAGTACTGTAATATTTTTGGCTACAAAGACACTTATACTCTTCTATGCGATTCTAAGCAGTACTTTTTAAATCTTATGTTATCAGGAGAGACCACATGTAGGATAATTCAAGAAGTGATGCCCAAAGAGTGGAAAAATTAAATAGCCATATCACTTTCTTCAAATAAGTTATAATACTTCAGCATCAGTACTACATCCTGTGCTTTCTAGAGCTATATTTATTCAAAATATGTGAAGCCACTGATACAGATACTAGTTGGTGCTCTTCTAGCCCAAAGAAAAGTTTCCCATGAGAGAATGGAAAACAATACAGAAGACATTGGTACATGTAAGTTAGTATTTATCAGCAAGCTTGCACATTTAAGCCACGTTAAAAGCTCAGTCCCCTTCCCTGCCACAGAGGAAACAATGCATGGCAGGTAAAGGGCAGAGGCCTTGGGCATACAAAACGACTGCACAAAGCACACTGAACAAAGGCACAAGCTGCAGTGGCTGCTTCAGCTTACCATACGTCTCGGATCTATTCTCGTCCGAGCTACACTTTGTCTTCCTGGAGGAGCTGTCTGCACGAAAGCAGGAGAAAAGGAGAAAAAGATATAGGAAATATGGAGACCAACATGGAAAACAAATTCATAAAAAACCAGAATGATTTTAATAATCAGATTAATTCATGCAAAACACAAACAAGATATGGGCAAACATAGAGATGATAACATTTGAAATCAGAATGTGAATACAAGAGATTTGAATTATACAGGTAACACCACACTGCAAGATTCTAGTAAGGAAGAAAAAGATACCAAGAAGCTCCACTTTTTATATATTAGATAATGAATTGAAGAAGATGTTTAATTTATATATATGCAACCTACAGAACCTATTCTTGTGGATACCACATATAATGACGATGCTGTGTAAAGCAATAATGAGCTGCTCCAGCCACAAAAGGCAATAGCAGCAAGTCTTAAACCTAACTGTTAGTGATTCCCCTCTAGCTCCATTATCCAGGATCTATAGAGAAGCTTGTGATCACATGATATTTCATGCATGCCTGAAACAGACTACCATCACTATATAAGATGCAAACATCCAATAATTTTGAACATTTCTCATTGGAATACATAGGTGCATATTAACTTATTGTGCTTTCACAAATAAGAATATATTTATTACTGCAACAGCTTCCGTATAACAGATTTAATTTCACTATTCCTTTAAAACTGTAGCTATTTTGCAGTATTTTTTTATTTATTTAATGATCCACCTTTCACTTTGTACAGGACCCAAGAAGTGCTGCCCATTTAGATGTCATAAGCCCATTCCACTGCTGAAGTGCCACTTTTCATTCAACCTCACAGCCAAACAAGGAGGCAGTTCTCTGTTCATTTCATAAATCCCAACAAAATATGGATTGTACCTAGCAAGAATTCCTAAAGAGATTATGTAAATACCTGGTCTATTGACCCCTCTCTGTAAGTATGTATCTTTGCATATCACATTCTGTAGCCTTCAAAATCAGCTCTCACCTGCTGCACGTTCTTGGAGAATAACAGACTAAACAGCAAAGTGCACAGACAAAAAGCAACACACCACATGGGGCCAAGAGGCTCACCCGCAAGCCAGTCACACAGTTAGGAGCACACAGCAGTCACTGGGTTAGTAGGTTGGGGTGGGTGGAACCTTCACATGCAGACTAATTTCCAAGACAGCGTTAGACTCTGAATGCAACACAGATGGTCTACAGGTATAGGGAAAAAGAAAAAAAAAGTGAACAGCCACTTCCAATTAGAAGTTTATAAAAACACAAAATCCTTGAGCGGAACTTCACTTAGAAAAGAGGTGCTTCAGCTAACCGAGCCAGTATGCATTATTTAATGTTGCGTCATAAAAAGAATACTTGGTGAAAACAAAAATTTGTCTAGCCTGTCAGCAATCAGTATCAGAAACTAAGAAGGAAATGGCAGTAAGATTATATCAAAAGGAGCTTCCCAAGTACTGGTGGTTGAAAACAATGTTGTGTTAAAAGGAATCGATGTAGCAAGAACTACCAGGAAAAGGGAGATTGAGAAAGGCACAAATTTGCATGAGCTCTACATAAACAAAGTTCTAAGCGAGCCCTGGTTTGCACCAGGCCACCTGTGCTGACTGCCAGTTATACGGTCTGCTCATTAGCAAAGCGAAAATATGTACCCAAATCGGTACAATCCTCATGCAGCTTACAATAGTTGGGTATGTCAATTCAGCAAGCCTAGCACTCACAGAAGAGAAAACTGCATTTCTTTTTCATAATTGTATCTGACAGCCTTAGGGCCATACTACAAAAGATGCATGATCAGATATTCCAACAAGAAGGCATAAGGGACTCCAATTCTGAGTGGAGCAATAGTGCTGGAGAAGGACTGTTCTACGGTGCCACTGCTTCAATCGAATATGCAGCCCTGGGAGTCTCTAATTAGATAAAAAACAGAATAATGGAAGATTCAAACATGCAGCTCATGTAATTTGGCCTTTAGGTTAAAAACACCCCTGCCGTCAGAAGATGAGTGCAGCAAATAGCTGACAGCTCATCATTCTAGATAGACTTAAGACAAAAGGCACTAATTACATGAATCTACATGTATACAATCAAACAGCGCAACTATGAAGAATACTGTGCAACTCCACTTGGATAGATAAAATACTGTGTTATCAGTATGAAAAAGAAAGCCAACAATCACTTCTGAACATTACACCCATTAAAAGAGTAAAGTGATTTTAAGAACTGTTTGCTATGCAGTGCTTGACAGCTGTGTAGGCTATGAGGATGATACCTGTAGGGTCAAAGTCGTGGGCACTGATGCAGCGCTCAACCTTCTGCTTCTTATCTGCTGGAGACTCTCTGTTCAGAATGCTGCCGTGCCTGAAGCCAAACACAAAGGAGCACAAATTCAATACATCACAATACCACTGACCAGGACGTAAAAGTTATACAAAGTTACGCAGTAAAAAGCTTTGCTGAACTAATAAACCTTATTAAGTCCTCAATGAAGGCCCCTGTGAAGACATAAAATGTAACTCTTATTCTATGTGCCTAAGAGCTCTCTAAATTGGTTGTGGTTATTGTCCAAGCTTTAAAAAAACAATGGCTTTATAAAAAGCAAAACATAAACTACATTAACATTACAGTCTTGTTAGCAGACCATGAAATTTCAACCTCTTATTATGGTGGTACTTTGGAAAGGGGGATGATGTTTACCAATTTGCTCTGTTTGAGACTTTCCTCTTCTTCAATTTATTTCTGAGTTTTCATCTTCTGTAATTGTTCAGTCAAGTTAATCTCAGGTACTTTAAGTGTTTAAAGACAGAAAAGGGTTTCCCCTGGACTTTCTTCTCTATCAGCAGAAAGGATTGGAAAATACAACTCTTTCTTGTCATTCACTCATTCATTTATTCGTTCATTTATTGCCTGTCAACCAATTAGAGCCTCTAAGAAGTTGCATAATCAATAAAAACATTTTAAAAGCACCAAATAAATAACTAAAAAAACACAATCAGAAACAGTTCAAATTCCTCTTTAACAATAGTTCTGACAGTTTAAAAACACAACCAGAGTAGACACCCCTTAATTTTAAGAGCAAAAGGCCACATGGAATAGTACTGTTTTCACTGCCCATATAAAAATCAGAAAGGATGGAGCCAGCCTGACCTCCCTCAGGAGGAAAGTTCCACAGCTAGGGTGCTGCTACAAAGCCCTGTCACCCACCAGCCTAGTCTCATGGGGTGGTGAGATACACAAGGTCTTCACTGATGATCTTAGGTTTTAGGTAGATTCATATGGGAGGAGGCAGTCTTTCAGATATCCTTACCTCAGGCCATTTAGGGCTATATAAGTCAAGACCACCACCCTGAATTGGGTTTGGAAGCAAATTGCAAGCCAGTTTATTTCTTGTACGACAGGTGTTATGTGGATACAAGATAAAATGCATACATGGTAACTGGCTGTATTTTGCACTAGCTATAGCTTCTGAACACTTTTCAAAGGCAGCCCTATGTAGAGTGCACCACAGTAGTCTAATCTGGAGGTGATTAAGGCATGAACCACTGTGGCCAGATCTGAATTTCGTAGGAAAGGACACAGTTGGCATACTAACCAAAACTGGGCTAAGATACTCCTGGCCACAGCTGCCACCAGGCCTTCTAAAAGCAATCCTGGTTTCAAGAGCACCCCCAAGATACCAACCTGATTTTTCAGAAGGATTGCAAATCCACCCAGGAAAGAATGTGATCCCAACCCCAGGTTAGATTTCCTAATGAACAACAGTACTTCTGTCTTCTCTGGATTAAGCCTCAATTTATTCTCCCATACCCAATCCTTCTCTGTCTCCAGACAGCAATTCAGGACTTGCACAGCCTCTTTATCACCAGTTGAAAAAGAGTTGGGTGTCATCATCATACTGATTACACCTGACTCCAAAGTTCTGGAGTCATGCAGATGTTCATGCAGATGTCAAAAAGCATAGGGAACAGTACTGAGTTCTGGAGAACCACATAGGCTAACAGCCAGGAGGCTGAACAACAGCTCCCCAGACCCTTATGGGAATGTTCAGCCAAAAAAGACCAGAACCACTGGAGCACAATACCTTCAAGTCCCATATCAGCCAAAGGATCCAGAAGAATACCATGATCAATGGTATCAAGCACCACTAAGAGTTCCAGCACAACGAACAAGAACACACTGCCCTGTCCAGTTCTTGGTATAGATCATCCACCAAGGTGACCAAGGCTGTTTATGTCCAATAACCAGGCCTGAAATCAGACTGGAATAGATCAAGGTAATCCATCTCATCCAAGAAAGTCTGCAGTTATTCTGTCACCACCCACTCGACAAGACTTTACTTTTAAAAAGGGAGATTAGAAACTGTCTCATGGTTATCTAAGGTGGGAGCCAGTGAAGTTCTGTTCAACAATGGTGTTACAGTTGCTTCTTTTGGAGAGGTTGGAACATAAGCCTCTTTCAAAGAAGTATTTACCATCTCTGACACCCAGTTGGCCAGCCCTCCTGTGGTAGGTTTAATCAACCAGGTTGGGCATGGGGCTAAGTGGTTTGACTTGCTTTCCAAGCAACTTGTTCATATCAGCGTGTTAAGCAAAGTGAAACTCATCCATCAAAACTGGACTAGTACTTGCCTCAATTTCCTCCCCAGACTCTAACTTCAACACAAAGTCCAAATCAGAACAAATCTGGGCAATTTTCTCTGCAAAAATATTTGGCACACACATCACAGCATATTTACAAGGCCTCCTCCTCAGCAGTCTAAGGTCTAGATTGTAACAGTCCTTCGACTACATGAAACAACTGTGCTGGGACAGGACTGTGCCAATTTTTGTTCACTGGCTGGCCTCACTGCTGCAGACTAAGCCCTAAAATGGGACCTAACATGTTCTCAGTTGGATTCGTTGTGGGTCTTTCTTCACTGTTGCTCTAGTTGTCTACCTGAGTGCTTCACTGTTGTGAACTTCTCAGAAAATCAATGGCCCCACGCACTGCACCCAAGTAGATGATGCCTAGGAACAATTACATTGATTGCCTGGGTCATCTCCTTACAACACAAATCAACATGGATATCAACAGAATCGCCAGTTCTAGTAAGCTGATAATTCTCCCAGAATATTCATAATAATAATAATAATAAAATTTATTTATACCCCGCCCCTCTGTTAAAACAATCGGGGCGGCTTACAAAATTTAAAATATAATACAAATAAAATCCCTAAACACCCCCACTCCCACCCTCCCCCATAAAAATACATTAAACAAATATAAATTAAAACAACTAATCTAAAATCACTTTTAAAACTATTCAGAAATCCTTCTGGATCCATTATTCTCTGAAGGCTGACCATTTTAATGGGTCCCTTTCCCCTGCAGAGGTTAAGACTCCCAGAAAATCAAAATCCTATTAGGTAGTGATTTGTCCATGACAATACAGTTCTCTCTCTCTCTCTCTCTCTCTCTCTCTCTCTCTCACACACACACACACACACACACACACTAACTAACCCACAGATCATTCTCACAGTGGGGGGCAAAAACCAGATTCTAGCACTAGAGAACAATATGGCTGTGGTCACTGTAAGTGCAAACACCATTAGACAACAGAAACAAGAATATATGTACATTCAAAGTACATATAAGGGAATATTGAGGTTCACTTGAAGGAATGCAGGTCACACCTCACAAACCTCCAGTTTTGCCTCCATATCTTGTGCTAGGTGATATCCTGTTTCAAAACTAGCTTTACACTGGCATAAACTGACTGTTTATTAATTCTGTGTGAAAAATGAATCTACCCATACAGAAACTGAGTCTCTGGATTGATGGTTCTTGGATCCAGGAATTGGGTAAAGAGTCTCTCCTGGATTGGGCTTCACTCCCCCTGAAGGAGCAGGTACACAGCATGGGAGTGATCTTAGATCCATCCCAGTTATTGAAGGCCAAGTAAACTCTGTGGCTTGGAGTGCTTGGTGCCAGCTTTGACAAGTGACAGCCTTTCCCAGACAGAAATAACCTAGCTACAGTAGTTGTTGCACTGGTAACCTCCTAATTAGAGTACTGTAATGTGCTCTATGTGGGGCTACCCCTTGAAGAAGATGTAAGCTGCAGCTAGTACAAAACGCAGCAGTTTTATTGCTGAATGGCATACCATGTAGACCGAATATAATGCCAGTTTTAAAAGAATTGCAGTAACTGTCAATATGCTTCCAGTCTAAGGTGCTTGTGACGACATTTAAAACTATAAATGGCTTGGGACATTGAAACTTGAGAGTGTCTCTCCCTATATATGCTTGCTGAAGGAATGAGGTGTCCTGGGGGAGGGGCTCCTCTGTGTCCTACCAGTGGTGTCAATCCACTGTGTTGAGACACTGGAGAGGGCCTTCTCTGTCATGAAACCCCAGTTATGAAATGCCCTCTCCCAGGTGGGGGGGGGACCCGATTGGCACCAACATTCATTTCATTTCAGTGTCAAGTGATAAGCTGTCTATTCATCAAGGCCTTTGGGCCTCATTAATTCATCCCAAATACATCTTAAAACTTTTTAATCTTTTAAATCTGTTTTTAACTCAATATTATGTTTAATTTGTTTTAAGATTACTGTATTTACATTATTGTTATTGTTTTAAACTGTTTAACTTGTTTTAATATCATTTGCAAGCTGCCCTGAGATCTTTTTGATACATGGCAGAGTATAACTATTTAATTAATATTGTTAATAAATAACAATAAAATATATGGTTCAGTTCCTTTCTCTAACAAATAAGCCACCCTGGCCATTGGAGTTCTAGTTACAGACAAGAACAAGCTATAACATGAGCTTATTCATGGTGAGAGTGCCCGCATTATCTTGCTTATAAACTCATATAGGTAGTAAAATCCTGAAGAACTTACCTCGTAGGTTTTTTGAGGGGAAACCTGAAAAGTATAAATAAAAAAACAGGATTAGTATAGAATAAATTATTCATTGATAACTAAAAGGGAACATGTTTGCTTTCAGAGTAAAGATTTAAATTCACAATTTGTTACTTATCATTCATTTTTAGTCCCCTGTTTTTAGCTGCAACTGTTGAAAAAGTGTTCCAGTACTCAAAAACTGAAGAAACACTGAAGACTTTTACCCCCTGCCCTTTTTTGTGTGTCCTGAGTAGAGATGTCTTCCCAATTTGTTCCATTATCTAGAAACTTTTGTTCCAGGTAATGCACTGTTGTTGTAGTAATATTTCACTTCTGTCTGCTAAGGAGCAGTGCTTTCTCCAGATGCTGAAACTGTACAAAACTCTTTTTATTTTACTGTAGCATTAAATGCACAGGGACCTGAATTATAAGAATGCAGCATAGCTCAGTCATTCCTTCTGCACTTCCCCCAGCTCACAAACTATGAAATGCCTAATTAGTTTCTCCCAAATTGTTTAACACAATTGAAACACATAGTTAATTATACTTAAAACATTATGCCCTAAAACACTGATTAGAAAGGAGCTTTAGTAATTGTTGCATTCAAAATCAGCTGAGTAACTTGCTTCACTCTGTACCTATCTACCTACAAAAATCTGTAGAGCATTACTACACAGACAAGCAACTCAGTTTTAAAACATATAGTATTTCTTTAACAAGCACCCGCATTTATATTACATCTTCCCATGCTGTAGCAGAACATCTCCCAGAGATGAAAGTAGACTTGTTTTAAGGCCTGCAGAGATAAACACTGGGAAATGCAGCTCTAGCAGTATGAAATTCAAGCTTGTCTCCCTCCCCCACCTCACTCCAGCCTTCATCTCTCTTACATGAGAATGCCTACAAACAATGCCGCATGCGTCAAAAGGGGAGAACTAGTCTAAAGGGATTCTGGGATAGATTCCCGGAAGCTCTTGGGCCCCAAGCCAGCTTCCCCAGTTTCTCTCTCCACACATACTGCACAAGGGAACAGAGAGGGAAGAATAAGGGAAGCAGGGCAAGCAGTAGGTCATGATCACAGGGAAACCACTCATAGTCCAATACATTGTTATAGTGCAATAAAACATTAGCAGATATTCACCCCATTCCCCAAAAGAAGATTCTAAGAATGTACAGTTGTCCCTCCGTATCCACGGATTTGGTATCCACAGATTTAAGTATTCATGACTTGAAAATATTCTTTAAAAAATAATATTCCAAAAAGCAAACCTTGATTTTGCCATCTTATATAAGGAACACCATTTTGCTATGCCACTGCAGTGTGTATAGAGCCATTGTACTGTCTATCCTCCTTTATGGATCTGAAACATGGGTCACCTCTCGCCATCACCTACGACTCCTCAAATGCTTTCATCAGCGCTGTATATGCACAATCCTACATATACACTGGACTGACTATGTGACGAATGTTGCTGTCCTTGAGCAAGCAGGGATCACCAGCATTCAGGCCATGATATTGAGAACACAGCTGCGCTGGGCAGGGCACGTTTCTAGGATGGAGGACCATCGCCTCCCAAAAATACTACTCTACGGTGAACTCGCCACAGGTCAGCGTAAGAGGGGCACTCCAAAAAAGCGATACAAAGACTCCCTGAAACAACATCTCAGGCTCGGCCAAATTGATCACCTACAGTGGTCCGCCCTGGCCTCACATCGGGAGGCATGGAGATGCACAATCCACAATGCTGCAGCCTTATTTGAGAACTCACGCCGAACAAGTCTTGAAGAGAAACGGCAACGCAGAAAGAATCACAACCCAAAAACATCACCCAAGGAGACCTTCTGCTGTGCTTTCTGCAACCGGACTTGTTTATCTCGGATTGGCCGTTTTAGTCATCAGTGTGCTTGCAGAAAGTGTGGGATGAGTCCTTCCTGAATCTTCGTTTGCGAAGAAAAGCCAGAGAGAGAGATGCATATATAGTAACGGGACTTGAGTATTCACAGATTTTGGTATCCATGGGGGTTGGGTGTGTCCTGGAACCAAACCCCAGTGAATATGAACAGACAACTGTATTTCTGCCCTCCAGTATAAAATTCTCTTACTACTCAGAAAAAAAATAAATAAAATAAAACCAGCCTAAGCATATGTCCTGCATTTGTTATGAACCTGATCAACTCCCTTATATCAGTTATTTTCTATGGTGTCTGAAATACTGCACAAAACAAAGAACTATAACATTAAGCCAACAAGCATAATATGCTTATTAAACAGAGAAGAAAATCTGTATCTACACAAAGAAAGTTTCTTCTTATGCCACTTAGCATTCATGTGTTTGCTGAAGCCTTTCTTATATACTAGGAGTGGGCAATTGTGGAAGGTTAAGGGGCTGCAATAGCCAGCTGGACCTCTTAGAAAGGCAGCACCCACACTCACACCCACAGTGCACCTGCTGCAGCAAAAATATGACCCCCAAATGATTCCCAACTCCCTCTAAGGGAGCATTTTCACAATGTTTCGGCCCTAACTGGCACCCTAGGGAGCATTTTATGGGTGGGGATTTTAAAAAATTGCAAAAAATTATTTCAACCCTGAGGTGGGGGGAATCACAGGGAAGTCTCGAGATACATGGTGGAAATGCCCTCTGCCTCCTCTAGAGGTCATTCTGCATCAAAAAGGGTTTTTTTTTTTGCATCAATTGTTTTTTGCAACATTTTTTTTTATGCCTAGGTATGCTATATGGGTTCTTAGCACACTATACCAGTATGACAGGCAGTATATCATCTGTTTTGTTCTCATTATGGTTCTTTTCAAATAGATTCTACTACAGTACAATTCAAATAACAACAATGGAATTTATCATATGTAGAGAGATTGGCCAAGTGATGCAAATGTCTGGAATGCTCACCAATTTACAGAAAACAATAAAATCATTTTTAGTATGAGAACAGAAAAGCAGACATAAATGGCATAAATGACTCATGAGAAACTCATGCATGGCATTATTTGCTTTAGCTGTATGTCAGTTCTACAAATAGATCTAGTCCCCATCTTCAAAACAATGACACCGAAGTTTCATAGTTTAAGCAAACCTCAAGCATTTATAACATTCAATCTCACAGAATTATCAAATTCAATGTGTAATATTATGTTATTAAGGATACTAAGAATTGCTTCCTATGTACTACTCATCTGAGATTGGGTTGCTGGGAGACTTTAGGCCAATGCTGATTAGTTTTAAAAATAAGCTACTAAGCTAACAACAAGCAGACAACCAACTCAGTACACTTTCCTTGTATACATGCTAAGTGAAAATCAAGATTTGCATCTGACTGTGATTACTATATTGATGAGCTAAAGTAACAAAAACAGTCAACATGGATAGGAAAACCAAGCAAACCAATACAAAAATGAGTTACTGACTTCTGCAACAAATGGGGGTGGTGGGAAGAAACAGAAGACTAGCACTGCCATCAAACTTGGAAATCACAGAGACCACTGTTGACTGTCATTCTCTACAGATATGATCTAAGATGACAGAATAAGACAGTAGACAAAGTAGTAAAGAAAAAATTGTAAGTGGCTCTTGACTGTAAACCCAAATGAGATATAAAATATAGATAAACACACTCTCTCTGGTTTTTCTTCGCAAACGAAAATTCAGGAAGGACTCATCCCGCACTTTCTGCAAGCGTGCTGATGACTAAAAAGGCCAATCCGAGATAAACAAGTCCGGTTGCAGAAAGCACAGCAGGTCTCCTTGGGTGATGTTTCCAGGTTGTGATTTTTTCTGCGTTGTCATTTCTCTTCAAGACTTGTTCAGTGTGAGTTCTCAAATAAGGCTGCAGCATTTGAATAATGTGTCTCCATGCCTCCCGATGTGAGTCCAGGGCGGACCATTGTTGGTGATCAGTTTGGCTGAGCCTGAGATGTTGTTTCAGGGAGTCTTTGTATTGCTTTTTTGGAGAGCCCCTCTTACGCTGACCCGTGGCGAGTTCAACACTGATAATAATAGTACTAGCTGTACCTGTCCAATATCAGCTTGAGTAGTTTGGACTATGAGCACTATTCTCATATATCGTCAATGTCTTTTGTTTCTGCTCTCTATATGTGTCATATAAATGCATCTATATGCGTGTTCAGGAAAAGCTAAAGCCAGGGTGACTATGGCCTGGATGGTATGTTCAAAGTCTACACATCAAACTCAATCAACTCCTTCTGCAACCTTCCCACACTCCACATTTCACTCAATAGATTCCAGTGCTCCTCAGTACTGGGGGTGGGGGGGAATCCAGCAAAGATGCTTTTTAGCTGTATTTATAGTATACACATTGCTAGTAACAAAGTACAGTGCTGCTCTTGTTTGAAGGCAGCCTTCAAGCAGACACATTCTGTAACAGTATAATATACAGCAATATCTGTCTCAGCAGCAAGGTTAGAGGAAGGCTGGTGATAGAGGGGGTGGAAGTGTAAAAGCCTTGCTACTGAAGTTTCAGCCACAGTCCAGCCATTCAGCCCCTGCCCAAGTGAGTTCCTCAGCACTGTTCCATGACACAAGTCCTCAGATTTTTCCATGAGCTGATGTCAGGACTTTTCACAGAGAAAGAACTGCATTTACAGAGTCTGTGAGGAAGGAGGGCTTCCCCAGCAGTTACTCTCAATGTGGCCATTGTATTTCTCTGTAGCTAGAGCCAGAACCTTGCAAGTGGTTTTATTTGGTGCAGAAATTCTGCCTTCTTAAGGAAGAAGGCAGCCAAATGTTTCTAACACCAAATAATGTACTTGCCAAAGAGATCAATTTGTACCTTGAAAAGTTCATTCTACAACTAAGGTCATAGATTACCATAGCCCCAATGAACCTGTGGAACAGACCAGCTTACATCTGAATAATGTGAATTCAGGTTGAGTATCCCTTATCTGAAATACTTGGGACCAGAAGTGTTTTGTATTTTGGATTTTTTCAGATTCTGGAATACTTGCATATACATAATGAGATATCTTAGAGCTGGGGACCCAAGTCAAACAAAAAAATTATTTATGTTACACATACAGCTTATACAATAGCCTGAAGGTAATTTTTATACACAATACTTTTAATAATTTTATGCATGAAACAAAGTTTGTGTACACTGAACCATCAGGAAGCAAAGGTCTCACTATCTCAGCCATCCATGTGGACAATTTGGGATTTTGAAGTATTCTGGATTTTGGAATTATAGATAAGCAATACACAATCTGTATTTTGGTTTCCCATCTTAAGAGGTTTTTAGAGGTCATATTTTAATGGTACATGCTGCTGCTGCTGCTTATCTATCAAGTATGAATTAATTTTAAAAATCCTGAATGTATTATGTAATACTGTTTGATTTTTTAAAGCATATCTAGATACCTGAATCCTAACTTTCTGAGATAAAAGTTTCCATCAGTCATAAGACTAAATTGAAATGCAGTACTGTATATCACTAACCAATAGAGTATAAGTTCTAAAAACCTGGGTCCACATACCACATTAAATTATAGCTTACAGCAAGCCAAGATCAAATCAGTGATTAAGACAGGGATTTCAAGATAAGACAGGGATTTCAAGAATTTCAAGATAAACCACAATAAATAAATAAATAAATAAATAAAAATTGAAATACAGCTATGCCAATACAATTGGGGGGTGGGGGGACTAGAATACACATGTCCAGACTATAAGAAACACAAAGATGTACTGTTTTTAAATGACAAGAGTTGTCTGTCTTAAGGTTAGCATTAATAAAGAAATCTGGGGAATCCAGCAATCGTGTACCTGGTTTTCCACACAGGAGGCTCCAGGTTCAATCTCTAGCATTTCCAAGTAAGGCTAAAAACAAAACAAAACTGGTGTTCTGAAGGGATGCCTGAAAACCAAGAAAGCTGCTGCCAGTCAATGTAAGCAATACTGAACTAGGACTGATGCCCTATCTTGGTATAATGCAGCTCTCTTAATCTGTGAGGCTAGCTATCACAGATCTATGCAACAATCCAATAAACATTATAGCAATCCCAACTATTCTGGTTACATATACTGCACATAAGAGCAAGAGACTCACTGAACATTCACTCTTTTTTCCTCCTGTACTGGAAAATGTACTTAAGTGAAGCAGCCCAAAGGGAGGGTGCTAAAGGAGAGAAAAGAAAACCATGTAATGGGTAGGAACTGATAAAAGGTTCCTGTGCAGGTGCAACAGCCCATTTGTGTGAGGCACAGAGACCACAATGAAGAATTACATGTAACACCTACACCCCATTTGTACTTCTGCATCTGATTTAAAACTACGGTAACTTAATTAGCAATGAGGGACTGTGCCCACAAAAAGCCTACTAGTCGATGTATAGTTTATTACAGGTGGCACTCTGGGGGAGGGGGGAGCAATCATATATATTACAAAATTGAAAAATATAAGATACTAGAAATTATTAATATGGTCCCTGGAGATCCTCTACCAAGCATCAACCATTTGTCTTCTCACTCACATTACAACTGAGATGGATTTTTAAATGGTTTTAATTCTATAGATTGTTAATTTTTTTTTAAAAAAAAATAATGTTTATATATTTCTACAGATGTCTTTGTGTGCATTTTAATCTGTGTTTGTTTTAATACCTTCTAAACTGCCTTCTAAACAATATCAACAACTGATAAAGTTTGTCACCACTAGCAACATTGTGAGATTTCTGTCTGACAACAAAAATTTAGAACAGGACCAGGCAGACTGATCAAACTGATCAAGTGGGCCATAAACAAGCAAGCAGTAACTGGAATAGGCTACCAAAAAAGGGGGGCAGGCCAGGGGAGAAAGGAAAGAACAGACTCTACACATTTTACCTCTTGGTTATAATATATACAGAATATAGCACAAAGAAAATATTTGTAGTAACATCATCTTGCAGGAAGAGGACTACCAGCGTAACAATTGCACAGTTGAGAAGCCAAAACATTAAAATGGGTTAAAGCAAAGGAAAAATGGTACCGTATATTCCGGCGTATAAGACTCCCCCCCCCAATTTTTAAGTAAAAATATAGACTTTAGGGTATGCTCACCGTATAAGACAACCCCCCATCACTGCCCTCCCTGAAGCCGCAATAGGGCTCCCCTTCATGGCTTCGTGAAGGGTGGCTGGTGGCTGGAAAGCTTTCCCCCCTCCAGCCAGCCACCCTTCCTGAAGCCTTTCGGAAGCTGGCTGAGGAATCGCGGGGGATGGCTGCCTGGCTGGGAAGAGGCTCAGTCACCTCCCGGGATTCCCCAACCCACGAGGAGGCTGGCCAGCGTCCTCGCGAGTTGGGGAATCGCACAGGATGGTCAGCCGGCTGGGGAGGGGTTCAACCTCCTCCCGCTATTCCACAGCCTCCTCGAGAGTAGGGGAATCGTGCAGGATGGCCAGCCAGCTGGGGAGGAGTTCGCCCTCCTCCCATGATTCCCCAACCCACCAGGAGGCTGGGCAGCCTCCTTGTGGGTTGGGGAATTGCGGGATGGCCAGCCGGCTGGGGAGGGGTTCACCTTCTCCCGCGATTCCCCAACCCACCAGGAGGCTGCCCAACCTCCTCGTGAGTAGGGGAATGGTGGGGGATGGCCAGCCGGCTGGGGAGGAATTCACCCTCCTCCCACAATTCCTCAACCCACGAGAAGGCTGCCCAGCCTCCTCGTGAGTAGGGGAATCGCGGGGGATGGCCAGCTGGCTGGGGAGGGGTGCAACCTCCTCCTGCGATTCCCCAACCCATGAGGTTGGGCAGCCTCCTCGTGAGTAGGGGAATCGCGGGATGGCCAGCCGGCTGGGGTGAGGCTCAGCCCCTCCCACCCAGCAAGTCTTCCCCCCCAGTGCAGCTGCATGGGGGGGGGGATAAGGTGGCTAGCAAGCTTCCCCCCTCCCCGCAGCCAGCCACCTCCTGCCTTCCAAGTCCAAGATGGACTCGGTGTATCTGGCGTATAAGACGGCCCCTGACTTTTCAGCTGATTTTGCAGGCTGAAAAAAGTAGTCTTATATGCCAGGTTATACGGTATGTAACTGTAACATGGGTGACTCAGGAAGGGGCTGACCAAAAAGGAATCCAAAACAGGATTCCTAAGGAGTTAAGCTACTTGTATAAACACAATATGCTTAGAATGAAATATCCCAGAGCTTATACTTGATTGTGAAGGAGGCAGGGTCAAGTCTAAGCACACATGTTAGAGATCCAATGACCTTTGCCTCGCCTGGCCAGCAGAAGAGGTTAATCCATTTCTGGTTGAATCCTTCTCTACTGACAGAAAAACATACTTTGTTCAAGAATTTTTGTAGCTGTCACCAGCTCCCTGGATGATTTTTGGAAGAAGCTTTCAACTAGTCTCTAGAAATTTCTAAATATTTTTTTAATTACTTTTCTTAACTTGACCTTACAAGGCTTACTTTACCTGGTTGTGTGATTTCACATGTATATATTATGAGTTCTGATTAAAAACTGTGCTGAAACTTGTTGAACTGGGAATAGGAACCTATCGCTATTGTTTCCATGTTATTTCTGCCTCTGGTACCAAAGTTTTTGTTAAAGATGTAACAATCAGGAACACATCAACTTAATTAACTGAAGTATACCTACCTATACAGCGACAGAATGAAACTGCAAAATCTTTAATGGGAACACTGTATGAACAAAAAACAAAACAAAACCCCTGTGCTTCATCTCCATGATATCTAGAACACAAAAAGCAATCTTACACTAAGTCAGATCACTGGTGCACTGAGTTCAGCAATGTGCACACTGACTGGCAGTAGTTCTCCAAAGTTGCAGACAGGAGCCTTACTGAGTCTGGAGTAGAGATGCTTGAGACAACACCTGCGACCCTCTGTGTGCAGAGCATGCACTTATCACTAAGCTATATCCCTTCACCATTACTCCCAGTTTCATTTCCACAATTTGCTCTCTTAAAGAAATATATTTTAAAAATCAAAAAGGTATTCTGAGATCACTCTTGCCAGAATGTAGATATAGAAATAACATACGGTATCTATTTTGCTTCCAGAGACTTTGTGTGTGGGGGAGGGCTAAACCATGGCTGGCAAAATCAGCTCTGGAAACCAGAATGCC
Organism: Gambelia wislizenii; assembly: GCA_030847615.1. Lineage (NCBI taxonomy): Eukaryota > Metazoa > Chordata > Lepidosauria > Squamata > Crotaphytidae > Gambelia > Gambelia wislizenii. The sequence continues at coordinate 38,326,557 of JAUMIR010000007.1, forward strand.
CAATCCTGTTCTGGACACAGAATTCCCAGCTCTCATTGAGTTCAGAGAAAGGTGAAAGATCACAGCGCTTTGTCTACTCAAATATAATACTTGTACATATCATAGAATCATAGAATCATAGAATTGCAGAGTTGGAAGAGACCACGAGGGCCATCCAGTCCAACCCCCCTGCCACGCAGGAAATCTTGATCAAAGCATCCCTGACAGATGGCAATCCAGCCTCTGTTTAAAGACCTCCAAGGAAGGAGACCCCACCACGCTCCGAGGGAGTGTGTTCCACTGTCAAACAGCTCTTACTGTCAAAAAGTTCCTCCTAATGTTGAGGTGGAATCTCTGTTCCTGGAGCTTGCATCCATTGCTCCGTGTTCCAGTCTCTGGAGCAGCAGAAAACAAGCCTGCTCCATCCTCAGCGTGGCATCCCTTCAAATACTTAAACAGGGCTATCATATCTCCTCTTAACCGTCTTTTTTCCAGGCTAAACATACCCAGCTCCCTAAGTCTCTCCTCATAAGACATCGTTTCCAGACCTTTCACCATTTTTGTTGCCCTTCTCTGGACACGCTCCAATTTGTCAATATCCTTTTTTAATTGTGGTGCCCAGAACTGGACACAATATTCTAAGTGAGGTCTGACCAAGGCAGAATAGAGTGGCACTATTACTTCCCTTGATACCCTATGACAGTAGTAGACAACCTTTCCTCTGAAAAATACTGCTTCCTCTGTAGCAGTTTTCCCTGAAGGAACCCGTTTCACAGCATCCCCTGCACACTACATCTAATCTAACATCCATGTATTAACAGACATGTTTGCAAATGGATACCGACACTCCCCATGCTGCCACAAAGCCTCACAGGGGCTTCTCCACACGTGCCAAAATAATGCTGATAACACAAAAGCTGAATGTTTCAAACATGTTTTATTCTCAAACAAAAATATTAGTCAAAATAAGCTGCCAACTCCCCACCCTGATTTTTCTTTTAAAAAAGCAATAATCTAATATGGTGATCCTACAAGCAATTAAGCTTTAGAACAGCTTGTGGCAAAGCTCCACTGGTCTGCTTTAAAAGCATGTCTCAAATTTATACAAACCAAATAATGAAAAATATGAAAAGACAATAAATGCGTAACTCCCATATCCACTTCTGTTAATTAAGCCCTCTTAGTCAATAAATACCAGGCTTTTTTCCTTCTTATAACAATGGCAATAGAAATTTTTTAAATGATATTGATTGTATAGAGATGACAAACAATCTAGCAAGTCCTAAGGAACTACTAAGAAAATATTAGCCAGTCTCACCTACAGATAAATCACAGAGGTTGGCCAGGTGGTTCTTACAGAACAGGATGATGGTTTGCATTCGGCTCAGGATCCAGGATCAAGAAGAATAATGCCGCTGGCTGCCTCTTCTGTGCAAGACATCTTTTCTGTTTGTCAAAACCTTTGTTCTCTAACTGAGACTGAACACATATTTTTTCCCTTTAAAAATATGCTTGTTGAAAGTAGAAGCTAGAACGTAAACAAGCAAATGCATAATCACAACAAAGATGTACAGAACACTCCCCTCTCTATTTAAAAACACTGCTTGCTATAAAGGAAAATTCTTTCACCTATTATTCTACACCCAAAGAAGCTATTTCTATCCCTCTTACTACAAGATATATTACAGAAAGGAAACAAAGACTTCCAAAGATTACCTGGATTGTAGGAGGCTGGCAAAATTAGCTAGCAAATGTTACTTCTAATCAAGGCCAAATCATCCAAGAAATCCAGCTACCCCATCTGGCTTTGATGGCTTCATAAAAAATCCTCTTCTAATAATTCTGGAAAAGCATCTGGTCTATTTGCTTGGGAGCTTGGCAAAAAGAGGTGGAGTTTCTTCATGACTCCCTCCCAGCCATTATCACAGTGAAGACTCAAAACTGCTACTAATGGAGGGGAAGAATACAGCATCTACCTCTGGGAAGTACTCCTTCCAGAGTAGTTTTTAAAAAGGCAGAGAAAGAGGAGGGATAAGTCTGAGCATTCATCTACCTTGGAAGTCAAGTGAATCAGAGATTAAGATACTCTCTCACTATTGCAAGAGGTAGGCATTGAATTCAATGCCAAGGAATGAGTTGGAGTGTTCTGCTTTACATCTTTTGTGTGGCATTCACACCTCAGAATAGGCTTACACATACATTCTGATCTCCTACTTCAAGCTTGAAATTAGTCTCCAATTTCTATAATACGGTCACTTCAGATCAAAGTACCTACAGAAAATTGAAAGTTGTGTCTTATAACTGGCTATGTAACTGCCATCATGTCTTCAGGTCTGCTATTCATCTACTTTTCCTTTTTTGGAGGGAGTAAAATGAATTGCACTGCCTCCAAACGTAATAAAGGGTAGATATAGATAAACTCACCAAGATACAACTTTATAATTCTCTCTGAGTAATCTTCTAACACTCCTTTAAGCATAAAAGAATAATTTTGGCATAAGTGTAGAGAGGGGAAGTTCCTCAGACCTGCCTTTTTGCTGCCAGCAGCTGCGTATCAACCTAACCTACCACGATGCACTACACTAACCAATGGTTTATTAATTAAGGGCATTATTCTGTCTTGTAATCAGAAGTCTTGTAATTCTGATCCGATTCTATGATTAACCTACTTATGTTATGGCTCCCCTCAGATGGTACTAGTCAAGCTTGTAATGCTCCCCACTGCTCAGTTATTTCAATTCAGTGCACATAACATAACTAACCACAGCCCATTTTACTTTATGGTCAGCTAGACTGCTCTCCTGATTTTCAATCCTGTCTTCCCCTAGACATTTCTTTTGTCTAGTCCTACTGACTCTTTTTACTAGCCCACAACTCTTCTGGCTTTGGTTGCCCACAGGAGGTCTGATCCTGCAAGAACTTCAAGAAGCTTACACCTGGCCACTATAAACCACATTCACAACAAATATTCAGGAATCCTATGCCTTCCTCCCACAAGGGAGGATGGAGGTCAGCAGGTCAGCATAAAGAGCAGCCAACTCACTGCTTTTCCAGCAGTGTAACCAAGTCAGCCCTGAGGAAGGAGGGCAGCGGTGGAGGGCTGTTTTCTTTTTCTGCCCCAATAAACCTAATTAGGATTGTGAGCAGTGCTGGCGGGAGAGAAATTTCTTCACGCTACACTGTCTGTTTGTGTTTGATTAATGTAAATCTTCCCAAGGCTCTAACCATGCCCCAGGCAACACAAGGGCTGGAGCTTCATGAACAAGCATCCATGCCACTGAATATAGCAGAAACACAAAACAGAAAGTGGGGGGGGGAGCTCTCTCAAGGCATCCCCTTAAAATAATCTACTGTCAGTGAGACAGCTTCAATCATTTGCTTTCAACACAGCTGGAGTGAACATCACTTCTTTCTCTTACGAGCAGGACAAGAGAACTGGGCGAAATACAGATAAGATTAATAGTAAATATAGGCGATGGGCATACTGTTTCTTTATATTCTCCCAAACTCTTCCAGGACTAGCATTGTGTCATCTACGGGTCCAGATCAATTTAAGATAAAAGCAAACTACAGTAGGACCCCCGTATCAGCTGGGATTTGGTTGGGGGGGGGCGGATACCGAAAACCATGGATAATAATGAACGCCATTGAAAATAATGTGACTTCTGGTTCAAAAGTCCATAGAGTTGCCTTGGAGAATCTGGAAAATGGCTAGAGAGGACACATTTTCTAGTAAGAGTCTATGGTAGGTGTGCTGTTTTGTGTCCACTGACAATACATCAGTGGATATGGGATTCCTACTCTATAACATTAAAGATAACAAAGCCAATGATTTCCACATTACAGACACCCACTACCCCAGTACCCCAAAACAATAGTTAACACAATCTTCTAAAAATATGACATGACAAAATAGATTAAATAGACTATGGACTCCCTACTCAAGGACCGTAGGCTGGCCCCATCTCTTTTAAGCTTCTGGCAGGCAGGCAGCCAAAACAGGAGTTTTTAAAGATGAATTTAATGTGTTTTAAAGATATTTTTATCTTTGTATTGTTTTAATTTGTTCATTGCCCCAGGAGCCTCTATGAGCTGGGAGGTGATACAGAAATACTATAACTAAACAAACAAACAAAAACCATGTATTAAATTGGGAGTCTGAACGACCTCAGGTTTCCCCCACTGTCACTGCAGACAAACATATATAAGTATGATGATCTTTATAAGAAGACATGGATTTAAAGTTTAGCTCCATGATAAACCGGCTAGTCCTGTGCATTAGCATATTTAACCGGCCTCTGGCTCACAAAGGTGGGTTGGAGCTTCCCCACTGCTAAAACTTTCTAGAAAGGTCCACTTGTCTTCACATCATGCTTATCTCCATAAACAGAACAGCACAAACACTATGATGAGGAACCAAAATTCAAATGAATACTAGAAAACCTGTTCCTCGTTCTTTAAATTTCTCTGACGCATCAAGTAACCAGATCACCACAGTTCCTCTAGCTGTAAACAGGTGTGAGTTACTTACATTTGTTGAATCTAAGGATTAAACAGAATTCCTGCCAGTGTTAGTTTCTCTTGACTTTAGAAGATGTGGGGAAATATTCATGTTTATTATTACACTTGCTTATATCCTGCCATTATAAAGAGTATTTAAGGCAGCTAACGTCATCCCAAAATGCAACAAATACAATTAATCATAGTTAGCATTCAAAACCAGTGCTAATAGAAAGCATGCCTAAAAGTTATATAGCAACAAGCCTTGCCTTTACACGATTGCTACTGCCAGAGCCTAGACCTCTGATATTATTCTGTTTTGTTTTTTTTTAATGGCTATCTTTATTTCAAATTGGTGTTTTATTGTTTGAATTTTGCACCTCAGATACATTGTAGAATGAAGGAGTATGATAATAAATAAGCAGTGCACATTACAGTCTTGTTTAGGTCAAGACAGCAATGTTAACACAGATCTCAAAACATAAGCATTACACTGGTTATCACTGAATTCATATACCAAACCCTAATTAGCTGGGAGAGTAAATAGTCTGATGCCTAGATATACAAAGAAGATTTTACAACCAAACATGGTTACTTTAGGATCAATGTTGCAGTTTCCAATCCTATGAAATGACACACATATCTACCCTGAGATCAGGTATAGCAGGCATCAATATCATCAGTATATATTAGAAGGACCTCAATGGCAGAGCATAAGCTCTGTATGCAGAAGGCCCCATGTTCAATCCTCAGCATTTCTAGATAGTGCTGGGAAAGACTTCTCAGAGAAATCTTGGAAGATGGCTGTCAGTCAGTGTAGCTTGGAGGTGAGTAACTGGTAGGGCTAGGGGCCACGTTTTCATCCTCAGCATCCATTGCAGGCTACACAAAGCTTGAAATCAGAGGGAAAAGTGGAAAAAATTGGGGGGGGGGAGACAAACAAACTAGAAGCAACCGGATATTCTCTTCCGTCTTCTATTTTTATTTTTATTGTGTGGGGCAGGGTGCCAGCCATCTGCTTAACTGCAAAATGGCTGCTTCTCAGGAGAAATGGGGAGGAACCTTTCTAGCAGAACATATTTTTTTTTAATCCGTGAGATTTGTGCTGCAAAATAAGGCTTTAAGGATCTCACTTTGCCCTCCTCTGGTATAGCCAATACAGAGGGAAAGTAGATGCCCTCCTCTGGTATAGCCAATACAGAGGGAAAGTAGATGAAGTAGAAAGCATCTGACCTGACAGAAAACAGCTTCTTAATATCCTGCTATGTTGTTGTCATGGCACAACCCTGAACACTTCAAGATGCAACATGATGGACATTTATAGCCATGCTGATAGAAAACCAAAAAGATAGTGAATGCCAATGGAACAAATACAATTTAATGGCATCCCTTAGGGGAAAGATCCAGATTAAAGCTCTCTGCAGACATGCAGGAATAATACTGAAAATGAAATCTGAACAGAATAAAAGAAAGTAGGGCGGGGGGAGGAACTGCATCTTTAAAATGTCTCAGTATCCAAAACATTCATGACAATGTGAAAGGATATAGTGCACGTATAGTATAAGACACTCCAAGTTTAATGAATTCAGTGAACTAAGGGGAGTATGAGACTATCAAGTGGTGATTACTGGCAGTGGGAGAAGTATGCAAGATAAAGAAAGTATTACCTTCCTTTTTATGATGCCTCACCTTAGAAGGGAAGAGTTGCATGTTTTCAGTAAGTATTTGCATTTTAGCAAGAAATTGGTTTGTTTAAAAATACTATATACAGACAATCTAATCAAAAGAACTGTGTAAGTGGCTTAAATTCTTCGGAAATCCTAAGTCTGCTAGGCACTGTGAGTTAGCTTAAAGCAGGGATGGGCAACATTTTTTCTATAGGGGGGTGGATTTAAGTAGTGGATAGGGCTGAAATCAGTGCCAGATGAGACACAGACAAAAAAAGTAGGTGTGGCCCATTCCTCCTCTCTCTCTGCCACCTCTTTCTCTTTCTATCTCTGAGGGGAGGGGATAATATGGTATGTGTAGCAGGAAGTTACGACTATCCTTTGTAATTCAAATTTCTTTGTCTCCTCCATCCTGGGACCAAGTTGCCAGTTCTAACTTCCTGCTTTGCCCAGCCAGTAGTAGGAAAATCTCTGTTTATCTTTGCATCCTTTGCTTGCCTTTTTCTCATTTTTCCTTTATTTTTTGCTAATTCCTTTCCTTCTCTACCTTTATCCTTGTTACCCTGCCTTCTGCAGTTTCAAATCTCCCGCTTAAAACAAATAAACAAAAAACTTCTTTCTCTTTTCCTCTGGCGGCTTCTCTGCTGCTCCTCTTGGCCCACCTAGCAGTGTGCTGACACTGGCAAAGCCCTGAACCAATCACTTCCAGAAATAAGACTATGGGCAGCATGAGATCAGGCTGAAGAGTATAAATTGCCTACCTATACTTTAATTCAAGACTCTGTGTGCATTTGTGCACATGTGAGCATATGTGTCTTTCAATTCACCTATCGGCTTATGATGATTCCATGAAACATTACAGAGAATTCAAGACTACTTCTCTGTAATACTTGATAGCTCAGGAAAATGTATTTTATACCTGGCAATTTATTTGGCATATTCCTCATATCATGTCTGTTCCTATACTCTCCTTGCTTTCGAGTCTCCTTATTTTCAGTTTGGCTTTTGTTATTCTTTAGTCCCTTCTGCAGATATGCTTTCCTGTTCTTTTATGAATCCTGCAAGAATGGACCAAGTAACTTGACATTACAACAAAAGCAGTTCTCCTGCTGGTTAGAACAAGATGTGGTAAATATTTATGTGGAATTCACAGACCTTTACCCTAAATAAGGATGCAGGCATGGGAAATGAACAGCTTCCCAGAGCTCTACACAGAGGATATGGAGAAGTCCCCAAGGAACAGAAGGCTCATCACTGATGGAAGCTGAAGGGCAGTGACTAAGGACAGTGCTGGGTCACATTAAAAAGCCTCTCTAGTTTCCCTTTTGCAAGGATTTACTTGCTGTTACATGTGTATCTAGAAATTGCTGAACTGACAGAGAAGCTCAACATTTCAAAGTATGAGGCTAAAATAAAATATCAGTGACAATATTAGATTAACAATTCAAAACTCTATATACTGTAAGGGCAACACTTTTATTAGGTGACCTTAGAGGCCACAAAACAATATGCAAGTGTTGGAATTCTTGAGAACTGGGGATCCTACGTCCCTCCAGATGCCACAGAACAATTTGCACCATACTTGATCATCGGCCAGGCATGCTGAGACGAGAGTCCAACAACACCTGGGCAGCCAAAGCTTCCTCAATCCTATGTTAAAGGGGGGAGGGGAGGTCGCTGCTGAAACAGTGGAATCTGCATTTAAATCACAGCTGTAGGAAGGAACAAGTGGGTGTTGCAGACATTCAAATTAGACTTCACCAGGTACTATGCTAGTTTCAGGTTGCATTAGGCCTGCTGGAATGAAGAAACAAACATATCCCGCATATTTCCAAAAGTGAAAACTGAGTGAGGATTAAATAGCCAGGAAAATTCTGATCATTTCTTTAAAAGGCTACCTAATAAATGCTGGCATTTCAAATTTACTGTGAAAATGAACTACTCAAATCTAAATAGTGGCTGTCTTTGTTTTGAGTCATGGTTATTTCTTTCTGTTGGCTTCTTTTTTGTGAAAGTGCGATTTGGGCTCAGCCAAGACAAAGTAAAGCAAAAAAAAGCAACACTGGAATGAAGAAAACAAAATTTCTCAGCATGGAGGTTTCCATATTCCTCTACTTATCTTTATAAAATAAGGGAATATTTGAAAGACATTCCTAACTTGGTTCTTAAAAATGTAAAGCATGCAAAATGTATATAGCACAGCAAAGAAAGGTTGGTTGCAAGTATAAAACTACAGTATATAATTTACACTGTATTTACTGTGCCATCCTATAATACGTTGTTTTTGTTGTTGTGTGCTTTCAAGTTGTTTCCAACTTATGGCAACCCTAAGCTGAACCTATCAGGGGGTTTTGTGAGGCTGAGTGTGTGACTTGCCCAAGATTACCCAGTGCATTTTCATGGCCGAGCGGAGTTTCGAACCCTGATCTCCAGAGTCAAGAGTCCAACACTCAAACCACCACACCACACTGACTCCTAGTCAGAAGGAAAGCATTTTATAGAATTAATTTCTAAATAACTGAATATAAGCCAGGATATGTCAACCTTTTTCAACGTTTTTACCCTGGAGGAAATAATTTACATCTACAACTCAAAGAAACTTTATTCCCCACCCCCAGTCATGATCTCTTGCAGAATCACTAGCAACTATTGCAGAACTTTAGGGTTCACGGGAACCCTGGTTGAGAAATCCTGGAATGTGTAGTTTAAAATTAACAGAGTTAAAATGAATTAAAATCAATCAACCCTTCTATATAATAGTATAGATTAATTTTACACATATGATGAAAAACTGTAGATATGATTTTTTTAAAAAAATACCAAGAAGCCAACTCAAAGGACACGAGGAATCACTGAGGCAACTGAAAGCTCTACCTGTATTATAGGCATCTTACAGAATCTGGACGAACCACTTAAAATCTTCAAGCTAGCAAAGCAACATCAGAATCAGTTAATTATAAAAGTACAATTTAGCCAAAGAACACTGAGGAAAAGGAACATGTTTTAACAACTTCACTAAAGCTAAGTAGGTCTGATGCAGGTTAGTGCATCAAGAGAAGACTATTTGGAAACCCTGTGAACACTGCACTGAACTGCTTGGAAGAAAAATATGAAAGCTGAAATAAACTACACTGGTAATGCAACTTTGCATCTAGTAGTATAACCAATAAGCCATCTATGCTGTCTTTCATATCAGAGCAGCCTAATGCAGAACGCTGCTACACTGCTTGTCCAAATATATTTAAAATATACATATGGGCACTTAAAGTTAGACACACCCAGTGTCAAAAAGCGGTAGAACAGATGCTGAATAAAATACAATAATACCTATTTTCATTCTCCCAGCCTCTGAAAATGCAAAGATCCATTTCCTAAAACAGCTCCAGGTACTTGTTCTCTTCCTGTTAGCAGAAACACCCAAATTCTATGTGGAGACAGTCAAGGGAAATCATAACAGATCTTCTCATCCCAAATGAATTGTGCATTTGTCACTGATAAAGCTATTGATTTTTTCCTACACTACTAATCCTGCACTGCCTTCAAGCCAATAAATAATCAATAGTCTTTTCCAGGCCTACTGATCTCCCTTTCAGAGTTATATTTGACACTAACAATTGTCTGCTTCTCAAACAATACTGTATATGTGGTCAAAGTGTGTGTGGGGGAGCAGTTACAGTTTAATATATTGTGGTAGTCAGGTGTTTGTTGTTGTTGTTTTAAAATCACTTCATAGGCTGTTTCAAATTGTTGTTGTTGCTGTGTACCTTCAAGTCATTTCCAAATTACGGCATCTCTAAGGCAAAACCAAACCTACCACTGGGTTTTCTCAGCAAGATTTGTTCAGAGAGGGTTTGCTATTGCCTTCCTCTGAGGCAGAGAATGTGACTTGCCGAAGGTCACTCAACAGGTTTCCATGGTCCAGAAGAGAGTCAAACCCTGGTCTCCCAGAGTCCTATTCCAGTGCTCAAACTACTGTACCACACCAACTCTCCATCCTGTTTCAAATATGCTTCAGGAAATCCCTGTCAGGAAGGCTACCACTGATTCCACATTACAGTTATGGAATAGACTGAAAGGCATTTCAAGAGCCAACAATATACATCCATGGCAGAGGTAGGACTTCAGTTTTGACAAGCTATTTGTTGGGTTGTGAAGTCTCTCCATTCCATTATGCATTACACAGTGCTCATCAGCAATTTTCTACCTCTCAGCAAATGTAAGGCATCAGATTATTATTTGATAATTAAGCACGTTACCTTTTTCAGTTATTTTAAATACAATGTCTAACAATGAGAGAAACTAAGAACTGCAAGCCACACATATCAACATATTAGCTCCCACTTTACAAGATGGTGCCATGTGTGCAAAACATCAAAACTTTAAAACAAAACAGAACAACACAATGTTGGCCTAGAAGTCAGCAACCAGTTTATAAGTCTGTAAATGAAAGAAATCTCCTCACATATATAGAGAAGACTACCGTATAAAATTAGTACAAACAGCCTTTACATCAATAGTGATTTCAGCAATACAGTACTAGCAAACATAGTTCTCATCTCAATACAGCAAGGGTGAATAAACAGTGGCCCATATGTGCCCCCCAAAGCAAGAGAGCAATCCCCTTCTATTTGGGGAGAGGGGAACCTTAAAAGTTTGTGTGTGTGTTTTGCTCAAAATGCCTCAACACTCCATAGGGGGCATGGCAGTGTGATTTTACTATGTTTCTGGCTCTCTCCTTTCCCATGGGCTATTGTAGTCAAATGAGGGAGCCTTTGACTAACAAAGAAATAAACTGAAAGTCAAATCCCAACACACTTCCTTGCTTAAAAACAAGCTTATTCTGGCCCTAAACAGTCCAAGGAGTGAAAAAAACATGGCCAAACTGTTTACACCCCCACCCCATCCTGTGTATTTTGAGGGGGGGAGGTTAAAAAAATATTCAGGAAAGAGGGACCTGGCAGAGATTGTGGTGCTGGTTCCTATGGCAGGCCAATGCTACCCCTCCCTAAGCCTTGGCAGTTGCCCACTCCTGTATTACATGAAGATTCATTATTGTAGCTGCACGTTCACAGTGGCCAACCAAGTTTTTAGATACAGACCTTGGGAGAAGCAACCATAATAGAGCTTTTGAGACAGAAGTTAGTAATCTTACCTCAGACTTGAGTGACTGAAAACTGTTATAACGGTGTAAGTGCAGTGGGCCCTTGGTGTTCGCTGGGGTTTGGTTCCAAGACCCCCTGTGGGTACCAAAATCTGTGGATGCTCAAGTCCCATTATATACAATGGCATAGTAAAATGGTGTCCGTTATATAAAATGGCAAAATCAAGGTTTGCTTTTTGAATTTTTTTTCCTTTGGAATATTTTCAGGCCATGGATGGTTGAATCTGTGGATACAGAATCCATGACTATGGAGGGCCGACTGTAACATTCATTGTGGGCTGATGCCAACATTATCTGATTTCCACTTGAAGGTATTTTATATGATATTATGGGAAACCTAAATAATGAACCAAACTTTTCTAAGCTGATCCTCATCACTGTAAACATTCTGGGCTTGGGCTCAGTCAAACTAAAAAAGTGTTTATAACACCCACTTCAACTGAACAGGAGAGCATGACCAGCTCTCTGAATTCCTCCAGGGCTCAGATTTTACTTTGCACTATGGCAGAATTCCTGGTTTATGCATCTGCTTCCCATCCCTAGAACACTTACATGGCAAGAGAAGCAACAGCAACAAGCCTTAAGCTTCAGGAATGGTGAGATTTTAACTTTGCCACCTCCTCCATTTTCTAGTGTGAAGGGAGCACAGCAAAAAGCAGACCCTGGTGGCTCTTGGGAAATGTCATTTTTTCTAGGGCTACTGCCACTGCAACACATTTTACAAGGGCTACTGAAACATGCCTTCCTGCCACACTAGCAGTGTGTTGGGAAAGGGAGGAAAAGGTGAGGTCTCTCTCTTTTCCTTTTCCCTCAGCAAGACCACTGTCCCAGCAAGGGAGTATAAAGTTCCAAAGTCAAACTAGGTCTGATAAGTAAATTTGGAATGATAGCCAATTTTGCTACCTCATTGCACTACACTGTTATACCACTATTATTCTGTTTTAACTGCTGTGGTTGCCCCCTGCGTAATCCTGGGATTTGCAGTTTAGGGAAGGGCATTTAGCATTCTCAGACAGAGAGCTCTTAGGCTTCACTAAACTACAAACCCCAGAATTCCACAGGAGGCAGCTATATCAGTTAAAGTGGAATAATTGTGCTATAACAGTGTAGAGAGATAAGGCTTACTTGTCTTATTTTCTTATTGAATCCACATTAGCTGTCAAAGTTACACATCTCTAATACAGTTGTCCCTCCATATTCACGGATTTAAGTATTCACGGCTTGAAAATATCTTTAAAAAAATAATAATCCAAAAAGCAAACATTGATTTTGCCATCTTATATAAGGGACACCATTTTGCCATGCCATTGCATATAATGGAACTGGAGTATTCATGGATTTTTGGTATTCACGGGGGGGGGTGTGTGTGTCCTTGAACCACACCCCAGTCAATATGAAGGGACAGCTGTAGTACTCGGATTAGTCCTATTTCTTGGGTGAAATAGAACCAAGAGTCCCAGGTACATTGCTGTCTTTTCACTGTCACTGCTGTCTGCATTACTCCTACCTTGCATAATAATATATAGCTTGATAATACATAAATAGCAACTTTCTTATTACGGAACCATACAGGGATATATACAAAATGTATACCAACTGGTCTTGACTCCTAACTACCAGTAACATAAGCTAGGGTGATAAAACGTAGCACATGAACAGTTTTTCTATAGGTATTAATGGGCAAAATCCATAACTTTAAAAAAAAAACTGTGAATGCAACCCAATAATCAAAGGATTTTCACCAAAGTTCAAATCTGGAAGTTTTCAGCTTCAGTGAACCTTGATCAGGGAAATATTTTGCATATCAAGATTAATAGTGCAGTACCCTAAAATTAAGCAAAAACAGGCATTTTAAGGTGTTTTTTTAACTAAAATGCCTAATATTAACTGTTTTTTTTAAAGGAAGCATATAGGATTATGAACATGGTAATTGAGTTATTTACACATAATTGTGGACATGTTGTTGAAACTTTTGCGGCACCCACAAAAAAGGAACAAAAGGTTGTGTTTTTGGTTTTTTGATCTGGCATGCTTCCCTGCACACATTCAGTGTGCTAGAAAGAAAAATGATAAGGCAGCATAAATCTCCTTAAAAGACAGATATCCACAATATCGCTGTAGAACTCATATGTACACAGCAGCTGTCCATTGCCATCACCAACATTTTGATAGCAATATGTGCAACAATTACAAGCATACCCCACATCAACAAGTGCATACACAGCACCACTCCACCTGACAGAGGGATGATGCAGGCACGCTATCAGACCTTGGTGATATTAGCTTCCCATGATGTTGCACTTGCTACACACATTATCTTGTAGCAATCTCCCAGCAAATAGAAAATCAGCCTCTTTATTGTAGTCTGTTTATTTTATTTATTTAGAACAGTGGTTCTTAACCTGTGGTCCAGGGTGACACCCCCCCCCCTGCAGTGAAGGCTTGCAGGCTGCTCAGGAGCCAAGGCAAAGGCTGGCTGGCTGGGCCTACACACGGCCAATCTGCTCCAGCCACAAACTTGCAGAAATAAGCAGGAGAAAAGTCTCCCCCCGCCCCACTCTCCAGTGCCTCTGAGGGAAGGTGTAATGGATGTTGTAATTGTATCATCATCATCATCATGTATTATTAGAGTGTTCAATCTTGAGTTAAATCTTGGGGGGCCACGGCAACAAAAGTTATTTCAAGGGGGTCCCTGGTAAAGAAAAGGTAAAGAAAAAACTACTGATTCAGAGTATTTTTACCCCCACCCTTCAGGCAAAAAGACTCCTAGAGCAGCTTACAAATTGTTAATTTGACAGTTCCCTGCCTTCAGTCTTACAACCTAAATAAGACAAGACACTAAAGGAAAAGAGAATAGCAGTGGGAATTAAGTCCAGCAGATATTGCCAACTCTTCTCTCCCTCAAAGGCACAGTGGTGGCAGCTGGGATGTAGAGAGGGCTGCTTCTCAGCTGCTGGGCTTAGGCACGATAGAGCTGTACCTGTCTCTTCTCTCCTTCACAGGCCACAGCAGTGGCTGTTGGGATGGAGGAAGGGCCTTTCTTAAGCTGAATAGTCCACCAAAAAGAGATTTCAGAAAAGAGTAGCTGTATCTTTGACAAGTCTCCAGAGACTCAACTGCAGCTCTCTTCACTGCACATTATACATCTCGACAGGTCAGCTATAGCACGTATCATTAATACCTAGCCTCTTTGCTCTGTTTCTTCTCCTTGGCTATTTCCAACACCTGGGTGAACCAACATTGATCACTGATGAGAATTCTAATTCAAATAAAAAGCCCAGATCTACTGTTTAGCATAGGAAATAAAAGATTAAAAATTAAAATGATTACACACACATACTTTAACAAAGTTGTTAAAGGCCATGCTTTTTGTGTGTGGGTTTTGTTTGTTTGTTTGTTTGTTGGAACAGTGATGTGAGCTTCTGCAAACTTTCAGTGCAATTTGCTTTTCAAATATCTCAGGAAGCACTGAATAGATCTAAAAGGACAATTTCCTTGCAAGGCAAACAACTGATAGGTAGAGGGGGAAAATTTAAAGTGTTTCTCAGGCACCCTGATGTTCTTGTCAGTGGAGTAAACAAACAGTCCTGATTAAGAACTTCCAGTGGCAGTGGAAGCACTGGTGACAGAAATGGGATTCTCGTCAACTGGCTGTCTTCCAGATAACGAGACCAGAGAGAGTAGCAAACAGCCTATGACTCACAACTTGTTGCAAGTTTATTTTTCAACCAAGTTTAATTACCTGCTACTTATCAATGATATAGGAATGCTTCTGGAAGAGATAGCCTCCTTCAGGAAGCCTACTCCAACAGTCAAGAATAGGATCTTTTCAGAACATATCATGTCTTCCAGATTTGCACCTGCCAGCAAGCATCAGCAAAACGTAACAGCTAGAGGATGTCCGCCTATAAAAGGATTCAGACACTTCCAAAAAGCTTTTCACACTCCGTGGATGAGCCCTGAGTCACCACAGCTGGGAGCCTATTTCTTTATTTTGACAGCTTCATATCTCCAACAATGAAGGTACAGTTCCCTGATATTTTTCCTCAAAAGCAAACAGAATTTCAGGTTAAAAAATATCCATAGGATTCCACATTAATTTAAAACATCCAAGAGAAAAGAGAAGGTTAAGCATTCAGAGTTTATTATCTTTAAATGAAATGTGAAATATTTTAAAATTATTTTCAGCAGATTATTAATGTTTCACATATAGCTTTTATAGATTATCTTTGGGCTAGAAAAAAAGATACGTGAAAAAAGATGAATATGGATGTTGATTTTTTTGTGAAATTATTTCTAAAGTTGCACAAAAACTGATACTCTTCAACAATACTTCCTCAGAGTACATTAAATCAAAAGATAAGAGCTCTTTCTATAAATGAAACACATTTGATCGTGGGAATAAGTACTGGGCAAGCAACAGCAGAAGATGACTAGCAAGAGATACAGTATCCCGCCTATAACAATTTCACCCAGCATAAAATATATGTGGCAGAACTTGGCAATAGCAGATAATATTAACCAGGGGTGGGTGGGATGTGTGTGCATGTGTAAGGTGCTTTTATGTGACCACACCAGTCTGTTTCTAAAAATCATTTCATACCTGAAGGTTTCCTTGAACACAATATATAGTACTTCCAGTGACCATGTATTACTTTTTGTGAGACATTTTTAATTTGTATTGTGTAGCTGTATGCATTACAATCGCCATGTACAATTCTGTGTTCCTCAACCAATACAGTAAGTAGTATGCATACAACTGACAGATACATAAGTAGTTTCAGTAGAACCTGGAGTTTTCATAACAATTATTAAAAATTATCTTTATGCTGACAGTTACTGTAGCAGTAAATGTGTATATTCAATAGCATTAAAACCATTTTTGTTTACAGATGGAATTTTTTATTTGGGTTTATTCCCTACAACACGAGTGTAATTTTTATATTCTCAAAACATACTTTACAACATGGTAAATATAACAACAAAATGCCCGTAAACATTTAAATGTCCCTATGGGGAAAAGTAGGCTTTTTTATTTCTATCACAGAGGAACCCAGGTCCTTTGACAGTAATTGGTGAGACATAAGATACAAAAGGTTAAGGATCACTGACATGCCCTTTCCTGCTGCCTGAATGAGACAAGCAAGAATCAAGCATTTCCCATTATCTCCAAACTATATACTGTACAACTTTCTATACCTCTGCTTCAAAGTACTTCAATGGTAACTCAGGACTCTGGAGTTTAGAGATGCAGTGTATGCCTGTCTCTGGCAAAGGTTTCAGCTTCTCTGATGAATACTGCATCAACTGAAAACGGGCAGAAAAATCTATCTTACTAAGTCTATAAGTGTCAGTTCCAGATAATACTTTCCTCAACCAGCCACGGAAGTGGAAGTGGAAACAACAGCACATGCAGTACCAACTGTGATCAAATCATAACCCACAAGAGCCACTTCCGCCTCTTGAAACCACAAAAACTGTATAAGGGAAACCACAATCTCTCATCTTGATTTTTTATCAACAGATCACAGGAGCGTATCACCAGTCTGAAATTTGCAGCTTCTTGTTATACGATATGAAGTGCTTCCTTGGTCTTGGAATTCATATTTACTTCAGTTCTGTAGGAAGCTGCATTATCTTAGTTTTTTTCTTTATGTCCATTATCTGTTATTTGGTTTTATACCAGTAACTCAAACATTCAACATCCATTTTCCAATAGGATAATTTGTTTCTTTTCTACTCCACTTTCTTCAATAATATTTGCGGGAGCGGGGAGAAGCACTTGCATCTTGCTTTCCTTCTCCCTGGCACATACCGGTAAGTTGTTTGTGGAGAAACATTCTTTCTAGTATTTAAGGCACCATGGGGTCATCATAAGTTGGCAGGTGACTTGAAGGCACATACATACACACCATGAAAGCAAGAACCAGAGTGTAAAGGAACACATACTGCTTACTTTTACATTGGTTCACTGGTACCTGGATTAATTTGTGCTGTTTCCTACCTTTTACACAAAGTTTTCTAAAACATACTCCCCCTCTCATTGTTACAGTACATCTGGTGTTCCTGCCAAGGTCAAATGACCCTTTCTCCTTCAGACTAGATTCCAAGAGCTCTTCCTCCAGGCACCTTCTAAAATATTGGCTCATTCAATATTCCACAAAAAAACATGCCTAAACTGCTCACAGACTCCTATCAGCTTTAATTTTTCAACATGGGAAGCCATCCAATTATTCTGTCATGTGATATGGCAAACTGAGACTCCGAACAGAGCAAGTTTGAGTTCATTCTCCTACACAAACAGGAACTATGGAAGAACAGCAGATATAACTGCAATGAAAACTGCTTAAATAAGTGAGATTTCATTGCAGCACATATCTTCCTTCAGACAGATTAAACTATTTCAAGCATATTGCCTTTACAAAGCCACACCTCATTCATGTGGGTACAGGTAGACAACTAAGTAGTTTTCCCTTTGGCACTTTATACATGCCATTTCTCTATCTGCACCAAGAGGCCCTTCAGGTTAATTCACACCTTGCACTGCACACCACATCTCCCAGTGAGATCATATAGAAAAGCCATAATTTCACTGAACTGTTTAAACAAGTTTAAAGGCTGAAAGTGCATCTCCCAAGTCTGCAGATCCTGTTGCAATCCTAAAGATAACAATATGTTTCTACCGCAATCCTTTGGTCATCAACTACCAAACACTGAAGGACAGCTGACAAACATTGTGATGACCCAGACAAATCAGATTACACTGAAGTAAGATACAAACTTTTATGAGCTATACAGACTGGAAATCTGAGCTGTTTACATAAATACTGCACCCCATGGGCAGCACTCTGATGGCTATTTCGTGTTTTAGGTCAACTGCTGAAGTTCTTGTTGTTCTATAGAACACAAAGTTACAAAGGGCAAATGTCAAATCAAGCATTAGGGTGGGAAATATGCAACTATATGCAAAGAAATGGAATCCGCCCATAATTCTAATGCAAACAAATGTAGAACATGTTTTGACTGGCCAGTAGCTCTGACGGAAAGTTGTCCAGTTTTTCTATAGTGTTCTTAGGACAAGGTAGGCTCTGAATGGAATAAAGAAATGCAACCCCTCTAGAACAGAACTAAGAGCTTCAGAAGGGTAAGTCTAGAGTTGAGAAAAGGGCACTACCTTTTTAAGGGTACATACATATGGTATGAGAGCAGTATTCAAGTGAGACATTTACATGGTGCCAGGATTTTGCTAGATGTTCCCTGGGAATGCAAAAACCAAATAGAACAAGAACCAAGGCCTACTGATCAGACAGGCAACTTCCTTTTCCTGTCTTCTTCTGTTATACCTTGTGTCCATAATGTAAGCAAGATGAATGCCATTTCTTCTAATTTGTTAAGCAGGATGTTAAGCAGGATTTCTTTTTTTCATTTCATTCTTTCCCCTACAACAGGAACGGGCAACATGTAGCTCTCAATATGTTATTGGACTGCAACTTCTATCATCCTCACCACTGTTTATGCTGGCTGGGGGCTCCTGGAGCTGCAGTCCAACATCATCCCTAGTTCTGACTTAACAACGTAAAGAATTACCTTATTTTGAAGCTTTATTTAAATTGTGTACCTCCCCTCTCTGGTTCCTTAATTGGAGCATGTTATTTCAAAACAAGGATAGTTAAGTGTATAATTGCTTATCTTTCTTTTTTGGAGAGGTTACTCCACACAAAATAAGAAGAAGGAATGCTTTCTTTCCATCCTGTCAGGGCTTCCAAGAAAGTTAAAAAAAAAAAAAACCCTTAAATGGATGTCAAAATTAAAGCAACACACATTAGTAATCAATGTATATGCATATGTCTACACTTTAAAAAAACTCAGACACCACACTGTGCAGAACAGATCTTTGCTGTATACCTCACACACCATACACCAGTCTATATACTTTTACCAGATGCTTTCCCCATGTTTTAGAAAAGTATAGCTGCCTTTTCACCAGTATCCTCAAGCACTTCACACTACAGCATTCTGTGATTTGATTGATCAGGGTGGTATATGAGGTTCCCCCATTACAGCAACCTTGTGAATATTAGGCTAAGGACACAACTAGACCAAAGTTCACCTCATGAACATGATGGCTGAGTGGGTATCAGAATTTCCCAGTTCTACCACTACACATCACAGCATAAGACATTTTTTTAAAAAATTGGCAAACCTCAACTTCATTATCTTACTCGACAGCAAAAGAGGAAGTAGGAAAAAAAAACATTTACAGACTATAGCCCTGCTGACATAAAAATGAGTTTATGTCACTCTTAAGAGGACAGAACAATCACAAAATGCATCTCCAAAAGTGATTACTGTCACTATTAAAGTCAGTAATGCCAAAAGGAAAGCATCATTTCTTGCAAAGGTAGAAGTTACTTCCTCAAGTATCTCAGGGGCAAATAGTATAAGGATTTTGCCTTGTACAGTTTGTTTACTAACAGAAATTGGTAATCAATGTGATTTGGGAAAACCCCATGATAGTTTCTCCTTAGGTCCCCATGAATCAGAAATGACTTGAAGGCACACAACTACAACCAAAGAACTGTTCTCATATCTTCATTGTGCTATACTACAATCACCCTTCAGGAACAATCCCATGCCATTTAATAAGGATGTTGAGTAGCCAGGACTTCCCAAGCTATAGGGGTATTTCCTAAAACAGTTAGATTTAAACAAAGAAATGGCCACTCCAGAAAATCATTTTGGTTCTGTTCCAACATCTTGCTCTTGTCAAGTTTCAGTTTTTTCACTATTTACACAATTAAGTTACTGTAGTTAGCTGGTACAAACTTTAGAGGAGTTATGGATAATATACATACCTGAAAACAAAGCTCCACAAAACTTCACAGGTCCTAACAAAAATCTGGAGGATTATGGAGTAGCTCTCACATGAAAGGGGTGACAGGGGAAAAAATGTTCCTCAAGTTTTTTGGCAGTCACTGTCAAGTTCTCACCTCTCCCTTCTCAGACTGTTAGCCAATATGAAATATGAAGACTCACTAATTGGTTTCTTTCTGACTTTGGCTGGATCCAAATATGATGTTCTCGATGACACAGAAATAATTCCATATCCATTACTGCCTTGAACTCTCAATTCTCTGTAAACATTATAAGTTTATGTCATTCTAAGTTCAGTGCAACCAAAAGCTTACATACATTTGGCCAGCAGTATCCTGTCTCCACCCAAATAATTACCTTGGCACCCACAGCTTTCTTCAAAACCAGAAAAGCAAGCTCTAACATCTGCTAGTACCAGAATAAAATCCTGGAGACAGCTGACAAATCTTAATCAACAAGAATGACCGAAACCTTCAGCTTTTACTACAACGAGAAAAAAAAATAGCTAAAAGCAAGCACAAACTAAAGATATGCTTCTATAAGAAGATGCAGTCTGTTATATGTCATGATTGCAGGAAAGTGAGGCCCTCATTACAGGAGGACTCATTTTTTGTAATGTTGGAACAGACTTTGCAAGAACACCATCTGAAGTAACAGACTTGAGACCTCTTCCCTGCCTATGGCTCAAACTGGCTTGCAAACATGAGGATGGAGTGCTTAAGCATCAGCATAAGGAAACTCTAGATTCTAGAATACAGAAGACACAGAATGTTCATTCTTCTCATAAACAAGCCAAGTGTCACTAACACAACCTGAATAACTACTGCACACTAAACTAATGCTGCCTCTCCCTCCCACAACTGTCACAGTAGGGTTACTTAAGGACTATCCTGCCTGAATGAAGGAAAGATCTCACTTTCAAAACTTCTTCTACTGGTTTGCTGTATTAGTAAATTAGTCTTCTTTAGCATGCTGCTGTAATTTTTGGGTTGGGTTTTTGTTTTTTTGGTAAATCACATTAGGAAATAACCTGAAAAATGGAACATAAAATGGCTATGTAGGTGCACACACACCTGCACCTTTAAGCAAATTAAAAACAATTAGTGTGTAATCCTATACATGTCTACTCATAGGTCAGCCCTACTGAATTCAGTGGGACTTACAGGTTTGCATAAGTTTAGAGCATCAGTCTTTTTTAGTATCTAGTGGTGGAAGAAAGCAGCAATGAAAGAATCTCCAGAAGTAATGGCATAAATCTTGCGTCATCCCAGTTCACAGTCATGGCAGACAGAGTTTTTGACACTGTTGTAAGAATTCATTTAATAGAAAATGCTGCGCCTGGGTAACAATTTCTGAGTTTCACATTAAATTTCTCCAAAATGATCTGAATTATCATTTACTGCAATTCAGTGTAGTTGCAAAAATGTTAATGAAGTTTCATCAAAAGGAGTACAGTACAGCAAAGCAGACTGCAAATTAATAGTGTAAGTGGGTACATTCAAATCTTTATAGACAAAACAATGAAGGAAAGCCATGACCCTCGTAGTTATTTCCAAATTTCATCAGAGCACTAGCTTGCCTAGCAATGAAGAATAAAACATTTTATTTCACTCAGCTTTGCAATGGGGCTGTCTGCCCAAACAGCAAGACAGTTAAGTCCAAAGCCAGCTTGCCTGCTTTCAGACTGGGACAGAAGTTCTCTTTTCTCTATTATCCAACAGTCAAGACCTGGGCCATTAAAGCCATATGTTAACTACCATCAGAAGTGCAATCATAGATAGATAGTAGATACTCAAAAAAGACCAATGGAATTCAATGGAAATCAATCCTAAACACATCTGTAAAGGACTTTAGTCTAACAACATACAATTTAAGCAGAGAGAAAATGAGAGAAGATTGAGCCCTGGTGGCGCAGTGGTTAAATGCCAGTCCTCCAAGTCACCACGTCGCAAGTTCGATTCCAGCGGGCTCCAAGGTTCACTCAGCCTTCCATCCTTTCGTAGGTCGGTAAAATGAGGACCCGGCTTGTGGGGGCAATTAGCAAACACACACTGGAAACTGCTTAATGCAGTGTAGATGTGTAAATTGCTATTGCTTAAAACAATTTGTAAGCCCCTCTGATAGCCTTGTGGCTGAAGAGTGGGGTATAAATAAATAAATAAATAAAATTAAAAAGACATAATCAAGTTTTGCACATGAATAGGAAAAAATCAGAGATACAGAATGAAGCTAATAAAGGGAGACAAATTTCAAACCCTTGAGAAATTGAGTAGAGGACAGTTAAGTAAGCTCAAAGGGTAAGAAGCTTAAATAACAATGAAAATAAGAACTCTACAATGATCTCCTTAAAGACATAAAAAGGGCTGCTATACTCTACATTAATGACAGTGAAAGAACATACTAGAAAGATCAACAAAAAAGAAGAGATGTTGATAGGCCAAAGAGAAACTAGAACCCAGAAATCGCCCAATGAATCTGAATGGTGTATAATTCAAAACAGATTTCGAGAAGTACTAATTCAAAAAGCACATAATTAAACTATAGATGTAATGATAGCCATCAGCTAGGCCAGCTTTAAAAGGAGACTAAACAAATTTAGGGACAATAAGGTTATCAGTACCCAGTAATCATTATGGCTTTATATTATCTGCAGTATGCCTCTCAACACCAACTGCTGTAGAGCACATGCTGGAAGCTGGCACTGTACACATGTCCTGCTTTGGGACTGCCCATAGGCATCTGGGTGACCACTATGGGAACAGAATGCTGGACTAGACAGGCCTTCTGTCTGATTATGTTCTCTAGTTATGTTAAAATGTAATAGAACAACATGATTAAACAAAGATGGATCAAAATGACCTTTGCAATTCTGAAAAGTACAGTATTCTGAGTATGTAATAAATAATGGGGGAGAGAGGGAGGGGTAGGGGGGAGGGGGAGGGAGGGAGGGAGAGAGGAAAGTAGATCCTATATTTTTAATTTAGAACCCTACTTTTCCCATTTAAATCACACCCTGTGGCTTTAAAAAGGCCTCCAAGGTAATTAACAAAACAATAAAACCATTCATGTATTTTTAAAGTTCCAGAAAGTGTAACATATTCTTGAGCAAGTTCTCTTCCCTGCCTCTCTACCCATCTGACATCTGAGCAAGGTTTATGGGGGCTCCTGGTATACAGAGAGGATATTATTTTAATACTATGTACGGTAATAACTACTACATAGTCATAAGAAGAGCAGCAAAGAGAATAATGGACAGTTTCAGTTCTGACCAGAGCAATCCATTCTGATACTAGACATACCGTACATAGGAGATAAAAGTGTGGCTAGACTAGGAAAACTGAAATATAAATACTGCACTTGAATTGACAACCTGGCCTTCAAGTAAAACCTTTATAATTATTTAAAGAAACCAGACAGGAAAGATGCTCCCATAAAGAACACTATAAAAAGAAATCCAACTCCAAGGAGGATCAAAAGTTCATCATTATTTTAATTTCAGAGCTCACTGGCAAAAAAATTGACCACAAACCATTGGTATCAATTGATGATATACTGAGGCCAATCAGACTAAAAAAGAATCCTTTACCTACAACCAAAAATAAATCAACCAAAAAAATTAGCCTAGGACAGTCACCAAGAAGTTATTTATCTGTTTGACTCTTGGACTGAAACACCACCACATACAGCCTTTTTGTTCACAGAGTGAAAACTTAGGTAGACATAAAGACAATGAATTACCATAGGCCCACTAAAAAAAGAGGTCAAATACAGAGGAGTGAAAGTGTAAACTTCCTAGCACACCCTTCACTGTTTTTAGTTCTTGCCCTATCTAGGCTGTAGACACGAAGCAAGGTTTCACCATCATTCACAGATATTTTATGAAAGTCGGCTGAACGATACACATCAAATATGCAAAGGAATTAAAAATCTGGAAATGTAAATCTATACAGTACTTGAGCAGTTGTAGGTAACACAAGAATGGACAGTATCCTTTTCTCAAGCAACCAACTAGTTCTACTATTACTGCTTACCTAGGTCCTGTGTTTTGATATTTGAAGGTGTTACTAGCTACTTGGAAATTATCTTACAAGTCAAGTGGAAAAAAAAAAAACCCTAGCAGTTCTGCTACTTAGCTCCTTAAATACATATACTTTGACATTAAACTAATGAAGTAACATAATTATATAAAAAATAACCGAAGCCTGAGTTAAAGCTACGCAGAACAAATGTTATTGATTTCTATTACATTTCTTGGAAACTGAACCCAACAGATAAATGACACACCACTAATTTAAGTCAAGGCTTTAAAAAAAAAAAAACAGGCTCAGAATTTTAGAAATTAACTGAAAGTGCTACATTTAATGGGCAAGCCTATCAAAATCTACTCACAAGTAAGGCCTACTGAGTTCAATGATAGGTGCACCTAGAATGTTCACAGGACTGCACCTTTAGTCTGTTCTCTAGCCAGCTCTGGAATCCAGAAAATTCTCTCAGATAATCAAGGGAGCTGGGATATGTTTTTGGTGACTATGACTCATATGTAAAATAAACTCTTCAGGACTGTTACAGTGATCACAAGGTCAAAGGTTTGGGCCAGCATGGCTCAATGTTCTTGGTTGGTGAAATATGAACTAGCATTCTTTTATTAGGAATATTTACTGGTATTTGCAAATAGCTGTTTAATGAATTTTTCATATGCTTGAAACTATCATGGCTCCTGTGGTTTTTAAAATATATATATATTATCAGTTGAGAAATCATACTGAAAAATATATGATATAAGCTAAGTCGCAATGTAAGTAGACTGAAGGAGATAACATGCAGCCTAACAATGTTTTTCCACAACTCCGTCAAATCCAACCAACATGGCTATGGTGGCAGGAAGTTACAATCCAACAACATCCAGAAAGCCGTAGGTTGCCCACTTGTGTAACACACATCTCCTAGATTGGAGGACTGCTAGTATCACCAGCTGCTGAGAAGGAAATGGAGTGGCTAGTAGTGCAATAAGATTCAAAAACACAGCAGGGAAAGCAACAGTCATGTGCCAACCTCGGTGGACCTCTCTTCTACTACAAAGACTGAGGAGAATTCAGCACCTTATTCTGGAAAACTAAATATGAGCCTACGTCATGTGTGCCAGAAACCAAAATGTTGTTGGACTGAAGAATATCAGTATGCCCTGTAAGTTAACTACCATATTGTGTGTTTTCCAACTTCATCCAAATGGACCTTCATCACCAGTATTTGCACCCTAAGTGGTAGTGCTTCTATACAAGGCCCAAGCTTTCACTGAACTTAATATGAATACATACTTTCCTCAGGAACTTTTACTACCATCAGAGAATGCCAGAATCCATATCCGGACTAACAGACTGGGAACCCTGAAAAGCATACCAAGCTAAAGCATCTTCTGACCTAACCCTGATAGTTCAATCACCAGCAGATCAAATGGGGGCTTGACAATTCCAGAAGTAGATTCCAATTCCATTTACTCAGAACTATCAACCTTTGCACCTTGCATACTGTCACAAGATTAAAGCTTAAATCCAACCAAATTCCAAGTAGTTAAACAGGGTGGGAGGTGGGTACACCCACATACTGACCTGTCCGTGATTGTGGACTGTGAGCCACTCATTGGAGCCCTCGGCAAGTAGACGACTTTTTAGCCAATCTGCATTGTATTTGTTATTTCAAGTATGCTACTGTCACACACACAACCAAGGTCAGGATCCAGCTTTACTTCAAAAGCGAGGTACAAACAAAGTCAGGGTTGCTGTTGTTTTTTAAAGTTAGTAACACTGTTCTTCACAACTGTCCAAAAGATCCGTATGAGAGCAGAGAACCCACAAGGAGCCCTTTCTGGCCACAATCCTACCAGAAGAAAGGGAGAAGGCCTCCAGAGTCATGATCCAATCCTCTGAAAATCCTGCTGTTGCCTCAGTTTGGAAGGTACACACACATCTCAGTATAAGAGGCAGCTTGGCCAAAATGTCAGACACAGACTGCATCCACTCCTGAGTTATTTCCAAGCCTTGTGTCCAGTCATTTCAGCTCCAGAACTCTTCTCAGGTCATTTGGACACCCCAATCCAGTTAGAGGGAAAACAGTGTAACAATCCTCATCCATGGGAGAAGGAGGGAAGCTGGGGAGGGGGCTTCTGGCCTCCTCCCACCCTTACTACCCCATGGGATGGCAGGAAAGCCTCCTCCAGAACTCTTTAGGTTTAATTCTCCACCCTTAGGTTGCCTCTCAAGGCCCCACAACTTGATCACCCCCTTTTGACAGCAGCAGAAAGCAGAGAAAGCAACTCAGCAAAGGCTTTGGGACTGCTTGCCCCCACCCACCCTTTACAGCACTAACCCCTACTACAGCCTCAACACACTGGAAAAAAATAAGCCTTTTTTTACTCCTTCTCTGGGATTGTCAAGAAAAGAAACTGTTGGAGAGGTGGGGGGATTTAATTCTCTTTTTGAACAGCTTCTCCAGACTGTTTTTAGGAAAAGCAGCCCTCCTCTCTTTAGAAAAGCAAGTGGAAACTTTTTTTTAGGACTGCAAAGGTGAGCCCCCACTTTCTCTGGGAGAAAGTAATCATAATAGTAGAATAAAGTCCATGAATTTAGATCTGAGGGTGAGTTGGTGCCACAACCAGGGGCTGACACACACACCCCTCACTTTCTCTGGGTTAAAGTAATAGTAATAGCAGAATAAAGTCCAAGAATTTCGATCCGAGGGTGGGTTGGTGCCACAACCAGGGGCTGAACCCCCTCACTTTCTCTGGGAGAAAGTAATGTTAATAGCAGAATAAAGTCCAAGAATTTAGATCCGAGGGTGGGTTGGTGCCACAACCAGGGGCTGACACCCCCACACACACTTTCTCTGGGAGAAAGTATTAGTAATAGCAGAATAAAGTCCAAGAATTTTGATCCAAGGGTGGGTTGGTGCCACAACCAGGGGCTGACACCCCCACACACACTTTCTCTGGGAGAAAGTAATAGTAATAGCAGAATAAAGTCCAAGAATTTCGATCCAAGGATGGGTTGGTGCCACAACCAGGGGCTGACACCCCCTCAGGGAAGAGTCCACGGCTCTCTCTCCTTTTTGCCTTGTTTTGAGGAGAAATGGGGGTTTGAAAGGAAAATAAGACCCCCACACTGGGAGTGGGATGGGGGGGGTTGTCTTCTCAAGCCTTCCTCGGCCTTTCTAACCCGTCTCTCTCTTTCTCCTCGAGGGCTCCTTCTTCTTCCTCCTCCTCCTCTTCCTCAGGAGGCAAAGAGTCCTGACAGGGCGAGGGCGGCTGCTGAGGCGTCGTCGTCGTCTTTCCCTTCCCTCAGAGAGGCCGGTCCGGGGCCTTCCACTCCGGCGGGGCCTTCCTCTCCTCCTCCTCCTCCGGCAACTTTGCTTCCCCCTCGACGGCGGGCGGGGGCCCTTCTCGGGATCTTGGCCTGAGGGGAAAAGTTAACCAGCGACGCCGGAGAGAGGAGAGAGAGAGGGGGGGGGATCCTCTCTCGTTCTCTCTCTCACACACACAGCAGGCCCTTCCTTCCTTCCTTCCCTCCTTCGTCTCCTCCTCCTCCTCCTCCTCAACAGGGCCCGAGTCGATCTCCAAACCGCTTCCCTCCCTCCCGTCGACGAGCGCTCCCAATCCTGAGGAGAATCTCCTCAGGCCAACGGTCCCCGCCGCCGGCTTCCCTCGAGTAGAGAGAGCCCCAGCTTCGGCTCCACTCGACTACCTTCGGCCCGATTCGGCAACCTTCGGCCCGACTCGGCAACCTTCGGGACTTTCCGGCGATTCCGGGACTCATTTCCCCCCTCCCTCTCTCTCTCTCTCCTCTCACTCCCTCCGCTTCTTTACTTCAGGAATTCGACACACTCCTCTTCATTTCCCTCCTTCGAAGGGAGACGCGTCACGTCCTTTTGTGGCTCCACCTCGACGCTTCCTGTCACAGCACGCACCGTGCCGCTGCCGCCTCCGCCGCTGTAGGGGGAAAAAAAGGGAGAGGGAAAAAAGTTCCTGGGAGAAGAAAGATTGTATGGAAAGGACAGTTGCTGTGTGTTTTCGCAGAGGAGCTAGTCCAGTGGCTCTTAACCTTTTCTTTACCAGGGATCCCCTTTCATAGTGGACCCCCAAGACTTAACTCAAGATTTAAAAACCTAATCATAAATAATAATAATAATAATGCAATTACACCAGCCATTAAACCTTCTTTCAGAGGCAAAAGAGGTGAAGGCAAGACTTTTCTCCTCCTTCCTCCTGCAACTTTGTGGCAGGACCAGATTGAATGGCAATGTGCAGACCAAGCCAGCCTTTGCCTTGGCTCCTGTCACTACAGGGAGGACCAAGCAGCCTTCATGTTGACCCCTGTGGGTCCAAGGACCACAGGTTAAAAACCACTGAGCTGCAACAGTAGTACAGTTCCAGAACACGGTTTTACAGCCTGGAAAAAAACCAAGGAAAATCTATAGATGCCGGCCGTGAAAGCCTTTGACTTCACAGTAGTACAGTTGTCTCTCCGTATCCATGGATTTAAGTATTCACGGCTTGAAAATATTCCTTAAAAAATAATAATCCAAAAAGCAAACCTTGATTTTGCCATCTTATATATAAGGGATACCATTTTGCAATGCCATTGCATACAATGGGACTTGAGTATTCACGGATTTTGGTATCCATGGGGGTCCTGGAACCAAAACCCAGCAAATATGAAGGGACAACTGTACTCAAGAAAGAAGCAAGCAGGTTCTCTCAGGGACCAGATCCCAGAATTCCATAGCATGGAGCCATGGCAGTTAAAGCAGTGTCAAACTGGATTATTTCTGCAGTGCAGATGCAGCAAAGGCTCTTTTATTCTAACAGGCTTTTGAGAAATGAATGTTTTTAAAGAAAGGGCTTTTAAGAGGTTGCAGTGTTGTTTTAGGGGGTTTTTTTCATAGCTATTTTTATCCTTTTTAATTCCACAATGCTGCAGCCTTATTTGAGAACTCACTCCGAACAAGTCTTGAAGAGAAATGGCAATGCAGAAAGAATCACAACCCAGAAACATCACCCTAGGAGACCTTCTGCTGTGCTTTCTGCAACTGGACATGCTTATCTCGGATTGGCCTTTTTAGTCATCAGCGCGCTTGCAGAAAGCGTGGGATGAGTCCTTCCTGAATCTTCGTTTGCCAAGAAAAGCCAGAGAGAATTATTCAAAGACATAACCATGTTAGTCTGGAATATCAGTAAACAAGGGGATCTTGTAGCTAGTCTCAAAGGTGCTACAAGATCCCATTGCCTTTTTAATTATATATATTTTTATAGCTGTTGATAGTTTAATTCCTTTTTAATGTTGATTTTTGGGTATGTTTTATCTATATTGTATTTTAATTTGTAAGCTGTCTTTAAACCCAGTTTTGGGGAAAAGATGGGGTATAAATCAAGTTAAATAGAAGCAGCAACAGTAGTTTTGTTTATTTTTGAAAAAACAGAGATTATTTTTTAAGAAAACTGCAGCTACAGGCGTAACCAGGGGTGTAGCTTTGGGGGAGGGCAAAATGAGGGCATCCCCCCGCATAAAAATTCTACTTCTCCAATGAAATTTATCTTCAGTCCCCAAATTTCTAGCATTCTAGAGAATGAGACACTGAAAATCATTCACACCTAGAACTCTTCTACTGTGTTTGCTGTGTTCACACCCCCTTGTTCACTGTGCCTGCATCTCTTCTTTGGATGCCTAAACTGTATTTCTAAATGCTCATCTGAAGTTTTAAGTTACTGCAACACTAGACATTTGGGGACTAAAGGAACATTTCAGGAGGAAGCATAATTCTTATGGGGGGGGGACCCTCATCTTGTTACCCCTCTCCCCGTAGCTCCAACCCTGGCACTCGTAACTAATCAGTTTGAGTCAGGGTAGGTTTGGGCTGGATCTATCATAGAAAGTAATAACGTTTTAACCAGTAACTTTCTAAGCTCTGATTTGAATCTATTGATAGATGTCTAGGGAATTGGCAGTAGATCAGTAAAGAGATCTGTCTCCCAACTGCTTAATATTTGGCGCTCTCTCTCTCTCTCTCTCTCTCTGGCTTTTCTTCCCAAAGATTCATGAAGGACTCATCCCGCACTTTCTGCAAGTGCCCTGATGACTAAAAAGGCCAATCCGAGATAAACAAGTCCGGTTGCAGAAAGCACAGCAGAGGGTCTCCTTGGGTGATGTTTCCAGGTTGTGATTCTTTCTGCGTTGTCATTTCTCTTCAAGACTTGTTCGGCGTGAGTTCTGAAACAAGGCTGCCGCATTGTGGATAGTGCGTCTCCATGCCTCCCAATGTGAGCCAGGGCGGACCATTGTTGGTGATCAGTTTGGCCGAGCCTGAGAAGTTATTTCAGGGAGTCTTTGTATTGTTTTTTTGGAGCGACCCTCTTACGCTGACCCGTGGTGAGCTCACCATAGAGTACTATTTTTGGGAGGCGATGGTCCTCCATCCTAGAAACGTTCCCTGCCCAGAGCAGCTGTGTTCTCAATATCATGGCCTCAGTGCTGGTGATCCCTGCTTGCTCAAGGACAGCAACATTCATCACATGGTCAGTCCAGTGTATATTTAATGGATGGTGTAATTGTATCATCATCA
The DNA here is from genome assembly GCA_030847615.1 of Gambelia wislizenii. Taxonomy (NCBI): domain Eukaryota; kingdom Metazoa; phylum Chordata; class Lepidosauria; order Squamata; family Crotaphytidae; genus Gambelia; species Gambelia wislizenii. The sequence goes on from JAUMIR010000007.1 coordinate 38,357,346, forward strand.
TCATCATCATCATTATGGTTTTAAACCTTGAGTTAAGTCTTGGGGGGCCATGGCAACAAAACACACTGCTGCTCAATGATGGCTGATGGCTTCTATGGGAGTAGGGTGATGAATCCATTCTGGGTTTTAGTCTGAACTTTAGAGGGGCTACCCAAGGTGCTGGACTTACTTTGGAGATCTCATACATGCCCACTCAGAAGCAAGCCCCACTGAGTTTAGTGGATTCATTCCTGGGGGAGTTGTGTAACGGAATTGCAACCTCAGTGCCATGTACAAAATGTTGCCATCTACTGGAAGCTCTCAGTATCGTAATAGTGTTTAATGAAGGCATTGAATCCCAAAGCCAGGATCCTCGTGCCATCGTATTTCCAGTTTCTATGTATGGTTGTGAAAGGTGGACACTGAAGAAAGCTGCTAGGAAGAAAATCAACTCATTTGAAATGTGATGCTGGAGGAAAGTTCTGTGGATACTGTGGACTGCCAAAAAGACAAATAAATCTGTCCTACAGCAAATCAAGCCTGAACTCTCCCTAGAAGCCAAGACTGAGACTGTCGCACTTTGGACATATCATAGGAAGACATGACTCACTAGAAAAGACAACAATGCTTGGCAAGGTAGTAGAAAAAAGGGAAGATGCCAGTGGATAGACTGAATCAAGGAAGCCACAGCCCTGACTTTGCAAGACCCAAGCAAAACTGGCTTGGAGGTCTCTCACTCATAGGGCTGCCATAAGCCAAATCTGAGGATGTCAGTTAACAACAACAATGTGACATTATGTCTTTGTATGATACCAACAGGATTCTGACCATTAACTTGTCCTCCAGTATTGGAGACAAAATGACTCATTTGCTAGGGACCATGAGTGGGGATGTGCTATTGTGCTCATGAGCTTCTTGAAGGCTTTCAAGTATCTGGTTGGCAACTGAGAGACCAGAATGATGGACTAGATCAGCTACGCAGTGACCGACATCAGCATTATTTTTTAATTTTCTAACCATGATGACTAGATATTTGTTATTTAAATAAGGGAGTTTTGTTGATTTGGTAGGAGCTGCAAAGTATGTTCTATTGAGCTTTCCAGCTCTTCTCTGAAAACATGTGTTGTTGCTGTGGTGGTGGTGTGCCTTCAATTAATTTCTGATTTATGGCGACCCTAAGGTGAAACTATCATGGGTTTCCTGAGGCTGAGAGTGTGTGGGTTGCCCAAAGTCACCCAGTGGGTTTTCATGGCAAACTACTATGACATGCTGGCTCAAAAACATTTGTAGGGCTTTATAAATCAAGATCTATACTTCCTTTGGAGTTCTGGGTCACTTTCTTCACCAATACAAGTCAAATTTAAACAGGCAGAAGTAATTTTTCTATGTGTACGTTCCATTTCCCCCCGCAAGATCAATATATATATATTTAATTTTAGGCATTTATACCCACTCTTCAGCCACAAAGTCTCTCAGAGCAGCTTACAAGTTGTTAAGCAATAGCACTTTACACATCTACTCTGCTTTTTATAGCATGCTAGGCACTAAGCAGTTTCCAATGTGTGTTAGCTAAAACAGTAAGAAAACTTTTTTAAAAGGTGTGCCAAAACAGCCAGCTCAGGAAATACTTTAGACTTTAAAACAGCAACAGTTTTAGAGACAAAGGGAGTGCTTGAAAGAGGTAGGTTGTTTATTTATTTGTTTGTTTATATTTTGCAAAACAAGTTCTCATGGAAATAACTCCCACACACTTAGTGAAATGAGACAAAACTCAATGTATTGATTTAGGGAAGAGGAATGTTATAGCTGAAAGTGCAGCATGCCAAATTCAACCCCAATAAATTGATTGATAGTTACTTACGATAAAAGGACTACAAACTTTTTATTGAGTTTTTCTGCCTCTCTCAGGGTCCACCACCTCTAGGGGAAAGCATCATGATAGGGCAGAGCAAGAACTGTTTGGAAGTGAGGCTAGCTCATTTATTTCAGTTTGCCAGAAAATCTATTGGCAGCCCTCAGCTCTTTCATTCTTTAATGCAAGAATCTATCATTGTTAATCCACGGTTGCCAAGTATGGGTTTCTCTTGAACTCACAGCAGTGAGCTGAACTGGTCATCTGCATAACACAAACACACAAAGGCTCTGTTTCAGTACAAAAACAAGTGACACACAGGAGGTTGACGACAGATAAAAGGAAGAACTTCTTTGTGCTACATATTACACTTATGGAACTCATTGCCACAAGGCTCAGTGATGGGCATGAACAACAACGCTTAAACAAAATTGTGAAGAGTATGATATCAGCCACACCTACAACTTGCCATACTTTGACTTCAGATTATTACATTCAGAAACCCCCAGCAATGTTCCCAATGCTGCCTAAGGAATTCTGGAAGTCATAATTCAAACCTGTATGCTTTCCTAGCTCAGCTCAGTGGAATCTCACATGTATCCACAGATTTGGAGGGAGTGGGGAAGGAAACAGAGCTTGGAAAAGTTAATTTTTAGACTATACTCAGAATTCACCACCAGCAGCAGCATGCTCAATGGGGATTCTAGGAGTTTCAGTCCAAAAAGAAGATTTGCTAAGCTCTGGAACAAGTCACATGATACACATACATATTCTTCAGCTCCCTATGTGTGTGTGCGCACATGCACCTTCAAGTCATCTGTTGACTTATGGTAACCCCATGCATTTCAAAGTGTTTTGTTAGGCAGAGGTGGTTTTGCCAGTTCCTTCTGAAATCTTACCTAGTGCAAAATTATACCGTGCCCTGAGATCTTTAGACAGAGGGCAAGATATTTGGATGGATGGATGGGCTTGAGAGCAAGTGGTTACTCACAAACAGGAGGTCTGTTGCCACAAATATGATCATTCTTCCACATACACCCTGTTCACTTGAACATGTGCTCCCTCCATCTCCCCCTCCACACACAAAATATCCTTCTCAGTCTAGACTGAAGAAGATCAAAGTAGCAGGAGTTCAGAAATGAAAGATGTCTGCTGAAAATTGTTTTGGCCTCTGAACTCCAAGTTCTTTGGAAAGAGCTGCAGTCTGTGCAGTACTCACACACACACGCGCACACACCTCACTGCCACCATGCAGTAGAGAGGCTAACAGCTACATAAGCATGTTTAGAGCTTTCATGAGACTTTTAAGAAGAAAAGAAAAAGGTCTCTCATCTTTGGATCCAAGAAAAAGATTTGCTGACAATGCTGGTATTTCTCCAGAGTCCCAAAACTTTAAAAGATTCAGTTCGTTCATTGGCATCAGTCTCACCGTAAGAAGGAGGGAGGGGAAAAGCCCTGACTTCTACAAAACATTAGTTTGTGGGATTTTTAAAAGAAATGAAAGAAAATGTTAAACATTTTACAGGGTACTTAATGGGCAAGGAAATTTTTTTATAAAATTGGAAGCATTGATGGGTTAAGACTTCCAAATAGCACAGCCATTACACTATATCCTACCAAGTATACACACCCAGGTGCTGGATATGGGGACAAGACCACTGGTTCTGTGTGTATGGCATATCCTTTGTACATGATGGTGTGCCCTAGTCAAACCAAGATGCAGACTATACTGAGAGGGACAGGTCTAGCTGAATCCCTATAGCTCCCTTGGCCGTCTTACTACACTTACTCGCAGGCCTCCAAGGGGCCCAAGGCTCGGAAGGTGTAGATAAGGAATTGGCATAATGCAAGCTAGAGACATTAGGGTTGAGCAGACATATCATGTAGCTAGCGCGTGATCAGGCAGTGAAGCCTGTCCAGCAACACAAACCAGCCAATTAACAAGAGCTTGAGCAAAGCTAACCTGCCCGGCAACTAGATAAGAGAAGTTCTGCTTAGTAACATTTTTGAAGGCCAGAGTTACAGCAACATGATTGGTAGTTCAAGTAGCCATAGTAAGTGACCGAAGGAAATAAAACACTCCTGAAACAAAGAGAGGGGGCGGCAGTCTTCTTACCCGAGAGGGTGCTGTCCGCCCCAGCTGGTAAAAATAAAGAATCTCAACTTCTACTACGGGACTTTGGCTCTGTTCCTTTCTTGCGCCGTCCTCAGACCCTATATGTTCGGGTTTCCTTTGGGATTCCCGTAACATTTTCTGGGGGCTCGTCCGGGATTTGAAGGGACGGATCACAAGTGACAGAGTCCTAGTCTGACGATTGGTCTCACCGCATCTTCGTGCCTGCAGGATTCACCGAACCAGGTCATACGGCGAGAGGGATCCCGCATCAATTGACCGCTGGTGCCTCTTCGATGATGCCTGTTGGGCATTGAGACCGGTGCCGGACCTTGGTGGTTGATTGAGGTTCTTCGGGAGGACGTCCTGCAGCGCCTACTCTGTGACTCAGGCGAGTATGCTTGATTAAGTAAGAACACGTGGTGAATAGGTACCTGGGAAGTCGGGCTGGTGAGGGAGCCCCAAGATTCCAGTTCCGCACGATGGGGGGAGGTCAATCTAAGCAAGTAACCCCTCTGGATTGTATGTTACAAAATTGGTCAGAATTTAAGAGATATATAGATTCAGGAGGAAGGAGTAAAGGAAAATTAAGGACTCTTTGTCAATTAGAATGGCCAACCTTTCCCATTGAACCAAGGTGGCCAGGGATAGGAACTTTAGATCAGGGCATTGTGGACAAGGTGGCAAATTTTTGTGCCCAGTATCATCCAGACCAATATTACTATGCGTCTGCTTGGCAGACTATAGTCTATTTGAAACCCCGTCCGAGTTGGTTAGAAAAATGTAAATGTATGGTCCTCCAGACATTGCCACCTACTAATAATCCCTTTTTGCCTCTTCCGGATTCGGGTTCTCCGGAGGATGACCCTAGTAGTCCTACTGCCCCACCACCCTATGTACAGGCTGTGTACCCAAAACTGCCCACACCCAAGACACCCCCTGCGCCGTACCGAGACAAACTGCGGTCGGCAGATCAATCACAACCCCAGGCCGAGGAAATGCCGCCCTTGGAGGGAGAAGAGGAAGATAAATTGTGTCCTCTGAGACTTGTCAATCAGATGGTTCCAGATCCTGAAGGAAAACACAAACCAGAAATAATGGGGGTGTATCAGCATGTCCCATTTACTAGTAGTGACTTGTTAAATTGGAAAGCTTCCCGACCCCCATGGACACAGGATCCCACTGGCATGGCACAGTTGTTAGAAGGTGTTTTTCAGACGCATGACCCCACCTGGGCAGATATACAGCAACTTATGAATTGTTTGTTTACTACTGAGGAAAAGGCACAGATCATTAGCCAGGCTAGAGAAGAAGTGAAACATGATTACCCCACATACAAGGAAGGGGAGAGGCTCCTACAGATGCAGGAGGAGGCAGTTCCTTTACGTGATCCCCAATGGGATCCTAATAAGGCTGAAGGCAGGGAACGTCTTACACGATATCATGAATACTTAGTGAAAAGTATGAGAAAAGGTCCACCCCGACCCATAAATCTGAAAAAGATATATGACATCCAACAGGAAAAGGATGAGTCTCCTGGAGCCTTCATAGAAAGACTGAAGGCTGTCTATCGACAGTATAGTCCCTATGATATGGATGATGATAAAGAGGATTCCCAAGGCAAGCAGGCTCTCAAGCAGAGCTTTTTGGCTCAGTGTGCCCCAGACATACGAAGAAAGTTACAGAAACAACCTGGGCTTGCCCACATGACTTTGGCAAGGATGCTGGAGTTGGCGTCACAAGTGTATGTAGGTAGAGAGGATGAGGAAGGAAAGTTCAAAAGGAGAGCGGGAGTGATAGCAGCAGTTTTTGGAGTAAATACCCCTGAGGGAAGGGGTAGAGGAAGGGGCAGAGGAAGAGGAAGAATAGGAAGGAATCAGTGTGCGATTTGCAAAAAGGAGGGACATTGGAAAAATGAGTGTCCAGAAAAAGAAAAAGGTGCTATACAGGCAGGGCAGAGAGGGCGAGAAAGAGGAGGTAGAGGAAGAAGTAGAGGACGTGGCTGGGGAAACCCACAGGGGTGGACGCCCCAAATGCAGGGAGCAGCAGCCACAATGACTATGGAAGCTATGAGTGAAGGAAGCTCAGGAGGAGGACAGGAAGAGTGGGAACCTCCGTTTCAGGAATAGGACAGACCGGCTCCCAAAGAAAATCACAGTTGTAAAATAGTAATTCCTGGTTGCCAGGAGCCATTGGTCAAGGTTAAAATAGGCAATCAGGAGACCTCTTTTTTGTTAGACTCTGGAGCTGCAAAATCAGTGATCAATACCCCTATCGCCCCTAATGCCAAAACCACCACCCAGATAGTTGGAGCAACTGGAAAAAGGCAGAGTTGTTCCTATTTGCAAGCAAGGACATGTCAGTTGGGGAAACGTATGGTCACACATCAGTTTTTATACATACCTAGTTGTCCAGTACCCTTGCTGGGGAGAGATCTGCTGTGCAAACTTAGGGCACAGCTGACTTTTGAAGCAGATGGAACCATAGAGGCAAACTTTAGAGACCCTCCTACTTCTAAGTTAATGTTAACCTTGCCGGTTGAAGAGGAGTGGAGATTATACCCTGTGTTGTTAGATAGAGCTGATTGGCAGACCTTTGATGTGCCTGGCGTCTGGGCAGAAGACAATCCCCCTGGATTAGCTAAGGATGTGGTTCCAGTGATAGTGGATTTAAAGCCTTTAGCTGTTTCTGTAGCTATACCACAGTATCCCTTGCCGAGAGATGCAGTGAAGGGAATTGACGAACATTTACAAAGGCTTTACCAGTGGGGAATTGTAGTTGACTCTCAGTCCCCTTGGAATACACCACTTTTGCCTGTCAAAAAGCCAGATGGTTCTTACCGTCCGGTGCAGGATTTGCGAGCAGTGAATCAACGAGTGGTTCACATACATCCAGTCGTCCCCAACCCATATACCCTGTTGAGTTTGTTGTCCCCAGAGTTGAAATGGTATTCAGTCATAGATCTCAAAGATGCGTTCTTTTGTGTCAGGTTGCACAAACATAGTCAGCCCATTTTTGCTTTCCAATGGGAAAATCCAGAGACAGGCCAGCGAAGACAGGTTACGTGGTCCCGTTTACCACAAGGTTTTTGTAATTCGCCCAGTCTCTTTGGTCAGGCATTGGCACAAGACTTGGTGCCATTGACACAGGGGGGAAACCCCTGGAACATATTGCAGTATGTAGATGATATTTTGCTGGCTACTGAAACTAGGAGTGAATGCCTAGAAGGAACAGGGAAGCTGTTACAATTCCTGTTTGAAAAGGGGTATAAGGTGTCCAAAAAGAAAGCTCAGTTGGTGCAACAACGAGTTAAATATCTAGGTTTTGAGATAGAAGAAGGGACCAGAAGGCTGGGAATAGAGCGAAAAGAAGTAGTCTGTGCTATCCCCACCCCCACTACACGAAGACAAGTTAGGGAATTCTTGGGAGCTGCAGGTTTTTGCAGGCTTTGGATACCCAATTATGCTGTTCTAGCTAAGCCCCTTTATGAAGCTACAAAAGGAACAAATGCTGAACCATTTGTGTGGGGGGAGCAACAACAAGAATCATTTCAGAAGTTAAAAGAGGCTTTGATGAGTGCACCCGCCTTGGGGCTACCAGACATGGAGAAACCTTTTGTTTTATATGTAGGCGAAAGGGACGGTATTGCAATAGGAGTGTTAGCCCAGACCTTAGGGTCTTGGCCGCGACCGGTAGCCTACCTTTCTAAACAAATGGGCCCTGTTGTTAAGGGATGGCCACCCTGTCTGAGAGCAGTGGCAGCAGCAGCTCTTTTGGTAGAAGAAGCAAACAAGCTGACCTTGGGACAGCCTGTTATCTTAAAAACTCCTCATGCAGTAGTAACCTTGATGGAACACAGAGGCAGTCACTGGATGTCTAATGCCAAACTTTTAAAATATGAAAGTATTCTGGTAGATAACCCCAATGTTCAGATTCAAACTTGTACTACTTTAAATCCTGCCACCTTGTTCCCAATGTCTGAAGATGTGTTATTACAACATGACTGTGTTCAGACAATGAGTGAAGTTTATTCCAGCAGACCTGATCTCAAGGATAGCCCGTTATCAAACCCTGAGGTTGTCTATTTCACTGATGGTAGCAGTTTTGTAGAAAATGGGATTCGCAAGTCGGGATATGCTGTGGTTGATGGTCAGGGACATATAATAGCTGCCCAATCACTGGGCCCCACCGTGTCAGCACAAAAGGCAGAATTGATAGCCCTAACAAAGGCTTTGGAACTGGCACAAGGGAAAAGGGCTAACATTTATACTGACTCCAAATATGCTTTTCTGACCTTGCAAGCACATGGAGCCATGTATAGGGAAAGAGGACTTTTAACATCAGGAGGAAAAATGTTAAAACATACCACTGAGATTCTCCAATTGCTAGAGGCAGTGTGGAGGCCCAAAGAGATAGCAGTGATGCATTGTAGGGGTCATCAGTTGGGCAATGACCCCGTAATTATGGGAAATCGAAAAGCTGATCAGGCCGCTAGGGAGGCGGCCAGGCAAGTAGCAAGGTTACATGAAACTGATGAGGCTCTTTTGTCTTTACAATTAGCCAGCTTTCTCCCAGAAGAGGTAAAATACACAAAAGAGGAGGAGGCCTGGGCTATAGCTGAAGGCGCTAGGAAACAATGTGGGCTGTTTGTTTTCCCTGACAACAGAGTATATATCCCCAAAGCTGTGGCATGGCATGTGGTTCAAGAGGTCCATAAACAGTCACACATGGGAAGCACTGCTATGTCTAAGTTTTTAGAGAGACAAGCATACTTTGAGGGAATCCCTACGTTAGCTAGACAAACTGCCTTGAGGTGTGAAGTATGTGCAAAGACTAACCCTAGAACTGGTCCCTTACAGCCCCCTGGTGTTCAGGCAGTAGGATTCACCCCATGGGAATCAATTGTTGTTGACTTTACTGAAATGCCACCATGTAAAAAGTTTAAATATTTGCTTGTCCTTGTCTGTACCTTTTCCAATTGGGTGGATGCATATCCTACCACTAATGAGCGGGCCGAACAGGTAGTCAAGGCCTTGCTACGGGACTTGGTGCCACGAAGTGGGGTCCCCCTATATATCGCGAGTGACAATGGCCCGTCTTTTGTACACAAGGTCACACAAGGTTTAGCCTCTATATTAGGTATCACTTGGAAGTTACATTGTGCATATAGGCCTCAATCTTCTGGAAAAGTAGAAAGAATGAATAGAACCTTAAAAGGGACACTGTCCAAAATGTGCCAGGAAACGGGACTGGATTGGGTGACTGTTTTGCCAATGGCACTTCTCAAAATCAGATGTACTCCAGACAGTTTGTTGGGACTTTCTCCATACGAAATTGTTTTTGGCAGGCCCCCTCTTAATGTGCATAGGCTAGAGGGAGATGTTGAACAACTGGGAAAGTTAGAGATTGCAAAATCTGTCCAAACATTAGGCAAGTGTCTGAATCAGCTTCATCGATATGTCAAGACAATTAGATATCCGTTCCCTGTTACTGCACTTCACCCTTTTTCACCAGGTGATAGAGTATGGTTGAAGGACTGGAAATCTAATCCCTTGGGACCAAAGTGGAAGGGTCCTTATGAGATACTGCTGACTACCCCAACTGCAGCGAAGCTACAAGGAGTCAAGCCCTGGATCCACTACACCAGGCTGAAGAAAGATCATACCAAGGAGTGGCAAGTGGTACCTAGCGATTCCAATCCTCTGCGGCTTCGGATCAAGCGGTCCGGGGAAGACAGGGCAGCATCGCAACGTGAGCCCCCTGTCTGAGGTCAGGTGACCAAGCACCGCCTTGAAGCAAAGGAGCCTTGGCCAGCCGAGGGTCATGGCGAAAGAAACAATACTGATCCAGATGTCGGATGGGAGCTTCCAGTGGGAAGATGAAATAGAACAGCGCATGGAAGACAATATTCAAGAATGTCAGAGAAGGAATGCCCAGACTCAGACTGAGGAAAAGAGGGTTCCCCCACCCATTTGCCCCACAGTCATGCGCATGCCATGTATTACTTTGCAGACTTTAGTCTGGCTTTGGGTAATAGGTGTGTTGTTGTGGCTTTTATTGTTCCCTCTCCCATGCAAGGGGTTCTTAGAAAGCAATTCTCTAATAGTCTATTCCGCTCATATTGTTAAAGCTTTTAATATCAGTAAGTGCTGGGTCTGTCATCAAATGCCTACAGATTCTCATACTGGAATGCCCTTTGTAGTACACCAACTAAATGATATAGAATATAATAGACCCTATAGGCCAGACAATAATACCGGGTACAACTGGACACATTTAGAACCCTCCACTGGAGGATATTATCGGGTTGGGAAACAAAAGGGAAGGTGGTGCTGGAGCTGTAATGAAACTAATGGCCCTAGGGTAGGTTCTAGCACCTGTGAAATAGAAATAAGGATAAATGGCGCATATATAAATGGCACCTGGGAGAGTAATTATATTTTAGCCAACTTAACAGGTGATGGCTACTATAGCGCCTGGACAATGACACAGAGATGTAAGAAGCCTTTTTCTGCACTAAGGGGCCACTATTTTGTGTGTGGCAGACGAGCTTATGCTATTTTACCTGAAAACTGGAGCGGAAATTGTTATGTGGCCACTATTTTTCCAGCTATAACTATCCGAGACAACCTACCTGTGGGGAAAATAAGAAACTATAGGGATCTGGAAGAATCCAAACAAATTGTAAAAGACTATCAACCTTTGCGCCATTGGGGAGGGCACCGAAGTCTGCTGAATGCCATGTATAGGGTACAGGCTGTTATAGAAATAATGGCAAACGAGACAAGCGAGGCTCTCACCACTTTGGCAAGAGAACAAGGACAGATTAGGCGGATGTTACTACAAAACCGGTTGGCATTAGACACCATGTTGGCAACTCAAGGTGGTGTATGTACACTTATCCACCAAGAATGTTGTATTTATGTCCCAGATAATGAACAAGATATAGAACAACACGCACAACAAATCATGCAAGTAGCACAGGTCCCACACATGGGAAAGGGTTGGAATTTGTGGGACTGGCTCACATCATGGTTACCTGATTTCTCATGGTTAAAAGGATTGTTTATATTTGGCTTGATAACTGTGTTAATTAGCATTTTACTATGCGCATGTATACCTTGTTTGTTTAGGTGCTTACGTACTAGGCTTGAGGCTATGCTTGCTCATGATAGAAAAATTCTGCTTGCTCGCTGCGCATATCAGGAACTTAAGCAAACTAATGAACCCAACCACTATGTCTCTTCGCTTACAAGAAAAAGGGGGGAATGAGAGGGACAGGTCTAGCTGAATCCCTATAGCTCCCTTGGCCGTCTTACTACACTTACTCGCAGGCCTCCAAGGGGCCCAAGGCTCGGAAGGTGTAGATAAGGAATTGGCATAATGCAAGCTAGAGACATTAGGGTTGAGCAGACATATCATGTAGCTAGCGCGTGATCAGGCAGTGAAGCCTGTCCAGCAACACAAACCAGCCAATTAACAAGAGCTTGAGCAAAGCTAACCTGCCCGGCAACTAGATAAGAGAAGTTCTGCTTAGTAACATTTTTGAAGGCCAGAGTTACAGCAACATGATTGGTAGTTCAAGTAGCCATAGTAAGTGACCGAAGGAAATAAAACACTCCTGAAACAAAGAGAGGGGGCGGCAGTCTTCTTACCCGAGAGGGTGCTGTCCGCCCCAGCTGGTAAAAATAAAGAATCTCAACTTCTACTACGGGACTTTGGCTCTGTTCCTTTCTTGCGCCGTCCTCAGACCCTATATGTTCGGGTTTCCTTTGGGATTCCTGTAACATACGAGGCAATAAAATCGTATAGTCTCCCTCTCTCTCTCTCTCTCTCTCTCCTTTTTTTTTTTTTTTTGCAAGATCACAGGTATGCAAAGCTATCTGTGTTTGATGTTCACACGGGCATGCCAGTGAATCAAAATGGTGTGCCCAAGTGAATTATTTGTGTTTTCATTCCCCCCAAGTTGCCACTGCTGAACAGTACTTTTTAAAAAGTAAATCCAAGGTATGGGATTGCAACCTTCTGCTTAAACAAGCTTAAAAAACCCAAATGTTTTGTTGCCTCAGCAGACAGTCACCTCTGCGGACATTCAACATGTCAATTCTGGCCACTTCTTGTTGCCAGCAAGCTTTGCCCCCCATGCATGTCAGACCAATCGGCAAACCATTCCATCCTTGTTGAGAATGCGCTACAATCTGAACGGTTGTCCAAATGAGCAGGCATGTACATTACCCTTGCAATTAAAAAAAAAAAAAACTTCAGGGAAAACCGTGAAAGCTTTTCCCACGCAGTATATGACGTTTTTGGCCACCCTCCTTCTGAATACAGCAGGATCCCATTTAGACAAAAGGTATTCTTGAATTCTATGAGGAGTATTTTTACCAGACCCCTGTATCCGCTGGGGTGAAGAAGTCATTTAATAGTGGCTGAGGGATTCTGGGAGTTGCAATTCATTACCCCCCTCATTTCCTACCTCTGCTTTGTGCATTTAAAAAGGGAATAGATAAAGTCATAGAGGAGTCTCTCAATGGATATTATTGCCTATCATTGGCTATTCCTCATGATCACCGCATTTCTGTTTTATATGCATCATGGAGGCAGAGAAGAGAAACATCTATCATTCTTACATATGTAAAATCTTTTTAGAAATTTTTATAAAATATAATACAAAGCTGCTACACCCATCACCGGTGGAACATAAAGTAACTATTACATGGTAATTCAAGAGAAGATATTTATATATTAGTGCCACAGTATCCTTTTGCACACTTGATCAAGATACTATGGCTTAGCCTTCCTGGAGAATAAAAACAAACTCTCTTTCAGTTACTGCCCATTCCTTTTAAAGGGAGGGGTTATCGTGGTATGGACTGTTTCACTGTAGATTCAAAGTTGTGGCAGTAATAAGAAATCAGTTATTTTAATGCTCCTCCATTTTATAAAGAAACATCTTGCATGTAGAAATCTAGCATCTCAAGAAGGTGTATTAACCCAGCCTTTTTTCCCTAGTAGGCTAGTTTGCTAGGTACAAATGTGTCAATCTAGTCAGGATGACTATGTGGGTACAGCTGTCTCTCTGTATCCACCCATTTGGTATCCACAGATTGAAAATATTCTTTAAAAAATAATAATTTGGCTTGTGGGGGCAATTAGCTAACACACATTGGAAACTGCTTAATGCAGTGTAGATGTGTAAATTGCTATTGCTTAAAACAATTTGTAAGCTGCTCTGATAGCCTTGTGGCTGAAGAGCGGGTTATAAATAATTAAATTAAAAAATAATCCAAAAAACCAAACCTTGATTTTGCCATCTTATATATGGGAAAACATTTTGCTATGCCATTGTATATAATGGGACTTGAGTATTCACGGATTTTGGTATCCACGGGGGGTCTTGGAACCAAACCCGAGCGAATATGATGGGACAACTGTATAAGTAAGCCCTACTGAATTCAGAGAAACTTACGTCTAAATAAACATTACAGGGTTGTACTTTCAGTCAGCTGTAGAAAAAGGTACTTTTAAAAGCAGAACTTATCAAGTCTATTCATTAAATAGATGCAAATCTAACAACGTACAGTATATAGTATATAGTATTACTGAATGCCAAGAGCCTGGAATCTACAGTTATCCTGGATGAACAGCAGCAGATATTTCTGTATGGGTTGTATAAAAACGCTGTACCTGCAATTCTAGAAAAGAAGGCTGGAATCATATATGGGAGTTACATCTTCATAAGTGAATTTATGTGTGTGAGAATTAGAATTGGGCAATTTTGTAATCCATGTCCATATCCAGTGGAGGACTGTTGCTGTTACTATATTGCAGTGCCAGAAAAGGGCCCGATGCACACTGCACACCAATACACATCATACACCAATGCACACCAGTCCCAATGGGCATTGTGAACCAATGGGCATCACGCACCATTGGTCTCAATGCACATCGGGCGCACTTTACTAATATTCTGATATGTGTCTTTGCAATTCGCTAACAGGATTTCTTAGCACCTTTGCTACTTAGTTAAGTATATGTAAAGTTATGTTAATTAAAAGGCAATACAGGTCAACACCTGTATCCACAGATTTGGTATCCACGGTTTCACTTATCCACATCCAAAAATATATGTTCTCTCTAGGAATTTCTAGGTCCTCCAATGTGATTCCATGGTCAACTTCCTGTGTTCATCTCATTGAAAATAATAGGGTTCCCTATTATCCACGGCTTCAGGTATCCATGGAGATGGGACCCAAGTCTAAACATGAAATTAACTTGTATTTAATATACACCTTATACACATAGCCTGAAGGTAATTTTATGCACACTCTTCTTTTAAATAATTTTGTGCATGAAACAAAATTTGTATACACTGAACCATCAGAAAGCATAGGTCACACTATCTCAGCCACCCATGCAGACAATTTTGGATTTTAGAGTATTTTGGATTCCAGAATTCCAGATAAGGGATACTTAACCTGTAATCTATTCCTGATGTTTGCAAGTTTGGTTTCTTGTGCCGACTCATGCTCGGACTATGTTCATCAAGGAGCAGTTGCTATCATGCACATCACAGGGCACAGTTGTTCTGCTACTCTGTCCAAAGCATCAGGGTGGCTCAAATGACCTTCCTTATCCAGCGGATTAGTCGATTATGCAGAGTTAAGTACTTGGCTCAGCTTTCTCCCTCACGCATACTAGCCTCCCTCCTACATGTCTCTAATGTACAATGGAAAGCATCTAATGTACACAGATTCCCACTGATGGAGGCAGGAAGTTTCATCCCTTTAAAAAAACCACAAAGAAGAACAACACCCATTCGGCTTATTACAAGGAGTCATGCAAATCAAAATGTCAATCTTCCCCAAAGGTTCGGAATTCTGTAGCTGGAAAACTGAAATGCTGCATTGAAACAGGTTAGGCCATGTCTTAGAGCTGCTCATTTTGGACAACCATGCAAACTGTCATTAGGAAATGGGCAACAGCTGCTAGAGGTCTCTCTCTTTGCTCCTTCACAGGGCTGCATTTTGGTTTGCTGTTTAGAGATAAACCTGGTTTGTTGAAACAGCCTGATTTGACAAAGTATGGTAGTGTTTTCTTCCTACAGCAGGACTGGAAACCCAGTTTGATAAGGCAAGTGCTAACCATCCTTTTTTTGGAGTGGGGGATGGAGGGGATTCAGACTGCTTTCAGTCTGAAAACTGCAACCTGAAAGTATAGCACTGCATGACTGCATATCCTCCAACATTTCACAGATGAAAACTGGGATGTGTGTGACCAAGTAACATCAGAGTGTAGTCAAGATGGCCAAAGTTATTAATTCAAAGACATAGCCGTGTTAGTCTGGAATATCAATAAGCAAGGGGATCTTGTAGCACCTTTGATATTGAAAGACGTTGTCACATAAGCTTTTGTGGATTTGGGAGTTGTCCTAACAGCCAAAATAATCCCCATAGAATTGGAATCCTACCTGTCCTAATGGCATTCTGCATCAGATTACAGTATTCAGAAGGAGGGGGTCCAAATCCACCGTAAACTCCTCTGGAGTTTTTAAAAAGCTCTGTAGAGAATGTGCATTGTCGCTCATTTGGACAATCAGATTTGCATTCATTCACATTTGCGAAAGAGCAGAAGTGGAAGCTGATTGGCCGGACGTGGGCAGGGGGTGGAGCTTGCTAACAAGGCAAGTGCCTGGAGCCACCATCTTGGATTTTCGCTTTAGTGAGCATGCTGAGTTAATTGATTACAAACTAAATTTTGCATTTTGAATTCAGCTGGCAGCAATGGAAGTAAGCTGAGGATGAAGAGAGAAAGTAAATGGATAAGAGAGAAACTGGGACATTTAAAAAACACACTAAAAAAGTGGGATGACAGAGGATTAATCAGGACTGTTCCTGGCAAATTGGAACAGTTAGAGGGTATGTGACTGCATAGCTCTGCAGTCAGGGATGAAAGCATGGCTGGGGGAGTCTATGGACTGTACTCCCACAAAGTGACTTTTCCAGGCTCTGTGACAAGTATTTAATAAAAGGACTTCAAGCGCTGGCAGCAGAAAACTCCCACCAACCAGTTGTACCATAACACTGATTATGATCCCCTGGTTTGTTAAGACTGAACGTGTAGAGTAAAACAGAGGTCTCAACGAAGAACAACAATGCACCACCAGAAGAAGAAATAAAAAGGACTGCAGCCCACCTAAATTTAGAGGGCAATTTCAAGCAGCAAATGAAAAATAAAAATAATCCATTGCTGCCCTGGCACTGTATTTGTTGTGGATTGACTGCTGCAACCAGCCCTGGGCTTATTCTAGAGCAGGGGTGGAAACTAATTTTTTCCCCACCAAGGGTCAATTGTGACATTTCCACTCCCAAATGGCCCAGGCAGAGTGCTATTCACCATTCCAGATTGGGGGGGGGGGCGGTCGTGGATATCGAAAACCACAGATAACAGCAAACACCATTGAAAATAATGGGACTTCCAGTTTAAAATACCATAGAATCGCCTTGGAGGACCTAGAAAACTTCTAGACTAGAGGATGCCTCTCTAGGCATTATTTTTCTAGGAAGACTCTATGGTAGGTGTGCTGTTTTGTGTCCTGCGGATAACTGAATCAGTGGATAATGGATCAGTGGATATGGGGGCCCTACTGTACAAGCCTTTCTTTGAAGCAAGAAATGTCCAAAGGAGGAAATCCAATCACTTTCTGCTGTGAAAAAAAACAAACCTGCGCAAGTCTAATAAAGTGAGGGTGTGACTGAAAAGAAAAAAAAAAACACCTGAAAGAGTGGGGAAATGGGCTCTAACATCTCCTAACCTTGGGGAGTAGCCTGGGGGAGCTCTGTGGAGTATTTTAAGGCAAAGAATATTGCTCCATCCCCCTCTCTTACCCAAATTGGGGGAAATGTGGTGGTGGGTGTGACAATGAGGGTTGCAGCCCTCTAGGGTCCTGTGGGGGGCACATTAAGCCCCTAAATTGCCCACCCTGGTCTACAGCAGCTCCCCCAGCCCCCACAAAAGTTCTGGGTGGAAAACCAGAATTAAATGGAAAATTAGGAAAACTTGAATTAAATGGATTGATATATCTCTGTCCTCTTCCATTTTTGATAGAACCTCATTGGGAACCTAATTGAAACCTCATTTTTGGGGTACCTGGTGAGCTACAGGTAGTCCCTGCCCCCCGCCCCCCGTATCTGCAGGGGATATGTTCCTGGACTTATCATTTATAAGTGAAACCACAGATAATAGCAAACCTGTTAAAATAAAGGCCTTCCAGTACAAACATACCATAGAGTTGCATTGGAGGACCTAGAGATTCCTAGGGAGGACACCTCTCTAGGCGTTTTTCAGTGCAACCCTATGGTATATGTCCCTATTTTTTCAGCTGTGGATAACTGAAACTGCAGATATTGGTTCCATGGATACAGGGGGGGGGGCAACCTGTATATTAGTTATGACACCTCCATGACCAGAGGCAGTATGCTTTTGAATATCACAGAGTCAGAGCATTAGAAGGTACCTATGTGGACATGCAGTCCAACTTCTTGCTCAATGCAACTCCTGCAATGCTGGGTTGTAACTTTGGGCCCTTTTGCACTCCACATCTACAGCACTATGATTCCACTTTGACTGCCATGGCTGCATCCCCTGGGGCTGGTACTTTGGTGAGGCACCGGAGCTCTGTGGCTGACTAAATATCCCTCCCTGAATTTTAAATCACAGGATTCCATTGGACATTGCCAATGGCAGTTAAAATGGAACACAGTATTACAATTGTGTAGTGGGCCTTGACAGGGGGCTGTCCAGCCTCTGGTTAAATAATGTTTCTAAGAAATAATGCATGAGAGTGGCTGTTCAAGCTTTGCTTTCTAGGAGCATCTGATTAACCACTCTTTGAGCCTGAACATTTCTCTTCTGGTAGTCACCTGACAGAATACTGGGCAAATATTCTGATCTCGTATTTATTTATTTATTTATAAATTACATTTTTTATCTTACCTTTCCTCCAGTGAGTTCAAGGCAAAATACATGGCTCTATTCTCTCCCACTTTATCCTTACAAAAACCCTGTGAGGTAGGTCAGTCTGAGAGAGAATGACAGGCTCCAGGTTTCATGGCTCAGGGGTACTAGAAGCAGGAATTCCAAAATCCCAGCTCACACTCTGACCACTGCACACCACAGTGGTTTGGTCTGATCCAGCAGGGTTACAAAGTGAAGCCAGAGACTGGAAAGGAAATCTCTGTCTTCCTGGAGTATATCACCACAGTATAGCAATTCCATACCACTTTAAAAGATACATAGCTCCATCCTATAGAATCCTGGGGTGTATAGTTTGGGGAGGGACTTGGCATTGTCTGCTAGAAAGCTGTAATCTGGCGCTTCTTCAGTCCATCTAGCATGGTGGACTAGTAACCTCCCCATTTGCAAGAGACCTGCTATATTATTATTTTATTTATTTTATTATTTTATTTGTGCTATATTATAATATTCATCATTGTTGTTGTCTCCTGGAAACACGCTGAGGGCTAGAATCCAATAATCCAATGTCTTGTGGATTAACACTAGTCAATGGGCCACCATTGAGTAGCACAGCTCTAGTCCACTCTGCTGAACTGCAGCACTAGAATTCTAAGTCCCTCACCCTATTACAAAAATCCCACAATTCCCTAGGATGGAATGATGGTTATTAAGGCGGTATCAAACTACTATATAATTGTTCAATGTGGATACCCTCCTGAATTACTTCCACTCCTCTTTGAAAATACTATGAACTTCCAGTGTCAGAACAGAATACTGGTAGTGAGCTGTATCTTGAAATATGCTGGTGCTGCTTGTAACTCCTCTTAAGGTTACGGCAGTGCTGGAGGAGTTAACAGAAAACTTTACATGGCCACATGCTTGGGAGTGCAAGCACATGTAATTTTGTAAACTAGCTCTTTTATCATATTGAATGTGCTTTGCTTATAGCATATGCCCACAAATGTTTCCACAGTGTAAACACCACTGGTGCTAAAAGAAGGAACGGGACCTGTGCCAGTCTGCCAATGTAAGTACCGACCTACCTAACACATTTGTGTCGCACCCTTCTTCCAAAGATTGCAGGGTGGCATTAGTGGGAGTTATCTCATGTTATCCTTACAACAATCCTGTGAGGTAGGTTAGGTTGCAAAAATATGGCTAGCCCATCGTGACCTTCACAGCTGAGCATGGATTTGAACCTGGGTCTCTCCAGTTAGAATCTAATCCCTGCATAGCTTGCTCTTCATCCCAATATGATTGCTTTCTCAAACAGAACCTCATGGGGCAAGCCCTGGGTAACTTTCACTGCCAGATCATGAAGATGGACCCAGCTTGGGTTCAGGTCAGTGGTCCTTCAGGTATCCATTGGCATTCAAGTTCATTTCTTTGTTCCACCAACTCCTCCAGGCATGATACTTCTTTATGGTTTTTCGCCGGGCAAATCGGCAGATGCTAACCATAAAAACCGAAGAAACGGCGTACATGATCACACCTCCAACCTTGATGAACCACTTGGGTTTGGGGGAAGTCAACACACAGTACATCAGCCAAGCCCCAACCCCAATCCTCACTCCTGCAAAGAACACCACGAAGAAGAAATCCACCACGTCTCCTGTGAACGTGTGATAGAGCCCCATCTCCCGGAGAAACCAACGGGCCTGCAGGAGTGGATTGGTGATCTCGCTGCCAAAGATGACGGCGTTAACCTCTGCTGCTGACTCACCCAAGGCAAGGGAAACTGTAATCCCCAGAATGCTGATAGTATGATGGGCCAACATCAAGGCACCTTCCGCCCGGAAGTAGACACACCAACCAAGGTCAAAGAGGAAGTAGCCCAAGCTCATGCACAACGCATGGACTTGGAGGGTGGTGTTTGGTGACCCTGAAAGAAGAGATTATTAAAAATTAAAGAATTTATTGGTGGGTTTTAATATGCATTGGTTTTATTCGAACTGTAAATACATTTCCAATATACTGTATGTATCTATTTTAATCAATACAAATTTAAAAATGGATTGGTTTTATATGCTCTGTTGATTAATGTTATGTGTTGTGTTAATTGCTATCCCTTGCCTCGATCCACAGAGAGAGATGAGCAAGAAATAAATGTTATTGCAGTATGACCCCTGTATCCACGTGCCCCATAGCTACAGTTCCACTTACCCATATCTGAAAAAATATGTCCTGTCTAGGCATCTTCTTGTCCTCCAGACTTATTCCATGATATGGTTCTGCTGGAAGCTGGCCATAGAGTCAGGCTAGAGGACGTAGAAGATGCCTACAGGTGTTCTCTCTAGGAATCACTAGGTCCTCCAGTGTGACTCTATAGTATGCTTGGGCCAGAAGTCATTCATTTTAATAGGGTTCTCTATTATTTGCGGTTTCTGGTATCCACAGTAGGTCTGGTAATGTATCCCCCATGGATACAGGATGTGTGTGTCATAATTCTATTATTATTACTTGTTATCCCTGAGCGTGGAAGCAGTATCTGTCCCAAGGCAGAGAACGGTTATAGCATACCTGGATAAGACATAGGCCAAGGGCCGTCAATGAAGCAGATGTAGCCAGAGAGGCAAGTGGCAAGGACTCCATGAGTCAGAGTGACCAGTCGGCAGCTCCACTCGCGGGCGCGGTCCTTGTACCGATGGCAAGACCAGGTGTAGAGGGAGAGCCAGCAGATCAGGCTGAAGACAACTCGGAGGACCATGCTGGCTTCCATGCTATGAATGGGATAGAGAAGTAACCTCAAACTTCGCAAGCAACCACCATGATCTACACATACAGCAAGGATTGTTTAGCCTCAGAATAACTGTACGGCTACAGAAGTTATTCTTTGTCTAAAAAAGCCCCAGAAATCAAGGCTATCTGTTGCACTAAAGAAAATCCTTTGAACAGCCAAAGCAAGATGCAGAAAATACTAGTTGCGAGTACATAGTCCAGTTTATATATTTCACTCCAAACCTGATTTCAGGATTTTGGGGGATCTCCCTTTTGGTCCCCACATCTTTTCTTTAAAAAAAAAAAAAAAGAGCAGCCTACAGGAAAGGAATGGGAGAGAGGTCAAATTACTACTACTACTACTACTACTACCACTACTGTACTGCTTCTTCCCCAATATGGGACTCAAAGCGGCTTACAATAACCTAGCTAA
This sequence comes from Gambelia wislizenii, assembly GCA_030847615.1. Classification (NCBI taxonomy): domain Eukaryota; kingdom Metazoa; phylum Chordata; class Lepidosauria; order Squamata; family Crotaphytidae; genus Gambelia; species Gambelia wislizenii. The sequence continues at coordinate 38,378,457 of JAUMIR010000007.1, forward strand.
AAATTCACCTCATTCAAAAGTTAAAAATCAAAGGCACAGCCATGTTAGTCTGGAATATCATTAATCAAGGGGATCTTGTAGCACCTTTGAGACTTAAGATTATCAGACACGGCAAAAACCACGTCAGAAGAATGCAATGATAACAGAAACGGGAGACATTATCAGACGACATCATCCTTCTGCATTCTGGGGGTGTATTAATAATAATGCATGGGCATTAATAAGGCTCCCCTTTTTACTGATGGCTTAGCCCCATCAATAAAAAAATAAAGCCTCATCCGTACCAGCGCTACGCCCCAGGAACGCTGAGGATGCAGGCGTTTGATAATGTCACCCTTTCTGTTATCGTTGCGTTCTTTTGATGCGGTTTGGGACACATTTTTTTGCTGTGTTTCCCCGAGTCTGATAAAATCCTAACTGAGGGAAAGAAGTTGTAGCACATGCTTTCATAGACTTGGTCTACTTCCTCAGATGCAACTTTTTAACAAAAGTTTAAAATGTAATTAAACTACCAATAACATTAAAACTAGTTTAAAAACATAGCCATAACAAAACAACTGTGTATTTTCCTTTCCTACATTATATCTATTGGAAGTTTCCAGTCCAAGTTGCCTTTTGCTTCTTAGCTTGAATCACACAGTAAATCCATAGGGCAGAGTTTTGCTTCCTTTGACTCCAGGATCTCACTCAGGAAGGAGGAATCTTCTCCATCACCTGATCTTTTGATACAAAGATTGGGCCACTGGTGTGGACTGCAAATCCCATCAGCCCTGGCCAGCACACCCAAAGATAAAGAATGATGGAAACTGCAGTACAGCAATACCAGGGGCCCATCTACACGAGGGGAAAAAATCCCAAATACCTTGTACTATAGGCGTCTTGCAGCAGCAGCGACATATCCAAACGTTTTTTCTGCCCTAGGAAGCTGCCATAAGCCTCACATTCCTGATGGCGCTGGGTTGTGTTTTTTTAAAGTTGTCCCAAGGTGCGCTCATGCAATAGAGCAATTCTCCAAAGCAAAAGAGAAAATATTGATTTTTTTTATCACCTTAGCAAGCGATCGCTAAGGCGAAAATCCAACATGGCGGCAGCAGGTGCTTGCCCTCCTAGAAAGTCCTGTCCCTGCTCTTGCCCGGCCAACCAGCTTTGTGCTTCCCTTCAAGTTTTATATTGTTCAGGAGTCCAAATGAGCAAAAATGCACATCCACCTTGCGGTTTGTGAAAATGTACTGGAAAATCTGCGAAGGCTTTTACCCTGTTGTTTTTGCCGTTTTGGGCCCCCCTCTTTCCGAATAGTGTGAATTGGTGCTGGATCCTGTTTAGACTGGTAGGATTCCCAACAAATTCCATGAGGGATATTTTCACCATTTAGACAGGCCCAGGACTGTTACAAGCTGCCCTGTTGCTTTAAACAGAGCTTGGGTGGGGAATTCCTGCAAAATGTAGTCCCCCCAAACTACCCCCCCCCCCGCTCTGGTTTTTCAATTGGCAATGCCAAAACTTTTCCATTTAAGTGCATTTTGAAAAGCAGAAAAATCAGGGCTGGGGGACCTGGGAGAATGGAGGAAGGGACCCTGAACAAGAGTGGGAGTGAAGCAGGAAAACACAACCAAGGCTCACAGCAAAGCAGAGTGAGAAGAGATTCTGGACAGGAAGGCACAGAGAGCAGAGCTTGGAAGTAACAGGTTACAATTATTCATAACTAGTTATTTTTCAAGGGAAGGTAATGAGGGTGCAGAGAACCAGCATGGTGCATTGATCTGAGCCTTGGAATAGCACTCCAGGAATCCAGGGTTCAAATCCCAATCCAGCCATGGAAACCCATGGGTTGACCTTGGACAAGGCATACTCTCTCAGCCTCAGAGGAAAGCAAAGGCAACCCCCCTCTGAACAAACCTTGCCAAGAAAACCCGGTGACAAGCATGCCTTAACGCCACATAACATTCATTGCGTGAAGTTACTTTTATGGGTGCGTTGGTTTCTCGTTACTTCCAATATCTTGCAACAAGAAAAAAATATTCAATATTAATCTGTCCTTATCCAACGAGGAGATTCCTTCTCAAAGCCACTAACTAATGAGGAACAAGGAGCAGCACAAAACAAAGTGACAACCTGCTCATAATGCCTGTTCATGCGCCCTCGCGAGTAACGGGAACGAGCTCCTTTCAGAAACGTTCCTTTCCAAGCTCGGGCGGCCGAGCAACAGATCTCCAAGCCAACCGATAGTGTAAAGCATTGGTGGAAAAGAGGCATTTAGGGGGGATCCACACTAGAGAAATAATCCCGTTTGAAACTGGATTCTTTACATGGCTCCTTCCTATGGCATCCTGGGATTTCTAGTTTGGTGGTGAGAGCCCTTGTAAAACTACACATCCCAGGATCCCATAGGAAGGAGCCATGCAGTGGTCTCTCAACCCCACTATACCACCCATGGGGGGGCAGTTACATAACCCGCCACCTACCCTCTGAAGTCCGTGGCGGTTGCTGGCTCCCAAGTCAAGGGAAACCCCAGCGGGGGATCCATCCACACTGGGTTTTAGTCCAAAATTGAAAAGAGCTCTCCCGAATTCCGGAGTTCCCCTTCCCCTCATATAAAAAAATTCAGCACGTTGGATAGCGCACGTTGAAGTTCAGACTAAAACCCAGAGTGGATTCCACACCACTACACCCCCATACACACTGCCTGGAAGGCACTTGGCCCTGCTGGTTGAGTGCGGGGCGGCCCCCCTCACCCGCTGCTGGGGTGAGGAAGTGTTGGGTGGCGAAAGACCTTGGGAAACTACACATCCCAGGATGCTATGGGGAAGGTGCCATGGCAAAGCATCCAGTTTCAAAGCGGGTCGTGTGCGTAGTGTGGAGCTGGCCATAGATGGGCAGACACGAGGAACAGGTTGTCTGGCGTTGTTTTGTGCTGCTCCTCGTTGGTTGGTGGCTTTGAGAAGGAACCTCCTCGTTGGATAAGGACAGATCAATTTTGAATATTTTTTTTTCTTGTTGCAAGACATTGGAAGTAACGGGAAAGCAACGCACCCCTAAAAGTCACTTCACGCATGAATGTTATGTGGTGTCAAGGCAAGCCTGTCACCAGGTTTTCTTGGCAAGATGCGTTCAGAGGGGGGTTGCCTTTGCCTTCCTCTGAGGCTGAGAGAGTATGCCTTGTCCATAGATGGCCAGCTCCACACTTTGAAACGGGATTCTTTCCCATGGCATCCTGGGATGTGTAGTTTCCCAAGGTCTTCCAGGGGGAGGAGGCTGGATTGGGAGGATGGGTTGAGAAAGCGTGCCCTCCCTCCGCCAAGAGGGTACCCCTCCCCAGGAAATCAGCCATGGCGTCCTGGGATGTGTAGTTTCCAAAGATCTTCCAGGGGGAGGAGGCCGGATTGGGGGAGGGGTTGAGAAAGCGTGCCAGCCCCTCTCCGCCAAGAGAGTCCCCCCCACCAGGAAATCAGCCATGGCATCCTGGGATGTGTAGTTTCCCAAACTCTTCCAGGGGGAGGAGGCCGGATTGGGAAGATGGGATGAGAAAGCGTGCCCCCCCTCCGCCAAGAGGGTGCCCCCCAGGAAATCAGCCAAGCAGGACCCCCCCCTTCCCCGCCACCCCAAGACAGAGAGAGTCTCTCCCCTACGCGCGCGTCTCCGGGGAGGTTACCTGGCCCTCCGAAGCAGCAGCGGCGGCGGCAGCAACAGCAGCGCCGCCCGGCCCCAGCCAGGCCAAGGCGGCGGCGAGTCCGGGACGGAGGGTCACCTGCTGGCGAGGAGGACGGAGCGCAGCCCAGCCCAGCCCAGCCCAGCGCCCGCCCCGGGGAGGAGGGGAGGGAGAGGAGAGGCAGCCTCCGCTGGAGCCCCCACCCGCCCGAGGGTGGAGAGACCAACAGGCCTTGATGGCGATGAGGAATTTGGGGGGGATGAGGAACTTTTGGAAGGTGAGGAATTTTGGAGGGATGAGGAATTTTTGGAGGGTGAGGAATTTTGGGGGGATTAGGAATTTTTGGGAGATGAGGAATTTTGGGGGGGATTAGGAATTTTTGGAGGGTGAGGAATTTTGGGGGGATGAGGAATTTTGGGGGGATGAGGAATTTTGGGGGGATTAGGAATTTTGGGGGGATTAGAATTTTTTTATTAGAATAAGACCATTCGCCACCACTTATGACTCCTCCAACACTTTCGTCAGTGCTGTATAAGCACAATCCTAAATATACACTGGACTGACTATAGGAGATTTTCATACTACACTGTTACAGTGTTACTATTCCACTTGAATTTTGGGGGGATTAGGAATTTTTTATTAGGATAAGTCCATTTGCCAACCCTTACGACTCCTCCAACGCTTTCATCAGCGCTGTATACGTATAATCCTAAATATACACTGGACTGACTATAGGAGATTTTCACACTACACTGTTATAGTGTTACTATTCCTCTTGAATTTTGGGGGAATTAGGAATTTTTTATTAGGATAAGACCATTTGCCAACTCTTACGACTCCTCCAACACTTTCATCAGCGCTGTATACATACAATCCTAAATATACACTGGACTGACTATAGGAGATTTTCACACTACACTGTTACAGTGTTACTATTTCACTTGAATTTTGGGGGGATTAGGATTTTTTATTAGGATAAGACCATTCGCCACCACTTAACGACTCCTCCAACACTTTCATCAGCGCTGTATAAACACAATCCTAAATATACACTGGACTAACTATAGGAGATTTTCACACTACAGTACACTGTTATAGTGTTACTATTCCACTTTAGCTGCTCTGGCTGCCTCCTTGGAATTCTGGGGTTTGTACTTTAGTGATTCCTAAGAGGTCTCTGGGTGAGAGTTCTAAATGCCCCTCCCTAAACTGCAAATCCCAGGACTCCACAGGAGGCAGCCAGAGCAAATAAAGTGGAATAGTAACACTATAACAGTGTAGTGTGAAAATCTTATGTGAAAAATGTTGCTGTCCTTGAGCAAGCAGGAATCACCAGCATTGAGGCCATGATATTGAGAACATAGCTGCTCTGGGCAGGGCACATTTCTAGGATGGAGGACCATCACCTCCCAAAAATAGTACTCCACGGTGAACTCGCCACGGGTCAGCATAAGAGGGGCGCTCCAAAAAACCGATACAAGGACTCCCTGAAACAACATCTCAGGCTCGGCCAAATTGATCACCAACAATGGGCTGCCCTGGCTCACATCGGGAGGCATGGAGACGCACTATCCACAATGCTGCAGCCTTATTTGAGAACTCACGCCGAACAAGTCTTGAAGAGAAACGACAACGCAGAAAGAATGACAAGCCGGAAACATCACCCAAGGAGACCTTCTGCTGTGCTTTCTGCAACCGGACACGTTTATCTCGGATTGGCCTTTTTAGTCATCAGCGTGCTTGCAGAAAGTGCGGGAGGAGTCCTTCCTGAATCTTCGTTTGCGAAGAAAAGCCAGAGAGAGACTGAAAAATACACCCGACTACAAAAGGCCGTAACAATAACACAAAAATAATAATTGTTTTCCTCTTTTCTTACTAATACAAAAATAAAACTATCTATCCTAACACTAATACATGTTTCCTCTTAATCTAAACACACTATAACCACTCTTTTTTCTTTTCCAATGAACATTATATTTACACATTACAATTATACCTATGGGGAAAAGAAAAAATCAATGAAGGATTAATAAAAATAATAATGCAAAATAATACAACAACAATAATAAAATATTTATTTAAAATATCTTTTTCTGTTACTGCTGGGGTTGTCTCACTAAACCATGGCCAAAACTTTTTCCAACGATGATTTGGCAATTTCTCTTTTTCACTCAGAGCTAAATTTTCAATTACGTTCTTCACATAATAAGCAGTGCCTTTTACATCCTGCAGATTTTGACTCTTTACCTCCCTTTGTCTTTGGAAAAATAATCGCAACATCACATAGAGGTTTACCAGGTGCACCGTGGACCAGGGAATTTCCAAAAACTCTCAGCCACGGAACCAGACTCCTTCTCTTCCTCTTTTGGCCCACTGACTTTCTGGGTCCCCTGACACCCATTCGGAGGTTTGGTCCCCGAAAGCACTGTCTCCCAAGCCTGTTGTGCCAAATCTGGCCAATCCAGGACCCGGGCCACCTCCTCCCATGGTTCCTGGGCACTCAGGCGGTCCTGGGCAAAATGTCTGATCGTCTCCTTTTGATGGAAGCAGGGTGCTTGGAGAAGGAGGGGACCGGCTAGGGGAGCTGCAGGTCAAGAGGCCTTCAAGGAGCTGGGAGTCCTGTCTCAGGGTCTTCCCTAGAAAGAAAAGCTTCCTCCCATGTTCACAGATTTCTTTCTTTATTTATTTAGAATAGAATCATGCTTGTAGAGTTAGAAGACACCATGAGGCCATCCAGTCCAGCCCCCTGCCATGTAGGAAGACACAGTCAAAGCATTCCCCACTGACTGCCATCCAACCTCTGTTTTAAACACCTCCAAAGCAGGGCTAGTTTAAGGCACCGGCGGGGCCCATCATTGTGGGGGCTCCCGTAGTAACCCTCCTCCTGCAAAAACATGATTAGGAATCATCTGAATATCCTGTACTGTGAATAGCATAGGTTGAGTTAGGTTACATTGACCTGAGATAAACATGCCCCCCCCCACACACACAAATAAAGCATTGCAGGAGGACCTGAAATTCCACAAACTGGTCCTGCTCCAAAGAAGGAGACTCCACCACACTCCCAGGCAGTGCATTACATTGTCAAAAAGCTCTTACTACTAGGAAGTTCTTCCTAATCTCTTCCTGGAGTCTGAACCCATTGCTCTGTGTCTCCAGAGCAGCAAAAAACAAGCCTGCTCCATCCTCAGTTTGACATCCCTTCAAATATAGAAACATGGCTACAGGGCTGGTTTAAGGTCCCTGCAGCACCTGCAGCCACAGGCGCCCCCATCTTTATGAGGGGCCCCATGGTAACCCTCCACCTGCAAAAACATTATTAGTAACAATCTGAATATCCTGTACTATGAATAGGTTAGGTTACATTGACCTGAGATAAACATATGGGCCCCTCAAAATGAAGTGTTGCAGGGCCCCCCCAAATTCCTTAAACTGGCCCTGCCTGTCTATCATGTCCCCTCTCAGCCTTCTCTTCTCCAAGCTAAACATGCCCAGTTCCCTAAGCTGTTCCTCATAGGGCATAATGGCTTCTAGACCTCCCACCATCCTGGTCACCCTCCTCTGGACACGTTCCAGCTTGTCCATATCCTTCTTGAATTGTGGGGCCCAGAAATGGACACAGAATTCCAGGTGAGATCTGACCAAAGCAGAATGGAGTGGCACCATTACTTCCCTTGATCTAGACACTAGACTCCTATTGATGCAGCCTAGAATCTCATTCGAACCCTGGTCTGCAGAGTTGTAGTCCAACACTCAAATCACAATGCCATACTGGTTCCTCAGATTAGATTAGAGATGTAAAATGTCTGGAAATGTTGAAGCTATGGTGATAGTGTGGAACATTTTAGGGAAAAATTGAAAAATGTAGTATTAGTACCATTTACAGATTGAAAGCCACTTTGTTACAGAAAGTCAGTAGGAAAACCACATGCATTATATATAACTTGGTTTGGTATAAAATTGTCATATCTGATATATTAAAAGTACATTTTATTCAAAATAGATAAACAAAATGAACTTCCTTTAAAAAAAAAAAAAGTTTGTTTGTTAGAAATAGGTTCCGAACTGTAGGGACCCCCTGAACTATATGGCACCTCTTTAGTTTTGCCAATTTGAGGAACAGGCTAAAAACCCACAATAAAAACAGAAGAAAGCAACATCAGTAAAAGAGAGAAAATGCTTCTGCCTCCACCAGTTCTCCACTGTGCCAAGCAGAGATAACACGCTCATTCCAATCAAAAGAACTGAGAAAAGGAAACCCAAATCTGGAATTGCAAGGATGTGAGATACTGTAGGTAGTTTTACATAAAAGTCTTCATTTTACATCATTTTTAGAAATGATTTTGGGTCAGTAAATATGTGAGCGCCTTGTTTTAAACATTTCATTCATCACTCTAAAAGAAAATATCCAATACAGTATTCCACATTTTCCCCATTTTTTTCAAGAAGAAAAGGCTTAGGGGGGAAAGAAGATGTAAAAAGCCCATGGTTTTTTCACCTGAGTTTTCCAGCCCCCCCCCCAGTCCCCCAGGTTCTCACATTTCAAGTCTAGACTAGCACATGGAAATAGTCTAACCTAGATGGAGAAAGAATCTTGACCTTGCAAAAGGCCATGTATACATTCATATCCAGCCTGTGGCTCTTTATTTTCGGAAGAGGACTTGGGCTGATTGGAGTGGGGAGGTCCCTTGTGGTTGGATAAACAGCCACAGCCATGCTGTTGCGTTAATAGAATTTGGGTTCCTTTGACCTCTGGAAGTGCTATGTTTATGACACATGATATTAATAAGTGAGTTTCCTCATTTGATAAATATGCATCATAAATCTCAAAACCTCCCTTATCCGGAACAATGAGCCATTATCACACCATGAGTCAGGCTAGATGATTACCTCCTGAAGCTGAGAGTCCAGGCATGCATAGCTTTGCAGTCACCTGTGGCCCTGCCAGACAACACAAATATATTGAGATAATTGGCACATCCTTGTTCTATACATAGAAGCAAGCAAACAAGGTCTGGATGATAGGGAAATTACTCCCGACAATTATTGGGAGGTGCCTGTGTGCATCTTCCAGTTCACCAGTCTGGGAAGATTCCTGAGTCCCATTCTGAGTATGAAAGGGAATGAGGTGGTACAGTCCAGAGGTGATAGAGTGGACTATACCACTTTAGTTCGCACATGTAAGGGAGGGGGTCTCATCTTTGAGTGATCTTTTGCATGACACAGATTCTATAAACTGGGTGTGTGTGGGGGGAAGTCTACTGATAAGAATGGCAAGGTCTAGCCTAGTATTCTCCTTGATGTGTTAGGAAGTTTGTTTTTTTAAAGGAAAGATTTTAAAATTTTGATACTTGTTTTTAAATAGGAGAACATTTCTTCACCCAAAGACTGAAATTGGTTAAGCAATATACAGCCTCAAGAGCAGGCCACAAGTGTTACTTTTAACGCAATCCACAAGCCAGCATGGCCATTGGCCATACTGGCTTGGAGGATTATGGGATTTGTAGTCTAAAAAAGGAACCTTTTCCAAGCACTGATAGAGTTCCAACACACCTGCAGGGCATTTGGAAAGGTAGTTGTATTCTGGAATCATCGTCACAGCTCTGCCAGAAAGCTGATGGCAATGTGGATAGGGCCTACACAGTGGTGACCCCCCTGCCCAGAGAAGCTCTTTTCTCCAAGGAAGCTCATCTACTTATTGTCCTTCTGACACCAGGCTTCCAAGGTTTTTAAAAACATTTCCCCCAGATTTTTTTTAAAAAAACAACCGTGCATTGAATTGGAATCCTTTAAGTGCTGCATTTTCTTCTTTATGTTTCCCACGTACCATGACAGGCTTGTTTTTGCCACACTGTTATCTTATATGCTTGGACAAGTGGTGTATTTTGTTGTTGTTGTTTTTACTACTACATCCAAATCCCTCAGCCAACATGGCCCTTGGTGATTCTGGGAGTTGTAATCCAACAGATGTAACCTTGCCAAGCACTGTTCATGACAGTATTGTAACTGAATTTTGCAAAAAAAAAAAAAAACAACCCCTGCATCAAATGCTTTTCTTGAAAGGCAGGATGTAACTTTATTAATAAATACATGAATGTAGTAGTAGTAAATATTTATTACAGTCATAAACCAATACACAAACTTGAATGAACAAAGAAACAAGTACAATTATGAAAGCACACTCATTCAATCACTCACTCAGGAGTAAGGACTATTGGGCTCAGGGGGGTGAGTAGATATGTATAGTCTTGCATACCAAGTCTCTTGTATCTCTTGCAGGACTGATATCCCCTACAACTCATCCCTGTGTAGGTCAGAGTCAGTCTCACTATTAGGCAGAGTCATGTGATCTTTCCCATACCTCCTAAACTAGTCTGTTGCCTTTTGTTGTCATGGAAAATGCTCCCACTCATGAAGTAAGAATCTATTGCTTGTCCGCTCAGCTTCTATATGTGGCAGCTGGTGTGCAGGGCCTATTTGGGGCTGGGGGTTGAGCCAGTACATTGTGGATTTCTGATGGCCTCCTCCCTCAAACAAACAAACAAACAAACAAACAAACAAAAGCTCCCCAACCCTCACAGCTCCCTTTCCATTGCATTATTTACAAAGGTTAACAAACGTGTATCTCTTCAGGTATTTTCTTGGCTCTTTACCAGGGCCTGTCTATTTTTCCTTTTAAATGAACAGATCATTTCATCCTGTTAAATGGGGTGCATTCACTTAGATTTCTGAATTCTGGTTGTTGATCAACCCAACCCCCCCAGGGCCTGAAAGCAGTCTTGTTCTGCCTTGTAAAATTTCCCACTGGTGTGAAGTGGTAAATCCACACTGAGTTTTTGTCTGAAGTTTAAAGCAGCTATCCAAGGTGCTGAATTTCTTTAGATGGTAGGGTTCAGCACCTTGGATACCTCTGCCACAGTTTGAACTAAAACCCAGATTGGATTCATTGCCCATTTGACTGGGGAGCTGCTCCCCCACCTCTGGTTTCAGGTACAGAAGTGGGGCAATATTTTGCCCTTTTGCCTTAGGCCGTAAAATGTCTTGATGTGCCCCTGGTACTCACATCTATATACACACAGACATACTCTTGCAGAATAAAAACTGAAGGAAAAACACCAGGGCCTTTGCTTGGAGCGCTTATCCAATGAACTGGAGGCAAGTTTTCAGTAATTTCTTGCAAAGAGAGAGCAGCCTGTATGTAGCCATGTTAAAATCTGTCAGCAATCTCCAGTGTAGACAGGAGATGCCACTCCCGGGAGATCAAGGGCAGCTTTGTGGAGCACAGCAAGATTAGCACAAATTATCCCCCTGAGCACAGAGGAGAGAGTGCTGGATGACAGAATCAGCACACACAGCAATGTAAAAACCCTCCCCTGAAAGACAATGCACCATAATCGATTGGGTAAACCTGCAACCCCTTTATCCGTTCTGTTGGAAAACAATTGAGGGGTGATTCCCAGATGGCTTCAGTGATGGGAATTGCTAGCAGTTTTGCCTTGACATTGCAGAGAGAGAATTTGCTGGTGCAATGATAACACCTATGACAGCTGAAGCCTGCTCTCCTTCAATGCTGAAATCTGTTTGGGAGCAGGAGTTTGGCATTCATGCAAGCGATTTAAACCTCTCACATTTGTGTGGCCAGCATGCTACACTTGGCACAGTCACTCAGAATACTTTGCAAAGAGTCCTGTGAGGGACTCCTGGATCAAAAGAGAAGGAGGCAGCTGCTCCTAGCATGGGAGGATATATTCATTTATAAATATGTATTCATACAAATGCAGACCAATTAAAGCTTGACTGGCATGGGCAAGGCCAGCACTTATTAGTTTAACATTAGTGCTGAGCTGGGAAAAGTTCCTTTCTTGCCTACAACTCCCATAATCCCCCCCCCCCCATCCAGCTTGGTCAGGATCTGGGTGGGGGTATAGCTTAAGAGTACGAAGCATGTACAATGCCCCTAGATTTAACACTTGACCTGTCCTCTGGAGAGATCTTCAGCACCAGGACTGGGAGATGGCAGGAGACCTACATGCTAAATTAGGATTCATGGGCTTAGAAGGTGCAAACATAGCAGTCAATGGCACAGCCAGGAAGGAAACTCTTAATATCTCCATCTCTACAACTTTTCCAAATGGAAAATGTTGACAATACGATGCAACTTAACAGGTACAGCCAGGAGTCGGAAGATCCTGGCTCCAAAAGGTCAGCAAGGCTGTTGAGTCATCCTGATGCTTTTGAAGGTATCCTCTGAGCCAACGTCCTCATGCTCTGATTGGCCCTTTTGCCAGATATCTTTGAAATTCCTGCCTTGAGGAAGAGCTGAGCCCTGGACACTGCTTCCTCCACCCAGATCACTTTGCAATGCTCACATCTGCTTTACAGTATGACCCCCGTATTCCACAGGGGATACAATCCTGGACTTCTTGTGGAAACATGAAATCGTGGACAACAGTGAACCCTATTGAAATGAATGGTTTGTGGCCCAACTTCCAGTGGAAGTATAGCATAGAATCCCACTGGAGGACTAGAAAATGCCTAGAGAGGACCTATGTTTTCAGACATGGATAAGTGAAACTGTGGCTATGGGTCCCACAGATATGGGAGTCATACTGTACTTGTATGCAAATCATGTGTATAGACATGCCCTATCCACCTTGTGAGGGTGGGGAAAGTGTGTCCCATGTGCCACATGTAGCCCCATCTCTTTCTGCATCTTCCCAATTTTTTTTCAGGTAAACAATTGTCCCCAAATGCTCCATTCTAGATACTGCCATAATATCCCCAACTCCCCCCCACACACTCAGTCACACACACACACACACAATATCAAGTAGTAAAAACTAGAAGCAGGCTTCCAGGCCCTTCTGGGACTGATTTTTGACTGGTTTGGGTCCAAACATCCAGCAGTACAGCTCATCATAGGGGCAAAAAAGTAGCCTCCACCGCCACACTTGTCCTTTGCTATGTTAGGGGACCCAGTGCTTGAAGCAGCAATCCCAGGATCTAGAATTGAGCACCCTGGAAGTGTTCATTCTTCAGGCACAACAGGGAATAGAGCTATCTAACATTGGCATCTGTGGTTGGCTGGTTATAGGTCCCTGGCCTGGCCAGGTATAAATACCAGGAACCTGGATTCATCTCCTCTTCAGGTGAACAGAGCAGAATATTTTGTCCGCTGCAGGAATTGCCTGAAATGACTTTCTGACCTGGACCACCTCCGCATCTGGTCCTTATTTGGTCCCCAGATTCAATTGCCACAAGCAAATCCTTACCTCCAAAGCTACTGAGAAGGGCCTACTTCACTGAAATCCTTTTTGGCAAACAGGATTTGCACCACAATGTTGCCATGTCCACCTGTTCTTCTGTTGGATTTATGGGCTGCTTGGCTTTCTACTTAAACCTTCTTCCTGTATTCATATTTTTCTGTAGGTCCCTTCCTATCCTCTTTGTCAAGTTCTCCTCAAGAGGAATTCCTACCCATTGTTCAAACCATGACTCCAAGCACCTCATCTCTGGAATAAGGTCAGAGGGTTCCATCGGTTGGATGCAACAGTCCATTTGATATCCCATTCAATGTGCTGTCAGCTGTCCATTGCTCTTGGAATGCTCTCCCTCAGTTCTTTTATTCCTCCAAGCATAGTATTTCTTCATCACTTTCTTCCTGGCAAAATTACAGATATCCCAAGTGAATACTATGGACACCAAGTACATGATGAAGACTCCAGCCTTGACCTCCCAGTTTGGCTTGGAGGAAGTCAGCACTGCACGCACAATCCACACTCCCCCAATGATCCGCACTCCCAGGAAGAGAAGGACAAAGAGGGCGTCTACCACATCCCCAGCAATGCTGTCGTAGCGCCCCATGTCCCGGAGGAAAAAGCGGATTTGGAGCAATGGATTGGTGATCTCGCTCACAAAGATGATGGCGTTGACTTCGCTACCCGATTCGCCCAAGAGCAGAACACCACCCATGCCGAAGATGCCCAGTATGTGGTGATAGAGCATCAGCTCGTCCTCACTGTTGAAATGGACACACCAGCCAAAGTCAAAGATGAAGTATCCTAGCGACAGACACATCAGGCTGATCTGTGGAGTCGTGTTTGGGTGGCCTAGGAAGGATGAGAAAAGTGCAAATGAGTTTGCATTTCAACTTGCCATGAGTGAAATTTCAAGTTCTTCTTGTTGAATCTAATTTCACACAGGTGAATAATTTTGCCAGACCTCATTGCTCAGTATTTTGAACTCAGTGAACTCTCATGAACAAAAACATCTGCTGTCTTTCAAAAGAAAAAGAAAAATCAAAGCTTGGAGAAGTGACCTTAAAAAAAAAAAAAACTTTCGGGGGATTCTAGGAGTTGCAGTTCCCCAAAAGTTCTGAGAGAAACTTTCCAAGTTCAGAGAGAAACCTACATGACCTGACAAAACAGAGAAAAGAATTCAATAGTGATAGGAAGTATCATGTTTAGAAACTCAGATGCCAGAAATTAAATGTTAAAATCTGGATTTTGAGGTATCGATAAGATTTGAGACATTCCTTCTTCTCTTAATTCAGGGGTTATTTATTGGGTTCAATGAACCAGGATTTTCATGAAAATGAAACCAGGATTTTCAATTTCCTTCCTTATACTTTGAATTCCCCCCCCCTTTTACAGTGAATTTAAATGTCAAAATCTTTTTTTTTCAAGTGCTCATTATAAGTTTGTTCTTTCAGAAGTTGTCCATTTGAAGGAAATAAATTGGGTGTGTATGTGTTTATGTAAAAGAGACAGTGTGGTGTAATGGTTTAAGTTTTGGGCCAGAACCCTCTGAGAACAGGGGTTAAGTCCCTGCTTGGCCATAGAAACCCGTTGGGTGACCTTGGATAAGTAACACACTCTCAGCCTCAGAGGAAGGCAATGGCAAACCTTCTCTGAAAAAAAAATCTTGCCAAGAAAAGCTTAGGAGAAGGTCACCATAAATTAAGGTTGACTTGAAGGCACATAACAATAAAGTATGAAGAGTGAGACCTACAGTAGGACCTCCATATCTGTGGTGAACACTACTGAAAATAATGGGACTTCTGGTTTAAAATACCATAGAGTTTGCCTTGGAGGAGCTAGAAAACATCTAGAAAGGATGTCTCTCTAGGCATTTTCTAGGAAGACTCAATGGTAGGTGTGCTGTTTTGTGTCCCATGGATAACTGAATCAGTGGATAATGAATCAGTGGATACGGGGGTCCTACTGTTCTTTTCAGATTGAAGCCTGATGAGATTAGGACTCTAGGAGACCAGGGTTTGAACCCCCACTCAGCCATAAAAACCTACACAGTGACCTTGGGGAAGTCATATTCTCTCAGACTCATATTTATTTATTTATTCAGAGGAAGTCAATGGCAAAACATCTCTGAATAAGTCTTGTTGAGAAAAACGTACCATGTCACCATTAAGTTAGAGTCAACTTGAAGGCACATAGCAACAACCAATGTGTTGTTCATTTTTTCCAGGGAGGGATCCATTGCTGTTATCTTCTGGCAGCCCTGTCCAGTTGATTTTAAATTGTGCATTTTAAATTGTGTATTGACTGTTTTAAAATGCCTTGGTTTTACTTGTTATTTTAAACTGATATATGTATTTAACTGACATGTGTTTTTAACCAACACTGTGTTTATTTGTTGTTCCCTGTCTCAATCCATAGAAAGAGGGGAGTAAGAAATAATTATAATTATATTACAGTATGTATTCTTGGAGTGGTCTGTGACCTCCCAATACCACAGGTTTTGGCAATGGGCACTTTCAGGCCTTTGAAGGATTTCTGTTCCCTGAAATGACTCTTCCTTTCCCACTTGCTGCCACCTTCTCTCTGGACCTGACTCCTAGAAGTCCCCCTTTATATGCTTTCACATCCTTCATCAACATTTGCCCTTCCTATGAAGCCTTTGGCACAACACCCTGGTCTCCATAACCTTCTGTACAAAGCCTGGAAAAGTTTCTGTTTTGAAATCCACCTCCCAATATTTCTGAAGACAGCATGGCCATGCTATTTGGAGGATTCTGGAAGTTGTAGTCCAAAAAGTAATTATTCCAAGTTCTGTTTCTGTAACTAGATGTCGGTAGGACTAATAGGAACTGCTGCATATTCTTCCCCTGCTTGCCCTTGTCTTTCCCATCTGGACCTATTTTAAAACTGTAAGCCCCTTGGGGCAGGGATTTGTACATAGATGGCACTTTAAGAATAATATTGAATCCATATTTAGCCACTGTTGTTGTTCTGTGCTTTCAATTCATTTCTCATCTATTGTGACCCTAAGACGAACCCATCATGGGTTTATCAGACTAGCATCTAAATATGCAGTAATTCCGTGAATGAGGAAAGCGGAAACATAGTAGATTTATTACTTATTATCACACGTTGCTGTAATTGCATGAAAGAACCACCATGGAATTATCACACAACCACCACTAGCACTTTAGGAATGGGACTTTACTTCCACGATTTAGCATGGGTGAGATTTTGGCGGTTCTTGCGAGAAGACACAAGTGTGCTTAAAAACACACAAAAAAACCCCCCTTAATTTGCAAAGGAAACAAACACTCAAACACTTACACCTAAAAATATGCAAACAAACTAGGACAGTTCATGAAAAGAGCATCCCGTGGATTGTTTTCATGTTCTCACCTGGAAGTTCTTCGCCAGGAATGGGGAGGGGGGAAAGAGAACTGCCCATTCTTGCTGTAATCTTGCAATTACAGTGGGACATGTTTTTGCATGCTTTTCAATACCACGAAAAGAGCAATATTGAGGGCTATTGATGGCTCGTCCCATCAATTAAAAGCAACGCCTCATTTGTGGCTGGAGCACAGATTGATCATGTGAACATAACAATGTCGTGCAATAGCAGAAACCACTGGCGCTACCATAACCTTGTAATCGTGTGATTTTTTGCCACATCTGATAAAGTCCTTAGTGTATCATTATTGGAATGAGTAGGAGTGTTCTGACTCCATCTCGGTTAATTCAGTAATTCCATAATGGACCACAATTAACTCTATTTTAATACCATACATCTGGGTACTGGCAAATTTTAAAACTGGCTGTGAATGTTGAAATTATCACTTTACAGATAAAGGTAATAACCACAGATCTCGCTGGTGCTCTCTTTCTAAGGTTCCATATCCTTGACTTCTCACTCACTCCACTGTGGCTTCACAGTTTTGTGCTGTAAGCATAGAGGTTAAAAGAAGTTGGCTTGGCCTGCTGCCCTTATCAAGCCTCTGACTAAACTGATACTTGGTTATTTGTCTTGAAAACATACCTGATTATTCCACACTAAAAAAATGCTGACATTATACAGTTCTCCCTTCACATTCACTGGGGTTTGGTTCCAAGACCCCCCACCCCCGTGAATACCCAAATCCATGAATACTCAATTCCCATTATATGTAATGGCATAGCATATATGGTGTCCCTTACATAGGATGGCAAAATCAAGGTTTGCTTTTTGGATTATTTTTTTTTTTTAAAGAATAATTTTGAGCCGTGAATACTTAAATCTGTGAATGCCAAATCCGTGAATGTGGAGGGACAACTGTATAGTTTAACATCCTTGTAACAACTTAAAATATATATACAGTATTTAATGCCCAGATTGTTTCTCTGGTCACTGTTTTTATCTTCTGGACACATCTCTTGGAAAAGTTCCATGGGGAGTGGGGGGAGTTGCTGGCTCAGGAATTCTAGGAGTTAAGTCCAGAAAAAAAAAGTTTTTCCAAGCTCTCACTGGAAAGAATGCATCTGGTGTCAGGGCAGCTTACGTGGCACTCAGCCAAATAGCTTAGAGTAAGATCCTGCTCTAAGGAATTTTTAGACACACCCACAAGGATGACAGGTGCCTTGTGAAACAGTTAAAGAACTAATCCTGGTGATCAGGGGCTGAATGAGATGAAAGAGAGGGCTTGTGAGGACACTGCAGGGGGAGCTGACATTCAGCTTGGTAGGCATGGATCTGCTCCAAGCCAAAGAAGGAGGAGGAAAGGCAGAAGGAAAGAAAGGAGAGCAAAGGAAGAGAACAATGTAGGTGTGATGCAGGCTTGCAGGAGAGCAGGGCACCCTTTCACATCTTGAGCACTTGTGCACGGCTCATGAGATTTGGGGTGCATCCTTGGAAGGCTAACTTTTCAGTGGCCATGCTAGTTGAGAGACTGTGGGAGTTGTAGTTTACAAAAGTAATTTTTGTGGGGAGGGAGGAAAGTCAGCTATGAGGGTTCTAGTCCTCACAGTTAGGTTGCAGAACTTGAAATCAAGTTGGGGATATGTACAACATCACATGAGCACTTGCAGTCAGGGTATAATATCTCTATATAGTCTAATAACATTTTTTGCTTCTTCTTTTTTAATCACTGAACCTTAAGCAAATATAAACTGGAGATATCAGATGACACATGACCGTCTCTGAAACATTTTAGAAACTGCCATTGGGAACCACACTTTGGAAATTGCAGGGATGTCATTACAATACAGAGCAAGCGCAACTATTCCTCAGGCTGTGTCCTGGTATGTATGGATTGTTTATGTGCAACATATGTGAGTCCTTGTATTGATCTGAATTGCCACTATTTGTGTGGCATATAGCCAATGGAGGTGAGGGGTATTTATGCATCATCACCATCATTTTAAAAAAGGGATAAAAAGGAGGACACCAAATTGCATATGATATACATATGTTGTATACAGCTGCAAATCTGGAAATAGCTATAATTGAAACAGAAGTGTATTGCTTCTCACCACTGTGGAGAAGGTTGTGTCCAGTTGACTGATATGTCTGCTCCATCTACTGTTGTCCAGGTGTTAATTCTTGATGGGCAATTTAAAGGTCTCCAATGATCCCTTCTTGGGGTTCTTTATTGGAATTAAGGAGATTATCAGACACATCCAAAAAGTACCTTATCAGAACGCCAGGACAACATTTCTGTCCCATGAATTTGACCCGGCTTCACATGTCCTCGTCGCGTTCAGCACCTGCACTGCAGCAGTTAGTAAGGTGGCACTTTTCATTGATGGGGAGCTCCCATCAATGAAAAGTGCCACCTTACTAACTGCTGCAGCACAAGAGCAGAACACAACGAGGATGTGTGAAACTGGGTCCCATTCACGGGACAGAAATGTCATCCTGGCATTCTGATAAGGTACTTTTTGGATGCATCTGATAATCTCCTTAGTATGATGTAGAGGAAAGAAGGAAGGAAGAAAAGAAGGTAGAACGGGGCAGATAGGATTCTTCCCTGGAAACAAATCAGTCAAATATTCTGCAGTGGTCTACATTCTATGAAAATTATAACCAGATTCTGTGCCTTGTATAAACCTGCATTGGCGTGCTTCTTCACAGCTCTGCATTTTTAAGAACTACTGTGCTAGTAATGGGGAGAAGAGAGGAGCCAGACAAGATCATGTGTAAAAGTTACTTGGATGGGAGATTTTTGGCCTTTCAAACATAGACCATAAGGGCTAGAACCTTGTTTTTTAAAACAAACCAACAAAAGCAAAAGAACAACATTATCTGTAGGAAACAAAATTCTGCAGAACAAAACCAACAAAAAATATATCCTTTGAAGATTTGGAGTCCATTTTTTTGGTTTCATTTCTGCAACAGCTGCCACTGGTATAAAATATTTGTTCTGTTTCTATCATTTATTCTGATTTAGTCTGCTAATTCCAGGGAAGGGACAAAAGTTGGAAAGTTTGTGTGTATGAAGGAGAACAATTAGGGCAGGCTGGAGGACCAAAGGCAGTAGAATTCTAGTGAGATGGATGGGAGGTGAAGCAAAAGTGGAAGCTGGAGTGTTGATGGAACTGGAAGCAGTCGATAAAGTGCAGGAGTAAGCCATCATTTGGAGATCAGAATGGTGATGAGCACCTGGGTTTGGGGGAAGCAATGGCACATAGGAATCAAGTCTGGCATAGTAGCCCAAAGACACATGCTACAAATCTGCAAGTCCCTTGTTTCAACACTACCTCTGCTCTAGACAAGCCACTCTTTCTTGGCCTCAGTTTCTGCTGTCTGTGAAATGGGGATAATGAGGGTGACCTAGTTTTTGGGATCATTACAGGATTTACAAGATAATTCAGAAGCACTGTGTTTAAATGCCACATTGAATAAGAATGCATATTCAGTGAGCACTTGGGGCTCCAAATCACACTCAGCAGATGCTGGGAGAGAGGGCAGCATAGGAAAACTAAGACCTGGATCCTATTGAGAGTCCCAGCTAGAGGAGACCCATTAAATCAATGGCACTTACATAAATGTTGACTTACCATTCAGCAATTGATTCAATAGGTCTCCTTAGTTGGGACCACCAATACCAAGGGTTGGGAATTATGTGGCCTTCCAGATGTTGTTGGACTACAAGTTCCAGCAGCCCTAACCAGCATAGCCATAGGAAGGAATTCTGAGAATTATAGTTGGATAACATCTGGAGGGCTGTTTGATTCCCACCCCTGACCAATAAGCTTCAGGCCCAAAATTTAGCTGTTTCATCATCTGCTTTTGTGTATTTTAAGTCCCTATCACTCCAAACAACCCTTGGGAAGGAGAACCATCTCTGTGTACCTGGATGAGTCAAAGGCCAGGGTCCATCAATAAGAGCGATGTAGCCCGAAAGGAAAGTGACGATCAGACCGTGTATCAGGGTGACCAACCTGTCGCTCCATTCTGGGGTGCGGTGCTTGTTCTGGTACCAGAAGGCACTGTAGAGGGACAGCCAAATGAGAAAGCTGCACACCACCTGGACAACGATGGTGAGCATCACTTCATCCCTGAAAGAGCAGGGAAGAAAGAGGGGAAAGAGGGCGTGTGAATTAATGGAGTCAGGTTAGGCATTCAGAAGACTCACATGGTATGATAAAGACATCCTAGGTTTGGTTCATCTAGGAATGTGGATGTAGCTGCACTTGACTGGATGCTTCCCTCCATAGGTAAGTCTAATATAGCATACTAGTAGTGGCCTAACCTTACCCCCAGGAAAATAAAACTCCCCATGGGTAGAAAGTTTTTGTTAAGGAGTAATATCCTCCCCTTCTGAGCAGATACACTTCATTGTTGAAATTGCAAGGAAAGAGCTTTGCAAAATATTTTCAATGTCTTGGGAATCAGCAGTTAGTTACAGAAACCTAAGACTAGGTCTTTGTATGTACTGTCTAAAAGTTCTGCCCCATACTTCCTGAATTCTAATACATCATACAAGCTGAGGCTGCGGAAGCTGAATATCTTTAAAAGAATGTCTTTTAATAGTGTGCTGTCTGTTTTAATTGTACTATTTCTTAACTGCTTTTAAACATTTTAATTATATGGTTTTCATTAGGTTTTTTTTTTTAAGTGTTAACAGTTTGAGTCTATTTTAATGTTGAGCTTTTGCATTTTTTAACTAAGTTGGATTTTGTTTTAATGAGTAAGCTGCCTTGAGTCCCAGTTTTGGGGGAAAGGCAGGATATAAATAAAGATAAAGAGGAGGAGGAGGAGGAGGAATGGCAGCTTTTGTCCTTTTAAATGGTTTAAAGTTTTCTTTTCCTTAAGGGAAACTGACCACTCAAGTTCCCAAAACAAGGGCCTGGCACACTCAGCTGTTGAAACATGTAAAGGGATGCCCATTTAAGCAGATGTTTAATGAGACCAACCACTGAAAACATCTCATACTCAAGTGACTTAGTCAAATGATCTTTCGTCATCTGAATGACATAGGAACAAGACTGATAAGAAGAATGCACTCCTGATTCATATGCTCTTCTTTGGCTATGTGTGTATGACAGCTATCAGAAAATCACCAATAGTGATCTGGGAGAGGGGCAGAAGTTGGACAGACTAAGTCATGCTTTTCTGTCCCCTCCTAAAGAGCTGTGGGGTGCTAACCCTGCTCTGTGTAGTTCCAGCTCACCCCAAGACCTCTTTTGGTTCAGAATGCTAACACACGTTATTGCTATAAGATAGGTTTTATCTTATTGGATGCACACAGCTGCGCTGGGCAGGGTACGTTTCTAGGATGGAGGACCATCATCTCCCAAAAATAGTACTCTACGGTGAATTCGCCACTGGTCAGCATAAGAGGGGCGCGCCAAAAAAACGATACAAGGACTCCCTGAAACAACATCTCAGGCTTGGCCAAATTGATCACCAACAATGGTCCGCCATGGCCTCACATCGGGAGGCATGGAGACACACTATCTACAATGCTGCAGCCTTATTTGAGAACTCACGCCAAACAAGTCTTGAAGAGAAATGACAATGCAGAAAGAATCATAATCTGGAAAATGGGATGAGTCCTTTCTGAATCTTCGTTTGCGAAGAAAAGCCAGAGAGAGAGAGAGAGAGAGAGAGAGAGAGAGAGAGAGAGAGAGAGAGAGAGATTGGATGCAGCAGATGCTACACAGCTGAGAAGTATTCCATCTCTTTCACTGATGGGCCCAGTATCCCCTCACAGCCAAAGGTCAAACTGGGCCACTACACAACTCGTTCTACCTTGATGACCTTTGGTCAACAATTAAATTTCCCATAGCTGGCTATCTGGGCTCCTCTGGCTGGTGTGTACCTTCCCCCCAACCGCCAGGTGAGGCCAATGGAAGATGGATTCCCAAGAGCTATATAGTGCAGAAGCAAACAAAGAAAATCAGAGTTCACAAGCATAACTCATCTCCCCCATAGCTATGAGAATGGTGCAAGCAGGTTAATACTGTACTGTTGTGTGCCTTCAAGACCTTTCCGACTTATGGCAACCCTAAGGCGAACCTATTATGGGGTTTTCTTGGCAAGATTTGTTCAGAGGGGGGTTGTCTTTGCCTTTCTCTGAGACTGAGAGAGTGTGACTTGCCCAAGGTCACCCAGTGGGTTTCCACGGCCAAGTGGGGATTTGAACCCTGGTCTCCCATTCCTAGCTCAACACCCAAACCATAACACTATCCTGGCTCTCTAAACAGATTGATAACAGGAGAAAATTCATTTCCCCAGTCCATTCTCAGCCTTCATATCTTTTCCCAGCATCACAATGCCAAGCCAATGCAAAAAATAAAAAATAAAAATAAAATATTAACCCTTTCCATATCACTGGACAGATGTTAACTGTTTGGTCATGAGGCTAACAACTACTCTAAACCCCCCGCTCCCACCCCCTCTGATTTTACCAGGGTCACATCGGCAGAGGTCCTCCTGTGAGATCAGGTCAGGGATTAGATGGACGGCAGGAGTTTACAAACATACATGAATCTCCTGCCTTATAGGGACTTGTACACAGAACCTTTCTTCACTGTCTTTCTGCCCATGTTGTTGTGTGCCTTCAAGTCATTTCTGACTAATGGCGATCCTAAGGTGAACCTATCATGGGGTTTTCTGAGGCTGAGAGCATATGACTTTCCCAAGGTCACTCAGGAGATTTTCATGGCCAAGAGTGGATTTGAACCCAGGTCTCCACAGTCATAGTCCAACACTTAAACCGCCATGCTGTCTCTCTGCCCACACCAGAGTGATGAATGATTATATATGATCAACTTTCAAAGGACTGATGGTTCCCAATGAGGAATGGAATCTTCTGACTATGATAAACCACAGTATTTGTAGAATTTGGAAAAGTTCCTGTTTTTGCACTCCAGTTCTTAGAATCCCTTAGCCAGCATAGCCACTGGGCATACTTTCTAGGGGATTCTGGGTGCTATAGTAAAAGGAAAAAAACTTAGACCTTTCTCAGGCTCTGCCTTTGTTCCTGAGTGTTCTTATCTGCTTTTTTTCATGGTTAGCCAGATTTTCAGGTGGCTTTTAGATCCATATCTCTCAAAGGATGTATGCCATCCCCATGGTGGCTGCAGTGATAACACCTTTCCCAAGTCATTATGGGGAAGAGAGGCACGTACACACACACATAGCCTCTGATCAGTTTGCTGGAGGGGTTGACAGGTGATTTGAATCTACTTTATGACCACCGTCATGGTCCAAAGCTTAATTCATTTTTCATGTACCTAGGATAGTTTGCTTTAACTGCGTTTTCTACACCAGTTGCCACAGCTTGGCGAACTTCTTTGGTGTGACCCAAAAATATTTTTTGAAAAAAATCCTGGCTTTGGCAGAAACAAAAACAAGGGCGAAGGTTAATTATGAAATATGATCAAGTAAGCAAGCTTTCTTCAGCTTGGCATCATTCAGTTGTGCTGGACTACAGCTCCCATTACCCTGCCCAGGGTGGCCATTGGCTGGGTGCTGAGAGTTGTAGTCCAACATATCTCATAGGTACCAGTTTGGGAAAAGCTGGGCAATTCCAGCATTGATGGATATAAGCAAGATATAACGTTTGTGGGTTCCCTTGCTCATAGCAATTGGCAGAGAAAGGATTTTTAAAAAATAATTAATTTTTTTTAATTTTTAGGGGAATCTATCCATCTTTCTTCTTCTTCTTTCTCTGTCTGGTTTAACTTTTCCTTTCTTGTTTCACTGTCTCTTCAGATCTTCCCCCCTTTCTCCCTCTTTTTTATTCTTTATCTTGTTTTAACCTATTTACCCCTTAAAAAAACACATATAAAGAAAACAACAGCTATGATACTGGCGTAGCCATCTCAGGTTAAGGTAGAAACCCATGAGTTAGTTAGACAGCCATTTCTTCTAGATTAAATAGGATTTTACATATTTCTTTCTGTCCTCATCTTCATCATTGTGGATTTTCTGGTTACTTTAAGTGACTTCATGCAAAAGTAAAATGGAAGAGGGGTCTGGGGTCTGATCCACCCCAACCCCCAAGTACTCACAAAGCAAGCTCCATTCTGTGAAAGAGGAATGGCTGTGAATCTACAAAAATATCCAGCAATCAGCCAGTGGCCTTCTCAGTGGATTCTTCATGAAATGACGTATTTCTCCCTCAAACACAGCTGGACAGTGATTTCTCCCTCCTCTCCACAGAAGCTCAGACAACCGTTTAATCTCCCAGCTGAACTGCATGGAGGCAAATTCCCCTGATGAATGCAGGAGCTAGTCCAGGAAGGGTTCACAGATCTTTTACAGCCTTGCCAATGGAAGGCAGGTCAGTTTTGTATCCACTGGGCCTTTTCACTTCCTTTTATGATAGCCATCTGCGTGGGTTGTCCATCTAGTACGACCAGATTCTTCAGTGATTACACTTTAAGTCACATATGAATGAAGAGCTGCAGATCAGCTAGGATGATGCTTTATAGACCTGCTGCCTGTTCAGTGGGTTTCAGAGCACCATGGTCATATCTTGATATGACTGTGGTATCTTGACTTTATTTCACAGGAGCAGTGCTGGTTGATGTATCCAGAACCTCAGCATGGGGAAAGATACACAGGCATGCAGCTGCACAATCTAAGACAGTGTGAAAGAAGAAGAAAGGACAGTAGCATTGGAAGTTGCTGGAACATTCAAGTATATGCCCACCAAACTTAGTATTTTCTGCTCGGACTTGTAGCAGGTCTCTGGGGGCTCCAGCCAAGAAAGTTCTTCTGTCCACTTGCAAACTGCAAACTGGAGAGTGAACCTGATATTCAAGGCAGGCAGCAGTGGCTTTCAGGTCAGTGGGGCAGAGAATCAACTCCAGGTTTTCTTCTGAGATTTGTCTTAATGAGATCCCACATCAATCTACCATATTCGGAGGGAGGCGGGGTTAAAAAAGCCAAAAATTTAGTGGGAAAAGCCTTCACGGTTTTTCCTGTATTTTTTTTTTTTAAAAAGCTCTGTGGAGGATACACATTCCTGCTCATTGGAACAACCAATTCGCTTTGCTGTGCATTCCTGATAAGAATAGATGTGGAAAGCTGCTTGGTCGGATGTGTACAGAGGTGGAGCTTACTGGCAAGGCAAGTGCCCTGAATTGCCATGTTGGATTTTCGCTGTAGCAATCGTGCACTGAGGCAACGAAACAGCCTTTCCCCCTCTTTCCGCCCCCTATTTATTTAAGTGGAATATTGCACTTCTGCACCTTGGATATGCTTTTCTAAAAAAACAAATACTGTTTGGTGGTGGTGGTGTTAGGCAGTGATAATAAAAACACAAGTAATTCACTCACACCCACCATCTTGATTCTCAGGCATGCCTGTTTGCGTAACAAACACAGATAGCTTTGCATGCCTGCGATCTTGCCAAAACATTGTTGAGACAAATGAAAGCTGCTGTGATTTGCCAGCAGTGCCTATCAGTCCACATTTTATACGATAGCTTCATATAGACAAGGCCTCTGAAAATGCCCTTAAAGAGCAGCTTTGAAAAGTAACTAGGAAAAAATGGGTACACCAAGGGTAAAAGGTACCCTGGTGGCACAGTGGTTAAATGCCAGTACTGCAAGCCCCCACGTTGCAAGTTTGATCGCAAGGGCTCCAAGGTTGACTCAGCCTTCCATCCTTGGGTTGGTAAAATGAGTACCCAGCTTGTGGGGGCAATTAGCTAATACGTATTGGAAACTGCTTAATGCAGTGTAGATGTGTAAACTGCTATTGCTTAAAACAAATTGTAAGCTGCTCTGAGAGCCTTTGTGGCTGAAGAGTGAGGTATAAATACCTAAATAAATAAATACAAATAAAATAAGGTGACACAGCCCTCCAGATGTGGTTGGACTGCAAATCCAAACAGCTGTAGCCAACATAGTCAGTGGTGAGGAATGCTGGGAGCTGTAGTCCAACAACATCTGGAGGGCATTGTGGTTCCCACCCTTGCATTATACCAGTAGAGTAACTTCATTTCCATTCTTTACTTTTGAAATATGACTTTGTTGGGACCTTATTTTGGGGGGCGAGGCGGGGCAGAGAGACAACAGCTGAGATCCTGCATCTCACAGAATAACATACCCCTGCCAACATTTTCCAGCTACAACCCAAGCCAAGCAACATCTGAGTGTGATCTGGATGGCAAAAGTGATGATGGAAGAGGAACTCAAAAGCAAGGAGAGGCTACAGCAGCTTGCTTTTGCTTGAGTGTACTGGGAAGGGCAAGATTCCACTCCTTCCTTTACCCCCATTGCTGAGTGAACAGATTGCAAACTGTTTTTAGACTTTGAAATCAGTTGGCATTGAAGCAAACAGAGGACAAAGGGGGGAGAATGGGGGAAGGAGAGAGAAAATGACACATTTTTAAAAAGCAGCTGAAAAAGCAGGATAACAGAGGATTATTCAGGACTGTCCCTGCCAAATCAGGAGTATAGGGTAATATAAATAATCAAATTATGTTCTGCTTGCATTCCACAGTCCCTGTACTGGATACCACTGTAGCACAACACAATGTACATAGATAATTTCCAAATGTGCACAGCTAGCATGTGGTTGCACAATTGGTATGAGCAATGCATTGCACAGGGGTACAGGTTCCTCACTGTGCTTCTACACACCTTGTATTGGGGTCTTACAGGAGAGCATGAATGAGCAGAGGCCCTTTAAAGAACTTGTACCTTCTGCCCAATGCTCATCAGTATCTGGGTCACATGAAGACCTCTGCTTCTGTCCCTGATGGCCAGATGTGGCTGTTGCACAATGCCCAGTAAAAATACTCCATGTGAGTAATACAACTTAATGTCAGCGTATGTCACCCAGGATGCTGACCAGAGATAGTTTGTTATAGGTTACATTGCATGTAACTTTTTCTTGCCAAGGTCTGATTGTCTCACAGTCTTTTATGTCCACATATGTCTCTATGAAGGCAACAACAACAGTGTTTCTAGCTGAAGGCAATGTCTCTTTCCATCCATGGAGGGTGAGTATTTATTCTCCTGAAAGAGGAACAAAGAATAAATTAGCTTCACTTGACTGACATCTGTCATATTGACTCAAGCCCTTTTAGAAAAAGAATCTGTCACTGCAGTGATGAAGGCGATGTCCTAGTGCTATGCTCGCTATGTAGTAACAAGCACTGCCTGGGGCTTGATCTCAGCCTTTGACCATATGGAGATAAAAAGAATGGCTTTATTGCCAGACCAAAAGCTCCTCAAGCCAAGCATTTCATTTTTAAAGTACTCAATTCAAAGCTCCTGGATGGCTCAAAAAGGAGAGCATGAAGGCACCAGCATTGTCTGATATCTGGAGGTCAACTGCCTTGGAACATTGAGCTAACAGTGGACCTTGTTTTTTGTTGTTGTTCTGCCTTCAAGTCAGTTCTGCTTTATGGTAACCCTATCACTAGATTTCTTCAGAAGAGGTATGCCATTGTCTTCTTCTAAGGCTGAGAGAGCAAGGGGATCTTGTAGCACCTCTGAGACTGAGAGAAAGAAGTTGTAACATAAGCTTCCATGGAGTTGGTCTACTTTCGCAAAGTTGGTCTACATGGAGATGCATGGATGACATCTTTCTCTTAGTTAGGACTTTATCAGACAAGCATCTAAAAATGCTGTAATTCCACTATTGGGGAAAGCAGAAATATAGTGGCATGATTACAGTAATTATCACACGTCCGCCACTAGTGGTTTAAGAATGGGATTTCAGCTCACACCACAGTGACCCTTGTCTTTGCATTGCCTTCTAATGACAGAGTATTAATGCTTCCTGCTGCCTTGTACATGTGCCTTTAGGGAAAAAAATTCTCTTCCTGGATTTTGCATAGGCGAGATTTTCATTGTTCTCTTGAGCAGATATGACTTTGCTTAAACATACCCAAACAAATACATAACAAAAGAACTTCCCAAATAAACACTTAAACAAACATAAAAACATACCAAGGAAAGGCAACAATTCATTAAAACAGCATCCTGTTGGTCTTCTTCATGTTCTCCCCTGGAAGTTGAAGTATGTGTTCTCGTTGGGAAAAGGAAGGGGAAAAAGAGGATAGCCCATTCAAGCTGTAATTGTGTGATCACAGTGGGACGTGATTTTGCACACTCGCCAATACCATGAAAAGACCGATATTGGGGGCTATTGATGGCTTTTGCCCATTAATTAAAAGTGGTGCCTAACAAATGGGTGGAGCATGGACTGAGTACAGGAGGACAACAATGTCATGTGATAATGGGAGCCCATTTGTGCTAGCATCCCATTGTAATCACATGATTTCAGCCTCGTGTGATAACATCCTACAAGACCCCTTTGCATGCTGACACTCCAGACTAACATGGTGTCAGGATCTGCCTCTCCTTGCAGCACTAGGCCATGGCTGTGTGAGTCTTGGAGGTACCAGGTCCAGGTTGTCAGGCACAGCCCACTGCACTCATGCAGCACACCTGGAGCAGTCAGAGTAACTTCTATTTAAGAGAGGCATTCTCCCTTCAGCTTTTGTCATAGCAACATGGTCTCCTATGCTGCCTGTAGCTGCTCCTTGGAGCTCAATCCATTGCCCTGACCTGCTGCCTCATCATGTTTGGACCCTTGCTTGTTTCCTGGATCTACCGTTGCTTCAGACCCTCTGGACTTTGGGTATGTGTTTTAACCTTAGCTTGTTTCTGGGGACTCTGGATTGCCATTGATTCTACCTGGACTCTTTCTCCCTTGTTCCTGACCTGGTGTCTGCTTCCGGGACCCTCCTTGCCTTTGGCCCTTGAGGGTTTTAGTTCTCCGCTGCTTCATCTGTCCCAGCGGCTCTGCTAAAGGACCTTGCAATCCATAACCTGGACTGTGACACGTGGCTGTCTTTGAATTCTACTCCTCAAGCTGAGAGAGTGTGACTTGCCTAAGGTCACCCAGTGGGTTCCCAGGGCTGAGCAGGAATTTGAACCTTGAACTCCTGGAGTCCTAGTCCAACACTCAAACCACTATGCCTGCATGTTTCTATGACATCTTTATGAAAGTGCTGAGAGCTGTTATCAATAGATCTGGAACATGGACTCATCATCAATACAGCTCTAATCAACACAGCTCCAATCTCTTCAATCCATCTGAAATCAGGAGAGGTTGAACAAGTGCCAGGAGGCCATGATGGGCTGGACAAGGTCAAACAAGCTGAAGCTGAAACATGTCAAGACAGAGGTCATGTGGAGAAGTGATGCTTGGGTGCCGGAGACAAGGTTACATTCTGCCTGAAGGAACACGTAGTAGTCTGGGGATCTACCTTGATTCACGGTTGTCTCTAGGTGCTTAGGTGGCTTCATTGGCAAAGTGCATCTATGTGTGACTTTATGTGTGACATGTCTAACAATCTCATGATTGGATCACGGCAATGCGTGTTGGGTAGAGCTGCCCTTCAGCATTGCTCAGAGCTCATGGCAAATTGTTAGGTGGCACAGTTCAATGGGATCATGTTATACCAATCTTCCAAGTCATGGCCTGGCTGCCTTTGAGGTGCTGGGCCCATTCAAGGATCTCAGCAGCTGTGTACAAAATCCTAAATGACTAAGCACCCAAGTACCTAAAAAGGCTGCTTCCTCCAAATTTGCCTAACCAGTGTTTTAAGATTGGCTGGTGAGATCCCGCTTGCAATCCTACTATTGGATATGTTTCGCTTGGAAAAGAGAAGGTTAAGTGGTGACATGTGTAAATATTTGAAGGGGTGTCATACTGAGGATGGAGCAAGCTTGTTTTCTGTGGCTCCAGAGACTAGGACACGGAGCAATGGACTCAAACTACAGGAAAAGAGATTCCATCTAAACATGAGGAAGAACTTCCTGACAGTAAGAGCTGTTTGGCAGTGGAATGAGCTGCCTGGGAGTGTGGTAGATTCTCCTTCTTTGGAGGTTTTTAAACAGAGGTTGGATGGCCATCCGTCAGGAGTGCTTTGATTGTGTATTCCTGCATGGCAGGGGGTTGGACTAGATGGCCCTTGTGGTCTCTTCCAACTCTATGCTTCTATGATTCGTATTTTGGCCTATGTATCAAAATGGGGCCTTCTTGTTGGCAGCATCTGGATTATGGAATTCCCTCCGTGGGAAACTGAGGTTAATCCTAATATTGCGGAGTTTTAAAGAACAATTAAACTATACTGTTGTTCCTGAACATTTGTGGGTTAAGCATTTGTGGATTTGATGACTTACAGATTTGATTAATATCTCTCTAGGCATTTGTAGGTCCTCCAGCGCAATTATATGGTTCACTTCTGCTGGATGTGGACAATAGAGTTGCACTGGAGGACCTGAAGATTCCTAGAGAAGTGTTCTCTCAGTTAAAAAAAATAGTGTTTGCAATTTTTATTTATATTTGCAGTTTTCTCACTTTTGTAGGTGTCTTGCGTATCTAATCCCTGTGAAAGTGGAGGTCTGACTGTATACGTTTATCTGGACTTCTGAAAAATATCATGGCCCAGGGATCTGACTGCTTTGAGACTATGGGCCCATCTATATGAGCCCAAAAATCCTGGAGTGCTCTTCTCTGTGACTTGTCTTAATGGTTCCCCCCTCCCCCCAGCTTCCTGTGCCTGGCTCTCAAGATGGCGAGCGCAAGTCAATTACTCATATTTTTACCTACCATAATCTGCTGCCACTGAACTTACAAAACAAACAAAAAAACCCAAAACTATTTCAACTGTGCACTGGAGCAATATTTTGCCTTTCCAAAAAAAGAAAAAGAAAAAAACAACACCCCATTTTCTCACCTTAGTGCGTGCTCACTAAGATGAAAAATCAACATGGAGACACCGGGTGCTTGACCTGTTAGCAAGCCCAGCCCCATGCTCATTCACCCAATCAGCTTTGGGCTTCCTCTCCTATGGGAAAGCGATTCATATCCAATCACTTGTCTCAAGTAGGGGGAATGTGCATTTCCCCTGCAATTTTTAAAAAACTGTGGGAAAAGGCTTTTTCTGCATAGTTTTTAATGTTTTGTGCCCCACTCTTTCACAAAACGGCAAAACGACATGGCTGCCATTTATACAGGTAGGGGTCTTCTTTCATTCCGTGAGGATTTTTTTCACCATTAAGACAACCCCTGTGTGTTGTGCTATGACATGAGTGTTGTTTCCTGATAAACATTTTTAACCATGCAGAGATATTGGCTTGAATATTGGTTATTCCTAGCTAGAGTAGATCCAATGAATCAATAGGATTTATGTCCATGCTGATTCACCATTTGACACTTGATTTAAAGGGTTTGCTTACTGCAAAAAGATCCAGGCTATAGTCACATTGTTTTTAATGTTGTGTACTGCCCTGGGCCCTGTTAGGAGGAAGGGGAATACAGTCAGCCCTCTGTATCCACGGATTCTTTATCCACAGATTCAACTATCCACAGCTTGAAAATATTCAAACAAAACAAAATTCCAAAAAGCAAACCTTACTGTTTGCCATTTTATATAAGGGACATCATTTTACTATGCCATTGTATGTAGTGGGACTTGAGCACATGGATTTTGGTATGGGGGTGTGTGGTCCTGCAACCAAATTCCAGCTGATACCAGGAGCCCACTGTAGATAAAATGAGCAAGCAGGTATGCAAATGTGTAAATGAATATTTCAAAGGAGGGATAAGGAATCCTTCCTGCTTGTTTTAATAGCCTTTTGACAGTTTGCTCTTGAAATTTAGGGCTCTGATTTGCTTCCCAATTTTAATCTTGGTGTTTGTGTGGCATTCCCATTTTAACACCCACACTGACCAGATTATTCATATGGAATTTAGGTGATTTGAATCCCAGTGAAAACCAGCACCACCTTCATGCTCAGTTGTGCAATTAGGTTCCACTGATATTGTCACTTCAACAGGATCAACTTGCCTTGGATTGCATACAGCCAGAGGGGTGCAATCTTCCATTCATTTCCATGAGATCTGCATTTCTATGGAGTGTGTCTGTCAACAGCTTAATCTCAATAAACAGCATAGCAGCCACATTAGCCATCTTTCGAGGGAATCACTGGGTTCCATCACAATCATCCGGCTGTCGTTTGTCATCCTTTCTATTACATCAAATCATTTGACATGACCTGGGACTGAAGGTGCTGTTTGTCTTCTAGTGAGAGGAGATTATCAGACGTGTCCCTTGAAACTGTATCTGTATCGCTACCCCCCCCCACCTGTACCACTCCCGCCCCACTCCTGTCCCTGTAACAGAATGAACAATTTCCCCCCCCCCCCACACGTGCCTTATTCCGGTACAGGACCTGCTCCCCCTCCCCTTGGCTTCACTGCAGTAAAGGCAGCTGTCTTAAAGCTGCTTTTACTGCAGTGAAGCCAAATCTTGCTCGTTCTTGCGAGAGAACGATTGCGTAGGAAATTTGAAAATAGAAACAAAAGAAAACATCAAAACAGAAAAGCAAGCCCCCAAACACACAATATAATAATAATAATAATAATAATATTTATTTATACCCCGTCCCTCTGCTAAAAACAATCGGGGTGGCTTCCAACAATTAAAACATCATAATAATGACTAAAAACACCACCCACCCCCACCCTCCCCCATAAAAAGACATTAAACACAATAAGATTAAAACCTTCTAACTAAAAAACACATTAAAAACAAATATATACATAATTTTTAAAAAGCCAGGAGACTGAGTTCCTGAGGCCGGGATCTAATCAGGAAAGGCCTGCCGAAAGAGACCCGTCTTTAGTGCTTTTTTAAAGCTACTCAAGCTCGTCAGCTGACGGATCTCATTCGGCAGGCCACTCCACAATTTGGGGGCGATTACTGAAATATAAACACCAAGTAACCCGGGGAGGGCGGGGAAGGGTGACACTCACCTGGCTGTCCCTATTGAACCCGGAAGTCTTTGGCATGGACCTCCTGGTGATGTCATGTGCCACTGGCATCATGCCAGCACAATGGGGGACATTTTCAAATGCCCGTGATTCCATTATGATAATGGAACGGGCTTCTTATTCAGGGCTTAAGCAGTGGGGGGAGGAGCAGGACGGGACCGTCTCGGACAGGGATTATGTCATCTGAAAAAGAGAGACTGATAGCAATCTCCCCTCATCCCTATCCCGAGTTATTGGACACGTCTGATAATCTCCAGAGACTCTTCTCTTGCCCTTTCCACTAACACAAAATGTGCTGGGTCATACTATCATGAGACAGCAGTGTGATGCAGCTGCAAAAAAAGGTTTGTTATTATAACTGCATTATTAGGACCATAGTTTCTGCATAGGGAGAAGCAATAGCACCACTTTATTTTGCCTTGGTTAGACTTCATCTGGAGCATTGTGTCTAGTGTTGGAGGAGTTAGGGAAGATGTAGACCTTTTCTTTACCAAGGGCCCCCTTTAAATATCTTTTGTTGCCATGGGCCCTGCAAGACTTAACTCAAGACTTAAAACAACAACAACAGCAACACACACACCGTCCATTAAACCTTCCCTCAGAGGCACTCGAGGGGCAGAGAAGACTATTCTCCTGCTTCTTCCTGCAAATTTGTGGCTGGAGCAGATTGAATGGCAATGCGCAGGCCAAGCCAGCCAGCCAGCCTTTGCCCTGTCATGTTGCCATTCCACTGAGAGGAGGAGATCATGCCTTCACGGACCCCCTAGAGGACATTGTGGTCTCTGTGGGTCCGCAGACCATTGGTTAAGAATCACTGATGTAGATAAACTGGAACAATTAGAGAAGGGAAATCAAAGATGCTAAGCAGAATCGAAAACAAGACTTATGAGAAAAGATCAAAAGAACTGGTTTGGTTTAGCCTGAATAAGAGAAGGCTAAGGAAGTGGGACATATTAATATCTGAAAGTTAGTACAGGGAAGGATAAATATTTAATTTCTGCTGTCCCTGAGAGAAGAAGGTAGCTCTAATGGACTTGCTTTAAAGAAAGGTAGATACTTTATTTGAAACAAAGGCTGGTCAGCCATCTATTGAGGGGTGCTAAGACTTTGGTTTTCCTACATCAAGCAGAAGGATGGATTATGATCTATCAGGTTTCCTCTTGTGTCTGTGATGCTCCAATGAAGTACCACATCCATGCTAGAAAGTAAGAAGGTCTTGTAGGTTTGCCAGTTACATGTAGCAAGTAATATGGAAGTAAGAGGGAGCCAGTGTAGTTTAGTGGACTAGGACCCTGGGAAACTAGGCTTTGGATCCCTACATAGCCATGGAAACCCACATGAAGACCTTGGACAACTCATACCCTCTCAGCCTAAGAAGAAGGCAATGGCAAATATCCTCTGAATAAACTTTTTTTTTAAAAAAATCCTCTTTAATCTGTCACACAAACAATCTAATTTGAAAAGTAATATATGTACATTCAAAGAACACATTAAAAAAGAAAAAAGAAAACAGAAAAAAGGGGGAGGAAAAGAAAAAAGGAAAAAAGAAAAAGATGAGAAAAGATAGAATAAGGAAAAAAAAGGGGGGGAGACATATAACTAAAACACAATAGAGTGTTGACCTCCAAATATAATGCATAGAAACACACACACACATACACACACACACTATATATTGTTCTACCATTATAGATCCCACTAATTAGTCCTACTAAAATTATTAGTAACCATAACTATAGTTTATTACAGCATTAAGTTTCTTATTTATACCTGTCCGAAATGCAGTCCACTTTGAGTGTATGTACCTTAGCCTGAGGACCAGGGATAGTTTGGGGATTTTGCTAGTATACCGACCACCCCATTGTCTAGCAGACTCCCTAACCGAGCTGACACAGCTGGTCTCAGAATTGCTGTTGGAGTTGCCCAGACTTTTAGTTTTGGGCGACTTCAACATCCCACTCGAGACCAGCTTGACAAATCTGACTGGTGTGGCTCGGGAGTTCATGGAAACCATGACAAACATGGGCCTATCCCAAATGGTCGTCTGGCCCACACATTGTGTGTGTGATGTACCAAGCACACACGCTCACATGCATTCAATAAATTGCTTTATTGACATGGATTCATGTGTCAGGAACATAGGAAAAAGCCAAAACTGAGCACAGTCAAAGCAAACCCCCAGATAAAAGCATCCAGTGTGAGAAAAGCATTTAGGGAGGATTTCTCATAGCGCCTTGCACCTGGAAATGCTGACCTTGAGCTGCTGTGAAGAGCAGCGTTCCCAAGCCAACCAGGTGGGCTGGCCTCTCTCCAAAACCTTCAGGGGCCTAGGCAGGGAACCAGGCCTGAACCAACCCTATGTCAGGGTCCTCCATGAATACTACTCCAATAACCAGAATTCAGGGACGAGCCTGACAGTGAGGGTCATACCCTCTATGTGGTCTTCATTATGGAACAGGAATATCCATGGGCGGAGGTTATTAAAACCACCGCATTGTCATTGACGGATCATTTCCTGGTCAAGACTGAACTAAGAGTCTCTTCCCGCCCCACCAGGGGTGGTGGACCCATTAAAATTTAACATCTATATGAAGCCGCTGGGTGAGATTATTCGGAGTTATGGGGTTAGGTGTTATCAGTACGCAGATGACACCCAGATCTATTTCTCCTTGTCTCAATTGTCGGCCTCGAATTCTGATGGCATCTCTCCTCTTAATGATTGTCTTAAAGCAGTAATGGGCTGGATGAGGAAAAACAGATTGAGATTAAATCCAGAAAAAACAGAGGTGCTCACGGTAGCAGCCCCAAAATCAGGAGTTGGGTTGCAACCTCCAGTCCTGGATGAAGGTCACGCTCTCCATTAAGGACTGTGTTCGCAGTCTAGGGGTGCTCCTTGATTCATTGCTTCAGATGATGAGTCAGGTGAATGTGATGGTCAGGAGCGCCTGTTATCAGCTTCGGCTGATACGCCAGCTGCGCCCTTTCCTGGAAGTAAGGGACCTCGAGACTATGGTGCATGTGCTGATAACCTCTCGTCTAGATGTCTGCAATGTGCTCTACATGGGGCTACCCTCATGCTTGGTCTGGAAACTTCAGTTGGTACAAAATATGGCAGCCAGAGTGGTCTCAGGAACATCTCGGAGAGACCATATAACTCCAGTGTTAAGATCTCTCCACTGGCTGCCTATCAGTTTCCGGGCCCAGTATAAGGTGTTGGTTATTACCTTTAAAGCCCTAAATGGCTTGGGTCCAACTTATCTTTGGAACCGCCTCCTCCCATACAATCCTCCCTGCGCACTCTGGTCCTCTGGGAGGAATTTGCTTCAGCCAAAAAAATCTAGGCTGTCTACAACCTCCCAGAGGGCCTTTTCGGTAATCGCCCCCAAATTATGGAATGGCCTGTCGAACGAGATCCATCAGATGACGAGCCTGAGTAGCTTTAAAAAAGCACTAAAGACGGATCTCTTTCGGCAGGCCTTTCCTAATTAGATCCTGGCTTCAGGAGCTCCTGGCCTCTTTTTCAGTCTGCTGGTTATTTATTATTTTTTTTTAAATGTGATTTTAGATTAGTTGTTTTTAATTTATATTGGTTTAATATCTTTTTATGGGGGAGGGTGGGGGGTGTTTAGGGATTTTGATCTGTATTTGTATTTTAATTTTTGTAAGCTGCCCCGATTGTTTTTAACAGAGGGGTGGGGTATAACTAAATTTTATTATTATTATTATTGCTTTAAAAGCCCATAAACAATTTCCAATCTTTCACAAAGTCTTCAATTGGCTTATACAGTTGTCCCTTCATATTTGCTGGGGTTTGGTTCCAGGACCCCCCATAGATACCAAAATCCATGAATACTCAAGTCCCATTATATGCAATGGCATAACAAAATGGTGTCTCTTATATAAGATGGCAAAATCAAGGTTTGTTTTATGGATCATTAATTTTTAAAGAATATTTTCAATCTGTGGATACTAAATGTGTGGATATGGAGGGACAGCTGTACTTTAAAACCCATGCTAGTTTGGCATTTTGGGCTTACTCAGCAATCTTAGCAATCCATTCTTCCATCATCAGTGCTTTAGGGGTCATCTACATGACAAAAAAAAAAAAAAAGTCCCGCAAAAATTGACAAGAATGCAGGCAGAATACCTCTTCTGTGAATCAACCATGGAAGATGCCACAGAATATTTATATGTATCACATTTTCATCTCTCATTCAGCCTCAGTCCAATTGATTAGACCCAACTGAAGGAGACCTAAATGAATTAACTATTGAATGGTATGTCAGGGCATAGGTATTGTGAATCCCATTGATTCAGTAGGCGTATTCTACTTGGATTCAGGCCAGTGTCTCCCTCCCTTTAGTTCTCACAACACCACACATAGAACATTTCAGGTGTATACTATCTCAGACAGCAAAGTATGAATTCAAGAGGTGGGGGAACAGTTCTCCAGGCTAGGTCCAGGGATGATCCGTTGAAACCACAAAAAAAGACCAGATGTAATCTTGCAGATATGTACAGCTCATGACCTTCTCCATTTCTTCCCCATGTCACCTGTACAAAAGCTCACAGGCAGCAGCCCATAAAGCCTCCCATGCATTCCTCAATGTTTAGGCAGTCGTAGGAGGAATGATGATGACAGTGAACTCAACTTGTCCTAATTTTGACTCCACCTGCTTTGACTTAGGGTTGCAAATTGGCCTGCAGTGTAACAATCCAAAAGAACCACACTGGATGGGGCAGAGGGAGAGGAAGACATTATCTGTCCGTGTGTGTGTGTGTTTGTGTGTCTGGCATCCTGTTAGTGACATACGCATGTGCAAGTTGCACAACGTATGCTGGGCTAATTATTCCCCATCATGCAGTGGACATATTCTGCTGGTAACAGCAAAAGTGGAATTGCCCATAAAGTAACCTTGCATTTTGCTGCGGTGTATTGTGCATTGCAGTTTCACAGTTCACAATTTGGTTACACATTACATGATGGCACCCAGTCATTGATATATGTTGCTCAGTGCTGCTATTCTGCATGGAGGTTGCATAGATCTGCTACAGGCTATCTCCATCTGTGGATATTTATGCTACACCAAGGGGATGTTGGGTTGCAATCACTGTGTATAAATCGTTTTCTATTGTTTTAGACCGTTTTGCCCATCTATCAGGAGTGGACAACTGTTGGGGCTTAGGTGGCCACAGTGACTCTTCAGGAGAACTTGGAGAGTTGTACCCCTTGCAAACACACACACACACACACACACACACACTTTTTTCCAAATGCCCAAAACACTTTCTAGGGGGTGGGAGGGGTTTAATCAGGTTAATGTCCAATTTTTCTTTTCTTCTAAGGCACCTCTTGATGCTAAAAAAAGCCCTGGGCAAGGGGATGTAGTGAAATGGTCCCTCAATTTCACTAAAGGATGTTTGGGGGTACAATGGGGCAAAACCCCAGGAGGGTCTGGGGACCTAGAAAATAGCCCTG
This sequence comes from Gambelia wislizenii, assembly GCA_030847615.1. Classification (NCBI taxonomy): domain Eukaryota; kingdom Metazoa; phylum Chordata; class Lepidosauria; order Squamata; family Crotaphytidae; genus Gambelia; species Gambelia wislizenii. Next base: position 38,417,135 of record JAUMIR010000007.1, read on the forward strand.
GGGAGCTGTATGTGACCCATGGGCTACTCTTTGCCCATCCATGAGCTAGTGCAATATTGGATGGAATCCAATTTTGCACATATGTCCACAGTTCCACCTAGGGATGTCTTGTCTGAATGATGATGTGCAACACCTGGCACCTCCCCCTGCCCCAAAGGAGCTGTGTGGTAGGTGTGCTGCTTCAGCCATTTACTGGGTGTGGGAGGGAGGGGCCCTTGTGAGGCTGGGGGTGTAGGTGCAGATTAAGTGGCAGGAGTGGATTGTGAGGTGGAGAGGGAATTTGCATGTGGGTGGTGATTGGCTTAGGGAGTAAGAGGAGGAAGGGGATTGGTTGGATATCTTTCCTAAGTGGCCAGTCAGCACACTGGGAAAGGAAACATACCCACACATTTTACATATATAGATAATGCCTCCTCTCTTCCACATTCATCTAAAAAGAGTACTCCCAGCATTTAAAATGATTTTAATGAAATCAAAACAAGACACGCATAAAATCTTCAAAATTCACACCTGAGTTATACAAACTGTTCTCCCAAAGAGAGCAGAGTGGAGGTTACAGGGAATGGGGCCAAGGGAAGAGAAGCTATGTACAAGGCAGCAAATCTTCCCATAAACAAACCACAGGCATCGCAACCACAGAGGGTGAGAGACATATGTCCATTGCTCGGCTACTAATAGCAAAACCCAGTGGGCACAATAAAGAGGGCAGAAGGGAGGTGGGTTAGATAATGCCAGAATCCTGTATCACCTTTTACTTAAATTAATTTTATGTATAATTAGCTAAGCAGTAGAGTCACTAAGAAACCCCGATAGCAAAGATGCACATTGAATGGTACCCAATGTGCATTGGTATCAATCTGCAATGGTCACTTTGCCACCTCTGCTACATAGTAACATGATAGCCGCCCTCTACCACTGGATATGTACATTACAGAGCTGCCCAACTCTAGTTCCCGTATACGTAAGCCTGCTTATGAAGATGTAACTTCCATATAGGATTCCGTACAATGTTTTAAGATTTGTTTTCAGGTGTTGTCTTAATGATTTTCTTCTTAAATTCACTTGAGGGCAATGCCTTTCTCAGGCTGACTCCAAGGTTACAAAAAAATTAACGTGCAAGCCATGCACTAGTTTACATTCTGACAATCTCATCTCTGTAAAAGGTAAACGACTGCAAAAAGTAAAAGGACAATTCTCTAAAGAGGAAATACAAGTTGCCCCTTTATCCATAGAGCCAATATCTGCAGTTTTAGTTATCCATGGCTGAAAAAATAGGGACACATACCATAAAGTTGTGCCAGAAAATTCTTTGACAAGTATCCTCTCTAGGAATTGCTTAGCCCTCCAATGGAACTTTATGGTATGTTTGTACAGGAAGTCCTCTATTTTAATAGGGTTTGCTATTATCTGCAGTTTCACTTATAAATAGTAAGTCCAGGAATATATCCCCTACAGATATGGGGTGGGTGGGTAGATGGGGGTGACCTGTATGCCTTAAAAAAATTGAAGGAAGACTTCTAAGAAAGAAACTCAACTCAAGAAATCCATTCATTTCAGGTTTGCTGCAGAAGCTACTTTTTAAGAGCCAAACTAAACATGACAGGGCATCTGTCTACAACAGCTTTCCAATGTGTTTCCTAAAAACAAAATGAAATGGAAAATCAGCTGTGGGAGGCATTGAGAGTGGATAGAAAGGGAAGGTCTTTGCTTAAACCCTTCCCCTCCAGCTGTTTTTTCAACAATTACATCCACCCGGCTGCTTTTCCACCCATGGTCTTAGTTTTGCATCATTGGCACCAGTTTACAAGAGCTTGGAAAAGCTACTTTTTTGGACTGCTACTCCCAGAATCCCCAAGCCAGCATGAAGTACTTTTTCCAAGCTCTTTATCTTACCCTAAAGGGAAAAAAATGTATGTATTTTTCCTAGGGAAAAGCCACATAGACAGCTTGTACTGATTTCATGGTCTCTGCTCCCTCCCTTCTCCCATCTGTCACACAATTATTTATTTGAAGAAAAAAAAATATTACTACCTAACAGGAGAGCTGACCCACTATTGGTAGGTAGATAAGTCCATGTGCCAAATCTGCATGTATGTGAAACATAATCAGAGTCTGGAGAATAGGAGTTGTTTGGTTGATTTTTCTTGTCCTCTAATGGCAGCTGCTTCTCTTTGGTCACTTTCAGATCAAGAGAGAACTGTGAAACTGAACTTGTGGAGAGGAGTATGTAGTCCTCATTGTGGGCATTGCCTGCTAGGCACTTAGGCTAATTTTGGTTAGTCCAGGTTAGAAATGTAAAATCTTTACCCATTTTGTTCATGCATACAAAAACAAACAAAAAAATTACAAAAATGTGAGATGCAATCTAGAGTTGTGCATCTTTCTTTCTTTCTTTCTTTCTTTTTTTGCATTTTGGGTATTCTTTGCTAAAATTTTGCTTGCACAAAAATAGTTGTGTTTTGGTGCAAGAACCAATGGCCAGTATTATATATCAGCTACAAGAGTTAAGTACATTTAACAAAGTCACCTCTCCTGGCTTGATCCTCTAAACCTGACAGAAATGTCATTTTCTTGTGCTCTGATCTCAGACAAAACTGACCTCCTTCTTCCCATGCCATTGATGTGTGCTAAAGTAGGTTGGGGGAGGAGTTATGATTGTGGCAATAGTATCACAATAGTGATTAAGTCACAATCATGAATATGGAACAGTTATCTAGATTCACTCATCCATAACTCTTCCCTATTCATGATTGCTACTTAGTATACTTAACTAAGTCGCTGATACAGAATACTGCCCATTGTATTTGGCACAATTTATGGTTTTGGTCCACACGTGTATTTTGCACAACATGAAATGTTTTTTCAATGTCAGAAAGAAAAATGAGAATGAAAAAACAGCAACAACAAAAAAGGGCACTGATCTTTTCAGAATGGCTTGAAGGTGAAAAAAAAAAGTGGTGGTTGAACATTTTATTCCACTGGTTGTCCCAACATATTGAGGCACACTGTCTAATCAAGGAGAAAATGTGTAAGTATTCTTTACATTCCTGCTATAGCTTGAAATAGTATGTGTCCAACATGGCCAAAGTGGGTTGATCACAAGCCTGGATGGGCAACCAAAAACAAATGCATATGCCACAGGCTATGTCATTTCATATATACCATCTCCCACATATCAGAAAAAAATAATATCTGTATGCCATGAAGGCTTTCATGCCCCTGGACCCTGGGTTGGAGCTCACTCAGTGGATTCACCATCATTTCTGAGTGGTTAGATGGAGCCCAATTTCTTGTGTATTTTGCTCTCAAGAAAACCACTGGGGCAGCAGGACTCCACCAGTTGTATTTAATGGCATCCCTTTTAATCAAGTGGTATATCCATTGTGGGGTTGAGTTGAAACTTTAAATGAGCTATCAAAGGGGCTGAAGCTGTTTAGAGAATGAGGATCAGCACTTAAGATATCTCCTTTTAAAATCTGCACATAGAGGATTCACTCCCCTCTGACAAAGAAGCCACCAGCTGCTACTGGGCTCCACCCTGAGGTGTTTGTGGAAGAAAACAGAGAAGGAATTAACATGAATCTAGACCACCCCAAAGAGCCAACAGTTTGAGTAGGCGGTGTTGGATGGCATCCCTCCCTCATAATTCAAGTGTGCATCACTTTGTTATGGAACACCATCTGCAGAATGTTAAAATGACCATCCAGTTTTTAAACCTGGAGTGAAACTAATGTGGCAACCTTGGCTCAGTGCTAGGGAATCCCCAAGGGTGGGCCTGTGCATTTTATCTATGAGCAGATGCATCTCTGCAGTTGACTTCCCAGGAAAGCCTTTACAAGCAAGAGAGAGAGAGAGAGATCAGGGTATCAGAGGAAGGCAATGGCAAACCTCCTCTAAACAAATCTTCCCAAGAAACCCCTGTGATAGGTTTGCCTTAGGATCACCATAAGTTGGAAACTACTTGAAGGCACACAACAACAGCATCAATTACAGAGCAAATATTTTAGGAAATTTCTCTCCTAAAGGAGAAGGAGAAATGCCTGAGACTGGACAACAAATGGGTTTTGTGCTGTAGCACAAAGAACACATGGCTGGCCAGCACATCCCTCAACAGGTTGGGGATCCATCACAGTTTCAGTCTTTTTGACAGTTCTGCTTGCACCAGTTGAGACCAAGAACAGACGGCAGATCAGCCGCTTGTTGAAGGCACTTGTGCCATCATGTTGAACCTTCACCCGAGCCACTGTCTCCAGCAAAGTGGGTCCATAGGAAGAAGTTAAGGCTCCCCGTTTTTTTTACACAGAGGAGAGAAAAGTGGGTTTTGTTGCTCTTTGGAGGCTGGAACTTCAATGGAGGTAGGTGGGCTGATTCCATCGGTACCATGATCTGTTCACACAGAAGAATAGCAAGAAGGAAAGAATACGTTATAGCAATACATTAAATCCTGGAGCAAGGATTCCTTAAAGAAGAAGAAAAAGATTAGGGAACCAGTGGCCAAGATCCAACGTCAATGTTGTGTAGCATAAATCTCCACATGTAGAGTTACACTTTTCTTTTGCTACATGACCCTTGTGCTAAACAGCAGTTATACACAACCAAATGCACAAATGAATGAACAGACAAATGTGCATTTGCAGGTGGAATGGCACCATATACACAACTGCAGCTTTCTGACCTTGAGTTGAATGCTCATGTGCACATTGGACAAAATGTCCAACGGCTTCTGTAGGAAACTCGCCCATGAGTAATACATTTAACAGGATTTCATCAGTGACTGCAATGGAGGGTCAATGTTGATTTGACATCAGGGGATCTATGAATGGATCTCTTGCACTCAAAATGTCAACAGCAACTGTGCCATTAGGGGAGGATTCTGATTCAGGCCCAAGTTTTGAGTAATAGAAGTCTACTCCTTTCCCTATGATATTTTCCTAAACCTGAACTACCCCAAAGCTTCTATCTTTCTTATGTTTGGCTTCAAGTTTGGTGACTGGTCATAAGTGGAAGGGTTTGCATAACCTCTCATGAGAAAATTGTTGGGTGGGAAAATTGGTGAATGACACTTATGAAAAAAATGACATGTCAGTGATATTCTAAAAACAAACTTTATGAAGATAATTTGTTAGTGACAGCTTTCCATTTATTACACATGTTAATCAAAACAAAGATACATTGATGTCCAAGCAAGACCATAGTGGTCTATGGAATCACATTTATCTTGAGCTAAGCAAAAAAAAGCACCAGATCCTGTCTGATCGTGGAAGCTAAGCAGGGTCAGCTCTTGTTAGTCTGTGGATGGCAGACCACCAACAAATACCAGGTGCTGTAGGCTATATTTCAGAGGAAGGAACTGGCAAAACCATCTCTGAATATTCCTTGCCTAAGAAAACGCTATTATATTCATTGGGTCACTATAAGTCAACAGGTGACTTGAAGGCGCACACACACACACACACACACACACTCGTCTTGTTAGCTACACTGATGCTGAAATCCTGCATTTGCTTGCCATTCAAGAAAAGGCACAATCAACATGTACTGTAACTCATACTGTGGGATGCTACACAACCCCAGCGTAGGATCTTGCTTGATATAAGAAATTATAGTACAAATAAACCATCCAATAACCCTGTTCCACTAGAAAAAGTGGACTAAACATAAGACAAATAATCATTTATTTCCCCTCCCCACCACTGCAGTGAACAATAAGAAACAGAACACATCGAACCCACCCACAGGAAGTTTTAAATTAAAGGCACAGTGGCCTTAAAAAAAAAAAAAGCTTCCGTAGCACTTTGTTATTCCATGTTGGACAGTTTGGGACTGTATCATCATCATCATCATCATCATCATCATCACCTCCACCCCCTCTCCTCTATCCCTCAAACCACCATAAAATAAATCTGAAGAAAAACATAAACAGAGAGTAAATGAAAAATGCATTTTGCCACCCTGTAGTGTGGCTTCAAAATAATTTTGAATAAGCACAATAAAAACAGATAACCATGGGAATGCAATGGGGGCTGGTGCCCTTGTCTGGGTTGTCACTAAAAAGTGTCCAGTCAAAGAACACCAGTTCCAAAGAAAATAGGCCAGCATTCAGTTATTAACTTACATGTGTCTAAGTGCAGTATGCACACATGCAAGCCCTTTTTTAGAAGGGGTGTGGAGGGTTATTCTTTTGCCCTTAGGCTCTGTCCAAAAACCTCCTACTACCTGGTAGCTGTCAAGCTCCAGATGGTGTCTTACTGCTGCTGTTGTATACCAATGGGGTAGGTGATACGGACCATGAAGATACAGCTGCTCTGGGGGGGTGGGGACCGCATGCACTATATTTGAGAATGCACCCTCATTTTTCACCTCTGACTGAGCTGAGACCAGTTATCTCTCCGTGGCATGACTCATCTCCTCCTCCTCTCTCTACTGGTAGGCAACAGCAGCAGGGACCCTTCTTGGGCTTTATAGCTGCTGGGTGGTGGAAGGATGTGGAACTGCATGTGTGGAGCTGTGCACAGATGTAGGATCTTGGCCTTCATGTGAAAGCAGCCTCTATTGTCTCCAGCTAGTCTCTTTGTCTAACTTCATGTGTAATTTTGCAACTGTAGAAAACCCCAGTGCATACACTTTCACACAATTACTTGCCTTCCTACAGGCCTCAAACCTGGGAAGGAACAGTTTCCTAGGAGTGGAAATTTGCCATCACAACAAAACCCCAGCAGATTTGGGCTATCGATTATTCTATACCATGCCTGTTCCTGTGGGGCCCTTTTCTCCAGAGCTTAGAAAAGCAACTTCATTGGACTATATCTTCCAGAATTCCCCAGCTAGCATGGCTACTTAAACTATAGGTGTTTTTTTTTTTTAAAGTGACATTTACAAGAAGATAGAATTACCCAGAAGAATTGAAACTGGATGAATTGATGGCTGCTTTGGAGTTGTTGTGGGACATGCCAGGACTGCTGGAGTGGAGTCCTGTGCCTGGGGATTGGGGCCGGCTGGAGCTGCCAGGAGAGCATGAAGATGTCACTGTGTAGCAGGAAAAAAAGAAAGAAAGAAAAGTAATTTCAAAAATGAAAGGAAACCTCTTTGGACTTTGCAATGCATGCAAACACAACTTTTATTCTTTTGAGTCTAAAATTGCATTTGTTTCTCCTCTTGTCACTATCGCAAATTGAAGCTTGGATCCCAGAACTGGATTGGTTATTACAAATGAATGTATGGAGCTTCAGTCTGTTCACATCTTTGCAGCAATGGGCCAGCTAATTCCAGAGCTATAGAAAAGCTAACTGCAACTCCCATGATCCCTCAGCCAGCATGTCCAGTGTTGATATTGGTCAGTGGATTCTGGGAACTTTCCATGTTCCTCATTCTCTCACCCAGCATCCTATCTCTCGTTCTTCAACAATCTCTCTTCCAGCCCTGCTTTCTTAGGCTCATGATTACCTCCCATTTCAGGTATCTTAAAATATCCAAGTCAGATCTATCCATGCCATGATATTTCCACAAGTGTGGTTGTAAAAGGTGGACAGCAAAAGAAGCTGACAGAAAGAAGGTTGATTCATTTGTGAGATGTGCTGATGGAGGACACTCCTATGGATAACATGGACCACTAAAAAGACAAATCAATGGGCCCAAGAACAAATCAGGCCTGGACGCTCATTAGAAGACAATATGAGCCAACTGAAGCTGTTGTATTTTGGCCAGAATATCAGATGACATGACTCATTGAAAAAGATGATAATGCTCAGTAAAGTGAAAGGCAGTAAGAAAAGAGGAAAATAATACTACAGATGGATTGATTCATCAAGGGTGGGCAAATTGTAGCCCGTGGGCCACATGGAGCCCATTTTTGGTAGCCCCCCCAGACCTCCAAGGGGGTCAACAATTTTTTACAAACTTTTTTTTTGTCAGCAAATGCCCTCTAGGGGGTGTGGAGCAATTTTCACTATGTTTTTGCCCCCTCTGTGCCAATTTAGGCCCAAGCCCCTTTTTTGAAACAGGAACAGGAAGTGACTTCTACTAACTTTTTGTTGTTAAAAAAGGCCTCCCCTGAGCCTTAAACTGGGGCCTAAAAACAAGTCTACACTTTGCATTGTGGATTATTATTAATTTCTAGCAACGTGCCCATTATTAGGATGGGTGCAGCAGCAAAGTGTGGCCTCTATGTCAGTGGAGTGGTGAATCCACTCTGAGGTTTAGTCTCAATTTTAAAAGAACTATCTTAAGTGCTGAATTTATTGTGTGCCCCTTAAACAATAACAATTGTATGGTGTGTATGTGTGTGTGCTTGTATTAAAAGAGGGTTCACTAATGGATCCCTAGGAGATTTACTGATGATTTTCAAAAAGGAAAAAAAAGTGAAAAGTGATCTTAGGGAAACTTACCTGCCCCATGCATGGTGCTGTGGACAGGCGTAACAGAGAGTGGACCCAAAGATCCTGAGGTAGAAACCTGGAAGAGGGGAAAATGAGTTAGGTTCATTCTTGAGAGGGGCTAAAGATATGGTTTTGTTTTGTGGAGTACAAGGGACATGGCTGGCATAAGAAACTGCAATCCATGCCAAGCCAAAGAAGCCACGTAGCACCATCCTGTATGCATGTCTGCTTAATGGGGTTTACTCCCAAGTAATTATTCTTTGCCGTAGAAACCCCTATGAAATTCATGGGGTTGCCATAAGTCAACAGGCAACTTGAAAGCACACACACACCTTTGCGGCCTTTGTTCAAATAAAGGAAAGCTCTTCCTTGTTGGTTGCTGCTTGTTGGTCCACTTTATTTTACTAGAAGACATGAAAAAAACAGGGGCATTCTGTGGCTCTGATGTCAGTGGGGTGGTGAGTCTGCTCCAGGATACAGTCAGAACTTTAAAGGAGCAGTCCAAATGACTGAACCAATTTTGGGGGGATAAAGTTCAGCACCTTGGATAGCTCTTTGAATGTTCAGTGCCTCCCACTGACCTGGGAGTCACCAATCACCACGAGTAAAACAACAGATTTCTTGGGACTTACAAAGTGGAGCTATGACATTTAATGGAGTAACTGGATAACTGAATTTTTGTTTGTTTGAAAGACAAGTTAGTTTAATTAAAAAGTGTCAATGAAACAGGCAGTTTATTAAATGCAGTGCATATCATTGGTAAGAAGAAAACAGTCCATAAATGAAAAATATTAAAGAAGATAAAGAACAAAGTATAATGCAAAAAGGGAAAACTCATTGCACCCAGAAGTCCAGTTTAAGACATCCACTGTACAGATTTTTCACTTGATGGAAGCTTGGAAAAGTTGTGCGGTTTTTTGGGTGATAACCTCCCAGAATCCCCAAGACCTTTGCTACCCAAAGTGGTGCTCTATGGACCAGTACTGGTGTATGAGCGATCGGCTGATAGTTCCTGAAGAGTGTCCAGGAAAGGAAGAAACATTTGTACCCTATGGGCACAGATACGGTACTGGCACTTGGTGCAATTTTTTGGATTACAGTTTCCAGAAGCAGAACTCTGGGGACTGTAATAATAAAAAGCAGCAACATTTACAAGCTCTGCTGTTGACCTGGGGTGCTTCCATAGGAGACTTTTAGTCTGCAACCACCTGTCTTAATCATGGTTTTTCATGGGGGAGGGGAAGGATGCAGGGGTATAACTTTGGGATTTCTAGCATTGCAGAGAGTGAGACGCTGCAAATTGTTCACAACTAGAACTCTTATATTTACTGTGCTTGCATTCCCTTGCTCAGTGTGCCTGACTCCTTTTCTTTGGATGCCTAAACTGTATTTCTAAATACTGAATTAAAGTTTTAGGTTACTGCAATAGCAGCAGTTTGGGGAATGAAGGGAAATGTATTTTTTTTTTTTGAGGGGGGGAGGAGGCAGATTTTTTTATTTGGGTATCAGTGCCCTCATTTTTCAGAGCCAGCGTGGTGTAGTGGGTTGAGTGTTGGACTAGGACACCGGGAGACCAGGTTTCGAATCCTCCCTTGGCCATAGAAACCCACTGGATGACCTTGGGCAAATCACACACTCTCTCAGCCTCCGAGGAAGGCAATGGCAAACCCCCTTTGAACAAATTCTACCACAAAAACTCTGTGATAGCTTCACCTTAGTGTCACCATAAGTTGGAAACAATTTGAAGGTACACAGCAGAAGCAATAACCTTCATTTTGCTGCCTCTTGTATTTACACCTCAGAAGGAGTTCCAGATATCATTGTCTTCTAGTTGTAGTCCTCCTGTGTTGTTCCAAAGCTTTTCCCATCTTTTTTTTTTTAACTAGGAGATAAAACAATCCATTCAGGATGAAAAGACAGAACAGCAGTACCACGTCTTTTGACCAGTGAGTGCTAGGAGCCCTTCATACGGACACATTCATGGTGATGCTAGGCATCACTTTGCTCCCATTCTTTACTTTTGTTGTTGTGTCTGATTTATGGTGACCCTAGGGTGAACCTATCATGGGGTTTTCTGAGGCTGAGAGTGTGTGACATGCCCAAGGTCACCCAGTGGGTTTTCATGGCTAAGCAGAGATTCAAACCCTGTTCCCCAGAGTCATAGTCCAACATACAAACCACTATGCCATGCTGCCTCCATCCATTCTTTAACAGCTGGATCTCATTGGGAGTCAGGAGGAATTGCTTCCAGAAGAGGATCACTAGAGGGCGCTCTCCTCTTTGGTTCCAGACTGATGAATCAGGAGAAAAATACTGTACTCTCTCCACTACCGACTCAGCATTTACATGGAGCCTTTTGCTGCTAGCTGCTGTTGATTCAGAAGAGATGAACAGAACGTATTACCCCTGAAGCGAACATCTTGGGCAACTGCTTCACATGTTGTTGAGTGATACTCTCCATCACAGTTTCAGTTGGATGCCTGCCTTTCTTTTTACTCATCACGATCATCCTCATGAGCAGAATCATAATCATCACCACCACCATCATTTCCTTACAACGCTTGAATGTGTAAGGATTTTCCCTCTCCATTAGCTCACTAACTCTTTCAACAGTCCTGCAGGATAAGTCTGTAATGTTATCCCCATATTACAGATAGGAGAGGGGGAAACTGAGGCAGAGAGAAATAATACTTTGTCTAAGGCAGGGTGGGCACACTCTGAGTCCAGAGGGCTTCACTGTCTGATTTCTGGATCCTGTGGAACTCCAGAAGGCCATAGTTGCCCTGTCGTAGCTGCCAGTTGGAGACCAGAAGTGACAAGGCTACTTTGGCTGCACATTGGCTACTTTGGCTATACAATATGACCCCTGTAGCCTGTGGTTTCACTTACCCATGTCCGGGAAGATATGTGTTTCCTAGGCATTTTCTAGATCCTCCAGTGTCATTCTATGGTATGCTTCTGCCAGCAGATGGGTTGGAAGCCATCCATTTCAATAAGGCTTGCTATTTCTGGGAACGTGTACTGTGCATTTAGGCATTTTTGACACTACAAACAGCTGGCACTTGGTGGTTAGTCCCAAGTAGAGTAAACTCATTTAATCAACTGTTGAATGGTGAGTCAACATTCAGGTAAATCCTGTCGATTCAATGACCCCACTCTAGTTGAGTTTAACGCTAGGCCAACATAAGTTTTGGAGGCTGAAAACAATTTTCTTTCCCATGTTCTCAACTGTTTGGAGAGTGGTGGTACCTGGGCCTTGGAGGGCTCTGTGGAGGTTCCAAGGGCTGCACTGGACCCCCAAAGGGACGCATGAAGCCCTCAGGGCCACATGAGTCTCAAGCCTGAATGAGCAGCTCTTACCAGTCTGGAGTTGTAGAGGGGGGATTTGATAGGAGAGGGCATTGGGCAGCTGATGCGCTTCTCCTTCTGGCGCCGGTTGCAGAACCAAACCCGGACCACTTCCTTTTCCATAGACAACTGCTCTGCAATCATGGAGATCTCCTCTGAGCTGGGCTTGGGGTTCTGCCAAGAGAAAGTCCAAGGTGAGCAAAGCCAAGCCAGCCCAGTGGCCCAACCATGCTTGGAGGCTGGTACAAGCAACAGCTTGCAGGAGCTATACACCCAACCATCCCCACCAATATTTGGTGGTCATTAGGTGACATCTGGAAATATTCCTAGGAGTCCATAGATCTGGGGAATTAAGCTGGCCTCCCCAATGAATGAGAGAAGGATTTCATACTTTTCCAGATTATGTGGATGTGAAGTAGATTTAACTGTTCTGGGGACAAAATCTGTGAACAGGGACAAGCCAAGAGTATTTTGGTGCCTAAAAATACAGCTGTTCCTCTCACTACAGTCATTTCCACCTCCATTTTCAAGCCCAGGACATCCTTTAAAACCCCATAGAATATCAGTGGGACCCACATTTACATTTCATATATACAGGTTAACCCTCAGATCCACGGATTTGTTATCCACAGCTTCACTAATCCACATCTGAAAACATATGTCCTCTCTAGTCATTTCTAGGTCCTCCAGTGCAATTCTATGGTCAACTTCTGGCGTTCATCTCATTGAAAATAATAGGGTTCCCTCTTACCCACAGCTTCAGGCACCCACAGAGAACATATCCCCTGCAGATACGAGGGTTGATCTGTATATATATATATGCTCTCTCTATTTCCTCCCATCTCTCTCTCCTGCCTGCCTGCCCTCTCCGCTCTCTTCCTATTCTGCATTAGGAATGAGCATGTGGGCAGCAGAAGCCAATTTTCACTGCCACCTCCCCTTGTGAGCCACAGAGAAGCATCCCACATGAATGGGAAGTGATGTCATATCACACTTCCTGCCCCCAGTTTTGGCCACAAACTGGCTGTTTCTAGAGGCAGTAAAGGCTTTTTGAGGGTATTATTTGGGGAAGAGGAAGAGTAATTTTTACAGCCATTTTAAGTAATTTGAGGTGATTTTGTACTTGATTTTTAATTTTATTTATTTTTAAAAATCAGGGTGTAGAGCATCAAAAAAAGGGGGGCGGTGCATGAGACCTATGGCTACATTTTCCCCACGCATACTCTACACTCTGTCTTTCCGATTAGCTTCTTTCTCTTAACCTGCTGCCCCTTAAACAATTAAAACAATAAATGGGGGCTTAACTTGAGGGAGACCCTTCTCCCTATATATATACCAGCCTAAATACTGAGGTTTGCAGAAGGGGCCCCAGTGGGCACAATACAAAGTGGGCAATACAATGTGGGAGAGAGCCTTGTTGGTTGTGGCTCCCTGATTGTAGAATGCTCTCCCCTTGGAGGCCCGAGTGGTGCCAACATTGATTTCATTCTAGTGCCAAACCAAAACAAGGTTTTTTTTAATTAAAGTCTTCAGGGAGTAATCAAGTCAACATGTACATAGTTTTAAATTGTTGTAGTTTTTAAAGTGGTTTTAACTGTTACCATGTTTAATACTTTTTACTTTGTTCACATGACTTTAAATCAGGAAATGTTTTAAATGGTTTATATTGTACACTGCCTCAAAATCTTTTGGTAAAGGGCAGGCTAGAAGTGTAACAATAAAAAGTTAATAATAATAATAATGGCCCATATTCATGATTAGCCTGAAATCCAAGAGAGTGAGTGTCAGGCAGAAATTGGGACATTTTCTGCTAAGAAGCCCCCATTGAAATGAATGATGGCATTCTCAGGCAGCCCTTGCTCAGCTGCCCGAGGGGCAGTGATGGCTGAGGGCTCCCATGACAGTGGGGAACAGTGGACCCACTCCAGGTTTTAGTTCAGACTTTAAAGGAATTTTCCAAGGTACTGAACCACCTTGGAGAGCTCTTTTAAAGCTTATCCAAAAACGTGGAGCAGATTCACCACTCCACTGACTTGGGACCCACTAACGATCAATACAAAGGTGTGGGGTAAGGAAGATAGTATCTCTGCCTTCAAGTGCCCCTTGGGCATGAGCCATGGAGGGAGGCATGTGTACGGGGGAAATGGGGGAAGCTACATCTTCTAGGGGCATATCTACAGCACAAAGTCATAGCATCTTGACACCACTTTGACAACCATGGCTCCAACCAATAGAATCCTGGGATCTGTAGTTGTATGAAGGTACTTAGAACTTTCGGCCAGAAAGTGATAATGTTGTCATTCAGGGGACTGCACTGGAGAATGCTAAGTCTCTCCTCAAACAATCAGTTCCAGGATTTATACGATGGAGTTATGGCAGTTAAAATGGTATCAAAGTGGTATAATTGAACAGTGTGGGTACACCCTAGGTCTCAGCATGCCTCCATCTTTCTCCTTTGGCCATCTGCTGGTTACTCTTGGGTGTGACTGAAATGCTTTGGGGTCTTTTCTTTGCCTGGGCCACAAGGGAGGCTCTAGCTGGCACTGGGGTCTCGGGTCAAGTGTCTTTGCTCCCTTCAAATCATCTTTGTCCAGTTGCTCATCTCTGTGCATAAGTGCCCAGTCAACAGCTGAATGTCAACCTCTAAATTTAGCCTAAGTCAACCACCCATTTTAGCATCACTTCCATGGCCTCTTTTGCTTACACCCTCACTCTACATGTGGGCAGTTTGTTTTCCTTACGTCTTGGAATCGCTTCTCCAAGGTGGAGCGAATGTTGGTCTCAATGCTCGTGCGTTTTTTTCTCTTGCGCCCAAACATCTCATTCACAGCTGGATAGTTGGAGGGGGTGCTGACAGAAGAATCCAAGGGGGAAGATTCTGAGGGGTGGAGAGAAAAGAGATAGGGGGAAAAAAAGAAACACAGAGAGATAGAGAATGAGAGAGAGGGGGAGATTAATTTAAATATGACACATTGGTTTTGGCAAGGATATCATGTCTGATTTGGAAGTTAAACTGGGTCAGGCTGGGCTAGTATTTGGAGGGGAGCCATCAAGGAAGACCAGATGCTGTAGGCTTCTTTTCAGAGGAAGGCAGTGACAAAGCCACCTCTGAACATTCCTTGCTTAAGAGTATTCCTTGCTTAAGAAAACCCTAGGAAATTCATAAGGTCGTCATAAATTGACATGAAGGCACATCCGGGCTACCCATGGCAATAAACAACAGGGGGAAAGTCTGAAAGTACATTAGTAAGAACATACAAGGAGCCACATTGGACCTGACTGAAGTCCTATGTAGTCTATCATTCTGGTGCTATCAGAAGTCTATAACAGGACATGAGTTCAAAAGCATCTTCCTATTTATGTGCCCCTACAACTAGTATTCAAAGGGGTGCTGCCTAAACATGACTAGCAGCCATTGATCGGCTTACTCTCCATGCATTGGTTACTGATCGGCTTCTGTGTCAGAGGGGTGGTGAGTCAAATCTGATTTTTAGAACAAAATTTAAAAGAGCTATCCAAAATGCTGAAATGTATCACCAAATAGGTTCAGCACTTTGGATAGCTCATTTAAAGTTCAGATGAAGTCCTAGAACAGATTCACCACCAGCTTCCATTGTCTCCATGAATATGTCTAATTTCCATTTCAATCTGTCCTGGCTGGTGGATGTGTTAGTACCCAAGGGAGAATAGATGAGGCTGAACAAGTTGGCCGATGGTCGAGATCGGAATCCTAGAATTTCCTCAGAATCATGCACAGTGAGCAGCTGAAGAAAGAGGTTCACAAAAGGCAGAGGGTTCAAAAGCTACTGAAGAGAAAATGAACTTTCCCTTTGCTCTTTCAGTAGCTGCAACGTAACCTTCCAATGGAAGGACAAATTAGGAAGAAAATTGATGACTGTCAAGGATCTGTTGTACCATCCTTCTTCCTCCCTGCTCATTTTCCCCCTTTGTTTAACCTCTACCCCAAAAGAAGAGTTATGGTGTTCTAGAAAGTTGGTACATTTTCCTAACATTTCCTGGTTGATCTAATAAAAATACATACTGTATTTCCTTGCCAAGATTGCAGATTATGAGAGCACTTGATTGCCCTCTAGTGGACATATGGCATGGTGTAATGCACAAGGCCTTTTATCTCAGCAAAATCACACAGCATTTAAAAGTTTAAAAACCTCGGCAGGTGAGGGATTTAGCTCCTTCCCTGACATGAAAGTTAACACCACACCCCATACATGTTGAGATAGCACGACTTATGATATTAGGAAAAGCCAATAAACAAATGAAGACCAAACCAAACCCTGGAAGAGATGTATGAAGTGTGTGTGTGTGTATTTCATAGAATCATAGAGTTGTAAAAGACCACAAGGGCCATCTAGTCCAACCCCCTGCCATACAGGAACACACAATCAAAACACACCCAAGAGATGCCCATCCAGCCTCTGTTTAAAAACCTCTAAAGAAGGAGATTCCACCACACTCCAAGACAGTACATTCCACTACTGAACAGCTCTTACTGTCAGGAAGTTCTTCCTAATGTTTAGATGGAATCTCTTTTCCTGTAATTTGAGTCCATTGTTCCTCTTCCTAGCAGCAGAAAACAAGCTTGCTCCTTCCTCAGTATAACATCCGTTCAGATATTTAAACATGGATGTCATTTCGCGTCTTAACCTTCTCTTCTCCAGGCTAAACATACCCAGCTCCCTAAGCTGCTCCTCATAGAGCATGGCTTCCAGACCTCCCACTACCCTGGACACCCTCCTCATTCCAGCTTCTCAATATTCTTCCTGAATTGTGGTGTGCAGAACTGGACACAGTATTCCAGGTGAGGTCTGACCAAAGCAGAATAGACTGCCAGTATTACTTCCCTTGATCTAGACACTATACTCCTATTAATGCAGCCCAGAATTGCATTGGCTTTTTTAGCTGCCACATTACACTGCTGACCCAATGTTCAGCTTGTGGTCCACTAAGACTCCTAGCTCCCTTTTGCATGTACTGCCATGTATTTGTGAGAGTGCATATGTGTGTGTAGAATGGAAAATCTCTCTGTCTCAATTTTTCCAAGTGTGTCTAAATCCCACCCATATTTTCTCATCTCCGTGTTTCATATCAGGTTGGGAGACTTTGTGTTTTATTCTTGCATCAAAAATGGCACAATTTTAATGCATTTTCCCTAATCTTCACAATGAATCTGATTTATGCAGTTTTCCCACTTACTCTATGATTCTATGAAGAAATGATATGCCTGTTAAGTTGTTGTTTGCAACCATTTCAATAAAAGTTATTTACAAGCAAAGCTTTGAACACATTTGCACAAAACATTCAGCCACTCCCTGCATATTTTTATGCATGTTTTTGCAGAAGTGAGCAATACTCACTGATATGGGATTGTAGCTTGATTGCATATTTTAACACCCTCTACAATTAAATATTTCAGTTCAAATCCTTTTAGGCAATGATATGGCTCTCTGTCTGTGCATCTATACAGTTGTCCTTCCACATTTTCAGGTTAAGCATTTGTGGATTTGATTATATGTGGGTTTGATTAATATTTTATCTGTAGTCATTTGTAGGTCCTCCAGCACAATTCTATGATCAACTTCCAGCAGAAGTTGACCATAGAATCCTGCTGGAGGACCTACAAATGCCTAGAGAAGTGTGATCTCAGGTAAAATAAAAGAGCGGGCCTATATTCATGTTTTTTCTACTTTCATGGGGTTCCTCCACCCCCAAACCCTGCCAATGTTGAGGACCAACTGTACTCTTACATACATTTGAGATTCATAGCTCATTCAATCTAGAGCACTGAGAATTTGCTAGGATAATATGGAAAATTGTCAAGTTCAAAATTTTCTGGGATCACACACTCAAATGCAATGAGAAAAAGAGTGGTGGGGGTACAGAGAGTCACGCCCTCCAAAGAACATCACAGTTTACCCTAAAATATCATCTCACCTGCATCACTGAGCCACTTTTCCAGCAGTGGTTTTAATTTGCACATGTTTTTGAAGCTTAGATTCAGAGCCTCAAAGCGGGAAATGGTTGTCTGGCTGAAGTCATTTCCATAGAGCTTGCCCATGGCAAGACCCACATCACCCTATGGAAAACAGAAAGAGGTCATGAATTATACAACAGAGCATCACTACATCTAGCAAGTGATCTGCACAAGTGGAGCTGTGGTGGATAGGCAATCATCAAAAACACAGCTCAGGTGTTTCTTCCTCTTGTATTTTCTAGACTTATGTGTATATGGCTACTCAAAGGCTGGTTTCCTTCCTTCCTTCAGTTGCTTCTTCTTAGTTAGGAAAATGGCTGCTAGCAGAGGGAAGCCAGCACAAGGGGCTTCTGGAATGAAGTTTAGCCATTCTTTATCCTCTTTGCATTATCCAAATATAGATTTCCTTGAATACAATAAATAGCAAGTTGCTTTTCCTTTTGCTTAACAGCAGTTCCAGGAGTAATTGCTTCTCTTCAATACGGAAAAGCTCAGGACCACAGCCACTGTGCTCTGCCAGCAAAATGCTAAAAAAATCCTTAAAAGGAAAGGGGGAAAAGTGGTGGTGGTAGTGAAGAAATGATCTACATTTCCTCCTGCCCGCCCCATAATAAAAAGATAAGCCTACCCACACCTCCCCAGCCTGCCAGTCTTGCCACTTCAAAAGCCTGGGAGATATTGCACTAAGCCAAGGGGTGAGGAAAAGGTCTTTCCAGAGGCACAAAGGAGACCCTCCCCACCTGGGTAAACCCAAGTTTGATTCGCCTTTGCTTGAAAGTCTTGGCAAACTTTTCCAGCTCCTCGAGGTCGTTGGCTTCGTCTGTGGCCACGGAAGATGGCAAGTGCTTGGCAACTTGTAAATGCTGAGGAACTTCCATGTGAGGCTCGAGTGAAGATGATCCAGGGTGCCCGGGACGTCCCACTGCCTGAATAAGAAAACACACCAAAAATCCACTATTTTCAGTATAAGGTATCTGCACAAGTATTGTAACAGCTCACTCTACTCTCAGTGAGGATTCATGGAAGCTACAGACCCAACTACACACTCACACTCTGCTGCAATTAGTCCAGAAAGAATACCACTTCTGGTGTTCCCCTAAATCTTCTGACACTTCTCTTTTCTGCATGGATGGTGCCATTTTGGCTAAATAAGGATGGTTATTCAGAGACTGAGACATTAGTCCAAGGGCAAGAAGCAGGTCGTACCTAGATTTGAAACAGTCTATTTAAGCAAACCAGAACTTGGAGAAGTTAAATTTTTGGACTATAACTCTCAGACAATTCACAATTCAGAACTTATTCTACACAAAATTTGCATGGATTTTTTTTTTTTTTTTTTGGCACGGAAAACAGTGTTTTCTACACAGCAATATTTCTGCACAGAGAATGCTGTTTCCTGTGTAGAAAAATGCTGTTTTCTGCACAAAACCCCAACATACAAATTTTGCACAGAATACATCCCAAACTGCAAAGATTATCATCAGCTCAGAATTCTTCCCATCGGGGTTTCTGAGCATTTGAGAAACATGGTTTTCAACCATTTTAAAAATATTTTTGAGAGTTCCATCCCACCTGACCTCATTAAGAGAATGGCCATGGGGCAGCAAGAAAGCTACCAGCCACACCATCATCCTCTGCCACCATCCTCTCTCTCCATGTAAGTAAGCCAGCCTGCTGGTATGGGACAGGATGTTGACCACTGTGCAGGCTGCATGCTAAATCCAGCTCTTCTCCCACTTATTGCAATGAGGAAAGCCAAGTGAGGTTTCAAATGTAAGATATCAATGCCAGATATCAAATTATTTGGTAGGAACACTGACTATTTTGAGAAAAACTGCAGAAATTTTTGTATTGCCCTATGAGGAGTGGCTTAGGGAGCTGGCTATGTTTAACCTAGGGAAGAAAAGGTTAAGCGGTGATTCAGATAGCCATGTTTAAATATTTGAAGGGATGTCATACTGAGGATAGAGCAAGCTTGTTTTCTGCTGCTCCAGAGACCTGGGACAGGGAGCAATGGATTCAAACTACAAGAAAAGAGATTCCACCTAAACATTAGGAATTCACTGCCTCAGAGTGTGGTGGAGTTTCCTTCTTTGGAGGTTTACCATCTGTCAGGTCTGCTTTGACTGTGTGTTCCTGCGAGGCAGGGGGTTGGATTGAATGACTCTTGTGGTCTTTTCCAAGTCTATGATTATATGATTTGAACAGGAGAAACATCCATGGATCGTCTCCAAAGGCTTTGCAATTCCAAAGGCAGACACAGATTTGCTCCCCCTCATCATATTCCTCCAACTTCCACTGATACCCATTTTGATGCATAAGATTCTCCAAAGCATTTCCTCCACTGCTGTAATAACTGCTGACTATTTGATGTCAGGTACTTGAAGCTCTCTCTTCAATTTCATTAGCTGGCGCCTGCTATTTGTCCAGATTTGAGAAAGGGATTTAGTATATATGACAATAACCTGTAGCTGAGGTGCAATGGGATTTCATAACTGATAGAGTATTTGATACCTGACATGCAATCGGATTTAGGATTTGGTAATGTTGAAAATGAGATGAAATAGTGTCTAGTGGCCAAGATCCAGGCAGCCTGCTAGTGGAGTGTAGGTCTCCACTGGTGTCAACACTAATTTTTTGGAGGGCTGAGCTTGCTCCTTCTTCACTGTTTCCTCCCCAGGTCTGTAGCAGCAGCTCGGTGGGCTCTATAGCTCATCTCTGTCCCTTAGCCACTGATGGCTGTGGAAGTGCACATAGGCATGCTCTTCCTGTCCTTCTGCACCTGGAAAAGAAAGAACAACCACCAGCAACAACCACGGCTGCTCTTTCTTTTCCAGGTGTTCAAGAGCTGCTGGAACCACATCCAGGTGCACCCCTGCAGCTGACCAGTGGGGGTGGGGGGCAGGGAGGGACAGAGGAGCACTGAAGAGCACCAAAGAGCCCCAGCTTTCATTGCACACCTGGGCCAAGGGCATTGAAGAAGGAGGTACTTATTACCTCCTTCTGCACCATGCCTCAAGGTACATACAATGAGGCAACCAGATGTTAGCCAGCATATGTCACCAACTGGATTCTAGCCTGTATTTGTCCACTCACAGATTACAGTGATTCCTAGGTATCTGCTGGGGTTTGGTTCCAGGAGCCCCCATGGATAGCAAAATCCATGGATGCTCAAGTCCCATTACATACAATGGCATAGTAAAATGGTGTCCCCTATATAAAATGGCAAACAGCAAGGTTTGCTTTTTGGAATTAAAAAAATATATATTTTCAAGCTGTGGATGGTGGAATCCATGGATATAAAATCCATGGATAAGGAGGGCCGACTGTATATATATTTTGGTCCATAAAAATGACCCATAAATCTAGACGCAGTTGTATTTTGATATGCCCAAGCTTCCAGTGACAGTTTGGACTATTTGAGAATTTGGCTTGGCTGGGTTCAACCAAACTAACCTAGAGTTACCTGAGGTGATAAGCTGTGTCCGTGTTGGGGAAGGAGAAGACCACTCTGCTGCTGAGGGAAGGACAAAAGATTTGACTGCAGAGCTAAAAAAGAAAGACAGAAAAAGAGAGAGAGGATGAGGATGATGGTGGTGATGATGATGAAGAAGAATTTTATTTACACCCCACCTTTCCCCCAGAACAGGGATTTCAGGTGGTTTACAAACTGAAACACAATAGAATTAAAATTACAATTGTCCCTTCATATTCACTGGGGTTTGGTTCCAGGAAACCCCCCCCCCCATGGATACCGAAATCCATGAATACTCAAGTCCCATTATATGCAATGGCATAACAAAATGGTGTCCCTTATAGAAGATGGCAAAATCAAGATCTGCTTTTTGGATTATTACTTTTTAAAGAATATTTTCAAGTCGTGAATACTTAAATCCGTGGATACGAAGGGACAACTGTATTAGAATGGAGTTAAGCTATCATCAACTTTTTAAAACAGTTTAAAGAATGCAGTTAAAAATAATAAGCAACAGGTTTTTTTTTTAAAAAAGTACAATTTAAAACAATTTAAAAAGCACTCTCATTAAAAGCCCCTTCTTGAAAAACTTTCAGTTCTTAAAATTTTTTGTTGGAATAATAATAATAAAAAAGCAAGCTTTGTTTGTTGATGGAAGTACAGCAAGGGGGGGCATTCCATACCCCCCAACTGTCCCAATTTTGCAGGGACAGTCCCAATTAATCCTCTGTTGTCCCACTTTTTTCCGCTGCTTTTAAAATGTTCCAGTTTCTCTCTTGTCCATTTACTTTCTCTCTTCATCCTCAGCTTACTTCCATTGCTGCCAGCTGAATTCAAAATGCAAAATTTAGTTTGTAATCAATTAACTCAGCAGTGGGAAATGAGAGGAGGGGGTGAAATTTTGCCCTTCCCCGGAGGCTCAGGCAAAAGCAAACTGCTGCAGCGTATCCTAGCTCTGTTCTTCCTCATTAATAACATTCGCCACCTTGGCCACACTTTGATATTGTTTGGCTGCATGTGTCTCAGTTTTCACCTGTGAAATATTGGCGGTTGTGCCATTCTAACCTTTCTAGAAGATGATGCCAGATATGTGGTCTCTATGTAAAGATTTTCATTTCACCAAACAGGTGTAGAAGCAGAGAGAAAGAAGTACCATTGACCATTTCTGTGAAACTGAAGCCTTCCCTTCCCCAAACCCAAAATAAGTTGATCCAGAGCTTGGAAAATGTACTTTTTTTTTTGGACTACCAGAATCCCTCAGCCAGCATGGACACTAGCTGGGAGATTCTGTGAGTTGTTTTCTCTACAGGGAATTTTACCAAGCTCTGACACAATAAAAAGAACCAATAGTTCTCTACTTTGTGTGAGTTCACACAAGGCTTGTTCATCGTTCAACGACTGTGGCACCAAGTGGTGTGAAGAGGCCATCACATAACTTTTCATATGGTTGTACATCATACAACAACGGGTGCCTGAATGATAGACAATGGATATACCCACACCACACAATGACAACACTTTTGATACCACTTTAACTGCTGTGGCTCCATCCTATGGAATCCTGAGATTTATAGTTTCAGGAGCTACTTAGAATTCTCTGCCAGGGAACTCTAATGCTATAGTTCAGGGGTGTAGTTCAGGGCATTTGGTAATTGACTGGCTGTGTTTTAATGGGATGTGTGTGTTGTGTACTTTCACTCAGATTATGGAGATTTTCAGACAGGCAAAAATCGTCCCTTGCCGCGCGAGCAGCCTCCCGAAACTGCTGCGCGGCAAGGGTCTTTTTCGGACGACGCTGTGCCTCTAGCGAAGCCGTCCGTGTCACTTCCGTGAAGCTTGGGACGGCTCCGCGCCATATTTCAAGCACGGAGGCTGCCCGTGATTGAAATATGACGCGGAGCCGTCCCAAGCTTCACGGAAGTGACACGGACGGCTTCGCAAGAGGCACAGCGTCGTCCGAAGAAGACCCTTGCCGCGCAGCAGTTTCGGGAGGCTGCTCGCGCGGCAAGGGACGATTTTTGCCTGTCTGAAAATCTCCTATGTCTTAAATACTTTCATACTGTTTTAATAGGATAGCTTATTTAACTGGCTTTTAAAATGTTTTTTTTAATCATCAGGTTTTTTAAAAACTTTACTTAGTTTTAATCTGTGTTGTAAATTGTTTTGGATCTCATATTAGGAGAAAGGGAGGATATAAAATAAAAAAGAATTATAAAATACCTCCCCAATACTACAGGATTCTGTAGGATGGAGCTATGGCAGTTCCAGAAAAGTGGTATCAAACTTATACGGATGCATTGTGAATACACCAATAGCATCTGTGAATCTACCCTTCTTTCCCTACAAGAGGAAAGGGAAGCACACATCCCTCCAGACTGCAGTTGTTGGACTGTAACTCCTAGCACTGCCACTGTTGGTTAGGGCTGCAGTCCAACAAGACCTGGAGGACCACATAATTCCTCCCTCCTCCCCCTCCGTATCAATGTGTGAAGCAAAGTGGCATGGCATTAAGCTTCACGGTGGAAAGCTGAAGCACTTATATGACAGTTGTAGCCTCGCCAGACCGGGGGTAGGGGGGGAAATCTGTTGTAAGCTAAGTTACAGTAGTACTATTTATCCTTGCTGTGCAACTGTGTGGCCAAGGTTGTGAAGCAGGAGCTTGCCTGAGGCTGCTTAGTGATAATTTTGCATTTCCAAAACAAGATGGTGCAACAGCACCAGAAATTATATGCACATCAGTTTTATTGCAAGACACCGAACAGACAGATTGGCTGCCATCCCTTTTCCTCATTATGCATTTTCAAATTGGGACTTTGACTACCTCCATCAAAGGGCAGATAGTATCTGAGCAATAGGGTTATGATCTGTACAGGGCAAAGACAAGCAGGGTGCTAAATGAAGAAGGAGGCAAAAAGAATCCTTGACTTGGAAAGGGTCCCAAGGATCATGTAGTCCAACTCCCTGCCAGTGCTTGAATCCTTGAAAGCTAAAATCTTCTTGAAAGGTGGCCCTCCAATTTCTGAGTAAAAACTACCAATGAAGTAGAGTCCACCACACTCTGAGGCTGTCTAGTCCACCGCCTTAGCATCAGGAAGTTATTCCTAGTTATAATTTGAATCCAAATCTGAATCCTGCCCTCCAGAGAAAGAGAAAACATGCCTTACCATCTTCCACATGAGAACTTTTTAGAGAAATGGAAGATGCCTGTCACATCACCTCTCTGTCTTCTTTCCTCCAGGCTAAACATACCAAGTCCATCAACTGTTCTTCACAGTGCTCAGTTTCCAGGCCCTTCAATGTCTTGGTTCCCTCTGGCCACATTCCTGCTTGTTGAACAAGAAGGAGAATGACTCTGGGCTGGGAATGGCCTTCAGAGCAGTCAGATGTTAAGCCCAGGACTGGGCAACTTGTGGCCCTCCACACTTTGGACTGCAAAAACTCCTCCCACCCTCACCACTGGCCACATGTCTAGTGACTGATGGGAGCTGCTTTTGAGGCATGTTTAAAGCCATTCCTACTGGGTGTGTTGTAATTCACTTGTGGAACCGAGATGCCTTGTGGTTGGTTAGCAGTCCAGAGGTCAAGAGTGTATCAGTCAGAAGGAACTAAAACCAACAGGGGATTCACAGAAGAGTAGTCTGGATTTGAAAACAGGGCCAGGTCTCTGAGATGGCTTGGATGTCTCTCTCACAGAGTTGGTGATCAATGTTGTTTCCAGCTGCCATAGAGCATTTGCTGCCTCCCTTATTTAGGGAGACTGATGGTTCAGTGCGAACAGCGGGGGGCACACAAAATGACCTGCAGGTGTGTGGAGCTTCTCCCCATACACGCCAGTCCTGCTAGTGTCTTCAAGGGAGGCCCAAATGGGTGCCAACTTTTCATCTGAATAGTTCATGCATGGAAACTTCTCTGCTACAGACAATCCTGACATTCAGATTGAGGAGAAGATGGTTTTAAAAACAACAACAACAGCAACAAGAACAACACAAACGAAGAGTAAATATAGAGATGCAAATCTCTTTACATACTATATGCCAGCTTTAGAGAGTGTTGCTTCCAATCTGAATCAGCATTCTTGGTTCACTGATTAAATTGCATTGTGTCCATTTGTCTCCTCTGGGTGTTCCAAAGCTAGGACTGGGTATTTACTTTGGACACAGAACCCCTTCCTTAAAAAACGCCTCGGTTGCATTCCAGCCATGTTCGGAGGCCCATGAGTTGTTTGCCTTTGCTTCAGTTCTTTGCAACCCATGTTTAGCAATTCAAAGCTGGAGAAGGAACTTTTCTCAGAGACAAAGAAGCACATGTCTGGGGTAGAGCACAAAAACTGTCTTCACATCCTAGTTTCAAAGAAGAGGGAGCTCTCTATTTTGGGGACGGGTGGAGGTTTTTGGGTTCAAAAGTTGCTGAGAGCACCGGCTGGGGCAAGGGTGTGCTCCCATCCTGTCGCTGAGGAGGCTGAGTCACCGCAGGGATCAAGGGCATGCAGCCTTCCTGAAATCCTGGCTCTCCTCACCCGCCTGCGTAACTCTGGTTTCATGTCTTTTGACTACTTCAGCAGAACCCTCGCTTCACCTCTTAGGTCATGTCTCCAGAGGAAACGAAGCAAAACAAAGCTGTCGAAACCACTGGCGATTCATTCACCTGCCAGGCACCTTGCAAATTAGGGGCATGGATGTCAACATAATTAGGCGTGCAAACCACTAGCGGGGCCTTCCAGAACCTGGAGACATCACATCTATTGTCATTTAATCAATGTGGAGTGTGATAGGATCTCAATGAGCCAGACAAATTAGCCAAATGGCTTTGCCTCCCAGCTTCAGGGTGGGCTCATGTAAGCATCTTCCAGGATGGGAGGGGACAGAGGGGGAGGCAGGAGAGTGCCTGAATATGAATATATTAACACTGATTAAAAATTAATCCTGAAAAGAAAGGATCGACTCAAGAGGCTCAAGGAAACCAGGAAACCATGGCTCCAAGGATAATGCTGCCGGGAGCTGAACTTTGATTCTGAAACAATTAACTTCCCTACATTGGCATAAAAATACAAGGGAGGAAAGACAGGAAGAAAGCAAGGTTTAAGTAAAGAAAGAAACCAAACTTATTATTCTTCCCCCCCACCCCCAACATTCTCAGTGATGAAAGTGGACAGGAAGCAATGAGTTCAAAGGTAAATAAATATGTGCAGGATTCATGGGTGGACTTCTGCCGGTGGAATGGCAGAATCTGGTGGAACCCAAGAAGCAGGCAAACTCCTTCCCATTGATGCCCTCCTCCAGTCCTCTCAAAATGGCCCTGGAAAGGTGAGAAACCCTGCAGAGCTGGTTTTGGGTAGACATGGAGGGAGGGGAGGGGAGAGGAAGGATGTTCTAGGTGTTATAGCAGGACATTGGATTTAGCCTCTTACTCATCAATGAGTTAATAATTTTATTTATTTAATTAATTTATATCCAGCTTTTCTCCCATTTGGGACCCAAAGCAGCTTAGTCCATACATTAAAACAATATACAGTCGGACCCCTGTATCCATGGGGGTTCCGTTCCCAGACTTACCACGGATACTGGATACCATCGATAATAGTAAACCCTATTAAAATAACGGACTTCCGGTAAAAGCATACCCTAGAGTTTCATTGGAGGACCTAGAAGTTGCCTAGAGAAGATTCCCCTCTAGGCATTTTCCAGTGCGACTCTCTAATTGCAGCCTTTTGGACCTGCTGAAGTTTCCAAACAGTTTCCAAAGGCAGCCCCACATAGGGTGTAATAGTAATGGATAGTTCATCATTTTGTGACTACAGCATAGGATGGCCATGTGTCCTGTTTTACAGAAAGCAGTCCTCTGTTTTGGCAGTCCACTATTTCCAAGCAGTCCAGTCAAAGAAGGGCCACTGAAGGGCAAGAAGGGGCGTTTGAGTTGCCCACCAATCATTCAAAGCAAATGGAAAGCAGTCCGAGCAACAGGCACACAGATCATCAGGTCACAATTTTCCCTGCTATGGTGAAATGTTATGCATGTCTATTTAAATTGTGATCGTCATATCTACTTTTGCATCAGATTATGCTGATGTTATGCACACCTCTTTTCCTGTTTTCTCTGGTCCTTTTTTTCTGCCCGATGCATTTCTTTTCCCATTTTCCATAATGCATAAATGAACACTGTACTGTAGTATAAGACTGAGCAGCGATCTGGATGTGTAAACTCATCCCAAAAATCAATTGCCTCCAAAAGAACTTCAGCACCATTTAAATAATACTTCTGGATCTGGGTGAATTCATACATTTTGGCTTCAGCATTCATGTAATGAGAAATGAATAGTTGAACTACTAATAGTAGTACCAATAGATGGGTTATTACTACTACTATTAGTCGTAGTATAGTACTAACAATAGTACTACTAGTATTAGCAGCACGAGTACTACTAGTACTAGTGGTAATAATAATAGTAAAATAATACATTGGAGCATCCCACGGTGCATCTACACTGTAGAAATAATGCAGTTTGACACTGCTTTAATTGCCATGGCTCCATCCTACAGAATCCTGGGAGTTGTAGTTTTGTGAGGCACCAGCATTCTTTGACAGAGAAGGCTAAAGACCTTGTAAAACTACAAATACCAGGATTCCATACAATGGAGCCACAACACATAAAGTGGTGTCAAATGGCATTATTTCTACAATGTAGATGCCCCCAGTCACTTCCCATACCTTATTTTGGTGCAACCACAACACTGTCTCTATAGCAGAGGTCAGTATTATATCACCCTTATGTTTTGGATGGGGAGGCGGTTTAAAGCTATGAGTGACTTGCCTCAAGTTCAATGCAGAGATGAAATGTGAATTGGACACTTCCCAACTCATAACTCCGGCCCTGTAAAGGCTTTTGTATGTATTAACAGGATGCTTTTCTGTTTGTCTTGAGCCTGCTTCATCAAGTGCATTTGATCCACAGCACACCCTTCAAATTAAATGTGTTGACTTGCTAATTTAAACCTCCTTTCCTAAAGGTTTTTAGTCCCACCCAACAGGAGCAGGAGGTTCCCCACAACTGTGTCTTAAAATGTATAGGTAAACCTCGGTTAACAAAGCAGTTGTGTTCCTGGGCATTAATCTTTAACAGAGAATTGGTACCAGATGCAGAAATAACATGCAAAGAATAAGGATAGGTTCATCCTACACTACAAAAAAAGAAGAGCAGCTCAACATGTTTGAGCAAACTTTTTATGCAGAACTAACAATGTCTCCGTGTGAAATGAAATAACCAGGTTACATAAGTGTTGCAGAGGCAAACAGAAACATTTCTGAACCTTCTAGAGCAGTGCCTCTTAACCTTATCTTTACACCAGGGACCGCCTTTAAATATCTTTTGTTGCCGTAGAGCCCCAAGACTTAACTCAAGATTTAAAACAACAACAACAAGAAGAATACCTGATAATAATAACAATATAATTACACCATCCATGAAACCTTCCCTCAGAGGCACTGGAGTGGGGTGGAGACTTTTCTCCTGCTTCCTGCAAGTTGTGGCTTGAGCAGGTTGAATGACAATGTGCAGGCCAAGCCAGCCAGCCAGCCTTTGCCTTGGCTCCTGTCACATGGCCACTCCACTGCAGGGAGGAGGTGGTCCAAGTAGCCCTCAAGCCTTCGCAGACCCCCTGTGAGGACATTGTGGTCCCCTGGGGGTCCATGGACCTCAGATTAAGAACCATTGTTCTAGAGGCCACTTGAAAGTTTCTTCCAAAATGCAACCAAAGCCTACTTTTTCTTTCACCAGCCCCCACATTCTTATCCTTTCTATTTTGGTGGCCAAACCTATATATCTATGCCTTTTCAACATGCTGGGGGGAGCTTTTGAGGCAGGCTTATCTGTTTCCCACCTTTCTCTCTGTTTTGTTGTTTGTGCATGCTCAGTAAGGGGTTCTGGAGGCAGCTGCTGTTTACTTTGGCTGTTGGAGGCAAACACAATCAGCTACAATAGGATTGGCTAGAAGAGAATCCCATTCTTTCCCAGCTTTGTTTACTATAGACACACTATTGCAACATGACACTGAAAGTTTGTATTTCTCCAGCCTACGTTCACCATCCTTCCAGTGCCGATGCTGCTAAAAAATTGCCAGCTAAGCAGAGGAGAAGGAGGAAAAGGGGGACTGGGAGGGCATAAAAAGCCTTTTTTAAAAGGGAGCTTCACTGCCAGAGGCTTTGCTAATTGATGTATGCTTGTCCATACTGCCTTTCAGCATGAGCTGGTTTACCATAAGAATGACAAACACTCATGTAAACATTGCACAGAGATTTTTCCATGAAACACCTGAGCTTGGAAAAGTTGCATTTTTGAGAGGGTCACTTCCAGATGTTCCCCAGCCTGGGGGATTCTGGGAGTTCTAGTCCCAGAAGACTAACGATTTCCAGCTCTGTGAAATACCCTAGCTCAGAAGTGACTCCTTGGTCCAGAGCTGGCCCAACTGTACAAGCATGGTTGGTAAGTACTCTGATGAAAGGGTGGTACTCTCCACAATATCTTGGCAAGAGGAGGAGCCATTGCCCAGCCCATGCTCTTGGAGGAAAAGCAAGCACATAGTAAACCAGCAGCACATTGGCTGGATATGCCTCTTGCTTTCCCCAGGAGGCTTAGATCTCAGAGAGCTGGATCCAAATGAACCAGATAATGGAGTTGTCCACATGGTGAAAATGCCCATCACAGAATTTGCGCAGAAAACGAGCTGTCTTAATGGGATCCCACATTGTCTCGTCATATTGTGAAGAAGGGGGAGCCAAAAAGAGAAAAACTATGTGAGAAAAGCCTTCGTGGCTTTTCCCAGCTTTTTAAAAAAGCTCCAGAAATATGTGCATTTTCATTCATTGAGACAAGTGATTTGACATGAATCGCTTCCTTATACAAGACAAAGTGCAAACCTGATTGGCTGGATGAGCACAGCAGGCAGGGCTGGGTTACAGGGCAGGTGCCCGCTGCCGCCATGTTGGATTTTCGCCTTAGTGAGTGATTGCTAAGGCAATAAAATTGAGGTTTGTGCTCTCTCTCTCTCTTTTCTGGGGGCAGGGAAGGAGGTGGAATATCACTTGTGTGCACCTTAGAAATAGTTTTTTTTAAAAAAAAAAGTTCGGTGGCAGCAGATTTAAAAACGTGACTAATCCACTTGTGGCCACGGTCTCATAGAATCATAGAATTGTAGAGTTGGAAGAGACCACGAGGGCCATCCAGTCCAACCCCCTGCCACGCAGGAAATCACGATCAAAGCATCCCCGACAGATGGCCATCCAGCCTCTGTTTGAAGACCTCCAAGGAAGGAGACCCCACCACGCTCCGAGGGAGTGTGTTCCACTGCTGAACAGCTCTTACTGTCAGAAAGTTCCTCCTCATGTTGAGGTGGAATCTCTGTTCCTGGAGCTTGCATCTATTGCTCCGTGTTCCAGTCTCTGGAGCAGCAGAAAACAAGCCTGCTCCACCCTCAACGTGACACCCCTTCAAATACTTAAACAGGGCTATCATATCGCCTCTTAACCGTCTTTTTTCCAGGCTAAGCATACCCAGCTCCCTAAGCTACAGCTACAGCTACTCTCAACTACAGGCATGCAGAGTTTATGGAGGCTGTAAAACCATTAAGCCCAATGTTTGCCTCTAGGGGAACCCCTAGTCTGATCTAGCACAAGGGAGTTGCATATGCATATCTAGAAATAACAAACAGGGATATTCCATACACTACCTTGTTGGCCTGCTGGGCCCTGAGAAAGCAGGAATAGGGGGACAGATTGCATGTGGCCAGGGACTTGCATGAGCTGCTGCAAAGTATGAAGAGAACTCATATCCTAGAAAAAGAGAAGAAGGCAGGTTAAATACAACACCATGGGATGCCTTCAAGCAGCTCTGTAGTCTAGCCATTGGCTGCCCGCCCCAGCTGTATGCCCACCCTGTAAGCACAGGAAAGCACAGGGGAATTCATACACATGCACATGATCTGAGTTAGAAGCTCAGTTCTTGGAGCCTAAATTTATCTCAGTCCTTGGAATCATAGAATCATAGAGTTGGAAGAGACCACAAGGGCCACCCAGTCCAACCCTTTGCCATGTAGGAATACACAATCAAATAATTCCCGACAGATGCCCCCCCCACACCTCAAACAAGCAAACAAAAAAACCTATTGGTGGCCCAAACTATTGTGACTGTACCTGCAGAATCTAGCCTATGAATATCCCCCCCCCTCATAGAATGACTCCCTGCATATAGAAAGCTTGTATGTCAGGGCTTAGTTAGAACCTTCTTCTTAATCTGCTCACTTTGGTGATCCAAGGGGCTTTTTCTTAATCTGGGGAAGCATCCGAAGAAGGGGAAAGGGGTCACCTCTCAGTGGCAAAGCATGGTTTGTTAACATGCTCTTGAGCTCAGGGTAGGAAAACCGGCAGAGCCCTGGACTCACCAGCTCTCCTTCATTTAGCAACTGATCAAAATATAACCAGCTGGGAAGGAAACAGCCCAGTGCCGAGGTGTGCAAAAACAATTTGGCAACTCAGCATTGTTACACTGCAGATTCATTACTGTATTTTCAGATGTTGTGAAACGATGCACACACGCAGACGCCTACCCTATGACAGGTGATATCAGCATATTTCAGAAGGTCTGTAGCTCAGTGACAGAGCACAAAGGAGCTCCCATGTTCATCCCTAGTCTCTCCAGGGCTGGCTGAGAAAGCCCCTTGTCTGAAACCCTGGAGAACTGTTTCTGATCTGGAATAAGGCTGCTTCCTTCATTTCTAAGTTTCTAGACATTCAGACTTTGGATTTTATCAGATGAGGCTAAAATTGCACAATTACAATGTCACAGTAGCATGAAAGGGCTCCTGCTATCACACAACATTGTCATTCTCACACATGGTCACTGTGTGATACAGCTGCTAATAATGCATCACTTTTAATTAAAGGGACAAGCCATCAATAGCTCTCAATATCACTTTTTTCACAGTATTGAAGAGCATGAGGAAATCACATCCCACTGTAATCACGAGATTACAGCATCAACGAATTCTGGGTGAGAGTGTGAAAACAATCCACAGGATGCTCTTTTAATGAACTGTCCCATTTTGTTTGTATGTTTTTAGGTTTGTTTGGTGTTTGTGTATTTATTTACTTTGCAAATTAAGGTTCTTTTGGAGTTTTTAAGCACACTCGCATCTTCTCATGAGAACCACTGAAATCTCACTCATGCTAAATCACAGAAGTAAAATCCGGTTCTTAGAGTGCTAGTGGTGGTCGTGTGATAATTCCATGGTGGTAGTATAATGCGATTTTGGCAACGTGCGATAATAAGTGTAATAATGCCACTATGTTTCTGCTTTCCTCAATAGTGGAATTATAGCATTTTTAGACACTGGTCTGATAAAGGGGAGCCCTGGTGATGCAGTGGTTAAATGCCAGTACTGCAACACAGTGTTGTAAGTTCGATTCTACTGGGCTCCAAGGTTGACTCAGCCTTCCATCTTTCTGTAGGTTGGTAAAATGAGTACCCAGCTTCTTGGGGGCAATTAGCAAAACACGTTGTAAACTGTTTAGGGAATGCTTTGGCACTGATAAGTGGCATAGAAATCGAGGTGCTATTGTTATTGCTATAAAGTCCTTTAAATTTGCTATCCAAATGTCCAAGCAATTTTGGGGACAGAGTTCAACATCTCAGAGAGTTCCTTCAAAGTTTGGACTACAACCTGTTCACTACCCAGAAGCCACCACTGCATCCAAACCCCTTCCTACAATTTGAATCAGTGGTAGCTTGGCTCCAGGTGCATCACATGTAGTTTGGCTCTTGGCAACTTGCCCTTTAGTCTGTGTGAAGCTGCTGCATTGAAGAGATTTGTGTGATGTGCAAACTACAGCTTGATGCCACATTCATAGAACAACCAGGGAGCCTGTGTGAAACAGCCAGGCTTTGACTGAAAATCTGGAAGTATTTGAGTATTCTTCCAACTCTATGATTATATGATATGATATAAGGTGCATGATGCTCAAAAGCATCCATGTTTTCATTCAAAGCATAGTTGCTTCACCCATTCTCCCAAGGTCATTCCATGAACATAGCATCAAGCGTATGATAAGGTGGGCCATCCATGCCATAGTCTTTCCAATTTCTATCTATGGGCACAAGAGCTGGACAGTGAAGAAAGCTGAAGGAAATCAACACATTTGGTCCTGGAGGAGAGTTCTATGGATACCATGAACTGTCCGAAGGACAAATAAAGGGGTCCAAAAGTAAATCAGGCCTGAACTCTCCCTAGAAGCCAAGATGGCTAAACAGGGGCTACTGTACTTTGGACATATCATGAAATGATACAGCTCTCTGTAAAAGGCCATAACACTTGGTAAAGAAGAAGGTACTTGGAAAAAAAGGAGACCACACTACAAATAGATTGATTCAACCCAGGAAGCCACAACCCTGAGTTTACAAGACCTGAGCAGGGCTGTGGACAAAAGGATGTCTTGGAGATCTCTCATTCATAGGGTCACCATAAACCAAAGTTGACTTAATGGTAAATAACAACAACAGAGGTGAGATACCAAGAGACTGCACTCCCAAGTTCTTGCTTTGTGATGGGCTCCTACTCCATCTGTTTGAAAAATTTGTTATTCAAGAATATATTATTGTGGCAGTAGGTGGCTTCCAAGTCAGTGGGTATGGTGAAGCCTCTCTGTTAAGTTCATCTGAATTTTAAAGGAGCTGTCCATGTTTTTCCCTAGTCCCCAAACAGGTTCAGTACCTTGGATAGCTCCTTTGAAATTCAGATTAATATCTGGAATAGATTCACCACCCCACTGACACTGACTAGCCACTTTTGACCTCCACATTTCAGTTGGATGAATCCTTGAAAAAACAATATTTATCAGTAAACCATACAAAAATGGAGAATGAGCCATGGCAAATAATCCAGTTTCAAACTGGATTATTTGTGCAGTGTGCATTTGGCCTTGGTCTCCAGAGTTGTAGTCCGACACTCAAACCACCGCACCACACTGGCTTTCCACTGACCAGATCCAAATAGGACTAGTTTCAGCAAGTCCTGCTGCACTTAGTGCCTTGAAATTCAGACCATGCCTCTAAAAAACACCCATCAATCAACAGTTGCCTGTATAAAATGCCCTTGTTCCTCCTTACCCCTGAAACTTGCCCTCCGGGCATCATTGATGGCCCCTGGGGTAGATGACTCGATCTGGAGGAGATGGCAGCTTGCAAAGAGTCACTGAGGTCTTCTGTTTTAATCTACAAGGGAGAGCAAAAAGAAACACACTAGATTACTGGTTTGACTTGCATCCCATTTTTCTCCCAGAACTGAGATAAAAAGAGACTCACAAGAAATTTAAAAACAGGCATGGATAAAAACACAGAATGTTATAATATGAGAATACAATCAGCTTGTAATGCTAAACATGGATGAAATATAAAGCAAATTAAAGGCAAATTGATATAGAAATACATTTGTCTCTCCATATCCACGGATTTGGTATCCACCGATTTACGTATTCACAGCTTGAAAATCTTCTTTAAAAAAATAATAATCCAAAAAGCAAACCTTGATTTTGCCATCTTATATAAGGGACACCATTTTGCTATGCCACTGAATATAATGGGACTTGAGTATTCATGGATTTTGGTATCCACGGGGGGACCTGGAACAACCCCCCAGCAAATATGAAGGGACAACTGTACAGCACTGATCTGTTAAAAGGACCTTTCCCAGAAGGCAGTCCATGCTTTTATATCACTGTAAAAACCACAAAAGAAGAACATTTGGGAGGAAGAGCTTAGGGAGTCATCGAAGACACCTATAAAGCCTCAGGTTGGGTGAACAAGGTTGATCTACTCCTGTATTTCAGTTCAGGCTGTTCTCCCTGGATTCCCTTTTCCTATCTCAGTGTTATCTTGGGTTTTGGCTTATAAGCATGCCCACCATGCCAACTGGCACAGAGACCCTACACGTGAGTAGGCCGGCACACACCATAATGAGCTTTCCATGCTCTGCCTAGCCCAGATGGAGGTGCCGCTGTGAAAGACATTTCAGCTACCTAAGGAAAGGGATAACATAAAGTTATGGGTCTTAGGCTACTGACACACTGCAGAAATAATGCTCCGGCACCAGAGCTCTCTGACAGAGAAGGCAGAATATTTCACAAAATTACAAATCCCAGAATTCCATAGCACTGAGCCATGGCAGTTAAAAGTGGTGTCAAACTGCATTATTTCTGTAGTGTGTCAGCAATCTTAGAGAATGGCCTTCCTTTAAACTTAGAGGATGTTTCACAGCCACCCAAGCGTTCTGCTCTCAGAATCAATACAGTACAATCTCAGTTTAGAATAAATACTTGAGACCCACACTATGAACTTCTTGGCAAGAGGATCAAAATTTTGTTTGTTCATTTGACTTTTATCCATTCTCTCACTCCCAAGAAAATTCACAATCAAATTCTGATGTGTGTAAATTTTGACTTATTTCACACTGATATGCATGAACAAATAATTCCAAAAGTTTTTTCCTTGGGTGAGATGATTATAGTTTTTGTGCATTTTTAATGATATTTTTGCTCTTCGGGACTTCTGGTGAAAATTTTGTTTCTGCAAAAAAAGTGGTTTTTTTGCAATAAAATGCACTGTTTTCTGTGCAGTTATGTGGATTTTTGTGCCAAGCATCTTGCATAAAAAATGTTTTTAACAACAACAATAAAAAGCCAACAGGGTTTTTTGGGGGGGGGCAGGAAAAAACCCAAGTGTTTTGTGGAAAGCAATTTTTCCCTCCCCCCCCCCAAAAGAAAAAAAAAGTCCCAAGTGTGAAAAATCTTGCTGATTTGACAAGTTTCTCAGCAGAATGTGTCAAAGGGATGAGACACCCTTTCTTGTCAAGGATTAGACAATAAGTGAGTATTCTTTACATCCTGAATTTGGGGGAAGGATGCAGATATAGATAGGAGACACAAAGATAGAAAAACAGATTCCACAATATTTGGACTAAGGGACAATAGCTGGCTGAAAATAATATAAAATCTGAGCAGCACCCTCCAAAAAGCCTGGTTATGGAGAATTAATGCAACTTCTATCGCAGCCCAGGCATTTCATCTACTTGTCCTTCATCTTTGATGATAATAATGACAAATGATCTTTTACTCAGATGGCAAGAGAACAGAGCCCAACTGAAAACCACAAACTGCTGGCCCAGGGCAAGAAGATCAGTAAAGTTTCTCAAGCCCCCCCCCCTTCATTCGTTTGTCACACTTTGCAGGGAGAATTGCCGGGAGGATGTTTGTCTGACAATCTCCTAAACTGCTACCTTACATTTCTAAAACTTCTCCAGAAGGAGGAAAATCATCAGAGGCTCTCCACAGAGATCCACACCACCATGGGTGGAAGAAAAGCCCGACAAAATTATCAGGAGACATGTACAATCCTCCATTTGAAGTTGAGGTTCTTTAGTTTGGGGAAAAAGTGAGTAACAGCAGCGTGGACCAAATTACAGTAGTTCCCCCATATCCATGGTGGATTGGTTCGGGGGGGGGGTAGATAATGAAATCCGTGGATAATACCAAATGACTCTGTTGTCATTCCCACCATGGGAGCAATCCCGAGCAGGGGATCCCAGGGGCGAAAGGGGAAGGGAGGCAGATCTACTTCTCCCCTCCCTTTGCCCCCATGTCACCATACGTTATGGAAGCGATCCTGGGGTGAAGATCCCTGGGGTGAAGGGAAGCAGATCTACCCTTCCTTCCCTTCCTCCCCCTTCCACCCTCTTCTGTCACCATCCTTGGATAACTGAATCAGCGGATGGCAAATCAGCGGATGCAGGGGGTGCTACTGTATATCTGAAGTGGAAAAAGAGGACGAGGGAATGTTTATCTCCCCTTGCAAGAGCCCGAGGCTGTCCTATGATTCTAAATGGTGGTAGATTTCAACGTAATGAAAGTAAATTATTTCTTCTTCACACAGTGCCAAGCTGATGGTATTTTGGGCTCATCCCACTACATTATGTCTCCAGGTAGATCAAAGTTTGCATCTGTTTGCAAGTTGTTTGTTTAGGTTTGAAGACCCAGATGATACTAACAGATAGAAACAACCCTACTGCTCTTAGATATATTCAGTATAGCCAACCATCTCATCATAATTCTGTACAGAAGCCAGGGAAGGTTGAGGATGTGCTTTTGGCAAAATGGGTAAAATGGAAAGAGAAAGAGAAATTGTTTAAGCAGAAAGAGAAATTGCTTAAGCAAGCTTTGAACTATTCAGAGTTGATTAAATTAACAGATCTCAAATGAGCAAG
Organism: Gambelia wislizenii; assembly: GCA_030847615.1. Lineage (NCBI taxonomy): Eukaryota > Metazoa > Chordata > Lepidosauria > Squamata > Crotaphytidae > Gambelia > Gambelia wislizenii. Next base: position 38,454,623 of record JAUMIR010000007.1, read on the forward strand.
AGACAATTCTTGCCACCATGGCTCCCATGTTATGTAAGCCCTGTGTGTGTGTGTGTGTGTGCACGTGTGTGTCTTTCTTACTTTTTCATTTCCATTCACCATCACTTTCTTTTTATGCTGTTATTAATCTCTGAGATTTTCTCCCCTTGCGTGTCTATTTTAATAAGTAAGAGAGCTGTGGGATTTGCCAAGCTCATAAGTCACAACAACCATGGTGGGGGAAGAAAAAAGAAACTCATTTACAATTCAGTAAAAGGCAGTATCATACATCATATAGACAATCAATTACATGTTGTGCTTTAGCATGTTGACAGGTTTTGATGAATTTTCCCTTAAACAAAACAAGCAAGATTTTTTCCCCGTTCTGTGTAAACTTAGGTCTGGGAACAAAACAAATACATTAATGTTAATAAAGGATGATCAGTAATAGACAAACTAACCGAAAAGTTTCACTGGATGGGACACTGGAAGCAAACTGATGGCTTTTACAGTACAAACAGATCTCATATGCCAGGCAAAATAACCAATGGACAAACCCACCAGTCACTCGTGTACCTGTATGGAGACATCACTTGGGATAGACAACTTTATAACCAATATGTTCACTTTATTCCTAGCTGCTGTATTTTATTTTGTTGTTGTTGTTGTAAGCTTGCAGCATGCTACCTTTTTAAAAAGTCAGCTGCAGTATTCGGACTTGCAAAACGTACTGGCCACTGACCATGCTGACTGGCAGGTTCAGGGAGTTGAGGTCCAAGAAAGGTTCAAGTTGAGGTCCAAGAAAAACTTCTCCAAGCTCTGGTGTTAGTCATGCAAACTCAATCACTTTATCTACTTTAACAAATCAGTTATGGATATAAATATTTAAGTGTGTGTCTGTATTGAACAATGTGGAAGAATATTGAGGATAGAGAACTGGAAAAGACTTCCAAAAACTAGTGGTAAGAAGTGGTGAAACACAAATCCCACATGGGAAAGGGAGTAAGAAGACATTATATAACACTCCAAAATCCAGAAAAGAGCGATACCATTATTGGCCAATCAAAATGCAGAAAATACATCATGTAAGTTTTCAAAGCTCCACTGGCTTCTTCATAAGACAAAAGATGTTGAGAAGATGGTATCATATGTTTTTTACAAAATGTAGGCCTGTGACTCTACCATCATCACTCTTCCTCTCCTGTATGTTTTTTAAAGCATTCTTTTGTGCCTGATGAAGAAGTCAGTGGCGCTTCAAAAGTCTGCACTGTGTAATTTCTGCATTTTGGTTGGCCAATAGATGTATCACTCTATTATGGATTTTGGATTGTTGTATTTTGCTGCGTGGCCATCACGGCTATCCTGAATATGTTTTTTAGGAAGATGTTCTCATCTAAAGAACTGTCTTCCCAAGAAGGCTAGACTCTAAAATGGCTTAAAGCATCATTTTGATTAATGAAACTTAATGTGAAATTTTGTATTTTTTTCTTACATTGGTTTTAAGTTTGGCCAACTATTTTAGAGAAGGTGTATACATTTTTTAAACAGAAGAAATAAACAGTATATCTGGGATTCTATATTAGATAGGCATATCTTCAGAGCTTGTGTCACCAGTAAATGTTGGTTTCTTTTTTTTCTTAAAAAAAATTACATTTCGTCCATTACAAATATCCCTTAATTTACAGATATAACATGCAAATCCCTCTTCCCTCCCTCTCTTCCTCCTAATTAATCATAGTTAATAAGCCAAATATGTATCACTATCTGTCACTGTAAATCTATCTCATCTACAAAATATTAACAAATAGGTTGTATATTGTTTTTAACATTCAAAATACAGTTTTACAGAAAAAAAAATTGTTCAGACAATGGGGTTAAATCCCAAGTTCACACAAGTAACAGAAATAATAAAAGGTGTCCAAATTGCTTGAGATGTATCCTCATTGACCTCTCCTCTTGCTAAAATTATTTTACATGTGAGCTTTTCTAATAGCGCTATAGATAACACTCTATTCATCCACATTTGTATTTAAAGACCTTCTAACATTTTATAAAATTTCACTATTTCTACTCTTCAAGCACTTTATAGGAGCGGTATAAGATCTTTTCATTATCAAATAAGGAAATTTACAGCAATGCTCCTTTATAATGTATTCTTTGACCTACTTTTTATTTTTTAAATTAACCATTACTGGTAGTTCCCCCCCCCCCGCATCCCAACTTGTTCAAATGCCCATGATAGAGAACATTTTTGCTATGTTAAGTCCGGAAAATCAAAATTGTGAATAAGGGAAATTGCTCTTATTCAGCCAGCCTTGGCTCACAAACATAAGCAAGGTTTGGAGAAACACTGTCAGCAGGACAAAACTTCCACACATGCACACTTCAGATAGACTGCATACATGTTTGCTCCTTTGGCTCATGTTTCTCCTTCAGTTCAGGTAAACAAGAACCCCCTAAGCTGATCCACATCATTTGTTTTAAGGAAAATTTTGAACTGAATTAAGCAATTCTGCTCCTTATTTGAAAGAGAGCTCTGTGAAACCTGAAAGTTTACACTCCAAGAAGAAGGAGAAAAAAATAAAGTAGCCTGAAAAACAGATGAGTTCCACTCAAATTAGACCTGTCACTCTCACTCTAACACCATCACTTTCTCTCACCCTTTTGACTTTTTTAAACTATCTTCTCCTGATGAAGAAGCCAGTAGGCTTCAAAAGCTAGCGAGATGAATTTTCTGCTTTCCAGTTGGCCTAATAAGAGCATTTCCATAATGGGTTTTCCTTTACAGTCCATAAAGCATCCCCCCCCACCCCCCAGTCCCAAAAAACTATCAGGCAAACTGTTAGTAGCAATGCATCTTCCAAGCAGTAGAGGGAGCCAAGAAGTGGAAAAAGTTTTCCAATAGGCTAATTGCAAAGCATAAACATTACCTTATTTATAATCGGAATTTTAGTGTAGAATCTGGCATGCTAAAAGAAGGTCTTAAACTATTGAGAGGGAAAGGGTGCACCATGCCTACCTCTACTTTTTGGAGGGTAGGGGGCAGACATACTGTAGAACTTATGCAAGAACTTCTAGAGAGAGAGGTAGACAAAAAGACCGACAGACAGAGTGCTCTGTGAAACCTGAAAGCTTACACTCTAAAAAGACACCCTGTTTCTAAGGGGAGCATTTAGAAAACAAAGTAACATAAGTTCCATTCTGTTGTTAAACCCGGTGTATAATTCTAGCTGCTCTGGTTCACCAACAATATGACCAAAAACCAGGAACTCCCAAAAGACTAAGGAAAAGAAAAATGTTTATACCTTTTACCCCCTTGTCCTTTCTCAGCTTGTTGCCTTCCAGCATGAACGCGTGCAAAAAAAATAATTGGCCTGTCTTTTGTAACCACAACCATTGAAGATTCCTGCACAAAGCACCCAAATATTCGTGGGTCCTTCTCTTGAAAGTAAAATCCAAAACAGCTACCAGGTCGAAGGACTAAAAGATGCCGGCTACTGGAATGATAGCTCTTGTTGCCCATGAACGGCCCGATCCCAATCGGCAGTGAGAGTGTAAGGAAGGCAAGCCATTTCCAAACTGAAATCAATTTTTCTGGCTGCCAAAACAGAAGGGGTTGGATGTGGGCCAAGCAGAAAGGGGTGTGTTGCTTGCATCTCAGCTTTGAACAACATGAAAACAGGAGGTTGAGGTTGGCACTACAAAGTAGCTGCCAGTTTGGTCTCTTGGAAGGAAACAGCACATCACAGCATCTCTGCCCCCTTCCACCACCACTGCCTTTAAAAAACCCAAGTTCTCAGACTTTTCATGGAGACCTAAAAACAAATACCCAGAGAAATCCTGCTGCACCTGGTTTCAGTGTTTCCTCCTGCTCTTCTTCCAATTCTTGCTTATCATCGTCAGTCGGTATCAGTCAAGAAATGCAACCAAACCACAAAAAGCTGGATCCAGAGCCAATCTATGTTGTTGTTTTAAATGAAGCTCCAGTTGCACATGCAGATCCTGAAGAGAATCTGAATGCAGATTACCCAAACAAAGCCCTGAATCTTGCTGAGCTTCCTGGGGTTTTGTCTAACTTAATGCCGAAAAGTAAATCATCTGTTGTTGTGTGCCTTCAAGTTGTTTATGACTTATGGCATCCCTAATTTGTTTAGAGGATTTGTATGGATTTGTGCAGAGGGGGTTTGCCATTGCCTTCCTCTGAGGCTGAGAGAGTGTGACTTGGCCAAGTTCACCCAGTGGTTTCTGTACCAAAGCAAGTATTCGAACCCTGGTCTCTAGAGTCCTAGTCCAACATGAAAACCCCTATATCACACTGGCTCTCTGAAGCCTAATTAGCTCAGGTAAAACATTTTTTTTTTAAAAAAAAAAGAGAGAGAAAGCAACAGGAGATTGTAAATGTCCTCCACTGTCAATCTCAAGGTTCAGGGTTTTCAGCATTGAGATAAACATAACGCTGATGTAGGTGCCAATTCCTTCCTTGGAAGTGGCTCCTGTGCTTTTGACTTGTGTATCTCCAAAGGTGTGAAATCCAGCAGGTGTGGCTTTTCTCTATCTCTGCATTTGCAGGTGGAGACAAGCTGAACTTGTAGAATCTCCTGGTGCCATCCAGCTCTTAAGCAGAGTGTTTTAAGAAAAGATGAAGGAATAGTTTAGAGCAAGGGGTAGGAATCATATGCCCCCTAGATGCTGTTGGACTGCATTCCCAGCATCCCTCACCTTCGGCTATGCTGGTTAAGGCTGCTGGGAGTTGCAGTCCAACAACATCTAGAGGTCTATCTTATTCCCATTCCTGAACTAAGTTAAGCTATACACATCACCCTCTAAAAAGCCATGGTTTGAGAAAAAGAGAGACAGTGTTTCTCTTCCATTAAACAGAAGTGTTGCTCACTTGGGATTTTTTTTGAATTGGAGAAATAGAGCTATCAGATACTGGTGTTTGTAGAAAAGTGCAAACCAGAGTTATTTACATCCACGTGGTTCCAATTTACAATTTGTATAGAAAAACTATGTTGTAAAGTCATCCAAATTCTGTGGTGCTTATTAGCCCTGGACAATTTTATAATAATTTGGGGTTGTTATTACACTAATTGCATCTCTTTAAAAGTTCTGTTCTGTGCAAACTCCGACAGTTGCTTGAAGTTAGTTATCTGCTTGGTAATTATTGACTCAAGTGTTAATTCTTGTTGACGTTTCTTTTCTTCTTTTCTTGTTTTAGTTAGCTGCGTAATTGTTTATCTTAGATTTTGCACTGATACGATGATTTCTGCTGTTTATATTTACCAAGCGGCTTGCTAAAACCAGGCTCCATCAAGTGTGAAGAAAAAAGACAAGGCAATGTCAAATATCAACCCCTTCGCCATCAGCACCTGAAACCTGGCATGGCAAAGTGAGGAGGTGTGTATAATCTTTTTGTTATTCAGCCACTAATTTGCTTTCTTGCTATGTGTTCCGCAGGCCTTTTCAGATTTTTAACTAAGAGCCCATGGCAGCTGAGGGCTCTCATACTAATGGATTGGATTATCTGCTCTGAGTTCCATTCCCAATTTTAAAGGAGAGGAAAGGGGAAGAAAGGTGTGTTTTATACAGTGGGCTCTTGGCATCCGCTGGGGTTTTTGTTCCAGGACCCCTTGTGGATACCAAAATCCGTGGTGCTCAAGTCCCATTATATACAATGGCATAGTAAAATTGTGCCCTTTATATAAAATGACAAAATCAAGGTTTGCTTTTTGGATTTTTTTTAAAAGAATATTTTCAAGCCATGGATGGTGGAATTTGTGAATGCAGAATCCATGGATATAGAGGACCAACTGTATTTGTTTATCATAATAAAGACATTGAGAAGGTAGAGTGGACCATACTGCTTCAGGCTGCACTTTTTTGGATGTAAAAAAGATCCTTGACCAAAGAAAACAGGGAACTAGGGCAAAAGATTTCTTCTTGATAAGCTAGATTTCTTCATGCAGGGAGTTTTTTTAAAAAAAAAATAGAGGAGCATTCCAAATGGAAATTTACCACTTCCTGCTGAAGTTGTATTGTACATGCTTCTTTCCTCATTTCTCTCCCATTCTTCCATGTGTTATCCTTGATCAGTTTTCTGAAGCACAGTTTAAAAATCTAATGTAGGAGCTAAGAGACGTAAAGGTGACATCACCTTTGGGGAAATGCATGGATAGCAAGTTCTGATTCTTCAGGTCACTGTGATAAACGATGGATGGATATCACACCTCAGGCTGATGGGGGGGGGAATGAAGACAAAGACTTGAACAACAAACGGTGGGTGATGGAAAACGATCAAAGCTCACTTGCATAACTTGTTTGAGGAAGGTGTTTCATAAACATTTCACAAGACAGGAGAATGATGAAGGGAGAACATCTCTCAACCTGCCTGTAATTACTGTGCCAGCTCTTCCTTACCAATAAGGCAAAAGTAGGAATATTTAGAATATGACCAATAATAAGGTTGATGATGGTAACGTCTCTTTTGTAACCGATCCATAAGGTTTTGGCACATGACTGGCTCATGAAGATATCCTGCAGACATAGCACTGCTGCTTCTGCACCTGAGCCAAGAGATTAAGGGAATCGCCATATGTCGGCAGGCTGGAATGAAGAGGGTGTCAAGAGCTACACAGATACAGCAGAAGATAGGCAGATGTAGGCAGATACCTGCAGACCTGTCAGACTGAGCAGGGATGTCTCATTTAGGCTTCCCTCTCATAAACATCAGCCCAACTCCTCTTGCCTAACAGTCAAGACCTGACGAAATTCTGCTCAAAAGGGCTTGGAAAATGGGGATGTCCTTGGCTTAAGACCTACATGGCCCAGGACCAGTTGATTTAAAAGCTTCCCTTTCCCCCAATTTAAAAGCTTCCCTTTCCCCCACACATCATTCAATGGCAGGAATCTTGTTGATGAGTCCCCCATTGAATCAACTGCTGATTGGTGCGTCAACTCCTGGGTAAATTCCATGGATTTAATGGGTCCCCTCTAGTCAGGACTAACAGTAGGATTTAGGCCAATGCAATAGTTCATAGATCAGCGTATAAAATGTACATTGCAGTAGGCCCTCTGTATCTACAGGGGTTTGGTTCCTCCCCCCCCCCCACAGATAGCAAAAGCCATGGATGGTTGAGTCCCATATTAGTCAATGGGCACTGCCATTTTAGTTATGGGCACCACATTTTAGGTATGGGTACCACCATTTTAGTTACGAGTACCACCATTTTAGGTAGGGGTGCCACCATTTTAGGTATGTGGCGTGATACTTGAATCCACAGATACTGAACCTGCGGATGCTGAGAGCCCACTGTACATACATTAAAACATACATTGTGTAGCAATAATAATATGATCAGCATCATGATTCATGGATGTTCATATGAGAGTCAGCAAAGGCTATTACAAGCTACTATAAGAACTGAGCAAAATCTAATGACTTTGTTAGGAATCCAAGACTCCTAAATAGCAAGGAAGGAAAGAAAAAAAAAAGAATAAGTTCATTTCATTTGGGAGTAATAAATACATGGCAAATTTCACAATAAAAGCTCAAACATAGAATCAAAGAGCTGGAAAGGATTCCAAGGGCCATCTAGTCCAACCTACTGCTAGTGCTGGAATATATGGCTAAAATACCCCTAAGAGGTGGCCACCCAAACTGTCTTGAAAAACTTCCAACATAGGAGAGACCACCACTTTCCAAGGGTGTCTTTTCCACTGCTATACAGTTCTAGGAGAAAGTTCTTCAATTCCAACTTTTGCCTCTATTACAACTGTATGTATCCAGAAAGCTGGGCAGGGGCTCTGCTGGTTGAAATACTCTGGGAATTGTGGTCCAAAAATTAATATTTCCAAGCTATGGTATATCTCTGAACTGTTATTTCTTCTGTAAAGGCCCTGTTCCACTACAAGTAACTGTGAGGACCTGGGCTTTTTTTGGAAGTAGCATGACAGTCATGGGACAGATCTTCACGTAGAGGTTCACCTGGCAGCACCATGGTTCTGGTCTTGTTGAAACCAGGTGAAATCTTTCTGTTCCCTCAAGGCCTCCCAAAGTCTCATATAGCTTGGGCCTCTGTGTTAAAGCCAGTGTACAGGTCATACACACATACCCGTCTCCACAGGGAAAACATTCCCAAACTTACCATTTATAAATGAAATTGTAGATAATAGTGAACCAACATAGAATACCATAGAATTGGGCTGGAGGACCTAGAAAATGCCTAGACAGGATGCCTCTCTAGACATCTGTTAGTTTTCCAGCCTGACTCTATGGTCAACATCCAGTGGAAGTTGACCATAGAGTCACACTAGAGGACCTCCAGATTCCTAGAGAGACCTCCCCCCCCCGACCGTGGTTAAATGAAACCACAGGTACCGATACAGCAGACACCGGAGGGGGGTGGTGGCCTGTATTTAATTTCTACATCCCATGAGTTTTGTCATGTTGTCATTTAGGCTGGCTTGGACTGTGCTTCTTCAGAGTGGCACCTCACTTCACTTAACATCCTACTTAACATAAAGTTTGATAGTCAAAGGAAGCCCCCCACCCACCCCAGCCCCAAACGATCAGAGGTAGCATGGAAAGGGGGATATTGTAAATGTACATACTCGTCCTCCCATCACCACTTTACATATTTGTAAATTGCATAACACCACCTTGTCCAACTTGGTCCGAGTTCAGTAGAAACCCAAGACTGGGAGACAGAAGGGATCCAGACTTCATCCGGTTTCATGCCCTCCAACATTTTACAGATGAAAACCAAGACACGTCTGGCCAAGCAATGTCAGAATGTGATCAAGATGGCAAAAGCTATTAATTAGGAAGGACACACAAGCTAGGAGAGGTTGCAACAGTTTGCTTTTGCCTGAGCCTTCTAGTTAGGGCAAGATTCAACCCTCTCCTCTCCTCTCCTCTCTTCTCTCCCTGCTAAGTTCAATGCAAAATGCTTTTGCACTTTGCATTCAGTTTGCAGCAGTGGAAGTAAGCTGAGGACAAAGGAGGAAATTGGGAGGATGGGGCCGAAACTGGGACGTTCTAAAAGCAGCTGAAAAGGTGGGATGATGGAAAATTAATGGGGACTGGCCCTGACAAATCAGGACAGTTGGAGAGGATACAGTTTAGCCCCTTTCACTTGCAGACAGACGAGGGGGAAAGGAAGCTTGTGATGACTCAAACTAGGGATCTGAGCCTCCCGGCATGCATGATCCTTTCCCCCAAGACACGGGAAAATTCTATCTCTATAGCCCTAGCCATAGCAACTGGAAAATAAGCCAGAAAATCAGCATCCTGCAAACATTTGATATGCTGGGTTGTTTGTTTGTTTGTTTGTTTCCTGCTTTTTTCTCATAGGAGCTCAAAGTGGCCTACATGTCATCCCGCTTTTTCATTACCACAAACCAGTGAGGTAGCTTAGGCTGAGAGACCATGATTTTAGCCTGGCTGAGCAAGGATCTGAGCCTGGGGTTTCTCAGTTGACACACTAAGTACTTTATCTGGCTGGCTTTCTAATAAGGATTGAAAGATTACTTGTAATTATTCTTGGCTAGATTGAACAAATAGGTTTCCTGACAATCTGAAGGATGGAAAGAATGAAAAATGAGCAAGAATTTTCCACTATTTTTTTCCTGGTATTCAAACATTCTGAAATGTTGTAGAATAATTGTTTTGTGGGGGAAAAAATGTGTTTTTTTTAAATGCCAAAAAATATTTCTGTGTAAAAAATGAGTTTCCTGCACAAAATGCACAATTTCCTATGCTGGAAACCCATTTTCTGCATAGAAAACAGGAAAAAACAATATTTTCCCCTGAAGAATAATTTGTGTGCAACACTTCAGTATGTTCAGAAATGGGAAGAAAACTGGTAGAATATTTGTTTTCTGCTACAGTGGGGAGAAAACTACCATAATTCACTTTCACCCACAAGAATGAAATAGTCAAGGATTCAGATCCCTATAATGAATTAGATAGCACTGGTTCTGCAAATAGGATGGGTAACCTTTGTAATTGTCATCCAGGTCTCTAGGCCTAAATCCTTCATGCTCACTCATGTTCATGAATGCCACAATGCCACATAAATTGAATGTTAGTTCTTTTTATGCAACACAGGCATACACTTTGATATCACTTTTGCTGCCATGGCTCCATTCTATGGAATCCTGGGATTTGTAGTTTGGTGAAGTACAGCAGGCCCTTGGTATCTACTGGGGTATGATTCCAGAACACCCCATAGATACTAAGATCCATGGATGTTCAAGTCCCATTATAATTTTTTTTTCTTCTAATTTATATATATTTTAATTAATCCATGTTTTTAATTCTTTGTAATTTAATATTATTTTAAGGGGTGGGTGGGCTAGGGTATGGTGACTATGGGGTTTTTATATTGTAAGCCGCCCCGATTGCATTGCAGAGGGGCGGGATATAAATAAAATTTTATTATTATTATTATTATATTATACAGTGGTGTAGTAAAATGGCATCCCTTATAGTAAATGGCAAACCACAAGGTTTGCTTTTTGGATTCCCGCCCACCTCAAATATTTTTGAGCCATGGTTGGTTGAATCTGTGGACACAGAACCCATGGATATGGAGGGCCAACTGTATTTAGAGTTTGATGCCAGAGAGTTCTACTACATGGTATCAGGTCTGAAAGAGACCATTGCCTCTTTAATACATTATGGGTTTGGTTGAAATTTAGTCATGCTTGGAGCAGACCCACTAAGATTAATGGGACATTCAATGTTCCTTTGATTTCAATAGCCAGGACTCAGGATTCAACTCAATTTATCTTGCTTTCCAGGGTTTTTTTGGGGGGAGGTATTTAGACCCCTTCTTTCTTCCTTTCTTCTCAAGAGATACTTCACGTAATTGATTGGGAATGAAGAATTATTTGATCTGGTGAAAATGAACAAATTCCAAAAACAAAAAACAAAACAAAAACAAAAAACAAAAAACAGTCACACGGGAAAATGTTGGCAGGGTAGGAAGATAAAATTCTCACCCGTAAATCTGCCCTTCCCCCAAACCTTTCCATTTTGTGTGTGTGTTTTCCCCCAAAGCCACCTCCAGTATAGACATCATAAAACAAAATAACAATTGCTCATAGAGAATAGCAGCTTTGCAATTGCCATGGCTACATGTATTAACTTGCACCATCAATAAGGTATTAGCAGATGCCAAAAAGAAAAAATAATTAGGGTGGGTGGGTGTCGGGAGTAAGAAATGCAGCAGTTTATTCCTGTAACCAACTGCTAATAAAAGCTAACACTGGACTGAAAGAGGAGAGGAACCCATTTCTTCATGGATTCCCCCCAATGAAACATCTCCATCCTATTTTAGTGATAATTTAGAGGAGCCGAATAATCAAAAAATATTCTTATGTTCAGAATAAGCACACACTATGTTACCCTCATTCTGATCTGGCTTTGTGATGCTACATAGCCAAATATGATTGGCCACATGGTGCTCTGACATCATCACACTAGCCCTGATTGGCTAGATCACATAGCCAACAGAAAGTAGAGTGAGCCCTTGGTATTCACTGGGATTTGGTTTCAGGACCCTCTGTGGATACCAAAATCTGTGGATGCTCAAGTCCCATTATATACAATGGTGAAGTAAACTGGTATCCCTTATACAAATGCCAAACAGCAAGGTTTGGTTTTTTGGCATCCCGTCCCTGAATATTTTTGAGCTATATTTGGTTCAATCTGTTGATGCAGAACCTGTGGATATGGAGGGCTGTAATGCTTCCCCCACTTCTTTTCCTCAGCTGAATCAAGGTAGTTGCCAAGTGGGGGATTTTTTTAAAATTTATTTATACCCCGCTCTTCAGCCACAAGGCTATCAGAGCGGCTTACAAATTGTTTTAAGCAATAGCTATTTACACATCTACACTGCATTAAACAGTTTCCAATGTGTGTTAGCTATGTGTGTTAGGAATGAAGGAAGGAAATGGTGTGATATGGTGTAAAAAAAAAAAAGAGGAAGAGGAAAGAATGGGAAAGGGGATTTTTTGGGGGGGTGTTGGTGGTGGGATGTTCTCACAAAAATTGGCGGAGATCTAATTTTCCCCCCACAAAAATTGGCTGAGACCCTAATGCCTAATATAAATCTCCATGTGTGGTGTTATGCACTACCTGTGCAATACACAACATGACACAGCTGAAATCAGACACCAAATGTGCCTCTGAATGCTCACATATGGAGGGCCAACTGTATTTAGAGTTCTCTGCCAGAGAGTAGTACTACATGGTATCAGGTGTGAAAGAGACCATTGCCATACACATCCATGGGTATTCATGGGCAATGGACATGTAAAACGATACAGCAGGAGCAATTTTGCTTCTGTAACTGTGTCCTGAATGTGGCCAATCTGCATTGGACAAAAATGTTCAATGGCTTCTGTTGCAAAATGTAGCACGACAAATCCCTTAGCTAAGATGACCTCACAATTCCAATCCTAGGGGTCCCTATCACTCACCACACCCTTTTATCCTTAAAACCCTGAATCTGATCCTGAGCCTCAAAGTGACCACTATACTGGCCAAGTGGATGTGTTGATCAATGGGTTCAATGTGGTAACACATCATTAGTCTTACTGATTATTAGATTAAAACATCTTGATAGGGATGCAGAAAATAAAAACAGTAAAGATTTATCCAAAAAGAGACCTAAATACTCTAAAGGTGCCTGATCCCATCTGATCTTGGAGGCTAAGCAGGGTCAGCTCTGGTTAGTACTTGAATGTGAGACAGCCAACAAATACCAGGTGCTGTAGGTTGTATTTCAGAGAAGGTAACTGGCAAAACCACCTCTGAGCATTCCTTGCTTAAGAAAACCCTATGAAGTTCATGGGGTCACCATAAGTCAACAAGTGATTCGAAGCATGTGTGCGTACACACACCACACACACACACAGAAACAGAGGTTTATCATATTGGATAAGGTGAATATCTAGCATTATGCTGGTTCCACATACAGCATGTCATAACACCTCAGTTTCAGACAAAAAAAGCAAAACAACAACACTTCTTCCTGAACTCTTTCCACATTCTCAGCTCCCATCAGACCAAAACCTTATCCCAATCTTATCCATTCTTCTCTTCTTAATTGGCTCTGTAGGACTCTGGTTCTAACTGGCCCTATCTAACAGTTTAACAGACAGAGATTGGCTGGCTCTACCTATGTTTACCCAGCTTCTGGCTTCACACCTACATGTTTGTGAGACACCAACATGATTCTAGACACTCTGTTAACTCTTGAAATCTAGTTCGGGCCCTATAGAAACCATGCAACCATTAGAATGGGATACAGGGATATAATCTCTGAAGGTAAAAGTCATTTGCAATATATTTTCACTTTTTTCTCCTGTTGATTATTAACTCTGTTCAGTACAAGACAGTAGCAGAATCAAGCCACAGGTGAGTGCTGTGTGGGTAAGTGATGGTGCAATTTGTACAGAGCTTCCCATGCTCTTAGCTTAGCTCATGATCAGAAGAGTTGAGCAAGGACTGCCCCGCTCTTCCAAATGATGTTTTTCCTCAGGACATTCCCACACATATATTCTTGCCCATGGATAAGCCAGTTGGCCTTTCTGTCAGGAGATCTTTCAAATCACATGAGGAATTCACAGAATGCCCTTTTCAACAGCATTGTTGTATAGCCAATATGGTTTGGGCTTCCCCAAGCTACCGGTAGTAGTTACACCAAATTTTAATCATATGCCAAATTAGGATAATAATAAAACAATAATAAAATGAAATAAAATATAAGGAACACAAATTGCTAAAGGAGTAAAGGTTGCTAAAGGGATCCAGAGGGTTGGTTTTTATCCACGTAATTGTGGGAAGCCAAAAGATTCAACCCTCCAAAAGTAAAGTACAGTAGGCCATTTGAAAGGATAGAAGTCATCTCTCATCACACAACCCAATGTTATCACCCACACAGCTTGGACCTGATGTGAGCACTGATGTATCTCTCCTATAGGAAGCAGCAGGACTTTACAAAATGGTTAGATTTAATGTTTTCTTGCTGCCACCCCTCCCCAATGAGAGGTGTGTGAGATATGCACTTGCAAACATTTGCTAGTGGCCTCAACCCTTTGGATGTCCCTTTCAGAAATCCCAATAGCTCTAGATTCACCCCCAAGTGAAATTTGGGACAACTCTAGCATCATGGTAATTCCCAGTGAAGGCTACTGACTCCCATGTCAATAGAATGGTGAATTTGCTTTAGGTTTTAGTTCAAACTATAATGGTGCTCAGCTAGGTGCTGGAATGAGGTTCCACATTTTGGATAGCTCTTTTAACTTTAAGATGAAAACCTGGATGAAGATAAACCACCCCACTGACATGGAAACCACCAGCTTCTGATCTACTGCATTGAAATTTGGCTACTGCTTTGTCTTCTTCTGAAAGGAGTCCATAGTGCCATGCCAATTTCTCCTGTTGGTCCACCATATGCTGGTCAATGTAGTTCATTGTAAATACTGCATGTTCTTGCCACTGGCCTTCCTTCTATGCAAGCCTCTTCCCATATCTGAGCACTGCTAGTCCTTTTTCCTAATTCACTAAATTCAGGTTTCTCCTCTTTGCTTTCAAAGGTTGGCACAACCGCACCCCTTCCCACCTCTGATCTCTTATCTCTTGCCTCCCCTCCCTGATTCCGCCTCTTTCCTTATCACTTCTTGGCTCGTGGCATGGTGCTTCTTCAACTTGGAAGATGGTCTCCTACAATCGCACCCCACCTCCCCCCTTTTAACTCCCTCTGCTGAGCAGAAGGAATCAAAGCTTCCAGAGAGGCCCATGAATTCTAGAACAGCCAGCATGGACAGAGCTTTGACCATGTCACCTGATGGAGCTTTGACAGTGTATGATCTTCAAAGATGATTTTCAAAAATAGAAGGGAACCAAGGAGAAGTAACTGGAATCATCTCAAGCCATGATAAGAGGTTGCCTTTTGCTGTGCCCCACCTTTGATGGGAATTTATATTGGCAAGAATGGGAGATTAGGAAGGGAAAAAAACCTGGCACCTTTCTTTCTTTCTTTCTTTTTGCCACAGACAAGAAAGAAAGAAAGAAAGAAAGAAAGAAAGAAAGAAAGAAAGAAAAGGAACTCTTGAAACAAGTGGGACCTGTTGCCACATGGAATTATCCTTTTTAGTGTTTTCAGCCAGCCATGCTTTCCAGCACCCCATTCCACCCATCCTCCCACTCAGTTTTCCAAAGCCATCAAGAACCCTTCCAAGGAAATTTCAATGACTGATATATGTGTGTGTGTGTGTGTGTGCCTCTAAGTCGCCTGCCGACTTATGGTGACCCCATGAATTTCACAGGATTTTCTTAGGCAAGGAATACTCAAAAGTGGTTTTTCAGTTCCTTCCTCTGAAACAGAGCCTACAGCACCTGGGATTCATTGGTGGTCTCCCATCCAAGTACTAACTAGGGCTGGCCCTGCTTAGATTCTAAGATCAGATGAGATCTCATGCCTCTAGAGCAGTGATTCCCAAACTTTGGTCCTCTAGGTGTTTTGGACTTCATCTCCCCAAAGCCCTAGCCACCTTGGCCAAAAATCAGAAATCAACAATCAGAGGGGGTGACAACAAAATGGACTGTCTATAAAATTTTTGTGCAGTGTTTCAACAGAAATGTGTTATTATTTTGTTAATAAAAATAGCCCTGGTGCCATGTCTAGCCAGGTGAGACTTCCATCCTGTTCCTCTCCCACATGGATTTTTTTTTTTGTGTGGCCTCCCCCCCAAGTCACATGTAGATTGCATAGATTGTTGGGATTACTAAGGATTCTATATGGTCTGGAATGGGAGGAGATCCACGGGGGTGACATAATGAATTACTGCAGTGGGTGACACCAACCCTAGTGATGCCACTGAACAGGGGACTAGGTTAAAAATTAATTGTTCCTCTCTAGGCATCTCCAGCACAACTTTATGGTAACTTCCAGTGGAAGTTACCATAGAGTTGTGCTGGAGGACCTAGGAAATGCCTAGAGAGAACATAGTTTTCAGATGATAGCTCACTGAAACTGCGGGCACTGCTTCTGCGCATACAAGGGGTGGCCTGTATACCTATAGTTTTCAAGCCAATGCTCTCACCTTGAGATTCCTCCCCCTCTCCCTGAGAACCAGAGTAAAGAGCTGAGATCCTGAGATCTGGGAATCATAATTGTGAGGGTGGTGGGACTGAGAGAAAGTCTTTCTGTGAAAATCCTAGAACTTGGTCAGGCCATGTTAGTGATGACAGTTATGATATGCTCTCTCTGAGTAAGTGACTGAGTGCCTATTGTTGGTGGAAAAGGCCTAAAGTATATGGCTTTCAAGTACCCATGTCCATCTCCATGGTGGGACCCACCACACCTCTTAAATTTTGCAAACTGAATGAAGAATTTTCAGTTTCCTGTTGAAAACATTCTCATTTTAACAAAACATATGTTCAAGCCAGAAAGAACTTGAGATTTAACCCATTTGTATTTGGGATAAAGCAAAACAGGACATATGGTTCCTCTACCACCCAGTCCCACCTTAGGCTCCATGCCTGATTTATACAGGCAAAAGGGCCCTGTAGGATGTTAAGTGTAAAAAGGAGACGGAAACTGGGGTCAACAGCTAGAAATGGGGGGAACCGGGGAAGAAGGCAGAAGGAGATCATGTGATGCAACACCCTGCAGAATGAAAAGGAGGATGACAAAAGAAACCCTTTGGGGCAACAAGCTCAAAATTAAAACCGGCTGGTTCTCAGCTGCTTTGCACTGAACAGTATTAATTAAATGAGTGGATACACACACACACTTATTATTACTTTCTACCTTCAAAGGATTTCAAAGGCATGAAGGTGGCCTTGTGGTAGAGGCAGAGAAATGTGCATCAGAAATAGAAGAAGGCAGAAATTCTTTCACTTGGGTTAATTTTGCAAAAGTGCACAGCACTTTTTGCAGAGGGGTTTCCTGAGAAAACTTCAGCCTAGCTGGCGCCAGAGTCAAGAACCCTAAAGCCAAGCCTGTGTGTTCTCCAAGCTCACCACATGGCTATATGCAGGTTGCCTCCCCACCTCATATCCATGGGGGATATGTTCCCAGGTCTACCATTTATAAATGAAACTGCGAACCCTATTAAAATAAAGGACTTCTGGTGCAAACATACCATAGAGTTGTGTTAGAGGCCCTTGCAATTCCTAGAGAGGACAGCTCTCTAGGCACTTTCCAGCATGACTCTATGGTATGTGTCCCTATTTTTTCAGCCATGGATAAATGAAACCGTGGATACTGGTTCCGAAGATACAGGCGGGGGGCGATGACCTGTAGTCAAATCCTAAACCCAAATGCAAAGTATGCAAATGGAATGGAGTTGCAGCACTGCAGAATGTAAGATGATGGTTGCCAGATCAGGACAAAAGCTGAACTAGCCCTGGGGTGGGCGAATTTCAGCCTGTGGACGACAAGTGGTTCTTGGACCCTAGTTTTATAGTCCCTGAAGCCACCCACCAGTCCCTCAAGGCCCCACAATTACTCATTTTCTTAAAAAAAAAAGATGCAATTTTTGGGTGCCCCCCATCACTCAAAAGCCCCAGAAACACATGAACATGTATAAAAATTCCCACAAGCACCCAAAACCTCATACTATTCAATAATAATGATGATGATGATGTTTATTTTTTACCCGCCTCTCCCTATGGACCGAGGCGGAGAACACCACATTAACATGGAAACATAATATTGGTTTAGAACATATATCAGTTAAAACTCATCAATTTAAAAGACAAGTAAGACTAAGATCTTTTAAAACAATCAGTCCACAGTTTAAAATTCATAATTTAAAGTACAGTTCCTCCATTTTCTTCTGTAGTTCCTCTCAAAATGGTGACAGGAAGTGACCCTGCATCACTTCCTGTCACCATTTTGGGAGGGATCACAGAGGAAAATGGAGCTAACTGGTCTTGATGTGGGCATATGGCTGATGTTGGGGTCTGGGGTGGGATTGGCATCTGGTCCCCACACAGTTGCATACCCCAAATAAGCCCAGGGATGAGACAGATCTACCCCAAATCCTCCCGCAATGTTAGAAGTGAGGGGGGGAATCCACTTTGTGGGGGGGGGAAGGTTTTTTTTAAAGGATAAACAGTCACACACCCCTCCCGGCAACCCATTTAAAGGGTGGGTTGCTGGTCCTGAAGTTATTTAATCCCCTTTTGGAAAGAAATGTAAAGAAAAGGCATAGTCAAGGTAGTCTGGAGGAGCTGAGGATCACACTCACACACACACACACACACACACACACACACACACACCCTTGGGGATGCATGTCCTCCCAGATAACAATTTGCCCACCCATGAAAGAGCCCAATAAAGAACTTAAGGATGGGGGAGTACACTTTGCTGAATCCAGAGTGCCAAGAAGAGCCATCCCAGCCTATTAACCCTTTGCCATGCAGGGAAAAGATGGTGTTAAACTGCAGATCATGTTTGAATTTATATTGTTGTTGCCTGCTATTGTGTGCCTTCACGTTGTTTCCAACTTATGGCAACCCTAAGGCAAACCTATCACAGGGGTTTCTGAGGGCTGAGAGTGTGTGAGTTGCCCAAGGCCTCCCAGTGGGTTTTCATGACCGAGTGGGGATTCAAACCCTGGTCTCCAGAATCACAGTCTACACTCAAACTGCTAATTATTAAATGAATGAATGAATGAAATAAGCAACCCCTATGTACCACTCCTTTGATACTTTTGTATTTTCAGGCCTTAGACAGGCCCTGGCAACCCAAACTGTCCATTAATATGTATATATATTTATTTTGGTCCTTGACCAGTAAGTAAAATACAAAGTAGATAAAACACAATAAAACAAATTAAAATGCACTAGGAAGCATCATCTCCTCAGATGCCAAGATTGACAAAGAGATCGATCACCGATTAGCAAAGGCACATAGCGCATTTGGAAGACTTTACAAAAGAGTCTGGAGTAATAAACACCTGAGGCAAAGCACAAAAATCAGTGTGTATAGAGCCATTGTACTGTCTATTCTCCTTTATGGATCTGAAACATGGGTCACTTATCACCACCAATTACGACTCCTCGAACGCTTCCACCAGTGCTGTTTATGCACAATCCTAAATATACACTGGACTGACTATATGACGGATGTTGCTGTCCTTGAGCAAGCAGGGATCACCAGCATTGAGGCCATGATATTGAGAACACAGCTGTGCTGGGCAGGGCATGTGTCTAGGATGGAGGACCATCACCTCCCCAAAATAGTACTCTACGGTGAACTCGCCAAGGGTCAGCGTAAGAGGGGCACTCCAAAAAAGCGATACAAGGACTCCCTGAAACAACATCTCAGGCTCGGCCAAATTGATCACCAACAGTGGTCCGCCCTGGCCTCACATCAGGAGGCATGGAGACACACTATCCACAATGCTGCAGCCTTATTTGAGAACTCACGCTGAACAAGTCTTGAAGAGAAATGGCAACGCAGAAAGAATCACAACCCGGTAACGTCACCTGAGGAAACCTTCTGCTGTGCTTTCTGCAACCGGACTTGTCTATCTCGGATTGGCCTTTTTAGTCATCAGCGCGCTTGCAGAAAACGCGGGATGAGTCCTTCCTAAATCTTCGTTTGTGAAGAAAAGCCAGAGAGAGAGAGAGAGAGAGAGAGAGAGAGAGAGAATTACAATATTAAGGATAAGAACAGTGCTAAAAGTAATAACATTATAATAGTGAAACTACATTAGATATTAAAAATTTAAGATAGAGATAACATCCTTTGGCTACAAGCTATTGCCGCAGTGCAAAAATGTGCTACCTTGGCTGTGCCCATTAGTAGCAATTTAAATCTTCATAAATTTCATTGTTGTGGGCAAGGATGAACAATTTTAACATTTTCCTCCCTGCTCTGAGAAAGTCCTCAAAACTGTGCAGTTCAAGATTTATTCTGTGAAAACTCACACAGACACACACACCATTTTTTTTGTACACAGGAAATGCACAGAAATATTATTTTATGGGAAGGAAAGCATGTTTTCTGTGCAGGAAACTTGCGCACACCCTTTTCTTGGCACAGACTAAGTCCTGAATTATGTAGATTCTCCTCTAGCCAGCATTCCCCTCCACTTTCCTATATTATTTGAATGTTTTTGAATATAATTTCCATCTCTAACCTATTGGAGAGAAAGGACTATAAATGGGCTTACTATTCCAGATAAGCCTTGCTTAAGCAACATGCTTTTCCCAAATTCTGCTGTTTCTGTATCCTTGATTTCCTCTTTAGTTTTGCTCCTAGCTTGGTCCTCTACCTTGCCCCCAAATGAATCCTCCAGCCCTGACTGTCTCTTCAGTCCTGGTGAGAGGGAGATAGTGGCTTCCATATCAATGGGGCAATGAATCCGTTCTAGATTTTAGCTTGAACATCGCAGGAGCTGTCCAAGGTTCTTAGCCTATTTTGGAGATAGTGTCCAGCATTTTGAATAACTCATTTTAACGTCAGACTGAAACCCAAAATGAATTCACCACTCCACTGACATGGAAGTCACCAGCTGCCAATGACCCTGACTTACAGGTCACCCCCTGTTTACATGGGGTTGGCAGTTCAGTATTATACACGGCTTATGATATCTGTGGTAAGTCTGGGAATGTACCCCCTGTGTAAACATGTGTGTGTGTGACCTGTCCTTGGAAACACTAGTTCAGGGGAGTGGACACTACCAGCCACCAGTGGTCCTGATCACTGATTTAATGGTTTCTTCAAATTTCTACCCAGGATATTGCCCTGGCTTTTGGAGAATGTTTATTCCACGCCAGAGCTGGGAAGTACGCATTGCTCTGGAATACAATTCTTGGAAAGTCACCATGTTGGATCGGGGATTCTGGGAGCTGGGACCAAAAATGTTTCCTGGCTCTGCCCAGTACTTGTTATCATGGACCTCTGGTAAGCCTTGGCCCCAGCCAGGTCCTGGGAAGAGAAGGTTGCAGCTGGCAAGCAGCACCAGATGAGCTGATATCTCTGGCACAAGGCAAGATGGCTCTGAATCGATCTTGGCGATGCACAAGCAGCCCTGTATTTTTCTCTAACTATGCAAGTCAACCTGTGGCAAATGGTCAGTGGCTCTTAACATTTTCTTTACCCCCTTTAAATATCTTTTGTTGCCACAGGTCCCCAAGACTTAACTCAGGATTTTAAACCATAACAATAATACTTGATAATAATAACAAGACAATTACACCAACCATTAAACTTTCTCTCAGAGGCACTGGAGCGTGAGGGAAGACTTTTCTCCTGCTTCTTCCTGCAAGTTTGTGGCTGGGGCAGATTGAATGGCAATGTACAGGCCAAGCCAGCCAGCCAGCATTTGTCTTGGTTCCTGTCATGTGGCTGCTCCATGTGGGGAGGAGGTGGACCGAGCAGCTTTCAAGCCTTCGTGGACCCTCCTTGTGAGGACATTGCGGACCCCTGGGGGTCCCCAGACCACAGGTTAAGAACAATACCCTAGGGGGGTTCAGACTATATTAAAAAGTAAAATTTAAAAAATAACCAAGGGAGATAGATAGATAGAGCTAGAGAGAGAGAGAGAGAGAGCAAAAGAGAGCATGCATACTATTCACAAGGGAATCATCCAGTTCCCTCTCCTAACAGACAGTATGCCATAAACAGACATCTTCCCATCCACGCCACCCTCATGCATCTAAAGAAATGCTTTGTTACTTGTTTACATCTATTGGTTGGAACAAGAAAGAACTAGCATCAGATGCCTTGGGAAGAGGTTAAACCTGACATAAATTGCAATGGCCTCCAAATCCAATCTCTCTCCCACCTCCTACTGCCACTCCTTTACTGTAATTTCACTCTACAACAGGAGCAGCCAAAATGAAGCCCTCCAGATATCATTGGACTGCAATTTCCAGCATTCTCCACCATTGGCTAGGGCTGATGGGAGCTGCAGTCCTATGCTTTGCTCATCCCGGCTTGACAATCAGGCAAATTGTTCTGGGCCAGCCTTTCTCAACCTTTTTATCCTGGAGGAACCCTTGAAATAATTCTTAGGTCTCAGGGAACCCCTGCATAAACATTATTCTATTGCCATCCCCCCCCCACACACACAATCACAATCTCTTGAGGAACTCCTAGCAATCTCTTGGGGAACCCTGGTTGAGAAACACTGTTCTGGACTGTTGGAAAGAACCACTCAGAAAGGTGATTCTTTTCCTTTCAACGCCTCCTCCAAACAGCCAGTCCTTGTCTCTTCAAGGCACAGACCCCAGGAATGAAAAAGTGGTCTAGCAGCCTCTAATATTTGGCTGCCTTTCCTTCCCTCTGCTTCTAGAATCACGAGGTTCCCATCCTAGTTCCTATTCCAGCATTTGCTTCCTTCCCAGAAAACCATGACTCAAATAACAAAATTACAGTTGAACCCCCATATCCATGGGGCTTCCATTCCCAGACTTACTATAGATACCGGAAACCATGGATAACAACGAGCCCTATTAAAATAAAGGACTTCTTGTAAAAACATAACATAGAGTTGCATTGGAGGATCTAGAAGATGCCTAAGGAGGATGCCTCTCCAGGCATTTTCCAGAACAACTCTATGGTATGTGTCACTATTTTGTGTCCTGTGGATAACTGAAACTGTGGATATTGGTTTCGCGGATACAGGGTCTGACTATAATTTCACATAGCAACAGCCCATTCTCTCCAACATTTCACAAATGGGGGAGAAAAAAAACAGGACTTGTGTGCCCATGCACCATCAGAGTGCAGTCAAAAGGGCAACGTTATTAATGAGGAAGAACAGACAAGGAAGGAGAGGCTGCAGCAGTTTACTTTTGCCCAAGTCTACTGGGAAGGGCAAGATTCTGGTCTCTTTTTTTCTTCTCCTGCTGAGCTAATTGAATGCAAACTATTTTTACACTTTGAGCCCAGTTTGCAGCAGTTGAAGTAAGCCAACAATAAAGGGGAAAAGAGGGAAGAGGAGAGAGAAACTGGGGCATTTTAAAAGCAGCCGAAAATGTGGGACAACCAAGGATTAATCAATCAGGGCTGTCCCTGCTAAATCAGGACAATTGGAGAGTATGGAAATCTAACACATGCAGGATCCCTGCCTCTAGCCTCTACAATGTGAATGCCAGCCCAGGTTCTTCTCCTTATATCTGGAGGGGAAACCAAAATTGATCCCAATCGCATTCTCTCTCCTTCTCTTTCTCTCTTTGCACTTGAGCATCTTCCAAAAGGTGAGTTCACTCGACAGGAGTCTGGCTGGAATTCATCATCAATTGAGCTTCTGTTAATTTTCTTTAGTGTTCCCATCCCAACATGTATCAATGTGTTGACTCATGCCCATCTTGGAGATACGCAAGACTTTCTTTGGAATCACACCCATGTGATAGACTTGCAGATGGGATTTTGGGGCTACAGGTGATGGTACAGGAAGAGTTGACTGTTGGAGCATGCTCACAATTTTTTTTTTTTTTAAGATCCATACAAAATCAGGAAAGTGTTTCCAATCCTGTTTTTCCCAGTGATGAGCTTTTTTGGGGAGGTGTCAGGAGAGCTGGTACCTAACACCTTCAGCTAGCTACTAGGGTCAGAGCAGCTGGGCAGTGATACCATCTCTGCCGCTCCATCCCACCAATATAAGATGGCTGGGTCTCTGAGTTCAATTGTTACAGTTGTTCTGATTTATGGTGACCCTCTCCTAGGGTTTTCTTGGCAAGATTTATTCACAGGAGTTTGCTTGGGTTTCTATGGCTGTGTAGGGATTCAAACTCTCATCTCCTAGTCCAGTACACAAACCACTATATCAAGCTGGCTCCCCATGTGAGTTCAATATTCAGCAGTAAGCCCTCTCCTTCGGTGAGCCCAACTTCTCATCAGTGGTGCAAACTAATACAAATGTGCAAACACTTATCATGATAATCACCTAACCACACACACGTCTAAACAGTCAAAATAACCCTCATGGAATTCACTGGGAATCTTATATGTCTAAATGGGACCATGCATCAATCCACTGTATTCAGAAGGAGGGAGGCCCAAAACAGCACAAACAATACAGAAAAAGCCTTTGTCAACATGGTTATCAAGAGGTCCCTATTAATTGCATCCAAGCCCCCCACCATCTCTATAGAAATGCTGGGGTTGATCACAGGTGCACCCAGAGCTCCAAAGAGCTGGAGGTAGCCAACTCTGCAGCACCAAAAAGTTACTTTTTTAGACTATAACTCCCAAATCAAGCCAAAGTATCTGAAATCAGCTGTGTGTACATTACCTGTCTGTTGAAATCCAGGCCATTCCGTTCATTTCCTGCAAGTGAAAAGAAGACCAGAGAATTAATCAGGACTGATTAATTAATCAGGACTGATTAATTAACAGAGAATTAATCAGCAAAAGTCAAAATGAAAACCAGAGCTTGGAAAAGTTGCCTTTAGAATGAGGATATGATCTATAGCTCAGAAATGTTGCCTTTAGGGCTATAACTCCCAGAATCCCCTAGCCAATATCGCCGCTGCCTGTCTAAAACTCCCATAATCCCCCAGTCATGTTGTTGTATCCATGCAACTGTTGCATGCTGCTGTATGATGCAACTACAGTTGTAGTCCAAAACTCCCATAATCCCCAAGCCTGTGGTCATGTTGTCTGGGGGGCGGCAGTTCTGGGGGTTGCAGTCCAAAAGGCAACATTTCAAAGCTGTGGATTAGATCCTTAACCAAGTGCTTGACATGATTTTTGAAGTACTTTATGGTTAGGGACCTGGTAATCTAAATAATGGCACAATCATGCACTGACGGTTTGTTTATATGTTCAAGGCTACTTCTATTCCAGCAAAAGCTTCCAGAGTTCAGGCTTGGTGGACAGAGACTGGAAAGAAGACCTCTTTGCTAGCAATGTAGGACTCAACCTGTCAAACTGCCACCCATTCTGTATTGTGTACACACTAGTTTCATATTTGCTTTGATTTTCAGAAAGAGAGCGAAGCTTAAGTGCTATTTTTGAAATCTTATTTGAAAAAAATGTTTGTTGTTTTATGCTGCATCCCATATTTCGCTTATTTTATTGAAATGCACAGGTAGCTGTGTTGACCACATCACTCCCTTGCTGAAACACCTGTGTTGGTTACCGGTCCATTGTTGGAAGCAAAGAGGCATCAATGCTGGTGTAAAGTGATTTTAGACAGCCTTCAACTTTTGTGAGGGTTAGGGGAGGAGAACCCTGCAAAAGTGAAAACAAAACTGTGAATATAGGCCCAGATTTTTTTTTTTTAACCCAAGAGAATACTTCTTTCGGCATTTGTAGGTCCTTCAGTGCAGTTTTGTGGTATGCTTCCACCAGAAGATGACCATAGAGTTGCACTAGAAAACCTAAAGATACCTAGAGAGAACATTTTTTTCTGGGCATTTATAAGTCCTGGTAGTGTATTCTGACCCTGTATCTGGCCCATTCCCCCTTACCTACATGAAACGGGAGGACGGCCAACATACCAGTGGCCACCTTCCCCGCTGATGTGCATCACTCCCTCTGAAGCCGGAAAGGAGGCCCTCAGCATGCCATCACGGCTGGTCACATGCAGAGAGCCTCAATCACATACTGAAGGTCTCCTTCCTGGCTACAGAGAGACTCCAAAAATAGCAATAGCCATAGCATTGATATTTATATACTGCTTATCAGTGCCGAAGCACTCCCTAAGCGGGTTACAATGTTTGTTTTTTTTAGCTAATTGCCCCCAACAAGCTGGGTACTCATTTTACTGACCTACAGAAGGATGGAAGGCTGAGCCAACCTTGGAGCCCTCTGGGATTACACTCATAACATTGTGGCTTGCAGTACCAGCTTTAACCTGCGCCACCAGGGCTCCACATCATCGTCATCTGGCTATACGGGCCAGCATGCAGGTATGGTTCTGCGTTCCCAAGCCAGCCCTATCCAGGTTTTCCCAGATGTTGAATTACACAGTTGTAAAGAGCTTTATCCCAGACACCCACCCTCGTCTTTGCTCTTGGACATCATCTGGGCTGTCCGGGGGCAAAACATGGGAACATGAATTCTCAAATCCTCGTTGTGTTAATAACAACAACAACAACAACAACAAAAGGCACAGAGATCTCTCAGTCTAGATTTAGGCTGCAATTCTATTTGCCTTTACTTAGAAGCAACTTCCACTGAATTCAGTAAGACTTCTCTCAGTAGGCACATCTAAGACTGTACTCATACCAATCTAACTACTTGCATACATTACAATTTTATGTTAGATTTTTCTTAAGTTTTGAGACAGGGAGGAGGAGGAGATTATGATGATATCATCAGAAGGGTGGGGATAAATGTTTAAACAAGATGTACCGTGCTAAAATAAAAAAGCTGCAAAAGTTTGAACTTTCATCCCATCTTTGTCCCAGGACTGGTATGAACAAACACACAAACCAAAACATTGGAATTTCCTTTAAATCTGCCTTTGAATTTCCTTCAAATAAGGCCAGCCACATTCCTGATCATCTTTTAAGGTGATCTCATTCTCACAGATGAGATCAGCCGTTCTCAACTGGGAGATGGCAAAATAATTACTATTTATCCATTCCACAGAACACTTTAGGGAACAAAATACTCCACCATCCTTATCTCGTTGGCTGTCGCAATAAACCTGCAAGGTTAGTGGCTTGCTCAGGGCCTTGCCCAAGTGAGGTTTTACCGAAAAGGAGAGATTTGAATCTGGGTCTTGCAATGTGTGAGACCGACATGCTATCCATTGATGGGTTGACTCCAGATGGAACTATCAAACAGTAGGGATGCAAGTCTTGTAGCACTCCAGTTGTTGCTGGACTGCAACTCCTATCAACCCTAGCCAACATAGGCAATGGTGAAGAATGCTGGGAGTTGTAATCCAATGACATATGGAAGGATGCATAATTCCCACCCCTGAATGATAAGGTTCAGGCCATTATCTATTTATATTTATTGACAAGTCTTCCATATCTGCCATACCTTAAAAATAGAGCATAATATATTTATGTTTTAAACTGAGGCCATGGCTAACTGGATGGTATAACAAACAAACATTTAAACAAGATCAATAAAGAAAAATCAAAGTAGTAAAAGAAACAAACGGAACAGAATTAGGAAAGCATTAAAAGTGATTGTCATGATCAGGGTAGTATGAAAATGGAGTCATCATTTAATCCCACACAGGGATGGATGATGGAGTTGTACGTACAACTACATGTTTATCACCTACAATTCCCATCTGCTCCAGGCAGAATAATCAAGTCCCAATAAAGTCCAGAAAGGGACACAAGTTTTTAGACTTCATATTGATCACTGATTATTGCACAGGGCACTTTTTTTTTTTAGCGGAAGTGTGATTAAGTAAAAAAACGATGAACATATTATTTTTTGAGGTGCTAGGTGACCTCTGGCAGGATCAAAATGTCTTTGAAGGACCATTAAAAGGACCCAACAGCTATACTTTGCCTATCCTCATCTAAACATTACACATCATAAGATGATAGAACCTCTCCTTTTGGACTGTGTCTTTTCACCTTCCAGGTGAGGAAAGTTCTGTTTGAACATTCCTCTCCCCACCCTGTAAAAAATCAATCTCCTTGGAACTGCAGTCCTATATTTGTTTACCTGTGAGAAAGCCCTGTTTGAACCTCTCAGTAGACATGCATGGGCTTGAACTGTGCCTGGAGTAAACTAGGTAGAGCATCACTGAGAAAGGTTTTCTGTTGCCCAAAGTCTGGTAGGCCCCATTTGCAAGGTGCTCGGAGATTTATTGACTGATTTGTTTTTAATAAACGTTCCAAAAGCTGATTCCTCCACACACCTTGATCGAAACTGAGAGAGTCCAGAATTCTACCTCCTCTGGCTGCTTAAGTCTTCCAGCATCTGGCAATGGATATCTTAGGTTCAAATCCAAATATAGCTGCCGTAGACCTATAGAGGAAGCCTAGGACATAAGTTATGTTGCGTGGGTATACGTGCCTCCAAGTCGCTTGTTGATTTATGGTGACCCCATACATTTCATAGGGTTTTCTTAGGCAAGGAATACTTAGAGGTAGTTTTGCCAGTTCTTTCCTCTAAAATACCTATAGCCTACAGCACTTGGTATTCGTTGGTGGTCTCCCATCCAAGCACTAACCAGGGCTGACCCTGCTTAGCATCCCAGATCAGACAGGATCTGATGTCTTCAGGGTCTTTAGGCCTATGCATAAGGAAAGCATGGTGTAGTGGTTTGAGTGTTGGAATATGACTCTGGAGATCCAGGTTTGAATCCTCACTCAGCTGTGGACACCCATGGAGTGAATTGCCTCAGAGGAAGGCAAAGGCAACCCCCCCTCCATGAACAAATCTTGCCAAGAAAACCCTGTGACCCTGCTTAGCTTCCATGATCAGACGAGATCTGGTGCCTTTAGGGTTTTTAGCCCTCCTAAAGTTATGTTATTTATAGGTTTATATAAATCCCATTGGTTCAGTAGGTCTCGTCTAGCTGGGGTTATCCATTGGGCTAAGGTCAGTGTCTCCATTCAACTGAGGCATGCATACCAAAACTGCAACTGCCCCCCAAATCAATCCAGGACAAGATAGGACAAGTGGAACCCAACAAACAAAGCAAGGAAGTGGAGAAAGAGAGAAGAGGGTGGGAAAAGGAGGCCAGCTGCAAGATTAGGATCAGGTGTGCTGCTACAGGTGGCCTTTGCACAACTCCATGAATTCTGTAGGCAGCATTTTGGTTTGGGGTTTGCTTTATTTGTTAAAAAATAAAGTACTCTCAGTAAACAAAATTAGCATGGACAAACAACATCAGCAGGAGCTGAAGTGGAATAATAGAAGGCTGCATTAGACCAAACCTGGCTCTTTGTCAGTTATTCCAATACTGTCTGCTCTGACTGGCAGGGTCTCTTCCCTTACCCTGCCCCCCTTGGTCCCAGGCAGAAGGTCTCTCCCATCAACACCTGCAGACTGGCTCTGATGCCAGGAGGGTGGTGATTCATAGGATTGCCAGAGTGAAAGCTGGAGAGGACTCCTGCACCTTTAATGGCTGTGTAGAAGAAGGGATTTCACTGGGGGCTTCTGGTTGTGTGACAAGCAAGACCTGCTGAAATCCCTGCTCTACACAACCATTAAAGGTACAGGAGCCCTCTTTCGTTTTCAGTCTGGTAACTCCAGCATTGGTAAATCTGCTTTGGCTCTTTCTCCAGACTAAATGGGAGCTAGGCAAAGGGCTCCATCCCAATTGTCCGATAGGTTCAGCACCATGGGTAGCTCCTTTCAAGCTCAGGCTAAAACCCAGAGCACATTCAATGGTCGTGAACTCCAATAACTGCCACTGGATCTGCTTCTTGGTTTTTTGTTTTTTAAACTGGACACATCTTAAAGTAGATTAAATGTGAACCCTTGGGCACGCAAAACCAATGTTCTGGGGTTGAGCCACCACCTGAAATGCATCTGTGCTAGAACTGCCATATTTGCCAGAGAGAAGGAGAGCAGCTTCTGGACAGCAAGTTTCCTGCCAGTTTCCTGCCAGGGAGAAGAAGGAAGCAACTTTTAAAACTTTCAGTAACCAAACAAAAATACAGCAGACCTAAAAGTACAGCTTAGCATTATCAGCGTTAACTAAGAGTTCTTAGATTACCTAAAAGCTCTCATCATGGACACTGAGGGGACTGCAGCAGTCACTTGCAACACTTGTGCGATGTTTCTATTCTTGTCTACAGATGTGGAGAACTTCACATGCACCAAATGCAAGCTGGTAGCCCTCTTGGAGGAGAAAGTACAGCAGCTGGAGACACGGGTAGCTACACTTCAACAGATTCGGGAGCAAGAGGTTTTCCTGGACAGAACTGAACGAACACTCTTGGATGGGGACCGCACAGAGGAAGTGGCTGTGGAGGAGAGGGTCACTTCACGGACACAGGAAGTAGACAGCTGGAGGAATGTCACACACAGAACAAGAAAATCCAGGGATTCTTCCAGCAGCTTGCAGCTACAGAATCAATTCGAAGCCCTTTCCCTTATCAAGGACAATGAGGAAGAACAGCATGGACAGACTTCAGGGGTAGAGCAGGGGACCTTGAGAGGACCACCGCAAGGAACAGCAGCTGCGAAGCCTCAGCGGAGGCGTGTGGTGGTGGTCGGGGACTCCTTGCTGAGGGGTACAGAAGCAGTGGTATGTGGGCCTGACAAGATGACTCGGGAGGTGTGTTGTCTCCCTGGGGCAAAGATCTGTGATGTGACCGAGAGGCTGACAAGACTCATCAAGCCTACAGATCATTACCCCTTCCTTTTGGTCCATGTGGGAACCAATGATACTGCAAGGCACAGCTTTCCCAAGATCAGAAGAGATTATGAGGCCCTGGGGAGGAAGCTGAAAGAAATGAACGCACAGGTGGTCATCTCGTCTCTTCTGCCAGTTGAAGGGCATGGTCCAAGAAGGGAGAGGAAAATAGCCGACGTAAACAACTGGCTCCGTAGATGGTGTCGCCGAGAACAAATTGGATTCTTGGATCATGGACTGCGCTTCCATGCAGGGGGACTTCTGGCAAGAGATGGGGTGCATCTTACAACAGTTGGAAGAAACATTTTTGCCAACAGTCTCAAGAATTTGATCAGGAGGGCTTTAAACTGAGTCAAATGGGGGAGGGAGACAGTATTCTGGAAGGCAAAAGGGCTGGAGAAAATAGTCAAACTGTCATAGAGGGAACAAGGCAAACAGCGCAAGGACCCAAGAGTGGGAGGCAAAAAAACTTGCACAGGGAGCAAGTAAAGGGAACACATGGTCTCAGATGTCTCTACACTAATGCACAGAGCATGGGAAATAAGCAAGATGAACTAGAACTCCTTGCACTACAAAACAAATATGATATAATAGGCGTTACTGAAACCTGGTGGGACGAGTCTCATGATTGGAATGTAGGAATAGAGGGGTATAACCTTTATAGGAGAAACAGGCCAAACAGGAAAGGAGGAGGAATAGCATTATATGTCAGGGATATTTACACCAGTGAAGTGATCCATGACATCAATACTGGAAGCCAGGTGGAGAGCATCTGGATAAAAATTAAAGGGGAGGGAAACAACAGTGATGTTATTGTGGGACTCTACTACAGACCCCCAAATCAGACGGAGGAATTGGATGTTGCCTTTCTAGAACAGATGAACATACACGCAGAAAGGAGAGATGTAGTAGTGATGGGTGACTTCAACTATCCTGATATTTGCTGGCAATCTAACTCAGCCAAAACTACAAGGTCTAGCAAATTCCTTACATGCCTGGAAGACAATTTCATGGTCCAAAAGGTGGAAGAGGCAACAAGGGGGTCAGCTATTTTAGATCTGATCCTAACCAACAGAGACGACCTTGTTAATGGGGTGCAAGTGGTGGGATCCTTAGGTGAGAGTGATCATGTTCTCCTGGAGTTTGTTATACAATGGAAAGGAGAAGCCAGGCATAGTCAGACACGCATTCTTGACTTTAGGAGAGCTGATTTCAATAAACTCAGGGAAATACTGGGGATGATCCCATGGTCAAGAATACTAAAAGAGAAGGGACCTCAAGACGGTTTTGACTTTCTCAAAAGGGAGATACTGAAGGCACAATTTCAAACAGTACCATTGAGGAAGAAAAATGGGAGGTGTCTCAAGAAACCAGGATGGATGACTAAAGAACTTTCAATGGAGCTAAGTTTTAAACGGAACATGTATAGGAAATGGAAAAGGGAGGAAATCACCAAAGAAGAATTCAAACAGATAGCGAACACGTGTAGGAGTAAAGTCAGAAAAGCTAAAGTGCAGAATGAGCTCAG
The DNA here is from genome assembly GCA_030847615.1 of Gambelia wislizenii. Taxonomy (NCBI): domain Eukaryota; kingdom Metazoa; phylum Chordata; class Lepidosauria; order Squamata; family Crotaphytidae; genus Gambelia; species Gambelia wislizenii. Next base: position 38,486,403 of record JAUMIR010000007.1, read on the forward strand.
GCTTGCTAGGGAGGTTAAGAACAATAAAAAGGGTTTTTTTGGGTATGTCCGCAGCAAAAGGAGGAAGCAGGAAATGATAGGGCCACTACGTGGAGAAGATGGCAAAATGCTAACAGGGGACAGAGAAAAGGCAGAATTACTCAACACCTTCTTTGCCTCAGTGTTTTCAGAAAAGGAAAAGGAGGACCAACCTGAGGAAAATGGAACAGAGGACACAATAGGGGAAATCCAGCTGAAAATAAGTAAAGAGGTGGTACAGGAATACCTTCTTAATCTAAATGAATTTAAATCTCCAGGACCAGATGAACTACATCCAAGAGTATTAAAAGAGCTGGCAAATATAATCTCAGAGCCATTGGCAATAATATTTGAGAACTCCTGGAGAACAGGAGAAGTCCCAGCAGACTGGAGGAGGGCAAACGTTGTTCCCATCTTCAAAAAGGGGAAAAAAGAGGATCCCAACAACTATCGTCCAGTTAGTCTGACATCAATACCAGGGAAGATTCTAGAACAGATCATTAAACAGAGAGTCTGTGAACATTTAGAAGGCAATGCCATAATCACAAAAAGTCAGCATGGGTTTCAGAGAAACAAGTCATGCCAGACTAATCTGATCTCTTTTTTTGATAAAGTTACCAGCTTGGTAGATGAAGGGAATGCTGTGGACATTGCATACCTTGATTTCAGTAAGGCCTTTGACAAGGTTCCCCATGACATTCTTGCAAACAAGCTTGTAGAATGTGGGCTAGACAAGTTAACTGTTCAATGGATTTGTAATTGGTTGACCGGCCGAACCCAAAGGGTGCTCAGCAGTGGCTCCTCTTCGTCTTGGAAAGATGTGACCAGTGGGGTGCCACAGGGTTCTGTCCTGGGCCCAGTGCTATTCAACATCTTTATCAATGACTTAGATGAGGGAATTAGGGGCATACTTATCAAATTTGCAGATGACACCAAATTGGGAGGAGTAGCTAATACCCTAGAGGACAGGATCAAAATTCAGAATGACCTGGATAGACTGGAGAGCTGGGCCAAAGCTAACAAAATGAAATTCAATACGGAGAAATGTAAAGTACTGCATTTAGGGCGGAAAAATGAAATGCATAAATATAGGATGGGAGAGACCTGGCTGAATGAGACTATGTGCGAAAGGGATCTAGGAGTCCTAGTAGACCACAAGTTGAACATGAGCCAACAGTGTGATGCGGCAGCTAAAAAGGCCAATGCAATTTTGGGCTGTATCAATAGAAGTATAGTGTCTAGATCAAGGGAAGTAATAGTGCCACTCTATTGTGCCTTGGTCAGACCTCACTTAGAATACTGTGTCCAGTTCTGGGCACCACAATTCAGAAAGGATATTGACAAATTGGAGCGTGTCCAGAGAAGGGCAACTAAAATGGTGAAAGGTCTGGAAACAATGCCTTATGAGGAGAGACTTAGGGAGCTGGGTATGTTTAGCCTGGAAAAAAGACGGTTTAGAGGCGATATGATAGCCCTGTTTAAGTATTTGAAGGGATGTCACGCTGAGGATGGAGCAGGCTTGTTTTCTGCTGCTCCAGAGACTGGAACACGGAGCAATGGGTGCAAGCTCCAGGAACAGAGATTCCACCTCAACATGAGGAGGAACTTTTTGACAGTCAGAGCTGTTCGGCAGTGGAACACACTCCCTCGGAGCGTGGTGGGGTCTCCTTCCTTGGAGGTCTTTAAACAGAGGCTGGATGGCCATCTGTCGGGGATGCTTTGATTGTGATTTCCTGCGTGGCAGGGGGTTGGACTGGATGGCCCTCGTGGTCTCTTCCAACTCTGCAATTCTATGATTCTATGATTCTATGATTCTATATTATTAAACACAGACACTCAACTGAGAATATGTCTCCACCCAAGAGCTCAGACATAAATCAGTGATGAACAATGTATTTACTAATAACTTCTTACAAAGGGCTCATCTATGCAAACCCCAAACCCCCGGAGTGCCCTGCAGTAATGCCATTTCACAGCAGCTGTGACTTTTCCTAATGTTATTTTTGCCCACAAAAGCTTTGCTTGCTCATGGTGGCTACAAGTGAAATACTCGTGTTTTTACCTACTGTAACCCAAACTTTTTTTTAAAAGCTATTTGCACTGTGTGCTGGAGCAATATTTTGCCTTTGCAATAGAAAGGTGAAGAGACAACACCCTGTTTTCTCGCCTTAGTGCTCGCTCCCTAAGGTGAAAATCCAACATGGTGGCTCTGGGTGCTTGCCCTTTTAGCAAGCCCTACCCTCTCATGCTTGTCCAGCCAATCAGCTTTTTGCATATGGGAATGTGATTCATATCAAATTGCTTGTCCCAGTGAGGGGCAATGCACATTCCCTACTCTGTTTTTTAAAAACTTTGGGGAAAGCTGCATAGTTTTTTACGTTTTGCTCCCCACTTCCCAAATGATGGAATAATGCAGCTTGCCATTTAGACAGGAAAGGTTCTCCTCACATTCTGTGAGGAGTTTTTTTGCCATTAAGACGGGTCCTTTTTCTGAAGTAAGTCAGTCCTAATTCTGAAGTAACAAAAGGCACTGGAACAAAGACACTTTATTGGTGTGCTAAGCAATGTTTTCTAGTTACTTTAAAATATTACCTTTTAAGGACACCTTAAGAGACATATTTTTTTCAAGTTTTATGTTATTTACTTATCAGTCCTAAGGATTTGGTTTCTTTTTTCAACCACATGTCACTTCATAAAAGTTGTAAAGAGTAATAGCAAAGAATTGCTTTTTAAAAGTAACTTTCCAAGCTCAGCTCCCTCCAAATATTAAAATGAATGAAACTGACATGGGAAGCCTTCCCATTCATCTCTGGAGACTTTTCTACAGAACTTACACTGCAATTTCCCCTTACTGGTTTATTGTGGCATGAGGTGTTGTAGTGAACAATGAATCAGGAATTAGTTTAAGACGATAACTGAACACAACCTTGGCTACTGGATCAGTAAGCGTATGAATATGTTGCATATAATGCATACATATGCAATAATGCAATTAGAGCATGTCTCCAGGGAGGATGACGGAAGCCAAAAAATCTGTGGTCATTGCTGTGCACGAAGTCACGCACAAAGCCCCAGTATACCTGAGAGGTATGGTGCACCTGCTCACCTTTTGAAATGCAAAAGAGACAGGCATTGTTTCTGAAACTGCCTTGACAGGATGTTATCAATCAAGGCAGGGTACTAAGATATTGAATACATGCATATCTACATAAAATAGTCTATCACATTCTTGCAACATGATGCACTGTAAAAGCAAAAGAGAAGTAGTTATGTATTCATAACCTCACTTATTCCTGACTAAGTGATGTCTGCCCCATCATGCAAAAGAGACCCAGGTAAGGAGGGGAGAAAAATGCCCAGGTATGCTCTTTGTAAGCAGCACCCATTAGTAATCTGGCTGCAGCTGTTAGGACTAATTGAAGTTTCCGAACATTCTTCAAAGGCATCCCTATGTACTGTGCATTACATTTATCCAATAGGGATGTAACTATGTGTCACCATGGCCAACCCTGACATCCCAAGGAATGGTTGCAGCTGGTGTACTAACTTTAACATTAATTTAGAACATTAAAAACCACATTAAAATCTATTACATATTTACAATCAGCACACCTGTTCCACTACCCCAACCAGTTAAAACCTCAAAGCTTGTTTAAATAAGATTTTTGCCTGCTGGCAAAATGAGAGTAGAGAGGGGACCAACTGAGCCTCTCTCAGAAGAGAATTCCATAGCCTGGGAGCAGCACTGAGAATGTGTTGAATGGCAATGTTGCACAAGATACCAAATATACAACTGAGCACACAGCCAACTGTGCATGAGCAGCCATGTGCAAGGCACATCCATGCATAATGGCACCAGATGCACTACTCTGTTTCTGCAACTTTGAACAGAATGCAGATGTTCCATGCTTGGGAAGACACCAATGGAATTCCATATTATAACCTCTATCGGAAGTCTGGAATTTTTCTGATACTACCTGCTCCCCCACCAAGTTTTGCAATATATAGCCAAACAAAAAGCCTCATCTCTTTTGTGACATTTTAGTGATTCAGACAAAAGTACTTACTCGTTTGTGATTTTTACATTTTTTTATGAGGACATATGAAGAACCCTGCTGGTTCAGGCCAGTGACCAGTTTAGTCCAGCATGTTATCTCCCACACAGGTCCAGAAGCTAGTCATAGTGGCAACTGGTGGCTCCAGGGTTGCTGGGGCAGTACGTCTACTCCAGATTTTGGCACAAACTTTAAAGGACCTATTCGAGGTGCTCAGCCTATTCCAGGGAATCAGGTCCAGCAGATTGGATAGGCCTTTGAAAAGTCAGACTAAATCCCAGAGTGGATTCACTGTCCCAATGACATTGGAACTCTTAGATACCACTAGCCAGGCTGGAAGTCAACAGCTCTCTCCCTAGGTTTCACCCCAACTGGTGTTGAGCAGGGGCTCTTTCACACTACCTAATTATAGCACAACCATTCCACGTTAACTGCCATTGTTGTACCCCATGGCATCCTGGGATTTGTAGTTTGGTGAGGCTCAATCTCCCTGGATGATTATTCTAAATTTGTTAACTACCATCAGGTTGACTTTGACTTATGGCAACCCTATGAACAAGTGACTTCCAAGTCACTCTGTCCTCAACAGCCCTGCTCAGATCTTGCAGACTCAGGGCCATGGCTTCCTTGATTGTCTATCCATCTGGAATACAGTCTTCTTCTTTTCCTACTGCCTCCTACTTTATGAAGTGTTATTGTCTTTCGTAGTGAGTCTTGTCTTCTCATGACATGTACAAGAGTCTCAGTTTAGTCATCTTGGCTTCTAGGGAGAGTTCAGGCTTGATTTGCTCTAAATGCCTCTCCCTAAACTGTAGACCCCAGGATTCCATAGGATGTTTCCATGACGGTTTAAGTGGCATCATTGCATTATAATTGATTGGTGTGAAAAGGCCCCAGAACACTGCCTCTGAACCTCAAAGGTGTGCACACCCATTATGATGCCTAGTAATATTCACTCCTAGATCTAGCTTCTCTTGAGTCACTCAAGTCGGTCTCATCCCAACAGTCCCACTGAATGCCCATTTCCCCCTTTCCCTGAACTGTTTCCAACTGGTCTATACAAGAACTATTCATTTAGTTTGCATATTAACATTTTTCTATCCTGCCCATTTGATGTCAGGGCAGCATACAATAAAACCAGTTTAAACAATATAGATAATATAAGAGAGTGAGAATAATTTAAACAGAATAAAAGCATGTTGAACAAGCTAAAGCAAGTCCCATTTAGAGTAGGCCTGTGGAACTAATGGGATTTGTACATGTGTTGACTCACCATTCAACAATTGAAACAAAGACCTATGTCCTATTGGTTAGTCCCAATTACAGATGACCCACAGAATCAATTAATCAGTGGTGACACAACATATACCGTAGGACTTCAAAATCCAAAATCCAGAAAAGAGCGAAACCTTTATTATCTAACCAAAAATGCACCATGCAAGGTTTTGAAGCTTCACTGGCTTCTTCATCAGTCAAAAGATGTTAAAATTCATGCAGAAGAAGAAAAGTGATGATGTTAGGGTCACAGGCTTACATTCTGTTTCAGATGTTACTTCTGTTATCAATTTACATGGTGTAGAGGGATCTCATTGCAGGCAGAGGCCTCTCCCCTTCTTGGCCATGTGAGGACAAGGGACAAAGGGCAATAAAAGACAGGTAATAAAATTTCAATGCCATTAGCAACCAAAAAGTAACTTCCCTTGATATCCAGGCTGCCCTTGTCCTGTGTGACGTTAACTGCCCCTTCCATAGGCAGAGAACATTGAAATTCTCATAGAAAAATGCCATTTTTTCAAACTAGTCAGGAGTACCAATAGGATTCAGAACCATGCCAACATTGGTTTTCCTCTGTCTGTTGGTCTGTGGTGGCTAGTGGTTTCCATATGAATAGGGTGAGTGCATCCATGCTGGGTCTGAACATTAAAGGGTCTCTCCAAAGTACTGGTTCCTATCCTTCAAAATTGGTTCAATGGTCTGAATCAAGTTCAGACTAATACCTGGAGTGAACTGACCACCCAGCCGACAAGGCATCCTTCAGGTGCTGACATCTTCATCCAACAGATACTGAGATACATCTGCTTCTGGTAAGCACCTTGGCTTTAACACTAGCACATGCCAAGAGTTATATTTAGAAGTCCAGTATGGAGTTTCTTGGATGAAGGACTCATAGTGTTTGAGCAAAACATTCCCTTGCCTTGAAGCTAAAGTGGAGAATTTCCCAAGGGAAACATGTCTGCTAACAAACTATGCCTTGAATCATGTTCTTTTTGAACTGACACCTGCAGTTGTACCAATTTATCATCTCCTTCATGAGATGAGCAATGCGCACATAGCTTCATGAGATGCCCCATCTTGCCTGGCTCCAGGCTACCCGATCGGTATAACCAGGATATCCCCACCCACCCAATTCAGGGGAGTTGTTGTAGTTGTGTGCCTTCAAGTCACTTCTGACTTATGGCACCCCTAAGGCGAGCCTATCATGGGCTTTTCTTGGCAAGATTTGTTCAGAGGTGGGTTGTCTTTGCCTTCTTCTGAGGCTGAGTGTGACTTGCCCAAGGTCACTTAGTGGGTTTCCATACCTAAGTGGAGATTCAAATCCGGTCTCCAGAGTCATAGTCCAATGCTCAAACCACTATACCACACTGGCTCTTTTTTCAGGGAAGACTGTCTGCCATTCTGACTTAGCACCACAAGGAGGTCAGACAAGGATGATGCATTTTATCATCCTATCCATTTAATTTACACATAGAACACATCCTATGGAAAGCTGGATTAGACTTGGAGGAAGGAGGCATGCAAATTGAAGGAAGGATCATTGACAATTTAAGATACGTAGATGACACCATATTAGTAGCAGAAAACAGCAATGACTTAGAATAACTATTGAGGAAGAAAGTGCAAAAACAGGGTTACAGTTGAAATTAACAAAACAAAAATAGTGACCACAGATTATTTATGCACCTTTAAAGTGGAGGTTGAAAACCTCAAAATAGTTGAAGATTTTTTATACCTTGGCCTACTTAATAAATCAAAATGTCAAGAAATAGAAAGAAGTCTCGAAGGGCTGCTATGAAAGAGTGAAATAAGATCCTCAAGTATAAAGATTTATCTTTACATACTGAAGTCATGATCACCCATGGCATGGTATTTCTGATTTGTATGTATAGTTGTGAAAGCTGGACAGTGAAGAAAGTTGATAGAAAGAGAAAAAAAGTGCTGTTATTGAATATCAAAGTCAGGATTGCCCCGCCGCAGTATTTCTGATTTCTGTGTATAACTGTGAAAACTGGCCAGTGAAGAAAACTAACAAGATGAGAATCAACTCATTTGAAATGTGGTTCTGGAGGAGAGTTCTGTGGTTACCGTGAACTGCAAAAATCACCAATAAATGGGTCTGAGAGAAAATCAAGCCTCAAGTTTCCCTAGAAACCCAAAATGACCAAACAGAGGCTATTGTACTTTGGACATTTTTAAAAAAATCAGAAAAAAAATGCTTGGTAAGATGGAAGGCAGGAGGAAACAAGGAAGACCACATTATGGGTGGATTGATTCAATCAAAGAAGCCACAACCCCAAGTCAGCAAGACCTTCACAAGGCTGTTAATACTAGGGTATCTTGGAGGTTTTGCATTCACAGGGTATCCAAAAGTTGAAGCTGACTTGATGGAAATTAACAACCCCAAACTCAACTGTGGAAGCTTCACCTTGCCATATGAGATCCTCCTGCATTTTGCAAAGTCCATGGGCACAGTCCAACATGCATTTCCTCTGTGCAAGTCCCATCAAAATGGATTTGTCTCAGTCAAGTCTGAACAGGAGACATTCCTGGTGGATTGTGTTCAGTTGTTGTTGTTATTGACTTTTTAAAGAGACAGGTGGAGAGGTCAACTAAGGATTTTGGAGCGAGTTGGCCTAACTTGATGTGTTTAACTCCCCAGCATGATGCGCGCATGCCCAACCAAGAGCTTTGTGAGCAAAGAGCAGGGGTGAACCTGCTGGGAGAAGATTTCACTTCCCTTCCTCACTGACCTGGCATCTTTGGAGGCTCCATTCTCATTTGCATAGCATTGGCAGGAGCTCTGTGACTTTGCCTGGGGGAGTTTCCCTGGAGAGAAGAAAAAGCTCAACAGTACTGGGTGGAATCTTGGTTTTCTTTTTTTAATCCGGGATTTTTTTTCTTTTTTTGCTTATCAGAAGAAAATAACAAATAAAACCATAAATCAATCAAGTTCCGGATCTTCTCAACAGATAGTGTGTCTCCACCTCCCTCTTTGGAGGAGCAAGTGGTGCAATCCCAGCCTCACTCACTGAGGTACTGATGAGCCATGTCTAGTGAACCAAGAAATATAAACTTTCGTTCTTAAAATAACCATGTTTCTAGTCCTCATGGTGACAGAAAATAGCTTGAAATCACTTGACTTGAGGAAAGGCCAGGAAATTCCTGTGCTCAAAGGAGAAAATCCAGATGGTATGAAGAAAGAGTAGGGCTTGTCTAGATGGGCTATATACCCCATCTTGCCCCTGTCTTGGAGCCCTTCAGTCTGGGCAATGCAGGGAATTTGCCCCATTTTGCCCCTGGGCAGTCCTCATGACCCCTGGGGCAAAGATGGGGGCCAAGACAGAAGGAAGACAGGGTAAAGCCCGTTACACTGTTTAAAAAAACTGGTAAAATCAGCTTCAGCTGGCAAAAAATAGATTGGGCCCTGCATGACCACAAGAGCCAATTCCAGCACGTTTGCCCATTGCTGCGGCTGCTGTCTGCCTTGCTCTTCCATAGTCAGGAAGGGGGTCCGCAGCATGTTACCAAGGCTGGTCACATGCAGGGGGCCTTGCTCATGTGCTGCAGGCTGGCTTCCTGGCTTCAGAGAGTGGGATGAGGGCAATGGCGGCGGTGGATGCAAAGACCAGCCAGGATGGTGGTCTGGACTCCATCCTGTCCCATGAAGGTAATGGGGGAGCAATGGGCTAGATCTGAGAACCAGCGTATTCTGGCCCATGTAGATGAGCCTGTAATTGCTCTAAATCTTCCTTTTCCCTAGTGAGCCTAGGGATAGCCACTTTAACTGTTAAAACAATGATGTTTCTAGTCCTCATGACAACAGGTAATAGCTTGAAATCTCTTGAGTCTGAGAGGAACCAAGGCATTCCAGTGCCAAGGGTGGAAAACCCATATGGCATGCCTCCATCCTATTAATTTACCTAAGGTAAAGAAAACTGGAACTCTGTCTTGCAACAAGGATTTTGAAACGAAAACGTGCTGCAGACAGTAGGCAAATTTTCCTAAATGATTGTGCCCAACAAAGTAAGATGCTCACTCTGCTGCCGTTGAAAGTTTCTCAAAATTATAATATGCAGACAGACAGACAGACACTTTATTTGGGCCATTGGCCAATAAAATAAAATAATATGTACAGTCATAAAAATTAATAAAACTAGTAAAAGACAAATAGCATAATTATAATATGCATGTATGATGTGCGATTCCTACTCCATTGGCATGTAGAAGCATATAATAAGTTCCTGAGTCCTAAAATCAGTTGCAGCAGTCCAGTTCACATGCTGGTCGATCAGATCAAGTAGGTTGGCTGACACAACAGACCGGGCCTTCTTTGCGGTGTTCCTGCTTTATTCTGGGATTTGTGCATGGTTCTCTTATTAGTTGGTTTTAAAGGGAATTCAAAGATCTGGTTGTCCCAGACAGTTTTTAGTTTCTAATTTTATGCTTAAATTGGACGACACACAGCCTATGAGGCCCATATGCCCCTGGACAATTTTGTAACCCCAAGAGACCACAGAAGCTCCCTCCATAAACACATTAAAAAATGGAGAACTGCCCTCCTGGAAGCCTCCAGAAATCATGTTTCATTTGAAAACCAGGATACTCTACCCGAGCACCTTGTTTGGCTGTTCAAAAAGGGCTTTTATGAAACAGGGAACGGACTTTTGACCACTGCTGGTTTCATTCTATGGCAATTGGTAGCTCCCTTGTCAATGGGGCAGTGAATCCACTTCAGGCTTTATTCCAGAGTTTACAGGAGCTGTCCAAGGTTTTGAGCCAAATTTCCAAAAGAAGCTAAACACCTTGGTAAGCTCATTTAAAATCTGGACTAAGAGAGGATTCAGTGCCCCAGTTCCACTGGTTTCATCTGGGGGAGGGGACACAACTTGTATTGGGTCTTGGGTGGGCAGGAATCCCTTAGATGCACCAGACATGCTTGGTTGGCCCCATTTTATACTGTAAAAAGGATACAGCTTGGTTGGGTTTACATGTTTTGTATATGTTTTTAATTAAATGCATTCAGAATTTAATTCATTTTAAATTCTTGCTTTGTGAATTGCCTGGGGAAGGATTTGCTTTGAAAAGCGGTGTGGACATGTTTTTAATAACACCAACTGTATTATGGCTACTGTTTCAAACTGGATTATTTGTGATGTGGGGATACGACCTCAGTAGGATCAGGTCTGCTAAGGAGACCACCAAGCAATACCAAGTGCTATGTAGGTTGTATTTCAAATGAAGGCAGTGGCAAACCACCTTCAGGGCTAAGAAAACCCTGTGGAACTCATGGGGCCAACATAAGTCAACAATATGACTAGAAGGCACACACACATGTATAGGATTGCACTGACAGAGGGGAGGCATGGTATAAGTTTCTAAAATTAGGCATAGCTTGGAGAAAGTAAACTTTTGTGTGCTCTCACTTGCTCTTATAATACCAGTTATCTGGGAAGGGTCATCCAATCAGGTACATTGGCAGTAGATTCAGCAGAGACAATAAAGGGGACTTCTTTATAGAGTAGACCATATATTTATGGGATGGCTGACCACAAGATTTGGCTGCAGCTCAGATGGGTTGAGAAGTGGTTAGAAAACTTCATGGTGGAGGTGGAAGAGAAGTCTTAATGGCTATATAGGCAAAACAAGATAGGGAAAGAAAGCACAGGATAAACAAGATAAATTTAATAACTATTTACACCCAGTTGTTGTGTTTCAGAGTACTGCTCCTTTTCCAAGAGCTGGAATTTTAAGAAACACAATAAACACCAAACCCACACAGATCTTTTTCACTATCTGAATACTGGTATCACTCAGTTAAGTCTCCAAAAAGGGGTCCCCTTTTTATAAAATATTTTTTACATCTGCTCCTTTCCTTCTCATTCTCTGTTTAGCTGGAAGATTTTTTTAGCAGCATTGCTGGGGTAGTGGTGAAGAAGGGCTGGAGAAACATAGACTTTCAGTAACAGGTTGCAGCAGCTGCTCTGCAGTAAACCATGCAATAAAGCTTCAGTTGGGAAAGAACAGAATTCTACTCAAACCAATCCTATGGTACCTCTGTGGGCCTGCCTACAAAAGGCAAGGTAAACAGGAGCTGCCTCCAGAACCCCTTACTAACCATGTGTGAACACTGAAATAGGGAGGGGGAAAAAAGGAAATCAGTTCAGTCTGCCTCACCAGCTACCCCAACATGTTAAAAATCATAGATCGGGCCACCAAAATGGAAATCATAAGGAAAGTGGTGGCTCATGAAAGGAGAAAAAAATCATCCTTAGATGCATTTTGGAAGAAGCTTTTTAAGTGGTTCAAAATACTTTTGTTTATTTATGCAAGGCTTGTCTAAGGTGGTTGTTTCATTTCACAACTGCATATTGTTAGATATTGATGAAAAAGTTTTCTAAACCATGTTGAAGTGCTCTTTGTGTGTGTGTGTGTGGTATAGGAACCTATCCCAATTCTTCCCATGCTGTTTCTGCCCTTTGCCAAATTTTCTGTTAAAGAAGTAATGCCCAGGAACACATTGGCTTTGTTAACTGAGTTATACCTTTATGCAACTCCTTCAGCCAGAGAGAAATTCCTACTTGTGAAGGGGTAAGAAAGAGGGAGATTGCATTATAGGTGGAGAGATGCAATCAAGGAAGCCACAGCCCTGAGTCTGCAAGACCTGAGCCGGGCTGTTGAGGATAGGATGACTTGGTCAACCAGAGGCTTGTCACATGAGGGAAGGGAAGAAGTGATGGCCAAGGGTAGTGTATCCCACCTTGCCTTACTGCAAGATGTCGGTGTGCATCAGCTCTTCTCCCACTGGGAGATTGTGGTAAAGGTGGGTCTTTTTTGCTAATGGATTAAGACTCTCATTTACCACCATCTCCCACGGGACCAGAAAGGGAGAACAGATGAAACACACAAACACCATGTGATAAAGCAAGGCAGGTGGTGCTTAACAGGATGCACTGCTGCTTCCTTCCCTTGTGCTATAAGCCCCTCATTCACAGGGTTGCTATAAATCGAAGTCAACCTGTTGGCAATTAAGAACAACAACTCCAAAATGCCAACAACCATGTTGGCTGGGAAATTATGGGATCTATAGTCCAAAAACTAATTTTCCTAAGTTCTCAGCTGAACTAAAGGGAAGCTTCACAGGAACTCCTGCAACACAACAACCTGTCTGAAGGTGTTATCCCAAGTGCAAATAATTTTCTGGCAAAATAGCCTGAAAGATTGAGCTGTCATATGCACAGTGACAAGGATATGTGACACTCTACAAAGTCAGCTCTAAAAAGCCACCAGGACCTTGCTAAAGAAAAGTCTAGGATGGAATGAGACATCTGCTGCTTGCTAAGTTAAATCTTCATGAAGGAAAAGCTTCCCAGGAACAGATTTGACAGATGTGGCATTTTAGCAATTAAATTCCATTCAGTTGAAGCAGTGAACAGAATTAACAGTAAAGGAAGAACCACTTCATGCAGATGTTTCAATTATTTCACTGGCAAAATGTGGCACCATAGTGCCCCTAAAAGTGTCATACTCAGAGAAACCTCACTATAGAGGGAACATCTAGCATACAAAGGGGAGAAATGAAGCACAGGGAAATTGGTTTTGCACACAGTACGTATAATTAGCAAAATGCATATGAATATCACCTTCGCCAGTTCAATACTGGCAGTTGCAATTTGAGGAATTCCTGGAGGGATAGCCCCAGAACTCTTGAAATGATACACACACACACACACACACACACACACACACACGGCTAGTCCTGAGGGGTTGGGATGGGTAACTTACAAGATAGATGATGAAATGCTGCAACCAGATAAAACAAAATGGACACAGGTCTATGCCTTTCATGATGACTGAATGGTGTAAATGCTCTCTGGATATATTGGAATACATTTCCCATTCAAACCCAGACAGCATCACCTATGAGGATGATGGGATTTTTAGGACAACACATCAGGGGGACATTACATTGGGAAAGTAATACATTTATAGGTACCCGGGGGTGGGGTGATGGGTGATAAATACATTTGTTAGTATATGTCTCCTTTAATAAATAGCCCTACATTCTGATGAGTCAATAGCTCATCAGATGTCTCCAGTGAGTACGTAAGTGAAGTTGTCTTCACATTTTGTCTCTTCCTCAGCTCCATCTTATACTAGTAGGACAATTGCCTTTAAGACTGGAGGCTCCATTTAGATGTGATAATTGCTAGAGAGTATAAAGATTCACCTTCCACTCCTCCATGAATTTGTCTCAGCATTTTCTTTAAATGCTGCCTAACCCAGCAGCCATTACAATATATAAATGCCAGTACTGCAAGCCACCACGTTGCAAGTTCGATTCCAGCGGGCTCCAAGGTTCACTCAGCCTTCCATCCTTTCGTAGGTCGGTAAATTGAGTACCCAGCTTGTGGGGGGCAATTAGCTAACACATATTGGAAGCTGCTTATTGCAGTGTAGATGTGTAAATAGCTATTGCTTAAAACAATTTGTAAGCCGCTCTGATAGCCTTGTGGCTGAAGAGCGGGGTATAAATAACTAAATAATAATAAAAAAATAATAATAATCTTGGAGCAATGAATCTTCCCAAAAGTGAATCAATAATACTATCCGGTACTAAAAATTACTAGCTCAGGGACTGTAAGATTTGTCAGATCATCACATATGCCACAGCCATGCCAGCCACCCTGTCAAACACCCCAAATATTCTGATGGACCAATTGGTAGGATGGTTACCTGTAAAAGAGAGAAGGGCTCCTATAGCTTTAACTGTTAAGTAGAAAAGGCATTCTAACAAGTGTAGCCTGCATGTAACTATTAAACATAAAAGAACCCTATCTTCTTTTCAGGTTTGCCATCCTATCACTTTACTGGAGTTGGAATGGCCAAAATGGGGCAGAACAATGGATATGGTTGGTATTAGGAAGGATCATATAGTATGGCAGTTTTCATGAGAACAGACATATAGGCTGCTGACACACTGCAGAAATAATGTAGTTTGACACCGCTTTGACTATCATGGCTCCATCCTATGGAATCCTGGGATTTGTAGTTTGTTGTAGTACCAGAGCTCTCTGACAGAGAAGGCTAAATATCTCACAAAATGACAAATCCCAGAATTTCTTGGCATTGAGCCATGGCAGTTCAAGCAATGTCCAACTGCATTATATCTGCAGTGTGGCAGCAGAGACATACTATATATAGGGGATCTATTTGCTGAAAATGTTCAGTGTGATTCAGCCAATCCATTTTTTAAATTGCATCTTGAGATGTGGTTTCTCATTTTTATTGAGTTTCATTGATTTTTTTTCTTTAAAAAAACAACTTATAATGAGGAACCAGCCTCCCCCCTCCCAAGTGGCTTGGCAGTATAACTCTGACATAAAATACAGTATTTGCACAAGTCATTGCATACCAACTTCATTTTCCATTAAAGTCCACGGGCTGGGAAATACCGGTAAACTCATCCTGTTTTAGGAGATTATCAGATAGGAACAAAAAATGTGCTCCTAGAATCATATTTGCACAGAAGTGGAGGACGGAGGAAACTCCCATGATGGAGAAATGGTTAATGAAGGTATTAGAGATGTTTGAGATGGACAAACTTTCTTATTATTTAAAAGAAGGGACATTATCAAAACATCAAGAAAACTGGAAGAGGTGATAGATTATTTAGAAAAGAAATTGGGGTCAAATGTCATAGTTAATAAACTAAGATGAACATTAGCAAAGTGAGAGATACAAAATTAAGCTAAAGCAGCTCTTATTTCAGAAGACAAAAGGAAAAAAACAAAAGGTATCATTTGTCTGTTCAAATATACGATTGTAGAAGGAGTTGCAGACCATACATTAGGTATCAGCAGAGGTAGGGTGGAAGTTTGAGAAGAAGTTGCATTATAAATAAGTTTTAACGAATCAGGTAGTAGGAATAAGAACATCTGGAATAATGGTTATATGTCACAACTTTGCAATTTATAATGTTGACTAAAAATGTAAAATTTAACAAGTATATGTTTGAAATAATGTCCTTAGAACAATTTGTTTAAGAAGTTTATTTCTTGTTTTTTAAAATAATATAAAATGCTTTTGTTTTTCAATTAAAAAATATTTTTTAAAAAGCGTTCCTGTCCCACAATCTCCACTCCTACCCCTGACCCGCCACAATCACCCTCCCCACCACACTTACCTCCTCTCCCATCAACAGGGCAGCCCAGGAGTGAAAGGAGCACTAATGGAGCTCTGTTCACTTTCTGGATTGAAATCCTGCAGATTCTTGCAAGAAGACATGAGTGCGGGAAATTCAAAAGTAAAAACAAAAATACACACCAAAATGTTTTGAAAAACACGTACGCACACTAAGAAATTTACAAGTAAAGCAGGGAGGGTACAAAAAAAGAGGGCAGCTTACCTAGATGTCCTGATCTCACCCAGAAGTGTTCTGGCAGG
Source organism: Gambelia wislizenii (assembly GCA_030847615.1). NCBI lineage: Eukaryota > Metazoa > Chordata > Lepidosauria > Squamata > Crotaphytidae > Gambelia > Gambelia wislizenii. The sequence continues at coordinate 38,502,197 of JAUMIR010000007.1, forward strand.
ACCGCCCATTGACACTGGAATCTCGCCAGCATATCAGGGCACCTTGTCACACACAGGCAAATCCGGAACACAAATGGAACGGGGGATCTATTGATGGCTTCTCACGTCAATAAAAAGCAGCACCAGTGGAACAAAAGCAGAATGGGTGCATAACAAGGGGGGAACGACATTGTCTGATAAGGGAGGACTTTTGTGATCTCCTGGCATTGCTGTAATGCCACTTTTGATGCATCTGAAAATCTCCTCAGTTCCTCATGCGGACTAGAATCATCACTATCAAGCCCAGAATTTGCTGGGGACATTCCAAAAAGGGACAGGGCAGTCCACCCTACAGCTGCACACCTGCTCCCACTGGTTCTGCCTTGAACAACAGATAAAACTATGTTTACTCTTTTGCCATCTGATGCTCAGCTCTCACACGTTGCCACAAAGCAGACCTACAACTGCAGAACTGTAGCGGAGCCAAAGCCATAATAAATGACTAACTCATCTTAATTGCACCGGCAGGGAAGATTGGGCTTTATTAAGGCGGTAGATAAAAGTAATTTAATATTATTTTCCTCATCGTAAAAACACCAATCAAAAGATGGTGGTGTACACATGTGTGTGGGACCTTTCTACAGGCTCTGTAATATTTTCATTGGTGGTGCCCAGTTTGGCAAAGAGTGTTTTTTTTAATCTCACACTTGGGACCCAACTAGTCACCATTACTAAATATCTATATGGAGCTCTCTCCCAAGCTCAAAAGAAAGCATCTTTGGCTTTACCTTGTGGCATGAGGTTTGGCAGACGGTAGAAGCCTTCCACATCAGTGTTCTGTGGGTATCCTGGTGTGCCACACATTTGCTCCAGCTTTCGGTTTGTGCCACAGAGCTGCCTAAACAATGTGTGCTAGCTACTAAAGGTTGCTGCAGGCCAAAGTTCCATTTTGATACAGAGAATCATAAAATCTTAGAGTTGGAAGGGCCACAAGGGTCATCTGGACCATCCCTCTGCCATGCAGGAATCCACACCTAAAGCACTCCGGAAACATGCCCATCCAGCCTCTGTTTAAAGGAGAGTTCACCACTCCTCAAGGCAGTCTGTTCCAGTCTTGAACAACTCTTACAGTACAAATGTTCTTGTGAATGCTTAGGTGGAATCCCTTGTCTTGTAATTTGAATCAATTGGTTTGTGTCTAGTCTCTGGAGCAGCAGAAAACAAGCTTGGCATCCTTTCAGATATTTAAAGATGGTTATAATGTCACCTCTGATTCTTCTCTTCTCCAAGCTAAATTTGCACATTCCTCATAAGGCTTGATTTCCAGATCTTTGATCATTTCAGTCCCACTTCTCTGGATACCTTCCAGCTTGTCAATATCCTTCTTGAATTGTGGTGCCCAGAACTGGATACAGTATTCCAGGTGAGGTCTGACCAATGTGGAACGGAATGGCATTACTACTTCCCCTGATCTGGACACTATACTCCTGTTGATGCAACCTAGAATTGCATTGGCTTTTTTGGCTGCTGCATCACACTATTGACTCCTGTTTAGCGCATGGTCTACTAACACTGCTAGATCCTTTTCATAGGTACTGCTTTCAAGCCACGTGCCATCCATTCTATCTTTGTACATTTCATTTTTCCTGCCCAGATGCAGCACCTTAGATTTCTCACCCTTTCTCCATGCCCACTGCTTGAAAATTTGGGAAGGTCACCAGGTTGCAACCCAAGAGACTCACAGTGGAAGCTGGTGGCTTCTGTGTCAGTGGAGTGATGAATCTGCTCCAGGTTTTAGCCTGAACTTTGAACAAGCTGTATAAGGTACTGAATCTCTTCAGTCGATAGCAGTCAGCATCTTGGATGCCTCCTTTACAGTTCAGACTGAAATCCGGAGGAGATTCACCGCTCCACTGATCTAGAAGCCACCACCTACCAGTACCTATAGATATACATTCCTGCCAACTGCTGTGAGGTACAACCCATCCCTTGCCAGTAATCTACCACCCTGAAACCACACCCCATGGTCCAGGAAGCCAAACCAGATCCTGGCAACACCATCTGTGCAACCAGTTGTTCACCTCCACTATCTTTCTCTCCCTTTCTGGGCCATGTCCTTCGTTTGTCCTTCCAGTGTACACATTTCAATTGTACACATTTTTAGCCAGTCAAAAAACCTATGAAGGATTTTACATGAATAGTACTGCAAACCTCATAAATGTATGACTTTCCAAGGTAAGATGCTCTTTGTCTTGCAATGAACCTAAGGAGAGGCAATTTTGGTGAAAATCTCAGAAACAATGAAGTATTTTCCCATCATTTATCTATAGTATTATGAATCTGACTTACATGCTGAGTCACACCATAAATTTCACAGGGTTTTCTTAGGCAAGGAATACTCAGAAGTAGTTTTGCCAGTTCTTTCCTCTGAACTATAGCTCACAACACCTGGTATTCATTGGTGGTCTCCCATCCAAGTACAAACCTGATCTGACCCTGCTTAGCTCCCAAAATCAGATGGGATCTGGAGCCTTTAGGATATTTAGGCCCTATATATTGTACTTAGTATCAAGCAAACTAAAGTTCTACCCATGCAATGGGGTGGGGGAGAATCAAGTTGCCAGAAATATTATATTAGGCACTGGCAATAGTCTGGCACATCTAAAGTAGACCCACTGCACCAATGAGAATGACATCTGTGTTGACTTGCCATTCAGCAGTAGAATAAAGGGTTCTACTTTGGTTGGGACAACCAAGAGGATTTAGGTTGTAAGGTAGAATTCAGATCAAGTCAGCTGATCTTAGGTCCCATGGAAATCAATGGAACAAGTTAGTTATGAGGGCTTAAATCCCATTTACTTCAGTGGGCACAAAGTTCAACTCCAGAAATAAATAAATAAACAAACTCACTCACTCACTCACTCACTCACTCACTCTTTTCCAAAAAGCTCACTGGATTTATTCCTGGAAATAAGGTGATTTTACTTAAAGTGAAAACAGAGAGGGTTCCTATACTTTTAGTGGTTGTGTAGAAGGCGGGATTTCAGCAAAGTGTTGCGTGTCATGCAACCAGGTCACAAGCAATACCTGCTGAAATTCACTCTTCAACACAACCATTACAGGGAGAGGAACCCTGTCCAGTTTTCCCTCTGGCAACTCTAATCTCCCTGGATCTTAGCCAGGACCGCTAAGTGCAGTTTCTACTGCCTTATTTTGAATCAGACCCTTGGTCCACCAGAGTCTGAATCCCTGCTTGGCCATGGAAACCTTCTGGGTGACCATGGGCAAGTCACACTCTCTCAACCTCAGAGGAAGGCAAAAGCAATCCCCCTCTGAACAAATCTTGCCAAGAAAATCCTGTGATAGGTTCACCTTAGGGTTTTCATAAGTCAGAAATGACTTGAAGGAATATCATCAGCACCATCATCATCGGGCAAACCCATCACAGGGTTTTCTTCACATGATTTGTTCAGACGGTTTTTGTCTTTGCCTTCCTTTGAGGCTGAGAGAGTGTGACTTGCCCAAGGATACTCAGTGGGTTTCCATGGATGAGTGGGGATTTGAACCCTAGTCTCCACAGTCATTGTCCAACACCCAGGTTTAACCCACCATAAAATTTCTCATTCAGGATTTTGTTTCTGAATAGCATCTGAAATGCGTGTGTGTGTGTGTGTTCATATGTCTCTTTTTGTGTGTAGTGTCTTTGTCATTTTAGCTTCCCTCTACCCTCCAGCTGCTGCTTTTTGTCCTCTTTCCATCTCAGGATGTTTTAATGTAATTGTCCTCATTTGAAATTCAAATCTCCCCTTTCTTCAATCTTCCAGCCCAACTGACTTCAAGGGGAGCTGGGCATATGGAAATTTTATCTTGCCTTACTCAGGCCTCCATTATGGAAATCAGCAACCTTATGCAAATCCTCAGCAGGTCCTGGATCGTCATGGAAAACAGCAGCTCCAAAAGTTGGCTGTTCTGAGGCTTTCATTTCAACCCCCCAACCCCAAGTCTTGTTTGTTTCAATTAAGAAGTTTTGGAAACCATCCAGAGAGATTTTTTTCTTGAAAGTGTATATGTATATATTTGTGTAGTTGAAACATGGGTCACCTATCGCCAACTATCGCCAACACCTACGACTCCTCGAACGCTTTCATCAGCGCTGTATACGCACAATCCTAAATATACACAGGACTGACTATGTGACAAATGTTGCTGTCCTTGAGCAAGCAGGGATCACCAGCATTGTGGCCATGATATCAAGAATACAGCTGCGCTGGGCAGGGCAGGTTTCTAGGATGGAAGACCATTGCCTCCCCAAAATAGTACTCTACGGTGAACTCGCCACGGGTCAGTGTAAGAGGGGCACTCCAAAAAAGTGATACAAGGACTCCCTGAAACAACATCTCAGGCTCGGCCAAATTGATCACCCACAATGGTCTGCCCTGGCCTCACATCGGGAGGCATGGAGACTCACTATCCACAATGCTTCAGCCTTATTTGAGAACTCACGCCGAACAAGTCTTGAAGAGAAACGACAATGTAGAAAGAATCACAACCCAGAAACATCACCGAAGGAGACCTTCTGCTGTGCTTTCTGCAACTGGACTTGTTTATCTTGGATTGGACTTTTCAGTCATCAGCGCGCTTGCAGAAAGCGCGGGATGAGTCCTTCCTGAGTCTTCGTTTGTGAAGAAGAGCCAGAGAGAGAGAGAGTGATATTGCTCAAAGCTAAGGGTTTGTGTGTGTAGGAAGGTTTGGGAAAGAACAACTCAGTGCCCTTCCATTTTTGTGTTTGGAAGCAGGATGAGGGACTGATAGGCCATTGGATATTACCCCCACACACACACACACAGCTGAGGGAAAGGCACTCTGCTCATGTCAAATGTGCAAAGTTATACTCTTCTCTGTATCAATAGTTTTCATGGTGGCTCACAATTACATGAAAACACAATATTAAATGGAGAAACGCCCCAATCAATGATGAGAGTTAGAATAAAACAACAAAATTCAGTTGAATCCACTAAAAAAATCACATATTTAAAAGATCAACTCATTTGAGACATGGTGCTAGACAAGAGTGCTGAGGAGACTGTAGATGAACAAAAAGACAAACAAATGGATCCTAGAACAGATCAAGCCTGAAGTCTCCCTGGAAGCCAAGATGACTAAATTGAGACTGTCAGACTTCAGACACATCATGAGAAGGCATGAGTCACTAGAAAATAATAATAATGCTAGATAAGGTGGAGGGCAGCAGAAAGAGATGAAGACTGCATACCAGATGGACAGAGTTTATGAAAGAGGCCATGTCCCTGAACCTGCAGGACAGTGAGCAGAGCGGTTGAGGACAGGGGGTCTTGGAGGTGTCTCATGCAAAAAGTTGCCATGAGTCAAGGTTGACTCAAAGGCTGTTAACAACAACAAAAGTCACAGCCTAATACTGATTGTTAACTGGGAGCCTGTCTAGACATCATCATTTACTGCAAGTGGCAAAGTTGTTTTGCCTTCATGGTTGTGCGCATATTCACATCAGTTTGTATTCATTCAAATTGATTGTCCACATGCACTCATAAAGGGCAATGAAGACAAACTGTGCACGGATGCAATTTTGGATGTTCACACATCCAAAAATGTGCATCTATGTGCATTTTTCAGGAAACTTCAGGAGCAACCATGGATCCTTTTACTGCATGGTTTGTGGAGTTTTTGCCCCCCCCTTCCAAATACCACAAATCTCCTTTGCATCTTGTTGGGACAGATTGTATTCTCTGCGAATTCTATGTATTTTCACCATCTAAACAACTCCCAAATAACAATATTTATCACCTAACATACCTCACAGATTCTACTATAGCCACACAGGTTAGTAGAGCTTGAAGAAATTAGTTTTATCAACTGCAGCTCCCAGAATCCCCCAGCCAGCATGGTGACAGGCCATTCTGGCTGAGGATTCTGGGGGCTGTAGTCCAAACCATAACTACTCCAGGCTTTCCTTTGAGCATCTTTATTCTTACAACCAAGAATTCTTTCCTAGCTTTGAGTCTGTTCTACTACTTTTCTGTCCAATCTAAATAATCTGGTTTACTAGACCCAGATGTTCTGGTCCCTAATAAATTACTTCTCCCCCACCCCTTTTATAGAAAAAGATTCAGAAGGGACCTCAAAGATCACTTGGTCCAACCCATAGTCATGTAAAACAGGAAAGGGGATTCACTAGGGCCCTTTAAAGTGCCCACATCCTCCATTCAAAGTCGAGTCCTCTATACACTCCTCAGTTTGAAAGTGTTTTCTATTTGAAGAGCTGTCCAGTTGAACTTTTTTAAGACAACAACAACAACATAATAACAGAGATACTGGGAAGTTATTTTAAAGTGTTTCTATAGTGGTATGTAAACTGATTAAGTCATTGGATGACTCCACTTGTTTGCTTGTTCTATTTTCGTTTTTCTTCTTTTTTTAATAGTTGTCTTGTATTTGTTTTGTCTTTATGTATTTTAATTGTTCCAATGTTAATAAAGATATTTTAAAAACATAATAAAGAAGGTAGGCAGGCGTCTTGAAGATGCCCATCAAATATACCTAAACTGCAGGCTGAGATGTCACGCTGGTCACCCAGTCACTGTCTTCTTCCCTGTGGTGGTATTTATTGCATTTCCATTTAAATTATAGTAATTATTTCTACAGTAATTATTTCTAAATGACCTATACATATAAATTAGTATATGTAAATTTTCTGCAAATCTAAGACCATCTTTTGTCTTCTTTTTGGTGACTCATTTCCCCCCTTTTAAGTGATATTTAAATAGCCACACTAGGGCCTGGAACTGGGTAAACAGAGACACAGTTGGAGCATACATGATGAGGCCAAGTTCCAAGGAAACCCTGATTGATTGGGACAAAATCAGATTTAATTATTATTCTGTAATGTTATTTTATCTGAAGGCTTCAAATGTACACATGTAAGCCAATCAGGCACAGTCTCAAGTTTCTGGTAACAGTTTCTGGACCCAATTTTGACGTTGGAGGATGCCCTAAATAATCAAGTTGCAAGTTGACAACTTCTGGGTTCTCTTTCCCCAAGACCTGGGGCCTGTCTAGACCAGGCAGAATATGCGGCCTTCTGCCCAGTGTATTCTAACCCCAGAGCTGGCCCAGATCCCAACCCCCTGTTACCATGATAAAACAGGTAAGAGTCCACATGGACATGCTGGCTGCCACATGCACATGGTGGCTGGTGGCAGTGGGTGCCTCCCCTACTGTAACATGGCACACTTTCTGAAGCCAGGAAGGAGGCCTTCAGGATATGATCGAGGCTGGTCACATGCAGGGGGCCTTGATCATATGCTGGGGGCCTCCTTCCCAGCTGCAGAGTGACTCCGGTAACAGCAGCAGCCGGCAATGCAGACTGGCATGCAGGTATGGACCCTGTGTTCCCATGCCAGACTCCTCCGGTTTTCCCTGCATAACACAGGTTTTCCCTGTTGTTATTTTTAAAAAACTTTTACCCTGGGTTCCTTCCAGTTTTGCCTCAGGTGTAGTCAGGACTTCCTGGAAGTGAAACGGGGCAAGACAGGGGGAGGCTGGGGTAAATTGCCCATCTAGACAAGACCCTGGTGATGTTATTTGCAAACCGTTTAGTAAGACAGGTTATGATGGGGCAATTATGTTTTTCTTGGATACTTTGCATCAAAGGATATCATCTCTATTTTAGATGAGTGCAGGACAGACAGGGATGACCCGGGATATTTTGCTCTCTGAAGTAAAGGACACAATGGCACCCCTCTTATTCCATGTACAAAAGTTGTCCACACTGGCAGCTGACTCTTGCTTCAATACTTGTGCCAGCACACTGTGCTCTGACACAGTAGAGGTTAGGAGGATATTTATGGGATGTCGGATAGACTGCATTGTACACACAGCTCTGTTCTCCTAACATCACACTGCAGTTTCCTGCTTCCAAGCACTTGTGATCTGAGGCAGCTGCCCTGAGGACAGGCTTTTATAGAACACAGCTGGTGGGGTGGGGAGCTTTCTGGACTACATTTCCCAGATTTCCCTAGTCAGCATAGCCAGTAGCTATGCTAGCTGGAGAATTCTGGGAGAATTTAGCTATCTTATCTGATCATTAGCTCACTTATTCTAATATTGTCTTCACTGACCGGCAGCAGCTCTGTAGGAAGTTTAGACAGAAGTATTTCCCAGCCAAGGTTTGAACTTTGTATTCAGAATACAAAGCATGTATTTTATTACTCAGCAGTGAGCCTTTCCCTGATGCTGAAAAATATGCACATCTTGTATTTAGAAAGTACAAACCTTCTAGGTTTTGAAACTAGATTCACACAGATCATTGACAGACATAGTATTTACAATCTAATTGAAAACATTTTCATACAAGCTGCCCAAGGAATCTCGGTTGTCTCCATAGAACATAGAACCAACGTGGAATGCCAATTTTGTTCCCTTTTCTGGATTCTGTTGGGCCAACTATAAGCCATAGGAGTCAAATCACAAAACAGTAGATTTTGAAATTGTGGTTTTTAAAGGGACCAGATGAGGAAGTAGACACTTGGTTAAGGAAAATCTCATGGGCTAAGCACTATTCTTTTGAACAACAAATTTCTGTGCTAGAGGGAAGCCATAACAAACTTCATAGAAGCCACTTGTTCAGGGAGCTTATGTCCTTCATGTCAGTGGAAGGAGACACTTAATAGAAAATGCCATTCTTTAAAGAAGAAGAGGCAGAGGAGAAAGTGGAAAATTCAGTGCAGGGAAGGAAAATCCTAATTAATCCTTGCCTTGCCTTTTTCTTGATATGCCACTTTTCTGTATGCAAGAATTTAGAAAAATAAAATACAATAAGGATTCAGCACAGTAGCACCCCCCAAACTCATCTTTGTGAAATATGCCGCCACTTCCTAGCAAAATGTGCCTAGATATGCTGCCTGCCCCTGTCAAAGACCTATGTGGCCCTAGTCTGTTTTATTCCCCCCTCCAAAAAATGCCCCAGTATATTTCCCCAAATCAGTTCTGTAGGTTATTGCAACAGTTTCCCACTGGCCCAGTGGAGAAGGGTGGGGATAGAATATGTTCCCAGTGCCTACAGCCATTCGGTTATGGGCAGGTGTGATCTAACTGCTTCCCTGGTGTCTGTATTCTGTTTTTGTTCAAAAAGGCTTTGTCTTCTCCTTGCTCTTCAATCAGGTTCCATATCAAAGGGGAGTCACTCCTCTTGGTGCAACCCTGTTTTTGTGATCAGAGGTAGATAGAGGCAGAGCCACAGCAAACAAACAGAGATAGGCAGCCTGCAGCCTACTCACATTGGCATATCAGATATAGGGAAGGGTTAGAGTTATCAGGGGCTCCTAAAGAAAGGGGAAGGTAAAGGATAGAGGGTGCAAGCCAAGGGCTGACTCTGCCTGGTGGAAGGAGACAAGGAAGGCCATTGCATCCACACGGCTCTCCTAGGCTTCCTCTCTCCCTCCCAAGCCTAGGTCCCTAGAAGTGATTGGTGGAATGGCTGGAAATGATTTCCCCATTTCCCAGACCTGTGAGAACTGGGTTTCAGGTTGCACCAGATTGATAAAGAAACAGAAGGTAGATAAAGGTAAATCACACCCTTAGGAGCACCACTCCCTGTTCTTGTCAGGGAGCTGTGGGTGGGGTATACGGTTGGTACAGCACAATGCCACCCGGGTCCCTGTCCCACCAAAGAGACCAACACAGTGGAGGATTCCGTTCCATATCCACAGGAGCTACCATGCTCTTTCCCCAACTGCCTTTCGTTCTTTAATTCTACGGACTGCTGCCTTTTTAGAAATCTGAACTTTTGGGGACTTAATGTCTAAAGATGTATGTGTGTGCCTTCCATTTGCTTGTCAACTTATGGCATCCCCATGAATTTCATAGGGTTTTCATAGGCAAGGAATACTTTGAGGTGGTTTTGCCAGTTTTCCTGAAATATAGCCTACAGCAACTGTGATTTGTTGGTGGTCTCCCATGCAAGTTCTAACCAGGGCTGACCCTGTTTAACTTCCAAGATCAGATGGGATCTGGTGCCTTAAGGGTATTTAAGCCCCATTGTCTAAAGATAGAAGGAGTTTATTGGGAGCCATAAGAACCTTTGACCTCAATGTTAACTTGGTGGTGGCTATATCTGCAAGTACAGTTGTACCCCTGCATCTGTGGGGGTTTGGTTCCTGGACTTACCACAGATTCCGGAACCCACAGATAACAGCGAACCCTATTAAAATAATGGGACTTTCTGTAAAAATTTCATAGAGTTGTGTTGGAGGAGCTAGAAGATATTTAGAGAGGGCTGCTTCTCTAGGCATTTTCTAGGAAGACTATGGTATGTGTACCTCTTTTTTGTCCTGCAGATAACTGAAACTGTGGATATTGGAGCTGTAGATATTGGGGTCCAACTGTATTCCATGTGGGAATGCCACAGGCTCTAGGGTAGAAGTTCTCAACCACTGACCCTCCAGAACTTTTGGACGTCATCTCCCAGGATTCCTGAGCATCGGCTGTATTGGCTGTGACTTCAGGGAGTTGAAGTCCAAAACATCTGTATAACTAAAGGTAGAGAAACATTGGTGGAAATCATGTGGCCCCTGGATACTTCAACTCCCAGCAGCCCTAGGCAGCAGAGCTACTGGGGAGGAATGCTGGGACTTACAGTCCAATGACAGCTGGAGGGCTCCATGATTCCTTCCCTTGATGGCAGGTGCCCTTATTATTAACATCTCAACAAAGCCCCAGAAGTTAAACCCTCGTTCATGTTAAGCCAAGGACTTGCAGTGCCATGTGGGAATACATCCCAGTTGTGTCCTAGAGTTGCAGCTAGGAATGTGTATGAATACATCTTCCAGCCCACAGACAAAATCTGACAAGTCCTGTCAGAGAACTCTCTGTTTTCTTCAGAATTCCTGCCATCCTTCACTTGAAGAGGAACATTAGAAATGTAGTACTTCTTTAGAAACGTTCATTTCCAGGAAAATACATCAGCATATGATATAGTGCGCCATGACAGCTTGGAATACTGTATTATATTTTTCAAAATAATCTGTATCTTGTTACATTATTGTTACTAATATGTTGGGAGAAAGCATAGTATAGTGGTTTGAGTGATGGACTAGAGCTGCTGCCACACTGCAGAAATAATCTAGTTTGACACTGCTTTAACTACCATGGCTCAATGCTATGGAATTCTGGGATTTCTCATTTTGTGAGATATTTAGTCTTCTCTGTTAGAGAGCTCTGGTGCCACAACAAACTACAAATCCTAGGATTCCATAGGACGGAGTCATGACAGTTAAAGTGGCATCATACGGGATTATAATTGCAGTGTGTCAGCAGCCTAGGACATAGGGATGTCTTGCCCCCATCTTGCAGTCCATATGTTGCAGGACATTTGCCCCGTTCTTCCCCCAGACAGTCCTCATCACCCCCAGGGCAGATATGGGGCTGAGATGTGGGGAACATAGGGTAGGACCTCATAAAGCATCATAGGGAAATACCCAATTTACTCTGTTACTGCTGGCAAAACCTGCAGGAACCCATGCGGCATGCTGGCTCTCACTGACACTGCCATCTCCCTGGCTCTCCCAGAAGCCAGGATGGAGTCCCCCAACATGTGCAAGGCTGGTGACATGCAGGAGGGCTTCAGTCACATATTGTGCCCCCTTCCTGCCTTCCAAGTCAGTGAAGAAAATGGTGGTGGAGGCAGCTGGAAGTTCAGGCCAGTGTGCCTGTTTGGACCATTCTGTACAGGTAACAGGGGAAGAATGGGCCAGCTCCACAGCCGAGATACATTGGCGGGGAGCCAGTGTATCTTTGCACATGTAGATGAGCCCTAGGTTTCAAATCCCCACTCAGCCATGGAAACTCACTGGGTCACCTTGGGCAAGTCCCACTCTCTCAGCCTCAGAGGAAGGCAAAGGCAAACCCTTCTGAACAAATCTTGCAACGAAAACCCCATGATCAGTTTCCCTTAGGGTTGCCATAAGTCAGAAACAACAAAAAACAAACCAACACGTTATTTTTAAGCTTGTAATTACTTTTTAACTAGAGTACACTTACAAATGGAGTAATAAACACCTGAGGCAAAGCACAAAAATCAATGTGTATAGAGCCATTGTACTGTCTATTCTCCTTTATGGGTCTGAAACATGGGTCACCTATTGCTACCACTTACGACTCCTCAAACGCTTTCATCAGTGCTGTATATGCACAATCCTAAATATACACTGGACTGACTATGTGATGAACGTTGCTGTCCTTGAGCAAGCAGGGATCACCAGCACTGAGGCCATGATATCAAGAATACAGCTGTGCTGGGCAGGGCACGTTTCTAGGATGCAGGACCATTGCCTCCCAAAAATAGTACTCTATGGTGAACTCGCCATGGGTCAGTGTAAGAGGGGTGCTCCAAAAAAGCAATACAAGGATTCCCTGAAACAACATCTCAGGCTCGGCCAAATTGATCACCAACAATGGTCCGCCCTGGCCTCACATTGGGAGGCATGGAGACGCACTATCCACAATGCTGCAGCCTTATTTGAGAACTCACGCTGAACAAGTCTTGAAGAGAAATGACAACGCAGAAAGAATCACAACCCGAAAACATCAGTCAAGGAGACCTTCTGCTATGCCTTCTGCAACGGACTTGTTTGTCTCAGATTGGCCTTTTTAGTCATCAGCATACTTGTAGGAAGCGCAGGATGAATCCTTCCTGAATTTTCATTTGTGAAGAAAAGCCAGAGAGAGAGAGACACTTACAAATGCAACAATGATCCAAGTTGGCCCAAAGTCTTCCAAAATAAATCTCCTCAAGCACCATTTTAATCACATAAGTAACAATTACTCATTACATTAAAAAATGGTGTTAAGAATTATCATGTTACTTAGTACAAGTAATGGTGTTAGTAATGTAATTGCCAACTTCCCCCCTCCACCACCACATATAGGCAATTGCTAGAAAGACTCTTATGGCACCTTAAAGACCAGCAAGGGTGCCCCCCACCCCTGCATAAACATTTATGAACTTGCAATATGTAACCTCCAACATTTCACAGATGAAAACTGGGAAACATGGCCAAGCAACATCAGAATGTGGTCAAGATGGCAAAAATTATTAAGGAGGAAGAACACATAGGCCAGGAGATGCTGCAGCAGTTTGCTTTTGTCTGAGTCTACTGGGAAGGGCAAGACTCTGTTCCCTCTTCTCCTTTCCTCTTCCCTTGTTGAGTTAATTGAGTGAAAACTCCTTTGGCACTTTTGGTCACTGTTTGTAGCAACTGAAAAAAACTGAGAACAAAGGGGGAAATGGGAGGAAGAGAGAGAAACTGGGATATTTTAAAAGCAGCTGGAAAAGTGAGGGGATTAATCCAGATTGTCCCTGCCAATTTGGGACAGTTTGAGGGTATAGTAACACCTTACCTGTCATGCACTTTTTCCTAGCTCTGTCCGTGACACCTCTCTACCCTAGAGTGTGCATGCCTGGTACTAGTTCATGGCTAGAGCAGGAGCAATGGTTTTGACTGCAACAGAAGACACTTTACCCCTTTACCCTTATGCAGTTAACCTGCGCCCAGAAAAAATATTTTGTTTTAGCTTGTACAGACCATTATGCCCCTAACTGAAGGGAGAAGCTCCAATTAGTGCACCTTTACATAGCAACTCTAAAAGTAAGGCAACTGTGGTCTTGCAGCAAACAGTTGCATGCTATGGCTCATCTGAACAGGGATTTTTTTGGATCAATTTAACAGCCAATTAGATTGGGGCAATCTCCACCTCCCTACCCCTCAAGCACTGAGCCTGGTGAATTGGCATATAAAAGTCTCCTTGGCTCTCTTTCCATTCACTGAAATAACACTGGAAGTGGCTAGCTTTTCAAGTAATACTTGACTCTCATTCAAGAGTGTGTCCAGGCTGTCATATTTAATTAAACTGGGGCTTCTGAATCAATGTTATGATGTCAGCATAAAAGGCATGTTTAAAACAATCTCTGCCCCATTGTTAGGTAACCTGCAGCTTCCCATAAACCAGGGGCTTCAAGGTAGAGATGTGATCCTTTGCTAATTTTACTCTCAAAGGAAGCAACACCTAATTTTAGCAATTTTCTTCATGCTGCAAGAAGATCTCTAAAAGCTGTGTTGTTTTCCAAGGCTATTCACAATTCAGGACTAATTGTGTGCAACATTCACACTTGTATTGTTTTTGTTTGTGTGCAGAAAAAAGCATTTCCTGCATAGGAATCAGCATTTTCTGCAGAAATGTCATTACAGGATGGTGTGCAAGAAACATTCTTTTCTGCATAAAAACCACCTGCCATGTGCAAATTTTGCACGGAACAAGTCTCAAACTGCAAAGATTCTCATCGACCCAGCATTTTCTGCTTTGGTGTTTCCAGACACTTGAGAAATATAGGTATACCTCAGTTAACAAAGTCAATGTGTATCCTGGACATGACTTTTTTAACAGAAACCTTGGTACCAGAGGCAGAAATGACATGAAAGAATAGAGACAGATTCCTACACTTCAAAAAATAAGAGCTGTTCAACATGTTTCAGCAAACATTCTATTCAATTAAGAAAAACACCATGTATGTGTGAAAGGTTAGATGAGTCTTGGTAAGGTTAGCAAAAACATTTTGAACCTTCTAGAGAAAGCTTATTCCAAAATGCCTGCAGGGATGATTTTCTTTCTTTCTTTCTTTCTTTCTTTCTTTCTTTCTTTCTTTCTTTCTTTCACAGAGAGACCATGTTAAAAACACCCCCTTACCCTTCTATGGCCTTAATGAACATTCTGCAGTTCTCCTAATCCCTGGCCATTGGCCATGCTATCTGGGGGAAATGAAAACCTAATCCAAAACATTTGGAAAGCACCAGGTTGCCTATCCCTGCTCTATGGCAACTGAGGAATCATATACTAAGCATAATAACATGACATAAGTCTCTTGCTCATCTCATTGACGTGTTGATACCACCTGTTTGCTGCAGTCCCAATTACCTACATGGCAACATTGCTGAAAAACAATGCAAGCAATTCTGAGTGAGGACAGTAATTTCTGATTTACATCCCTCCTCACTCTGTGCCAGCAATAGTGCCCTGCAGATGCTTTGAACGACAGCTTCCTCAGTCATTGGCTATTGGCCAAGCCATCTGGGGCTTACATGCATTGTAGTCCCAAACAGACTATCTACCCTTCTTCTAACCAGTTGAGCCTCATGCACTGGATGTGTGGACATGACAGCAGCACCTGGCTAATCAGGATGCATGCCAATGTGACTGAGGACTAAAAAGGCCAATGCAGAGGGAGGGTAATGGTTCTTCCACTGCATTGCCCTTACTCTGAATGTGCATACATTGTTGTATCTATTTTGAGCCTACCACCAAAAAGGGGAGGGGTTGAAATTGTTCATGCAAAGCATCTACCCTTTATCCCCATTTCAGCTCAGCCCTAGTAATCATGCCTTTGCGCTCTTTAGAATTTAATCTTACATTACTCTCTAGTTTTAAGAAGGTTGCTAGCTTGTAAAACTGTTATCTTCCAGTTTTAATGATATTTCATGGGAAACAAGCAAGCTAACAAGGATCCCAGTTATTGAAACAGGTGCCATTAAAAGCCTAATTTCCAACCACAGAGGCTGAGGGTGAGGAGGATTCTTTCCAGGAAGTTTAGGAGATAACGATCCTATGAGAGTATTGCAGGGTTAAAATGATTCAAAAGGAAAGAATACCACAATACTGTGTGCAAATATGACATAATTGACAGATGATAAAAGTCTCCTTGTTTCAGATGGTAGAATTAAGCCAACACTGGCTTAACACAGAGCTAAGCTAAATCAATAGGTAGCCATATCTGAATCTGGAGTTGCAACTTCCAGGGTCTTCAGAAACAAGCTGTAGGACCCTATCAGGAAGAATAATAGAGCTGAGAGGTTTTTGTGCAGTTTTCTCTTAGTATTCATAGAATCATAGAGCTGGAAGAGACCATGAGGGCCATCCAGTCCAGCCTCCCGCCATGCAGAAATATACAATCAAAGCATTCCCGACAGATGGCCATCCAGCCTCTGCTTAAAGACCTCCAAAGAAGGAGACTCTACCACACTCTGAGGTAGTACATTCCACTTTCAAGCAGCTGTTATCATCAGGAAGTTCTTCCTAATGTTTAGGTGGAATCTCTTTTTCTGCACTTTGGGTCCATTGCTGTGTGTCCTAGTCTCTGGAGCAGCAGAAACCAAGCTTGTTCCCTCTTCAATATGACATTCTTTCAAGTATTTAAACATGGCTATCATGCCACCTCTTAACCTTCTCATGAAATGTTTCCCTTAGTTCCTAAGTTTCTAGCCTTTCAGAGAGTGAGACATTGAAAATCCTTCACATCTAGAATTCTATTTGCTGTGTTTGCCTTCCCTTGGTCCCTTGGTCCTCCCCTTTTCTTTGGATGCCTAAATGGTATTGCTAAAGGATCAACTGAAGTTTTAAGTTACTGCAATGCTAGAAATTTGGGGACTGAGGGAAAATTTCCTTGAGTGGGGCAGAATTCTTTTGGGGAGGGGCAGTGTCCTCATTTTGCCTGCCTACCCATAACAACTGCTTTGGTGTTAACACTGAACGAAAAGTCAAAATTGACCTGGAATGTTCAATGTAAGTTTAGAAGTCCCAGGGTATATTGATTAAACTGATGATGCAAGGATTCTGTGATATTTAAAGGACTGTTCCACACCTACAATTAAAGTGAGATACTGGGCAACCTGAACTATAAAAAATAAATAAATAAGGAAGCCAAATAATTGCTTGTAGCTGCAGTAAGACGAATGGAGTTAGATGTGTTGCAGAAAGGTTTCAGATCAGTTGACTGCTAAGTTCTAGATGTTAAAAGACTAAACCTCCAAGCTCTCTTGAAAATACCACTTATTCATCCTGGAGGAAACAGCCCTGCAATAAACTCTGTGTTGAACTCAGTAACCCACAAGGCTTTTCCAGGATCTCCCTTCCATGATCTTAACGAAGGATTAATTTGACCCTTATTAACACACTAAGAATGTCAAGATGATCTCACTTTGCCTGGGTCTTTGATCACTAACATGGTAACCCTGCAGACAACAAAATCATCTTAAAGTAAATCTCACAGAGGTTACTTTTGGCCTGCACCAAATGAAAACGGGAGAGAGAGATACACTCCACCTTTCTGAGGAAGTTACAGCTTTGGCAGCTTCCTTATAAATCTGCCAAATTTCCCCATCATAGTAAGGGCCATTATTATTTTATATGATGTAATTAGAGGGCAGGATGCATTTTTTTCCTCATTACATTAGAGGTAGCTTAATATCTGCGAGACCATTTGAATAAAATACCCACAAATGTTTAAGTGAGACATGGCAGTGTCAAATGGATGGATTTAGAGGTAAAGCATTTACAAATAAAATAAAATAAAATAAAAGGAAGCAAACACACATTCAGTTTCACAAAACAACCTTCCAGTTTTTGTCAGAGAGGCACAGCTTTTATTCTGAATCCAAGGAGGAAATGCCAAATGTAAGCATGTGCGTTGTGAAGTGACTACGAACCAAATTAAGAAAGCTTTTGCTGTGCTCAGAATTCAGAGCAGTTCCTCAGCCTCTCTCGGGACCCCAGACTTGGACACAAACAAGCCTGCAGTCAAAGCACCAAAAATAATGCAAGATACTGGCTGTGAAGTTTGGATAGCATCTCTCTCTTTGAACTTGCCCTGCCATTACTCTGAGGTTGAACCAAAGCCAGGATGGTAAGGGAAGGGGAACAGAGAGTTTGTCTTACCAGGTTCTATGTGGCTGCCTTCGTTCCGTGTGTCTGTGGAATCAGCCACATTGTCGCTCATCTTGATATCTGAAAACACAACACACGCTGATTTTAATAGCAGAGCACAATCCCCAGGCTCTGTGCCTTCCACTAAACAGCATCAGTGAGTGTGTCATTATAAAAATATGTCATCAGACTTTCAAATTCCCAATTCCTACACATACAGCTGCTAGAATATTCATAAGCTTGATGTTCCCTCCCTCCTCCTGTTGCTCCTTGCTCCCTTTGCCATTCACCTTTGAGTCTTCCTCATGCATCTCCCTGATCATGCCTCAGGGTAGATGGATAGCAAAGGGAGGACATCCAAAATAGGCCTTTCTGGATGAGCTTCCCTTCTTGGAGAAACGCGGGAGAGAAAAATAGCCCCAGTGTAGCTCTTCAATCCTTACAGTCTGTCACATTTCATAGAATCATAGAATCATAGAACTGTAGAATTGGAAGAGACCACGAGGGCCATCCAGTCCAACCTCCTGCCATGCAGGAAATCACGATCAAAACATCCCTGACAGATGGCCATCCAGCCTCTGTTTGAAGACCTCCAAGGAAGGAGATCCCACCACGCTCCGAGGGAGTGTCTTCCACTGCTGAACAGCTCTTACTGTCAAAAAGTTCCTCCTCATGTTGAGGTGGGATCTCTGTTCCTGGAGCTTGCATCCATTGCTCTGTGTTCCAGTCTCTGGAGCAGCAGAAAACAAGCCTACTCCATCCTCAGTGTGACACCCCTTCAAATTCTTAAACAGGGCTATCATATCGCCCTTTAGCCATCTTTTTTTCAGGCTAAACATACCCAGTTCCCTAAGTCTTTCCTCATAAGGCATGGTTTCCAGACCTTTTACCATTTTAGTCACCCTTCTCTGGACACGCTCCAATTTGTCAATATCCTTTTTGAATTGTGGTGCCCAGAACTGGACACAGTATTCCAAGTGAGTTTCCTGAGAAATTTTTGGACTACACCTCCCAGAACCTCCAGTCACTTTTCTAACCCCTAATTTCCCCTTGGGAGAGATAAGCATTTGCATTCTTGACATGGTGTAGTCTGGAAAGGCAGTATGGA
Organism: Gambelia wislizenii; assembly: GCA_030847615.1. Taxonomy (NCBI): domain Eukaryota; kingdom Metazoa; phylum Chordata; class Lepidosauria; order Squamata; family Crotaphytidae; genus Gambelia; species Gambelia wislizenii. Next base: position 38,521,068 of record JAUMIR010000007.1, read on the forward strand.
AATACACGCACACACGCACGCACGCACGCACACACACACACACACACACAAATATCTATGCAGGTGATATGCAAGTGCTATATGGGGATTGTAAAAGAGGAAAGTTACATGTGCACGGAAACAAAACTGTATCAGGAAAATTAATAATAACAACAACAATGCCTCAATAAGTCTAACAACAACCCTGTAAGAATTCAAAGACATAGCTGTGTTAGTCTGCATCACCATGCAAAGGGATCTTGTAGCACCTTTGAAACTCACTGAGAGAAAGAAGTTGTCAGCATAAGCTTTTGTAGACTGAAGTCTGATGAAGTAGACAAAAGTCAATGAAAGCTTATAATGAAGGAGACAAAAGTCTACGAAAGCTATTTCTTTCTCTCAGTTAGTCTGAAAGGTGCTACAAAACCCCTTTGCATCACAACCCGGTAAGTAAGCTTGCACAATAACCCCCAAATTACTATCATGCTGTGTACAGTGTTGTGGGCTTGTGTTTTTTGTATTTTTACAATCTTAAATTACTTCACCAGCAGGCCACTATGTTTGGCCAGTGTTATTACCATGTGAGATTAAGACAGTGAGAGAAAAATTTGCCAAATGAATTCCTAGATGTTAAGTTTGAACCAAAGATTGCCTTGCTCACCATGCTTTCAACCACAAAGCTGTTAACTGGCATAACCAAAAACACACAATTTTCTTTAATGGGAAACTCACCTGGCAAAACCACAGAAAACAAGTATGCAGCACGCCTCTCTCTCTGTGTGTGTGTGAGAGAGATAAACATAAAATTCCTCAATTTTACCTTTTTCTTCTTCATACATCCATAAAAGTGGACAGTATGTTGCCAATTAAAATCAAACAAAACACCTAATTTTGCTGCATTTTGCCTCTCCTTTGTTTCAATTATATTTGTTATAACTTTACCCCAGAAGTTGTTGTCCGTTCTGCCGAAATCCTGGACCCAAGATCTTCACTGGAATCAGCCACAAATGAACTGGGGAGGCCTGGACCTCAATGATCAAGATCTCCCCCACTATATCTCTTCTCATCAAGAGAACCCAAACACAGAACCAGGTACATCAAAAAAGCTCCAATATTTCAGTTACACATGGCTGCCTTTGCAATAACACCTTAACTTTATGCCACTTATTTGGAATTAGACTTTTTTTTTTTAGAAAGCAATTTGCATAAGCTTCCACTAGCCAATTCCCTTTTTTGAGAGTGGCAGGGTAATTTGCATCAGTTCATAACACTTAAAACACACACGCACATCACACACAGAGAGAGACATGCTGCATACTTGTTTTCTGTGGTTTTGCCAGGTGAGTTTCCCATTAAAGAAACAAGACAAACAAAACTCTGTGAAGTATAATTGTTCTTTTTAAGCAGGCAGAAGAGATAATTGACATGGGCTTTATGTATCATACACACAACAAGACCACAAAGAATCCAGGGGGATAAGAAAAGATAATTCAAGGGTTTAAGAAACAAGAAGATTGACAACGAAACTTTGAAAGAAGCAGGTGAGGTTTGTCTCAGAAATCTATTGCTTGGAGAGGCTTCATATATAGCGCACACAATGTAATAGTTATAGGTGGCATGGTCTCACAAGCTCATCCATCCCCTCCTCCCACCACCCACACTTCTTTTCTGTTTTTATTTACTTCATGGAAGAGTTTGCTAGTAGAGCTGCCCCAAGACATTTTGCAACCTGAGAAAATAGACAAGAGGATCTTCTTTCCTTGTTCCATGTAAAGGAACTGATGGGCCTGGGAGCTGAATTTTACTTCAACGTGGGTGACTGTCAGGTATTAGCATTCCCAATCTCATAGAGCACCAGATTCAGGTTCCTCAGAAACCTTTATTGCCAGAAATCCAGGAAACATGAAATAAAAAGTTGTTGCTGTGTCTGAAAGCCTCACGGATACACTCTAAGTTAAAAGCATTTTCCAATCAACAAAATCTGACAGGCTGCATAGCTATTGGTTGTCCATCATCCACTGACACAAGCATTCCTTAAACTGAAAGTTACCATCTTCCCAGAGCCTTGCAACTAAAACCCTTAATTGCAGATACCTTGTATTGCAGATATCTTAATTGCAGATACTCCTTTCCCCAGCCAAGCTCAGACAGTTACACATACATCATTTCACCCCTACACAAACTGCTATGCACACTCTACACCAAGGCCACCTGAAAACTAATGAAAAGCAGTCACCTCCTTGTACATCACACAGGCTAAAGTTATGGAGTGTTATAAAAACATATCAGTTATAATACTTGTAATTGCATTATAGTCCTTCCAGATTGTCAACAGTTTGTGGAAACCCTCCTTCGGTGTTGAGACAAGACTGAGAACAACATCTGAAGGCAGGCTCTCTTGTCCACCAGTGAGTGCTTTTAAGCACCATGGACAGGGACTTGGCTATGGTGGCCCCATATCTGCAGAATATCCTTTCCATGGAAATATATTTGGCACTTTCTTTGCTGCCCTGTTATAAGGGCCCTGAAGATCTTTTTATTTCAGATACTTTTGGAATGACTTGCCAGTGCTATAAATGTTTTTAACTGCTGCCACTTATGCAGTGTTGTTGTTTTATATGTTGCTGATTTTTCTGTCTGATTTATTCAATAAATGTTTTATATACTGCCATCTTCTGAATATGATCATGTAGCCCTTGGCAGTTTCATGTAATTTTGCTATACAGTATTGTTTCACTGACTACCAGCTGAAGAGTATCTGGTTCTACCTAGCTCTGCACCTGATGCCTTAAAAAGGCTCTTCTTTTTTCTGCTCCTGTTTTTAAACTGCAGGAATTTTACCCGTAGTACCCCCAGATAGCCTTTCCCCATTTTCCCACCTGTTGTTTTTTTTTAACCTCAGGAATTTTAGCAACAGTGCCTGCCAAACATAGGCACTCTCCTGTTTCCCATCCTTTTTTCTTGGCTTAAAAATCTAAACAGCAGTACCTCTCCTATTTTCCAGCTCTTTTAAAAAAGTTTCCTGATGGGTTGGGACAAGCTCTCCATTTTGCAGCTAGGAAGCCCCCCTTTCAGAATTTCAACTGCTTTGACTTGAAATTTGGCACTGTCACTTGTATAACAACCAAAGCCATTTGTCAGACTGAAAGTTGACACTGCAACTTGGACAACAAAAAATACTGTGTCAGATTTTGAGGTACCAATAAATTGTGCTTGCCACAGACACACAGGTGTTGTCTAGATGGTGAAAATACTCCTCGCAGAATTCACTGGGAATATTTTTTTTTGTCCCAATGAGATATGCCTGTGTATCCTGGCCATAGATCCAGCCCGTTGTTCCCCTGTTCCCTCCACAGAATGGGAAGAGTTCCCAATGGGCATGCTGGGCCATCACTGCAGCTGTCACCACCATTTCACTCGGTGTCTTGGAAGGCAGGAAGGGGGCCCACAACATGGGATCAAGTCCCCCTGCATGTGACCAGCCTTGCTGTGGGACTCCTTCCTGTCTTCCGGGAGAGCGAGGCAGACCGGTAGCATCAGCAAGGGCTAGCCTGCCAGGATGGTCTCCTGTGGACATGCAGGGTCCAATCCATTTCCTCCCAGCAGAAACAGAGTAAAACAGTATTTTTTAAAAAGGTGGTAAAGGGCCCTACCCCACCTTCCTCCCATCTCAGCCTCATATCCAGTGGTGAGGACTGCTCAGGGGCAGAACAGGGCAAATGCCCTGCATTGTATGGACTGCAGGACTCTGAGATGGGGGCAAGCTGTGGTATATTGCCCATCTAGACAAGCCCTAAGATAACATTCTTTAAGAGGGCAACTTGCACATTTGAATCCTTTATTTCATCTGAATGCCAGCATCAGGAAGCCCAGGTCAGAGCACACACACACACACACACACACACACTTCAGGAATGCCTGCCTGTGATCCCAATACCTGGCTCTGGTACAGAGAAACCAAACACAGAGCCCTGATGGGGCTGCTCCAAGCTGTTGTTGGCTTGCCAGATATAACTGAATTGGATTTAACATCAAACGTATCAGTTACCGTAAGAGGGCCCTGTCACGTGTCCTTTCCTTGGCCAAATGCCTTTTGATTCCCCAACACAGTGGAAACACCTTTAGGTATAAAGCTATACCCTCAAATGAATTGAAGCCAATTTAATGTAGGAAATAGGCTTGGCACAAGAGGGTTTTGGGTGGGCTGAAACCATCAAAGGCAGGAGTGGCAACTGTAGCGGGCAGAGGGCTGCATTGACTCCCTGGGAGGCTTGGAGAGTCACACTCCCATCATACCAGCACTGGTATCTTTTTTAAAAAAACATTAAACCTAAAATCCCCCTCCCCAGACAGCTCCCAAGAGAGCATAAGGGCAATTTTATCATATTTGTGGCTCTCTGTGGACCATTTTAGGCTCAAGAGAGGGTCCCCCCCCCAACAGGAAGTGACTCTAAAAGTCTGGGTCATTTCTTGTTGGAGAAAAGAACTGTTTGGGGCATAAAATAGCTCCCCCGTCAAAATCACCTCCCACCCCAAGCATTGGGAAGCATTTTGAGAGAAAATGGGTTAAAAACAACAACAACAAGGGACCTTGGCAGTCACAAAAATGGACTTGGGGCCACTTGCAGCCTATGGGCTTCACTTTCACAACCTGTGATTTAGGAAGAATCATCATCATCATCATCACATTTATTTGTTTTTATCCTGCCTTTCTCCCAGTTTGGGGTTCAAGGTGGCTTAAAATTTAAAAAAGAAAACACAATACAGCTGAAAGCATACAAAAGACAAACGTTAAAATAGGATTGAAATAGTCCAAGATTTTCCCTACCTTGGCTCAGCCATTCATCAGAATGGAGACTGCAGCCAAGAAATCAGAAGAAGACTAGGACTTGGAAGGACAGCTATAAAGGAACTAGACAAGATCCTAGACAAGTATAAATATATATCCTTGAAAACTAAAGTTAGGATGTTCCATGCCAATGTATTTCCCATTTCTATATGTGGTTGTGAAAGCTGGACAGTGAAGGAAACTGATAGGAAGAAAATCAACTCATTTGAAGAGTTCTAGAACTAGAGAAGAGTTCTACAGATACTGCGGACTGCTAAAAAAACAAAGAAAGGGAACCTAGAGGGAATCAAGTCTGAATTCTTCTTAGAAGCCAAGATGACTACATTAAGACTGTCGTACTTTGGACATATCATGGGAAGACATGACTCTCTAGAAAAGACAATAATGCTTGGGAAGGCAGACAGAAGTAGGAAAAGAGGAAAGACCATTATAGATGGATCAACTCAGCCAAGGAAGGTGTGGCCCTGAGTCTGCAAGACCTGAGCAGGGCTGTGGATAACAGGGTGACTTGGATGTCTCTCGTTCATAGGGTTGCCATACGCCAAAGTCGATTTGATGGCAGTTAACAACAACACATTTTGACAACATTAATATGATTTAAAACTACACTCAGAAAGATAAAATATCATTAAACAATAAAATGCGATTCAACCAGTTCAGCCTAAAACAATACAGCACCCTCAGCCCACTCTTTACAAAGGGCTTGTCTAAAAATTAGTTTTAAGATTTAGGCAATGTTAATACGTGCTGGAAATCAAAAACTTTATATTTTGATCTTATATTTACGTCTTCAAGATTATCATAACAAAGCTCATGGAAAATCTTGTATTAAGACATTTTTATAATGTATGTATATCTTTTAAAAAAATAAAATATAAAAAAAACTAAAATAATAAAAAAAAAACCCAAAGAGCTTGTCTATACAAAGCGAAGGAGGAGAGAGAAACTGGGACATTTTAAAAGCAGCTGAAAAAGTCGGACAGCAGAAAGTTCACTAGGATTGTCCCTGAAAAATTGGAACAGTTGGAAAGTGTGATAATCCATATCATGCTCAGCGCATGAAACAGTGGGCCCATTTATATGAGGCAAAACAACAACAACACCAGATTGCTCCACAGTATAGTACTGTAATGGCAAATCACAGCACCTGCAATTTGTCTTAATGTTTTTTTGGCCCCAAAAGCTTTGCATGCCCACCAGCCAAGATGGCAGCTACGAGTGAATTACTCATGTTTTAACTTACCTGAATTTTAGGCCCCCAAACTTTTTTTTTTTTAAAAAATTCCTATGTATGATAGAGTGATATTTCACCTTTACTAAAAAATGAAACACAACACAACACCCCATTTTATTACCTTAGTGCTTATTTGCTAAGGCAAAAATCCAGCATGGTGGCTCCAGGTGTTTGCCTTGTTAGCAAGCCCTGCCTCATCTAGCCAATAAACTTTGCACTTCAGCTCATATGGGAAAGCGATTCAAAGTGAATTGCTTGTCCTAACAAGCAGGAATGCACATTCCCCTAGCTGTTTGTTTTTTAAAAACGCAGGGAAAAGCCACAAAGGCTTTTGTTTTTGAGATCCCCCCACTTCCAAATACAGCATAATGACATGGGATCCCATTAAGACAGGCAGGCTTCTCCTCGCATTCCATGAAGATTATTTTCACCATTTAGACAGCCCTATTAACCAGGAGCAATGCAGAGACATCTCCCAAGGCAACTCCAGTGTCTCCAAGAGTTAATACCAATAAGGAACGCAAGTCAGTCCTCAAAGTCTTGCACAATGAAGCCAAACTAGTCAGTTTCATTACTACAAGGAGCAAGTTTCACCCGTCATAATTTTCCCACACATCTTCACTCCTTCAGTTGGGACTGCAAGAGCCTTACTACTAAGCCAAAAGAAAATAGCAGAGAAGGATCCTTTGAACTTTCTACTACAGTTGTCTGCACTGCTGAAGAAGCAAGCCACTGTTCTCAGTGGGAAACTGACATTCAAAAACTACTTCGCTTAGTGATAGGAAGCTTTGCTATAAAGCCAAAACTTAGCTTTAGTCAACTGGACAGCTGAAGAGGGAGACAGCATTGACGTTTCTATTTCACAACTCTCTCTCTTTTTTTTTTAATTTCATAACTCCATATATACACATATATACACCTTTACATTTTACATATACAGTAAAAGTAAAATTATTAACTTATATTCAAACAAATGAGTTATATTTTCTTCACCTTTTATATATATTCCTATATTATGTATTCTATATCTAGTCTATCTTTAACTTCCTTATTCTCCTAACTAATCCTCCCACAATCTCATCATTTTGTACATCATTCCTATGTTAATTCTCTTGTACTTTCCTTTATTTATTTATTTTCCCCCCACTTGTTTCCCCTGCAAAGTGCATATTTCTTTAGTGCTCTAATTCTCAACCCTACCACCAGTATTCGGCTTTGTTTATACCATTAATTACCCATTAGAATATGTAAATCCATGTCCCCTTAACAGCTATTGGTTTCTGCTGTTTTCCCCCACCTATTCACCAAATATTCGGACACGCTATTCCAGTCCTTTATATAGTTTTCTATAGTTCGTCCTTTGAGAAGCATGGATAGTTTGTCTAATTGAATTGTCTCAAACAGTTTCTCAAGCCATTGATCCACTGTAGGGTGATCTTTCATTTTCCACATTCTAGCGAAGGTTATTCTCGCCGTCACTAACATGTAGAAGATAATTTTTCCATGTTCTTTTTCCACATCACACTCAATCATGCCCAGTAAATATATTTCTGGTTTATACTGTAGTGTAATATTTAGGATTTCCTCTATTACTTTCTGGATTTGCTTCCAATATCTAGACGCCACCTTACAGTCCCACCATAAATGGAAAAAAGTTCCATTTCTATTACCACACTTCCAACAGTTACTTTGAGTGCCTTTATACATTAAAGATAGCTTATGGGGGGACAGGTACCATCTATAAAGCATTTTATCTATTGCTATTTCACAACTCTCAAGTGACTTGCTTCTTCAGCAAAGGGGCATATGTACTTGTGAATATTCTCCTGCTAAGGGAGAGGAAATCTGAGACCTTCCAGATGTTGCTGGAACTACAACTCCCATCATCAATCACAATTGGCTTTGCTAGCCATGTGTGATGGGAGGCATGTGGTCCAAGAATAATTGGAGGGCGACACTTCTGTGACCACCCTTCTAGCAGTACAGTATTTTTTGATCATCATTCTATTATATTTCCTCCAAAGCCAGGCAGATGTGCACCAATAATATACATCTAGAACAGAACAGAAGCATTGGTGGCCTTTTCAGATACAGATAACCATGCAGCACATTTCAATGCTGTCTTAAGATGACAGGTTCGCAAACCTCTGAATCACTTGTTGGGAGAAAGGTGGAGTATAAGTCAATCAATCAATCAATAATTTTTCATGCTATTGCTTCACACTAAGGATGGAAAGGATATTCAAAAAGGATTCCCAAGTGTCAAGAAACTGTGAAGAGAAAAATATTGGAGGGACAAGAAGCTTCACAGTTCAAAGCTTATTCTTTGCCCCCCCCCCAATGCACATGACTTCAGAAAACAATTTTTTTAGCAGTAAACATGAATTTCTGTGCAGAAAAGAATATTTCTATGCAGAAAATGCTGTATTTTGTGCATAAAATGTCATTCTCTGTGGAAAAACATACATGTGGATGTTGTGTGCTGACTAAGGCCCAATTGACAAATAGTTTTCACAAAACTGTGCAGTTTTTGAGGACTTCTGCTATCCTGATCCTCAACACACTTACTTGAGTTGTGTGCAAGTGGATTCAGGGAACTGTAGACCAAACAAGTAACTTTTTGAAGCTCTGGTTCTACCTCCTTCCCCAAAGTGGCTTTTCAAGCAACAGCAATAAGAACAAAAGACCCCTAAATTTGCAAAATTACATCCCCCAAATGTTCAGGAGTGGGGGAGCCTTCAAAGGAGCCCTGGTGGCGCAGTGGTTAAATGCCAGTCCTGCAAGCCACCACATCGCAAGTTCGATTCCAGCCGACTCCAAGGTTCACTCAGCCTTCCATCCTTCCGTAGGTCGGTAAAATGAGGACCCGGCTTGTGGGGGGCAATTAGCTAACACACATTGGAAACTGTTTAATGCAGTGTAGATGTGTAAATAGCTATTGCTTAAAAACAATTTGTAAGCCGCTCTGATAGCCTTGTGAATGAAAAGCGGGGTATAAATAAATAAATAAAAACAAACAAACAAAAAAACAAACAGCCCACTGAAGACTGAGTGTGCTCAGCAGCCATGAAATGCAGGCTGACAGTCAGGTGGAAATGGGAATAAAATAGAATACAAGGAGAGGAGAAAAGAGGACATTCCCCCTCAATAAGAATTATGCCCCCTCCCCTGATTAAATATTTGTCCTCTTCCCAAATGTGGTATGAGCTATGGAAAACTCTGGATAGCAGGGTTCAAATCCTCACTTGACCGTGGAAACCCACTGGGTGACCTTGAGCAAGTCACAACCTCTCGGCCTCAGAGGAAGGCAATGGTAAACCTCATCTGAACAAATCTTGCCAAGAAAACCCCAGGATAGCGTCACTTCAGGGTCATCATAAGTCAGAGAATGACCTGAAGGTGCACAACTACAATGGTTGGTTGCCAGGGAGAGTGGCAGTATACATTGCATTCCATGCTGTAACATTTTGTTGCAGCAAGTCTCACTTGTTTACATGCGGCAGTGTGTAACTTCTTTTTCCAGAGAAAGACAGGAGATTTCTGAATGATGAGCTAATTGTGCAACCATCCTGCCTCATTTGGGGAATTTTACAAGGAGTCTGGAGGTGTCATCATCTTCCATTTCTAGTTCTCCTCTTTTTTCCCCACTTCTTCCTCTTCCGCACTTTGCAATTAAAAAAAAAATCCCTGAAGGAAGGAAAGATGAGTATTGTCTTTGGAGGAAGTGCCGGTCTACACAGTTATAGCACTATGATTCCAGTTTAACTGCCTGGATGCCTCCTATGGAATTCTGGGGTTTGTAATTTGAGGAGATACTTAGAGCTCACTGGCTGTGAAGTCAAACTCGTTAAACTCTAAATCCCAGGATTCCCTAGAATGCAACCATGGCAATTAGAGTGGCATCGTTTGTATGTTTTTAATTGCAATGTTACAGTATTTGATCCACCACTTGTTCTGCATGTCTCGGAGTTTTTGTTGTAGTTTGCTACATGTGAGGCGGAAAGCTGTTTTTCTTACATGACAGGTTGGCTGGGCGAGGTATGCCTGGTGAGCAGCTCTCTTCCTTGCCAACAGTTCCTGGATCTCTTGGTTGTTTTCACCCCAAAAATACTACTCTACGGTGAACTCGCCACGGGTCAGCGTAAGAGGGGCGCTCCAAAAAAGCGATACAAAGACTCCCTGAAACAACATCTCAGGCTTGGCCAAATTGATCACCAACAGTGGTCCGCCCTGGCCTCACATCGGGAGGCATGGAGACGCACTATCCACAATGCTGCAGCCTTATTTGAGAACTCACGACGAACAAGTCTTGAAGAGAAACGACAACGCAGAAAGAATCACAACCCAAAAACATCACCCAAGGAGACCTTCTGCTGTGCTTTTTGCAACCGGACTTGTTTATCTCGGATTGGCCTTTTTAGTCATCAGCGCGCTTGCAGAAAGCGCGGAATGAGTCCTTCCTGAATCTTCGTTTGCGAAGAAAGCCAGAGAGAGAGGTACAGTATTTTAAATTGTAAGCTGCTTTGAGTCCCAATGTTATGGGGAAAGAGGGATGCTACAGTCACCCCTCCATACCCACGGATTCTGCATCCACAGATTCAACCATCCACAGCTTGTAAATATCCCCTAACCCCACCCCCACCTCTAAAAAAATAATTATTCCAAAAAGCAAACCTTGATTTTGCCATTTTTATATAAGGGACATCATTTTACTATGACACTATATATAATGCAACTTGAGCATCCATGGATTTTGGTATCCACAGGGAGGTCCTGGAACCGAACACCAGTGGATACCAGTGGATATACCCTCTTGTTATGATATTTCCTGCACTTATATCTATTCTTTTTTAATTAAAGAGTTTGCATTTTTAGAAAGCCTGCATTCTTCCTTGAGGGAGGAAGTGGAGCGGCGGGGGTGGGGGGAGAGCCCTAGTCACAAGACTCCATGGCAAGGTGTACCAGGAACCCTGTACATAGTATTTTTGTAAATATAAGGGATGGGGAAGGGTGTTGAGTGCTTACATCCTTGGGAAGCTGGAGAAGGAATGGGAGATTAGATCTCCAGGGAAGGGCTTGGTAGCAGCAAGGCTGCTACCATTGCACTGGGAAGCAGTGGCAAGTTGGGGTAAAGCCAAGCCCCATACTGGGCCCCTTTTCACCAAATCCCCCATTGGGGGATTCTGTAGGATGTAGCCCAACAGATAACTTTTCCAGGCTCTGACTACACTATTCTTTGTCACAGTCAAACAGTGATCCTTCTCCAATCACACTAGCAATTGCACAATCATGAATGTCCCTTATTTTAACTGGCAGCCCTAGATCATACACAAGTGTGATGAGGATTGGTACAGCTGAAGCAAAGAGTGTTTTCTTCTCTTGTCAGGACTGTGAAAAACCTATGGAAATGTTCATTTTTAAAGTATTCCTTTAGTTCACTGGGGCTGGTCAACACACATTGGTTTGGTTTGCTCTAACATAACCAGGGATGTAGAGGAAGATGTAAAGCTTGATAAGAGTGCATGTAAAAGGGATCTAGGAGTCTTAGTGGACCACATGCTGAACATAAGTCAGCAGTGTGATGCGGCAACTAAAAAGGCAAATGTGATTTTAGGCTGCATCAATAGGAGTACAGTGTCTAGATGAAGGGAAGAAATAGTGCCACTCTATTCTGCTTTGGTCAGACCTCACCTGGAATACTGTGTCCATTTCTGGGCATGACAATAACAAGCTGGAATGTGTCCAGAGGAGGCAGACAAAAATTGTGAAAGGTCTGGAAGCCATACCCTATGAGGAGCAGCTAAGGGATCTGGGTACGTTTAGCCTGGAGAAGAGAAGGTTAAGAGGTGGCCTGACAGCCATGTTTCAGTATTTGAAAGGATGTCATATTGAGGATGGAGACCTCTCTAGACTACTTTAAGTCTAAATTAAAGACTATTCTATTCAGGGAAGCCTTCCAACTTTCATCTTGATTTTACATCCATATTATTTGTATTAATTTACACTTTTATAGTATTGCTTTAATCTTGTTATAGCAATATTTTATTAATTTTATAATTTTTTTGGTGGTTTTAGATTGTGCGCCATTGGCAGATCCTTGTGTTTATTTTGGATTGTTGTTTTTTCTCCTCTGTAAAGCTCTATGTAAAGCATATGGTGCTATATAAATAAACCTAATAATAATAATAATAATAATAATAATGGAGCAAGCTTGTTTTCTGCTGCACAGACTAGGACACAGAGCAATGGACTCAAACTACAGGAAAAGAGAGTCCATTTAAACATTAAGAAGAATTTCCTGATGGTAAGAGATGTTTGGTAGTGGAATGCACTGCCTCGGAGTGTGGTGGAGGCTCCTTCTTTGGAAGTTTTCAAACAGAGGCTGGATGCCATCTGTTGGGTATGCTTTGATTGTGTGTTCCTGCATGGCAGAATGGGGTTGGACTGGATGGCCCTTGTTGTCTCTTCTGACCCTATGATTCTATGGACTTTATCAGATGCACTAAATATGGCATCATAATGACACCACATAAATGCAAAAGGGTGCGCATATCAGACGACGTCACCCTTTCGTGTTTATGTCTTGTCCTTAAGCCAATCTATTTTATTGATGGCCCAAGCTATCAATAGATCGGCTGTGCTGTTTTTATGACAGTATAGCCAGCATGTGTAACCTCGTGTCTTTTTTTCTACATACTTACCTTGTGAATGGCCAGACCAGCCAGAACACTTCCAGGTGAGATCACGACATCCAAGTAGGTGACACACTTTTTATGACCCTCCCTAGTTTTATTTTTTATTTTTATTTTTGCCAGCAAAAGAACATTTTAAGGGGCTTGTCTGATAAAGTCCTATGATTCTGTAAGCACGAGGTTGAGATCATGCATCCACAAGAAGTTGTCAAATTGCACCTCCCAGAAGCTCTACCTAGCATAGCCCATATGGTGCAATGCTGGGGCTTATGGTCCAATAATATTGGCGAGGCTATGTGACTCCCATCCATGTTGTAAAGTGGGTGATGGTCGTGGGATAGGTCAGAGAAAGCAGTTCTTCCATGCTGCATAGGTGAAGGAAACACATGACCTTTTATAACATAATAAATTAAGTCTAGGCCCTAAAATTACCCAGTGGTGCCATTGACTGGGTTTATCTTTTTAAAGAAGACAAAATAACTCAGAAATCCAAAACCAAGGGAAGAATTTTGTCATAGAGAATATTGAAAGCAATCCCTAAAGAACTCACCATGAATTTTGTGGCTGGGATAAACTAAAGGTTTCCTGGTTCATAGCTCATGCTTTCCGTCATGATACAAGATTAATTCTCTGAGTTGCTTCTAAGTGTAAGCCTAGCCTGCAAGAATAAAGTGCCTGTCACTACCTGATGCTTCTGTGTGGTCTGTGAGCTTGCTACACTCTGGACAATTCCATTAAACAAGAAGCTAGTTTCTAATCCTCATGGTTTCTTTTCCCAAGCTTCATAATTTCATAAGAAAGCAACTAAAAATAGGAAAGAGAGCATGTTAAAAGCTTTCTAAAGTATTTTAGGGTTTTCTGTGAAGCATCATGGCACATATTTTTCACACACATACATGTACACACACACAGAGGTCACACTTTTTAGATTTTTTTTTAAACCTGAGTTTATTTATCTCAGATCCCTTTCACCCCCAATCTCTGGCTGTGAGATTCATGAAAAGCCAGGACAATTAGGCTCACCACAAAATGCTAAAATATGCCAGCCTCCTAGCAGTCTTTCAGTTTGTGCCATGCTCTTGAATTTGGGACTCTCCAGACATAAGACAATTGCCCCCGCTTCCTTTGAATGTGCCAAGGCAGAGCCTGGACTCTTCAGAGCCATGGCACCCAAATGCACAGATATATCCATGCATAAACAGAGCATTTGAAATCTTTCCCTGGATAGAAAAATACCTGTAAGCACAGAAAAATAAGTTGATGGCTGTGGTTATACTTGCTGAGATACAAGTGTGTATTCATGAAAGACTTATGTGCTGATGTGATGACAGCTTAGTACAAGAAGTTGATCTAGAGATAGACTTGAGTCTTTTGTACTACTAACCATCTCATTCCTTTAGATGGATCTGTAAAGAAAGGATGAATAAACTCAAGTAATGGCTAGATAAACTCGAGTAACGGCTACTGCTGCTAATGGTATTCAGAGCATGGTCTACAATTCCCAGAATCTCCCAGCCAGGATAGTCAGCGGCCATGCTGGATTCTGGAAGCTGTAGTCTAAAGGTATGCCTGCGAACCAATGACTCTTATAGTGGCTTACAACATTTGTTGTTATGTGTCTTAAAGTCATGCCTGACTTACTGCAAGCCTAAAGGGTTTTCTTGGTAAGATTTGTTCAGAAGCTAAGATTTGTTCAGAGGCTGAGGCATTGCCCAGAGCCACCCAGTGGGTTTCTATAGCCAAGTGGGGACTGGCAACCTGGGAGTTGTCTAGACGAGAAGACAGAATGCTGAATTGCAGTGTATTAACCCAAAATTGCAAGAGTGTTCATTTGTCTCCATGGTCTTTTGGCAAAATCTCTGGCATGTGAAACTATCCATGTTTGAAGTTCACATGCAGCCATGCCTGAGAATCAGCATGGTGGTTGAGAGTGAATTACCCGTATTATTAGTCTCAACAAGTTGTTACCGCTGCACAGTATTTTTTTAAACTGCAAATCAAAGGTGCACAAATGCGACCTTCTGCTTAAAAAAGCTGTTTAGTTGCCTCAGTGCAGTAATAAAGTGCACGATTGGCAACGTGAAACTCCAAAATGGTGCTTGCATCTGCTTCATTGCTAGCAAGCCCATTCCCTGCACACATCTGACCAATCAGCTTTCCATTTCCACCCTCACCAAGAATGTGCTGCAATGCTCATCGATTGTCCAAACAAGCAGTAATGTGCATTTCTGTGCATTATTTAAATTTGGGGGGGAGCCCCCCCATCGTTTTTGGCCCCTCTCCTTCCAAATAAGGTGATTCACCATGGAATCTCATTGGGAAAAAAGTTATTCCTTTCAAATTCTATTAGGATTATTTTCACCATCTAGACAACCAAGCCCCCAGTCTGCCAGAGTCCTGGTCCAGCACTCAAAACACTACACCACACTGACTCACTTACAATGTTTACATCCATGCAATGAAAACAACAAGCCAAATAGCAAAGTCAAGCATCCTATTGACTTAAAACATGGACCAATCAATCTTGCCCTCACCTTAAATCAAATCACCAGCTATCTGAAGTACTCCAGTAAACTTTTAACATTTTTAAATGGCATATCAGACTCAGCACAACAGGTGGTGAGCAAACAGTGTGTGTGTGTGTGTGGGGGAGAGCAGGAGCCATTCTGGGAGTTGTAGTTCAAAAAGGTAATTTTGCCAAGCTATGGAAGGGAGTTCTAGAGATGTGGTCCTGCAGGCTCATCCCTGGATCTGGACACATTTGGGAAAAGAAGGGCACTCTGAGCTGATCTATTATGATCACAATTGGGCAGGTCCCTAGGAGAACAGGCCTTCACGTCACCTGGGTTTTGGGCCCTCCGAGGCTTTTTCTGCAGATCTCAGCCTCAAACCTCTGAACTGCCATTTTTCTGGGTGTCGGGGCAGTGATGCCTCCAAGAGGAGCAATTTAACCTTTAAATTAGCTGTGCCCCTCTCTTGCCTGTTTAACATTACCTCCCCAGACCCTAATTTTTGAAAACCAAAAGTGGATTTCCATCTGCTTCTTGTTTTTCCCCTCTGCCTAGCTTTGGGGCATTTTTTTACTATATAGCCCTCAAAGTTTCCTGGGGAAGAACGTTGATTCCCAGACACCCTGGAGTTGCCCACTCTATCTTAGACCCTTTTAGGACTTAGTTCTAGTCAAAGGCAGCATTTTGACTTGGCCTGGAAGGCAAAACCAGAAGACTTTAGATACTGTTTCCTTCATCTCTTGACAGCCATCAGAGTCCTTGCTGTTTTCTAAATGAGCTGGAGCTTCCCAGAAGTCTTCAAAGGGTGCCCCACATTCAGTGCATTGAGTAATCTAACCTAGATGTTCCCAGAAAGGAAGGAGGGCTGTAGTCAGGTCACATGGAGCAGTAGCACACTCGTCTACCTTTCCTGCTCAGATCTATGATGTGAAACTTCTGTTGGGAAAAGCTGCATTTGACAAAGTGGCCAGGAATCCTCCCCCTCCTACTCCCCCCTCCAATTATTTAGACTGCAATTGAATATGAGACCTATGTCTAGGTAAATGGACTTACATCTGTGGGAGATAGAATTGAGCAGTTTCCTAAGGTCTAAATTCAGTAAGGCGCTACTATGGTGTTGCTATGTAGGGGAGCCGACAAAGAGACTGTTGTCCATCAGGACCAATGTGCATCAGAAGCAATGAGCAAGGAGCACTGATGAGCATTGGCACTGGTGCGCACTGGGTGCTCCAGTCATCCAGACAACGGCTAGGCACTGCCGATGCTCATCAATAGAGCCCAATGTGTATCAGAACATTTTGGGCAGCACCCTAATATGTCTCTTTGCAGTTCACCAGAAGGTTTCCATAGCACCTCTCCAAATAGCTAAGTATATGTAAAGTAGACCAATATATAGAATCAGGGCCATTGCCTTTAAGGGGCCACAAGATTTTTTGCTGAGTTTGTGTACTTTCTATGAGATGCTACTCTCCTGAATGGAAAGTCAGAATATTATTTTCAAAACCAGAAAAATAACAGAATAGAAGTGGGGGAAGGGAAATAAGTGGATTTTCACACTGTAGCACTTACGAAGTCATTTACACAGGGTTGAGATCCTACATCAAAGAGATGGAGCATAATTTCAGGTGCATCTACACTATAGAAAAAATGCAGTTTGACACCACTTTAAGTGCTGTAGCTCCATTCTATGGAATCCTGGGATTTGTAGTTTTAAAGGGTCTTTAGCCTTCTCTGCCAGAGAATGCTGGTGCTTCACAAAACTACAAATCCCAGGATTCTGTAGGATGGAGCCATTGCAGTTAAAATGGTGTCAAACTGCATTATTTCTACAGTGTAGATGCACCCTTCATGTTTACAGAGTTACGCAATTGCTCAGTGCAACATTTCCTTGTTAGTGAACTGTGATGTTGTGTAACTGAGTGCATGTTCACAGCTGGGCAATGTGCAATTCCACTTCTGCAACCTTGAACTGAATATGGCAATTCCAGCTGGGGCAAAAATGCCCAACCACTTCTGCAGAGGATCTTACTCATGTGCTGGAGACCAATAGGTTTCTAGTCCATGTGTTCTGTGAGTTAATGAAATGAACATTGTATGTCTTTGGAGTGCTTTAGAATAGGGAATGACAGACAATGAAGACAATATGAAACTACCAGAAGGCACTGAAATGGCACTGAAGATGCCACATGACTGATTTTGAAGACTGATGTCCTGAACAGAGCTTGCAAAAGCTACTTTTTTTGGCAATATAACTCCAGGAATCCCTAAACCAGCGTGGCCAGTCAAATCTCTTCCCTGATCCCAAATGCATTTTTTTGTAAGCCAAGGGAGGATGTTGAAGAATCCTTGATACTGAAGGAGAAAGCACTCAGCACATGCTCAGAAACACACTTAATTCCTCAGATTCTCTAGTGGTGAAAAACAGGTGTGAACACTTACGAGCCTGGTTAGCATTCTCACATGTTGAAATGAAGAACCACCTGACTGCCTTAGCTTCCTTCTTCTTTGCGCTAACCTGTCGGCTTTGCGCCAGAACTCTTCTCTTCACCTTTGGAGAAGGAAGGCTCGCAAATCTTTCCTGGCTGTCCACAGAGTCACTTATATCTCAGGAAGTCTGAGCAGGGAGCTCTGTTTCCTACCACCCACTTGTTGTGTCATTGTTGCCGTGTGCCTTCAAGTCACTTCTGACTCTTGGCAACCCTAAGGCAAATCTATCTCGGGGTTTTCTTGGCAAGATTTGTTAGAGTGGGTTTGCCATTGCCTTCCTCTGAGGCTGAGAGAATGTGACTTGCCCAAGGTCACCCAGTGGATTTCTATGGCCGAGCATGGATTCGAACCCTGGTCTCCAGAGTCGTACTCCAATGCTCAAACCACTACACCATACTGGCTCTCTCTACCAGCCACTGTTTCCATCAATTCTTTTGTAAAAGTATGGAAACTTGGGGAAATAAAGCATCATTCTTACAAAAATGCAGAGCCCTAGCTTGTATACACACATTGACACAGAATGCCAAAGGGTGGGGGGGAGACACATTTTTGTGGAACCAATCATAGAATGGTAGAGTTGGAAGGGGTCACAAGGACCATCTAGTCCAACTCCCGCCATGTGGGAATACACAAATGCACTCTCATTATCTATGTGACTCATTATAATCCAGAACTTGGGGGGGGGATATTTTGGGGATTACAATGATCAGACTCCCATCTAGCTGGTTGATTGTGGGACTGTAGCCCGCAAAAAGCAACTTCTGTAATCTTTGCTCTAATGTACATCTCTTTAGCCCCAGCCTCTACCCACTTCTATTCAAGTCCAGGCATGACTGTAGAGTTACATTTTTCTCCCCCACCCCCAAATCCATTTCAGAGCTCAGCCTTAAAAGAAGAGAGTTTTCCTAAGCATGTGCAGAAAGTCCATTTCCTTCTCTACAATTGTGCATCAGTGCTTGGGATGCCTGAGAACAGAAGGATAGGGGGTGAGGGCATCTTCCAAGTCAAACAGCACCAAGTTCCAGGCAAACAGGAGCTTCATCACCTGTCTAGTTTTTGCAAAACGAAGCTCTTGGGATAATTTAATATTCCTCTGTCTTGTGATACACAAATATCCCTCATTCCTCCATACCATTGGAAATGATAACTCCTTGCCCAGCCAACCCCACTCTCCTCACGGGCATTGCTAGTGGTTGTTCTTCCCACCGCCACTACCATGCACACATGTTCCTTGAAACAGGGAAAGATGAGAGCAAACAGGAACCTGTCAAGGTGGAACAACTGACTGCTCTAGGAGGAACCCTTTAGGGTTTTTTTTTCCAAAGGGAGGGGGGGAAACTTGGAGAGTGACTCTTCTCTCTCGCTTTTCCGCAACGCCTTCCCAGGTGAGCAACAAGAGCCATCCTGTCCTCTGGTGGGGGGGGGGAGAGAGAAAGAGAGAGGCCTTACCTGCATGTGCCGGGTCCAAATTCACCATCCTGCTGGAGGAAAAGTATCTGCCACAACCCAGCCAGCCCTCGTCCAAAGTGGTGGCCCGTGGGGCTGCCAGCTTCCCTCTGCCCCCTAAGCAGACCAAGGTTCACCTTCTGCCACCTCTCTCTCTCTCTCTTCCCTGCCAGCTGCTGTTGCTACTCCTTCCTAGCACCTCTGGCTCTGGCGTGGCAGTGCCGGTTGCCACATTGAGGCAGGTGAGAACATTGCCTGTGCTTTTGCGGCCGCACCCCCTTCGCACATCTCATCCCCAGGTAAGGTGGTTTAGTTATTTAATTTTTTCCCCTGGTGATTTTTTTTTGGGGGGGGGGACTCGTGTATGCATGTGCGTGTGTGCATGTGTGTGTTTTCATTTTACATCCTAGGAACTTTGGCAGGCAGCCCATGCAAAGCAGGCGATTTGCATAGAATATTAGCAACTTTCGTTTGGGCCAGTCCTGGGAGAAGGGAGGTGGGGCAGCAGAATAGAGAGGATTGAAGGGAAAGGGAAAAGTGGTGGTGGTGGTGGGGAGACAGCCAGCTGCACCCCTCTTTCCCCAACTTAATGCACATCTCAGGGATCCCTTCTGAGGGGGTGATGAGGTGAGGAGGAATGCCACTCTGCCAGAGATTTAGGGGGCTGCCCCCTAGGTCTTACTCATTACCCCCTTTAGGAAATGCAGCTGGCTTCCCTCCCACTTGGAAGGCTGGGATTCCAGGCAGGCCAAAGACGCACTTGCTCAGGCATGCTGGAAGGAGCAATCCAAAGCCCTGCAAGGAAGGTTTCTAACTGCTCCAAAAAACTCCAGAGAAAGAGAGAGAGAGGGAGGGAGGGAGGGAAGGAAGAAGGCTTTTGATCTTCAAAGCACCGAGGCCTGCAACAGTCTCTGAAGGATCTTGTCTTGATCTCTCAGCCCCAAGAGGCAATGGGAGTCCGGCACCTCCAACAGTGCAGAGGTGTGTGGGTATGAGAACAGTGAATGTGGGGCCTCTGATTGCAACCTCTCGGTGACTAAGTGTCCATGATGCCAATCTGGAGAAATGGAGAAACATGGGCCCCAGAAAGACGGCGGTGAGGGAGGAGACATGACTTGCCCGGGGAGACAGTGGCAGAGGCAGGATCAGAGAGTAGACATGCTTCATGCCCCCTCCAGGCTATGATGCCTTTGGCTGGAAGATGTGCTCTTTGCTCTGGGTGCATAGGCTCAGGCCTGCCGCAAGATTGGTATAAACCAAACACCAACCCTTGCAACTCTGCTACTGTCTTCTCTATAATGCCATGGATGAATTGTTTCTGTGTCAGCTAGAAGAGATGCTCTTCTCTTATTTTGTTGCTGAATATGAAAAAATTGGTTGAAAAGTAGACAGATATTTCACATTCTCAGTAGGGAGAAAACAGTTGGAGTACGAAATAATTGCAATGGTATTCTCCCTGCTGAGTAGGAACTTGAGCTATTTTGCACACCTTTTGATGACTATTCACACTTTGGGACACATTTCAAAACATTAATTTACACAGAAGTATTGCTTTTGTACAGAAAACATTTTTTTTGCATCAGAAATAGTGTTTTCTGTGCAAACCATACTGTTTCCTGCTCAAAATGTTGTATACGAACTAAGTTTTCTATACAACCCCCCATGCTTTCTGATAAAAAAATGTGCAAATAAATTTTCAGAATAAAATATCCAAAAGTGTGAAGTGTCTATATATTAATGATTTTGTGTTTATGAGGATTAAAGGACAGGCATGAGCAAAGGTGGAGAAATTGGTGGTACAGGGGACATGAGCTGAGGATGAATGCAGCCTAAGTTGTATGCAAATTATGCAAAGCTGGCTATCTGCATGAACTTTATGCAAATTTTGCCATAGACCTTCGTTGCTGAAACCAGAGACCTGGCAAGCTTTCTTTCAACTCTAAATTCTGCAGTGTCCAGAACATGGGTGGGGGAGAAAGTACATTCTGCTGTGCACACACACACACATGACACAATGCCAAAGCCCGTTATGGGAGTGTGCAATAAACAAACAAACAAATAAACAAACAAACAAACAAACAGAGCCACATGCCAATGTTTTCCTGATGCTCTTTGCAAAAGCATGGGCTTTATACCTCAGTTCTGTCCACCTTGTCACTTTTCTATCCTGACATACAAAGCAGAAATCCCCAGTGGGTGGGAGACAATGGCCACTTTAACTATTATAGCAGAGCTAGACTCAGAAGTGCAAATCAACACGTGCATCCACAGAATTTGGAAAAGTTACCTTTTCTGGACAATTCCTAGAATCCCCCAGTCAATATGGCCAGAGAAGAGTGGCCATGCTAGCTGAAGGAATTCTGGGATTGGTCATCTTGAGAAGTGACTCCAACAGCTGATCCGGCTAGGGGATTTTGGGGAGCTGTACTCTAAAAAGTAACTCTTCCAAGCGATGGTGTCCAGAGGTACATTGCCTCAGAGTTCTTGAATTCTCTATGCATCTGACTGGTATGTATTCAGGATTCAGTGACCACTTACTTTAACAACCCCCCCCCCAATCTTTTGGCTCTTCAGACAGCATCCCATTTTTTTTACTCCTTAATGTATTTTTAATATCTTATTGATAAGCGAAGTCTTATATTTTTTAAGGTGATTTTTAAGGTTTTTAAAGGTGATTTTAGACCGTTGCTTTTAATTTACATTTGTTTAATATTTTTTTATGGGGGAGGGTGGGGGTGGGGGTGTTTAGGGATTTTTATCTGTATTTTATTTTAATTTTTGTAAGCCGCCCCAATTGTTTTAACAGAGGGGCGGGGTATAAATAATAATAATAATAATAATTATTATTATTATAATATTTAAACTTAAAAGAATTTTGCAAATGTCATAATGTGGACTCCAAAGTTATAAGTCACATATCCATATTTGTTACTTGATATAATTATAGATATACAGAAAATATAAAATGAAGAGAGAGAGGATTACAAAGAAAAATATGACCCAATTATGTGTACTTATTTCAATAAGTGTATTAATGAGTTATGTTTTAAAGCTGAAAGAATTTAAATAATAAGAATATTATATAATTTTTCTGTTAATTCTTCATCTAGTGAATCCCTTTTAACTATTGTGTTTGTGTTTAATCTGAAATGTTTTCACATCTTTTTTCCCAATAAACCAACACGCATTTCCAGTCATCTTTGTGTTTCAATAATGAATTATCTTTAATCAAAGTCATCAGTTTGTCTAATTAAGCCATATCGTAAAGCTTTATCATCCATTCTTCAATCATCCATTTTTCAATAAATAAATAAATAATTAGCATGCCTTTGGACTTTATCAGACACATGAAAAACAGCAGCATAACAATGCCACATAAATGCAAAAGGGTGCGCATATCAGACGACGTCACCCTTTTGCATTTATGTACTGGCCATAAGCCGTACTTTTTTATTGATGGCACAAGCCATCAATAGATTGGCTGTAGCGATTTTTTGCTGGCTTTGCCAGTGTATGAAACTTCATGCCAATGTCCTCTCGCCGGTCTGGCCAGAACACTTCCAGGTGAGATCACAACATCCAGATAGGTGACACATTTTTATGACCCTCCCCAGTTTAACTGGGACTTTTATAGTGTGTTAATGTGCTTTGTGTAACTTTTACTTTGTTACTTTTATTTTTGAATTTCCCATGTTAAGTATTCTTGCAAGAATATATGGGATTTCAATTGCAGAAGTGAATGGAGCTCCATTCACTCCTCATTCATTGCCAGGGAAACCTTTTCACGCAGATGCAAGGTAAGTGTGATACGGGAGTTCTTTTGCTGGCATAAAAATGGCAGAAATTATGCTAGCAAAAGAATGGGTTTAGGGGGTGGTCTGATAAAGTCCTTTGTCTACCACTTGCTGGGAAACCTGAGCAGGTGGGTGCTATTGGACTCTTGGTCTTTTTGCAGAATGCCCACAGGTTGGTCACTGTGGGGGGGAAAGATGCTGGGCTTAGGTAGACCTGAGGTTTGATGTGGCAGGGCAATCCTTCAGTTTTTGTGTCAACCAGCTCTTCCAGTGATGCATAGTTGGCCCTCTGTATCCACGGGTTCGGCATTCACAGATTCAACCAACCATGGCTTGAAAATATTGAGATTTTTTCCCCCCCAATAAAGCAAACTTTGCTATTCACCATTTTATATGCCATTTTACTATGCCATTGTATGTAATGGGACTGAGGGCCTGTAGCAGCTCTTTCATTTAAAGATTAAAAAATGCCTCAAATCTAGACCAGGTGTGGGCAAAGTGTGCCACTGGCTGCTAAAATGGTTTTTTTGGCCTGTTGTTTGATCATGTTACCCTAATTTGATCTGTCTTCACTAGTTACCAAATCCTTTTAGGATTCAATACAAGCATCTTGTTTTAATATTCAAAGCCCTACACAACCTAGCTCCAGTTATCTTCCAGCCCTTATTTCTTTTTACTGGCCTGCTCAAGAGCTACGTTCTAGAAATTTGAGGCTTCTCACCCAGCCAACTGTTTCCTCCTATTTGGCTCAGCTCTGTCCTTTTTCACTTGCTGCTCCATACTCTTGGAATTGCCGCCCTGAACATTTGCAGACTGATTTTTCCGGCATTATTTTTAAATCTCAATTGAAAAGCTTCTTGTTTTCCAAAGCTTTCACAATTTTAGTTTAATATTGTTTTATACAGTGGGCCCTCAGTATCCACTGGGGTTTGGTTCCAGGGCCCCCCACTAGATGCCAAAATCCATGGGTACTCAAGTCCCATTATATACAATGGTGTAGTAATATGGCATCCCTTATATAAAATGATGAACAGCAAGTTTTTTAAAAAAATATTTTCTTACCAAATATTTTTGAGCCATGATTGGTCGAATTCATGGATACAGAACCCATGGATACAGAGGGCCAACTGTAATCTTGTATAGTTTGATTGCATGTATTGACCCACTGTTTTGGGTTTACTTGTAAAGCACCATGTATCTTGATGGCACGGTATCAATAAACAACAACAACAACAACAACAGCCCCCTTCCAAGGTTGTTCTTGTGGCCCTTGACAACTCCAGGCTGCAACCTAATATCCCTCAGTGTAGCATAAATATTCACATGTGGAGATATGCTACTACTGCACAGAGCAACCCTCTTGCAGGACAGCAACATTGTGCAACACATATCAATGACTGGATGCTGTAGTGCAAATGCGCAGCCACAGAGTGCAATGTGCAACTGCAATGTACAATGTTGCTGTCAGTGCAGCTCTGCTTCTACCACGGTCAGGAGACTATGCCCATTGTGCTATGGCCAATAACCCAGCCTGTCTGTGTAGTATAACTTACATGTGCAGATGTCACAAACAGGATGCCAGCCCCACAATCTCTAGATTGACTCTTTTCTGACCTAAAAAGGAAGCTGGATTGCTGTTCCTGGAAGTCACAAAATGCCACAATTCACCTTTTAAATAGGTCACAAAGTTTCCCTATATCGTTTTAACAAAAGCAACAACCCATTCTTGAGAACCAGAAGCATACCTCTGGATACTTCATGCCCCCCCCCCTCAACCAGGCTGCTAGTAGTTCTATTCTGGTAGTCCATGTGGCTGCCAAGTTGTCCTGGGCATATAAGTGGCTCCCAGACCTGGCACAGTTGCCCACCCCTGATCTAAGGGCTTGAAACCTGGAATGAACATCTATACCCTTGCTCTGTAGGACAGAGCAGAACTACTATACTTCTTGGTACTATCTTTGCAGGACAATGTTTAACAGTCTAAGCATTTCCCACTCATGTTGCTTTCTCTGCTTGCACTAATATTGTAGCATCTGCTTGGTACACACCACTCCCTTGTGGACATTTATGAAATTACACAAGAACAATATTTATTACTTCACAGGAAGCGCTCAGCTAACAAAGCCTTTGTTCATGCTGCTAAATACTGCATCATTTACAATGCAATGATAACACAAAGGGTGAAATTATCAGATGTCCTTGTTGTTTAGCCATTATCGGGGTGTAGCACTGGTGTGGATGAGGTGCCACTTTTTTATTGATGGGCAAAGTCATCAATAAAAAGTGACGCTTTATTCATACCTGTGCTACACCCCCAGAACAGCTGAATGACATCATCACCCAATAATTTTGCCCTTTTGTGTTATTGTCACATCCTTATTTGGGAGTGAAAAACCATATTTCCCCCCTCCCCATCCTCATAGCTACGGTATGTACGTCCTTGCTTATATCTAAGAAATACAGAGACAGTTCCCAGAGAGGGTTCTTTTTTTCCAAACAAATTATCAGTTTATTCACCTTACATAGGATAAATAAATTGTTTTAAAAATAATTTCCATTCAAGTTTTACATTTCTTTCACTTCATATGTCAATTCCCCCCCATCCCCCCCCCAAATAACAGTTGCAAAACTGCCCCCACCCCCAATACCTGTTTCCCTCTGGAGCCTGACATACAAAAGCAACCCTGTGAATAGGTTAAAACTACAGTTGCTTTGAAAAGGGACCCTGAAGGTTTCAACTGCAGTGGAGTGAACTATCCAGCCTTAAGTGAAGAAAGACAGAAGGCACGTTGTGGTTGGAGGTATGGCAAAGAGGAGATCTGAGCATCCGTGCAGAGCAGAGATGGAAACTGCTGCTGATTTCATCCTTGCACGAAGGAACAAATCGAAAATATGTTTCACGGCTCAGTTTCCTCATGCTGGGTGAGATTACAAGAGATTTCACACATTTCCCAGTGTTGCACAATTTGGAACTCTTACTTACGTTGCACTAAAAAGGCAATTTGTGTATGTGTAGAAAAGTGGCAGGCATTCTTTTAGTGACCTTCATTGGCATAAGTGGCCTTGTGTGTGTGGGAAAGAGAACTGAGCAGTTGCGGCAACATCTGTATTCACCAAGGGGCTGTTATTACATTACCACATAATGGCGCTCATTGAGCAATGGTACCTACAGGAGTGACTGATGTGCATTGTGTCCCAAGCTGTATTAGTGTCTGTTGTATCTCAGGGCTCTCTGGCTGGTACCCAGTTATGCACCTTCACAACACATTGACACGGATTTGTTGAGCTTCTCCTACTTAGTTACAAATGTGTAATGTTATATGCTTTTGACGGCAATGTAGAACCTCAGCCAGTGTATTTTGTGGGGAAAATCTGCTGGGCTTTGCAGAATCCCCCAACCCCACACTCTTTTTGTTGTTGTTGTTGTTGTTGTTGAAAAACTCCAGGAACCCACTACGGGGAGGTGGTGGCTAGAGCTCCCCCTGAAATTAAACTGGGGAAGGGGATGAGGCCCCTCCAAATGAACTGGCCAAATTGGACCACCAAAGCTCCTATGTAGTTGAGCTTCCTCAGGCTTGATCGCACAGAAATATACTAAATGATCAAGCACTAAGAAATATTAAGGCAGTGATTGTCCTTTTGCCCTCCCAGAAATAATAAAGGCTGCCTACAATATACCCTATGCACACATATAAGAGGAAGCTACACGGACCACATAGAGGGCACTTCTAAATTCACATTCTGCTTTGTAAGAGTCAGAAAATAACTGAAGTAACTCTGAAATAACTGAAAAATAACCCTGGAGAATTATGGAGGAGCTGCGGGTCGCAGAAAGAGCCTCAAGACCGCAGGGCTGTATTTGCCCAACCCACTTCCCACGGCACCTTGTTTGCCACAATCAACTTAGAAAGTGGGCACTTCTAGCAGGGATTGTCATTGTTTTGGCTGATCACATTTTGGTGTGGATTTCTAAAAAAATAAATGCTCAGACATTATTATTATTTTTGGTTCAGGAGAAAGGAAGGCACACAGGCACAGATCTCTGGGCACGGATATAGAAATACTCCTTTGGCCTCCACAGTTTTCAGTAGCAATGTTTAGCTCCTGACTATCTCCTAGTCTTTAGCCACTGGACCTAAAATGTCAGCTAGGTTAGAAAACAAGTCATTAAAACTGAAACCCAGTTGGTACTCGATCCTTCTGGGAGGACCAATCAGAAGCAAGAGGCAAGGGATCCTTGATGAACCAGCTCCAGGGAGCCAATCAGGATCAGGGGTGGGGCTCAGCGACACTCCTTCATTCTGTTTTTCCCAGTTGAGCATGAGTCGCGTGTGGCTGAAAGTTGCATTCGTTCAAATAAATAAGCACTGGTTATTGTGGGGTCAGGTGGTGTTGCCATTAATAAACAGGCATTGCTGCACAAGGAGAGCAGTCCCCCCACACAGATCCTGGTTGTTTTGTTGCTTTCCTGAAAATGTTACGTGGGCAGAGAATATCGCATTAGGATTCTTTCTCCCCACTTCTAGTTCTAGTTTGATGCCAGCTGTGATGCTCAAGAGCCTTGTACTTCTGCTGGGGAGCAACCATTTCGTCCTGGCTCTTTGTCTCCCTCTAGTGGTTAAACAGAGCATTGTTCAAGCACACATGCTGAAAAATCTAGAGGCTTCTATTCCTCCACCCGTGGAGCTGATGAAACACCCACAGAGCACCGTGCTCAGAGGGACTGTGTTATCCATCTCACTCCAAAACTTCCTTCTCTGTCTTATTGTCTCTGTCTGGGAGGTTTCCAAAAAGGGACTTCCATTTCTTTTCCTCAGTTTTCTTTATTAAATGAAGCAGCAATGGGTCACATTTCAGTTTTTGGTTGTCCAGAAGCTGAGACAGTCAAGATGGCTGATGGCAAAGACATTTTTGGGCTGGCTCTGAGATTTCAGCAATGCCCATTCAGTCCACGACAGAACGCAGCCCTCACATTAACAGGTCACTTCTTTGTTTGACAAAATTCATAGGCAAATAAAGCTGGTGTCCAAAAGTCTGAGGGAGCATTACCAGTTGTGTAGTGACGGAGACAAGCAGACTCACACAAAGCCTTCACAGAATGGAGTCTTGCTTGCTCCCCGCCCCCGGGCCTTGCCCCTTCCTTCCTTTCCCGGGCAGCCATCTTGGTAGTGCAACCCAGAGCCCTGTGGAAGAAGGTGGAAGGGAAGCACCAATGGTACCAAAATGGCCACCCAGGTACCCTGCTAGGTCTCTTCATCCCAAAGGCACAGCTGCTTCTGTGGCACATAGTAGTCAAAGCTGTACCCCTTCTGGCAACTCCGGATGCCACACTTGTAGGAAGAGACCTTCCCGGCCGCATCACGGCTCTTGCAATACTTGAGCATGCAGGGATACCACTCGATGCTCAGCGCATAGCTACAGATGCAGGGCTTCCATCGATCTACACACAGCCGGCAACGCTGCAAGTCGGGCAGGTCAGCTGACTGGGGCAAGACCTCAAACATGGAGCCATCCACTCCTACAAGGGTGAGGAACAGAAAAGGCAGAGAAAGTCAAACGTCATGTTCTGTACCAAGTTTCCTTCAGTTTTACAACCCACCAAAGCCTGAAACCTCCTGACAACCCCATCTGTTCTCCACTAAGGCCTGCAACTCCCTACACAACAGAGGTGGAAAATCTTTGGCTCTCCAGATGTTTAATATTCTCAGAAGCTCCAGTCAGCTTAGTCCATGGTAAGCAATTACGTATGAGAGTTGCAGTCCAAAACATCTTGAGAGCTAAAAGTTTCCAATCCTGCTCAGAGTTTGGAAAAGTTACTTTTTGGGGCCACAAATCCCAAAATTCCCCAGCTTGCATAGCCCATAGCTATGGGCCAAACAAACCCAGAGGGTAGCTGGAAGTCTATATCTCATTTTTAAAATGTTATTTTTTTATTTATATTATACAGTGCAGGTGACCCTGAAACCTGTGCAAAAGGTGAATTGCCATTCCTGTAGGTGTCCAAATAAGGCAATTCAATTTTTTGGTCAGAGACAAAGGGGATCCAGGACTCTGGAAGGATAAAGGGCTGCAAATACAGCACAGGGCTTCCAGGCTACACTTTGTGCACCCCAGGTGTAGGGTTGCCAGCTCCATGAAAGGATGGCTTCAGAAGACAAGGAGGATATGAGAACTTGTTGGGTGAGTAACCCAGGTTGAGAAGACTCTTCTGCTCTATTCAGGTCTTGGTAGGCAAGGCCTCTTTCTCCAGGGCTCATGTGGCTGGCCCCTGTATTCAATAAAACTACACTGGGCAAAAAATCTATACATCACTCTTCTACAATCTGATGGCCTCCAAATGTTTTGGATGAGAATTTTCATAATCTCCAGCCCACCATAGCAAAGACTTTGAGAAGACACCAGCTTGGAATTGTTGATATGTATGTGATTATCTGGTGCTATGTATGTATTTTTAAAAATACAGTCGGTCTCCCGTATCTGTGCAGGTTCAGTTCCTGGACTTACCATGGATACTGGAAACCATGGATAACAGCAAAACCTATTTAAAATAAAGGACTTCTGGAAAAATCTACTATAGAGTTGCATTGGAGGACCTAGAAGATGCCTAGAGAGGACACCTCTCTAGGCATTCTTCAGTCCAACTCTATGGCATGTGTCTCTATTTTGTGTCCCTCAGATAACTGAAACCACTGATATTGGTTCTGTGGATATGGGGGTCCAACTGTATTTCTGTTCTACCTTCTATAATAAGCTCCCAAGGCAGCATACAATTAAAACAATATAAAAAGTCTAAAACAATTCCCAATAAAAACAATAGAAAAATGTAAATAAGATAAAACACTGAAACAGTTAAAACTGTTTACACAACCAGGATGGCACTGTGGTTTCAATATTGGACTAGGGCTCCAGGAGACCAGAGTTCAAATCCTCCCTCAGCCATGGAAATGTGCTCAGTGACCTTGGGAAGTCACAGTCTCTCATCCTCAGAGGACGGCAAAGGCAACCCCCGCCCCTGAACAAACCTTGTCAAGAAAATCATGTAATAAGGTTATTTTAGAACTGCGTTAAAGTGGAAGTGCCTTGAGCTACACAATAACAAGAACATGGCCACTTTAATGAGTAATGATAGATTTTAAGCCATGCTGTAACCTGGAGCTTTAAGAGACCAACATTGGCACCAACTGAGCCTTCAAGGGAGAGCATTCTACCAGAGCACAGAAGACCATGTCCTTGTGTGATGTATTGTCCCCACATGGGACACAGAATAAGGCCCCACCAAGCAGATCTCAGTTCTTGGGCAGGTATATATAGGGAGAGACGCACCTTCAAGTATCCAGGTCCCAAGCCATGTAGGGCTTTGAATGTCCTCACATCGGCATCGTGAATCCAGACCTGAAGCAGATTGGTAGCCAGTGTAGCACCTTTAAGACAGGTGTTATGTGTTGTCTCTAGGATACTCTGGTCAACAATCCAGCTGCTGCATTTTGCATAGCTGTAGTTCCCAAGTCATCTTTAAGGTCAGCCATGGGCTATTTCCACAGATTGGAGAGATAATGAAAATAGAAGGCCACATGCTTGCCATTAAGGCTGCCAGACTGAAATGGGAGTTTAAGGAGAAATTTCGGCAGGTGTTCCTTGTCATGCAACCAGGTAATAAGCAGCACCCGCTGAAATTCCCTCTTCTACACAACCAATAAAGGCACAGGAACCCTCTTCAGTTTTCAATCTGGCAACCCTATCTGCAGCTTCCTTTTCCAATGGGAAACCGCAGTGCCTCCTACCTTTCTCCAGCCAGAACTTCACGTCCTCTTCCCGGGTATAGATGGCTTCCTTCGCTTCTGAACACACGTTGTGGATGTGAGAGCTGAGCTGGGCTCCTTTGCTGAAGTTGACTGCCACATCCATGCTGAGCTGCTCCAGCGCTCGCACTTCCTCAGCCTGACGCACTGTCCGTGGGTTTTTCTGGCAAAGGAGGAAAACAAGGGAGAAGTCTTGTGAGCTTTTCCGTTGTCTCTGTCACTTCTGAATCACAACTAAGGTTGTCAGGTTAGAAATCTCATCGGCCCTGAGATTTCAGGGCTAAAACCTGAGACCTAGGTGTGAGACCTAGGACATTTTCAGATGGTGCTTACCGCGGGATCAGATCCGGGGAGAGGAACAACGCTCTTGTGCGGCAAGGGGTCCTTTTCAGACACTGCCGTCCCTCTTCCGGGATCATTTGTGGCACGTCCGTGAAGCTTTGGAGGCAGCTGCACCATATTTTAAGCACGGAAGTTGCCTGTGCTTAAAATATGGTGCGGCCGCTTCCAAAGCTTCATGGAAGTGCCACGAATGGTCCTGGAAGAGGGACAGCGGCGTCCAAAAAAGACCCCCTGCTGTGCAAGAGCGCCATTTTTCTCCCGGGACCTGATCCCGCGGTAAGCACCGTCTGAAAATGTCCCTAGTCAATCACAGCTCATGGAATGCTGTGGAAAGAGAGGGTGACTGGGTGTGGAGGGGAAAAATATAAAAACCCAAAGGCTTGTTTGTAAAAGAGTTAGATAGGACCAGTCAGAAACAGAGACTGGGCCAGTTATACTGGCCAACTCTCCCTTATTTCCCAGGAGCTAACCTTATTCAAGCTATTTTTTTTTTCTCCCAGTTCCCTTATTGACTTTCTGTTTCTCCCATATATTTAGGAAGGGCTGATATTCAGATGTCAAGGGCAAGCAAGTTGGCGCACAGAGGGAACCCATGAAGACTGGATGTGTGTGTGTTTGTGTTTGTGTGAGGATCATCAAAAAGCAAGCCAGGAAACTCCTCCTGGCTTGAGGTGTGTGTTTGCATTTATGTCAGAGAGGGGGGAGTGTGTGTGCATGTGAGGCAGAGGGAGGTATGTGTGTGTTGTTGCATCTGTGTGCATGTGAGAAAGGAAAGTGTATGTTTGCATGTCCCTGTAAGAGAGGGGCATCACCTGACGGAGTTTAGCCATGGACTCGCTGGGGATGATTTCATTCCGGTGAAGCCTGGTGACAAAGCAGAGGGCTTGGAACTGGCTCTGCCCCCTCTCCAGTTCCCCCAGGATCAGGGCTCGGAAAATCTTCACCTCCTAAGAAAAAACAGGCAAGGGGGGTGGGAGGAAGAGAGAAGAAGGTTTGTTGGCTTCAGTCTACTTTGAATGTGTACTCCTCCAGTCACACATCTGCCTGGCCCCAATCTTTTGCCAGCAGTTGTCTATAAACAGCAAAAATACTCCTCATGGAATGTGAGGAGAATCCTACCTGTCTTAATGGCATTCCGCATCGTTTTGCCATATTGGAAAGGTGGGGGGCCAAAAACATCCAAAACTCCACAGAAAAAGCCCTCATTGGGACAAGCGATTTGATATGAATTGCTTTCCCATAGGTGAGGAAGCACAAAGCTTGGTAACAAGGCAAGCACCCACTGCCACCAGGTTGGATTTTCGCCTTAGCGAGCAAGCGCTAAGGCGAGAAAATGGGGTGGGGGGGTTACTTTTCTGTTAAATCAAAAAATCACTCTATTGCACCCTGAACATTGTTTTTTTTTTTTAAGTTTGGTGGTGACAAACTGAGGTAAGTACAAATTTGAATAAATCACTCGCAGCCACCATCTTGCATGTGAAACTTATGGGGGCAAAAACACCATTAAGACAAGTCGCAGCTGCTGTGAAAAGCCATTACTGTGAGGCACTCCAGGTTTTTTTGACTTGTACAGACAACCCCCAGTGTGAAGGTGGAAAATGGTGTTGCATCTCAACCAGCCAGCAATCTCTTAACAGTACTGAGCTCTGCTGAAATAAAAAGGTGACATCCAAGAAAGCCCTTCATTTTTTCTGACCAGTTTTTCCCCTGTTTCCACTCCTGTATCGGCCTGTGCCAGACAGACAGAAATTTTGTTAAACTTTCCCTCTGATATCACCCTGCCATGTAAAGCTTTGCCTGATGAATTTCTGGCTATATCAGGCAATTGCTTAGGGTAGCCACCTGAAAAAACAACCAGGGCTTCTGCACCTTTAATAGCTGCATGGAAGAAGGAATTTTACCAGGTTCAGTTTCCTTGACAAGCTACATCTGTGGGAATTCTCCCTTCCACATCATCAATTAAACATACAGGAGCCTTATCCTCAGTGTCTTGTGGTTACTGATTGCTGGCCAAAGAGCAGTTCAAATTAAAAAAAAAAACAAATTTGCTCTCGGTTAATTCTGGCCTTTGAGATCTATTTGGTTTTGAAAGCCATTGAGAAAAATTGAGAGAAACTGGGAGGAACTGAAAGAGAGAGAAAGTGTGTGTGTGTGTGTGTGTGTTGATATCTTTCTAGCTAATAGATTGGTTGTGGTCTCATCACAGAGAAGCATGGTTTGTCACATAGCACCTGCTATGAAGGGGTGGGGAGGATACCCAATGTTCCAATTTAACAGGGTCAGTCCCAGTTAATCCTTTGCCATCCTACTTTTTAGCTGCTCTTAAAATGTCTCAGTTTCTCCCCCCCCCGCTTTTGTCCTCAGCTTCCTTTGATTGCTGCAAACTGAGCTCCAAGTGCAAAGTAGTTCATATTCAGTTAACTCAACAGGGAGTAGAGAGGTGAGGAAAGGGTGGAATCTTGCCCTTCCCAGTAGGCTTGGGCAAAAGCAAACTCCTGCCATCTCTCCTAGACTGTGTGTTTTTCCTTGTTAATAACATTTACCATCTTGACCACACTCTGATGTTGCTTAGCCAGATGCATCCTGGTTTTCCTCTGCAAAACGTTGGAAGGTATAGAATTTTGCAGGAATCCAAACAACAATGTCAAAAACACAGGACTGAAACTAAGGCAGGCCTCCCATCTCGGGATAAGGGACAGCAGCTGTTCCTTTTCTTTTCCAGCCATGAAAGAAAATGCCAGCTGGAAGAGACCACAAAGCAATCACTCCTGCTCAGTCCAGGCCTCCCTCCTCCCGAGCAAGAAGGGCCATTAATGATATTACCAGGAGGCCCCAAACCTGCTTCCTGTCAGTGAAATGCAACCCATCCTGTCCTGTCTGCTGCCCCAGTTGGAGCATAAGTAGAGAAAAATACCCAGAGAGAGTGGGGAAAAGAAAAGGAATCGAAGGAGAGCAAAAAAGATGGAGATGAGCAGGGTAGTGGAGAGAGAACTACTGCGATGTATTCGCCCCAATGGGAAAGAAGTCAAGAAAGCACCATTGTTGTCCTGATGGTCAGTCGGGGTTACTGTCATGTACTGGCATTTCCAGACTCTGGGCTTGTGAATACAGTGAAAATGACTCCTCAGAGAATTCGAGGAGAACACGTTTTGTCTAAATGGGTTCCGGCATCAATCTACCGTATTTGGAAGATGGGGGGCCAAAATCGCCAAATTCTCTGTGGGAAAAGCCTTCTCGGCTTTTCCTGTATTTTTTTTTTAAAATAATGTGTGTTAATGTGTATTATCACTAATTAGGACAACTGATTCACATCATAGTGCATTCTCAGAGTGGACAGCTGATTGGTCAGATGTGCACAGGGAGTGGAGCCTGCCAGCAAGGCAGCACCTGGAACTGCCATGTTGGATTTTCACCATTATGATCATTCGCTGAGGTGACGAAACAGCCTCCCCCCCCTCTTTTCTGTTAATTTAAGTGGAAGATCACACTTCTATACTTTGGATTTGTTTTTTGTTTTTTAAAAATACTGTTTGGTGGCGGCAACTGGTGACAATAAAAATGCGAGTAATTCATTCACACCCAACCATCTTGATTTGCAGGCATGCCCGTTTGAACAACAGACACATATGGCTTTGCACACCTGCGATCTTGAAAAAAAACCATGGAAACAAATGAAAGCTGCTGTGAATTAGCATTACTCCGCATCAATCCACAGTTTATTGCCTTGTATAGATGAGCCTTCTGTAATCAGCAGTTTCAGAGTTAAAACAGAAAACTTTATTGGTACAGTAATCTAGGAAGCTAACCCTACAAATTGGTTGCTCTGAATGAAACTTAACCAACAAACAGTACATTAAAAGCATATCCAAATCTGTCCAATCTGGCGGGCTACATAGTCATTGGCTATCCATCATCCTCAGTCCCCACAGAACTAGGGCTCAGCCCTCTTTCTGTCAGAGTTGAGACCCAGGTGTGCTTATCAGACCATCCTAGACACAGAGCACATACTCCCTTTTCAAGTCAGGCTACATACATCTTTAACAAGCACAGAAAAAAAATGCAAAGTACAATTAGTCACAAGGTTATACTTCCAAAACTGAACTTGAAAAGATCACATCTGGGGCCAATCCTGACAGTTACTAATACAGAGCTAGCAAGGTGTAGTGCTTTGAGCATTGGACTATGACTCTGGAGAGCAGGGTTCAAATCCCCCACTCAGCCATGGAAACCCACTGGGTGACCTTGGGTGAGACCTACTCTCTCAGCCTCAAAGAAAGGCAAAGGCACACACACCCCGAACAAATCGTGCCAAGAAAACCCTACAATAGGTTCACCTTAGGATCCCTATAAATTAGAAATGACTTGAAGGCACACAACAGCATCATCAACAACATTGTCCCATTGATTTCAATGGACTGATAAACTCAGCTCTTTGGTCTAAGACTGGCAGCAGTCCACAAAGGAACAGGTTCAGGATAATCTCAGGCCCTGAGGTTTCTTGGCCCAAAGCTGAGACCTAAGGACAACTGTTTTCTTTCCTTCTTTTTTCTTTATGTAAACTATAAAATGTTCCCCATCTTTTAAAAACTTTCCTACTGATTTCTCTTTTATCAATGTGGAAAGTTTATCCATTTCAATCATTTTGAAGACTAACAGGGAAATTCATCTGCCTTTACTGGGTATGTCTTTAAGGATAACTTTCCAAAGAACTCCACTCCAGCCATGAGAACAAAAGGAGCATTCTGTTGCATCATCAGGTCAAAGCCCTACATAGCCCGTGTGCACTGTTTCCAACACTGGTCAGCCAGATATAGATGAGAACTCAGGAATTATGGCCACAACCCTCTTCCAGTCATGCTTTCCAAGCTTTGGGCCAATAGTAGTCAAGGAGGATCCCACAGATAACAGTCAGGCTTTCTTTTTTCTCAGTCCCAAGCCTAGAATCATAGAATTGCAGAGTTGGAAGAGACCACGAGGGCCATCCAGTCCAACCCTCTGCCATGCAGGAAATCACAATCAAAGCATCCCCGACAGATGGCCATCCAGCCTCTGTTTAAAGACCTCCAAGGAAGGAGAGCCCACCACACTCCAAGGGAGTGCGTTCCACTGCCGAACAGCTCTTACTGTCAGAAAGTTCCTCCTAATGTTGAGGTGGAATCTCTGTTCCTGGAACTTGCATCCATTGCTCTGTGTTCCAGTCTCTGGAGTAGCAGAAAAAAAAGCCTGCTCCATCCTCAATGTGACATCCCTACAAATACTTAAACAGGGCTATCATATCACCCCTTCCTTAACCATCTTTTTTCCAGGCTAAACATACCCAGCTCCCTCTTTCCTCATAAGGCATGGTTTCCAGACCTTTCACCATTTTAGTCACCCTTCTCTGGACACGCTCCAAAATGCCTGTTTGCCTTCTCTGCAGTGTGAGCCCCATGCCAATGGGCTGTTTCATCTCAACCTTGCAAAGTTTTCCCAGCCTCTGTGAGCTCAGTTACCTTTGTGCCAGCAAGCTGGTGACCCAGCGGGGCTGCTGAGCTAGTTTAAATATTTATCTTTTCTCTTTCTCAACATTCTGAGTGATTTACAAGCTGCAAGCTCTCTCAACTGTGCCTGGCGCCTCTTGGTGGTGTGAGTTGTGGTCGGCATCTTCCTTTAGTGACAATGGGGCTGGGAGGAGGAAGAAAAGCAGGTGGTAGCTACTGGAGAGAAGAGGTGCACCAGAATGGTTTAAAATGGGGGGAAGTTTGGGATAAACAGAAGAGAAGGGATGAAGCGATCAAGGGAAGGAGGTGATAAAAATGAATCACAGAACAGTAACTCTTACTTGCTGCGCATGAATGGTGTATTGTCCATAAAATGCATCAGGTTGTGACACTGGTGGATACTGAATAAGCTGTGAGTTTTACTCCAACTTTCAAAGAGCTATCTAAAGTGATACCAATACTAAAGTGAACTGATGAACTCATAAATCTCAGTTAAAAACTTTCTTGTTTTCCACATCTTTTGGGATTTTAGTTTAATATTGTTTTATAGTTGTGCATATTTTGACCTTGGGCAAGTCACACATGCTCAGCCTCAGAAAACCCTTAAGGTTCACCTTAGGATTGCCGTAAATCAGAAACGACTTGAAGGCACACAACAATAACAGCATTTTGATTATATGAATTTGTCAGTTTGCTTTATATTATATCATTTTAGTTTTTGTACTTTTATCTGGATAATTGGGCTTACAGTTGCATTGCATTAGATTTATATTTGTGTTACTCCTTCCTTCCCCTGTGCATGTGTGTGAGTGTGTACAGTTGTCCCTCCGTATCCACGTATTTGGTATCCATGGATTTAAGTATTCACAGCTTGAAAATATTCTTTAAAAAATAATAATCCAAAGAGCAAATCTTGATTTTTGCTATCTTATATAAGGGACACCATTTTGCTATGCTATTGCATATAATGGGACTTGAGTATTAACGGATTTTGGTATCCATGAGGGGCCCTGGAATCAAACCCCAGTGAATATGAAGGGGCAACTGTATTTTAGATTGAATGCCTTTGGCAGGACTGGCTGTTTTATTATTTGACTTTGTGATGTGCCGTATATACTTATGGTGCACCTTTACAGTCTGGACTGAAACCCAGAGTGGATTCACCAGTGCACCAATATGGGAACCACTTGCCACCACTATATATAACTGGGTTTGGGTCCTTTTTCCCCTTTGGTGTGCATTATAACACACACTCACATATACAGATGATAGAACATATGCTTTGCAAAACATGGGGCTGCAGGTCCAATCTCTAGGAGGGGAAAGGCCTTTGCTTTGCCCAAGACCCTGGTGAACCACTGCCAATAAGTGTAGACCTATGAATCTCAACTGGGAAAGCTCCAGGTTGGACTTGAATGCTCAGAAGCCCTAGCCACAGGGTCAATAGCCAGGGATTCTGGGAGTTGTAGTCCAACAACTTCCAGAACTTTCTTGGTTGAAAAACCACTTGGGTAAACCAAGATAGTTGTAAACCATCAGTTAGAGCTAAGGAAAACATCAGTGAAAAACATTTGGTGGGTATTAGAATGCGAATCTTTGTTCAGCCAAAATGCGTACCTAGGATGACCTAGGGAAAAAATCTTTCTCAGCATAACCTACCTCACAGGGGTAGAATTCAAAGACATAGCCATGTTAGTCTGGAATATCAGTATGCAAAAGGATCTTGTAGCACCTTTGGGACTAAATGAGAGAAAGAAGCTGTAGCATGAGCTTTCGTAGACTTCCTCAGATGCTGAAATCAGAATTAGACCAGGTCTATGAAAGCTCAAGCTACAGCTTCTTTCTCTCAGTTAGTCTCAAAGGGTGCTACAAGATCCTACCTCACAGGGTTATTGGGAGCATAAAGCTACATAGACTACATCTCAATTCT
The DNA here is from genome assembly GCA_030847615.1 of Gambelia wislizenii. Lineage (NCBI taxonomy): Eukaryota > Metazoa > Chordata > Lepidosauria > Squamata > Crotaphytidae > Gambelia > Gambelia wislizenii. The sequence continues at coordinate 38,559,610 of JAUMIR010000007.1, forward strand.
TTGAAAGAAAAGGTGTGGACTTTAATAATAACCACCAGAGTATTTTCAATGTGTTGTTGCATTGCAACTGATTTGCAGTGGTACCTTGAGTTCCCCAGAGTGGAAGAAACTGGAATACTAGAATTATTATTATTATTGGACAATTCACAGAATCCTCCATCTAGGAGACAAAGAAAGAAATTGCAGCCTAGACCATAAAGTACACCTGCAACTGGATTTTAGTATACAGTAGCACCCCCGCATCCGCTGATTCACCATCCGTGGATTCAATTATCCACTGTTTTAGTTTCAGCACAGTTACCATAGAGTCTTCCTAGAAAATGTGTCCTCTCTAGCAATTTTCTATGTCCTCCAAGAGAACTCTATGGTATTTTAAACCAGAAGTTGCATTATTTTCAATGGCATTCGCTATTATCCGTGGATTTTGTTATCCGCAGTGAGGCCCGAAGCCAATCCCCCATGGATACGGGGATCCTACTGTACTATCTGCTAAAATAAAATAAAAATGTCACCTCTCCCTCCCTTCTACCGGTACTTTCAGTCACCACTAACTTCCGTTCTCTTTCCTGCCAACCCCCTGAATGCCAGATTCCTACTTGAGCAGGGTTTCAATGTTGCTGAAGCAACACTATCCTCCCTCTTTCAAAATGCCCCCTCAGTTTCATTAAAAGATTCCCTTTATTATTTCAAGCTGGCATGTTAAACCCTAAAGCCAAACTGTTATCCAAACAAACCATCTCCTAGATGGAAAAATGGCTTCAAATAAAAAGAGGGGAATGCTGTTTTGTTTTTTTTTTGCTCCCAATTGCAGGCATGCCAATGCCTGTTCAAACATCTGCCAGTGATGGGGAGCCATGTGGCTGAGAGTGTGTGACTTGCTCAAGATCACTCAGTGCATTTCTATGGCTCAGTGAGGATTCGGGCTCTGGTCTCCCAGTCGTAGTCCAGGACTCAAGCCGCTACACCACAGTGGCTCTTGTTTTCTTAGCAAGGTTAATTCCTCCTTCAGGAAACAAAGGAACCACATACTCCATCTCATCAAAGCCCTCTTCTCCAACACCAGTTCCCTTCCTGCTGGGTAGAACTAGGTGATCAGCCATGAGTAAGTTCTTGGCCGAGCAAACAAAGAGTACAGCCTGTGTCCAAGGACTTCCGCAAAACTTCCCAGCAGAGGAACAAGTTTCAGCGTGACATCAACACCTCCGCAGATGTTCTAGCTAAAGGTGATCAGGGACTCCCTGTGTTATCCTCCCAGAGGAAGGATATTGAGAAATCCTGCTCTGAAAAGTGATTCAGAGACACAAGCGATGCAAAGGGAAAAGGATGCTGGTGGGTTGGTCATGCATTTCCAGACTTGGCAACCAAATATATTGCATTTAAACACAAGCCCTGATCCTAAAATGCTGAGATGTAACTAAGAAAAAGAAAAGTGCCATAAACCAATATGCCTAAACTCCAGACTCTACAACTGAGAACAGTTTGTGCAAATTAGAAATTTGCAAATTAGCAGTTATGCAAATAAGCAGTCATCAGCTTTACTTTCCCCTTGCCTTGCTGCCTAACTTTATTCTGTGTGGGTGGGTGTTTGCACATCACAATGGCTGTTGGATTTGGGGAAAATGTTTTAATGTATTGAGAAGGACATGTAGCAAGGGAAGAAACAGAGGTGGAAAGTAACAGAGGAGTACAGAAGATAGAGAGCAAGATAAGGATATAATTAGACAGTTAAGCCTTTAACTTCCCATTGCCTTTATGTTCCTTAAAAACACAAACAGATTGCTGATCTGATCCATGCAGAGGGGGAGGGGGAATCCATGGGAAAACATTTGAATCCACAATTGGGCAATAATGCTTGCCTAACAAAGCGTCCTTACAAATGCATTTCCCCACCCCCCAAAGGCATAAATAGCCTAATCTCTATTCTTTTCCCACAGTAGGTAGTTTATTACTTCCCTATTTTACAGACTGGGGGACTGAGGCTGAGAGGGAACAGATAGCTCAGAACCAACAAAAAAATAATGTTCCAGAGCAGAGTTTAGAATCCAAGCTTTCTATGTCTTCATCCAACATTTTACCCACAAAACAGAACTTTTTAAATATCTTACTATCTAGGAAAACAAAACAAAGGGCCTTATGGTACTTTAAAGACTCACAAGTTTTATTATTTGGCATCAGCTTGTATAGACAGCAGTGGGCTATTATCCATGAAAGTTGATGCCAGATGAAACATATTGTTATGACCCTTTCAGACTACACAGTTATAGTACTATGATTCCACTTTAACTGCCATGGTTCTGTCCTATGGAATCTTAAGGTTTGTAGTTTGGTGGGGCACTAGAGCTCTCTGGCTGAGAATTCTAAATACCCTCCCTAAACTGCAAATCCCAGGATTCCTTAGGATGCTACCATGGCAGTTAAAGTGGAATCAAAACACTATGATTCTGTAGTATAAAAAGACTTTTAGCCATCTTTAAGATAAAAGGAGACTCTTTTCTCTTTTGACTGCAACAGATCAGGGGACCTTTTACGCTACACTGTGATAGTACTGTACTATGATTCCACTGCCATAGTTGCATCTTGTGGAATCTTGGGATTTGTAGTTTGGTGAGCTCTCTGGCTGAGAATTCTGAATATCCCTCCCTAAACTGCAAAGCCCAGAATTCAGTAAAGCTGGAACCTTGGCAGTTAGAATCACAGTGCTATAAATGTGTAGTGTGAAAGGGTCCCAGGCATGGAGAATGTGTAGCTTCCAGAGTGACTGGACCTCAGCTCCAGCATCACAGCTGTACAAGCTGTACAGCTGAACAGATGTGGCAGCTAAAAAAGCCAATGCGATTCTAGGCTACATCAATTGGAGTATTGTGTCTAGATCAAGGGAAGTCATAGTGCCACTCTATTCTGCTCTGGTCAGACCTCACCTAGAATATTGTGTCCAGTTCTGGGCACCGCAATTCAAGAAGGATATTGACAAGCGGAATGTGCCCAGAGAATGGCGGCCAAAATGGTGGGAGGTCTGGAAGCCATGTCCTATGAGGAGGCAATGAAACAGCAAACCCCCCCCCCTGTTTTTTTAAGCAGAAGATCGCACTTTTGTACCTTGGATTTGCTGTTTTAAAAAATACTGTTTGGCAACAGCAACTGGTGGCAATAAAAATGTGAGTAATTCACTTGCACCCCCAGGCATGACCTGAGTCGCAGGCATGCCCATTTGAACAACAAACGTGTATGGTGTCTCATGCCTATGATCTTGAAAAATAAACTGTGGGGTTACTGTGCATCAATACACATTTTATTGCCCCATATAGATAAGCCCAGTGGTCTGGTATTTCCCCAATCAGCTATCTTCCCTTCAGGTTTCAAGTTTGCTGGATTTCTAGATATTCTAGATAGGGCATCCATTTCCCCCACTGCCTATAAAGAGGTGATTAATTAAAATGCAGCCGTGTGTTAGGCCTGGATTGCTGCATGATAGGACAACAAAAAGCAATATTCTACCAACAGTGCCCCTGCCTGCCCTCCAGCACAGCTGACAGGAAACATATGCTTTCATAACTGTATGATAAATTTGCTAATGTTTACTGTTGCAGCAAGGGAGGCTTGCAACGTCTAAGCCACCTTGCAAGAGATGCCATATTGTTTCTTTCTCTCCGGGGGTGAACATTTTAAAAAGCTGCTGTTATCTCTCTGTAACTGACAGGGAAATGGTAGCATCAACTGAGTTGATGGTCGCTTTTGAAATAAGCCTCCTGGAAGTATCCTGCTTGGATGGATCTGTCTCCCATTTTGCCATTTTTAAAAGAACAACGACAACAATAGATGGTTCTGTCATTGGCTATCAAACAGAACTGCCTTGCTGAATTGGATAAAATGGGCAATTTAGCCCAGCATCCTGTTTCCAGCTGTGGTCAGCCAACTACAGCACCACTGGGAAACTCACAGATAGGGTATGAAAACTACAGCCTACACCTGTTAGCTGCATCAGAGGTAGTCTGCTCCTGACCACAGAGGTCTGATGCTGTGTGTGAATTTCTCAAGCATTGAGCACCGCAGTTTAAATGTTTCATTTACAGATGAGCATACAAAGCAGTAGGATGCTGGATCCAGTGGGCAGCTGGTGGCTTCCATGTATGTGGGGTAGAGAGTCTACTCCGGGTTTTAGTCTGAACTAGAAGAGAGGCATCCAAGGTGCTAAGCCCTGTCCTCAGCACCTTGGGTAGCTCCTTTAAAAGTCAGATTAAAACCCCAAAATGATTCAACATCCCGCAAAGTACCGAGTTGCTACTAGCTGAATTAGGCCATTGGTCCATTCAACAGAGTACCATTTTCTCTGGTTAGCAGAAGCTCCCAATCCTGCTGTTTGAAATCGTTTAACACAGGAGTAAGTGACTGGTTGTCCTCTGGCTGAGTAGAAATGCAGAAGATCCCCAGTTTGATCAATGATAGCTCTGGATAAACCAGAAAACCAAATGCCCAGATGTTTGGGACTACAACTGCTATAAAGACCAGCTGGCAAGCCCAAGAATTATGGGAATCAAAGTCTAAAGCATCTACTGGATACCATGATGCCTACCTCTGTTCTAACAGGAGAAGCCAGAGATTGAACTGGAGACCTTAAGCATATAAAACATCTGTTCTACCATACAGCTACCGGCCCCCTCCATGGAAACTCTATGTAGTAGCTATGGCTAAGAGCCATTGATGGATCTTTCTCTCTCCTGCACAGTTGTCTAAGCCTATTCCAAAAGCCCCGACCACTTACATGCGTCATCTTGGTTTCTAAGGAACAGCCTTCCTTCTGAGTACCAGGCCTGTGGTGTCTTTGTGGATACCAGCGGTTGACAAGATGCCGAGCAAGACTGGCTCAGCATGATGACATTCCCCCCCAGGTGTGTGTGTTTGTGTGTGTGTGTCAATGTGTGGGAAGAACAAGTCATTCTGGGTAAAATTATTTCCAGAGGATGGAAGGAAGGATAATTTATATATACCATTCTGAAGATACCCAATGATATTGCCAGAAAGATTGTGATTGCTAAAGACAACCAGAAAGATCACCTAATTATCACCTTCACTGGAAGATAGTATTTTTTAAAAATACATGTTTAGTTTTATATTTTGTTGTGAGAAACCTAGGCAGGATCTTGGAAGACAGGCATATAAACCACTACAATCAAGAAATGAGTGTAGGCAACCTTTTGGAATGACACACTCTGGGACAGCCTGCAGGCACACTAAAACCAGTGCAATGCACACCACAAAACAGTGCAATACCCCTCCGTCCCTTGTTGTTGCTATTGTCTGCCTTCAAGTCATTTCTAACTTATGGCAACCCTAAGACAAACCTATCATGGGGTTTTCTTGGTAAGATTTATGTAGAGGGGATTTGCCTTAGCCTCCCTCCAAGACTGAGAGAGTGTGACTTGTCCAAGGTCACTCAAGGGGTCTTGAGCAGAGATTTGAACCCTGGTCCCCAGAGTCACAGTTCAATGCTCAAACCACTACACCATGCTGGCTGCATCAAAATCCATACTAGATCCTATGTAGACTTATGTTATAAAAGGGGCATCAAAGTATGACATCTGAAGGCTGATGAAGGGAGGAGTGAAGTGCATTTTCTTGGGGAAAGAATTCTACAATGCTGGTGCTACCACAGAGAAGGCCCTGGTAGATATCACCACCCAGCTGATGATGGAAGCACATGAAGTACACCTCAACACAGAGAGAGGTTGAGATGGGGGCAGGCAAACTGGCAGCCCTCCATATGTTGTTGGACTTGAAATCCCATTAGCCAGCAAAATAAATAAATAGTAAAGGATGATGGGAGTTGTAGTCTAGAGGGCCACAGTTTCTCCACTAAAGTATTGCTTGGTGGTCCAGAAGCAAGATAGAAATGATTCAACTTCCTCCCTCATTCCCTGCCCAACTGCTGCTCCTTGAGAATCCACGGTTAAAAAAAGAGAGGGTTTTTTTTTTAACAGCCTCTTTTCAAAGCTGGTGGTCCCCTACCAATGCAAATGGGAGCATATATACACCCAGAGATTTATACCTTCCCTGACACAGAAGGAGTAGAATGTGAAGACGACAGCAGTATACTGTAGTTACCAGGATCCCCCTTTAAATATCTTTTGTTGCCATGAGCCCCCAAGAACATTATTATTATTATTATTATTATTATTATTATTACCACCTGATGATAATACTAATAATACTAATAATACTATTACATCATCCATTAAACTTTTCCTCAGAGGCCCTGGAGGAGGAGGGAAGACTTTTCTCCTGCTTCTTTCTCCAAGTTTGTGGCTGGAGCAGATTGAATGCCAATGTGCATGCCAAGCCAGCCAGCATTTGTCTTGGCTCCTGTCCTGTGGCCACTCCACTGCAGGGAGGAAGTGGGCCAAGCAACATTCAAGCCTTCATTGACCCCATGTGAGGATATCATGGACTCCTGTTGTAGTTCTTTCTCAGCATTCAAGGGCTGTTAGAACCACGGTTGCTGCATCCCTCCTTTCATGGTACGGATAGAGTAGACTGGAGCAGGTGGCTTTCAGCATCCCCACCCTATTGGAGTCCAAGAAGTCTGGCTCTCATCAGCCTGCTTTGTCTATGGTATGCTGGTCCTGGGGTTTTACAGATCAAAAACATCACGTTTAACGAGCATTTCTAGAGCCCCATAAGGCGCTCAAAGAACTACACCTGCACAAGGTCAGCCTTACAATGACATCACCTCCCTTACCTGGGCCAGCACTGCTACAAGGCAATGTAAGTCTATTGCCTCAGGCAGCAGAGGTTAGGGTGGCAGCAGCAGCAGCGCCAGTCCCTTGGCCATGCCCCTCTGATTGCCAAGGTTCAACTGGCACTCCAGGTATCATCTGTATATAGAATGGTGTGTGGGTATGCATGCGTGCCAACTGTCCTTTGCCTCAGGCAGCAGAATGCCTTGGCCTGCCCCTGTTCCCCCTCCTCAATATACAATAGGGGATAAATAAGACTTATACAGTGGGCCCTTCGTATCCTCTGGGGTTTGGTTCCAGGACCTCCCGTGGATGCCAAAATCCGTGGATGCTCAAGTCCCATTATAGACAATGGTGTAGTAAAATGGTGGCCCTTATATAAAATAGCAAAATCAAGCTTTGCTTTTTGGAATTATTACTTTGTTTTTTGAACATTTTCAAATATTCCAGTTGGTTGAATCTGTGGATGCAGAATCCATGAATATGGAGAGCTGACTATACCTACTTTGCAGAACTGTTGTAAAAAAATTACTGTGCCTGCCTTGAACACTTTGGATTGCTTTTATCAACGATGCCAGACCATGAAAGAGATGCTTTACCCTAAAAGGTGCCTTGACATTTCACCCAGCAGCTAAGAATTTTAAACACTGCCCAAGATCCAGACCTCCCAGTTTTTTGGCGCTTGGTTTTTATGCCCCCCTCTCTCTCCTCGGCAATGAATGAAGAGTTACAAGCCAACTCAATGTAAACAGCAGTCAGCAACCACAAGAGGCCCAGCAGATCTCAGAAATTCTTTCGCTTTCCCTTCTTGAAACCAAGCATGGCAAGGCAGAAGGGTGATTCTGTCATTTCACCCACATTTTTTTAAAAAAAGACCTCTTTTTAAAAAGTGATTTTAAAACCTACCCAGATTTGTACTGAGCTAAGCAGCTAGCACAGAGCTGAAAAATGCGGAAAAAACTCTGTAAAGCTACTAATAGACAGAGGGATGTGTGTATGCATACATACAGTTGGCCCTCAACTTTTACAGGGGTTAGGTGAGCAGGATCCCCACAAAAGTGAAAAAACACACAACTACAGGCCTGCTATTTTTTTACTCGAGAGAACACTTCTCTAGGCATTTGTAGGTACTCCAGCATTATTCTGTGACCAACTTCCAGTGGAAACCACAACATCACGCTGGCTCTGACCCCACGTATCTAGATACATTTTATACCCTCCAGTATTTCACAGATGAAAATTGGGACTTATGCGGCCAAGCGACAACAGAATGTGGTCAAGATGGCAAAATGTTATTAATGAAGAAGAAAAGACAAGCTAGGGGAAAGGCTGCAGCAGTTTGATTTTGCTTGGGTCTACAGCAAAGGTCAAAATTTTGCCCCCTCCTGTCCTCTCACCCCACTGAGTTGAGTACAGTCATCCCTTCACATTTGCGGGGGTTAGGGGCAGACAACCCCCACAAATGTGAAAAAGCCGCGAATAAGAAATGAGCCTGCCTGCGAGTGGTTTTCCACCCCAGTCCCTTCCCAAGGCAGCGAGGAGCTTCCTGAGAAGCCCCTGGCTGCCTTGGGAAGGGAGTGGGGTGTAGCGCGAGTGTGCCAGCTGGGTCCTACCCCCCCTTCCCAAGGCAGTGAGGAGCTTCCTTAGAAGCCCCTCACTGCCTTGGGAAGGGAGTGGGGTGTTGAGCAGTGGGGGGGGGGGTGCAGGCAGCTTTCCGTGAATGATCAAAACCGCGAATGTGAAAGTCGTGAATGTGGAGGGGCAACTGTACAACTACTTTGCACTTTGAACTGAGTTTGCAGCAACTGAGGTCATCTGAGGACAAAGGGAAAGAGTGGGAGGAGGGAAGAGAAACTGGGATATTTTAAAAGCAGCTGAAAATACAACACAATACAGTACAGTGTGATGACAGAGGATTGATCAGGGCTGTCCTTGCCAAATCGGGATTTTATATTGTATTAACTTCATTCTTTAAAAAAGGTACAGGTGTTCAATATGTGTTTAGACTGATTACATTATTTTTGTGGTTTCCAATGTTATGGTTCTACATTTTAAATTGTTCCATTGATTTTATTGTCACCATACCCAAAGATCTTACAATATGGCATGGGATAGAAATGTTGCAAATAAGTTAACCATAAATGGGCATGGAGTTTGTGGAAGAGGAAGAAATTTGCAAAAGACCACCATACTATCACTTGCAACTGCCTCCCCAAGCACGTCTCCTGAGCCTTTTAACAGATGCTCAATAGCTGACATCTTCTCCCTCTCTGCCTGTGGACCCCCAGCTACCATACAGATGTCAGCTTTACTGGGGTCTCAGGCTCGGCCAAATTGATCACCAACAATGGTCTTCCCTGGCCTCACATTGGGAGGCATGGAGACGCACTATCCACAATGCTGCAGCCTTGTTTGAGAACTCACACCGAACAAGTCTTGAAGAGAAACAACAACGCAGAAAGAATCACAACCCAAAAACATCACCCAAGGAGACCTTATGCTGTGTTTTCTGCAACCGGACTAGTTTATCTCGGATTGGCCTTTTTAGTCTTCAGCGCGCTTGCAGAAAGTGCGGGATGAGTCCTTCCTAAATCTTCGTTTGCAAAAAAAAGCCAGAGAGAGAGAGGAGAGAAGAGAAGAGCAGTGCAGTACAGTATGACTCCCCATATCCTCTGCGAGGGTACATCCCTGGACTTCCTGTGGAAATGCAAAACTGTGCATAATAGCAAACCACACTGAAATGAAGCATACCATAGAGTTGCATGGGAGAACCTAGAGATTCCTAGAGATAACACCTCTCTAGGCATTTCTAGGTCCTCTAATGTAACACTATGGCCAACTTCTGGCAGAAGCATACTATAGAATCACAGTAGAGGATCTAGAAAATTCCTAGAGAGGACATGTTGGGCATGGGAAAGTGAAGCCACAGGTACCAGTTCCGCAGATACAGGGGTCATCATCAACCACAGGCCAGATTTGGCTCATGGGCAACCAGCTGCTCACTAGTGCAGCAGCTTCTGGACCCAAGAGCCTCTCAGTCATGAACAGGGCTTCGCATCACAAGTCTCAGCATTTCCCAAACCTAGAACTTCTTTCTCCTGCTAGGGTTCATTCCCACCCATCCCTTGTAGTCAGACTCTTTCACCTCCATTCACTGGCAGGATCCATCAGAAGTCAGGCCTGCCAGATCACATCAAATAAGGTTTGGAAACAATGGCATCAGGGTTGTGGAATTCAATTGAGTTTCTTTGTGTGTGGAAGGGGAGGGAAGGAAGGATGGTAATAAGGAACATCTGGAAATGCTAGAACTCACACACATGAGCTTTGGCTCTTCCAGAGGGACCCTCCCCTCCTCTGCCCAAGAGCTTGAATAAACTCCTTACAACCTCCCAAGGGCTGAATGAACTAGAGCAATTCCCCCCTCCTACACACAATGAGCTAATGCAACAAGTCAGCACTGTCTTTAAGGACAGGCTAACAGCTTAGATATTATCTTCTGTGCCTCACAGTATCAAGCAGAGCACTATTCCTGAGCATGTGCAGGCTGCATTTTCTTGGCCTCTGAGCTCAGGAATTCTTGATGTTTGAAAAGGAAAAGATAAGAAAAACAGTCTTTTGTGTATGTCTCTGTATTAGCTGTATCCTGGATCAAAATTGCAACACAGAGGGAGAAGTGAGTTAATCCCCTTGCTGGTGTTATTTTGCTGATTCAAACCATTCCCTGTTTAGATTTGTTACCTGAAGTACCAAGGGGGGAGATAACATGTACTATATGATGATACTGGCACTCTGCTGCTGAGCTACTGTGCAGTATAGCACTGGAGGATTGCACCATATCAAAAGCTGCACTTGGGAACAGTGTTATAAGTAGGAGAGTAGAGCTTGATTTTGAAGCAACTCAAGTTTCTAAGCATGATGATAGAGCTTTCCCAGGGTGAACTCTGTTCTCTGTGCTTCTCCTTGAATTAATGATGGGTTTATAACAGCCACTGGCCCTGTGAACAGCATTTTGTTGCTATTATGTGTTGTCAAGGAGGCATAAATATCCCGCAGGCGGGGACGGAAGTTAAGCAGAGTTGTGACTGATTTGTACTTGGATGGGAGATTGCAAAGGAATCCCAGGTGCTGTAGGCTATATTTTAGAGCAAGGCAATATCCAACACCTCTGAGTATTCCTTGCCTAAGAATACCCCATGGAATTTGTAGGGTCTTCAAACATTGACAGGTGACTTGAAGGCACCCCCATACATGCACTCACAGGTGTGCTGTTAAGTCAATTCAGCTTTGACTTATGGCAACCCTATAATTAAGACATCACCACAATCTCCAGTCATCAACAGCCCTGCTCAGGTCTTGCAAACTTAGGGTCATGGCTTCCTTGACTGGATCAATCCACCTGCAATGCAAAATTTCCTCTTTTCCTACTGATTTTAACTATACCGAATATCACACTACACTGTTATAGTGCTATTATTCCACTTGAACTGCAATAGCTGCCTCCTGTGGAATCCTGGGATTTGCAGTTTAGGGATAGGTGTTTAGAACTCTCAGCCAGAGAGCTCTTAGGATTCACTAAACTACAAACCCCAGAATTCAACAGAAGGCAGCTATAGCAGTTAAAGTGGAATAATAGCACTAAAGCAGTGTAGTGTGATATCATCTTATTTCCAATGAGCCATGTTGTCTCCCAATATGTCCAAGTACAATAGCCTCCATCGTTAAGTTTTGCCAAAGCTAACCCTTTTCTGATCCAGTGACTCTCTCTTGACATTTCCATTCCCCCAGAGCCTGTGATCTTCAAGGAATCTTTGAGCAGATTCCACAGTTCAGGGTACTTGGAGTACCACTATCTCTTGGTGAAATGAGAAGGAAAATTGTCAGGACTTTATTCAGTTCAAGGACTTTGTCTGGTCTCCTCCAACTCAAAGGCAACAATTTCCTAAGATAACTGCTAACAAGGATGACCAGGAAAGCTGAGTGAGCAACTAAACAGAGACAAAACAGAGGCATTGCTCCTGCTCCACTTGTCCCTCTATCTGTAAGATAATGTTTTCCAAACCTTCTTTCAGCAATTGATCATAATCCTGCACCAGAGCCTGCACTTTGTCTGCCAGCATCACACGTGGAATCCTAGGCACATCCACACAAGGCTAAATGACAGTCCTGCCATAAATCCTGGAGAGTTTCTGCCTGATGTGGTGCCCTCCAGATGTTTTGGACTATAGTGCCCTTCAGCTGCAGCTAACATGGCTGAACGAGCACAGTGGTTCATGAGGAGTACGAATTCTAGCTTGTATTTCAGCTCAGAGTATTTATGCTGCATTCTTATAACAGTTTGATACCCTTTAACTGTAATGGCTCCAACCTAGGGAACACTGGGATTTGTAGTTTGGTGTGGTCCTTAGAATTCTCTGCTAGAAAACTCTAGCACAATTCCCTGAATAACAGCAGAGAATTCTAAGGATCTTACCAACTACAAGTCCCAGCATTCCACAAGATGGAGCCATGGCAGTTATGGGAACATCAGACATCTAGAACGGCATGCAATGTAGACACAGTTCTGGTCTTGCTGTTGTCCTGGATAAAATGGGAGACTTTCCAGTGATATGCCCAACATGCCTCTGCTATTCCATGCTGCCATGGCTTGAGAAGGCAAGCTTTTATGTCTGGAAAATGTATCCACCATTGCAGGATGTCTGAAGAACTCCTGATCATTCTTGAAGGAACTCCTGGGAATGCCATCTGAAAATTACTGCTCTTAGAAACACCAGAAGTTTAGCAGTTAGCAGCTTTCTTAATTTTACAAACAAGACATTCATGCCTGAGAGCTTCCAGTGTGCCACATGATGAGGAACTATTATTCCCATCATTCCCCATCACTGGCCAAACTGCCTTGAGTTGATGGGGACTGAAGTTCTACAACATCTAGAGAGAGACACAACTCCCTCAGCCCGCTCTGGTCACCACTTCACAGCCTTCCTAGTCTTTCTCAGTCTGGCCATGGATGATGGGGGTTGTAGTCAAACTGATCTGAATGATAGGAGTTGTAGTCCAAACTGATCTGAAGGGCACTAATTTGAGGAAGGCTACCTTACATAGAACTGGTTAGAAAACAGACCCCAAATGCTTACATTTGGGTCCACACATTTTACCTTTGCTTTGTACCTCCCAGCCCAACTACACCCTTCTTTTGGACCCTCCCCTCCCTCAGATCTAAAACTTGAAAATCTTTTTTGGCTGGGGAGGATAACAACTGTTCTCTCTCTGGGTGTGCGTGTGTGTGTATATGTGTGTTCTGGGATTTGTAGTCCAAAGGAAGCAACTTTCCCAAGCCCTGAAGTTCCCTGTGTTTGCTAAACAAGTTGAAACAGTAGGAAGTCTATTACTAATCTGTTGGACTTTGGATCAGGGAAAGTCCAGACAGAGCTAGATAGTCCTCTCTGCTGCTTTGGCAAATAGGATGTGTGTGTGTGTGGGGGGGGCAGTATTCTCTCATGTTGTACTAAATGGCCCTCTTTCCTCCATATGGGTTTGTGGAGACCCAATGGAATTGCTTCCTCCCCCTCCACTTTCTCCTATGGGAGTCTCATTCTAGCAATCACAAGTTCAAAATCCTCTGTAAACACCAGCAATTCCCCTCCTTCCCACCCTCTTCTCTCTCCGCCTCCCCATGAGAACATATCAGTGTCCAGTGTTCCCAGGCCGTGGCCTCTTTGATGTGCTCCCTCCCCCTCCCCTCATAATGCAGGCCATGCAAAATACCCCAGGGACAATCCCAGACAGAGGGATGTAGAGAGCAGGGAAAAGATGGGAGACCAACACCACCCCCCACTGCCACTTAATCAGTACAGACGGGACAATGCCTGGGCACTGATTGCTTCCCACACGCCTGGCGCATAGAAGGGCTGGTTGTTTGGAGCTGCGTCAGTGACCACACAGTGATTACTCCAGCGTGATGGCCTTTATAAGAGGCCACAGATTCAGGGTCAGACCCACATTTTCAGATGGCCTCAGTGTCTGCACACACAACAGCTGCTGCACACAGCAGCCATAATATAACACACTGGTTCCAGCATACACCCACACATCCTTTCTTATCACTTGAGTCAAGTTAGCATCACAAGGAGAGCCCATCTGGACACAATCTGCCTAACAAGGGCATTTCTAGTTTGGCTCCATTTGAACAGTTGAGAGCCAGCTAAAATTTCTAGGTTTATTGCCTTGGAACATGGAGGACCAATGCAGCCATCATTCTTCAACGATGGATCTTCCTCCACAAATGGTGTCCAATACCCATTTTAAGGGTATCAATGTTAATGCCCATCACCACACCTTGTGGCAATGAGTTCCATAAACTAACAACCTACTGCGTGGATTAAATTAGCCCTTTTCTTTTTTCTGTCCCAAATCTCCTGCTCAGGACCTCCGCAAGGTGGAACAAGACTGCTTTTGGGTCCTGGGGGTTGATCAATAACCAGAATTAAGAAGTCTAAGCAAATACACCCCATTTCACAGGGTGGAATGATCTGTTCATTTCATAGGAAAAATAAACAGACCCTGGTAAAAAGCCAAGAAAATACCCAAAGAGTTATATGGTTGCTAACCTTTGTAAAATAATGCAATGGAAGAGGCCTGTGAGGTTGTGGGGGATTGTGTGTGTGTGTGTAGCTGTCAGGAATTCATAGGCCCTTCCTTGGCTCTCTGGGCCCCAGACTGATATGCTGGTTGAACTTCCCCTCTTACAGGCTTTGCTCTTGCTAAGCAACTTCTGTGGTTGGGTGACCCAAAACTATTAGATTAAGAGGAGATGAAATTTTCTCCCTGTTCACAACACTGACTCTCTATCATATGCAGACACAAGAAAGACTCAGTTTTCACCCTGGAAAACTGACAGACCAATCATAGTGCAATCTTTCTGGATCATAATCCAGAAAGTATAATCTGTGCATTGGACAAAGTGGTCTCTATTAACAGTGCATGGGAAAGGCAGTGGGATGGTGACATGGAGAAGGAATGAGCAATGACAATTGTATTATTCATGTCCCAAATATACTGGTTTCAGTTCCTTGGGAAAAGGTTGATACACCTCAGCTTCATCCAGGCATTCAACAGAAACCTCTTCAAGAGATTTGCCATGACTACACTTAATGATCTGTTATGATGTGCCTTCAAGTTGATCCAACTTATGGTGCTCCTATCCTAGGGTTTTCTTGCCAAAGTATTCAGAGGTTTGCCATTGCTTTTCTCTTAGGCTGAGATTGTGTGACTTATCCAAGGTCACCATTTGGGTTTCTGTGGCTAAACTAGCAATTGAATCCCGGTCTCCTGTTCCAACATTCAAACAACTTATACCATGTTGGCTCTCATACGGTAATGCATGGCTCAGGTCAACCACAAAGACTTGCCCCTGTTGCTGATGATGTACGTATTTACTTATTTCATTCTTGTGTTTTGAAATAATTTCTAAAGTTTTTGGCCTTTGAGATTATCAGAGGGGTGGGGTTTTTTTCACAATTTTTGATGATTTTCAAACTTAGAATCATAGAGTTGGAAGAGGCCACAAGGGCCATCTAGTCCAACACCCTGCCCTGCAGGAGTACACAGTCAAAGCACTCCTGACAGATGGCCATCCAGCCTCTGTTTAAAAACCTCCAAAGAAGGAGAGACCACCACATTCCAAGGCAATGCATTCCACTGTTGAACAATGTTGGGATATAGTGGCAATCTAACACCACAAGGGCCATCTAGTCCAACACCCTGCCCTGCAGGAATACACAATCAAAGCACTCCCGACAGATGGCCATCCAGCCTCTGTTTAAAAACCTCTAAAGAAGAAGACTCCACCACATTCCAAGGCAATGCATTCCACTGTTGAACTGCTCTTACCATTACAAAATTCTTTTTAACGTTTAGGTGGAATCTCTTTTCCTATAGTTTGAGTCCATTGCTCCATGTCCTAGTCTCTGGAGCAGCAGAAAACAAGCTTGCTCTATCCTCAATATGACATCCTTTCAAATATTTAAACATGGCTATCATGTCCCCTCTTAACCTTCTCTTCTCCAGGCTAAACATACTCCAACTTCAGGACTTTTGCAAATCCCTAGTGGTTTCTGTGCAATACATTTTTGCACAGATAATGATGTATTTTCTGCATAATATGACTTTTTTAAAAAAAATCTCCTCCCCCCCCCGCCGCCAAAACATCACCAAAAATGAAAAATCTCATGGCTATAGACCATTTTCGTACCCTTTTCACAGGGAACAAGAAGCATTCATGAACATTCCTTGCCTCCCTAAATACAAGAAATCCCTGAAATACTGGTGCACCCCTCCCTTTCAGCAAGGTCCATGTGGTGCACTGTGGGTGGGGCGGGGTAGCAGACATTTAATGGTGACTGTTAAAAATGTTTTTGGAATGTCTGAATGAATCTTTGATGTCTGGGTACTGATTGTGGAAGCTGACTCCAGATGATCTGAGCAGATATGAAAAATTCCACCTTTGGCATCAGACGACATACATACAGTACATGCAATCTTGGAAGAAGTCCTGAAGATGCAACCTCATTTCCCCTAATTTGGAAATAAGGGTGCTTCCAGATGGAAGGCTCGCAGCGCTATCCATTTTGGTGGCATTCTGGAGCTATTTCACCTTTTCCTCCTTAAAGGAAACTGGAGGATCACAGATGGAATCTGGTCCTATCATCTGAATCCAGGGCTGAATTTTGTCAATGAGGCAAAGCAATTGTACTGTAAAAGTTTTGCTTGGAAAAACCCAAAGACGGTGGGGCTTACTTCTGAGATGTGGTAGGGGATTTGGTGGCCCTCCAGATGTTTTCAAACTACAGCTCCTAGGAGCTCCAGACAGCTTTGCCACTGATAAGCTATGCTGGGAGTTGTAGTTCAACAGCATCCAAAGGTCTACATGATTCTCTTGTAACTCCTTTTCTTACCTAATGGACAGTCAGACACCACGCTCCAATAAAAACCCTTGCTCTTTAGTAGGAGGGGGTCATAATCTTCCCACCCACCCATTCGCCTTTTGAAGCTCTCATTTCAAAGAGGTGCAGGGAATACACTTTGAGGTCCTGGAGATACAAGTTTAAATCCCTGCCTGACCACAGAGCTCACTCACAGGGTGACTGTGGGTAAGGCCAGTTATTTCAGCCTCGCCTACCTCAGAGGGCTGTTGAGAGGATCATATGAAGTGGGTGGGTGGAAGAATGAACAGGATATATACTCTGATCTCCCCTGCCACCTAGAACTTTGGAGGGAAAATGAGATTAAAAAGCTAAACTAGACACAAATCCTTTCTCTTACCTGAGGGTACATGTCTTATTGCCCTTCCCACATCAGTGTGATGAAGGTATCCTCATCCTTCTCAGCTGCTTTTCCTATTCACCCTCTTGTGTGTGTGTGAATGTGAGTGTGTTCAAGTCACCTGTTGACTTTTGGTGACCCCCTGAATTTCATAGGGTTTTCTCAGGCAAGGAATACTCAGGGGTGTTTTGGCCAGTTCCTTCCTCTGAAATAGAGCCTACAGCAGCTGGTAGTTTCCCATCCGAGCACTAACAAGGGCTGACCCTGCTTAGCTTCAAGGATCTGGTGCCTTTAGGGTATTTAGGCCTTGTGCTATATTGTGTGTGTGGGCGTCTTCAAGTTGCCTGTTGGCTTATGACGACCACATGATTTTCATAGCAGTTTCTTAGGCAAGGAATATGCAGAAGTGGTTTGGCCAGTCCCTTCCTCTGAAATAGAGCCTACAGCACCTGGGATTCAATGGCGGTCTTTACCTAGGAGTAAAGCCTCTCTCTTCTTTCCTGGAACTGTCATTCCTCCTCTGAAACTGGCCTTGGAAAAGTTCCTTTTTTGGAAGAATCTTAATTCCCATACTATCAATCAATATAGCCAGTACAGCCAGGGGCCATGAGAGCTGAAGGATTCTGGGAGTCAGTGTCCCAAAAGTAACTTTCCAGCACCAATGGTTATTCTGGCTGTGGGTGGGCTGTGGGATGGGTCTCTGGGATTTAGAATTCTAAAAGTATGGTTCCTAAGCTAACATCCATGCAAGCTGGTTGGGGATTGTGGGAGTTGGAGTCCTAAAATGTAAGTGTCCAAGTCTGGCTGGAGGATTCTGGAAGTCAGAGAGCCAAAAGTAATTCTCTCTAACAGAGGGCCATGCTGGCTGATGGTGAATTCTGGGAGTTGGAGTCCTAAAAGAAAGTTAATTTCCCATGTCAGGTTGGGGGAGTCTGGGAGTTAGAGTCCCTAAATAAGTTTCCCATGTCAATGGCTATGCTGGCTGGGTGATTCTGACCAAGTCCCCAAAAGTAAAAGTTCCCCAAGGCCAGGGCTGGGAATGTAGTCATATTATGTGTTGTGAGCTGCCTTGGGTCCCATTCTGGGAGAAAGGTGGCATCATTATATGCATAGCAAAATGGTGTCCCTTATATAAGAAGGCAAAATCAAGGTTTGCTTTTTGGATTATTATTTTTTAGAGAATATTTTCAAGCTGTGAATACTTAAATCTGTGGATATCAAATCCATGGATATGGAGGGACAACTGCAATTGAAATAAATAGTCCCTTCCATTCCTTGTCCACACTCTGTCCTCCTTTCCCTATGAGAGGGAGGAGGGCTCGCCTCCCCTTTTCCCCTCCAAGAAACCCCCTGTGCCTCCCCCCCCACTGCATACTATCCTGTACTATCAACCAACATGGCCAGTATAGCCAGGGGCCGTGAGAGCTGGGGGATTCTGGCAGTCGGCCTCTTAAAAGTGCCAAAGGCCAGGGCCCTGCTGGCTGGGAGGGGGATTCTGGGAATTAGAGTTCCTAAAGTAAGTTTCCCACCCAATAGGCTGGGCAATTCTGAGAAAGAGTAATGCAGCCACAACGTTGTGAGTTGGATCCTGCAAGGCTCCAAGGTGGACTCAGCCTTCCATCCTTCCATAGGCTGGTAAAATTATTAGCCAGTTGGTTGGGGGCAATTAGCTAAAACATTGTAAACCGCTTATGGAGCGCTTCGGCACTGATAAGCGGTATAGCAACTGCAGTGCTATTGCTGTAACGGCTATGTGGTTAAGTGGCGCAGTGGTTAAATGCCAGGACTGCAAGCCACCACGTTGCAAGTTCGATCCCAGAGGGCTCCAAGGTTGATTCAGCCTTCCATCGGTTGGTAAAATGAGTACCCGGCTTGTGGGGGCAATTAGCTAACACACATTGGAAACTGCTTAATGCAGTGTAGATGTGTAAATTGCTACTGCTTAAAACAATTTGTAAGCCGCTCTGATAGCCTTGTGGCTGAAGAGCGGGGTATAAATAAATAAATAAATAAAGTAATAAATAATGGCTATGCAGTTAGGTGGTGCAGTGGTTAAATGCCAGTACTGCCAGACACCACGATGTAAGTTCGATCCCAGAGGGTTCCAAGGTTGATTCAGCCTTCCATCGGTTGGTAAAATGAGTACCTGGCTTGTGGGGGCAATGAGCTAACACACATTGGAAACTGTTTAATGCAGTGTAGATGTGTAAATTGCGATTGTTTAAAACAGTTTTTGTAAGCCCTCTGATAGCCTTGTGGCTGAAGAGTGGGGTACAAATAAATAAATAATGGCTATACAATTAAGTGGTGCAGTGGTTAAATGCCAGTACTGCAAGCCACCATGTTGCAAGTTCAATTCCAGCGGGCTCCAAGGTTCACTCAGCCTTCCATCCTTTCGTAGGTCGGTAAAATGAGTACCTGGCTTGTGCGGGCAATTAGCTAACACACATAGAATCATAGAATTGTAGAGTTGGAAGAGACCACGAGGGCCATCCAGTCCAACCCCCTGCCACACAGCAAATCACAATCAAAGCATCCCTGGACACTGCTTAATGCAGTGGAAACTGCTGAATGCAGTGTAGCTGTGTAAATTGCTATTGCCTAAAACAATTTTTGTAAGCCGCTCTGATAGCCTCGTGGCTGAAGAGCGGGGAATAAATAAATAAATAAATGCCAGCTGGGCGATTCTGGCTGGGAGAAGGACAATGGGAGTTGCAGTCCGTCTCGTTGTCTGCCCCTCTTTCCCCACCAGACGGGGGGCGGCTGGCCTCCCCTCTCCAGACACCCCCCTGCCTCCCTCGACGGGGCGGGCACCCCCCTCTCACCTGCTTGAAGTCGGCCGTGAGGGTGACGAGGGTGCCGTCGGCTTTGCGGAGCTCCAGGCTGACACAGTCGGCGCCGCTGTCCGCCTGGAGGCTCTCCTCCGTCACCTGCCCGTCGGGGAGCCGGACGCGGACGCGCAGCTCCGAGGGGGGCGGCGGCTGGGGGGCCGGAGCCCCGACGGGCAAGAGCCCCAGCAGGAGGAGCGAGGGCAGCCCCCAGGAGGAGGGGAACCAGCCTCCCCGTCGTCGTCTGCCTCCTTCGCCTCTCCTTCCCTGGTGGCACATCCTCCTCTCCTTTGGAGAGGCCGGTTGCCAGACCTCCGTCTCTTGCCCGGACACCCAGGCGCACCAGAAAGAAAACTCGTTCTTGAGTTCAAAAACTTTTTTTCCCCTTCCTAGCTGGTGTGGGGGGAGGTCCGTCTCCTTGCTGCTGTCTGATCCGTGCTGGCCTCCCCACCCAAGTCCTCAAGGGTTGCTCGCGAGGAGGAGATCCAGAGGTGTTTGCTGCGCCTTCCTGTCGAGGTGCTCCGGGCTGGCGAGCGCCCGTTTCCCCGCTGCTTTGCTCTCGCTTGGCTTCTTTTTCATTCAATCGCCCCGTCACTTCCTTCAACTCTCTCCAGCGCAATAGCAGCCCGCGGGGACCAACCAGCCTTAAAGAGACAGGCGGCCCCCTTCCCCTCCTCTTCCTCCTCCTCTTCCTCCAAGGGTGTGTGGAGAAAGGGAGTGGGGGCACATTTCCAGCTGGTCCCCAGCCCAAGGTCTCCCTCCCTCCCTCCCTTGCAAGAAAAGTAGGAAGCTTGAGGAGCATGTAGGAATAGAGAGGAGAAGAAAGCCGGGGAGGGGGGAAAAAGAACGAAAGAAAGTTTCAACAAACTCTGGAGCTGGATGCGTTACTTTGGAGAGGAACTCCCCCTCTCCAGCCACAGAGCTTTTCTGGGTTTCCTCACCTATCAAGGGACTGGGCAGGACAGGAGGTTCAGTAGAGAAGGAAGGGGGTGGAAAGGAGGACTTGGTCATACAATGCCTTCCCAGCATATGGAACTCATTGCCACCAGTTTTTCAGTCTATGACCTTCTGCACAGATGACGGACATAATTTTAAAGCCAGCTATGGTGTAGTAGTTGGAGTGTTGGAGTCAGATTCTGGAGATCAGGGTTCAAATCTCCGCTAAGGCTGCGTCTGCACTGCAGAAATAATCCAGTTTGACACCCGCGTTAACTGCCATGACTCAATGCTATGGAATTCTGGGATCTGTAGTTCTGTGAGACATTTAGCCTTCTCTGTCAGAGAGCTCTGGTGCCATGACAAACTACATATCCCAAGGTGCCACAGCATTGAGCCATGGCAGTTAAAGCAGTGTCACTGCGGAATATTTCCGCAGTGCAGATACAGCCTGAGATACAGCAAGTCACATGCTCTCAGCCTCAGAGGATGGCAAAGGCAAACCCCTTCTGAACAAATCTTGCCAAGAAAACCCCATGCCTTAGGTTCTCTCACCATCAGTCAGAAATAACTTGAAGTCACACAGAAACAACAAAGGAAGTGGGGAAAGTTAAAGATCTTATACGTTGGCTCAGTCACAAATCAAAATGGAGACTGTAGTGGAGAAATCAGAAGAAAACCAAGGGTGCATCTACACTAGGAATAAATAATGCAGTTTGGCACCACTTTTAAGTGCTGTAGCTCCAGCCTATGGAATCCTGGGATTTCTAGTTTTACAAGTCCTTTAGCTTTATCTGCCAAAGTGTGCTGGTGTCTCACAAAACTACACAGACTAGGATTCCATAGGATGGAGCCATGGCAGCTAAAATGGTGTCAAACTACATTATTTCCACAGTGTAGATGCACCCTAAGACTTTGAAGACCAGCCTATGAAGGAACTAGGTAAGATGC
This sequence comes from Gambelia wislizenii, assembly GCA_030847615.1. Taxonomy (NCBI): domain Eukaryota; kingdom Metazoa; phylum Chordata; class Lepidosauria; order Squamata; family Crotaphytidae; genus Gambelia; species Gambelia wislizenii. The sequence goes on from JAUMIR010000007.1 coordinate 38,581,373, forward strand.
TGAAGTGTAAAGACATATATTTAAATGCCAAAGTTAGGACTGCCCATTCCGTACTATTTCCACTTTCTGTGTATGGTGGTGAAAGTTGGACAGTGATAAGAATAGGAAGGAGAGTTCTACTGATACCACGAACTGCCAAAAAGACAAATGGGTCCTAAAGCGAATCAGGCCTGAGTGCTCACTAGAAGCCAAGATGACTAAACTGCAGCTGCTGTACTTTGGACATCTCATGAGAGGTTGTGACTCATTAGAAAGGAGAACAATACAGTACTTGGTAAAGTAAAAGGCAGGAGGAAAAGAGGAGATATGAATTACAGGTGGATTGATTCAATCATGGAAGCCACAATCCTGAGCCTGCAAGACTTGAGCAGGGCTGTTAAGAACAGGATCTCTTGGAGGTCTCTCATTCATAGGGTCACCATAAGTTGAGGTTGACTTGACAGCAAATAACAACTTTGAAAAGTTCTACGTTTCCCCAGTCATCAACTTACTTGGCAGGACATTCAGGATATAGAAAAGTATTCATAATTCAATGCATGATGAACATGTGGACCTCATCACTAGCAGGCCTTGGAATAATTACTTTGAGGCATTGCAACCTGAAAGAGTTCTGAGTTTCCCCACCAAACAAGTTGCTCTGCAGGAGATTCAAGACTGAGAAAAGAAAGTGCTTCCTTATACAATGCTTTCTTGACCTACGGAACTCATTGCCACCAGGGCTTTTAAAAAACAACAACAATGTTTTGGATCTTAGGCTTCCCAACAGAACAAGTTGCTTGGCAGGAGGTTCGGGACAGAGACAGGAGGTTTGGGAAAGTTCAGGACAAGGAACTCCCTCATATATGTATATTTAAGATATAGTATTACTCTTTTGGATTACAAATACCAGAATCCCCAACCAGCATGGCTGCTGACTGAGGGATTTGGGGGAGTTTGGAGATGCACCATCCACAATGCTGCAGCCTTATTTGAGAACTCACACCAAACAAAGTCTTGAAGAGAAATGACAACGCAGAAAGAATCACAACCCAGAAACATCACCCAAGGAGACCTTCTGCTGTGCTTTCTGCAACCGGACTTGTTTATCTCGGATTGAACTTTTTAGTCATCAGCGCGCTTGCAGAAAGCGTGGAATGAGTCCTTCCTGAATTTTCGTTTGCAAAGGAAAGCCAGAGAGAGAGAGTAAAAAACAAACAAACAAACATTTCTAAGCTCTTTTATTTTTTATATTTATTTATTTATTTATTTATTTATTTATTTATTTATTTATTATTTATTTATACCCCACTCTTCAGCCACAAAGGCTATCAGAGCGGCTTACAAATGGTCAATTTAACAGTAAACTTCTTTTATGAATGTGCATAGTATGCCCAGCCTCCATCTGCTTCAAATGTACGTAGTTTTCATTGGTGAAAACCCTTTAATCCTTAATCAAGACCATCCTAACCAAATTCCTTTCTCTTTTGATAGAAACTGGATTCCCATTTAAAAACAACAACAACAAAAACAATCAAAAAGCCAATAAATAGTATGTGTTAAAATGTTGTCTCTCTTCCTCTCCCAAGGAATGCTAATAAGAAGCCAAAACAGCAACACACATTTATAAACACAAATATTTGTTATTAAAAGTTACAATCCCATGTGTTTCTATCTGTGAATGAGACTTAAAGACAGCCAAGCACAGCGGCTGCCACTGTTTGGCCTGGAGACAGGGGAGGTGGCAGCAAAAAGCCCCCACTGGCTGGCAGTTCTGGGACAGGGCCTTTCCATCAAATCCGTGGAGCTGACCTGTATGCAAACATGTTGTACTGAGATTCACAGGGTATTCAGAAAAGCCTGCCTGCAATAAAAGCTTGACTTGGAAGATCTGCTTGCAAATCCTTCCAGGCTATTTATTTATTTATTTAACTTATATCACACTTTTCTCCCTGGGTGGGATTCAAGGCAACTTACAACCATTTAAAACAAGGTACAAATAAAAACTAGGAGGGAAAAAATATTCAGTGTAGCTGTGTTGTTTATGCAGCAAAATACAACAAAATCCAAAACCTGCAAGGAGTGATACTTTTTTGAGCCAACTCCAAAGCATAAAATATATTATTCAAGCTTTCGAAGCTTCACTGGCTTTTTCATTAGGGAAAGGTGTTAAAAATCATACAGGAGAAAAATGATGTTAGAGTCACAGGCCTACATCCTGTCTGTGTAGGCCTGTGACTCTTAATACCATCAGTATTTTTCTCCTGTATGGTTTTTATCAACTTTGCCAAATGAAGAAGCCAGGGATGCTTCGAAAGCTTGCATAATGGATTTTATGCTTTGGAGGTGGCCCCCCAAAAGTATTGCTGTTTTGTGGATTGTATTGTGGAACGAAAGTATTGTGGAAAGTATTGTGGAATGGAAGGTTATTAATACAACAGTTCAAAGACAATTAAAAACAATTTTTTTTTTAAAGACAAGTAAAAAACACAGTTAAACATAACAATTGCCATTGAAAGCTCCATCTGCTGCAATGAATTAAAAACCAAAGGCCTGCCTAAATAAAAACGTTTTTGCCTGCTGGCAGAAAGATAACAGGGAGGGGGGCAACTGAACCTCTTGTTGAAGGGAGTTTCAGAACTTGGGTGCAACTGCCAAGAAGGTTCTCTCACCAAACGTGCCTGTGATGGTGGTAGGACCATTTGGGGACAACCCAACTTATTTTTCAATCTGAGGCAAAAGACAAGATAGTGTCTCCCTTGGCAGTCCCACACACAGTAGTAATCAAGGAGATTCGTGGACAAATGCTGCATAAACAGTGAAGGGACCACATTCTCCACTGTACCCAATGGCAACAGGGTACTTTAGGGGCACAGCACACCCCACAAGCAAAACTGTTTCTACCCATAGAAGAGTGGTTAGGAGAAATGACCATGACTGTCCCCCCACCTTCAAACATTTCACAGATGAAAACTAGGACACATGTGGCCAGCCAACATCAGAGTGTGGTCAGGATGGCAAAAGTCAGTCACGAATGAATGAGGAAGAACACACAGGAGAGGCTGCAGCTGTTTGCTTTTGCCTGAGTCTACTGGGAAGGGCAAAACTCCACACCCGCTTCTCCTCTCCCTTCTACTGAGTTCACTGAATGGAAACTACTTTTGCACTTTGAACTCAGTTTGCAGCAATGGGAGTAAACTGAGAACAAGCAGGAGGAGGAGTGAGAAATTGGCAACTGAAAAACTGGGATGGCAGAGGATTAGTCGGGACTGTCCCTGCCAAATTAGGAGATTTGGCAACAAAGCTTTCAGAAGTGACTTATTGGACTACAACTCCCCAAATCTCCACACCAGCAGGGACCTGGCTCAACTCTACCTCCCCCCATGACTGACTCAGTCTGGCTCAATGATTTTTCTTTAGTCCCGAAATTTCCAGCATCACAAAGAGCAAGGCACTGAAAACCATTCCCACTTAGAACTCTTCCATTTGCTGTGTTTGCATTCCCTTGGTCACTGTGCCTGACCCTTTTCCTTGGATGCCTAAACTCTAAATTTTGAATTGCTCGACTGGTTTAAAGTTACTGGGATGCTAACCATATGGGGACTGAATGAAACTTTTATTGGGGGAGGGGCAGAATTCTTATTCGTGGGAGGCAATGGCTTCATCCCCACCTCCCCTCCCCTCCGCATAGCTATACCTCTGGGACAGGATAAACCATGAGTTCATTGCATTCCAGGAACGGTTTTAAAAGTTTGACTGCTCCAAAGTTCTGAGTGTGGATTTCTTTTCTCCTGACTCCTGATCCAAAGAATCACACTGTTCTCATTAATCATATTATGTGAGTGCAAAATGGCCCCATTCCTGTGTTGTTTGGAATGAGGTACAGTTTCCCCATCAGGAATTAACACAACCATGTGCAGACCTTAGGATAGTTCTCTCCCCACCCCTTTCCTGTTTACGCCCATTCCACTGATTCATTTTAAGAGATAGGAACAAGAATAAAAAGCAACAGGAGAGAACTGGAGCCTGGATCTTTTGTTTGCAGCTGATTTCTCACTAGAGAAAGGAAGTTGCATCTGTGGAAAAATAAACAGAAGATGAAGCTTAGTGGCAGAGCCCAGGCTTCCTATACAGAACCGCTCATGTTCAGTTTAGTTTGCAAAGCTTGTTTGAACTACAGGCCCAAGATTTCCCAGCGAGCATGGGCACTGATTTGAGGAGTTTCCCAAATCTGGGATTTGTAGTTTGGTGAGGTACTTTGAACTCTCTAGGGTACTCCCTTGAACTAAGATAGAGAATTCCAGGTCCCTCACCAAACTACAAATCCCAGGAACCCATAGGATGGAACCATGGCAAGTAAAGAGGTATCAAATTGCTAAATAGCTGTTTAATGTAGATATACTCACTGTGGCCAGGTTAGATATCTCCAGGACTGAGCTGTAAAATATATTCATTGTTATTTGTTCCCAGGCTGAAAAACAAGGTAACAATTTTTTTTCTTTGCAAACAGGTTTTCTGCAGAGAAAAATCCCTGTTTTCTGCACAGAAAACCAATTTTCTGCAAAGGAAACTTTTTTCCCCACAAGATACTATTTCCTTTTTTTCTCATAGGGGGAGAAAACTACCATAACATCCCTGCTCCAGGAACAGCTGTGTTTGATTCACTAGTTTTAATTGTGCAAAATAAATGTGCTCCTGCCCACCACAGGGCATCTTGGCTGTGGGCGGGATATAGGATTACACCCAGACTCTGTAGTCAAAGCCAGGGCTGTTTGCCCTGCAGGCAGCAACTCTCCAATGCTGTGTTAGAGACGGAAACAATGGTGAAAGCGATTGAACTAGGGAACTGGGGCCTCAGCAGATGGCAGGGTTGGCCCTATTGTTTCATAGAATCATAGAATCAAAGAATTCTAGAGTTGGAAGAGACCACGAGGGCCATCCAGTCCAACCCCCTGCCACATAGGAAATCTTGATCAAAGCATCCCCGACAGATGGCCATCCAGTCTCTGTTTAAAGACCTCCAAGGAAGGAGACCTCACCACGCTCCGAGGGAGCGTGTTCCACTGCCGAACAGCTCTTACTGTCAAAAAGTTCCTCCTAATGTTGAGGTGGAATCTCTGTTCCTGGAGCATGCATCCAATGCTCCGTGTTCCAGTCTCTGGAGCAGCAGAAAACAAGCCCGCTCCATCCTCAGCGTGACACCCCTTCAAATACTTAAACAGGGCTATCATATCGCCTCTTAACTGTCTTTTTTGGGCACATGGGGCCCTGCCCACCAAGCCATTAACTAGCAGAGGAATACAAGATGCACTTAGAACCTTGCAAGGGAAGATATCAGGTTACTAACTAGATGTCATTGCCCAAACCATCAGTGAGCCTGATCTGTACCTCACTGGCTGCCTTGAGTCCCAGCATGGGGAAAAAGACAGGCTAGAGTTGCTAGAAATTCCAGGCTAACATCTGGAAAGCCACATAATACCAGTCCTGAATTAGATGGGAGTCTTCAGCACTTCACACATAAAGGAAACATTGGTGAAGGTGAAAGGCCTCTTTGGTGCCCAGTTAGAGAATATCAGGGGGATCTGAAGTTACTTACAGAACCTCCCAAGCTTAGGGGAAAAAAGGATGCCTTCCACACAGATGTCATTTGTCTCGCTATCCATTTCCATTTTCTCCCCAACCTTTCAGATTTTTGGGACTCCCATAGGGAAAAGTGCTTGAAGTTTACAGCTTTTTCAAAACTTCCTGATGTTCATATTGTGTTGTAGTGTGCACTTTCTACTACACGGGGTTGCCAGTTTGAATACTGGAGAGGGCCCCAGTACCTTTAGTGGTATGTTAGAAAATTTTTATTTTATTTATTTATTTATTGAACTTCAGCAGGGGTTGCTTGTCATGCAGCCAGGTAATAAAAATCTAAAATTCCCTTTTCTGCACAGCCTAAAGGCACCAGATCCTGTCTGATCTTGGAAACTAAGCAGCATCAGCTCTGGTTAGTATTTGGATGGGAAACCACCAACAAATCTCCTTGCCTGAGCAAACTCTATAAAATTCATGGAGTCACCATAAGTCTACAGGCAACTTGAACACAGACAGACAGACAGACACACAGAGCCATTAAAGGTACAAGGGCCCTCTCCAGGCTTTTACTTCTGCAAACCAATCTACTAGCCTTTGGGGCACTACGAACTTGGGTGATGATGAGTGGAGTTTATTCTCAGCAATATACCCTGAGAACCAGGATGAAGAGGGCAGGAGGCCTTGGAACCCAGGGGTGATTCAGACATGTATAAGAAGTGTGCACAAAGTGAATTTTTTCCCCGGTGGCATGACTCACAGCTCATTTATGGCCACACATGCTGTGGCAAAAGCCCTGGAAGCAAGAACTTAAATAAAGCCAAGCAGGTTGCAAAAATCAAACTGTATCCCAAGTCACTGGCGCTCAGCGGTAGCTGTCAGCTTCCAGCTCCAAAGGGCAATGAATCTGATCTGGGTTTTAGTTTGATCTTTAAAGGTGCCATCCATGGTGCTAAACCCTGTCTCCCAAAATAGGCTCAGCATGCTGGGTAGCTCCTTTCTCACTCTCTCTGGCTTTTCTTCACAAATGAAGATTCAGGAAGGACTCATCCCGCACTTTCTGCAAGCATGCTGATGACTAAAAACGCCAATCCAGGATAAACAAGTCCGGTTGCAGAAACCACAGCAGAAGGTCTCCTTGGGTGATGTTTCCGGGTTGTGATTCTTTCTGCGTTGTCATTTCTCTTCAAGACTTGTTTGGCGTGAGTTCTCAAATAAGGCTGCAGCATTGTGGATAGTGCGTCTCCATGCCTCCCGATGTGAGGCCAGGGCGGACCACTGTAGGTGATCAATTTGGCCGAGCCTGAGATGTTGTTTCAGGGAGTCTTTGTATCGCTTTTTTGGAGTGCCCCTCTTACGCTGACCTGTGGCGAGTTCACCGTAGAGTACTATTTTGGGGAGGCGATGGTCCTCCATCTTAGAAACATGCCCTGCCCAGCGCAGCTGTGTTCTCAATATCATGGCCTCAATGCTGGTGATCCCTGCTTGCTCAAGGACAGCAACATTCATCACATAGTCAGTCCAGTGTATATTTAGGATTGTGCATATACAGCGCTGATGGAAGTGTTTGAGGAGACGTAAGTGGTGGCGATAGGTGAGCCATGTTTCAGACCCATAAAGGAGACTAGACAGTACAATGGCTCTAGACACACTGATTTTTGTGCTTCGCCTCAGGAACAGAGTCACTGCTTGCTCCACTCACATGGAAGCCATCCTCCGCTGCCACTTGCTCTTCTCTCAAACCTTTACCATTCATGAACATCTGAATTATCTTTGTGCTTTTGGCCAGTTTGCTAAATTTGGAGAAAGCATCCCCCTCTCTCAGGCTGATATACTTTGTCTTCAGGATACAGGCAATACAGAAGGGAAGGGTTAATATGAAAATCAGAACATGGGGAATTGAATCAATCCCCTTACCTCCCAATTATGATGGGGTCCCCATTTCCCCACCCACAGTTGTTATCAAATGAAAAAAAAAAGTGTGATGTGGCATGGGGGGGCAGACCACATGCCTTCTAGGTCACATAAGGCAGAAGGACAAGGCAAACCTATCTCCCTGAATGTTTTAGATGCAAGAAATTTCACTATGGAGCCAGATCCCAAGTTTCACCCCCCGCTTTCAGCAATGGGACAGTCCAGAAACAGTTTGGCCATTTATTGCTGTTAACACTGAGCCAATGGGAGCCAAGATTACCAATCTCAATCCAAGCGAGAAAGAGCTTTTGTTGGAGGGGAAGGAGACTACAGCTCTCAGAACTCCATGCTGTACTGGGAGGGAATTATAGGAGTTGTCATCCAAAAAGATAACATTCCCAAACTCTGGATTAATGTGTGGAGATTCAGTGTGGGGTAATGGTTTGGGTGTTTTAATAGGAGATGTGGATTCAAATCCCTACACAGCCATTGAAATCTGCTGGGTGATCTTGGGCAGACCATACTCTCAGATTTAGAGGAGGGCAATGGCAAACCTCTGCTGAATAAATCTTGCCAATGAGAGCCTGCATGGTGTAGTGGTTTGAGTGTTGGCCTAGGACTCCAGGAGACCAGAATTCAAATCCATGCTCAGCTATAAAAACCCCTTGGGCAAGTCACATTCTTCCACCCTTAGAGAAGGACAATGGGAAACCTCTCCTAAAGAAAACTGGCCAAGAAAACCCTATGACAGGGTGACTATAGTAATAATAATAATAATAATAATAAAATTTATTTATACCCCGCCCCTCTGTTAAAACAATCGGGGCGGCTTACAGAATTTAAAATACAATACAAATAAAATCCCTAAACACCCCCACTCCCACCCTCCCCCATAAAAAAACATTAAACAAATATAAATTAAAAACAACTAATCTAAAATCACATTTAAAACTATAAATACAATAAAATATAATAAATGGCCAGCAGCCTAGAAGAGGCCAGGATCCCCTGAGGCCGGGATCTAATTAGGAAAGGCCTGCCGAAAGAGATCCGTCTTTAGTGCTTTTTTAAAGCCACTCAGGCTCGTTATCTGACGGATCTCATTCGGCAGGTCATTCCACAATTTGGGGGCGATTACCGAAAAGGCCCTCTGGGAGGTTGCAGACAGCCTAGATTTTTGTGGCTGAAGCAAATTCCTCCCAGAGGACCGGAGTGCGCGGGGAGGATTGTATGGGAGGAGGCGGTTCCGGAGATAAGTTGGACCCAAGCCATTTAGGGCTTTAAAGGTAATAACCAACACCTTATACTGGGCCCGGAAACTGATTGGCAGCCAGTGGAGAGATTTTAGTACTGGAGTTATATGGTCTCTCCGAGATGTTCCTGAGACCACTCTGGCTGCCATATTTTGTACCAACTGAAGTTTCCGGACCAAGCATGAGGGCAGCCCCATGTAGAGCGCATTGCAGAAATCTAGACGGGAGGTTACCAGCGCATGCACCACAGTCTCGAGGTCCCTTACTTCCAGGAAATGGCGCAGCTGGCGTATCAGCCGAAGCTGATAACAGGCGCTCCTGACTGTCGCATTCACTTGACTCGTCATCTGAAGCGATGAATCAAGGAGCACCCCCAGACTGCGAACACAGTCCTTAACGGAGAGTGTGACCCCGTCCAGGACTGGAGGTTGCAACCCAACTCCTGGTTTGGGGGCCGCTACCGTGAGCACCTCCGTTTTATCTGGATTTAATCTCAATCTGTTTTTCCTCATCCAGCCCATTACTGCTTTAAGACAATCATTAAGAGGAGAGACGCCATCGGAATTCGAGGCCGATGATCGGGGCAAGGAGAAATAGATCTGGGTGTCATCAGCGTACTGATAACACCCAGCCCCATAACTGCGAATAATCTCACCCAGCGGCTTCATATAAATGTTAAACAGCATCGGGGACAGGATGGCACCCTGTGGAACACCACAAGTAAGCTCCTTTCTGCTGGAGCAGCTGTCCCCGAGCAACACCCTCTGGGACCTGCCCGAGAGGAAGGACCGGAACCACTGGAGCGCAGTGCCTCCGATTCCTAACCCCCTCAAGCGATCCAAGAGGATGCTATGATCTATTGTATCGAAAGCCGCTGAGAGGTCCAGAAGCACCAACAGGGTCACACTACCCCTGTCAATGCTTAGACGCAGGTCATCAGTCAAGGCAACCATGGCAGTCTCAACTCCAAATCCCGTCCTAAAGCCAGTTTGAAATGGGTCTAGATAATCGGTTTCATCCAAAACCACTTGGAGTTGAAGCGCAACTGCCCTCTCGATCACTTTGCTCAAGAATGGTAACATAGAAACCGGCCTATAGTTGTTCATGTCCAGGGGGTCAAGGGAAGATTTTTTCAGGAGCGGCCTAACGGCTGCTTCCTTTAAACAAGATGGAACACATCCTTCTCTGAGGGATGCATTGATGATGTCCTTAAGGAACATCATCAAGGCAGTCCCCCCCTGGATGGCCAGCCATGAAGGGCAAGGATCGAGAGGGCAGGTCGTCTTCCTAACCCTACCAAGTAGCTTGTCCACGTCCTCAGTACTCACAGATTGAAATTGATCCAGTAAACTGACATCAACGGAGTTGCTGGACACCTCGTCAATTGTTTCTGCCAAATTACTGGTATCTAAGTCGGCTCTTATCTGAGAGATTTTATCTGCAAAGAAATTGTTAAACGCGTCACAGCAGGCCGTCGTTGGGTTAAGCAACGGGTTCTGCGCAGGAATAACCTGCGTCATCTCCCTTACCACCCTAAACAGCTCTGCTGGACGGGACTCTGCAGACGCAATACGTGCAGAGGAGAAGGATCGCTGTGCTGCACGTATTGCCTCTCGATAGGACCAAAGAAAGTTCCTATGACGAGTCCTGTCGGATAAGAGTCGAGTTTTCCGCCAGTTGCGCTCTAGTCGTTGTCCAACCCGCTTCATTTTCCTAAGCTCTGCTGTATACCATGGCTTACGGTTTGAAGCGGGTTGGAAAGGACGCTTGGGAGCGATCGTGTCGATAGCCTTGGTAAGCTGGAATTGACTTGAAGGCATAGTTTGTTGTTGTTGTGTGTCTTCAAGTCATTTTGGTCTTATGGTGACCCTAGGGTGAACTTATCACATGGTTTTCTTGGAAAGGTCTATTCAGAGTGGGTCTAAGAGTGTGTGACTTGCTCAGGGTCTCCCAATGGGTATCTATGGCTGAGTGGGGATTCTAACCCAGGTCTCCAGAGTCGTAGTCCAACGATCAAACCACTACATCATGCTAGCTCTCTGGTGTGTGCCTACGTGAATGCCTTTAAATAGAGGTTGCATGGGCACCTTTCAGGAGTGCTTTAATTGTGCATCCCTGCATGGCACAGGGTTGGACTAGATGGCCCTTGCAGTCCCTCCTGGCTTTATAATTCTGTGCACTTCACACTCCACTCTTCTGGAGTGCGATGATCTTTGTGCCAGAGAGAATATGATGAGCACAATTCATGTTCTTTTTTGCTCGGTTCCACCCAAGTGTGTATTGTACTTTGGGACATTCTTCTTCCACATCTGGATTTAACTATCAAATAACTGGCTTTCTGTTGCAAGGAGCTCTTTACTTCTTTGCCTCCAGAGTTATGTAATTCAAAGAACTTGCATCCAGTCAAGGTAAACTCCACTCTCCTTCTCTCCCTCCCTCCATAAAACCTAGGCCTGTATCCGTATATTTGATGGCAAATACTTTTAGCATTCCAACGAAGCATGGAGTTCACCCTGAAGGCAAAGACCATAAAGAGTCCAAAGTCCTCTGAAGCAGCCAATTATGTGGATCATATAAATAACCACTTTTTGCTAGCATGTGATATGGTTAAATTCCAATCACCTGCCAGAGAACCTGGGAAAGCAAAACTTTATATAAACATGGCTTGCCTATAGGTACTAGCAGAGGAGGGGCGGAGCTGGGAAAAAGTTACTTTTATGAGCTCCAATTCTCAGAATCTTCCAGGGATTTTGGGAGTTGTAGTCCAAGAGTAACTTTCCCAAGATCAAAGGAGGAGGTAGATCTTGGGCAAAGAGTTCCCTGTGTGATTGCCAACTTTTAAGATGATGCCTGCTCTAATGCTTTTTTAATGGTAGCTTGACAGGAAGACATGAAGTGAGTAAAACCTTCCCGTATCTTTCAGGAAAATGCCAAAGAAAGCTTCACTTGATAGATTTCTATGTGTTAAAGGCACAGGAGCAGGCCAATTATAACAAGAAGGGTGGTGGCGGCAGGGGGGGAGTTGGCAACACTATCTCTTGAATCATATTATGACAGTTTTTATACTTGGGAGCACTCCTCTAGAACAAATTGAAACTTTGAATGGATTTGCTCCATATTTTATTCTTTCTTTCTTAAAATAGTTACAGCTCACCTTTTGCAGTTCAAAGGCAACTGAGATCCAACAATTAAATATAACCACATTTATTTATTTATTTATTTATTTATTTATTTATTAAAAGAACAACTAGACAAAGGACTGCAGCCAGTCTTAGACAAATGGGTTGAGTTCATCAGTCCATTGAAATTAATGGGAAGGAGGGGGACCAAAACTGCAAAAACTCTGCAGGAAAAGCCTCTGGAGTTTTTTTAAAAAAAACTGTGAGGAGAATGCACATTCCTGCTCATTGGGACAAGTGATTCAATATGAATCATTTTCCCATAGGAGAGGAAGTGCAAAGCTGATTGGTTGGGCAAGTGTGGGGGGTAGGGCTTAGCAAGCGCTAAGGCGAGAAAATTGTGGGTTTTTTTGCTTTTCTGTTAAATCGAAAAATCACTTTATTACAGCTTGGACATAGTTTTTTAAAAGTTTGGTGATGGCAAATTGAGGTAAGTACAAACACAAGTAAATCACTCATGGCTGACATTTTGCATGCAAAGCTTATGGGGGAAAACACCATTAAGGTAAGTTGCAGCTGCTGCAAAATGTCATTACTGTGAGGCACTCTGTTTTTTTTTTTTTTTGTTTTTTTTTGCCTTGCATAGACAAGCCATAAAGTTTTTTCTTATGAGATGGTTATAACACAACATCTAGATTGTCCATAATCTATTTATAATCAGATTAATGGCAAATTAAACAATATATAGGCAAGCAAAACAGGCATGTATGAATCTGTTCCATGCTAGACAAGTCCAGCGGAAATGGTTCTGTTAATCTTGGTAGAACCCAAACTGTCTCTAGGGGGTATAAATCTCATTAAAGCTATATTAATCTAAGGAAAGTAATATGCTGTATATCTAGGGAAAATGATATCCAGGCTAAAGGGGAAAGCAAAGCCAACACTCTCCCAGCCCCATAAATATAATCTAAGGTTCGGGAAGGTAAAATGAAAGCAACATGGAGCCATATAAATGTCACAAAAGAGCAATATAAACTCAATTAAAGTGATTTATAAAATGGGCATTCTGAACAGGAAGAAGCAAGGGTGAAGGATATCAAGGGGGAAGATGACAAAGGGTGCATCATTTTATGGGCCATAAAACCTTCCCTGACTAGGAGAATGGAAGGGAGATGGGCCTTTGGCAAGTATCTCCTATAGGACTTCACAGTTACAATAGGAATGTTTGGGGGATTAGGAAATTTTTATTAAAATAAGACCATTCTACTGAAAAATACACCCAACCGCAAAGGGCCGTAACAATAATGCAAAAAATGTGTTTTCCTCTTTTCTTACTAATACAATAGGGTTAAGAAAGAATGCTTTGGCAGCTGGGTTGTATGGGTTCAATAAAGGAGAGCAAAGGAATTCTGGTCTGGCCAGAGGTTTCAGATTATGGGAGCCTAAATTGCATATCCTCTGAATGTCCTGATTTGGTGGGGACAGTCTCCAACCAAAGTCTCTTCAGAAGATCACACAGATGCAAAGAGGCCACAATGAGGGACAACATCAGTGCCAGGACACCTGCCAAGGTCCATGCCCACACAGGGGGGCCAGTGCTCCTCTTCATACCTTTTGCCTCTACTTGTTCACCTCTCCATTCCAATCATGCAAGCAAGTGCCAAAGTGAGGAAATGGCTGAGCATCCTCTGTTTCCCATCATGCACCCCTTCGGAGGTGGTGTGTGGATTAGACCCATGAAAGAGTGGGCAGAAGTGACATGGGATTTGTAGTTTTACAAGGTCTTTAACCTTCTCTGCCAAAGAGTCCTGGTGCCTCACCAAACTATAAATCCTAGGATTCCATAGGAAGGAACCATGGCAAATAATCCAGTTTTAAACTGGATTATTTGTGTAGTGCAGATTTGGCCCTGAACTAGGACTCCAGGAGACCTGGGTTCAAATCCCTGCTCAGCCATTGAAACCCATTGGGTGATCTAGGCTAGGTCATACTCTCTCAGCCTTGGCGGAAGGCAATGGCAAGCCCCCCTCTGAACAAAGTAAACGCCCTAATAAGTTTGCCTTAGGGTTGTCATAAGTCAATGAGTACAACAATTACAACAATTCCACCTCAACCCATGGCACACATATGACCCCTTTGTATTCAACTCTCCAAAATCCATTGGCTTAACAATGAGATTCAGTTAAGGGAGCTGGTTCTCTTACACCCCTAAATTCTTGCAGACAGTGGTGGCATTAGGGAGTGTGGAGAGGCCGAACCACATTAGGTGACCCCATTGGAGGGAGGGGTGACACCGTCCTTAGTAATGCCACAGCTCACAAAGGTACACATTCAGGATTGATCAGTCTAGCTCTTTCATGGATAACTTGATGGGAGTGGGAGGGACCCATCTCATTCAGTTCCAGGCCTGACTGTTTGTTTTACTGATGATCTAAGTTCACATTTCTTTTTTCTCCCATAGTTATAAACTGTGCAGAAAGTTGCCAAGAATCCAGCCAGTGCTGATGATGGGGGATGGGGAAAAAATATATCAAGCATCGTCAGTCAGGTTCTGTCAAATTGCTCATCCTCAGGGGTTTCTGAGATATTCCCCACTTCAATTTAAAACAAATAAATAACTGCCTAGGACCAATCTAACTTGATATCCAACTCTTCTTCTCTCAGCCCCAGACACTGGGGATTCCCCCAGCCCCTCTCTTCTGTATCCAAAGATTTTGCTGCACTGGGCTTGGGAGAGAGCGACTTGGAAACCAGCCAGGAGACAAATCTGTTCTTCATTACAATCACCATTCAGCACGCGGCTTGGCAGCTCTTGGCCTCCGTTGCTGCTGATGTGGCATTTCAGAGCTGGAGCTCAAAGGCTCTCCATCCCAGTCTGGCTGGCCTTGGTGCCAACACTGCTGTCAAGGGATTGATAAAACACCCGGCGGGGGCAGGAAACCAGCTTCTGCCAGGTTAACACTCCTCCTCTGTCCCCCAACAACCCTCTCAGGTCCCCTTGGCCTGCAGCCAGGAACAACCACATCTGCAATAATATTTCCCCCCCTTTCCAGTCACTTTTTCCACAGACTTTTATGAAAAAGCAAAAGTACATCTCACCTTTGCACCTTCACAGTCCTCTGTCCCAGCTTTAGGAGATAGGCACTCCTTCCCTCCCTCCAGATCTTGGGAAAGTTACTTTTTAGGGGAAGGCTGCCCACTAGATTGCATAAGGTAAAATTACAGCCCTTCCCTCCCCTATCTTGGGAAAATTAATTTTGTGTGTGTGGAAATTGTGTTTACTAGGTTGCATAGCATAAAATTACAGTGGCATGGTTGAAGTTACCAGGTTGCATCACGGGGCATCCAATTGTGCAAAAGGTGATCTTTCCATGCATTCTCCCATTGTGCAACAGTTGATCCAATTCCCCACCTACCACTAAGAATCACACTATGGAGCACACTCCTTGATAGCACAATAATTTGTCCTAGTGTAACAATGCTTGCACAAACATGCATGTGAAACCATGCTTGCCCACTTCCCAAGAAAGTACAACTGCTTATGCACTGGTGTAGTGGATGTAACCTTCTGTCACCAGAAGATAGGTTTTAGAGTCCCTACCAGCATCATGGCCAGAGGGTACCAGCTGTCCCAGTGTCATAAGAAGGCTTATTTCATGTTCATGAGGCCCTTCTAGATGGCTTATATTTTAGTCTTGCAGTTCAAGAATACAGAGGTGACTGGGAACTGGCACTTCTAGGTGATGGAGGTGACACACAGGGGGAGTAAGCCTTCCTGTAAGTAAGTTGCATGTCCTGTTCTTGTATCTGTTAGGATGGAAGGTGGTTCACACCTGCACAGCTCAATTTCCTTTGTTTGGTCCTGCCATATAAAACCCTGGGGATCCATCTTCCGGTTGCCTTTCCTGGGGGGATGGGGGGCCAGGTTAACTGTGGGGTAGAGTGCAGACCCTGGGTAGAATTTGTCCCTTAGGGGCCCAGTTCTACCACCTAATGTGAGGGGATGCTACAACTCATCAGCTAAAGGACTGTGATGCTTCATCTGTTGTAGACCACCTACTGTATTGCTTTATCACCAATGCCTTATAGAAGTTCAGGAGTATACCTACTGGGGAGGGGTACAAAATGAAGGCATTGCCCCCTCCAAACAAGAATTCTCCCCCCCCCATGAATTTTTCCTTCAGTCCCTAAATTTCTTGCATTAACGTAAAACTTCAGTTGATTGTTTAGAAATACACTTTGAGTATCCAAAGAAAAGGGGCAGGCAAAGGGACCAAGGGAATGTGAACACAGCAAACAGAAGAGTTCTAGGTGAGAACCATTTTCAATGCCTCACTCTTTGCAATGCTAGAAATTTGGGGGTTGAAGGGAAATCTTATTTAGGAGGACAGATTTTTTTTTTTATCTGTGGAAGCAGTTATGTCATTTGGCTTTCCCCCTCAGCTATACCCTTGGCTGAGACTCCAGCCAGTGGGTACAAAGTGCTACAGTGTTCTTGCCCTGAGAGCCAAGATGGCAACAGTAGCTGGACTTGGGGAGACCATCTGTACGTCCTACCTGGTACTCTCCAGATATGGAATTATTGCCTTGTTAGATGAAACTCCCATACTCCTCTCTAGCCCTCCTAAGCACATGTAAGAAATGTACATGCCCTACCAACTCATGCTTCCATTTTCTTCCCTTTTGCTCTCCAGTGGTGAATTTCAATTTACAAGCCCCTTGGATTGGGGAGCAATCACCCCAGAATGTGACAATGGGACAGAAGTCTTACAAGGGAACAGGCTCATTTCCCTTTAATTTCACTATAGAAGAAGGATTTTGAGCAGGTTTTGCTTGTCACTTTCCTCTTATTTCCTCTAACAACTCTATGCTGAACTGAAGGCATAGAAATTTGGGGACTGAAGGAAATTTGTGTGTGTGATGTCAGTGCCCTCACCGCCCCCCCCCCAACAAGATGGACTACAGACCTGTAGATGTTACATGTTAATTTTTTTTGCTATTAAATAAAGTCTTGGGAATGTCTGGAACTGCAGCATGAATCCAGCTGGGGATTATGCCAATCTAAAGCCAGAACTGGATCCATGCCCTTCAACATTTCACAGATAAAACGAGGACATAGAATCATAGAGTTGGAAGAGACCACAAGGGCCATCTAGTCCAACCCCCTGCCATGCAGGAATAAAAAATCAAAGCATTCCTGACAGATGGCTAGCCAGGACATGTGTGGCTAAATGACATCAGAGTGTGGTCAAAAAGGAAATCATTATTCCTGAAGAAGAAGAACACACAAGCTCAGAGAGGCTGCAGAGGCTTGCTTTGGCCCAGGTTTCCCGAGAAGGTTCCATCCTTTATTCTCATCTCCCTCCGGATGAGTTAATTGAGCATAAATCATTTCTGCACTTTGAACTCAGTTTGCAGGAACTAAAGTAAGTTGAATACAAAGGAGTGAAAGTGGCAGGAGGAGAGAGAACCCGGGACATTTTAAAAGCAGCTGAAAAAGTGAGAAGGCAGCCGATTAATTGGGACGGTCCCTGCCAAATCAGGGCAGTTGGATGGTGTGAGGTTTCTGTCCATAGTCTGGCCATGCTAGTTGGAAGGTTCTCAGAATTGTACCCTTTCCCAAGCTCAGTAGTTCCTGCCTGCCTGCCTGCCTCCCCTTTTGTATTTTTCCCCCAAAGCCAGGATCTTTTTTCCCTATCAGGTACTGCCAATCAATACCATATGCTATTCCATTTTCCCTGTAAAATGAGCTCCCCTTGCCCCCTGCTGTGACTCGGAGAGGCCAGCTTGGAGACAAGGAAGCCTTTAACAGTCAGGCTTTATGCGATGCAGCTGTCCATTTCGGGTCAGTTTCATCATTTCCTCACAAATGTTTCACATGATGCCTGGTTACCTCTTGCTTCATTCACCTCTGCACCCCTCTATCTTGCCCTGAAGTGGAGGGGGAAGCCTGGAAAGAGATACTCAAGACAGTATTTAAATGCAAAATTAACCCCCCACACACACACACATACACACTAGACCAACTGTCTGGCTTGTCAACTCTCTTGCAAATCAATTATATTTGAACAATCTTTTCAATCAAAAAAATTAATCGGGATGCCTTAGAAATGTGTGTGTGTTGTGGGGGGCGGCCTAACAAATATGCAGGTATAGTTCTGTTATCAAAGTACATGTATTCCTAGGTGTTTAACAAAAACTTTGGGACCAGATGCTAGAAAGCACATGGAAAGAATAGGGATAGATTCCTACTCCACAAAAAAGAAGAGCAATTTAATATATTTCAGCCAACTGTTACTCAAAGCTAACAACATGCACATGTGAAATGAAACAACCGGAACAGGTAAACCATGCACAAGTAAACAAAACGTTTTTTTTCACCTTCTGATTGATTTAATTGCATATTCCTGCATGGTAGGGGTTGGACTGGATGGCCCTTGTGGTCTCTTCCAACTCTATGATTCTAAACAGTACTTGAAGGCTTCTTCCAAAATACATCCAGGGATGACTTTTCCTTTTACCAGCTCAAATAGATTTTCACTTTAGTGGCCAGATGTATAGAGCTATGCTTTTTTAAAAAAACATGCTGGGGGGTGGTGCAGAGCTCATGAGTCACGCCTATCTGCTCTCCTTTGTTTTGTTATTCATGTATGCTCAATAAGGATTTTGGAGACAGCTGTTGTTTACCTAATCTGCTGTAGGCAGGCACATACAGCTACAACAGGATCAGCTAGAGTAGAATCCTATTCTATTACTAAAACTTCACTCTAAATCACATCTGCAATAATACATGAGGAAACCAATGAAAAGAGAGGTATCCCCGCATTTACGCAGGGGATATGTTCCCAGAAAAACCACACGAAACTACATATAATAGCAAACCACCATATTATACCCTAGCATCGCTCTGGAGGACATAGAGAATGCCTAGGGAGGATACCTCTCTAGGCATCTGGCATGACTCTATGGTCAACCTGTGGCAGAAATTGACCATGAAATTGTGCTGGAGGACCTCCCAATGTCTAGAGAGACCACCTCCAGTGTGACTCTATGGTCCTCCAGATGACTAGAGCAACCTCCATTGCAGGTAAATGAAACCACAGGTACCTATCCTAGGTAAACAGGGGGGTGATCTGTACCAGATTGCAGTGATCTGACAATGTCATTTGGACTGGTTCATAGCAAGCGAGTGAACAAAGTAGGCCAATTCAGAAAGAAATGTTTTTATGTGTGGAATCAGCCTTTGTTGCGATTCAGGAGGTCAACTCACTGCTTCACCCCAGGGATGTAGATCAATTCTGTTTGGTCTGACTAAGCAAGCCAACTAATTTAACTCACATTTCCCAGATGATGTGCTGATTGCAACACAATTATCCTTTGACTGTGGACTTAAATTTTGTGATGTCATTCTTGGCTCAACGTTCTCATACAAAAGTGTGTATATAAGGGATAACTGTGTACAGAATTTGACTGTGAGAGGGAAATACATACAAAATTCACATATTGGGTGAAATTACATGCAAAACTATATTTAATTTTTCAGTAAACTGCAGACTGCTGCTGAAACTGGACAGGATAGGCTTATCCTATCCTTGGAGAAAGGGGGGGGGGTATAAATCTAACAAATAAATAAACAAACAAATGACTGAATATGTGTGAAAACTATCAGGGAAATGATACCATCCTGGGAGGAAGGTGGGACATAAATCCAATAAATAAATAAATATGTGTGAAAACTCTCAGGGACCAGAAAGAAACTGGTTTGTCTATTTCCCCCCCCCCGCCCCAAATGTTTTGATGCATTTCTGTGCTCCCTTCCCCAAACAGACTCCTGGCATTAGGCCTTTCTGATATGTTTTATGAATGTATCCACACTTCAGAATTATAGCAGTTTGACACCACTTTAAGTGCCATAGCTCCATCCTATGGCATCCAGGGATTTGTAGTTTTACAAAGTCTTTTGCCTTCTCTGCCAAAGAGTGCTGGTTCCTCGCCAAGCTACAAATCCTAAAATTCTGTAGAATGGAGTCATGGCAGTTAAAGTGATGTCAAAGTGCAATAATTCTGCAGTGTGGATACACTGCAAGAGTCAGAATGTAACCTACCAATGCAGGCTGGTGGATTCTGCACTGGTTGGAGCAGTGAATGTGCTCCATGAATTAGTTAGAACTGTAAAAGAACTGTCCAAGGTGATGAACTCTATCCCCCAAATAGGTTCAGCTCCTTTAAATTCCAGACTAAAACCTTGGAATAGATCCACTAGTTTCTGGCTAGGAAGCCATCAGCTGGCTTTGCCTCCTGCTACATCAGAGGCAGGAACCATGCAATTTGACAAATGTTAGACTTTCAGCATTCCTCACCATTGGCTATTGCTCTCCAGGCCTGCTGGGAGTTGCACTCCAACAACATCTGGAGGGCTGCCTGATTCCCTCTTCTGTTCTATAGGTGGTGGAGATCAAAAAAGTTTATGTAAGTAAGTAAGAAAGAAAAAACTCCCAGGGCCCACTAAGGAATTCCTGGAGTTGTGGTCCAAAAAGCCTACTCACCAATATTTCACAGATGAAAACTGGGGCACATGTGGCCAGGTTCCATCCGAGTGTGGTTCAGATGGCAAAGGTTATAATGAGGAAGAGCACACAAGGCAGGAGAGAATGCAGCATTTTGCTTTTACCTAAGTCTACTGGGAAGAGCGGGATTCTACCCTCTCCTCTTTTTCTCTCCGTGACTGAGTTAATTGTGTGCAAACTACTTTTGCACTTTGTCCTCAGGTTGCAGCAATGGAAGTAATCTGAGGACAAAGGGGGGGCAGTGGGAAGAAGAGAGAAAAACTGGGACGTTTTAGAAGCAGCTGAAAAGGTGGGAGGACAGAGGATTATTTGGAAGTGTCTCTGCCTATGTGGGGCAGTGGGAGGTTATGAAAAAATGAAACTACCATGCTCTGATATATAGTGATATTCCAAGGCTGAATCTCAGCATTTATAATGGTTTTAAGATCAAGCTTGGAGATGGAGTCCTGGCAAACTCAGCCCCACTTCCCGCCTTCCATCTGTTTTTCTCTCTTTTCCCTAATCCTCCCCCCCCCCCGCCTCACATGTGCACTGCTGGCGATGCTCTAGTTCAAGAGACAAAGTGCAGGAGTTTCTCATTAACTAGGAATGGGAGTGACTCTCCTAATCCAGCTGCAAAGGCAGGCTGGCAGGCTGGCTGGCTGGGGGTGTAGGGAGGGGTAGGAAGGGGGCTGGGAGGACCATGAAAGGGGCTACTCCAAAATCAAGCATCTGCTCTGGTGGGACAGGTAAAGCTCAGCTTCAGTCATTGGGTTTCACTTGGAAAGGAGAATTCTTCTCCACTTGCCAATTGGCTGGGACTGTAATCCCAAGGCTAGGTTGGATGTCTTCTTCTTTTAATTGCTTCAATATGTGTGTTTACAAAGTGGGAGATTATTTTTTTAAAAATTGGAAAGACAATTTGGATGCCAGTGTGTGCATCTGTGTTTTAAACATAAAGCAAACCCTCATGACGGGAGTATACAAATGCACTGCACACATTGATTATTGATTATTTTGCATTTTCTGTTTCCCCTTTCCCTCCTATCCATCCCTCTTTCTTTCCTTGTTCCCCCTTTCTGTTTACTTCTCTTTCTATAGACATAATAAGCAAATTGTGTTATGTTTAAACATGCAGGTGCATCATGGAAAACCAAGAAAATGACACACTGACAGGTCACGGCAAGGGGTACAGCTGGAAATTTATATCTGAAGACTCAATAAAAGGTTAATTTTAAAAAGAAAACACAGGCAAACCCTTGGAAATCCAACTAATTCCTGGCTGCAATCTTGTATCCCACTCTGTCCAGAGACTAGGAAATGGAGCAATGGACTCCAACTACAGGAAAAAAGATTCCGCCTAAACATTAGGAAGAACTTCCTGATAGTAAGAGTTGTTCCACTGTAGAATGCACTGCCTGGGAGTGTAATGGAGTCTCCTTCCTTGGAGGGTTTTAAACAGAGTCTGGATGGCCATCTGTTGGGGGTGCTTTGATTGGGTACTCCTGCATGGCAGGGTCTTGGACTAGATGGCCTTTGTGGTCTCTTCCAACTCTATGAGTCTATGATCCTCATAGGTGGAATGTAAAGCTCCATTGGCACAATTGCATCAGGCTGTCTTCCTCATGGGGGCATGGGGAGTTATGGAAGGAGGTAGTGAATACCTCCTTCCAGCCTACCCATATAATGACATACACTGGTGTGACCCTGGTCTAAGTCAGCAAAAGGATTTGGGCCAATGTATAAGAGGAACAGTGCTAGATCAGAGCAAACTCAACATGAGCAGAGTAGGACTTTATCTTTCAGGTGCTCCAGCAACTGATATTAGAGTAGACAGGTGTCACTTATTATAATGGACGTTCCTTATCTGACACTGTGAAAGCTCACCTCTTTTAGGTTGGCAGGTTTTCCAAATTATAAGCGACCTCCTTTATTTGAGGCCCAGAAAGCTTATCCCTTAGAACATTAACATGTGTCCCTTATTATATATGTGTGCCTTATTGAGGGCTTTAAAGCTTTTCTTTTTGTATAGAGCAAACAAGAAGTAAAAAATCCTGTATTTTGGGGGTGTAGGCCCTTCATAAAGACAGAAATGTGTGCATCATGTATGAAAGTGGACATCCTGTTAATTTTAAAGAGAGATATACATTGAGATTAACTGAAATCAATACAGTTGTCCCTTCACATTCGCTGGGGTTTGGTTCCAGGACCCCCTGTGAATACCCAAATCCGTGAATACCCAAGTCCCATTATATGCAATGGCATAGCAAAATGGTGTCCCTTATATAAGATGGCAAAATCAAGGTTTGTTATTTGGATTATTTTTTAAAAGAATATTTTCAAGCCGTGAATACGTAAAATCGTGAATGCCAAATCTATGAATGTGGAGGGACAACTGTAGTTTCATTTTGTATTTAAGTAGAACACAAAGTTGTTAATAGCTACTTCCTGACTGTCAGCCTTGTGCATCATGAATTTTGCCTGTTTCTTATGGCAGTTTTGATAACCTGGCAACACTAACTGAAAGATAGGGTCATATTGCCTCTGAAACGGAAAGTTACATGTAGCCATGACTAGTTGTGTGTCTTCAAGGCTTTTCTACCTTATGGCAATCATAAGGCGAACCTATCATGGGGTTTTCCTGCAAGATTTAGTCAAAGGGGGGTTGCCTTTACCTTCCTCTGAGGCTGAGAAAGTGTGACTTGCCCAAAGTCAGTTAGTGGGTTTCCATGGATGAGAAACCTGTTCTCCAAAGTCATAGTCCAAAGCTCAAACCACTGCACCATTCTGACTCTCAGCCATGATTGGTATTCATCCCAGGAACTACAG
Source organism: Gambelia wislizenii (assembly GCA_030847615.1). Classification (NCBI taxonomy): domain Eukaryota; kingdom Metazoa; phylum Chordata; class Lepidosauria; order Squamata; family Crotaphytidae; genus Gambelia; species Gambelia wislizenii. The sequence continues at coordinate 38,604,587 of JAUMIR010000007.1, forward strand.
ATCCTAGGGAATAATGGGATTTATAGTTTGATGAGGTACCTAAAATTCATTACTCGAGAGTGGTAATCTACTCTCTTGGGGTCCTTTCACATTACATGTTTACAGTGCTATATTCCACTCTTATTGGCATGGCTCCATCCTGTGAAATCCTGGGATTGGTAATTTAGGGTGGCGTATTTAGAATTCTCAGCCAGAGAACTTTAGTGCCTTCACTAGAATCCATAGTAAGCAGCTGTAGCTGTTAAAGCGGAATCATAGTGCTATAACTGTGCAATATGAAAGCGCTTCTGAAGGACAGTTTTTAAATTACTCTGAAGTGTCTGTTTACATTTCAGAATTAAACTGATGTTATCCTCAGTCCCTCTCCTTTCAGGGTACCTTGGGAAGTATAGTTGAGGAGAGTGGAGTGGTGCTGTCTAAGAGAGAATTTAAAGCACCTTCCTGGACTATGTGTTCCAGAATTCCCTAGAATGGACAATTCAAGTGAGGTGAAACTGATGCAATATAGGGTCTGCATTACAGAGTGCTATCAGTTTCACATCACATTAACTGCAATTAAAGCTTAAAGGAGGCAGCAACAAGGTATTACAAACTGCAGAATTTGGCCTAGTCTTATGTTGAAGGCTCTCTTTGTTAAAAGTATGTTCTGATGCTCTCCCTATGTTATTGGCCCCCAGATAGTGTTGCCAGGTGAAAAACAGGGCAGGGCTTCTGGACCTTTAATGGTTGTGTGGAAGAGGGAATTTCAGTAGGTGAGGCTATTGCAGTAAGTAACATCTGATGGCAACCTCTCTTCTACACAACTGTTAAAGGCACAGGAACCCTGTTCTGAGTTTCATGAGGCAACCCTGTCTCTAGTTAGGGGCTTAATATGATACCCAAGAGAAACATTATGTCAGGGCATTTGGAAAATTTAATCCAAGCCTCTTGCAGACTCAGGACTTTATCAGCCGCATCGAAAACTGCACTATAAGGACACAATGATAACACAAAAAGGAAAAATTATCAGACAATGATGTCATTCAGCTGTTCTGGGGGCATAGCATGGGCATGAATAAGGCATCAATTTTTATTGACGGCTTAACCCATCAATAAAAAAGTGATCCCTTGTCCACGCCAGTGCTACATCCCCGGAAGGGTTGAGGACACGGGTGTCTGATAATTTTGCCCTTTGAGCGATCACCTCATCCTTATGACATGGTTTTGGATATGGTTTTTCACTGCATTTTCCCACATCTGATAAAATTCTAAGTCAAGATCCATGTCTCTGTGTGTCAAGGCAGGTATCAGCATCAAGGCCTTGCCAGGCTAATGGGCTATTGGCCCATATATACAGTATCAGCTCAAATCCACACTACACAAATGGTCCAGTTTGAAACTGGATTATTTGCCATGGCTCTTTCCCATTAAACAAGGTATGGACAACTGTGTCCCTCTGGATGTTTTGGGATTGCAACTCCCATCAGCTCCCATCAAACATCTTTTCCTCTCCTCCCAGCTGAGTTAATTGAGTGCCAACTACAATTACACTCTGAATTCAGTTTGCAACAACTGGAGTAAGTCAAGGAAAAAGAGGGAAAGTGGATGGAAGAGGAGAGACAAACAGGGACATTTTAAAAGCAGCTGAAAAGCAGGATGGCAGGGGATTAATTGGGACTGTCCCTGCCAAACTGGGGCAGTTGGGGGGTAGCTATGCACAATTATAGCCCAATGCATTTTAACTGCCATGGCTCCAATCTATGGAACCCTAGGATTTGTAGTTTTAAGATTTAGAATTCTCTGCTCGAGATTGCTCGTGCCTCACCAAACTGTAAATCCTGGGATTCCATAAGATGCAGCCAAGGCAGTCAAAGTGGTATCATAGTACTGTAATTGTGTAGTGTGAAAGAGACTTTGGTTACTCTGGATGGGGGATCTAAGAGCAAAAAAGCCCCCCCCCCTCCATCTGTTTTGAAACAGCAGCAGCAGCACTGCTCAGTGGTCAGTAAGCATGGTGTAATCTGCATGGAGAAGGAGAGGGGTGAGCTTTTCATCTTCTATTTGGCCTCCCGAACTGTGTACACACCAAGCTGTGGGCAACCTTGCATAAATAGCATGACTAATGAGGAGTGAGGAATGCAGTTAATAGACCGATAAGAAGCTGGCCAGGAAATACCTAGCTACCTTAAATGAGTTCCAGTCTTTGGTGCTGGAAAATTTGTATTCCATGGTACTAAAAGAACTTGGTAATCTATTTTCAAAAGCTCTCTTTAGCATCTGTACAAAATCCCAGAGAAAGGGTGAGATGCTGATGGACTGGAATCAGGACTGGGTTGTCTCTCTCTCTCTGGATTTTCTTCACAAAGTTTCAGGAAGGACTCATCCCACACTTTCTGCAAGTGCGCTGATAACTAAAAAGGCCAATCCAAGATAAACAAGTCTGGTTGCAGAAAGCACAGCAGAGGGTCTCCTTGGGTGATGTTTCTGGGTTGTGATTCTTTCTACGTTGTCATTTCTCTTCAAGACTTGTTTGGCGTGAGTTCTCAAATAAGGCTGCAGCATTGTAGATAGTGCATCTCCATGCCTCCCAATGTGAGGCCAGGGCGGACCATTGTTGGTGATCAGTTTGGCCAAGCCTGAGATGCTGTTTCAGGGAGTCCTTGTATCGTTTTTTTTGGAGTGCCCTTCTTATGCTAACCCATGGCGAGTTCACCGTAGAGTATTATTTTTGGGAGGCAATGTCCATCATCCTAGAAACGTGCTCTGCCCAGCGCAGCTGTGTTCTGTACCAGCCTGAATATACACACTGTTTGATTTTGGAAGTTAGGCAGGGTCAGGCTTGCTTAGTACTTAGATGGGAAACCAGGTAGGAAACAATCCTGATGCCCCGAGGAGCTGCTGATGCCTGTCAGAGATGGTGATACTGGAATGGATGAACTTATGGCAGCTTCCTGTATTCCTCTGTTACACCCTGGATGAGAAGTTTCTACCAGAAAAGATCCTTACAACAGGGAATAAAAAAGTCAGTTTGCAAAGATATGCAAACAGTGTTGTGATTAGCAGAAACCTACATGGAGTCATCAAGAATAAATTTTGCCAGGCTAAATTCATTTAGAGTTAGACCCCTGTATCCATGGAACCATAGAGTCATGCTGGAAAATGCCTAGAGAGACATCTTCTTTGGGAATCTTTGAGGTCCTCCAATGCAACTCTATGGTATGTTTTTACCAGAAGTCTTTTATTTTAATAAGATTTGCTATTATCCATGGTTTCTGGTATCTGTGGTAAGTCCGGGAATGAACCCCTTTAGATATGGGTGTCTGACTGTATAACTTTGATTAGGTTATTAGTTGAGCAAATGGTAGATTCCCTTTATCTCAGTCTCAGCAAAGCATTTGACCAAGTTGTCCATGATGTTTTTTGTTATAGAACTGATGGACTGAGAACTATCATGGTGTTGTGGTTTGAGTGTTGGACTACGACTCTGGAAATCAGGGTTTGTATCCCTGCTTGAGCATGGAGACCCACTGGGTAACCTTGGGTAAGTCACATTCTCTCAGCCTCAGAGGAAGGTATAGGCAAATCCCTCTGCACAAATCTTGCCAAGAAAACCCCATGACAGATTCACCATAAATTGGAAACTAATTGAAGGCTCTCCATAACAACTGATATGAACTGTGAACTAGTTGCTAATACTGCCAGGTGGATTCACAGCTGATTGGAAAGCCATATTAAAATCCTGTTAATCAAAATACTCCTAAGGTTGTCAGTGAAAAACAAGACCAGGCTTCTATACCTTTAATGGTTTTGTGGAAGAGGGAATTTTAGGGATATTCTAAACATCATATGGATCTCAAGCAGAAAACAAAAACAAAACCCCAAAAGAACAGGAGCCAAACCTGAGGGCTTGTCTATACTAGGCTACAAAAAGTGGATTGATATGCACTAATGCCATTTTGCAGCAGCTTTCATTTGTCTTCATGGTTTTTTTCAAGATCACAGGCATGCAAAGCCATACATGTTTGTTGTTCAAACTGGCATGCCTGCCAATCGAGATGGAGGGCAAAAGTGAATTACTCACATTTTTATTGTCACCAGTTGCTGCTGACAAACAGCATTAAAAAATAAAGAAGCAAATCCAAGGTGTGAAAGTGCGATCTTCCACTTAAATAAACAAAAAAAGAAAAGAAAAGGATAAAAGAAGGCTGTTTCATTGCTTGTCCTTGTACTTGGCTGCTCTTCTCTCCCTCAAAATCCAGAGCAATGGCAGTGGGAAAGGAAAGAGAGCCTCTCATCAGCACAACGGAAAAATATAAGGGAATATGTATTGTTAAAAAGAAGGGAATCCTTGGAAAAAGAGGAGAAAAAAGTGAAATCTTTAGGCTTGGAGATTTACATCCTTTCCCAAGAGGATAAATAAGAGTAGCAGGGTTCCAAAAAAGTTGTCCAGCATGAATAGCTACAAAGTGAATTCCTGCCACCCATGACCCACCTACAGGTCCAGTTACAAAGAAATTCCTTTAGTCTGGAAAGAAGCACACATTGTTGCCTATGATCAAATCACACCATCTCCGAAATGGGAGTGGGAGAGATGTATGAGATGGAATCAAGAAGCCCTTTCTCCTAAGATTGTTTCCTCCAGAGACCAAGGCAACACTGGCATTTGTAGAAAGGTTGCAGTGAATAGCAAAGTCATGGAGAAATTGCTGATGCTGTAAACCGAGTTCGAAGGGCAAAAGTAGTTGGCACTCCATTAACTCTACAGGGGAAGAGGAGAAGCAGGGTTGGAATCCTGCCCTTCCCCGGAGGCTGAGGCAAAAGCAAACTGCTGCAGCTTCTTTTAGCCTGTGTTTTCTAGCCTTTTCCCCATCTTGGCCACCTTCTGATGTAGCTTGGTCATACATGTCTCATCTTTCGCCTGTGAAATGTTTGGAGGATGTGACTATGCTGTCTGAGGGAGTCCAGAGAGTTCTTGCTCCAGAAGTAACTTTCCCAAGTGTTGGCTTGAACACAATTATTAGCAGATATTCTCTGGCCTTAAAGGATGGCAATGATGAGGATGACTGGCAAATTATACTTAGAGGTGTGGCATGATCTTTTATCATTTTTTGGAGGAGAGGATTGGACAAAGTCATGCCCTGGTCTCTCTTTCCTGTTTTTCTTTTCTCGTCAAACACTCCCTGCCCAAGACCTCTTGCTGAGGGGTGAAGGGCAGGCCGGCAAAGACAAAGCCTCTGCCCCATTGCCATGGAGACATTAATTCAAGTGGAGTTCAAAGGAAAATCGTTCCAGTTAAAGCTAACAAGCTGGAATTGGAGGCTGGCCTGGCTGGAAAGAGCCTCTATTGGGATATAGAAAAACTACCAGTATTTTGCATATGGAGAGAGATGGAAGGGAAGGGATAAGAAGGAATGCCTTTAGAGAGGTGATAGGATGAGGGAGCCAGGGCTGCAACTCTTTGCTAATTTTGTTCTCAAAGCAACTGGTAACTCTGGCAATGTTCTTGCTGCTATGAGAACGTCTTTGAAAACTGTGCAGTTTTTGAAGATTATTCACAGTTTGGGACTTTTTTCTGCACAAAATTCACACATGGCTTTTAAAAGCAGAAAACAGACTTTTCTGCAGAAAAAATAATATTGTTTCCTGTGTAGGAAATGCTGTAGCTGATGACATGTTCTTCAAAAAACAAATGCTTAGAAGAAGGGGGTGGGTGGGGATAGTATTATCTGCCTAGAAAAAAAAATACTTCTGCACAGATTTGGGGGGGAAAATACAATGAAATAACAATGCTGTTTTCTGTGAAAACACACACACACATAGGAATTTTCTGCAGAATAAGTCCTGAACTGCAAAGATTCTCATCAGTCCAGAACTCTCCTTGCTGGTTTCCCAAAACTTAAGAAATACATTTTGGGACCATTTCCCCAATACAGTCAGACCTCCATATCTGTGGAACCAATATTCATTGTTTTAGTTATCCACAGCTGAAAAAATAGGGACTCATACCCTAGAGCAATGCTGGAAAATGCCCAGAGAGGTGTCCTCCGTAGGAACTGCTAGGTCCTTCAATGCAACTACAGTATATGGTTATGTTTGTACCGGAAGTCCTTTATTTTAACAGGGTTTGCTATTATATGTGGTTTCTGGTATTTGCAGTAAGACTGGGAACCAAACCTCCATGGATTTGGGGGTCTGACTGAATTTTCAAATAGTCATTCAATTGCTAAGATGAGGCAGGAAGAAGAGAGCCCTCAGATACCATTGAGCAGATTCTCACTGGCCATCATACCTGGTTTCAAAATGTCAGCACAGCCAGGGAGTTGAAATATAGAGCAGTGGCCATGGGTCCTACTTTGCAGAGCACAATCCTTGATTTGAAGAGCAGCTAAATCCAAGACCTCTTTAAAAAGAAAGAACCCAGAGATGGGAGAACCAGAGGTTTGGATTGTGGCCTGTCTAGGGTGCACTTTATTGAACCCCTCTGATCTGGCTTACAGTGTTAATTATCTTTAATTGTGCATCTTTGCATATACAGTATATTTGCATATGGAAATGTTATTCAAGCTTTCTCCTTAGTGATGCATTTCCTTCCTTTTTTGGTTGGGGGAGGGAACATACTGTATAAGTGGCCATGATTGATTAAATCAGGGTGATGGCCAAAGCAGAAAGGGTGCAAAGTGAGAAAAGGGGAGAGGCTCTTTTCTCTCTCCTCTGCTTTCTTCTTTCCTCCTCTTCCCTCCCCATTCCCCTCTGCCCCTCTTCCTCCTTTTTCCTTCCTTCTCCTCTCCATCCTTTCCCCCCTTCCTCCCCTCCCCTCTCCCTCTAACCTTAACCTCTCCTTTTCTGAACTATTTGGACAAAGTGGTGATCAGATTTCCCTCTTCACTGCAGACAGAATACTAATCTTTTTGGATGAAATAAGAATGAACCCCCTTTTTTGACATACTGCAGGGAGATTTGGGGAGGAGATTAAACTATGCACTCATCCAACAAGATCCACACTGGCTAGGTGATTCTGGTAACCTGGTCAAGCTCTGCTCAGAACACATGTGCTGCCTAAGTAGTACAGGAGGTGGCTACTCATTTCAATAAAGATGGCTTTAAACAGAACTTGGAATCGCCATAGTGGCAGTTGTTGTCCAAAAAAGTACCCCCCTTTGTGTGTTTTGGCAGTTTATATGGCTCATGGTGGGTCCTAGTGGAGAAAATCGACCCCTAGATCCACTACTGTCATCCACCCCTGGTTTAAGTCAACCCATATGGAAGCAAGGATGTTGCTAGAATAGATAAGACCGTTAGAATAGTCTAGGCCAGCAGAGGCTTTATTCTGCTCAGAAAAACAAACACCACAGTCTAACTTTTTCATTCCATATATTGGGTGGCCCTCTAGCATGTGCATTAGTGATGTTTGACTGGGCCTGCAGGCTAGAGTTCCCAGATCTCAGCGCCTGGGCCCATTTCTCTGGGCTGCAAGGCAAGGGGAGGAATCTCAGAGCAAGAGCACTGCTCTGAAAATAAAAATTCTGCATGGTAGATTTACTGGTGCCCCATATTCTGAAAGATGTTGCTCTTGTAGCAACACAGAAGTAGAAACCTTGAATCATATATTCTTTTACACTGTAAATTCTATACCCAAATTCATCAAGATATAGTCTACCTTTTGGTCAGGATGATGAAGGGAAGATCTGAAATCTTCTGTATAAAATTTTTGATGGAAGATAAATGCCCAAAGGTTAACTTAGCTGTAGCCAAATTTCCCTCTGAAGCTACGAAGATTAAAACCCTCTGTGTACAAAGAAATGGCCAGAGTGCAATTTAGGATTTCATATGTTTTTGTCATATGCAGAATTTATTGTTGATCATTTTTACTATTTGTACTTGTACATTTTGGTTCTTTGGACTGCAATAAAATGATGATGATGATGATGATTAAATATTTTGTTACCTTTAACTGTCTGCAGCTGGTCCCTGTTGTTGCAGGCTGCTTCAGGGCAGCATACTCCCCAGAGATGTCCTGTCTTCCCTCCCTCCTTTAATTTGAATGATTTGCTCCGAGCAACTGTGGCTGATGCTTATGACATCATTAAACACCATGCCTAGGTCTCATGGTTTGGCTGTGAAGTCTCAGGGCCTAGCCTGCTCCTGACCTGCACCCCAACTATGGGGCAGGGTGCTCAGAAACAAGCAAAAGAGCTCTTCAAAATGAGTTTCAGATACCTAAAGCTGTCTGAATGGGCTCTAAATTCACTCTGAATCTTTGTGAATTTTGCAACCTGGAGAAATTCAGCCTTGGCTGTTTGACCAACAATAGGCAGTAGACCAGCAGGTGGTGCTCAAGAATGCAAAGATTACCTGGCTGCTTTCTTCTATTTCTCTCTCTCCCTTTTGTAGTTCTTTACAACATGTTCTTAAAACTATAATACTAGGCAAATGTGCAGAAAACCTTGCTCATATGCTGTCCCCAAAATCCTTACAAGACCCATGTAAATGGGGGCTGGTATTATTATTCCCTATGGAGTAGGGGAAAAGCATAGAGGATTATGGTCTAGGAACTAGACCTGTCCTTTCATGTGGTTGCAGGGAAAGTGTGCTTGCAAGGTGATACAAAATGGGCCCTGGTTTCCTTCTGACATTTTTTCTGGTTTAATATTCATAGAGCGACTGATCTCTAAGAGTGTTGAGATAGTTCTAGCAGATGAGCTCTTGCAAAGCTTATCCTCATTTATTACTGGCCTGGTTCAGGAAACCTGCATGGTGAAATACTCTGGAATCCTTTTAAGTGTGTTTCCTTGGAACCACAAGTGAGTAGGAGGGAGAGGAAAGAACAGTGAAGCTTAACAGGAATATGACTTGAGTGATCAGCATCCCAAAGAGGAAAAGATAAGCTGGTCTTTTGGCAATCTTTCCTATTGTTGCAGCTAGACTGGTCCTTTCTGCTTGTTTTTCCATTGTGGAACTTCATTCCTCTGTTCCAGCCAGAATGCTTCAGGTGGAATGTTATTCTAGCCAAAGTTGGAGAGAAGTCTCCACCCATATAAGGAATCAAAGGGAATCCAAATGCTTCAAAGCCCAGAGGCTAATGAAGAATCTGGGAAAGAGTTGGTGAATGGTTTCTCTCTCAATCTCTCCACCACCACCCCCCACTAACAGATTATCTTTTAGATAACTTTACTGAGTCTTATAGTAGGGGTGGGCAAAGTTACCCTGGGGCCATTTTTTGCCCCACCCAAGGGGACCATTTTTCTATTTTTGTCACAAAATACCCCTTAGTTAGTGTGTGGGTATATTTGTCATGTTTTTACCCCTGGGCCATTTTAAGCTCAGAAGAGGACTTTTCTAAAACAGAAAATGAACAGGAAGTGACTTCCCATCATTTCATGTAGCTAAAAAATGACCCCGGGGGTTGGGAAAGAATGTGGTGAAAATGACCCCCCTGTACCTTAGAAGGCATTGGAGGAGCATTTTTGTGGTGGTATTGCAGTGGCATGGGGGTGTGGATTTTTTGCCTCCTGGGGGGGCTAATGCAGCCCCCTAGCCTCCAACAGTTGCCCACACCTGCTTTACAGATGTTTCCAAAGCCCACAAGCACGAAGAGCAGATGGTTTCAGAGTGGCATCTCCCCACACACAGTGGCTATGTGTTCCCTCTGAGAGAGGGTAGTTTTTGAAGGGTTCACAATCTTCTCTTTTTATTTAAAGGGTTTCCAGGGGACACCCCCCCCACCTGTTTCTGGTGTTTTCTGTTTGAGGGGCTATCCCAGTCCAAATCTGTTTAAAGATAAATAACCATAAGGAGGGAGAGCAAGGTCCTTGAAGTTGCTCATCATCCATGGTTGGACAACAGACTTTTAATAGACACATAGGTGCTATGATCCCAGTCTTTCCTATTCAGGCGAGATGCATTGTAACTCTGTCCATATTATACAAATACTTTATTCTTTTGTATATGTACATATAAATCAGCACATTCAATTTTATGCAAATGGCCACCTTCCTTTGTCTCCTTTTTGGGATGGTATGTAAATGGACAATCCACACCATATTCTCTTCAAAGCCCTCTGTGGCCTTGCTTCCTCACCATTGTCTCCCTGCTCTGATATTCTGATGCATCCTTGCCTATGACCTTCACTTGGCCACCACCCTCTTCCATGCAACAGTTTTCTGTTTGTAAGGAACTCTGGCTTGCTGTAATAGCTGATCTCTTGCACAGCTCTTCATGTTTTCCCAAAATGACTTTGCTTTTAAAAATCTTGCTGCCCTTTACATTTGCAACTGCCTTCCATAGGATCCAGTCACAGATTGATACAGACTGTAGAGCTGAAAACCAGAGAGATGTGGATTACTCTTTTTTTTAGTGACTTACTACAATGTCTAGAGACAACTTTTCTTGGGAAAACCTTTCAGGGGAAAAGGGACTCAAAACTGCAAACCTCTGGCTGCAGAAATGGTTGATTTCTGGGTTCTCTAAGTATTGGCTGCAAAACTGTTTGTTTCAAAACCAGAAGATGAAATCTTTTGTGGGGATAGCTAGTAGTAGACTAGGAATGGAAAGCACTGACTTTTGTATACACAAGGTCTCTAGTTTGATCCCTGGTATCTCCAGCTGAAAGTAGGGCTATTGTTCTTCACTAATTTTCTTCTTGAAAGAAGCAGCTAGTAATTTTAGGGATTGTCTTCTTGCAGTGAGAAAGTCTTTGAAAATGGTGATTCCAGACACTATTCACAAGTCAAGATGTATTTGTTACAAAATTCACACTTGGAGTTATTTTGCACGCAGCACAGCATTTTCTGCCAGGAAGCAGCATATTCTGCTCCAAAAATCATATTTCTGTACAAGAATACTTTTAAATTTCAGGAACAAAATGTGAGCCCTATGGATGACCCCTTGGAATGTCACAGGGCATGTGTGCCCTGACGATGTACAAGGGGCAGCCCAAATGATATAAATAAGCATGAGACATTAAGTATCTGCCACAGTACATGGAGTATGCCATTCAAATAAAAAAACCCAACTCTATCAAGTAAAGATCACCCAAACACATATACTTACTTTTAAAAGCAGCACTCTCACTTAGAGATTTGTCCCCTTTGGCCTGAGAGTTAGTGCCAGGCCCTGAGATCTGGCAACCCTATGTGGCAACATTTCCGTGGATGTGATGGAGGACAAGCGTCTAAGTTCTGCCTAATACTGTACAAAACTCAGAGAAACTCAGAGGTCTAGTGGCGATGGCAGAGGTAGAGTTTGGGAAAAGTTCCTTTTGGACTGCAATGTTTGGATTACAAGTTAAAAAGGAACTTTCCCAAGCTCTGGTCTGTTCTCTGGTTTACTTTTTGGTGCAAGATAATTCATTTTTCCTCTTTCCAAAAATGTTTAGGTTGTGAAAGTGGAACTGACTAGCAGGTCATCTAGAACAGACAACATAAAGGGAAGGTACCTCTTCACCTGTTGTGCATAACTTGTGGAATTCATGGCCACATGAAGAGCTTAATTTCACAGAAATTAAGAAGTCCAGTGACATCAGCTGAGCTAGTGCTTGGGAAATTCCCCACCCTTTTTTTTGGTAGTACAACTCCCAGAACCAAGACCCCCTCCCCTGGCCCACCTTGCTTCTGCCTGGGGGATTCCGTGAGTTGTAGTCAAAAAAAGGAACTTTTCTAAGTTCTAAGCTAAGCCAATTCCATTCTGTGATTCTTTCAGTCCCCTTGCTTCCCTCAAATACAGTTTGCTATGATGTTCATGTTAAAATAGCCTGCATACAATACCGAGACTGAATACCAAGCATGGCTGTATGCCAGGCAGAAGAAAGATGTGCCCACATCAGCAGAACAAGTGAATAGTGGTAGAGTGGAAGAAACCTTGGTTCCCGTGAGGTAGAGATCAGGTGGTTTGCCTGCAGGGACAGGCCTCTGTGAGAAGGAGGATTAAGTGAGTTGGCCAAGGACATCAGAATGCGCAATAAAAGATTAATGTCAATTGGCACCCATCTGCTCCCTTTCATCTCCGCTTGGACCCATTAATCCTTCAAATCTGATGGTGGTTCTCATCCTTTCTCACATGGAGTTTCAAGGAAAGAAAGAAGGCCATGACAATGCAGTCATAACTAAATTTCAACTGATGTGTGGCAATGTGAAAAAAAAATGTACAAGACTTGATTTTCCAGACCTTGGAAAAGTTATTTTTTGGACTATAACTCCCAGAACCCCCAGCCAGTATGGCCACTAGGGGTTGGATAGGTGGGATTGTAGAAGTCAGGGGGTTATGGCAGTTGTAGAGCAAAATTATTTTTTCCAAGCTCTGCTGGTTTACATATTTCTCTCTCCTCTCCCTGTCCAATAATCTTGAGATCCCAAGAATGCTTCATCCAATGAGGATGATCTCAGGATTTTCCAAAATCACAAAGATTCCAAGATGTTATGATTTTCATAGATCTGCAGAGTTCCAAAGTGGTGATGGATGAAGATCTCAAATTGTCCTGTGAGGATGAGGAAGATGATTGAGCCACACTGCCTCCTAGATTTCACAGAGTGAAACTAAACATTATCTTGGCAAGCCTGTGGCAAGCTAAAGTGGGTAACAGGCAAACTGGGCACAACAAAGAGAGAGTCAGCACAAAGGGGAAAAAAACCTGCTTAGTGAAGTGGCTCTTAACCTTTTCTTTACCAGGGACCCCCTTTAAATATCTGTTGTTGCTGTGGACCCCCAGGGCTTAACTCAAAGTTTAAAACCCTAATAATAATACAGTTACACCATCCATTAAACCTTCTCTCAGTGGCACTGGAGGGGGAGGGAAGACTTTTCTCCTGCTTCTTCCTGCAAGTTTATGGCTGGAGCAGATCAAATGGCAATGCACAGGCCAAGTCAGCCAGTCTTTGACTTGGATCCTGTCATGTGGCTACTCCACTGCAGGCAGGAGGTGAACCAAGAAGCCTTCAAGTCTTTGCAGACCCCCTGGGAGGGCATCTTGGCCCCCTGGGGGTCCCCAGACCACTGGTTAAGAACCACTGTCTTAGTGCCTGCATTCAGCCCAATGGAGTGTGGATACACTCGCAGGCCAAAATCCTACGTTGCATGGGTGTAGCAGAAATATTTATGGAGTTATGTTATACAGCCCCTAAAGTGAATACCAACATAGTGCAATGAGCATGGCTGACAACCTGTTGTGAAATTATAATGTGCAATGCACATTCACATGCTATTCTATGTACTTTAATCAACTACCACATGCACAACAGTTCCACATGTGCAACAATGCTTAAGCTGCTCTCAGATGGATATGACCCTTGCACATTGTCCCAACCACCTCCTCCATTCCTCATGCATAGTGCAACTTCCACCTGTGTACATCACTAATAGGATGCTGGTCTTCATATGTGTTGACTCTTGCAGCTTAATCACTCTACACAAGTGCTGGTATGACCCTCAGGTTTCTTAACAGGATTTTATCCAGCTGAGGACAACAAGGAAGGAGCCAGGCTAACCACCCTAGGGAGGGGGATCCAGAGTCTGAAAATGTGTGTCTGTGGAAGAAGGCTGGACTGTGATTAAGGAGACATCATGGAATGGATAATCCACTGTGCCTCAATGCAACCCATGCTAAAATTATCTCCTTGTATTTCAGATCTCTGGCATCCACATTAGCTTTGGCACTTTCCACCAGATGTTGGGTACATTCACATTACACAATGTGCTTTGATACTAGTTTAGCTGCCTTGGCTCATCGTATGGAATGTTGGAATTTGTAGTTTCACAAAGTACTTAGACTTCTCTGCTGGAGAGTTCTAGTGCTGCAGTACAGGAGGATGGGCTAGAAAAATCTCTCTTTTCCCAAACTACAAATTCTAGGGGGTTGTTTAGATAATGAAAAAAATCCTAATGGAATGTGAGGAGAATACCTTTTGTCTAGATGAGTTCCTGCAAGGATTCACCATATTTGAAGACCCAAAACTTCAAGTACTGTGTGATAACAGCCTTCTCTGTTTCTTGCAAAGTTTTTTTTTTAAGTGGAAATGAGCATTTTAGCCCATTTGAACACCCAGTTTGAATTGGGACACATCCCAGAAGTCAAAACATGATTGGTTGGATGTGTGTGTGTGTGTGTGTGTGTGTGGGCTTGCTGGTGACAAAGGAGCCGGCGCCACCATTGTTGATTTTTGGGGAAGTGAGCATCTGTTATTTTTGAGTGGCAAAGCAAAATAATAATAATACTATTTTAAAAAGCAGAAGATCGCTGTTCTGCATCTCTGATTTAACAAGGGGGGAAAGGGGTAACAGAGGGAGTTTTTGGAGAATAATAACATGAGTAATTTGTTCGCAGCCACCATCTTTATTAATGGGCATACGCCGAGTGGAGTTCAAACATGGATAGCTTCCCATGCCAGTGATCTTGCAAATGCATCATGGAGACAAATGAATGTTGCTGCAATGCTAAGTTAATATGCTATTTCCTGCAATTAATTCTCCCATCTAGCTGAGCCCTAGGATTCCATAAGATGGAAGTTAACATGGGAATAACGGCTATAATGGTGCTGCATGGACACATTCATTGACCTTCTATCCATATGTTCCACATGTGCCCATATGTGGTGATACTGAGATCTAGGTTGGAAAAGACCTGTGAACACAGATGTGGCCTTGGCAGGCAGAACTCTTTGAGTGGGTGGTAAACTCATATAACAAAGCAGTTGAGGACAGCCTGCAGAATCCATCACAGATCTAGTTGCTTATGGATCTTTGGTTCCAACTTGGACAGATCTCAGTGGGTGTCAGAAAAGATTGGGGGGAGGAAAGATTTTCAAAATGCTGACCATCTGAAAAAACAAGTTGAGGAGGATTCTGCTCCCTTAAAAGAAAAATCCTCTGTAAAAGGAAAGCAAAGCAGCCAAATTCTGTAGAACAGTCATCCCAACAAGTAGGTTCCCAGCAGCTGAAGTCCTATTTATCTGTTTGTGCCCAGCTTCCTAAGCCACAAAGAGACTCTTGTAGAAGCTTACAAACAATACAGGAAAAAAGGAACTAAATCTTCCTGTTCGTCTCCTCTTGAGTAGGCCCAGGGAATCTGCTGAAAGTATGTAAGTGTTGACCTATCAAATTGCCTTTGATCCAACTTCTCTAGTTTGAGAATGAATTGGATTTAAGCCAAAGAGTTTAGAAGATGGATCAGACTGACTGGGGGAGGTAGAAAAGCTCCACTGCCCCCCACCAAAGCAAAATCTAGCTTTGATATCTTGTCAAATAACATAAAGGGGCATCGATCAATTGCTTAACAGGAGAGTTTCATTTGTTTGCTGCAAACCTTAGTCCTCAAGTGAACTTTACAAGCTAAGAGAAGGCCCTGCTCTGAGGAAGTGCACCTTGAAACTTGGGTGGTAGTGGTGTACGCCACTGGAATCCTTTCATCTGACCAATGTGGAAAGCAAGCTAAAAAAATATCATTTTTTTTTAAAAGAGAACCTTCCATTTATAAAAAAAACAGGCTGGCTTATGAATGAAGCTATCAGTAGAATATACCCGCTGTGCAATGGTGACTTTTTTGGCCCTGCATGCATAGCATGACTTACATGTGTGCACGTCCCTAAGTTAATTCCAGACCCTAAAGTAACTTTTCCAAGTCTTCAAGTCAGCCTGGAACTCTTAGCACAACAGCTCTATAAAATCCCTACCAAGGATGAGCAATGTTTCCTGTTCTGTTCCCTTACTGTTCCATCTGTACACATTTTGCTATGTGTTCCCACCCTCCTTGAAAACCTACATTCCTGAATTCTCTTCTTTAAGCAAGAAGAGTTCTAACTTTAATTCCAGGGACTGGAACACACTGTGTTTTTGTCTCAGTTTCAGTTTGTTCAGCTTGTTTGCATCCTTCCACCTCCGGTATCTTGACAATGTGTGTCCACTGATTCATTTAATTCTGCCTGAAACACACACTCTCCCCTTCAATGGGCAGCCAGAATTCCCAGGGCTGTGAACTGATAAAACTCTGCCAAAAAGGCAAGCGTGATGTGGTGGCATGTTGTGACTTCACTGTGTTTGTCACTGTACATTGTTTTCCTGCTGCTTGCACATGCACAGCCTGCACTCCTGCACATTGGTAAGCTGCCACATGGAAAGACTTTGGATACAACTAACTGTATGATCCCCAGGACTAGACCAAAGCAATTTGTAGACTGAGAGGAAAAGGATGAGACAACAACCTGATCCTATTCCATGTAGAAAAGGCTACTGGACTGGCAGTTGAATCTTCTCTCAATGGGAGGGTGTTCTATACCACATTTCATCTTTATTTAATTTAATTTAAGATGAGGTGCCAGGCACAACCCAAACATGCCTTGGTCCAGTGACTGTTGAGAAACCTTTCCTCTATTCCAGCCGCCATTGCTCTGGCCTCAGAGGGAGAGAAGAGCAGCCAGGCATAGCTTGATAGTTCCTTGGTCCAGCAGGTGGTGAGAGCTCTCCTTCCATTTTCCAATTGCCAGTGCTGTGGCCTCTGAGGAGGAGAACAACAGCCAGGCACAGCTCCATTGTGCCTTGGTCCTAGAAGCTGGTGAGAATCATAGAATCATAGAATTACAGAGTTAGAAGAGACCACGAGGGCCATCCAGTCCAACCCCATTCTGCCACGCAGGAAATCTTGATCAAAGCATCCCTGACAGATGGCAATCCAGCCTCTGTTTAAAGACCTCCAAGGAAGGAGACCCCACCACGCTCTGAGGGAGTGCGTTCCACTGCCGAACAGCTCTTATTGTCAGAAAGTTCCTCCTAATGTTGAGGTGGAATCTCTGTTCCTGGAGCTTGCATCCATTGCTCCGTGTTCCAATCTCTGGAGCAGCAGAAAACAAGCTTGCTCCATCCTCAACGTGACACCCCTTCAAGTACTTAAACAGGGCTATCATATCGCCTCTTAACTGTCTTTTTTCCAGGCTAAACATACCTAGCTCCCTAAGTCTATCCTCATAAGGCATGGTTTCCAGACCTTTTACCATTTTAGTCGCCCTTCTCTGGACATGCTCCAATTTGTCCATATCCTTTTTGAATTGGATAGAGTGGCGCTATTACTTCCCTTGATCTGGACACTATACTTCTATTGATGCAGCCCAAAATCGCATTGGCCTTTTTAGCTGCTGCATCACACTGTTGACTCATGTTCAACTTGTGGTCTACTAGGACTCCTAGATCCCTTTCGCACGTAGTCTCGTTCAGCCAGGTCTCTCCCATCCCACTGCCGAACAGCTCTTACTGTCAAAAAGTTCCTCCTAATGCTGAGGTGGAATCTCTGTTCCTGGAGCTTGCATCCATTGCTCCGTGTTCCAATCTCTGGAGCAGCAGAAAACAAGCTTGCTCCATCCTTAATGTGACACCCCTTCAAATACTTAAACAGGGCCATCATATTGCCCCTTAACTGTCTTTTTTCCAGGCTAAACATACCCAGCTCCCTTATTAGATTGTAAGCCTGAGGGCAGGGAACTGTCAATTTGTAAGTCATTCTGGTAGCCTTTTTGGGTGAAGGGTGGCAGGGTATAAATACAAAGAAGGAAGGAAGGAAGGAAGGAAGGAAGGAAGGAAGGAAGGAAGGAAGGAAGGAAGGAATTTCCTGCCTTCCTCTCAACATGGGATCCAAGGCAGCTCGCAGTTTAAAATGCAGTACAGATTTATAAAAAAAAGCTTCTGGGATTTGTAGAATTCGAGGAACCTCATAGACCTACCAGTCCCAGGTTTCCATCGGATGGAGCCATGACAGTTAAAGTGGAATCATAGTGCTCTAATTGTGTCGTGTGAAAGGGTTTCACCACAGATCACTAGCTTGAAGAAAATCTAGACTAGCCAAGATGTTGCTCTTCCTGTTGACACCAACATATGCAACTTCTATCGAGGCAGAATAAGCTCAGTCTCCATTGCTGGATGCAGCGCTATACCCATGTGTCATATATGAAAAGAAACATGCCATCAAATCCATGCTTGTGTGTTTGTGTTTGAGGGAGGGGTTCAGTTCTCTGTAAAACAGGGATAAAGAACTGCAGTGAGGGGCACTTTTTAAATTCCTTTTTCATCTGTGGCAGGCCACAACACTGGATTTTGGGCTAAAAATCTACTGAAAAATATCTCCCCGAAGGGACCAGACACCTTCTTCTGATTTTAACAATACATTTTCTATAAATTTGCAGCCAGTTTTTGGTGTCTGGTGGATCAGGAGCTTTTACAGGTAAATTGTTGTTGTTATGGGTCTCCTATTTGACTCTGAATTATAGCAACCCTACTACAGGGTTTTCTTGACCGGATCTATTCAGAGGAGGCTTGCCTTTGCCTTCCTCTGAGTCTGAGAGAGTATGACAGAACCAATATTCCCCAATGGGTTTCCGTGGCTGAGCATGGATTCAACCCGTTGTTGTTCCTGTTGTTGTTGTGTGCCTTCAAGTCATTTCTGACTTATGGCAACCATAAGGTGAATCTATTATGGGGTTTTCTTGGCAAGATTTTTTCAGAGGGGGTTTGCCTTTGCCTTCCTCTGAGGTTGAGAGAGTGTGACTTGCCCAAGGTCAAGGTTTCCATAGCCGAGTGGGGATTCGAACCCTGGTCTCCAGAGCCATAGTCCAACACTCAAACCACTGCATGACACGGGCTCTCATTCAAACCTTGGTCTCCCACAATCTTAGTCCAATCCTGACTCGCAATGGTTTTGTTATTGTTGATCTGTACCTGCAAGTCAACTCTGGCTTATGGTGACCCTATCCTAGGGGTTTCTTGGCCAGATCTCTTCAAAGGAGGTTTGCCATTGCTTTCCTTCCTTGAGAGGGTGTGACTTGCCTGAGGTCCCCCGGGTGGTTTCCATAGATTTGTATCCTGGTTCCCCAGAGTCTCAGTCCAGTACTTAGAGCATCATATCATACTGGTTCTCACAGGTAGACTGCACTTCCAGAATTGACCATGGCTTTTGTGCATCTGAGGGTTTGAGGAATTCAAACATGGACTGAGTTGAGCTTGTTCAAGCTTGGAAGTTTAGTCTGGTTAAACAACTGAGCTGATGTTAGCTTGAAGCTGTTCATATTGTATTCCCGATAAGCATACATAAAACACAGGGCATTATCATAACAAAAGAGAGCCAGGAATGTGGCATTCATCTCTTGCTATATTTGGATATCTCATAATATTTGCATATTTCAGAGAACACTGTAAAAACATAACACAAAATATCCTGGCAACATGTGGCAAATGTGACTAGGATGCTTTGGAAAAACATCAACCCAGCTTTATGCGGTGCACATTACAACATCTGGCAAACATCTGGGGATAACCATTTAATTTTTCATCTTCAAGGGGGGAGTAGAAGGCGAATTGCCCTTTTTTGTAAGAGAAGCAAAAATGTACAAATATTCTTTTGATATTCTTTTCTCTCCCCCACCCGCCCAACTCAACATTTACACAGCTAATTTACAAAAAGGTTTTAAGGAGAAAGGGTGGGTGAGCAGGTGAGAGTCTTAGCCAGGTTGATATGTTAATGTTTAGCCAGGTTGATATGTTAATATTAAGTAGAACTGAGCTTGTAAAGATTCAATCACAGGTCTCCGTGGACTGTAAAAGAAATACAGGGGATTTGATGGGATGGGATCTCTTTCACATAACACAGTTACAACACTGTGGTGCCACTTTAACTGCTATGCCTCCAACCTATGGAATCCTAGGATTTGTTGTTTGATGAGGCCACAGAGCTCTCTGGCAGAGAAGTTTAAATATTGCATGAAACTACAAACCCAAGGATTCTATAGAATGGAGCTTTGGGAGTTAAAGTGGAATATAGCACTGAGGCAGCTGGCACACTGAAGAAATAGTGCAGCCTGACACTGCTTTAACTATCATGGCTCCATCTTATGGAATCCTGAGATTTGTAGTTTGTTGTGGAGCACCAGAGCTCTCTGACAGAGAAGTCTATCTCTCAAAACTACAAATCCCAGAGTTCCATCTCATTGAGCCATGGCAATTAAAGCGGTGTCAAACTGCATTATTTTTTGCAGTGAGGCAACAGCTTAGGACTGTGGTGTGTGAAAGGGTCCCAGGTGACTGGTATCAAAACTGCTGTACAGTACTTGCATCCTGGGAAACCTCAACTCTTCAGGTGTAATACATGCATCAAGGGTGACATCTAGTGGCTGTTATGGAGAATCTCAGCTCATGCTTCAGTTTTATAAGATTCCAACTGCTGCTCCACTGTGTGGCTAGATAATGACACGTCTGAGTAAATTACAGTTGTCCCTCCACATTCACGGATTTGACATTCACGGATTTGAGTATTCACGGCTTGAAAAATATTCTTAAAAAAATAACAATCCTAATAGCAAACCTTGATTTTGCCATCTTATATAAGGGACACCATTTTGCTCTGCCATTGCATATAATGGGACTTGAGTATTCACGGATTTGGGTATTCACGGGGGGTCCTGGAACCAAACCCCAGCGAATGTGAAGGGACAACTGCACAATACAAGGCAATGGCTTGGGTAAAATATTTTGCGACAGTTGTCTTAGCACCTGTCCTTTCAGGGTGTATGTATGCTGTTGTTGTTTTACTTTGTGATGCAGAACCCACAATGTGTTGACTACAGAACTCAGATTTCTCATAACTGGATTATAAATGGGTCTATACCAGTGGTTCTTAACCTGTGGTCTGCGGACTCTCAGGGGGGCCACAATGTCCTCACAGGGGGTCTGCTTGGCCCACCTCCTCCCTGCAGTGGAGTGATGGGAGCCAAGGCAAAGGCTGGCTGGCTTGGCCTGTGCATTGCCATTCAATCTGCTCCAGCCACAAACTTGCAGGAAGAAGCAGGAGAAAAGTCTTCCCTTCCCCTCCAGTGCCTCTGAATGAAGGTTTAATGGATGGTGTAATTGTATCATCATCATCGTCATCATCAATATTATTTTAAATCTTGAGTTAAGTCTTGGGGGTCCATGGCAACAAAAGATATTTAAAGGGAGTCCCTGCTAAATAAAAGGTTAAGAACCACTGGTCTATACAGCTGATTAGCAGGACTCTAAACACAGGCCTTCAGCAGGTTTTTTTCAAAGCCAACAGAGAGTGTAGTGTCATGGGAAAATTGTGAGTATCTGGGTTGTTGATAAGACAGCAGTGTATCATTTATTCACTGTATCTAAATTGCAATATGTCTGTAAATAAAGGAAAAAGAGGAGAGACCTGCTGTTATTTGTCCTATGCTGTGCCATAGCCCTTGAACCCTTCAGCCATGAAACACTTCCCAATCTGGAGTTTATAGAATCCAAGAGTTGGAAGAGACCCCAAGGGCCATCCAATCCAACCTCTTGCCTTGCAGCAATACACAATCTAAGCACTCCCAATGACAGATGGCCATCCAGCCTATGTTTAAAAACCTCCAAAGAAGGAGACTCCACCGCTTGATAAAGTGGGGGCTGGGCGGCAACCATGCCTTCTGTTGCAGGGGGGCGGGCTTCCACAACCTGGGTGCAGCCACCAAGAAGACTCTCTCTTGTGTTCCCACCAACTGTATCTGTGATGATGGTGGGATGGAGAGAAAGCCTTCCCCTGAAGATCAGTTCAACACAAGGTTTGTGTGGCTCCATGAATGCATAACTCTACATGTGCCAATTTATTTTACGCAACCCTGATGTAGGATCTCGCCTTGTATCTTTTCCTTTTGTACCATTTTTAAAAATGACATTTATTGTCCTGCTTGTTGTTTCATTGTATTTGTGTGTTTTGTGTTTGTATATTTGCTGTATTTTTCAAACTAGAGAAGGAATGTAAGTCTGTTAAGTAAATAGATAAAACAAATATTGTTTCCTGCCTAGCTTGGCCTGAAAATAAAAAGGGATCTGCTCTACTAAAAGATTTCGGATTTCCTACACTGTTCTTTCCCTGGCATGGGTGAGGGGTTGGGGGGTGTTATTTCTGTTATCATTCATTGCTTCATCTTCCTTGACTTTCCAGTAAAACGAGAGGCCCTTTTTAATAAACGGATGACTGCTGCTAGCCAAAGCATGTCCGGGTGTCAAAATGCTATGTGCATAGCTTTATTTGGGCAGAGGCTGGCAAATTTCAAGAAGAAAAAATGCCAATGCCTTGCAGGTAGGTGGAGCAGGAGGAATGGCAGAGAAGAGTGCCCACACCCGGAGATCTTATTAAAATTCTTTGCTCACCTATGCAACTGTGATTTCCCAGGTGCTCCACCCGCCTCCTCTAATAAAATGGAGTTTAAAAGCTTTGTGTTCCAGTTGGGATGCTCCTGGCCACAGTATTGTACGTGTAAAGCTATCAACAGTTCAGAAAACACCTTCTTGGTACTGTGATTTTTCAACACTCCTTGGTACATACCTGCCAACATTTCACAGATGAAAACTGGGGCACATGTGCATGAGCGACATCGGTGTGGTCAAGATGGCAAAAGTTATTAATGGGGAAGAACGCACAAGCTAGGAGGCTGCAGCAGTTTGTGGTTGCTTGAGCTTCCTGGGAAGGGCAAGATCCTACCCTCTCCTCTCCCTCTTGCTGAGTTAACTGAGCGCAAGCTACTTTTGCACTTTGAACTCACTTTGCAGCAACTGAAGGAAACTGAGGTGGAGAGAGAAACTAGGACATCTTAAAAGCAGGTGAAAAAGTGGGACAACAGAGGATTAAATGGGAATGTCCCTGCCAATTCACAACAGTTGGAGGGTACGTTGGTAAGTTTACATTAGCCTAATGGAATCGGAAACTTCTGATCATGCAGTGGCCAATTGGACCCTCCCCAAGACCTCAGTGGGCCTCCCTGTCCAAGCCCCAGTTTCTCGATAAAAGCCAAATCACACCGCCCAAAATCTCAGGCAGGACTATGAGTTGCCATTTATTTTGGGCTCTCTTAGGCCCATTTTAGGCCAGAAAAAGCCTCTGGAGTCTGGGTCCATGTATACCAATGTTTGTGGATGCTTATGTCCTATTATATAGAATTACGTATAAAATGATATCCCTTATATAAAATGGCGAATTAACACAATATTAACACAATATAACTGTTTGCAGGGTTTGAATGTCAAACTGCACAAAGGTTCCCTTGGAACAGCATATGCTTCTCTCCCTCCTGGAGTGGTACCTTTCATTTCCACTGATGGTGGTAGACTGCTCCTGAAAGTAGAGGCTTCACAATTTTGTCATCCTGAATTATGGCCCTGGGTAGATTTCTCCCGCTCCTCTACCACTATCACTGTATTTGTGCCATCTTGTTTAAAGCTCCCTAAACCAATGTGACCAAATGGAGGCATGATCCCATCTTTTGGCAGCAAATTCCATGGACTGTGTGGAATTCACTGCCACAAGGTGAAATTACAGTAGGGATAATACTTCATAAATTATGTGAAGAAGTATCTCCTTTCTGTCTTTCTTTTTTGTCTATTCTGGATGTTCTGTTGGCCAGTTTCATTTTTACAATCTTTTTTTTTTGGAGGGTGGAAGAAATAACATCTTTCAACAGAAACTAAACTGGAGAATAGAACAGTGCTTAGAAAAGTTCCCTGTTAGATTCCAGCTCCCTGACTCTCCCCACAAGCATGGCCACTGATGGGATTATGCACATTCATGAGAGGGGTCATGACAGAGAACAAGGAGCAGAAGAGTTCTACCCACACCTGTTACACTGTGAAACCTCCAGCTTCAGGAGCAGTCTACCACCAATAGTGGGGACCGAGGATGCAGTTCTGGGAGAAAAACAATGTGCAGTTCCAAAAGTACCTTCGGTTAGTCCAAAATTTACATCATACAGAAGTTGCATTGTGTGAATTAGCGTGACCTATTGTGCTGGTGTGGGGATTCTGGGAGTCATCAGCTTTTGAACACTCTGGAACAGATGCACTACACAGGCTCATCTTCACATATCCTATTTCTGGGCAGCGCCATCTCGAATGTTTTCTGGGGCCACCACCAACTAGCCACTGCTACTGACGCTGTGGTTGGAATTAGTCCCAAGTAGAGTAGACCCACTATGAGATTTATTTATGTGTTGACTCACCAGTCAACAACAGGACTCAGGCTACTATGGGCTCTCCCAGCCTGTGCTTTTCCTCCCTGTTTCAAGCATCCTGACTCAAAACTACAGAGGCAGAGGGAGAATCCCGGAGAGAAGGTAAGCAAGGGGCCTGGGTGGAGCAGCAACATCACATGCCCCACCTTGCTTTCATGTAGGCCATCTGGGGCCCCAAGGCAAGCCCCGTGTGTGCTCGCTGGGCGTCAGCCAGTCCCATGACGCTACTCTGGGTTGAGTTGAGACTTGACCGAGCTTTTAAGTTAATTGCAATTAACTGAGCAAATGGCATTGGCTTGCATTCACACACATACACAGAGCCAGTGGCCATGGGCCAAAGAAATCAAGCAATGGGATGGTAGAGTCCAATAAATGAATACATAATCAGGACTGGGTTCAAAAGATGATGATGATGATGATGATATTCATTTATATCCTGCCTTTCCCCCAATACTGCGATTCAAGGCAGCTTACAACTTATTAAAAACAGTACAGATTTATGCAAACTATGCAAAAAAAAAATCAGTAAAAATATATGAAGATAAAATAATTTAAAAAACAACATGTAGAGTTAAAATCATTAAAAGACCCCCCCCCCTTTCTGGCTTTTCTTCATTCTTTGCGAACGAAGTTTCAGGAAGGACTTATCCCGTGCTTTCTGCAAGTGCAATAATGACTAAAAAGGCCAATCCGAGATAAACAAGTCTGGTTGCAGAAAGCACAGCAGAAGGTCTCCTTGGGTGATGTTTCCGGGTTGTGATTCTTTCTGCGTTGTCATTTCTCTTCAAGACTTGTTTGGCGTGAGTTCTCAAATAAGGCTGCAGCATTGCAGATAGTGCGTCTCCATGCCTCCCGATGTGAGGCCAGGGCGGACCACTGTTGGTGATCAATTTGGCCAAGCCTGAGATGTTGTTTCAGGGAGCCCTTGTATCGCTTTTTTGGAGCGCCCCTCTTATGCTGACCCGTGGCGAGTTCACCGTAGAGTACTATTTTTGGGAGGCGATGGTCCTCCATCCTAGAAATGTACCCTGCCCAGTGCAGCTGTGTTCTCAATATCATGGCCTTAATGCTGGTGTGTGTGTGTGTGTGTGTGTGTGTGTGTGTATAATCAACAAAATAGCACAGCACACCATTAAAGCCCATCACAGGATGCATCTAGACTATAGAAATAATGCAGCTTGACACCACTTTAACTGCCATGGCTCCATCCTACAGAATCCTAGGATCTGTAGTTTTGTGAGGCGCCAGAGCTCTCTGATAGAGAAGGCTAAAGACTTTGTAAAACTACAAATTCCAAGAATCCATAGAAAGGAGCTACAGCAATTAAAGTGCTGACAAACGGCATTATTTCTACAGTGTAGATGCACTCACAGCAAGTTTTAAAAAGCCTGGGGGGATTAGCATGCTTTTACTTGCTGGCAGAAGGAGAGCAAGAAGGATGCCATCCTAGCCGTGCTAGAGAGGGAGTTCCAAAGTCTGGCAGAAGACACCGAGAAGGCCCTCTCCCTTGTTCCCACCCAACAAGTCAAAGAAGGTAGTGGGGGCTGAGAGAAGGCCCTCTCCCTTGTTCCCACCCAACAAGTCGAAGAAGGTAGTGGGGGCTGAGAGAAGGGCCTCTCCCGAAGATCTTAGCACTCTAATGGACTCATGCAGGGAGAGATGGTCCTTCAAATAGACTATTGTTTCAAAATTGCCCCTTTCTGGGCAACCAATGTTGCTCCCTTGCAGGTATGAAGAACAAAACAGATGAGGAAAGGTTGAAGGAGTTTGGCACTGCTTTTAACTGCTATGGCTCAATGGTATGGAATTCTGAGACTTGTAGTTTTGCAAGAAAATTTAGTCTTCTCTGTCAGAGAGCTCTGGTGCCACAACAAACTACAGATCCCAGGATTCCATAGGATGGAGCCATGATAGTTAAAGCAGTCTCAAACTGCCTTATTTCTGCAGTGTGGCAGAAGCCTTGGTAAAGAGAAGACAGGTGTGTGTGTGACTTGATTGCTCTCTTTAATACCTCAAGGGCTGCATTGCAACCCCCATCAGCCCCAAGCAGCATAGTCCATTGTGAGGGATGATGGCTTGGACAACATCTGAGGGCCACAAGTTGCCCATGGTTGGCAGCGGTTCTTGTTCTTTGCCCTCCTGTTGTTTTCCCACTTCAGCTCCCAGAAACCCCAGCCAGCATCAACAATGGTCAGGGATTTTGGGAGATGAAGTCTGAAAACAATAGAGAACAATGACCTTAGATGGTTCAGTTTGTTTTACAGGATGTTTCCCGGCCCTTTTAATGAATTCCTACATAGTCAACTCTAGGATATCATTGTGGTTTGAGTATAGAATTCTATGCTGTGATTTGGTGTAGCATGCCTTCAATTTGTTTCTCGCTTATGGTGACACAAAGGTGAATCCATCACAGGGGTTTCTTGGCAAGATTTGCTCAAGGGGGATGATTTGTCTTTGCTCTCCTTTGAGGCTGAGAGAGTGTGGCTTGTGTAAAGTCACCCAGTGGGTTTCCTTGGCCAAATGAGGATTCCAACCCTGGTCTCATGAGTTTTGGGATTTTATCAGACTAGTGCCTAAAAATGCTGTAATTCCACTATTGAGGATTACAGCAATTATTGCACATCACTGTGATAGCGTGATACTATGCCGTAATTGTGCAATACTACTGCCACAGAATCATTGTACTGTCACCACTAGCAGTTTAAAAATGGGATTTTACTTCCATGATTTTGTATAGGTGAGATTTTGGCTGTTCCATGAGAAGATGTGACTTTGGGGTTGGCCACATGGTGAAAATACTCCTCACAGAATTTGCTCAAAAAATGAGCTGTCTTAACGGGATCCCACATTGTCTAATTGTATTGTGAAGAAGGGGGCAAAAAAGAAAAACTATGTGAGGGAGGTCTTTGCAGCTTTTCCCAACTTTTTAAAAAATAACTCCAGTGATATGTGCATTTTCACTTGTTAAGACAAGTGCTTCGACATGAATCACTTCCTCATACAGGACACGGTGCAAACCTGATTGGCTGGATGAGCAAAGGGGGTGGGGCTGGGTTACAGGGCAAGCATCCACTGCCGCCATATTGGATTTTCACTTTAGCAAATGATCACTAAGGTGAAAAAAACAGTGGTTTCTGCTAGCCTTTTTTCTCTGTTTTTGGGAAAGGTGGAATATTGCTTGTATGCACCATAAAAATAGCTTTTTTTAAAAAAAGTTCAGTAGTGGCAGATTTAAAAATGGGAGTAATCCACATGCTCAGCTACAGGCATGTGACATTTATGGGGGTTGTAAAACCATTAAGACAGGTTGCAGCTGTTGCGACTTGCTATTACTGTAGAGCAGTCCTTTTTTTCCCTTTGTGTCGACAGGCCCTTTGTTTATACACGCCTAAAACACACAAATAACAAAAGAAATCAATGAATAAAGACTTAAACAAACATAAAAACATACCAAAAAAAGGTGACAGTTCATCAAAACAGCATCCTGTTCATCCTGTGTTTTCATTGGGAAAGGAGAGCAGGGGGGAAAGGACCATCCATTTATGCTGTAATTGCGCGATTACAGCAGGATGTGATTTCTCACACTCATCAATACTGCAAAAAGAGCAATATTGAAGGCTATTCATGGATTTTCCCATCAATGAAAAGTGATGAGCAATTAATGCATGGAGCACACATTGACCATGGAAGGACAATGGAGATTATCAGACATGTAAAAACTTTGTCAGAATAATGCAACGAGAACAGAAACGGGCGACATTATCAGACAACATTGTCCTTCAGTGTTCTGGAAGCATAGCACAGGTGTTAATAAAGCATTCATTTTTATTGGCAGCTTAGCCACATCAATAAAACAGTGAATCCTCATCCATGCCAGTGCTACACCCTGGGAATGACTGAGGATGCAGGCGTCTGATAATGTTGCCCTTTCTGTTCTTATGGTGTTCTTCTGATGTGGTTTGGACGTGGGTTTTTTGCCACGTTTCCCCACACCTGGTAATCTCCAATGGCATTGTGTGACAACGGGAACCTATTTGCAGTACTGTCATGCTGTAATTCTGCAATTACAACCTCATCTGATAAAGCACATAGTCCAACGCTGAAACCACTACACCATGCCGGTTCCCATGCTGTGATCTACTGTTAACTAATCTCTTATTGCAGTCCTTCTGGGGTGGATCATCTTCCCACAGTCCACTACGTGTTGCTGGGATGGTCTGAAGCAGACGGCTGCAGCTCCAGGCCTGTTTGCTAAGAGCAGGTTGTTCTAGAACATTGGGTTTTCCCAGCCTGTGGCTAATTAAAAGCGTGGTTTGAATCACACAGGTTCATTGACCTCACCTAATGCATACAGGCACATGGTTTTATATTGTTTCAATTTGAACTTTTTAATTTATGCAGTATTTAATGTGGTTTTAGCATGTCTAAATTATTTTTACTCCCTCCCCCCGTTGTCTTAAATTTTAGATATTTCTACTTTAAGCGATCTTGTGACATGGAGCAGGATAAATACAGCTGGAGCTACAGTGGTATAATGCTTTGAGTCCTGGACTAGGACTCTGGAAATCCAGGGTTCAAATCCCTACTCAGCCATGGAAACCCCACTGGGTGACCTTAGACAAGTCACACTCTCTCAGCTGTAAAGGAAGGGAACAGTAAGCTACCTCTAAACCTGGCTAAGAAAACTGTATGGTGGGGGTGCTATAAATTGAAGTCATCTTGAAGGCACATAACAACAAGAAATAAGGTAAATAAATAAATAAATAAAACAAGTCGTTCAAAGGACATGAAGGAGGTTCTGGATCTGATACCCAAGATCTTTAATTTAAAGGATCTGATGGTGCAGTCACACTATGCTGTTGTAACCCTTTGCTGTCACTGTAACTGCCATGGCTCTATCCTATGGAATCCTGGGATTCATAGTCTCATGAGATACTTAGAATTTTCTGCCAATGAACTTAGTGCTATAGGTCAAGAGAGTAGTGAATTCAAATTCCTTTACCCAACTACATATCTCAAGATTCCATAGGATGGAACTACAACATTTAACCTGAAATTAAACTGCCAGAATTGTGGGGTGTGGATGCATCCTGAGACGCCGGAGCTGGGATTGAATTCTCTCTGTCAGGCAACATAGAGGGAGAGCAAGCAGGGCTTGGAAAAGTTCAGACTATATGTTTTTGGACTACCCCTCCCCCTGTGGCATGTTACCTGGGGGCACTCTGGGATTTGCAGTCCCCCGGAAGTAATTTTTCCAAGCTCTGTGTATGCTCTGAGTGTGCAAAAAGAAAAAAGAAAAAGACATTTCCTATGCAGACAACGTAATAATTCCTGTTCAACACTTTGGGATTTTTGAATACTAGTGGGGAATGGCACAAAATTCTCACTGGCCTATTCTTCTTCTTAAGGGGGTTTCCCAGCTATCAGGAAACCTGTTTTTAGACCTGGGAAAGAATAATTTGGAATATTTTCCCCCTTCCTAACCCTAGCTTTTCTACTTATTTAGAGGAAGGGTGGGTTGCTTTTATGGCCAAATAGTGTGCAACCCTCTGCAAGTGACCTGTTCAAACACCTGCAAGAGCTTGTTTCTTCCTCATCAACTTACTAAGTAGAGAGGAAGAAGGAGAAAGAGTGGGTTCACTTAACTTTGGCTTCATCTACCACTGGCTGTAGCCCCACCCCAGTGCCACGTGGCCCCTGACAGATTAATTCCAATTGAATATAGCCCTTGATAAGAAAAATGTTGGCCACTCCTGTTTTGGAGTTCTGTAATATTTAACATTCTTCATCTGGCATCCTATTAGTGACATACACAGCTATAAGATGCACTACACATGCGGCATGACTTTCTTGGAAAATGCTCAAATGTCATATCCAGCTAACAGAGGCAAAAGTGGAATTGTGCATGTGGGACTGTTGTGCTTGTGGTAGCGCACTGAAGTATATAGAACAGCATGCGGATGGACATTGCTTCAACACATATTGCCTCTGCACATCACACAATGCCAAACAGGTTGCCAGCCATTGCCCATTGATCAACATAAATTGCACTACACTGTTACTCAGAAAGAGGGGTTGCACAATGTGATTCCACTGGTGGGTATTTTTGCTGTGCTGACGTGATATAGGAACTTGGACTATCTGTGTTAGGTTTACGGAAGAAAGACAAAATTAATTAGTGTCTTCTGTCTGTAAAATGGGGGCATTTTTTTTTCTGAGGTGTGATTTTCTCACTTTATCAATGCTTAACTCCTTGACAATATTCCTGTTCTGTTCTTTGTGACTTCTTGTGCAGCATTTGGATGAGACTGTCTCCTTGAGTTCAGAATCCCTGAATGACAGTGAGAACTTGGAAGTTAGTGAGGAGGAATGTACGCTTGGGACAGGTGTCAAAGGGAGGACCCAATATGTCTCTCCAGAGGTTGTAGGACAGCAGTGCCCATCAGCCCCACCAAGCATTGCAATGGTAAGGAATGCTGAGAGCTGAAGTCCAACAAGGTCACAGTTTGCTCACCCCAGCAAGACAATATTGTTTCCTTATGGCCTGATTCTGTTAGTCCTAACTAAAGTAGACCCCCTGGCTTAATGAGATTTACTTACATGTTTGCTCACAGCTCAACCATCGATTTGATAGATCTGTTTTAGTGGACCTAACCCAGGAGTATAAATACCTGCAAGCAAGATGAGGGCATTACCCTCCTCCCAAGAATTCTGTCCTCCCCAATGACATTTTCCTTCTGTCCCCAAATTTCTAGCATTGCAGACACTGAAAATCATTCCCACCTTGAATTCTCCTATTTGCTGTGTTTACCTTCCCTTGGTCACTTTGCCTGACCCTTTTCTTTGGATGGCAAAACTGCATTTCTAAACACCCAGCTGAAGTTTTCAGTTACCACAATGCTATAAATTTAGAGACTGAAGGAAAATTTCTCAAGAGATAAAGGCCTCTTATGGGGTGAGGGGGAAACACCCTATTTTTTTCTCCCCATAGCTACACATTTAGTAGGGCTGAGACAACAATGTGATTTTTCCTAAGTCGGTTGGTCTCTGAGCTCTGTTGGAAGCAATGTACTGTGAAGTCATAATTTCTAGAGGGTGATTAATGAGCAAGTAAGTCTAATTAATTCTAAGCACCCCTTCCATTTGAATCACTAAGAAGCTGAATTAATAACCTCATTCAGAACAAAGTGGGAATTATGAGCACGGCTGATAGGTTCACACCTACCATTTAGCAAAAAAAGAAACACAACAGCAAATATTGACTTGAATATTAAAGGAGAATGGAACGTTACAAGGAATACATGGTGGTGGTGGGAATTGTTCCCCAGAAAATAACAGCTTTGTTCTGGAATGTGCGGCACAGTTGTGGGGTGCTACAATGAGTCTTGAGGTGGAGCTTGTAACACGTAAAGTCTGGGACGTCCAGTCCTATGTCATGGCCAGGGCTGTGTTGCTACCACATTGGGAATGCTGCAAAATGAAGTGTGCTTCTCCCAGGGCTCATCTTGCATGGAAAATACCAGTCTTCCCCCAATAACTGGTTGAGTGCTCTGTTATCATTACTTTTGGAAGATGATCCTCTATCTTCACTGAACATAGTTTGGCATTCAGGTGTTATAAATAATCTAGCTATCTGCAACAAGCTATCTTTGGGGAAGGATGATGAGGATGTAATGAAGAGCTAGCATGTTGTCGTGGTTTGAGTGTTGGCCTAGGACTCTGAGAGACCAGGGTTTAAATTGTCACATCTGTTAAAAAAAAACAAAAAACAAAACACTGGGCAAGTGACACACTCTCAGCCTTAGAGAAAGGCAATGGCAAAACTCCTCTGGGCAAACCTTGCCAATAAAACCCTAGGATAAGGCCACCCATAAGCTAGAGTTGACATACAACCAAAATTTGTAGTGTGAGGCCTGTTTTGTAGTTTGAGGCATGGTAGCATCAGTAGTTTGGAGTTTGAAGCCTATACATAATGAGATATCTTGGAGATGGGACCCAAGTCTAAACACGAAATTCATTTATGTTTCATATACACCTTAAGTATATAGCCTGAAGGTAATTTTATACACAATATTTTAAATAATTTTGTGCATGGAACATAGTTTGTGTACATTGAACCTTCAGAAAAACACATTTTTTTTATGTCTTGCTTTGTGGGTTTACCTTCCTTTCTTTTAATCCTCTCCTCTCCCTGGAGGCAGGTCTCCTCCACCCCACAAGTGGCAGCTTCCACAGCAAACCAGCTGCCATACTTGCCAGAGCCTCTCTCGTGCTCTCTCTTGGGGGGGGGGCAGTCCCATTTGCCAAGTTCCTCCACAGTGAATGAGTGAGTGTGTGGGGAGGGGGAGACAGGTTGGACTTAAGCCCTCCTGGTTCGTGCTGTCTGCCAAGACTCGGAAAGAAAACGCCACCTTGGGGAATTTGCTTCTTGCCTATTACTTCCTGGTGGATGGAGAAGAAAATGAGGAGGTGATGGCTGAGCAGCTATTCCTGAGCACTCATCCACCCCAGACATGGGCTGCTGTTTGTGGGAGATGGGTGCCTCCTTCTCTGGGTATTCACTCATTGTGCCCATAGGGAGCCAGAGGTAGCACTTCCCAAAGCTGCTCACTCATCCTGCAGTCACTGGGTGGGTGGGCGTGCTTGTGGGGAGGAAGGGCAGGTGAGAGCAGCCACACTGCCACCACCATCACTGCTGTCAGAGTTGGCTGAATGAGATCTGGGCCCTGGCTGTGGAAGCAGAGGGGAGAGGAGTGGGCAGATTTTTTGGCACAGGGCTCTCTTCAAGGCCAAGGCTGCAGATGGTTGTCAGCAGCTGCTGCAGCTGCATCTTGCTCTAGACCTCACTTTGTCTGGGGGTGGAGGTGGTGGAGGAGGAGCAGCAACAGCCCCACTGCAGCTGCCACTTGTGCAAAGTTTGGCTGAGAACTCAGCCACACCATCTCCCTCCCTGCCTCCACTGCTGCCCCGTCATGTCAGTGCTCAAAAAAGTTACAGATTTCAGAATATTTTGGATTTCAGAGTTCCAGATAAAGGAGACGCAACCTGCATTCTAATTTTTAGCTCTGAACTACATAACTATAGGATGAGGCTCTGGCCTCCCTGAATTTGAATTACTCCTCTAGGATTTGACTTTGAGTGCTTGAAACCAGCACTGGCTTGTAGCTTTGGGTGATGAAACTGCATCGAGTTTTAGTCTGAACTGTAAAGGAGCCATCCAAGATGCAAAACCCTATCCCCTAAAATAAGGTCAGCAGTTTCAATAGCTCCTTTAAAGTTCCACTAAAACCCAGAATAAATTCACTGTTCCACTCACATGGGACTGAGCAGATACTCCTGCCCAAGACTGTGCTTTTAACCTCTAGGCCACTTGGGCAGATGGGTGGCTCCTTTAATTCCTCAATGTGCTGAAATATGATGGACTCCCTGACCACATCATCTCCCATGGCATGTCCTCCTGACATCACTGTATTGTGGTTTGCTCTCTGTTGCTTCACAGCATTGATAGCTGCTACCAGTAAGAGTGGAAACATTCAGTATGTAATGATTTCAGGTTGTGGACTAGATGTCAGGATATGTCATGCTAAAGAAGCAGTGCTATGTGGTGGCATCATTATCAGACCAAGACTGGAAAGAGGCTGGGGTTCAAGTCCCAGGGTGAGCTTGGGCCACTCACTGTCTCAGTCTAACATCACAGGGTTGTTGTGAGGTTAAAATGGTGTGTGAGTGTGATGGGGGGCAGGATAGGTTGATTATTAGGTAGTTAGTTAAGTTATCCCAGCTTTTTCCCAATGTGGGACTCACACTATGTTGCCTTGAACTCCTTGGAGGAAAAGTGGAGCAGGGCTGTTAAGGATAGGGTGACCTTGAGATCTCTTACTCATAGGGCTTCCAGAAGTGGAAGTCGACCTGAAGGCAGTTAACAACAAACCACAAATCATGAAATTGGACTTGGGCTGGACCATCCTTCAGACAGAATGGGGAATTCTACTGGTGGCAGAGGTTAGTTTTCATCTCGCATAGGTCCATTTTTGCCAGCCTTGAAGTGATGTGATGTTACTTGTGGTTTGGGTTTTGATCTACTTTTTAACCATTTTGTACAGGGTCACGGGGATGTGAAATCAGCAATATGCTCATGTTTTCCATCAATTTTGTACTGTTGCTGCTAGGTTATTTACATCCTTTTGGTGACGTGGCCATGAAAAATTGCTTGACTTTTTAAAAAAAATTGGGGGGGGGAAGAAAGACTGGGGGGGGGGAAGGGATTGAGTGGATATGTGGCTGATAGACTACATTTTCCTACCCCTGAAATATGGGATACTGTCAAACAGAGGACTGTTGTGTGCAAAATAGGACACATGGCTACCCTAAATAGAAAGAAGAGAAGAGGTCCATCATGGTTCCTTGTGCTGTTAAAGATTTTATCAGAGGCTAAATCACTGATATTCATCACCATCTCCCACTACAACTTTTTTTTTTTTGGCTTTGTCTCCGTGCTTGCAAGGGAAGTAGCCGAACCTTGACTTCTGATTCATAGGGAAATGTGCGGTTTTGCCAGATGGCAGAAAAAGACAGAAACCACTCTTGCTTCATGCCACTGTTTTAGCTTAATCAGGGGTTTCGCACAGAAGGCAAAGCCACCGCCATAACCCCCCCCCCACACCTTTCCAGAGGATCCATCTTACAGTTGAAGGAGTGCTAATCAAAGGGAAACTGCTCAGCATGCTGGGACAAGTTTCATCTGGAGGAGAAGGTGCAACACACCCTTCTGCCTTCCTTGTTAGCAAGGAAGGTGTTAGCCAGGAAGGCTGGGCCTGCATTTCATCTTGGCATCATGGGGTTGCCACTTTCCTTTTCCATTGGGTATCCTGTGCCTTGAACAGGAGACAAGCAGAAACCCAATGGATGGAATTTATCTGGCACACAAAAAGAGGAGCAGGTAGCTCTGCAAGGCTGTTGAAAGAGAGAGAGAAAGGAAAAGAAAAAAGAAGAGTGACCTGG
The DNA here is from genome assembly GCA_030847615.1 of Gambelia wislizenii. Taxonomy (NCBI): domain Eukaryota; kingdom Metazoa; phylum Chordata; class Lepidosauria; order Squamata; family Crotaphytidae; genus Gambelia; species Gambelia wislizenii. The sequence continues at coordinate 38,639,575 of JAUMIR010000007.1, forward strand.
AGGCTGCCAAGTCAGTGGGCATCCATTCCAGGTTTTAGCCTGAACTTTAAAGGAGCTGTGGAAAGTGCTGAACCTTCTCTCCAAAATACGTTCCACACTCTGGGCAGTTCTTTTAAAGTTCAGAGTAAAATCCAGAGTGGCTTTCTTCCTCTTCCCCAATGTGGAAGCTACTGGTCACCAACAGGAAGAAGGAAAAGTTGAAAGTATAAGCTTGTCAGAGGTTAGCAAAAGCTGAGTTGCACATGCAGTGCCATTGTATATGTGCCTTGCACATTGGTGCATGCAAGTATCCATTTCATATTGTGCATTTACATGTGCAGATGGACACCAAACATTTACATGCCCATGTGTATTTGGTTGCTCATTTGGTCATATAACGTTGCAACTCACTATTGAAACAAGATCTTGAAACCACTGCATAACTCTGTGAGCATAAAGTTACTCTCTGTCTCCTCTCTGTAGGATCTCAGCCTTGTTATTGTGTGCCTTCAAGTGGTGTCTGACTTATGACAACCTTAAGGCAGCCCAATCATGGGGTTTTCTTGGCAAGAGGTATTCAGAGGAGGTTGGCCACCATTGCCTTCCCTGGAGGCGGAGAGGGTGTGACTTGCCCAAAGTCATCCAGTGGGTTTCTAGTGCTGAGCAGGGATTCGAACCATGGCCTTCCGATGCCCTATTCCAACACTCAAACCACTACATCACGCTGGCTCTCAGCCTTAGTTTATAGTACAGTAGGCACTCCACTTTCATGGGGCTTTGGGGCACAGGGCCCCCATCAAAGTGGGAAAGCCACAAATATAAGCTTGCTATTTTTTTAAAAAACCTGAGAGAACACTTCTCTGGGCATTTGTAGGTCCCGCAGCGCAATTCTATGGTATGCTTCTGCTGGAAGTTGACCATAGAATCATGTTGGAGGACCTAGACATGCCTAGAGAGAACTTTTTTTTCCCCAGTTTGTGAATAATGCAGTTCATGACTACTTAAACCTGCAACTGTGGAGGGACAACAGTATAAATGTTATACTGAGCTTGCCTTAATAATAAAGCACCAATTTTACCTTGATTTTATCATGGCTTAGTCCTCCACTAGCTTTTCACTGAATACCCACCTTTACCCCTTAAATTTACTCCTAATTGACATCACATCAAAAATATTCCAGTGGGACACCCTGATTTTCTGCTTAAGCTGATTGCAGTCCTACTCTAGGGCAAGTTCTATGAATAGATTTTATTTTTCTGAAAATAACAAACAAGGATAGAATCTGGTTGTGTGGAAACTTCTCATTTTCACCTGCAATTATCCATAGTGACTCCATGCTCAAAACAGCTATATTGCCATAAAAGATAAGTGTTATATCAAGTTTACACCAATGTTCATCTGTTTTTTTCTCAATTCCCTGCAGTCTGAGATCCTCATCTAACCACCTTGTCTTTTCTGCCTTCATGGCTCTTTTCTATTTTCCTTCTCAGTCCTGCATTCCAAGTTCTGTCTAGTTCTTTCTTCTTGTATTTCCCTCTATCCTTTTACCCTTTTCCTCCTTTTGTATTTTCTGGGCCTCAACTTCTACTTCTTATTTCTTTATTTTAAATGGAATGAAAGAGAGGAGGCCTGGAAATCTGGTCTGGTGACAGTTACAGCATGAATAAGTGCTGTCTTGTCTAAACATGCTTTCCCTAATCGCTTCCCAAGAGTTTCTCACAGTGAAAACACCTCCCAAACAACAAACTCACAGCCTCTTGCTGTACCTCATGGCCTGATTTCCCCACAGCAAAAGCCTTGCATTTGAACACTGCTTCTCCACATGCCCCTTTACCAGTCAGCAGTAAGGTAGAATGGCATAGGATACCGTCCCGCTTGTTTTTAAGTGGCAGTACTGGTGGGTGGTGGTGGATCCACTCCAGGGTTTCAATCTGAACTTTAAAGGAGTTATCCAAGGTGTTAAACCATACCCCTCAATAGGTTCGGCATCATGGATAGCACCTTTAAAGTTCAGACTAAACCCCAGAATGGATTGACTACTCCCATGGATATGGAAGCCACCTTCTGCCACTGCCTCGGTCAGACCACTGGATCATGAAATCTAGTGTGGTCTTCTCTATCAGCTACTTTAAAGTCCAAACTAAAACCCAGGACAGATTCACTTCCCTGCTCACATGGAAGCCACCAGCTGCCACAGAGTACCTAACAGAGTTGGGCTTAGCGGTCCAGCATTATTTCCTCCACTTCTTTGAGAGGATCTTACTTCCTCCAAAAAACAGAAGGGGGTTGTCAGGAGTCCTATTTCTATGGGGTTATTCTGTTGGGAGAGGGCCAACCAGAGTGGATTTGGCCCACGTGAACTTTTTTTTTTTTTTGCAGGGGAGGGCTTTCAACTAAGTTGCCAGTTTTTTTCTTTCTCAAAACAGCAACACAGGACTGCCCTCTCTGTTCCCAAGCAAGCTCAAAACTGGCCAATCCACATGATAGAAGCCTACCGTATATATAGCCCACCTCAACTCTTCTGAGGGTCCCAGATTTCCATGGGATTAGAGACCTTGAGAGGCCCTCTTGCCAGACTTGAGGTAGGCTTCAAATGGGCTTTAGACTTTGAACAGACTCACAGCATACAGCTCACACAGCTTTGTTCCCATAGCCATGTCACTCCCTGTTCATTTAAACAGGACTGACAACACCAGCCTATTTCACAGGTTTGTTGTGAAGCTTGTTGTTTTATTGGGCTTTGCAGAGGACTCTGGATTCCCCAGGTTAATGACACTTCTAGTTGCTTTATAGCTGTGTGTGTTTTTCCATGACTCAGACTTAAAGTCTAGGTGTCTGGAATGACAAAACAGAGCATCGCCTTATCATAAACTCCTAGCTGAGCTTTTGGGGACAAAAGAGATGGGATGTGGGAGATCTGGGATCAGATTTGCTGATTCCCCCCACCCTCAAAGCCATATAAGGACCACAGATGGCTGTGAGTCTGAACCAGGGTTGTGGTTCTGGGCAGGGTGAGATGTGTTTATTTATTGCTTGCATTTTTGACCAACCTATAACTGAAGTTTTTCCCACCCACATTATAGTTCCTTGAGGAAAATGGTGCCCCACACCAAATGTTGTGGGTAGATTCACAAAAGGAAAGGAAAATATACTATCTAGACTAGGAAGGCAGTAGAAAGAGAGGGAGACCACATTATAGACTGCTAACTCAATCAAGGAAGCCACAACCCAGAGTTTGCAAGACTTGAGCAAGGCATGTGATGATCCATGTTCATGCAGGTCGCTCATTCATAGGGTCTCCAAAAGTCAACATCAACTTGACGGCAAATGTCAACAACAAACAACAAATACTAGGAATGGAAAGAAGGTTTGCTATTATTCATTCCTAAACAAACTAACAAACAGTTTCCGACAGTCATCAAACCCCACTGGGAAGAATAATTGACCAGTGAGAATCCTGCATAAATTTCGCTCAGTATTTGAGCATCCCAAAGTGTTGCAGCAGATTTACTCTGCATTAAAAAATGTGGGGTTTTTTTCCTGCACAAAAAAATTATTTCATTTGCACTTTCAAAAAAACCAACCCTATTTTCTATGCAAGAAACCTTTTTTAAATGCATAATAATTCTGCAACACTTCAGAAAACATCAAATATGGATAGAACTCTGTGGGGAATTTTTTTCCCCTGTAGTAGGGAGAAAATTACTATAATTATTTGTCCTTGCATAGAAGGACAAAATAGTTGAGTGTATACATCCCAAACTACTGTGCTGGCCTCCTAGAGAGGGTATTTGTAGCTTGAATGCTGCCTCTAAATGTGTGGCCTTCCTGACAAGTAGCCATGGACAGCTTTAACATATATGACTTTGTCTTAGTCATTTTTAGAGCAGCCTAAAACAGCGTCTTGGAGCAGAAATTCCAAATGGCTAAAGATCTGGTCCAATCTAAGAACACCCCAAATTCTAATATAAAATTAGTATAATAGAAAAACAACAACAACCACAGACTCATCTAGTTGGGACTACAAGTACCATCTACTCCAACCCTTTCCCTTACAGAAATACATTAAAGTATTCCCCAGAGATGGCCATCCAAACTCTGTTTAGACCTTCAAATAAGTCCACTACCTTCCAATGCAGTCTATCCCATTGCTGAACAGCCCTTGCAATCAGTTCTTCCTAATGTTTATGTGGAATCTCTTTTCTTGTAATTTTGAATCCATCTGTTCATGTTCTAGTTTCTCACACTATTTTTTCATGACATTTAAAAATTTTATTTTATTCATGCAATTTATATGCCACCTTTCTCCCGAATTGGCTATAAACCTTTTCCACAGCTATAAACCTTCAGGTATTTCATAGAATCATAGAATCATAGAGTTGGAAGAGACCACAAGGGCCAACCAGTCCAACCCCCTGCCCTGCAGGAATACATAATCAAAGCACGTCTTACAGATGGCCATCCAGTCTCTGTTTAAAAACCTCCAAAGAGGGAGACTCCACCACACTGCGGGGCAGTGCATTCCACTGCTGAACAGCTCTTACTATCAGGAAGTTCTTCCTAATATTTAGATGGAATATCTCTTCCTATAGTTTGAGTCCATTACTCTGAGTCCTTGTCTCTGGAGCATCAGAAAACATCCTCAATATGACATCCCTTCAAATATTTAAACATGGCTATCATGTCCCCTCTTAACCTTCTCTTCTCCAGGCTAAACATACCTAGCTCCCTCAGCCATTCTCGTAGAACATGGATTCCAGACCTCCCACCAATTTGGTTGCCCTCCTCAGGACACGTTCCAGCTTGTCCATATCCTTCTGGAATTGTGGTGTCCAGAACTGGACACTGTATTCCAGGTGAGGTCTGACCAAAGCAGAATAAAACAATACTATGTATTTCTTCCTTTGATCTAGACACAATATTCCTGTTGAGGCAGCCTAGAATTGCATTGCCTTCTTGTGGCTCCTGCCTCACACTGTTGATTCAATCCCCAAATGCCTCTTTGGAGGAGTAATAAATACTAACCCAGTTAATGACTGAAGCTTGCTTATTTTAGGCAAGGGGACCTAGCTCTGTGGTAAGGCACATGCCATTAGTGGCTGGTGATTTCCATGTCAGTGGGGATGGTGAATCCATTTTTGGGTTTTAGTCCAAACTTTAAATGAGCCCTTCAAAGTATGGAGCATATAGTAGGGATAGGGTTCAGTACCTTGGACAGTTTCTTTAAGGTTTGGACTAAAAACCTTGCTGCTGCCCCTCTGACACTGAAGCCATCAGCAGCTCCTGGCACGTGCTCAGTGTACAGGAGGTTCTCTGTTGACTCCTTGATATCTCCAAGCAAAGGGAGCTGGGGATGTGAAAGTGCCTTTTCTGCATATGATCCTTCTAAAGAAGGGTTGCTACACAGAATAGACAAATACTGGGCTAGACAGATGCAAGGGGCTAGCTTGGTATATGCGGCATCCTGTGTTCCTTCAGCCCAAAATGTCCAAAACTGATACCGATACAGGTGATTGCACAGCAGGTCTTCATAGATCTGTTCATGCTTTGCTCTAGGAAGAAAAGAAAAATCATATTGTTAATGAGCAAACTCTGTGGTTTGGCTGATACCTGCGAAGAAGGATTAAACTAGTTCCTGCAGTGGCGGCAGAGAGTTGTTCCAGTCCAGAAAATCATATGCAAAGTTCCAGTTACAGCCAGCTGTGAACAAGACTAATTTGGAGACAGGGCCAAAAATAATACAAATTGAAAGTGGAACTGGCAGAACAGATCTCTGGCCAGCCCTGGGGAGCTGTTTGGCAAAGCCTCCAGTCCTGGTAGGTCACAAAAAGAAAATGAAACAGAACAGAAAAAGCATCTAAGCTTTGTTTGCCTTCCTCCTGTAATATTGCAAATGCCTGTCTTCCAAGGAAGGAGAGAGAAGATGCCATTTTCTGACCTAATGATATTTATTTAATGAAAAGATTTGCATATTGGTATGCACTCAAAATCTGAGTGTGATGTGCAAACTTAAAAGTGGTGTCAAATAGCAGTGCTATATAGAGTACAGTGGGCCCATTGATTCGGCAGGCTAGCCATCCACGGATTGGAGCATCCATGGACAGCTACACTCCATATTATTCAATGGTGGTGCATGCACATGGTCACGTCAGTGTGAGGCCTCATGCACGCACTGTCGTTGATTAATATGGGGCTTAAGAGTGTTTTTCCCCATCTGTGTGGGGAGGAGTGCAGAACCAAACCTGCACAGATGGGAAGAGCCTACCATATAACATTAACCAGGAGGGGAAAAGCATACACATACTGTACGTAAACACATGCACCCAAACTAGGGATGGAAAGAATACAGGTCAACCTCTGTATCCACGGACTCGGTATCCACACTTTCACTTATCCATGTCCCCCCCCCCCAGATGTCCTCTCTAGGCATTTCTTGGTCCTCCAATGCAATTCTATGGTCAACTTCTGGCATTTGTCTCATTGAAAATGATAGGATTCCCTATTATCCATGGTTTCAGGTATCCATGGGGAGTGTTTTTTGGAACATATACCCAGTGGATATGGGGATCCACCTGTATCTGAAATATTGGTCAAGTGTCTAGAAACCCTGATAAGGAGAATTTTGGATTGACAAGAATCTTCAGAGCGCAAGACTTATTCTGCACAAAATTCATGAGCGGGGCTTTTTTTGCACAGAAAACAGCATTAAAAGGAATGCCTTATTCACCTCTTAATATCACCATAGCATGATGTTGGGCAGTATAGGTGCCCTTTTGCATTAATTAGGCATCGTTCTGATGCCACATTTGCTGTGTCTGATTAAGTCCTTAGACTGTTATGTGCGTTATGGGTATATTCTGACCTTAAGGAAAATTCCAGGGTATTGTGGGATTGCTACAGCCAGGCTGTGGCATTCTTACAGGCTGGTGCTCCTCTTCTCGATCTGCCGCCCCAATCCTGATAGGAGAGGCGGGATACAAATAAATATTATTATTATTATTACTACTACTACTCTCCTTCTGCTGGCAGATAATGGCCTTTTTATTTAAACAGACATTTCGTGATTAGCTGGTTGGGCATAAACATCTTTGAATATGGGTGTGCGCACTGCACTTTTATTTCATTCATTCATTCATTATATTTTAAACATGCTTTTATACTGTTTTAAATTGTGGTGTTTGATTAAGATAACTTAAAAAAAAATCTCTTTTGCAATCAGGGGCAGTCCCAGATTCTAGGAGATGTGGTCCTAGAAGTACATTCCCCAAGCTCTTTTCCCAGAGTGTTTTGTCTAGTCTCTCTGAATAAGAAGTTAACCATCATCAAACCACAATGGTAGACTGAGGCTCTAATTCAGTTAGTCACAAATAGTATGCTAAGCTTTGTAAGGGTGTTTCTAGATAGCTCCCTAAATATTTTCTCCTTCTCTTGAATAATGAATGAGGAAAAGCCCTGTAAGAAATTTTGCTTGTCTTACTGAAACCTGTTTTACTTCACAATTCTCAGATGATTCACCAAAGCAGGTATCTACAAATCATTTTGAGGTTCACTTCAGACAAAAACTAGTGACATCCTCAGGTGGAACAGATCGTAGAGAACATCGCAGCCAGTACAGCCTGTGGAAATGTTGGCTGGAGAATTCTAGAAAGGTAGTCCCAAAAGTGCTTTGTCTCAACCGTGATCTGTCTAGTCTCTCTGAACAAGGAGTACAACCAATCAGCAACCACAGCAGTAGCAGTTAGTGCTTTAATGGCTCTCTGTTGTTCCGTGAAGCTTGGAATAGATTCATAGGGATTATGCCCATTAACAAGGTGGTGTTGATATGTTGGCTGTGCTGTGTTCAGAAGAGTTTCCCAGCACTTCAGGTCTTTCTTGGCTTACAATATTGCTTGGTTTGACTTGAGACGACCAGCTGTGGCAAGGAGATTGTTTATAAAGATATGTATAGTGAGAGGATGCAATAGCTTCCGACACCTAAGATTCAACAATAGCAACAATCTATCACCACCATCCACTCCCCCTACATGCTGTCTAGACACACCTTGAGTTGAGTGAGGTGACAGAAGGATTTTATCATGACAGAGACATGAGTCACAAATCACTATTGACAAAGTTTTTGCTCTCCACACATGCATGCGGAAAAATGCAAGAAGAGGCGAGTCGGTACAAAGCCCTGAGCAAACCTTAAGGGACACAGAAATTCCCTTCCTGGTCCTACCTCCATTACCTAGATATTTTGCATATCTTGATCTGGTTGAAAAGCTAAATATGAACTGTATAGGATTGTCCTTCTTCTCCCCCCACCCTCACAGATCTGGGGGCCTCATGATCATTGCTAGCATACATTTTAAAGGGATTATGCAAATCCATAGCGGACAGATGAATCATTTACTGCAGGACTGATCCCCCGCCCCCATGGTTTGATTTGCAGTGTGAAAAGAAGGCTTTCAGGTAGAGTGTAAAATCTTCTTACCCCTTCCCGCCCCCGCTTGCCTCAAAAGTCTTTCACATCTTTTCATCCGTGTTCACAGTTTAAATGTGCTGGTCATCCAAGCACAATTTTAAGGCTTCTTCCTTCTTCACTGTGTGATCCTAGCCAGTCAGGAATGGTATAATGAACAGGGCCTTTTCCTTGTTCACTGTGGGATTCTAGACAATCAGGGATCCTATGGTGAACATGACAATAGCTGAGCTTCAACAGAGGGGTTGTGTAGTATAATGTTACACCAGTAAGGCTATGCCATGGATGCAGTACACTATCCTGGCTAGCAATGTTGTAGAACTGGTTGTGCAAACTGCACCATGTTGATACACATTCCTATTTGTGCAGTGGTCAACAGCCCTCCAGTCAAAATATGCAGGTGGAAGCTTAACACTTTGCACAATAGTTACACCAGTGGATCTTTGCTTGTACAGCTGTAATCAAGCTATGGCTTTTCCTTAAACATCCTCAAAAGCGCAACTGCTGAGTCAAAGGTACTTATACCAATGTTATGTCACCAACAGGATTCTACCCAGTGTTTGGTTATCTGTAGCCTTTGAGATCTGTTTGTGTGTGATGACCTTGTTAAGGGCAAATGAATCAATCCAGCTGTGCTCATTCTGAATGTGGGGTGAACTGTATCCCTGTCCCTTACCCAATTGAGCAACGCCCTTTGTCTTGCCATGCTGTGCTGGTGGTTTCACTACCAGGCAGCAATAAAGGGCAAGATGGTTTGTCCTGACCCACCTCTAGCTGTGGGGTTTATGCAGTCTTATTTGGGGCAGAATGTGTTTGACAAACAGCTTATATGTGCACATCCCATGGAAAATAAAACAGCACAGAAAATATTCCTCTGGAGGTGCATTTCCCTATCCATGTACTCCCACCCCATAAACACAAATGTGCACAAAATATAGGAATATTGGGCCTAGTGCATCAAAAATATGGATGTGGTCCTGAAAGATGCCCACTGCAGTTTTATATCTTGTTTGTTCAAATTGGGTACCTGTTTCAAAGGGGATAGAAATGTTGATGACTAAGTTGAGGCTGTTGGACTTTGGACATATCATGTAATGATGTGACTCATTCTGCCCCCCCCCCAATAGATCTGTTCATTGGCTACCAATTCAGGCCAGGGCCCATTTCAAACTTTTGGTTGTGGTATTTAGGACTATGCCCTCTAATCTCCCCCAGTACCTGGCAGCTTGGCTAGCATGGTATGTACCATCTAGAAATTTAAGATCTAATAATTAAAGAATTACTGTCTGTTCCACCAATGTACACAGCTCTGCCAAGGTTGCAAGCCTTTCAAGACCTGGCTATGCATCTGTGGAATGGTCTTCCTTTAGACTTCTGCCTGGAGGAGGATCTCACTTGTTTCCATAAGTTGCTGAAGACCTTCATCTTTGATTCACTAGATTCAGCTGCTGACTTGTGCCTGAGGCTGCTGAGATGGGTAGTGGCTGGTGGGAAGTTGGGGATTTTAAGTATACTTACATTGTTACAATTTATTGTCTTTTTCTTTGTATGTTTTGGCTGTCCCACCTGTTGGTGGAAAGGCATTATAAATGAATGTTGTTGTTGTTGTTGTTCCTTGGAAAAGACAATTATGCCGGACAAAATGAAAGACAGTAGGAAAAGAGGAAGACTGCATGACAGGTGGATTGATTCAATCAAGGAAGCCACAATCCTGAGTTTGCAAGACTTGAACAGGGCTGTTGATAACAGAGTGACTTGGAGGTCTCTCATTCATAGAGTTGGCGTAGGCTGAAGTCAACTTGATGGGAGTTAACAACAACAACAACAACAACAATGGGGAGGGGGTATCAACTGAAATTGCTTGGCAGTAGATTCAGGAGGGGAAAAGAAAGCTCTTTTTTTTCACATGGAATTTGCAGCCAGAAGATGTGATGATGGCCATGCTAGTTTGGGTTGCTATGCAGCGTAACTGTTTGTGTATTTTCAGCCTTTGCAAACTTCAAGCACGGAGCTGTTCTAAGCTTACAGGGAGGCTGTTGAGGAAGGGACTTTTAACTGGTAGATATCACACTGCTTGACCGGAATCCTATTTAGTCTTAACTAGAGTAAACCCGGTTGAATGGAAAGTTAACACATATGCAAATTGCACTCAGTCTACTGGCATTGGGACTAACAATTAGAGGCAGGCACTTACTGATGTGTACTTTAATTGCCTTTAATTCAATTGTGCATTATTATAATTTGGGAACCAGTGTGGTGTAGTGGTTTGGGGGGTGGATTAGGACTCTGGGAGACTTGGGTTTGGATCTCTGTTCACTTCTCAGCCATGGAAAGCCACTGGGTGCCCTTGAACACATGACATTCTCCCAGGGCCCATCTACACTGCAGAAATGCAGCAGCTCGACATGACTTTATCCACCATAGTCCTATCCTATGGAATCCTGATATTTGTAGTTTGGTGAGGCACCCGAGTGCTCTGACAGAAAAGGCTAAATGCCTCACACAACTACAAATGCCAGGATCCCATAAGACAGAACTATGGTGGATAAAGTCATGTTGAGCTGCAGCATTTCTGCAGTGTAGGTGGGCCCTGAGTCTCAGAGGAAGCCAATGGTGGCAAGATGTATAGAATACAACTTGCTAAGAAAACCCCATGATAGGGTTGCCTTAGGGTCTCCATAAATCAGATATGACTTGAAGGCACACAGCAACAACATTATGTTTGACCCTCATCGAAATAGCTTTTTAAAACACCCCAACAACCTTGAATTGAGTGAGTTGTAGAATATTTTAAGACCCAATGGGAATTCCAATGTTAGGGTTAGGCTGAGCACAAGTATTAATTTCACACATCTTGTAATTCCTTAACCCAGTGGGAATTTTAGTGCCACCTTTCTCTTGAATTGAGCCATATTATTGATAATCAAAACCTGTCACTTCTTTTTCTTGCTATAATGGGCTGCATCTATACTGTAGAAATAATGCAGTTCAACGTCACTTTAACTGCCATGGCATCATTCTACAGAATCCTGGGATTTGTAGTTTTGCGAGGCACCAGGACTGTTTGGCAGAGTAAGCTAAAGGCCTTGTAAAACTACAGATCCCATGATGAAGCTACAGCACTTAAAGTGGTGTCAAACTGCATTATTTCTATGGTGTAGATGTACTCATGGTTGCCATAAACCAGCACAGGACACTGTGGGTTTGTGTGTATGTATTTGTGTGTGTCCTGATATATATTTTATTGGCTGGGATTAAAAAAAAAAAGAGTACCCCCAACAGTAATGGATTTGTTGGTATATTTTTTGTTCTAATCTGGGTGGGGGGCAGTTGTCTGTAAAACAAAGCTTAATCAAGACAACTGAACATGCCAAGGGACTGAAACTCAGGGATGTTGTTTGTTACTTACCAGGTGAAAATGTAGTAGAATACCTACTGTGTAGTTTGAATTCCATTTCAATTTTGCAACAAAATGCACCTCAAGGAGTATAAAATGTGTTGCCCCAGTAGATGAGGAATAATTATCTCATTTGAATATTATAACCAAGATCCTGTATTTTGCTAGAGGAGTGTAACACTTTGTACATACCGTTCTGCCCCTCTCAGTATAGGCAGAACATTATGCTTAGTGTTGCCAGGTTTTTGACAGCAACAAGGAACAGTCCAAATACATGACATGCAGAGCTGACAATCAGGAAGTAGCTGCAAACAAGTCTGTGTTCTATCTAAATACCAAATGGAAGAATTGGTTTCCATTAATTCTGCAAAATTAGCACATTGGCTGCATTCATAAATTACACGAGGCACACATTTCTGTCTTTATGAAGGAGCCACACCCTCCAGTATGGGATTACTTAGCATTTTGTTCAGTCTGTATAAAAAGAATTACTTTCCAAGCCTCAGACAGGGACATCTCTCATAATAAGCAAAAGCTGCTTGTCCTATAAGGGACAAGCTTTCCAAACCCCAAATCATGGAATCATAGACTTGGAAGAGACCACAAAGACCATCTAGTCCAACCCACTGCCATGCAGGAATACACAATCAAAGCACTCCTGGTGGATAGCCATCCAGCCTCTGTTTAAAAACTTCCAAAGAAGGAGACTCTACCACACTCAGAGGCAGTGCATTTCACTGTCAAACAGCTTACTGTCAGGAAATTCTTTCTTCCTAATATTTAGGTGCAATCTCCTTTCCTGTAGTTTGAGTCCATTGCTCCATGTCCAAGCTTCTGGAGCAGCAGAAAACAAGCTTGCTCCATCCTCAGTATGATATCTCTTCAAATATTTAAACATGCGGCATCCCTTATAATAAGGGATATCTGACAGTCCTAATTATGTTCCACCTGGCTGATGTAAGTTCTCAGTCTATAGGTCATTAGCAGCACTTTGAATTGTGTCCAGAAATGGACTGGTAGCCAGTGAAGCCTTGTTTCAACAGAGGAGTTCCCTATGCCTAAACCTAGCCAGACCTTGAGTTCTGGGAATAAGGTGAGATAAAAATCAAAGAAATGTTTCTTTTAAGTAAGCTGAATACATGGCTTTGAAAGGGAATTAGATCAAAACATGGAGGGCAAGTCCAACAGTAATCATTATAGCCATGGTTATATGGTATGGCCAAACTCAGATCATATCTTCAGTACAGGGATCATGGCCCCATCTATTGGAATCTTGGGATTTGTCGTTAGGACTTAGAAAACTCTGCTAGATTCCTCTGGCAGAGAATTCCAAATCTCTCACTAAACTACAAATCCCAGGATGCCATGGGATGGATCCAGGAGTGTTAAAGGGGTATTGAACTGGTATAACTCAGCAGTGCAGACACTTTCATAGGAAGACTGATACCAGCCAACCCTCCCCCCATCCCAAAGTCCCATTTCAAAGGAAAATAACTCTGTATGACCTTACCCCTCTAAAGTATCCTTTGGCTTGATGAAGCATGGGGTCTCATTGGAGCAGCATAAACTCTCCTAAACTATTGACCTAGATATGAATCTGTCATTTCTCAGAGTTCATTTGCTGATTACCAGCACCTCTTTCAACCCTTAAGCGTTGATCTGGACTTGAAAGGCTTTTTTAAAAAAACACCAAACACCCTGCATATTTGTCTCAGTACATCTGAGAACACAAACCTCCACCTTAGAACATTCTTTAATCGTCTCAAGTAAGTTCCCCCAAGGCCATTGCCTTAAAGAGATTGCCTCAACCTCAAGAAATATAAAGCAATAAAGAAAAAGAAAGTGCTCCTCAGTATGAAAATCATAAATGTTACTTGTAAAACAACAAAAAGATAAAAATGTATGACCTGTGGGTTCCCCACTCCAAAAAAAGTGGTGCTTCTCCAGTATTTCTGAAGAAGGAGGTGGAAGAGAGGTCTAATGTGTAATGGCAATGAAACCCTAATGTGATAAATTAAAAGCACAGAAAGCTATAATGTCCTTATTTATTGAAATGTCCTGCTAGCTATTAAAAGCTTCAAGGTAGCTGGGTGTTCACATAAATGTGAGGGCAATTCACATAGGAAAACACACTGGTGTGTGTGTGTGTGTCAATTAGATAGAGAGAAAGGGATCTACAGCCAATAGGAATACACACACAGGATAGGTATCTGTAGATTGCTAACTGGGGTGCCAGCATTGTGCCCCCAGAACCAGCAAGAGCAATGTATTTTCACAGGTATTGTGAAGGCTGGATGAAGATATTTCTGCTGTTGTTAGCACAGTCCCTTTATCTCTCTCCCCCTCCTTCCCTCCTTTTCTCTTCTAATGAAATTGCAGGATATTTTTATTTTATCCTCCATCAGGCAAGCAAGATGAGTATTATGGTGCAGAACTTCAAAGAGTCATGCCCAAAATGGCATTAAAAAGCCTGAAATTCTCAACTGCCCATATATTTTGTTTCTAGTCCTCATGGAGTATCCAGATGGCACTGAGCAGATTTTTACTTTGAGATCTGAGGCTGACGTGCTGTTCCTTAGAGTCTTTTGTTAGGTGGCTGGTTTCCAATTCTTTGCCTACATTTGAATTACAACTCTAATTTTTTGTGCGAACGTATGCACAACTGACTCGCCTAACTAAATTGCCTTCTACTCAGTGTCTAATAGACTGCCCAGGCCTTCAAAAAGATCGTTCCACGCCTGCTGTCAACAGATATCCATTTTCAAAACAGGTAGCTGAACTGGTTGCTGGAGCCTCTGAATGAAAATTATGTTTGAAATAAATAAATAAATAAATAAATAAATAAATAAATGTGACACATAAACAGCTCTTCATTCCCCAACCTGGTTAGACAGGAATGTTCCTGGGTGTGGCGGCCTTGTATAATTACCTATGTAGCTGGATCTCTTGATGCCTTTTGTAATATCTCTTTCCCTCTCTCCTTGGCTCTGCCCAGGATAATTCAGGTGTGAGCTTTCTCCTCCCCAATTTCCAGGTGTGGCATTTAGGTAGAGCTTTCATTGTCTTCCTCTTCCATTCCTTGCCAGGACAAGAGCCGACAACTTTTGTCTAATTCTGGAACAAGGGCAGGTGAGGGTGAGATTTGACTATTGCCTAACAAGAACAAAGTTGCAGGCTGGGGAGACAACAAAGGCAAGAAATCTAGAGGAAAAAGGCTACAGAATGGAGACGGCAAGGACAAACGGGACCACGGCAAAGCAAGAGGAAGGGAAGACCCCAACCTCTCCTAAGAAGGAGGGAGAAGAAGGGAAGAAAGTCACCAGCCCAAATCGAGGGGAGAAGGATGTCAACAAAAACAACACCAGTCCTTCTCTGGAGACAGGCCAACTGAAAAATTCAATTTATGCTGCAGGTGACTGGAAGAGACCAATTATCCAGTTTGTTGAATCGTCTGATGAGAAGAGGTCAACCTACTTCAATATGGAGGCTGGGGAGTCTAAGAAGCCCAGCTTCCCGACAGTGCAGCTGGGGGAACCTCGACGATCCCAAATGTCCTTCCCAGAGAGAGGGGATCTGAGGAAGTCCTTATTCAACATGGAAACGAAGAAACCCTTTGCTAATGAAGGGGAGGTGAAAAAATCACTCTATTCTAGCGGGCCAATTGCAGATCTAAGGAAGCACACAGTCTCCCTTGGGGAATCAGGAGAAGCCAAGAGAAGCAACTACAACAGGGTCAGCCGAAGCACCACTTCCAGGCCCCGAGTCCTAGAAGAGGTCCTTTGCGATTCCTGTATTGACAACAAGCAGAAAGCTGTCAAGTCCTGCCTGGTGTGTCAAGCCAGCTTCTGTGAGCTCCACCTGAAGCCCCACTTGGAAGGGGCAGCCTTCCGAGACCACCAGCTCCTGGATCCCATCAAGGACTTTGAAGCCCGGAAATGCCCTGTGCATGGCAAGACGATGGAGCTCTTCTGCCAGACAGACCAAGTCTGCATCTGTTATCTCTGCATGTTCCAGGAGCACAAGAACCATACCACAGTGACGGTAGAGATTGAGAAATCTGGCAAAGAGGTACTGTCCTATTTAATTTCATTTTTTCTTGGATATTATGAAACTTTACACTTTCTCCTCACCAGGACCACCAAGATGAGGCATTTTAAGCCAAAGACAAGTACCCCATTTCTAATGTAACCCAATAGCCCTGCAAACTCAATAGCCCTATCTTTCTTGCTGTAGAACACACAATGAGAGGGTTGGTTGGTATGGGCATATCCATCATTTGATTACTCAGTACATGAGGTCTTGTTCCCAAACATATGTGCTCAGATTGCACTTAAGAGGCCTTCTGTTTGGGGCAAATGTTTTATGAAAATCTATGGAGCTGGGTCATTCACATGTTAAGGTTGTCACTTGATGCTGTAAATAGCCAGATGAAGAACATGCATGTGTGAACTTAACCTTGTAGTTGTCACTGTCATTGTTGTTGTCTGCATTCAAGTCACTTCTGACTTATGATGGCCCTAAGTAGACACATTGAATAATTGGGATTTAAATGTGTGTTGACTCACCATTCAGGAACTGATCATATCTACTCTAGCTGGGCTTAACCATCACAATTCAGAACACTATCTCCCTGCCACCAAAGAGCAGGGGGCTTTACCTGGCCATGTGAATAAAGTACATCAGGATCTACTGGTAGTTCTCTAAGTATGGTAGGTCCTAGATTTTTTATTGGGATGCATTCATAAGAACAAGTAAAATTACAAGAAAAGAAAGGTCTGCTATGACTGCTTATTGCCTATCAGCCTGTGACTGGTTGCTTTTCAGCAGATTTTAATTTAGCTCTGCTGGCCACAATTAGAGTGATGTGTTAGCCTCCCCAATAACTCAAAAGCACCCTAAAGGCACCAGATCCCAGAAAACCCTTTGAAATTCATGAGGTCACCATAAGTCAAAAGGCAACTTGAAGGTTCATCTACACACATAAAGTGTACCTATCATGGGGTTTTCTTGGCAAGATTTGTTCGGAGGGGGGTTGCCGTTTGTCTTCCTTTGAGGCTGAGAGAGTGTGACTTGCCCATGGGTTTCCCTGGCTGAGTAAGGATTCCAACCATGGGTTCCCAGAGTCCTAGTCCAACACTCAAAGGACTATCACACACTGACTCTCAGCCTTAGAGGAAAGACAATCAGGGACCACATACTTTAATATTGGCACCACAATGAGCAAGGCTACAGCTTCTCTCCTCAAAGCAGTTAGCCGAAAACAAAGGGAAGGAATTTTAGGTGGCTCTTAGAATAGAATCGAATCTTTATTACGGTCATAGACCAGCACAGGTAAAAAGGGGATACAGAATAAAGATAAAAACACAGGATAAAAACAGGCTAAAAGCAGTATTTAAAATATTAGCTCCAGTATAACGAGACTAGGTTGATACTATTCTACTGTTGAGGACATTGTCTGTCGAATTTTAACTGTAGCTGCGCAGAATCTGGCAACATTATAAGTTGTTCCTGGGTTGGTGTCTGAAAGCAACAAGTTTATGTATGAATTGTCCTGTGTGCCCTTCTGGTTTCTCTACGTGGCTCTTATGTTTCTTTCTGACATTTGGAAGATAAAACATTTTCGGCAGAGCCGGCATACTGTTGCTGTTTGGACAGAGCTTAAGAAAAAAAAAAAAGGATGACAACTCCCATTGCTATGCTGGCTCAGGGGTGAGGGGAGTTGTAGTCCAAAAAGAGACCTTTTCCTAGACTCTGGATAGGGGCATGCATGTGTGGAAATTGTTGAAGCCTGTGTCTGTAGGAGCTAGGGAAGTGTGTGCATATGTGGCAGTTACAGAAGGTACAGAGGGAATGAGAGATGTGATGTTCATTGTTCTTGAACTGACACTGATGGGACAGAGTCTCAAGGGTGTCTTTGGCTGTATGCACAAGCTAGATGACAGTTTCAGTTAGCAATTTACAAGGTCCAGCAGGTGACTGGGAGGTAAAAATGGGATGGATTTCCTGAAGGAGAAGGGGAGAGAGACTGTGGTGGGTAATTTATGTGGCACAGCTTTTGTGTCTGCTGGGAAGGTGATTTAATGAAAGGAAGACATGGATTCTGTGCCTTTCATACCTAAGTAGCAATGAGAGTTTTAGCAGGCGGTTCAACTTGTCCTGACACAGGGCTGAAGGGTAAGTAAGGCTGTAGTTACAGAAAAGCACTTTTGCCTTAGAACAGGCTTTGAAAATCTTTCTACAAAAGGGAAACTTTTTTCTCAGAGAAGAAGAAGGAAATATAGATATAGGCACTGATTTGCTCTTAGTCAATGAATTATGTGAGCCTGAAAAAGATGGAGACCTGGACTATCTTTGCGAAGAAGGTGTTAGCATTCCCTACTACCTCTCCTCACAAGATCTCATAACTAGACATATTGGACACTTTTCAGGGTCATGTTGACTGTAAGGTTAGGCAGACTGGAGGGCAGTCAAAGGTCACAATGACCTGAGATGTGTCTAGAAAAGCCCAGTTAGGATTAATGAGGAAACCCCTGAAGGTAATGGGTTATGCTAATGACTCAGTAGTTAAGGGGTATAGCTCTCTCTCTTAGCCCTGGGCATCTCAGACAATAATTCAATCATGCAAATAAATGAACTTTCCTCATTCCATATCCTAAGGAAATCTCTCCTCACCAC
The DNA here is from genome assembly GCA_030847615.1 of Gambelia wislizenii. NCBI lineage: Eukaryota > Metazoa > Chordata > Lepidosauria > Squamata > Crotaphytidae > Gambelia > Gambelia wislizenii. The sequence continues at coordinate 38,658,087 of JAUMIR010000007.1, forward strand.
CCCCTCCAGTTCAACTTTATGAGGTTGTTGCAAAACCATCTATGTGTTAGCATTCCAGAAGAAAAGCAATCAGATGAGTTTCAGTTCCCTCTGTCTCTCCCGTGGGAGAGCTATCTAACCTTTGTTATAGCCAGCAAACACCTCTAGGGCATGGCATAGGTTATAAATATCATGCCCTTGACCATGCCAATGTGTGTTGCTGCAGAAGGGCCGGCCACTCTCTTTCTTCACGCATCATGGATTGGAACGCCCTGTACCACCCACAGATGCCATCTGAGTTTCTTCACTACATGGAACTCTCTTCTCATTGAGACTGGTAACCATCACCCCCTTCCCAGATCTCTCTCTTCAACTGTTCCTGCCTTTTCTTCTATTAGCCTTGTATGGTTTGTAAGCGTGTATATCCTTGTGTGTTAGTCTATATTATTCCAATAAAATACTTTATTTTACTTCTGCTGGAGCCTCCTCAACAGTTAGTATATATTGGGGGAAAGATCCCCAAAGTTACCCTTCTCTTATAGGCCTTCTATTTGAGCTAACAATTTCCCCAAATATTAAAATAGACACTGGCATCATGGGTGGGACTCCAGTGTAACCCCCCACCTCTTAGGGTAACAAAGGGCCAGATTCATTTTGGGAAAGGTCCACCGGTCCTCTGTTCCCTCAAGCTGAAATCCCGATGGTGATATACACAGGAGTAATATCAAACTACACCTCCAGCTGTCCTTTAATGGTTTTTGAGGATGGAAGTATTCAGCACCTCTGTCTTCCACAAATCCCCATGCTCTTTAATTACCAGCCTCTTGTCAGGCCACCACTCTGGCCATTTAGGGGCTGGGGGAAGGATGGGGAACAGCCAGACAGTGGCTGGCTGTGTTTCAGCAACTGGCCGCAGGAAGAAATGAGGATTCCCCTGGACCGAAGGAGTCCTCCAGAGGTCCTCCAGAGGTCCTCCAGAGGTCTGGGGCAATGATGTTTCCTATGGTTGACTGCTGAGGAATGCAGCCAGCCACTGCCTGTCTACCTCCCATCCTCACCTGGCTAGTAATTGCTGTGGTAGTGGGCATCCCAGCAGCAGACTGGTAATTAAAGAGTGCAGAAAGTGGTGGCGGCAGGGGGAGGCATGTAATTATGCCTAGCGGAGTGTTACTCTTTGGCAGTGTGATCTAGTGCCTCACACTAGGTTTTCTTTCAGGAGGCCTACTTTCAGACTGTCTCCTCTTTTTCTGCCCCCCCCCCAATCACTCTGCTTTTGAGAGAGAGGGAGGGAGAGAAGGAAGGAGGGAGGAGAGCACAGTCCAGTCAGAGAATACCACATACTTTTCTTGTAGAACATCCTGGGTTCATAGCAACCAATGCCTGAGATTCCAGATAACTGTTGCAGATTGTAGACTAGTCTTCCCCCATTGTATTCCCCTTTGGGTATCAGCGCTCATGTTTGTGGTATCTAGTTTCCACTCCCTTAGAAACCAGACACCCCACCAACAGAGCATGGGGCAAAAGACATAACACTGAAGCAGGGATGGGCCTGCTTGTGGCCCTCAGCTGTAGTTGGACTGCAACTCTCACACCCCCTGGCTAGGGCTGATGGGAGTTGCAGTCCAGGAATGCCTGGAATACTGCATGATTCACACTGCTGAGTTCAAGACTTCTGAGTCCAATACTCAATGGTGCTCACATTTCTTCCCCATGGAAATCCACTTGTGGTGACTCCAAGCTTTCTTCCCTTCAGCATTATAATGAAGGGTGTGTGTGGGAAACTCATTTTGTTGCTTGGGAGTCAGAAACCCTTGTTGGTCTATTGTAAATCATCCAGAGGCCTAAAATAGATGGAGGCTTACCTCCCTTCCTTCTGTAGAATAACAACTCAGCTGTAGATCAGACCATTTTCATTCCCACCCTGGAATTTATCACAGGGCAACTCTTTGCTGAGTGTAAAGAACCCATAAAAAAATCATGGCTTAAACCAGCAGTTCTCAGACTTTGGACACCAAGCCAAATCCACACTACACAAATAATCCAAAATGCATTATTTGCCATGGCTCCTTCCCATGGAATCCTGGGATTTGTACTTTTACAAGGTCTCTGCCAAAGAGTGCTGATGCCTCACCAAACTACAATTCCCAGGATTCCACAGGAAAAAGCCATGACAAATAATCCACTTTCAAACGGGATGATTTGTGTAGTGTGGATTTGGCTCAAGATGTTTTGTGTTTCAGCTTCCCCAAATCCTTACATTCAGTGAGTTGCAGTCTGAAACATCTGGAATGCCAGAGCTGAGAACTGCTGGTTTAAACTATGGTGATCACCCCGGTTGCATGACAAGCAGAACCTAGAGGTGAATACAGGAAGCACAGCATTGAACGTCATGGAGAAAAGTGTGTGAAAGTGTTGAGAAAATATTGTGTGATGCAGAAGTGGGATTAATAGTTTGGTTATCAAATTCTCAAGTAGGGTTTGCAGTTTCATAGCAGAGAACTTGGTATGCAGAGGTTCCCAGGCAGGAATGGAAAGAATATTCAAAAATGGTTGAAAAAAATGCTTTTTGAGCATCACAAAACCCTGATGAGGAGACTCCTGAACTGAGGAGAATCTCCACAGGTTGGGATTTTTTGTGTGTGCAAAACTGGCATTTTTGTTGTTGTTGCACAGAAAACAGCATTCTACACAAAGGGAATAGCATTTTCTACATGAAAAAGAATTCCTGTACAGATACACACGGGGGGGGGGGAGGGAAAGAGAGAATGATGTCTCCTATGCAGAAAATATTGCTTTTTGTGCAACCCTCCCCATGTGTGAATTTTGTACAGAAAAAGCCCTAAACTGTGAAAAGTCCCTGAAAATTTTGCACAGAATAAGTGCCAAACTGCAAATAGTCACTGGAAACTGGATGCATTTTTGAAGACTATTCTCCATTTGAGATTTTTCCTGTGCAAAATTTGCAAAAAGTTTTTTTTTTTTAACTGCACAGTTTTCAAAGAGATTCTCACAGTGGAAAGAAAATTGCTAAAATAACTCATTGCTTCTTTTGAGAATGAAATCACTGAGGAATTCCATCCCTAGTCCCAAGTTTATTCTCTTGAATCTCAAGAAGCAAGTGATAAGAAAGACCTCTGTTTGAGATGCTGGAGATTTGCTGCTAGCCAAAGTAGACAATACTAGGATGGAGAGGCAACTTGTTTGGCAACTAGTTTGGTATAAAGGAACTTCCTCAATTCCTAAGCACCATTTTGTTGGTCTGTTTGTGTATGTGTGTTTCTTCACACATCTGTTTGTGTATGTGTGTAGGTTTGTTTGTTGGTCTGTTTGTGTATGTGTGTTTCTTCAAGTCACCTGTCAACTTATGGTGACCCCATGAATTTTATAGGGTTTTTTTAGGCAAGGAATTTGCAGAGGTGGTTTTGCCAGTACCTTCCTCTGAAATTCAGCCTATAGAACCTAGTATGTGTTGGTGGTCTCCCATGCAAGTACTAACCTGGGCTGACCCTGCTTAGCTTCCAAGATCAGACAGGACCTGGTGCCTTTAGAGTATTTGGGCTATTTGCCTGTTTATTTCCCCTGTATACTGAGAGAAGCAGATCTTGCAAAAGTTACCTTTTGGACAATGACAACAACAACAACCTAGCAGTGATTGAAAGATTTCGAGAAAAAAGTAGGAAAAGTAATGACTCACATGGTGAATAGTAACATTAAGAATACAATAAAATGGTGGCCATCATCCAGAATCAGAAGAAATCATTTTTGCATGGACACTCATCAAAGAGTGAACAACATTTCTTCCCCTAATTTGTAAGCCTTCCCAGCTTGTTCCAAAGGCTTAGGTGTAGGCTGTGATTCGCATAAGGCATGCTGTGACTTGATGAGTTGGTTGAAATTAACTGGAAATCTATTGACCTAATTCACATTGCTAATATAGCGATAGACTGGAATGTGTCTTTTTCTTTGTACAAAAAAATCATTGCCCATGTGCCATAGACTGAATATAAAGGTTGGCAAGAGGCTTTTGCAATGAAAGTGTAGCATGCAAGGGACTTAAAAACAGGAACCAAGGTCTGTAGCCCTGCCAACACCAAAGACTGTGTGTTAATGCCTCTTTAAGTCAAAGCCAAGAGACCAAACATCCAGAAAATGGTTGACCCAGTTTGAAATAAGCCAGGTGTTCTGCTCTGGAAAAACAATAGCAACAGCAACACAAGACTGGCTTTAGAATGAGTTTGAATAGAATTAGATTTTGGAGCCTGGCTTTTTGGTATTGCAGTTCCTGAGCTGATTTAGTATCTATTTATTTTAGTTTTTTAAAAATGATCCCACACAGTCTCATACCCTCCAGCATTTCACAGATGAACACTAGGACACATTTGGACAAGCAACGTCAGACTGTGGTCAAGATGGCAAAAGATATCAATGAGGAAGTGCACATACTGTAAGCTAGGAGAGCCTGCAGCAGTTTGCTTTTGCTTGAGCCTCCTGGGAAGAACGAGATTCTGCCCCTTCACCTCCTCTCCTCTCTCCCCTGCTGAGTTAATTGTATGCAAATTACTTTTGCACTTTGAACTAATTTTGCAGCATTGGAAGTAAGCTGTGGACAGAGGGAGAAAGTAACTGGAGGAGAGGGAAACTGGGACGTTTTAAAAGCAGCTGAAAAAGTGGGATGACTGTGAAAGAAAATGAATATTCCTATGTTGTACTCTCCCTGTATTCAAATATCTTGAAGTGTTGTGGAGGCATTATTTTTGAGAAGAAAAACACACACACTGGCATCCTATTGATGACATATGGTGGTATATGTTGGACTTATGCATTGCAACTCACTTTTATGAGTGTTGCATAAGTTGGAATTCTCACTAGAGGCTAGAACACAAACCAATGGATTCAAATTACAAGAAAAGAGATCCCACCTAAACATTGGGAGGAGCAACTTTAGTGTAAGAACTGTTCAACAATGGAATAGACTGCTTTGGAGAGTGGGGGACTCTCTTGCCTTGGAGGTTTTTAAAGAGAGGTTGGATGGGCATCTTTTAGGATTGCTTTAGTTGTGTATTGCTAGTACTGCCCTCCCTGCCACCCATTCTGCCCCCCTGCTGCTAGTACTGCCCCCACCCCCTGATGCTCATTCTGCCCCCCAAACCCTGCACTCTGGTACACACGCACACACCATATCCACCCCCATGCTACTCATTTTCCCTCTTCACTGCCATGTTTGAGATCTACATGGTCCCATCCCCAGTGTGCTGATTGGCTGCCCAACAGACCTGTGATTGGTTGGTCAGTTCCCTAAGCAGCCAATCAGCACACTGGAAATAGCAACATACCCAAGATAATTTATATATATATATATATATATATATATATATATATATATACACACATACATATATACATATATATATACATGCATACAGTATATATATATATATATATATATATATATATATATATACTCTTTGCATCTCTAGTGAGGAATGTGGGAGATGCAATCCAAGATGAACTAGAGGGCTTTATGATTTCCTAAATACCCTAAAGGCACCAGATCCAGTCTGATTTTGGAAGCTAAGCAGGTTCAGCTCTGGTTAGTACTTAGATGGGGGACCTCCAATGACTATCACGTGCTGTAGGCTCTATTTCAGAGGAAGGAACTGGCAAAAACACCTCTGAGTATTCCTTGCCTAAGAAAAAACTATGAAAGTCATGGGGTGTCCATAAGACAACAGGCAACTTGAAGGCACATACACTCACACAGAAGTATGAATGAAGACAGTGGCTTCATGGTACACTGTTGTTGTTCCTGTTGTTGTTGTTCCTGTTGTTGTTGTTGTGTGCCTTCAAATCATTTCGAACTTATGGTGACTCTAAGGTGAATCTGTAATGGGTTTTTCCAAGGCTGAGGTTGTGTGACTTGCCCAAGGCCACCCAGTGGGTTTTCATGGCTGAACAAGGATTTGAACCCTGGTCTCCAGAATCTTAGTCCAACACCCAAAGCACTACACCAAGCTGTCACCAGGGCCGGTTTAACCTGTCTGCCAAATCAGCATTGGCAGGGGGCCCCGAGGTCAAGAGGGGGCCCCGAGGTCAAGAGGGGTCCCCGTGTTGGCCTCCTTAATATGAAAATAATGGGATTTCTGGTTTAAAATACCATAGAGTTGCCTTTGAAGGCCTAGAAAAGGGCTAGGGAAGACACATTTTCTAGGAAGACTCTATGGTAGGTGTGCTGTTTTGTGTCCCATGGATAATGAATCCAGGTATACGGGGGGTCCTACTATAATCTGAACATCCTGTACGGTGAATAGGTTAGGTTACATTGATCTGAGATAAACATATGGGGGCCCCAAAGTAAAGCATTGCAGGGGGCCCCAAAATTCCTTAAACCGGTCCTGGCTGTCACACTATATATATTAGTAGAAGAATCCTTGCTACTGCACATACTATATAACAAAAGGAATCTTCTCTGACTTTTGATAAAGCAGATTTGTTGTTTTCACACATCAACACTAACTGACCATTCTAAAGATCCAAAAGATCTGTATCACATTACACAGCCCTCTGAAAATTTAGGGCAAGGATCATGATTTGCATCTTTCTGGATCCTATTACATTCCACTTCACTCCACTCCCACAACTGTGAACATATGCTTTATATGTGAGCATTTTTTTTTATCACTCTGTACTACATGTGAAGAAGTGGGTTTATATTTATGAAAATTCATGGAAAAAAACCAACAACAGTTAGTCTTAAAGGTGCTGCTAAATTTTTCTCCTCCCCCCTCCTTTTTACACACACACAGGATTAATCACGCTACAGAAATCTTTAGGACTAGAATAAAAAACATAATTTTTGCCACTAAATAAAAGTTGGAGAAGGCTGGGAAACATAACTTTTTCATGCGTGTTGAAAAAAACCAAAACAAAGCAGCAAATATTTCTATAATGTCTTGTGTTTCTATCAAAGACACATGGTAAGAGTGGTGATTTTGACACCTATTTGCCTCTCTGTTCTCAGTAAACTGAACTTTCCCCATTAGCAGTCAGAAAGTCACAATCTTTCAGGATTTATTACTTTCCAAAATTTTAATCTCCGATGTGGGATCCTGGAAGGATTATATGAACTTTTCAGCCCCATCATTCTGTTTGGATCAAAGGAGATGTTAAGACTCTGCAAGGTGTCGTCTTACCAGCCCGATTATCCCTTAAAACTCCTTGCCTATGCTTTCTGTTTCTTTCTTCCCCCGCAACCCTCCCAAGTTTCTTTTTCTAACCTTCTTGCAAACCTGTCAAGTTCTCAGGCCTGTAAGGAAACAGGGTGAGAGGGGAAAAAAAGAGGTGAAAAATCTAAGTATGAAACACAGTAGGGGGAAAGAAAGGTTACTGAATAAAATTCTCTTTTTGTTCACAGAGAGACCATTAAAACACAATTTCTCTCTCCTCTGTAAAACAGGCAAAAGAGTTTTACAAACAGAATTTGGAAGAATTTCCAGATAGTCAGTTCCTTTTTTAAGAAACCCACCACAACCCAACAACTTGTTTTTGAAGGCTGGTTTTCTTCCTGCTTCACCTGCCTTAAAAAACAAAACAGAAGCTTAACAGAGTGCCAGAAATATCTGACAACCATCCATCTGCAAATAACAAAGAAGGGCTGGTCCACTCCTCATCGTGTGTCAGAACTCATTTTGACAGAGGTGGCTTGAGTTCCTCTCTTCTCCCCTTCCCTCTTTCTCTTTCCTTTTGTGGGGTTTAATGAAGTGCCTTAGAAGAGCCATCAGTAACTGGAACAGGGTGTTTCTAATTTAAACAGAGCATTTCCTAGATGAAAACCTTGCTCAAAGAACTTCCCCTGCCTTTGATAGCTCACATGCTGGAGAGGGCTTTGGGAGTTCCCAGATTGTTTGTAAAAAGATCTGTGTTTTGTTACAACTGTTTTCTCAGAGAACAAACAAGACTTCCAAGGATGCACCTTGAAGAAAGTTTCATTTGCTTAGTGATGAAAGAAGGGTTGCAATTGGAAAGGGCTCATGGATTCGGCATCTACCTGCCACTGAGGTTCGGACTGGAGTCTCAGACATAACTGGCTTCTTCTCCTCTTGTTCACACTTCTGAATATGGGTTTGGTTTTGCAGTTCAGAGGCCATGGTTTTCAGGGTAGACTTGTCAATTTTTAATTAAACACTCACAGAAGAGAATGAGAGGTTTTATAGAAAGATCAAATCATGTTCCTGATGGTGCCTGGTGGGTTTCATGTCAGTGGGAGAATGAATCCAATCTGGGCTTTAATCTGAACTGTAAAAGGTTGCAGTTGTTGTTTTTGTTGTTGTAGTTGTTATGTGCCTTCAGGTTGACCCCAAGTTATGGTGACCCTCTCCCAGAGTTTTCCTGGCAGGAGGTTAGCCATTGCCTTCCTTTAAGGCAGAGAGAGTGTGACTCACCAAGGCCACCCAGTGGGTTTCTGTAGCTGAGCAAGAATCTGAACCCTGGTGTCCTGGAGTCCTAGTCCAATACTCAAACCACTATACCATGCTGGCTCTCCACCTTTGGTGTTGTTGTTACACACCTTCAAGTCAAAATCCCCCTATCTTTGGGTTTTCTTGGCAAGATTTATCCAAAGGAGTTTTGCCATTGCCTTTCTCTGAGGCTGAGAAAGTGTGACTTGCCCTAGATCATCCAGTGGGTTTCCACAATTGATCAGGCATTAGTACCCTGCTCTCCTGGAGTTCTAGTTCAGCACTCAGAAAACTACACCACACTGGCTCTGCTGTGTAACTTGCTGAAGCTATTTTGTAAGGTGTTGTTCAGCACTTTGGATAGCTCTTTTAAAAATTCAGACTCAAACCTGGAGCAGATGCACTAACTCACTGACCTGGCAGGAGCCAACCAGCTCTGTATACCAAGAAAAAGAAAGTAATTTGCTCTTTCTCTCTCTGGAAGACTGAGGCAGCTTTTTCTGTTTTCATGAAAGACGTAATTAACTCTTTCCATGAGCTAGTTACTTGTCATTAACCACTTTCTGTAATTATAAAGGTATGACTAACTTATTTTATGGTTGCAACTAGACAAGGTCACCATCACTTTTTTGGTGCTGTAACATTTTAGTTACTTTTATTGTTGTGTAAGTGAGCCAGTGTAGCGTAGTGGTTTGAGTGTTGGACCAGGGCACCGGGAGGCCAGGGTTCAAATCCCTGCTTGGCCATGCAAACCCACCTTGGGCAAGTCACATTCTCACAGCCTCAGGAAAGCAAAGGCAAACCCCCTCTGAACAAATCTTGCCAAGAAACCCCTATGATGGGTTTGCCTTAGGGTTGCCATAAGTCTGAAGTGAGTTGACAGCATACAACAACAACAACATGTGTGGATGAGGCATAGCACTTGGTTCAAGTGCAGGCTTATGCTGGGCCTCATGCTACATTGTGGGTGGTGAGGTGACAGCAAGATAGAGAAGGGAAGAATGTGTTTTGTACCATAAGACAGAGGGTTGTCGCACAGTGCTTTATTACTCAACACGCTACCATACTGAAGCTTGTTCTCTTTGGATACAAATGTGCTGCTGTAGCTGGTATGTTAAATTATTGACAATCTCTTGCTGAGAAAGATTCCCACCCCTTCAAAACAAACAAACAAAAACAAACAAACAAACAAAACCCCAAACAAACAAACAAACAAAACACAAAACCAAAACACAATTACAAAACGTTCCTGGGAATGGTAATTTCTAAATTGGTTTTCTGTTTTTTTCCCCCCGGGCTATGAGGCCATGTTTTGGAAGAGTTTATTCCTGACGTTTTGCCTGCATCCGTGGCTGGCATCTTCAGAGAATGGTGGTGTAGGGAGTGTGTGGGGTTTATATACTGTGAGCTCCTGTTGGAGAGGATATGTAAATTTGTGTACTTTAATGAGTAGTTCCTGGGGGCGGAGTTATGCAAGGAGGATTAGTGTCTGTTTGGCTAATGCCCCATTATCTGCTGGATTCCACCAGATAATGGGCCATTAGCCAAACAGACACTAATCCTCCTTGCATATCCCCCCCCCCGGAACTACTCATTCAAATACACAAATTTACATATCCTCTCCAACAGGAGCTCACAGTATATAACCCCCCTCCCACATTCCTACCCAACCATTCTCTGAAGATGCCAGCCACAGATGCAGGCAAAACATCAGGAATAAACTCTTCCAGAGCACAGCCCACAGCCTGGAAAAAACTCCACAGAAAACCTATGGATGCCGGCCATGAAAGCCTTCAATCTCTAAACTGTTTGTCAGCTACTTTGGACTGTTTCTGTTACATGAAGTTGCAGTTCTGTTTCCAACAAATGAACAAAAAACTATCACAGATTTGTAAACAGCCAGAGGGTGTATTTTCACAGGAACCTTTTTGGATTTACTATTTATTTAAGTTGTTTTTCTGCTCAGTTGGTCCAGAATACTAAGTTTGACTTTATCTATTTTGCACTGGCTTTTCAATTGGTGCTCTATTATTTTATTTTTTGGGGTGGTGGTGGTAAAGTTCCTTGTATGTGAACTTATAGCTTATATTCTGTGCATATTTTTCTACTGATTGTATATTGTGTAACCGTGACATTCTTTATATTTGGTTGTTTGTATTTTTATTCCATTGCAACAACCTGCTATATGCCACCATTATTGTTTTGAGATTGTTTATGTATCTGTTATTTTTGTGTGTGTGTGTTACAGTCCAAAGCACCTGGAGTGTTGTGTTTCATCCATCCCTGTGCTAGAACCTTAACTTTCCTGTTGGGTGAACAGATCGCTATTGCTATTGTGTGTAAAGTGTGAGCATTCCCAGAACGTGCATTTTTTCCCCTTTTGAACTGTAACTCCCAGAATCCATTGGCTATGCTGTGTCACAGTCCTTGGAATTGTAATCTTTTAAAAAGTAACCTTTCCAAGCTCTGGGGATTTCCCATTGCATCTGGTTAACCAGTTGGAATTCCAGAGCTTGTCTAGATGTGATTGTTTACTGTGAGTGGTGCACATTTTTGCCCATTCGCAGCCAAGTTGATTTTTCTCCACCATTTCTGTGCCTATTCATATCATTTGCATTCATTTGGATTGAGCGGGCACACATACTCACAAACAGCAACTGAGCAAAAATGCTCAGTGATGTGAATTCACACAGTCTCATGTCTGAAAATGTGCATCTGTGCACATTTTTTAGGAAGCTTTGCAGAAAACTGCGAATCCTTTTATTGCATGGTTTATGGAGTTTTTTGCCCCCCTTTCTCTGAATACTGCAAATCCCCTTCAGATCACGTTTGGATAGATCCTATTCTCTGTGAATTCTATGAGGAATATTTTCAACATCTACACAAGCCCTGGATAAAACCACTTGGTCCAATCTATATGAAATTCTAGTACTTTCTTTGTCTGTGATGTAATAAGACTTTGTCTGAATTGGAAATTAGTCTATATGGTTGGCTTTACCCTTAGAACTCAGCTGGAGTCAAGAGCTGATGCTAGACCTCAGTATAACTGGAACATCTCTATGCATTAATAATGGGAATGTATCTTGATTTTAGCCTGATTTTGCATAATTCAATGTTTGTACATTAGTTGTTCATTGGCAATAGAATAGGCCAAAAGCAAATCCCAAGTTTCAAACCCAAATATTCAAAATATTCAAGTATTTTGATGACAGGGTGGAGATGGAATAGCTAAATGGATTTTGCTGTATCCCCTCCCAATGACCTAGAAAAAGTATCTCTTAATTGGTATGTTAAGGTTGTCAATCTTGTGGGGTTTTCTGAGGTCACTGCTGAGTAGCAAGATAGAAGGCCAAGTAAATCAGTAAATGAGAAAGTAGATCACTGGAATTAATCAGACAGAGTCTTAGGCTACTGGAAGAAAGTATTGGGTAGAATGTGGTAGAAGAAGAGTACTGGAATATGTGAGGTGGGATCAGGGGCCTATTCACACTACAGAATTATACCACTACTACTCTGCTTTAACTGCCATGGTTTCATCTTATGGAATCTTGGGATTTGCAGTTTAGGGAGGGGCCTTTGGAATTCTCAGCAAGAATGCTCCAGTGCCTCACCAAACTACAGGCCTAAGGACTCCATAGGATGGCACCACGGCAGTTAAAGTGAAATTACAGCACTATAATTGTGTGATGTGGATGGGCCCCATAGATCCCAACTATATGGAAGTTGTGTTTGTGAATCTTTGCATCTCACTTTATGGTCTCTGTCATCCTCTGCTCATTGGTCTCCCAACTCACCATGATCAAGATGGAGCAATAAAACCAGGGACAGAAAACTGCATTTTCATGGAAGATCTACCAATCCAGGCACTTTAGGAAGCTCATTTGTAGATTTTCTTTGCCTTTCCTGGCTCCCCTGGCCACTGCATGGCTGTGTTGGCGGGGAGGTGGGGGGGTGGACAGAAAGAAGGTGAAGTTAATCTGGGGATGGGGGTATTAGCGGATGGAAGACCCATCCTAGTATAGTAGCTTGAGTGTGGGAACAGGACTCCATGAGATCAGGTTTTGAATCTCCGCACACTCCCGGAAACCCACTCAGTGACCTTGGACAAGTGGCACCCTCTCAGTCTAAGAGGAAGACAATGCCAAACCTCCTCTGAACAAATCTTTTCAAGGAAATCCCATAATGCATTCGCCTTAGGGTTGCCATAAGTCTGAAATGACTTGAAGGTACCCAACAAGCAACAACAAACACACTGAAGTTAAAATTCATCACCAGTGTAGTAATGATGTGAACCTCAATGGAAACCACATTTGGACCACTTGAATAATAGTGACATCACAGCATGCGAGTTCACTTGCTGCATTGCACAATAGTATCCCTTCCTAAGTCATGTTGAAAGAATCACATTCTGACATCTGTGCTCCTTTCCCACTAGAGCAGCTATGTTTAGCCAGTGCTCCTGCAAATGACTAGGTGAATGCCCAGAACCACCCACTGAGGATTCATGTGAACTTTCTTGGGTCTCTTATTCCTCCCATTGATTGCTGGTCTTGTTTGCATGTTGACTCTCCCATGCATGAGATGGATATGTTTAAGCACATTAAAACTCCACCTTATTTCTAACCTGTAAGTCTAGTGACTTACAGGTTAGAAATAAGCTGGAGTTTTAATGTTTCCAAGCATTAATGTTACCCTCAATCAAGCAGGTAGGAACAATAAAGCCTTTAAAATGTTGTTGTAGTGCATCTCCCAGCATTCCTCACTATTTGCTATCCTGGCAAAGACTTCTGGGAGTTGTCATCCAACAAGACACAGAGGACTTCGTGATTTCCTTCCCTGTCCTAAATCCAATTGTTAGTTCCAACTAGAGATGCATCAAGGAAACTTGCATTACTAAATTACCATTGAATTGGCTCAAAGGCTCCATGTCATGCGCCCCCTTTGGGATTTTTCAGGATTCTACCATCTCCCCCCCCCCCATTTAGTTGCCTAAACTATATTTCTAAATGCTCAACTGCAATGTTAGAAATTTGGATACTGAAAGAAAATTTCATGGTGGGGGTGTGTGGGGAAGAATTCTTATTTAGATTAACAACACCCTCATCCTCCTCTGTCATTACACCCCTGCCCATTTTTCATCTATTTAAAAAATATTTTTGAATTTTCTTGCCATTCTTACACCCATGAAGATGGTTGGTTTATTTTTACTCTGTTTCTCCTTTTAATTTATGAAGGCACATCTTGTACAGCCCATTCCTGAAGATAGTGAGGTTGGATATTTTCTGGTATCACAAAACCATGGAAGAACTCAATAGCACTGTCACTCTCACTTTGCATTCCATAAGAAGGTGTCAGGTGGGAGCTAGAATACCATGGCAGAAGTCCAAACTGGAAGTTCAGAAACCAAGAACAAGCTGAAAGTCAGCAAAGGTGATCTTTGGTGATGGAAAAACACAGCCTAAAAAGAGAGCTTGTCAGTCTTAGGTCAAGTATCTGTGAATGACTAAAAGGGTATCGGAATGATTCTATTCTCCTATTTGCAAGGAAGTCCTTCTCTTGATTAAGGATGTAATTTCTTTCCCAATTTTCTTCTTGAAGGAAGCAACATGTGATTTTAGCAATTTTCTTCTTCTTGCTCTGAGAACCTCTTTGAAAACTACAGTTTTTTAATTTTTTTTTCTAGTTCAGGACTTATTTGGTGCAAAAAACCTCACATGGTTGTTTTGCATAGAAAAAATATGCTTCATTATCTGTGCAGATAATATTATTTTTCTGTGCAAAAGAATCCCCCCCCCCCGCACAAAACAACCATGTGCAAATTTTGCATAAAATAAGTGTTGAACTGTGAAGATTCTTGTCAGTCCAGGATACCTCCTGTCAGGGTTTCTTGTCATGTGAGAAATACATTTTCCAACCCTTTAAATAAATATTTTCAAATATTCTCCACATTCCCATTTGAATATTTTCAAATATTCTGCTCTTCAAAGGTACAGGTTATAAAGTGTCACTTGAGATTGTGAGAGGAGGCCTGCCTTTCCGTTTCATCTAGTGAGGATGTGGAAACAGCCTCCTTGGTGACTACTCCTATGAGTATGGAACTCCCTTGTGGGAGAAACTAGAATACGTCCCTCCCTACTGTTCTTCCACCAATGGGTAAAGATTTTAATTCAGGTAAACCTTCAGCAAATGAGTGCCTAACACACACACACACAGGTCTTTTATTATTAATATTTAATTATATTATTATTCAGAAGTTTTAAAATGTTCTAATAGAATGATCAGCTTAATTTGTATTTTAATATGCATAATTTATTATGGTAGTTTTCAAAGAAGTAGCTGTGTTAGTCTCTTGTAGCATAAAAAGGAGTAAGGAAGAGGGAGGAAAAATATTTTTAATAATACAGTCAGATCCCCATAGCTATAGGGGTTTGGTTCCCGGAGTTAATTAACAGCAAACAGCAAACCCTATTAAAAAAATGGGACTTCTGCTTAAAAATACCATAGAGTTGCATTGGAGGACCTAGAAGATGTCCAGAGAGAATGCCTCTCTAGGAATTTTCTAGGAAGACTCTATGGTATGTGGTTCCATTTTGTGTCCCATGGATAACTGAAACCATGGAAATTGGTTCCACGGATATGGGGGTCCAACTGTAGCTGTTTAATTGTATTGTAATTCACCTTGCACTCCAGAAATCAAATAAATCAAATAAGTAAATAGAGAAATATCTCTAACTGCTGAGAAGAACCAATGAATATCATAGATCTGTAGAGTCTACTCTACTGCTTGGGAAACTTTGGCCTTCCAGATGTTTTGGACTGCAATTAATGCAATCTGTTACCATTGGCAATGCTGTCTAGGACATCTGGGAGTTGAAGTCCATCAACATCTGGAGGGCAAGAGGTTCCTCCCTCTGGCCTAAGCAGATACTCCAAGCTGCAACCCTGCTGAGCCACCAGGAAAGAGAGCCAAGCAATGAGTGATGACTGCTGGTTTTCATCTTGGAAACCTCTGATAGTGCATGCAAAAAATCCAGAAGTAGCATAGAAGAACTCTCCTAACCTGCAGTTTAGATCAGATGTGGCCCTTCAGATGTTGTTGGACTACAGTTCCCATCAGCCCTTGCCAGCCTGGCCAATGGGGTTGAGGGATGATGGAAGTTGGCAGTCCAACAGTGTATGAGGGCCACTGTTGCCCACTCCTGTTCTAGAACTAGCACTGGGCATGCTCATGCCTATGCTATATTGTAAATGGATGGGATACATATACTGAATGACCATCAAAGACAGGACTTGGAAGGAAAAAGTTACAAGTAACACAGTTACATTTCACTGATTACTTGGGCGATATAAGGGATGCAATGCCTTTCAACATGAGAAGTTGCTTTACTGGTGTGATGAAAAACTGGTTCTAGTTATTTCCAAAGGTTACTTTGATGATGTAGTTTTACAGGCACCTTGATGGGATTTTCTTTTACAGAAGACTTGTGTCATTCTCATAAAAAAAGCAAACTAACTAAACAAAGCTGTAAAAACAGAAGATTACTTTGAGCGACTGAGCAGCAGAACAAGAAATGTAAGCTGCCCTTTCTTCATTGCAAAGAATCATGGTAACAGATTACTTCTCAAACATGCCTATGAATAAAAGGAAGAAATCACTTTTAAAAGATAACTTTACAAGTGCTGGACTCATCCAGAGTGTGAGTGGCTTCTCAAACAGATTACTTCTCAAACATTGTAATGAGTAAGAGGAAGAAATTACTCTGAAATATTAAGTTCCCAAACTCTAATTAGGTTTATGCAGGCCATGAAATGATCTGATAGCCCCTCACATTCCTTAGTTTTCCCACTGACATGGAGCTTTTGGACATATGATTTCGACCACCCCCATAATCCCAGGGCTTCCCCTAACATTTCCAGTTCTAGAGTGCAGAGATTGGAGAACAAATTTCTTAGACTTTGTAGTTAATTGCTGTCAAGTCAACTTCTGGTGACCTGATGAATGAATCCTCCAAGTCACCCTATTATCAATATTTATCTTGCTCAGTTGGGGCACTGGCTTTCTCGGTTGACTCTGTCTACCTATAATGTGGTTTTCTTCTAAGATTGCAACCCCATATTCAAGGGGCTATTGTAAGGTGGGTGGGGAGGATTCAGGGAGCTATAATCCTTAAGCATTTTTCCCCCAAGCTCTGCTAGGGTGTAGTTCTGTGTAGTGTCAGACAAGTGAAGCATGGTTAAAGAGATAGGTAGCTAATCTGCTCTTAGAGATCAGGGTGATCTTTCCTGACTCAGACAGGCCTGAGAAGTGCTTTCAATGCTGCTTTGTCTCAGCACAAGAGTGTATTCAATGAAAAGGAAGGGGAAGAAGATCCCCACAGTCTGCAATACTTAAGAGCATGATTCTCGAGATAGGTTTTATTATGCTTCTGATGTGGCATGATAAAGCAAAGCTTGCCAAATGCTCACCTTAGGGGGGCTCTCATGTCTTTAAGAGTGGCATTGTGGAGAGACAGACTACAGGTACAATGGCTCAGGTGATGTGGTGTTGTAACAAAAGAAAGACGCACCTGTGTAAGTTTGTTCCTCCTCTCCCCACCAGGCAGCTTTTCAAAGCATAATAGAGAGGCTTCTTTGGTTCAAATGCTGGTAACCCTCAATGCTCAATGCTGCAGATCATGGGTTGGGCTGGAGGAGGAAGTTGCTGTGAAAATAGTTTATGTGCAGCAGTCACCAAAGGCCTCTTGTGGGAACTGGGCGCCCATCTTACCACCTTGCCCAGCAACCACAGTAACATTCAGGTCAGAGTTACAATTGCCTCACTACATTAGAGTTCCCAGATCTCAGGGTATGGCCGACCTTCTCCAGTCCTTGGGGCAAGGAGAAGGAAACTCAGGGCAAGAGTGCCATCTTGAAAAGTGTGTGTGTGTGTTGTTTTTGATTTGAATGACATTCTCTGTGCAAGTGTGCTTGATGATTCAAGTGTTGTGCTCAATGACTCCCCACTGTAACATCACACATGTAACATCACTATGGCTTCAACCACCTGGATATCACAAGGGGTTGTTTCTAGGTCTGAGTTTGGGCCCTGGAATCTCAGGGTCTGAGACAGTCCTGACCTGGCAATTGGATTTTTGACAACAGGATTTTTCAGGCTTGATATACAGTGGGTCCTCCGTTTCCATGGGGGTTTGGTTCCGACCTCCCCCCTGTGGATAGCAAAAACCACAGATGGTAGAGTCCCATATCAATCAATGGGAGTGGCCATTTTAAGTATGTGGTGGCACCATTTTAGGTATGGGTACCACCTTTTTAGATAAGCAGTAACAATCCATGCATGCTCAAATCCATGGATATTGAACCCATGGATACAGAGGACCCATAGTATATGTTGATGCATAAGCAGAGCCAGCATGGTGTAGTGGTTTGGGTATTGTGTGAGGACTCTAGGACACCAAGGTTCAAACCCCCACTCAGCCGTGGAAACCCCCACTGGCTGGTCTTGTGCAAGTCACACTCTCTCAGCCTCAGAAGAAGGTAATGGCAAATCTTTTCTGACCGAATCTTGCCAAGAAAACCCTGTGACAGGTTTGCCTTAGGGTCGCCATAAATTGGAAACAGCTTGAAGGCACACAACAACATGCAACTTGTACTCAGTCTCTCCTTCCATTGTTTTCAAATACTTTTTGTCTGCTCCATATTTTAAACAAAAATAACACCAGTTCACATGGGGGGAGGGGTTGGGGGGGTTACCAACCCTCCCAGCACTAGGACTCCAATTGAATCCCTTTTCTATTTTCCTCTGTCTTGTATGGCTATGACTGCAGCATGGCACTTGTTCAGTGGACTTTTACCTTGATCCAAGCATGTTGGGACAGTGATAACTCCTAACAGCCTATGAATACTTTTTTGCATGAGAAATTTAATCCCACCCCCATTGAATGCACATCTGGAAGAATGTATGATGGGCTTTTTTGGTGGCCACTCTCAAACTAAAGCATGTTCAGCTCCTTCTCTTTTGCTTTTCTAGCAGCTGCAAAGAGCTCTTTATTCAGGCAGGTCTTTGACATCTAAAGTGATCTGTTATTGTTAGAAATTAATGTATTTTTTTAAAAAAATAGATATATCAGTAGATATCAGTTGATCTATTGACGGCTTGTCCTGTCAATAAAATAGATCGGCTTATTGTCAGGACATAAATGTGAAATGGCAACGTCATGTGGTATGAGCACCCATATGCGTTTATGTGGCATTGTTATGATGCCATATTTAGTGCATCTGATAGAGCCCTGATTTTAAAAGACACATGAGTCCTAGCACAAATGAGGTCTGAACTTTCACTTAAAGGCAAGATGACTAGATTGTGGCTGTTGTACTTTGGACACATCACAAGATAGTGTGACTCACTAGACAGGAAGTGGAAGGCAGTCAGAAAAGTGGGATACCCAACTACAGAGGGGTTGATTCAGCCAAGGATGCTACAACCCTGAGTCTGCAAGACCTTAGCAGGGCTGTTGAAAACAAGATGACTTGGAAGTCTCTCAGTCACAAGATCACCATACATTCAAGCTGACTTGATGGCAAATATCAATAACAAATATAATAATACAAAGTACAAAATGGACAATACATCTAGATTTAAAAGGAATATAAAAAGATAAGAGATTACAGAATTTGTTCCGTTTATCAAAAATGAAGGGTAGAGCACATCATTCTCAAAACTGACATGCAGCTTTGTGGAATCATAGAGTTGGAAGAGACCACAAGGGCCATCCAGTTTAACCCTCTGCCATGCAGGAACACACAATCAAAGCACACCTGACAGATGCCCATCCAGCCTCTGTTTAAAAACCTCCAAAAAAGGAGACTCCACCACACTCCAAGGCAGTGTATTCCATTGCTGAACACCTCATACCACCAGGAAGTTCTTCCTAATGTTTAGGCGGAATTTCTTTTCTTGTAGTTTGAATCCATTGCTCCGTGTCCTCGTCTTTGGAGTAGCAGAAAAAAAGTTTACTCCATCCTCAGTATAACATCCCTTCAACTATTTAAACATGGCTACCATGTCACCTCTTAACCTTCTCTTCTGCAGGCTAAACATGCCCAGCTCCCTCAGCCCCTCCTCATAGGGCATGGTTTCCAGACCTTTAAAATGAACAGTGCCCAAGTGGTTATTGACACACAGAGCAAATGGAGAGCAAACATTGAAAGCTTTCAGTCATTTGTAGTGTGTATTAACTGCTGTCAAGTCAACTTCAACTTATGGTGACCCCATGAGTGAGAGATCTCCAAATCACCCACCATATCCTCAACAGCCCTGCTAAGGTCTTGCAGACTCACCTCTGTGGCTTCCCTCATTGTCTATCTATCTGGAAAGTGGTCTTCCTCTCTTCCTTCTACCTTAACAAGCGTTATTGTCTTTTTTAGGTAATCCCAACCTAAATTGTACTGGCCAAAGTACAACAGCCTCAGCTTAGTCATTTTGGCTTCAAAGGAGAATTCGAGCTTGATTTCTTCTAGGACCCACTTATTCATCTTGTTACGTAGTTATTTTCAGGCCATTCAAAATTTCAGACTGAGTTGTCAATTTCTCCATCAGAGCAAAGTTCCACAGTTGTTGAAGGAGATTTAACTGCTTGGGCATTGGCTTGGTCTCCTAGAACTCCCAGAATCCTTTAGGTAGTGGATTCTGGGAGTTGCAGTCCAAAAATTAATAATGGTTTCTAGCTCTAAGACTCTAGATGAGTCCAACTTCTGTTTCAAAGGAAAACAGTTTAGGAAGAAGGATAAAAATGGCCCAGGCTTGTGTGGAATGGATCCACACACTCAACTGACTCTCTTTTTTGTGCCTTGCTTCCATGCAAACAGTCTCTGGGGTCTTCCTAATCAGGGCTGGATTGAACGATTTGGACAATTAAGTGACAGGCCAGGGCCCTGGTCCCAGCTGAGAAAAGCTTCTGTAGTATAATAATTACCTGGAAGCTTCCCAGTAGGAAGCCAATGCAGCAATTAACATGGTAGTTACCTTCTTGAGCCAAAAACTGGCTAATATTGCCCATAAAGGAACATTTGAAATAATTGTAGCCTAGCATTATGAGGTGGAAAAATTTATATTTATATTGCAGGAGAGTGACATAGGAAGCTTTCTTATTCCAAGTCAGAGACAATGGCTTGAATTCTATTATGGTTGTTGTTTGTTCATTCATTCGTATCCTACCTTTCCCTCAGTGCTAGGTCTTGAGGCAGCTTCCCAAGTCAAAGCAAACCCATTTAAAAATACTTACAAAGTCACAGATGAAAACATGCAAAAATTCTTATTAAAACACAATTAAATTAACCAGCCAATTAAAGCCAATTAAAACAAATCCATCAAAAATGTTAAGGTGAGCAAAACAGCATGCTATTAACAGCCCTGGCAATCCGTTCCTAAAAGCAGATTGAACAGAAAAGATTTTGCTTGTTGGTGGAAGGGCAGCAAATTCATCCTGAATGGAGAAAACCCATTGAATCAATGGTGAATCAACATTTTGGTAAATCCCCATTGAGTCAGTGAGCTTGCTCTAGTTGGGACTAACAAGAGGATTCAAGCCCTTTCACACTACACAGTTATAGCACTATGATTCTACTTTAACTGCCTTGGCAACATCCAATGGAATCCTGGGATTTCAAATTGCCTCCCCAGACTAAAAACCCCAGAATTTCATAGGATGTTGCCATTGGCATATAAAGTGGAGTTATAGTGCTACAACTGTGTAGTGTGAAAGGTACCAAGAGTGTACAAAATGTGGCCCTGAAGATGTTGGATTGTATCTTCATGCATTTCTGGCCATTGACTATGTTGGCAAGGGTTAATGGGACTTACAATACAAGACCTGAAAGGCCACACATTGACCACTTTTTATCTTATGGACAGCAGCTGCCCAGGGTTTCAAACTAAGGATCTCCGAAAGAAAGACATATTTCCTATTATCTAGTACAGTTCTCCCCCTGTATCCACAGAGGATACTTTCCTGGACTTACCATTTATAAATGAAACTGTAGATAATAGCAAACTGCCATGGAATACCATAGATTTGCATTGGAGGATCTAGAAAATGCCTTGAGAGGACACCTCTCTCAGAAACTGGAAGTCCTTCAGTGCAACTCTATGGTCACCTTCTACTGGAAGCTAACCATAGAATCCTAATGGAGGACCTCCAGATGCCTAGAGAGACCCTGCAGATGCCTATAGAGACCTCCCCTGACAGTGGTTAAATGAAACCACAATTACTGACTCAACTAATACACAGAGTCATCTGTAAAGGGCTAAGCAACTAATCACCCAAAGTTACTGGATTAAAGTTCCCATCATTCCTCATCACCATTGGATGTTCTGGCTATGTCTACTAGGAACTGCATGGTGATGATGGGAGGCTTCCATCTCAGTGAAGAAGAGAATCAGCTTCAAGCTTTATCCCCAACTTCAAAGGGGTTATCCATGGTGTGGAACTTTGTCCCTGAAGTAGGTTCTGTACATTGGACAATTCTTTCAAAGTATATTTTAAAACCTGGAATGGAGTCACCAGCCCCCTGTCATGGAGGTCACCAGCCGCTACTGCAGTTTCAGTTCAGCAAGATCTAGAGGGATACTGGTTGCCCACTTCTGATATCCAGCTTGATCATGGAGAAGCCGAAGACTGAAACTGGGCTTCCACATCCTTTAGTTTGAGCCTTCTCCTGACTTAGGTCTTTCTTCTCATTTTTATTTTTTAAAATGACTTCCTCGATCCCTTTTGTGAGTACCTTTGATATATGAGAATGCACACTTCTCCCAACCCTTCAATAAATTGCATCTCTTTGGTATCTTCCATTACCTGCTCCACTGCTCACATTTCTTCTTCCACTGCCCCCCTTCCCTATACACCTACCTGGAATGCACCACGCAGAAGCATCCTTATGGCTCCCTCCACATAAATCTTTGGGTTGGGCCCATTTCAATTGCAATGGTTCTGAGATGTAGGCTACTCTAAATTACTGATGAAATTTTTATTTGCAATCATTCTGGTTGTCCTACTTTCTCACACAGAGAAGGATGTTGACACACCTTCCAGTCCTACTAATCCAGGATGATTAAAAAAGGTTGGAGTTTATACAATGAGTTAATAATGGAAGGTTTAGAAATCCCTCTGGAATCCATGCTGATGAAAAGCACCAAAAACAATCCATCCTTCCTTCCTTCCATCCTTCCTTCCTTCTCCCCCCCTCCTCGAAATCTTCCACTGTTGTGGTGGTGGTGGCTGTTTACCTTCAAGTCATTTCTGACATTTTGCAACTTTAGGTAAACTGAACACTGTAATAAGTTCCTGGCTAGATTTGTTCAGAGGGGGTTTGCCCTTGCCTTCCTCTGAGGCTGAGAGAGTGTGACTTGCCCAAGGTCACCCAGTAGGTTTCCATGGACAAGTGGAGATTTGAATCCTAGTCTCCTGGAGACCTGGTCCAACACTCAAACTGCTACACCATGCTGGCTTTCAAAGAATGTTAGAATTCTCCAATTAATAATGTACTAATTATCACTCTGCTGCCTCAGTCTTGTGCCAATTTCTGCATCTTTAGATGAGGTTGTTGGGCAGTAAATGTGTTTCATAACCAGGATGCAACAAGTCTCACACTCAAAATGAAACCTTGGAAGTATTATTTTTTGACTAGAGTTCCCAAAATTCCCAGTCTGCAGTGGTCAGTGGCCCACGAACATGCTGGGATGTGGGATATGGGGAGTTGTAGCCATTGAATTAACTTTTCCAAGCCCTGTTTTCTCTCCTAACCAAAATGGTTCAGCTGTCATGGCTTCCTACCAGTCATCAACGTGGGAAGCATTTTTCTAGGGCTGCAAAGAATTCTTTTTCAACATACCATTGGCATCATGACAGGACCACATTTTGCAGGGTTGTTGGAGGGAAGCTGATCTGGCAGTTAAACCTGTTGGAGTAGGCAGTGGAGATATGCCCTGAAACTTGGGACACGGAATGTCTCCACTCATGTGATAGCTACAGCAACAGGCATGGGATTTGGTTGTGTGTAGTCAAGAAATGCATAAGGCCAAAGCCATGCTTACCCAAGAGCCATTAGTGTGTATGTTGGAGTGTTGGACTAGGATTCTGTGAGTCCAGGATTAAAATCCCTACTCAACCATAGAAACCCACTGGGCAAATCACAGTCCCTCAGCCTCAGAGGAATGCAGTGGCAAACCTCCCTCAGCATAAATCCTGCCAAGAAAACCCTATGATATGGTCTCCATAAGACAGAACCAACTTGAGGACGCATCACATTACTTTCCCTTGGCTTAGAAGAGTTGCCTTTTTGGAACACAGCTCCCAGAATCCCTTAGCCTGGGAGATCTAGTCAGAAAAAGCAACTCTATAGTCCAAAGAAGTCCAGTCCAAGAGCCTCTAAAAAGTAACTTTTGTAAGCTATGCCCCCTCCCCTACCCCAAGAAGAACGTCTCTCATATTTCTAATGCTAACAGGATGGTTCTCATAAAACTGTGTTGAAAGGAGTGCAAGGGGGTCACGAGGTTTTATAGACTATCCTTCGTTAGCTCTATCATGGCGGAAACAAGAGCTTGGGGAACATTTCTTTTTTAGACAATAGGTCCCCAAATTCTCCAGTGAGCCTGGCCCAGAATCTCCCACCAAACATGGCCAACATATACATGGGGATTCTGAGAACTATAGTCCCTAAAAAAGACTTTCCCGCATTCTGGTTTCTACTATAATAGAGCCAGTGAGGGCCAGAGGTAGAATGTCAGTCTTAGACCTTGTTGCAAGTTCTTGCTCACTCACAATTCTCATTGACAGGCCTAGGGCAAGTTATTGCCTCTTGTGCTAACTTGCTTCACAGAACAGCATGGTAAGGATAAAATGAGATGAAAGATTTTCCTGCTCTGAGCCTTTGGGGATGGGAAAGAAATTATCATATTTATAATAAAAAGGGTGTCCACCCAAGAGATCTGATAGTGTCGACTGTGTTCCTCCCTCTCCATAAGTTATTCAGCATATGGATGGGTGATGTTTATCTACATTTTGGATTTATTGCAGAATAGCCTCCCTTTATTAATAGTGGAAGCTTATATGAAAGTTTTCCTATTCGTATTCTGAATCTGGCAGAGGGAAATAACTCACTGTTTGCCTCCCTTTTGTTTTTCTGTTCAAGTAAACAACACAGCTTTAGAATAGGCGCCGCTGTTCAGGTTAAATGAGTGGCACTATACGATCATGAAAATGTGCTCAAAAGCAGCACCTTGGCAATTTTAATCAAGACAGCGGAGCTGCAAGACGTAGCAGAAGGTGCTGTGTGTTTCAGTTTAATTCACTGGAAATTAAAGAGGGCTTGTTCTCTACATTACCCATAAGTGGAAATGCTGAAAGAAAATCTGGAGAACTGAGATGATGATGAAGAGGATAAAAAGATAATTTATATAGTGCTTGCTGGTATTCAGAGCTCTTCATGTGTGTTATTTAGGCTATCCAATAGAAAGGATTTTATATATATATATATACATATATATATATATATATATATTGCAGTCAGAGTTACACAGAATTATACAATTTTTATGCAGACTTCCAGTGGCATGTGACCAGTCACTTATTTGGAACCATTTAATGTCCACTGCAATAGAGGAGTTGTTATGTGGTTTCAAGTTGACTTCTTGACTTCATCTTATGGCAAATCTGTCGTAGAGTTGTTGGTTTTTTTGGGGGGGGGAGGACAAGATTTACTTAGAGGAGGTTTGCTACGGTCTTCCTCTGAGACTGAGAGAGTCTGACTTGCCCAAGGTCACCAGTGAGTCCCCATGGCTGAACAGGGATTTAAACCCTGGTTCACAGCTGTCGTAGTTCAACACCCAAACCACTAACTACACTACACTGTTTCATAAATGTAGAAGGATTTGTTATTTGCCTATACCTTTACTAAGACATCCAATGACCCTTCCCTAGGGTTTTCTTGGCATGATTGATTCAAAGGAGGCTTGCCATTGCCTTCCCCTTAGGATGAGAGAGTGTGAGTTGGCCAAGATCACCCAGTGGGTTTCCAGAGCTAAGCAGAGTTTCAAACTTTGGTCTCCTGGAGTCCTAGTCTGATGCTTAAACCAAACTGGCTTAAATCTTATCAAGAAAACCCTAGGAGAGGCCACCATAAGTTGGAGTGGACATGAAGACATATAACAGCAGCAATCTCTGGATCAGATGATAGAGAGATAGTAGAGAATAAGTTTCCCACTTGTGCTAGGGGGTTTAGTTAAGCTATCACACACAAGAAAAACACACACAACTCATCTGCTTGTGGAAAAGGTATGCTGGTAGAACTCCACTTCCACAACCATGAACAGGATACACTTATTGTGCCAGGGCCAAAAAGATACAGTCAGTGTCACCAACAGGATTCCAGCCTAGGTCAGCATTATTATCTACTACACTGGGGATACAGGAGGGGGGAATGAGGTTTAGAGTGACTAAAGCCACCTAAGCTGCATCTGCACTGCAGAAGTAACCCAGTTTGACGTCGCTTTCACTGCCATGGCTCAATGCTATGTAATTCTGGGATTTGTAGTTTTGTGAGCTATTTAGCCTCTCTGTCAGAGAGCTCTGTTACCACAACAAACTTCAAATCCCAGGATTACTTAGCATTGCGCCATAGCAGTTAAAGCAGTATCAAACTGGACTATTTCTGCAGTGTGGATGCAGCCCTAGTGATTTCATGAAGATCGAAACTAGGCACTACCAAATTCGTAGCCAAGTCCTGGCTGCTGCACATGGTCTCAAACCGAATTTGCAAACTAAACGAATTTGCAAACTAAACCGAATTAAGAGAAATTGGTGTGTAGACTCTTTTAAAATACTGGGAGAAAAGCAGAATATTAGACGGACAGACAGCTAGCTAGTTTCACCTTCAGATTTAATTCTTTCAGGTCCACTCCAGCCTAAAGAAATGTTGGAAATACTTGCAATGCACAGAAAACAATTGTTCTGATGTGAAAGAAGCATCCACTCCCATATCCTGGGGATTTCTTCACACTCTCCTTTTTCCTGGTGCCATGTAATTCACTCTTTCAAAACAGCTCCTGAGACACTGATATGAACCTGGTGATTATGAGTGTAATTCTTATCTTGTGCTCACATGCAAATATGAATATTCTCAACATTTTGTCTCTGCTGGGTGACAAAGTGAGAGTTTTTCTGCATTTATCAAAGAGGTTAGGGATCCTTGTGAGACTTCTGTGTGTGCAAATTGTACAACCTATTTTTATGCAAATTACTTTCCTATTGCCTTGTTGCATGGACTTTTAAAAGCAGAAGCATTGACTTGGTGGCTTGCATCTCTTTGATTAATTCATTGTGTCCTTCAAGAGACTAGAAGCTGCTCACACCAAAGTGCTCCTTTCTTTACACATTTTGCACAGGGAAGTGAAAAAATTCCCCCCAATTTTTCAACATTCTTTTTTTTTTTTTTTTAAGGAAGAGAAATTTGATTAATGATGTCCTTTACCTCAGGGCTCGGAATTATATGGGCCTCCAGATGGGGTCTGAATGCAACTCCCATCAGCCCTAGCCAGCATAGGCAATGCTGAGGAATGCTGGGAGTTGCTGTCCAACAACATCTGGAGGGTTGTGTGCTTCTCACCTCTACTT
Organism: Gambelia wislizenii; assembly: GCA_030847615.1. Classification (NCBI taxonomy): domain Eukaryota; kingdom Metazoa; phylum Chordata; class Lepidosauria; order Squamata; family Crotaphytidae; genus Gambelia; species Gambelia wislizenii. The sequence goes on from JAUMIR010000007.1 coordinate 38,685,184, forward strand.
TAGCGTGACCTATGTAAGTGTTCATTTGGGTGCTCTGTATTGTCTCCCTGGTTTGTGCTGTGTTTTAAACCACTGTTGGGTAATTTCTGCAGCTCTAATGACCGAGCTTGAGAAGTTACTGTGGGAATGGAGTGTTAATTTGCACATGCAATTAATTCACGTAATAGTTAATGAATTATCTATGATGAGTAAATGGAGCTTCCATTTTTAGATGCAGTATGCATATCCAATGGCAGGGACAAACTACAGGGGATAGCCTGCACATTTAAATTGTGTGTGTTTAAATTATTGATATTAAATTAAATTAATATTGTAAATAACTAAATTCTATTTTAATGTTCACTTTTTGTATGTCTTTACCTGCATTACTCTTTATCTAAATAGTAAGCCACCCGAGTCCTAATTTGAGGGAGATGGCAGGATGTTAACAACAACAACATTATTTGCTCTCATGCCCTGTTTGTGAGCTTTTTAGAAGTAGAAAATGGTGTCTATACTGGACCCAAGAAGTTGGATTAGGTGAAATTTAGCAAGGTGGTTCTTTGAAGAGTTAGCTATATGAGACTCAGGAAAGAAACTCTTTGGACTACCACTCTCAGAATCCTCCGACAAGTAGGACCATAGGCTTTCCAACAGTGGCATAAAAGTTCAGTCTAGCAGCTGGCACAGAGAAATAATCTGTGACTGAATCATTGTGAATCTCATCAATAACATGCTGGTGTGCAAGATAGAAAGACTGACTCCCAGACTTGCACCACTACAAACACTCCAAACATGTAGAGTTCAGATGTACTAGTGTACCATACCAAACACATATGATTTTGTTGGATTTTGGAAGCTGAGCTGGGGCTGGCCTGGTTAGCATACCCCCACTCTGTCCCAGTTTGGTAGCAACCATCCCGATTAACCTTCTGTTTCCCCACTTTTTCCAGATGCTTTTAAGATGTCCAGTTTTTCTTCCCCTCCTCCCACTTTACTCTTTTGTCCTCAGTTTATTTTCATTTCTGCAAACTGAGTTCAAAGTGCAAAAGCAGTTTCTACTGAATTGATTCAGCAAGAGTAAGAGTTGGAATCTCTCCCTTCCCAGTAGGCTCAGACCAAAGCAAACTGCTGCAGCTTGTGTGTTCTTCTTCATTAATAAATTTTGCTATCTTGACCACACTTCTGTGGTTGTTTGGACACACACATATCCCATACCCTCCAACTGCCCTGATTTAGCAAGGACAGTCCCAATAAAATTCTCTGTTGTCTCACTTTTTCACCTGCTTCTAAAAATGTCCAAGTTTTTCTTCTCTTTGTCCTCAGCTTATGTCAGTTGCAGCAAACTGAATTCAAAGTGCAAAAATAATTTGCATTCAGTTAGCCCAGCAGAGGGGAGAGGAGAACTTGCATTTTCCCAGTAGGTTCAGGCAAAAGCAAACTGCTTCAGCTTCTCCTAGTTTGTGTGTTGTTCCTCATTAATAACATCTTGACCACAGTCTGATGTTGCTTGCCCATGTGTGCCCTGGTTTTCATCTGTGAAATGTTTTAGGGTATGGAGCTAATCTTTGGATGGGGCTCTTCAGGAAATAACAGGTATCTCCAGATACAAATGGATAGCTGCTGCTATTCAGCGTTAGCAGTACTAAGCCTGATGGACCAAGGGTCCAATTCAGTAAAGGGTAGTTTTCTTCATTCCTATGTTTATCATGTACCATCCAAGGGTCTTAGCCTGTGACATAAGCAATTCTCTCCCATCCACCCCATACTGAAGGGCTGGACCCAGAACGAATGAATCCCTGGTCATGTCTAAACAAAATTTCTGCCAAGGGCGTCACCCAGCCTGTTGCAAGATTGGGAGACGTCATCCGGTAATTACATGAAAAACTGTTATCGTTGCAAAAGACACACCCTGGGTGGGGCCCTTTGCTTCAAATGCAGCTGGGTTTTGAAATCCACCTTTCTGCACCCCCCACCCCATCCCTACCCATGCCTCGGCTGGCAAATGACTCCATTCCTGATAAAGAGAAACAAGTTCACAATCTCTTCCTCAACCCCCAATCCTCTCCTGTTTGTTGGTACTATATATGGAAGTAGATTTGACTTTTCGGGGCCCTTAAAAGTATGTGTGTGAGTGTGTGTTGGAGAGAGTATATACTGGGAAGTTTTACTTTTTGGACTACAACTCCCAGAATCTCCCAGCTGCAATTCTGGGAGCTGTAGTCCCCTCAACCTTCTCAAGCTCTCTTGTGTGCACTTGTGTTTGAATTTGTGTTATTGGGTTATTTTTTTTACCTAGCCAGAAAGCTGTTTATAGATGGGCTGATCCAAATGCCACAACAGCTAATAGCCAAGTCTTGCCAGGAACCTGTAGCTCTCAGGTACTGAGATCCGTGGCCAAATGCGTAAGTGGCAGGAAGGATCCATGCACTTGGAATTTCATCAGTCTCCTTCTCTTCCTCCCACAGACGGAACTCTCCCTGCAAAAAGAGCAGCTACAGCTCAAGATCATCGAGCTTGAGGATGAGGTGGATAAATGGAACAAAGAGCGCGACCGTATCAAGGTGAGGATGACACCACTCCTTCCCCTCTGGCCTCCTGCCCTTCTTCCATCTACAAATCTTGCCTAGTGGCAGCTGACGGTCTCCATGTTGTGTGTATAATCTGCTCCATGTGTGTGTATAATCTGCTCTGGGATTTATTCTGAATCTTAAAGTCTGAATCTAAGTTGCTGATCCCTACCCCCTCAATAGGTCAAGCTAGTTAGAGAACACCTTGAAGTTCAGACTAAGGGGTTTACTGCAGTCCAAAGAAAAGCAGCAAGGCAGCAGGAACGGTCTGTCTTCTGTGCTGCCTTACCACATGGCATCATTGTTTTTCATTCCAGTCCCATGAGAGACTGAAGTAAAATGGTGTCCTTTTGCTAACCAGAAAAAAACTGTTAGCAAAAAGATGCAGTTTTAACTTGGTCCCTCATGAGGCCAGAATGAAAAAAAGCCAGAAGCATGGCGCCATCATGCAGCAAGGCATCAGGGAAGATGGAATGCTTCTGCTGCTTTGCTGCTTTTCTTCAGAGTGTGGTAAGCCCCCCAAACCCAAAATGGCTTCAATGCCATGGAGGCTACCAGCCGTTGCTCATCCTGTCCTTCACCGCCATCATTGATCAGTTTTTTTTTCCTTTTCTTCTCCTTATTGTTCCCCTTGATCTTTCCACTCTTGGCTTCCATTTCCCTCTGTGGCTCATCGAAAGTTTCCCCTCCTCCCTCTTGAGGTTCTTCTCACCCTTTCCTCTCTATCATTTGTCTTCTGGAGAATCTCCTCAGGGCTTGACCAACCTCATGGACTGAGAAAATGGCTCCTATGCAATGAACTTGGCAGCAAGCCAGGACACGCAACTTGTTCTCACACTTCAGGGAACTTAAATCCAATACGTTAAAGTTTTGTTGTGCGCTGGCATCTTTGCTCAAGATGTCTGCTTATCTCGCCTGCCAGCGCTCATCCTAGTGTATCTGAGGGTGTTGAGAAAATTATGGGCAGTAAAATATGCAAAGCCCTCTCGCACTTGCCAAATTGCAAAGAGAACTCCTGAGGATATGAACTTTCATTATCTGAATTCAATGTACCCCGCATGAAAACACTTCATTGTTTGTTATTTGTTACATATTTATCCTGCCCTAGAATCGCAGAGTTGGAAGAGACCATGAGGGCCATCTAGTTCAACCCCCTGCCCTGCAGGAATACATAATCAAAGCACGGCCATCCAGCCTCTGTTTAAAAACCTCCAAAGAAGGAGACTCCACCACACTCTCACACAGCAGCAGATTCCACTGCCGAACAGCTCTTACTGCCAGGAAGTTCTTCCTAATGTTTAGGTGGAATTTCTTTTCCTGTCATTTGAGTCCATTGCTCTGTGTCCTTATCTCTGCAGCTGCAGAAAACAAGCTTGCTCCATCCTCACTATGACATCCCTTCAAATATTTAAACATGGCTATCATGCCCCTTCTTAACCTTCTGTTTCCCAGACTAAACATACCTAGCTCCCTAAGCTGCTCCTCATAGAGCATTTCCAAAGTCCTCAGGGTTCCATAGTCCTCTAACTTCCACCTGCTTTATCCTTGCAACAACCCTGTGAAGTAGGTTAACCTGGCAAAATATGAGTAGCTCAAAGTGAACCTCACAGATGAGTCGAGATTTGAATCCCAATCACTATGGTCCATGTCATCCAACTGTCACAATTTGGCAGGGACAGCCCGATTAAACCTCTGCCATCCCACTTTTTGACCTACTTTTTAAAATGTCCCAGTTTCTCTTTCCTTCTCCTATGTTCTCCCTTTGCCCTTAGCATCTTCCATCTCTACAAACTGAGTTTAAAGTACAAAAGTAGTTTGCACTCAATTAAGTCAGCAGGGGGAGATAGGAGAGGAAGGGATGGAATTCCCTTCTTCTGAATAGACTCAGGCAAAAGTAAACTGCTGCAGCCTTTCCCAGCTTGACTGTTCCTCCCCATTAATAACATTTGCCATCTTAATCCCACTCTGATCTTGTTTGGCCACACATGTCCTGCTTCTCCCATGTGGCTCACCTATGAAACGTTGGCAGGTATGACAGTCCAGTGCTCTGACCACGATGTCACACTTCCTTGATTGTGCAGCAGTGAAACTTTTGATTATCCAAAGGTCTGAGTAATCCTTCACCATTTGGACAAATGCTGGAAAATATGTGTGGAACTTCCATATACTTACTCTGACCCCCGGAGAAATTTCATTCGGCTTATCACCCATTTTTGCACTTTCCTCCAGATTCATAAGATGTTTTGCCTTACTGGTAAAGCTACAACTTTTCCCTCAATGTTTTGCATTAAATTCTCCTTTGTAATTTTGGCTGGTATCCCACCAGGGCTGTAGCTATGGGGGTGGAATGACAACATTACACCCCAATAAGAATTCTTCCCCTCCAAATGAATTTTTCCTTCACTTCCCAAATTTCTAGCATTTGCAGTACCTTTAAAACTTCAATGGAGCATTTAGAAATGCAGTTTAGACATCCAAAGAAAAGGGACAAGCCAATGGACCAAGGGAAGGTGAATGCAGCAAAGAGAAGAGTTCTGGCTATGAATGATTTTCAGTGTCTCACTCTTTGCAATGCTAGATGTTTGGAGACTAAAGGGAAAAAATCATCGGGGGCAGAATTCTTATTTGGAGGGGCAATTTCCATAATTTGGCTCCCCCTTCTAGCAACATTCCTGTATCTAGCACTCTCGGTGCATTTATAGAATCACAAGGGCAGGAAAAGCAACCAATGCTTTCTCAAAAATCATAAAAGTCTACTCCCATGAAACATTCAGGGGCAGATTTAATGGTTTCACATAACAACACTAACTAATCACTGTAGAGATCTGAAAGACCTGTATCACCTTGCCCAGCACTTGGAAAATTTAGGGCAAGGGACATGATTTGCATCTTTTTGGACCCTATTACATTCTAGCCCATTCTCACAACTGTATAAATAGGTTTTATACTTGAGGGTTTAATATCACTCTGCACTACATCTGAAGAAGTAGGTTCATGTCCGTGAAAGTTCACACTAAAATAAAACCCAGTTAACATCTTAAAGGTCCTGCCACATTTCTTTTTTTCTCCCTCTCCCTTCCTCAGTTATATTCTGGAGCAGTTTCCAGTGACAGCTGGCGAGGACAGAGATCCCAACATTACTGTGTCCAGTTATGTTGGATTTGGGCTTAAGAAATTCATTCCTGTACAATAAAAGAAAAATGGCACTAACTACTTCAAGAGATGTTCTGCTTCTGTGTTTTCATTCTGTCTTGGCCCATGCAGAGAAGAAACATTGTGGTTATTCTATATTCTTTTTTTTTTCTTACTGTCCAACAGTAGAACTAAACTAGGCAGTATGTTAAATCCAGAAGCCTAAATCAAATTGCTAGTTTCAACTAGAGGAGACCCATTAAATCAATAAAACTTACATAGGTGTTGATTACCATTCACCAATTGAGTTAATGGCTGAGGTTCTGTGGCAAACAAAAGTAGCCCAACACTCTGCATGCACCGTTCTGTCCTACTCTGAATAAACAACAGCAGCAATAACAATTTTTTTTTACCTGCCTCTCCCTATGGATTGAGGCAGGGTACAACATCAAATTGAATTCATAACATTGGTTAAAAACTCTCAAGCCCTGGGGTGGGCCACTGCAACTGACCCTAACTGATGTGCGGTGGGGGGGGGGATTCAGAGGAGAAAAATGTCCACTCAGTATTAACCCAGGAGTAACCAAACAGCAGAACTGCTCAGCAGATAGGGCACAAAAATAGGGCTGTTTTAGTGCTCTGAGCTACTTTCAGACACAATAAGAGACTTACAGGCAGTGAGGTTCATCCAAAGATATCTAGAGGCCTTCATCTTCAGTTGCAGTATAAATAAACACACTATATACACAGCAAACCTCATTAACAAACATAACAGCAATTTCTCCAACATCCACCAACACTCCCTTTTCTCCACGAAACCAACACACACACAATGCATCTTACACATTGACTATATAGGAGTGTTTGATTGTCAGCTTTCTGCCTAGCCACAGCTGTGATCAAACCCACTTCAGCTGTGCTAGCCTGTGGTCTGTTGCTCTAACATTTTTCCTTGTGCACTTAAAGCAATATTACTCTGATAGAAAATGCAGCTGGCCTGAGCTCCTAGGGGGAAGGAAATGAGGATGAGCTCCCAGATGGAGTGCACCGTCCTTTTTCTTTCCCTTGGAACAGAGACCAGATTCTTTTTCCTCTTCTCAATTGCCACCTCCTTCCCCAACCCCAGAGCTAAGCAGCAGCACATCTTAGGGCTTGACAGCTGTGGAGAGGGAGAATGTCTCAAAAAAAAAAAAAAGCCACACCTACATGCACATAAGCCACTACCAGGATTCTGCCCAGAGGGTCTACTGGAGTTGGGACTAGCCATTGGATTCAGGCCATAGCATTCCATTTAAGATTCTCATTTTTCCCCACTTTCAAGTAGTCATGCAAACATCAAATCCAGATTGAGACCCCAAGTGTTAAAACCTCCCACACCAGCTGATTTGATTTCTCCACACAGAAAAGAACACAACCGAAATAGAAGACACAATTGAAGCCACCATCTTGGTTTGTCTCATTTCCCATGAGTTGCCATTTTGAAATATGCCCTTGCAAGACATCCCCACAGGGACTGTGCACCTATATCACCACAAGCTGGCCAAAATTACCACTGCCCCCCTACCCCATAGTAATATCTCTACTGTGAAGGAAACCCTATAGTCTGCCTGCTGTGATCCCAAGGAATCGGCTTGTATATAGGGTTGCCAGGTCAGGACTTATCCCAGGCCCAGAAATTTCAAGGCCCAAATGTAAGGCCTAGGGATCACCTTTTCTGATGTCATGGGAAGCAGGCCCTAGTGAGGTTACAAGAAGGGTGATGTTACAAGGGGCAGCGCCTGGTGGTGCCATTAAGCGTAAGACAGGAAGCATCAACAACAGTTGCACAATGCATGCTTCTTAACCAACAAAACAAAACAAAACCCACCAAGGCATAAATCCTGTTGTTAGCCCTGACTAGAGTAGAGCCATTGAATCAATGGGATTTACCTATGTGTTGACTTACGATTCAACAATGGATTGAACAGGCCTACTCTAGGTGAGGCTAACCAACAGAATGCCAACCCAAGTCTAAGAAATGAGGAAAATACAGACACTTCAAGACCATGCTCTTGCCCTGAGAGTTCTCCCCCTTGGCCTGAGAACTGGAGGTGAGGGTCCAGGCCTTGACACTCCGGGCCAGGCCCTGAGATCTAGCAACCCTGGCTATGTTTAATACGGTGAGAACTTTGCTGAGAATCCATGTGAAAACTTCTCAGTACAGACCGCTAACTTTGTTAGATCAATAGGAGCCTGGGAAGACATAATAAATTGATGATGATGTCACATCTGAGTGCTTTGTTGTATCTCTGCCTGAGGTTATATCGCAATGTATGAAAACACCCTTTCAAGCTTCTCTTTGCTCAGCTCCTCTTAACAATACCAGTGGAAGGCTGGTTCCTGCACCAGATGCATCACATATTACAAGGCAAATGCAGAGCTCAGCTGAACAGTGAGGATGCTCATACCCTACAATGGTTTCTCTTTCCATCCATCATGTTAGGTATAGCCCACCTTTCCTGCCCCCAAACTGGGATTCAGGGAGGCTTACAAAGCAGAGATAATTACAAATAAAAACACATATGGGTAAAAACATACAAAAAGTTGTGATTAAAACAGAATTACATTGACAACAAAATTAAAACCATTCAAAATACCATTAATTTACAACAAAGACTAAAAGCAGTGCAGAACACTAAAATACCCTATTCTTCTAAAACAACCATTCACAAAAGGCTGATAGAATTTTCTTTCTTTCTTTATTACTTACCATGTTTCTATTTCACCCTATATCACAAGATCTCAGGACTGCATACAACATACCCTCCAACTGTCACAATTTGGCAGAGACAATGCCAGGTAATCCTCTTCAGTCCGACTTTTTCAGCTGCCTAAATCGTCCCAGTTTCTCTCCTCCATCTACTTTCCCTCTTTATCCTCAGCGTACTTCAACTGCTGCAAAATGAGTTCAAAGTGCAGGATTAGTTTTCACTCAATGAAACTAGTTAAATTGGGTTTCTCACGAGCCACTATTTTGGCAATGGGATATATGAAAGCAAAAAAGGAAATATATCAGCGTATTATAGACAGTGAGTTGCAGTATCCTGTAAATGCAGCTACTGCACATCCTGAATTCTGAGACAGTGGACAGTCTTTCTTGTTAGCAAGCCATTTGAATATTTTAATACTCTCAAAATATAGAAAAGCATTTACCCTAGCAAAATTTAATGTATTACCTTCACCCTTGTTAGAGGGGAGATATAACAATGACCCTTATGATGCATGCTTATGTCCTTGTGGATCTGGCTCAGTGGAGACGATAGGCCATGTATTGTTATATTGTTCCTTCTATAGTGGCTTCTGGCATACTTTTATTCATCCAATTCTTCAAGGTATTCCTGGAAGCACTGATGAGTTCTATACACACTATTTGCTGGCAGATCAAAGTCCATTGGTAGCAGTTAAAGTGGCCAGCTTTTGTACTGCAGCACTAGCTTGTCGGCAAAAAAATGACATCATAAAATTTTATAATGATCAACTTTTTAAATTTCTGCTTTCTATAAGGAAATTTTAACTTGTAATTAATAATATCTATTTTTATATAACTGATAGTAATTTTATCTGTTCAGTTTTATTTGTTTTAGCTGATCTGTTGATCGTAATAAATTCAGTACTACTCAGTTTTCTGTCAATGAACTCAGCAAAGGGGAGAGGAGAGGAGGAGATGGAATCTTTCCCTTCCCAGTAGATTCCGGCAAAAGCAAACTGCTGCACCCTCTCCTAGATTGTGTGCTCTTCCTCATTAATAATTTTCACCATCTTGACCATACTCTGATCTTCCGTGGCCACCTGTGTCCTGGTTATCATCTGTGTAATGCTGGAGGGTGTGATACAAGTAAAAAACAATGGAAACCAGTTTAAACAATTTGAAACAGTAAAAAAAGTAAACTAAAATGAAACACACAAATAAGGTTTAAAAGATTAAAACAGATTAAAATCATGTACATACACATTTTGAAGTAAACCAGTGAGACCCAAAGGCTTTAATAAAGAGCTGTGTTATTACTTGTCACTTCAACAAAGCCAGTGTTGGCACCAAGTGGGCCTCCAAGGTTTTCATTTGCTGCTAAAAAGATAGCAAAGAAGGATCCATCTTAGGGTGCATTTACACTGTAGAAATAATGCACTTTGACACCACTTTAAGTGCTGTAGTACCATCCTATGGAATCCCGGAATTTGTAGTTTCACAAGGTTTTTAGCCTTCTCTGCCCAAAGAGTGCTGGTGCCTCACAAAACTACAAATCCCAGGACTCTATTGGATGGAGCCATGGCCATTAAAATGGTGTCAAACTGCATTGTTTCAACAGTGTAGGTGCACCCCCAGCTTTAACAGAAAGGGAGGGTGTTCAGAGTCTGGGAGCAGCCACAGAGAAAGCCCTCTCCCAATTTAAAAAAAAAGGTCCCAGGGCTTTCACCAACCTTTTAGGCCCAATCCCTGATTGGAGATAACCATGGAGAGCTTGTAGGCTAGATGAGAAATTTCTGGGCCATTTGTGGTCCAGTTATAAGCTATAGCTTCAAAGATATCCTTCCAGTGAAAATGTGCGTAACTGAAATTACCAGCACCCTACTCCATATTAGCACCCACTCAGGAAAGTCCTTCAATGCTGTTTTTGCTGGACTTGGGAAGAGTGCTGAAGATATCGTGGATGGCCAAAAAGACAAACAAATGGGCCTTAGAACTAAATTGCGGCTGTCATATTTCGGCCACATCATGAAAAGGCTCACTGGAAAAGTCAAGAATGCTAAGGAAGGTGGAGAGGAAAGGAAAGGAAGGAAGACCGCACATGCGATGGCTAGACTCAATCGGAGAGGTCATGGGCCTGAACCTGCAAGATCTGAGCAGGGCAGTAGAAGACAAGGGGTCTTGGGGATGGTCTCATTCATGGGGTTGCCATGAATCGAAGTTGACTCGAAGGCAGTTAACCACAGCCACAACAAAGCTCTGAAGTTACAAGTTTGCCTGGGAATATGATTTTGCATTTTTGTACAGTATATAAGAGAGAATGGATCTAGCTTAGTCCTTTCCATTATATATGTATAAATATATTTAAAGATCAACTTCCCAAAGATGCAGGGGGGTCCATTATAAAATAACCCCCCCCCCCGCATAGTTTGGAAGCTGATCTTCAGTTACGTAGATGCAGACATACATGACCATAACATAACTTTATGCATCCTGGCGAGATCTCCCCTAGTGAATCTCTCTCCATCTCTCTCTCTTTTTAGAACTTTACCACCAATGAGAAAGCTACAGTAGACCAACATTTCAAAGAGCTGATCCGTGACCTAGAGAAGCAGCGGGAGGAAGTGAAAGCTGGCCTGGACCACAGGGAGAAGGTTGCCGTGGAGAACATCAAGGAGATTGTGGAGGAACTAGAAGAAAGGGCCAAGCTGTTGCAAGAAGATAAGGACACGAGGGAGCAGATCAGCCAGATCAGTGACTCAGTGCTCTTCCTGCAGGTAAGCAAGGCTGTTCTCTGCCCCACCCTGGAGAATGGTCTCAGATGGCAAAACACCTGCATGATTTCAAAGTGATTGAACTAGTGGTGCATTCAACTTGCTGCTCCTTAGTGCCACCGCCTGGTTTGCCTTCTGTTCAGATATATGTACGTGTGCCTCCATTTCTTCATTCAGTGATAAAGCTAAATTCAGTTACCTGATACACTGGCCTTAAGCCTGATGGTTAGAGTAGACCCAATGAACCATTTTGTGAATGGCAAGTCAACACATAGGCCAATCCCACTGATTCAATGGGCCTTCTCTAGCTGGGACTAACTGTAGGATTCAGACCATTGTGCAAATGAAATGACTATGTACACTGATTTCCTGAGTGGCTGAGGGTTGGACTGGATGGCCCTCGTGGTCTCTTCCAACTCTACAATTCTATGATTCTATGAGATCTCTAAGCATAATTTATTCCGTTAGCAAGGTGGATGATCTAACAAGACTATTGAAATACAAGTTTCTAGCCAAATTCTGGAAGATCTGTTCAGACCACTGGAAAGTTCATGAGGCAATGACCACATGCGTTGACACTTATCTTCATGGTCATCTAATCTGCACCCAGCTATCTTTTTATTTCCATTTTGACTATGTAGGTAGCCTGCCCTTCTTCCACTGGACTTAGACTGGCATGTATAAGATTTCAGAGGTGGCCTCCCATTGAACCACAGAACAGGTTGACGTCTCAGGAAGATGGCTGCATGAATTCCTTTTAGACCAGAGGGGTAATCTTGTGATCTGTGGCTGCATGGGACTCTCAGTCATTCATTTATGCATTTTATATCCCAGCTTTCCCAATGTATAGGCAGCTTACAGGCAATTTTTAAAAATGGATAGAGCTAAAAAAAAATGTGTACAAAATTAAACAACAACAATGTGAAAACAGTATAAAACACATTTAAAACATAGCACAACCTGCATTAAAAGCCCTGCCCACCACAAAAATGATAGGAAAAAGGCCTGCCTGGATAAAAAGGGTTGGGTTTTTTTTGCATGCCAGTGAACATAGAGGGTAGAGATGGCCAGCCAAGCTTTCTGTGGGAGAGAATTCCACAGCCTGGCATGGCTCTCTCCTCTCTTTAGCTTCACCAAATGTGCCTGTGATGGTGGAGGGATTGAGAAAAAAACTTCTCCCCCAAGATCTTAAAACTTCAGCAGGCTCATACAGAGAGATGCAGCTTTTAGTCTGGAGCTAAGCTGTATTTTTTTGAGGGGGATTGCCCCCCCAAAAAAAGAGGTGGTGGTGGTGGAGGAGGAAGAGGGGCATAGGGAGGGGAGGAGGAAAATTACTATTCCTGGGAGCTTCCTGGATTGGCCAATCTCTTTTAAAACAATGTGTAGATTCCTTCCCTTAATCTACATTCCTTAATTTTTAGGGCCAGTCTAGATGGTGAAATAAATCCTCTTAGAATCTGGGGTCTGTGTGTGTGTGTGTGGGGGGAATCCCATGTGTCCAAATGGGATCCTGCAGCATTCCATTGTTTTTGGATGGAGGAGGACCAAAATTTGGGGAAACTATGCAGCTTTGCAGGGGAAATGGGCACTCCTTCTCATTAGGACAACCAAATTGCAGTGTAGCGCATCCCTGAAGCAGATAGCTGATTGGTCAGATGTGCACAGGGGCAGAGCTTGCTAACAAAGCAGTGCCCAGAACTGCCATGTTGGATTTTTGCAGTAGCGATCCTGTGCTGAGAAGATGAAACAGCCTTTTCTTCTTCTTTTTTAAAATTTAAGTGGAAGATTTCTCTTCCACACCTTGGATTTTTTTTAAAAAAATACTGTTTGTGGGGGCAAGTTGGGGGAGAATAAAACTCCAAGTAATTCACTTGCAGCTGCGATGTTGATTCACTGGCATGCCTCCCTGTGAACAGCAAACGTGGATAACTTCGCACACCAGTGAGCTTGCAAACAACAACAACAACAACAACAACAACAACAACAACAATGTGGAGACAAATGAAAGCTGCTGTGAATTGGCGTTACTGTGCAACAACCCATGTTTTATTCCCTCGTATAGATGGGTGCTGAGAAACTTGGACTTTCTGTTAGAAAAATTGGGGTGGGGGAGGTCAGTGTGCAGAAAATTTCACCCTGATCACTGGAGATTGCTCAAACTTGCTTTAGATCCTACCTTGCTTTGGCATTTTGCTTCACTTCTCTTGTTGACATGCTTATCATTATCATTCTACCTGGCAGGAATTTGGTGCGATGATGAGGAACTATACTATCCCACCATCTCTGCCTACCTACAGCATCCTGCTCGAGGGCGAGAACATGAGCCCGGCTATGGGGCTCCTTAGAGATGACCTCCTGAACGTATGCATGAGACATGTTGAGAAGATCTGCAAGGCGGACCTCAGCAGGAACTTCATTGAGCGGAACCACGTGGAGAATGGTAGGTGGAACCAAATTGTTATGATGTGCCTTCAGGTTATAGTGACCCTAAGTCAAACCCATCATGGGGGTTTCTTGGCAAGATTTGTTCAGAGGGGGTTTGCCTTTGCTTTCTCCAGAGGCTGAGAGAGTGTGACTTACCAAAGGTCACCCAGTGGGTTTCCATGGCCTAGTGGGAATTCAAATCCTTGTCTCTAGAGTCATAGTTCAATGCGTAAACCACTACACTATACTGGAACCAAGAGGAGGTGGTTGTTCCATCTGACTGTTGAATTGTGCTCCCAACCATTCTGAAATGCTGCAGCCATCTGAGGGAGGTCTCTGATTTATTTCTTTCTAAGTCTAAATTTCTTTCCTTCTTCAGCATTTTAAGACTTCAAGTTCTAAATATGGGATGGTGAGCTTCCATATGAACTTTATCACACACATAGATCACTCCTGGAGGCCATACTTCATACTATTCCACTGGAGGTCTTTCACAATGTACAGTTATAGCACTAACATTCCACTTTATCCTCCATGGCTGAGGTCTATGGAATCCTGGGGTTTGTAGTTTGCTGAGGGACTGGAGCTCTCTGGCTGAGAATTCCAAACATGCCTCCTTAAACTACAAAGCCCAGGATTCCATAGGATGCTGCCATGGCAGTTCAAGTAGATTCAGAGCACTATAACTGCATTATGGGAATTGCAGTGGTAGTTATTGCAGTGGCGGTTATGTAAAACGAGACTTTCTTTATGGTATTATCAAACCCAGAGCTTGGAAAACTTATTTTTCCAGACAACAATTCCCAAATTTCCCCAACCAGCCCTTTCACTGGCTACATTGACTGATGGATTTAGGGAGCTGAAGTCTAAAACAGTAAGTTTCCCAAGCTTTGTCCAAATCAATGGCACTCCTTCCCCAAGGAGGTTAATCCAACCTCCTCTTTATTGTTTCCCAGGCAATAATTTAAAACAAATTCTCTTTCAGAAGGCTTCAGGGGACTAGGTTTTTCAATGCTGCTATTTTGCTTGTGTTTGTGTTAGGTCATTTTTTTAAAAATCAGAAATGTTATGCATTTTTCATTTTGTACCAAATAGAAGATGGAGAGCTTCTTTAGCCTTAGGAGCACCTTCTCTCCATGGATTTGTATAATCCTTTCCTAAGGCCACCTGAGTGAATGAATGCCATCAGTTAATAGGTGCTGCAAATGATTGCTCCTCTTTGTTAAACCTGAACCAGTTGCTAGTCAATTTTATTATATTGCTCTGTTTCCAGAATTAAAGGGAAGTCTTTCATTCAGTCATCCATGACGTGTGGCACCACATACTTGAAGTTTCTTTTTGGAACGGTTTCTTTTTGGAACTATATTCTTCCACTTCTGCTTATGCTGTTTCAGTTGCTTCAACTCTACCATGAAATAGAACAGAGTATAATCACTGCTATTGAATGTGATATTAGTCTTGGTCACACACACATACAGAATCATAGAGTTGGAAGAGACCACAAGGGCCATCTAGTCCAACCCCCTGTCATGCAGGAATACATAACTAAAGCATGTCTGAGAGAGAGCCATCCAATCTCCATTTAAAGACCTCTACCACCCTCTGAGGTAGCCTGTGAACAGTTCTTACAGTGCTTCCTAATGTTTAGGTGGAACCTCTTTTCTTGTACAGTAATTTGAATCCATTGCTTACTGAGATGGAATGTGTCCAGAGGAGGGAGACCAAGATGGTAAAAAATCTAGAAAGTGCTATGAGGCCATTGCCTAGGGTGGCTGGAGATGAGAAGACTGAGAAGTGATATGATAGCCATCATTGAATATGTGAGTTCTAGTCTCTGGAGCAGCAGAAAACAAGCTCATCCCATTTCCCATGTTACATCCCTTTAGGTAGTCAATGATGGCTGTCATATCATTTCTCAGTCTTCTCATCTCCCACCACCCTAGGCCATTCCTCATAGCACTTTCTAGATATTTTACCATCTTGGTCTCCCTCCTCTGGACACAATCCGTCTCATCAATATCCTTCTTGAACTGTGATGCCCAGAACTGGACACAGCATTCCAGATGAGGTCTGACCAAAGCAAGATAAAGTAGGTCTCATATTCTTGAGAGGTGCTCAAAATACTGTCTGCAGCAGAGATGGGCAACTGTGGTGGATTCAGAGGCTACCTTTCTGTCCCTCCAGTGGCTGCATGGATGGCCAACAATGTCCCAAAATAAAACCTACAATTCTTGGTCCCAGGAAATTAAAAAGGGGGTGATATTAGACAGTGCAGAGAAACCTCGCAGTAAATTCAAAAGATGAGTTAACTGCTTTCAGAGGCTTCCAGAAGAGGGTATTTGTCCTTTTTTTTGGCCAGAAAAAGTGTGGTTCAAGCAGTGAGGAAGGACAGAAAACCACAAAAATAGTTATGGGGTCTGCACAGTGCCCTCTCTGGGGGATCCTTTCACAGTATACAGTTATAGTGCCGTGATCCCACTTTAATAGCTACGGCAACATCCAATGGAATACTGGGATTTGTAGTTTAGGGAGGGATATTTAGAATTCTCAGCCAGAGACCGCACCAAACTATAAAGCCCAGGATTCCACAGCATGACAGAATCATAGTGCGAAAATGGTGGCAGACCCAGATCGACAGTGAGTGTGAGAGAGGGAAAAGTATAAGACCATAACCTATTTCATGGTTCAGATACTGGTCTGCAAACTGGAGACAAGGAGCTGATTTGATAGCAAAATAAATAAATAGATGAGTTAAATCTTGGCAGCAGCCGGTGCTGAGAACTAGCTTCAGGGGCCTTGATAGCTCATCATCTCTCACCCTCGAGTCAGAATTTGTTTAGCCCAGGTTGTGGGGGCTGGCAGGGATGGATAACTAATGACTTGCCCATCACCTTTCAGTTTGCGAAGGGAAGATGAGGAGCTGGAGTGAGGCTTCTGTAGCAGAGCAAAGTCTTTGATGTGGCTCTTGATGAAGGTTGCCATAGAAACCCCAGATCCTTATCCTTTCATTAAGATCGGTATCAAACAGGCCTTTGTTTATGCCTTGGCAAAGGGTCTCGCACAGCTCTCTGGGCTTCAAACACATCTAAAGTCTGGAGACATGCTGGAACACTCCAGTGCAATAACCAGATATGAAGAAACTGATCAAATGCAGAATGGGGGTGGAGGCAGTGATGGGTGTGATTGGCTGTAAGATTGCTCTGCTGGCACTTGTGCACACCCACGGCTTAAACCTGAAGAGCTAGAAAAGAAAGCAAGAGAGGCAGAGCTTGAGAAAGTTCCTTTTGGGGCTACAAATCCCTTGAGTCCACCAGCTAGCCTGGCTGCTGGAGGATTTGGGCAGTTGTAGTCTCTGGGTCTGCCCCTGCCAAATTGGGACAGTTGGAGCATATGGCCTTTTCTTTGACTCATGAACTTGTTGTTTAAAGCCACTTAAGTTGGAAAGATCTTTTCCTCCAAAGTCATGTATCTAGCTTAAGAGAAAAGTGAGACCAAATTCTTAAGACCAAATTCTGCTCTCTTTACTTTCTGCCCACCAGCAAAGATATATATGTATGGGTTTTAGTGTCTGGTTCTGTAATTACTGTCTTATTTTGAGAATACTGCAATGGAATTTTCACAGCTGGTCAACTCTATGGGTAGCGGCAAGGAGTGTAGGTAAGTGGTTATCTCCTCGACAATGAGCTAGAATAGCAGAAAGCATACACGATAGGAACTCTGCTGTGACTGATAGTGGTTGCTGCTAGCTGGTGGTAAAATACAGGTTCAGTCATAACATTCTGGCTTCCACGAAACATTGGTTCCTCCCAAGTCAGTGGGATTTCTGCCAGGGAGCCTCATTAGACCATGCAGGGTACAATCCCATGTACTCCTAAATTGGAACAACAATTTTTTAGCTTTATTTGTGTGTGTGTGTGTGTGTGTGTGTGTGTGTGCATGAAAGAGAGAGAGAGAGAGTTGCATTGGCTGATCACTCCTAATCTTGCTCAGCTTGGCATGTTCTATCCACCCAATAAAAACACCTTGACCAATGCATTCCCCAGCCCTCATAGCAGCCAACACCCAATCACAAGTGCCAGCCTTGGACTTCTATAGGTCTCTAGCAGAGACTATTAAGTAGTGCACTCAACTACAATGGAGCCCTGGTGGCATAGTGGTTAAATGCCAATACTGCAGCCACAACGTTGTGAGGTTGATCCTACAGGGCTCCAAGGTTGACTCAGCCTTCCACCCTTCCGTAGGTTGGTGAAATGAGTACCTAGCTTGTTGGGGGCAATCGGCTAACACATTTTAAACTGCTTAGAGCAGTGTTTCTCAACCAAGGTTCCCTGGAACCCTAGGGTTCCCCAAAAGGTTGCTAGGGGTTCCCCAAGAGGCTGTGATTGTGGGAGGACAGTAATAGAAGTATATAGAATAATGTTTATGCAGGGGTTCCCTGGGACCTGAAAATTAGTTCAAGGGTTCCTCCAGGATAAAAAGGTTGAGAAAGGCTGGCTTAGAGAGTTCTTAGCACTATAAAGCAGTATAGAAATGTAAATGCTATTGCTATTGCTACAAATCCCAGGACTCCATAGGATGAAGCCATAGCAATTAAAGGGGTATCCAACTGCTAGAACTGTGAATTGTAGGTATTCTCCAAGCCTGTGGTTATCTCCACTCGAGATGTGGTTGATATTCTCTTTCTTAATTCTATACCAAGTCCTCCACCTTAATATGACAAGCTAGCCTCTCAGACAGTACAGCGCAAAAGATGGCTCTCAGCTACATGTACTGTTCCCAAGTCTCCGGGCATGGCCGCTCTTTGCCAGTTCTCAGAGCAAGGTGGAAGAATCTCAGTGTGAGAGCACTGCCTTGAAAAGAGTGTGTGAGTTTGTGCATGTGTGTTTGTGCACATATCTGTATGTATATTCTCTTTTCTCTCTCTCTCTCTCTGTGTGTGTGTGTGTATATATATATATAGATAGATAGAGATATATAGATATATATTTGAATGCCATACTCTGTGAGCAAATTGGGCTTAATGTATCATGCTTAATGACATCACTAGGGTCTGTCCCCTGTGACATCTATGGAGGCATACCCTCCAGACTTTCACAGATGAAAATCAGGAAACCTGTGGCCAAGCAACATGAGAGTGTAGTCAAGATACAGAAGTTATTAATGAGGAAGAACATATAAGCTAGGAGAGACTGCAGCAGTCTCAATCAAGATGCCGAACCCAGTGCCCACCATGCTAGTTGGGGATGATGGGAGTTTTAATCCAACACGTTGGGAGAGTGTCAGATTCTGGGAGCCTGGTCTTCACCCACTTTTTACTTCTACAAGCCAGCCTTTAACCCTATTCTTTTTTTTCTTGAAGTTGTCACCCCACAATTTCTGCAATAGGACATGATGACTCAGAGCGCTTTTTTTCTTGTTTTTTCAGGAGACCACCGCTTTATGATGAACAACTACACTGACTGGAACCAGCCAGATAGCCTGAAGAGGTTTTCCATGTTCTTGAGTCCAAAAGGTACGAAGAACAACTGAGTTGAAACCACATATCTCATAATTTCCCCCTTCTCCTATGTTACAGAAATACTTTCCGTTGGGAACCGTTATTTTACACTCATGTGCAGATTCACTTATTTTCCTGACAGTTGACATCCTTTTCTTTTCCTCCGCCCCAATGTCTTCCTCTGTCTCAATGCCATTTTCTTTCACCCTTTTGTACTCTTGGCAGAGATTGGGAAAATTCCTTTTTTAAAAATTATAACTCCCAGATTCCACAGTCAGCATGGCCAGTGGCCATGCTAGTTTGGGTACTCTGAGACCTGTCATCCCAAAAAAAAAAAAATAAAAAAAAATGCAAGCTTTGGTTCTCGACTCTATTTGCCATCTAATCTGATTGGCTATGGCAACTCATGTGATCCTCCATAATGATTTCTTCACATTATATCCTTCTCATACTCCCCCTGCATGTATTCAGTCACTACACAGAGCAGAGCAAGACAGCAATGCCTGGCCCAGTTTCCTAAACTTCATGCATCTGCTGGCCTTCTTCCCAATCTTCAGAGATTAGACCAAATTTGAGAAAAGATCATACCTATTTAGGACCTGCCCCTTTGGTAGGGATACAATTCTCCGCTAAGGGTTTTGTAAATGGTTAAAATAATCCTAATGGAATTTGATAGGAATGTAATCTATCTTAATGAGAACCCACATCACAGCACTGTATTTGGAAGGGGGCAGCAAAAAACTCCAAAAGCGATGCTGGGAAAACCTTTGCAGCTTTTCCTGGAATTTTTAAAAAGCTCTGTGAGAAATGTGCATTCCCGCTCATTGGGACAAGTGATTTGATTTGAATTGCTTTCCCATACGTGAGGAAGCACAAACCTGATTGGCTGAATGAGCACAGGGGGGCAGGGCTTGCTAACAGGGCAAGTGCCCACTGCCACCATGTTGGATTTTTTCCTTAGCAAGTGCTTGTTAAGGCAATAAAATGGGGATTTTTATTTTCTCTCTCTCTCTCTCTCTCTCTCTCTCTCTCTCTCTGGTAAAGGTGAAATATTGATTCTGCACACCATGGAAATAGTTTTTTTTTTTAAAAAAAACGTTAAGTGGTAGCAGATTTTAAAATGTGAGTAAATCACTCATGGCTGCTATCTTGGCAAGAGGGCACGTAAAGTTTATGGGGGCTGCAAAACCATTAAGACAAGTTGCAGCTGGGGAGCAATCCATTTTTTCATTCATTTTAATGTATAGACATTATACATTCATTTTAATGTATAGACAAGCCCTAAGTTTCTTATCAAAGGAAGCAACACATAAATTTGGTAATTTTCTTCCCAATGCCAGAAAGTCTCTGAATATTGTGCAGCTGTTGTTTTTTTAAAGCCTATTTGTACTTTGGGACTAATTCTGCACAAAGTTCTCCTGTGGTTGTTTTGTGCAGAAAACAGCATTTTCTACCCAGGACCCAGGAAACAGCTTTGTGTGTGTGTGTGTGTGTGTGTGCAAGAAAATTTGTACACATAATATTGTTTCCTGTGTGAAAAATGCTGTTTTCTTCACAAAACAACCCTGTGTGAAGTTTGCATGGAATTAGTCCCGAACTGTGAAGATTCTTGCCAGTGCAGGATTCTTCTCATCAGGGTTTCTTGACACAGAAACACATGTTTTTGAACATTCCCACCGCCCCAAATATTTCTGGATATTCTTTCCATCTCTCATCTGTACTAAGGATATGGGACAAATTTGTTTGGTTTATTTTTTGTCTTATTTTGCTTTGCTTCCCGCCCCCCCCCCCCCGAACCAAAGCACAAACTAAACCAAGTTTTCCAGATTCTGTACTGGAGTTCTCCATTAAAAAAAAAAGTATATTCCATTATTTTGCACACAAGCATAAAAATATAGTAGTGACAATAGCATGTACAATGCATTGTAGAGTGACAGATGCTTTGGAAAAAAGCTTGTGTATTACACAAAATAACATACAAAAATCTACGTATTGGGAGAAATAGGCACACAGTCTTTTTCTCACTTTACCATATTTTGCCTCACTTTACTTCACCTTGATCCTGTATATTTCTGTCTAGGGGATTGCTGGGCCAGTCAAGCAAAGCTTTGTCCCAAAAACTCTCTGGAGACCCAATTTGGTTGAAAGCCTGGGGTATATTTTTAAAAACCAATGCATGTATTGTGGGCATTTCTATTTGTGGATTTGGGTTTTTGTGATCTACTTTCTTTGGTTCTTTAGCAAAGAAAATTTTAACTTGGCTCCAGACCTCTCTATTTTGTTCAGCTGGAGTCTCAGCAGGTCTAAGATATATTACTTGGGATATAATTGGTCTGCGAGACAGACCGTGGGTTGGTAAATGAATGTAACTAACAGTCACTTAGGGGGAATGTTGGGTCATTGGGTTCACAAGTCCCTCTGGTGCAGTAAGAAGGATGGACAATTTCATTCACTTGCTCTCTGGGCCTGCCTTATTCAATCTGCTCTCTTATACCTGGCTTCTAATGCACCCTTTGGAGGATTGGTTTTGATGATAACACAAGGTGGAGCCTGAGCTTGACTGGTCTGATTGATGCCAACTGATTCCTGAACTGGATTCTCTGGTCTAGGAGGGAACTACAACAGCAGAGCCTGGGAGTTTTCTGCCATGCAGACAGCTGCGGAGGAGACACTTACAACAGGAAATTCTGCTTTCTCCCTGAAAGGTACTCCTCCCATATCTTCAGTGGGATTTGGTGGTGGGTCCTCTTTCTATCTCAACTTCCTTTTGGAGGGTTGCCATCTTCCTTGCAGCTCTGTTCTTGTATTTGCAACAGTCAGAGATAATTGATTGTGCATCCAAAAGATTCAAGGTCCACATCTTGGCATCTCTATTTTTTTAAGAATCAGGTAGGAGGTAGGAGAGGATATCCTCTGGCTGAGTCCTCTTAAAAGCCACCATTCTGTTCTAATTCTGTTGAAGTGGATCAGGAGGGCAGGCTAGGACAGGAGGAACAAATGCTTTGGGGTGGAAGAGCAAAACAAGACAAGATAGGCAAGAAATGGACAGGAGCTGTTCAGTCAGGCTTCAGAAAATAAGGTAAGCCAGAGTGACCTTTTTTACTGTCTTGTGGGTCACTCCAGACTGGCCAAAAGCTTCAGGATTTGGTGGGAGTTGTACCTGTACTTATCAGGATTTTTTTAAAAAATATCCATACAGTGGGCCCTTGGTATCAGCTGGGTTTTGGTTCCAGGACCCCCTGTGGATACCAAAATCCATGGATGCTCAAGTCCCATTATATACAATGGCATAGTTAAAATAGTGTCCCTTACATAAAATGGCAAAATCAAAATTTGCCTTTTAGAATATTTTTCCTTTGGAATATTTTCAAGCCATGGATGGTTGAATCTGTGGATGCAGAATCCGTGGATATGGAGGGTTGAATGTATGATGCACCTCCTGTCCCAACCAATTTCACACTAATTTCTGGGACTAGCCAATGATTTTTTTAAAGTCAGGGCAGGGAGTGGGTTTTTGTGTGTCCTGGGAGTTGCCAATATAAAGGGGGTAAATTCCCACTTCTGTGTCCATGGTCTCTATTCTTCTTGTACTTCTAGGAAGTCTGATTGATGACATTTTGAATGGAGCTGGGGTGGTTGCCATAGAGGTTTTCCACTTATCTTCATTATTCATTATACTTCCAGTTAGCAGACTGAACATTTCTTTGTTTCCCACTTTTCTCTCACCATTATAGTGCTAAGGTGGTATAGCACTATGCCTATAGCAAAAGATTAAACAAGATACAAAACAAAAGT
Source organism: Gambelia wislizenii (assembly GCA_030847615.1). Classification (NCBI taxonomy): domain Eukaryota; kingdom Metazoa; phylum Chordata; class Lepidosauria; order Squamata; family Crotaphytidae; genus Gambelia; species Gambelia wislizenii. Next base: position 38,708,080 of record JAUMIR010000007.1, read on the forward strand.
GTGAGAGAGGGAGCATGGATACTGGGAAGCGGCATCAAGGGGAAGTGTTTGAGTTCATGGAAGGGATGACAGGGAGGCAAGCAAACCAAATCCACACTACAATTAACCACCTCAAGAAGGAGAAAGAGTGGACGAAATCTTGTATATTTAGGGCATGACCGGATGCTGGAGTGGGATGAACCATTATGAGGTGTGAAATCTAGAAACAGATCAGCCCAGCCTCTACTGGAACTATTGGTCCATCTGGGAGAGCCTTCAGTTTGCAAATATATAAGAAATCAGTATGTGAAAAATCTGAACAAATGGCATAACAAACAACAGTCATGCATTGCTATATAAGACCAGACCCTGGAAAAGTCACTTTTTAAAGACACCAACTCCTACAAGCCATGGACAGTGCTGACATGGGAACTCTGAGAATTGTAGTCCCAAAACAAAAAAAAGTACCTATCCTAAATCCCTGCTTAATATTATACATAAACAACCCAACAAGTCATATGTGGACAAACTTCTTAATACAAAAAGAGCCTCTTAAACTAAAACACAATTAAATCTCACTTATGAATCAATTAAGAAGTCATGTGGCCCTTAGTAAGGAGTTAGTATTGCTCCATCTTTTGAACCTTAGCATCCCAGAATATCACAAGGGAGCTCAGTTGTTTCTGTGAACGGATTTGTTTGTTGCCTTCCTTCCCTTGCTCTCATGGTGTTGGTGAGATTGATGCACTATCTTCCATTTTCTCAGTCTGAAGGAGGGTTGATCGCCCCACCTTTTATCTAGAATTGTGTATGCAACAACTTGAAGAAAGTATATTATCATTTGTACACCCTCAAAGATGAATATCTCTTTAAAACACCTTTCCCTAATCTGGGAGCCTCCAGATTGTGTTGTGCTAAAATTCCCGGGAAAGGGTTGGCAGGGAAGGCTTCCAGAAGAAGGCTGTCCTAGCATATCCAAATAGCACACATAGGTGGTACTCATGAGGTACTCCAGAGATTGCTGAACTCCAGCTCTCAGCATTCCTCACCAACAGAATTGGCTATGGTGGCTAAGGCTGCTGGGAGTTGCAGTCTGACAACATCTACAAAACTGCATGATACCCACCCATGGTTTAATAGAAGGAGGTTTTTCAGAACACCAGGCACAGCTTTGGAGCAGAGGATTTGTTCTGGGTTCATTCTCAGCTGAGCCCTTAATTGAGTTAAGTCCTGAGGAGGATTTGTAGCTAGTTAGACCAAATGCAAAGATAGCTGTCCAATTGCTCCTCATCAGCCAAGAGGTGAATGGTAAGGGGTATAGTTCAGGGTTTTGTCTGCATCTGGTGTTGTTCAATGTCTTTATAAATTATTTTCACAAAGAATTGGAGGACATGCTCATCAAATTTGCAAATAATATCATGTTTGGAGGGGTAGCAACCAGCTCAGAAGACAGAATTGGTGTTCAAGATGACCTTAGTAGATTTGAATAGTGGACTCAAACTATATATCCAAAAGTCTACTGTTAAGGCTCTGTGGTTAGGCAGACAAACAAATATAGGACAGGCGAGACCTGGCTTGAGCAAAATGGTTTTAGAGGTCTTATTGATCACAAGTTAAACATGAATCAATAGGTTTTGTGTCGGGAAAGTAAAGAAAAAGGGAATGTGCTTCTGGGCTGCATTAACAGAAATATAGTGTCTAGACCATGGGAAGTAAGAGTGCCACTCTGATCTGCTTTGCTCAGATCTCTCCTGGCAATGTGCTGTGTTTTGGGCACCACATTTTAAGAAGGGTATCAACAAAATGAAGTGTGTCCAGATGAGAGTGATCAAGAGGGAAGAGGGTATGGAACTCAAACTCCGTGTGGAGCAGCTGAGGGTGCTGGGTATGTTTAACATGGAAAACAGGTGACTGAGAGGTGATATTATAGCCATCTTCAAACACCTGAAAGGCTGTTACTGGGAAGATGGTGCTGCTCCAGAGAGCTGGATCCAAGACAAGAAAAGAGATTCCAACTAAATGCTAGGAAGAACTTCCTGTTGGGAAGAGCTATTGGGCAGTGGGGAAAGAATTAATGGAAGCTAAAGGACTTAAGTGGTCATCCTTCAGAGATACTTTAGCAGTGGGTTCCTGCATTGCCAGAAGGTTGGATTGGATGATATGCAAGATGGCTTCCAACTTTACAGTTCTGTGATTCCTCTTTACTCCAATCCATCCTAATACTAAAATCTAATTTGGCAACTGACACTCACTTCCCTTTCATAGTGTCTGTCTGTCTGGTACATATTCTGGGCTACACCTTCATTACTTACATGGATCTGGGTGGTTTGTGAAGACTACAGTTCACTTGCCCACATTTCCCCATTTCAGCATAGTGCTATTCATAGAATCATAGAATTGTAGAGTTGGAAGAGACCACGAGGGCCATCCAGTCCAACTCCCTGCCATGCAGGAAATCTTGATCAAAGCATCCCTGACAGATGGCAATCCAGCCTCTGTTTAAAGACCTCCAAGGAAGGAGACCCCACCATGCTCCAAGGGAGCTGCTCATGCATGGAAAGTAGAATTCTACCTGTCACCTCCATATGAGTGCTGCATATTGTATCTGAATGAGCTTGTACACACAACTATACAAATCCCAGAAGGGATTGAAAAAAGTACCTTTTTAAAAAAGCCACAGCTTCCTGTGGTCATGCTGCCTGGGGGACTGAAAAAGCTGAAGTGTAGGCTACAGGAAAAGAGATTCCACCTAAACATTAGCAAGAACTTCCTCCTGGTAAGAGCTGTTTGACAGTGGAACACACTGTCTTGGAGTGTGGTGGAGTCTCCTTCTTTGGAGGTTTTTTTAAAGAGAGGTTGGATGGCCCTCAGTTGGGAATGCTTTAATTGTGTATTCTTACAAGACAGGGGGTTGGACTGGATGGCTCTTGTAGTCTCTTCCAACTCTAGGATTCTATGAAGTCCAAATAAGGGGCTTTTCCAATTTTTTGGAAAATGCCATGCATATAGCCATGTCTGTGAAACTGGAGACCTTTGGTCTACTGAAAGGTTACCCTTCCTTTGTACATTTGCACACATGCAGTTCCTTTGACATTATGCCAACAGTGGATAGGATTCAACAGGTTGCTGTGGCCACATGTACGCACAAACCTGCTCCCTCTTTCTGTGCACACTCAGACAAATGTCTGAATACTGGTGGGAACTTTCCTCAGCATTTGGAACTCCGCAATTCATAGCAGATTTGCATTATTCTGTATTCTGTGTCACCACTTAACAAAAGTCACCTGGTTTTCTGGAAGGTGGCAAAATAAATTGCCACAAAGTATACTTCTAGGGAATTATAAAGCAGAACATGATGTGTGAACACATCTATAAATACAAATCAGTGAGAGGGTGAGAGAGACAGAACCCAATACAACAAAACTTACCACAAAACTCTACACAGTGTAAACATTCACGTCAAAAACAGCAAGGCTATGCAAGCTAGCTATAGCAAAAACAGAAATGAAATCTGCCACCCAATTAAAGACAGGTTTAATCAGATTACTCTTAAGAATCTAAACCGATTAATTGATGATTGGTGGATTAAATGTTCATATCATTTGCAAGTGAGTAAACACAGGCATTCTGAAGCACTTTCCTCTGTGATAATAACAATATTTTTAAAATAACGATTGCCCAGTTCCTCAAAGGCACTTTTTAACTATGTATACTTAAAAAATAAAATAAAAAACAAAATTAACCTAACCAATTAATTGAATGGACATTGCAAGCCTTAGCTGAAGACCTTTTTTCAGGATTATTCCGGGACACACTGGAAAATTTGAGGAGAACTTGGCATCTGGTTTTATGCCAGTGGAAATCACAAAAATTGGTAGGATTCAAGGATTCTTATCCATTTCCCCAGTTTCCTACCCATTCTTACCTTCAGTTAATCTTTTAAACCCTGTGTTTATCAGACACACTGGGTGCCTCTCTGGATCCCATCTCTACCTCTCAGAAAAACCAGTATGCATTCTGCCTAGAGATGGGTGAAAATTTACTTTCATTTCCATTTGCATCTGAATTTACCCAAGGGTGCAAAATTTCAAATGTGGATGTGACTGAAGTGAATAGATTTGCCAACCCCTAGAGAAGAGTAAGAATTTTGTTTCAGATCAGAATTGACCAAAATCTACAAAATTCAAACATGGGAGAAAACAACATGCCCACCTTTGATTCCACCTGGTTGCCTCTGTACCAGCGCAGACTGATTCTGCCCTTGTGTCAATGGCAGGAGCCATTGTTAGTCCTACAACCATTATTTTGGTACTGAGGCTCATGGGACCAGGTCCAAAGGGATGGAGGCTTGAGAAACACAGACAGTGCTCTACCCCATCTCAATGTAATGTTGCTTCTTCTATTTTCCAGTGGGCAATGGGACCAAGATGCCATATCAGTTCCCCCCAATTGATCAGAATTTACCCGGCGATTTCAGCAAGAAGTCCGACGGGAGCCTGTATACCAAGAATGGTACCTTAGGGATTCTATACACTTTCAGTTCCTCCCTCCCCTCCCCTATTTCCTCCTTAACTGGTTTTTCCTTGGGGATTTATTATTTCCAAATGCCCCAGTCTGACCTGGCATTTTGGACTCCTTGCCTTACTAACTTGGATATGGAAAACAAAGCAAAACAGCAGTTCTACATTTAGATAAGATCTCTCTCTCTCTCTCTCTCAACCTCTCTAATTCTGAAATGCACTCAGTTGCATACAAGGAAGGCTGTTGAAGGGAATAACCTCAGCTGCCTTGTGTCTTCCCCAGCTTACCCCTCAATAGTGAGGCACCAAACTGCAGCTAAGGCACAGCCACAGACATGGAAATCTTCCAAGCAGAGCATGCTGGTAAGTTGTCACATCTGCATTTTCCATGTCTTCCATGCGAAGGACCTTTAGGGTCCATCAGAGCTGTTGGATAAGCATAGAAGCTGATGCTGGGAATAAGCTGTAAAAACCTTTTTGGGAAAAGGGGAAAACATGCTTTGTTTTATTATTGGAACTATGGGAAGAGAGAGAGGTAGAAAAGTTTGGGACTCTATGGGGAGAGAGTAAAATGAAGGCGATTCCCCCAAATAAGAATTCTGAATTTTTCCTTCAGTCCCCAAATCTCTAGCTTTGCAGAATTTTAAAATGTCAGCTGAGCATTTAAAAATACAGCTAGGCATCCAAAGAAAAGGGGCAGGCAGAGCAACCAAGGGAATGAGAATACAGCAAACAGGAGAGTTCTTGGTGGGAATGGTTTTCAATGTCTCACTCTCTGCAATGCTAGAAATTTGGGGACTGAAGAAAAATTTCATGGGGGGGAATAAGAATTCTTGTTGGAGGAGGCAACGTCGTGCTGGTTTCCATTGCTACTTACATGACTGAGGGAGACAGCAGGAGACAGTAAGGGGGGACTCGAGAGAGGAAGGAAATGAAGTTGTTGTGCAGATATGTCTTCAGAAGGAAGAAACAGACATACCGTAGTAAAGAATGGGAACATACAGGTTGACCCCTGTATCTGCAGGAGATATGTATCCCCCATGGATACCTGAACACATGGATAATAGGGAACCCTATGATTTTCAATGAGATGAAGGCTAGAAGTTGACCATAGAGTCACATTGGAGGACCTAGAAATGCCTAGAAAGAACATAGGGAGCCTTGGTGGTGCGGTGGTTAAATGCCCGTACTGCAAGCCACAGTGTTGCAATTTCGATCCCAAGGCCTCCTTCCATCCTTTTTTAGGTCGGTAAAATGAGTACCTGGCTTGTGGGGGCAATTAGTTAACACAGATTGGAAACTGCTTGGAGAGTGCCTAGGGCACTATAAAAACGGTGTAGATGCATAGGTGCTATTGCTTAACAATTTGTAAGCCACTCTGAGAGCCTTCGTGGTTGAAGAGTGAGGTATAAGTACCTAAACATTTATACATACACACACACACACACACATATATATATTCAGCTGTGAATAACTGTAACTGTGGATACTGAATCCATGGATATGGGAGTCAACATGTACTTGTTTGCTTTGCCTATGTGTCTCCACATCTATTGCCCCTTGTAGGCTTAGCACAGGTGTGGTTTTTCCAACTCAAAGTAGTCTACCTGCCTCAGACCTCTTCAAATAGGAGTCAAAAACTAACCTGTCCCAACTCTAGCTAATTGGGTAAACCCTGATCTTCTAAGGGAAAATCTAGAGACTTTGACCTAAATCCAGTTGTTAGTCCCATTTAATGCAATGCCACTGAGTCAATGGAACTTACAAAAGTGTTGACTTTCCAAGGTCCTATTGATTCATTGGGTCTACTCTAATTGGGAATAACATATGTATATAAGCCATAGGCTAGGGTGGGAATCATGCAGCTCTATAGATGTTGTTGGACTGCAGTCTCAGCAGCTATAGCCAGCATTGCCAATGGTAAGGGATGGTGGAAGTTGCAGTCCAGCCACACCCAGAGGGCCACAGAATCCCCACTCCTGTCTTAGGCCATATGCACAATAATGGACTACTGTGGTCCCTGGGATTACAGATACCAGCTCCGTACACCTGAACAGAATGGTACGCCCAGAGAAGTAGCTATCAGCCAGGTTCATCAGAAGAAACACCTAGTCCAGGTGGAACATAAGGTTGTCACATCTCCTGCTCCCTGCTTTGACTCTTTCTTGCATGTGTCACTCACACATCCACAAGGGAGGGAATGATTATAACATGAATACATTGAGGACTTGGGGGTATGAGGAAGTGATTAAGGAGGATCAAGGAATGAGATAGTTGCTAAGCTCTACTGATGAAGGAGAATCTTGATTGTTAGTTGTTGGGTCTTTAAAAAAATACAACAAAAATAAATCACTGAATGGTGTCTAGAGAAAGAGAACACGGTCAGCTTGTAAATTTTCCTGTGTTTGGATCTAAAGGGGACAGTTTGGCATAAGCTTTCCATCATAATTAAGGGATATGCTTGAGCTACCTAATTACACTGACTTACTGGTGTCAAGTGCACATGAGCATGTCTGACACAGAGCTGGGAGAAGACCCTTTTTTGGACTGCAACCCCCAGAATTATTCAACAAGCATATTCAATATCATCTTTTCTGACCACTGCTGAGAAAAGTAACTTTCCCAAGCTCTGTTGAAGACACCCTGAATGTAGGACAAATACTGTGGTACATGCTCAGTTTCTGGGTGGTCTCATTCCCTTCTCAAAGGGGACCACATGTCTGCAAATGCTAATTTATATATTTCAACAGGCTTTAAATAGAATTTTTCATCATTTTAAATGGAAATACATCACATCTCAGCACAGGGGGAAGATTCTGATCGGGTGACTCGTGCTGAAACTCAGGGCCTGTCTACCTTTCAGAAATACAGCAGTTTGACACCACTTATCCACCATAGTTCTCACCTATGGAATCTGGTATTTGTAGTTTGGTGGGGTATTTAGGCTTTTCTATCAGAGAACTCTGGGGCCTCACCAAACTACAAATACCAGGATTCCATAAGATATAATTATGGTGGGTAAAGTGGTGTCAAATTGCTGTATTTGTGCAGAATAGACAGATCCTCAATCTGCTGTCCAGTTGCTTACTTATTGATAGACAATGTCAAGACCCCTCGGTTCTGCCCTTTTCTGGTTAATTGTCTCAAAACTGGACATGGACTGGCCAAAACCCTTCAAACAGAGGACTGTCCCCTATCCAGTAGGACACATGGCCAACTTCCTAAGCTAAAACTAGGTCTTCCTGCCAGCACAGGCACACAGAGCTGTCTTTCTCTTAGTTTCTACTCAGGCTTGGTTTGCCCAGCTTGATTTGATGGGGTCCAACTTGAGGAAGAACCAAGATGGTGGCCCTGACACCCAGAATGTGGGTCCCTAAGAGAGGGTCAGAGTTAGAGTTAGATCAGGACTATCTGAGGTCCCAAGAATTCAGGGCCAAAACCTGAGATCTAGGATTGACCCTTTGTGATGTCATAGGGGGATAGGTTGTGATGTTAGAAAGATGCAAAGGTTTAGCTATGGGAGGGTGGTGTTAAATAAGTGCATTGCTCTTCCAAATAAGAATTCTGCCACTCCAATGATTATTATTTCAGTCCCGGTTGTTCTAACTTAAAATACCAGTTGAGCATTTCAAAATAGTTTAGCCATTCAAAGAAATGGGAAGGGAAAGTGACTAAGGGAATGCAAACACAGCAAATTTAAGACTTCTAGATGTGAACCCTTTTCAATAGCTCACTCTCTGCAATGCTGGAAATGTGTGGACTAAAGGAACATTTCATGGGGGAGAGAGACAGAATTTTTTGGGGGTGGGCAATGCCCCCATTGCTACACATGATGCTACAAGGAGGAAGTCCATGGTGATGTCATTACGCAGGGTACATTAAGCATCAGTAACAGTTGCAGACAATGCCATTGAAACAAAGAAACACCACATCTAATCAATGTTGAACACACACACTTTTCGCAGTAGCTCTGCCACCCTGAAGTTCCTTCCCCTTCCCCTTGAAAAAGACTGATTCAGAACCATGTTCTCAAGTGTGCCAACAACCATCTACCCTGCCCACCCCCACCCCATCTGGCTGACCATTCTAGGTGTGGTGTCATGCATATGTAGCAGCTGGAACTGCTTGGTTTTTACACTGCATTTATATTCACCAGTTATACCCCAAAGCAAACAATCAGACTGATAAAAAAAAAGAGCATTAAAAGTCCCAGAATAGATGCACTTTCACTGGACTGCAGAGTCTCGGCAGGAGCTTTTATGGTCTACTGGGCCAGTAATCCAGCTTTTTAAAGCCGCTTTCAATATGTGTTTGCGTAATCCATGTTAGTTGGGAAAGGCCTGTAAATACGAATTCTCACAGTCAGTCGTGTTGCTTCAGGAGTCCTGCCCCACCAGCCCATTGAGGGTTATTTAAAGGGTAGCTTATTTCCTTCTTTAATTAGGGACGAAATTGGTGCTGTAAAGCAAATCAGTTTTAATGCTCCAGGCAATGGCTGAGCAGCAGGTACTTGGAAGGAGAGGCAAGCAGCAGAAGGAAAGGGCAGGTGGTACTAATCCGCCACCTATTATGGGCCCTTCACTATCAGTATAAATCTCTTTAACCAGTTGAGTTAACAGTAATGCGGCTAATGCAACACAGGGCATTGTTTAATGCAAAGGGGAAAGAAGCACATTGCCACCTGAATCCAGCCACTGCCACCATCTTGTCTCTCAGGGAAGGGACTGGGGGCTGGGTAGGTGGTAGCAGGAAGCCCCCATTGGCTGGAGGGTTGGGGCAATACTCCCCACCCATTCCAATGGTAGTGATGTCCCTGCTAATGCCTTTGGTTGGAGTTGAAGCATTTCTCTCTAAAAGGAATGCATCAGAGCCTGGAAAATTGACTTTGTTCCCACAATCTTCTAGCTAGCATGATTCTGGGAATGACAATCCCCAAAGAAAGTTTTCCAGACATTGATCTCCCCAGGTTCAAAAAGTTGCAATTCCAAAACAAAAAAAAAACAAAACCAAAAAAAAAAAAACACCTTTCTGTGAGTGAGATGCAGCTATTCAGAAGCTCTGGCTTGACTAATAGCAAACATGTTTCAAAATGTTGAATGCCTCTATTATGCAAGAGATGATCAAACATTTGGTATATGTGTCTGCTACCAAATCTACATGGAAATAATTTGTGGAAGACTTATGTCAAGGACTGGAGAAGGAAGAGGAAGAAATGGAGATGACGATGATCTTCTTTATTTATTTGCAACCTGTTTGCCCCAATCTGGAACTGTTATAATAGACTCTGTTGGTTGGTCAACTGTTGGTTGTAGTTAAATCCAACAAACAACAACTACAGTAATACTGATGATATACATGGGAGTTTATAGAATCTGATGAGAAAAATTTTAAAAAAGTAGGTTCTTGCCATAAGGAATGCTCAGTCCTTATGTGTTGACATCAGAAGGGGGAAAGTATGGGGCAAGAACTTAAATCCTGTTGTTAGTCCTGACTAGATTAGAGCCAATGAGTCAATTGAATTGACCTGTCTGTTGACTTGCCATCCAATGTCTGATTCAGTGGGTCTACCTTAGCTGGGACTAACCAACAGGATTCCAGCCAAGGAGTACAAGAGCCAAGGATAAGAAGTGCCAAATGTGGGCCCGTGCCTTGACTTCAAGGCAGAGTAAACAAATAGGTTGCCAAGATGGTGGATGGATATGTAATACAGGATCTGGGCCAAAATCTAGTATGTATGTATGCCACTTAGAGCTCCCATAAATCCACCCAGAAAAGAAAATTCAGTCTACTGAAGAACTGAGAATGAGAGAGAATGAGACAGACAGACAGACAGACATAGACACACAGAGCATTAAAATCCCAGGATGAAACTTACCTCTTTCTGACTCAGTACTGTAGAGATTCAGCATCAAAGAAATTGATTGGTTAAATCCATGTCACGCATTCAGAATGGGTACAGATCTCATTCTCTCTCTCGGATGCTGTGTGCATCTATTATATGTGTATATGGATGTGTTAAGTAAATTGTACTCCCAGGTTGTCCACAATTAACAAATGAAAGAGAGATTGAGAGTTTCAGAGATGCTTTCAGGTACCTCTAATTGATAAAGACGGAAAATGGATTTTATGACTCTTCAGCATGGATGGATGGAGGGATCCATATCGAAATATATACACAGGGGGAAGGGACATGGCTAATTGGAGCTTGATACAAGCCAGCAAAATCTATCCATGTACTTCTTCACCTTAGCTCACTCCTTGTCTTCTCCCTTTACAGTCCCACTACCGCCCTTTCTACGTGAACAAGGGCAATGGAGTCACTTCCAATGAAGCACCTTGATTGCCGAGATTCTGGGAGCAGCTGACCACGCTGGGAAGAGAAGCGCAAATGAGAGTTTTCACAGATGCCTCTGCTATTGTATTTACCCTGCTGTGTTCTAATCTTTCCATTTGTTTTTTAAGGGGAAAAGGGACTCTAGGGGGAAGGCGCTGTAGCCAGCGTCCCATTTTTCTAGAGGGAACTGAATGACGGATAGACCCTCAGCCAGGTTGGTCTTGGATACCATTGCACTGTAATGGGATAAAAGCTTTGCAGCCACTGAGAACAGGAACCCCAGTGCAAACCCAGACACAGCCTGGGACTTGCTTTTTTTGGATTACAGCTCCCAGAATCCCCCAGGCAATGCTCAAACACTATAAAAGCTCACAGTCCTTTGTAGACCCTTCAACATTTCAGCCTGAGCTGTCAATTTCTCCATCAAAGCAAATGTCATAATCTGCTACTCTGTTGCTGAAGGAGATTTAGCTGCTTGGGTCTTGGTTCTACCTTGTACAGCTCCCAGTGACCATGCCAGCTACAGGATTCTGGGAGTTGTAGTCTTCAAATCGAATTTCCCCATGCATTGATCCCAGATCTCCAGTGCATTCCTTGTTCCCTAGATATCTGTTTAGCTTTTGCTGGGAAAAAAAGTTTCAGGAGGTAAGACCTCTCTCAGCTATGCATCTATCTGCTTCTTTCTTTCTTTCTTTCTTTCTTTCTTTCTTTCTTTTCTTGGGAGGCCAGTGTCCTGAAATAACCATAATAGGCTATAAACCAATTTGTGGTTTGTTTTAGAGGCAAATCTGTCTGCTCCCTTCCAAATCCTTTGGTGGTGTTAAAGGTTGTTCTTACTGTATAGCAGGGGTCAGATTCATGGAGTTATCTGGGTGTTGTTTGACTGTAGCTCCCAGCCTTCTTCACCACTGGTGGTGCTGACTAGGGATGGCAGGAGATGCAGTCCAACAACATTTGGACAGTCTCATAATTTTCAGCCTGGCTGTACAAGCACCACACTGACCTAGTCTGCTTGCTAAGAACAAGAAGAAAAAAACACAAATGCTAATAGTACTTTGGTGCCACTAGTCAGGTGGAACTGATAGCCAAAAGGCTCTACGGTAGTCCATTAACACATCTTCCATCCCTGCCTCCAGCCCCCTTCTCAAATTAAAGAAGAAAAGGGGAGAAATCTATCCTGCTAATAGAAGATTGATTAGATGTCTTAGCTATTCACTTTCCCTCGCAACCCTCAGCTAATATTGGTTGATAGGTTTTGCTTCAGTTGCTTTGTTTTATCTACCAGAAAGATGGTTATTGGGAAATCTGGAGATTTATTCTCATCATGCTACAAAAAGATTGCTGTGTTGGAGAGACAAATATGCCTGTGTGTTGATATGTGCATACACAAAAGTACTGCAAACTAAGAACCAGGGCAAAGTAAGTAGCAGTGTGACCCTTTTGAGTATGTGACCTTAAGGAAGAGCCAATGAGCTACAGTCACCATGGGAACCATTTTGCTAAGTTCCTAGAATTAGTACCTAAGCTTGAATACTACTAACTAGGGATGAAAATCTTCATTGATTTAATCATCCATGGTGTTTTTCCCCTGCTGCAGGAAAAATATTTCTATTTTTTAAAATATTATTTTTTAGCATAAACAATCTAATTTACAAAGTAATATGCAATCAAAAACAGAGAATCAGAAAGAAGCAAAAGAGAAAAGGGGAAAAAAAGATATATGACTAATACACAGCAGGGCTCTGACACCCACCCACCCCCACCAATCCTGACTGTAATTGAAAGAAAACTATTTTCCAGATCCATGAAAGCAGCAATCTTATGCACACTTTCCTGGGATTAAAGTCTGTTGAACTCAACGGGTTTACTTCAGAGTGCATATTCATAAAGGACTGGGCTGTAATATATATATTGACATAATCACAGTTTTAAGAATAAAAACCAGATATGAAAGCTTGCTTATTGCTGCTGTTCCTTGTTTTGAAAGCTCACATGCAAATGTAACATTATGCTTATGACTGTGACTGTTCATTGCCTTGCTTAAGCACAGTGCTTTAGCTCAGAGGGAAAGTGATCTCTTGCAAGGTGATCCACATTGTTCTAGCATCTGACCTCTTGCAAAGCTTGTCTTGTGTATTCCAAAACTGCTGCTTTATAAAAGGCAGAAAGATACAGGAATATGCATTGTGATGAAGAGATAAATTGGTTCTTTACAGAGTCAGTTTATCATGAAAAGAGAAAATAATTTTAACATTCTTCTATTACTCCTCACCCTACATTTCCTGAATATTGGAGAAAGCCAATAATCTGGAAAAGATCTGGAGAGATGAATGGAAATTATGTAAAGCGTGATTGACAAGATCTTTCTAATGCATCTGCTCTAGATAGGACTAAAACTGGATTTAGACTAGAATAATTTCCTTTTTCATAAAATGTGTATTTGGGTTCGCCAGATCTTGCCCTGTGAAAAATGGTTCTGACTGCTGGGGTTGATTCCCTCTTGCAAAGAAGATAGAATGATAAAGACAAAGGTGATCCAAAGCATGTACAGAGAGTTTCTTTGATATCACTCTGTTCCCATGCACCTAAGATTAGAGTCAACATACTCAAGGAAAAGGGTATGGCTACCAGCAAGCTTTGACCATACCATACCAGTTTGTTCTTCCCCTGGTTGCAAAGAAAGAAAAAAACTGACATTAATGGGGGTGGGTGGAAAGAAGGAAGAATCCCAAATGATTTTTTTGTAAATTAGATCTACTTCTAAAACTGCTATTTTCTATATATAATGTATATGTAAAAACATTCCTTGATGTTGTCACATTCAGAGCTTTTGAAGAGAACTGGGGTAAAGTCTTTTTTTAAAAAACCATCTACAGTGACAAGTTAAATGCTAATTTTCTTAAACATTTTTGTTCTTGAAGACTTTTTAGCTTTATCCATGAAAACAGAATGTTAGAAAATATATATATATATATATATATATATATATGTATAATTAAATTTTGGATTTTCCTCCCCATTTATTTGATAAGTGTAAAATTTCTACAACATTCTATGTCTCCTCCATCATTAGATGCATTGTTGGTATATATCTAATCCTGTGTATGTGTGTATGAACAATTTAGACTTCCTCAGTGTATAGCTGGGAGATGGAATGAAATGATTTTACAGTTGACTGTTGCATCAATACTTTTAGGGGGGGAAATCTTGGCCAAACACATTTTCTTTGAGTTGTGTTAAAGCAATATACTCTATTGATGAAGAAAGCATGAAATCTGACTATTTCAGAAATGAAAGCAGAAGAATCATGGGTCATAGAGTGTGTATTCTGCATTGTGACCATGCAGTCATAGTTTAATGTTAGATGTTAGACAGCAAAACAAAACATTTTTTTTTAAAAAAAACCCACACTGAAATAATATTATTTTGAAATCAAGGTTGCCAACTTTTCACCCAGCCTTTGTTGCTGTGCTTTTTGAGAGCAGCTTGATAGCAAAGTAGGTGGGTTTCCCATGCTTGGACAAACACTTTATCCACTGATTCCTGCAAATCAAACTGTGGAAAGAGCACAGGAGCAGACAGGCAATCTGTTTCCCCAGTCAGTTGGCAACTGCAGTTAAGGCCATTTTGCCCTGCAGAGCTGCAGAGGTCTTCAAAGCCTCCTTGAACATTTCCTCCTAAGCGGATGACTGGGATTGGATGCCTGTTGGTTCTCCCCCCCCCCCACCTGCTGCTTAAAAGGAGAAAATTGTGATCATTTCAGATCTTGGCCTATAATGATTGGAAGGGCTGGAGTGGTTTGCAAAGAAGAGGGACTCGAGGCAGCAATGTTTAAATGGAGACAGCCATAAATTCTCCTCATTTATCCTACGTGTGTGGACTTATTGGCTCCTCTCATCCTTTCCGCTCGCTGCATCCATTACCATTATTACTGTGATTAAAAAGCAATCAAAGAAAATCTCCTCTTTCTAAAATGGCTGCAAATGCTTCCCTTCCACCTCCTTGTACAGAAAAGAGCTTTCAGCCACTGTTGGTTTTGATGCTTCAGGTTTCTATGGAGGAAACTAAAGAGTGTGGCCAGCCTGATCCATGGCTCAGTTGAGAAGTGATTTGGGGCTGTAAGTCCGAAACAGATCCAAAACCTTACCATTTAGGTTATTTTATCAAAGAAATCAACAAACACCTCAATTCTCTTCCTTTGTTGCTACGTTTGGGAGATTTTTATTTTTGCTCCAAGGGGCACCAGTGAGAATGACCATACCCTCCAACTACCCCAATTTGGATGGGACAGTTCCCATTAATGCTCTGGCTTCCCACTTTTTTCAGCTGCTTCTAAAATATCTCAGTTTCTCTCTCCTCTTCCCACTTGCCCCCTTTGTCCTTGCTTCAATTGCTGCAAACTCAGTTCAAAGTGCCAAAGTAGTTTGCATTCAGTTAACACAGCTGGGAGGCAGTAGGGGAGGGGATAGAATCTTGCTCTTTCCCAGTAGGCTCAGGCAAAAGAAAACTGCTGCAGCCTCTCTTTGCTTGTGTTTCATTCTGTTTCATTCATAACTTTCCCAGTCTTGACTACTCTCTGATGTTGCTTGGCCACATGCATCCCAATTTTCGTTGGTGAAACGTTGGAGGGTATGGCAGACCCAGTGGCCAGGGCTTCGCACAGCCTGTGGCCTTTACTTTGCCCAATCCTGCTATACAATTTGAAATCCTATACAATATGCAAACACTTCTGTTCTCTTATGTATTAATAGTATCCCACCTAGCATCGTTCTTGTGTCATGTAGGTGCAGTTGGACCCCTGTATCTGTGGAACCAATATCCTCAGTTTCAGTTATCTGCAGGACACAAAATAGGGACACATACCATAGAGGCATCCTCTCTAGGCATCTTCTAGGTCCTCCAACACAACTCTATAGTATATTTTTACCAGAAGCCCTTTATTTTAATAGGGTTTGCTGTTATCTATGGTTTCTGGTATCTGCAGTAAGTCTGGGAACTGAATCCCCACACATACAGGGGTCTGACTATATTCACTCAATGGAGTAAGTCTCCAATGATGCTCCCCTGTGTTGAAGAAAAATATGCTGAGGTATTAAAAAAATGGTAAGATTTTAAGGATTTCATGTTAAGCTCAACATGTACAAATATTCTGAGCTATGTTCTAAAACATCACGACACATTTTGCTGCTAAAGGATACCAGCTCGAACACCAGTGTGAGATGCAAAGGACAAGAACACATACTTCAGAAAGAGTGCTTACTCATTATGGGAGAGTTTGCAGTACCATGATAGCCTTTTCTTGCTTAATTGCTGTCACTACCTGGTTTTGTAATAATTCTGCATAAGCTTGGTTTAACTGATTGGTGGCCAGGAGACTCTAAGTTAGGGATGCCATTCTTTGTTCAGTGAATTCTCAAAGGAAGCAAAAAGTCATTTGAGCAGTTGTCTTCCCACTGTGAGAAAGTTCACAGAGTAAGTTGCCAACTGTTCACCGTTTGGGATTTAGCCCTGCACAAAAATTGCATGTGGTATTTTTTTTGCACAGAAAACAACACCTTTTACACATGAAACAGCTCTCCTGGACAGAAAAATACTGTAGCTGAGGCCTAATCCTATGCGAAATTTGCACTTTTTTTTGCACAGAAAACATCAGTGCTGTGTAGGAAACAACCTGAATGATGAAGATTTGTGCCAGTCCAGGATTCTCTGCATCAGGGTTTCCCATCACAATAAACATTTTTTAAATTCATTTTTTATTTCAAAAATGTTCTTTCAATGCTTCCTCTGAGCGTGCATGCAGGACTTTGCTCAGCACTGCATCTATCTAAATAAACTGCCATGTTCAACCTACTAAGAAACTCCATTCATGGACCTGAAAGGATTAATTTTCTTGCCTGTACAGGCTGACAATCCACCTGCTCCTGACAGCTGTTCTGTCTCTTGGAACTCACAATGGAGCAACCATTCTCTAGATTTCAAGGAAAGGAGAACACCTTCTGCTTTTTGCTGTTTCAGACTACCCCTTTCATGACCCCATCTCATTGCACAGAGTTTCTGACAACTGGAATGCAAAACATACCCACAGACTCCATGGTTCCTAGCTATTGCTCTAGATCAAGTCCTGTCGCCAGTCTGCCATGTCAGATCATAGCTCCCATCTATAAATTCATCAATTCAGCCACATTACTGTCCCTCACCTGTGTTTCCTGCCAGATCAACTGCTGCTCTACAAACTCCAGTTTGTTTGGCATCAGTTGTCCAGAGCCAAGGCTCTTTCCCTCTCTGTTTGGCTGGCAGGAATCCTTGATAGCTGTAAATATAACCTTGGGGCACCACATGTCCCATGAGCTAGACTTTGGCCACCCCTCATCTACCCTGGAGAGCCAGCATGGTGTAGTGGTTTGAGAGTTGAACTAGAATTTGAACAGGGTTCAAATTCCTGCTCAGCCATAGAAATCCATTAGGTGACCTTGGGCAAGCCACACTCTCTCAGCCTCAGAGGAAGGCAAAAGCAAACTCACTCTGAGTAAATTTTGCCAAGAAAACCCGACAGCAACAACATCTCCACTGATGATTAGTGGCTCTCCAAAGTTTAGGTCCATTTCCCCCCAACCCTTCTTGGAAAAGTCAGGGATTGAATCTGGGGCCTCCCCACAAAGCTGAAAACCTTCCTCTAAAAGCCTCATTCAATTCAGACTCTTGGTCTACTTAGCTCAGCAACATCTATAGTGGTTTGCAAATGTTCTAACAAAAATCAACCCTCCCTACCTCCTTAGAGTAACTGGGGATTCATTATGGACAAATACTACTGAACAGATAGATCTTCAGTGCCAGTCTGAGGCTTGCCTTCAGGTGAAATAGATAACATTTGCTTTTTGGTAAGCTGATCAGGATCTCTCCTGGATGGCGGATGCTCAGCTGTGTTGATTTCAAGCGTGCTTAGACAATTGACAGGGGGAGAGAAGAGGAGGGGGTGGAATCCTGTCTTGTCTGATCTCGGCTCAGGCAAAAGCAAACTGCTGCAGCCTCTCTTAACTTGTATATTCTTCTTCAGTAATAATTTTTGCCTTCTTAACCAGATTTTGACGTTGCTTGGCCATGTGTATCCAGGTTTTCATGTGTGAAATGTTGGAGGGTATGCTGCATAGATGTTCAGCAGTGCTTTGTGGATTACCTTCAGATGGAATGGATACATTTGTTTTATATTAAGGCAATTAGGGCTCTGCCTGGATGACAGATGCAGAGCTGTATTAATTCCCACTGCAAAAATAACTTTTAAAAAGTGTTACTACCAACCACCAGCAAACTGTGGGCTTTAAGAGAATATCAGTCATACATGAAGGCCAGTCATTCCATGGACTCAAACATTCAGGAGTTGATGGGTGGGTGCATGGGATCATTTTCATCACAAGAAAAGACTTAAGTGTTTGGTGGATTCTTTGGATCAAAAATGGTCTCTGGGCCTTCCATGGAAGGACTTTTTCATAGATACAGAAGAGATTATTTTATTTTAAAAAATGGCTCCTTTCACACAATGCCTACTTAACTGGTAGAATTCACTGACACAAGATATGGCAGTGAGTTCTACCAGCTAAGTAGGCATTGTGTGAAGAGGAGCTTTTTTAATAAAAATCTCTTGTGTATCAATGAAAAGGTCATTCAATAGAAGACCCAGGGTCCATTTTTGACCTGAAGAACCCCCAAACACATGAGTTTTTCTTTGTAAGGGAAATGTCCTGCCCCCCAACTCCTTTGTATAACCTAGTGTGGTCAAGAGAGCCCAAAAGCCTTTCATGTGGTGTGCTCAGTGGATTTTGCAATCTCCTTGACACAAGTTTTATTCTGAATGGTACCCATCCCCTAGAATCTGACATTGCCAGACACTGTGGGTACAGTGCTATGTTCCTCAGCAATGGGTTCCAATGGAGCCACTGCACACCCACCTCATTCCCAGAAGTTGCTCACCCCTGGTTTGGATGTTTGCAAGAGTGCGTAAACAATTCATAGGTGATGAGAGGCCTCCTGATAGCTGTTAGAATGGTAGCATAGCCTGTCCATGTTAAAGGGGAAAAGACCAAAGGGTACCAGCTTCCAGAGGAGCAAAAGCAGGAGAGAGCTTTGATCCTCAAGTTCTCCTTGTGGGCTTCCGAGGTGTGTTACAACTGGTTGGCTACTATGGAAGCAGAATGCTGAATCATAGAATAGTAGAGCTGGAAGATACCACAAGGGCCATCTAGTCCAACCCCTGTCATGCAGGAATACCCAATCAAAGCACTCCCAACAGATGGCCATCCAGCCTCTGTTTAGAAACCTCCACCGAAGGAGACTCCACCACACTCTGAGGAAGTGTGTTCCACTGCTGAACAGCTCTTACTGTCAGGAAGTTCTTCCTAATGTTTAGGTGGAATCTCTTTTTCTGTAGTTTGAGTCTATTGCTCCATGTCCTAGTCTCTGGAGTAGCAGAAAACAAGCTTTCTCCATCCTCAGTATTTAAACATGGCTTCAAATATTTAAACATGGCTATCATGTCACCTCTTCACCTTCAGGCTAAATATACCCAGCTCCCTAAGCCGGTCCTCATAGGGCATGGCTTCCAGACCTCCCACCACTTTGGTCACCCTTCTCTAGACACCTTCCAGCTTGTCAATATCCTTCCTGAATTGTGATGCCCAGAACTGGACACAGTATTCCAGGTGAGGTCTGACCACAGCAGACTAGAGTGTCACTATTACTTCCTTCGATCTAGACACTATACTGCCATTGATGCAACCTAGAATTGCATTGGCTTTTTTAGCTGCCACATCACACTGCTGTCTCATGTTCAGCTAGTGATTGACTAAGACTTCTAGATCCCTTTCACATGTACTGCCATCAAGCCAGGACACTCATCTTATATCTGTACATTTCATTTTTACTACCCAAGTGTAGTATCCCACATTTCTTCCTGTTGAAATTCAATAGATAGACCTTGGGCCCATTGGTGTAGCAGAGACCTTCTTATCTCTGAGCCTAACCATGGAACTACAATTGGGTCTAAACCCAGCCTTCTTCCAGTGCAGAAACCCCCAGTTAAAGCATCCCAGAGAGATGGCTGCTACCTGATCTCTATTTAAAAACCTCCAGCAAAGGAGAGTCCACCACCTTCTTCCAAGGTAGTCTATTCCACCATCATATGGCTCTCACCATCACAAAATTCTGCCAGCACAAAAGCCCATCTTCCCCTTTTTGTTTGAACATGTGGAACACTTTCTTGAGGCTGAAAATACATCACTTGGAATCACAAATTCTGCATTCTTTGTGAAGCTGAAGGATTTCATGACCGGCATCTATAGCTTATAGTTTTTTTCCATAGCCCAGAAAAAACCCAAGGAAAATCTGCATTTTCTTTGCTTGGTTGCTTCTCCAGTTACCCACCTAGCTGGCAGGTGACATAAAGCAAAGGAATGGAGGGGAGCTCACAGACAAAAGTGTCCAGCAGGTGCCACTGTTCCACTGCACTTCACACGTGCCATTTTGTTTGCTCTGCTGCTGTTTTTCTCCCCTCCGGTTTTGGGGTTTCCTTATCTACCACAATTGTTAGAACACCCACCTGGAAGTCAGGAAAGTGATTTGAAAATGCAGTTGCCCTACTTGCAGCTGAAAGAAGAGGAAGATACATCAGGGCTGTATCTTGTTTGTAGTTGACCATGGTGGTTTAAGACATGGTAGATTTTAACTTTTGAAATGTACAAATGTGGCTTATTTGAGGCATTTCTCTATAGCACATGCAGGTCTTTCCTTTCCTTTTCTGTGCAGTTATAGCCCTTAAACATGTACACCCAGAGTTGAGAAAACCCTCTCTTTTTTTACCCTGACATCCAGAGTCCTCCAGCCACCATGCCCACACATATTGTTACATTTAATCCTGCTGAAAACACTGCATCCCAAACATAGAATCTTAAGAGTTGGAAGGGATCACAAGGCTATCTAGTCCAACCCCTTGCTATGCAGGAATGCACAACTGAAGCACGCCAGAAAGATTCCCATCTTATCTCTGTTTAAAGACCTCCAAAGGAGGAGAGTCCACCACCCTGCGAGGCACTCTATTCCACTGCTAAACAGCTCTTACAGTTTTAAAAAAGAGTTCTTCCTAATGTTTAGGTGGACTCTCTTTTCCTGTAATTTGAACCCATTGGTTCATGTTCTAGTCCCTGGAGCAGGAGAAAACACTGAAGACCTATTGAAGCAAAGGGTTTTTACTTATGGGTTGACTCACCATTTAACTATTTTTTCAACGGGTCTAGTCTAGTGGGACTAAATGGATTTTACCTACGGTCAAGATGTTATGCATGTTGGTTGTGTGTTCCTGCATGGCAGGGGGTTGGGCTAGATGGCCCTTGTGGTCTCTTCCAACTCTGTGATTCTATGTGCTGGCTCTACACATGCAGTTCTCTGTCCTCCTACCAGCAGCTGTTAAGCCTGGGGGGGGGGGCTCCTACAGCTGTTGCTTACTAGTGGGGGAGAGAGGTAGGGGGAAGATGATGCAGACGACAGAGAGACAGCTGTCTCTGCTTGTTCAGGGGAAGAAATGAGGATGCATTCTCAAATGGACCTATCTTTTCCTTCCCCCAGGAGCCCAAAGCAGCTGAATCTTCATGGACTGAATCACTTCCTCTCTTCCTTCCTTTTCTTCCAGTAAGAGACAGCAGCAAGAATTGGCAACTGCCAGATGATGGGAGGTTTTTGGATGGAGCACATGCATCAGAGAACAGCTTTCTGTGCCCTGTCCAAACTGTGATTTACACATATGTAAACCACACTTAGGCATGAGTAAGTCACTAACAGAATACTGGCCTATATGCTTATTTTGCCCAAATCCATACGGTGACCACAAATGGAGCCTTATAATGCTAACACTCCAATGGATTTCTGTTCCCTTATAAGATTTCTAAGGGAACTGCCTTGGGCACACAGTTCTTTCAAAGAGCAACTTCCAGCTCTTCGCGTTTACCCCCAGCCACAATCCTTCTAGCTGCTCCATAGAAATACAGCTTGGTGGACCTCATCCTCAGAGAAAGGAAGCAGGGGGAGTAATAATGTATCATTCTGTGCCCATCACCTACATGTTTTGGGGGCATCCTAGTTCCCAAAGAGACACATCACTTGTCTATTTCAGTCTATCATCAACCGTTTGTTGGGTCCTAACAGGTCTTGCTTCTCTCAGGATGACTCACATGGAAGGGGCTCTACCACAGAAATCTTAAGAGTTATGAACCACAGATTTGGAAGGGCTGTCTGACTACACCAACGCTACATCCATCCTATGGAATCATTGGATTTATGGTTTTACAAAGTCTTTCTCTGCCAAAGAGTGCTGGTGCCCTACAAAACTACAAATAGGATGGAGCCATAGCAGTTAAGTAGTGTCAAACTACATTATTTCTATAGTGTAGATGCACATAGGTCAGGTGGAGCAATGCCACTGGATCTCATTACAATATTCAGAGATTTCTAACAAGGGCTTTGATGTTGGGCTGGAAGGGAAGATTTTGTGCTGAATTTGCAGGGGCCATCACCCCAAATCCCGAAGATACAATTGAGAACAAACTGATTTGCACTCTGTCTCCATCTGCTAGCAGGATTCATTTTAAAGAGCTCTCCATTAACCTTAATAACTTTGAACAGAAGGAATGGTTCTTCAGTAAGGAACTGGAGGTTAATACTTGCTCAGCCTCTTTAGTCAAAGGTTAACAGAACAGAACTCATGGCCAGATACTTGTGGTAATTAATTTATATGGGATTCCCCCCTCCCCAATGTGTAAACTTAAACTAGCAATCTTATAGGCCTTCATCAATCATCTACAGAGCCTCCAGACAGTCCCTAGACTGAGTCAAACATGATAGTTTCAGTATTCACATATGCATTTGAAAATAATTGGTATCTCTTTACCCCTTACCACCAAAATGATTCACAAATGTAAATTTGCAAATACCAGAAGAATTCTGAAGACCAAAAGCATCCCTGTGGTTCAAAATTAAAGCACCAATACTGCAGCTAGTTACTGAACACTGCAGAGTGTGTATGTGTGGCTGTTTAACAGGCATATAGATAGCTCGTGGTGGTGTTTCTCCTTGTATTTTCCAGATCTGTGTGTAGATTGCTATGCTCAGGCTTTAGTTTCTTCCTCCTTTCTCTGAGGTCATTTCCGGCTTTTTATTTTCCCAGGCAGAGAGCAAAAGGCAGCACATAGAGTCTCAATCATGGATTTTTGTTCATATGGAATTCAGCTTTAGGACTTCGTATAACCAGGTCTAGGGCTCCCCCTCCCTGCCCTACAGTTAAAGATAAAAGTAAGCTTTCTTTTTTTAATTTACTATGAACATCACAACCTGGAAACATCACCCAAGGAGACCTTCTGCTGTGCTTTCTGCAACTGGACTTGTTTATCTTTGATTGGCTTCTTTAGTCATCAGTGCGTTTGCAGAAAGCGCGGGATGAGTCCTTCCAGAATCTTCATTTGCGAAGAAAAGCCAGAGAGAGACAGAGACAGAGAGAGAGAGAGGAACATCCATAGTAGTTACTCCTGTTTTATAGCCATAAACTCACAGCACTAGCCCGCTGCACTCTGCTAGCAGAAATACTACATGTTCTTATACCTTCTGCTGCTAAAATATTCATTATATGTCCTCTCTCTTTGCAGTGGGGAGAGTGGCATATCTGTGGGAGGGTTGAAGTGTCAGGAAATGAAAAAGGCATTCTTTAGGAGTGCAGGCACATCGTGTTTATGGTAACTTCGTTTTCGTTGGTTTGTACCTTCTTCCTGCATCACATAGCTTTTCCTCTCTTCTCTGGCATCTCATCACCCCCCCCCTCTCCCCTCACCTTTTCTTTATAAAGCATGTGTCATAAACAACCTCTCCAGGTAAGATGCTCCACCTTTCCTGATACCATCTAGTACTCTTTCTTTTCTTAAGTTTCTTCCAGAAGATGAACCTGTGTTATGCACAAGTGTTTGTGAGTAAAATAGCAGGTCACACCCATATCTGTAGAACCAATATCCATGGTTTCAGTTATCCATTGCTGAAAAAAGAGGGACATATACCATAGAGTTGTGCTGGAAAACATCTAGAGAGGCATCCTCTCTAGGAATTGCTACATCCTCCATGCAGATCTATGGCACGTTTGTACAGGAAATCCTTCATCTTAATAGGGTTTGCTATTATCCACAGTTTCACTTATAAATTGTAAGTCCAGGAACATATCCCATGCAGATATAGGGGTCGACATGTACTTTTGTATACCTTACAAAGAAAACTAAGTTTGATTTCTGGCTCTGCTAGACCTTATGTGTGAAGTGTACTAGACTGGTGAACTGTTCAACTTTTTCCTAGAGCATTAATTACCCTGCTTGAGAGATCCACTATGATCACTCATATCCTGTCCCTCACCCCAAGGACTGGAGAATCATTGAATCATAGAGTTGGAAGAGACCACAAGGGCTATCTAGTCCAACCCCCTACCATGCAGGAACACACAATCAAAGCATGCCCGACAGATGGCCATCCAGCCTCTGTTTAAAGACCTCCAAAGAAGGAGACTCCACCACACTACAAGGCAGCGTGTTCCACTGTCAAACAGCTCTTATCATCAGGAAGTTCTTCCTAATGTTTGGGTGGAATCTCTTTCTCTATAGTTTGAGTCCAATACTCCATGTCCTAATCTCTGGAGAAGAAGAAAACAAGCTTGCTCTATCTGCAGTATGACAATCCCTTCAAATATTTAAACATGACTTTCATGTCACCTCTTAACCTTCTCTTCTCCAGGCTAAACATATCCGGCTTCCTAAGCCGCTCCTCATAGGCCATCGCTTCCAGACCTCCCACTATTTTGGTTGCCCTCCTCTGGACATGTTCCGGCTTCTCAATATCCTTACTGAATTGTAGTGCTCATAACTAGACACAGTATTCCAGGTGAGGTTTGAACAAAGCAGAATACAGTGGCATTATTACTTCCCTCTATCTAGAAACTATACTCCTATTGATGCAGCCTAGAATTGCACTGGCTTTTCTGGCTGCTCCATCACACTGCTGAAGATGTGTGCTGGAAAAGAAGAGCCAAGCTGTGAGACCTGGGAACCCTAGTTTACAACTGGAAAGACTATTGGTACCCCACACTCTGCCTCTTTTTAAGCCTTCATAGACCAGATGTGATCTTCTTGCTTTTGAGCTTGGTCCACCTGCCCTTAGACTCCCCCTTCCAGTGACATCACTCCTCAAAGGAGGCCTGGTGTGCATATGCATTCCCTGGGGAAAATGCAACCAGTTTTTTTTTTCCTTTAGCAAGTATTCTCCTACCAGTAAGACCATCTAGGTGGGATTTCTCTGTATAGTCGCTCAGTGGTGAAGGAAAACAACCACAACAATATATAGATAAAAATAGAGACATTTCTGATCTCTCTCCCTCTCTTTTTCTTTCCTTCTTCCCGCACTCCCACATATTTAATGTTGCCAAAGGGTCTTTTTGTCACTTGCTCTGTGTTAAATTCATTTACTTGGTCCTGCAGTGGCTTCTGAAGCATTGTGTGTTAGTAAGTGGACCATAACACAGCCTCCTTTAAAGACTTCATAAAATGTTCAGTAAAATGTTTAATCTCACAGTGGAGTTAGTTGTACATAATAATGGAACAGCTACAACTCCAACACAATCTGCAAACATTTACTCTTTGCTCAGGCAGTTCATGAAGGGATGGAAAGGGAACTTGTGCATGGATATTGTGTGTTAATGTGATGGAGGGAAAGGATGTTAGAAAATATTTGAAAAAAATTATTTTATAAAAGTATTTTGTGAGTGTTGGGAATTCTAGATGAGAAGAGTCTTGGACAGAGGAGAATGTTTACAGTTTGAGACCAGCGGCAGGCCAAAACCTGTTTATTCAAGCAGGCTTTTTGAAGAACAGGAAGTGTGTATTTGTGTGTGCGTGCGCGTGCATGCTATATGGTTTTGTTGGGTTGTTTTTAAACCCTTTTTATTTTTTAAAAAAAGTTTTAAATACTTTAAAGTATACTTTATTCTTTTAAATATTTTGATGTTGTTTTAGTGATGTAATTGGTTTAATTCTGTTTCAATGTGCACTTTTTGTAAGTTTTAATTGTGTGTTTTTTTAAACTGTGAGCCGCTTTGGGTCCCAGCCTTGGGGAAAAAGTGGGTTATATAATAATAATAATAATAATAATAATAATACTGTGAAAAATTCACAGGTATTTCTGTGTAGAAAATAATAACTGGCTTCCTGTTAGTTACAATGTCCTTAGACTGGTCCATATTCTCATTTGTGATCATGGTAGTATTGCCACAACTGCAAGTGACTCTGAAACCCACCTTAAAAGCCAGTCACTCATCCAAAGTGATAGAGGTCTGCACTGCTGCTAAGCAGGAATGAGGTAGTCAGCCTGCTCCTGCCAGCAAGTGATATTGTAAAGACACATCCCTGTAAGAATTCTTGCTTTTGCTCCGTGCAGCATTGCTCACTTAAATGACTGGGTAGTCATATCATTCTTCAGCACCCTGTGCACTGGCAGAACACACTTCCATCACACTGGATGGCTGCCTGGCTTTTAATGTGGGTTTTAGAGGTCAGAAGGAGAGTTAAATTGTAACTATGCTATCATGGCTACACATTTGATGTGGATCTCAGCCAATATTTCTTTTCAGAAATATGATACTATTTTCTGCAAAGAAAATGCTGTTTTCTGTGCAACAACAACAATAACAAACATGCAAATTTGGTACTGAATAGGCCCTGAATTGTGAAAAGTCTTTGAGAACTGGACAATTTTCAAAGACTTTCACTCAATATGAAAAAAACAACAACCCAAGAACACTAAAAAATTCTTGTTACTTCCTTCAAGAACAAAATTAGTGAAGGAGATTGTGTCAAGGAGATTGCAAAATCTCCTTGAATTAGCAGCTTTAGATCCCACTTTGGGACAATGGTGAGATAGCAATCAATTGAATAAATAAATAAGTAAATAAATGAAGTAGTTAATGCACAAGCTGCATGTCCATCTTCCTTACAGTTGAGTTCCACCTTCCTTGGCCCGTCCTTCCCTCCTTCTTTGAGGTATAGGAATGATATAGTATGCGTGACACCTGGCTTGACAGCAGTACATGTGAAAGGGTTCTAGAAGTCTTCGTTGACCACAAGTTGAACATGAGTGAACAGTGTATTGTGGCAGCTAAAAAAAGCCAATGCAATTCTGGGCTGCATCAATAGGAGTATAGTGTCTAGACTGAGAGATGTAATAGTACCACTCTATTCTGCTTTGATCAGACCTCACCTGGAATACTGTGTCTAGTTCTGGGAACCACAATTTAAGAAGGACGTTGACAAGCTGGAACATGTTCAGAGGAGGGCGACCATAATGGTGGGAGGTCCGGAAACCATGTCCTACAAGGAGTGGCTTAGGGAGCTGGACATGTTTAGCCTGGAGAAGAGAAGGTTGAGAGGGGACACAATAGCCATGTTCAAATATTTGAAGGAATGTCATACTGAGGATGGAGCAAGCTTGTGTTCTGCTGCCCCAGAGACCAGGACACAGAGCAATGGACTCAAACTACAGGAAAAGGGATTTCACCTAAACATTAGGAAGAACTTCCTGACAGTAAGAGCTGTTTGGAAGTGGAATACACTGCCTCAGAGTGTGGTGGAGTCTCCTTCTTTGGAGGTTTTAAAGCAGAGGCTGGATGGCCATCTGTCAGGAATGATTTGATTGTGTATTCCTGCAAGGCAGGGGGTTGGACTGAATGGCTCTCACGGTCTCTTCCAACTCTATGATTTTCAACGTATAGGAATCAAGAGTAGTAGGGAAGGATGGTTATAGACCATGTATACACCAAAAAACCAGACATGGCCTATAACCATCCCTCCCTAATACTCTTGATTGCTATGTGTTGAGGTTGTCTATTCAAATCTGGAAATGGCAAAATCAGGAGAGTCACACCTAGGACCATTCGTTTAGAGGGCTGGTTGGCACTTCTGTTGGCTTTATTTTGGCACTGACTTGAAACATATTATTTTTACATTCAAGACTTTGGAAGTCTAATAATTTCATCTGATTTGTAGATGAGCATAGTTTTAACTGCTTTAACTTGTTTTAATTGGTTATCTGGCTGAATATATTTGAAATAATAAATTATCTTTTACCATCTCACATCTAAAATCATTTTAAACTGTTAACTTGATTTTATTGCAGACTGCTCTGAGATCTTTAGCTGTTGAGCAGGGTAGAAATGGTTGAATAAACAATAAATAAATTGGACAGGGTAGGCTATATTTCAGGGGAAGGAACTGACAAGGCTGCCTCTGAGTGTTCCTTGCCTGGGAAGACCCTGTGGAATTCATGGGGTCACCATAGGTCAACAGGTGATTTGAAAGTGTGCGTGCATGCACACATACACACACACAGTATTACTTGCAAGTCTGCTTAATAACACATACAACCTCTCTGAAACTTCATCTATTTCCAAATCTTGATTTCCTTTTTATTGCATAATATCCAATTTATTGCATGTTGAGACAATGACAACAGTGAAATCAATGAGTCTTGCTGGCTAAGTAAGGATCATTGGAATCTGCAGAGGGGACCAGCATCAATACTCTTCAGGACTCTAGCCACCCAGGTATTTCATATTGTGGATTACTCCTTTCCATTCCCTCCCATCACCATTTTTACCCCTTCCCCAATAATGACCAGCTGGCAGAACTCAAGTCTATGCAATAGCTTTGGGTTTGCAAAGGTCCATTCTATTCTCTGTAGGGAATTTAAAGGATAGATGCCTTTAGACACCATCTTGTTTCCAGTCTCCATCCTCTTAGAAACAGCAGCAACAGCAGGAACTTGTGGGCCTGATGAGAAACACACGCTGGCCCCATCTGGCCCTATGGGGTTCCTCATCTACTTTAGATGGATGTCCACCCCTTTTCTTTCTCACTCTCCTTCTGTCCTCCTCTTGACTGTTCACTAGACTCCTCACAGCTGAACAGGCATCAGGCTTCTAGTCACCTCTGAAGCCATGTTCAATTGGGGTTGGCTTCCCCATCCCTTTCTCTACTGCTGAGGGAAATCATCAGAGAACAGTTGGCTCACTGCCCTGCCTCTGCCCTCTGCTTGCCTCCCAACTGTTTGCAGATTCTGCTGGCCATCTCCTCTTGCAAATCCTGTAGGATTTAATATCCACTCTATAATCCATTGGCACCAACAGGCATTATCTAACTAAACCTTAAATTGAAAATGTGAGTCTCTTCATTTCCCCAGACTACCGAGAAAAAAGTGTTGCGGGGCGCTTTCATGGCCCAGTGTAATTTACTCTCTTGCTAATTAAAATATGTCCATCAGTTGGTCCTAGTGAGGCTCTTGGATGGCTAATATTATGGGAGCTTGAAGTCACAGCAGTGTGCGAGTGGAACTAGCTGTGATGGCAAAGACTCAGACTGGCATTCTTGCTGGTGGACTGTGCAGGCATAATGGGATGGCAGCAAGTGAGGAAAGGGCTACAGGTGCAATGGCCATGAATGGAGCAAGGGAGGGGTGACTTAGGGTGCTTAGGGCCAGCAGATTACAGCTGGATTTCTGTTGGTAACATATGGAGATGTGATATTATATTATATCTGCGTATTTCTTTTCATGGTAATTGTGGATAGAGGTATTCAGCACCTCTGTCCACAATGACCCCCTGTGCTTTAGCTGACCAATTTGTTACTGTGTGGCTGTTTTTGGCTGGGGGAAGATTGGAGGTGGCTAGGTAGCAGTGGGATGTGTTTCTGAAACTGGCTGCAGGAAGAAGAAAAACATTCTCTTCAACCTTCCAGGGGTCCTCCAGAAGTGTAGAAAGATCCCACTGTCTTCTTGCCATTGATTACTGAAACACAGCCATCTGTTGCCTGACCATCCCCTGTGCCATTAAAAGGCCTGGGTGGGTAGTACCTTCTGGCACCAGGAGGTAGAAAGAGTACACAGAGGAGGGGGAAGGACGTGGAGATACACCTGGTGGAGATTTACACTCTGCCAGTATGAACTAGGATCTTGGCTTTTCATAGAATCATAGAATCATGGAGTTGGAAGAGACTACAAGGGCTATCTAGTCCAACCCCATGTCCTGCAGGAACACACAATCAAAGCATTTCCGATAGAAGGCCATCCAGCCTCTGTTTGAAAACCTCCAAAGAAGGAGACTCCACCACACTCCAAGGCAGTGTATTCCATTGCCAAACAGCTCTTACCATCAGGAAATTCTTCCTAATGTTTACATGGGATCTCTTTTCCTGTAGCTTGAGTCCACTGCTCCATGTGCTGGTCTCTGAAGCAGCAGAAAATAAGCTTGCTCCATCCTCAGTATGGCATCCCTTCAAATATTTTAACACGACTATCATGTCACCTCCTAACCTTCTCTTCTCCAGGCTAAACATACCCAGCTCCCTAGGCCATTCCTCATAGTGGCTCAGGGTTCCCATTTCATACAGATTCCAGTCTGTCAGGATGGGAGACAGAAATGGCATTTCTTTCTCTAAAAAAGTTGGATCCTTGATTCAACTACTAATCTTTCCTGGTGTGGCTAGGAGAAGAAATTCCACTTCAGAGGGATTTCCTTCATGCCAAAGACCAGACCAGCCTCCTCTTCATCATTGGAATTACCTCTCATCCCCATAGGTAAGTAGTAGCAGCAGCAACCCCTCCTTGAAGGCTGCTTGGGGAGAGGTTTTGGATAGTGAGCATAGGGCTAAAAAACAGCTCCCTGTACCCCATCCAACAACAAACATGCAGGCACATAAGCCACATTGTTATGCACACATATGTTGCTAACAGGAATCTGGTTGTAGTCTGATATAGTAACCTTTCCAATCTCTGGCCTAATCCAGCAAGAAGTCAGCTCCCCCCATGATGGCCCAACAGTGACAGATGCCATCTGAGAATCAAAGAAGAAATCATTCCATTTTATTCCATGACTGAACAATTCTCTGCCAGTAACATCTGTTGGCCAACTCCTAAATAGGCTTAAGTGGGACCAAGGGAGGTAGAAAAAATCTCAAACGCCACTGTTGAAATTTGCATTTTCTGTGCCCAGATGTAGATGAGCAAGCAGATGATTAACCTTGCTCATTGCTCTGTTTCCAAGAAATAGAAGCCTGTTCCCTGAAACTCTTCCTGCCTTTTGTTCATGGAACGTCATCTCAGGGAAACCATTGAGCCCTGAATGCCACTGAATATTGCTCATTTTCTTTGATGATTTTTATTTGAAAAAGGGCGGACTTACGGAGAAAATCGTACGCAAGGCAGCATACAAAGAAAGAGGTGGAGGGAAAAGTTGAGCCAATCTTTTTTCTGTATCACTTGACTAGATTAGATTTCATAATAATCAACCCTAAATATGAACTGGTGTTCCAAAGAGTGGAAGGTGGAAAATTGAAGGAAGGAGTCATTTCATGTTCATCAGATTTGGGGCTGGTAGATTGACAAAACAAGTTCTGTGACCCAACTTTGTGAAATGGCTGCAAGTAAGGATCAAATGCTGCCCAAGATATTTGCACCCCCTGAATCTTCTTGTGGGACAAGCCTACTTCTCATGGGTAAAACTTGGACTGTACCACTTCAGCTTGTAGTTGAGGGCATGCACATCTGATACGTCTTCCCTCAAAAACTAAGGATGCAGATCTTCATGTTCTCCCCCTCAGCTATATAAAAAATAGCCACTGCAGTTTCCATCTGTGAGAAAACCAAGATTTTGAGGTGGTTTTGGGAAGCAATTTGCACTCTGTGAAGTCTTCTGGAGCATCATTTTTCACAGAAATACATGTGGTTTTTCTGGGCACTGCTACCTTTCTTTTTTCAGTGCAAAAAATCTGTTTCCTGTGTAAGAAGTGTTTTCTGCTCTAGGGATATAAACTTTCATGCATTTCATCCGTATAGGGAAGAACATGAGGATGCCTCTCTAGGCAACTGGGGCAACTCTATGGTCAATTTCCAGCTGTAAGTGACAACTGTGGGTACTAATCCCATGTAAATGGGGGAGGGAGGGACCTGTATGATAAAAACATTAAACAAGCTATTGTATTAAAACGCTAATTTAAAACAGTGTAAAAGCATTTAAAAACATCAACAAGAGCAAAGGGAAAGTACATACACACCCCATTAAAAGAACTTTCTGCACTCCCTTTTCAGGTGGCCTTTGGGTTTGTCACAGACCTCCACTTCCATGCCCTCTGGTGAAAAAATGGCCCCAAATGATCAATCATACAGAAATTTAGCACAGAACACTCCAACCAAATCCCCCCCAACTCCTAAAGCCCCACAGTTTCCCTGAAACTGCAACCAGGAACAAATTTCTGGTCACTGGTGGTTAAAGTTTCCAGCAGATTTCCTGCATAAATGGGTCCCATTTAGTTTGCGCCTCCATCTTCTGCGTTGGGGAGTGGGGAATGCTGAAAAAGACTACTGCAGGTGAGAGGTGAGGAGGCCACCTGTCAGGGACACTTTATCTGAGAATCCCTGCCCTGGCAGGGGGTTGGGCTAGATGGCCCTTGGAGTTCCTTCTAGCCCTCTAATTCTATTATTCTAGGTCCTTGCAGCAGATTGAGAGGGGTGCTGATAAATGCCATCATTTCTCCCTATTTCCTGCTTCACCTTGCACATGAATAAAAATCTGAGCTCATCTCAGAAATGACTTTGGAGTGTTTGTGATGACACTAATAACCACCTAAGTGCTTAAAAAAGGCACTTGGTGTGTTTTTAACATGCCAAAGGTACATTAGCTAACTGCACTCATCACAGACTCTACAGCTTGGTTCAGATATTTTAAACCAATCGGTGAACCCAAGAGCATCAGCTCATTGGCTGCATCTCTGGGGAAGAGGGAGAGGCATGATAGGGTCAACTCAAGAGCTGTCTGCAATTCAACTTGAAATTCCCCAGTGTTTCCTTGAGGGGGGCTAACTATGAGTGGTGGCAGGAGCATAAATGCTTTCTTCTTTTCCTATGGGGGTTTCTGGCTGAGTGGCTGCCATTTTGTATAATTCACAGCGTTCTGGACCTCCTGTTGTCCTAGGCCTAGAGCAGTGGGCAAAACTTGGAAATACATTTGGACTACAATTACCAGCATGTTGGGGGATTCAGGGAGTTGTAGTTCCTCAAATTAACTTTTCAGGTAAAGTTCTCAGTTCCCAGACTTACCATGGATACTGGAAACCACAGATAACAGTAAACCCTATTAAAGGACTTCTGGTAAAAACCTATCATAGAGTTGTTTTGGAGGACCTAGAAGGTGCCTAGAGAGGATGCCTCTCTAGGCATTTTCCAGTGCAACTCTATGGTATGTTTCCCTATTTTGCGTCCCCCTGATAACTGAAACCATGGATATTGCTTCTGCAGATATGGGGATCCAACTACAGTTGTCCCGTCACATTTGTGGGGGTTAGGGGCCAAAGACCCCTGCAAATGTGAAAAAAATGTGAATAAAATATGCCTCCGCCCCCCCACCCACAACCCCCCCACACCATTCCCAAAGCTGCAACAAGGCTTACCTACCACCACCACCACCCTCCAATTTCCTCCACCCCCACCCTCCCCAAAGTGGCAATCCACAAATATGCAGAACCGTGAATGTTAAAGCCGCGAATGTGGAGGGACAATTGTATAATTTCATAAAGCAACTTTCTTTGTGTAGAGGGAAGGGAGAAGTCACACACACACACACACACACACACACACACACACACAGAGAGGTGGAAAAGATGTGAAGAAGATTCTCCAAACTTGTCTACTTTTTCAGAGTCAAAGACCCATCTCAGAAATTTTCTCAGAAACAAAAATGTCTTCCGAAAAGTGTCAGCCCTCATCTGGTTATGGCTTCAGTCAAGAAGCAATTGCAAGGCATGGTTTTTACAAAGGTGGTATGCTGCTTCATGGCACTTTGGACTACTATATTTCCTTATTTAGCTCAGATTTGTCTTCTCTGACTGTCAAGGGAACTCAAATGCTGGTTATGGCCTAGAAAGCCCCATTCAACTTAGGTTCAGGCTGTCTGACAGGCCATATCTCTCTGTATGAGCATGGCCAGGCCCTGAAGTCTTCCAGAGAAACTCTTTTCTCAGTCCCATCACCTTCCCAGGTACTGCTGGTGGGAACATGAGATGGGTCTTCTTGGTGGCTGCCCCTAGTGTCTGAAATCCCCTTCCTAGGGAGATTGGAATGACCCCCTCCTGGCTGTCTTTCCATGGCAGGTAAAGAGAATAGCCAAAATTCTACATACACTACTTAGTTATGTAACTACCTCTGTTGTTACAGGCATCAGCCACTGAGAGCAACAGGGTTCAATTTTCCTATCCACTGGGATGCAGCAGACTGATATTTTCAACCCCCTCCTATAAGCGATCTCCTGTGTGATGACCATAAGCAGGATCTCTGTCACAATTCCTCCTTGCACCAGAGATCACTCATGGAAGGACACGGGAGCATCCAGTTTACAGGAGTGTGTGTATATTTACTGTATCCCAGTTTACAGGTGAAAAGACCCCCATTGCTTGCAGAAGCTTCTGCCCCCTAAATCAGAACTGGAGGACGCCTATGATCCTTATGTATTCCCTAAACTATTGAATACATCGGGATTGTGAATATGAATCAGCTATGAATGTGTAACTTTAAGCTACACATTCATAACTGCTGTCATGAATTCCAGTCTTTTTTTTTCTTTTCTTTTTTTGGATGGGGTGTTAGTACGGAAAGTTTTTAGGGGAAGGACTTTTAAGAGAGTTCTGTACTGTTTTAACTATACTGTTTAAACTGCTTTTTAATCATTTTTAAGTGTACATTTTAAGTAGTTTTAATATTGTTAATAGTTTAATTCTATTTTAATGTTGATCTTTTAATGTCTTTTATCTACATAGTACTCATTTTTAATTTGTAATCTGCCTTGAGTCTTAGTTTCAGGGAAAAGGAAGAGTATAAATGATGATGATGATGATGATGATGATGATCTCCTCCTCCTCCTCCTTGGTCTCAAGCAGATTTTTTCGGAGCATCTGATACCTGATCCTTTTCAACAGAGATGCTGGGGATTATACCAGTGACCTTGTGTATGCAAAGCATGTGCTAATCCACGATGCTGGAATGATTTGCATGCAAAGCACATGCTCTACCATAGATGTTTCCTTCACTTTTTGCATCATAATAACAGATAGTGAAACATTTTCTTTGGAGAAAAAAAAATTCTTTGGGATTTCAGGACTGTAAAACATAGGACAGAATCCCATTGTAGCTTTGTTGTTGTGTGCCTTCAAGTTGTTTCCAATTTATGCCAACGCTACAGCAAACCTATCATGGGGTTTTCTTGGAGCAATTTGTTCAGGGGTTTTTCCATTGCCTTCTTCTAAGGCTGAGAGAGTGTGACTTGCCCAAGGTTGCTCAGTAGGTTTCCACATCTGAGCAAAGATTCAAACCCTGGTCTTCCAGAGTCTTAGTCCTGCACTCAAACCACTACACCACACTGGCTCTTCTGTGACTTTAAGCTGGCACAAGTACCATTTGCACAAAACATTGTACTTTCTCAGAGGCTGAGCAAAGATGGTGTCCTATCAGGGTTGTGCAATTTCTGTGACACCAATGTAAGCCATTTCACAAGTCAAGGAGTACTGCCAAGAGGTGCCACAAGTGCAGCCCTTATTGATGGATGAGAAGTTGGATTGACTCTCATGCAAGATGCAAAAGCATAGCTGTACCACTTGTCATCTGATTAGTCACATAGTGATGCCACCCAGTACTGCAGCACAGCTTTGCTTGTGTTAAAAGGGAAGGAAGCACTTATGTGGCTTCACTTGGACTAACATAGAAAAACACTTGCATTTCTTTAGAATTGCATACCTTAGTTTCAAGGACTTTCCTCCAGCAAAACAGGTTGACACAGCTAGAGTTACAGCCAGCATGTCTTTTCCTCCCTGACACATAAGATCTAATGGTCTTCCAATAGCAGGAGTCTGGATGGAGTCTGTGGAAGGCCAATTTTAACACCTAACCTGGGAAGATAAGATAAACATCTGGTCAGGAAGGTTCCTATGAGGATGTATGCAACTTCTATCCCCAATGGATACCACCCTTCAATACTGCCACCACAAGCACCTTGTCTGAATCCAACCTTTCATATAGATAGTGTTCACTGAGGCCAAAAGGTATATAAAAGCAAAAACAATTCTTTAGGAGTTACTTTATTGCTGGTAATGGAATTTAAATGTTACTGTTCTTTGTCTCACTCGCCCAAGAGGGAGTGGCCTCTGCCTGACTGAGATCCCTCCAAACCAGAGTATTCCACTGAAATTAAAAAAAAAAAAAAGACAGTTCTAAGAAATGAGGAAAATATATATATAGCAGCTGTATGCAGCATAACATACGCCTTTATAATAGATTTGAAAGGTTCACATGGTTCAGTTACATGCTCTTATTTTAGCCCCCTTAAAAAAATACTTTGTAGTAGTATACCACCTACATTTGACTTTATTTTCCATTGGGGACTACTTTTATGATTTATCATCTTTCTAGATTTCTAAAATATTGCATTGTTTTACACGTGGCTGGTGAGTGGCTGAGGGAGGGAGAGGAGGGAGGGGCCCTTGTGAGGCTGAGAGTGTAGATGCAGATTGAGTGGCAGGAGTGGATTGTGAGGTGGAGAGGGAATTTGCATGTGGGTGGTGATTGGCTAAGGGAGTGAGGGGACTGGTTGGGTAAGCGGCCAATCAGCACACTGGGAAAGGAAACATACCCAAGAGTTTATATATATATACACACATACATACATACACACATATACATGCACTTTTCAAAGCAGCTCTCTCATCCTATGATTCCTCCCCCTTGCACTGGGGACTGGAGGTAGAATTCAAAGACATAGCTGTGTTAGTCTGGAGTATCAGTATGCCAAGGGATCTTGTAGCACATTTGAGACTCACTGAGAGAAAGAAGTTGTAGCCTAAGCTTTTGCAGACCTGGTCTACTTCCTCTGATGCATGGAGCATCAGATGCATGAGGACCAGAGAAAAGAAACTTGCAATTTCCCCTACAAGGACATTGCTGTAAATGGGTGGAATTTCCCCATTATGACAGGATAGCAAATATTTTGTTACAGCTTCTCAGTCCATAGCAAACAAGCCTCACACAAAGAGCAGAGGGGAGGTTCTCACTTCACAGTTGCCATGGCCAGTGGTGTGACAAAGAAATAAATACAGTCCTTTTGGCCTTTCTGGATCCAGAACTGGCATTCTTTCTTTCTTTCTTTCTTTCTTTCTTTCTTTCTTTCTTTCTTTCTTTCTTTCTTCTATCATAAAAGGCAGGTGTTTCTGGAATGAAAAGCAGGAATGGGTGGGTGAATGAGGGACGAGTACTATGGGGCTGCCCAGCAGCTGATAAGCAGAAGAATTGTAGCAATTTCTGATGAGATGGTATGTATGAAGGGGCATGGAGTTCTGGCAGCTAGCTAAAGCTGAGGTTATCTCCCTTATCCTGCAGGTGTTTGGGAATGCTGGCTTTCCTTGATAGAGCTTGAAAGAATGCTTGGTAGCTGATTGCAAATCCAGTGGAATTTACAAATGAACAAAAATGCACAATGCTAGAACATTTGTGTCACAAAATTTTTGTCTGTGTTGGCTGGGCTGTGGAACAGTGTTCTTTTAACCTTCCAATCTGGAAGGCTGGCATTTCCTCCCTCCACCCCAATGTGCCAGGGATTGGTACCATATTATCATCGTATTCATATAGTGTCCTTGAAAATTGCCACAGACTGGGACCACAACTTTACTTTGCACTGCTGTTGATTCTTTTGTTGCGGCAGATGAGTCTTCTGATGGTTAAAGAAGCTATTAAGGTGCTGAAGCTGTATTGAGGGTAGGGTTTGGCACTTTGGAGAACTTGTTCAGGGTTCAGACTGGAATCCACAGTGGATTCACTGTCCCACTAACATCCAAGCTAGCATAGAGTTGGAAAGGGCAGGGGGTTCCAGCATGGCAGGGGGTTTGACTTGATGGCCCATGAGGCTCCTTCCAACTCTATGATTCTATGGGCTTATCTATATGAGGGGCAAACCCCTGAAGTGCCTCTCAGTAATGGCATTTTGCAGCAGCTGCAACTTGTCTTAATAGTGTTTTTGCCCCCATAAGCTTTGCATGGAACATGGTGGCTGCAAGTGATTTACTTGTGTTTGTTCTCACTTCAATTTTTCCACTGCTAAACTTTGAAGAAGAAAAAAATGTCCAAGGTGCAGTAGAGTGATTTTTCGATTTAACAGAAAAGCAAAATCAAAAACAACAACAAAAAAACCCACCCTGCTTCATTGCCTTAGCAATCACTCGGTAAGGTGAAAATCCAACATGGCAGCTCTGGGTGCTTGCCCTGTTAGCAAGACCTGCCCCTGTGCTTGCCCAGACAATTAGCTTTCTGCTTCCTCTCCTATGGGAAAGCAATTCATATCGAATAGCTTAACCCAATGAGCAGGAATACACATTCCTCATGGAGCTTTTAAAAAAACTCTGGGAAAAGCCACAAAGACTTCCCCTGTGTAGGTTATGGTGGATTTGGTCCCCCTCCTTCCAAATACAGTGGATTAATGTGGGATCCCATTTAGACAGGTCATATTCCCAGCGAATTCCATGAGGATGATTTTCACCATTTAGACAACCCCTATCATTATAGTGCATCATGTCTTCTTATGATATGTCCAAAATAGTAGCCTCTTTAAAAGCACCCTGTGAAATAGAAAAAATCCAAAATCCACACACACAAAAATGATGCCTTTATTAACCAACAAAATGCAGAACACACGATGCAAGCTTTTGAAGGTCTGCTAGCTTCTTCATCAGGCAAAATATGTCAAGAAAGAAAGAAAGAAAGAAAGAAAGAAAGAAAGAATTCTTTCAGATGTTACTCATGTTGTTGTTCAGGTGAGGGGTCTCATCTATGCAGTCAAGTGGAGTTGAGATGAAGGACGTTTTCAGATGTGATTTTCAGCAGGATACATTCCAAAACAGCTCTGTTGCTGCCGTTGCTGGCATTTTGGATGATGCCATCCCTCTGCCAAAACCCTCCGTGTCATGTCCGTGACAGAATGGAGGAAACCGCATCATATTTCACTCACAGGCAACAATCGTGAACGAAATATGATGGGGTTTCCTCCATTCTGTCATGGAAGTGACATGGAGGGGTTCGACAGAGGGACGGTGTCGTCTGAAACTGTTGTCCTGCCACGCGGTCCTGCTCGATTCTTCCACTAGAAGTCATGTCTGAAAATGTCCAAAAGATAGTAACATTTAAATCCTTTTGCAGCAGTGAGCAACTTCTTGGGCAATGGGCATGTCCATGTCCCCTTGTGAAGCAAAGAGCTCTTTTGTTTAGGCAGAGATCATTTGATTTTTCAAGGTGTCTCTGTACTGCTGCATCTGGAAACAACATTTAGGTGCTGTATAGCTAAAACTAGGCAATTATAGTCAGAAAGAGAAGTTTTACCTTTGTGGGAAGCAGAAAACCTCAGAGAATTCATCTCAGTCCATATTTTCCTCTTGTTTAGGATTCTTGCTGTTGTGGCAAAATGAGGTATCTTCAGATCTAGGAAACACATTCGTGGTAGCTGTGTTGGCCATGCAGCAAAACAAAATCCAAAAGCCACAAAAAAGCAATACCTTCATTGGCCAACCAAATGCAAATCAAATGATGCAAGCTTTCAAAGCTCTACTGGCTGTGAAATAGGTTAGCCATAGGGGAAAAGAGGAAGGAAGAGAAGGAGGGAGGGAGGGAATCTTTTTTCTTGCAATTTGAATCCATTGGTAGTGTTCTGGTCTCTGGAGAAACAGCAAACAAATTGTCTCTGTCTT
The DNA here is from genome assembly GCA_030847615.1 of Gambelia wislizenii. Lineage (NCBI taxonomy): Eukaryota > Metazoa > Chordata > Lepidosauria > Squamata > Crotaphytidae > Gambelia > Gambelia wislizenii. The sequence continues at coordinate 38,747,790 of JAUMIR010000007.1, forward strand.
TTACATGGCATACCTTCAGATATTTAAAGATAGCCATTACATCACTTTTCAGTCTTCTCCAAGCTAAATATATGCAGTTTCCTACTCCTTCCTCATCAGGTTTTGTTTTCCAGACCTTTGATAATCTCACTTGCCCTTCTCTGGACATGTTCCAGCATGTCATGTCCAGCTTGGATAGTTTCTTTAAAGTCAGAACTAAAATCTGGAATGGATTCATCACCCAACTGACATGGGAGTCACCAAACATCACTGAAAGTAACTAGCCACAGATCTCTCCATGCGTCTCATGACTAAGTATATCAGGATCTGAAACCAGGGGCTCATCCAGAGGATGAAAGTACTCCTCAGAGAATTCACAGAGAATATGATGTGTCTAACTATGACCTGAATGAGAGTCACAGTATTTGGAAGGAGGGGGGCTAAAAACTCCATAAACTGTACAGTAAAAGGATTCACATTTTTCCCCAAAGTTTCCCAGAAAATGTGTGTAGATGGGCATTTTCCCACGTGTGGCTGTCTGAATTTGCATCACTGAGCATTTCCACTCTATTACCCTTTATCGGAGCATGTGGCTGTTTCATTCTATCAGATGTGAACAGATGCGAATAGGCAAAAAATATAATAAAAAAAAAGGTGTAGACTAAACGGCATTGCTGTGAATGGGCAAAAATGTGCACCCTCTCTCAGTAGACATCATGTCTAGACAAGACCCAGGTCTCCACAGTGCCTCCACTATAGTGCCCCTTCTTTTACTGTTCTTTTCTATTCTGTTGCTGTAAGCCACATAAAATTAACCAACACTAGAAAATAGATCCATACAAAACCTAAGATAAAAGATTGCCCAGAACAACCAAAGCAATAATTTAAAGGAGGAAAGTGAAAGCAACAATTAACTGCCAAATCATTTATTTGCCAAACAGACAAATCCAATAATGTATGTGGAGAGAAAGAGGAAAAAAAAAACAGAGACATAATTACTCTAATAACAAGGAAAAAATATTATAAATTTTCCAGCGATCAGCAAACACAAAAGGAAACAATACTTGGAAGGGTCTGCAGTCTTGTAAGCTTTCCAATGGCTGGCTGATTTACACATCCTGCAATATGGAAAGGCATGAATGGCTATCAGAATAGAAAGCAACTGAATGTCTTTCAGTGCAGCCCTTGGAAGATCTGCCACCGGTGCTCAATGACTTAATTGTTTGTTTATTCTTAATGACCAGAATCCTCTATCACAGTGTGTGTCATGTACTTTTATGTACACATAGCTACATAGCAGAGGTGCTAAGAAAACCTGTTAGTGAATTGTGAAGAATTACAAGAGTCCCGATGCATATCCGTCTCCACCAATGCGCTTTGGCACTCCCTAGTTGAAGTGGTCCCAATGCAGAACAGCCACAATGTACAATAGGAAGGATGCTCATTGGTGTCAATGGGCATCAGATACTATGCTGGATCCCCTACCTAGTTATGTCACAGCAGTCCTTTACTGGATACGGATGTTACAGAACAGCCCAATTTTAATTTCCTCAGACATAAGTCCATTGTCATTGTCATCATGGTCATCATCATCATCAAATTATATCCTGCCTTTCCCCAATATTGGGATTCAAGGTGGCTTACAAAACTAACACAGATTAAAATATGTACAAAACCATCAGTAACACACACACACACACGTGCGCATCATTTTAAAATACAATCAAACAACACATCGAATGGAAACCATTTAAAAATTCATCAAAAGACTGGAGATAAAAATCAACAAGACAGCACACCATATGTTTTTTTTAAAAAATCTCACTGAAGTCAGTTCCTAAAAGCTTGTCAGAATAGAAAAATTTCCACTTGCTGGCAGAGGGACTGTAAGCCATCCTAGCCTCCCAAAGAAAGGGGTTTGAGAACCTCTTAGCAGCCATCACAAAAAGCACAATATTGTGTCCCCAAATGTAAAGGTGGTGGGATTGGGAGAAGAATCCTATTGATCTCAAAACATTATGGGACTTTACAGGGCTATTATGGGACTATGGGACTTTATGGAATTTTACTTGGGAAGGTTCTTTGGGGATGGGGTTACAACTCTCAGAATTCCTCAGATCCTCCTGGAGCTTTAGTCTGAAATCAAAGGTTCTGCACATTGCCCTGAGTCTAGGGAGTTCCAATGTCTAGGAGCGACTGACCTGTTCCAGACCCAAAATGTGCTACAAACTAAGAATGGAATCCTATGCAACAGGGGGTGACTATGGTAGTCCATCCTGATCATTAAGAGAAGTTTTCTGTCCCTGGGGACCTCTGGAGCTGGGGCATGACTCAGCTAGAAGTTACCACAGAATTGCACTGGAGATGCCTAGAGAGGCAGCTTCTCTAGGCATTTCCTAGGTCCTCCAGCATGATTCTATGGGTTTTGCTATTATCCACAGTTTCAAGTAGTCATAGTAAGTCTGGGAATGTATCACCCATGCATATGGGGTGGGGGTGACCTTTATAGGGTTGCGGAAGCTGGACAGTGAAGAAAGCTGACAGGGAGAGAATCAGCTCATTTGAACTGTGCTGCTGGAAGACAGTTCTAGAGATACCGTGGAGAACTAAAAAGACAAATGAATGAGTCCATGAGCAAATCCAAACCTGAACTCTCTCTGGAAGCCAAACTGAAGATATCACACTTTGGATATATCATGAGATGGATTGACTCCTTGGAAAAGACAACAATGCTCAGTAAAATTAGAAGGGAGTGGGAAGACCACACACTACAGGTGGATTGCCAGGGCTGCCCTGAGTTCACAAGACCTGAGCAGGGCAGTTGATGACTGGAACTCTTAAAGGTCTCACGTAAGGTCACTATAAGTTGAAGTCAGCAAATGACAACACAACAACAGCTGCCTTGAGTCCTGGTCTGGGGGAAAAGGTGAGATATAAATAGACAATAACATCAACAGTGCCTTTCGCTCATATCACTGGTGACATGTTACAGGCTCAAAGCTTGGAAAACTTACTTTTTTGGACTTCAACTCCTGGAATTTTGTATTGACTGGGGGGCTTTGGAGATTGTAGTCCTAAAAGTAACCTCCCCTTCCCCCATCTGGGTTCCTGTGGTTAAGCTGGGCCATTTCCCATTTTCCTCTAGGGCCTTCTAGCTTCATTCTCTGTAGATTTATTCTTCAGGTGTCCTTTTATTCTGTGGGCATCTTATTTTATTGTTCATACATGTGTTGTTGTTGTTGTTGTTGTTTGCCTTCAAGTCATTTCCAACTGGTGTCAACCCTAAGGTGAACCTATTATGAGTTTTCTTGGCAAGTTTTGTTCAGAGAGGGTTTGCCTTTCTTTGAGGCTACACCCCTGGATAAGTATGGGCATAAGCTATAATTTACCATAATTGCTTTGTAGCTGCAGAAACCCCTATTACATTTCTGTTAGATGAATACTACTTAGTGCAAGGATATATATGAGGTCTTAGGGTTTGGAGCATTAATTTCTTTCCCAAGTTACATGATGTCTCTTGCATTGAGACATAAAGTGGTGGTGGGGGATGGAAAGATCCTCCTGCTTATATTCTAGTCAGAAGCCAAATGGGCCTCCTTTGCCCTGTCCAGCTGATCGCTCTTAAGGTGGGCTGTGGGTGGCATTTATGAGGTCTGTCTATTAAACAATGAGATTTATACAATAACCCATCTTTATTTATGTGTATTACAATTTTAATTCTTGTCCCCTTCAATATACTCCCCGTTCACACTCCCACACCAATGCAGTCTTGTTTTCCACTCATCAAAGGCATGGAGCAGATCAGTTTCTGTCAACAGTTTCAACACATCTGCCGTTTTCTTCTTTACTGCATCAAGTGACTAAAAACATGTTCCTTTAAGCACTGATTTGACTTTAGGGAAAAGAAAAGTCACATGGTGCCAAATCTGGTGAATATGGAGGATGTTCAAGTGTAGTAATGCATTTATTGGCCAAAACCTGCTTCATAGAAAGTGCTATGTGAGCAGGCGCATTGTCTTGATGAAGAATGAAACCATTTTTCCACAGTCCTGGTTCTTTTTTCCTGACTCTCTCACCTTTGTCAAAACTTCCTTATAATAATACTAGTTCAAAGTTCTGCCTTCTGGAACCCATTCTGCCAAAATTACACCGTTGATGTCAAAAACCCCAATGAGCATGGCTTTGAATGTGGACTTGTTTTGACATGCTTCTTTCATTCTTGGTGATGCTGATATTTTCCAGTGCATTGACCATCGTTTTGTCTCAGGATCATACTGGAAGATCCAGGTTTCATCACAAGTGATGATTTTTTGAAAAAGGGTTGGGGCTGCCTCAAGTTGCTGCAGAATGTCATGTTGCTCGACTTTTAAACTTAGCATTTTTCTGGCACACAACAGAAAATAACTGGCAACTGGCAAATAACTGAATGGCCAAGAGTGTTGATGTTTGTCATGCTCCCTGATTTGTCTGAAAGGTAGAAATACAGTCTTGTTATTTAATAGATGGACCTCATACAGTCTATAGTTTTACAGCAAGAATACATAGTGTTATAAATACAGAGCAGTTACAGATTTGTCACTCTAGGTTACGAATCCATAACTGCAATATGGAATGCCAACCAATATGTACAAGACCTTCACCTTGACTTAACCCACAAAGGCAAATACATTCAAGATAGGACTTATTGCCAAATTTTTCCTCCTCTGTTTGAAGGGCTTTTCAGTTTCATTTAAATATAACTAACTCTCATCGACTGCACTGTGCTGTTTTCAAAAGTGATCTTTCTTCCCCTCCCAAACTTTTGGAGGTTGTATAAAAGTGAATAAAAGTACCATTCATAAAAACAGTTTGATGGCCTTAGGTCAAGGGTTTATCAGAAAATAATCACTGAAAGGAGGAAGCACTTTAAAAATATTTCAAATGACTGCATTTTTTTTTTTTACCCTAGTACTTATATCTTATTAACCAACTGGTAGTTCTCACTTCTTATTCTTCAGTTCACCTTCCCCTTGATTGCTCTGATATCCAGAGACCACAATGGAAAAGAAATTTCAATATATAGGCAGTGAACAGAATTACACACACACACTCCAGCTATTAGAAGACAGATAGAAAACCCATTGAATTTCTTTTATTGATCTTAATTGGCTCTTGGATCCAGGCCTAGTTTGAGAGTGAAGGGTGATTAAATCCATAAATAGGACAGCCTAATAGATCAATTAGGCTAATGCAGTTATTGCTTCTATAAATACAGAACAAAGAACGATTTCTTAGCATGGTAGAGAAAAAGGGTACTTTAGCAAAGAGCAGAGAAGGAAATGCACCTGTATTTAATGTGGAGGACGATGGTCTATCATCCATGCAACGAATGGCACAAATGAATGGGAGCTTACTAATCAGCTAGCTTGCTTTGGTTATTTGGTTAAAAACAAATAGAAGTAGTCAGGAATGTCTGGTGGGAAGCACTAGAAAGTTAAAAGAACTTGAATACTGGTTACTAAAGAAGACAACAATGTCAAAATTCATCAGGTTCTTCTTTTATTGAAAGCTTTTTAAGTCCATGGTCATCAATCTTCTTCACCTAAGCCTTTGCTCAATCTTCTTCCAACTAAAAATCTGTTAGTCCTAAATTAGACTAAAGGCATCACAACAGCTTCATATTCACATTTGTATTCATGATGCTATTGCCACAACTGCAAATGACCCTGAAACCCACCTTAAAAGCCAGTCAGCTGTCCTGAGTAAGGGAAGTCTGTGCTGCTGTTGATGGGGGCACTGTAGGATGAAGGCACCAGCCCCTTCCCGCCAGTGAGCAATGCTGTGGGGAGCAGAGTAAGGAACCCCTATGGGGACTTGGCACAACTCTTCATTGAAACAACATTTGTTGGCAGGAGGGCATCATTTGTTGGCACCATCCTGCAGCTCCCTGCTTGACAGCAGCATAGACCTCCATTGCTCTAGATGGCTGACTGGATTTTAAGGTTGGTTTCAGGAGATGGATGGGGAGTTAAATTGTAGTGATGATGTTCATGCAGACCCTCAGCCAACATTTTAATATTGTTTGGGGCTGTTTTGATGGTTTGTTTAAGCTGATCTTTTCCAGCAACCCTTCCAAAAGTTAGGGGGTGCAAGGGGCTTGGGAGGGGGTCAAGTGAAGGTCCACAGGGCCATATTGGGCCCTCACAAGGGCCATATGCATCCAGCAGGCTGCAACGCTGTCTCCCAAATAGGTTCAGCACCTTGGACAGTTCCTTCAAATTCAGCCTAAAGCCTGGAGCAATTTCACCATCCCATAGACACGGCCGCACCAGCCACCCTCGGAAAGAACCAACCAAAGGTTGCAAAAATGAGAATCTAAAAGAAATCCCAATGCACAGATCCAGCCAACCCTTGAAGTCGAATGAATTCCCCCAGTTGCGTTTGCTTAGGACAGCAAATGGAGATCCCTTCCTCCTTCCTCATAAATATGAGGCTACTGTAGTTCTCTAGTTGTGAGGAAGCAGTACAGTTCACGGCTCTGTCTCTTTTATTATTTATTCCTTCACCTGTTCAGCACCTAAGCCTTGGCTCAAATTAACCCCTATAGTGTGACTGATGAGATGACGACTTTAAGCACCCCACTAGAAAAAAAAAGAAAAGAAAGAAAGAGAAAGAGAGAGGCCATGGTTTCCATCTCCTGCATTTAAGCTGCCACAAACGAAGCAACATGCTTCTGTCAGGAAATCTGTACTGTTGGATTTACAAGCTGTGTTTTGGCCCCTTGGGTGGCATCCGTCATGCTAATAGACAGGCCCAGCTGACAAGCCCTGCACAGTGAGTGAGGAGGAGGAGAGCTGTAGCCTTCATGCTTGGCAGAGCGAGCCTTTCCGAAGGTTGGCTTTAGGATTTGCTTCCGTGGCCCAGGGCTGCTGAGGAAAGCCTTGATCCTGTCCAGAGGTATCAGCTTCCCCTCCTCCCAGCTGCTCCCTAGTCTTTCTATCTTTGTTGCACCTTCCTGCTGATGATGGTTCAGATCTCACAGGCTACCCTGAAACCAGCTATTCCTGGCTAAACTTCCAAAGCCAGTGAAGGTGACTTTTTGGATTAGGAGTTCCAGAATACATCCAACAAGCATGACTACCAGCATAGCCACCACTAGGTGGATTCTGGGAGCTCCAGTCCAAAAAGTCTAGGTTTGTAGTCCATGCTTGACATGGGATTAAGGGGGAGCTGGAGTCCAAAAAAGGTCAATGTGTTTAAGTCATTGCAGTTGGAGAGTCTGGGAGATGAAGTTCCAGAACAGTCCATCCGTATAATCCATGCTGGCTAGGGGGCAGTGGGACTTGTAGTCCCAAAAGTCCATCTAATGTAGCCGGTGCTGGCTGGGCATTCTGGAAATTTTAGTCTAAAAAATTAAACTTTTTCCAGGATCTGCACAAAATAACAGTGCTTTGGAACAAGGTCAGTTCAAGTCTTTTGCTGCCCAAAGCAGAAAAGCAAGACAGTGGCCAATATCCTGGATTGGGGAAATGTAGTGTAAAGATCTACCAGATGGCCCTATGCTGCATCTCTTCTCCCCAGACCCAATGTTTACCTGTTGGAGACCCAGAACGGTGGTGGTGATGGGGTGTTCCCATGGTCCCTGCATGTTCATTCCCATTTTGATGATTTATCTTGTCCCTGTGCATCTTCTTGACTTGACTCACTGGTAGAAACCAGTGATAGATAGGGATGGATGAACCTTACTAAGGAAAAACTGGAGTGGTCAGCAATATTAATAGCACTCCTCCTGAATGTTAAGCAGCTGCAATTCTTCATTTCCCAGAATGCCTTGGAGTGGCATAACACTACTTGGAGCAACAGAAGCTGTTGCTCACTAGAGGAAGTGGCACTAGTAGTGTTGGCACCAGGAGAAGCCCTCGGCCACTGTTGAAGTGGTGCTGCCTGCTAATGCCAGGTCTGTTCCAGGCGGGCTCCCATCCTAGCATTGACCAGAGTCAGGCTTGCTTCACATCTTTGGCATGATCATTTCATTGGGCCTTCAGTCCTTGTGCAGGGCATATGTATTATATATGTTGCCTAATTCACACCATGTTAAAAAGAAATCTATATTAATTTGACTCATATGATTCTACAGTGACTATGGCTACGATCTTATTCGGCAATTGGCAAGCACTTATCTCCCTTGGCACAGATACACTGGTAGTCCAGTGGAAGGGAAGGCAGGTTCTTCTTCCACAGATATGCAAGAATAGTTGGACAGCTTATGGGCACAGGTCTGGCAATGGAGGGCAGCACCTACCTGCAGCCATTGAGTGGCCACAAGGCTGTGTCTGAGCACTTTTCAAAGTACTCACACATCTGGGGAAGAAGTAGCAACTGTCCTATCCTGGACAAAGGCCAAAGGTGCTTCTGGGGGGCATAAGGGCAGCCAGACATTGCCTGAGTACACCCTTCCAGCCAATCCATAGCTGGGAGAACAGAGCTACCCTTAGGAGTTTCCAGCTTCCCTTGAGCAGCTGGTGCAAAAGTGTTGCATAGGGAGGTACTGGATACCTCTTTGTGCAATGTCTTTTAAAACACTTACCTTAGATAATTAGGCGGCTGTCTAAATTGTGAAAATACTCCTCACGGAATGTGAGAAGAATCCTACCTGTCTTAATGGGATCACTTTGAACCGCTTTCCCATAGGAGAGGAAGCACTAACTGATTGACCAGGTGAGCGTTCACCTAAGCCTGGCTGGTTGTTTGGAGAGGGAGGTGGGGGGAGCGCTTCTCCCCCCTCCTCCTTTGAGCAGCTGGCCAAACGGCTACTGACATTCGTATAGACATCCCATAGGAATTATTTCTGCAGAAATCACCAACAGAATCCTGTCCCCTGTATCCTATTTCTGTAGCCCTCTGTTTGAAAGGCTGAGAGAGAACAGTCTTCTCTTTGCAGGGCTGTCCAGCAGTCTGAGTTTGATTTAAAGATTTTTTAAAAAAAGATTAAGAGGGGGGGGGAATTTAGAGGTCTGGATGTTTCCACCAACTATTAGCATCTGGACATCAGACTGTAGCAAGCACAAAGCTCAGCTGGTCACAGTTTTCTCCACTTCAGTAAGCTGAGCACCTATGTAAAATATTGCAATGATCTCTAAATTTCTACCTCTCCAAATAAATTAGTTTGTAAAAATATTATGCAAGTCTGTGTCCTCTTTTGCCTTTTTTGTGGTGGGGGTTGTTGCATTTCCTTTTATGGGGAATAAATAAGCTGGCCTTTTGGCTACTGTGATTCCCCTCTTGGGCAAGCTAGTTATGAAATATTACATGCTTTTCTCCTTGTTACAAGGGAAAGGGAGAGAGGCAGCGGGGAGGGAGGGGGGGAGAGAAAGTTGTAAAAAGATGCAACTGCATAAATTATTGATTCCTAGGCAGGATTAAAATTAATATAGAATGAATATTTACTGCCGCAGATGAAGCACTCAGTGACAGAGCACTTTGCGGGCAGACCTGTGATATAATATCGATGCAGCAAACGCGACTCTTTGTCTGTGAGAGTCCAGCATGGAATACCCTGCCCTTAAAAATTACAGTCTGCATCCTGCACTATGGTAACCCAGATTTTACAGCTGAGGAGTTTTATGACAGGTACGAATGGTGAAAATTAGGGAAATTAGCACACATTGCTCTCATTTGCATAATTACAGCTGCTTTTGCTAGTCAGGAAGGGAAGAGGCAGGTTTAAAAACATGTAGAACACTCAAGCTCTCTTCCCCTGGCCACCACAAATCCTACTCATGGTTATTTTCTGAGCTGTTGCTGCCAGCTGTTGTTTGTATACCTTGAAGCAGTTTTGAGGACTAGAAGCTTGCTTTGAAAGCAAGAGCAGGGAGAATGGGGAACATCTGAGATTGCTGTCTGGGACATTGTTAATTTATGCTCCCACAATCACATGGCACGAGTTTCAAATTTGGTACCGAATGCAGAATTAAGAATGTAAGAATCCTGCTTGTATCACACACATGGTTTCATTTCACATCTAATTGTACTTATGGGGTATTGTCTCTCTCTGGCTTTTCTTTGCTAATGAAGATTTAGGAAGGATTCATCCTGCGCTTTCTGCAAGCGCGCTGGTGACCAAAAAGGCCAATCTGAGATAAACAAGTCTAGTTGCAGAAAGCACAGCAGAAGGTCTCCTTGGCTGATGTTTCTGGGTTGTGATTCTTTCTGCGTTGTCGTTTCTCTTCAAGACTTGTTCGGCGTGAGTTCTCAAATAAGGCTGCAGCATTGTGGATAGTGCGTCTCCCGATGTGAGGCCAGGGCGGACCATTGTTGGTGATCAGTTTGGCCGAGCCTGAGATGTTGCCTCAGGGAGTCCTTGTATCGCTTTTTTGGAGCGCCCCTCTTACGCTGACCCGTGGCGAGTTCACTGTAGAGTACTATTTTTGGGAGGCGATGGTCGTCCATCCTAGAAACGTGCCCTGCCCAGCGCAGCTGTGTTCTCAATATCATGGCCTCAATGCTGGTGATCCCTGCTTGCTCAAGGACAGCAACATTCGTCACATAGCCAGTCTATTGTATAATGGGTATATCAGTTAATGGCTGTGTAAACAGAGTTCCATAAGTGTAACTAATTTGCATGGATCTAATCCTATTGTTAGTCATGACTATAGTAGAGCCATTGAATCAGTTGGATTTACCCATGCTTGGATTCACCATTCAGTAATTGATTCAATGGGTCTACTCTAGTTGAAACTAAACAACAGCATTCAGCCAGGCTGTTATGCATTCTTGGATAGTGCATAATTATTCTTCTGTGTCTTCAATGCATCATTTTATCCACTGGGATTTTAGAAACAGCCATTGATAGAGGATTCTGGCCAAAGTTTTCGAAAGAAGGTGAATTACTCCCCCCGGCAATCTATTCCACTTGTCAAACAGTTCTTACAGTAAAGTAGTTCTTCCTAATGTTTAGGTGGAATCTCTTTCCTTGTAATTTGAATCCACTGGTTCTATAGACTCTGGTGCAACAGAAAACAAGCTTGCTCCATTTGCTATATGATAAAGATGGTCATCATGCCACCTCTCACACGTCTCTTCTCCAAGCTAAACATATTCAACTCCTTAAATTGTTCCTAAGGGTTGGTTTCCAGACCTTTGATCATCTTTTTCACCCTTCTCTGGACACATTCCAGCTTGTCGATATCCTTCTTGAACAATGGTTCCCAGAACTGGACACAGTATTCTAGGTCAGGTCTAGGCAAAGCAGAATAGAATGGCACGTATACTTTCCTTGATTGGGAAACTATATTCCTGCTGATGCAGCCTACAATTGCATTGGCTTTTTTTTGGCCAGAACATCACATTGTTGGGTTATCCTTTCCTCTTTACTATTCTATACCTTCCCACTGTTCACCACCAGCATCTTATATTCAGAGGTATAGGTCTGGAAAGAATATTTTGAAATATCTGGAAATTGTTTGAAAAATATATTAGTTGAGTATTGGGGTTGGGAAACCATGATGAGAAGACGCTTTGACAGGTGAAAATCTTTACAGTTTGGGACTGATTCAGCATGAAAAATGCACAGTGTTCGATTGGGCAGAAAATGGCTGAATACTATTAGAGGGAGCTTAAAATTTGCTTGTTACTAGGCTCCACTGAGCTCCAGTCTGTTTCAGGGTGCAATTCAAAGAGCCGGTTATGACCCAAACAGCTTAGGTCCAGGTTATCAGAAGAACTGTATTCTCCTCTATGAGCTTGCTTGTGTGTTGACATCTTAAGTTCTTTTCACCCCATCATTCTCTGGTGGGCATACAGGAGAGGACCTTCTCAGTGACTGGTCCCAGGTGTTGGAACCCCCTTCCTAGAGAAGTTAAGTGGGTTCCCCTTTCACCCAGCACATGGTGGAGACTTTTATTTTTCTTTCGTCAGGCTTTGGGAAGTGACTGCTCATGAGGAAAGGCTTTTAATGTTGTGCTATGTTGTTTTGATTTGTTTTTTTCCCCCCAGTGGTTATGCATGCACCTACCTGGGAAGCATCATTTCCTCAGATGCAAGATTGATAAAGAGATCGATCACAGATTAGCAAAGGCATATAGTGCATTTGGAAGACTTCACAAAAGAGTCTGGAGCAATAAACACCTGAGGCAAAGCACAAAAATCAGTGTGTATAGAGCCATCGTACTGTCTATCCTCCTTTATGGATCTGAAACATGGGTCACCTATCGCCACCACCTACGACTCCTCGAGCGCTTTCATCAGCGCTGTCTACGCACAATCCTAAATATACACTGGACTGACTATGTGATGAATGTTGCTGTCCTTGAGCAAGCAGGGACCACCAGCATTGAGGCCATGATATTAAGAACGCAGCTGTGCTGGGCAGGGCACATTTCTAGGATGGAGGACCATCGCCTCCCAAAAATACTACTCTACGGTGAACTCGCCACGGGTCAGCGTAAGAGGGGCGCTCCAAAAAAGTGATACAAAGACTCCCTGAAACAACATCTCAGGCTCAGCCAAACTGATCACCAACAGTGGTCCGCCCTGTCCTCACATCGGGAGGCATGGAGACGCACTATCCACAATGCTGCAGCCTTATTTGAGAACTCATGCCAAACAAGTCTTGAAGAGAAACGACAACGCAGAAAGAATCACAACCCAAAAACATCACCCAAGGAGACCTTCTGCTGTGCTTTTTGCAACCAGACTTGTTTATCTTGGATTGGCCTTTTTAGTCATCAGCGCACTTGCAGAAAGCATGGGATGAGTCCTTCCTGAATCTTCGTTTGCGAAGAAAAGCCAGAGAGAGAGAGAGAGAGGTTATGCATTTAAATTGCTTTTCATTCTATGGACGGTTTAGTTGTATTCTAATTCTTGTATGTATTCCGTGAACATTTATCTGTATTTTTTTAAAACTTTGGTAAGCCACCTTGAGGCTTTGGGCTGAAATAAAGAATGGGATGATGATGATGATGATGACAATATTACCACCACGCACGTCATAGCCATTTCTGTGTGGGCACATGTAGCAAATCCCTGACTTGCCAGCACCATCGCTCAGTGATGCAGAGAACTGGCTTTGCACACCAAAAGTTCAGGGTTAAACCTATGCCATCTCTAGACAGAGAATGCTGTGTTCTCTCAGATCTTTCAAAGCATTGCATTCAAGACAGCCTAGGCTGGTGCTGGCATGAAACTCTGTCTGGGTCTCTGTGATCAGTTCTGTAGCTAACTAGGCTAACTTAACTCCTTCTTTCCTTCTGGAGTTTGCCCCAGAGGAAGGAAGTAGCAGCTGGTCTCTCCCTGTGAAACTGAAAATGATCCCTGGAGGCTGGTTACTAAACAGCAGAAGGAAGGTTTTGAAGATGTTGAACATGACCAACCATAAAGAGCCAATCAGCCCACAGGGGGAGATGGAATTAGAGACAACTCCCATGCTGAGTAAGTGGCTAGCTTAGTAGATACACAGCATGCAGTGTATATGTGTGTAGGAGCAACATACAGGAGTAAATCCACCAGCATTTGGCAGCAGGAAGGAATAATAACAATGGGACAAAAGTGATAGAGTGCAGGACCCCAAAAGTGGATTATTGGGGTAAAAAGGAGAAAGGAGAAGCAGTCTAAATTCTAAATCTGTGGGGTGTGTGTATGTGCCTTCAAGTTGCCAGTAGCCCTATGGTGACCCCATGGATTTCACAGGGTTTTCATAGGTAAGGGAATACTCAGAGATGGTTTTGTCAGTTCCTTCCTCTGAAATCAAGCATACAGCAGCTGGTGCTGAACCCCAAAGTTCTGACATTTGCAAATGAATAGTAGCAGGAGTGTAACTGTGGTGGAGAGTTGAGGGCATCAACCCCCAATAACAATTTTAAGCATTTGCTCAAAATCTGCATGTGCTAATTGATAGGTATGGATGTGCATTTAGAAACAGTGACTATAATTCTATAGAAACAAATGTGACTTCTTCCTGCCAACATCTTTAATTGTGTTTGTATTTTGTTGTGTTTGTTAACAAGTATGTATCCTAATGGTGGGAAGGAGGTTAATGGTCACTTCCAAGAGTGGTCTGATAAGCATTGCAGCTGGGTTATGGCTCAGGGGGAAAGAGGCTAAATGCTAGTACTGTGAGAAGAGCGAAGGGGATGATGGGTAGCCAATGACTGTGTAGCCCGTCAGAATTTGTAGATTGGAATATGCTTTTACTATACTGTTTGTCATTTAAGTTTCATCCTGAGCAACAACCCTGTAGGGTCCGCTTTCTGGATTACTGTGCCAACAAAGTTTTCTTTTTTTTTCACTCTGAAACTGCTGGTTACTGTGTCTGGGAATTTCAGTACATGACACAAGCCCACAAATTTCAGAGTCCAGTGAGAACTCTAAAGAATGGAGGGTTGCTAGGCAGCATCAAGAAGTGCTCCCATATCAGCTGTGTGGTGGCATCTGCTGTGAAAGGGAGGCAGTAAAACCAAACGGGAAGAAGAGGAAGGTGGAAATTCAAAGCTCATGTAGGAGAACTTGAAGCCCTGGCATCATTTATTTTAGACATTAAACCTCCCATTACAGCCTATGCCAGTACTTTTGCTAATGAGGGGAGTTATCTAGACCGGATAAGATTTTATGTTATTGGAAAAAGCAGCTTACCTCCTTTCCCACATAAAATTGGCATTATAGTATGAAGCATAATTATTATGGCCTGGCTGACATCCTACGTTGGGGATGGAAATCTCCATATAGGGAACCCTTGTCTTGTATGACAACTTGGTGCAACTGAAGCAAGAGATGCAGCCCAATGCACAACCAAAGGTGCAAGTGGATCCAAGTGCAATGCATATGTGCATGAGCTATGACACCATACCAGCACACCTCTGCTTCTGTAACCTTGAATTGAACGTTTTGTTCTTCTTCAGACAAAAATGTCCTACTGCTTCTGCATGTATAAGATACCAACAGGGCTCTGTCCAAGTTTAAGACCAAACTTTAGAGGACCTCTCCGAGGTGCTCAATGCACAACAGGCATCCATGTGAAATGTACAATGCACTACGCACATACCTGTGCAATGGCACTGCATATAGAACTCCACTGTTGCAAACATGAACTGAATGCATCAGGCTAAAATGTCCAACCACTTCTGCAGGGGAGTTCATGCATGGAGAAGCCTGGAGAAGAGAAGGTGAAGAGGTAACATCATAGCCATGTTTAAATATCTGAAGGGATGTCATACTAAGGATGGAGCAAGCTTGTTTTCTGCTGCTCCAGAGACTAGGACAAGAAGCAATGGTCCCAAACTACAGGAAAAAAAAAATCCACCTAAACAATAGGAAGACATTCTTGACAATAAGAGCTGTTTGACAGTGGAATGCGCTGCCTCATAGTGTGGTGGAGTCTTCTTTGTAAATTTTTAAACAGAGGCTGAATGGCATCTTTCAGGAATGTTTTGATTGTGTATTCCTGTAGGGCAGGGGGTTGGACTGGATGGCCCTTGTGGTCTCTTCCAACTCAATGATTCTATGAATCTATGAAGAACACTAGCAGGTTTCTGGCCTATATATGGAAGAGGGACAACGTGGGTAACTGTTAAGACCCAAAGGGAAGAGTCAAGAGAAGCCAAAGTAAAAGCAAATGCAGGACTTGAGCAGAAAATAGGGAGGGAGAACAATCCCTTTAAAAGAAACACCAAGGGACAAAATGAAGTGGTGCTGCTTTAAGATGTAAAAAATATATGTCACATCCAGCTGCAGGCAGAGAATATCAGAGTTTGGGATGAACCCCAATGTTAGAAGAAAAAGAGACTCCCTGAAGGAGAAAACTAATCCAAACTGGAGAGATCTTTATTCAGCATCTTCCCTTTGTTGTACTATTGTTTTACATGCAAACAGGGTATGTTTCTGTTTGTTTGTTTTTATTTTAACTTGCAAAGGTTTAAAAGCAGTTGTCCCAATTGTGCTCATCCAGTCTAAACATCTCAGAATTCTGCTTTCTCCTGGATGTACGGTATAAACCAGGTTATAAACAAGGAGGTTTGGGTAGGTTGGGTCTCCAAGTTTGTGTGTATTAGTGGATATAATCAATCCCACTTCTTCTCTGAGACAATTATACATTGCTTTTCTTTTTACAAAATTCTATTGGTAAATTGGTTTAGAAACAGGTTCTTACCTCCAGGGCTGATGGGAGAAAACAATGCCTCCTGATATGAACAGGAAAGGGAGATTGTGTGTAATGGGTATCTTGGAATTCTGTCACATAAGCATTGGCTATGTTGGCTGGGGGGTTCTGGGAGCTGTCATCCCAAAAAAGTCCCTTTCCCTGAGGCCTGCACCCATTGCAATTCCAGAGATTATGTTGCTTGGAGGGGTTCTGGGAGTCACAGTCTAAACAAGTAACCTTCCCAAGCTTTGCATCCATTGCAATGCCAGGATCTATCAGGGGTTTAGCTACAAGTGTGAGAGGGGGCAAATACAGTTGGCTCTCTGTATCCACAAATTCTGTATTCA
Organism: Gambelia wislizenii; assembly: GCA_030847615.1. Classification (NCBI taxonomy): domain Eukaryota; kingdom Metazoa; phylum Chordata; class Lepidosauria; order Squamata; family Crotaphytidae; genus Gambelia; species Gambelia wislizenii. Next base: position 38,764,227 of record JAUMIR010000007.1, read on the forward strand.
TGGATGCAACCATGGCCTTGAAATGTTCCAGAATCCCCCCCCCCCCCTAAAAAGCAAACCTTGATTTGGCCATTTTAAATAAGGAACACCATTTTACTATGCCATTGCTTATAATGGAACTTGAGCATCTACAGAGTTTGGTATTCATGGAGCATCCTAGAACCAACCCCCAGTGCATCACAAGGGCCCACTGTAAGGACATTGCCCAACCAATAAAAATTCTGTCCCCGATGAAATGTTCTTTCAGTTTCCAAATTTTTGTCACTGCAGTGAGTGAGACACTGAAAACCATTCACACTTGGTACCTTTCTATTTGCTGTGTTTTAGTTATCTTGTTCACTTTTGTCTGCTCATTTTCTCTGGATGCCTAGGCTGCATTTTTAAAACCAAAGTTTAAAGTTACTGCAATGCAAGAAATGTAAGGAGTGGAGGAGGATTTCACTGAGAGGGCATGATTCTTATTTGGAAGAAGCAATGCTCTCATTTTTGCCCTCCCCCACATTGCTACACCCCCTGGTATCTACTCAGTCACTCTGCATCTCACCTGGAACTGCACATAGTGTTGCTTTCAGTATCTTATCTAACCTATTCAGAGTTCTTGTCCTTCGACTGCAGGGTTTACCTGGACCTCCTGGTGAGAAAGGTGAAATGGGTGATGTTGGCCAAATGGTAAGGTGCTTAAATATTCTATTTTCATTAGCACGTTGCAGTTACCATGTATATCAGAATGAAAGAGTTTATCAGTCCATCAATGGAATGTCTCTTTTCCGCCCCCCAGGGCCCCCCAGGGCCATCAGGGCCACAAGGTCCATCTGGGCCCCCAGGAGCTGATGGAACACAAGGTCCACCAGGTGGAATTGGGAATCCTGGAGCCGTCGGTGAGAAGGTAACCCATCTGCTACAGACCTCACTTATGAAGGGGCCATTTTGGTGAAGAGTTTTAAGAAAATTAGCTAACATGCATTGGATACTGTTTAATGCAGTATAAATGTGTAAATTGCTATTGCTTAAAACAGTTTGTAAGCCGCTCTGATAGCCTTGTGGCTGAAGAGTGGGGTATAAATAACTAATAAAAAGAAAAAGAAAAGAAATAGGGCCAGAAAGGAGGAGTATTCAGAAAATGCTGTATACTCAGGTGTAGATGATATCAGGCAAGCAATTAAAGATTGCAGGCAAGATCATATTGCAGGAGAAACTTCACAATGCAAGACAAGAAGTAGTATGGCTTCAGCATTTTCAAAGCTTCTGGGCAAGAGACCATCAGGGTCCACTTAACCTTTTAGGCACAGAACCTAGCCTGGAAATATACTGCCTGGGCAATGTCCAGAGGGTTCTTGGAATTGTAGTACAAGAAAACAACAGTTGCAATGGGGAGAACTGTAGGGCATTCAAATGAAGAATGCACTGCAGAGTCCTTTGTCATGGGCTGAATACTTTTTAGAAAATCTCTTGCTAAGATGTCATGTACTGGCGTTCCCAAACTCAGTGGCCAGCAGTTCAGAGTTCAATACAGAAAACTTTATTGGCACAGTAAACCAGAAAGCAAACTCTACAAAGTCATTGCTCAGGATGAAACTTAACTTAAGACCAACATTAAAAGCATATTCCAATCTATCATATCTGGCAGGTTTCACAACCATTGGCTATCCATATCGCCCCCTCTCTCTTTTCTCACAGTAACTGTGTTCAGCCCCCTTTCCCAGAGCTGAGAACCCAGCTGTAGTGATTATCAGACGCTTCCTGACATTGATCCCATACTCTCTTTTACAGTTAAACAGAGGCTGGATGGCCATCTGTCAGGGATGCTTTGATCGTGATTTCCTGCATGGCAGGGCATTGAACTGGATGGTCCTCATGGTCTCTTCCAACTCTACAATTCTATGATTCTATGACTATATTTTTCTCAGATAACTTTGTTCCAGATAATCCATGGAACATCAGTTTATTCTTGGGCACTTCCATCCAAATACGTACATCTCTCTCTCTGGCTTTTCTTCCCAAACGAAGATTCAGGAAGGACTTTCTGCAAGCGCGCTGATGACTGAAAAGGCCAATCCGAGATAAACAAGTCCGATTGCAGAAAGCACAGCAGAAGGTCTCCTTGGGTGATGTTTCTGGGTTGTGATTCCTTCTGCATTGTCGTTTCTCTTCAAGACTTGTTCGGTGTGAGTTCTCAAATAAAGCTGCAGCATTGTGGAAAGTGCATCTCCATGCCTCCCGATGTGAAGCCAGGGCAGACCATTGTTGGTGATCAATTTGGCCGAGCCTGAGATGTTGTTTCAGGGAATCCTTGTATCACTTTTACATACGTACACACACACACACACACACACATACACATGCACCCACACACTTTTGCCATCCTCTCTTTGCATGCAACACCCACATAAATATTGGCATTGTGCATGCATCTACATAAATTATAATAACTCAGGGTGGTGTGTTTTTTCCTTCACTACCAGCTTAGCAGTCAGCATAATACAGAACAAGGGACAGGGGAACGGAAAAGCAAGCAAGATGCAGTTTCTCATTAGCAGGCATAAATTAGCACAGTTCGCTTGGCTAAAAGGGAGGTGGAACATCACCAGTTGTCACCAACAGAGAAACTGGGCTCTCTCTTTTTAACCCCCTTCCATGCTTCCCTTTCATGTTTTATGATCTGGTCTAATTGATTTCCTACTTTTAAAATTTTTTATTTAAAAAAGCACAGAAAACCTTCTGCCTGCATTATAAATTATATTTTGGGGGGGCTTTTCTGTTTTTGTTGTTGTGGGATTCTTTAGAGCGAGTCTTTCATTAATCAAAGTTAATTGTAATCAGCTGTTGGGGCCTATAAATAATCAACCCTGTCACCGAAGTAAGGAATGAATCCACTCAAATTATGCTAATGAGGATGATTAGGTTTTTATGAAATCTAAATTTTGGTACAGCAAAGCAATCAGTGGGGTGGGGGGGACTTCAATTTCTGTCTCTCTTTTGTGTGCGAGTGTCCAGGGGGCAGGGGGTGAGCCTATTAAATATATTTTTGTAAAAAAAAAATAATCAAATTGAGTTTTTCAAAGGCAAAATGAAAGGCCTTAGAACCTGATCTTCTGCTTGGGAAAGTCCAATTGATGTTGCCACAAAATGCTCTACAGAAATCCCCAAATGGTTTGCAATGAGGTTCTTGAATAAGTGGATATAAATGTTGAGTTTTTGGATCTGGATTTGACTGTGGCTGTTCGCACATTGTTGTCTGGCAGCATGCACTTGGGTTAAACACATATTGGGCTTGTACCATGTTTAAGCTCATTTAAAGTTCACTAAAATGCAGAGAAGATTGATTCTAGAGCCACACACTGCCGTGAGTTTAAACACCTCATATCCTGTGACCGCAAATGCTGTGGTTGTCTCACTGCAAGCCTGAAAGTCCCAGCTTGGCCCACAGAAGTAGCAGAAAAAGGCTTTGCCACCTGGCTGAGTATGCCAAAACCAACGCTTCTTCACCAGACCTTACAACATCCTAGCCTAAGAGCTTACTCCTCACATTAAGCAATCCATACCTACTATAAGGATGCTGTCATAGAAGATTATCAGATGCAAAAAATATGGCATGAAAACGATGCCAAAAGAATGCGAACGTGCGCCCATATCACACAACATCATGCTATGGTGTTATGCAGTTGTTAATAAGGCATTCTTTTTATTGATGGTCCAAAACCATCAATTGATCTGCTGTGGCGTTTTTGTCGTGGAACTTAAAGCAGCTGAAACTGCACACTGTTCTGCCAGTGTGAATACAGCAGCAATGGGTGGTCCCCGCCAGAACACTTGCAGGTTAGAATGTGAAAACTAGGTATGGGACACTCTTTTTATGAACCTCCCCATTTCGCAGGAACGTTTTTAAGTATGTTTCAGTGCTTGCTTGCTTGTTTGTTTGTTAATTTAGCTGTTTTTAGACTTTTATGTGCGCTCACATCTTCTTGCGAGTACTGCCAAGATCACATGCCCTGGCAAACGCAGAAGTAAACAGCACTGGTGATTGTGCTCCAATAATGCTGGGGCTGCTCTTTCTCATTATTGCAGTGATGTTTGATAAAAAGGGTTATTGTTCTGGGACACTTACACTTTAAAATATAGTGGGGCAGGAATGTTTTTAGAGGCTCATCTGATAATCTCCATAATTCCTCTTCCCTCATTACTGCATTGCATCTTCTTGATTTCTGCCTGTTTCATGTCCTACCTGGATGAGGCCTCCTCTGATGAGGAAGGGGGAAAGGAGAGTCCAGATAATAGCCACCAGTCAGAGCCAGAGGTGACCAGCAGCCCTGCTCTGGGCTGCCCTGAACTAACCCATGTAGATCCTGAAGAGTATTTCAGAGACACTGCACACAACATAACTCATCCCCTGGATGACTCAGATGATGAGGAGGAGGAGGCAGAGTGCCAGGAAGCTGCGGCTCCTGATAGTGGAATTCTCTCTGAGTCCAAAGAGATGGAGGCTGGGGACCCTAGTCACTAGCAGAAGGTGGTAGAAGCTGCAGATGCTGATGAAATGCCCCTGAAGATGAGTCAAGGAGGGAGAAACGCCAAGTCCAGCACTGGTTAAGTAATAGACACTGACTCATTAGGCACCTGTGGCCATGAAGAAGCTGCCCATAAATATTCCATTAGTTCTATCTCAGCCTGAGTGTTGGCAACTCTGTCATCAAATTGACTGGCAGTACTCTTGTATGTTCCTGTTTTTTCATGACCTTGGACTTTCTATGTTTTGGACTACTCTCTTAACTCTTTGCTGGCTTGAGTACCTGGACTTCTGACTGGCTGATATGACCTCTCGACCAGCTATTGACCACTCTTGTGCTTCTCCCTTCATCTTGCTTAGATAACCCGTGACTGACCCAGACTGGACTGACTACTCAACAGCTCCTACACACCAGCCACCTCCTTCAAGGTGCCATCTTTGCTCAGCCTCTGAGAAAGAGCAACCTTTTGTGCAAATGATATTTGTGCCAGCTTGAAGCCACAGAAGAGCCAGTGTGGTATAGTGGTTTGAGTGTGGAACTAACACTCTGGGAGGTCAGGGTTCGAATCCTTCCTCAGCTGTGGGAATCCATTGAGTGACCTTGGGCAAGTCACTCTCCCTCAGCCTCAGAAGAAGGCAAAAGTGGGGGAGAACCCCTTTAAGCTCAGAGCCAGTCTGAGTTCCAGTTCTGATTGACTAGGCTTGTTAATACAACTACATTTGGGGTGGGCTGGGGGAAGAAATGAAAAGGAAAGCAAGTCATTTCAAATTTGTCCCCTGAACAAGTTGCCCCAAGAAAACCCTGGGATAGGTTCGGCTTAGGGTCGCCATAAGTCAGAAACGACTTGAAGGCACACAACAACAACAACTGAGAGAGAGAAAGGGAGTGGCTGCAGGGTGTGGGAGACAAACTGGATGTATGATTGAGATACTTCTGAATGTCAGGAAAAGTAGAAACCAGCATCTGATGAAAGAGAACACAAATTAGAATGTGCTCGGAAAGAATGTGTGTGTGTATGTGTGTGAAGCAACAAACCAAGATGAAGGGAAGGGTAAGACCCAGCCAACTAATGGCTCAGGGAATGGGGGGAAACTCTTTAAGCTCAGAGCCAGTCTAAGTTACAGTTCCAATTGACTAGACTTGTTAATAAAACTACAGTTGGGGTGGGCTGGGGAAAGAAATGAAAGAGAAAGCAAATCCTTTCAAATAAGATTTTATCCCTGCATTAAATCCATGGCTTTATTGATGAGTTTCTGTGTCCTGAAAAGAAAGAGACTGAAATAATCTTTGAGATAACACAGTACGGGGAGAGGCAGCCCAAACAGAGGACTCGCTGAGCAGGTATGAGGTGCCCACTCCACAAGGCTCCGAGGAGTGCAAGGAAACCTGTGTGCAAACATGGAGATCCCCTCTTAACCTCTGTTTGGGAAAAGTGCTGCATCTGTGATGTGGGATCCACTAACTTTGCAGTGGCAGGGTGGGAGAGTTGCATTTCTGATGGTGATGTGATGAAATCTATCTATCTATCTATCTATCGTATTTATATGTCACGCTGAAACAAAAAAATCTCCTAGAGTGGCTTACAAGTTGTTAAATTGACAGTTCCCTGTCCTTTGGCTTACAGGCTAAACCAGCTGCTGGACCTAGCCATGATAGAGCTCTGCCTGTTGTTCTTTTCCTCTAGATGCCCCATGGATACCAAAATCCATGGTTGCTCAAGTTCTATTATATACAATGGCATAGTAAAACGGTATCCCTTATATAAAATGCAAAATCAAGGTTTGCTTTTTGGATTTTTTTTTTTTGGGGGGGGGATATTTTCAAGCCATGGATAGTTGAATCCGTGGATACAGAATCCATGGATACAGATGGCCAGCTATATCTGATCCTCCCTGTGCCCGCCCGGCAGTCTGCTCCAACATGTTTGGGCATGCTGGAAGTGATGTAACACCACCTCTGGCTGCCATTTTGGAACATTTTTTACTTTTTTTGAGAGGGGTTTATGGAAAGAAATGGCTATATCTGCAGGTGTTTTGGGGGTTGCCTTTGGCTAATTTTCGGGTGGGGAAATCACTCAGAATTAGGCCTGAAAAATGGAATTTGGGGATGGGTGTCTGAAGGATTTAGAGAGCTTCTAGGGGGCTTTACCTCGCTTGGGGGTCTCATGCACCATACGAAGCCCACAGGCCACACTTCATTTACCCCTGATCTCAGCCATGAGATCAATTCATCATGACCTCTTCTCCCCCCACACCCCAGCCCTGTCATGTCCCTCAGAACTGAGTCTGTGGATGAGAGAACGTTGTGCTTTTTTGGTTAGAATGACAGACTCCTATTCTGGCATTTGCTTGTCATTTGTAGCCTTCTTCTATGTTATTTGCTGAAAGAAGTTAATGGAACCAGAGACTGTATCTTTGGAAGCGAGGGAGAAAAAAAATACAAAATGCCTTGGAGGAATTTCAGCATTTGGAGCAAAATTCTTTCATTGGCCTGACACGTAGGGAAAAGCAGAGAACAATCACTTCAGAATGCTCAGTCTTTCTTTGCATCCAAGTCTCATGGAGACCTATTCCAATCAGGGACAGGCAAAGTCACCCAAGAACATTCTGCAAAATGAATCCAGCCCACTGCACCACATTTTTGATTCAGGGTATCCACCTATGGAACTACATACTTCCAACGGTGGCTGGTGGATTCCTTGTCAGTGGGACAGGGAATCCAGCTTTTAGTCCAAAGTTTAAAAGAGCCATTTAAGATGCTAGAGCTATTTTGGTGGTAAGGTTCAGCACCTTGGTTAACTCCTTTAAAGTTTAGACTAAAATGCAAAATGGATTCAGTATCCCAGTGAGCTGGAAGCCACCAACTGAACATGAGTCATCAGTATGATGAGACAGCTAAAAAAGCCAATGTGATTCTAGGCTGCATCAATAGGAGTATAGTGTCTAAATCAAGGGACACAATAGTGCCACTCTGTTCTGCTTTGGTCAGACCTCACATGGAATACTGTGCCCAGTTCTGGGCACCATGATTCAAGAAGCATTTTGATAAGCTGGAACATGTCCAAAGGAGGGCAACCAAAATGGTAAAAGGTCTGGAAGCCATGTTCTATGAGGAATGGCTTAGGGAGCTGGGTATGTTTAGCCTTGAGAAGAGAAGGTTAAGAGGTGACATAGTAGCCATGTTTAAATATTTGAAAGGATGTACTACTGAGGATGGAGCAAGCTTGTTTTCTGCTGCACCAGAGACTAGGACATGGAACAATGGGTTCAAACTACAGGAAAAGAGATTCCACCTCAACATTAGGAACAACGTCCTGACACTGCCTGTTTGGCAGTGGAATCCACTGCTGCCTGGGAGTGTGGTGGAGTTTTCTTCTTTGGAGGTTTTAAAATAGAGGCTGGATGACCATCTGTCGGGAATGCTTTGATTGTGTATTCTTGCATGGCAGGGGGTTGGACTAGATGGCCCTTGTGGTCTCTTCCAACTCTTTGATTCTATGAACTGAAACTGCACAATTGCCCAAATCCACCAATGTACTCAGGAACTCCTAGCCATTTTATAGAGAACTATTTCTCTCCTCCATTTCCCTTTGTGCAAGGCCTGGAAAAGCAAGTCTTATTCCAGTTCCTAGGTGCTGGCTGGCACGAGATTATTATTATTATTATTTTAGTGGTTTAAGAATTCTCTCATCCAGGATTGCATCCAAACCTGTGATGTTTACATCAATTGCCCCTGGGGGTTGTAGGAAGGAGCTTGTCTATACAATCTGTTAGCCTGAAATAATCAGCCGCTTAACTGGCTTCAGTTCCTAGCCTGTTTACCCAATCAAAGGGTAATCAGAGTCTGAAGTGAGATGGAAAGTGAAGAAAAGAGACCCAGCTCAGGTTCTCCGATTCTTTCATTTCAAGATAAGTTATGGTTTCAACAAATAATAGGTTTCTAGGAAGTTAGATATAGCCAATGCAACTGGCCAGTACACTCCAAAGTGTAATGATTACACTGCCAATGTCATGATGCTTTATGCAAAACTATAGCGTGAACATACTTGGAATACTGTGTGCTTTTCTCGTCACTGCACCTCAAATGGAATATTCTGCTACAGGAGAAAGTACAGAAATATAGCAATAAAATGATCAAGGGACTGGAGCAACTCCTGTAACCTTTCCTCCCCACCATGTGGCATCTAGTTAAACTATGGATCTCACTTCCACAAGATATAATTATGGGTGTCTGCTTGGATGGCTTTAAAAGGGAAGGGGATAAAGATGACACTGTCTGGGGCTAGTACAGGAAAAAGACAAATGGGGGGAGGGTGACATGATGGAGACATTGACCAAGGTCCTACATTGCACTTGTGTAGTCTAAATCTTGGGTCATGTAGTTACACATTACCATCCTGCTGGGTACTGATGTTATGCCACTGGGGGGAAAAGGATAGTGATTGAGATACTAACTGTAGTATAGTAGGACTCCTGTATCTGCTGAAGATTGGGGTTTTTTGGGGGGGGGGTCTTGGATACTGAAAACCATGGATAATAGCAAACACCATTGAAAATAATGGGACTTCCGGTTTAAAATACCATAGAGTTGCCTTGGAGGGACTAGAAAATGGCTAAAGAGGGCACAATTTCTAGGAAGACTCTATGGTAGGTGTGCATTTTTGTGTCCCATTGATAATTGAATCAGTGGATAATGAATCAGTGGATACAGGGGTCCTACTGTAGTTGTAAACAGACGAGGAAAAGACATCAAACCACAGGAAATGTGAGGAACAATGGAACCAAATAGGAATTTATTAGGGGATTATGCCCACAGAGTGTTCTAGAGGAAAAATATTTAACCCTGCCCCCCCCCCCCAAAAAAAACCAGTTGGGTCTCAAAATTGAAACTGGAGTATATTGAGAGCAGGTATAAGGAAGATGTCCTTCACACATCTTCTGTGGCATCTGAACTCACCGTAAAGTTGTCCAAAATCACAGACAACTCAATTGAGTGCCTGTCTTCCAAAGAAACCCACCACTATTTTGGGGACCAGGAAAACTTAGCCTTGAGAAAGGCTCCTTTCCCTACAGGGTAGCTGTCTTTCCAGTAAAAGCTTTGCAGCGTTCCCTGGCATCCCTACAAGAAAACAGAAAATGAACAAAGGTTAAAGTGCTGATCCTGAGTTGCTAATATCCCTTAGGAGCTTTGCAAAGCATCCGCTTGGAACGTGTCCCATCTGGATAACAAGGAGAAAAAGCTCAAGGCCCAAGGAACAGAGAATAAAACCTCGGAAGGTTGGTGAATGCTATTCCCTTCCTCAGATCAAGTGAACTCATTTTACTTCACTCTCTGGATTCTTGTACATCCCTACTTGTGCTGGCTGGTGGCTGCCACATGAGTGGGGCAATGAACCCAATCTGGGTTGCCGTCTGAACCTTAAAGGAAATATCCAAGGTGCTGAACCTATTTGCCATTAGGGTTCAAGATGTTGGAGAGCTCCTTTAAAGTCTGGTCTAAATGCTAAACAAAATTCCTGGGGCTGTCTTGTACATGTGTTATGTCCCCCAGCCAAACTGGCTGGGCATTTTTGTCTGACATAAAACATCCATATTCATTTCAGCATTGCAGAAGTGGCACCATTGCAGGTGAAGGTGTACTTTGCACATGGATATGCAAGCTCCTTGGGTTGTGCCTTTGGTTTCACATTTGGTGTTTTGGGTTATTTGTGGAATGTCACCATTCAACACAACTGTGTGGCACACCACAATTAGTTTGTAACACCACATTCAGAGACTGATGCAACACAACCCCACATAGGACCTTGGCCCTACTCTAGTGACATGGAAGCCACCAGACTGCATGATCCCCACACAGCCTAAAGTGTCTGTATCAGACTTTATCACAGGGCAAGGACTGGACAGCAGGTGAAGGGAGGGAACTGGGGAGCTCCATCAGCAATCCTTCTTCCCCTTATCTCATCTCTCTGCAAGACTTTTCATGCTGTTTTCTACTTCCACTGTTTTTTATTATTGAATTTTAATTTCAGTTCCTTCCTTCCTTCCTTCCTTCCTTCCTTCCTTCCTTCCTTCCTTCCTGTGAAGCATGCAATACAGCAGCCCACAGATCAGAGGCAGGAGCCTTGTGGCCCTCCAGACATTGTTGGATGCAAATCCTATCACCCCTCAGCATTGGTTATTCCAAGTCAGGGCTAATGAGAGCTGCAGTCCAATCTCTGGCAGGCCAAGCACTTTCCAGCCCTGTGGGAAATACTGCAAAAAGAAAAGAAAAAAAGCAAGGGAGCAAATTAATTTGATGCTTTGCTCTAAACTGAAGATGATTCGGGGAGGATCACTGCTCTTGGAGTTTATTCTTTAGATTCAATTGAAGCACAGGAAGATTGGACAAGGAGGATGGTGCTGCCACCACCATTTAAGGAGAAAGAGCCCATATTGTCCTCAAAGGAACTGTCCTTGGCTGGGATTCAAAAGGCACACTGGTAGAGCATAGATCTCCACCAGTAAATTGTTCTGAGCTAGAACTGGCTGAAATGTTAGGGTCCCCTTTGATACTAGAAACTGACACACACCACTGCTATAAGATAGAGTTTTATTGGTGGAAAATGTACGTGGCAGATGGTCTACAGCAGAGAAAGCATTACAGGCCCTTTACTGATAGGGTCCTCACAGCAAGTGGTAGAATTTGGCCTGTTAAATGACCATTTTTTTACCCAGACTATCCCAGAGCCAACACTCTCAATCCCCACAGCTGGATAATAAGTCCCCTGGGTTGGGGTTCCTCCCTCCCCAGCATATGTTGGTAACAGAACACATTGCCAGTCTGTTGTCAGTCGTTGGTATATTCCTAGCCTTGACCTGTCAGGATAGAGTAAAACTATCTTGCTGAGCCTACTGAACACAAAATAATCTCTGCAATGCCTATAGACAGCTGTTAATTTTTGGCCATAATGCCCTCTGGAGCAAAATGAATAGATCTTACTGTGATTGAAAGGCAGATGTTAATCCAGAAGAGTTCCAGAGAAGATTGCAAGCCAGCCAGACCATATTCACAGCCAGAGCCATACCCTTCCTTGTCCTCTGCTCAGTCATTTCTTGCAGCTGCTCCCAAGTAGATGCTTTCTCTTAAGTAGGCTTGTGGAGACAGAGTCTTCTGATAGACAAATAGACACTTCTAAGGTGACTCGTGGCTTCCCATTATGTCCATCTCTACCCCACAGCAGCATCACTTTTGAGAGGCAATGTGAGAATGAAGGTTCAGGGCAGAGTGTGAGGCTGGTAGATGTGTCTGAAGCATTCTTCAGGGGCAGGTGGGGGATCTCTGAGATGGTACACCTTTGGACTCTAGCTATTTGTTGAAGTACCATCCTCCTTTGAATCCTAAGCCTTTTCCTCTGAAGAGATCTATCCAAGATATGGGTCTCATAGGACCCTGACACCAATTCAGAGGCCAAGTGGTACTTTGTGTTTGCACCTTTACCTTTGTGTGTGTGTGATGGTAGAAGGCTATGAGGCCTGAGTTTTGCGGTATATACTGTCCTATGTTCCAGTCAGCAAGTGTTCCAGGATGGAGGTGGTTAGAATGCAAAACCTGTTGAGTAGTTAATTCTATCCAAGTCAGTCACAGGGTCTCCAGCAGGATGAAGGAAGAAGCAAGAGGGTGGTTGTCAGCCAGTCCAGAAGTCATACAGCAAGTCCAGATAAACAAAGCCAGCAAGAGTAGAACAAAGTCATAAATCACAGCCATTCCAAGGTCAGGAAAACACAAACTCTGAAGTGTACTGCCAGACACCAAGAGAGAATGGTTGTCAGCAACAAAGCTGCCAGGGAGCTGCTGGGAGATTAATAGGCAGCTGTCTCAAGACATGAGGTGCATCATTAGGTCAGTGTTTCCTATTTAACAGCCACTGGGATCCGTGTTATATCTCCTTGTCTCTTCATTGCTCTACAAAAGATTATAATATGTCTTCAGCATCTGCAACCTCCTTCTGGAGAGTAGGACTTCCCCTCAGCGCCCAGCTCCTCGGACTCAGAGACACCACCATCATCAGAAGCTGTAGATTCTTAGCAACCTGCTTCCTCCTCTGGGTCTCACTCTTCTGACTCTAGAGGATGAGTTACATTATGTAACACCATACCAGCTTGAACATAACTGATCTCATCTGATTTCAGTAGGTAAGCAGGGTTGGGCCTGCTTACTACTTGGATAAGTGACCACCAAGGAATAGCAGGGATTTCCAAGTAGGGCTAGGAAAGCTCTCTCTCTCTCGCTTTTCTTCACAAATGAAGATTCAGGAAGGACTCATCCCGTGCTTTCTGCAAGTGCGCTGATGACTAAAAAGGCCAATCCGAGATAAACAAGTCCAGTTGCAGAAAGCACAGCAGAAGGTCTCCTTCGGTGATGTTTCCGGGTTGTGATTCTTTCTGCGTTGTCGTTTCTCTTCAAGACTTGTTTGGCGTGAGTTCTCAAATAAGGCTGCAGCATTGTGAATAGTGCATCTCCACGCCTCCCGATGTGAGGCCAGGATGGACCATTGTTGGTGATCAATTTGGCCAAGCCTGAGATGTTGTTTCAGGGAGTCCTTGTATCACTTTTTTGGAGCGCCCCTCTTACACTGGCCCATGGCGAGTTCACCGTAGAGTACTATTTTGGGGAGGTAATGGTCCTCCATCCTAGAAACATGCCCTGCTAGGAAAGAATCCTGCCTGAAACCCCAGAGAGTTGCTACTAATCAGGGAAGGCAATACTGGGCTTGATGGACCAGTCTTCTGCTGCAGTGCAAAGCAAGTTCCTATGTTTCTTGGTCTAAGGCTCCTTTTGGTATCTAATGAGACATCAGGGTTTTTGGTTCAAATACCAGAGTCCCTAAAATGACATCATAGCTTTGATCTGGCATGATATGAGGGAAGACATGCTATTAAAAGCTCAGTTGTTCACATTTTTGAGAGGAGGAGGGGGATTTATCCACATCTCCACTTTCTGCCAACTCATTATCAGATTCTGAGGTCAAAGACGTGGCTAACAGAATCATTCAGCATCACCAAATTAATTTCCTTTTCCCTCTCTCCCTCTCTCCCTCTCTTTTTCTCTTTTATCTAGGTTGCGCCGGCTAGTGATGTCTTCTGTAGGAGAGAATCGAGCCTTCATTCTGAAGCTGCAAATGTCAGCGAAGCCATCACCTCCTCGATTTGCCTGTTTCAATAATGAATTGCCCTCGCCGCAAACAATTAAATGCCTTATCTCTAATTTGAGTTTGTTCAGGCATTAATTTCTTTTTATGCCTTCAACTTGCAAGATTAAACAGCCTTCTCTGTAATATCCTTTACGTGCCGTCACTCACCAAACATGTTTTGTCACTGCTTGGGCAAGGCCTTTGTTGACTGCCAAAGAGTTCAGGAGGGACTGGTCCATGCCCTTTCCAGCTGGCTTTCAGGACCTTGCAAAGAAGGTGTGCACACTGCAAGGGAAAGACCATAACTATTCTCCCCCCGAGCATAGTTGCTTGTGTGTGTTATGATTTGTCCAGGAGATGGAGATGATACTGTAGAAATAACCAACTGGTAGCCCACTGGCTCATCCCCGACCACTGAACTTTACCCCAGCATAAATACCTCCATGACAAGTCCGCCTCTGTTATGCTGAAAGCAATTTCTTCCATATATGAGGTGAGACCATCCAAAGAGTCCTGCTTTGCTGATCGATCATGATGTCGAGGTGACCATGGATATAGGAAGACTCTGTCAATGGAATGTATGTTCTCTGAGGTTCTACCAGGCTGGTAGGGCTTCAGGTATTTCTCTAGAGGAAGAAAGGAGCTGAGGTCCTATTTTACATTGTTGAAGTGTAAAGCTCCATTAGTGTATACACCCAGTGGTCTAGGAAGGTGATGGCTACCTGCTGGGCAATAATATGGCAGAGGTCTTCTAGTTGTACAACAATCCAACAGGCTTTCATTCTCTGGCTGGTGTGAGAAACTATATTGCCCTAGGTCTTCCTTCTGTGGAGAAAGACAACTGAGAATTGGACTGATGTGCTCTTTAGGAAGGGGAAGGGGAAAATACACTCTCTTCAACTGCTCATTCTTTGGCTGATGGTTGGGCCAGACCAATCTCTCCTTACTCCAGTGATTTTCTTGGAAGTAAAAGGACATGACACAACCACTCCATAGCCCTTGTTTATCTAGTTGGTGAGACAGGCCACAATGTCCTTATCCTCATAGCTCTGATAGCATTTCCATTATTTATTACATATCTCTTTATTCTTTCCATCATTCACTCTTTATCCCCTGAACTTCTTTTGCCTATGTTTTTCTCCTCTTGAAACAGCAGAACTAAACAAACAAGATGGCCATGAGGCCTTTGGTGCAACCCACTTCAGTTGGAACATAACCTAGTTTTTGGCTGCACCCTACCAGCTGAAGATCAATAATTTGAAGAATTTAACCAGAAGACCATAACTATGTCTCTCAGCCTCTGAGGAAGGCAAAGCCAAAACCCCTCTGAACAAATCTTGCCAAGAAAACCCCTTGATAGGTTTGTCTTAGGATCATCATAAATCAGAAACAACTTGAAGGCACACAAGAACAAATACAAGAAATTTTAGCTATAGAGCTACAGAGTCACAGCTATTTAGCTATGGAGCTATGTCTCCTGATGCAGGATCTTGGCCAAGAAATTTCTTTTCATCCCTAGAGGCCATTAGCTGCTTCTTCCTCCCTTTTATTTTCTTTCAATTTCCTTTGTTTCCCATTTTTCAGTTGGCTAGAATTTGTCTGAAAGTTTAGCGAGGATGGGGGGGGGGAGAGAGACATCCATTTATTTATTCTGTGTTGAGACTTGCACTTCACCCTGCAGCTGACATTTTATTAATTGTTTCTGTTTCATTTGTGTTACTTATGAGACAGGCAGTATGGGAAGAGGGAAGGATGGTACACATGTGGTGAAGGAGGAGGAGAGGAGAAGATTCATTGGCAAAAAGAAAACAGCTTCAGGCATTGCAGATATGTTGGTTATTATGTCTTTGTTTTCTCAGCCTTACTTTATCCACTGCATTCTGCAACACTTCTGTTTTCATCTGCATCTGCCATGGGATAGGGGGACACCTTCCAGTCAACATAGTTTCTTATTTGTGCATCACGTTGACGTTATTGTGCTTCATTTCCCCTTACTGCTATGATGGCATTCATCCCCATTGACAACAAACTGGAAGGAACCTCAATGGTCATCTTGTCCGGGGTCAAGATTTTCTTGTCTTTAGCAGAGTTGTTTCATCATGTGCCTTCAGGCAAAGGAATGGAAGGGTGTCAGGGGGCTCCCAGGTCGATAGGGCAGTGAATCCATTCCAGGTTTTAATCCAGGCTTCTGGTGTCTTCTTGCACATACGTAAATTCCCTTAGAGATGTTGTCTTACTCTTTTGGCCATGATGCCATGGAGGTAAGCAGTTCTTTAATTATTTATTTAATTTGTATCCCACCTTTCTCCCAAATGAGACTCAAATCAGCTTAACATATAAGTTTAAAATAGGACAGTGAAAAAAATAAGAAGTACAAAACTTAAAAAAAATTAAACCACCAATCGAATTAAAACACTTCTTTGAAGACATTAACTTGTAGACAATTAAAAATACATGAAATAATAATAATAATAATAATAATAATAATTTTTAAAAAGCACACCTAACTGCATGTTTCTCTATCCTGGTCATTCAAGTCTGAAGGCCAAACAGACAGCAGAGAGGGTGCAAACTGAACTTCTGTCAAGAGATAGTTCCATAGCCTAGGAGTAGCCACCGAGAAGGCTCTCTCCCATGTTATCACCAGAAGAGCCCGGGAAAATGGTGAGATTACAGAAAACAACCTTACATAAATGACCTTATGTGTGCTCAAAACTGACTCATATAGTTTTGCAAGGTCCATATTAACCTGGGGCTGCCATGATGTTACAATGGGTGTAGCCAGTGGTGTAACTGATGTGCCCAAGCCCAATGCGCAATGAGCCCTGATATGCATTGGCGCAGTGGGCACTCCCCAATGTGGATCAGGACATCAGCTAGGAAGTGCCAGAGCACAGAGGGCACTCCCAATGCATACCAGAAGTGCCCAATGTGCACCAGAGCATTCTTGGTGGTGCCCAGATGCATTTCTTTGCCAGGGTTTTATTGCATTTCTGCAATGTAGATACAAATTCATAAAGTTATGAAATGTAGAATCATACAAACATAGAGTTGGAAGAGATCACAAAGGCCATCTAGTCCAACCCCCTGCCCTGCAGGAATACCCAATCAAAGCATTCTTGACAGATGGCCATCCGGCCTCTGTTAAAAAACCTCCAAAGAAGGAGACTCCACCACACTCCCAGGTGGTGCATTCCACTGTCAAACAGCTCTTACTTTCAGGAAGTTCTTCTTAATGTTTAGGGGGAATCTCTTTTCCTGGAGTTTGAACCCATTGCTCCATGTCCTAGTCTCTGGAGCAGCAGAAAACAAGCTTGCTCCATCCTCAGTACGACTATGATGTAGGATCTCATCCAACTTCTTTCCTATTTTTATTCCCCAGTTCTATAGTGCAGACAGAACCCAGGACCTCTTCTGTGGAGGTTTAGTTGTTCCATAGAACTGAGTTAACCAGAAATAAATACGGAGATGGAACACACACACTGTACTTTGACTTATCATTATGGCCTCTTCCCCATTTTACAGAACTGCCCAGGATACGTTTGCAAATTATTGAACTATTTATTTTTGGTTTTGTGTGTGCCAGAGACACTGGGCTAAACTGTGTTGCCAATGTGGATGGCAGTGCTCTAATATACTCCATTAGTGTTTTTCCTGTGAGAGAATTTGGCGCACTTGTCACCTTAACTCTCTGTTGCTATAGCAATGACACATAAACAACCCACTTTCAATAAGGGGAATTGAGATTATCCAGATTTCCATTCCGCTCTCAGCATTGTTCCATCTAAGCGACAATACATCCTGCTGATCTCTTTCTCTCTGTTAGGTTGTCTTCCTGCTCGGGGCCCCATTGAATATTCCCTAATTTAATTCTCCGGTTGAAAGGAGTGCTTTCAGAAGGGAAGGAATATTTACCCCAATGAACCTTTGAGTGTGTGAATCATCATATGGTTCCATGCCATTCTTTCCCCCCTTTGTGGCTAGTTTGTCCCCCCTTCAATTCAATTCAATTGTATTTATTCATATGGGACCCAAATTGGCTCACCTTGTAGATTAAAACAAAATCCATCTCAAAGAAATCAAAAACAGTTAAAATCTATTAAATAAACCATTCTATTAAAAACCAATATTAATTTAGAACAATGTAACAACCAGCATGGTGTAGTGGTTTGAGTGTTGAATCAGGAGTGTGGGAGGCCAGGGTAAGAATTTTCGCTTGGCCATAAAAATCCAGTGGGTGACCTTGGAAGAGTCACACTCTCTCAGCCTCAGAGGAAGGCAATGGCAAATCTGCTCTAAAGAAATCTATCTGTCTATCTATCTATCTATCTATCTATCTATCTATCTACACACACACACACACACAGAGTCTAGGATAGAGGAAGCCAATGACAAATCTCCTCTGAATACATTTTGACAGGAAAATGCTATGATACAGGAAGGCAATGGCCAGCTGCCTCTGCCTAAATCTTGCCTAGAAAACCCTAGGATAGAGTCACCATAAGTCAGAGTCAGCTTGAAGGCACATAACAACAACAACAGTCATTTCAAATATAACCATGTGGATAAAAATACTTCACCACCCATTAAAAGACCCTCCCACAGCAACTGGACAATAGCCCAAACCTGCTGACTTATGGCAACCCCATGAATTTCTTAGGCAAGGAATACTCAGACGTGGCTTTGCCGGTTCCTCCCTCCGAATTAGAGTCTACAGAATCTGCCATTCATTGGCAGTCTCCCATTCAAGTACTAACAAAGCTTGACTCTGCTTAGCTTCTAAGATCAAGCTCGGAAAACTCACCAGCTGGGCAAAGGGTCTTTCAGTGTTGACAAAATTGTTTGCAAACACCACCCTAACTTTAGGCTTAGTGGGAGGGGTGTAGCTATGGATGGGGGAATGAGTGCATTGCTCCCTAAATAAGAATTCTGTCCCTCCCCCATGGAATTTCCCTTCACCCTCCCAGTTTTTAGCATTGTGGAGAATGAGACACCAAAAATCATTCACACCTCAAACTCTTCTGTTTGCTGCATTCGTGTTCCCTTGGTCTGCCCCTTTTCTTTGGATGCAAAAACTGTATTTTTGAAATTTTAAGTTACTGCAATTCTAAAATTTGGGGACTGAAATAAATGCATTGAAAGGGGATTCTTCTTAGAAAACAATGCTCCCATTTCCCCCTCCTTCTGAGCCCCCTGGCTCAGCCTCATAGTCTGCTTTTTGGTAATGGGTGTAGTACAGGAGTATCAGAGGCAGGATCTCAGCTTTTGTGTTCTGGAAAGAGAAAGAAGGATTTAGAAAGGCTGCTGACACTTACAGATTTCACAATCAAGCCTTTCCCCATTGTACTCTGTAAATTTGCCATCCTACGTACAGTTCAGTGTTTTGTCCTGGCAGAATCAGGGTGACTGCATAGCTAAATGGAAGTATCTCTCCCTCCCTCCACAGTTCTTACTACAAATGGTTAACCTTCATAGATGGCAGGATTTGGGAAGTTCTTAGTTGAGAATCTGGGCTGTCCTGAGCAGTGTATGTATGTGTACTGATAGCCCCACCTTCTAACAGGAGGGGAGATTCTTCATTTAAAGATGATGAGGAATAAGAAAGGGTGGTTTTATACATGAGTACATGCATTTAGGGTGTATGCATAATACATCACTTGGATTCTTTATGCCTTAAGCATCCTTTAACCACCTTGTCTTCCTTCTAATCAGGCTGATAGCTTTTCCATCCTTTTCAGAATGCATGTTTACAGGTGAAGTGGGGATTCTGAGACACTTTCAGGACTAGGATGATGGCTTGTGCGCTTCTCTGTGTCAGTGGGGAGGGACCACTTGACAAACACACTGACTATAAGAGAGTACAAAGTTGTGATTGCAAAGATAATGGTGTCAGAATTCATTGTCAAGATACATGAGAAGGATTTCTTTGGGATAACTTTTCCTGAAACAAAAGACCGACCCACTTTTTAAGTTTTCTCCATCCTCCTTTTCCCCACAATTCTATTTGACTCCCCCCCCCCACAATCTCTGTAAAAGCTGTTGTTAGACTACAACTCCTGGAATTTCCCCAGCCAGACCCTGGGAGACGTAGTCTCAAACAGTAACATATCCAATCTCTGACCTCATAAGTCTGTGTGTTGGCTGGAGTCAGGGGAACTGTCATGTTCCCCCCCTCACCCCATGGACATCATTGGTGCATGGATCAGGACAGAAATGAAGTGGCAGAAGCCACAGTCCTCCTTTCATCTCTCAAAAAGCCATTACAGGCAAACAGAATATGGAGGTTGGGAATCATGTAAGCTGGACTGTCATAGAATCATAGAATTGCAGAGTTGGAAGAGACCACAAGGGCCATCCAGTCCAACCCCCTGCCACACAGGAAATAGGACTCTCTTCCTATTTGGATGGAAAGTCTGGCAAGTGGGCCCCAATCTCTAAGCACCTCTTCCTCTTTGTCACTGACACTTTGCCTTGGGGCCCAATCCACCCCAACACATAGAATGAGAAGGGAAGGCAAATGAAGGCTGACACTCTTTCTCCATAGTTCCTGCCACTTTTCAGCTTGGACAGCTGGAGGGAGAAGATGACCAGAGAGGCAAAGCAAGTAGCAGGAGGAGGGAAGGGAGGGCTTGGAAGGGCAGTGGTGGCTGTAGCTTCCATGTCAGCTGGGCATTGAATCCATGGTAGCTCTTATTTAAGACCTTAAAAGGATGAAGTCAAGGTGATGAAACCTAACCTCCCAAATAGGTTCAGCACCTGGGACAGCTCCTTTAAGTCAGCTGCCTCCATCGGCATAACTAGGGCCATAAGTACTTGAGACTGTTTAGTTTGGCTGGTTGGGGGAGAGGACTGACATGTGGAGCTGCAGGAGGAAGAACACAGTGGGGGCTATAAAATAATGGGCAATGTGGAAGAGGATATACACATGAAAGGAGGATACTTCCAGAGGAAGCTTTTGTTCTGCCACAGCCTTGCTATAGCGTTGTCTCTTGTTATGCTCTTGCTTTCTCCATCTTTTTTTCTTACTACTTTTCTTTGCTTTTTGACTGGTATCCCTAGAAAGTCCAAGTCATCCCATCATCAACAGCCCTGCTCAGGTCCTGCAGATTCAGGGCTATGGCTTCTTTGACTGAGTCGACCCATCTGCAGTGTGGTCTTCCTCTTTTCCTACTGTCTTCTATCTTACCAAGCATTATTGCCTTTTCTAGTGAGTCATGCCTTCTCATAATATGTCCAAAGTACAAAAGTCTCAGGTTAGTCTTCTTAGCTTCTAGTGAGAGTTCAGGCTTGATCTGCTCTGAGACCCATTTTATTTGTCTTTTTAGCAGTCCATGGTATCTGCAGAACTCTCCTCCAGCACCACATTTCAAATGAGTTGATTTTGTTCCTATCAGCTTTATCCACTGTTCAACTTTTATAACCATACATAGAAATGGGAAATAAAATGGTATGGATAATCCTAATTTTAGTATTCAATGATGTGTCTTTACACTTCAGGGTCTTGTCTAGTTCCATCATAACTGCCCTTCCAAGTCCTAGTCTTCTGATTTCTTGACTGGATTCTTCATTCTGATTAATGACTAAGCTAAGTTATGTACTTGGAGGCATTTTGTTGTTGTTGTTGCATGATTTGGTGTACCCTTGGCTTGCAACAAGCTTTAAAAGGCATGCAAATTCAAGACCCACAAACAAGAATGGGTCTTGATACCAATGTAAGTCACTGGGGTATAAAATTGGTTTAAGAAGTTGCATCAATGGTCATTTGGATGCTCAAATCTTCCTTTTCCTACAGTCTCTTCCTAGGAGAGAAGAGGTGACCAAATCAGCATGCAGATTTTAGATGTGCAACCTACAAGCACACATGTTCATTCACACTATATTTATGGGGTCCTGGCCCCTGCTTGGGCCAATCAGTGATGGGCGACGAATTTGTCATGACATGGCTGCCCACCCTGTTGGCCTGGTTGCCTTCTCCTCTCTCTGGAGTAATAAATGAAGTAGTTACCAGGTGTCTCTCTGTGCTCTCAATGTTGGCAGGTTATTTATATGCAAATTTCCCCCCGCCTGGTGTGGCTTGTTCATAAACATGATAAGGAAACCTTTTGCGTGACTGCATCGCATGAGGCCCCTTCTTATCCAGCTGGGAGAGTTAATATAGGATTATCCACAAGCAATTAGATGGTATCAGAAGCAAAAGGATACAGTTTGCTTTACTGACACACGGATTGTTAAAACTGGGGTTGTGGTGATGGGGAGAAGGGGCAGAGGAAGAAAAGACTGGAGTGATACCCTCCCCCTTCCCCTATTTATTTGTCTAGGATTAGAAGCCACCTTTTGCTTTTTTCCAAGGGCACTGGGAAAACTTTCATGACTGAGATTTCCAGTTGGCTTTACTTCATCTCCTTCACGTTTCTCCTCTGCAGAGAGCCAGTCAAGCCTGTTTACTGAAATTTTCTTGTGTAGAGAAGAAATGTAACTCTGGTCTCCTCTCTTCCTTAACCTCTTATCACTATTAACCAGGAATCAGTGAAGGCTGGTGGCTTATGTTACATACGTTATAGCCGTTTTCTTGATTTCTGTACTGTAGTCAACAGGAAGGCACACAAACTCTATGGATTTTCCAAAGCAATGTCCCCTTTCAGACCAGAACTGAAACAGGTGGATCCCAGTGCAGTCTCACCTGAACCAAGGCTCCATCCTTTCCAACATTCCACAGATGGGAACTAGGATACATGTGGATGAGCAACATCAGCGTGCAGTCAAGGTGGCCAAAGAACACACAAGCTAGGGGAGGCTGCAGCAGTTTGCATTTGCCTGAGTCTTCTGGGAAGGGCAAGATGCCAATCCCTCCTCTTCTCTCCCCCTCTCCCCACTGCAAGCTACTTTTGCATGTTGAACTCAGTTTGTAGCAATGAAAATTGCTGAGGACAAAGAGGAAAAGTGGTAGGAGAGAGAAACTGGGACATTGTAAAAGCAGCTGAAAAGTAGGACAACAGAGGATTAGCTAACACACATGGGAAACTGCATAATGCAGGGTAGATGTGTAAATTGCTGTTGCTTAAAACAATTTGTAAGCCGCTCTGATAGCCTTGTGGCTGAAGAGCGGGGTATAAATAACTAATAAATAAAAATAAAAATAAAAATAAAAATAAATTAATTGGGAACGTCCCTGCCAAATCAGGATAGTTGGATGGTATGGGGGTCTTCTCAGATCAACAAAGTAGAATCCAAACCAAATTTTGACTCTGGGGCACAGTAGGGCCCTACCTGGTAATGATGCATGAAGCCAGCACTGAAGAGGAGGTCAAGCCAGTAGTGACATGAGATCTGGTGTGTGCATTGGAGCCCTGTGTGCTCATCCAAGTCCCCATAGAAACACTGTTTGAATCCTCTTCAATGGCAGGTGGTGGCTTTCAGGTGAGTGGGATTGTGAATCTGCTCTGGGTTTTAGTCTGAACTTTAAAGGAGGTATTCAAGGCTTTGGACACTATCCCTGAAATAGGTTCTGCACCTTGAAAGTATGGATTGAAACCTGGAGTTGGCTTTTTCAGTTAGTCAGTAAATTTGGCTGGCATCCTGTTAGTATTTTATGGACATGAAGATCCCTTCTGCAAGTGGCTATCCTTTCTTGCCTATTGGATAGCCTCTTTATTCCATTCACAAATGGGTCAGTGGTGTTCCACAAATGTACGTTATACATGTGGTTGCACATTCTTGGATGGCACATAACAATTTTATTTATTTATTTATTGGATGTATATCCTGCCTTTCTCCCAAGACAGGATTCAAGGTGGCTTACAATATTTTTTTAAAAAAAATACAATGAAAACATTAAAAGTTACAAAAGTGAAAAAAGAATGAAAGTTTTTTTTTTTTCCAAAGAAACCATTTAGTTTTCCATTTCCTGCCCCTTCTCCAAGCATATAGTGGAAAGCAATGTAAACAGGTGAGGGGTTTTTTCCCTTCAGGAGAAAAAAACAACAACAATGTTCTGCGTGTAGTAAAAAAGATTGTGAGTGTACATTTTGACTGCAAAGCTGTGCAGTTTCTCAAGCTTTTGCACAATTCTCAGAAACTGCAGTTTGTGTTGTGCCAGACACAACAACAATGACAAAAGTCCCTGCAATTTCAGAAACTTTTGACGTGCTATTTTTCTTTCCAGCTACATTTCTCAAGGGGTTGAGAACACCAAATTGGACCGAAGTCAGGAAATGGATGCATTTCTGTTCCATCCCTAATTGGTATTCAACAAAAGGTTAGTGTTTAGAGTTGCCAGTGTAAAACCTGGAGACATCTCCTATACCTTTAATGGTTGTGTAGAAGAGGGAATGTCAGCAGGTGTTGTTTGTCTCTCAAGCAACACCTGCTAAAATTCCCTCTTCTACACAACCATTAAGAAAGCAGGGTCTGCCTCCAGTTTCCTCTCTGTACAACCACCACTTAATTAGATGAGTGTTGATTTATGCTGCTTGAGCATGATGCAGGATCTCGGTGATTAATTTTGCTTAAAATGCATGAAGTTATTATTTTTTCTAGAAATAAAATCAACCTCAAACTGACACAGAAGAGACTTAGAAAGAAGAAAAGGAGGACATCTGCCAAAATGGTCCTGTAGATCTGTACATCTCTACCCTGAATATCACCATTGTGGCCTGAATTTATTTAGTATTCAGGGGCCACACAAGCAGAATTTTGGAGTCTTGTAGCCTGTGGGCCATGCTTTCCCCACACATTATTAAATATAACACACAATTCTTCTCCTCATGACCATCATGATGTCATGTCTTACAGGATGAAATAACCTTGCCAGCTCCTGTAACTTATGGGCAGCCTTTTCTCTTAAAACCCAAATGTTCTTAAGATGGAGTGTCTACCTTTCAACTGTCCAATTTGGCACAGACAGTCCCAACTAATCCTTTCCCACTTTTTGAGCTGCTTTTAAAAAATGTCCCACTTTCTAGTAATCTAGCAATCAAACAAGGTATGTTGAAAATGTGAGAAAGAAGATGGTACATTCTTCCACATATGGTGGACGTGTACCATACAGAGCAAAGAATTTTTGGCAAGGGTTCCAGATATGGATACAAGCAATATTAAAAGAGAAAGTACATCTGAACCGGGAATTCATGTTATTAGAAATTCCTGATGACCACCTCAAAACTCAAAACTATAAAATGTTACATTATATGATAGTTGCTGCTAGGCTGCTATATGCACAAAAATGGAAAACTACAGAAATACTGCCCAAAGAAAGCAGGATTTTGAAATTACTTAAGATCGCAGAGATGGACAAACTTCCAACACTGATAAAGGAGAAACCCATAGAAAATTTCATTTTAAGATTGGAAACTCTTTTTTGACTATATTAGTAAGAAGGAAGACATAAAAATGCTTGGAGATTTTGTGATATAAGATGCCTAGTAATAATATAACTGTAAGGATAAGATTTTGAAGATTGTATGCAATACCAGGGAAGATAAAAATATTATGCAATAAGGATTTTGGCCAAGAGAGGAGGAAATCAAAAACGTAGAATGTTTGTCATGTTTAATTTGTGTTTGTAGTAATGTGTAGGTTATATATGTATATATGTATGTAAATAATATATTTAGTATGTAATATAATGTGCTTTTGTTATGTAAGATTTGTAAAAACCAATAAAAATATTTTTCAAATGTCCCGGTTTCTCTCTCTTCATCGCACTTCCCCACTCTTCAATTTCCCCTTACTTCGATTGCTGCAAATTGAGTACCAGTTGCAAAGGTCTCTCTCTGGCTTTTCTTTGCAAACAAAGATTCAAGAAGGACTCATCCTGCGCTTTCTGCAAGTGTGCTGATGACTAAAAAGGCCAATCCGAGATAAACAAGTCCCGTTGCAGAAAGCACAGCAGAAGGTCTCTTTGGGTGATGTTTCCAGATTGTGATTCTTTCTGCATTGTCGTTTCTCTTCAAGACTTGTTCGGTTTGAGTTCTCAAATAAGGCTGAAGCATTGTGAATAGTGCGTCTCCATGCCTCCAGATGTGAGGCCAGGGCAGACCATTGTTGGTGATCAATTTGGCTGAGCCTGAGATGTTGTTTCAGGGAGTTCTTGTATTGCTTTTTTGGAGCACTCCTCTTACGATGACCCATGGCGAGTTCACCATAGAGTACTATTTTTGGGAGGCAATGGTCCTCCATCCTAGAAATGTGCATCCTAGAAAAGTTGCAAAGGTACTTTGCACTCAATTAACTCAGCAAGGAGGGAGGGAACAAGGAGATGTGTGGGCAGAATCATGCCCTTCCCAGTAGGCTGAGTGCAAAAGCAAAGAGCTACAGCCTCTCCTAGCTTGTGTTTACTTCCTCATTAATAACTTTTGACATCCTGATCACGCTCTGATAATGGCTTGGCCACACGTGTGGGAGCGTCCTTGCGTGGCCCTGCCACAGGCTCTGCAATTGCAAGGCTGAAAAGCCAAGTTAGGCTCTGCCACTCATTTCCACAGCTTTTTGACACCAAAGGTTGGAAGCTTCACAAGCACCCTTTGTCACGGCAGGCCTAACTCTTCCTGACAGGCTTTGTCAGCAACCACTTTCCCACTTTTGACAATGCTGTCACAGCTTTGAGTCCTTGCAGGGCCTCCAGCTCTTAGGCCTATTTCCTGCACTTCTGCTGTGCCCCCCCCCAACTCAATTTTTCTTCACAAAAACTGCCAGGGCTTGTGACTCCGAGAGCACTGAGAAAGAGAGTGACAACCCTAAAGGCTCTGCAAAGTGAATGGGCTAAATTTAGCAGGATTTCACCACAGCAGATAACAACAAAGCTGAAGTTGAGGCCTTTCTCTGAGTCATCCCATCCTCCTCTCTCTGATCAAGTGCTGAAAAACACTAATGAGTCCCTGCTAATAAGGAAGGCACAACAGCTCCCTGTCTTTGCCTGCCAGGATTGTCTCTGCCAAGGAGAGGTGAACTAAC
This sequence comes from Gambelia wislizenii, assembly GCA_030847615.1. NCBI lineage: Eukaryota > Metazoa > Chordata > Lepidosauria > Squamata > Crotaphytidae > Gambelia > Gambelia wislizenii. The sequence goes on from JAUMIR010000007.1 coordinate 38,790,852, forward strand.
CTTATTCCTTAGTCAAAGGAATCCCAGGCTTATTTGCACATTTGCTCAGGCTGAGATAGCTTCATGATTTCAATACACATCAAAAGCATGTGGTGCAAAGCAAATGAGATACGTTCCCCCCCCCCTTTGGTATGTGTAGTTAAGTTTGTTTTGCCTGCTGTCATGCTTTAGACACGACTGCCTTTGACCCTCCCTTGTGAGTTTTCTCCCTCTACAATTGCCAGATCAAAACACTGAAGACAAAAAGACGCCATGGTAGCACAGCCCATCCTGTTCTATACCGCTGAGTTGCAATGGTCTGAAATAAGAACAGTTGTAGCATTTACTTAAAAAAAAAAATAGAGATAGTTTTTGAGACACAAGCAAGCCTTGCAGATTTGGATTCTCTGACAACAATGGCTGGTGACTTCCATGTCAGTGGAACATTTAATCTACTCTGGGTTTTAGTCTGAACTTTAAACAGGTTATGTGAGGTCCTGTACCCTCTCTTGACCTAAGTCCAGCAGCCTGGATTTTTTTTTTTTTAGTTTTAATATTTTTATTAATTGTAAAATTAAACAACATACAATTTATACATAGAACTTAACAAACACATATAACAGTGATTCCCTCCACCGAGGGACTTCCCTTTACATTCATCCCTCTTTCCAAAATACCATTGTTTCCAACTCAGGTTTGCTTCCTCTCCCCTTTATTAATACAAATTCTAAAAATTTACTCCATTTTTTTACCAAAAACATTCTTATTTAACCCTCCTTTTTTCCCCCTTAGCCATATTTGTTAATTTCTCATTTATAGCTATATTCCATACTTCATTATACCATTCTTCTGTTTGGTATTCACCTTGTATTTTCCATCTCTTTGCTATTATTAACCTTGCTGCTGTCAGCAGATTTGTTAATAAATCCTTAACAATTTGAGATTCTTGTATTCTTTCACAATATGATAATAATGCTATTTCAGGGCATAAAGGTATATTATCTCCAGTATCTCACTTATATCCTTCATTACTATTTTCCAAAATTTCTGCAGATATTTGCAATTCCACCACATATGCATATATGTTCCCAATTCTTGGCATCCCCTCCAACACTGTGCTGAGTACTTTTTATCTATTTGATTCAATCTTACTGGGGTTAAATACCATCTCCATATAATCTTAATAGTAATTTTCTTTTATTCTTACGGATAATGTTTTCAAATGTTGCATATTCCATATTTTTTTAATATTTTTCCATATTTTTTAATATAGCTTCACTGATTTGTTTCAAGATACTAGTGTGTATGGTTTTAAAACTTTTTTAACCTTGTAAACCAGTTTGAACTTATTGTGTTTAATGTTTAATGCTTAGTCTCTTTGTAGTATTTTTTATTGTTTTTAATTGTTCAAACTTGTTTTCATTGATTTACCTGTATGCCACCCTAAGATCTTTAGTTATAGGGTGGGATATAAATATTCTAATACATAGATGAATAAATAAAATATATAAAGATTCTACCAGGTCTTCCTAACTGCAACATCAATTTAATGTGTAATAGCTTGTCCTCTGGGCCAGTGTGTTGTAGTGGTCTGAGTGTTGGACTATGACGCTGGAGACCAGGGTTCGAATCCCTGCTCAGCTGTGGAAACCCACTGGGTGAGCTTGGGCAAGTCACACTCTCTCAGACTCAGTGGACAGCAAAAACAAAACCCAATCTGAACAAATCTTACTGAGAAAACCCTGTGTTAGGTTCTCCCTAGGTTCGCCATGTATTGGAAATGTCTTGAAGGCACACAACAACAAAGCTAGTCCTCTGCTGTTTTGAAAAGTCAAGGAGGTCTTTCATCTTAAAGACACACTAGAAAAACATAATTGTCCTGGAGAGTGATACCAGCTGTTCAACATTAGCATCACCAGCATGTGAAATGATGAAATCACAGAGTTGCAAGGTGGAAGGGAACTCAGACATCATCTTATCTGACATCCTGCTGATGAAGAAAACTGCTGCTACAGTGTCCCCGATTGGTGGCCATCCAGTCTCTACGTGGAAAGGCTTAACAAAGGAGAATCCACCTCCTCCAAAGGCATCCTGTTCCATTGCCGAACAGCTCAGACTTCCAAAAAGTTGTTGCTGTTGGTTGTTATTGTTATTATATCCTGCTTTCATCCCAAAATTGGGACTAGAGATGGCTTATAATTTAAAAAAGAATGATACAGTTATGAACATACAAAAAAAATGAACATTAAAATGGAGTTGAAGTGTTCAAAATATTAAACTTAAATATGCACTTTAAAAGACAAAATGCAATGTAAAAAGGTAAAAAGCGATTTAACCAGTTCAGTATAAAACAGTACACCTTGCTCAGCCCATTCTTTGAAAACTTTCTGATTTAAAAGCCTGCTGGAACAAAAAGGTCTTTGCCTGGTGACGGAAGGATAGCAAAGAGGAGCCCATTCTGGACTCCTTGGGAAGAGAATTGAAGAGACTCAGGGCAGCCACTGACAAGGCCCTGCCACAATTGTAGATCCCTGCCAACCATGCTCGTGACAGCAGTGGGACTGCAAGAAGGGCCTCTCCTGATGATCTCAGGGGCTGGTCAAGCTCATATAGGGAGAAATGGCCTGCCAGATAACCTGGACCTGAGCTGTATTCTTACTCTAAATTTTCTTTCGTGTAAATAGAAATCATTGGTAACTGTAATTAAAAACAAAACAAAACTCTGGAGCAACAGAGAAATAATGGCGGGCCATGCTACATGGAGCCATAAGGGTAGTTCCTATATACTTTCAGCATGCCATAAATATATGGAGGAACTGGCAAACCCACCTCTGGGTATTTTGTGCACTTCCAGAATGATTGGCTATACTAGGAATGGCACTTACACAACTTCTGAGGAATAAAAACCACTCATGCAACAGTGCTGGCACCAGAGGAGCATCCTAACAGGATTCTAGATTCAGTGCATTTACACATGCATTTACAGTCATATGGATTAGAGACAAAAAAGTATCATTACAGACAATGTATAATGCAACACCACCATTCCGCCTGAACACTCAAATCTTGTCTTAATTTGGAAGCTAAGCAGGAACATGCCTGGTTAACACTTGGGTAGAAGACCATCCGAGAATACTAAGGATCTCCAGAAGGAGTCAGAAATCCTATTGATCATTCTCTAATCAGTCCTATTGCTTAGTGTCCATTAGAGTAGCCCCAATAGACAGGGTGGTATAGTAGTTTGAGTGTTGGACTAGGACACAGGGAAACCAGGATTCGAATCCCTGCTTGGTCACGGAAACCCACTGGGTGACCTTGGGCAAGTCACACTTTCTCAGCCCATGCTGGACTCACTGTAGGGTTGCCGTAAGTCAGAAATGATCTGAAGGCACAAGAGTAGATCCATTGAATTAGTTGTTGAATGGTGAGTCAACATGGAGGTGAATCTCATTGTTTCAATGGGTCTATTTTAACTGGGACTAACAATAAGACATAACCATGATAATCCCCTTTCCAGTTATTTCTTATAGTTTCTTTACAAATACACATATGTACACACAAACAAATCCTAAACATCTCAGAAAAAAAATATTCAAAATGAAATGATGGGTGAAAGGTGAAAAGTCCATCTCTTTTTAAAGATTTAGAGAGAATTAAAGTTAAGAATGAGAGCCAGCATGATGTAGTGGTTTGAGTGTTGGATCAGGACACAAAGGGATTAGGGTCTAAATCCTTGCCCACCCAGGGGAATCCATTGAGGGATCGTGGGCATGTCTTCTCTGCCTATGGGGAAGGCCGTGGCAAGCCTCCTCAGAAGAATACACGTCAACCCCTGTATCCACAAATCCGGTATCTGTGGTTTCACTTATTCACATCTGAGAAAAACCTGTCCACTCTAATAATTTTCCAGGTCCTACAGCGTGATTCTATGGTATGCGTCTGCTGGAAGTTGGGCCAGAAATAATTCATTTCAATAGGGTTCATGTATCATTTCAATAGGGTTCAATCCATGGTTTCACGTATCCACGGTAATTCTGGGAATATATCCCCCATGGGATCCTTGTAAATCTTTCCAAGGAAACCCTAGGATGGGAGTCAATTTGAAGACAACAAGAAATAAGGTGCCATGGTATTTTGGACTCTATTCTCATCAGCTAGCGGAAGCTGTCTTGCTCAAGCATTGGACACCAAGATGACATTGGACTGCCCTGTGTTGGATTTCTGACCTTTTCTATGGCAATATGGAAGGAAAATAACTCAAGCCAAAAGGAAAGGAATCTGGAGCAAGAGCCGTGCTAAATAAATAAATAAATAAATAAATAAATGTGAAAGGGTGGGGGAAGGGGGAAAAGACAGTCTTCATTTGGATCAGTTTATTGTACTGGTGAATGACTCATGGCTGCAGAGAGTGGGCTATGAGCTCTTGAGGAACCTGTCAGAAAGCCCAAGATGCTGGGCTGAGATTTACGCTGGCAAAGGTGGCGTATTTCACTCTGGTGACAATTGCTTTTCTAATATTTTAATCACACTTGTCACCGTCAGAGTGGATGGAGAAATCCTGAAGCCAACCTCCTGTGCTCAACTTCTTTGTGAGATGATGGCTGGGGCTGAGTGGATTTTGAAGAAGATGCCACAAGTGCAGGAGGTCAGGGGAGCTCAGGATTTTGGAGATCTGGACAATGTGTGCTTTGCAAGTATAATAAGGGCAGGGCCTGGCACTGATGTACAGGCCACTTGTTGAAATGCAAGCAGCCTGTATAATTCTAGGAAATTGTAGGGGCATCATCAGATTTGTCATGATAAAGACCAGGCCCAGTAGTGTCAGAGTGAGTGGTCAAGACTTTTTCCTAACACAGAATTGTCAGCAGAGCTTGGAAATAATACACACAATGATAATGGTCCTCCCTAATGAAGCAGTGATAGCTTTATGCTCTGGCACTTGGGGCATCATCCTATAACAAGCTACATTACAGATGGGTTCAGAGTTATGCCACTATATTCTTTCTTGTTCAAAGGAAAGCTGGGGTCCTGCTGGTACACTACACTAGTGGTTGCATTTCCCCCCAGGATCATACAGTGGTGTACAGCAGGCATGGACAAAGTGTAGTTTGGGGGGTATCTGTGGCCCCAGGGCTGTTTTTGTGCCCCCCCTAGTTTTCCCCAGGGTCAAAAAAGTCTTTTGCTTCATTCTAGGGGGCATCAGGGGTCCTTTTGCCATGTTTTGGGCCTCTCTGGGCAATTTAAGGCCCAGGAGAGTCTACATTCATGTATTTAAGTGCTGGCTGCACTACTCCACCCTTTCGCTGAATACCAGTTGTGCACCCAATTGTGTATGTGTTTGTTTATTGCCTCATTGGGCAAGGTGGGGGTACATACATGACTATCTTTGCAATCCCAGTGATTGAAAGCATGGGCAAAGAGTTACACACCATCTGAGATAGCACAACTCCATGTGCAATGGTTTCACTTGCAGAACTCTGCTTGTGCATCCATGAACTAAATACACACATTATACAATAGTCAAAAAAGTACAACTGCATGCATAAGGGAATTTACATTATGCAGAAAACACCAACAGGATGCCCATCAAAATATGTAAGAACTCTTGTAATCTCAGGATAATGAACAAGGAGACTTTTAACATTTTCATGTATGAGAACAAAAGAAGCAAAGATTTGTATCCCCAGCGAGTACTTTTTAAGGACATTTCCTGAAGATTTTATCCATAGTGTTTTCTTAGTTGTGTTAACAATTACAAAACAGACTTAAGGTGTGGAAAGGTCAATATTTTATGTATTGTTACCAAAAAGGAGGCATCTGATTCAGAGAAGCCATTTGAAGTTCTGGGCTTAATTTCAGGGATGTTTTCTGCTAAAACTGAAGAACAACCTTTTATTTATGGAAGGGATGTGAATGGTGAAGAAAATGGGGTTTTCAGCTGAACTCAGCACTGAAATCACAGCTTAATGGAGGATTTCATGGCTTGCGCTGATACTCAAGGCTGGAGGTTTTATTCAGCATTCTCTGAGTTTTGCAACATCTCAATAAAACAAGGGATGTCTTTTAAAAGGAGGGATGACAAATGCATTAGAAGACAAATCGATAAGGAGTATCCTTTAAAAAGAAAGGGTTGTTGGTTGCACAGTCGTCATCCTTCTCCCGTAGCTCTGTTGGTCTTATTCTGTTTATTTGGAAAAGTTGTTTTGATTTATAACAAGTTGCTGACCATGATGGGCTAGGGGATTCTGGGAGCTGCAATCCAAAGAAAACAGCAACCTCCAAAGCTCTGCTTTTACTGAGGTTAGAGACTTCAGGACTCGAGGATGGGTTTTCCTGCCCAACAAGATTACAAATAGGGCATGGCTATATTATGGGTATGATAAAAGGCTTTTAAAAAATTTTTAAACTTATGGCATGCTCTGTTAAGAGCAGTGCACTGGTTTGACTGGTATGAGGAAAAAGCTCTTCCAGGCACTAACTCTCCACAGGACCCTACAGGCTAAAGGTTTTTTAAAAAACAACGGACAATTAACCAGAGTGACTGCCAGTAAAGTTGAGGTAGAAGGGAAGGAATCAGGTTGAGGACAAGCTGATTTTGCAGCAAAAACAATTATTTCTTTATTTAAAAGACAGAAAAGATAGCAGTAGAAACCAACAGAACAATCTATATCCAATACAAGTTTTAATAGCAGTTTCTCAAAGGAAAAGAGTATAACGATGGAATCCTACTCCTCACCAACCTAAGGAAGGCTATAGGGATGCTGCTAAGCTTAATGGACTACAGGCTAATGGATTCCCTCTGATGCAAAGAAGAAGCTGGATGACTGAAGATCTGGAAGAAGACCCTGAGGAGGGTTCAAAATGAAGGAGATCCTCTGGAGAGAACTTCAGGAGAATGAGCTTCTCTCTCTCTCAGTCCTGTATATAGCCCTTTTATAACTTGGGGGCTGTCACCTGGAGTGAAGGGACACCTCTGGGCAGGGAATGTTATTCTATTGGAGGGTTTGAAAGAGCCTATGTGCTTAGAGTGATGAGTGCAAAGGGTTTTTTTTTGTCTGTGTGCAATGGACAGATGTGAACATGACCTCTTCATTTTGCCTTCTGGGCACTGGTAATCACTCTTAGATGGTCTGGAGAGATGAATAATGGTGTTTGCATACATTAGACAATGCCAATTAAGTATAGACCTTTGCCCACCTTCAAATCTAAATAGGATTGCCCAACAGCTCTGGAAACTGCACAGTACCACACAATGGGGGTGTGTGTACCAATTTGAGCCAGTTTGGCATGGTCCCCATTCAGTGGAGAAAAGCACTGATTGCTCTCAATGAGACCATTTCCTTGTCAGCAGGAGGGAGACAAATTCCAGTTCATACTTTAAAATGGGGCCTGTATTTCCAAGATGGACAGGGAATCCAGGCTTTTCACTGCCTTGCCCTTCCAGTATGCCTCTTTACAATGTGTGCACACTCTGGCAAGAGGTAACTCCCTGCCTTAAGCAACAAAGTCTACTGGCAGTTCATATTTATCAAGCATAACTCATAACAGCCTAGTCATTTGTCGCCTAACTGCCCCACTTCCTCCAACCACTTTCCTCTTTGTATCCAAGAAGAAATCAGTAGCAGCTACTGGTCTTTGGTATTTACCATTGTATATAGCCCCTTTATAGTTATAGACTAAAGCCTGGAGCAGATTCATCACCCCACTGAGATGGAAACCTGCAACCACCATTGCTCACAATCTGATGCAAAGCAAGAACAGGGAGAAAACATAAACCATACTGGGAGAAACACAGCCAAATGAGGACCATGCCCTGAATTCTGATGGTAGTTCCAATCAGGGTAAGGCCAGTGAATAAATTTTTGTATGGTGACTCACCACCTGTATAAATCCCATTGATCCAGTGGGTCCATGTTACTTGTGCCTACCATTAAGATTCAAGCCAGTGAAACTTTCATGTCCCTACTTAGCAGATCTTTAAGTGGTGAGCCTTAACCCAGTGTCTTGGCCTGTGTTTTCAGTCTGGTGTAGAGAAGAAAGAGCTACTTCGTAGTGGCACCAAAATTAAATTCCTTCTCTAAATATGATCTTGCTGTCTAACATGAAATCTGTTCTCTTTTGTCCTGAATTTCATGACTTCTAATGATATTTGATCCATTTTTAATGGTCCTTTGTCTACTTTCTACCAATATAAACTGCTTCTTCCAATGTTGTCTGTTTCAAATTTGTTTTGCAAGTGGATATTGTAGCACCTTTGAGACTAAGGACTTTTTTGGATGAGCTTTTAGAGCACTAGCAGCCTCGTCCCCGTTGCGAGGCTGCTGCGCTGCAGGGTATCCCTTTTGGATGACGCTCTCCCCTGCCGGTACTGTTGCGTTACCACGGGGACATTGCAGCATTATACTTGGCGGTTTTCTAATCACGATCAACTTTCATGATTAGAAAACCGCCGAATATAATGCTGCAGTGTCCCCGCGGTAACACAACAGTACCGGCAGGGGAGAGTGTCATCCGAAAGGGATGCCCTGCAGTGCAGCGGCCTCGCAATGGGGACGAGGCTGCTAGCGCTCTAAAAGCTCATCCAAAAAAGTCATAACTGAAAGAAGTTTGAAGCATAAGCTTTCATAGACTGAGTTGACTTCATCAGATGCATCAGATGAAGTTGACTCAGTCAACAAAAGCTTATGCTACAAACTTCTTTCAGTTAGCTTCAAAATTACTACAGTATCTCTTTCCATACTGATCCAGACTAAAATGGCTATGTCTTTGAATTCTATCTCCATTTTGTTCTGATATTGTGTTTTTTTAAAGTGGTGATAAATAGCTTGCATGTCAATTGAGTAGCAAATATATTTCAGGCTTTAGTATCAACTTTAAAAGAGCTTTCTAAGGTCCTATCCCCCCCCCAAGTAGGTTAAACACCTTGGATAGTTCCTTTAAACTTTGGATTAAAACCCAGAGCAGAATAAAAGCCGCAGTGATGTGAAAACCAGGAGCTGCTACTATTCTTAAATATTTTCTTGTATGGATCTCAGAGGCTGTTTCTACAAAAGTTGGTGTAAAAAAAAAATACCATTAGAAACAAACAAACTTTTTCTGCCAGTGGGAGGCTTGAAGCTACTTGTCCAGGCAGCAAACAGATGATGCGAGCCAGAGAATAAGCAAGCAATTTTGGCTGCTGAGTTGCCACCTGCCCAAAACTGAGCCTCTTATCTTGATAAGGGGAAAACAAATTCCATCTGTGTGGCCCTGAGAAACTGCGATTAGAAGGCAGTCTTGGTACATCAATCCCTTTCTCAGCCTTATGCTCTTAATAAACCTGTTCCAGAGATCAGCAGCAACAAATATTATACTACAAGCGAGTATCAACCTCTCCTGGTCACACTAGGGAGGCAAAGCAAACTGCAGAGAGACCAGAGAAGAGGGAGAGAGTGGAGATGGAGAAAAACTGGACAGAGGTTGAAGCTGAAATCTTTTCGACGGAGTTCAGATGGGGAATTCTTTTCCAGTTTGGATGACAGTTGAAGCCAGAGAAGTTTGATGTTTGTGTGTGTTTGTGAGTGCACACATACACATGCATACATACATGTGCATGTGTGTGTAATAGTGGTGGCTGGTACTTTCCATGTCAGTAGGATGGTGACTCCATTATCCAAGGTGATGAACCTTGAATCCACTATCCAAGGTGATGAATCTGGAGTGCATTCTCCAAGGTGCTGAACTATACAAACTGCTGAAACTGTTTTGGGGACAGGGTCCATCAGCTTGGAAAGCTCTTTCAAAGTTTGGGCTAAAACCCTGAGCTGCTCCAGGATGTGACTGAGTGAGTTGCTCTGATCAGAAAAGATTTGTTCCAAAAATGTGTTCCAAAAATATGTTCCAAAATTAGCATTGTGCATAAAACAACAAAGTCCTGCAGCCAACTGCTAGCACCAACTGGACTAAATTCATGTGGAATTGGTAAGTCAACTCTTAAGTAAGCTCCATATTTATTCTAATGGGCAATTAACACTTGGATAATTACATTCTCCTTCTCTTCCTCCCCCTCCATCTTCATCTTCATCATGTGTGCCTTCAAATCAACTCCTACATATGGTGTTCCTGTCCTAAGGCTTCTTGGCAAGATTGATTCAGAGGGTTTTCCATTGTCTTCCTCTGAGGCTGAGAGTGTGACATGCCTGAAGTCACCCACTGGATTTCTTTGGCTTAATGGGGATTCAAACCCTGGAATTCTGGACTCCAGAACTCAAGCCAAGGGAGTCACATGATCCCTGTAACCAGCCCCAGTCAACAGAATGGCCACATCATTTTGGACCCATGGAAGTTTCTGAACAGTTTCCAAAGGCAGCCCATGTAGACCACCCATGTAGACAATAGTCCAAACAGGGTGTAATCAAGGCATGTGTCACAGATCTGGCTTCTCAAGGAATGGGCACATCTGGCACACTAGTTTTAATTGTGCAAATGTACTCCTGGCCACAGATGAACCCTGGACATCCAGGTTCAGATCCTAGCCCAGGGGTATACCCAAGCTGAGAACCTGAGATTTCAGAGGAAGAATAACCCCATCCAGCATAGGCTGAATCCCTCTTCTCTAATCTTCCTTCTTCCATTATTGACAACAGACACTGGTTGGAATCAGATGGAAAGGAGAGATAGAGTTGTGTATCATCAGTGTACTGATGACACTGAACCCCAAAGTTTGAGGTGATCTCTCCCAGCAGTTTTGTGTAAATATTAAACAAGAAGGGGGGGCAGAACTGAGCCTTGAGGGACACCACAGGCTAGTGGCCAGGGTGTTGAACAGGTATCCCCCCCAGCACCACCTTCTGAGACTGCCCCTCCAAGAAAGACCAAAGCCACAGTAAAACAGTGCCCCTGAGCCCTATCCTATAGCTGCAACCCAGGATACCATGGTCAATGGTATTGAAAGTGGCTGAGAAGTCCAGCAGAACCAACGGGGACACACTCTCCCTTTCAGGTTCCCTGCACACAGGCCATCTATCAAAGTGATTAAAGCTATCTCTGTCCCATAGCCATGCCTGAAGCCAGACTGAAATGGATCTGAACAGTGTGGTTTTTGAAGACTTTCTGATAACAGGGGGAAAATGCTTAAATTATTTGTTGCTACCTTTGAAAAGAAACTTAGTGAAGAATTACATCCCTCTGAAGCAGGAGCAAACCACGGCATCGGAGGGGGGAGGATCAACATTTGTCCATGACAAGCTGCACTGGCACCAAAATGCAACCTGGAAGTGAGCAGAAGTTCTGTTTTCTACATTTGGGGTTTTCAGCAGCTTTTGGGGTATAGTTTTCAGCAGCTTGGGGAGCTGAGGGAAAAGAGTTAAAAGGAAATTTGGTTCTTCAGGCAGTATTTTGGCCTCCCCCCCCACTTTTTGGTGATTGTGTGTGTCTCTACATCTGCCACTTCGAAACAATTTTTTGGAGGAGGGGTGTGGGTGTGGTGCGATTGTGGGGGCTTGTTGGGGGACAAAAATGGGGTTGGATCCAATCTCCTAATTCCTGCTTTTAAAGGTTCAGCAACAGACCTTACAGCAGGAAAACTAGAGATGGCTGCCTCTTCTTTTTGACTCAACATGATAGACATCCTATTTACATTAAAATCATAGAGAAGGTGAGATGGAATCCTTGACCCAGGATGTGTGATAATATCTCAGAGACACCAGTGACAGTGTTTTGTTTTAAAATGTTCTTTTCTTTCCACTGATCCTTCAGTTTTTCTTTCATATCTGTCTAATATGCATCCGACAGCGGAAGAGATGGTCTTTGCAGATGCCATTCTGAGCCAGGCTTCAGAATCTAAAATGAGAGCTGCTGATGTTAAAACACAAAACCTGCTCACAAAGTCACATTCTTTGACCATGAAGCTCAGTCTGCTAATTGTAGATTCATAGGATCTGGACAAAGAGGATTTATTTTAGGTCACCAAAAGACCTACAACCAACAAAATGATCTGCAAGACTGACTTTGGATCACGTAAGTGTGACTCTAATGGATAGAATTGATCAATATGGTCACACAGAGATGGATATACCTTCTTGCAAGGAAAACAAACACAGATATAGAGAGAAAGACAGACAGACTGACAAAGAGACAGACATATGACTTAATTGCTTACAAAATACGTTAGGAAGCTTGGAGCTAAGTTACAGCAATACACATTTCAAATAAGACCAAGGATTATGAAATGTGTTATGGGAAGCCTACAGAGACTAAATCCCCTGGGGAAATTATACTTATTGCAAACAAATGCTTTGCAAAATGTATTTTCCCTACACAAACTCACTGATAACAAAAGCATTTGTTGCAAGTTTCATAATTTATGCCACTGAGTTTCCTTACAATTTATCTATTGATCAATCAATAGATAAAGATCTCAATATATGAAGAGTTAAATAAGAGCTTGGCATTTCTAATCTCCTTTGGAAGGAGTTATTTAAGATTTTTAAGTGCTTCCTAATTCCTCCATTTATAGATGTAGAGCGATATCTTTAGAGGAGTCAATATATTTTAGAAAGTATATTTACTAGCAGACTACTTACACGGCTTAAAAAGTGCTCTGAAGCGTGAAATTATGCTTTACTGTGGTCAGAATGAAATTGGAAGAAAAAAATAATAATTCCCACCACACACTCTAAAATGGAACAACCCTGTTGCTTTAGAGATAATGCAGAGCTGGTTTCTGCATTCATCAAGAGGACCAGACAAAGTCCTGTGCAGTTCTTTGGGCATGGTCCCCCACATCAAATTACGTAAGGCATGTTGTAGCCCATGCTGTTTGGCCCCATGATCATGTCACTGAAGGCAAGTGAAGTCAGCTGTGACTGTACTCACAACTCCCCCCACTCAGCACAGCACAGCATTGCATGGGAGGGGTGCTTTGGCGACCTCCCATAACAGAGGACAGAATAAAATGTGTCCAGGTGCTGTGCATCGTGACGTAAGAGACTTGGGGCGGAGAGTAGGTTACCATTCCACCCCAGCATCTTCCTCTTTCTGCCGATATCAACCCACCCTCCTGCCTCTTTCACAGTGTAAGTTTATTGGTCGTGTAATGGGCCAGGTAGGAATTTTTCTACCTTTTCCACAGGGTTCTTTTTGCCTACCCTACACTGTTGAAGGGCAATGGAGAAGGGATGAGTCTGTTGTTCACCTATGCTGCCCCTTTTGGGTGAAGGGACTCTGGAACTATCCTTACATGTCATGTGATTTGGGGTGGTGGTGAAAGAGGCTATCCTTGGGGCTGGCCCTAGGGTTGTACCCTCACTAGCGGTCATGTGACTTGGGGGTCTCATCCTGGGGTTTTTCCTTCCAGTAGATGGTGTCTGGGAGGGTAGCCCAGTTTCTGGGAACTCCCCTGGGGCTCAGGTGTTTCGCCTAGGAGAAGCTGGGAGGTAGGTCAGGGTGAGACCAACTGCTCCAGCTGCTCCTTCACAGGTGCTCCCTGATTGCTTGTATTTCACAAGGAATAAAATATAAATATGTGATAGAATAAATAAAGTTGTCCATACTGTAACCCAATATCTTTAGGTGGTCTTGTCATTTCATGGGTTGGTCAACAAATGCTGTCTCACTGAAAACAAGCAAAGCCAACTGAGAAAGAGGGCAGGAGAGGACAAAAATGCGGGAGCATCTCTGCAAGGAATGCAAGTGGAGTGGGATGGAAGGTGGAATGCAAGTAATATATGAGAATTTGTTTTTATTAAGATGCTTAAAATGTTTGCAAAAATCCAGAGTTTTGTGCCAGACCGGAGTAAAAGTGTGGCAAGATCTGAAATGCAGGAAGTTGGGCTAATCATCAGTTATTCTTGAAAAGGAACACTTAGAACCTGTCCATTTTGAGAACTGCAGGCTGGTTCCTAGTAGAACTTTTTTCCTGATATAGCTCAGCTTTTGAGAAAGAAAAAAAAATCCCACCCTCAAGGCAATAAATCTTTCTAGATCCTTGACTACACTCTTGCCCTTCACCAATCCTTACCCTCCCTCCTCTCTTTTTTTAACAGAGAACAAATAGAATATTGCTGCTTACAGACAAGGGAAAAAATTATAAGGTTCATTTCAGAAGCAGTAAAAAAGAGCTTTTCAATTCCCCTTTTAAAATCACAACATAATAATTCTTTCACATAGGTTTCATTGGGCATGGAATGGTTTGAAAGGCTGAGATTGAACACTGTAGCTACCCTGTGGTGAGAAGGAGAATCTTCTGAGCATTCTGATACTGATCATTTTGCTGTTCATTTTACTGCAAAAATCCCTTTGGGAGGAATGAAATTTGCTCACTTGTGCTCCTAGGTTGTGTCTTTTCCAAACTGAACACCACTTGGCCATGCACTTTTTGACCTAAAGATCCAACCTATGGTCCCAGAAAGCTTTATGTAGTCTATACTTTTTTTTAAAAAAATGCTGAAATACTACATTATGCATTGGTAGTGTAAATCAACACTCACATACAGTAAGTGCACAGTGGTTGCACTCAGCCAACCCTTCTGTGGAATACTAATTTGTGCCAATGATTGTGCATCTGAAAATGTGCCTGTTCCTTCTTCCATTTGCAATAGGCAAATCTGCACAGTGGCTTTGGGTGCTATCCTAGCAAATAAAGTGATATACTGAAGGCACTGATAAATGGTTACATGCCAGCCCAGAATGAGACAAGTGCAGGGCTAGAAACCTCTTGGTTAGTCCTAATTAGAGTAGACTCATGGAATCACTTATGGAATAATACCACCAAAGGGTGTCAATATCACATGTGCTATCCTCCTCTCGTGGTTCCTCCATTCTCCCTCCATACTGAAGTGACAAAAAAAGGTGCCACTTTTCATTAGCAGAAGTTTCCACCAATGAAAAGTGGTGCCTTTTTTGTCATATCAGAACGGAGGGAGAGTGGAGGAAGCACAAGAGGAGGACAGTGTTGTGCTATAGCAGGACCCTTTGGCAGTACAGTGACGTTGTTCTTGTGAGCTCGTTGGGGGCTTTTAAAAGCGTCTGATAATCCCCATAGCTAAATTGAATTGATTCCATGGCCCTGCCTTAGTAAAGACTAAAATTAGGATTTTAGCTCAGGTAAAATGTTATACTTGTGGAACTCTGGTTATGTAATCATGAACTGAATAAGTCTATTGCATAATGGCCCCAAAAGTACAAATATCCATGTAAGGAAATGTACACAGGTGTATGGCACTAAAAGAATTCAGCCCTCCCTCCTCTGTGTGTGTGTGTGTGTGTGTGTGTGTGTGAGTGAGTGAGAGAGAAAGAGAGAGAGAGAGAGAGATGGACAGAATATTCAAAAATATTCAAAACATTGTCCATTTTATTTATTTATTTACTTATTTGTGTAGAGAAACCCTGATGAGAAGAATCCTGGACATACAAGAATTTTCACATTTTGAGACTTCTTCTGCACAAAATTTTCACATGCTAGTTTTGCACAGGAAAATAGTATTTTTATGTAGGAATATGATTGCCTCCACAGAAAACATCATTTTCTGCACAGAAAATGCTGTTTACTGTGCAAAACAATTGCTGTTGTTATCTGCCTTCAAGCTGACTTCAACTGAGGGTGACCCTATGAATGAGAGGCAAACCACATGCCAATTTCATGCAGAAGAAGCACCAGATTTTGAATAGGCTTCCAAAATGGTGCAGTGAAGACTTTCCCACACAGGGAAGAACATTGATAAAATTCAAGAAGCAACTTAGTGAATAATTATATCCCATATATGCACGAAGCTAATCCAAATCCCAGGAGTCTGCTGAAAGAAATTGAATTTTGTACATGAACAGTTTCAGCAATGTTAACAAAGGAAGGTCTTTTTGATGATAGTTTTGTCCTATTACGGGTCTAGCATGGCCAGATTGGAACCATTATTGGACAAGGCCTCGGCAAAGGAAAATAACAGTAATAGCATAAATGCTCATTGTCATAGGAGATGGTAGCTCAGTGTTAGCGCCCATACTTTGCTTTGAAAAAGTCCTAAACTCAGTCACTGGCATCTCCAAGTAGAAACTGAAAAGCCACAGTTGCCAGTCAGTACTAATAATACTAGGTGAGATGGACCAATGGTTTCACACGGTATAATTCAACTTCTGATTTTCCTATGTTCCTATGAGTGGAAGTGGTGGACACTGACAAAACCCCCAGGATGACTACCCTGGAGGATATCTCAGCTGAGGAAACATACCCAGAACTTCTGGTCCTCCACAATCAACCCTCTGAGAACTCCCATTGGTGGAATGCTCTCTTGCAAAGAGTGTTGCTTGTAGTTCAGTCAGATATGCAGGTGGGTGATTTTGCTAACAGGTAATAAGCCAGACTAATGACGCAATCAAGAACTGTCTCACAGGACATGAACACCACTCTGTACACACACAACCACACACACACATGGTTGTGTACTTTAGCAAAATGTCAATAGTCCAAAGGAGCATATCTCCACTGATGTCCCAGTTGTAGCTTTTTCCACAGGAGTGTGAAAGATGGTTGTACTAAAAATGGATTGACTTCTCTAGAAAAGCACCAAGGGTTCAAAGCAAAATGTGCAGCTCTTACACATCCACTTCCTTCTTCTCCTTCTCTTTCTTCTTCCAATGGTAGTCCTTCATGTTGTCTTGCTTGATGATCTATCCTTGCCCTGAATGATGATTAAAGACAAGCCTGAGAAAAACAAAGAAGGATTATGAAATTCATGTCCTCTAGGAAGAAGGACAATTTTAAACAACATGCCATGGAGCTCACACTGTCTTCAGCCCTACAGATGTCATTAGACTGTAATTCCCAGCATTCACATTGACTATGTTGGCTATGGCTAATGGGAGTTGTAGTTCAGCAACATCTGGAGAACTGTGTGACAATCCCACTCCTTTTGTAGAAGAATACCAGCAGTTACACTCAGAGCCTGAACTCAGTGAATTCATGCATCCTCAGTAAGCAGAATCAGCCATTTGAGAATCCACACCTGCCCAAGATTTTCCCAACAGACCCACCAAGAAGCTTCAGGTGACAGAGTAGTCCCTCTGTGCTCTGTTCATTATCCGCTGAGACTTTGGCTTTAAGGGCCTATGACTATACATAAGGACACAGATGAGCTCTGAATAGCATAGCTGCTTCTCCAAGCAGGCACACTCCAAATATGTTGGACTACAGCCACCACTATCTCCAGTCAGCATGGCTATTGATTGTGCTATCTGGGGAAGATGAGACTGATCACCCAACATATTGGGAAGATGCCCCTTTAGGGAAGGCTGGTATAGGACATGTATATAGAGCTGTCCATGGTCTAGCAAGACTTGTCTAGATGGGCTATCCACCCCATCTTGGAGCCCTGCAATCCAAACAACACAGGGCTCTTGATCCATTTTTGCCCCTGGACAGTCCTGATGTCACCTGGTGTAAAGAAGGAGGGAAGATGGGGTAAAGCATGTGAAACTGTTTCATCAAAATACCCAGGAAAAATGGATGAAGCCCTATAGGACCACAGGAATCCACACTGGCTCACTGGCCCATCTCTGCAGCTGTCTCCCCTGCCATCCACGTTGCAGTCTCCAAAGCCAGGAAGGAGGCCTGCAGCATGTGACCAAGGTTGGTCACATGCAGGGGGCCTTGGTCACGTGCTACAGGCCTCCTTCCTGGCCACAGAGGGTACAGCGCGGATGGCAGTAGTGGCAGCTGCAGAGATGGGCTGGTGTGTCCATGGGAACTTCATCCGATTTCATGAGGTGACAGAGGGGCAATGGGCCTGATCCAAGGCCAGAATACACAAGCTTCCTTCTGGCATATTCTGGCCAGTGTCGATGAGCCCATATTGTCTGATTTTTATCTCTGATCTCTTGTGGTCTCTTCTCAAGCAAACTCCTAATAGAGGGGTTGGAATTATTATTTTTTTCATAGCCCTTGGTCCTTAAAGCCAAGATAAGCTGCTTGGACTGTTTTAACTATCTGCAAAAGAGATGAAGAATGTTGTTTTAGTCCATTTTAAATGGCTTTGTGTAGTTAGCATTTGAAGTGTTTTTTATCTGCTTTCTTTGCCTTGATGCCCCTGATAGGGTGAGAGTAACTGATTGATTGATGAAAATTCTGGGGGGAAAACCCTGCTCTGAATTTACACTAATTTCAAGCATGTTTTTCACATGGGGCGTATGAGGTAATAAAAACAGTCCCGAGGCACACACATGCACACACACACACACAGCAAATCTGCTCCCACAACAATTCAATTTTTAAGGATGTTTGAATTAAGCCAGGCCACCTGTTCTGAACAGGAATTGCTTGTCATGCCAGGCTTGCCAAATACTTTATTCGGTACTGAAAACTGGCATACAGTAGTGCTGTAATATTTTATTGGTGGTAAATGCTACAGCAGGTGGCCTATAGCAGAGGAAGCATCACAGTTCTTATAGTTTGGTTCCAGCATCCCCTTGCAGCAAGATGTAGAATCCCACCCAGCTACTCCAGGACTTGCATTCCCATGGCTGGACCATCGATCCACTGGACTGTGGTTCATCTCTTCCAGGATGAGGTCAATGAAAGAGGAATCAATGGAAATATATAGGGCAGAACCAAAAAGGGAAATTGCTGAGCAAGCATGACCCACCCCTCATTCTAATAGTTAGGAGAAATGTATATGCCAGTTGGTAAAAGGAAAGCATACTCTTCCAGTCTCTTCCAAGCCGTGAACTACCAGGCTAAAGCAATACTATCTAGCAGGGCCTAGTAAACACCAAACTAACCTTTTTAGGCTGTTGAGCAACAGTTAACAATTGGCCAAGATGCTGACAAGGACTCAAGAACCCATCTGCCTGCTGGCAGGAGCTTTCCTCCCTTCACCACACTGTTATCTGCAATAACCCTCAAATGGTATTCTGGCTCAGCCAGTTTTACCTTATGTCCTGCCTGTGAGTATTCAGTTTCTGAGAGTAACACCTTACTTGGGTCCTTGAAGAGTTTCATTTGGTAACTTTCTGGGTTGTCTTGATCATTTCAGGATCGTTTTTGCCTGTTCTCAGAAGTGTTTTGTGATCCCTCCTAACCTGTTTATGTATAAAACAAAATGGAGAAGGGAGAGAGGATGGGGAGAGAGGAGGTTGGGTTGTCTGTCCTACACAGCTGCAAAATAAAGGGGGAGAAATGCAACGCAATCAATTTTTCTCCCCTTGATAGATCCATAAATCTCAGTACTCTGTCAATACAGCTAATGATTTGTGACATTATGGATTAAAAAAAAGAGAGAGAAAAGAATCCAGAGCCTCGTTACAATTTATGTCGTTGAAAATAACATCAACAGAGTCATAAAATCAAGGGTAAAAAGAACAGGCAGATCAGCACAATACAAGACTGACTGCTTTCTGTAGACGTTGACTGGCAGCCTGGACCAAAGATGGGGGAAATGTGGCCCTCTAGAAGTTATTGGATCACAGTTCCCATAAGCCTTAGGCATCGTAGCCAGTGGTCAAAATGATGAGAGTCACAGGCCAATGGCATCTGGAGGTCACTATTCACTCAGCCCTGGTCTAGAGGAAAAGGGCTAGGAAATACTTAGTGGGTGTACAGTGTTATTGTTCATAGGATGTGTATGACGGGAGTCTCATTTAGTGCTTTCAGTGTTGGAGTAGGGCTCTGGGAGGTCAGGCTTCAAATCCCTACCCAACCATGGAAACCCACTGGGTGACCTTGGGCAAGTCCCACTGCTTCAGCCTCAGAAGAAGGAAAAGGCAAACCCACTCTGAACAAATCTTGCCAAGAAAACCCATGATAGGTTCACCTTAGGGTTGCCGTAAGTCAGAAATGCTTTGAAGACACACAGCAACAAATGTTCTGAATGCTAGATGCTGGGCAGCAACAGATTGTTGGGTGGAAGGGAAAGGAGAGCTGTTGCCTTCATCCTCTGTAGATACCCAGGTAACCATCATTAGAACCAGGGTGATGGACTAGAAAGATATTAAGGAAATAAACTTGCCATCAGTGTACCACCCTGAGCACATCCAATCTTGTTTGATTGGATTTGTGTACTTCAATTCACAAAGTCTAGAAGTTCCTGGATTACTAAAGTAATGATTTACCCCACTCTATTGTCCATACTACCTTGAACATATAATGAAGAGCACTAAGCAGCTTCACTGGAATAGCAGGGATCTCCAGGCAGAGCTAAGAAAAGAATCCAGTCTGAAATCCTGGAGACCTGTGGCTACTGATCAAAACTGTCAACAGGGGGCTAGAGAGAGCAGTGGGGACAACCAGGATGAAGTTCCTAAGAGTCCAAATTCCATTGAGAGGAATGAAGATGAAGTTCCAAGCAACCAAAGTACAATCAAAAAGCACCAGGATGAAGTTCAAAGCAATCCACACTCTCTTAAAAGGAACCAAGGTAAAGTTCTGAGCAGCCCAAGTTCATTCAAGAGGGACCAGGATGGTGTTTAAAGCAATGCACATTCCATTAAGAGAAACCAGGATTAAATTCCAAGCAAGCCAAGTTCAAGTCTTGTTTGTTGTTGTTTTTTACCATCAAGTCAACTCAAATTATGATGATACTATGAATGAGAAACCTCCAAGAGCCTCAGTTATCATGCAGACTCAGGGCTGATGCTTCCTTAATAGAGACTATCCACCTGTCTTCTTATTTTCCTACTGCCTCTCATTTTACCAAGCATTATTGTATTTTCTAATGCTTCATGTCATCTCACGATATGGCCCAAGTATGATAGCTTCAGTTTATGCATGTTGGTTTCTAGGAAGAGTTCAGCCTTGATTTACTCTATTGATCATTTGGCAGTCCATAGTATCCATCAAATTCTCTTCCAGCACCACATTTCAAATGACTTGTTTCTCTTCCTTCACTGTCCAACTTTCAGAACCATATATAGAAACCAGAAATACCACGACCTGGATGATCCTGACTTTGGTATTCCATAATATATCATTACACTTGAGAAATTTCACAGAGAGAGAGAGAGAGAGACAGAGAGACACACACACACACATACAGAGTTTCAGATTTAAGATGATGGAAAGTTTAGGTAGCATAAATCAGTTCTAAGTTAGGCCTAGAAGCAGAGGTGTGTATGTATACACACACAGAGAGAGCATAACTCAAGTATTCTACTTCAAAGCTGTAACTTTTTAGCAGAACGTCAGCATGGAATGAATGTTTTATGGACACATTGGTTTTGATAATGGAAAGTCTGAGCTCATCTTCAGAAGCTTGCACGGAAGAAACACTTTGATTCACTCTCCCCTAAGCTGGCTCATGCGTGATACCCAAATGCCAAAGATGGTCTCCAAGTGTTTCACCTGTCACAAAAGGCTGACAGAGAAGAGCAGTCGAGTGGCCTCTCCATTATTGATAACTAACACTTCCTTGTGCATCTGAAAGCAGAGTGCTAGTCAAAGTCAGCCTCTCTTTGTCTTCTTTGCATTTTGTTTTATTGAAATGTTGGGAAATGTACCTGTGGCATGACAATGGATGTTGCACTTAGATCTTTTGACTCAGGCACACAGAGGCTCGGAAGTGACAAGGAAGGAATGCCTGAGTGTCTTCAGCAGGCGTGAGCAACCTCTGAGGCAGGGATGGCAAAAATATTTAGATATATTTGGGAAAATGTAAAAAAAAATGTTTTCTGAATTGTTGGGAAATCCTGACAAGAAGAGTACTAGAAGGATGAGAATCTTTGCAGTTTGAGACTTATTCAGTGTGGGAAATGCATGTGGTTTCCTTGGTGGGGGGGGGCGATTGTGAAGAACATGGCATCTTTGCATTTCTGGACAGAAACTGCATCTCTGGACAGAAAATAACAAGCATTTTCTACACAGAAAAATAACATTGCTGATCAGAAAACCAGTTTCCTGAACAGAAAATAACATTTCTGTGGAAAAAATGCTGACTTATCTGTGCAGGAAACTTGTTTTCTGAACAGAAAATACTATTTTTATTTTTATTTTATTTTATTTTATTTTAAATTTTTTGCATACAAGGTTCCTGAACAATGAATATTCTTTGAAAAACTTTCAGTTTTCAGTGACTTTCTGACAGTGATGAGAAAAATGGTAAAAGTAATCATTCTTGCCTACATGAATGAAATTTATGAAGATTTACATCCCTACTCTGAGGATCTGAGATCCATTTCTGCTCTTCCCTGACCCTCATGTTGCAAAAAAGTATAACTTAAAAAAAAAAGGCAAGCAGAAGCCTCAGTTTGCCACTTAAATGTGATTTTGACTTTTTGGGTGTGTTGCAGAACAGAGAAAAAGTATCAAGGTGGGCGATTTGTATCTGGACTTACCATGGATACATGAAACTGTGGATAATAATGAACCCTACTGAAATTAATGACTTGTGGCCTAACTTTTGGCAGAAGCATACCATTGGATTGTACTGGAAGACTTAGAAAAGACACAGAGAGGACATATTTTTATCAGATGTGGATAAGTGAAACTGTGGATACTAGTCCCGTGGATATGGGGGTCAACCTGTACTGGATGGACGCTAAATTTCTTTGAAAAAGAGAGGCTACTTTATTATTGAAACTGGCCCAAAGGCCACCTAAAAATCATTTTTAAATGACAAATTTCAACCACCCAAGTATGCTGGGGTGCTACTTTCCGCATTTATGGTGAATTTTATTTTCAGCCTGAGGGGGATTGGAGAAGATAGGGGGAACACACAATCCTCTACAAATCTAAAGCACTCCTAAGAGATGACCATTCAACCTCATTTAAAAACCTCCAAAGAAGGTGAGTCCACCACCTTCCAAGGTAGTCTACTCTGCTGTTGAACAGTAAAGAAGTTCTTCCTAATATTTAGGTTGAATCTCTTTTTTTTTTCATTTGAATCCATCTCTGCTTTATCTGTTGAATCTCGTTCTGTTTTAATATATTGGGGTTTTCAAATAATATTAATATTACTGTATTTTATCATGTTTTAATTATTGCAAGTCACCCCACCAAGTGCTGTGCAATTATTAGAAAGGTGGGATCATCCACGGCATCGGCATCTTCTTCATAATCATCATGGTTCTACCTTTCTAATCATCAACTTTATTTATATTCTACCTCAGTGGTTCTTAACCTGTGGTCAATAGACACCCAGGGGGCTGTGATGCCCTCACAGGGGATCTGCAAAGACTTGAAGGCTACTCAGCCCATGTGACAGAAGCCAAGGCAAAGGTTGGCTGGCTTGGCCTGCACATTGCCATTCAATCTGCTTGAGGCACAAACTTGCAGGACGAAGCAGGAGAAAATTCTTCCCTCCCAGTGCCTCTGAGGGAAGGTTTAATGGCTGGTGTAATTGCATGATGATGATGATGATGACAATGTTTTAAATCTTGAATTAAGTCTTGGGTGTCCTCACCAAATAGGGATCCCCTATTTAAAGAGGGTCCCTGGTTAAAAAAAAAAAGTTAAGAGCCACTGTCCTACCTTTTACCAAAACCAGGATTTGCAGGTGCTTATATGAACGAATAAACAGAGCTTTGAAAACAAATGTTGTGTGTGTTTTTTAAATGAACTACAGCTTCCAATGGCCATGTTGACTGGAGGATTCTGTAGTCTAAATGAACTTTTCCAAATCCTGGAGGGGTGTGTGTGTGGACTACACCTCCCAGAATCCTCTGGCCAACATGGCCACTGCCTATGATGCTGCGAATTCTGGGGGCTGTAATCTAAAAATAACTTTTCTGAACTCTGCAAATTAATCACTGAATGAGGTTTCAGGGATGCCTTTTCCATGGGTGACTAGCAGGTTGTTGGTTTGTTTTTTGGGTTTTTTTGCATGACTGCCTGGCAAGCGTCTGACCAAAGCAAAGTGTTCATGTACCTGGAAGAGGTTATACTTGTTCCCTCAGTCAGAAGATCTAATTGATCAGATTGTTTCAGGAACACTTTAATGAGTTGCGGAAAAAATCATTTTCTTCAGTGCATGACTCAGTCTCTGGAATTAAACAGCCATGACCTGGAGACCCATCGCTCCCACGTGGAAATGTCTCTCCCCCCCCCCATGTGCTGTCTCCGTTCACCCCAGCAATTACCTGCCATCGAGTGTAATTTCTGTCCGTGCCAGCAGCTGCCCGAGGCCCACAGAGGATGGCTTCAGGAAAGGTCTCGGAGAGGAGCTGCTTGGCAAGCGATGGAAATGTAAAACCCTGCTGAGGTAAATGCAACATGAAAAGGGCAAAGCAGAAGTCAGTGCAGCGGAAAAGGCTCATTCACAACTTGTGTGGTCGAGGCTTTGTGCCGCTGCAGCCCAGACAGGGCTGTGAGACTTCCTCAGGACTGGAGCAGCGACAGTGCTGAATGTGTCTCTCAGTTGTACTAAAGGGGTGACAAAGGGAGGGGATCATTTCTAGGGATGGGAATAAACCTTACCATTGTTGAAAATCAAGAGATAACATACCAAGACTTGTCCAAAATTCCTAAGAGAGCTTGTCATTGATTTTCCTTGGTTTTTTTCCAGGCTATGAGGCCATGTTCTTCCAGAACATGGCCTCACAGCCCAGAAAAAAACCAAGGAAAATCTATGGATGCTGGCCGTGAAAGCCTTCGACTTCTCCTTGCCGTTGATGCTGGTGGTTTCCACGTCAGTGAGATGGTGAATCCACTCTGGAATTTAGCCAGAACTTTAAAAATGCTATCCAAGGTACTGAATGTATTTTTGGTGATAGGATTCAGCACTTTGGATAGCTCAAACTAAGCCCTACAGCAGATTCCCTGCCTCATTGACATGGGAGTCCACAAGGGAAAAACGAGACACATCTCACAATGCTGGAATAATGGCCTTTTTCTTAGCTAAACAGGCCATATTTTCTGTATCTTGAGAGGCATCCCCCTTTTTCACTTGTGGTTTTCCTTGGATGCTTTCTTGTTTTTGTTCTTTTTGTTTCCACAATATGGAGGTCATGAAAGAAGCATAAAATCATGTAATCACAGCATTATAAAGGAACACAAGGGTAATCTAGTCCAACCCCTTGCCATTCAGGAATATGCAGCTAAAGCACTGGACAGATCTCCATCCAACTTCTTTATAAAGGCAAACAAAGAAGAAGAATCCACCACAGTCTATCCCACTGTACAAAAGCTCTTATAGTCAAGCTCCTGGGAAGGGCAGGATTCTGCCTCCTCTTTGCCTCTTCCCCTATGCTGAGTGAATTGAGTGCTAACTAGTTTTGGACATTGAACTCAGTTTGCAGCAACTGAAGTAAGCTGAGAACGAAATGGGGAAAGTTGGAGGAGGAGAGAAAAACTGGAACATATTAAAAGCAACTGAAAAAGTGGGAAGGCAGAGGATTAGTTGGAACTGTTCCCACCAAATCAGGACAAGTGGAAGTTATAGGCCAGTAAAAACAACCTCTCCCAGCAGCCTGGAAAATACAACCTCCTCCTTTCCATAGGCACAAGCATTCAATGAAATAACACGAGCCAAGCAGTTTTCTGAGTATTTCTGAAATCCATCAAGAAATGGAATTTGTACCTCAGTGGGTGCAAAACGTTGGACAATAGATATCAAATATGTGGTGGGCTTTGTCTCCCATAACTTCTTTCATCTTCTTTTTTTTCTACCTACTTGCTCTTTCATATGACAAGGCTCACCAAAATACTGATGGAGAAGAAAGCAGGATACTGTCAGATTGATTGTTTTTCCACAGCATGCTCCTCATGCCGTGTGGTTTTATCCTGCCACCAGCTGTGGCTGACTAGCGGCTGACAGAGGGCACGGCAGCAATACAACACATTGCTTGCGACTGTGTCATTTCTGCTGAGAAGTCTCCCTGTTCGTGCCTCTGATCTCTGCCTTGCTTTGAGAATTGTGAATGAGCCCATTTAATGAATTCTTTTATGGGATCATAGTAAGGAGTACACACACTCTGGCAACACAATGCCTGGTTCTGCATTTCCTCATGTGCACAGAAAAGGCACAGAAGGGGGCTGTGTTGGCGGAGTTTAACCTAGTAAAAGAGCTCAGCTCAGATATGCCTGTCATTTCTGGATTTCCTTTGTTGGAAGTTCAGAAGGTGTTGAAAGAAGATGGCTTTCAGAAACCATGTGTTTTTTCTCCTCCTCTGTTCCACCAGAGAACTGTTGAGATCCTACATCAAGGTGACAGACAGTAACTTTGTGTATGTATGCACTTTCTAGTCACCTGTCAACTTATGGAGACCCCATGAATGCCATAGGGTTTTCTTAGACAAAGAGTATGCAGAGGTGGCTTTGACAATTTCTTCCTGGGAAATATAGCCTACAGCACCTGGCATTCCTTGGCAGTCCTTCTGGGCTTGGGGAAAGTACTTCTTTTTTGACTGCCAGTCCCAGAATCCCCCAGCCATCATAGAGTGACAATCCAAGAAGGCACCTTTTCCCATGCTCTCGATGTTCTGGCCTTTAGCATTTGGGAAAAAGGGACCAAGGTCAGATCATGTGTGTATAGGTGCCTGCAAGTCACCTATTGAGTTATGGTGACCCCATGAGTGTCATAGGGTTTTCTTAGGCAAGTAATACTCAGAGGTGGTTTTCCCAGTTCCTCCCTCTGAAACAAAGCCTACAGCACCTGGTATCCATTGGTGATCCCCCATCCACATACTAATCAGGGCTGACTCTGCTTAGCTTCCAAGATCAAAAGGGATCTGGTGCTTTTAGGGTAACTTTACACTCACAGAATTACACAGCTGTTGCACAATTTCATTTCATTAATGAATTGTGATGTTGAACAATCCAATGAGTAACCCAATGCAATGTTACATACCCTGTCCCTGTACAATACAGACATGCACCCAAGCACTATCCACATGCAGTGTATATCCATGCATAATAGCACCACATGCCTAGCTCCACTTCTACAAACCTGAACTCAATGCAGATGTTCTGCATCAGACAAACATATGCAACTGCATCTTCAGGGGAACTCATACAAGTGTAAGCAGCCAACAGGATTCTGTCCAAAAAATGCTTTAAATGGTATCTGAAAAAGCCTGAATTTCGGTTACAGAACTCATGGAGCATCCACCATGACCTCTAGTATATGTCACAAACTGAGATGAGTTCAAATTTCTGAGGGGGAGGGACCTGAAATCATATCACCTGCATCTTTCCTGAGACCAAAAAGGATGACTCAAAGGGAAGGACCATAGTTCAGTAGTTTTCTCAATGGCTGCTCCCACCCTTTGGAACACCCTTCCCTGATTTCTTTTCTTTAACAATTTTGTAAGTTTGATCCTACAGGGCTTCAAGGTTGATTTATCCATCCATCCTTCCATAGGTCAGTAAAATGAGTACCCAGCTTGTTGGGGGCAATTAGCTAACACATTGTAACCACTTAGATAAGCGGTATAGAAATGGAAGTGCTATTGCTAAGTGCTATTGCAATTTTCAAGCAGGCTTTTGATGTATATAAGCAGCAGGGCTTATTTTATCCTGTATGTTTTAGATTTTATATGTTTTAAGCTGATTTTATATGATAGTTCCCTCCCTTCTGTGGAAGGAAACAAATATTCCTCTGCAGTATTCCACTTGTATTTGAATTTCCCAAAATGTTGTGCAGGTATTATTCTGCTGTGAAAAAATGTGTGTGTGTTTTTGTTTTTGTTTTTTTTTTGCAATGATTTTCTCCATAGAAAACAGGTTTAGGTTTTCTGAGCAGGAAATAGTGTTTTCTCTGCAGGAAACCTAATTTTCTGTGTGAAAACAGAGGGGTTTTGTGTGTCTGCAAAAACTCTAGATTTTTCTCTGTAAAATAATGCCTGCACAGCACTTCAGGATGTTTAATATTGGGAGAAAATTGCTCAAAATTCTCACCAGTATGTTCTCCCTGATAGAATTTTCTTCCTGTTCTAAGTCTTTTTGTTAAAAAAAAAAAACTGGGAATGAATAATTATGAACACTCTTTCCATCCCTACATCATTGGCAGTAGACTTGTCCTTTCCCAGACCTCCTCCTCTTCTTCCTTTCTCTTCCTCCCTCTCCTCCCTTTTTTGATCTGGACATGGCTCCTTTTCTTTGATGAGGTCAAGAAAAATGTTTCCAGAACATGTGAAGTACCCAGGCCTTTAATTTGAAATATACTCATGTACTCTTATATTATCAAACAACTGAATGAATGGGCACAGCTACCTCTGTCTTCAGTGAGATGGGATGAAGAGGTGAAGAAACATGAATGAAGCTCAAACACTCAATTGCTTTAAGCCAGAAGAAAAGATTGAGGTGGTCCAATCAAGTGTGGAAGGTTAGTGGTGCTGAAAGAATCAGCATCGCAGATTATATTGCGGCTTCTGTTCTGAGCAGGCAGCACAAATAAATGCAGGCTTAGGGAATGCTGCCACTCTGACCTCTCTTGTCCCACCATCATCGCCCCCAAAGCCCCTGTCTTTTCCTCCTAGAGATGTTCTAACAATTATTTAGCACTTGACAGCAAACCTACCACCTTCACAGAGTACAGAATCCTGGGAGTCATTGACCCTATCATTAAAACAACAACAAGCCTCTCCTCTGTAGATGCCCAAGCTCTGTGCACAGGATTTTTTTCCCTCTCACACACTCCTCAACCAGTTACAACTGAATTCAGCACTAAATCTACAGCTCTACCTTAATGAGATTCTGAAGCCTGAAAACAACTCACCCCCCGCCACAACTTTAATGAGGTAACCTGCATAGAATGAATTTGATTTTTTAAAAAAAAGATTCTGTGGCCAAACAAGTAGTCTCAATAATCCACTCCATCTTCCACTTAAACAGCACACCAAACTGACCTCATCAGATTTCCAAAGCTAAGCAGGGTCACAGCCTGGTAGGTAATGGGACACCAAGGAATCTGTAAAAGAAGTTACAGATATGTAAAACACCAACAGGATTTAGGGCAGGATTGTGTGCCCTCTTATTTATTTTAGCAGGAGATTTTTGTGGATTATAGTCAATTGCATCTAAGGACATGGACTGTAAACTATAAAAATCCATGCTAAAATAAACTGCATACTGTGGGTCCATAGATACTTAAGAAAAGAGTGGCACAAGTTGCACACACCCCATTCACTTAGCATTTAATATGTGAAACCACAGATAATAGTGAATTGTCATAGAATATCATACATTCACCCTGGATGACGTAGAAAATTCCTAGAGAGGATGCCTCCTAAGCATCTGGATATTATCCAGCATGACTCTATGGTCAACCTCTGTTGGAAGTTGACCATAGAGTTGTGCTGGAGGACCTCCAGATGCCTAGAGAGACCTCCCCCCCAACCATGGTTAAATAAAACCTCAGTTACTGATATCACAGATACGGTTGGGTGGGGAGAAATCTGTATAGTGAAGCAGGCAATGAAACCATTCACTTGCTGACTGGTGGTAATAACAACACATAATCCTGCCCTATTTCTAATACTCTATGTTTCCAGAGCTTGACAGTTTCCCTGCTGCATCAGCAACAATGTTGCTATGATTCAGCATCAAATGCTGCTGGACAGCTCTCGAGGCTTGCCAAGAGGACAAGGCATCCAAGACCCCCAGAAGCAGCAGCCACAGCAAGGACCCATGCGTCTGGGTTTCTAGCAACATCCCCTTTTCAGCACTAGCGAGATGACTCCTGCATTCCTTTCCCTGTTCCAATTTCCATCTGGGAACCTCCGAGTACAGCTTAATTAGACCGCATCCCAGCACCTGTCTGTGTCATAGGCAAAGCAGGCGCAAATTAATGGAGTCAGCAGTTGCTTTTCATTCTTTCTTTCTTTTTTTTTAAAGAAAGAACAGAAAAGAAAAGAAACCACTGACAATTTCCATGCAGCCAGCAAGAATCTCCAATTACATCTGCGTCAGCCCATGTCAGTGGAACCAGAGAGAGAGAGAGGGAGAAATTTAATTATTGACCCCACTGTGCAGAAGGAAGTGTATTCATTTGCAGCACATGAGCGGTGTGGAATGCTGGTGGTAACCTCAGGAAGTTGCTATTATTATTACCCTGTTATTAGAGGAACCATTGTTATATGGCAGGAATGGTGCAGAATGCTGACACAGACCAAAAATCAGTCAGGCAGATAGTCTAAGTTTCCTTTTTAAAAAAAATCTGCAAAGAATATGCACACACAGCTCTGCTAAAGCTATTTCAGTAAGAATGAATTGGTGTGCCAGCTATGGACTTCCCTGCACAGGGATTCCATAGCCACAGTAGTCCATATGCTTGTAAGCCGCCCCGATTGTTTTGACAGAGGGGCGGGGTATAAATATTATTATTATTATTATTATTATTATCATTATTAAATTCTCAGTTAGACTACAGTGATGAGCTCTACGTGGGGCTGCCCTTGAAGATGACTTGGAAGCTACAGCTAATGCAACAACGCAGCAGCAAGGTTGTTGACTGGAGTATCATACAGACAACACACAACACCTGTCTTAAAGGAGCTGCACTGGCCACCAATTCACTTTCAGTCTGCATTCAAGGTGCTGGTGATAATATCAAAAGCCCTAAATGGCTTGGAACCTCAACCCTTGAAGGAACACCTCTTCTTATATATACCTACCTGAGAACTATGCTCTGCTGGTGTGACCCTGCTCCATGTCCCATCAGTGGGAACAACACATCACAGAAGGATATGGGAGAGGGCCTTCCTGCAGTGGTGCCCTGTTTGTAGAATGCTCTCCCCTTGGAGGCCTGGTTGGTGCCAACATTGGTCTCTTTCAGGTGCCAAGCTTAAATATAGCTGTTTATTAAAGTCTTCAGGTTCTAATCTCATTCTTTCTTAAAGTGTCCATGTACAAAGTTTTCTGCTATTTAGCTGTAATTGTTTTGAACTGTTCAAATTGTTTTAATTGTAGGCCACCCTGAGATTTCACAACAGAGGGCAGGATAGAAATATTTTCACAAATAAATAAATACATACTTTTATACAGCTTTAGCTCCAATATGAACTGCTGCTGTGTATTTAACTACACAGTTGCTGGGATCATGTTGGAGTCTTACCTTACCAGTTAGTCAGTCTCCCTGTAGAAATAGTTGGACATTTTTATCTGATGTGGAACATCCACATTGCAGGTTGCAGAACCAGGATTGTACCTGTGGTGCATAACAATGTATTTTGTCTTCTTATTATTTTCATAACACCATGGATATGTTAAATGCGATGTTAACAATAATGTTTTGTATATTTTTATTTATGGCTTTGTGTGTGCTTTTATATGAATTTCCTTAATTTTCAATAATCATAGAGTTGGAAGAGACCACAAGGGCCATCTACTTTGGTGTAGTGGTTTGAATGTTGGACTGGGAGTCTAGAAGACCAGTGTTTGAATCCCTATGCAACACAGAAATCCACTGGGTGACCTTGGGAAGGTCACACTTTGTCAGTCACAGACAAAGGCGATGGCAAACCTCTGCATAGATCTTTCCAAGAAAACCCTAGAGTACCACTGCCATACGTTCTGGGGGCCTCATTTTAAGAAGGATACAGACAAGTTGGAGTGACTTCAGAGAAGGAAATAAGAGGATGATAAGAGGATGGAGAACAAAACATATGAGGAGAGGTTGAAGAAGGTGGACTCATTCCATTTGGTGAAAAGAAGATTGAGGGGTGACATGATATTTAAAGAGGAGGATGCAAGCTTGTTCTCTGCTAGCCCAAAGGACAGAACTAGGTCTAATGGTTTTAAGTTACAGAAGAGTAGATTTCAATAGAATGTTAGAAGGAGCTTCTTGACAATGAGGTCAGTTTAGCAATGGGACCAATTGCCTAGAAAGGTGATGGAATCTCCTTCTCTGGATGTCTTCACAAAGAGGCTGGACAGCTACCTGCTGGGGATGCTCTAGCGGAAGATTCTGTACTGAGGAGAAGGCTGGACCAGATGGCCCATAGGATCCCTTCCAGCTCTATACTTCTATGGAGGTACATGACAGCAATGTCATGTATGGTGTACTTGTTTGGGTTTTGGAATAGAACTTTGGGAGATCATGGTGTGAATCCCTGCAAAACCATGGAAGCCCACTGGGTGACCTTGGGCACATCACACGCCCAGCCTCCAAGTAATATAAATATTTCCAATGATAGCCAGCATGGTGTAGTGATCTGAATGTGGGCTGGGGCTATAGGAGAAAAGAGTTGGAATCCCCATTCAGCTGCAGAACCCTCTTGGCATCTCACATTCTCTCAGCCTCAGAGGAAGACAACAACAAACCTCTTCTGAATAAATCTGGGCAGGAACAACCTATGATGGGGCTGCCATAAGTCTGAGTTGACTTGAAGGCATGCAACAACAACAAAACCAGCAACAACGGTTTGAAGACTTGTTATACATGCAGATATATGGGAACAGGGAAACACACAGTCAGGATTCTACCCAGTTGCACAATAACAAATAACATTTGGACCTTCTTCCAACGTTTTGGCCAAGGAGACCAAAAGTTTGGGATAATGGGGAAGCTCTAGATCAGGAGTAGGGGGGGGCGAGGGCCTTTCCCCATACCATCCAAGACCCCCAAATCTCCACACCTCAGAAAAATGGGGGTGCAGTTGCCTCACAATGGACCAGAAAAGCTTGATTACCTTACCTGGACAGGAGCAAGGCCTGGCAAACACCACAGTTCCAACCTCAACCCCTAAACTACCCAGGAAATACTAGAAATCCTAACTGGATATGATTTCTGGTCACTTTGGAAATGTTTTGGGATGGATTTTCTGGTACAGCAGGAAAAATTATGGACAACTCCCAGTGGCCATGATTAATGAGGGATTCTGGGAGATGTAGTTCCACCCTCCTCAAAAATGCAATTAAACATTTGTTCCAAGCTCTGGATAGATCTTACCCATATGTTTGTATTCTTTACCTTCTCTCTTGCTTAAGAAGCACAAGAGTGATATAAGACCCCCCACCTTTGTTCACCTATGAAGGGGGCCAGGCAGAAGGCAAGACATATTCTGATGTTATAACCACATGAAAGTCCCAGATGTCCTCTATATGCATAAAACAAAAAATTCCTGAAGAAATTAAAGCGATAAAGTTTTGCCCTTTAGGGCTGGAACAATATCATTCTCTGTGTTTGCAAAGCACCATGTTCATTTATGGCACTGTACAAATAATAATGGGAATGAATTAATGATATTGATGGAGAGCAGGCAAGGGTGTCATAAATAAATGAACACACCATCTGCTGCCAGATCTGAAATTCCTCTACAGAAGGTTCAGAAATGTGGAAATATAATTGTCCACACCATTCTTCTTACAGCACTCTCAGTTTGTATTCAAATTCCACTTGAATTCCAGAGCTCTGCTTGGGTGTCTCTAGTGAATGATTTTCAAGCAAAGGATAATAGGAATCCACCTTATATGATGCCAGATCATTTGTCCATCTAGTCTGGTATTGTCAACTCGGAATGGCAGTATTGGCCATCCAGTGTTTCAGAGAACTTTCTTCCTAAGCCCTACAAGGCTGTCCTGGTATTCCCTGGTGGTCTCCCATCCAAGCATTAACCAGCCCCTGGTCTTGCTTAGCTTCTGACATCAGATGGGTTCAATGTGGTATGGTGAGGTACATGTGTGTATGTGCCTGTCAACTTCTGGTGACCCAATGAATTTCACAGAGTTTTCCTAAGCAAGGAACACTCAGAGGTGGTTTTCCCAGTTCCTTATTCTGAAATACAACCTACAGCACCTGGTATTCATTGGCGGTCTCCCATCCAGGTACTAACAATGGCTGGGACTGCTTAGCTTCCAAGATAAGATGGGATCTAGTGCTGTTAAGATAGTTCTCAAAAGAATTCAGTTCAGTGTTGCTTGATTTGTTTGGAGGAAACTCATTCCTTTTTTCTATTTTGATGGTGGAATTGGTCAAACATGGCCTGGAGCACTTTAAAGCTGTGTGACTTTAAACCACTGGCTTTAAACTAGCAGGAAAGGTACAGTATGTGATCAGCAAAAGAGGCAGCAACATTTTTTATTTATTCCTCCTTAATTTTTAACAACATGGAGAATACCTTGCAGTTTTTGAAAGCCTCTTTCTTCAGTTTGTGGTCTTAGATCATTGTCCAAGGATGATTTATAACACCTTGTTTATTTCAGAGGGTCTTGTCCAAAGAGAAGCACCTGACAGATTTAGGCCCATGGATTAGATTTCTCTATTACCCAAACTCCTTTCCCCTTAGCATGTCCAAAAATGCATACACATAATGTAATTACAGGGAGCATATAAATCCCTTGTTCAAACAGCTTCATTGGCTATCAGTTTATTTTTGGGAACAATTGAAAATACTGGTTATGACCTATAAAGTCAACACAGCTTGGGCCTACACTATTTGAAGACACCTATCTCCCCATATGACCCTGCCCAAATCATGATCTGCAGAGCTTTCTCTACAGTCTACCGTTCTTCCAACTTTGTCTGGTGAAGGCATGGGAGGGAACCTTTTCAGTGACTGTTCCTAGGCTATGGAATTGCCTCCCAAAGGATACTTGGTTACCTTCCCCAACCACTTTATTTAACAGTTTGGGGGAGAAGGATGTATAGTGGGGTGTCCTGTGTCCAGTTACATGCATATACATACACACACACACACACACACACACACACAGAGAGAGAGAGAGAGAGAGGTGTTGTTGTTACTTGCTTTCAAGTTGACTTCAGCTTATGGTGAACAAGAGACCTCTAAGTCACCCTGTCATCAATACTCCCACTCAAGTCTTGCAGACTCAGGGTTGTGGCTTACTAAAGCATGATTGCCTTTTCTAGGAAGTCATGTCTTCTCATGATGTGTTCAAAGTAGGATGGAGGACCATTGCCTCCCAAAAATAGTACTCTACGGTGAACTCGGCACAGGTCAGCATAAGAGGGGTGCTCCAAAAAAGCGATACAAGGACTCCCTGAAACAACTTCTCAGGCTTGGCCAAATTGATCACCAACAATGGTCCGCCCTGGCCTCACATCGGGAGGCATGGAGATGCACTATCCACAATGCTGCAGCCTTATTTGAGAACTCACGCCAAACAAGTCTTGAAGAGAAACGACAATGCAGAAAGAATGACAACCCGGAAACATCACCCAAGGAGACCTTCTGCTGTGCTTTCTGCAACTGGACTTGTTTATCTCGGATTGGCCTTTTTAGTCATCAGCACACTTGCAGAAAGCGCAGGACGAGTCCTTCCTGAATCTTTGTTTGCGAAGAAAAGCCAGAGAGAAAGAGACAGTAGTTTCACTTCAGTCTTCTTGGGTGACTTCAGGCTTGATTTGCTGTAGGACCCATTTATTTGTCTTTGTAGCAGTAAACAGTATCCACATAAGTTTTCTCCAGAACCACATCTCAAATATGTTGATTCTCTTCCTATCTGCTTTCTTCACTGTCTAGGTTTCACAGCCATATACAGAAATGGGGAATATGGTGTCATGGGCAATCCTAACATACACTTATGCAACGGCTGCACTATGCCACCCTTTTGCTGAATGCCAATGTGATACAACTGGTATCATATTTGCCAATATTCATGGCCCTTGATATGGAGTGAACTGTTGGGGGAAATAACACTCCGTTGGTAAATTTAGGCTAAAAGAGCCTTAGTGTTTAGGGTTCATTCTGACCTTGAATGAAGATTTATGACTTGATGTTTTGATGACTGCAGCCAGGCAGTCTGTATATGTTAACAAGTTGGGAGGGGTATTGTTTGTGTTTTTCTAATTAAGCTTAGGAAAATTAAAATATATATAACTCTCTCTCTGCTCAATCAGTATTCAGTCTTATTTTGTATCTCTATGTGGCAAGTTGTATTTTAGCTTATGCTGAAGAAAAAACAGTTCTTAATGCAGAAGACTGTGTTGTTCCTTTATTCTGATGGCTAGGATGAAAAGACTCTGCTGCATTTCTTTTGCTGACTAAATACTCTGTATATGCTCAGAGGTTTAGTGCACCTAACGTGACATGAACAAGTGGGCTCAAGCCCACCTTCAAGACTAGACTGAGGGGGGAAGGTTAGCCCTGGCCTCCAAATGATGAGGTAAAATTGGACCACCAAGACTCCCGGGTAGTTGATCCCCCAAAGACATTATCCCTCAGAAGAGTATTAAATGATCAAATGCTAAGAAATTTTAAGATAGAAATGGATGCTGAGTCCTCCCGGGAATAATAAAAACCACCTGCGATCCATTCAATAAGCTGTAGTGAACGCACATGGAAGGCACTTCTAAAGTACAGAGTGCTTCTAAGAGTCTTCATATTTAATGATTGAACAATAATGAATGGGAAAAGTAATGACCTCCTCTTGCAAGTACCTGAAGAGAGATATAATTAATAACACCCTGCTAGCCAACGTTGAGTCCCGCCCCATCTTAAAAACAGTTCTGTGGGCTCTACCTGCTTGTCCCATTATGCAATGGGGAATGAGCAATGTCTCTATCCACAATCCAGTGAATTTGTGGAGGAAGAAAGAATAAAACACCCACCCTCTATTTCCAGAGTTCCTCATCTAAGACACCCTAGAAAAGAAATAGGTAACTTGTAGAGCTCCAGATGTTGTAAGACTATAGCCCCAACTAGCCCTAGCCAGCAATGGTGAGGGATCATGGGAGCTGCACAACACCTAGAGTAGCACAAATTACCCAGACCCATGCTAGAATCCTGCTACCCTGAAGGCAAGTCTACACTGTGGGTAAAAACCTGATTAAAATTCAGACTATTTTGGCCTGGAGCTGCACCGCGTAAAATTCAGATGACTCTGGCCCAGATTTAAGTGGCTATGAACCAAGGCTTTGCCTTCCTGGTGCACAATCACTCCCTTCAAAGTCAGAACAAGGTGACCAGCCATGTGATCACAAGGCTGGCTGCTCATTCTGACCTCAGAGAGAGTAACCAACACCAGGGCTCTGCCTTCCTGGCCAATATCGGAATGAGAAAGTGGTACTGAGGAGGAGAAAAATGGTGGTACCTGTCAGGCAGTGCTTGTCCTTCCTCCCTACCCGCCCCCGAATCCAGGAAGGATGCATTGTTCACACTACAGTTTTCTCTAGAGTTTCAAGCAAACTCCAGAGAAAACTGAAAGTTTTTAAAACCTGGATTAAGGTGGTATATCCTGAGTTTGGTGTGGATAGGGCCATATGGTGTGTGGCCTTATTGCGACAGATTGAGGAATAATGCTGTACATAGTGTGTCCTTATCGGGGCAGATTTAGGTGGGGAGGAAATCCTCCCCCCCCATAGTGTAGTCAGGGCCTGAAACTGTCCTTAACAAAGACCACTAAAGCAGATGTGGAGTAGTGTGTGAGTACATTAGCGTGTGGAAGTTTAGAAGGGACCCATCTTGGAATTGATTCACACTACAGAATTATTGCATGGGTTATCCCACTTTTATGCCCATGGTTCCTTCCTATGGAATCCTGGGGTTTGTAGTTGAGTCGAGGCACTGGAACTAACTGGCTGAGAATTCTCATTGCTCTGTCCTCAACTGCCAACTCCAGGATACCATAGGACGGTACCATGGCAGTCAAAGTGGAATAATCTATCTATCTATAAAATGCTTGGGTATGTTCCCATTCCCAGTGTGCTGACTGGCTGCTTAGGAAACATACCCAAACCAATCATAGTGCTCTGTTGCCTGGCCAATCACCACAATGGGAGCAGAAATGTGTACCAGCCGCAAGGTTCAGCACACAGCTACCACTTCAAACCCCAGGAGGGTACATGTGCCAGACAACAGCCACAGTATTCTGGGAGATGTAGTGTTGAAACATGTGGAATGCTTCCATTCTAAGCTCCAGGCTACAATCACTTCTTTAAGGATCACCCTGAGTGATCACCTTGAGCCTCAGGCTTCAAATCGAGGGAGGGAGCATGAGGCTAAAAGGGGAGATTGAGTGACAGGAGCCCAAAGGTTGGAACTGCAGCATCAACCTAGATAAAGGGTCCACCACAATCTCTATCAAACTACAGCCTGGATAAAGATCCACCACAGTCACTATCAACCCAATTTGGTTTTCACATGCAAATTTTCAAAACCTGATCATGGCAACTCTAGATCACAGCATTAATCTGTGATTTATTATTTAAAAGAGAAAATGATCACCTGCTCACCCTACTTAAACCCTGTGTGCTGTGATGTTTTCAGATAAATCTGGCTTTCTAGGGCTGGTCTCCCATAAATAATTCACTGTTTCCCATATAAAGGAGCAACATGTTTATCACCCTTATTTTTATGCAGTAGCCAATGAAGTTTTACAGCAAGTATTTGGCATCCAATGAATCAAACAACAACAATGTCCATTTGTCACAGGCCTCATAATTTGCAGGCTTTAAAAACAATTCTGTATCAAGCTGAGTATTGCACACACCTCCAGAAAAACAAAAGACTCTACTTAATTACAGACCTCATTAATTAAAAGAGCACCACCAGGCTAAGAGTGAGAGGCTGTGCAGCAGCTCTCACAGACTTTAAAAGTTACTTCTGGGGACTGCTACTTCCAGAATTCCTAGTATCAGTATTTTCTGTGAACCTCTGCAGGGGTAAGCCATAAAGGCCCACCAAGCCTTTTTTAGGTTATAGGAACAAATAAGCGCTTTCAAGGTCAAGTCTGGGAGACCAAACTAGGAAACACACCTGGAGTAGTGTTACCAAATCTCTGGGCCTGACCTGACTCTCTAGTTTGCATAGGACATCTCCAGGCAGGAGATGAGGGTGGAAATTCTTCATTTTTTGGCAGAGGGCTCAGCTCTAGTCAAGAGGAAAGGCCTCTGTGCAGATCTCTAGCTCAGTACGTAGAACAGTTGCTTGTTTATAAAGGTTAATTAATTGTTGCAACTGCAACAGGACCCTCTAGGTTCGGGGGGAGGTTGTCTACGTATTTACTTAGTCAGCTTCCTCCTTCTATTCCACTCATTGTGGTGCCAGGGTTCACCCTCTGCTCTCCTCTGTAGCCACCTTCTGGCTAGAAGCAAGACAATTAGATTAAGTGTACTTTATCCTACAACCTGAACTAAGTGAAAGGGAATAATCCTCTCATTACACCTTGATCTGGGAATAACCCCTTTAACTAAGATTGTGTTCCTAATTTCCACACAGGAGAATATATGAGCGTACTCTCTCTCTGTTTTAATGGCACACGCTAAGGGCTCATCTACACTACCCAGGTTATGCCAGCTCCCCCTGGCATATCCTGGCTGTGGAGTTGGTCTGTTCCCTCCCCCCCCCCAATTAGGTGGAGAAGATGGGCTAGATTTCACACAGGATGCTGGCTTGTTGCTGAAGCTGCCACCACTGCCATTTTCTCTGTTGATGTGGAAACCAGTCAGGGATTCTGCAACATGTGATGGCAGGCCCTGTGTATGTGACCAGCCTCAGTCACATGCTGAGGGAGCCCTGCCTGGCTTCCAGGAGAGCCGGGGAGATGGCGGTGGCAGCAAGGAGCTGGATGGGCTCCTGTGGACATGCAGGGTCTGACCAGGTATTTTTTTTCCAAAACACTTTATCGGGTCCTATCCTGGTTTGGCCTCACTCCAGCCCCCTATCTACCCCAAGGGTTATTTGGACTGCCCAGTGGCAGATCAGAGTAAATGTCCTGCCTCATTTGGACTGCAGAGCTCTAGAATGGGGGGCAAGTTAGGATATTTGGCTGGTGTAGACAAGCCCTGAGCAACATGGGTTGTTACTTAATGCATAACACTTAATGACATCACCAGGGGCTGTCCCTAGGTCTCAGGCTTAGGCCCAGAAACCTCAGGACATCATAGAATCATAGAATTGTAGAGTTGGAAGAGACCACGAGGGCCATCCAGTCCAACCCCCTGCCACGCAGGAAATCACGATCAAAGCGTCCCCGACAGATGGCCATCCATCAGAACAGACTGTTACTGCTCAGGCAAAGCCCACAAGGGAACAGGAAGCTTTTGCACTCCTTCCTGTTAGGAGAGCCAATATCCAGTCTGGGGGCATGGAGTCACTCCATTGCTTAGGAGACCTCCACCAACACCATTAAGTCATCTCAACTTGTACTTCTGGCAGTGCCCCAAATGAGTTGGCAGTGCAAACTGGGTCTAGCTGGGGCTGCTTCAAAGGATTTCTGGATTCTGTGGAACCTCTTTGGAAGAATTAAAAAAAATTAAAAAGCAGGGGGAGAGGAAAGGATTCTAGCAGCTCTTTTAAGATTAACTCATCTGTCTTAGCATGAGCTTCAATCTACTTCTTCAGATATCCTGATAGAGTGATATTAAAACCACAGGTTTATTTAAGCATACCTACACAGTTGTGGGAATAGAATAAAGTATGCAAGGATACAGAAAGATGCAAATTCTCACCCTAGTCTTAAATCTTCAAAGAGGTGATAAAAGTCTTCAAGAAGCTGGTAGTAGTAAGAAATGACCTGTTAGTATTGACATATGAAAGCAATATATCTACTTGCCAAAAGTGAGCTCCCTTGGGGTCAAACCTTATCTCAGGAGGTTCCCTTTGCTTTATGTGCGGTTGTGAAGACTTGTGCATTAATATATATAATGTGCAGTGAAACCATTATTGGTGTTCATACCTCTGCTAATGGATTGGAATTTGTGAATATATATAACCCAACTCGGATGTTTCACTTTCTTGTCTTCCTTTGCATATTTTGTTTGTTTGTTTGAGAACTATGACTTGTAAGGTCAATAATGTATGTCCAGGAAGGCAGAAATGCTCTGAAGCTGGGGGGTTTTCTTTGGGGGTGGGGTGGGTATTGTCATTCTTTGGAAGAATGTTACTGATCTGAATCTATGCAATACAAAATCTTTGGAATTCCTTAGCTGTGGTTCTCCCCAAAGAGAAACCTACCTATTCAGCATGAAATTTTTCTTGCTAGGTGAAAAGTTCAATGGCAAGTCGATATTCACAAAGTTTCCCACTAGGGTTCCCTCAAGACCTTGCCACAACCTCTGGAAGAAAAAAGCTGAGTCCATGCAGTTAGAGAAACCTTCTTGTGCTGTCACAGAGCAAATGGTTTTGATATACTTTTGACCACAGGTGCTGACCCAACCATCTGTCACTTTGCTTATGTGACATTTGACATGGCTATTACTCTTGCCTGCATGACTGCAGCTGCTAATGCTGCTATTGATGGCTCAGGATGATGGAGATTCCAGTCTCTCACTGGGATTTTTCATCACTGCAGGTTGAAGAACAAATTTCCTTTATAGAATTAAACTGATTTATTTACAGTTAGCCCTCTACATTTGTAGATTTAACTCTACATTTGTGGATTATTTGCTGCCAATTCTGTTGCTGCGCTATGCCATTTTTAATAGGGACTGCAAGCTTCACAAGACTGTGAGAGTCTGCAAATGTATAATGAGGCTTGTAAGTCCCTAGCAAAAATAGGGCAGCAGCAAAGGCAGAGGCAAGCCCTGCCAGCTACCCACTTCTGCCTTGTGAAGAAACCCCACTACCTCAAAGGCATCTGTGGTGGGTTAAATCTGTGGATAATGCTTGTTTTTTTGTGTGTTAAATATGGTTTGGGGTCCTAGAGATATTTACACTTTTTCCAGTTTCATAGGGATCCTGTCCCCCTAACCCCAGCGAAACTGGAGGGCCATCTGTAAATCAGGTGGTTGTTTTAAAATTGCAATGTGGCCAAAAATCTGTCAGGGTAATATTGCTTTAAGTGCAAAAGGAAAAATGTTGAAGCAACAGACTACACTAACACAGCTGAAATGGGTTTGATCACAGCTGTGGCTAGGCAGAGGATAGACTAGCAAACACTCCTATATAGTCAAAGCACAAGACGCATTGTGTGTGGGTTGGTGTTGGACGAATTGCTGTTGAGTTTGTTTAATGAGGTTTGCTGTGTGTATACTGTGTTTGTTTA
The DNA here is from genome assembly GCA_030847615.1 of Gambelia wislizenii. Lineage (NCBI taxonomy): Eukaryota > Metazoa > Chordata > Lepidosauria > Squamata > Crotaphytidae > Gambelia > Gambelia wislizenii. The sequence goes on from JAUMIR010000007.1 coordinate 38,832,613, forward strand.
TGATGAAACTGAAGATAAAGACCTCTGATACCTTTGGATGGAGCTCGCTGTCTGTAAGTCTTTCTTATGGCTGAAAGTGGGTCAGAACAGTGAAATGGCTGCTAGCTGAAGTTTTTGTTTTTGTGCCCTTACTGTTGTGCAGTTCTTCTGTTTAGCTACTGCTAGGTTTGTCCCCAGGCTGTGCCAGGTACTTCTCAGTGGGCCTATACTGAGTGGACAAAATCTCAGGCCTGTTAACAGCATTTTAAACACATAATCTTCTCTTTCAATATTATTCTTTGCATACAGACATAATAATCTGCTGTGAATCTCTCTCCAGGAAAAAAAAAAGTTGCTTGAATGCGGGGGGGGGGGGCTTATATCATTGGCAGCAGCTATTTGAGACAACGTCATTCTGTATGTGACAGCAGAGCTTGGAAAGTTATTTATAACATTCCAATGAAAATAAATGGTAACAAAATTATAGTGTAACTCATTGCAAAGCCCTAATACTAACTCATTACCATTAATGTTGCATGCATTTATAGTCATTTATGTAGGGTCTGTTCAATGCATTTTTAAACCACCTACTAACCAAAGTTCCCTGGGCTGTGTACAAACTGTTAAAAACATCCACTACTTTAAATACATGAATAGTGCAATAAAACAGGAGTGGAAATTTGCAGCATACATTGAGCTGTTGTTGAATTGCAGCCCCCAGAATTCCTCACTGTTGACTCGGGCTGCTGGGAATTGTAGTAGAACAACATCTGGAGAACTGTTACATTCCCGCCTCTGTAAGAAAACAGTGACTGAAGGCACAGAATAGAAAATTGGCGAGTGTGAAGCATTTCAACATACAAAATCAAATTAAGACTAGCACCAGGATAAAAATGCAAGAGTGTAAACACACACACACACATTTTTAAGGAAGTGAGTAACTTGTTATATTTCTCATTTCCTCCCCCCATTATTTTAGCACCTTTTTCTGGGAAAGAATCTACAAAAATAAGAAAAACAGCTTTTTTTAAAAAAAAAATGCTCCAAGAAAGCATTTTTAACCTACCAAAAACATCAAGAAAAAGCAGCGTGTACTTTCACATAGGTTGCTTTCCAGCTCTTGTGAAAGATGTGCTATCATCATATTGGGACATCAAGTCTTATGTGATTTGAATAGTGATATTCAAGGTGGTGATCCAAGGACCAGCATGTGTCTATAAGCCATAGGCTGCTGTTGCCTGGTGACTTTCCAAGAAAGAAAAAATTGTAGTCAATGGGCACACATATGGCACTAGTTCCTGGCGCACTGGGGGGAATTTGCTGGTCACCCACATCAAATAATTTGGGAAGTACTCATGGAGAATATGACATTTTGTTTTGTACTGCTTAAATGGATCAGGGATCATGCTAGGCTGCTGTCTCAACCCACGGTTACCCAAGAGCCATTTCATATGCTACAGTTCAAGAGAGGACTGTTATATGCTCTGCATAGGACTATCCCTAGAAAATATCTAAAAACTCCAAAATGATAGAATACAATGTATTATCCCAGTATTGTGTCACCTCCTTTTCTTACATAGACTCTTTATTTGCATCTGCCACAAGCCACAATAAGACAATAGTATCCTAAGTAAAGTAAAAAGTTACAATTTTACAGTGTTCATAAACCATTATAGTTAAATGAAGTCCATCTAATATTCAATGCAAAACATTCTGAAAGCTACAGTATATAAAATCAGGACTCAGAAAACCATGCTCAGTCTTTTTTTTTTTTTTTTAAACCATCCACTATGAATTATGCTGTCACCATATTATCTTGGTCTGCTGAAAGAAAGAATACATAAAAAAACAACAGATGAGCACCTTGGCATAGATGTCAGGAGAAGGTATATTGCTTACATTTGCAACCTCAACATAAGATGCTGCTCCTTGCCTTTAAAGCCAGGAGGAAAATTTGCAGATGACACCGAATTGGGAGGAGTAGCTAATACCCTAGAGGACAGGATCAAAATTCAGAATGACCTGGATAGACTGGAGAGCTGGGCCAAAGCTAACAAAATGAAATTCAATACGGAGAAATGTAAAGTACTGCATTTAGGGTGGAAAAATGAAATGCATAAATATAGGATGGGAGAGACCTGGCTGAATGAGACTACGTGCGAAAGGGATCTAGGAGTCCTAGTAGACCAAGTTGAACATGAGCCAACAGTGTGATGCGGCAGCTAAAAAGGCCAATGCGATTTTGGGCTGTATCAATAGAAGTATAGTGTCTAGATCAAGGGAAGTAATAGTGCCACTCTATTCTGCCTTGGTCAGACCTCACTTAGAATACTGTGTCCAGTTCTGGGCACCACAATTCAGAAAGGATATTGACAAATTGGAGCGTGTCCAGAGAAGGGCAACTAAAATGGTGAAAGGTCTGGAAACGATGCCTTATGGTGAGTAGGGGATTGTAAATAGTCCTCTAGACAGATTCAAAGACTTGTGGGGTGTGTGAAAACAGGGCTTCAGAAGTTGCATTGTTGGGATTTCTCAATGAGCCCTTTTCATGGTTTCCTTCTGATTCTTCCAATATTCTTTCTATCCTTGGCATTGTGCATACAATAATAACGCAATATGTGTCTGCGCCTGAAGAATTACCCCTTTGTCAAGGTGAGAATGTTTGAAAATCCTGTCGGCTTGGAAAAGTCAGTTGCCTTTTGTTATATCTTCTTTTAATCAATACAATTAGACTTTCAGATTGAAGAGACATCCAATTTCATCCGAAGGGTCTCTTCCTTTTTGCCGCTCTGCTTTCTTCTCCCAAGCGTCTATGGGGTTTGTGTGTGTGCATGTCTTCTAATTGGCCTTTATCAGATAAGTGTTCCCATTCTAGTCAGAAACATTTCCTTAGAGCATTGATAATGTCTCTCACCAGAGAAGCAGAGAAAAGAGAGGCTATAAAGGAGAATCTTTGCAATGAAGTTTCTGTATGTTACAAGTGGGACCATTTAGGGGGTAAGATTGCCTCCTGTGGGCTGGGTGTCTTCATCAGAGTGACTCCATCCACCAAATACCACAATCATAACACTGTAAGTCCACTTCAGCTGCTATGGCTGTGTCCCTGATGGAATCCTGAAGTTTAATTTATTTGTTTCATTTATTTCAAGTGGGACACAAGGCGGCTTCCAAAGTAGCCAATCTCTATATTAGTTTTGAAATTCCACTTCAGGCAACATCCAATGCAGGAGTGGCTGGTGCACTCATGTTAGTGGGACAATGAATCCACTCCAGGTATTAGTTTAAATGTCAAATCAGCTATCTAAGGTGCTGAACCTAGTTTGGGGTTATAATGCAACACCTCAGAGAGCTCCTTTAAAACTTGGAATAAAACCACAAATTGATTGATTGCCTTGCTGACTCTGGAGCCACCAGCTACCATTGACCCTGTGGCAACATCTATCCATTCCAATGTTTAATGTTCCTGCTCATTATTGTGGGGTAATCACATGCAGATCTTATCTTGAAGAACCACTATTCCAGTAGTGCTGGTAGTCCCTCCAGTGATGGAGATCACAAATTATTTAACACCATCATTGTGTTCAAAACTCTTGTGGCCAAATTGTCATGCAGAGGTCAACTTTCTCTGTAGCTACCTTGGCTGATCCTTGGGTGGCAAACATGAATCCTTGCCAGCTTAGTCAAACCTGCCAGGGCTGATATTCCACTGGCATAACCTTTGAGAGCTCCATCTCTATGCCACGATGTGATGGACAACGTAAACCTATAAGTAGCATAGCATGCCGAGAAAAAGCAATGTTTATAGGAATGTGATGGGGACAAGTCTGGGGACTCATTGTGTAATGACTGGAGAAGATGGAGGGAATTATTCATGACTAATTGGTTATCCTTAAGGCTGTTGTCTACTTTGAATCCAACCAACCCTGGGAAGCAACCACTGAAAGAACTTCAACATTCTCTTGATATTTCTAAATTGGCAACTTCAGTCTATTCCACCCTTCTGGCTCTCTGTTGCCTTGCATCTTCTCCATCACCTTCCATCTTCTCCATCACCTCTGCCTTTCTTCTATCTCTGTAGTTTCCTCTAGTGGAAGCTTTTTCCTCTACTTTCATACAATGATACTAGAAACAATTTTTTTTTCTGATTAACACACATACACACACAAACACACAAAATGTAGAGCTGACATGAAGACTGAAGCATCTCTGTGGGCATGCTGCTCTATCGGTCCATCAAATAAAGAACGTTCATGTTAGGTAATTAGTATTTGATATTTTTTCAAACAGATGGGTTTTCTCTGTCTGTGAGCACTGCAGCCTAAAATCAATCTTGAACAAATATTATATTAATTTTCCAGCTTCTTGTCTCTGTGGACAACCCCCCCCCAACATCTTCCTGTGAACGCAGCAATGACGAGAACATTAATATTAGATAATGATTACTCTGAAAGATTAAATGGAGGTGGGGAGAGAATGGGACAAGTGAAGGCAAGTGTCTTATTAAATAGTGAGTGGCATACCAAAAATGGTTTCATAGTGACTACTACTACTAATACTAATACTAATACTAATATGAAGGAGGGAAAGAGAAGCATTGACAGGGGCAGGGAACTGATCTATTAGGTGAAAATTAGTTGCGGGAGAAAGCTTATTGGGGTGGTAAGCAAGTCAGCTTCTGAAAGACAAAGCTACTAGTGGTATTGTTTTATAAGAATGTCATTCAGTGGCTGTTGTGGTTCCTTGGTCAGGCCTCACCTAGAATACTGTGTCCAGTTCTGGGCACCACAATTCAAAAAGGATATTGACAAATTGGAGCGTGTCCAGAGGAGGGCGACTAAAATGGTGAAAGGTCTGGAAACCATGCCTTATGAGGAAAGACTTAGGGAGCTGTGTATGTTTAGCCTGGAAAAAAGATGGTTAAGTGGTGATATGATAGCCCTGTTTAAGTATTTGAAGGGGTGTCACATTGAGGATGTAGCAAGCTTGTTTTCTGCTGCTCCAGAGAATGGAACACGGAGCAATGGATGCAAGCTCCAGGAACAGAGATTCCACCTCAACATGAGGAGGAACTTTCTGACAGTAAGAGCTGTTCAACAGTGGAACACACTCTCTCGGAGCATAGTAGGTCTCCTTCCTTGGAGGTCTTTAAACAGAGGCTGGATGGCCATCTGTCAGGGATACTTTGACCATGATTTCCTGCGTGGCAGACGATTGGACTGGATGGCCCTTGTGGTCTCTTCCAACTTTGATTCTGTATGTTGAATCTGCTCTGGAAGTCTGAATTTTAACAGAACTGTCCAAGGTGCTGAACATACATTGGAAAAGGGTTCAGCACCTTGGATAGCTTCTTGAAAATACACATGAAAGCTAGGAGTAGATTTACAGCCCCACTGACATGGGAACCACTCATTGGCAGCTTCTGCATTATAATTTCCTGCAGCCAGCTGCTAAAGCTGCAGTTTCCTCCTTCTAGGAATGTCCACATGGGATATCCTACTCCAGTAAGGATCATGTAATGAACGGATGGCATCTGAATGTTACAATCATAACCAATCTGACTGAGAGTGAGGGCAAGTGAGAGAAATTTCAGTGAATAACAGTCGGGCTGGAAGGAATACTGTGGGTGAGATGGGAGGGAATAGCAAAGTGGTGAAATGCTCTCTGGCACTGCTGGAAATGCACATGAATGACTTTTAGTTGTTTTGGCTCAATTCTCTACTTGCTGCTTTTCTTTATTCTTTGGTTTGGGATTTATTTACCTTTATAGTCCAAATCAATTGTTGAGCCATTTCCTCAGGACAACAAGTTCTCAACTTCACCTTCTAACAGTAAATAAGGCCATGCCTGAGAGCCTACATTGGGATTGTGTAGCATAAATCTACATATCTGATGTTATGCATTGATTGTGCTACACATGTGCCATAACGTTGAATGACAAAGTTGCACAACTGAATGCACACCCCAATGGGCAAACGAATCTGCATGCACACCCAATGTGAATCACATGCAAATCTGCACCCACATCTGAACTGCATGCACAAAGGCACCACATGCATGAGTCAACTTGTGCAAATTTTAACTGAATGCAGATATTCCATCTTGGACAAAAATGTCCAAACATTTCTGTAGGAAAACTTATGCATATGCAAGACACCAATGGGATTCTGGCTGCTCTCTCTACAACTTCTAACAGCTCAAAACCATGAACTCCTCTTTCATGATCTAGCCCAGAGAGGTGTGGTGGAAAGATTCTAATCAATAAGTGACCAAGCTGAGGGCAAAATGAAAATGGTTATGGAACCAGCAGGTAAGCAGGAGATTGGCATCTTCTTCAGCACTGGCCTGTGGCTAATAGAGAGCACATCAAGTCTCACTCAGAGCAAGATATGCATGGGGTTAGAGACAGCAGACTCTATTCTGAAGTAATTTGCTTCAGTAGAGTTTGCGATATGAAGCCATTTGATGTCCCTGGACTTGAGAGCTGAGAGGTGCCCTCCAAAACTCCAATTGATTCTGGGAAAGAGTAGTCAGACTCACGGTGTGGCATGTGCATTATCTCCTTGAGGTGGAGATGATGAACATCTCATTTTCTCCCAAGCTTTCTCTTCCATAGAATGCTATGAAATTTTAGGAAGATGTTTATCTCAGCTACACACTCCTTATGTATGTTCTTAAACTAGTATTTCCTATCTTCTGTTATAAGCACGGGGACCTCTGATCTGCTAACCAGACATGGCTCTTAGGTGTTCCCTATCTCACCTGTTAGCGTCTTCCGCTGTTGTGACTTATTAGTGATTGGAAATTAAAAAAAAAATACTTAAAGCCTAGGGAGCTGTTGCATGGAACCAAGCTGTGATTTGCAGTCCTGTAAACTAAGGAGGATGAACAGAGAAGCTGGGAAAGGCTGCATCAGTTTGTTTTTGCCTGAGTCTACAGGGGAGGGCAAGAATCTCCCCACTTCTGTCCTCTTTTCCCACAGAGTAAAATTCAGTGTAAACTACATTCAAAATGTGAACTCAGTTTGTAGCAATTTACGTAAGCAGAGGAGAAAGCAACAGGAGGAGAGAAAAATGGGACATTTTAAAAACACTTTGCACCTACTGGAAAAGGCAAGATTGTTTAGATGGAATCTCTTTTCCTGTAGTTTGAGTCTATTGCTCCATGTCCTAGTCTCTAGTGCAACAGAAAACAAGCTTGCTCCATCCTCAATATGACATTCCTACATATTTAAACAGGTCTATCATGTCACCTCTTACCCTTCTCTTCTCCAGGCTAAACATATCCAGCTCCCTAAGCTGCTCCTCATAGGGCATGGCTTCCAGACCTTCCACCATTTTGGTTGTCCTATTCTGAACACATTCCAGTTTGTCCATATCTTTCTTGAATTGTGGTGCCCAGAACTGGACACAGTATTCCAGGTGAGGTTTGACCAAAGCAGAATAGAGTGGCACTATTACTTCCCTTAATTCCAAACTCACATAGTTTCAGTTTGCAATAGCAGAACCTGTATTTTCATTCCCTCCAGAGGAGTCTGGTGAACATTTAAGACCCTCTGTGCCATATAATAAAGAGGGGGAAGAGGGGGGGGCGAATCCTCTTAAATTGACATTCCAACAGGCACCAAAGATAATTTGATACTGTATTATTTCCAGCAGCCTCCTGGCTGCTTTGTGCTTGCAGAGCAAAGGAATGTCATTAGGGAAGCTGAGATATCCTGAACTGACCCTCTACTTTCAGCCTGGTCTGTCCACCTCCCCTGTGAATTCCATCTCTTCCTATCACTTCCCTTTCCCAGGTTGGGTCTGATTGGGTACGGATTGGTTTTTCTCACCTCTGATGGGAAAGGGCATCAAATCAGAAAGACCTATAAGGGAATGTAATGTGTGTGCTGATCTTTTTTGATTTTGGTGGTTTTAAAAAACCCTTTTCAAATAGAGCTTGCTTGAAGACTTTAAGACATTTTCTGTCTTATCTATTTTTATATGGCATTTACAGCTGTGTATGTAACATGGTTCGTTGGTTCATTCCTTCCGGTTTTTATTTGATTGAATTACAGGGACTGAAGGGAAATGAGTTTTACCCAAAGGAGAACAAACATGGGGTAGGAGGGGAGAGTTCTTCCCTGACCTGTACAAGTAGCCTAAAATTATAGCTATGATTTCATGCATCAGCAAATGGTTGTAAGCAATACTTAAGCTGTACCACTTAGTCTTTGGGCTTCCATCAACTGATTGGTTTTGATTTGCAAATTGTGTGTGTGCCCATGTGTGTACCTTCAAGTTGCCTGTCAACTAGGGCTGTCAGGTGTTCCTTATTATAAGAGATGCCCCCTATTTGAGAACTGGAAATCTTTTCCTTTCACATAGGAACAGCAGCACATTTGAGGTGTGGGCCCTTCATAAGGATAGAAATGTGTGCTCCATGTAATGTATGAATGTGGACAATATATTAAATGTACACGGCTTAGTTAATTGAAATCAACACCTTCATTTGGTGTTGAGATAGAACACAAACTTGTTAAGAACCATTTCCTGATTGTTTACCCATCATGTCTTGAATTTCAACTGCCCCTTTTTGCTGTTTTGGAAACCTGACAACACTGTCGACTCACTGTGACCCCATGAATTTCTTCCAGCCAGTTTCTTTTTCCTGCTGCAGTGTTTTCATACTGAGGAGGCCTGGCACTAGTTTCCTTGTTACATTTTTTTTTTTTTAAATCTGAACATGATCTGTAAGACTGACTCAGGAAGGCATGTTTTCTTTCTATACTATCCACATTTGTGTTAAGAACAGAAATCCCTTCTACCTTCTGCAGTCTGGGTTGGGAATCAGGCAGGTCTCCAGATGTTGTTGGACTGCAACTAGTCTGCACAGCCAATGGTGAGGGATGCTGGGAGTTGTAATCCAGCAACATCTGGAGTGCTGCATGATTCCCACCCCACACAATCACACACCTTCCATATCGACACAATAGCAGTTTGTGCGGCTTCCATGTCAGTACGGCAATGACTCCATTCAGGTTTCAGTTCAAACTTTTAAAAGAAACTGGTCAGGGCAATGGACCTGTTTGTGGCACAGAGTTCAGTACCTTGGATTATTCCTTTTAAATATAAACTGAAACCCAGAGCAGATGCACTGCCCTGCTGACATGGAAACCATTGGACCTTGCTTGCCTGGGAGGTAGCAATGTACCAGGTGACACTAGACGGACCTGACCTTCAGGTTGACTCCTGGCAACCTTTGTTTTTTGTTTTCAACATCAACCATTTTAAAACTGGGGTTTATATTCTTTTGAATCTGGCACCACTACCTGCCTTGCAGACATTTATAATTGTACCAGAAGATCTGTTTTAGCTAGAAAATATGTCTTAAAAAGAGGAAAGGGAGCGGGAACAGGAAGAAAAACAGGAGGGGGGATCCCAACCACACCCTATGTCCACAAGTCAGTTGGTTCTCAGATTTAACTTCAGGTTAAAATAAAGTTTAAATCATGAAAAGAGGTGGTACATCCCTTGCCTGCAAAAATGGGGGTGAAAGAAATGGTTTTGTTGCCTCTTCAGGAAAGTGCGGGCAATGAGCATTGCCAGTAGATGGCAATGAAGAATATGTAGTGTGCACACATACAGTATATCTATATATCTCCCGCAGGATGCGGACTTTTTAAATGGGTCTCTTCTCAGGCTCAGCCTGCTCAGCAGAGCTCTGATTCCGCAGCTCCAGCTCGAAAGGGCAGCTTATCTCTCAGTGACAGAGCTGGCCCAAGTCATTTTGCCATCTGAAGCTGAACAACAAAATATTCCCTACCCTGTAAAGTCATGGGTACACAGTCCCCAAGCCCAGCCAATTTCCTTTGGAACCTGCAAGAGAAAATCCCTTAAGTTTTTCCCCCTCATATAGAAGGGACCTCAGTGGAGGGAATGTGCATGCTTAAGAGGAGGCTGTGTTCCTTGGGCAGCACTGTGGTTTCTACACTTGCTCCAAAGCTAAAACTTAAGAGCTCAGTGTTGGCAGATGCCTGGGGGGATCTGGAGAGAGTACTGAGAGTCATGCTCTGGCATTTCCATGCTCTAGAGGCCTGTCAAAGGATGCACCTGAACATTATTTTTGGAGGCTATTATAGAGGGATTAGCAGACAGTTGTTTCAGGAGTTGTTTCCTTTGCTCTCATTCTGTTTCTTTGAGAGACCTGAAGCCAAAGAGTTGACTAGTAAGTTCAAATCCATTTACTGCCCTATCTCTTGGCCTCCTTGCTGCTTTGGTTGGCAGTGTGTCTTAGAATGTGAGGAAGTTATTTTGGGCCATGACTTCCAGAAATTAGATAGAGAATTCTGGGAGCTGTAGTCCCCAAAATTAACTTTTCCAGCCTTTGATGTATATGTAATAAGGCAATTTCACATAAATTAATGAAGTGGAGATGGTAAACAAGACTTAACACTTGCCAGAAATTGCAGATGTTACTTAATCAGGGAAGAGCCTTGGAAGAAATATTAAGGGTGGTGAAGGGATCATGGAAACCTCCTTAAACCATGGGTTGGGCATTGCTTTCTAGATATTGATGGAGTGAAACTCCCATCAGATCTAGCTAGTGCAGCCAATGGGGAGGGATGATGGAAGCTATAGTCCAACAACATGCAGAGGGCCACATATTTCACACTTTTGCCTTTGCCTTGCTACCATATAACCACAATGAAATCTATGCACCCCAGGGGTGCATTCATACTGCTCAGTGAAAATAGTTTGATAACACTTTAACTGCCATGGCTCCATCCTATGGAGTCCTGGGATTTATAGTTGGGTCAGATGTACTTAGAATTGCCCTGCACACTTCTTTGCCAGAGAACTCTGAACATGTCATGAAGCTACAAATCCCAGGATGTAGGATGGGACCATAGGCATAAAAGTGGTCTCAAAGTGCTATAATTGTGTATTGAATATATGCCTCAATTCTATCTTCAAGAACTCTGCAAAATTAAACTCTTGGGTGTTTTGGAATTCATATACTGCTGCCCAGAAAGACAGAAGGAACTCACACTGTTTTGCAAAGACTCATCACTGGTCTCTGAACATCCTTTCTGCCGAAAATGCAACAATCTGTTTTGCCAGCAAATATGAAGAAGCAGGCGGGGAGAGAAACATCCTCTCTCTAAGGCAAAGACTGCAGATTTTCCCCATTAACGTTATTGATGATCTCAGCAGAGCCGGCTGAGATCAAAAGGGAGGCTGTGGAGAACATAGGGCTAATTAGGGATACGCAGCATCACTGGGGCCAAGACTGAGATGGGTGTATTGGCACAAGCAGAGATGCAGTGAGATTGATGGGGAGGCAGCAGTAGCAGCCAGGCACTACTGTTTGGTCCATCACATTAGAGAGGGGGAGAGAACTGGTGGGGCGGAGAGAGAGAGAGAGAGCGCAAGCCTTGCCCTTAGCTGAGAATAAAGAGAGTTACAATTCAATCTAATGCATAATTGATTGGTACAAGAGAGAGTTGCTCACAGCTTGAAGACACACAAGCAACGGAAAGTGTTGTCAAAACAAGCCTTTCAAGGTTATCTTAGAGCACTGACCTTCAGTCGGGAGGTTATGGCAAGGGAAGCTGAAGGAATTGTATCCTCACGGATCCCAGTACAAACCAACTTCATCTGCACCACCCAGACTGAGGTGAGGAGTGAGACAGAATGTTGCATTCTGAAATTTAAAAGCGGGAAAAGAATCACAACACGTTTTAAAAACACATAGGCCAGGATCCTAGATGACACTGATCGTGTGTAAAACTTCACCAGTTTTAACTATATGTCATCCTCCCAGATGACCCCTGGAAGGTTCAAGAAGATGTCTGTTTCTTCATGTGGCCAGTTGCAGGAACACATATAGCCATTCCTGGGATGTCTCTCTCCCCCACCCCCGCCACCTTCTTGGCCAGTATATGTGTGCAACAACCATTCAAAGACATACACAGGCATAATTTAACATTACACCTGTGTATGTCAGCAACAGGATTCCAGCACAGTCTGTGGGAAAATGATAGGGTCAGACCTGCCATTGACAACCCCAACTAGACCACTGTCAGAGTCTGGGGGTATGGGTGGCAAGGCCCTGGAGCAGAGACACTTGGGCCAGGGCAGGCAGGGAGATGGAGAACCAGAACCCCAAGGGCCAGAGGCAAGGCAGGTCCAGAAAGTGGGTGCTGGGTCAGGGACACAGGGGACAGAGTCCAAAGTCCAGATAGGATCAAAGACAAGCCAAAATTCAGAAGGCAAGCTGAGATCAAATACATATTAGGAGTCTAGAGGCAAAAGCAGGTCCAGGAAGGGCATACTGGGTCAGGAACACAGGAGACAGAGTCCAATGAAGCCAAAGTCAGAACACATACCAGGAATCCAGGAGGCCAGAGGCAAAGGCAGGTCCAAGAAGCAAGCAAGGGTGCAAACACAATGAAGCAGTAGCAGGTCAACACAAAGGGGCAAGAAGCAGTTACAAACAGCACAGAAGACCATGTTGCTGTGGCAAAAGATGAAGGGAGAATACTGGTCTTAAATAGAAGTTCTCTTGACTGCTCCATGAGTGCAGCCAGCTGTGCCTGACAACCTGGCCCTGGTCCCTATAAGACTCCCTTAGCCAGGGCCTGGTTCTGCAAAGAAAGGCTGCATCTGCCTCTGCAGCCCAGGGCCTAGTTCTGTGAGGAGAGGCAGATCCTGACAACCAGACCCATTGAATCAGCCAGTGAAAGGTAAGTCTTCACTTACATAAATCCCATTGCTTCACTAGTTCTTGTCTAGTTGACCCCATGTCAGTGGGTGTTGAATCCTGTCCAGATTTTAGTGTCTATTTTAAAGAAGCTGTTCAAGGGGCTCACTCTGTCTGGGGGATAAGGTTCATTGTGGAGTGGTAAATCTGCTCTGGGTTCTACTCCAGACTTTAGAAAGAATTCTCCAAGGTAATGAACCCTATTCCCAAGATAGAGTGAACCCCTTGAGTAGTTTCTTTAAAATATATACTAAAATCTGGACAGGATTTATTACCCCACTGACATGGAGTCAACAATCATGTCCCATATAAAAGGTATGCATTACCTGTGGTGTATTAGTGATGCTCCTTGGTGTAGTGTTAGGGCGTAGTGTGGACATTAAATTCCATGGTTTGGTGGCTGCCATATCTGTGAAATGGTGTATATTCACTGGATTCTATTACAGACTTTATTTAAAAAAAAACACACAAAAACTCTCCAAGCCAGGCATGGAAGCCACCAGGCACTGTGACATTTAACGTCCACAGTATGCCCTAATGATACACCAAAGAGCATCACCAATGCAGCACAGGTAATGCATACCTTTTAGCCGGGACATGTTGGCTCTGCTCCCTTGTTGACAACAACAAGGAGGGTGCGGCTGTTTGCATGATGGGGAATGTTCCCTTCAGAATGCAAAAGTTTGACTCTATAGTTACAAACATGTATGGAATTTGACCCAACCCCTGTGAATCAAGCCCTCAAAACATAGATTCTCCAGCCCCACCTACAGTTTTCTCTTCCTTGCTCCTGTTGGAACTCTCCCCAAACAAGTACCTCTTACCACAACCTTTGGCTTGTGGTTATGATGTTCCTGCTTTGGGGCCAGGTGATAGCCCCTAGGGGAGGGAAGGCCTGCTTCCCCTTGTCGACTGTTGCAGGTTGCTCATTTGGCTGCCACCTTCCCCACCCTGTTTTTTTTTTTTTTTTTTTTTGGCAGTGTTTCTGCTCCAGGGCACCCTATTTTATGTCGCTTGGGAGCATGCCAAGATTCCTCTCTACCTTGGAAGCCAAGCCTTGATTCAGTTGCCTAAAGGAGGGCTCTGCTACCTTGTCTTCCCACTCCAACTTGGGATCTAGGAAGCCACAAGATGATAAATATATTTTGGATATGTTCACCTGGCAGCATCTTGTTGTTCCTTGGGGATGGAATGGTGGTGAGATGGGTGTTAGGATAGGAATGTTGCTTGTTTCTTGGACCTCTGAAGTGCTAAGGGTGGAGATAATTATTTTAAAAGTTCTGGTAGTTTGGAATGGAATTTACCTTGAATACTTTGGCATAGCAAAAGAACAGAAAAAGGTTCAAATGTCTTTGCCTGGTTTGTTGATTTCTGTAGGGGGCATGGCTGCTTCATAGATCTAAGCACTTGTATTGATCTGTTTCCAGATGTCATCAAAATGCAAACCCCGCAAGAGGAGCAATGCCTTTATTATGACCAACTATAATTGCTATAACAGCCAACTGTAATTCCACAATAATGTGTAAACATTTGAATTCTCCAGAACTCTGATCATTCTTTGTTGCTGTAGACCTTCAGGTTGTTTCTGACTTATGTCAACCCTAAAGTGATCTTATCACAGGATTTTCGTGGCAAGATTTTTTCAGAGGGGGTTTGCCTTTGCCTTCCTCTGAGGCTGAGAGAGCATGACTTGCCCGAGATCACCCAGTTGGTTTCCATGGCCGAATGGATATCTGAATCCCGGTCTCCAGCGTCATAACCCAATGCTCAAACCACTACACCATGCTGGTTCCTGATCATTCTACATGGTTTAAAAAATGGGGTGGGAGCAATTTGAGTAGATGTTTTTGCTGTGAGTTTAAACTGAGTGTCTAGGTGCACATGCTCTTTTAAATTATGCAACATGGAATCGAACTGCTGGTCAACATGATTGGGTCTATCATGTTTTTACTGCTGTCAAGACTTAAGCTGTAAGGCTTGAAATATAAACATACAGCAGTCTAAATATGTACATTTCCAAGCTGTGGCCTAAGCAGCAACCCTTTGTAGCCTTTTGTGTGAAAAAAAACCACTAATCTGGATCAGGGTTAGTGGGAAAAGTTCACTGTGCAATAGCTCACTAGTTGTACAGGGAGCTGTGAGTGCCTGGTTCCAGCCTCAGCTGCTTTTCAGAGGTGGCCATTAAACCTTTTCTGGAGTAAAAAAGGCTTAAGCCAGTCTTTAGGTCTGGGCCTTTGTTGCAGCAATACCCATGCCACCCTTGGTTGCAAGAGCTTTTACTTTGCAGATTTGCCTGCAAGTCTAGAAAACCAAATGCTACATTTTGAGGATGCCCTAAACGAGGCTGAACATTCCATTAGGTGAACCACAACAGCCAACCCCAACCCACCAGCCCATATAAAGTCTTCACCTCTGTGCTTGCTCTTCAATCTATGCGACTCATCTTTGATAAGAGGAACCTGGCCACCACCCTGCTTCATTCTCCTGGGCCTTGTCTACACCAGCCAGAATACCCCACCTACCAGTTGGATCTGGCCCTGATCCCCTCATTACAATGATGAAATGGGCAGAAGTCCACATGCACACACCAGCCCGTATAGGTGGGTGCCTCTGACACTACCACCAACTGTACTCTCTGAAGCTGGGAAGGAGACCCTCAGCATGTGATCAAGGGTGGTCACATGTAGGGGGCTTTGATCATGTGCTGGGGCCTCCTTCCTGGTTACAGAGCGACACCAGCTGCATCGGCATCTAGTGATGCAGCCCAGCATGCAGGTATGGACCCTGTGTTCCTGTGCTGGACCCATCCAGGTTTTCCTGAATAACATTGGTTTTCCTGGGTGTATGGTTTTTTTTAAAAAATTTTAAAGGGGTTTACCCTGGCTTCCACCCCCAGCTTTGCCTCAGACATCAATGCAAGAGCCTTGCATCATTTAGACCACAGGGATCGAACACAGGGGGAAGCCAGGGTAAATTGCCTATTTAGACAAGCCCTTGGTTGCTGTCTTAGATATTTGATGTCTGGTCACTTAGGCAGAACACTAGTCTTTGGAAGTGCTTGGAGAAGTCACTTTTTGAGGCTACTGCTTCTAGAATCCTCCAGGCACGGCATGAGCTGACTGGTGGCTTCTGGTGGTTGTTGTTCCAAAAAGGAACTTTTTTGAGCTCTGTTATGTTTTTTGAAAAAAAAAACATGTTATCTTTTGCATGTCAGGCAGTCTCATTGTATAATGTATCTCCTTTTCAATTGCGAGCAATTACGTGTCCGGGTGGCTTGACTGATTTGGAGATAGATTTGCAGGGGGTGAACTGAAACTCACTACCCCTTTACAGAGTGCTTTATGATACCTGTTGGTTAATCTTTACAAATGTTTGTCCCTCTCCAAAGCAACACTTTCATCAAATGGTGGTATCATCTAGTGGCTGTGATGACAATTGGCTTCTGTGTCTGTGAGATGGTGAATCTAGTTTGGGTTATAGACTGAACTTTAAAGTAACTATCTAGGATTCCAAACTTATTTGGGGACGGGATAGGGTTCATCACCTTGGAAAAGCTCCTTTAAACCTCAGACTAAAACCCAGAGCAGATTCACTGCCCCATGGCCATGGAAGCCACTAGGTGCCCAGAAAATTGGCACCAGTTGGAATTAGTTGGGTAGAGAGTTTGCCCTTCCATACACCCAAATTTCCCTCTGAGATCTGCTGTTGGCATTGGCATCCGCCATGCTCATAGGGTAATGTTCAGCTCAACCTATTTTTTCTTTTGGATTTTTTTAAAATACAGTACTGTACTTCTTTTCTGTAATTATTCAGGTATGAGAGTCAAGAGGTGGGAGTAGGATGCCACGGTACAAACAGGGAGGAGAAAGACTCAGAATTACAGCAGGAACCTTTTTCTGACTCAAATGGAATCTTTCTGAGCTGGTTAATCTTTCCACACCTCAGCAGAGCACAGAAACAACCAGTACTTACATTACCCACACTGATGTGTGTATATGTGTTCACATGGGGATGTGAGTAAAAACAAGCATAAAAACATCAGAGCCCTCTTCCACAAAGCATTACCAACAAAGATGGTGCTATTAAAGATTATTTTGGTCTGCATCTGTTGCATGCTTTCCCCCTTCCTCTAAAGATACACTTTTATCTGCCAAAGAGTATTTTTAAAACACTGCAAGCGGAAAACAAAACCATCCCTTCCTCTCTCCAGCTCATTTCTACTCCAATCATTCCCAGCAAGCGGCCTCCACAGGTGACAGTTAAAATAAACCTCTTCATGGAGCCCATAAGCTACATTTGCATAAAATGATCTGTTCTGCATACACACACACTATATTTGGGGATGGATTTCCCTTCCATCCCCCCTTTCCTTTCACTGTTGAGCTTTCTGTGAGCTTCTAATGTGAGCTAACGTGAGCATTAGGGATTTTCTAAAAGATAGCCACATGTGTATGGTTCAGCATAAAAACAAAGGGGGAAGTGGGGCTAGGGAAGGAATCTTCTGGCAGCTTTAACCAATTTATGGCTGGGAGCTCATCAGTGACATAATGCCAATGATGTAATGCTGCCACATGGTGCATGGTTTTTTGGTTGTTGTGGATGGAGGACTTCATACCACTTTGCACAACGACCCACTCACTCAGACAAGGAATGTGGCCTATGACAAGATCTGGGTGCATGAAATTGGCTCTGGATTCTCAAAAGTTGTCCATCTCTGCTGTAGAAATTATTAATGAGGTGGGGAAATGATATTCATGATAACACTATCCAAACCAATGCTTGGATTTATTTTTAATGTGGTGGCATGCTTAAAGGGGAGGAAGGTGAGCACAATATTCATCCTCAGAAACACCTCCAGTTTCAGTGAAGATATTCCCAAAGGAATTTTATGCCCATTGTTATTTCTTTAGTTAAATTTCCTTTCCTCTAGCACATGAGTGGGCAACTGTCAGAGGTTAGGTGGTCACATTAACCTCTCCCCCCTAGACACTTTGGATGCCCCCATCACCTAGAGGGCATCTGGAGGGTTTTTTTTTTTACTTTTTCATTTTTTTTCATTATAATTTTTATTAAAATGTTCAAAGAATAATAAAATATTTGAATAAAAGAAAATAAGAAAAAAGAAAGATGGGACACAAGCAGTTGGTGGTGGCAGCGGCTGGGCAACCGAGCAACTCACCCTCAGCAATTCCAGGAAAAGTGTGGAATGCTGAGAAGGGGGAAGAGGTATTTAAAGCTACCAGCCTATCTTACAGGATTGTCCTGAGGTCTACCAGGCATTTTGGGGGGATTTTTTTTTTTTATGGCGTATGGTACACCAAGTCCAGTTAGTAATCTATTCATACCTCTCTTTCTAAAGCTATGCCATACACTTCTTTTGTTAACTGACTCCTAATAGCTATTAAAACACAACATTATCAAATCATTTTCTTTTTCCTGCAAACAAATATAAAAGGTTTCCAATCCTTTTAAAATGTCTCTTATGATTATTCTCTTATCAAAGCTGATAATTTCTCAATTTCAGTTAAAACAGTCAGTTTCAACAGCCATTCTTCCCTGGTGCAATTCTTCCATCTTGGTGCAAGCAACAATTTTGCCTCCATGATCATGTATGGAATTAATCTCCCATAACTCTTACTTTTTATTTTTGACCCATTTTTTTACCCATTTTGGTGGCCTTTGGTGCAAAGTGCAGCCCGTGGTCCGCACTCGGCCCCCAGTCCCATTTTGGTGGCCAAAATGGGACTGGGGGCCGAGTGTGGACCACGGGCTGCACTTTGCTCACCCTTGGTGGAGTGAGTCCAAGTACAGCACTCTCTTTCTATAAACATTACCCTCAGAATAAAGCTGTGAGCAGTGTTGACACCAGCAAGGTGCAGAGCGGTCAGACTGCATTAAGTGACACCGTTGGGTGACAACAGCCTTAGCAAAGTCACAGGCTGTGCAGTGAGAGAGGGAGAGTGAAACTAGCCCAAGGTCACCTGGTGAAATTTCAAGACTCGGTGGAGATGTGAAACTGGATCTCCCCCAATTCCCAATCCGATAGTCTAATCCCTACATCACACTGGCTCAGGCTGCCCTTCTATGCCAGTTCTTAACCTGTGGTCCGGGGACCCCCAGGGGCCCATGTTCTCCTCACAGGGTGTCTGCAAAGGCTGGAAGGCTGTTTGGTTCACCTCCTCCCTGCAGTGGAGTGGCCACATGACAAGAACCAAGGCAAAGGCTGGCTGGCTTGACCTGCGTATTGCCATTCAATCCACTCCAGCAACCAACTTGCCAGGAGAAGCAGAATAAAAGTTTTCCCTCTTCCTCCAGTGCCTCTTAGGGAAGGTTTCGTGGATGGTGTAACTGTATTACTGTATTATTGTTGTTGTTGTTTTAAATCTTGAGTTAAGTCATGGAGGTCCACAGCAATAAAATATATTTAAAGGGGGTCCCTGGTAAAGAAAAAGTTTAGACCCACTGCTCTATGCAAAACACTGGTCTATGCATATAGTAGGATGAAGTAGCAAAACCTACCCAGGCTTATGTTCATTTATGTTCATTGTGTTAATTTTCTACTTGTGGGAGGTTATTGAATCATCCTCCCTCCCATTGTCACTCCACATTGGGAAACGTAGTCTGAGACCCTACATCAGGGTTGCATAGCATAAATCTCTGGCTGTGAAATTATGCACAACTGAGCAATGCACCCCTCGAACTGAATGTCTACATTGCACAACTGAATGAAGAGAGTAAGCACGTGCATCTCAATACAAAATCAAATGTGTGTGTGCATCCATATGTAACAGACCTCAGTGCCCAGTTTACACCTGCATGTGCTATGGCACCCCATGTACAACTCCTCTTCTGCAACCTTGAACTGAATGTGGATATTATGCACTGGACAAAAAATGTCCATTTGCTTGCACAAAGGAAAGCTCATGAAACCAACAGGTTTCTAGTCATAATCTACCACCTGCAGTCTGAAGCATCAGAGCAAGCTTTGCCACCTCAGGATTCAACCACATCCTGCCTTACACTATTCAGCTGCCACTGCAAATCACAAGGATCGTCATACAATGGAGCCTCCATGGACCATGTTCATGATGTTTGTTTGTTCATGCTTTGGCTTAGTTTAAACATTTATTGACCAAACTGTCTGCTGAGGCAACACCTGGAGTAGGGTACAAAACCAATAAAATGACATGAAAATCACAACACTTAGATAAAAACAACAAGCCGCAATCGTTATCCATAAAACAATCCATAAATCTGCAGCAGGAGCAGCCAGTCTGAAACAGCCACAGCCAAGTTAAATAGGCACAGTTAAAAATAATCCAGTTATT
Organism: Gambelia wislizenii; assembly: GCA_030847615.1. Taxonomy (NCBI): domain Eukaryota; kingdom Metazoa; phylum Chordata; class Lepidosauria; order Squamata; family Crotaphytidae; genus Gambelia; species Gambelia wislizenii. Next base: position 38,852,664 of record JAUMIR010000007.1, read on the forward strand.
GTCTTTGTTGTTGCTGGTGGTGGTGGTGTTGTGTGACTTGAAGTCAGTTCTGACTTATGGTGACTCTAAGGTGAACTGATCATGGGTTGTGAATGCTCTTTTGGAATAACCCAAAGCATGAACAAACGAACATCATGAACATGGTCCATGGAGGCTTACCCCCATTCTAGAGCTCTGTAGTCTGAATGATGCAGGACATTTACCTCACTCTGCCCCTGGGCAGTCCTTATGACACCTGGGGCAGATATGGGGCTGGAACAGGGGCAATTTGGTATAGGGACATTTCCCACATTTTTTTAAAAATACCTGGTTCAATACAGTATCAACGGATTTTGCCCTACTTGTCCATGGATGCCTGTCCCAGAACACTGCTCCTTGTTGCCCCTACCAGCTCCCTGGCTTTCCCAGAAGCCAGGCAGGGGTTCTGCAGCATTTGACCGAGGTTGGTCACATGTAGTGGGCCTGCAATCACATGTTGCGGGACCTGTCCCTGGCTTCTGCATTAGTGAGAAAATGGCTGTCTTGCTGATGGCAGGTTCAGTGATGGGTCGGTGTCCTGTTTGGATTCTGTCTGGCCAGTTCACTGAAGGTAATATATGGTGGTGGGTGGTGGGAGGGAAAGCAGCCAGCTCCGGAGGCAGGATACGCCAGCCAATGCTCCACGTCAGATAAAAATGTCCACCTGGTTTTGTATATGTAAGAGGCCAACACGATTCCAGCCTCTCTCTTTTTTAGATATATAACTTTGATGTTGACAAAGGCTGCTGCCACACTGCAGAAATAATGCAGTTTAGAATCATAGAATCACAGAGTTGGAAGAGACCACAAGGACCATCCAGTCCAACCCCCTACCATGCAGGAATACATAAAGCATTCCCCACAGATGGCTATCTGGCCTCTGTTGAAAAACCTCCAAAGAAGGAAACTCCACCACACTCTGAGGCAGTGTATTCCACTTCCAAACAGCTCTTACTGTCAGGAAGTTCTTCCTAGTGTTTAGGTGGAATCTCTCAAGAAAACAAGCTTGCCCCATCCTCAGTATGACATTCCTTCAAATATTTAAACATGGCTATCATGTCACCTCTCAACCTTGTCTTCTCCAGACTAAACAATGCCCAGCTCCGTAAGCTGCTCCTCATAGTTTGACACTGTTTTAACTGCTATGGCTCAGTGCTATGGAATTCTGGGATTTGGAGTCTTGTGAAATAATTAGCCTTCTTTGCCAGAGAGCTCTGGTGCCACAACAGACTACAAATCCCAGGATTCCATAAGATGGAGCCATGATAGTTAAAGCAGTGTCAAACAGCATTACTTTTGCAGTGTGGCAGCAGCCAAAGTTTTCCAAGGTCATGGAGCCCAGAACAATGTATACTGAAAGAAGCTCCCTCTCCTTAGAGGAGAAGGAAACCACTGGGCTTGCCTGACATTGAACAGCCAAAGGGGCAGAGTGAGTGAGCACTGGGAGAATCCCCTTCCTCCAGCCTTGGGCAAAGCTCCTTGATGGGGAAGGTTCAACTCATCCCGCCTGCCAGTAATTACAACATTGGCTGGCTGCCTCTAAAATGAAGCTGCAACAAAGTTCCCATTTTAATTGAAATTTCCTGGGATCTGTTATTACATGGCAGTGATTGTTCCGCCGTGCTAATGAGCCTTTGCTTAGATGATTATCCAAGTGTCTCTCCAGTTGATATTCCATTATTGTGTTATTAATGATCAGATAGGCTCTGTCACAGCTGAGATGAAGCCTGGGCATAGCAGGCACCCGAGAGAATGGTTCACACACCAGAAAGACACATGGATAGAATTGCATGTGTGCACACAGACACACATGCACACACATATAGCTGAGCAGCAGTGCTGTGTTGACTTTATATTTTCCTGCTCCTCCCTCCTTTCGGCTCCCGTTACAGTATGTGCACAACCTCCCACGGGCCTCCTGTAGCTGGCTTTGCAAAAGTAATGTTGCAAAAGATGGGTCCCCATCAAATATCACCCTTCCCAACTTTTGGGAGGTTGTGAAAGCATTGTCTTTGCATAAATGTGCAATCCAAAGCCCTGTGCTGCAGCATCGTAGGCAAAAGAGAAAAGGGGGAAAATGTACTGTGCTGAAACCCATCTAAAAAGAAAGAAAAAAGAACCTTCTCTACCAACTACAGTTAAATCAAAGGCAAGCTGTTCTACAAATTATGCTACCAGAAGGAATTTTCTTCAGTGCATCAGGGAATGCTTCCCAAATGGAAAACCTCCAATGTTTAGTGATACAGATCAGAGATCTCCCACTATACTGATTTGCTTTCTTAAAAAAACTCAACCCAGTGGAAGGGTGGTTGTGGTGGTGGGGTTCATCTTGGATTTGCCTTTTAAATTCAGTGTCTGAAGACTCTCAGAATTAAACCTGTCAGCTGCTTGAATGGAAAGTGTTGAAAGCAAGATGGGTAAGGGGAGTTGACCACCAGGCAGTGTAACCCTCAACAAAATAATCAACCCACAATGCATTGTGCGTGTGTATCAGCCTTCAAATCACCTGTTGATTTATGGCAACCCAATGAATTTCATAGGGTGTTTTTAGGTAAAGAATATTCAGAGGTAATGTAAATTGTGCTTGTATTGAGAATGGAGTGGGCAATACACCAGTGGGACTATTCTAGAGTCATACACTTGTCTGGCCAAACTACTGACCATTTCAAGTGGCAAAGACCCCTGCTATGCCATGTCACAAAGCATTTTGGAAATGCCACTCAGTTTGAAAACACAGTTATCCATCGGTTGTGGGCCAGAAGCTCAACTCCAGTGCCCCACCTCCAGCCCAGTATGAGGAATTGTTTCTGCAGTGTTATGCATCGTGCTCCAGGTGTCTCAATCCTAGCAGAAGAGACAACTTCCAGAGGAGGGGGAGGGTACTATTTAGGACTACAGTGACCTCATAGGCTGGAAGATTTTGAGTGTTGTGGTCTCTCTCTCTCTCTCTTTTTTTTAAAGTAATATTTCTAAGCTCAGGGCACTGTCACCTTCAAAGCCATAAAAGAGCATATACTAGTGGTTGGCAACTGCCAGGGAATAGAGGACCACATTGGGCCACAGGGGAGCTTTGGAGTCTTGCAGAGGCACACGTTCAACCCATCCACTGCACTTTCCCCAAGGGGAGGGCTGCCATTTGTGTGGGGTGCTAGGGGGATTTGAGAAGCTAAAAATGGCTTTGGAGTAGGGATGGAAAGAATATTCACTGGTCATTCATTTCCTGGCCAAAAATCCATCTCTTATTTTCCCCTCCAGATCTCTATGGCCTGGTGTAGGGGTGGGACCAACTTTATGTGACCTACAGGTGGAGGAGTATGCAGATCAGTGTTATGATGCTGTGTCATGATGTATCCATGTTAGATTGGGTTATACATCCCCTGAAAACACAGGCTTGCTGTTTGGGAGTAGTGACCAGGAGTGCTTTTGCACAGTTAAAGCTAATGTGCCAACTGCACCTGTTCTTAGAGAAGTTGGATCTGGCCACAGTAGTACATGCCTTGGTTGCATCCAGTTTGGATTACTGTAATGCACTCTATGTGGAGCTGCCTTTGAAAAGTGCTCAGATGTACGCAGATGTATCTCAAAAGTGTTTCCGTGTATTCTGTGCAGAAATCCATGTGGTTTTTTGTTTTTTTTTTTTGTTTTTGTTCGGTGTGTGAGAATTGTAGGGGTTTGTACAAATAAAAACCTCATATGTATGGGTGTGGTTTGTGAAAGATTGTTGCTTTCTACACAATTGTGCATAGCAAAAGTCTTATGCAAAAAATATTGTGCAAAACCCAGAACAAACAAAAAATAGTCATATGAGTTTCTTGTGCAAGATTGGTGTTTTCTACACAAAATTTCTGTTACATCTCCTGCAAGATTGCTTTTTTTATGTAGAAATAAGCAGCAGCAGCAACAATAGCTACTTGATTTTGTTGGATAAGACTGCTATTTATCACACAAGATCTTCTTGTACAAAATTGCTGTTTTTGGCAAAATTGTCAAATAAAATCTTCCTTGCACACATATACACACACAAAAAACATGGTTGTTTGGAACCAGTGCCCCCCACCACCACAAAATCCCACAATTCTCATACAAATGACTGACAATCCAATTCTAACTTGAAAACAGGCTGGTTTGAATGGGTTAGGGTGAGGCTTAGGGAAATTGTGCCATTGAACTGGCCTTAGGCCTGCTGAACCTCCCTTATACTGGCATAACACTCTCGTGGCATCTGATTTCAGATATCAGCCAACTGAGATCAATCAGCACAAGGGCTGGGATTAACCATCTGAAGAGTCAAAAAGGGGGTAGAGGAGAGGTGGAGTCAAATTATGGCACACCCAAATCCCACACAGCCCAGAGACATAGCCCCTGTGCCGACACAAAGTTTATCCAAAGTTAGGGTTGGCCTAAGCAATTTCCAACACATAGAAACACATGGAAGCTCCTCCAAAATAAAATTCCTGTGTCCTAATAAATCAACAGGAGGTGCGTCTATCCTGGAAGAACTGAGGTTTGGATGGACAGCCTAATGTTTGGCTCAGCCAGCTCTTGGCCCACTTGAGGAGCTCAGATTGCACTGTGAGAGTATTTCTGTGCAGAGCATTTCCCCTCAAGACTTCAGGATGTGTGAATACCAGGTGAGAACTGGGCAAGCATATTTGGTTTCTTCACAGTAGAAAGAACACTGTTGAAATAATTTGTCCTCACTTGCAAGGATGAAATAGTTGAATATTAACCTTCCTACCTTGGGGCCAAAATGTGTCCCACAGGCTGTGTTTTCTCCAGCCTTGGACTATACTTTTAAATCTGCTTATGTGATAGTAGGCAAGGGAGCACTCCGTTTTTTCTCCTCACTCCATTCTTCTGTTTGCTCTGTGGTGTACTTGGTTAAAGTGGAGGGGTTTACAAGTCTGGGGAGGGAAGAGTCAGAAGAAGCTGCAGTTGCATTTCCCCCTGCTACAGTGGGAAGATTTAATGTCTCAGACTCTTTCCCTGCTTTGAATTCTGAGACCCTAACAGTGATACATGTGGTTGTCTCATATCCAGTGGGCCTTTCCAACCATTAATTTTCATAGATGCACTCAAACTTCAGTGCACAGGGCAATGTTTGATGAAACACAGGTTGGCAGGGCGCTATTTCAAAATGGCAACCCCCATTCTCCCATTTGCCAAGCATGCCATATCTCAAAAAGTGGAGACCTTGGGATCTCATTGCATGCCTGGACAAAATTCTGTCGGAAAGAGGGGGAAAGCATTCCAGGAACTGTGATTAATAGCCCAAGCCCATGTGGATTTATTCAGAAGTAACTCTCATGGATTTCCATAGGACTTGCTCCCAGGCGAGAGTGTACATGATTTAATCCCATGTTAAATTCTTCTGCACGCATTGAGCCTCCTTGTAGAAGACTCCATATCTCAACATAAAGCATTCTGAAATCTGAATTTTGAAAAGAGAAGGAATGCCAGAACTTGGTGAAAGTTAATTTATTGGAAAACAACTCCCAGAAATCCTTTACCTTCTAATAGGAGTCAAAAGCTCTGCTTATTTCATCCTCATATGACAGCCTGAATAATATAAAAAGTTTTCTTCCTTCTGCCTCTGCTTGTGAGAGGGTTTTGTTCCCCAGAGTTTTCAAGACTGTTCATGAAAAATTCTTTGGTACAAAAAAATGGGGGGCTTTGTGGAAAAAGGCCATTTTTGTGCAGAAAACTGTAGCCTGCTTCCTGTTGCGTGTCCAAACTAGAGTAGACTCATTGAATCAGTTGTTGAATAGTGAGTAAACATTAGCGAAATCCCATTTATTCAATGAGTCTACTGTAGTTGAGACCACCAGTACAATGTTGGAGAATTTATTTCATGCAAAAATAGTCTTGTTTGCTCAAAAATTTAAAATCCTGTACAAAAAACAATGGCTGCAGTCCAACATCCCCCTCAATGAAGTGTAAATCAACAATGCTACACCAGCACTATGCAACCCCACCCCCCATGTAGAAAAGCAACATTGTGCAGCACTTGTCAGTGATGGGTATCATTGTGCAATGTGAAACCACAGAAGTTCTAACCTGCAACATACATCTGTATTGTGAAACCACAATGCACAACATTGCTTTATCCATATGTCTTTTGTGACATGGTGAAAAATCCATACATACATCTGAGATGTGACCTAAACATGTGTATGACACTAATAGAATGCCAGCCTTCATGTGTGTGTTTTTGCAGAAACTTATTCTTTCATTTTTTAAAAAAAGTCCCCAAATGCCTCCCTGAAAAGGGCGGGGGGGGGGGGTCCTGTAGAGGTTGACCATGGAATATCTAAACTGGTTACACCCCTAATTTCTAGACTACCTCAGCTGCCCATGGCAATGCGCTTAAAGATATCATCAATTGCTCTAAATATGCCCTTGATTCTCTAGCTGGCCTCTCCTCTTCCTTGACTTTCACCTCATTGCAAAGGCTTTCACTCTGGAGCAAAGCGATTTGTCCTGATAGCATGACAGAAGAGTGGTGAGTTAAATTTAAAGGAGCTCTCCAAAGTAGCCAGTGTTGTCTTAGTGGTCTGAGCATTGAACTACAACTCTGGAGACCAGGATTCAAATCCCTGCTCAACTATGAAAACCTACTGGGTGACCTTGGGCAAGTCACACTCTCTCAGCCTCGGAGGAAAGCAATGGCAAACCTCCTCTGAACAAATCTTGCCAAGAGAACTCCATGATAGGTTCACCTTAGGGTCACCATAAGTCAGGACACTACTTGAAGGCACACAGCAGCCACAACAACAAATCCGAAGTAATGATTCCTCCTCCTCAAAGAGGTTCAGCACACTGGGTAATTCTTTTAAAGTTCAGGCTAGCACCCAGAACAGATTCACTTCCTAAAATGACAGGGGAGCCACCAGTCTCCATTGCCTGTATGCAGACCTCTCATATTCTACCATACTCACCAAGTGTCTGAGGACTATGAATTTTGAGCAGCTTAAATAGTGATACTATTCATTCCAGGATTTTATAAATCATACCACAACTATGACAGGGCACAGCTTTGATGTACAGCTTACTGCACTTCTAATACAACAGGAGAACTTGCTTTAACTTTCATCCACCAAAACTTATCACATCCACCTCTGCACATGGAAACTTAGCATTAGATCAGAGAATGCCCAATTAAATCCCAGGATTTGGGATGGTTTTTTTAAAAATAGATAGAAATAAGAAATACAAAATCCCACAAAATGGTATGAAAATCCATTTTCAAAATAAAAGCACAACAGTTCTTGCCTTTTAATGTCAAAACAGACATGATTATTTCATTGGAAATTGGTCTAAAAACATATTGCCTTGACAAGGAGCCTGTATTGCTATTTCTAGTTCCATTAGGGTCTCCTGTGGAAACCACAAAATGTACCTATCAGATGGTAGAGCTGAAAACTCACAGTAAATGTTGAGATTTGACAGCTTATAAAGAACACGACGCAAGAATGTTCAAGTTTCCTTTCAGTTCACAAAGTTCTCTTCCAGAGATTGTGTAGGGCTCTGTTTCTTCCTGCTGCCCTTATGAATGTGCCACTCAAGATCAGGCCACTTGTCAGGATGTGCCATGACCACAAGATTCAATTCAGACAAGATTCGATCGGGATCCGGCGATGCAGAAAACAAGCTGAAACTGCTCAAATGGCTTCAGTAGACTCCTGATTTGAGTCAGGTCTAAATCTGAATCCTTGACTGAGACAATGGCTGTGGGACACAATGAAGAGGAGGTAGGAGGGTAGAATCAGCCAGCACTTCCCAGACAAGTATCAAATGCTATACAACCTCATGTACCACTGGCTCCATGACAATCATTTACACTTCTTGCTCTTTGGGACTGAGAGCTGGCAAAAAGAACTGAACAAAGGTTCAATACAGAGCTATCATGATGTAGAGAACCAGCATGGCATAGTGGTTTGTTTGACTAGAATCACAGAGTTGGAAGAGACCACAAGGGCCATCTAGTCCAACCCCTGCCATTCGGAAATACCCAATCAAAGCATTCCCGACAGATGGCCATCCAGCCTCTGTTTAAAAACCTCCAAAGAAGGAGACTCCACCACACTCCCAGGCAGTAGTGTATTCCACTTCTGAACAGCTCTTACTGTCAGGAAGTTCTTCCTAATGCTTAAAATTGCTTGAAATTTCAGTTTATTACTCAGCTCTTTGTTTGTCCACCGTAATTAGTCAGCAAAATAAATCATGCAAAACTGCAAACATAACAAGACATATCTGCTTGCTCTAAAATGCCCCCCCCCCAATACTGAGTTTGCCCAGAGAAGTAAAACAAAACATTAGTTACCACTGTGATTAAGGAGATTTTCAGACACGGAAAAATCGTCCCTTGCCGCGCGAGCAGCCTCCCGAAACTGCTGCGCGGCAAGGGTCTTTTTCGGACCGCGCTGTGCCTGTTGCGAAGCCGTCCGTGTCACTTCCGTGAAGCTTGGGACGGCTCCGCGTCATATTTCAAGCACGGAGGCTGCCCGTGATTGAAATATGACGCGGAGCCGTCCCAAGCTTCACGGAAGTGACACGGACGGCTTCGCAACAGGCACAGCGCGGTCCGAAAAAGACCCTTGCCGCGCAGCAGTTTCGGGAGGCTGCTCGCGCGGCAAGGGACGATTTTTCCGTGTCTGAAAATCTCCTAAGTTGTCCTTTTTTCTAGGCTTGAGTAAAATGCACTTTGCATGCAATAAAAATGTACCTTTCTAAATATCCACACAGAAAAGGGGTCCCAGGGTTAAATGTGTACTCACCCTTCTCCTTGTCCCCATTGTATCATCAAGTGAACATCACCCACCATTTTTATCTCCCATCTCAGCTTTCTATCTGACTTAGCCATTAGGCTGAGACTGTTACATTCTGCTAGATCCACTGCCAAGGCCTCTTGCCATCCATCTGCCATTGCAGCTGGATCTCTGGTTGCCTTGACAACAGAGTGGCAACTCAGTTTGCTCAACATCCTCCCTAGAAGGACTTCCCTTTGTTTCCCAGGTTGCATCAGCAACAAACCTTTCCCCTTTCTCTCTGCATTTGTGAAATAGCTCCCCTTCTCAGGCCTTCAGACGAGTTCCTTGAAGAAAACGTTCCGCACCTTGGCAAGCTCCTTTTAAAGTTCAAACTAAAGTTCCTGACTAAAGTTGAGTTCAGATTAACAATTCACACTTTAAAGTTTATATTAAAACCTGGAGTGGATTCACTGGCCCAGCATGGGAGCCACTGGCTATAAGGTAGATAAGTAGAGAGATAGTTTCCAGAATCAAACAGGCATGGAAGAGCAATCTCCATTTCCAGCAAAGAAGAACATGTGCATTTACTGTCATAACTCACCCTCTCGAATGTGAGCATCCTGAAATGGAGGAGTTGGATTGTCAGGGGTTTCTGGGTTGAGATGATAACTTCTTCCCTGAGTCTGAGGAGCTGCTGGCTGATGCAGCTGTGGGGCTCCTTGCTTAAGAGGACCTGATGGACTGCAAAGCATGTCTTGTGAAGTCTGGGGAGGAGAGAAGGAGCAGTGTTGTAGGAGTCAACACCTCTTAAACAGAAAATGCTGAGCAATCAAGCACCTGTGTCTCAGGGTGAGCCACCTATAAATTGCTCAGAAATGTCTGGGAGTCCTCCTTGCTGACAAGCATCCAGACTCCCTGACTGACACTGGTCTCCATGCTTGTGTATTTTTGGAGATTCATGACCTCTGGACTGGCTACTTTTAAGGTCTCTGGTTTTCCCTTTTGGGTTCAGTTATTAGTACGGCTGGCTTCTTGTAACAGACTCTGAACTGGCTGAGACCTTGCAATGCATCTCTTGTCATCTTCCATGAACTTGCTTGGTTATCCATGCACAGCCTGGGGCCTGTCTACATTGCAGAAATACAGCAGTTTGACACCACTTTATCCACCATAGTTCTATCCTATGGGATCCTGGTATTTGGAGTTTTGTGAGGAATTTAACCTTTTCTATCAGAGAACTCTGGTGCCTCACCAAAATACAAATACCAGGATCCCATAGGACAGAACTATAGTGGATAAAGTGGTGTCAAACTGCTGTATTTCTGCAGTGTAAACAGCCCCCCCCCCAGACTGACCTGATTCTTCTCTTGCTGCTTCCTCAATGATAACTTAAATTTAGGGACTTTCTGCCTGTACACATAGTGCATTTACCAATTATCCATCCATCCATCCATCCATCCATCCATCCAATGTTCTAACAAAAAACCTGCTAACAATATGATTTCCAGTTATTAACAAGTGGGTTTCCATATCTCCAGCTTGCCTTTTTCTGGACCACATAGAGCTAAACAGAATGTGTTGCCTTTTCCCAGTATCTCAACCCACGCTATTTTGGCTCCAGACAGTTGGTCTTGTGGGTTCTTTTGATTGTGCAAAAGTGCACAATTGCATATATTCTCATTCAGCATCTGGGCTCTCCTGTCGCAGAAGGCTTTATTTGTGAGATACCTTTTTCTATTTTAACGAGAAACCTATTGATTTCCCCACCACTATATAAGAGTTTGCAATAAGAAATCAAACTACATTCATATGTCAAGGTAATCTGTGGGCAAAAACTAAATTGTTTGTGCTACTAACTTCATATGTTGGTTTACTATTTGCTGGAAAGTGACATATGGGATATTTGAGATTTCTATCTTTTGTCTTCTTCCAAAAGGTTTGATGTCTGTTTTCCAAGCACAAGTTTGTTCCATATCATTCCTGTATCACTTTGGGATTTCCCCTCCCTCCCCCCCAAAATAATTCTGCATGTAAATTCCTGCATTTTTCCATGCATATTTTTGCATGTATTTTCCCAAGTGCATGCATTTTTCAGGCATTTCTCCATATGTAAGCTCTCCCCTCCCCCTGGCCTTGTGCTACCTTTTTGTATACTTTTGTATGTATGAAAACAAATGGATAATTTGCTTTCTGCTTCATGGATTAGATCATCAAGGGCAACCTGGGAAGAGAAGGCCCAATTGGCTCCCTGCTGAGTACCTTCCATTTGCTGATAACATTCAGGGCATTCAAACCTAGGTTCCTCTCATCAGTTCCACAATGCATATTGTCACCTAAGAACTGTACCACTTTATTCTGCTGCTTGTGTTAACCAGGACCACATGATCTCTACAAGGGGTCTGGGAGGTAAGCAGAGTTCTTAGAAATGTTACTTTTAGGGATTACAGCTCCCAGAATTACCCTACCAACATGCTTAGTGGTTTTCAATGCTTCGTGCTTTGCAATGGCTAGAAATTTGGGGACTGAAGGAGCATTTCATTTTGGGGGACAGAATTCTTATCTGGGAGGGCAGTGACCTTGCATTCCTCCTCCCTTTAGCCACAACCCCAGCTCTGGGTCTCAACAAGGGGCAAGATCTAGGCTTTTGTGTTCCAAGACCTAAGAGAGTTAGCCAGGACAAATTCTGCCATGAGCCTAAGTGAGGTGGTCTATGATTTGCCACAGCTGCCCAGTAGTTGAGCTGGGATTTGAACTGGCTTTCCAAAGACCTAGTTCAGCACTCTAACTGCTGCATTACACTGGCTCACTAACTGCCTATGCATAACTAAAAAGAGATCTTAAGTAGGGATGGAAAGGATATTTGAAGATTCATTCATTTATTCATTCATTCATTCCATTTATATGTCACCTTGCTTAAAAAGAACTTTTTGACTGTAAAGGCTACTCAACAGCGGAATGGACTGTCTCAAAGGGTGGCAGACTTTCCACCTCAGGAGGACTTTAAACAGAGGCTGGATGGACCTCTTTCAGGAGTGCTTTAGCTGTGGATTTATGCATGGCTAGGAGTTGGAGTAGATGGCCCTTGTGGTCCCTTCCAACTCTAGGAGTCTACACTCCTGTGATTCTCTTGGCATGGAACCAAAGGCAGCTTAAAAAGCTAAAAACAAGATCAGCTAAAAAACAAAATGGCAATACAAATTAAAACAGAATGTTTAAAAGTAGCAATAGCAATAGTATGATATTTCTATACTGCTTATCAGTGCCAAAGCACTCCTGAAGCAGTTCTACAATGTGTTATCTAATTACTCAGAACAAACTGGGTACTCATTTTACTGAGCTACAGAAGGATGGAAGGCTGAGTCAATGTTGGAGCTCTCTGGGATCAAATTCATAATGTTGTGGTTTGCAGTACTGGCATTTAACCACTGGCCACCAGGGCTCTACATTAAAACCATTACTTTTCCCCATTTTTAAATTACATATCTGAAGATCATAGGGCAGCTTCCAATAAAACCAATTTTAAAAAAAATAAATATTAACAATAACTTCAAAAGATTTAAAAGCACAGTAAGTAGATTTTCAGTTAAAAACCAGACAATTTTGAAACCTGCTGAAATAATTTTAAATAATGTAACCATAGGGCATAAACACCCTGGATAAAATCAGTTATGCCTGAAAGCTTTAATGCTTTAATGAAAGCCAGATTGTGACTTAGTGCTGAAATGATCCCAATATTGGTACCAATCAGGCCTCCAAAGGGAGGGAATTCCACACAAAAATGTGAAAAGTGTAAAACCATCGACAAGCCTACAGAAGTTAAAAATAGAGCATCTCCTCCCACCTCCAAGGTCTCCCTGCAGCAGTTACTAATTAAGCCTCTTAGAACAAAAAGGTCTTGGGCTGCTGGTGAAAGGAGAACAGAGAGAAGACTAGACTATTTATTTTATTTTATTTTTTATTTTATTTATTTAAACCCCGCTCTTCAGCCACAAGGCTATAAGAGTGGCTTACAAACTGTTTTAAGCAATAGCAATTTACACATCTACACTGCATTAAGCAGTTTCCAATGTGTGTTAGCGAATTGCCCCCACAAGCCGGGTACTCATTTTACCGACCTATGAAAGGATGGAAGGCTGAGTGAACCTTGGAGCCATCTGGGATCAAACTTGCAACATGGTGACTTGCAGTACTGGCATTTAACCACTGCGCCACCAGGGCTCCTAGACTAGACTAGACTAGCCTACCATGGAAGGGAATTCCACAGGATGGGAGCAGCCACTGAGAAGGATCTCTTTCTCTCATTTTAAAATGCAAAATGATATTATTTGTGATTATTATATTTATTTATTGAAAATCAAGGTGGCTTGCATATGTATGTGCCTTCAAGTTAGCTGTTGACTTATGGCGATCTCATGAATTTCATTGGGTTTTCTTAGGCAAGGAATACTCAGAGGTGGTTTTGCCAGTTCTTTTCTCTGAAATAGAGCCTACAGCACCTGGTATTTGTTGGCAATCCCCCATCCAAGTACTAACCAGGGCTGACCCTGCTTAGCTTCCAAGATCAGACAGGATCTGGTGCCTTTAGGGCAGTGGCTCTTAACCTTTTCTTTACCAGGGCCCCCCTTTAAATATCTTTTGTTTCCATGGCCCTCAAAACTCATGATTTAAAACCATCTAATAATAATAATAATAATAATAATAATACCACATCCATTAAACCTTCCCTCAGAGGTACTGGAGGGGGAAGAAAGACTTTTCTCCTGCAAATTTGTGGCTGGAGCAGATTGAATGGCAATGCGCAGGCCAAGCCACCCTTTGCCTTGGCTCCTGTCCTGTGGCCACTCCACTGCAGGCAGGAGGTGGGCCAAGCAGCCTTTGAGACATCTCGGGCCCCCTGTGAGGACATTGGGGTCCGCTGGAGGTTCCTAGACAACAGATTAAGAACCACTTCTTTAGGGCATTTACAATGTAAAATTTAAAAAGAGACAATACAACTAAAAACATATAAAAAGTGAACATTAAAATGGAGTTAAACTATTCACAATATTAAAGCAATTTAAACCTACACTTAAAAAGATAAAAGATAAATAAAATTTTGGTTTTAATTTGGTTTTAATTTTAATTTTGGTTTTAAATTTATACTGTTTAATGTCTTTTTAAGGGGGGTGGGTGGTGCTTTTAGTCAACACTGTAGAGTTTTAATTGTTGGAAGCCACCTTGATTGTTTTTAGGAGAGGGGCAAGGTATAAATAAATATTATGATTATGATTATGATTACTATTATTATTAAACACATCAGGGGTGCTAAGTTGTTGTTGTTGCTGTGGCTCCTCCTAATGGATTGTTGGCCCCTCCCCTTAAATCTCTGGCTCCTCCCAGGGACTCTCTTAGCCACTCCCACTTGTCCTCCTTGCCCAAAGCTGGAAAGATTCATGGTCAAGCTATTTTGGTAGCACGGCTGAGCCAGAAGGGCAGACACTGATGGTGCCATTGCTGCATTTCTCCCACAAGCCTCTTTTCCCTCAATCATCCAATGTGGCAAAAAGCTGCCGAGGGGCCAAGAAATACAAGCAGGCTCACTCGCCGCCGGATCCATTAATTTTAATAAAAGACTCAAATATCCTTCGTTATATTTCCATCTACAAACCATCAATATTTCAGGGCGATTGCGCAGCCAGGGGTGGGGGAAACCGGCTCCCTTGGTCTCAGAGGCTCTTTCCCTAGTTAAAAGTTCGCTGTGGAAAATTTGATGCTTAATAAATTGGAGCCTGCCCTGCTTTAAATCATTTTTACGGCGATTGCTGAAGAAAATATAATTATTACAAACTGGTCATTTGTTACCAAGAAATCTCATTAAAGCGATTCCATGCTAGAAAGAGGAGCGGGGGAGTTGATGGATGCAGAGAAAGGGCAAATGCAATATTGTAGATGGATAATTTCTCTTGATTGGAGACCAAAAGGAAACTAGGCCACCATTTTGAGAGGGAATGTGGGTGGAATATGCCAGAATTTACTTTCTCTCCCCCCACCACTGTGATATGACACCATATAGATCTACCCATGACTGACAGCAATGAGATCAAAAGAACGAGAGCTGAAAACAATGAATCCCCCCCACCCCACCTCACCCCCCAATATTTGGTTGGTTTTGTTCTCTTTAACAAATAATTGGAATTCATTTGCCAATTGCCTTTGATGTTGTTTCATTTAGTCTGCTGCTTGGGAAAAATAAGTTCCAAATGACAAGGGGAGCTACATATTACACATAAACTTGCATGTGAAACGTAAAGAGGCTGACATCCTGTTGAAGACATACAGGTGTGTGATTGCAATTTACACCTGCCAATGTCCTTTTTCCATCACTATGGCCAGAAATAGTCAGCTCCTCTGTCTTCAACAACTTCCTAGAGATGTAAGTCTTCACCAGTTTTCCCAGTGTAGTCTTTTTCCCTGCCTCCTTCCAAATGCAGCTCATTGATGCGGGTTCCCATTATGACTGCTCATATTCCCAGTGAATTTAATTTGGATTATTTTGACCATTTAGATGACCCCTGAGACAGAGATGTAGAATGGATAGACAGACAGATAGATAGAGATGGATAGATTGAATTTCCCATATTTTTAAAAAAATCTTTGAAAATAAAATGTTTGACTTTTCAGTTTACATTCATAGACTTTATTACAGTCATAGACCCACCTCTACAATTACAGTGGGCCCTCAGTATCCACTGGGGGTTGGTTCCAGGATGCCCTTTGGATACCATAATCTGCAGATGCTCAAATCCCATTGTATACAATGATAAAGTAAAATGGGATCCCTTATATAAAATGGTGAACAGGAAGGCTTGCATTTGGGTTTGTTTTTTTTCTCCTGGATAATTTTCAAGGTGTGGTTGGTTCAATCCGTGGATGCAGAACTCGTGGATATGGAGGGCCGACTGTACAAAGTAAACAAATGCAAACTTCAAAATCAGAGATCTTCTAAACTACATGTACACAGTAATAAAAACCAAACTGCCTTCAGTGAGGGTACCTGTTGTTGCCCATGTCTCTCTCTCTCTCTCTGGCTTTTCTTTGCAAATGAAGATTCAGGAAGGACTCATCCTGCACTTTCTGCAAGCGCACTGATGACTAAAAAGGCCAATCTGAGATAAACAAATCCGGTTGCAAAAAGCACAGCAGAGGTCTCCTTGGGTGATGTTTCTGGGTTGTGGTTCTTTCTGTGTTGTCGTTTCTCTTCAAGACTTGTTCAGTGTGAATTCTCAAATAAAGCTGCAGCATTGTGGATAGTGTGTCTCCATGCCTTCCGATGTGAGGCCAGGGTGGACCATTGTTGGTGATCCATTTGGCCGAGCCTGAGATGTTGTTTCAGGGAGTCCTTGTATCGCTTTTTGGAGCGCCCCTCTTACGCTGACCCGTGGCAAGTTCACTGTAGAGTACTATTTTGGGGAGGCGATGGTCCTCCATCCTAGAAACGTGCCCTGCCCAGCGCAGCTGTGTTCTCAATATCATGGCCTCAATGCTGGTGATCCCTGCTTTCTCAAGGACAGCAACATTCTTCTTCAAACACAAAATTTTTAATTTCACTAACAGAGTGTGAATGGAGAAAGGAAGACTGAAAATTACAAAGCCTACCTGGAAAATCTGTTAAAACTGGAGTAATATATAAAGAGCAGATGTCCATGTAGTTTAGATGGTATAGCAAGACCTGCTCAACAGTTACAACCATGCCCAATTGGCAAGGGTGGGTTGTTCAGTTCAGTTTCCAGTTCCTGCACACACAGTTGGGGGAGAAACTGACAAAGGTAATCTCGCATAAGTATTATGATAGATAATGCTTCTGAAATATGATAAATCCATTAATGTATGATAATAATCCTATGGCCTGTTTGTTTGTTTTTTGTTCTTGTTTTGTTTGCACTGGCTGCTCTGTTTTGAAGAAACATCCTGTCTGGAAGAATGTGATACCCTTCCGCTATGACCAGGATATACATCCATTTTGAGAGTACCAGAGTGAGAATGGGTGTGTGTCATTCCTTCTTCAGCAAATGAAAATCCAGGCAGGTGAGAAAGACGTGCATATCAGAAAGAGCACAAATGAAGAGAGGAAAAGAAAAGAAAAATATCTCTCCAGCTTGGTTGCTTTCAGACACTGCTGCTGGATATGAGAGTTCAAGCAAGGTTCAACTAAACCTCTAGAGCTTGAAGGTCTGGAACACCCATAATTCAATATTTATGAAGGATTTGAGAAACAAGAGAGGTTTCAAGGAGGGGGACTCAAACTTCTGGGAAGCCTAAAACAGGAAGGGCAGAGGCTGGATGAGAATCTCCTGGTAGATGCCTGCATGGTTTGTAAGCAATCAGTAAGGATTTTTCTTATTTGCATTCTTAAAATAGTAGCTGCCTGTTAGGGATATTCTAGCTGGAGTTCCTTCACTGAGAAGAGGGTTGGACTTGATGGCCTATGAGACCCCTTTCAACTCTGTGGTTCTGTGATTGTATGATTTTATGAAAGAACAAAAACATGGCATTTTGTGCCTGGATTATTCTTCTGTAATGTACATTTTGAGTGTCAGCATGATGCAGTGGTTTGAGTATTGGCCTAGGATTCTGGGAAAGCAGGATTTGAATCCTTGCTCAGCCGTTGAAACCTGCTGGGTGTTCCTGGACAAGTCACAGCCTTAGAGGAAAGCAAAGACAAACTCCCTCTGAGTGCGTCTTGCCAGGAAAAGGTTGTGATTGGTTTGCCTTAAAGTCGCCATAAGTTGGAAGGCACACAACAACAATGTGCATCTATGTCAGCCCTGTTTCCAAACACAACTATTCCAGAATACATACTGATGAATTGTTTTGTATCCAGGGCACTGTGATGACTTGTGAAGAAAATGATGGACTGAAAATGATCAGCCAACATATTCCCCTCCCCCATGTTTCAGGACAATTTGCCAGGGTGGGGGCCACAGGCCTTTTTGCAGAAAACTTGGTTTTATTTTATTTTTTTTAAACCAACGTTTTTATGCAAAAGTACTATATTTTCTGGAAAATACATAGGCCAAGCTCCTGCATCATCCACTGTCACTATCAGGATGGAGTTCCATCGTCATAGTTACTACTGACAATTGCCCCCCAACTTAGCTAGTCTGGCACTGCCCCAAGTGAAAAATTCCCAAAGTACTCAAAACCAAACTGCTTCATTTGAAGCCCTCTTCAGGTTGTAGGGTACCTTCAGAACAGGCAGCTGGGGAGACTCCTTGGGGTCACACTGCTTGTCTGAAGGCACCCCACAACCAAGAGAGCACTGTGGACATCATTTTCCAGCATCCCAATTTCCATTACCTTGGAAATGCTTTGGTTGGGTCACTGCCAGGCTGAAAAAGTAGGGTTTGGGGGTCTCATATTCTATCATTCTTTTATACATATTCTTAATTTTATTAAGTTTTTCAGAATACAATAAAAAATACTGGTATTTAAAAAGAAGGAAAAGAAAAAGATAGGAAGAAAAAACAACAACAACAAAAAGGAAAGTAGGACATAAATAGAAATATCAACAAAAAGAAAACTGGCTTCTGACTTTCTTTTCAGCCGTTATACATACGTACATATTGGCCCCTTCATATTTGCTGGGTTTTGGTTCCAGGACCCCCTGTGGATACCAAAATCCGTAAATACTCAAGTCCCATTATATGCAATGGCATAGAAAAATGCTGTCCTTTATATAAGATGGCAAAATCAAGGTTTGCTTATTGGATTATAATTTTTTTAAAAGAATATTTTCAAGCTGTGAACACTTAAATCCATGGATATGGAGGGACAACTGTACTCCTACCTCTCTTTCTAAAACCACATTGTGCACTTCTTCTGATAACTGAATCTTACTAATTATCGAAACTAAGCATTATCAGGTCATTTTCTATTTTTCTCAATAAATCTGTAAGGGGTTTCCAATCCTTTAGAAATGTCTCCGATGATTTTTCTCTAATCAAACCAGATAATTTCCCTATTTCTGCCAAATTAGCCAATTTCCGCAACCATTCCTCCCTAGCAGGTAGTATTGAATTCTTCCATCTTTGTGCATACAATAATCTTGCTGCCATGGCCATATACTGAAGTAGTTCCAGGGGATATTTATAGTACACTGAAGCAATGTAGGATCTCTACCAGGGTATCAAGAGTGTACAAAACGTCTCATAATCTTGCCCAGTGTGTACGTGGGGGAGGTTTTGAAATTCTTTATTCTTACTTATGAGAATGACATAAATGGAGCTTCACATCCCTAGTGAGGCTGATGCCTAGAAAAATCTGTGAAGGCAAACCACTGGATGAGATTTCTAGCACTCCATCCTCTGTATTCAGTAGTCTACAATCTGCTCCACCTTAGCTAACCAATACAGAATAAATGATGGCAAACAAATCCACATTACAAATTTGCCACATGGGTGCAAAACCTAAGTTTTCATGCTGCAGAAATCTGAGTGGAGAAAACAGTGCTACAAGACCTTTCAATTGGCCAACGTCCCATGTGAACTGAAAAAGAAAACAGATTCCATGTGGACAAAATAGTTCAGGCATTAATTAGTTAACATCTTTCCACTATTTTTCTTTTTCTTTTGAAATGAAGAAATCAACTCTAACCTTTTATTGGACATGTACAACGAGGGAGAAAGATTGAAGATGACAGAGGGAGAATGGAAAGGAGAGGACGATGAACACTGAAACATTCTGAGTTCGATCTTCACCCCACCCCACCATAAATTGGGCCAAATTTCCTCAAGCTGCAGATGGCTAGAACTGATTTATGCCCAAATTTTAAACTGGATGTATTACTCGACAACAGCAGAGCCTGAATGTCTCACTTTTCGAAGGCATCCTTTTCCAGGTCAGACTTGCAACATCAATCTTTAGCACTTCTGCAGAAGGCTGTTAATTAAATTAATTATCCCATTAAATGGACCCAGAGGGCTCCTTCAGCTGGGGAGGGAGAAAGGTTTGGAACATCGCTTTGAGAAAACAAACTAGGAGAGAGCAAATGGCAAGTGGTGTATCCTGCAAAACAACATAGTTGGAAATGGCTTTGGTATTTCCCAAGGGGAATGGTTAGAACTGCGTGGGAGGGAAGTCTGAGGTTGGAGACGCATTAGCAGAGCTACTGGCTGAGCCAGCACCTTCATCACCCACCTGGTACAAAATATGCCACATTAAATAACCATTAAGGGGAGGGTGTTGGAACTTCTTTCAACCTGAGGTTCAAATTTAATTTCAGAGTTCTCAGGAGCTGAATTCTAGTCATGGGAGGGTCCAAAGGGAAAAGGCTCAGTCTCCGGCTCTTTGGAGGACCATTTCTTCTCATGTGAGCCTGCCTGAGCTTTAAAATCTGCAGGGAGAACACGTCTCTCTCTCTCCCCGCATCATCTTCACAGGAACAGTTGGTAGGAATGCGGGAAAAGTCCTTCCCTGTGGCTGCTCCCACTCTTTGGAACTCCCTCTGTAGGGAAGTTTGGATGGTTCCTTCTTTGTGGAGCTTTCAGTGGCAGGTTAAAGCCTTTGGAAGCAAGCCTTTGGAGATGGATTTTTTTTAAACAAGAAAAGAGCTTTTTTATAATGCTGCACAATTTTAAATCTTTCTTTTAAAGTAAGATTGGAAGTGGTTTTAATGTGTTGTTATTTAATACTGTTTAAATCTCAATTTTATATCTATATTAACTATAGTATATGTGGGCTTTTTTTTGTAAATTTCAGGAAGCTGCTTTGAATCTGAGTCTGGGAGGAAGGCAGGATATAAGTAAAGGGAGGGGAGCGATGAATGGATGGATGGTTGGTTGGATGGAAAAGGTATGCCACCAAAACCAGCAGCCCAATTTAGCTTCAAGTTCTTACTGCCAGTGGCTAAGCCTTAGGAGAGGCATGTCAAGCCAGGGAAGCATCAAATAATGGTGTCATAGGGAGCCACCAAACAGGACGTGGGAAACAACCAAACCAAGTTACCATAGGGAAGGAGGTGTGGCCTTCTAAGAAATATCAGAGGACCAGTTGATAATCCAAGGAGGGCTAGATTTTGTCCCAGGACCTACAGTTCCCCACCCCGCTGGTAGGGAGCCTAAATATACAGTGAAGACTAGATTCTTCCAGATTCTACCCATATCTTTCCAAATTCTATTTATCATTTGGAGGACAAAGAAATTTGCCATACCATGATTGGTCTGGTATGATGGAATGAAGGGTTGAACTTGAAGCAGAGAAAGGCACGATCAACTCATAGTCAACCTTGGAGAATGCTGCACAGTCTTGGGTGAGTCATTGTTGTTGGAGAGATTAGAAAGGAATCTCCTCAGACTCTGGAAAAGTTACTTTTTTGGTCAACAACTCTCTGAGCCAGCAATGCCTCGCTAGCTGTGGGATTTGGACAGTTGTAGTAAAAAAAAGTAACTTTCTCAGTGAATAGATTTTTCCCACCCCACCTACATTAGCCTACAGTACTCTGAGATCCTTGGGGAAAAGTTGGGCTGCACCCACTCATCGTGATTATTATGTGAAAAAATGCAGTGACACAACCCATAACCTCCTCTTACTGAAAGCTCTCCTACTGACAAGCGGGATGGAAATGACTGATATATTTTTATTTCTGTAGCTTAGTGAGCAAGTGAGCAAACAATTAAAATAGAGATGGGACCATGAATCATAGGCTGCACTGTGTTCATTTAGTTGACAACTGCAGTTTGGCTGTAATTAATTGCGATGATGGTTCACGACATATCCGTTAGCTTGCGGTAGTATAATTTGTAAAACTCATTGTGGCACAAGGCCTTGTGACATCAGCCAGCTATTAAACCCTCTTTGGATCAAAGAGAGAAGTGCATTCTGGGAGTGCAAGTTGCAGAGAATGTGCCAGGAAGGAGGGAGAGAGAGAGTGTGTGAAGTTGAAAGGTCTGGCGGCATCTCTCTCTCTTTCTCTCTCCCTCCCCCCTCCCTCTCCCTCTTTTCAGATGATTTTATCCATAATGCCCACTCTTTCAGAAAGCTTTGTATCTGTGGTGTGTGTGTGTGTGTGTGTGTGAGTCTGCAAAACAAAATATGTGAAGAAATTGGTCTAATGCTTTCTCTTGCACAGGACAGCAAATTTGGCAAATGTGCTACACTGACAACATACCAATAAGGGCTTTACTGGCTGAATAGTTTCCAGTTTGGAGTTTTCAGTTAAAAGGAAAACGTAGCAATTTTTTTGAGGGGTAGGCATTTTTCACAGGTTGTATAACTAGTGGAAATAGTCTTTCAAATTCCTCCTCTCCTTCCTCCTCTTCCTTCCCCTTCTCCTTTCCCCTCCTGTCTTTCCTTCCTCCCCCTCTTCCTCCATCCTCCTTCTCCTCCTCTTCCTCTTTAGCATCCTTGCTTTTCATTTGTGTTTTTTCTTGCCCAGACAGCAGTTGCTCCATCTTTACACCTGGTGAGACTCACCCCTACTCACTTTAAATGGGACAGTCTTACAGTAACACTCAGGGCCCACAAGGCTCTGAGTGGTGGCTCTGGATATGAAGAAGGGAATAACGTTGTAAAGATTATATATATATATATATATATATTTATATATATATAGTATTAGGTATTTATACCCCGCTCTTCAGCCGCAAAGGCTCTCAGAGCAGCTTATCCATTGTTAAGCAATAGCATTTTGCACATCAACACCACATCAAGCAGTTTCCAATGTTAGCTAATTGCCCCCCCCCAAGCCACGTACTCATTTTACCGACCTACAAAAGGACCAAAGGCTGAATGAACCTTGGGACTGAACTTGCAACTTTATGGCTGCAGTACTGGCATTTAACCACTGTCCCACCAGGGCAGAAAATTATCCCCAAGTGAAAAATAAATTGGGAGTGAGCAGTTGGGCTTGTTTCCCATAAAACTAGCACCTTGACACCTGTATGCCCAGGATGTTGTAGAAATACTCTACTGCCTTGCAGGAAATATGTTCCAGACCACCACCGTCCACCAGCCACAGCAGCCACTTCTTAATATCTGTGATGTAGAAAAGCATGAGAAGTGGTACATCTTTCAAATGAATTAACTGGGCCCTACTCCGTGATTCTATCACTTCTCATATGTCACTGGAGAACTACTACTTCGGCTGTTCAATTACCATAAAATCAAAGAAATCAGAGCCAGGGCAGCTGTAATATGTACACTCACATACAAACAGAGAGACAGACATTGACCCTAATGTGGGTTTGTGGTTTTTTTTAATAATGCTACCAGTTCTTTTCTGGACACAATTCAAAGTGCTGTAAAGCCCTATACAGCTTGGGTCCAACTATTTGAAATACTATATCTCCCTGTAAAAAATTGCAAGGGTTCTAAGATCATCAGGGGAAGGCTTTCTCTCAGTCCTGCCACCATCACAGGCTCATCTGATAAGGACACGAGAGAGAGCCTTCTCTGTGGTTGCTCCCATTCTGTGGAATTCCGTCCGTGGAAGGCTAGGCTGGCCTCCTTCCTGCCATGGAATGAAGGTAAGTGTGTGAACATTTTTCTTCTATTCCGTGGCAGAAACAGGAGTGGGGGTAGTGGGGCAGGAATAGGGTATTTGCCACATCTGAAATCTCCATAGCTATGTCTCTGACATCCAACACTGCCCTTCTAGTGAATCGCAGCTATGCACATGGGGCAACGTACACAGTATCTTTGGACAACAGGGACTTCCATGCTCTCAGGCATCACACAAGACATCCCATCATACAATGGGAGCTCCTTTTGTTCAAGGAAGTATTGTGTGATGGTGTGGTTCAACTTTACGCCATTTTGCTAAGTTTATGATCACCTTCCCAATTCTATTTCCCACACACCTAAGTCCACTTACGAGCATGAAACACCATAACAGGAGTCTGGCTGTGAACCTGTGTGTGGGAACTAGAATTGGGAAGATTTGCAATGTCTGTATTTAGTAGAGTCCTGCTGCTTTGTAACTATGTGCCAGTGCTGGCAAAGGGAACAATGCTCCACAGGACTCTGATGAGGAGGTTCCGGTGCACATCAGGCACTCACGGTGCACATTGGTGATGTATCTTTGCAATTTGGTCAGCGAGTTTACTTAGTGCCTCTGCTACTTGGTGCACACAAATTTACATTGCATGAAAAGACATGCAAGATTCCACCCCACAGCTGTAAAACACATTTTCATGAACAGCTAAAGCATTGTGATCTTCCGACCATTGAACAACAGATGGTGAAAGTTTCTCTTATGCTGCCTCCTGCATTAGGAGAAGGGCTTCATTTTGTGTTCTGCTTCAGGCAGTAAAGCTGGCCCTGCAAATGGTTTGGCCATCACTGCCTTGCTCACTTACTGTCACCACTGTAGTTCTAGCTGGAAAAGGCCACAGAGGTGACTTGGGAAGGTGGGGAAGAGAAGGTGATTATGTGATCCTACTGTGCTTGTGACAGGTTTCTCTTCTTCCAAAAGGCAGTTTGGAAGAGTTTGGCTGGGGATAAGAGGTTTATTTTGGCTCTGGAAGAACCCCAGGGAATTGAGACCCATTATCCTTGCCAACTGGATCATGAGTATCCCCACCTTTGCATTTCACCTTCTGCAGGTTTATTTTATAATAGCTGAATTCTTTTCCCTCCCCAGCATCTCTGCCAATATGCCAACCTTTCTCTCATCCTATGAAAGGATGGGGAAGGTTCGGATCCTGAGTTTTTTATTACTGAAATCTCTCTCTCTAATATTTCTTTTTTTCCCCCCACCCTCTTTCTCCCCTTTCCTCCAGGAAGTTGGGAGAACTTATCATTTAATGCTAGCAAAATGCTTTAAACTATACAGGAGGCTTGGCTTTTCAAAGGCACAAGAAGGAATTAGGTATCCAGCCACTTTTCAAAACAGTGAGAGGAAAGGGTTTTTTTAAAAACTACATCAAGCTGGCTATTTCAAGAGCACTCTGCTTCTGCTGGTATGTTAGCCTAATGGTAAGATGTCAAAATGCTCTTGCTGTGCCATTTTCTTTTCAGATTCAGCTCATAAGAAATTAAGCTCTGGAAATGTAGACCCTTAAAATGGCTTCAGACAACCCTACTTGCCACACCTATCCAGTGTTCTTCTGGAAAGTTCCCCTTCCTCCAAAATCCAGTTCAAAAGAGTTTGGTTGTGGATAGGAAATTTATTTTATAAACACTTTGTCAGTCAGAATCTGGTCCTGGGAATCTTTTGTAATTAGAGTGTATCTATGTTACACAGTTCTAGCAGCTTGAGACCATTTTAACTGTGATGGCTTCATCCTAGGACAGTCTGGGATTTGTACTTTGGTAAAGTGCTTAGAATTCACTGCTAGAGAGCTGTAGTCCACCCACCTCAAGTATAGCACCAACACTTTGTACGACAGAGTTCTAAGTCCCTCAGTAAGCTACAAACCCAAAGGTTTTGTAACATGGGACATGAGATTTAAAGTTGTATCACACTCCTAGAATGGTATAGTGTAGATATAAACTGTGACTGTCTAAAAAGACTCAATATAAGATGGTCTCTATGAAGAAATTTTCAGCTGCTTTGAAGGAAAGGCTACAACTCCTACCACCTTCTAAAGGGACTCATCCTAACTCTGAGCAAGATGACCTTTAATAGTTAGAGATTTTCCCCCCCTCTCTCTCCTGAGAAGAAGTGTGTAGTACTTATTTTCTGACCAAGTCCAGTTTATTGTTTTCTTGCTTCCCCTTGGACAAAAATAAAGGCATTACCTAGGGGTCTAGAATGTAGGGGAAACTTCCTTGAGATGTTAAAGAAATGTGGTGACTAAGCTTCTAAAAGGGGGTACGGTACATAGGGAGAGGTAGAATTGGAAGGAAGGAAGGAAAGAGTTTACTTTCCAGCCTATGCTATGCTATACTGTTTCTCTTATGGTAATCCTCTGGATCAGTGACCTCCCCAAAAAATCTTATTGATTATCATCCTGCTTGGGTCTTGGAAATTCAGGGTCTTTGGCTTCCTTTATGGAGTCATTCCATCCTTTGTGCAGCCTTTCTTTTTTCCTCCTGCCTCCAGCTTTACCAGAATTATTGTCTTTTCCAATGAGTCATGCTTTCTCATGCTGTTTCAACATATAACAACCATAATTTAGTCATTTCCATTTCTAGTTGAATTTCAGGCTTGATTTGCTTTCTTAAAAACACCATTTCATTCTGTTTTTGGCAGTCCGTGGTATCTGTAAAAGCCTACAGCAGCACCACATTTCAAATGAATTCCCTTTTCCTGTCATGTTTCTTCAGTGTCAAACTTTCAGATCCATACAGAGAAATTGGAAATAGTGTGGTACAGGTGATTCTAACTTTGGTGTCCAATGATACATCCTTGCACTTGAGAATCTATTTACTACAGAGACACTCTTCCTAATCCTAATCTTCTGATTTTGTTTGATCACAGTCTTTAGTTTGATTGACAACTGAGCCGAGGTACAGAAAGTCTTTAACAATTCCAGTGTTTTCCTTACCAGATTGAAAGCCATGTAAATGTCCAGAAGTCATTAGCTTACACTAGACAGTCGACACTAGAGAGCTTTAAAGAGAGATGAAAAAAAAATTCCTAATAATGGGAAACCTGTTGTGCTCAGTGGATTTTTTATTTTAAAAAATGGACAGCAATATTCACAACATACAACTTCCTTAAAAGAAAACCTGTAGAATCAGAGAAGGCGGTTGATGGGACTGGGGGGGGGCGTAAAATGGAGGACAGGAATGCACCCTGGAGATGCACTATTAGCACTTCTTCAGCCTGAGAAGATTGAAGTAAAAGGTGTGAACTGGTAGAGATTTCCCATCTACTCTTGATAGATGGGAGCCATCAGCCTGTGTATCTGAAAAGACATGAAAAAACAGATCATCTGAGAGGGAAAAACTCAGCCAATTGGGCAAGTGCACAAGATTATTATTAAAAACAAAAAAAATAAGAGGCAGACTTTTATATTATTATTCTCATCCTTGTCTCCACCCGCAGTCTCTTCACCTAATAGTCTGTCTTTCTTTGCAATGGTTCTTGATGTGTCAATGGAAATGAGAGTGAATGGTTTTAGGAGAGAAGCAAACAAGCAATTTATATGTCTTCTTTTAGATAAAGGGAATAGCATCAAACAAGAATGTGAGAAGGCTAGTTTTTAAAGTTACAACTCCCAGAATCAATGGTGGGGAGATTCTAGGCATGGTAATCCTCTAAAGTAACCTTCCCAATCTCTGCTTGGAACATGGCGCTCACCTACACAGGTGATTTACTCCTGCTTGCCCCTGATCCAGATCCCTGCAGTCCAAACAATGCAGGGCATTTATCCCAATCGGCCCTTGGGCAGTCTAAACAACCCCTGGGACAGATACGAGGCTAGAACAGGGGCAAGCTGGAATAGGGCATGATAAACCATTACAGGTAAATACCCAGTTTACCTGGATAAAATGAGATCAGGCCCCTCTTGTCCACAGGAGCCGATCTAGCACATTGCTCCTCCCTGCTGCTGTAGCTCCCTGGCTCTTCTGGAAGCTAGGTAGGGGTCCTTCAACATGTGACCAAGGCTGGTCACATACAGGGGGCCTGCAGTCACATCTTGCAGACCCCCCTGCCTGGCTTGCACATTAGTGGGGAAAATGGAGGAGGCAGTGGCAGCTTCAGTGATGGGCCAGCATCTTATTTGGACACCTTTTTTTTTTAACTCTTTTAAAAAATTCATTCCATCCCTTGCAACTGAAACTGCTTGTTCAAGCTCCTCAACAACTAATATACAGAGATATACATCTTTTGGTACTGGAGGAGTATATATCCATCATGATTAGTCATGATTGATGGCACTTTCCTCCAGTTGAAGACTAGCATAGCTAAGCTGTTCAGCATATGGACTATGTGCCTTGAAGCTTCCACTACAAATCTCCCCTCCTCTTCCAAGTGACCTTGGGAAATCCTCTGTCTCAGTGGTGACCAGTGACTTTCATGTCGGGGTGCAGTGAATCTGGCTGTTAATATAGACCTTAAAGGACCTATCCATAGTGCTGAACCCTATGCCCCATGTTGGAAAATCCAGCCTTCTTTCCCACTCCCCCATTCTCTTGCCATTAGGTCCTGAGTAGGACAGATTATCCTGCATGTTAAAATCCTTCCCTTTCTCTCATTCAAGAACTTGCTTGTTCCACCTTTGAAGTGCATGGTTGTAAATAGTTTGCAACCAAGCAACAAGACTATGTGTCCTAGGACTCTTCCTTTGGTCTTGGTCAAATAAAGATATATCCCTTCTCGGCTTCTGGAGTTATCATGCTATACTCTCTCAGCTTTCTACTCTTCTTTGCTGTCATGCTTCCTTCTCATCGAGATGGTGAGTTAAGATGAAGCATCCATCTCTTACCCATACCTATTCATTAGTTAGTTAGAATGTAGGCTCTCGATGCATATAGCCATTAGTAAAGTTTTAAGGCTTTTAACTTGAAGCTCCCTTCCTCTTTTGTTTTTGGAGTCAGTTTGAGTTCAGGGCAAAGTAAGGTACATTGAGTCACACTTTTAAACTGCCATCTGCTTCAAGAGAGTTAACTTTTAACAGTTTTAACTATATAGCATTTCCCCCAAAATGCTAGTACCCTGGGACACCCTAATTCCCTACCACCCCAAAAGTCCCAGCATGTTGGATACCTCTCTTCAATCTGGAATAAAATTGAGAGCAGATTTACTATGATCATGACACAGAAACCACAGCCACTACTGCTCTGTCTCCCCGTCACAGCACGACTCCCCCCCAAAACCATTCCACTGCAATGTGTAGATAATGAAATCCATTTACTTGTTTATAATAAGTATCAGTGCTATAACTGGCAAGATGCATGAAAGGTTTGGGGAAATGGTAAGTGTGGTTCTTGTCTGGATTGATGGGGTCCAAATGACTGGGTTTACTTTCCACTGTCAGACCTCCAGTGTGATAGAGATGAAGCCAGTTAGGCCAAAACAATGGCAAGTGAACCATGAAGAGTAGCAGGACAAGGGATGGGACCAAATATCCCAGCAGTCCTATTCTGAAACCTTGAGAGTAGGCCGCCAGGGACATTCAGAGCCACCAGCATCTTCAGGAGGCATCAAAGCAGCTAACAGCTGCTCCAGAACCTTCTGTTTGATTAGCAACATATTGAAATAACTTTTAATGAGCTACAGGCTTGGAAGCATCCTTAAGGGACTCATTTAAAATCAAGGAACAAGGAGCAAAATTCCCTCCTCACTTAGTTAAAGGGATGGAAAGATAAATCAACCAGAAAGGGTAAATTCTACATGGAAAATTGGAAGGCACCCCCCTCCCCGAACTAATGCCTGCTCATCAAGAAAAACGATCTGAAAACAAAATATCCAGTAAAAAATATTTATTATAACCCCTGGCTTTGGCTTCCCATGATGACCTGGGACATTTGATGGTGAAGAGCATAGGCTGTGAACTGGAAAGATCCTAGCTCAGGTCACTTCAACTTTGCATGGCATGCTTTGTAAAAATTGGGGCCAGTTCTCACCTTCTTCCTCAAGGACCATTTGTGCCCTGCAAGGAGAAGAGGGATATTAGGCAACTGATAGACATGAGATGAGAGTTTGGGGCTTTGAATATGAACTGGAGAAGGTTTTCTTTCCTCACTTCCTTCTTTGAAAAAATGATAACAATTTGCTACCACTGTTGAGAGCTGAGTTGAATTTCTGGCTCAGGATGAGTGGCAGTTGGTGGAATCCATCACTAGTGGAAGCCACCATTGTTCCTGACTCAGGAATTCCTGGCTCAGGAAACCACGCTGGATTTTAGTCTAAACTTTGAAGGAATGATACAAAGTGCTGAACCCTACCCCCAAAGAGGTTCAACTACTGGGTACCTCCTTCAAAGATTAAACTAAAACACAGACTCTGTGCCTCTGATACATTGATGTATCAGGTTTCAATCAAAACTTTCAAAAGTAAAAACAGAGGAAAAGAACGATGTTTCGCCAAACCCAACCATCTCGCATAAAAAATAAGAAAACCCATCACCCATGTTACCCAAAGATGTCTTGGAGATTCCAAGAAAATACTGAGTTTACAATATGTTGGGGAAATTAGCAACAACTCAACCTTAGCAATGCAAAAGGGGGCAATAAAGAGAGGGACCTTTACATCTTTGTATGCCCTGACTTCCTCTGAACATATGCACACAAACACAAAAAGAAGAATTAGCAATGATATTTATTAAAGACATAAAAATAATAACACCAAGCATGCACACATTCATAAGAGAAACATTCACACAAGACCACTAGGAATGGAAGAAGAGGGATTGCCAGAGGGATAGATAAGAAGGTTTCTGGGACCTTCTGACACCTGTCTTGTAGTCCTAAAGTCATTGAGCAAACCAGCAGAGTGGATGGATGAATCTGGAGTGGCTAACACAGAGCAACGTAGTGTCCACAAGCAGAGACTCTGTGTGCAATGAAGCAGACTTTGGGGGCAATATTTATACCAAAAATATGCCCTGAGGTGAGCAAGTTTCCTGGGTTGAAACAATAGATTCCAGGAGCCTTCAAGGATTGCACGATGAGTTTTCTGGTCTTGACAATAGGTGTCTGAAGATGCTGTGTTGCAAACTTCCTTAATGTCTGATGATTGGATTCACAAAGCTTGAGCTGCCTCTTTTAATGGCTGGGTGATTCAGGGAAGGGAAGTTCTATACCTGCAAACAAAGGATTACTCCACCCATATATTGCCTGCCATTTAGGTGTGTAGTAGAGACTGTGTCCCTTTTGACCTCTTGATGTTTCTTCACAATTTTGGAATTTTCCAGTAGCTCTTCCTGGGAGATGCATATGTGTCTCTTTGGGATCCATAGCAAGTCCCTAACATTTCACTGCTCTTCCCCATGGAAGGCAAATTATTAATAAGCCAATTTTGAGGTTTCTGGGGCGGGGCTCATTAGGGGTGCTAACACCCAAACTATTCAGAATTCATCCCAATTAATTCATTCCTTGGGTTCATTTTTGCCCCACCTCCATGAAAGCTACAAAGATTACTAGGCTCAATATTTTGGTCCAGAAGGACTGGTCTGGTTTGTTCATGTCTCCTTTGGCTGCCCTCTTTATATTAGTCATCAGTCTTAATTCGTCATTTGTCCTTCAATCTTGACTTTGTCTTTTGAGCTGATTCCTGCTTTGCCCCAAACAGTGGGGGAGTAGGTCTACCATGGTCAAAGCACAAACACTATTTGATTAGCATATAATTACTGAATAGCATTTTGATTAGTGATGCTGGCTGAGATCCTATGCCACCCTCTATGTTTTGTGACTGTATGAATCCATAGCTAAGTTGCAGGAATGCCACTAAACCCTGTTAGTGAATTGTGAAAATGCCCATTTGGGCACTGGCAAGAGTCCTCCAATGCACACCAGGCACAATACACACCAGGCACCCTGATGTGCATCGGTCAGTTCTGATGTTCATCAAGCATTTCTGGTGTGCATCAGACACTCCTATTGTGTTCCAGTGCTTCCTAGCTGGCATCCAGATGCACATTGCAGAGTTCCCCAATGCACAACAATACCCATTGCAGATCAGGCCATGGCACACGAGTCGTTATGTCATTGCACAATAGATGTCTGCATTTTGTAATATTGTAGCACACCCTGGGTAAGTATGGACTTTGCAAAACTACTCAGTTCAATTTGGCACACATGTAAGGTAAATTATGAAGATGCAAGTCCCAAGCAGAATGCCAGCTGTCATCTTTTATTGTTTACACTATTTTAAATTAGCCAGACTGGCTTTATTGTATGCTGCCCTGGGCATGATATAAATATTTTAACAAATAAAATAACTAAATCTTCCCCCACCACTACCAGCACCCTGTATTCTCAGGAGCAACACTATCTTCTTGTGAGCGATCCTTGCTGAAATGCAAAGCATTTTGTGGTGGCTTGGTCATGAATGATACATGTTAGAAAAAACCTTCAACCATCAAAGATGACATTTCCTAGAATGGGTTGGATGACATGGATCAAAACAGTTGCTTTCTTTTGGGGGTTCTCCTTGGAGACATGGCCATGAGGACTTTAATAACAAGTGCCTATATTTCAGGTTTGGCTACTGAAACACACTGGTCTCATGGCTCCTTTTCTTTTTCCCCAGACTCTACGTCTGACAACTACAAAACTCTAATGCCCAGTGATGCAATTAAATGACCAGTAAAGCAGTTAAACAGTGTTGGCTGGTGGTTCCCATGCCATTTGGGCCAATTAATCACTCTGGGTTTTAGCCCAAACTTTAAGAGAGCCATCCATGATGCTGGACCTCATCTCCTAATATAGGTTCAGTACCCTGTACAGTTTCTTTAAACTTTAGAGTCCCAGAGAGGATTTGCTGCCCCACTGACACTGGACCCACCTGCCAACACTGCATTTAAGAGCAAGACAGCTTCTCTCAGCAAAAGAGCTGGCAGCCCCTTGGGAAAAGGTCAGGTATAGGTCCCCAAATCTCATTTGTCTGGTTCAGCTTCCAGCCTGTAGGGAGATTGCCTGCTTAATCTCAGCATTACAAGGATATGGCAGCCATCGGAGCGATCAGGCTCCAGCCTTATTAAAAAGTTATTAAGCCGTGACATTTCTGCTGCAGTCAACTGGGCCTAAGAGCTTCATATCTTTGGTTATCACAGCTTTATCACAATTTGTGAGGCAATCAGGACCACGGGTGCGTTGGGTGGAATATGTAAAGGACAAAAGAAACTGGCACCGACACCCTGTAGCCCCCAAACACCATTTAAAGGACTTAGCTGGCAGAGGAATTGTGTGTGAAGCCACTGAAAGTACTGCTACAGGAGACAAAAGGCTAAAACCATAAACTAGGAGCTGGGAAATATCCATGGATTCCTTTGCCTCTGTGGCCATGCATTTCCTGGATCACCTTTGGCCTGCTTTCTGATTCTCCACCTATCATCTATGACTGAGGAGGATAAGAATACAGGTTCAAACATACCTTTGCAAGGCTGTTGCAATGGATTGCTGAGATATTGAATGGAATCCAGCTATTGACATGCATGTGTAGAAATGTGAGTTATGTGCAGATATGTCTCTTTTTGAATGGGACACACAGGGATATTCTCTACTCCTTTGTGCTCCATCCAAAACTCTCACCAGGCTGTCAGGAAGGGCGATGCTGCTACTTCTGCTTAGTGGTTGGTAGGGGAGGGAGATAGGGAAGAGGGAACTCAGAAAAGGAAACAGCAGCTAGTCTCAGCTCTGAAGGGAAGAGAAATGAGGGTACATTCCATGGCTTCAGAGGGAGAGAAGAAGAGGCAAACACACCTCCATTATGCCTAGGCCCAGAAGCAGATGAAAGGCCAGTATCAGTAAGCAAGAGGATCTTGTAGCACCTTTGAGACTAAGTGTGAGAAAGGAAATTGTAGCATAATCTTTTGTTGACTTTGTCTACTTCCTCAGATGCAAGTCTAGGAAAAGACCTTATAACCAGGCTGTTGAATGGTCATAGAAATGCAAAACTAGTGGGTGTGGTGATGAGGTGAAAAGTTCAGTTTAACAATGGTCATTGAGATACAAAGGCAGGAGGAAAGATGTTGCCTAAAGCCAGGGTGGATGTATGGCCATATAAATGGTGGAGGGAGTTTGGGAATGTAGTGTGATGCTGTGGGGAAGGAGAAAGGAGATGTGATAAACTGTCCATGAGTGCTCCCAACTCTGCTGTTTCTCTTTCCCAACTCCCCTTTAAGGTATTTTTTGTTCAAAGACTGCTGTTTTGAGGTCCAAGATGGAATGTTCAGGAAGACTGAAGTGTTTTGCAGCTGTTTTTTGTATATTCCCATTCCTAATGTCCGATTTATGCCCACTTATCCTTGAAATTGTTTGTCCTTTTTTTTTTATTCTTGGTTTGAAGCAATGATGACTCCAATTAATTCCCACAGAAATTCAACAACTGGATCTAGCCAGTACTCCAACCTTCATTGCTAGTGACTCCAATAGATATCTGGCCTCTCCTTTGGCATACTTAGCAACACTTGAAATACCTAAACATCGAAGGGCCTTTACTCTTGCATGGTGTCGTGCCCTCCCTTCAGCTGTCCTTGAAGGCCGATACAAGAAGATCCCCTTCTCAGACAGACTGTGCCCCTGCAACTCAGGCCAAATAGAAACAACAGAGCATGTATAGGAGCCCTGGTGGCGCAGTGGTTAAATGCCAGTACTGCAAGTCACCACGTCGCAAGTTCAATTCCAGCGGGCTCCAAGGTTCACTCAGCCTTCCATCCTTTCGTAGGTTGATAAAATGAGTACCCAG
This sequence comes from Gambelia wislizenii, assembly GCA_030847615.1. Classification (NCBI taxonomy): domain Eukaryota; kingdom Metazoa; phylum Chordata; class Lepidosauria; order Squamata; family Crotaphytidae; genus Gambelia; species Gambelia wislizenii. The sequence continues at coordinate 38,886,708 of JAUMIR010000007.1, forward strand.
CTTGTGGGGGCAATTAGCGAACACACATTGGAAACTGCTTAATGCAGTGTAGATGTGTAAATTGCTGTTGCTTAAAATAATTTGTAAGCCGCTCTGATAGCCTTCTGGCTGAAGAGCGGGGTATAAATAAATAAATAAATAAATAAAATAAAAATGTATTACTACAGTGCTCATACTACAGGGACATACGTCTCAGCCTTATTTCACCCCTGTTGCATAAATATCAAGGGCACACTGGACAATTCTACATAAACTTGTTGCTTTCAGACACCAACCCAGGAACAACTTATAATGTTGCCAGATTCTGCGCAGCTGTGGTTAAAATTCAACAGACAATGTCCTCAACAGTAGAATAGTATCAACTTAGTCTTGTTATACTGGAGCTAGCATTTTAAATACTGCTTTTAGCCTGTTTTTATCCTGTGTTTTTACCTTTATTCTGTATCCCTTTTTACCTGTGCTGGTCTATGACCATAATAAAGATTCTATTCTATTCTATTCTATTCCCAAAGAAATTCAAAATAAGAACAAAATGAAGGCTGTAGCATTTTTGGCATACATTTTTGGAGTGTCTAGCATCTATATCATTAGCCTCTGATGAAACTGGATGTTTCCAGAAAACCACTTCTAGTTTAAAGGAAGTGTCCATTTTTCCCTTTAAAAATGCAGGAGGATAGAACTGAATAGAAATAGAAATTAGAACTGAAAATAATTGTTAAATTTAGAAATCGAAGAAGGAATAGACTTTTGGTGATGATGAAAAAGATGGAATGATAAACAAGTTAGGAAGTAATGTATCTAATAGAACGAAAGAAGAAGTATGAAGAGTGTGGATTTTATTTTTAAAAAATGTATAGTTACATGATGTAATATTAAGGAAATCTTTACCTTTCTTTGTATGTATATATATTTTTGTAAATATATATAAGTATGTAAACAATTATGTAGATATGTAACTAACTTAAAAAATAAATTTAAAAAATGCAGGAGGATAGCAAAATGTGATTTAAAAGTAAATCATATATCTGTGTTTTTGCTAGAAGTGTCATTCTCAGTGTTGTTTCTGTTGATGTTTAAATTTCAGAGTGAATATCTAATGATACCAGGATCTGAAAAGATGCATGTTCAGAGTCACATGTGACCCAAAGACCACAGATTACCCATCCCAGCATAAGTGATATTTGAAGAGGCAAGCGTCCTAACCAGTCACTTGTTCCAATCGGCTTTCCCATGTTGAAGGTTACTCAAAGGAAAGGTGCTTTTCATAAACAAGTCGCAATGCAGCAAAATAAAAAAATTAAGTGTGAGATTGTACCTCATGGGCACAAAGCATAATGTGTGCCTGCAGCTCTGCACTTCAACCCCCTCCCCATACACACACACTGACAGATGCCAAGCCTATATATTCTTTGTCTAGAGAATTGCAATGGGGATGGGATGCAGTCCCCAGTACTTGGCTGCATCCCCATCCTCCTCCATGGCCATTAGGGCTTGGCAGCTGCCAGGGAAAGAGTTTTGGGATGGAGTGAAAGGGGCCAGTGAATAGCCCCTTGTCTCCTATCTAAACATATTTAATCTTGAGCTACAAGCATGTGCATCCCTAGCAAGATCCCAGGTATGGATGCCATTATACACACACCCATTTGAAAGTCAACTCCACCAGCATAAGTAGAACAAGGGTGGGGTTGAACCAGCACCCTTTCAAGCCCCCCATCATCCTTGACCATGGACCATCCTGGCTGGTGTTGATGGGAATTAGAATCCAACATAAACTAGGGAGGTGAGTCACAAGTTCCCCACCTCCCACTTCATTTGCAGTAAAGTCCAAAGGAGAGTTTCCAGATGTTGAAGCATAGATGTGAAACATACCATTCTTTGTCCTTTAACTGTTTCTGTTATGTGGGATAAAGCTTGCCCTCCCCAGTTCAGAAAAGTATCGTACCACTTATGTACAAACACTCCCGCTCCCCATGAATTATATCTATAACTGTCTTTATTTATCTCTATTTATGATGGTGTGGATTGTCATAAAGCTGTGATAACAGGGAAAGAAATGGGACTTAAAGTATCACACTGCTGTGTATAGAGAGAGTAAAGCTGAGGAAGAGCCAGGCTGAAGCTAATAAACCACACCATTCTTGAAGGAAAGGGCAAACTCATCAATACATGGGGATACTGGGAGCACTGCAATCGTGCAGAGGAAAGGCATAAAATAGTAATAAAGTGAATTCCTTTGCAGAGCAGTGAACTTTCTTCAGTGACTTACAACCTTCCCAGGTTTAGCAATAGTCCACAGGGATGCCCTGGCAATCTGAGACAGAAAGGGGGCCAGGGGATGGGCAGTCATGGAGGAGGAATTGATTTAGCTTAAAAGACTCCTGCTGTTCACAGTAAACACAGAGGGTGGAAGCTGGTAAGTGGTAACAAAGCCAGGCTCCATGGACACGTCTCCATTTAGAACAAGGTTTTGGAATTCTTCTAACACAGTGATTCCCAAACTCTAGTTCTCCAGGTGTTTCTGACCTCAGTTCCCAGAAGCCTCAGATCATTTGGCCAATGATCAGGGATTCTGGGAGCTGAAATCCAAAACATCTGGAACAGCAGAGTTTGAGAAACACCACTAACAGATTATGGCTTCAGTCTTGCAATGAATCAGACAAACTCCAGCAAGATTGTTGACAGTTTTTTGAAATTGTAAGAAAGGGCCTTGTGGAATAGAAGTCAATTCCATCCTGTTTTGCAAAGAAGGGAAGGGTTGTGGGAGGAAAAAGCAGCAAGTGGAAATGGAGGCAGCTAGTGATGGCAGGTGCCCTTTGGGACTTTCAGGGAAGGGTGGACAAGGGAAGGTGAAGCCAAAGTCAATAGCAAATGGAGCCAAGCCATTCTTGGAAAGATCTCATTGAGAGTTGGCATAATGTGAATCTATGCTATTGTAACCCTGAAGGATTGTGAAGGGAACCAAGGTGTCCAGAGAGGCATAACATAATGTGGAGTCAGCATAACTTTTCCAGGACTGGGGAGGAAATGGAGATGTCTAGATGGCCATGATGTTATGCTCCACTGGTGTAATTTCACAGGATTTTGGAGAGAACTGATGCATCAAGACTGGTGATGGTTGTGGTGGAGGAGGAGGAGGAGCTGAGCCATGTATCTTTCTGGGAGCATCACATGCAACCCAGGGAAACAAAGACCTCCTCATGCAAACAGTTAAGAAGCCCAACCACTTGCCCAAGTGGCAGGCTTACACAAGTGTAAGCCTCAACAGAATTCCAGTCTTTGTCTCCTACCTTGCAGTGCCACCACTGGATGACTTTTTAATATTTAATGGCTGAGGTCCCACATCAGGGTTGAGTAGCATAAATCTCTGCATATGAAGTTACACATTAATTTTACTACACCTCCTTGTGTGCAAACGTAATGTTGTGCAGCTGAACAACTGAGGTGCCAAATATACAACCAAATGCACAGCCACATTTGTGCAGCCATCCGTGCATAAACTGTAATGCACAACCATGTGCTTTCTGCATCCATGGGATATATATGTTCATGTGCAATGGCACTGCATGCACACATTTTGCTTCCACATCTTTGAACTGAATGCAGACACTGCACACTGGGGGGGAGCATGGAAGGAGCAGTGCCCAATTTTCTCTAATGAACCTGCTTCCATGGGAGCCTCCATGATTGTAGCAGTTAGGTATTGAGATCAGCAGAAAGGGAATCCATAGATCAGCCTTGTTCATCAGTTCATTCTATCTGTTGGTTCCAGGAGGAGGTATCTCTGGATTAAAAAAAATAAAGTGTTTGCCTAAACTGTGAAAATAATCCTAACGGGATGCAAATAGAAGGTGATCTGTACAAATGGACATTCACATAAATATGTGTCATTTAGAAGGGGGGCAGCCAAATCCACCACAAACTCCATGTGGGTAGCCTTTGGGGCTTTGTCTGGATTTTTAAAAAAAGCTCTGTATGTCATGCAAATGTACGATTGTTTGGATACTCGCATTCATGTTGGTGCAAACAGGTGGTGTAATCTGATTGGCTGGAGGAGCATGGGGGCAGGGCTAGGAAACAGGGAAAGCACCCACAGACACCATGTTGGATTTTCAGCTAAGCAAGGGTCCGGTAAGTCAATAAAATGGCAATCTTATACTTTGGGGGGGGGCTAAATATAAAATATTACATGTGTGCACCATGGTAAACTGTTCCCCCCTCCAATGGCAGTGGCAGATTTAAAAGTGTGAGTAATTCATTCATGCCCACCATCTTGGCTAGGAGACATGCAAAGTTTAAGGGGGCTCTTTTGACCGTTAAGACAGGTTGCAGCATTGTGAATGCCTGCTTTTTCGGATGTGTTCATATTTCCCCCTCTCGTATAGACAGGGCCAAAGTCTTTTTCTCCCCATCATTCAAGCATCTCCATCTCAGAGATCCGTGCCTAGAACCAGCCACAGACCCAGCAAAAAGAAGCTTGGAGTGCCATCGAGTCATCATGCCTCTTCAACAATACCTATTGGCAGCATCTGTTTTTTCTCAAGGTCCACAGCCATGCAACATTTGTTGCATACGAAACTTTTAACAACATTGCTATTCTCTTCTGTTAACAAATCCCAACACTCAGGCTTGAGAAAGGGCGGTGGGGGGGATCTCTTACTACAGGATGAGATAAAAAGGTAGGCAATTTATCAAACATTACTTAAAATACTCTCTCTCCCCCCTCCCCCTTTCATTTGCCTGTGTGAAATGAAAGTGTGTGCTGTCTGCTTCTTGATTGTTTCTTTGCCTTGTTTTGCAGTTTCCCTCTTGTTCCCACCCACCCCTTCTCCCACTGATTGACAGCCCCCTGCTAATACAATGTTCTTGGCTTCCAGATGTCTTTTTATTTCCACATACAGGTGCTGCTTCATGAGGAACCAAGGCTGCTTCTCGCATCCTCTGACTTTGCCTCATCACTCTCATTTCTCTTTCATGCATCTGTGCATTCCTGTTGGGTTGCTGGAGGAAAGGAGGAACAAATACAGCCATTGGACATGTATTTGTCCAGTGGCTTCAACTGACCAGGGATAGTTTTCCTTTCCCTACTATCTATCCCACCGTTGCTTCAGGAGGAGATTTCAGGGATGCTTCAGAAAGAAAAAGGGAAAGATAACAACGGCCAAGATCTTACATTCAGGTTAGGTAGCATATATCTCCACATACTGAGTTATGCATTGATTGTGCTATACAACCCTTGTGCTGAAAGCAATGCTCCACATCTACACCAAGACTTCAAATGTGCAGCAGAAGAAACATCCAAGTGTTCATGTGCATACATGTGCAATATGTACCTATGCCCAATCTGAAATGTGTATCCATGCACAATGCACAATTGCATGCACAATGGCACCATGTGTGTGTCTACTCTCCCAACGCCTTGAACTGAATGCAGATGCAAAATGGCCCAAATGCTTCTGTAGGGAAATAGATGCACATGTAAGATACCAACAGGGATCTGGCCAGAGTGATGGGCCCTTGAGTGGCAATCAGAGTGGCCTCTCCTAAGATCTGTGCTGCCAAGTGCTGCTGTAACATAGATCAATTGCAGGTGCTGGTGCTCAGGGCCAACACACCATGCCAGCACTCAGGGCCAGTTTAAGGAATTTTGGGGGCCCCTGCAATGCTTTACTTTGGGCCCCCCATATGTTTATCTCAGATCAATGTAACCTAACCTATTCACCGTACAGGATGTTCAGATTATAGTAGGACCCCCGTATCGATGGATTCATTATCCATGGAACACAAAACAGCACACCTACCATAGAGTCTTCCTAGAAAATGTGTCTTCCCTAGCCCTTTTCTAGGCCCTCCAAGGCAACTCTATGGTATTTTAAACCAGAAGTCCCATTATTTTCAATGGCGTTCACTATTATTCATGGTTTTCAGAATCCACGCTCCTCCCTGGATAAGAGGGGCCTACTATATTACATAATTTGCCACCAATAATTTAGTTTAAAAACTATATTATAGGCACTAACATAATATTTTTTGTCTATTAGCAATTAATGTAATGGTGTAGATTTCCTCAAAGAAAATAAAGAGTAGACTACAAGCTAAACATGAGTTAGCAGCGTGATGCAGCAGCAAAAAATGCCAATGTGATTCTAGGCTGCATTAATAGGAGTAGTGTCTAGATCAAGGGAAATAATAGTATCACTCCATTCTGCTTTGGTCAGACCTCACCTGGAATACCGTTTCCAATTCTGGGCACAAGAAAGATACTGAGAAGGATGGTGGGAGTTCTGGAAGCCATTACACCCTATGAGGAATGGCTTAGGGCGCTGGGTATGCTTAGCCTGGAGAAGGTTGAGAGGTGACATGATAGCCATGTTTAAATATTTGAAGGGATGTCATATTGAGGAAGGAGCAAGCTTGTTTTCTGCTGCTGCAGAGACTAGGACACGGAGCCATGGGTTCAAACTACAGGAAAAGAGATTCCACCTGTCAGAACCTCCCGACAGTAAGAGCTGTTTGGAAGTGGAATACACTGCCTTGGAGTGTGGTGGAGTCTCCTTCTTTGCGTTTTTTTAAACATAGGTTGGATGGCTGAAGAAGACCAAGGGGGAAAGGGAGGGGAGAGGAACCAAGACATGTTAAAAGCAGCTGGAAAGATGGGCTGGAGGGGATCTATGTGCAAGGAAGGAAAGGGAAGAAAGAAAGAAAGAAAGAAAGAAAGAAAGAAAGAAAGAAAGAAGGAAAGAAGCCCTTTCTGAGGGAGACAACCCTCAAATTCCCTGTCTCTCTCTCACACACACACACTCACCCTCTCTGACGTGCCTCTCCCTCCAGCTTCTGCCATGGAGGGCTGCTGTTTCTTTCTCTTTCTCTTTAGTTTTGGAGAGGCTGTTTTGTTTGTTTTTTTAAAAAAGCCTGCAGGAGGTTTTTGGAGGAGGAGGGTAAGAGGGGGCTCCTCCCGGCTGTCTCCTGGCTGTCTCCTTCGTCAGATTAAGGAGGCCAACACGGGGCCCTCTATTAGACCTCGGGGGCCCCTCTTGACCTCGGGGCCCCCTGCCAATGCTGATTTGGCAGACAGGTTAAACCGGCCCTGCCAGCACTAGGGGTTTGTGTGAGGACCCAAGAGACAAAGAGCATCCAGTGGTGTTTAAGCCAAGATGTGTTATGCCCCTGATGGAGAACTCCTTCAGCAAAGTTGAGTTCAGGCTCTCCCTCCAAGCCTGAAGAGGGGCAGGGGGCAACTATCTCTGTAGACCCAAGACCTCCAGGGATTCAGAGGGCTGAACTCCAAGACATAGCTGACAGAGCAGTATGTCTACCAGGGAGGTGAGCCCTTCATTTGGGAGACCTCTTGTTCTTCAGGAGTCCTCTACTCATGAGACGTTTCTGGATCTGAGTTCCTCTGTTGGTGTCCTAAAGTTGAGCCCATGTCCCCACTCATTGTCACTTCCATAGACTGGGAAGGGGCTCAACATTATCATGCTGTTTCTTCTTTGCTTTCTAGCTGTGTGTGTAGACTCCACTATCCCTGGAAGGTTGGAGATGCTCAGTGGTCTGTCCTCCTACTGTCAGATGCAGGTGTGTTGAACTCATCCTCACTGAAGGAAATCTTCAGCAGGAACATGAAAGGCAGGGGAATAAGGAAAAGGTATGCAGGTCAAGCTATAAGGGGATAGTAAGAGGGAAAAAATAGGGAATAGAGGGAAAGAGACAAGGAATATAACATGAAATGAAGAAGGGCAGTATGGAATTACTAAATTGAATAAGAGGAAAGAGGAGAAATGCAGGAGTTGTATTGGAGTGCACTTCCACACATACCGGTAGCAAGGAATGGTTTCATTACTCTGCCATGGCTGGTTTAGCTTCAGTTTCAGAGGTGATAGGGGAGCAGTTTATCCCCTTTCTTAGACACAGCTGGTGGCTTTAAAGCTGGCAGACCAATGGATCCACTCTGAGTTTTAGTGTGAACATTTAAAAGAGCTATCCAGGGTGCTAAATCTATTTTGGGATAGCTTTCAGCACCCTGGATAGCTCCTCCAAAGTTTGAACTAAAACCTGGAGTGGACACAGCACCCAACCAACATAAAAGTCAACCATTGCCACTGTCCCCTTCTTTTCTCTCTCCTTCTAAGTCAGGATGATGGAACTTAGGCACTAGGGCTGAAAGTGGCCTTCCTTGGATCACAGTTTGGCCCTCTGGGATTCCCCAGACAGCATCATGTGGAAATTTCCCACCTTTGGTATGTTTTCTCTCATTCTAAAAGCTTGAAATGTAGCTCCCAAGGTTTAGTTATTGAAAGTTAAGAGATTTAAGCTAAAACATGCTGGTAATTAGGGGCCCTTCTTTTTGCCTTTGGCTCCTCTGACCACGGGAATGTGGCCAAAGGAAATTCTGATGAAGCATGGATGAAAAATGTCTTCCACTTTTGCCCTGAATTTTCCCTTTCTCCCTACATTCTCCATGTACTGCTGAGTGCCTTTTTTTAACCCTGGCATCTGGATGTCTTCTGAAGACCAAACCAGCTGAATTCTAGTTTCCCAGCACCATAAGACAAATTTCCAGGTGGTATTTGTAATTCTGGGGACACATTATGTTTTGCTTTGCTTCCTTGCTCCCTTTCTTCTGTTCAGTACAATTACAGATCCCTTTGTGGGGAGATACTTTGATCATTCAGGATTCCAGCAGTTTAGAATGAGAGAGAACCTACAGTGACAGCAGTTGGTTTAAATATGAGGATGGATCCTGTTTGAACTTTAGCTGACCCAGGATGTTATTCTGCAATCTGCTACATTTTGCAAAGGCTCAAGTCATTTTGCATTCACATTTCCACAGCCTTTGGGGACCTGGATGCACTCAGCAGCTGGCACTTTTGTCCCGACAGTGGTGGAGGTTCAAAATGGCTGTTTGTGACCGTGCTTCTGAAATGCAATCAGAATCATGCTTCTCACAATCATGCCCCCTTGGGCTCCAGTGTTCCTAATCAGGCCAAATGCTTAGTAACTGCTTTCACTTAAACCAGCTTTGCCTTCTGCTTGGTGTGCTTCATGGTCTCCAAGTCTCCATCTGCTTCCAGTTGCAGAATTATTCATCCAGTAGCTTTCCAAGAGCCTTCAACTGACATCATTTAGTAGTCTACTTTTCGAGTCATAGAAAAATATCCAGGTGAGATAAAATTTAGCCCTCCAAATGGTTTGGACTACAATTCCTGTAATCTTTTACCATTGGACATTCTGGGCAGCTCTTCTGGGAGTTGAAGTCTAAGGTATATGATAGGGCAAAGGCCCCTCGCCCATGACTTACATACATAGACACCCCATTTACATGCTATAGTCTAACTGTTAATTCCAACTAGAGTAGACGCATTGAATCAATGGAATTTTCCTACATGTTGACTCATCATTCAATAATTTTTTGTTGATGGTGCCATCGAATTGGCTTCAACTTTACAACCCTGAATAGAAATCAGAAATATGGTGACAATATAACCCAATTGTTCCCACCATGTCACTAGCTTTCCCATGGAATGGGATTGCATGCTCTTGTGAGGCAAAAGGCTATGCTTCAGGTACTGCTGCTGTTCCCAAGAGGGTCTCCCACCTCAGGCAATGTTTTGCTGAGGAGTCAGGTTAAATGTGTCAAACAACTACTGGGCATAAGCAATAGTAGGGGGTAACACTGGGTTTATGATTTCTCAGAGACAGTGACAGTGGCACCATAGATAACACTTGCTAGTATTGCACAGGTGGAGGCACCTTTAAACCACTTCTGAATGTCGTTTACCATGAAAACCCTATGTAGAGACAATCCAAAGTGATCATAGAAGTATACTCTAATGCGGACCAACTAATGGTCTTCGGACCTACCTAGAAGCTTGAATAGGCACAGCACCAAATCCCACTACTAATCTCAACTAGAGCAGAGCTACTGAATCAATGGGAGTGATCTACCTGCTGACTCACCATCCAACAATGGGTTCTGGTTAGGTTTAACCAGAAGGAAGCAGGCTACTAGGTTTACCAAAAATGCCACCTAAATTTAACTTCTAGCTTTGCTGTGTTACTTGGCGCTTCTGCTCCAAGCTGAAAAAGGAGCTACTCTGCTTTACCTAAGGCAGGGAGGGCAACTCTGGTGAATCTGTGGCCAATTTTCTTCCCCAGGACCTTCCAGGAGCCTCACAGACTTCTAAGAATGGTAAAAGCTAGAGATGGGGTCCAGAATTCTATTGGGGAGTTAGCAAGGTGTATCCTACAGTTACACATTCCTATTGTTTGGTAGTCATGATCCCATGTATTCCCTAGTTTAGGGGATACATAGGGATTGTACAAGTCCCCCAATTCTCGCTTACCAGACAGCATCTGCTAAGATCAATGGGAGTCCATTCCCCTGCCATTCAGGAAGCAGCTGACTGATGTGGGTCTAGGACATTTCAGTGCAACTAGTTCAGAGTGGCCAGATCAGTGCAGCTGTTTCAATGTGAAACAGTTCTGCTTGTGTATCAATTGATAATTGAAAATTTTGTCAATAAAATGCAATCAAAACCATTTCTGTTGGGTTGGATTTGTCTTGCAAAACCATTTGGGTAATGGTTAGGATTAAGGTAAGGGACAGGGTTATTCTCAATTCTCAGTTGATATTATTGCAGAATATACATCCAATGTACAAAGACATCTACTTCCAGGGACCCCTGGTGGTGCAGTGGTTAAATGCCAGTACTGCATGCCACAATGTTATGAGTTCCATCCCAGAGGGCTCCAAGGTTGACTCATCCTTCCATCCTTCTGTAGGTTGGTAAAATGAGTACCCAGCTTGCTTAGGGAGTGCTTTGGCACTGGTAAGCAGTATATAAATATCTATGCTATTGCTATTGCCACTTGTCTCAAGAGCAGCTGCCACACTGCAAAAATAATGCTGTTGTAGACCACTTTAACTGCCATGGCTCCATCCTATGGAACCCTGGGATTTGTAGTTTGTTGTGGCACCAGAGCTCTCTGAAAGAGAAGGCTAAACATCTCACAAAGCTACAAATCTCAGAATTCCATAGCATGGAGCCATGGCAGTTAGAGTGGTCTCAAACTGCATTATTTCTGCAGTGTGGCAGCAGTCTAAGACTCTTATTTCTGTTCAGTTGATGTTGTCATTGTCTATGACAAGTAGTTGTTTGGCCAGACCAAATGACAGTTCTTATCTTCTTGTAATGATTTCTGGAGGCAGAAAAGCACTGTGTTTGCTTGTTCATTTGGAAAGAAATTTGTGGGAACTCCAGCACCTTTGTTTGCATGTGTGCATGCGTGCATTTCCCCCCCCCAAAACAAAACAAAACAAAAAAAAAAGCACACAAGCCTTTTCCATCCACGGGAGTGATCACTCTCTCCATCCACTTTCCAGAGAGTGCCAGGTTTGATAGCTCACAACACCAGCAATATTTTCCATGCCCTGTGAAGTCTCAGCTTGAAATAATTCATAATTTAAATGCAATATCAATACAAATATGACAGCCCGTGGAAAGAAATCGAAGAGAATTTGATGAATTTCCAGAAGCTGCTGGAACTGTGCTGTCTTACTTCCAGGATTGCTGGCGTAGCCAGGGCTGTGAGGAGAATAGCTCATAATCGGCTCAGTTTGTGAAACTTTCGGTCTCTGTGCCCTTGTAATATGGAGGTTCAAGATGGTGGAGAGGTGATGGACTAGATCAACAGGACAGCAGAAAGTCATTAAGCCAAGAGCGAACTTCCAGAATCAGAACAAAATCATATCATTGTTTAGTCTGCTTCCGAAAGAGCAATAGAGAGGAACCCAAAAGAACAGCTTGTGGGGAAGTGAGGGCAATGCAAATGAATTGTTGTCATTTTTGTGTACCTTCAAGTTGTTTCCAACCTATGTTGACCCCAAGATGAACCTACTGCAGGGTTTTCTAGGCAAGATTTTTTCAGATGAGGTTTGCCGTTGCCTTCCTCTGAGGCTGAGAGAATGTGATTCTCCCAGGGTCACCCAGTGAGTTAGACTCTTCCAGGGACACGCAGGATCTGAACCCTGTTCTTCAGAGTCATAGTCCAACAGTCAAACCACTACACCATGCTGGTAGTGCAAATGAATTAGCAAACTTCCTAAGAAGCACTGAACTACTATCACCAAAATGGGAAAACTTATTTCATGTAATGGGAAGCAAGTAACTTCAACAGGTCCAAATATGAGGTTTGCTTTGCTGGATCAAGCCATTCTGAACTCATTCGCTTACCATGTCCAGCTGGCATTCTGCATTGTAGTTATGGATGTGTAACTTCCATACACATCCCTAACTGCTCTATATTTACTATCACTATGGAATCACAATTGTGGCACTATTGCCACCATGGTCAAGGCCCTCCCAAACCTACTTTACCAGGCATCATCCACATCAGGAGGAGGAGGTCTGTTCTGCTGGTGTTCAGGATGCAAGTGGATGACATTTCCAGTCCCCCCTCACTAGCAAGGAAGCTGTGGCCATCAAAAGAAGGACCCCTGTTGCAATTCTTTGTCACAACTTTTCTCATGGTGAGAGTGGTGGAAACATCTTCCTCCTTGCACCCTGATCACCAGAAGAACACCTTCTCCCGATGCAGCTCACACCTGGTAAAGTAGGTTTGAGGGAGGTCAGGCCAGGGGACATTACTTAATTATGTATGTAAGTAGCCATGTAGAATGTGGACCCTCCTTTTTTATTATCATGGCTATGGTTTTACCTGACTTTAAATACTGATTAGAAAAATGCATGGAGGTCAAAAGGATTATCAATGGCCATCGGACAGCATAACTGGAACTTGTGGTTTTAGAGACGGCATAATACCCCTTGGGGCTTTGATATGGCCACTCTTGCAAAGGTAAAGAAATTGTAAATATCCAATAGAGCCCAATGTGAAAGAGAGGTGAAGTCTCAAGGTATACAAAAATGGGTTTTATTCCCATCACCACCACCACCATCACAATAGCCTGAATTTTGGAATAAGACCCATTTTTTAGACACCCTAAGACTTTGGCCACTGTTGGAAATGGAACACTGGGTTACAGCGAAGCTTGGAAACCTTCCTTTCTTAGACTGAAACTCCCAGAATCCCCAGTGGCCATTGCCATGCTGGCTGAGAGTTCTGGGATTTGTAGTACAAAAAAAGAAATGTTCCAAACTATAACTCAAAAGGCTTGTCATAGTCCTTTATGATAATTTTATTTTATTTTGGTCTTTAAGCCCCAGTTCTGCTGAGTATATAGAATATGGGGAAAGAGGAGCTGTTTGTAAGGAGGACTGTATATCTCGGGGGGAAGGATGTTTCACTGGAGATGATTCAACAGAGGCCAAACGGCTGTCTGCCACATACAGTAGCTGCATCAGGTGTAACAGATTCTGCACTGAGTCACAGGTTGGATTAGATGGCCTCTCAGATCCCTGCAAACTCTCCCATTCTAAGAGACTAAACACATTTGTATTGTCCCTGTCACAGCTCTTGGCTCCCAGCCCTGAAATTAAGCAGAAATAAGGAGTAACAGACATATCAAGTGGCTGTGATGATAGTTGGCACGTTGCACAGCATAGCAGAATTTTGCAGACAAGTGCACAAGAGCTGGGGAATTTTAATATTGTCTTTTCCGACCAGTAATTTCCAATGTTTATGCTCTGCAGAGCTCCTTAGAAGTGTCAGAGCAGAACAAATGTCAGTTTTAATGGACTTGCTAAATCATAAAAACCGCTCACAAAATTGCATCTGATTAAAACCGTTCTATTATTCACACAAATATTTCAAGAGGCTCACAACAGCAAGCGAGGGCTCCTGGCCCAAGACGCTTTGCCTGGAGGACTCTGCTTCTGTCGCTGCGACAAAGAGAATGTCGGGCTGCCTAGTCATAGCTACGCACCACCGACTTCCCCCAGGAGACTGAGCCGAATCTGGCATCCCTCCTTGCCCCATCATTAATTCATAGACCAACACTGAACAATATGCGATACAAGCTACAACATTCCCCCCCCCATTACCGTGTTTGTCGGTGTAGCATACGGTGTCAACAGAAATATGCAAATGCTTGGAGGATGGGAAGAAGCATCACTCAGTCTGGGGTTTAGCCAGATCAATCGCTGGCCTCTGCACATTGCTACCAGCGGGCTTGTTCTTACTAATTAGAAAACCGATTACACCCTGGATCGGCTTGAAATAGCACACATTTCCAGCCTAGCTAACCCTCTTCCCCACTTCCATATGGTGATGGTGGGGGAAAGCATGCCAGGTTCAAAGCTTGAAAGTAACACTTTGCCAGCAAAGTAGCTAACGGTGATGAGTTACTCATTTTTCTCTTTTTTTACAGCAAGGAGGGCATGGCAAGGTTACGTTCCAAAAGGAACAAAACCAGGGGAACACAATGGGCATGGCCAGGATCCTTGGCGGGCCCCCTATCTACTACTAAGGTTAAGGGTAGCGGGATGCTCTACAAGATTTAGGATAAAAATTAAAATAAATCAGTTTAAATAATGACACCAAAGTAATATTTATATTTATTTTTAAAAAGGAGATGGATTTACATAATAGAAACTCAAAATAATATCACATCCGGGCCTTTCCTAATCCCACCCCTGGGCCCCCAGGCTAGAACCCTATTAGCCCTCCCACCATGGGAATGGGAAAGTCCAGACTTTGAAGCAGCTATCCATGTTAGTGAACACTTTCCCTAAGTGATAGTGGATTCACTGATATGTGAACTACCAGCCACTATTGCATGTAAGAGCAAATGCTATCTAGTTACCATTTTGGCTGGTTTGGGGAAAGTGTGGCCTGCCTTTGGACACCACTTTAGTGGCTCCTGAAGCCTCCCCATCCCCCAAAATATCGTGACTATCCTCCTTTTTATGTTTGGTGAGGTTTTTCCCCAAATCATGATAAAAATCCTTCCAAATCTGCAAAAACATGTGCCAAAAGCCATACACTCTTCCAAAAGCCTCAAAGCCCCCCTACCCATGTATTTCCTTCTTTGACTGCATGTCAGCCAAAATAGTGTCAGGAAGTGATGCAATGTAACTTCTGGTCACCATTTCGCCTGGGATACAGGAGGAGAGGCAGTGGAGTGGAGTGGTCTGAGTGTTGGATAAAGATTTCAGGAAACCAGGGCTTGAATCCTCGCTCAACCATGGAAACCTACTGGGTGACCTCGGACAAGTCACACCCTCTCAACCTCATAGGAAGGCAAAGGCAAGCCCCCTCTGAACAAATTCTGCCAAGAAAACCCTGTGATTGGTTTGCCTTAGGGATGCCATAAGTTGGAAATAACTGGAAAGTGCACAACAACACAACAGAAGAAGGACAAAGTATGTTTTGGATGGAGTGTAATCTGCAAGAGGGGGTCAGGTGAAAATTGTCCCCCAACCCTATGCAGTTGCCCATCTCTGCTTTAAAGTTACTTTTTAAAGGGTAATGTGCAATACCTTTTTCAAGTTTTGTGCCATTCTCTTACCAACCTTTTCTTTTGCTTCCAAAAAATCAACAGAAAGTAATAAGCAAGGCATTGTGTAGTACAACACACATTATAACAAGTAACAGAAATTAATTATTTTTTCCAGTACTGCCATGATAAATGGAACACATTACTTTGAAAAAGTAGCTCTTCAACCTATGACTGTTTCTACATGTGCTCCATGCATGTCTGGCATTTGAGCGTATACATATAAGTAAGCTACACTCCTGTATGGCCAAATACAGAAAACCATGGAAACATTCTAAGAATCACACAAGACATGAAGACATTCCCTGTGAGGCACATGTTCCCCCTCTCACAACAATGTTCCCTGAGAGATAAGCACTTCAGCAACCAGGCTTGAAGATTAGCCCATGTTTACCTCCCAGTGACCAACCACAAAACAAAGCACTTGTAAATACAAGAAGTGTATGTGAGAAAAAGCAAATGCTATGACAAACACATGTGTTTCAGCATTTCAGGGAGCATCTCTTCTAAAACGACAATAAATGTATCCACTAAATTGATGCAGGTCCCCACAAAATCAGGATTTTTTATACCTCTACAGGAGGAACTTCCCAGGGAGCATGGGTCTAAGCCATATATGAGTAGTTTGCACTCAGTTAGCTAAGCAGAGGGGAGAAGAGAAGGGATCTTATACTTCCGAGTATGCTCAGGGCAAAGGCAAACTGCTGCAGCCTTTCCTAGTTGGTGTCTTCCATCTCATTATTAACTTTTGCCATCTTGACCACATTCTGAATGTTGCTTGGCCCATGCAGGTCCCAGTTTTCATCTGTGACATATTGGAGGGTGTGCTACCTGATCTTGAAATGGGACAATCTGGGCAAAGTAGTGGAAGGCCTTGATGCAAACAAGCTGCAGCCTCTGCTCTATTGCCTCCCTTCCCACCTCTCCTTTTAGCCAACCATGCCCTTCTTTGTAGCTTTTAGAACAGTAGCTAAGTGGCCTGTTACAAAAGGTAACAGGCCCTTTTGCTTTGCTCTCCCATGCCCAGTATGATAAAGGGAACAGAAATGCCTCACTTTCCCTCATTCCCATCTTGGGCTAATGCTGCTGTTGCATGGTCTCCCACCCCCACCCCCATGCAAAAGGTTAATAGCTCTGAATGGTATCTGCAAACTCAGCATTTCACTTCCCCTCCACACCCCTCATCTCCCTGGCTCAATACACTGCCCTTTTTGCCACAGTCTCATTTTCTTCATGCAGACCTTCTCTCATTTCACTGCTCACCTCCCACTCCTCCTTTCCCAATCAATTCAATATATACACAGCCGGCAGGTGAAGAATGAGTCTGAAGAGGAATTAAAATAACCCACCCTGCCTCTTTGGCTCAGTCAAAAAGAGAAACAGTCAACAGGGGCCCATTAAACGGTCTGATCCAGTTCAGCTTTGCAGCTTAGGGAAATGTGCCTCTTCTACCAGACCTACCTCACAGTATTGTTGTGAGGCTCAAACATTATGAGAAGGCACATCAGCCAACACAAGCTCTCAGGAAAGGAAGCAGAATATGAAGGAGGGAAAGAGTAAAGCTAGAAACTGACAACATTTTGACTTCTTTCATGACAAATTTGTGTGAAAGGATTAGCTCTGTTGCAGTGTGTCTACAAAGCCCACAGCTACAGTACAAATGCAAAGTACACCTAGAATCAGAACATAAGATCTATGGATCTCATTTATTTTGAAGAAATTGCCTGTTGCTAAGATAAATAAATGAAAAGTTTGGGAGTAGTTTCAGTTAACAGATATCTGAGCTGTTAAAATCAAACACCCCTGTGGTTAGGAGAGAGAGTGGGGGGGGGAGGCACTGTTACAAAATGTATGTTAATATAAGATCTTTTAGGCAGGGGTGTCAGGAAAAGGGGAAACATTTTGCTCATGGGGGAAGCATATAATTTTGGGGGGATTCTGATGCTCAAAAATTTTCCCACCTCTCCCTCCCCCTTTATTTTGTTCCTTATTCCACACACACACCCATCTTATTTCTCCACCAAGCAGAGACAGGAGCTTGTCATGTATGTATTTTATTTTCTCCGGCTTTTAGTCTCAAGAAAAACAAAGGCATTGCTGAGATGTAGAGGCAAAGTCAGTTTTCATTTTTTTAGCCTGCGTTCAGTGTGGCTTACCAATGTGTTTGTTCATGCCTCCATTCTCTTTCCCTTGCTCATTCATTCTTTGACACATGTACCAAGTAAGAATGGCAAAACAACTTGCACACTCGCCTCTGTGTGTGCACACAAACACAGAGGTTTGTAAGTATACTGTGGGAGCTGGCGGCTCCATTATCAGGGTGGTGGAGGAATGTGCACCAGTTCAATCTGAACCTTAAGCAGCTCTCCAAGGTGCTGAAATTTATCCTCAAAATGGGGTCAAGCATCTTAGATTCAGTTGGCATGCATATATTGGTTACAGGAAGGCAAAAATAAACAAAGCCTCATTAAAAGTCTGGGAAATTCTGGGGGGGAAAACACAGTTCTACATGAAGATACCTCTCTGGATCTCCCCTCAAGAAGACTATATGAGTAGGTGGAAAACTATAGAGTCCAGGCTGACATACAGTGATTTGTTATATAAAGAAAGAAGAGGAGAGTTCAAGTTAAAGACAAAAGAAGAAATAGGAGAAAACTTACATTGGTTTATATACCGTACTTGCAAATCAAAGAGCGATTTAAAGTCAATCTAACAGTGGAAAGATTTGAAGAAAAAGAAAATGAACTAAATAAAATCATCTGAGGGACAAATAAAATTAAAATTAGCAAATTATACAAGATGCTACTAATGAGAGAGTTGGAACAAGAGATAATTAAAGATGTAAGACTAAAACCCATTCACTACTCCACTCATTTAAATGCCATCAAACT
Organism: Gambelia wislizenii; assembly: GCA_030847615.1. NCBI lineage: Eukaryota > Metazoa > Chordata > Lepidosauria > Squamata > Crotaphytidae > Gambelia > Gambelia wislizenii. The sequence continues at coordinate 38,905,050 of JAUMIR010000007.1, forward strand.
CCACTGTATGTGGGTGAATGCACACATACAAAGTACCCAAGCTTTTCTGCAAGGATGCACTTGCCCATTGTTTCACATTGTGGACTGTTGCACATTGTGCTCTTGTGTTGAATGGCACCATAGTACAACTGAACCAAGACACCAAAATGTGCAGCTGAATGCACAACCAAACTTGAATGCACACACATGCACAATGTGCAGCAGTCCACAATGTGAAACAATGGGCAAGTGCATCCATGCAGAAAAGCACCACATATGCAATTCTGTTTCTTCAATCTTGAACTGAATGTACCCATTCTGCATTGGACAAAAATGTCCAACTGCTTCCATAGGGGGATATGTGCATGGATAAGATGTGAAGTCAGTTCTTGCCAATAATGTTTGGTTTTGAGTACAGGGACGGTGAAGAAATTTCCCATCAAGCAGACAGTTGACAAGCCCTTGACAAGAAATGCTACTGAATTTCACACACACACACACACCTCTCTCTGTGTGTATGTGTATGTGTGTCTTTGAAGCTGTGCTCTTAGATGTTCTTTCTCTGGACTAACATCCAAGGAACTTTCAGGAAAGTTTTGAACAGTTTAGTAGAGTTTCCATATATTTTATAGTTAATGTTATCTTCTTCTGCAATCATCTTTTGGCTCATTTTCATGTACTATGGAGCATAGCACCCATTTTAATTTCCCCTCTCATCTTTTGCATGGGGCAGAGCAGCCAAATCAGAATCACAGAATCATAGGGTTGAAAGGGGCCAAAAGGGGAATCTAGACACCCCCCCATGTAGGAACAGATTATGAAAGCACTCAAGAGAATGCCCATCTCACCTCTGTGAAATGACCTCGAAAGATGGAGGGTTCACCACCTTCCAAGGCAGTCTTTTATGCTGTCAAACAGGCCTTACAGTAAATAAGTTCTTTGTAATGTTTAGGTGGGATCTCTTTTCTTGTCATTTTAATCCATTGGTTCATGTTCTAGTCTCTGCAGCAGCAGAAAACAAGCTTGTTCCATTTTCTACACAACAGTCCATCAGATATTTAAAGACGGTTCTCAGGTCATTTCTCTGTCTTCTCTCCTCTCCTCCTAAGGCTTGGTTACCAGACCTTTGATCATCCTGGTCACTCTTCTCTGGACACATCCCAGCTTGTTAATGTCCTTCTTGAACTGTGGTGCCCAAGGAACCAAAACTTGAAGATCCCACCACATCTGTCACTGGAGGACCTTTTGTATCAAATATGAATGGCTTTTCCTCTCCTGAACCACCCATTGTTTCTGCCCCTAGGGAGGCACCAAGAGATTATATTTTGGCCCCATCCTCTGTTTGATTTGGGGAGAGACAGAGAGACTGCTGGGGCAGTTGAAGGGGTATGTGATTGATGCGAAGTTTAGAAAACTAAGTCCTAGCGATCAATAGAAAAATATACAACCAATGCATCAGGAATGTTTTTCTTGTTTGTGAAGCACTAAATCAAAAATAACAAATGGTAGCCTCCACTATCTCCACTTCCTCTGGTCTCTCCCAATGGAACAACATTCTGACTTAAATAGATTGTGCCTTCCACTAGCGTACCTGCTAGGTTCACGCAATAGTTTTGGCATTGAGTCATGATGTTGTGCTTTTAATATCTTTCCCTTGCACTCCTCTCCCTCACCCCTTCCCCTTTTAATTTCCATCTTGCCAGCATGTGGCCGGGAGTCCTCAGGCTTCACGTTCCAAATGTGCTCCTGCCAATCTATAGGAGGATGGGTTTGCCATGGTGAGCTACACTTTTCACTGAGCCAAGTTTCCCTTGGGCTGCGTTACAGAGAAATTAACAAAAGTATGATCCGGCAGGAGTCTGAACACCTCAGTGACTCCAAAATGATTAACTGTAGTTCTCTTAGGGCAGCAAACGAAGTTGGAGGACTTGAACGGTGAACTACATGGAAGGCCATTTAAGTTGGAGAAGACTATAGATAGCCAAGGAGAAATATCACATTTTCCCTACACTGTTTCAAAGAGGTGCAGGTAGGGAAGAGAAGAGAAATACCACTGTGTTTTCAGCAAATGTGTGTGTGTTTATGTGGGAGATGGTTTGCCGAAATCTGAAAGATTTAAGGTAGAGGTGGCTGAAGTGTGGTCCTGGAGCTGTATATGACCCCCTAGGTGGCTTCTTGCAGCTCTCAGTCCCTCCACACTCTCAAAACTGTCCTTTCTCTCCTATCCAAATGAATTGCCTTGCCTAAATGCCTCCAGGAGACCTGTGATCAACTTGAAGTTGACTTGAATCATAGAATCACAGAGTTGGAAGAGACCACAAAAACTATCCAGTCCAAACTCTTCCTTCCATGAAGGTATACCCAATCAAAGCATTCCTAACAGTTGGCCATCTAGCCTCTGTTTAAAAACCTTCAAAGGAGAAGACTACACCACATGCTGAGGCAGTGCATTCCACAGCCAAACAGCTCTTACAGTCAGGAAGTTCTCCCTAATGTTTAGGTGGAATCTCTTTTCCTGTTGTTTGAACCCATTGCTCCATGTCCTAGTCTCTGGAGCAGCAGAAAACAAGCTTGCTCCATCTTCAGTATGAAACCCCTTCAAATATTTAAACATGGCTATCATGTCACTCTTAACCTGCTCTTCTCCAAGCTAAACATATCTGGCTCCCTAAGCTGCTCCTCATTGGGCATGGCTTACAGACTTTTCACCATTTTGGTCACCTTCATCTGGACAGGTTCCAGCCTCTCAACATCCTTCTTGAATTGTGGTTCCCAGAACGGGACACAGTATTCCAGGTGAAGTCTAATCTAAGCAGAGTAGAGCGGCAGAGGACATGTCACAACAAGAATAAACCATTGAGGACCGGTGTGGCATCTTAGTTTGACTGTTGGACTAAAACTCTAGGAGACAAGGATTTGAATCCCCCACTGGGTGACCTTGGACAAGTTACACTCTCTCAGCCTCAGAGGAAGGCAATGGCAAACTTCCTTTTAATAAATCTCCCCAAGAAAACCCTAGGATAGGGATTGTCATATGTGGAAGGCACATAACAACAATAAAATCCCCCAGGGGCAACAATTTGCCTTTTAAATAGACTGAAGTACTTAACATTAGAAAAACCCAGTTTTTAAAAAATCAAAACAAACCAGAAGTGGAAATCTGGCCACTTTTTTCATTTTCTGATTTTGATTTTTTTATATATATATTCTATATGCTCCCCCACCCTAAATACCAGATCCTGTCTGCCCTTGGATACTAAGCAGGATAAATCCTGGTTAGAACTTGGGTGGGAGACCACCTAGGAATAGCAGGTGCTGGAGGCTATATTTCAGAGGAAGGAACTGGCAAAACTACCTCTGAGGATTTCTTGCCTAAGAAAACCCTATGAAATTCACGGGGTCACCAAAAGTCGATAGGCAACTTGAAGGCATGCGCACATATACATCTCCCTTAGAAGGTTCCAGATGTTAACACACACACACCCAAATATGCAATTCCTAATCCTGATCTAGAGGAAAAGTTTCCAGTATTCATTTTTTAAAAAATCATTTTTTGGAATTCCTTTTTATGAAGAACAAACTCTTCAAATCTATTCTTCTCACATTTTTTAGCCCAAGGTTTACAAACAGAATAGAATCAATGCCGCAAAATCCCACGGATACTGTAAAACAAACAATTACCACCAAGCCAATGGCATATAGAGGAACTCCAAACCCATTTTCTACATTGCTGAGGCTCTCTGTGGGTGCTGTGAAGCTATTGAAAAATGTGTGTGTGTGTTTGTGTATGTGTTATCCAAGGTGCTGTACTGGAGATGATTAGAACCATTGTATTCTAGTGGCTTGAGTGTTGAGCTTGGACTCTGAAAGACCAGAATACAAATCTCCTCTCAGCCATAGGAATCCACTGGGTGACCTTGGACAAGTCCCACTCTCTCAGCCTCAAAGAAAGACCATGGCAAGCCTCCTCTGAAGAAATCTTGCCAAGAAAACCCTAGGAGAGTGTGATCATTAAGTCAGAGTTGGCTTGAAGGCACAACACAACAATTAAGGGTTTGGCACTTTGAAATCTCCTTAAAAGTCCAGACTAAAACCTAGAGCTGATTCACCATACCACTAATACAGAAGCCAACAGCTGCTACTGTAAACAGAACTACTGTCCATCTTATCAGAATCCTTTAAACATCCCTTAATGTTCTTGTCAGCATTTTGCTTGAAAGAAACCTTCCAAGTTCACTTTCCATTTCACCATAACTGGAAGTCCCTGGGAACTCTCCAGTGAGTAGAATCACCTAGCTGGACATTTACTCCTCCCGCACAAAGAAGGGAAGTATGAAATGGGTGCCTTTATTTCTACCTTGCCACACATGTCAATCGATTTGGGATACTTATATGCACAAGCAGATATTAAGTTGTCACAACAGAGATCGAAATCATTATGGGTCACTGAATGTCCAGTAGGCACCTATTTCTCACTCAAGTGAGTGAGCTTGTACATCAAGTTCTAATTGTCTTTTCATTCCATGGATCTGATCTAATAGCTTCAAACTGGCTAGGCTGACTTTTAGTGGAGAATATGTAGATTCCACACTACAAAAGATAAATATTCATAGCCTCTCTAAATAAAGAGAAAAGATTGGCCCTCCCCACTGGCCCATAAAATCATTGCTGCCTTTCCAAAACCTTCCATTCTGGGCTGAATGATCCACAACAAAGGACAGTATCTGGTTTTGCTTTTCTCACTGTGTTTACCCTTTTCTTCTGGAACATCTCATTCCCTGTAGATTTGAGCTTGTGTGGCTGCATCTGCTCCCTTAGACTGCTTCTTTTAAGAAGACCTCTCTTCCCTCCCGCCTCCAGTTTACTGTTCAGGAGCTGAATGTATAAAGAAACTGGTGAGAATCGGGCAGGAATCCTCCTATTTTTCTGTCTCCTGGCAAAAGCCTCCATTCTCTGGGACTGGGACATCTCCCTTGCTGCGAGTAGATAATCTGGTCACATCCCAGGCATCTGTGTTTGTTCCCCTTGCCTGGTTTCCTGCTGTAGGTTAGAATAAAATGAAAGATTCTGTCTGGGAAGAGAGGAGGAAGGAGACCATTGTTCTATTCGGGTGTACCTGGCATAGCAGATGGGAACAAACTGTTTTGTCATTCAGTCCTGTTTTTCAGAGGCTTTTAACTCCTGCTTCCCCAAAGAAGAGTTCATGCAATTGGGTGGAAAGGGGAAAGGGAAGGAAATTTGTCGAAGAATACTGGTGGAAGATTCAAGGCAGAGAAAAGAAGTACAGCATGGTAGGGTCTCCTTCCTTGGAGGTCTTTAAACAGAGGCTGGATGCTTTGATCATGATTTCCTGCATGGCAGGGGGTTGGACTGGATGGCCCTTGTGGTCTCTTCCAACTCTACTATTCTATGATTCTATGATTCTGCACACTGTGCCTAGTTGAACTGGGGGATTCTCTGTCACAAGACAGAGTGGTGGTTGCCAGCATGGACCACTGGAAGATTTTGTGTGCCTTCCCTTGCCACTACTGCATAAATCTGGAAAAATGTGAAGCCACTAGAAGTGCACCAGCAGGATTCTGGTTTTTTGGCTCACTAGGGCTGCAGATGATGATGATGATGATGATGATGATGATGATGATGACAATGGTGATGATGATGATTTTTTATAGCCCAGTGATGGGTGAATTACAACTCTCCAGGTATCCTTAGACTGCAACACCCATTGCTCCCAAAAAGCATTGTCAATGGTGAAGACTGATGGGAATCACAGTGCAAAATCTGGAGGGTCATCTATGGACCATCTCTGGTACAGCTTCATGAATTTTCACTCCAGTATACTTTTAAAAAGTCTCTGTATATGCTGGACCTGACTCGAGTCTAGACGCTGACCCTGAGCTACTGCCAGTACTCTTCCAGAAAGGAGGAGGAGAAACCAGAGAGACCAAGAAGACAAATGGTGTTGGGGAAGGGGGAGAACCTTCAGAAAATGGGAACCTGGAAACAAGCTCCAATACTGACCCACGCAGCTCCCCCTTAATACACCCAGGGAAGGGTATCCAAGGTGCTGTACCTCCCCACAGAAATGTTACTTTTCTGTAACAGGGAAAATGTAACACTCCTATCGAAATGGCTTCACTGGCTACTGGTCTATTTCCAGGCAGAACTCAAAAGTCTGGTTATGACCTTTAAACCTCTACATAGCTTGGGTCCAGAGTACCTGGAAAAAATAAACCATATCTCCATATACAAGCCTGTCCAAGTTTTAAGATAGCTCACATCACGATCAGTCACACCACAATCACAGAGACATTTGGTGAGGACAGGGGACAGAGACTTCTCAGTGGCCACTCCCGGGCTGTGGAACTCCCTTCTGCTCTCTTTCCAGTGGCAGGCAAAGACTTTTTTATTTAGCTAGGGCTTTGGCTCTTAACTCATCTGTCAGAAGAGTGTTTTAATGTAATGTGCTGTGCTTTTAACTTTTTTAAAAAAATGTGTTTTAAATCGGTTTAACTATGAGCACTTATTGAAATGGTTTATTCAATTGCTCCCTAACTTTTGTACAATAAGATTTTTTTTCATCTCACAAGATTTTAGAGCCAGTGTGGCATAGTGGTTTGAGTGTCAGACTAGAATTCAGGGTGTCCAGAGTTCAAATCTTTGCTCAACCATGGAAGCTCATTGGCTGGGCTTCTCTGGACCTTAGAAAGCTGCCTCTGAATGAATCTTACCAAGAAAACCCTAGGATAGGGTTGTCATGTGTCAACTTGACGGCACATAAAACAACAAGAAGAATTTAGCATATTAATGTAGTCCCAAAACTCCTGTTTCCCAGGTCTGCACATGGCCATCTCTAAGCAATCATATTGTACAGTAGTCATCTCAATTGCTTCAAAAGGGTGCACTAAACAAACTCAGTGTGAGACCAGGATGAATCCGACTTCCATCAAGGGAATGGTTCTTCTCTCCCTTCAGTGATAGAGTTGTTCCTAGTCCCAGGGTCAGGATGCAGCCCAACCACTTTCAGAGAGAACTGCCTCTTTGCAATGGTCTATTTCTGGAACTAGTTGCTCATGTAGGCAAGCTATGAAGCTTGTCTGTCGTGTCAATATTTGAGTCCTTTCAAAAAATAAATATTACTCTTGAATGTACTAATAGTAGAACCTTTGAGTAATGATTTACAATGGACCATTTCCTCTGTTATAAAGACCTGTTTTACATAAGTGCTTCTAGAGAACCTATGTCAGCCACCCAGGAGGAGGAGGAGGAACTTTAAAACAGAACACAATCTGGGACACACCACTTCTCAACAAACGTCAGTGAGATTCTGGCCAGAAGGTGCAAATGGAGAAGCTAGTCAGTGCCCAAGATCCTAAATTATGCTTCAGGGGTGTAGTTGCTCCCCAGAAAAGGGGAGGGTGGCCGAGGAAGTCAAGGGGTACTTAAAAACCTCAAAGGAAGGCTGTATGTGGAACTAGTGCCACACTTGTCCCACCACTGCTAGTAACAAGTACTGGCTACCATGTCGGGTGCGTGGTAAATCCACTCTGGGTTTTCTTTATCAAATGTTGATTGAGGAAGAACTGTACTCTCAAACCCTAATAATGTCTTCCCCCTTAGCTTTAACTGAAAAAAACAGACATTTACCAGGAGGCTGGTAACCACTAGAAAGAACTGATTGTACAGGAAATCACAGGGCACTCACACAAACCTCAAGTATTTGACATATAGGTGTGCAAATACTCTCTCTCTCTCATGCACACACACACACACACACACACACACACATGTATACACATGGAGAGAGCATGCTAATTTCACTCCATTTTTCTTCTTCTTTGAATGCCCCTCAAGAGAGGCAAATCCTTTTGTTTTAACCAAAGAAAATGACAGCAATTTAAAAAGAATGTTCTGGCACAGCACTACCTGAAATGATTGCATATGGCAGAAAGACTGACAAATAGCATCACACAGATAGTGATGCACAAGCTTCTGCTAGAAGCTGTTGGGATCTGTGGAAAGCTGCCCCATGTGGTGAGCCATTGAACTGCAGGTAGCAGCTTCTCAATGAAGCACCTTGGAACAGGTCCAGAAGGGTTTCTGCCCATCCTTCCAGGTCTATGAATTCTCCTGGACAAGAAGAAGCATAAGAATGCTTCCTAGTCCAAATTAAACTGGATTAAGTGGATTATTCACATTATTTTCCTCATTCTGGTATGCCCTTCTAACAGAGCTTGAAAAAAGAACTTTTTAGATGACATTTCCCAGAATCCTTAACTAGCATGCCTCAAAAGTAATGTTTTCACACTCCATCCTTTAGCCTTGGTTAGACCTCTATGCTATATCCTTGGCTGTAATAAAAAAAGTAACTTCTTAAACTCTACCCTATATCCTTGGTTAGATCTCTTCTCTATAGCCTTGGTTATACTTCAGTCTTCCTTTTTGATTCTACCTCTTGGTTCCTCCTTAAGTTTTGATGTGCCTCCTAGTCCTGCCTCCTGGCTTATCCCACCGTTTCTGACTCTTGACTCCAGGATCACCATGGACTACTCTCTCCATATCCCATTTCAGAAATGTTCGGATCCCCGATAAGCTCCAGGGATCCACAGAACACACTTTCTTTGTTGTGTGGTGGCTGTAATCCATGTTTGTTTTTTTTAAGGAAAAGGTATGCTTCCCTGTCTGTTTTGCTTTTCTTGTTACCAGTTTGACCTCCACAACATGCTTGCTTATACTCTCTCTCTCTCACACACACACACAATCTTCCCTCCTTCTTCATTGGGATGATACTTCCCTGATGACACTTATCCATCTTAGGTTTCCTTATCTGCTGCCTCAAACTCCTCAAAGTCTCCTCTCGCAGCATTAGAGCACCCACTGTTCATTTTCTAATGCGGAGTGATAGCTTTTTCTCCAAGATAATGATGATTGATTCTGTTTTCTACCCTTTGTCAAGACTTCTGCCTGTGCTCAGAATGTTAACCAGCCTTGCCTTGGATACCTCCTCATGTCCATCTGTTCCTCTAGATTGCACTGATCCTCCTGTTTTAATCATGAACTTTCCAGAAGCTCAGAACAATCTATTAATAAATAACTATCCCAGAGATTACACATCCTAATTAATAGTAAAATAGCATTCGACACCAAAGTGATGGATGCGAGAGAGGCGGGTGCGGGTGGGGGGACAGAAGGAAGAATCAAAATTGGTTGCCTTGTATAGACACAGGAGTGTTGAAATAGGCTGCTATAGCTATGGGCTAATTGTTCTTTCAGGATCATAAACAAGCTCATCATAATTAAACACACTCAGAAAAAAATGAGATTCAAAGAACATGAAAGATGTGACAAAATGGCATAACACCCCCCCCAAGTATTTAGAGCTGCAATATGACCTGCAGCATAACACAGTGTGTATTTTTACTAGGAAAAATAAGGTAGAGGGAGAGAAAAATGTGACATTGGTGGGTATAGCTGTGCTGATGAGGGGAACACAGAAGCTCCAGAATGAATCTGTTCAGGGAATAAATCCCTGCCCGTATTCTTAGCCGGAGGAGGGTCCCAACTGGGTGCATGTCTTTTTGGCCAGGAGTGCAGTGGCAAAGAGATCTTTCAGATATGTTTCAACAATATCCATGATTGTTCTCTCACTAGGACTGAGCTAAACCATCCCCAATTTTACCACCAGTGAAGGTGTGTGTGTGTGTGTGTGTGTGTGTGTGTGTTGGTGATTTGGTGGTTCAAATGGAAGTGACAAATATTTATTTATTTATTTATTTATTTTATTTAATTATTGCATATTTCTACCTGCCTTTCAGCTAAAATGGCTGTGTATTTGGTTGCACATTTGGTGTCTTGGTTTAGCAGCACAACATTGCCATTCAAAACACAAGGGTTGCACTGAAGAATTAATACATAACTCCTCATGCAGAGACTGATGCCATACAAGCCCTTTTTTGTTATTGTGCCAGGACAGGGGTGGGAGTGCAGATTCTGGGACAGGAACACTTTTTCGTTTCTGTCTGAAAACCCCCTCTGTCCATTATTCTCCATTCTCAATTCAGGTTACTTGCTACAGAGCTAGTGCTTCAATTTCCAACTTCAACAATGTGTAAGGTTATCTGACACACAATGTATGTGAAAAAGTCTGCAAGATTTATTTACACCCAACTTCTTTGGAGCTTAGGGTGGTGACAGGTAAAGCTGAACCCAAGGCAAAGCAGAATTCAATGAAGACGATCTCTAGTCAGCCTAAAGCAGAAAAGTAAAGCATTTCCTAATAATTCAGATCACCAAACAAGCCCCAAACAGACGCTTTTATGGATCAGAGAATACCTTGTCCTGCTTTGGTTTATGCATCCCAAAAGAGGCTTCCTAATAGGTGTCCATAGTTTTTCTGAAAATCTCTTCTTTGACTAGAGCAGGGAGGTGACATATTGGTGGATTTGCAACCAAACTGCAGATGAATGAATCAAAACCCATTGTGGGGTTCAGTAACAAAGGCTGGACTATTTTCACAAAGAAAGCATAATACAAAAAGATCCATGCACAATAATGCATGATCAAATTCCCCGGGCAAAATAAGCACAGCAGTCAAAGCATATGCAATAAACTCAGTGAACAGGAAGTCCTGTCATTTTGGATCCAGTAAATGTGCCTTCTCACTCATCCAACCCAATGTCAGCACCATCATAAAATACACACATATTGATTTAAGCACAGGAGTAGCTATGTTGACCCTAAGAAGATTCCAGCATCCATGTTGTAGTAAGATCTTCATTTGCTGTTGCTGTGTGCCTTCAAGTTGTTTCCAACTTATGGAGGCCCAAAGGCTACCTTATATGGGTTTGCTCGGCAAGATTTGTTCTGAGGGGGCTTGCCTTTGCCTTCCTCTGAGACTGAGAGTGTGACTTGCTCAGTGTCACCCAATGGCTTTCCATGGATGATTGGGAATTTGGATCATGGGGATGAGGCCCCCCAAAATGAAGTACCCCATAGCAACTGCAACTTGTCTTAATGGTTTTACAGCCCCTATAAACTTTGCATGCCCTCTAGCCACAAGATGGCCGCCACTAGTGAAAAAAAAGATACCCCTATTTTATTGCCTTAGCAATCGCTGGGAGGGGAGAGAGAGGAGGGCTTTCTTGTCCCCCTCTCCCTCCTCCTGTACTTGGTCCCCATAGCGACAACAACAACAGCGGCATGGTGAGGGACTGGGTAATGGAGGAGAGCTTTCTTATCCTCCTCTCCCTTTCTGATCCTGGAAGTGGTGACAATGGCATAGGGGGACCATGTAAGGGAGGAGGGCTGTCTCATTCTCGTTTCCCTTCCTGGTCTCAGCAGTAACAACGATGACAATGGCATGGGGGGGGGGAACCAGGTAAGGGAGGAGGACTATCTCATCCTCTTCTCCCTCTTTCCTTACTTGGTCCAGGCAACAACAATGACGACAGCAGCATGGTGGGGAGGGACAGGCTAAGGGAGGACTGACTCATCCTCTTCTCCCTTCCTGGTCCCAGAAGCAATGACAGCAACATGGGTTGGGGACTGGGGAAGGGAGAAGAGGATGAGACAGCCTTCCTCCCTTACCCGGTCCCCAGTGGGGGAAAAAATGGCAGCTGTGGGCATTTGCCCCGTTAGCAAGCCCTGCCCCCATGTTATCCAGCCAATCAGCTTGCACTGCCTCAGTGCAGCAACACAAATGTGACTGTCTTAACAAATGGATATTTGCATTGCCTATGGAGCTTTTTTAAAACTCTGGGAAAAGCTCCAAAGGCTAACCTTGGGAGCTTGATGGTGGATTTGCCTGCCCCCCTTCCATATGAGATGCATGCATGCGAATGTCCATTTAGACAGATTGCCTTCCATGGAATTTCTATGAGGATTATTTCCACCTTTTAGACAGAACCATGCTGTCCGGAGTAGTCCGATGCTGAAAACACTATACCATGTTGCATCTTATTCAAACCAACCAAAAAAAGAGAAAGGCAAACTGGTCAGAGAAAGATTTGAAGATGAGTTTTTTTAAAAACAACAACAACAACAACAACTGTATTCTTCCTCTTTTATTACCTTGGTTGTTTCCAGTGATTTCATGATCTCTGGGGTTTGACGAGCCTACTTTGATAACTCTCAGAGCCTTCCTCCACATTGGCTGAGATCTTACATAGGGCTTGTATGGCATCAGTCTCTGCATGAGGAGTTATGTATTAATTCTTCACTGCAACCCTTGTGTTTTGAATGGCAATGTTGTGCTGCTAAACCAAGACACCAAATGTGCAACCAAATACACAGCCAAATGTGCACAAGCAATGCACACCCATCTGCTATTTGCATTTATGACAATAGCACTGCGTGCATTGAATGGAGTGCAGCCCTTTGGCTTTGGACAAAAATGTTCAACCATTTCTGTAGGGGAACTTAGGCCTGTGTAAGAAGACATCAACAGGTTTCTGGCTCCTGTCTCAAAACAACATACAGAATGGATGACTCTAACTCTCTCATCTTCTCCTCCTTTCCCCATGCATACTTTAAAAAAAAAAAAAATCTTTGCCTGACAAAGAAACATGTGTGTTCTGAAAGCTTGCACAGAGAAGTGTGTGTTGATGTGGAGTTGATAAAGCTGACCTTAAGGGACAGAAGAACCTATTATTGATTCCTTTGGTTTTTTGTAATCATTATCCAATCTTCTTTATCCCCATTTATCCTCTACTCCCCTATTTTTCTCCTCCTCTTTTCTCTCTCCCTTTGCTTTTCCTCATCTTTCCTCCTTGCTGCATCCGCCCTTCATAATGACTTAATCCAGCAGGCAAGGTGACAAGTGAATGAATCGAACATGGAGTTTTATCCCCCCCCCACCGCCTTTTCTCTCCAGATTCATTTGAAGATTTCTCCCAAATGCAGAGCTAAAGCTCCCAGATTCAATTTCCCCTTGACATAATAACAGAATTAGTCTCATATTGTCATACATAAATTACTCTTCTCTGAGCCTGGCACCCAGAAAGAGAGAGGGAGAGAATCCAAAGAAGATGTGGTCAGTGAAAAGGAATAAGAAGAGAAGATCAGAGGTTGACATCAATCACATTTGAAAGAGAGAAAGTCCATCTCAACATCACAGTAAAAAAAAAAGTTGTTTCTTTTCTTTGTCTCATGAACCATTCAAGTCTGTATAACAAGTAATACTTCAATGTGTAAAGAACAGAGGAGTATAACATCTGACTGACAGTGGTTTTTTTAAAAAAAATGTTTAGTAAAATTAGACCAGAGTCCTTTAAGGACTTTATACTAGCATAACTGGAGGTTAAGCTAGCAGGACTACATTCCCCAATATTCCACAAGGAGGTATCCAGTACCTGCTTATACAATAGTTTTGCTAGACTATGCAATAACTATTGGATGATACCTGGGTACAGCTCTGTACCTCTTGATCCAAACAGCCATTGGTCCATTGTGGGAACTGGGATTGCTCCCTTGTACTCCTGCCTGGCTGACTGCCTTCACACTCATGGATCTCTATGCAAATTGGTGAAACTTTATGCTTTGGCAGCTTTAAATGGGATATCAGCCCATGCTTGTAATCTTATACTCATTTACTTCTATTGATGGTAGGAAGAGAATCAACTGATTTGAAATGTGGTGCTGGAGGAGAGTTCTACAGATACTGTGGACTGCTAAGAAAACAAATAAAAGGGTCCAAGACCAAATCAAACCTAAACTCTCTCTAGAAGCCAAGATGATGTGGTTAAATGCCAGTACTGCAGTGGTTAAATGCCAGTACTGCAAGCCACCACATTGCAAGATTGATCCCAAGAGCCCCAAGGTTCACTTAGCCTTCCATTCTTTCATAGGTCGGTCAAATGAGTACCTGGTTTGTGGGGGCAATTAGCTAACACATATTGGGAAATGCTTAATGCAGTGTAGATGTGAAAATTGCTATTACTTAAGCAATTTGTAAGCTGCTCTGAAAGTCTTTGTGGCTGTAAAGCAGGGCATAAATACCTAAACAAATAAAAATATATAAATAAATGACTAAACTGAGCTTGTCATACTTTGGACAAACCATGAGAAGGCATGAGTCAGAAGGTAGAAGGCAGGAGGAAAAGAGAAAGACCGCATTCCAGATGGGTTGACTCAATCAAGGAAGCCACAGCCCTGAGTCTGCAAGGCCTGAGCAAGACTGTTGATAGCAGAGTGACCTGAAGGTCTGGAGGTGTCTTATTCATATGGTCATCATAAGTCAAAACCAACTTGATGACAGTTAACAACATCAACAATATCCCATTGAATTCAATGGGACTTTCTGCTGGACAGATGCATATAGGATTGCAATGTATTCCACTGTGGCAGAGGCTATTCATTCCAATGAAGATCATTTGGGAGAATCTCCTCATCCAATGCCCCCCAATCCAGCTCACTTTGCACTCAGTCATTTATATTATTCGTACTGGCAACACCAGTGGAGAATGTGATCCTTGCCACCCATACAGGGATGCAACTTTTCATTAAGTTTCTTCCTGAAGGTAACAATGAGAAATTTGAGCAATTTTCTTCCCAGGTGAGAAAATCTTTGAAAACCACATCGTTTTTGAAGGCTATTTGCAATCTGAGACTGAATCTGCACAAAATTTTGCACATAATTGTTTTGCATAGAAAACAACATTTTCTGCCCAGAAAACAGCATTTTCCTCATGGAAAATAATATTTCAATACAGAAATCTTAACTCCTGTGCAGAAAACACTGTTTTCTGTGCAGAAAATGCTGATTTCTATGCAAATCATCCATGTGCAATGTTTACGTAGAATAATAACCAAATATAGCATTTTATACACATAAAACAACAATTTCTTTGTAAGGGTTAAGATTTTTGTATGGAAGAATTATTTTCCATGAAGGAAAATGCTGCTTTCTGTGCAAAACAACCATGTGCAAATTTTGCGCAGAATAAGATCCAAACTGCGAAGATTCTCATCAGTCCAAGATATTCTCATCAAGGTTTCTTAACATTCACAAAAGATTTCACAGGGTTTCTCAACACTCACAGGATTTTTCAACACTCACAAAATGAGTTTTTCAACCATTAAAAAAAATACTTTTGAATATCCTTTTCATCCCTGCACCCGCATAAAAAGGTATTTCTAACTGGTTCAGTGCAACTCAGTTGAACATCATAATGCAGATGATATCAAGCACTCAGTCCAAATAAGATCAGCTTGAGCAGCCCATTTAATTTCCTGTGAGCCCTGAATTGCTCACACATCATTGAATCAAGTGCAGTTCTCTGGTGATGGAAAATCCATACAATATCTTGCTTTTCAGCAATGGCAGCTCAATCATCAGTCATCTTTAACTTTCTATGCTAGTTCTCTTGATGTCAGGCAACTTGAGAATATAGCTAGTGTGCCTCCACAAAACTGGAAGTTGTGGTGCTGGGGCATTTTTTATTACAGTCTCCAGAAAGAGTGTGTGGGAAGTTTCCATTCTCTGTGCTATGGAGCAAAACTTCTTAAACTGATTTGTATGCCTATTTTATCTCTCTCTCTCTCTCTCTGGCTTTTCTTCACAAAGGAAGATTCAGGAAGGACTAATCCCACGCTTTTTGTAAGCGCACTGATGACTATAAAGGCCAATCTGAGATAAACAAGTCTGGTTGCAGAAAGCACAGCAGAAGGTCTCCTTGGGTGATGTTTCCGGGTTGTGATTCTTTCTGCGTTGTCATTTCTCTTCAAGACTTGTTCGGCGTGAGTTCTCAAATAAGGCTGCAGCATTGTGGATAGTGAGTCTCCATGCCTCCTGATGTGAGGCCAGGGCGGACCATTGTTGGTGATCAATTTGGCTGAGCCTGAGATGTTGTTTCAGGGAGTCCTTGTATCACTTTTTTTGGAGCACCCCTCTTATGCTGACCTGTGGCAAGTTCACTATAGAGTACTATTTTGGGGAGGTGATGGTCCCCCATCCTAGAAATGTGCCCTGCCCAGCGCAGCTGTGTTCTCAATATCATGGCCTCAATCATACACACACACACACACACACACACACACACATATATACCCTGGGTCATGTAAAAAATTATTGAGTGGAAAAAATTTAAGAAGCCCTGCTATAGAGCATGACGCTGCTCCATTTTAGTCTATTGAAATGGAGATAGAAGGGGGCAGGCCATGTAGGTGTATATGATATGAAGGATGGAACTTAATTAGTTTGCCTCTTACAGAAGAAGCCTTTGAAAAGATAGTTGCCAGGCAAGAGGATTCAGAAGCAGATGTGAATTGAACACCAGAACTTGTAAGGAACAGAGGAATACAGCAACTGACTGTTGAAAGGGGAAGACTTCCCTGCCCTTTTACCCTGTGCTTCTTGGAAGTTGGTGATACAAGGAGCTGTATCCTAGGACACTACAGAGAATAAGGACCCAGCAACTGGAAAGATCCGGATGCAGAGGGAGGACCTGCCCCTCCAACCCTAATATGTGACAAAGGCTCAATTTGGTGTCTGTAATGAGAGAAGACTCCATCCTTCACCTAAGATGACCTTCTTTGGACCATGGTGTCTGTGGGATGTATCCTCACATCCTGGTTGCAACTTTGCCTTCACTTTCACAAAGAAATGAAATTCTCAGCACTGCCATACATCATGACACTTGGCCCTTTGCTAACAAGGAAGTAGCCCTGTCATTATGTGGAGAGATTTAGTTACCCCCACCTTTTCTTCATCTCTGCTTGGTTTTCTTCACCCCTAGCTTTCCACAGCCCCTAATGAGACCTCAGAATGCTCATCTCCTGAGAAATTCCCTAGCTGTGCCTCCAACTGTGACTCCGATTGATAGCTTCAGAAAACGAGGAGGAGGATAAAACATCATAACCGTTTCATTAAAAAATTGATTTGTTCAGGGCACCAGCTGTCTCAGGAACTCAATGACTTGAAGAATTTTTCTCTGCTTATGACTGCCAGCTGGGGTCTAGCTGAGATACCAAACCTTCTCATGGGCGATTGGTGGTCTTCTTTGTTCAGACCACGGACAGTTGGTGGCTCCCATGTCAATGGGACAATGAATCCACTCCAGGTTTTAGGCTGAACTTTAAAGTAACTATTCAAGGGAGCTGGCCTGTTTGGGGGCTAGGTTTATCACCTTGGATAGCTCTGTTGAAGTTCAAATTACCCCCCCCTTGATATTTATGTCCCACTGGTTACCATTGGTTCAAACTTATTGACCAGAATGAGAGTTTTTCTATATGAGGCAAAAAATTGTGGGTTGCTCCATAGTAATGGCAATTCACAGCATCTGCCATTTGTCTTAATGTTGTTGTTTTTTTTGTTTTTTTTTTTTTTTTGGCAGATTGCAGCCATGCGAAGCTAGCCACGTTTGCTGTGCAAATGGGCATGCCTGCAACTCAATATGGTGGCCACAAGTGAATTACTCACATTTTTACTTACCTCAATTTGTTGCCACCAGACTGTATTTTTTTTTTTATTAAAACCATATCCATGGTATGAAAGATCAACCTTTCACTTTAATAAAAAAGCAAATGGGGGGGGGGAAATCCATTTTATTATCTTAGTGCTCATTCACTAAGGTGAAAATCCAACATGGTGGCTCTGGGCACTTGTCTTGTTAGCAAGCTCTGTCCCCTGCCCATGTCTGACCAATCATCTGCTCATGTTGGGAAAGTGAATCAGTTCAGTCTCTTGTCCCAAGGAACAGGAATGTGCATTTCCTGCACTTTTAAAAAAAGCCTTCAGGAAAAGCTGCAAAGGCATTTTCCCGCATACTTTTTTGTGTTTCCGCCCCTCCTTCCGAATACAGTGGAGTGATGAGGAATCCCATTGAGACAGGTCATAGAAGAGAGAGAGAGAGAGAGAGAGAGTCAAGGAGTCAAATAAAAATATTATAAGCATGACTGGTGACCTCAGCAGAGAAGACAAGATATGATTGGGTGAAAAGGAAAGATATGGTTTGCCAAAAGGAAAAGACTGTTTGCATTATGTTTTTTTATCTAGACCCAGGGAAAAGGTTTGACACATTGTGTTAATGGTTATCGAGCTTGAAATCTGCTGTTTAAATTAACATGGAGGAGGATTTTAAACATGTTAAATTGTTACTATGTTAATAGCAGACTTTGACATTAGAAACTACAGGACTGACATAGAAAATAACATATCATTCTTTGGTTGACATGGTTGCCAACAAGGGGTGCATTTTGTTGCTGGTTCCTTCAAAAATCTTTAATTGCTTCCCCCAAGCTGGCACTTTCCAGATGCTTACAAGTTGCACAATTTGATTGCTGCCTGGGACTGTTGGGTTTTGTAGTCCAACTCCCTTTGGGGAGTGCCAGGTTGAGGGCAGGTTGGACAATATTTGACCCTCCAGAAGTTGGAAAAAGCAGGAGTGGACAACTTTTTAGATGTTGTTGGACTTCAGCTCCAAGTACCCCCACCATTCACTATGGTAGGGAAGGCTGATGGGAGCAGCAGTCCAGCAACATCTGGAAGTCTGCACTTTGCCTGTCCCTGCCTTTGAAATTAAGTTTTGCTACTTTATCTGCTGAATCTCTTCTCTTTTTCTACCCCCACTGAAGCCTCACAAGTGTGCTGTTCACTAACCCTTGAGATGCTATAGATTATTTGAAAGAAGCTTGAAAAACTTCTAAATGCTTCAAAGAGTTTTTTTCCAAATATACATTAAAATAACTTTCTTTAAAATCACTACAATACAGTGTTCATTGTGCTCAAACAATCAGTGCTTTTCCCATTCACTGCTTTTGTAAAAGAACTCTATTGTCTCATTGTTATAGATAAAAAAGAAGAGTAACTTGTTATAGGTAATTTGCA
This sequence comes from Gambelia wislizenii, assembly GCA_030847615.1. NCBI lineage: Eukaryota > Metazoa > Chordata > Lepidosauria > Squamata > Crotaphytidae > Gambelia > Gambelia wislizenii. Next base: position 38,923,852 of record JAUMIR010000007.1, read on the forward strand.
ACTCATTTATTTATTAATGAAAATATTTATATCTCACCCTCTGTCTGAAGACCTTAAGGCACCATTCAAGTATTTTTTTAAAAAAAAATCGAAACAGTAGACATGATTTTAGAAGAAAAAAAAACAATTTAAGAAGTTAAAAGAAGGAAGATTAAAACTAGTCAGAATACTTTAAAATTAATTAAAACCATGTACATGTGAGGGATTTTGTACTTCCAATCTCTGCTCAAACATCTCAGGATTCTGTGGCATATTGATTTGAAGTGCCTGATGTTACCCTTTGAAACTTTATGTGCAGCATTATTTTTGGACCATGTGGCTATGGTGGCTGGGGGATTCTGGGAATTGTAATCCCAAATCCCCCTCCCCTCAAACTCAGTTGATGCCTTAGGACAAATACACAGAGAGACAGGAAAATACTGATTGGAATTCACTTGGGGATTTATGTCTTCATATGTGGACTTATGTCTGTGGGAAATAGAACTGAGCAGTTTTGCAACATCCTTATTTAGTAAGGGGCTGCTGTTATGGAGCCAGCAAATTGAGTGTTGTGCATTGGGACCAATGAACAACAGGAACTGATGCATAATGGGACCCAATGTACAAGGGAACTAGATGTGCATCAAGAGTAATATGCAATGGGAGGTATGAGCATTGGGATTGGTGCACAATGGGACAAAGGAAACAATGTATCTTAGGACCAATGCACATCAGGTCATTGGCTAGGGAATACAGGTATGCATTGGAAGAGCCTGATGCACATTGGGGAATCTTCACAATTCACCAAGACACTTCCTTTGGCCTCTGCTACATAGCTTAGTATGCATAAAGTTACATAATGTAGACCATGGCAGAGAGTTCCAGCCACTGCCTATTGTTGAATCTACTGCCGGATGCAACTACTTCATGTTGCTTCATGCTTAAGCTGGCCTGTGTTCACCCACTTGTGTGAAACAAATGACGATTCTATATATCTCACCCCTGCCTGCCTGCGATGCCTATGAGCTTCACCTTCCTTGCCCTTGGCAGAGAGTCCTGGCACTCTGCCCTCCATTCAGAAAAGCAGCCCCTGACTCCTTGCCAGGGGAAACAGTGGCTGCATTGATTTTAATTCACTGAACTTTATTGCTGCATTTAACAATGAAGTGATTTTATTTAATAGAATCAACCCATGAATCAAGCAGCAAAGAGGTCTGTGTGTGAGAGAGATGATCATGGTGTTCTCATTGTGAAGAAAGTGGCCCCAAAAGTTCTTCCTAGGCTCAGATTAAAATCTAAGACAGGGAGCGAATTGCACTCCTTTTCTCACCTCTACTTCGTACAGCAGTACAGTTAACCTTGAAAAATGACTTTTCCCAGTGTTCCCTTGGGTGCCTCGCAGGCAGCAGTAGCAGTATCCCATGTACCCACGAAGGGAGAAGAGAGAGAGAGAGAGAGAAATTGAGAGAGAAAGATCTTAGTTCCTTTGAGTGAAGCTGGAATATCAAATAAAGTCGATAGTAGGTAGTAAGCAGATGGGGGATAGGAGAATGAATTTCCCCCTCCCCAATTAACATTTTTATTAGTGCTTAACCTTCTGTGCGCTACAGCCTAACAATTCATGACACTTCAGAATAGAACATGGAGGGGGGTTTCTCCTTTTGCACAACAGTTCCCAAAATGTCCATGCCAATATGGCCACTATCCATTTTTGCAGAGGATTCTGGGAGTTTCATTCAAGAAAAAAAAGAAGAAGATAGTTTTCAAGCTCTGTGTCTGATAACAGGTCCACTCCCCAGCTTGCTTTCCTCCCCTCCTAGCTCCTGCCTTTCCTAATAGTTTTTTTTTAACACACACACACACATTTATTAAACACTCTGTAGGGCACAAAGACACAATTGAGCCTTACACTCTTTTGTTTCAAACCCACTCAACCTCAAATACTCTTTCTCGCCTAATTGATTTGATTAAATAGTTCAGAGAAATCAGAGAAATACAACAAATAAATAAATAAATGGGGTGAAATCATTAGGTTTTTATAGAATTATTAGGGGCTGGGGAAGAAATCAGACCCTTTTGGTCAGTGGGCAACCGCTGGAAATTAGGGGCTCTTAGATGACTACAGCACTCCCTTCCCCCTTTATAAAAGTTCTTTTTGCTTCCAACTACCCTACCTTCTCTATGGGGTGGGGCTACTTTTACAACAATTTTGACTCTCTCTGGGTCATTGTAATTCCAAGAGAGGCCTTTTCATCTGACTGGAAGTAACCTAGAAGTTGATTTCTGGATCACTTTCCATGAAGCAAAAATGTGGCAAAAGGCCCTAAGGAGGAATATAGGACTCCAAAAATTTGGGAAAACCTAAAGGACCTTGGAGACCACAGACACAAACCTGGAGACTGAATGTGGCCTATAGGCCACATTTTTTCCACTTCTGCTTTCAATTTCACAACAACTCAGGATCAAAATAAGCCAAAGTGTTTTCTGTCTTGGGAACACATAATTTGGTTTGTTTTATTTTATTTTTTTCTGAAGCAGACAGGGAGAATGCTCCTCATCAGTACCAGAGAACTGGAAGCAGTACAGGGTCACCAGTGTACAAATCAGAAATGCAGGCTAGAAATAAGACTTACAGCACACGTCCCGCTAATCCTGACAGGAGCCAGCTTTTGATGCTCAAGTCAAACTAAATCAAATTGAATCCATCAGTAAAAGATTCATGCCTCCTTCCAGCTCCTTAGTTCACCACTCTGTTTGGATAACCACTGTTGTGCCGTTCCATTTTTCCTGCTAGAATACAGAGAGCAGTGGTTGATTCTCCTATCCAAACACTAGGCAGTAAAAGTAAGCACCTCTCGGCTTTATGGGTGACAGACGGGCCAGAGACTTTGCGATGGGAAGGGAATAAATAATCTTGGGAGTGACAAGGGCTTTAACAACAAAATCACACCAGGAATGGAGTATATAATGAGTGCCAATCTGAGTAAATAATTCCACACCACCTGGAGCCGCACAGCCTTCGAGGGATGCTTTTATTTATAGATTTAACTCTGGTTTTGTGAATTGATTTTATCCATCACTTAACAACCAATGTGGCATGGATGAAGTACAATGAGCTTTATGCCCCTTTCTCCCTTGCTCTAAACTAAGTGAGCAAATAGGTGCAAGGGTGTAATTGAGCAAAGTAATTGAACCCTGTCTTGTCCACGCACACACACACACAAGCACACAAACACACATGTTCATGGCCTACCCAGGTTTCTTCCTAGAGCAACAAAAGTCATCCCAGTGACAGCTGCAACCTACCTACTCAGGTTGGTGATTTGGCTGCCATGCACATCAAGGTAGTAATTCATGCTCATTCATGTTCACAGGGCACTTTCCCAAGACCCAAGGGAACCTCTTTTATCTCAGAAGATGGGCCATATGCCCCAAGCAAAAGATCATGGCTGGAATCATGAATTAGCTGCTTAGTTAAGTATACATCTGGAGGGCTACATGTTTCCCACCCTTGCTTTATAGCATCTTGACTGTAGGCTGAGCTGCAATCAGAGTGCCACTGATACTTTAGACTGCTCTTGAAGCAACATCTAACCTTGCTCTTTGGTGGTGGGGGAAACATTTGCATGTCCTAAGTTCCACTTACAACTGTCCAAGGTAACCATACCTTGGACTGCAGTGTAAAAGGTATGCAGTCCTATTGTTACCCTCTACATTACGGAGTCATGGAGACCCTCAAAATATTGATGTTAATTTGGGGAATTAATGTACTTGGCTTAGCAGTGCAAAGAGGGGGGGGCAACAGATAGTGGACCTTTTGACCTTTGTATACCAGTAATAGGGAGGAGACGTTAAGCTAGATAATACAACAAATTTATTTTTATTTGGAAAAATACTAGTAACAGCATTCACACACACATTCAAGCTTCAAGCATTCATGCAAGACTAGCAAATAAAGTGGGGAGATATTGAGATAAAGAGATAAAGAAGGGAGTTGTTTGTGGGTGATACAACACCTGTCCTGCTGAGATGAGATTGTGCAAGAAATCAACAGGGGGGGGGTCCTGAAGCTGGAACGGCAATACAGTCCAATGTGGAGTCAATAGGAGGGTGAACTGTGTGCGCTTGAATGGAAATTTGAAAGGGTTTTTATAATCAATATTTGCCTTCTGGGGATGGGATTTAGAGTAGAAGACAATGTTTCTTGGAGTTGCTTGAGTTGATACAAAGACTCTCTGGATATGTTAATTGGATCTTAATGTGCTTTGGGAGTAAAAAGGAGGAAGCAACTTCCTTTGTTTAGTGAAGGTAGATTAATGAGGGTCATTTACAGGTTTGAGTTCGCCACCCTTGGCAAATGGGATTAGCCATGTGTACAGTGCCTTCAGTTGCCTTGCAAATTAACATTTCTTTAGCATTTAGATGTCCTCTCCTTCAGTGCATTCCTCACTAAACAAGGTTTGTCTTTGGGTTTTCTAGTTGGGGAATTTCCCAGGTTTTATTAATGTGTGGAAGACCATGTGTGGAAGACCTAATCATTAAATATTGCCAATTATTAATGTTGATATGGGGCTGGTGTGTCAGAGTAGGTAACACTATAGACCCATCAACCAACTCTAGATTGCTGCTGAAGCAACATCTATGCCTGTCCTGCTTGTGTCTGTTCGGAGTTGCCCAACGTCTTCTGGAAACCCCATTCATTTGTTTTATTTGTTGCATTTCTATGCTGCCATTTTCTCAGAATTCAGGCTTGTTGTGGCACCATCTGACTGTATTACAGAACAATTGGGAAGCCTCACATGTTCAGGTTTGTAAGTATCTCAGGGAACTTCTCCTATTTGGGCTCACCAGTATATAAGCCTCACTTTGATATCTACTAGAGAGGTGTTGTTGAGAGTTTCACCTTTGGGCAATTCAGCATCTGCATTTCCTAGCAGTAGGGCTTTCCTGATAGTGTGATGTGGAGCTCTTCCCCATCAAGCACTATTTTTCCCTTTGCAATGGGAGAAAATGTATGTATGAGCACAACTTTTGAGTATGGTGTTTGATAAAAATTCTGCAGACTGATTTTGATTTTGGTGTGTATCTGGTGCTACATTGTTATACTATAGTAAAGCCTAGATAAGGGTTTTTTGGAGGGAGACTACAATACCCATAACCCCTCAGGCAACAGAGCCATTGGCCATGTTTGCTGGGGGATTCTCAGAGTCTTCATCCAAAAAAGCAATTTCTCCAAGCTCTGATTTTAATATTATAAAACATTTTGCACTAGGGAGAAGCCATGACTCAGTCAATGAACAAATAATTTGCATGTAGAAAGTTGCAGTTTCAGTCTTACCTCTTAATGTCTTACTCTAAAAGGATTTCAAATACCTATGGTAGAAAAAATTCTATCTGAATCTTTGGAAAGTTGCTGCCAGTGTCGAATGGGTTAAGGCTAGGCTTGATAGACAATTTGCCTGTCCTTGAATAAACATGGCAGCCTACATTTGTAAATTTAATTTGGAAAATGTCAAATAAATTAATCAATGTGACAGTCATTTGTTTGTACTCCAAAAAGAAAATACATGGTCAGGGATGGGGAGATGAGTTGAAAAGCTCTTGAGAATGTAAATATTTCACTACATTATATTTGAAATTTTCCTCTCTATGTATCCATAAACTCCAAAAAGCAAATCAATCTTGAGACATGAACTCCCAGGATGATAATACAATATATCAAAAAATCTTGGCTTACAAAAACTATTGAAGCCACAATATAATTGAGCTAATGGGTTAAATGGGAGACACCATGAGATAAGGTTGGTTAATTGCTAATTGCCTGCAGTGTATGAAAAATCCATTTTTAAAAAGATGTTTCATAAGTCACACAAAGGAGGTGAAAAATTCAATAGGGAGAATGAGTCAGGATATGGATGAGGAGCAGCATTTAACAGGAGATCACACTGCGATTAAGGAGCACCTGGCAATTACTTATGAGACTCTGGCTGCTTCTGCACTGCAGAAACAATCTATTTTGACACCGCTTTAACTGCCATGGCTCAATGCGATGGAATTCTGGGGTCTGTCATTTTGTGAGATATTTAGCTTTCTCTGTCAGAGGGCTCTGCTGCCTCAAACTGCTACAAATCCCAGGATTCCAAAGCACTGAGTCATGGCAGTTACAGCACTGTTAAAATGGATCATTTCTGCAGTGCAGATGCACTCTCTGATGTCAGAGAGAAAAGAGAGGGAGAAGAATATGCAAAATAAAGAGAACAGGCTTACCTGGTCAAAACAACAGTCCAGCATCGTATCAATAAGAGTGACCAAACCAGATGCAACAGGTGAAGTATCCAGTTTCTGCATAATGGAGGTCTACATCAGGGATAGGCAAATTTGGGATTATGGTCCTCATGTGGTGGTCCCTGGGCTTTGCTTTTGTTGCCCTTGAAGATCCCTGCAGCCCCACAAGCCATCCAAATGCATGAAAACATACAAATATATCTCCAAACTACATCTGTCCTAGAGCTCCAATACTGTTCCCAATACCTCTATTTTCCTTTGCAGTCCCTTTCAAAGGGGCAACAAGAAATAACACAATATCACTTCCTGTTGCCATTTTGAGAGGGACTGCAGAGGAAAATTGTGGGAAGGTAATGAGTTTAAAAAATAAAATTGTATTAAAAAATTCCAGGATCTAGTCCTTTTAAAAACAACAAGAATTATTTCCTTTAAAAAGAGTTAAAATCATTCATTCACTTTTGACTTCATGTTCATGCAGAATGCGCTTAGGAATGCAGACTTGTAAAGCTCAATTATCATTTAAAAGTGTATTCAGAGGTCTGGGATCACCCAGTTAAATTAGACTCATTACAAAACATTACAAAGGAGTCAGTTTAAAATGCAAATCAAAGTTTACTGAAGGTATATCAGTCTCAATCTACATACTAAAACAAACTTAAAAAGAGGTTCCTAACTAAAGGTATTTAGGGTAATAAAAACTCACTCAACCTACAGAGGTAGGGCTGGCTTCTGATGCATCATGGCATGGTTTCAGATGAAGATGGCAAATATAGCTTAAGATGGCTAAGATGGCTCCAGCCTCATGGAGACTCCAACTTAAAAAGAACCTACACAAAAGCAATAAAATTTAAATTAGGTCATGTGTTGAATGACCCAGCACTCCAGTTGGCTGGAAGTGCCCAGTGAAATAAGAGAAAGGGAACTTGGGATAAACAAAGGCATGCAGGGAAAAACCCTAGACTTATCTTAGGATGTGAATGAGATACACAAGATTGCTTTTACATTACAATCATTATTTCCCCACATACTACAAAAATGGCAGTGTTTGGGCTATCTGAGGGGGGTGCAAGCCAGGGGGAATAGGCCCTGGTCCCCATGCAGTTGCCCGCTCCACTATACAGTAGCACACCTGTATCCACTGATTCAGCATCCACTGATTCAATTATCCACGGATGATGACAGTGGGGAAGTGGATGAGGGAGGGAGGGGAGGACCAGAGATCTTGCCTCCCTTCTCCCTCCCCTCTCCCAAGGATCACCCCCTAGGATCACTCCCATGGTGGGAATGGCGACGCAGGGGAGAAGGAAGGGGAAGAGAAGATCTCGCCTCCTTTCTATGAATTTCTCTATGAATGAATCCTATCCTATGAATGAATGAATCTTTATTTCAGTCAATGGCCATAAACCCAGAGTACAATAAAATAAAATACAGTGCTAAATATAAAATAAAATAATATAAAATGGAGTATTAAATATAAAATATTAATAGCACCACAGTATAAAATGGTATAAAACATTAATGCCTTAAATACTAAGTCAGCATCCTATGTCCAACTGTAATCATTGATGCACAGGAACTGGCTACCTTGGATGTGTTCTGACTGGTCAGTCAGAAGGTTGCCAATATAAAATGCCTCAGATTTCTCAGATAAACTTTGTAAAACTGGAGTGATAATATGGCATTAGAGGTCACTATGGGAGGAACTTTTAAACAGAACATAGCATCAAAGAATGTTAGAGTTGGAAGGGATGACAAAGGCGATCTAGTCCAACCTCATGCCATGAAAGAATACACAACTAAAGCACTCCTGAAAGAGAAAAATAAATTTCTAGTAGCAGCTTTCTCGGACTCCAGTCCTCATCATCAGATGCAAGTGGAGTCCACAAAAACCTATGCTAGAAATTTCTTTTTTCTCGGTTAATCTCAAAGGTGCTGCAGGATTTGTTTGTATCTTTTAATGCTAAAATACACTAACACAGCTGTGTCTCTGAATATTAACACAGTGGAACAATCCTGTTCTTCAGATGATTTGGACCCAAGCGACGCAGGGCTTTATAGATGTAATATTTTCAATAAATTATCTTATTGGTGGCATGGTGGCAAAGGTATGATTTATTCATTTCTGAGTAGAGGGGCTTTGCAATTTGAAAATCTGATCAGATGTTTTTAGTTTCCTAGACTTACTTGAGGCCCTGAAGAAGCAGCCTGCAGCACAAAAACTCACCAGTTTGTTTTGGGGTCATATCTGACAAAACAGAATCCAAGTAGGACAAAGGCTGTCATGACCTTGGATGGTACAGTACAGGATGTACAAGCAGGAGCATTCTTCCATAAAGAGAGCAGTTGTTGCAGCAAAGGATTTCACTCCATTGAGGCCTTACAAATACTGACAATGCCTGGCCTTCCAGTGACTCCATGGTGAATGGTCACTGCAAGTTCTCAATGGGCCAGCATCCATTTTTCCTCCCTTAAGCATGGCTGAGAGATGGGAGAAGCTGCAGAGAGGTTACCTTGAGAGTACTATGTTGATGAGAGGGCTACACCCTCAAGTCATTTAAAAAAAAAAAAAACCAGACAGACAAGGATGCTGGGATCTCTTCAGCCTGTGATTTGTGTGAATATGAATCAGGGTGATGGTGGGCCAAGAAACCAAAAGGGCATGACAACCAGCTTCCATCAGCTGCAAATCTTGAGCCTTCTTTTTTTCTTTTTTCTTTTTTACCTTTCTTGTATCCTCCAAGAGATTATCTCTGTGTTGGCTTAAACCAGAGGAATCTTTTTAACACCTCCTTATACGCTGCATCAGGATCCAAGTTATCGGCTAATTAAGCCACAGACAGCTCCAACGACATTTGGCTGGAATGGTAAGTGCTGTTGTAACAAACAAAAAGGCCAGGCATGACATATGGTGCTTACTGAAGATTAAAGAGCATCACCTATTTTATTTTCAACCTGCAATGATTCCTTCTTTATGGTTCAGAGGCACACTCAGTTAAACAACAAGATGGCAGACCAGCCAGGCTAACCAGTGCTTGTTTTGGAGTGAGCACACTTGGAAGTTCAGAATTTTCTGTGTAGTTTATGTTGCTGCAGGTTTCTTGCAAGGGCAAACTGAAGACCTATCTATTCACCCAAGCATTTTTCTGCTCATTTTCTTAATTGCTTACTCGATTTAGGTCTTAACCTGGGAGGATACAGTAAAGTCTTCTCTGTGCTTCCAGCTGAAGAAATGTAGTCAGGTGCTTCCTGCATGCCTCTGACCCTCCCCTGGCCACCAATCAGACACCAGCAGTGACAGGTTGGTTGTAGGTCTGGGGGGGGGGTGAGTGGAAAGGAAGGGGAAAGATATGATGAAGGAGTATTACGCTCCACCAGGCACATGTAAGATCTCCACTATAGTTTTTTATTCTTAGTCAGAAGCCTAGCTGAAGCATTGGGCACCTTCTGCAGCTTTAGGACCATCCTCAAGGGCAGCTCCACATAGAGTGCACTGCAACAACCCATCTTTGAGGTTACTGGCCCTTGGACCTCTGTGGCCAAGCTGTTCTTATTCAGGAACACCCAGAGCTGGTGTACCAGCCAAAGCTGATAAATGGCACTCTAAGCTACTAAGGCCATCTGGGCTTCCAGTGACAAAGATTGGACCAGGCTTAACCCCAGGGTGCCTCCTTGATCCTTCAGAGGGAGTTCAACCAAGGAATAGTCTCCCAAGAAACAAATTAAACAGGTTGCTTTCACCGTTAACAGCATTGGGGATAAGATAGTCCCCTATGATGTTTCATTACATCATTGCCAGGGGCCAAGAATCAGTATCCTTATACCACTCTGTCCAGTAGATAGGAAAAAAACATCAAAGTACAGAATTGCTAACTCCTGACCTTCTGAGTGCATCCAGATGGTTACCTTGGCTCAACGGCTGCTGAGAGATTGTGCAAAATCAGCAGGGTTCTACTCCCCCTGTCTCCCCATGTCTTTGCTTGACCCACTTGTGTAGAAGAGTGAATAAAGGCAAGTTTATCTTGCTACATTCATTATTAGTTAGCAGTTTTTGTTCATGTGCATGGTTCCACCTCTTTTTTCCAAACTCCACCAAACACTTGCTCATGCCAGAGTGTAACCATAAAACATTGCACATATATAATAAACCTGCAACGTTTCTCTTTTCTAAACCATTAAGGCTTAGATAAATGTGTGAGTGTCAACTGGCTGAGCCACAGAGTAGATTCATTCATGGATGGTGTCTGATAAATAGAACATCTTATGGTCTTTGAAGCCCAGTCCAAAAAATTGTTGTCTCATTGGGCTCAGAAGCCGTTATCTTCTCCTTTCTGTCTTCCGAATGCCTTCCAAGGTCACTCCATGGAACTGTCAAGCATGCCGACACTGAAGTGATTGGACTTGACATGCCAATTTTCTCCTACCAGGCCAGAGGCCAAGATCTGCAGTAGAGCGTCTGCCCCTGGTGTTATTGAGAGGCAGGGCAGAGAAGGAATATTTGGGCCACAGAGACGCCGATGGTACCTCTGGCTCCAAGAATGCCAAGATAATGAATTTAAAATGCTGCAAAGCCAGAAGGAGGCTGGAAGCAAAGACATACTTTCTCCTCTTGGCCCATGAAGATTAGTGAGGAGGAGTGGTGGAACCTTAACCCATTTAAGCATTGCATTTACAGCAGGCCTGCTAGGCTAGAGGAGATGACTTCAGACAAGAAAACTGAATTCCCCTCCCTTCCGTCACAGCTCCCCTTGAAGCTACAGGAACTGCTGCAAGCCAGGCTAAATTTGTTGTTAAATTATTTGCATACATTTGCATAAGTTCATTTGCATAGAATCTTTGCTCATAAGAGACCTCACATAAATGAGCAAATCACCAATGATGATATAGCCATTAAGGAAGAAACAACATGAAATTATTTCCCCACCACCACATTTCAGGTTTCAAAGGTGCATTTCCCACCACACACCTTTCTAATCCTGCTGTAACTGGACATACTGTACACCCAGGTGACCAATAGTGTTTGGCAATTCCTGGAGTTCTTAAAAAAAAAACACCTTTTTTAAAACCACATAATGTAAGGTAGTGATGCTGAAAGAAAACTGTGAGACCTACAAAGGACACAGTTTTCCCAGTTTAAATTTTAAAACATTCATTTAGAATTTCTCTTGTTGATTATTATTTCTGTAATAATAATTCATGTGTCTAGATAACTTATATCCTTATAGGTGAGGGAAGGTGAATTGGATTGCCTGCTTGGAATGGAGGCTTATCTAGAAGATCTTGAGGTTGAGTTTGGAAAATAGATAGACCTTGAAAAACTACAATTCCCAGTGTCCTCCACTCAGCATCTAAGTTCTGAAGGGAAAGATCAGACTCCATCAGGCTCTCAGTGACATCTTCATCAAGTTACAGGATCCCTTCAGCTCATAACCAGGTTCAAAATAAACTGAGATGTTTTGTGAAAATACATAGTTTGGACTTTGTAACCCAGTTCTGATCCAGTCTGGTAGAACTTGCCTCATAACTATTCATATAAAAAAGTAAGGCATGTGCCTCCAAGTCACCTGTCGATTTATGGCAACCCCATGACTTCTGGTAAGAAATACCCAGAGGTGGTTTGCCTTTGCCTTCCCCTGAAATACAGTCTACAGCACTTGGTGTTGTTCCCTGATGGTCTCCTTTCCAAGTACTAACCTGGCATGACTCTACTTAGCTTCTGAGATCAGAAAGGAACTGGTGCCTTCAGGGTATTCAGGCTCAAACACCCCACTAAAGTTATCTAGGCATGGATAGGCTTGGAAACCCCATCAACAGTAGCAAGAGCTAGTGTCTTCCATATCATTGTGGCAGTGGAGACACTCTGGATTTGAACCTTAAAGGAGCCATTCAAGGGGCTGATTTGAGGAATAAGGTTCAGCACCTTAGACAGCTCAGCATGGACTAAAACTCAAAGCTAATTAAACGCCCAACTGACGTGGAAGCCACCAGCTATCACCACTTGTAATTCCGTATTTTTTTTGGAAACATTGCACTCTGAAATACTCATCAGACCACTTCAGTGCTGGAAGTTAACACTGGCCAAACATAAAGACCTACAGCAAGAAGATGGCGTGTGACTTTATTCTCGCAGAGTTATGCAGCAGTTGCACAACATGGCCACATTAATGAATTGCAAAGTTGTGCAACTCAATGTGCAACCAAATGCAAAATTGTCATGGGCCAGGATGCAGACCTAGATTCTGAGTCTGAAGAGGAGGTTGAAGAAAAGACTCAGGCAGCTCTCTCAGTTGAAGAGCAGCCACAGCCTGAGGAGGAAAAAAGCCAGGACTCTCCTGTGGCTAATTTGGCAAAAGACACAGCTGGTGAGACATAACAGCCCTCAGAGCCTTGGACGCAGTGTATGGAGTGGAGAGGAGAACAACACCACTAAATGAGTCTCCTTACCAAGGAGCAAAGGAGGGGCTCTGATTGGAGCCAGCTGGCATCAGCCCATTTAAGGGCTGACTCTATCTAGGCTGGTTGCTGAAAGCAACTCATCTGCTTTCTAGCCAGCATTCTTGTTTCTTGACTCCTGCAACTCAGACCTCTGACTTTCAGACAATTTTTACTAGATTCTTTGACCCCGGACTGGCTGACTGCACTGCTTGTTTGTTTCCCCGAACCTTGGTTGGCTTTGACAATGCTTCTTCCAAATGGACTCCCACAGGCAAGGACACTTTCTGAGATCTATTGATTTATTGCCCCTGCCTGAGCTCTCTGAACTCCCAGTGAATTCCTTCCTTGCTTGGTCTGAAAGGGTGTACTCACTGAATCAGGAGAAAAATGGACAGTGTGCACCTGTATGCCCAATGCACACCTTCATGCACACATGTGCAATGTGGGTGTGCAAGGGCACTGCATGTGCATCACCACTTCGGACTGAATGCAGACATTATGTATGGGACAAAAATGTACAACTACTTCTGAGGGGAGCATATGCATGCCTAAGACACCAATAGGATTCCATACCCTCAACAGTTGTGCATTCCCCTTTCCAACGAGTAATCATAAGCAGTGCTGGTATCTTCGGGATGTTAGATCTTCAGGGCTAATCACAGGATGTCTCAACTGGTTTCTTGGCCAGGAGATTTAATTACCCACTTTAAGGATTGTGGCACCATTCCCCCTGGCATCAAAACAATGGCAATGAAAGGTCATACAAACTTCTCTTCTGTTTGGATAATTTCCCTCTCACATTGAGCTCCACATCTCAGCAAGTTCCTGGCTCTGGCTGATGGAGCAGATGCTAAATTCCCCTTCCTTCCCATTTATTTATGAATGGACACTGTTTGGAAACTGACCAGTGAATCACTCAGCACAGCTAACAGAGAGGCAAAATCTCCATAGTATTTGTTTGAATCCCAGACACTGTTCCTCCAGGGCTTGTTGTGTCACTAACGAGGTGCCTGAACTCAACGCAACCTCCAACTCCTCTTCAAGAAATTGGACAAGCATTGTGAGCCATGACCTGTTTGGCTCTTCATCCCTGCTGCATCTTGCTGAGATACTGAAAGTGAAATTGGCTTTGATAAGTCCTGATCGGCAAGCTGCCAGGGTTCTCTCCCTCCTTGTTGTGTCTGTCTCCCCAGAGATGTCTTTTTTGCTGGAGGCATATTTTTGCTCCACAATAAGTGGTGGGGGGAGGCAGCATTGTTCAGCTAACAGTTTGAGGAGCTGTGTGTGCATCTCTTGTTTCCATCAGCTCTGTCTTGTTCTCTGTAGGACAGGTGTCAAGACTCCAATCACAGATGTATTTGGTCTGGCTCCTGCATTGATGGCAAAAATAAATAGCCACTTCACTTAGAGATGAGATGATGATGACATGTCCACATGCAAAACCACCTTTCAGACCAAGAGGGAGACAAAATGAGTCACTATTGTGTGATCAGAAAGTAATATTGGTGAAAGCGAGGTTGAGATGGGTGGGTAAATCAAGGCTGAAATCCTGTATCATGAGATGTATGTGTCACATGTAGGTATGTCTCCATAACTACATCACTTATGTTCCTCTCAAACCCAAGTTGTAAGCTGTGCAGCCCCTCAACATGGTCATTACCAGGTTGTCAGAGATCAAGGGGATCAGTGGTGACACATCCAGACATTTTCCTTAAGGTGTTGTGACAGGCACCAGCAGGGACCTCTGGGACATCCCAGCAGATGATGTCCTTGTAGCACATCCAGCTAAAGGAAAAGAGCTGCATATGTCAATGGTGATCCCTTCACTCTTCAACAACCCAGAAATGGCCATGTTAAGGTTGGAGGAGCTGTATGGCTTGGAAGATGGGTTGGGAAGGTCTTTTGGTTATTGTGTAGTTGGAAAAGAATTCTGGCATATGCAATGACTGAAAAGTTGTGATGTTGTAAGGCAGACATACAGCCTCTTAACTTACTAACAAGATCCCAGCCCAAAGTTTAGGACAAGGGTGAGCCAAATGTTGCCTTGGTGCTGCATATGGCCCCCAAAGCTATTTTTTGTGAGGCTCCCAACCCATCCAGATATTTAAGGTGGCCTTTTTCTAGCCAATGAAAGTAGGCAAGATCCCTCTCCTAAAAGCTGCCAGGATCATCTTGTGGGTATGCCTTTGACTACAGATATATGGTGATCCCCAAGAATTTCATAAGGTTTTATTAGGCAAGAAATTCTCAGAGGTGGTTTTGCCAGTTCCTTCCTCTGAAATATAACCTACAGCACCTGCTATTCCTTGCTTGTCTCCTATCCAGGTACTAGGCAGAGTTGACCCTGCTCAGCTTCCAAGATCAGACGGTATCTGCTGCCTTTAAGGTATTTAGGCCACCAGGCCATCTTGTTCCATTGGAAATAAATAAAGTACCCATTTCCCAACACCAGAAATGGACTTCTGGCCACCTCTAGGTGTTGGGGGGTTTTTCTTCCTGTTTTGGCATTTCTGGCACTCTGTAATAAAAAGTGGGAGCCTAAGTCGATTGCAGTTGCCCAACCTGCCTTTGGACATAAATGGGAAACACATGATGAGAATTGCAGTCTGTCACCATCCAGACATTTTCTACATCTGTGCCTTAGGAGCTGAGCCCTTAGGACAGAACTCTCTCTCTCTCTGTCTGATGCACACACACACACACACACACACACACACATATTAATCAAGCACTGCATTTCGTTGAGAGTTATCTTTTAAGGGTTGTATGCTGGTGGTAGGGATGTAATAGCTTTTTTTTTCTTCGCTAATCTTCTTCTTGAAGGAAGCAGTGAGTAATTTCAGCAATTTTCCTCTCACTATGAGAAAGTCTTCAAAAACTGTGCCATTTCTCAAGAATAAGACTTGAGACTTATTCTGTGCAAATTAAAAAAAAAAATCACATGTGCTTGTTTTTCCCAGAAAACAGCATTTCCACAAAGAAATAAGCTGCGTATTCTGTGTGGACTAGCATGCACAGAAAAACACTGTTTTCAGCACAGGAAATGTTTGTATACAGAAAAAATGCTGTTTTCTGCACAAAACAATTAGGTACAAATTTTGCATAGAATTACTGTGCAATCCTAACTCAAAGATAGGCTGGCTAGAGTGGGTTAGGATGAGGTGTAAGGCACTTGTGGTGGTTGAACTGGTCTTAGGCTGGCTGAACTTTATTTGTCAGCTGAGAGATCAGCCAGCACAAGGACTGAGATCAGATGGCCAGAGAGACAAAAAGGACAGATCAAGCAGAGCAAGGGAGGTGCTCTGAGTTACATCACATCCAACCCTCTCTCAGCTCAGAAACACAGCCCCTGTGCTACCACACGTTTAGGCCAAGGTTAGGGCTGGCCTAAGTTATTTCCAACACATGGAACCCAAGGGGAGCACATCCAAAACAAGATTTTTGGATCCCAATCCATCTGCCGGAACCACACCTATCCTGGAAGGACTGAGGTTTGGATACAGCACAGCTTCATCTGGCCTCATGTTGGCTGAATCGGCTCATGGCCCACTTGGTGAGTTAGAATTGCACTGTAAACCTTGAACTGCAAAGCGTCTCATCAGTCTGGGTTTCTTCTCACCAAGGTTTCACAAGAAACATGGCTTTTTTGTTCATATTTTGGAATGTTGTCCCATCCGTAGCTGATGGAGGGCCAAACCAGAGCCAAAAGTGAACCAGGCCAACCCTTGCTCTCTTTCTCTGTGTCTCCCTGGCACAACCTTTTTGTGTGTGTGTCTGCTACATTTGTAGGTCCTCTGAGGTTGAAAAAGAGGGAAACCTGAAAAGAACTGCAGCCTCCAAAACAGAGGACAGGGACTATCTGAAAGAACCATGGCATTCATAGTTCTGTTTATGGGTCTGTGAATCTACTCTGGGTTTTAGTCTGAACTGTAAAGGAGCTGACCAAGGCGGTGAAGACTATCCCCAAATTAGGCCCAGAACCTTGGATATATCCTGTACATTTCAGAGTAAGTGGATTCATTGGAAGACATCAGTTGCCATCCTCTTCTCTCAGTCCCCCTTTCTCACCCAACAGTCTGATGAGGAAACCCAACAAGGGGTAGTCGTTTGTAAGTTGGAGTATGACTCTGAAGACCAGGGTGTGAATATCCACTTGACCACGGAAACCCACTGAGTGACCTTGGGCAAGTCACACTTTCTCAGCCTCAGAGAAAGGCAAAGTGACCCCCCCCCATGAACAAAACCTGCCAAGAAAGCTCCATGATAGGTTTGCTTTAGGGTTGCCATAAGTTGGAAATGACTTGAAAGCAAAGAACAGTAACAAGCCTGATGAGAGACAGATAGCTGCTTGCCAGAGACATAAATTGCTCACTTGCTGAGAGCTTTTGAAATAAAGTCAAGGGCTATTGACTGACAATCCCTACCTCAGAGCTTGGAAAGTTACCTCTTTGGGCTGAAACTCTCAGAATCCATGGCCCTGCTGGCTGTGGAATTCTGAGAAAGGCAGTTCAAACAAATAACATCTACAGTCTCTGGATTTTGCACAAAATTGTTGTGGGTCTTGGAAAATCTGCAGTTTCAACAGCAGCTGTGGCCTATGTAACAAATGAAGGATGCTCAGCTTTAGGTTTGTGTAGTGTTTGGTCTGTTCCTGTATCTTGAAGGTAGAATGTTTACATTTTACTCCTCGTGGATAGCCTGGTTGGAAACTGTTGAAGCTCCCAGCCTCCTGAGGTGCTCACAAAGTTCTCCTATAAATATTCTAACTGAGAGAGCCAGATGGAAAGAAAATAGCCTGAACTTTATATTTATTGATTGTACTTCCCCCAGACCTTTATTATGCCCAAACACAGGCTTTCTACTAGATAATTTTATCTCCTTTTCCCTGAACAGAAGTGTCAGGAATCATTTTTCTTAGCTCATAAACACATTTCCATTTAGGCACAAAAATAACTGTTGGTGTAATGGAATTGCTTTGTCCAACTTGGCCACAGATATTTTCCTTCAGAAGTAGAGAAAGTGCTACAACTAATGATCATGTCATCTCTATTTATAGCAGGACCACAGTAAGATGTTGTCCCAGAAAAATTTCAGAAGCAACCTTTGTAATTCTAAGGACACAAATGTCACTCTTAAAGTACACTTGCTATTGCTTTCTGCACTTGTTTGTAGTCTTGCTATTGCATCTCTCTCTCTGTTTCTCTGGCATCTTTATCTTTCTGTCTAACTTATCTGAACCAATCATAAGTCACACAGTTATAACATGGCATCCTAAAAAAAAAAAAATCCCTCACTCAGAATGGGCTTCATAATCACAGTGCTCCAATTTCACTATGTCATGATATCACAAAGACAGCTCAAAGTGGGGATACTGCTTCTTACTGCATCTTGGTCAAACATTTGGACTCCAGGTTTTTTACATTCCCTCCAGAAAAGTTTCCCTTTCTGTCTCTCCGTGTTCATGTGTGTGAAAGAGTAACAGTTCCCTCTGCAAAGTCTGAGGGTTGGGGCTGGAAAAAAAGCTACAAATAAATAAAATTGTTAAGACTATTGTAATGTGTTCAATGTAGAGCTGCTCTGAGAAGTGTTTGGAAGCTATAGCAAATGCAGTATGAGGTGGGCAGACTGTTGTCAGATTCACATTTTAGAAACTACATATCACAAGTTTTGTATTAATTGCACTGGCTTTCACTTTGTTTCTAAGCATAACCCAAGGTGTTCGTTTTGACCTTTGAACGCCTAAATGGCTTGTGGCCAGGATACTGGAAATATCCCCTGCTGCTGTGTGAGCATGCCCAGCCTCTGAAATCTTCAGTGGAAGCCCTGCTGTGTGTCCCCAGGAGACTAGGTTGGTGGGTATACACATCATAGGCCTTTCCAACATCGCAGTTTGGAGACTGCCTTTCAAGGGAAGTTAGACTGGCTGCATCCTTCCTGAGCTTCGCATTGGTCAGCCAAAACTCTCTCTCTGGCTTTTCTTCGCAAACGAAGATTCAGGAAGGACTCATCCCGCGCTTTCTGCAAGCGCGCTGATGACTAAAAAGGCCAATCCGAGATAAACAAGTCCGGTTGCAAAAAGTACAGCAGAAGGTCTCCTTGGGTGATGTTTTTGGGTTGTGATTCTTTCTGCGTTGTCGTTTCTCTTCAAGACTTGTTCGTCGTGAGTTCTCAAATAAGGCTGCAGCATTGTGGATAGTGCGTCTCCATGCCTCCCGATGTGAGGCCAGGGCGGACCACTGTTGGTGATCAATTTGGCCATGCCTGAGATGTTGTTTCAGGGAGTCTTTGTATCGCTTTTTTGGAGCGCCCCTCTTACGCTGACCCGTGGCGAGTTCACCGTAGAGTAGTATTTTGGGGAGACGATGGTCCTCCATCCTAGAAACGTGCCCTGCCCAACGCAGCTGTGTTCTCAATATCATGGCTTCAATGCTGGTGATCCCTGCTTGCTCAAGGACAGCAACATTCGTCACATAGTCAGTCCAGTGTATATTTAGGATTGTGCGTAGACAGCGCTGATGAAAGCGCTCGAGGAGTCGTAGGTGGTGGCGATAGGTGACCCATGTTTCAGATCCATAAAGGAGGATAGACAGTACGATGGCTCTATACACACTGATTTTTGTGCTTTGCCTCAGGTGTTTATTGCTCCAGACTCTTTTGTGAAGTCTTCCAAATGCACTATATGCCTTTGCTAATCTGTGATCGATCTCTTTGTCAATCTTGGCATCTGAGGAGATGATGCTTCCCAGGTAGGTGAACTGCTGAACGGACTTGAGAACTGATTTGCCGACGGCAATGTGGGGATGGTGGTGTTCGTCCTGTGGTGCAGGCTGGTAAAGAACTTCTGTTTTCTTCAGGTTGACTTCTAGCCCAAACAGCTCTGCAGCTGTTGCAAAGCAGGATGTTAGGCGCTGCAGAGCTGCTTCTGTGTGGGCAACAAGGGCAGCATCATCGGCGAAGAGCAGCTCACGGACTAGATAGTTTAGAGTCTTAGTGTGAGCCCTCAGACGGCTTAAGTTAAACAAGCTACCATCAGTACGGTAGCGTATATAGATGCCGTCGTCTTCTTCAAGCTCTGCCATAGCCCTTTGGAGCATCATGCTAAAGAAGATTGTAAATAAAGTTGGTGCAAGAACACAACCTTGCTTCACTCCATTAGTTATTAGAAAGGGTTCTGAAAGAGCATCGCCATATCTGACTTGACCACGCTGGCCCTCGTGTAGCAAGATAATCATTTTAAGGAATTTGGGGGGACATCCTAGTCTTTCCAGGATCTGCCACAGACCTTTTCTACTTACAGTGTCAAAGGCTTTGGTGAGGTCGACAAATGTTACATAGAGACCCTTGTTCTGCTCCCTACATTTTTCTTGCAGTTGCCTAAGGGCAAATACCATGTCTGTAGTACTCCTATTGGCTCTGAAGCCACATTGGCTTTCAGGGAGAAGTTCTTCTGCAATAGCAGAAACTAACCTGTTCAGGAGTATCCTTGCAAGGATTTTTCCAGCAATAGAGAGCAGTGTTATGCCTCGATAGTTTGAGCAATCGGATTTTGCTCCTTTTTTCTTGTACAGGGTGATGATGACTGCATCTCGGAGGTCTGATGGCAGTTCCCCTTTTTCCCAGCAATTCACAAGGAATTCGTGGAATTTTTCGTGGAGTGCATGACCTCCGTGTTTCCAAACTTCAGGTGGGATTCCATCAATCCCAGCTGCCTTGCCGTTTTTCATCTGCTGTATGGCCTTAAGGGTCTCTTCCAAAGTGGGAACTATGTCCAATTCATTTTTCATTGGTTTTTGTATCATATACTGGATAGCTGAGGCTTGGACTACTCGGTTGGCGCTAAAGAGACTTTGAAAATGTTCAGCCCAACGATTTAGGATGGAGGCTTTATCAGTAATTAATGTTTGACCATCTGTACTGTATAAGGAGCTTTGGACCTGATAAGTAGGTCCAAACACTGCTTTAAGAGCTTCATAAAATCCTCTATGATCACCCAGATCTGCACAGCGTTGTGTCTTTTCTGCTATATTGATCCACCACTTGTTCTGCATATCTCGGAGTTTTTGTTGTAGTTTGCTACATGTGAGGCGGAAAGCTGCTTTTCTTACATGACAGGTTGGCTGGGCGAGGTATGCCTGGTGAGCAGCTCTCTTCCTTGCCAACAGCTCCTGGATCTCTTGGTTGTTTTCATCAAACCAGTCTTGATTTTTCTTGTGGGAGAAGCCAAGGGATTCTTCTGCAGACTGGAGGATACTGTTTTTGATATGTTGCCAAAGCACTGTAGGAGAAGGATCTGTAGGATGGTCTTCAAGTTTCGTTTGTAGATTTGCCTGGAAGTTGTCTCTCATGGTAGCTTGTTGAAGATTGTTGACTTGGAGTCTCTTCTTTAAGATGCCACCCCTCTTAGGTTTGAACTTAAGATGAAGATTTAGTTTACATCTGACAAGGCGATGATCTGTTTGGCATTCTGCACTGGGCATCACTCGTGTATGACGGACATCACGAATGTCTCTCCGACGGACTAGAACGTAGTCAATGAGGTGCCAATGTTTGGATCGGGGATGCATCCAGGTTGTCTTCAAGCTATCTTTCTGCTGAAAGATTGTGTTTGTAATAGTCAGCTGTTGTTCTGCACAGAACTCTAGCAGGAGGCGTCCGTTATCATTGCAATTTCCAACACCATGCTTGCCTAAGACACCTTTCCAGGCTTCGGAGTTCTTTCCTACTCTGGCATTGAAGTCACCAAGGATAATAATTTTATCTTCTACAGGGACTTTTTGTATGAGTTGGCGTAGGTCTGTGTAGAATTTGTCTTTCTCTACAGGGTCGGCTTGCATAGTTGGGGCATATATACTAAAGAGGACAACATGTGGGAGGCGTAAGGAAATAATGCGATCAGAGTGTCCTGTTGGCAAGGTTTCGAGTTTGGAGGCAATGGAGTTTTTAATCATAAAGCCTACTCCTGACAGATGTTTTTCGGTTTTGGGTTTGCCAGACCAGTAAAGTGTGTAGCCGGCGCCATGTTCTTTAAGGCTGCCTTCCTCATGGAAGCGAACTTCACTAAGAGCAGCGATGTCAATATTAAGCCGTGATAGTTCAAGGGCTATTAGGGCAGAACGACGCTCAGGCCGTCCACTATCTTCAGAGTCTTGCATGGTTCTGATGTTCCAGCATGCAAGTGTCAGTTTATTTACACCTTTGGAGGCCGGTGTGTGCCTTTGTTTCTTTGCCTTGGTTTGACCGCATCAGAAGATTCCCGTTGGCCGCGGCTAGCCAACCAGGTAGTTGGGGATGAGCTTTCTTTAGGCCACCTTTTCTAGGCCCCTCTCCATATGGAGCAAGCAGTGCTCTCCTTAAAAAAGGCTGCTTGGTCGTTCAAGATGCTGCCGAACAAGACTGTCATCTCCCGGGTCAGGCTTGAGCGACCAATGTCCTGAACCGCCTGCATGCAGGGTTGGGGCTGCGGCTTCCAGTGCATCTTTACACCTGCCGGTTTCGTCCCTCGCCAGTCGCTACAGGGCTTTTTTGGAAATGGATTTGTCCTTCGAGCCTGTGCAATGGATTTTTCTGGTGGAGCGCAGCGTGCACAGAACTGGCCTCACCCTTTAAACCAGAGATTCATCTGCCGTGGCCTTGCAAGCATGGACGTGGCAGTGAGGTCCTCGGGCCGTAGGTTTGATTAGAGTTTCCTTCTCTTAGATGGTTGACCTTACAGGGTTGGACGAGCACCATCTGCCCGGGTTTGGGATTGGAGTTTTCCTTCTCCTAGGACGGTTGCCACAAGGCTAGAGAGCCCATCCTGCCCTTTGACGCTCTTTGTCAGACCCTTCGGTTTTGACCTGTCAGGCATGGGAGACCCTACCAGTGGCTATTATGCCACCGCCAGCATAGCTCAAAACATCATTAGGGTACGCAAGCCTCTCTCCCACGACAAGGGGGCGTCAATGGAGAGGAGAAGCCCTGCTGTGTGTCCCCAGGAGACTAGGTGGGTATACACATCATAGGCCTTTCCAACATCGCAGTTTGGAGACTGCCTTTCAAGGGAAGTTAGACTGGCTGCATCCTTCCTGAGCTTCGCATTGGTCAGCCAAAACTACATTGCTTTATATGGCCTTTATTTGGAGACTGTTTGAAATGGATTAACTTTTTTTAAAGCAATGTTTTAAAATAATGCATTCATCTGCTGAGCATCTCTTTTGGAACACTAGCAGCTGAGAGGTAGTGGTGGTGAAGATGGTAGTGATATACAACCTTTGGAGGTTGTTTGCAGGGTTGGGATGCTTGTGGGGGGAGGGTGCTAGAAGGTCTCAGTGGACGTCTGCACACCCCTGTCTACAAGTATGTTGAACTATGCAGTTGTATTTGGACACACAAAAAAGTAAGACATGGCAACTTTTTAGAATACTTATTGCTAAACTTGACTTCAGATGATGTGTGGCACTCACTCTTTGAAAACCAGGGTCTGGTTGGGGGCTTGAACACATTCCTAGCCATCCCTTGATGGATATTCATGGGTGAAGATCTTCTTGCCTTTCCATAATAATAGAACTAGGAGCCAACCAGCCAAACTGAGCAGCAGTGGGTACAGAACAGACAAAAGGAAGGAATGTTTCAGACAATCAATCATTAATTTATAGGATTCAGTACTGCAGGATGTGATGAAAAGCAACAGCATTTAGAAGAGGACAAGAATTTCTAGAGGATTATTGAATGCTTGAGATCACAGAGGTTTGATATAAAAAATTAATATGAATTGAATTCAGGAGCAGCATTAATACAGAATCCTTTAAAACACACAAAAATGGTTGGGGTGGCATCCATTTTTAGTTATTAGTCCAGTTTAAACCTAGTTCACACAAGCTAGCAAGTCTTGTCTAAGCTGTTTATAAGTGACTGGAGAAGGATTGAATTGGAGTTCTCAAAAGTCATAAAGCAATGTCATTCCCCAATTTGCTTGGGAATTCCACTCCCATTCAAGCACACATGAGCTGAATGCTCCTTCAGTACTTGCCATTCAACATAGTAAGCAATGGAGCCTGGTGGCACCCATGTCAGTGGAACAGTGAACCCACTCCAGGCTTTGGACTGAACCATAAAAGAGCTATCTCAAATGTCAAGAACTTTATTGAGGATAGAGTTCAGGACCTTGGATAGTTCCTTTAAAACTGAGAGTGGATTCACTAACATGGAAACACCAGGCAACCCGGACAGCAAGGTTGAGGTGATAACTGGCACACGTGGTTACTTAGGGGGTAGCACTTGTGGTTCCATTCCCCTCCCCAGGCTTAGTCCTCTCATGCCCTGGTGAATATCTGAAAAGGGGTTAAACACCAGAGCTAATAGCAGACCAGAACCCTCCACCATAGTTCTGTATGTGGAGGGAGTTTTCCTCTGATATCAAGGACATTAATCACACTAATTGTTTATTACCATTCTATGCCCCACATTTCCTAGAAGGAGCTTGCGGCGGCCTGGATGGTTCCCCCATCTCATTATATATTCACAACAACCTTGTGGGGTAGGAAAGGTTGGTTAAGAGATCGTGTCCAAAATCATGCTTTTGTACTGTAAATATACATGAGCTCATTCAGCTAGTTGCATGACTGTTGTGCTAGGCCACCCTTCTGCTGTATACTGACATTGTGCTATTGACTCCATATCTGTCAGACTTTTTGTTTATTGTCCTGTTGTGCAATGAAAGATGAGTAATAGCCATCTTCTACAGTCCTGGTGAATCGAATGGTATGTTGAAGGCAACAGTGAATAGATACGTACCATCCAAGATTGCATGTGAAATGGTTATGCTCACTGAACTCCACATACACAACAATGAATGGAATACATCCATTGTCCAATCAAGTACAACTATGTGTGTGAAGGAACTTATCCATGGCCCACTGTCGCCATGTTGGATTTTCACCTTAGTGAGCTATCACTAAGGCAATAAAACAGGGTATTTGTTTTCTTTTCTGTTAAATTGAAAAATCACTCTATCACACTTTGGACATCATTTTTAAAAAAAAAAAAAAAGTTTGGCAGTGGCAAATCGAGGTAATTACAAATATGAGTAAATCACCCGTGGTTGCCATCTTGCATGCAAAGCTTATGGGTACAAAAACATCATTAAGGCAAGTTGCAGCTGCTGCAAAATGCCATTACTCCAGGGTACTCTGGGTTTGGCAGACTCATATAGACAAGTCCCAAATACACATCTTTGGCTCCAGTGATGATCAGGAAGGACTATGAAATCAGGATCGAAAGCACTAGAAGCCAGGAGAAGAAAAGGGTGGGTAGGGCAGATGGCATAGACTTTCAGTATAGAGTTAGCAAGAGTCTCCTGCTTCTCCTCCTCTTCTTCCTCCTTCTTCCTATGGAAGAGTTCTAATTTCATGCCAGTGATTTTTTTTAAAAAAAGTCTCAGTATCTCCTGCTTATTTTGCCTTTTGTTGCAAGACAATGACAAAATGCACTTATTGCTATCATACAAAGGGGCTGAGAATGAGGGTAAAGTGGTTATGTATTACAATATGAGAAACACTGAAACCATTTTTATCCTTTCTATTATTATTATTATTATTATTATTATTATTATTATTATTTCATATGTATAAAAGCAACAACAAAACAATAGAAAAGGGAGCAATTTGCCTGGAAGCGCCTGTCACCACTTGAAAAGAAGAAAGGGAGCAGTTTCCTATTATCCTCCACTATTTATGGATACATCCTAA
Organism: Gambelia wislizenii; assembly: GCA_030847615.1. Classification (NCBI taxonomy): domain Eukaryota; kingdom Metazoa; phylum Chordata; class Lepidosauria; order Squamata; family Crotaphytidae; genus Gambelia; species Gambelia wislizenii. The sequence continues at coordinate 38,949,273 of JAUMIR010000007.1, forward strand.
CGGCAGAGCCAAGTGCATTAGCGGTGGCAAGTGCATTTTTGCTATTGTCACAGAGAACACAAAGGAGCAATCAGATGGATATATGTGTACTAAGTGAGGAACACGTTGGTCGGCTTTTCAAATGCCCAAGAGCAGATCATTAGCATCGCTATGCAATTATATGACAGAGTTGCAAGAGAATGGTGCATGAGGGAGCAGGCGAAGGGTGACTCCCTTCTTTGTCGTTTTACTTAAGATGCTTTTCAAGAGCTACTGGAGCCAATGGAGATCACAGGACACAGTTCCTTGATCTCTCAACCATTTCAGCACACCATATATGAATAGAATAGGGGAAAGGAACCTTGAGAGCCAGCATGGTGTAGTGGTTTGAGCATTAGACTTGGACTCTTGAGACCAGGGTTTGAACCCCCCTCACCCATGGATGGTGACCTTAAGCAACTCACACTCTCTCATCCTCAGAGGAAGACAAAGGTAGCCACCCTCTTAACAAATCTTATGAAGAAAACCCTGTGATAGGTTCACTTTAGGGTCACCATAAGTTGGAAATTACTTGAAGGCACACAACAACAACAATGGGAAAGGAACCCCTTTTTCTCTTAGATGCTGCTGTTCTTTTTTTCTTTTTTCCAGTGTGGAGATGCTCAGAATCATAGAATCATGGAGTTGGAAGAGACTACAAGGGTCACCTAGTCCAACCTCCTGCCCTGCAGGAATACCCAATCAAAGTGCTCCTGAAAGATGGCCATCTAGCATCTGTTTAAAACCCTTCAAAGAAGGAGACTCCACCACACTCTGAGGCAGTGCATTCCACTGCTGAACAGTTCTTACTGTCAAGAAGCTCTTCCTAATATTTAGGTAGAATCTCTTCTCTTAGGCGTCCCTGGTGGCACAGTGGTTAAATGTCAGTACTGCAAGCCACCACATTGCAAATTCAATCCCAGAGGGCTCCAAGGTGCACTCAGCCTTCCATACTTTCGTAGAACAGTAAAATGACTACCTGGCTTGTGGGGGCAATTAGCTAACACTCATTGGAAACTGCTTGATGTGGTGTAGATGTGTAAATTGCTTTTGCTTAAACAATTTGTAAGCTGCTCTGGGAGCTTTTGTGGCCAAAGAACAGGGTCTAAATACCTAAATAAATAAATAAATGTTCCTGTAGTTTGAGCCCATTGCTCTGTATCCTTGTCTCTGGAGCAGCAGAAAACAAGCTTGCTCCATCCTCAGTATGACATCCCTTCAAATATTTAAACATGACGACCATGGACTGGTGGTGGCAGGTTGATGGGACTCAGACTTGGAGCTTCAGTCTTAATTACAGACAGGTGCATAGATATTGGAAATGTAAGCAGATCTGGAGGTGTCTTGGTTGGGAAGAGACCATAGTTCAATGATAATTCATATAGCTTGTATGCAGAAGATCCGAAGTTCATAAAAGTATGCCTGGGGTAGAGCTAAGAGAATTACCTTGAGCTGCTGCCACAACAGATAATACTGGGCTAGAAGTACAAGTCATCTGGCTCTGTAACCCAGGTTCATATGAACCTGGAAAAGCTCAAGCCGTCCAAGTGAAGATCATCAAGAAGGTGGTTTTAACCTTTCAAAGCAGGGACTTCAGCAAGGAAGCAAGTCAGACAGATAGATGAACTCGAGGAATTTGGCAGTAGAGGAAATCTTGGTAGATGAAAGCAGAATGTGATATACAAGAGATGTGGAAGTCAACCTGAAGAAAACAGAAGTTCTTTACCAGCCTGCACCACAGGACAAACACCACCATCCCCACATTGCTGTCGGCAAATCTGTGCTCAAGTCCGTTCAGCAGTTCACCTACCTGGGAAGCATCATCTCCTCAGATGCCAAGATTGACAAAGAGATCGATCACAGATTAGCAAAGGCATATAGTGCATTTGGAAGACTTCACAAAAGAGTCTGGAGCAATAAACACCTGAGGCAAAGCACAAAAATCAGTGTGTATAGAGCCATTGTACTGTCTATCCTCCTTTATGGATCTGAAACATGGGTCACCTATCGCCACCACCTACGACTCCTCGAACGCTTTTATCAGCGCTGTATACGCACAATCCTAAATATACACTGGACTGACTATGTGACGAATGTTGCTGTCCTTGAGCAAGCAAGGATCACCAGTATTGAGGCCATGATATTGGGAACGCAGCTGCGCGTTGGCAGGGCATGTTTCTAGGATGGGGGACCATCACCTCCCAAAAATAGTACTCTACGGTGAACTCGCCACGGGTCAGCGTAAGAGGGGCGCTCCAAAAAACCGATGCAAGGACTCCCTGAAACAACATCTCAGGCTCGGCCAAACTGATCACCAACAGTGGTCCGCCCTGGCCTCACATCAGGAGGCATGGAGACGCACTATCCACAATGCTGCAGCCTTATTTGAGAACTCACGCCGAACAAGTCTTGAAGAGAAATGACAACGCAGAAAGAATCACAACCCAAAAACATCACCCAAGGAGACCTTCTGCTGTGCTTTTTTGCAACCGGACTTGTTTATCTCGGATTGGCCTTTTTAGTCATCAGTGCACTTGCAGAAAGCATGGGATGAGTCCTTCCTGAATCTTCATTTGTGAAGAAAAGCCAGAGAGAGATATGCTGCCCCACCCAAGAAATAATGAGACCAGAGACAAGTATATGAGTTGTAATTCGGCCACTTTATTTAAATCTTTCCTATTTATTGTATCACTCCTGAGTATATTATGTGCAAGCTTTGCCCACAAATGGTCTTTAGCAGTTATTGATGTTAGAGACTAAATTTGTTGTTTGTTTCATTGATTGTATTTTTATATTTTGTATTTTTGTATTTTTATTGGTCAGTGATTGGTCAAATATTTTTGTATTTTTATTGGTCAAAGTGCCTGTCTATCACTCTTGAGAGCTGCAAAGGAGGGAAACAACCTAGTGTGGGAGCAGCTGAAGCAGGTAGTCTTCCCCTAGACCTCCTCCTCAGCTTCCCCTGGGTGAAAACACCTGAGCCCAAGAAGAACCCAAATGCTGGGTTGCTCCCCGACCAGCTTGCAACTGGAAGGCCCACCCAAGTTTCCTTACCCTAAGTCATAGTATTTAAAGTGAGGGTTTGAGCCTTAGGCCCTTCCCAAGGAAAGTCTCTTTCCTCACCACCCCCTCCGTTGCATGACCTAGAGGCAGTTCCAGATACCTTCACCAAAAGGGCGCCATAGTTGCTCACCAATATCTACCACCTCTACCTAGTTCCTGCCAAGTGACCCACTATTTAAGGCACCACGCTAATCCAATTGTCAATGTCCCCAGTGACAGTGTGGGATCAGCAAAACAAAAACAAAAACAAAACATAGAAAGGGGTAAAAAAAAATCCTACCTGGCCCTTACACAACCAGTTATACATTATGGCAAAGGTAGGAAGGTGGGTTGAGTTTGCGAGCCAAGAGGAAAAGAGAGGGGGAGACAAGCCTTAAACCATCTCTGTCTCCACCCCCTCTCTTTGTCATGGCGCATAGCACCCTGATGTGATTTTATGTGGCCTCCTCTTCTGATGAGGCCGAGAGCGCTGCTGTGCTAGGTAATGAAAGAAATGACATATGCATGTATGTATGTATGTATGTATGCATGCTGTACTTCTTTCCCTCTGACTTCTGCTACTTTGGTTGATCGTGAGTAAAATATGATGGTAGAAGCAAAAATATCATGGTCAAATGTCCCAGCGGTACTGCAACAGTACCGCTGGGAAGGATTGTCGTACGAAACTGACGCCCTCTAGTGCTGCAGCGTCGCAACCTGGCAACGCTGCTAGCATTATTTTTACATTGTCCGAAAAAGTCCTTCCTCTACCCTCTCTGTTTTGGTTTTTCTCTCCCCTTTCCCTCCCTTTCCATTTTATTTTATATTCTGTTTCTTTGTTGAATGAATAATGACTCCCAGGTCTAAATTATATTTTAAAAACTCAAAAAGGACATTTTAAGAAGAGGGAGCTAGAAGCCTAAACCAAAAGAAACATCCCCTCAGTGACTTGGGACTCTGGTGCAATGGTTGCGTTCCTTCCCCCCCCCCCCCATTAACTAAGGTGGCTTTCTATGAAGTTCGAGGAGATGATCAGATTGCTCCTCCTCAGAGGCAAGAAGCAAGCCCACATAAGGGCTGAAAGACTCCCACTAAAGAACTTATTCCCAGCATTAACCACTCAGCCCTAATGCAAAATTGACTTAATACCCAGTTCAAAAGAGGGTGGCTCATTGCTTGGTCATTTGTGTGTTGATGTGCATGCTGGCCAAGTGGATTGATGTTTATTGATGGTCACCTGGGAACATGGGATCAATCAACGAGAACAGAGCCTTGTCAAATAACCCATAAAAGGTTTCACAGCCTCTGACATTAGATTATACCACATCACATTCAGGCGCTGACTGACAAAGCACCAGAGTTCTCAGCTACTGTTGGATCCAGACAGCTCTTAATTAAGTAGTTTTACTCATGCTTTACTCATTGATCCAGTTTTGTATCACTTGCACGCTCCTGGACTTCAGTAACAAAACACTACAAAGAAGAAGGCCTTAGACGTGGACTGCCCAGTTCATCCATCTAGTCAAGAAGCACGTTAACTTCAAAGAGGCAAAGAGAAAAGGAAGACACAGTCATCAAAAGCCCAGTCAAAGGGATTGAACTGCCACCAGTACTAATATTTCAACATAACAGGATTTCAGACTGGGTTGCCTCTATCTGGTGGGTCACCCAAACCGAACTTAAAACAACCATATTTCTGGATTATCTGAATTCATGGGTTTATTTCCCAGGCCTTCTTCCCAATTTGGATTTTGAAAGAAAGTTGCCTGGTGAGTCCCCATGGAAGTTTGCCGAGAGCAAAAGTCCAGAGCTAAGTTGGGGCTCGTCTACACTATCAAATACCCTGAATCCCCATGCAAATGCCCCCAAATCTGCTGCAATCAGGCCACAAGTGGCATGGCCTTTCCCCCTAAATCTAGGGCTATCCAGCCACACATGGCATGGCCCATATTTGCAGCATTTGGCAGTATCTTACCAGGATGTGCGGTATGTGGGATTAAGGGTTTTCTCTGTATTGTCATCCACCACCACAGCTACCCTTGCCCCTGCCACCACCGCAACACAATTTAAAGCTCTGGAGGCAGTTCCCAGCTGGAAGTAGGGGTTTCCTCCCTTCCCCTGACTCGACAGCAATGCCTCCACCTGCTTGTATTTGCTCATCCATTTCAGGAAGAGGTGCTTGAAGAAAGCAACAGAAGAACTTTAAGGAAGTGTCAGGCAAACAGGAGAGCAGGAAGAGGCAGCACTGCTGAGCAAGCAGAAGGGAGAAAACCTCTCCCTTCCACCAGGAATGACATCCAGCCCTTTAAAATTGGTTGCAGTGAGAGTGACAGCGGCAGAGGAGGATGAAACTTTGCAGGGACAGCGAAGACAAAGCATGTTGTAGTCCCTCCTAGGTCCTCCTCCTTATGGGAGGGGTTAAACATGAGAATAGCTGCTGCTATAAGCCTCCTAGAGAAATGATAAGACTTTTTAAAAAGTAATAGTTGTGTGTCCAAATGGACATCCCATTGTGACATTGGGATGTCCAGTGGAAACAAATGGATGGATGCATACAATTTAATCAGTGAACTGCAAATGTTTATCCTTGCTTTATTCCCTTCTGCAAGATACTGCAAAGTCCAAAGCAAAAATAAACAGAATTTTCAAATATACATCTTTCCCCATCCCAGATAAGCTGTGTTTTTAATTACTTTACTTAAGCTTTAGTAAGAGTTGTAGGGTTTTTTTTTTCTTTTTTATTCAGGTATATTCTGATAGTGGGCAGGATAATAAAAACTGCAAGGACGTTGATGTAGATAAATGTATTTCCAGTTCTGTCTTGACTTCCTCTGTGCTTTTAACACTTTCAACATAATCTCAGCATCAGGAGTGTACATAATGGATAAGCTTGCACTCAGGAACCTTTGTAATGGAAGAGCAGACACCCAATAACTTTTGTAAAAATGCTCTGAAAAATTAAACTAGAACATGGTATCAGGCACCTACCCAGTGTATCCTGACATTAAATCATTATCTCCTAATTTTTTTCTAGTCTAGATGCTTCCAATTTCACATGGGAACACTGATCTGGACCATAGAGGGTCCATGAGCCAGAAAAATCTGCCCTCCAAGCCTTGTCCAACTTTGTTATACTTGACTCTTATCATACCTAACATAAAATAGGATGGCTTGAAAGCAGTATATGCGAAAAGAATCAAGGGTCTTAATAGACCAAAAACTAAACATGAGTCAATAGTGTGATGCAGCAGCCAAAAAAAGCTAAATCAGTTTTGGGCTGCATCAACAGAAGCATAGTGGCTAGATTGAGGAAAGTAGTAGTATTACTCTATTCTGCTTTGGTCACACTTCACCTGGAATACTGTCCAGTACTGGGTACCATAGTTCATTAACAATATGGATAAGTTTCAAGAAGGGTGACCAAGATTCTCAAGGATGATCAAAGTTGTGGAAACCAATCCTTATGAGGAATGACTTAGGTGGCTGGGTATGGATATGCTGGATATGTTTAGCTTGGAGAAGAGTAGATTGAGTGGTGATGTCATATCTGTTTTTAAATATCTGAAGTAATGTCATCTAGATGATGGACCAAGCTTGTTTTCTGCTGCTCTGGAGACTAGGAAATGGAGCAATGGACTCAAACTTCAGGAAAAGAGATTCCCCCTAAACATTAGGAAGACCATGTTTACTGTAAGAGCTGTTTGATAGTAGAATAGATTGCCTCACAGTGTGGTGGATTATCCATCTTTGGAGATCTTTAAGCAGAACTTGGATGGATAGCTTTCAGGAGTGCTTTAGTTGTGAATGCCTGCATGATGGGAGATTGGACTAAATTGCCTTTTTGTCCCTTCTAATTCTATGATTCTATGATTCTACCTATGAGGATGCAAAGCCCAGGAATCTCAAAGGGACTTTCTTCTGAACAAACATGATTGCCTGGAAGTCACAGGATTAGCTAGTGTAAGGTAGCCTCCCCCGCAAACACGCACAACACACACAAACAATCTTCAGCACTGAACTTTATATGGCTGAAACGCAGGCAGAATGTTCATTTGTACCAAAGATGGGGTGTCAGTCAGAATTCTCAAAAAGTGCAAGACTCACCCAGAATGGGAAGCATCTGTTCCTCCTGCAGAAATGGGTGACAGTTTGTCACTTCCGTGGTCACCTGGCTAGTATATCACTTCCCACTACAATCTGCTAGATGCTTCATCAGTCAAGATCCAAGCTGCTGCTTTCACACACTCTCCATCTGGCCTGATGCCACTCTGACATTCTGGCTGGAGACAGAAGGAGAGACTTCCTTAGTGCTTCCCCAAAGCCTGTGTCAAGAAGAAAGGTGAGGAAGATTTGGATGAGCCAAAGAGAGATGAGAACAGGGGTTCCCTGAAAGAATTCTCAGCACCCTCATATTATTAAAAGTCAAAGCACAATCCAGTGTGGGGATGGTGGGCAAGGAATGGTCATGGATAAAATTCTCAACACCTGAGTGTGCTTACAGAAATCAAATTAACTCTCGCCTAATTTGAATGCATAATTTTCAAAATCTCAAGCATTTCTCGGATTTGTTTTTGGTGGCATCAAGAGACTCCGTGTGGTAGAATGGTGTAGTGTGGGATGCTGGGAAACCAGGGTCAGCTTTGGCAATCCACTAGGTCACCGTGCATAAGTCACACTCTCTCAGCCTCAGAGGAAGGCAATGACCAACCCACTCTGAAAAAAGCTCGTCAAGAAAACCCAATGATAGGTCCACTTTAGGGTTCACTCTCAGTTGTCCTAATGGCTTTCAGTGACATCAATGCAGGGCCAAATGTGATTGGCTACACAGGACCATGACATCAGCCCATTCATCACACGCTCTCTTTTTGGCTGTCAGCACTCAAAGGACAAATTCAGGAAGAGAAAGAATGAAGGAGATATGTGAAAACTGTGGCTTAAAACTAATTGTTATTCTTATTTAGAGTAGAAATCTTGTATCAGCGGGTTTTGCAAGATACAGGGGATATGTTTCCAGACTTAAGAAAGATACCAGAAATGGTGGATAACAGCAAACCCTATTAAAACGAACTACTTCAAGCCCAAGCATACCATAGAGTTTTGCTGGAGGACATAGAAATTCCTAGAGAGAGCACCTATCTAGGCTTCTTCTAGGGCCTCCAGGGCAACTCTAGGTTCAGTTTCAAGCCCAAACATACCACGGAGTTGTGCTGGAGGACCTAGAAAATGCCTAGAGAGACCATTTTTTTGCTATAGGTAAGGGAAACCACAAGTACTGGTCCTATGGATATGGGGATCATACTGTAGGTGTTTTAAAGAATGATTGCAAAGAAAAGAAACAGAAAGGAAATAAAGAGGGGAAAAGAAGAAAAGAAGGAGGGAAAGTATATAGGATATGAATAAGGACTAGCCATATACATTGATATAAGCTGACTATATTTCCAAAAATACATTTTCTTGATGTTGATGATTGGTATTCTATATCAGAGATTCCCCCTAAATATTAGGAAGAATTTCATGACAGTTCAACAGTGGAATGCACTGCCTCAGAGTGTGGTGGAGCCTCCTTCTTTGGAGGTTTTTAAACAGAGGCTGGATAGCCATCTGTCAGGAGTGCTTTGATTGGTATTCCTGCAGAGCAGGGGGTTGGACTAGATGGCCCTTGTGGTCTCTTCCAACTCTTATGATTCTATTCTATTCTAGTTACTCAGTTAAATATACTTAGTTAAAAATACTTAACTGAGTAACCTCTCCTGGCCTGATCTCCCCAAACCTGAGAGAAATGCAGTTCACCCGTGCTTTGATCACTGGTACAATAGAGCTCCTTTTCCGCAAGAAAGTGCTGCCTAGTAAAGTAGGTTGGGGTAAGTTACAGTCATGGTAATAATGTTACAAGTGTTCCTAAGAAGTGATTTTGAATGCGAAACAATCATCTAGATTTACTCATCTGTAACTGTTCCATATTCATGATCACTACTTAGTCACAGTTGTGGCACTATTGAACTATTGTAACACATACACACCCAACCTACTTTACTGGGCATCAGCTGCATGGGGAGAAAGAGGTCCATTCTGTTGTTGATCAGAGCACAAGGGAATAATGTTTTTGTCAAGTTTGGAGGATCGAGCCAAGAGAGTTTACTTAGTTACATATACTTAACTAAGGGCTTGTCTACACTAGCAAAAAACCAACAAAACCCGTACTCACCTTGTATTCACCACACAGTTGCCACACAACATTTGTGATGATTTGCAGCTTCATCGGGGGTTTTTCAGGAAAATCTGGGTCCAAAAGATTCATGGATTGCTTCACATTTCAAGGGAAAACCCAGATTATTGAACATGTAGCAGTCGTGGATTGGCTTTGGTGTAAAGCCAGGGGCAGGGTTTCCAGTGGATGGCACTCTGTTCTGCCAGTGTGTTGGTGCTTCTTTTTTTAAAAAAAATCAATTGTGTGCACATCTGTATAAGCATATCTCTGCTTTTCCAGTAATACAGTACTCTGGGTCAATGTATATTCTCATGCATGAGCAAACTTGGGGAGGGGGAGGGAAATGGAGCAGCCCCAGCTGTGTGGCTGAAAATAATGTGGCGTATAGGACACATGATCATCATAGGACTGCCCTTTTACACTGATGCAAGTTCGCTTACTATTAAGGTGTGATGGGATGCTCTGATTTCCCATCAGATAAGCCCAGTGAGTGTGGTGTTTATGAGGTTACCGCAGATCAAAAACATTCACGGCAGCTACAAAATGGGTTCAGGGTTTCCTACCAGTGTAGACAAGCCTTGTGTCGATCTAGAATACTGGCTGACATCTATAAAATAAATACACACTCATGTGTAGCTAAAGCACCGAGATCTTCTAACCATTGAAGGATATATGGTGAATTTTTATTTTTCCGACTGTGGAGTACAAGTCTTATTGCGACAGTAAAAGCTCACAGGATCCAACAATAGTTAAACTCCACATTACAGGAACATAATTTAAAAGAACAAGTGTATCGACAAATGCCAAAGCTTTTTAAATACAAAATTAATACATTGTAACACATCATGGGGTTTGCATAAGTGTTGACTTAGCATTCAGCAATTGATTCAGTGGGTACACTCTTTCTGGAACTAGAAAATGGATTTAGATTTAAAATCCTATATGGCTTAGGTCCAGAATAACTGAAAGACTGTATCTCCCTCTATGAGCTTGCTCTAATCATAATATCTTCATGGGAAGGGCTTTCTCACTGTCCCAACACCATTGTAGGTGTGTTTGGTGAGGAGACAGGAGAGACATTTCTCAGTGGCCAATTTCAGGCTGTGGAACTCCCTTCCACAGGAGGTTCAGGTGGGCCCCTCTCTGTTCTCTTTCTGATAACAGGAAAAGACAATTTTATTTAGGCAGGCCTTTGGCTCTTAATTCATATCAGAAGAGTCTTTTAATGGGACAGGATGTGCTGTTATCTTTTCAAATTACATTTTAAATGTGTTTTAAAACTTTGTGTTTTCAATAGAATTGTTTTTTATTTTTGTACTAGTGGGTTTTAAGCTATACTTTGTTTTAATTTGATGTGAGCTGCCTTAGATCCTATGCTGAAACGAAAGCTGGATATAAATTAAATAAATCAAAATAATGGCTGACTTATGTCTTCCTAAGTGGACTTATGTCTGTGGGAATTTGGGAATTCATGGAAACATAGAATTGGAAGAGACCACAAGGGCCATCTAGTCCATCTCCCTGCCATGCAGGAACACACAAGCAATGCACCCCCGACAGATGGCCATCCAGCCTCTGTTTAAAAACTTCCAAAGAAGGAGACTCCAACACACTCCCAGGCAGTGCATTCCACTGCTGAACAGCTCTTACTGTCAGGAAATTCTTCCTAATGTTTAGGTGGAATCTCTTTTCCTGTAGATTTTCCTTGGGGTTTTTTCCCCCAGGCTATGAGGCCATGTTCTGGAATAGTTTCTTTCTGACATTTCGCCTGCATCTGTGGCTGGCATCCTCAGAGAATGTAGTTTCCTGTAGTTTGAACCCATTGCTCCGTGTCCTAGTGTCAGGAGCCACAGAAAACAAGCTTGCTCCATCCTTAATCTGACATCCCTTCAAATATTTAAACATGGCTATCATATCACCTCTTAACCTTCTCTTCTCCAGGCTAAACATGCCCAGCTCCCTAATCCGCTCCTCATAGGACATGGCTTCCAGACCTTCCACCATTTTGGTCACCCTCCTCTGGACACATCCCAGCTTGTCAACATCCTTCCAGAATTGTGCTGCCCAGAACTGGACAGAGTATTCCAGGTGCAGTCTGACCAAAGAAGAACAGAGTGGCACTATTACTTCCCTTGATCTAGACAATATACTCTTATTGATGCAGCCCAGAATTGCATTGGACTTTTTAACTGCCTCATCACACTGTTGACTCATGTTCAACTTGTGTTCTACTAAGACTCCTAGATCCCTTCCACATGTACCGCCTTCAAGCCAGGTGTCAGCCATTCCAGAATTGGGCAGTTCTATAAAGTCTGTATTCAGTAAAAGCCTGCTGTTACATTACTACAGAGGGGAGCCAGTAATGTGATCAATGCGCAACAGGACTGATGGGCACTGGGACAGATATGCATCTGTCCTATTGTGCATCAGGACACTGGTTAGGAAGTGCTGATTTGCATCAGACTCTATCAGTGTCCCTTTACACATCTTCACAATCCACTAGCAGTGTTTCTTAGAACCTCTGCTACATAGCTAAGTACTGTATACATACAATTATGTACCATACACCTTGATAGAGGATTCCAGCTAAAACAAATAAAACTCAGAGTAGTAGATAGCGGGGGAAATGTGAATATTCAAAGCCGGTATTTTTCAGGAGATATTTCTGCCCCAATGGAATAGCTATACTTGACTTGGGAATCAAAAAAGGTAGAATGTTGGGCACAATTCCAATTGGTCAGCCTCTAACCCATGTGAGCAGCACCAGAGAAAACAAGCAGAAATGGCAGCCTCCAGGAACCACTGCAAAGCACTGCAGTCCCATCCGTCTCTGACATATGCAGGTATCTTATGTACTAAAGAGTTTGCTGCTAGGTATTCCTCTCTCTCTCACACACACACACACACATTGATTGATGGTACTTTCTGGAGGGTTATTAAGTGCGCTGGACTTTAGCACTTTGGGGTGATCTATGGGCCGGTAATGGTTTTAAAGTATTTGGAACTCAAGCCATGGATTATAAGAAAGAATAAAAATTGAAGCAGTCACTCAAAGCACTGCCATCTGTCAAAACTTGTACACTCACGTACAGCAGAAGGATGTAGGCAGGGGCAGCTGGCTAGTGTAACGCATCATTTCTCTTAAAAATGAAGATGCTTCGATTTGTTTCCATGCGCCCCAGCTGTTCGAAGCAATTCAGTACAAGGTGATGAGGGTCTTATTCTTGGAAGGATGGGGAAGCAGGAAAAGAAGGTGGGGGTGGGGGTGGGGAGAGAGAAGATCAAATGAGATAGAATTGTCATTCTGGGAGACCTTTCTGAGATGCACCAAACTGACTCTGAAGAGCAATTTCAGCCCACTCTTTGGCATGGTGGGTACTTTTCCCAGCAAAGAGTTCCCACTTTTCATCTTGTCAGAGCACAATGCACTCCCCCAGAAAGCAACAATGCCTTTCTTTCCTCAAATAAATGCATGACTCATGAGTTCTGTCCATCATCCATGCTAGCAGATCTCTGCCGTGCACTCTTCAATGTTCCACTCCTTAATGGAATGGCTTTCTCTAACCCCGTGATGATCGGCCTGTCATTCCTCATACTTCAAAGACCTTGTGCTTCCTCCAAAAGCTAGAAACTGCTCAGAGTAACTACCCCAGGACCATCAGAACTGCAGCTTCTACCTGGAGATGACATGAAGGCTTCCTCTCATAAAGAGGGCATTGCCACTCATTGGGAGAGAAGGCTGTCTGGATGGCCATCTGTTGGGAATGCTTTGATTGGATATTCCTGCATGGCAGAGGGTTGGACTAGATGACCCTTGTGGTCTCTTCCAACTCTATGACTCTATGACTCTAAGGAACAGAAATGAGCAACTGAGAGCCAGCAACATGCCTAGACAATTTGACCTCTGGAGAGGAGACACACATGGGCTCCTCTGCCTCTGGAGCAAAAATAACATGGCTGGCTTACAGGAGGGTTCATGCCTTCTTGCTCCACCTTAGCATCACTGGTGGAGGTTCATGGACCGGGGACAATGATGGCTCTCCTCTGCCCTTTGCATCCAACTGGGTCCCAGAACTGAAGCTGCTTCAAGTAGAGTTAGGCCAGGACTTATGCAAGGCCAGTGGGGAGCTGTTCTTGTCCATAGCCCTCTGTGGCCCATGATGCACCCCCCCCCCAATTGTGAGAGAGAAGAGAGGAACTATCACCACTCCCTGTCTCCAGTAAACACCCAGATAAACCAGTTCCTTCAGGTGCAAAGGGTCCATCAAGGCAGGGTGCTGCTCACCTTCTCCCCACCCTGCCAGCTCAGCTTGGTACAGCCTCCCTGTCAGCCTGGTTGGTGAGGAGCCCTGCTGTCCAGCTGTCCTATATAGTCCTCACTAGTCTTCCCTCCATTTCCCCCCTTTGCACCTAAGGAAGAACTAGAGCATCATGCTCTCACCTTTTGTACCCCCTTATTGCTTGCACCTGGGGTAGACCACCCCCACCAGACCATCCTGGGTATGCTGCTGCTGGGAGCCAACCATTCTAGTCCTAGTTGACTTACTTCCTTCCCATCTAGATTCTAAGATCCTCATAAGATGTCCATACATTGGTCAGAATCTTGCTGGTGTCTCATCCATATGTAAGCTCTTCTACAGAAGCAGTTGGACATTTTTGTCCAATGGAGAACAGACACATTTAGTTCAAGATTGTTGAAACACAGATGTATATGCAGTGCTGTTGTACATGGATGCCCATTGTGCCTAGATGCACATGTACATTCAGTTGTGCATGTAGTTGCACATTTGCTGCCTCGGTTCAGTGGTGCAGTGTTATTCAACATGAGAGCTGAGTAACACAATCAAGGTGTAACTTCACATGTGAATACTGATGCTACACATTCTCATGAAGGATCTCAATTATTATGTTCTCATCATGTTGGAAGTGAAGAACTATCAGAGGTATTAGAACTTAACGCATATCTTGGACAAGTTCAACCTGGTCTCTGAGGATGAGGGTGGAACTTAGGGATTTGTGGATGGAGCCTGGTAGAGAAGGGAGCAGGGCCTGCAGTTGAATGACCTCTCATGCAGAATTACTGCCTTATTTTTCTATGTGCTTTAAAAACACTTGATTGCATCTTACATGTGTCTGCTTCTCAATCATTCTCTCCCATGCAGAAGGATATTGCCGGAAGAATATATTGTGTGTTAAGGAAAGAAGAAAGGATGGAGATGCATACTGTGGAGACAAGGCTCCTTCCCAGGGTCTGAGTGAGGGGAGGGTGGCTCATTCCACCACTATGGAATGAGGTACCCCCCTTGTGCTTGGAACATGAGCTGCCACTACAACCTGACCTTGGGAGATTTTCCTTTTTTAGACTACAACTCCCAGAATCCCTTGATTAGCATAGCCACTGGCAATACTGTCTGGGGGATTCTTGGAGCTGTAAAAATTGTTTCAAGGTTCCATATAAGAATAGAGCTCCAGCTATGCCTAACTGGGTGGGCTGGTTCCTTTGGGCAATGAACCAATGGGGACTGCTTAGCACCGCCTACCTTGGCCCCAGTTCCTTGCTCCCCTGGGACATAACCCTCCTCCTAGCACAACTCTCCCTCCTGACACAACCTTTCTCCCCAACATCACTCTTCCTGCCTCCCCCATCCAGCAGCAGGAGGTCAGTCCCTCCAGGCCCTCTGTGGAATAAAGAGAAGCCTTCACCAAAACTAGCTTCTGGGCCCCTTGACACTAAACAGCTCCTTGCTTTAGAGATTCCAAGAACATACCTAAATCCTTGAAACTGTGCCTCAGATGTTGACAGTCCTAAGAGATGTGCTTCCAGGAAATGTGCAGTTACAGTCAAGGCTTTTTGTCTCCAAGGAGGCCTCCCAGGTTGAGAAAGACAAGGTCATTTTTTTTTCTTATCCAAATCCTCCTGAATCAACCTTGGCTATTCCACAAGGGGCCTCATCCAAGCTTGAAGGTCATCCATCTCTCAAATAATCTGATGACTAACCATGTTGGCTGGGGGGAGCAGCTAAGTTTTCCAGGTCTCCGTACTTTGGAAGGACCCCAGCCTGAGATTGAACAATAATTGAATTCTGGGATTGATTAACACAATAAGCTTCATTTGGACTCTACATTCTTTATCCTGGTAAATGGCCTTAATAGGATTGGCCTGCTTTAATATGCATGGATTACAGTCTGCCCATATAGAGTTTGCTTCAAGATCATAGAATCATAGAATTGCAGAGTTGGAAGAGACCACAAGGGCCATCCAGTCCAACCCCCTGCCACACAGGAAATCATGATCAAAGCACCCCCGACAGATGGCCATCCAGCCTCTGTTTAAAGACCTCCAAGGAAGGAGACCCCACCACGCTCCGAGGGAGTGTGTTCCACTGCCGAACAGCTCTGACTGTCAAAAAGTTCCTCCTAATGTTGAGGTGGAATCTCTGTTCCTGGAGCTTGCATCCATTGCTCCGTGTTCCAGTCTCTGGAGCAGCAGAAAACAAGCCTGCTCCATCCTCAACGTGAAACTCCTTGAAATACTGAAACAGGGCTATCATATCACCTCTTAACCGTCTTTTTTCCAGGCTAAACATACCCAGCTCCCTAAGTCTCTCCTCATAAGGCATCGTTTCCAGACCTTTCACCATTTTAGTCGCCCTTCTTTGGACACACTCCAATTTGTCCATATCCTTTTTGTATTGTGGTGCCCAGAACTGGACACAGTATTCTAGGTGAGGTCTGACCAAGGCAGAATAGACGGCACTATTACTTCCCTTGATCTGGACACTATACTTCTATTGATGCAGCCCAAAATCGCATTGGCCTTTTTAGCTCTGGTTCCCCCTCTTCTTATAACTACACTTTTATTTCAATTTCTGAAGGTGAAATTAAGCTTTCCGTTGAGGGTATTGCTATATCTTATTCACACATTTGCACACCGCTAACCCACAGTATCAGTTCAAATGCTTGCAAGCTGATTTGAGCTGGAAGCATTTTTTTTCAAGACCAATGTTTTTATTCTCCCTCTCCAATTTGTTTTGGCTGTAATACAAGGGCCTCTCAACCTCTCCTAGCGCTTTCAAATCTGTAAATAGCTAAATAAACAAGAAACCCCCAAGCTGCTGCTGGGATAGAGAAAATAAATACTGAGCAGGTCTGAGATTTCTCCCAGAGGAAAGAGACACTAAAGGGAAAAGGAGGAGAGCATCCTAATGGATGGAGAAGACAGAGAAGATGTCGTTGAAGCCGTTTTGATGAGAACCTGCGGCCTTGCGTGATGAAATCTGACAGCTACTGCTGTTGGACAAGGTTTGAAAATGTGAGTGATAATCAAGGTGTCATTTAGAGTCTCCTGTTTTTCTTGATTGGTGCCAGAAACTAGCAAACAGTGAAACAGCTGCCATAGCAGGAGATGCAGGCAACAATACTGGAGAACTGATTGCCAAAAGCATGCCATGATTGCTTGTGATATTGCTGGACCAAAATTTCTATGATTTTTTTTTTCCACCTGAGAAGACTGCAGATATTTTTTTCCTTTTCCTCCTTACCCTCACCCCCAAATTTGCATTTGCCACCACCCCTTCTCTTCCCATGCAACCTCTGTTTGTTTCTGGGGAAGAAGAAGAAGAAGAAGAGACAACAACAACACTCGTCCACTTTTTTCTTGGCCCCCATGGTCTAGCCCAGGAGGCTTTCTTCTGAGTCCATTTAAAACAAAGTCCTGGGAATATTCATCATTGTGACAGGTACCTTTCCCTGGGACTCCGTTGGAACCAAACTATCCATCTTGCTTGCACTGTCCTGTAGGCCGAGGGTCTGGGTGGATATTAGAAAATGAGTGGGGATCCGTAGCTCACCTTGATTTATCACCTTTTAAAGAGGGAAAGAGGAAGAGGGAGAACTCTAAGCAATCTCTATCAGGCTGGTGTTTGGAGAGCCACGGGGAGTGGAGGAAGAACCCAGGCCTCTGTCAGATTGATTGATCTACCAGTATCTTCCTGCAAAGATGGAACCAGATTGATGTCTCCCCTTCACTGCTTACCTTCTCCCTCTGCTCTCTCCTTCCTCCCCTCTCTAACTGATCCACCAAAATCTTAGACTCCATTGGAGTGAAAGTGAGCCATAAAATATTTAATGGCTCTGCAAAGTGGCTTGATGGGAAACAGAAGCAGTCACAGAAGCCCTTCCTGACCCTGATGAAGGGCTGCCTGGAGAACAGGGAAAACAGGTGTTGCTTAGCTCCAGAGTGGCACTAAATTTCCCAAAGGTGCCAGCCCGGGCAGTGTCAATGGCCACTAAATTGCAACCTCAAATGATTTGAGTGCCAACTGCTATCTGTCTCGGATGCTTGTGTGGCCTTAGTAGACTCAAAACACTTGGCTGGCTGAGAGCTGGGCTGGAGTTGTCTTGATGCCCTATGCTAAAGTATCCACACTGGCTCTGGTGATGGCAAATGGAAGGAGAAAGGCATGGGAGTGGCAGCCATCAAGGAAAAAAGATGTCAGAGAAACAGGTTGCTCAGGGGGGATGTGGAGAAATGGGTTAATACGGGGTGAAAACATGACATAATTGCTGACCATGGTTTCTAGGGGGGCAAAAATTGGTATTTTTTTTTTCAGTTGGTATGGCAGGGGATGTGACCCTACAAGATACTCCGGGGAGCCAACAATCACCATCCCCAGTTACTCCTCTGCCATCCCACTTTTTCAGCTATTTTTAAAATGTCCCAGTTTTTCTCTCTTCGTCCCACTTCCAGACCGGTACACTGAGCAGTCTCTGCATCCACCGCTGCTGCCACTGGCGTCCCACTCTCTGAAGCCAGAAAGCCAGCCCACAGCATATGACCCGTGCGTCCTGCATGTGACCAGCCTTGGTCACATGCTGCAGGACTCCTTCCTGGCTTCAGAGAATGCAGTATAGGTTGCAGCCGCAGCTATGGGTTGCCATGCTGGCAAGAGCTCCTGCAGTCACATACGGCCCATTCTGGATTTTCTGGAAAGAAGCATATTTTTGGCAAGTGCTTTAAAAAAAATTATCAGTCTTTACCCTGTCTTAGCCCCACCTTTGCCCTGGGGGTCATGAAGACTGTCCAGGGGCAGAATGGGTCAAAAGCTCTGCATTGTCAAGACTGCAGAGCTCTAAGACAGGGGCAAGTTGGGTTAAATAGCCAGTCTAGACAAGCCCCTAGTGTCTAAAACTCGCCATTGCATATTTTGGAACAGAGGTCAAGACTTCCAGGACCGAAAGCATACTACTACAGCAAGCTCAAATTCTGGAAATCTATTTCCTTTATAAAAAGAAATTAACCAACAACATGGGCCATCTTTCTATTGACTCCGATGAAACTGTTTTCAAACCGTTCATTCTTAGAATTCTTCCATCAAGGCGCTCCCTACTTCACTCAAGTGGTCTCTGGGGCTGACAGTCTATAGAAGCTTTTAAAACTGCACTGAAAAGAAACATAACCAGCAGCTCTCTGTAGCCTCTTTTACTCCTCTTGGCGTTATTTACTCTCTCTCTCTCTCTTTCTCTCTCTCTTTCTCCTATTGAATGCCTATTTCTTTTCCTCTATTGTCAGAGCAAAGGCAGGACAATGTTACTGCTGGAGAAAGAGATTCTTTGTTTCCTGCAGGAAACAGCGAGGAGTGCCGACAGTCACTGAGTGGATGGTTTGATTGTTTGCATTAGATGGGTGATGCTCTAGAAATGTTAACAGAACTCATCTCAAGGCAGAGTAGGAAGAATTGTGCATACAACAAAATACCCTCTAATTATTCTAATTTGAAAGGAATGCTGTCATCCCACTTTTTGGCAGCTTTTAAAATATTCTAGTTTCTCTCTCTTCCTCCCACCTTCTCTGTTTGTCTGCAGCTAACATTAATTGCTGCAAACTGAGTCCAAAGTGGAATGGCAGTTTGTATCTGTTAACTCAGCCCTGGGGAGGAGGAGAGGAGCAGGCTGAGTCATGCAATGGATGCAAGCTCCAGGAACAGAGATTCCACCTCAACATTAGGAGGAACTTTTTGACAGTAAGAGCTGTTCGGCAGTGGAACGCACTCCCTCAGAGCGTGGTGGGGTCTCCTTCCTTGGAGGTCTTTAAACAGAGGCTGGATGGCCATCTGTCGGGGATGCTTTGATCAGGATTTCCTGCGTGGCAGGAGGCTGGACTGGATGGCCCTCGTGGTCTCTTCCAACTCTACAATTCTATGATTCTATGCCCTTCCCATTAGGCTTGACCAAAAGCAAGTTGCTGCAGCCTCCCCTAACTTGTGTGTTCTTCCTCATGAATAACTTTCACCATTTTGACCACATGCTGATGTTGCTCGAACACGCATGTCTCAGTTTTCAGCTGTGTGTTGTGCCCCGTGAATTTGATGAGGTTATGGAATTGGAGGAGGACATGGCAGGGAAGAACCCTGTGGATCTGGCACAGGTTTATCTACACCTGTGCCGGCAGGGAACCCAGCCTGGAGGCTCAAGCAGAGGAGGATCCTGGCCCTAGTGGGTTGGCATCAGTCCCGGCAGAGAGTCCTGCCCATTCAGATAAGGACAAAGAAGAAGAGATGGTATTATTTCCACCATCATACACCCAGCAGCAAGCTCAAAAGGAAGCTCGAAGGAAATCTCTGAGACTTTATGAGAAAAACCTGCTTGTCAAGAAGCACCTAACAAAGCCTTGATTGCTATATATATGCTTGGGAAGCAATGGATGCTTTGTCAAAGATCAATTGATCTCCATGGAGAAAGCTTCCTGCTGACTTCGCTGCCTTATCCTTGCTGCCTTGATTCATGCCTTGATCCCGGACTGTTTCTGATTACTCTGCTGCCTGTTTCCGACTGACTCACTGTAGGAAGGTAATGAGTCTAAAAATAAAATTGCAGGATCTAGTCCTTTAAAAACAACAAGAATTATCTCCTTTTTAAAAAAGTAAAATCATTCAGTCACATTTGACTTCACGCTTTATGCAGAGTGCGATTAAGAAGCAGACTTAAGCTCAATTATCATCAGAGGTCTGGGATCCCCCAGTTAAATTAGACTCATTACAAAACAAAGAAGTCAGTTTAAAATGCAAAACAAAGTTTACTGAAGGTATATCAGTCTCAATCTACATACTAAAACAAACATAAGAAAAAGTCTTTAACTGACTAAGAATGGGTAAGAGAGACTCACCAGCCGTGGGCTGGGTTCCGATGCATCATGGCATGGTTACAGGAAAGCTTAAGATGCCTCCATTCTCATGGAGAGTCAGATTCAGAAGAAAGCAAGTTACACAAAAGCAATAAAATTCAAATTAGGTCATGTGTCCAATCACTCAGCACTTCCAGTTGGCTAGAAGTGCTCAGTGAAGTAAGAGAAGGGAATTTTGGGAGAACAAAATGCATGCAGGGAAAAAAACCCTAGACTTATCTAAGATTGTGAATGAGGTACACAAGATTGCTTTTACATTACAATGATTATTTCCCCACATACAACACTCACAGACTGGTTTGGACTCACACTGCCTGCCATAAACCCTTGACTTTCTAGACTGTGTTACTGACTAAATCTTTGCTTGTGACTCTGTTTGCATTTTGGTGTGCTCATTAAAAGCTGGCCACCTTCCCAGACTTTGCTGGCAAAGTTTTTTCTTGGCCACTTGTGAAATATTACAGAATGTGCAACAGAGACCAGTCCGAGGAAATCTCCCCACATTCTCAGCCTCTCTGCTCTTGAAGTTGTGAAATTAGTGAATGACATAGCTAGTTGTCCTCTCCTGGGCTCTGCCACCTACCCCTCTGTGGCTGTGATCCTGTTTGGCATTTATGTACTGTAAATTTTATCAGTGTAGCTATAGTGAGGCAATGCTATGTGGGACTAGACAATTGTGCATGGGTCACTCCTCCATTCCGTGCAGGGTACATTGGCATGTCACAGCACACCAGAAGTGATGCCATGTCTCTTCCAGCCCCCATTTTGGGCTGACTTTGGGTCAAACTCAGGCATTTTTGAGAAACAAGGGATACAGCAGGTTGGAAAACTAAATTACGAGAGCCAGCATGATGTAGTGCTTTGAATGTTGGACTAGGGGCTCATCTACATGAGTATACCCAGCATATCCTGGCTGCAGAGCTGTCCCATTCTTGCCCCGTTACAGTCACCAAATGGACTGGAGTCCAGACAGGAATGCTGGCCATCACTGCAGCTGCTGCTTCCACCATTTTCTCTGTTGACTTGGAAGAGGGCCGCAACATGCCTGGGTCACATGCTGAAAGACTCCTGTCTGGCTTCTGTGACAGCCAGGGAGATGGTGACAGCAGCAAGGAACGGCATGCCAGATGTGCTCCTGCAGACACTTAGTATCTGATCTGGGTTTTGCTGGTGGTAATGGATTAAACAGGGTATTATGTGGAAATGGTTTATCACACCCTGCCCCAGCTTCTCCCTGTCTCAGCCCTGCATCTGCCTTGAGGGTCATGAGAATTGCTGAGGGGTAGAACAGGGCAAATGCCCGGCATCATAGGAACTGTAAGGCTCTGAGATTGGTGGGGGCAGCCAGAGTATTTAGCCCATGTAGATAAGGCCTAGGACTCTGAGAGACTGCAGTTCAAATCCCTGCTCAGACATGTCATACTGAGGATGGAGCAAGCTTGTTTTCTGCTGCTCCACAGACTAGGACACAGAACAATGGACTCAAACTACAGGAAAAGAGTTTCCACCTAAATGTTAGGAAGAACTTTCTGACAGTAAGAGCTGTTTGGCAGTAGAATGTGCTGCTGCCTTGGAGTGTAGTGGAGTCTTCTTCTTTGGAGGTTTTTAGAGGCTGGATGGCTATCTGTCAAGGGTGCTTTGAATATGTATTCCTGCATGGCTGGGGGTTGGACTAGATGCTCCATGTGGTCTCTTCCAACTCTATGATTCTATGAAAACCCATTGAGTGACCTTGAGAAAGTCCTATCATATCAGCCTGAAAGGAAAGTAGCAGCAAGCGTTTTATAAATACATCTTGCCAAAAAAAGTTCTTCATAAGTCAATCTTGACTTGAAGATACATAAGAATAACAACCACAACACCCCCCTGCTAAACTGCAGCATTTGCAGGCAGTATTGTGCCATTTGAGACCATTTTGGAGCAACAAAATTGTATGAAAATAATGAATGCAGGGGACCAGGAGCCTTAGGGTTGCCACAGGGGTTCTGGGGTTGCAAAGTGCTGGTTATGACCTTGAAAGCACTATATGGCTAAAGCCCAGGCTGTCTGGCAAAGCACATCCCCCCGTATAAGCTAGACTGGACCCTGAGAGGCCCTTCTTTTAATCCCCTGTCTGCATAGGTATGAGTCTCTGGAAAGGGAGTTCCAGAACCTGTGGGCAGCCACTGAGAAGGTCCTCTCCCATGTTCCCACCAGATGTACTGGTGAGGGTGGTGGAAGAGCCTCCCTTGAAGTTCTCAAAACACAGACAGGTTCGTAAGGGAGAATGACCAAGACTCGATCCAGATCAGGTCAAAACCAGCACTTTGAGTGGTGCTTGGAAATGGACTGGCAGCCAGCAGAGCTATTGCGTGACAGGAGTTGTATACTCTCCAATTAGCAATCTGGCTACAGCTTTCTGGATCAGGTGAAATTGCTGAATGCTCTGCAAAACCAATTCCACCTAGGCCGCATTGCAGTAATCCAACTTCTTTGTTGACTCACCATTCAACAACTGCTTCTATGGGATTCTACTCTAGTTGGGATTAAACAGTAACCTCTCTCTGTCTTCTGACCCACAACCTGTCTCTGATGCTGCTCTGAATTGACTTTTTTTCATTTGTCAGACACCAGTGCCAGCCATTCATTCCACTGTGGTCCCTATTGACAATCATTCCTTCTATCGAGAAGCCAGCTCAATAGCTGATAAGAAGCCTGGCTCAGCAACAACCCAGTTGAAAGGCACAGTACCTGGTGTTGTCAGTAGCAGTCCTACAGGGTCAGAAATACACACAGAGAGAGAGTGCAGAACGAAGAGGCAGTCCAAGGTCAAAAGGGTTCCGGCAGGTGGGTCAACGAAGGCAGTCCAAGGTCAAGATATCCAAAGTCTCAAAATAGCAAGGTTCCAGAAGGGTCACAGGCAGAGGCTTCCTCCAGGTAACACAGAGTGCTTGCAACAAGGAACTCAGCATCCCACAACTGCTTATGTTGGCCCAGCTCCCACTCCCAGCTGTGGGGTGATTGATGACATTCTGTCTCTTAATCTCTGAGAACGACGAAGCCACGCCTTCTCTGCTCTCCTTTGGCTAAAGGTAGGTACCTGCTCTTTTTCCTTTTTCTCTTGCTCCACTATGTCTCCCAGGCTTGGACCCTGTGCTGGGGGAGGGCTAGGCTGCTGAGCCCTGGGCTCTTCAGGGCTAGACTCAGCCAGCTCTTCTGCCACGGGCTCAGCCTCCTCGCCTTCTGGGTCCTCAGAGTCCTGGCTGACCATGACACCTTCCTCCACTCACTCCTCTGCTACAAGGGTTGCTTTCTTTTTTCTTCTCATTCTTCCAGAGATGTTCTCAAGAAAGCTGGAGCTCTTGGAAAGCTGGGTAGATAGATAGATAGATAGATAGAGATGTAGTCTTTTACTTCTAAGTCTCCCACCCCCTGCTTTTGTTTCCCATCCACTTCATTTCAAACTTTGTCTGTTTTGAACTGCTGATGATAGATTGCAGCAGGACACAATGCTTCTTTTTAGCATATCATCAGGCTATAGAACAAATGCCTTCTTGGCTTTTAAATAAGTGCCAGACATTTGGCTGTTGCAGAGTGAATGAATACTACATCAACCAGGAGACTTTCAACCATGTGCCATATTAGAAAAGGTGGAGCTTGCAACCTGAGCTTTGGCTAATGCCAGGGCAGAGAACTGTGCAGCTTATGGGCCATAAGTGGCCTGCCAAACCCCCTAGTGTGGCCTTTAGGGCCTCCTGACACACACACACCTAAGCTGCCATTACAAAAAAAATGTCCCCCAAGTTAGAGTTGTGCCCCCAGACCATTCCACTTTGTTAGATTCACCTTTTTAAAGCTGTGTGAGATGGAGGCAGACCTTTTCAGAATCCACAATACCCCTTTTTAATACAAAGCTGGAAGTGACCTTATGGAAAACATGGGCAGATATGGCCCATGTAGGTCTGGGGTGGTGGCAGCAAATTGGGGAGGTGCTCACCCCTTGTTTCTACATTACACCAGCATACTCCAGCCTAAGGGCATGAAGGTATGTTGGAACACCAGTCCTATCATCCCCAGGCAGCATGACTGGGAACAGTGCGAACTGTAGCACATCTGAAAGGCCCTACATTTAGAAAAGCTGCCTTTAGAGTGTTTCAAGTTATGTTTCTCCCCCTCCCAGTATTTTTATCTCTGGAAGGTTAAGGAGGCTGTATAGTCCTTCATTCTCTGGTTACAACATCCATTTTGAATGCAAATCTAAAATTCAGCATAGCATTTTTATTTCCGGTAAGAGAAATCCTTGATCAGGTTGTATTCCCGCATTTGTCACCTTGTGAGGGCAAATGAGTCACTACTGGAAACTTCTATCGTGGATGGGGGGGGGGGAGGTTGGAAAGCCTTACAAATGTCTATTAAAGAGCATGCATTATCACAATCCATAAATGCGATAGAATGTTGGATAGCTTTTAAGAGCTATTAAGGTGTTTCATCACATGGGTCCAAAGTTTCTGCAAACTACATTTGTGGCAAGGCAGTATATTTTTATTTGGAACTGACTGTCTCAGAAGTAGGGGCAACTGGGGCAATATATCTTAGGCCCTGACAAAACAAAACAACCTTTCCTCATCTCTTATGTCTACTATTGATTTCAGGGTTGGCCTTGCTATACTACCAGCTCTCCATATCCACGCATTCTGCATCCATGGATTCAACCAACCATGGCTCAGAAATATCTTGATGGGGGAAAAGCCAAAAAGCAAGGGACACCATTTTACTACACCATTGTGTATAATGGGACTTGAGCATCCACCGATTTTTGTATCCATGTGGGGTTCCTGGAACCAAAACCCAGCAGATACCAATGGCCCACTATATTGTTCACCAGAGCATAGCATCCCATACAGATAGGCCTTTGCAGGGAGGAGCAGCTAAGGATGGGGAAAATAAATATTCCACGCACATGTGAAAAAAATGTCATGAATGATTAGAATGGTGACCTGATGAAAAGAATCCAGGACTGATGAGAACCTTCACAATTTGGAACTTATTCCACAAAGAAATTGAAAGTGGTTGTCTTGCACAGGAAACATAATTTCTGTGCAGGAAATAAATATTTCTGTACAGAAACATTATATTCTATGCAGAAAATGCTGTTTCCTATGCAGAAAATATTGCATTTCAGGACTTACGCAGCACAGAATTTTTCAATTACAGTATTCTTTTATGCAGAAAACCACATTTTCTGTTTGGAACTTGGAGAGGAGATCAAGGATCTCCAGGTAGGTTGAAGAAAGAATCCTACCTGCAGAAGCATAGCCACCAGTCAGAGCTGACAATACCAGGATACGTGGCCCCAAGCGACTGACTGTGTAAAAGGCGGTTTCTTATGTCCCACCCACCCCCCGGTCAGATTCCATGAAGATTGCTAATAAAACATGTACATGTGCCCCTTTTAAGCACCATTCCACCTTGAATACACCTCATCTCATCCAATTTTTGAAGGTAAGCATAGTTAGCCTAGTTTGTTCTTGGAGGGGAGACCATCAGGGATATCCAGTAGGGAAAGGAAAGTCTCCTGCCTAAAACTCTGGTAAGTTGTTGCTGACAATCAGAGTTGACACTATTGGGCTAGATTAACCACGGCTCTAATTCTAGAAATCCCCAGGTAGAGCTAAGAAAGAATCCTTCCCAGAGAGCCATAGCTGCTAGTCAGAATCAACAATATGGAGCTATATGGACCAATGGCCTGATACACTATAGGGCAGCTTCTTGTGCTCCTAAATTGTATGTGTGTGCATGCGCCTTGAAGTGGCCTGTCGACATGGTGACCCCATGAATTTCACAGAGTTTTCTTAGGCAAGGGATACTCAAAGGTGGTTTTGCCAGTTCCTTCCTTTGAAATGCAGCCTATAGCACCTGGTATTGGTTGGTGGTCTCCCATCCAAATACTAACCAGGCCTCACCCTGCTTAGCTTCCAAGTTCAAACAAGATCTGGTGCTTTTAGGGTTTCTATAGAGCATTTCAAATGTGCTGATTGCTGCCTGGCATTTAATTTCTGATAAGAAACAGCACCATTAAGCTAAATTTTAAAACATACACATACCGTCTCAAGTTGATCCCAAAGTCAGAGGCTGCCATTTAATTCCCCTTGCCGCCACCTACATTGGGATGGTATGCATGCTACATGATGTGCTTCTGGGATAATGTCTGTTTTATCCCCCTTCTCCCTCCTTCCTGGGTCGGGCAATCACTATTGATTCCACCTTGACACCTCCGTTTGTTTTCTGTCGGCTCAGGCGTTCTCTCCTCATCTCGGCGGGCATTTTCCCCTTCACTTATCTGTAATTTCCTCTCTTGTTACTGCAGCAGTCATTCTTTGCCAATCGCTGCAATGCCTCCAGGGTTTTTATATTAGCTTCGTGGTGCTCTCTCATCAGCCTGTCCTTGATGGGGTTCAGATGGCACAGAAAGTGACGGGAATGAGGAGGGAAGGTTTGGGGAGACAAGAGTCGAGATGTTCTGGGCTTTGAATTTATCTGCTGTGGATGTTCTATCTCAGCTTGGGGTTGTAATGTGTATGTGTTTTTTTTAATTTTACAAGAGACATCTGCCCAAAATTGCCATAGGAGACTGAGCAGTGACACCTCCATCACCAGAAGGAGAGCTATGTCTGAAGTGCCTTCTGGGAAATCATCCTCAACCAAACTTTCCAGAACTTCCCTTAAACTTCTTATGGCTGGCCTACAAAGAATCCCCCAAATTTGCTTTGTAGTTGGCTATAGATGAAATGGAATATTAACCTCAAAGAAATAGGATTTCTCTGCTCTGCAAGATCTCACTGATCTTGTTCCGTACTCCGGTAACATCCAAGTTGAACGACTATAATGTATTGTGGTTCAGAGCATGGGAGATAAAAATTTTAACAGGGATTCACTGGATTGAATGTGTTTCTCTGGCACAGAAAGATTTTGGCATTCTGCTTGGGACTTGCATCTTTGTAAAAAGCCTTATGTGTGTGCCAAATGGAACTGGGTAGTTTTGCAATGTCCATATTTACCAAGGGGCTGCTGTGAGGTTACAAGATATAGGCATCTGTTGTGCAGTGGTGCAATGGTGGAATGACTGATGCACATGGACCAATGCACAGCAGGCACTGATGAGGTTCAAGGCACTTCGCAGTGGACATCTGGACTCTGGCTAGGAAGTGCCAGAGCACCACAGGGGAACCAGCTGTGCACCAGAAGTGCACTGGTGCACATTAGAAGTGCCTCATGTGCATTACAGCACTCTTGCCAGTGCCCAAATGCACATCTTCACAATTCTCTAACAGAATGCTGATGCATGTCTACAATGAAGTTACAGATCTGTAGAGTTACAAAATGAAACATTGACTGTGATGTAAGGATTTCTGCCCTGGTTTCCAGAGTCTATTAACTCACAGTACTGTTTTTGAAATCTGAAATTCTAAGTAGCTGGAAAACACAGTTGAGCACACTGTTTCTGCTGTCCACTGTTATTTAGACATTGGAACAGAAGAATGGCAATGACAGCGTAAAGGAAGATGACTTGCATGCAGTCCTGTTTTGGAGGGGTGGTGTTCATTCTTCTTATCGGCTTTTCTCCTAGGATTGTCCTTCCTTTCACATCTTCCACACCTAAAGCCCTGCTCTAGAGGCACCACCAGAACCCTGCTGGATCAGATTGAAGATCTATGTAGTCAAAGTGACAGCTGCCGGCTTCCATGTCAATGGGGTAATGAAACCGCTTCAAGGTGTAATCTAAAATTTAAAGGAGCTATCCACAGTGTTGGACCTATTTTGGGGATAGGTCGGACTAAAACCTGAAGTATATTCCCTCATTGACATGGAAGGTACAGCCACCCCTGATTTAGTTTGGTTTTTTGGTGTGCCTGTTCATACAGTTGCCAACCAGATGCCTATGGGAAGTCTGCTAGCAGGATATGAATGCAACTGCACCCTCCACTTCTATTCCCCAGCAGATGCATGCTCTCTCCACTACTGGAGATGTAGATCCATCCTGATGTGTTAGCCATTTGTGTTCTAATGTATTTTAAACTAAAAACTTCTAAGCACGGTACTTAGACGTTACCATAAAGTCACATCAGAGCTGATTAGAGTCGTTCTATCTAAACATTTCCTAGGTCCTCCAGCATAACTCTATGATAAATTCCACCAGAAGAGGCAGCCTCTCTAGGCACTTCCTAGGTCCTCCAGTATGATTCTCTACGGTTCACTATTACCTGCAGTTTTAAGTATTTTGTGGCAAGTCTGAGAAAGTATATACAGCGGGTGAGGTGTATATATATTTATTGGTTTTAAGACAGACAGTGGAAATCACAGCCAAAGCAAAAGGCAAGACAAACAAAAAGAAAGGGGGGGGGGACAATATACATATATAAAGATACAAACACATATATGTTTAAGACTAAAACTAAGCTAAAGCTCAGGCACAATTCTAAAACATTAAACTAAACTAAAACAATAAACACTAACTACCTAAAACATGAAACACAAACTAATTAAGACATTAAAGGGCTCTGCCCCCCTTCCAAACTGAAATGAAAGGGGGGAAATCTAAAGGGGGAAAAATATTATTTTACCATTACAGATCCAACTACAAGTTACTAGTAACCATCTCCAGAAATTATTACATCTTTAGATTTCTTATTACTGAAACAGTCCATAAATGGTGTCCAGTCTTTCAAGAAATCTTCAGTTGTTTTTTTCCTTTAAAACTGATATTAGCTTGGCAATTTGAGCAAACTCAGTAGGCACAGCAGCAACTTTTTTGTTGAACATGAAGGAGTGATAATTACTGTGTCCAATATAGACTGACCCTGGATAGTAAA
Source organism: Gambelia wislizenii (assembly GCA_030847615.1). NCBI lineage: Eukaryota > Metazoa > Chordata > Lepidosauria > Squamata > Crotaphytidae > Gambelia > Gambelia wislizenii. The sequence continues at coordinate 38,978,572 of JAUMIR010000007.1, forward strand.
AAAATTAGTCAATTTTTTTCTTAATTTTGGCATACTAAACTTTAATTAAAAAACAGAATCAGGTAACTACATTTCCCCATATTTTCAAAATTCTGCCATTTTCTGTCCCAGAATGCTCTGTGTAACCTGAGGTCTTTTTGCAAAAAGTTCCGCTCTTTCCAAATATCAACCTCTGATGAAGATATTGGCAATGGAGATGAACAGTTCAGTATATCTCAAAAGCCTGCATGCAGCAACTTCTCTTTGTCTTGACATATAGGCTGGAACCATCATCATTATTATTATTATTATTATTATTATTATATGCTGCCTTTCTCCCAGAAGATTACATAGAATCATAGAATTGTAGAGTTGGAAGAGACCACAAGGGCCATCCAGTCCAACCTCCTGCCATGCAGGAAATCACAGTCAAAGCATCCCTGACATCAGAGCTGCATAACATCCATACCACATGCATAGCTATGCAAGGACCGTGCTAGAAACTCTTGTGTTGAAACACAACATTGCACAATCAGGTGCACATCTGAATATACAACCTAAGGTGCAACTGCCTGCACAACATTACTGCATGTACAACTTTGGTTTTACAACTTTGATCTGAATGTTGGTTGATGCTCTACATGGGACAAACAAGTCCAACTGTTTGCATAGGGAAATTTATGCATGCATAAAATGCCAACGGGATTGTGTCTATCATTTCGTGGTTCCTGACATTCCCTTTTCTCTATCCTCCCCCACCCCCCAGGGATATGAGAACAATACCCTTTGTGCAATAAAACCCTCACCTGCTGAGAAACTCCCTCTTACACTTACTTTGAATGCCACTGTTTGAGTAAGCAGGGACTGGAACCCTCTTGGTGGTTTATGGTAAGCACTTTTTAAAATCATTTAGTAAGGAGGTATCTTGTACCTTCTTGCAAAACACTCCTCCCCTTGGCTGCACAATGGAAGCTGAACAGCACTTGGGTGCATCTCCCCCTCTGACCTAAACAGCCATTTATTGCTCACAGAGGTCAACCAGGATGTGTTCTCAGGTGACATCCACCCATTTCCTTCCCAGAATTCCAGCATATTTAGCCTGGCAAAGCTTTATGCTCCACCCGGGTCAAATAGGATCTTAGGCTTGGTGCCCCCTTGTCATTTCTGCTGGAGATAAAGGCTTCAGGCATTCAGCTCATAAAGACTTCTCACTTTGCAAAGCTTCTTAATAAAGGCCCTCGACAGCATCCCTGTCTGGGAAGATGAATGCCTGCTCCATCCAGATAGCCACCCCTTTTGGCCCTAAAGGGGTTGTGGGTGGGGGAAAGCAAGAGCATAATCAGGCTTGGGAGCTTCATCTCGCTGTGTATTAAATTAATTTGTGAGCTGGCCCAAGGTGGGAGGAAGTAATTACAGCCTGGAATGTCAAGAGCCCGCAGTGGCTGCGACGTGAGGTGATTCCTTGTGCCAAATCAGACGCATGGGGCTCTGCTGTCTTCATACATTGCAGCGTAGGATTATTTCCTGTGTCACTCTGCATTAAGGGAGAGCTCTTCTCAGAGCAAGAGCCACTGTGCCGAGGCTCTCCTGGGCTGCATTTGGCACAGACAGCATGATTGGAATGTGCTAAAAGGGAGGATGGTTTGGTGGTGAGCAAAGAGGATGCTGGGAGACAGGAGAGAGCAAGAGCTCAAAGACTCTGAATATGTGTGCGGTTGGAAGCTTCTGTGGAGGCTTCCACTAATCCTGCAACTACTGCCTATTGTGGGAACCTCCACCTGTCCCACAATTATGGTATCAAATCTGGGGATCTTCTCAATGCCCTTATGGTTCCTGCCTGAGGCTTTATTTATCTCATCTCCCCACTGGACACCAGCACCCTTGAATAACTGGAGTGTATGAACTCAGGCATTCCAATATCCCTGAGGCAGGCACAAGTGTATAATACAAACACGATTTATTAAACAGAAGTTGAACATAACATTAAAGATTATTTATTCAAAACATTTGAATCCTGACTGACCCAAACTAATTAATTCCAACTCACATTTCCCTCTCATATTTCTAACACCGACACTCATATTGTTCACTGTCTGTCTCACTCATATTTTAACTTCAACATATACACTACAACCCCTGAATCCACAGGATCGGTACCCGTGGTTTCACTCAGCAGCATCCAAAAAATTATGTTCTTTCTAGGCATTTTCCAGGTCTTCCAGCATGATTCTATGATCAGCTTCCAGTGGAAGTTGACCATTGAGTAATACTGGAAGACCTCCAAATGCCTAAAGAGAACATCTCTCTAGGCATTTGGAGGTCCTCCAGAACAATTCTATGGTATGCTTCCATAGGGTCCACTACTATCCATGATTTTCACTATCTGCAGTATTTTTTGACATCTCTAACTAATTTCTAACACTGACAGAGTCAGCTCTCTCTCCTAACATGTCTTTTCCCTATTCCTAGTCTTTTTAACATCCCCTCAAACACTTGGCCAACCACCAGTTACTCCCAACAGTCCAACTGTCACCTCCTCCTGACAGATCACATACCTTATTACATTTACTACATGTTACATACATAGCCACTGGTGGTGATGGTGTGTGCCTTCAAGCCATTTCAGAATTGTGGCAACCCTATGAAATTCAAGGGGTCACCAAAAGTTGACAGGCAACTCAAAGGCACATATGCACACACAAACACACAAGACACGCCTATCATGGAGTTTTCTTGGCAAGATTTATTCAAAGGAGGTTTGGCTTTGCCTTCTTCTGAAAGAGTGTGACTTGCCCACAACCACCCAGTGGGTTTCCATGGCCGAATGGGGATTCAAACCCTGGTCTCCAGAGTCCTAGTCCAATGCTCAAACCACTACGCCATGCTGGCTTATACCTTACTTTAATTTATCTGATAAAGATCACAACTTTTTGTTAAGTCCAGAACATTACAGCTTCCATACCAGTGGGAATCTGCTCCAAGTTTTAGTCCAAACTTTAAAGGAGCTATCCATCATGATGAATACCATTCCCCAAATCAGCACTTCAGATTACTCCTTTCAAAACCTGCAGTGGTTCCATCACTCCACTGGCATGGATCCCTGCAGCTTCTGCCACTGGTCATAAGGGCTCCAACCCTACCCACTTGTAGGCATGTTTGCTTGTTTGTTCAATTAGTTAGTTGGTTAGTTAAATATTTCTATCCATCCCTATATCAAAAGACCTCAGGATAGCATACAAACAAAATCACTGTAAACAAGTGTAGAAATGATGTTTGATATGTACAGTTGTCCCTTCATATTTGCTGGGGTTGGTTCCAGGCCCCCCGTCCCCGGATACCAAAATCCGTGAATACTCAAGTCCCATTGTATGCAATGGCATCGTAAAATGGTATCCCTTATATAAGATGGCAAAATCAAGGCTTGCTTTTTGGATTATTATTTTTTTAAGAATGTTTTCAAGCCATGAATACTTAAATCTGTGGATATGGAGGGACAACTGTATAGCAACAGGGCAGGTTTTAGCAGCCTCTGAGATTTCAGAGGAACCATGAAGGGGCTCCCCAGGGTCTTTAACCTATTGGGGTAGGGATAGTGTTCAGCACTTCGGACAGCTTTGATAAATAAGAGACCGAAACCTGGAGTGGATCTTTCCACATTCCCAGCTCCCCCAAGCCCTATTCAGATATTACCAGTTCCTCTCTTCCTAACTAGCCTTCACTGTCTCTGACTGCCCTTAACCAAGCCTTTCACAGACAAGCCATTAGGTTATAGCCCCTGTTCACAGCATTCTAGGAGCTGTGGTTGTTTGGCTTTAACCAGGTTTGTCCAGCTTCTCACTTCACAGTTGATTGACCCCAAGACACAATAAACCTTTCCAGCTGGACTCCAGTGTTCAATTCTACTGGGTCTGACATTGTTCCAGCCAGTGGATCCCATATAACTGGGGCAGTGAATCTACTCCAAGGCTCAATCCCTACTTTAAAAAAGCTATGCAAGATTCTGAACCTTTTTTGGGGGGTAGGGTCCAGCACCTTGGATAGCCTCTTTAAAGTCTGGACTAAAACCCACAGAAGATTCAGTTCCTACTGGCATGGGAGACATGTGTTTGCTAAAGGGTTCAGAAAATTTAAATAGGAAAAAAAAATCCAGGGAGAAAGAGAAGGAAATTATTTAACAGACTTATGAAGTCTGAGCCTTACAAGGAGATGAGATAAATATATAAAAGAAGATGGAAAGAGAATCCTAAGAAATTCAGATTTATTCAGAACTTTCCATAAGTAAAGAAGAAAGAAGGAAAGAAAGAACAAAAGAATGAAAAAAATTAAATAATGAAATAAATGCTGGCTAGCTCTGTGTAAAATTGCAAACAAAACCTTTTATTCAAGGGAACAAAATCTCCTCCCCCCCCAAAAAAAAAAAATAATCAGAAGAATGCATGCATCTGTGGAAAATATGGTGCTTGAAAATGCAATCCATTGTAAAAATTATGGGAAGTAAAAAAATAAACAAGTCTAAACGCAAGGCCCTTTTTCTCTCTTGTCTCAGACAAGAGAGATAAGCTTCAGCCCAAATGAGGCTTCCAGAAAAAAAACTGCTTGTATGGGAAAGAGAGAACTGGTGCTAACACAGAGCCTAGGAAGTTTGGGCCAAAAGAAGACACAAAGACAGATGAAGGTCCAAAGCCCACAGAATAAACACAAATCTATTTACAAAATGGATGATAAGCAACAACAACGAAATATAAGATTGCACAAGAAAACAAGGGCTCGTCTCTACAAGGCAATAAAATGTGGGTTGATGCTCAGTTAACACCAATTTGCAGCAGCTTTCTTTTGTCTCCGCTTTTTTTTCAAGATCGCAGGCATACGAAGCTATACGTGTTTGTTTTTTCAAATAGCATTGCCTGCGAATCAAGATGGTGGGCATGAGTAAATTACTCACGTAAATGTTTTTATTCTCACCAGTTGGGCCACTGAACAGTATTTCTTTTTTTAATAGCAAATCCAAGGTGCGAAAGTGCAATCTTCCACTTAAATAAACAGAAAAAAAGGGAGGAAAGGCTGTTTCATTGCCTTAGCGCATAATCACTACAGCAAAAATCTGACACGGTGGCTCCAGGCGCTCCCTTGCCATCTAACTCTGCCCCCTGCACACATCTGACCAATCAGATTTTCACTTCCACTTTTATCAGGAAAGCTCAACAAAGTGAATTGGTTGTTCCAATGAGCGGGAATACATATTTCATTCAAAGGGTTTTTTTTTTAAGTTGGGAAAAGCCACAAATAGCTATCCAAGGTCTTATACCTATTTTAGAACTAGGGTTCAGCACCATCGATAGCTCCTTTAAAGTTCAACCTAAAACTTGGAATGGATTTACCACCCCCTGATGTGGGAACCACTAGCTCTCCACTCCCTCTCATTTTTCTCTCTCCCTTCTTATTGAATTCAGCATTGTACTGGGTACATGGCAACTCATGGAGGAAACACATTATGCCTTTTTTAGGCTTTCTGTGTGCGTATTTTTTTTTCCCCTGGGCTGTGAGGCTGTGTTCTAGAAGAGTTCTATTTCTACATCTGTAGCTGGTATCTTCAGACCTGGAAAAAAAACACAGAAAACCTATGGATGCCGACCGTGAAAGCCTTCCACTTCACATATGCCTTTTTTACTTCTTTATTTTCTAAAAGCAGTATTCCATTATCAGTGGTCAAATAATGTGACCCCAGAGTCTTAATAGGTATCCTCTGAGCACAGATCCACTGAAAGTACCCCATTGTGTACCTTTTCTATACTAGTCTATTGTCTCTTGACTTGGTCAAGGTCTGGCCTCCACAGGAACTATTCATCTGTGTTCTCTCTCATCCCCCAAACCAGAGGAGTAGCCTTGGCTCTGTGTGTGTGTGTGTGTGTGTGTGTGTGCAGGGGGAGACCTACCCTCTCTTCAAACAGAAAACTGTTGGTGTGTTTATGAACCAAAGGAAGGATTTCTTCTGGTCAGTGGTGGCACTAGGGGGATGCAGAGAAGCCAAACTGCACCAGATGACACTGCTGGGGAGAGGGGTGATGCCAGTCTTAGTGATGCCACAACTTTTGGTTTCACCCCATAATTCTGTAGGCCTTCTTTCTAGTACTGCTAGGTAATGAGAAAGAGAGAGAGAGAGAGAAATATCACCCAAGTAACAAGAGACGGTGAGATAGTAATAGTACCTGAGTACCAAGAAAGAAATGAGATAGTTCAACTTGATGGACTTCTTGCAAACTGATACATACCCTTAGCAATAGCCAGAAGACCATCACAATGTGATCCAGATAATAATGGCTAAAGCAGAACAGGAGAAAGAGGACTCAGCAATCTTACCAACCAAACCAAGAGCTGGGTTGTGACTTCTGGATCTTGTTACAATATTTTGTATTTTCACTAACAGTATACCAGTAGGCTACTGCTGTGAGATTATGGCTATAAACAGAAGAAACTACTCTAAATGCTTGTAGCAAAGTACAAATAAAAATTTACATTTATTGTTTCATGAAATCTATCCAGAGATAGTACAGAATTAAACAAAATAAACTAGAATTTGCCAAAATCCATAAAGCTGGATTTTTATGCCTGCTAGTTTGCTGGTAGTCATCACAGAGTGAGGACCCCATGTGTGATGGCAAAGGGAGAGGGGAAACTGATCAGCTTCCAAGAAAATAGACCCAAGAGTAACAAGATATATATCCAATGAGCGGTTACTTAAGAGGGTCAAGTGCCATGGTGGTCTTCTAAATTCTGAATGCACCAGATCCTGTCTGATCTTGGACAACCAGGGTCAGGCCTGGTTACTATTTGGAAGAGAGACTGTCAGGGAAGACCAGGTGCTGTGGGCTGTATTTCAGAGAGACATCTGCTTACGGGGACATAGCCAGACACTAGTCTGATCTTGCACAGTCCCTATGAGGCATGGAATGACCATTACAGGGGAGGGGACCATCAGAGGCTGTATCCAAAAGTCGGAGGGCTTTTGGAGCTGCAGAGAGAGGACACCAACCTCACAGTGTCCCAAAAAGGATAGACATGGGTATACATGTATACATGTATATGCCACTAATACAATTATCTCCCCATATGAGCCTTCCTGGGTCCTGAGATGGTGAGCAATGACTTTTTTCATTCCAATAGGCTTTTGAGAATGGTATACTTTTACAGAAAGGGCTTTGAATGATGTGCTATGCTGTCTTAATTGTACTTTATTATTTTTAATTGTATGTTTTCAGTCATTTTAATGTTCTTGATAATTTAATTCCATTTTAATGTTTTAATTATATCATATCTCTTCTAATTTGTAATTTGATTTCTGGTTGTAAGGAAAAGGCAGGATATTGATGGTGATGATGATGATGATGATCTGTCTTTAGTGTTGAAATGGGACAGGGTTCTCACCACCAAGTGGCTTATCAAACGGTTGCATACACTCCTCTTTTTTTAAAAAAAAGAAAGTTTTATCTCACCTTGGTTGCTCTGAGAACAAGTGATGAGGCATTGGAGGCTAATAGGATTATGAATGGAATAGATCTGGAACTCATTGTTCTTAACTGAGAAAGTTATGATGTTTTCTCTTTTCCATTGCTCTAAAAGGGCTTGAAGCCTGAGCCTCAAGGCAATTCTTTCTGAGCAGAATTAAATGAACATTAATCCATTTAGTCCATCTTTTTTCTTGGAGCTGCCAGGTGATAAAAACAAAGGCTATATAACGCATCCACACTTGCCACTGCAGCTCCATTTTTTACTTTTCTGCTGATAGCACCATTAATTTTTCAGTGCTCTTTAATCTCACTTGCAAATTTCATTTGCTTTTCTTACAAGGAACTCACTTCTCCCTATGCTTCATGGCAGCCAGGGGATCTCAGGGCCAAGTCCTGGGGAAGCGCCTATGCAGTTGGGGGGATCCTGGGAGTTGCAGCCCACAAAGGAACTTTTCCAGGCTCTGGGTGACTGCCCCATCAAATGAGCACATGAAACAGCCTCTAAAAATAATGCTGGGTGAAGGTGACAGGGTTGGTCCTCAAAGTGGTCTTCAAGCCCTTCTAGAACAGATGACACACCTGTATGGCCATTCATCCATTCCTAGTGCTTCCATTTTATCAGGACTTCCATCTTGCTTCCCCCCTCCCCAAATATCCCTGTACAACAACTTTTTAAAGAGGATGATTGGGGAAAGAAACTGCTTGCTACAAAAATGTTTGCTACAGAACTGTTGATTATGCCTCCCGCCACACACTTGGTATTTCTGAAATTACTTTAGAGACTCTTTAAAAAAAAAAAATAATAAAAAAATTGTAATGCAATGTGAGGCTTAGTAGCCTTGCTTTGATTCTTTCAAGAATAAATTAGACTCATCTTTGAAAATGTATGAATTGAAGAGAGAGTGGGGGGGGAACCCCCCACAAGGTTGGGAGGAGGGGACCAAACCAATAATGAGATTCAAGTTAATATTAACAATGGAACTAAGAAAGGAAAGAGGTGTAGGAGTGTTAATTAAAGATAGCATAGCCGTCTGGAGGGGGAAAAATGAAGGCGGTCAAATACTGATTTGAAGATCAATGCCAAGGACTGTCAACAGGACTTTTGCAGACCAGTAGGTCCAGAGAAAGCATTGTTTGCATGGTGAAGTTTCAGGCAGGCCTCTTGTCTTGCATGCATACCTTAAACCAAGCACAAGTAAGGTGTGGACTTCCAGATGTTGCTGGATTACAACTCCCATCACCATCTCTGCTGGTGAGGGATGTTGGAAACTGCATTCCAGCAACATATGGAGGGGGTCAGATATTATCTGCCTCTGCGCTCAGCTTTTATTATGTATTCACCACTGCTATAAAAGATTTTTGTCCCACGACATGGCACAAGCTTCCAAGGCAGCGAACAATGGCCATTTTAAAATTCAATGATTGGCATGAAATTAAAACAACAAAGGAACAGTGAAAGTGGCAATGAAAGCAGAGAAGTGGGTCAAAGGAAAAATCCATTAGAGGTGTGGGAGGAAAAAAACCTGACATCATCTATCCCTGAAAAGCTAGTCAATTGGGCACCAATTGAGGGTCTCTGGAAGCAAAAGTTTCAGAAGTGTCAGACCTTCAGCAAAAATTCTTCAGGACTGGTTGGTATCTGCCTCCACATTCAAGGATCACAGCATTGGAACAGAACCACTGAGGAAGCCTGAAAGGGTGGGTAGTTGTGTAGGCGATGCTCCTCTAAAGCAGAGGTTCTCAGTCTTTGGTCCTCTAGATGGCTTCAGGATCCCTCACTGTTGGCCATGTTGGACAGGGCTTCTGGGAGATGAAGTCCAGTAAACATGCAAGGACCTGAGTTTGGGATCAAGTACTCAGCTGCCCACATTCTCAAATGCTGCATTCAAAGGTCAGTACCAGGAACTAGGTCTGAAATGTGTATTCTTCAGATGAGAGCCTCCATAATCAAGAGCTGAATCTAGAGCTCTTGCTTCCAATAATATGGATCATTCAGGCAAGGACTGAAAACAAAGCTCTTTGGAATTACATTGGCATTGATCAATCCAGAACCCTCATACTGTCTTCCAATGACATGGGCCAACACTATACTTCTGTCTGCCTTTCTATCCCTTCACCTTAACTACCAGTTCTAGAGTGGGTAGATGACTTTTTGTAAGTTAGCCATTTACCAGAGGGAGGAGAGACCATGGTCTGAATCCTATTGATAGTCCCTGCTAGACTAGAGCCATTAAATTGTGAATAAAAACTTATGTAAATCCAATTGATCCAATGGGTCTGCTCTATTCAGAAGTGCCAATAGAATCTAGGACTCCATTTTTCCTCTGTCCTTTCTTCCTCCTCTCTAATTCTTTGCTTCCAGCCAGAATTTAGCAATATTTGCCGACTTCTCCCACTGTGCATCTTTCTCTTCCCTCTGCTGCAATGAGTAAATGCCTCTCTTTTCTCCTGTGTTTAACTCCTGTTTGAATAGATGTAACCACTGTGGTGCGTAAAACAAACAAACAACAAGGTGTATGGGAAAATTAAGCCGCTTGTGGACTAAGCAAGAGCATGTGTAATTAAGGAGATGTTTAAGGTGATCTCCATAAAAGGTTACTTTTAATGTCAGTGGGATGATATTTCATCTCACCCAATCTGCCAAAACTTTCTAAGGGGGTCTGGAGATGGAAGAACATTTGCTGCATGAATTCTGGGAAGGATACAGCTGCTCACATCACATTCCCTTTTTTCTCTCCAGAGAAACATCTTTGTGGAGGGAGAGGCATGAAGTAGTACAACGACCCTGTTGGTGAGCTTCTGCACTTGGGACTGCCATCCTGTTAGTCACTCACACTCATTCACACACTCACACATTAAGTCACACTGTGCATGAAGGAAAACAAAATCCAGAATTCACAAAAGAGAAGTGATAACCTTCATTGGCCTACCAAAATGCAAAACATATGATGCATGCTTTCAAAGCTTGACTGGTTTCTTCATCAGGCAAAAGATGTTTTTAAAAAGAAAAAGAAAAGGTAGCATTGGATAGCTCTGTCCCTTTGTGAAGTCACTGGCTCCTTTGTTAGGCAGAGATCATAACAAAGGAGCCCATGGCTTCATAAAGGGACAGAGATATCTGGGATACCAAGAGTGGTTGCCTTACAAAAGCAGTTAAATTTTACTGCCCTTTGTCTCAGCACACCACATGGCCAAAAAACTAGAAGTGGCCTCTGCCTGCATGAGATCCCTCACCTGAACAACAACACAAGCAACATCTGAGACAACACATAGGCCTGTGACTCCAACACCGTCACTTTTCTTTCTTTATTTTTTTTAAACATCTTTTGCCTGATGAAGAAGCCAGTCGAGCTTTGAAAGCCATGTGTTTTGCACACCTTTTTTGTTTTGCTGCATGGTCAACATGGCTACTGCTAAATGTGTATGCATGGGGGTGAATTATTCACCATGCTGCAGCAGTATTCTACTGATCATGACAGAAGTTGAGTTAGGCATATAGGAATGTTGTGCATTGACATTACACATTGCAGTTGTATGTTGCCCACTGCACAACAGGGCCCAGGCATTGGTATGTGTTGCACAATGTTGCTATTCTGCATGGTGGTTGTGCAGTGTCAGCGTAGCATACCTCTACACGTGAATATTTATGATAAGCTAATGTCATGCCCCGTGAGTTTGATGAGAGTATGAAATTAGAGGGGGAGGAGGACATGGCAGGGAATGGCTCTATGGACCCTGGCACAGGTTTATCTACACCTGTGCCAGCAGGGAACCTTGCCAACCTGGAAGCTCAAGCAGAGGAAGAGCCTGGCCCTAGTGAGTTGGCACCAGTCCCAGCAAAGAGTCCTGTCCACTTGGATAAGGATGAAGAAGAGGAGAGAGAATTACCTCCACTGTCATATACACAGCAGCAAGCTCAAAAGGAAGCTCAAAGGAAATTTCTGAGCCTTTATGAGAAAAACCTGCTCATCAAGAAGCACCTGACAAAGCCTTGATTGCTATATATATGCTTGGGAAACAATGGAGGCTTTGTCAGAGATCAACTGATCTTCCTGGAGAAAGCTTCTTGCTGACTACGTTGCCTTGATCCTTGCTGCCTTGACCTCAGACTGTTCCTGATTACTCTGCTGCCTGTTTTCCACTGACTCACAGACTTGTTTGGACCCAGGCTGCCTGTTGTAAGCCCTTGACTTTCTTGACTGTGTTTGCATTCCGGTGTGCTCATTAAAAGCTGGCCACCTTCCCAGCTACTTGCTCTTTGTATATACTTTGCTGGCTGGTATCAAGCTTTTCTGGACAGCTATAGAGATATTGGATTACATCTTCTGCTTCAAGCAGGGCTAGGAGAGACAGTGATAGCTCCCCATGCCTCCCATGTGAGGGGCCCATCGTATCCACTCCAGGTTTTAGTCCAGCTTTTCAAAACGAGGTAGCTAAGGCAATGAATCTATCCAAGGGCTTAACATCCTGGATAGTTCCTTTTAAAGTTGAACAAAATCATGGTGTGGATTTACCACTCCAATGATATGACATGGAAGCTGCCAGCTCCTACTATTGAATAAAGCTCAAGTTCATATAAACCTGGCTTGAGTGGATCTGGCCCATTCTGGCCTATTTCTGTTTTTTTGTTTTAAATTAAAATTTCCAACACAAAAATGCTTAGTCAAGCACCCACACATTGTGCATTTTGTTTCTTGCTTATATCCTATACTGGTGACATTTTCCATAGGAGTCAATAATATATATCTACTATACAGCGTTTGCTCATTTATGAATCTCCTTTATTTCTGTAATAATGTGACCTGTCTATTCCTGCTGTCTTGTGAAATATATGCTGCCAAAATTGGTAATTGGTATCTCTGATTCCTCCTTTCCCTGCCCCCAGATTCATACTAATCCTTGAACATTCCAAGGTTTCTGCATGCTCATAGCTTTATAATATCCCCTTCCAATATCCTCACCTGCCTATTTCCTCCCCACTAGCGGTACCCAATGTAGCATACACTGTTAAAAAACTCCCCAAATAATGCCTGGTAGACCTCACACCAACCCTATAAGGTAGGCTGGTGGATTTTTAGATTCCTCCTCCCCCTTCTCAGTGTTCCACACTTTTCCTGGAATTGCTGAGGGTGACTCACTCTGTTGCCCTGCCACTGCTGTGGCCACCGCCACCTCAAGTTAACTGCCTGGGCCCCATCACAGGCAGCCTGCCACCACTGTTGCCAGTTGATTGCCTGGTCCCATTGCAGGCAGCCCGTCGCCACCGTCAGTTGACTGACTTGGTCTCCAGTTGGGCTGCAGATTGAGTGGCAGGAGTGGATTGTGAGGTGGAGAAGGAATTTGCATGTGAGTGGTGATTGGTGGGCTGTGTTTCCTGAGCAGCCAATAAGCACACTAGCAGAGGCAACATACCAAAGAGAATTATATAGAGAGATATTTTCCAACTGCACACCTATCAGCTTTCAAACCGCACATTTTTTCCAGCTACATATTTGGGCTGGGATCTTGCTGGTGAGTGACAGTAATGTGACCTCTGTTACTCTTTTGTATATCCTTTTGTGGTCATTGCAGAAGGAGGTATCCAATGTCTCATTCTAGAGTTACCACACACACACATGCAATACCAGGTTTAAAGCACTAAGGCACACCCACACATTCACTCAGGCAGGCAGGAAGCTCCCATTTGACTGCAGTTTATGCAACCAGGAAAAAGGACAAGACATCACCCTCCTGGACTTCTGGTGAGTAAACTAAAGGTCAGGAAAACCTGGAAGCTCCGAGCTCTCATGTCCCAGCAATTGGCCTTGGAGTTCAACCATGCATGCTTCAAATGTTACACTCAGAATACTTAAAAAAAATTGGAAAGACCCTCTTTGTTCCATGTAGTTGGGCTGAGTTTTTAAAGGTAATCAAATATTCAACCAGCATTCTGAATTCTCAGTTGTGCCTTTGAAATGAGGGTTGCATTTGCAGTCTTCACAGTGTACTGCAGAGGTTGCTCTCAGTTCTGTTATTTTGGAAACATCTGATTTCTCGTTTGTTCGGATTTCATTCAATATTCATTCATTAATAGCTTAATGCAGTAGAACCCCCATTAACTGACAGGCTTGTGGGACACCGGGATCTGTTGAATAATCCAATTTCTGAATCTCCAGTGTGGCTAATCTTAGTCAACCATTTAGTGTTGTCAGCAGTAAACTTGGTTAAGAGATGAAAGAGCTGCTCAGTGTTACATGGATAAATAGCTGATTAGTTGGGAATGAGGTCTAATTTTCATCTGGATGTGAACACAGATCAGCATAGTATAGCTGAATTTGGAACAATTGTGGGTGTAGGACATCAGATACAAGAAGCATCCATCTTGTTCAACACCACACAATACCAGTGTACTGAGAGCCCAGTCATGGGGGGTGGGTGATATTATCTTCAGAGTCCTGACACTCACTTGATGACAAGCTGAGCCCACTGCCCATTCATTCATATTTCAGAGGGGAAGGAATCCACTTCATTCTCATTCATTCCCATGGAGAATGGCTGAGATCCTCAATTGTGCTTGCAAGATGTACATTGACAGTTATGTCGTTACACTGTGGTTGGGCTATACTGCTCTTCTTCTGAATACCAGCATTGTGCAACTGATTATGTATCTGCCAGTGTCCCTATTTATAGTCCCACTGAGCAGTGGGGAAGGCCCAGTGGTTGTTTCTGCGATCCCAGTGAATAAAATGACACATCCAAGGCACTGACAAATACTTGTGCGCCAGTCAACATCTCTTGTGGAACACTGCTGACCCAACCCTGTACTACACAATGGTAAAAAAAAAATTAAAAAAATTAAAAAAATCAGTGGTGTGTGTCAGGGAACATAAAACATGTGTATGACATGAACAGGATTCCAACCATTATTTCTTTCGATTTTCCTTGGGGGGGTTTTCCGGGCTGTGAGGCCATGTTCAGGAATAGTTTCTTTCTGATGTTTTGCCTGCATCTATGGCTGACATCCTCAGCGAATGGCCTTGGAGCACAACCATGCATGATTCAAATATTGTACTCAGAATACTTTTTTAAAAATCTGGAAAGACCCTCTGTGTTCCATGTAGTTGGGCTGAGTTTTTAATGATAATCAAATATTCAACCAGCATTCTGAATTCTCAGTTGTGCCTGAGGCCATTTCTCTGAGGAAATGTCCTCAGAGGCCATTTGTCTGAGGATGCCAGATGCAGGTGAAACATCAGAAAGAAACTATTCCAGAACATGGCCTCACAGCCCAGAAAAAAAAAACAAGGAAAATCTATGGATGCCAGCCGTGAAAGCCTTCAACTTCCCATTATTTCTTTCCTTCGGATGATCGTATCTTGCAGCCATCCAAATATTCTGGCAGTTGTTGGAGCCTGTGCATTCTCCTCTATTAAAAGGTTCCTTGCAGAAGGAGCTTAGCTATCAACACCTTCCTTCTCCACCATTCCTTGCCTGGAGATGGCAGTCAATGGGAACCCACTCCGGAGAACTCATCTGACTACCATCTTCCTGCTGGTCTTTTGTCTTTGCAGAATGGGTGGGCAAAGTGCAGCCCTGTGACCAAATGTGGCATGAAGACTATATCTGTGTCCCTTTGTCCACCTAGACTTTTGGACTTCCCTTTCTCTAGCCAAGAAAAAAAAGGGGTGAAATCCCAATTGCTGAAGTCTTCAGGAATGGTGATTGACATTTTAAATGAGTTTCAGCCCTTTCCCCACCAAAAAAAAAAAAACTCCCCCCCCAAAAAAACTAAAAGTGGACTTCAAGGGATGGAGATGGTAGTGGTGGGGACAATGGTGGTGGTGATGATGCTATTTTGGGCAGTCCGCACATCTTCCAGAGGATCTCAAGGACAGACAAATTCTCCTGAAATTGCCACAGCTGATGACCTCTGCATTAGAGAGTGTTGAGAATTAGAGTGTCCCAAGGTGTTAGCCCTTTTGGGGATACTCTGTGAAGTTAAAACTGTTAAGAGTTAAATTTCTTGTAGCAGACATCAGTTTAAAAACATGACACAATGTAGGTTACTTTGCCCTGAATTCAAACTGACTCCAAAAGCAAAAGAGGCAGGCAGCTTCAAGTTAAAATACTTAAAACTTTACTAATAGCTATGCATTTACAATACATGTTCATGGAGACCCTACATCCTAACAAACTAATGACTGGGTATGGGTATGAGATGGATGCTTCATCTTAACACACAATCTTGATGAGAAGGAAGCATGGCAGTGAAAGAGAGTAGAGAGCCAAGAGAGAGTATAACATGGTAACAACAGAAGCTGAGAAGGGATCTATCCTTCTTTATATGACCAAGACCAAAGGAAGAGTCCTAGAACACATAGCCTTGCTGCTTGGTTGCAAACTATTTACAACCATGCACTTTAAAAGTAGAACAAGCAAGTTCTTGAATGAGAGAAAGAGAAGGAGTTTAACATGCAGGAAATTCTGTCCTACCCAGGACCCTCTTGCCCTAATGGCAAGAGAGTGGGTGGAGGGGGAGAGAGACAGACAATGATGGATTTTTCCAATAGCGAGAAGTCTTTTTTAAGGTCCTGCCTTGAAAGTACCAGGTTATGTGCTCACTGTAACCAGAGATACTGGACTGTCGTAGACCATGCCTGGACGGGGGAGCCTGTGAGTGGTCTACTGAAGAGTCTCCATGTGAGGTCAGGAGGAGGATGCCACTGTACCCCTATAGGCTGGTGATACTGCATGACACCATCCTCCTCTCATCCTTCATTCATTCTCCCTCCATGCTGGAGGGACAAAAAGTGGTGCCTTTTTCGTCCCTCCAGCATGGAGGAAGGACGGGAGGAGGATGGGGCATCCAGTATCGACTGCTAGAAGAGGGACAGTGGCATCCTCCTCCTGATCTCCCCGGGGCTTTTTTTAAGAGCATCTGATAAAGTCCTCTGACCCATTGGTATAATTTAAGAAAAGTCTAGAAATAATTTGTGAAAAGATGTTACCCCTCCAATTGGTGGTGGTGGTGGTGGATGTTAGCACTGAGTTAAAAGTTATCAAAGCTATTGAACACTCAGGTTAGTGGGTTGAGTAACGATTAACGTTTCCTTATTTTTATTCCTTATTTGGGGGACTAATTGTGGGGGGGCATTTTGGGCCATTTTCATAGATTCTTTAATTTCAAGCTAACATGTTACCAATGCTTTTTAATGACTGATGTGTCAAATTTAATTTTATAATGTGCTCAAAAAGAGATGAATGCCAATGAATTAATTCTCGGATTAGCATTAATGCCAATGAATTAGCTTGAGTGCTAATGTTTCCAAGTTCTGTACTTAACCCAATACCCTTTTGATTCCTTTCCCTCCCTGCCCCTCCCCAAATGACACTATTACACCCAACTCGTGAAAGCTGATGAGAGAGTTTAGAGATGTCAGCAGTTCTATTTTATTAATTTTAGCAAGCAGGTCCTATAAGTCTTTGCAAATGTGCTGTTCCTACAGATGATATTGGGGAATTACTTTGGAGATAGCTAGGGAATAATGGACATTCCTAGATGATACAAGCAGCTTTGCATTGCTAATGCTAGGATTAGAACAGGGCCAGATAGGGCTGAGCTAGAAGGGAGGCACATTTTGTGAATGTTTCCAGCAGCTCTGCTTTTGGCCGTGATTTACTGATTGCATAGAAAGAGGATTAAAAATGCCCCGTATGCAAAGCAATGCTTCCTGCACTGGCTTTTTCTTGTCCTCATTAACAGAGATGCATAGGGAAATGTAGGTGGCCATGTAGCATAGTGATGCCATCCCATTTAGGATGTGATCTCTAGTTGGTTGGGGAAAAGAATCATTGATCTTTCTGTCAATTGTCATTACTTGCCTTCAAATCTGCCTGGCTGTGTATTGCAAGCTTAGCCTCTGCCACCAGGCAGATGGGTTCTGGAGTCCTTTTCAGCATAGTAGACAAACATTAACAGCTGTCCAGTGGCATTGTTGTTGGCCATTATTGCAACCCTATGAGTGACCTTCCAAGAGCCTTGGTCATCAACCGCCCTGCTCTGATCTTTCAAACGCAGGTCTTGCAAACCCATGGCTGCCTTGATTGAATTAACCTGCCTGTGGTACAATCTTTCCCTTTTCCTACTGCCTTCCATTTTGCCAAGACTTCTCGTGTTTTCCAATGAGTCACATCATCTCATGCGATGTCCAAAGTGCAACAGCCTCGGTTGAATCATTGTGAATTATAAAATGACTTTTCTGGCTTTTATGTCCTGTAGCATCCAAAAGGTTAACTTGTATTTAGTAGTCTCTCCTAGATAGTGTCACATTTAGTCTGGCAGTTTAAGGTTGCGAACAGCCCTGGGAAACAAACTTTTCTGTTCAGATGCTGCCAGCCCTGTTCTCATAGCTATTGTGATGGGAGATGTGTCATACCTGCACACTTTGATTTCCTGTGTTTCCTTGTAGATTGTATAAACCTTGGGAGCTCATCATCCATGGACCCAGGGAACCCAGCCTAGGGAACCCATTAAGATAGCCACATGGAACTGAAGTGTCAGCTATGGAGTAGCCTGAGTATGAACTGACTACAGTCTCAATTCTACCCCATGCTGTGAGGGGGTGATGGAATCCATCAGGTAAAGGGCTGTGATGCTTTCTGTAGACCTACTGCTGCATCATTTACCAACTATAAAGATTACCTTACCAGAGCCATGAGTCTCAGTTTTCAGTACTAAATGAAGTCCTGAGTTGCCTGGAATTGTAGCCAATTTTAGCTCAAAACACTAAATAAGATAGCATTGTTATCTCTTTTTATTCACTACCGTCTCACCAGTTGTCTGGGATCACCCATGTAACTCATTGAGGAAAGCAGGCGAAATGAATGTTCTGAAGAAACAACAAAGATAGGAGAAAATTGTGTCGAGATTTAAAAAACCTCACAACTGAGGGTTTTTGGGGGGAATAATTTGACTCCATTCCCAGCAAAAGAACTACTGCTGATCCAAAAATAAAATCAGGAGATAACATGGCACAGTCCTAATGCCAACTGCTAAATGTCAAAGATTTGCCTCCTGGACGGTTATCTCTGGGCTTAGCAAAATCTGTCAACTGGTTGTCAGATATTGCTATATTCCAGGACCTCTGAAATGAGCTTCTAACTCTTCCTCCTCCAAAGGGATTGCACACCTAGTTCAGGCCTAGCTTGCATTTAAGTGACTGATAGAATTCACTCCTTTAGACTCTCCTGCTTTACAGCACTTTGGTTGCTCCAGGCATAATAAAATATGTTGGCAGCTTGTCAAAACTCCCTAGATCTGGAGTGGGCCACTGTAGCAGGGGTAGGGGCTAATGTCATGCTCCTGGGCCCATTTAGGAACCACATGGGCTGCCAAAAATGCAGCAATTAAAAAAATTGCAAACGGGTTCTTCTGGGTAGTGGAGCAGGGAGGAGGAGATTTACAACAATTTTAAAATGTGAATTCCCATGCCTAGGGGCTTCTGTGTGAGCTTGTTCACCCTTTTAGAGGGATGAGAAAAAAAGTTAGGCTGTGTCCACTAAAGAGATCAGCAACTGCCAAACCAGCCTTTGAGGTCCACACTTTACAGGCATTATTTCAGTCTGCTAAGGGACACATTTTGTGCAATGGGTGTATGTGTGTGTGTGTGTGTGTGCAAAAGGAAATAGGATTATGTGCAACTGGCAATATGAGCTATAATCAAGAGTAAGGCAAAAAACCTTATTCATTTGGAATGAGGGATGCATCTTTAAAAAAAAAACTAATGAAAAAAGAGAAAGAAATTGTATGTTTAGCCTGGAGAAGAGAAGGTTGAAAGGTGACATGATAGCCATGGTTAAATGTTTGAAGGGATGTCATCCTGAGGATGGAGCAAGCTTGTCTTCTGCTGCTCCAGAGACTAGGACATGGAGCAATTGACTTTAACAACAGGAAAAGAGATTCCACCTAAACATTAGGAAGAACTTCCTGACTGTAAGAGCTGTTCAACAGTGGGATGCACTGCCTGGGAGTTTTGTAGAGTCTTCTTCATTGGAGTTTTTTAAGCAGAGGCTGGATGGCCATATGTCAGGAGTGCTTTGATTGGGTAATACCTACATGTTAGGGGATGGACTGGATGGCCCTTGTAGTCTCTTCCGACTCTATAATTCTATGATTCCATGAAATTTATTTATTTATTTAATTAATTTATATGCCACCTTTCTCTTGGAGTGGGACCCATGGCAGCTTACAAAAAGAATCAGCTAAAACCTGAACAATAAAATTTTAAACATAATTAAAAAATACATTGACATCACATTAAAAATTGTAAATGTTACCTTTCTTATATTCATAGTCTATTATTGGGATGAACTACTTGACTAGTCAAAAACACTCATATTAAACTCCACAAGAAAGACGTTTGCACTGGTATAAAGCAATTAATAACATCAAATAGTACAGTTTAAATCCTACCATCAGTTCCAACCAGCCTAGACTAATTGTATCAATTGAATGTACCTACCTGTTGACTCATCATTCAATAATTGATTCCATGAATCTACTTGACTTGAGACTAACCAACAGGATTCTACCTACCTGACTGAACCAAATGTCACACAACAGGTCTTCTTAAGCTATTTGGTGTGGGGGACTGGAAGGGTTTTTACTGGCATGTATCAGAGACAGGATCATGTTTGTGCCCATTGTTTCTAACTGTTTCTCTCTTTCCTGGAAACTCACTGCAGACCAGCAGACAATGGTTGTCATCTTTAAGCTGACATGTATCCAGGTGAGTGCACCTCCAGCCCATAGGCAAAGACAGTGGAGAAACAAATCCAATTCCAGACATTCATAAGTTGTCTGTGGAAGGAGAAATATGGTCCATTCAATTCAAGGTTGAGACATGAGTCCTGAGCAGGGTCCAAAGCTGATAAAAAAGTCACAAGAAAAAGTAATTCAAGGTATATGCTAAAGCTCAGAAATCCACAAAGCCAGACACATCAGAAAATGTCACAAAGGGAGTGTTGGAACTGATTGTTTGCAGCAACAGAATGGTCTTGGCTGAGCCAGCTGTATAGCCAGCTGTACATCAGTCCATTTGGCCTAATTGGCCAAGTGTTTTCCTCTTGAAGCTAATCAAGGCATTTCCTGTTCCTTTGCAGCCAGCTTTTTAATCTATGATGCTTCATAGAATGAAGTACCTCCATAGCTTTCTCATGGTCTTCGAGAGCTGCATGGGATGGTTCAGACTCTGATGGACTGCCAGCTTCTTCAGGCCCTGAGTGGAGCCTCTTATCTCAGCTCCCCTCTTCCCCTTCCTTGTGTTAGCCTCCTCCAAGTAGGATATGACAATAGCACACAGATGGGTACCAGTCCATGGACCACCACTTTGAGTAGCATTGTTATGCGTTACAGTGATCATGTCAGCATTTCCTGTGTTTCAAGATGGTTAAGCAGTAGAACCCTGCCCCTTTGTCCACTCCTAGATTTTAAGTTCTTTAAAACGGGGCCACCAATGACTTTTTTTTTTTTTTTTGGCTTTCAGGGAGAAGAAAACTTGAAAGAGAATAGTTGCATAATATGACCATTTGGATTGTCAGAAATTGCTGCTCATTAAGAACTCCGATCTGCTTCCTCGCCTGCCCAAGTAAGTATTCATGTCCGTTCACCATGGGTTGTGTTTTAGAGAGAGAAAAAGACCCTTCTTCCTTCTGTGACAGAGCAGACCATGCATGCTGATGGAAAGTAAATTTTGGAAACAGTTTTTCTGCACAGATAACCATATTTTGGAGGGGAGGTTAGGTTGAAAAAGAAACTGTACCTCAGATCTCCGCAATCATTAAATGTCAGGAATTTCATTTTCTCCAAAGGCTGAAGGCCCATCCCGTCCACTGTGCCTTCTTTTAGAGAAGGAATGAGAGGGAAAGGAAGGTGAGCATTAGCGAAGCTCTTTGACTGTCATATATTTATATATCAAAGAGTCTTCCCTTTTTGTGTGATAGGCAAAGTGTTCTAGAAGAACAGAAGCGGCTTTGGAGAGAAGGCAGTGTAATTCTAAATGCTCAGGCCTGGAGATTTATTAATATAATGTGATCATGCTTGTAAAAAGGTGTCAGGATGCAGAAGGAATTCAAATAGCAGAGCAAGAAAGAAATAGGATGAGAGAGAGAGGGAGGATGCAGAGAAATAAAATGCTCCATGGAGCCAAGGCAGCAAGATGGAATAACAGTTCAACCCGGGATGTGTATCCACAAGACCCATATCCACAGGGCCCATATCTGCAGATTCACTTACCTGCATCCAAAAAAATGGTCTCTCTGGGCATCTTCTAGGTCCTCCAGCATGACTCTATGGTATGCTTCTGCTGGAAGTCATTCATTTTGATAGGATTTACTATTATCTGTGTTTTCCACTATCCTTAGTAAGTCTGGAAACAAGTCCCCCGGCAGATATGGGGGTCACACTGTATAGTGGATTTGGCTTATCTGCAGTTCATGGCCAAGTTTTCATGACTGCTCTGTAGACAGCCAGAATAGGTCCCCTAAATATTTAGACCAGGATGGGGAAAGTACAGCCTGGGGGGCCATGTAGCCCCCAAGCCAATTTTGTGCCCTTGCCCCTCATCACCCCTGAAATATTCTAACCCAGAGTGACCTGAAAATTGTCTTTCTGGTCACTTCGTGTTGAAGTAAAGGCTTCTCATGGGCCTAAAATGCCCAAGGTGGGACCCCAAAATGACAAAATTGCCTTCTCGAGAGAGCATGGGGCATTTGGGTGAAAAATTGTTTGTTTGTTTTTATTCCCAGGTGAGGGTGGAAGAAATAGGTTGTCACCCAAGGACTCTGGAGTGGCAATGCTGTCCCCTAATCTCCAGGCTTTGACCAGTGAACAACCCTGGACCAGAAGCTTTTATAGGGACTTCAAAGTGTATCACCTAACCCACTCTGGCCTATAAGATTAGGATATTCCTTGATTCAGCACTATTGCGGATGGTTTCCCTGTAGTTTCCTCTTTTCATCAATGTAACCCATCGCAGGTGGAATCTCTGTGTGGTGCATACAAGCCATGGTGTCTTGGTGGAAGGTTTCCCTCATCTCTGCACTCATCCTCCAGGGCACTTGACCAACCTGCAATTCCTTCCTTTTGACCACAGTTATATAGTGGATCCAGGGACAAACATGAAAGCGAAGAGAGAGGATCACCTGACCTGCTCTACCCTTTCAGAATGAGGGGGTTCTCTTGGTTGGTGGATGGTTATGCATTTGGTTGGTGGAGGACTATGCATTTCCTGTCTTTGAGCTTGTCTAGATGGGAAATTTACCCTGTCTTGTGCCCATCTTAGAACCCTGCAGTCTTGACAAAACAAGCTTTGCTCCTGGGCAATCCTCAGGGCAAAGATGGGATAAAGCCCAATAAAATGTTGTTGGAAAATAAAATATTTGGAAACAAAAAACACCTACCAAAACCTGCTTCTTTCCAGAAAAAAAACAGATTGGGTCCCACATGGCCATGGGAGCCCTTACTAGCATGCCAGCTTGTCACTGCAGTTGCTGCCCACATCACATTCTCTGAACCCAGGAAGGAATCCTGGAGCATGTGACCAAGGCTAGTCACAAGCAGGAGTTCTTGATCACATGATGCGGGCTGACTTCCTGGCTATGGAGAGTGGAATGTGGGCAGCAGTATGTGCAACGGGCCCAGGACTCAATTATAGGCCATGGTAAACAGGTGAGGCTTTATGGCCCCCTTGAAGACCCACATTGATGGGGTCTGACATCCTTCAATTGAAACAGGGTTCTCTAAGCATGAAGCCAGCCCCAACAAGGCTCTGCTCTTCATGCCCACCCACCTAATTGATTTTTCCAGCTTTTGGTGCATAGAAGAAGAAAGTTCTTTTGGCAGGGAAGTATTCATAATGTTGTCTGGATGGGAAAGTTATGTTCATTAATGGAATGTTCCCTCCAGCACCTTCTGGTGGTACTAAACTCAATTTAGCAGGAGAAGTTCAACCACCAAAGACAATAAAATCACCGTTATATGAGCTCCAATTAAACTTCTCGATTGTTTCTAAGTGTTTAATTGACCTTGTTCTCCAGAGTTATTGTCTGGTTAGTTTATGACTCTCTTCAACAACCTCCCCACCTTCTGTATTCCCAGTTTGGGTCTCAATTAGCACTGGGAAGGTATGAATATTGACTCTGTCAAGTTCTCTGCATCAAAAGCTACCTATCCAGACCAAAGCAAATTTGTCAGCCATCTCAGAACTAGAGTTGCTGCAAGAGGCCCTCCATCCATCCCAACTGCCACTGCTCTGGCCTTGGAGGGATGGAAGAGCAGACAGCATCTGCTCAACTTACCGTATATTCCGGCGTATAAGACGACTTTTGAGCACCCAAAAGTGCCCTCCAAAATTGACAGTCGTCTTATACGCCGGATACACTTTGCTTCACCTGCCTGCCTATCTCCTGCCTCTTCGCAAACGGAGCGAAGAGGCAGGAGATCGGGCAGGGGGTGAAGCAAAGTGCTCCTCCCTGCCACCCGCCCACCCCCCGTGCTTCCACCCCCCCTCCCGAAAGTCGCGGAACCGCGGCTTTGGGGGGGGTGGCTAGGAAGCCCCCTCCTCCCTTCCCCCACCCACTCCCCGTGCATCCACCCCCCTCCCTGAAAGCAGCAGAACCGCGGCTTTCAGGGAGGGGTGGTGGTGGAGAAGCCCCCTCCCTCCCTTCCCCCCGCCCACCCCCCGCTCGCCCACCCCCCTCCCTGAAAGCAGCGGAACCGCTGCTTTCAGGGAGGGGGGTGGCGGAGAAGCCCCCTCCTCCCTTCCCCCTGCCCACTCCCCATGCATCCACCCCCCTCCCTGAAAGCCGCAGAAACGCGCTTTCAGGGAGGGGGGGTGGCGGAAAAGCCCCCTCCTCCCTTCCCCCCACCCACCCCCCGTGCATCCCCCCCTCCCGAAAGGGAGGGGGGCTGGGAAGCCCCCTACTCCCTGCCACCCTCCCACCTTCCGCCCAGCCACCCCCCTTCCCCAAAGGCTCGCTTTGGAGAGGGGGGTGGCTGCGAAGCCCCCTCCCCCCTGCCACCCTCCGCCCAGCCTCCCCCCTTCCCCAAAGCCCCGTTTGGCCGCACAGCCTGCGGATCCCCCTCCTGCGCTCCCTCCTGGAAGGGAGCGCAGGAGGGGCATGCAGAGGCTGCGCGGCCAAACCGCGATTCGCCCCTTCTCCCCACCTTCCTGGAAGGTGGGGAGAAGGGGCGAACGTGCCCGGTTTGGCCGTACAGCCTCCGGATCCCCTTCCTGTGCTCCCTCCTGGAAGGGAGCGCAGGAGGGGCATGCAGAGTCTGCGCGGCCAAACCTGCGATTCGCCCCTTCTCCCCACCTTCCTGGAAGGTGGGGAGAAGGGGCGAACGTGCTCCTTTTGGGCGCACAGCCTCCGCATCCTCCTCCTGCACTCCCTCCTGGAAGGGAGCGCAGGAGGGGCATGCGGGGGCTATGCGTTGGAAGAGGGGGGTCGTCTTATAGGGCGAATATATCACAAACTCTGCATTTTAGCTTAAAAATTGGGGGGTCGTCTTATACGCCGGGTCGTCTTATACGCCGGAATATACGGTAATTTCCTCTCCCTCTGCCAGTCCCTTTTTCTTATGGGTTTTTTTTTTTTTGGTCTTTTTTAGACTCTAAGCCTGAGGGCTGGGAACTGTCAACATAATAATTTATAAGCCACTCAGAGAGCCTTTTTTGGCTGAAGGGTGGGATATAAATACAGGTTGACCTCTGTATCCATGGATTTGGTGTCAGTGGTTTCACTAATCCACATCTGAAAAAAAATCTGTTCTCTCTAGGCATTTCTAGGTCCTCTAGTGCAATTTTATGGTCAACCTCTGGCCTTCATCTCATTGAAAATAATAGGGTTCTCGCAGTATGCACAGATCTCTTTCCTCCCATCTCTATGCTAGTCTTTATTTCCAACCCCCCTCTCCTCCTAACTCCCTTCTCTCTCACACGCACAGCTGGTCAGTTGCCATCCATGAACCTCTCCTGTCCTGTTTACCCATTAGTCTGTGGCACTAATTCCCCTTTGTTTCCCCTGTCCTTTGTGCCTGTTGCCACTTGAGCATCTCTGCTCTTTGGACTGGTACAGGAGCCTAGCCTAGCATCCCTTCAATGTGTTCCTCTATCCAAACATTTCCTCCTATCTTTGATAGCCTTGTGTGAGTGCTTGAAGCTTGTGTATTGGTGCAAATGCTGTTTGGACTATTTTTAGTAAAAACCATTTTAGTTTATTTTTGCTTCCTGGACTTGAGTCTCTTCAGTGAGTACTGATATACACAGGTAAAAGACCCCACAGTTACCTGGCCTCTCGCATGCCAAACTGAGCTAATTAAAATTTCCCAGACTTAGAGTCAGACATGCATGGAAATTTCACAGACCTCTGCAATTTGGGTAACACAAACTGACAAACATCTGAATGAAATTGCTATAGATAGGATTGCAATATCACAAATACATAAACTGATACAACCTGGAACATGCCACATTATCCAACAATACCTCTTTGGTCTCCAGATTCTTGGATAGAATCAAAATCACTGATGGTCCACAATTCCTGCCAGCACTACCTGGTAAACTGAGACTGTGAAATGGAGAGAAAATATTCCCCCATCACACACACACATGTACACACTCTCTGTTTCTCTCAAAACACAAACACACATTCACACACACCAGGTGAGAAGACCTGTAAGCACCTACTCTGGTCACCACCACCTCCCTGGATGAGGTATTTCCTCTTATCTCAAGGAAGATTCAGGGATGGAGCATTGCAAAACAGACTTCCCTTCCTCCCCGCCTCCTGAAGGTCAGCATTTCCTTCCCACCAAAGAATTTAATTAGGCTTCTATAAAGTGGTGAGATTTAGGAGTTGAACATTTTTAGCTCCCCTGCTGGGATCGCTCATGAATATTAACTATGAAGAGAGAGGGAGGAGAAGCGAAAGAAGACTCCGGAGAGTCCTCTCTCTCTCTCTCTCTCATAATCCTGGCTCTCTCCATCATTTTGCTCAGCCTTCCTCTGATTCACCCAAGGGTTATTATTACTCCGCAGGGGATTTCTCCATAAATTACAGACTGAGGATGGCAGCCAGAGAAGTTCACCTCACACCCATCCCTGATTGAAAGAAGAGGGGGGAAGACATTGTGGGTGACTACAGGCAGTACCTCACAGGCAGGGAGTAAATATATATTTATCTTCTGTCACCTGTACTGGGCAGAAGACATGGGTGGCTGCACCTGTAAAGAAAGATGGTGTTTGCTGGAAATGGAGGGGGGGCAGGCACACCATGCTGAAGAGATGCTTTCTTGAGACGTCACGGGAAGGATTATCAGTTTTCCCTGTTCTTTAGCACTCAAAGAGATCCATGGGGGCTTATCACACTACACTGTCATAGGACTATCATTCCACTTTAACTGCTATGGCTCCTTCCTGTGGAATCCTGGGCTTTGCAGTTTA
The DNA here is from genome assembly GCA_030847615.1 of Gambelia wislizenii. Taxonomy (NCBI): domain Eukaryota; kingdom Metazoa; phylum Chordata; class Lepidosauria; order Squamata; family Crotaphytidae; genus Gambelia; species Gambelia wislizenii. The sequence continues at coordinate 39,005,537 of JAUMIR010000007.1, forward strand.
GTGAAGGGCATTTAGCATTCTCAGCCAGAGAGCTCTTAGTCTTCACTAAACTACAAACCCCAGAATTCCGCAGGAGGCAGCCAGAGCAGTTAAAGTGGAATAACAGTGCTATAACAGTGCAGTGCAAACAAGCCAAAGTCTCCAGGCTGTGAAGGTTGCAGTATGAGCCTGCAGCCAGACTCTCAATGTCAGTTCAAATCACTGTTGGCATGCACAGGGACCCTGGAACTGTGTTGTTGTTGTTTTGTTGGGTGGGGGAGGACTCAACATAGGGTGGCAGATTGGTTTCAATTTTGCCTACTTGCATGTACTTACAGGAGGGCAAAGGATTTCCCCATCCCTTGACATTCAAGAATCCCTAAATATGAAGACTTTTACAAGGACAATGCATACTTAGAAGTACCCTCCATGTGAAGGCCACACAGAATAGATTTCAGGCAGCCTCAATTATTCCTCAGAGGGCTCAATGACCATCCCCACTGCAAATGAGCCACCATTTTTAAACAGCAACAACAACAAATGAAGAACACTGCTGGATCTGACTAAATGCCAAGGCCTCTTTAGCCAAATTTTCTGCTGGCATTATGGTCCGTCAGTTATCTATGGGAAGACTTTGGAGAACATGAATGTGGCTTCATTCTTTTCATCTTTTAGAGTGCCAGATGCAAGGGAAAAGTGGCCTGGGGCCTAAAGGCTGACCATTTCCAGTAAACAAAAACTGGATGAGAAAAACTTTGGTTCATGGATCCCAATGATGGAATTTTGCAGCTACAGTGAATCCACAGTGGGTGAGGCCAGCTGGCCTTGAAGATGAGACACGATGCCAACTAGAAGGAAAACCACAGGGAAATGTATTGTTTTTATAGACAGGCTAAGGACAGCATAGAAACATTGAGGGAAAGAGAAGAGTATTGTTCATTTTCAGACTGGGCTAAATAAAGAGCGTTGGAAAGATAAAGACACCTACATTTACAGCTTGGCAGACTCCCAATCAGCATTAGAAAACAAAAGGCCCATTTTTAAAAAAGCTGTAATGTTGGCTGTGAAATAATACAGAGAAAATAAACACAGAAGCCTAATAATGATTTGTAAATGTTTTATTATAATTGCTGTTACCTTATAGGCTGGTTTCTTAAAATAAGAATAGAATTGATGCCTTGATATAACAAAGGGGAATAGTTTAGTAAATTAACCTTGACATAGGCCTTGTCCAGATGGGCTATTTACCCCATCTTGGTCCCATCTTTCAGCCCTGCAGTTCTAACGATGCAGGGCTTTTGCCCCATTTTGTCCCCAGGTAGTCCTCACAACACCTGGGACAAAGATGGAGCTAAGACAGGATGTAGCCCAATAAACCATGATATTAAAATAGCCAGAAAAATCTGTTTCTCTTCAGAAGAAATGGATCGGGCCCCATGGACCACTGGAGATGTTACTGCCACACCGGCTCATCACTGCAGATGCCATCCACATCACACTCTCCAGATCGAGGAAGGAGTCCTGCAGCATGTGACAATGCTGGTCACAGGCAGGGGGCTTGGCTCACATGCCATGGACCAGCTTCCTGGCTTTGGAGAGTGGGATGTGAACAGCAGCAGTGGCTACAGCGATGGGCTGGCATGGCGGTCTGGACTCCATCCAATTTTCTGCCAGTAATAAGGGAGGAATGGGCCAGATCTGTGGCCAGAATATGCCAGCGGAGAGCTGGCGTATTCTGGCCCATGTAGATAAGGCCATAGTGTTTTGATTTAAATCTTTATAAATAAATATTTTCTTCTTTATTTACTTTTAGGATTATTGGTATAGGTGTTTAGGCTTAAAGTAAGAATGAGTCTCTCTTTTATGATTATATAACAGAACAATAGCATTTTCATACTCATAAATTTGCTAAATGCAAGGGGGGAAATAGTCAGAATAAGTTTCTTACATGGTGTGATTCATCAAGGGTTGGCTGCTAACATTTATTGCTAAGGGTGCTCTTATCAATAAGCAATGCTCTTTGATAGCCAGACTCCCGAAATACAGAGGACAAAGTTATAAGATCTCAGATCAAGTGCATACTACCAAGGACAAACGTGGGGTACAGACATCTCTGACCTTTTGGTTGTCAAAAAGGAGGATTTAAGATATGAATTTGGGGAACAAAAAATAGATAAACCTTTGATCCAACAACACATTTGGGCAGACAATTTTTTAAATTGGCATCAAGCTTTAATGAGATAGCTAGGGAAGAAAACCAATGAGGTTATAGGGGAGGATCTATGAAAAGTTAGGGCTATAAAGGATGGGAACAGCTGAAAGGGAGGACACCCCTTCCTTAAAGACTCCCCCCACTTTTTAGGACCTCTTTCTTCACACAATTCCCCCCTTTTTTCATACACATTCCTTTTCTATAGTTCTTCACCCTGCCCCCTTGCTTCTCTCTTCTCTCCTTCATTCTCTTTTCTTTTTCCTTTGAGGCTTGGAAGTTTCCGACTTCTCTCAAGAGGAGAGAAGAAAGCTAACAGGTTGCATTTGGGGCTAAAGTCGGGTCCAGAAATTTCTCTTTACAATAGGAAAACATTTTCAGATGCTTGGGCAAGAAGAACATGGGATTCTCTTTTCCATATTTTTCCTTATACCTTGGTGTGGATTCCTTTTTCTTAATTCTCCTATTTTTGCGGCTGGACTTCATGAAGAGACTCTACACCTCAAGCAGGTACATATATAATTTACATTTTTTACTTAGGTTACCTTTGGTTCAACCTTTTCATGCTTTCCCTGGGCTGAGCCAATACACAACTGATCCAAAATTATCTGAAATACTAGGGATCTAATTAAAGTAGGCCAATTTCCCAGAGAGTCGCTTTGTCAAGTGATTCTGCTTATTTGTAAAACATTATGTTGTTTTGTACTATTTTACTTTGGCTCATACATTCAAAATTTGATTATGAGGGTGGGGAGAGATGAAGTTCATCTGAGAGAATAGTTCATCTGCATACTTTTCCCCCCTCGGCGTTTGCTGAAGTCACTGTGAGTGAAAAAGCAGCCAGGTGGGAAGAGGAAGGAAACTTTTTGAGTCAGCATCCCATATACATTATTACAGGGAGAAAGGGGAGTGAAATAACTGCAGAGATGGAGGCAGAAGGCTCCATAGTTGCCTGCTGCAATGTATGTGCGATGTTTGTCTTCTTGCCAGAAAACCTCACCAACTACACCTGCAGCAAGTGCAAATTGGTAGATCTCTTGGAAGAGAAGGTCAATGCACTATAGCTACATGTTGAGCCCCTTCAGTACATCAGAGAAAATGAGGACTTCCTGGATAGAATGCATGGCCTCAAGGAATGTGGTGCTGCCCAAGGTGCTGAACCTCTTTCAACAGGAGGAATCAGTACTTTGGATTTGTTGTTGTTGCTGTGTACCTCCAAGTTGTTTTTGACTTATGGTGACCCTAAACTTATCATGGGGTTCTCTTTGCAAGCTTTGTTCAAATAGGGTTTGCTTTTGTCTTTGTCTGAGGCTGAGAGAATGTGACTTGCCCAAGATAATCCATTGGGTTTCCATGGCCGAGGGATGATTTGAAACCACTATGATACACTGTGTCCAAACAATAATTGGGCAACCAGCCACAGGCAGATTACTACACAGCCAATAAGCAGAGATTCAGCACAGTCAAGCTAAATGCAGGCAAAGGAATTAAGGAAGTGTGAAGTCAGACACTTACTTTACTAGCAATCAAAACACAAGTCCACAAGCAAAGTCCAATATACAAGGTCCAGGTCTGTCAAACAGAGTTCAAGGTGGTCCAGCAGAATCCAGGTCAGGCAAACAGAGTTCAGGGTGGTCCAGCAGAATCCAGGTCAGGCAAACAGAGTCAACAAACACAGTCCAGCTCAAACACAGTGAGCAAGAACATGACAGATACTCAGGTCACATAATCTCTGACAACCCCTGGAGGGCAGGGCTGCATATTTAACTAATTGCTGCTTCCTAGAAATATGCTGAGCCAGCCTCAAGCCCTACTTTTGTTGTCTCCATGCTGTGAAGGTAGGTATGGGTAAGGTAGGCATGGGTAAGTTGTCCTCTGTATCTGAGGTATCAGGACTCTCTGCCAGAGTTGGCACTGCACTATTGTGTGTGTCTGAGGCCTGTGGCTCTGGAACCTCTTCTGCTCTGGTTCAGCAGATCCTAGCATGTCCACTGCTTCAGTCTCTGAGTCAGAGTCCATTTCCAAGTTCTGCAAGCAGGGCATGGCACACTGGCTGTGGAAAATGGAAGAGGACTGAGAATCAGCAACTAATGCAAAAGTGGGGGAAATGCATCACATAGGTCTATACCCTCCAACTGTATCAATTTGCTGGGGACCATCCTGATTAACCCTCTATTGTCCCAATTTCACAGTTACTTTTAAAATATCCCAGTTTCTTTCTCCTCTTCCCCCCTTACAGTTACTTCAACTGCTGATTTCAAAGTGCAAAAGAAAATTGCACTCAGGGATGCAATTCTTCACTATTGTTTTTCTCAAAGGAAGAAATGAATAATTTTAAGCACATTTCCTTCCTATTGTGAAAAGTCTTTAAAAAATACATGATTTTTACAAGTCTATTCACATTTCAAGACTGCACAAAATTCACCTATAGTTGTTTGTAGAATAATATTTTTTTGTAAAACTGTTTCCTGTACAGAAAATACTTGTTAAATGCCAGTACTGCAAGTCACCACATTGTAAGTTCGATTCCAGAGGGCTCCAAGGTTCATTCAGCCTTCCATCCTTTAGACTTCCATCCTTCATTCAGCCTTTAGGTCAATAAAATAAGTACTTGGCTTGTGGGGGCAATTAGCTGACACACATTGGAAACTGCTTAATGCAGTGTAGATGTGTAAATTGCTATTGCTTAAAACAATTTGTAGGCCGCTCTGATAGCCTTGTGGCTGAAGAGCAGGGTATAAATAAATAAATAAATAAATACATGCAGACTTATTGTGTGCCTATTTACATGCGGTTGACTTGCATAGAAAATCAGCATTTCCAGTGCAGGAAACAGCAGAGAAATATTGTTTTCTCAACAGAAAATTGTTTTTTCCTGTTTTCTGTGCATAAAAACCATGTGTGAATTTTGCACCCATTAAGTCCCAAACAGTAAAGATTTTACTGTCAGTAGAGGATTCTTCTTCTCAGGAATTCTTGACTCTCGAAAAGAATATTTTTCACCATTTTTCTCCATGTATTTTTTAGTGTTCTTTCCATACCTACACTCAATTGACTCAGCAGCAGGGGAAAGAAGAGAGGAGGAGGAGGTACCTCACCCTACCCAGTGGGCTCGGGCAAAGCAAATTGCTGTAGCCTCTCCTAGCTGGTGTGTTCTTTCCCACTGATAACTTGGTCTTGACTCTGATGTTGCCTGTCCCAGTTTTCAATTGTGAAATGGTAGAGGATATGCAGGCTAAGTGTGCTTCCAAGGCTATTTTTGAAGTCCCCCAAGAGCTTCCTATTACTAAAAATGTCTTTGTGCCTTTGGGAATGTAGGATATGATTTTGTCATTCTTTTGAGCAATCCTTGTATGGTTTAGGTGTATTTTAAAAGCAAGAAATTAATTGAAAGCTGGGCCTAAAATAGTCCAATAGGTGGTTAAAATCAAGGCATACTCTTTTTTTAAAAAAAAAATGTTTCATAACCTTGGATAGCTCTTTTAAAGTTTGGACTAAACCCCAGAGTGGATTCATTGCTCCACTGACATGGGAACCACCAACTGCCCCTGCTTGAGGTGCTAATTTGACCTTGGTGACTTGACATTTCTCCTGGACCTTCTCTTCTGAATTATGGCCATCTTTGGCACTTCTTCCCTTCCCATTCCACCACCACAATGAACACCACTGTTGACAGGCCCTATGCCAGTTTGAAGTAATCAATAGCAGGGTTGCAGATTGAAGGGACCTGTTTGCAGCCATCAATCACACCCATTTACAGGGGGGTGGCTGTCAGGCCGCAAATGGAAAAAGAGATGATGTGAAACAATCCTGTCGGGAGGTTTTTAACACTCTTTACAAATTGCCACAGCGAAGAATAACGTGTTGCCTGTATTTATCCCTTCTCAAATTGTCTCTCCACTGAAGTCATCCATCTTCATTCATCACCAGTGGCACAGAGAGTGGAGGCAGCCACCTCATTATTTTGCATTTGTACACACAGCTGCGAGGATGAGACATCATGACAATCCATGGTATGATCCCTTCCCATGCCATAGAATCATGGAGTTGGAAGAGATCGCAAGGGCCATCCAGTCAACTCCCCTGCCTTGTAAGAATACACAATCAAAGCATGCCCAACAGTTGGTCATCCAGCCTCTGTTTAAAAACCTCCAAAGAAGGAGACTCCGCCACACTCTGAGGGAACGTATTCCACTATTGAATAGCTCTTAACATCAGGAAGTTCTTCCTAACGTTTAGGTGAAATCTTTCTTCCTGTAATTTGAATCCATTGCTCTGTGTCGTAGTCAATGGAGCAGCAGAAAACAAGCTTGCTCCGTCTTCAATATGACATCCTTTCAAGTATTAAAACATGGCTATCATGTCACCTTTTAAACTTCTTTTCTCCAGGCTAAACAGACCCAGCTCCCTAAGCCACTCCTCATAGGGTATGGCTTACAGAACATTCATCATTTTGGTCACCCTCTTCTGGACACATTCCAGCTTCTCAATATCCTTCTTGAATTGTGATGCCCAGAACTGGAAACAGCATTCCAGGTGAGGTCATAGGGAGATGCAAGACTGAAGATGCAGCATTTAGGCTGAGATCCTACATTGTACATACATTAAGAGTGGTTTGGCAATGCAACCAATTGCCCAGAGAGGTGGTGAGGTCTCCTTCTTGGGATGTTTTCAAAAAGGGCATGGACAGCTACCTGCTGGGAATGCTTTATCTGGAGATCCTGCATTGAGCAGGAGGTTGGATTAAATGGCCTATGAGGCCCCGTCCAATTCTATGCTTCTATGACTCTAAAACAAGCGTGGTCCATCTTCTACATGACATCCCTTCAGATATTTATAGATAGATATCATGTCACCTCCTAACGTTCTCTCATCCAAGTTAAAAAATACTACCCAACTCCCTAAGTCTTTCTTCATAAGGCTTGGTTTCTAATGCTTTGATCAGCTTGGTTGCCCTCCTCTGGACGTGTTCCAGCTTTCCAATATCATTCTTGAACTGTGGTGCCCAGAACCAGACAAAATATTCCAGGGGAGGTCTGACCAAACCAGAATAGGATCTGGACACTACACTGTTTTCAACTGGAGACTATACTCATGTCAATAGAGCCAAGAATTGCATTGGCCTTTTTGGCCACCACGCTATACTTTTAACTCACGTTTAGTTTTTGATTTGACTAATACTTCTTGATCACTTTCACATGTTGGGCTTGAAGGCAATGACCCACTCTAACTGCTGCTTTGCAGAAACTGGTAACTGATCCTGTTCATGGAGGTTGAATATATCCATTAAGGAGAATTAACACTTATGGCCTAGCCTTCATGAATTTGACTCATCCTCCTCTTAAGCCACACATTTTGATGTTGCCATCCTCTCTTCACTCATCAGAACAATCTCCACTGGACTCAGTAGAGCTTACTTCCAAGCAGAGATGAATAGACTTATCTTGTTTAACCATCGATGAGGCACTGGGCAATACTGACAGCTGTAGCTGCCACATCACTGCAGGGTGATGAACCCCACTCTGTAGTTTAATGCAAAGATTAAAGGTACTATTGAAGGTGCTGGGTTCATCTTTGGAGGGATAGGATTTGGTACCTTAGATAACTCCTTTTAAGTTTGGACTAAAACGCAGCACAGATTCACAGCCCCACTGTTATTGGATCCAGCTGTTGCTGCTCTGCCAACTTCTTGTGTTGTGTCTTCAACCTCCGCAGGGGTTGTGGAGATGACAGTTTTCTTGGCAGTAGAGAAATGCCACAATCTTCAGAAGAAATAAACCAACAATCTCCAAAGCCAACTTTCTTAATTGTGGCGGGTGGAACAGCAGCGGCATTAGTAATTATCTCTACTTATCTCAGTGCTGTTATTTCCATCTGTGGAAATGATGAAATGACCAACAGTTTGACAAAAATTAAACCAAAATACAGCTGGTTCCATTCCATTATCACTGGTGGTAGGTGGCCATGCAAATGAACTCCTGCTGTGATAGTCTGTTTGCTACAATGCTGAAATCTTGCATTTATCCATGATCAGTTCAAATATTTTCATTTAAACATAGAAGAAAGCAGTATGGGGGGGGGACATCCTGCAGTTCCTTGATATCAGTGCAAGTTTTGCTTTCTCTCTCTCTGTCTCTCTCTGTCTCTCTGTTTTAATTAGAACTTTTAATTACATTCTAATTAGGATTTTAATTATTTCCTAACTTTTATTACATATTGCTAACCAATCATGAATACATAAGCCTGTGTTCTCATTGTCACATATATTACAGTCAACAAAGGAATGCAAAACCACATCACATTTCAGAAGACAACCAGCAATATTTGAAAATGGCTACAGAATGGCTCCCGTTTTGAGATCAAATGGAAAAAAGAAAAAGAAAAAACAAATCTCTTCTAATTTTTCTTTTTCTTATCTATTTATGGTTGAGGCATCACATATCTGCCTGCTTTGTAAGGAATGGGAAGGCCTTTCTTTCTCCTGCTACTCCATGAGAAATTGTGCCAGTCCAAAACACCAGCAAAATAACCTCCACGGGATGGGGAAATGTCTCTCAACTGGGTGTTGAAACTGTAAAGCTGGTATGAACACTAGATGGGGAAAAATATTCATTACTTGGGTTTCCTAACACTTGGGAAAGCTTGCCTGAAAAGAATAGTGCAGGAATGAGTTTCTTCACACTTTGCAAAGTGTCCCGGGGAATTATTCTGAGTAGAAATACATGGTTTTTCTACACAAAAACTGTAGTATTTTGCACAGAAAACACTGTTTCTTGTGCAGAAAACAGACTGGATGAGAGCCTACATTGTGCTCATGAGGTACAAATCTACCCTGATGCAGTTACCTGGTGGTTGTGCTATACCACCCAGTCCCAGAGTCTATGCAATCGAATCTTCTCCCCCTAGCCATCTTTTCCTCCATGATTGTCTGGTTCTTTCCATTTCCCTGCATCTCACCATCTCTTTCCTGCTCACATCGCATCTCATCCTGAAAGTTAAATGTATCATTTCTGCCTGTGAATTTTTCTCTCCCTCATTTACCAGCCTTATGACTGAATGCTTCAATTTATTCACTGTCCAATGTCTTGGAGCCACTACCTTCTCATAATTTATGCCCTTTGCTGTCTGGTTTTATTTGGCTCAGCGATGTACTACTCAGGGGAGGGGGGATGGATAGAGTCACTGTGAAAGATGCTACACAAAATAAACTTGTATTGTACTATAAATCCTCAGCCGAGTTAAGGAATAAAATAGCAAGCCAAATGGAGGAGGTTTTGATAGGTCGCGCTTACCATCATCGAGGGTAAAAAATCATTCCTCCAGTGCAGAGCTTGCTGAATGGAACTAGTTTGCTGAATTATGCAAGAGTTCAAGCTACAGGTTTACTGCGGTCCCTTTCAGCCTTGAAATCTATCAATCTGCAGGAAATATTATTCCCATTATGTTCCAAACGTGGCATTCTGGACAGATATCGGGCGCTCGGGGCCAGAAGAAAGTGATGGGAATTGTAGCAACAGAGATTACAATCTGCATATTTACTATTGAGCTGACCCTCTTTAGCTTGCAATGCCTCATCCTAAAGCTATTGGCCTCTACAATGGCATTTCCTGAAGGTAGGCCTATGCATAATGAAAGCCATTCAGGAGATGCAGAGTGAATGAAAGTATATTGCAGTAGGAGAGAACTTGACATTGCCAAGCACTGATAAAGCTGTGGAGTTATTGGACAACTAACAACACTGGAGACGCTGAATGCAATTTTGAATTGGCTCAGCTGGGTAGTAAATTCATGATGATGTTGGGGCTGTCTGTTGTAGTCCATTAGGTGGTATTAAAAAGCACTTGGGAAAGAAACTCACTGATCCAATTTGGAACCTGTTGTCAACCATCCAGGCCCCAGGGTGAGTAAGCAGCACCTTGAGTTGACAGGAAGGTAGAAGTGAGCTTGTTTTCTGCTGCTCCAAAGACTAGAACACAAACCAGTGGATTCAAATGGCAAGAAAAGAGATTCCAGCTAAATGTTAGGAAGAATATATTGACTGTAAGAACTGTCTGAAAGTGGAATAGGCAACCTTGGAGGATGGTGGGATCTTCTTTGGAGGTCTTTAAACTGTGGTTGGATGGCCATCTTTCAGGAGTGCTTTAGTTCAATAATCCTGTACAGAAGGTTGGACCAGATGGACCTTTTGGTCCCTTCCTACTCCATAATTCTATGCGGAAGGATAGACAGAATACTGGGACTAGCTTATCAGAAGGAGCTGCATCTCTGTCAAAAGCTCCAGTGGCTTCCAATTTGTTTTCAGTGGCAATATAGATCTAAGATCCTATAATGAGGAGATAAAATGTCACTTTACTTCAGTGATGTAGACTCAAGTCAACTGACTCGGACTCAAGTCAGACTTATGTCACTTCAATAACTTGACTTGGACTTGACTCGACAATAAATGGCTCATGACCTATATATCTTTTTAGCAACCGACTTACTGGCCTTGCTTCAGTAGCATAGTACATTCACTCAGAAACATTACGGAATAGAAAACAGTTTTCCTCCGAACAATGCTTCCATGATCTCAGGAAGGCTGGAGAGAGGCCGGGCAGAGTCCCTTCCTCCCTCCCACCACCTTCCCCAGCCTCGAGACGGCTCCGGAGCTTCGAAGCCTCAGAGCCCTCTTGGGAAGACCAGGGAGAGGCCAGGCAGAGTCCCTCCCGCCTGCCTGCCACCTTCCCTAGCCTTTCCGAGGTGGCTCCAGGGAAGCACAGCAGGCCTCGGGGGGGGGGTGTCCAGGTGGGGGGAGGCTCCACCACCCCTGCCTCCCTAAAGTGGCAATCGGGGCTTCGTAGTCCTGCCCAGCATTTTCCTCCACCCTCCTACCTTCCCTAAAGTGGTGACCGATCGCCACTTTAGGGAGGGTGGTGAGGTTATGGGCGGGGGGAAGGAGGCCTATGGCCACGTGTCAGGCCAAATGGCTATGCGTGTCAGTGCTGACACGCGTGTCATAGGTTCGCCATCACTGCCCTAAGATATGGTCTTATGTTCTCAGGTGTACAGTTGGTTTAGATCAAGGTGAAGAAATAGTTTGGACTACAACTCCCAGAGAGCCCCATTCAGTAGCTAAGTTGCCTGGGAGCTTATGGGACTTGTGGTCCAAAAGGTAAATTTTCCTAGAACTTCCCAGTGGATGAACCTAGGATCTCAAAAATTATCCCAAATTTGGCCTGGCTCACCCCTTTAATGGCTTTCCATAGGGCAGTTCATATATTTAGGAGGACTTTGTTTGGACCATAGATTGTTGCCCACTTGTCACTGTGGTTTTAAGTTATCTAGGTTCATTATTGTTGATATCTGTTTATATGTTTCCCGCCTCTACTGTTGCTGGCACATTATTGACAATTGTAAAGTTACTGATTTGGCTTGTTTTGCTAGGTTGAATATTTCTCCCTGACAATCTAGTTTGCTATGTGCAGGTGCGGGGGATCTCTTTCTTTTAATTTTTGATGAGGGAACATATAGTCATGTGGCATACACACACACACACACACACACACACACTTGTAGCCTCTAGTCTAGTGGGTACATTCCAGGAAATGTTTTACTGGTTGATTCCACTGAATGTAAACAGGTTTTTCATTTATATGACCAGCAATAGAGGTGGCTAGGGTATTGGTGGCTTGCAGCTTCTATATCAGTGGCGTGAAGAATATGCTCCAGGTTCTGGGCCACACTTCAAAGGATCTATCCAAGGTGCTGGAGTCCATTCCCCAAATAAATTCAGCACCTTAGATAGCTCTCTTAAAGTATGGACTAAGATTAGTAGTCACCATCAGTCAAGGTCTTCATTCTTGATTTATGGAACAGCATCCATGTGATATTTAAAATCTAAGAACACTGTTGTTGTTGTGTAAATGGAGAGAAGAGGGTTTTTTTCTGTAACTATACAAAATGCATCCACTACTATAGCATTTGTAGTCACTCTTGATGGAAGCAGAGGGGCAATAGAAGGGGGCAAAGCTGATTACTATTAACAGGAACTGATGAACAAGTCCCTCCCCAAGGGGCCAATGGTAATTGACTAATTGCTGCTTTGTTATCTTAATATTGACACCAAGAGGCCTATTCATCTTCATAGAGACACAGCTAAAGTCAATAGACTTTCAGGAGTGCTTCTGGACCGGGAGTCTTTCCAGGCCTGTCAAGCTTGGGCAAAGTTAACATCTATCTTGGAATACTCTACTTCCATGGCTGTTAAACGAAGGAAGGGTTTTAGGATTTCAAAGGGCCAAGCTCCATAATCCAAGCATCCAGAGATTGTGACCTTCTATCAAATGGAAGCAAGCCATATGCTATATATAAAGGTTGTTACTTTATACATTGTAAATGTTTCTGGCACTGCAGTTATGCTACCTGCTCATATCCACATTTTGGAATTTGCATGCACACATATATGAGCTAGTATTTTGAGTAAGGATGGGCAGTTGCAGAGAGTCCAGAGGTTACATCTGCCCTGTATCCCATGTGCCACTGTTCCACAAATTACAAAAATCGGGGGGGGGGAGACACAGTTTTATCAAGAATGAGCCACCCTGGAAGCTTTGAAAGATCAGATTTCCCATATTTTTCTTCAAAAACATCTTAGTGGGGGGCTTAGGTGACTCAAGAGGATTCTAGGGGCCACAGGAATAGCTTTGGTGGGCCACACACGGCCTATTGGTGGCACTATTCCCATCCCCAATTTAGAGTGTTGAGACTGGACTTGAGAGATCCAAATTCCAGTTTCTACTGAATCATGACATCCATTGGGTGACCCTGAACCAGTCAGTCATATGCAACCTGAGGTACCTCACAAGATTGTTTTGAGGATGAAGTGGGTAGTAAGAGAGCCACATAAGCATCCTTGTCTTACTTGAGGGGTCTATAAATGAATTCAATAAGCAAATAATGAATTTTTGCAAGATCTCCTTTGCATAATCAATGAGGCTAGAGTAATTTCTTTAACTTTTTCCAGGAGAGAGGGAAGATACATAGAGTGTCTCTGCATTTGTTATTGTAACAGTTCTGCAGAGAGCAGAACACAGATGAACAACTTGAATGGCATAGGGGAGCTGGCCATCCTGCTGACGTCAGTGACTAGAAGCAAAGCTATATCACCCTAAACCAGTTCTGAGATTTGAAGACTACCTGTTTCAATATCCATTTCTTAATATATATATAGGAAAATGGCTTAAAAACAGCTAAGGACAGACACAACTTTGTAAAATGTATAAATACTGTAGTCCAGTACATCCTTGTGATAGGTGAATCATATTCATCTTTAAATTTGAAGCTAAGACACAAAATTTGGTGAGCCAGGGAGATAATAAATGGCCAACCTGGTCACCTTGGCCTTCCAGAATGGGTGCCTCATTCTCATATTTGCACCTGAATGTTCACATACCACAAGGATAAGTGTCATCAATCATATTCCAACCATTTTACATTCCTTAAGAATGTAGATGTAAATGCAAATAGGAGGAAATGATGTAGAAAACATGCTCCAGTGCTTAGCAAGCACCATTTGCATTTTTTTTTTAAAAAAAATGTACCCCTCTGTTAGGAGAGAGGCAAGAAACTTTCTAAAATGAATTGAAACATACCTGAATATCAGTAATGGCATTTCTTTCAAACACACATGCCACACACTCAAAAGTTGGTGGGTTAGAACTGGGAATCCAAAGATCTCTGGTCTTCTCTTTCAAGGGGATGGAGAGACATCTTCTCTATAGGTTAGATCAGGGGTGGGGAAAGTGTGGTCCATGGGTCTCATGTAGTCCACAGGGGGCCATTTTGTAATCCCCAGAGTGTCACTGAAGCCTTCTAAAACTCTCAGACCCCACCAATTGGGATCTTGAACTACCACAAAACATGACAGTTTCCCACCTATGGGCTAGATCAATATTGGGGTGTCTATGGACCTTCAGGTATTGTTAGAGTTCCATCATCCCTATCTTGTCTAGGACTGATGAGAGTTTCCAGGACATCAACACTAGAATAGCTACATATTTCCCACTCCTGGGTTAGGAGGTTCCTGTGTTTTCATATGTTCTTTGGCTCCAAGTAATTCACCTGTACTTATTCCAGGAGGACCATTAACCTTTCCACCATGTCCACCTGGGACTTTGGGGAGTCCCAAGCACTCTATCTATGAGATCTATTTCTTGGCACACTCTCCTTCATAGAGGTCCTAAGGTCAACATTTGCATTACATATTATGGAGCTCCTGTGTCTGGAAGACCTTCCTTGGTATTCATCCAAACTATTTCTGGCATGTGTCATCTTGGCAAGGCCTCCTCCCATCTCCTTTAAGAGACGTATCAACCTGTAGGCCTTCTGCTGCTGAAATTCTCTACTCATCACTTCCCCAGCAGCCTTCTCAGTAAAAACCAACATTCTGGGTAGAGTTGATGGGATATAGGGTCTGTGACAATCAACCTCAACTGCTCCATGACTATCTTTATAATAAAAAGTCACCTGATCTCCTATCCTTCCATGCTTTTATGTGTTGTACATTTAGCATCCTTAGTCATCACCCCAAGCAGCTGTTTTATGATAAGCAAAGGCAACACTGGCCATGCTGTCCCCCAAATCTCCCTGCTGGGTGATATTGTCATCTGAGAGCATTCCAAAGGGGATTGCAGACATACCTCTGGACAGCAGAGGGAGCATAAGCATTATCTTCTGTTATTGCTCCAGTTGCATTGGTGGGCGAATAAATGGATGTGCTGCATGCATGGCAGATGTTCAGCAAAACCATCTGGATAACAGAAGGATTCTCTTTCCTTGATGGAGTGCTTGAGCTCTTGGCTTGTCAGGTCTTCAGGGTGATGTAGAGCAATATGGGGATTAGTTAAACCAGGCCTGGAGATGCTTTGAACCAGCAGACCAGCACAAAGTAGCAAGAGCAGGATGGAACACTCTGACTCCAAAAGAGGAAGAAAAACTGGTAGTGCCTACCTTCTTTTCTTTGGCAGAGTTTCGATGAAAAGAGCCTGCTCAGGAAGGCATGAAATGAAGACTTCCTCTTACAGTCAATGGTAGTGAGTGATTTCCATGCCAGGATGCTAGTGAATCTGTGCTGAGTTTTATTACAGACTTCAAAGAACTATCCAAGGGGCTGGACCCTATGCCTCAAATACATTCAGGACCCTGGATAGCTCCTTTGAAGACTAGCAAAACCCAGAGTGGATTCACTGCTCTCCTTAAGGACATTATCACACAAGCATATATAAATGCTGTAATTCTGCTATTGAAGAAACTGGAAACAGACCAGCATGATTACATTCATTTTTGTACTTTGTTGCAATTGCACAACACTACTGCTAATGGAATATTGCACAACCATCTACTAGCAGTTTAAGAATGGGATTGAAACTTGCACTATTGTAACACTTGTTTCACATTTTGTTGGAATAGTGCTGCATTGCCACTTCAAGATGGCCTGAGCATGCACACTTTAAAAAAAAATCTTCCCCTTCCACAATTTCACAAAAACATGGCTTCAGCCAATATCATGAGAAGGTGCCACTTCAATTAAACAAACAGCATATATAAATGCTGTAATTCTGCTATTGAAGAAACTGGAAACAGACCAGCATGATTACATTCATTTTTGTACTTTGTTGCAATTGCACAACACTACTGCTAATGGAATATTGCACAACCATCTACTAGCAGTTTAAGAATGGGATTGAAGCTTGCACTATTGTAACACTTGTTTCACATTTTGTTGGAATAGTGCTGCATTGCCACTTCAAGATGGCCTGAGCATGCACATTTTAAAAAAAAAATCTTCCCCTTCCACAATTTCACAAAAACATGGCTTCAGCCAATATCATGAGAAGGTGCCACTTCAATTAAACAAACAAAAAAACCCAAATAAATTAACAAATTAACAATTAACAAGCAAAAACATATCAAGAAAAAGTGATGGTTCATTAAAAGGGTGTGATGGAGGTCCTCTTCATTCCTTCCACCAGAAGTTGAATTATGTGTTCTCATTGGGAATGGGGAGGGGAAAAGAGGGAGGAACACCCACTCACACTGTAATATCAGAACTACAGTGGGACTGGATTATTGCACACTTGACAATACTGGGGAAATTGTGATATTGACAGCTATTCATGGGTTTTGCCCATAAATGCAAAGGTACACCACAGTAACGGTTAGAGTGTTCACCAACCATGGTATAAAGACAAACTTGTGCAACAACGAGAAGCCATTACCGCTACTATCCCAGCATAATTCCATGATTTCAACTTTGTGTGATAAAATCCTAAGTCACTAGGCCCCACAATTTCCTCCCTTTTTGATATTATTGCTAAAGACATAGGCAGTGCCTACAGGTGCTAGGCGCTGTCCAGAGTATAGAACACAGCAATTTGATACTTGTTCAACAAAAGAAGGCCTTTTAATTTTTTGATAATGTTGTTTTTTCATATCAGGCATTTTTGTGGGTGGGGGGGAAATGTGCAAAAAAAAAACACCCTCCAAATAGTTTTTGAACATGTGAAGTCATTGAACAGAAAGTAGTGTATTCCCCCACCCACCCCCCAAAAAGAAGAAAATATGAAAAATCTGACATAGGCTGCCCATTTTCCCAATGGCATATCTCAATGTGTTGAGACACACTTTCTTCCTGAAGATAATAAAAATTGCAAGCATTGTTTACATTGTTGTTGTGTGTTGTTATGTTAGGACACAGAGAGTGGGAGGCTGCTCTTCCAGATATAGGGAACAGCATGACAGGTATTATGCAGAGAGGCATGGGGGGGGGAGGGAAATAGCAACACAGGAAGATTCAGATAGGGATAATTCATTCTTAATTTCATTCTGAAAGGAAGCAGAGTAATTTTAGCAATTTTCTTCCTGCTGTGAGAGTCTTTGAGAAATGAGCAGTTTGCTAAGACTATTCACAGATTGGGGCTTATTCTTTGCAAAATAAGGACATTGTTGTTTCGCACAGAAAGCAACATTTTCTACACAGGAAATAATATTTCTGTGCAGAAATATTACATCCTCTGAATGAAAAAACACACACAACATTTTCTGTGCAAAGTAACCATCCACTTGGAAATTTTGATCAAGATCCCACATCAGACACATAACCATGATGCTATGGCTACAATCTGTCTCCTGATATGACCCCCCCCACACACACACACACACAAAACTCACCTTAACGTCCAGCCAGCTGCACCAAGGGAGAGAGTTCTGCAGAGCTGATGAGTGGGGTGCTGAAGGGTGATGTGTTCAGAACTTCCCACCAGTGACTGTTGTGCCCTGAGTTGCAACAGAACTTCACAGCATTTCCTGCTTCTGTTCCTTCACACTACTGCTCATTGGTGGGAGGGGATGAGATATGTCATCCTTCAGCACCCTGCTCACTAGCACCACAACACTCAATCACTCAGTGCAGCTGGCTGAATTCTAAGGTGGGTTTCAGGGGCATTTACAATGGTGGCAATGGTACCACAATTGTAAATGGGAATGGGAAAGAGCTGTGAGGTTGTAAGTAAAACTTACAACATTGTAACTGACTAACAGGAAGACAGCCATAATGTAGAATAGGTCCTGAGCTATGAAGATTCTCATCAGTTCAGAATTCTTTTTGTCAGGGTTTCCTGACATTCCAGAAACACATTTTTAACTATTTCCCCCAAATATTTTCAAATATTCTTCCCATCCCTAGGTTGAGAGACTGAGGACCTAGGTGGCAAGAAATGGCTTCTGAAGAATTTCAACAATTAGGGCATAGAAGCTAGAAATGGTCACTAGGAGAAGGTCTAAGGAGGAATCAAATGTGGTGTAGTGGTCTGAGTGTTGGATTAGGTTTGAATCCCTGCTCAACCATGGAAACGCAGTGGGTGACCTTGGGCATATCACACACTCTTTCAGCCATAGAGGAAGGCAATGGCAAACCTCCTCTGAACAAATCCTGCCATGAAAATCTTGTAGATTCACCCTAGGGTCACCCTAAGTCAGAAATGACTTGAAGACACACAACAACATCAACAGAAGGTTTAAAGGACTTCTGAATTAGTTCTACCAGCCACAAGAGCTTGGGACAGGCATTGCTTAGTGGGGGAAGGTAAGCTTCCTCAGGACTCCCTAGTTATATTGTCCCAAGACATACCCCATAGCTGTGTTCTTTTCTTATGTTTTAGAATTTGCATGTGCTCAAGGAACAGAGAGTATTACATTTTGATCAACCATTCAGGCACATTTTTTCCTTAGTACTTCCCTCCTTCCTCCCCACCACAATTTACATAGGCTGGAATCCAGCTGGTCAGTCCCAGCAAGAGTAGACTCACTGAAAAACTTATTGATTGGTGAGTGAACAAACAGCTAAATTCAATGGGGCTATTCTGGTCAGGACTGACATTGGGATTTAAGTCATAATGTGGAACCTTATTGAAGCCAGAGGCAGCTGGTGTCTGAAGAATGGCACTGTCCAAGGTGTTGAATCTCCACCCTCCAATAGGTTCAGAACCTTGGATGGCTGCTTAAAATCTGGAATAAAACACAGAGCAAATATCCTGCCTGGCTGGTGTTGGATCCACCAGCCATCGCTGAATGAAGCTGCAGGCCTGTTCAGTTTGGTCACCAAAAAACTTGTTTCCAATTTGCATAGAACTTGGCATTGATATATATATAGACATCAGTTTAAATATGTGCATAGCAGAGCTATTGTTTAAATATGTAAATAACCAAACAGTGGGGGTGAAGAGGCCAAAAATTAAAATTAAAAACTCATGGGGGAACTAGGGCTTTCGGTATTCTAGAAGGCAAAGCAAAATGAATTCCGAGAGACAAACTTTGCAAATTACTTGAGATCTGTTGTGTTTGCCTAGATGGAAGAAACTAAGAATAGAAAGAGTGGGTGACCTGGGGACTCTCCATCCTGTTCTAGTTGCCCCAGGAGACATTTCCCCCATTTCACCCCAGTATGAAGCAAAACGAGCTAATCTTTGCTTGATGCAACACAGGTCTTCACCAATTTCTCCCCTCCCCTCACCCCCTAACTGTGCAAAGCCATTTGCATGATGGATGAATCCTTTGGCAGGGCATTTTTATTTCTATTATGCTTAATTCACTTTATCCATCACTAATTTCTCTTTTGCTGCACACCCATAATGTAATCGTGTCTCAGCATTTTGCTGCACTGGGCAAACTTAAACGTATATCATCCCTTCGTGAATCCCATACAAATTACCAGGAATGCTGACAAGCGCCTTCAAGTGATGCTAATCCATAGCGATCCGTCACCACAGATGCAGCTTACTCCAGAGTCACGTGAGGATTCAAGCAAGATAAATGGCTTCCTCCTAAAGTTCAGTGGGGGAAAATATCCATACTTTTCAGGGTGCTGATTTTCTTTCTGTGGTGTTATCGTGAATACCGCACATACCATCAAGAACTACAAATGCTAGACATAAAACAAGAGTCTATAACAGAGTTGTATAGTATATTATTTTTTTTTGCATGCTGAGTTATGCATCTATGGTGCTACACAATCCTTGTGCTGAATGGCAACACTGCACAACTGCACAAAGTCACCAAATATGCAACTGAATGAACAGCCATATTTGCATGTGCATCCAAGCACATTGCATATTGTGCATGCAAGCTCAATGTGCATTTCTGTAAGCTTACCTTACCTTACACTTACCTCTGTAAACTTGAATTGAATGAAAATAACGGGTCCAGCCATTTGTGGAGGGGAACTTAGACATGCTTAAGATGCCAAAGAGATTTAGTTGTGCATTCAGTTGTGCAGTGTTGTAATTCACCAATTCATTTATTCATTGTAATTCAGCATCATACAAGTGCCATGTAACTCTGATAGTGTAAAGTTAGGTTCTATCTCCTTAGAAGTAGGATCTCAGCTCAAATATGTAATGTGTCATGCGTAATGTGCCTTGAAGCACATACACAAGGCACATTGCGCACCTATGCACATCTGCAACACTGAACAATTGACTGCACGCCTGAGTGCTCAACCTAAATGACTCCATGCAACTTAAGGAAATAGAAAAAGTTTATGAAAACTTACATACGCTCCAACTTCTTTCTCTCAGTTAGTCTCAAAGATCCCTTTGCACCTAAATGGATGTTCATGTGTAACCACAATGCATCTGCCCAACATACACAACTCCACTTCCAACACCTGGAACTGGATATTGACAATGCACATAAAATAAAAATGTCCAACCACTACCACAGGGACGCTTGCACATGCATAAAACACCAAGAAAATCCTGGTCTAAGGCCGCAATCCTGGGAAGGTCCACACACTAGGAACATAGAAAGAGCACAGCCAGTGCCCATGTTGCTTGGGTGGATTCTGGAAGCAGAAGACAAAAAAAGTAACTTTTGCAAGTTCTGATTAAGAAACAAACCTCAATGAACTCATGCCTTTCTATTTCATCCCAACTCGAATAGAGCCATTGAATCAGTCAGATTTACCTACATCTTGACTCACCATTTAGCAGTTGATTCAATGGTTGGGCCTGCTTGGGAGTAACCAACAGGATTCTAGCCCTTCAGTTGCATTCACTTGGATGGTGTGTAACTATTCATCCATACCTTCAATATACCACTTTATTCATTGTGACTATAGAAACAGCCACTGTGACATCCTCATTGCCCAATGACACAATAAGCAGGCACATAAGTAGACATGCCATCGTTTACCCCATGTTGAGATTCAGCAGAAGGGCTGTAACACTACCACCATGTAATTGCATGAGTGTAGATGTACGTTACTCATGCACAATATAGGATCTCCCAGCCAATATGTCTTGGGAGAATTTTTTAAGATGCTATTCAATCCCCACCCAGTCTGGAACTTTCTATATGACTTGGTACTGTTTTGTTTTTCTCAGGCTGGGCAACTTTTCTTCACTTTCTAGACATTCTGATCTTTGACTCCTGCTTTGGTCCTCAAGGCCTTGGTCCTTGTTTTGAATCCTACAGCTGCTTCTGGCCCACTTGGACCAACCAATAATTTCCTTGAGTCACAGAAACTGATGACAAGGCCTGGGGCCCTTTCACACGACAGAACTGAAAGATTCAATGGGTCTGTTCAAATTGGGAATGACCAATAGGATTGAGGCCTCTGAGCTAAATATAGAATGTTGAATGGAGTGCATTTGCATACACATGGTGATTGGCTGAGAGAGTGCTGACCCACCATTCAATGATTGATTAAATAGGTCTGTTCTAGGTGAGATTAACCAATAGGATTCAGGCCTCTGACATAAGTGTAGAATGTTGGGTGGGAGTGTATGTGCATATGAATGGTGATTGGTTAGGAGAGTGTTGACTCATCATTCACAAATTGATTCAATGGGTCTTCTCTTATTGGAACTAATCAATAAGATTCAGTCTTCTGTTTGACCCATAAGAACAGTTCATCTTATGATCTTTCTCAGTAGCTGGTTTGAATGCCACAAAGCTCTCTCTTTGGACTTTATCAGATGCAGCAAATACAGCATTATAACAATGCCTAATGAACGCAAAAGGGCGCCTATACTGCACGATGCCATGCTATGGAAATTTTAAGTTATAAATAAGGTGTTCCTTTTTATTGACAGCCCATGGTGATTTTTTTGTTTGTTTTGTGGTTTTGCCAGCATCTGAAACTGTGTGCCATTGTACTCTCATGATTCCAGCATCAATGGGTGGTCTCACGGGAGCACATCCAGGTGAGAACATGAAAACCAAGTACAGGATGCTCTTTTTATGAACCTCCCCAGTGTACTTGGAAGTTTTTAAGTATGTTTCAGTGCTTGTGTGTACATTTTGTGTTTTAATTTAGCTTTTTTTTAACTTTTAAGGGCACTCCCATCTTCGTACGAGAGCCACCAAGATTGTGTGCCCTGGCGAATGCCAGAATTAGATGGCATGAACATTTATGCTGTGTAACCAGTGGGGTGCCACAGGGTTCTGTCCTGGGCCCAGTGCTATTCAACATCTTTATCAATGACTTAGATGAGGGAATTAGGGGCATACTTATCAAATTTGCAGATGACACCAAATTGGGAGGAGTAGCTAATACCCTAGAGGACAGGATCAAAATTCAGAATGACCTGGATAGACTGGAGAGCTGGGCCAAAGCTAACAAAATGAAATTCAATACGGAGAAATGTAAAGTACTGCATTTAGGGCGGAAAAATGAAATGCATAAATATAGGATGGGAGAGACCTGGCTGAATGAGACTACGTGCGAAAGGGATCTAGGAGTCCTAGTAGACCACAAGTTGAACATGAGCCAACAGTGTGATGCGGCAGCTAAAAAGGCCAATGCAATTTTGGGCTGTATCAATAGAAGTATAGTGTCTAGATCAAGGGAAGTAATAGTGCCACTCTATTCTGCCTTGGTCAGACCTCACTTAGAATACTGTGTCCAGTTCTGGGCACCACAATTCAGAAAGGATATTGACAAATTGGAGCGTGTCCAGAGAAGGGCAACTAAAATGGTGAAAGGTCTGGAAACAATGCCTTATGAGGAGAGACTTAGGGAGCTGGGTATGTTTAGCCTGGAAAAAAGACGGTTTAGAGGCGATATGATAGCCCTGTTTAAGTATTTGAAGGGATGTCACGCTGAGGATGGAGCAGGCTTGTTTTCTGCTGCTCCAGAGACTGGAACACGGAGCAATGGGTGCAAGCTCCAGGAACAGAGATTCCACCTCAACATTAGGAGGAACTTTTTGACAGTAAGAGCTGTTCGGCAGTGGAACGCACTCCCTCGGAGCGTGGTGGGGTCTCCTTCCTTGGAGGTCTTTAAACAGAGGCTGGATGGCCATCTGTCGGGGATGCTTTGATTGTGATTTCCTGCGTGGCAGGGGGGTTGGACTGGATGGCCCTCGTGGTCTCTTCCAACTCTGCAATTCTATGATTCTATGATTCTATGATTATTTTTTCACATTATTACAGAAACGTATGATGAAAAGGTTTATTGTGCTGGGACCCAAACACTTCAAAATATGGTGGAAAAGAAACATTTTCAGAGGGTGGTCTGATAAAGTCCTTCCTCCCTCTCTTTCTCTCTCATGCACAGAGATACAGAAGCACTGGGATGAATTAAGCTCTTGCAGGCTGTTTTATGTACACTCTGTCAAGTGATTTAAATAACCCTCTGTTATTTCATTGTGAAGCCATTTTTTAATGTTTGATTTCTGAACCCCTCCATGGAAAAGGTGCTAAGCCACGAGCTTACCTTTTGCAAGTTACAATCCTGCACAAAGTCCTGGATGCCTAAGTCCTATTCAAGTCAGAAGGACTTAACTCTGCATAACCAATGGCAAGATAATACTCCCAGATTGTCCTTGCAAATCCTAATGCCACCTTTCTTGTCGTAAAGCATGGCAAACTCAATATTTCCAAGAGAAAGCAGCAAAGTAGGTAGAAATTTCCTGCCGGGCAAAACTACAGCTCTTTTTGAGGATCTCATTAGGAAACCAATTATACCGTGACACCAACATCCCCATATTTACAAGAGGGAAGGGAAGAAAGAGAGAGTGTGCACCAGTGAAAAATAAACTCCTTTCTTTGAAACACATTTGCTTTCATAACCCCCAGAATAAAATGCTTAGAAGTACTCCCAACAGAGTAAATGGTACAGAAAGCCAAGAGGGAAATTACATTTCATTTTGTCATAACCAGTTGAAAGAGGTGATTATCAAATCAGTTTGTTACATATACCTGATCAGAACGAGAAACAGTCCTATTTACAAACTAACACAAAATGGAAAACAAGTCTGAAATTTTTGCTTTGGAGAGTTAACAGTAACATGCTGCTTGTGCACTAACATTATCACCCAGAATCATGTTGGGAACTTACCTCTTCCGCTAGGGAGTGCTGGTAGAACCCAATGTGCTTCAAGACAGACTTATTGGTGCCCGATTTCACATTTTCACAGTTCACTAACATGCTTTCTTAATGCTTCTGCCATGTAGCTAAGTATATGTAAAGTTACATAGCATAGACCATGATAGAAGATGTCATCATCATCATCATCATCATCGGGAGTGTAGTGTCTAAATCAAGGGAAGTAATAGTGCCACTCTATTCTGCTTTGGTCAAACCTCACCTTGAATACTGTTCCAGTTCTGAGCACCACAGTTCAAGAAGGATATTGACAAGCTGGAACGTGTCCAGAGGAGTGCAAGCAAAATGGTGGGAGGTCTGGAAGCCATGCCCTATGAGGAGCAGCTTAGGGAGTTGGGTATGTTTAGCCTGGAGAAGAGATGGTTAAGAGGTGACATGATAGCCATGTTTAACTATTTGAAGGGATGTCATACTGAGGATGGAGCAAGCTTGTTTTCTGCATCTACAAAGACTAGGACATGGAACAATGGACTCAAACTACAGGAAAAGAGATTCTAACTAAACATTAAAAACTAATGTTAAGAGCTGTTTGGCAGTGGAATACTCTGCTGCCTGGAAATGTGGTGAAGTCTCCTTCTTTGGAGGTTTTTAAATAGAGGTTGGATGGCCATCTGTCAGGGATGCCTTGATTGGGTATTCCTACATGGCAGGGGTTGGACTAAATGGCCCTTGTGGTCTCTTCCAACTATGATTCTATCATCATCATCATCATCATCATCATGTATATTTCTTAAGTAACCTTATCAGAAGGAATCAACTTTGATTAAAGTAACAAATTAAACTACAGCTCGGGTTCTGTTGGTTAGTCTCAAGAAGAGAAGAACCACTGAATCAATTGTACAACAGTGAATCAGCATGAAGGTAGAGACTTTGATTTAGTAGGTCTGCTCTGGTGGAACTAATAATAGCATTCAGGTCAATGGACTCAAACACCCTTTGTGGTTTATCTGTCACCTCTGCCTTTTCTCTCTCTTTTCTGGTGCATTGCACTTTTTTGATTGAGAACATGTATGGACAAAAATATCTCATTTACATAATGCTGGTGGGCGGTGACCTAATGGTACTGCTGGTATATGTTTTATATTAAATTGTGTTAACCTGCAAAAAAAAAAAAACTGTTTGCTTTAGTTGAGGCCCCTTTGATGAAAACCTTCTCTGCTGTAGCACCCCAGTTACAATATGCCCTGCCCTTTGAGGTCTGACTGGTGCCAACTTTGCTGTCTTTCTGGTGCAGTGTGAAAACAGGGCAAAGATGGAGCCAAGATGGGGTAAAGCCTGTTACACTGCTTCTTAAAAAATCCCTGGGAAAAACCACTTCAGCAGGCAAAAGACAGATCAGGCCCCGCATGACCGCAGGAGCCCACACCGCCACACTGGCTCATGGCTGCAGCTGCCATCTGCCATTGCCCTTCCGCAGCCAGGAAACAGGCCTGCAGCATGTGTCCAGGCTGGTCACATGCAGAGGGCCTTGCTCATGTGCCAGGGCCCAGCTTCCTGGCTTTGGAGAGTGGGATGTGGGCAGTGGCAGTGGTGGCTGCAGAAATGGAATGGTGTGTTGGTCTGGACTCCATCTTGTTTCATGCCAGTAGTGGGGGAGAAACAGGCCTGATCGACAGGCAGAATACACAGGTGAGAAGCCGGCTCATCTACATCATCAAAGCATGTAGATGAGCCCTATGTCTTAAATAAGATTTGCAAGTGGGGCTTCCTTAACTTTTAGACTTAACCACTATAACACATGCAGTCTCACTAATCTCTGATGTACTATGACATTTAAACATGGCTGTTTGAAGAAAGCAAATACCTATGTTCTCACTTTGGCCCATCTCCAGAGAAAGGAAGCAAACATTTTAGGTGATTTTTCTTTTTCTCTTTAAAATAAACAAACAAGGAAGCTGTATATTATCACCATTTAGGCCTGAACTGATGGATATAGCCTGGGAAATTGCCCAAAATACATTAACAGCTGCATGCACAAACATAAACCCTGGTTGATTAAACTTGAAACTTGAGATTTTGTGAGCAAGGCCTAGTCCCAAAACAAGTAAGTGCATCTACTCTCCCCCTTCCTTGTTTGGGGAGGCTCCTGATGAACAGGGTATGGAGTTGAAGACCTGCCTGGTGTTACCCTCCCGGGACAGAACTGAAAATGAGCAGGCTTTGGATTAATAGCCTTAGGAAGGAACAGGTCTCATGACAGGGACATGCATTTCCCTTCACATTAAATCTTTGCCAGGAAAGCAAGCAAACAAATGGGGAAACTGAATCACATTGCCTAACCAATGGTGGCTTTTCATCAGTTACTCAAGGACTCAAGCTGTACTGTTGACCTTTGTTGAACCTGGCTTTTTAGATTTGGGTTCCACAGAAGGTGGGGTTGGCAAAACATGGGTCTCCAGTTGTTGTGGAACTGCCGCTCCCAGAAATCCACACCATGGGCCATGGGCTATACAATTACAGTACTATGAGCCCATTTTAACTGCTGTGACTGCCTCCTATGGAATTCTGGGGTTTGTAAATTGGTGAGGTACTAGAGGTCTCTGAATGAGAATTCAAAATGGCTCTCCTTGCACTGCAAATCCTAGGATTCCTGATAGGATTGAACCATGGCAGTTAAAGTGGAATGACTGTACTATAACTGAGTAATGGGAAAGGTCTCCTGGGTGGATGTGTCATTCCCATCCACTGACATAAGGGTTGGTTTTATTGTTGATGTTATGTGCCTTCAAGTTGACTCCAATGTATAGCAACTCCATAGGGTTTTCTTAGCAAGTGGTCCCCCCCCCCAGAGAAAGTTTGGCATTGTCTTCCTCTGAGGCTGGGAGGTTATGACTTGCCCAAGGTTGCCCAGTAGGTTTCCATGGCTGACCCAAGATTCAAACCCTAGTCTCTTGGTTTCCCTAGTCCAACACTCAGACCATTGCTATACACTGGCTTTCTAGAATGGTCAACTTCAGTAGGTTTAGGGTCCAACTATTAATTTACTTTCTAACCCCCTCCCATTTCTTCCAACATGAGTCACAAGGTGGCTCACAGCATAATTTAAAACAAAGTACACCCCCAAAAAATGACAATAAAATGTTTTAAAAGCAGTTAATCCCATTAAAACACAAATGTTATATACCATAAACATTTTAAAATAGGAAAATGAAAACAGGTACATCACACAAGCACACCTACTGAAAGACCGTTTTGCACAGTTAATGCCCCAAAAGTCT
Source organism: Gambelia wislizenii (assembly GCA_030847615.1). Taxonomy (NCBI): domain Eukaryota; kingdom Metazoa; phylum Chordata; class Lepidosauria; order Squamata; family Crotaphytidae; genus Gambelia; species Gambelia wislizenii. Next base: position 39,032,868 of record JAUMIR010000007.1, read on the forward strand.
GTTTAAACAAATCAGTCTTTGCCTACCAGCAGAGGAAAAGCTGAGGGAAGGGCAGCCTAGCTTCCTGTGGAAGGGAGTTCCACAGGGAATGATTTTATGGACCAGGAGGTATGCTTTGGAGGGCAAAGAAATGACCAAAATGCCCCCTCCAATGAAAATAGAACAAAACTGGAATAGCCATAATTCTGTATCTAGTTATGAAAAACTGAAATGTTTGATGTTAAAATGTGTGTTGTTGTGTGCGTTGCATGCGTGCATGACTGAGACTTATTTTAAAAGTGAAGTGTCACTTTAGAAGGCCTCCAGGAAAGATAAACTTTTTTTATTTTTTAACATGAAGAAAAGGGTGGTCTGATGAGTTTGGAAAACAACTACCATATGCAGGCTGCTTGCAACTCCAGGTTCACACTTCAACAAACCCTTGTTTAGAAGCTGAACATAGGTCTGCAGCAGAATCTGTCCTAGGCCCAGTGAAGTGTGCTTAAGAGACGCTGCACATTTAATTCAATCTGACTCAATACAATGCAACCCCATTGAAGAGAATGAGATTATTATTTTTCACACGGGAATCGTATTATTGAGGCATCCTTCCTGTTACTGAGCCTTTCCTGCCAGCTTTGAACACAAATCATTTGTTTGTTTAATGATATGTTGTTTCACGCTTTCTTTTAAAATCTCCAAAAGCCACCTATATTGGCCTTCATGTAATAGGCAGACTGAATAATGGGCATCCCTGGCAGGCTGAGAAGTGATATATAAATGCCTTACTTTTTTTGCTAATTGTAACCAGTTCATTAAAAGGGGATGTTTGCTCCCAAACCTTGCTGGTCCCTTTCCTTGTGACATCTTAATGGATGGGAAGACTAGATCCCTCAAGCTAGCAGCCTCCAGAGGTCTTCAGTTACAATTTGTATAATCCTCAGCCAGAACACGTACTGGCCACACTGTTTGGGAATGATGGGAGTTGTAGTAGAAGGCATCAGGAAGGCACAAGCCTAGGGGAAATGAAACTAGATGGACTTCAGGTTTGCTCCAGCAGCTTTCAGGTTTGCTCTCTCGCTTTCTCTGGCTTGTAATTTGAAGTTGGTTTTTGCCTGTTTGTGTTTGTAGGTGAAACACATTTGATGGCAGAGAGAGAGAGAGAGAGAGAGAGAGAGAGAGAGAATGACTATCAATGAAACATATGCAGGCAGTTGGACCTTCATATGTCACAAATCAGGACAATATTTAGCTACCAGCTGTGTTATGTCATCTATCAACATGTTAATAAAATCTGTATACTTTGGCACAGGTTTATTCAAAAGAATGCTCAGCAAACTTTAATGTGTGTGTGTGTGTGTGCATGAGAGAGAGAGAGAGAGAGAGAGAGAGAGAGAGAGAGAGAGCGCACATGCCAAGAGCTTAATTATAAGAGATCCCAGATGCACACACACACCTCTATCCTTGCAGGATAGCTTTAGCTTTTAATTGCATACTGTAAATTTTAAAGACTTCCCCAATTAGTTGCATCACCTCTGCTCACGTTATAATCTGGAGGATCGATAATGTGCCTGTTCCCCACCCCCACCCCCAACTCATCTACTATTTTCTGAATTAACCTACTCTGCCCCCTGCCCTCCTCCTGTGTAAACTGTCACAATCTCCTGAGATCTGAATTGGCAATCTTTATAGCTGTGAAATGGCACCCCTGGTGGTGAAGCTGTATAGTGGAAGAATAATTATACAGTATTCCTCAGCTAGGCTCCAGGGGAGGGATGCTGTTGGACTGTACATTTCATCAACCCTTGAGAACGTAGCCCATGATGTGGAATAATGGGGGTTGGAATCCAACTGTGGAAGGACACAATTGTTTAACGCTGCTCTGTAGTATGAATCCAATCCTCAAATAGCTATTTTGTCCTTTTTGATCTAAACTGCCCATAAATACTTCCATATGTGAATTATCACATATAATTGATAGATTTGGGTTCCACAGTAGTTGATGGGTAGTTGAGTCTTGGTGCATACTTATTACTGCAAGATGCTTTCCCCTTTTCATAGTCACTTAAACCTTAGCTTGTAATTGTTACTGAGTTATTGAGTTACCCAGAAATGCTGTGATTATGTCAGTTTTTTCTGATGTTAGTATGAGCTGCTATGGACATGGAAGAAGCAGTAAGCCAGTAATCTAGAGGGGGTGATGATGGTGATGGTGATATCATCATGATGTACTAGAGTGGTGTAGCTTAGTGCCCAGTAGCCCAGAAGTAAGAGGTGGCATCCAATTGTTAGTCCACAGTTCTTCCCTTGGGCTCAAAAGTTGAAGTCAACTGGCCTGTCAAATACCCATCATGCTTATGAAGAATAAAGGAGGCAAGAAGCAGAGGAGACCTCAGGGGTAGGGAGGGGAGCATTGGTGGCTCCATTGATTCTGGTTAGTGAAGCTACACTAAGGCTTATGACAGCTATCCAAGGTGCTGAACTTATTTGATGAGTGTGCTTCAGTACTTGGATAGCTCCCAGAACCCAATGTGGATCCACTGCCTAGATTGGCCTCTTCTGCACTGGTGGAGGCATGGTGGAGCAAGGAAATGGGCATGGAGCCAGCTCCCTCAGGCAGCTTCCAGTGGTTCATAAGCCCAGGGCACCACCCAGCCTAGACAGGCATAGAAATATCCTAGATGTAAGAGCTAACTCTTTGTCTAACCCCCTTGGGAACACGTTTAAGTGTGTTCACAAGCTTGCATTTCCTACTTCTTACTCCCTCTTCATTGCTCCCCTTACCTCCTTCCTGACTTCATCCATCTTTTACTTGGGGTGTAATTCTTCCCATTGTGGCTTGCTGTCAATAAAATACTCTCAACTAACCTGCAGTCTAAAAAGCCAGCATGGTGCCATAGTTGGAGTTTTTAACTAGCACCCCAGGATACCAGGGTTCAGACCCACACTCAGCCATGGAAACTCAGTCATACCCTTTCAAGCTAAGAAAAAGGTAATTGTAAACTTCCCCTGAATAATAAATCTTGCCAAGTAAACCCTATGACAGAGCTGGCATAAGTCAGAGTCAACTTGAAGGCTTGGAACAGCAACAACTAGTTGCCATCTCAGTTATCCTTAAACCGAGATCCAATCTGCCACAGTGCATGCTGCTCTAGAAGTATAGCTTGTCTGCTTCCGTATCCAAGCTGTTTCCTGCCTTAGTCTCTACATTTTCTGCTATCAAGCTGCACCGATGCTGTTCCATGTGGCCAGCCACAGTCCACTTCTCTTAGATCTTATAGATTCCTGTGATTCTGGCAGAGCTCTGATCAACACAACTCAAATGGAGCTATTTCCCCATCCTCCACACTGGTCCCTCCTGTTTTACGGTGATGTTTTCTGCAACTTACTAATCATTCACCTCTCCTCCAGCAATAAATAGAAATGCATTGGCACAGTTCCTCCTAGGATATTTATTACCCAGAGTACCCTTTGATCCTGTTTAGTCTAATTGAGCCTGGCACAAAGCACAAAGTTGCAAATGTATTTCCACCATAAACCGTATCTGCTAACAGATGGAAGTTACATGATCACATCCTTTCGCTACTATTAGTGAAAGTGGTTGACTCTTTGCTTTTAACTTACAATTTAATTACCAGGCATATGGAAATGTCAGGGAACACTGGAGCCAAGATCCTTTCACAGATTCTACATTGGATGCACTCTCTCCCTCTCTGCTCGTAGAGGATGCAACAAGCTACAGCAAGGGGATGTATAGCAAATGGACACTATATTTATATTAAAATGGATAGACTGTTTTTTAATTACAATGGAACCCCAGAGAGGAGCTCTAAGAGATCTGTCCTCATTTTCATCCTATTCTTAGTTGGCATTTTTTAGGTCCTCCAGTACAATTCTATGGTATGGTTCACTATTATACATGGTTTCAGGTACTCACAATAGGTTTGGGAACACATCCCTCATGGATATGGGGGCGGGGAGAGGTGACATGGACTATAAAATTCTTCCATGTTTCGCCCCCCTACATATTCATCTAACATTTCCACAACATGGAACATGGAACATCCATATTCTGTTCACATTTTCATAAGCAGAATTCTGCAAGTGCAACTATTTCACATGAAATTGCAGATGAAATTTTGATTTACACAGATGTAAGTGTCATGCATGCCAAGTGATTGGGTGTGGGTGTGTGTGCAATGTGTAAAAATTGTATCCAGCTGGTGGTAGCATAAACAGAGTTGCACATGCAGGACCATTGGGCATGTAGTAGTGCCTTAAAATAGACAGTGCAGCATGTGAATGACCATTGTTTCTACACATTGCCTCTGGCAACAGTGCATCACAATTTCACAATGTTTTTTCCAGATGCAACAGTGCAGAGACTTCTTTAAAAATCCAATGATATCTTCCTAAGAAAGGAGCTTCACAAAGGGACAGAGACATCATGGATCACAAGAGGGGTTCTCTTACCACTGCAAAAAAGATTGAATTTTACTGCCCTTTCACTGTTTCCACATGGCCAAAAAACAGGAGTGGCCTCTGCCTGTGTGAGATCCCTCACAACACAAGCAACATCTAAGACAATATCTAGGCCTGTGATTCCAACACTGTTACTTTTCTTTCCTTATTTTTTTAAACATCTTTTGCCTGATGAAGGAGCCAGTAGAGTTTTGAAAGCTTGAATCATGTGTGTTTGTGTGTGTTTTGGTTGTTTTGTTTTTTTCATTTTGCCTGGCCAATAAAAGTATTGCTTTTTGGTGGATTCTGGATTTTGTTTTGCTTTGCTGAATGGCCAACACGGCTACACCTGAATAAATTTCACAATGAGTTGTCAGTCATGCTTATTGACCATTGATCCACAGGCATTGCACCACATACGTTCCTACCCAACCATTCTCTGAGGATGCCAGCCACAGATGCAGGCAAAATGTGAGAAATAACCTCTTCCAGAACATGGCCTCACAGTCTGGAAAAAAAACATGGAAAACTTATGGATGCCAGCCATGAAAGCCTTCGACTTAACATATTTTTATTCAAATTGTAGCATCATTTCAAATCTGGTTTTTAAAATGTTTTTTCATCCCATTTCCATGATCTTTCCAACATTATGATGTGAAAGCTGTTTGCATCTCTCTCACTTGTTCTTTCTCTCTACCTCCCGCCAGTAAATGGCAGCCCCAACCAATCTCTTTCTCTTCCCCCCAACCACACCGCACTCCCCAAGAATAGATACTTACTGCAGAATCTTCCTGCGCTGATTGTCTCTCAGATGAGGATAATTGAATCCCTTGTCAATGAAAAGTGAAGAACAAGATAAAACTCACAATATGGTTACAATAAAAATAACAGCCCTTTATAAAGCAAGGAGGAGACTCGGCAGTTGTTAGTTACTTGAGCTAAAAAAAAAAGACAGTTTAAAAGTCCACACTAGAGGCATCTCCCCATTTGTCTCATGAACTCTGGTGGAAGGCTGCCCTTCCCTTTGGACTCCCTTAATGGGAAGAAGCCATTATAGAAAACTGGCTGTGAAACAAATAAGCCAGACAGAATGTAATTTTTAAGCAATTCAACAGTTTAAAGCTTCATTGTGTTCCGTGGTGAGCAGGGCACAGAATTAGGGGGTGATGAACCCTACAGAAGAATGTTGTAGAAAATGCATTGCTACTGATCCAAATATTTTGGTTGGTTACCTTGAAGTTATGAGGTCAGAGTCATAAACCAGATTCTGTTAAGATCCATCTCTTAAATTTGCCCAAAAGTATTTCACCTCCAGAGGTATCTCCCAAGGCCCTTCTCTCTTTTGTTAGGAGAATGACCTGGGTCCAGCACTACCTTAATAAGAATGAGGCAGTTGCCTCAGACAGTAGGTTCAGGTTGTGCAGGATATTCACACAGTTAGTTACTGGTAGACATTAAAGATGAGGCCATTCTCACTGGGACAAGGGCAGGGACTCAGAGTGCTTAAGGAGCTGGGTATGTTTAGCCTGGAAAAAAGACAGTTAAGAGGCGATATGATAGCCCTGTTTAAGTAGTTGAAGGGATGTCATGTTGAGGATGGAGCAAGTTTGTTTTCTGCTGCTCCAGAGACAGGAACATGGAGCAATGGATGCAAGCTCCAGGAACAGAGATTCCACCTCAACATTAGGACGAACTTTTTGACAGTCAGAGCTGTTCGGCAGTGGAACACACTCCCTCGGAGCGTGGTGGGGTCTCCTTCCTTGGAGGTCTTTAAACAGAGGCTGGATGGCCATCTGTCGGGGATGCTTTGATCGTGATTTCCTGCATGGCAGGGGGTTGGACTGGATGGCCCTCATGGTCTCTTCCAACTCTGCAATTCTATGATTCTATGATCCTGTGAAGTCAAGATCATGCCTACTAAAGTTAGACAATTCTGCTTAGGGTGGGCAACACAGTCTGGTAGTTTTTCAACTGGATATGAAATGTGCAAGGATAAAATTGCTTATCTTATGTTGTTGTTGTTATGTGTCTTCAAGTCATTTTTTACTTATGGTGACCCACAGTGTTTTCCAAAGGCTGAGAGTGTGTTACTTACCCAAGGTCACCCAGTGGGTTTTCATGGCTGAGCAGGGATTCGAACCCTGATGACTAGAGTCATAGTCCAACACTCAAACCACTATGCCACGCTGGCTCCTTATCTTATCTACTGGAAACAAAAGAATCCATTTGAGTACTTGGTGCCCACTTTGCCATATGGACTGAACCTGTTCCCTTGGGATCAAATCCCACTGACAGTTTAAGAAAAGTGTTCCCCTTCTTTGACACATCCTCTCTCTACTTCTCCATCAATCTTTTTTTCCTTCCCCTCCCTTGTCTTTGAGAAATCTGTTATCCTCTCTTTCATTTTGGATAGCACCATTCCTTCCCACTCCTACCTCCCCCCCTTCAGATTTGCATTCTGTTTCTCTCACTCTCAGTTTGGTTTAATAGAATCTAAATTGCTGTATTCATATACCACTGAAACAAAGGAATTGCAGACACTATTATGTGTGGGTTTAGTACACCTTTTTTTTTTCCCTCCAAAAAAAGAAAATTGTACAAGACAGAAGAAAGGCTCCAACAAAATAAAATCAATACACCTATAAAAATCATTTCACAAGGAAAGGCAAAAGACAAGGCATCAGTCAGCCCCTTTGCTAAATAACCTGGAACACCTACTTGAAATTCAAAGTTGCTTGCCTATTAGAACATAATCAGAAGCATAAACTTCTACTGTGATCAAAGCATTTGATGCTCCAGCTCTACATGAAGTATTTTTGTGTGTTTCTGTACACACAGGCTCACATACACACACACATTTTCTCCCTAATTTCCTAGGTCAAAGGAAGAATGAGGTCTTTCTTTAGTTGCATGGTCATAAATCATGGTGATGCCCTTATTTTTGCCCCTGCCCTTTTGGATACATCAATTTGCTGCAGGATGCCATTAGGACAAAAAGTATTCCCCTTGCATTCCATGAGGTTTTTTTTTCATCATCTAGATAAACCCTATGACCTCTGTCTAGCCACCTGCAGTGGGTATAGGAAGCACTCTCTCCTCCTCAGTTGTCTCCCTCCCTCCTTCCTTTCTCTCTGGCCATTTGATGGCCTTGGTGGCTGAGGCATTACTAAGGCCAGTGTCACCTCTCCCTCAATTGTGTCACCTGGCGCCGTCTGGCCTCTTCGCACTCCCTTAGTGCCACCACTGCTTTGTGGTGTGATCCATGGAGTTGGGCACCTGCAGGGCAGGGATTGAGGGAGATATAGAGCTGGACACCCAAAGGATTGTTTTCCATGAATGCAATGGAGGACCTCAGTCATAAATGTTAAGCCTCTCCATCTGTAAAACAATTTAAAGGATGGTCTTCAGAAGGTGCTGATGGTGAGACAGAGAAGGCAGAGATATTTACATGGGAATTTTAGGAATAGGTCTGTAAATCTAAAAAAATCTTTCTTTCTGTCTTTCTCTGTTCGTTCAAAAAGGTTGTCTCCAAATTCTACATGCTCGCTTATGACTCCACCAGAAGTCCAACTGTAGAAATAATCAGTGAAATGAAAGTACTATTCAGAAATCACTAAGGAAACCTCACAGAGGCTATGGAATGTAATGCTGAGCTCAAATGTTGTAAAGGAATTCCACCTGCCCTGCTGGATTACTTATATCTTCAAGTTGGCAACCTTTGCATGCCTATACTCACTGGTTTGCTGACTTCCTCTTCTTCTTCCTCACTCTAACCTGCAGCCATTTTCTGATTCTCATTCTCTTCTGCATTAGACCATGCATTTGTTTATAAACAACTGAATTATAAATAAGACTAAGCTTATTTATTTTCACTGCTAGATTCTGTGTGGGGTGTGGGACTGGTCATTGTTCAGCTTCTGCCTTCCCAATTTGATTACTATTCTTGACAGATCCAGAACTATCTCTTATGTTTCTGAACAGTCTAATGTTATGTCTTGCTTCTTCCATTTAGCTGGTGATGAATGAACCCTTACCCATCATTGCCTTAATTTGGACTGGGTACAAAATGTTGCTTATCCCTCTCTCACCCCAAGAATTTTAATTAATTGTTTGGTTCCCTTAGTTGGTGCAAGATGCTTCAGAGACTGTGACAATGGTAGCAGGGGTGGTGGTGTTCCTCTTCCTCCACTCTCAGGATTGGCCCTCTAATTAGGTTTACTGAGACAGTGTCATCAGAGAGCAACTGGTTGAAGGTGGCAATAAAGTGTTGGAATAGCTGCCAGCCACACAATGTGTCCTTTGCCCCCTTATCTCTGCTGCTAACTTCAGATGAAAAGAAAGATACTGACCAATATCCTACATGGGGTTGAGTAGCATAGCATTGCATAGTTTTGACACAGAGTAATGAATTATGGATGCTGAAAAACTCAAGTGCTAATCAGCACTTCTGGGTGATGCATTGGGAGAAGAGGGAGGGAAATGATTGCCATTCCTTGAGAGCTGCAGTCTCCCAATAAGAGTCCAAACAAAGCAGATGTAAACAAAACAAAAGAAAAGGGTGGACAAAAGGACAACTCAAACCAGAGACACCAGATCTCATAAACGTTTGTCTGCTTCTCCAAGATGCCTCATTTATCACCAAAGAGCAGTCGCTCTGCTGCTCAGGCAGTGTGTAGGCCTCTTTGAATTCTTCCTTGGCAGGGCAATTATTTCAGACCTATGACATAATGACCAGAATCTTTTTGACATCTTACACTGGAGTGCCTATTTCTGGAGTCATTGTGCAAGTGTATCAGTATGGTGCAAGTATTTGGGAAGCTATTGCACAAAAAGGTATTCCATACCATTTTTTGCAAAATATTTTTCTTCCCCTGGATACAGGTCAACCCCCATACCCACAGATTTGATATCCATGGTTTCACTTATCCATGTAAAAAAAAATGCCCTCTCTAGGCATTTCTGGGTCCTCCAATGTGATTCTATGGTCAACCTCTGGTATTTGTCTCATTGAAAACAATAGGGTTCCCCATTATCCATGGTTTCAGGTATCCACAGGGGGTCTTGGAACATATCCACCATGGATACGGGGGTTGACCTATACTGTGAAAAAGACGAATAAATGGGTCTTAGAGCATATCAATCCCAGACTCTCCCTAGAACCCAAGATGACTAAACTGAAACTGTCATACTTTGGACATATCATGAGAAGAGATGACTCACTTGAAAAGACAATGATGCTTGTGGGGGCAATCAGCTAACACACATTGGAAACCTCTTAGCGTGCTATAAAGTAGTGTAGATATGTAAAATGCTGTTGCTCTGAGAGCTTTTGTGGCTGCAAAGCGGGGTATAAATACCTAAAAATAAATAAATAAATATAAAAATAAAAAGACAGAAGGCAGTAGGAAAAGAGGAAGACTGCACTACAGGTGGATAGACTCAACCAAAGAAGTGTGAGTCTGCAAGACCTGAGCAGGGCTGTTGATGACAAGGCGTCTTGAAGGTTGTTTATTTATAGGGTTGTCATAAGTCAAAGTTGACTTGACAGCAATTAACAACAATTTCTGCCTGATCAAGGTTCTCCATGGCAGCCTCTGCATTTTGCCTTCCTTGAGAGGCAACAGAATCTCTGCAGTCCTTGCAATGTTAATGATTCCATCTTCCACCCCCTCCCCACCCCCTGCAACAGGCAAGATCTTTGTACGGGAAAAATAGACAGAAGGCTCTTTTGTTTTTCCCATCTCCTTTGCAATGGCTGTCAGATTATTGGTTCATTTTTCCTGACAATTCTTAGATGCCTCAAGAATCCCAATATAGATAAAATACTCTTCTTCCCCTAGAAGAAATTAAGTTTTCTCCAAGGAACTAATCAGTCAGAGCAGGTTCCACATACGGCAGAGATGAAGGGGTCTTGGCTAACAATTTATAGCTCCTTGAGGATGTTGGGGTGGGTTTTCCCCCCAACTCAGCTCCCTTTGCAGCTCTTCTGAGGGGCTGTGTGTGTGTGTGTGTGTGTGTGTGGCAGAGCATGCAAAACACAGAGCTCTTGAGAAGTTAACTTCTAAATGGGAGGAAATGCTCAACAGACTATCTTTGATCCTTTGGGGAACGTCTGTCTTTTCATGGCACAATGATAATCCATATGAAGAGGGATTACTGGGAATTAGAATAAGCAAGGGTGGTATCCAGAAGATGTTCTACGTCAGCCTTTAACTGGATTATAACTGGGCTCTGTGATTTAATTATTGGGGGGAAAGAACTGAAGGCTCACAGAGTGGGGTCTTTGTATGTGGGATAAAAAAAAAGACCTCCGAGTCTCATCATTTCATTTCTAAGATGAGAGGTGTTAGGCTTCTCATGTTCTAGTCACATAACTGCTGTCTTTGTCCCATAAGAAAAACTTTAACTGCCATCCACTAGGATTGGCGTAGAATAAGAAAAAAGGCTGAAAATGCAATTTGGGCATTCTGTGGCATTGACATCTGAACAGTGTTTTGTTTTTTAAAAAAAGTCTCTAAATTTCCACCACTTCCCAAGTAAAGCTGTTTAAAAAAAAATGAGCAGCATTTTTTTTTTTTAAAAAAAGAACCAAGAGAAAAATGTTAAAAGCTGGAATCCTGTTGACTAGCCCCAATTAGAGTAGACCTATTGAGTCAATTGTTGAATGGTGAGTAGATCTAATTGATTCAATGGCTCTGTTCTAGTTGGGATTAACAACAGGAATTAGGTTCTAGTGCAGTGGTTCTCAACCTGTGGGTCCCCAGATGTTGTTGGACTACAGTTCCCAGGAGCCCTCGGAGGTCTCACCTTGACAGCCAGGTGGTCCTCCCAGTCATTAGTGAGGCTGTGAGTTCAATCCTACAGCCTCACTAATGACTGGGAGAACTACCTGGCTGTCAAGGTGAGACCTTAGAGGACTCCTGGAAACTGTAGTCCAACAACATCCGGGGACCCACAGGTTGAGAACCACTGTAGTGATTTCCCCCCACCGAGGCAATGTCTATGCCAGCTAATGAAATGCACCGGGACATGCACACTCCACCCTCAAAAATGTCCCCCACCATTATGGAGGGGTAGTCAACTATGATGCAACAGAATGAATTAATATCCTGTGGGCATCAGTAGCTTGGCCCCCTTCAGGTGAAATTAAAATATCCTTCATGGAATGAAGATTAGAATTTTCACTGTGGTCATGAAAAACCCCAGAACAAGTAGTGTAGATTTTAGCCTAGTTTGGAAATTCATGTTTGGAGTCACATTGGTGTCAGGAACAATCTACAGCTCACCACAAGGGACGGTGAATTCACATTGAGTTTTATGGCTTCTCTTCCAACTGCTGCTCTGAGGAGGTGTATGTATGGCCCCCGGACCTCCAGTACTTGTCCACCCCATCCTGCTACATTAGCATTAGTGATTTGTGGAGCATGCTTAAAAAAAACAAACACCTTTTTTCCCCACCTGACATTTTGTTTCTCATTAGCATTTCCATCTGCTTCTCCCGTATCAGCAACAGGAGGGGGGTGAGTTTTCCTAACAACATCATAAGAGATCCCAAAATAGAAACCATTCAGTCTGGGACTAGTACACTTTCCTTTCAACCTCATTAGAATAGAGAAGGGTCTTGTGAAACACTCCTGCCCTTCCACTATCTCAATTTAGCAGAGACGATCTTGATTAATCCTCTATCATCCCACTTTTTCAGCTGCTTTTAAAAAGTCCTGGTTTTTCTCTCCTCCTCCCAGTCTTGAGCTTATTTCAATTGCTGCAAACTGAGTTCAAAGTGTAAAAGTGATTTGCAGTCAATTAACTCAGCAGTGGGGAGAGCAGCAGAGGGTGGAATCTTGCCTTTCCCAGGAGGCTCATGAAAAAATGAACCACTGCAGCCTCTCCTAGCTTTTGTGTTGTTCTTCATAATTTTTGCCATCCTAGGCACACTCTGATGTTGTTTGACCACATGTGTCCCTGTTTTCTTCTATGAAATATTGGCAGTTATGTACAATTAGGACACCTCCTCCTCCTGAGGCTTCCCTGTTGTACAGGAACAGACTACATCTCCCATCTTCCCCAGACAATATGGCACCAGGTTGGGAAGAGGCTGGCTTAGGAAAATTTCAGAGGTGTATACACTGTGGTGGAGTCCCCTTCTTTGGAGGTTTTTAAACAGAGGCTGGATGGCTGTCTGTTAGGAGTGCTTTGATTGTGTATTCTTTGATGGCAGGGGGTTGGACTGGATGGCCCTTGGGATCTCTTCTAACTCCAGGATTCTATGATTCTAAGGGAAGGAAGCAGAATGAGGGCCTTGTTCCTCCAAATAAGAATTATGCTCCCTTTCTCCATCTTCACTGAAAATCATTCATAGCTAGCTCTTTTCCATTTGTTCTGTTTGCATTCCCTTAGCAACTGTGCCTGTCCTTTCTCTTCAGATACTTAAACTCTATTTCTAAATGCTCAGCTGAAGTTATAAAATTTCACAGGAGAGCAGAATTCTTATTTGGAGGGGCAATGCCCTCATTCCTCCCTCTGCTCCAGTAACTACATCCCCAGAGACCTTGAAACACACCCATTTTAACAACTCACTGACACACTGTGGGTTGTCATCTCCATGGTGGTCCAGACAGACTTCCTGAGAAACCTTGGCAAGAAGTGAAATTTTTCAACACTGCTTTTATTCCCCGCCTCCCCACACGCCCAGTTTGCCATCTGCTCAGAAGTATCAGCGGGGTTTCAAAGAAAGAAATACTAGCAAAATGGGGGGGGGTGGTGAAGGGAGAAGAGCAAACCAGGAAAATTAGGGTGATACACACACATGTGTCAGTTTTGAAGCATGTCCGCTGCCTCTGTCAAGGGAAGCCAGAACTAATTTTGCCTCACTGTCATTTTCATGGAGTTAGGAAGAACAAAGCCTTGACATTGTATACTTTCACAAACTCACAGTTATTTTATTTTTTTAAAAAAAAATCCTGACAATAACATTGCTGCTCTCTTTCTTAGTCAATCAATCATTAGCTGATATTTGTTCATGCTCTCCTTTATCCTCACTGGCCAAGACAAGAGAAATTTTTCTTTTCTCCATTTCCCCGGATTTAAATGCACATGTTGTTTAAATTGAAGGAGAAAGAGCCTGTGCCAGGGTCGTCGTCAGCAACATAAAAGATAAGCGCATAAAAGAGCCAATCAGCAGGAATTATATGCCATAACTTTGCCCCCCAAAAAAGGGGAGGAGGGAAGAAAAGCCAGCCTTTTGCTACCTCACCTGAATATTGCAGTTTAATCTTTACCGCAACAGATGAAAAGAAGATGGGAGAAGCTGTTTCGCTCCTGGAATTGAAAAGATTATTGATAATATTTCAAGGCAATGTACATTAGAGAGAGACACAGACAAAATGTGATAAATGGTAATGGCGCTTAAATTGGAGATTAGGAGGCGCAGTGGCATGCTTGCAGTGCCTGGGTTAAAGCTGTGTTTAAGGAAATGCGCCTCTGAAATTAGCTGCCTGTTTGATGCAGATTGTGTCAAGGAGAGAGAGTTTTAAAAGGCACATTGAGTTCCCTCCCCTTTGCTAAAAGATGCCAGGCGGAGATATATATACAGCTCCATGCAGCAGCCTGAGCTGCACCTGGGCAGATGGTTGGTCTCAGTGAACTTTGGCTGCTGTTGCGATGTGCTCCGTGTCAGCTCCAATGATCCTAGGTTTTCCTTGGCAAGATTTATTCAAAGGGGGTTTACCACTGCTTTCCTCTTAGGCTGAGAGAATGTGGTTTGTCCAAGGTCACCCAGTAGGTTTCCATGGCTGAGTGAGGATTCGAACGCTAGTCTCCCACCAGAGTCCTGTTCCAACATTCAAACCACTACAGGACAGTTACAAAAAAATGACTAATTGGAGCATGGTTCAAAACTACAGCACAGGCAGTAATACCTGGCAAATTTGAGAAACAAAAACACAGCAGATGATGATGATGATGATCATGATCTCAGTTCCACAGTCTACCAGGTGTGGAGTTCTGCACCATCAGTGATTTGGGGCTCATCTACACTGGCCAAGATAATCCAGGGGCAGCCCAGAGTATTCTGGACCAGACACTCCCCTGGTTCCTGCACTGAAAACAGGCAGCTCTGCTCACATGCACCCTGCTGTATTGTCCAGTGCCGGCACCACTGCTGGTGCACATCACATTCCCTGAGGTCAGAAATGAGGCGTCCAGCATTGATCACATGCTGGGGGCTCTCATTGTGACCTCAGAGGATGTGATGCATGCCAGAAGTGTTGGTGATGGGCAATACAGCAGGATGCATGTGAAGACAGCTAGTCGTTCTTGGCATGGAGTATTGTGGATTTTCTTGTAAGAGCTGGAGTAAATTGGGAGTTTTTACAAGCCATTTTAAGGGGGGAGGGGTGTTAAACCAGTTTGGGGACTGAACTGGCCAAACATTGCGAGGGCAGTTCAGTCCAGATTTTAGGTTTTAGCTCAGCGTCGTCTGGACAGATCACACCCAGGATGGCCCCAAAACATTTTATTAGGCTCCTGTAGACAAGCCCTTGGATTCTATCAAAGAATCTAGGAATGGGTGAAATATCATGAGATAATGTGACATGTTGGAAGTATTTTAACTTTCTGTAATTGGGTGAGGTGATCCTACCAACGAAGATGTCATTTAGATGTTTTGTCAATCTGAAAATACTCCCAGAGTACCGATCACCACTGGAACTACAGCTCTTTTCTTTTCCCAGAGGCACCGAATCTCAATTTGTAAGCCTCGGTATTTCATAATCTTTTCCTTTTCTTCATCTTCAGTTGTGCAGTCCCCCGGGGAAGTGCCACATCGATAATCCAAGCTTTCTTTTTCTCAACCATAGTTATAGCTGGCATATGATATTGTAATTGTTTTATCAGTTTGAATCTTAAAGCCCCTGTATGTCTTGTTTTTTTTTTACATCACCATTTTCCACTTCTTTTTCAGGCTTCCTCTTCCTCCACCTCTTGTTATTCCTATTATTTTGGACTGCAACTCTCAAAGACCCAAGAGTACTTCTGGCTGGAGGATTCTGGGAGCTGTAGTCCAATGAAATCAGTTAGCCAAGTTCTACAACGCAGAAAGAATCACAACCCGGAAACATCACCCAAAGAGACCTTCTGCTGTGCTTTCTGCAACCGGACTTGTTTATCTTGGATTGGCCTTTTTAGTCATCAGCGCACTTGCAGAAAGCGCGGGATGAGTCCTTCCTGAATCTTTGTTTGTGAACAAAAGCCAGAGAGAGAGACTGTTCCCCCTCCCTTCCCAGGTAGGGTCCTGAGAGATTCTGCCTTGCCTGGAAATAACTCTGCCATCCCTAGCATGACCTTGGCTGCTGCCACACCACATAAATAATGCGGTTTGACACCACTTTAACTATCATGGCTGCACCCTATGAAATTCTGGGATTTGTCAGTTGTTGTGAAACCAGAGCCCTCTGACACAGAAGGTGAAATATCTCACAAAAGTAAAAATCCCAGAATTCCATAGCATTGAGCCAAGACTGTGAACTAGCCCTGGTCATCTCTGCTGCAGTCATCTTCCTCTGAAAGTTTTGAGCTGTGCAGAGCAGAGGAGTCTGGTACACAGTGTGGGCTGGGGGCAGTGAATCCACTCTCAGTTTTATGAACCTTCCTCTCAGAGCTGCTCAGGATTGTAAAGGATCTCTTAGTGGTAAATCTTGGTCAGGTATAGGTTCCAGCAACTGGATGGTTTGGTTCCTGTACAAGCCGGAGCAGCTGCAGAGTGAACAGGTATAAAACTGAGAATGGATACACCACCCCCATAGCAACAGAAGCACTGGCTGCCTCAGTGCTGAGACAAGATAGGCACCTTCTCTCTTTTGGGGTCAACCTGAGTGGGTTTGTCACCAGTTCTGAGCCCCCTAAAGACATCACATCTCCATTAAATGTAAGATGTCCACTTTCTCTCTGTTGAGAAGAGACACTGATCGTAGCCCATAATTACCTTTCCAGATACATAATAGCCTAATCAATATTAACAGGGATAGTTACTTAGCCTCCACCAGCTTATGTGCACTGAACAGTAGATAAAACGCTTGCAAAATAGACTTCCATTTGATCATATAAAGACTGTCTCCTGCTGTCAGGCACCTTTTCTCACAAGAACCATGGATTACCATAAACCTGTCCCTGGTCTTTTCTCAGGACTGTCCTTTTTTGTGGGCATCACCATTTTTTGGAAGGGGAGGGAACTTTCAGGCTCTCTGGGTGTTATTGGATTGCAACTCCCACCATCCCTAGCCAGCAGGTAAAAATGCTGGGAGCAGCACCAACCTAATAAATCTAATAAACTACACACTGAGATGGTAGAAACTGTTCAAAGGTGTGTGTGTTTTTCCCCCTGCACATGTACTCTTGAGCTTCATTTACTGCTAGTGGCAGCTGGTATCTCCCATGGCAATGGGAAGTTGATCCACTCTGGGTTTTAGCCCAAACTTCCTCTCAAGGTATTTGGAGATACATGAGTACTTTGGATAGTTCCTTTAAAGTTCAGACTAAAACTCAGAGGAGATTGAGTCTTTCTCTCACTCACACGCATGCACACACAGAGAGAGGGGGGGAAGATATTTGAGAGTTAACTAATCCCACTTGATTTAAACAAAGTAGTGACTATGTACCTTATTGCACTACACTGTTACAGTGCTATTATTCCACTTTAACTGCTATGGCTGCCTTCTGTGGAATTCTGGGGTTTGCAGTTTAGTGAAGCCTAAGAGCTCTCTGGCTCGTGTTAAATGGTCCTCCCTAAACTGCAAATCCCCAGACTCCACAGGAGGTAGTCATAGCAGTTAAAGTAGAACAACGCTGTAACAGTGCAGTGTGATAAATATGTTTGCTGCTATTCACCATCCAGTTGATTACAACCTATGAATGAGAGACCTACAAGAGCACCAGTCATCTATAGCCTTGCTCAAGTCTCCCATAGTCAGGGCCCTGGCTTCCCTCTTTTCCATGATGATGGGATTGATTGCTCCTTTATCTTGAAAACGCTATGATGAGACAATCCAAAATGAGTTACTATGTAATGTTACTTTATTTGTCTTCAGAGGGGCCCTTCTTTAATAAAAATAAATAAATACAGAAGCTATCACACTGCTTTGCCCTCTCTTGCCTCTAAGAAATAGATGATAGATTAAAATTATATGCACAGCTATATTCAAATTTTTGCAAGCTGCTCTTGCATTTGCTCCTGAATGAAGAGATTCCCCTTTACAACCAAAGTCCCCCACCCTAGTCTTTTTCTTTCCTTTTCCTCTGCTTTATATAGATCAGAACACCTGGCATCAATCTGCTAATTAAATACTGTGTCAGCTTCCAATTATCACCAGTTACAATATCACCAGCCCAAGTCACACAGATCTCTGGAACCGCCAGCATTTTCCCAATCAGCATGCACTCAGTTCACCATGGAGGTTCCTCCATGCTTAAATGAATTTAACTCTTTGTCTGATTTCCTGCCTGTGTCTCAGTATCATGATTGCCTTTCATTTGTGTTAACTGTATGGTGGTCAGACAGATGTCATAGAGTAGGGGTGGGCAAGCCGTAAGCCTGGTGGCTCATGAAGCCCCACAAGCGTGTTTAGGTGACCCCCGACTCATATGGATGGATCTTCTTCTCAGGAAAATGGGTCAATTGCCCCTCCCAGAGGCCTCCAGGAGTGACAATCCCCCTTTTAAATGGACTCCAAGCAATAGAAGTATAGGGTCTAGATCAAGGGAAGTAATAGTGCCGCTCTATTCTGCCTTGGTCAGATCTCACCTAGAATACTGTGTCCAGTTCTGGGCACCACAATTCAAAAAGGATATTGACAAATTGGAGTGTGTCCAGAGAAGGGCGACTAAAATGGTGAAAGGTCTGGAAACCATGCCTTATGAGGAGATACTTAGGGAGCTGGGTATGTTTAGCCTGGAAAAAAGATGGTTAAGAGGCAATATGATAGCCCTGTTTAAGTATTTGAAGGGGTGTCATGTTGAGGATGGAGCAGGCTTGTTTTCTGCTGCCCCAGAGACTGAAACATGGAACAATGGATGCAAGCTCCAGGAACAGAGATTCCACCTCAACATGAGGAGGAACTTTTTGACAGTCAGAGCTGCTCGGCAGTGGAACACACTCCCTCAGAGCATGGTGGGGTCTCCTTCCTTGGAGGTCTTTAAACAGAGGCTGGATGGCCATCTGTTGGGGATGCTTTGATCATGATTTCCTGCGTGGCAGGAGGTTGGACTGGATGGCCCTTATGGTTTCTTCCAACTCTACAATTCTATGATTCTATGAAAAGTAGCCATTTAAAAAAAACCAAGGTTTTGTTTATTGGGTGCAAGTCATGTGACCCCCAGAGGGTCCAAGGATAAAAAAAAATAGCCCCCAACCCTGCCAAAATAGACCACCCCATAATCAAAGGACTAGATTCTTGCTGTTTTCACAGATGTACAGAACAACTTCATCTGGAAGTTGTCATTGCTGCAGAAATTCAGTCTTCTGCTGAACAATTAAAGAAGAGGAAACCCTGTCCTTTTTACATCTAGCCATCCTGCTTAATGACAACATTTGGTTCAATATCATGGCTGCCTTGCTTCTATGCTCTTACCAGAAACTTGGTCTATAGTGTTTAGCAGGACAAGAAAATGTCCAGAAAAGCTTGATGCCAGGCAGCAAAGTATATACAAACAGCAAGTAGCTGAGATTGTGGCCAGCTTTTAATGAGCACACCAGAATGCAAACACAGTCAAGAAAGTTAAGGGCTTACGGCAGGCAGCCTGGGTCCAAACAAGTCCATGAGTCAGTGGAATACAGGCAGCAGAGTAAGATATACAGTTGTAGCCCCATATCTGTGGGGGTTCGGTTCCCAGACTTACCACAGATACCAGAAGCCATGGATAACAACAAATGCCATTGAAAATAATGGCACCTCTGGTTATACATACCAGAGAGTTGCCTTGGAGGACCTAGAAAATGTCTAGAGAGGATGCCCCTCTAGGCATTTCATGGGAAGACTCTATGGTATGTCTTCCTCTTTTTGTGTCCTGCGGATAACTGAAATGATAACTGGATATTGGTTCTGCAGATACAAGGGTCCGGCTGTAATAAGAAGCAAGGTCTTGAAGAGAAAGGATCTGAGACAGCAACAAGCCAAGACCAACTTAGAAAGAGATGGCTGGGAAATGGCCAAGCTTAGAAAAACTTTTGGATGACAACTCCCAGAATCCGCCAGCCAACATAGCCCTGCTGGATGGGGGATTCTGGGTTTTTAATCCAAAAAAGGAACTCTTCCTAGTTCTGGGAAAAGAATGAACTTAAAAGGATTTATGGTTTGGATCCCAATTCGGGTAGACTTATTGAATTGATGGAATCTACCTCCGTGTTAACTGACAATTTAATCATTGATTAAATGGATCTACTCCATATGTGGCTAACCAATAGCATTCAAGCTTTTATCTTGTTTTATTTAATTTACAAATGCTTCCCTCCCTCCATTTATAGCGAGATTCCATTTACAGTCAGCAGATAAACCACGAGTTTATCTTTTTCTCCCTCAAGTTTTCAGTTTTATAATCCAGAGCCATTGTTGTTTATGTACAATGCTACCAGGATGGCATCCTGAGAATCCACAAACACACACCATCTCTCTCTGTCCCCACCTTAATGTGTTATAATACAAAACATAACAGCCGTTACCGGGTTGGATGGGAAAGTTAATAATTCATTTTCTACATCTTTTATGTCCTGCTACCATTGGAGGTAATTCTCACATATTTCATTGGAAAATGTAATGGTGTGGAAAGACACTCACCAGCAAGGCTGTTGCCACGTGAGCTGAGGCACAGATGGAGAAAGGGAGGGAGGAAAGAACCACACGAAAGAAAGAAAGAAAGAAAGAAAGAAAGAAAGAAAGAAAGAAGGAAAGAAAGAAAGGGTATTAAAAGAAATCTCATCAGTTTCGGGCTCCCTATGATTTAAATAAGTAGCTAATGGCTTCGTCGTCGAGAAAATGACGCTGTTTGAGGTGGGTTTCTTCATTTGCAAGACAAATATAGACCCGAAAAGAGCTCGTTGGTTTACCAAGACACAATCTTTAAGCCAGTGGTGTGGAAAATTGCACGGATACCTCCTGAGCAAAATGATCAACTTTATTGAACTGCAATAAATAAATAAATAAATATTGCATGAGACTTTTCAGAGAAATCGGCACCTTCTCGGGATATGACACAAAGAAGAAACCAATTTAACCAGAAAGAAATCACTTATCCGTTTTTGATAAGATGCACGTACGTGTCTACAAGAGAGGTTGCCAAAGCAGGGTTATGGATGGAACAATGAGTGGGGGAGGAATACATTGAATGGCACACAGTGAGTGGAATAATAAAGAAAGGTATCTGTGTTGGAGACGGGATGCAATTTAATGACGTACCTATCGGGTGGGATGCGGGATAGAGGACATCAGAGTGACATACTAAGGCTAGAATTCTGTTGGTTAATTCCAACTAGAGTAGACCCATTGGAGAAACTGTTGACTACTCAGTCAACACATAGGTAAATCCAGTTGATCCAACAGCTTTACTCTAGACAGGACTAATTAAAAAGATCAAACCTATGTATGATACTTGGTTTTTTAAAAAAATGTAGGCATTTCATCATAAGAGCCAGCACAGTGTAGTGATTCAAGTATTGGATTAGGACACTGGAAGACCAGGAATCAAATCACTGGTTAGACCTGGAACCCCTCTGGGTGACCTTGGGCAAGTCACACTCTCTCAGCCTCAGAAGAAGACAAATGCCACCACCACCACCACGAACAAATCTTGCCAAGAAAACCCCATGATAGGTTTGCCTTAGGGTCACCATAAGTCAGAAATGACTTGAAGGTAAACAACAGTAATACAAATTTCATCATAAGAGTTTGGTTGATCCACTAATTAATTAATTATGAATAAATATGCATAAGGGTAAAAAAATGAAGCAACATTTTTATTTCCTTAAGAAAAAACTTATTCCCATATTTGTGATTGTAATTGTTTTTTATTTTAAACAAAAAAATGGTTATTTACCACCAATACATTTCATCAGAAAAAGATTTTTTACAGTTTTTTCTTTTCCCATTCAGCTGATTTTAATATTGTTGATATCTTGTTTCACAATGCAAAAAAAAAAAACACACACACACACACACACACATACAACACTATATGAATCAAGAGTAATTGAACATATAAATCTCTGGCTTTTCTTCATAAATAATAAATCCATGTATCGATAAAATATATTTTCATTTGTTTCGACTTCCTTTCTACTTTGTCCAGTTTTCCAAAGAATTATACAATTAATATTAAATTGACTTTGTTTACAATGATTTAACAGTATATATCATTTCTCATATTATAACCATATATACCATTTTAACAAACATATCACTTCACCTATTTCAAAATTTCTCTTCTAATTTTTATGTATGTTCCTTATCCCTTAATATTAATATTCCCTCACTAGTTCTCATTTGTTGTCTCATGGGGTCACAATGCTTCACCCTAAGGTATCTTTATCTGTTTTTGTGTTATTCCATTTATCTGTCTTCTTCCCTAATTAATTTAGCATGTTTCTTTTCTCCACTTATTTCCATTTTTCTACCTTCTTCACCTTCCCTTTCCTTTCCCTTATTCTACATCTCATACCCCATCCTTACATTTAAACACCTTGATTCTTTTCTCTCTTTCCCCCCTTTTTCTACCTCTCTCCTTTCCTATTCTGTCCGTCTTTTCCTTCTTCTAAACGCATTTATATCTTTCTCCTAGACCTTTCCCATATTTGTAACAGATAAGGGAAAGATGTCTCTATTAAGACTGTGCAAGCAATCTGTAGTTTTAGAAATACAGCCCCCCCCCATATCCATGTCCATTTTCAGTTATCTGAGGGACACAAAATAGTTGTGCTGGAAATTGCCTAGAGAGGTGTCCTCTCTAGGAATCGCTAAGTACTCCAATGTAACTCAATGGTATGTTTGAACAGGAAGGCTTTTATTTTAACAGGGTCTGCTATTATCTACAGTAAGTCCACAAAGGTGGAACCTGTATTTGCAACAACAATAAATGTTGCTGTCCTTGAGCATGCAGGGATCACCAGCATTGAGGCCATGATATCGAGAACACAGCTGTGCTGGGCAGGGCACGTTTCTAGGATGGAGGACCATCGCCTCCCAAAAATAGTACTCTACGGTGAACTCGCCACGAGTCAGCATAAGAGGGGCACTCCAAAAAAGTGATACAAGGACTCCCTGAAGCAACATCTCAGGCTTGGCCAAATTGATCAGCAACAATGGTCCGCCATGGCCTCACATCGGGAGGCATGGAGACGAACTATCCACAATGCTGCAGCCTTATTTGAGAACTCACGCCGAACAAGTCTTGAAGAGAAGCGACAATGCAGAAAGAATCACAACCCAAAAACATCACCCAAGGAGACCTTCTGCTGTGCTTTCTGCAACCGAACTTGTTTATCTCAGATTGGCCTTTTCAGTCATTAGCGTGCTTGCAGAAAGCGTGGGATGAGTCCTTCCTGAATCTTCGTTTGTGAAGAAAAGCCAGAGAGAATAAGAAAGAATGGCTTTGGAAGCTATAACTTACTGGGCATTGTGCTAGATTCCTCAAAAATGTAGTTGTTTGAAGTCATAGTGCCAAATTTCAAGTAAAAAACCCAAAGCCATGTCTGCTAGAAGTTAAAAGTAAAAAAAAAAAAAAAAGGGGGGGGGGGTCAGCCATAACTCATCAGGAAATTGTGGTAGGCACCTCAAATTTCACAGGCTTCTTTTTTGCTGTCATCAACATTTCTGTGTCTGTTTCAAGTTAAAAAGCTGAAATTCCAAAAGGAGGGAGCTGCCTAGAAGCCAAAAGGCAGTGTTGACAAAACTCATTGGTATATCATGGTAGATTTTTCAACATTGGACAAACTGTGTTTGAATTGTTGGCCCAAGTTAACACAAAAGGATTTGTTTTTGTAAGAGCTAAGGGAAAAAAAGGAAATAGCTCACTGAGGTCCTGCTGTTAAGATTCCTGAAGTAGGAATACAAGAAATAAAACAAGAGAGGGCTGAGGCAGTGCTTTAAAGACTGCAAAGGTTTTTTAAAGGGTGGAACATGGCAGAGGTGTTGCTGTAAGATTCCAGGGGTGAGGCAGGAAAACAGGAGGTCTTGTGACTCTTTGCATGATATTAGGTATAGACCTGCGCTGGGTTGGGTATAATTCAGTTAGAAAACAAGAGAGGGCATTGCTACTAAGGCTCCTGAAGCAAGGTGGGGGGGAGCAAGAAAACAAGAGAGGGCTAAATGCATTGCTCCTAAGAATTTTGAGGCTAGAAGGAGAGCATGAAAATAGGAATTGGCTCTTTGGGGTATTTCTCATAAGATTCTCGAGGTAAGAAGTTGGAGGGAGCAGGAAAACAGGAGGCCTCCTGGACCCCTTTGGTGGTATGAGTTATGGATCCAGGCATCTCCATATACACTTCAGCTGGTTAAATACAACTCCTGTCCTCATCAAATGGTGGGACTAAAGGCTGTGAGACTTGGGCAGGTTCATTTGGGGGAATATGGGCTTTCAGATAGTCTGGATCTAACTAGCTGGAGTATACCTGATGCTTGGCCCCAAACTTAAGTCATACTTAAAAGAGCCTCACTGCAATCAGTGGAAGTCAAGTTAACTATTTATAATTCTTTGCTTGAGTAATCAGTGGCATCTTTTTAGTCAATCAGAAGTTGTTGATAGAAATGATTAAGGAATTGTGCAGGCCTGCTGGACAGTAATGGCCCCAAGATGTAGCTATGTAGGGGTCAAAATGTCCCCCAAATAGGAATTCTTTCCCTCCAGTTTTTGTCCCATCTTGCCCCCGTCATGGAGCTCTGCAGTCCAAACAACACAGGGCTCTTGCCCTGTTTTGCCCCCAGGCAGTCCTGAGGATGCCCAGGACAAAGACAGGGCAGAAGGGGAGGTAAAGCCAATTAAACCATTTCATCAAAATACCTGGGGGAAAACACCTCACTTAGGGGGAAATGGATTGGGCCACACAGGACTGCTGTCCATGTCACATTCTCCAAAGCCAGGAAGGAGGCCCGCAACATGCAACCAAGGCTGATCTCATGCAGGGGGCCTTGATCACATACTGCAGGCCTCCTTCCTGGCTTCAGAGAGTGTGGCATGAATGGCAGTGGTGGCGGCTGCAGAGATGGGCCAGTATGTCTGTGTGGACTCCATCCCATTTTGTGCTAGTAACCAAGAGGCAACGGGACTGATCCAGGACCAGAATACACCAACAGGAAGCCAGCATATTCTGACTAGTGTAGATGAGCCCCACAGGAATGCAAACACAGTGAAGGGAAGAGTTCCAGGTGTACAAGATTTGCAATGTCTCTAGTTCTTTACAATGATAGAAATTCGGAGACTGAAAGAAAAATTAATTCAGGGTGGCAGCATTCTTATTTGGAAAGCAATGCCCTCATTTTACCTCCACCCTCCATAGCTATCACCCTGGTAATGCCCATGTTAAATATAATTTTAGGAGAGAACAGAAAGTCTTGGGAAGAGGATTAAAGTGTCACTTGCTACCACAGTTGTCCAATACTTATTTACATTTTTCAGTTTTATTACATTTTCCTCCCTTTCCAATTAAATAAAATAGTGCTCAAGGCAGCTAATAATGTTACTGAAACAAAATTATACAATAAAACCATTAACACATTTAATGGGGAATCAGAAAAAGGGATGTAAATCCTGACTTGGCTCATCCTTACAGAATAAGCAAGGAAGGAAGGACTCTCACTGTGGCGTAGTCCAATTTTGGAGGGGGGTCAACACTGAAGGAGCTTTTTTGCATTTTTGAGACTGGTTTGTTCCTGTTTCTACAAATGTATTCAATTTTACTTGCATTCTACACAATGCAGAATGGAGTATAATTTTTCATTAATAAATTTAAAAATGTATACTGTGAGAAATATTGTCTTTTTGCATGGATTCCTCCAAATAGGCAAAAAAGTGCTTGGTGCTTTGTTTTCATACTGGAGGCAAGATTTCTTAATGAGATCTGGGGAATCCTTGACAGGCTAATTTGGTATCACAAGGCAGCTTTGTCTTTATCAAAATCTTACCAATGGTATCCAATGGATAACAACCTTACCATGTCCCTAGCAAGACCCATTGCAATGAAAAAGAATTACTTCCTAGGAGACATGGAGCCTTATACTATGGGCTTGTTTACACTGGCCCAAATATGACACATTCCAGCTGGAGTATTCTAACCCCAGAGCTGGCCCAGATCCCCTGTTATTGCACCCTATGAGGAGCTGCTTAGGGAGCTGGGTATGTTTAGCCTGGGGAAGAGAAGGTTACAAGGTGACATGATAGCCATGTTTAAATATTTGAAAGGACATCATACTGAGGATGGAGCAAGCTTGTTTCCTGCAGCTCCAGAGACTAGGACACAAAGCAACAGACTCAAACTACAGGAAAAGAGATTCCACCTAAACATTAGGAAGAACTTCCTGACAGTAAGAGCTGTTGGCAGTAGAATCTGCTGCTGCCTAGGAGTGTGGTGGAGTCTCCTTCTTTAGAAGTTTTTAAGTAGAGGCTGGATGGCCATCTGTTGAGAATGCTTTGTTTGTTTGTTCTTGCATGGCAGGGGGTTAGACTGGATGGCCCTTGTGGTCTCTTCCAGCTCTATGATTCTATGATGAAACAGGCAGAAATCTGCGTGTACATGCCGGCCGGTATCAGCAGGTGCCTCCACTGCTATCACACATCACACTCTCTGAAGCCAGGAAGGAGGCTCTCAGCATGTGATTAAGGCTAGTCACATGCAGGGGGCCTTGATCACATGCTGGGGGCCTTCTTCCCAGCTTCAGAGCGATGGCAGCAGTGGAGAAATCCAGCAATGCAGCCCAGCATGTAGGTACAGACTCCTGTGTTCCTGAGCCAGACCCGTCTGGGTTTTCCCACATTACATGGGTTTTCCTGGGGGTTATTTTAAAATGTTTTAAAAGGGTTTAACTTGGCTCCCCCCAGCTTTGCCTTGGATTTGATCAGGACTGTCCAGAGGCAAATCAGGGAAAGAGCCCTGTGTCATTTGGACGGGATAAATTGCCTGTCTAGACAAGCCTTATATGTCATAAGCATGAATCCTCTTGGTTAGTTCCAATTAGCATAGACCCAGTAAATCAGTTACTGAATTGTGAGTCAACACATAGGTAGATTCCATTGATTTAACAAGTCTGTGCAATTGGGACTAGCAATAGACCATTGAACAAAATGCCCTGTTTCCTATTCCAATTGACTAATGACCCAGGGATTGGATTCATCCAATCCATGTCTACCTACAGCTTAACTTGGAGAATCAAATAATAATAATAATAATAATAATAATATTGTTGGTCTTGGTGCAGTCTTCCACATATTCATCCTCTGCTCCCTCGCTGTGGCATGGGGGTGACCTCTGGGGTCTAACAAGTTATGCCAGTGGAGTGTACACTCTGGCAGGTCCTACCAAACTGGCCTTGAGGGTGGCATGTCATTCAAGAACCAGCCTATAGAGAAGATCATTACCAGAGTGTTGGTGACTAAGTACTGAGTTAGTTACATCAGCTATGAACAGGAGGACAGTGTAGAAACATTGTCACCTGCATTTGATGGAGAGAATATCTGCACCAGTGAAACCTATGTCTTAAAGGTGTTGAGGCTGCTTTCATCTAATATCTTTGTTTTCCCGTTACTGGTTTGTGATACATATGTGCAAATGTGCATTGATGGCACCATATTTAGGAAAAGAAGACAAGGAAGTAATATTAGTAGTGCATGAGCATTAGTACAGTCCTCAACATGCCTATTCACAAGTAACTCCCATGCAATGCAGCATTATTAGTAAGGGAAACAGCTTGCCCAAAATGTGTATATTTGGCAAAATGGTGTCCTTATTATGAACAAAGGTGAAAGTAATATATATGCATTTTTGTGCATTTTTATTAAGGTCACAAACAGATTTGGAAATAGAATGGAATAAATTTAGACTGGAAAAGGGAGAAACTGAGAGGAATCCAGACTGCCAGATATGTACATACCTGTCTAAACAGCTTAGAATCAAGGGGTGTAGTATGATTGCATCAAGATCTCCACCACCACACACACACACACACACACACACACACACAGACACACACACAACGTTCTGGTGGATGGAGAAAGAAGGAAGAAAATGACTGAAAGTTATATTGCAAAGAAGTCTGAACCAAGTCCAGAGATGAAATCAAAAGAAAGAAAAACACTTCACAGTCATCAAAATCTGGAGAGACACTGAGAGTGGGTGGGGTGAATTTTGCAAGTAGTGGAATGCTGCCCTTCCGAGTATGCCAATCATTGCTTTAGGATGGTGGTGTTTAAATGATGTTGAAGGAAAAGCCAGCCTAGTGCTTTCCAGAGGTTGCAGACTTTAGCTTCCAAGATCTCCCACCATTAGCCACGTTAGATGGGATGACAAGAGCTTCATCAGTTGGAGGTATCACGTTGGATAACAGTGGTCTGAAGCTAACCTAGCTCCAAAATTTGTTCTGGAGGTGGTAGGATTGAGAGAAGAGCCTCCCCCAAAGATATCAAAGCCAGGGGAGCTTGTATGGCAGAATGATACCCATCAGATACTTGGTCCTTCCATTATTATTCAGGAAGAGCAAAACACCATTTTTTGCTTCCATGTCAGAAGCAGCTCTGAATGCTTGTCTAAGGAGCTATCCAAGGTTCTGAATCTATCCAAAGTGCTGAATTTAGCCCCATCATAAGGTCAGCATCTTTCACAGTTCCTTTAAACTTCAAACTGAAACCCAGGGCAACTGCTTCACCCCACCAACATAGGAGCTATCAGCTGTCACCAGCAAACAGGTTTTTCTTGAGAGCTACTGTTCACCACCACCATTACTACTTCTCCTATTAATTCTTTTATAGCTGCTCTTTTCCCAATATTGGGGCACGAAGCAGCTTATAAAAATGAAAACAAATACAGTTTTAAAACTTTACAAAGAGAGAAGTAAAAGCATATAAAGACATATTGTTTTAAAAAACAGTTAGACAATGCATAGAATTAAAACCACTTAAGCCAAACCCATGAAAAGACATAAGATAAAAATCAGCAGAACAGCATATTAAAACAGAAAACCATTAAATGCCCTTGCAGTCATCTATATATATAAAACGCTTGGGTATGTTTCCTTTTCCAGTGTGCTGATTGGCCATTCAGGAAACATACCCAACCAATCCCCTCACTCCACTCACTCCGTCAGCCACTCACCACCCACATGCAAATTCCCTCTCCACCTCACAATCCACTCCTGCAACTCAAATCTGCCTCTACACCCCCAGCCTCACCAGGGCCCCTCCCTCCTCTCACTCCCTCAGGCACTCATCACCCACATGGAAAACAATGCAATATTTTTTCCTAAAACAATAGCGTGTAGCTGAACTATGTGGACCTTTCAAAACAATTATAATGGCATATGTTACACTGGGTACAACTATTTTGCTAAAAAGCCTACATGTGTATGAGTCTCCTTCTGTCTGTGTGAAGAGTTTCCAGAAGCTCAAACAGATTCCTGTGTGAATGTTGTTGCCAAATCATTTGAAACATTGAAAAGCTGCGCCTAGAGATTGGGGATAAACAACCTGTGGCTTGCAGATGTTGTAGTGCAACTCCCATCACCCTTCAATGTTTGCTGCATTCACAGGCTATGCTGGTTGATTGGATCTAACACTCAACAGCATTCATAAGGCCACCAGTCAATGTTCAAGGGATCGCCAAAGGCTAGAGCATTTGCCACCCTTTAGGAAAATAATGTACTGATATGGGTGAGGATGAGATCCATCATATTACCACCCTAAATAGCTTTTAAAAAGCTCTTAAGATGGATCTCTTCCGGCAGGCCTTTCCTGAATAGATACCCAACCATCAAAAAAGGAAATCTAGCTTGTCCCAATCTCACCCCGGCCACTGTCCATTGTTTATTTTTATTTTTTATTTTTATTTTTTGTACTTTTTAAGTATGTTTTAAATTCTTAAATTATTTAATTGTGTTTTAAGGGGTGGGTGGGGTAGAATTGAGGGTTTGGATGTATATTTTAATTGTTGTAAGCCGCACCGATTGCGTTTCGTAGAGGGGTGGGATAAAAATATTATTATTATTATTATTATTATTATTATTACTACTACTACTATATATGCTTGGCTAAAACCACTTCTGTTTCTCAGGCTGTATTTTACCTCCAGAATGTGGTGTGGGGTAGGTAAGGATACTGCATTGAGTACAGATATTTTCCGCAAATCAACTTAAGTTATAAGAATTTGCTCAACCATCTCTCTCATGATTTTTTTTTAGCTCCAGTTTGGATGTTCTTTGGGGTCTCTTACTTGGGGGGGGGGAATAAGTTTTGGACTACAGCTCCCAGAATCCCCCAGCCAGCAGGCCCAACTGGGGTTTGTAGTCCAAAAAAACCCAACTTTTTTTCCTTCAAATTTTACCCACCCTGTTACACCTTGCTCCTTCTCTTCAAGACCTCATTGATGGGTTTTTCCTCAAAAGTTCCCTCCTTACCTTCCATCTCATGGTCAGTCCTTGCCCTTCACCTTGTCTCACCCCTCCTTGAATTTCAGCTCCCCTACAGCTTTTGCATATAAAATGACCTCATCTGGCAAAACTTCAAATATCTATCCCCCTCCTTCTCAGCTGTCTTGAACATCAGAGGGACCAAAGGCATTTCTTTCTCATGCACACCCCCTTCTCAGCACCACCACCATCACCTCCCACTTCAAAAAAGGTTTTGGAACTTGGCACTTGAAGCTGTGGCTGGAGAGATTTCCTTGGGACAGATGTACCTTGCATTCCCCTTTAGATCTCCTCAGTGAGTAGAACACCGTGGACAGGAAAAAAAGCCTTTTCTCTTTTTCCCCTACTGTCTCTGGCCAGCAGCCTTATTTATTCGCTTACTTATTTATTGATACACCATATTTCATTATGATTCAGAAGAGAACTTTCTTGACAGCTCTCGTCAGCAGGAGCTGCACCGTTGAATGGTTCTGAGCTGGAAGTTAAAAGCGGATACAACTAAAACAATGGATTTCAGGGAACACCTCTACCAAGCCGACAGAGTCACGTTCTAGAGATCAGAAGCGGCTCCATGGCATTCTGCTATATAAAAGGCTCCGCACATCCTCTCTTTCAGCTTGAAAGGCTCCCTTCCTTTTCTTCTCTCTCTTGCCGGCTCTTTCTCCATAGCTCTGTAGTTACATTCAGTGCTCTGGAGGAGCTCATTGATTCAATTATTCATAAAGTGAAGTTCTAAGCACGCGAGTTAATCTCTGGCTCTCTGGTTCCTGCCGCCGTTGTGGGGAGCGCTGCGTTCCGTATGGCCTTCATTAGACTATCGATCCACTCGCGCTTCTTGCCATTGAAACTGGAGCATTGATCAATGCCAGTCAGTCCCCCAAGATCACTCAAGGAGGGGAGGCTCATTTGCTTTGAATTTGGCTGGGTGTAAAGCAAAGGTTACTGATCTTGATACTTCAGTGGTGTGTGCATATGTATGTCTTCATGGGATGAAAAGCTTCTGAGATCTCAATAGCATTTAAAGCCCAGTAATTGTACTGTATATATGCACACTCACTTATCCAGAGGATAGGACTGAAACCACACAACATGTCCACCCAACCCAAATCCCCTAGCAGAAACCCATCCCAGAAAATACTTCTGTTTTCCTCAGAGCCCCTTTCAAAGGGCTGACAGGAAGCAATATGACATCACTTCCAGTCACTATTTTGAGATGGAAGGGGACATTTCAGTGCTGCCAGTTCAGTGTGCACATTTCAATATGGCTATTTCAGTGTGGTGCAGTTCTGCTTGTATATCAATTGATAACTGATAATTTTTTTCAAGGAAAATGATAATTGATACTAACTCTAACCCTTACCCAAATGGTTTTGCAAGACAATCCCAACCAAATAGAAAAGGGTTTGATTGCATTTTCTTGACAAAATTATTGATTATCAATTGATATGCAAGCAGAACTGTGATGCACTGACATGGCCACACTGAACCCGCTGCTCTGAACTGGCCACACTGAAACATCCTAGACCCTTTTGAGAAGAGCTCTGAAAAAAAACAAGTATTTTGGCACACAGGGAAGTGCAGTAAGTGGGAGGGGGTGGTTCCTGGCCCCTGAAGAGTTGCCCACCTCAATGTAATGTGTAGCTCTGCCTTAAGTCCATCTCCTTGATGCAGTACAGTCCACAGTCTCTAAAAATAAGAATTATGCCATTCTGTTCATTGAAGACATTACCACACAAGCCCCGTTGTCTTTGCAATCATGTTTGCAAAAGTGAATGGATAGAAACCGGTTTGGCAGCCCTCAATACTGCACATCCCTTCAAAAGTGGGCCTGGGACTGTTTCAGCCACTGAGGGTCCCACTTTTGGACTCTCTTCCAGACCCTTCCTTAACCCCTCCTCCATGCCCTATTACCCAACCCAGCATGCCTTGTGTGGTTTACTTTTAATTTTTGTTGTAATGCAGTTTGTCAATTATGGCAATGCAACTGAGTGAGACAAAGAAAAAAAGAAAAGGAAAGAAAGTGGGGAGAAAAGAACACCAGGCTGTTTGGGGATAGCAGGAGGGAGGGGGCAGAGAGAGAGGAGGAGACTGAGAATACATGACTGCCCAATTTCAGGACTACAGCTAGAGAAATTTATCACACCGAAGGATTCACGGCACAGCAGCACGATTGGGAGCTTATTGATAGGTGTTCCCCGACAATGTCAAGAGACATGCTAACCATGCTTTGCAGGCACAGCGACAATAATTTGGAAGTGCCGTCATGTGATAAGTATTGCCAAAGGTGTTATTATCCAGCTTTAATTCTGCTTTAAAAGGCTTGTGTGATAAAGTCCTGAGAGTAAGGCAGCCTCTTGCCAATACATAACTCTCTTCACCTACTTTCTGCACCTTCTCCTTGCCTGTCTCTGTTGCCTTGGCTATGCTATTTTCAAAATGGCATGACTCAAAAAAAGGTCCTCCTTAATGCTGATTTTCAAATGATTATAAGATGTCTTCTTTCCAGTGCCTGCTTTTTAATGCTTCTTAAATAGTTTTTTTTTTTTTACAAAAAATCCTAGTAATTACTGTTAGAATATAAAATGATCCTCTCAACAAGAACATC
This sequence comes from Gambelia wislizenii, assembly GCA_030847615.1. Taxonomy (NCBI): domain Eukaryota; kingdom Metazoa; phylum Chordata; class Lepidosauria; order Squamata; family Crotaphytidae; genus Gambelia; species Gambelia wislizenii. The sequence goes on from JAUMIR010000007.1 coordinate 39,065,559, forward strand.
TCAGTAAATTTTCCTGGAAAGTCTATAGCTAACTGAAAGCACAGGCGATACATCTTTGACCCAGATACAGTAATATCATCTGAGTGCTATGATTGGTAGGAGAAGCATTTGGGGCAAGCGGCCTGTGTAAACAGCCTCTTAAATATCTCAAGTTCTAATTAACAAGTTACATCAAATGCTCCCAACCCCCAGGCTGTAAAACTTAAAATTCAGGATGGGCAAATCAATTTAGAGGCTGTGTCACTTTTGCAAGCCTTCATGCTAACTTTTATTCCGTTCTGATTTCTCACAGTAATCAAAGACATTTTAAACACACACACACAACTGCAACCTAGCATCTAAACATGTACTGTGTCATGTTGCTCTCATGACATGTCCAATGTGTGATAGCCTCAGTTTAGTCATCTTGACTTCTAGTGACAATTCAAGCATGATTTGCTCCTAGACCCATTCATGTGGGTTTTTTGAGTCCATGGTATTTGCAGAACTTTCCTCCAGCACCACATTTCAAATAAGTTGATTCTTGGATTATACCAATTGAAGTACAGGTTGCCTCCTGTGTCCATGGAGGATATATTCCCAGGCGTACCGTTTATAAATCAAATTGTGAATAATAGCAAATCCTATTAAACCAAATGACTTCTAGTAGAACATACCATAAAATTGAGTTGGAGGACTTAGAGATTCCTCTCTAGGAATTTTCCAGTGCGACTCTATGGTATGTGTCCCCGTTTTTTCAGCCATAAATTACTGAAACTGAGGATATTGGTTCCATGGATAATGGGGGGGCAACCTGTTTTTTTGAGGCATTGTGGAAGGAATTATGTGATGCATTCGTGCACACCTCCATTGCTCCAGGTTTGCAAAGGCAGCCAGAAGCTCCCAGCACACAGCCTTCCCCTAGCCACTGGTTGCCCATGGAAGTGTGCCCAAATGCAATCTAGCTTCCTTGACACCTGGGGAAAAACAGTCTTCCCACTTCTCAGCATCAGTATAAGTACATTGGCAAGAATTTATGTTCCTCTAGTAGGCCTTCTTGACCTTCTTCTCTCAAATTGCCCCCCACTAAAATGTGGAATGCATCCATACTACACAGTTCTATCAGTTTGATACCACTTCATTTGCCATGGCTTTCTCCTATGGAATCCTGGGGCTATAGCTTGGTGAGGTCCAAAACTTTCTTTGTAGTGCTGTACACTACATGTAGTGCCTAACATTCTAGTGCTGTAGTTCAAGGCAATGAACTAGAGCCCTCTAGCAGAGATTTCAGGGACTTTCCCAATCAACAAATCCCAGGATTCCATAGGCTGGAGCCAGGACAGTTAAAATGAGCATCAAAGTGCTATGACTTTGTAGCATAGATATGCTCCGGGTCTGCATTACAATGTTTGGAGAAGTGTGAAAATGCTTGGACAATTGCATTCTGATCTATACATTAGCCTCAGAGGTGCGGGTCATGAAACTTATTACAGTACTGGAACTCTACAAATGTCTTTCCAGATGACTGTACCCCATTCTCCACATTTCATAATCTCTTAGGGATTTTTCAAGACCCCTGTGATCTGAGCTGGGAGAGAACCAATTGTGAGTTGACTCACCAGGGGAATGATTCAATCATCAATACGTAGGTATAGCTAACCCTTGGTTTGGGTCATGCTTTGAATAGGCCCATTGAAATGACTGGGAAAAGTGATTTCAATTACTATTGTGGGTTACACTGGGTCTACTCAAAACATAATTAGGGCTGGCTCTAAACCGAGGTGACACACTGTAGCCCTTCCCCAATGTTTTTGAATTATACTTCCCAGTATTCCTTACCATTGGCTATGCTGTTTTTAGGGCTGGTGGGATTTATAGTTTAACAAATCTAGAGAGCTTCACTTTGCCCAGCCTGATCTAATCTAATTATGCATTTCTCTAGCTGAAATCACTAAGACATCAGAAGAAATTAAAAAAAAAGACACATTCATTTCAAAATGTTACAATTTGAGTCATTTAAATTAACTGCTTATCAAAGTAGCAGCATTATGATAAAGGCAGCAAAAAACTAGAGGTGCATCAGTCCTAATCAGCATGAGAGCAACAGAAAACATGCTCACATTTTCAATCCCATTAACCACCCACAAAGCCCACACTGAATACATTTGACAATACACCAAAAACAATAGCTAGGCAGCTCATCTCCAAGATGAGATAGCCTTGCCTGCTACCTCTCAACTAGAGTTTAGAAGAGTAACATTTTGGACTACAAATACCATCATCCCATGGCCATGCCAGCTGGGGATTCATAAACCAAAAGTCATTTTTTCCACACTCTGTGCTCACCTACAAATTATTCAAGGATGAATCATTTCCACATTTTTCTCCCCACCCCGTAGGAATGACAAATCTTTCTGTACAAATAGTTTTGCTTCATATTCACACATCCCCAAGTGTTTCAGGAAATCATTCTGCACAGAAATGCATGTGAAGGCTTGATACAATCTCCCCATGCTTTTTATGCAAGAAAGAAAGAAAGAAAGAAATTTCATGCAAAGATTTTTTTGTACCAAAATATGGGCTTGTGTGCAAGGCCTCCCTCTCCACTTTGCACAAAAAACACATGTTTTTGGAAACTGTTGGGGGTTTTTTGTACAAAAAAACTGCTTTTGCACAAAGACCATAATTTTCACATTGAAAAACAGTTTCCAGAAACACAGATTCCATCAGCTTGAGCTATAGCACTTAAAGTAGTATCAAACTGTGTTGCTTCTGCAGTATAGATGTACCCTAAATCTCTCTCTGTGTATAATGCTCCAAATTCTGGTAGCCAGGGAGGCCCTTAACACCTCCTAAAAGAAGCCCATCTGATTTCTGTTTAATGCAGCAGCAGCTCTGGTGAGTCCTATTCTTCCACACTTGGTCACCATAAATACTCCACTCAAAAGCTATATGAATTTCACCCTAATATGGATATCTCAGAAATCTGCCCCTCTACTTTTGTTGAATGTTAAAATTCAAAGGGAGATCTTTGCATAGCCTACAGGGAGCATTAGAACAGAGACTGTCACTAATACTTCCCAAGAACTAGAACTTGGGAAAATTACTTTGGGGGACTACAATTCCCAGAATTCACCCAGCCAGTATGGCCACTGGCCTTTGAGTGTAATTTGAAGAATTCTGTTTATTTGTCAACTTCATAGGACTCTCTTGTCAAGGAGGTTTCCCATTGCCTTCCTCTTAGGTTGAGAGAGTAAATTCACCCAGTAGGTTGAATGGGGATTTGACCCCTTGTCACCCAGGGTCCTACTTAAGTGCTCAAATCACTATGCCACATTGGCTTCCTGAAAAATTATACTACCCGCTCATCTAATATTTAGCACATACACAGTTTCATGCCATTTTCAGGTGACATCTTCCCCTTCCCACCCTACTGCATAGTACACTCTCCTGAAGTGCATGAATGCATATGCACATTGATCAGTGTACTGTGTGAAAAGGGACTGATGCGGCAATGTCAGAATGACATCAGATTCCATCTTGCTCTGGGATTGAATAAATGCAGGCAGGCAGGCACCCATAGGCACCAGTGAAATCATAGGGCAGCAATAACTACAACAGCTGCAAAACCATATTGTGATTGTGCCATTGCATAAAGGTTTGTGCATAGCTTTAATCAATGTGTATATGTGCATGGGTCATTTGTAAGGGAAGAGATTGTGAATGAGGGGAGAAATTCCTGCAGTAAACATTATAGCTGAGCAACCACGGTGGTTAGAAAACATGCTTTGCAATCAGCAAGTTTCAGGGCTTGTCTAGATGGGCTATTTTCCCTACCTTGCCCCTGTTTTGGAGCCTTGCAGTCCAAATGACACAGGGCTCTTGCCCTGTTTTGCCCCCAGGCATTCCAGATGACACCCAAGGCAAAGCCGGGGGAAAGATGGAGTAAATCCCTTTACCACAGTGTAAAAAAAGCCCCAGAAAAACCTGGATCAGGCTGGTGTGGGTTTTCCTGGGGCTTTTTTTACCTGCAGGCTGGCCCATATAGCTGGATACCACCACCACTGGGTCCCTTTGAAACTAGGAAAGAAGTCCCCAACATGTAACCAGCCTTCTTCACATGCTGCATTCTGGCTTCAGAGGGAGCAACATGCAATAGTGGGGGAAGTGGCCACCTTCCTTCCATTTCACATAGTGGAGGGTGGGGGAACAGGCCAGATCTAGGTCCAGAATATACTGGTGTATTGATTGTTTAATAGTGCTAACTTTTTAAATCAAACAAGAGCTGCATGAACAAAATTCTCCTCTACAGAGCAAGGACTGGAATTGTACATCCCTCCAGATGTTGCTGAATTCCACTGCAAGTTACTCTGTAGGACTTTAGGCACAGCATATATTTATAGTGACTTCTATTTGCTTAGCTATACCACACTCATTCTCTTCCTAAATCTCTCTAGCTTTCAGCTATTTTCTCTTCCTTCCCTCTCCAGCATACTACCCTCTATTTGATTATGGACAAATATTGTAAGTAATGTTTCTTATTCTGGTAGACTCTATGGAGATGGGATGGGACAGGTTGTTGTTCAGCTTCTGTCTAGCCAGTTTTATCACTCTACTTGAAAGATCCATATCCCATCTAACATTCCCCAACATTCCTCATTGGCTATGTTGGCTAGTGCTGGGACTTGCTGTCAACCTCATTCATCCCTCCATATGTTGTTTGAACCACAGCTCCCAGTATAACTCATCATCAGTTCTGTTCACTAGGGCTGTTGGGATTTGCAGTCCAACATCATCTGACAGCCTGCATGATTCACACCTCTTCCAACCAGCAAACCAACCATCTCAAGACATCCTTTCCTTGCTGAAGGCAAGGCTACTCCCTCAGGCACCCATAAGCAGCAACCTCACCACCAAATGCCTTGAGTCAAGCCAATTTAAACCCAGCCACCTGTCAAGTCTACCTGTCGTGTTCTGTTTTTTCTTCTGGACCCATTTGTATTTTCCTCACTGGAATGTGCTCTGCAAAATGTCAGAAAGCACGAAAGCCCCTCAAGCATGCCAACCAAAAAAGAGCAAAGAGATGAATTCTTAATATTTGGATTTCTGGTGTATGTGTGTGTATGTTTAAATCCCCTGGCTTCACAGCAGCACCTATGTTTTATTCCCTCAGAACTTGACAGCAAGAAGGGTGGAGAAACCACTACACCTGTTGAGTTCAAAATGGAGCTGGAAGGATGTTGAAGCAGGAGGCCTTCATCCCTGAACTTGGAAAAAGAAACTTCTGAAGGCTGCCTTCATGGGAACAAGAAGGGACAGCGAAAGGTGAATTTGTGAGGGGAGCAATAAACACTTCTCTTCTTCTGAATTCTTCTCAGATCTATAGGGTGTGTTTTAGTATTCATTTAAGTAATGAATACTACTTGAGTTGTTGATTTTGGGAAACAGACTGCTAAGGAGGGGGCAACAAGAGGGAGGGAAAAAACCTGCAAAAACAGTAAGCCTGGACAGTGCTTTTTCCCTCACCAGAAAGCAGAAGCATATTCCCTTCAGTAGCTAGCAGATATAGTATTCTGACAATAAGAAATGGTTCAAAGCAAGAAAGAGGGAGGGAGAGAGAATAAAAATAAATCCTTCCCCAAAAAGAGAGATGGAAGGGAGGAGAGAGAGAGAGAGAAACCAAAACCTAAGGGCACAGCAAATCCAAAACACCAGCAACATACAATATTTGAATTCTCTTATCTCAGATTCTGTTGCTGCTGTTGTTGCTTAGCCTGGGGGGATCAAGGAACAGGGCTCTCTCTCTGTGTGCGTGTGTGTGTGTGTGCGTAGTGTACATATACTTTTTTTTAAATTCCTAATCACCACAGGGGGAAAAATACATTTTTCAGATCTCCAAATAAAAGAAGGAGCCTTTTCAGCCTTGCATGTGCTGGATGTTGAGGGGGCGGAGGTGGTGGTGACTTGCTCCTTTCAAAATAGACTTCTTGGGGAGCTCAGCCATCATTGCTAAATCCACATTTAAAAGAAAGTGTGCTGCGGAAGTTTATTTCTCTCTTTCTTTGTGGACAACAAGTTCCAGAATCTTGCAACCAGCATAGGAGTTGTTGTCCAAAATGACTAACTTTCCCAATTTCTGTTATGCTACAGTGTTATCAGTTACCGGGGGGGGGGGGTGTTTTCATGGACTTAGGGGATCCAAATGACCACTTTTAAAAATGGGATGCTGACACTGGGGTAACATGATTGCACCCTTTAAATATCTCAAGGGCTGTCACAAAGAAGAGGGGGCAGATTTGTACTCTCCTGACCCAGAGCGTAGATCTAATAGTTTTAACTTATAGGAGGGCAGATTTCAACTGAAAATTGGAAGGAACATCTTGACAGCAAGAGCAGTTTGACAATGGAACCAATTGCCTAGTGGAGTCCTTACTAAGTTGACTTATTAACATACAAACTTACTATCATAAATTTAACTATTTTTCAAAGCCTGCAAGAGTTATTTTTTCTCTGCTTCCTCTTAAAAATTGTATAAAAGGTTCCCAGTCTTTTTTAAAAAAATTATCCATTGATTTCAAAATGAATTCAAAATTACCTTAAGATTAGAAAGCTGAGCCAAAACTAACAAAATGAATTTCAACAGGGAGAAATGACACTTGGGCAGTAAAAATGAAATGCAGAGATATAGGATGGAGGACACCTGGCTTGATGGCAGTACATGCGGAAGAGATCTAGGAGTCTTAGTGGACCAAAAGCTGAACATGAGTCAGCAGTGTGATGTGGCAGCTAAAAAAATCAATATGATTCTAGGCTGCATCAATAGGTGTATAGTGTCTAGATCAAGGAAAGTAATAGTGCCACTCTATTCTGCTTTGGCCAGACCTCACCTGGAATACTGTGTCCAGTTCTGGGCACCACAATTCAAGAAGGATATTGAGAAGCTGGAACATGTCCAGAGGAGGGTGACCAAAATGGTGGGAAGCTTCATGGCCTATGAGGAGCAGCTTAGGAAACTGGGTATGTTTAGCCTGGAGAAGAGAAGATTAATTATTGCTAATAATAATAATTACTTACCTGCCTCTCCCTAAGGCTCATGATGGGGTTCAACATGAATTAAAATACAATATATAACATAAAATCATCAAAACACACAAGAGGTGACATGATAGCCTATTTAAATATTTTAAGGGATGTCATACTGAGGATGAAGCAAGCTTGTTTTCTGCTGTTCCAGAGACTAGGACATGAAGCAGTGGACTCATAGTATAGGAAAAGAGATTCCACCTAAACATTAGAAAGAGCTTTCTGGCAGTAAAAGCCATTCACCAGTGGAGTGTGCTGCCTCGAAGTGTTGTGGAGGTTTTTAAACAGAGGCTGGATGGCCATGTGTTGGGAATGCTTTGATTGGGTACTCCTGCATGGCAGGGAGTTGGACTAGATAGCCCTTGTGGTCTTTTCCAACTCTATGATACTATGAGTCCAGCGATCATGAAGCTGACAAAAGCTGTTATTATTAATTTATCTGTTGCCTTTTCCCCAACAATGGGACTCAAGCAAATAACATATACAGAATAAACCAGCTGGAAGGATGCACCGACAAGTACTCTGCAGGAGCTGTTACCAGGATCTGAGCTGGGAGGGATGTCTTGGATGAGCTCTCTTCAAGGTCTGCTTCCGGCCATCACCCTGTGCATCAGTCTGCCATTTCTGCAGAGGTAGATTGTGATGCAGGAATCACTGGGGCTGCTCTGATGGTACTAAACAGATGTGTTCCTGACACATATTTATGAAGCTTTGGGTGTGTCTGTTGCCCTCTCAGAAGGAGGCAGAATATGTGAAGTCGAAGGCTTTCTCTGAAGATGCCAGCCACAGATGCAGGTGAAATGTCAGAAAGAAACTATTCCAGAACATGGTCTCACAGCCCGGAAAAAAACCAAAGAAAATCTATGGAGGCCGAATAGGTGTTTTTTGGTCCTGCTTTACAGGAATCACTGTGGGGAAACTGAATGTTGTACTATATAGACTCTCAGTCTGGTACTTTATCACACTACACTATTATAGTGCTATTATTCCACTTTAACTGCTATTATTCCACTTTAACTGTTTAGCTGCCTCCTGTGCAATCCTGGGGTTTGTAGTTTAGTGAGGCCTAAGAGCTCTCTGGCTGAGAAGGATAAATGCCTAATAATAATAATAATTCCATTTTAAATTCTGATGGCAGCTTACGCATTGCAAAAAGCAATGCTCTGAGAGCAAAGGACTGCTACATGCAAGCAGTTTAAAAGTCCCTCTAGGCTGTTTGACTACAACCTCCATCAGCCCCAACCAGCTATTAATTTTATCACACTACACTGTTATAGTGCTATTATTCCACTTTAACTGCTATGGCTGCCTCCTGTGGAATTTGGGGGTTTGTAGTTTAGTGAGGCCTAAAAGCTCTCTGGCTGAGAATTCTGAAAGTCCTTCCCTAAACTGCAAATCCCAGGATTCTACAGGAGGCAGCCATAGCTGTTAAAGTGGAATAATAGTGCTATAACAGTGCAGTGTGATATTCTGTTACACAGACATGAGGCACTTTTGGGGGGTGCTGCATAGCACATTCCAACATTTCACAGATGAAAACTAGGATTCTTATGGCCAAGCAACATCAGCATATAATCAAGATGGCAAAACTATTAATGAGAAAAACACACAAGCTAGGAAAGGCTGCCTCAGCTTGCTTTTGCCTGATCCTCCTGGGAAAGGCAAGCTTCCTTCCCCTTCTGTCCTCTCCCCCTGGTGAGTTGAGTGCAAACTACTTTTGCCCTTTGAACTCAATTTGCAGCAATTGAAGAAAGCAGAGGACAAAGGGAGGAAAGTGAGAGAAGGGGGAAGAAACCAGGACATTTGAAAAGCAGGTGGAAAAATGGGATGACAGAGGATTTATTGGGACTGTCCCAACCAAATCAGGACAGTTGGTATCAGTGGCAGGAGGATGGCAGAGAAGGCCAGCTAGGGCAGAAAAAGCTGCTTTGCCAACTCCTAAACATCTCACAAGATCACCTTCCCCTTCAAGCATCTCCTTCCCCGAATGTTGCATAAGGCAGGAAAAGGCCTTCTGTTTGTACATTCTCCCCACCTCCAAGTAACATGGAGCTTCTGTCAGGCCACAGCACATAATCTCTTCTTCCTAGGATGTCTCTATAGTTGTTTTTCTTTTTTTCTCCCCGACAAGGCAAGTTGCTTGATGAATCTTGCATCGAGGCTTGAAGGCAAAGAAGCATGCCTGGCATAAGCTACCGACTCAGCTTCCCCACTTCAGCCCTTCTCTCCCAACTAATGTATGAGTGAATCTATTTCATTTAATCATCCCCGCTATCTCTGGGGAGGTTTGTAGCTCTCCATCTTACCATGTTCTGAAGAGGGTCCCTAGGCATGCAAAAAGACTTTACATTTAAAAAGAGCATCGGAGAGGAAAGGCATACAAAGACTTAAACTTACGTATTCCCCAGCAATCTCTCCTGCTGCAACACAGATATTCAACTCAATGTATGCACATGTGCAGCCGAATTCCTATTGCTAATCTAGACTAGAGTAGACCCATTCAAGCAATGGTATTTACTCACTGCGCAAGAATTGATTCAGTGGGTCTACTCTAGTAGGGACTGGCCAATAGGACTTGAACCGCCTGTGGATATATCATAAGGGTCTGCAAATAAGGCCAGTTTGCATATGCCACCACTTATGAGCAGATTGGAAATGGCACACCCAAACACAGCAATCCTCTCCTTCACACAGAGTTCTTGTTGAATGTTGACACATCCAGATCTTTGCTCTGTCTCAAGCTGGGAAGAAAGCCCAGTCAGTTGATTCTCTGCCAGCTTTTCCCCAAGCTTCTGTTGTTGCTATCCATCCCTGGAAAACAACATTGTTTGTCAGAGCTTGGAAGCCAGTGACAGACTCCTTGCCCCCCTTCTCTTCTGATGTTGATGGAATGCATGCATCTTCACCTTGGCCGGGTTGGATTTATAAGAAAGTGGGCTAACAATCCATTTTGTGGTATGCAGGGAGTATTAGCTTATTCTACAGCTGATTTCATGAGCTTAAGAGCCTCATCTAAGAAGGTCTGCATCACCTGGAATGCCAAAACATCAGCAAGTCATTGCTGGTTTTTCTATCCCATGCTTGGTTGATGCTTGGAAGGCTTAAGATCAAGTACCACCATAATACTCTGGTATCTGATTTTGGAAGCTAAGCAGGGTTAGGGAGCTGTGGTGACACAGTGGTTAAATGCCAGTATTGCAAGTCACCACATTGCAAGTTTGATTCCAGAGAGCTCAAAGGTTCACTCAGCCTTCCATCCTTTCGTAAGTCTGTAAAATGAGTACCTGGCTTGTGGGGGCAATTAGCTAACACACATTTGAAACTGCTTAACACAGTGTAGATGTGTAAATTGCTATTGCTTAAAAACAATTTGTAAGCCACTCTGATAGCCTTATGGCTGAAGAGCATGCTGGCCACCTTTCTCCTAAACTCGGGTGGGTAACCTCAGGGCCTGGGGCTGAGTCTGCCCCTTCTTTGCCTCCAACCTGCCCTTCCTGATGTCCAGGAGATGGCTGTCCCTGTTCCCCATGACATGGGCATCTGGTGACTTCCCAGATTTTACCTCTTTTTTCTTTATCTGAAAAAAATATATAATGCCTTTCTCCCAAGACCTAGTGAATTGCAGTAAGACTTTGAAACTGAAGTCTGCTGAGTTTTTTGGTTTCACCCTTTTGCCTTCAGCCCTGACACCAGTGAAATCTGGCCACTTGAGGACGTCTGTACAATCAAATGTGCCCCGTGGGCTAAAAGAGGTTCTCCACCTTATTCTAAACCAAGCCCTTGAGCTTAGTGGACACAGAAGACCTCTGTGAGACCAAGAGAAATTAAAGAGATGTCCATGGACATCTTATATAATACCATGCTCTTTAGCTTGATCCTCCAAATATGACATTGTTCATTCTTCTCAGACTTCCTCCTGTCAGTTCCAGAACAGCAGGTGCCACATGAAATGACTGGCAGGGAGGAGAAAACTTGGAAGGAATTGGCTTGGACTGCAGATATGAAGGCACACCACCATCAGCACACCTGCAGCAATGGAATCGTCACTCTCGCTGTCTCTAAATGGAACAGCTCCCCACAGAATCAGACCTTGTCTTTTCTATTCATGGGAGCAAGAGGTTTCCTGGGCCAGAGAGAAAAGGAATGGATCGCTGTTCCCATTTTGGGGGGGCACAAATCTAATGAGCCCTTTGCAATCAGTTTACCACTATGTGTAGCAGATCTTCATCTCCTCTGCTTGCTCTCTCCCCAGCAAGAGGAAAAATGCTGTTCTGAAATGACGTTAAGAAACTGTTTTTGCTCTCCTGATACTGTTTTGCGTTGCAAAGCAGCCTGGATTTAGTGGAGCAGGAATTCCACATGAGTCAGGATGAAGTTGTGCAGTCATCTGGAAACCGGATTGCATCTCAAAGGAAGCAAGGGGATTTTGATAGGTTGAATTCTGCTAAGAGTGATGCTGAACTCATACATCACCATTGCCCAAGAGCAGGTGGAATGGGTGGTTCTTGTTTTCTTCTACAGGAGAAGTGTGATTTGAAATCAGGTCTAGAAACCTTATGAGAGTGGCTCTTTGGAGATATACTTGTTGAAGAAGGAATGCTAATGCAAAAACAAAAACAACAACAATATGAGAGCAAAGGTTCTGAAAATATGCAGTGCTCCACTAAGCTAATAGCAGAGCTGAAAATCATCCAAGTTTCCGAATATTTCCAGGACAGTGCATTGACGTTTGGCAACAAGAAGAGCCTTTCTCCTAGAACAATGGATATATTTTAATTAGACAGTTCTATCAGTTGTACAACCACTAACTGCCATGGCTGTATCCTATGGAATCCTGGGATTTGTGGTTTGGTAATGGACTTAAAAGGCTCTGCTGGAGGGCCTCTAATGCCTTTCTTAAGAGAAGTCAAGTCCAACCCTAAACTACAAATCTGAGGGTTTCATAGGATGTTATTGTAGCAGTTAAAATTGTATGAAATTGATATAATTGGAGAATGCTGATGCCCCCTGTGTCATCCAGAAACAAATATATGACTCAGAAAATATCTGTCAAACCATCAGAGTGAGTCCAAAATATTTATGTTGGATTCCACCACCACCACCACCCGCATCCCCAGCCATGGAAACAGATCTAAGATAAAGGCAGATTGTCACATGGCTACTGGTGGTCCAGTAAGACAGGGAACTGTCATGGCAGTAGGGATGGAAATTATTGGAATTTATTGGAATTATTGGAAATTATTGGAAAATAATAAAAAAATGTTTCTTAGGAAAAGAATTCTGGACTGACAAGATTCTTTCCAGTTTGGGACTTAATCTACACAAAATTTGCTTATTTTTTTCTTCAGAAAGAAGGATTTTCTGGGCAGAAAATAACATTCTTTTCAGTGCAGATAATTCTGTTTCCTGCACAGAATATACTCTTTTCTATTTTTTTAAAAAATGTGAATTTTGTACAGAATAAGCCCCTAACTGTGAACACTGTACAGTTTTCAAAGGGTTTTTCATAGCTGGAGAAAATTGCTGAAATTACTTTTTACTCCTTTCCAAAACGGAATTAGTAAAGAATTAGATCCCTAGTGAACTAAACTGTTCCTATAGAATCCTAGAGTTGGAAGGTACCCAGCAGCCATCTAGTCCACCCCAGCTATGCAGGAATTCACACATAAAATATTCCTGAGTGGTGCCACCCAATCTCTGGTTTAAAATCTACAGTGAAGAAGTGTCCACCAACTTCAAAAGGCATTTATTCCACTTTCAAAAAGGTCATATGAAACACAATCTTGCAAGTGGAAGTTGCTTGATTCCCCCAAAAGTCACTTAGCTTCACCACCTCTTCAGTTTTCCAACTGTCCTTCATCAATCCATAGCATTGAAGCATCTCAGGAGGAGAAAGGAGGTAGAAAGACACATAGATACGTTGTCATTATTACCAAGGATTCTTCAACAGCATGCTTTATAAACACCAGATTTGTTCATTGTTCGTTGTGAATGTAAAAGCAAACAGACTGACTGTCATCAATTAGATTGCCATTCAGATTGTTAGATGTGCATTCAAAAGTATTTTGTCAGTGGAAGAGAATCTGGTTTCAAAAGGATTTGTAAAAACTGAAAGGTAGAGTCGGTTGGATCAAGTCCATGGGTGGAAATCATTTGCTACCAAGGATCTTTCTCTCTCCTCCCAAGTCTTTATCCATGGGAAATCCCTAACCCTAGATTCCTATTTTCTTTAGCTGCATGTAAAATGTTCAGGGACTGGAAGAAGGAAAGTTTTCAGAAATGGTTTGGAATGATTTCATGATTTCCATGTACTCAGCAATTTTCAGTTCTTACCTTTGGAAATCTTTTGTGTTTTTTTGCTGTGTTCATTTTCAGAGGGAAATATAAAACATGCTCTCTGGAAATCATTCAAGCAAAATCTAGAGAAAATTAGTAAGTCGAGTAAACCATAGAGAGAGAGAGACTACAACATGCACTTCATATTTCAAGGCTGTGTGGCTGACACCATTCAACACAATATGGACTGCAAACATCTAATGCAAGGAGAAAGCTGTCTGTGCAACACAAAAGGCAGTCATGCTGTTGGAAGGCAGATGGAAGAGAGCTCTTTTCTGCCTGTTCCAGAAGTCGTTCCTTGCTGTTGCCAATCCGTTCTTCAAAGGATGCAGGGGCAGTGCCAGCTTACCATAAATTTCTCCTTGGGACAATCTGCACTGATGCTTTTTTACATGGTGAGGTTGGCATGACTTCAGTAGGATTAGGAGCAGGTTGCTATTCAGCTGGTCCTGTGAATGCTTCAAGACACATCCACGATTTGCTGGAGAATATATTTTTGTGGGGGAGGGATTGGTTGGATCATTGAATGCTGCATCACTCATAAGACTGGCTAAATAAGTGCATGAGCTGGTTAACTTGTGTTTTATGTTTTGCCCTGTGTTCGTACCTCTTGCTAATGTTTTTATTCTTGGCTTAATTATGTGCTTTTTTTTAACCACTGTTCACTGTTTTGTATGTGATGTTTTAATTTATGTATATACCTCCTAGAAAACTCTGGTTACTGAGTAGTCAAAGAGTGTAATAAATAAGATCAAATTAACCCTGAAGTCAGCAAGTTTTAATTCCAGTTTACCAAAAGTATTGTAAATTTCTGAAATTCTGAAGCTTCTGTCCTAGAACTGAATTTTCACCTGCAAAATCTTAGCTGTTCTTGCTTGAGTACAATATCCCAAGAGTGTTTTTTAAAAGCCAAGATTTCATAACCGACAGTATTAATTTAAAAAAACAAAACTAAGATTAGGGGAGAAATCTTGAGAGAGTTCCACACAGTCTGTGGAGGTTATCGGACAACGACAAATATAGCATCCTCATCTCACAATCTCCTCTCCCGCCCCGGTAGTGGTTTAAAAAGAAAGGTTTCCACACCTACCTTAATTGAGGTTTTAAAACTTCTCCCCTCCCCTCCAACAGTACAGAGTGAATGGAGCTCTCATGGAGCCCCATTCACTTCCTGGAAAGCAAATCCCAGCTGTTCTTGTGAGAGAACGATTGTGCAGGAAATTGAAAAATAAAAAACTATCTAAACATCAAAAATTAAAACCAAGCCCCAAAACACGTGATGCTGGCATTGCACCAGCATAACGGGGCACCGTCTCGCACACCTGTCATTCCATTACAGAAACAGAATGATGGGTCAATTCACAGCTTAAGCCATGAATAAAAAGGAATGCGGTGGGATGGAAGTGACATGGGGGCATAATGCCACAGGGACAATGTCGTCTGATATTCAAGCCCTTTGGCGATGTCCTGTCATCCCTGTGGTGGGATATTTAGTGCATCTGATGATCTCCTTAGGCCACCATTGGACTATATTTTAAAACAAAATTCAAAGGCAACTCAGGAGGTTCCTTTGGAACTTTTAAAGAAAATAGAAAGTAGGATCAGTAGAAAAAACAACGTGTTAGAGGACATTAGAAGTTCTAAGAAGGATTTAGATCTCCTAGGTCAGTCCTAATTAAAATTCAAGCAGCCACAAATTCTGGTGTATTTAACATATATGATATATGATCCAGGGATGTAAATGTTCTTATTGTATACAAGAACAATACATTGTGAGTTGCTTGGAGTCCCAATTTGCACCAAATGGATTTTTGTCCACAAAGTATTTTTTCATTAAGAAAAGTCCTGAAGTGTCAAAAATCTCATGGTGGTTTTGTCTCAACAAGGTTTGTCAAAGTAATGAGACAACCATTCTTGTCATGGGTGAGAAAATCTGTAGATATTCTTTACATCCCTAATAGGACCACTATATATTTTCATGATGCACAGTTGCCTCAAAACTACCTGAGAACTTCAGTGAAGTCCATTCATCCAGTTCAGTTTTGGGTGAAGTCTCTTCACATTATTGGAACCTCTCCCCACTCCTATAACAAACCCTTTCATAATACAATAGCCCTTTCAATAGTGCAAAGGTATATCATTGAGAACCAAAGTCAGGATCATCCATAACACAGTATTTAAGTTTCAATGTATGGTTGTGAAAGCTGGACAGTGAAGAAAGCTGACAGGAAAAGCATCAACTCATTTAAAATGTGGCGCTGGAGAATACCATGTTTTCTGTGGATACCATGGACTGCTAAAAAGACAAATAAATGGAACTGACAGCAAATCATGCCAGAACTCTCACTAGAAGCCAACATGACTCATATGAGGTTATTGACTGTACTTTGGACATATTGTGAGAAAACATGACTCACCAGAAAAGACAATAATGTTGGGGAAAGTGGAAGACAGTACAAAGACTGTACTGGTTGCCCCCCATATCCACAGGGGATAGACTCCTGGGCTTACCATTTCAAAGTGAAACCACAGATAATAGCAAACCCTATTAAAATAAAGGACTTCCTGTACCAACATACCATAAAGTTGCTGTGATGAGTAGTTGATGAAATGCTGATGAGCGAATGGGAAGAGAGCATGTGTGTCAAGATATGGGGCACAGCTGGCACAGTCTTTCAGCAGAGACATCAGGACCAGGGCAGGTGGGGAACCAAACCCCCATGGGCCAAAGGCAGGTCTAGGAGGAGATGCTAGATCAGTAACATGGGAGTCAGAATCCAAGTAAAGCCAAAGTCCAAAAACAAGCTGAGGTCACGCACCATGAATCGAGAGGGCCTGAGGCAAAGACAGCTCCAAGAAGCAAGCAAGGGTCCAAACACAATGAGGCAGTAGGTCAGGGCAATGGATCAAGGTCCAAGGAGAGGCTACAGGCAGCACAGGAGACCATGTTGATGTGACAAGAGCTGAGGGGAGAATGCTGTTCTTAAATAGCTGTTCTCCTGGCTGCTCCAGGTGTCCTGCATGGGAACATCTGGCTCTGCCTGATAAGCTGGCCCTGGTCCTTTCAAGACTCCCACAGCCAGGGCCTAGTTCTGCAAAGAGAGGCAGAGTCTGACAATGAGGGAGCTAATCCCAGAACGGGAAACTGTAATGAAAGGTCTGTATGGCAGCTGAGAGAGTCAGTTTTTGTTGGTTTGCTTTTGAGTTCAGTTAAGTGATGACTATGTGCAGCATGGTCTGCATGTGAGACAGTGTTGAGGCTGGATGGATTATAGAGTGAGTGGGATTTAAGAGCATAAGAAAGAGTGACTGAGTCTGGGGGTTATCTGGTTTTATTATTAAGGGCTCAAAGAATATCATCTGAGCTTCTAGATGTAATTTGTTACCACAGTGTGGGACTAAGAGACATTAAGCAATTAACAAAGTTGGAGGCATAGTGTTGAAACATTGTTTTTACAAATGTACAGCTAATAAACCAGCCTTTGGAGATTTTCAGGCAACACTGTTATAGTGGTACTATTCCACTTTATTTGCTATGGCTGCCTCCTCTTGAATCCTGGGATTTGCAGTTTAGGGAGGGGCATTTACAACTCTCAGCCAGAGAGATCTTAGGCCTCACTAAACTACAAACCCCAGAATTCCATAGGAGGAAGCCAGAGCAGTTAAAGTGGAATAGTAACACTATATCAGTGTAGTCTGAAAATCTCCGTAGTATTTGTTTGTTTATAAAGTCCAGACTCATTATGATTATTTTACCTCAATGATATATATTAGGCATGCTTACCAATAGAGTCCACACAATTATATATTCTGTCCACAAAAAGTCAGACCCCAGTCCAAAGAACGGATAAGGGGAATATGCAAAGATTGGGAGAAGCAGTGGAGAGGCAGCCAGGCTGAATAAATGGGTAAATTTGGCTGATGTGTCCTCCACAGTTGTGTTGGAAGATCTAGCGATTCCTAGAGAGGATGCCTCTCAAGGCATTTTCTAACATGACTCTATGGTATGCTTCCCTCTTTTTTTCAGCCACAGATAACTGAAACCATGGATATTGATTCTGTGGATACGGAAGGAAGGGGAAACCTGTATTAACAGGTAGATGAACAGTCCAGGAATTCCCAGCCCTGAGCTGAGCAGGGCTGCTAGTAACAGGGTCCATGGGAAGTTTTTCATTCATAGAGACACCATAAGTAAAAGTCAACTTGGCAACACATAAGAACAAGACCACCACCTGATGTTATGCTGTTGCTGCTTTGTGCCTCCAAGTCATTTCTGACTTATGGTGACCCCATGGCAACATATCACAGGGTTTTCTTCACACAATTTGTTCAAAGAGGGTTTACCTTTGCCTTCCCCTGAGGCTGAGAGAAGAGTGTGATTTGCCCAGGGTCACCCAGTGTGTCACCATGGTGGGGATTCAAACTATGGTCTCCAAAGTCGTACTCCAGTCCTCAAACCACAACACCATTGTGGATCTCTTATACTTCTCTTTTATACTTTGAAGTTTCCATAAGTTGTTCCTTCTGGTTTTGTGTCTTATTTTTCTTTGTTTGAGGCCACTTCAAAACCTGTGGGACACTTGAGTTGGGTTGTTAATAACAGGGTCTCTTGGAGGTCATTCATTCATAGGATAACCATAAGTCAACGCTGACTTGATGGCACAGAAGAACAATGAACCCAATAGCTTTCATTGTCACAAGGGAAACAGCACATGTGACTCAATTTAGGAAATGCATAAGGCAAGAGAAATCTCTGTTGTGGAGTTCATGTGACTCAGCAGTGAGTTGGACCAAGCAGTGGTGTGTGGGTCAGAACCATATATAGACAAGATTCAGCCCTCTTTCTTTTCTGCTACTCAATCACACTCACACTCATTCTCCCTCCATCCATCCATCCCTCCATCCATCCATCCCTCCCCTCTTTCTGCCACCCCAGAAAACGGAACAGCCTTGTGCATCCCTTAACTGAAGCTTTCTCATTCCAAAAGCCAGAGAACCATTGCAGAGCTTCCAAAAATTTCCTCTTTTTTCAGACTAACAGTTCCAAGACTTCTCAAGCCACCATGACCAGTGTCATGCTGACTGTAGGTGTCTCCTAAAGTTTAGTCATAGAATCACAGATTTGGAAGGTACCCCCAAGACCAATCTAGTCCACCCCCATGCCAAGCAGGAATACACAACTAAACCACTACTGAAAGATTACTAGTCAAGCTCTGTTATAAAGACCCCCAAAGATGGAGAATTCATCACCATCTGAGGTAGTCTAGTCCACTGTCATGTGTCTAGTTACATGCCTCTCCAAAGGTGTCATCACTGGTGGAAAGAATATTAAGCTAAATTATATCCATATTTTTGGTCCCATCCTATTGCCTTTGACCCTGGCTGCCACCAGAAGGTGTCTCCCAAGAACCTCTCTAAAATTGAGTTCAGTTCTGGGGTTGAAAGTTCTCTCCCTTGCCACAGATTTGTTCAGTGTTATTCCATCATTCTTGGCCCCAGACCATCTGAACTTACACAAAACAAGATACTCTGTGGTGATTTCATCATGACACATGTCCTTCTGGGTCATCTCCAGGTTCTTGTATATCTAACAGGGAACTGTACACTATGCCCAGCCAAGATAATAAGAGCAACACTCATATATTTCACCTTATCAGGAGTGAAAGAAACGTGAACCAAAGGCCCTGGTCTTATTGGGATTGGTTAACTTCCTTTTCAACTCACCTGAACCTGATTCACCCACTCAGTCTGCACATATCACAGGTTAACCTGAGTTCAAAGCTTGGAGAACATATTGTGTGTCTGTCTCACCTTTTAACCCCACTTGTTAAGTCTACAGATGAGAATATCTGCCAGTTCCACTTTCTCCTGCATTTGGGCTTGTTTATGTGGTTTTTTTTTAAAAAAAAAAAAAAGCCATCCTTTCCACTCCAATGTTTTTGAATATTATTCAGTTCTTCAAAAACAAAGTGAAACAAAATGCAGTCCCATTTGCAGTGCCCAAATTTAAACAGGTAAAGCAATTCTCAGAATGGAGAGGATAGTTTTTTATTTTTAAATCTGACTGCCATTCAGGTGTTAAAGATAAAGAGCCTCCCCAGGTAAAAAGAAGTGGCAACCTGAACTGAGCAGCACAAGCAAGGCTGAATGTGCAGGGATTCAAAGCCTGAGTTTTTAGACTTAAGGACTCTTGGCCCTGGACCTGGATGGACAAAACAGAAGTATTGGTTTCTTCCACATTTAGGCCAGGATCCTGCTGCTGTCTTATGAAATTATGTCCCACTATGAAAGTGGCTGGACTGACTCACTTACTTTCTTACTTGCTTGTTTGATTGGTGAATGTGGAAGGGACGTTCACTTTAAGATGGTAAAAGCAGAATTGTGCATAAGATGACTTTGCACATGGATCTGCATGTACATTGGGCATCGATGCATGCTGTGCACTGGACATGGATAAGCATGAGTATTTGGCTGTGCGTTCACCAGTGCATTGGGTCTCTTGATTCAATCGCACAATGCTGCCATTCAACAATAAGGGGTGTGAATGAAAGCCAGTGCGGTGTAGTGGTTTAAGTATTGGACTAGGACTCTGGGAGGCCAGGGTTCAAATCCCTGCTTGGTCATGGAAACCCAAAGGCAACTTTGGGCAAATCACACTGTCTCAGCCTCAGAGGAAGTTAATGGCAAAACCCTTCCCCCAAACAAATCTTACCAACCAGACCCCATAATAGGGTTGCCTTAGGGCTGATGTAAGTCAAAAATTACTTGAGGATGCACAACAACAACAACAACAACAACAACAACTCTGCTGAGAACATAAGGACCAATTCCGCATTTGTCTTGTTGATAATTTCATTGTCCAGAAGATGAAGGTGACAAGGAAGGATGAACTATCTTGGACATGATCTTAACTAAACAAGAGGGGGGGGAAAACAATCTTTAATGGAGTGGAATATTGAGTGACCACAATCCTCTTGGGGTTTATTATACAAGGGAAAGAGGGAGGCAAATGTAGTCAGGTATGCACTCTGGTTTTAATAAAGGTGACTTCAGTAAGCTTAAGAAAATGCTGGGTGAAATTCAATGTTCAGAAATGATGGGAATTCCATAAGCTGAAACACTTGAAGGCACAACTGAAAATTCCAGTGAGGAAGAAAAGTGGGAGGCATCAAAAGAAACCAGATGGATGTATAAAGGTCTTTCAAGTGAACTGAGTTTTAATCATCAGAGGAATACAAACAAATAGCCAGTACTTACCGGGGGAAAGTCAGAAAAACTAAAGCTCAGGGTGAGCTCAGGTTTGCTAGAGAAGCTGAAACTAGTTTTAAAAAAAATTCTTTGGCTGTGTTTGGAGTATGCAACACCAATGTAGAATATCCTGGCCTTGATTTTTTTTTTTTAAGTGCATTCTTTCTACCCTGAAAATAAAGAAATCTGCAAATTTGAACAACTTTATATTAAAAAAATAAACTGAAGCAAATTCCTCATTCAGACCTAATCAAAGATCCTATCTGATGTACAAGTGATGATTTTGTTGCAGTTTAATTGCAATTAATTGGAATAAATGTCACTGAAATCCCAATGGGGCTCACTTCCAAGCAGTGATGTCCAGTGGCTTCCAAGTCAATGAAGCAATGAATCCAGTATAAGTATTAGTCTGGAGGAGCTATCCAAGATGCTGAACTTTATTTTGAGAATAGGGATCTTGGATGAATCAGAAACTTGGATAGCTTCCATAAAGTTCAGACAAAAACTTGGAGTGGTTTCACCACCCCACTGACATGAAAGGCATGCCAGGCAAACATGCACAGGAGCGTGGTCACAAAGTATCAAAACGATGCTCATTCTCAAAGGGGCTGTATTTATTTTCTTGTACACTTTGGTTTCAAGAATTAAGACCCATTCTCTTTCATTCTCTGATTGGAAATGCAGAGTTAGCAAGTCTTAAGACACCGGTCCTTTTGCAAAGCTCCTAACAAGCCCTGGACGGGACACCAAATCCCCCCACCCACACACCATCTCCTCTGACTCTGACAGCTGCTCACAAGATCCCCCTCCCAATTCTGCTGACTCAAAAGATGGCACACTGGGGGTGTTGTGTGATGTTAGAACAAGATGAGCAATGCCAGAGAGAGAAAGATTAGCAGCTGGGAAAAAGAGCAAGGGAACAGTGGCGGGGAAGGGGAGAAGAGAAATCTACATTCTAGCTCAACACCTGCTTGGGAGCTTGTTGAGTGATGGGTTTATCTCTCCAGGACAGAGAATGTATTGCTATGATGATACGGTGGCTGCCTTGTGCATTCAGCCTCATGGGGGTGGCACAGGGAGGGGAGAGCTGGGTGGGAAGGAAGAGAAAGACTGTATCAGGTGGATTTGTCAGTCAGCCTAAGAACTCTGCCTTTACAGTCCCTTGGCAATGTGTCAATACAGAGCAGGGCACATTCAGCATGGCAGATGGGCGTAACTTCTGCCGGCTGGGCAAAGATAAGGGGGAGGGGGGACAGAAAGAGAGATCTCGTGTAGAAAACACCAGGAAATTTGCAGGAGGTGGAAATGTATTTTATTTTATTTCATTAAAAGAAAGAAAGAAAGAAAGAAAGAAAGAAAGAAAGAAAGAAAGAAAGAAAGAAAGAAAGAAAGACCCATCAGTTGAACCATTTTACAAAGTGCAAACCTGAAGACCTTGTTTGTATGGAAGTATTAATGCTCAGATCCTCCCTTTCCTGACCTGTTCTCCACCTAACATATGTCAAGATAAAGGGGAACAAAACTCGTCCAAATACAGAGCTTGAAAAGGTTTCTTTTTTTCCTGGTCCGGGCTGGCTGGGGGATTGTGGGAATTGTAGCACCTCAAAAGAAACTATTTTTTGCTGAGTTCTGTCTAAATGTGTGTGTGATGCGATATCCATCCCCTTCCTATGCTCCTATAGGGCCAAGAACTCCCCCACTGATTCCTCTTTAGAGGCTTATAGTCATAGAGCTGGAAGGAGCTATGGGGGCCATCTAGTTCATCCCTCTGCCATGCAGGAATCCTCTGATAAAATGTCCCTGAAGGATAGCCATCTAACTAGCTTCTGTTTAAAAACCTTCTACAATAGTATTTTCTACTGCCAACCAGTTCCTACATACATTCAGGGAGTTCTGTGTAATATTGGAAATCTCCTTACTTATAATTTGAATCCATTAATTTGTGCCCTACCTTCTGGAGATGTCACAAACAAGCTCATTTCATCTTTCACATGGCTGTTCTTCAAATATTTAAAGCTGGTGATGGTAGTAATAGCAGTGATATATTTAATATCCTGTCTTTTCACTCAAAACCAAGGCTCAGGGTGGCTTACTGGTATGCAGTGAAAAGGTGGTGAGGATATCTCTTCCCTCACCCTGCTACACACACAAACATACAACACTTGTTTCCATTTCCCCTTGAGTCATAGTTCATTCCTTTATCCTCTTTAGTTGACCTCAGGCCATTGTGGTATAGCCCCACTGTGACAAAGATCATCCCTGTGTAAAACTCTAGACTCTCTCAAGTTGGAAATCAAGGCCAGAGCATTCCATACAGATGGGGAAACCACAGAAAAGGCTCCATCACTTGAGGTTGCCCACCTGATAGGTCTAACTAGCACATTTGTTAGCAAGCCTTCCACATCCAGTCTTGGGACCCAAGCATGTACGTACAGGCTCAAGTTGTCTGATCTTCCATTTCATCCTCCCCAACAACCATGTGGCTTAGGTCAGGGAAGAAAACCAGGGCCATTCCTGGAGGTGCTCCATTCAACTTCTCCATTCAGCTTGTCCTCACAGTCCAAGTCTAATCATTGACAGCTGTTGGATTCCATTTCAGAGATTACACTCTTGGGCAGCTGTCACATTGCAGAAATAATGCAGTTTGACACCGCTTTAACTATCATGGCTCCATCCTATGGAATCCTGGGATTTGTAGTTTGTTGTAGAACCAGAGCTCTCTCATAGAATATCACACAAAAATACAAATCCCAGAATCCCATACCATTGAGCCATGGCAGTTAAAACAGTGTCAAACTGCATTATTTCTGCAGTGTGGCAGCAGCCTTGGTTTTAGCCTGAACTTTCAGAAGTCCTCTTGGTGTTGAACTTTAGCCTCAAAATAGGTTCAGTTCCATGGATAGCAACTTCAATATTCAGACCAAAAGTGGATTCACTGCCCAATTGACATGGAAGCCACCAGACACCGTTGAGCCTAACATGATATCCAACTTTACAACACTGGAATCCCCAAATCTCTCTCCTACTGTTGACCCTCTGGCCAGGACCTGCCCTTCAGGGACACATTTCCTCCAAATGTGAGGGTCCATATACCTCACTCTGCCACCCCTAGCCTTATCCCTGATTTTGCTTGCTCCAATTTTAACGCCACAAGAGCTGATGGGCATCACCCCATGTTGTGGCAGCAAAATCCACAGATGGATAATATACAGTTTTGCATGAGGAAATGCTTCCTTTTTTATTTTATTTTTTTGTCTGTGTCTGAGAGTGGCAGTGCTTCCAGTTTCAGTGACAACAGTGATACATTCTGCAGTGGGGACTACCAGATGCCATGTGAAAGCATGTCAAAATTAATGTATATAAAGTGCAAGCATGCCAATCTTCCCTTATCTCATTCTGGCATGCAAAAGTGAATGATTTCAAAAGTTTTCTCCAAAGGATGAGAGTGCGAGAAGGGTTTCTTTTGGTGCCTTTTTCACACTCTGAGACTTGTTTCCTGAAAAGGTGACTTGCACAAAACAACTTGTTTTGTGGAGAAAGGGGGGAACATAGGAACCAGAAAAAAACACCCTGGTCAGAATCCTTTTGGTGTTTTATACAAGCATAAATATCCTAAAGGCATGAGATCCCATCTGATCTTGGAAGCTAAGCAGGGTCAGATGGGAGACCGCCAATGAATCTCAGGTGCTGTAGGCTTGATTTCAGAGGAAGGGACTGGCAAAACTACCTCTGAGGATTCATTGTCTGAGAAAACCCTGTGAAATTCATGGGGTCACCATAAGTTGACAGGTGACTAGAAGGCACAGGGAGAGAGAGAGATTTCCCCTATGGAGGCAGCTAGACAATTTTGTCCAATGTAGATTGTCAGTATTCAGTTCAAGGTTGTGGAAGTGGATTTGCACATGAGATACTGTTGCACACGCAAATGTGATTTTTAAAGCTGATGCAGATCCATGTGCTCCTGCTAAAATAAGCAGCTGTACTCTTTTTATTAGACATTCTAGTGTGGATTAGGTTGCACAAAATAGCCATTCAACACAGGGGTTGTGCAACACAATGAAGGCACACCTTCCCATGCAGAGATGAATTCTATGCAGCCTCAATGTAGGATTTAAATCACAGTGTTCTGAGCAAAATATTGGATTCTGCACACACACACACACACACACAATCGTTTTACACAATCTAATCTGCATGCAAGGAAAAAGGATCCACTTTGGCTTCTCCACACCTTGGCAATGGGTGCTGAGAGGCCAGACAATTTGTCTGTCCCTGGCCTCATTCCTAGGGGCAAACAAAGACATCCTCTCCCCACAGTCAGGCTTTGCTATGTGGTAACAGGACCAGAATAGGGATGGGAAGAATCTTCTAAAATATTTGCAAAATGATTGAAAACTGTGTTTCTTAAGTGATGGGAAACCCTGATGTGGAGAATCCTAAACTGACAAAAATCTTTGTCGTTCAAGATTTCTTCTGTGCAAAATTCACACATGGGATTTTCTTTTGCTTGGAAAACAGCATTTTCTGCACAAAGAACTATATTTTCTGCTCAGAAAAGAATACTAACTTTGCAGAACAAGATGGCAAAAGTTATTAATGACAGTTATTAAGCACAAGCAGGAGAGACTGCAGCAATTTGCTGTTGTCTTGGCCAGCTGGGAAAGGTAGGACTCCTCCTCTCTCTGCTAAGCTAATTGAGTTCAAACTACCTTTGCACTTCCGAACACAGTTTGCAGCAACTGAAGTACGCCAAGAAAAAAAGGAGGAAAGGAGGAAGAAGAGGGAAAAACTGGGACATTTTAGAAGCAATGGAAAAAGTGAGGCAATAGAGGTTTAATCAGGACTGTCTCTGCTAAACAGGGCCATTGGAGGGTATGCACTTAGTTTTAAAGTTGCTACTAGATTCCTTCTTCCCACCACCCATTTTTTCTCTTTATGCTGTGACAGCCTGTCGCAGCTGTCACTCTGGAAAGTGATCATTTGGGTCACCCTTTCCGGTAAGCAGCTCCTCCTGCTTGCCCCTGCGGGTTGCACAGTGGCCTGGGATAATTTGCCAGCCCATCCATTGCAGCCAAGAAAAAGGCTGATTGCCTCCACGCTGCGGGAGGCGGTGATGGGCATTCCATTACAGTGAAAGCAGGACGAAGACGAGAGACTCTCACAAAGGATTCTCTCTTGCGCTCAGCAATACAATGATCTCCCTTTTTGTATTGTGCATGTAACATTACAGAACCTGTCAGCTTCCATTGCAAGTGACGACTTGGATAAATCTCTCTGTTTTTCCTTTGCCTTTCTCCCGGCATTGTTTCCACCAGCGACAGTCAAACTTGAAAAATGGAGGGACATGGCTGGCTTTATGGGACAGGAACCCACCGGTGTAATGGACTGGAAAAGGCTTGGCAAGGCCTGTGTTGTGTGATTCCCTTGCAATTAGTCAACAGCAGGGACACAGGCAAATGTTTGGAGCAAAGACGTGTAGAAAATGAAGAGGGAGAAGAAGAGGAAGGGAGAGAAACTGGTCTAAACGGCCCTTCCCCAAGTAATCAGAGAACCACAACATGATTCTCCTTTGGTTTTCTTGCTTGCCTGAATATTCTGCTGTATACATACATTACCAGGAAAATAGCTTAGAAAAGACATATATTAGGGGAAATGGCTTGCATAAAGTATACGTATTAAGGAAAATTGAGAGACATTTTCATGTGGAAGCAAATGCACAGAAAAAAACTACACAACCTTCTATTTTTCCTCCACTCATTGAGGGGGGGCATTCACAAGCCGACATGGAGTGAATTAAGCTGGCGGGGGGGGGGGCTGAATCTTGTAGGAAATGAGATTTTTCCATGTCTTGAGGGCCTAAATTCCCAGAAGGCACCTGATCCTGTCTGATCTTCGAAGCAAAGAAGGGTGGGCCCTGGTTAGTACTTGGATGGGAGACCAGTAATGAATACCAGGCTCTGTAGGCTGTATTTCAGAGGAAGGAACTGGCAAAACCACCTCTGAGGATTCCTTGCTTAAGAAAAACCCTATGAAATTCATGGGGTTGCCATAAGTTGACAGGCGACTTGAAGGCACACACACTTATAAAGATCTGACCTTGGTCCTTCCCCTCAAATGCTGCAGGCTATAATGTCCAGAGCATGGGGGAAAGTGCCTTTTGGGACTGCCACTCCCAGAAAGCCATGGTAGGTTTGCCTTATGGTCACCATAAGTGACTTCAAGGCACACAACAATTTTCACTTCATGGTCTTACTGCCAGCAACCAAGACTTGGGAGAGGTATTTCAAACTTTAAAAACGTGGGAAAACAATGTACAGAATCTGGGAAACATAATACGGATGGTATTGTGGGGGTGGGTGGGTGGTCATTTAGGGAGTTTAAGGAAAGAGATGGGGAAAAAATGGAAAATGTTTGGGAAATGGTCCAAAAATGGGGGGTTCCAAGTGCTGGGAAACCCTGGTGAGGAGAATTCTACATGGGTGAGAGTACAGTCTGCCTTTGGTATCCACTGGGATTTGGTTCCAGGAACCTTTGTGAATACCAAAATCCATGGATGCTCAAGTTACATTATATACAATGGCATAGTAAAATGGTGTCCCTTATATAATATGGAAAATTAAGGTTTGCTTCTTCTTATTTTTAACATACATTATTTTCAATCTGTGGACAGATGAATCCCCATGGATGCAAAATCCATGGATATTGAGGGCTGACTGTGTGAAAAATGTATGTGGTGTGGGTGGGTGTACTTGTTTTCTGCACAGATGTTTTGTTTTGTTTTCTACCGAAAATGCTGCTTTTCTGTACAGGACACTTGCTTTCTGTGCAGTAAATGAGATTTTCTGCACAGAAAACCTACATGTCCCTTTTGCACAGAATGGCTGCACTCCCACATGCCTTCACCATAGCGTAAATATCCACACATATAGGCACAATATGCCAGCACTATGCAGCCCTGTACAGAATAGCAACATGGTGCAACACTTCACAATGACTCGGTGATGTTGTGCAATGCTCAATATGTGTCCTATACTTCTCGAGGCAGGCTGTAGAGTCCTAATAAATCTGCTAATAGTTCAAAGGAGAAGCCAAGTCTTAATCAGCTACCCCCCTCTCTCTGGCTTTTCTTCGCAAACGAAGATTCAGGAAGGACTCACCCCACGCTTTCTGCAAGCGCGCTGATGACTAAAAAGGCCAATCTGAGATAATCAAGTCTGGTTGCAGAAAGCACAGCAGAAGGTCTCCTTGGGTGATGTTTTTGGGTTGTGATGCTTTCTGCGTTGTCGTTTCTCTTCAAGACTTGTTTGGCGTGAGTTTTCAAATAAGGCTGCAGCTTTGTGGATAGTGCGTCTCCATGCCTCCTGATGTGAGGCCAGGGCAGACCACTGTTGGTGATCAATTTGGCCGAGCCTGAGATGTTGTTTCAGGGAGTCTTTGTATCACATTTTTGGAGCGCCCCTCTTACGCTGACTCATGGCGAGTTCACCGTAGAGTACTATTTTTGGGAGGCGATGGTCCTCCCATCCTAGAAACGTGCCCTGCCCAGTGCAGCTGTGTTCTCAATATCATGCCCTCAATGCTGGTGATCCCTGCTTGCTCAAGGACAGCAACATTCGTCACATAGTCAGTCCAGTGTATATTTAGGATTGTGCGTAGATGGCGCTGATGAAAGCTTTCGAGGAGTCATAAGTGGTGGTGATAGGTGACCCATGTTTCAGATCCATAAAGGAGGATAAACAGTACAATGGCTCTATACACACTGATTTTTGTGCTTTGCCTCTGGTGTTTATTGCTCCAGACTCTTTTGTGAAGTCTTCCAAATGCACTATATGCCGTTGCTAATCTGTGATCGACCTCTTTGTCAATCTTGGCATCTGAGGAGATGTTGCTTTCCAGGTAGGTGAACCGCTGAATGGACTTGAGCACAGATTTGCCAATGGCAATGTGGGGATGGTGGTGTTCGTCCTGTGGTGCAGGCTGGTAAAGAACCAGCAGTGTAGAATACCAAGGTCATACATGGTAAAACAGCAAGCCAGGAAAACAATCCAGATGGATATTCCAAGGCAAGGTCATGAGTTGAAGGCAGAGTCCATGGTAGCAGACAAATGGTCATGAAGCACAGTCCAATATGGCTTTCACCCCAAAAGGTTGGTTGTCAGCCATGCTCTTCCAGAGGAGGTGCTGCTTATTTATGGTCAAACTGAGACTCACAAGTGATTCCTAATTGCTTTCTGCTTCTTATATAACCTCTGTGACCGCCTGAGAGACTCCTTTTCTTGTTGACGCTGAGTGAAGCTAGGCAAATCGGTATTCTGTTCCTCAGGGGTTTGTGACTGTTGGACAGTCTGTTGCTCAGATGAGTGAGCCTGCTGGACACTCTGTCCCTCAGAGGTTTGTTGCTGTTGGACACTCTGTTGCTCAGAGTGTTGTGGCTGCTGGTCACTCTGCTCCCCTGGTCCTAGCTCTGGCATGCTCTCTGGGCTTTCAGGCTCCTCATCATTGTCCCCTGAGAGGCAGGGCATGACAATATGCAACAGACAACTGCAATGCACAATGCACAATGTGCAAATGTAATGTGCAAAGACAAGGAATAGAGAAACATGAGAAACACAACTGTGCATCTACTGCTATCAGCAAAATATGTCTGTGGTGCAATGGGGACTTTTTGGACCCACATGTGAAGCATGACTTACCCATAGATATGTCTCTAACAGGATGCCAGCTCATAAGTCCCAAGCTGCAAATATTCTTCGAAAACTGCACAGTTTTCAACAACTTTCTTGCAGCAAGAAGAAAAAGGGGTAACAGTAGCTGACATCTTACACTGCGGTCTATATTCTGTAACTTTATAAAATCCAAATTACTTGCAGAAGCACTGTTAGGGATGTGTGAACATGTGCATCCAGACAGTGGGGGCAAGAGTGCTCCAATGTGCATTAAGTATTTGACTAGAAGTCAAGATGACTAAATTGAGGCGATCGTATTCAGCCACATCATGAGAAGGTATGACTCACTAGAAAAGACAATAATGCTTGGAAAGGTGGAAGGCAGTAGGAAGAGAGGAAGACTGCATACCAGGTGGATAAGCTCAATCAAGGCCACAGCCCTGATTCTGCAGGACCTGAGCAGAGCAGTTGATGATAGGTTGTCTTGGAGGTGTTTCATTCACAGGGTCACCAGGAATTGTGGCTGACTTGGAGGCAGTTAACAACAACATTTCTTTTAGTACAGATATCTTTTTTAATTACTCCTTTGCTTTCTCCATGGGGCCATGCCTGTTTTTTTGTTTTTAATGCAAAGATAAATGGTGATTTTCAGAACTGTCTTGGGGGGGCGGGGGGAGAAAGAAAACAGGACAAAAACCCTTCCCCGGCATTCACCAAGTCATCAACTAACATTTTGTTTTTCTGCACATTATAAATGAATGTGGAAGAAGTAACAAAGCCTTCCCCTAACTTCCACTGTCATATGATGTATGTTCTCCGCACAGTAGCAGCATGATTGACTGCCTGAAGAAGCACAGAACCGAAGGACAGGTGCTAAAAGAAAAGACTCTGAAATGAAAGAAAAATCATCAAGTGAATTCTTCCCTGCACAGATGTAGCAGGCAGCATCTTCCCTGTACACCCCCTCCCTTTTCTTATTTTTGTAGCAGCACCGGTGAAAAGAACATTTGAAAGGTTCTTTAGTAAAGACGGGAACAATGAACCTTGAAACTTGGCAACAAGCTCTGGCTAGGTAACTCGTGCAACGGATGCCATGTCAAAATATGCATGCAGCCTGCCACTTTTAATCACAGGCGCCCCAGTTAAAGTAAATGATGTGTACTGGAGCTCTAAAGACGGGTTGCAGAGGGGAGAGACAAAGAATTTTTTAAACTGCTCCTTGTAAATAACTTGATAACATTCTGGCTTCAATCAGCCAGCCAAGAAGAGCCAACTACAGCTCTCCCCCCCCCCCCCTCATGGCCTGCTACTTGCAGAAAGAGATTCTAGTGCCCGCGACAGAAATGCAACTACTTTGGTGAAGAATAATTCATTCATTTTCTGTCTTTTTCCCCAGTGTGGGATGCAAGATAGTTCACACCAAATAAGAACAAAGTCCTCTGGCTTTTCTTCGCAAACGAAGATTCAGGAAGGACTCATCCCGCGCTTTCTGCAAGCGCGCTGATGACTAAAAAGGCCAATCCGAGATAAACAAGTCCGGTTGCAAAAAGCACAGCAGAAGGTCTCCTTGGGTGATGCTTTTGGGTTGTGACTCTTTCTGCGTTGTCGTTTCTCTTCAAGACTTGCTCGTCATGAGTTCTCAAATAAGGCTGCAGCATTGTGGATAGTGCACCTCCATGCCTCCCGATGTGAGGCCAGGGCGGACCACTGTTGGTGATCAATTTGGCCAAGCCTGAGATGTTGTTTCAGGGAGTCTTTGTATCGCTTTTTTGGAGCGCCCCTCTTACGCTGACCCGTGGTGAGTTCACCGTAGAGTAACAAAGTACAGCTAAAACAAAATTAACGATTGTGTTTACTTAGGCCCAGTCATTAATCAAAATGGGGACTGTAGTCAAGAAATCAGAAGAAGACTGAGGACACATCTAGACTGATTAAAAAGACAAGAAAGTCCTAGATTTTGTTCCTATTATTTCCAATTCTATTTTGGAGATCCATACACACCTTTTATGCCAGAATATTTTATGTCAGCTCCCAGTACAATCAGTGATATTATACACACACACACACACACACCAGCTCCCCAGGTTGGTTTGTTTTAACCCTGTATGAACTCAGAAAGAACAGGAAGAAAATCTAGGGCTTCTCAATCAGTCTGGATGCACCCCTAGACTTCAAAGGGCAGCAATGGAGATATGGGTTATGTGTCAAAATAGATAATTGAATACCAGTCAAAATCATCCATGCCATAATATCTCTCATGTCTATGTATGCTTCTGAAAGCTGGATCATGAAGAAAGCTGACAGGAAGATAGAAGTATAGTGTCCAGATCAAGGGAAGTAATAGTGCCGCTCTATTCTGCCTTGGTCAGACCTCACCTGGAATACTGTGTCCAGTTCTGGGCTCCACAATCAAGAAGGATGTTGACAAGCTGGAACGTGTCCAGAGGAGGGCAACCAAAATGGTGAGAGGTAATCAATGCATACGTCAACACAGCCAGATCTGACATCTCCAGGAATGGACGTAGCTGGCACAGTTTTGAAAGTAGTGGCTTGATGCAGACAGGGATCTCTTAACAGTGGCAGTGGGCAGCTTGAATGTCACTGGGCAGTGAACAGCTCCAGGTTTTAGTCTGAACTTTAAGGGAATTCTCCAAGGTTCTGAATCTAATCCACTGATCAAATTTGATATTCAGGATAACACTTTTAATATTCAGACTACAACCTAGAGTTGATTCACCTTTGGAGCGTGGTGAGGTCTCCTTCCTTGGAGGTCTTTAAACAGAGGCTGGATGGCCATCTGTCAGGGATGCTTTGATCAAGATTTCCTGCATGGTAGGGGGTTGGACTGGATGGTCCTCATGGTCTCTTCCAACTCTACAATTCTATGATTCTATGATTCCCCAAAGACATGAAACCCCGAGCCTTCACCCCCATTGACCAGCAACACTGTTGATAACTGTTTGGAAGAGGGAATTCACAACGTTGTGTGTCCTTGCAAGAGTCTTTGCACCTCTTCAAGAAAATTGACTGAGACTGGTTGTTCCAAGCAGCCCTTATCATGCCTAGGGGATGCCTGGCCATATCTGTGGTAGCTGGTAGCAGCTCATCTGAATTTATAAGAAAGAATGGACAGGTGTTTCCACAACTGTGAACCTGGCTTTACAAAAGTAAACAGACTAACTTGGAACCATTCCCAGAATCTCCAGGCTTATACATTTGCCATCTGTGAACTAGTTTGGCCACACCCAAGGACAATGCAGTGGTTCTCCTGCTAACTTCAGGAAATATCTCAATTGCTGGTACAACTCCAGATGACTGTTTCTTATCCTTCTGGCCTGGCACAGCAAAATTCTGTGTCAAATCACTCCAGGTTGGAACAGTGAAGGGGAAGGTCAAAGTAAGCTCAAGCCATGTTGAAGGAAAAGTATCCTCAATCAAGGAATATTTTAGAAGCTATGGAATGATCAAGCTCTTAGGAATCTCAGGGAAAAGCATTTTCAAAGCACTCTGGCCCTGTCGTTGTCTAACTGGCATTTTCTACAATAATCCACCTGAAATGTAAGGGAAAGATTCAGCCTGAATAGCTTCAACTTGGTGCTTGCTTAGTAATTTTCCGTTATGGCTTAATGACTGCTAATTGCCTCAAATATATCTACTGTATAGCCTTATTGCAAATATATCTACTGTATAGCCTTAAGGCTCCTGTCCCACTACCATTGTGTTGTCTGTAAAAATGCTATTTAATCAGGATTGCTCTTTCGTTGCACATCTTTGGAACCACTCCTGGATCACAGTGTCCATTTCCGCACAAAATGGATCACACACAGCATTTTGGACTGCCATCCTCTACCTCCCCCAAGACACTATCCCTGCCCCTATTCATTGTTTGGCACACATGCACACAAATGAGCACACACAGATGCCCCCCTGAAATATAAATAAAAACAGTCTTAGCTTTAAAAAGGACTTGGGGGGGGCAGATTCTTGATAGGGGTAGATCAGAATTCCCAAACTAAACTAATTACTGGCAGTGGACAGTCAGCAGCTACTGATCTACCTATTTGATCTATCCCTGGCTTTCACATGGCAACGTTTAGTATGTCTAAAGGAAGGAACAGCAAATAGCCTTTCCTCTGTGTGTGAGGGGGGGGGCATTAGCACCATGTCACCCATGTCCTGAAATGGGCCTCCAGGCCAGGATCTTGGGGGGGGGGGCTACCTAATGCTAAGGATAAGGGCAGTGAGGTGCTCTACAGAAATTAGGATAAAAATTAAAATAAGTCAGTTTAAACGATGACACCAAAGCAATGGATTTACATAATAAAAACTTACAATCATATCACATTGAGGAAGCCTCATAATCCCAGGCACCTGGACCCCCAGGCTAGAGCGCTGTCAGCCCCCCGCCTTGTGGGGGTCATGATTAGCACACCATGCCGTTCCAGTGTTTTAGTGTTCTATCAACAAACTCCAGATCCCCTGATCAAAACTCCCCCCCCAAAAAAAGTAGGCCCAATGCCCACCAAAAATCAGAACAACAGCACTTTGAACTTTCCCACAGGAAATCAGAGCACAACAGAAGCAAATCAGGAGGCCATTGATGAGGGTCTTTGTGTGTGTTAATAAAAAGAATCGCTTTTAAAACTATATCCCATAGGATAACAACAAAAGAGCAATGACGTCCTGCAGGTAAGCCCCATCTGAAGTCACAATCACCCTGATGCAATTGCGCTTTAACTGCCCTGTGCAATAAGGCTCCTAGTGTATTCCTGTGATTTCCTATGTGGTGGTGTATCACCTTGCTGGATAGATTTTCCAAAACTGTTATAAATGGCTAGGTATCTGTGCTTGCTTTGGTGCCAACTTACTCAATTTGAAAGCTGGCATCTAGAATGTCACTGTCATCTTTCATTCACCAGTGCCTCTATCCTTGAACCCAAATGAGGTGGAGTTCCCCCTACAGAAGACCCTCAGGAAAACTTCTGGTGGGCTTCCTCCTATATCAGGAGGCCCACCTAGCAGTGATGGATGTATGAAAAACACTGGGGGCTGGGGGCTTCCAGATCAATGGGGTGATGAATCAACTGGTATCTTCCCAGCTCTTTTTGTTAGTTACCAGCTTGGAGAGTGTTTGTATAGCTTTCAGCCCCTCAATGGCAGAGAAGAAGGGGCAACCAACCAAGGCTGATCTTGCCTATTCCTCCCATGATCCTGGAAAGATATTTGGGTTGGGGGGAGTAATTAATTCCTCTTACTCATAATAGCTGGTTGTGTGGGACAATAAATTTGCTCCAGGTCTTATTCTGAACTTTAAAAAAGCAATCCAAGGGGAGAACCCCAGAACAGGTTCAGCACCTTGAGTAGCCCCTTTGAAGTTTGGAACAAAAGCCAGAGTGGATTCACCACCCCACTGATATGGAAGCCACCATACTTTGCGGCCACTTATACTATTTTAGGCCACAGGGGAGGCGGGAGATGTTTGGATATGCCTGCATGTGTCCACAAATAGCCCTCCACTAGCTCTAGTCTTCCCAACGGACATCCTGAAACTCAGCATTCGTCATTCCCTCACTGTTCTCTGTATTAAATTAGCTGCTCAGCATCTTCTTAATCAGAAGATTCATTTATGAACGGCTAATTGAAAGACTCCTGGCTTGATCAGATTAGCAGATTGTGTTTAGAGTAAAGCATATTTATTAAGACCTGTTCTTGGGTTCATTCCGAGTTCATTACACTGGAATGGATTTATGGTTTCTTTATGTTGCCAACAGTGGCCATAGATTTAAAAATAAACTTTGGGAACTGATTCACAAATTTATTTCAGCTCAGCTACAGTCCTTCAGTTGCCGATCTTCCTCCTTATTAGGTGGATTTGGCATCCCAGCTTCCAGCCTGGAAAGTTTCATTCATTTGGTTCTTGGCACATTCTAGAGGGGAACTGGAAATGAAATTTTAAGCATGTAAACAGGACTCCCCCCACACACACACACAAATCCAATAGACAATACTCAGCTTCCAATGTCTGTGCAGAGGTCCAGATGCCTTCTTTTTCTTTTAATTTTTGGCAGTGCTAATTGAATGTCTCATTTAAAGAGTTTGGAAATGGGATTTTTTTAAAAAAAGTTTTAAAATCTTCCCAGAATCCTGTTCAGGCTGGGAATTCTGGAAGCTGTCATTCACAAAACAAGGAGTGTTGCTGGGCTCCATCATAAATAGACATAAACATTCTAAGAACTCTATGGCTGACATCCTGTGACATAAAGTATAAGCCCATCTTATGCCTATGTATGTCATTGCCTCCTCCTCCTCCTCTTTCAAAATTGGCTAGTTGGAGGGTACAGTAGGTGTGCATGTGTATGTGTGTGCAAGCAATAATCTCATCAAACTGGCCAGAGTGCCCTTCTGTATGACAAAGCTTTCCACTAGCACCAGAACTGAAATCTTGTGGCCCATGGATCACATATAGCCTTTTCACAGCTCTGGAAGCCTTCTTAGACCAATCCCTCTCTGCTGAAACAGAATGCTATGCCTACTCCTGGGACCCTCCAAGAACACAATTTGTGCCTTAAAACAAGATGAAGCGAACCCTGTGCCCAACTGGGGCTGGTGGGATCCATGTCAGTGGGATGGTCAATCCAGACTGGGTTTTCATTTGTACTTTAAAGGTGCTATCCAAGTTGTGGAACTTATTTAAAGGAGGGGAATTGGCACATCAGAGAGTTATTTTAAAGTTCATACTAAAATCCAGGACAAGTTCATCACCACACTGAGGCAGAAGACACAGCTATAACACTTTGCCCCCCAAACCTTTTTAAAGTTACTTAAAAACTGGAAGCGGACTTCACCTGGAGTCCAAACTGGTCCATAGACCTCTGGAGCTCAAATGCATCATCATCATCATCATCATAAAATTTATTTATACCCCGCCTCTCTGCTAAAAACAATCGGTGCGGCTTCCAACATCATGTAGCTGAAATCAGATCCTGGATCCTGGATCCAACCTCATGGTCTTCTTCTCTTATCTACATCTCTTTGGGTTTCTTAAAAGGTCACATTAATAGCATTCATACTAGAAAGGTAGCAAACCTAATTACAGTGGTAAGATTCAGTACCACAAGGAAATGGAAATTATTTGAAGTACCGATCATTACCAGATGATTGAATAAAGCTTGGAAAGATATGTAGATGAATGAACCAACCATGCTGGAAAATGTCAAAGGATGGGATATAATTAAACACACACACACTCACACATTGTCAAGGTTATCTGGGACCTATTTATTCCATAGTGTGTGGATACCTGGGATTTAATTTATAATCACAAGTATATAGTATTTTCAACTGTACATGTAACACGTCAGAATAGTCATATTACATAGATGCATTCCACATGTATGATTTTCAATGGCAAAAATAGAAATAAGAATCATATAATATAAAATGGCTGCTGTTCCAGTACTCAGCAATTTCTTCGGTGTTCCCTGTAAATGCTTCCCTCCATGCAACCAGCTCTAAGACACTTTGATCCCTTCTTTGAATTCATTGTCCAGCTTTCACATCCATACTAAACACATACATTCACTTTGAATAAGCCATTTGCAGCAGGTTTTTGAAATGAGCAAGATAAAAAGGTACAGGTCATGCCCCTCCACCCCCGGTAACTGCAGAACCAATATCCATGGTTTCAGTTATCTGAGGGGACAAATACCATAGAGTTTTGTTGGAAAATGCCTAGAGAGGTATCCACTCAAGGAATTTGCTAGGTCCTCCAACACAACTCTATGGTATGTTTGTACAGGAAGTCCTTTATTTTAATAGGGTTTGCTGTTATCTGTGGTTTCCAGAATCCACAGTAGATCTGGGAAGCAAACCCCCATGGATACAGGGGTTCAACTGTATATTTGATCTGTCCAAGGAAGTGTGATCTTATTCAGAAGAGAGGCATACATTCCCAGTTGACCCACCACTTATCACATCTCCTTATTGTCATGATCCAGCACCATCCTGCTCACCTTCAAACATTCTGTAGCTCTTCCCAATATCCACTCAGTGAAGGCCTCTCACCCAGAACTTGGAAAAGTTGCTTTTTTGAGCTTCACAAAGTAACTTCCAAAGCTCTGCCCTATTTAATTTTCCTGAAAAGGAGAAACAGGGTTGAAGGCTATTAGGCATATTGAGGACACATCACATCAAATTTCTGGAGAACCTCTTTCAGGAGTTTCGTGCACTCAGCATCTATAAGACTAAACTACTACTTTCTGGGTTGTGACCAACAAGCAGAAGCAAAGCCATCATGCAATGGTGACCCAGCCTCCAGCCAAAACATGAAAATCAAATCATACAATGAGTCAATGGCACTGAAAACTACAGAGAACAAAGGAAGCTGCTTTTATACTGAGTCAGACCAGTGATACAGCTAGTCTTTTGTACAGTCTTTTGACCAGTCTTCTGGGCAGGATCCTTCCTTGCCCTACCTGGGGATCCCCTGGAATTCCCTGGTGGTCTCCCATCAGAGCACTAACCAAGTCTGATTTTGCTTCCCTTCTGAAATCAAATGATATTTGCATTAACAGGATAGTAGAAGCCCAGGAGAATTGACAGGGACACTTCCAGAAGACAAGCCATGCCAGACTGGACCAGAGGTCTGTTGCTCCAATTCTGTTCACAAAGTAGCCAACCAGTCACCAAGAGGAAGAACACAAGCTTCCCATTTCCCACTATGTTAATCTCCACACCAGGCTGGCTACATAAAGTTCACACTGGAAGCAGACTGAAAAGGAAAGTCCATATGCTGCCCACGCCATTTGTTGTTGTTAATTGCTGTCCAGTTGACTTTGACATAAGTGACCCTATGAACGAGAGGCCTCCATGTCACCCTATTCTCAACAGCCCTGCTTGGGTCATGCAGACTCAGGGATGTGGCTTCCTTGATTCAGTCTATCCACCTGTAATGCAGTCATCTTCTTTTCCTACTGCCTTCTATCTTACCAAGCATTATTGTCTTTTCTAGTGAGTCATGGCTTCTCATGATATGGCCAAAGTATGACAGTTTAGTCATCTTGGCTCCTAGGGAGAGTTCAGGCTTGATTTGCTCTAGGACCCATTTATTTAGCAGTCCATGGTATCTTAGAATTCTTCTCCACTACCACATCTCAAATGAGTTGATTTTCTTCCTATCAGCTTTCTTCACTCTCCAGCTTTCACAACCATACATAAAAATGGGAAATACACTGGCATGGACAATCTTAGCTTTAGTATTCAATGATATGTCTTTATACTTCAGGATCTTCTAATTCAATCATAGCTGCCCTTCTAAGGAGATTTTCACACTACACTGTTATAGTGTTACTATTCCACTTTATTTGCTATGGCTGCCTCCTGTGGAATCCTGATATTTGCAGTTTAGGGAGGGGCATTTGCAACTCTCAGCCAGAGAGCTCTTAGGCCTCACTAAACTACAAACCCCAGAATTCCACAGGAGGCAGCCAGAGCAGTTAAAGTGGCATAGTAACACTATAACAGTGTAGTGTGAAAATCTCCTAAGTCCCATGTATGTATGTGCCTTCAAGTTGCCTGTCGACTTATGGTGACCCCATGAATTTCATAGGGTTTTCTTACACAAGGAATACTCAGTGGTGATTTTGACAACTCCTTCCTCTGAAATACAGCCTAGAGAGCCTGGTATTCATTGGCAGTCTCCCATCTAAGTACTAAGCAGAGCTGACCTTGCTTTGCTTCCAAGATCAGATGGGATCCAATGCTTTTAGGATATCTAGGCCATCCTCCAAGTCCCATATCATCATGCTATTGTTGACATTAAATGAACAACTTGTAGGTGTGAACTATGGGTCTCACTTTTGTGTATACACAGACACAGACTTTTTGCAAAGCTAAGCTGCAGCTCAGTTTCATTTCTGCATCTGAAATATCACAGTACTGGGATGCTTTAAACAAATGTATCCAGCAATTTTTTTTCCTAGAGCTATCTAAATCCAATTGGAGTTGATCTTGATACTTAATTACATCATTTGAACTCCTTCCAAGCTAAGCTACTGAAACTTCTGAATCATCTGAAGAGACATCTTATACAACCTTTTGATCCCTTTTGTGGAGACGGATCTGTTTGAAGTATTTAATAGCATCATACTTCTCTTCTGAAGATAAAGATGCTAGATTTCAAGATAATCTATAAGTACCCAAATGTGGTGAGGTGAAGTTCCCAGATGAGGAGTGCCTATTTTTTACTCTGGCAAGAATCCTTGCTCCAGAATAATGGAAGGAGAATTCCTTTTATCAATTCTCATAATGCTTATGTCAAGGCTTTAGAGGTGGAGGAATACCATTTTATGAGTGAGATGAAAATGTAGGCTCTAGGCTAGGGGTGTGTCTGTGGGCCTTCAAGTCGCCTGTTGACTTATGGCAACACTATGAATTTCATAGGATTTTCATAGGGATGTCATACCAAGGATGGAGCAAACATGTTTTCTGCTACTCCAGAGACTAGGACACGGAGTAATGGACTCAAACGACAGGAAAAGAGATTCCACCTAAACATTAGGAAGAATTTCCTGAAAGTAAGACCTGTTCTACAGTGGAATACACTGCCTCGGAGTGTGGTGAAATCTCCTTCTTTGGAGTTTTTTAAACAAAGGCAGGATGGCCATCTCTCAGGTATGCTTTGATTGGGTAGTCCTGCAGAGGGCTGGACTAGATGGCCTTTGTGGTCTCTTCCAGTTCTATGATTCTATGATTCTTAGGCAAGGAATATTCAGAAGTGGTTTTGCCAGTTGCTCCTTCTGAAATATAGCCTACAGAACCTGCTATTCATTGGCGCTCTCCCATCCAAATACTAACCAGGGGTGGCCTTACTTAGCTTCCAAGATCAGATGGGAGCTGGTGCCTTTACGGTATTTAGGTCACTCAGTCTAGGGATAGGGAGCTAAAATTGATAAAAGTCTCATGGGGCTAATGGTATGGGAGGGGGCAAAGCAAAGAAATTAATAGGCTAGGGCCACATATAAATATTTCCAGTTTACCAAAACTGCAACATTTTTTAAGTATTCACTTGCTGCCAGTTTGCAAATTAGAGTTCCTGTGCCATGCAAAACATTGACAGCCTCCAAACCAGTGCCCCTGTTCCACGTAAAACCATGAATGTCTGCAAACCTTCACCACTGTTCTATGTTTAGGCACAGCTAAAATGATTGACATAGTGTCCAGTTTTGTGAATGCCAAAAAAAAAACCCCAAACCCCCCCCACACACTTTTTTTTTTTTTTTTGGTGCTCAGTGTAAACATAGTCACATTACATCAAAGCTGACCTTTACAAATATTTCTCTTTCTTTTCCTGTTTGCTCTCATTGCCCTGGATTTTATTTGCCCATACTGGATGTTTATTACTATTGGTTGTCCACCTGATTTTATCAAGTCCATCAGACAGCGACATCTGGCTTGATGATAACATAAGTGCCCATAAACAAAACTATGGATGTCTTTAGACAGAGTAAATGTTGCCGTTGGCTGCTGTATCTTTTGCTATAGCTCTGTAAAAAAACAAAAACAAAAATGCAGATAATATTTCTGCTACCACGGAGCAATTCTCAACACCAGAAGCAACATTTTATTCCCACCTAGAGGATGTTTTTTTTTAAAAAAAAATCCCAAGATATGTCATAGGAAAAAAAACATATTTATATTGTTCAATACTTGAAATTCCCTCCAGGTTCCTTAACCATTACCTCCTCTTCGTCACTGGATGGGTGGGGAAGCACAGACAGTTTGCACCAGCAGAGTAGGAGTTTAGAACACTATTCCTTTAAAAAAGAAGGCATGCCCACTCAGGGCTCCAAAGCAAAGACACAGAAAAGGTCTGATGATTGGCCAATTGTCTGCAATGTCATGAGGTTTGAATGATGATTATTTTATTTAATTATTTGATTGACTGACTGACTGACTGACTGATATGCCACCTTTCTCCCAGAATAGACCCAAGTCAGCTCGCAATACATAAAATACAATTTGAAATATGACAATTAAAGTTAAAAACAATTAAACCATGACAATTTGAAATTATATAAAACATATAAAAGTAAAGACAAACCAATAGAAACACATCCCAATAAAAAGCCTCTGTGTGCACAGCTATGAATTAAAAGCCTGCTTGGATAAAAACATATTTGCCTGCTGGCAAAAAGAAAGCAGGGAGGGGGCCAACCTAGCCTCCTTTTCCTGAGGAAGGGAGTTCCAGAGGGTGGGAGCAGCCACCGAGAAGGCTCTCTTTTGTGTCCTCACCAAGCAAACCTGTGATCATGGTGGGACCAAGAGAAAGCCTTCCCCGATGATCTTCAAATTCTGCCGGGTTTGTATCAGGTGATACGGTCTTTCAAATAGTTTGGACCCAAGCTGTATAGGGTGCTATAGGTCATGATCAGCACTTTGAATTGTGCCCAGATTATACGATCATAGAATCATAGAATCATAGCATTGGAAGGGTGCGTATGGGCCAAAAGGTCCAAACTTTGCTGAAAGCAGGCTCTCCAACTACAGCATCCCCAGCAGGTAGCTGTCCAGATTCTTTTTGAAGACATCCAGAGAAGGAGACCTCAACACCAACTGCCAACTGCCAACCACGCTGCACAGCTTCCTCCAACTGCCCCATCCCTATTGCCTTATACAGAATGCTCAGACAGCACTAAGAGGCATCAGTTGTCAATATTTGCTGTAAGAGCTCTTCCCTTCTTTGTATTTGTGTAGAAGGGCCCCCTGTCAATCAAATTTAAAAAATGGTGAAGTCCAAGATCCAAAACCTCTCGGCACAAGCAAGCGGAAGAGTGACCATGGCAGCAACAATGCATAGCGGCAGGTGGCTACAGTCACCTGCTACACTCACTTGCTGGCACCAGAAAAAGAGAAGGCCACCTGACAGGTGCCTCCTACCAGATAACAACTCTTTCTAGAGCTGCTGGTTCCTTGGTTCCAAGACACTATGGGAGCAGAGACTTGGGAAAATCACCTGTCAAAAAGGCACAGGCAATTTCCCAGGCCATCGCTTTCATTGTGCCTTGGACCACTCTGTGCCAGGCACTGAAGAAATAGCTCCCTTCTTAATCTGGTGATCAAGCAAAACAATACCATGGGCTTTCCACCGCAAAGAGTCTTGTCCTTTATGAGAAGACATAGAGTTTGATGCCACGGCCGACTTCTCTTCCATGGATTAGTGTAATCCCATTTTAAAGACATCTAAGTAAGTGGGCATCACCACATTCTGTGGCAGCAAATTTGGCAAGTTAATGATGCGATGAGCAAAGAAATCCTTCCTTTGGCATGAATCTCCTGTCAGAACATTTAATTGGCTGGCAAACCTGGCTTCTGGCCCAAAGAGTGGAGAAAATCCACTTTGGAACATTTTAGACATGGTAAATATTAGAATGAGTATTGTTATTTCCCCTGGGGGTGGGGGTGGGGAAATATCACAGGTTTATGTACAGAACACACTTTTCCTGAGCATCGAAGGGAGTCAATTTTCATCTTTGCACTTGCAATCACAGCTTTGGATGCTTTTAATCATTCCGCTCTTTGTACTGTGCAGGGCCCGTCTGATCAATCAGAACTTTGAAGTTGTGTCATAAAAATGTAAATGTATTGTTAAATGAGCAGTCCTCTCCCCCCACCCTTCCCCATACTTTTTTCCCCCCATTCCTTGGCTCACATGTGCACAGACTAAAGTGTGCTGGATGATAACACTTGGCAAGATCTGGAATTTGCATTGCTTGACAGCAAATGACACATTTGCCATCCCTACCCTCATGTTCTGATTGCTGATTTTGTGCTCTTGCAAATAACATTGCTGTGCTTGTGTTCCTAGACCCAGGGATCTGATGTGGAAAGGGATGCCGGGTGGTAGAGGTGGGGAGACGGAACTCTCCCTTGATTGTGCTTCTAAAAATAAGAACCAAGACTGGTTGTGGCAGAAACGATCTTCTCAAGGAAACATCTTCATTCCTTCCCCTCCAGCCCCCTCATTTGCTAATGATGTCTTAATTGCATCAGATGCAAGTGCCAAAGGAAGGAAGAAAAAGAAATTTAAGGGAGGGGGGGAAGGAACCAAGGAGCCACATAGCAGGGTGTCTTGGTTCCTGACAACTAAATTTGCTCAAATCCCCCATCTCATTATCAATAAATCAGCACAAGGAAGAAGGGACTAGAACAGCTTCTGAAACCTGGATTCTCAGTAGCTCCTTACCAAATATCCCACATATTCTGAGCCTCTTTCCAATATAGCCTGCCCAGGAGTGTAACTATCCAGGGGAGGTTGTGGGTCAAAATAATGTTGTTGTCCCTCATTAAGAGTTTGCTCCCCCCATGAAATTTCCCTTAAATCCCCAAATTTCCCCCCTTTCCTTTCCTTTCCTTTCCTTATTATTATTATTATTATTATTATTATTATTATTATTTTGGAGGGGAGGGAGTGAAGCAATGTAAAAAGCCAGTTGAGCATTTAGAAATACAGCTTAGGCATCCAAGGAAAAGGGGCAGGAAAAGTGACCAAGGAAATGGAAGCACAGCAAAAAGAAGAGCTCTAGGTGGGAGTGGGGTTTAAATTCCACTGCCAAAGTGGTGCAATAGTTTTTGTCCAATGTCATCATGGAAGCAGAGTTGCATGTACAACACATTGCTCATGGTTGCACATTTGTGTTGTGCATGGTTGTGCATTGTGCATGGATGCACATCATGCACCAAGCATGCAGATGCACATGTACATTTGGTTATACATTCAGTTGCACAATGTCACAATTTACTAACAAGGTAGCATTGTGGAAATACCACATAACTCTATGAGTATTATGTTATGTGTCATCTTTTTGATAGACATTCTTTCTTGTATATTTAATTTACCTGATTGGCATAATCCAAGCTGTTTTTCTAATTCTGTTTGTTAATTGCTCTAGTTTCTCTCTCTCTGTGTGTGTGTTTCTATAGTATATGTGTATGTGTATATTATAGTATATGTAATGGGTATTAAATCCATTTTATGTTATATATAGACTTTTTCACTGAATATTCTGGTGCCATCATTCCAGAGGTCTACTGGAAGATCCTGAGTGTACTATTGACCATGCAATTGTTTTGGCCACAGAATTTGTGTACATAAAGGTTTGGTTTTGTTTCAGTCCTTCTACAGAGCTTTAGAAGATGAGAAGAAAGGGTTCAGCTGATTAAATTTTCCATCTGCTTGGAGCATCTCTGCCTTTTCCAGCTTCCTGGGAATTTGACTCAAAGGAGGCCAAGAGGCATCTTGGGAAAGGTGACGGTTTTGTCAGCCCTCCCAATGTTTGTTGCCTCTTTGAGAGATGCAGATCTTCCCATGCCAGCAAC
The DNA here is from genome assembly GCA_030847615.1 of Gambelia wislizenii. Taxonomy (NCBI): domain Eukaryota; kingdom Metazoa; phylum Chordata; class Lepidosauria; order Squamata; family Crotaphytidae; genus Gambelia; species Gambelia wislizenii. The sequence goes on from JAUMIR010000007.1 coordinate 39,110,246, forward strand.
CAGATTCACTTGATCTACATTGCTGCCAAGAGCATGGGGGCTGCAGTGATCTACCAATGTGGCAGCAAAGTAATACACAGGGACACTCTGTTCACATTTTTGTGTGTGCCAAAATTCAGAAGTAACACCGAAAGAGCCTTCTGGACCAGCTGAAAGACTTGTCTCAGAGTTTGGAACAAAAACTCTTTTGGACTATATCTCTCTGAATCCCAAACCATTTCTGGCACAGTTCTGGGTGTTGTAGTCCAAAAAGTCAATTTTTCAAGCTCTGTTCTATTCATCCCCTCAGCTTGCTTTCTTATGGTATCAGCTAGATGACTCTATGAAGCCCAGAAGCATATGCTGTACCCCTACAAGCCCATCCTAGGATTTAGACTGCTTCGGCACCTGAAAGTTATATGTAGCATTCATGACACGTATTAGTTGACAATGGTTGTCTCCTCCTCCTCCTCTTCAGAACCTTTTAAAAGCCAACTAAGCAGAGCTTGGGAACATCATTTTTTGGATTCTAGCTCCCAGACAACATGGCCAGTGGGATTCTGAGCACTGTAATCCAAACAGCTAAACCTTCCAGACTCAGCATTGAAGCTAGCAGTGAATACCCCAACTTGCAACAGTAAATTTCATGAATGCAGGGAAGGCTGCATAACTGAGAGTGTAAGTCAGGCAACTAGGTGCGTAGTAAGAACAGTGAACCTCAGAAGAGTACAGTTGGAGTCCAAGCTACAGCTCAGGTTTATGTATCTTTATGTGGAAGTTCTTTAAATTCAATTAAACTAAGTTAAATACAAACAACAAGCTATTTAAAGTTGTGAGGCCATTGACCTGTCTTCTCTCCAATCACTGATTGGAGATAACAGCATGATTTCCAGGCATTGTGCTCAAGAAAGGCACTCCCTGTGTGCCATGAGACTGATGTCATGTTATGCCAAGCAGAGAAATCCCAGCTCTTATGTCTGATCAATGAACAACAGTGGGCAACTGTTGTTTCCCATGTCTGTCAGGTGGTGAATCCACTCTTGGTATTAGTCCAGGCATTAAAGGAGTTTTTCAAAGGTTTGAACCTATTTGAGAGATAGAGTTCAGCACCTTGGCTAGGGTCCTTTAAAGGATCCCTTAAAGTTGAGGCTAAAACCCAGAGTGGATTTATACACCACCATGATGGAATTCACCATTTGCCACTGTCGATCAGTGATTGGAGATGAGAACAGCATAGAAGGGGAAAGGGATGGGGCTTGCGGAAAAAGTGCTGAGCTGAGAGTGGAACCTCCTCCTCCACTTGGCTGGCTTTGGACATTAGTATTGAATTTCCAGCTCTCTAGCTAATGCTCTCTCCAGTATTCCCAGAAACCCAGGGACCATTTGGGGGGCTTGTTGGGATGCAGGAGATGTTCTGTTGCATGCTCACAGACACTCTTGCCCTCAAGACTGAGATCTGGAATAAATGTTTCAACATGAGTAAGCATGTTTCAACATTAAGCTGTCCAACTTTGTTCTGAACAAACCTTGAGATGCTAAAATAAAATGAACTCTGGAATAAGAAAATGGCCTTACTTGCAGGTTAGGAGCACCTCTTTGGAGAGGCCACCCTGATGCCAGGTATTTTCCTCGAGGCTCCAGCAAGGGCACCTTATCATGCAATGTCTTTTCATTCCTGAAACCCTCGGCAAGCATAGCAGGTGGCTCCAGCCCTCCAGGAGATGGTTAAGAAACTAATTGCACTGGCAAAAAAGTGCTGACAGAGTCAACCTCTGTCCTTGCCTCTTGTAATTGCTATTGACCCTGTGCTCCAGAGCCTGGAGGTGCTCAGCATCTCAACACCAGCCGGACATGCTCTCTTACACTCCTTGCCTGCTGGGAGCTTAGCAGCCGCCCCTATCAACTATTCTCCAGCCCATCATCATTAAGGTCCCTTGGAAAGCTGCTCCAAAGCCATGTAGGAGCAGGAAAAGGAGAGTCGTTTCAAAGCAAGACTTCGGCTCTGCCAAGATCCGATAGCAAGGCTGAGAAAAACTTCTGCCCATTTAGCAGTTTTGAGGTAGAGTGGCAAGACAAAGCTGGGGGTGGGGAAAAAACAGTTTCATGGCTTCCTCATTGCTAGCAATTTGACAGGGAGGAATTGGCCAAGGGGAAGTTTGTGCTGAAAGTGGAAGAAAAGAAAGGTTGAGAAATTGCTAGGTTGGCTGTGTTTCCCATTTTAATCTTGATTTTTAATAGATGCAGGGGGCTTGTGCCTCTCTGAGGTCCTAGCCTCTGCCCAAGGGGTGTAACTCTTGGGTGGGTGGGTGGAGGGAGAATGCAGACATTGCTCCCCAAATAAGAATTCTGATGCCCAGATGAAATTTCCTTTCTGTCCCCAAATTTCTAGCAATACAAAGAGTGAGAAGGTAATAATCAAAATATGTAAAACTTTTACATTGCCTTTGGTCACTCTGCCTGACCCTTTTCTTTGGTTGTCTAAGTGATAATTCTAAAAACTCAACTGGAGTTATAAGTTGCTACAATGCTAGAGATTTGGAGACCGAAGAAAAATCTATGGGGGATGGGGCACAATTCTTATTTTGGGGGGAGGGGGAATGTCCTAATTTTGCTCCTCTGTAGATACATACACCCTACCTCTGCCCAAAGATACATGGGAATTGATTGTGGCATGGGGATTGTTGTGCACAATAAGACCAACCTAGGGCTTCCCTTGATGTAATTTAGGAGCTGAGCAAAAATAGGTTGCCTACCCCCCCCCATATCTGTGGGGGATATGTTCCTGGACTTACCGTGTATATGTGAAATAAAATAAAATGGATATTTTAACAGCAAACCCTATTAAAATAAAGGTCTTCATGTACATGCATACCATAGAGTTGTGTTGGAGGACCTAGCAGTTCCTAGAGAGGATACCTCTCTAGGCATTTTCTGGCACAACTCTATGGTATATGTCTCCTCAGATAACTGAAACCGTGGATATTAGTTTTCAAGTTACCAGGGGCCTCTCCTAGTTCATGGGAGGAGGAAATGGCTAAGAAAGGGCCAAAAAATGAAGAAATTACCCCATGCCCCCTTGGAGCCATGGAGTGGTGGTGGTTGTGGGATGGTGCAGTCTTCTAATATCCCCTAGAGGCCAAGACAGGCTTCTCACCCCTTGAGAGTTGCCCATCCCTGCCCTATAAACAACTGGAAAGAATGCCAGTTACCTTATCTTGTCCCCTGTCTGTATCAGTGTAATGTGAGCTCTTTAGAGAAAGCTCTGCTTTTAAACCTTGATTTGTTTGCATTCAGTGGCTGGAGAAAGGACAGTGACTTTTAAGTGGTGGCCCTTCTTCTTCAAAATTCCAGCCTAGAGAATCTTGCCAAGTTAGTTCACCTTCTGGAAGTTCTTAGTAAGAAAGATTTTATTTCACCAAACACTTGGAGGATGAGATACATAGTTGTTATTGTTGTTGTTGTTGTTGTTTTAAAAAATAAACCAGAGCTTCACTTTTACAGGATACCTTTATGGGCCACAATTCTAGCCATATTGGCTAGGGATTTCTAGGAAGTGTAGTTGAAAGAATAACTTGTCCAGGCTCTATTTTTGTTATTTTGTTGTTGTTGTTGTTGTTGTTGTTGTTGTTTAAAATGAAAGCTGCTGGTCTTTTGTGCTGGTCTTACTTTGCTGTTCTAATGAAGCGAGCTAGTTGGAAATGGATTCTCTTCTTAAATAAGCTGAGATTTTCCTTTGAAAGGGTAACAAAACTGATTTTAATTGGATTTTTTCTTTTTAAGAAAAAGCGTTTGAAATTTATTTTTAATGTCATTTTATGGTGCCATTGCTTCCTTTTTCTTTTCTTTTTCTTTTTGCTGCGAGATGCCCCCAAGGCAGAAGGCTGCTGGGCCATGTTGACGGGAGAGAAATCCAATAAACAAATGAATAAATAAAACTGCAAATCCAGCACTACAGATGGAACTTTCATTCTGCCTCTTAGGCAACATTTTCCCAGGGAGTCACTTCACACATTCACCTGCCAGTCATCCAGCGCAGAGAGAAATCTGGTACATGTGTAAACTAGACTAGACCAGAGCTCAGAGATGTTTGTAGACTATAAATGTCTATAAACAGCACAGGAGAATTCTGGGATTTGTCTTCCTAAAAGTAACTACCCCAAGCTCTGGCCTAGACTGTTACAAAGAAGGGAGCAGTGCATGCAATATCTTCCAAATTTTCTCAAGAAAATTATATGGGAAGGTCTCTGATAACTTCTCATATTTGTATATGACACACTGCAGAAATAATGCAGTTTGATGCTGCTTTAACTATCATGGCTCCATCCTATGGGATCCTGGGATTTGTAGTTTGTTCTGGCACCAGAGCTCTCTGAGAAGGATAAATATCTCACAAAACTACAAATCCCATAATTCCCTAGCATTGAACCATGGCAGTGAAACTGCATTGTTTCTGCAGTGCGTCAGCAGCCTAATATTTTTTAAAAGGTATGTTGAGGTGTCACTTGTAAGTGGTTCTTGTTGCTGCTGTTGAATTTTGCCTACTGAAGGATGAAGAACAAGGAGGGGATTCATTCTAGCCTCCCAAGAAAGGGGTTTCCAAAGCCTAGGAACAGCCACCAAGAAGGCCTTATCTCAGGTCCCCAGCAGCCATGGCATGAAAGGAGCTGTATCCTAAAAATTGTTGGGGAATATGTGTGTGAGTGTAATGGATCATCAATAATCTACCCAAAGTGGATAGGTGTAGTGCAACATAGAAGAATCCTTATTTTTAATGATCAAAAGTCAGTTTCTGCCCAATCTCCTAGCAAATGATGGTCTGCTCTCTAAATACTGTGCCTGACTTCCCCATTGCTGGGCTGGAATCCTTTTGTGGTTTCACATGGATGTAAATGCCATTATGCACTTCCTCAGAGGCTGTGTAAGGGTGGCATCCTATTCAGGGCCGTGCAAGCCCTGTGATGCCAATGTAAGCCATTGTGCGCATGATTGTCCTATGTAATAAGTCTTGTAAGTGTGGCTCCTTAGCAGTTGTACAACAGAAGAATGCACAGAATTGCACTCTCAGTTGCACAAGGGTATGATCCAGTCACTCTAGCATAACTACAATGGTGTAATTTAACACTGTGCAACCAATAAGTAGGATCTCGTCCCATGTCCTACCAGAAATTTGGTGAAAGTTGCACTTATAGCAATGAGGACTAGAATCTTGCTTTTGGCATTAGGTGGAGTTGCTTGCTCCAGGTTTCCATTCATGACAGCTCATCTCTCTTCTGCACCAGTTGCGCTTATAAACAGAAAGATGTCTCCAGTCTGGATCTTCTGCCAATGATTACAGTCTCCCCAAACACCACTTGCTGTTGAAACTCTGGTTCTCTCTCTCTCTCTCTCTCTCTCTTTATTTTTTTTCTCCCTTCAGAAAGCTTCTGCCTCAAACTTTAAATGAGGCACACAACAGCTGGAGAGATTAACGATGCGGGAAACCCGAGACTCTTCATCTTCCTGATTTGAGAACGTAAGTCAAACCTTAATTTAGAATTTTATCCAACTTTAAATTATATTTCTTTTGATTGGAACACATTTGCTACGGAATGGAGGCTCATGTATTTTATACATCGGGCCGTGACTGGGGTTTCTGATCGATCTGTGGCCATGATGTATGCGTCCTTTGTTCCAGGGAGTCATTTCTCCCCCTCACTCCACCACCATCAGCACTTCTCCCATGTAACGTTTATGGCCCTTTTGTATGATAGGGCTGCTATTTTGGGAAGTCAGTTGTTTTTCAATTGATTTTTTTTTTGTTGTTCTAAACTTGGGGTCTCATAATGTACCATCAGCTTTAAAAGCATGCCCTCAAACCTGGGTTGACTGCTCTGTAATGTGTGAAACTGCTCCATCGATGTTGTAAATTAGCATTGCAGCCTTTGCAGTAGGTTTGCTGTAGGAGACAGAATGGGCTGAGCCCCAAACTCTTGATCACAGCTTCAAGTCCCCAAGGCTAGATCTTCTCTCTCTCCTTCACTCTCCCCACCTCTCTCTGTCCAGCTTCATGGAGGAATGGTCAACAATGGCTGTGACTTGGCAGATCTGCAACTGAGTGTTGCAGCATAGTATGTCCCTGTTCAGGGTGATAATCACATGTGCCCATTTCTCAAATTCTATGTTCCATGCCTACCCACAACCCTGTCTTCTGTCAACTCCAACAGGAATGGGCAAAGTGTGGCCTTGGAGCTCCATGGGGCCTTAGCGGTTTTTTGGGGGGCTCTCTAGATTCCCTGGACATCCCTTTTTCTGCCCTTCCAAAAGAGCATTGCCTCTTCTGAAAGCCCCCATGAGCAGCAATTCTCTCCTTGGACAAGTTGCATCCCCACACACACACATGCACTGTTTAACATTAAAAAAAAAATACCAGCTGAGAACCTGTGTTGTCAGTTGTAGCTAACATGCTGGAGGTTCACGATCATATTTATATCTGCTGATGCCACCACCCAAAAACCTACCTCTTCAGCTAGGCAGTGTGTACCAACCAGAGGGTTTCCAAGCCACTGCAGCTTATGTCACTGGGAAATGATGAGCACAGTGCTCTCCCAGTTTCAGGGTACACTGAGACAAGCAGCTGTGGCAGGTCTCTCCAGCTGCCCATTGCAACACACCCCAAAACCAGGAGAGCACGACGGTCATTATTTCCCAGTGACCTGATCTGTACTGCCTCAGAAACCTTTCCATTCTGGCTCTGTCGGGCTTAAGAGGTAAGTTGCAGGGTCACATTCAATCATTAATGACTGTCAATGTGAATCCTTAAAGTTTCGAGGTTGTAATTCTGGCTTATGGTCTCATAAATATTGAAAAGGTTACCAGCCCCCATTTTTTAAGTTGAATTCTGGAGTTAAGTGGCCAGCCATCCACTTCCTGGCAGTTGTTGGTTGTTGGCTAGGGTTTTTTTGTTTTGTTTTTTGGCATTTTTGGCTTTCTGTGTGGCCCACAAACCTGTCACAGTCACCCACCCCTGAGTTAGCATTTCATATCCTCTCATGGATGCTTCTCAGTTTCCCTTCACAAGACAGGTGTTATTGGGTTTCTTTTCCAAGTACTCCTATAAAACTTGGGGTTTCCCCAGGTTTGTTGAAGCTTCCCTCTTGTATGTGGATGGAGCCATTTCACCCACATAATGACCCCCATACTTGGAGGCTTTAAAAGCGGAACGAGATCAACCCATGGAGCCTAGGACCATCAATGGCTACTACTGGTCAAGACAGCTGTATATTACCTCTGGGATCAGAGGATAAAATGCTGCCATTTGCTGGAGGATTTGAGAAAGAGTGTGAAATTGCACTCCTGTCTACTGGTGTGCTTTCCTATGAGCAACTGGTAGGCCTTTTTAAGAAGAAAATTCTGAGATAGATAGATCGTCTGATCCAGCATGGGTATTCCTACATTCTTATGCAGTTAGCAAGAAGATAGATAGATAGATAGATAGATAGATAGATAGATAGATAGATTCTGGAGCTTTGTCCTTGTAGATGCTGATGAACTATAAAACCCATAAACCCCAATCATTGGCCATGCTGACTGGGATTAGTGGAAGTTAATGTCCCACAACATCTGGAAGGCCACAGTCTCCTATTGCATGTGTATGCATGTGTAAGTTCCCCAAAGGAAGCTGGTGGACATTTTTGTTCCATGCAGAACACCTACATTTTATTCAAAGTTGCAGGAGTGGAATTGTGCTCACAATGCCAATTGCACATGTATGTCCATTGCATGTTGTACATTACACATGGAAGTTCATTGTGCATTGAGCTAGGATGCACATGCCCATTTGGCTGGACATTTGTTTCAGTTGTGCAGGACTGGTTTAAGGAATTTTGGGGCCCCCTGCAATGCTTTGTTTTGGGGGCCCCATGTGTTTATCTCAGGTCAATGTAACATAACTCAACCTAAGCTATTCACAGTACAGGATATTCAGATTATTACTAATAATATTTTTGGAGGAGGAGGGTTACTACAGGGGCCCCCACACTGATGCCCCCCCCCCGAGGATGCTTTAAACTGACCCTGCAGTTGTGCAATGTTGCCATTTGATGCAAGGGTTGCATAGCATGATAAATGCATAACTCTGCAACCAGAGATTAACACAATGCAACCACAAGGTGGGAACTTGGACGTAATGTATATAGGAGTGTACAGGACTCTTATGATCTGATGTTTGAACATCACTAAAGGAACAATAATGGGAGACAGTTATTAATTTCAAGTCTTCTGTTTGGGCTACCCAAAGGCTTCTCTTGGCCACTGTGGGAAGCAACATGTGCCACTAGATAAACCTCAATCTGACACATTCCCTGCTCTTCTTCCTTCTCAGCGCATGGTTTAGGGATGGAAATAATATTTATGGCTATTCATTTCCTGGCTGAAAGTTGGATTTACTGACACTTAGGAAACTTGGTCAGAAAAAATAATATAGTGCCAAGTATTTTGCACAGTTTCCACATCCTGAAGTGTTTTGGAAAATAATTCTATGCAGAAAAGGTGCATAATTTTTGTGTGAGAATTGTGGGATTTCACATACACATACACACACACAAATGTTTCCATTCAGCCATGTGTGTTCTTTGGTGCAAGATTACATTCTTTACAAAAAAGAAAAACCAGCAATCTTGCAGAACAAAAATTTGACACACAAAAAAATCTTGCACATGAAATTTAGTCACCTGGTTTTGTTGTGCAAGATTTTGGTTTTGCAAGATTTCTGTTTTCTATGCAAAAAAAAAAAAAATCAATCTTGCACCAAAACAAAAAGCAAATGTGGCTGTCTGAAAAGTGTGTGTGTGTGTGTGTGTGCAAAACCCTGCAATTCTCACTTTAAAATCCACATGTATTTCTGTGCAGAATAATTTCCTGAAACTCTTTGGGATATTTGAATATTGGACAAGAACTTTGGGAGAAAACTGTCCATCCATAATTCGTCCTCACTTGCAAAGACAAACTAATCAAATTTTAACATCCCTACATGGTTACTTATATATTCCCCCCCTCCTCCTTCAGGTAGGTTAACTAGACAGATTTCTCTTCACTTAAAACACCTTCATCTCCCACTTAGCAGAACCATTTGACTAATGAGATTATTTCCCACTGGGAATGCTGTGTATATAAAGTGCAGACTGACTTTTTTTTTTCCAAGGGAAGGAGGGGGAGGTTAACTGGAGAAATGAAAAAGCCTCAGAACTGGAAAACCACAGATCACCCTGTTCTGGATACTAAACCCACTAGTGAGAAATATGAATGCACACACACATACACCCCAAGAAAGAGTTTAAAGAAAAACACACATAAATATTGCCTTTGTGTGCAGAAGATGGCATGGAGCCCAAAAGAGAGGAGACAGCGATAAGCCAGCGCAAATTCACATCCAGTAGTTAATCTAATGGTTTCTAGAGTTTATACTTTTCTACAATCCCTTCAGGGTTGGCTCACAAAATTATGGGCAGGAGGGGGAGGTAAGGCACACAATGATATAAGAGTACATTTCAGTTCCTTCAGGCATAGGAACAGAGCTGGCCATGGTGCTGATTCAGAAAACTAACCCCCTTTGCGATTGTAAAAGAAGGGAAAGAGGGGAAAGGAGAAGAGATAAAGGATCCATTCACACCTGCCTCTTCCTATCTGGAGAAGGACAAAATGAGGGCATCCTTCCTCAGAAGAATTCTGCCTCTCCATGGGAAAATTCCTTCACCCCGTAAATTTCTAGCATTATAGCAACTTTAAACTTCAGTTGAGCATTAGAAATCCATAGATTTTCCTTGTGGTTTTTTCGGGCTGTGAGGCCATGTTCTGGAATGAACTATTCCAGAACACGGCCTCGCAGCCTGAAAAAACCCCAAGGAAAATCTATGGATGCTGGCCATGAAAGCCTTTGACTTCACATTAGAAATCCAGGATAGGCCTCCAAAGCAAAGTGTCAGGCACAACCACCCAGGGAATGAGAACACAGCAAATGGAAGAGTTCTAGGGGGTGAGTGGTTTTCCGTGTCTCACTCTCTGCAATGCGAGAACTTTGGAGGTGGCAGAATTCTTGGGATTTTTTGGGGGGGGGGATGCCTTCATTTTGTCTCCCTGTCATAGCTACATCCCAGCTTCTTCTTTCCTAGAATCTGTCTGAAACAGCAAGATCTGTTCTATTGGAATGCCCTTGAATTATTCACTAAGTGGATACCCACAATACACAATTACATCATCCTGGAAACCATTCTTCCATGGTGCAAGAAAGATGAGGAGTATATCTACACTAGGTGGTTCTTGCATTTTGATACTACTTTAAATGTCATGGCTCCATCCTATGGGATTTGTAGTTGAGTAAAGTATTAGACAGACAGCATGGTGGTATAGTGGTTTGAGTGTTAGGCTACAACTCTGGAAACCAGATTTTGAATCTCTACTTAGCCATGGAAACCCACTGGGTGACATTGGGCAAGTCACATTCTCTCAGCCTCAGAGGAAGGTGATGGCAAGAAACCCTTGTGATAGGTTCACCTTAGGGTCACCATAAGTTTGACATGAAGGCACACAACAACAAGAACAACAACAACAACAGTACTAGAAGAGAGCTCTACACCACTCTCCTGAATGAAAACATTCAGGCAGATAATTCTAAGTAGTTCACCAGACTACAAATCCTAGGATTTCATAGGATGGGCTCAAGACTGTTATAGTGGTATCAAAGTGATATAATGGTGGAATGTATGTCCTCATCTGGGAGAGGAATGCTAAATCCCCCCTGCTTCTTGAAGTCCATAGAATTACACTGTAGGATACAGTTCAGAAAAGCTTTATTGACAGTCACTGACCATGTTGACCCTTCAGAGGCCTGGTTACATCAAAAGCACAATGCTAGTCACTTTCCTTCACCAGCTCAAGACAAAGAACCCCTCTGGGAGCTCCTCCCCCAGAGTCCTACAATCCCTGGATACTTATTTACACCTTCACCTCACAGTTGGTTGATTCCCTCTTGCAAAGTTTGAGAAGTTCCTACACACTCACACTGGCCAGTTCTGGAACAAAGTCTCCCTAGCTATAGCCAATTAAAAAAAAAAACAGTTGATGGAAGACTGCCTACCACTGCACTTGCCTGACACCAGGAGGAATCCTGGAACAGGTGTGTTGTCCAGTGTATATATACCTGGCTGAGTTTCTGGCCTCGCTGTCAATGGGTGGGTTGCCTAGCACGGACTCCCCCTACAAGCTGGAAGGTGTCCAGAAGAGGGCAACCAAAATGGTGCTAGGTCTGGAAGCCATGCCCTATGAAGAGGGGCTTAGGGAGCTGGATATTTTTAGCCTGGAGAAGGTTAAGAGGTGACATGATAACAATGTTGAAATATTTCAAGGGATGTCATACTGAGGATGGAGCAAGCTTGTTTTCTGCTGCTCCACAGACTAGGGCACAGAACAATGGACCCGAAGTTCAGGAAAAGAGATTTCACTTAAACTTTAGAAAGAACTTCCTGATGGTAAGAGCTGTTCAACAGTGAAATACACTGCTGCCTGGGAGTGTGGTGGAGTCTCCATTTGTGGAGGATTTTAAACAGAGGCTGGATGGCTATCTGTCAGGAATGCTTTGATTGTGTATTACTGCAGGGCAGGGGGTTGGACTAGGTGGCCCTTGTGGTCTCTTCCAGCTCTTTGATTCCATGATTCTACCATGCTGGTTGCCTTTGCTGGATGCTCCCCTTTCTTCCCTGCTCCCCTTTCTAACTAGCCTTTACATGGCTGCTTGCTGTTGCCCCACCCTCTCTTAGCTGTTGCTGCTTATCCTGCTTATGCCAGCAGCTTGCAGAGCTGCTTTCTAATTTCTCTAGCATGGCTGGTTCCAACGTTTCATTTTCACCAAGGCAGAAGACTTGAAGCTCCACCAACAAGCTCTGCCTTGGTGAGTGCCTCCAACTCCTCACACATAGACACTGCAATATGATCTATCTCTGCAAGAGATATAACTGCATAGCTGGCACACACCCCAGGTCTCCAAGCATGGATTAGTCTTACTGTGGGACAGTGGCTCTCCGCAGAGTCTGAACACATTGCTTTTCTTCGACTGTGATTCCCAGAATCCCACAGACAGACAACATTAACCATAACAGTCTGAAATGTTGGGGAAACCAAAAACTCCTTTCTGGTTTAATAGTGAAACCCCTCTCAAGATGGCTTCCAAGAGAAAACACAGGAAAAAACAAATCCCAAATAATGTAAAAATGCAGCAGCGATAATAAAAACAAGTATGCAGCCTCAGAGTATACAAATATCTAATAAATAATTACAGCCCAAAATAATCAGTGGTTCAATAAAACACATCTCATGAGAAAACCACCAAAGGAAAATGGGTCTTTAAGGTTTTTCTAATCTCTTAAAAGCCCATTAAAGTGCATTAGGGTAGCATATTAGGTGACCCTTACCACCCTTTGAAAGAGAATTCCAGGACCTGAGTCACTCCAGTGCTTTCTCTGGACAGTTGTGCAGAGGGATGATAGAGAAAAGTGTTTGGTTCATATTGAAATATAAGTCAATCTAATACACACTTCCCAAATGAATACACAGACCAGAAGACAATTGCCCTTCAGTTCTTGCACTTCCCCAAATTCACACACACACACACACACACACCTGCTATTCACACACACAGTCACTCATGGGTATAAATGTCTGTCCATAGGCACTTCACTTCATGCATCGGATGAAGTAGATTCAGTCTACAAAAGCTTATGCTACAGCCTTCTTTCTTTCCGTATCAAGGATGCTACAATATCCCTTTGCATATTGATCCAAACTAAAAAGGCTATGCCTTTGTATTTCCCCAAATTTTGCAATTCAATTATCTGCTCCAAGCAATGTGTATGAAAAGGCATACCGTTGGGAATTGTTGCTGTTGCTGTGTGCCTTCAAGTCATATCTGACTTATGACGACCCTCAGTTGACCCTATAATAAGGTTTTCTTGACAAGATTTGGTCAGCAGGGGGTTGCCTTTGCCTTCCTCTGAGGCTGAGAGTGTGTGACTTGCCCAACATCACCCAGTGGGTTTCCATGACTACATGGGTATTTGAACCCTGTTGTCCAGAGTCATAGGTCAATGCACAAACCACTATACCACACTGGCTGTCTGGCAAAGTCAAGGTGGACCAAACCTGTGCTTGAAATCGAAATGCCTTGTCCAGAATATTTGAAAGATTGCATCCCTACATGTGAGCCTGCATGAGTTATAAGGTCCTTGGGGAGGGCTTTCTTTCCAGCACTATCACAGGAACAAAACACAGGAGAGGGCCCTCTCAGCAGCTGCTCTTGGGCTATGGAATTTGCTCTCTTTGCTTAGCTTCCTTTCTATTCTTTTTCCACCAGCAAGTACAGACCTTTTTGTCTAAACAGGCCTTTGGGTATGAACCCACTGTAGCAGAAGCTGTACTTTTATTTGTGTTCTTACATTTTAAATGCTTTTAAAACTGTTTTGAATTGTTATTGCTGCTATGTGCCTTCACGTTGTTTCTGACTTATGGTGACCCTAAGGCGAACTAATCATAAGGTTTTCTCAGCAAGATTTCTTCAAAGCAGATTTGCTGCTGCCTTCCTTTGAGTCTGAGAAAGTGTGTAATGCCCAGGATTCAAATCCATGGCTGAGTGGGGATTTGAGCTCTGGTCTCCCAGAGTCCTAGCACAACATTCAAACAACTACAATACCTTGGTTCTTTGAATCAGTGTTTCTTAATTGGTGTTTCTAAATTGTTGTCAGGAAGGGGTGAGAGACTGGAGTGTTAGGAGTAAGTGGTGATGGGTGGAATGTAGGAGGAGATTTGAATAAGGTTGGTGAATGAAAGTTGATATACATAGTCATTCAGGGTCCTTAGAGAAAGGGTAAAGGATTAAGTGGATGGAGCACTAGAGTTAAGAGAGTCAGGCCTTGTCTACACAGGTCAAATGAAATGACCTGACCTTGTTGTATCCAAGAGCTGTCCCCAGATGATATACAGCTCAAATCTGGAATATTCAAGCATTTCAGGGATTTAATCTGCACCAAAAAAGTGGGGATTAACTCTGGATTCTAGTGGAAAATCCAGATATTTGTGTAGATGCATGGACTGCATTGTGATGTTGGTGTGGAGCCAGGGGGAGGAGTTTTTGGTGAGCAGGAGAAAGAGGTTTTAGGTGGTACCCTGTGCCAAGCGATCAGCTGACCTTTCCCGCTGTTCCAACTTGACATTTTACTGGTTCCTTTTTTCTTTTCTTTTTTCTTTGCACACATGAAAGTTGTATGGAGAAGTGCATACCAGCATACCCATATCATTAGCTGCACATGTCTCCGCTTAATAGGATGTCCAAAGCCTCCCCAATCTGTGGGACCAGACATACGTGCATGAGTATGCACGAAGGGAGGGGGGGAGAAAGAAGCAGCCACAGCAATGTGGCCATGCATACTGAGATTTATCAGACCATGATGAGTTCAGAAGGGGGAACTGTGCATGGAGAATGCCCCTGAACTCTCCTCAGTGTGCATAGCGATCGTGTAGACAGGACTGTGGTCACTGAAGATGAGGAAAACCCAGAGGTAAGGTGGGTTTTCCTGTCAGTGTAAATGAGCCCTCAGTCAGTCAGGTTTAGGAATTAACGGGTGGTGTTTAAGAGTCCAAATTAACTAGATATGAAATGTGATAAAGAATGAGCTATGTTTTAAATGTATTAAATAATTAATCCATTTTCTTCTATTCAACTTCTGTTAGTAAAGAATTGCTTTTGTCTTCATACACATTTGGCATCCTGGAACACTACGCATTAGAAAGCTTGGATTTAGACAAAGTGTCTGTGGTGGCAGCAGTTCATAAATTGGGATGTCCAGTGGGGATATAAGTTGTATATTACCTCACATGGGTAGCTTGAGGGCATCTAGGAGGTCCCCAGAGTTGGTGGCCACAGCAGTAGGACCAGAGGAGGTCCTTACATTGGTGGCAGGGGTAGGAAGAAGGCAAAGCCCTCACTCTTGGTGATAACAGTGAGATTTGTAGAAGTCTTCACATTTGGTGGCAGCAGAGGTTTAGGCAGAGTCTCACACCTGGTAGGAAAATAGTGTGTTAAGTGGTAAAACCCCTCAGAGATACACAGACTTGTCCATATCTAGTTATGTATCATAAACCAGCAAGCCACCCCTTCTCTCTTGTCTTCAGAAGAACCTCGTGAAAATGAGATTTGACACACACACCCTTCCCAAGATCTGCCCTTTTTTGAGTGACCAAGAGCATACCGGTTCTCTTCAATGAGATCCTGTCTTGACTGGTAAGCTCTGAACTGTCTTCGATTTGCTGTGCCGTTGGTGCTTGATTCCTTCCAAAGGCACTGAGGAGGTCTGATTGTCTGGTTTCCAAACACAGTGTTGGTCCCTCCCACCCCAGTTTCCCCACATATCTCCCTGCGATTGTTGCTGTCGCTCAGGCAACATCGCTATCAATAATTCTGCACACACAGAAGAGCAGAGGAGAAAGGAAAAGTAATTCAGTTTTCATTGTTACAGCTCCTTCCACTGATACAGCAGCCCTGAGTGCAGCTCTGACTTCCTTACGGCTTTATTAGAGGGCTCAGGGGTGTCTGCTAAACAGCATCAGAAAATGTCAGCAAGCACAATGGTGTTCGGAGGGCCTTTCTGGGTTTCTTCTCCATTGTTTGCCATGCTTGCTGGGGAGCAATTGAGGGGAAGAGCCTGGAAAATAAATGGATGGTGGAGGACATAATAACAGATCTCTCGTGCCACTAGGATACAATGCTAACTTATTATATTCTTTGGCCCTCAGTTCAGCTAAAATGAATTGTGCCGAAATCCCATGGAGAGCCAGAGTGGTGCAGAAGCAAAGCCACAATGAGTTGAACTCCCATGGCTTCTCACAGGGTTCAAGGGTCTTCCAGATGGATTTAAGAAAGATATTGACAAGCTGGAACATGTCCAAAGAAGCATGAGCAATGTGGTAAAGAGCAATGTGGTCTGGAAACCAAGTCCTAAGAAGGATATTCAGCTTGGAGAAGAGAAGGCTGAGAGGTGAAATGAGAGCCATGGACACAGAAACAATTTGGCCAGGGATACAGAAATGTGTCTGCTTATGACACCCCAAAAGTTGTGGCTACAATTTCATGCTGTGCCATCGCAAAGCACATGGAAAGAACTAAGTATAAACCTCATCTTCTTACAAATCTGATCATCGATGCAAGCCATTGCTTGGCATGGTGCTCCTGATGGCAGTAAGCTATAGACCACACTGGGCTGATTGTGTTTAAGTCTGAATGTGGATTCAGCAGCATGGCTGACATTGAAGGCAAAGCATGGGTCAGCCGCCTGAAGTGGTGGCTAATAAGATGACAGCCCTCAAGGAGAGCAACAGTCTCTGAACAGCCAGTCTGGGGAGGGGGGAAAAGACTACATTTTGTATGTGTATATCAACATCTGACCTTCCCTCTTTCCTTTGTGCAGCTGTAGACACAAGAGGATTGAGTCTCCAAAGTGACATGTTTATTCCAGAGCTGTTAATTCCTCTCCACTTCAGCTAATGCCTGATTTTGGAAGTTCACGGTAGAATGGATTATGGGGTTCATATAGGACAGCCAACATAGTGTAGTGGTTTGAGTGTTGAACTATGTCTCTGGAGACCAGGGTTTGAATCCCTGTTCAGCCATGGAAACCCCCTGGGTGACCTTGGGCAAGTCACGCTCTTTCAGCTTCAGAAGATTGCAAAGGCAAAACCCCTCTGAACAAATCTTGCCAAAAAAAAAAAAAGATAGATTCACCTTAGGGTCACTATAAGTCAGAAACAAGTTGAGGACAAACAACAACAACAGAGGCACCATCCCTCATCTGATCTTGGAAGTGAAGCAGGGTCAGCCCTGATTAGTAGTTGGATGGAAGACTGCCAACAAATCCCAGGTGCTGTAGGCTTGATTTCAGAGGAAGGAACTGGCAAAACCACTTCTGAGTATTCTTTGCCTGAGGAAACCCTATGAAATTCATGGGGTCGCCATAAGCTGACAGGCGACTTGAAAGCACATACGCACATGCAAAGTCCCACAGGGACCATGAGAAGAATACTTGGAAGACCCAGCTATTAATCAGGGGGTTATATTTTGCTACAGTGATGCAACAGTGGCAGGAGGAAGCCAATAAAAGCTGCCAGCTCCAAGAAGGCTATTTCTCCAATGCCCTCCTTCCTGCAGCTGGTACTGCAGCCACAACATTGTGAGTTCAATCCCAAGGGCTCCAAGGCCCATTCAGCCTTCCATCCTTTCATAGGTCACTAAAATGAGTACCCGGCTTGTGGGGACAATTAGCTAACACACATTGGAAACCACTCGGTGCCTAGAATGCTATAAAGCGGTGAAGATGTATAAGTGCTATTACTTAACAATTTGTAAGCTGTTATGAGAGCCTTTGTGGCTGAAGGGCAGGGTATAAATACTTAAATAAATAAATATAAATAAATATTCCTTCACAGCCAGTGCAGCCATCCCTTTTTATGTTTGCCACCTTTGCCTATGCCAGCATAGCTGAATTGGCATAGGACAACCAGAGCATTCTGATCTGAGCCTGCACAACTCTGAGAAATTATCTGAACACAACCCTTTACCCCTTTCCTTCAGTTTAGCACAGCTTCCTCCCAACTAGGATTTTTCAAAATGTACTTGGGCTTTCAGTGTTCTTTTGTTTTGTTTTTTTCACTAAAATGCTCCACAGCCCTACTGGTTTTAGGAACTGGTTCTGGTCTGCCTGTCTATCTATCTATCTATCTATCTCTCTAGCTAGCTAGCTAGCTAGCTAGCTATGGGCTTGTCTATACGAGGCACAAAAAACAACAGAGTGCCTTGCAGTAATGGCATTTCGCAGCAGCTGTGACTTGGCTTAATGGTGTTTTTGCCCCCATAAGCTTCACTTGCAAGATGGTGGCTACAAGTGATATACTTGCATGTGTACGTACCTCAATTTGCCACTAACAACCTTTTCTTTAAAAAAAAAGATGTCCAAGCTGCAATTGAATGATCTTTCGATTTAACAGAAAAGCAACAACAACAACAACCAAAAAAAACCCCACACACCATTTTCTTGCTTTAGCACTCACTTGCTAAGGCAAAAATCCAACATAGTGGCAGTGGGCACTTGCTTTGCTAGCAAGCAACACATTGGAAACTGCTTAATGCAGTGTAGATGTGTAAATTGCTATTGCTTAAAACAATTTGTAAGCCGCTCTGATAGCCTTGTGGCTGAAGAGCAGGGTATAAATAAATAAATAAATAAATAAATCAGCCCTCCTCCCCACGCTTGCCCAACCAATCAGCTTTGCACTTTGTCACCTATAGGAAAGTGATTGATATTGCATTGCTTGTCCCAATGAGTGGGAATGCACATTCCCCACAGAGCTTTTAAAAAACTCTGGGAAAAGCCGCAAAGAACTTTCCTGCATAGTTTATGGTGGATTTGGCCTCCCTCCTTCCGAACTTTCCTGCATGGTGGATTTGGCCAATCCTCCTTCCAGTGGATTGATGCAAGATCCCATTTAGACAGATTGCATTCTCAACAAATCCCATGAGGATTATTTTGATCGTTTAGACACATCTATCTATCTGTCTGTCTGTCTGTCTGTCTGTCTATATCTTTTGACCCTGGCTGGTGTGAGCCTGCAGAGAGAGCTGGACATTTGGGCAAGGAACTGGGCTCATAACATGCAGGCAGTACGAAGCTTCTGGTTCTCATAGCTAGGAAGATAAGCCTGACAATGTCTGGTGAGATCTGAAAAGCTAGAGCTTTTATCCAATTTTGCCGTAGTTTCAGTGCTCTAAATTCCTCTTTGCCTTTTACTATGGTTAGCAGAGGTAAGACAAACTACAGAGCTGGAGAGGGTGGGCATGTTGACTGGGGAATTCTGGGACTGTAGTCTAATAAAGTATCATTTCTGAGCTCTGTCCCAAAGAAAACACATTTATGCACATTTCCATAATCTATGTGAGTTGGAAAATGGGGAATTTTTTTTCTTACCATTTATCTGATGCTATCAGAATGAATGCTCATCTCTAAATTTATCAGATTAGAGAGCTGCATATAAACACCCCACATATATATGGGCCCAGAATCTTTATTGGAATGTTTTCCCCAGCTATCTCAGTCTTTTCAGATAGAGCTCTATTACTTTGGGATCCAGAACCTTGTTGTTGTTGAAAGTATCAGTAATCCAGATTTTGTTTAGAAAATTCTACATGGACTGAATTGCAGAAGACGGACCACTCAAGTGAACTCAAGTGCATGCATCAAATCCTGGCACACTCTGGAAAATGCAAACTGAACCTGGAGGAAGTTGAAGAGTGGCAGCTGGTGGCCTCCATGTCAGTAGGGCAGTGAAACCACTCCAGGTTTTGGACTGTGTACTTTGAAGGACCTCTCCAAGGCAGTTAACCCTGTACAAAAACAAGTTCAGCACTTTGATTAGTTCCTTTAAAGTTTGGACTTAAATCTGCTTTGGATTCACCATCCCACTGACATGGACACCACTAACCACCACTGTATCTCATAGAATCATAGAATTGTATGAGTTGGAAGAGACCACGAGGGCCATCCAGTCCAACCCCCTGCCACGCAGGAAATCACGATCAAAGCATCCCCGACAGATGGCCATCCAGCCTCTGTTTGAAGACCTCCAAGGAAGGAGACCCCACCACGCTCCGAGGGAGTGTGTTCCACTGCCGAACAGCTCTTACTGTCAAAAAGTTCCTCCTAATGTTGAGGTGGAATCTCTGTTCCTGGAGCTTGCATCCATTGCTCCGTGTTCTAATCTCTTGAGCAGCAGAAAACAAGCCTGCTCCATCCTCAATGTGACACCCTTTCAAATACTTAAACAGGGCTATCATATCGCCTCTTAACCGTCTTCTTTCCAGACCAGCTCCCTAAGTCTCTCCTCATAAGGCATGGTTTCCAGACCTTTCACCATTTTAGTCGCCCTTCTCTGGACATGCTCCAATTTGTCAATATCCTTTTTGAATTGTGGTGCCCAGAACTGGACACAGTATTCTAGGTGAGGTCTGACCAAGGCAGAATAGAGCAGCACTATTACTTCCCTTGATCTAGACACTATACTTCTAGACACTATACTTTTATCTCAGCAATACAAGAAATAACACACACACACACCATGATTGTGCAATCCAATGCAGCCTTAACTGGATACAGCTCCTCCTCTTCTCCTGCAAATGCATTTGCCTTCCTGTCTCATCCAATTCTATCCAGACACAGGAAGGCCATACTGACACTGCCCCCAGATGCCCTAGACACAAGTCCCCCCCTTCCACAGCCCAGCAGTGGTTCAGCCCATCACCCTGACCAATCCAAAAGCAGCATGTAAATGAGTATGCGGATCAACCTTGATGGGGAAGGACAGCCCAGCCAGCCCTGCAGGGAGCACCAGAATGTTCTTGCAGTTGAGGCCACAGCCTGGCTCCTCCACCCTTCCAGCCCCACCCTGTATCTCCAGGCCTGGACAGCACACACAAACACAAACACACAGAGGCAGACAGTCCTCTGCTTTAGCTGCTGAGCTGAGGAATGCCAGCGACATCAAGGCTGCTGGAAAGAGACATTAATTCAATGTGACATTTCTCTCTGAACATGTGACACAGCATGGACAAGACCAGCTGAGGCTGCTATTTGGGTGTGTGTGTGTGTTGTACTGGAAAGTTTTATTGCTAGGCACTTAAGATCAAGGAAAGAAGAACACATCCAAAGCAAAGCTGGCTCCCTTTCCTTGGACAGTACGGTTGTCCCAGTTTTGAACATGAGATGGAAAACCACCTCCTTTACTTCTCTGTACTTAACAGTCCACCAAGTTTCAATGATATGATTCAGCAAGTACCTTTTTTACATTTATACAGGGTGAGGATTGCATGGCCCTCCAGATGTCATTGGATGGCAAATCCCAGTGTTCCTAATCATTGGCTATGCTGGCTAGGGTTGATAGGAATTGCAAACCAACAGCATCTGGAGAGAACCACATGCTTCCTACCTCTCATATATACAATCAGCCCTCTTTATCCATGGATTTGGCATCCATGGATTCCACCATCCATGGTTTGCAAATAGATATAGATATAGATATAATCAAAGAAGTGAACCTTGATTTTGCCATTTTATATAAGGGACACTATTGTACGATGCCATTGTATATAATGGGACTTGACCATGGATTTTGGTATCACGGGGGTCCTGTAAACAACCCCCAGTGGATACTGAGGGAGGGCACTGTACCTTACATTTCCTTCCTGGAACTCAGGAGGGTAGAAATTGTACTTCCCAGAGCTTGGGGAAAGTCACTTTCAAATCCCCAACTAAGTGTGGCTTTAGCAGACACCTACTCCCCAAATCCCGGATGGAGAATTCTTGGAGTTGGTGCCCCCCCAAAAAAGGAACTTTTCCAGGCTCTGATTCTTTTCCACCTTCACTGAACAACCACATGGAAAACCCAAGAGTGTATCTATCAGTGGAAGACAGGCTTGTGTGACCTATGCCTACTTTGGAAAATTAGTCCTGGTGAATTATGATACAGATCCATACTTTCTAAACCAGGTGGGCAAAGTACACCTGATGGGCTACATGTTGCCCCCCAGGGCCACTTTTGTGACTCCTGGGGGCCCCAGGAGGTCAAAATTTCCCCCAAAATGTCCTCTGAGGGATGGAAACATATTTGCCACATTTTTGCCCTCCTGGGACAATTAAGGTTGTTTAAGGCTTACTGTTTTTTTGAAACAGGAAGTGAATAGGATGCGACTTCCACCCATTTCCTGTTGGGTTGTTTTGTTTGTTTGTTTGTTTTTTAAAAAGTCCTTTCCTGGATGGAAAATGCTCCAGGGGGACCTAAAATATGGTGAAAATGTCCCTAGGGGGCATTTGGGAACATTTGGAGGCATTTTTATAGGGGGAGTTCAGTGACCATTCGGCCTTCCAATGGCTCCTGGAGTGCTAATGTGGCCCCAATCTTCCATAGTTGCCCACTTGTATTCTAGATTAATCTGAAGTGTGGATGTAGTTCTCCACCAACTTTTAAACATCCAAAATATATCAGAAAGTTTCTTGATTAAAAATGCTTGTTTGGAGGAAGACAATATAGATTGAAATACAAATTGACATGCAGATTTTATTTTTTTAAAAATATAGGAACTGGACACTATAAACTAGGGATGTAATCATCACTAATTTCATTCTTGAAGGAAGCAATGAGTAATTTTAGCACCACCACCACCACCGCTGCAAGAAAGCATTTGAAAACTGCACATTTTTTCAAAGAGAATGTGTCATTCAGGACTTATTCTGTGTAAAATTCACCTGCAGTTGTTTCACAAAGAAAATGGCATCTTGTATACAGGAAGCAGCAATTTCTGCTGTTTCCTGCACAGAAAATGCTGTTACATGAACAAAAAAGTGCCGGTGCCAATTTTGTACACAATGAGAAACTTCTCATCAGTCCAGGACTCTACATTGTCAGGGTTTCCTGACACTCAAGAAACACATTTTGAGTACAGGTCACCCTCCACATCTTGGGGGATAGATTCCTGGACTTACCATTTATAAGTGATACCACATATAATAGTGAACCGCCATTACAATACCATAGAATCACACTGCAGGACACAGAAAATGCCTAGAGAAGATGCTTCTCTAGGTATCTGGAGGTCCTCCAGTATGACTCTATGGTCAACCTTTGCCTAGAGAGACCCTCCAGATTCCTAGGGGGACCTCCCCCCCACCACCACAGCTAAATGAAACCACAGTAACCAATACCATGGATATGGGGTGGGGTGGTGACCTGTACTTTTAAATGTTTTCATCCCTGCTGTACACTTAGAGGTGAACAGATGTGAAAAGGAAAGGAAATAGATTGATTTGCCCATTCTTTTTGTAGACAGGTCTGAAACATCTCCTGCTGGCTGTTTACTGGGACATGAATCCCAATTTTTTGCTTGCACTTCCAGCAGCGAGGAAAGGTAGGCACTTTCGAGAGCCTGACTTCCAAAGCAAATGCTAGTGTTGATCTCATTTCCTTGGGTTTTATCATGCATCTGCTTTCAACTCCAAAACCAGGCATCGGTTATGAGGCCCTTTCTTCCTAGATGCCAAGTTCCATCTGTGTCATCCTAAAGCACCCACGATGACAATAGCTTCCATTCTTCCCTCTGGCCCTTTCTCCTATGCTGTGTTCTTTGACTGACAGGTCAGTGGGATGGTCCTGACTAATTATGTCCCTAGGTCACTCTTTGCCGTGACCCACCCCTAAGCATGGATGTGCAACCTGGATGAATGAACCCCTTCCCCCACTCACCCTCCCGATCCAGCATTAGTGGACCAGATTGGCTCCACATGACCTAATTTCTTTCCTTTGTGTAGGTCAATAAGGAGCATGCAAATACAACTAATCAGCAGCTAGGGATGAACTCCTAATCTGTTTTGCTCCTGCTCTGCTGTGATTATTTGTGCTAAACCCTGGCAAGGCCTACAAGGCAAAGTGCAGTGAAAAGAAAAACATGCCAAGAATGCCAAAGTCAAAGTAGGGAAGGAAGGAATATTCAAAAAATACCCCCAAAATGATTGGAAAACATGTTTTTCAAGTGTTGAGAAATCCTGATAAGAAGACTTCTGGACTGATGAGAATTTTCGCAATTCAGGATTTATTCTGCGCAAAATTTCCACATAGTTGTTTTTGACAGTATCTGTATTAGAAAGCAGCGTTTCCTATGCAGAAAATGACATCTATGTGGTAGGAATATTATTTTCTGCACAGAAAAGGCTGTTTCCTCTGAAGAAAAAGCTGTTTTATGCACAAAACAACCACCAGAAAATTTTGCACAGAATATCTCCTGAACTGTGAATAGGCTTCAAAAATTGTACAGTTTGTGCAGATGTTCTATTAGTGGGAAGAAAAGTGGATGAATCCTGCTTGTTAGTCCATGCTTTAAAAGACCCGTTGAATCCATTGTTGTGCAGTGAGTCAAAACATAAATCTGAAGAAAACATAGTTAAATACTTTTGATCCCATGGGCATACTCTAGTTGCGACTAGCAATAAAATTCAAGTCAGTTTGTGTTTGAGTGTTTCCACTTGGGATGCATCCAACTGCAAGCAAGCTAAGCATGGGAGAGTTCCTTTTTTGGACTACATCTCTCAGAATCCACCTGCTAGAATGCTGAGAGTTGTAGTACAAAAAGGAATATGTCCAACCTCTGTGATAGCATACTACTAATTAAACTAGGGGGAAAGAATCATGGGGCCTTCCATATGGTGTTGGACTGGCACTCCCAGAATCCCCATGCTGGGATGGCCATGCTGACAGGGGGGGGGGGTTCTGGGAGCTGCAGTCCAAACTAGGAATACTTCTAAGCTCTGTGCTACCATGGCATTCTTTAAACCAGAGGTGGGAATCATGTGGTTCTCTGGGTGTTGTTGGACTGCCATTCCTAATCATTGACTGTGCTGGCTAGGTGTCATGGGATATGCACTCCAGAGGGTCTCATGACCCTCTGCTTTAAACAATGCCCATCTAATGATATTTCAGAGACATTTATGCATGAAGCCACCATGTACATTTTGACTGGTGCCGTTTTCATTTCAGCAGCTGGTGTTAAAAAGTAACAGCCTCCAAAATTGAAAATTGCATCTTCTGGCAGTCGTCAGAGCTCTGTAGATCAAGGAGCTCACAGACCTCAGCAGGTGTCTGCAAATATTAGCAATAGAAATGTGTGGCTCAGCGACACACCGCTATATCACCTTTATAAATGCTCCTTTCCTAGACTGTAATGCAAGAGTTCCAGCACATCTTCCCACCAGCACAGCTCCCACAATTCAGTTGCTTTCCAAGAGCCTTCTGAAAACAAACCATCACAGGTTTGCCCCAAATGCACAAGCTTGAAAAGGGCATGTATTCCAAGAGTGGGAAAATAATACTGGTGATCCAAGCCTGCTGTAATTAAATTCATCTATCATTGGCTTAATGAAAATGACAGAGAGCTATGCATTATAAAGGGAGCTCTCAAACGCAAGACATTTCCATTGATTATTATTCTCCAAATGGTATAAATACACCTTGAATGGTTATGCTGGTTCTTGCTCAATTCTGTAGCCCCACTGTCTTTCTTGATCCATTTTGCTGAAACCTATTTGTCTGAGCTGTGTTGGTTGCTGGGCATGCAAATAGGCCTGAGAGTAGGGTGGGGATTGGAGTATGGCAGGAATGGGGGAAGTGAGGTCTTCAGGCCACATGTGGCCCTTGGGGCCCAAAAGTGTACCCCCTGAAGCCCTCCACATATCCCTCCTTCCTTTCCCCCTAAACCCTACTCAAAATGGGTCAAAACTACTAGAAAATGCAGACTTACACACACATACACACACCTCCTCTGTCACTCTTACACACACACCTATATATCCCCAAAACATTTTAAGATGCAAAAAAAAAATGCAAACAAATTCTCCAACATGAAATCAGAAATGATGTGACATCACTTCCTGGGCCCTTTCACACTACACAATGATCTTGATTGGGAAGGCAATTCTTGGGAGAAGGTAATGTTTCTAAAACAGTGCTTCCCTGGAGCCTTGCCACTACAACATTATTGCACCATTATTCCACTTTAACTGCCAGAGTTCCATCCTATGGAATCCTGGGCTGGTAGTCTAAGGAAGGTGTTAGAGCTCTCTGGCAGAGAATTGTAGATGTTGTTGTGTACCATCAAGTTGTTTGGCCCTGGTTGTGCTGGCTGCATGAGTGTAGCCCACTGTAGGGGGTGTTTCAGGGGCAAAATAATACCCATCCCCATTGCAGTTGCTCACCTGTGATGTATGGCTTTCTGAGATCAAACTTACAGCTCCCCAAGGAATGGGAAAGCAGTGATAATTCATCAAAAACTGGGAAAGTTACTTGTTTTGAGTACAACTTCTCAGATTCCTCAACCAGCATAGCCAGTGGCCATACTAGCTGAGGGATTCTGGAATTTGTAATCTACCAAAGTACTATTTCTAAGCTCCATAATTCTTTCTGGCATTTTTAAGGGAAAAGGGCATTTAGATAGCTATTGCAAGTTCTCGTTCCCTAAATTCCTTCCTCCTTCTTCCATCAGTTTGGTCTCCCATCTAGACCAGGAAAGCAGTTCCAGAGGAGTAGCAGACAGACAGGTAAACCCTTTGTGGGCCGTTATTACCTTACAACTCTAAAGCAGTTTCATCGTTCATAGGACCTGTGGCAAATGGAGAGCTCAGAGGCAGAAAGAACAGAGTAGGCCTGAAACAATTTCTGAAAAGCCAAGGTTGGCAAAGGAATGTTCCAGGATCTCTCTCTCTCTCTCTCTCTCTCTCTCTCTCTCTGGCTTTTCTTCGCAAACGAAGATTCAGGAAGGACTCATCCCGTGCCTTCTGCAAGTGCACTGAGAAATGACAATGCAGAAAGAATCACAGCCCAGAAACATCACCCAAGGAGACCTTCTGCTGTGCTTTCCAGGATCTACCAAACCATTCCAAAGCACATTCAAAGAAATTATACAATTCTGGAAAGCAAAGCTCCCTTCCTTTAGAGTCCCAGCTTTCATTTGATCCACAGGGCACTTCTCTTCAAGTTGTAAGGGAGCTATGCTTCTCATCTCTTGAGTGCATCCTTTCTGCTCCCACCTGCTCAGCAAGGAAAAAGGAAAAAAAGAAAAGAAAAGAAATCTCAGCCCTGCCATCTGTAACCTTCGGTGTCATAGTAGGTGCCACACACTTTTCTCAGTGGAAGACTGTATGTCCTCAATAATGTATAAATGTCTCCTGTCAAACGTTAAATCCTGAGCAATTAAATAGAGGATCTCGACAAGTGTTCTGACAGGTTTGTTCTGGGAGTCATAATTACATGCACAAGCTGTGTTGTCAGGGACAGAAGGAGTGCAGGCTGATCTCTGGGCATAGACACATTGAGGTGCATAGGACTGCAGACAGGTGTATATGTGTGCATTGGCCATGCAAACATACAGCCCATGATTTTTATTAAAGTATAATATTCTACAGTATGTTGTAAGATCTCTGGGTGGCTTACAATAAAATCCATTTAACAATTTGAAATGTAGGACAATGGGATAATAATATTTAAAACAATAACAAAAAAAAAATAAGTATTCTAAAAGCATACTAAACCATTGCCAAGTTAAAACAATATAAAGCCGTGAATGTATACACACCGGATGAAGGCATTAGTCTTTTATGAAAAGCCAAGTTTTAGCTTGGCACTTGAATGAGAGGCTGAGAGTGTGTGGTTTGCCTAAAGTCACCCAGTGGGTTTTCATGGCTGAGCAGGGATTGGAACCCTAGGATTGCTAGTCAGGCATTGATGCTAATCAGGTTTCCTTTGCTGTTGATGTGAACTTTCAAGTTGTTTCTTACTTATGGCAACCCTAGGGTTTGAATCCCCGCTCAGCCATGAAAACCCACTTGGTGACTTTAGGCAAGCCACATACTCTCAGCCTCATAAGAAGGCCATGGCAAACCTCCTCTCAACAGATCTTGCCAAGAAAAGTCCATGATAGGTTTGCCTTAGGGTCTCCAGACACAGGACAACAGCAATGAGGTCAGAGCAGACAATAAAGGTGGTGAATTAGG
Organism: Gambelia wislizenii; assembly: GCA_030847615.1. Lineage (NCBI taxonomy): Eukaryota > Metazoa > Chordata > Lepidosauria > Squamata > Crotaphytidae > Gambelia > Gambelia wislizenii. The sequence continues at coordinate 39,137,878 of JAUMIR010000007.1, forward strand.
CAGGGAATGTGTATATCTCCCTTTGTTTGGTATGCACAATACTGTATATGCGTATCGAACATAGGGTACCTCTGTCCCTGGATACCTCTCTCTGTATATGCCGACTAAACATATAGGGTACCTCTATCTTTGGAGGAGCTTTTCTGCTAAGCCCCTGCAAGACCCAAATGTTTCATAGAATCAGGTGTCGGTGGGAGTCAAGGATTCCCTGCATCAGCTATGCTTGGATCAGTCAGTCACACCTGACCAAGGTGTTGTTGAATTGTTAACCCTCAGATGAGGCTGCCCCTCAAGCCCCTTCGTGTCATCACTTGCCACCTTCCCATCACAAAGTGCCCCCAGTAAGATCACTGGGGTAAGGTGGGGCCATTCTTGTGCTTATACACTCCAAGAGTCTACCAGGGGGTGCTTCCTTCTATGAGCCTTGGGGCTGTGGGAAATTTGACTCCCGCTGGATTGAGGAGCTACCCAATGGCTGTAGGATGCTCATCACCTCACCATGGAAAAGAATGTATCGCAGGTAAGACCAACATTCCTTTCTGCTGCTCAGACAGCAAAATGTGAAACCTTTCCAGAAAACGTGTTCCGCATGCAATCATTTATGATGTTTGGTGTGCATGTCATCATAATTAGATAATGAAGAAAAATCTTCACATTTAGAATATGCTCAAGGGGGCAGAGGGCTGAGCCATATCTCCCTAGCCCGCCTTCATCCTTCTTCAACGCCCACCGATTACTCATGCTTAGGACATCTCCTTGCATTTGAAGATCCATTTACTACTTGTTTCTTTGTCTTTGAGATCAAGCCAAAGATGTTTCCCTCAGCCTGTTCCTTTCACTCCATGAAAGGAGATGGAAAAAGAAGATGGACAACTGGGCTCAGACAGAAAAGTGTGTGCAAAGGAGATGCATGACTTCTTTGCTGCATTCAGCCTTGTGGCTGAAACAGAGTCTGCTCTTTTGCACCTTCTCCACACACACACACACACACACACACACTCCATGGAAAAAGCAAAGAGAACCTGCAACAAAATGTTGCAGTGTGAAGTGCTTTTGTTGAGTGTGCCAGCCAGCCAGGCCTGTTTTCAGAATATTCCATTCTCAATTCCCATTTTCTTCCTGCACCCCACACACACAGCCAGTATTCTGTGACTACTGAGCATTAGACTGCTCAGGGTGGTGGTGGTGTTCCAACATTGTAGTGGACTTCTGCAAACTTTTCTCAATTGCAAAGGAAGAGTGTACAATGTGGCATCAGCAGTTGAAATGAGGAATCCTGGAATTATATCTATGTTTTCCATCCCTGTACCTCTTCTCCTTAATCACTTTGCTGTGCAATATCAGGGGAACATGACCCTTATGTTTATATTCTAGAGTTTATGCTTGTAGAGACCACACATTGCCAGGGGAATGTGAACATGTCATTTTCCACTAAAAGAAAATGAAAAGATCCTGGTCCTCATGAGGGAAAAGATTCTGGTCCCTCAACCAGCATAACTAGCTAGCTGTAGTCCAACACAGACCTTGGAAGAAAGATGTTACATACAATTTAGAAAGATTGTGCTAACATGTAACATAGTTGTCTATAATTGCTTACTTTGGGCAGTAGTGAAGGTGCAACCATTCCATTTCATAAGTAATATAATATGTAAGGATAAAGTTACTTTATTTTTGTAATCCAGAGCTGGGCAACTGTTGGGTGTTGGGAATTCCTGGGCTACCCTGGAAACCCACTAGGTGACCTTGGGCAGGTCACACACACTCTCAACCTCAGAGGAAGGGAATGGCAAGCCCCCTGTGAACATACCTTGCCAAAAATAAAACTATGACAGGCTCACTGTAGAGCCATAATAAGTTGAAAATTACTTGATGGCACACAGGAATGATAACAGCTATCAGAATTCCCCAGTGAGTATAGCCAGCTTCCCATGATACCTGTGTGATTTGGGAAGCTACCATCTGAAAAAGTAATCTTTGCAAGCTATGGAGCTATCATCCATGAAGTTTGCTAATCTGCTGGCTGGCTGGCTTTCCTTTTTGAGAGTCCTGGCTCCACGATCCAGATGTCACCTCCTGTCCAAGATTCATTGTGCAGAGTGATACATCTGTGGATAGACAGAGAGTGGTAGAGGGGACATTCTATGGAATGTAGCAAAGCTTCTTTCATGGAGCACATGTGGAAAGCCATCCTTTCATTCCTTCCCTCCCCACCACCACTTCTCCTGAGCTGGCTGTCCCACATTCTTGCCGTGTGCATCCCTGCATCTCCAGTGCCTGAGCAATTGGCCTAATATGATATGACATTTTCCCCCACACTTTGTTATAAATATTGTGTGTCACCCTAACTATGTCTGACACCCCCTCGGGGGCATTTACTCATGCTTCCTGACAAGATCCAAGCATGTGCAACTCCTGCTGACACAACTCTCCTTTGCAGGGTTGTTTAGAAAGGGAGAGAGAAAGAGATGAGCAGCAGTGGGAGAAGAGATGACAGAGGGAAGGCTCGATTAAGCATCTGCAAGCACATGAAGCATTGTCCGGAGCAGCGGTGGTACCCCTTTATTTGATATGGTAATATCTGGGGAAATCAGAAAAAAGACTCAGACTTGGAAGGGCAGCTATGAAGTAACTAGATAAGATCCTTAAATGCAAAGATGTATTATTGAATACCAAAGCCATAGTGCTTCCAGTCTCTAATTACTGTTGTGAAAAGTGGACAGTGAAGAAAGTTGACAAGAAGGGGACTGGCTCGTTTGGAAACATGGAGCTGGAGGAGAGTTATACAGATATTTTCACTGCCAAAAAGATGAGTAAATGGGTCCTAGAGCAAACCAAGCCTGGCTGAGCTCTTCCAATGATTAATCTGGGACTATTATATTTTGGACACATCATAAGACAACATGGCTCATTGGAAAAGGCAATGATGATCAATAAGGTGGAAAGCATTAGAAAAAGAAGAAGAACACATTAAAGATGGTTTGCTTCAATCAAGGAAGTTATTGGCCTGAGTCTGCAAGACCTGAGCAGGGCATTTGATAACTAGGATTCTTGGTGGTCTCTCATTCATTGTTGTTGTTGTTGTTGTTGTTGTTTTTGTTGTATACCTTCAAGTTGTTTCCAGCTTATGGCAACCCTAAGGCAAATCTATCATGTTTGGGGTTTTTTTTGCAAGATTTGTTCAGAGGGGGTTTGCCTTTGCCTTCCTCTGAGGCTGAGAAGGTGTGACTTGTCCAAGGTCACCCAGTAGGTTTCCATAGCTGAGCAGGGATTCAAACCCTGATCTCCAGAGTTGTAGTCCAAGGCTCAAACCACTCCACCACACTGGCCCTCTTTCATACATAGAGTCACCAGAAGTGAAAGTTGACTTAATGATAAACAACAACAGCATGTGTTGAAGCATCCTCTTGGGAAACATCTTCTGATAGCCCTTTCATACATTTGAAGATCCCACATCCTACCAAGCCTCCCCCGCCGCCGCCAAGCAACCTCCTCTTTTCCAGGGTGAACATATTCATCTCTTCCAACTCTTCCTCAACAGAATGGCTTCTGGAATCCTCATCATCCTGGTTGCCCTTAACTTACATGCACTAGTTTGTCCATGTCTTTCTTAAAATGCAGTACTCAGAACTTGATGCTAAGAAGTGTGGAAAGCAAACCCTATGAGTAACTGTTGAGGGACATGGGTATGTTTAGTCTCAAGAAGAGAAGACTGAGGAGTGATATGATAGCCATCTTAACTTATCAGAAAAGCTGTCATGTTGTGGATGGAGTGAGCCTGTTTTCTGCTCTTCCAGAGGATAGGTCTTGAATTAATGGATTCCAAATATATAGAGATGCCCACTAAACACTAGGAAGAACTTGCTGATATTAGAGTAGAAAACAAACCTTCATTGGTGGTTTGTAAATAGAGGTTATATGGCCATTTATCAGAGATTCTTTATGTGGACTCATTGCCAAGGGCTGGATTAGATTGCCCTTGAGATGTCTTCCAACTCTACAATTTTATGAAATTAAAACTAGGGTGTATAAGATTTCTCCTCCTTTGGCCTGTATGTACAAATCAAATATAGCTTCTGCTCTACCCAGAGCAGAAAAACAGGAAAAATCCCATCTCCTCTAGAGGAGGAGCTGAGCCAAAGTTGCCAAGTACTGACGTTCTTCTGCTGACTCAAGCTCGCTCCTGGCAGCTGGGGATTTGGGTCTCTGTGGCAGCTGCCCTGCTTCCGTGTGACTCAGTTCCATGAGCTGTGCTGCCTCCTTCGCTCTCCCCACTGTGGCCTCTTTTCAACTCATCTTCCACATGCTGTTCCTTCAAGTTGACAGGGACGCTTCCTGACACCCCTTCCCCTTGACCCTGGTTTTGTATCACAATGTTCTCTTGCAGAATGCTGGCCTTCCCTGTCTCGTCTGGGGAGGCGCATCTGGCCTCACTCAGCTAATGATTCCACCTGACATAAATCACTTTGACAAGGGCCCTCCGCTGGTCTTTTGCCATTTATCACAAGCCCAACCCCTGCGGCTTGGCTGCTGGTGGGAGGGGGAAGAGGCACCATAGGCCAATAGGCATTGCAGACTGAAATGTACAGAAGAGGCCTGGGTGTATTTCTCTTCTTCCCTTCTTGCCTCCTTGCCTCCCTTCCTCCCTGCATTTCCCATGCAAATGATCCAGAGGACTAAAAAGTCCTTTTTTATGGACTGTGATTCCCAGAATTCCTTCATTCAAGTTCCTGTTTTGAACTCAGATTTCCAGATTCTCCTGAGAAAAAGTCTAAAAAATAATTTCTCCAAACCCTAATCTGACACAGAATCATAGAATCATAGAGTTGGAAGAGACCACAAGGTCCATCCAGTCCAAACCCCTGCCATGCAGAAGAACCCAATCAAAGCATTCCCAACAGATGGCCATCCAGCCTCTGTTTAAAAACCTCCAAAGAAGGAGACTCCACCACACTCCCAGGCAGCGGATTCCACTGCCAAACAGCTCTTACTGTCAGGAAGTTCTCCCTAATGTTTAGGTGGAATCTCTTTTCCTGTAGTTTTAACCCATTGCTCCTAGTCTCTGGAGCAGCAGAAAACATGTATACTCCGTCCTCAGTATGACATCCCTTCAAATATTTACACATGGCTATCATGTCCCCTCTTAACCTTCTCTTCTCCAGGCTAAACATACCCAGCTCCCTAAGCTGCTCCTCATAGGGCATAATGGCTTCCAAACCTCCCACCATTTTGGTCACCCTCCTCTGGACATGTTCCAGCTTGCCAATATCCTTCTTGAATTGTGGTGCCCAGAACAGGACAGAATCTTAGAGTTGGAGGAGACCACAAGGGCATGTAGTCCAACCTTCTGCCAGACAGGAATATACAACTAAAGCACCCCTTAAAGATGCCTAGCCAACCTCTATTTAAAGATCTCCAAAGATGGGGAGTCCAACACCCTCTGAGGCAGTCTATTCCACTCTTGAACACCTCTTAAAATCAAGAAGTTCTTCCCAACATTTAGGTGGAATCTTTTTTCTTGTCATTTGAATCCATTGGTTTGTGTCCTAGTCACTGGAGCAGCAGAAACTAATCTTGCATTGCCTTCTAAATTATATCCTTTCAGATATTTAAAAACAGCTATCATGTCACCTCTCAGTCTTCTCTTCTCCAAGCCAAACATGCCCAGCTCCCTCAGTCATTCCTCATAAGTAGGAGGGGGCAGAATTTTACTCTTCCCAGAAGGATCAGGCAAAAGCAAACTGCTGTAGCCTCTCCTTACTTGCCTGTTCTTGATTTATAACTTTTGTCACCTGCACAACACCCTGATGCCACTTGGACACATCTGACCTGGTTTTCATCTGTGAAATGTCAGAGAGTATAATAGATACCTATTATTCCAAATAATCCTTGGAAGTTAATTGGCTGCCCCTTAAATGCATAAGCAAAAGCAACTAAACTAAGGTCAAAGGATAATTCACCTGTACTAAGTGATTTCAATAAAGGTCCAGCAGGAGGCAGGGGGGAGGAAGGTACCATCTCCACATTCTGAAGTGCTCTGGAGAAGTATGGGGGGGGCAATCAACTTAGCATTCCCAGCCCATAATTTCCAGAAGGTTTGTTCAGTTTGCAACTTACAAATAGAAATTCCTCAAATGCCACAGAGCTTTGAAAGTATCATCTTGCTACCTAGTGACCCAGACAGCAGAAGCAAAGTACATCCCACCGGAGATGGAAGCCAACAAACTTCAATTAGCTTGAGAATCGAGTCCAAGTGTATATCACAAACAATCAGGCCTTTTCATGTGGCAGCGTGGCTAGCAATAAACATGAGGCTTTGGCACGAGGGAAGCCTCAGCCGAGATCGGTAACTTCCTTCCCCTTTTGTACTCTAGGGCTGCTACCTGGCTGGAAAACAAAGGGAACACTGTCAAAGAGATACCTCCACAGAAGACTGTGTCAGATGAGCCTTTTGTGAGCACCACTGCTACAATGATGACAAGGAATAATAGCAGCAAGAGAAGAAGAAAGAGGAAAAATCGAAGTCTGCACTCGTACATATACAAGGCTTTGGTGATGGAAAACCCAGGAAGTAATGTACTCAAAGCAGTTGGAAAGCTTTAGAAGTCACTTTTGAAATCTGTCCCCCAAGATGCTTGGATTGCTTTTCAAAAGGTGCCTCTTCCCCCAGCGTTCCCTGTTTCTCTTTTGTAATGGGTGTCTGTTCCTAATTATCTGGTGGGGAAAAAATGTTTAGTGCCACCTAATTCAATTAGAACACTTGTTACCAGACAGTAAATCCTTCATTTTGCTCAGCTTTCAACTGCTTCCCCTCTTCACCAGGCTCAAGGTGAGAAGCCCCATTTGAAGAGGTGGGTGGAGGAGATTTCGATCAGGAGATGTAGTCCAAGTTCCTACAGTGTGCTTGCATAGTGTAAATGTTTAAATTTGCACACAGATATTTACGTGGTACTTGCATGACTCCAGACTTTTGAATACTAACATTGCACAACCAATGGCACATGTGCCAGTGTGCCCACTTGTTGTACCCTTTATTCAGTGGGAGATGTGCAAGGGATTTTTCTGCCAACCCAACCATGCAAAGCTGTCCTCACTTGCAAGGCCCTGTTTGAGGAGCAATATCCTCTTCCTATGATGCTCTCAGAAGGTGGAGAATCCAACCCTTGGCTTCTAAGATTTGTGGGCAAATTATCTCAATGGATCTTCAGAGTATATCCACTGCAAATAGCTGGTACTTCTCTGCCATTAACATTTCTCCCAGCATCCTCTCACTGACATCCAGCCTCCTCACCTGCCTTCAGCACAACGGTCATTAAAGATAAGGAGCCTGACTGCCAGAAGCCTCCTGCTGTCAAACACTGTAGCAGCTTGGCTCTTCCTCCATCTCCCAGACTGAACTCCTGTCCTTTCTCCCTTTATTATTTTTTATCTCCATTTGCACCATTTCATTTGTCATCCTCTCACATGACACTATTCTCTCTGCTTTTCCTATCCACACTCTGACTCCGTTCTTCTGCTTCCTGGCCCCTATGTCCTTGTGTTCCATTTTGACTGCTCCATCTGAAAATTAAACAGCAGGTGATTTCATTGTCATCCCAACACATTGGTGCAGCAGCTCTGAAGAGATGTGTCTTGGATGAGTAGCAGTGGAAAGACCTAGATATCCCAGTTAGACTAGTGTACATGTTGAACTGAACAAAGAGAGGCTTCAAGTCCACCTCTCAGTCTTAGAAATCTGGGAGGGGGGAAATCCACATGAAACTGGATTATTTGCCATAGTGCCTTCCAATGGACTCCTGGGAACTGCAGTTTTGCAAGGTCTTTAGCCTTCTCTGACAAAGAGTGCTGGTGCCTTACCAAACTACAAATCCTAGGATTCCATAGGAAGGGAGCCATGCAAATAATCCAGTTTCAACCAGTTTCATGCAGTTGTATGGCAGTGGCGCTCTTGGCATGAAACTGGCTAGTATAGTTTATTTAAAAAGTTATCTATTAGTGCACCAAGACATGTTTCCTAAGTGGCCAATCAGCAGAGTGGGAACAGAAACATACTGAAGTGTTTTCTACATGTAGCTAATGGTGTATGTTACACTGGGTATAGCTAGTTTTTTTAAAAAAAAAACTTGAGTGCAGCACAATCTTATTCGCACATGCATACCTGCTTAGAAGTAAGTCCCATTGTGATCATTAGGTTTATTCTCAGTCAAACATACATAGGGTTACAGCCATAGGTTCTTTCTTTTCTTTTCTTTCTTTCTTTCACTATTTTCTGCACATTTACCAAGGCTGTTCATGTAAAAGAGAGCAGAAGACAGCCACACGTTGGAAATATAGGCAGCAATGCCAAGTATTCACTGGTTTGGTGGTTTAAAATTTCTTCCCCCCCCCCAAGTTGTATAAATGTCTCCTTTAGGGAAGAAATATTGCACATTTATATTGTGTGAATGCTCACCTTTTCCCCATTGGGTCATAATTTCCCCCAGTATCTTTCTGTCTCTCACATGAGGTCCTGAAGCTCTTTCTTCTTCAACTGTGTCTTTGATCCCTTTGAAATAAGAAACAGGATGACATCAGGAAGCTACATCTCATATGATGCCATCCCATCAATAAATGTAACTGCACACTTGGTAAAACCAGTGTGATGGCATCACCAAAGGCAAAGGAGAGCAGTGGAAAGTGAAGGCAAATGAGGACAATTAGAGTGCAGAATGAGCATTTGCATAAGAGCCTACTGCAATCTTTCTCTCTTTTTTTTAACCCTTTGGGTGCATCTACACTGTAGAAATAATGCAGTTTGATTCCACTTTAAGTGCTGTAGCTCCATCCTATGAAGTCCTGGGATTTGTAGTTTTACAAGGCCCTTAGCCTTCTCTGCCAAAAAGTGTGGGTGCCTCAAAAAACTACAAATTCCCAGGATTCTGTAGGATGGTGCTATGGCCATTAAAGTGGTGTCAAACTGCATTATTTCTACAGTGTAGATGCACCCTTTGACTGACTTATGTTCTTAGCTTCCAGGTTTTTCTTTGCAGCTCAATGGATGGAGAAGTATATGGGCCAGTAGGCTTTATCAGCTCCTTAGTTCAGTATATTTAACTAAGTAACCTCTTCTGGCCTGACACCCTCAAACCTGACAGAAATGAGATTCACCCATGCTCCAACCACAGGCAGAACAGACCTTCTTCTCTCCATGCAACTGTTGCCAGGTAAAGTATGTGGGGACGGAGTTACAATCATGGTAATAGTGTCATAATTGTGACTAAGTAGTGGTTGTGAATATGGGACTCCTACCTAGTTATGATTGTGACACTATTGCCATGATCATGACCCCCCTGTACCAGCCTACTTTACCAGGCATCAGCTTGTCCAAACAATGTCTTGGCAACCAGCCAAAGGCTGATTACTACACAGCTGATAAGCAGAGGCACAGCACATTCAAGCTAATTACAGGGAAAGGAATCAAGGCAGCGTGACGTCATACACTTACTTTACTATCAAGCAAAATGCAAGTCCACAAGCAAAGTCCAATATACAAGGTCCAGGTCTGGCAAACAGAGTTCAGGGTAGTCCAGCAGAATCCAAGTCAGGCAAACAGAGTCCAGAGTCAACAAACACAGTCCAGGTCAAACACAGCAAGCAGGGACAGAATGGGTAATCAGGTAGGTCAGATAATCTCCAACAACCTCTGGAGGACAGTGCTGCATATTTATTGAACAGCAGCTAACACAGCTGCTGCTTAACTAATTGCTGATTCCTATAAGTACGCTGAGACTGCCTCAAGCCCTCCTTCTGTTGTATCTGAGATGAGAAGGTAAGTATAGGTAAGTTGTCCCCTGTATCTGAAGGGGCAGGACCCTCTGTCAAAGCTGGTACTGCACTATTGTGGGTCTGAGGCTGTGCCTCTGGAACATCCTCCTGCTCTGGTTCAGCAGGTCCTGGCCTGTCCACTGCTTCAGTCCCTATGTCAGAATCCATTTCCAAGTTCTAGAAGCAGGGCATGACACAGCTGAATGGGGAGAAAGAGGTCCATTTGGCCTGTGGTTGGAGCCTGGGTGAATGATTTTTCTGTCGGTGTACTTAACTGTGTAGCTGATATGGAATACAAGCCATGGCCAGAATCCTTTTGGGAACTTGCTTCTTTGTAAGTGGACTTACATATCTGGGAATGAAAACTGGGCTGTTTCATAACATCTGTATCCAGGAAAGGGCTGGTATTATGTTACTATGTAGCAGAACGAGCAAAGTAATCATTGATGTGCATCGATCCCAGTGCATATCACATCAGCCCTGATGTGCATTGTATCTGGCACCAATGCACATGGAGCAGTCTTGTAAAGTTGCATAACATAACATAGATGGTGATACAGGATTCTGGTACATTTTTATGAATAAGTCTTTATTATGTATCCTATGAATGATTTCATTGATATCCATCCCCCAAATTGACATCGTCTTGGGCAATGCAGGAAAAAAGAGTGGGTCTTTTATTTTATTCTTTTTTGTGTGTCTTCATGTGAGGTACATTCTGACAAAATGTAAACATTTCTAATGGAAGATATTGCCATATTCTGAAACAAAAGCCTGCATGCAAATATTTCAGCTCAACAGTGGTCTTTGAAATGCAGGGTTTGCCTCTGTTTGCTCCATCTTCATGGTTCTAGGCAGACATAGAATTCATCTTCTTCTCAAGATGAAATTAAGCCCCCCTGGTGGTCATCATCTTAGAATTCCTAGCAAGCTCTGTGAGGGTGTATTGTTAATTTCCATCACGACACACACACCCTGTGTCTACTTGCTTTCAAATATGTGTCCTATCCCCCCATGACTCTTCATCATTCAGAATCGATCGCCTCAACCGACTGCAAATTTCCTAGCTATTAACAAGTTCATTTTCCATCACTTAGCTACAGATGGATTTGCAAAAGAGCCAAGGGGGTCGTGGAACATATTACCAACACACACAATAATAATGCTTATTTAAATAATTTTTGTTCTATTTCATTGTGACAGGCAGTCACTGAGCAGCCAATTCTGCCTTTCAAGGGAGGAAAAGCCAGTAGATCTCATGCCAATCCTGCCTAAAATAACAGAAAAATCTTCCATTATCTCTACTGAGTCATAATTTATAGATGTTTTAATATTTGGTTGTTGTGTGTCTTCAAGGCGTTTCTTACTTATGGTGACCCTAAGGCAAACAAGACTTAAATCAGACCAATACTGAAATGTTACATCAGTGGAAGCCAATGACTTCTATCTCAGAGGACAATGAACCTGTGTTTCAGTCTGAACTTTTAAGAAGCTATCCAAGGTATTGAATCTAAACTCCAAATTATCTATCTATCCATCTCTCTGTCTATTTAGAGTATTTCTGCCCGTCACTTCAAACATAAAGGATCCCAGAGCACCTTACAAAATAGGTTCAGCAACTTGGATATTTCCTTTAAAGTTTGGAGTAAAACCTGGAGTAGATGCAGCATACAACTGATGTGGGAACCACCAGCTACCACTGATTTTTGTCAAATGGTGAGTTCAAAATAGTGGGAAATCTGGCTTGGAATCCTCAGGTGAAACATTTGAGAAAACTTGAAAAGTGCCAAAGAGTTTTTACATTGGCTAGTGAAATTTCTTGATACTAGGGTTCCCTCATACATCATTTTCTTTCTGTGTGTCTGTCTTTCCTTTTTCCTTAAGGCAGTATGTGAAATTTCACATTTAAGGCTACTAATGAGAGCACTGTAATGGCTGGAATCCTGATGGAGTCTTAGGAGATTTTCACACGGGGCCAAAATGCCTGTTACTGCCCCACTACCTCCTCTCCCGTTCCTGCCACGGAATAACATAAATCTTTCACACACTCACCTTAATTCCGCAGCAGGAATGGGCTCCCCCTCCCCTTGCTGGCTGGCCGTAAATGCAGTCGTCGTAAGGCTGCTTTTACGACTGGCCGTCTGAAACGTTATCACGTTATGACGTGATAACGCCAGATGCTAAATTTAAAAAATAAAATTCCCCCAAACATAAAATCAGTTCACCAAGCACAAAAACACTCTTTAAATCACATAATCAAAACAGGGAGGGTAAAATAAAGGGTGCCACTTACCTGGATGTCCAGATAGTACCAGGAAGTGCTTGGAACGGACCTCCCCTCCACGGCTGTCATTTCAGAACAGGAACGGGGCTCCTGTTCGCACACCCATGATTGCGTGATAGTGACAGAACGGGAGGTCTATTCACGATGAAAAATCATGATTACATTGTTCTGGAACAGTCACGGGAGTAGGATGGATGCAGGACAGAATGGGGTCAATGTCATCCGAAAGGGAAAACCTTTCCCGACCCTGTTCTGTTCCTGCCACGGGATATATAGCCCGTGTGAAAATCTCCTTAGTCATGCGTAAGTTCCCCTAGGGAAGCATCTGAACAGTTTTGTCAAATGGGGAATTATTTTATTTATTTATTTTTGCTTATTTAGGTAATTATACCCCACTCTTCAGCCACAAAAACTCTCAGAGAGGCTTACAAATTCTTTAAGCAATAGCAATTTACACATCTACACTGCATTAAGCAGTTTCCAATGTGTGTTAGCTAATTGCCCCCACAAGCCGGGTACTCATTTTACCGACCTACGAAAGGATGGAAGGCTGAATCAACCTTGGAGCATTTGGGATCGAACTTGCAACATTGTGTCTGCAGTACCAGCATTTAACCACTGCATTACCAGGGCTCCCTATTCAGTTCATGTTTCTGTAAGTGGAGTTGTGCTTGAGAACACATGAGGAAGGCACCAATGGCCCTGTCAAACTACACAATTACAGCACTATGTTTCCACTTCAACTGCCTGCTATGGAATCCTGGGATTTGCAGTTTAGGGAGGGGGGTTACAATTCTCAGCTAGAGAGTTCTAGCACCTCACCAAACTACAAATCCCAGGATTCCACAGGATGCAGGAATTTATCAGACTATAACTTTAAAGCATTCTTTTGCTGGCATTAAAAAATCCATTTTTATGCCAGCAAAAGAACGTTCCTCCCTGCACTTACCTCCAATCCCAGCAAAGTCAGCTCCAGCAATGAAGGAGGAAGTGAATGGAGCTCCGTTCACTTCCTCCTTTGAAATCCCGCGAAATATTGTGAGACTTCATTGAGTGGGAAATCCTGAATATACTTTCCTAACAATGTAGTTTTTAAGTATTTTTAACCAGTTTTAGTCTGTTTTGATGGTGTTTTTGTTATCTGCCAAGAATCAGCTCTCTAAACTGTGAGTAAAGAAGTTTTTGTACTTTTTAAACTAAGTTTGAGTCTTGAGTAGTTACTTTGGTAGTTAAACAACTTGGGAAAAGACAAAGGGTGTTTGGTTATAAGCTAAGCAATGTTTTTACATGCATGCTAACATTCTGACACTAGATGCTGCATGTGTGCTTTAAGCTTGCTATGCTCTGCTATAAAGTTGGCTGCATTATCCATTAACGTGTGAAGTGCAGTGTGGATGTTTAAACAGGACAAAATACCCTGATATTTTAAACAGTGTATTTTCACACAATTTCCAACAGATGGTACAGGGGGGGGAGGGCAGGAGGTTTCACACTCTGACTATGCCATCAAACAAGGCCAGGGGGGAGGTCAATTGACGGCTTAAGCTTTGGGTTTGGCAGGGTCATAACCACGAAAGGCCAACGTCATCTGATATGTACACCCTTTTGTGGTTATGTGGCATTGTTATGGTGCTGTATTTGATGTGTCAGAGAAAGTCTGCAGCCATGGCTCTTAAAGTGGAATCACAGAACTATCATTAAGTAATGTGAAAAGCCCTCAGAAATGATGTCTCATCATTTTTGTTAAATGTTGGTCAACGTAGTTTGCATTTTAAAAAGGCTTGGACGTATGGTGGGCTTGTGTGTGCTAACCCTCTGCATTTTCCAGTCATTTTGATCAATTCTGAGTAGGTTTAGGGGCAAAAAAGGAAAAGGAGATATGGGAAGGGGTCTTCAGGGGATACACTTTGGGGCCCAGAGAGCCACATGTTGCTTAATTTTTCCCATTCCTACCACATACCAACCTCCACCCTCCTCTCAGGTCTATTTGCATACCCAGCAACAGGGTTGCCGGACCTCAGGGCCTGTCCTTGTGCCTCCACTTTTCACATGATATCTTCAGGTGGAAGATAAGGGTGTGGATTCTCCAGTTTTGTTGAACTCAGCACTGGGCAAGAGGAAAAGTCTGTGTACAAAATCATCCCCAGGACTCCATAGGATGTTGCCATGACAGTTAAAGTGGAATTATAATGCTATAACTGTGCAGTGTGAAAGGGCCCCAGATTGAGGAAGGCTGTTCTGTCTTAGATGGCATGGTGCTCGCATTACATGTTATTGCAAATGTAAGATTATGATAGGCTGGGAAAAGCTTCCTGGATCACATTGGATTCAGTGTGAACTGCAGCCATATAGGCTCTGACATGCTTCCTGGATAAGCAATAAGGAGTGACTCTGTGAAGGAGGAATGTGTTTCAGCCCAGTGAGGGGCTCCTCTATCCCTCCCTGCCCATTTCCTCTTTTAGCCCCATCAACCCCCTCTTATCGTGTTCTGCTGAATTCCCTCCTCTACACCCATGGAACGTCCTTCCACGAAGGTCACAGCATGCCGCAGCCCCTCCGGTTAATGGTACCTTTGAGCCGCCCTCTGTTTATGCCTCTCAATGACTCTGTTTGCTTCCCATTTCTTCTTTAATGCCATTGTTAAGTGCAGCGATGAATTTTATCTGCTGCCTCCCCACAGAGCACAGGGGGTTATGGCATATGGGCCATTGCAGATGCATTCTGCTTGCCACTTTCTTTTAAAATCTTGCTTTGCACACACACACACACACACACACACACACACACAGAGTAATATATTGCACATGTATGTAAACCCATGTGTGTCTGTGTTCTGCTGCTATCTGTGCCTTCAAGCCTTTTCTGACTTATGGTGACCCTAAGGTGAACCCAGCATGGGCAGGATTTGTTTAGAAGAGGTTTGCCTTTCTCAGGCTGAGAGAGTTCACCTTGCCCAAGGTAACCCAGTGGGTTTCCATGGCTGAGTAGGGATTCAAACCCTGGTCTCCCAAAGTCTTACTGCAACATTAGAACCACTGCACCATACTGTGCCTTTGATAGGGGTAGAAAAAAGAAGAAGGAAACCTCTAATTCTCTGGAGGCTTTTAAACAGAATGTGGACAACCATCGGTCCATGGTTATTTCACTGTGGATTCCTGCAATGGCGGGGGTTAGAGGCTTGAAGTACCTGCCCACCATGCTTTGCTTACATGATTACATGATTCATCCAACAGATTAAAATTAAGCCTATGACTCTTTTTCCCCATTGCTCACATCCTTCCCAGGGAGAATTTCCTGGATAAATTCTTTTTAAATATCTGGACATTCAGATGGCATTAAAGTCACAAGAGCAGACCTGGACAAAGAAAGTGGAAGACTTTCTTTAGTGTACTACATATCTCTTTGCCTTGCAGCTGCTAGGAACCCAGCCCAGAGTGCTCACTTACCCACTGGGCCAAAAAAAAATTAGATAATCAGCTGCCTCTGAACATGTGCAGAATTCACTGGCTCAGTACAAATCTTTGTTTCAAACAGATATACATCACCTGTGTGTTCCATTGCCAGTTCAGTTTAAAGAGCTTGGAGCAGTTACTTCTTTAGACTACAACTCCCAGAGCCCCTCCAACCACAGCTGGGGGATTCTTGAAGCTAGAATGCAGAAAAGTAATATTCTTTGAACTTCAACTGGAGTCTGTTCAAACCACTTCCATCTCTTTCTTTAAAAACCTATTATTTAAGGGAGGTTTGACAAGTGGGAGAAATATATACCTGTTGTGATTCTGATGAAATACGATAGGACCGCTGTCTCTTGAAATCCAAAAACTCTGGTATCTGGATGAGATCCAAGAACTGAGACGGGTGAGATAGGCAGCTAGACCCAACTTAAATTATTTGTGCAGGTTTGGGAGCAGGCAAACTGATACAAAAGCCATCTGTCTACCTGAAGGGCAATAACATTCATTGGTGGCTTCCATGTCAGTTGGGCAGTGAATCTATTCCTGGCTTTAGTCCAAAGTTTAAACAAGATTTTTAAGGTGCTGAACCCTATCCCCAAAGTATTTCAGTCTTTTGGAAAGTTTCATTAAAGTACAGGCTGTGAAGGAACTATCCATGGTGCTGAATGCTGCCCTGTATATGGTTTCAGTACCTTAGATAATTTCCTTAAAGTATAGTATTTGCAACCGGACTTGTTTATCTCGGATTGGCCTTTTTAGTCATCAGCGTTCTTGCAGAAAGCGCGGGATGAGTCCTTCCTGAATCTTCGTTTGCGAAGAAAAGCCAGAGAGAGAGTGTTTAAAGGAGCTGCCTCTGGTGCTGAATGACACCCTCCATATAGGTTCAGTACCTTGGACAGCTGCTTAAAGTACAGGCATTAAAGGAGTTATCCAAGATGCTGAACCTCTTTGGGAGACAGGGCTAAGCACCTCTGATTGACTTGTACAGTCTGAACTAAATCCTGAAGAAGATTCACCACTCCACAGACATGGACGCCACCATCTGCCAGAGGGATAGAGCTGGTACCCAATATAGCTCAAACATCCTTTCTGCTCAAAATGAAAGCCACCAGCCATTGTTGGCAACAACTGGCATTAAACTGGAGGAAACAAAAATGCTCCTTTTCTTTTCTGGAAACAGGAGTAAAGAAAGAAAACCATCCAGGCCAGTGTGTGTGTGTGTGTGTGTGTGGTGTGGTGTGTCTGTGTTTATGTTTATTCATTCATTCAGTTGGGCAAGTGGCAACCTTGCCGCACAGACAACTCTGCTGCTTCAGCAATCAGTGGATTAGGCGAGCCTAGGACTGCATGCCCAGCGACCATCCATTTTGGCTACTGACAAGAGAAGTGCTTTTCTTTTT
This sequence comes from Gambelia wislizenii, assembly GCA_030847615.1. Taxonomy (NCBI): domain Eukaryota; kingdom Metazoa; phylum Chordata; class Lepidosauria; order Squamata; family Crotaphytidae; genus Gambelia; species Gambelia wislizenii. The sequence continues at coordinate 39,154,818 of JAUMIR010000007.1, forward strand.
TAAGCCGATTAGCAGCAATATTCTAGTTGACTTTCCTGGACTCCTAGCTCTGTGTCTCCTCCCCACCCCATGATGGAGGGAGGTGGTGGGAGGGGGAGTGTCAAAGCAGAGCAATTAATTTCTATCAGACTCAACAGGAGATGTTCTGCCGGAATCATTTCAGGAGGAGTGGCTCATCATTAAAAGGAAGGAGTCCAAGGCAAGATGGAGCCACACCAAATTTCTCCACTGAGAGAGCACAAATTCAATCTCCTCATTCTCCAAAAAAAAAAATTAAAAATTGCTTAGTGAGCATGTCTCCCCATGCCCAGTTGTTAGCAATAAGTGCTTGATCAATATGGTTATTAATGATCCTATTTAAACTCAGAAGGGAGAGGACCAGAGCTCAGCTACTCTGAGCATGGGGAAAGTTACTTTTTGAACTACAATTCTTAGTATTCGCCAAACAGCAGGGCTTACACATATGCAGTATAAACTGTATCTGCAAAAACCAGAGCTCTGACACTTTCAGCAAATATTCCCACAGTCCTGCCTTACCTAATATAGTCCCTGTCCAGAACTTGGAGAAGTTCTTTTCATTTAGAATACAACTTCCAGAATGCCCAGGGAATAGTTGGGGCTTAGGTCCAAAAAGTTACTTCTATTCTTCTGTTTCCTGCAACCTCTTCTTTGTAGATAACTATCTTGATTTCAGTGTAAGGTGGTGGCTCTTGTGTCATTAGGCAGTGAATTATTACTGGGTTTTAGTCTGGACTTTAAAGAAGCTATCCAAGGTGGTGAACATACATTGGGGACAGGGTTCAGCACCTTGGATAGCCTCTTCTCTCTCTCTCTCTCTCTCTCTCTCTCTCTCTCTCTCTCTCTCTGGCTTTTCTTCACAAACGAAGATTCAAGAAGGACTCATCCCGCGCTTTCTGCAAGCGCGCTGATGACTAAAAAGGCCAATCCGAGATAAACAAGTCCGGTTGCAGAAAGCACAGCAGAAGGTCTCTTTGGGTGATGTTTTTGGGTTGTGATCCTTTCTGCATTGTCGTTTCTCTTCAAGACTTGTTCAGCGTGAGTTCTCAAATAAGGCTGCAACATTGTGGATAGTGTGTCTCCATGCCTCCCGATGTGAGGCCAGGGCGGGCCACTGTTGGTGATCAATTTGGCCGAGCCTGAGATGTTGTTTCAGGGAGTCTTTGTATCACTTTTTTGGAGCGCCCCTCTTATGCTGACCCATGGTGAGTTCACCATAGAGTAGTATTTTTTGGAGGCGGTGGTCCTCCATCCTAGAAACGTGCCCTGCCCAGCGCAGCTGCGTTCTCAATATCATGGCCTCAAATGCTGGTGATCCCTGCTTGCTCAAGGACAGCAACATTTGTCACATAGTCAGTCCAGTGTATATTTAGGATTGTGCGTAGACAGCACTGATGAAAGCGCTCGAGGAGTCGTAGGTGGTGGCGATAGGTGACCCATGTTTCAGATCCATAAAGGAGGATAGACAGTTTTAAGTTCATGTTAAAGTGTGGGGTAGATTTCCTGTCCCACTTACATGGAAACTAACAGTGATTTTGTTTTGCAATGAGATTTTTTTAAAAAAATGAGAAAGGTTTTTTCAAACCTCTGCACATGGACACGACAGCATGATGACTTTCCTTCCATCCACTCGTAACTGCCCATCCAAATAATTGCTGTGGGTGATGTATTTGCGCTGCATCTATTCTCTAAATACAATTAGATCCACTGTGAAATTAAACATTCTATTAAACATCCAACACATTAATTCTACAGTTAAAAGGGCTGTCTGGTAATCAGTTTGCTAGTCCTCTATTCTACAGAAGCTGTGCAAAAACAGTCTGTTAAAGAACTAGCAAGGAGGAAGAGGAAGAGGGGGACATACACCAAAGGGCCAAAGTACTTTTGGAGAAAGAGTTTTCCTGAAAATATGACAATTCTTATAGTGAATTCCTGGTGTATTTCTCCATGAATATTTCCCTCTAACTCTCTCTCTCTCTCTCTCTCTCTCTCTGACATACATCTTATTGATCCTGACATTATCAATTTCCAATTGAACGTGGATATATGGCATCCCTAGGATGCATGCTGTTGCTAAATATTGGTCCCTTCCCCACCCCTCCCCAAATCATTGATCCATACAGAGGAAGTTACCTTTTGGGGAGCAGGGAATGCTTTGTTATTTTGCTGGCATACAGAGGTTTTTGGAGGATATTTAAGAGCATGGCTTATCAACAATGGCTGAACATCAGCAATGTTTTCCACAGAGCTTAGAAAAGTTGTTTATTGGATTCCAGCTCAGTTGTAGTTCAAATAATCACATTTTTAAAGTTCTAGTTTCCCCTCCTGCTTCCCCCCACCCACCCCCTTTAATGTATTGCCATGATCTGTGGCTTCACATACCAGCAATTTTGCCAAAGGACCATGGAGACAAAAGAATGCTGCTGCAATTTTGCATTAATGCACAGGAATCAGCATTATATCCTCTTGTCTATACAACCCCCTGGAGTCAGGATAATTCACAAGGCTTGGTGCTCCTAAAGTCTTCTTCAAGGGGCTACTTAGAATCCAATTTCAGAAATTTCTGAGCTGAGAACTCCAAAATCATTTACTGAGTTGGGGAAAAAAATCTGTTTTACAGATGAAGGGTTGGGAATAGGAGACATTTCGTTTTCCACATCATCAATTTACATTGTGCAGAGTCCACCCACCAGAGAGAGAGAGAGAGAGAGAAAATGTGCTTATAGTCATCACCAAAAGGGTAGAGCTGTTACAAGATAATGGAGAACTATTTGGCAGTGAGGCCAAGAAGGTGAATGCATGTTTTTCCATTTTACTGCAGAAGAAAATAAAGACAAGGAAAAGATATATTCTACATCACAACAAAGTTCCACCTTTTATACCATTTAGTCTACCAGCAGAGAGAGAAAATCCAGAGACCCCTGTGACACCTTAAAGCCTAACATGTTGATGATGACAACCTTCACAAACTTAACTTAGGGGCTTATGCCACAAGATGCTGAAATGGTCATAGAATCACAGAGTTGGAAGAGACCACAAGGGCCATCCAGTCCAACCCCCTGCCATGCAGGAATACACAATCAGAGCACTCCCGACAGATGGCCATCCAGCCTCTGTTTCAAAACCTCCAAAGAAGGAGACTCCACCACACTCTGAGGCAGCGTGTTCCACTACGAAATAGCTCTTACTACCAGGAAGTTATTCTTAATGTTTAGGTAGAATCTCTTTTCCTGTAATTTGAGTCCATTTCTCCATGTTCTAATCTCTGGAGCAGCAGAAAACAAGCTTGCTCCATCCTCAGTATGGCATCCCTTCAAATATTTAAATATGGCTATTATGTCACCTCTTAACCTTCTCTTCTCCAGGCTAAACATACCCAACTCCCTAAGCCACTCCTCATAGGGCATGGCTTCCAGACTTCCCACCCTTTGGAAATACTGAGCCCTTTGGAAATACTGAACATTAAAGGAGTTGTCCTGGATGTTGAAACTATTTGGAGGATAGAGTTCTTCACCTTGGATGGCTCTTTTAAAATTCAGAGTAAAACTCAGAGCAGATTCACTGCCCTGATGACATGGAAGGCACCAACCATTAGTAGGCAAACCTGAGGTGTATAGAAAGGAGCCAACAGCAGTTAGCATATATGTAACACACACACACACACACAGAGTGGCTGAGATTCCACATCAGGGTTGCATAGCATAAATCTCTGCATGCAGACTAACACACTGATTGAGCTATGTAACACTTGTGTTGAATGGCAAGGCTGAATACTAGACAATGGATATTGAATACTGAGTAATGTGCCAGAGCATTGCATGTGCAGCCATTTCACCAATGGCACCATGTGTGCAATTTTGCATCTACAACGTGGAAATGGATATAGATGTTTCACATTCAACAAAAATATCCAACTGCTTCTATAGCGGAGCTTACAGATACATTGGGCACCAAGAAGGATCCAGTTGCTCTCTTTTGCACCTTGGTGCCTGGAGGCAAGGGTGGCTGGAGGTTCTGATGTTAGCGGGAGTAGTAAATTTGCTCTAAGTATCAGCCCAAACTTACAAGGATCTTTCCATGGTGCTGAACTCCTATCCCCCCAAACCAGTTCAGCACCTTGGTGACCCCTTCAAAAGTTGGGACTGAACCCCTGAAAGGATACACTGCCCTCCAAAGTAATTTTTCCAAGTTCTGTTCTTCCCAAAGCCCCAGATGTTGTAATCTCTAGTCACGTAACCTACTGCAGCCTGTTCTCCACCCATTTCAAAGCACAGAGAGTGTTTGATCTTCAGATTAAAGAAGGTACCAATCATAGCATGTGAAATGCACTCCATGGAGCCACTTATTCATGGGCGTGCACAGCACACCTTTCTCCAAGTCCATCTCCAGTAGAGACACAAGGGAATGGGGCTGGAAGCCTCGGCAACCCTAGCAATTCAAAACATTGGAGGGACAGTGTTTGTAGACCTGAAACTGTTTCTTCCAGTGGGAGAAGCTAAACATTGGAAGGCAAGTCCTTTTTGTTTTTGCTGACTTACAGTTACAAAATGATGAAAACACAGAATGCACTGCCTTAAAATAACAATAACTCCCAAATAAAGCAGGAAAGAATCTGGCTATTATGAAAGCAATGGCAAAATGGTAAGTAATATTACAAACCATTAGATTTTAATACAATTAATATATCAAACAAAGGGGGAAATATGTAAGACCCTATTAAGTGAAGACAAAGGTGACCGTAAGGTCTCCAGTCATATCCTGCCTTCCACTACACTACTTTAAAAGCAAAAGCAACATGCATCCATGTGCAATGGCACCACATGTGCAACTCCGCTTCCACCTCTTGAACTGAACACAACTGTGACGCACCAGACAAAAATGTCTGACTGATTACTTAGAGAGGAACTTGCACATGCACAAAACATGAACAGGATTTCTATGTACGGTTGGGAAAGCTAGACTGCAAAGGAAGTCAATAGCAAGAGAAATAATTTGAAATGTGGTGCTGGAGGATAGTTCTACAGATGCCATACACTGCTTTAAAAACAAATGAAGGAGGCTTAGAGCAAACCAATCCTGAATTCTCCCTAGAAACAAACTGACTAAACTGAGACTGTTGTACTTTGGACATGTCATGTGAAAAAACGACACATTCAAAAAGGCAATAATGCTTGGTAAAGTAGAAGTCAGGAGGAAAAGAGGAAGAACCCATTCCAAATAGTTAAACTCTACCAAGGAAGCCATGGCCCTGAAATTGCAGGGCTATTTATTGACAACAGGGAGACTTGGAGGTCTCTCATTCATAGGGTTACCAAAAGTTGAAGTCAACTTGACAGTAATTAACAACAACAATGACAGTATGGCTTACAATAAACTAGATGATGATGATAAAACATGTTTTTCTAGTGTTGAGAAATCATGATGATGGGAAGAATTCTGGACTGACAAGAATCTTCACAGTTTGGAACTTATTCTGTGCAAAATTCACAGCTGGTTGTTTTGTGTAGAAAACAGCAATCTTCTGGTCAGGAACCAGAATTTTCTGCATAGGGAATCTGGGATCTGATTTCTTACATGGAAAAAGTTGTTTCCTGTGCAGAAAATGCAGCAACTTGGGACTAATTCTGCAAAATTTGCACATGGATTATTTACATAGAAAACAGGATTTTCTGCATAAGAAACAATATTTTCTGTGCAGAAAGTAATATTTCTACACAGATAGAAGCCTACCGGATAGGCATTGACTTTGGCAGGCATCACACTGACTGCATCTCAGGAGTGCTTAGGTGTCAGATACTAAACTCCTCTGAATGTCGAGGATCTGGTAGCATGAAATACTATTTACCATTGCATGTCAACTCTGAAATACAGTCAGTGACTAAATGCTGCCCTTCACTTGCTGTCATCACTGCATATCAATCTGCCAAACCCCAGGATGCATCAGCCACCCAATACCCCCACCCTCCTATCAAAGACAGAAATCAAATCCAATCACATCAGGTGTCAAACAAAGATTTGAAATATCTGGCAAAGATGTGCAAATATCTGGAGCATATCCCACAGTGAAATCTGCAAAAGAAGGGGGGGGGGAACGTGTAGGGGATGGGTGGGAGTGAGGTCTGATTTGAAGTCTAGCTGGAAGGGAGATGGGAGGGAGGTGGCTCCTTACCAGGCCTAGTTCTGATGCCCTTTGAAATGCGAAGAGAGAAGCCCTGTTCCATTTCATCCTTTGTGTGGTTTCTCTTGCCGTCCCCTGAGTTGTTTTTTTCACAGAGGTTGGTTAGAGAGCTCTCTGCCTGCAGCAGGCTCTGTGCTTTCTTCTTTCCTGCCTTTGTGTGCTTTTACATTGTTAAGTACTTGTCTTACCTAGGCGATGGTGGCTGCTTTTTCTTGTGTGTTGTCTTTTTTTTCTCCTTTTCTTGCAAACCAATGGCCAGGTTTCAACATTCTTTTTAACTAGGAGGGCTGCAAGTTCACCAGTTTCCACCTGAAGGACCTCCTCCATTCTTGACCAGATTATCTCACTTGATTCTGGGGACACAAACAACTTAGAACCATAGAGTTAGAAGAGACCACAAGGGCCATCCAGTCCAACCCCATTCTGCCTTGCAGGAATACACAATCAAATCATTCCCAACAGATGGTCATCCATAGTTTTCAAACAGCCAGAGCTCTAACGAGCTGATGGTGTAGATCTGTCTGAAGAGGGGAATAATTTGTTCCTGGGAGACTTGCAGGAGGGGATGAGAGCCACACTGGCTGGCTTGGTGGGGGGAAGGGACTAAGCGGACACTTGTTCCTTGCTAGTGGCAGGTATGGGGGGGGGCTAAAGGTCATTCGGTGTACACCTTGACACCCCCTTGTGGGGAAGGGCTGGGTTCTGGAATGCCCTCTTTGGGGCCTGGGGATTGTGAAGGAGCCTGCTCTTGGGGCTAACCTGGGGAGTTCGCTCTCTCTTATAGTCCTGGGGCTTGGGAGGGAGTGTCTCAGGTTATCTTCCAGTTAAGACCAGCCAGGGTGAGCAACCCAATAATGTTGGATTGTTCTCGGGGTCAGGTGTGATGCCCATGGGTGGTTGAGGGTTTGGTCATGTGTTGACACTTGGCCTCAGCCAGACCCACATCAAGTTGCTCTACTCCTCCTAGGCTTTCTCCCAGGTAAAATTCATTAATTAAGTTATAGGTCAAATAAAGTGGCCCTGTTTAAACCCATCTCTGTGTCTGGCTCATTATTTCTGGGTTGGTCATCAATACACAATCAAAACACTCCCGACCGATGGACATTCAGCTTCTATTTAAAAACCTCCAAAGAAGGAGACTCCACCACACTCCAAGGCAGCACATTCCATTGTCAAACAGCTCTTACTTGGAAGGAGCAAGCAGGCAATCTTCATGAGGAAAGAGACTGAATTTTTTTATACAGGTGAACACTAAAATTGGGTGGGTCACCTGCCAATTGAGCTGTCTTGAGAGCATCTGTACTACATGGTGTGCTGAGGTGCCAGTTCTGGATTGTCCCAGACCCTGAGGTTTCTGCACCAAAACCTGAGGCCTAAGGAAGGCACTTTGTGATGTTATTCAGTGTTGTGTGTTAAGGACCAGTTACCATTGCTCATAGCTTGTCATTCAAACACACACAGAACATATCTTCCCCTGTTGAAAGTATGGCTTAGGAAAGGGGGTGTTCTCAGATCAAGGCGAAACAAGGGGATTATTCCTTCCCACTTGCTTAAGTAGAAGAGATAAGGAATATTTAAATACCATATAGACTACTTGTTTCTAGACAGAAGGTGGATGCAGAATGGAGCAAAGGGTGAATCCTGGTGCTACCATAACAGGGAGGGAAAGAGGAGGCTAAGGGAAGTAAACCCATATACCTGCTGGAGAGTCTTTGCAAGTTGCAGCAAGAAATCAGTTAATTCTTGCAAATAGTAGCAAGGTGTTGCTTTACAAGATGAGCTGGAGATTTGCACCCAGCCCTTTCCTCTTGCCCTGAGCTGAGCCCAAAATTTATCCAGGGGACATTTGCCCTTGCCTTCCTCTGAGGCTGAGACAGTGTGACTTGCTCTAAGTCACTCAATGGGTTTTCATGGCTGAGCGGGGATTCCAACCCTGGTCAGCCAGTGTCCTAGTCCAAGACTCAACCCTCTACACCATACGGGCTCTATGAAGTTCCTACAATGAACACCACTGTAGTGGTACCCCACTGCAGAAATGGTGCATACACATAGCTATCACCTCATTATGCAATTTGCCATGCACAGAGGCAGTATGCACACTACACTACAGTAGATGCCTTATTGTGCAGCTGCAATGGTTCTGCATACAGAATTTCGCTCCCACCCCCATCAGCTCGATACATCTATTCTGCAATGTCCACAAGAGTCACTTCGCATGCATAACACAACTTATGCCTGCGTTTGTCATCAACAGGGCTCTGCCCTCTGTTCTCAGCTGCCATGGTGCCATCCTATGGAATCCTGGGTTTGATGAGGTAACCCAACACCATCAAGAGGGCTACTGTTGCATTGATCATTACATTGTCTGGGCATGGCTTTCCAAGGTTGCAGACACAAATCTTTATCAGATCAAGTAGAGATGCTAGGTGTTGGATCTCTGACCGTCTCCATGGAAAGCCTGTGCTCTGCTACCAAGTGAAAGCCCTTCTATTCCAGAAAAGTTTCATTCATATTTCATGAAGCTGAATTTTCTTAAAGCAGGTTTCCTTTTTAAGACTTTGTTGTTACAGTGTTGTTGTTTTTTGAGACCTTTTACTAACCTGCCAGGCAAATGTCCTTTGGAGAGTACAGCTTTTGTGTGAAGTCGAAGGCTTTCATGGCTGGCATCCATAGATTTTCCTTGGTTGTTTTTTTTTTAATTTCCCCCAGGCTGTGAAGCCGTGTTCTGGAATAGTTTCTTTCTGACATTTTGCCTGCATCTGTGGCTGGCATCTTGAGAGAATGGTTGGGTAGGAGTGTGTCTGGGGTTTATATGCTGTGAACCTCTGTAGGGGAGTATATGTAAATTTGTGTAATTGAATGGTTAGTTTCTGGGTATAGAAATGCAAGGCTTGTTAGTGTCTGTTTGGCTGATGGTTGGTTGATTCAGCTTTTCTTTATCAGCAAACCAAACTTCATGCATTTCCCCTAGAAATTAGAATCCCAAACAAATAAAAATAAATCTAGGCTGGAATTCAGTATGGGACTTAGGTCTTTGTTTGGTGTGCAGGAAAAAGAACTGAGAAATTCCATAATGTCTGTATCCTCTTAGGGGTTGCTGTGATGTTACTATGTATAAGCATCCATTGCACGATGGAATAACTGATGCACCATGGCTGAATGTGCATGGGGATGAGCATTGGGGGACTCTGCAATGTGCATCCAGACACCAGCTAAGAAGTGCTGGAGCACAACAGGACTGCAGTTCATATCAGAAGTGTCCAATGCGCATCAGAATATGAGTAGCCTAGTGTACATCAGATGTGCCCAATTGTCACCAGATGTGCCTGATACAAGTCAGAATAACCCAATGGGTATCAGACATGCTTGATGCACATCAGACATGCTGGATATGAATTGGACCCCTCTTGCTGGTATCCTGATATGCATCTTCACAATTCACTAACAAGGTTTTGTTGCACCTCTGCAACATAGTTGCATGTGTTATGTGCCTTCAAGTCACCTGTCAACTCATGGCAACCAATGAATTTCATAGGGTTTTCTTAGGCAAGAGGAGGTTTTTCCAATTGCTTCCTCTAAAACAGAGCCTGCAGTACCTAGGACTCCTTGGTGGTCTTCCATCCAAGTACTAATATAGCTCAGGACTCGTAAAGTTACACTATGTACTCATAGACTGTGGTGTAGAATCTTGACCCTAGTTACTCTCAAAAGTGTAAATCTATCCTCCATTCCACATTTCATTTGAACATTTTCTTAGCATACAGGTAGAAAAATTACCCCATTGAGCAACAATACATATTAAATAATATCCTATTTTTTTCTTGGTACTCTATGGTGAACTTGCCACGGGTCAGCATAAGAGGGGCGCTCCAAAAAAGCGATACAAGAACTCCCTGAAACAACATCTCAGGCTCGGCCAAATTGATCACCAACAGTGGTCTGCCCTGGCCTCACATCGGGAGGCATGGAGACACACTATCCACAATGCGGCAACCTTATTTGAGAACTCACGCCGAACAAGTCTTGAAGAGAAATGACAATGCAGAAAGAATCACAACCCAAAAACATCACCAAAGGAGACCTTCTGCTGTGCTTTCTGCATCTAGACTTGTTTATCTCGGATTGGCCTTTTTAGTCATCCGCGCGCTTGAAGAAAGCACGGGATGAGTCCTTCCTGAATCTTCATTTGCGAAGAAAAGTCAGAGAGAGAGAGAGACTTTCCTCATGGGGAAGTTGTGTGAGGATAGGGGGAATGTAGGGTCAGCAACCCATTCCAAAGATTAAAATTCCCTTCCCTAACATGGTATATGCTCTTGGACATCATACATCCAGGGTAACAGCAGTCCCAGTGGGACAAGGGAGCTGAACCTCCTGCTGTCCAGTCCAATGCCGGACATCTCATATGAAAATCAGCCATTTAGACACCACCTTTCAGACACTAGATGGTGCTAGAAAGTTATACTACTACCCTTACCCGTACCCTTATAAATATGGAAACAGGGGAATGCTACATCTTCCCAGAACCTTACCTCACAAGATTTAAGGCAAATACAGAGGTGCAATGAATATGTTAAGAGTCTGCAGTTTGCTTTTTTACATTCACATCCCCAGTTGCAGAAGTAATGGCAATAGGTGTCATAGTTTCTCCAAGAACTGTGATTAAATGGTCATTTGGAGCATTTCACTTAATTTGAGAGCCACGTCTTATAGAGGTCTAAATGTCAGACTAGGACTCAGGAGACCAGGGTTCAAATCCCTGTGCACCCATGGGTGGTCTTGGGCAAGTCACACTCTCTCAGCCTGAGAAGGCAAAGGAATGCTCTTCTGAAGAAAACTTGTCAAGAAAACTCCAAAGCTAAATCAGAGTTGACTTGAAGGCACAGAACAAAAACAATCCCAATTTGTGGGCAAAGAAAAGATGTGTGGGATGAGGATCATTATGCTGTTGTTGTTTTTTCAGGGGGAGGAAAAATTCTCCAACAATTATTGTCAGGGTGAAGCTCACCATAGGTAGTTGCAACATGCCAACCTTGCTTCCTTTTTTACACAAGTCTTTTTTGGGGGAATGGGGGAAGATGGCACTACAACAACTGGCCTCAGTCTTCTTGGCCATCTCAACTAGAGTAAACTTAATTGAATTTAATTCACATAACTGTTGACTTACCATCTTCTCTCTTGTAGTGGGAAGTACCAATGGGATTCAGGCCATTGTTTTCACAGCCTGGCCACCATTTTGGATTCTTCCACAATTTTAACTATCTACCATCACTCTGGGCCATTGTTGTGAGACCCCAAAAATGGCCCTGGGGAGCATTTTGGCCACCCCTACACTACACGTTGGTGGCTCTTGTATTCCCTTCCCTAGCCTACAAATGGTGGAATCATGTTGAATCATAGTGCTATAACTGCAGTGTTAAAGGCCCTACAAGACTCAAGAGTTCCTTTATAATGTGCTTGGAAGTGCAGCCATTGTTTCAGTAGGGGAAAAGTCTTATTGATAAACTGTTACCGATGAGGGAAAAGGGCAAAGCAGGTGGCTTATGAAAATCCCAAGTAAAGACTAGTCTGGGATTAATGAAGCTAAATTACTGAGAATAGTTCTCAGATAGGTATTAGCGTAGCTGGTGGCGTCTTGGATGGTTTCTTTCAAGACTGCTTTCCAGGGATGGGATAAGGAAGGTAGGTTAGTTTCTTGCAGCCAAAGCAATGAAGAGTTCTGTGACACTTTAAAGACCCACTCTATTTATTTGTCACTAGGAAATTTACCTCATGTTTTGCTTAGGATGTGAATGAAACAATTGTTTCAGTGGTAGCACCTACCATCCTTGCAATTTGTTTCACACTAAATTTCATGCAAAAGGGACCCAAAACAACAATTGCAATCAAACAATCAATGAGGCTGCTGAACTGGCACAAAAATATTTGAGATGTCTACCTTTGTCTAAATATCAAGTTTGGTTAAGATAGTTCTATCAATGTGTGTTCTAGAGCAGAAAAAAATTATAGAAATCCAAAGCAATAGTTGGGAGATACCCCAAATAGTCAATGGATCAGGTCCCATATCCTATTGTGGTCTTTGTTTTGGATGCATTTGATAATGTACAAAGGCCAGTATTTTATTAGTGACATCAGTGTGCCTTCAAGTCACCTGTTGATTTATGGCAACAACATGAATTTCATAGGGTTTTCTAAGGCAATGAATATGCAGATATGGTTTTTGCCAATTTCTTCTCTGAAATACAGCCTACAATACTTGGTATTCATTGGAAGTCTCTCATCCAAGTACTAAGCAGATCTGACCCTGCTTAGCTTCCAAGATCAGATGGGATCTGTGCCTTTAGGTATACACAGGCATAAATTGTGCTACACGTGTGGAGTGTGTGTGTTTTTTTAATCATGCACAATGGTTGCATTCAGTTGATAGCAGCATAACTGGAGTTGCATGTGTGGGACCACTGCACATGCAGTAGTGCATTCAAGTACACAGAATAGCATATTAATGCGTATTGCCCCTATATATTGCCATCGGAAAACACAGCAATGAAAAAAGAGGGGAAAGCACTGTGTCAGTGCATTAAAAGCTATTTTCCTCAATCACCAGTCATTGTCAGGATCAGTCCTGGACATGACCCATTCCTGCCCATTTTAGGATTTTCATGTAACCTTGCTGTTAATTGTGTTTTTATTTCTATGTGCTTTTTAATGAGTATTCTTTGTGAAAAGGGGAATATAACATTTGTAATGGGAATGGAGAGATAAGCTCACAGCTGCATTCTGAGCTTGAGAAAAATGGGATGGATGCTGGTACAGGAAGAGGAGGTAAGGAGATGATGGTTAACCAATGGTATTACAGCTCGCCAGATTTTGTAGACTTGGATATGCTTTTACTGTTTGTCTTTTGAGTTCCAATTCTGAGCAGCAACCTTGTATGCTCCACTTTCTGGATTTCTGTGCCAATAAAGTTTTCTGTTAACTCTGAAACCTCTGCTCACTGCATCTGGGAATCCAAGTACATGGCAGTAATTTGCCAAAAGCCTACCAGAAGCAAAAGTAAACAATTGTATAAGAATGGCTCAGAGCAGTGGCTCTTAACCTTTTCTTTACCAGGGACCCCCTTTAAATATTTTTTGTGCCGTGGACCTCAAGACTTAACTCAAGATTTAAAACCCTAACAACAACAACACCTGATAATAATAATAACAATACAATTGCGCCAACCATTATTCCCTCATTCAAAGGCACTGGAGGGGGAGGGAAGACATTTCTTCTGCTTCTTGCTGCAAGTTTGTGGCTGGAGCAGATTGAATGGCAATGTTCAGGCCAAGCCAGCTTTTGCCTTGGCTCTTTTCATTGGAACTCCACTGCTGGAAGGAGGTGGGCCAAGCATGATTTTAATTGTTTTTATTTGTTTTTAATTTTAAATTGTTATATTTTATATGTTCTGAGCAACCTTGGGTCCCATTCTGGGAGAAAGACGGCATATAAATGAAATATAAATAAATAAATAAATAAATAAGCCCTTCAGTATCCCCTGTGAGGACATCACACCCCCTGGGTATCTGCAGACCACAGGTTAAGATCAGCGCATAACCCATCTCTTAATGTGGGTACATCCTGACCAGGATGTTAGAGAACTCAGAGATGAAGTGATATACAGTTGTCCCAGCATATTCACTGGGGTTTGGTTCCAGGAACCCCCGTGGATACAAAAATCCATGAATACTCAAGTCCCATTCTATGCAGTGGCATAGCAAAATGGTGTCCCTTATCTAAGATGGCAAAACCAAGGTTTGCTCTTTGGATTATTATTTTTTAAAGAATATTTTCAAGCTGTGAATACTTAAATCTGTGGATATCAAATCCGTGGATACAGAGGGACAACTGTAGTTTTACCTTTCTAAATATAGAGCCTTGGGACTGGAGCCAGTTTATTAGGCCTTCCAGCTCCTGACCCTGAGCTCAATGGTCCCAGACAACTTGTTATCCTCCTCTACTACTCCTGTTTCATCACTTGGAAAGCCTGGCCTTCCATTTCGCAGGATATCACCTTGGAAGCACAAGGGCTATGGGCCATGATGAACCGACTCCGTGGTCGGTCAGATTATCTCAGGCAAAGTTTGGGGAAGCTCATTTTTTGTACTCCCAGAAACCCCAAGTCAGCCTGTGCACCCAACTGATTCTAGAGGGTTCTGGGAGTAGCAGTCCATAATGAGGAGCTTTCCAAACTCTGCCTTTTCCTAGTTACATATACCATATCCTCCAACTGTCCTGATTTGGCAGGAGGAGTCCCAATTGATCCCACTTTTTCAGCTGCTTTTAAAATGTCCCGGTTTCTCTCTTCTCCTCCTCCTATTTTTCCCTTTGTCCTCCACTTACTTCAATTGCTGCAAACTGAGTTCAAAGTTCTGAAGTAATTTGCATGCAATTAACTCAGTAGGAGGGAGAGGAGAGTAAGGGGAAGAATCTTGCCCTTCCCAGTAGGCTCAGGCAAAAGCAAACTGCTGCAGCCTCTCCTGCCTTATGTCTTCTTCCTCATTATTAACTTCTGCCATCTTGACCACACTCTGATGTTGCTTGGCCACACGTGTCCAAGTTCTCAGCAGTGAAGTGTTGGAGGCCATGATATAATCTGACTGACCATGGAATAACTTGAGTCATAATAAAGGTCTCCTTTGGAAATAATAGGCTGAAGTTCAAGGGGTCCTCTGAAACTATACCACTATAGCACAACTTTAACTGCTACGGCAACCTGCTGGGGAACCCTGATGTTTGTAGTTTGGGGAAGCACTAGAGCTCTCTAGCTGAGAATTCCAAAATCCCCCCCCCCAAATGGAAATCCAAGGATCCTGTAGGCTACAGCCATGGCAGTTAAAGTGGAACCATTGTACTATAACTGTAGTGTGAAAGGGCCCTAGGACTCAAATGTCCAACTTTCCTCCTGGTCATCTTGTTCAGCATGAGTGACCTTTGCATTTATTTGTTTCATTCCAAGGTAGTTTACACCATTGGTGGGTAGTGCCCTTCATGTCATGGAAGTGATGAGTCCACTCCCCGTTTTTCCCTGGACTAATGGAGCCATCCAAGGTGCTGAATTCACCACAGATAGGTGCAGCATTTTGTATAGCTCCTTTAAAGTTCAGACTAAAATCCAGAGCATCTTATTTTGCGGGAAGTAATAGTGTCACTTTATTCTGCTTTGGTCAGACCTCACCTGGAATACTGTGTCCAGTTCTGGGTACCACAATTCCAGAAAGATATGGACAAGCTGAAACGTGTCCAGAAGATGGCAACAAAAATGGTGGGAGGTCTGGAAGCCATGTCCTATGAGGAGCAGTTTAGGGAGCTGGATATGTTTATCCTGGAGAAGAGAAGGTTAAGAGGTAACATGATAGACATGTTTAAATATCTGAAGGAATGTCATACTGAAGATGGAGCAAACTTGTTTTCTGCTGCTCCAGAGACTAGGACACAGAGCAATAGACTCAAACTACAGGAAAAGAGATTCCACCTAAACATTAGGGAGAACTTCCTGACAGTAAGAGCTGTTTGGCAGTGGAATCTGCTGCTGCCTTGGTGTGGGGTGGAGCCTCCTTCTTTGGAGGTTTTTAAACAGAGGCTGGATGACCATCTGTCAGGAATTATTTGATTGTGTGTTCCTGCATGGCAGGGGGTTGGACTGGATGGCCCTTGTGGTCTCTTCCAATTCTATGATTCTATGGTCTGCCCCACTGACATGCAAGCCACCAGCTGTGATTATTCTCCTGTATTTTAATCCTCACCACAAGGTTGCTAGTATTTATTTCAGGTTAGAGTAAATAAGAAAAAATGCCTGGTGCAAAACCTGCTGCTGAGCAGAGTATGGCTGAAGGGAGATTTGAATCCAGGTCTGTGCATTCCTGGTCTAATGCTGTCCCCTGAGTAGGGCTGAAACTGCTCAGCTCATTCCTCATGCAGCAATGTGCAGATGCATTAAGAGTGTTTACAGGCAAGGGAGCAAAAAGCATGCTGCCACCGACATTCAGCTCCTGTTTGACACCGTGTTCCTGCGCAGCTTCCAAATGTTTATAAACACTGAAAGGTAATGTAATCAAGTGCGGCAGCAAATACATGGCAGGTACGCAGTGGTGACAAGAGCGTCAAATATTTCCTCCTGCGTAGAGTGACAGGACTGCCCCACAAACAAAAGCAGCCGCCAAGCCACAGGGGAGAAAGAGGAGTGCTTAGGAGTGCAATTTCTTTCCCCTTCAGCCTCCATATTAATATCAGCTCTGGTACTAATAATCATACTAATGGCAAGCATTTCCATAGAGCTTTCAGCTACCCCTATGGCGTGCTCAGCTTATGCAATGGCTGTAGAAAGCAGACAGAAATAGCTAACTCCTGGGATGGATAGGTGCAGAATGAACCAATTGGGCACTTTGGACATGACGCAGAAACAATGAGGCAGGATATGGGGGTTACATCTGATGCAACTTGATGGTAACCAGAATCTGTATTTCCAGGTTCAAATACTGGGATGGATTCATTCTCCCAAACCCTTTTCTTTAAAGCTCTAAAATTTTACATCCCTTTTCTTCCAGGGGTGGGCAACTCAGAGCTTTACTGCACTCTGAGGAAAAGTGGCAAAGCAGCAGGAACATTCCGTATTTCCTGCTGCCTTCCCACATGACGTCGGCATCCTTCCGGTGTCCTTTCATTCCAGTCCCATGGGAGACTGAGCTAAAACTGCACTTTCTTCCAAACAGGTTTTTCTGGTTAGCAAAAAGGCAGTTTTACCTCGGCCCCTTATGGGACCAGAATGAAAAACGCCATACAGGAAGGCAGCAGGAAAGACTAAATGTTCCTGCTGCTTCGCTGCTTTTCCTCAGAGTGCGATAAGGCTGCCAGAGGGGCAATTGAGCTGTTCTAGATGGTAGAGCCAGGTCTAATGTTTTTAAGCTACAGGAAGGTAGACTGAATATTAGAAAGAACATCCTGACAGTTGGAGTGGTTTGGAAATGGAACCAATTACCTAGAAAGTTGATGGGGTCGCCTCTCTCTCTTTCTCTCTCTCTGTGCCTTCAAGTCACCTTTCAGGGTATGGTGAGACCTTAAATTTCATAGGGGTTTCTTAGGCAAAGAATCCTCAGAGGTGGTTTTGCCAGTTCGTTCCTCTGAAATAGAGCCTACAGCACCTGGTATGCATTGGCAGTCTCCCATCCAAGTACTAACCAGGGCTGACCCTGCTTAGCTTCCAAGATGAGGCAGGTCCTGGTGCCTTTAGGGTATTTCAAAAAGAGGCTGGACAGCTACCTGTGATGGAAGCTCTGGCATCAAATTCCACATTGAGCAGGGGGTTGGACTTGATGACCCATGGGATCCCCTCCAACTCTATGATTCTATGCCTCTACGACCCTCCTGAGTTTAGTTTAGTTTAGTTTATTGGCTAGCTATTTATTAAAATGTTCCTCTCCTGCCCTATATCAAATGATCTCAGGGCCATGTACAAATAAAGTCAATGCAAAAAAGTTAAAACAATTTACAATAAAAATAATTGAAATAGACTGGGGGGGGACCATATTAAATACAATAAGCGAGGTGTTTATTTACATAGGTGTAAAAGATGGAAACAGTGCAATAGCATTTTGAGATGAACCAATGAGGCTCAAAGGCTTTATTAAACAGCAATGTTTCCACTTGGCACGTAAAAGAAACCAGCATTGGTACCAATCAGGCCTTCAAGGAGAGAACATGCCAAACCTGGGACTGTAGGCTCTCTCCCATATCCTCACAGGACAGTGTATTGACCTCCCTGGTGACCTATAGAGGAGGACCTGCCCAGCAAACCTCCTGTTGCTTCTACTGGCTAGGGCTGACGGGTCTTGCAATCCAACAGCATCTGGAAGGCGGCATGTTCTCCAATTCCTGCCCTGCTTGCACAGCTACCATCCAGTCTATTTGTTTTAACTTGCTAATCTGGGAGCCTTAGAGGACAGAAAGGTGAGGGAAAGAGAGTGCAACTTTCCCTTTTGCCTTTGTCAAGCCCAGCCGAGTACAGGATCCACAGGCTTGCCTGTGAGTCAGCTGCCAAGAACCCTGGGAAATGAAGTTTTCCCACAGCTACTACATCAACAAGTCAGGGATGTCAATGGTTAGAAAGGGAAGGGTTTTCAATCACTGTAGGGAGATGACACTCCCCAAGGTTCCTGGCACCTGCTTTACAGCTATACCTGTGAACCAGGTTGTTGGGGAAGGAGAGAGCGCCATTCCTTCTTTCTGCCTCTGCTGCAAGAGCACCAGCCTAAAGAAGTAATGGACAGGGCCATGACGGATGAAGGATTCTGGGATTTGTTGTCCAAAAAGGGCCCCCCCCTCAGTTCTGCAATGGGATTACAATAAAATCATTCTGTGTGCATGTATTTTTTAAAAATCTCCTTTGAGAAAGAAAATTTGCAACAATCAACATGTACCTATGCACCAAGATGGCAGAAACTGGTTCTTTAGTCCATATTGTTCTCTCTCTCTCTCTCTCTCTCTCTCTCTCTCTCTCTCTCTCTCTGGCTTTTGTTCGCAAACAAAGGGAAGCATCATCTCCTCAAATGCCAAGATTGACAAAGAGATCGATCACAGATTAGCAAAGGCATATAGCATCATCTCCTCAGATGCCAAGATTGACAAAGAGATCAATCACAGATTAGCAAAGGCATATAACGCATTTGGAAAACATTACAAAAGAGTTTGGAGTAGTAAACACCTGAGGTGAAGTACAAAAATCAGTGTATATAGAGCCATCGTACTGTCTATTCTCCTTTATGGATCTGAAACATGGGTCACCTATCGCCAACACTTACAACACCTCGATATTGATATATATTGTATATTGATTATTAATAATTGTATATATTATTAAACATACACACAGATTAACTCATTATCCACCTTGGTTTGAATTACAAGACCAGAATCTCTTCCAGTGGCATGAGATGAGTTCAATGCAGTGGCTCCCACACTTTGGTCTTCTGGGTGTTTTAGACTTCAGTTCCCAGAAGCCCCAACCAGCTTGGCCAATGGTCAGGAATTCTGGAAGCTGAAGTCCAAAACATCTGGAGGACCAACATTTGCAAACTACTGCTTTGTGTGGATTAGCATCACGGCTCAGGTTACACATCTGAGAATTACAAATCTTATCAAGTTAACGTATGAACCGACATCCAGCAGCATCACTAGTAACTATCTCTGATCTCTTTCACATTGGGCAGTTATAGCAGTTTAATACCACTTTTATTTTTCTGCCACGGCTGCCTCCTATAGAATCCTGGGATGTGTAGTTTTGCGAGGCATTTAAAATTCTCTGGCAGAGTGAACTACAAATCCCAGGATTGCTGAGGATGCAGCCATGGCAGTTCAAGGAGCGTCAAAGTGCTAAGACTGTGTAGTTGAAAGAGACCAATGAGGCAGTAACCAAACCATTTCCAGAGAGAAATCCAAAGAGGGGATTTTTGGGAATGTAGCCATAAAATGGCTCATAATGTTCGCTCACATCAATAGGCCAGAGCAATCAGGTGATCCTTTCCTGACCTCCACTGATTCATCTGCCTCTAGATTTTTTTTTTAGCAACAAGGAGACCTAGTTTGCTTCAGAGGACTCTGTGCAATGGTTTCTGCGTAGCCCTTTGTGATGCCATGAACTTCCTTCCCCCGTGATGCATCAGAAACTGTTGGGCAGTTTCAGTGTCCTAAATACTATACTGCCATATTTAAAAAAAAAAAAAGTTTATAAGTGTTGGCATTTTTTCCTCCCCAGACCAAATGTTGTGTCACGCTTTAATTGCAATTTCAACAACTCCATGAGCATGACAGTGCCTGTAAGAGCTGGCCAATTTACTTACTACAATGCAGCTACTATCCAAGCCTGGAGACAGATTTTACAGTGGGGGCTCGGATTCTGCATCTCTCTCAGAGCTTTGATTCTCCAGCTGGCTGCTATATAAAATGAAACACTCGATGCCTTCCACTTATTGTCTTACCCATCCATACATGTATGTGGGATTAGTAAATGGCTTTAGAGTAGCCTACCACAATCTGGCAACTTCCTGAAGTGTTGAATAATACTTCCCCTTATTCCCAGCCAACATGAGTATCTATATTCCAAAATATCTATGCTCCAAGTGCAAATCCATCTTGTAGAAGATGGAATGAGTTTGTTTTCTGCTGCCCCAGAGACTAGGGACTTTATCAGACGCAGCAAATACAGCATCATAACGATGCTTAATTAACACGAAAGGGCGTACATATCAAATGGTGTTGTCCTTATGCAATCTTGTATCGTTAAAAAGCCATTCCTTTTTATTGACAGCCCAAGCCGCCAATAGATCTCCCCTGGTGCTTTTTTGCCAGTATTGCTGGCGTTTGAAAGAATTGAAAGAATATGGGTGCCTCACAAAACTTTAAATCCCAGGATTCTGTCAGATGGAGAGTTAAAGTGGTGTCAAACTGCATTATTTCTACAGTGTAGATGCACCCTGCCTCATGGGAAGGTGTGGGGTGTGGACTCTTTCTTTGGAAGCGGAATCTTTCAGAAGTGCTTTAGTTGTGTATTCGGCTCACACTAAGACTCTAAACTATCTAGTCCGTGAGCTGCTCTTCGCCGATTATACTGCCCTTGGTGCCCACACAGAAGCAGCACTGCAGCGCCTAACATCCTGCTTTGCAACAGCTGCAGAGCTGTTTGGGCTGGAAGTCAACCTGAAGAAAACGGAAGTTCTTTACCAGCCTGCACCACAGGACGAACACCACCATCCCCACATTGCCGTCGGCAAATCTGTGCTCAAGTCCGTTCAGCAGTTCACCTACCTGGGAAGCATCATCTCCTCAGATGCCAAGATTGACAAAGAGATCGATCACAGATTAGCAAAGGCATATAGCGCATTTGGAAGACTTCACAAAAGAGTCTGGAGCAATAAACACCTGAGGCGAAGCAGAAAAATAAGTGTGTATAGAACCATTGTACTGTCTAGTCTCCTTTATGGGTCTGAAACATGGCTCACCTATCACCACCACTTACAACTCCTCAAACGCTTTCATCATCGCTGTTTACGCACAATCCTAAATATACACTGGACTGACTATGTGACGAATGGTGCTGTCCTTGAGCAGGCAGGGATCACCTGCATTGAGGCCATGATATTGAGAACGCAGCTGCGCTGGGCAGGGCACGTTTCTAGGATGGAGGACCATCGCCTCCCAAAAATAGTACTCTAGGGTGAACTCGCCATGGGTCAGCGTAAGAGGGGCACTCCAAAAAAGCGATACAAGGACTCCCTGAAATACATCTCAGGCTCGGCCAAAATGATCACCAACAGTGGTCCAACCTGGCCTCACATCGGGAGGCATGGAGATGCACTATCCACAATGCTGCAGCCTTATTTGAGAACTCACGACGAACAAGTCTTGAAGAGAAACGACAACGCAGAAAGAATCACAACCCGGAAACATCACCCAAAGAGACCTTCTGCTGTGCTTTCTGGAACCGGACTTGTCTATCTCGGATTGGCCTTTTTAGTCATCAGCGCGCTTGCAGAAAGCGCGGGATGAGTCCTTCCTGAATCTTCGTTTGCGAAGAAAAGCCAGAGAGAGAGGAGCAGATGGCGCTTTTGGCCCCTTCCAACACTAAGATTCTATGATTCTGTAATTCAGTTCCATACCAATTGAATAATGAGAGTAATAACAATGATGATTAAAAAATTGAAATAACAATAAAAATATCAAAATTAATAATCTACATGTAAAATAAAGTGTTAATACAAAGACTGGAAAAGCAGTGTGCCATAGTGGTTAGAGTCAGATGACGATCAGGGTGAATCAGGTTCAGATGCTCCCCTCAGCCATGAAACTTCTTCAGCAAGCTGGTATCTTGTACCCCACCCCACCTCAACAGGCTGTTATGAAGATATAACTTAAAATTACAGGCAAAGAGAATTGCCTGAAGTGCTGTTGTTAAAATGAACAATGGTTGGCTGGTAATGGGGACATCTCTGCATAGATGAGCTGATTGACATCTATGGTCCTTATTCAGGCCACAGGAGGTAGAGTTGAACCATATCTTGTCATGCTTAGTCAGCTGGGGGGCCCCATTCCACTGGATCAGATGGAATTGAAATGTAAAAAGTCCCCACCATGAATCATGGAACAAGAGATGGGCAGTTAGCACTGACATACTTACATTATTGAGCATGTTTAGTGTGATGAAAAGCCATTGTTCCTAAATTCTTGCCCAGCTGTTTTGCATTGGAATCTGCCTTTGAAGTTCTTTTGTTCAGGGATGGTCACCTGGAGGTCACAGATGGATTCTCTTAGGAGAGGGACATTTCCACAGGCTGACTTCTTAATACTGTGCTTTCTGATGTCAGATTTATGTAGAGATCTGTGGTTTCTGATGTAGAAATGGACCCATTCATCATATGTAAAGTGTTGGCATCTTCACAGATAAGAACAGTGGTTCCTATTGAACCTTCCTTTAAGGATGGCTAATATTGCTTTACCTGTGTCCCGTGAGTATTGGAGAAAACCCATTATATCTGAAAGAGAGACACAGGCTTATGCCCTATCCCACCCTTCCCACAGGGAATTCAAAGGGGATGTAGCAAATGGAAATGAACTCACTTGATTGGTGTAATGAGTAAGCTTTTCTAGTTGTTGTTCAACATTTTATTTTGTATGCATTTTAGAGGCATTTCAAAAATATCTTTTTTTCCTTTTTCTTCTGTCATTCTCTTATCAGCTTTTTAAACAACAACAAACAACAAGGAGACAATGTGAGATGCCATGAGTAATACAAAACATTACTTTTTCAATACCGTAAAAGACCAATAGCAAAGGTTATTACTTTTTAAGTACAATGGCAGGCATCCCATTGGTAATGTACACAGGTGTAAGTCTGTCTATGGAAGCAGCTGGACCTTTTTGTTTGATGCAGAAGGGCTGCATTTAGTTCAAAATTGCAGGAGTGGAAATGTACATGTGGTGCTGTGCCATTGTACATGGTTCTGCATCATGCGTGATGCATCAGTGCACATTTGGTTGTGCAATGCTGCCTTTCTCTAACAAGGTGGCATTGCAAAACCACCATCTAAATCCATGAAAAAGTTAGGGTCCATTTCATCAGCCAAGGATCTCAGCCTATAATACAGTGGTGGTTGGCAGCTTCCATGCTAGTTGGGCAGTGAATCTACACCAGGTTTTAGCCTGAACATTAACAGACCTATCCATATTGCAGCAATAGGATTCAGCACCTTGTGGAGCTCAGTTAAACTTCAGACTAAAGCCTGGAGTGGATTAACCATTCTGCAGATTTACAGCTGTCATAATAAGTAACAAAAATAAATTATTTATTTTCCCCCCAAAAAAGGTAACTTTTCAAGCTTTCCTTAAGTGTTATGATGAAGATGGACAGAAAGTAGACTATGGTTGCCTAGTAGATCTCTCCATGGCTCTCATTTTTCAGTTAATCAGCAAGTGTTTCTGACTCCCAATTATTTTTAATAGTGCATAAAACTGCAAGTTAAAAACAGCAGCAACAACATTCCATTGTCTGCCTAGCATTGTCTTAATTACTTGTCTCATAGTTTCTCTGTTGCTCACCTGTCAAATATGAGTAATAATTGGTGGCCTTTTGACCAGGACTTTGTGCAGCCTTGCTGGCTTGTTTCAGAGGAGGGATGGGAATTGAGCTCTACTTTGCAATCTAGGGAACTGCCACATGGGGTGATCTAAACAAGTGTGCAAAAACCTAAGCCATATTTTGTATGTCTGGACACAGTTGCATGGGGGCATCCTCCTGAGTAGGCATGCATAGAATTTAGCTGTGTTTTGCAAGCTGGAAATCTATTGTACTGACATTTACCACCACGTAGGCATACACTCAACTCAGCCATGCTTTACATGCCTGAAAGCTGTTGCATGGAGGATTTCTTATGCACAGTATTTAGTCATTCTTTACATACTTGAAGCAATTGCAGCCGAGCTTAACGCTAGACAGGCATGTATACCACAGAGCTGTGCTTTGCATACCTGAAAGCTATTGCATGGAGACTATTCTTGCATAGATATGCATAGAATTGAGCTGTGCTTTGTATGCTCAGTGGAGAAATAATTAAATTCTTAAGAATTACATCTGTCCCTGCCAATTTTGGTCTCTTCCCCCGCCCCCAGCAATCTTAACCCAACCCACATCTGGAATACAGCCCAGAGAGCCTTTCCAAACCAGATTTCAGCCCCTGGATTGAAAACTTTTTTCCACACTGTGGCAGAATTGTGTGTTAGAATCCTCAATACATTTACTCAGATGTAGATTTGTACAGGGCATGTCTCCCCCACCCACCCAACCCCATATCCACAGTGGATATGCTCCCGGACTTTCCATGAGTACCTGAAATGGCATATAATAGCGAACTGCCACGAATACCATAGAATTGTACTGGAGGACCTAGAAAACGCCTAGAGAGGGTGTCTCTCTTAGCCTCTGGCATGATTTTTGGTAGAAGCTGACCAAAGAGTACTGCTGGAGGATCTCCCCATGTCTAGAGAGACCACCTCCAGTGTGACTCTATGGTCCTCCACATGCCTAGAAAGACCTCCCCCCCCCAACAGTGGTAAGTGAAACTATGGATACCAATCCCATGTAAAAAAGGGACAACCTGTATTTGCATAAATTTACTTTATTTGCATATGTGGCTCATATGGTGCAGCAGGTGGTTGGTTCCGCTAAACAACCATCTTGATACAATTTGGCGAGTTTTACCTACACAGCACCTAAATGTTTTTCCAAATGTAACAGTACAAAATTTCCTCAAGTAAACTGATGTCTTTTGCCTAAGAAAGGAACAGTTATCTTAGCACAGGACAGGGGCAGCTGGATCCCAAGAGAAGTTACTTGATTGTTGTTTTTTTTCCAAATGGGAGTTTAAATTGTATTACATGTCTTTTATTGCTCTTTGTCTCTAGTCCTCAGGAAGCCAGTAAGGGGAGTGGCTTCTGCCTAGCATTGAAATCCCTCTAGACCATCTTAACTGGCCACATCTCAGACAGAATGTAGGCCTGTGACTCGAATATCATCCCTATTTTTCTCCTGTATGGTTTTTATCATCCTTGCCTGATGAAGAAGCCAATGAAGCTTTGAAAGTTTTCATGCTGTATTTGGAGTTGGCCCCCCAAAAGTATCACTGCTTGTGGGTTTTGGATTTTGTCACAGTTTATATGTACTTTCACTCCCAGATAGCACTTTGCTCTTGTTGGTATATAGCTTTAGGGTTTTGATTAAAGCAAATACATCAAACTAGAGCCTTCAAGCCTGTCATTCCCTTGCCCTGCACCAATGCATAACTAATCTGTGCAAAGCTGATTCTGAATTTGCACTTTTGTTTATGATCAGAAGAAATGTCTTCTTGGGTTAGCAAAAGAACTTATCTTAGCCCCACTGATTTTAGTAAAAGTCTAAGCAACTAATCACTTGGCACTTGGGTGTTGTTATTCATTGGTGAATCACAGAATGATAAGAGTGCAGGCATTCATATTCCTGAGGATCTTAGGTTTTACAAAAAAAGGACCTAAATCTTATTTTGAATTCTCAGCCAAAGGGCTCTACTGCCTCACCAAACTACAATCCCTAGGATTCAATAGAATGGACATGTATGGCAGTCAAAGTGGAATAATAGCAGTAGAATTGTGTAATGTGAAAGGGTCCGTGGTTGAAATTATCCATTTTGAAAATCTCAGAATACAAGGGATGTCTGAATAAGATTTTCTGTGGTATGGGGAGAGCTTGGGTGTGCTTGTCTGCTTCCATGACTAGCAAAGCCAGACTAAATTATGCACATTTACTCCATTTGTACAATGCATAAAGGAAACTCTTTATTTTCTTTGTGTGGCATCATAGTCTGAACAGCTCCTGTCTGGACCATCCCTCATTATATGGTTCCAATTCTCACAAATTAGTCCACCATTTAACCTGAGACAAGCAGAACTACATACTGAAAAAGCAGATCTCTTGAAAATGTGGAATCTGCATCACATGCAGCCTCCATACGGATTTATCAAGAGCCATGCTTGCAAACTTAAGTGAAGAAAAGGGAATTTACTTAGCTTTCTGGGGAACCACACTTGGTTACAAAGAGGGGTAATAGAAGAGATCATTTGGTTTCAGGCTGCCAGTGTGTGGTATTAGTGGTTTGAGTGTTGGACAGGGATTTAGGAGATCTCATTTCAAGTCCCCTGCTGAGCCATGAAAATGTACTGGGTGATCTTAGACCCATCACTCTTTCTCCCAACCTAATTTACCTCACAGGGTTTCCAGTGTGAGGATCAAGAGGGAAGGAGGAGAACCACATGTGAGCTAATGGATGAAAAGGCAGAGTGTAAATGTCACTAATACAATAAGCAAATAGCATTTTAAAACCATACCTTTCTAGAAAAGAAAATCCTGCAAGTAGTGAACTAGCACAACAAGGAAGATCTAGACTATCTTTCTGCTTGCAGGGAGTACTTTAAAAAAACAGCTTCAAGAGGACATTAAAAATGATACCTCTGACCTGGAACCAGAAGGAATGCAGTGAATCCTTCTACCCCATGATTTTCTGCAACCTATTTTTTTCTGCCTCTGTTGTAGTGGTCATACTGGCTGGCTGTCCAACCACCACAAGCTTCCTCTTGCGTGTGTGGAAATGAACCACACACAAGATAAACAACACAGAGGCTTGCAAGGACATTGGAAGTCATCTTTTTATAGACTTTTTTTAAAATACCTCTCCTCCCACCACCACTTCCCCACCATCCATTTTCCCACTGTGTGCAACGTCCTCCTCTTCTGATTCTCTGTTCCCTTGTTTGCCAAGCATTGATTTCTTCCTGGGCTGCTTCTAATGGTGCCTGAAATCAACATGCCTTTCTAGGTGGCTCGGCAAGCATGGCTGCGCTTTCCGTCTTTTATCCCTCGCTATCATTGCCCAACTGGGAACACATAAAGAACCTGGCTGTTTGTGGGTTAAGGGCAAAGAATACACATGGCACGGCTGCTTTTGCAAGAAAAGGAAAGGCAAAAGTACAAAACCAAGAACCACAAAGGATGGACATGTTTTCCTGACTGGGACATCTCTCTCTATGAGATCAAATGGGAAAAGATCAGATGTAGCATTGTCTGTTGTCCTGGGCCTTTAGGGCAGAAAGATCCCTCTACAGCTGTCAGAATTGGCAGCAGAAATTGGGGGAATTACATTTTTGGACTACAACTCCCAGAGTCCTACAACTGGCAAGCTAAAGATCTGTGACACCACTAAATCCCTCCCCCCACACACACTAAATGATTGTTATCCTTTGTACCTAATAAAGAAGCCAGTGTGCTCCAAAAACTGGCATGATGTATTTTACACCTTTTCATTGGCCTAATAAAGGAATCACCATGATGTTTATTTCAGATTTGGTTGTATTTTGTTATAATGACCAACATGGCCTCCATCGTGATTCACAGGCATGTGCACTTCAAACGGGGATACTTTCACATACTATTGATTTTGCTAAGAGGCCATGGAGACAAACGGCTGCTGAGAATTTGTAGTAATGCGCAACAATCCACATTCTATCTTCTTGTCTAGATAAGCCCCTAGATTTAGTTTCAAAGCCTAGCATTTCTCCTTTCATCATGCCTATTTTCCAGATGAGTCTTCCTCTTTGGGGCCATGTCCTTTCTTTAAGAAAAGAGAGCCAAAGGAATGTTGACAGCATGGGTGGCTTTCCCCACCTAAATGCATGCCACTTCATGCGTTTATGGAAACAATGCCCTGACTACTCTGTGAGCAGATTCAAAGGGTACACCTTCAAGAAAACAGAAACTGTTCTGCCTGTTGCAAAAACACCAAAGGCTTTTGCAGTAACCGGTGGTGTACTGGCAAATTTTGTGGAGTGCAAGGGTTTATATCACAATAGTCCACTGAACCAAGACATGATTCATCTACACCACTAGAGGCTAATGCAGCTTAACAGCTACAGGGGTGGACTGAGGGGTAGTCCAGACAGTGAGGGAAAAAATCCTCATGAAATCTGTGGGGAAACCCATGTGTCCAAATGGGATCCTGCAGCGTTCCACCCTTTTTGGAAGGAGGGGCAACAAAAGTCGGGGAAAGTCCGGGACTTTTCCTAAGTTTTTTGCCAACTGCGGAAGAAATGCACACTCCAACCAAACTGCATCACAATGCATTGGTGAAGAGGACAGCTGATTAGTTGGATGTGCACAGGGCGCAGAGCTTGCTACAATGGCAGATTGTGGACTTGTCGTGTTGAATTGTTGCTGTAGCAATCATGCACTGAGGCAATGAAACAGGCTTTCTTTCCTTCTTTTGTTGTTGTTGTTTCAGCAGACAATCACTCTTCTGCACCTTGGATTTTGTTTGTTTTTTTAAACATACAGTTTGGCAGGGGCAATTTGGGGAGGATAGAACCATGAGTAATTCACTTGCACCTGCCATCTTGATTCACTGGCATGCCTCCATTTAAACAGAGGCTGGATGGCCATCTGTCGGGGATGCTTTGATCGTGATTTCCTGCGTGGCAGGGGGTTGGACTGGATGGCCCTCGTGGTCTCTTCTAACTCTACAATTCTATGATTCTATGAACAGCAAACAGGGATAGCTGCTCACACCAGCAACATTGCAAAAAAAAAAAGAAAAAAAGTTGAGACAGATGAAAGCTGCTGCGAATTGGTATTACTGTGCCTCATCAACATTTTACTCCCTCGTATAGACCAGCCCTGAGCCTTCCAAATTCAAGTCCCAACACAGCCTTGAAACTCATTCAGTGACTTTTGGCAACCCCCTCTCTTGACCTGACCTTCCTTACAGTGTTGTTATGATATGAGGATAAAGCAAAAGAGAAGGCAAGGCCAAACAATCAATGGTTAAAGTGGATCCAGGCCCCCAAGAGGCAGAAAACAGGCATGGCTTGCTTCCCTTTCTTCTCTAGTTTTGATTGTTATGGGAGTAATTGAATAAAAATGCATGGGATCAAGCCGATTGTCTTGGAAATGAATCCTTGTGTGCTTCCTGCTATTGTACTCTGGGTTTCACATAGTATTCATTCATTCATTTTTTAAATTTCTTTGCCATCACTTCTACAATAGCTCAGACATGGCCACAAAGGAGGCCCTATTTTGGAAATGCTCCAGGACTACAACCACCATAATTTGTTTTTGAAAGGAAAAGATACATGTACACCTCCTTGAGCTCATTGATGGAAAGGTGGGATATGAGTTTAACTGAAGGCAGCAGATTCTGTCTCATTTTAGCAGCTAAGCAGAGTCAGACCTAATTAGTACTTGGATGGGAGACCATCAGGTGTTCTAGGCTCTATTTCAGAGGAAGGAACTGGCAAAACAACCTCTGCATTTTCCTTGCCTGAGACAACACTATGAAATTCATAGGGTCACCATAAGTTGATAGGCAACTTGAAGGCAGTTGTTGTTGTTGTTGTTGTTGTGTGCCTTCAAGTTGTTTCTGACTTATGGCACCCCAAGGCAAACCTATCACAGGGTTTGCTTGGCAGGATTTGTTCAGAGAGGGTTTGCCTTTGCCTTCCTCTGAGGCTGAGAAAGTGTGATGTGCCCAACATCACGTAGTGGCTTTCCATGGCTGAGGGGGGATGTAAGTCTCCAGAATCACAGTCTAACTCTCAAACCACTACACCACGCTGGCTCTCCAGTGTGTGGATGTGTATTGACTGTATATGTGTATGAAGGCACACACACAATCAATGCACATCAACACACTGAAATGCAAAGGTACCAAGATGAATACCCAATTGATTAAGAACAGTCAATTGCTGTGGAAGAGCAAGCTGGCAAAGGGCCATGGCAGTGTAGCCATTAGCCGTTAGTCCAAAGCACGTTGGACTTTGGTTAAGCTCTTGGAGAATAGGAATGTCATTGTCCCTTATTGTTGCTGAGTTTTTGTTGTGTGCCTTTTAGTCAACTCTGACTCACAGCAACTCTATCCTAGAGTTTACTTAGCAAGATTTATATGAAGGTTTGCCATTGCCTTCCTTTGAGGCTGAGAGAACATGACTTGCCAGTGCATTTCCATGGCTGAACAGCGATCCAAACCATGATCTGTTGGAATCCTTCTCCTACACTCAAGCGATTACACTCGAACCACTATACCATGGTTTGTTATTCTTGTTACATGCCTTCAAGTAAAGCCTGAATTCCAGTGGCCTTCTTCTAGGGGTTTCTCAGCAAAATTTATTCAGAGATTTGTCATTGCCTTCCTCTGAGGCTGAGAGAGCATGAGTTGCCAGAGGTCACCCACTGGTTTCTGTGGCTGAGTGTGGTTTCAAACCCTGGTCCCTTGGAGTCTGACTCATCCTTGTCCTTGCTGATCAAAAAGTCCTAACTCCCCCAACAGTACTGGTGGCAAGCTAAAGTTGCACTCACTTATTGCAGACACTGAAAAAGTCTTGTTTCACATTAAAAGATACATGAATTGGGTGGCTGGCAAAAACTTTTGTGGATCACAGCCCATTTTATCAAAAACAGAGAGTGTTATCACTGTTGATAGATTGCATTATTATATACATGCCTGGCTGGGTGGTTGGAGGATTGTAATCAGGTGGCTCAGATTGAACGGGAATGCAAAAAGTACCCACCATATCTGTTATCTTAAAGAGAAACAGTAGCTTGCTGGTAACAGACCTTCTTGCATTGCTGAGCTGGTTTAACACACAAGACAGTACAACCCCCTTATCTACGGAATCAGTACCCACAGATTCATTTACTTGTGTCCGAAAAAATATGGTCTCTCTAGACATCTTCTAGAGTGTAATTCTGTGGTATGCTTCTGCCAGAAGTGCCAGTGCAACTTTATAGTATGCTTGGGCCAGAAGTAATTCACTTTGATAGGGTTCACTATTATCCACACTTTCTGGTATCCATGGTAAGTCTGGAAACGTATTGCCCATGGATACGGGGTGTGTGTGTCATACCGTAGTGTGATTTTTACAGATCCTTTTCCCAGTTCAAGCTGCATCAGACAGAGTCAAACATCTTGTCAAATTCTTGTCTAGCTCTTTTTCATTGGTATCAGTCTGTGATATTCTTGTTTTCAAGAATAGCCATCTTCAGGTGCAAGACAGGACCTCTTGAGAAACTGAAGTGTTCACATATTGTTTTTTGAATACCATGATTTCTGATCCCAGATTTATGTCTATTTCTTTTTCCTTTCGTGCACAGACTGGACTGTTTGTCCTATGTAGAATGCAGAAAGGTACTGCTAGCAAATGCTGGCATATATCACGCTTAGAGATGAGCAGGTATAGGAACCCCAGATGGTGTGCATGACATTAGGTCTTCTAGCAGCATTACCAGAGTAGAAATGGAGACATAATTGGCATTTGGGTTTGTCACATGTTCATTTTAAAAGGTTACCCACCAAGAATATCAAACTCACAAAAGAGAGGCAGACACAGGGACAAGGACAGTAGCAACACTGCAGAATTATAAGAGTTTGACACCATTTTAAGTGTCGTGGCTCAATCCTATAGAATCCTGAGATTAGTAGTTTTTGTACAGCATCTACCCTTCTCTGTCAGAAACTACACTCACTAAACTACAAAGCCCAGGATTCTGTATGATGGAGTTATGGCCATTAAAGTGGTATCAAAGTGCTATAAAGCTGCTGTGTCGATAGATTGGGACAGATGCTAATTTCCCCCCTTCCCATTTACTTTGGTTTGATTTTTCCTTTTTTCCTGCAATGGGCTGGTACCTGCTCACTGGAAATTTATTATGTCACGGCCTGTAGTGGACTTCATAATATGGAGTATTGCCCTGGATTACAGGTTTAGGGTGTTTGTTTCTCTCTGTGTGTGCGTACATGTAGAGGTGTGAGGTTGCAAAGAAGGAGATCAGAAAGAATGTTAACAATTACAGAAGGACCCCCGTATCTGAGGGGGATTGGTTCTGAGGGGCACCGTAGATAATGAACAGCATGGATAATTGCAAACACCATTGAAAATAATGGGAGTTCCGGTTTAAAATACCATAGAGTTGCCTTGGAGGACCTAGAAAATGGCAAGAGAGGACACATTTTCTAGGAAGACTCTATGGTAGATGTGCTGTTTTGTGTCCCATTGATAACTGAATCAGTGGATAATGAATCAGTGGATACCGGGGGTCCTACTATACGGACAGTGCTGATTAATAATGGGCATTCTCACATACGCACCATAGATTTTGCTGCCACTGACTAACATGGGTACCACTCTGGAAGTTGCTTCAGATGTGTCAAAGTGACCCATGTAGAGTCTTCCTGCTTCTCACAGAATGGGAAGAAAGCAAGATCTAGCATTGATTTCTACATTTTATTTATTTATTTTATTTATATGCCACCTTTGGGAGAAGGGACTACATGACAGTGGACTGATCCCAAATAAACCCTGGACCCCAACGTAAGTTCCAGCATGCATTCAATGGATCATGCTCAATGGCAGCCACGGGGCTCTGATCTCATTGGGGGGATTAAATCCACTGCAGATTTTAGTCTGAACTTTTAAGGAGCTACGGCTCAGTGGCCTGGATGGTGCCTTTAAAATTCAGACCATGACCGGATTCCTCTCCCTGAAGATACCTGAGCTGGATTTAGTCTTGCCCCCAGCAAAATGTGATTAGGATTGCATGGGATTACGGGGAGAAAAAAAGCACTTATTTTTGTTCTATAGTTACAGTGGAAGGCAAATGTCCTCTTAAAATCGAAATGATTTACTGTCATGAATCAATAGTAGTCTAATCTCTGTATTACAGTTTGAACAGACAATTTCTACTAATAACTGTTTTTAATGTTTAACGTCCATCTATTTTTGTTTCCCATCAACTCCCAATACTAACTTTTTCTTATATAAATAGTAAATACATGAACAGTTGGGGAGGAAGTCAAATATTTGATTGGCATATATGAGGTAAAGGATGGATTTATTGGACCAGAAAGGAAAATGATTTAGATGGTAAAGTACAAGTGAGGGTTTGAGTAAGTGGAAGAGGGTATGAAGAGAGAGGGGAGAGGTTTGAAAGGTAGAAGGAAGACAGGAGAAAGAGAAGGAATGGAAAAAGTGTTATGTGAATGAATGTGAAGGTAATGGAAAGGAAATGGGAAAGAAACTGGATGAGAGAGAAATATTTGTTGTATTTGTGTATGAAACTAAGGGCCAGTCTACACGGTAAAAAAAATACGTACACTGTTTAGAAGATCGATCTTCTGTACACACGGCCGTCTAGATTCATGTGTGTCATTTGGAAGGGGGTCTAGCGAATCCCCTGTAAACTACGTGGATTTGGCATTTGGAAGGATTAGTGGATCTCGGCCTAAAATCTGTACACCCATTCGAACGGCTGATCGTCTGTACCCCCCCGTTCGAACACATATGAACAGGTGGTGTAATCTGATTGGCTGGCCAAGTAGAGGGGGTGGGACTAGCAAGGAGGGGAATTGGGAACGGCTGCCATGTTGGATGCCCGGCTAAGCGAGAGTCCGGTAAATCCATGAATTTTATATATATTTATTTTTATTTTACATTGTTAATAGGGAAAACCGACTGTCCGCAAAGCAGGCACCTTTTTAAATAAATAAATAAAAAAGCAGCGGGAGATTTAAAACCGCCGCTTGGCTTGCTTTCTCCAGCCAGCTGGGGAAGGGGAGGTCATACGGAGTTTGGGGGGGGGGTAAAAAAACCATGTAGGTGGATTTTCGTGTGTATTCGAAATCGTGTAGGTGGAAAATCGTGTGTATTCGAATGACTGTCTATTTGTATTTTTTAACCCCCAAACAGATTATTTTTAATCATATAGGCAGACCCTCAGTTAAGAAAACAATGAATCTTATATAAGTGTGTGTGTGTGTATTAAGTATGATGGAATTGATTGATAAAAATAAAATTAATAAACAAAATAATAAAAACAATTTAAAAGTACTTAATTCGCGATGGAACAGACCCAATGATAGCCACTGAAAAGGTTCCAGAGCAAGGGGCAACAGAGGGGCAGAGAACAAAAGCAAGCGGCCAGTTGGACAAGTTACTTTTTGGACTACAATAATAGTCGACTTCTGGGATGTCCAGAGTGTAACTCTTCCAAGCTTGGAGGAATCCAAAGAGAGAAGGGAAAGAGATGGAACAAAGTGAAAGAGAATGATTGAAAAACACCAAAGAATGCTGGTGTCTCACCAAACTATAAAGGCCAGTATTCCATAGGAAGGAGCCATGGCATATAATCCAGTTTCAATCTGGATTATTTTTCTAGTGTGGATGCCCCAAAGAAAGCAAAAGAGGAAGGGATCGTATATCCACCGAGGATGGGATTGCCTTTTTCCCCTGCGAGGGACTTTATCACACTGCACTGTTCTATTGCTATTACAGTCAGACCTCCATATCCACTGATTCATTATCCACTGATTCAATAATAATAATAATAATAATAAAATTTATTTATACCCCGCCCCTCTGCTAAAAACAATCGGGGCGGCTTCCAACAATTAAAACATTATAATAATGACTAAAAACACCACCCACCCCCACCCTCCCACATAAAAAGACATTAAACACAATAAGATTAAAACCTTCTAGCTAAAAAAAACACATTAAAAACAAATATATACATAATTTTTAAAAAGCCAGGAGACTGAGTTCCTGAGGCCGGGATCTAATCAGGAAAGGCCTGCCGAAAGAGATCCGTCTTTAGTGCTTTTTTAAAGCTACTCAAGCTCGTCAACTGACGGATCTCATTCGGCAGGCCATTCCACAATTTGGGGGTGATTACTGAAAAGGCCCTCTGGGAGGTTGCAGACAGCCTAGATTTTTGTGGCTGAAGCATATTCCTCCCAGAGGAATTATCCAGGGAACACAAAGCTACACACCTAGCATAGAGTCTTCCTAGAAAACGTGTCATCTCTAGCCATTTTCTAGGTCTTCCAAGTCAACTCTATGGTATATTAAACCAGAAGTCACATTATTTTCAATGGTGTTCGCTATTATCCATAGTTCTCAGTATCTTTGTAGAAAATGCATCCTCTCTAGCCATTTTCTAGGTCCTCCAGGGCAACTCTATGGTATTTTAAACCAGAAGTCCCATTATTTTCAATGGTGTTCACTATTATCCACGGGTTTTGGTATCCATGCCCTCCCAAAACCAATCCTCAGTGGATAAGAGGATCCTATTGTATTCCATTTTAACTGCTGTGGCTGTCTCCTGTGGAATTCCGGGCTTTGTAGTCAAGTGAGGCCTAAGAGCTCTCTGGCTGCGAGTCCGAAATGTCCTGCCTTAAAAGTGGAGTACAGTCGTCCCTCCGTATCCACGGATTTGGTATCCATGACTTTAAGTATCCATGGCTTGAAAAATATTCTTTAAAAAATAATTTGCCATCTTATCTAAGGAACACCATTTTGCTGTGCCATCGGATATACAGTCGTCCCTCCGTATCCACGGATTTGGTATCCATGGCTTGAAAAATATTCTTTAAAAAACAATTTGCCCTCTTCTATAAGGAACACCATTTTGCTCTGCCATTGGATATACAGTTGTCCCTCCGTATCCACAGATTTGGTATCCATGGATTTAAGTATCCACGGCTTGAAAAAATATTCTTAAAAAGATAATTTGCCCTTTTCTATAAGGGACACCATTTTGCTGTGCCATTGCATATAGTGGGACTTGGGTATTCACAGATTTTGGTATCCACGGAGGGAGGGAGGGGTCCTGGAACCCAACCCCAGCGGATATGAAGAGGTAACTGTAACTGTGGAGATTTTCAGACTACCTTGTTATAGTGCTACTATTGCACTTTAACTGCTATGGCTGCCTCTTGTGGATTTTTGGGATTTATAGTTTAGTGAGGCCTAATATCTCTCTGGCTGAGAGTTTCAAATGCTCCTCCCTAAACTGCAAATCCCAGGACTCAAGAGGAGGCAGCCAGAGCAAATAAAGTGGAATAGTAACACTGTAACAGCGTTGTCTGAAAATCTAGTGGAACTGTAACAGTAACAAGGCTAGAGCCGTGTTGCGTGATCATCAGGAGCGTTGCGCATGCGCCTTTTCCGACCAGGCAGGAGTTAATCTCGACCGCCTCCCCCCTCCCATCCCTCTCCCCGGGCTCCACGCCATTGGTTTAGCATGCGCTGACGTCACGGCCTCGGGGGCGGGGCCAAAAGGGTTGGAGGGGCGGGGCGGGGCGGTGGGCGCGCGCGCTCGGGCACGCGCCGCGCTCCTCCTCCCTCCCTCCCGCCTTCCCTCAGAAGGCAGCCCGGCAGCCGCGCGGAAAGGAGCCTCGCCCGGGAGCTGCCGCGGTTGTTCCCCGTGGGAAGCGCTCCTCCTCGCCCGGGCAGCCCCTCACCCCCTTCTCCTCCTTCTCCTCCGGCTCCTTCTCTTCCCAGGCATCCCTTCCAACCTCCATGGAGCCCCGGAGCCCTGGCCGGGAGGCCGCCCCCCTCTGAGGCGGGGGAAGAGGCGGAGGCACCCACGGGAACGCGTCCCTTTCACGAGAGAAAAGAGAAAGAGAGAGAAAGGAAGGAAGGAAGGAGGAGGAGAGCCAGCCAGGGAGGGGAGCCCCTTCTGTTTTTCTCCTTTTGGATCTTTCTCCTCTCCCCCGTGATTTGGGGCCACGCGTGGGAGCTCCGCAGCGCCGCCTCCACCGATGCTGGGCGGCCCGGAGCCGGTCTGAGAGGGGGGCTCCGGAGGCGTGGGAGTGGGAGGCGCGCCCCTTCTGCGGCGTTTCCCCCGGTGGCTCGGCTGCCGTGGGTTGGGGGTGGCCGGTTCCCACGAGCCAGGAGGCGTGCGTGGGCGGATCCGGGCCCCTCGGCTTGAGGCTTCTGCCTCGGCCCAGAGCTGGGTCATCGACGCCCCCTCCAAGGCGATCCCCTTCCACGGAGGGCTCCGGTGGGTCCACGCGCGATCGCGAGTGGAGAGTGGACTCCTTCTTTTTCTTCTCTCGCCGCCCGTTTCCTTCCAACCCACCCGCGACGGGACTTGAATTGTGATCCTGACGAAGGCCGGGGGTCCCTTCTTGGCGTGGATCCCCCCCGATGCTCCTCGCAGTCCGGGGGGCTCGGCGTTGCTGGGCTTGACGCGCGCCCCCACCCTCCGCCTCGGACCCCCCTCCGGACCTCCTCGCCTCCGCTTCCCCACCCAGCTCTCCCATGGCCGGGAAGGCGCCAAAGGGCTGGCTCCGGGGCTGGTGGGCGACCGGCGTGTGCTTGACGGCGCTGGGCCACTTCCCAGGTGAGCCGCGAACGTCGGAACGCGCCACCCTTGCGTGTTTGGGGTTGGTCGGAGTGGATGCCTCTCTTCTTCCCCCCCCCCACGAAAAAAAATCCCGGGTGTGATAATAATGAGGGTGGGAGGCTGACTGGGTCTCCCTTTGGGGGTGCCTTTCTTTTTTCAAGGGGGGGGGAGAGGAGGAGGGAAAGTTGAGATGGCAAACTGGGGAGGGACTGGTTTGGCTGGGCTGGGCGCCTGGTGGGAGATTTAGGGGTCTTGGTGCTGTAGGACAGGGGTCGGCAGCTGGCAGCCCTGGGGCCAAAAGTGGCTCCTTGCAGATCTTGATCCAGGCCAGGAAACAGGGGAACAGGGGAGTGAATTGCCTCTGTTGGATTCCTCCTAACCCTCCCCAGTTTTTAAACATTACATATATATATATATATATATAGTCATTTTTTTCCTCCCCAAACCAGACGTCACTTTGGGGATTTTGCATTTTTGGCAGTCAGTGTGCCTCCCCAGAGAATCTCTAGGGCAGAATATGGGTCCCTGAGACCCATGGCGTGCCTCCCCAGAGTATCCCTGAGGCAGAAAATGGGTCCCTGGGACCCCCTGCAGTCTCCCAGACTTGGTGTAGGGAGAGGAAAGGGCTGCTGTAGCCTCTATGGATCTCGGTTCTGGACAGGCAGGAGCAAAATCCTAAAGACCCGGCATCAAAATAGAGTGCTGGAGAATATTGCAAGCATTGGTCCACCAGCTCCATCTTCTGAAAAGAGAGCAGGGGGAGGAAAGGGACCCTAAGCTCTCTGTGCCAGGGTGGAGGGATGGCATGCACACTGGTGAGTTTGCCACTTTATGCCACAGTGCAGTGGTTGGAAAGGGCGCTTGCAGTGATAGATGGTGTAATAATTGGCATGATCT
This sequence comes from Gambelia wislizenii, assembly GCA_030847615.1. Lineage (NCBI taxonomy): Eukaryota > Metazoa > Chordata > Lepidosauria > Squamata > Crotaphytidae > Gambelia > Gambelia wislizenii. The sequence goes on from JAUMIR010000007.1 coordinate 39,193,190, forward strand.
CTAGACCCTCTTCTGTACTCTCGCCCTTAGCTTTAGCCATCGTGGTGCTCAAAGGGTTAATCCAGATGTGAGGAGGGGTGGAGCTGGCAAACAATGAGATGTTGTGATTGTGGGAGGTGGGGTGGGGAAGGAGAGAGGGGGAGAGAGAGAGAGAGAGAAGATGTGAGAGGACTGTCCAAGCAATTTTCAGTCAATGATGTTAATGGAAAATGCATGTTAGAATCACGTCCAAGTCCTTTGGTGTTTTGGGAGGAGGGGAACTCTGGACGGGTGCTCTAGAAATATGTTAGTGCTGCTTCATCTACCATGCCAGGTTGTCTTGCAGGGGTACGTAGACACCCTCTGTGGATGGTGCATTGCTTGTTGGAGAAGAAACTCTTTGGTGGGTTAAAAAAGAAAAGGATGCAATTGGAAGGATGCTGCTGCTCATTACTGCTGATGCCTCTGACTTCCAGTGGAGGCTGAGAACTGGGTTGGCTGAGGGTCATCTGTACCCGGGAAGACATTGGGCATCTTGAGAAACTAAAGGGCGTGTATGGGGGAGATCCCTTCAGTTTAAGGCTGGGTCTGAGCAAGGACTGTGGTGGGCACACTAACCTGTGTCAAGCTTTTTGTGTGTGCGTGTGGGTGGGTGGCTTTTCAATGCCCTTTGGAGTTGGCAGCTGGCAAAGAGACATCCTGGTTTAGTTCTTGGCAGTGGTGCTGTTGCTGCTGATACAGCAGGGGGCAGCCTGAACCGAGGAGGCCCGGAGGGAGGCCCGGAAGAACCAGGACTTGGCTCAACAAAAAGATGTTGGGGTGATGGTGGTGGTTCCAAGCTTAGAAGTGCTACCCAGGGATGTCCAAGGGGCCAGGAGAGAAGCAAGAGGGAGGGGCACGGAAAGGTTAATAGATGGGTAGCTATCTTTGTGTTCTCGCTTGGGGTTGAGTGGTGATGGTGGATTTTCACACTATCTCAGGGTCCAGGAGGGAATTGTGCCCGTAGCTGGAAAGGAAGTCACTGCTTTGGAATTCAGTGGCAAAGTTTTAGTTGGACATTGTTGCTAGTCCCTAGTTTTCAAATCAGTGGGCCAGATGGTGTAATGAAAGGGGCTGATCTGAGGACAGTAGTTCAAGGCTTACTGGGGCTGATGGTGGATAGGGGTGGAGAATCACACCAAACTGTTGGGGGATGAGCAATGGGGTGGATTATTCCAAGTGATGTTACTTTTTGGCAATTGGGTGCATGGAAGTCAGGGATTTGGGGAATTTTGAGCCTCACTGCAGGTGAAACACTGACATTGCTGAAATCTGAGTTTGGAGTTCCCCAAACTTGGACAGATTTTTTCCATAATCAGAAAGAAGAATTAAATCTGTTTTAAAATGACATTTCCAGGTGGGCATTTCCTTTCCTGAATGTGTACTCCTTCGTTACAGAGGATGTAGAACCTGTGGCCCTCTAAAAGTTGTTGAGAGTCCAACTCCCATCATTCCTGGCCATTGGGTATACTTCTGGGGATGATAGGGAATGGAGTCCAATAAGATCGGGAGGGCCACACATCTCCCAACCCTTGCTTTACTAGGTGAATTAATAAAACACTTAGCACACACAAACACACGGACATTGAATTCTCCCTGCCTCTCTTCTCTTTGCCAGGGAGAAAGAATCAACATTTTGCATGTGGGCTTTCTGGGAATATTGTGTGTTTTTAAGACCAGAAAGAATGTGTTGTTTGTATTCCAGGTTTTTTTAATGCTTCCGAGAGTCTAGAGATTTGTCACTGAAATTTGAGATCTGACAGACATACAGGTTCACCAATAGCTGCACTAGACAGCTAGCACCAGAGACACTTGGAATTTGAAATGTGGGTATCTTTAGCATTTTGGGGGTGAACATCTCTAACATTTATTAGCTCAAGCATGTGAAGTGTTTTGGAACTTATTATCTCTACATGCTGATGTGAGTACATCAAACCATATTTAGCCCTAAACATGATATAAAATTTGATTTTGCTGTGTGCCTTCAAGTAGTTTCCGACTTATGGCAAGCCAAAGTCAACCCTATCACAGGGTTTTCTTGGCAAGATTTGTTCAGAGGGGTTTTTGCCTTCCTGTGAGGCTGAGAGAGTGTGACTTGCCCAAGGTCACCCAGTGGGTTTCTCTGGCTCAGTGGGGATTTGAACCCTGTTCTCCAGACTCATAGTCCAGCGCTCAAGCCACTACACCGAGAAAACCCTATGAAATTCATGGGGTCACCATAAGTCGATAGGCAACTTGAAGGCACATACACACACACACCACTTTTCAGCAGTAGGCAGTGGCCACATTCCCAGTTCCCTTTGGAAGTCTAGATAAGCAGTTCAGGCATCATCTGCTCACAGAAGCATCATCATCCCTCCCCCAAACTCCCATTATTAAAACCCCATATTTCCTGGACTTGTAGTTCAATTTTTTTTTAATTGTTCTGTTTCGAGCTTGGAAGGCGTCTTCCACAAAATAATTAGCTGTGTTACTCATCCCGTCTGAAAGACAAGTTGTTAACATTGCTGTTGCTTGCTTGCTCTGCGATTGCAACTCACTGTGTTACATGTTACTGATGTGTTAATGTTAGCATGTTCTGTTTTTTGCTCCCTGGAGTTGGAAAACAGCCCCCAGAACCTAACAGGACCGCAGTCTCTCCCCTCTCCCTCTCACAAAGTGAGCTGTGGTGAAGAGTGTATTATTTTTTTAACACCCCAAATCGCAGGCTGTGTGTGTGTGGGCCCCCCAAAAGCTTAATAGTGCTCTGGGAAGCCTCCCAGAAGTGTTACTGATATAATTTGCAGTGCATTCTAAAGAGGCACTGCACTAGAATAATCTACATGATAGTGTACCTCTTTCTGAGTTTGGTGGGGCCAACTATAATTGAACACAGTAGGGCCCCTGTATCCGCTGGGGCTTGGTTCTGGGGGGCATGGATACTGAGAACTGTGGATAATAGCAAACACCATTGGAAATAATGTGACTTCTGGTTTAATATACCATAGAGTTGACTTGGAAGACCTAGAAAATGGCTAGAGAGAACACATTTTCTAGGAAGACTCTATGGTAGGTATTTTGTTTTGTGTCCTGTGGATGATTGAATCAGTGGATAATGAATCCGTGGATACAGGGGTCCTACTGTATAGCAAAGAGACAGTAACAATTTGTGTTGCAGTGTTTATACAACAGTGGAACAGATTGTGTATTACATTTTATACATATACACTGTCCCCAAAGTTCCCTGCATCCAGTGAGGTCTCATTGCAGGACAAATGCATGGCAGTTGACTGTGTGTGTGTATGGTAAGTCAAAAATGACTTGAAGGCAAATGACAACAACAACAAATTTGCTTGCTAAATCATGTGGTGTGGAGCTCTTGCCTAGCAAGAGGAAGAGGATTGTTTAGACTGAATTCTCCATCCCCTTTCTCTTCTCACTCCCCCTCTCTCACACACAAAACACTTTGTCCCATGTCCCCTCCCTGCCCCAGCTTTTTGGGGAGAATGGAGCTGCCCCCAGTTACCAGTCATGTGGTGGTGGAATTAACAGGGCCTTTTAAAGCTCTCACCCTCCCTTAACATGGTTAATGTACACCAGTCCAATGCGGATATATCTATATATTTTATTATACTCTCTGCTTCTCTTGTTTACCTTCCTCTCCTTGTTACAATGTTTGCTTTTCCCTCTTATGTGCAGATAAAAGGGATATGTTGTCATAAAAGGGGTAATAGACCCCCCCCCTTTAAAAACAAAGCCAGCAAAAAAAACCCTGTTCCACCAATTTGCCTTCAGTACAGTCAGTGCAACAGCCCTGAACGGATGTGCTTCCTGGAATCCCAGTTGCAATGTGCATCCTTTGTCTTGTGGAGTGGCTGTGTAGCCTGTTTGGATGGCTCAAGATGCAAAGATGGGAAACATGTGGGAAAGGAGGATTGCAGGCAGCTCTGGCACCTTCAGGGTGGGATATGTTTTTAGAAGAGAGAGGCAGTTCTCTTATTTACCTGTCATGGAAATGGGTCCAGGGGGAAGAAGAGTACTGTATATCAGAATGCACGAAGGGTCAGAATATGAATGTGTTATGGTTCTGAAGGATGGAGATATCTGTTTAATTTGTGTCTAATATCTTGGCTAGCTCTGGGATCCTTTCACACTGCACAGTATGAAAGTGGAATTGCTGCAAAGTATGATTCTGCTTTAACTGCCATGGCAACATCCTCTGGAATCCTGGGATTTGCAGTTTAGAGAGAGGTACTTAGCATTCTCAGCCAGGGAGCTCTAGTACCTCCCCAAACTGCAAACCCCAGGATTCGATGGGATGTTGCTATGGCAGTTAAAGTGAAATCACAGTGCTATAATTGTGTAGCATGAAATGGATGTAGGTGTGTCTCTAGCTGTTCACACCAGTTCTGGGATTAGTATCAGTGGTATACAAAGAACTGAAGCCTGAGCCTGTAAAACCAGAAAGGGATCTCTCTTTGCAGATGTTCTGTAGCAGAGAAAGCATGTTTGCTGGGATTCCCATGCTCCACCTCGCTGTATCTGTTTTACTGTTAAATGGAGTTCCACATAGATATCACTCTGTTTGTTTTCTCTTCCTTGTGAACCACTTGCTGACATGTCTGAGAAAAATAATATTGGGGGATTTTCATTTTTTTTACTTAATTATCCCATCAGAATGCACTTCCTTCCCTTCACCAACCACATTGGGGAAAATCTTTGCATCCTCTCGCTTTATGGCAAGGGTACACATCATGTGACCTTCCAGATGTTTGTTGGACTCCAATTCCCATCATCTCTAGACAGTGGTAAGGAGTGCTGGGAGTGGTAATCCAGCAAAACCTGGAGGACTGCATGATTCCCACCATTGCTTTAGGGAGCCATCAGTGTTTTTATCACATTAATAGCCATTACATCAAATACCTATCTTCCTCTCAGGCTTATTTGCACAGCTAGCAACCAATAGGGGAAGGGGCAAAAGTTAACTGTGCTTAACAGTGTCGAGAATGAATCTAGTTCCACAGAGCAGTGACCAGCATAGTTACTCGTAATAGTGTACACATTTCTTGGAATCCGTGAGCGTTTTTTGCTATATCTGTATACCAAGGGTAGAGAAAAGGCTCTCCAGATGATGTTGGAGTGCTGCTCTCATCAGTCATAGCTAATATGGTCAGTGGTGAGGAATATTGGGAGCTGATGTGCAGGAATATCTGGAGCATCACACTTGGCCTGTCCCTGCTGTGTAACATGGTTGTGCATTGCACAAAATTAAAAATGACTCCATGAATGGGTCTTTTGTCTCAAAGAGATGCCAAGCCCAACTTCCATGGAATGAGTTTGTTTAAGAATTTGCATGCTACTTCTGAGTCTGCAAAAGTTGTTTGCAGCCCAGGAAAAAACAACAACAAAAACAACAGCACTGCGATCTGTAAGTGCTTTAAATCATTCAAAAACCCTCATAAAAAAGCCTCTCCACCAGTTCCAAATTAATAAAAAAAAAGCACCTAAAAAAAGGAAAACAATAAAGCAGCGGAATGCCAAGAAATGTAGTAATTAAGAGCCATAAAGTGGCAGAAATGAAGCTGAACAATCTCACTGCAGATCTGGATGAAATGGTTTTTGCCTGGGTGTTGCAATGAGGTTACTTTAGGCCACCCTGTAGCTCATTTTGCGAGAGAGCTGCCCCAGTGTTTAGAAAGGTGATTTTTTTTTTTTTGGACGACAACTCACAAAATCCTTCATTCACAGAGAGATTCTGTGAGCTACCATCCCCTCCTACCCTCCCTATTTTTTAGTAGAATGGTCTTACTCCAATAAAAAATTCCCTAAAAAAAAATTCCCAACAATCACTTTTCCGAGCTCATGGCTGCCCATTCCACAGCTGCAGGCAATCTCACCTTGGAAGGTAGGAAGATCTGTGGAAGGCCTGTTGGGCAGGAGTGACTGCTCAGTTGTGCCATTTTTTTTTTGTCACACTCAGTGGACCCCCTCCTAGGTGGGACTAGAGATTGGAAGACCTGGGGGAAAAACCCTGCAGAAATTCAGCAAAAGCCCATGGAAATTCAGAAAGAAAGAGAAAAAAAAGGCACCCCCCCCAGGTGCAAATTCTTTTCCACTAGAAGAATATATTGTGGAATATTTTCTTTTAGAATGATGCATAAAATATTTAAGGCACTGTGTTTATATATTTATGCTGTCCGCACATTACAGTAGCACCCCCCCCTATCTGCTGATTTGCCAACTGCGGATTTGATTATCCGATCGCAGGGACAAAGGGGGAAGGGAGGGGGAGGGAGCTCCTCCTGCATGGTGGCGGATGGTGTTTGCTGTTATCAATGGATTTCACCATCCGCAGAGGGGCCCGGAACAAATCTCCCATGGATACGGGGATCCTACTGTATTTCAAAAAAAAAAAAAAAAAAAAAAACCTTTAAAAGGGGGGAGTCACCCCCCCCCCATAGTTTCAAAATTTCGAGAAATTTTAGCTCTCTAGCTGTGATGTTCCTTCTGCTGTACAAGCAGTGTGTCAGCTGGGTGGGTGATTCTGCCTGCTTCAGAGGTTGGGTTTACTCATCCAGCACTTCCTTGCTGGGCGTGAGATCTGCTGACTCAGGGAAATGGAGCCTCGGAGTTGTGTCTACATGCAGGACTGGTGCAACAGTTAACCTTGATCTTGGAAGCGTTGAGTCTAAATGACCAGCTCTGCCAAGAACTTGGGAAAGAAGACTTTCTTTCTCTTTGTTCTGCTTGAGTTTCTCTGTTGGTCAAAAGAGAAACACCCAGAGTAGTCTTGCTTTGTGCTGCTGACATAAAGGGCATAAGGAAAAGTTGTCACTTTCTGTGCACCCTGGGAAAAAGGCTGGGCAACCCATCTAAATCAACACACTTTTAAGTCCTTGGACAAACTGGAAGCCATGATAATAAGTGGTTCGTTTCTTGAGAGAAGAAGAGACGAAGAGGGAGGGACTGAGACACAACCCTGCCTAGAGGCTGTGACCCTGAATTTTAAGCTTTGCTTCTTCTTTGGTATGGGACAGGCACTTTGCACATTCTCAGGGACACTCCCTTGGACAGGGTTGTTTCCTCATGTTCCGGGGCTGAGCTGTGGAAGCTAAAAGAAGTCCAGGGGCCATCCCCATCTAAGATTAAGCTCTAATGGCTCTGAGTCAGAGATCAGACCAAATAAGGTGACAGCAAATAAATGCCAAATAAGGTGACAGCAGAGGAGGAGATCATGATGATGGTGATGATGCTGATGCTGCAGCAAATGCATGTGCAGTGTGTTCCTGAGAGGGAGATGCTGGACTGAACTTTGAAAGTCAACAAGTCTTTCTACAGTGCTAATATTATACAGGTTGCCCCGTATATGTGCAGGACCAGTACCCACAGTTTCAATCATCTGTTGTCTGAAAAGTGTGGTCTCTCTAGGCATTTCTTAGGTCCTCCAGCATGACTCTGGTAACTTCCGCTGGAAGTTAGTCTAGAGGTATGCAGGAGATGCCTAGAGAGGCAACCTCTCTAGGCATTTCCTAGGTCCTTCAGCATGATTCTGTTACCCATGGTTTCAAGTATTTGTGGTAAGTCTGGGAATGTATTCCCCATGTATATGGGGGGACCTGTACCTTTTAAGACAATGACATAAATCAAAGACAGCCCCCTGCCCCAAAGAAGATTCAGTCTAAACATTAATAAAATGAACTGGTGACCTCAGGATTTGGTGGGTTCTCCTTCTCTGGGGGTATTTAATAAGAGGTGGGATGGACATCTGTCAGATGTGTTGTGGCACTGGAAGGGCCAAAGTGTGGCCGCCTATGGCTTTCAAGTGTGCTTCTGTGGCCCTCATTCTCTTCACACTTCCAGGAGTGCCATTGTTGTTGTTGTTGTTGTGTGCCTTCAAGTCATTTCTGACAGAAGGCATCCCTAAGGCAAACCTATCACATGGTTTTCTTGGCAGAATTTGTTCAAAGGGGGTTTGCTTTTGCTTTCCTCTGTGGCAGCTGAGAGAGTGTGACTTGCCCAAGGTTACTTGGTGGGGTCCCATGGTTGAGCAGGGATTCAAACTTTGGTCTCTCGGTGTTCTAGTCCAACACTCAAACCACTATACCACACTGGGTCCTTTATCTGGTCAAAAAGAAAAGGGTGAATTGTTTTTTTCTGAAAATCTCCAGGACTGGCACTTTTATTTTTTAGCTTGAATGCAGAACCCCTTCCCCTCCGCTCTTTAGTATCAAAAGCTGGTCTGCTTTGGAAAAATACTAGAGAGCCAAGATGGGCTGCAGCTCTTGATGACATAGTCACTCTCAGTGACAAGTCCCCGTGTGGTGTCTCATCATGTGCTGAGAGACCCTATTCTCTTGAAGACATATAATCTCAGCCATGCATTTTCAATAAGAGGCAGAATTCTTCCCACGCCTTGTGGGTCAAAATAGGAAAACAGAAAGCCAGATCCAGTGGCTGGTAGAGGCTTCCATGTCATTGGGACAGTGAATCCATTCTGGGTTTTAGTCTGAACTTTAAAGGTGCTCCCTAAGGTGCTCAGCCCTGTTCCCAAAACAGAGCCAGCCTTTTCCCAAGTGCCTTTGAAGCTCAGACAAAAACCCAGATTGGATTTACTACCCCATCCCAATCATTGCTGGTGGGAATTTGTGTGTCAGATCCTGATGGAAAAAGCCATCCATGCAGTCTCCTCCAGGGAAAGACTTAATCCATGGCTCTCCCAGATAATGGTGATCCTTTGCCCATAAAAATTTTCTGCAGTACTGGATTGGTGTAAATACCCTAAAGGGATCAGATACCCTAAAGGAACCAGATCCTGCCTGATGTTGGAAGCTAAGCAGGGAAGCTTGGTTAGTCCTTGGATGGGAGACCACCAACAAATATCTACCAGGTGTTGTAGGCTCTGTTTAAAAGGAAACCACATCTGCATATTCCTTGCTTAAGAAAATCCTATAAACTTCATTGGGTTGGCATAATTTGACAGGCAACTTGAAGGCACAAGATCGGATCATGGTCCCTTTTCCCCAAATGCTGTAGGCTAGAACTTCCAGAGCATGGAAAAAGGTGTCTTTTTGGACTGCCACTCCCAGAATCCCCCAGCCAAGACTGCCAAGGAATCCCAGGTGCTGTAGGTTCTGTTTCAGAAAAAGAAATCAGCCAAACCACCTCTGACTATTCCTTGCCTAAGAAAACCCTATGAAATGCGTGGGGCCTCCTTAAGTCATCAGGCGGCTTGAAGGCAGCTACGTACCATGGTGCAATGTGCTTGGCCACCTATGGAACATCTTTTCTTTGACAAGGACCATTGGATCCAAGCATTGGCAAGCTTGATGGAGCCAGGAAGCTCCATTCCAGGTCTCACTACTCCCAAGGTTTTATTTTGACACTGCCATTAATCAGCTCAGAAGGCTCCTGCAGGCAATTTCTTGCACCCGAGCTGAGTCAGAGAAGGAACCAGAAGAGCCTGCTCCAGAATGACCTTCTTTCCCAGGCCTGTTTTAGCCAGTGGCACCTTGTCTCCCGTCTGCCTCCCTCCCCCCCTTTTTTTTCCTGTGTAAGAGGAGCTGTGTAATAAGTCCAATAGTGCCCCATGGGGTGTGGCATACAAACCTAGATAGCAAGAGGAGATAACCAGGGAGAGTTTGCAGAAAAAGCCCAGGAGGGAACAGACATTGGCTGTGCTTCACTGAAACAGCTGTAGCCCCTGGCAAGAAGCGGCTGGGCTCCACAGTGCTGTGTCATCAAAATGGTTCTGCTTCCCATGGGTGTGCCACTGTGGGTAGGTTAGGCCTAGGACGTAGGATGGGAAGGGAGAAGGTGGTGGCGAGGTGAAGTGGAACCCATTGGTAGGCAAGGAATTCAGCAGTGGACCTGTGTGGGTTGGGGGTGGGGTGAGAATGCCATGAAGCGTAGAAACTGACCTTTCCAAAATGTCATGGGCTTCATGTTGACTGAAATTTTGTCAAAAGTGAATTTGGTCTTCTTGTTTGAGGGATGTTGTGGGAAGCCCAAAATGGTTCTGACAAAACTCGTAAGGTTTCTCATGGAAGTAGTGGAGGGGGGTGGGGTGGGGAATGGCACACACCCAATGTGATCTACAAGAGAAAAGGGAGATAGATCTGAAGATGCTGAAAGGTGGTTTATATTAGCTAAAGTAAAGCTAATAAAGACAGTCTTCCAACATCTTGAGATGTCTTTTCCTTTTCTCTTGTGATTACCATGGAGGTTGCCCCCGTCCTTGTTTCAGATGATGTCACACAGAGCTAACCAATTCTTGTTCAGTCTGTTTCAGCTATCTTAGGAATATGGGATGCTACCTGATATGCAGCTAGATTTTTGGTTTGTCTCACTCAGTACAATCTATACCAGTGTTTCTTCAACCCGGTGCCCTCCAGATGTTCTGGACTTTAACTCTCAGAATACATGACCATTGGACATCCCAGTTAGGTCTTCTGGGAGTTGAAATCCAAAATACCTGGAGGACCAGAGTTTGAGAACCACTGGTTTCCACAATCTAGTGCCGTTCTCTATGTTTAGGCCTTCAACTCCCGCAGCCCCAGCTAGCATGGCTGATGGTCAGAAGTTCTGTGAGTTAAAGTTCAAAATATCTGGAGGATACCAGGTTGGGGGAAGCCATTTTACACTGGATAGCAGAAGTTCTCCTAGTCTTTCTGAGCCCTGCCTGGAAATGCAAAGGGTTGAACCTGGGACCCGTGCTCTGTCCCGGTGATCATGACCAAACTTCTCCTTCCTTCCATCTCCCATGTTAGCATTTTCAAAGGCCAGGACTATCCTAGCTGTTTTGTCACCATGATTAGAGTGTGAGATTTGAGCAATGGAGTCCTGGATCCAGCTCACCATGGCGCCATGGAGCTCAGTTTGGTGACCTTGGACCAGTCATTTTCTCTTGACCTCCTCTACTTTGCAGGGTTGTTGTGAAGATAAAATGGGGTGGGGAGAAGATAACAGCAGGATAGAACTACATGTGACAAACAAAATGCCTGAGCAGTATGGTCTGAGGTGCCTGTCCTAGGATGCCTTGCAGTATGGCAAAAGATGTGCTCATGCCTCAAACATTGATTCATTGCCATTTGGGAAAAAAAAATGCTGGAAGGGCTAGTAGGGTCATGCTGAGAGATCCAAAGCATAGTACTATAATTAATCTGATTTAATCTTCCACTTTTTCTCACAGGAGTTCAGGATGAATAACACAGTTTTGTTAATATACACCAGTTACAGATATCTAAAATGATGAAATACAAATGTCTGCAAAAATACAGTAAACATAAAACAATTAAGCAGCAGTATAAGGACCCCCCCCAAAAAAACCCACAGATGCTTATTTCCTGAAAGCTTCTATAAAAATATATGTTTTTTACTACTTCCTGACAGGTATAAGCGTAGAGGACAGCATGATCTCAAACAGCACAGAATTCCAAAAATTGGGTGCCACTGCTGACAAAGCCCTGCCACATGTGGTAGCCCTGGAGGCCATGTTGGGGTCTCAAAAGCCTGGGATGGTTTATTTTATTATATTACATTTAAATGTATGTGCTGCTCTTCCACCTCAGCGGTGCTCGGAACAATCTGCATCTGAGAATAAAAGTGCAACAGCATCGTAAAGAAAAAGTCTACAGCATCAAAACTAATTTTAATAACGTTCAAGTCAGTGTGATTGAAGATGGAGATACAGGCTGAGTATCCCTTATCTGAAATACTTGGGACCAGAAGTGTTTGGATTTCAGATTTTGGAATACTTGCATATACATAATGAGATATCTTGGAGATGGGACCCAAGTCTGAACATGACATTCATTTATGTTTCATATACACCTTATATACATAGCCTGAAGGTAGTTCCATACGCAATATTTTTAATAATTTTGTGCACAAAACAATGTTTGTGTACACTGAACCATCAGAAAGCAAAGGTGTCCCTATCTTGGCCACCCATGTGAACAATCTGTGGTTGTCTGGGGTTTTTGAGCATTTTGGATTTTTCAGATAAGGGATACTCAATCTGTAGTAAGAACTGGAATTACCAAGCCTGTAACTTTCCCTTTCTGCTCCGCACACCAGAGTCTGTTTCAATGGGAGTACTTCCTTTGAGAAAGTCACTTTTGGGGTGATCTCTCTGTATGGCAGATGTTGGAAGTAGTTTTCCTCTTGAGAAAATGAGGCTCCTGCTTGCTCTGATGATGATCTTTGCTTTCTTACCTATCTAGAAAGCTGGACAAGGTGCAGCCCTGAGGCTGCATGTGGCCCTCAAGAATGTTTTGGTGGCCATTGACACCCCCAGAATCCCCAGACTGACCTTTTTCTGGCCAAAAAAAGGAGAGGGTAGATGGCTGCTCCTGGCAGCTTCCAGATGCTATGATTTAATATTAAATAGATTGTAAAAGGGAGATTGCTCTAACAGCAGGTGGATTGATTAAATCAAGAAATCCATAGTTGCCCTGAGTTTGCAAGACCTGAACAGGGCAGTTGTTGACCAGGGCTCTGAGTGGGGGTGTCTCCCATTCATGGGGTCATCATAAGTCAAGGTTGTGACTTCATGACAAATAACAACAAGAAGCTGTACTGTTTAGCATAAAAGAAAAAAATCAAGAATCAAAAGTGGAATTCCAACCGTGTTGGGTTTTATTTTTATTTGTTTATTTCTCAGTAGTCCATGCGGCCCCCAGATGGTCCAGGGGTATAAAAGTGGCCTTCAGACCTGTCACAGTTACCCACCTCGGCTGTACAGTATGATTACAGTGCATGTCATTTTGCAGAGCAACAAAAGAGCTCTTTGCCCCTAGGAGTGTACACTGTGAATTTCAAGTAGACCAGGACAGGTTTAGTGTTTGCTTCTTTTCCAGGTAGCAGTGGCTCTCTCTGAACCCAGCAGATCTGGTTTCTCGGTCTCGCAGGCGCCTCGCACCTGGCGCTTACTGTTTGGGTCCCCCTCCCTTAGCTGTATTTGTTTATGGGGCTGTGTGTGCTTGTGTGCATCTGTGTGTCTCTGCTTTTACATCTGTTTGCTGTTCCGCACGAGGCAAAACGAGATCCATTAGAGTGTGGGGGTATGGTAGAAACACAGCAAGAGATGTGCTAACTTTCTAATTAAATAATAGAGGAGTGAAAATGGCTCACTTACTCAACCGCATTAGCTGAGATTTGCAGAGCTTGGGCACCCAGGCTTCTATTCTGCACTGAGTGCAGGAAAGGAATGGGAATAAGGTTTGAATGTATTTGGGAAATAGTTGGAAAATATGTTTTTGAGTGTCCAGAGACCCTGATGATGAGAATCCTGGACTGACAGGAGTCTTCACAATTCAAAACTTATTGTGTGCAACATTCACACATTTTTATTTTATTTTATTGCACAGAACACAGCATTTTCTACACTAGAATCAACATTTCTATGCAGAAAATAATATCTCCATCAAAACACTACCAAGAGATTTTCAGGGATCATGAGACCATCTCTTTGTCTAGTCATTCTCACTCAGCCTTTGGTCCTACAGCAGGTTTTCTGGACTTTAGGTCCTAGATGCCCTAGCTGGCAAAGTCACCAGTCAGGGTTTTTGAGAGTTGAACTTCAAAATATTTGGAGAGCTGAAGGATGAGACCAATGCCCTAGTCCAGTAGTGAGCCATCAAGCAAATATCCTGGGCTATTAGCCAGTAATCCACCTAATAAAGGAGTAATTGTCCAACAGCTGTAACAATACTGTGCACCATTGCAAGTTTCTCCAATGTCATACTGCACTGGGGATGTAATTCTTCACTAATTCTCTTCTTGAAGAAGTAATTTTAGCAATTTTCTTCCTACTGCCAGTAAGTCTTTGAAAACCATGCAGTTTTGCAAGACTGTATTATGCACAAAATTCTCATGTGGTTGTTTTGTACAGGGAAATAGCATTTTCTGTGTGGGAAACAGCATTTTCTGTGTAAAATATAATCTTGTCTGTGCAAAAAATGCTATTTCCTGTACAGAAAAGTCTGTTTTCTGTGCATAAACAAAACAAAACACCCAGTTGTGAATTTTGCACAGCTTAAGTACAGAATGACTCCCGTATCTGCAGGACTGATACCCATGGTTTCACTTACCTGCATCTGAAAAAAAGATGTTATCTCTATGCATTTTCTAGGTCCTCCAGAGCAGTCCTATGGTCAACTTCTGGTGGAATTTGACTGTAGTGTCTCTCTGAAGGACCTCCAAATGCCTAGAGAGAACACCTCTCTAGGCATTTGGGGGGTCTTCCAGCATGAAATTCCACCACAAATATAGGGTTTGTTACTATCCATGATTTTTGCTATCTGCAGCAAGTCCAGGAATGTATCTTCCATGGATACGGGGGAGGGGGTTGTAGTGTACTGAAATGTGGAGTCTTTAAAATCTTTATAGTTCTCAAAGACCACCTTGCCACTGGGAGAATATTGATAAAATTACCCATTGCTTCCTTCAATAGTGGAATTAATGAAGAATTACGTCCCAGTGTAGGATTTGCATTTCAGAAAGCAGCAACTGAAACTGTCTTGCTTTTCTTTATTTAGGTTATGTCCAAAATACAGGCTAGTTATGTTTTTCCCTCTAGGTGTTTACCCAGTTATTTTTTTAAAAAACAAACACTTAAAACCCCTCTTAATAGAACAGAACATTGTTGAAAAAAATTGTGCTTCATAACAGTGGATGTGTCTAAGAGACATATAGTATACGTGTGTGATGGAGGCTATAAGTGTTTCTGCACTACCTAGTTACAGCACTATGATAACACTTTAACTACCATGATTCCTTCCTAAGAAATCATGGGATTTGTAGTTCAGTGAGGAATTTTGATCCTGGGATTTGTAGTTTGGTGAGAGAGTTCGATTTCTCTCTTCGTGTTTTCTGGTTCACACTCTTGCACTAAAGCACTAGAGCAAATGAGCAGATAATTCTAAGTCCTTCATTGAACTATAAATCCCAAGATACCATAGATTGGAGACATGATTGTGAAAAGGGTATCCAGCTGCTGTAACTGTGTAGTGAAAGTACACACATTGCACACACATTAGGCACCAAAACTAGATTAGTTGCTGTATGTTGGTGCCTTGGCAGAGCTTGCAAACATTAGCACTAATGCAAGCACGTTGCCATCGGATGCCTTAAAAAAATGTTAAGATGCTACAGAAATACTACAGAAAATCCATTTGTTACATTACAGTAGTTAGTTAACATACTCATCAGGTTTTTTTGTTTGTTTGTTTGTTTTTGAAAGAAACTATTAAAATTACTAAAAGTTGCCCCCAATGGCCAACCTCTGTAAAATTGCCCCTGAAATTAGCAGGTGGCTATAACATGAAATATTAATTCTGACTCAAAATATTTGAGGTCATTGGCATTTAGCAATGAAATTAACAAAGTTCAAACTTGTTTTTGGGAAATTCCAGGTACTCAGTGTAAGAAAACAGTTTTAAATCAACGGCTTCTGAACTCTGGAGCCCAACAAGGTTAGGTTGGTGGGACCCAAGGGAACGTCTGTCAGTCTAGATGGCACAAGTCCTCTATGTATAATCCAACGCAGGTGAGGTACAAGGGTGTACTGAAGGGCCAAGGATTAGATGTGCAGTCAATACCCAACAAGCATCAAGATAGGGATTGAAAGAATAGCTGTAATTATTCATTCCCAGGTCAAAAAGGGTTTCTTATCAGTTGAGAAAACCCATCAGGAAGAATAATAGACCAGCTAGAATTTTGTGCAATTTTCTCCTGGTATTTTCAGTGTTCCAAAGTATTGCAGAGAAATTACTCTGCAGAAGAAAAATGTGCATGTTTTTGGTTGTTTTTGTGGAGCCCATCTCCTCATTTTCTGCATGGAGAAGCTATTTCTTACACAAAAATAAGGGGTTTTTTTGGTGCAAAAAAACCCTCACATGTTCTTCTCAGAATAAATCCTCTACTACACTCTGTGATGTTTGACTATGGGGAGAATACTGCCCTGCAACAAAGAAAGCACTAAATATAATTGAGGATTCACAGCCTGAGGCCAAGATTGCAGGGAACAGAGGAAAGTCTCTGTCACAAAGAGAAATTAAACTGGAGAGCAGGCTCTGAGTCTATGGTCCTTTATAGGGCTGTGTGGGCTGTGATTGGCTGCTGTGATCAGCTGATGGAATCAGATAGCTAAATGGCAACCGATAGACTCAACTGCTCAACAGAAGAAGTAGAGCGTCTGGAAGGTTGCAGGCAAGATGCTGGGCTCATCACCACCCTCTCATTTTGGCCCCTTCCATTTTGTGTGAGGAGGCCATTCCAGCACTTCTGTAAACTTTCATGGGAGGTGGTAGCCCAGATGTCTCCTCTCTCTTGCTCTTCCATGACTTGAGGCCAGCTGAAGAAGGCTTTGGGTAGAATGTCAGGGCAGGACTTATTCCACAGTTGGCAGCTGTCCTTGAGCGCTCCTTCGAGGAAACAGGCAACAGTGTCTTGGGATACAATAAGAAGTCTGTCTGGGTGTGAAATTTGGGGGCTGGAGCAAAGCTCTTCAAGGCCACACAGATTCATAAATAGCCTTGTTTCTCCATCAAGGCTTTGACACATATTACCATTGCCAGATGTGAGGATGGGCAGGTTCTGATTGAATGCCTGCTCACGGCCTCTATAGGTTTTCTTCTTTCTCTTTGGAATCCTAAGCTTCCATTCTAGATGGACCAATAAAATATCCCAGTCTAAACTTTCCTCTTCATGCCAACCTCTTCCAATCTGCATTTCTCCAGATCCTTTTTCTTTGGGGGGGGGGTGTGACTGTCCCTAACCATTGGCATCATTGGCCATGCTTCCTTTAGCTGATAGATATTGTCAGCCCTGCCATTGTGTTAGAAAAGACTCCGAGCTTGGAAATGTTCATGGGGTGGGGTTTACAGCTCCCATAATTCCCTAGCCACCATGGCTTATCCTGGGGGTGCATTCCTGTGGTTCATGGGATGGAGTGAACAAACTACAACTCTACAAATTGTGATTAAAATCATGTGGCTCTATAGATGTTGTGAGATTGTAGCTCTACGCATTCCTCATCTTTGGCTGTTGGAGTTGCAGTCCAACATCATGTGGAGTGCTGCTTGATTCCCATTGTTATTGTGTGCCTTCAAGTCAACCCTAGGATTTCTTGGCAAGGTTTCTTCAGAGGGGGTTTGCCTTTGCCTTCCTCTGAGGCTGAGAGAGTGTGACTTGCCCAAGGTCATTCCATGGCTAACCAGGGATTTGAAACCTGGTCTCTCAGCATCCTACTGCAACATTTGAACCACCACACCATATTGAGTCAATTGTTGTTTGAGGTTTTCCTATCTGGTAACCCTAATATCAGTATGCTGATGGTATATTACTTGCTTCTATATGTCCTGCTTTCCTTACTCTGGGGAGACTCTTTAGTACGTGTCTTCAAGCTGACTCATGCAGACCATCTCCTAGAGTTTTCTTGGCAAGATTCATTCCATTGCCTTCCTCTGAGGCTGAGAGTGTGTGACTGGGCCAAGGCCACCCAGTGGGCTTCCATGGGCAAGCAGGTATTGGAGGCTGAACCCTGCTTTCACGGATTCCTAGTCCAGCACTCAGACCACTATACCACACTACCTCATCCCTGCTCTAAACTAAAGTAGTGTTGGTGGTGGAGAGGACACTGCCTTGCTCTTTAGTTTTATGGAGATTGCCTTAAAAAAAAAAACTAAATAAATGGCCAGGTCGTTTTTCTTTTCTGTTGGGTTGGCAACTCTACACCCTCTCTTCCCCAGCATCTCTGGCTAGTTTTAGAAGCTCCCCGTCTCTGTGGCACCTTTCCCCTGGCCCTGAGCTCACAGTGAGATATATAATCTCAGCTCCAAACAGCAACAAGCAGTGGAAAGTGTTTGCTGATGTCCTTCAACAATGCAAAACTGACCTTTCTGCTGTTTCCAGAAGACGGGAAGCACAAGCAATTCTTCACACAGCCCTCTAAGTGTCATTGGCCTGCAGTTTCCAGCATCCCTGGCAAACACAGCCAATGATGATGAATTTTGGAAGCTGCAGTCCTGCAACATAGGGAACGGTGCACGATTCCCACCCCTGTTCTAAGATCATTGCACCATCCTTAAACCCAGGCTTCACAAAGGGAGAATGGGCATGAATTCTGGCTCACCTCTGTCTTCAGAGGACTTTCCTTGACCAGCTCTCTGCTGTGGTAGAATGGAGACCTCAAAGATAAGGCCAGGAGACTTAAGCTAGTCTTGAGGTGGAGCAGCCTGATCTTTCATTTGTCACAGGAACAAATTATCTCCATTCAGGTCACAGAATGAAAACCCTAGTAGTGGTGGTGGCTTACAGCTTCCATATTACTTTGAATGAATCTGCTTTAGTCTGAACTTTAAAGGTCCTCTCCAAGGTATTGTGTCTGCTGAGGCCATAGGGTTCAGTACCTTGGATAGCGCCATTAAAACCTACAGTCGATCCACCCTCCAGTAACATTGAAATGATCAGCTGCCACTGTTTGGTTAGAAAAAAGGGCCTGAACTAATGGTTTTTCCTCCAGACCTTGGTTGAAGGGGAAGAGGATAGGTATTCACACAGCTCTATGAGTGAGGTGTGGATTGAATCAGCTTTGACTAGAATAGTGGTTCCCAAACTCTGGTCCTCCAGGTGTTTTGGACTTTAATTCCAAGAAGCCTTAGCCACCTCGGTCAATAGTCAAGGATTTGAGGAGATGAAATCCAAAATACTGAGAGGACTAGAGTTTTGGAACTACTGGGAATATAAGATGAGCCTTACCAATTCAGACTAAAAGCCTATCATATCCAACACTCTGTTCCCACAGTAGCCAGCCAGTTTATTTATATTTCTGTATTTGTTACAATATTTATATAATACCTGGTATGAGTAAACTCCTTTTAATTTCCTGGCTCAAGCTTAGCAACAAACTTTTCTAACAATATGTCAACCAAAGCTAAGAAAAGATCTCGGACTAGCCCTAGCAAAACCACAGAAGCTCCTGAAACTTCCAAAGCAGAGAAACAGAGGAGGATTGATGCTTATCTTACTCTGGGGGATGTGTTGCAAAGTTAGTTTTATTTCCACTGCTCCAGAACTCTCTTTGTCTGCTATTAATAAGGTATCACAGACATCTGACTCAAAACAAAGTCCTTCATTATTGCAGAACTGTTAACTGTTGCTTTAATAACTTTCCAGATTTGGAAAACAACGGAGTTAACCTTCCAAAAAACAGCTGCTTGTAAGTCTTCTAATTATACTACACAGCCAGATGGAGGTCCTAAGCCATTTGGGCTTTAAACCTTATCATGATACCAGCACCTTGAATTCAGACCAGAAGTGTATTGGCATCCACTGCAGTTCCTTTAAAAATGGTGTTGTATGGTTCTTCAGTCAGCAGTCTAGCTGCAGCATTTGGTATTAGCTGTAGATCTGAGTGGTTTTCAAAGGCAGCCTCATGCAGTTGTCTCTAAGAAACTCACCAGTAGGATATGAATGCAGCTTCATCCTTCATGCCATTTTCCCCAACAACAGATATACAGAGGCATCCTATTTCTGGTATGATACGTAATGTGGCGGTGTAGTAGTTTGAATGTTGGACCAGGACTCTGGAGACCAGGGTTCAAATCCCTGCTCAGCCATGAAAACCCACTGGGTGACCTTGGGCAAGTTACACTCTCTCAGCCTCAGAAAAAGGCAATGGCAAACCTCCTCTGAACAAATCTTGCCAAGGAAACCCTGTGATAGGGTCACCACAAGTTGGAAATGACTTGAAGGCACACAATGACAATATAATGTTTAGTCATCCTGGCTAGTTTCCACCCAAGCATGTATCCCAGTTTGGCAGCCATCATTATACCTTGTGTCAGTGAGTTCCGCTGTTTAGCTTGGCTTTGTGTGATGGACTCCCTTTTACTTGAATTGCCTGCCATTTTAGCTTCCAGGGACGACCCCATTGGGTTCTAGTATTATGAGAAAGGGAGGAATGCATCTTCTCTATCCACTTTCTTTGTATATAACCCACTAACTGCTATGCAACTGCATTAAGCTGAGCCAGTCCGTGGGTCCTTGGTGTTGTCTATGCTGAGTGGTGGAAGATTTTGGGAATCTTGGACAAGGCCCATTTCCCAGGTCTGCTTTCTGCCTGAGATTTTTCAACTGGAGATGCCGGGTGTGTGTGTGTGAACCAGCTTTCCCCATGCAAAGCAGCTACTGTTCCCTTGAGCTACTGTTGCCCTTCATTCTCACATTCAGACATGCGTCATATTTGTCAGGGCTTGTCAACATATGTGTGCAAATGACAGTGTTCACCAAGTGGTGGGCAATTGGATGTAAATATTTGGTACGTGAAGCTCTCTGCTCTGTTCTCCCTTCCCCCCCCCCCCACGACTGATGCTGCGTCTCCGGGTGTGGCTTTTTTTCCCTAATGCTTCTGAGGGAAATATGATGAGGGAAACAAATCCTTGTTGATCCTGCTAAGCCACTGATGATGCACTAGATTAAAACTTACCAGGCATCTACTGCAGGTTTCTGGAAGTATCCTCTGGGCCAAGAGGCATTCTGGGAAAGTGTGTGCTGTTATGTACAGGTAGGACATGGCCTGGTTTTACAGCAGTTCTTTCTGAATCCACACTTGCCTTCTCTTGTGGTGTTTTGTGGCTGGAGGAGTGCTTTGCTCTTTTCGAACTTGCCCTCTCCTTCCTCTTTCTCACTTCCCTCTCTTTTCTCCCCTCCCTTTCTTTTCTTCTCCTGAGTGCATATTTTGGTCCTCCCATTGCTTTGCTCTTCCTGGCATCACACAGATGTTCCCTTTGCCCTCTCAAAGCCTGCATGTCTCTTTTGGTCTGTGCTGGACTCACAGCTGTCCTGCTGGGTGTTATTTATAGCCAAAGCTGAAAATGCAGTCGCTTTGGACATCTGTACATCTCTTCTTCCTCTGCCACGCCAGGTGCAGCGCATCCGCTTCAGGCGGGGATGTGACAGGACTGCAAAAGAGGGCAGAGCGAGCTGCTCCACACATGTGGCATGGAGGGGGCATCCTGCCTGCAGAGTATGGCCTGGAGGTGTGGGAGGTGGGAGAGAGAAGCTCGCCAAGCGATGTGTTCGGTGCCCGCTAGCTGTGCATCTGCAGCTGGCAAGGCTTGTGCTACTTAGGTTCAGTTCCAAAGCCCAGAATCCCAGGCACAGGGCAAGCTTCTCTTGGTCTCTTTCCAGAGGAGTTGATCGTTACATAGAGGGATCTTGAGAAATTGAATGTCCTGGCAGTTGGATCTCTGTTTGCCTGCCTCGAGCCAAAGTCTCTCCTGGGGATGTGCCGAGTCCCTGGTTTTTATGCTGCGCACGATGGTGGAGAGGGAGCAGCTGAATGGAGATGGATAAAATGGCAGGAGTTGAGAGGCCTGGGGAAGAACTGAAGTCTGTTTCGCTGTGCAAGCCGCTTCCCGACATTGGGTGGCATTCTTCCAGTGTGTTGTCACTCTTTAATGTGACCTGCTTGATTAATGTGACCCCTGTGGCCCCACAGGGTATATAGAACTTGAAGAGGGGCATCATCAGTAGAACATACACTTCACAGCAGTGTATGGTCCCTTTGTTGTTGTTATCTGCCTTTGACTCCAACGTATAGCAAGTCTATCATGTGGCGGGGGTGGTGGTGGTGGCAAGATTTTTTTTCAGAGAAGCTTTGCCATTGCCTTCCCATGAGGCCATAAGCATGTGAGTTGCCCAAGGTCACCCACTGAGTTTCCAAGGATGAGCGAGGATTCAAACCCTAGTCTTCCAGAGTCCTGGTCCAACACTCAAACTCCTTGCACCACTCCAGCAAAATTGTTATTCTTTGCCTTTAAGTCTACTCTGCTTTATGGTGACTGTCATTAGTATGATAGTGGCTTGATATTTCCTTCCTTCCTTATTCTAGGGAGAATACTTCTTGTTATGTGCCTCGAAGTTGACTCTGACCTATGGCAACCCTGTCATTGTTAGCCACCTTGATTCTCCCCTATATTGGGAAAAAAGCTAGATACAAATAAAATAATAATAATTACTACTATTACTACTACTGTACTACTATTATTATTTTCTTGACAATTTCTTTTTCCAGAGGAGGTTTGCCATGGCCTCCCTCTAAGACTGAGAAAGTATGACTTGCCCAAGATCATCCCGTGGGGTTTCTATGGCTGAGTGGAGGTTTGAACTCCAGTCTCCCGAAATCCTAGTCCAGGACTCAAAGCAGTACACCATTCTAAATCTGTCTGTTGTTAGTATGGTCTATATTTATACAATCAGCCTTCTGTATCCATGGATTTGGCATCCACAGATTCCACCATCCATAGCTTGAAAATATTAATAAAAAAGTCCAAGAAGCAAACCTTGATTTTGCCATTTTATATAAGGGATACCATTTTATTATGCGATTGTATATAATGGGACTTGAGCATCCATGGATTTTGGTATCCACAGGGGGTCCTGGAACCAAACCCCAGCAGATACCAACACCGTTCTGTACTTTTGGACCTCAGGTAGCTGCTAACATTCTCCCCTCTGGTGGTGGTGCTGAACCACAGAAAGCAATTTCACCACATTTTTGGCCCTTTTTGATGCATTTCAGGCCAAGGAGACATTGTTTCCCAACCACACCCCAATAGGAAGTGACCTAGAAGTCAACTTCTATACTACTTCTGGAACCTAGGTGGGCAAAGATGGACCAAAGACATGGAGGATGTGGGCGCCATGTTGTCTACAAAATTGGGATGGTAAAAAAGCCAGCTTCAGGGCCTGTGAAAAACACTTCCCCCATCCCAGTACTATGTAGTACAGAGGTGGGTTACTTGTAGCCCTCCAGATGTTTGGGGGCTATAATTCTAGGTAAGCCTGACTGACAACATCTGGGAAAAGGCACAAGCTGCCCACTTCTGACAGTGTATTTCTAAAATACTCAATTCTTCTTGTATATCTCTCTTTCTCTCTCTCTCTGAGCAATCCTTCCAGTACCCCTGTCAGGTATTCTTGTAGGATTGTTATCTTTATAGTGCATCCTCTGGACTGCAGTCTAGTGGCTTGCTTGAGGTCACAGTTGGGGTGAAATGTGAACTGTTAGCTTCCTAGCTTACAGCTTTTTCTCTTAATCAGTGGTGTTTCATTGGTTCTTAGTGAAAATTCAGATATTTCAAAGAGGATTGAAAAGAATAGGGGAAACAACCATTAACTGCATCCACTGAGAACAGCAGAGGAAGAACATGGATTTAAATTACAGGAAGGTCGGCTGAGGATAGAGGTTAGGAGAAACTTCCAAATTCAGTTCGAGTAATGGAATACGCTGGCTAGGATTATCTTTCCATAAAAGAGAGAGTGCATACATTCTGTTACTGTACTGCATAGCAGAGAAATTTCTGCTGGGCAAATAATTCATCATTAAAACCAAAGGTAGTGAGTGTTCCCGTTGTTTGTTTTTTTTCAAAGCTGTCAAGTTTCTAGCCCTTAAGGATATGGAGAAAGATTAGCTTCAAAGCAAATGCCTTGGTGAGGCCAGGGAGAGCTGACTGTTAGAAGTCAGTTCAGTTTTGCTTGAGTGTAATTTTTAATTTCGTTTTTACATGCTTACATTGCAGTTAATTTGTCTCCAGGAGCCTGCACACAGGCTGGTAACAACCTAGAATCATATAGATAAGATGGTATCAGGCGATGATTCTGAGGTTTATCTCTCTTTGCTGCTCCCTGGTTGGAAAATATAGTCTTGGGCTGCTGCCACATGCCAGAAATAATTCAGTTTGACACTGCTTTAACTGCCATGGCTCCAACCTATGGAACCCTGGGATTTGTAGTTCATAGAGTTTTCTGACAGAGAAGACTAGATAGCTCAGAAAACTATAAATCCCAGAATTCCATGGCATTGAGCCATGACAGTTAGAGTGGTGTCAAGCTGCATTATTTCTGCAGTGTGGAAAAAACCTAGGAGTGGGGTGGTGGGGCTTTTCAAACTCATGAAACAAATCTTAAGGACTAGAAGCCTTAAAGAATGTAGACTAAGAATCTCAAGTTTGCTGAACACCTCATACCAGTCTTTGCCTCACTTGTCATTTTCTTTAACCAACACTTAGTTAGATCCAGCTTTGAAGAGTCTGCCAAGTCCAGATTGATTTCAAACAGGTTTCTCAATCCATCTCTTGCAATTTACAGTTGGTTAATCTGATGCTGCACAATGCATGTAATTGATTATTCCAGTAGCTGGTAATCTATGCATCATGCACCTGGCACATTCATTACCTAAGTGTGGAAATAAGGGAATTATGGTGGCTCCAGTGGTGAGGCTGCTGTGATTCTGCGCAGTCATGAGTTTATCACGTTGCAACATGGAGGCATTACAACATGCCCTGGTGAGCTAGAAGATCATTGGTTCCTTTTGCAAGATCATTTCTGCAGCAAAGGCTCACTGACTTCACACACTGCTGGCTGAGACTAGACGGCAGCTTGGGAAAAGTACATTTTGTACTATAACTCATAGAATCCCCTGGCCAAACATAGCTACTGTGGGAACCGAGTCCAAAAAAGCAACTTTCTTTAGCCTACAACATGCCCAGTAGCCCCTCTAGCTTCATGTTTTGAGACAAGATCAGTGGAAGGAAAAAATGGTGGTTTCCAGGTCAGGGGGCAGTGATGACTCTGTTCCGGATTTTAGTCTGAATGTTGTCTTTGAATTTTTCAGGAATTTTAGAGGAGTCTGAATTCTAATCCAAATGTTAAAGGAGCTTTCTGAAATTTTGAACATATTTGGAGGAGAGTGCTTAGCACTTTGGACAGCTCCTTTAAAGTTCAGACTAAAACCCAAAGTGGGTTCCCTGCCCCTTGGGAAGCTGTTAGCTGCCAAGGCAAATCTTCTTTTCAGACCACTCTTTTCATAGCTGCTGAGCTTCTCGTGGAGAGCTCTAGTTGCACTTCCAAACACACCACAAAGTCACCCAAAAACACAAAGTGAAAAATGCAAGTTTATGTTAGAGCAAAGTCATTGGGAGAGAAAAGAACATATTTGGCTGCACCACTGCATTGACAGCATTGTGAGTCAACAGAAGAGCCACACAGTCAGAAAAATAGTAGCCAACTCAATGATAGTGGTGTCAGTACCTGAAAACAAAAAGCAGTATTTAAAATACACAGGTGGGCAAATACCCTTGTGAACATCCTCATTAACAACAAATTTCTACGTGTCTATGCAAGCTTTTGAGTTCTCCAGAATTACCTATTCTTCATCAGAATAGGTGGCTCCAAAGAGAGTGTGTTGCCTGGGGCAGGGGAAGCAAAGCAGTCATATAATTTGGCCAGACATTGTAGCCCCAGAGGTCTGCAGCAATGTGAGCTCTGCAGTATTGCTGGCTCTCAATGGCTTGTTACTGTTTTCTGTGTTTCCAGATGGACTCTGACTTAGGGTGATACAGGTCACTCCCTGTTTATGTGGAATCAGTACCCATGATTTCACTTATCCACAGTGTGTGTGTGGGGAGATATCTCTAGGCATGTGGAGGACCATAGAGTCATGCTGGAAGTGGTCTTTCTAGGCATTGGGAGGTCCTCCTGCATGACTATATGGTCAACATCCTCTGAAAGTTGACCATAGAATCATGACAGATGCCTAGAGAGCCAGCCACTCTAGGCATTTTCTAGGTCCTCCAGAACAATTCTAGGATTTCCATGGTGGTTTGCTATTATAGACAATTTCACATATCTGCAGTAAGACGGGAATGTATCCCACATGTAAATGGGGGCTGACCTGTACATCCTTGGCAAGATTTGTTCATGCAACCCCAACAGTTCAGAGAGAGTTTGCCTTTGCCTTCCTCTGAGGCTGATAGAGGTGGCTTTCTCAGGGTCACCCAGTGGGTTTCCATGGCTGAGTGGGGTTTGGACCCCGGTGTCCCAGAGTTGTAGCCCAGCATTCAAACCATGCTGGCTCAGAAGCTTAATCAAGGTATATTCTAGGAATAGGTGTCATGGGAAGCATACAATGTGTCCCTCCTAGGGGAATCCTATGCTCCCCCCCAACTGAGCCCTCCTTCTCCTCTTCCTTGGGGTTAGACCCTGCTTCTCTTCCCTTTCTTTATTTTCCTCTGACGTTAAGCACAGTGGGGGGTGCAGGCCTGCAGGCCTTATATTAAAATTTTATCTGTGTTTTTAAATAATACTTTTAGCCTGCAGTATAAATACTAAAAAAAAGTGTTTATGGTTCCCCCCTCCCCCCTTTGCCATTCTGCCTTCTATCTTGGAGCTGGAAAAATATTGCTAGCCTGGGGTGAAGCATCTTTCACTGAAATTTATAATTGCTGCTTTCAAGCGATGTGGAAAATGAACCTTCCTCTCCCCTACCCAGCCTGGCACCTCCTAAGAATTTATTTGCAGGGTTCTGTGTATAATTAGAGGAAGTGTCCTAGGAAATTTTAATTATTTAAAGGTGTGTGAGTGTGTGTGTCTGTGTGCATGCGTGCCCAGTCTTTAGGGAAGCTGGTGGTCTTAGGTTGCTAGGTAACTCACTCCCGGGATAACCCAAACTCAGTAACTCAGTTTCTTCTGGATCACACCTGAGGAATCACAGGTAGGCATTTGAATCTGTTGCTCATTCCAGGGACCCTTCAAATGAACACAAGTGGCTGGGCATTTAGTGGAGGGTGGTGCAAGCTTCGGCCTTCTTTTGTTCTGGAGCTCCATGAGTCAGGTGGATACTTCTTGCTCCAGATCCCCACTGCATGGGGCTGGGGCCAGTCCTCCCCTCCCATAGGCCAACTCTCCCTCAGGCTCCTGCACCCCCCAAGCAACTCCCAAAGACTTCCATTTTCCCCTGTAGTCCTTCTCAAAATGGCAACAGGAAGTGATGTCCCGTCATTGCTTGTCTCCATTTTAAGAGGCACTGCAGAGTTGGGTGTAGAATGGGATTTTGGGGTGGCTGTGAGGGTGAGGCTCTGTTCATGTGTTGTCATGCATTTGGGGGACTTTCTGCATGGTTTGCAGGCAAAAACTGCCTGAAAAAAACCTGGAATTTACCCAGAGAAGGGCAACCAAGTTGATCAAAGTTTTGGAAACCAAGCCTTATGAGGACTGATTTAGAGAGCTGGGGATATTTAGCTTGGAGGAGAGAAGACTGAGAGGTGACATGATGGCCACCTTTTAAATATCTGAAGGGAGTCATGTAGAAGACAAAGCCGGCTTGTTTTCTGCCATTCCAGAGACGAGAACACAAGCCAATGGATTGAAATGACGAGAAAGCAGATTCCACCTAAACATTAAGAAGAAAGAACTTCTTGACTGTAAGAGCTGTCCGACAATGGAACGGACTGCTTCAGAGGGTGGTGGACTCTCCTTCTTTGGAGATCTTTAAATAGAGGTTGGATGGGCATCTTTCAGGAGTGCTAGAGTTGTATATTCTTGCATGGCAGGGGGTTTGGACTAGATGGCCCTCATGGCCCCTTCCAACTCTAAAATTCTTATGATTTAAAAAAGGTTGTGTGGTGGACTACAGGGGCTTCAGGGGCCATTGAAGTAGGGTCCAGGTGTTGCATAGAGTCTGTGAGCTGCACTTTGCCTTCCAAGCTGTAGCCTTACAGTATCCTGATGCTTATTGCTCACTTCCACCCAAGAACTGAGGGCAGCCTGAGGAAGTGCATGTCATTTGCAGAGTTGTAAAAAGTGTTTCATTCTTTCATCTCCCTTGGGGCTACCACTGTTGTGCCATTTTCATGGGGATCAAAGGGTGCTTTGGTTAAATGTTCTGTTAAATGGACCTCTCATCTTTCCTGTTTTATTCTTTTTGGTTTTTGGCATTTTACTTGGGGGCATCAGATTAGACATAGGGTCTGTGTATGGCCCACACCTCCACTTTGCCCACCCCTGTTGTATAAAGTGAGTTCTGAAGGGACTCCAAAGGTTAGAAAAATGAGTTGGTGCCCCAGACTGTCACTCCCTCCTCCCTTGGAGAAAGTGAGAAGACCAAAGCTATTAGCTTCTGCAGTTTGGGTTCATTGCCTTTTTGACTTAGGGAGGCTGGCTCAGGGGATCTTGATGGAGGCTGTTGGCTCTGCCCATGACTGCCCAGGGCAGAGGTGGAGAAAGCAACCCCCACGGAAGAACCAGAGGATGCTGGGCAAGGATGGCTTGATCCTTGACCAGAGGTGGCAAGGTTGCCAGCTTCCATTAGCTCTCTCCAAGGCCATCTGTCTGTGCTTCAGGGGCTCTGTGCGCTGGAATTTTTGTTTTGTTTTTTTGTAAAAGAGCATCTTCCTTAGAAATAGAGAAGAGGGGCTGGAATAATTCTTCACAGCAACCCTGTCAAAAACAAGGAGGCATCCAAGGAGAAAAACAGGAGCCATTCAAGAACTGCTTATATGGGTCAGATGCTCTGTGTGTGTGTGTGTGTGTGTTACAGCTCCCATCTACTTCCTATAGAAGAGAGATGGCAACTTGTGGCCTCCTAGATGTCATTGGACTGCATCTCCCATCATCCTTTACCATTGGTTATGCTGGCTAGCAGTGATGGGAAGTTGCACCTCCCAAATATCTGGAGGTCCAGAAGTGGGTCACTCCAGCTCTGGGATGTGGATAGCAAACCATCTTATGCACCTCTCACAACAGGGGTGGGGAAAGAGCAGCCCATGGACCCCAGTTTGTGCTCCCTGAAGCCACCACAAAGCCCCTAGCCCCCCAAATTAATTTTGTGACATATCCCCTCCCCCCCGGGTTAAAACTATATCAGAATGCACTGGTCTTGCACCCACAGCCCTTCCAAGCTCCCATGTAGCTTAACATTGTTTTTTTTTTAAAAAAAAACAGCCCTCCAAATTGACCAAAAAATCAACAGAAGATGAGAAAGGAAATGATGTGACTTCCAGTTGCATTGGGTATGCTGGTACAGCAGCAAAAATGGTCCCTGCTCCCTCTGTGGCTTCCTGTCTATGCATTCCAGACTCAGCCAGACATCAGCTTAAGGTTGCAGAATTGGTGTTGTGCACATGGTATGTGTGGATGCACATTCCCAAGCAATGCCTCCTGATTAAACAGGTGTCGCAGTACCTCTTCAGGTTGCACATTCAGGTGTGCACTTGATTGTGCACCATTGCCATTCAACACAATCACAGGGTTGCATCACACAATCAATGTAGAATTCTACATATGGAAATTGATGCCATGCAACCCCACTGTAGTATTTCAACCTTCCCATTGACTTTGCTATTATGCTGAGGCAAAAGATCTCTCCCCTCCATTCCCCTCCCCCAAATGGTGGTTGTCTGTTCAGACCTGGGTTTTGGGGCCCAGAGGATATTTTGAGGCCAACTTTCCTGTTGTTGTTGTTGGGTGCCTTCAAGTTGTCTCTGACTTATGGAGACCCTCAGGCAAGCTAATGTGAGTTTTCTTGGCAAAATTGATTCAGGGGAGGTTTGCCATTGCCTTCCTCTGAAGCTGAGAGAGGGTGACTTGCCCAAAATTACCCAGTAGATTTCTGTGGCTGAGTGGGGCTTTGAATCCCATTCTCCCAAAGTCCTAGTCCAACACACAAACCACTACACCACGCTGGTTCACTTTGAGGCCAGCTAGAAGTGACATAACCAGCTTTTGATGCTTAGTCTTGGATTCTGAAAGATGAAATGGGCAATTTAGACAAATTATTTTGCTTGTCTTGGTAATCCCATGAGATACCTAACACAATCCTATAGCTAGAATAGTTTCCCCATTCCCTGCTCAGTTAGGGAGATGTTACATCTAGGAGACAGAGCAGAACATGGGGTTACATGGTTGGGCATGCATGACTTGTTAGTGAATTTTGACATGGTTCAGGCAAATGTGCATTCATGATTAAGTGTAGTGTGTATGTGCAGCTGTCCACCGCAATACACAACCCACAAATAGGTCTGAACAGTTTCATTGGGGAAACTTACATATGTTTAAAACACCAGTGGGACTCTGGCCATTATTTCAGGTAGAAATCTGGTATCAAAATGGTTTTGGAGGTTGGATTCCAGACATAAATCTAAACAGAGTGATGCTTCTCCATCTCCAGAGGATGATGGGAGTTGTAGTCTCACACATCTGAAGAGGTGTGTACATCTGTAAGATATGTGGCTCTGACCTTCTCTGTGCAGCTTGATGAGAAACCTCTGCTGCATCAGTAGTTCAGAGTTAGAAATGTAATATACGGTACTCACCTCTCTGGGCTTGAATTGCCTACATTTTGGGTACTTTCCCTGTGCATAGAGACATTCATTTAAATGCTTCTTTAGTTAATATTAGCATTATGAATGATTGGCAGCAGCAGGAACCATATTGTTTGGATAATTTAACTCTTTTGCTGTTTTATTGGGAACATATCCTCATCTGCACTGCTTGCCATAAATATAACTTTCTCCAGGTTAAGAGAATCCACCAGAGATGTTGCATCCCTGGATCCCACAAAATCTTGGAGCTACTTGTCAGGGAGCTTGTGTGTGTTGGTTGGAAAAATCTAGGTGTTGTAGTCCAAAGAACTTGCTTTCCCCAAAAGTTCTCTCTTCCAGACTCTGCTTTTCCTAAAAGTTTCCTTTTCCAAGCTCTGGTTTTTCTCCCTTCTGTTCTTATATTAGAAACTTAGATAGTCTATATCTGTATGAGGTCCCTTTTCCTCTGCACCCTTGGGGGTCTCTTGGGTGAGAATTCCTTCCCTATAGCATCAGGCTGCAATTTATCTGACCAGGACGGAGGGCTCTATGCAGATAAAGCCATTAATCTCACCAGAGATTGGTGACCTGGTTTCATCTTTTCCTTTGTTTCTCTCTCCCTCCTCCAACCTCTTGTCTTCTGTTGTGGCTTCCCATCTGTTCTGAGGAAGCTGCCTGAGTGATATGCATCTGTCTGATCCAACACCTTGCTTTGTGGTTAGGCAGTTGTTCTCTTGGGAGAAGAAAGCAAGGAAGGTATGGGAGATATTATCTTTTGGGGCTTTGTCCAAGGTGAATGGCCGGCACCCAGCTGGAGTGGTAGAGCCAGTGGGTGAACTGGAAATGTGCATGTTGGATCCTGGCGAGAGGGGAACCATACTTATTCTATCTCACACACCCCATCAAAATTTACACCCCGCCTTAAAGAGATCAGGTCCCCCATAGTTCTCAAATCAGCCAGATTGAAAGAGCTGTCAGAGAGGGGGGTGAAAACAATATGTGCAAGATCCAGTGATGGACTTCTTTGGGCTTGTCTACACAATGAAAATACTCGTCATAGAATTCAAAGAGAATATAGGTCCCGTCTACATGATTTAAATATTATGTACGGTGTGCGGAAGTTCGTGCTTCGGTACACACGGCCGTTCAGATTCACACGAATCCAAAAGAGGTGGGGGGCGGTTTTCCACCCTGAAATACGCACACCCAGCGTTCGGGAGGGAAAGCGGATCGCAAAGAGAAATCCGTTCGCCGTTCGGATGGCTGATGGGTCTGTATGGTCCATTCACACACATACGAACAGGCTGTGTAGTCTGATTGGCTGGCCGAGTAGAGGGGGCAGGGCTAGCACAGAGGGGAATTGGGAGTGGCCACCATGTTGGATTCCCAGCTAGCGAGAGTCCGGTAAGTCCGTGAATTATACATTTTTTTTTTTTTAATATTGTAAATAGGGAAAACTTACTGTCCGCAAAGCAGGAGTCTTAAAAAAAAAAAAAGCAGTGGGAGATTTAAAAACCGCCGCTTGGCTTGCTCGCTGCAGCCAGTTTGGGGAAGAGGGAGTCATACGGAGTTTAGGGGGCTAAAAAATCGTGTGGGTGGTTCGTATGCATACGAACGACAGCCTATTCGTATTTTTTGCCCCCCAAATGGATTTTTTTTTATGATCGTATAGACGCACCCATAATCTGTCCAAATGCGATTTGCAGTATTAGGACA
Organism: Gambelia wislizenii; assembly: GCA_030847615.1. Classification (NCBI taxonomy): domain Eukaryota; kingdom Metazoa; phylum Chordata; class Lepidosauria; order Squamata; family Crotaphytidae; genus Gambelia; species Gambelia wislizenii. The sequence continues at coordinate 39,225,046 of JAUMIR010000007.1, forward strand.
GAGGGGAGCTAAAAACCACAAATCGCTCAGTAAAAGGATTCACGGTTTTCTCTGAAGCTTCCTGGAAAGTGTGTAGATGCACATTTTTGGACATGTGGCTATCCAAATTCGCATCACTGTGCAGTTTCGCTCAATTACCCTTTATGACCCAGGACTGGATGTTTAAATTAAAAGAAATTGCAAGAATGGACCAATTAACTTGCTGGATTAAGAACCAATCCATAAACATCTTTGGAGAAAATTGGGGAAAAAAACCCTAAAAGATTATTAGGAGAGAAATTGGGATGAAAAGGCAGTTATATGGTTCACAGACTAAATATGGAAATGCCTGTTATGCCATATTATTGTGAAGTAACAAAATGTGTAATCAATTAGGAAAGTCTGTAACAATGTATTATACAAGTTCAACTCAGCTAGAGGAGGAAGTTTCTCCTTTTTTTTTGTTTGCTTGTTTTGAACTTTTATTTGTTTCTTTTTTTTAATCTTTGCTGAAAATAAAATAATTAAAAATAAAAACAGGATCTTACCTTAAAACAAAAACTGAACAAAAAGGTCTTCTCATCTGCAGGCAGAAAGACAGCAGAGAAAAGGCCAAGTAGACTTCCAGTGGGAGGGAGTTCCATAGCCTGGGAGCAGCCACTGAGTGGTTTCTCTCCAGTGTCCTCACCCAACCTACCTATGAAGATGGTGGGACCGAGAGAAAGCTCTACCCTGCAGACCTTAAAACTGGAGTTGGCTTATATTTTGTGCAGTGCCTTGGGATCGTACATTGTTTCAGAAAAGAATCACACCCCCTGGACATGTAATTACAGTCTCCTATTTTTAAAAGAAAAGCAGCTGGTGGGGGGGGGGAGGTAGAGGACTTTTGTTTTGTTTTTGTTTTGTTCTTGGAGGCCACAAAAACAAAGGTGGGGCTCCATGCAAGCCATGGGGCAATATGATTCCCAAACCTGCTGTAAGTTAAATCACTCTTGTTACCCCTGATAACCGTTGATGGACAAGTTGAGCTGGAGGAAGAGGGTAGGGTTGTTTGCTTGCGGCCACCCACGAGTTCACAACTGCAGCCAGATCTGCCTTGTTTTCCTCCAGACACTGGACTGTTGCCCTGTGCCTTCAGGTCATTTCTGACTTATGGCGACGCTAAAACTAGCCTATTGGGAGGTTTTCTTGGCAAGATTCATTCAGATGGGGTTTAGCATTGCTGTCCTCTGAGGCTGAGAGAGCATGACATGCCCAAGGTCAACCAGCAGGTTTCCAGGTCTGAGTGGGGGGGATTCGAACCCTGATCTCCAGAGTTGAAGTCAAAAGCTTAAACCTGGTTCAGCTTTATTATGTGTTTTTCCTCCCACTTTGTAAAGTGACACTTTCATTTTATTTTATTTTATTTTTAAAAGCATCAGGGTTCTGTCCCTCTGGTTGTTGTTGGACTACCACTCCCAGCATTCCTCACCGGGCTAGGCCTGCTGGGGCTTGCAGTCCAACAGCATCTGGAGGAGAGAATGGTGCCCATCTCTGCCTCAGGATCTTACAAGCATGCTTTTAAGCAGATTATTTTCTGCCTCCTTGCCCCTGCCTTGTTTCTCTGCCCCTCACTCAGTGTTTGCTTTTGGGGGTTTGTTTTATTTATGAGCTTTTTTTTGCAAGGTCAAATCTCCAGGTTTGGCTAGACATAACCTTGGGAATACTTGGGAAAAAGCAACTGTGTTGTTTCCAAACCCAAGCTGAGATTTAAAAAGCCCACAACAACAACCCACGTCTGGGGAAGGAGCAAGCAAAAGCAGGGCATAAGGGTATGTGTTTGTAAGACAGCCTGGATTTTCACACCATGGCTGCCATCCTAATGCTTATCAGCTAGGGAGCCAGTGCAGTGTTCCGGGAGGGACAGGATGTCTGAGTAAACAAGGTGTGGGATCTGGCTGTGGGGTTTACTGTCTGCCCTTTTCCCTCCCCTCCTCCCTGCTCGATACACATTTCTGAAGGCTGTTTGCTGTATTGATTTGCCCTGCAAATAGCCTGTCCCATTCTGGATGCTGAAGCTCTGTGTTGTCAGTATACTGGTGGTCACACACACACACACACACACACACACACATTTAAGCTAGTTTTATTTGAGGTTCAGCTGTGGCTGCCACTTGGAACTCTTAGAAATTGAAATTTTCTAAAAGAATTGTGTCGTCTTTGTGAGTAAACCTGACTTGCTTCCAGGAATTGCAATTTCCAGGCTTAGAAATAGTGAGAGGTTAGTGGGCTAGTTAATTAAACCAGTTCCTTGTTTACTGCAGTCAGTTTACACATGTGGATTTAAGCCTGGATTTCCTCTGTTGTAGTTGTTGTTTTGTGTGCCTTCAAGTCATTTCTGACTAATGGCAAACCTATCACCGGGTTTTCTTGGCAAGATTTGTTCAGAGGGGGTTTGCCTTTGCCTTCCTCTGAGGCTGAGAGAGTGTGGCTTGCTAAAGATCACCAATGGGTTTCTGTGGCCAAATGGGGATTTGAACCCTGGTCTCCAGAGTCTTAGTCCAACACCCAAACCACCATACCATGCTGGCTCTCTTGTTGTACAGCTTCACAAATGCTTCTTTAGCTCTCTAGATGTGCACTGCAAATCCCATCATACTTCACTCACTGCTGACCTTCCCCTCTCTGTTGTCACCAGCAGCTTGTATTCAAAGGTACACTGCTGGTGTACATGGAGGTTCCACTAAGCTATCATGTCCCCTAGTTCCCCCCCCACACTGTAAACATTTCTCTGTCCTGGAATAAGGTTGCCTCACACTTGCGCCCAGCCACCCTACCTTTCACAGCTGATAATAGACAGATATTAAACTGGTGAAGCTTTTCACTCCCTTGCTATGCATATCAATATGAGGGATGCCCTCACCTGTTTTATTTCTGCCTGTGTAGTCATTGGAAGAAGGACTACTGTGAGGAAAATGGCAGCTGTGTTCTGGAACGGTGATTTGATGATGGTTCTTCCAACCAGGAGTGGTTACTAAAGGTCATGAATTATAATTTATTTTATTCATCAATATCCCACCCCGCATACTGGGACTTCAGTCAGCTTACAAAATATCAAAGCCAATACGGATTAATAATTGGGAAAATCCAAAAAAGTAATTTTGAAAAGCCATTAAACAATCTCTGGAATTAAAACCATCTTAAAACTGTTTTAACTGATGTTGTGTGTTTTTAATTGATGTTGTATGTTGGTCTGTTGTTATTCCCCTCCTTGATCCATGTGGGGAGGTGGGTAAGAAATATATGTATATATTTAAATTTCTTTTATTAGTTCATAAAATACAGTAGTAGCTTACATTTACAGTATGATCATGTGATATGATCCTAAACACATTGTATTCAATACCCTTTGAATTATCGTTTATATTTACCCTTTAACAATGAATCTTCAATTCTGACTTCCATTTCATTCTTCCAGACCTCTAGGATGTTGGTTGTAAAATATAGAATTCAGTGTTATATTTAACCCACTTTTAAATTGTTTGCTCCAATATTACAGAGGGGATATTTTATAAACATTATATAATAAACATTATATAATATACATTTTATAACAACATTGTATTGTCTCCCTTAAGAATAACTTAACCTTTAGTTCCCCTCTCATGTTAACTGTTGTTACATCAAATATCTGTGTAACTCTTAATCTTTGTGTTTTATTGTCCCAAATTGACCATTCCCCTGCCCCCCAAAAAAGCCAGCTACTGGTTTCCACTCTTTATTTACTCGACCCACATGTTTCTGTCCCAATTCAAATACAGTTTATCCATACTTGCCATCTCAGCCACTTTCAGCAGCCAGTTCTCTAATGTTTGTATGTCTTTATCTTTCCATCTTTGAGCAATACAAAGCCTAGCTGCTGAGACCATATATAACAATAATCTCCAATGGGTTTTCTCATCTTCTTTCTTAAGAGCATTTGTCACATTTAATATTTAATTTAAATATTGTTGTTAATTCATTAAAAGACAGAATACAAAATCAACAAAACAGCACACCCTTAAAATCCCATTGTAGTCAGTGCCTAAAAGCCTGCCAGAAGAGAGAAGTTTTCACTTGCTGGCAGAAGGGGAGTGGAGGAGCCACCTGGCTTTTTTAGGAGATAGGGTTGCCAGTTTGAAAACTGGAGATGGCTCCTCTACCTTTAACTCCTGCTGAAGTCCCGCTTCTATACAACCATTAAAAAGGTACAGGAGCCCTTCCCCATTTCCAATCTGGCAACCCTAAGGGGCTGTCTGTACAAGGCAAAAAGAAACTGCTCCACAGTAATAGCAAGTCACAGCAGCTGCTACTTGTCTTAATGGTTTTAAAGCCCCCATAAACTCATTTTATTAAATCTGCTGCCTCTCAACTTTTTTTTTTTTAAAAAAACCTATTTCCACGGTGCACATAAGTGATATTTCACCTTTACAAAAAAGAGAAAAAAAGAGAAAACCCTGTTCTATTGCCTTAGTGATTGCTTGCTAAGCTGAAAATCCAACATGGCGGCAGCGGGCACTTGCGCTGTTAGCAAGCCCCACCCCCTGCAGTCATCCAGCCAATCAGGTTTGTGTTTCCTGTTGTATGGGAAAGTGATTCATATCGAATCGCTTGTCCCAACAAGCAGGAATGCGCATTCTCTTCACTGTTTTTTAAAAACTCCGGGAAAAGCTGTGCAAGCTTTTCCTGCAGAGTTTTTGCTGTCTTTGCCCCCACCCCTCCTTAACAATACAGGAAAACAATGTGGCTTGCCATTAGGACTGGTTGTCTTCTCCTTGCATTGCGCGAGGAGTATTTTTGCTGTTTAGACAACCCCTAAATTCCACAAAAAGAAGTCTGGGAGCAGCCACCAAAATTAAAATCCTAATTGTGAGGACTAAAGTCTTAATTTAGGTTGCCAGTTTGAAAACTGGAGATAGCTCCTGTACCTTTAAGGGTTGTGTAGAAATGGGCATTTCAGCAGATGGTGGCTGTCATATAACCAGGTAGCAAGCAACAGTTGCTGAACTTTTGTCTTCTGTCCAATTATTAAAGGTACAGGAACTGTCTCGAGTTCTCCCTCTGGCAACCCTCGTCTTCATCATGAGGATGTGAGCCTGCCTTTGGCATTTCAGCCTTGACTTGTAGACGGTTCCCTGACCACATTCTTTGTGACTGAAGTTGGATCAATGGCAGTGCCAGTGGCTAGGCCCCCGGCAAGTGATGTGGCCGTCTTCAAGTTCACTACCTGTGGACCTCCATTCATCCGTCCTTTCGCCCACCCCCCTTGTCTCTTCTTCCAATTTAATCCGAATTTGGCTCAGTGAGACAATCTGTTCTTTTCTTTTTCCTCCTTTTTCCACTACCAAGTTGCCACAGTAACAGAAGGGCTGGAGGCAAAAGGAGAGTCAGCAAGAGGCTGTGGGATTCTGGGAAAATAATAAGCCCGAAGCTCATTTTTGCAAACTGGATAGAAGAAAGTAAGCCAGGGGCTTCTCCTTCCCCTCAAAGGCTGCTCTGTGCATTTGAGCAAAGCTGGTTTTGCAGCCTTAATTTTTCCTTATTATCTCTGTTTCCCCAATTTTCCTTATTATCTCTGTTTCACCAAGGAGCCCTGGTGGCGCAGTGGTTAAATGCCAGTACTGCAAGCCACCACGTCGCAAGTTCGATTCCAGCGGGCTCCAAGGTTCACTCAGCCTTCCATCCTTTCGTAGGTCAGTAAATTGAGCACCCAGCTTGTGGGGGCAATTAGCTAACACACATTGGAAACTGTTTAATGCAGTGTAGATGTGTAAATAGCTATTGCTTAAAACAATTTGTAAGCCGCTCTGATAGCCTTGTGGCTGAAGAGTGGGGAATAAATAAATAAATAAATTTTATCATAATTTTAAATGTACAGTCATCTTTGAACATTTTCAGGTTAAACATTTATTGGTGTTAGTGTTCATCAATCCACATTTCCACCCCTCATATAGACACCTGTATTTCAGAGGAAGGCAGTGCAAAACCACCTCTTGAGTATTCCTTTCCTAAGAAAATTCTATGAAATTCATGGGATCTCCATAAGTTGACAGGCGACTTGAAGGCACGTGCATACATAGAGTGGTAGTGTGGTTTGTAACTTGGACTAAGACTCTGGAAGACCAGGATTTGAATCCCTGCTTGGCCATGGAAACTCACTGGGTCACCTTGAGCAAATCACACTCTCTCAGCCTTGGAGGATGACTGTGTGTGGCAAATCCCCTCTAAATAAATCTTGCCCAGAAAACTTCACGTGATAGGTTTGGTTTGCCTTAGGGTTGTCATTAAGTCAGAAACTGATGATTGACCCCGTTGAACCCAGAAGTGGTACATTACCTGTCATGCCTGCTACATTTCTCCACACCCTCCTGTGCCTACCCATGGCCATGCTGAAATTTCGTTGTCTCAAATCATTCCGCGCCCATTCTGTTGCAGTTGCTTTAGTAGATTCCACATCCGAATCTGTCCGCCTTTGTTATTCTCTGCTCCCTGCTTCCATTGAAAGAGTCATTTGTCAAGGCAGATTAGGGGGGTAAATTTAGTTGTTCTTCAAAAGAAGCTCGTAACAAAGTCTGCCACAGACCAGCAAAGAAAAGAGTACAAAAACAGAGACACAAGCAAACAAAACCAACCAACTCTCCAATGTTCTTTTTCTTCTTTGCGGAAACATTGACGGGAAATACCTCTGCAAGAGAAACAAGAGAAAATGAATGTTTGCCTAGAGCCAGTGTTGCTTAGATGTGGTGGATTTATGCAAGCTAGAGAAGAGGTTCAACACAAAAATAAGCAAAACAAAGTAATCTTTCATGTCAGACCCCGATTTGCAGTGATCGGTAACCGTGCATGCTACACAGATGAGAATTAGCTGCCTTTCCATCTATTTAATGAAGAGCTCTGTGCAATTCAGGAGCTTGGGTACTCCTTCACCCTAAGAAATTGGCTCAGTATGAAAGATAACATTTCTCCATTTTGTCTCCCTGCCTGCCTGGTGTAATGTATTGCTGTCTGCATAGAACAATGCAAACTATCCGTTGTCCCACACCCCACCCCGGCTGAATGCATGCTGTTCTTCAGCCTTAAGGGCTAGACAGTTTGATAGCATTTAACATTAAAGCTGAAATTCTCAGTACAGGTCTCCCGCCCGCCCCCCCGGTATCCGCAGGGGATACTTTCCTGGACTTACCGTTTATAAGTGAAACCATGGATAATAGCAAACCCTATTAAAATAAAGGACTTCCAGTACAAACATACCATAAAGTTGTGTTGGAGGACCAAGAGATTCCTAGAGAGGACCCCTGTAGGCATTTCCCAGCATTACTCTATGGTATGTGTCTCTGGGCTTGTCTATACGAGGCTATAAGATGTGGACTGGTGCTCACTAATGCCAATTCACAGCAGCCTTCATTCGTCTTAACAATTTTTTTGCCAGATAGCAAGCATATGAAGCTGTCTGCGTTCATTGTTCAAATGGACATGCCTGCAATTCAAGATGGTGGGCGCGAGATAATTCCTTGCATTTTTATTGTCACTAGTTGCCATCACTAAACTATATATGTATATATATATATGTAAAAAAGCATATCCAAGGTGCAGAAGTGCGATATTCCACTAAAATAAACAGAAAAAAAGGAAAAGAAAGGTTGTTTTGTAGCGAATGTTCAGTATGATTAAAATCCAACATGGCAGTTCCAGGCACTGCCTTGTTAGAAAGCTTCACACCCCGTGTATGTCTGACCAATCAGCAATCCACTTTGGAAATGCTCAGCGCTGCGATCAGTTATCCTAACAAGTAGGAGTATGCATTTCCCCCTGCATTTTTTAAACAAAACTCAGGAAATGCTACAAAGGCTTTTTCCTGCATTGTTTTTGGAGGGTTTTTTTTTTTGCCCCCTCCCTCTGAATAATGCAATTCAACACAGGATCTCATTAGGACAGAATGTATTTCCAGCGAATTCCATGAGGAGTATTTTTGCCGTTTAGACCCCCTCCTGTTTTTTTATCCATGGATAACTGAAACCATAAATATTGGTTCTGCAGGTATGGTGGGGGGCAACCTGTACAGTAGGACCCCATATCTGCTGATTCATTATCTACTGATTCAGTTATCTGCAGGACACAAAACATCACACCTACCATAGAGTCTTACTAGAAAATGCCTAGAGAGGCATCCTCTCTAGATGTTTTCTTGGTCCTCCAAGTCAACTCTATGGTATTTTAAACCAGAAGATCCATTATTTTCAATGGCATTTGCTGTTTTCCATGGTTTTTGGTATCCACGCCCCCCCCCGACCCAATTCCCCGCAGATACGGGGGTCCTAGTGTATATTAAGCCTGCTTTTTAAACTAACGCCTATGATGGCGATGTGTATTGAGCAGTTCTGCTGCTGCTCACCTCTGCGGATATGCTTGTGATACTTTGCTTTAACGCCTGTCCAGCATCATCGTTGGCCCCTTTGCATGGTGTAAATTATGTTGGTTGCTAGGCTTGCAGATAGGTGTGAGAAGAAGGTGGGGATTGGTAGGGTGGCTGCTGACATTGCAAGCATAAACCTGCAAGAGGGGGAAGCAGTGGTGTTTACATATGCAGTTCTGTAGGAAAAGGGAACAGGATGTGACTTCTCTGCCTTTTGCTGGTTCTCCAGCCCTCACCTTTTTTTTTTAACAAAACCTTTGTGCTATTACACCTCCACCCACCTTGCAAAATGTCTCAACAGTGGAAGCAGACAAGACACTGGGTCATTGTTATAGACCATTTGCAGATAACACCGACTTGCCTTTCGATCTTTATCTTGTTTTTCGGCTTTGATTTGGGTGGGTGCGGTTTGACTCACTCACTTGAATCACCCCGAGCTCTGGGAGTGCAGTGATGCAATGCCCTTTCCCTAACTCTGTCCCACTGGTGCTTAATTTGGAAAAGTTTGAATGATGGCCCTTGTATGCTACCAGATAGGTTATAACTAGGCTTGGTGACAAAACAAAGCAAAGTACTTTTTGGACTACAGTTCCCAGAATCCTAGCTGGTGGATTCTGGGAGTTCTAATCAAAAACATTGTTTTCCTAACCTGTAGGCTAAAAAAACCCTTAGATTTTTTTCAGTCTTCTTCTTCCATTTAGAATCTGTATCCTAGATTAGCTTTGACCTTTGCCTGGTGTAGCATCATAGAGTTGAAAGGGATCTGACTGATCATCTAGTCCAACCCCCTTCTAGTGCTTTGCAAATATGCATCAACTTTTTAAAAACACTTGTATCATAGTGTTGACTTATGTGGAAAATTAGGATTCCTAGATTCTTTTCACACATACTGCTGTCAGGCCATTGTCATCCATTTTGTACATGTATCCATGGAACCAATATCTGTGGTTTCAGTTATCCATGGCTGGAAAAAAAATGGAAACACACACCATAGAGTTGTGCTGGAAAATGCCTAGAGAGGTATTCTCTCTAGGAATTGATAGGTCCTCCAATGCTACTCTGGTGTGTTTGTATCTGTGGTTTCACTTAAAAATAGTGAGTCCAGGAACACCCCCGTTGATACAGGGGATGACTTGTATACCTGATTTTTCCAGTCTAAATGTTATGCCTTTTATCCTTGTAGAAACTAGTTCTGGAGAGTAGAGGGACAGACAGCCTTCCTTCTACTGCTCTGTGGGTCATATAACATATTGATCTGCACCCTCTCCCACCCCAATGTTGTTGTTATTGTTGTTGTGTGCCTTCAAGTTGTTTCTGACTTAGGGTGACTCTAAAGCAATCCTATTGCAGGATTTTCTTGGCAAGATTTGTGCAGAAGTTTTTTTTTGCCTTTGCCTTCCTCTGAGGCTGAGAGAGTATAACTATCCGAAGATCACCCAGTGGAATTCCTCGACTGAGCGGAGATTCGAACCCTGGTCTCCCAGATTCCTAGTCCAACACTCAACTCATTACATCATGCTGGCTCTGATGTGAGAGCCTGTTCACATATTCTTCCCACCCCCATTTGTGATGAACAGAAAGACAAGGAATTGTTATTGCTTGCATGACAGACTGTCACAGAATCATAGAATTGGAAGCGACCCCAAGGACCCTCTAGTCCAACCCCATTCTGCCATGCAGGAATACACAATCAAAGCATTCCTGAAACATGGCCATCTAGCCTCTGTTTAAAAATCTCCAAAGAAGGAGACTCTACCACAAACCAGCTTGTATGGTTTATAATCTTTATGTTGAAGGGGAGGAGAGTACGGCAGACAAACGAGGGTGACATTGGTAAGTACTCAGTTTAAGAAAGGAGACAGGGTAAAGGACATACACACTGCATGCTGAAATCTGAGGTTTAGTCTCTGCTTAAGACTGAGAAAGACCATTCTCTGAAATCCCAGGAAGAGGCTGCCAGCCAAGGAACACAGTACAAGGCTAGGTGCCTTGGCGTCCTGATATGGTATAGAACACCCTTTGATGTTACTCTTGTTTGAACAAAAAGGGCTTTGGCTTACTGATGGAGTTCACACTGTGGCTCGAGGAGTTCCTGAGTTCTGTCCTTGGAATCTCCAATTTTATTTTTTATTTTTCTTAAAAGATGATGTTTCAGGGATTGATGGGAACAGCCTCTTTATCCTTGAGGCTTGGTGGTGCCACCAGCCATTAGAAGAGAAAATAGGCTAGAGGTTGAGATAATAGCTACTTTCTGGATTGTATTTCCAGCCATCCCCCAGCCAGTATGGCCTGTGGCCACACTGGCAAGGGGATTTGGGGAAGCGCACTACAAAGGCATTTCCCCCCCTGAGCTCTAGCAAATATCTGGCTGGGTGGACCACTGATCCCAAGGACAGCTTTCTATCGTGGAAAAAGTCCAGAACTGCACAATCCATCTGTATCAACCCTTCTGTGCATTTCCTCCTCCTGTGCAAATCTGGTGAAGAACCTCAAAGCGAACCAAAGGGTCCCTTTAAGCTGTGGGGTGGACGTTGGATTTCAGCAGCCCCCCAAGAACTTTGCCCTCCCCTTCCCAGTTATGTTTGCAAGTTGCATTTTCTCCAAAGCAAAGAGTAGACCTTAAAACAAATGTTGGAGTCCTTGATTTTGATGTCATGGGTTTGTGTTTGTGTGTGTGTTTTGTTTTAATAATGGAATTGATTTTTTTGTTTTTAAGTAGCTCGTCAATAAGCACTTAAACGAAGCAATTCCCTCCATGGCCAAATACAACAGCAACAGAAGGGGACTTTGGCTGCCTCTCCCTTTGCAGAACAAAGTTTGTTAATTGGCTTTTAATCTGAGGAGCCGAAGCGCTTGTTTGGAGTCTGTATTGAATAGTAATCTGGGATAATATCTCGCCTTTGAGTGATGAGTTATTTGATCTCTGTGTGGCAGGAAACTTGCCCATCTGTGTTGAAGATTTCAGGTGGGGAGGGACAGGCGTTGGTATGGAGCCCTGCCAGAGAAACAGCTGCTTCATCCCTCCTTACCACCCCACTGTCCGCTGCCTTTATTATTTTTTTGCTCCCAATAATAATTAGAAATTAGACAGGGACACTTGGGTTTTGTCTCTTGGCTCCAAGGCATTGAATACCCAACTTTGCAAAAATAAAATATAAAAACCCTCAGGGTGGAAGAGCTGACAGCGAGAACATCAAACCGACAGAGATGTTTGGAACCTTGTGCCCAGAACTGGTGACAGTATAAATAAGTCGCCTCCGACTTGTGCATGCATTTCATTACGCTCAGAAAGTACAAAGTGTTTTTTCACGCAGTGATGTTTGGGCTGCAAAGGACCTCCGGCTAGTTTCTCTTCTTTTCTTTTTCTCTTCCTCCGAAGCCTGTTCTGCTAAATCTATTTGATGAGCATCTACCAAGAGAGGGAGGGAGAAAGGAAAAAGCCATGTCTTTCTGGTGCTTTGACAGATAGTGAGTAGACCTGCTCAAAATGATGGGCCTACTAAAGGGGAAAGCTAGGCTGGTGTCTGGACGAGTTGCACTGAATCCTTCAAAGGAGCTCGAGCCATCCTATCTGGTATGGTAGTGGTTCATTTTGAGATGTGGGTTCTTCCCATAGCTACATCCCCCAAGGAGGGTGTGAAGCAGCAGGCAGCTGTGTAGCCATAAACTAGTTCCAGCAGTTTTCTTCTCCAATAGGATGGGTCTTTTGAAAAGCTAACAGCTCTTGATTGCATGTTCAAGATGAAGCTATCTGAAAGTACTTTGCATTGCAAGAGGGATAGCTCACAACAGGACATTGCTACTGGTGGAAAGAGTCAACCCTCTAGCTCAGTGGTTCTTAACCTTTTGTTTACCAGGGACCCCCTTTAAATATCTTTTGTTGCCATGGCCCCCCAAGACTTAACTCAAGATTTAAAAGCCTAACAATAATGGATACTACTACTGCTACTACTCCAACTCCTAATAATAATAATAATAATAATAATAATAATACAATTACTCCATCCGTTAAATCTTCCCTCAGAGGCCCTGGAAGCAGAGGGAAGACTTTTCTTCTGCTTCTTGCTACAACTTTGTGCTAGAGCAGATTGAATGGCAATGTGCAGGCCAAGCCAGACAGCTGGCCTTTGACTTGGCTCTTGTCATGTGGCTGCTCTACTGCAGGGAGGAAGTGGACCAAGCAACTTTCAAGTCTTTTCAGACCCCCTGTGAAGACCTGAGGCCTGCTTGAGGTATTGGGTTAGAACTCCGTTCATCTCCTAGATACCTTGGCCAGTAGCTGTGTTGGATGGGGATGGTGGGAGTTGCAGCCCAACATATCTGGAGGGCATCTAGTATAGAATTGTAGAGTTGGAAGGGGTCACAAGGGCCATCTAGTCCACCACCCCACCATGCAGGAATACACAATTACAGTACTCCTGAAAGATGCCCATCCAACCTCTGCTTAAAGATCTTCAAAGAAGGAGAGTCTCTCAGGGGCAGTCTATTCTGCTCTTCCAGATTAGTGCTTTCCAATCTTCTCCCCCAAATCTTTCCCCAGACTTTTCTCTCTTCCTCAGTTTTGGTTACAGACAGTTTCTCTTGCAACTTGGTGACTCTTTTTTTGTTATTTTGCCTTCTTTTGTTAGGGAAATTTTCTCCTTTGCTATTTGATTCTAGTCAGTTAGGGATCCTATAATGAATACCATAATGCTGTGGTGCCAAATAGCCAGTCACTCACTGTGTGGAGCCATCGCTGAAGGGAAAACAATGGAAAGCCCCACCACATTGTCTCTGTTCTCAAAAGTAATCCCAACTCATTGCTTTTAATTCACCCTTCTTCTGAGTGCATTAATACATTGGCTATGTTTTGTCACATACAAGTGTGTGGCTTTTTGCCACTGCTGAAGATGTCCATAGGAAACATCCTTTTCACCAAAGGTCAGAACATCAGCCATGTATAGTCATAAACAAAACAGTAAAACACAACACTATAAAATACTAAAACAATATACTAATATTCTAAAAACAAAATCCTCATCAGTTGCTACCCATTTCAGCCACCTTAGACATACTCATCTAGTGAATCAAAAAGGAGGGTCTTCAACCCTTTACAAAAGTGGGTAAGATCCTCCTCCGGCCAGAGGTGCAAAGTACAACTGTTCCGCAGATGCGGAGCCATATCCTCCTGAAAGGCTTGCAGCCTTGATAGAGCCCTACATGTTGGTGGTCCCGCCAATAATCCTTTATCTGTAGATCTTAAATTCCTAGTTGGTACATACCATGCTATCCAAGCTGCCAAATACTGGGGAAGTTAAAGTGCAGGGCCTTAAATACCAGGAGCAAAAGCTTGTAATGAGCCCTTAGCCCCACACCTTTCAGCTGAGGTTGACTACATATATGCCCGTTCTTTACTGGTGCCTGTCCATCTCATCAGTTTTTGATCTGAACCAACCATGGGTGGAGGCAGGGGGCAAAGGAGGAGCAGAGAATGCTGGGTGATGATTCAAGATCTGCCTCCCAGCATCCTCTGCAGCCTGCTACAAGGGGATTCCTGTTACATGCCCCTTTGTTCATATGGTCCAGCTGCTTGAGATATCCAAGTGTATTGGGACCAGTTTTGTTCCATTCTAAAATTACATCTCTCCATCTTCCCCCTCATTTCTTTCTCCCACTCACACACAGCTTATTAAGTCCACTTTTGCGACCAGAATAGAATCATCAAATTAAGTTTTCTCAGGCAGATGTTCTTAATTTGCATAATATATTCTGGTAGTATGACCCAGGCATCCCTCCCTTTTTGCAGTTAGACAAAGAACATGTATGGGGGATAGAATGAAATGAGGTGGGGAGGAATGCATATATCCTTAACCCTTTGCCCGCTTGTGAGCTGAGTCTGTCTTTGGAGCCATGGAGGTGTCCAGGTTGTTAAGTGAGAAGGAGGGGGGGTCACCCCTTTGCCAGTGAATCACACTCCAATCGATGAACCAGTGGCTGGCTTTTTCATCTGGTCTCTGCTGAGCTGTAAATATTTCATAAGGTTCCTGAAAACGGGCTTAGCGCTTTTTTTCTCCATCTCTCATCCCTTCTTTCTTCTTTTCTTCTCCATTAAAGTTAGGACTGGGTTTTGAACTCATTTTGGATTGCCTTCAGATAAATACTGGATTCCAACCCAAGCAAATCCAGAATATTTGTAGGTCATGTGTTTTTAAATAATTGGACCCAAGCATCAGTTTCAGAAAACTTGATCGCCGTGTTGTACTCCATGGGGACGATGGAGATGATTTTCCCTCCAGTGTCGTGCTATCTATTAAATGGAACCGGGTTGTTCTGTGCCCATGAGCTGGATGGAGATGGAAGTTGAAAGGTCAGGCATTTCACCAAGCATATATATTTGTCAAATAATGTTCAGTTATTTCTTAAACAGGATGAGGACACCAAAGATAATCATTGCCTGGCTTGATGAAGGGAGGGGGGGAAAGTAACAAGAAAAATATTGAAATTAACTCTAAAAACATTATGAAGAAGTATTCCATAGAATCACGGAATTGAAGGCAACCACAAGGGCTATCTAGTCTAACCCCCTGCCCTGCAGGAATACCCAATCAAAGCATTGGCAGATGGCCATCCAGCCTCCAATATTTGTATTGTTACATTTTTATTCTAAGCTTCCTCTCAGGAAGCTTAGGGTAGCATACATAACCTCCCCCAACAACAATCTTGTGAGGTAGACCAGTCTATGATAAGAATGTAAAGCAGGGATGGGCAACTATGGAAGGCAAAGAGGCCACATTAGCCCCCCAGAAGAAGGGCTGCCTCTGCCCTACTGCAGCCCTCCCTGCAAACTCCTACCCCAAATGCCTTCTGGGGTGTGTGGGAGAATTTGCATCATGTTCTTAGCCCCCTCTGGGAGATTTTAGGTCCAGCAGAGGCCTTTTTTAACAACAGGATGTGAACAAAAGTCACGTCTTCTTGTCTTCTTCCTGTTTCAAATAAGGCCTCTCCTAAGCCTAAACTAGCCGGATGAAAATGGCCCCCATACTCTACAAAGGACATCTGGGGGCAATTTTTTACCTCCTTGGGAGTCCTGGAGGCCACAAAAGCAGCCCGGTTTGGTCGTGGTGGCTCATACTGTCTATGGGGCACATTTTGCCCACCTTGATGTAAAGAATATTTGCAGATTTTCTCATCCCCAATAAAGAATGGTTTCTGGATATGTAAAGACACTTCACTGAGAACATGCTACAAGATTCATTTTATTTTATTTTATTGCACTGCATTTCATGACTCCCCCTGCTTCTTTCATGGAAAAAAAAATCCAGCATTTTTTGAAAACAGAAACAGTGTCTAGAATCTTGTCGGTTCGCCCCAACTTGAGTAGACCCATGGAATCAATTTCTTAATGGTGGATCAACACAGTATGCAGATCCATTTGATCCAGTGGATCTACTCTAGTCTGGACTAGCAATAGGCTTTCGGCCAGTGTCTTTTGCTCATAAGTTTTCTATACACAGATATCAGGTTTGCATATGAACAAAAATTGCACACATGCAAAAGGTCATGGATGGAACCTTAAGCTAAGCCATGCACTAAGAACTCCCATTCTCTTCTGTGCCTGAATGAAGTGGTTCAGTGTTTGCCTAGAAATGATGATTCAGCCTGCTTGTATCTTGATGGCTACTGGGATCTCAATATGGCCAATGCCAAGATCTCCAGGCAGTTATTCCAGGGAGTGACTCGTTTCTGATCTACTCGCATGCAAGCCTAATCCAGGGATGAGGGAGGAGACAATGTTATGATTTGGTCTTGGATATGTCTGGTAGGCAGATGCCCTCATATCTCATGTTGGACCATGCCTGGGCCTTGGTCCCTTGGTCATGAACAGAGCTGGAGGGATTTCCGTTCCATCTGAAGCTCTTGGCAGTGGTCTTCTCCTCCTCCTATCCATCTGGATGTCAATAAGACAAACGGATCCAGTGTTAATGATTAAGCAGCGATGGGAGAGAGGAGAGTAAACAGAATTCCTTGATTGAAGCTGTGCTTTAAATGTTGAGGGCTCCAGACTTTCTCTCCAACAATTGTTAGATAATTGGGAAGCCACCTCTAACTACAGAATCCCTGCCCAAGGACTCTCACCTGATTGGGGCTGAAGTAAAACAGCTCATTCCCTTGTAAGTAATTTCCAGGGACTGTGTGTGTGTGGCCTCCCATCCAAGTATGAACCAGGGTTGACCCTGCTTAGCTTCCAAAATTAGATAGGATCTGGTACATTAGGGAGTGATGAAAGGTCTGTAACATCTGTTGGCTCCGAGGTTGGTGGAACCGTGATTCTGCTTTGGGTTTTAGTCTGAACTTTAAATAGGTTCTCCAAGGTTGCATGCCTTCCAGATGTTTCTGACTTATGATGACTTTAAAGTGAACCCATCATGCAGTTTCCTTGGCAAGAATTGTTTAGAGAGGGGTTGCCTTTGCCTTCCTCTGAGGTGGAGAGAGTGTGACTTGCCCAAGATCACCCAGTGGGCTTCCATGACTGAACAGGGATTAGAACCCTGGTTTCTAGAGTCGTAGTCCAATGCTCAAACCACAATATCATGCTGGCATACTGAATCTATCATCTGTCTATCTGTCTACCAGTCTCTGTGTCTTCCTGTCCATCCATCCATCCCAGCTTGGCAGCATCTGGCTGTGTTGGCCTACTGCTCCCACCATCCTTACCCAGAAAAGGATGAGGCATCACATCTAAAGAAGCACCAGGTTGGGCAAGGCTGATTGTTCCAGCGTAGATTTCACTGAAATCCTCTTCCAAAGAGCACAATACCTTGCTAAGAATGGTAATTTCCACAGTTAGCAATAGGTTCTGCCCTGGAGAATTGAGCATTCCCATCTTGCAGATTGCTTCCAGCACCTGAACAACATTCAGATAGAGCTACTCTGCTGAAATAGAATGGGGGGATTTTTGTCCTGCTTTCCCCCTTTTTTTACTCACAACAGGCTTGTGAGATAGGTGAAGTTGAGAGATAGCAAGAAGTCAAGGCCATAGAGGTAGGAATTTGAACCTGGTGCTTCCTGGTCCCACGATGACACTCTTGTCTCATGTGGATCAGTGCAAGGATAGGAAAAGCACAGGTAGGTGTTATGAAGAAGGAAAGCAAGGTGCAATGTTCAGGAACCCTGAGCAAAATCTGGCCCTGTCCCCCTCCCTCTTGCAAATCTCCAGCAAAAGATCCTTTGTTCTCCCATGCCTGACGATGTTGCAAAATGGAACATTAAGGAATTAGCATTGCAAAATATTACGATCAAACTTTATTATGCTGTTTCTAAATCTCGACAGCTGTTCCATTTCCCCAATCCCCCCTTCACTCTGAAGGGGGTGACAGTCACATTTTGCTGTTGCAAGAAAGAAAGAAAGAAAGAAAAAACCCAAGCAGATTTAGAATATTACCCAGGAGCAAACGTGGGCATCATCACTGGGCAACAATTAAAAAAAAAGTCAGGTCCCATTGACTTCTGCTCTATGGCAGTACATCTCCTGAGGATGAGTTTGCATCTGGCTGGACTGAGAAAAGCTATACAAGGGCAACAGAAATAATTATATTACTGTATTATAAAAGGAGGGGAGGGGTAGATGGAACTCATCTGCCATGAAAAACAAATTAGCAAGATAATTAAATGCTCCTCTGAGCCTGAAGCAACCATTAGCAGGAGGTGGCCTGTTGTGTCCCTGAATGATTCACTGGCCTGCCCTAACCCTCCAAGAAATCTTCTCCCAGTAGGGATGGGTACTTCAGTGTTTGGTCTCCTTGAATTGTTCAAGTATTCACAGACAAAGAAAGGCAGCAAAATTCTCCCATCTCAAAGGAGGGTGCCTGCATCCTCTCTGCATGAGTCACTGCTCTATTGGTATTTCCCACTTTGGTACTTCCTGGCATAGGAGTACAAATTTGGGTAGCTCATGATCCTTACTTTAAGTCTGAGGGAAGCATTACATCCCTGGTTTAGAGTTGAATTAAGAACAGAGGTTTTCCTTCCATCTATCCAATGGAATGGATACCCGCCCCTTCTGCTCGACCTGCTTTCTTGCTTCCCTATTCCTTGGTGGAATATAGAAAGAGATGGGGGTTTCTTCCCCTACCCGCAGCCCTTCTTTCCTTTTCTGGTGCCTGATGTTTTGCTACAGCTGTACTGGGATTCCTGGGGAATGTAGTTTCCCCAGTGCTACTGATAGCTATATCTGGGAAGAACACTCAGACAAAACAGTCTGATTCTCTGAACTTTGCACCGAATCCGACTGGAACCCATCACCTCTAGATTTGCTTCCATCCAGACCACAGAGCTTCCCTAACAGGTGACTCAGACAGACAGCTTGGAGACCAGTTACCCCTTAAATGCACTTTGGGGGTGTACAAATGAATTGAGCGTCCTAGTTGATGTGCAGGAAACCAAGTGTGTTTTCAGCTGCCATTGATTTGAGAAGTGCCAGAGCTTGGAAAAGGTCCTTTTTGTGGAGGAAAATGACTCCAGGGAATCCCCTAGCCAGTCTCTAAAAGAGTAAAATTTCCAGTCTCTCTGAGAAACACTGGCTTGTGCTTTCTGGATGTAGAAATGATGCTAGATGTGAAGTTGAAGGCTTTCACGGACAGCATCACAGCCTGGAAGAAAAAAAAAACCCAAGGAAAATCTAATGATCCTAGAGTTTTTCACATTCACCCCACTGGCTTGCCATGTGTGTTGAACCTTCTCTTGTGTTTCCCTCTCCAGTGCTTCTGTGTCTCTTCTCAGACTATTCCGTGACCAGCTCTCAGGAGCCTGGGTCTCTGGTTCTATTCATCTTCCTTTAGACGCAGAGCTTATTGTTGTCTCTTTGTTGAGGGATGGGCTAAGCTTTGAAGGGAGGGAGTGGGGTGGTGGGGGTGGTGGAAGGAATCCTTTTATCCCCTTGATGACCGGGGCAGTGAAGCATTAGGCATGGCCACCTGTGCAGAGAATACAGCAAACAGCAGGGATGGGGTTGGCTTAGTGATTTGCTGGGTTGTGGAGTCAGTACATCAAACCTTCCACTCCTCCTCTATTTTTTTCCTGTCCAACTGCAACTCCTTCATAAATGGCAAGTGTACATCAATTAGTAATACAAGTTGAGCTTCCCTTATCTGAAATGCTTCATGTCACAGGCATTTTGGATTTTGGAATATTTTGGATTTTGGAATACTTGTACCGTATATAAATAATGAGATATCTTGGAGGTGGGGCCCAAGTCTAACTACAAAATTCATTTGTGTTTCATACACACCTTATACTCATAGCCTGATGGTTATTTTATACAAAATATTTTTAATACTGTAATTTTGTGCATGAAACAAAGTGTTGCACATTGAACCATCAGAAAGCAAAAGTGTCTCTGTCTCAGCCATCCATGTGGACACTTTTGGATTTGTGAATATTTCAAATTTTGGAATTCTGTATAACAGAAACACACACACACACAAACATATTAAGGGAAGCTCAGATACACTTAAATCTGGATTGTAACAAATGTTTCAGTTCTAGACATTGCCATGTAGCTGCTCTTGTACAAATGAAAATGGTAAGATCACACCACCAACATCAAGAATCTGATTAAGGTAACAATCCTGTTGTCGGCCCATACCTTCCATGAAGATGGTGCCTTACCAGTTTTCAAATCTGGATTCCCTCATAAAGTCAATTTAGCATGAGGGTATGGGTCATATTGCAGTTGATGAGACAATATTTGCCACACAGTTCCAACTGCTGAAATTGTTGCCAAAACACTATCCCTTTAAAAAAATAAAATAAAATGAGAACCAAATACTGTCCATTTGAATAGAGGTGCCAGAAACGAACACTCTAAGGCTGACCATGGAGGATTACTCACTTCAAGTGGATCTGTCCAAAAATAAATACAAGATAACAGATATGCCTGGTGGTATGTAAGAAGAGCTGGAAAAGATGAGTCTCTCAAAAGTCTCTTTAGATTTTGAAAATACTTGTAAGCTATAAACAGAGGAATTCCATGAATGGGATGGACAATTCTAGGTATATCAGTCATTTTAAGCATGCTTACCTTACAGATTCACCTTTCAGCCCTGCCATCTCTCTAAATCTTGTGCAATATCTTCTATCAGCTTACTTATACTGTATTCTGATTAATCATCTGAGATAAGTCCCTAGGGATAATTATCTCCAAATAAGTAATAGAATTTGGGCAGTATCAAAACTGCCATGCTTTATATATGCTAGAATCTGTCTTGTCTCCCACTGGCAGTCTTTCTGACTTGGACCAGTTAATTGAATATCCAGATATTTTACCAACATTATTAATCAGTTGTATCAGAACAGGGATTGACTGCTGGGGCTTTGAAATGAACCACAAAAAATCATCTGAGAAAAGAGAGTTTTTTAATTCTAAACTGACATGCTCAAACCCATTGATCCTGGAATTTTGTCTACTAGCCCAAGCACAAATTGAATACAGGCTGTGACTATTCACCCCCATATCTGCAGTAGATACCTTCCAAGACCCCTCTTGGACACCTGAAACCATGGATAATAGGGGACCCTATTATTTCCAATGAGATGAACATCAGAATTAGACCATAGAATTGCTTTGGAGGACCTAGAAATACTCAGAGAGAACATATTTTTTTCAGACATGAATCAGTGAAACCATGAATAGAGGGGTCAACCTGTATTAAAGGAGACAGTGGACATCCCTGCTTTGTACCCTGTTTCAGTACAAAAAAGGGTGGTGGTGGGGAAACCATTGGTCATAACCTGTACTCTTGGTGCTAAAAATAACATTTTTATCCATTTAAAAATATTGTAGGAAACCCAAAACTAGCCAATACTGTGAAAATAAATGGCCAGTAAATTTTATCAAAGGCCTGCTCTGCATCTAAAGAAATAATGGCTGGCCCTATTCTAATTTAAAGCAATCAAATCCACAACCAGTCAAATATTATCAGCTCCCTACTAGGTAGACTTGACAAAGTTGGTCTTGTTCTTTCTACCTCGGCTGTCCTGCCTGCAGTATTTGTATAATGAAATGGACCAGCCTTAAAAATTAATTGTGAAGATTGTAGATTGTTGAGTATTTGGTGCTCTTTCTTGAATATTTGAGGCCTTTTGAGTGTACTGCATGTTTCATACCCTACTAGTGAAAGAGTAATGGTGCACTCCTTGGCATGGAGTCCAGTTTGGACATAAATTCCCATCAGATCCGTAGCAACATTGGCAAGGGTTATGGAG
Source organism: Gambelia wislizenii (assembly GCA_030847615.1). Classification (NCBI taxonomy): domain Eukaryota; kingdom Metazoa; phylum Chordata; class Lepidosauria; order Squamata; family Crotaphytidae; genus Gambelia; species Gambelia wislizenii. The sequence goes on from JAUMIR010000007.1 coordinate 39,246,698, forward strand.
GTTGTAGTCCAATACATCTGGACCACATGTTCCCTGATCCTACCCTACAGGAATGTTAGGTCTGTTCAGAAGCATTCTTGTGTTCTTACATTGGGGTGGACTAAGCACAGCCCTCCAGCTGTTCTTAGACTATATCTCTCAATATTCTTCACCATTGACAGTGCCTGAGAGGTCTAATGGGAGTTGCAATTAAAAAACATTGGTAGGGAAGCTACACTTTCCCTATTCTTGTCTTACATGGACCATGTCAACCACTCATGTGGTCCTTTATTAAGGGTGATAGTGTGAAGAAATTCCTTGTTAATTTCCTTGGCATCTTGGCCTCGGCTTCGTGCTTCCCAATGAAATTACTTATGGGAACTGTGTGGAGCTTGCGAGAGTTACTTTTTTGGGAGTATTAACCCCCAAAATCCCTGGTCCAACATGTCCAGTGGCCAAACAAGCATATTATCGGAGCTGTAGTCCCCCCAAAAAATCATATTTTCAGTCTGTGGAAATACTGAAACCACCTGGGAACAATCTGATCAGAAGAAACCATACTTTTTTGGTGTGTGTGTTTTTAAAGAGTTGGTCCACTTCTGATGCTGTTTGATGTGGAAGGGATCCCTCCCCTCCCTGCTGCCTTGCAAGATGGAGCAAGAATAGGAGACAAAGAATAAAGAGAGAACTCATTTTTAATCATTATTATGAATGTGTCAGTACTAATTCCTGTCTTTTGGGCATTAATCGCCTAGCCCAGTTGCCCATGAATCACCGCAATCCAGGAGAAACAAATAGAGTTGAGGCCCATTACATCTTGACAGGGAAAAGGTGGAAGACAGATGAAGACAGGATATTTATTCATGCTGAGCACTGGAGGATGCTTGTTGAAACCTCTAAACAGGCTGCAGATGAGTTCAGAACCTGGAAATTTGAAGGAACGAAAAAAGCAGAAAACTCTGGAAAAATAACTTTTTAAGATCTCAGTACCGAGAATCCCCCAGGCATATGGGAAGGAGAGTCTAGGAGTGGAGGTCTAAAAACGTCACTTTTCCAAACTGTTTCTTACATTTTGGAATGAATCTGGATATTTATTTATTTATTTGTTTCTGATAAAAAGTGTGCTTCTAGCTCTCATGGTAAGGCCTCAGAAGCCAGATGAGTAAATTCCCTCCAGACAGCAAAGATAGGGACACTAAGATTGAAAATAAACCATCAACAAACTTTTTTTAAAAAAGCACCTTTTCCAGTAATAGGGGCTGGAGTAGCCAGAGAGGAAAGAGACATTTACGTAAAGTTTTGGATTTGTGAATATTTCAAATTTTGGAATTCTGGGAGTTAGTCCCCTTGAGTTCAGTGAGGTATCCTTCTCAATAAATGCATAAGATTATGTCTTACTCAGAATTTTGTTCATAGTGTGATTCTGTGAATGTTTACTTAGAAGTAAAGGTAAATCCAGTTTTGCGGTTTGCTCCAAGGTAAGCAATGGAGCCAGCGTGGCATAGAGATTTGAGTGTTGGACTATGACTCTGGAGACCAGGGTTTGAATCCCTGCTTGGCCATGAAAACCCACTGTATGTCACACACTCTCAGCCTCAAAAAATCCCATTATGGGTTTGCCTTAGGGTTGCCATAAGTCAGAGAAACGTCTTGAAGTCACACAACAACAACAACAACAACAACAGCAATGGAAGTGCAAGACTGCAGCCTTTGGATTCTGGTCCTAGACATGCTTACTAGGAAAAATGGGAAGAGGATGAGAAGCAACCTAGCTGAACCTTTAAGACCATCTGATTTATTTTAGCAGCTTTCATAGATTTCAGTTCACTTCTTTAGCTACATTGATGGAGTGCAATATGCAAGCAATAGGTGTTTAAGAACAATGATGTAGTTAGTGGGGGTGGGATCAGAATTTGTTTAACTCAGTGAGAGTTCATTCTGTGAGCAAACACATGCAAGATTCTACTATTACCCTCCAAATTATACATATTTGAGTTTGATTTCAAACCCTGTTGAAGTCTTTTGCTTAAAAGCACCTTTGCTCACCTTTGGCTCTGAAAAAATAGCCACACAAGACTGCAGGCATGAAGTGTTTACCAGTTTAGGGGGTAATGAAGGGCTTCTCTGTCCTAACTGATTTTACTTGTCTTTCCTAACCCTATATTGAATACAGTTTGAATATCCTTTGACTGAATTGCTTGGGATCAGAAGTGTGGATTTTGGAATACCTGTATTTGCATATACATAATGAGACATAATGAGGCTGCAGAGAGACTAAGGAGCTGTGAAATGGTGGGAGGCATGAATTCCCACCATTTCACATTTAAATCCTCATGTTTCCTTTTGAGCCATGTTTCTCTCCAGCCTCACATATACTGTATAGGTACATACTACACTACTTGTATTGTAGCTCAAGTTTTGGATTTTGGGGTGCCTAGCTCATATTGCCCAGAGCATGGGAAGTTGCTTTATTTATTTATTTTTGGACCACAACTCCCAGAATCCCCCCTCCCCATCAGCAGAGTAACAGAAGTGCAACATTCAGGGTTCTTTAATAAAGACATACTATAATTAGGGAGACAGGCCTCTTACTTGACTTCAACAGCTGGAATCCTGAGGTGGCTTTACACTTGGAATAAAGGCCATTATGCAAAAAGCAGCATTTTCTTGGAATTCACACAAGGGTGGGATCCTGTTGGTGGCTGAGCAAAGAATAACCTGTAAACCGGAGGGTGGGAAAGTGGGGGTGAATGTTGTGCAAACAGAGAGTGCACAGCATTCCTGCCTGATGCATGATGGCTTACGCAACAGTGCAATCCAGTAGGGCAATGGAACTCCATTTTTGTGCAACTGGCAAATAGGATCTTTGGTCTTAAAAGTCTGTTTTCAAGGTCGGGGTCCGCTTTTGAATGTAGGCCCAGGCCTGGCTTTATGCTTCATCCAGACTCAATGGACTCTGTTAGAGCTTAAGACATGGGTGGGGAAAATGGAGACTGTAGGCCATGTGCGGACTCCTTTCTTGTGGTCTTTTGTGTCTGCTACACACACACAATTTAGAATCATAGAATCACAGAGTTGGAAGAGACCACAAGGGCCATCCAGTCCAACCTCCTGTCCTGCAGGAATATACAACCAAAGCCCTCCTGACAGATGGCCACCACGCCTGTTTAAAAATCTGCAAAGAAGGAGACTGCACCACACTCCAAGGCAGTGCATTCCACTGCCGAATAGCTCTTACTGTCAGGAAGTTCTTCCTAATGTTTAGGTGGAATCTCTTTTAATTTTTGGTTGATTGTTTTTCTGGCTCAAAATTTTTCCAAAGGATCCAAAACCAATGCAAAATCATTGCATGGCAAAAAAATAAAAATACTGTAATAATAATAAAAATCATTGCATGCCCCCCTCATGGCTGAAAACCAGTTCACAATGATATCAGAAGTGACACAGTGTAGCTTGCCAAGGTTGTGTGGGGGAGGGTTAAAATGACCCCCAACCCAGTGCAGTTGCCCACACCAGCTCAAGTGATGCTTCGGCTGGAGTGCTTCTGTACAACTGCATGGATAAATAAATGGTACAGCCATTCCTACATCCTGTCTCTGGGACCTTGAGCGGTTCTTGCTAACCCCCACCAGGCTGCTGTTAGCATCTGTTACAATGCTTGGCACTTGAGATCTCTCCCAAGCTTCTAGAGATTCTGGAAATTTGTGGATGTCGCTGTACCATCTGTTCTGCCCTGCATGGGTGTTAAGAGGAAGCTAGGTAATCAAAGGGATGGCGAATGAAAGAAGAGGTGATATCAAGGGAGAGGCTTAAGGTACCTGCAGTGATGCTTGTCAGAAGATGTTTACTAGGGACAGATACTTTCTTCATGATGCGTGCTTTCCTCTTTGATTTGCTTTTCATCTTCCCTTTGTCCTGCAAACCAGAGAGGCTGGAAGTACAATTGTATCTCTCCTTTTGGGTGTTGAAAGCTGCCCTTCTCTACAGAAGAGGCCCAAGGAAGTCACGTAGAATTAGACTCTGTGACAGACAGACAGTGCTGTTTGGCACTGCTTTCCCTGAGAGTGGTGTGAGGTTTCCCTTTCCAAACCATCAGCTTATCGGCCTAGCCTGCTGCTGTAGAAGAACTAAGTGGTAGAGACCTGAGGTGGTAGTGATATAAATGGTGTGACATTTTTGAAGGGGAACAAGCCAGCTTCCTGCAAGTAGAAAGCTAGTCTCAAATGGAAAACAAGCAACTTCCTGCCAGTAGAAAACTAGCTCCACAAGGAAAACAAGCCAGCTTCCTGCAGGTAGAAAGCTAGCACTCTAAGAAAGCTACCACCAGATTGAATCTCCCTGTTGTGCTGCTGCTGTTGTTGCTATTTTTATTTGGGAAGGATTTTTGGGGGGGAGTGGCTGGGGGGGGGCATGACATCCTCTTACACCTGCAGCCTGAAGTGATATTGAGATCTTGTCATCTGTTTGTGCTGTTTGTCCAGCCCACAGTTTGGAAATGTAATCTTTATTGAAATATCACCCAAGGAGACCTTCTGCTGTGCTTTCTGCAACCGGACTTGTTTATTTCGGGTTGGCCTTTTTAGTCATCAGCACGCTTGCAGAAAGCACAGGATGAATCCTTCCTGAATCTTCGTTGCGAACAAAAGCCAGAGAGAGATTGGACAACAATGTAGTGACTGGCTGGGGGATTCTGAGAATTGTAGTCCACAGAGGTAGTACATCAAAATTCTGGTGGTCCTCCTTGTCAGGTGTGTGTGTGTGTGTGTATGTGTCAGTCTTTGATGGAACCATGTTTTAGCTTCTTCTCTGGGGGCATCTTTCTTTCCTGGTTGTTTTTCTCTTCAGTCCTCTGGGATCTGTTGGTATTTGAAAAGTGCGTGGAAGGGAGACTTCAGGTCACTGTAAAGAAGCAACTTTTCTGGCACAGCACATGGCTAGCCTGTGGAACAGCTAACCATGGGATTTTGTAATGGCCAATAACCCAAGCCTGGATGGATATCCATATTTAATATTGCAGTGTCATATATCACTTCATGTAGATCTTAATCATGCCCATCTTGGAAGAAGTGATAAGGCTAGGCTATGAAATGAACAGCCCTTTTCCCCACAAGGAACATGGTGTTCTTAGGTGATACAGATCACTGGTGAGTTTTGAAAATCATCCCCAAGAATGCAGTCCTACTCAAAAACAAGCCTCATCACATTTACTGGAGCTTACTTTCAAGTAAGGTTGTACAGTTGACCCTTCACATTCGCTGGGGTTTGGTTCCAGGATCCCCCCCCAACTCATGGATACCAAAATCCGTAAATACTCAAGTCCCATTATATGCAATGGCATAGCAAAAGTGTTTCCTTTATATAAGATGGCAAAATCAAGGTTTGCTTTTTGGATTGTTATTTTTAAAGAATATTTTCAAGCCATGAATACTTAAATTCGTGGATACTAAATCCGTGGATACGGAGGGACAACTGTATTGGATTTCTGCATCACCACCACCACCTGTGTGTCTTGAATAATTCCACTCAGGGTGATGAACCAATTGTAAACATCAAAATAAAGACACAGAAATATAATACTATACCAAAGCATTCAAATAATGTGTTAATTCCCCCTGCCCAGAGCTACAGTAATAAATCATCTGTATGAACATCAGCATGTCTTTTGAGAAGACCCTACTACATGCTCTCTGGAAAGAAGGTAATCAGTGGTTAATAATATAATAAATAGTCAGTACGCACATAAATAGATATCTGTATGTGCTCAGAGGGACTCCCATCATTATTACAGCCTTGCCAAAAATAAAAAATAAAAAAATAAAACTGAGAAAGGGTATCACTTTAGAAATCCTCTCATTTAAACCCAGTGTGGTGCTCTGTCTGTGTTCAGAGGCACATTGCTTCCATCCAGGGGTGTTTAAAACAGAGCCTGAGGCCTTCATCTGGGATGTTTGGCTGGAATTCCTTGAAAATCCATTAGAAACACCCCACTGGGATTGAAGAGGCCAAGGTTCAAATTCCCACAGAGGTTCACTAGCTGATCTTGAGCTAGTCATTTTTCCCCAGCTTTGCCTACCTCACAGGGTTGTTGTGGGGAAGGGACAGACAAAGTGAGCTGAATGAAAGGAACATGAAACCTATAAATAAACACCATTCTTTGCCAGATTTCTTCAAGTGGAGCTTTCCTTCCTCTTTCTGCAGAAGTATCCCTCTGGGATTGCCTTTGAATACTCCTGCGCTTTGCAAGTTCCCACAGGAGGGAGAATTCATCCAGGTGCCGCTTTTCCTACTAACGTGATGAGCCTGGCAGCCTTCCCCCTCTCTCATGCAGGACTTCAAAGGGTACAGCCGCCTTCTCCACCACTGGGGCTGGCACCTGGGTGCTCACCCTCATCCCTGTCATCCATCAAGGTCTTTGGGATCCCCCACATCGAGGAGCTATAAATACAAGTTGGCACCGTTTTGGAGCAGCATGCCCAGACCTGAACACAAGTGGTGGAGAGGTGGCGGGAAGGAAAGGGGTACATTGCAGCCTCCCAGCACCTGCTTTGCCTCTGGTGTTGTCATTGACAGAATGACTTTGCTCGTCTTTACCTGCATGGGCATCGTGTGCCAACTTCTATGGAGGTATAAGTAGCCCCTGTTGTAATTACATTAATAAGTCAACCTTACCCAATTCCCTCCACCTCCCACCTCTCTTCTCTTCCTCCTCCAAACCTCCATGTCCCCTTTTGGCTGCTTCTGCAATAACCAGATGTATTTTGGGCATGGTTTTCTTTTAAAAGCAGCAAACAAAACAAAACAAAACAGAACAAAAACACCCCAGTCCTTTACCTATTGTAGTGATATTTTTATTCTTTGAGGAATGGCATAACAAAGCATGGGAAGGTGATTTTGGGGGACTGTGACTCCCAGAATCCCCAATCAACATAGTCAGTGACATAACAGAGAAATGCAAAGCAACTTTTTTTTTTTGACAACTCTCAGCATCCCCAGCCAGCTCGGGATTCTGGGAAAGATAGTCCAGCAAGTCACTTTCTCAAGCTTTGAGAGAGAAGGCAAACAAAACTTGACATGGAGTGAGAGGCAAGGCCCAGCTCTACTCTCTTGAATAGAATTCATCCCTTGCTGAGCTCAATTTGACAGGTTGTAAGATTAAGTCCAGGTGCCTGAGTGATGTTTGCCATGGACCTTGATGGCAGAAGAATATTCCTGTTAATAGAAATTTGCACAATTGGTCCGTTTGGATTTCTGTAGAATTCCTTTTCATTTGCCCCAGTCCATTCAAGGTTTCTTTTCAAAGGATGGAAGGAAAGGGTATTCCCAGTAGAATGAAATGTCAGTTCCTTATGGAATATTGCAGATGGAGGGCAATGTTTTTGAATAATAATAATAATAATAATAGACCATTGATGGCCAGAAAAGTGGTTAGAGTATTGGGCTGAGACTTGGGAAGTGAAGGCTCAGGTGCTCCCTTAAGCCTTAAAACTCTCTATCACTGTGCCAGTCACTTTCTCTGTTACCCTGGCCTACTTCACAGGATTGTTGTGAGGATAAAGTGGTGAGGAAGGGAGCTACCCCAGTTGATCCCTGATCCAGGACTGTGCTTGTTTTTTGTGGCTACTTGGTATGCAGAAGTAAGCCCAAGATGTTTCATGTCACCTAAGATTTGGTCACCTTGATTTTTTTAAAGAAGGAACACCCCGAGCTAGCAGGCTGCTTAAAAGCACCAAAAATGTTAGAATTGTTGTTATTGTCACTTTATTTGGATGTTTGTTTTCATACGTATGATACTCATAGCAATTCACAACAAAGCAGGTTCAAAAGAGAAACAAACACACAGCTCCAGAATATTTCCAGAAAGCCTCTTAAAAACAGAGATATACAATCAAATAATGTTAGTGTTGCTGTTATTGCAGTTCCCAGCAAGCATCACCTTCTGGTTTCACTTGATACCTTGTTTGGTGGCTGCTCCCAACAACCACAGCTGCTGCCAATAATAGTGGCATTGGCTTTCATGTCGGTGGAGTGCAGAATCCACTCCAGGTTTCAGTCAGGAGCTATCCAAGGCGCTGAACCCTCCTCCCAAAATTTGCACTGTTCAATGATGGAGCATCTCCTTTCCACCAAGGAAGTCCCAGGTCCATTCCATGGCCGTTTCTAGTCAAAAAGACCTTAGGTAGCCTCCCTGTCTCTCTCTCTCTCTCTCTCTCTCGGCCTCATCCCCACTCCATCCTAGATTTCCTAAAGAACCTTTGCTGATTATAATTAGACCATGAAAAAGGACATTTTCTGGATTTCCACTCCCAGAATCCTTGGAGGATTCTGAGAGTTGTAGTCCAGAAAAGTAATTTCCTCAAGCTCTGATTAAAGTAGACCAGCTGTCCCTAACCTGGTGTCCTCCAGGGACTCTCATGATTGCCCCAGTCACAGGCAATCACACTGGCTGGGGACACTGGGAACTGAAGTCAAAGATGTCCAGACTGTCCCAGGTTGGGGGAAGTTGTGTGTACACAGTCCCAGCCAAATGAATAAAGAAACAGTCATATGTGCCAATAATATAGAAAACAGCTCTTTGTACTGGAACAACCTGAATGACTGAAACTTTCAGTCGCTCTGTGTCTGTGCATGTTTCAAATTAAAACAACAACCAAAAAAATGTGATTGACATCCCAGAGCTGTTTGAAATTGATGTCTGAGGGAGGAGAGAAACCCACCTTTCAGATGTCGCTGCCGGTTGACATGTCGGAGACGGCGCTCAGGGAAGGCAACGTTTTGACGCCGCCACCAGATCAACGTTGGGGGAACAAAAGCTCTCCTTTGGAAATGTCAAAATGTTTTTGTTATGATCCTGCATATTGATTGAGAAATGTCTTTCATGCTTTCTTTTGGAGATTTGCAGACTAAATCTATTTTGGATATCCTTTCCCGCCCCTGCTTCTTCTTGCAAATGAATGGGGGAAAATAATGAAGTCACAGTCTAGAACATGAGAACAGCCATGTTGGGTCAGGCTAAAGGACTGTCTAGTTCCTTGTTTGGTTCACCAGTTGCCCATAGGAAGCCCACCAGCATTGACATGAGGGCCAGTGCATCCTCCCTCTCATACTCGCCATGTAGAAATGAATTGTATCTTGTCCCCTGCAAATTAACCCAGCATCTGAAGCCTTCCCCTTCTAGTAGATAGGAGAATCCATGCTGCAGGCCTGTGTTAAGAGCCATGTAAGGCAACTTTACAGAACTTTGAAAGGTAGTTGACATATGTGCAAAACCTGGATTTGATAGTCATCTTTGCTAAAGCCGAACAGCATGAACTGGCTGGACGTGAAATCACCTAGAAACCCAGTGCCTTTTGTTCCATGGAAAAAAGGTGAAATGTCAATGGAGATTTTTAAAAAATACAGTGAGACCCCTGTATTCATGGGGTTCAGTTCCCAGAATTACCGTGGATACTGTAAACCTCAGATAACAACAAACCCTATTAAAATAAAGGATCTCTGGCACAAAAATACCATAGAGTTGTGTTGGAGGATCTATAAGATGCCTAGAGATGACTCCTCTCTAGCCATTCTATGATACATGTCCTTATTTTTTCAGCCGTGGATAACTAAAACTGAGGATATTGGTTCCATGGATACGGGGGTTCCACTGTAATGACTAATAATAATGAAAGAGAAGAATTATAATCTTTTCATATCCTACCTAGAGGTTGGAAAACGTGATTTTTTGGACCTCAGCTCTCAGAATCCCCCAACCAGAAGGCTTGGAAGCCATTTTGATGGGGGGATTCTGGGAGATGTCATTAAAAAATCACTTCTCTGAGCTCTGATCCCACCCTCCTTCTAAAAAGAGCACATATCCTCATGTGTATATGGGTCTACATTGGGGTGTAGCTACAGGAGGCAAAATTAGATCGTTGCCCCTCTCCCCCCCAAAAAACGAATCCCCGCCATTAAATTTCCTCACAGTCCCCACATTTCTAGCATTACAGAGAGTGTGTTGTGGAAAAATGATGCCACCTAGAACTCTTATTTTTGCTGTGTTCACATTTCTTTGGTAAATTCTGCCTGCCCCTTTTCTTTCAAAGCCTAAACTGTATTTCTAAATGCCCATATGAAGTTTAAGGTACTTCAGTGCTAGAAATTTGCGGGCTGAAGGAAAATTTCATGGGTGCTGGACAGAATTCTTCATTGGTGAGCAATGCCCTCATCCCCTCCCCAATAGCTACACACTTGGGTCTTTTCCGTTTTAGAGCTCATCTTCCCAGTGACCTGGCAGGATTGGTTAGGCCGAGATACAGCAACTGGTACAAGATTACCCATTGGGATTTTTGTCTTGGGTGGAGAGGTTAACTTAGGTCTCCCCAATCCAAATCCAGCACTCTGAACTACTCCACTGCAACTTCATTCTGGTGAGTTCAGTGGCATGTATTCTCCAAAATGGAAGGAGAAGATGCATATCCTCCAACTGTCCCAGTTTGGTCTGGACAGTCCAGATTAATCCTATACAGTCCCACTTTTTCAGTTGTGTTTAAGAAGTCCCACTTTCCCTCTCCTCTCCCCCTTTGCCCTCAGCTTAGTTGCTGCATTCGGGGTTCAGAGTTTCAAAAGTAGTCTGCCCTCAAGTTAACTCAGCAGAGGGGAAAGGCTAGGAAAGGGAAGACTTTTGTCCTTCCCAGTAGGCTCAGGCAAAAGGAAACTGCTGTGGCCTCTCCTAACACGTGTGTTCTTTCCCGATTAGTAACTTTTGCCTGCTTGATCACATGTCCCAGTTTTCATCTGTGAAATGTCAGCGGGTAGGAAGATGATGGCATGGCCATTTATTATTCTGTTTCAGGCCCACTGTCCTGGCTACAATTCTGGCTTTGCTGTTCCTCTTTCCCACAGAGCTGTTGTTTGCCTTGCAGCTCCTTTTTCTTCTCTTTTTCCCATAAACCCCCCCCCTTGCCTGGAGAGCAATCTGACCCACTTGTGTCCCCACCCCCCCTGCAAGTGGGTTTCCAGCCCTCTTTTCCATGTCCTCCTTCACCAACCTTCTCACTCCCTATGTCTCAGGGGCCCTTAATTCCTCTCTTCTAGGTTGGAGCTACAGTTTTAATTCCCCACTTTTCACTGTGCAAATGAGTTGAAATTGGGCAAGAGTGTGCTGGAGAGAGACCTTAGAGAAAGTCAAGCTTGCATGGGGTCCTGAAGGGAAGAGGGCAAATATTTGCTTGTGCAGTCAGAGAAGGGTTGCAGCCTCAGGCCAAGCAATGAAGTATGGAGAGAGAAGGGGTGGGGAAGGAAAGGGAGAGTTAAAGAAGGGGAGGTGGGGAAGACTCTGAAATTAAAGTGTTCTTCCAAAAGGCATTCAAGGTGGGACCTGCCTTTTGCTCTTGACAAGGGGAGCTGGAGGGAACAGCGGAGCCATGTCCTGTGTTCTGGATTGAGCATGATATGATCTACTGCTCTGTTTGTTTTTCACCCAGTGGTTAAAACCAAATTCTGGGCTGACAGCAGCCAGGTAGATCAACCTGCTGCATGCATGTTAAATTGCACCTTGATTTGCTTATTTCTTACGTTGCACATACAAACATATACGTGCATGCATATAGGTATACCTCAGTTAACCAAGTACGCACGTGCCTGGACATTGCTCCTTTAACAAAAAATTTGGTACCAGAGGTAGAAATGACATGGAAAGAATGGAATAGGTTCTTAACACACACACACACACACACACAGACACGTCGCACAAAAGCTGTTCAACATGTTTCAGCAAACTCTTTATTCAAAAGTAATAATAGGCCATGTAAAATGAAACTACCTTGACAAGTAAGCTTTGCAGAAATAAAGAGACATATTTTGAACCTTCTAGAGACCACTTGAAGGCTTCTTCCAAAATGTCCCCAGGGATTATTATTTTTTTCCTTCTATCAGCTTTTCTATGATTTTAAGTTTGGTGTCCAATTTTACACATCTGTGTATTTGTTTGAAACACACACACACTCTGGGGTAGCTGGTGAGGCAGGCTAATCTGCTCTCTCCTTTTCTCTGTTTTGCTGTTCAGGCATGCTCAGTAAGGGATTTGGGAGGCAGCTGTTGTAGGCAGGCACACACAGCTGTGGTACAATCCTGATCCTTTCTAGCTTAAGCTTTGCTTATTAAATGGTTTATCATGGACGTGCTGCTGCAACCCAGCACTGAATAGCAGTGTTCCTCCAGTGTTTCTTCACCATCCCTTCTAATGCTGATGCTGCTAAAAAACCTTACAGCTAATCAGAGGATGAGGAGGAAAATTGACCTGGGCTGACATAAAAAAGCTTTTGCAAAAAGGAGCTTCACTATCATAGGCATTGTTCGCTGAGGTATACCTGTATTATCCTTGTTCTGACCAAGGGGCTCATGATGTTCTGCCTCCTTCTCAAACTCCTGTGTAGTTCCTTTGGAGGTCATCCAGTCTTGAGAACTAGCAACTTGTTTGAGAAAGAGAGGGAGAGATGAGCTAGGACTAAAGAAGACCTGGCAGTAAATGTATGCCTCTGCAATTTTGCTTCTTTTTAAAAATGTAGACAGCAGCCGTTTGTGTGCTAATTATCATGAATACAGCAGGCAGGGACCAGAGTTTGGAAATGGAAAAAAAGACTAGAAGTCCCACAATTCCCGTGTCAGCATGGCTGGCACGTAGGAAGAGATCATCTGAGAACACATGCTCCATATAACTAGAGCCTAGAAAAGTTTCTCTCTGAACTGTAACTCCGAAGACTGCCCAGCCAAGGTAGCCACTTACCAGTAATGGGGAAAACAATAGGTACATACCTAACAAGGTTGCTGTAAGGATTCCCAGCAGGTAATGTTTGACAAAAGAGCACTTTCAACAGTAGTATATGATCAATGGTCCTTCAACAGTGATGCTGTAGACCAGGATTCGAATCCCTACTCTTGGGCCATAAAAACCCACTGGGTGACCTTGGGTAAGTCACACATTCTCAGCATCAGAAAACCCTGTGATAGGTTCACCTTAGGGTAGCTATAAATCGGAAACAACTTGAAGACATACAACAATAATGTGTATGATTGTTCTGTGTGACTTACAAAGGGTATAGAACGTGGGTATTATTGGTTTGTTGAAAGTATTATTACAGTCAGCCCTCCACAGATTCAACTACCCATGGCTTAAAAATATTCCAAAAAATTAATAACCCAAAGAGCAAACCTTGCTGTTCACCATTTTATATAAGGGACACCATTTTACTACCCTTTGTATTTAACGGGGACTTGAGCATTCATGGATTTTGGTATCCATGGAGGGGGGGTCCCCAATAGATACTGAGGACCCGCTGTATATTGTTCCCAAATTCTTGTCTAAATTTAAGAGAATGAGGGAGACAAGAGAAGATTCCCTCCATGAATAAGAAATTCCCAAGTAAGGATAGTGGTTCAATATTTCCTCAAGAACAGCCAAGCATCACCTAGAATCTCCTTTGCTAACCAGTTGGTAAAAGTATCGCTAATGCAAAGAATAAGATAAACATCTTCTAACAGAGAGGTGAGCAAGGGGCAATCTGGGGGCTCTTGTGTGGCCCCCCAAACTCTTCTTGAGGCCCCAAGTGTCTCTAGACCCCAATTGTTTAACTTCTTTTCTTTTTTAACTAAAAATGCTTGCTATAACTCCCTAGGCTTTAAAAAAAAACAAACAGCTAGTCAACTGGAAGTTACGGTAACCTGAAATCTAAGATTTTAAAAATGCCTTCAGTGGAATGGGTCTGATGATGACTTTTGGGCAGGGTAAAGAGGCGGCTGTCAGGAAGGGCTAGACATTGGACCTGAGTATCAGCCGAGCTTCAGAGGATCCTCCCTGCCCCACGCCATTCGCGTCAGCACGAGTCTCCTGTTCCAATAAAACGTCGCCATACTGTTGGAGCACAGCGTCACCTGATGTGATGTGGGCACCATAAATCAGTCTCAATTTTGCTTGGAAGTGGGTCTAAGAATGCCTTCAGGGGGTTTTAGATTGCAAACCACAGAGACGTCTCTGATGAGATCAGAGCCGGAGTCTCGAGTTTGTTATTATGTCCTAGCCTGAGCCGCAAGAAAACCTCAGAGGCCAATCTTTCCCATAGTCCTATAGTTTGTCTGATGGCTCCATGTAGATACAGTGGCAGACTCCAGCCTTTCTTAGACCTGGGAATCACCACTCAGTCCAACCTAGTTCTTTTGCATATAGACCTTGGTTTGCATGAGACACAGAACTGCTTGCTGTTGTTTGATCTTTCTGTCTCCTCTCCTCTTGCCAGAACTTGAAAAAGTTCATTTTTTGAATTGCAGCTCCCACAGTCCCATTGACCAGGCTGTCTGAGAGATTCTAGAAAATAAAATCCAGTGAAGTCACTTTTCTAGTCTCTGCCTCCTGCAAATGTCTAGTTTAATGTAGAGTTTATGACACAGTCTTATCACCCTGGGCATCTCATCTTTCCCAGCCTGGGCCCTTCATATGTTTGGGGTTTCAATTCTCATCATCCTGATTGTTGGCTGTAGTTCCTGTGGCTGGTAGGAATGTCATTCTGGAATGTCTTGAGGGCACCAGGTTGGGTAAGGCTTCCTCTAGTCCCACTGCAAGTAGCTCTGTGGAAGTGCATGCACATTGCATACAAGAGGCCCCACATTCATTCTGTGGCATCTCCAGTCAAGGGATCTCAAAGTTTACAGATGAGAAAAGGCCCCTTCCTGAGACCTTGGAGGTAGCATGCCGATAAGTGAAGACGGGCTTCCTGTTAGGAGAACTCATAAGAAGGAGTGTTGGTAAGAGGACTAGATGGTCCAACGGTCTGATTCCGTAAGTATGTTTGTAGTGGCAATGAACAGGGAGCTGCAAATGTATAGGGGACATGCCCTTTCACTGCTCCTCTCCTGTCTGCCCCCAGCTTTTCTGAGTTGTGCAGGAACATACGAAGGAGGTTTCTGAGTGTGTTTGCCTTAGCATGAATTACAGTTGTGCAACCAACCAGTTACGCAAGTGCATCGACTCTTTATGGGCTTCTGTAAAGAGGTTCTGGATCTTCTTAGGCAAGCATTCTCCAGGGTTGTGAAACAAGCCACAGATCTCCAGGGCAGATGTGCAGATGTAGTTCTGCCCTTCCCGCCACCCCACCAGTCTGCACATCCCGGTCCCATCACAATCCTGTGGAGTTACCCAAGCAGTGTGACACTACACCAGCTCTCAGTCAAAAACTTACAATAAAAATTAGTCTGTGACTGGAATTGTTCAACCAGGAAATGTCTGCCTGAAGAGAAAGGGTTCCCACAAAGAACACCCCCCCCCCAAAAAAAACCAGGAGGGGCATGTCTAAACACAGTTGAAAAGGCTTTCTATGGGATGGGAGCCAGTACTTTAAAGACCATACTTCTAGTCTGTTCCAAGTGGACTGATGTGGAGACAATAGGAATGCCTCCTCAAGACCTCAGGTGACTGGATAGGGTGATAGGGAAGAGGGCATGCTCTTGAGTGTTTTGGTCCTAACTTCATTAGGGCTTTGTTCACTAATACCAGGTGCTTGGCCTTGACCTAATAGGCACTCAATGCAGAACCTTAAGCAAGGGTGTTGCGTGCTGATGTCGACCAGAACCTAACAACATCTGGGCAGCATCGTTCTGCACTAACTGCAGCTTCCAGATCAGTACTAGGGGTTGCTCAACTCAGAGCCCATTGCAATAATCCAACCCTGAGGTTACCAATACCTATTCCTATGTTGGAGCAGCCATAATAACCAGCATACTAGACAGACCTGGGGAAAGGTACTCTTTAACATCCAACAGTAGAAAAACAGGGCAAAACAGGGGATCTGTTGTTCAGGGGAAGGGGAAGGTGCAACCCTATTATGTACAGGTGACAAGTAGGGATGTAATACAATACTAAGGAAGCAGTAATTAATTTTAGCAATTTTCTTCCTCCTGTGAAATCAGGCCATTTTCAGAGCCTATTCACACTTTGGGATTTATTCTATGGAAACATTGCACATGATTGATTTGCACTGAAAACATTTTCTGTGCAAGAAATAATACTTCTATGCAAAAGTATTATTTTCTGTGCAGAAAAGCTGTTCTCTGCACAGAAAATAATGGTTTCAGTGCAAATCAACCATATGCAAATTTTGTGTGGAATGTCCCTAATTGCAGCATTTTCTGTGCAGGAAACAATCTTTTTTTTTCTGTGCAGAATATAATATTTAGAAATAGAAATATTATTGTCTGTGCAGAAAATGTTGTTTTTGTGCAAAACAGCCATGTGTGAATTTTGTCCAGAAAAAGTCCTGTACCTCAAAGAGTCTAATTAGCCCAGGAGTCTTCTTGTTAGGGTTTCCCAATAATCAAAAACTTGTTTTTGATTACTTTTTTGTGTGTGAATATTCTTTCCAGTCCTAGTGACAAGCCTGTTTCACATCCATGGGAACCTACAAGCTTTCCAGTGTTCTGAAATTCTTGCTCAGTTCCTTGGCCATCTTTTAACCTGAGTCTGGGCTCTGGTCACTGGACTTAGATGCCACACGGATGTTAGGAGAAAGCACTGCATGTCCAGTGTCTGCTAGTGGGTTCCATGTCAGCAGGGCAGTGAATCTACACCAGTTTTTATTTTGAACTGGAAAAAATCTATCATACTAAAGCCCAGGGTAGATTTATTACCCCACTGAGCAGCTACCCATGCGCCCAACTGGCAGACAGCCCCAGTTGTCTTCACTGTTATCTGGCAACTTTCCATTTTAGTAACAGAGATGCAGGGACAGTGACGACTGGAGCTCCTGAGCTGATGGCGGTACTGAATCCACTCCACGTTTTAGTCTGAAATTTAAAGGTGGCATCCAAAGTCCTGAGTCTGTTCGTGGGATAGGGTTCAGCATATGGATAGTTCATTTAAATTTCTGAATGAAACTTGGAGTGGATTTGCTATCCCACTGAGATGGAAGCCACCAACCTCCATTTCATATGTGTCACCAGCACAGTGGTGAAACTTTGCTCCCAAACACCCAAGAACTGCAACCTAAAGCTTCATAGAGATATTATAACAGACTTGGGGATAGTTCTTTTTTTATATATATATACTACAGCTCCCGGAATCAGTAGAGTCTCCTCAAAGAGGAGGATGGTGTTCATATAGATGATTTAATGCCATAGCTTTGATACTGAACAGGACTGGGGAGTTTTGAGAAGGTCAGTGCATTTTCCAGAGATGAGGATGGATTCCTACCACACCACCCCCAGATTGCTACCAAAATCCACACTGGAAGCAAAACCAGAGTATATCCCTGACTAGGAAAAACATTTGAAGAATTTTGCGGGAGGCTAAAGCCATTTGATAAGAGCAGAAGGGAGAAGTCTCAGATTTGCAGGATGGCTCATCCTTACCTAGTGCAGCTCTTTAATTTGTACAGTACTTTGATAAACAACTTGGACTTAAGGAGCGCAGGCAGAGGGGTGCTGTATGGCAAGAATTCTTATTTTGCAAGGCAACAAGGGACCAGCACATTCCTTTGCAAGCTAGGACAGACCCTCCTTCCCTCTTGGACCCAACCCCTTCCTTGTTTACCCAGGCCAGGTCCCAATCCGCCACCACAAAAGGAGGATTTTTGCATTCCTTGGCCTCTTTTCCTCCTTTTCTGGGACTCCTGTGGAGTGGGGCTCCTTTTTTTTTTATCCCCCAGCTGGGCATGTTGGAGCAGGAGGCCCAGTTTTCAGGTTGGGCAACCTTTGTTCCCATTTGGGAGGGAGAAAAAGAGGGTGTGTATCTGTGTGTACTTTTAATTTTTTAAACGCTGCCGGTCTTAGGAGGGAAGGAAGGTGAGTCTCCTTGCCTGGGAAAGGAGGGATGCGTTCAGACCTGCCAGAAACGCCCCAAGTCTTGAACTTTTAGAAATCTTCCTCTGTCAGAAAGTGGAAGGGAAAGATGTGGGCTTAATTTTCCATTCTTGTTCTTATGCCAAGTGCTGAGCCCCAGAACTTGTTCTAGAAAGGCTGGCAAATTGGCAGAGTAAAATACTAAGGAGGCAGGAGTGGTCCTGTCACTCCTAAGGTCTCTTTTACACTCTACTTGCATCTCTCATGTTTAGCTGGGGTGCTGCAAAATGAAGATATTTTCCTCCTCTCCTCAAATTTCTAACTTTGAAGAAAATCATTCACACTTAGAACTCTTCTCTTTGCTGTGTTTGCATTCCCTTGGTATCATTGCCTGCCCACTTTTCTTTTGATGCCTAAAACCAGATTTATAATTACAGGTTAACCTCCAATATCCATGGGACTGGTATCTATGGTTTCATTTATCCACGTCTGGAAAAAAAATGTTCTCTCTAGTCATTTTCTAGGTCTTCCAGAGCAATTCTATGGTATGCTTCTGCTGGAAGTTGGGCCGGAAGTCATTATTCAATAGGGTTTGATATTATCCATGGTTTCACGTTTCCACAATAAGTTCAGGAATATACCGTATCTCCCACAAATACAGTGTGTGTGTGTGAGAGAGAGAGGATGTGTGTGAGACCTGTACTCAACTGAAAGCTTACGTTACTGCAGTGCTGCCTCCTGTGGAGGCCTGGGATTTGTAGTGTGGTGAGGCACTAGATCTCTCTGGCAGAGAATTCTCAATACCTCACCAGTCTACAAACCCCAGGATTCCATAGGCAAAAGTGGTATGTAAGTGCTGTGATTGTATAGAGTGAAAGAGACCAAAGATGGACTCCTCTGAGCTAGTGAATGAGCATATGAGTTTTTTTCCCCCTGTCCCTCCACCGTTTGTCTCTGCTGTCTTATCGGCTGACAGCCTGTTTTTCCCCATCATGCTCTTGCTTCTCTGTTAAATTAAATGGCTTTGGGGAGACCACCCACTAGGAATGTGCAATGCATGCAGAAAGGCTTGGAGGGGTGAGGAATATGAGGACCCCCCTCTCCACCCCCTGTTCCTTTTGGACTACAATACCCACTCACCCCTTGTCCCAGGGAGCAAAGGACAGCAAAGGTTAGAGGTAATTCCCAGTGTGGAGTAACTCCCACAGAACCCAGTGCATTTTGGAGCTCTATGGGGATGTCCTGAATGGTAGCAAAATCCCCTCCAGATGCTGTCCAAGAATCCTTTCAAGAAAATGAAAAGAGATGGGTTGAGGATGGGAGAAGGAAAATCCCCCTTGTCCAATCATGGGCTGCCTTGGGTTGCTAGGTAACAGGGACAAGATCCCATAGTGTTGGACCCCCTGCCCCAACATCCGTGAATAGCTTGTGTGGTAGCAAGGAATGATGAGAGGACTTGGATTTAGGCATGGGAAGGGTTTCCTCTTGCTCTCTCTCCCCCCCCCCTTTCTTTTCTGGCTTTTATCCTTGTGCTCAAAAGCAACCTTCTTTTTCCAAAGATGTTGCATCCAGGCGCCTGTCTTGTCGGGGTGCTCTTAAGGTCAGCACCACCCTTTGTTCCCTTCGTGGGCAGAGCCAGAGGACAATAAGCAGTCAGGCGAATGAATAGCACTGTTCTCCGGACATCTCCTCTAATCTTCCTTGAATGCTCAAAATCTCCTTCTCTTCCCCCCTTCCTTCCCCAGCATCCCTACAGATCCAATTCTTGGCTCTATTAGCTCCCTGCTTTTCACCATCTTTTTCTCCCTGTGCCAAAAGTCGCAACATGGAGAACAAAATAAAATAAACAATGTTGAAACTTTATTTCCCATATGACTGGGAAATAAGTAGAGCATCTGCTTTCTCGCTGGGGGTTCTCCAACAATGACTGGTGGGGACCGATTCCCTCTCCCCATCACGTGTTAAAAGGTAATCTCACCCACTGTATGGAGGCAATGTAGGTCACTTTTCTGCTTAAAAACCACACACTTGCACAAAGAGACAAAGCAAACGTTCCAGTTTGGCAGCCGGGATGCTTGTTTTTGACTCCCTTTTCAAAATCAAGCTGCTTAGCTAAAGCACAGAAATTCTGGAGATTAAGCATAACAAGTGGAACTTGCAATAACATGTTCTAATGTATCCTCACCTTCATTCAAACAAGAATGTTCCCGTTCACGGATCCAGCTTTGCCTTCGTCCGGAATATTCCAATCCATTCCTTTTCTTTAATTTTCCATTTTTTTCCTTTTTCAAATGTGCATTGTTCCATGCTAGTGACCACACTCAGTCCTCACTGAATACTTCTTCTGTGGTTTGACCCCTTAAGCTCTTTCTTTCTTTCTTTCTTTCTTTCTTTCTTATTTTCTACTTCTGTCAAAAATTTAGGTGGGGGGCTCTCTTTGTAGCTCCATTATGACCATAAATTTGTTAGTACCCACTAGCAGAAGAAATAAGTGCTAGTGCTAGATATATGTATTAACCTTGATCACTCTTTTTTAAACTGTAAAAAGGGATAAAAATCCAACATATATATATATATTTCAAAATATGCAAGACTTCATTTTTTAAAAATAAATAAATAAAATCCAGTGTATACCAAAATGTAAAGGGATGTGTTTCGTAGGCTATAGCAGGGGCTTTTTACAATACACAGTTATTGCACTAGGATTCCACTTAACTGCCATAATTCCATCCTATGGAATCCTGGGATTTGGAGTTTAGCAATGGAGATTTAGAATTCTTAGCTAGAGAGAACCATTTGTTTTTGTGGTGTGCCTTCAAGTCATTTCCAACTTATGGCAATCCTAAGGTGAACCTATCACAGGGTTTTTTGAGGCTGAGAGTGTGTGTGACTTGCCCAAAGTCACCCAGCCAGTTTTCATGGCCAAGCAGAGAGTCTTGTTTCCAGAAACTCAAACCGCTACGCCATGCTGGCTCCATGACAGAACTATATCCTCCAATGTTTCACAGGTGAAAACCAGGACAAACATGGCCAAGCAACATCAGAATGTGGTCAAGATGGCAAAAGTTATTAATGAAGGACAAACAAGCTAAGGGGGCTGCAGCAGTTTGCTTTTGCTTCAGTCTACAGGGAAGGGAAAAAGTCTACCCCTTCCTCTCCTCTCTTGACCTGCTGAGTTTTTTGAATGCAAACTAATTTTGCACTTTGAACTCAGTTTGCAGCAATTGAAGTAAGCTGAGGACAAAGGAGGAAAGGGGGAGGCGGAGAGAGAAACAGGGACATTTTAAAAGCTGCTGTAAAAAAATGGATGGCAAACTGGGACACTTGAAGAGTATGGAAAGCTCTAGTGCCTTAACAAACTACAAAGCCCAGGAATCCATGAGATGGAACCATGGCTGTTAAAGTAGAGTCATAGTGCTATATACCTGTGTAGTGTGAAAGGGTCCCAGGAGTGGGGAAAGGGCATCCCGTGGGCTGCACGTGGCCCCAAAACTCTAATTTTGTGGCCTCTAAAGACCCCGGCAACATCCCAAACCCCTGAATTTCCCATTAAAAAAATAAAATGGTGTGGCAGAATGTAAAAGGGCTACAGGGTGAATACTGATTTCTTTAAAAGCTTTAGAAGTTTCTCAAATTCTTCAGCTGTGCACCCTAACCTCAACAGGCGTCCATTTTGCTTGTTCCTTGTGTGCTATCTATAAGGACCAGCTCTCTTATTTAGTGGGAAGCAAGTGCACCTGTTTTTATGACCAATGTGGGAGAGAATGTCTTGCCATTTCCATTACAGGGACTCCTGTTCTCTTTCCCTTATCCTCACTCATCAGTTTCTTTCTATTTGCAGAATAGCCTTAATTTTGGTTACAGGTGCATAGGGGGAGGTAGGAAACCAACAGGCCCCAACTGCTGGCTCCGGATCCCTTTTTCTCATTTTCCTCTAGTTGTTTTGACCGTTTTGTACATTTCTCAAAGCAGTGCCCCAAATGTATTCTGTTGGCGGTCAGGCCTTGATATAGGACCATTCGTGGAGATTTTAATTTGCATCAGGAGAAGGGATTAAACAACGGCACATTTGCAGGGTTAATTTGGAATTCTGATTGAAAATGGTTTCGTTTTTGCAATTTTTTCTCCAACAGTCTTGGGGATTGTTGTCCTGTGTTCTAATTCTTTTGTTAGAAAACTCTGTCCCATCAAAGAGTGCTGGTCCCCTCTCTGCTTTCTCTAGTTGAGAACCGTGACAGTTCAAATACATTTGGGACCAATTTTAGTTTGTAGCAAAGATGTTCCTTTAGGGGAGGAATGAGCAACTTTGGCAAGCTGAAAATCAATTTTCACTGCTCTTGGATTCCTCTGAGGACCACCCCCTCCACAAATATTTTATAAAACATTTCTTTTTCAAAAAACAGCAGTGATAAGAAGCTTGCTTCCATTTTGGTGGGTGGTGGTGGTAAAAAAGCTTCATAATTTTGCACTGAAACAAAGCTATACAGCTTTCAAACAGTGACAGCGTTTGTTCATCATTAACCCTCCATCTTTTGGACTTCAGCTCCCAGAATCCCTGACTATTGGCCAAGCTGGTGGGGGCTCCTGGGAGTGGAAAGCCACCTTGGGCTGAAGCTTGAGAACCACTGCTTTAGAGCAATACTGTGAGTCCTGGTTGGAGGGGGTTGCATTTGTTTTCCACCCACTTTAGAGGCAGACCTGAGAGGTTTTGCAGAAAGCTGCTCTGCTTTTCTGACTTGGTGGTTTGGGTTAGAAAAACCCCAAAGACATTCCAAATTGGACCCCTGTGTTAAATTCTTCCCATCCTCAGGTATGCTCTACTGTAGTCCCTATCCTTAATGTATTTTCAAGAACTGAAAGTTGAAGGTGGACTTCTGATTGACTTTTTTGGCATAGCCTAATGTTCCTCAAAGTGGTGGTCTTTGCCCTGGGGCTGTTCCATGAGTCATCAGCTGAAGGTCCTTGGAGAGTTTCTAGGAAATAAATAAATAATTGTAGCTGTGGTATTTGTCCCTGGCACACTGGGTGAAATTGTTGGTCTCTTACTTGAAACAGCTTAAGAAGAACTGGTGTAGCAGATAGTAATATCTCTCTCTATAAAACTCTTGGGTTTGTTTCTTTTCCTAGTGTGCAGATCGGCCACTTAGGAAACATATCCACCCAGTCCTGTCCTTTGTCTCACTCCCTCAGCCAGTCACCACCCACATGGAAAATAATGCAATACTTTTCCCCTAAAATAATACCATGTAGCTGAACAGTGTGAAAGGATTCTGAGAAGAAACATGTAAAACATTTATTAATTTTTAAAAAATTGTTAAAAAATGGGTGAACCGTAGAAGAAATCATAATGAAACAGAGGACAGATCAAATAGACTAAGGGCATATGTTATGCTGGTATGCCTAGTACTATAGTAATAGAGGAAGTAATAACAGACATTATAAATGGATGGATGGGTAGGTAGGTAGTAGGAGAGATGGATGGTCAGAATAGATGATAGATAGATAGATTATAGGTGATTTGATAAAGTATATATGTGACTGTACTTGATAGAGTGTTATAGTTATTGTTCATTTTGAGGGATCAGATGGCACAATACAGGAAGCCCCCACGTTTCGATGGCTTGTTATCTGACAACTTGCTTTTTCAACACTTGCAAATTAAGGACAAGCTCCATTCATTCGATGAGGAAACCATTCTTTCAACATTTCTGGCCTACTGAAGCTTGCTTAGGACTGACTGGGCACTCGTGTCCTCCTTGCAAAGCGAGCTGAGAGAGGGGAAAAGGTCACCAAGCCAACTGGGAGACTTTGAAAGCAGTGGGTGGGTGGGCAGGCAAGGCAGGTGTAGGTGCTCATGGGCATATGCAGGCAGTCCCAAGCAAGCCACCATAATTCTCTTGTGTTCCCTACATGGGTTCTCCTTTTTGACCAATTCTGGTTTCTGACACTGCTGCAGACTCTAATCCATTGGATAAGTGGGGGCTTCTTGTACTGATTTGTTTCTCATTCTTGATATATTTTTAAAAGAATGTGTTTTCAATGTGGATGGAGCAACTAATAATAGACATTATATGTGGAGTTATAAGATATAGGTAGGCAAGTAGGGAGATGGATGGATGGATGGACAGATAGCTGATAATTATTTTTAGGGGATTTGATTGTGTATGTGCATGCCTATACTTGGTAATATTGTTATACAATAGGACCCCCGTATCCATGGGGGATTGGTTCTGGGGAAGGGCCCACAGATACTGAAAACTGTGGATAACAGCGAACACCATTGAAAATAATGGGACTCCTGGTTTAAAATACCAGAGTTGCCTTGGAGGACCTAGAAAACGTCTAGAGGGGATGCCTCTCTAGGCATTTTCTAGGAAGACTCTATAGTAGGTGTGCTGGTTTTGTGTCCCACAGATAACTGAATCAGTGGATAAGGAATCAGTGGATACGGGGGGCTCTGTAATTATATTGTTAATTTGAGGGGAGATGTGTTGTAGAGATGGATTTGTTCCTCATTGTCAAATTCCTTAAAATCTGTCGAGGGGTTTTAAAAAAAAAAATGGGAAAGGTGCTTCTGTGACATCCTTAAATGGCTTTTAATTTTAATCTGGGAAAACCCAATCAAAATCCAGGCTTAGCTTACTGACCTAATTTGCTGACAGTGTCTCCGTAGTCTCTGGGAGACCTGGATGCACATCCAGTGGGCGATAAAACTGGACAGCTGGTGGGGGACCGACCCATTGTGTGAGGAAGGAATTCTTTCTTTCTCATTGAGTACTTGAGTACGGACTGCCATCTTCCCCAAAAGTCAAAACGGAAACTCTTCTCTCTGAGAAGAATATGGTCAGTTTAGATTGGGAAATCTGTTAAGCTTTGATATATAGCCTTTTCTCAGATGTTGGCTTTTGGAGTTCAAAGACAAGACTGGATCTAGACTGAACTGCCAATATCAAAGCTTGCTGGCAAATGTCAGAAAGGTTTGGAAGTGCTGAAGTCCAATAACATTTCTTGGAAGATTTCTGGAGCTGCTGCAGTGGCTTAGGCAGACCTGGAAATAAGATCTGTTGAATCCGAGGAAGTTACCTCGTAGGAAACATGGATCAGGTCATGTGGCATTCATGGTCATCATCATCATCATCATCTCCTCTACACAGTGTTTCATTTCCCTTGTCTTGTTCCTCCACCAGGTGACCCCTTTTCCAATCCCTTCCTCATACTTGCTGCACAGTGTACTCACAGTATATAATTATACCCAGTTGATAAGACTTTAGCTGCTATGGTTCCATCCTGTGGAATCTTGAGATCTGTAGCTTAGAGATGGACTTAGAATTGTCTGCTAGAGAGCTCTAGTTCTATAGTTCAGGGGAGTGGGATAGAGCTCTTTAGTGGAGTATTCTAAGGACTTCCTCAGACTATGGATCCCAGGATTCCAAAGGATGAAGCCATGTCAGTTTCAGTGGTATCAAACTGCTATAATTCTGCAGTGTGGATGCACCATTAGTCTGACTTAACAATCCTTACTTTGTGTCTTCAATAGCATAAGGGACAAACTGTGGGTAAGCACCTGGGAATCTTTTCTTTTGCTTTGAAGGGGAGAGTTGACACATCTCATCCTTCTATCTCATCCAATGGATTCTGCAGCTGTCATGCCCAGTACAGGCTGAGTACCCCTTATCCAAAATGCTTGGGACCAGAATTCAGATTGGTTGGTTGGTTGGTTGGTTGATTGATTTTGGAATAGTTGCATATACATAATATCTTGGAAATGGGACTGGTTCTCCAGTTTGGATTCTCTTGTAGCCCTGTGTAGACTTCCCTGGTGTAGGTCTCCCAGCCAAATACTAACCAGGAATTCTTTCACACTGTGCAATTATAGTGCCATGGTTCTACTCTAACTTCTGTAGCAACATTCTGTGGAATCCTGGGATTTGCAGTTTAGATGAGGTATTTGCAGCCAAAGAGTTTTAATGCCTCACCATGCTACACATCCCATTCTTCCAAAGCAGTTAAAGTAGAATCATGGTACTACAGTCTTGCAGTCTAAAATGTCCTTACCCTGCTTAGTTTCCAGAAAGAGGTTAGATTCCAGAAAGAGGTTAGATCAAGTTGAATCTTTCAATTTTTGATCAGGTAATCCTATAGAAACCTTAAGATGGATTCAATGTTTGCATCTTAGATCAGAGTTGCAAAATGTGTGCTCCTCTAGATATTGCTGGGCTTCAACTCCCAGCAGTCCCACGCTATAAAACCAACGGTGAGGTATTATGAAGTACCAAGACTGGGGAAGTGGCTCCTATCATGAGTTCTAGATGTCCTTCAAGAGTGAAGAAAATGCCACCCTTCAGGTTGTGTTGGGACTGCATCATCTTCTATGACCCTTGGCCTTGTTGGCTGGAGTTGATGGACATTAGAGTTCAGTAAGAAGTGGAAGGCCACAGTGTCCCCCCATCTGATCATCACTGCCCCCACTGCCTAATCCTCTTTTCCTGGAGTTGCCACTAAATTTGGAAAAAAATGGCCATGCCAGCTAAGAGAATCTGGGAGTTGATATCTCACTCATTCTTAGATTCTTGGATAAAATCTGAATCGTTGGTGGTCCAAAACTACTCAGTGATACCCTGTAAACTGTGAAATTGATGATGATGGTGATGGTGGTGTCATCCCTCCACATTTGTGGATTAAGCACTCACAGATTTGATTATTTGAGGATTTTATTAATAGGTTCTCTCTAGGCATTTGTAGGTCCTCCAGCTTTATTCTGTGGTCAAATTCTGCTGGAAGTTCACCATAGAATTCTGCTGGAGGACCTTCAAATGCCTAAAGAAGTGTTCTCAGGTAGAAAAGAATATAGCAGACCAATATTTCCAAAAGATGAAATACTGAGACCTGTAGAGGGAGATTTAGTGTCTCTGGGGAAAGAAAACTGTGGTTACAGTGATGGACTGACAAAAAAAATAAAATCTGAATGAAACCACCATAGATAGGATCACAGCAACACAACTACAAAAAGTGACACTGCTTGGAACACATCACATTATCCGACGATACCGCTGTGATTTCCTAGATTCTTGGACAGAATCCGAACCAATGATCGTCCAAAACTCAAGTCAGAAAGACCTGATAGACATTGAAATGAGGAGGAGGAGGAGGTTTCTGAAATGCATTGAGATCTAGCTAAGCTGCAGCCAAGGTGTGAGTCTTGGGAGAGGAAGTGGATTTTCCAGGCTCCTGACTCTATGCCAAAGCGCTAGGTGGGTGTTTCTGTGAGGTTTCTGCAGCTGCTTTTCCCGTCCCTCACCAGTTTGTCTGCCTGTTCGAAGGGGCAAAGAAGGAAGACAAGGAGGAGGTGGCTGAGGCAAGTCCCGGCATGTACAGCCAGAACCAGCAGGTACTTGAAAGCCTGCAAGTTACAGCTGGAACCAGATGGCTGGGTGCGGCTTCCCACAGCATCAGCAGCAGACGGAGCACTTCGATTTGGGTGTGTGTTTGTGGAGGGGGGAAGGGAGGCTAAGAAGATACAACAGGACTGGAGACCCCAGCTCCCACAGGACCGAAACTGGGCCACTCCTGATGCCTGGGGAAAGGGAGCAAAGGTGGGAGGTAGGGTGGGAGAAGAGGGGAGCACGTAGGCAAGAAGGGGGTAGTCCAAGGAAGCTTGGGCTTGAAGTAGAGCCAGAAGGAAGATAGAAGGGGTGAAGTCTCTTGTTGTGGAGGGATATGCCTAGTCTTACATTAGGCTGTTGGTCCCTATTGCTAAGTACTGTCTGTATGGATTGGCAGTGGTTCTGCAGGGTTTCACGCCCAAGAGTGTTCCCCAGTCCTATGTAGACATGCCTGGCCTTGAACTTGTGAGCTTCAGACCATGTGCTCAGCTGCTGCGTGGAGTGTGGAAGAAGGTTCCTTTCTGGATTTTAGCATCCAGAATCCCCCAGTTTATAGGGCCATGCTGGAGATTGAATCTGGGCCTTGTTGCATGCAAACTATGCACTCAGCTACTGCACAGGGTGTGGAAGAATGTTCCTTTTTTGGACTGTTAACCCCGCCCCCAGTATGCTGGCTGGAGCTTTCTGGGGGTTACAGTCCAAAAAGCATCAAACTTTTTCAAGCTCTGGGTTTTGCGGTGGGGGGGGGGAGTCTTCTCTGCTTTTCTGACTCGGGAATTTGAATCACTCATCGAGCCATTTCCCAAATGGGCACACACATGTTTGATTTACATCCAACATCAGTCCATCCTGCCCACATCTTTTATGGTCTCTCAACATGGCGAAGGATGCTACCAACATTTTACCAATCAGACACAAAGTAAAATGTATCTCCAAACCCAGTTTGGACTGACTGTTCTGGAAGGGGAGAGATGCTGAAGGGACCATACTGGCCTGAGGATTCTGGGAGTTGTAGTCCCTTTCTTCTAATGTAATTAATACTAACTCCCACCACAGACTTCCTTCCTATCACCATATGCTCACAGTATGTCATGTACACTGACTCAGCATGGTAGCGTCCCTACGACCACTCTGCACGGTAGGCCCAAATCATATCTGTAATGGGGTTGAAAAGGGAATGGAGCTGTGAGGCAGCAAGTTGTCAAAGGTGTTTGTAGCCACTGAGCTGAAATCTCAAGTAAGTGTTTTCTGACTCATATCGACTCATACTGACTGCTCTTAATAAGCATGCACAGACCTAGCTCTGGTTGAGCAATGGAATTTGTGCAAAAGATCATTTTACTTTGGACAAACATGGTTTTCTGCAGAGAAATGCCCTCTTGTGCCAAAACAATTGTTTTACACATTTTTTCCCCACAAAAAAGTCACATCATGTGAAAAAACATTAAACATGCTTGAAATTGTTATCTTGCATGGTAGAGGGAAAATTTACAAATATATTCGTTCTTGTACACGAGAACAAAATAAGCAAAGCAAAAGGTGTCAACCCATTGTACAACTTGGAGAAAAGAAGACTGAGATGGGATGTCTATATCTGAAGGGATGCCATGTAGAAGATGGAGCGAGTTTGTTTTCTGCTGCTCCAAAGACTAGGACATGAACCAGTGGATTCAGATTACAAGAAATTAGATTCCACCCAAACATTAGGAAGAACTGCTTTATGATAAGACCTATTCAGGAGGGGAATAGATTGCCTTGAAAGGTGGTGGACTCTCCTTCTTTGGAGGTCTTTAAACAGAGGTTAAGTGACAGTTTCTCAGGAGTGCCTTGGTTTGTGTATTCCTGCATGGCAGAGGGTTGAATCGATTGGCCATTGCAGTCTTTTTCAATTCTATGATTCCAGATGTAGTTGGACTCTTGTTCCCATCATCCCTCCCCATTGGCTGTTCTGGCTAGGCCTCCTAGGCGTTATTGTTGTATGCCTTCAAGTTGTTTCCAACTAATAGGATCCTAAGGTGATCCTATCATGGGGTATTCTTGGCAAGATTTGTTCAGAGAACATTTGCTCTGGCCTTCTTCGGAGGCTGAGAGAATGTGACTTGCCCAAGGTCACCCAGTGGGTTTCCATAGCTGAGCAGGGATGCAAACTCTAGTCCCCAGAGTCATAGTCCAGTGCTCAAACCACTATACCACACCGGCATTGCAATCGCACAATATGGAGGACTAGCATTTGCTTCCCGGTGATGTAGATAAAGCTGTAATACAGGTCTTCCAGAGTGGACCTGCGGTATGTCTAGGAAGTCAGATCTGGGGATGAAAGAAATGGAGGAAGTCTATAATGCTTTGCCAGTTGGACCAGAAGGATTTGCTTACTGAGCCGTGCTGGGGCCCCAAGTACTTGTGTGTGTTGCATATATGGGTGGGTGCAGACAGTATTTCTGTGCTCCTGTGCGCAACAGAAGGACTTGCATAGGTCTCAGGCTGAGCTAAGGCAGCTGTTTATACAATATCTGTGTGTTTACTTCTTGGCTCTTTGGGAAAAGGAGGGATCATCAAAACAAGGTGCCTTTGATGTTCAGCGACTCTTGGAGAGGCAAATGTGAGCTGCTGGCGGATATCGTTTTGATGAATTATAAGATAGGGCCATTCATACATTTGGAGAGCAGAGCATCCTGAAGGGCCTTGTGTGCTTCATAGCATGGCTGAGGTACTGGTAGGGTGCTACAAATTCATTTTATCTAACTAGCCTTGGGAAGCAGGAGCAATATAGGTAGCTCTCCTCTCCTGTATCTGTGGAACCAATATCCACAGTTTCAGTTATCCATGGCGGGGAAAATAGGGGCACGTACCATAGAGTCACTCTGGAAAATGCCTAGAGAAGTGTCCTCTCTAGGAAATGCTAGAGCTTCATATGCACCTCTCTGTACAGAACTCAACTGTACAATGCAACGCAACTGTACCAGAAGCCCTTTATTTTAACAGGGTTGCTATTATCCACGGGTTCACTTATAATCAATAAATCCAAGAATATATCCTCCATGGATACGGGCGTGACCTGTACTTTCATTATGCTTTCGTGGTTCATTGGTTGATCCGATGGTCCACATAACGGGGCTGCTTTCACACCAGAAGTATTAATTACAGTAGGACCCCCCATATCCACTGATTCATTACCTACTGGTTCAATTATCCATGAGGCACAAAACAGCACACCTACCATAGACTCTTCCTAGAAAATGTGTCCTCTCTAGCCATTTTCTAGGTCCTCCAAGGCAATTCTATGGTATTTTAAACTGGAAGTCACATTATTTTCAATGGTGTTCACTATTATCCACAGTTTTTGGTATCCACGCCCTCCCCCCGAACCAATCTCCAGTGGATATGGGGCTCCTACTGTAATGAGATTCATTGAGTTCCTGCGTTCATTATAATGGGAGAGTTAAATGTTTGGGTAAAGATTGGGTTTGAGTTCTGACTGACACCTGTCAAGGAGCTCATCCGCCACACTGTTCTCCATCACCAGGTTTTTTCTCCAGGTTGTGATGTTGACAGCTGATGTGCTCTTGTTACAGTGGAAAGGAAACATAACTTCACTCTGATTTCCCTCATCCTCAATCTTAATTTAATACAATGGCTTTGGGAAAGATAGTCATGCCTCATATGGTAAAAATAGATTAGGGGTCTAAATCCCTGTGGCTAGTCCCCACTAAAGTAAACCCCTTTGAATCATTTGGATTTGCCCAAGTGTTGACTCACTATGGAACTTTTGATTCAATACCAATAGGATTTGGGCCAGAATGTTAAGAAATTGATTTTTAAAAAGCGGGAGAGCAAGCATGGTTTAAGACGGGGTGGGAATGTGCATCCCACAGATGGCACACTCTGTGACCCTCCCCAGGATGCCCTCAAAGCCCCCAGACACCCCAATTATTATTTCTTCTCAACTGGAAATTACCTCTCAATCAGTCAAACCACTGCAAAAAACACACCAAAATGCAGCTCATATTAGCTTGTGGTCTACTAAGACTCCTAAATCCCTTTCACATGTACTGTTGTCAAGCCAGGTGTTACCAATCCTATATCTGGCATTTCATTTTATTTTTCTGCCTAAGTTTTTCTACCTTACATTCCTCCCTGTTGAAATTCATTTTGT
This sequence comes from Gambelia wislizenii, assembly GCA_030847615.1. NCBI lineage: Eukaryota > Metazoa > Chordata > Lepidosauria > Squamata > Crotaphytidae > Gambelia > Gambelia wislizenii. The sequence goes on from JAUMIR010000007.1 coordinate 39,278,015, forward strand.
TAGCTTTGGCCCAGCGTTCTAATATGTTCATAATTTTGAATTTTGACCTGGGGTGTTAGCTACCCCTTCCAATTTGGTGTTATCTACAAATTTGATAAACATTTATCAAATCTATTCCATCATCCAGGTCATTTAGAAAGATGTCGAATAGCACTGGGCCCAGGACAGAACCCTGTGGCACCCCATTAGTCACTTCTTTCCAGGATGAAATCTGCTTTAATACTTGCAAAAATGTATGCATGTCACCAAATCCAGGTTTGCTTGCTTGTTTGCCTTGGATTTTCTTGCTGCAAAATTTAATTCTAATCTATGCCCCACTCTTGCCTGCCCCCCTGCCTCATGCAATAATAGAGTATTCTTGAGCTCTGCTGGGACTAGGAGGTGGGGGAAATCCCTTCATTTCCAAACAACAGCTTGGAGTTTTGTTAAAAGGGGATTTGGAGCCCTGGTCTGACTTTTGCTGGCTTTAGTCCTCTTTTCTTTTCCATGAACAGGATTTTGCTTGCTCTGGATTCAGTGATGGGTTTCTCTCTCTCATTCTGCCTCTTGAAGGTTTTGTTAGATTAGTTCTCCTTGCCACTAACTGGAGCCTCCTTCTTTCTCTCATGTCAGAATTTAATCAAACAGAACATCAACAAGTGGCTCTTAGCAAGATATCCCATCCCCTTTGGGGGCACGGGCTTGCCTCAATCCATGGCCTGCTTTTTCCACTGATCCTAGGTAATTAAAATGGCTTAACAGCCCTATAAGCCAAACAGCTGTCTCCAGGCAGACTCGCCTGGCTACCCAGGAGGAGACCTTTGGTTCGTGCAAAAGAAAAATGAGAGAGATTGAGAGCAAGAAAAAGAGAGAGAGAGACTTTAGAATCTGACAGATCCAGAGGATGGTGGTGTGGAGAGGGGCGGCTGTGATTTGCCTTAAATGGTGAGGAATTTGGGGGCTGTATGGGTGGAGGGAGGGAGATTAAAATGCCTCAGTTTCAAAGGGAATGGGGTGGAAAATGCAGAGATAAAAAGAGAGGGGGAAGGGAAGCACATTTCCAAGAATGAGTAATGAAGATGGTCGGCTGGATAATCCAGCCCATAGGGAGAATGGACACATTAGGAATATTGGAATACAGTTTTAGCTCCTTCCCCCTGCAAAACAACAACACAGAATACTCTATGCACACTAATATGTTGATGTTGTGTGCCTTCAAGTTGTTTGTGACTTATGGCAACCCAAAGGCAACCCTATCATGGGGTTTTCTTGGCAGAATTTATTCAGAGGAGGTTGCTTTTGCCTTTCTGTGATGCTGAGAGTGTGTGACTTACCCATGGTCACTGAATGGGTTTCCATGGCCAAGCAGTGATTCGTTCCCTGGTCTCCCAGTGTCCTAGTCCAATACCCAAACCACTATTACACCACACTGGCTCTATGTACACTGATATACTTTTTGTAAATTTTTCTATTTCATCGTTCATTATTTATTCCTGTGGGATAATGCATGAAAATTGATTGAATATGAGCAATGTGACATCAACCAACATAGGACAATTTTTTTTTAAAAAAAGGGTACAAAACCAAAAAGTAGGATTCAGAAACCCATTTTTTAAAAGTCTTAAGTACCTTAAAAATAACCAAGCAGTGTCCAGATGGGCTTCCTTCAGGAGGGAGTTCAAAAGATATAATGCTGCCTGGTGGTTAGGGAATTCTCAGACTTTTCCCCCCAAGCTTTGATCCGCATCAATTGACTACCCAACTGACTCTCCGGGAAATACAATAGGGTCTCCCTTAAGCTAGTGGTGGGGAGCCTTCAGCTCTCTGGATTTTGTTGGACTATACTTCCCATCATCCTTATTTAATGGGATATGTGGCCCTACAACATCTGGAGAGAGATATCCTCCCCCAACCCCACCAACCAATTGGCTGAGCATTTGTCATTCTGAGTCCTCTTCATTATGGATTGTTGAATATGTGTAATCTGTGCACCAAGACACAATATCTGAGTCTCTGCTTCTGCCATCTGTTCCAGTGAAGGAAACAGGAAGGGAAGAAGGAAAAATCACACACTGACTGGGGAAACATTTATCTGAATCCTACTAGTGGTTTCAACTGGAGTGGACCCATTGGGAGAGCCAGTGTGGCGTAGTGGTTTGAGAGCTGATCAAAGACTCTGGGAGACCAGGTCTTGCCATGGGAACCCACTGGCTGACCTTGGACATGTCATACTCTCTCAGCCTCAAAGGAAGGAAAAGGCAAGCCACCTCTGCACAAATCTTGCCAAGGAAGCCCTGTGATAGGTTCACCTTAGGGTTGTCATAAGTTGAAAACAGCTTGAAGGCACACAACAACTACAATGACAACAGGGAGTCATTGTAAGGAGTCAACACTTATGTGAACCTCACTGATTCAATAGGTCTATTTTAGTTGGCACAACCAATACAGTTTGGGCCTCTGTGTGCATGTATGAATCTGGCAAAAATTAGCTACATCAGTTGTTCCCAAACATTGTGGTCCTCCAAGTATTTTGGACTTCAACTCCCAGAAGCCTCAGCCAGCTTAGCCAACAGTCATGGGTTCTGGGAGCTGAAGTCCAAAACTTCTGGAGGACCACAACATTTGGGAACCAATGGGCTACTGCCTGCTAGAATTAAATGCTGCAACAGTGTCTTGATGTCCTCCTTTTACAAGAAGATTCCACCCAGCTACCAACATTCTCGTCTGCTTCCAAAAACAGACTGTCCCATCATTGATAATCTCTTGGAATTACCTCTTTTATAGGCTATGTTTTAGCCCTACCTCCTACCAAGAAGTCATGGGCCTAAATACCCTAAAGCACCAGGTCCCATCTAATCTTGGAAGTTAAGCAGGTCAGCCCTGGTTAGTATTTGTATGGGAGACCACCAACATATACTAGGTGCTATAGGCTCTATTTCAGAGGAAGGAACTGGCAAAACCACCTCTGAGGATTCCTTGCCTAAGAAAACCCTATGAAATTCATGGAGTCTCCATAAGTCAACAGGCAACTTAAAGGCACATACATGAACATACCTACCAAGATGTCAGAGGGTGTTAGGATGTCGGGATGTTAACCTCCCCTTTTTTTCTCATCAAGCTTGAGTAAGACTTCTCGTGAGGTACCTCTTTAGCAGCTATCTCAGAACTTGCAAACATTCCTTTTGGGGATTACAACTCCCAGAATCCTGCCTGACTGGGAGCTTCTGGGATTTAGCTTTCCAAAAAAGGGAACATTTTAAAGTTCTGAGCTATGCCACACTTATTTCTCCCCTCCCTCTGTTCCAGGCTGACACTCTGCCTTTGTACAACTCCAGTGAATGTATCCGGAGCGTACAGCTTGGCATCATTAGTGTATGGGCTGATTAAGCAAATTATCTGCTGTGCCTGTAGCAAGTGGAAACTCCAACGCTGGTATCTGCTATTGATTCCCTAGATACGCTTCCTTCAGTTCTGTTTTTTGGAAGGTTCCACGGCCCCTCCCACCTTGATCGCATCATGACTTGGAGGCAGAAAACTCGTTTGGGGAGACCATCCCTTGCCATGGGGCTGACTTTGTTGGAACGAGATTTATTACAGGGGAAGGAGATGGGGGTAGTGGGGAGAGCACTCATTTTTCCTGGGTGGGTGTTGTTCTCTGCCAGGATGCATTTTTTCAGAGACTGTGTGGGGGAGAGAGTGTTTTTGAGGTTGAATGCTGATGTACAAACTTCCTTTAGTGGATGTATGACTACCTTCTGCATCATTGCAAGCTAAAAATGATTTGACAGCAGAAAGCACTGTCTTGAAGGCTGAGAGGGAGAGGAGACCAATTTCAAGTCATCAGCAGTAGAAAAAATGTCTAGGGCTTTTGGTGTTTTTTTGTTTTTGTTTTTTTTACAAAAATCTTGTACTACTATCTGTGCCAGAATTTCACATGATAAGAATATTTTGCAGCATTATCCTGTTCTTCTCAGAGTTTGGCTTATCCATCACTGTTCTCTCTTCCTGCAGAAGAACTCGTATGGTTCCCCTATATGGTATGTGGTCAGAGGTTGTTCTGTCTTCCAGACCACTTCCTGGTTAATGAAGACTTTCATACAGCCATTGCTATTTGTTGTTGTTAACTGCTGTCAAGTCACCTTCAACTTATGGCAACTCTATGAATGAGAGACCTCCAAGTCACACTGTACTCAACAGCCTTGCTCAGATCTTGCAGACTCAGGGATATGGCTTCCTTGATTGAGTCGAACCATCTGCAATGTGGTCTTCCTCTTTTCCTACTGCTTTCTACCTTTCTAAGCATTATTGCCTTTTCTAGTGAGTCATGTCTTCTCATAATATGTCCAAAGTGCGGCAGTCTCAGTTTAGTCATCTTGGATTCTAAGGAGAATTCAGGTTTGATTTGCTCTAGGACCCATTTATTGGTCTTTTTAGCAGTCCATGGTATCGGTAGAACTACTACTACTAATAATAAGAATAATAATAAAATTTATTTCTATCCTGCCCCTCTGCAATGCAATCTGGGTGGCTTACATTATAAGACTCCATAATTACATCAATACCCTAACCCACCCACCCCTTAAAATAATATTGAATTAGAAAAGATCATTTCCAATGAATTGATTTTATTCTTCTTAGCTTTCTTCACTGTCCAGCTTTCACAACCATATGTAGAAACTGGAAATATGATGGCATGGCAATCCTGACCTGACAACAAAGTTTCTGCAAGTATGGAACACATGGACTCAGAGAATATGAAGTTATTGATCTGAGGTGTGTGCTAGAATTCTGTGCCTCCTATGAGAAAATGTAAGATGTTTGTATCTATTTCCTACCAAGGAAGTTGGAATATATAGTCATTGTCAGAGTTCAAAAACATCCTTTTTTGGACGACAACTCCTCCTGCTAGCATGGCCACTTGGCAGTGACATTTGGGATATATTACTCCTGCAGAGACAGGCCTTAGGGTCTATGTCTGAAGAAAGGTGAGAAGTTAGACAAACAGACAAAAGCATTGAGATAACATAGTTGCCATCATAGCTCAGAAACATTATTTTGGGGGCAACACCAAAATAATGCCAGAATCCCACATCCAGCAAGGTGACTGTGGGATACTGGCAGTTGTAGTCCATAAAAAGGGATTCTTCCAAATTCTGGCCTTGGCTCATGGCTTGGAAAAAGGTCTGGAGGGACATGAGCCATCTCCGTGCCGTTGTCTTCCCCCATCTCTGACCTCAGCTTTGTGGAGAGGAGCCTTGTGAGTTGAAGGAAGGAAGAGACAACTGCTGCAGAAGAGGTGTCGGAGGCATGGGTCAGGCACAACCCTTTGCCTTGCCAGTGGTTGAGCAAGGAGCTTGCCTTCAACATGCCCAATTTTTAATTATCTGCAGTGTTCTTCAAAGGAATGAGTTTCCTGAAAGATCCTCTCAAGGGATAGACTGGGGGTTAACTGTTTGACCCTTTTAAGAGAGCAAGAAGAGCCCTTCTGGTGGTGCTCCTTGAAGATCTCTTTCGGTCTACTTATTTAGCCAAATCAATCTGAGTATCTCATCCTAGTCTAGTCACACAGGTTAGAACACTGCTTGTCCATTCATTTCCCCCCTTCTCTGAAGTTTGCAATCTAGCTCTCCATTCAGATATACACAATGCATGTAAAATCCACTGGCCATGTTTTTGGAGGTGGCACTTTGAGCCCCATCTTATGAGAAAGATGAGATATAATAAAATGAATGAGTGAATTGCGAATGAGTCCAGTGCCCCTGGAGGGCATCAGGAATTGGTGGCTGGTGCGGTGGCTGGTGGCTGCTATGTCCCTGGGACATGGAATCCAGTCCAGGTTTTACTTTAAACTTCATAGGCACTATCCAAGGTGCTGCACCAATGAGGAGGGCAAGGTTCAGCACCTTGGATAACCTCTTTGCAGCTCAGACTGAAACCAAGGAAGGATTGATCACTCCATTGACATGGAAGCCACCAGTCAGTATGGACAGCAGGTTCTAAGGAGACTTCAGACCTGAGTTGCTCAAGGACCCATTGACTGGTCCTTTTAGCAGTCCAAGATATCTGTAGAACTCTTCTCCAGACCCACATTTCAAAGGAGTCGGTCCTCTTCCTGCCACCTTTCTTCACTGTCAGTTTAAAAGGCAGATGGCCAAAGACCGAGGGCAAAAACACAGCGCTTGGCTAACAAAGTGACTTCTGGGTGACCTTGAAACAGTTGAGAAGCACCTGCCAGGATTTTGCCAGGTGATTTTCCAAATCCCGAGCAGTGGAATTAATATTGGCAGGGTATTCCTCTTGGGGCCAATTAACTCTGCTGCCAAATCAATGCCTGTAAATATTGGAGGGGAAAACATTTATTCTCGGATAAAATGTTTTTGTTGTAATTGGACAAGAGCTGCACTGAAAAGGATTCAAGGCAGGAAGGACAAAATTATATCATGCCTGGATGAGCAAGAGAAGACTTTGGGGTCTTCCTGGTGCGTTTCTTCGGTTAGAGGAAGGTGTGCATGTGGAGGGCGGGGGGAGGCAGCAGGACAATTGAGGTGGGTGTAGGGCAGTCATAATGGAGACAGGGTGTAGCATATGGAAGCTTATTTACTGAAGGAATATGTGGGTGCTGCTATCCTGTAGCCCAAACCACTGGGCAGCCCACCTTGCTTTTGAACAACCAGTTTGTAGCATAGGCCCTAGCACTGCAGCTTCCCATTTCCACAACCTGTTTTTCGGACCTCGGTCAAACCTTAATGCTTGTCTGACCTTAGCAGCATGGCCTTATCAGTGATGCTCTCTTGACTATGAACCTTCTTGGACTCTCTCGGAATTTAGTTTCCTGACTGGCTTCTTGCAATCTGGACCTTAAGCCTCCTAAAAAATGAGGTGGATGTTTTTGAGTGAGAGAAAGTCTTCCTTTTCAGTTTCTATTGGGGTGAAAAGGTGAGACTGGAGGATCTTTTACTCATCTAAAATGTGTGAGACCTGTAGAATTTCAATGCTTGTTTGGGGAAAAGAGGAGGGAAAGCAGAAAAGTTGGTTGTCATCTTTGGACAAGCAATCTTCCCAACTCTTCGTCTCTCTATCTCACATACTAACAGGAAATCTGGTGGTACCCATGTCAGTGAGGTCATGAATCCATTCCAGGTTTTACTATGAACTTTAATAGTGCTCTCTAAGGTGACAAACCTTATCTCCAAAATAGGTTCAGCACCTTGGATAGCTCCTTTACTGTTCAGATGAAAACCTGGAGTGGATTGTCTGCTCCACTGACATGGGAGGCACTGCTACTTCCATGCTGTTCTTTGGATTCTCCGCTCCCCAATAACTGTTTGTTTCTTTGTTTAATGTACACTCTGCCTTTCCGTTATGAATGGGACTCAGGATGTCTCACAATAAAATGGGACAGATAAAATAAACTGGGTAAAAACATTTTAAAACACATCAGTAAGAGGGGAGGGGGAACGCCAGCACCCATCTAATTAAAAGCCCTTTCAGTAGCAAGGGAGATCAGTTGCCAAACTTGAATGAAAAGGTCTTTGCCTGTTGTCAGAAAGACATGAGCAACATGCCCTCTCCATCCACTGAAACCCTTTGTTGGATGTGCTCATGGAAGGCTCCATTGCACGGTATGTCAACAATCTCTGGAGTGGATTCGGAGGTGGCTTCTTGGGGGTTGCCATAGGAGTTCCGTTGTGATATTTGCATCACTCAGAAGGCTGGGGTGGGAATTCCTGTTGCGCTGCCTCTGTTTCAGACAGAGCAAGGAGGCTGGAGTGGAAGAGTCATGTGTAGGCTGAGCTTTACAAGAGGATGTAGCCTAAATATATTATTATTATTATTATTATTATTATTATTGGTCACCTATCGCCACCACTTATGACTCCTCGAACACTTTCATCAGCGCTGTTTATGCACAATCCTAAATATACACTGGACTGACTATGTGACAAATGTTGCTGTCCTTGAGCTTGAGATATTGAGGCCTTGAGGCCATGATATTGAGAACACAGCTGCGCTGGGCAGGGCACTTTTCTAGGATGGAGGACCATCGCCTCCCAAAAATACTACTCTACGGTGAACTCGCCACGGGTCAGCGTAAGAGGGGCGCTCCAAAAAAGCGATACAGGGACTCCCTGAAACAACATCTCAGGCTTGGCCAATTTGATCACCAACAGTGGTCCGTCCTGGCCTCACATCAGGAGGTATGGAGACACACTATCCACAATTCTGCAACCTTATTTGAGAACTCACGCCGAACAAGTCTTGAAGAGAAACGACAACGCAGAAAGAATCACAACCCAAAAACATCACCCAAGGAGACCTTCTGCTGTGCTTTCTGCAACTGGACTTGTTTATCTTGGACTGGCCTTTTTAGTCATCAGCGCGCTTGCAGAAAGCGCAGGATGAGTCCTTCCTGAATCTTCGTTTGCGAAGAAAAGCCAGAGATTATTATTATTATTATTATTATTATTAGCTAGTGGGATGTTTTGAACATGTGGATGCACAGATCACCAAAATGCAGGACAGAGCTATTGATAGTTCAGTGCAATTGATCCAGGACTTCCACTGGCCAGGGCCCTATGCTGAAGGGGAAAAGTGTAGCTTGTTTTGTCTTCTTCCTCATCCACTTCCCAAATCTCCTGATGTTTCTGTTGTCACCAATCTTTTTTGTGTTACTTGAGTCATGCATTCATGTTCATGGTTATTGTCATTGAAGCTGGAGGGCTGGAGATGAATTCACTCATGGCACACCCTCTAACATTTCACAGATGAAAACCATGACCCATGTGACCAGGCATCATCAGGGTTGTGGTCAAGTTGGCAAATGTTTTTAATGAGGAAGAAGGCATGAGCTAGGAGAGGCTGCAGCAGTTTGCTTTTGCTTGAGCCTCCTTGGAAGGCCAAGATTGTGACTCTTCTTCCCCTCTCCTTCCTTCTGAGTTCATTGAGTTCAAACTACTTTTGCACTTTCAGCTTAGTTTGCAGCAGTTGACATAAGCTGGGGACAAAGGGAGGAAGGGCGAGGAGGAAAGTGAGATGGGAACATTTTAAAAGCAATGAAAAAGGTCCCATTGCAAGTGCAATGCGGTTTCCCTACTCTGTTTAGAGAGCTCCTTGACATTTGCTTTGGGAGCAGGGAGGAAAAATGATAATTAAAAATGCAAAGTTTTGCTGGAGGAATTGTATCCAAACTGCCATGTCTACTAAAAAATGAAACAGTTGGATTCGTGCTCTTACTGGGGAGGGGGGAAATAAAGGAAGAAAACCAAAGAACCATGAGTTCTTTCTAAGCAGTCTCCCACATGTACTCATTGGAATAATGCACACAGCAGACAGGAATTGGGGGTTGGTGGGGTCCAGGTGGGTGGTGGGAGGAAAACCTTCTGTATGAGAGGAAGGAAAAGACCAACATTGTGTGTTTTTCTCCTTGCTGGGTGGGGGTTAGATACACAACCAAACAGTAGAACATTATTTGGGAGGTAGAGTTGGATACTGCAGCCGTGGAGGAGGAATAGGATGCTCAAGATATTGTCTAACTTCCCTTGACTCTGGAAAAAGGAAAATTGGTAACTTAGTAAACAAACAAGTTTCTACCCTGATCCCCCCCCCTCAATCCTGCTTGACCCTTACCTTTCTTCTTTTGTGTTACAAAATAAATTAAACAATGATTTTGTTCCTATTGTTGAAAATAGGCCAGCTTTTGTTGGCAAAGCACTTTCGGATGCCCAAGTTATGCAAGAACGGAGGAGAGGCATTTACCCAAACACACTGTCTGCATTGGAGGCCTCCAAGTGTGGATAGGCATCTTTCAGGAGTGTTTTAGTATTGCATTCCTATATAGCAGGCAGTTGGACTAGATGGTCCTTGTGGTCCTTTACAAATCTATGTTTCTATGTGAGGTTTGTCTAACCAGGCTTTTCCATTATCTATTGTGAGGAGACCTGAGCATTTTTATGCCCAAATTTTCCTTTTATGTTAGTTTTCTACATGCGGGAAATTTTTGCTGTTGTTTTTGTGTGCCTTCAAGTTGTTTCCAATTTATAGTTACTCTAAGGCAAACCTATCATGGAGTTTTCTGAGGCTGAGAATGTATGACTTACCCAAGGTCACCCAATGGGTTTTCATGGCTGAGTGGGGACGCAAACCCTTGTCTCCAGGGTTGTAATCCAACACTCAATCTACTACGCCACACTGGCTCATGTGGGATGAATTGCAGGTGATGCCGCACCTACAATCTAAAGTGTGATACTCCAGCAAGTAAAAGCAGATCTTTGCTGCCTAATTTGCAAAGCTGCTGTGATTCTGGCAATGACCATCCTGGCTGGATGATTCTAGTAGTTGTAGGTTATTTTTTTTTTAAAGGAACATTTCTAACCAGTGTCTAAGGGGCTGTTTCCAAAGCTTCACAGAAAGAGGCAGATTTGAAGGACAGATTTGGAAAAAGTGGGTATTTTAGGCAAAAGGGGGGAAAATAAAGACAATTCCATTGGGTGGAGGAAGAGGTCTTCTGATGGCCAAAGGTGGTATAAGCAGGCATAACAGTGGGATCTATGGTTTGCTGTGCTGGTTGTTGCTGTTGCAGTTGTTATTAATTTTATTTATATCACTCCCTTTTCCCAAGATTGGGACTCAAAGCAGTTTACAAATTAAAATGATTACAATATACAGGTGCCCCTCCCGGTTTATGCAGGATTGGTACCCAGTGTTTCATCTAACCATGGTTGAGGGAGGGGACGGTCTCTCTAGGTATCTGGAGGACCATAGAGTCATGCTGGAAGTAGCCTCTCTAGGCATCTGGAGATCTTCCAGCATGACTTTGTGGCTAACCTGCTGGAAGTTGACCATAGAGTCATGCCAGATGCCTAGAGAGGCATTTTCTAGGTCTTCTAGGTAGATGCTATGGTCATTCACTACTATCCGCTGTTTCAGGTAACAGCAGTAAGTCCAGGAATATATACTCCATGGATACCAGAAGGGGGGTGCGGGGAAGGTGACCTGTAGTTTATAAAATAAGTTGAAAGCATAAACATAGCATCAGTTAAAATTGTTAACAATATAAAGATAATATGATGGCTAGAGCTCTTTGCTTTACACACATGACTCCTGCAGCGCACGGTAGATCTTTCTTTCCTAAGCCATCTGACTTCAGCCAGAAAGCCCAGTGGGTCAGGTGCCAGGGTTATCTCTCTCATTAGGCACGGCTTGGCATCTCGCCTTGGGCAGTGATTGGAGGGTACCATGGAAAGGCAGCAAATGGACTGTGACTAAGCTCAGGATTGATTTCTTTCATTACTGTCACTCCTCATCTAAGAGTTACTGTTTCATACTTGGTAGTTTCTCTGCAGTGGTGGGCAGGTGGCTTAGCAGTTTTACTGTTGGGTGGGGAGAAGTTGTGTGATTATACTGAATCCTCTTTTTAAAATAATTACAAGCCACTTGGAGGAGTTTGGTTGGCAAATGGGCTAGAAGTTGAAGAAATAACAGAGCTTGGGGAAGTTACTGGGGGTGTGTGTGTTACACCTCCCCAAATCCCTCAGCTGACATGGCCTACAGCTGTCTTGCTGAACTTGCTTCCATGCTATAGCGTAGCATTGCTAGCTAGAGCTGTGGCCTTCAGTTATGGGGTTGCAACCCCAGATTAAGGTGAATCCAGAGCTTGGTCATGTTGGCTGAGAAATTCTGGGAGTTGTTACCACCAAAGTTATATTTCTAAGCTCTGAGAAATTTATGAGAGCATAGGAAGAGTTTTGTTAGGTTGGGCCAAAGGTGCCTCGAATTCAGCAGTTGCTGGCCCACAAGTAGAGCCTGAAGTCAACTGATCTCCCCTGCACTTGTTCCATGGCGGCCAGTTTTCAGTTTTTGAAAGCCACTGCCTTCAAAAATGGAAGTTCTATCTAAGTATCCAGAGCTAAGACTAGGGCTTATGGCCTGATTGCCAGCCACTCCCTATCTTGCCCTCCCATAGTGAGCTCATCAGAAACATCTATAAAGAATGCAGGCTCAGCGAAAGCATATGGCAAGAATCAGCAAAGCGAAATGATGCTGTTGTGAGAATCAGAGCAATTTCCACCATATATCATCAATGCCCCAGTCCATCAGTCGTCAGTGAGTTGTAACAACAAGTTACCGAGTAAAAATGCCCCGCGTGCCCATATGAGTCCGCTCTGCCAACAATGTGAGTACAGTTCCCTGGTTTATAAAACAGTGATCCCAAGAGTCTTGTTGGTTCTGTAATATACATTCCCACAATATCCCTACCTATATTCTTGGTCTTCCTATATATATATATATTCAGGTCAGCTGGTTAGATAGCTTTAATGGGGTGGTGGCGGAATAAATTCACAGAGGTTAGAAGCATCAGTGCTTGCAAGTCAGGATAACTATGCGTCACTTCTACTATCGAAGATAAAGTGCCTCTGTGCATTAGTTGCTAGGGTGCATGAGATGGATGCTCCCAGTTACACTCATGCCCTGGTGGCAGGGTTTTTTCATTGGCTTCCATTTGGCCGCTGTGTGAAGAGAAAGCGGGACTAGATAGACCTTCAGTCTGATGCAGTGTGGCTCTTCTTATGTCCTTTTCATATTGTGAAGGCCTGAGGGAATGTAAGGGGGATGGAAAAATTCAGGGGGAAAACATTTTTTTCCTCTCCCTCCCCCAAAAATAACTCCCCCCCCTGGAAAAATATGGATTATGGCATATTTTCTTTTAGAATGATGAATAAAATGTTTAAGACAAAGTGATGACATATTTATTGCCCCATATTTATTTATTGTAAGAGGAGCACTTTTATGTAAAACTTTGTACAGCATCAGATCATTACACTTCCTGATCTTGTTTCCTTTTCTTTGCCCTTTTTATGGGAATGAGTGCATTATGTCTGTGTGACACTGTGGAGAATTAATGAAGCAAAAATAACTTTCTCTGTTTTACCAATGTGAATAGTTGCGTCTTTCTTTCTTTCTTTTCCTGCTCCTTAAATTGGCAAAACCAAAGAGGTTCCTTAGAATACAAGACCTTGTAGATATCTATCTATTGAATTTGTAATTATATTCTAAATAAATTGTACCTTTAATATATCAAACATGATAATTTTAAGCCAAACTAAGTTATATATAATGCATTTTGGGTTCCTATAGCAACAAAGTTACTTCAAGCTATAAAAGGTACTAATATTGAACTTTTCAACAGTGGCAGCACTGGCAGGGGGGCATGTGGAGAACCTTAACCACGTCTGGTGACACCACTGGTGGGAGGGGTGACACAAGCCTTAGTGATGCCATAGATTTTCAATTTTCTCTCCAAATGCTCTTTTTTTTTTTCCTAACCAAAAAAAAAAGGGGGGGGGATTCTGCACCCCTATCCCATTGGTTCACAATTTCTGGAAATTTTCCATCTCTAACCCCATAAAGGAATCAAATCATAGAATCATAGAGCTGGAAGAGACCACAAGGGCCATCTAGTCTAACCCCCTGCCATGCAGGAATACCCAATCAAAGCATTCCCAACAGATGGCCACCTAGCCTCCTGCATGATCTTGGAAACTATGCAGGGTCAGCCCTGGATAGTACTTGTATGGGAGGCCACCAAGAAATGTCAGGTGCTGTATGTAGTCTCTAGTTCAGAGGAAGGAACTGCCCAAACCACCTCTGAGTATCCCTTGCCTAAGAAAATCTTATGATATTTATGGGGTTGTCGTAAGTCAACAGGCAGCTTGAAGGCACAAATACATACACAGTCCTGTTGAAGGTCTGTCTCTAAATCGTGTAGAAACTGCTCTTATAGGCACACCCATCTTAACCTTATCTGTTTTGCTAGAGCCATGAAAGAGTCTTTCTTGAAACTCTGCCAAGCCTTAGCTGCAAGTCAGAGTTGATGATACTACCCTAATGGTCAGCTTCATTATAATGCAGGTTTTTATGCCACTATGCTCCTCATCATCAATTCCTGTTAATATGCACCAAAAAGGGTCAACCACAGAGAGGTGAAATTGTATGAGGTTTGGGGCTTGAGCCTCCAGATGTCTTAGGTTGTGGGTGCTTGGTGGTGTATACTGCTGGAGGGAAACCCATCCCAGATGCTGGGTTCCCAAGTATATGGCGAACCAGGAGAATGGTTGCTTCTGACAACTGGTTGTTGCAGATCTTCCTCCCTTGTTGGAGGGTGGCAGGCAACTCTTTATTGTGGATTATTGCACAAACACACTCACAGATCAGTGATGGAGCCTTATGCAGGTGAACATGCTCCAACTGAGTCATTCAACACAACCTGTCATTCTGGTCCAACTTCAGCTTGCTTTTCTCACCGTTGATCTCTTAGGGCTCCAGGCTGCCTGGGAGAGCAAAGCTGGCTGCTGGCAGACGGCTGTGGTGGTGGTGGGGGCAGTTAGTGGGGAGATAATGTAGTGCTGCAGTATGAAGCCAGATTGGCTCTGTCATCTTGGCCTATCATCCTCCATAGGTTTGGGTGCCGTTTTCTGTTACTCATTGCTACAGCTAGCTCAGACCCTCAGCATGCAAAATCTCATTAAGCCAAACCCCAAATTACTACTGTTTACCCATTTCCCCTTTCTTCCAAATAATGGATAGTACCCTCCCAGACATCTCACAAGAGGATGAGGGACAATTAGCTGATTGGGCTGGGAGCCTGGGAAGATTGTCTGGCAAATCATTGTTTTTGGGGTGGTTGCGGGTGGCAGCTTTGGGAGTGAGAGGAGGGAGAGGAAAAGAATAAGAGTATTCTCATAGCATCCTTCCAGAGTGGAAACCTGGTAGAACAAGCCTGAGAGATGTGTAGCTAGGACCAGAATAGAGTTTAGAGCAGGGTTGTGCCAAATTTAGACCAGGGGGCACATGTGGCCACTGAAACTGCTTTTGTGTCCCTTCACCCTTCTAGACACCCTGGATGGGCCCTTTTCTAGACAAAGAAGAAAAGGAGGGATTGCCTCTCCTGGAATCTCCAGGATTGCAAATTTCAGACCACTCCTACAGTGTTTAACATCCAGAAAAATGTCAAAAGAAGAAGTGGACACACCCCTTTCCCCCTACTTTTTGGCAGCCTTTGAGACTCACGGAGGTCCTTTGGGCAGAAAATTGGCCCCTGGACTCTCCATAGTAGCCCACCTGAGTTTAAAGCCTTTATTTCCCGCTTTGCATTATACATGGTGTTTCTCCTACCGTCTCCCTTCTGGGAACACATTTTGTTGAAATCCTCTATCCTAACTCCCCAAGGCAATGGAGCATGTTGTACGCACATGGTGTGTAGAGCTGTCAAACCAATTGGGTCTCATTCCTGCCCTGGGTGAACTGAGAGCACACCCAAGAAAACACTGCCCTGCGGCTGGTCACTTCAGCTAACGTTGGTAGAAGCAGTTGATGTTTAGGGATGCTCATCCAGCATGACTTAAGAGGAATGCCTGGATGGCTTCAAAAGGAACTCAGGGTTTGCCTAGAATATTGTTTGGGATCCAGCGATGTGGAGGGAGGCACAGACAGCACCTTTCTCTTATCTCAACTCTCATCTTCTTCTCTACCCAAAGGTTCTCAGTTTCTTGGGCCTAAGACCAACGGTTAGCTCCCCAACTAGAGCAGGTTCATAGAATCAGTGGAACTGACGTGTTGACTTAGCAAGCTTTCATTGTCCCTGGCACATTGGGGGTGGCCCTTCTTCACATCAGATAGCTTGACAAGCACTGCTCTAAAAGAACTTTAAAGCCCTCCATAATATATACATCCTAGGCTTCCATAAAATGAAGCCATGGCAATTAAAAGTGGCATGAAAGAGCTATAATTGTGCAGTGTGAATAGAACCCTGGTTTGGGCCAAGCAGAGATTTCCTTGGCTGCCTTTGGAAGAGATACCCTAATAGAGGAGAGGGATATGCTAGATGGGGGAGATGTGGAGAGACTGGAATGAAGGGGTGGAATGAACAGAAGGGGATGGGGTGGAAGGAAAGTGCTTGAAAGTGCAGTATTGTAAGCGGGAGCAGGATAGGGTACCACTGGCGTGAGTAGTAGACACAAGGCATGGCTAGGGTTTGTTTCCTTGCGACCATGTACCAGTATGTCATCAAGTGGTGTCTAATGGCTTCCATGTCAGTGAGGAAATGAATCCATCCCAGTCTTTAATTCAAACTTGGGAGACTCTGTCCAAGGCCCTGAACCTATTTTGTGGATAACTGCAACTAAAACCTGGTTTGGATTCCTAGTTTGTGCGGGGGGAAAGCAACAGTATAAATACAGGCTGGCATCTTGTCCAACTATTTACAACACTGTAAACTGGACTTACAATCCCATAACTTTTAAGGTTCACATTTATGGTTTTTTAATGACCAAACATGATATTCAAAACCTACCTCTTAAGCCAGGAGCACCCTGACTGAAGGATTTTAGAGGCGCTGCAGATCATGATGCTGGAAAACGTCTGCCATCTTCTCCCAGTGGTGGTGTACATTGAGAAAAGCAGCTCCTCCAGGAGTCTGAGGGGTCTCTCCAGTTGCCTATCTCAACAAGCCCTGCAACCAGCCATCATGTCCTAGCACTTGGATGTGCAACACCTCAGAAGCCCTTGGGTTGGGATGCTGCCGGGATTAAGAGGTTGGTTTTGGGGGGGAGGATGGCATTAAGAGGAGTAACTACGATGACAGAGCTTTGTCATCATAGCTACATCTGACAGTGCATGATCTGAGCCAGTGTCTGATGATCGTGATGATGATTAGGACAACAATGGTTACTGTTATTATTACAGGTCCCCCCTCCCGCCCACGAATATGCATGGGACTGGTACCCACAGTTTCAGTTATCTATCATCCAAAAATATGGTCTTTCTAGGCATTTCCTAAGTATTCCAGCAGAACTCTATGGTAACTTCTACTGGAGGTTACCATAGAGTTGCACTAGAGATGCCTAGAGAGGCGGCCTCTGTAGCTTTTCCTAGGTCCTCCAGTGCAATTTTAAGGGATTTACTATTACCTATGGTTTCAAGTAATCATGGCAAATCTGGCAATGTATCCCCCATGAATACGGTGGGTGACCTGTATTATTATTTTTTTTAATGAGATAAAACTGGGTCTTGGAGTATAGATAAAGTTATGTATGGGTTCCAGAAATGCAAAAGGAGAAAGGACTAGAGCTAGATAGTATCCTTTCCAGAAACCTTTCCAATAAAAACTACCAAGATCTTTTTTTTGGGGAGGGGTGGAGTTACTTTTTTGAACTAGAGTTTCCAGAATCCCCAAACAAACCATGGTTCTGGGTGCAGTAATCTAAAATCAGTGTTGCCACCATGGTGATGACAATAATAAAGACAACAGCAATCACAGCCAATTCTCCAAGGTCTGCATCTTGTCTGTACCTGGAGGGTGGTCCTCACCAGGAGAAGAGAGGCATTAGCCAACCAAGTTTATCTGGCCAGGACACTTGTGAGTTGGGGGTGGGAGTCAGCCTGCTGCCCACCCCATCAGCCCCAAATTCCAGTCATTGGTCAAGAATGCCATTGTATCTGAATCATATTTGCTTTAGGGAGGGGGAAAAAATCCAACAGTAACAGCCACCCTTCGTTCTATTGCAGTTTCTGATGATGGAGATCTCTGAAACAGGAAATGTTGCCTTGTCTTGACATGCTTTTGTATTGCTTCCAAATGAAGTTATTGCAGTTCTCTGCATCAGCAAAGCCAGGCTCAAAGTCATAGGTGGTTTTGTGTGTGTGTGTGTGTGTGTGTGTGTGTTTTAAAGTCCTATTATTCTGAATTGCTCTTTTGATTTGAATTGGGAGAAATGGACTCAATGTTTTCTCCATGGAGGATGGTGGCTTTAATGCTACCGAGGTGATGAATCTGATCCAGATTTTAGTCTGAACTTAAAGGAGACATCCAGGGCACTAACCCCTATCACTCCTAAAAGATGTCCCTGCTGGTTTCCTGCTACAGAGAAGGAGGCCAAGGGAGACTAGGCTCACTAAGCCAGGAAGCTCATGGGATAACCTAGAGGCAACTGTTTTCTCTACCTTACAGCACTGTTGTGAAAAATCAAATGTCTAAGAGTGGGGAGAATGAACCACATGCAATACTTGCTGAACTTCCAGTGAGTGGTAGGACACAAGTATAGCAATATTTAGCAGAAAATTTGGACACCAGCTTTCAATTACAGGTCAACCTCTGTATCCACAGGCAATACATCCCAAGACCCCCTGTGAATACCTGAAACTGTGGATAATAGGGAACCCTATTATTTTCAATGAGACAGACACCAGATGTTGACCACAGAATCACATTGGAAGACATAGAAATGCCTAGAGAGAACTTTTTGGGGTGTGTGGATATGTGAAACCCTGGATACCGATTCCATGGATACAGGGGGTCAACCTGTATAATTCTCTGGATTCAATGGCTGAATATGTCAGCTTTGAAGAAAGAGAGGATGTTCATAGTATCACTGTGTTAGCTTGCATTTCACTAAGAGACAGTGAATCCACTTTGGATTTTAATCTGAACTTCAAAAGACCTATCCAAGGTGCTGAACTTAATTGTGGGGATCTATGCCCTAGTCTTATCACCTTGGATTTCTCCTTTGAAGTTCAGTCTAAAACCCAGGGCAGATACACCACCCTAGAAACCACCAGCTGTCATTGTCTTGCATCCCTGGCTGAGAAGCGCATTTTTAAAAAATGAAAGTTTTGTTTGTGTGGGTATTTTAAAAGGATGATGATGATGTTTCTAGATCTCATGGCCAAGAATCTCAGCTTCCACTTTTTCTTAAAGGACATTGCTAGACCTCTCAGCCATGTAGAAATGCTTGAAAAATAATGAAACCTCCAGTGGATTATAGGTGACTGAGTATGATTTCACGTAGCTGGGAAAATCCATCTCTCATTCATGACCCTGAGGAACCCTTGCTAAGCTTTCAAAAGACACTGTGGAAGCCTCCAAAAACTCGGCCTGAAAGTCAGGCTCAGATCTGATCCCTGGTTTCCATCACTGCTATGGGAATAACCTGGAGGTCATTGACAGAAGACTGAAAGGGATATCAGCAGCTTACAGGGTTGTTGTTTTGAATGTTGAATCCTGTCTGGCTCCATGGGTGGCCTTGAAGTGTGATGTTTCACCTTCTTGGGTATCAGGCTTCCTTGAGCAGGAATAGTAGGGTTTTTCAACCTCTCTAGAGTGCTGAGTGAATTAATAAGTTCATGTTTCAGGGAATGACGAAAAGAAAAGAAAAGAAAAGAAAAGAACCTTTTTAAAGATGCAAAGCTCTCTGTAAATATTTTCTATTATTCTTCTGGGTGGAGCCAAAAGAGGATAAGCCATGATTGTCTGACAGATGGTTTCTTCAGTGCAGAATGGTAGGAGAGGAATTAGTTGGAAGGGAGAGAAATATATGATATTTGTGACTTCTTGATCTCTGGAAATAAGGGCAAGAGGCTGACACTTTAGACCAGTCTGGCAGCCTGAGATTCTGCTTTCTCCAGGAAAGTTGAGAAGTTGAAAAAAAAGCTAATCTAGTTCATTAAGGGCAGGATAGCTGAGGACGAGCGTAAGGCAAGGCTGCAGTCACAGTAGTATCATGTATTGCATTAGATGCCAAACATGGGGAAGTTCCTTTTGGGACTGCCAAGTCCCCGTGACCATGCTAGCTGGGGGATACTGAGAGATGGGATAAAAAAAAAAATATCAACTTCTCAAAGTTCTTGGTTAAATTAAGTTAACAATTGGGAGTAAACACATGGGGACCTAGTTATAAAAATTCTGTCTTGGGCAAAGCCATGTGTTGAATGCAGTCAGATGATCCTCGCAGCCATGGAAAATGGGGGAGCACAGGGCTGATTTTTCATTTACCCAAGGCGTGGTCTTGAAGGTCATTTGAATGCAACCACATTCTTTAGTACTGTCCTGGTGTTCCACATCAGGGGGCTGCATTTATACTACCTGGTCCATCTCCTTTAGCTCCTCCTTCTGCCTCACCTGCAGCCTAGGCACCCATATTTGTTTAAACAAATAGATTGAGATCCTACATTGGAGCTGTGTAGTTTAGATCTTCACATATGGAGTTTCTCATTGATTGTGCTGTGCAGTCCTTATGTATGA
Source organism: Gambelia wislizenii (assembly GCA_030847615.1). NCBI lineage: Eukaryota > Metazoa > Chordata > Lepidosauria > Squamata > Crotaphytidae > Gambelia > Gambelia wislizenii. Next base: position 39,298,068 of record JAUMIR010000007.1, read on the forward strand.
ATGGCATCATGATGGAACATGCACTCAGGTGTGCAGCCTTACACACCACCAAATGTCATGGGCACCTATGCGCTTGTCAGGATCTGCCTCCCCTTGCGGGACTAGGCCCTGGCTGCGGATGTCTTGGAGGGACCAGGGCCAACTTACCAGGCACAGCTGTCTGCACTCATGCAGGATGCCTGGAGCAGCCAGGGGAACAGCTATTTAAGAGAGGCATTCTTCCCTCAGCTTTTGCCACAGCAACATGGTTTCCTGTGTTGTCTGTAGCCTCTCTTTGCACCTTGATTCATTGCCCAGACCTGCTGTCTCATTGTGTATGGACCCTTGCTCATTTCCTGGATCTGTCTTTGCCTCAGGCCCTCGGGACTTTTGGTATGTGTTTGGACCTTGGCTTGTTTCTGAGAACTTTGGCTTGCCACTGACTGCTTGCCTGAACTCTGTCTCCTGTGTTCCTGACCTTCTGGGACCCACCTTGCCTCTGGCCCTCAGGAGTTTTGGTTCTCTGCTGCCCCATCTGCCCCAGTCCTGATGGCTGTGCTAAAAGACCTTACTGCCCATGCCCTGGACTATGACAGTGCATATCCATGTGCATCCATGCACCTCCATGTCCATCTGCATGTTTAGTGGCACCACATGCCCAACAAAATTGTCCAGTTGTTTCCATAGGGGAACTTACACATGTGCACCACACCAACAGCATTCCAAGTTGTTGTGCCCAAAATATTTTGTACCATCTCTGCACTTTGATTTGTGGTGTGCACGTCACATGAATCCAGCACATTCATAACAGGCTCAATGACTATAGGTTCCTGTGCAAATATTAGCTGTGAAACATGAACCTGTAGCTGGGCCAAGAGGAACAGGTCAAGGGAAGGATGAGAGAGATCACGGGAGACTCTATCTCCTACTTCGTCAATAGAAGAACAATGGGTCAGACCAAAGGCTTCTTTAGTCCAACATTTTGTTCCCACAGTGGTCAACAAGAAGCACATGCAAAATGCAGAGGCAGGACTTGAGTGGGACTAAACCATTCCACTCAACAAAAGGTACTGGTGAGAATGGCCATTTTATTTTATTCTTATTTTTAATTACTGCTTTATCCAATATACAACCAAGAGGGCTCACACTAGGAGTTAAAACAAAATACAGTTGAAACAATTGATAACAAAAAAGAAATTGAGGGGGAGCAATTGAAAAGCAATCATATTAAAAACATTCAATTAAAACAGTTCTTAAAAGTTCATTAAAATATAATAATAGTGGTTAAAAATACGTGTCTGGCACACCCCATTTAAAAGACCTTCTGCAAGAGACAGTTAACTCTTAAAAGCCTGGATAAGCAGAAAAGTCTTTATCTGCAGGCAGAAAAAAAAGAGAAGGGAGAAACCTAACTTCCATGGGAGGGAATTCCACAATCTGGGAGCAACCACCAGAAAGGCTCTCTCCTGTATTCCCAGCAGGTTTAATTCCCTTATGTAAGGTACTACGTTTAGGAAGAAAAAAAATTGAAATGCACTGATACAGGATGGATGACACCTGGCTTAAAAACAGTACATGTGAAAGTTATGTAGGATTCTTAGTAGACCACAAGCTGAACATGAGTCAAAAGTGTGATGCGGCAGCTAAAAAAAACAATATGATTCTAGGCTTCATCAATAGGAGTGTAGTGTTTAGATCAAGGGATGTAATAATACCACTTTATTCTGCTTTGGTCAGATCTCACCTGGAATACTGTGTCCAGTTCGGGGCACCACAATTCAAGAAGAATATTGACAAGCTGGAATGTGTCAAGAGCAGGGCAACCAAAATGATGAAAGGTCAGGAAACCATGCTGTATGAGGAGTGGCTTAGGGAGCTGGATATGTTTAGCTTGGAAAAGAGATGGTTAAGAGAGGACAAGATAGCCATGTTTCAAATATTTTTTAATTGACCTATTTATATGTCTTCAAATATTGAAGAAGGAGCAAGCTTGTTTCCTGCTGCATGAAACCAGCAGACTAGGGCATGGAGCAATGGATTCAAACTCTAGGAAAAGTCATGCCTCCTAAACATTAGGAAGAACTTTCTGACAGTAAGAGCTGTTTGGCAGTGGAATACACTGCCTTGGAGTGTGGTGGAATCTCCTTCTTTGGAAGTTTTTGAACAGAGGCTGGATGGCCATCTGTCGGGAGGGCTTTGATTGTGTATGCCTGCAAGGCAAGGGGTTGGACTGGATGGCCCTTGCGGTCTCTTCCAACTGTATGACTCTTCCTAAACCATCCCAATTGGTGCTTGTTGCTACATCTTGAACAAATTAGGCAAATTCCAAAAGAATAAGATTGCTAGTTAACAACTAGTAATAGAGACTCTGTATCTTGTGGTAGTCAGCTCCATAGTTCAGCGTTGTGCTGTCTGAAAAAGTCTTTCCTAGTGACTTTGAATATGAGAATGGGGTTCTCTCTCTCTCTCTGGAAGATTTAATCCCAACCCCTCATTGACTTCAGCATCAGGACTTCATTTGAAAAGTGCTTGCAGTTGAGTCCTTCAACCTGAAGGAGTTTTTGTCCTCCAACCTCCACACCCCATCACATCATGCCATGGACTGTGCAGCCATCCACTTAATTAAATAAACCTGTCAATTAATTTTATGAGCTCTCAACCTATAAATCAAGCCACCAGTCAGTTAAAAAACTCATAAATTGGCAAATCAATGGACCAAGTCTTCTCAACATGGTGGCATGTATTTTTTTTTCTTGTGCACTTGTGTGGTGTATTGCTTATTAATTGCCATCAACTGAGCTTTAACTTAAGAGAGACCTCAGAGACACCTTGTTATTAACAGCCCCACTCAAGTCTTACAGATCGAGGGCCGTGGCTCCCTCCCAGAGTCAATCCATCTGTAATGTGGTCTTCCTCTTTTGTTACTGCCTTCAACTTTGTCAAGCATTATTGACTGTTCCAATGAGTCATGTCATCTCATGATGTGTCCAAGGTATGATAGCCTCTGGTCTTGTCTATACGAAGGGGGTAAATATGAACACTTCCAAAAAAGCAGACATCCGTAACGATGCGACCTGTCTTCATGGTCAAAAGAACCCTGTGAAACTCCACATGACCCCCTAGCCAAGATGGCAGCCGCGAGTGATCTTCTTGCGATTTTAAATCTGCCATCGCCAATTTTATTTTTTTAAAAAGTTTCCCATGGTGCGCACAAGCAATAGTTCATATTTACAAAAAAAAAAAAAAGGGGGGGGGGGAGTATAAGATCACCATTTGATCGACTTACTGGACCCTTGCTTAGCTGAAATTCTAACATGGTGGTCTCAGGCACTCTCCCTGTATCCTAGCCACACCCCCATGTTCGTCCAGCAATCAGATTATGCTGCTTGTTCATGTCTGTGCGAATGTGAGGAGTCTTCAAATGATCACACATTTGCATGTCATACGGAGCTTTTTTTAAAAAATCCGGACAAAGCTCCAGACGTGACACACATGGGCTTTGGGGTGGATTTGGCTGCCCCCCTTCCAAATAACATGTATTATGTGCATGTCTGTATGAACGGATCATGTACATTTGCATCCTGTTCATATTATTTTGACCATATAGACAAGACCTAAATTTAGACATCTTGTATTTGTCAGGTCAGACTGACATATCAGTCCTTCCATGCCTCACATCACCCAAGCAGACCTTCTGCTGTGCTTTCTGCAACTGGACTTGTTTATCTCGGATTGGCCTTTTTAGTCATCAGCGCGCTTACAGAAAGCACGGGATGAGTCCTTCCTGAATCTGCGTTTGCGAAGAAAAGCCAGAGAGATCTATAGAGCCAATGTTACCTTTCAGATTCATTCACTTCGTGTCAGCTTCCTTCACTTTCTAGACTTTGCAACCATACACAGAAAGTGTGGTGTGTAACTGGAATCACTTCTCAAAAAAAGGTTTTCCTTTCCATAAACTGAGTTTGCAAGAGTTGTGATCCACCTTCCCTGAGAGAGAAAATCTGTATGTGTGTGTGTGTGTGTGTGTGTGTGTGTGTTCCTCTTGTAAAATCCTGCCTGCTGCCTGAAATTTTTAAAAGCATGGCTATTAAAATAATATTTGATTTTTTTTTAAAAAAAAAAGTTCATTGGGAACATCTTTTTAGTGAATAAAACCTAGATGGCTCTTTCCCCCTGATATCAATAAGTTCTTCTGATACATTGATTAAACTTTGCAGGATGAGACATTTTGGTTTAGTTTGTTTTTTAAAAAAATCCCCAGCATTTTTCCAAGGGGATCAACTTGTTCTCAAGGGACAGTCTTCATAGATCCCACTTGTGAAACCACAAAAGAAACTGGTAACCAGAAAGATGTTCTCTAGCCTCCTTAGCCAATACCTTTCTCATTGCTCAACAGCTCATATCATTCAGGGAGAAGCATTTCCTTCCAGTTGCAACCAGAGCTCTTTTGCTACAGTTTTAACCCTTTCCAACAGTCCAGAAAAGGGTGGAGGGGAAGAGAGATGAAAAAAACCCAGCTACAACAATGTGAGTGCTCTTGATTTCAAGGGGACGCGATTACAGTGGGACTGAAGTTTCCTGAATGGCCTTTATTGTTTCCTCTTGTTCCCACAGTGCTTCCGTAAGAGGGTTACACATCCACTTTCTGCTGGCTGCTTCTTGGATCTTTGAAAGCAGCCAGGTCTTACCTTCTCCACCCTCTTAATCTTCTTTTCTCTAAGCTAGAGAAGCCCACTGCATTCACCTGTCATCTGTCCTAAATCCCTTATCGTCTTTGTTCCTTTCCGTCCGTCTGTCCTTTTTTCTTTCTTTCTTTAAAAAAAAAAATTGGCCAAACTGGATACAGAGCTCAAAATGAGAGCTAGCCAATGTGGAGTAACAAAGCATCAATATTAAGGGCATCAAACACTGGGGGAGGGAAAGACAGAACTATATAGCCTGGTGGTAGAACACATCTCAAAGGCCCAGGGTTCAATCCCAGGTTTAGAAGAATCAGATAGCAGCAACCGTGGTGGCAGTTAGTAGCTGGGAGATCAGCGGGCTGGTCAAACTGCCCCAGGTTTTAGTCTGAACTTTTAGAGAAACTGTCCAAGGTGCTGAAAGTGTTTCAGGGGGCAAGGCTCAGGACTGGGATTAGACCTGGGCTCGGACTAGAACCCAGAGTGGATTCATCACTCCAACTAAGAAGTCACCAGTTGGCACTGGATAAGTGAGGACAAGTCTCTCTGGCTGAAGTCCAACATTCATGGAGGTGAAATGGGCCACCTTCTCATTCCTAGAAGACCAATCATAATGTTGGGAACCTCACAACCAAGATGGTAGTGATGAGGGAAAACATGGGCGCAACCTATCCTTTCCCTTTGCCTCCCCACTTCCTGTCATTGTTGCTTTTCAAGTCAGAAGTTGAGTCAGCCTGGTTTCGGCTTTTGTTATACCTCCATTGTGCCACTGCCAAATGAGTCATAATCTTTCCCTGCCAAAGGTTGTGAGCTTTCAGCATCTGCTTCCCCCTCTATAATCTTCTCGCTCATGAGAATGTTTCTCCCCTGTTGGTCCTATCCCTTCTCTTCTTCCTCCTCCTCACTCCAGCCACCCTCATGGTAAAGTTTAAGCCTCTGATGCCTTTGCTTTGGAAACCAATTGGTCTGGTGGGCTTGGGACTCTCTTTGCTCCTCAACTCAACCCTCTTCTTCCCCTATTTCACTCTTGGAAAGCTGGAGTGGGAAGGAGCAGGAAAAAAAGCAGTGAGTGAAATTTAAGCCTCTATAAATAAAGGAGGCTTAACCTACAGCAGGGGTGGGCAAATTGCTGCCTGCCAGCCACATGCAGCATGCAGGACTCCTAAATGGAGCCCCTGCAACTGCTCCACAGCCCCCAGACCTCCCTCAACATTTTTAATTGGGGAGTGCAAGTTTGGGGTGAACTGTTTTTGGCTGAAAACTGGCCAAAAGCCACCCAAACCACCTGAAATACAGCGTATTTCCTTTCCCTACTCCCCGCCCTGTCCCCTAAACTTCCCGGCCAAAAAGCCCAAAGCAATAAAGCCCCACGCAAACCCATAGAATCATAGAAGACCACAAGGGACATCTAGTCTAACCCCCTGCCATGTAGGAATGCACTCCTGAAGATGGCCATCCAACCTCTGTTTAAAGACCTCTGAAACTGGAGAGTCCAACACCCTCTGAGGCAATCTATTCCACTGTCAACCTGCTCTTACAATAAAAGGAAGTTCTTTCTAATTTTTAGGTGGAGTTTCTTTTCTTGTAATTTGAATCAGATACAATCAGATAGAAATTCTGGGTTTTGTGGTGCTCTGCTGAAGCCCACACATAAAAGAATCCCCTATACATCCATAATTATAGTATGACCCCTGTATGTGGGATCGGTACCCATGGTTTCACTTAACGGCATCAAAAAAAATGTATTCTCTCCAGGCATTTTCTAGATCCTCCAGCATGATTCTATGCTATGCTTCCTCTGGAAGTTGACCATAGAGTTGTGCTGGATGTTCCTAAAGCGATGTTTTCTCTAGGAATCTTTAGGTCCTCCAGTGTGACTCTATGGAATGCTTGGGCCGGAAGTCATTCATTTCATTACGGTTCTCTATTATCTGCAGTTTCACGTTTCCACAGTAAGACCTGCGGATATGGGGGTCGTACTGTAATAACATCAATATTCTCTCTCCCAACCCAACCCCACAGTATTTTATTATGAATTTGTACAGGCAGACATACGAATTGGTTTTTTTAAAAGTACACTGAATGAAAGGAATAGAAATGTACTCATATATGCTGTCCTGAGATTGTGTTTTGCAGGATTTTATCTTTGAACATTTGTGCATCAATACCATAGAGAGAGGAGGAAAGACTGAAATGAATTGAATGAACCAAACATTGTTTAAAAAATACATGTGCAGTGCTCTGTTCAGTAGGAATAAGTAAAGTTTGTCCCCTGCTTCTTCCAGCTGCTTTTGCCAACCTGATGGATAGACACATGCATTATTGATATTTAAGAAATGTTTTGTGTATTATGGAAGAATGAAAAGCTGCACTCTTGAAAATCATTCTTGGGGAGTACTCTTGTTCCTTCGGCTGCAGATTGTTGGAACGAAGTGTTAATGTTTACTTCCCCACCCCCCAAAGAGTGCAGCCTTGTTACATAAGCAACTTCTCAGTTCCCTTAGTTGGAGGAACTGTTAGAAAAGAGGGGGGGGGAATACAAGAACTTCTTGTCACATAGTGTAATTGATTGGCAGCAAATTCAGGAAGGACAAGAGGAAAGATTTTTCTCCACATAAAGTATCATTGGCCTCTACAGAACTGATTGCCACAAGATGCATGGGCTCCTGGCTTAGAAAGAGGGCTAGAAAAAAATTGAGAAGAGGTCTGTCAAAGGCTGTCACTTATGCTGGCTAAGTCCAAATCTCAGGGGCAGGTGTGTTAGCAGTAGAGGTGGGAAAGTAACCTTTTGGATGGGAGTGTCATCAAGCTCCAGTTGGGAAAGAGGGTCTTCATGCCAGTCCTGCTTCTGTTTGGTCACTGTTTGGATGCTGGACTTAGATGTACAGGTCACACCCTGTTTACTCATGGTAAACGGTACCTGTGGTTTCACTCACGCATCTGGAAGACCATAGAGTCGCGCTGGAGGTGATCTCTCTAAGCATTGGGATGTCTTCCAGTGCGACTCTATGGTCAACTTCCATTGGAAGTTGGCCATAGAGTTGCAGTAGATGTCTAGCGAAGCATCCTCTCTATGCATTTTCTAGGTCCTTCAGTGCAATTCTATGGTATTCAAAGCAGTTCGTCATTATACACAGTTACAGGTACCTTTGGTAAATCCAGGAACATGTCTCCATAGATACGAGGGCAAGCTGTACTGTTCCATTGCCCTCGTGCAGCAGGGTTTTTCATATGACAGGAAGAACTTTTTGACTTTGGAAGAGACTAAGTCAGAAGGTTGGTGTATTTGACTTTGCTGGAGTCATTTGAGTAGAGAGTGGATTACCATCTCTCAAGGATTCTTTAACTTTCCTAGTACATGCAACGTCCACTACATTGGCAGGTGGCTGGACTGGATAGGAGCACGTGGAGGTGCCTTATAAAGTCAAACCACTGAGCCCCATGGCTCAATGATTGTCATTGCCGACTAGCAGCTATGAATTCTTGCCTAGCCCAGTCTGGAGATTTTTGGTATATCCTGATGGTCTCCCATCCAAGTATTAACCAGGTCTTATCCTGCTTAGCTTCTGACATCAGATGATATGGGGTACCGTTGTCTGACAATAGTGGGTTAGATAAATCAGTGTTCTTATTCAGTTTCCTGTTCAATCATAATATCACCCTGAGCATAGCTGATTTAATCTGATTTTAGAAGTTAAGCTGTGGCTAGTACTTGGATAGGAGACACCTGGGGGAGGGAATACTAAAGATCTCCAGGATGGGAAGTGAGCTTTCCTGGAATCCAGAAGAGCACCTTGGGGTCCCTTCCAGCTTGATAGTTCTCCAATTCTGTCTAGGAAGTTTTCTACTGATGGAAGAGACATATTTTCTCTTCCCCCCCCCCCCCAAAAAAGCCAACTTCAGCAATGGCAGTTTGTGTCACGAGACAAAAAAAAAAAAAAAAAAGGAATTTGAATCTTTTTGGCTCCAGGGAAAGAAAACAAAACAGGAACACACACACACACCCCAGGAAAGAGGTATACCACCTTCTAGGTCGTCTTGTGTGCAATAGAGAAAAGAGCCTTTCTTTCCATCAAAGGTGTGTGTAGAGGATGGGGTGGAATCCTTTAGTGATGCTACATTGCTTTGCAGTTGGGGGGTGGGTAGAGGGAAAGAGAGAAGGCAGCCTTCTCATTCAAGGTTGCTCCCTTCTCCTTCTTTGCCCAGAGCTGAGTCACTAACACTGCCACCTTTTAATGGCTCTGGACCCCCATGACACATCCATTAGCAAGATGTTCTTTTGCCACATCTCACACAGTTGCCAGAGAGAGGTTCCAGAGCCCATATCCAGTGCCTTAGGGGACTGGCAGGCAGGATGAGTTATCTGGGAATGAGGGAAAGAGGAAGCAAAATCAGCAATGAGCAGAGCCTGTGGGAAGTTGTGCAAAGCAGCATCGGGTCCACGTGGTTTGTCCTAACAAAGAGGCATTGATTTGATGCTCCGCTGTGGCAGCTGAGAACATAAATCTCTTCTTTCTAGTGATTGAAGATCATCTACTGAGCTTTGGAAGTGAGGATCTTGAGCTTAAGGAGTTCAGTTGTACCTGTCTGAGCATTGGTGCTGCTCCTGCTGATTTCATTTTAGGAGCAAGCGATTTACATCTCGTGCCTCCATAGGGACAAAAATAATGTTTGCAATTTTCTCTCATGATTGATATGTTGAGACACCCCCTTGAGAGAGAAAAAGGTCAACTCCCGCAAGATTTTCTGACCCTGTGTGAGAGTTGGGGTTTGCTTTGAAGTTTTTGCTGGGTTTGGTGCAACTCCCCCCCCCACTAAACTGTGTGCCAAAATATATATTGCGCAAATACTTTTCTGACCCATGTTTCAGACCCATAAAGGAGAATAGACAGTACAATGGCTCTATACACACTGATTTTTGTGTTTCGCCTCAGGTGTTTATTACTCCAGACTCTTTTGTAAAGTCTTCCAAATGAGCTATGTGCCTTTGCTAATCTGTGATCGATCTCTTTGTCAATCTTGGCATCTGAGGAGATGATGCTTCCCAGGTAGGTGAACTGCTGAATGGACTTAAGCACAGAGTTGCCGAAGGCAATGTGGGGATGGTGGTGTTCGTCCTGTGGTACAGGCTGTTTAAGCACAATTCTAAATATACACTGGACTGACTATGTGACGAATGTTGCTATCCTTGAGCAAGCAGGGATCACCAGCATTGAGGCCATGATATTGAGAACACAGCTGCGCTGGACAGGGCATGTTTCTAGGATGGAGGACCATCGCCTCCCAAAAATAGTACTCTACGATGAATTCGCCATGGGTGAGTGTAAGAGGGGTGCTCCTAAAAAGCGATACAAGGACTCCCTGAAACAACATCTCAGGCTTGGCCAAATTGATCACCAACAATGGTCTGCCCTGGCCTCACATTGGGAGGCATGGAGACACACTATCCACAATGCGGCAGCCTTATTTGAGAACTCATGCCGAATAAGTCTTGAAGAGAAACGACAACGCAGAAAGAATCACAACCTGGAAACATCACCCAAGGAAACCTTCTGCTGTGCTTTCTGCAACCGGACTTGTCTATCTCGGATTGGCCTTTTGAGTCATCAGCGCGCTTGCAGAAAACGCAGGATGAGTCCTTCCTGAATCTTCGTTTGCAAAGAAAAGCCAGAGAGAGAGACTTTTCTGAACAAAAGTCAGTGTTCTTTTTGTTGAAAAACATATTCTGTGCAAAATGCAAAGTTTGGTGCATAGGAATATCCTTTGCAAAATTTTCACCCAAAAAACCTCAAAATGCAAGAAATCATTAACAAAAGCATGCAAACAAAACAAACAAATAACCAAAAAAAACCTCTTGTAATCTTGCCCCAAAGCAAAAGACTTCTGATTTTTTCCCTATTCTCACATCATTTTAACAAGTGGACATTTACACCCTCAGTTCAGATCTCATAAACCAGCACATTTCTATTCAATATATTATTTATTTATTTATTTATTTATACCCCGCTCTTCAGCCACAAGGCTAACAGAGCAGCTTACAATTTGTTTTAAGCAATCGCCGTTTGCACATCTACACTGCATTCAGCAGTTTCCAATGTGTGTTAGCTAATTGCCCCCACAAGCTGGGTCCCATATTAAGGATGGGAAGAAGAAACCAGCTACATCCAATGACTTTTTCTATGTGTTATGTGAGCCGAAGGGTAAAAATAACTTTCCTGAGCTCTGGAGCAACATAAGAAGAGGGGAAATTGTTGCAAAGACAACCTAAGGTCTTCCTACTACCCAATTATAGCTCTATAAGTCCACTTCAATAACCATGGCGACATCCTGTGGAATCATGGGATTTACAGTTTAGGGAGGGATACTGAGAGCTCTAATGCCTCCCCATACTGCAAACCTGAGGGTTCCCCTAGATGTTGCCATGGCAATTAAAGTGGAATCGTAGTGTTACAATTGTATAGTGTGGAAGGGTCCTCAATCAGAATTGCAAACTAGACTTCAGTGTTGTGATAATAACGTTGACAGTTCATATAGTTAAATACTATCATGTATGCAGGGATAAGCAAACTGATGCTCACTACATATTTTGGACTGTGACTCCTATCATCTCCATCAAGCATGGCTATGTGTCAGGGCCTGGGGTTGTTGGGGTCCAAAACATTGGGAGGGCACCAGTCTCCTATACCTACTGCAATGGAATGTTCTGTCAGAGTGGAGTTGTGGTATCACAAGTGACCAGCCTCCCACATTATCACAGGAGTCCAAATAAAATATTTTTGAAAGACCACAAGTATAAAATACAGTTGCAAATAAGCAAAAGCAGCAGCATTCTAAAGCAACATAAAAATATAAAACATGACCCAGATAAAACCAATCAGCAAGAATTAAAAGCTTATGGAAAGTCAGGGTCTCATCTGTTGGCCATGACATGCCTGTGTTTTCAAGATGGCAAATCAAAATCTTCCTCAGACAGTGTGCCAGGACAGGGTCAGGCACAACATAGAGCATCTAATGCAGTGATGGCGAACCTATGACACACGTGTCAGCACTGACACGTGTAGCCATTGCTGATGACACATGGCCGTAGGCCTCCTCCCCCCTGCCCGCAACCTCACCATCCTCCCTAAAGTGGCGATTGGGGATTCCCGCTTTGGGGTGGGTGGTAGGGGGGAGGAAAGTGGCAACCGAGGGTTCGAAGCCCTGATCGCCACTTTAGGCAGGCGGCGTGGTGGTTTTTGGTTTATTAAATACAATTACTGTATATATAACAATTATACGTTTATGTTATTTAAACAATAAATATCGTGAAATAATGTTTTTTCCTCAAAGTGACACACCACCCAGGTTATGCTCAGTTTTTTTGCGAAGTTTGACACACCAAGCTCAAAAGGTTGCCCATCACTGATCTAATGGATGCTGTACCCGCAGCCTAAGACAGTAGACTGCATTCGGCCACCGGATGTTGCTAGCTGGGGCAGGAGGAAATGGATGACATGTCACAGTCAGTTGCTTCTGACTGAGCAGCAAGAGCTAGTTGCATGTTTGTTTCATTCTTTTGTTGTCGTATCCTTTCTACATAACCGATTTCCAAGGTGACTTACTGTGGAACAGCAAGCACAGTCCATCTGAGCCGTGACAATTTCAAATTTTGGCACCTCTAGTGTCTAAAAATTGAAAGGCTAAGCACCCTGAAGGCGCCAGACTCCATGTAATCTTGGAAGCTAAGCAGGGTCAGGCCTGGATAGGACTTGGATGAGGGACTGCCAAGGAACACCAGGTGTTGCAGGCTATATTGCAGAGGAGGGCAATGGCAAACCATCTCTGAGTACAGGTCTCCCCCAGTTATCCAGAGAACCAATATCCACGGTTTCAATTATCCACGGCTGGAAAAATAGGGACGCATACCATAGAGTCACACTGGAAACTACCTAGAGAAGTGTCCTCTCTAGGAATTGCTAGGTCCTCCAATGCAACTCTATGGTATGTTTGTACCAGAAGTCCTTTATTTTAATAGGTTTTGCTATTATCCATGGTTTCACTTATTAATGGTAAGTCTTGTAACATATCCCCCACAGATGTGTGCGTGTATGTGTGTGTGTGAGAGAGAGAGGGAGGAAGGGGAGAGAGAGAGAGAGAGAGAGAGAGAGAGAGAGACCTGTATTCCTTACATGAAAAGACCCATGAAATTCATCGGGTCACCATAAGCTGATAGATGACTTGAAGACATGTGTATGCATGCGCACACACAGACACAGACGTACACACAGAGAGTGTCCAAAGTCTTTAGGTCACCCCAGATTTTCACCCTCATTCACACATGGGTCTGTTCAGGGGTGATTTGGTAGTGCAGACTGGGATATTTCTGCAGGCACAGAAATGATGGCTAAGTATAACACTTACAGTTCTGTGCCTGTTCACATTTACTGAGAAGTAATCCAGTGTATCTAATAGTTAAAAATAGGGTTTAGGGGAAAACCTCAGCATCTCAGCGGACTAGCTGATGATACTCAGTAAAGTTCAGTTTGCAGAAATCTGAACTTGAGCAGTGCCGAAAAGTCAGTTCAGCTGAGACATGCACATTAACTGCTCTGAACTTCTTCAGAGAATAGCAAAGTGTAAATATAAAATTCCTTTTTTAAAAAATGAGGGGTAACAGAGTGGTTAACGCTTAATTTGGGGTTTTCACAGTTAATTTTGCTTTATTTTTTTCTGACGTTCTGCTGTAGCTGTGGGGGTACAGGACTTAGCTAATTGTATTTCTTTAATGAAGAAAGAGATGAAAGCTTCTACACGTATCTCCATGAATTCTGTTGCAAGGAAATAAAGCCCACTTATGGCAAGATTCTGGAGAAAACCTACTGAGTTGATTGGGCCATGGAGTGCGTGGGTGGCTGTTGTTTTTTCCTTAAGCCAAAGGCATTTGTAAGTGTCGCTTTTTCTCGAGTTTTGAAGTTGGAGGTTTCAAATATGATGTTTTAGTGCTCAGGGTTCGGCTTTGGTGTTTTGGAGAGGGAGGGGAATGGGTGACCTTTTCAGAACTCAGCTCCGTAAAAAACGGCAATTTTCCCAGTATGAACTCCCTCCCTGCGTGTGTTAACAGCGAAATGAGAAAATGTCAAGTGCATGAACATGGTCAAAATGGAAATGTGTGCAGCTCTAGGGTTTCAAGACCCACCCCTCCCCCTGTGACAGTCAACCTTTGATCCTAAGTCAGTTTGTGATCCTGGAGCACATGGGAATATATGGGCCATATCAGTGTAGAGCTCCACAGTCTTTGCCTCTAGATCAGCAGTGAAGAAAGTATGGCCCTGGGAACACCTGTGGCCTTCCAGGGCTGTTTTTCTGATGCCCCCAACCTTTTTGCCCTTTTCTAACAACAAAAAGGTGTGTTTTTTGAATTGCCTTTCTCATAAGCCTTTGAAATAGGCTGCAGGGCCCTTGTGCTCTGCTTAACTTTGAAAGAAATGTGCATTTTTCAAAACCAGAAGTGGACTTCCAGCTACTTGCATTTTGTAAGGGGTGGGTGGGATATAGGCACTCCGTGTAATTCTGCGGAGAAAAAGGACCCCTAGACCTGCTGAAGTGGTCCACTCCAGTTTAGATCATCTAAACATTAAGAAGAACTTCCTGACAGTAAGAGCTGTTCAGCAGTGGAATGTGCTGCTGCCTGGGAGTGTGGTGGACCCTCCTTCTTTGGAGGTTTTTATGCAGAGGCTGGATGAACATCTGCTGGGTGTGCTTTGAGAGTGTATTCCTGCATGGCAGAATGAGGTTGGACTAGATGGCCCTTGTGGTCTCTTCCAACTCTATGATTCTATGATCATAGAGTGGGGGAGAAGCCGTTGATACAGTAATGAAGAGGCAATGTAGAAGAACTCTATGCTTCTTCAGGCTTTCATGGAACATGGATAGTTGATTCAGGGGAGGTTACAAACCCCAGAATCCACTCTGGAGCATTGCCATTTCCTTCCTGGGTATGTCACTGGCAGTCAGAGCTTGCAGCCTCCATGGCAGCTATGCCCCACTACGACAGTACGACCCCTATATCCATGGGGAAGACATTCCTGGACTTAAGCTTACTGTCAGGAAGTTCTTCCTAATGTTTAGGTGGAATCTCTTTTCCTGGAGTTTGATGGGGCCTTTAAAGTTCAGACTAGGTCCCAGAGTGGACTCCCCAGTCCACTGACATGGCAGTCAACAGTTGCTGAAAGCGTACATGCTTCCAAAGAGCCACTGTTCGTTGTAGAACTCAGCCAGCCACTCTCAGGGCCCCTCTCCAACGATCTCTCTGGCATGGGCATGTCATACGAATCACTTCAAATGCAAAGCCAGAGGAAGGAGGGCCAAGGTCTCCACTAATTAAGGCTTTGGCACTGGGATGTCTCTAGCATTTGGCTGCGTTTTAAACCTGAATGCTGGATGTGGGGGGCAATCTGTACTTGGCATGCTTGGCTGTGCACGGTTATTTTTTTGCAAAGCTTTCCTTTGCCCGGTTGACCTCCCTCAAGTGCAGGAGCAATGCAACTGGTGAAGATGGAGAGAACATTGGGGGAAGTCCAAATGCCTGGGCTTCCTGTCCACCCCCTTCTGACTTAGCTTGAAGCAAGCATGATGGAATGCGGTGGGACTTGCTTCCGACGTGTAAGAATGCCCTGCCGGTGCTTTCCATCTTGCCTAGGAACCATGCAAGCCCTGACATGTTTACTCAGAAGTAAGTCCCACGCTGTTCACTAGGGACTTACTCTCTGGGAAGTGTGCTTAAGACCACAGCCTCCAGCTGCACACAATACTCGCCCTGTCTTGCTAGAGGAAGACATTTCCTCCAATCATCCCGATTTGACAGGGGCAGTTCCATTTAATCCTCTGCCGGCCCACTTTTTTCAGCTGCTTTTTAAAATGTCCCAGTTTCTCTCTCCTCCTGCCGCTTTTGTCCACAACTTACTTCAACTGCCACATATTGAGTTTAAAGTGCAAAAATAGTTTGCACTCAATTAATTCAGCAGCTAGGAGGGGAGAGGATGAATTCTTTCCCTTCTCGGTTGGCTCAGGCAAAAGCAAACTGCTGCAGCCTCTCCTAGCTTGTGCCTTCTTCCTCATTAATAACTTTTTTTTATTTTGACTACACTCTGATGTTTCTGGCCACACGCACCCTGACTTCCATCTGTGAAATGATGCTTATGCTGTGGGAACCAGGCCCTTTTTATAATGGCCAAGTATAGACCAGGGGCAGAAAACATGTGGCAAGTCCCAACAGCCCTAACCAGCATCACAAAGGATAAGGAATGCTGGGATTTCCAGTCCAACATCTGGAGGGCCACATGATTCCCACCCCTGCTTCTTCAGTTCATGATTATTGCCCTCCCAGGATGTACATCAGGGGAAAGAAAGCACTTCTGTGAATGGAGAGACAGTCTGCTCAGCATAGGTTGGTTCTTTATATTTATTTATTTGGTACATGTATATCGCTTGCTTTCCTCCAAGGAGTGCTACTGACCAAGGTGGTGTACATGGCTCTCCCCACCCCTTTTATCTTCACACCAACCCTGCGAGGTAGGGTAAGGGTCAGGGTATGTGACTGACTCATGGTTATCCAGTGAGTTTCACAGTCAAGTGGGGATTTGAACCTCCAAAATCCTAGTCCATTGATGTTCAAGCCACCACTGATGTTCAAGATAGCATACAAATGCAATAAATAAATATATCACACAGTCTTGGTGGATTTTGAGAGACTTCCTTTGGATTCAGAGTAGCACGCTGGGTGCATTTAAGCTGGCCTTGCTGCCATTCGTCTGCTTCTATGACCTGGAGAAACATCATTGCAGAAGTAAGGAATGTAGTCCATGATTGTTTTAGATTAAATTCTCTTTTCCCAGTGGAGAGACCTCAGAGTATCCTCCCCAGAGATCTTGAGGATACTCTTCGTCTCTCCCCTGGAAAAGGACGTACCACAGGTAAGACCAACGTTCCTTTCCCTAATCCCAGATTCCGCATCCTAGGAGAGTGGCTGCCTTGTGTTTTGGATACATGAACTGGCAGCCTGACTTCCAAACTGGTGGGTGCATTCTTGCTCTCCCTTTCCCCTACAGACGTTGAACTGTGAACTGTAATTTTTGGTGAAGCAGGGTGTATAAGAGCTTGATGGAGCCTGTTACTAGCTAGCAGGGATGCAGTGTTTGGAAAGGCCCATTTCTCTCCTGGCACATGCTTTGCTTTGACACCCTTGGAGAGTTGATCCTTCGTGGCACCAGATGCCAGCAGAGTACAGTCAGATGCCCATATCTACCAGGGTTTGATTCCTGAATTTACTACTGATACTGGAAACCACAGATAACAGCAGACCCTAATAAAATAAAAGTTGCATTGGAGGACCTAAAAGAACCTAGAGAGGATGCCTCTCTAGGCATTTTCTAGCACTACTCTATGGTGTGTGTCCCTATTTTGTGTCCTGTAGATAACTGAAACTGTGGGTATTGGTTCCGCAGATACGGGGGTCCAACTATACCTCAAAGGAGCTGAGTAACAGGGCTGTAGCCATGGCATGGGGAGGGAGGAGTATTGGTCCCTCTCCTCTTCTCTGAGGGATACCTACCAAATACTGGCATTTATAGTTCAGTGAGGTACCTAGAATTCTGCTATCATTCCCGTGAGTGGCTTAGAGCATTGGATCTCGACCCTTGGTCCTCCAAATGTTTTCAACTTTAGCTCCCACCATCCTGAGCCTGTGGACGGTCAAGTCCAAAATACCTGGAAGATCACAGCTCGAGAACCAGTGGACTTGAGCTCTATAGCAGAGAATTCCAAGACCCTCAGCAAAACTACAACTCCCAGGATGCCCTAGGATGGAGCCGTGACAGTTAAAAGTGGTTTCCAGCAGCTATAATTGTGTAGAACTGATACCCTGCTGAGAAAATTGCTGATGTTTTGGGTACTTTTTTAAAAAAACAAAAACAAAAGAAGTATTTTGTTAGCCTTCTTTCATAAATTAATGAATGAGCTGGCTGCTTCAATAAGGGTTTTTGGGCGGGTTGTTTTTTGGTTGTTTCAAATGGATTTATATTCCTTCCCCAACCCACCCTTATTCATTTAATGGATTGAAATGAAAGACAGAAAGAAGGAGAAAGAAAGAAAGAGAGAGAGAGAGAGAAATTTCAGGATAAATTATCTTCCCAGAGTGGTTTCTGGTAATCACTAAAACAACATAATAAGATCCAACTGACAAAACAACAACAACATGAAAATATTAAAAAGGCAACAGGGTGTGAATCGCATTGGAAGAGGTTCACCTAGCCTAACCTGTTGCTTCCCACAGTGGGCACGTGGACCATGTTTCTGAACAGGTCTCCTTGGTGGCAAATGGAGTCTAAACACTTTAGGAGACAAGATTTCATAGAATCATAGAGTTTGAAGAGACGACAAGGACCATCTAGTCCAACCCCCTGCCATGCAGGAAGACCCAAAGCATTCCCAACCATCCAGCCTATGTTTAAAAATCCCTGAAGAAGGAGACTCCAGCACATTCTCAGGAAGTTCTTCTTAATGTTTAGGTGGAATCTCTTTTCCTGTAGAATCGTAGGGTTGGAAGATACCCCCAAGGGTCATCTAGTCCGACCCCATTTTCCCATGCAGGAATACACAATCAGAGCACTCCTGACAGATGGCCATCCAGCCTCTGTTTAAAAACCTCCAAAAATGACACTCCACCACACTCCGAGGCAGCGCATCCTACTACCAAACAGCTCTTACTGTCATGGATGTATTTGCAGCAGCGGGCCATGCTAGCTTGGGATTTGGGGAGTTGCAGTCCAAAATAGTCCTTTTCCCAAGCTCTAAAAGGGATCAAGAAGCAGACAAAGGACACCCCTTGCTGGATGTGTGATTCTGGGCATTGTGATCCAAGAAAAGTCACTTCCCCAAGCTCTACTCATTTACACGGAAACAGTCCCGATGCAACACCCTTTCTGAAAACTCTGTTTGACTCCAAATCCTGTCTCAGTCAGGAATGGCTGATGGTGCCCATGCCAGTAGAGGCGGTAAATCCACTTTGGGGTTACATCTAAACTTTAAGGGAGCTACCCGAGGTGGAAAGATATGGTTTCCCACCTCAGATTCCTGTAAAGTTCAGACTAAAACCCAGAGTGGATTTACCACCCCACTAGCACAGAATCCACAAGCCCCCAGTGCTCTCATGGGTGCTCACAAACTGGCCTAGAATCAAAGGATCTTAAGTTTGAAGAGACCAGGAAGGCCATCTAATCCAACCCCTCTGCTGTGCAGAAATACACATGTAAAGCACTCAAAAAAGGGCCATCCAACGTCTCCTATTTAAAGGCCTCCAAAGAAAGGGAGCCCCCCACCCAACTGAGCCAGTATGTTCCACTGCTGAAAACTTCTTACGGCCAAGAGATCCTTCTGATTCTTTAGGTGGAATCTCTTTTCTTGTTCAAGTCGTCCTTCTGTATCCATGGAGCCAATTAGCCATGGTTTCAGTTATCCACAGCTGAAAAAAAATAGGGACACATACCATAAGGTCACATTGGAAAATGCCTAGAGAGGTGCCCTTGCTAGGAATCACTAGGTCCTCCAATGTGACTCTATGGTATGGTTTGTACCAGAAGTCCTTGCAAAAAATCACTGAGACAGATGAAAGCTGCTGTGAATTGGCATTACTGCGCACCAATCCACATTTTATTCCCTCATCTAGACCAGCCCTATGCTGTGTGAAAGGACCCCTGTATATGTAGGGTGGAGATTCTAAGAGGAAGCATGTTTCTAGCCCTCACGGTTGCAAAAGCAGACTTGAAAGGGAGTGGGCAGTGCCTGCAGCAATGTTGAAAGGCAGAGTGAGGGTGGCTGAATAAGAGTTCAGGTTTTGCTAGTCAAGGGAAGAGACAAGGAACTGTGGATGATGCTGGCCCTCCTCATGACTAGCAAAACCTGAAAAATTGCCTCTTCCTAAGTAACATTATGCCATCAGCCTCCCTTTGCATAATACATACACCAAATTCAGCTTTCTTTCCAGGGTGTGAAATGTGGACTGCAGCATAGTGTTCCACTTGGGGGGGCAGTGGACAGAAGGGCACGATGGGCTGGGTTTGAAGGATGAGCAGCAGAGTTGCTTTTTTCGTGCAAAATCACATCGAGTATCCTGTGTATCTGATTCCCCCTTTTCCCTTGTACTCAGTATTTGCCAGTGCAAGACGGGTAGAATTGTCAATCAGGATGGCTTGAACAAAGCAGGTGTGGACGGGGAGGGGAATGGTTGTGAGTTTTCTCAAGAGGATGGATTTGGGTTCTAATTTGCAGCATCAGGACCACAGTGGCCCCAACTGGGAAACCCTTCATTTCCCCCAGTGCCAGGATCTGTGTATCTTGTAGTCACCTTCCTCCCAGTATCTTTAGCTGTGGCAGGCATGGGCAGTAGCTCCATGGGGCCTGCATCCCAATGCTTCAGTTTTGCTCTTACACCTGCAGGGATATAATGCAGCAGAGCAACGGCTGCCAGCAGTCTCAGTACAGTGGGCAGGTGTTCTGGTCGAATTGTTGCAGTGCCACAAGCACCAGATGGCATCTGCATGTTCTAAAGGTTTTGCTGGGCTTGCAGTTGAGGTTAATCATGCAGAGGTGAGGAGGGGTGGTGGAGGATGCCCAGGCAGCTGCACCTGGTACCTCGGAAGGGGATGCCAGTGGGTTGTCATTGCTGAAATTTGAAGCAGGCTTGTTGAGTGATGCACTCTCATTCCCATGCAAGAATGTGTGTTTATGCTAGAGCTTGGAAAAATTCCTTCTTGGACTACAACTCCCAGAATCTCCTAGCCAGCATGGCCATTGCTGGGGGTTCTTGGGAGAACTAAAAAAAAAACATTCCCCCCCTCTCCTTTGTCTTTGGTATGTGCACAGATGTGTAAAGGGAGAAAGCTCTCAGGAAGACGTTATTGGTACTATTGCTTCTCCCTCACTGCTTCCATTTTTCCAAAATTGCTCCAGGTAAAGCCTGTGTAGAGCTGAGTGAGTGTAGTGGCTGCTCTTGAAGGATCATTCTCACGTTTCCATTAGGGATTCTCCTTCTTACACTTAGCTCTTATACCGTCCAGCATCCCAATTTGGCAGGGATTAATCCTCTGTCATCCTACTTTTTCAGCTGCTTTTAAAATGTCCCAGTTTCTCTCTCCTCCTCTCACTTTTCCCTTTTGTCTTCAGCTAACTTCAGTTGCTGTAAACTGAGTTCAGAGTGCAAATGTACTATAGTTTGCACTCTGTTAACTCAGCAGGGCAGTGTGCAGAAGGGACAGGATCTTGCCCTTCCCAGGAGGCTCAGGCAAAAGCAAACTGCTACAGCATCTCCTAGCTTGTGTCTTCTTCCTCATTAATACACTCTGGTCTTGCTTGGCTACATGAGTTCTACTTTTCATCTGTGAAAAGTTGGAGGGTATGGAACTGCATGTCACCAAGTGCCCCCCCCCCGCCCTCATCCCCCAACAAAATAATTTTGGGAGGCTGAATTTTTGCTTCCAAATGACCAGTAGTCCCTTGCTATCCAGCCTCAGCAGGGACGCTGTTCTCCATTTTTCCATATTTGCGGACAAACATTTTCCTAGGTCTTCCTTCAACCTATATGAGCCTCCTGCCCACACACACAAAAAAATCCCAAAACAAATGGAAAATGAGTGGAACACATTATCCAAACAGTTCCTGATACTTTGGGGGGGGGCATTATATGCCTGGAAAAAATAGAGAGGTGATATACAGTGGGCCCTTGGTATCTGCTGGGGTTTGGTTCCAGGAACCCCCATGGATACTAAAATCCATGGATGCTCAAGTCCCATTATATAGGGTAACATCATAAAATGCCATCCCTTATTTAAAAAATGGTGAACAGCAAGGTTTGCTTTTTTGGAATATATATTTTTAAACATACAGTATTTTCAAACCGTGGTTGGTTGAATTCATGGATAAAGAATCCGTGGATACGGGGGTTGACTGTACTTGAAAATGTAGTGAACTGTCCCATAGAGAAATGTCTCATAGAGAAATGTCTCATAGGGAGCACTGGTGGTTCAGTGGTTAAATGCCAGTACTGCAAGCCACAATGTTGCAAGTTTGATCCCAAGGGTTCCAAGGTTCACCTAGCCTTCCACCCTTTCATATGCTGGTAAAATGAGAACTTGGGGGCAATTACACTAGCTAATACACATTGGAAACCACTTGGAAAGTGCCTAGTGCACTACAAAAGCGGTGTAGATGTGTAGGTGCTAATGCTTAACGATTTGTAAGCCACTCTGAGAGCCTTTGTGGCTAAAGAGTGGGGTATAAATACCAATAAATAAATAAATATTGTTTAGGGAAATAGACTAGAATTTTAAGTAACTCGCTGAACTACAAATCCCAGAATTCCTTAGGAAGGACCTATCACAGGTAAAGTGATACCCAACACCTGTAACTATGTACTGTAGGTACACTCATATTCTTTGCTAGAACATCATTGACAATCCATTTTATATTCCTTTGTTACCCCAGATTCGTTTCTCTATAACGTTCTATAAAATGCTGAGATTTCTCAAAAAGTTTCCCAGGAACTAACCAATATAAGGAAGATAAAACCAACATAGTGTAGGGGTTTGGGTGGTAGACTATGCCTCTGGAGACCAGGGTTCAGATCCCCACTTGGACATGGAAACCCACCAGGTGACCTTGGGCAAGTCACACTCTCTCAGCCTCAAAGAAAGGCAAAGGCAACCCCCCCCCCGAACAGATCTTGCCAAGAAAACCCCATGATAGGTTCTCCTTAGGGTTGCCACAAGTCGGAAAAGACTTGAGGGCACACAGCAACAACATCATGCTTAGAAAAAACCAGCCATCACAGCACTAGCAATTTTGAATTTAGGGGATTTTTTTCTTTAAAGGATAGTGCATTGCCTCAAGGATCGCCATAAGTTGGAAATGTCTTGAAGGCACACAGCAACAACAGCCAAGTTTCTGTGCGAGCCAAGTTTGCTAGCCCACCCATTACCAGTCATCTTCTGTAGTGCCGAGCTGTGGTGGAAGTGTGTGTGTGTATGTGTGAGAAAGAGAGAGATGCAGTCTCATTTTGCATAGGGCGAGGACTGTCTAACTCAGCAGGCCTGTATGAACTAAGGATGTGTCCAAGAACACACCCCATAATCCTTGGTGACACCTTTGAAGTGGACATGCAGGTCTTTCTCAGCCAGCACACCAGCCAGAAGAGTAGAGATGCTCAAAAAGTTAGCAGAGCAGGGAGCATTTTTGGTGTCCTCATGCAACCGAGGCCCTTATCTTGGTCTCATTTTCAGTGCCATATTCCTACTCTGATCGCCTGCCTGCCTGCCTTCCCTCTCCTAGTTCCTCTTTCTTTCTCTTTCTCTTTCTCCTTCTCTCCTTTCCTCCCACCTTTCCTATCACTCCTTGGATGTATCCATACCATTCATTTAACTACTGTCTCCCCTTGCTATGGAATCCTTGGATTTGTAGTTGGGTACTTAGAATTCTATCTACCTAGTGTTCTCTGCAAGAGAGCTCTAACACCACTCTTTAAGGGAGTGTACTAAAGAGTTCCGTGCCCCTCACCAGTCGACAAGTCCCAGCATCCCATGGGAAGGAGCCATGGAAGTTAAAAAGTGGTATGAAACTGCTATAATTATACAGTGCAGATATGCCCTTTGTTCTCTCTCTTGCTTTGCACCTCCTTTCCCTGGTGTGTGGTTTTTTTTTTACCTCCTCTCTCTGCATTTCACATGTCAAGGAAGACCTGCTTTTCCTGTTCTCTATTGTGCCTTTACTGTCTCCCCTTTTTTTCCTCCATCTCATTCTGTTTTAAATGTAAATACCAGCTGTATAATTATTGGAGTGTTATCTTTAAACACGCAGATTAGGGAGAGGTGCAGAGGCAGCAGAAATGCAAAGGGAGGCAAGAAAGCCAAATTAAAATGTTGATTATCGTCTTTTCTCTGTCTTGGTAGTGAAGGAAAAGAATCACCTGAGACAGAATAATATTAGTGATTTTATTTTGAATCTGATACTGAACAGAAAGGCCTTTTCATTGCAAAACCCATCACCAGAGGACCCTTCCCCTGGGGGGGGGGCTACATCACCCCCCCAAACAGGACATGAAATTTGCATAAAATTGCATATGCCAATTTAGATGTACAGCTGCAAAATTAGAAAGTCACCCTGCCCCAATTCTGGGAACACGTTATGGTTTCCAGAATTCAGGGTGGTGGTATAATTCATTGACTAATTAACTAAAATCCTTGTGATTTATTAACTAAAGTTGTAGTCCAAAACACACTAGAAAGGAAGCTCAGTTTCAAGCAAGAATTCTTTCCAAGTAAACGTGCATTGGATTCCATTAAAAGGTTGCTTTAAAGAGAGTGACAGCCTATAATCTCTCTGTCTATAGAGAATCCAGAGAGATATTCTGCTTCCTGTGTAAACTGTGTAAATCAAGTACATTTTCTGTTGCCCCCCCTTCAGAATCTTGCATAATTCTGCATTTATTATTATCTTGGATTATTTATTTTGCCCTTCTGCTAATCACAGGATGAGGTGTGCCATTGCATAGGATAGAGTATTCTTACCCCTTTCATAGCAGATCATTTTGATGTCATTCTGCGACCTACTATTCCCCTTTGCTATCTGGTGATGGTGGGAGTTGTAGTTTAGCAAATTCCCAACTTGGGGGGACTGCACTGGTGCTGCGTTAATGTACTTCAAGTTCATCCATCCATCCATCCACCAGGATGAGGAGCTTGCTGAAACAAGACACAGAAGGCTGATAGATTGAGGGCACTTAGGATGTGCCTAACCCTATAAAACACAAGCAGAGCTTGGAAAAAATCTTCTTTTTTTGGACTATGAACTCACAGAGTCCCCCAGGAAACATGGTTTTCTTCAAACATGCAGATATATATATATTGCAATTTCTCTTAATTACTCAATCTGTGGAAATTGGTCTCTCACTGAATTTCCCATCACAGTTGGCAACTGAAGCTACCAGCTACACAGCAAAGCCCAGGCTGGTAGAGTCATTCACATGATTACCAGTGACAAGCCAGAATCTCATCTTGGGGGGTGGGGAGGTTTTACTGAAATCTCCCCTCCTTGCATATACCAGTGTTAGCTGGTAGCTCCCATGTTCATGCAGTGGGAAATTATGCTCTGGGTCTCAGTCTGAACTTTAAAGGAACTATCGAAGGTGCTGAAGATTCTGCCAGATTCTGCCAGTCTGGATGCCTCTGTTAAAGTTCACACCAGATCCCAGAGTGGATTCCCCATCCAGTTCACAAGGGGGCTGGCAGCTGCCATTGCTCACTTTTAGAATAACAAGCTGCAGGTCAGCAGGGAAAATGTGGGCTGCTAAGTTTCCAAATCTACAGTATAGACAAGGCTGCTATATCATCCTTTTGGCTTTCCTTGCAAAAGACAGAAAATTAAAAGATGCTTTTTTTCATACACACGCACAAAGTCACCAATTGGGAAGGGGAATCCATCTCCTGTAGTTTCTCTCTCTCTTTCTTGTTCATCTGTAGAGCCCGGAGCCATATTTAGAAAGGCTTATGGCAACCTGCTGCTCCTGAGCTACAAGCAGGGAAAATTAATTGGACAAACGGCATGCTGGGAATCCCAGCAACCCAGAGGATCGCTTCCTCTAGCTATCTGACTCCTCTTTCTCATCATTCTTCCTGATCTTTCTCTTTTCTTCATTGCAGGCCTCTGGGCTCAGATGGTGCTCGTCAACGACACCGTCTCGGGGTTCATCGGGACCAACGTGATCCTCCATTGCAGCATGACCAACCCTTCCCCCAGCGTCAAGATCACCCAGGTCACCTGGCAGAAAGCCACCAATGGCTCCAAACAGAATGTGGCCATCTTCAACCCCAACATGGGCGTCTCCATCTTGCCGCCGTACAAGGAGAGGGTGACTTTCCGAGACCCTTCCACCAAGGATGGGACCATTCAGCTGTCACGGCTTGAGCTAGAGGATGAAGGTGTTTACATCTGCGAGTTTGCGACGTTCCCGACTGGCAACCGGGAGAATCAGCTCAACCTCACTGTGTTGGGTAAGTTGATGGGGTGACCTTTTGGTGTCTGTTTCCCTTGGGTAGAGGCTTCAGCCAGAGGCTAGCCAGGCCGGAGCAGAGCAATCCTAACACTTCCCCTCCTCTTTTGGGACATACAGCAACATGTGGGTAAAACTTCAGTCTGTAGGCTTCATGCATCTGTTGGCACATGTGTCCCTGGATCCCACATCATGGCCCCTGATGCCACCCACCAGCAAGTGTGGGAAAACTGCAGCACATGGGCTATTGACATCATGACATTCAAATAAAACCTGTTATCTTTGGTAATGATGTGGGGTGTCTTAAACTTGACATAACTTGGGGACACAGCCCTGTATGTCTCAGTGTCCTTGAGTGGCTGGTCCTCCATGACTACTGGAGAGGAAGCAAGCAGAGGAAGGATTAAAGATGCGCATATATATATATATATATATATATATATATCAGAAATTTTGAAGCTGTAGGGGAGAGAAAACACATTTCCCCCTTTTCCCCAGAAAAAAAACAAAACAAAACATTGAAGATAGTGAGGAATTGAAACACATGCAGTACTTAGTTTCTTATCAAACCTCAACATATTTTACCTTTCAGCCACATAAAAATGTGTCTTTTATAACTTAATTAAACTGAGATGTGTGCTATTTGATATTTTGACCAATTTGTGGAGAGGGAGGATTGACGAGGAATTTTTCTTTCCATTACAATTTTTTCTAGGGCATCATATCTCCAAGGATGCCCCTTGTTTGCCTATCCATGAAACCTGTGTGTGCCATTCTCTGTAAATAGAGAGCAGATTCATTCCCTAAGTCTTCAGGCAGTTATTCACTTCCCTACTGTACTGTAGGGGAGCACATTCTGCAAACACATTTAACCTTCTGCAAATCTCCAAGCATACACAACACACACACACCTCAGTTTAGGAATAATGCAGGAGGCACTGTGGAACAGAGTTTTATCATTCTCCAATTCAGAGTGAGGGCAGGGAATATTTGCCTTCACTCTGATCTGGCTTCATGATGTCTCAAAATAGCTACATCTAAGTGAATACACAGTTGTTGACATCACCATTGTTGTTGTGTACCTTCAAGTCATTTCTGACTTATGGCAACACTAAAGTGAATCTGTCATGAGGTTTTGGGCAAGATTTGTTCAGAAGGAGGTTTGCCTTTGCCTTCCTCTGAGGCTCAGAGAAGAGTGTGACTTGCCCAAGGTTACCCAGTGGGTTTCCATGACCCAAGAATTCTAAGTACCTCTCCCTAAACTGCAGATCCCGGAATTCTATCAGATGTACCCACAGCAGTTGAAGTAGAATCAGAGCACTGTTAACTGTATTGTGTGAAAGGGACCCTGGTTGTCATCATCCCTACTCAGGTCTTGCAGACTCAGGGTGGCCGTAGGTTCCTTGGTTGAGTCAATCTACCTGTAATGTAATCTTTCTCTTTACCTAGCATTTTATTGAGCATTGTCATCTTTTCTAGGGAGTCAGGTCATCTCATGATCTGTCCAAAGTATAGCAAACCCTGTGGCCTGCTATTGCTCTTGTTATCAGTCTTCATGACGTTTTGCAGAATTTAGAGTAATCACAACAGGCCAAGTTGGCCAAGGACAGAATTCAGGCATGACCATGACACCTGAAGCCTGGCTGAAGCCAAAACCCTGGGAAGCTGGAAATTACTTAAAACTATCTTCACCCTGGATTATCTTTGTGCCAGGATTGTGGGCCTGTCCCTGGGCTGGAGGAGATGTGGATCTGGTGTATCTCAGCCCCTCCTTTGCCCTGCCTTTTCTCATCCAAAAGATTTTAGCCAGCAGAGCAGTTCTTGTAGCAGATCACTCTGCTGGCAGACCTCTGAGACCAGAGAGAGTTCTGCTGGCAGAAGAAGTCTGTGCCTCTTCTAACCACCTACAGCTGGTACATCTCTGAGTTAGGATTGCACTGTTCCCTTAGGCAAAGAGGTTGCTTCCACTTCACCTCTGCCACTGTGTTATCTTGGTAAGGATTGGTGTGCCAGCCAATTTCCCAAGGGTGTGGCGAAGCTTTGGAGATGAAGTTGATTTTGAAGCCTTTCCTCCTTGAGGTCTCAATGAAATGAGTTTCAAGAGGAAATCACAGTGTGTCGGTTTGGCTTCCTCTGCAGCTGAACCTGAATTCAAACCTTGTCACTGGCCTCCTGTGCCTATCTCTCTCTTCAGACTCAAGATTTATCCATCATGAAAGTTAGGAAGTCTGTTGCTTCCTAAATGGCTGGCAGTTGCAGAACGATGATGCCTGAAGGACAGATATTGAGGATATTACGGACACGAGAGGGAGGCACAGGGCTTGGTAAAGTTAATTTTCGGACTGCCGGAGTAATCCAGCCAGCATGGCAACTGTTCATGCTAGCTGGAGGATTCTGGGAGATGTAGTCCACAATTCCCAAATTCTTTGGGAAGGGAACATACAGTTGTCCCTTCACATTCACTGGGATTTGGTTCCAGGACCCCCCGTGAATACCCAAATCCGTAAATACTCAAGTCTCATTATATGCAATGGCATAGCAAAATGGTGTCCCTTATATAAGATGGCAAAATCAAGGTTTGCTTTTTGGATTATTATTATTTTTTAAAGAATATTTTCAAGCCATGAATACTCAAATCCATGAATGCCAAATCCATGAATATGGAGGGACAACTGTAATAATATACAGTTCATGTTCAAGATATTTGATGGGCCATATTCTACCTATGAGCTTCCTTGAGTTTAGAAATGTTCTGGGGAGGGCCTTCTCTCTGTCTCACCACCCCCACTAAGATATACAGTAGGACCCCCATATCCACTGATTCATTATCCACTGATTCAGTTATCCGTGGGACACAAAACAGCACACCTACCATAGAGTCTTCCTAGAAAATGCCTAGAGAGGCATCCTCTCTAGAAATTTTCTAGGTACTCCAAGGCAATGCTGTGGTATTTTAAACCAAAAGTCCCATTATTTTCAATGGCGTTTGCTGTTATCTGTGGTTTTCGTTATCCGTGGGGCAGGATGTGTGTGGAACTAATCCCTCACAGATACGGGGGTCCTACTGTCTGGTGGGAATAAGGAAGAGGACCTTCTTGGTGGCTGCTCCCAAGCTCTCAGAACTCCCTTCCACCCTCCTTGCTGTCCTCTATAGGCAGGAAGAGACATTTTAGCTTCAGCAGGCCTTTGAGGGCTGCTTGCTCAGAGGGAAAGTGCTTTTCGTAATGTCCCGTATTGCTCGTATTTGTTGTTTTTCTTTGTAATCATCACGGCTTTTAATTCTAGTGACTAGGTTTAATTGTATTTTTAACTTTCATATGATGTGAATTTAAATATATACAAATTTAACTTCAGTAAACCACCTTGAGTCCCAGACTCAAAGTGAAATAATAATAATGATAATGCCCATGATAATTGCAACATACCAAGGGAGAGCAAGAGCTAACTATACATATGTGGCGGAGGCCACCTGCCTTCTGCAAGCTGGAGATTTTTTGTAACGCTGTTCATCCATGTCCAAATCAATGTCCAAATCAATGAGGGCTTGAAACTTGCTTCCATTTAAAACAAAAGGTGGAATGCTAATGGGATCCCTTGCAGAGGGATAAGTTCATAGCCTTGTGCCCTGTGTAACAAAATGTTTTTAAATAGCTATCATTACATAGCTCAGCAGCTCTTAACCTTTTCTTTACCCCTTTAAATATCTTTTGTTGCCACAGACCCCGAAGACTTAACTCAAGATTTAAAACCATGATGATGATGATGCAATTACAGTTGTCCCTCCACATTAACGGATTTGGCATTCACGGTTTTAAGTATTCATGGCTTGAAAATATTCTTAAAAACATAGTAATCCAAAAAGCAAACCTTGATTTTGCCATCTTATATAAGGAACACCATTTTGCTATGCCATTGCATATAATGGGACTTGAGAGTATTTACGGATTTGGGTATTCACGGGGGGTCCTGGAACCAAACCCCAGAGAATGTGAAGGGACAACTGTACACCATCCATTAAATCTTCCCACAGAGGCACTGGAGGGGGAGGGAAGCCTTTTCTCCTGCTTCTTCCTGCATGTTTGTGGCTGGAGCGAATTGAATGGCAATGTGCAGGCCAAGCCAGCCTGCCTTTGCCTTGGCTTCTGTCACATGGCCACTCCACTGCAGGGAGAAGACGAGCCTTCATGCCTTCACGGACCCCCTGTGAGGACATTGCGGCCCTCTTGGGGTCTCCAGAGCACAGGTTAAGAACCACTTGACATAGCTGTTTTTTTAAACAGAAAGCCCCCCCACACACACAGAGGTACATTTGAGTGAAAGTCAGGGAAGGGTTTTTAAATCACTTCTGGATCCAGGAGATGTATAGCCCAGGGCTACCATTTGCCAGAAGGGCTTGTGGCACTTGCCGGTAACTTCATAGCATTTTTTTCTTTTTCATCCTTCTTGTCCCTTATTCTTTTTTATTCCCACTCCCCCATAGCCAAACCGATGAACCGGATGGAGACAACCAAAAGCCCACTTATTGCCAGGGCCGGCATGACCGAGAAGATTGTGGTGGCCACCTGCACTTCTTCCAACGGGAAGCCCCCCAGCACTGTGACATGGGACACCAAGTTGAAAGGGGAGGCTGAGTTCCAGGAAATCCGCAACGGCAATGGCACCATCACCGTCATCAGCCGCTACCGCCTCCTGCCCAGCCGCGAGGCCCACCGGCAGCAGCTCATGTGTGTGGTCAACTACCAGCTGGACCGCTTCACTGACAGTATGACCCTCAACGTGCTATGTAAGTGGGAGAGGTGGAGAGGCCGGGGGCCTCATGCGAGTTGCAGTGGAGCCAGTGCCTTGGAGAGCTGTGGAAGGTGGTGGGCATTGGGGTCCGAGACCAGAGGTGGCCAATGTCTCTCATGGCAGAGGGGAACGTGAATCTGCTCTGGGTTTTAGCCTAAACTTTAAAAGTGCTGTCCAAAGTGCTAAACTCTACTTGGTTCATAGAGTTCAGCACCTTGGATTGTGTGTGTGCGTGCCTTCAAGTTGCCAGTCAATTAATAGCGACCCCAAGAATTTCATTGGGTATTTCTTGGTGGTCTCCCATCAAAGTACTAACCAGAGCTGACACTGCTTAGCTTCCAGGTTCATATTAAGATACTCAAAATATCATTTTCCAGCAAGGTGCCAGCACCATGGATAGCTCCCTTAAATTTCAAACTGAAACCCGGAGCAGATTTGCTCCTCCCACTGACATGTCACCACTGGCTTCCTTAAACAAAGGCAGGGTTCTGTTCAGATATGGGATAGTGCGTGTCACATGCTTTTGAGGTCAGGAGTCCTCTTTGGAATGATTGAAGAAGTTCTCAGCATGTACAAAGGGGCCTCTCTTGCTCCTGGGTTACGACAACCGTCTCTTAGAAAACTATACTAAGCACAGTTGCTCCAGTAACTTTTTTTACAGAAATAAGCAGATTTTGGAACAGTTACTTTTCAGGACTAATGCCCAGAATCCCCCAGTCAGCATGGTCACAAAGGAATGGATTCTGGGAGCTGTAATCTCAAAAAAATAACTCTACCAAGCTCTGCAAGGTAACTGCTTTTCCATCAATGCAGGGATGCACATGACCTCTTTGCACACTGTGCCAACCCAACCTTAATTAAAAAATAAAAAAAACTTTGCCCACCCCAATCTGTTCATTTATTATTGATTAATTTTATGTCTAACCCATTTTTCCCAACATGGGAGCCAAGACAACTAAAAAAGTGCAGTTCTCCAGATTTTCTGGGGCTGAAGCTCCCAACATTCTTCACTCTTGGCTATCCTAGCTATAGTTGGGAAGAGGAGTCAAACATCTGTAGGGCCACATGTTGTCTACCCTTGCTCCAGATGTTCTGGAAAAGGAGTGGGCCATCGCCAAGGGTTGGGAGGCATCTTTCTTCCCACAGGGCACTGGTGGGCCACATACACACCTCTACACACACACACACACACACACACACCTTCATTTTATTTTATGTTTATTTTCTTTCTTTGTTTTGTACTGAAAATACTCACCATGCCCCTAGGGGATACAAGTAATTTGGCTACATTTGCCCCCTTCCTCAGGACAGTTTTCAGTCCAGGAGATGCCTTTATCTAACAAGGAAGTCAACCAAAACTCAACTTCCGCTTCGTTGTCGTTGTCATGTGCCTTTAAGTCATTCCCAACTTAGGGCGACCCAAAGTTAAACCTATAGTGGGGTTTTCTTGGCAAGATTTGTTCAGAGGGGGTTTGTCCTTGTCTTCCTCTGACACCAAGACTCTGTGACTTGTCCAAGGGATTTCCATGGCTGAGATTCAAACTCTGGTCTCCAGAGTCCTAGTCCAATGCTCAAAACATGACACCATGTTGGTTTTCCTCACTCTGCTTCCTTGTTAAATAAAAGATCTCCTAGAGCCCTTTCACACTACACAATTACCAGCACCACAATTCCACTTTCAGCTGCCATGGGTGCATCCCAGGGAATGCTGAGGCTTGTAGTTTGGTGAGGCACTGGAGTCCTCTGGCTGAGAATTCTCAGTAACCCGCCTTAAATTGCACATCCAAGGATTCCATGGGATGTTGGCATGGCATTTAAGGTGGAATCGTAAAGCTAGAACTGTGTCATCTGAAAGGGCCCTTGGACTGAAAACAGTCCACAGGAGGGTCCAAAACATGGCAAAATTGCCACCTACACCCTCTCGAAATTGCCACCTACGCTCTCTAGGGAATGTTTTATCTCAAGAGAAAAAATGGATGACACATAGTCCCCATCCCTGATCAAGAGAGTGAGCATTAATGATAATTGTTCTCCCTCATCTTATGTCTACACTTCCTTTCCTCTACCCACTCCTGTCTTAATACCCTTCTCCTCTTTTCATCTCTCTCCTTTCTTTATACATTTTGTTTGTTTGTTTGTCACCTTCTCCATTCTGGTTTTTCCTCCCTCTCCCCACCCGTCTTTGTCCTCTTCACCTCTCACCTGCCCCTTCTGCTCCTCTCACAGATGAGCCTGAAGTGAGGATTGATGGCTTTGATGGCAACTGGTACCTCAACCGGAAGGATGTGAAATTGACGTGTATATCGGATGCCAACCCTCCGGCCACCCAGTACCAGTGGAAGTTGTAAGTACCTGCCCACAGTCCCAGTGTCTTGAGCATTTAAGGGTGACCTGTAGCTCAGATGGTGGAGTCACCCTGAAGCAGGTGTTGGAGAGCAAATTGGATGGTGGGAGCAATCCATCACTCCCAAACTGCCATGCCGTTGCTTCCAAACTGCATATGACTGGGGAAGTTTGGGTCTCTCGGAGATGGCAATCCTATGACTGGGCTGTACTATGTGAGAATTTACAGCTAGGACTTTGCAGAATTGAAAACTCATAGCTCCCAGAATGAAAAAGGAATGCTATTCACATAAAAAGCTAGCATATCAGGAAGATGGGGTCTGGCCTAGCCTTTTCAATGGTGTGCTACCTTTCTGCATGTAGGGATTGATTTTTAAAGAGATCATTGTTCCATGACACAAATTGGAATGGGTGCAAATTACCCGTTGTTGTTGTTGTTGTTGTTGTTGTTGTGTGCCTTCAAGTCATTTCTGACTTATGGCAACCCTAAGATGAACCTATCACATGGTCTTCTTGGCAAGATCTATTCAGAGCAGGTTTGCCATTGCCTTCCTCTGAGGCTGAGAGAGTGTGATGTGCCCAAGGTCACCCTGTAGGTGTCATGGCTGAGTAGGGATTAGAACCCTGGTCTCCAGAGTCATAGTGCAATGCTCAAACCACAGTGCCACGCTGGCTCTTTGTCCAGTGTAAAATGATATAAATCAGTCACAGTTATACCATAAGGACTGACTCTAGGAGGTGATGATGGCAGGCTGCAACCTGTGTGCATCCCCTTGCCTTTCCAAAAAAGATATTTATAAAGAAATATCCTTGGCCACAGAAAAGTCTACCTGGATCCACACCAAGCCTCAGAGAAACTGCAGACACTGAGATGGACAGGAGGTAGAGCAAGACCTGATATTAATCATAGAATCATAGAATCATAGAATTGTAGAGTTGGAAGAGACCACAAGGGCCATCCAGTCCAACCCCCTGCCACGCAGGAACTCACGATCAAAGATATTAGGTTGTGATGTTAGGTTTTGTAGTGGACCGGTGAGGATTTCAGATTTCTAGTTGTTTATTAAGAGCAAGAATAAAAATGCTTTTCTTTTGTGAACGCTGCCAAAAAAAAAAAAATAATAATAAGGAGGAGCAGGAGAAAAAAGGATTCTACAAGGGGGGGGGACCTAAAATATTCAATAACTGATCTGTGGGAGAGCCAGCATGGTGTTGTGGTTTGAGTGTTAGACCAGGACACTGGGAGACCAGGGTTCAAATCATCACTTGGCCATCAGTGTCCATCTACATTGAAAGAAAAGAAAGCAACCTAATAAATACATTGCACCTAGAAAAAATAATCTGTGATAATGGGCTCTCCCATTGTCTGACCCAGCATGGTGTAGTGGTTTGAGCATTGGATTATGACACTGGAGGCCAAGGTTCAAATCCTCGTTCAGCTATGGGCAAATCAGATCTTCTCTCAGCCTCAGAGGACAGCCAAGGCAAACCCCCTCTGAACAAATCTTGCCAAGAAACCCCCTGTGTTAGGTTAGCCTTACCATAAGTCAGAAATGACTTGAAGGCACACAACAAAAACAACAACAACAACAGATCTGTTACTGTTCAACCTATTGCCCATGGCCATGCTGGCTCAGAGATTCTCAATGTTGCAGTCCAAAGAAAGGAACATTTCCAAGCTCTGGACTTTGGCTCTCCCTACCACCACTCTTTTCCAGCTGATGGGGCTGAAGGTTCAAGTAAACAGCAGACCTGCCCCCACAAATCTTTCTCTTCACAACATCCTTGGGTCTTCTCTCTTCTTTTTTCAAATAAAATTCCTTCATCCTCACTCAGCTACTGAGGTTGGTTTCCACCCCAGTGAGCATCCCTGCCTGGCTGGGTGCATGTCTGTGTGTGTGTGTGTGTTTCCAGGCGGACAGATTTGATCAGCAGTCAGTGACTCACAAGTCTGATCACCTGAGATGACCTGGTTAGAGTCAGCAGCGTGAGAGAGTAAGTAACTGGCCTAGTTCTCACAAGTAGCAGAGGATGAGGCAGTAATCCAGTGTTCTGTGGTGGACTGGTTCAGAGTGTGGAGCGTGGCTTGCAGAACTGGATGCCATGCCATTAAAAAAAAAAATCACTGCTTATAGAAAGCTAGTGTATCAGGGAGGAAGATTCTGGCTTAGCCTTCTCCCTGAAGCACCACTTTTCTATATGCAGGTATTATTAGTATTCGTATCAATATTTGTATTATTCATCCATCCATATTCAGTCCTGCAAAGCTTACATTTCATCATGAGTGGTACAATCGGCAGAGGTTGATTTCCTCATCTGCTGTTTATAAGAACAAGGCCAATATTGTGATATCTTCTGTGTAGATAGAACGGGAAGGACCAGAGCTTGGAAAAGTTACTTTTTGGCCTACAATTCCCACACTGCCTGGGAAAGTCTAAATTTTGCTGGCCTAAACACAGCATCTTTTCCAAGCTTTGGCTGGAGGATTCTTGGAATTGTAGTCCAGAAATGTTACTTTTCCCAGCTTAAATTCTTCCCTTTAGGAGCAGGAGCCCTGCAGTGCCTAACCATTGCCTCAATCAATCATCACTCATTTCTATGAAGGATCAGAGTGGGGGAAAGTATGGGATACATTCAGACCCCCATATACACTGGGGTTCGGTTCCCAGACTTATCGCAGACACTGGAAACCATGGATAATAGTAAACCCTTTTAAAAGAAAGGACTTCTGGTGAAAACATACCATAGAGTTGCATTGGAGGATCTATATGCCTAGAGAGGATGCCTCTCTAGGCATTTTCCAGCATGACTCTATGGTATGTGTCCCTATTTTGTGTCCTGTGGATAACTGAAACTGTGGGTATTGGTCCTGCAGATATGGGGGCACGACTGTATTTGTGGATGTTCCATAAAATTTCTGCACCCATCTTATCTTTGAAATGTTTCCTCTACCCTGAAGTTGTTTTCCTCCTCCAATCTCCACCTCCCCAATATTTAATCAGAGTTTGGCTGCTTTTTTACTTTTTGGACTATAGCTTCCAGAATGTTTTAGTTAGGATGCCCAGTGGTCAAGCTGGCTAGAGGAATCTGGGAATTGTAGATGGAAAGGATCATCTTTACAACCTCTGCTTTTGGGATTGCGGGCCTTGTTTACTCATTCTTTATGCAATACAAACAAAAGTGGGATAAGAAAAGAACATGTGTAGCAGCACCTTTAAGACAAACTGATATATTTAAACATGCTCTTTCACTGATTTCATTCTTTATGGACTCCATTGGATGTTTCCTTAACCAAGCCTTATGACGAATGGCTTTGAGAGTTGGGTATATTTAGCTTGGAGAAGAGAAGGCTGAGAGGTGATGTAATAACCCTCTTTAAATACCTGGATGTCATGCAGAAGATGGAGCGAGCTTGTTTTCTGCTGCTTCAGAGATTAGACCATGAACCAGTGGATTCAAATTCCAAGAAAAGAGATTCTATCTAATCAATAGGAAGAACTTCTTGACTGCAAAAGCTGTTCCACAGTGGAATAGGCTGCTTTGGAGGCTGATGGCCTCTCCATCTACGGAGGTTTTTTAAACAGAGTTTGGATGGCCATCTCTCAGGAGTGCTTTAGTTGTGTATTCCTGTATGGCAGGGGGTTGGACTAGGTGGACCTTGTGGTCCCTTCCAGTTCTCAGATTCTATGATTCTAAGTTTCCCAGTTCAAAAATGGGATTCTGCATCTCCAAAACAGGATGCATCAATAAATCCGAATTGTGACACCTTGCAATCTGCTAATGCTTCCAGTGGTTAAGAGTACAACCTATGAGCCACATAGATCCCTTCAATTCTTGACCTTCCTTGGGACTCCTTTCCCTCCCCAGTCCCATCACCATCTATAGTACCAGGGAAATACTATTGACTTCACTTTATGGAGCTGTTCTAAGAAATGCTAAGACTTTATAAATTAATATTTTTAAATACTCTTCCCCCTGCCAAAAAAAAAAAAACAACCATTACTTGCATCAGTCTTTGGCAACCCAGAGACTGCCAAATATTTTGGCCTAAGCTCCCATAATCACAGACCATCTGCAAGACTTGACTGGGGATTATGGCAGTTGTGCTCCACAGCAACCAGGTCACCTGCTCTTGATAGATATGAGTGATCTAGTTTTTTAAAAAACAAAACAAACAGGGTTCAAAATTTCCGTGTAGCTATTTGTAATCATGCCAGGACCCAAAGGTGAGTTAAAAGTTGGATTCCTGTCTCACCAAGAATTTGTTATTGTGACTTGTTGGCAAATTGGCTTCAACTCAGGGCCATCTATGAATTATCAACCCCTATGAAACCAATGGAGTGAGTTAGTCCTAGGTAACATCAACGCTATTAGCTTTACTGGGTTTGCTTTAATTAAGACAAAATCTGGATCCAACCCTCTTGACCCCTCATTCAAATCCCCCACTTGGCCACCAAGTTCCCTGAGTGGCACTAGCCCAATTGTTTTCTCACTCTCAGCTTAGCCTGCCTCACAGAGTTGTTCTGAGGATAAACATTAGGAAGGAAAGCCATATATGCCAGCCTGAGCCCCTTGAAGAAAAGATGGGATGTAAACACAACAGAGGAATCAGAACAGAGCCACCTCCTTCCTACTCCAGTTTCAAGCAGGGGGTTGGACTGAAATGTCCCAAAAGACCTCATAGAGCTCAGCTCAGCTCAGCTGGCAACTGAATATCTCTTTCTTGGAGTTAAGGGCATGGGTGGAGGAAAAACTAGTTGCCACCAGTGGGAGCTGAGAGGGATTTTCAGCCACCCATCCTGAAATCTCTCCTCAAATATTCAAAGTGCCCTGCATTTTGCAATCAGCTCCTTTAGCCCATAATATTGCAGTGGGGTAGGGGTGAGTTTTCAGCCAGGTGTAACAACCAAAGCTTTCCCCTTGTGAGTAACATACACCTGCACCAAAATGCAGTAGGAGTTGTTGTTGGGTTGTTTTGTTTTTCCATTTAGCCTTTGTTACCCTTTGCTGGTGGAGAGGCCTTACAACATTTCCCTCTGTGTTCATCCTGACCTCACGGGACACCTGAGAGTCACACCATTGATCCAGCATTAAGAATCTCCGATTGACCTGCTGCTCCAGAGAAATGTAGTTTTCCCCATTCCAGCAGAATGCATTCAACCCAATGTTTTGGCTTTGTGCTGAATAAATGGAAGGGATCAAGGCCTGAAACAAAGCCATAGGGGAAGAAGGATTAGCACAAGTAGACCCCATGGCTCATCTATTTTTATTTTTATTTTTATAATTCACACTGCCAAGAAGAAGAAAAAGAAGAGGCAGAAACCTGAGCATACTGCTTTTTATTCTAGTGAGCAATGCCAGTGAGGAAAACACAAACCTAACAATGGCAGTGCTGAAAGAAGGGAACTTATTTTTTTTCTCAGTTTCCATGTCCCAGATCATACCCACAGCTTAGAAGTTTCCATTTTCTACTCTGCCAGAAAGAGAAGACAGGACAAGAAGGATTTGAAATAGCCTCCCCCAGCCTGCTCTGCCTCCAGATGTCTTGGACTTCAATGCTTGTCATCCCCAGGCTGGTGAAGGAATGAGCTTCGTAGTCATTTTAAAAAATGCATCTGCAGACATCATTCCAGTTTTAGCTATAGGGAAAATTATGCCATGACACCTTTATGCCTAGCTTAATTTATCTAGGAACTTCCTAAGGTGAATGGAGAATGCTTTAGCCTCCTTTTTGTACTTAAAATTTTCCTCAACCAATGAAAATATAGTGACCCAGAGTGGGAAGGCAGAAGGGACAAAATCCATATCCTCTAATATTTCACAGATGAAACCAGGACATGTATGGCCAAGCCACATTGGAATGTGGCCAAGATGGCAAAAGTTATTAATGAGGAAAGACAGACAGCCTAGGGGAAGCTGCAGCAGTTTGGTTTTGCCTGTTCCTACAGGGAAGGGCAAGCCTCTACCCCTCTTCTCTTGTGCTTCCTACTGAATTAATTGAGTGCAAACTACTTTTGCATTTTGAACTCTGTTTGCAGCAATTGTAGTAACCTGAGGACAAAAGGGAAAAGCAGTAGGAGGAGAAAGAAACTGGGACATCTTAAAAGCAGCTGAAAAAGTAGGATGAGAGAGGATTAATCAGAATTGTCCCTGCCAAATTGGGACAGTTGGAGGATATGAAAATCTGTGGGATCATGTTCAATGAGAGGAGAGAGATGTCAGTGGGATCAAGTTTGCTGAGAGGAGAGAGATATCAAAGAGGTCACCAGGTCATGGCCAAGAGATGGGTCTGCCTTCCTCCTTTCTAATTTGCCAGTTTGCAGTAATAATAATATTAAAATAAACAACTGGTCCACAGTTTACAAAAATACTAACTTTTTCTTTTCTTTCAGGGTCCCACAGACTAAAGTAGGTATGGATAGGTGAGCAAGCTATTTAATTTCCTGGAGACTAGTCACTTTAATGGCCTTATCTGCAAGACTGGTGGTGGCCGTTTTCTCCCTTTTAGCCTCTGAGTTGCCCCTGAGTTCTACACCAAAGTGTACCTTCCTCTTTTTTGATGGATTTGGCATGGGTTTGGTGAAGTATCTCTTGTTAGCAACCAAGCATCAACTTGTTTCTACTTATTTACTATGAATGACTTACAGTCAGTGGCTTTCTTTAGGGAAGCAGAAAACATATGTGTTAATTATGAAGCTGCCTTATATGAGAACAGATGGTACAAGGCCATCTAGCTATGTATTGACAGGCAGTAGCATCTTATTTACTTACTGGTCCTTTTTCCTTTGGATTTTCTGGTGTTGGAACCTGGGAACTTTTGCATGCGAGGCAGGAGCTCCATCACTCACCTACAAGCTGCCCAATTGCTTTAGCTAAAGTAATTGCTTTACCTTGTATTGGTAATTAAACATGAGCAAACCGCATAATTGCCTTTCCTGTGCACACACTGGTGTTTATGTTTGTTCTCTGACTTTCCAAAACACTTTTGAGATTGATTCGTCACTAAGTGTCTCCCATTTTATTCAGGGGTAGGGCTAAAATGTTGCCACTGGTTCATCAATTCTTTGTTCCCATTTTATTCTGGGATAATATGATTGGCTAATAATATGTTAGTCCATGCTACAGGAAGACAGAACCATTCACCCAGAGGTGGTACTGGGAGTGTTGGCAAACACATAGCCTGGAAGTCAAACCCCACCAGGCTGAGAAGCTGCTCCTTACTGTCAAATTCAGCATCCTGCAAAGACCTGTTTCTTTTGCTAAAAGCAAGTGCCTTTCCTTTAAGACTTGGAAGGTGGACTTGAAAGAGTGTGTGACCAATCTCAGAAGTCAATCATCTGGAGGGATGATGGGTGAACCAAGATTTCTGGTGGCTTTCTCAGGCTAGCAGGGCTTTCTTTTTCAAATGATGCATTTACCTGCGGACATATTGCATAAGTTATTCAGGTGACAGAATCTGACAGATCACCAGCGTTTGCTGGCTGTGCAAGAGACATTTCTTGCTAACTAGTTGGTTTTTCCTTCATGACAGAATGAACGGCTCACTTCCTGACAACGTGGAGGTGCAAAACAGCACTTTGCTCTTCAAGGGACCAGTGACGTACAACCTGGCAGGCACATACGTCTGTGAGGCCACCAATACCATAGGCACACGCTCCGGCCTGGTGGAAGTTAATGTCACAGGTAGGAAACTCTTCCCCACTCCCCCACCCTGGAAAGCCTTGTTCGGTAGCAGCTGGGTGCGGCTTCCAGGAGGGAATCTTAATAAAGCTGCACACAACCTTTTGCTATCTCAGTGTTACTGATCATCTGTTCCCCTTCCTCTTTGGCTAAAACCAGTCTGCTTAGTCCAGGCCATGTGGTACTTCTTGCCATGCTCAAAGGTGCCTGTTTCAGACTACAGGGGCCATGCTGTCTGGGGATTTGGGGATCTGCAGTCCCAAAGAAGCACCTTCCCAAGTCCTGCTTAAAGCTGCGTTTCCCACAAGGAGCTCTCCTTCGCTGGACTTCCTTGTTTAATTTCCTTTCTTGCATTTTTCTCCTCCTGTTTGCCAATGCTTTATTTCATCTCACCTTCCCTTGTTTTCTTTTCCTATTTGATTCAAAGTGATGACAGCATGAAAGCTGGCCTGTATGCTCTGATGCTCTGAAAGTGAGGGACAGTGAAGGAGAGAGATGCCAAAGGGAAGGGATGGAAGGGCAAAGGAAGAGAAATGTGTCCTGTTGAGCCAGTTGTGGTTTGCCAAAGGCTTAAGATCAGAAGTCACCTGTCAAATGTAGTGCTGTTTGTTTTCTGTAGGCTTGGCTTGCAGCTGGTGTGGGGAGTGAGGCTCTTAAATTCTTAGTTCTAATAACATGTCCCCTGCATATCCATTCTCTGCTCTGCTTCTTGTTAAAAACAGTTAGATAGACAGAGCCGATCCGCCATAGGGCCCCTTCCATCTCTATGTTTATATGAGGACTAGGGTTGTCAGTTCAGGACCATGGCAAGCTCTGAGGTTTCTGGTCCAAAACCAGAAGCCTAAGGATAGCCCTTGGTGATATTCGTAAGCATGATGCATCACGTACTAACCATAGTTGTCCACGATTTTCATTCAAACACACACATAGACAACATATTTTCTTGGTGGAAATTAGGGCAGAAATCTTAGCTAAAGGGGTTGTTTCCCGATCAAGGTGAAATAAGGGGAAATCATTCCTTCTCTCTTACTTAGGGAGAGGGGATGAGGAACATTTATTCTAGCCCAAAGCTTCTTCAACTGTGGGTCATGACCATATGGGGTCATGTAACTGAATGTGGGGGTCGCAAATAATTTAGAAACAGTAAAGGGTTTATGGTTTATTATCAGTAAATGTGTGATTTCTATGCCTTTTTTATATACCTGGGATCACATAAGAATTTCTCGGGTAAAAAGGGGTCCCGAGTGGGAAAAGTTTAAGAAGCCCTGATCTAGCCTGCTTGCTTCTAGCCGGAAGGGGGATCCAGAAACCCTAACCAACATGACCAATAGTCAAGGGTTCTGGGAGCTGAGATCCAAAAACAGCTGAAGGATCAAAGCTTGAAAACCACGTTCTAAAGGGAGGGAAGCATTGCATTCAAGACTTAAGTAGATGATGATGCTTCTGGACATGCTGAGTTGATAGTGGTGAGAGGGAATAGCATCTGGAGTTGTTGATATGGCAAAGCATGGTCATTTCTTCTCACTCGGTGGCCACTTCCTGTTCGGAAAAGATGGTCCATAAAGACCTAAAAAGGTGAGGGTGTTTAGGTGCTAAAAGACTCCAAAATTGAAGGGGGAAATATAAGAGGCATAGGGGGCTATTGACAATTCTGGGGCCAAAAATGGATCCCAATTTTTGTTGGCAGGTGCATGACAACCATTGGCAGCCCCCCTAAAAAGTATCCTGCAGGGCATACTTTGCTTAGCCTATAGAGGAAAGGA
Organism: Gambelia wislizenii; assembly: GCA_030847615.1. Classification (NCBI taxonomy): domain Eukaryota; kingdom Metazoa; phylum Chordata; class Lepidosauria; order Squamata; family Crotaphytidae; genus Gambelia; species Gambelia wislizenii. Next base: position 39,340,373 of record JAUMIR010000007.1, read on the forward strand.
CATTGATAAGTAATAGTAAACCCATAGTAAACCCTTCAACTGTTCTAATTTGGCAGGGACAGTCCCAATTAATTCTTTGTTCTCCCATTTTTTCAGCTACTTTTGAAGGGTCCCAGCTTCTCTCTCTTCCACCACTTTCCCCCTTTGTCCTTGACTTCCTTCCATTGCTGCAAACTGAACTTAAAGTGCAAAAGTAGTTTGTGCTCAAACAACTCAGCAGGGAGGTGAGGAGGGGGGGCAGAATTTTGCCCTTCCCAGTAAGCTCAGGCAAAAGCAAACTACTGCAACCTCTCCTAGCTTCTTCCTCATTAGTAACTTCTGCCATCTTGACCTTACTCCAGTGTTGCTTGGGCCTATGTGTCCCCAGTTTTCTTCTAGGAAATGTCAGCAGATATAGTGAAGTCGTTACATTATAAAGAAACAGTTGTGTGGTTGGGAGAGTATGGAAATCATCCATCCCCCCATATCATTTTTCTTTCTTTTTGCTGGCGGATAAGATCAGTGGTATGGTTTAATATTGCCAAGATGTCCAGGTATTATGACTCTTGAGTCCTAGCTTTCCTTTTGCTTTGCAGGTAGGTTTCATCCTCTGGCCTAGGATTTTCTCAGATTTTATTCTTGTTTTTAAGATGACATTGTCAAATATGGAGGGCTTTGGTGGTTGGTTATTGTTGTCTATAGAAACTTTAGCAGTGATTGGCTGGACCTCCCTGATGTCATGGAGCAAACAAGATCCTGTCTGGCTGTCATTGGTTGCACTATTCTGGACCTTCAGAAGGGCAGGCTGGGCTGAAGAAAATGGGTGAATCAAAACGTCTTACAAGAGAGCTGAGCCTCAAATGGGAAGCAAAGCGGTGGTAGAGAGAACAGGCCACAGGAAGGAGATCAAGAGGATAACTTGTTAGATATATGGGGGCTGTGGAAAGTGAAAAAGGAAGAAAACTTGGAAAGAGAATAGACAGGAGAGTGAAGTACATGCCTGAGAGCTACTGGGTTGACCAAGGCCACATTTACCTTCTTGAGCTGTGATAAACAATTGCAGTTTGGATGGCAGTCCTCTGGCATGTACAGGCTAGGTCACAGGGCTGGCTGGTCAGGTAGTTTGCAGTTGCTTTCCCCTGGTGCTTTATTCCGATCAACACTGGGGAGCTCCCCAGCCAGGGAGAAAAGAAGAAATCCGTCAGACAAGAAGCCTCTGATTTGACATCCATTCATGTCAGGCATTACTGAAGAGCAGAGGCTGTTTCTCTCATGCCATGGGGAGCTCTTGGCTGATTACTGATGCGTGGATTATGGTGAGAGCCATGTCCCGTGGGGCTTATGTGCATTGGGGGCCAGGCGAGTGGAGAAAGGAAAGGCCTTTCTTCCCTGTACAAATGACACACGGAAAGGCCTTTCTTCCCTGTACAAATGACACACACCGCTAGCTCGACAATGCAGAACAAAGCTCTTGGGCAGATGGTTAATGAAGCTCTCTACCATCCCTACAAATCCTCCAGGGTTCAAGCAGTGGGAAGCAGAAATCGGCAGGGAGGAGAGGAGGGGTGCCAAAGATGCAAGGTGGGCCAGATTCTAGGCTGGATTCCAGGGAGTTTGCAGGGAGAAGGGCTGTTCTGGGTTTTGCCTCCGGACAATCTTCATGCAAATCCTTCAGTTGAATTGCAGAGGTGTTGTGTGTATTTCTGTTGCATTTTTCCTTTTGGGGGAAAAAAATGAAAGATAGAAAGCCAACAGAGAACTTAATAAAGGTTTGCAAAGTGGTGAACAGATTGCAAAGAGCTCTTTATTTTTTTGCAAATAGTTTGCAAAGGAATTATTTGGTCTTGTTCATCATCCTGGAACTGTGGGTCACCTGATGAAGTAGATGAGCAACAGAGCAGCTAGTGTAAGGTAGCTGGTCTTTTTGGCTGCCCCCCACACACACCACTGCAGTAGATGAGGTAAGATAATGGCAAAATGGCCCAGCTTTCCCCCTGCCCATTGCTGCCACTGCAGTCCCTCAGCAGCCATCTGATTTATTTTTATTTTTATTTTTATTTTTATTTTTATTTTTTGTGGCCAGTGCAAAGCAGGGGTGAGCAACTCGGGCAAGTTGTGTAGGCTAGTGTGGTATCTATCCATGGGACCTTCCAGGGGATGCACAGATTGTCAAAAGTGCCAAACAAATTAAAAACAAAGCCAGAAGTGGTTGGAAAGCCAACTTAAGATTTTTGACAGATCTCTAATTCTTGAGGATAACGAGTGCAGAGGGGCCTTGTAACCTATTTCAAATGGAAATGGTCTCAAACTACAGGAAAAGAGATTCCACCTAAACATTAGGAAGAACTTCCTGAGGGTAAGAGATGTTTGGTAGTGGCATTAGCTGTCTCGAAGTATGGTGGAGTCTCTTGCTTTGGAGGTTTTTAAACAGAGGCTGGATGGCCATCTGTCAAGAGTGCTTTGATGATGTATTCCTGCATGGCAAGAGGTTGGACTAGATGGCCCTTTGGGTCTCTTCCACCTCTGTGATTCTGTGAAATCACTACTCTGGGAGGCTGCCATGGAAGCAACTGACCTTTTATTTTTGGCCAAGAAGAGGGTGGTCTGGTGAGTTTAATAGGGTCAAGGGCTAGAGAAACAGCCATGAGGCTACCTGAGGCCACAGTTTGACCATCTTTGAGATAGTAATTGTTACTGCCAGGTGACAGGGGTGGGAGAATGAAAGTGGCATCTCAACAGGGTTGATGATACTTTTGGCTTTGTTTCTGTGTTGCTATGATGGCCGCTGGCTGTGTAGCCAAATGGGCTGGAAGCATCCCAGGGTGGTAGGGTAGACACCGCCATTTCAATCTGCAGGGATGGTAGAGCACTTTTTCATCGGTCCCTTCTGTCAAAGCCCCTATTAAAAGGCTTGTTAGAAGGTCCATCTCCTGCTTTAAATTAAGAAGGGGGAGGAATGCCCAAATTCTATTAGCTGCCACCACCCACTAATGTTTGCACCCCAAGATTCAGTGACTTGGTAGAAAGTCACTGAGGAGTTTAACTTGCCATCTTTTTCCACCTCTGCAAAAATTTGACCTTCTCTTAACATGGGAAGATACACAGATACATACACTGAGCCAGGCACGTGCAGAGAGAGTGGCAAAGAGGGAATCTTTTAAGGAAAGCTTTTTATTCCAAACAAGCAATCTTACATTAGCAAGGGTATCTTGTACACAAAGGCACCTTCCTTCAGGCATTACTTAGGAGCAGTTACAAAGTCACAAAAAATAGTTCCAAATCATATTCAGCCGAGGTTAGAAAGAAAACATAAGCTCTAATGTGACTAGCCAAACATTCCTATTCTGATTATGATACAGAGGGTGTTCTTGGTCCTTGGATGCCCAAGGGAAGCTGGGAGTCTGGACTGCCTTGTCCAGCCTATGACTAAGCTTTCCCCACCTTTCCATCCATCCTAAAAGTTTCTCTCGTGCCTTGTGGCACCAAGTTTTATAACCTTTCATCTCGAAAGCATCATGAAGCTTTCACACTTCACACAAGCTGGTCATCCCCATTGGGCAATTGTCTCTCATGATCTCTCTCTGGATTCTGTGTGATGCTGAACTCAATATATGTAACCTAACCCATTGTATCATTGACCCTTTGCTACCTGGAGGAGAGCCCATACCCCTCAGGCCTGTTGCCCAGATAAAGTTCTTGTTATTGTGTGCCTTCAAGTCATTTCAATGTATGGCAACTGTAAGGTGAAACTATCATGGGGTTTTCTTGTCAAGATTTGATCAGAGGGGGGTTTCCTTGGCCTTCCTCTGAGACTGGGAGAGTGTGACATGCCCAAGGTCACCCAATGGGTTTTCATGGCTGAGCGAGGATTCGAAACCTGGTCTGCAGAGTCATAATGCAACACTCAGACCACTACAAACCACTAATGGGAGAGCCCATTATCACAGCTCTATTTTCTCTTAGATGCAAGCTATTGGGTTGCTTACTTTTCTTTCAATGTTAGATGGGCACTGATAAACATGACCCGTTCCCTGCCCCCACATTCAATTCAGAAGCAGCAGAGACCTTCAGGGTCTTCCACTTCATTCACTCTTCATTCAAAGCTGAAAGGAAAATAGGTCTATTGAGGGGAACAGGGGGGTGGGGGAGGCAGAGTAATCTTTCAATGCTCAGGTAGGTGGTTCTGCTATTGTCCTCAGTGCCCCCCTACTGTTAATTGGCTTAATTGGTAGACAAACTAGCAATGGTGATTTTTTTTTTAAGTCTATGGATTTCAAGTTAAGATGACATCCTTCCTTCCTTCCTTCCTTCCTTCCTCCCTTCCTTCCTTCCTTCTGTCTTTCTGCATGCCTCTCTATCATCTATGTGTGTCTGTCCATCTGTTTGCCTGTCTATCGAACAATCAATTGATTAATAAATTGATTGATTGATCAATCATCTATCCCTCTATCTATCTTCCTTCTTTTCTTTTCATCCCTTCAAGATTGTTTTAAGGCTTAGTTCTGGCATTCCCCCCACCTCGCCCCACCATCACAGAGACCAGAGGGAGAAAACCCTCAGTTTAGTTTTGTTCCTCAAAATGCTTTGTTTTCTCCCTCCCTCCCTCCCTCTCTCACACACACACCTCTTTCTCATGGAAGTGCCACTGTCGCTATTGAGGTTGGGACAATTTGCAAATCACCTGTGTGGTTCATTAATGAAGGCATCTGTTGAAAAGGCAGATGATGAATCAATTAAAGCCTACTTTGATCGGTCAACAGTTTTAATCAATGTAATTGTGGGTGAGCAAAAATAATAACAACAATAGAGGGCTGCCCCTAGTGAGGGTCTCGATGCTTTGGAGGGGAATTGAGGTTGTAGGGGGAAAGGGGAGCCCCAGGTGGCAAAACGGGGCATGTGTGCATACTGATCGGGAGCGTTGGCCAAGGGATGCCAAGTTCAAGAGGATTAGCAGCTGCCTCATTAGACTGGGATACGCAAAGTAAAATCCTTGTTAATCATTCATGGCCTCAGAATATGTTTATCCGGCGTTCCCCAAGGACCGATTAGGTTAGCAATGGAGCAGGCTCAGCCAGCCTCGCCAGGCTATTACAGGTAGATTTTGTTTGGGGCTTGCAGGCACTGGAAACACCATTGCCAGAGTGCAAAATCTCCCCCAAAAATATTATCTGCAGCAATGGCAGCTTGGACTGCCAAATAGGCAGCCAGACCTGGCAAATAGGGGAAACATGCAGGGTGGTTATTTCCCCAGACATTCACCATAGGGAGATTGGATAGAGTCAAAGTTGCTTGTGCTTCAAATATCCATTGCATCATGGGATACACACACAAACATGTGTGTGCACAACACACAGAGAAATAGATATATACTCATTCAAATATATTGTTGTTATTGTGTGCCTTCAAGTCAGTTCCAACTTGTGCCAACCCTAAGGTGAACCTATCACATTGTTTTCTTGGCTAGATTTGTTCAGAGGGTATTTGCCTTTGCCTTCCTCTGAAGCTGAGAGAGTGGGACTTACCCAAGGACACCCAGTGGGTTTCCAAAGCTGAGCTGGGGCCCAAAGCTCAAACTACTGCCCCACATTGGCTCTCTAAGATATATAGGAATAGAGAGAGTGGGAGAAGGGAGGGAAGCAGATGTCCTGGTGTGGTCAAATAGTTGATGCAGGTTTTTGAAGAGCTCCAAAATGTGAGCAGCCTATTTTACCAGAGACGAGAAAGCTGCAGGGGAGAAATGTCCAATTCCTAGCTGGATTTACAGTATTTTTTTTTAATAATTTCCATGGAGACTTCAGCCTTCTCATATCCTGGGTTCACATGTTCATGACACTCACCGACCAGGAGAAAGGTGTGATTTTTGCAATTCAGAACTAAATCTTTGTGAGTCATGTTGTAGTTGTTGTTGTCCTCTAAAAAGAAGTGTCAGAGCAGCTTCCAGAAAAGAAAAAGAACAACGGTACCCTCAAAAATAAACATAGAGTATTAAAAAAACACACCACAGAATTAAAAACAAACAGACCACTGAGAGACAACAATGAAAATCATGGAAAGGCTGAAGAATTAGATATTAAAAGATGAATTGAATAAAAAGATGTGTTCAGTTTTGGCTCGCCGAGAATTTGGTGAATCTGTTTACCAGGGATGCAATCATTTAGTGCTCCAGATGTTGTTGGACTGCAGCCCCCAACATTCCTGATCACTGGCTAGGGCTGTTGGGACTTGTAGTTGAACAAAATCTTCAAGGCCACGTGGTTTCCACTCTTGTTCTATACAGAGGCCATTCCAAAACTGCAGCGCCCATCAATAAGGCACTCTTAAGATGACAGCAATGATGGGAATGATGAATCTTTGGCTCCTGCCAAAAAAAGAGGGGTTTTTTGCCCCCACCCCACCAAAATGTCCTCAGTCAAGTTCTAGAGGGTATGAGGAACATTATCAACATGTTTTAGGGCATCCCCCAGCCATTTTTGGCCCAGGAGAGAGCTTTTAAACAACATGAAGTGAGTGGAAGTCACTTCCTGTTTCAAAAAAAGGTTTCTCCTGGACGTAAATGGGCACAAGGAAACCACAAAATGTGGTGGAAATGTGGTCCTCACCTCCTAGTAGCCATTTGGGAGCATTTAGGGACCAAGGAAAAAAATCACTTTTGACCCCTGGGAGGGTCAGACATGGTGGGCATGCCCTCTACACCACCTAGAGTGCATTGGGGGACATTCTGGAGCAAAAAAAATTCCACATTTTTCTGACCCCTGATCTAGCCCAGCATTGTCCACTCTGACTGGCAGTGGCTTTCCAGAATTCAGGCAGCATTCCTTCCTAAGCCTTACCTGGAGATGCTGGGAATTTGACCAGGAATCTTCTACATGCAAAGCAGGAGATCTGCCACTGAGCTACTTCCACTCTCTCTTGAATTGCTATTATTTAACAACCACAGAGGGGGGCCAGCTCTGAGAAGGAGAACCTTGTTGTTTTCTACTTGTTCACACACAAACACCCCATTTTCCACAAACAATCACACTGCCCTCCCCACATTTCCACCCCACAGACAATCACACTGCCCTCGGAGGATAGCACGCCTGGCTGACTCGGCCTCCGCTCCGGATGGTTTTGCTCCAAGCAAAGGCTGAAAGCCGCCCGTTAGAGTTACGGCACATTAAAAAGATGGATAAGTGGAAGTTTAATATTTTATTCCTGCAATCTGTTCAAGTAATAGCTCAGCTGGCGTTGCAGGACATTTGTCAGCTGAGGTGGATCCGTGTGGTGAAAGAGGTGTCACTTCATTATGGCATTGTCGGGGACATGGTGGAGAGGTTTAGCTTAGGCCTATGCATGTTTTCCAGGACTCTCCTGAGGTTACACACGTTGCCTAAAGGGGACCATGCTCCATCAAGCATGCGCAGGCTCACAGGCGCATGCATGCTTGCACAGGAGGCCTTCACGCACGGCCGCACCAATGCAAAGTCAGCCACAATGGCAATCAAGCTGATCTTTCCTGCAATTTAGTCACAAACTCAGAACTCTTTCTTAACCCTTGTCTTTGTCCTCAAACCCCATGGTTGAGATCAGAATCTACACTCATCACCACACATGACCATTCTGATGTTGATTCTGGAATTGGAAGTTTTATATCAGCCTCGCCCAACCTGGGGCCTCTATAGGTTTTAGATTATAACTCCCATCATTCCTAACTATTAGCCATGCTCGCAGGGCCTGGTGGGAATTCCGGTCCAGAAGATATGGAGGGCACTAGGTCAGGGAAGGCCACTTGATTTGAATTGCTAAGCCGAGGATGCAATGTGCTGCCCATGAACATAGGACTATGTTCAACTGGACTATATGCACCCTCTCAGCATACAATGGACCCATCTAAACAGTGAAAATACCCCTCATGGTATTCGCTGGGAATCCTACCTGTCTAAACAGGATGCAGTGCCAAACCACACTATTCGGAAGGAGGGGTCCCAAAACAGCAAAAACAAAGGGGTAAACACTTTCACAGATTTCCTCGTACTTTTTCAAAAACTGTGAGGCAGGTGCACATTTTTGCTCGCTTGGACTATTGAACAATAAAAACTCAAAGGGAAGTACAAAGCTGATTGGCCAGGTGAGAGTGGGGGCGGGGCTTGCTAGCAGGGCAAGTGTCTGCTGCCGCCATGTTGGACTTTCGCCTTAGTGATCGCTCGCCAAAGCGATAAAAAGGATCAACATTTTCTGTTTTGCTTTCTTGTAAAATTGGAAAATCGCTCTATCGCACCAGCGCACCTTGGGATGACTTTTTTTAAAAACGGCAGCAGTGAAGAACTAATGTGAGTAAATCATTCGTAGCTGCCATCAGGAATGTGAGGCTTAGGGTGGGCTTCCGAGGCCAGAAAAACCATTTAGACATGTCAGTGCTGCTGCAAGATGCCAATATTATGAGGTATTTTGGATTTTTTCCCCTCTTGTAGTTGGGTCCAATGTGTCAAATTGTCCTGTAAATAACACTAAATGCTGAATTGTTTGAAATGGGACAAGTTGGGGGGGGTGTATGAGTGGACTGAGATTTCATTCAGCTCTGCAGTTTTCTTGGAAGCTGGTGCATCATCAAGTCATAGAATTGGAAGGGACCAAACAGGCCATCTCATCCAACACCATTCTGCCATGCAGGAATAGACAGCTAAAGAGCTCCTAAAAGAGGCCCATCCAACCTTTGTTTAAAGACCTCCAAAGATGGAGAACCCACCACACTCTGAAGCAGTCCATTTCACAGTTGAACAGCTCTTAGAGTCAAGAAATTCTTCCTAAGTCTTAGGTGGAATCTCATTTCTTGTAGCTTGAATTCATTGGCTCATGTTCTAGTCATAAGTAGCAGAAAGCAAGATTGCACCATCTCTTCCATGCAGCCATCTTTAGATATCATATAGAGATTCCACCTAAACATTAGGAAGACCTTCCTGACGGTAAAAGCTATTAGTCAGTGGGACGCACTGCCTCGGAGCATGGTGGAGTCTCCTTCTTTGGAGGTCTTTAAACAGAGGCTGGATGGCCATCTGTCAGGAATGCTTTGATTGGGTATTCCTACATGGCAAGGGGTTGGACTAAATGTCCTTTGTGGTCTCTTCCAATTCTATGATTCTTCTTTTCTTCAAGTTAAATACACCCAGCTGCCTAAGAATTTCCTCATAGGAAATTCAGTTTCCAGATCTTTGATCATATTGGTCAACTTCCTCTATCTACAGGAATGAAAAAGACCTCTCCCCCCTGCCCACTCTTGCAAAAAAACAAAACAAAACCCCCAAACCCTCTCTTATACCAGCAAGTTTAGCATGTCTTGAACTGCAAGCCATTTTACACTTTGGTCAGTCACCTCCAAAATCAGCTTTCCTAAATAAGATGGTCTTCTCCTTCCTTGAATCATCGTCCCTGGCCATGCCTGCTGCTCTTTGCTGCAGTTTGAGGATGATGGGAGTTATGGTCCAGCATAATGAAGGCCTACCTGGGAGGAAAATGTCCCAGATGGAGGTCTTGATGAAAACCACTGTACTTTTTAGAGTAAAGGGCATGGACATTTGAGTTCAAAGACAGAGGATAAATCAACCCGTACATGTTTCTGTCACAATTTTGTTGGTGTATTACATTTGCATGTTTTCCACGATTGTGTATCATGCTCTGCAACCTATTTCTTCAGTGCTACTCTGTCCATGGCCTTTCCCCCCCCCCCTTCTGCCACCAGGTACACCTGTGTAGCCAGTGGAATGCACCAAGAAGACTCTAGCTGTATACTCTGACAGCCCTGGTCAGAATGTATAGTGCATGCAGGATGTGACTACAATTCCCAGAATCCCCTACCTAGCATGGCCACTGGGGGAATTCTGAGAGTTGCAGCCCCCAGAAAGTAACATTTCCAAGCTCTAAGTGCAACCAATGCTTGCTGGTGACAAATGAAGGCCCCTAAAAGTAGAGATTGCAGTTGGGGTGGGTGGAGAAAGATTAATGGCTTTTTGATCCAAGGGCAACAGCTGGGTGAAGGGGAAGATGAAGAGGTAATAAATAAGCACCTGATGGGAGATGCCATTTTTCAAATGATTTTTTAACCTTCTCCCTTACAATTCTCCAGCCTTAAGATGGGGGGGGGGAGTGATGCACCATTTAAACAAACAAATCCTTAAGTGGATTATATACAGCAAAGTAATAACTCCCTCTGCATCCTATACACACACCACCCATTTAGGAGCAGAAGGGGGCTGCTTTGAAATGATTGCATTTTCTGACCAGCCTGTGGCAAACCTCATCTCCTCATCTCTGGGGCAGGAGGCAGGATTTTACCCCTCTTCCCCCAACCCCTTGTCCTGTCTCGGAAGTTCTTGATTGACAAGCTATAGGTGACCCAGCAGAAAGATTAACTCCTAAGACCCGTCTTGGCATCTGTCCCAAAACCTGTCTCCTGAACCTGAGATGCCGACAGCAGCTGCTGAACCTCTGGCTGAGTTTCCAGCGGTTTCAGACAGGAGAAGGACAGCACACACATGCCGGCCCTTTCTCTTCTGCCTCCCTGACACAAATCCATCCCGTAGCATGGGAAACATAGTTTCCTGAGGGCACCGGGATGGGTCCTGGTCATAGATTTAAGCCCAATGTTTCACTGAAGCTTGCTTCAATCCATTTGTGGTCAGGAATGATCTTTGGATGGGCAACAAAAGAAAGAAGGGTTCCTTAAAAATGAAAAATCCATTCCTTGAAAAATCTGCTCTCAGCTTTGCAACTGCCTACAGGAAACAAAGGTAACCGTTTAGATTTTGGGGAGCCCAAAAGAACAGCCTGCATTCACATATGATAACAGTGGCAGGAAGAAGGGGTAAGAATGAAGTTGCCTTTTACCACTGCAAAGCTCAGACAAAGAGGGAATATTAACATGCCATTTAGAAGAAGGCAATTTTTGCATGGTGCAGGAGTTTTAAGTGTTGAACTATGACACTGGAGACCAGGATTCGAATCCCTGTTCAGCCATGGAAACCCACTAGCTGACCTTAGGAAGTCACACTCTCTCAGCCTCAGAGGGAGGCACAGGCAATCACTCTCTGAACAAAACTTGCCAAGAAAACCCTGTGATAGGGTCACCTTAGAGTCGCCATAAGTCAGAAATGAGTTGAAGGCACACAAGAATAGCAATCTTTGAGCTCCACAACCACACCTATTTAGTGGTTGTTGTTGCCATGTGCTTTCCAAGTCAACTCTAACTTATGGTGACCCTATCCTAGAGTTTTCTTGGCAAGGTTTATTTATTTATTTGATTGATTTATATCCTGCCCTTACCTTGGCAGGGGATGGAAGGTGTTGTTGTTTTGTCTCTTCAAGTCAACTTTGTCTTAAAGTGATGCTCTCCTAGGGTTTTCTTGGCAGGATAGCTTCAGAAACAACTTGCCATTGCCTTCCACTAATGCTGAAAGAGAAGATGACTTACCCAAGGTCACCCCGTGGGTTTCCATGGACGAGCCAGGATTCGAACCCTGGTTTCCCAGAATCTGAGTCTGGTACTGAAACCTCCGTATCTGCAGAACCAATATCTGCAGTTTCAGTTATCTGTGGCTGAAAAAATAGGAACACATACCATAGAGTTTTACTGGAAAATGCCTAGAGAGGTGTCCTCTCTAGGAATTGCTAGGTCCTCCACTGCAACTCTATGGTATATTTGTAACGGAAGTCCTTTATTTTAATAAGGTATGCTGTTATCCACCGTTTATCTGCAGTAAGTCTGGGAACTGAACCCCAGTGGATACTGGGAGGAGGGGGCGACATGTACTTTTAAAAGCCAGATTGAAAAGCAACCAGAGTAGCAAGTGATGTTTTCCACAGCAGTGGGCCAATTGACCTGTACTGGGTTTCAGTCCAAACTGTGAAGGAACTATCTAAGATGGGTAACTCTAACCCCCAAATAGGCTCATTACTTTGAATTGATTCTGGAGAGTGTCTGACAGTCAGTGCAGGCGTTTCCAGTATGGGAGACATATGATATCAATACCGTGTGCCAGTTAGCAGCCTGATCATCTTGAAAAGGGTCCAGTCACACTACAGATTTATAGTGTTACTATAAATTCCACTTTAACTGCCATGGCTCCATCCTATGGAATCCTGGGATTTACAGCTTAGGGAGGGTTATTTACAATTATCGGTCGAAATGCTCCAGTGCCTCCTTGAGCTACAAACCCCAGGATTCCGTAGGATGGAACCATGGCAGTTAAAATGGAATAACAGCACTATCATTTTGTAGTGTGAATGGGCCGTTGGACCTAAGTCATGATAGCCAATAGTGAGGGATGTGGGGAGATACAACTCATCAACATTTGGCTGCATTTGTGATGTAGAGGTTGGAAAAGTTCAACTTTTAAACCTCAAACTCCTTCTAGGGGAGTTGTCCTCAGGGGAAAAAAAAGCAGGGGGACTTCTATGGAATCTGAAATTGGGTGTGAGGTTGTAATGAGAAAAGGAACCAAGAGTATGCCTTGCCTTCTGTGACATAACTGGCACTCATGAGGTCTAGAAACTTGACAGATATCCCTAGCTGGATCTCTGTTGCTCCCTGGACGTTACGGTATGGCTAGTGGGCCTCCATAGCAGAAAATAGGCACAAAGTTTGCCCATTGGCATGGAAGGGATGCTCATTTCCAGCTGTGCAGAAGGAGAAAGAGAAGCCCGACCTCTTCCCTTGCATGTCCTGTCCAGCTGTCTGTCAGCAACAGGTGGACTTGCTCACTGCCAGCCTTTCCTGAAATGGATCCTAGAAACAGCCTTGCCTGGCAGAGGAGACCCTCAGCTCCTGGGCAGACCCCTGTTGCAGCTCTTTCCAAAACAAGTTCCCCATTATTTCCACCATCCCCCTCAAACCCCCTCCACTACCATATTGCCAGGATCAAAGCAATGTTGGTAGAGCTGACTGCCTTTCCAGAGCAAAATGTAGAGTACCCCCCTCCCTTCTCTTTGCTTCCAGCTGTTGTCCCAGGGGACCTGCGCCATTGGCAGTGGGTCAGGAAGATTTGCCTGAATGCAACAGCTGTTGGAGCAACAGCAGCAGGATGGGGGAGTTGCGTGTTAATATTCCTGTTCCCTGTTTGGCTTTCCTTTGTTTTATTGGGGATGGGGATCGATGAGGTTTATACGTAGAGTATAAAAGCATGACAAGCTCTCTTTAAGCCAACTCCCCTGCTGGTTCCTCCATCCCCTGCTCCTCTTTCCATATCCTAGCCATGCTTTAATCTGGTCCAGATGGTTTCCCTCCTGATGACTTTCTCATACGTACAGCAAACACACACCACCCAATGCACCTCTGTGTCGTACTGTTCTCTGGGAGACGGGTGCTGGAATCCTGTCACTGCCTTACACAGGTGTAAGTTCCTCTATGGAAGAGGTTGGATATTTTGGCTCCATGTGGAACGTCCATGTTCAGTTTAAGGCTATAGAAGCAGAGTGGCCCACGCAGGACCCTTGTGCATGGAAGCACACTGTGCACAGATGTGCATGCAGATGTAGATGAGCATGGAGATGGCATCTGTGGATTACCATTTGCTTGTGTATTTGGGCAGGCGTTCTGTCGCACAATGTTGCTATTCAGCACATCAGTGCATTACTCTTCAATTGGAGATTAATGCTACACAGCCTTGATAAAGGATCTCAGCCAATTCTGGGATAGAGCTGGAATCCCAAAGAGGAGCCATTCTAGGAGATTTGGGTCTCAAAAGTGGCAAATCGCAGAGACTCACCCACAGATATACACACTCATGGGGGCACGATCCGCCAGGAAATGCATTGCTTCCCCCACCATGGTTCAATCCATTTTTTGCTCTTTGCTGCCTTCAGAAGGGCCCCTAGATTGCTTTCTTATGTCTCTGAAAGATCCCCTCACAAATACCCTTCACTCTTCAAAGGAAGCTCTTTGCCAGAATGTGACAAATTCTAGGCAAAGCAGGCTTGACCTAAGGATGAAGCAGACTCATGTTTGGGGCAAGGTGATGAGACAGATTGATACTGGTGTAAAACGACCCAAACTGGGGGAGGGGAGTGACATTGACCAAGGAAATAAGTAATTTATGTGCAGCTGAGGTGAACCTTAGAACAGGAGAGCTGGGGGAAAGATGACACCAAGGTGGGGGTCTAAATCTTCTCCTGTGTTGCTCAGTGAGTGTGGCTGAGGAAAAGCTAGGAAGGAGGAGCCCAGCTCCAAATACATTAAGTAGTTAAGAAACAAAAAGATGGGGGAAAGACAAGGGTCAGCAACTGCAGCGAAGGGCCAAAACACACTAATCCAGACATGATCACCAGTCACTTGAGTCTTCCATTTCCAGAGGACTCCATGGATTATTTGGTATGTTGGATCCTTGGATTGAAACATATTCTTTTAGTTAAAAAAGATTGGGCAGGAGGGGCAGGCAAGCCATGTTCACAAAAGGGTTGTTTATAGTGGGCAAACGACTGTGGGATAGTTTAGTCTCCCCCCTGTTGAGACTTGGAAGTGCAGCACAGGTCTTGGCCGCCACCAAGCGACTGTGGTGAGAATCTTCCTTTGTATTGTCCCTCCCTCCCATTGGCCCTTGACAAGTGAAACCCACCCCTCCAGTTACTCCCTGCTTTTCCACTCCCCTCCTCAGTATAGTCCCGAGTTGACATGTTCTCCTCTGGGATCTTTTCTCCTGGTATCTCCCACCCAAAACAGTTAATAGTGAGCTGAAGCAAGAGGTGGACGCATTTTTAACTGGTTGATCATAGCATTATGTGTGTGTGTGTGTGTGTGTGTGTGTTGTTGCTGGTGTTGCTGTTGTCATTGTGGTCCTGCAATCTGCCATGAAGAAAATCCTTGTATCCCCAAAGCTTTCTGTTTGTCTGGGTGGAGCTGATGTGGCTTCTTTCGAAGAAGGAAATGCTAGCAATGGGCTTCTGGTTTGGTTTGGTGTATTCAAGCTGATGGTGATGTGTGACTTGGATAATGGGAGGAATTTGCAGATGATAGAGGCTGGGATGTGTCTGGAATGGGAAAAAGGACACTTTCCTTCTCTTAGTCTTTGCACCTCTGCCTTTGCTCTACTCTCTCTTTCTCTCTCTCAATCTCTGATCTGCTTGGCGCAATTGACAGAAATAGTTATATTTGGCTCCATACCATCATCCCCTTCCCTAGACCCCTGATATATATGGGTGACTTGGCCAGCCCCCCACACACACACACACTTCTCCCACTTCTAGCTTTTTTTCCCCACTTCCCCATTTTGTGGGGGGAAAACCAATACTGTGTCTGACCTCTATGAAGAGAGAAGCTGGGATGGGATTTGATGCTTTTAGCAGGAGACAGACAAGAATGGGAGACCTTGGAGGTCTGTGTGATCTTGAATTCTGAGAGAGTTTGAAGTGGGGGTGGGTGCTTGTAGGAAACCATTCTCCCTCTTGTGTAGAAAAATATCTAGAACTCGACTCAGAAAAATTGAGGGACAAAAGCTTGAGGACACAGGGACAATAAAAAGGTGCGCCCTCTACACATAATGTCTAATCATCATATCAAGTGTTCTGCCACTTGATGCACCCACAGCCTTTCAAGGTGGGGGGATCCAACATATCCATGGGGAAGGGAGGGACTCACTCTTAGCCACAATCACAACCGATGACCAACACCTGTGATGTGCTATGCTGAAGCAGTGTACTCCTGGGTGGTACCTGATATTGCAAAATCGGTAGGTATAAGCCAGTCTGATTTGGGTAGCATTTATAATGGCTTCAGCTCCTTTAAGCACACACATGACCCTACTACATACTATTGGCACTCTGAGGAAACTGCTTTCACTAATTACCTTGGTACTGGTGTTATAAATGAGCTTGCTACCAACTCAAATCCTTTCAGAAGCCTTTGTGACATTTCTGAGATGGTGATAGGTGTGATTTGACATGGCAATTGTGCAGTCTTCCAAATGTTGTTGGATTACAACTCCCACCATTCTTCACCATTGGTTTTTGCTGCTGAGGCTGCTAGGGTTTGCAGTCTAGCAACATCTGGACGGCTGTGTGATTCCTACCCTCAATCTGAGGCAGGGGTGGGCAATTGCATGGAAGCCAGAGACCAATTTCTCCCCCAAGACCATCTGTGAGCCATCATACACACAGAACGCCCAAAGACCTCCTTTTTCTTCTGTACTTCCTGTGCCATTTTGAAGGGGGCTGCAGAACAAAATTTGGGACTAATTCAGAACTCCAGGGTGCTTGTGGAGCAGGATGGGAGTATTTGATGTCTTTTCAGGCATTTGTGGGGCTTTCTGTATGGTCTGGGGATAGAAATTGCCCTGAAATTGTACAGAATTTTTTTTTAAGGGAAAAAGGGGGGGTTGGGGGTTTAAAGAGACTGGGAGGGTCTTCAGGAGCCACCAACAGATCTGTTTGGGGTATCTCCATGAAACATAATGTTTTCTGCATGGGTGAAGGCTGGGTGCATCTGTTCTACCCTACATGGTGTGCGTATGTGTGTGTGTGTGTGTGCATGCTACACATTGCTGAGAATCCCACACCTGCACCTTGTGGAATTTGATCAGCCAAGTTATTATAAAAGCCGGGGTGAGATCACATGCAGAACAACAAGAGAGATGAAGCAAATATTTGCAGCTGAGAATTCCAAGAGCCAAATTTTTCAGAATAATCAGGGATTGAATCCTGTTGCGTTGCAGAGGGGTGGGATAGAAATAAAATTTTATTATTGTTGTTGTGGTGGTGGTGGTGGTGGTGGTGGTGGTGGTCCCTAACTGGAGTAGACCCATTGAATCAACCGGATTTAATTACACATTGACTCACCTTTCGACAAAGGATTTTGTGGGTCTACTTGGGAGAAAAGGAGGAGGGGCAAATAAAATAAATCAAATAAATACATGTTTGAGACTACCCCCAAGCCTAGAAGTTCCCTTTTTGCCATTTTCCAGTCTGCAAAGTTTCAAATATGAAATGCAAATTTGCATTTAGAAATGTTGCATTCAGACCCAGTATCTTAGTGCTTTAGACTCATTGGCATTTCTCCCTTTGGCTGAATCCACACTACACAAACAATCCAGTTTGGAACTGGATTCTTTGCCATGGCTTCTTCTTATGGAATCCTGGGATTGGTAGTTTTGCAAGTTCTTTAGCCTTCTCTGCCAAAAAGTGTTGGCACTTCAACAAACTACAAATCCTGGAATTCTGTAAGAAGGCGCCATGGCAAAGAATCTAGTTTGAATCCAACTGGATTACTTGTGTAGTGTGGGGTCAGCCTTAACCTCAGTTTTGGTCCATGCCATGATGTAAAATCTCAACTCAGGAAACAACCAAGTCCATGTCTGTTCCCAGAGTCCTCTCAGATATTAACCAGTGCTGAAACTGAATATTGTAAGCTGTCCATTATTTGGTGCATATTCAGCAAATGTGTTGATGGTCTCAGAGGATGGCTGGGGTAAACCTGAGTATCAAAATCTTTGCTGGGGAGCAGGGATTGAATTCTGGGGAGAAAATCTCTTTCGGTTCAAGGGTCCCCATAGTATCTGGAGGCGTCCTACAGGGAATGCATGCTCATGGCAACCCAGACTTGGGGCATTGGCTGAAACATGGCAGAGGAATGTGGTGGTATGCTGGGCTTGTGCATGATTCACTGCTTGCTCTAGTTAGGTAGTCATGGTGCTCCCACCCTGGATGGTATGCGAAGTTGAGGCTTCGCTGACACACCTGTCTGAGCACTAAGCCTGGGGTCAAGGCTTCCATAGGTAGTCACCTCTCCCTTCCCTGACTTTTCCCTCCCTTTTTCCTTCTCCTCATCTCCCCCCACCCAATTTTTGTTTTGTTTGTTTGTTTTAAAGTCTTAACGCATGATGCCGCAGCTCCTCACAGACTGACGCTTGTTCCCCCTTCCATCTGTCTTTTCCTACCCAGAATTCCCCTACACCCCGTCTCCACCGGGCACATCCGTGGCGCAATCGACCATCCCCACAGCCGTGATTGGGGGCGTGGTGGGCGGAGTCTCCTTGGTCGTGGTGGTGGCTGTGGTGGTCCTAATGGTGCTCCGGCACCGGCGCCACACCTTCAAGGGCGACTACAGCACCAAGAAGCACGTCTACGGCAACGGGTACAGTAAGGCCGGCATCCCCCAGCATCACCCTCCCATGGCTCAGAACCTCCAGTACCCCGACGACTCAGATGATGAGAAGAAAGCTGGCCCACTGGGGGGTAACAGCTACGAGGATGAGGAAGAGGACGCCGCTGGAGGAGGGGGAGGAGGAGGAGGGGGAGACCGTAAACTTGGAGGAGGCCCCAACAAGTATGAAGATGACTCCAAGAGGCCTTACTTCACAGTTGATGAGGGTGAGGCCCACTCCCAGGCCTATGACGAGAGGACACTCGGTTTCCAGTACGACCCGGAGCAGCTGGACATTGCCGATAACATGGTCTCTCAGAACGACGGATCTTTTATTTCCAAAAAAGAGTGGTACGTGTAGCCTGTTCCACCACCCCCTCTCACTTTTGCCCCCTCCTCCTCCTTCTTCACCAGCCAAAAGCTGCCTCCCAGCCCCAGGGCTAGGGACTGACAATGCATGGTGGCCCTGCGGCATTCACGCAAAACACACGAGCCCATGCACGCACAGCCAGCACACACACAACAGCCTAGGACCCCCAGGAAGGGGGCATACCGTGCAGGGACTTTGGGGGGAGGCACAGCAAGAACTGCCACTTGTCCAGAAGCCAACGAGGCCAAGCCGAGGTGGGAGGGGCTGGACATTTGGCTTATCCAATTTTCTTTTGGGGGGGCTGCAACGGAGAGGGTGGGGACTGCTTCTCCTCCCCTCCCATCTCTCCCCACTTCAGTTCTCCCACAAATTATGCCTTCCCCTCCTAATGGTGTTGTTTGTGTTGATCGGTGGCTTTGGTGTTAATACTCTTTCCTTTAATTACGACTCCCAGTCTTTGTATAGTATTACCAGCTTTCCCCACACACACACACCAAAAATACCCCTCCTGTTTGTGTCTTAAGGTGTCTCTTTGTCAGCCTTTGGGTTTCCCTTGCCTGTCGCCTCCCCCACCCCCAGCCCCCACAAAAGAAAATAACACTGGAATTTGTATGTTGTCTTAACATTGTGCAAAGAGAGGGGAACCAAAGACACTGCAACAAACTTTGGAGGGTGGGTGTTGTGTGTGTTGTGGGAGGGGGGCACGGGGTGCTGTGGAGACTGAAAGCACAAAAGCACAGGAAAGGGGCAAAAGCATTGCCGCGCTCCAACAGATGGGCTAGAGATCTTCTCTGTGTGTCTGTATGTTCCTTTGGAGCCTCTGTTGCCACTTCCCATGGCGCACCTCCAGTGGGGAAGCAAAACCCACCTACCTTGAACAACAAAACTGAAGAAGAATAGTTCAGGGGGGGGCAGAGGGGAACACCGCAACAATCTGCATAATGAATAACTTCATCATCAAGAGAACAACCATGAAAGTCAAACAGGAACCTGCATGAGATCCGTGGAGGGCAAGTGTAGCAATTATCCTCCTATGATATTTTGTGTTCTTTGGGTTTGTTCTGTTTTTCAGCTCTTATTTCAAATGGGAGAGGGGAAGTTCACCACCATGAGCATGCACCATGATACTCTTGGTATATGTTCCTTTTTTAAAATTTCAGCTTGCTTTCCATTGTCTGTTTTCCTCCTCTCCCTCCCCTCTCCCATATAGAGATAGATCAGGGGTGGGGGGATTTTCAGGCCCTCAGTCCAGGTCTGGCTCACGGTTGAAGTCTCAGTCCAGCCCTTTGGGTGTCTCCAGATGGCCATACCCCCTTCCCTCAATAACATCATTTGGTGTCATCCCAGATCTCCATCACCATCTCCACCCCCATTCTACAAGGTTGCCTCTCTTGAGATGACTTGCTGGAAGTCAGAGAGCTTTGAGCTAAACATGTTGGCATTTGGGGACCTGCCCCTTTTGCCTTTGGCTCCATCCACTTCTGGAACACGGCCCCTGAGATCTTATCTGAAATTGAATAGGACCTTGGGGTGGAAGAAGTTCCCCACCTTTGTCCTAGAGAAATGTAAATCAGCAATCGGTCAACATGGTGTCCTTCTCCCTTGTAGGCCCCATTTCCTCTGGGTTCCACCACCTCATCTATCTCCTGCCCACCTCCTGCTGTCACTGGCTCTGGTGTGGTGAATAGGGCTAGTGGTGGCAACAGCTCCCTTACTTTCAGCATCTCTTGATTGAAGACTGCAGGGAACAGAGACATTGACCCAGCTGCTGAGCCATTGCTTTGCATGCTGACAGAGGATCCAGTTGAGGTACCGGGCATCTCCAGCTTAAAAGGTTTCAGGTGCTGAGAGAGGCCCATCTGTGCCTATAAGCCCAGAAATCTGCTGCTTGTTGGACTGACCAATGTTAGGATAATCAGGGCCATAGCAGATTGACCAAGAGGAAAGTCCACTTTGCCTGAAACGCACAAAAACTTTGCATCTTAAGCAGTTTGTTTCCCTTCTGCTCTCAATGCTAGAAAAAGAAAGTGGTGGACCCACAGGTATAAATTGGGCCTTAGCCTTAGGGGCACAGGGAATGGTTTCTTCCACACTTGATCTGGGTCCCCCTTTTCGCCTTCTCAGTGGGGTCCATTTGAGGAATGCTTTCCTGCCTGTGCCTCCTAAACAAACTCTGGGTTTTGTTTTGTTTTGTTTTGTTGTTGTTTTTGCCTTATGGTTCAGCGCTGTGCCCACTTCACCTGCAATCAGCTCCTACCATGGAGTTGAGCAGAGTTGCCTCCCCAGGGATGTGCACAGAACTGGTGCCTTACAGGCCTTGTTCCCCAAATGGAAGTGTGACCAAACTGGTTGCCAAACAAACTTTTTTTGCCCCAGAGACCATTCTAGCTGTGGCTTCAGTGCTCTCAAAAACCACACACCCATGCCTGTGTGCAAGCATAGAATGCTAGGGAAATAGTTGTCCCAGTGGCCCTTGGGTGACTTGCCTCCTCTGCTCTCTAGTGGTGCAGCCACTACACCCTCCGCCAAGTTGTGAAGGAGGCTTCACCTGGATTGGTCTTAGGAGGGGAGCCTGACTTCAATGTCCAAGCACATACTTTACCTTCAGAAAATTCCAAGTTCAGTCCCAGACATCTCTTAGATAGAGGGAACAGGGGTGACAGGTAACCTGAAAAATCTTCTGCATGAAAGCCTAAGAGACCCATTGCCAGATAGAGACTGTTCTGGGCATGGGGGACTTGCTTCCTCCTCCACGATAGCTTTGGGAAAGGACAAGTGAGCTCCATGGGCTGATTTTGTTGCCTCCTCCACATGATCCATCCACCTCTTGAACAGGCTTGTGCTCTTGGTTGCTAAGGAGAAACAAAAATGGGTGTCATCACAATATGCTTTCACATGGGGAATCTCCGGCTGCAATCTGGCCCTCAGCAAGTCCCTGCCTGGCCCCTTATGGTTCCCCCAAAGACCACATTCTCTTCTCCTTGCCACTATTCTTTTGAATCCCCCCCCCCATTTTCTCTGGGATGGGGGTTCCTCTCTGGAGGGTTGAATTAGCTCACCTAAGTCTTAATTACTGGCAGCAACAGCTCTAGAGTTAAAATACACTTGTATTTTATATCCCACTCTTTTGCCTTTGGCAAAGCCCTGCAATGTGATCCCCAGGAAGTTCTCTGAAACTGAAAGAGGTTCCCCACCTTTGCTGGGAATCAGGGTGAGCAAAGACCTACCCTCTGGATGTTGCTGGATTACAATTTCCAGCACCCTTCACCATTGCCTGTGGACTTGTAATCCAACACTCCTGCTTAAAATACCAGGGTCCAGCTTGAATGCAACTGCCAGGAATTGCCACAGATGATCTTACAGAAGAGGTAGCAGCTAGCAGCTGGGTCTGCCTTCTGTGTAATCTCCAGTCCCATCCATCTCTTTGTCTTACAGAAGTATTGATAATATGGAGGCAGCTTGAATTAAACAGAGTGGACTATTTGGGGTGAAAGACTCTTTTTTAGCTAATGTAGCAGCTAAGGGGGGCTCCTGCTTTTGTTCCCCTTAGGGACACAGGGAAGCAGGATTTGGCCTGTGTGCATCCCTGGCAAACTGAATAGCCACAGTTCTTCAGCTGGGAGCCAGCATGCAATCCCGAGAGCCAGTGTGGTATAATGGTTTAAGCATTGGACTAGGACTCTAGAGAACAGAGTTCAAATCCCCTCTCAGCCACTGGGTGATCTTGGGTGAGTCACACACTCTCTGCCTCAGAGAAAGGCAAAGGCCAGCCTCCTCTGAACAAATCTTGCCAAGAACCCCCCCACCCCATAATAGGGCCGCCTTAGGGTTGCCATAAGTCAGAAACGGCTTGAAGGCACTCAGCAACAACATGCAGTCCTTGTAAACTGCACCTTTGTTGGTATGGATTTGCTTAACTCTGCACCATTCCCTTCTCCTGCTGCGACCCAAATGATTTGCAATTGGGGTGGGGCTGGAGGGGCATACAGTTTTTGGAAGGAGGAAAGACAGGAGGAACAATCACAAGGACTGTAAACTTGAGCCTATCTCTAGCATTCAGTATTTGTGGGTACTGAATTGGTAAAGACCCAAAGTAGAGCTGGTGCTTCTCTCCCCCCACCCCCCACAACCCCTGTCCCAATCCGTTCATGGCTGGTGTTTGCCTTTAATAAAATCTTACAGAACCATCCGTCTTAAATGTTCCTTGGGACAGCAAATTCTGTTGCTGTGTTTATTTAGAATGTCCCAAAAGAGCAGCTGGCATCTTGGAAAATCAGCCAAAGAAACGGCAAATAGTTTTGAATACACACACACACCCCAAAAAAACACAAAAAAACCCCAAGCCCTGATCTAAATAAAGCTTCTGTGTCCTCAGTCGCTACAGGGCAGGGAACAGTTTGGCCAAGGTTGCTGTGAAAAGGGAGACTGCAGCTGCTAAACCTCTCTCTGGGGCATCTACTTGGCAGATGGTAGTAGAACCATTCCCTCTCTCCACAGAGAACTCTGGGAACTGTAGTTCTGTTGGAAGGGGAATGCAAGAGGATTCTCCATGGGCATACAACCTGCAAACTATAGCTCTCAGGATTCTTTGGGGAGAAGCTGTATTGTTATAGACTGGAATAAAGCTGGTACAGGTTTGTTTTGTAGATGTGACTTCTGTGTTGTGGAATTATAGGAATCTAAGAAGAGCCAGGAGTGTAGCTACAGGGAAGGGGGCAAAATAGACATTGTCCACCATAAGAATTTTGTCATCCTCCTTCCAAAATAAAATGTTCCCCCAAGTTTCTACCATTGCAGAGTGAGGTGCTGAAAAGAATTCCCACCTAGAACTCTTGCATGTGCTGTGTTTGCATTCCCCTGGTCACTTTGCCTGCCTCTTTTCTCTGAATGCCTGAACTCTATTTCCAAATGCTTGACTGGTGTTTTAAGTGGCTGCAATGCTAGAAGTTTTGGAACTGAAGGAATATTTCCTTTGAGGGAGAATTCTTGGTGGGGGGAGGCATGTCCTCATCCCCCTCCCTCCACACCTACACCCCTGAGAAGTGCCTTGAGGGAATCACACCAAAAAACTCCTATCTCTGCTCCATCGTTTTTTGCCTTGCTTCTCCTGATGGAATACAGCTACAACTTCAGTTGTCCCCAGCCAACATGGCTAGTGGACAGAGCTAGGAAACATAACCTTTTCAGACTAATCCATCTTGCAGAATTCCCCAGCACTCATGTTTACTGGCCATGCTGAATGAGGGATTCTGGCAGTAGTAGTCCAAAAGGAAACTTTCTCCAATTTTGCCTGGGATTGAAAATACATCTAGGAACCCAAAGTTGGGAAGGTATGTCAAGATTAACATCCTCTTTTCCACAGTGACCTGCTAGAGGTACATTGGGGAAAGCACACAATCAAGGCAACAAGGGGTTGCTCCCCAGCATCTAGTGCTTAGAGATGCGCTGCATTTGAATGGAGAGGTTCCCTCTAGCCATCATAACTAATAATTGTTGATAGAACTATCCTGCATGTAAGAGGTAGTGACCATGCTCTTTTAATACAAGAGCTTGTCCATGCAATCTGTGTCCTGTATAGATAGCTGGGGACCTGTAAGTCTTCAGCCAGACATTCCCCCTGTCCTTTTTACTCTTCCATGGAATCAATGGCAGAAACAGTCTCACTTCCGACTTATTCTGTCCTATTCTACAAACACACACCAAGTCCTTTCATCATCAGCTTTTGTTTCCCTTCCTATTCCTATGAACTTCATAGGAATAGGAATATAGAATTTCAGGGTTAACTTTAAATGCCACTTCTGGATAGGGGTGGGATTCTTTATGAATTTCATTCTTGAAGAAAGCAACGAGTAATTTTAGCAATTCTTTTTCCTGTTATGAGAGAGTCTTTGAAAGCTGCAGTTTTTGCCAGATGATTTGCAGTTCAAGACTTATTCTGTGCAAATTTCACCACCACCACCCACTTTCTGTGCAGGCAGCAGCATTTTCTGCAGAGGATATAATATTTCTGCACAGAAGTATTACTGCTTCTGCACAGAAAATACTGTTTTCAGTACAAAAAAGCCACATGCGAATTTTTCACAGAGCTAAGTCCCCAGCTGCAGCATGTACAGCATAGAGAACAGCATTTTCTACACAAAAAAAAAACTGGATTTCTGCAGAGAAATCTTTTCTGCAACTGTTTTCTATGCAAAATGAAGTATGAAATTTGCACAGAATAAGACCTGACCTGCAAAGATTCTCTTCAGTCCAGGATTCTCCTTGGGGGTTTCCTAGCTCTGCAAAATGTGCTGCCTCAAAGTGTGGTGGAGTCTCCATCTTTGGAGGTTTTTAAATAGAGGCTAGTTGGCCATCTGTCAGTCATGCTTTGATTGTGTGTTCCTGCATGGCAGAATGGGGTTGGACTGGAAAGCTCTTGAGGTCTCGTCCAACTCTATGATTCTATGAACGCTTGACATTTATTTATTACCATTTTTGAATATTCTTTCCACCCCTACCTCCAGAGAGAAAATTCCACACGCACCATAGAGACTCATATGAACTTTCTAGGCATAATGGCACAGGCGCCGCGTAGCTGCGGTTCCATTCTGCAGCATTCATAATCTCTGTAGAAAATTTGGAACGTATTCAGCGGCCCCGAATTGGATGTAAGACCCTCGCGGGACCCTAATTAGCAAGGATAAATGATTCACAGTTAATCTGTAGTGTGAAATGAGATGCCTGCAGAAGCAAGATACATACATATATATATATATATATATATATCTTTTGTCTGAGCAAGACTGTGATACAATAGAAACCCAACACTTCTGTATGTTACAGAAGCATAACATCTGAAGCTCTTACTTCTCTAGCACAGAGCCTCAGAGCTAGACGTGAACAGGAGTTTTGTCCCCTCCTGTCAAGATAGTGTTGGCAAATTGGATCCAGGATGGGACTCCTGTATCTTTAATCCTTAATAGATCTTGAAGCTTCCTCATCTTCCAAACCCTGACCTTAAGCTTCAGCTGATCCATCCCAACACAGCTGTAGAATGGGAATGAATGGAAGAGCATCCAGCTCTGTTCTTGTCACCAGACATCTGATGAGATAACAGCCTTGTTGGGAAGAGATGGCTGTGCCTGAAAGTTGGGATTTGGAAGGTAAGGGAAGACAAGTACCTTAATCCCCTCTTGATTTAACTTTACAGTACAGTATAGTTGTCTTTCATGAAGATCTGTTAAACATTATAGTTACAGTAGCCCTGTCCTGGAGCCAACCTGGCAACCTTATACCAGGAATAATTGTCATTCATCTTACCAATGGTTATATATTTTATTTCATGAAGTAAAGATTGAGAGGTGATATGATAGCCATCTTTAAAATATCTGAAGGGATGTCAAGTAGAAGATGGAGCAAGTTTGTTTTCCTCTGCTCTAGAGACTAAGACACAAACTGATGTTTTCAAATTGCAAGAAAAACTTTACTCCACCTAAACATTGGAAAGAATATCTTGGTTGTATGAACTGTTTGAGGGTGAAAAAGGCTGCATTGGAAGATGGTGGACTCTCCTTCTGTGGAGGTTTTTAAACAAAGCTTGAAAGGCCATCTCTCAGGAGTGCTTTAGTTGCATATTCCTGCCTGGGATGGGGCTGGACTAGATGGCCCTTGCAGTCCCTTCCAACTCTGAGTCCATATCCCACTCAAATCAAAGCTTAGAAAAGTGAGCACCTTTGGGCTCCAACTCCCAGAGTCCCTGAGCCAGCATGAGAGCCCAAAAAACCTTTATCCATCCCACAACTTGCTTAACATTTATACAGACATTTCAACAGATGTGGTCTCTTGCTTTCCTGAAAGTTCACATTAGGTACAATTCTTTGGGGTTCTGTACAGTTTGCAGCATGCACCCCTTCTAAAGCTGTCGCAGACTTCATATTTGGCAAAATGTGCTCACAATTCAAAAATTTACAAAGGCTAGAGGGTAAGGTTGCTTAGAACTGATTGAGGTTTAAGGCCGAAGTCACTGAATGCTTGGAGTGATGTCTCCCTTCCAGTTTTAGCTTTTCCTCCCTAACAAGGCTTCCTCTAACGTTGCCATAAATCACCAGGACTAGAATCATGGACTTTCCTAAATTAGGTTCCACTTCCTTGTCTGGTGAAACAACACGAGTCTGCAAAAAGAAGTCTTGATTTAAAACTGAGTGGCAAGAATCCTGTCTACTTCATACAAAAACAAAGTTGTGGAACATCCCATTCATAAAATGCAAAGTTGGGGTGGGGGGCATGTTGGCCTTTTTTTGTGTGGGGTGGTGAAAGTATGGCATCAAGTTCTCATCTCTCATCTTCTCAGTTGCTGGCTTTATTTTCCTGCTCCTAGAAGACCACTTAGAATCACTTCAGAAAGAATTGCCCTCACTCCAGCTTCAGAATCTCGCACAAAATAATAATCCATTATGATGTATCATTATGAAGCCAATCAAGAGTGAGGGCAATGCTTCCTGCCCTTACTCTTTACAGACTTATAGGAGTACACAAAGTGGCTACAGATGCTGAGTGAAGCATTGTGGCCACACTAGCATAAGTTAGAAAGAGCTGGGGTGCTTTGGGGAAACCTTACCCCCTGCAACTTCACCTGTCCACACAAAAGAGATGAAATACATCTTTACAGAACTATCTGTAGTGGAATAATCCTTCCCAGTTCCATCATACCTTTGTCCACTGGCTGCACTATAAATGTCAGGCAAAAACTCAGTATCATCCTTGCCTATCAAGTTCCTGAATTTCCTTGTTGTTTTTCTATATTCCCCTCTGCTCGTTGCCTGGAACACCAATTTATATTCAAGTTGCAACAACTTGACCTGGGCTCTGTAGTTTCCAATCCTTACTTTAGAAGTGATCATTTTGTCTGTGAAAGGGGTGCCTGATGGACTTTGGCAGAGACCAACCTACACATTACAGTCAGCCCTCCGTATCCACGGATTCTGCATCTACAGAGTGAAATATTCCAAAAAAAAAAAAAAAAAATCCAAAAAGCAAACCCTTATTTTGCCATCTTATACAAGGGACACCATTTTACTACACCGTTTTATATATAATGGAACTTGAACATCTACAAATGTTGGTATCCACAGGGGGTTCTGGAACCAAATCCCAGCAGATACCAAGGGTCCACTGTACTGGTTTGCAAGACAGATTTATTTTGTGTGAGATTCATATCAAAGGAGTGTACGAGGTGACAGAATTCAAGGACCATTGAATTCAATGTGCCCATGCTCAGCTAGCTGTAAACCAGCGCTTGGGAAAGTTATCCTTTTGTACTACACCTACCAGAATCTTCCAGCCAGTCAAAACTGCAGGCATATATCTTCCAAGCTCTGCAAAATTCCAAACAGATTTGCAGGGTTTTGCAATTCTACAAAAACTTTACAAAATGTCTTGACCGGAGATGGCAAAAGAAACAGATTTCCATGCTTAGTTCTTGGGGACAGTAAAGTCTTGTCTTCAAATGTAAGGGAGTTAAAAATAAATTACCAGAGGGAGTGGGGGTTTGCTAAGAAATCCCAGGGCATCAAACCAATCTTCCATTTTATCAAGCATCCTGTTTCCAACAGGGATCACCAGGTGCTGCCAGAAAGACCATGGGTGTTGCATGAAGGCAGGGCCCTCTCTGTTATTTATCCCCAGCTCCTGGTACTTGGTGTAGACTGCCCTTTGCCTCAGAGGCTCCATTTAGTGACCTTGGTTTGGCTTTCTGCAAGATGTAGTCCTGACCCAGTAACATTTCCAAAATATGGCATTGATAACCTTCCTCATTTTCTGGGCTCATTTATCACTCTAAGAAGCCATGATGGTCTTGATGAAGGTGCCATCAGCCCCACAGATGTGGGGCAGGCAGGAAGATAGCTCTGTTTCTGGACCCCCCAACCCACCCACACCCCATCATCAGGCACACAGCAAACACAAAAGCAGTCTTGTGTTATGGACCAAACTGAATCCGCTTGAAACAAAACGCGGCAGGTGTTTTCCTGATGGGATTTATGCCTTGGATTTACCCGTCGCAATTTGCCGTAGCAATTTCATTTCCCTTATTTAATTACAAGACCGATTTTCTTTCCTCTATTCCTTTTGAATCATTTTTATTCGGCCTGCTTAGGAAGAGAGAAGGAGAGAAAATAGGAAGCCAAGTTTTTTCTTTTCGGAAAAGAAAAGGCAAAGGTTGGGATGGGTGGAATCAGTTGCAAAGCTTGACTCTGTAAGGGGGGTCAAAGGAGGCAGATATTTTTGAGAAAAAATTTGCTCGTTGGGCAGAGTCACCAAGAGACTTGGCAAAGGGTGTGTTTTCTTTCTCCTAGATGATTAAAAACTGAACATAAAATGCAGTTCCGCCGAAGAAAACCCTATGAAATCCATGGGGTCGCCATACATCGACAGGTGACTTGAAAGTGCACACACATATGTAACACACACACATACAGAGGATTATAAGCAAGCCTACACAGATGGGCTAAATCCCCCAGTAACTTCTGTCAGAAAAAATACTTTGGATTAGAAATCCACATCCAACTCCATGTCCTCCCGCTTTGGGGTGGGTTGGGGGGTGCCGACACAAAGAGTGAGCAGCCATAACCACATTTAATCCTCCAGTCTGAGATGCCTGAGATCAGTGCCTTGGACTAGATGCTGGAGCACAGTGCTCACAGAGTATAGAGTTGTTGACCTTCTCAAGCCAGAAGGACCAGATAGGACTGGCCAAACTTAAGGCTCTGTACTGCCTGCCAGCCACAAGGAACCACAAACTTGGTTTAATCTCCAGGATCTGTGCTGCTTTAGGAAGCTGGGTGTGATTTTTTTTTCCTGGGTTAACCAAAAGTGCAAGGGTGCAGTCTTGCTCATATGTGGTGCTAAAATATAGAAAGGGGCATTTTATTTGCTCGAACATTCCTTGGGTTCTTCTCTTGAAAGCGAATGTATATGTAATGGCTCTCTAGGGTCAGATACTCAACTGGTGTAAATAGGAGTCTGTGGGATTTGGTTGCACATTAGATTAAAGCCTGAATTAATCCTTTATTATTTTCCTCCTTCCAAGAAAATGTTCCTCGACTCCAGCGACTGTATCCACACCCTTTCTCCCCCTCTCATCCACCTCACCCCTGCTGTATTGATCATTGTGGTAAATAATTAAAAAAGGAAAAAAAAATATTTGGCAAATCTACTTTTTTTTTGTAATCTGTGTTGTAAGTGCTTTTTGTAAAAAGAAAAGAGAGAGAGAGAGAGCATGTGTGAGAGAAAAGATTATGATGAATAATGTAACGGACTGAAATTGCTTTATGATTTTTTTCCTGTTTATTTTATTTTGGTTTTTGTTTTCTTCCCATTCTTTGTAATAACTCTTTTTTGTTATTGCTGTTGCTGTTTTTATGTTTGGGGTGAATTGGGGATATTTTTTTTTCCCATTTGGAAGAAGCAATGGTTTTACCTTCTTTGACTTGTATAAAATCAGATTTTAAAAAAAGAGAAATAGTGGTTCAACTGTGGAAAGAAATGTACTTTTTTATAAATAAAGAATTTTAAAATGAGGATGCCAAAACAGACCTCTCTCTCTCCCTTTCCCTCTCTCATTGAGAAGCCAATAATGGTGTGCACGCACATGCAAACATACACACCACTGCTTCAGGGCTGTACATCATCTGAACCATAAGAGCAAATTGTGTACACATGGGAGAATGAAGAGAAGATGCAGTTTGGTGCAAATGGTAGCATTGTGTGTCCCTCTTTGCATTGTGTCGTTCCCTATAATCTCTGTTACCCTGTTCTTTATTTTATTCTAGATAGATAGATAGATGTGATTAACAAACAGAACTAAAACTATAAAATGAGCAAAGTGTTTTGGCTTCCACCTTCTTCAGTTGCTCAAGATGAAAGTGAGCTGCATCCATGATGGCAGTTTAGAACACTGTTTTCAACGTTCTTCAGTGGATGATGGTATTATCTTCTAGGCTGAGGCCTTGTGGTGTTAGGGTCTTCAGTCTACATATCCAGAAATTCTCCTTTTTGTCCCAAATACCTGAAGGCACCTCAATACCAACAGGGACAAATCAGAGAGGCTGTGATATTCCATGCAGCGGCAACACTAAGGGGGTGCGGAGAGGCGAACTGCACCGGGTGACACCATCAGGGGCAGAGGGGTGACACCAACCTTAGAGAAGCCACAGGATCCATGTTGAAATGCCTGGCCACTGTTTGCTCCAGTTTCCTGATCAGGATTGCAGGCTTGTGGTTCCTGAAGCATATACACTAGTCTTTTCCCTGTGTACTGCAGTCTGCAGGTGACATTTAAAATAAATACAAGAAAAGAGAAAGAAGGGGGAAAGCAATTGATTCTTAAACTGTTAACTATGGGCTGGGCAGGGAGATGCAACTGCATGAGAGGCAAGTGTCAATTTTATTTACCCCCCCCCCACACACACACATACACACCTATTGACCCCACCAACATACTGTTAGTGCACCAGTAGTGATATAATGTCACTTCCAGTTATTTGGAACACTTTTTCAGGTGAAATTCAAGAGATTTCTGGGTTGTGGATGAAGAGATGGCAAATGGTTGTATTTCTAAGCATTTGGGGCCTGGTTTCAGTGATATCTAGGCTTAACATGGCCTGGAAAAAATATATTAAATTGTGCAGATGGAGTTTGGGAGCTTTGAAAGAGTACTAGTGGCTTCAGGGGCTGGCAAATTGGAGTAGGAGCCCCACATGTTTCCCACCCTTGAAACATAAATGTACACTGGTCATGGTCCAAGTCCCATAGGACCATGGGCACAACATGCATCTCCACCAGCGTATTGATGCTGGTGCTTAGGGAATTAAGACATACCCTTCAAGATTTCACACAGGAAAATCAGGACATGTATAGTCAAGCAACATCAGAGAGTGTGGTCAAGAGGAAAAATGCACAAGCTAGGAGTAGCTGCAGCAGTTTGCTTTTGCCTGAGTCCATTGGGAAAGTCAAGTCTCCCCTTCTCTTCCCTCCTCTCCCTCTTGGTGAGTTAATGGAGGGCAGACAGTACTTTTGCACTTTTAACTCAGTTGTGCAGTAATTGAAGTAAGCTAAGGACAAAGGGGAAAAGTGGGAGCAGGAGAGAAACTAAGACATTTTTAAAACTACTAAAAAAGTGGGAACCACAGAGAATTAATCGGGGCTGTCCCTGTCAAACTGGGACAGTTGGAGGCTATGGTATAAGCACATCCCTGTGTCATTTTTTTAATGCTTCCTGTGAAATCCCTAGTCTGCTTCACCCAAACAAGGACGTCTGAATCCATCTCAAAATTTTGTTTTGTAGAAAAATTGGGATTCTCTCTACTTTAACTGTTCCCCGTGGGCTTGGTTTCTGAGACCCATCCATTGCCCCAGTGATCTGGTGAAGCTGTGGTTCTCTGAGCGGAGTATGGAATGCCTAAGCAAGAATTTGCAACACCTTCCCCAAATGACAAGTCCTCGGACTCTTCTTTGAACAAAGCCAAGATCATTAGAATGTGCCTTTCTACTCGCTGATTTGGAAAGGGTTACAGGAATGGCAAATCTCCCTGCTGAGTCCATCTTCTGCCAGAATGTGACTTTGGGCTGCCTCTGTCACTGTTGATCACTGGGATGTGTCAGTAGGTCCCTTGCCGGTGGCAGAAGCAGGGATGTGTCCTTCCGTGTGCCAGCTGGGGTCTTGTCGTTTGAGGTTGCCTTTGGTGGGAAGGAGAAATAGATGGATAGTGGCAGAAGGGAGGAGGGGGATCTATCCGGACAGATAAATGTGACTCCAAGTCGATGCACAAGATCAACTCTAGAAGGAGAAGGTTATGGCACTTCCTTGGGTCAGGTAGCCATCTTTGATCCTTCCGTTGTACAACTGCTGTTCCTTTTTAGTTGTGCAGAACATGTCCCTGCCTACAGCAACCATCTTTAAGACTAGGATTTTTGACAGACACCTCCATATTGGTTAATGGATCTGCACTGTGTGTGTGTGTGACATGCACTATCGGAATCAGATCACCACCAACTGAACAGGTCTCCATTTTGTTTCTGAGTTCAGTTCAGGATGTTGGGTTTTGAGCTGCCCAGCGCTCAAAAAGACCATTTGGGTCCAGAGGTGGAGTTGCATTTAAGCACTGCTCAGTTGCCCCCTGTAAGGTGTGTAGAGGGGGAGGACTAGAATCATAGAATCATAGAGTTGGAAGAGACCACAGGGGCCATCTAGTCCAACCCCCTGCCATGGAGGGATACCCAATC
The DNA here is from genome assembly GCA_030847615.1 of Gambelia wislizenii. NCBI lineage: Eukaryota > Metazoa > Chordata > Lepidosauria > Squamata > Crotaphytidae > Gambelia > Gambelia wislizenii. The sequence goes on from JAUMIR010000007.1 coordinate 39,373,081, forward strand.
CAAGCACTCCCGACACATGGCCACCCAGCCTCTGTTTAAAAACTCCAAAGAAGGAAACTCCACCACAGTCCCAGGCAGTGCATTCCACTGCTAAACAGCTCTTACTGTCAGGAAGTTCTTCATAATGTTAGTAGTGTAAGGAGGTGCTAGAAAATGTAGTTACACTTGTGTTTAGCTACTGCAAAGCCCAAAGAGGTCTCCGGTCCTCTTGGTTTTCTATTATAAGCAGTTGTTTTTTTTTAAAAAAAATGTGCTTTTTTAAAACATTGTTTTGCATTGCTTTGGATGTTGAATGGAAAACCCATTGAAAGATATTTTTGATAAATTAATAATATTTCTTTATACATAAATACATACATGCATACTAACTTACTGCCCCACCTTTGTACCACAAACAGTGCTCAAACTGGCTGAAAACAACAAAAGGCAAGATAAATATGTGATATCATTGCCAAAAAAAGAAAAGTAAAAGCAAATCCATTAAAACACAAGCGATGTTAAGAAAGACACAGCATTTGCTTAACTCTTGATTTTTGCAAACTGTCACAGCAGGTTCAAGGCCAAAGCTCATCTGTATAAGAATGGCTTTGGCTATCACAATAGGAGGTCAAAGATGGAACCAACTTGACCTTCTTCAGCAGGGAGGTGCAGAACCTGGGAGCAGCTACCAAGAAGGCTCTCTCTTGTGTTCCTACTGAATATGAGAAGGGCCTCTCCTGAGGATGTTATAAAACCCAGTTAGATACATGGCTGTATTCCTTCTGATAGCCTGGTCCAAGTTGTATAGGGCTTTATAGTTCATTTTTAAAAAACACTAGTGTGTGCATTTGAAGTGCCCTTTGGATTTTGCCTCAAGCAAAACTTCACGACAACTTTAGAGACATACGTGGGCTGTCTGTATCCATGGGGGTTTGGTTCTAGAACTTCCCACAGAAAGCAAAAACCACAGATGGTTGAGTCCCACATTAATCAGTGAGCACCACCATTTTAGTTATGGGTGCCACCATTTTTAGGTATGGGTGCTGCCATTTTAGGTACGGGCACCATCATTTTAGGTATGCACAGTGCCATTTTGGGTATGCAGTGACGATTCATGGATACTCAAATCTGCAGATATTGAATCTGCAGATACAGAGGAACCACTGCATTAGAAGAATATTGTTGGAAGCAAATGGGGTGTCAATACAGCAATTTCTTAGGGATTTTCTGCACATTGCTCTCCCTTTGAGCTAACCACAACAGCTTGGCCTTATTAGTGGAGGCATTCTGGAAATTATAGTTCAAAACAAAGTGTTTCCAAGGCTCTGGAATGAATTGATGGTGGATTGTGAACCTGTATTGTGGGACCGTGATCTTTGGATGTCTTCTTGAAGACCTAGCATTGGTGGAGAAACTGACTGGACATGTTAGTCAGACCAGGGACTGGTGTGGCACCAAATTTTGAAGCTAATCTGAAGGTTTGCTTCTCAGTTGGAATTAGGGTTGCCAGCTCAGGATCACCTCAGGTCATGAGGTTTCTGGGCCAATACTTGAGATCTAGGGACAACCTCTGGAGATGTCATTAAGTGTTACACATTATGTACCAACCACAGTTGCTCCCAGCTTGTCATTCAAATACACACACACACACACATTTCCCTGTTTGGCAAATATGCTATTTACAGATCAAGAGGGGGCTATTCACAGATCAAGATGAACTGAGGGGGTTATTCCTTCTCAGTTACTAATGGAGATGTTATAAGGATGTGGATGCAGAGCAGAGTAGAGGGTGAGCCCTGGTACCATAATGTGGAGGGGTGGAGAAGCTAAGTAAATATGTAAAGCCTCCTAGAGAGTCTTTGTTAGTTGCAGCAACAAATCAATCCTTGCACATTGTAGCAAAACAACTACCTAAGTTGATCTAAGAACCAGATGTGTTGTTGCTTGCTGTTACTTGTCTCTGAAAGCAATGTTTCAGTGTTGTACAGTGGTTAGTGTGAGCAACTAGGAATTGGGAGATCCATATCCAAGCTCCTGTTGAGTCATGGAACTGCCTAGATGACCTTGGACCTGTCATGTTTTCCCAGACTGACCTACCTCACTGGATTGTTGTATAGATAAAAGCGAGGAGGAGGAGGAAGAGGAGGAACATGTATTCCCCACCCAAGTTCCTTGGAGGAAAGGCAGAATAGCAGTGTAACTAATAAATACATGTAAAAGTTCATGCCCTCAACAAACACACAGGGTGGAATCCTGTTGCTGTCTTACCCATGCACAAGTTCCCCTATGGAAGGAATTGGACATCTTTGTTCAGTGCTGAATGTGTACATTCACTTCAAGGCTGTGGATGTGGAGTTGCGCATGCGGTGCCATTGCCCTTGCTGCTGCATTGTCCATGCACATGTGGATGTGATTGCACATGTGGATGCATGCCTGCATTTGGCCATGCCTTCCATTGCCCATTGGGTATCTCTTCAGTCATGCAATGTTGCCCTGCAGTACAAGAGTTGGTTTTAATCATGCGGATATTTACACAATGCAACCCCAACATAGGATTTCAGCCACAGGATTTTGAGGCGAGGGGCATTTCACCTTTTGACAAGCTTGTGGAATTGTTTATGAGTGGGGGCGTGCTTCAACCTGACAAACCCCCCCCCCTTAATATGTATAACTCAAGAGATTCCTAACAGCTGTTTCAATACAGCTCGCCAAATGTAGAATGAGAACAAAGGCATACAGATTGGTCTCCGGACTGGAAAGCAGAGAGAGATTGAGAAAGAGAGAGTCTGGCTGCCCGGCACATGGGCTCACTGCGACAGCCCCAGGGAATTGATGCTTTTCTTTTCCCAGGCCTGTCTCTCTTGCAGCTGAGCGATGATGGATAAAGCCAGAACATGGGTCTCTGCTGTTCTGCCAAAGCTATGGGGAGCTGGAGTGGGTACCCTTGGAGGAGCTTGGGTTTCCCTGGAACGAAGGAGGAACAGGTGCGAGTCTGAAATTCCCACAGATGAGAGGTGGGGTTGGGAGCAGGGGAATGGAGGCTGTGTCCACTGCTTACAGATGGCAGTGCCTGCCCCATCAGAACCTCACACTATTGCATGCAGTCGGCCCTCAGTATCCACGGATTCTGGATCCATGTATTCAACTATCCACAACTTGAAAACATCCTCCCCCCCCAAAAAAAAACCCAAAAGCAAACCCTGATTTTGTGATTTTATATAAGGAACACCATTTTACTATGTCATTGTATATAATGGGACCTGAGCATCCACAGATTTTGGTATCCACAGGGGGTCCTGGAATCAAACCCCAGTGGATACCAAGGGCCCACATAAGTGTCCTTAGTCCTATTGGTAGTCCCAACTAGAGTAGAAGCATTGAACCAATGGGATTTGTTCACTATTCAAATGGGGAATCCTCAATAGGATCAATAAGGAAGGGGATCTTGTACCACCTTTGAGATTAATGGAGTGAAAGAAGTTGTAGCATAAGCTTTCGTAGATTTGGTCTACTCCCTCATGATGACAGGCATCTGAGGAAGTAGACCCTGTCTACACAAGCTTATGCTACAACTTGTTTCTCTCAGTGCTACAAGATCCCCTGTTTACTGATATTCCAGACTAACACGGCTATGACTCTGAACTCTACCCCAATAGGATATTCTAGTTGGAAATCACACGCAGGTTCAGAGTGGGATCATGAATCCAAAGGTACTAGTAATGATGGTGACAATCATAATAATCACAGGAGATAACCGGTCAATGGAAATCAAGAAGCTGATTGTTCCTTGCCTCCAGGGTGAGGTCAGTTGGAGGACTGGCTTGGGTGAGGAAGCTCTTTTAGTCCATGAGCCAAATTCTATTTCAGAGAAGTTCTTGAGGGCCACATCCAGTGGTGGGCAGGGCCAAAGGCAAATAATAATAATAATAATAATAATAATATTTATTTATACCCCACCCCTCTGCTAAAAACAATCAGGGCGGCTTACAACAATTAAAACTCTACAATACCAACTAAAAGCACCACCCACCCACACCCTCCCCCATAAAAATACATTAAACAATATAAAATTAAAACCATCTAGCTAAAATACATTAAAAACAAATATACACAAGACTAAAAAAGGCCAGGAGACACAGCTCCTGAGGCCAGGATCTAATTAGGAAAGGCCTGCTGAAAGAGATCCGTCTTTAGTGCTTTTTTGAAGCTACTTAAGCTCGTCATCGGACGGATCTCATTCAGCAGGCCATTCCATAAATTGGGGGCGATTAGCGAAAAGGCCCACTGGGAGGTTGCAGACAGCCTAGATTCTTGTGGCTGAAGCAAATTCCTCCCAGAGGACTGGAGTGCACGGGGAGGATTGTATGGGAGGAGGAGGTTCCGAAGAAAAGATGGGGTGGGACCCAATGGGGTGGGACCCAAAGGACCATCGTATTTTAGCTAAAAGTTATTGCATCCAATAACTAAGCCTCGAGAGCCAATGGGGTGGACCCAAAAGACCATCGTATTTTAGCTAAAAGTTATTGCATCCAATAACCAAGCCTCAAGAGAGGCGTTTCAACCTTTTAGGAAGAGAGCAAGGATCATGAAAAGTTAGGAAACTACATTGATTGATTGATTGATTGATTGATTGCCTCCCAGCCCACCTGAGGTGACACTCTTTAAGAACTTGTAAAAGCAGTCTAAAAACAATCCTAGAATCCAATTTTTAAGCAGCAATTTCAAAACATTGAATGCCATGTGGAAAAGCACTGCTTTGGCTTCCTGCCAGAAGCTCATAAGAGATGAGTCAGTCTAACCTCCTTGGGTAGGAAGGTCCACAGTCGATTCACTGCCACAGAGAAAGCCCTCTTATGTACCTAACTTCACAAGGTGTTGGGACAGGCAACTGGGCCTCTTCTGAAAATTTCAACGTTCTGGCAGGAGGAGGGGGTCTTTCAGATATTCTGGCTCCAAGTCATTTAGGGTTTTGTAGGTCAACACCAGCACCTTGAAATGAGCTGGGAAGCAAATTGGGAGCCATTTCAGTTCTTGCAAGACCAGTGGTATGCGGTTTCTAAAATACACGCCCAACACTAGTCTGGCTACTGCATTTTGTACTAACTTCAGCTTCCAAACACTTTTCAAGGACAGCCCTACATAGAGTGCATTACAGTAGTCTAATGATACCATCACCGGAAAATGGGAATGGCTGTTTGGGAAAATCCCAGAGGCCAGACTGGGAATGGAAAAGGGCCAGATGAGTCTCCAGGGCCTGAAATTCTCTCATAGGTGGCTGTAATGACAGAGGCATATCCTCACGAGCAAGTATGCATACCCTCCAACATTTCGCAGATGAAAACTGTGACATGTGGCAAAGCAACATCCAAGTATGGTCAAGATGGTGATAGTGACCAATGTGGAAGAACACACAAGTTGGGAGAGGCTGAAGCAGTTTACTTTTGCCTGATCCTCCTGGGAAGGTCAATATTCTTCCCCCATTTCTGCTCTGCCCCTGGTGTTAATTGAGTACAAACTATTTTTGCACTGTGAACTCTGTGTGCAGCTGGGATAAAGTAAGCTGGGGATAAAGTGGGGGAAGAGAGACAACCTGGGACATTTTAAAAGCAGCTGAAGAGATGAGACAGCAGAGGATTAGTTGGGATTGTCCCTGCCAAATCGGGACAGTTGCAAGATATGAGTAAAGCAAAATCCAATCCATTCCAGAACAATAAGCCTTCCTGGTCAGGACGTCTCCTTAAAAGAAGTCCACATCCCACTAGCTCTCTTTGTCTGGATACAGACCACCTGCACCTTGCCATTCTTTTTGTAAGGACAGAACGCCCATGGGCCACCCGGCCCTCTGCCATCCTTCTCCAGCAATTCAGAAGGGCAGTCCTAGCCTCACCACCATGCTCCTTCTTGCACCATTTATTTAGGCGAAGAACATCAGTGTGGATTTCCACATTGTTACCCTCCATCAAGGTTTCTTCGGAGGCCTTAGTTCTCTCCAGAGGCAGGCAGTTTGGCTAGCATCTAAACAGCTGCTGGGAGGGAGGGAGAGAGGAAGGTCAACCAGAAAAGAGGGAGTGACAGAGTTGGGAGATCTCTCTCTCTCTACCTTCATTTTTTAGAAAGTCCTCAGTGATGCTCAGGGACAGAAAAAAGACACATTCCTCTTGTGCTAATGCATCTTAGCCCTTATGTAGCTCTTTCCTAAAGGAGGAAAATGCAGCAGGGGTTTATAGTTTGACTTGGGTGTCTCCCAACCTTCCTGGACCTTCTGGGGTCTCCCCTGAAGCCACCTGCAGGAGCTGCCTGGCTACCCCTCATCCTCTCAGTGGTTACTGAAAACATGTGGGAGGGGGAGAACACCCAACCTGACAACAGGTAGGTTGAATGCTCAAGGAGAAGGAAGACACATAACTGTACCTGGCAGAGTGATGCTGGATTTCACCCTCCGTTTTCTACAACATGCATTTTCTATGTCATTTAGGAATTAGGAATTTTTGGGGGGATTAGGAATTTTTTATTGGAATAAGACCATTCTAGGGGTACCAGTTCAGGATCGACTCAGGGTTTGAGGTTTCTGGGCCAAAATCCGAGACCTAGCGACAACCTCTGGGGGTGTCAATAAGTGTTATGCATTTACTACCAACCACAGTTGCTCACAGTTTGTCATTCAAACACTGAAACAACACCCCCCCCCCCTGCACACACACACAAATATAGGCCAAAATCCTGTGGGGGAAATGTGTCTTCATAAGTAGACTTGTGTATGCGGGAATTAGAATTGCACAGTTGCATAATGTAGCTAGGTATACATAAAAGTTACATAACGTAACAGGTCATATAGGATTCAGGCGATTATTTCCTGTTTGGAAATTAAGACAGAAATCTTAGCTTAGAAACCTACCAGCTGAGCTAGAGATTTGTACACAACCCTTTCCATTCTATTGTTGTTAAGTTCCATTAAGTTGACTTTGATTTATGAATGAGAGACCTCCAAGTCACCCTGTTATCAACAGCCTTGCTCAGGTTTTGCAAACTGGAGGGGTGGGGTGGCTTCCTTGATTGAAAAAATCCACCTGTAATGTGGTCCTCTTCTTTGCCTACTGGCTTCTACCTTACCATGCATTACCACCTTTTCTAATGGGTCATGTCTTTTCATGGTATGTCCAAAATGTTACAGTCTCAGTTTAGTCTTCTAGGGAGAGTTCAGGCTTGATTTGATTGTGGACCCATTGATTTGTCTTCTTGGCAGTCCATGGTACTTTTGTATTCAATGATCTACCTTTACACTTGAGGATCTTGTCAAGTTCCTTCATAACTACCCTTCCAAGTCCTAGTCTTCTGATTTCTTAACTGCAGAAATCTCTATTCTGATTAACATAGTCAATATAAGGGCTACGTAATGCCAGTTTACCATAACTTCACCAGCAGATCTTTATGCTGTGCTGAAGTGATGTGCATCTTGGCCATTGTGTGGAACAGGACAGTTGATAGATTCAATTTTCCAACAGATCTCTTCCACGAAATGAAAGCTAGAGGCCACTTTCTGTTCTGATAGAATTCCCAATCAATAATCCATCTCTCCCCAATCTTATCCCAGTGGCAAGACTTTCTATGGGTGGGCCACGTCAGATTAGGGTTAATCCCCTTCTCTGCCTCCACTGTGTGACAGACCTGGCTGAGTGATGGGTTCCAGCTGCCCCTCTTTTATGATTCCAGTCCTTCCCCCTCCCCACCCTCTTATCTTCAAGTCCCTCCACATCTCCCCTGACTGCCGCCAGCCTGTTTATCTGGCCTTCTCTGCAGAGAAAATTGCCAGCTTCACACCTGTCAGCCTGAACTGATCACCCGTCACAGAGAGACTCCAGCCGGGCCTGACCTGACCTCAGCAGGCCTGACACTTCGGTGGGGAAATTGCTGCATCTCCCCAAGGAGATGGAAAGTGCACCATTTTCTATTTCCCCAGTTTTGAGGCCCATGACCATCGGATGTGCATAACATATAGCAAGACGTGGCTTGAATCACCCTTTTGGTGGCATTTCAGCATGTTAAACCATCAGGCTCAGGGGTTCGCCATAGGACAGGCCACAAATTTCAATCAGCCTGCAATGACTTACTTACTTAATTCCCTCCCTCCCTTTCTGTATATTCTGTAAATAGTCTCACAAAGGGGGGGGGGCAACCTGTAAAATAGGTTTTTCTGCTGATTAAAATAACTCTTTTTTTTTCTTCTGAAACAATGGAAGCTACCAAGGGAAAACACTGGAGGTTTCCAAGAGATGTAATGAAACCTCCCCCCATTCCAAAAGAGCCAAATGCAACCAGCCCTGCTGTATTGGTTTGGTTTAGATCCCCATTTTTGTTTTTTGGCCCCCAAATTGGTATTCAGGCCTGCACAGGAAAAAGCAGGTACAAGTAATATCACAATGACTAAGATCTTGTTCAGTGATTGCATTGTATAAATTTATGCCAGGGTTACCATACATCAAGAGTTTTAAATATCATACTTTTAACAAATTGTGCAACGGGTAACAATTCTTTGGCTTTCCCTGTTGTGCAACAGATTAGGATTTTACCCTCGCACAACCCTTTCTGGAATGTGCAACCACTTGTATAATGATGACAGAGATCCTGAGTCACAATATGTAACTATGATGATAGAGCTCCATCATTGTAGCAACATCTGAGGATAGCATCTCCACCACCACCACTCAAATAAAACCTACATTTTCAGCTTGGTAGCACCCCAGCCAAAGGATTTCTGAAGTGCTGCAGGTTGGGGATAGGAAAATAATGTCTGAACAGGCGGCTGGAGAGAACTCTCAAGGTCCTGCTGCAACTGCTTGTCTCAATGCCCCTCGTGACTGGGACAGTGCTGCAGGCATCATTTTCCAGGACCCTGATCCTGCAACACCTTAGAAACCCTTTCAGAACTACAGGCTCCAAAGGCTATGCACAGTTCAGGAATTATTCTGTGCAAATTCAGATGGAGTATTTAGGGGTTTTTTTACACATAAAACAGCATTTTCTGTACAGGGAACAGCAATTTCTGCAGGGAAAATAAAATCTCTGCACTTTTTTTTTTTTTTAATTAACAGAGCATGTTGCTCCCTATGCAGAAAATGCTATCATTGGGGACTTCGCACAAAATTGACACATTGGAATTTTGCACAGCAAACAGCATTTTTCTGTGCAGGTAAAAGCATTTTGTATGCAGAAAACAGTACTTCTCTCCAGAAAATGCTGTGCAGAAAATTTTCTTTGCAGAAAATGCTGCACAAAAACACATGTGCCATTATTTATGCGGAATAAATCCCAAACTGTGAAATTCTCATCGGTCCAGGATTCTCCTCATGAGGGTTTCCTAACACTCAAGAAACAAGGGTGTGTGTGTTTTGTTTTTTTTAAATCATTTTCTAAATATTTTTGAATATTCTTTCCATCTCTGTAACAGAGTACTAGTAACATCCAACAAATTGCCTAGTTTAGTTTATAATTATACTTGGTATTATTGCAGCGTGGTGCCCCTTTAAGGTTTCTTCACCCCAGGCATCAAAATGTCTCAGCCCTCTCTATTTACAAATATTTGTCCATTACATTTTTGTCCTCTCCTGACTTCAGGGATCTTAGGACAGGATATATAGGATTATCCTACTTTATCCTCACAACAGCCAGGCAAGCAAAGTTTGGCTCAAGGCTGAGCCCTACCTGACAGAGAAGATCCATGACCAGCTCTCCTAATATTTTTTAAAATACTTTGAGGCAGCTGCAGAGTGCTAAGCATTTGACCGAAGCAGCAAGAAGACACACACACACACAGCTGCCATTAGTCACACTGCAAGGGAAAAAAACTGGCAGAATCAGAGTTTTGGAACATTATTTTTTGGACTACAGATCCCAGTATCTGCTGGCCATGCTGGCTGAAGACTTCTGGGAGCTGTAGCCCAACACACACACCCCAAACTTGTCCAAACATGATATCTGTTCTTCCATTTTGTTTTTTCATCCAAGAGCTAAATACAGCTGGGCAAGAGAAGGTAGTTTGGATTCCAGGCATGGCACAGAGGGACAGTTTTAGCACCTCTCTTCAATCATCTGTGCTCCAGTCACAATTTGGAGGCTTTATTTTCCAGTTACCTGTTTGATTCTGATTTTTTTTTCAAGGCAGAAGAGCCTATAATGGATTCCTATATCCTTTGTGTTTGGCCCCAAGGAATGACACCTTGCCATGGTAAACCCGTAACTACCACATCTATTGGAAATTTGGAAGCCAGAGCTTGAATCCTATTAGTTAGTTACAAGTAGAGTAGCCCCATTGAATCAATTGTTGAATCAACATGTAAATGTGTCAACATGTAAATAATTCCCCAAAATCTTGGAAATGCTATTTTTGAAAGACTAGGAAGTCTCTGGTGCAGGGAGGATCCAAATCTGCAACTCCTTCGGCATGTTGGGAAATGTGAGAGGTGTGAGTAGCTTTCTCAAGCAGAATAATGAAATTGGTGAAACAGAGGCTGAGCAACAGCCAGGCCCATGCACACCAATGTGTTGTAGCAGAGAAAAAGAAACACTCCTAATATTCATTGTAAAACATATAAAACCGCTTTGCTTAAAAATTATTTGTGCATCCTCAAATGCCGGGAGGAGAGTAAGGAAGAAGAGAAAATGGTTGGATGTTAGAGTGCTGCGAGAACCGAGAGAGTGTGGGAAAGACCTAACAAATAGGACATCACCATAAATATATGCTGTGCTTAAGCTCCTCGAGAATAACATGCAAACTAGCAATTAGTGAATATAGGCATGCAAAGCTTGCTAACTCTTAAATAACCAGAGGCCTGTGCCTTCCATGTTGAGGGCCCAATGAATGTGTTCCAGGTTTTATTCCATAAAAGAAGCTATCCAAGGTGAAGGAGCTGTCCAAGGTGGTGTTTCATGTACCTGAAATGGGTTCAGCACCTTGAGAGCACTTTTAAGTCTAGAATAAAAACTACAGGTCACTCGCCATATCTGCAGGGAATATGTCCCCAGACTTTCCACAAATTCTTGAAACCATCGGTAGTAGCAAACCCCGTAGAATAGTGTCAGAGGACCTAGGAAATGCCTAGAGAAGATGCCTCTCTAGGCAGCTCCAGCATGACTCTATGGTAACATTCTCTGGAAGTTACTTTTAGAGTCATGCTGGGAGACCTAGGAAATACCTAGAAAGACTATATTTTTTGGACAAGGAATAATTAAAACCATGGGCACTAGTCCCACACATACATGGGGCTGACCTGTATTCATTTATCTATTTCATTTCATTTCATTTATAATCTGCTTTTCTCACAGAAGGGACACAAGGTTGCATACAATATAAATTAGAGCATCTAAAACAATATGAGGCACAAAAGGTTAAAAAGCAATAGGCCATACATTCAATTAAAACACCAGTTTTAAAACATTAAAAATTAAAACAATTCAAACATTTAAAATTATGTAATTAACATGAAAACAGCACACCCCGTTGCACATCACTCCACTCTGATCTCCCAAGGCTGAAGGCCTGTTTAAACAAGAAGGTCTTTGCAGAGCAGAGAAAAGACAGCAGAGAGGGGACAGATCAAACTTCCCCTGGGAGGGATTTCCAAAGCCTAGGAGCAGCCACCAAGAAGGCTCTGACCCATGGCCTCCCCATATGAGCCTGGGCAGGTAATAGGATGAAGAGAAAGGCCTCCCCTAAAGATTGTAAAACTCAGGCAGACTCATATGGGGAGATACAGACTTTTCTACAGTCTGGACCCAAGATGGAATAACAACTCCTCTGACAAGGAAGCTACTGATTGTCCCTGTGGAACTGAACAGTCCAAGCAGGCTTCAGAATCCTCTGGAACCTGCTCTAGTATAGAGGCATGTGAGAAATCTGCTTCAGTGAAATGTGAATGAATATTTTTTTAGAATCCACACTGCCCAGATTCAACCCTGACCAAACACATTCTGCCTTCCAGAATCTACATATTACTTGAGTGGCTTCAGACACATCAAATATGCAAGTTTGAAAAGTGAGCACAGAAAAATGCACAAAAAATTTAACCCCTGGTACAATTATGCTTTTGCCAATGCAGTAAATGGATACATGCAATGCACAGGACATGGCCAAAGCAGTGCATAAAATGTGCACTTTTTCAGAGTATGCCCCCACCCAAAAAAATTGCAGGGAGTGGAATTTGTTGTATTTAAATAATAAATCAGTAAGCAGAAGCTGACATGGATTAGACACAGAAGTGGGGAAAAGAAGAGATGTGCAGATGCAAATATGCATATCCCCAATCTAGTTCAAAGCCATCACCTTTCTACTGGGTTGATGCAAATTATCCCTCCATGTAGGAATTGCTCCATAGCAGCGGTAGAATAGCAAAAGACATCCATCTGAAAATGCTCCGGTGGAATGTATCCACATCCGATGCCAGAGAAGAAGCTGGTCATGGGAAGATGTGTTGCATCCAGCTGTTCACAGCTGGACCATGAAGAGCTGGACCCTAGAAACATGCTAGGGACCATCCCGGGTTTTAAAGCCCTTTAACAGCTGTCCATAAGGTTGAATTACTGCCAAAGTGGGAAAGCCGAGATGGAATACTTTGGAGTAGTGTTATAATTAGTTTGCAAGGGGGGGAGAGATTGGCATGTTTTAGATTATTATCAGGGAGGGGCACGCTAATTAAAAAGGCATAAGTTTGCTAAATGGTCACTTCCCAGGGTTGTGCTGCCATCTGATTGAATTCCTTTAAAAAAAAAATGTGTTAAGTAATACATGTTTAATTGTGTTATTAATACATTGTAGCTGGGAAGCTTGTGGGTGTTTCATAATTGGCATTTAACTTAGATAGTTCCAGCATATTAAAGCATGTTTTATAGCACTGCATGATGGGTTCCCAATTATCTTTGACCTAAAAACTTTGGAAAGGACCTGACTTTGAAGTGGTTACCTGAGTGGCAGAATAGGCACAGCCAGCCACCTTCCTTCCCTCCCTCCCTCCCTCTTCAGATTAAACTGTCCCTCCATAAATTCCTTAGGAGGCTGCAGGGAATCTATAGAAGAAACTCTTCTCTGCCCACACTTTTCCTTTAAGCCTGAGAAACTGTTCAATCGTGGACTCTGCTTTGCAGCAGTAGGATGTTACTGTATGGAACCATAACCCTGGGAAGGTGTGGCATGGAAGTGAGTGCCAATTTGCACTCTGAGAAGCTGTTGCAGGGAATGGAGCTGTGCTTTGCAACCCAGGATGCTACTCTCCAGGGGCTTATTCTCCTGTAGGCATATGCAGTATTGAACTGTGCTTTGCATGACTAAGAGCTGTGGCTCTTGGGTTTATTCCTGTGTAAGTATGCATAAGCTTGAGCTGTGCTTTGCATACCTGAAAACTGTTGCATTTAGGCTTACACTTTAGTAGACATATATAGAACTGAACTGTGCTTTGCATGCCTGAAAGCTGTTGCACTGGGGCTTACATCTGAGTAGGAATGCATAGAACTGAGCTGAGCTTTCTATGCCTGGAAGTTGTTGCACTGCAGCTTATTCCTAAATAAGCATGCATAAAACTAAGCTGTACTTTCCCATGCCTGTGGCTTATTCATGAATAAATGAGATTCAGCTTGGAAGAATTACCTTTTAAAAAAAATACAACTGGCAGAATCCCCTAGCCAACATAGCCATGCTGCCTTGAGGATTCTGGGAGCTGGAGTCCAAAAAAGTAACAGTTCTAAACTGGTTTGCACTTTGCTTAAAAAATCCAAAGCAGTGACAGACTTTAAGAGGCACAAGTTTTTTCCCTTATTTCTTATTCTACACACAGACAAAAACATATTTAAAAAATGCTTCAGCTGGTTGCTTCCATGTCAGTAGGGTAGATGAATCCATTCCTGGTTTTATTTTGAGCCTTAAAGGAGCTGCCTGGGGTTCTTCTTGTTCTTCTTGTTGTGCCTTCCAAGTCATTTCTAACGTATGGCAATACTAAGGTGGACCAATCACAGGGTTTTTGGAGGCTGAGAGTGTGTGACTTGCCAAAGGTCACCCAAGTGGGTTTTTCATAGCCAACTGGGGATTCAAACCCTAGTCTCCAGAGTCATAGTCCAACATTCAGACCACTACACCAGGGAGCCCTGGTGGCACAGTGGTTAAACAACACTACTGTAAACCACAATGTTGCAAGTTCAATCCGAAGTGCTCCAGGGTTGACTCAGCCTTCCATCCTTCTTGTAGGTTGATAAAATGGGTACCTGGTTTTGAGGGGGGGTGCAATTAGCTAACACACATTGGAAGCCACTTAATGTGGTGTAGATGTGTAAATTGCTATTGCTTAAACAATTTGTAAGCTGCTCCGAAAGCCTTTGTGGCTGAAGAGTGGGGTATAAACACCTAAAAAGAAAATAAAATAAAAATAAATGTGCCACACTGGTGCTGAATTAAAAAATAGATTCAGTACCTTGGATAGGTCTTCTAAAGTTCAGACTACAATCTGGAGTGGCATCGATGCCTTACTGACGTTGGGCACTCTTCATCATCATTGGCCAGAAATGGCTGTTTTATGACCTGTGTAAGAGGAGACAGACTGCTTGATGTGAAGAACTGTTTTGCCAAGCAAGCCTGATCTGATTTCCCCCTCTAGATCAGACTGAATTTCTGCAGGGACGGGTGGAGTTAATCCCCTCCAGCTCTCTGCTCCCGCTGCGATTTCTCAGTACCCAAGTCCATTTTCTCTCTTTCGGCTCTTCCTCCTCCTGCTGCTGCTCACGAAATCTGGACAGTATTCAAAGAGAAATTACAATGAAGGGGCACAGGGGGTCAAGTTGCATTCAGCAAGAGATTATTTTTCCTCCTATCCAGTGACGGTTTAATGGCTGAGAGAGCTCCTCCACTCCACCTCCACAAAAAAGGATGGGGTGAAAGAGACCTAATTGTGCTCAAAGATTCCATAGTGCATAGATAGGCAGTCCCAGAACTCATAGAATCATAGAGTTGGAAGAGACCCCAAGGACCATCCAATCCAACCCCATTCTGCCATGCAGGATCTCACCAGACCACCCTTTTCCTGGCCAAAATAAAAGGTCAGTTGCTTCCATGGCAGCCTCCCAGAGTTGTGATTTCATAGAATCACAGAGTTGGAAGAGACCAAAAGGGCCATCTAGTCCAACCCCTTGCCATGCAGGAACACACAATCAAAGCATGCTGGACAGATGGCCGTCCAGCCTCTGTTTAAAAACTTTCAAAGAAGGAGACTCCATTACACCCAGGCAACAGCATATTCCACTGTCAAACAGCTCTTATCATCAGGAAGTTCTTCCTAAAGTTTAGGTGGAATCTCTTTTCCTGTAGTTTGAGTCCATTGCTCTGTGTCCAAAATGCTGGAGCAGCAGAAAACAAAGTCACGCCATCCTCAATATGACATCCTTTCAAGTATTTAAACATGGCTATCATGTCACCTCTTAATTTTCTCATCCCCAGGCTAAACATACCCAGTTCCTTATGCCGCTCCTCAGAGGGCATGGCTTCCAGACCTTTCATCATTTTGGTCACCCTCCTCTGGAGATGCTCCAGCTTGTCAACTCAAATCCCAACCAGAAATTCTGGTCCATATTTTATGGTCCATCAACACAGTAGCATTCAGATCAATGGCAAATGTTCATGCTCCCTGACCACTAACCCTGCTGTCTGAGGTGGGTGAGAGTTGTAGTCTAAGTAGTGACATCTGGTGGTTTTCATTTTGGAAGGGTGATTGATCCATTCTGTGCCTGTAATTTGAACTTTAAAGGAGTTATCAAAAGTTCAGCACCTTTGATAGCTCATTTAAAGTTCAGACTAAAACCCAGAGTGGATTCAACACCCCCAATTATGTGAAAGATGCCATATGCCACTGTGATAAATGCCAATGCAGCTAATGTTAGCCCAAAGGCTGAGAAGAGATGATAAATGCCACCATCTCAGATGGCTATGAAAGGGAATTAGATGCATTCACAATGGATGACTGGCTACTTCTTACAATGGCTGGCTACATCCCTATGACTGGCTACTTCTTGCAATGGCTATATTGCTCTTCCACGCCCAGTTGCTGTATCATTTTCTCCATTTCTGTTTTCTGAAGGGGGAAGGCACTGAATCCTATCCCATCCAAATAGGTTCAGCACCTTTGAGAACTCTATTAAAGTTCAGACTAAAACCCAGAGCTGACTCACCACTCCAGAAGCCACCATCTGCCCCTGAACTTAAGCCTCTGGAGGGTGCAAAATTGCCCACTTCAACTGTGCAAGATAGCAAAGCTGCTATGAACAACCCCCCAAATACTTCAAACCAATGTCTGGCTGTGATTGAAAATGAACTCCACATGCTTTGATCATTCAAGAAGGAATACTGACCACTCTTTCACAACTGGCAGAGTTTTTGTGATCTCTGGCCTTAAAATACAACACCTCAAACATCCCTTGACATTCAGACTCATCATCCAGTGACCTCTGCATACATTCCCTGCCCCTTCTGGAGTTCTGCCCATTGCAAAGCAATTGCTCCAGCCCTTGAAGGAATGTGCATGAAATCATAGATAATTTCAAACACAGCGGCCCTTGTGGAAGACATCTGGGCTCCCTCCTGCAGAAGAGGGGCTGTGCCCTTAAGTGTGTGTTGCATATCAACTTCATTGGTCTCTTGGTCTGCTCTTCGGCCCTTGTTTGTTGGAATCCAACTGAGCCAAAGGACCTCTCCAGAGTGGAACCCACAAGCTGTCTGCTATTAAGCAGAAGCACAAATTTGGAGAAAGTGAGACAGTGGATTTTTTAAAAAAAAATTACAAAATATTAAGGAGAACACACCTGCAGGCACTAAAAGTTATTTATTCTATCTGCTCATATATCACTTAAAAACCAAAAAAGACAATAGTCGAGATATTACACCATGCTTGCGTAGATTAAATCTACACTATTGTAGTTACACAGGAGTTGAGCTGAATACCAACATTGTGCAACCAACAGCATATCTTTTGCCAATGTGCCTGCTCATTGTCCTATGGGGCAATGGAGAAGTCACAATATCTCCCTTGGCAATCCCACTCAATCAAATGGTACACTGAAAGCATCCATGAATAGTTATACACTATTCAAGAAGACACAACTGCACAGTTGGAATCCTGTTGGTTTCAGTCCCAACTAGAGTAGACCTGTTCAATAAACTGTTGACTGGTAAGTCTATATACAGGTCAGTCTAACTGAGTCAGTGCATCTATTCTAGTCAGGACTAAAAGCAAGATTTAGGAAATGATTACACCTGGGGAACTTTGCTTATGCAACCATAAACTGGCTACATCCACAGCACAATGGCTACAAAGGTACTCCCACTTGTATGTACACAGGATTCCTCCCATTTTCTGGAATCCGTCTGGCTACTTACACTGTATTAACTGGAGGGGGAAATGTATGCCAGTATAACTACATTTTCTGATGTCATTTAAAGAGGTATCCGGTACCTCAACACAGAGAGGGGCTCAGACAGCATATGCCATCAGACTCCAAATCTAAAAGGTCATATTTCAATAGCCAAAGGTAGATCCAAGCATTCCTGGACTGAATAGGCACTTCTAACTGACCTTTTTCTTTGCCATGTTCCTGTGCTTTACATCCTGACATGCATAAATGAAGCAAGCAAGGTTATACAACAATGTTTTTAAAATGATTTTAAAACTTGGCTTCTTGAGTGTCAGGAAACCCTGATAAGGAGAATCCTAGATGTGTGAGAATCATCACAGTTTGGCACCTATTCAGTGTGGAAAATGTGCACGGGTTTTTGTGTGTGCACAAAACTGCATCTCCTGCACTGAAAACAGCACTTTCTGCACAGAAGATAACATTGCTGCCCAGAATGCAAGTTTCCTGCACAGAAAACAGGATTTTCTGTGCAGAAAACTAGTTTCCAGCACAAAAAAGTCCTCAGCATGTTCTGTGCAGAAAATGTTGGGATCTGCTCCCAGCTCCCCAGACCAAATCAAGATTTTATCAATACTCCTCCAGTGTCTTGGTCTGATTGTAACTGGAGCCATTCCAGCCTAGCTCTATGACAGCTTTTATGGTAAGCACTCCTAAATGAAGAGAGAACCCCCACCCACCCCTTTGAACTTACCTGACAAGGAAGGAGGAAGGAAAAGTTTCATTGCGGTGGTTGTATGCCTTCAAATCATCTTCTGATTTATGGTGAGCCTAAGGCAAAACTATCATGGGTTTCATGGCAAGATTTACTCAGAGGGGTTTTTGCCTTTGCCTTCCTCTGAGGCCGAGAGTGTGCGACTTGCCAAAGGTCACCCAGTGGGTTTCTATGACTCTGTGGGGATTTGAAGCCTGGTCTCCAGAGTGGTAGACCAATGCTCAAAACATTACACCACACGGGCTTTCAAAGAGGTTTTAGGTGTGCTGCAAAGACAGCTTTGCTTGGACTCTCTCCCAGATTATTTCTGGAGGAGTTGGAAGCAATATATCCTTTCCTGAATATAGGTGGAATCCTGTTGGTGGCTTACACTGATGAAATTGCAGAAGGTCATTTCTGTGTAAGTACTTTCTCTGGTGTTGTACAAGGAAGTCTACAGTACTACCTCCCTCGGCTGTGCTCTAGTGCAGCAAGACAGGATTAGACTACATTTTTGCTCCTTTGACCATTGGTTGGCTGTGGGATGTGTACCATAATACTATCCATTTGCTGTTGCACAGCAAGGGATGGAGAAGCCATTGTCTTCTGGACCTACAGTAAGGTTTGAGTAGAATCTTGGCCTGCATGTGTAATAGGGATGAAAAGAAGATTCAGACATTTAAAAAAAAATGATTCAAAATGTGTTTCTTAAGAGTCAAGAAAATCTGATGAGGTGAATCCTGGATGAATGAGAATCTTTGCAGTTGACTACCAGCATAGTGTAGTGGTTTGAATGTTGGACTATAACTCTGGAGACCAGGGTTCAAAACCCAGCTTGGCCATGGAAACCCACTTGGGCAACTCATACTTGGCCAAATCACACACTCTCAGCCTCAAAGGAAGGCAAAGGAAAAAATGAACAAATCCAACCTTGTGATAGGTTCACCTTAGGGTCACCATCAGTTGGAAACAATTTTGTCCCTTTGTTTTCCCCCTGCCTATTTTGGATTTCAAGTACCTTCAGAGTAGATATACACAGCGTAGATACACGTTTCCTTGGGCTTATAAACTGACAACACAATAGGCAAAAATGTTCAATGCACAGGTTTAAACAATTTGACTCAGCCTGTTGCCATTGCAATGACATTTAAAGGAACACAATTAAAATTGTGAATTTCGAAAAGGTCCCTTTCTTTCTTTGAAGCTGGCCACCTTCGTTGCTGATTTTTCTCTTTCTTTTAGACTGAAAACCTTCTTTTTCCTTTCTCCTTCCCCCTCTAGTATCAGGTGCTAGAATAACTCTGCCTCTCTCCTACAGCACCAGAAATGATGCTGTCATTGCTGTTTTATTGGACAGGACAGTAAATCTGATCCAGATCTCTGTCACTAGAAATGGAAACATCAACCCAGGAGGAACCTTTCTACAGGAGCATTTAATAGCCAGAAGGCTACGGCAGAGGAAGGGGTGGGGGAGAATGCTCCACCCTGATGTGGCAGCTCATCCATTCTGACAGCTGCCCTGTAGCCCCTGTGTGATCTGATGACAATCTCAGCAAGCTACTGCTAAATGATCTCATGACGTAAGGACATGCTGATTGCAGAGGAAAGATCTATGGCCCAGGGGGTGTCGATAGGGGGAAAGGATGAGGGAATTGCCCTCCAAATGAGAATTCTGCCCCCCCCATGAAATGCTCCTCCACTCCCCAGACTTTGAAAATCATTCACACCTAGAACTCTTACATAGAGTTGCCAGAGTGAAAACTGGAGAGGGCTTGTGTACCTTTAATAGTTGTGTAGAAGACAGAATTTCAGCATGTCTTACTTGTTATCTAGTTACATGACAAAGAACATCTGCTGATTTTCCCTCTTTAGAGACATAGAATGCTAAGTCCCTGGGTTTTGTTTGTTTGTTTGTTTGTTTGAGGGGGGATCAAGTGGGAGGGGGTTGAAATGGGGGATCCTGGGAGAAACTGATTGACTTTCACAGTGTATAGAAATATTCCACACTGCTACATTTTGTTGCAGATGCCACCTGTATCTCTGAATACAAATTACTGGAAAAGAACAGCAAATGATGGCTATGCAATCAGACCCAGGTAGGGAGGCCTCTTTGAGGTATCCAGTTGGCCACTGGGGAAAGTAGAAGGCTGGACTAAGTCATGTTTTTGCTCCAGTCCACCAGACCTTTTATAATGTCCTTAAACTTCTTTCTGGACTGGCCCCTGTTTAGGATTGCTAACTTTTTGACCAAAAGCCAAATTGAAGGGTTCTGCCAAACTTTTTGACCAACCACTGTGATATTGTCTTCAACAGAAAGATGATCAGAAGCAGAGCTTGGGCAAAAGTTACTTTTCAGGACTAAAAATTCCAGAACCCTTCAGCCAGCATGGCACTGGCTACTAGCCTTGCTCCCTGGGGAATTATGCAAGCAATATTCCAGATTCTGAGAGTTGTTGTACAAAGTTATGGGAATTTTGTGTGTGTGCATGTGCCTTCAAGTCACCTGTCAACTTATGATGATCCCATGAATTTCATAGGGTTTACTTAGGCAAGGAATCCCCAGAGGTGGTTTTGCCAGTTCCTTCAGCTGTGCTGGGCAGGGCACATTTCTAGGATGGAGGACCATCACCTCCCCAAAATAGTACTCTATGGTGAACTCGCCATGGGTCAGCATAAGAGGGGCGCCCCAAAAAAGTGATACAAGGACTCCCTGAAACAACATCTCAGGCTCAGCCAAATTGATCACCAACAATGGTCTGCCCTGGCCTCACATCGGGAGGCATGGAGACGCACTATCCACAATGCTGCAGCCTTATTTGAGAACTCACGCCGAACAAGTCTTGAAGAGAAATGACAACGCAGAAAGCATCACAACCTGGAAACATCACCCGAGGAAACCTTCTGCTGTGCTTTCTGCAACCGGACTTGTTTATCTCGGATTGGCCTTTTTAGTCATCAGCGCACTTGCAGAAAGCATGGGATGAGTCCTTCCTGAATCTTCGTTTGCAAAGAAAAATCAGAGAGAGAGAGAGACCTCTGAAATAGAGCCTATAGCACCTGCTATTCCTTGGTGGTCTCCCATCAAAGTACTAACCAGAGATGGCCTACTGCTCCCATAACCACCCAAGCCAGCATGAAAATGACCTGTCCAAGGTACTGAATTTAATTGGGAGGAAGGATAGAGTTCAGCACTTTGGCTAGCTCCTCTAAATTTCAGATCGAGTCCTGGAGGGGATTCTTCGACCCCACTTAGGACTGTATTGCTTTACACTGCTATAGTGCTATTATTCCACTTCAACTGCTATAGCTGCCTCCTGTGGAATTCCAGCGTTTGTAGTTTAGTGAGGCCTAAACTGCAAATCCCAGGATTCCACAGGAAGCAGCCAGAGCAGTTAAAGTGGAAGAGTAGCGCTATAACAGTACAGTGTGATATTGTCTTGAGACAGGAGCCATCAGATGCCCCTGCATTTCTCCTGAACATGCAGGAAATGTTCCCACTGATTTCTTTTTTCCTGATCAGAGGTCTTTCTGTTCAAGGTTCTTGGTGAGATGCACAAGCTTTGCAAGGGACCAGATGGCACCCTCATTGCTTTCCAGAGGGTTATTGGGGGGCAGGGTGGGTTGATCAATCACCCCAAAGTTTCCAGCCATAGTGAGTCTCCTCACCATCACTCTTGATCCCCCACTGCCCCCATTCCTTGCTATCTCCTTCCCTGCAACAATATCAAATGTTGTCAAAGGGATCATATCGCATCGCTCCGGCTGTCTGCTTAGGCCCGGCAGTTAAGTGAACTGTCTCGAAGCAGAAATATTATTTATGAGATAATGCAGTTTAAAGGGAGAGAGAAAGAGAGTGACACAGTGGAGTGAGAGGAGGAGGGGAAGAAGGAGACAGAGGAGGCTGGGGAGGGGGAGAATGGCCTTGCATTGTGATAACTGTTGGCAGCTCCCATCTTGACACCACTCATGCATGTGGGGTTTATTGGAGGGCTTGGGGAAAGGCTGGGTGTAGGACAGTGGCTGATGTCTTTGGGGTGCTTTTGTGAGAGGAGAAGAATGGTGTGTAGCCCTATAGTATACAATGAGTGGAGGAGAGAAAAGTATCTTCCTGACTCATACCTCTAGAATTCAGGGGTCCACCAAAGCACATAGCTAGCCCTACCACTAGGCAAGGGGTAGGCAGCATGTCTCATCATCGGGTTTTCATGGTAAAAGATATTTAGATGTGGTTTACTAGTGCCTCCTTCTGTGCAGTACTAACAAGTACAACCCCTAACTCAATTATTTTTCCATAAAAGTAGACCTCCCCCTCACCTGACAGGATTCTAGCATCAGGGACAGCAATATTATCAGCACAGAAGGAGTGGGGACCAGGACTGCCAGTCTGGGAAGAAGGAATCCCATACCTTTCATTTATTTCATATTTATTCATTTAAAACACTTATCTTTCACCTCCCAACCTACTACACACCCAACCCAAGGTGATGTCCCCTTTTTCAGTGGTAAAAACATTGAAAATATTAAATACACCCTCTAAAGAAAAACTTTTAAAAATATTAAAACAACTCTTTGAAAATATTTTAAAGCCCACTGACAGTTCTCCTAGCCAAAATAGCCACCCTATATTTTAAGGACTGAAGGCCCTTGGTGGGAGCTCCACAGCCAGGGTGCCACTACAGAGAAAGCCCTGTCGCAGGTACCCACCAGCCGAGCCTCAGAGGGGTGGGGAGACATGGAGCAGAGCCTCCACGGAGCATCCCAGATTTCAGGCAAGCTCCTATGGGAGGAGGCAGTCTTTCAGATATCCCAGCCTCAAGCCATAAGAGCTTTGTAGTCCTAAACCAGCACCTTGAATCACACTTTGCACCACCTTTATGAAGGAATCCCCTCTTTGAAACCCCAAGGGTACAAGCTGCCCCAGCAAATTTCCCTCTTCTTTACCGCTGTTAAAAGTGAGGACTTTATGTCAAAATCAGGCTTCAGGTGGATGTATGACTGGATTCAAACTGGATTATTTGCCATGGCTCCTTCCTATGGAATTATGGGATTTGTAGTTTGGTGATGCACCAGCACACTTTGGCAGAGAGGGCTAGAGCCCTTGTAAAACTACAAATCCCAGGATTCCATAGGAAGGAGCCATGGTAAATAATCCAGTTTCAAACTGGATTATTTGTGTAGTGTGGATTTAATCTAGGATGAGGATTTGCTCCCTGCCCTAGAAGAAGTGGGGCAAGGGAACCTTTTGATGACTCCTGTCACCAGACCTCATGAAAACCACTAGATTTCTTTGGCCTTGCTCCTATACTGTACTCTGAAATGCTGCTTCATGTACCTTCGCAAATGTTAAAGGCATGAGAAGATGTGCCGTAGTCATGTCTTGTCCTTTCCTTCCTCCTCCTCTGAAATATAGTTGGCTGTGCTTTGTTGCTGTGTACATTCTCTGCTCCACCCGGTGCTGCCTGCCCATGCTTTGCAGGTGATCAGATCCCATTGCCCTCTCCACTCCCTCCCACCTTGCCTTTTAATATATATATATATATATATATATATATATATATTTCTCCCCTCTCCTCCAATTATCTTTCCCTTTCATCACCACTGGAGCTGGTAGTACAAAGTACCAATTAGCTGGTTTTCAACTTTAATTAGCTTGGAAGGTAGAGCAAATTAAATCCTTTTATCATCTGTTTCAAAGCCCGTTCCCATCAAGCACTCCCCCTCCATGCCCTGAGAATCACCAGCCTTTGAGGGGAAGCTATCCTCACACCCAGGGTCTGCCCCAACCCCTGTCTCTGCCCAGCCACCATAGCTGCCCCACCACCTAGTACGGTGAAGAGCAGAGACCTGGCTGGAACCTATATACCACCTCCCCCCTTCCTCTGAATCCCTTCTGGCCAAACCAGCTGTTGCTCCCAGCAATAAAAGGAAGTTCATTTTCTCAGAGTCTCTGCAAGGAAGAAAAATGTTCTGTATTGTGCAAAATTGTAAGGAGAGGAGAGAGGGAGAGTTGTGCTCATTTTTCTATCTGAATGTATTTTGAGGGTGGTGGTGGTAGTGGATATAGCGTCAGGGTTAAGTGTAGGCAGGAGTATAGCTATGGGAGGGTGGCAAAAAGGGGGCATTGCCACTCCCAATCAAAATTCTACACCCTCCATCATTTCACAGAGGAGAAACAGGATGCATGTGGCCAAGCAACATCAGAGTGTGGTCACAATGGCAAATGTGATTAAGGAAGAAGAACACACACAAAGTCCCCCAAACCCCATTTACCAGTAAGGGGGGTTTGGAGAGGGGGTTTGTCCATAATCCACTATGTAGCATTATAGTTATACTTCTACATAGATGTTGTCTATGCGAGGCAAAAAATGTGGGTTGCTCTGCAATAATGGCAATCTGCAGCAGTTGCTATTTCTCTTAATGGTTTTTTGGGCAGATCGAAGGCATGCGAAGCCATTTGCTGAGCAAACAGGCATGTCTGTGAATCAAGATGGTGGCTGTGAGTGAATTACTCATGTTTTCACTTACCCCAATTTGCTGCTGCCAAACAATTTAAAAAAATATATCCAAGGTGCGAAAGAGTGACTTTTAAAAAAATCAAACAAAAAAAGGCCATTTTATTGCCTTAGCACTTGCTCGCTAAGGCAAACATCCAACATGGTGGCTCCGGGTGCTTTTCATGTGCAGTATATGGTAATTTTGGCCCCTTCTTTCCCAATATGTTGAAATGATGTGGAATCCCATTGAGACAGATCATATTCTCCTCACATTCTAGGAAGAGTATTTTCGCCATTTAGACACCCCATAGTATGTAATGGTCATATAGGATTTACATGTTCTGCATTGGCTCCTTCACTCATGCAAGGCTATACAGCTACTCCACAGCCATGTACAAACTGGCACATAAACTGGCACAGCAAAGGGTTTCAGCAGATCCTGGGAGATTTTTAGGTCTTGCCAGCATCATGCTGCCCTCTGTGTTGCTGTTGTTGTGTGCCTTCAAGTCATTATTGACTTACGGCATTCCCTAAGGTGACCCTATCATGGGGTGTTCTTGGCACAATTTGTTCAGAGGAGGTTTGCCCTTGCTTTCCTCTGAGACTGGCTGAGTGTGACTTGCCCAAGATAACCCACTTGGTTTCCATGGCAGAGCAGGGGTTTGAACCCTGGTCTCCCAGGGAGCATACCAACAAGGTATTCCCTTAACTGAACCACCATAAGTTTTAGCTCAGGCCAAAGTGTTGCCCTGTGAAAGAGGTTCAGAAGAACCTATTTATCACTAGGAAGGCAGCTTTCTTTTTTAAAAAAAGACAGGCGAGTATATCAGGGTCAGGAGAATAAAATAACTCCACAAAGACAAGCAAACACTGCACAGATGACAGCCCAGCAAGATGAAGATGTAAAGCTGGTGGAGTTGGCTGCAGGAGGGTTGAAACCGGCAAGTGTGAGTTGAATGGCATGAGTACATCTTCAGGAGCTAGAGAAAAGGAAAAGAATACATTGGTTATGAGTGTGGGCTAGGCATGTACATTAATCTAAGTGGACTGCATTTCCAAAAATACATGGACTGAGACCCAGCACCAGGAGACATGTGTGTATCACAAAGCTACATCTCCATAGCTATATCTCTCTAGGCTACTCCTCTCAATCCCACCTTGTAAGCTGTGCATCTTCCCCAACACAGCCATTTTGGGGTTGTCAAAGAGTGGGCCTGTGGATCAGCATGATGTGTCCAGCTATTATCATTCAGCTGGAAGCATAATAAATCCCAGGTGCTGCAGTGAAGGCACAGACACATGCATTGTTTATAAGGTAGTTTTGAGGGACGGGGGTTTGATCATTGGGTGGTCAGAACAGAATTTCACCCTGCCCAATGGCTGAAAAATTGGGTAGCAGTGTTGTAAGGAAGGATGAAATTAAATGCACAGACAGAGGATAAGTGACACCAGGCTTGCTGGCAGTACACGTGAAAGAGATCTAGGAGTCTTAGTGGACCACAAGCTGAATATGAGTCAGCAGTGTGATGCAGCAGCTAAAAAAACCAATGCGATTCTAGGCTGCATCAATAGGAGTACAGTGTCTAGATCAAGGGAAATAATAGTGACACTTTATTCTGCTTTGGTCAGACCTCACCTTGAATACTGTGTCCAGTTCTGGGCATGACAATTAAAGAAGGATATGGACAAGCTGGAATATGTCCATAGGAGGGCAACCAAAATTATGGGAAGTCTGGAAGCCATGCCCTATGAGGAGCGGCTTAGGGATCTGGGTATATTTAACCTGGAGAAGAGAAGGTTAAGAGGTGATATAATAGCCATGTTTAAATATTTGAAGGGATGTCATCCTGAGGATGGAGCAAGCTTGTTTTCTGCTGCCCCAGAGAATAGGACATGGAGCAATGGACTCAAACAACAGGAAAAGAGGTTCCACCTAAACATTAGGAAGAATGTCCTGATGTTAAGAGCTATTCGAAAGGGGAATGCACTGCCTGGGAGTGGGGTGGAGTCTCCTTCTTTAGAGGTTTTTAAACAGAGGCTGGATGGCCATCTGTCCAGAATACATTGATTGTGTATTCCTGCATACCTCTCCATTGACGCCCCCTTGTCGTGGGAGAGAGGCTTGCGTACCCTAATGACGTTTTGAGCTATGCTGGCGGTGGCATAATAGCCACCGGTAGGGTCTCCCATGCCAGACAGGTCAAAACCGAAGGGTCTGACAAAGAGCGTCAAAGGGCAGGATGGGCTCTCTAGCCTTGTGGCAACCGTCCTAGGAGAAGGAAAACTCTAATCCCAAACCCGGGCAGATGGTGCTCGTCCAACCCTGTAAGGTCAACCATCTAAGAGAAGGAAACTCTAATCAAACCTACGGCCCGAGGACCTCGCTGCCACGTCCATGCTTGCAAGGCCACGGCAGATGAATCTCTGGTTTAAAGGGTGAGGCCAGTTCTGTGCACACTGCGCTCCACCAGAAAAATTCATTGCACAGGCTCGAAGGACTCGAAGGATTCCTGCATGGTAGAATGGGATTGGACTGGATGGCCCTCGTGATCTCTTCCAACTCTATGATTCTATGAATTGTGGCATTGTAACTTACTAATAGGATGCCATTTTCTTGAAGCTGGTATCTATAAAAAACATGTTTACGAGTCTCTAAAGTCTCATAAACTTTAGAACAATAGATGGAGAATATTTATCTCTCTGGCTTTGCAGTACAAGTGTTTTAGCAAGAGTAAGTGCATGCAGGATCCAGGCACGTTGACCATTTGTTAAATTCCGTGTCTTGAGGATATAATCTAAAAGAACACATGTGTCTACAAGTATCAAATATACTTATTTATTCTCTTTTCCCCCTCTTTTTTCATTCTGCCTTTTTTGGGGGTGGTAATTATATCTTTCAAAAAAACAATAAAATGTTGTTTTTTAAATGTTGGAGAGCTAGAGGCAGTTGTTGGTTGTTGTCGGATGTTGTGGTTGTTGCTGCTGCTGCCACAGGCCTGGTGGGTCATGAAACAATAACTAAATGCTTTCAGTAAATAAAATAAAATTATTGTTATTAATTTGCATCCCACCTCTTTCCCAGCCATGGGAATCACGGAGATAAAAGCTCACAGGAGTTAAAATAGAATTAAGGCATCCATAGAATTAAAAGCCATTTGAAAAACATATCCATTAAAAAGCAGGAAGGATGCACATTGCTTAAAGCCCTTTCACCATAATGTGTTTTCAGCTGAGCAAGTATTTTACCTGAGCAGCAAAGTGGACTTCCTGCTGGGTGAAAACGGAGCTTGGAAAAGTGACTTTTTTGGACTGCAATTCCCAGTATCCCCCAATTAGTGCTGCCTGGAGGATTCTGGAAGATGTCGTCAAAATAAAGGTCTCTTTCGGACAGCAGTGAGATCTGGTGGTTCCGGTGTCAGTGGCGCAGTAAATCCACCTCAGGTTTTAGTTCAGTCTTGAAAGGAGCTATCCGAGGCATTGAATTCTTCCCTGTTGTACCCTAAAGCCTTGATTTTTTCCTAAATTGTCCATCAGGGGAAAAAATCTTGGGAAGATGAGCACCTGCTCTTCAGAGTTGTCATAAAGGTGAACAGTGGCCAGAATCCAATTGGTGTTTTATCCACGCACAAATTCTCTTACAAGAGTAGCTGGACATTTTTGTCCAATGCAGAATGACCATATTAAGTTTAAGGCCGAGGGAGTGGAGTTGCACAACTTATGCCATTGTGCATGGGTTGCATTGTGAATAGATATGTGTTGAATATGGATGCACATTGCACATAGAAAGGCTTTGCACATTGCATGTGGATGTGGATGTTCCTTGGGTTGTGCAATGGCTGTCTTGATTCAGATGTTCATCATTGTCATCGTCATTCTATTCATGTATATTTTGTCTTTTCCAACAATACTGGGACTCAACTTTGCTTACAACTTATTAAAAAAAATACAGATTAAAAATTATACAAAAGCACGTGTAAAAAGGTTTAATATCAATCATTTAAAAATAGTTAGATAACCTGTAAATTACAACCATAAAAATTCATTAAAAAAAATATTACAACCCCAAACCCAGCACAACACACCATTCAAAGTCCATAACAATCAATGTTGGCATTCAACACAAGGTTTAAATGATAGAATTAAAGCATCACCCTACTTTATGCAACCCTGATGCCACATCTTGCCCAGTGTGTTATATGCAGTTGTTGTTTTTTGTAATGCACTCAGCAGACTGAAACAGTTGTGCAAAAGAGAAGTGATCATTAGACTTCTTCCCTCCTCTCGGCACAGGGTTGACCTGGAAGTTTTCCCACAGGTCTTGCAACTCTTCCTTGAAACCTCTCCTTTTTTTCCCCAATTGCAGATAAGCCATTGCCCCAGGGAGGGGCAGGGGGCATTTTTGGAATCTTGGGTGTTGTGATCGCTGCCATACTCATTGTCGGTGTAGCTGCTACAGTCTTCGTTGTGTACAGGCGACAGCAAAAGAGCCGCACAGAAGCTGACAATGACCTGTGAGTACCCTGTGCCCTGCCACAACCTCTTTCCAAAACTGGGGAGTGGTCACCTATTAAGTTTCTATAGAGGGAGAAATACAAGCAGCACAAAGTATTACTGGGGGGTGCTCTCTATTGAATGAGTAGCAATGCAAAGAATACAGGTTGCCCCTCATATTCACAGGGGATACATTCCCAGACTTATCGCAGAAATATGAAATCATGTATAATAGCCTTAGAATACCATAGAATCATGCTGGAGGACCTAGAAAATGCCTAGAGAGGAAGCTTCTCTAGGTATCTGATGCTACTCCATGGTCATGCTGAAGGACCTCCCAATGCCTAGAGAGACCACCTCCAGTGCAACTCTACGATCCTCCATATGCCTAGAGAAAACTTTCCCCTTGACCACAGGTAAGTGAAACTGTGGGCACTGATTCTGCATAAATGGAAGGTGATCTGTACTTGTAATTTTTCTCCTCTCCAATGAGAAATGTTGTCTTGATGCAGCAAGATCACTACCACAATCTACATCAAGAAAATGGACAATAACCACAAGATTATTTTATTTCATTTTAATTTGCATTTCAGGACTTTGTATGAAAAGAAAATCTTTGCACCAAAATCTTTTTGTACAAAAACTTGATTTCTGTGCAGGAAGGAGCAATGTTTGCACAAATTTGTGTATTTATATTGTTAGAAATACACTGCTCTCTGCACAAAAGTGGCATTATTCCAAGTAAAGTCCTGAAGTGCAAAAAAAAAAAAAGTACAAAAAATCTTGTACTCTCATCTGGGAGAAAACTTTTGCAATCATTCATTCTTGCACATGAGAATGGAATAAGCAAAGGTTTACATCCCTGTTAGAGACCTAACAGGTGGCTGTCCATGGTGCTGTTCTCAAGACAAGAGCAGCCTGATGCTCTCACCATTGCTCTCCCCATCAACAGGAGAGGGGGTCATACAGCCATTACAGACTCAGGGTGAAGAATTCACTCTTGCTGCCCCAGTCTCTTCCTTTCTCCTCATCTCCTTTCAGCTGTAAGTGGCTGAATCACTTTTGCACCTCCCTGTCCCAGGCTTACAAGCCTTCATTTCATTTCCCCCTTTTAACTGGGCCAACCAGTCCATTACGAGCATTATGTGTTCTTTCTCCAGAGAAAATTTGAACACATCTCTCTCTCTGTCCCTTACTTGCCCCAGCTTCTTGCAAACTCCCTGGAGGGACAAAGCTTTGAAGACACATCATTGTGTCCAGAGACTGCATGATCTTTTTCCTTTTCTTTTCAAATTCACTGCTCCCTTTTCTCTCAAGCCTAGTCTCATCTTTGAAGCATGTGCTGGTCCTGCACAGGTACTAGCTCACTGTCTGAACACAGAGCCATTGGGAATGCTTAATGCTATTCCAGAAAATGGGTGGAAGGGATTGAATCCTTTTTTAAAAAAATGCAAAAATCATGTGGGTAGGAAGGAGAAGCAGACTTGCCAACATACAATGTCTGATCCTGCCCTAGACTCATTTCCTGTTTGCATCACATAGTAGCGTGGAACAAGTGTGTTAACGTCATTTAAGAAGACGTTGGTTCAAAGTTAAGATGAGTCAACAGAAATACTCTGGCTGAATACTTCAACCATATTGACTGGTCTGGAAAAAAGGTCGACAGACTAATGGAGGAAACAAAAGCCCCTGGAGTAAGTTAGCTGTAATCTTGTGTGAATGCACCTGATCCCTGAAAGATGAATACTGCAATATTCCTAGTATGCATACATAGTGGAGGCTGGTGAATTTTATACCATTGGGACAGTAAACCCATTCTGGATTTTATCCCACAGATGATGAAAGAGCTATTCAAGGTTCTGAACCTGTTTGGTGGATAGTGCCTAGGCTAAAATCTAGAATGGAATCCCCATCCAACTGACATCAGAACTTTTGACTAACTGGATGAAATATACCTCATTGTTCACTAGCAACTCCAAAACACCAGCTGGCAACTGGCTGACTCGGTGTCTAGCCTGGCTTCCTGAGACATTGTCAAATTTCTCCCTCCTTTACTTTCATTCTTTCCAAATTAACTCTTGCAAGCAATGGTGACTGCTTGTTTCCATGTCAGTGGGACAATAAATCTGTTCTTTGTTTTGGTCTGAACTTTAAAGAAACTATCTGAGGTACTGAACCTATTTGAGGGGTGAGCTCTTTTAAAGGTTAGTCTAAAGCCTGGACTGGATTTAGCACTCTGCTCAGATGGGAGGCACCAACCATCATTGCCTGTCAGCGTGGAAGTCTGAAGGGCAGAGGAAAGAGCACGCAAGCCAATTGCCGTTCTCTCCCATGCACAGCTTGGAAATATGGCCTTTGGGGTCTAACTCCCAGAATCCTCAAGATGGCCACAGATTCTGGGAGTTGTAATCCAAAAAAGAACATCCCCAAGTCCCTACCACTTCCATGTGCTGGGCTTGTTTAACCGAGGGGGGGGGTTGTCAATGGACCCCTGGAGAAGCTTGAGCTACCACCCTCCCTTGAAAAATCCCATCCAACACCTCCTCCTGGCTCTCTTGTGTGTTCCAGAACCATGCAACACTGAGATGCATTCAACCAAGAACTTCAGCAAAAAGGAAAGATGCCCATGCAGTTGGCCCTCCACATTTGCAGAGGTTAGGGGCACAGGATCCCTGCAAAACTGGAAAAAGTGTGAATATTTCTAGCCTCCCACCACCAAACCATATTTAACACTCACAAAAAGTACAATCCCTCCCACTGCAGATGCTTTTGGAGTGGCGGGGTTCCTTCACAAGGCAGAAGCTGGCGGCTGGCAGGGCTTTTCTGCTGCCTGCTGCCCTCTGCCATTTTCATTAGGGACTTAGAAGCCTCACTGTATGTTTGCAGTTTCTCTCAGTCTTGTGAGGCTTGCAGTCCCTATTAAAAATGGCATAGGGTGGCAGCAAAATAATCCATGGATAATCAAATCCACAAAAGTTAAACCTGCTAATGTTGAGGGCCAACTGTAAAACCAAATCTGTCATCTCATGGAGAGCAATATTGTAGAGGCTGCTATATTGTACAGTTTGTCCTGCTGACCTCTTCTCTTCCCACAGGATGGACCTTCCCCCCTCCCACAAACCTGCTCCCCCACCTCCCAAGCGGAAGGAAGAGGTGAAAAGTCACCTGACGGCAGAAGATATCCAGGTACCTCCCCATCATTGGACATCTGCGCCTCAGACAGATGTAACTATGGATTTTCCCAGCCACTTGTTGGGGTTGCATTGGCCACCTCATTTAGGAAAGCCTTCAGATAAGATGTAGATGTAGAACACAGTGAGCTGCAGATGTTTCCTAGATTATCTGCCCAACCATTTTAATTCCCAGTAGACTTTTACAGAATGGAGCCAAAATGTGGGTATCCATTGGGCCCTTCCCTTTTCCTTAAGAAACTGCATTAAAACTGGTAATGTGGCTGGCAGAAATATGGGAAGAGAGAGGTAAAATATAGCATGTGTCATCTCCTGTCCATCCCCACCCTCCACAGCCATTTCAATGCCTTCTCTCATGCTGCTCTTATAGGGAGCCATCTTAGCCTCCTACTTGGTCCACCTCTTAATTGGTGATACCTGGGGTTGACCCTGGGACCTTCTATGTACAAGTCATATGCTCTACCACTGTGCTGTGTTCTTTGTTCTTGATGCACCATCCAAATCTCAAAATATTCCCCTTGGCCAAGGAGCATTTCTTTTTATTCTTGCTGAAGAGCCAACCCTCCTTATTGGTCCTGCCTTGGAATAAGGCTTCCTGCAGCATCATGTTGGTAGATAATCCTTCCACCACATGTCAGGGCTAAGGTGTAGACACCTGTTGAGTGGGAGCTAGGGCCCAGATGGGGATGGGGAGCTTAAGACAGATGGAGGGAGCAAGCCATGGGCAAGAGCCAGGAATGACTAACCTTGCCCAGACATGATCTCAGCCTGAATAGAAAGTCTTTATTAATGCTGCACAATGGATTTGGCTCAGTCTCAAGAGAAACTGAACTAAATTCAAACCAACATGGACCTAGTCCAGACTAGATCAGGTTTGCCTGATTTGGATCCAGAGTAGATCGGCATGGTTCAAATTGATCAGAGAGGGCAAGGCTTTGATCACTGTCAATTCTAATTTGCAATCTGGAGCAAGGATTTCACCATTGCTCTCCAGTAACAAAGCTCACAAGGAGGGATTGTTTGTACAATTACATTAAGGAGCTCTTCATTCATTTGCTAGATTTAGCTGTTAGAGCTTGTTAACAAATCATTCCTACAGCAGTGGTGAGAGTTTTGGTGATTGTTGTTTGTCTGCTGAGCTTGGTCACTGAGTCTCTGTCTCTTCACCTGCCAATCTTTTATTTTGCTAATTTTGAGTATCCTAGTGTAATCCTCTTTTGCCTTTCTTGTTAATTTTAAAAATTTGAGTAGTAATCTGTTTATTTGGTATGAGTCTGTGTGTGTTCTAGGTAATGCAAACTATTTCCTCACCACATTGGTCCTAATTTTTGTCCGTTGCCTGATTTGCTTTGTTGCTGTGATTATAAACATCTCTCTTTCTTTCTCTCTCTCTTCTCTGTCTCTGACTTCTTCTCAGAACTCTGTCTGTCTCTGTGTGTGCAATTGTGGTGTTATCTGAAGTCTGCACACAAGCATATTTATTTTGTTCACAAAACACATTATTATTATTATTATTGTATTGTACGTCTAATTCATATTGTGAAACAAAGCAAGCACTATTATTTTATTGCCCATTTCATTCACATTTGTGGAGCAAAGTACTAAATTTAATTTCCATTGTATCTTCTCATTTGTTAAACTTATATATTATTTGCAATTTCAACAGTTATTATTATTACCATTCTATATCTGATCATTAGTTTAATGTAATTTCTCATGAGGCATCTCCGCAGCAGTAATACTAAGAACAGAGGGAGGCAGACTGTTTTGCCTCTATTCCCGGGATGACTTGAAAAAGCCAGGAATTTTGGAGCGCCTGGCTTACAAACTCAGGATAGCACTAGACTAGGAAGGAAGGAAGTACGGTAGGTTTCTATTTGAGCCAGGAAATTAGAGGCAACAGGAAGAAATGGCAGCAGTAACACCATGGCAGAGGCAATCCCTAAGATGTAAGGCAGTCTAAGTTACCGCAAGAAAAGCAGAGCATTGTCTGGTGCCAAAATAAGATGAGAGTGGATCCCAGAATTGCTATTTGCCTTCACTGTAGGCATAAAATGAGTAGGGGATCACTTGTCCAAACACAGCAGAACAAGCAACCTGCTATAATACCTTAAGATAAAGCAGTGAGTGGTTTTGCTCAGGATGAAGGTATGAAAGTCCCAGTCCTGTGCCCTGGATAAGGAGGGGGAGATGGTGAAGGGCAAGTTTGGAGTCATGAGATGGAAGTGTCCATTGTCAATCCAGACACCAAACCTCTTGGTGTAGCATTGGATATGGTTAACTCCGTGGCCCTTGCTGTGCTCTTAGGGGCAGCATTTCAGCTCTGAACCTTGAAGAAGCATAATGCCTCCAATACTAGGGGACCAGGCCTACCTGGAAGGGGTGTTTGATTCTGACTTAAGTGCCCGTTGCTCTGACTCTCTTTCTGCATGTCTGACTACCTCTGCCAACTACTGCTGCTGCACAGTGCCCACCTACCTGCCTCAGTGCAATACTTCAGTCCAAAACATTATGCTAGATTTTTTTTAGCTCTGCTCCAAGAGCTCTAGGAATGTGTCCTCAATACCAGGAGGACAGTGTCATTCCTTCCAATCCTGCTCCTCACCACCATCAAAAAAGCAAAAAGCATGAATGGGGAATACTGAGCATTCAATAAGTCTACATGGTTTTAAACTATTTTTTTGGGGGGGGGAATCACAAACGTTCATAGTTCCTACCACAACACCCTCCAAATTACCTGTATGCAATTTGGCAGGATTAACCCATGCTTTCAGATCTATCATGTCTTCAAATTGTGCAGATATCTGTTAAAGGTGGGGGGATCTTATATAGCCATCCTAGTTACTCTGTGTGAGTCAATGGGAGGACCAAAGATTTGGATTTCTGAGTCGTGACTTAAACTCAGAGATTGAAACATGGCCATATCAAGCTTTGTACTAAGTGTGTGCTTGTGTGCATGTGTGTAGCGTGATTCTTTATAGTCCCTGATATTGAGAGCCTGAGCAGCTGAAGCCATTCCCATTCTCGAAAAACAGTCACAGCCCCAGCTCCAACCTGAAATTATGGTGGTTCATCACACAGGGCGGCAGCACCTAGTTATGGATTCCTGGTTCTTAGCCCTGGCAGCTCACCATAAGAAATGCATTTACTCGGAAGGGAATTGGATGGTCTTTCATTGTTCACCCTCAATCTGCTTTGAGTTCTGTTGTTGACTTAAAAGACAAAAGAGTGTTCTTCTGTTGACTCATATATGGGGACGGCAGAAAAAAAAGCGAAGGGGAGGGAGGGACATGGGTCCTGTCTACATGACAGAAGTAAACCAGTTTGACACCACTTTATCTACCATAGGTCTATCCTATGAAATCCTGGTATTCGTAGTTTTGTGAGATATTTAGTCTTTTCTATCAGAGAACTATGGAGCCTCACCAAACTACAAATATCAGGATTCCATATATTTTATTCATTCATTCATTCATCCATTCAATATCCTGCCTTTCTCCCAATATAGGAACTCAAGGTGGCTAACAATGAATTTTAAAACAATACATAAACATTAAAAATATAAATATGATTTTTTTAAAAAAAACAAATTAAACAATTTAGAATGTTAAAACGTTTAAAATATTAAAATACAATAAAACTATATACATCTTAAAAACAAAACTACACAGCACTTACAAGCCCAGCCTCCATCAAACTGTGAATGCCTGATGACACAAGAATGTTTTTACTTGTTTTCGAAAGGAGAACAGAGATGGGGCCATCCTGGCCTCTCTAGGGCGGGAGTTCCACAGTTGGGGAGCAGCCACCAAGAAGGCCCTCTCCCTCGTTCCCACCAAACAAGCCTGAGATGGTGGTGGGACAGAGAGAAGAGCTTCCCCAGATAATCTAATGGCTCTAATGGGCTCACCAAGTTCTAGCCATAGGCTAGAACTATGGTGGATAAAGTGGTGTTAAGACTGTTGTATTTCTGCACTGTAGACAGGCTCATAGAAAGAACACTGCTCTCCTGGTGGGAAATAGGCTCCGGGAGCTGGAGTCCTCCAACGTATGGAGTTGCATATCCCTCCCATGACTGGAAGGCAGATTCCAAGTGCTGAAGTATACTGCCATGACCATTCACTGGCAGAGAGGGGCAGGAAGTGCCCAAGCAACATGTCTATTAAAAGAGAGCTGATGCCACATTCCCAGATCTTCTGCAGATCTCTCTGAAAAGTGTTAGTTCTCTTCTCCTGGCTGTAGCTGGGTGCTGCCTCCTACCGTCTCTTCCTAGCCAATGAATGTCTGGTGGGTTAGCGTGGAGAGTTGGATATTGTGCAAGGAGTTAGTGAATATCTCCTTCCACAACATCTCAAGAAGGACATATGCTTTTGTAATCCAAGCTTCTGCTCATATATGTCACCACCAAGAGGATTCCGGCCACAGTATATACCGGAATATATATGATTTGATGCCTTTCACTGGGGCTGGTGGGCTGGTGGGGATTCTTCACCCTGGTTGCCCCTGTGACATCACTTTCTGTCTGTGCTTGGGTTGGGATTTCTAATCTGCGCTCTTGAACCTTACTTACCCCCCCCACCAACCGCAGGTTGTGCACCTGGACAACATGAAGGAACCTGAGGAGGAGATCCAGAAGTTGCCACCACAGCCCCCCTACTACGACATGGCTGCCACTGAGCCTGCCCCTCAATCTGACAAGATGGTAAGGACAGAGGCCATGAGAAAGACTTGCCCTTGCACAGCCTCCTCATTCTGCCCTTATCTAGGGCCTCCATGTAGCACTCAGCACCCTGGAAGTCAACTGGAGGGTCAAACTGAGGGACTCCCCAAGTTGCTGGGATTCCTCTCCTAGGTGAGGAGTGGGGCCAGCTCTACCATAAGGCACAATGAACTAGCTGCCTTCCATGGCAGATGCTGCTAGGTTAAGGAGGCACTGCGAGATGTGTTGGAGGGCAGAGTTGTGTGTGAGCCGAGTGGCCTTAAGCTGGTCTGCTGCCACCAGGGCCGTGTTGTTGACACGCCCCAATTCTAGCCCTCTGATCCCATTCCAACTGCCATGTCCACCTTCTGTAGAATCAAGAGGTGTATAGTTCCATGAGGTACCAAGTATTTTCTGCCAGACAGCTTTAATACGGGGGAGAGTATGAGAAAATTCTAAGGAACTGCCTAAACTACAAATCCCAGGATTATGTAGGATAGAGCTGTACAGTTACAAGTGGTATCAAAGCTATAAATGTACAGTGTGGATGCACTCCATTGCACATATGGAGATTCTTCCATATGTGAAATGGTGGTCATGGGGTGAGGACATCTTGTCTTTTAACCTCAGGCAGAAAAATTTCTAGGGCCAGATCTGACCAAGTTCCTCTTCTCAAAAGTGGACTTTCCATTAAAAAAAAAAATCCTTCATTTTGTCTCAAATTCCTGGTCACTGCTCTCAAGAGGAGAAGGAAATTCCTACAGCTGCACATGATCTTCCAGGCCTAGGAATGAACCTTCCCCCAAATTGGGGCATGATTCTGTGTCCTGTCAAGATGAGAAATTGCAGAATTCCCCAGCCACCATGGCCAGTTGTTGTGCTGGTTAAAGAATTTTAACCCCCAAAAGTCACTTTCCCCCCAAATGGGAATCAGTAGCAATGTAAGAAACTACGGCTGCTGCCACACTACAGAAATAATGGTTTGACACCACTTTGACTGCCATGGCTCAATGCTATGGAATTCTGGGATTTGTAGTTTTGTGAGTGATTTAGCCTTCTCTGTTGTTGCCTCACTCTGTGACTGACTCTGGTTGCTTTCAGTCCCTGCTGTTGTTGCCCTGTGCATTTTGGGAGAGGGCAAGCAAAGTCTTAGATTGTTTTAGAAACTGCAAAGGAGGGAGGAGGGGGAAGAGAAGGAAGAAGGCTCTTTCTAGGTCCCAGCAGAAGACTTTGGGCCCTAGCAGAGCCAGGAAGACATGAAGAGAAGGAGGGAGGGAGGAGAAGAGAGGGAGAGAGAATGCCTGGCAGATGGCTTGTCTCTCAGGCAGAGCATGCTGGCATTTTCCAGCTAAATGAGGACACGGTTTTTCAGCAAGGTCTTGTTTTGTAGGAATCTGTTTTAGCTCCAGACAGGATGATGATCATGTAAAGCAGCAGCAGCAGCAGCAATAGGTACCAGGGAGATTAAGAGGGCCAGCACAGGTGCACGCAGGAGGGCAGGAAGGAATATAGAACAGGTGAGGCAAAATGATGGCAAGGAAAGGAGCCGTGGCACTTTCCAAATGTGAATGCTCAAAACCAAAGATCAGCTCCAACATGTGCCTTTAGGACAGCGACCATAGCAAAGTCCAGCTCATCTGGCTCTGAAGACAAATGGGCAAATTTTCAGAGTTGCTATTGTAACGGAGAGGAAACTTTCCCAGGTTACCAAAAAACAACAACACAAAATTCAAAACCCTAGATCAGAGAAAGAGGAGCAGTTCAGGGAGCCAGGCTTTTCCTTCATGGGCCCTAAACAGCAGTGTGCAGCCTTCAAGGGTGGTGGGTGCACCATCACACCCATTCATGCATAAGCAATGTACAGTACACAGCGTTTTGTGAGACACAATGTATGGGGATAGCAAAAATAGCTTTAAAGAATATAGGAACAACAACCCTGCTTGACTTGGCCCAAGATCCAGAGACTTGTGGCGGGGGAGGGGAGAGTGGATGATAACCGCAGAATCCCACTGACCATGCTTAGTTTCTGGGACTTGTAACTATTCAAACTCTGCAAAAGGTCTCTCTAGTCTAGCATTCCAGTAGGCCACCTTGGGGAGCCCAGAGGTGGGACATGAAGATGATTGTTTTCTCCTGTGGTTTCTTCTTCTGAGAGGTACAGGAAATGATGCCATGTCACTTCCTAGCACCCTTTTGAGAGGGACTGCAGAGGAAAATGAGCATTTTGGATTGCTGGGGGAGCTGTGGTCTGTACGGGTGGGGTGGGGAGGAATTAGCCCCTGGCCTCCACACTGTTGCCCACTGCTCCAGTACAGGGGTTGTACAATGAAAGCAAAGCATAGCCCTGCTGGTGGGTACTTAAGCTACACTGCAGCGATGTAGGATCTCACCCATTAGACACTGATGCAACGGCACAACCTTAGGGCCATGCTATTTCTATATTCAATCCCTTAGAGAAGAAATTGGATTTTCCCCCACTCTGCTTTGCTCAGATTCTGAAATGGGATGGACTTTGGCACTTTTTGAGTGCTCTGTTCAAGGCCGCTGATGACCCCAGCCACCGGCACCATGCCCCCCCCCCCACACTTGCTCTGGTGGCTGGCTCCCTTCCCAGCTGACCTCGAATCAACAGTAGGCCTTCTACCCTGGCAGAACTGACTGTGATGTAGAGCTTTCTCCTCATCCGCTTCCATGCTGGCTTCTGCCACCATCACCATCCTGCCAGAAGGTGGTTCCAGGGATTTTGAAAAAGGCAGATAAAGGATGTTGGCAGGAGGGCAGGCAGCCTTATCATGAAAGGAACAGGGACTTATGCCTTTGTGCAGCAGAACAAGAGGGAGAACAAGGTACCAGCTCCGCCCCTGTTTCCACAGGTCATTGTGTTTGCCCTTGTCACAATGGCAGGGGAGGTTTCTATGTCACTGGGTTGGTTGGAGGGGGGATGATGAATGTGCTCTGTGGTACAGTCTAAACTTTAACCAAGCTATCTGAGTCACTGAACCTACATGGGGGAATAGCACCCAGCACCTTGGATAGCACTTTTAAAGTTTAGACTGAAATCTAGAGTGGATTCACACACACAAACACACACACACACACACACTTACTTACCAGTTACCACTACCCACCAGATAAAGAACATGGTGGTGAACCCTAGCTTAGGAGACTGGGAAGCTGTGTTTCATTGGATCAGGCCAATGGGTTTTCCTTGGGTTTTCTCCAGGCTGTGAAGCCATGTTCTGGAAGAGTTTCTTTCTGATGTTTCTCCTGCACCTGTGGCTGGCATCTTCAGAGAATGGTGGCATAGGGTGGGGTGGTGGGTTATATACTGTGAGTCCCTGTTGGGGAGGATATGTACATTTGTGTATTTGAATGATTAGTTTCTGGGTGGAGATATGCAAGGAGGATTATTGTCTGTTTGGCTAATCCTCCTTGCATATCTCCACCCAGAAACTAGCCATTCAGGTTCACAGTATATAAACCACACACACACTCCTACCCAACCATTCTCTGAAGATGCCAGCCACAGATGCAGGTGAAATGTCAGAAAGAAACTCTTCCAGAACACGGCCTCACAGCCCAGAAAAAAAACCAAGGAGAATCTATGGATGCCGGTCGTGAAAGCCTTCGACTTCACAGGTCAGGCCATTGTTCCCTTGAAGTCCCGCCAGGAGAAGTCGAATAGTGCATCAAGACTACAGAAGTCAAGACTGAACTATAAGAGAGCAATGGGCTGATGCAGTGAAACACAAGGGGCTGATCTGCAATCTTTCCTAACAAGTGCTTCACAGAATGAGCGGGGTATTGATCACAATTGTGGAGGCTTCCTTACTGCCTCCCTAGAGGCACACAGCTTTGGCTACCCACATGCATGCACACGCACACACACGCACACAAACACAGAGGCACACAGAGCCCCCAAATCACTGCAACCATAGATATTAGTATCCTATATTATAAGGCTGCCATAAAAAGCTTCACCCTGGAGTTGTTTGCATGACAGCAAATATTCTGCACAAAATTGCTGGAGAAAGATTAGGGCAATGACATCATTTGGGGAGCAAGGGTGGTGAGAGATTGACTGGGAGAGAGTGGAAAAGGGACAGGGAATAATGAGGACAGAGTATCAGGCTCTCTCTCAGGGATCACAGCGTTGGCCTACTTTACTGAATTGTTGTAAGGATTAGCTGCTAAGGTGTGATGTTCACTGAATACAAAAATAGAGCAAAATATATGGGATGCAACTGCTAAGGGAGAGGCAGCATGGTGTAGTGGTTTGTGCATTGGACTAGGACTCTGGATACCAGGGTTAGAATCCCTGCTCATCCCTGGAAACCCACTGTGTGACCTTGGGCAAGTCACACTCTCTCAGCCACAAAGGAAGCAAAGACACCCCCCCCAAAAAAAAATCTTGCAAAGAAAACCTTGAGATAGGTTCACTTTAGGGTTGCCATAACTCTAAATTGACCAAAAGCAGTGGTGTCCAACCTGTAGCCCTCAGGTCCAGGTAACCAACTCCCAGAAACCTGAGCCAGCTGGTCCAATGGTCAGGAATTCTGGGTGCTGTAGTCCAAAACACCTGGAGGGCCACAGGTTGGACACCACTGACCTAAAGGCACACAACAATGAAGTGCCAAGGAGGAGGAGGAGGTATACTCTTCATGCCTCCCAAAAGACTGTTTGGAAGAAAAATGAGAGAAGAGGTCCAGCATGTGTGAATGTGTCCCTTTCTGAGGCTGGGTCTTTCACACAGCTGGAACCCAGGGGAAATCCAGGGAATGGTGTGTGGCAACAAAAGAGGGGGGGAAGAGGAAAGGGGCAAAAAAAGGGAGAAGAATGGAGAAAAGAAGAGTAGAACATAGCCATGGGAGAGGAGAAGGTGGGGAAAGGACAGAAGAGCCAAAAAACTAACCGTAATAAATTGTCCTTTTTGTTTGGGCTATGGAAGGGAAATATAAAGAGAGAGGTGGAGAAATCAGAAGAGGAGAGAGCTTGCAAAACAGCTCCCCTTTGGGGATTCCATCTTCCAAAATTCCCCCAGCCAGCATGCAGGCAAAAAAACCCAAGGAACTTTTCCAAGCTATGGGAGAAGAAGGAGAGGAAATTGTGATATTCTGTCAGCATCAAAGTACTGGCAGAATCTGGCAGCAACTTCCCACTGTGTCCAGTTTTAACTGATCATTTCAGACCCACAGAAAGAGCCTTTCCCACCCACTGGGTTCTTTGCTTCTGATTAGGGGAAGAAGATGGATGATGAGGATGAATCTGGTTCCCTTGAAGAGACAAGCTCTTGCAAGTCAGTCGTCACCTCCCCCCCCCCCCAGTGTGCTAGGCTATATATTTCTGTTCTTTTCTGAGCTGGGGAAGCAGATGATTATGGACTACTCTTTTTCTCTCCTCCCCTTTCCTCCTTGTGGAGTGCATTGGCAAGACATCCCTGTGATGTCTTTTCAATCCTGCTCCTTTCTATATTGAAAAACTCCACATTGCCAGAAGCAGAAAATGAGTGAAAATTTGAGGGTTATTGTTTTGCTTTTGGTCATCTCAGAGGGACAAACAAGACGTAATGTAGGTGACAGACGTGGGAATCAGGGCTGTCTGGTTGGAGATGTAATGGTCAAGAGGGGAGAAGGAGCTGAACTATTTCTAGGGGTGTAGAGAGCCGGTGTAGTGGCTTGAGCAGTGGACTATGACTCTGGAGACCAGGGTTTGAATCCCTGCCCAGCCGTGGAAGCCCACTGGGTGACCATGGACAAGTCACACTCTCTCAGACTCAGAGGGAGGCAATAGCAAGCCTCCCTCTGAACAAATCTTGCAAAGAAAACCCCATGATAGGTTTGCCTTAGGGTTGCTTAAGTTGGAAATGACTTACAACAACATTCAACAACATACAACAGCATACAACAACAGCAGCTATGGGGTGTGTAGCAAAATCAGGGCATTGAACATCCACTCTCCCCCCCAAAAAAAATTCTGTCTCCCAAATGAAAATTTTCTTCAGCCCCCAGATTTCTAGCACTGCACAGAGCGTAACATTGGAAATTGTTCACACCCAGAACTCTTCTATTTGCTATACAGTTGGACCTCCATATCCGTGGAACCAATATTCGCAGTTTCAGTTACCCACAGGACACACAACAGCACAGCTACCATAGAATCTTCCTAGAAAATGCCTAGAGAGGCATCCTCTCTAGATGTTTTCTAGGTTCTCCAAGGCAACTCTATGGAATTTGTAACCAGAAACTGAAAGTTTCATGGTCAAGAGAATACAGTAGTTATTTGGGTGGCAATGCTCTCATTTTACACCCCCTCCAATAATTTCCCTACCTATGCAATCCCCTGCTCCTCACACACCCCTCTGCTGTATATAAAATCTCCCCAGAGTTTCTCCCTGGAGTGTTCCATGATTGGATGTAATTTTTACTAGGAGGGGAAAAAACTAACCCTTCGTGAGCTCATGAGTTCAGATGCCTGTTCTTGCCTATGCTGACCTTTAACTCTCCTCCACTTCTGTCCCCACCTCACACTGTAGGAATGAATGCTGGCCTACATTGGGTTGTACCACAAAATGTCTGAGTGCCTTCTATGCCTTAGTTCCAAACTGCTCGCCATCCTTCATTTCTTCATTTCTTCCTGAATTTCCAGGAGAAAAAGTCTCGGCAGGCCTTAACAAATCCAGTCAAATATCAATCCAGAAGAGCAAGATAAATTTTCCAGAGATAGATTTGGATTCCAGGGTAGGTCTGGAGTGGATCAGTCCCCTCAAGCCCTACGTGAGCATAATCTGGAGCTATACCTACCCCCTTATTTCCAGGAAGTTGTATGAGATGAGAGCCATGGGAAATACCTCATGC
The DNA here is from genome assembly GCA_030847615.1 of Gambelia wislizenii. Lineage (NCBI taxonomy): Eukaryota > Metazoa > Chordata > Lepidosauria > Squamata > Crotaphytidae > Gambelia > Gambelia wislizenii. The sequence continues at coordinate 39,416,916 of JAUMIR010000007.1, forward strand.
TAAGGACGAAGATAAATATGGATCCAGTTTAGAGGGAGACCTGGGGGACACAGTCAGTTCAGTGCTATCAGCTCTGCTGCCTTCCCCCTTTGCCTCAGAATAGCTGCCTGCTGTGCCAAAATTCAGCAGCTGCAGTTTGTGCCACCATTGGATAAGCATGTTCCAATGCTGGCTTTATAGGCCACAAGAAGGAACTATCTTTACCCATCAACCAGTTAAATCCTACTGACAACTAGCATAGCATTCTCTTACTTTACATTAACCTCAGGTTTCAATGGACCAATAAACTCTGGCCTCTTTGATTTTCTTTCTCTGGGAGCTACTTTTGATGCCTGGCATGGAGAGCTTTACTGAGACAGGTTGACAGGTGTGGGTTTTTCCCTTCCATGTGTCGAGACTATGGTTTGCCCTGACTGTATTGTGCTGAAGGCCAGCCAAATGTTCCTTGCATAATCTCTGCAGCAGGGAAAGCCAAAGACTAAAGAAAGGTCTAAAGGTAAGCACAGGTCTTCCTGTTTTGCCCATGTAGAACAATTTGCATTCCAAGTACATTCTTTTTATAAATAGCTTCCTTAACTGCACCCTTTGATGGCCACCCTCTTTTTATTTGATGTCCTCTGCTGTCTGCCTAGTCAGCTTCTTCACTTGGAACTTTGGAAAATGCCAAGCAGGTGGGTGGGCCATCTTCGACTTCACCTCCAGCAGTAAGCTACCCTGGGGATGCCCCTGACTGCATTACTCTGCATGGAAGACCTTTCCCTACTACATTTCTCTGCCTGTTGGGCATGGAGAAAAATACAGAAAGGAGATGGGTAGCATGCCGTGGGATCACTTATTAACGAATGGAACAGAAGCATTCCACCACCTTGCTGTGGAAGAGAGAGAGAGAGATCCAAGTGAAGATTATGGTCCTCTGAGACAGTTGGAGCCAATTACTCAGCAAATCAGCCCTTCCAAGCAAGATGCTGTAAAGTGCTTGTTACAGATCCATAAACCACTTTGAACGGCCTTCTCTCAGCTGGTAAATGGCTGTGAACCATTTGGAAAACAGGAGGGGGATGTTTTCCGCAAGGAAACACCATTTGCATAATCTCTGCAGCAGGGAAAGCCAAAGACTAAAGAAAGGTCTAAAGGTAAAAGGGGTGCATACGACCTGACAATATATGGAGAGACACATCTGGAGTATGAGCCCTTTTTTTGCAATGTGGAACAGTAGCTCCATCAAGAATGCAGTCTAAAATTTCCAGTCTTAAAACTGGGGAGAAAGAAGCTTCTTTGATCATAGCTCCTCCCCCCCCCTTCCCACTTCAATGGTAGGAACATCTGGTTCAGCAAAATTGTTTTCTGAGATGTCAGGGTGCTGGCAGTTTACAAATGGCACTTTACTGTAATACAACAGTTGTATGGCACTTTTAAGATTGCAAGTTTTGTTTTAGTGGAGCTTTTCTGGTATAAAGTCCACTTCCCCAAGTACACGGACAATTTCATGGGCATATTTCATCCCTTACCACAGACAAACAAAACTGAGCATGCTTTTAGGAGACCAATGAGGGGCATGAAAAAAAATCAGTCTTGTGCATTGTGCAGAACAGTTCTTTGACTCTGCCACAGCATCACTGCATAGACTTCATAAGATGTGAGGGCTTCCCACTTGAAAAATGAGAATAACAGAAACATGCACTCTGGAAAATCACCTGGTTGCACAGGATCATATATCTGAATGTTCCAAGACAGACAGACAGATAAAAAAAAATAGGTAGAAATAGATAGATGGATGAACGATGAATGGATGGATGATATGCAGGCCGAAAAACCTTTAGAGATTAGATAGATAGGTAGATAGATAGATAGATAGATAGATAGATAGATAGATGTAGATTTCTCTATATAATCAGGCTGCCTTCCTTCTGAGAGGCTAGCTTTTATCTGAAGAGAGACTTAAAGCAAAAAATTGGGGAGCATTTCATTGTGATTTCTGTTCCCCACTTGCCACCAGAAAAGCTGAGAGTGGTTTTGATTCACACCAGCCAACTTTGCAGGGTGGTTGTTTGTTGTTGTGACAAGAAATGCACTAAAAATGACAAAGCCATTTGCAAATGAGAATGGATGATTTATAATGCCTAACGTTTTAGCAGGCAGATATTCAGGACCTCAATGTGATGCGGGATGCCGGTTTTTACTGTTCATTTTTAAACCTTTTTTTAAAACAAATATCTCTTCCTCACTATCATTCTTTATTTTCTTCTTCACTCTGTCTCACCCCTCCCACATGTCCCCCCCACCTCCCTCTCTGTCTCTTTCTTTTCTTTCTTGGCATGATCCCATCGGTCATGTGTGTCCTGTCGGTGTGTGTCACATTGGGTGTGTGTCCGTCTGTCCCTCCCACATCTCTCCACCCTGGTGTCTCCTCACATGGCGCACCTTCTTCCCACCCTGTCTCCTTCTTCCCTTCTGCCCTGACTCCCCTCTTTCCATGCCTCACTGCTCTCTCATCTCCAGAACCCGAGCAACAGCAAGGACTCCGACGTCCAATACGCAGAGTTGGACACCTCCGCTCTGGCGACGTCGCCCAGCCCCAGGACTTCGATCCATGCTGGTGGAGACCTTGTCGAGTACGCAACCATCCAGGCTAACTTATGCTAGCGCATGACACTGTAGGCCTTTCCCTCCCTCAGATTCTGGCTTCAAAGGTACACAATCAAAGCACTTGGTTCCTCGCCTTCTTTATCCTGCCTGCTTCTCTGCCTTCCCCTCGGTGAAGTCTGGCTTGATGTCTTTTCTCCCCTCCACAACTCTTCCCCTGCCATTTTTTGTGGAATGGCTCTTCCCTCCACATACCATCTTTCCTCTCCCTTCTCTCTTCCCCTGCCATGGGTGTGCATGCTCCTCCTAATGGATGGTATCTCTCCCCCCACTCCACACACACCCTTTGGTGTGTCCTGTGTAAATGAGTGAGGGGCTTCCTCCGAGGCCTGGCCTTGTGCTGTTTGATGCATGCCGGGGCTCTTAGCAGCATGGCCTGCTTGCTTTGGGGCTGTGGAGGAGAGGAAAAAAGAGGGCTGGGGTGGAAGGAGAAATTTTTTTTTTTTGGAAGAGAGAGTTTTTCTCTCTCCTTTTGTTAACCCAAGAGAGGGAAGAGAAAATGAGAGAGATTTTGTTCTGAAGCTCTTCAAGGGTGGCGGTGGGGCCGTAAGGCAGAGAAGAAGGCACTTGGTTCCCATTTGAAAGGGACCTGAGAGAAATGGACTGCGGGGAAATGAATGGCAGAACAGATGAATTTGGCCTCAAGGAGATGACAAGAGGACTTTAGCTGAGAGAACACCCTGGCCCCCACTGCTCTCCACCACTTCTATCAGCTTGGTGGGTAGGGGGTTCTCTCAGTGAGAGGACATATGAGGGAGATGGGTCAGAGTGCCTGCATCGATCGGCAAAGAGAGCTCTGTGCCTGGAGAGGGCTTTTTGGCACTGAACAAATGCTTAAGTTAGTTGGGAGAGCAAAGAGAAAGAGAGGCAAAGGAAGCTGTGAGCTTGGGAGGGGGGGTCTAGGAAGGGTTGGGCAACTTGTCCAGGAGTAATTTTCTTGTCCCTGGGACCCCGTCTCTAGAGAGAGGAGGATCATAGGCAGCCAAAGATGCTTCCCTCAAAAAATGGACAGGGCTAGAAGTTTTGAAAAATGGGTACTTTTGTTGTCAGTACAGGGGGGAGTCTGCCACCTATTTAAAAGATGAATGACCTTTCCCGGAAACTTTCAGAGGCCCTTATACACTACAGGATTATCACACTATGGTTCCACTTTAACTGCCATGACAACATCCTGTGGACCTCCAGTTGGGGTGTGTGGTTTGCAGAGGCACTAGGACTCTCTGGCTGAGGATGCCTGCCCCGAAATGGCAAATCCTGGGTTTCCACTGGATGTTGCCATGGCAGTTAAAGTGGAATACAGTAGGACCCCTGTATCCACTGATTCATTATCCACTGATTCAATTATGCACGGGACACAAAACAGTATACCTACCATAGAGTCTTCCTAGAAAATGTGTACTTTCTAGCAATTTTCTAGGTTCTCCAAGGCAACTCTATGGTATTTTAAACGGGAAGTCCCATTATTTTCAATGGTGTTCACTATTATCCATGGTTTTTTGTATCCACGCCCCCCCCCCCTAGAATCAATCCCCAGCAGATACAGGGGCCCTGCTGTATAAAACTACTGTATCATTGTTTGTGTGAAAGGGCCACAGGAGAGGCAATGGGAGCCCTCGTGGCACAGTGGTTAAATGCCAATATTGCAGCCACAATGTTGTGAGTTTGATCCAACAGGGCTTCAAGGTTGACTCAGCCTTCCACACTTCCATAGGTCAAGTCAGTAAAATGAGTACCCAGTTTGTTGGGGCAATTAGCTAACGCATTGTAAACCTCTTAGAGAGTGCTTAGCACTATAATGCAGTATAGAAAAGTGCTGTTGCTATACAGTTTTGTTTTGTCAGAAATAGGGTGCACTGGGGAGTTTGTGGGGGTCAGGGGCCACAATAACAGTCCTAGGAGACCACATGGACCTGACTTTGCCCACCCCAATATATGTGTGTATGGGCTATCACTGCTGTTTTAGGATCTACCCTGACCATTTGCCTTCATTTGAGAGCTTTGCCCACAATCAGGAGCACATTGGAGCTCCCGGGCAGGCCTGGTCCACTCAGGCACCAAAACTAGGAGGTGGCAGCAAGGGATTGGAGGTGAATACTGTATGCTACATAGCCTATCGTGTGGCCTCCTAGTAGGGTTGCCATAAAGAAAACTGGAGAGGAATCCTGTACGTTTAATAAATGTTTAGAGGAGGAAATTTTAGCAGGTGTCAATTATCACACAACCAGAGAATAACCAGGAACTCTGTATTGGCCCTCCACATGTGCTGTTACTTCACATACCGTATTTTTTCTTGGCCTGGCTCTTATCAGAATTTGGAAAAGTTCTTTCATTCAAGTACACTTCCCAGAAGCCCCAAGCTGGCTGAGGCATCCTGGAGTTGGAGACCAGCTCCTAACCTGCAAGGAATTTGGAGAAAACACTTCTCCAGATTTTAATTTGCTTGCAAATAATGGGATTTCTATCTAAACAAGGATTTTCCAGAGCATTCTCAATGACCGACAATGTTGGATTTGGTGGGTAGTTGAATAAAAGGATGTAATAGCACTGAATTATCTGTATCCTCATGGCTTAACAAATTTATAGGGGCTTAACAGTGCCTCTTGACTTTTCAATAATATAATTCAGATCTGAACTTGTCAGCATTTATAATGTGTTGAAAATGTAGCCAGGTTTTGAATGTGTGCTATTTCTCACATATCAGGACAAGGGAGAGAATCTGGGAGGTTACATTTCTTGCTGATTGGGTTACGGCATTTAATTGATTTGTTGGTTATATTAATAATTAGAATATCTGAATTGATAGAAAAGATGCTCCTGATTAACCAGGCAGCACATCTTCTTTAAAAAAATGAATTATGATTGATGAAAGCATTTGCAGCTGTACAGAATGTTAGAAGAGGTATTCTTTTTCTAATATATGGGAGGGAAACAAGAATGCTGTTTTTCATTAGTTCACTGTTGTGGCATACAAAAGCTTTCCCTAAAAACCAGAAGGGTTTTTAGGGAAAAAACCCTAAAAACCTTTCTTCAAGATCGTTGTTAGTCACATGCACATTTTCTGGAGAATTAACCAGATTAATTAGTCAATTAAAACACACATGATTAATTGACTAAAATTTCTTTAATAGGGTGAAATGCCTGAGGTTGTCAAAGCCTTAAAAGTCAAAATTCACTTTGAAAGAGGACTTATTTTTAACACGGAGAGGGAATGCAAGAATGACTATTGCTTAGTTCAGCCATGCCCAGACTGCAACTCCCATTATACCCAGATGTTGATGGGGATGATGGGAGTTGTAGACTGACACGAAGGATGCTTGATTGAGGAAAGATGCTTTAACACAGCTGATATACCCACAGAAATTTTAATGTGTGTATCTCTTACTTCAGAGCTCTGGAGGGAATAGGTCCTATTTAATGGGGGTGGAACCTAAAGCGGCACCAGCAATGGCTGCTAACCACGCAATGGCAAATAGCATTCTCCCATTGCACCCCCATTGGTCACCAGTCAGTGACCATTGGGGATGAAGGAGGAGCTTTGGTTAGAGTTCCATAGGGCTTGTCTAGATGGGCTGTTGACACATCTTGCCACCATCCAGGAGTCCACACAATGCAGGACTCTTATCCTGTTTTGCTTCTGGGCAGTCCTGATGACACTTGGGCAAAGATGGGAGGAAGATGGGGCAAAGCCTGTTAAACTGTTTCATCAAAATAAAAACCACCTCATTTTGGAAAAAAAACAGATTGGGCCCCATGGGACCGCAGGAGTCCATACCGGCACGCTGGCCTGTTTCCACTGCCACTGCTGCTGTCATGCGTTGCACTCTCCAAAGCAAGGAAGGAAGTCTTCAGTGTGTGATCAAGGCTGGTCACATGCATGGGGCCTTGGTCACATGCTGTGGGCCTCCTTCCTGGTTTGGAGGGTGCGGCATGGATGGCAGTGGCGGCAGTTGCAGAGACAGGCCCGTATGTCAGTGTGGACTCCATTCCGTTGCATGCAGGTAATGGAGGGACCTGATCGAGGGTCAGAATGTGCTGGCAGGAAGGCGGCATATTCTGGCCCTTGTAGAAGAGCCCATAGTCTGACCAGAATAGTATTCCTCCCATCAGAAGGCTGCTGATTCAACAGGGCAGAAGAAGGGGACCCTGCAGTCCTACCAATACTTCTACACCAGGACAAGCCCTACCTAAGGAATCTTTGCCTTCCTCCTCACTTCCAAGAGTGATGTCCAAAATAATTTTATCAGCCACTGCTTCTGTGCCTCTCACAGTAGTTTGATCTACTGATGTTACCAGGCTATCCTTCCCTGTCCAGATGGGCTCTATCTGCTATATTCTTTGGCTCAAGCTACTTTTCAAAGCAGTGGTAGCTGGTGAATCCAATGGAGAGGATTAATCCATTCAGGGTTTTAGTCTGAACTTTAAAGAGCTATCCAAGTGAGCCATGACCTTGGCCGGCTCCTTTAAGTTTAAGACTAAAACCTGAAGTGGATTCCCCACTCCACTGACAGAAAAGCCACCAGCAGGTTGTTGATGCTCTAGTTGGATACCTGTCTCAGAGACTGGGTGGTAGGTCCCTGGTAAACTGTTTTGCCTCGCTGTAGCTGTAGGGTAGGGGCAAAATGAGGGCATCACCCCTCAAATAAGTATTCTTCCCCCTTCGGCAGAATTTTTTCCTTCAGTTCCCAAATTTCTAGCATTGCAGAGAATGAAACAGTGAAAATTGTTCACATCTAGAACTCTTCTGTTTTCTGCATTTCACTCCCCTGGTCATTTTGCCTTCTCCTTTTCTTTGGACACCTAAACTCTATTTTGCAAAGCTTGATTGAAGTTCAAGTTACTACAATGCTAGCAATTTGGGAAGGAAAAATTCATTTTGCAGGGGAGGGCAGAATTCTTATTTGGGAGAAAATGCTTTCATTTTGATACACACACACCCTCAGAGGCTATTCCCTTGCTGGGTTGTCATCTCCATTCTCTTCCACACCAGTCCCCAAAGGATCCGCCAAATCTGAATCACATTTGGTGATTTTCTGTACTGGGGAAACAGTGGTGGGGGTGATAATGTTGGTGCTGTGGGTGATATACCCACTATGGCTGTTTCTAGAAGTGCTGGATATAGATGGTTGGGAGTGGTGAGGGGGAAAACATGACCATGTTTGGCTTGTGGGACCCCTGTGTGAACAAGGACAAAGAGCCAGGGCGGGGGTGTCATTTCAGCTGGGTGGGACTCCCTCCTTGCCTGCAGAATCCCTTGTTTCCTTGCCATACCAGTAGCCCTGTAGAATGCCGTAGATAGAGAGAGAGAGAAAGCATCAGCAGTAGGTAAGAAACCAGCCTGCCAACCTCAATGCAGCAAAAAGAGTAACCTCTCTGTTTTACGGTGTCCTGCCCATGTCCTGCATTCAGGATGAGGATCAAGGTCTTCGTAGACGTTACGAGCGAGAGCGGACAGTAAGTTTCTTCTCTTTTCTTTTGTCCTTTCCTGGTGGCTTTCCTATCGTTCCAAGCAGCGCCTAGCAAGATACAGCTTTCCCAAGTTCTGGTTCCAGGAGGCTTGGGAGACTGTAAGGAGAGTCTTAATAAATCAGCTCCCAAGCGTATCTCACCCTGCATCTTGCTTCTGAGAGTGGACAGCCAAATTCTTCCAAGTAACTGACAAACAAGAAAGGAAAGCAAGAGACATTGATATTTGGTGGTGTATGATAAAATGGCCTAAATACCCCAAAGGCACCAGATCCCATTCGATCTTGGAAGCAAAGCAGGGTCAGACCTGGTGAGTACTTAGATGGGAGGCTGCCAATGAATATCAGGTGCTGTAGACTATATTTCAGAGGAAAGAACTGGCAAAACCACCTCTGAGGATTCCTTGCCCAAGAAAGCCCTATGAAATTCAAGGGGTCTCCATAGGTTGACAGGCAACTTGAAGGCAATGGAGATTTCTGGAGACTGCCTAGAATAAGAGCCCTTTCACATCCCACCATCCTAGCAAAAGATTTCATGCACTACATACATTAAGTGTTGGAACACTGTTTGGATTTTCTGCTGTGGAATGACCATTAAAAGCAAGCTTCATTTTATAATTCCCCACATTTTCTCTCTTTGCATATTTACAAGCCAGAATAGCCTGTGTAGAGACTTGTAGCTCCCCCTCCCCACCAGCTCTGCCCCTTCCCTGGTTCTTGGCATCTCTCCCTGTGAGCTAGGAATTTGCCCCTCGTGAAACAGATGAGATGAGCCACCCTTAATCCATCTTGGGAGGTCTCGCTCATTTCCCCCACCCCAGCCCTTTATTCCAAAGGTAGATGATTTTTATTGTCAGCAAAAGGATGGTAATCCTGCAAAATCCACATTTGGGAACCCTCCCAGTTTCTCAGAAGTAAGAAATAAAGCCAGTCATATGGCACTTTGAAAATGTAATCTCGTGGCAGAGAAATTTCCCAGCTGAGGCACAGTTTGCAAAAACTGGAAAGATAATCTTCTCTCAGTACTACTTTTAGGGATTTTCCTCCACTCCATCCCCTTTCCCTATGAGAGTTTTCTCATCTTTTAGACCACAGAAGCTCCAGACACAAAAAATGGACACACAACAAATCCATAATTCAAGGAGGGTGGAAGTGAAAAGAAAATACATATACTTCTCCCACTGCTAGCCACCAAAGCAGTTCATTCAAAAACTCTGTAAGGCAGCTATCCAGTCCATGCCCTGCTGGTCAAAGGGGAGGACTGCATATTCATCTACAGCCCAGAATCCTCCTGGTCCAGGAAATCAGGTGACCCCTTCCGACAGCCAATCACCTTCTACAGCCTGCTATATAGCTCTAAGGGCTGTTCCATGGTGCCTTCAGTGTTAGGACAGTCAATGATGGGGAAATTTCTCTTAGTCCATTTATGGAGCTGTACTTAGGTAGAACAGATCCCGTCTGATCCTGGAACTAATCAGGGTCAGCCCTGGTTAGTATTTGTATGGGAGACCACCAAGGAATATCTGATTATGTAGGCTATATTTCAGATGAAGGCAATGGCAAAGTGCCCGATTATTCCTTGCCTAAGAAAACCCTATGAAATTCATGAGTCACCATACGTTAGCATGTGATTTGAAGGTGTATTCACACACACAGTTAAGTGGAATGGAAGAGAAAAATCCAGATTTTGGAAAAGTTACTTCTTTATTTATATTTCCCACAATTCTCCTGTCCAGCTAGCATGACCACTGGAAAGTCCAGTCCAAAAAATTAACTTTTCCAAACTCTGTGAGAATATTTTGAAGGGTATTTCAACCAGAGCCTGGCTGGGCCACTTTCATGTTTGGTCCAAGCAAGAATTATCAAATTAACTTTGATTTCTCCCATCCCCCAGTAGGTGAAATTCAGTGGCAATTCAAGCTACTGTTGCCATTTTTTAAAAAATTATGTACAGAAATCCAGCATGGTCTAACGGTTTGAATATTGGATTAGAAGTTTGGAAGAGCAGGGTCCAAATCCCCACTTGGCTATGGAAATCCACTGGATGACCTTGGGCAAGTCATACTCTCTCAATCTCAGAGGCAATAACAAGCCTCTTCCCGAACAAATCTTTCCAACAGAACCCAATGATAGCTTCTCCTTAGGGTCACCATAAGTTTGAAATAACTTGAAGGCACACAGCAACAATTACAGTGAAGAATTCAAAGACATAGCTGTGTTAGTATGGAATATCAGTATGCAAAGGGATTTTGTAGCACCTTTGAGACTAAGTGAGAGAAAGAAGTTGCAGCATAGGTTTTTGTAGACTTAAGGCTTGTACACAAAGGCCAAAAAAAAAAACCCTACCCAGTTCCCATGTGCAGTTGCCACATGATACTTGCAATGATTCACACCTTAATTGAGTTTTCTGAATGAAAATCCAGGTCTGAAAGACTCCCTGTTTGCTCTGCATTTGAGAGGAAAATGGATCATTGGACATGTGGCGGCCACAAATTGGCTTCAGAGCTGGAGCCAGAGACAAGGCTTCCAGTGGGCAGGACTCCACTTGGGCATTTTTTGTTTGTCTAATTTTTCAGTTGTGCGCATATCTGGATAAGTGTATCTCCACTTATGCAGTAATGTAGTACTGCACCACAGGATGAATACCACCATCCCCACATTGCCGTCGGCAAATGTGTGCTCAGGTCCGTTCAGCAGTTTACCTACCTGGGAAGCATCATCTCGTCAGATGCCAAGATTGACAAAGAGATCGATCACAGATTAGCAAAGGCATATAGTGCATTTGGAAGACTTCACAAAAGAGTCTGGAGTAATAAACACCTGAGGCGAAGCACAAAAATCAGTGTGTATAGAGCCATTGTACTGTCTATTCTCCTTTATGGATCTGAAACATGGGTCACCTATCGCCACCACCTACGACTCCTCGAGCGCTTTCATCAGCGCTGTCTACGCACAATCCTAAATATACACTGGACTGACTATGTGACGAATGTTGCTGTCCTTGAGCAAGCAGGGATCACCAGCATTGAGGCCATGATATTGAGAACACAGCTGCGCTGGGCAGGGCATGTTTCTAGGATGGAGGACCATTGCCTCCCAAAAATAGTACTCTACGGTGAACTCGCCACGGGTCAGTGTAAGAGGGGCGCTCCAAAAAAGCGATACAAAGACTCCCTGAAACAACATCTCAGGCTCAGCCAAATTGATCACCAACAGTGGTCCGCCCTGGCCTCACATCGGGAGGCATGGAGACGCACTAGCCACAATGCTGCAGCCTTATTTGAGAACTCACACCGAACAAGTCTCGAAGAGAAACGACAACGCAGAAAGAATCACAACCGAAAAACATCACCCAAGGAGACCTTCTGCTGTGCTTTTTGCAACCGGACTTGTTTATCTCGGATTGGTGCTTGCAGAAAGCATGGGATGCGCGCTTGCAGAAAGCATGGGATGAATCCTTCCTGAATCTTCGTTTGCGAAGAAAAGCCAGAGAGAGAGAGAGAGTACTGTATATTATTTATTTATTTATACTCCATTCTTCAGCCACAAGACTATCAGAGCGGCTTACTAATTGTTTTAAGCAATAGCAATTTACACATCTACACTGTGTGTATTAGCTAATTGGATTTGGTATGCATGAGTGAACAGAAAAAAAAAACAAGAGCAGCCCTGACCATGTGGCTGGAAATAATGTGATGTATAGGACACGTGACCAGCATTGGCCCACCCTTTTACACCGATGATCACAGTATGGTGTTATACTCTGGAGAAGTCCCGGTGAGTGTGGCATTTATGGGGCTGCTGCAGATCCAAAACATCTGCGGGGGCTATGAGGCAGGTTCAGGGTTTCCTGCTAGTGTAGACAAGCCTTCAGTCTACTTCCTCAGATGCATGCAATGACAGTACAGTGCAGTTACAGCTGGTGGTTTCCATGTCAGAGGAGCAATGAAACTACTTTAGGGGGGCAGCTTGATGATAGTTTTAAATGTGGGAAGATGCACATCAATGCAAATTCGAGTCCGTGCCCAATTGTACTCACAATTATTTTCCTGAGAGCAAAGGGTTTGTGGATTTGAAGCTCCGCAATTTGGAGCTCCCCAGTGAGCTGAACCTATGTGGGGAGAAGAGGACTCAGCAGCTTAGTCAGCAAGTTCAGACTAAAATCCAGAGCAGATCCAGCAACTCACTGGCCTGGAAGCCATTAAAGGCCACTGTGAAATGCAGTATGTGACTCTCCCCCCCCCATAAACCCCTGCAGGCTGGGGGAGAGCCCCCCCTGCTGAATTTTGCATTCCTACACAGTTGTTAAATGCAAAGGAGCCATGTGGGTTGTTCAGGGACTCTGTAAACCTGTGCATTTCCAGACCTGTCAAGCAAAAGCCTTTTAAGCCGGAATCCACCAGGCTGTTAAGAAAACGCCAGCATCTTTTGACATTCCATTAAAAATAATAATAGCAAAGAGGTAATTGAGCCTTCTATTGCAATCGCTTTTGGAGATAAAGGGTGGGAGGAGAGAGGGAACAAACAGGGGAGGAGAAAGCCACCGGTGCCAGTTAAATTTAATTAGCTCATTACCCTTAATTTAATTTCAAACTTTGTTAAAAAGGTAAATGAGGCTCAGGGAGAGACATGGAGGGACTGGCAATCACTGCAGAGGGCATGCAGGCTGGCAGGTACATAAATAAACACTGCATCTCCTTTTTCCTCCTGTTTCACTTGGAAAGGAATGGAAGATCTCCAGCAGGGAGCTGGTTGGCTCTAGAAACTGGACTACTGGAGAAGGCAGATGGCGAGGGAGGGAGCTTAATCCAGAACCCTAGCGGTCCAGTCAAGAGTTGCCAGATTGCAACCCAGAAAACAGGCCTTTAAGAATGGCCAGGCGCTTGTCACCATCAAGCGACATTTGTGGCTATGGGGGGAGGGAGGTGGAAGGGTGCCCAATTCAAGACCTTTCCATGAAGGCTTCTAGCAGTCAAAGCTTGTGGAACGTTCCCTGTTCGATGACAAGTCCCAGTATCCTGGTTGCCATGCTGGGGGGGGGGATTCCGGGAGTTCTAGTCCAAAAAGCAACTTCCCAAGTTCTGCTATTTGTAGAGCTGCGCTGGAATTTTACAGAAAATATTTCCAAGGTTTTAAACCCACTCCATTTCCAGATACATAAAAGGGCTGGTCTGCAGTATTTTCACACACAAGATAGATAGATAGATAGATAGATAGATAGATAGATAGAATTTATTTAGTGCTGGTCTAAACCCATTGTAAGCCCCAATCAGAAGAGACCTACTGAATCAACAAAAACTCCATAAGTCAACACTGATGGCAGTGCCATTGATTCAGTTATTTTACTCTACTTCAAACCAAGTAGCCCTTCCCCACCACCACTACTAGGTATAGCTTTACAGGGAAATAAAGGCATTGCTCTCCCCCCTCCCCCGCCGCCCTAAAAATTCTGTCCTCCCATGAAATTTTCTTTCAATCTCCAAATTTGTTGCATTGCATAAAGTGATGCACTGAAAATCATCCACACTAAGAACAACTCTTCTGTTTGCTGCGTTCACACTCCCTTGGTCACAGTGAGTGTCTCTTTTCTTTGTATGCCTAAACCAGTGGCTCGTAACCTTTTCTTTACCAGGGACCCCCTTTAAATATCTTTTTGTTGCCGTGCTCTCCCAAGACTTAACACAAGATTTAAAACCCTAGCAACAACAATAATAATACCTGATAATAGCAATAATACAATTATACCATCCTTTAACCCTTCCCTCAGAGGCAGTGGAGGGGAAGGAAGACTTTTCTCCTGCTTATTCCTGCAAATTTGTGGCTGGAGAGGATTGAAGAGCAATGTGCAGGCCAAGCCAGCCAGTCTTTGCCTTGGCCCCTGTCATGTGGGCTGAGCAGCCTTCAGGCCTTCACGGACCCCCTGTGAGGACATTGCAGCCCCCTGGGAGTCTGTGGACCGCAGGTTAAGAACCACTGGCCTAAACAATATGTTTAAATGCTTGACTAAAGTGGGGGGACTGAAGGAAAATTCCTTGAGGGCACATTTCTTATTTGGGAGGGCAACACCCTCATTCTCCCCCCCCCAAAAAAATCTCCACCCCTGTTGCCACCCTAGTGTGCCAGAACAACCTTAGATCCATGGCACTTTGATGATGCAAAATGGCATCCAGGCTGCCTGCCTGTACAGTTGCTTCTGCTGCTATATGCAGTAGAATCTCCTCACTCATGTGCCTACCCACCCGAACACCCATACTAAGGGAACAAAGAAACAAGCTGCCCCATTTGCTATTTAGCAGCCCCACTGTGGCAAAACAGTTGAAATTTTTTTTTAAACACCCCCCTGACCTAGTAAAATTTTCCCTGCATGTGAAAACAATAGCACAGTAGAGAGGACTCCCTGGTGAGCTAGTTTTCCACTTCTAAAGATGTGTTTGTTTGCCTTGATAATGTAGGGACTGTTTCTGAAATGATGTCATAATCCAGCCATTGTGTGAAGTGGTACAGTCCACTCAACCACATCATTCTGTTGCATGGGAATACAAAAGTTTATCATGCATGTGCTAAGGAAGCAAAATCTGAGATTCCAAGGTTTGCAACAGTTTAAACAGAATGGAAACAGAAGATGCTATTTCATCTCATGTAAATCTGGCAGAGTCTCCCTCACTGATTTTCTCTTTGGTCAGTCGCATTTCAACAACAACAGCAAAACCAATGCTCTGTGAACATAAGACCATTTTCCTATGCAGGATACAGACTGGAAGGCTTCATTGAACACAAACTCTAGCAGTCTGAGGCTGCAGATGGTGAACCAGGCATGAATGATTCATCTTGTGTTTGGATGGACAACTTCTAAATACTCTGAAGCCACATGGGAAGTGGCATCAAAAGCTAGAGGGCTCTGGCTCATTGGCATATTGATATGCAATTAGCATGACAGACACCAGCCTTGCTTCCATTCACTGGCTGGCAGCTAGGGGAGCTGGCTCATGACCTGGTGAGTCTTGGCCACATGCAGCATTTGACTTCCAGGAAATGGTTTCTGGAATTCTGGGAAGTTGGATGAGGCCAACAGCCATTTGTTAGCCAAGCTTCCAGACCTATGGATAATGAAAAACTTTGGTATTATTAACTTCCAAAACAATATGAAGTTATTTCTCTTTAAAAAAAATATATTATGCAGCATTTGAAGCTGTTACAGAATTTATGGCCCTATGTCAAAAAGGCAAGAATTTTTCCATATATAAGCTATGCATATGTAGCAATCCCAGTTTGCACAGATCAGAGAGAGGGAGAGAGGATGCAATGCTAGGTTTAGAATTAAGTTTTCCAAGAAATCTCGTGTTCCCTTAAAAATAAGTTTCTAGCCCATATGGCAACATATATGTATGTTGGCAACATGTATGTATGGCAACATATATGTATGTTGTACATGTTTTACTTGTAAAGTGCCATGTACATCGATAAATGATGATAATGATCATGATGATCATGATATTGTAAAGACTGGAGTGAGGTATTTTTGTTGGAATCTCAGAAAGCAGAGGGGATAGAGTGTCCTGCAAAGTCCCTCCCTATGACTAATAAAAATGGAACACATTGTGCAAAACTATAGAGCAAATGCAGAATAACTGATAATGGGAAATTATTCCAAGTTTGCAGAGTGTCCTGAATCCTGTTAATTAATCCCAACTAAGGCTGCATCCGCACTGCAGAAATAATCCAGTCTGACACTGCTTTAACTGCATGGCTTTCTTTCTTTGATGAAAATATTTTTTTAAAAAAAATTTAAAAAATAACTGCCATGGCTCAATGCTACAGAATCCTGGGATTTGTAATTTGTTGTGGCTGACAGAGAAGGTTAACTATCTTCCCAAACTACAAATCCTAGAATTCCATAGCATGGCAGGGATGCAGCCTAACTGGACCCACTGAATCAGTTCTCAAATGGTGAATATGCAGGTAAATCCTATTCAGTGGGTCTACTCTAGTTGAGAGGAACAATAGAATTCCAGCAAGTATATGCCGTTTTTAGAATGCAGTTTATTTCATTTTCATTTTCATTTTTTACTGTGAAATATGCACAGTGTTCTCCCCCAAGTTTCCATATTATTTTCTTGAAGGGAAGCACTCCACAATATTAGTTTAAAAGAGAAGTTCCTGCTTCTGACTTTCCATTCACCAATATATTTCCAAAACATCACATTACTCCAGATGAGGCGTTGTCTGTTCACTTTGCCCATACAGCAACACTCTCCTCTTCCCTTCACACATCACCCCAAGAACAAAGTAGTCCTCTTGGATGTGCCTCCTCCCTTTTATATTTGTTTGACTTTGCAGGGCCATCAATAAAACATGAGTGATTTTTTTTTTCAATGTGTGGATAGGTTCCCCCCCTCCAAAAAACATCATCATAAAATATTTAGCATGTAACTTTGCAAGCAGGCAAGGCAGGCAAATCTGGTTTCTTCTTCCAACTTTCATGGTTTGTTCAGGCTTCTTCACCCAAAGAAAGGCCATCCAGGATCTTGACATTTGCGGGATAACTAAGGAGGTCAGTGAGAAGAAGGGAGAGAGGAACAGAGTCAGCAAATGGGAAATACATTAAGACATCAAGGGAAACAAGAAAGATGACAGAAAGTTGATCCAGTCAGAAAAACAGAGACAACTGGCTGAGTCTTAGGTCAGGAAGGCTCTTGGTTTGCTCCACCAGAACTTTTTTTTTTATGTCTTTCTGTTTATAAGAAGATAACATTCTTTACACATAAGTAACTCACCAGTTGCCTATGGGAAGCCCACCAGCCGGACCTTAATGTCACCACACACTCCATCTTATATTTCCCAGCAACTGTCTGAAATACAGAAGCCTACAGATGCCCAGTGTAAATCTTACTGTTACAGGTCAAGTCTCCCTTATCTGAAATGCTTGAGATCAGAGGCATTTTGGAATATTTCATATTTTGGAATGCTTGCATATATAGTAGGGCCCCCATATCCACTGATTCATTATCCACTGATTCAATTATCCATGGGACACAAAACAGCACACCTTCCATAGAGTCTTCCTAGAAAATGTGTCCTCTCAACCAATTTTCTAGTACATCCAAGGCAACTCTATGGTATTTTAAACCAGAAGTCCCATTATTTTCAATGGTGTTTGCTATTATCCACAGTTTTTGGTATCCATGCCCCCCCCCAAGAACCAATCTCCAGCAGATATGGGGGTCCTACAGTACATAATGAGATATCTTGGAGATGGAACCCAAGTCTAAACATGAAATTCATTCATGTTTCACATACACATCATACATAGAACCTGAAGGTAATTTTATACACAATACTTTTAACAATGTTGTGAATGAAACAAAGTTTGTGTGCATTGAACTATCAGAAAGCAAAGGTGTCACTATCTCAGTTTGCCCATGTGGGCAATTTTGGATTTTTGAATATTTTGGAATTCCAAATAAGGGAGACTCAACCTGTAGTCCTGACTAGAGTAGAGCCATTGTATCATTTGGATTTACCTATGTATTGACTCCCCATTCAACAGTTGATTGAATTGGTGTTCTCTAATCATATACCCTTCAACATTTCAAAGAAGGAAACCCTGGACATGTGATCAGCAAGATCAGAGTGTGGATAAAATGGCAAAGGGAACACACACACAAGCTGGGAGAGAGCTTCAGCCCAAGACTCCTGGGATGGGCAGGATTCTGCCTTCTCTACCACCACCTGCCCCGTTGAGTTAGTTGTGTATAAACTCCTTTTGCAATTTGAACTCAGTTTGCAGCTACTGAAGTAATCTGAGGACATAGGAGGGAAGTGGGGGAAGGAAAGAGAAACTGGGACATTTTAAAAGCAGCTGAAAAAGTGGAATGGCATGAACTTAATGGGGACTGTCCTTGCTAAATTGGGGCAGTTGAAGGGTATGTAGTTGATTGAATGGGCATTCTCCAACTGATCCTTTGGTAGATAGGCCTTTGGTTTGGACTCTGTCCTACCTCTGATGCTGAAGGTGATACCTAGCCATCCAGACTAGTAAGTAGCCTTTGATATCCCCATCTTCCAAAAATGTATGCACTCCTCTTTGAAGGCCCCCAAGGTGGCAGTCATCACTACATTTTATGGCTGTTGATTTCAATTTAACAGTGCCATTTAATTTGGTATCCAGCTCAGCCCAAACTTTCTAAAGCTGCATCAGCATTGCTGAAATTATGTAGTTTGCCACCACCTTAACTGCCATGCCTCAATGCTATGGAATCCTGAGATTTGTATTTGTTGTGGCATTAGAGCTCTCTGACCAAGAAGGCTAAATATCTCACAAAACTACAAACCCCAGAATGCCATAATATTGAACCATGGCAGTTAAAGCAGTGTCAAACTGGATTATTTCTGCAGTGCAGATGCAGCCTAAGTCCACTTTGCTGAGTCAGAAATTTGCAAACTCCAAGAGAGTGCTGTCCATACTGTCAAACTTGTTAAGGGGGAATTCACACACCAGTTGCTCATCTGACCCCTGTCTCCTCTACTATACACCCCAACATAACAGGTGCCATAGCTATTCCAAGCAGAGGTCAATAAAGGCAGGAACCTCTGGGCACCCTGCCTATCTATGGAGAGAAATCACAGTCAGATTATCTCTGCTACCATTCTTGCAAAATCTTCCACCCTCATTCAGAATAAGAAGTCCCATCATCCCGATGGCTGTCCACTTCCTTTTCTTCAAAAGGTCATCCACTTTCACCCCTGTTTCTCCCAACCATCCTCCCTATGAGTCGGAGCTTGAAAAAGGGTATGGGGGGGACTGTTTGCTTTTTGTTATTTTTTAAGTGCTCTAAGAACCTTCAATTTCCCCCTGACCTTTTACTTTGGCTGAAGTTATTGAATTTACAGGAAACATGCAACTTTCTTGTTCCAGCAGCTCACTGGCTACCTGTCCATTTCCATGCATAATTCAAAGTGCTTGAGCTTGTCTAGATGCAATGGAATACTGTGAGTGGGTGCACATTTTCACCCATTTGCAGAAGACCCTGTTTTGTCTCCACCATTATTATTATGTTTTGCCTGTTTGCATCTTTTTGAATGGAGCAGCCACATGCTCTGATAAAGAGCAATAGAGTGAAAATGCATAGCGATGCAAATTCAGATGTCCACATATGCAAAAATGCACATCTATGTGTATTTTCTTGGAAACTTTGGAGAAACCCATGAATCTTTTTACTGTTGAGTTTTTAGCCCCCCACCTTCTAAATACTAAATATCAGATCCTGTTGTGACACATCATATTCTCTGCAAATTTTATGAGTATTTTCATCATCTGGACAACCCCCTAGTTATGACTTATAAAGCATCATACATGTTCAATCCAGGGATCTTAAAGACCTCATTCTCTCATATACACCTGATTATGGGGCTTGTTTCCAAAACAGATGAAGCTGTTGTTCTTCCATCCATAGGCAAAGACTTTTCTTCAGCAACTGGTTGCCTGTTGCTGAGGCTTTTAAATGGATATGCCAGACTTCTAAATACTTTACTGCTTATTTATTAGTACTATGGTGTGTTTTTCTCAAATTGTTTCAGCTGGTGTTTTAATAGCGTGATGGATGGAATCCACATTTTAATATGCATCACTGACTGTCTCGTTACTGCAACCTTTTAAAATTATGTTGTAAATTGTTGGTGTCTCAATCCTGGGAGAAAGGCAGGATAGAAACCAAATAAACATAATTAGTTTGGTGACAGCTCTGCACACCTTACTTATCCCTGCAACAACTCCTTGAATGTAGAGATATTTTTTTCTTGCTTCTTTATCTGCCCAGGAAGTTCCTGGTCATCCTGGCGACAGATGGGGGATCAATAGGAAAGCAACAGCATGGGTTATGTGAAGTATGCCTCCTATGTCTTTTCCATGACAGTTGTAGCAAAACACTGAAAACCCTGAAATGGAAGACCTGGTGGGCATGTGTGTGTACGTGTGTTTTAATATCCTTTGACTTGTGGCATCCTCTCCTCAACTTGTCTTGGAACAAGAAGGTGGAGGAAAACCTCTGTTACCAATAGCACATAGAAAACATTGCTCCCCTCTCCTTTCCTGTCCCTCTTGTGATCTTATCCCAATGGTGCTGGTGTCAGTTTTCTGGGCTCTGGGGATTGGGGACTGGGGTAGTGAGGAGCATGAAGTTTGCATGTGCATGTTCTGTTGCAGCGAGCTATGTCTGGTCCTTGTTCACCATGGGCTGTTGAAAGTGCTGTCTTTGCTGAACATGTTGCTAATGAATGCCGTCAAGTACATTCAATTTTCTAGCCAACCTCCCTCCGCGTCTTATAAAAGTGACACATGGAATTGCCTGGTAAATTATACATGTCTATCCCAGCTCTCTGGTCTTCTAATCATTTGATAGGTCCAGGAAAGCAGAAGGGCTATGACAAATGAGAGGTTATAAAATTACCTTGTTTCCTGTACTTACATTTAGAGCATGTCCTTACTTGGAAAGGTGTATGTTCAGTGCCATTCTTCTGAGGTTCAACATGGCATGAGTGGCCCTCATGGCAGATTTTCTTTTTCAGTGATTTCGCATACTAAAAATGTCTGTTGTTCTACTGGATTACATCTTAATGACAAAAATGATGCCATTTGGTTTAAGCATCAAAGAGATTTGGTTGCGCAGTTGCACATTACCTTAACGTAAGTTGTCTCCTTGAACACAGACCTGCTGGACCTGTTGACTTCAGTCTGGATACAGATCAGTGTATATGGAATTGCCTTGACCTAACCCTATTAACTGGATCTATCCAGTTACTCTTCAGCAGCAGTCAGTCTGGAACCTGGATCTCTTTTCCCAGTCCTAAAAATCTACTGAAAACCCAAGAACGATGGAACCTTGGCTCCTCCAGTTGTTTTAGCCTTAACCTTCCATGGTTTCTGACCATTAGCCATCCAGACTGGTGCTCCTGCAAATTAAAGGCCAAAACATCTGGAGAACCAAAGGTTCTGAACCACTGTCCTACAAGTTATTGGGGGCTGAACTATACAGGTTGCCCTCCCCCCCATATCCACAGGGGATACATTCCTGGATTTACCATTTATAAATGAAATGGTAGATAGTAGCAAACCCTATTAAAATAAAGGACTTCCCATACAAACATACCATAGAGTTGCATTGGAGGACCTAGCAATTTCTAGAGTGGACACCTCTCTAGGCATTTTCCAATGTGACTCTATGGTAGGTGTCCCTGCTTTTTCAGCTGCAGATAACTGAAACCACAGATATTGGTTCTGCAGATACAAGGGGGTGACCTGTATCAGTTTTCCGGTGTCAAAGTGGAAACAGTTATTCTATTAAACGTCGTATCTGAATTCCCTCAACCCCTTTTGAAGTTCTACAAATGCTTTCTCCATACATGACCTTCCAAATTCATCTCAAATTGCAATATAAGTGAAAGCTGAGGGACAAACTTTGTGGAATAGCTGTGCACATCCCAAGAAATGCCATCATTTTATTACATCTTCAGCTTCATCTCCAAATTCTACAGATATTTACTCTAGGCAAGGATTACCCAAATTTGCACTGAATGTCACTTTGGCCAAATGGTCCCTATCACAGACTACCATTCCTTGGTTAAAGCTATGCTTACATTTTCTGATTCCATCTTGAGAAGGATTTGTTGTTTTGTACCTTCAAGCCAACTCCAACTCATGGTAACCCTATTGCAGGGGGTGGGGGGTTGGCAAGATTTATTCAGATGTTTGCCATGGCCTTCCTTGAAAGTATGAAAAGAGTGTGGGCTCATTGAGATGAGGCAATATGATATGGATTGCTGTGCATTAATGCAAAATCACAGCAGCATCCATTTGTCTCCACAGGTTTTTTTGGCAAAATCACTGGTATGTGAAGTTATCCATGTTTGAAGTTCACACAGAGGCATGCATGTGAATCCAGATGGTGGCCACAAGTGAATTACTCACATTTGCTGCTGCTGTACATTTTTAAAAAATGTTAAATCTAAGGTGCGCAAGTGTGACCTTCTGTTTAAAAAAGCTGTTTGGTCACCTTGCTGCTGTAAAAATGTGCACAATCACTACCATGAATCTCAAAAATGGTGGTTCCAGCAACTTCACTGCCGGCAAGCCTGACACCACCACCCCTCCACGTGCATGTTCAACCAATCAGCTTTCAACCTCCAGAATGTACTGTGCTGCAAATTAGGTGTCCAAATGGGTAGAACATAATGCACATTTCTGCATATTTAAAAAAAAAAACTCAGGGAAAAGCTGCGAAGGCTTTTTTCATGCAGTTTTTACAGTTTTGGCCCCTCTCCTTCCAAAAGCAGCGAATCACTGTGGGATCTTGTTGGGACAAAAGGTATTCTCCTCATATTCTATGACTAGTTTGTCTAGACAACACCTGTGACTTGCCCAGGGCCATCCAGTATCTTTCCATGGCTGAGCAGGGATTTGAACCTTGGTCTCCAGCAGTGATGCACCTGGTATATTTGACACCCAGGGAAGATCATTTTTTAAACACCCTCAAGGGAAGAGAGAATCCAGCTATCAGTTAGCGTCCCCTGAAGAGTTGCAGGTTGCTTGAATCTCATTAATCATAGAATCATAGAATTGCAGAGTTGGAAGAGACCACGAGGGCCATCCAGTCCAACCCCTCTGCCATGCAGGAAATCTTGATCAAAGCATCCCCAACAGATGGCAATCCAGCCTCTGTTTAAAGACCTCCAAGGAAGGAGACCCCACCACGCTCTGAGGGAGCGTGTTCCACTGCCGAACAGCTCTTACTGTCAAAAAGTTCCTCCTCATGTTGAGGTGGAATCTCTGTTCCTGGAGCTTGCACCCATTGCTCCGTGTTCCAGTCTCTGGAGCAGCAGAAAACAAGCCTGCTCCATCCTCAGCGTGACATCCCCTCAAATACTTAAACAGGGCTATCATATTGCCTCTTAACCGTCTTTTTTCCAGGCTAAACATACCCAGCTCCCTAAGTCTCTCCTCATAAGGCATCGTTTCCAGACCTTTCACCATTTTAGTTGCCCTTCTCTGGACACGCTCCAATTTGTCAATATCCTTTTTGAATTGTGGTGCCCAGAACTGGACACAGTATTCTAAGTGAGGTCTGACCAAGGCAGAATAGAGTGGCACTATTACTTCCCTTGATCTAGACACTATACTTCTATTGATACAGCCCAAAATCGCATTGGCCTTTTTAGCTGCCGCATCACACTGTTGGCTCTGGTTTGGAAATATGAATATTGAGCATCAGATTCCTGTCATTCACCATATGCTAGCCATTCCCACCACAGCGTCTTTCTTTCCATTTTTAACAATTAGCTTCTCTACCTTTCCCAGGTTAGAAAGTTACATTTGAGATTACAGTTGTCAGCATCTCTAGCAAATACAACTTCCCCATTGGCTGTGGATGCTAGTCTAAAACATTTTTTTTCAAGCTCTTTCTAGGACTTGGATTTGCCATGGAGTGTATATTCATCTGGGGGCTGATCCTGGCACCATGACAATTTCACCCAGATTCTTGCAGCTGCAAATCTTATCCATCCACCATCCAATCCATTTAGTTATTCATTATTCTATTAGCAGCAATTATTGTGCAGCCCATTAACAATATATCCTCTGGGAGGTATGCATGGGGGGGAAACCCATAAAAATATGAGAAATACAAAATTAAAATTAAAAAGCAATTAAGCAGCATCAGAATAAAACTGGTAACCATAGCAGTCTGTGGCCTAGAAAGGACTAAAATGTATTTTTTAAAACTGAGAAACTTAGGGGCATTTTTTTTTAAAAAAAATCACCTGGTACTGAAAAGTCAACAGGACTTTCTCTTGTCATGGACCTCCTGTCCTGATCCTCCTGGGCACTAGTATTATTAGGTGACCCTGATTTCTGGTACTGAAAAGGTGTGAGTTTATTACCCCCGTATACATATTTTCTCCATCAATTTTTAATTTGCTAGCTAGCAGAGCCAGCATGTAGTCACAATCTGAGTTTTGGACTTGGACTCTGGAAGACCATGGTTCAAATCCCCATTCAGCTATGGAAATCCACTAGGGGCTTGTCTACACTGGCCAGAATACTCCACATTCTGGCTGGAGTATTCCAGTCCTGGGCCCGCAGCATGCCCCCCCCCCCAATTACCTTCCCTTGTGTTGTGGCAACAGAGGGGGGTCTGCATACCTGTGGCCCATGCTCAAATTGGTGCTTCTGTTCACTGTGCTGGTTGTATCTTCCAAGGCCAGGAACAAGGCCATGGTCACATCGCTGGGTGCCTCGCAGTGACCTCAGCAGAAGTGATGCACATGACCCAGCTGGGAAATGGCTTTGACAGGCACCACACTGGCCACTTGTTCAGGGACACACACACACACTGTTGCATTAATGGAACTCATCATTCTTTTCCAGAAAAACTACAGCAGATGGCGAGTGGTTTCTTTTACCACATGCCCAATCTGTTTTAAGGATTATTTACATCAGATTATCGTTGGAACAGTCTGGATGTTGTCTGGGATGTTCAGACTAGAAATGGGGCAAAATCCCCACATCATCTGGACTGCTGGGTGTGGGAATTGTGGTGGTGGGGACACCATTTCATCTGATGTGTGTAGACAAGGCCTAGGTGACCTTGGGCAAGTCACAATCCCTCAGCCTTAGAGGAAGGCAGTGGAAAACCTCCTCTGGAGAAATACTGCCAAGAAAACCCTAGGATAGGGCCACCAAAACTCAGAGTGAACTCCAAGGAACACAACAACATTAAAAGCCAGTATGGTGTAGTGGTTTGAGTATTTCATTAGGACCTCAGGAGGCTAGGGTTCAAATTTCCACCCTGCAATGGAAACCCAACCTTGGGCAAGTCACATTCTCCCAGTCTCAGAGGAGGGCAAAGGCAAACCTCCTTAGAATAAATGTGGCCAAGAAAACCCTATGCTATAGGGCCTAAATACCTTGAAGGTACCAGATCCCATCCAAGCTTGGAAGCTAAGCAAGGTCAGCTCTGTTTAGTACTTGGGTGGGAGACTGCCAACAAAGATGAGGTACCATAGGCTATATTTCAGAGGAAGGAACTGGCAAAACCACCTCTGAGTATTCCTTGCCTAAGAAAACTCTATGAAATTCATGGGGTCACTATAAGGAGACAGCTGACATGAAGGTACATACACACAGAAGATCTGACCTTGGTCTCTTTCTCCCAAATGCTGCATGCTAAAACTTCCAGTGAATTGGGAAAGGTGCCTTTTTGGACTGTCAATCCCAGGTGACTTGAAGGCACACACACACACAAGTTTGCCATAAGTATGAGTCAGCTTGAAAGCACATAAAATCAACAAGTAGGACTCCTTGTATATCAATCACGCTTGATGACGTCAGCCAGCTTGCAGAGAACAAAAGATATATATATATATATATATATATATATATATATATAGTTGCTTTTCTTTTTCTGCAGTTTCAAATCTTTGATTAAAACTTTTCTACATGATATAAACATTACCAAGTTATAAACAGAAGAAAGAGAAAGAGAAATGAAAACAAAAAGAAAGGAAGTACATAGAAAAAATATAATAGAAAGAATATAGACAAAGATAGATTGACTTCCAACCTTCTCTTCAATGACTATAAGATATACACGCACACTTCAACTCCACTCTCTAATAAACTGCATCATATACTTCTTCTGACAGATAACTCATACAGGTTGAGTCTCCTTTATCCGGAATTCGGAAATCTGAAATATTCCAAAATCCAAAATGTCCACATGTGTGGCTGAGGTAGTGATACCTTTGCTTTCTGATGGTTCAATGTACAAAAACTTTGTTTCACACACAAAATTATTAAAAATATGGTGTATAAAATTACCTTCAGGCTACGTGGATAAGGTCTATATGAAACACAAACTAATTTCATGTTTAGACTTGGGCCCCATCTCCAAGATTATGTATATGCAAGTATTCCAAAATCAGAAATATTCCAAAATCCAAAATACCTCTGGTCCCAAACATTTCAGATAAAGGAGACTCAACCTATATTAATTCTGGAAACCCATAATTATTAAATCATTTTTTCTTTCCTTAAAAAGTCTATTAACAGTTTCCATTTAAAAAAAAATCTGTAATAATTTTTCTCTCAACAAGCTAGATAATATGTCCATTTCTGCTAGCTATTTAGTTTCAACAACCATTCTTCTCCTGTAGGAATCTCTTGAATTCTTCTATTTCTGAGCATATAATAACCTTGCTGACATGATAACATATTGGAAGACTCTCCCATAGTTCCTTTCCAGTCAAACATCCAAAAGTCCAAATAGGAAAAATTCTGGTCTTAACTGTATCTTGATTGTCAATATTCTCTGGATCAAAGTAAGAATTTGAGGCCAGAATTTTTATTTATTTATTGCAAGTGCACCACATATGGCAAAAACATCCCTTCCGATTGTTCACATTTCCAACACTTATTTGAAGCTCCTTTGTATATTCTGGACATCTTTTCTGGAGTCATATACCAGCAAGACACCATTTTATAAAAATTCTCCTTAAGATTATGCCACAGTGTAGATTTCCGACTCTTCGACCAAACCAGGTTGCCTTTCTGTGCCATTGTCATCTTTATACTAGGTAGAAATGATTCAAAATTGCATTATGACTGTTAAAAATGCAACAAGGCTTAGCAGTGAAGAATCAACTGTGATCTCTAACTGCACTGCACATTCTCCATCAATGACTGTATTAAACCCTGGCCTTTCACTACTCTTTGCTCTTGATTCCTTTCTCTCTCTCCCTTACAGAACTTTAGAAAGTGTCACTCAGAGATACCGGATGCGGGTGATTACCTGACTTGCCGTTACTCCCATGAAGACCAGTATCTGCCAAAAATACCATATGTCTATAGTCCCTTGTCGTACCTCCCAGAAGATGTCTACCCATCCAACCATACCAGCACTTCCTTCTGCTGCCCACCTCCAGGGTCCAGGGCTCCTTACATATGTCCCAAGGAACAATACGTTTGAAAGAACCACACGCAATCAAGCAAAGGAGAAGAAGAAAGATCCTTCACATGTCTTCAACTTTCAGACATCAGCCAAGGCCTTTTTAACCCATTCACTTTTGTCTGGTGTGTGTGTGTGTGTGTGAGTGAGTGAGTGAATGTTATTTGATTCCCCACCCACCCACCCAACTCCAGATTCTTATTTTTTACTTTGTTGATGCTGTTGTTAAAAACTTTTGGTGCGTTTGTACTTTCCATTGTTAGATTATGGCTACAGTCCTAAATATATTTACTAGGAAGTATGCCTCACTGAACCCATTGGGAGTTACATCTGAGTAAACATGCCTAGGATCGTGCCATTAGCTTCTGCCTTGTTTGTTAAGGAACATCCTTCTGTTGGCCCTTGTGACAAAACCACTTTTAACTCCCACACATTCTTCATCGATTCCCACCATCTTTGTCCTTGACCCCTTGAGCCTTCCTTACCGAAATGACTTTGCATCTTTGTGCATCTCTGCATGTACACCACTCCCCTCTACTGGATGGAATGTGTTGGACTTCACTCATTGTATGTGTCCACCATCGGTTTCCCCATTTACACAATTTGCACTATGGTTGAACATCAAGCTAGCCCTACAGACCCCTTGCTGACACCCAACCTAAAAGATCATGCCATGTTCTTCCTTCCTTCCAAATGCAACACTGTCCATTCCTTGAAGAAATGTGTGACTTTGGAGCCCTGAACCTGCACCCATTTCATTCCTTCATGGGAATGTGAACCTTTGTTTAGAGAAATGCAACAGGCTACCACACAATTGAGCTATGCTGGCTACAAAGTTTGCTGCAAAGGAAGTTCCGGTGACTAAATCCATGCTAAGGAAGTGGCTTCAGAACTTTACCTTAACCCATTCCCATCTCTAGTTCCCCCCCTCCCCTCCTGTTTGAATCCAGAGGGCATTTAATCCAGACAGTGTGCACAGAGAATGTAAGATGGTAGCATACATGAGTACTATGAGAAACCATTCCTTTAAATCTGGGACCAAAAAAGAAAAGCCCTGAATTAGAAAGCAAAAGGATATAGATGTAGGCTTTATTTTATTTTATTTTTATTCAGGCCAAAACAAACAAACAAAAATGTCAGTTTTGCTATGCACATTTCTTTGATTGGAATTCTGAAATAAAACTCAGGCAGGTGTAAAAGAATGATAATTTCAGGTAACCTCCTTGCTCTTAATGAAGGATGAAAGCCAAGACAGGATTGGGCCTTGGAAGTTTTTTCATTTGTTTGTTTGGTTGGTTTGCTTTTGTTTCCTTTCATCAGCACCATTAGCTTTTGATGGCACATTTCTAGTATTGAACATACAGATGCTGTTGAGATCGTATGCATGTTCCTACAACCTCCAAGTATTATAGATAAGGAAGTTCATCTCCACCTCACCCCTTTGTCCATGTGCAATAAGACTCTATGCATGGGGAGGGGGGTGTTGCTGATTAAGAAGAGAGGGGAGAAGTCTTGGAGAACAGTGGGTGGCAAGAATAAACTATGATTAATCTCAGACAGCAAGAAACAAATGAGGAACTGATACATCTTTTCATGCAAATGTGTCTGTAATTGAGATTGTCTCCCTGTTCTGCTTATGGAATGAGTTTGGTTTAGGCCTTCCGCCAACGGCCCACAAGGACATTAGAGCAATGGACATTGATCCCTAACCTCAAGATTCAATATCCACAGGATGAAGAAGACCTGCTGGAGAAATGATACGATGGAAGCTGTCACAACCTAGAGTCAAAGTTTATTTTTGTACGTTTGGTTGGAGAAGGCTAATATTGCTTAATGCACTTTGGATCCCCGTGTATATTTCCATGCACTTTGGATCCTCACTTTGGATTTCACCTTACTCTACATTCCCCCCCTCCCCTCCTAACTAAGGTTTAGCATTATCAGCCCAGCACTGACACGCAGAGCTAAACTGTGTTCACACTACCTCAGCCATTTCCTGCGAGCTTAAAAAGACAAAAACCACACAAGAAGCCAACAACGGTGAAACCAAGAGCAAGATGGCAGCCCTTCCTCTCAACACTGCCAACTTCAGGCTTAGCGCATGGTTGCCTGAAGCTGTGACATCACTTCCTGTCAGAGGCAGGAAGTGGGTGGGCCATCTGAGGAAATGTCAATATCAGGACAAAAGGTGCTGTCAGCTTCCCCCCCTGCCACCATTCCCTCTCTTCCCCAAGACCCTCTATCAAGCAAAGAAAAGGGAGCAAAGCACTTCCTCACCCAAAGATGGTGGTAACATTTATTGTCGTAGGTTGGCCACAGCCTGGAATGTTATTTTTGGGAAGGAGAAAAGGGGTTTATGATGATATGTTAGCACTTTAAATATATGGCCCTGAATTAAATCCCAGCTGAATTAAGTCATTCCAAATACTTTGTCTAGTGGTTTGTGTCTCATCTCTTTGCCTCCTTCGCTCCAAGAACTTGAGTACTGTCTTTCCTTATTGAGGAACACCAATGCCACACACCACACACCAAATGGGACAATGCTAGCCTTGCTTTCCTCACTTTATGCCTTTATGTATTCATTATTCCTGCAGAGAAAACAGCATTTTCTGTGAAGAAAACAAGTTTCTTGTGCCGGGGGAAAAAAAACATGGAAATAACACAATGTTATTATCTGCTCAAAAAAAAAAAAAGTGCTGTTTGCTGTGCAGGAAATCTTTTCCATGCAGAAAAAGCTGGTTTTCGCTTAAAAAAAAAGATCCTGCATGCGTGTATATATATATATATATATTGCTTAATGCACTTTGGATCCCCGTATATATTTATTCTAGGCCTATATATATATAGGCCTAGAATAAATCACAAACTGCCAATAGTCTTCTTTTTTTTCAGTTTTCAATGCCTTTCTCTCAGCGAGTAGAAAAATGGTAATATGATTGGTTCTTGCTTGTGAGAATAAAATTTATGAAGATTTTCATATCTTCTGTTTTCAGAGTGGGAGCATGTTTCAGCCCACCAGAGTTGTGAGGGGGGTAACAATGGTGCAGATCCCTGGCTCTGCGGCTTACCCCTGCTGTACATCCTATGACCAGCAGAGTAACACTTGAATCTGATCCACTGAACACACTGCGTAATTTGGTAAGGAGGAGTAGTTATGAGATGGAAATTCTTTTTGCCTTGTAATTTCTCTGACGTCTCATTCACATAAACATGGGTGTCAGGTAACAAACTGAATGGTGTGAATCAGGCCCAAGCGGGTAAGCAGGATGTGTAAAGAAGATGACTGAGCAGCATGCAAAGGTGAGTCAAGTCCAACATATGGAACAATCCAGTGGTAAGAAATCCAGCAGTCGGAGTAGTTCTTGTGTGTCATAGTAGGCAACTGTGTGAGCACTAGAGGTCAGTCCCCCCCTGTAGCCCATCCTGCAGCCCTGTTTGCCTCAGCAGCCCCCCTCAAAATGGTGACAGGGTGTACTCATGCATTTGAGGGACTTTCAGCATTGTTGTGGGGAGAAAAAATGCCTCCCAAATTATACCCAATTTTTATTTATTTTTTCAGGTTGGGGGGGGGCTTTAGCACACTGGTGGAGGGCTTCAGGTACCATAAAAGTGGGGTTGGGGCACCACATGCAGTCCATGGGATGGAGTTTGCCCATCCTGATGTATGTTGGAATTTGGGAAAGGCACTGTTTGGACTACTACTCCTAGGATCCTACAGTGCAGTGGGCAAGGGCCAGGCTAGCTGAGGGATTCTGAGAATTGTCTTCCAAAAAACGGACTCCCCTAAGCACTGTAGGAACCAGCCTTTGACCCACCACTGGTGCTCCCACCACCTCTTGAGCTATGTAGCCATCCTGCGAGGAGTTAATGTGAGAGTATGAATGAAAGAGAGAGAGAGAGAGAGGGAGAGGATTTCCTGAAGTGTTAGATGCTTAGATTGATGAGCACACTGCACATGTCTTTGCTGCAAGGTGATGTTTGACAGGCCTCATCTGGCCCTGACACACTGCATGGAAAACATCAAGGCAGGCTTGGGGCTGAGCTGTGAAAGCTGCATCTTCCTCCATCCATAGTTCAGGGATGGGAGACAGTTTCCATTTAATTACATGCTCTGCTACTGCCCATGAATCACTGTGGCTGAGCGCTGACTCCTCTTGCCATTGGTGGCACTGAGACTGTAGTGATCAAACACCTCCTGGCACCGCTCTGAGCTGTGGCCAATGCAAGTTTATGCAAAGCATCACCCCCCAGGAGGATTCAAGGGTCAGGGAGAAAGATGAAGTTCAACAGCTGCAGCCGGGAAAGGTGAATTTGCAACACAAATATGGAAGCCAGTGGAAGGGAGGGGAATTGGGGAATAGGGAGGGGGAATGGAGGAAAGAGGCAAAGGTGTAGTAGGTTAGATGGAAAGGAAAGGTTGGAGAATGAGTGTGGTGGGCAGGGCAGGGAATGAAGGGGTGAAGCCAAAAATATCAGCAAATTTTAGCCTAAAGCACTCATTGCCAGGTCTTCTTCTAGCTATCACATACCCTCCAAATGTCCCAGTTTGCCAGGGACAGTCCTGGTTCATCCTCTGTCCTCCCACTTTTTAAGTTGCTTTTAAAATATCCTTGTTTCTCTCTCCTTGTCCCACATCCCCCCTTTGTCCTCAGCTTACTTCCATTGCTGCAAACTGAGTTTGCACTGCATTAACTCAGCAGAGGGGAGAGGAGGTGTGGAAACTTGCCCTTCCCAGTAGGCTCAGGAAAAAGCAAATTGCTGCAGACCCTCCTCACTTTTGTGTCCTTCCTCATTAATAACTGTTGCTATCTACTGTTGACCAGACTAAGCTTTAAGAGCCATAGCTAAGCTTTGAGAACCATTTTAAACTATTCAGTTGGGAGAAGGTGGTTTACAATGGCCAAGATCCTACATTGTGTTTGGCTGATGTAAATGTGAGGCATAAATACACTGAAGGCACCAGATCCTGTCTGCTCTTGGAAGGTAAGCAGCGTCAGGCCTGGTTAGTACTTGGATAGGAGTCTGCCCAGGAATACAAAGTGCTGTAGGCTATATTTCAGAGAAAGGCAATGGTGAGCCACCTTTGAGTATTCATTGCCTTAAGAAAGCCCTATGAAAGTCAAGGGGGTTACCATAAGTCAGCAGGCATCTTGAAGGTGAGCACACAAATACACACACCTCTTAGCCTCAATCCAATATGCTCTCAGTGTAGTGAAAATGGCCACATGTGGACCTACACTGTGCTGAGCTATATACCCTTCCTCCAACTTACTGAACAACCCCCAAAGCAACCCCAGACAGACATTTTGTGCTTCACCACAAGCAGGCTGGATCAGAGAAGCATCTGGCTATCTTCCTGTAGGCAGACACAAAATGATTACAGCAGGCTGAGATATCTGGAGGACTCTGGAGATCTCAGCACTGATGTCATTATTTTAATCTGGCTATGGGAAGGTACCCAGACATTTCTCCCATCCTCCCTGCTCTCCATGAAGCATGAAATAGCTGTGCAAGGTGGCTTCAGGGGCTTTACAGTAGGTCCGGGGTGGGTGGGTGGGAGTGTGCTTTGGGTGATACAGAGGGAAGAAGGAAATAGCAATCCATGCAGTGCCTGAAAAAAGACATCTGCATGCATACTGGACACTTATGCATATGTTATGTCCTTAAGAGAATTTTGGCCAATGTAAATGTATATTCATGTAGTTACATGGTGCCTGTGCCATACCACCTTTTGCTGAATGCTGGCATGCTGGAACCAACTGGGTAACTGGAAATGTGCTTGCTTATTGCCCAATTGTGCAAGGGGGCATGCACCATAGCTGTCTCTGCAAACCCAAGTGGGAAAGTGGTACACTGAAGGCACTGACAAAGAGTGATGCACCATCCAAGAATGTGCAATGGCATGTAGAAGGGTTGCACTTGTGAAACTCCACTTGCACAACCATGAATTGAATACGGATGTTATGCCATGGCTGAAAAAATACATCTGCATGCACAAGAGAATTTATTTGTGCTTAAAACACCAAAAGCCCTGGTAGAAAAATCAGAGAAGACAGTATGATGGGGAAGGGAGTGTGGCCATATTCAGCCTCAGGGCTTGAGGTTCTCCACTCCTCCATCTGAAAAATTTGCCCAGTCCTACATTGTGGATACCAGGCAGTATTTGCACACCAAAAACAACAGCCCTGCATTAGCTCTCCTGCCTTGTCAATTGCTGAAGCAACTCCAAGGAATTACTGCAAAGTTTAGTGTTGTTTTAAGTGGGGCGGCGGGGGGGGGGGGAAGAAATAGTAACTGGAGACATGATACTGATGTGTAAAATTATGCATGGTATGTAGACAACAGAGAGCCAGCATGGCGTAGTGGTTTGAGTGTTGGGAGATTTTCAGAAACAGGGAAACGCAGCAAAAATCACATCCCCAATAGCATCTGAAGAACGCAATGGAAACAGAAAGGGTGACATTATCAGATGCCCGTGTCCTTCAGCCATTCCCAGGGCATAGTGTTGCTATGGACAAGGCTTCCCTTTTATATTGACAGGGAAAAGCCACCAATAAAAAGGAATGCCTTACTCATGGCCGGCTATGCCCCCCCCCCCCGGTGCTGAAGGATGTCACCAGCTGATAATATCCCTCATTCCTTTTCTTGTTGCAATCTTCTGATGTGGTTTTTGCCATGTCTGATAATCTCCTTGGATTAGAACTCTGGAGACCAGTGTTCAAATCCCTACTCAGCCATGGAAGTCCATGGGGGACCTTGGGCAAGTCACACTCTCTCAGCCTCAGAGGAATGCAATGACAAACCCCCTCCGAACAAATCTTGCAGAGAAACCTCTGTGGCAGGTTCTCTTTAGGGTTGCCATAAGTCAGAAATGACTTGAAGGCACACAACAAACACAACAACGTAGACAATATCCCTCTCCCTGCCCCTTTTAATACTAGAACCCAGGGAGTTATCTCATGAAATGAAGGAGTGGGAGATTAAGGAGTGATCAAAGGAAGCCCGGCTTCACACAGAACACCGACTACGGAATTG
Organism: Gambelia wislizenii; assembly: GCA_030847615.1. NCBI lineage: Eukaryota > Metazoa > Chordata > Lepidosauria > Squamata > Crotaphytidae > Gambelia > Gambelia wislizenii. Next base: position 39,451,051 of record JAUMIR010000007.1, read on the forward strand.
GTGGCTAGTGACGTGGGCAGCTTTAAAAGTGAATTAGACAGATGGGTGGAGGATAATAAGATTATCACTGGCTTGGCTACTAGCCATGTTTTCTCTATATTGGCCAGAATCCTACATTGAGATTGCACAGCATAAATCTCAGTAGGCGGAGTGAGTGACACATTAAGGCCAGCATCATGTATGGGCCAGTGTAGTGTAGTAGTTCTGCAGGTGGAAGTATGTTACTAGGTGGCCATTCAAGGACCCTCAAATGTACTGTAGGGCCACTGAAGCCATCTTCCACAGCCATCCCATGTCTGCTGGAGAGCCAGGGGAGATCAGAAAAGTGTCTGACCATGTCCTCATAGCCAGAGGTGAAATGATGACATCATCTTCTGAGGTCTGCTGGAGTCCTCCAAAGATATTAGCAATGATCTAATCATTTTATGTCTGCTATGGGGACACAAAGCCTAAATAAAAACAACAACTATATGTATCCTGCTTTCCCCCCAAAACCTGGACTTCAAGCATCTCACAGAGTAAAAGGGCCTGGGAAGGAACATACAGGGAGACACCGTATGCCAGATAGCCTGGGCCTAAGCCATATAGGGCTTTACAGGTCATAACCAGAAATTTGAATTCTGACTAGAAACAAACTGGGAGCCTAAAGGAATCAGATTCCATCTGACCTTGGAACTTAATCAGGGTCAGCTCTGGTTAGTCCTTGGATGGGAGACTGCCAATGAATCCCAGGTGCTGTAGGATATATTTCAGAGGAAGGAACTGGCAATACCACCTCTGAATGTTCCTTGCCTAAGAAAAACCTATGGAATTCATGGGGTCACCATAAGTCGACAGGTGACTTGAAGGTGCATACACACACACAAGGGGATGCAGCCAGATGCTTCAATGAACCCCACACATACTCTCCATCAAGCACACAATGGCCATGGGGGAGGAGAGCTGCAACGACTCCACAGTCATACTGGTTTTGACTGGTGCAAAAGGTGGCTGGGATTGTTGACCTCTGTGTTGGCCATAAAAAGACATACACAGGCATAAGGCTGATGCATGTCTGCGTATGTCATTCACAGGATGCCAGCCTGAGTGTGTTATGCAGTGACATGGCATATACAGAGGTGACTTGCCTGCTGTGTGTCAATCCACAATGTGCATTATTAGATTGTGTGTTCACTTGCACATTTTGGGGGTCTTGGTTTACTTGGGCAACATTGCCAATTGTATATAAGGGTTGAGTACCCTCATTAATGCATAACTTGGCATGCAAAGATTTGTGCAACACAACCCCCATGTAGAATTTTTGCTGTTTTCTTGCAATGCCTTATGGGTAAAGGAGGAGGAGACAGGGAAGGCTGAGAGAAAATGGTTTTAGTATTGAACATAAATGCCCTGCCACAATGCTCAGTTTCAGCCTCATTGAGTTCATTATTTGAAGAATTCAGAAAAGGGGACTTTGTCCAAAAATGAACACCAGAGGTCAGAATGCATAAAGCTGTAAAACCAATACAACATGACAATATTATTAATGTATACATTTATTTATATGACATGGTTATGCCTTCCACTTTTTAAAAAAAAATAAAATAAAATAAAATTAGTCCTCAAGGCAGCTAACAGGCATCATTAAAAACTAACTGAAAACAAATTAAATAATTAAATCACTACATTCCCCACAATGTGAAAAACCATTAAAACCTTCGCAGTAATGAGGAAACATAATAACATAATGTTTCGATGCTTAAAACATAAAGTGTAAAAAAACCACAAAACACACCCCACTAATACTGAGAGGAATAAAACAATAACCAGCATCAGAAAATGTGATAATTTAAAAGGGACCTACAGCTCTGTCCTCCCTGCATGCCATGTGCATTATGGGGGAAATAATACTGGGTAGATAATTCCAAATGGCTTAAGGAAGTCAGTCATGCCAAAGAGATGCATTCTTTCTTTATCAGCACAGAAAGAAGAAATGGAAGGAAATTGTGCCACGCGCTGCATCCCAGCAGGGTCATGAGGACTAGGAGATTTAGGAGAATTAACAGACACATTGTAAAGGATGCACACACGGTTGGGTCTATGTGTCAGGGAGATTTACATTTCCATGATAGCTCAGCTGAGCCGAAGAAAAAGTTCACCCATTTTTAGCACAGGGGCTCACCACTGAGCCGACCTTGATCAATATGCAATTAGAACATTTTTCGTTGAGCCGTTAACTCTCTGAATGAAAAATCCCCAGGAGTTCGTGTGTGTGTGTGTGTGTGTGTGTGAATGCATGTGTGCTTCTTTTATATAAAATGACAAGAGGGCAGTCAGCTGACCAGAAAGAGAAAGGACCCTGGAGAGGAAAAACCATTGCAAATGTAAAAGAACTTACATGGGGATTGTAGGAGGAAAAGCACAGAAAATGAGAACAAGATCCTTCTTCCATTATTCCTCCATTCCCACACCACCCCATACTCCCTCCCCTCCTGCAACTGGTACTAAATCATAAATTGCAGCTGGTTTGGTTGGGTTAATGAGGTTAGGATAGCCACTGACAGATATCAAAAACACCAGGCTGGAATCCTGTTGGTTAGTCACAACTAGAGTAGGTTAATTGAATTCATTCTAGTAAATCCAATTCATAGAATCATAGAATCATAGCATTAGAAGAGACCCCAAGGGCCATCCAGTCCAAACCCATTCTGCCATGCAGGAATACACAAAGCATTCCCAACAGACGGCCGTTCAGCCTCTGTTTAAAAACCTCTGAAAACCTCCAAGGCAGTGCATTCCACTCAATAGTGTGTTCATTCAATAGATCTACTGCAGTTTGGACTAATAATAGGATTTAGGCAGGGTTTGGTGACTGTGGAAGGGATTGGTGTGTTTCTTACCATTTCACCCCTCTAGTGGGCCATACTGGTGCATCAGACATGGCCAGAAGTAATGTCATGTCACTCCTGGGCAGAGATCCTGCATCATAAACATAGCTACAATATCTTAGGACCCAGCGCCGAAACCCACCTTAAAAGCCAGTCAACCATCACAAGTCCTGGAGTTCTGTGACACTGGTGAGCAGGGTGCTGCAGGATGACATGACCAGTCTCTTCCTGCCTTTGAGCAATGGTAAGATGAAGAGTTGTGTCAGGACCTGACAGAGGTCCCTGGTTCTGCTCCTCTCACTGTTGCTCACTAGTGGGAGGGGGCTGATTATGTTGTCCTGCAGAGCCCTGCTCACCAACTTCATAGAACTCTGTCACTTGGGATAGCTGGCTGGTTTTTAAGGTTTTTGAAGCACTAGCAATCATGGCAATTGTACCATGACGATAAATGTGAACAGTTACATGGTCATAAGCCTAATTTACAACATTGTAGCTGACTAATAGGATGACAGCCTGTTTTTTTTCCAGCTGGTTTTCTGCCATTTTTTAAACAAAAGGTTTGGGGGCATTTGGGACCAGAGGAAGTTGTGGGGACACTGCATTTTGCAACTGTTCTGAACTCTTTTGAGCATGGGGAGGAGGGAAAACCCACCATTTTTTCTTTTAAAAATATTAAAAATTTGAATCCTTGGGGGCTTTGGCGGAGTTCAGCAGGCTTGGGAGGGGGCAGAGTTGGAAGAGACCACAAGGGCCATCTAATCCAACCTCCTGCTATGCTGGAACATACTATCAAATCATGCCTGACAGATGGCCATCCAGCCTCTGTTTAAAAACCTCCAATGAAGGAGACTCCACAACACTCCAAGGCAGTGCATTCCATTGTTAGACAGCTCTTACAATCATTCTGCCTAGTGTTTAGGTGGAATCTCTTTTCCTGTAGTTTGAGTCCATTGCTCTGTTTCCTAGTCTCTGGAGCAGCAGAAAACAAGCTTGCTCCATCCTCAATATGACATCCCTTCAGATATTTAAACATGGCTCTCATATCACCTTTTAACCTTCTCGTCTCCAGGCTAAACATACCCAGCTTCCTCAGCTGCTCCTCATAGGGCATAGTGGCTTCCAGACCTCCCACCATTTTGGCTGCCCTCCTCTGGACACGTTCCAGCTTGTCAATATCCTTCTTGAATTGTGGTGTCCAGAACTGGACACAGTATTCCAGTTGAGGTCTGACCAAAACAGAATAGAGTGGCACTATTACTTCCCTTGATCTGGACACATTTGCAGACTCCCTGTTCGTTTGCTTTACCACACCTCTCTTTTTACATCACTCTAACCTAACACCATCTTTCTTCTTCCCTCTCTCCTCCTGCATTAGACCATATATTTCACTGTGTAGAAGGAATATGTAAGTAACTACTTTTATATGTTTTCTTTGTCTGCCAGGCACTGTGTGTATGTGTGGGTGGGTGTGTGCCTGGTTGTTGTTCAGTTTCTTCCTTGTGAAATCTATTACTGTGCTTGAGAGATCCAGTACTGTCTCTCTGATTTCCCCAAAAGCTGGACCTTCAGCTGACCCATCAAAACTCTTCTCGTGTTCTTATGCTCACTTCTACCACATGTTGGTCTGTATCCATGGAAGTTGTTAGAAAGTTTAGGCAAATCCATAGAAGACAGACCTAACAGGCACAATGGCTACTGAATTAAAGCTCCATATTCAAAGACATTGTATCTCTGAATACCAGATGGTAGGAAATGAACACTAGGGAAGGCCTGTTGCATTGGTTTTCCAGTTGTGCCCCCCTAAGAGACCACTGAAAATAGGATTTGGGATGCTTGAGAAATCCCATCTTTGCAACGTCTTATATGACATGTTCTGATCTGCATGTCTCGAAGTAATGTGTCAATCAGAATATCACTATCCAACAGTTTCTGCACTTCTCTAAATGTTGTGACACAGACCTCATCGCAGTTGAAATATATCAAAAGATGACATTTAAATTGTATTTCAGGGGAGAAAAGGATCATTTATATTTGTATTCAAATACCTATTTGGAGGCCTGTTTTTAAGATAGCAGAATATTTTAGAAATGGAATAAAATGATGGAGAAGCATGTCATGCCTTGAGTCCTGGCTTTGGAGTGAAAGGCATGGTAAAAGCAAAGAAAAAAAAATATAAAGTAAAGAAATGTAATAGACATATTTGACCCCAAGAGACCTGGGTTCAAATTTCCACTCATCTATGAAGTTCACCAAGTGGCCTTGGGCCTGTCTCCAACACTCAGTCCAAACTACCCCACAAGGTTGTCGAGAGGAGAAAGCATGGAAGAAGGCATGACTACATACTAGACTATGAGCTCTTTGGAAGAAAGACAGCATATCAATGCAACACCAACACCATGTGAAAGTGACAGACTGGAAACAGACACAGTTATCCAACCTAAAGAAGCAAGAATAAATAGACCAGAGTTGGGGAATATGCCACCCTCCCAATGGTGCCAAACAACAGATCCTGTCACCCCAACCAGCACAGTCAATGCTGTGAGATGTTGGGAGCTATGGTCCACAATAGCTGGTGGCTTTGATGGTTAGTGAGGTGGTGAATCCATTCCAGGTTTCAATCTCAACCCTTAAGAGGTTTTCCAATCTGGAGCCAGTGTGTTGTAGTGGTTTGATTGTTGGACTAGGACATCAGAAGATCAGGGTTTGAATCTCTGCTCAGCCATGAAAACCCACTGGGTAACCTTGGACAAGTCACACTCTCTCAGCCTCAGAGGAAGGCAATGGCAAATCTCCTCTGAACAAATCTTGCTGAGTTAAAAAGAGGATTGAGTCATGATAAGCTGGAGTTGACTTGAAGGGCCATAGTTGTGATGTACCTTGAAGTTATTTTTATGGTGACCCTAAGGGAAAACTATTATGGAGTTTTCTTGCCAAGATTTGTTCAGAGGGGGGTTACCGTTGCCTTCCTCTGAAGCTGAGAGAGTGTGACTTGTATGAGGTCACCCAATGGGTTTTCATGCCTGAGCAGAATTTGAACCCTGGTATCCTAAACTCCTAGTCCAATACTCAAACCTACTATACCATATTTGCATATAACAACAACAAAAACCCTATTCCTTACCATGGTTTCAGCAGCTTAGATTGTTCTGTCAAAGTTCAGACTACAACCCAGAGCTGATTCAATATCGCACTGAACATATGACTGCCATGAAATTAGGAAAAACTGTTTTACATAATCCAAGACTAAGATGAATCTCTGCCCCATACACCCTCCTTTGTCATTCTGACTCCAGGAACATCATTTTCATATCAGTGCTAATTATATTAATTACTCACCACAGTCAAAAACTCATTAAGCTGGAATTTTGGGTTCATTAACTCAAGTCTGAAGTGCTGTTGGCACCTTCACTGCTGGGGATGGAAGAGGGAGGGACTAATTCTGTCTGGGTCAGAGCCCTTTTAAGGGTACACAGGTATTCTGTGACTGCTGAGGTTTTAAGGAAGACCACTATCAAGCTGAGACCACAAGGCTAAAGGGATGCCTTAGAAGGCAATGAAAATAAAGCACCAGGTATAGCTGAGCCCTCTCTCTGAAACTACAAAATTGACCTAGACTTTGGACTGCAGCTCCCAGAATCCTCCAGCCAGCATGTCTAGAGTCCATATCAGCTGGGGGATTCTGGGAGCTATGACTCAAAGATGTCTCTTTCCCAAGCTCTGCTCTTGCTTGACTTAAGCTTCCAGGTTGATACACTCAACAGAACTGAGTGGGAAAGTCTCTTCAGGTGTGTTGGATGCACCACAGAAAAAGTACCTGACCTCCAAGTCTTTGGCTGTTGGGGAGAATCCCATTGGCCATTCACCAAGCCATTTTAGCACCACCTCGATTTTGACAGCTTTGCTAATTACCATAATTAGGGCATCATGGTGCACAATGGCAAAGCCGAATGGCTGGGGGCCATTGGAGTCCTGTGGAAGATTAAGCAGATGCTGATTTGCCAAGAAACTGTCTCCAGCTATGAACTCTGGAGACCTGAACTGATGGCAAAGATCTCAGGAGGTGTCATCCTACATGCTTTATGTGACCAGAGCTTGTCATATAGCTGTGGCTGAGGGTTGCTAATGGGGAGATGTAGGCATGTGTCCTGCCCATTTCCATAGACCTCTTGACCTCCCCAGTTGAGAAAGCGCCTCCCAATCTTTTAAACACAGATTTAGGAATGGAGACCATCCACAAAGGAGTTTAACAGAACATTTTTACAATTCTTTCCCCATTGTATGCAGCATATATTACAAGAAGGATATAGACACACCCATGGGAGAACTACCATTTTGTCATTCTTTCTGATGATTCCTGATGCTGGATAGCAGATTTCTCCCCGAAACATCAAACAACCAATTCCTGTTCCAGCTTCCAAGATCACTCACCAGTTGATGTTTTGAAACAGTGATGGTCAGAACATGGCCCATGGGCTGTTTTTGTGCCTCCCACAACACAGGGGTCAATTTAAAAAAAATGGTCACTTCTTGTAAAAAAGAAAAGGGTTATTTTCTGGTCTTAAAATGGTCAGGGATATGGTAAAATTGCCCCATCAGCATGCCCTAGAGGGCACAAAAGATGCAGCCTTTTGTGCATCTTTTGTCTCCTGCAGACCTAAGGCAGCTCCTAGCCTCTGACAATTACCTACCCTTGCTTGATAGAAAAGTCCTGAATGGCTTTATATTTCTGTGGCTCACTTTTGGTTTCACTGCATTGTGGGCTTTGTAGTCTTTATTTATTCATCCTGTATGCATGTGTTCACTGATTCCAGTGTTTTTATACCCATTCAGAAGGGTGCAACTCCTCACAAAGTGGTGTACTGAAAATACCATGAAATGACCTAAGCATAAAAGAAAGTAGGATACATTTACGAACTAATCCAACAGCCTGAAATACCAAGGCAACGGGTAATTTAAATGAATTTGGAGGGAGTGGATTTACTGTTCCTGGGACAGTCTGGGGGCCACAAAATGCCAAAACAATTTCAAAAAAGGCTCACAAATGGCAAAATCTTCCCCCCAGCTCCAAGAAACTGATACCTGAATTGCATAGGGTCTGCAAGGATCCCACTAGTGTCTGATTCTTAACATGGGGAATATTTAATTAGCCAAAAATGGCACCGAGAGGCAGGGTAATGGCAGGATCTTTTGACCTATTTATACTGGTAGTAACTGAGAAGACTCCAAGCCAGGATGTACAATTAAATGTTTTTATTGGACATTAATCTTAACAGCATTTGCTCAAACACTCAGACTTCCAGCAACCACACAAGGCTATCAGAGAAAGGAGGAAGTGTTTGGATAGAGGAATAAAGTAAGGAGATTGTTGGTTATACTACACTGATCCTGGAGGGCTGAGACCATGCAATAAAGCAGCAGAGAGGTGGTCTGGAAGACAGAATGGTAACACAAACTGGTGTGGAGTTAGGGAAAAGAGGGTCTGTGCACACTTTTGTGGTGTTTTAGGGCTATATTTATATGTGACAATTCCCCCAAAGGGAAGGGATTTAGAATGAATTACAATCTCTTGGAGTTTCTCAGGACTAAATGAAGGGTACTCCAGAAGAGTTAATGATCATTAATGGGTGATACATTTGGAAATGAATAGGAGCAGGCAACTTCATGGAAAGCATGGCTCAGCCTGAAAAAGCAGAAAGGGAAAGCATGGCTCAGCCTACAGAAACTGTCTAGGCAGCCTCTGAGATGGCAGCCGAAGCAGATAATGAAAACATACTTCATTCTGAAGAACAAACAGTCTGCCCGCCAGTGATAGATGATCTAGACAACATGCTGTCTTCCTTCTCTGAATACTGAAGAGAGAAACACCAAGCCCAACAACATTTAAATACCAAACACTGACCTACTTCCTTGCTAATAAGTTCCACCTGGCCTGGAAACTTTGGCTATAAATCTGGAAGCAGGTTTCCTTCAAGCCTGAGTGCTGACAACTGCTATTTTTTTTAAGACTACTGCTAATCTTACCTGTTGCACACCTCCGGTGTCCCTGCTTGCCTTGGCTTTGGATGGACTTCTGGACTGTTGCAGTCATCCCTTGCTGACTACAGACTTGGACCTTGGACCTGACTCTACTGAACTCTGGACTGGCTATTGGTTTTCCTGGCATCTGGTATGGACACTTGGTAACTGAACTCCGGACTGGTTTTTGATTATTTTTGCTTTTTGTATGGACTAGTGGTGACCGGCTTCTGGACTATCTCTTGACTTTTCTTGCTTCTATTGTGGGCAACTGGCAACAGGCTAGACCTGCATCTCTCCCCTTTTGCTCCTCAAGCACTTGCCACTGTGAGTTCAGGACAGGATTAGTGGATGACTCATGTCCAGGTTTTCTTCAGGAAGAACTCTGACCTGGATATGATCTGTTCTAGGAATTTTCAAAGGCCCCTCCCTAGGTTATTTGCAATATTCCAAGATGGGGGCTGTCAGCATAAGTGACAAAACTAAAACAAGTGTTTAGATGTCTGTTTCTAAAATCAGCATTATTTGACATGTAAATTGCACCAGGAGGGCTTCTAGCCCATTTAAAAGGTGATTTGCCTCTTCCTGGGGCTTCCTGGAGAGGAAATTCACCCCTTTGGGGAGCCAGGAAAGGGGCGATTCAAAGAGCCTGGAGGAGTCACGGACCACAAAAAGGTCCTTTCACAGCCACATGTGGCACCAGGACTGCACTACTTATTCTAAAACGAGAATCCTGTTGTTAGTCTCAACTGGAATGAACCTACTAAACCAATGGACTTTGGCCACATCTTGATTAAATCAAATTCAACAACTGATTTGATGGATCTATTCTAATAGGCACCAGCCAAGGTGATTCAAGCTCTCAACATTAAAACTGGAGCAGAAATATAAGAACAGTGTTAGCCAACAATCATTTGGTGGTTGCTATTTGACCTCAAGTCAACGTCTACTTGTGGTGACTCTATGGCTGCTGCCACACTGCAGAAATAATGCTGTTTGACACAGCTTTAACTGCCATGGCTCAATGCTATGGAATTCTGGGATTTGTAGTTTTATGGGTTATTTAGCCTTCTCTGTCAAAGAGCTCTGGTGCCACAACAAACTACAAATCTCAGAATTCCATAGGATGGAACAATGATAAAGCTGTGTTAAACTGCATTATTTCTGCAGTGTGGCATCAGCGCATGAATGAGAAGCCTTTAAGAGCCCTGGTCAGTAACTGCCCTGATCAAGTCCTGCAAACTCAGTACTCTGGCTTCCATCATTGAATCTATCCACCCTGTACTGCACTCTTCTTCTGTTCTTGGTGCTTTCCACTTTACCAGACATTTCTGTCTTTGTCAATGAGTCACATCATCTCACGATATGTCCAAAGTACGACAGCCTCGGTTTAGTCACTTTGGCTCCTAGGGAGAGATCAGGCTTGGTTTGCTCTAGGACCCCATTCATTTGCCTTTTTAACAGTCCATGGTTTCTGCAGAATTTTATTCCTGCACCACGTTTCAAATGCATTAATTTTCTTCCTCTCAGCTTTCTTCACTGTCCATAGCAAAGCAATATTAATCCATATTAACTCATTCCACAAACTGGGGTCAAAAAGCAGCTGCCATTTTACATCCTGCCCATCATCAACAATTTACAGAGCATGTGAAAATAAAGTTACGTTGGGTTTTTTTTGTAATGCAGCTCACAACATTCCTTCTTTCCAGTATCCACAGCTGTGGCCTTTTTGTTTGGCTATCCTACAACCTACAGCTTTCCTTAGCTAAGTTATGCTGGTCCAGCAACCCATGAGGATCTCATCCTAGAGACGCAGATCTTTGCATATTTCATTCTTGCATAGAAAAATGAATTTCAAATGTTCACTTACCTGCATGAGATTACAAGAGTTTCTTTGAAATTGCAAAACTGTGCACGTTTTTAAAATGATCTTTCACATTACATGACTTTTTGCAAAAAAAGTTGTTTTTCCTTGGAAAACACAGTCTTCTGTGCAAAACATTTGTAGAGATCCTGCATCACAAACACAGTTATGAATGTGTAACTATGTGTCATCCTCCAACTTGACCCCCCAAACCTACCTTAACAGCCAGCAGCCGCATCGAGCAATGGAGGTCTGTTCTGCTGGAGATCAGGGTGCAACAGAATGATACTCCCTACTCCCTTCCACCAGCAATCACCAGTGCAATGAGGAGATATGACAAGGGTCCAGTTTCTGATTGTTTCATTCCCCTTCACAATTTTTTTAAAAAAAATCCCTCAAATATCCTCTAAGTTTAGAGGTTCCCCAAGCCATTTTAGGACATGGAAAGGCCTTTTATAATGACAGGAAGAGACCCAGGTGTCATTTCCTGTTCAGTTCCTGTTTTTTAAAGCCATCTCCTAACCCTAAAATGGTCAGGTGACCTAAAACATCTCCCCAGAGGGAATTTAGGGTAATTGAAATTATTTTTTAAAGACCCTCTTTGACCCCGGAGGCGGGGTGTGTGTGAGCTGGGCATTGCATGTGGCCCACAGGCTCATTTAGGCAAGGTGAGGGGAAAAGGTAAAGAATGAAAGCTTCATTCTCCCATTGACAGAACACCACCACTGCCCTTAGTGAGGAACTGCAGCCGGAACAGCAGCTGCCAAACTAGGGGCTCATCTATACCAGCCAGGATACACTGGCTCCATGCCAATGTATCCTGGCCATGGATCAGGCCCATTGTTCCCCCGTTACCACCTCCAAACTGGAGGAAATCCTGACAGACGTGCCAGCCTGTTGTTGCAGTTGCTGCTGCCACAGTCTCCCTGGCTCTCCTGGAAGCAAGAAAGCCGACCCGCAACATGTGGCCAAGGTCCTCTGCATATGTCACATACTGCAGGTCTCCTTCCTGCCTTCTGAGAGAGCCAGGGAGACTGGCGGTGGTGGCAGCAGCAGTGAGGGCCAGCCTGCCGGGGCAGGCTCCTGTGGACATGCAGGATCCAATCTGTTTCCTCCTGGCAGAAACCTAGTCAAAGAGGTATTATTTTAAAATGTTGTATTGGGCCCTACCCTGTCTCTCCCTCGCACCCTGTCTGAGCCCCTTATTTGCCCCGGGGGTGATGAGGACTGCCCGGAGGCAAAATGGGGCAAAAGTCCTGCATTGTCAGGATTGCAGGGCTCCAGGACGGGGTCTATTGCCCATGCAGACAAATCCTAACAAGCTTGGGCATTACCATCCTTCAAACGAGCTCACAAACACACAACAGAGGACAGCCTTGGTCAACCAGGGCAACCCATCCCAAATATTCTTTCAGGTTTCATCTGTTGCAATTGCTAGCTCTGATGAATCTCTGCTGCTCAGACATTCCCTCCCTCTCTCCCCACAATCAAATCTTGCCTTTTAAGCTCCCCCTCCCCATTTAGCTGTAGAATCCCCCCCCACAAGGGCTTCCTCTATTCCTTCTCAACTTATGATGTTCATGCTGTAATTGCCTGTTATCTTTCGAAGCCCACTGATGGCTCCTGCTGGTATGTTGGCTGTTTTCCATTCTGGGTGATTGAAAAGCAGAATATGGAAACCAAAGGCACCATTGTTAAGGTTTCTTAATTTCCAAACTTTGCCCCCCCCCCAGCCACATCAGTATTTTTCAGATGTCTCAGCTCAGCCTTTTCATGCCCCAAGAACTGACAGGTTTTGTTTTCAGCATGATTATCATAAGGCAGAAGAAACCAAAGCTCAGTACTTAGCCTACAACTGTCCCAATCTGACAGAGTCAGCCTCTGTTAATCCTCTGCACTCTGTCTTTCTCGGTGCCTTTAAAATGTCCCAGTTTCTCTCTCTTTCTCTCAGGGCTTGTCTAGACCTTCCCACCAGTGTATTCTGGCCCCAGATATGGACCATTCCCCTGTTACCATGCCTTACACCCCCTCCCGCTAATATTTCATAATTCGGCAATACTGAGATGCTCCACAAGGTCTAGTATATCAGGGAGGGTTATAATTAAGATGAGGTGGAGGTCACCAGGACCTAAGGAAGGTGTCATTGAAAAGTCCTAGTATACACACCCAGGATAGGATTATGTGGATCCCCCTAGTAAACAAAGCCATCACTGATGTACCAGTATGTGTAATCCCATCTTGGACGCATTGGCAATGAGTCATCTATCACAAGCAAACAGTGACCAGAATGTGAAGTTGAAGGCTTTCACAGCTGGCATCTATAGATTTTCCTTGGGTTTATTTTCAGGCTGTGAGGCCATATTCTAGAATAGTTTCTTTCCCTATTTAGAAAGTTACCAGAACCCCCATTATCCCCAGAAAGTCTTTCCTTGAACCTTTTCCCAATCCCACAATAAGGAGGTTGTCATAAACCCATCAACTCTAATTTCTCGGCCATTAGTGACAATTAACAACGTCACAGTTTCCTTTGTTTAATGGTGGGAGATCCATCCAAATATTGTTCTACACTCAAACACTCCTTCAGGATATAAAAGTGGGTATAAATATTAGACCCAAATAATAGCCAAGTTTGCACAGTACTACTGACACCACCACTCTGTTGGATTGTTGCATCACGCTCAGCTTGAAGTCTGAGTCTTCTTTGCTACTTGAAACTCTGCTCTTCAGGACTGGTAATTATTGCCCAGACTTCCCTGAATCTACTCCTCTATCCAGTCTTTCTGCCTTAACTCTTCATTAGCCTTGTGTGGTTCTTGTGAGCATGAGTGCATGTTTGAATGCTTCTGTGTTAATTTCCAATAAAAACCATTTTTATTTTACTTTAACTCAGAGTCTCGGCAGTTAGTACCAGTATACACGGGTGCAAAGGTCCTGCAAGTTACCCGATCTCTTGCACCCATTCACTTGAGCTAATATTAAGTCCCCCAAATAATATCATAATTTTAGTGTCATGAGTGGGTCCCCCATGGACCCCACCAATTTAGGGAACACACACACCCAGTTACCTACACAAAATGGACAGGAATCCATACCCACACACCGGGCCATATCTGAAGCTGCCACTGCAGCTGGTGTCTCTAAGAAGCCAGGAAGGAGGGCCTCAGCATGTGAACAAGGCTGGTCAACCCATCCCAAACATTATTTCAGGTTTCATCTGTTGCAATTGCTAGCTCTGCTGAATCTCTACTGCTCAGACATTCCCTCCCTCTCTCCCCACAATCAAATCTTGCAGGGGGCCTTGATCACATGCTGGGGGCATCTTTCTTGGGTTCAGAGGGATACTAGTGGCGGCAGTGGCAGGGGACAGTCTTATCCTTCCTAAACTCTGTACCGATATGTCTTGTGTTTCTCTGCCTCAAATAGTAAATGTGTGTGTTCTTCCTCATTAACTGTTGCTTCTCATTGACTGCCTTCCCCGTTTTGACCACAGTTGGATGTGGCTCAGCCTGGTTTTAATCTGTGATATGTTGGTGAGTATGTCAGTACTGGAGCATTTGCTTGGTATGCAAAAAGTTCCAGGTTCATAGAATTGTAGAGTTGGAAGAGACCACAAGGGCCATCCATTCCAACCCCCTGCCATGCAGAAATCACAATCAAAGCATCCATAACAGATGGCCATCCAGCCTCTGTTTAAAGACCTCCAAGGAAGGAGACCCCACCACACTCCAAGGGAGTGTGTTCCACTGCCGAACAGCTCTTACTATCAAAAAGTTCCTCCTAATGTTGAGGTGGAATCTCTGTTCCTGGAGCTTGCATCCATTGCTCCGTGTTCCAGTCTCTGGAGCAGCAGAAAAAAGCCTGCTCCATCCTCAATGTGTCATCCCTTCAAATACTTAAACAGGTCTATCATATCGCCCCTTAACCGTCTTTTTTCCAGGCTAAACATACCCAGTTCCCTAAGTCTTTCCTTTTGCCATGAGGTTGCCCTTGAAGACAACTTGGAAGCTGGCATTAGTGCAAAATGCAGGACCCAAGCTGCTGAGTGGAACCCCATGCAGGAACTATATAACACTATTTTTAAAGGCATTGCTCTGACTGCTAATATACTTCCAGTTTAAAATCAGAGTGCTGGTGATCACATTTCTGCTGCTCCAGAGACTAGAACATGACCCAGTGGATTCAAATTACAAGAGATTCCACATAAACATTTGGAAGATCTTTGTTTTACTGTGAGCTAGATATTTGGCAATGGAATTAATTAATTACTCAGAGTAACCTTGAAAGGTGATGGTCTCTCCATCTTTGAGGGTCTTTAAACTAAGGTTGGACAGGCATCTTTCCTGAATGCTTTAGTTGTATATTCTTGCATGGCAGGGTTGGACCAGATGGCCCTTGTGGTCCCTTTCAGCTCTAAGATCCCATAATTCTATGAAAATAGCCCTTGTTTGCAGGCTTGCAATATATGTGTGTTCACGCCTTATGGCTTATGGTATTGACTTGATGATAATCAATTACGGTGATCCCATCACTTTGACAAGGTTTTCTTAGGCAAGGAATGAATACTCAGAAAGGGTTTGACATTGCTTTCTTCTGAAATATAGCTCATACCACCTGGTATTCCTTGGTGGTCCTTCCATCTAATTACTAACTGGGCCTGACTCCGCTTAGTTTCTATGATCAGATCGGATCTGGTGCTTTCTGGGTATTTCAACTGATACAATAACACATGCATGCTATAAAAGGAAAGAAGAAAAGAGGAAGGAAAACATGCAAATCTTGTGTTCTCATAATGGCAGCTAAGTAATGGAAACCATTGATGGAGTGTAGAAGCCCCCCAGATATTCCACCAGGCCTGTGTCACTTCCTTTGCATATTGGTGCAAACTGAATTTTGGCAAGGAAATAAAAGGTGTCCCTGTTCCCCACTGCCCCATTTGTGTTGGTTCCAGTAATTATCCCTTTAACTCCCTTTTGCTTAGTTTCCTAGATCTACCCCAGTTTATTTCTATCTCTTCATCCATAATTATTTTGGTCCCATTACTCAAGGCAGCACCAGGAAATGTTCCCTTTCCCAATTTACAGTCTCAATTATGATATCCAATAGAAACAAATGCAGCTGCCTTCCATCTGAAGCAATATTTTGATCACAATAATTAAAAAGAGAGGGGGAGGGAGGGAGGGAGAGAAAAACTTGTTGGTATGGCATGTGTTAGATAAATTAACACAATGTTATGGCTATATCTGGAGTGGAGGGAGAGGGGGAGAAAGAAAGAGAGAGATTGCAAACACAAAAGACCATGCAAACAAAGAAGCAAAATGGCTTTAACCCCTCTGGGTCTCCTCCACAAATGTGCTGTGTGTTCATGAAAAGCCATTGCACTGTTACATGAACAGTTAAATTTCCCTATTGAGTCTAATATCTGTTCTACCCTCTTTCCTTTTATTTTCCCCCTCCCAATTCCTGGTCTGTTTCCCCCACCAAATTGCTAGTTATCATTGTGTTTGTGTGCAGACAAGAATGGGGTTGGTTGTCACTTCCCATTGCAGCTTGGCAGCCGAATGAACTGGGACAGCTGAAATCCAGTTGATGATATTATAATCATCCCTGCAATTGCATCTCCAAAACATGATAACAAATTGTATCATTTCTTTTCCCCTCACCCCCCCCCAACACACACATTTTCTCTCTTGGTTTTTCTCTCTCCTTTATCTTTCCAAGAAAGAGTGCGCGCAATGCGGTCTTATATTAATGACACAAAAGCATCTTTGTGGGAGCAGCCACGCAGAGGAACAATCGCAGGACCTTTCATGAATGCTTGGGATCATTCAATTAGTTTTAATTTGTTGGCGGAGCGACAGAAGGCCAACGTTTTTGACTTGTTTGCCTTTGCTCCAAAGCTGTCTATTGGCAGACGGCTCCTCTTCATGCTTTATTGGGCTCACTACCGTGAAGTTCCTTGCCGGTTTATGTGAGCTGCTTTCTTGCGGTCCTGTGAAGCGGCATCTCAAGAAATCCTCTGTGTTTTTCACAAAGGCGGTGGGGTGGGCTAATTCAATTGGTTAATTTGGAGTTAACTTAATGCTAAACTGTCAGTCCCGGGAACTGAAAATTCCGGGATTGATCAAAAGGGCTGTGCCAAAGCGAATTGCAACTCAAGCATTTCTTGTTTGTGGCTTCGCTGGATTTAGGGCCACTGTAGAATTCAGTTATTTTTTATTATTATTATTCATGCGTTGTTATGCTCCAAAACTGTGTGTGGAGGCTTACTGCAGTGCCTTCCCCACACCTTGGAATTTTCTCCAGGAAATATTTAGTTACTGTTTTTGTCTTTTAAAGTGCCAGCATCATAACAACAAAGATTTTCTGGAATCATCTGTATTGTTTAGTAGCTGTAATTTCTCACATTGCAAATCATTAACCATCATTAATGATGGTTCATTTTCAACTGCTCTGGAATATGAGTGCCTGTTGGGTGCTAAGACAGTCCTCACCTTGCACATCAGTCTCACTTGACCATCAGAGAGCAGGGCTCTCCTGATTGGTGGCCAAAATGTGAATGAATGACAACAATAATAATAATAATAATCAGGTATCCCTCCCAGTGCCCTTCAAAATGGTTTTCATTAATTTGATATTGTCTATATGTTTTAACAGACCCGTCCAAACATCCCATCCAAATTTGGTGAAAATCCATCCAGCTGTTTTCCCCTGATACAGTAACAAACACGCAGACACTTAATTTCAATTTTATTTATATAGATATCATGGGAAGGTAAATGGGAGAGGTTGGGTATCACTTGACTCCTGAGGGCCAAAATATACCCATCTCTTCTGATGAAACTGCAAATGATGAGGAGGTTACTTACAGTTTTCAGAAAATAATGAGTCTAGGCTATTACGAACCCTTTAGAGTCCAGCGATCATCCAGAGAGGCCTTGTTTCTGCCCCACCATCTTCACGGGCCAGTTTGGTGGGGAAAAGAGAGAGGCTGCTCCCAGCCTTTAGAACTCCCTCCCTAAGGAGACCTGGATGGCCCCATCCTTGCTCTCCTTCCACAGCAAGTTAAAATATTTTTATGCCATCAGCCCTTTAGAAACCTGACAAGTGAGCTTTTCATGCTGCGCAGTGCTGCTTTTAAGGTCTTTGTGTGGTCTTTTAATTAATTTTAATGTTCTTTTTAAATAACTTTTGTATTTATGCCTTTTTGAAGTTTTTGTCTATTTTTTAATCTGTATTGTATTTAAATATGTTGTCAGCTGCCTTGAATCTCATTAATGGGAGAAAGATGGGATACAAATGAAATCATCATCATCATCATCATCTGGAAATTACCTGGAAACAGTGTTTTTGTGCACCGTCCTGTTTGTGTGTATTTATGTGCAGAATAATTTTTCAAAACACTTCTGGATATGTGACTACCAAGCAAAAAAAGCACAAAAAAGTTGTTTTCTTTGCAGCAGGGATAAAACTATGGAAATTATTCATCCTCACTTGTAAAGATGAAGTATTCAAATATTTACATCCCCGAGAAGGCCACAGGAAAATCCTTGCTATACAGGAAAATCCTTGCTATTATCTCCCATCAATAATAATAATAATATTAATAATTTTGTACCCACCTCTCCCTGTGGATCAAGGTGGGGAACAACACACCAACAAATAAACATAATATTAGTTAAAAACTAATTGGGCTCACTACCATGAAATTCCTTGCCGGAACTTCACGGTAAAAGTTCATGGAACTTCACAGAACTTTACACATCAGTTAAAACTTATCATTTTAAAAAAACAAGTAAGACTAAGACATTTTAAAACAACCAGTACACAGTTTAAAATTCACAATTTAAAATCATCTGGATAAGCCTGCCAGAAGAAACTGGTCTTTAGTGCTACTTTAAATTCAGACAGCATAATCAGTGGTCATATATCTTCCGGCTGGCCATTCCAGAGTCTAGGGGCAGCTGGGGGGGGGGGAAGTCCTCTGGGTGACAGTCGCCAACCTAGTCCTACCTGGCTGGAGCAAATGTCCCCCAGAGGATCTGAGTATAAAGAGTGGATTATTCGAAAGAAGGTGATCTTGTCAGTAACCTGGGCCCAAATCATCTAGAGATTATAGTGAGGAGGACTGACCATCCTGCATATCGGATGTCAAAGCTTCCCAACCCCAGGTTGCAGGAGCACTTCTAAAGCAGGTGCCTTCATTTCAAAGCTAGATGTCTCAGATGTTCTCTCCATCTGAGAATTCTCCCCAGCTGAGGAAAGCAGCATGCACCATTCCATTGGAGGCCTGAATGATATCAGAAGCCCTTTCACACTATGCAGTTATAGTGCAACAATTCCATCTTAACTGCCATAGCTACACCCTATGCAATCCTGGGGTGTGTAGTTTCATGAGGTACGGGAGTTCTCTGACTGGAAATTCTAGATACCCCCCCCCAAACTGCAATCCCAGGATTCTATCAGAGATTGTCATGAAAGTTGAGATGAAATCATAGCACTATAATGGCACAGTGTGCAAAGCCCCTAAGGATATGCCCATGACATTATCTCGTCCACCCCAGTTCCCTGGTTTTGTCCTAGTGACATGGAATGTGGCAAGTGCAATCCTTTGGCCCAACCGATAATGCTCACT
The DNA here is from genome assembly GCA_030847615.1 of Gambelia wislizenii. Classification (NCBI taxonomy): domain Eukaryota; kingdom Metazoa; phylum Chordata; class Lepidosauria; order Squamata; family Crotaphytidae; genus Gambelia; species Gambelia wislizenii. The sequence continues at coordinate 39,470,429 of JAUMIR010000007.1, forward strand.
TACTTGGCTCTTCCATTTGTAGAAGCAAATGAGGATGAAACATTTTTTATTTTATTTTTTTGCCTGATTTGTATTTATTTGTGAACAGCTTGCATTGGTATGTTTCCTCCACATTGGTAGTAGGGGTCAAAGATCTGCCCATCAACACCAGCCAGAGTTCACTGAGATGTAATAACCAAAACACACATGCTGGGATGGAGCTGTCCATCAGCACCATTGTGAGCCTGGCAATTCATTATTATTATTTTCCCCAATCTCACTGCTGCTCATGCAGGAAGAGAATGTAAATCGATGAGGAATGATGCAAATGCATACCGCATCCTTAACAGATCCAGAAAACATTCAGCACAAACTGTTTTGGCTTGCCTGGATGTTTTAAATTTAGTTTCTACCCTGTTTTTCTGCATAGCATCTACTATCTGTAACAAAAGCAGACAAAACTAAGTCATATGTAGGGCAAAAACTATCAACATTCATTTCAATAAATTAAATAAATGATAGTTATAGTAAGGTACTGTATTGTTTTTAAATACAGGTCTATCCCCAAACCCACAGGGGATATTCAACATCTTTATCAATGACTTGGATGAGGGAATTAGGGGCATACTTATCAAATTTGCAGATGACACCAAATTAGGAGGAGTAGCTAATACCCTAGAGGACAGGATCAAAATTCAGAATGACCTGGATAGACTAGAGAGCTGGGCCAAAGCTAACAAAATGAAATTCAATACGGAGAAATGTAAAGTACTGCATTTAGGGCGGAAAAATGAAATGCATAAATATAGGATGGGAGAGACCTGGCTGAATGAGACCACGTGTGAAAGGGATCTAGGAGTCCTAGTAGACCACAAGTTGAACATGAGCCAACAGTGCGATGCGGCAGCTAAAAAGGCCAATGCGATTTTGGGCTGTATCAATAGAAGTATAGTGTCTAGATCAAGGGAAGTAATAGTGCCACTCTATTCTGCCTTGGTCAGACCTCACTTAGAATACTGTGTCCAGTTCTGGGCACCACAATTAAAAAAGGATATTGACAAATTGGAGCGTGTCCAGAGAAGGGCAACTAAAATGGTGAAAGGTCTGGAAATGATGCCTTATGAGGAGAGACTTAGGGAGCTGGGTATGTTTAGCCTGGAAAAAAGACGGTTAAGAGGCGATATGATAACCCTGTTTAAGTATTTGAAGGGATGTCACGCTGAGGATAGAGCAGGCTTGTTTTCTGCTGCTCCAGAGACTGGAACACGGAGCAATGGGTGCAAGCTCCAGGAACAGAGATTCCACCTCAACATTAGGAGGAACTTTTTGACAGTAAGAGCTGTTCGGCAGTGGAACGCACTCCCTCGGAGTGTGGTGGGGTCTCCTTCCTTGGAGGTCTTTAAACAGAGGCTGGATGGCCATCTGTCAGGGATGCTTTGATTGTGATTTCCTGCATGGCAGGGGGTGGACTGGATGGCCCTCGTGGTCTCTTCCAACTCTGCAATTCTATGATTCTATGATTCTATGTTCCAAGAACCTACCTACCCCACCCACTCATGGATACCTGAAACAGTGGATAATGGCAAACCCTATTATTTTCAATGAGATAAACACTGGAAGTTGACCATAGAATCACATTAGAGAACCTAGAAATGGCTAGAGAGAATGTGTTTTTTCAGACATGGATAAGTAAATCCATGGATACTGAATCTGTGGATATGGGGGTTGACCTGTGAAGGCAGCACAGGGGTGGTTAAAAGCACAAATATAGGATGGACAACACATGGCTTGAGAAGTGTGCACATGAAAAGGATCTAGGAGTCTTAGTGGAGCAGAAGCTAAACATGAGGTTACAGTGTGACATGGTGGCCCAAAAAAGCAAATGCAATTCTAGGTGGCATCAATAGGAGCAGAGTGTCCAGATCAAGGGAAGTAGTAGTCCCACTCTGTTCTGCTTTGGTCAGCATTAACAGGCTGGGACATGTTTAGAGGAGGGTGACCAAGATGGAAAAATGTCTGGAAACAAAGCTCTGTGATGATTTAAGCTTGGAGAAGTCTAGAAAGTGATATAATAGCCATATTTAAATACCTGGAGGGATGACATGTAGACAGTGAGCTGTTCTAGAGACTAGAACACAAACCAATAGATTCAAATTACAAGAAAAGAAATTCCATCTAAACATTAGGAAGAATGTTTTCTGCTGTTCCAGAGACTGGAACATGGAGCAAATGGATGCAAGCTCCAGGAACAGAGATTCCACCTCAACATTAGGAGGAACTTTTTGACAGTAAGAGCTGTTTGGCAGTGGAATGCACTCCCTCGGGGCGTGGTGGGGTCTCCTTCCTTGGAGGTCTTTAAACAGAGGCTGGATTGCCATCTGTCGGGGATGCTTTGATCAAGATTTACTGCGTGGCAGGGGGCTGGACTAGATGGTCCTCGTGGTCTCTTCCAACTCTACAGTTCTATGATTCTATGATGTTGTTGACTGTAAGAGTTGTTTGACAGTGGAATAGACTGTCTGAGAGAGTAGTTGTCTCTCCTTCTTTGGAGGTTTTTGGAGAAGATGGCCCTCACAATCTCTTCCAATTCTGATATTATGTGATTCTGGGCTTATTTGAGCACATCACTGAGAGCTGTGGGGGGACAGGGTTGGAGACTTCCTAAGGAGCAGATCCAGCTGATTAATATTTAAAAAGAACAATAGTGAAATGAAACTTAATTAAAATGTGTAGCAAAAGCCAGAGAGATAAAAAGATAAAGCCCTTTCTTTGTCCCCATTTGTGCCAATGGGCTAGCATTGTTTGTTTCTTTCCAGGAATTGCATCAAGGAGCAACCGCTGATGGCTCATAGACTGTCACCACCAGTCCATGGGGTACCATTTTGAATACTACTGCTTTGGATAACCCCAAGCCATTTAGGGCTGTATAATCCAAACCTTGCACTTTGAATGGTACCCAGGAAACAAAAGGGTAGTTAAATGAGTTGCTTTGACTTTGGATTTCACACCATTTCGATACAAGTCACTCAGTCATGTTGGAGCAGCTCCAGTCTCTGAAGACTCTTCAAGGGCAGAAGAACCTAACCTGTATAATTGTATTTTTTTCACAGTGCTTGTTTCAACAGCCCCATAACATGCTATATCCAGATTCCCGTTGCCTCTCTGAAGGACCACCAAGCTTGACTGTATTATGCCATTACCTCTGAGCACAGCAGATCTGTAGTTCATTGTCCTTCACAACCTAAGCTTTTCTCTGTATTTTTTAAAAATCAGATTCCTAGCCCTTAAATAGTCTTTAAGCAAACCAGTCAAGCCAATTGAGATGATGCCAAAGTTACTGGATCTTTCTCATTTGCTTTGCTTATTTTCTCCCAACATTCTCTCCCAACAGAACTTCCTGATGGTAAGAGCTGTTCAGAAGTGGAATGCAGTGCCTGGGAGTGTGGTCGGGTCTCCTTCTTTGGAGGTTTTTAAGCAGAGGCTGGATGTCTATCTGTTGGGAATGCTTTGCTTGGTTATTACTGCATGGCAGGGGGTTGGACTGGATGGCCCTTGTGGTCTCTTCCAACTCTGGAGATGGAGTGAATGGGGGTGGGTCATCATCAGTAGGGCACCCAAAGGCACAAGAAAAATGAAGAAAATGTATCCTAACATAGGAGGTTACTGCTGCTGATATCAGGATATGGTGAATTATTATTTTTTAAAAAACCCTGGTCTCCAGATTCATAACCCAACACTGAAACCATTATGCCACTTTGGTTCTCTACCCTGAATTTCACAGGAAATAAGCTGGGACAAGAGGTACATTGTCCTGGTATTCAAAAGAGTCCTGATCCATACAGGTACAACTCCTGTAGCTTTTTGATAATCAGGGCTGAAACTATGGGAGGTGTGAGGGCTTTGCCCCTCCAAATCAGAATGATGCTCCCCTGCTGAATTTTTCCTTCAGTTCCCAACTTGCAGAGAGTGAGACACTGATTTTTTTTTCACACCTAAAACTCCTCTCTTTGCTGTGTTTGCTTTGCAGTCCCCTTTTCTTCAGATGCCTAAACTATATCTTTAAATTCTCAATAGAAGATTTAAGTTACTGCACTGCTAGAAGTGTTGGGATTGAAAGAATATTCTCTAGGGGGGCAGATTCTTATGGGGGTACAGTGTCCTAATTTTCTCTCTCACACACTCTCTCTCTCTCACACACACATAGTTATTATCCCTGTTTCCAGTCCGAATGAGCCCTTCACTGCAGTGAATCCTCCTCTCCTCTTCAGTTTTAATTTCTTTTTCAAAACAGGCTTTAATAAACAAGTTTATCATCATCTCCAAAATGTGATTCTAAAGGAGAAGGCATCTTTTTCTCCCCCTCTGCCTTAAAGATGGAGTGTCTTAACAGCCACCAAATGAGCCATTTGAAACTATCCGGTCTCCAACCAACCTTCAGCAAACGTCAGCTCTTCAAACCCCGATGTGTTTCTTCCAAGCCCAAGGTATTTATTCCAGTGCCTTGTAAAAATCTGCACTCGCAACTCCCCCCGCCTTTGCATTAGCAAAATAAAAACAGCACCTGCAAATTTTGCAAAAACAAGAACAATAAAAAATATATCGCTAAAGTCTTCCATACAGTGGAAAATTACCACAGTGTTTGAATATCACATCAGATTAGGTGGAGAAGAGCAAGCTGACATTAAAATAAATGAGCCAATCATGTCCCCACTCCCTGTTCCCATTCTGACTAGTGTCTGGGTTTTGATAACTCATCTGACCACAGATTTCCCAGCTAGGGAGGGGTAATTTTCTATGCAATTCATGTTCTTGACAGCAGGCTAGAGATATTATACGGTGCACACACATACCTCTAGCAGGAAAAACAGAGCGAGAGAATCTCGTTTGAAAGAAAGTGAGAGATAAAGATGATTGACTCCTTTGATGGCTTCTCCATCATAATGACACCTCATCTGAGCTGGTCAATGCAAACCTGTCATTAATCTCAGCCACCCAAGGTCAACCTTGGTTTGAGAGAACCAAGCTGGGGATGCTCCACTCTGCCCATCATTGCTCCAAATCAGCAACCATAATCGCTCCCAGATCAGAACTTGTTTCCCATTATCTGCTCGGTGTTGGCCGATGATATATGAAGCAATTTCAGCCTGACAGTTGTGTTGGGTGCGTGCTCATAGGCTACCCGGTGAAATCTATGTACTGACTTTTCCACTCTCCCTCCTTTTTCCTGCAAGGAGCAATATTTCTAAAACTAAAAGGAGTTTTCAAAAAGGAGAGGTGATAACTCATCTTTACATTCCCTCACAATCCATTCATTAGGGCCTGAATTTTCTCTCCATTATACCACCATCTGAATGCATGTATCTGCTCGATTATTCAAGGCTGCTTGATGGGATGTGGGGAGAAGGGTCAGGGGTAAAACCAAACAATGAGCATTATTTCTTTCTACTTGGCAAGCCTATAAAACAAGCAAGTGTGAGGTGGCAAGGGACCATCCTATGGGTAACTCATCTGAAGTTCCTCTCAAAATGGTGCCAGGAAGTGACATTGTGTCACTTCCTTTCACCATTTTGAGATGGACTCCAGAGAAAACAGATGTATTAGGGAGGAGTAAGGGGGTCCTAGGGTGTTTGTGGGGAGGGAGTGGGGATATTTTCATGTGTTTTCACATATTTGGGGGTCTTTGTGCATTGTTCAGGGGCAATCATTGACCCCAACCATGCCATTTTTAAAAAACAGTTGATGGTTTGGGGTGCTTTGAGGGACTGGCAGAGGGTTTCAGAGGGCATAACAGTGGGGTCTAGGAGCCAAATGTGAGCACACTATTTCCAGCCTTATTGCATACTTTTCAACTGTCCTGATTTATCCATTGTGAAGCAGATCCAGCTCTGTTGACTAGAAAGAGTAGAAGGCAATGTCCTTAGTGTTTCTATTGAACCTCAAACCACCTAAAGATCATAGGTACTGATACCTCCTTGGCAGGGGCTTGGACTAGACAGCCCTTGGTGTGCCTTTGAACTTTATTACTCCATAATTGTCATGGCAGAGCTGTCAGCCTCCCTCAAGAGTGGAGCCAGCAAAGTTGTGTCAGGAGGTCAAGATAGCCCTCAATGCCAAGGGACACAAACAGCAGTCAGAGTAAAACAAAGAAATCGCAGTTCATGAGATACAAGAAACGGTTTGCAGCAGTTGAAGTAAGCAAAGCCTGAAGAGAGAAAATGAGGGGAGGAGACAGAAACTGGGACATTTTTAAAGCATCTTTAAAAAGTGGGATGAGAGAGGCTTAATCAAGATTGTCCCTGGTAAAGTCAGACAACGGGACTGTAAGCATCCAAGGTGGGCAGGGCCAGTACAGAACTTGAGAATACTTCTTTGCTTTGGGAGAGTCTCCAAACTACAGACTTGAGGCCTTACCACAAGGAGGCAGTCATGCACAGAGCTAGTAGTGATAGTTCTAGTAATGGTGGTCCCCCATTCATTCCCTTTGTGCCTGAAGAACATTTTTAAGCCAAGCACGCTGATAGCTCAAGGTGATTCACTTAGAGCAAGCTCCAGGCTCAACTAGTATTTAAAAACTTCAGGTTCAAGTTCTAAAGCTTTCGACAGTGGCATTGATCTAGCCCTGTCTTCATGTGGTGAACAGAATTTGGAAAGTCTCATCACAGAAGTAATGTGATCTTTCCTCAGTATCCCATGCCTTCTTCATGTTGCATCATTTGTACTAAAATTCACCCAGATCCTTGTGTTGAGGCCATGTCTTCCTGAACCTTTCTGAGATATAGACCTTGGTATCTGAGTCCCTAGGCCCCAAGGTGGTAGTCTCTCTCTCTCTGGTTTTTCTTCGTAAACGAAGATTCAGGAAGGACTCATCCTGCACTTTCTGCAAGCATGCTGATGACTAAAAAGGGCAATCCCAGATAAACAAGTCTGGTTGCAGAAAGCACAGCAGAAGGTCTCCTTGGGTGATGTTTCCAGGTTGTGATTCTTTCTGAATTGTCGTTTCTCTTCAAGACTTGTTCAGCGTGAGTTCTCAAATAAGGCTGCAGCATTATTGTGGACAGTGCATCTCCATGCCTCCTGATGTAAGGCCAGGGCGGACCATTGTTGGCGATCAATTTGGCTGAGCCTGAGATGTTGCTTCAGGGAGTCCTTGTATCACTTTTTTGGAGTGCCCCTCTTACACTGACCCGTGGTGAGTTCACCATAGAGTACTATTTTTGGAAGGCTACGTTTCAAGGTGGTAGTACTGTATTAAGAAAAGCAACAGATAAAGTTTGTGTTGCTTCTAATAGGATACACAGCATCAGTGTGCTAAATCAGTGCATTCACTGTATGGAATGCCAATTTGCTGTGCTATCTCTTGAATGTTCCTCTGCCTTGCAGGTTCTGATGTTTTGATCCTGCAGATGTTTTGGAATTCAATGTCCAAATGTTATCCCTGACCATTGACTGGAGCTTCTGGGAGTTAAATGTCCAAAACATCAAGACCAGTGGTTCTTAACGTCTGGTCCACAGACCCCCCGGGGGCCACAATGTCCTCACAGGGGGTCCGCGAAGGTTTGGAGGCAGCACAGCTCATGTGACAGGAGCTAAGGCAAAGGCTGACTGGCTCGGCCTGTGCATTGCCATTCAATCTGCTCCAGCCACAAACTTGCAGGAAGAAACAGGAGAAAAGTCTTCCCTTCCCTTCCAGTGCCTCTGAGGGAAAGTTTAATGGATGGTGTAATTGTATTATTGTTGTTGCTGTTTCTTAAAATCCTGAATTAAGTTTTGGGGGTCCATGGTAACAGAAGATATTTAAAGGGGGTCCCTGGTAAAGAAAAGGTTAAGAGACGCTGATCTAGAGGATCACCATTGCCTGAGAACCAGTACTGTGTCATACATTAACAGTGGAGACGGCTTTCTGCTAAGTCAAGTATGTCTCAACCAGTAATAGGAATGTAATTCTTTGCTAATTTTCTTTTTAAGGAAAGCCACAAATAATACTAGCTACTTTCTTCTTCCTGCAAGAAAGTCTTTGAAAATTGTGTCTGCAAAGACTCTTCACATTCTGAGACTTATTCTGCACAAAACAAGTTTCACTTGGCTGGTTTGCACAGAAAACAACATTTTCTGAGCAGAAATGGGCTATATATTTGTGCAGAAAAATGGCTGTTTTCTGCACAAAAGCCCCATCGTTTTCTGCACAAAAAAATCTGTGCAGAAATATTATTTTGTGCACAGAAAAATGCTATATTCTGTGCAAAACAACCATGTGCAAATTTTTGCATAGAATACATCTTGAATGGAAAAGATTCTCATCCGTCAAGGATTCTTCTCACCAAGGTTTACCTGCTTTCAGAGATTCTTAGTTAACACAAATGCTAGGATTTGATTCAAGCATCTTTCTGCATGAGAAGGATTTGATTAGCCCAGGGATTATGGCCTCATCATTCAGAGTTCTACTGAGCAGTGGTGGCTGGTGACTCCATGTCAATGGGGTGCTCAATCCATTCTGTGTTTTAGCCTGAACTGTAAAGCAGTTATCCAAGTAGCTAAACTTATTGGGGTGGGATACAGTTAAGCACTTGGCTTAACCTCTCGTCTAGATTTCTGCAATGCGCTCTACATGGGGCTACCCTCGTGCTTGGTCCGGAAACTTCAGTTGGTACAAAATATGGCAGCCAGAGTGGTCTCAGGAACATCTCGGAGAGATCATATAACTCCAATATTAAAATCTCTCCACTGGCTGCCTATCAGTTTCCGGGCCCAGTATAAGGTGTTGGTTATTACCTTTAAAGCCCTAAATGGCTTGGGTCCAACTTATCTGTGGAACCGCCTCCTCCCATACAATCCTCCCCACGCACTCCAGTCCTCTGGGAGGAATTCACTTCAGCCACAAAAAAATCTAGGCTGTCTGCAACCTCCCAGAGGGCCTTTTCAGTAATCGCCCCCAAATTGTGGAATGGCCTGCCGAATGAGATCCGTCAGCTGACGAGCTTGAGTAGCTTTTAAAAAGCACTAAAGACGGATCTCTTTCGGCTGGCCTTTCCTGATTAGATCCTGGCCTCAGGAGCTCAGTCTCCTGGCTTTTTGAAAATTATGTATATATTTGTTTTTAATGTGTTTTTTAGTTAGAAGGTTTTAATCTTACTGTGTTTAATGTCTTTTTATGGGGGAGGATGGGGGTGGGTGGTGTTTTTAGTCATTATTATAATGTTTTAATTGTTGGAAGCTGCCCCGATTGTTTTTAGCAGAGGGGCGGGGTATAAATAAATTTTATTATTATTATTATTTATTGGCTAGTTCCTTTGCAGTTCAAATTGAAATCCAAAGCAGAGCCACCCACCCCACTGACTTAGGATCCATTAACTACCACTGTCACAGTCTGTTCTCTATTTGTTCAAGCTGTTTGATGGTGTGTTCCTTCTCTCCATCCCACTTGGGGCCCATCTAAATGGTGAAAATACCCCTCATGGAATTTGCTGGGAATCCTATCAATCTAAACAGGATCCAGTGCCAATCCACATTACTTGGAAGGAGGGTGGCCCAAAACAGCAAAAACAATGGGATAAAAGCCTTTGCAGATTTCCCTGTACTTTTTCACAAACTGCAAGGTGGGTGCAAATTTTTGCTCATTTGGACTATAGAACAATAAAAAACTCGAAGGGATGCACAAAGCTGATTGGCCGGGTGAGAGCAGGGGTGGGCCTTGCTAGGAGAATACACAAGCGCCTGCTGCCGCCATGCTGGATTTTCACCTTAGCAATCGCTCACTAAGGTGATAAAAAGGATCAGCATTTTCTGTTTTGCTTTGGAGAATTGCTCTATCACACCAGTGCACCTTGGGATGACTTTTTTTAAAAAAACAGCAGTGGTGAAGAACTAACACAAGTAATAATAATAATAATAATAATAATAATAATAATAATAATTTATTTCTATCCAGCCCCTCTGCAACGCAATCGGGGCGGCTTACAATATAAAAACTCCATAGTCCCAGTACCCTAGCCCACCCTCCTTAAAATAATATTAAATTATAAAATATTAAAAACATACAGTAAATTAAAAATATATAGATTAGAAAAAGATTAAAACATATAATAGTTTTTTTTAAAAAAAAATCTGATTACAGCTCAGGGAGGACAGCCGAGTCTTGGGCCGGGATAGTTATTCAGGAAAGGCCTGCCGGAAGAGATATAGGAGGCTTATGGGGGCTTCCAAGGCCAGAAAAACCATTTGGACATGTCACTGCTGCTGCAAGATGCTAATACTATGAATTATTTGGGATTTTTCCCCTCATATAGATGGGCCCCAACTCTTTGAAAAGCAGGCTAAGCAAAACAAGCACATTTTCAGGCTTCTTGGAGGTTGTCCTGATTGCTCACAGGAAAACAAAGCATAAGAAGGGTTGTTTTTTTAAAAAAAGAATGCAATTCTCATCCAAACAGTCTTAAAAATTAAACAAAGCCATGTCAGGCTTTCTCACCCAACAGCAGTCTTTGGTGTTGATTCTCCACTGTAGCTCCTTCTCTTGTAAATACTCCAGCGCTGCCTTAGTGCTGTGTAAATGTCATGTCGAATAGCAAATTTATACAAAAATTTGGAGATAGATAGCAGGATGTAAAGCAGGATTACAAGCCCACAATACAATGAGAAGAGATTAAACATTCGGAGAGGAGATCAAAGTAAATTTAGGGAGCAAATGAAACATTTCCGACAGAAAGTTTACTTTTAAAAACAGAAAAGTGTTATGTCAAGATCAGACCATGGTATTTGCAGGACAGGACATCAAACACTGGGGACAGGACAGAGAAATGAATAACCTGGTGTAGAACTTGATATTTATTCAAGCTTTACAAAAATGGCCAGCCAGTGTAAAGATGCTGGAGAGATGTTTTCCAATGGTCTTTGGTCAGGAATGTATGACTTACTGACCTGATGATCTCTAACTCGATGGCTCTCAGTTTTTGGCCCTCCAAATGTTTTGGATTTAAGTTCCCAGAATCCTTGGCTGTTGGCTGTGGGTTCTGGAATTAATATTTCACAACATCTGGAGACCCAAAACAGAGAAACACTGTCCCAAATGAATTGAGAGCCTGTTGGGTGCTAATTGAGGATTGAATGGACCCTGGCTGTAGTTAGCCAGGAAACAGACATTACACATCTGAAGCAGGGTCAAGAATAGGGTTCTTCAAGGCAGGATTCTTCCCAGGCAAGACACATAGTGAATTTGAGGAGACTGAGCTCTGTGGAGGAACTCACTAGCACACAAACAGGCCTGAATCATAGAGTTGGAAGAGACCACAATGGCCATCCTGTCCTACCCCCTGCATTGCAGGGATACACAATCAAAGCACCCCTGACAGATGGCAATCCAGCCTCCGTTTAAACACCTCCAAAGGAGGAGACTCCACCACACTCTGAGGCAGTGAATTCTACTGTTGAACAGATCTCACCATCCTAATGTTTAGGTGGAATCTCTTTTCCTGTATTTTGAACCCATTGCTCCATGTCTTAGTCGCTGAAGCAGAAGAAAACAAGCTTGCTCCCTCTTCAATATGATAGCCTTTCAAGTATTTAAACATGGCTATTACATCACTGCTTCATCTTCTTTTCTCCAGGCTAAACATACCCAGCTCCCTAAACTATTCCTCATTGGGCATGACTTCCAGACCTTTCACCATTTTGGTGAAGGTATATACACAGGTGTATGAGGTATATACACAAGTCTCAGCTAAGAGCTGACAAGAATTTCATAGCCCACATTTAATCTCCAGGTTCGGAATGACACATTCAAGTAGATTATAATGTTTTTCACAACCACAAGGTGATCATTAAAGCCACCACCATCTTACGGTCTTCTCTGGTATGGATTTTCATGTGAGATGAAGAACTTTCCTCTTTCTTTTCAAGCTTACTATCGAGGGTTGGATTTCACTCAAGTAACTATGTTATTTCTCACATCTAGGGAGAAGAAAGCACATCCTACTACAAACTAGGCACAGTCAGTGAAGGATGGCATCATTTGTCTTTGTGTCTTAGGATGTTATCAGGTGCAGCAAAAACTGCATCAGAAGACCACTATGAGAACAAAAATGGGTGACATTACCAGACGACAACATCCCTCAGCCATTCCAGGGGTGTAGCGTGGGCGTGAATAATACACCCCTTTTTATTGATGGCTTAGCCCATCAATAAAAAAAGGGATGCTTTATTCATGCCTGCACTACACCCCTGGAACAGCTGAGGATGAAGGCATCCGATAACGTTGCCCTTCCTGTTCCTGTAGCATTCTTCTGACACGGTTTGGGATGTTGTTTGTGCCATGTTCCCACACATCTGATAAAGTCCTTATTAGATGTTTACTTTATTTAGTATCTGTGAGCCCTTTCCATGCATTGCAAGAAGAAGGTTCTGTGGAGGTGCCCTTGAATCATGGGGGAGAGGGGAAATGGATTTGATATTTCTCCCTCTTGAATCTTGGGTGTTCTTGAAAGGGCCATCTGTTTATGGAGAATGTTGATGAAATGGCTGGTTTCATGAACTCTACATGCTTGATCTTTCTGTCACGTTGTTAATGGTTTTGTGTTCCACCACTCCTTATGGGGTTTAATTGAATTTTTGGCCTGAGTGTTTTGATTCTTAATTAACACTTCTCCAAGGATTTTGCAAAGACCTTATTTGAGCAATAGGGGAAATCAGTCTAGGAAGAAATGAAAAAAAGTAAACTAAAAACATATTTGGTGAGACTCTAGTTTCTGGACTCTGGTTTATCTTGAGAAGTTCCATCCCTCATCCTTAGAGGAAAGAGTCTTCTTCCTTTGCGTGCCCCTGGAAAAGTTTCCCTGCCCTTTGGCTACACTTAGTACAAACTGTGAGATTTCTCTGATCACTTCTTAATGAGGTGCACAGCTGAATCTGCACCCAGGTCATTTCTGAGGAATAGGGATGAAAAGACTATTTAAAATATTTGAAAAATTATCAAAAATAGGTTTCTTGAGTATCAGGAAACCCTAAAGAGGAGAATCCTAAGATAGGTGAGAATCTTCACTGTTTTGGACTTATTCTGTGCAGAAAATGCACACTGAAGTTTTGCAAAAACATCATTTTTGCACAGACAATGCTGTTTATTAAACAAGGAAGTTGTTTTCTATATGGAAGTGTTGTTTCCTGCACAGAAAATGCCTCCTTTTTTGCACAAAACATGCATTTTTATTTTATTTTATTGCACAGAACTGTAAATAGTATTTGAAAACTATGGAATGTTTGACAATTTTCTTGCCGCAAGGAGAAACATAGTAAAAGGAGCCATTATTGTCTGAGAGAACAAGATTTATGAAGATTTATCTTCCTACATGAGGAGTGACCATAGCTCAATGATGAGAAGCTACTTGCATGCAGAATATCCCAATTTCAATCCTGTCCATTTCCAGTTTAAAAAAGAGCAAACAGTGATGTAAAAGACCTCGGCTGAGACCCTGGGATCCTTCTGCCAGTCAGAGCAAGCAAAATTGGGTAGAAGACTCAATCATTTGCATAAGAAGATATCTACACAACATACTCATTCATCTAGCCCAGTGTTTGTCCTGTGTCTTTGTTGCCTTCTTTGGCCTCAATGCCCTCCTAGATGAGTTGGCCAAGCTGGGAATGATAGGAACTGTAGCTCAACACTTCCAGAGGACACCACACTGGGGAAGGCAGCATTGGATGGGAGTGTGGGGAGTTGTAATCCAGCATAGATAGAGGGCACTAAATTGGGGAAGGTAATATAAAAAACTATAGCTTGTTCTTAAAGAAATGGCTGTGTTACAACATTTGATCATCCTAATGTGTAACCTGTACCCAGGACAAAAAGCCAGAGTTAGCAGAGAATATAGAGAAACAAATGGTTTCCAATTGATAAGGGGCTCAGGCAAGGCTGCATTTTACACCCCTGTCTGTTTAACTTGTACACTAAATGTATTATACACAAAGCTGGATCAACATCAACAATTTAAGATATGTGGATGACACCATACTACTAGCAGAAAATAGCAAAGACTTGGAACAACTATTGAAGAACATCAAGGAAGAAAGAGAAAACACAGGTTTACAGTTGAACATTAAGAGAATAAAAATTAAGATATTAAGAGAACCACAGATGATTTACATCACATTAAAGTAGTTAATGAAGACACTGAAATAGTTAAAGATTTTCCATACCACAGCGCAGTCATTAATTATAACAGAGGCTGAAGTCAAGAAATCAGAATAGGACTTGGAAGGGCAAAGGTATATAATTGAATACTAAAGTTATGATTGTTCATGCCACTGCATTTCCAGTTTCTATGTATGGCTGTGAAAGGTGGACAGTGAAGAAAGCTGATGTAAAGAAAATCAACTCATTTGAAATGTGGTGCTGGAAAGTTCTTCAAGATACCGTGGACTGCTAAAAACACAAATAAATAGATCCTAGAGCAGGCCTGAACTCTCCCTAGAAGCCAAGATGGCTAAACTGAGACTGTCGTACTTTGGCCATATCATGAGAAGACAGGACTCTCTAGAAAAAACAATATTGCTTGGTAAGGTAGAAGGCAGTAGGAAAAGAGGAATTGGATGCTCAATGAAGAAAGCCATGGTCCTGAGTCAGCAAGCTCTGAGCAGTGCTGTTGATAATAGGGTGATTTGGAGGTTTCTCATTCATAGTATCAGCATAAGTTGAAGTCAAGTTAACAACAACAATATGTTAACAAAGAGAAGAGTTGATCTGGTTTGTTTGGGCTGTGGGCAGGGCTCAGAACTGAAAAGAAGGAACAGTGGTATTTTCCAAAAGTTTGACAAAAGTCCTTGGAGGACTTTTACCAAGTGCAGGCTCCAGACTGAAATCATTATTATTCTAATTACATCAAAAAGGGCTTGCCAGGGGGTTGGGGGGGGTGGATTCGAAAGGACTGTGCCTTCCTCAGTCTGATGCTCTCTCTGCTTGCCGAATCATGCTCAATCTCAAATGATGGATGAGGCCTCCTCAGCAGTAACGGGCTGAAGGGGGGGGGGGAAGAAACCCTTGGTCTAAGTTCTTAATTAGATTCGGTGTCCTTACGGCCACCCCGATTCCACCAATACGTAATCTCCCAGCTGAGATAGAATCCACAGCAGATAAAACAAACAAGCTGGGATCAATTTTAATTTGTTCTGAGCATGGTGCATTTCGTCTCACCTGACACAAGTTCTTTGGGAAGCCATCTTTTAATGTCACCAAGAACCTGGGGGCCAATTTGTGTGGTCGATATTCATGGGACTGTTCATGTGTCAGCTTACCACATCACTGGGGTGTGTGACACCAGAGAGTGGCAAAATATATAATGGGGTGGGCATTGTGAAGGCAGCGGGTTTCAGGCAGACCCTATCTGAGCCCCTTAAAGTCACTTAACTGGTCCCCTAAAACTGCCCAGGGGCAAAACAGGACAAAAGCCCTGTGTTGTATGGACTACAGGGCTCTAAAACAGGTTAAATAGCCTATCTAGTCAAGCCCCAAGTGTACAATAGCAGTATTAAATACGATTCTCTACCTGATGCTAAAAACTATGGTCTACATCCAACTGGTAGTCTCAACCAAAGTAGACCCATTGATTAAAACAAATCAATTCAGTAGGCTGGGCCCATTGGATAAATGTTCTTGTTGGCATGAGGATTTGAGTCCCCCCAAAAGTAATGTTTTGAAGCTCTAACACTGGATACTGCAAAGGCAATATTGATTTGGAATCAGATCTTGAAGGGGGATCTTTTTCCTAAGGAGCAATTTGGGGTGGTGGTGATGTTCTTTGATATTCTTTTCATGTTCTGTAATCTTCTTCTGCAATAGATCTCTTATGCAGAGATCCCAAATCAAATTAATGGCTGTTTCACTGTGTCCTTTTTTGGACGAAGGGAATAGGAGCTAGAACAATTTTAGAGCTTTCATATGACTCAAAATTTAAAAAAAGAGAAAAGAGAGAAATGAGGCCACTGGAGAAGGAAGCACTGAAGTTGGCAGGGGGAAGGTTTCCCTTTTAATGCCCAGCATGTTCAGCTTTGGATGTTCTATTGAAAAGGAGAGAATTTGTTAAGCAGATGAAGAGAATCAGCAGTGAGGGTGATACAATGGCAGAGGAGGATTAGGCCTGGAGTAAGTGTCTGTGCTTGGAAGGATTAATCAGGAGACCGCAATGGATTTTACATGGTGAAAAGGGATTCGCTGAATGAAAGCCTTAAGTGAAATGAAATGAGTCCCACTCCGGCTGTCCCTGAAGAGGAGAAGCAGGGGACTGGTAAGCCAACCTCATCTCCAATGCCCAGCTTGATTCTGCTGGAATGACTGGCAATATGTTTCTCACCTGAGTGGCCCAAGCAATATGAAGGACACACAGAGCACCTATGCATGTAGCAAGCACAGTGAGCCCTTAGTATTTGCTGGGGTTTGGTTTTAGGACCCCCTGTGGATACCAAAATCTGTGGATGCTCAAGTCCCATTAGGTACAATGGTGCAGTAAAATGGTGTCCTTTATATAAAACAGGAAAATCAAGGTTTTCTTTTTGGAACATGGGGGGGGCAGGGAGGGGGGGAATATTTTCAAACCATGATTGGTTGCATCCATGGATGCAGAATCACTACACCGTGCTGGCTCTCTACCCAGAAATTCACAGGAAATAAACTGGAACAAGAAGTACATTGTTTGGGTATGCAGCCTTCAGCTTCCTATAGTTACCAGCCTCTGCTTTAGGTCATGCTCTCAATTCATTGAGAATTATTGTAGAGGGCCCACCTGATGCTCCAAAGGGATGGATGTGTAATCCTGCTGTAGATGCCCATAATCTTCTGAAATGCACAGAATATCTGTGTATCTGCCATGGATAGATGCTGAGAGCTCCCTGGAAAACTGTGCCACTCAGGAAAGTTCCTTTATCATGAAAGGTTTAAAAATTACTGCACCATGGCATCCTATGTCTGTTTAGTTTCCCCTATTAGAGCAGGGCTGTGCAGTGGGTGGAAGACCAATTCTTACTCCTGCCTGTCCCTGTGGGATGCTTCTGCACCTCCTGGGCTCAAGAAAACGAAAATGATGTCAAGTTCAGCATGTTTTGCTGGTTTGGGCTCTTTCAAAGGATTTTGGTGGTGCAGGGATGAGGGGGGGGAATGAGGCATGTATGAATAAAACCACCATGTTTATCTGAGGTTTTGGCATACCTTGGGCCTTTCTGGGGTGGAAAGTTGCCCAAATGTCAATCTGGGGATTTTTTTAAAAAAAAATTGGGAGGTGGGTTTCAGATGGTTCTGTAATGGTCTATGGAGAGATTTCAGAACCAAAGAAGGGGAGCTCCTCCACCCCTGCCTTAGAATATATGAAGAAATATATCAAGAAAGATCAGACCTTTCAAGATTGGAACCAAGCCACTCTTCTCAAAGAGGGAGGGAAGGGTATCAGTGACCCCAAACTTGACATGGGCTAGGGATCTTGCAAAATTAGATTATTAGTCTTGGGTGGACTGCTATGGCATAGAAGGGCTTTCATCAACACCCCACTGGGCAAAAGCCAGGTAACATCAAATTTATAATTTTAGGACAGGGCTGGGCAATTCCATGAAGGCCAGAACCAGTTTTCCCCATTTACCTCCATAGTCCACACCCACCCAGAGCAAGCCCAAATAAGTCCATTGCCCTATGTGGTTCCTCTCAAAATGGCAACAGGAAGTGATGTGGTGCCATTTTGAGAGAGACTACAAATGAAAATGGAGGTATTTGGGGTGCAGGATGGGGTTCTGGATTGCTTGCGGGTATGGGGTTGAGATATTTGCATGTGTTTCCATAGGTCTGGAAATTTCTGCTTAGTTTTGAGGCAAAAAAAATAAACCTGCATGAAAATTGTGTTGAAAGTTCTGGGGAGCCTCAGAGGCCACAAAGCTGGAGTTCAGTGGCCACAATTTCCACAGCTGATTTAGGAGAAAGAATATGCATCTGAAATTGGCAGGGAGGTTGCACACTGTAGGTGAGCTCAGACCTTGTCCTCATTTGGTTTTGGAATTGGTTTTAGGCAGCAGGAAACCTTGACAGTGATGAATGGTCGGCTTCATGGAGATTGCTTCTCAGGCTCTTGTCCGACTGAGTGGAGTGGTCTTTTCATTACAATCATTTTATTAACTTCTAAGTGACAAATAGGTTCCCTTGTCATGTTGGATTTCTTAAAAAATTCTCCATACCCAGTGTGAATTGGAGATGCGGGTTGAGGAGAGCAGTGATTCTCTGGAGCCATTCTGGAGTTCATCATGCCATCATGTTCTTTTAAAAAAATAGAGACAAGGCAGTATAGTGGTTAGAGTGTTGGACTGGAGCCTGGGGAGAGCCAAGTTCCGGTCTTCACCAAGCTATGAAACTCACTGAGCGAGCTTGGGCCAGTCACTTTCTTTCTCAGCCTGGTATGCCTCATGAAGATTTTTATGAGAAATATAGGGACAGAGAGGATTCATGCCTTGAGCCCTTTGGAGGAAAGGGAGGATAGAAATCCAACAAATAGATAAACAGGTCTGTCAGTTTAGAAGCCACACCTGGTGTAGAAAAAATAGATGCCCAGTCAGTGGTATAGTGGAGCCAGTGCTTATAGGGTCTAAGCTCCAGGACTTTTTGATTATCAGGGATTATTACCTGCCACTCCATTTGGACTCAGCCTTTCCCTCTGAGCTGAGATGCAATTGCCATGTGTCAGGGTCTGGGGCACAGGCAGCAAGGTCTTGGAGCAGAGATGCCAGGGTTGGGTCAGGGATGGAGTCAGAGAACCAGAACCCCAAGGGCCAGAGGCAAGACAGGTTCAAAAAACAGGGGCCGGGTCAGGAACACGGGAGACAGAGTCCAAAGTCCAGATAGGGTTAAAATCAAGCCTAAGTCCCTAAAACAAGCTGAGGTCAAAACACATATCAGGGGCAGAGATAAATGCAGGTCCAGGAAGGAATGTAACAAACAGTCTGCAGAGTACAGCAGAGAGAGAGAGAGCTAGTGGCAGTTTGCAGAAAGCTAGCAAATGTATCAATATTGATGAGCTTTCAGCTCTGGTGCAGAGCTGACTGGGGGAGGATCTAGGAACTCTGCAGAGCTGGGTATTTAGTTTGTCCTATAGAGTTGAACTGAGCAGTTCTGTTTTAAACCTCAATGTGTGAAGATGTTTTCTCTTGAATGCTGTACATATCTTTAAATGTTCTTAATTATGCCTAAGTAAAGAGAGGTTTCTTTTAGACACAGGCCTGTGTCTGTGCCTTTATTATTATGCCTGAAGGAACAAATACTCTGCTACCATTTTTTGCTACCTGGACCTTTTGAAGAGGCACCCAGTGCACGCTAACAGCTGTCAGAAGTGTTCTGCCATTGACACTGTATTCACGTGAGCACAATGGCATGAGGTTTCAAATGCCGGCAATACTGGGGGGAAAGTGCCACAGGAGAGCTATTGACGGCTTGGCCTGTCAATACAAAATAATGGCTCATTTACATTACACGATCATGAAAGGATGACGCCATCTGATATGCGCACCCTTTCGCATTCATTACACGTTGTTATGATGCCATATTTGCCACATCTGATAAAGTCCTACAGTTACATTGATTGTCAGAAACAGTATGCTTTGCTATATCAGTTACTGAAGATTACAAGACTCATGCTCTGCTTCTGGGCTTCCCAGAGGCATCTCTTGAGCTACCTTGGGAACATAATGCTGGATTAGATAGGATTTTATTCATATTATCAGTGAATTTGCTGGCTCTTTGATACAAGTCATGGTGTTCTCCTCATCCAAATTCCTCCCTGTTCCATGAGGTCCTGGTCTTGTTTATCAAGTGGCATTGATGGATTAGCAATTCATTCTTCTATTGCATATTGATTTCTGTGCTAAATACAGACTGCTGGGCATGTGCCGATTCTGCAATCAGTGTCAGAAATTCTCCACCGAATCACAGACCTGGAAGGAAGGGCCATTAAATCCAACCTCCTGCCAAACAAGCACTCCTGAGAGATAACCACCCAACCTCTGTTTAAAGAAGAAGAGTCCACCACCCTTCAAGGCAGTCTGTTCCACTGCTGGATGGCTCAGATGTTCTTCCTAATGTTTAGGTGGAATATCTTTTCTTGCAAATGGAATCTGCTGGTTTGTGTCCTTAAGCTCATCTACACAAGCCAGGATACTCTGGCTCCCTGCCAGCACCTCCTGGTGGGGGATCAGGCCCATTGTTCCCCTATTACTGACTTCAAATGGGCTGGAGGCCAGGCGGGCATGGCAGCCATTGCTGTAGCCACCGCTGCCATTTCCCTCACTATCTTGGAAAGAAGGAAGCCAGCCTGCAATATGTGACCAAGGCCCCCTGCATGTGACTAGCCTTGGTCACATGCTGCAGGACTCCTTCCTTGCTTCCAGAAGAGCCAGGGAGAGTGGCAGCTGCAGTGAGGGCCAGCCCGCCAGGATGGGCTGCTGCAGATATATGGCGAGGGGGCATCCATTTCTTCCTGGAGGAAATAGAGTAAAACAGGTATTATTTTAAAACAATGTATTGGGCCCTACCCTGTCTTGACCCCATCTGAGCCCTGTTTCTGCCCCAGGGTTGGTGAGGACTGCCTGGGGTCAGAATGAGGCAAAAGCCCTGCAGGGCCCTACGATGGGGGCAAGACAGGGTATATTGCCTGTGTAGACAAACCCCTAGTCAGCAAAAAACAAGGTGGCTCCATCTTCTATGTTCTGTCAAAGGGAGGCAAAAAGAGAAAAAGAGGCCTACAGGGCATTAACAAACTAAAATATTAACCATTAATGTTAACACGGAAATGTTAAAAATTAAACAAACTAGCTCTCCTGGCTTCTCCTTTCTCTTTCCCCCCTCCCTCCACTCCCTCCTTTTGAAATCTGGACTGCAAGCTCTTCAGGCCTGCCTCAGCATCTCCAAGGCCATCTCCCAGCTCCTCCACTCCACCCTTTGCATCCCTTCAGCTGACTTGGTTTTCTCCGGCCTTTTTCCAAAGGGCACGTAATCTCCCCAATTAAAACAAACAAGAGACAGAGGGAGGGAGAGAGAGAGAAATTAATTACTTTTAGCTGACTTTTTTTCCAAGCCCCACTTGGACTTTGCCTCTTCAAAAGGCCCTTAACTCCAGGAATACTGGGTTGGTAGGATGCTCTTTTCATACTAGCCACATCTAATTCCCTCCTGATAAAAGCACGAGGAAAGATAAAAAGGCCTGCAGGCAAATAGGATTAGGCAGGTGCCAGAGGTGGCTAATTAGAAAGAATGATGGACTGGGTGGCGGACACACAGGAAAGGAGGGGGGGCAAGCGTGCAGTGGAGGGAGGGGCCGAGGGCCTCATTTGCACGTTTTGGTGGTTTGACTATACACAACCAAAGACAGGAGCATCAACAAAACATGTCTCTATCTGTGCATGGGGACTCTCAAAATCCCTGCCCTATTTATCAGGGTGACAAAAGCAAGGAATGGTGAAATCCTAGAGCTTGGAGAAGTTACCAGTCAGGAATGACAGTACTGAGTTAGATGACAATAGAATCGTACAATCATACAGTTGGAAGGGGATTTAATCACCAACCCATTTAGCTTTTGGATATGGAATAAAAATAATAGAATCATAGAGCTGGAAGGGAGTTTAATAATCAGACTAGTTAGCTTTTGCATGTGGAATACAAATCATGCAATCACAGAATTTATAGGGACTGTAAGGACCCTCTAATCCAACCCCCTGCTATGCTAAAGCACTCTTGAGAGAATCCCACCCAAGCCTTGCTTAAAGACCTCCAAAGAAGTGTTGCTCTCCCCCCTCCTGGTTGATCATATGAGCAACCCATTCTCACCTCATCAGAAGCAACAGCGATAGGCAGGCTCTCACAGGGAGCTACTTGGCTGGTGAGGCAGAGGTGGCAGGTCCAAAGAAGACCCCTCCCCTCCCCCGCTCAGCACAGGGTAAGGGAAATAGCACCAAGTTTGCATGTAGAGAGAACTGCAAATTGGCCAAATTGGGCCAAATTGAACCTGATCCATTTGCCCAGACAGCAAAAGAACCAGAGACTGTCTGGAGTTTCTTGCGGTTTCTCTTAAGCCGGTGCTTGTGTGTGTTGTCTGGACACATTGCACTGGGTCCAGGGTACATTTGGTTTATTTCCTTACTATAGGCAAGCCCTAAGTTAAGGTCTTATGGAAGAAGCAGCATATGCAGAATTTGAAAGGAGGTAGGTTTCTTAGAGTAGAAGTGAAGAGTTTGGAAAAAGTGCATCGGACAGAAATAAGAAATCGTAACTAAATCCCTATTCCACTGTATGTGTGTGTGTGCTCCTTCTCCAAACAGGATTCTAAACCAGAATAAGACAAAGCAGTGCCCTTAAGGATAGGCACCCAGGAGAAAGGCAATGGTAACTAAGAGATGGGTTATAAAAACAGAGTCCATCCATGGCCTGTTTTTAGATACCAAACCCTCAATAACCATGGTGGTTTCACACTCCGCAAGTGTGCAAGACAAGAAGCATTCCCAGATCTTAGGATCAGGCCCTGAGTCTCAGCACATGGATCCTTCCCTCCATTCCTCAGTGCAAGGAGAAGAAATATGCAAGGATGAGCACTTGTAGACTTGCTGTTGTTTTTTGTCTGAATAGCATAATATGTGCAACTGTGGTTGATGCTTCATGTTCCCATGTTCAATTATATCTCCAGTTGTTGCCCCTTGTGACCTCATCCTTCCTGTTATTCACCAGGACCCACCTGCTGTGACATCCCAAGGTGTCATCCCTAGGTCTTAGGTTCGGCACCGAAATCTCAGCTAGTTTTGACTTGCCAACCATAGACCACACACAAACCACTGGGGCAGGGACTTTTCCCTTGTGAAAATGACTAAGGTATTAGTAAGATCCCAGCTCTGGCCTTATACACTGTGGCCAACCAACAGCCCAGGCAGCCTAGTGCCTACCTGGGATCCTCACTCTCATGGCATTGCCAGCATTTCCCAGAAATCTTAGAAACATGTGAGTGGGCAAAAAGCTCTCAGTTTCTTCACACTGCCCACTTTTCAATGGGCCACAAGAATGGTTTTCTATTTTGTCAAAGATATTCAGGACATGTTGCCTTTCTAAATTGGCTTGAGCCTACTGCTGTTCGATTTATATTATTCTAGATTGTTTCAAACTGTTGGGCTTTCTAAACTATGGCTCGTTGCTGTAATGCAGAAGCTGTTTCATTGACAGTTGCTTGGCACAAAAGGGTAGACAAAGAATGCTGCTATAAGGTGGGGGGGCAAAGTATGATCCTGGGGCTTCATGTGCCCCCCCCAATGTTTTTAAAATCCCTCACCCTGTAGACTAGTTGTGTGTTTTTTTCAGCCAAAGGGGGATAAATTGCTATTTAAATCAATTGCAGGACCCCATAGGACTATTTATTTATTTTTCTTTAATACCAGTTTGTCAAAACCAGAAGTAGATTGTTTTGGCTGCATCTAGTTGGAAGGAGCATATTTATTAATTTTATTTATTTATTTATTTATTTATTTATTTATTTATTTATTTAATGTTGCTATCCTACCCTATAGTTGAGGACCTCAGAGCAGCATACAATAAAAGAAATGTAAAGAGTTTAAAACAGTTTAAAACAATACACATACAGTTGGCCCTCCGTATCTACCAATTCTGCATCCATGGATTCAACCTGTTGCATGTCCCAACACCTCAAGAAGTTAGTTTGGGGGGCATACATAACAGGACTTTCTCTGTAGCAGCACCTCAACTGTGGAATGCCTTACCCAAGGAAGTTAGGCTGGTCACAGCTCTTTTAAGCTTCTGATAGGCAGCAAAAACAGTGAAGTTTTGTCATTGAATGTTTTAAATTGTTCTTTTAACTGTTTCAAAACTGGATTCTAGGATTGTTTTAGATTGCTTTTAGGAGTTTCTAAAGAGCATTTTAATGTGCTTTAAAATGATTTTAAATGATTTTATATCTTTGTATTGTTTTAATTGTTCATTGCCTCAGAAGCCCTTGTGGGCTGGGAGGCGATACAGAAATACTTTGAGTAAATAATAAAGAAAAACTCTTTCATATATTAAAATCAAACCAAGGGCTAGCCAAATAAAAACATATTTACCTACAGGTGGAAAGAGAGTAGTGAGGTAGGTGACTGGACCTCCCATAGGAAAGCGTTCCACAATTTAGGAGCAGCTACTGAGAAGGCTCTCTCTTGGGTCCTCACCAATCACATCTATGAAGGTGGTGGGAATGAGAGAAAGCCCTCCCTCAAAGATGGTAAAACGTAGGCTGCCTCCTTTGAGGAGATATGGTCTTTTACATAGTCTCAACACAAGCTGTGTAGAACTTTCAAGGTCCTAACCAACACTTTGAATTCTGCCTGAAAACTGACTGGTAGCCTGTGAAGTTGTTAGGTAATGTTAGGATGCTAATCCTAATGCTCAGACAAAACTGGCTTCCCTGCAATTTCCCTCCCTAGCTCAAGTCCTGGCTTCTGGAGCCACCAAGCTCCTGAAGGACTAACAGACCTTCAGATATATGAAGATTATTATCCTGAAGTGTCAAGATATATCATTGGATACTAATGTTAGGATGGTCCATGCCATTGTATTTCAGCCCAGAAAAAAACCAAGGAAAATCTATAGTAAGGAAAGCCGATCAGAAGAAAATGAACTCATTTGAAATGTGGTGCTGGAGAAGAGTTCTACAGATGCCATGGATTGTTAAAAAGACATGTAAATGGGTCCTAGAGCAAATCAGGCCTGAATTCTCCCTAGAAGCCAAGATGACTAAACTGATACTGTCATACCAAGGCCACATCATGAGAAGACTGGACTCACTAGAAAATACAATAACACTTGGTAAGTTGAAGGGCAGTAGGAAAAAAGAAAGACCACATTCTAGATGGATAGACCCAATCAAGGAAGGAACATCCCTGAGTCTGCAAGACCTGAGCTGGGCTGTTGAAGATAGGGTGTCTTGGAGGTCTCTCACTCATAGAGTCGCTATAAGTCAAAGTTGACTGATGGCAGTTAACTTAAAACAACAAAGGTAAAAGGCAGTAGGAAAAGAAGACTGCATTCCAGATGGGACACTCAATCAAGGAAGGAGCATCCTGGAATCTGCAAAACCTGATCAGGGCTGTTGATGACAGGGTGATTTGGAGGTCTCTCATTCATAGGGTCTCCATAAGTCAAAATCTTCCCTTCATCTTCTCCTCTCCAGGCTCACTAGGGAATCTCTACCCAGCTCTTGCAAGCACTCCCTATGAGACTGGGTTGCTCAGCAGTTTCCTCCTGCTTTAAAAACCAAACACCCATGAGAGAGTCCAAAACTGAGTCATGAGTGCCCTCTTCTGAACTCCTCAACTCTTCAGCTGCTCTCTTGCCAAATCATCTGGAATGCAGCCTGGCCAGTCCCTCTCTGTCAGTGTTTGCTTGATTACCGCAAAAATAACGATTAACAAGCCGCTTCGGATTTCATGGGTCTCAAAGAAAAACGTGCTAATTCTTCAAAACCTCCCCAGGCTCTCTTTTAGATATATCAACCTGAAATGTAATTATCTCTGCAGCACAAGGTGTAAATCAGGAGTCTGCACTCCGAGATGATCTTCAGGATGGTTGGTTTTTTTACTGCATCATATATTAGACATACAGCTTTAAGGTGTCCTTACCTGTTTAAGCACATGAAACATTTCTGGCCACTAACAACAGCTTGTCATGAAAACTCCAGTAAAAGTATCTGTAAAAAATACCACCATCCCATCCTGAATTAAGCTTCCAAGCCCTCCTGAGAAATCAGTAGCAGGGTGGAAGAAGGGTAGGGAATTTGAAGAAAGGAACACATTGATGGAAGTTGACTTTTGCAGACATCAGAACGAGAAATGTCACAAGGCCACCCACCCCCTGTGCTGCTTTTGCTCCCTGCCTCCTACTCTTGAGTAGGAGAGAAGAACCCCAAATTCCTATTACTGCCACAAGCTGCTATTACTGGGCTCCTCAAGATTCAGTGACACAGTGGGAAGTCACATAGGGTGATGTTGCTGTTACTTTAACATCAAGTCAACTTTGATTAAGGCCTAAATACCCTATAGGCACCAGATCCCATCTGAACATGAATGCTAAGCAAGGTCAGCCCTGGTTAGTGCTTGGATGGGAGACCACCAATTAATACCAGGTCTTGGAGGCTCTATTTCAGAGGAAGGAACTGGCAAACTCACCTCTCAGTATTCCTTGCCAGTCATCAACAATCATGCTCAGGTCTTGCAGATTCAGGACCGTGACTTTCTTGAATACATCAGTCCTCTTCCTGTATAGTCTTCCTCTTTCCCTACTGCCTTCAACTTTATTGTTTTTTCCAATGAGTCACAACATCGCATGATAGGTCTGTCTATTAAATAACAAGACTGCGTTGCTACCTTTCAGACAAATCAGGAAGAGCTGATTGTGAACACTTGAGTGGTGACCTTGAACATGTCTGAACCTGCATGACAAACATCAACACTCTCAGCCATTCAGTTAATTGTCAATCATCATTTAAAGCAGCTATGTTGTCTGTTGTGTGCCAGAAAAATGCTAAGTTTAAGTCAAACAATGTGATGTTCTGCAGCACCTTGAGGTGGATCCAAACCTTAAAAAAAAAAAATCATCACTTGTGATGAAACCTGGATCTTCCAGTATGGTCCTAAGAGAAAACAATGGTCAATGCACTGGAAAACATCATCATCACCAAAAATGAAAAAAAGCACATCAAAGCAAGTCCGTATTAAAAGCCATGCTCATTGTTATTTTTACATCAAGGGTGTAACTTTGTCAGAATGGGTTCCAGAAGGCAGAACAGTAAACTAGCATTATTATAAGGAGGATTTGACAAAGCTGAGAGAAAGAGTCAGGAAAAAAAGGCCAGAACTGTGGGAAAATGGTTTCATTCTTCATCAAGACAATGTTCCTGCTCATACAGCACTTTCTGTGAAGCAGTTTTTGGCCAATAAACACATTACTACACTTGAACATCCTCCATATTCACCAGATTTGGCACCATGCAACTTTTTTCTTTTCCCTAAAGTAAAATCAGTTCTTAAAGGAACACATTTTGAGTCAATTGATGTAGTAAAGAAGAAAACGGCAGATGTGTTGATACAGCTGACAGAAATTGATCTGCTCTATGCCTTCAACCAGTGGAAACAAGATTGCACCGGGGTGTGAGTGTGAACAGGGAGGATATTGAAGGGGACAAGCATTAGAATTGTAATACATATAAATAAAGATGGGTTATTGTATCAGTCTCATTATTTAATAGACAGACCTCATACATCCAAAGTAGGGTAGCCTCAGTTTATTCAAAAAAATAGTCATTTTAGTCTTCATCGCTATACAAAGAGATCTTGTAGCACCCTCAGGATTAACTGGGACAAAGAGGTTTGTATCAAAAGGCACAGTCTACTTCATCAGAGGCTTAATTGAGTCATCTTGGCTTCTGGTGAGAATTCAAGTGATTTGCTCTTAGCATCATAGAATCAGAGTTGGAAGAGACCACAAGGACCATCCAGTCCAACCCCCTGCCCTGCAGGAATACATAACCAAAGCATTTCCGACCATCCAGCCTCTGTTTAAAAACATCCAAAGAAGGAGACTCCACCCAGGCAGCAATGTATTCCACTGTCAAACAGCTATTACCATCTGGAAGTTTTTCCTAATGTTTAGGTGGAATTTCTTTTCCTGTAGTTTGAATCCATTGCTCCGTGTCCTAAGCCTCTGGACCAGCAGAAAGCAAGCTTGCTCCATCTTTAGTATGACATCTTGACACGTATTCATTTGTCCTTTTGGAGGTGCAGTGTATCTGTAGAACTCTCACCCAGCACCATTTCAAATGAATTTATTGTATTCTTTTCCTACTAGTTTTCTTCACTGTCCAGCTTTGATACCCCTACATAGAAATACAGAGGAGTTTATCTAGTCCTTTCACCACCTCTGACTTCAGAGGCTTTCCTCTTCTCCTCCCATGGGAGATGGGACTTCTTTGCACACATATATGCATCAAGAACAGGCATACATGAAAGCAAGTGGAGTGGGGCTCCTCTTTCAGGAAAGCTTTTAGTCTAATCAAGCAAACCTTGCATTAGTAAAGGCTTAGGAGCTAGACCGATGGTACAATACGAGAGAGTGAACCCTCAATTTGAATCTTGCTCCTGCTATGGCCAGAAAGGTAACGTTAAATGTCATACACTGGGATGAGATGTTTTAGTCCCGCAGAGTTACATTGTATTGTTGCAAAATCAATTCAAAAGTAGCTTCGGATGGAGCTATTCTATGCACTGTTATCTGCAAACAATGGGCAGTTGCAAACAAAGTTGCAAACAATGACCAGAATGAATCAATGTTGAAAGCAGAATCACCAAGAAAGGAAACAGAAGAGAAGCAAAAGAAAAAAAAAGAGAGGGATGATGAGGATGATGAGGATGCCATTAATGTAAATGTCCTTGAACAAAAATAAAACAATAAAACAGACAGCCCTGCCAACTGCAGACAATGAAGGGGTTTTTTTTGGTTTTTTTTTAAAGGAATAGTACAGAATAGTGGTTCTTAACCCATGGTTCAAGGACCCCAGGAGTCTACAATTTAATCACAGGCAGTCTGTGAAGGCTTGAAGGCTGCTCGGCCCATTTCCTCCCTGCACTGGAGTGGCCACGTGACAGGAGGCAAGGCAAAGGCTGGTGGGCTGGCTTGGCCTGCGCATTGCCATTCAATCTGCTCCAGCCACAAACTTGCAGGAAGAAGCAGAAGAAAAGTCTTCCCTCCCCCCTACAGTGTCTCTGAGGGAAGGTTTAATGGATGGGGTAATTGTGTTGTTGTTGTTATTGTCTTTGTTGTTGTTAGGTGTTGTTGTTAGAGGTTTAAATCTTAAGTAAAGTCTTGGGGGACCATGGCGACAAAAGATATTTAACGGGGGTCTCTGGTAAAGAAACCATTACGCCACTGGTATAGAAGAAAGAAGGACCTGCTACAGTTACAAACAACAATACAATACAGATACAGATACAAGTTTTCCAATTACATATAATCCGGACATACAAAACTATAAAAGTACTACAGCTGTACAATTGAGCTGAAATTTTGAAACCTTTAGAAAACAGTTTACCACTGAGACGTAAGTAAATAGAATATGAATAGAATACATATCTACATTAATATGAGCTGACTGCATTTTCAAGAGTAATTGTCTTGAAGCTGTTGTCTATAAAATATACCTTCACACACAGCTGAAGCTGGGGGCTCTTCTGGCTATTGAACGATGGATGGTAAATGTTTATTTTTCTAGCCTATGAGTATAATTCTTTTAGCAACAGGGAAAACCAAAATCCTGTAGGTGCTGTATGCCAGTCTCCTTATGCTGACATTGGCAGTGCGGACCAGAGAAAAACAAAGCCATAGGTTGAACATAGAATCATAGAATTGTAGAGTTGGAAGAGACCACGAGGGCCATCCAGTCCAACCCCCTGCCATGCAGGAAATCATGATCAAAGCATCCCCAACAGATGGCCATCCAGCCTCTGTTTAAATGATGAGCAGATATGATGAAAGGAAGACGCTGGAGAAACAGCCTGCTCAGAGCCAAGGGGTTTGTCTCTCTTCCTTTGACACTGCTGAGTGACCCTGGGCATTACTGACTGCTAGCATGGTGTATCAACAGGATTCCAACCATGCATGTAATGAAAGAACAACTGGACACTTGTTTATTTTTATGTTAATAAAAACTTTATTAAAAATGTTTTTAAAAACACAGGGTCCCCCCCCCTCATGCCCAACAAACTGTAAAAATGCTACTTCATTACATCTTCCAGTGATAAGGAACAAAACTGTTTCCAGTTAACAGAGGGTTAATTGAACCATTCAAGGAACTTTGGCCAAAAGCCTCCATCATAAAGCAGCATGTAAATGTTCTACAGTGGAACTATACTATCACTATCCCTTTCATGATGCCTTGAACTCACCATTTTTCTATGAAAGGTATCTTTCTCCTGATCTAACGTAACTCTGGCCCGGGTCCTATTAGTGAGATATGCAAGTGCAAGTCCAGTATATGCCTGCGTAGGGTTCTGCACCCTGGTCATTGTGAAGGTTATTCTCTTCCTCCACCCAGAACAATGAAACACACGTAATTCACCCACCCACCCATCCTTGTATTCAGTGGCTGGTGGAGACCAGGAGAGATTGGGGAAGTGTCTGGCTGTGTCCTGATACAGAATGATGACACCATTGCCTGAGATCTGCCAGGGTCCTCCTGAGATCTACATGGATAGTGTCTGTCCAAACAATGTCTGGGCAACCAACCAAAGGCTGATTACTACACAGCTGATAAGCAGAGACATAGCACAGTTGAGTTAAATACAAGCAAAGGAATCAAAGCAGTGTGAAGTCAGATACTTACTTTACTAGCAAGCAAAACACAATTACACAAGCAAAGTCCAATATACAAGGTCCAGGTCTGGCAAACAGAGTTCAGGATAATCCAGCGGAATCCAGGTCCAGCAAACAGAGTCCAGACACAGTCCAGGTCAAACACAGTGAGCAGGAACACAATGGCTGCTCAGGTAGGTCAGATAATCTCTTGACGACCCCTGGAGGGCAGTGCTGCATATTTATATCTCAGCAGCTAACACAGCTGCTGCTTAGCTAATTGCTGCTTCCTATAAATATGCTGAGACTACCTCAAGCCCTCCTTTTGTTGTCTCTATGCTGTGAAGGTAGGTATAGGTAGGTTGTCCTCTGTATCTGAGGGGGCAGGACCCTCTGCCAGAGCTGGAACTGCACTGTTGTCTGTCTCTGACGTCTGCGGCCCTGGAAAATCCTCCTGTTCTGATTCAGCAGGTCCTGGCCTGTCCACTGCTTAAGTCTCTGAGTCAGAGTCCATTTCCAAGTTCTGCAAGCAGGGCATGACAGAGTCATTGCTCTGCATATGGTTACAGGGACATAGCCAGACAGTTCGCCAACCCTGCCCCCTTTCACCAGCCACATAGGTAGATATGCATCTTCCCAGCCAAAGTTATGCAAAATCAGGAGAGAGATAATCTTTGCCAATCAAGCTCCTGTGAATTAAGGAGGTGTAAAGAATCCCAGCCTTTGGGGTGGGGTGTGGAGAGGAGAGATAACAAAATAGTTTTTACTGCCTTTTTTCTTATCTTCCCATTCTGCTTCTGGCTTGTACCAGTTTGAGGATGAACAGGTAGAGGCTAGACACATAAGGACCAGCTTCCCTTTTCTGCACAAAATTCTACTTTTAAAAATCAACAATACATTTTCTACACACTAAGCAATGTTCTCTGTGCAATAGACACAGTTTCCTGTGCAGATAACCACCTGTATTTCTGCAGAAAATCAATCTCCATAACATTTTGGGATCTGCAAATACCAGGAGAAAAGTGCACAGAAGTCTCACTGCTGTGTTATTCTTCCCAGTGGATTTTCCTGAGTGTCAAGAACCCTCTTTTTCAGCCAAGAAGCATTCAATAATCAACATTGTTTCCAGGCACAGTCCAAAAGTGTTGGAGTTGAACTGCAATGCCAAATGCTGCATTTCAGCAGGAGGTTTCTCAGTCCTTCCTGGAGATGCCAAGGATTGAATCTAGGATCTTTGGAATGCAAAGAATATGTTCTTCCATTGAACAACTGCCTCACCCTTTTGTTGGAGCAATTCTCTCTCATAGCTTATGCTTGGTTTTGCTACATCACAATGATGATAGCACATTGGGGTGACAGCTATGGTAATGGGGCTTGTGCTGGATTGCAAACTTTGATTCCCCTAGTGTGGAATGCCTGCTTTGTGTTGTTGTTGTTGTGCACCTTCAAGTTATTTCCAACTTATGGTGACTCTAAGATTAACCTATCACAGGGTTTTTTTGGGAAGATTTCTTCAGAGGGGGTTTGCCTTTGCCTTCCTCTGAGGCTGAGAGAGTGTGACTTGCCCAAGGTCTTCCAGTGGGTTTCCATGGTTGAGCAGGGATTCAAACCCTGGTCTCAAGAATCATAGTCCAACACTCAGACCACTACACTATGCTGGCTGTATGTGCCTTCAAGTTGCCTGGCAACTTATGGTGACCCCATGAGTTTTGTAGGGTTTTCTTTGGCCAGGAATATTCAGAGGTGGTTTTGCCAGTTCCTTTGTCTGAAATATAGCCTATAGTACTTGGTATTTATTGGCAGTCTCCCCTCTAAGTACTAACGAGAGCCGATCCTCCTTAGCTTCCCAGATCAGAAAGGATCTGGTGCCTTTAGGGTATTTAAGCTCTCCTTTGCTCTCCCCACACCCATACATAAAGGCCAACTTGTAAGTTAAAAGCACACACACAAACACACACACACAGTTCTGCTTTTTTAAAAGTGATATCCTAAAATCACAGTTTCACAGTTTGGAACATTTAGTTGTTGAATCGCAGTTCCCAGAAACCTCTGTTCAAGGTAGGATTTTTAAGCTCTGCCTAGAATTCACAGGGATATGTTTTCAAGTAGATAAAGAAGGATGGACAAGAGGTAACATGGCTGAACATGGACAATAACTCCCATCCCTGTTCCAGTTCCTACTTGTCATGTGGACTGAAGCCAGCTAATATGTCTCAACATCAAAACCTCTTCATGGATGTGAATGAAAGCCTCCTGTACCTCTGTTCTGTTTGCATGACAGCAAGATTATACAAGTGAGGTCTCTGGGAAAAGAACATGCAATAGAATGTGAAGAATTGAAGGGGAAATCCATGGTGACTAGGAGCATGAGGAATTGGTCCATGTCAAGGAAGCAAATGCCACGTACAAAGAAATATAGCTTGGCTGCTCAGAAAGGGAGAGAGAAAGATGTGTGGATACCTGGAGGGTGAAAAGCAGAGAGATGACAGATGCGGCCTTCTGAAATCTGGAAGCACTTTTGTGGCTCAATAATTCATTAATACAAAACATGCCCAGCCTAAACTCTGGTAAATCACCCAGGTTAGCTGCCGCGGCAGTCTCCAGATGGAGCAGGCAGACACCTGGTCACGAGTGTGGATTACGCTTTGTTAGGAAACATCCGACGTTCATTCAGAAGGGGCCATCGCTCCAGCTGTATGGGAAAGCGGGCCAGAAGCATGTTGGGAGGCAGCCAGTGACAGGGGGTAAAAACATGAGGCAAGGAAGAGAAAGAGGGAGGAGGCATGCTCTTCAGATGTTCAAGGCAAGTTGGGGCTGAAACAGTCTACCTGCAGTGTGGTCTGCTCTCCAGGTAAACACACCTGGGGCGCAGGGTATTTTCTCTCTCTCTCTCTAGTAAATCCTCCATTTCATTAGCTCAATTCTCTGACCCCCTGAGGGATATTTCACAGACTCCCTTCCAGGAAACATTCAGCTTTTGTTGAAGATAAAGGCAAACCCTGTCACTCCATTTTGCTCATGGATGTGTGTGTGCAGTTATTTAGGGAGACATTAATTCACTCCCATTGCCCAGGGTTCTGGCCAAATGAATGCAAAGATGCTCAACCCTTGAACTTCATGTTAATGTAACTAAAATATTAACGTCATTTGCCTCTGTGGTTCATTTTAATTAATGAAATTCCTCCTATGTGGGTTTAACTTATGTCAACTTGGCTTCATCTTATGGAGACCCTATGAATGAGAGACCTCCAGGAACTCTGGTCAACACCAGACCTGCTCAGGTCTTGCAAACTCAAGGTAGCCAAGGCTTCCTTGATTGAATCTGACCACCTGTAATGCAGTTT
The DNA here is from genome assembly GCA_030847615.1 of Gambelia wislizenii. Lineage (NCBI taxonomy): Eukaryota > Metazoa > Chordata > Lepidosauria > Squamata > Crotaphytidae > Gambelia > Gambelia wislizenii. The sequence goes on from JAUMIR010000007.1 coordinate 39,504,125, forward strand.
TCTTCTATTCCTACTATCTCCCACTTTACCAAGCATTATGGTCTTTTCTAATGACTCATGTTGTCTCATGGTATGTCCAATAACATGGTACAGTATTCTTATTTAAGTTACTTAGCTATAATTCTGGGCACCAAGCATGGGTAAAGGTGATTGGTTTGGGGGCCTATGTTATGCCCTCTGGGGTGGGCCACATGGACTGGCCAAAATGCCAACAAAACAAAATCAGAAGTGGCTGGAAGTTGGGGTCTGGTTTTGAAAAACATTTTTTTGTTGTTGTTAAACAGTCCAGGGGAGGAGTATAACCCATTGAAAAGGTAAGTTGCCACCCCTGGAGGCTTCCAAGAAAATCATAGAATTGGAAAGGACCTCAAGGCCCATCTAGTCCAGCCCCCCACCATGCAGGAATACACAACTAAAGCACTCCTGAAAGATGGCCATCCAACCTCTGTTTAAAGACCTCCAAACAAGGAGACTCCACCACCCTCCAAGGCAATCTATTCCACTATTGAACAGCTCTTCCAGTAAATAAGTTCTTCCTATTCTTGAGGTGGAAACTCTTCTCTTGTAATTTGAATCCATTACTTCATCTTCTAGTCTCTGGATCAGCAGAAAACAATCTGGCTCCATTTCTACATGCCATCCCTTCAGATATTTAAAAAGAGCTATCATGTCACCTCTTACCTCAGCTGAACATACCCACCTCTCTCAGTCATTCCTCATAAGGCTTCATTTCCAGAAGCAATGGACACACTCTTTTCTTTCTTTCCTGACCAGAAAATGGGCAGTCTGGAAAGCCTGGAGTGATACGGGGCCATGAGAACAGTTTTGGCAGGATACATCTGGCCCCAAGGCCAAATATGGCCTCACGTCTGAGCTTTGCTTAACCTGCTAAACATAAACCTACTTTATATTTGACTCCATGAGGTGTTCTTCTAAACAGAGACAGCCCATAAGAGCTATTTTGCCACAGAAGTAGGGGATATTGCAGGAGTTGTAAGGTAAAATATGCAGGGTTTTTTGTCCCTGGTTTTACCAGTAGCCTTGACCACCACTAGAATATGGCCCACATTCAGTTCTATATTTGGTGTCTTGGTTCAAGTGCAAAACATTGCCATTTGATGCAAACATTGTGTAAGCACAATTAATCCATAACTCCATGTGCATAGTTTATGCTACACAACCCCAGGGTAGGATCTCAGCCAAAGAATTTCCATTATTGTTGAAATTATATTCTTCCCATGAGGGTCAGTGTTCAGGCAACTTTACAGATGCATGCACAAAGTCCCTTTATTGTTAGATCTTCCTCTAGATGAAATGCCCATTGATTGCTGTGAAACTACATGAAACTGGTGAAGACAATTACCTTGTCAAGTTGACCCCTTGCACTAAATGAAATAAACTCTTATGAAACTCTCTGCAGAGCTCTCATTGATTACAGTGAAACTCCAAGGCCTGACCACCAGACTAAGCAGCCTTTTGCCAATGTGAATATCTTCTTTATTTAGGACCTAAATTCTGGGTCGATTTTCTCTGTGGGTTCAGCTTCTCCCCTGTCTAGAAATAAATCCAGATTCAAGCTGTTTGCATCTTGACTTGCCAGCTGCCTTAGAGTTTGAACAAAAGGCAGAGGTGGAAATCTTTACAATAAATACACAAAATCCTGTCTTGTACATGGTGGTGCTGTTTCAAAAGGGAAATATGGTTCAATACTACAATTCTGGGGGAGAGGGACATAAATGAAATGGTGCACATGTATGACTCTGTCAATGTGCATACACTATGTACATACTAGAAAAGAATTAAAAGGACATGCAAACCTCACACATTTTCTGGCAGATTCTGAATGGAAGTGATAGGAATTTGCCCACAAGCCTATTTGGTCTCCTTTAAATGCCTTCCAAAGAAGATAAAATATGTGCACCTTGAGTGATGTCTTCTATCCCAGTGCACAGTACCATACCTTCCAATTAGTTCCAGTTTGGCAGGGACAGTCCCAATTAATTCTCTGCCATCTTGCTTTTTCAGCTGCCTTTAAAAATGTCCCAGTTGCTGTCTCTTTCTCCCACTCTCCTCCTTTGTTCTCATCTTACTTCAGTTGCTGCAAACTGAGTTCAAAGTGCAACGTAGTTTGTACTCAGTTAGCTCAACTATGGGAGAGAAGTGGGGAGCGGGTAGAATTTGCCTTCCCAGTAGGCTCAGACAAAAGAAAACTGCTACAGCCTTTTCTAGCTCATCTGTTCCTCCTCATCTGTGCCATCTTGACCACACTCCAATGTTGCTTAGTCTCATGCATCTCAGTTTTCAACTGTGAAACACGGGAGGGTACGCAATTTTGAGCCACAGAGGATGGGCCTTTTAAACTCCTTGCAGCTTCACTTGGGGCTGGATCCTACTGGAATTATCAACTAGAATGGATCCTTTGAGACAATGGGATTTGCATGAGTGTAGACCAGAAGTGGGGAAAGTGTGGCCCATGGCCATTGGGGGGAGGGCAAGGTCCCCCGGGGTCCAAAATTCATTTTGGGGGGGGAATATTGAATTTTTAATAATTCCTTTGCCCCCAAATGCCCTCTGCAGGGATGGGGGAAAATTTTCTACCATCACTTCTAGACATTTTATGCCCATGAAAGGGGCCTTTTTTCTAACAGGATATGAACTGCATGAAGTGCACAATGACTTTTGGGTCAATTCCTGTTGCAAAAAAAAAAAAAAAAAAAAAGCCCCTAAATCTAAAATGACATTGGGGGATGGCAGAATCACTCTCATGTCCCTAGAAGGCACATGGGGGCAAAAAGATTTATTTTTTGTTATAGTGGGAGCATTGGGGTGTGCAGCCCTCGGAAGTCTCCTGGGGAGCCAATGGGGCTGTCTAAGCCCAAGCAGTCATCCGCGGCTAAGGTAAACCCACCATTTAATATCTGAACCACTGGCTCTGTTCTGGTTCAGATGACCAATAGATTTCAGGCCTGAAAGAAGTCAGGGTCTACTTGAGGACAGCCTTCCACCAACCTTTCCCAATGTTTTGGATAACAACTCCTATCATCCTTGGCAGCATGGGAGGATGGGGCTTGTAGTCAGACACATCTGGAAAGCACTGACTGAGGGAAGGCTGAGGCTTCAATGAGTTTGGTCTTTGGAGCGTTGGTTTTAATTCTTATGAGCTCTCCAAGGTCCTGAAGTTCTAGATCCTGTGGAGCTACTTGTAAGTGCCCCATTATCACTGGTCTCCTACTGCTCACCACTAGGTGTTCTCTGCTCCTGGCTGCTTCTCCCCAGACCCTGTACTGTCTCCCATGAGCAAATAGCTGGTCTGAAAGAAGACACTATCTCGTAAGCCTCCCCAAAGGGACATTTATTTGGGTTTTTATGTCTGCTCCATCCCACACCCAGCTATTGTACAAAGTTCTGGGACACTGAAAGTAGATAAAACAAACCAAAAAGGGGGAAAATGATTGATATCTGGGAATAACTTCTGGCCTTACAAGGATCTAAGGAAGTCTCTGGGAAGGATTCAAGCCATGTTTTTGCACCTTGCTTTGAATTGACTTCAATGAAACATAAATAGAAGCAGCCATGACTCTAACTGGATGTAGGGATGTGTGCCTATGTGTGTATTCTATAGGAAAGAGTCACTCCACTGCATCAGCCATTATCACTGCTTCACTTCCTTGCTCTCTCTGTGCATATGAAAGCAGGAACAAATGCACACAAATTGTACCTGATGGAACAATTGTCATTATTTTACATGCTTCGTAGGCACAAACAGAGGTTGATCTTCAGAAGCGTTGAGCAGTTTTATGGGGAAAACAGGTGCTTAGCTGGCCCAGACATAGTACTGCTAGGTAATCTATCTCAAGCTTTTTTTCTTGCCAGACTACAGGTATCCATGGCCTTTGTCTAGCATAATAAATGTACTAATGATGATATTCCTGGTTTGCTTGGATCCTCCCTTTCTTAGGGGTTGTCTAAACAATAAAAACAATCCTCATGGAATTTATGGAATCCAACCTGTCTAAATGGGATCCCACATCAATCCACAATATTCGGAGGGAGGCCCCCCCCCCAATAGCAAAAACAGCACTGGAAAAGCCTTCACAGCTTTTCCCACAGTTTTTAAAAAGCAGTGAGGGGTGCACATTCTTGCTCGTTAGGACAAGCGATTCACTTTGAATCACTTTCCCATAAGAGATGAAGTGGGAAACTGATTGGCCAGCACCCACTGCCACGATGTTGGATTTCTGCCTTAACGAGTGATTACTAAGGCTATAAAACGAGATTTTTTTGGAGGGGGGTTGCTGTCCTTTTAACTCAAATGATTGCTCTATCACTGCAGCGCACCTTAGACAATGCTTCTGTTTTTGTTTTTGTTTTTTAAAAAAGGTTCAGTGGTGGTGAAGAATTAACGTGAGTAAATCACTTGTGGCCACCATCTTGCACGTGAAGCTTCTGGGTGTTTCTGGGGCCAGAAACACTGTTAAGACAAATTGCTGCTGCTGCAAAATGCCAATACTGTGAGGTACTCCATTTTTCCCCCCTCATATAGAGAGGGCCTTAGTTATGTTGGAAAATATAAGGGGGGAAATCTACACATAAATTAAGGTTGCAGCATTTAATTCAGGGATGGATAGAATGTGGCCTGAAAGTCACATGTGTCCCCCTCCAAGCCATCTGGGGGTCCTTGGCCCCTCTGGATTTTTTAAAACTAATAAACAATCCCATGAACATCAGGAGTATGGTCAATTCACACACACTCACACACACACACACACACCAGCAGCTTTTTTAGGCTGAGGAAAGAACTTTTTCAAAATCTGGAAGTAAACTGTGATAGGTGCTTTTGTTTTTATGAAAAAAATGGGGTGGGGATGCATTGGGGTATCCAGCACTCCAAGGGCTCACAAAAGGTCAATGTGGCACCCCAATTCCTGGCATTTGCCCACCCCTGGTTTCATTCCATAATTGATTCTCTGAATGCACTTTTTTTCTTATTTTATTTATTTAAAACATAAATACCCCACTGTTCATTTAAGAGGGCTCTCAGAGTGGCTTATAGTTCAATGCAAACAGGACCATTTACTATCTTTAGGTCTATGATGGGAAAGAAAAACAGGAGAAGCAAGGGGGGGAAATAGATCCACCTTCTAAGCATCATAAAACCCCTGTATCCCTGATTAGGCTTACATAATTAAATACCCCAAAGGCTCCAGATCTCATCTGATCTTGGAAGCTAAGTAGTGCCAGCCCTGGTTTGTACTTGGATGGGAGACTGTCAACAAATACCAGGTGCTGCAGGCTATATTCCAGCGGGGAGGAACTGGCAAAACCACCTCTGAGTATTCCTTGCCTAAGAAAACCCTATAAAATTCATGGGGTCTCCATAAAACAACAAGCGACCTGAAGGCACACAAACACACCTGTCTGTGTAAGTGGAAGGTGGCTAAGATATCAATTCAATTAAAAAATGTGCATCATTGAAAACTAAAGCAAGACATTTACTGTTTTGTGGTGGTTGTTACAACCACATTCATTCATTTACTTGTTTAGAGTATTTGCAAGGTAGTATTCACGGTGTAGCTCTTCCAATACAGCAACCTATGAAAATTTAATAGGTGGATTAACTACCTAAAATGCCTGTGTTTCATGAACTAGTATTTCTTCACTCTTGATCTAATGAGTTAACATCCCTAATTCCAGACCATTTGGACATATGCGGTGTGTTTTATGATTTTATGTTTTATGATTGACCCTAATCTACACTAGTGATACAAATGTCCCTTTTTTCCAAAAGCTGTGCTGGTCCTACCAAGGAGACTAGGAGCAGTCTAACTAGAATGGCTGCACAGGTAACTTAAAGAATAAAATCTCTGCTCCATGATGCAGAGATACAAAAACAGGGATAGGTATTTTGAACTGCAATAAATCCTTTTTTTCTAACACACACAGAGAGACACACACAGACACACACACAATCTTTTGTCTGTCTGAGACATGAGCCACGACACATCTGCCCTCAGTCATAGATTTCTTTTCTCTTGGGGAGGCAGATGGAGGAGACTTAGATTGGAGAAGAATTAGATGACTTTGAGCAAAGGCTTCTTGCTGAAGGTAGCTGGCATTGTTAATGGCAGTTTAACCTACTTACAGTCATAATCCCTGTTATAAAGAGATTCTATTTTTTTAATCCTCACAGCCCAAACAAGGGCTATGTTCAAACGAGGGGGAGGGGAAGCCCTTTTTCACTTGGAGGATCCTGCTGAAGTTTGTATCACAAAACCAAGAGTGTCAAGCCAGCTATTCACACTGTGCAGAATACCATTTTTCGTGCCCCAAATGCACACAAAACCCCACAATTTTTATATACACACTCATGCACAAACACCCAAATACAGACATACATTGAGGCTGGTAACCTGTAGTGACCTGCACATGCCTAATTATTCAACACAGCACAAGAGACATACTCTGCTGTCAGCGGTGGAAGCAGAATCGCATATTCAGCAAGGTTGCACATGGCAGTTGCACATTGTGGTTACACACTGCACGTTGTGGTTGCCTGTTGTGCATTGTGACTGTTCAGAGTGCATTGGCACCCAGCCATTGAGACATGTTATACAATGGTTTATTCTGCATGGGGGTTGAGTAGTGCTAGTGTGGTATATCTCTGCATATGGATATTTATGCTACACTGATGAGGTGTTAGATTGCAGCCATGTTCTCTCGCTCGCTCGCTCACTCGCTCTCTTTCTCATATTCATTCATTCTTTCCATAAAGAAATTGACAATGTCATATGTGGACACAATGGACTGGACACTGGAGTGGGGGATTCTGGGAACTGCCATCCCTGAAAGTCACTTTTATCAAGCTCTGACTGTGAGTGATGTTGCAAATGAAGCTGCTGCCTATCCCTTTATGCCTGGCAGTCACTTCTGCAGAATCTCGGTATGAGCCAGGTAGTAAATCCACTCTGGGGGTGCATCTACTTTGTAGGAATAACGGAGCTTGACATCACTTTAAGTGCTGTAGCTCCATCCTATGGAATCCTGGGGTTTGTAGTTTTACAAGGTCCTTAGCCTTCTCTGCCAAAGAGTGCTGGTGCCCCACAAAACTACAAATCCCAGCATTCTGCAGGATAGAGTCATGGCAGTTAAAGTGGTGTCAAAATGCATTATTTCTACAGTGTATTTGCACCCTAGGCTACAGTAGGAAGCATAAAAAGAGCTATTTAAGGTGCTGAAATCTCACACCAATATGGAATCAGCATTTTAAAAATTTGGACAAATAAGGTGCGTGGACTAACCACTCTATTAATGTGGGAACCACTAACCACTACTGTGCAGCACCATCACAAATGGTTAGAAGAAGACCATGGCCTAAATCCTACCTTTACTCCCATTCATAAAAGACCCATTGAATCAATGGAATATACCTATATGTTGATTTACTAAATTAATCCCAGCTAGGACTAACCAATAAGATTCCAAGCCATAACTTAGTGGCTAATCCTGTATTTTGCATATAAAAAGACCCCCAATTTAATGCTTAGCAATTTTGGTAGCCAATTTAATCTTTGAGGGGAATTGAAAGAACATTCACCTGTCTGGGATCTCAGAGATCTTGCGCCACTGAGGGTGAACATTACTGAGTGAGACAAGGCTATGGTCTGATTTGAGTTAAGGCTGTTTTGAATGGCACAGGTATGATATGGCACAGCAGTGGTTCTCCACCTTTGCTTCTTTAGCAGTAATGGGTGTGTACACATACATGCAAAATAAACAATGGATGCTGGAACTTGGAAATATTCCCTTTGGGGAGAAACACTCATAAGGAACCTGTTGGTGAGATACACGTATGTAAGATTCCCTTACACACGTGCATGCCTTTTGGGTGTGTGTGTGTGATGTGGCAGCTGGTATTTCCTTCACAACATCCAAAGCCCCCATGGAATTACCACACAGCCTGTGAAAATCCCCCCATGGCCATTTTGTGCCTCATGCAAGGGGGGCAGAATTGCAGGTGTGCCTGGCTACATCACTATAGCCAGATGCAAAATGATTGCAGAAGCACTCATGTAATCAAGTCATATCTGGCTATGGGGACATAATGAGTTGCTTCTCCAATCCTGCCCACACCCATGAGGCATGGAATGGCCATGCGTGGAGGCTTGAGACTGTAAGTGTGGGAGGCACATGGCTCAATCTAACGTAGGTCTGCATGTGGAACTACTATGCTAGGTTGAGCCATATGGAGTTGCAACCCTAGAATCCATTAGCCAATATGTCCAAAAAAGGAATTCTGGGAGTTGTAAATTTTATAAGTAATGTTCCCAAGTTAGAGATGGAAAGAATATTTGCAATTTTTTGTTCCCAACTTGAAAAACGGGTTTCCCAACAGTCAGAAAAACCCATCAGGAAAAATAACAGAACAGCAAAAATTTTGCACATTTTTTCTGGGTATTCAGACAGAAATTATTCTCCCAAGAAAAATGGGGGTTTGTGCAAAAAAAAATATTTTTTTCTCTGTTTAGAGAATGGGTTTTCTGCACAGAAAACACTGTTTCCTGCCCAGAAAACAGGTTGAACAGAAACACATGTTATTTTCTCGCAGAATAACTTCTGCCAAGCATTCCAGAACTGTCAAATATGGGGAGAATGCTGCGGAAGCATATTCGTTTTCTCCTGCCACAGGAAGAAAACTACATTAATTATTCGTCCTCACACGTGAGGATGAAATAGCTGAGGGTATACATCTTTATTTCAAGTTCTCTTTACAGCTGCTATATTTTCCTTTTAATCCTGTGCCTCTGATCATTGTAGTGCTTAACACAATTTTAGTTGAGGAAGTTTCTTTCCAGGATGGAGACAAGGTTTTGTTTCCTAAATCATCCTCCTTTTCATTTCTCAAAGTGCCAGGACCCCCTCCCAGGTTAAAATAAAACACAACTCAATGCACCAATGCATTTGTCTTGGAACACATCCACCGTGTGTTAATGTCAGCAATGGCATGCTTCTTCCACCATTCTTTAAAAGACCCTGCCTTTAGGGTTGCCTAGCAGAAGAGGTCTGGCTGAGATATTTGTCGGCACATGAAATATTCCTCGATTTTGCTTCTCTCCAAATGCCTTTTAAAAGGTTTGCTTGATTTAGGGGTGCTGTGAAATAATGGCTCAGCTACTAGGAAGGGAGGGGAGGGGGAAAAAACACAAGGCAGAACATTCCAGCTGCTGCTGATACAGGACTTAATAAAGGTTGACATGTTAACAGTGGGAAGTGTCTTAAGGATTTTATGAGTATTAATATGATCTGGGCACAATCGGCTCATTCTGGGAGAGATGCTCTTGCAGAGAGTGACAAATTTACTTCCATCATGGCTCAGTGGGATTTCTTCAGACAGCTTCCCCCAGAGAAGCACTGTTTCTATTATCTGTGTCCATACTATCACCACCATCCTTGGCTGGCACAAACGTCGGTTGATGCACTGCTCCATGGGAAAGGAGCCAAGTGCCCATTTTCTTTCACTCCTAGTCTCTCTGCATTTGCTCCCCCATTGACCTGCCTTATTTTTAGATACCTCAAGCTGCTTTCTGAGTTTCCTCTTTCTCCTACTTTGATTGCAAGAGCTGAGGTGATAATGGAAAGTATATTCTTGAAATTACCTTTCATGTATGATTTAGAATAATAACCAAGGCCTTTAAGCAGTGGAGGACATGGTCTCCTCCAAAGAGGAGTGCAGTGGATGTGAATTTGGTTGGAGAACTTGGAAACATTTCTTTTAGGGACTATAGCTCCCACAACCCCCAGCCAAAGGGGCACTGGCCATGCTGGCTGGAGAATTCTGGGAGCTTAGTCCACAAAGGAGCATTTCCCAAGCTCTGATTTGATGTCCTCTGTTTCTCCTCACCTCCTCATCTCATGAATCCTGGCTGCCACCTTCTGTAAGCTTCAGACATTGTGTTTCTATCCTGACAGACAATTTTCTAACATTCCCCACCAGCTTTTCTTCTTTCTGTAAAACCCCCTATAGAGAACTTCTTCATTCAACATTTTAAAAGTCCAGTTCTTTCATTCCAAGTATACAGTTTATGAATTTGCAATATGCAATCTGTCAAAAATGAATGGAAATAAACTCTTCCCCATTTTGAGCTGGGTAAATTCAACTGGTACACAGTTCTCAGCACAGAGAAGATCACCTTGACTCTGAGTGTCATGTAAGTCTTAAAGATGAGGAGCATCTCCAAAAGAAAGAAGTAGCAACCCTAATTCAGTAGCACAAACGTGTCTGAATATGTAAGGATTGAAAGCTAAGCTTCTAAGAATTAAGGGACAGAATCCTGTGGGTCTTAGGGACTGGCCACACCACAGAAATACAGCAGTTTGACACCACTTTATCACTATTGTTCTACCCTATGGAATCTGGTATTTGTAGTTTGGTGAGTCAATAGAGTTCTCTGATAGAAAAAGCTAAATGACTCAGAAAACTACAAATACCAGGATTCCATAGGATAGAATGATGGTGGACAAAGTGGTGTCAAACAGCTGCATTTCTGAAGTGTGGCCAGGCCCTTACACATATGTAATTTCCTCTATAGAAGCTAGTTGAACATTTTTGTGTAATGCAGAAGGTCAGCATTAAGTTCAAGGTTCCAGAAGCTGGGTTTTACATGTGGTGCTGTTGGGCATGGATTTCCATTGCAATTCATTAATGTATTGCATGGGAGCCTGTCTGGCATAGTAGTTTGAGTACTGGTCTAGGACTCTGGGAGACCAGGGTTCAAATCTCCACTCGGGCATGGAAACCTACTGGGTGATCTTGGGCAAGTCACACTCTGTCAGCCTCAGACAAAGGCAATGGCAACCCCCCCCCCTCAGAAGATATCTTGCCAAGAAAACACCATTCTTTTATTTTTTATTTTTTATTTATTTAAGTATTTATACCCCGCTCTTCAGCCACAAAGGTTATCAGAGCGGCTTACAATTTGTTTTAAGCAATAGCAATTTACACATCTACACTGCATTAGGCAGTTTCCAATGTATATTAGCTAATTGCCCCCACAAACTGGGTACTCATTTTACCAACCTATGGAGGAATGGAAGGCTGAGTGAATCTTGGAGCCCTCTGGGATCGAACTTGTGACATGGTGACTTGCAGTACTGGTATTTAACCACTGCGCCACCAGGGCTCCATTCTAGGTTTGCCATAGGGTTGCCATGAGTCAGAAATAACTTGAAGGCATACAGGAACAATGCATCACACCACTGTGGTATAACTCTGTGATTGTAGTGTTATGCTCCATCTCCTCAAGGTACAATCTTGGGCAAGCACTGAATTCTCTGGTGCTGGATGGGTGAATTTTTAAATTTCAGTTTCTTCCCATTCATTAAAAAATGAAAAATCCCAAGTTCTCTCCATTCAGAATAACAAAAGTTCCTTGTTTTAGTAAATCCTGATCAAAGATGAATAGACATTAAATTCTCACCCATCCTTAGCTAGGGATGCTCCCTTTTTGTTTACCATGTTTCCACAAAGCAAGAGCTTTAGGAGTTCACAGAAAAACATTCTTCAACCTTGGAATTTCCACCATTTGAGGGGCTTGCCAAACCTCAGTCTCATATATCTTCTGGAAGGAGGTGTAAATCCTTCCTATTCAGCCTGGTTTTTGATGAACAGGAATCGTGCAAGACTGAACAAGACAGAGTTTAATAATTGTCATTGTTAGATTTCACAGTTAGAATGCAGATCTCCACTCCAGCTGTGGTTGACTATAAGCTGAATAAAACCGATGCAATGCATGTTTGTTTGTTATGGTTACTGTGGTGTTGTAATTGAAGCTCAAACATTCACAGCTGTGCTCAGTTTGTGAGTAGGGTTATAGAATCGCCTTCTCCAACTTGGTGATATCCAAATATGTAGGACTACAATTCTCATTATCCTCATCCCAATTACCCTGAGCATGATATGGACTTGTACTCCAGTGTTGCCTCACACCCACTTGCTATAATGTTTCATACTTGACAATACTGACACACTTCATGAGGTCTAGTGACTGGTGTGGACCATAAGTGAGGTCAGATGGAGTTCACCAGGACCTAAATAAGGTGTTGTGGGAAAATACCAGCAGACACACCCAAGATATGATTAAGTGAAACCCTTAATAAACAGAGCCATCAAGGTGGAATGTGCTAATTCCCTCTTGGGCACCCTTGGCAATGAATAATATCACAAACAAACAAGTGACCAAAACAACCATCACCCCCAGAAAGTGTTCCTTCAGACCTTTCCTACCCCACAATATGGAGGTTGTCATAAACCCATCAGTTCCAATATCTCAGCCATTAACAGCAATCAGCAAAGCTGCGGTTTCCTTCATTTAACAGTGGGAAACCCATCTACGCTGTGTTCTAAGCCAAAAACACCCCTTCAGGACATGAAATACATTATAAATATTAGTCTTCAGTCCATAGCCATGCATGCCACAATTGGACACCATCACTCTGTCAGATTGCTGTTCCATTCTCAGCTCCAAGTCTGAGTCTCTTCTCTGCATGGAACTTTACCATTCAGAACTGGTAATTATTACCCTATTTCCCGAATCTATTCCTCTCTCCAACCTTTCTGCCTCAAAACTCTTTGTTAGCCTTGTATGGCTCTTGTGTGTGTGTGTGGACTTGCATGAATGCTTCTGTGTTCTTTTCCAATAAAATCATTTTATTTTACTTTAATTTGGAGTCTCTGCTGTTAGTACTGCTATACATTGGTGCAAAGGTTCTGAAGCTACCCTTCCTTTCACAGCCATCCATTTGAGCTATAATAATTCCCCCAAATAATAACTGAGATTCAGTGTCATGAGTGGGATCCCCACAAACACCCACCTATTCGGTTAACATCAGGACCAAGATCTGTTCAGTGGTTGCATAGCATAAGTTTATGCTAGCCTTAGTTACCTGTGTCAGAGTTGTATTTCATGGCCCCCTCATTCAATGGGCAGCAATGCCTTGTGCTTATCTGTTGCACAATGGCACAGTTCCTTCCCAACCCACTGAGAAATGGTGAAACCTGGAAACCTCCATCATAACACCACTCAAACTGTTCACATTAGGATCCCATCCTGGTGTAGCCTGCTAGCAAGTGAAATGGTTTGGCTCACAGTATTTAAGCCCACATTGAGCCAGCATTGTGTATGAGCGGGTGGAATGTTGGACCAGGACTCCAGGAAACTTAGGTTCAAATCCTGCTCAGCCATAGAAACTCAGTGGATGACCTTTGACTAGTTACACACTCTCAGCCTTGGAGGAGCCCTGCCAAAGCTTTAAGATCATCAGAGGAAGGCTTTTTCTCAGTCCTGCCACCATCACAGGCCTGCTTGGAGAAGCACATGAGAGAGAGAGAGCCTTCTCAGTGGCTTCTCCCACCCTCTGGAATGCCCTTCCAAGGGAGGCTCAGCTGGCCCCCTCTCTGCTTTCCTTTTGCCACCAGGCAGAGACATTTCTCTTAAAGCAGGCTTTTAATATGTAATCATTCTCAGGGAGGCTTTTTAGGGGAGTGCATGCTGTGTTTATTTATGTTTTTAACTTTTGTATCTTTTCCACATAGTTTTATACTGTGATTTTAATTCGTTTAAAAATTGTGTTGTTTTTAACTAAATTTATTTTGTAAACCACCTCAGGTCCCACTCCAGAAAAAAGGTGGCATAATTAATAAATGCATAAATAAGTAAATGGCAGGCTGCCTCTGAATAACTCTTGCCAAGACAATGCTAGGACTCTAACTCTATAAGTCAGAGACAACTTAAAGGCACAGAACAAAACCCCCAAACCACTGAGAGCCAGCATGGTGTAGTGGTCTGAGTGTTGGACTTGGACTCCATCAGACAGAGTTCCAGTCCCTGCTCAGCCATGGAGACTGGCTAGTTGTCCATAGGCAAGTTATGATCTCTCAGCCTAAGAGGAAGGGAGTGGCAGACCTCCTCTGAAGACCTCCTCCCACAATAACACTAAGAGAGTCACCATATGTCAGAGTCAACTTGAAGACACACAACAACAAACAACATGTTTTATGTCACCATCGGGATTCTAGCCAAACTCATCCAGAGAAGGCACCCAGTTGAGGAAAGCTGACAAACATCTGTGGAGCTTCCAAGTGACTGTTTGTTGCTGTTGTTTTTAAAGCAAACCTGGGAGCAGTTAAAAATAAATTCCCCTTCCTGGCTGTGGATGTATTTCTAGTCTGCTGGAGAAGAAAACTGTGAGTTTTCTAAAAACCTAGATTAAAGCGGTATTCCTTGAGTCTAGTGCAAATAGGGTTGTACATTGTTTGTCACTATCGCATCAGATTTGGGCAAGAGTCAGGGTTTTTCACTAGTGTAGACAAACCCTTGGAGAGTTGCTTTGAAATACAGATTAAATCCTAGAGCAGATTCACCACACATCCCATACGCAAGAGCCACAAGCTACCAAGGTGAAGGACCAAGCCATGTGCACTCTCTCTATGGTCACACAGGTGGTGAATCCACACCCTACTTTAGTGTGAACTTTACAAGAGTTGTCCAAGAAGCTGAGCCCTATCCACAAAACCAATTTAATCACTGGGGTTTCCTTCCTTGGAGGTCTTTAAACAGAGGCTGGCCATCCGTCGGGGATGCTTTGATCAAGATTTCCTGCGTGGCAGGGGGTTGGACTGGATGGCCCTCGTGGTCTCTTCCAACTCTACAATTCTATGATTCTATGATTCTATGACTTACTGAATGTTTTTTGAAGATAGTTTGGCTCCTTGGAGAGCTCAAGTTCAGACTAAAACCCAGAGTGGGTTCATCATACATCTCTCACCACACCCCCAACATAAGAACCACTGGCTGCCCTTGCTAAGAGTCAGGCCATATGCCCTCCGCCCACCACCCATACCCTGCATCTATGGCCATGTAATGCTTGTGTTTTTTACAATGCAGAGCAGGCGAAGTTGTGAGTACATCCATTTGCCTTTCAGAACTAAACTTCCAACCTCTCATCAGCTAACAAAGGGGGGACCCATCTATTTAATGGCATTTGCCCCGTCGGCCCTTTCTTATTGTCTACCACTGCTCTCTTGCAGAATGCTGCCAGACCTTGAAAAGGCAAAAGAGAGGTGTCCTGATTCTCAGACAATAGTACCAGGAGTAGGTTCAGATGGGCAGATTTTTCTTCTACCCCTGAATCTTTTTGTATTCCTTTTGAAAGGAGAAAAAGGTCACTGTCAGGAAGCTATTCCTGGTCTTCAATGTGTCTTTCTTTCTTCTTCCTGATAGCAGCCATGTTAAGGAATGAGATTAAAAAATAACAACACCCAGTGAACTAAATCAAAAATTGGATGCATCCTTTTACTGACATAATGGATACTTAAGTTCCCTTATGCATGTTGTAATTCTTCTTTGTTGTTTGTTGTTAACTTCAGTCAAGTCAACTTCAGCTTATGGTGACCCTATGAATGAGAGACCTCCAAGTCCCCCTGTCTTCAAACACCATACTTGGGTCTTGCAGACTCAGGGCTGTGGCTTCCTTAGCTGAGTCTATCCATCCATAATGCACTCTTCCTCTTTTCCTACTGCCTTTTACCTTACTATAATATGTGTTGTGCATCTTCGGACTTTCCTTTCACCTTGAGCATGTCAACGGCTGAAAGTCCTTGTGGTTTGAGTCCAGCTGCATCTCCTTTAGCCATGGTGTAATTCAGCTTAAGCTTTGGGAGCAGAGTTGACCATAGAGCGCCATTGTGCATGGAGTGCCATTGTGCTTTGAATATGCAGGCGTATGTTGAATATTACAATGGTGTACAGTAGGACGCCCCTGTATCCACTTATTCATTATCCACAGATTCAATTATCCATGGGACACAAAACAGCACACCTACCATTTAATCACCTTGAAAATGTGTCCTCTCTAGCCATTTTCTAGGTCCTCCAAGGCAACTCTATGGTATTTTAAACTGGAAGTTCCATTATTTTCAATGGAATTTGCTATTATCCACAGTTTTCGGTTTCCACACACCCCCAGAACCAATTCTCCATGGATATGGGTGTCCGACTGTATTTTACATTACTTTGCACAGGCAGCTGTTCAGCATGTTGTAATTCACTAATTGTCATATAACTCTGCGAATGTAAAATTACACTCTCCTTGATGGAGGATCTCAACTATTTAAAACAACAACAAAATCCCTCCAAAGATTTTCAGGATTAAAATAGGGTTCTTCCATTGTTTATCAGATGGGCACCTACCTGCTTAGCTCAGACTTCCCTTGTGATTGTAAATCCATCAAAACACCCCTAAGATGCCCTGCAAGCCCAACTCTGGGGATAATTCTCCTTCTCTTTTTATTCCTCTCTTTATCCCTTGGCTACAGCAAGTGGGATTTGCAGCTTGAGAAAATTGACTTTCAATGCCCTGCAGCCTGACCTCTGTGGTTAAGACTTTTAGTCTGTGTTAATAGCTGGACCAGATGGCTCAGGGGATAGAGAGACTGATGTTGATGGGGCCACAGAACCATTTGGAATGGTGCCCACCAGGCGAACCCTTGAGTCAATGGCAAAGTTTTTACATTGTGGCTTGTAGTGTAAATCTGTAGAGTAACACATTAATTATGGTACACAACCTTTGCACGTCAAGGCATTAGGCAAGATCTTAAGTCATGCTCATGCATAAGGTTATACAGATGCCATTAAGTGGTGTTTCTACTACACTGCTCCTCTGCTGAATACTGACATTGGGCAACCAATGCACATCTGCCAATGGGCCACTGCCCACTGTTTCCACATCCCAGTAAATCAAGTGGGACCTTGAAGACACAGATGAGTAGTTAATCACCATCCAAAAATGCACACCTGGATATATCATGATTCTATTTGTGGAATTCTGCTTCTGCAATTATGAACTGAATACAGATGTTAAAGCATTACCCAAAAAAGTGCAACAACATGCATAAGGGTATTCTGTTGTTATTTGCTGTCAAGTTGACTTCAACCTATGGAAAAAATATGAATGAAAGACTACCAGGAGCCCTGGTCATCTGTAGCCCTGCTCAGATCTTGCAAACTCAGGGCAGATATGGCATCCTTGATTGAATCAATCCACCTGTAATGTGGTCCCTTTCTTTTCCTTCTGCCTTCTACTTTACCATGTGTCCTTGCCTTTTTCAATTAGTCATATCATCTTGTGATATGTCCAAAGCACAACAGCCTCAGTTTATTCATCTTGGCTTCTAGAGAGAGTTCAGACCCTGATTTGCTCTTGGACCTATTCATTTGTCTTTTTAGCAGTCTGTGGGATCTGTAGAACTCTCTTCCAGAACCACAGTTAAACTAGGTTGATCTTCTCCCTTTCTTCTTTATGTTCCATAGAACATAAGGCAATTTATGTGTGTAAAACACCAACAGATTGGCAGCCATTGTTGCACAACTGAACCAAAATACCTAGGCCTGAATCCTATTGGTCAGTCTAGAAACCCATGGAATCTCATTGACTCAATTGTGGACCAGTGAATCAACATGTAGAAAAATCACACTGATTCAATAGGTACACTATAGTTGAGATTTAGACCCAAATGTGCAACCGAATGCACAACTCAAGTAAGTGTACATGTGCATTTGTGCATGATGCATAATATGCACCCAGAAGCAATGCACATCCAGGCACAAAGTGCATCTAGGACAATGGTGCCACAACATATGCAATTCCACTTCTCCAGCCTGCAACCCTGAACTGAATGCAGCCATTGTGCTGCAGCCCAAAGTGCACAATAGCCTCTTTGGGTGAACTTACACATGCGTAAGATACCAGCAGGTTCCAGCCAATGGGAAATCTGTGTGGATGTTCAAGGAAGGTCCAAATCTTGTGAGTAACTAGTTCAGTGCTTGGTTTTTTTAACTGTAATGCTTGAGGCATTCTAAAAATTGCCCAAAACAAAGTGGAACACTTCTAAGTTCTGACCTGGTGGCAGCTAGTGTCTTGGATATCATTAGGTGATGAATCAAATCTGGACTTTAGACTTTAAAGGTCAACACTTTTTGCCCAGAGTTTGAGAGTGTTATTTTTTCAGGACTACATCTCCCAGAATCCCCCAGCCAGCATGGCCACCATTTTTATTGCTCAAGTTCTGCACCCAGGAACCTCCAATGTATGGGAATTAGAAAGGAACCAGGGGAAGGGTTGTCTATTTTTCCTGACCCTGAATAAAATGAGTTGTTGTGATGTGTTTTTTCCCAGTCTTCCCCATGCTCTGCCTCGGAGCTGCTGTTGCTTTATCAGGCCATTACTGGTCACCTCTGGTAACCCCAGTTAGACAGCTGTAGGCTTCGAAGGACTGGGAGGGGGTGACCTTGTCTTACTCGTCATTATCTCGCCAAGCAAGGAGGGGACCTGCTCCCTTTTGCCCCAGCATTCAGCTGACACTTTGAAATACAAGCTCAAGCCCTGGGCCCTTTGACAAGGCCATTTAGTGGTGACGGAGTGGTGGTGGTGAGCGGGGGTCCAGCAGCAAATGTTTGATCCAAATTAAACTCATGCTTTCAAACTGGAAAGCTCAAAGCCAAAACCACATCTGAACGCCTTGCAGCAAGTCAGAAATGCAGGCACTGTCTTCCCGTGGTTTATTCAGAGCCACAGAGAAGCATGGGAAATACCGTACATCTCCCATGATGCTTTGCTGGCTTGAATGCAGTATGCTGGGGAGAGTACAGGGATTGAGGCTGGCTGGCATCTTTCTTTCTTTCTTTCTTTCTTTCTTTCTTTCTTTCTTTCTTTCCCATCCTATATCCAAGGGTCTCAGGATGGCCTATAATAAACTCAATTTAGGACAATGAATAATTTTAAAAGATTAAAAATATATGTAATCATTTATCACTTAAAACCAGGCAACTGAAAACCAGTGAAAACAATTTAAAATAATGCCAACCATAGCACTTGTGCAAGCTGGATGAACTCAATTAGCACCCAAAGGCTTTAATGAAATGCCATGTTTTGACTTGGGTGCTGGAATGACACCGGTGCTGCTGCCAGTCAGACTTCCAAGGGAAGGCTATTCAATAACCCTCTCCTTACATCCTTACATCCTTACCTCCTCCTCTCTTTCTCCCCAAAGCAGTGGCAGCTGGCGGCTTCCACATCCATGGAGGTGGTGATTCCACTCCACAGAATCGTAGAATAGAAGCAGATAATCTTAAAGTTGAAAGGAGCCACAAGGTGGTCTAGTCCAACAATCTGTGTAGTAATGATGCTTAAACGCCCTCTGGGATTGTCATGGTAGAGCATCCTTTATTGGTATAGCAGGCTAGTTTATATAGTTTAGTGGTCACGTATACACTGTTAATCATTAGGTAAGGATTATGTTGGTCCACAGGAGTACATACAGACATACTAATTACCTGAATATACAAGAAGGGTTGCAAGATACATACAGACATATTCATTACCTGAATCAACATATAGCTGAGAGTGTGAGCCACCTTAGCTGTTTACAATATGTCTAGCAGGATGAAGATCAGAGATGTGTATTCCTAAATGTGTATCTCTTGACCTAGATGTACACAAAGCAACCTTCCTTAAGGATATTTTATCAACAGGGGGTAAGGGAGTTTTCAGGATGTGTGTCACCCCTATGGTGAGGGCATTCCTGCTCTTCCAGGGCAAACAAGCTACCTACAAATCTGCCATGCAGGAATACACAACTACAGCACTCCAGAAGGCTGCCCATCCAAACTCTGTTTAAAAACCTCCAAAGAAGGAGTCCACCATCCTCCAAGGCAGTTTATTCCACTGTCAAACAGTTTTTATAGTCAAGAAGTTCTTCTTAATGTTGAGGTGGAATCTCTTTTCTTGGCATTTGAATCCACTGGTTTGTGTTCTATGTAGTCTCTGGAAAAGAGCAAAACAACAACAACCCTTCACTCCATCTTCTGCATGATATCAGATATTTAAAGTTAGCCACTTTGTCACCATGTCTTCTTTTCTTGAGGCTAAATACACCCAGCTTCTGAAGCCATTCCTTGTAGGGTTTTGCTTCCAGATCTTTTGCCCTCATGGTCAACCTACTTTGGACATGTTCTAGCTTGTCAATATCCTTCTTGAACTTGAAGGATTCCAGGTGAGTTCTGACTAAAGCAAAATAGAGTGGCTCTACTACTTTGCTCAGCCTGGACACTATCTTCCTGTTGGTATAGCCTAGAATTGCTTTGGCCTTTTTGGCTGCTGTATCACACGGTTGACTCATGCTTAGCTTGTGGTCTACTAAGACCCCTAGATCCTTTTCACATGTGCAGCTTTCAAGCCAGGTATTACCCATCTTATATTTTCGTGTTTCATTTTTCATCCCTTACATTTATCCATGTTAGAATTCATTTTGTGAGTTTTGAAGTTAATGGTAAAGGCGCTATTCAAAGTGCTGAACTTTATCCCCTAAACAGGTTCAGGACCTTGAACAGTTCCTTGAAAGTTAAGATTAAACCTCAAATTGAATTCAACAGTCTATTGATACAGGAGCCACCAAGCACCACTGCCATGAAGTGGGGCTGATGGTGCTGAAAATGACTGGATTCACTGCCAGAAATCACCTGTGAACCACAGATTTGTGTGGCTTGAAAATGGTGTTGTTATCTATCAGCAGGGGTCTTGGCAGCCAGAGCTTACATTCATTACCAGATCCCTTCAGGATGTCCAGAATAGCTTCACAGGGGAGGGGTATCAGACCAATTTTTTTTTCAATTACCCCTGAGAATGTTACCCTGGAATTCCATGTAATAAAGTACAAAAATCCCTCTTTAAAGGTGTAGGTTCCAATTGCCTGAATGGGGATCCTTCCAGACAGTGCATTGAAAAGTTCCATTTTGGACTTCCTTTCCTAGAAAACCCCAGGCAACAGGGGGGAAACTGGGAAATGTAGTTCAAAAAAGCAATTTCCTCCCCAACAATGCACAAAACACATGGTTGACCCATGGGGATCTACATGTTTCTAGACAGCCTGCCTCAGTGTTGGTAACACAGTGCCACTCAAAGTGGTTGTCCCTGGACTGGTGATGGACCCAGAGCCATCAGCTGCTGATCCCCAGAGATTTCCTGTTTTTCCTGGAAACTCACTTGCAGCTGATAGCTCATGGGCAATTGGAGCTGACAGGGACAAATATGGTACCAGTTCCTGGCACATGGGGGGGGTGGAATAATTACCAGCCACACCCCATGTTAACTAGCTTGAGAAGTAGTGATGTAATGTAAATCTTTTCATATGGACTCATATTAGTAGCAACAGTAGTAGTACAGTTGACCCTCCACATTTGCAGGGTAAGCATTCACAGATTTGATTGTTCACAGATTACTAAATAAGTGCTCTCTAGGCATTTTCTAGGTTCTCCAGTGCAATTCTATGGTTTGCTTCCACTGGACATTGACCATAGAATTGTGCTGGAGGACCTACAAATGCCTAGAGAAGTGTTCTCTCGGGTAAAAAATATACCAGGGCTATATTTTCAATTTTTCCACTTTTTCAGGGGTCCTACACACCTACCCCCATGGACGTTGAGGGCCAAGTGCATTATGCTTATTGTTATCATTTATTTATATAGTGCCATTCATGTACATGGCATTTTACGTGAGCAGTTTACAATTGCTAATTTGACAGTTCCATCCCCTTAGGCTTGCAACCTAAAAAGACATGACAACAAGTGAAAGGGGATGGCAGTGGGAGAGTGGATTAAGTCCAGAAGTTACTGGCTGGTGTTCAATCCCTCCATGGCCCCAGCAGTGGCAGTTGGGATGGAGGGAAGGCCTTTCATCTAGCTGCTGGGCCCAGGCATGATTGCTGTGCTAACATGTGCCAATGGAACGCAGAACTGAAGGCAGACTCAGGTCATCTTCAGCAAGGCAGCAGAATACGCATCAGTTGTGAATGCACATCCACATGTGAAATGACAGCATACAAGCAGCTTCGCTTCCACAACCTTGAATGAAATGTGGATGTTAGGCAGCAAAGTGAAATGTGCAACCAATTCTATGGGGAAACGTATGCATGCATATGATGTGAACAGAATTCCAGCCATTCTCTCTCTCCCCACACACACATTTTGTGATGGTTGTGGAGGTGATGCCATATGCTGTTAACAGACATCTGACTCCCACAAAACAGAAATGGCTGCAACACCTTCAAGAACCCCACATTCCTGCTGTCAGCGAATCCCACATCTTCATCACACACACACTGTGGCAGTTCCAGAGGCACCTGTATCTTCCCCCTGAATGCTTTCTCCATCTTGACATGTACTTTGGGCATATTAATTTTGCTGGAAAATGCTGTCAAAGCCACTTGGCCCTCCCTTCACATCTGCATTTGGGATGCTGTGCACTCCATTTTCCATCTGACCCACTGAGCACTGATTACAGGCAAAGATTTCTTCTGCTTCCCAGTCATTGTCACTGATGTCTTCTTTTCTGGTCACTGCCTCAGGATTTTTTGTCATTATTTCTCTTTGTTCCACATTTTAACCTTAGCTAGAGATGCAGCCATCATGCAATTCCTGCTTGGTGACCTACAGCACCCTAATTTAGTTGGCATCTTGATCTCTGATTCTGCTCTGCTACCTCGATAATGTGCCAGCTTTGCCGTCATGACTGATATGCAGCCCCTTTTAGCTCCCTCTGTCTCTTTGGAGGATGCTGGCTTATTCTCTCTGGCTTCCCCCCCCCCCAAAAAAACTACAACTTTTACAACCAGGGTGGGCAACCCCTTGGTGTCAGGGCCAAATCTGACCCACAGATTCATTTCAAAAGACTTCTGCAAGCACTCAGTTGAGGCCTCTGGCAAGAGCAATGGACCCTTTTCCTGGTAGCCTGCTGGGAGTGGAAGAAGAGAGGGGGTGTGGAGAGGAAAAAGTGGCTGCTAGAAAGAAAGAGGGAGTCACAGAGAAAGGAGGAGAATAGTGATGAGGGGGCTGAAGGACAATATCTTCCTGTATGAGCCTATTCAAGTTCTAAGACCTTAAGGAGAGGTTCTTCTCTCTGTCCCACTATATTCTTGGGCTCATTTGGTAGAAACAAGGAAGATGGCCTTCTCAGTGGCTGCTCCCAGACTTTGGAACTCTCTCCTTAGGGAAGTTACTTTCTCACTTTCCTCCTCACTTTCCTTCTGTCAGCAAAGGAAAGTGTTCCTATTCCTTCAGGCTTTCACGAATATGCTGGCACAACATCCCTCCCTACAGGATAGGCTTAGACCTAATCTTAACAATCCTAACCCCAAGAGCCATTGCATCTTTGGGTTAAAATCACACTGTTCCACATCAGTCTGCAGTTAAACAGACACACGTATGTATGTACACAAATGCCATGTGAACAAGCATCTAGCTTCAGATGCAATTTCCTCTAACCCTTGCATTTTGGTGCACAATATTCCCAATATCCCCACTTTTGTCTACAATTTTTCATAATCTCTGCAATTTGGGAGCAGAGAATTGCACAGCAATATTCGGAGAAGTCTACAATTGGACTGTGTTCAGTCCACATAGTTATCCAGGGGTGGGCAACTCTGGAACATCTGGTGGGGGGGATTCTGCCCTTAGGATTCTGCCCCATTGGGAAGAATTCTGCCCTTCCCATCCCAAATAAGAGGGGCTACATAGACTGTCAAAATGTCACTGACTGGTGAGATGGGGAGGAAACCAGAAGTGACCATTTCCAAAAAACATCTATATGGGTAAATAGTACATTGGCCTCTATACCCTATTGCCAAGATGGCTGCCATCCTGTTAGTGTCATATTCAGGCATAAGTGTATTTTTTTGGTCAGCATGGATGGTGGGATTTTGTTCCCTGTCCTTGCTGAATCCCTTAAGCCCTTACCTGAGTGACCTGGTGCTCCCACACACCCCACCCCATCTGGATTGCCATTCAGTAGCTAGGAGAAGACAGGAGGTGTTCAGGTGGAAGCTATCTGTGTTCCTGCAATCAGATGCATGAAAAAGCAGGCAACTTCCAGGACCTCCAAGAATCCAGTGGGAAGCCCAGGAGTTTGATGTCATCCTTGTACATCCAGACAGATGCTGCATGGATGCCCTGGTCCTCCCCGGGCACTGAAAGGCCAGGGAGTGGAGTGGAACAGGGCTGCTGAGATAGTAAAAGATTAATGTGGAGAGAAGGGAGGGAGCAGGGGGCCATCCAGTCCAACCCCATGCCATGCAAGAATAAACAATATAACTATATGAATTATGTTCCTGGAGAGTTCCGCAAAATGCCATTTACCCTTCTGCCATTTGCAATCTAGGATCTCAATTGCTGAATTAATAAGCATATAGACAAGTTGGAGCAGGTTCAGAGAAGGGCAACAAGGATGATAAGAGGTGTGGAAAGCAAAACATATGAAAGGTTGAAGGAGCTGAGCATGTTCAGCTTGATGACGAGAAGACTGGGGGTGACATGATTGCACTCTTTAGATATCTCAAGGGCTGTTGCAGTGAGGAGGGGGAAGGCCTGTTCTCTTCTGCCCCAGAGAATAGGACCAGGTCTAATGGTTTTAATAATTTTGATACAACATTAGAAGGAACTTCTTGACAGTAAGAGTGGTTTGGCAATTGAATCAATTGTTTAGAGAGGTGGTGGGGACTTCATTGCTGGATGTCTTCAAAAAGAGGCTGGATAGCTACCAGCTCGGGATGCTTTAGTTGAAGATCCTTCACTAAGCAGGTGGTTGGAGTCAATAGCCCATGAGGTCCCTTCCAACCTAATAATTCTATTACCCTTTAGAATCATAGAGCTGGAAGAGACCACAAGGGCCATCCAGTCCAACCCCCTGCCATGCAGGAATAAACAATATAACTATATGAATTATGTTCCTGGAGACTTCCTCAAAATGCTATTCAGCCCTCATTGCCAGAAAACTGGTGGTCTGGGGGGTTAGGAAGTGAAGGGTCATGAAAACACCTTTGAGGCCACATGCGACCCCAGGACCACCCTTTGCCAACCCCTGTATTGTTCCAAGAAGGGCAAATTAGGTCACTTCATCTTTAAAAAATGCAAACCAAACTAAATTCTCCTCCTGACCCCACCCACCCATAGTAAGTGGAAGATTATTAGTGCTGAGTAGGGTACTATGAAGATTCTCAGAGTCCAAAGCAAAGCAGAGACATAGCTCACATTAGCCCCCATATATCTGCTTTATCTTGCCTTGTCCAAGTGCTGAATCTGCAATATACTTGTTTCCTTTGGGAAATGATGCCAGTGGCAGCCTGTGCCTCTTTTGCATTGGAATGTTGAACCTACGCTGGGTTTTACAGGAGATACACTGAGCTTTAGAGGAATTGTTTGCAGGAACTATCCATGGTGCTGAATTTTATTTCATAATCAGATTCAGCACCTTGGATAGCTCAGCAACTTGGATCAGATGGCCTTTGTGTTCCTTTTAACTCTATGAGGCTATGATTCTATGAATCATAGAAACCGTGTGGGATACACCACCCTAATGCAACAGACCCTTGGCCATCCCTGCCTGAATCCAGCCCTGCCATGGCTCAGTAGGAGCAGAAGCAAATGGCAGCTCCACTTAGGCCCATGAGGAGAGGCACAAAAGGCCAAAACAACTCTGTTGACAGCCTGTGTGACTCTCCTTCCCCATCCCTGTGGGCTGCAATTGTAATGAGCACCAGCACAAAGGGAGATAACGGCATGAGATGGGGGAATAAAGCCTATTTTTCTCTCCGAATTTGAAACCAGGGAGAGGGGGCTGAAATAACATAAAGCCAAGTTGTGGCTCAGAAGCCTATCAGAGATCTGTCAGGCTCAGCATCTGGTGGGGAGGAGGATGGAAGAAGCAAAATAAAGGGAGAAACATTATTGTGGAGCCCATTCGGCTTGGCACGTTCATCCCTCTCGCTGACGTGGAGAGAAAAGAAGGGAAATAAAATACACTCCCACCTATGTGAGAGCAGACACACATACACTCACACAGAGTGCCATGCTGGATGTACAACAGGAGGCAAAGGCATTGTTATCAAAATGGAAATGTGTCTCTTTGTTGATGAGCTTGTATCTCCTGCCCATTGTCTCTCTCACCATCCTGCCTTTGATGGCCTCCGTGTTTGTGCACTAGCTATGAAATTGCTTTAGAAGACAAAGGGAGCTTGTGTTTATCGATAATGAAAAGGGGAGAAGAGATGTCTAGGGCTGCTTTCCTTTCTCCCTCTCTCTTTCTTTCCCCTTTTCTCTCTCTAACCCGACACACTGTGTGAGCGTAATTTCCAGGGAGCAGCTGTCAAAGGCTTGCGGAGAAAATTGGAAGGCCGGGCCCAGGCCCCTGTGCTGGTGATGAACAGAACGCCTTGCAGGTCCTTCGTGCAGCTAATGTAACCATCTGGCCTCATTTAACAGGCCTACTTAGCCTCCAAATGGATAAAGATCCTTCAGGCCACTTGCTCTTCTACCAAATCATTGGCTTCCATTAGCAGTGGGACTGATGGGGGGAAGTGAAACCCAGGAGGGGGATGCTTTTGCAGAGTGTGTGCTCCAGTTCATGCTGTGATCCCATTATCTTGGACACTGAACTGCACTCATCCAAGGAGGAGATGGCCTCTTCAGGAAGACATGCGAGTGAAGAGCAATAGACCTTCCCTCCAGGCATCACATAAGTCCTACTTGGAGGGAACTTCTCAGAGAATCAGCAGAGATGCAGAAGTGGAGCAAGGAATTACACACACACACACAGGCAGTTACCATCTTAGCTTAAAGGGCCCCTAAACTAGTGACTTGATACTTGGGGCTGGCATGCTATTAGTGACATGATGTTGTTGTGTGCCTTCAAGTCATTTGCAACTTACGGCAACCCAAAGGCAAACCTATCATGGAGTTTTCTTGGCAAGATCTATTCAGAGGGGGTTTGCCATTGCCCTCCTCTGAGGCTGAGAGAACTCTTGTGGAACTCTTACACTCTTCTTTATCCTATAGGATCTCAGTGTTACTCAGTGGCAGTTACATTTTCTAATCCTGCTTCTTAGCTTCCAAGAACATAGGGGATCTGGTGCCTTCAGGGTATTTAGGCCAGAGATAGTGGATACCTACCTCCTTCCAAATTTGCCACTGATGGATGTATGCAGGCATGAATTAACATTTGTCACCAACAGGATTCTAATCCACATGTAGCAATGTAAACTCCATTGTTCCCCATTTCTCTTCCCTCCTTATTTCCCATATCCCCTCCTCTCACTTAACAAAGAGAGAAGATATGGATTCCTCCTCCAGATAAGGCTATGGTGTCTTCCCTCCTCTCATTAACTAATAGAACTGGATTTAATAGAAAAGTTCCTTTTCTTCACCTATCCCTCCCTCAGATGAAAAGTTTAATTGTACAGCCATGCACAGCCAAGCTGGCTTCTTTATCTTTGCAATAAAGAAATGTGTAGGCTTCTTCTTCTTCTTTTTTAAAGTTGGCAGACTGTTCAGGCCAAGCTGTCAATTTCACACAGGGCCTTATCAGCACCTGCACATGGTGTAAGTCCATCAGAGACGAGATGCAGGATCCAAAAGGCGAATGTGTGGGGTTAAACGCTTCCTCTCCCCCTCCTCTTATACCTCCCCCACCCTCTCATTACACCGTTGTCAGTGGCTTCAAAAAGGAGCTGTCTCCCCTAGTTTAAAACACATTAATTTATTGTAGCTGGCTCTTTATTTGATTATTGTTTTATTAAAACTGCCCAGGGCAATAGCATTTCAGCTAGAACAAATCCTCAGCTTCTTACTTAATCTATTACCAAGGCAATTTATTTCCAGGCTAAAAAAGGGAGGGGAAGGTCTCCTATTTGAGGCAGACAGATGTTTTTCTCCTAGATCAGGGTGGGCAACTGTATCAGGTGGGGGGGTAGTTTGGCTGCCCTTGAGGGGCCAAAAGGACTACCAGAAATGAGATGAATAATGAACATTTATTCAGTTTTCAATGCAAGAGAAAACAGGAAGTGACATGGGGAAGAAACAGGGGAAGAAGAAGATTCAAGTGACCCCTTTGGTCCTTGGCAATTGGCATTGACCCCTTAACCAGGAAGGAGCTTGTAGCAATTGCACCAAGGGAGCCATTGATAATCCCTTCCTTCCCCTCAACCTTTTAACATTTCCAAGCTCTGACCCAAGTCATGAGAAGTCCAGGAAAGACTGCTCCAGACAGAAAGCTTAAAAAAAAATCCTGGACAAACTCTCTCTGCCCTTCCTGCCTACACCTCTTTTCCATCTCATGCTGCTGGGAGGTTTTTATAGCCGCAGCAGCTGGTTATAGACTACAATGCCTGGCACATAAAAGTCAGAGGCAACATCGAGGAGCAATTTAATGATAATGGCTGACATTTTACATGGTGCCTTGTAGCCCGGAGCATCACAGTGATTTTTTTTTACAAGCCGAGCAAACACCTAGCCAAACATTTCATTCAGCCCTGGAACTGAGGCCAAGAGATGCCATGTGAGCTTTGGCTGCTATGGGTGAATGGCCAGCATCTAGTGCACAGGGAAGGGTGGCATGTGAGTTTCTTGGCAGTTGAGAAGCAGTTATGGGGGCAGGGTCACCCTAAATGCCCTAAAGGCACCCACCAGCTTCCATCTGATCTTGGAAGCTAAGCAGCATCCACCTTGGTTAGTACTTGGATGGGAGAGTGTTGCAGTTGATGTGTGCCTTCCAATTGTTTGAGGTTTTTCTGAGGGCTGAGATTATGTGACTTGCCCAAGGTCACCCAGTGGGTTTTTGTGGCTGAGTGGGGATTCAAACTCTAGCTTCCAGCATCATAGTCCAGGTGCTGTTCACTATCCACACTATGACTGGGAATGTATCCCCCATGGATACAGGGGTCATACTGTATTTGCTGTGTTGGCATTCTCTAGATCATTTTTGCTTGCCCCTTTTCTTTGGATGCCTAAACTGTATTTCTAGCTGCTCAATTGATTTTTTAAGTTACTGTGATGCTGAACATTTGGGGACCAAAGGAAAATTACATTGGGACCAGACTTCTTATTTGGGGATCAATAGCCTCAATGCCCCCAAGCTATACCCTCAGCCCCTATGCAGCACAGTTTCCCACCCCCATAATAGCTTGACACTGTATCTTCTAAGGCCATATGGTCAAATTTGAAAGGCCAGGGACTTCCCAGTAAGGAATTATCTTCAACCTCTGGCAAGTGTGGTGTAGCAATTAAAATGTTGAAAAGTAGTTGTGCTTTCTAGGAGGTTGCACAAAGGTGGAAATCCTAAATGGGGTCACTCAAGAATAATCATGTTCAATGAATGCTGTGTCATAGTGTTTCAAATTCACAATTCTCTTTTTGGCCAGTCTATTCAGTTTGTCTGTACATATGTCCCCTCCCCTTTTGAGTTCATATTCCCTTCACCCCTCAGCATTCCCTCTATCAGTATGTTAATATACGAGTATTCACTGGAAACTTTTAAAAACTGGGGAGAGGGAGGATGCATTGCA
The DNA here is from genome assembly GCA_030847615.1 of Gambelia wislizenii. NCBI lineage: Eukaryota > Metazoa > Chordata > Lepidosauria > Squamata > Crotaphytidae > Gambelia > Gambelia wislizenii. The sequence continues at coordinate 39,533,562 of JAUMIR010000007.1, forward strand.
GAGGTGACAATTAGTGGCAAACACACAACCAGATGTTAGAGAAATAAATAATTAGATCATTCTCATATTTGTTTCCAGTTTCCAAAGCTCATACAGTATTTACCTCCAAGCACAAAGCCTAGCCTAAATAAAATTGCAGAGTGCTCCACTATTAAACACGGTGTGATAATGATGTAAAATTGTGTGAGATCTCCCCTTCCATATTTTTAACAATGCACACTCTGTTCATTTAGTTAGAACAGTACCAAATGTTTTGCGATTCTGTTTCCCAGCCCAACAATAATTCTTTCAGTGGATAGTATAATTTTTTTCAGCAAAAATTAATAATAATCAAAAACTATTTATTTCCAACCCGGGTTTGATCCCATTGCTTCCCTTCAGCATGCTCTTTTTGCAGATAAGTCAAACAGATGATGTCATCCAGTCAAGGATCAGACTTTGAACAGGATGATGTCACAATGCTATGGGGTGAATAAGAATTCAACAACTTGATAGTGTCATCAAGACCAAACAAAGTCTTGATGAGAATGAAGAATGGAAGCATTAGGAGGGAATGTAAATGCATAGGTGCTCCCAAACAAAAGGAAAAAATGACATTTTGAAACTTAAGAAAATATTCGTGAAATATAGTGGCCAGTATCCCATTGGGGTTTTTTTATGCATGCATAAGTTCTCCTATGGAAGTAGCTGGACATTTTTCTCCAATGCAGAGTGTCCAAGGTTGTAAAAATCAGGTTCCATGTGAGGTTCCATTGCAGATGGATGTGGCCTGCATGTTGTCTTGGTCCAGAACTAGGCGTAGTTCCAGGCTTCTCCAACAGCTGTTTCAGCATCAAACACTGACACATGTTACCGCTATAGCACAAGCTTTATTGATGGTAAATGATACAGCAGATGGTACACAGCAGAGAAATATTCCAGCCCTTTTACTGATTGGGTCCAGCATCTCCTCACAGCCAGTTGCAGAACTGGACCCCCAAACAAATCCTACCCTATCCTACCTTCAGCTGGCAATCAAATGTAGTCCCAATGTTGGATTTATGGAGAGCCCTAGGGCTGGGATGCACACCTCTCCCCAAGGTGAAACCAATAGAAAATAGGCTCTCAGGGATTATATAGTGCAGAAGCAAACAAAGAAAACCAAATCACACAAGCATGACCCATCTCCCCACCCCAATAGCTATGTGAGCTGTTGAAGCAGGTTAGTAACAGAGAAAAATCCACTCCCTCAGTCCATTCCCAGCTTTCATATCTTTTCCCAGGCTCAGACTGCAAAGCAGGTGCAAAAAGTAGCCCATGATGTCATTGGTATGAATTAACTCTTTCCTGCGACTAGACAGCAGTTAACTTTTAGCTACGATGCTACAAAGAACTCCAGAACCATCTGCCTGGCAGAAGAGCCCTATATGCAGCATATGTTGCATATGGGTGTGCATTGTGCATGGGTATGTGCTGTTGGTTGCACATTTGCAACTCTGTTGCATGGCATTGCCATTATCTTGAACAGCAATGCCATGAATTGTGCTACACAACCCTTGTGTTGTGTAGCACAATTCAGGCATAACTCCACATGTTCTGATTTACACTATGCAAGCTCAATATGGGATGTCAACCAGTGACTAGTTTTGTTTCAGCCACACTCAGGTGCATTCTGAGAATGGTCTTTGTAGGACAGTCACTTTGAAACTGTCCTAGCGACACCCTCTTGGTGTTCCTCAGAAGCATATCATGGGGCTTGTCTACACGAGAAAATATCATGCAGACTGGTGCACATTATTGCAAATTCACAACAGCAGTCATTTGTCACCACTGTCTTTTGGCAAAATCTATTGTATGTGAATCTATCTGTGTTTGAAGTGCACATGCAGCCATGCCTGCAAATCAAGATGGTGGCTGAGAGTACAGCACATTATTATTCTCCACACATGTTGTTGCTGTCGCTGCTGCACAGTAATTATTTTGAGTTGTAAATCAACGGTGCACAAGTGCAACTTTCCGCTAATAAAAAAGCTCTTTGGTCACCTCAGCGCTGCAAAAAATGCTCACACTCAATAACACAAAATGCGAAAATGGTGCTTCTGGCTGCTTAATTGCTGGCAAGCCTGCCCTGTGCCCACATGTCTAACCAATCCACTGTCTACTTCCAAGAATGCTCAGCATTCCAAATTAGATGTCCAAACAAGCAATAATGCACATTTCCATGCATTATTTAACAAACTTTGCAAAAATCCATGAAGGCTTTCCCCCCACAATAGATGGAGGTTTTGGCCCCACTCCTTCTGAATACCATTAATTTTGATCATGGCATGTTGGAACAAAAGGTAATCTAGTTATTATTCTAATTGAATTCTATAAAGGAGTATTGTCATTGTCTAGACAACCCCATGGTTTTCTTGATGAGAAGACCAGGAATGGCAGTCAAGAATTGCACAAAGACAGCAGACTCATTTTTACCAGATTTTTGTTGGTTCTGTTCTACACCACAACAAGAAAAGCAACTGTGAAGTTCAACAGGCCTGGTGTATGCCATCTATGGGCCAAACATGACCTAAGACAAACTCTGGCAGCCTCTTTCATCCAAGGGCCAAATTCAGTTCCAGATAAGTTCTTGGGAGGCCACATTCCTAGTCAAAGTCAAGGGCACAAGGGGCAGGACCAAAAATACCAGCATATTTTGGCTTGAAGCTGTTACTTCCTGTCACTAAGCCTGTCGCTAAGAGGAATCACAGTCTTGTGGAACTAGAAAAGAAAAACACATGCTCTGAGAAGCCACCAAAGGATGTTGTCAAGGAGCAGAGTGTGTGTCCCTATTGGGATCCTGTGTCATGCCCAATGAGCCTGATGAGGGTATAGAGTCAGAGGAGGAGGAGGACATGGCAGGGAATGGCTCTATGGACACTGGCACAGGTTTATCTACACCTGTGCCAGCAGGGAACCCTGCCAACTTAGAGGCTCGAGCAGAGGAAGAGCCTGGTCCGAGTGGGTTGGCATCAGTCCCAACAGAGCGTCCTGCCAATTCAGATAAGAACAAAGGAGGAGAGGGACTTACCTCCATGATCGCACACCCAGCAGCGAGCTCAAAATGAAGCTCAAAGGAAGTCTCTGAGACTTATGAGAAAAACCTGCTCTTTAAGAAACACCTGGCAAAGCCTTAATTGCTTTATATCTGCTGGGACAGGCGACGGAAGCTTTATCAGAGATCAACTGATCTTCCTGGTGAAAGTTTCCTGCTGACTTTCGTGCCTGGATTCAGTTATCTGGACTTCTGTTACCTTGATTTATGCTTAGACCTTGGACTGTCCCTGACTACTCTGCTGCCTGCTCTGTTGACCCACAGACTGTTTTGGACCCATGCTGACTGACTGCCATAAGCCTCTGACCTTTTGGACTGTGTTACTAGACTAAATCTTTGACTGTGTTTGCATTCCTGTGAGCTAATTAACAGTTGGCTTCCTCCCCAGACTAATGCTGTTTATATTTTACTGGTAACTAGTTGCTTTCCGGACATCTCAGGAAGTCAATAATCAGCATTGAACCTGAGATTTTCCTTTTAAGCTCTTCTAAGATCTTCTGTAATCTCTTTAATTTAAATCACTGGGAACCAATAGTAGATAGAGGTCTACTGTCTTCAAGTTTAGCTTGTGCACTTTCCAAATGTCTTTAGTTGGACTAGATCAAATGGGTAATTGCCCAGGAAAATGGGGAGGGGCAATTTTTGGCTTTGTGTTCCCCAATAGACCACACTGGTATGTCTGATGCAACCAGAAATGATGTCATATCACTTCCAGTTTTGATCTTGGCTGATTTTAGGGATATATGGTGGTGTGAGGTGAAAAAGTTGTATTTTACAGTGGTTTGAACCATTTTCAGGGGGTAGTCTAGAGGCTGTGGTGGGCACCAAGGGTCACACTTTGGGGCCCCAAGAGCCACATACTGCCCACAAGCTGTACTGTTTTCACCCCCTGGACTAAACAATCTGATCCAACAGATCCCAGTTCCTCCCCTATTCACATGTCTAGATATAGCTTGTCTGTGATTCTGATAAAACAGAATACAGTACTTTTCTGTATAATCCAAATGCATGAATTGAACCAGTTTATTGCCTAGGCTTAAGGAAGCACACACATTCAAATCTCTGACCTTTTGCCAAATTTATCAAATTTACAATGTTTGTAAAATTTGCATAATGCGCCATTTCTCTTCTTTAAGAATTGAGGTGCTTGACATTCATAAACTTTGGGATTAAGTCTTTGCAGAGACTGGTTTTGTTTTCTTTTTGTCATCTGGTTTTGTTTTTTTGTTTTTTTAATAAATACGTCTTTTTCATCATATGGCATGTGGCTGAAGCAATCAATGACTCTGAGAATTTCACAGTCTCACCACTTGGCCATGCCATTTCAGAGTTCAGTAAGAGCCAAAAGATTTACGGAATCACTTGCCACAGCATGGTTCAATGCAAAACTCTGAGATGCATCCAAGAATTAAATTCCAGAAAATAAAATAAGAAATTGTGCATGATTGCATTTTATATGCCAGAGTAATTATGCTTTGTGCAAAGGAGTTCAAGGCAGAAACTGTAAACTTAAGGTGCAAGCTAATAGGGACATGCATACCAAGGAGCTTTCTTTAGGCAGAAAATGGAATGGAAGTTGTCAAAATCAGACTTCACCTGCTACCGAGATGCAATTGGTGATGCTACTAAGGGCAAGTGAAAGCAGCACAAGCAAGTTAGCAAACATTTTCACAAGGAACCACCAAAACCAAGAGGAGTTTAGCCATGTAGAAAACCAGAACTTCATCACATTTCAGTATCTACTACCATTAGTGAGCGGGCTTTTCTCCATCAGCTGAAAATTCTGCAGCAGGGAATAAGTTTCACTACAAAAGAGAATGGGGGGGGGAGTGTTTTGGAGATTAATGTAATATTCATGTAGAATAATTTGTACATGATTCTGATATATATATATATATATATATATATATATATATATATATGAGATACACTCCATGAAGCTGTGAGGCTTAATTTGCTTCTGGCAAGGAACAGCATTTGGGACTTTATGAGTATTAGTTCTGTGGTATATGATGGGAAGAAGAGGAGACATTTAATTATGATGCAGAGAGCCAGGGTGTGGGTATGGTTTTAAAGCCACTTAATTAGCACCGAAATATACTGCCATGATTATCTTGAAATATGGTCTAATTAACCTATGGAAAGCCCATCCACGCTACTCAGGAAAGTCAGATACATTAATAGTCTGTTAATGCAAGAGGCTTGACTCCCTGCCATGCAAGTGTTTGCAAACAAACAGGCCTGACTTCCTAATGGGAATAAAAACTGAGGAGATCATCCCTCTACAGGTACAGGAGTTAATCCAATGCAGAGTTTACATTTACATTACTCCTTTGGAAAAGTGATACACTGCATCTCATAGAATCATAGAGTTGGAAAAGACCAGAAGGGCCATCTAGTCCAACCCCCTGCCATGCAGGAAGACCCAATCAAAATATTCCCAACAGATGGCCATCCAACCTCTGTTTAAACATCTCCAAAGAAGGAGACTCCACCACATATGGTTTACTTCAGCAGTGCATCTGGTGAGCGACTGTAGTGCTTTGGGTTCTCACATGCCAACTGTATTCCACTTCCACCAAGAGACACTGAATTTAAAGGCAGCGTTCTCCCCCATGCTGCTACTTCAGAGCCAATGCTGCCAGGAAGCAGGTGAAGCTCATCCAGTGATTTGCAGTGCAGGCAAATCTCAATTTATGTCAGTGTTGCATTGCTGGAGTTGTGATGTAAACTGAGACTGATGTAAATGCAGGGGAGACCATTGCATAGGGAATCATTCAAAGCCAGGGGGATGCGTTCTGAGGGAGCTGAGGGAGCCAAAAAGTTAGCTATTTTACTCAACCCACGATTGATTTTGAAGAGGTTTAAAGCATATAACACCACAGTTTACCTTTTCCAGGCTAGAGAAATGTGCAGGTGTTCTCCAGAGGGTTTGGAAGAGGAAGAACTGATGACCCTAAGGGAGCCTGGTTGCAGTGAGTTTGCTTGTCATTATTATTATTATTTTATTTTATAAATTGCTATACCACTTGTCAGTGCCAAAGCTTATCAGTGCCAAAAGTCACTCCACGTGTATTAGATAACAGTTCCTCGTTATAGGACTACATAGACTGGTAGGCACTGTGTTCTTCTGCTATGCCTTTTCCATCGACCATTCACTTTTAAAGTTAAGATTTATTTATTTGTGTTTGGAGAAACTTTGTAAATCTGAAATGCTGGATCTGAGCTAATTTATGGTATTTTTCTGAAAAGCAAGATGTATTTTTTTGAAAAGCAAAATGTAGCAGAAGAGTGGTCATTATCACCCCTGCCTGAAGTAACTAAGCATTTGCTATGTGCCAGGTAGAGCTTCAAAATGTCACTTTTGAACTACAACTCCCAGAATGATCAGCTAGCATGACCAGTGGCCACACACCCTGGGGGATTCTGGAAGCTCTGGAACAAAAAGCTACCTTTCCCAAGTTCTACCTGTTCAAAAGAAACATGTCAATAAACTAATCCCAGCTGCTTGATTTCTGTATTAAAATCAAAGCCTCCCCTGGGCTTTTTACTTCAAACCACTCCTTTCATGCCAATATTAGGTGATGAATAAAGCACACAAATGGAATAGAATTTACTCCAAAGGAGCCAATTTGCATAGAACTTCCAGATTTGCATAACTTATTTTTGAGCACAGAAGTCTTAGGGTTCTTGGCTCCATTTTTAGATTTCCTCCGCATAGAAACATCATGCCCCCGCTGGTCTCTTCTGGCATAAATAATCCACAGACGGTACTAATCTGAGCCCATTTATTAAATACCCGTTCCCATCACAACAAGGGAAGGCTGAAGAACTGGCAGGACCCAGCTGGAGTTAAACAGTTGTACACACAGAATATAAAGAAATAAGCAAGGACCGACTTTTCAGTTTGTATAGGATGTCACTGGAAAGGGGCTTCACAGACAGGGCTGTAGTAAAGAGAAGCTCTTCTTCCCAGAAATGCATAAAGTCATCCCCTTCAGTGTCCAATTTTCTTCCTCTTACTTCCTTTAAAACAACAGTGGGCAATTTGAGGGGAGTTGGTGGGGGGAGCACATTTCCCCCCAATTTGGGCTTTGGAGGGCGGTACCCCTGCTCCATACCCCAAGGGTCCAGTTGACTCCCTGTTAGAAAAACAGGCCTCTCCCAGGCCTAAAATAGTTGGGAGAGCATAAAAATCATCACCACCAGCCCCCAGGAAGGGGACAAACACACAATGTGCCCCCCCCACAGATGCCCCACCACCTGGAGACACATAGCAGGGCATGGTTCTTAGAGATTCCCTGAGGCGCTGAAAAATCAGCCAGTTGTCCTTCCTTCCTACTCCCTCCCTCCCTTCGCCTTGCACCTTTGCAATGCACTCCCATGCTTCTTCAACTCCACAGCTCACACTACTTAACCCTCTCTTCTCTCCTTCACTCCCTTTCCTCCCCACACCCTTGTGATGTATCCTAGCCTCTCTCTTGGCACCTTACTGCTGTTGCATCTCCTCCCCTCCCTTTGTGCCTGCCTGACCACACCCTCCCTTCCCTCCTGCTCCCTTTGGCCTCATCTTGCACCCTTGGAATGAGCTTCTGCCTTGTTTCTTGCAGCCCATGGCTCACACTGCTCAGTCTCCCTTTCCTTCTACTCTCTTCTTTGCATCACCTCTCTCGCCCTCACAATGCATCTCTCCCCTGCTTCTTCTTGCGTTCTTCCACTCACACTGCTCACCCTTCTTTCGTTTCAACTCCTTCCCACACCTCATCTCATGCCCTTGCAATGGAGCCTTCCCTTGCTTCTTGCACTCCACACAGCTTGCCCTGTTCACTCTTCCTTCTGTCCTCCTCCCTTGCACACCTCATCTCACTTCAACCCCTTGCAATGCACCCCTGCCTGGCTTACTCTCCCTTCCCCTGTTCTTGGAAGGCAGGGGTAAAATTGTTCCTTCCATTAAAAAAAATCACAGATTTTGCCCTGTATCTAAACTCCTACAAGGGTTAGCAACGTTTTTAAGAAATGAAAGCTCAGAATCCCCGTCAAATGATGGTCCAAACAGTCACTGCGTTACTTGCCTAGAATCCAAATAAAACCTTGCCAAACCAGGGGTATGGCAATCGTGCATCTAACCCTATGAGTCTATGAATTCCTAAAATTCATAAGAGTCCACTGAATTTAATGGAGTTTCCCCTCTCTCTTTGGCTTTTCTTCACAAACGAAGATTCAGGAAGGATTCATCCCGTGCTTTCTGCAAGGGCGCTGATGATTAAAAAGGCTAATCTGAGATAAACAAGTCCGGTTGCAGAAAGCACAGCAGAAGGTCTTCTTGGGTGATGTTTCCAGGTTGTGATTCTTTCTGCGTTGGCATTTCTCTTCAAGACTTGTTCAGCGTGAGTTCTCAAATAAGGCTGCAGCATTGTGGATAGTGCATCTCCATGCCTCCCGATGTGAGGCCAGGGTGGACCACTGTTGGTGATCAATTTGGCCAAGCCTGGGGTGTTGTTTCAGGGAGTCCTTGTAACACTTTTTTGGAGCGCCCCTCTTACGGTGACCAGTGGCGAGTTCACCATAGAGTACTATTTTGGGGAGGCGATGGTCCTCCATCCTAGGAATGTGCCCTGCCTAGCACAGCTGTGTTCTCAATAACATGGCCTCAGTCCTGGTGATCCCTGCTTGCTGGGAGTTTACTCCTAGGTAACTGCAAAAAGGACTGCAGTTATGCTGATTGTAAAAAAAAAAATATCCAGTATTGTGGTAGGTACTGCTCTTTTCAGATGTGGACACGGGTGAGTTTCTTGGATGGGGACGTGTGTGAACATAGTTTTCTGGGTTTATATATGAATGATAGCTAAGCATACCATTTTGTACATTTTTAAATGTGAAGTTTCCAAAATTGGCAAAAAATCTTCTTCACCATAATGGAAAGAGTTGAGATGTAAAAATGCAAATGTGTAAGAATTCAAAGATTCGTCCATCCAGACCTATGCCTCTGACTGCTTAGCTCTCAAAAACAGGTTTTGTATCCCTGTGTGTTCAATTGTGTTTGTAATGCTGAATTAGAATTGTCAGAGCCTCCTTGTCTTCCACAGCTACATAGCAGACAGGTACAACATGGTCCTCTCCGTGCTGGGAATAGCTTGTACTTCTTGAATCTGGCAAGCACTGATGGTGGATAATTTCTCTCCATTTGCTTTCAATCAGAGCTTTCCCAAATTCACACATCCCCTCCCCCAAATTGGAAAGAATTTAAGATCTAAAAAAATAGAATGTGGGAGAAAGCAAAACTGGCAGATGTTGGCATCTCGGACACACACTGTCACAATGATTTATTGGTGCTTGGAATAGTTTCCTTTTTGACTACAACTTCCAAAATCCTCCAGAAGCTCCACTGGCTGCCAGCCTGTTTCTGGGACACAATTCAAAGTGTAGGCTATGACCTATAAAGCCCAAAACAGCTCAGGTCCGGATGATCTGAAGGACCGTATTCTCCCAAATGAGCCTGCTTGTGTTTTGAGATCTTCTGGGGAGACCCTTCTCTCTGGCTGCATCTACACTGTAGAAATAATCCAATTTGCCACCACTTTAACTGCCATGGCTCAATGCTATGGAATCCTGGGATTTGTAGTTTGTTTTGGCACCAGAGTTCTCTGACAGAGAAGGCTAAATCTCTCTCAAAACTGCAGCCCAGGGATGCTGGAAATTGCACTCCAGCAACACCTGGAACACTACAAGTTGCCAGGCTCTGCTTTAGCCCAGAGCTTTCTTCATAATTCAAACCTTTTTAGCTGAGATTTTTCACAAACAGCTCACATCTCATACAGTGATCAAGTAATGATAGATTTCAGCAGCCTTATCTACACAGGCTAAATACCCCAGCTTGCCCCATCTCAAAGCTCTGCAGTCCATACGATGCAAAGCTTTTGCCCCATTCTTCTCCCAGGCAGTCCTCAGCACCCCCAGGGCTGAGATGGGGGGAAACTGGGGTAGGGCCCAATAAACCACTATATGAAAATACCCAGTTTACTCCATTACCAGCAGTCAAAAATGAATCAAAAATGCTGGTCACATGCAGAGGGCTCCAGTCACACGTTGCAGGCCTCCTTACTGGCTTCAAGACAGCAGAGAAAATGGCAGACCAGAGGAGAGCCAGCGCATCCTGGCTGGTGTAGATCAGCCCAAAGTTTGCCATGGGATGCACAGAAAGAAAGGCAAGACAGGGACCTTTGGAAAGCTGCTCTGCAAACACGGCACATCCGCAAATCTTCCAGCAGCATCCTCCCTCCTCCTCTTTTGGATGATCAGAGAGAAAGAAATTGAACCCCACAGTAATCACCCACCCAGGGTAGTTTGCTTAAAAAACCCCTAATTATGGATGTGCCAAAAATGACAGTGCCATTGCACCCTGAATAGAGAAGTGAAGGTTCCTGCTATTTACATCTGTTGATGTGCTTTGGCGAATGAGGTTTTTTTTGGGGGGGGGTTGTTTTTTAAGGAAGCTAGAGAAAATATAAAGTGGTAGGTCACCATGACTGTCTGAGGAGTGCAAGGAAGAGGAAGGCAATCATCTTTGACCCAATGGCTCCGTAAAAGCTGGAAGAATGGGATGCATGTCTGCTTGTCCCCACCCCCACCCCTCACTTCAGAAGAGTGATAGGAAAATGAGCTTCTTTGAGATGGCCCCTCCATTTCCCCCGCAATTATGACATGATGCATCAGGTGCCCTATCTGAAGTGATATTTTATCAGATACTCATGGCTGTGATTCCAAGCCAGGCTTCTCCTGAGTATTTTGACTGTCTGGCAAGAGAGACAGAGAAGAACAAGGAAGTGGGTGGGTGGGAGGCAGAGAAGAGCTAAGGAGCTGGCTGTTCGTAAATATAAATAACACAAAATATGATTTCCATTGCCGCTTCCAGCCACAATTGTTCCTTGATGGATTGGCCCAGGTGCTCCAAATGGCAGGACCCCTCTCCTCAGTGCTCAACAATGGACAACAATTTGACAAATGGGAAATCTTTTTTGTTGCTGCTAGACACTCTCTGTTGGAGAAAGAGGTGGAATGAGAAACTAAAAGCTTCACATACGATGGACAATGGAGGACACGTCCTCCTCCTCTGCTCCTTTCCTCCCAATTCACCATTTCAGCTTGGGGATTTAGCATGGACATGAAGAATTTTTTTAAAAAATGCAAAATGGGGGGAAAGGCTCAACAAAACTCATATGAGTAGGAGTGGGGGAGGCATAGAAAGAATATTCAAAAATATTAAGAAAGTAACTGAAAAAAAGTGTTTATTGAGTGCTAGAAAATGCTGATGAGGAGAATCCTGGATTGATGAAATATTTTGCAATTCGGGGCTTATTTGAAGATGGTATTTTTGTGCAGAAAAGAACATTTCCTGCACAGGAAACATTTTATGTGCAGAAAAGTGCTGCTACCTACAAAGAAGCCTTTATGGGGCTACTGTGGATCAAAAACATCCACTGTGGTTACAAGGTAGGTGTGGGATTTCTCTCCAGCTCAGACAAGGCCTGAGTGGCCTTCCAAACAATGTCTGGGCAACCAGCCAAAGGCTGATTACTAGACAGCTGAGAGCAGAGGCACAGCACAGTCAAGCTAATTACAGGCAAAAGAATCCAGGCACCGTGAAGTCAGACACTTACTTTACTAGCAAGCAAAACACAATTCCACAAACGAAGTCCAATATACAAGGTCTAGGTCTGGCAAACAGAGTTCAGGGTAGTCCAGCAGAATCCAGGTCCAGCAAACAGAGTTCAAAGTAAACAAACACAATCCTGGCCAAACACAGTGAGCAGGAACACAATGGGTACTCAGGTAGCTCAGATAACAACCCCTGGAGGACAGGGCTGCACATTTAACACAGCTGCTGCTTAACTAATTTCTGCTTCCTATAAATATACTGAGACCACTCCAAGCCCTCCTTTTTCTGTCTTCATGCTCTGAAGGTAGGTATGGGTAAGTTGTCCTCTGTATCTGAGGGGGCAGGACCCTCTGCCAGAGCTGGAACTGCACTATTGTCTGTCTCTGAGGCCTGTGACTCTGGAACATTCTCCTGCTCTGGTTCAGCAGATCCTGGCATGTCCATTGCTTCAGTGTCTGAGTCAGAGTCCGTTTCCCAGTTCTGGAAGCAAGGCATGGCAGTGGCAAGAGAATTAGGTTCTGGACAGAAGAAATCTGTCCTGCTACACTTCCCTTATAGATGGCTTCAGTCTTGTCATGATTAGTCATTCATCTCAAAAGTAACTCTCCAAGCTCTTGGATCAGGGTCCTCCCAGTCTACACCCAGAACTAAGGTATGTTCTTTTTTGCACTACAATTCTGAGAATCTCTCAGCCAGAATCTCCCACCAGTAGGCATGGAATTCTTCACCAAGTTTCTTCTCAAAGGCAGCAACTAGTAATTTTATTAGTTTTCTTCCTGTTGTGAGAAAGTCTTTGAAAACCATGCAGCTTTTGAAGGCTATTTGTAATTTGGGACTTATGTGGCACAAAATTCATATGCGGTGGTTTTTCATAGAAAACTGTGTGCGTGCGCGTGCATGCATGCATGCATGTGTGCGTGTGTGTGTGTATGTGCGTGTGAATGCATGTGTGTGTGTGAGTGAGTTTCCATGACTGAGCAGGGATTTGAGCCTTGGTCTCCACAGTTGTAGTCCAATACTCAAACCAGTAGACAACACAGCCATTATGCATGCATGCAAGAAACTGCATTGTCTGGCAGGAAACTCTGTTTTCCACATAAAACAACCACATGTGAATTTTGCACAAAATAAGCTACAAACTGCAAAAATTCTCATCAGTCAGGATTCTTCTTGCCAAGGGGTCTCAACAATTTAAAAACATATTTTTCAGCCGTTTCTTGAATGTTTCCAAATATTCTTTCCTTCTCTACTAGCCAGTAGGAACATGCATCTGCTCTAGCCACACCTGGCATCACCCCTCCTGGCACACAGCCTTTTCACAGCATCTTTGGAAAGGAGACTCCACAGTCCCTCTCTTCAAAACCATTTGATAAAATTGCCAGCTTTCATTGTGGGGAAGCTAAGGAGAGAGGAAAGTGGGGATTATCTGTTGCAATCTAAACACATGTTGTTTCCGTAACAGCTCAAAGAAAACCCCAGGCCAGAGGCAACAAAAGAGAAGGAGAGAGCAGAGCTGGTTGTTTCATTAAGGCATGATTGATACACCGAGATGCCTCTGTTCTTTCAGCTTTTCCTTCTTGCTGTCAAGAGGGAACCCAGGCCATGGACAGATTGCCTCACATTTAGGGAATCTTTCTAACCACCTGTTTGGCTAGTTAACTGAGCTACAGCTTCATGGAGAGCAATACATTAAAATACTACCTGCACCTTCTGGCAGTTGTAACATTTCTTTCAGAGGGTCCCCCTCCCCAATTTGATGCCCACCATCCAAACACCTGCAAATATCCTGTTCTCGGGACCATGCTTATCCTGAGACATTAAGCTGGAACGTTGGTGTGCATCACCCTTGGCAGACTCATTGCACTTAATGCAGGCAAAAATGGTCTGCTAGAACTTGGGTGGAAGCTGTACAGTGAATGGGGACATAGATGGCCCATCACACCCCACATCCCTGTGCAGCATTTCAAGGCTTCTGCTTCAGGAGCCCCACAACTGTCAGCAACACAAGGGGGGGGAATCCTGGGGTCTAAAAATGGGCAATCATATGCCCAATCCCACAGCTTTTGGGTGGCAATGGTCAGCTTTAATGCTATCCTACCACCACCACCCAGCTTTTGTGGATCAAAGCAGCATCTGTACACCAAAAACTCTCTGTGAGACATTTAAATGAACCTACATCACAGCTATTGATGTTGTTGCCACTGCTGTTGTGTGCCTTCAAGTCATTTCCAATTTAAGGCAAACCTATCACAGATTTCCTTGGCAGGATTTGTCCAGAGGGGTTTTTTCCTTTGCCTTCCTCTGAGGTTGAGAGGGTGTGACTTGCCCAAGGTCACCCAGTGAGTTTCCATGACTGAGCAGGGATTTGAACCCTGGTCTCCACAGTTGTAGTCCAATACTCAAACAACACAGCCATTATGCATGTTTAATGCACCTAGCTTGCAGACACGAAAGGGCTTTTGAAAGAGTAGAATTATGCCACCTGCCCCTGATTCTCCAGAGCTGATGGGAAGAGGGAGGCTTGTTTCCCAAAAAGGCAGAATCCTCAGACATTGAAAGTCTATATGGCTGCTGCCACACTGCAGAAATAATGCAATTTGACACCACTTTAACTGCCATGGCTCAATGCTATGGAATTCTGGGATTTATGCTTTTGTGAGCTATGTAACCTCCTCTGTCAGAGAGCTCTGGTACCACAACAAACTACAAATCCCAGGATTCCATAGGGTGGAGACCTTATAGTTAAAGCGGTGTCAAACTGCATTATTTCTGCAGTGTGTCAGCAACCTAAATGTTCATAAATAAACAAAGTGCTCAGTACATTTCCTGGGTTTACTACACATCCAGGCCTACTCTACAAGGATGTTGTTGAGTGCCTGGTAGACCCCAATTCATGACAGGCAGTGGCCTGCCTTGGTGTCCTCCCTTTATGCACTCCTGTCTAAGAACTTGGCTCCTTCCTCCAGATTTTCTGGGTTTTCCATCCATGAAGACTAACAGCAAGTCCAGTCCTCCCAAAGGACCTATAATCCACCTCTGTGTTTAAAAATTGAGCATAACAGCAAATATTAGACTTCTAACAGGAATGATCTGAGCACAGGGCACTCTAATATTAACTCAGCTTCTTATGTTGTGCAGTCTGTTTCCATCCTTCTTTTTGTCCCTTCTTCATTTCCCCGGGTCCCTGATGTTGACAGTGCTTGTCTGCTCACCTTTTTCCACTTCCCAGTTTCGCTCATCTCCTAATATTTTATTTTTCTGTTCTTTCCTTTTCTCCTTGCCAGGAGGTTGAAACATCGGTGTGATGACAAGATTCTACTGGCAGTGATGCAACAAAACCTGTTCCCCAAAGTTTGTCTTCCTTTGTGAAAAAGGTTTCTCGTTTTCCCCTGTTTCATTTGCAGAGGACTTGAGAATTTCTTCTGCGTGTGTTTTTGACCTCACCCTATCACCATGTTATGATGCTTTCTTCCATCTCAGTTACAAATAGTTGGAGTGGGTGGTTTCCCCATCAGTAGGGTGCTGGGATTTAGTCAGAACTTTATACAGGAGCTCTCCAAAGTGCTTGCCAAGCCCTGTAATTCTAAGAGCTACTGTCAGTGTTCTTATTCTACCCACTGAGTAGACAGTGAAGTTACTCAGTAGCCTAGTTCAGCATGTGCTTGCCATAGTGGCTTTACCTCAGAGCTGTGAAAAATAAAAATGGCAAAATGCTTGCCAAGTCCGCCCCCCAAGTATGTTCCATATCTTAATTAGCTCCTTTGAAGTGTGGACTAAAACCCAAAGTGAATTTACTGCTCTCTTCACACTGACTATACATCTTTCCAGAGCCAGTGAGGCATAGTGGTTTGAGTGTTGGACTAGGGCCAAATCCACACTGCATATATAATCCAGTTTGAAACTGGATTATGTGCCATGGCTCCTTCCTATGGAATCCTGGGATTTGTAGTTTGGTGAAGCACCAGAACTCTTTTGCAGAGAAGGCTAAAGACCTTGTAAAACTACATATCCCAAGGTTGGTCACATGATGGGGGAATTGGTCACATGCCTGCTTCCTGCTGCGGAAGAGCAACAGCAGAGGGTAGCTGCAGCAATGGTCTGGTGTGCTAGTATGGGTTCCTGTGGTAACACAGCTTCTGATCCCTGAATGCATTTTAATAGGTATTTTTTAAAAAAACCTTTTATTAGGCCCTACCCCATCTTCCCACATCTTAGCCCCGTCTTTGTCCCAGGGGTTGTGAAGACTGCCCAGGGACAAAACAGGGCAAAAGCCCTGCATCAGGGTAAATTGCCCATGTAAACAAGCCCTATATCATCAGTGTACTTAGCACTTTATAAAGTTCAAGGGGTTGAAACTGTCAAAGATTAGCATCCTTACAACTGACACAACACAACCCAAACAGGCACTCTGCCAATGTCATCGCTCCTGCTAATCAAAAAGTCACAGCCCTTTGACCCAGCAAACCCTGGTTCCACTATAACACCACTCAAAGGCCACAGACATGCAAGGTTAATCTCCTTTTCCAGACTTCCTGACCATACAAATCCCAGTCTGGCATCAAGGTGGTTCGGCACTGTTTTAAAGTGGTGGTTCATTGACGTGGTAGTTCAGCATTTGTTTTAGCTCTGCAAATTTTTCATCCCCCTGGTTTGTGTTGATTTATGTGATACTGAGGAGATGCCTTCCTCTGCTCCCTTGTTTTTCAAGCAGCTCTTTTGACTCTATGAGTTGTTAGTAACTTTCTGCTTTTTTATTGATTTGAGATGTGGGAGGGGTTGGGGGGGGAATAAGCATGTTAACCTGTTGCTGGAGTCTACATGGTACCTTAAAGACTAATGAGCTTTGTTCAGTAGAAGTTTCCATGGACTGCAACCCTCTTCATCACTTTTATTGCATTTTTTTGTATTTTATTGCATTTACAGCACTTGATTTATTGCATTTTAACCATTTATTTATTGCATGTTATTATATTCTTATTCATGTATTCTTTTATTTATTTTTATAGTGATTTTATTATATTTCATTGTAATCATGATTCTTTTAACATATTCTTGTTTTCGTTTTGGCAGTCATGTAGACACCTAGGCCTGAATCCTATTTACTAGCCTCAGTGGACTCAGGACAACCATTCAGGGCCTGCATTGCCCTCCCCAGGAGATGTCAGGGGGCAATGAACACTCACGTTAACACACTACAGACAGACTCCTGCAAAAATAATTTAATTTTTTGCCTCCAACTGCCCTAGGGAGGGGGGCATGGGAACAAAATTACCATGTTCTATAGAAGCCTGGGGCCATGTTTGGCCCACAAGTGGCCATGTTTATAAAAAGAAGTGACCAAAAAGTCAATTCTACTTGACTTCCCATGAGTCACACTTTATCCATTCTTGACATTGGGTCAACTAGTGACTAGTCAACGTGTAGGTTAATCCCATTGGTTCAATGGGCCCCATAGATCAATTGTCAACTGACAAGTCAAAATGTAGGTAAAGCTCATTGATTCAATGGGATTACTCCAATTGGGATTAATAATATGATTCAGACCAGGGGCCACAAGGAACTTCTGCTGCAAGGCAGCCAAGAAATACTCGGGCTGAGAACCTACATTGTGCACAACTAACGTCGATCTACATTCATGCCGTTACACAGCAGATGTGTCACACCACCCTTCTGCTGAATCCCACGTTGTACAACCAACAATGTATCTGCCAGTGTGTTTGTTTATGGTTTGATTGTGCAACGAGGAAGACACAGTGGCTGTTTCTGCACTCACGGTAAATAAAGTGCTTTGTTGAAGGGATTAAGGAATAATTACACAAGATCCAAGAATACACAATTGCATGGCTAGAATCTTATTGGTCAGTCTCAACCAGAGTAGGCAGATTCAATCAATTATTAAATGGTAAGCCAGTATTTTAAATTAACCCAGTATTTTCTGAAATGAAATGTATCTCTTTTTGGCTATCTGTTTCTAGCTAAGGGGATCCCTGCCAGTAAACACAGTTGTTGTTTCCAGGACACAGAATCAATAGAAATCAAGGGAATGAATGTTTGCACCAAATCGAAATAATCCTAATGTCTAGCTGGTATAATATTCTAAAGTACTTTAGCACTTTGACTACAATTCCTCAATAATGATAAAGAAGACTCAGGGGATATTGGTGTAAATCCATTTCTGAAATGTTGCATGAATCTAGGGGCTGATCTACATGGGCCAGAATAAGCCAGCTCCCCGCCAGTGTATCCTGGCCATGGGTCAGGCCTGCTGTTCCCCAATTACCATCCCCAAAAGGTTCAAAGTCCAGACAGGTGCACCGACCCATCATTGCAGCCATCACTGATATTTCCCTGGTTCTCCCAGAAGACAGAAAGCCAGCCCCAAACACGTGACCCAGGCCCCCTGCATGTGACCATCCTTGGCACATGCTCTTTCCTGCCTTCACGGAGAGCCAGGATGGGCTCCTGCAGACATTTGGACCCAATGTGTTCCTTCCCAACGGCAATGGGTTAAAAGAGGTATTTTAAAAAAAAATGTATTGGGCCCTACTCCACCTTAGCTCCATATGAGCCCTGTGTCTGCCCCAGGGATGGTGAGGACTGCCAGGGGAGCAGAATGGGGCAAAAGCCCGGTGTCATCAGGACTGCAAGGCTCTAAGATGGGGGGCAAGGTCGGGTATATTGCCCATGTAGGCAAGCCCTAGTGATCAATGGGAGAAGGAGGAGGAATAACACAAGGAAGGGAAGGGGAGGGAAATTTCACGGAAGAGTTTGGATACTAACCTGGAAATATGCAGGTAAAATCAAAACACAAGGAATTGGAAATGGCTCAATACTTCCAGAGCCTTTCCCCCTTTCTGGATGAGCTTATGAAACCATGAACTACATAATCCATTGCATAACACTCAGACAAGTACAACCATGTGTGTATAAGGGAACTTATGCATGTTTATGACACTAACAGGATAGACAGTATGCATACATGCATGCATGAATAAATAAATAAAAATAAATAACATGAACCCAAGATCAGTTGATATTATTCATCACCTGCTAAGCCACACCAAACCTAGAAACGTTTTTTTACTAGCCTTCTTTCTTAGCTGCTTTCAAATGATGCAAACGTTGGTTTTACTTACAGAGACAGTGTTGTTCCCCACAAGTGACTGAGTGAGTTTCTATTCCAAGTCTGGCATAAACAGCCTTGATTATTCTAAAACACACAGCCAAACTGTGCTTACATTTTTACATCTACACAACCATTTTTCTTAGGAAGCCTCAGCCAACCCTGTTAGTTCTGGCCTACGAAAATACATTTCTTCTTTGCTTGGATTTCTACAACAGACAATGCTATATCTCACAGTAAGAGTCTCATCTGAGCAACACAACAATGATTTACCATAGCCGATTTTCCTCCCCGTTCTGCAAAAGAGCAGTACCAATGCTCCATCTATCCCACTCTCCTTCTGCCTGCCCCCCACTCCATAACGGCTATGCACTGCTAGCATGCCATTCCCAAAGGTAACAGCACTTGTTCCCTCTCACATGCTCAGGCTTTCTGTTTGAATTGCGACGTCTGTGATTTCTGGTAATAACATGGGACATTAGTCCGCTTATGACTTTGCATAACAAGAGAATTGCAATTAACACAATGATCTCGTCTTGTGTTTGAGCACTTTGGCATGGGTCATGAAGCCAGTTTAACACAAGGATCCGGAGGGAGTTATTTACTCAGCTGTAATAGGGCTGCGCTCGGCCAGGTACAAGGACTCTAAGACACGGAACTGGCCTGCGGTTATGCGCTCCTACCTCCAACTTTTTTTGTAGCACCATATATAAGTGTGCAAGGGGGAGGGGGAATATGTTAATGCCTGCCTCCACACTACTGGATCGGGATGGATGTTATAACTCACCCCAAAGAATCTGAGAAATCTGATGCATACTCTCCAATATTTCACATATGAAAACTGGGATATGCAGCCAAGCAACATCAGCCAAGCAACATCAGAGTGTGGTCAAGATGGCAAGTTATTCATGAGGAAGAACACACATAGGAGAGGCTGCAGCAGATTGCTGTTGCCTGAGCCTACTGAAAATGGCAAGATCCCTTCTTTCCCCTTCTCTCTCCCCTCTCCTCTCCTCTCCTCTCTTCTCCCCCGCTGAGTTAATTGAGTGGAAACTGCTTTTGCACTTTGAACTCAGTTTGCAGCAAGTGAAGTAAGCTGAGGACAATGGGGAAAACTGGGAGGAAGAGAGAGAAACTAGGGCATTTTAAAAGCAGCTGAGAAAGTGGGATGATATAATGTGCTCAGTAGCAAACAGCAAGGGTTTTCTCCCTGGTATAGTCAGTTCAAAAGGGAACAATATTTCCAACAATACTTCTATAATTTAACCTTTGTCACACTTAGAAAAACCTTTACTGCCCTTCACTTCCAGGCAATGCCAACAGCTTACCTGGATGGAAGGTATAAAGGGATCCCCCATACACAGTGGCTTTGCATCTGTGGTACAAGGAAGGTGGAAGATCTATCCATTATCTTTTATATTGCCCTTTATATGAGGATCCTAGGGGACATTTCCTGCTCTTGAAAGCAAGAGCAGGTTGGTTGCAGCATGACATCATACGTGATCTGCTGGCAGATAGTTCCAAACTCATCACCCTTAAAGTTGCTGCTTTTGCAGTAGCTGCCCAAAAGATTCACCGTGGTTTTATAAAAACAACAATGGTGAATTGTAAAGGGGATGAGATGTTGCAGATGGAATGTTATGATAGTCTGTTCTGTCGCTGACTTTCTTTTGCTTGATCTACTAAGGTTTCACCTATCCCTTTTTATAAACTGATAAGCTCTTTCTGTAAATCAACAGTAGACGTCATCCAGTGAAATGTATGGTTGTTCTTTGTAACATTCTGTAATGGTCATTGTTCCTTATACAAATAAACTGTTGTTGTTGTTGTTGTTGTTGTAAGTGGGATGATAGGGGATTAATTAGGACTGCTAAATCAGAACAGAAGAGTCATGGTGCAGAGGAATCAGATATAGAAAGACTTCTGGCTCCAGATGACAGCTCCCTGTGCCCTGAATCTGAGCAGCTAGAAGCCAATGCAGCTGACGAGGAACTTCAGCAGCGTGGTCCCCTACCCCAGCCAGAACTGAGGGGCACTGAGAAGACACCCCCAACATTTATGGAATGTTGCTAGATCAAAGAACAATGGCAAAGGAGCCAAGACTTCTTAAATAAGAAACACTGAGCAATAAAGCACCTGGCATCTCAAGATCAGATGGATATAAATCCCACAGCCACAGCTGGGGTTGTTGATGTTGTTCACAACTGTTCATTCTTCTGGCTCTTGTGTGCTTCCTGTGTGTGGATTTATTTTGATTCTTGACCTCTGGGTTGGTTTCAGTTTTATATTTCTTTGTCTTTCCCTTGTGACTCTGGTTGTCCTGACCACTAGCTTCTCTTGATGGCATTCTGAATGTCTGAGACCTAACTACTATGCCTTCTTTCAGCCTTGGGGAACTCCTTTGTTTACATGGATGACCACGTGCTCCATTTTGTCTGAGTGGTCAAAACTCAGGGGATCTCAAGGGGATTTTTTTGCACCAGGATAAAGTGGATTGAGCTAGGATTTCCCTCGCAGAACTGACGTCTGCCCACCCTCACCTATCCTACACTCACGCTGTACCCACATCTCCCTATGGGCTTTGGTTTGGTGAAGAAGTAGACTGTGCCCTGAATCTTTTGTGGGTCCCAAATAGAGCAGAAGCATTGACTCAGTGGGATTAACCTATGCATTGACTCCGCATTCAACAATTGATTCAATGAGTCTACTCTAGTTGGGATAAAGTGATAGGATTCATGCCAGCCTTCACATAAGAGGGAACATTAGGAACAGGTTAGTCTTGGTGAGGAGAATAGAGGTCCTTTGAGCCATAGTGAGGTTCTACAATAGCTGAGAGTGTTTGTGTAATGGATCCAACTTTCACTGAACTCCACAAACTAGTGTTGAAGTGTTGTGGATATTGGCAAGGAAAACTGGTAAGCCTGACCCTTGGAAGAGACCACAAGGGTCATCTAGTCCAATCAGACCTGGCAGCAATGCCAAGCCTCACCAAGACTTTGTTTGGTACCCCGAACTGGCACACATTGCTGCTATGCAGTAAACCTTAGTGGTGGTAATAGGGTGCGGCAGGTAGTCTACAGAAGAAGCACCACAGCCCTTAGCTGATGGGTTCCAGAATCCTATCACAGCAAGCTATAAAATCAGGCACCAAAAAATGAATTCTACATGGACTGTTCCAGGGCCAACACTCCAGATCCCCATGGCTGCACTCCCTGACCAGGAGTGAAGGCGTTCTGGAAGATGGACTCCCACATTTTATATAGTGCAGAAGCAAGCAAAGAACATGGAAGTGCACAAGTATGACTGATCTCTCATCCTACTAGCTTTGAGAACTATGCACACAGATTGCTAAAAGGAAAAGTTACCACCACCACCCCAACATCAATTCCCAGCTGCCAGTTTAACTAAAACTAAAGTGAAGCTATCTAGCAAGGCATTGTTTGTTGTTGTTGTTGTTGTTGTTGTTGTGTGTTGTGTGCCTTCAAGTCATTTATGACTTATGGCAAACCTAAAGGGGACCTATCATGGGGTTTTCTTTGCAAGATTTGTTCAGAGGGGGTTTGAGGCTCCCTCTGAGGCTGAGAGAGTGTGACTTATCTAAGGTCACCCAGTGGGTTTCCATGGCTGAGTGAACCTTTGTCTCCTGGGTCACAGCCCAATGCTCAAACCACTACACCGTGCTGGCTTTCTTGAATGGTATCCTGGAAATGGCCATGACTAGACAAAATGCTGCAACATTTTTTCTCCTAGGGCATACTAAATGCAAATTAATCCTTTGTATATCACTGATTAGCTGCCAACATTGGCCTTGATGCTAACAAAGATTGTAAGACCCATCTGCCTGGCAACAAAGTCCACCCTCACTATACTCATTCTGCACCTTTGAAAATTTTCTTGCACAAGTAGATGCCAGTATATACAGGAAGGCAACCTGGTTGGTCTTGATTGGCCAACAAAACTTTACTTTCTTTCTTCTCCCAAATAAAGAAGACAGGTCACTCTTTTTAACGGTCTTGAGAAGCCGATTTCCAGACAGGCACGTTAGTGGCTTCAACTTGGAAACCTGCCTTCTCCTTGTGATGGAAAATTGATAGCTCCCTCTTGTCCCACTCCAGCACTGCAGTTGCTCATTGCCAGCCATAAAGGAGCAGAATGTTTCATTACCCTGCAATTAACTAGCCCTTGATAATTAATGGAAGCACACCTGAAGCATTGCCGGCGACTCCCACTGGAGAGTCCAATCCTGAGAAGGAGACAGGGAGAATCGAAGGGCTGGGGGAAAAGATACTTGCACTTGAGTGACTTCATCAAAGATGTATGACTTCCTTGCTGGGAATTAATTTCTTCCGATGAAGCAATAAACAATTCATTATGATAATTCTGTTGCTCAAGTGCTGCTCAGCAGATAATGTCATGCAGGTGGGAGAGGGGGTTTAAACTCAGCATGAGTGAAGCCCTGCCCTGGTCTTAAATACCAAAGTTCGACCAAGGCATTAGTAAGAGTGCCTTGTGTACATAGGTTTCTGGATACCCTAACCAATGCTTCTTAAGCGATCTGGTCTTGGAAACCGATATCCACACACACACCCCAGTGTACCAGGGACTAATACCATATATGTTCCCATTGGCTACAATTATAGAATCATGGAGTTTTTGAGCTGGAAGGGGCCACAAGTGTCATCAAGTCCAGCCTCTTGCCATGCAGGAATACACAACTAAACTACTTCCAAGAACTGATATTGTTTGCTGAGTTGGTCCTGTGGATTAAGAACAAACTTTGTCCTCTAATATTCTTAATATATATATTTTAGAGTTATAGTGCAAAAGTGCAATTTCACTGATATGCTATACCACTATAACAGGAAGGAAGGCAGGCACATATTCTTCCCATATGTCTCAGAATTTAAAAGAAACTCACCTGAAGGTGGGAATAAAATCTTGTAAATGGTGTCAGATATTGCCAGAAAACAGTCCAGAGGCTTATCTACATGGGCAATTTGCCCTGTCTTAGAGCCCTGAAGTCCTGATGATGCAGGGCATCATCATTTGGATTATTAAAAAAAAAACACTTTGAGAACTACAGTAACAAATATTACAACTTCCCAATAACTTTGGAGGAGCCTTCTGATCATTAAATCACCCTTCCTGTTAAATGGCTCCTAAGATTGAGGGATTTCTGGTGGATTGGTCCCAGTACAGTTGGAAAAATATTAGGAAAAAATGAAAAATGAAAATAATGATTAAAGATGAGAATGGAAACAAAAAAAAAAAATCACCGTTCAATAGAGACCCTGGTTGTCATGAAACCCAACAGTTTCAGCATCTTTGCAAATGAAGAAGCCCTTATATTCATGTCTCATTGAAAGTAATAATATGTTTAATTATGTTTAAAGGATGCTTTTGTTACACACATCCACATTTCCACTCCAACTCATTTTCTCTCGCACTGTTATTTTTTTTTTTTCCGGTCTGGGGACTCTCACATCGCTTTTTATTGCCGGCTGCCTCTTCTTTTGCATAATTCTTTATTATTTCATTAATGGCAGGCAAAGCCTACTCTATTAGAAAACAAATCTAGCAAGTCGGAGAAGCTAATCTTTCCTTCCTATTGCCAAGATTATACAAGCAGAAATATTGAGAGAGAGAGAGAGAAATTCTAGACACATTAACATCTGTAACAAAATCTGGAGAAGCAACTGTCAATTGAGCCTCCAATCTCTTCCACATCCCATAAATGCAACAGACTGAAACTTGGGGAGATTAAAAATGTATGATTGAAATGACCCTACAAGTTCTTTTAGTGGTGTCTTTGGAAATATAACTGACAAATTGGCCATCTTTATTTCAGACTCTATTACAAAATAGAGGGGGGAAAGAAAAGAAAATTATAGACAAGCAACCAGAATTGAAATCCAAATCTAGTTCAACTAATAAACCCAGGGTCTGCATTATTTTTTAAAAAAACACAGGAAGATTGAAAGACAGAAACAAACACTGAAATGTTTGTCAAATCTTCATAAAGTTTGGTGATCAGATTTTTTAAAAAAGAATATGATTGACTAAGACCTGGATGTCTCTATCTCTCTGGCTTTTCTTCGCAAACGAAGATTCAGGACTCATCCCACGCTTTCTGCAAGTGTGCTGATGACTGAAAAGGCCAATCTGAGATAAACAAGTCCAGTTGCAGAAAGCACAGCAGAGGGTCTCCTTGGGTGATGTTTCTGGCTTGTGATTCTTTCTGCGTTGTCATTTCTCTTCAAGACTTCTTCAGCGTGCATTCTCAAATAAAGCTGCAGCATTGTAGATAGTGCGTCTCCATGCCTCCTGATGTGAAGCCAGGGCGGACCATTGTTGGTGATCAATTTGGCCGAGCCTGAGATGTTGTTTCAGGGAATCCTTGTATTGCTTTTTTGGAGCACCCCTCTTACGCTGACCTGTGGCGAGTTCACCGTAGAGTACTATTTTTGGGAGGCGATGGTCTTCCATAAGACCTGGATGTGATTTGAGTCTTTTTAGGTCTGAGCCAAAATCTACATGTGCAGAGAACTCTCATTTTTAAATTGTTGTTGTGTGCCTACAAAGACATTTCCAGGTTATGGTGGCCCTAAAGCTATCAAGGGGTTTTCTGAGGCTGAGAATGTATGACTTGCCCAAGGTCACCCAATGGACTTTCATGGCCAAGCAGGGAATCAAACCCTGGTCTCCAGAGCCATAGTCCAGCACTCAAAAAAAAACACAACTCTACACTGGTTCATTGAAGAAAACATATGCCTTACCATTTGTAGCAGTTTTGGAAAATCTGCCTAGCAATAGTATATAACAACATATAGCAAATCATAGGAGTGCACTAAATACATATTAGCCAATTCTTAAACAGCAGGCACTAAGCTGTCATGTGTCATGGAAAAATTACTAACCAAGCACCAAGTAAAAACAATTCATGCTGAATCTTTTCCATACATCTCTGCCTGTTATTGTTATTAGTAGAAAGTGCCAGTTAATTGATGGTAGAGTAGGAGCAGAATGCTCTGAAATGTTTATTCTGTTCTTTCTTGAGATGCTTAAGACTAATATCTCTTCAGCTGCTAAAATTTTCCCTAAACAAAGATACTGGTACTTTCCCCATCAACATGGCTCTACCTTCCTTTGGCCTTCTGGTTACCTACTGACCTTTCCATATCAGGCTGATGGGATTTGAAGTCCATCAAAATTTGGAAAGCCATACACTCCATAGCCTTGATTTACATGGTAGCCATCCCATTGTTCAGTCCATGTTTATGAGACAGTTATGTCTCCTCCAAGCCCCTTGACAGAGCTTAGAAAAGTTAAACTTTTTTGACTGACGTCTCTCCAAATCTCCCAGCCAGCAAGCTGATGGGACTCCAGAAACTGCCATTCCAAAAAAGTAATTTTTCTCAAGCTTTGCCTCACTGTAAGCTCAAACTCACACTGTGGATACAAGTTGAGTTTCCCTTATCTGAAATACTTGGAACCAGAGGTATCTTGGGTTTTGGAATATTTCAGATTTTGGAATACTTGCATATACATAATGAGATATCTTGGAGATGGGACCCTACGCTAAGCACAACATTCATTTATGTTTCATATATACCTTCTATACATAGCCTGAGGCTCATTTTATACACAATATTTTTCATACTTTTGTGCATGGAACAAAATTTGTGTGCACTGAACCATCAGAAAGCAAAGGTGTCACTATCTCAACCACCCATGTGGACAATTTTGGATTTCAGAATTCCAGATAAGGGAGACTCATCCTATATCGCAATCAGATATGTGTATATTAAAAGATCTGAGTTCCTATCTAATTGCTGTATCAGACAGAGAGGAGAGAGAGAAAGCAAGTGGTTGTCTGGATAGTGAAAATAATCCTAATAGAATTTGCAGGGAATACCTTTTGTCCAAACGAGATCCTGCAGTGATTTGCCTTGTTCAAAGGAGTGGGGTGGGGAAAACTACAGGATAAAAGCCTATGACAGTCCCACTGTAATAGTATAAAATTATGGTGGGCAAATTTGTTTGTTTTAGTCTCTCCACTGCTCCACCAATCCCTCACCTCATCTTTTTTATCTTGTTTTAGGACTACATCCAATGCTGGAGATCCATTCACACAACACCAGAACCAAGTGTAAGTGCATTACCAAGATTCTACATCAGGTTTGCATAGTGCTGGACTCCATGTGCAAAGTTACTCTTTAATTGTGCTATGCAAACCCTTGTCATGAATGGCAACATTGCTCCCCTGAATGTGCCACTGAAAGTGCCCAGAATAAGTATGCATATTGTATATACATGTGCATCAATGCAAGTATGCGGGTAGAAATCTACGCTTCACCAGCCCTCAACTATGATTCTCCAGGGTAGAATGCCCTTCCCCTTAAAAGCTAAAGGGAACGGCCAAAGAAAGGCGAAGCCATGCTCAGGGGAAAGTATTCTGAATCTGAGAAAACATTAGAAACTCCAAAGTGATGAAGCTCCTAGTAATCTCATGGCAAAGCAGACTAAACATTACTGGAGCATTCTGACCCTGCCATCGAGTAATGGGGGTTTTATACTAATAATAACAATCTGAAGAGGACATGGTTCAACATTAATAGCTGTTATATGGTACTTGTTTGGTAATTTTCCATCTTAGCTCAGTGACTGCTATTTAACGATTAGCTAATATATCTGCAGAATCCTATAATCTGTTCTACATTGTCATATGCTGTTGGTAAGTAGATTTTCCCAAACTGCTATAAATGGTAAGGTGTATGTTTGCTTCAGAGGTGGAATTGTCAGATGTAATACTGACATCTGGACCGACGCTGTATCATTAAATAAACTGCTGTCTTCTATTGACTATGCCTTCATTCTTGAACCCCAAACTGAACAGATTTCCCCTTCAAGGCCTGTCTAGTACCAAGGCTAGCTTTCTTTAGGCAGCAAGCAAAAACATGGCTATTCAAGAAAGCCTTTGCGGCCTTCCTGCTTCACTCCAAAATATGCACGCACATGATTTTAAATTGCTTCAACCTTCTTAGCCAGTTTTTAATCTGTCAACTTGTGTAACATATTTTTAGTCTATTTAAATTATGGTTATTGTTTTGAATTCTTTTAATCGGTTAGTATTGATTTTATTTGTTCACTGCTCTGAGATCAGGTGATATAGGGTAGGATGGGATATAAATACTTGAATAAATAATAAATAAGCAGACATTAGACTCACACTGGAGGTGGAGCCTCTCAAGGGGGCTAGAGCATCACTGAGGTGCTGTCTTACCATTCCAAGATGACAACTTTGGAGTAGACGTTTGCTTCAGCAAGATTGCTATTCAAGAACTTCTGTTGTTGTTTTCTCCGTGATCAAACCAGTCACCAAACTCCCCGTCCTTCACCTCTTTGCCTTGATTGCCTTCTTTGATGAACGAACTAAATGAGGAATTAATCGGGTGTTTCCATTTGTACGTGCATAAGAGAAAATCTTAAGATTAAGCCACATAGCTAATTTCTAATGAATTCAATTAGGAGCTGGGATAACTCTCAGAGCACAGGCCCCCAGCCAACAAGATGGAAGGCCTTTTGTGAAGGGAAAGATGTTTATTTATTTATTTTTATTTTTATTCATTTATAGCCCACCTTTCTCCCACTAGTGGGACCCGTGATACACATGAGCTTCATTGTGCCCACAATTTTTTGGCCATTTTGGGAGCACAGACCATAATGATATGGTGATTAGACTCAAATTAAGGTAGCCATTAGGACAACAGAGAGAGAGAGAGATATGGTTAGAGACAGTTTGGACATTGGCCCTGGTTGGGGGGGGGGAACTTCTGCCATTTGAAAGGCAAGAAAAGAGGTTGCAGAAGACATTTCTGCTAGAGTAGAAGAACCCCATTCCTTCTCAGATCAAGCTTTATTAATTCTGTGCTTACTGCAGACATGCTGGTGCAACCCAGCACCAAAATATTCCACAAGATTACAAATCCCAGGATTACATAGCATTGAGCTACGGAAATTAAGGTGGTGTCAAATTGGATTATTTTTGCAGTGTGGCAGCAGCCCAAGTCTTAGGAGATTTTCAGACCGCGTTTTACCGTGGCTCATGCAGGAGGAGCTGCCGGGAGAGGGACGGAGGTCTTGCGCGGCAGAGGGTCATTTTTGGACACCGCTGTCTCTCTCCTGAAACCATCTGTGTCACTTCCGTGAAGCTTCGGAAGCCTCAGCGCCATATTTTAATCACGGGCAACCTCCGTGATTAAAATATGGCTCTGCGGCTTCCGAAGCTTCACGGAAGTGACACGGATGGTTTTGGGAGAGGGACGGCAGCGTCCAAAAATGACCCTCTGCCGCGCAAGACCGCCGTCCCTCTCCCGGAAGCTCCTCCCGCATGAGCCATGGTAAAACGTGGTCTGAAAATCTCCTTACAGTCTCCCGCAAAAGGCTTTCTCTTCATCCCACCACCTTCATCTGGTGAGGACATGGGAGACAGGGACTTCTTTGTACCTGCTCCAACGCTATGGAAATCCTTCCCAAGAGAAGCTTGCTTGTACCCCTCTCTGTTCTCTTTTCACCAACAGGCAAGGATCTTCCTGTCTGAATAGGCCTTCAGCCATTAACTGGTTGGGGTAGAAGGATGTGCAGAGGGCATTAATTTAAACATTGATTTAAAACTATTAAAAACATATGAAGCACAATCTTAGTATGCAAAGTGTGCTTAATATGTGTTTAATTGTTTTAAATTAATGATTAAATTGGATGGATTGTTTAACATTTCTTTAAACTTCTGTGCCACACATTGTTTGAGCTGGTTTATTTTAACTTATATTGTAAGCTCCTTTGGATCCCATATTAGGAGAAAGGTGGGATATAAATCGAATAGTGAAATATCATAATAAATAATTAGCATTCTGTGACTACATGAATGTAGATTTACACTATAAACATGCCTTAGAAGATTTCACAGATGAAAATTGGGACATATGTGGTCAAGCAACATCAGAGTGAGGTCAACATGTCAAAAGTTATTGATAAAGAAGAATACACAAACTGGGAGACTTTGCAGAAGTTTGTTTTGCTTGAACCTAACGATGAGGGCAAGATTCAGGGGGCCTTCTTCTCTCCCCCGTGTGCAGTTAACTACTTTTGCAATTTGAAGCAACTGAAGTAAGCTGAGGACAGAGCGGGAAAATGGGAGGAGGGAAGAGAAACTGGGACATTTTAAAAGCAGTTGAAAAAATAGGATGACAGAGAAGTAACTGGGACAGTCCCTCCCAAATCAGGATAGTTGGAGGATGTGTACAAAAGCACAATTGTAGGGTTTGGGCCCTTATCTTTAGGGTACAACACCAAGTGTTTTCGTGAATCTGGTCCCTTTTGTGGCCACAGGTGTTGGAAGCATGTTGAGAATGGCTGGGATTGCTGAGGCTGCAAAGTGTGTCATCATAGTGTGACACCTCTGGAGACCCATAGCTAAGGACCCTGGTGACAGGAACTCCAGAGGCGATGCCAGAGAGCTATTAATGTTTAACATGCAGGGAAGCTACTGTCTGTCAGCGGTGCTGTTGATAGCCCCTGAAGTTGGCAGGCAGAACATGTTAGCAATACAGCTGAGACAGTGCGAGAATGTTATCCGGCTACCAAGGGGGAGGAATATCCAGGCCTGCAGAACAGGGGGGAGGGGTGTCTAGCTAACAAAAAAAAATGTTGTTGTTGTTGTTGTTGTTGTTTTACTTGTCTCTACCTATGGATCATGGCGAGGAACAACAGCAAATTAGAGACATAAAACCAGTTAAAAGAGCATATGGAGAACCAACATGGTGTAGTGGTTTGTGTGTTGAACTAAGTTTTTAATCCCTGCTCAGCCATGGAAACCCACTGGGTGACCTTGGACAGGTCACACTCTCTCAGCCTCAAAGAAAAGCTAAGGCAACCCCCCTCTGAACAAATCTTGCCAAGAAAACCCAGGAATAGATTCACCTTAGGGCCTGTCTACAGTGCAGAAATGTTGCCATTTGACAGCACTTTATCATCCACTATAGTTCTATCCTATGGAATCCTGGTATTTGTAGTTTGGTGAGGCACCAGAGTCCTCTGACACAAAAGGCTAAATGCCTCACAAAACTACAAATACCAGGATTCCATAGGATAGAACTATGGTGGAGGATGAAGTGCTGTCAAATGGCAACATTTCTACAGTGACAACAGGGTACGTTTCAGAGGAAGGAACTGGACAAACCATCTCTGAGTATTCCTTGCTCAAGAAAACCCTATGAGATTCATGGGTCGCCATAAGTCAACAGGCAACTTGAAGGTGCATGTGTGCGCACACACACACACACATGCTTAAAGCCATTTGTGGAATTCCCTCCCCTTGGAAGGCCAACTGGCACCAACCTTGTTTTATTTTCATCACAAGGTCAAGACGTGACTTTTTATGGCTCAGGTCCAGGTCATCTGGCAGACAGTCTCTCCCAGTATGTGCCTGCTTGGGTTCTGAGATCATCAGGAGAAATCCTTCTCTCAGTTCCACGACTTTCACAAACATGGTTGATGGGGACACAAGAGAGGGCCTTCTCAGTGGCTGCTCCAAACTCTGGAACTCCCTTCCCAGAGAAGCCAGAATAGTCCCTTCCTTGTTGTCATTCCGTTGGCAGACAAAACCAGGCTTTTAATACAGAAAGCTTTTAAAGAATGGGTTAGGGAGTGCTGTATTGTTTTAAACTGCACTATTTTCAATGGCTTTTTAATATTTTAAAATGTATTTTATTCTTTTAACTGAAGATTTGAAGTGTTTTAATATTGTGACTAGTTTAAGTCTATATTGATGTGCACTTTTTGTATGTTTTTAACTGTACGAATGTTGCTGTCCTTGAACAAACAGGGATCACCAGCATTAAGGTCATGTTATTGAGAACACAGCTGTGCTAGGCAGGGCACGTTTCTAGGATGGAGGACCATCGCCTCCCAAAAATAGTACTCTACGGTGAACTTACCACGGGTCAGCGTAAGAGGGGCGCTCAAAAAAAGCGATACAAGGACTCCCTGAAGCAACATCTCAGGCTTGGCCAAACTGATCACCAACAATGGTCCACCCTGGCCTCACATCGGGAGGCATGGAGATGCACTATCCACAATGCTGCAGCCTTATTTGAGAACTCACGCCGAACAAGTCTTGAAGAGAAACGACAACGCAGAAAGAATCACAACCCAAAAATATCACCCAAGGAGACCTTCTGCTGTGCTTTCTGCAACTGGACTTGTTTATCTTGGATTGGCCTTTTTAGTCATCAGCACGCTTGCAGAAAATGCGGGATGAGTCCTTCCTGAATCTTCGTTTGCGAAGAAAAGCCAGAAAGAGTGGGCGGGGGGGTTGACACACATCCCCATATCCACAGGGGATACATTGCAAGACCCCCTGTGGAAACCTGAAACCGCTTTTTCAAAGACAATGGAAGTTTGAAAATGATGGAAGAAAGGAGATATAATTAAAATAGTGGAGTGTTAAAGATAAGAGGTGGAAAGACAAGGGGGGGAAAGAGAGACATGTGATAATTTGAAATGGAAAGGTAACAATAAAAAACTCTCAGGAGGTAATGATATAGGTATATAAGAAGTCTTTAAGATGAAGAATTATAAATCTTGACTTACTTGGGATTGTACGGAAGGAAGTCAAAAGAATGAAGATACATAGAGATAAATAGATTAGTAAGGAACAGAAGGAAAGTCTAGGAAGAAAATGGAAGAGAATATATGATGTGAATATGTATGTAAATATGGTAAAAGCAAAATATAATGTGATACTTTCTTTTTGAATGAATATGAAAAAGGAAAGTAGAATGTAATGTTCAATGGGAAAAAAAGTTTTTAAAAAAAGAAACATGAAACCACTGATAAGAGGGAACCCTATTATTTTCAATGAAACAAACATTGTTGACCATAGAATCACATTGGAGGAACTGAATCACATAGGAGAAATATCTAAAGTGAACATAATTTTTTTGGACATGGATAAGTGAAACCATGGATACTGAATCCCTGAATATTGGTCATTATTATTATTATTATTATTATTATTCTTTGGGAACTAATTTACTTTTAAGTACGTACATGTTTTTTAAAAAAAAACTCTTTTAGCCTTTTCCAGTTCTTTTAGTTTGTTGAGTCACTTAATATATTTTTATCTTTAGGTTTTTCGTGTTTTTTTCCTGGGCTGTGAGGTCGTGTTCTACATTGTTCTTTCATTTTAGTCGGGAATTGTTTAAATTGTTCTTATCGTTTTATCTGTTTGCCACCTTGAGTGTGGTGTAGTGGTTTTGAGTGTAGGACTCTGACTCTGTAGGCCAGGGTCTGAATCCCCACTTGGCCATGAAAACCCACTGGGTGACTATGGGCAAGTCACACACTCTCAGCCTCAAAAAACCCTGTGGTAGGTTCACCTTAGGGTTGCCATAAGTCAGAAACTACTTGAAGGCACGCAACAACAACCCTGAGAGCTTAAAATAAAAGGGCAAGATAAGAATATTTTAATAACATAAATAAGCAAACTCACAAAAAAATAACATAACTCAATAAACAATGCGTGAGAAGGGCCACACAAGCTCTCTGTTCTAGGTTGTGAAACTTCCTTCCCCAGGAGTGACTGGTGACATCCACATCAGAAGGACATGGTGGCTGCACTCTGGATTTTAGTCCAAACTTTAAAGAAGCTGTCCAAAGTGCTGACCTCTATTCCCCCAAATAGGTTTGGCACCTTGGATAGTTCCCTTAGAGTTCTGACTAAAACCCAGAATGGGTGCACTACAACCTCATTGATATGGAAGCCCCCAGCTGCCATGGTGCATCCCTTGGGTGTGGGGTTACAGTGAGGGCCATCCCAAAGAGGAAGGATCCTGTTTCCGTCCTGCAAACTCGACAGCTATGACCCCAACATGCTATTGATTGCTGTGACGGATGGAGACTTGACAGAGGAAAGTGTGCAAGATCAATATGCAATCCAGAGTACATGAATCACTCCAGCTTTTCCAATTTATTCGGCTCTCGATAAAATGAACTAACAAAAGATTAATATATAGCCATGGGGAGGCTGAACAAAATGGGAGGGAGCTGTGTATGAGTTTTTTCCTGAGATAATTAACTCACTTTTATCAGCATGGTGAAGCATAAGGTCAGTAGGTGCACAGAGGCAAGAAGGTATGTAGCTAAAAATATAGTACCAAGGGCCAGATTGACAACCGTGCTGGGAGGGGGTGTGTTACACTTTCTGGAGTGGGGTAACCATGACCTACTTGGAACAACTCAGTGCATTGTAACTGCAAACACAATTGCCTGGATCCTATTGGTTAGTCCAAAATACAGTAGATTCATTGAATCAATTATTGAATGGGGATTCAATGCTCTCTTTAGTGATTGCCAGCTTGGTGTAGTGGTTTGGGTGTTGGACTACAACTCTGGAGACCAGGGTTTGAGTCACTACTCAGCCATGGAAATCCACTGGGTGACCTTGGGCAAGTCACATTCTCTCAGCCACAGAGGGAGGCAAAGACAAAAAACCCTCTGAACAGACCTTTCCAAGAAAACCCTGTGATAGGTTTGCCTTAGAGTCACTGTGAGTTGGAAATGATTTGATGGCACACAGCAGCAACAAGAGCCACAACATTGAATCATTTATTGAGGGGACTCAACACTCTCTCAACCAGTTGCGATCCCTATGCAAATACACTTCACCCAACATTCTACACCCATCCCAAAGGCCTGATAGGGCTGCCTAGGTCAGAAATGACTTGAAGGCCCAGAATAACAGCAATAACAACATATTGGAACTTGCTGTTGGGAACTGAAGTCCAACAACATTCCTCTTCAAACTGTTCCTCTCCACACACACCACTTGATCTCAGACATGGAAAGGGATGATGGAGGGGGTGGGACTGACACACCCCACCTCCTCACATGTCCATCAGGCATGCCTGAAAAGTGCTGAGTTCACATGTAATGGAGCATACAGGTTACCCTATATACAGTATGTCCTCATTGTCTATACACTTGTTCACATGACTATGAAAATCTGTTTGACTCTGCAGTAGAAATGCCCCTGACCATATAGTTATAGCTCCCCAAAAATAACTGGGAGGAGGAGGAGGACCTACTAACATTGTGGAAAGCCCTGCCCTTGGAGGTCAGCTTCACACCAACATTGGTTTCTTCCCAGTGCCAAGTCCAGACATGGCTTTTTATTAAAGCTTCTGGTGCTTGATTTACTTTCCATGTACATGTACATGGTTTTTAACGGTTGTAGCCTTTTCAGTGGTTTAAACTTGTTGTCCATGTTTAACATGTATAAGCTGTTTTATTGTTTGAATCTGGAATTCTTTTAAATTGTTTCCCTTTTAACTGCCCTGATCCAATAATTATGATGATGATGATGACAACTACAATAACAACACATTGTTATCCACAATAGCCATTCTTGCTGCTGTTGTCTCCCCTTAACAAGCTGCATGTGTGTGAGAGAGTGTATGTGAGTTTCTTCCTCCTTTGCTGCTGCCACAGTGCAGAAATAATCAAGTTTGACACCACTTTAACTAGCATGGCTCCATCCTATGGAATCCTGGGATTTGTAGTTTGTTGTTGCACCAGAGCTCTCTGTCAGAGAAGGTTAAATATCTCACAAAATCACAAACCCCAGAATTCCATAGCATTGAGCCACAGCAATTAAAGCGGTATCAAACTGCATTATTTCTGCAGTGTGGCAGCAGCCTATGTTACAGAATCTGTGATACCTGCTTACCAGAGAGGATAAGACAGAACATCTTTCACGCCACTTCCTACTCTCTGAAAGGAATGAGGTTGGTCTCCAGACTGAAACAGCAGTAAAAGAAAGTAAATGGCTGTAAACCTTTGGGCAGCAAAATTGACCAGGCATCCATGCGTGCCTTCCAAGTGCTGCCTTGTCCTTATCAACAAAATGGTGAAGCCTCAGTGTCAGGCCTGCTCCTTCCTTCCCCATTTCTGCAAGGTTGTCAAGAGACAGGCTTGACACATTTCCCCAATGATCAAGGGGCCTGCTGGCAGGAGATTTAATTGCAATTGCCCTGTCTCTCTGCCCCATCACTTTCTGGCTATTTCATCATCAATCAAGGGGGAGAGGTGTACACTGGTTTCTCCTTTCCTCATCCACCCCTCCCTGCTATTCCTCTATCTGGCCTCTGTCAGCTATGCTCTACAACCCAAATCTTGAAGATTTAAGGCTGCTGAACTCAGTTGGGACTAGAATAAATGGCTACTAGTCAGGATGACTTTCAGTTTCAGAGGCAGTATGCTTCTGTGTATCAGCTGCATGGTGGATGAAATTGCATTCATAGCCTACTAGTGAGTTTCCCATAGGCAACTTGTTGGCCATAGCATGAACAGAGGGTTGGTTTAGATAGGACTTCTGTCTGATCCAGCATGGGTCTTAAGTCCTCAGACTGTATTTGAATCTAAGTACTCAGGATTGGGTGTACATCTTTGTTCTAAGAAGACAGATGTGGCTTGCCTGTCCCTGCTCAGCTGATTAATTACTCAGCTTCTGGACTTGCAAGCTGGTTCTTTCCATTTGTAGAATTCATTAAGCAAGAGTAGCAAATGCTGCTGGGCATTTTTCATGTAAAATAAGATTAGCGCAATCCTTACTTCCACCAGCCCTACAAGCATGGACTTCCCCCAGCCGTACAAGCATGGTGTTGTATGATAGGTCCTGTCTCCTTCTGGTAGGAAAGAAAACTAGACTTTTTAAAAGGTCACACAGCATTATGAGGAACAAAGCACTGGAGAAATGAAATCATAGGGTGGAAAAATACACCCCATATCCAGAAGCAAAACTGAATGATCTTCGGAAACTTGCAAGCAGAATATGAGGACGATAGCACTCTCCTACTTGTGTTCCCCAGCAGGCAGAAAGAGATGGAATCAGAGCTTGGAAAAGCTGGTCAACAGAGAGATTCTGAGAGTTGCCATCCAAAAAACGGTGGGAGGAAATGTAAGAAATAGTAA
This sequence comes from Gambelia wislizenii, assembly GCA_030847615.1. Classification (NCBI taxonomy): domain Eukaryota; kingdom Metazoa; phylum Chordata; class Lepidosauria; order Squamata; family Crotaphytidae; genus Gambelia; species Gambelia wislizenii. The sequence continues at coordinate 39,570,444 of JAUMIR010000007.1, forward strand.
TGGATCTCACAAGCAGAGGAATGAAATTGGCAAGGCTAAAGCTGAACAACAACCATTCCCATGCCTGCCCATTTACAGGCAGGGTCTAACAGAGAAAAGAAACGTACTGTCAGGGATCTCCACGAACTCCACTCTATGCCTTAGAATTCGTGGAGATCCCTGACACGTACTGAGTCCACTTTGTAAAACACATAAAGTAGTTTTACATATGAATACTTGTGCATAGTCAAATACATGGTGTAATGAAAGAGAGAGAGGGAAGAGGAAAATGGCAGCAGGTTAAAGTGATGGAGAAAGAGAGAAGGTGTTATTTTAAAAAACCTATCCATTAATGAGTATAGACATGACTCTAACAAAAGAAACTTTTCCAAGGCTCTGGTTTGAGGTTTCAGCATCAATGACCTGCTGGTAGCTAGTGGGTCCATGTCATTGTCTTAGGAAATCCAGGTTTTAGCCTAAAGTTTAAAACATGAAACCAAGAGGCTGAATCCATTTGAGGGATAGGGTTCAGCTGTTAAGGAAAATGCAACATGGGACATACAGTGAAAGAAATAAAATATGTATGTGAAAGTCACAATGACTAAGCAAGAGCAATTATGAAGCTACACAGGTGAAACTGCTAATGTAATCTAGAAGGCCTGAGAGCCAAGGACAGAGGTACTGAATGCAGATTGGAAACACCTGAGAATCATTAAGTGTACAAGGTGAAATGTTGAAATACATGGGTTGGTCTTAAGCATGGGTGGAACTACATGGACCAATCAGAATGGAAGTACACACCCACTGGGTGGAAACTAATTAGTGGGTGGTGATAAACAATGGCTATAAAAATTGCAATGTTTGCCAATGTATTGTGGTTGTGTGGTTGAGTAGAGGTGCAGTAGTTTGGAGATATTGTGGAGTAGTGAGTAGAGATTGTGATTAGTTGACCATATAGTATATTTATAGAGAAGAATAAAGTAGGTTTTATATAAAACTACTGAGTTGCCTGAGTGAATCCTGGAGACGTTTGGAGACACCTGGAGAAGAGTGAGAAGGCTTGGAGAGTTTGTCAGGATCTTCAGCCTATTCTCTGAAACTCTGCTGCTTTGGAGAAAAGCATTAACCACTGATCTAAGCTGGTTGGCTCTGCTGTATAAAAAGGTGGTGAGTTTGAGCCAGAGGTGAAGAGCTACAACTCCCATCATCCCTGACAAGGGTTATGGGCCCAGTTACTAGAGCACCCAGCATCCACAGAAGCTGAAAGTTCCAGAGAGTGATCAGAGCAAGCTGTTTGTGCTGCACTGATAAGCCTCAGAAGTAAATCATTTTGTGTTTTGCTTAAGCCCAGACGGGTCGGCTGTGCATACTCAGAAGGACTGTGTCAAATTGAGTCACTGCACAATTCAAGATGGAATTTCTAAAGTTTAGTAAATTGAATAGAAACAACTACTCTACCTGGAAGATTTATGCCCAATCTCTACTAGTAAAGGAAGGTCTGTGGTCAACAGTTGAAAGAGGGCTGGCAGCTGATGCTGATGAAGCCACTCAAGAGAGAGATAGTAAAGCAAAAGCCTGTCTTTATCTCATGCTTGAAGAAGACTTAATTAATGACGTCAGAGATAAAACGTCTGCCAAGGATGTGTGGGATACCTTGCAGAGATTACACACTCCTTCAACTGCTTTTGCAAAAATGCTATGGTCTAAAAGAATATACAGGCAAAAGATGGCTAAAGGGCAGTGTGTGATAGAACATTTAAAAATAATGCAAGATTTGTTTGTGCAAGCTGAACTGAGGGGAGTGCAAATTAGCAAAGAGCAGCAATGCTACATTTTAATAGAATCGCTAGACTCTTCGTGGGACAACATAACGAACAGCTTGCAGAACTTGCCAGAAGCTGAGCTTAATAGAGACTTAATTGTGGCCAGAATACTGGAAGAGAACCAGAGAAGAAGGTCTGAGCAGGGTGACTCAGCAAGCTTAAAGACTGTGCCAAAACAACAAACAACTCCTGACTGGCGAACGCAGGAGGAAGCAGCCTCTACAAGGGAGCAACGGAGGTGCTTTTACTGTAAGAAGATTGGTCATCTGAAGAGACATTGTAAACATTTTGCAGCTGAGAGACGCAAGCAAGCAGAGAGCAGATGGCAGCCGCAGCAGTATCAAAAACAGTCCAGACCTCCATTTTTGAGGGACAGTGGTAATAAAAAGGGGGTTGCAACCATGATTAAGGAAAAACAAAATGCAAATTCTAAATGGCTAGTTGATTCAGGAGCCACATCTTTGATGTGTAATGATATAAATTTAATAAGTAATAGAAAATCAGCTAATGTAAATGCTGTAGTTTTGGCTGACGGGAAAGAGCTAAGTACTGTAAATCAAATGGGTACTGTGTACATTCCAGGGCTAAAAGAGAATTTTAATGATGTCTTACATGTAAAGGAGTTAGAAAATAATTTGTTATCAGTAAGCAGATTAACAGAAAGAGACTACACAGTCATCTTTGAAAAGAACATGTGTAAGATAAAACTGAATGGGGAATTGCGTGGCATAGGTTTGAAAAAAGACAAACTGTATTATTTGGAGGACAATATTGATAGCTACAGGGTTGAAGAAGCTAATAACATAGAAAATATTCCAATCCACAAAGACTGCATACACGAGCTTCACAGAAAATTTGGCCATGCGAGCTTCAAATGTTTAAAGAATTTAATCAGTATGTGTCCAGATTTAAAAGTTACTGAATGCAAAAACCACTTAGATTGTACGGTATGTCAACAGGTAAAGGTCAGAGCTTTTCCAGTAGCTAAGAAAACAAAAAGAATTGCTCAAAGACCATTTCAATATGTACATGCAGATGTCGCCCAAGCTAACTGCTTGTCCTTAGGGGGAAGCAAGTATTTCCTAGTAATTGTTGATAGGTATACAAGGTTTGCATTTGTGAGAATAATGAAAAACAAATCTGACGCTGGGCAAAGTTTGAAAGCATGGGTAAGAATGGTGGAAAGACAATTTGATAGCAGAGTAGGCACCATCATAACTGATAGAGGAGGAGAATTTTTAAATAATCAATTGTTTAACTGGTTTCAAAAGGTGGGAATAAGGCATGAAACTACAAACCCTGCTTGTCCTAGTGAGGATGGGTTAGCAGAGAAGAAAATACAAGATATAAAAAGAATTACTGCTTGTATGATGGCAGATGCAGGGGTGAAAGATAGTTTTTGGGCAGAAGCAACTTTGACTGCAATACATATCAGTAACAGATTGTATCATTCAGAAATTGAAGACATTCCCTACAGGGTATTGTATGGGAGAATGCCAAATTACAAGTACTTAAGGGTTTTTGGACAATTTGCTCATGTTTACACACCTGCTTGTTTCAGGAGGAAAGGAGAACCCAAAAGCAAAAGGCTTAGGTTTTTGGGGTATTCTGGAAATAGCTACAAGTTTCATTTGGGAGGAAAACAAGTGCAGTATTCTAGGTCTGCAAATTTCGAGAGACATGCTGGTTGGGACAAACTGCATGCCAATAAAGAAGTGTTTTTGAGATTAGGGAGTTCAAATGAACCAGAAGCACAAACTGAACCAACCTCAGGAAACGGAGGGGTTTCAGTTAAGCAGGAAGCATCACCTAGCAGCAGTGGTAGTTCTTCTGATGATGAGATAGCATCTAGGCCTACTACTACTCGAATGACTGAAGACAAGAGATTTAGTCATAGAACTACAACTCCCAGTAGAGAAAGTGAGGATGAAAGAGACAGAACAGCAGATTTTATTCCCAGGCGTAGTCATAGAGTTAGAAAGCCTCCAGATAGGTTTGTTGTGACAAAGGCAAGAGCTTGTTTAGCAGTAGATGAGCCTGAAAGTTTTGAAGAATTGGAAAGTTATTCTAGTGAAGAACAGGAAAGATGGTTTGATGCAATGGATAATGAGTTTGGTTGCCTGGTAAATAAAGATGTTTTTGAAATTGTTGACAGACCCAAAGACAAGAAAGTGATTGGTTGTAAATGGGTATACAAAAGGAAAGAAATGCCAGATGGAAGTATCAAATATAAAGCTAGATTAGTGGCTAAGGGTTTTGCACAACAGCAGTATGAGAACTATGATAAGACATATTCTCCAACTGCAAAGCCAGAAAGTCTGAGAATGGTTCTAGCAGTAGCAGCAAAAAGGAATTTAGTTGTAGAGCATTTTGATTTTGAAACAGCTTACTTGAATGCGGTTCTGGATGAGGAAATTTTTATGGAACAGCCACAAGGTTTCGAAGAAAATGGTAGTCAGAGAGTATATAAATTAAAGAAAGCGTTGTATGGTTTAAAACAAAGTGCCAGAGCGTGGAATCTGTGCATCAATGATGAGCTAGTTAAGCTAGGTTACAAGAGGAGCATTGCAGATGCTTGTGTTTATACAAAAGGAGACATAGTATTAGTGATTTATGTAGATGATTTGTGCGTAGCAGCAAAGTCAAAACAGGAAATTGAGTCAGTAAAAAGAGAATTGTCTAAGAAGTTTGTTTTGAAGGACTTAGGTGTATTGAAGTCTTATTTAGGTATTTGCGTTGAATGGACAAAAGAAGGACAGTGTTTGTTAAGTCAGAGAAATAAAATTGAAAGATTGATTGAAAAGTGTGGATTACAGAATGCAAAAATAGTAAGAGCTCCAATGACAACTGGTTTTGTGTCTGAGGAAACAACTAGAGCGTTTGAGGACAAGACTTTCTTCAGAAGTATAATAGGATCTTTACAATTCATATCTTGCCACACCAGACCAGACATTTCTTATGCTGTAAATGTATTGTCTAGAAGGGTTAATGATCCAAAAATTGAAGACTGGACAGCAGTAAAACATTTATTGAGATATTTGAAAGGAACCTTAGATAGGAAATTGATAATAAGAAACAATAGTTCAGATCTAGATTGTTATGTAGACAGTTCATTTGCATCAGAATTAGGAGACAAGAAGTCAGTTACAGGAATGATAATTAAATATAGTGAAAGTCCAATAGTTTGGAGAAGTAGAAAACAAACTAATGTAGCGTTAAGCACAACGGAAGCAGAATTCGCTGCTTTGAATGAGATAGTAAATGAGGTACAGTGGATTAAGCAATTGTTAAATGATTTAAATGAAAGTTACAAGATACCAGTGGAAATTCTGGAAGATTCACAGTCATGCATAGCGATGGCTGAAACTGAAAGTTTGAAGAACAGAACAAAATATGTTGGTGTAAGATATCAGAATGTGCGAGACATGGTTCAGAAGGGTGAAATAGAATTGAGATATATAGAAACACAACACAACATAGCAGATTTGTTCACAAAAGCATTGACAGCAGAAAAACATGAAAGGCTGACACAAATGGTTGGAATGACATTGTAAGACACATACAATATTTTATTTCGGAGGGGATTGTTAAGGAAAATGCAACATGGGACATACAGTGAAAGAAATAAAATATGTATGTGAAAGTCACAATGACTAAGCAAGAGCAATTATGAAGCTACACAGGTGAAACTGCTAATGTAATCTAGAAGGCCTGAGAGCCAAGGACAGAGGTACTGAATGCAGATTGGAAACACCTGAGAATCATTAAGTGTACAAGGTGAAATGTTGAAATACATGGGTTGGTCTTAAGCATGGGTGGAACTACATGGACCAATCAGAATGGAAGTACACACCCACTGGGTGGAAACTAATTAGTGGGTGGTGATAAACAATGGCTATAAAAATTGCAATGTTTGCCAATGTATTGTGGTTGTGTGGTTGAGTAGAGGTGCAGTAGTTTGGAGATATTGTGGAGTAGTGAGTAGAGATTGTGATTAGTTGACCATATAGTATATTTATAGAGAAGAATAAAGTAGGTTTTATATAAAACTACTGAGTTGCCTGAGTGAATCCTGGAGACGTTTGGAGACACCTGGAGAAGAGTGAGAAGGCTTGGAGAGTTTGTCAGGATCTTCAGCCTATTCTCTGAAACTCTGCTGCTTTGGAGAAAAGCATTAACCACTGATCTAAGCTGGTTGGCTCTGCTGTATAAAAAGGTGGTGAGTTTGAGCCAGAGGTGAAGAGCTACAACTCCCATCATCCCTGACATCAGCATGCTGCATAACTCCTTCAAAGTTCAGACTAGAACACAGAACAGATTCACTACTTCACTGTCATGAAAACCACTGGCTACCATTCTAGCTCCCCCATTCCATGACTGCTAGAGGCCCTTTCAAACTGCATAATTAGGCAATGCTTAAGAGTAATGCTTAAGACTTCAGTGTAATCTTATGAAGCCTTGATGACAGAATTTGGCGCTGTCCCCTCCTTGGACTACACACCCTAAATCCTCCAGTGGCCATGCTGCTTGGGGGATTCTGAGAGACAGGATTCCAAAACAGAACTTTTTCAGTGCTGTGTGACTCAGCCAGGCCAGGTCTAACCCTAAAACCTGGCTTTTTAATTTTACATCAATATATTCGATTTGGTCATGTCCCATTTTTCTTCATATAGTTGGAGGCAACAGCCCAGGTAATAAAATACAATAAACACAGCAGTGCGGAAAAATAACATGCCGGTAATAAAGCAATGGAAAAACAAGCAGCAGTAGAAAACCTTGTAAAAACCAGAAGGATTGCCAAGAAATTACAGCAAAGCAGCAAGCTACAAAAGCCAGCCACTAAGGCAGAAATGTATGTCTGTCCAGCTGGTGTTGAAATGTAATTCCCATCATCCCTTACCATCAACTGGCTCTGGCTGATGGGAGTTGGAGGGCCACACATTCTCCAACCCTGTTCAAATATTCAAAATCTTTCCAGATAAGAGGGCTGAGAAACAATGGTAGCCAATGTCTCCCATGTCAGTGGGGTGGTTCAGTCCAAACTTTAAAAGAACTATCCAAGGTGCTTAAACCTCTCTCCAAAATATGGTGATAGCTCCTTTAAACTTAAGATTAAAACTCAGAGCTGAGTCACCATCCCTGTGACATGGAAATGGAAGCCAGCAGCCACCACTGGCTCAAGTAGTGGGCTAACATATTCCCAATACCATTCTTGCTCTTCTTTGGTCTACAGAGCAGAATCTCCAGCACATGGCACTGCAAAGCCCCTTTCACACTACACAATTATAGAGTTAAATTCCACTTTAACTGCTAAGCCTGCATCCAATGGAATCCTAGGCTTTGTCATTTGGGGAGGCATTAGACCTCTCTGGATGAGAAATCTAAATGCCCCTTCCTAAACTGCAAATCCTGAGATTCCATAGGCTCTTGCAATGACATTTAAAGTGGAATCACAGGACTATAATTGTGTAGTGTGAAAGGGCCCCAAGTCCAAGTGCAGTGGAGAGCAACATGAAAGAGGGCAGCTACCTTGCTATCTATCTCATCCGACTCCTCAGATGACCTGCTGATCTACAATCCCAGAAATACAGAAACTGTGCACTCCCCAAACCCAACCTAGATGGAGGGGAGTTGGAAACTGGGAGCTAAAACCAGAGTGATGGATCAGGGATGTGGAATTGGGTCCTTGCCCTTTGAATGTCAAACCTTACGGGAGCTCTAGATGGTTTCCTATGTCCTTAACTGTACATTTCAGCTTCTGCCATCTGCCTTCTCTTGTAGGGCTGAAATAGACATGAATTAGGGAAATGTATGGGTTCCAATTATGTGTTTCATTTGTAAAGCTGAGATGTGGGCTGAAGACTTTCACAGGGCCCAAAAGGAGAGTGCTCAACTCCAATGGCAGGGAAGTACTTTCAGTCTTAATGGCAAATTTGGAGACATTCTCAGAAAGTTGCATCTCGGGTGGAGGAGAGGCTAATTGCAAAAAAGGGGCTAGGACTCAAAAGTCCAGCATATTTGTGCCAGTCACTCAGCCTTAGGAGAGCCATTTTGACATATTAGAGTGGGTGGGAAGCCATAGACAAACTGGGAAACCACAAAAAGATGATGTCATGGCCATCTGGGGAATCCCAATGGTCCAGAATGGGAGGACAAAATTCACTTGCAAGGCTTCCTTTCCTGCCAGTTCCTGTAGGGGTGGACAGAGGTTCTATTGTTGCAGGGGCAATGAATCTACTCTCAGTTTTCCGGCTGCTTCTCCTGCGGCTGCTCCTGGTTGTATGGCAGTTTCCCCACTGCTGAACCATTGTCAGGAGTAGAATCCAGTGCCTAAATTGCTTCCATACAGCCAGCAATAGCTGCAGAAGGAACAGCTGTAAAACTGAGAGTAGATTCACCACCCCAGGGCAACGAATCCACTGACCACCCCAAATTCTCTCCTAGGACAGTTTTAATTTTTCCCCTATCCCAGCACCCCTGAAATCAGAATTGAGACTGACCCATGAGCAAATAGGACCCTTTCTTCCTATCCATCAATCCTGCCTTCTCTGTGCCCCTCCCACCTCCATGTTCCATTTGGAAGGGTTGGGACCCCATGCTTGCCAAAAGAGACTGGCATCCTTTTGGTGACTTATGAATGCATAAGTTCCCCCTCTGGGTGCGGTTGGACATTTTGTCCAATGTGGAGACTGCAGAAGCAGGGTGGCATATATAACGCTGTTGCACATGTAGATGCCCATTGCAAATTGCATTGTGCATTTCACATTTGTATATTCAGTTGTGCAGTGTCACAGTGCACTAATGCACAATCCCAATGTAACTCTGTGAGTATAGAGTTACTCTCCATCTCCTTGATGCGGTATCTTTGCCATAAAGCCTGGATCCAGAAGAGGCAAGAAAAAGGAAGATGGAAGAAAGACAAGCCAGAGAGTTCTGAAGCATTGTTTTGCTCCACTGTGTTCCAACTCCCCTAGGCCCACGTAGCTAAGAAAGTAAGTTTAATTAAAATTGAATTAATGCACCCTCTGTCTCTTGGAGCCATCTGTCTCTCTGATGGATCCATGTGTGCAACGTGGCAACCCCTTCTGTTTCTGCCAAGGAGGAGAAGGAAGAGGGCGGCAGCACAAAAGCATGATGGCACTCCTTTTCAACTGGTGGCAAAGCCGTGCCACCAGAGAGCATAGTCACCATAGGAGAACATACCCAGGTCTGTTCTGTGTGCAAATTGCTCATGTTTCTTGTAGGGAGGGCACATATGCCTGAAGGGTTCTGGAGACTAGTGAGAGGAGACCAAATATTGGGCTTGGACCTGGGTTCAAATTAAAGGATGAGGAAAACTTTGTAGAGAAAATGCACTAGCCTTAGATGCTTTCTGGAAATGCTTTCTGGAAATTTTCTAAAGGTTTGTAAAGGTTATTTATGCTTTGCTAGAGATGCCCAAGGTTTGCTTTTCATCAATTACTTTATTATCTAGTTAAGTTATTTTAATTGCAACTTGGAAAAATTACGGTTTTTTGGACCACAGCTTCCAAATTCCCAGAGGACATGCTGGCTAGAGGAATTCAGGGAGCTAAAAAGCAAATGCACCAACTTTCCCAAGCATTGATTTTAACCATACACACCTTTAGTTTCTTCCTAACATATTCTCACATATTCTTCCCTATCCTTTCTTTTCAACATAGCCCTTGCAGTTTCAAATGTGCCATGCAAATTTCTCCTGATTAAATAATATAGGTTTGTGTATGTGTGTCTTCACTTACCACCAGAGTACTTCAAATTCAATTGATCTTGTTTGATTTCGCAAATGAAACAAGGTCACACCTGGTTAGTCCTCAGATAGGAAGAAGTACCAGGGATCTCTAGGTAATGTGGGGGGGGGGGTTGTGAGCCTGCCTGAAACCCTAGAGAGCCATGGCTACCTGCCAAAGTTGGCAATATTGAGCTAGATGAATCAAGGGTCTCACTCAGTATAAGGCAGCTTCCTATGTTTGTTGAACAAACCTTTTGCAAATCCAGCCATTGTACATATTTCAATATGCATGGGAAAGAAATAATCAAACAAGTAAGGATGCCCAAAGAAGAAAAAAAGAGGAAGAAGGGGAAAGAGAAGGGGGGTGAAAAGAGAGGAAGGGGCCTAAATAGTCTAAAGGCACCAGATCCCATCTGATCTTGGAAGCTAAGCAGGGTCAGCCCTGGTTAGTACCTGGATGGGACACTGCCAACACATACCAGGTGCTGTAAGCTATACTTCAGAAGAAGGAACTGGCAAAACCATCTCTGAGTATTCCTTGCCTAAGAAAACCCTATGAAATTCATGGGTTCTCCATAAGTCAGTGGGTGATCTGAAGACACATACACACACCAGCTGACTCTCAAAAATATATTTCAGTTCTCCTGCCCCCAAGATATTTCATCCAAGCATGAAGCTCTAAATTTCCCCAAGGAATCTCTTTAGGTGGAATTTCATATTAAGTCTGTCAATAGTTTGTATTCATAGTGGCTAGATCCAGCCTTCGGGATCAGATTCCCCAAAGCTTGGTAAAGGTCTTTTTAAAACCACTGCTCCCAGAATCCTCTAGATTCTAGCTAGGGAGTTCTGGAAATTGTAGACCCAAAAGGTGGGGCTATACCCAAAGCTCTGGATACAATATGCCCCTGAATACCAGATGAATATTTGCTGCTGTTGTAGTGGGGGGAGCAGTAAAGCATACAGTCTTTTATCCGAAATATTACATATAGCCAACATGGTTATGAAGAAGAGAATATATAATGCAATGTCAGTTTCCCTGGGGAGCACATTACAGAGCTGAGCTCCCAAAACACTGCTCTCCTTTAGCCAGTTGTTTCAGATATCAAACTAAATATCTGGTACAGCATGATTTTTAAAGGGGGGGGATGGTCCTACTGAGCTGCCATTTGGGCTTTGCTTCTGGCAGCAAAAAGTCTTGGGTCAGCACTATGACATCAGGGTAGCTCAGGAAGCCTTGGAGCAATAAGACACCTGAAGAAAAGGAACTGGAGAAAATTCCTTACTTCCCTCCAGATCTCAGGCTTCTGCTTAGAGAGTGGTCCCCTTTCGTGTATGGTCACAAAGCTGATGTCATAAACATGTGGCAGCAATATTCCAACACAGAATTATACCCATTCTACATTAATAAGAGAAACATATGGCGAGGGCATAAAGATTCTTTGCAATTATTTGTTCCTTGGTTGAAAAACAAGTTTCCCAACAGTCAGGAAACAACATTGGGCAGAATAATAGAACAGTGAGAATTCTGCACAATTATCTCCCACTATTCAAGAGGGATGTAATTGTGCACTAATTTTCTTCTCTAATGAAGCAAAGAGTAATTTTAGCAATTTTCTTCTGGCTGTGAGAAAATTTTCGAAAACCACACAGTTTACAAATTTGCAATTTCGGATATATATGGCACAAAAAAATTACATGTAGTTGTTTTGCATAGAAAATAGCATCTCCTACATAAGAAACAGTATATTCTATGCAGAAAACAATATTTTCTTCCAGGGAGAAAGACAGCGTATAAATTCAATAGGTAGGTAGGTAGGTAGGTAGGTGGAGAGACAGAGATGATAGATAGATAGATAGATAGATAGATAGACAGATATTTCTACACAGAATACTATGTTCTACACAGAAAAGGATGTTTGTGTATACAGAAAAAGCAGGCAACACAGAACAGCACAGAAAATCCTGTTTTTTATGCAAAACAATTACTTGAAAATTTTGTGTGAACGAAGTTCAAACTGCAAAGATTCTTCTCAGTTCAGGATTCTTCTCATCAGGGTTTTTCTACACTCAGAAAACATGTCTTTGACTACTTTTTTAAAAAAAATTGCATATTCATTCTATCCCTACTTTTTAATGTCCCAAGGTGTTCTGCAGAAATTACTCTGCAGAGAAAAAAAATGCTTTATTTTCACAACCCCTCCTCTGTTTTCTGCATAGAAAAAGGGGGTTTCTGTACAGAAAACAGTTTCCTGCACAGAAAAAAAAATTGTGCAAAAAGAAAAGCACACTATTTTCTACAAAGAATAATTCCTGAACAACACTTCAGGATGATTGTATACAGGAAGAATACAGTGGAGGAATATTTTCTTTCTCCCACAGTGGGGAGAAAAATACTTTAATTATTCATCCTTGCATGTGAGGATGAAATAGAATGGACATGTTCTCAGGACATGAAGGATGCTGCTGAAAATAGCGGCCACAAGCCATTTCTCCTCCCCCCAAAAGGGGGGACCCAATGCCAGGACAATAAGCATCTCCTCCATCCTATTTGCATAATTGGTTACATCCAGGCTAGAGGTGTATTGACCAAGAGGACATGCTCCACACAGATCCTGCTTAATTTAGTTTCAGGGGACAAACTGAAAGAAAACTCAGTCACTGAGAGTACAGGCAATAGCTTTACTGGTAACAAATCGATGGGAAAAGACACAGAAATAGAAAGTGTTCTCACATCCCCTTGCCTGAATACTGACACTGCTTCAACTGCAGATGGTCTTCAGGCACTGTACAATGTTATGTTGTTCTGTTCGCTCCAGATGGGCCTTCAGGTTCTTGGGCAAGGTGTCTGCATTTTCCCTTCCCACGATCAAGACCAAGGAAATCCCTCCCAGGTGGGGATTAGGAATTTTTTATTGGAACAAGACCATTCTACTGAAAAATACACCCGACTGCAAAAGGCCGTAACAATAATGCAAAAATAATAAAAATTGTTTTCCTCTTTTCTTACTAATACAAAAATAAAACTATCTATCCTAACACTAATACATTTTTCCTCTTGGGTTGTCTACCTTATGAGAAGATGTCTTCTAGAAGCTACAAGAGGATACTTGTAGGTTAAGCAGGGCAATAGTCCCCCTTCCTCCTCTGCCCCCCCGCTTTCAGAGATAGGCCTTATCAGCATCTTGTCCCACACAGACTCAAAATTCTTTAGACCTCCTTACCAGTGGCATCACTATAGAGGTGTGGGGGGTGCAGACCACACCAGGTGACACTACCAGCAGTGGTGACACCAAAATGACTGCCCATGACATTCTTGTGCAGTGTTTTAGTAGACATGTATTATTTTTTATGAAAATATCCTTGGCACCATGTCTAACCAGGCAAGCCTTCCTTCCTGTTGCTCTCCTGTATGCAGGTTTTCAATGATCGCCCCCCCAAAGTCACATGCAGATTGTATAGGATTCTGAGAAATGTAGTTTCCAGAGCCTCTTCTTGGTGCTGAAACTAAGGATTCTGTATGGTCTAGTACTGGAGGAGGTCCATGGGGATGACACCATGAGTTACCGCACTGGGTGACACCAACCGTGGTGACTCCACTACTCCTTATGGGGTACATACAACTCAAGCAAAGAACAATGAAACTGTGAAGAATTTTAATGTATATATATGGTCATATTGTAAGAGATTTATATGACAAATGAGAAATCCAATTACCAAACCCCTCACAGCTCTTCTGCCAACAGAACTCACTACTGGGACCGCCCAGTGTTTATATATTGGAACCTGACAAGGAACCAAGGGAACTAACAAGGGGCCAGGGGAAGTTGGTTATAGCCTGGGAGAACGTGACAAGGGACCAGAAGAACTTAACAAGGAGCCAGGGAAACCTGATGAGGGGTAGGGGAGCCTGACAAGGAACAGGGGAGCTGGACAAGGATCTAGGGGAAGTTGGCAAGGGGACATGGAAATTTGACTAGGAACCAGGGGATACTTCACAAGGAACTAGGGGAACTTGGTAAGGGGACAGGTGAATTTGACTAGGAACCAGGGGATAGCTGACAAGGAGCCAGGAGAACTTGAAAATGGGCTAGGGGAACTTGACAAGGGGTCTGGGGAAATGAACAAGAAACTAGAGGAACTTGACAAGGAGCCAGGGGAAGGTGACAAGACAACAAGGGAACTTGGCAAGGTGAGATCAGTTTTAGTGCTTCTGGTGGCATGCAGTTCCACCCATGGGAATAGGTCTCAATTCCATTCTTTCTGAATGCCACAAGAGTTTGTAGGCAGAGTCCCAACACTAGGAAACTTTAGCAGGAGCCTGATAGACAACACAAGCAGCATGTCTTCATTTGCAGAGCCCTTTTGCTTTGAATGCTCTCTTACTCTCTTCTCCCAAGAGGCTACACAGTTGCCCCCCCCCTTGCCATTGGGAGCAGCCATCAAGACATGCCAAGTTTTACAGCCACTGCAAGGAGTTTTAATTTCCCTTTGCGGTGATGATATCAAGGCCTGACATTGTGCAGAAGCCACATGCCTTATCTCCTAGGCCGCCCGGCTGGCAGGCAGTATGAGCAATATCAATTTTGAGCTGTAATGACTACAGCCAGAACAATGCTCTGTGCATTGTTAAACAAGCAACAAGGCCTGTGCTGTACAAACAAAACACATGTCATTGGTGATTGGGACTTTCACATAATTACTCTGCTGTGGCAAGTGCCAAGGGGTTCTACTGTTCCCACAGAAGAGAAAAACTCCCAGTTTTACTTCTTTATTCAATAAGTATGTGTATGAAGTAATATTCCCCAACAAAACTTGAAGTAATACTTCACCTCCCAGTCTCCCTGGTCATGCTAGTAGGGAAATTCTGAGAGTTGCAGTCCTTAAAGGTAATGTTTCCAAGATCTAATCCAAGATACAATGGTCAAGAATCCTGTTAGCAACATAAACAGCCTCCTTATGCCATTAGTGGTCATTGTGGAAGGAAGTATCCATTACTTCCTTCATACAACAATCCCCTTCCTGTCACCATTTTGAGAGTGACTGCAGAGGAAACTGGAGGGATTTTGGGGTGGTACTACAGGGTTCTGGGGTACTTGTGGAGATGCAGTGGGAGGATTTTAACATGTTTTCATGCTTTGAGGTGCTTTCTCTGTGGTTGGGGGGGGGGCAAAAATTGCCAAATAAGTTTTTTTAAATGGGAGGTTGAAGGGATGGGAGCTTCAGGGACCACAAATGTGAGGTCCAGGGACCACATGGGACCTTCAGGGTGCACCTTGCCCACCCCGTCCCAGAGGGTTCATCATGCATGAATCAGGCTATAGGAGTGTATCAGTTGCTAAGGCAGAGTTTTATGGTCCGCCAGGTCCATCTAGGAAGTCAGCCATTTTACTCGGGGCTTGTCTGTACAAGGGGAAAAGAAGTGGATTGCTCCACAGTAATGGCAATTCATAGCAGCTGCGATTTGTCTTAATGGTGTTTTTTTAAGCATAAGCTTCATGTGCCTGCAGATCCAGATGGTGGCCATGAGTGAATTATTCACATTTTTACGTACTGCAATTTGCTGATGCCAAACATTTTTTAACTATTCCCAAAGTGTGATAGAGTGATATTTCACCTTTACAAAAAAGAAGAAAACACCTTGTTTTATCACTTTAGCGCTTGCTTGCTAAGGAAGAAATCCAATAGGTCCAGGCACTTGCCTTGTTAGCAAGTTCCACCCATCCTGTGTTCATCCAGCCAATCAGCTTTGTGCTTCCACTCATATGGGAAAGCAAATCAATTCACGTCACTTGTCCCAATGAGCGGGGACATGCATTCCCCTACTGTTTTTTTTTTTAAACTCCAAGAAAAGCCATGAAGGCTTTTCCTTTGGAGTTTTTGGCAGTTTTCCTCCACCTGCCAAGTACAGCAAAATGATATGGGATGCCATTAAGACAGCTTGTATTCTGCTCACATTCTGTGAGGATTATTTTCACCATTTAGACAAACCCTCAGTAAGATATCATCCACACACTATCTGAAAGGATACAATCATGCACCCAAGAAAAGGCTGGTACAAAGTTCATGGGGCTCAGAATGCCCACCATTTTGCCTGGGTCACAGGAAGGGGAGTAAACAACACATTGCCTTCAAAATAAAATATTGGGACTTAAGTAAAACATCCATGCCAAGAAATTATGGGGTTCCAAAGCAGAGTAGGTTGGCCCTCTGAGACAAGAACCTACATTCAAGTTTATCATAGCCTGCTCTCTTCGCACAAGAGAGGGCACAGCCCTTGAAGTGAGCCAGTGCTCAATATGGTGAGATAAAAGTGGGACAGAAGGAAAAGAGAAGCAAGGGATATGTGAAGGAAGCAGTCTTTTCATGTTCACACCTGTCCCAGAATCTTTGATAGAAGTCTGATTTTACCACAAAACCGCGTGAGGCCTATTAACATCCAGAACTTGAATAAGTTGCCTTTATATACTACACTTCCCAGAAGCATATCCTCCAACTGTCCCAATTTGGCAGGAACAGTTCCAGTTAACCCTCTATCATCCCACATTTTTGGCTGCTTTTAAAAGGTCCCAATTTCTCTCTCTTCCTCCCACTTGCTCACTTGGTTCACAACTTACTTCAACTGCTGCAAACTAAGTTCAAATTGCAAAAGTAGTTTGCACTCAGTTAACCCAGCAGAGAGGGAGAGGAGAGGAGAGAAGAGGAGAGGGTGGAGTCTTGCCCTTCCCAGGAGACTCAGGCAAAAGCAAACTGCTGCCACCTCTCCTAACCCTTGGGTTTTTCCTCATTAATAACATTTGCCATCTTGGCCACACTCTGATGTTGCTTGGCCATGAGTCCTGGTTTTCATCTGTGAAATGTTGGAGGGGAAGTTTATATCCATTGTGACTCATAGCCACGGATAGCCCTATCCTCCATGATTTTGTCCAATCTCTTTTTGAAGCCATCAAAGTTACTTCTTGTGACAGTTAGCTCAACAATGTGAACATGAATTTGGTGACAATGCCCTTCCTTTTATCTCCCAGCATTTAGCTGCAGCAGATGACCCTGATTCTATTATTAAAGTGGGGAAAACTTTTGCCTATCCTCTTTCTCCATAGCATGCAGCATTTTATACACCTCTGTTAGGTCTCCCCTTATTCATTCCCCACCTTCTTTTTGAAGCTAAACAGCCCCAGCCATCACCTTTCCTCATAAGGGAATTGCACCAGACCTTTGATCACTGTGTGGTCCAGTGTTTACTCAAAAGTGGTTCCCCACAAGTCTTTTTTGCTGGCCGGGTTGGGTTGTTCTACAGTTCCTTCTTGAGCCAAAGCTAGCTGATGATGCCCAGGCTAAAACCCCTGATTGATGTCTCTCCTCCTCATCCTCCCCCTACCCCACCCACCCCATGACCTTTGGTGTAGATGATGGGTTGGAAAAACAGCCCATTAGCCATGGATTGGGTGTGCGTCCTTGGGCAAATGAAACTCGTCATGCAAACTGGGGCACACGACCTTCCTCAAGGGGCTATTGCAAGGGAATGACAAGATAATGATCAAAGAGCACTTTGTGCAGTATTCAAAAGGACTTTAAAAACCAGAGGGGGGATGTGCAACCATCAGCACAGTCAATTTGGAGCCTTCCAGCAGAATTGGAGTGGGCCCCAGAGTCCAATGAGCTCAGAGGACACCAGCACACTGCTGCTTCATATGCTTCTGTTTCCATCTTCTGAGGATGACAGACGTTTTTGAACTAATGCCTCTAATGCCAAACCCAGAACCCTGTTTTTTGCTTCCTTTTTAAAGATCTAAAACCCTTGCCTGTTCCTAAACTAAAGCCAGAGAAACTAAGGATAGAGAAAATGTACATAAAGCAGGGGTGGTCCTACCATTTGGGCAAATGGGCAACTATATACTAAATCTCCAATACCCCCTTCTGATCAGCAGAGGTGGAGGTGTGTTTAAGGTACAGATGGGGGGGGGTTGGTTGTAATTATATTGTTTCCCTGTTTGGAAAATGAGGTAAACAATAAATAGCCCAGTGAGCATTTTGAGCAATTTTATTCTGTTATTCAACATCCCAAAGTTTTGTGGAGGAATTTTTACATATGCCTTATTTGTTTGTTTGTTTGTTTATGCATTTGGTGCAGCCCAACACCTTGTTTTCTGCAGAGGAAAAAAAATTGGAATGAAAAACTGCTGTACTTTTCTCTGCAGAATATTTCCTCTGGGACACTCTGGGACATTTGAACATGGGAATAATACTACAGAGGAATATTTGTTTTTTCCTGCAGCATAACTTCTCACCCTTACACATGAGGATGAAAGAGTTGAGGATTTATGTCTCTAGTTCAAGATGTTCTTGAACTTGGCAGGAAGGGAAGCTGGGGAACAAACTAGATATAAGTAAAGATCCTACTTCAGCCTGATGGAACTTTATAGTCCACCAACATCCTTTCCCGCCCCTGATCCCCTTCCAACCCAGCACAACTGATCTGCTTCCATGTCAAAGTACATCCCCATGTACTTATTGCCCCAGGAATGAGTCTGGCTGCAGTTCTCCAAGAAAGAGAAGAGAGGAAATATCATCCTCTTAATCTCCACCATATTCATCTGTACACACTGGAGATATGGGAGGGTGACATCGTTTCCCCCCAGCTACGGAAGCACTGCTGGAAGCTCACACCCTCCCCTGACCACTAATTGAAAGGTTGGCTGTACTAGGGGAAGTCATTGTATAATGAGGCACTGAATACCTCCTTGTACGATGATCTAAAAATGCACACATGCAAGCATCACAGGAGGATATGCTTGCCAGTATCACTAACAGCATTCCAGCCATCATTGCTTCCACCTCTAGTGACCCCTTGATTTCACATCTGGTGATGTCAAATTTTTCCCCAACATCTTCAAGGGCATCAGACACCAATCCTAAAGGAATATAAGTGTTACTAACCAAATGCCCATGAGCCAATTGTCTTAGTCTTCCCAAAGCTGCTTGTTTCCTGTTGGGCAATAGATATCTATGGTGGACAACTGTTTGGGCAAATGTGTCCCAAGGGCACGTATTGGCACCATTCTCAAGCAAGCTATGGTTCTGAAATGGCTGAAAGCCACCAGCTGACATTGGCGTAGTGGGTAGTCTAAGCCAATAGTTCTCAACCTTTGGTCCTCCAGAACATTTGGGCTTAATTGTCCCAAATCCCTGACCCTTGGCCAAAATGGATGGGGCTTCTGGGATTTGAAGTCCAAAGAACCTAGAGGACTAAAGATTGAAAGCTACTGGTCTAAAAGAAACACACAGTTCTATCCTGCAACAGAGAACAATGGGAAATGGTAGGAAGGAATGTGCCATTGCTGACCTCTGTCTTGGATCTGCTACCTGGGGTAGTTACCTCAGTCTTCCCAATGGTGGGGCCAGCCCTGGGCCAATCACACGTTCAAGGCAGCTGTGTGTGTGTGTCACTGTAGTTTTTCTTAACTTTCTAGTCTATATACACAGTTGCTGAGCACATAACAGATTCCTTCTCTCTCTCTGGACTTTATCAGACAAGCCTCTACAAACACTCTTTTGCCACCATATTTTAAACCATTTTTCTGCCAGCAAAAGAACCCTTTTTATCAGACCTACATTTACTAGCCTTAAAAGGCAGTCCCGGCATTACCGGAGAACGAACAGAGCTCTTGTTTACTTCCAATGCACGCATGGGCTAATTTAAAAATACAGGGGGGGGGAAACCACAAAAAGTTAACACAAACACAGAAACATACTCACAAAGTCCCAAGTAAACTGGGGAGGTTTATAAAAAAAAAAGTCTCAATTTCAACCAGAAGTATTCTCCCCATTGATGCTGTAATCATGAGAAGACAATGATGCACAGTTTCAAATGCCGGCAATACCAGCAAAAAAGCACCACGGGAGATCTATTGACAGCTTGACCCGTGAATAAAAAAGCATGCCTTATTTCCTGCACATAATTGCATTGTCTGATGTGTGCGCCCTTTCGCGTTCATTAGGTGTCATTATGATGCCATATTTGCACATCTGATAGTCCCCTCTCTTCATGTGGGAGCATGAAGAAAGATCAGATAATCAACACAGGGGGGAACTGTGCCCCCTTCTGTTCCCATGTTGCAACTGCACCTTCCTCCAATGAGAGAGTGCATGAAACAGAACTTCTTGTTATTAAAATCCAGGGAGAGAAATTGGGGGGGGGGCTTATTTGTTTAATCTGCCCGGTTTTGGTAATGAATTATCCACTGTGGAACTGCTTGCAGTCAGCCTGGCTGTGGGAGAGGCCAGGCACCTGCTGAGCCAGGAGGTTACAACTGCAAAGCAGAAAGGGTCATTAAAGCAGCTGTCTTTGTATTAATTAATGCTCATTTATATGTGTAACCTGAGTGGTGAGGAATGGAACACCTCTGTGAAAAGAGATGCCAGCTATCCATCTCAACACATAGCCCCGCTTCAACTTCCCACTTTTGTTAACCCTTTTTCTAGCCCTGTCCCCCTCCTCTTCTTTGGCTCTTTCTTGAAGGGCAAAATGACACATTTAATCAAAAATGGCTAGTTTTAAGTCTCAGGTTCTATATTCTTGTTTTTGAGTGATCTGAGAAGGAGAGGGCCTTTTTTCATACTGTGTATTGCCCAAAGAGCTGTATGATGGAGGGAGGTATAGAAAAATGTTTTCGATGAAGAAACAAAGACCATAGGTTCAAAGCTTGGGATGTGAGTGTGTCAGGGGAACTTGTGGCCTTCCAGATGTTGTTCAATAGTCCCCATTAACCTTGAACATTGGCCATGCTGGCTGGGAAAGATGGGACCTGAATGGCAATAGCATCTGAAGGGTGTTTTAAGCACTGCATTTGGAGGATGACCCATAAAGGTAACATATTAAAAGAGAAGTGACTGGCAAAATTAAGGGCAACTAGCACCCCCATACTCCTCCTGTATCAAGGAGGCGAAGCATAACACACCACCCATGCATTTTTGTGTCCTCCCCTCACCCTGGCATCTGTTAAGCCCTGGTAGTAGCCATCATTATTAGCTGTTTACTTCTGGGTAGGCCACGCAGATGATAAAAGAGCAGCTGGCCTTGGCTCTGAAGGGGAAGAAATGAGGATGTGTTCACAGTTGGAGTATACCTTCCTTTTCCTTTCCCTTGGAGCCTAGAACAGATGCTTCTTCTTCATCTGAATTGTCTCCTCCTTCCTTCACTTCCTCACGGTAAGCAACAACAACACTGAGTTGCCTCCTTTCTCCTGGGGCTTGACAGCTACCAAGGGAAACGGTTTGGATGGAAAGCAAAGGGATAGAGAATAACTCTCCATGCCCTGTCCCAATATAAAATGTGGACTGATGCACACTAACACCAATTTGCGGCAGCTTTTATTTGTCTCCACAGGGTTTTTGTCCCAAGATCACAGGCATGCGAAGCCATATGCGTTTGATGTTAAAACAGGCATGCTTGCAAATTGAGATGGTGGGCATGAGTGAATTATTCATGTTTTTATTGTCACCAGTTGCCAACACAAACAGTATTTTTAAGGCAAATCCAAGGTGGGGAAGTGTGATCTTCCACTTAAATAAACAGAAAAAAGGGGAGAAAGGCTTTCGTCGCCTCAGCCAGCACACGATCACTACAGTGAAAATCCAACATGGCAGTTCGAGGCACGTGCCTTGCCAGCAAGCTTCACCCCCTGCACAAATCTGACAAATCAACTTTCCACTTCCACTCTTATGGGGAATGTGCGTCAAAGCGAATCGGTTGTCCCAATGAGCAGAATGCACATTTCCATTGAAGTTTTTTTTTAAAAAAATATGGGAAAGGCTTTCCCCATGTAGTTTTTGACATTTTCCCACAAAGGCTTTTCCCGCATAGTTTTTGGTGTTTTTGGCCCCCCTCCTTCTGAATACAATGAATTGATGTGGGATCCCATTTAGACAAATCGTATTCTCCTCAAATTTTATGAGGAGTATTTTAGCTGTTTAGAAAACCCCAAGGTTTCCTCCTAGTAGGGAAGGACATTGTTATCACAGTTTTTTTTGCTGGGATCACCACATTTCTGGATTCCCCTTGGGGTCATTTCTTTAGTGACTGTATTGATTAGTGCCTCCAACTTCAACACTGACCACAACTCCACTAGCTCAACTCTACTGTCTGCAGCTTCTGCTCTGAAAATCCCTCCCAGACCACCTTATAGCCAAAACACTGGGATAGATTCTATCTTTGCTCATATGCAATTCCACCCTTAGTCATTCCATCATGTGCTGCTCTGTACATGTTTTCCATATATGACATAAGTATCTGTATTGGAAAATGGAGAAAGCTTAACACATAGAGCAGAATATTTCTCCTGCATATGTTTTGAGAAGAACATAGTTTTCAATACACTGCAGCCAAATTACTTCTCAGGCAATGGTATAAAATGACTCTGGCATTTTGGAACGTTGACTAACAGTTGCGGTTCAGCAGTAGCCCCAGAGCTAGGCCAATGGCTTTGCAGCAACTGTGGTCCTGCCTTTCATATCCCATCACAGCAATGAGCAAATTGGGCTGGTGCTTCAAAGCTAAATGTTCCCATAACAGCTCCAAATGCAGCAAATAGAGATAGTGTAATTTTCT
The DNA here is from genome assembly GCA_030847615.1 of Gambelia wislizenii. Lineage (NCBI taxonomy): Eukaryota > Metazoa > Chordata > Lepidosauria > Squamata > Crotaphytidae > Gambelia > Gambelia wislizenii. The sequence continues at coordinate 39,592,600 of JAUMIR010000007.1, forward strand.
CATCTGCTCATGGTCAAAATGAAATGCCTTTTTGCATCTGAGACACACTCTCAATTTGTGATTGCTTTTCCAGGCTCTTCACTGGTGGCAGCTGGTGGCTGCAAATTGGACCTTCGCCCACCAAGCCTCACTCACAACCTTATTTGCACAAGCCATCAGCAGATGCCCCATTTAAAAGGGCAAGTGGAAAGGATGAGTTTGGCAAGTGGAGCCAAAAACTCAACCCAGTGGTGGCCAACTGAATCAGCTCCTGCTTTTACCCTGAACTTCAAAGCAGCCATCCTAAGTGCAACACCTATATGGGGGATGGGGGTTCAACATCTTGGATCATTCCTTTAATGTTCAGAACAAGTCTAGAGAGGGTTCACTGCCCCATTAACATGGAAGCCACCAGCCACCACTGGCTCAACCTAGGTTTTGGCATGCATTAAAAAGATCCCTACCCTACTTTCTGGACTGAACCTATCTTCAAGACAAAAGGAAAAGGAAAGAGTGCACTATAGCATGTGCCAATGGCTGAATTAATATATAGAGATTTCTCCCTGCATCCACAGAACCAATATCTGTGGGTTTCAGTTATCTGCAGCTGAAAAGATAGGGACACGTACCATAGAGTCACACTGGGGAATGCCTAGAAAGGTGTCCTCTCTAGGAATTGCTAGGTCCTCCAATGCAACTCTATGGTATGTTTGTATCAGAAGGGTTTGCTATTAACCATTGTTTCTGGTATCCATGGTAAGTCCAGGAACTGAACCCCCATGGATACGGGGGCAACCTGTACTGGCTATCTTCCTTGGTGGAACCAAGGAAGGTGGAGCCAGAACAAAACCTAAAGAAGAAATGCCTTTTCCATCAGAACTGAACATGCCATTGCTTTAAGTCATCATCTGAGATGGTTTTTCCAGAGCCCACACTTCTGAGGGTCAAGAGGTGGATAGTGAGGAAAAGGCTTCCTCTGTGATGGTATTCAAGCTGTGGATGTCCCCCCTTATACACACTCACCTGGTGCCTTCCTTATTACCTTTTTGTGAGATGGGTGAGGTCTGCTGTGTTCTCTTGTACAGTGGCATCTAGTGGATCCCAGGGACGTGGAGAATCTAAAATTCAGAGGTGCTATCCAAGGTTCTGAACTTATAGAGGGAAGGAATATAGACCACAATACTGCATCCTCATCAGTAGCAGCATGACTACACTGGTGGTCTCCATCACTGTTGGTTTATGACTGACAATGCCCTCCCAAACCTACCTTCATAGTCTGACAACACCCCAACAAGCATTTCTGAAGTGCTGGAAACTGGGGCAGTAGGAAATGATGTCTGTGTTGTGTTCATGGTGTTGTGGAGAACCTTGAGAATAGGGAGCTGGAATAGACCCTTCAGAGCCCTGCCACAACTGCTTGTCCCAAGGCGCCTCCTGACTGGGAGCATACTGTGGAAATCCTCTTCCAGTACCCCAATCTCCAGTGCTTCAAAAATACTTTGGCCAAGCCATTCCCGGGCAGCCATGGTAGATTTGAGGAGATCACATTCAGTCATTCATGACTGTAATGGTAACCCCCCTGCAGTGACAATATCTTTAAGTGCATGTCATGACATTGTAACTGATGGACAGGAGGCCAGCTATTGTGTTCAGCACCTTGGATAGCTCCTCCCAAGACAAACCCAAGAGTGAATTCATTACCTCACTGACATGGCAGCTACTTACTGCATGACTTAAATTGCTCTCCATTTTTATGGACCTTCAAACCACTATTTGCTCAAAATCTGGGGAGTTTATTTTTCAAAACTACATCTCCCAAGATCCCCCAGCTGGCCAAACCATGTTGGTTGTGTGATTCTGGCCATGCTGGCTAGGGGCTGGGGGGGTTCTGGGAGTTGCAGCCTAAAAAAATGTAACATTTCCAGGCTCTGCTGGTTTCCCCCTACTTTCTATTTGAGATGATGATGATGATGATGATGATCCTATGGGCTCCATCCTTTTATTGCATTACAGTTTTTGTATCATGAGTTGCCTTGAGACCATTTCTAGTGAAGGAGATGAGACACGTTTTGTTTTTGTTTTAAATTCTTTGATTAAATAGAGGAACAAGGGCAGAGCCTGTTGAAATCTGGAGCTGATGAGCTTTTTAGACCCCTTTTTCTGGCTTCCTAGCAGAGTCAAAAAGATTTCCTGGTAGACTTTTAAGAGACCGGTTGCTTAGCAACCCTACTTTCCCTTCAACCATTCATAAGGAAGACCAGTAGCCCCCCAATGCATGGGTCAGGGAAGGAGAGATGTAGAGCAGAGAGTCACACTTGCTTTTAAAACCTGGGGGAGAAAAAAATAAATCAAGGCCATTTTTCTGCCAGGCTCCATTTCAATGGGATATTTTGGGTCATGTGTAAACTGGCTGTCCCACACCAACGAAATGAATGAGAGTGAAGGGAAAGGAGATGGCAAGGAAACCATCTGGAGAAAAAAAAAAAGCTTTTTCTCCCCCCTCTCCTCCTCCTCTTCTTTCCCCAACCTGAACAAATTCTGCTTTTCCACCCGGATTCCAGTATCTGTTTCTCCCTGGCTAATTAGCACCATAGATAATAAGCTGGTTTTGCAGATTTACCATGAATCAATGTCTCTGCTAACTGGGTTAATTACACATTGGTTGGGCATTTGTTTCCCCTGTCAAGACAAACTTGACATGGGAAACGTGTTTATGCTTATACCCACAAAGTGCTGCCGTTCTCCAGCCTCAAAGATGGGTGAATGCCTGGAGAACATCTAGCTGTGGGAAGACAATGGCATTGCATCGTGGCTCTGCAATGCTCTCCCCCATAATTAGGAGAGAAATAAACAGCTTGGGAGTGTAGAACATCAAAGCTGTGAATGTTCTTCCCCAAATATCCCACCTCCATCTTCCCTACATTATGCAAAAGCTAGCCTTCCCTCCTGGTTCAACAATATCAGAGACATTTTTATTTGGGAGAAAAATTCTGGATTCTTTTCCTTTTCATTCCACACACCACACCACACCCCCACGGGCAAGAAGTAAATGCTCACTTTGCAGGATCTTTTCTGAATATTTTCCATCATTTTCAGTTTGTTTAGCATCTGCCATTTTTTCCCACCCTGCACCTGTCCCAAGGGCCACACAGGCACTTTTCCAACACACCTGGAGTGATGCAACATCACTTCCAGCTACCATTTTGGCTGATTTGGAGCCAATTTTATTTAAAAAATGTTTTATGTTTATAGGAGGTTTGGGAGGTTTTGGGGAGTTGGGGGAATACAAACCACTGTGGTTTGAGCACATTTTGGGTGGTTGGAAAGCAAAACAATTGTCTAAAATTTGGTCCTACTTTTAAAAAAATGAGTCTGGGGGCCTTGGGGTCTTCAGATGCTACACTTAGGGGTCCCAGGGCCACATGCCACATAAGCCACACTTTGTCTTTTCCTATTTATTTATTTATTTATTTATACCCTGCTCTTCAGCCACAAAGGCTATCAGAGCGGCTTACAAATTTTCACAGTCAAGAAAAATAGACACAAATTTATTAACAAACCAATTGTATGTAACAAATGTTGCTATTTATAGAAGAAGAAATGAGAAAGCAGTCTTTTTCTTAGTCTTTCTTTTTCCTGGTGTAATGGTTTGACTGTGGTCCTAGGACTCTGGGAAACAGGGGTCTGAATCCCTGCTCAGCCATAGACACCCACCAGGTGAGCTTGGGCAAGTCACACTCTTCTCTCCACCTCAGAGGAAAGCAATGATTTCTCCTCTGGATAAATCTTTCCAAGAAAATGCTAGGAGAAGGTCACCATAAGTCAGAGTCAACCTGAAGGCTGGAAGCATCAACAACTGTACAGTGCCGTCTGGCAGTCCAGACTAGAATAAACACATTGAAACAGGTATTTGTTATTATTGTTAACTGTTGTCAAGTCGACTTTGACTCATGGTGACCCCATGAATGAGAGACTTATCCTCAACAGCCCTGCTCAGGTCTTGCAGACTCAGGGCCGTGGCTTCCGTGACTGTCTATTCATCTGGAATGTGGTCATTCTCTTTTCCTACTGCCTTTTACCTTTGTTATTTCATTTACTGTCATCAAATCAACTTTGACGTATGGTGACCCTATGAGTGAAAGACCTCCAAGTCCTCCTATCCTCAACAACCCTGCTCAGGTTCTGCAGAATCAGGGATGTAACTTCCTTAATTGAGTTTACCATCTGTAATGTGGTCTTCCTCTTTTCCTATTGCCTTCTACCTTACCAAGCCTTATTGTCTTCTCTAGTTATTTATGTCTTCTCATGATATAACCAAAGTCTCAGTTTAGTCCTCTTGGCTTCTAGGGAGAGTTCAGGCTTGATTTGCTCTAGGACCCATTTATGTGTCTTTTTAGTAGCCTACAATATGGGTAGAACTCTTCTCCAGCACCACATTTCACATGAGTTGATTTTCTTCCTAACAGCTTTCTTCACTGTCCAGCTTTCACAACCATATATAGAAATTGGAAGTACGATGGCATGGGCAGTCCTAGCTTTAGTATCCAATGATATATATTTACACTTCAAGATCTTGTCTAGTTTCTTCATAGCTGCCCTTCCAAGTCCTAGTCTTCTTCTGATTTCTTGACTATGGACATTTTCAGACCATCCTTGCCACGCAAGGATCGCCCGGGAGAGGTTCGTTGCAGCAGCGTGGCAGAGGGTCGATTTCGGATGACGCTGTCCCTGCTGCGAGATCTCCTGTCCCTCTTGCGCTTAGGCTTGGAGCCTGCCGCGCTATATTCTGTAAGATTTTCTTCACGGACAACCTCCGTGAATAAAATCTTGCCGAATATAGCGCAGCAGACTCCAAGCCTAAGCGCAAGAGGGACGGACGATCTTGCAGCAGGGACGGCGGCGTCCGAAATCAACCCTCTGTCACGCTGCTGCAACGAACCTCTCCCGGGCGATCCTTGCACAGCAAGGATCATCTGAAAATGTCCTATATCTCCATTCAGATGAATGACCGAGCCAAGGTAGGGAAAATCTTTAACTATTTCAATGTCTTCATCATCTACTTTAAAGTGATACAAGTCATCCGTAGTTATTATTATTATTTTCCCAATGTTCAACTGTAAACCTGCCTTTGAACATTCTTCCTGGACTTTCTTCAGTAATCATTCCAAGTCTTTGTTATTTTCTGCTAGTAGTAAACTTATCTTAAATTGTTGATGTTCCTTCCTCCAATTTTTACATCTTCCTCCAAATCTAATCCTTCTTTACATATGATATGTTCAACCTACAAGTTAAACAGATAGGATGATCAAATGCAGTCTTTCTTGACCCCCTTGCCAACTGCAAACCATTCCGTTTCTCCGTATTCTGTCCTGACACTAACCTCTTGTCCTGAGTATAGGTTATACATCAGGATAATCAAATGTTGTGGCACACCCATTTCTTTAAGAGCGATCCATCATTTTTCATGACCTACACAATCCAAGCCTTTGCTATAATCTATAAGACACACGCTGATTGTGTGTGTGTGTGTGTGTGTGTGTGTGCTCGAATATCCAATGTATATTTGCAATATGATCCCTAATGCCTTTCCTGAACACAGCTTGGACATCAGACATTTTTCTCTCCATATATGGTAATGTCTTTCTTGTAAAATTTTGAGCTTTGCTTTACTTGCATAGGAAATTAATGCAATGGTCCAGTTTAGTCCAGATGTTATTGCAATGAATCTACTTACACTTAAATCCTATTCAGTTATTGGGTCTGATCTATTTGAAATGACCAATAGGATGCAGGTGTGTTCATGCCAGATTTCCCAGGCATCCCATTTTCTATGGGACATCCTGTACTTAGAGCCATAAAGTACAAATCCCATATTTGAGACTGGGCAACAGCCGCACTCCCACCAAACTGACTTCTAAATATTTAGCATGCATTCAATATTCAGGCTGGGCATACCAAATGCCAGGGGTCTATTTGCTGGGATTCTGGCTGGCACAGTGCTGCTGTTCCTGCTTTCTATCCAGCCATGCTGATGCTAAACAGCAGAGTAAAGTTTTCATCTCATGAAGCTGGCCTTCCCATGGTGAGATTTTCATGGGGTTGGGTTCCTACAAGATCAAAAATCTCACAAGAGCCCTGAGATCTCATGGGAGGCCCTGCTCTAGTGAGATTTGAGACAGCCTTATATAGAGCTACTCCATGCATCCTGCATTGATGTCCAGGAAGTCTAGTAACCCTAGCTGCTACTTTTCTTTGTGAACGCTATACAAACATACACAAACACAACCAAGAAACTATTGAAGAATTCCTGCTCCCCACAGTTTTTCTGCCCACAAATACACCTGAGGACATTGGAACACAGGTCTAGTCAAAATCAATAAGGCCAAGGAGACAACAGCACTTTAGTATTTTTAAGGTACATGGTTTAAAAAGCTGTGTATGCTGTTTCAGGCCTAGGATCCAATGTCCTGAGCACATTTTCAGGAAAAAGCCTCCTTCTTCAAGCCACCCTTTTTACTCTCAGCCTTACAGCCATCAATGTTTGATCACGAGGTGAGAATCTTGCAGACAACAGATTGTGTGTGGCCTTCAGAGAGCTTAGATGCAGTCCTTAGAAACCCCACCAACCTCCTCAAAGTCCTAGTGCCTCCACCAAAATTGATAAGCTTGGGGGGAAAGCACATTCTTACTGTACTATTGCCCCCTATTGCACAAGGCTACTGAAGATTGCCTTGAAGGACCCTCACACACATACTGTAAAACAGACCACCTACTCCCTCCCAAAGAACAACAACCCAAGGGGTGACAGGAAATTAACTGCATTACTTCTGATAACCCAAAATGATAGCCATGACAGCACAGCTGCAATCCTCTGAAGCTCTAGAGATGGCAGAGGCAGAGTTCCTCATGAAGAACCATTCCAAATGTGTAACAACACACCTAGGGTGATGTGTTGATGCCCTTTCATTGTGTACTGTCTCTGTGCTTTGTGCATTGTTCAATGAGGCAGCAACAATGCACATTCTCCATATCTCACGCATTGCACCACAGTGGTATTCAATCGAGGGACTGTGGAGTGCTAGCGCAGCAGAACTCCACTGATGGATATTCACATTAAGCTGAGATGATGTAGGATCCCTGTCCCAGAATCCTTTAGCATTGGCTGTGCTAGCTGGGGCTACTGGGAGATGCAGTCCCAGACCAATTTCAACCCTGTGATAAAGGCTCTCTGTCTGAAATAATTGGATGGCAAGCAGAAACCCAGCAAGTAGAGTCACCACCACCACTACCACCCTGCACAGTATCAGTACATAGCCGGCTGCAGAAGAGATAGGCTACATGGCTGCTATGTGGTTTTATAGAAGTGAAACTGCTAATGGTAGCAAATTAATTTTTTCTGCTCCTTAACAAGCTGCGCAACAAATCATTTTTTTAAAGTAAGGTGCCAAACTACACACAAACAGAGAGAGAGAGGGGGGGGGGAACATTACATTTTTACTTCATAATAAAAGAAAATGAGATTTCTCCCCACCCCCTCCATTTATAACATAATTCTCTTCCCTAAATCCAAAGTCCTAAAGCAAGAGGGCTGCGGCCTTATTAGCGTATTTGAGAAAACCACCGTCTGTCTCTGTTTATTGATCTAGAAAACAGACCCTGCAGGCAACAGACTTATTTCTACCAAAGGCTGGGAGAAAGCTGTTCAGCAACACAGAACAGCCAGCTTTGCTGCGCAGTATAGATCCACTCAGCTGAGCTGCAAAGCCAGCCCAGGAATAGAACTCTTCATTGTATGCCTCCTTGGTAGTGACTGAGTCCCCATCAAATGGGCAAGAACAAGCTAATCCTCGAGTGGCAGCTCTCCATGTATCTCTCCGCCCTGATTCCCTGATCCATGGTCAGAGCTTCAATTGTCCTTTTGACTCCATATCCTTCAGGTACTTTCCTCCTGTGGTTATTGAATGATGGTGCTTAATCTTCTCTCCGCTCCACTGAGCAAGTTTGACTGACCATTCCTGTCCCTTGCAGGCTTCCATAGAAGCACTTGTCACTAAAGTGTAAAATGCTGAAGAAATGACACCATCACACTGATATCTTTTTCAAAACAATCATGCTTGCAAAGTGCATATCTAAACTCATTTAGTTAAGGGGTGGTTGTGCTACACTGCCATCCTGGTGAATGCCAGTATTGTTTAGCCACAGTTCCTCTTCAGAGGAGCACATAGACAGAGAGCAATTGGTAAGAACTGTGTTCTTCTGCTATACTTTCTCAATTTAAACTAGGTTTTAACTTTTACAATCAAAATTTATTCATTTATTGCTGGAAAAACATCATACATTTGAAATGTTGTAAACTGAGACTATGCAGTTTGAGATTCACCTGTGTTGGTGAATATGTTTTCTTGCTGTCCTATTGTACAAAGGGGGAGGGGGGACAAGCTCTGACATCCCACTGATAAAAGGCTACATTGAAGGCACTGACGAAGAGTTACACATCAACCCAGAATGTACAACTCCATGGGTAATGGTTACAGTTTCAGAACTCCACTTGCATAGCTGTAAACTGTATGCAAATGTTATGCAATGGCTCCAGAAGTCCAACCCACATGTGTAAGGAAGCTTACACTAAAACACCAACAGGATGCCAGACAAAGTTTATTAATTTTTCATGTCTTAAATAGGCACTGTTACCAGTTAGGCCAGGGGTGGGAAACGTGCAGCCTGCAGGCCACAAGAGGCCCCTGGTAGTCCATTTTGTGAGTCCCAAATCTCCCTATAGGCCACTGAATCCCTCAAATCACCCATCTTTTCCTGCCCAGAAAGCAGCAGAAAAACAGGGAAAAAATGACTACCATAAAAGCCACTAACCCTGCCCCCCCACACAACCCCACCATGCTGTTGTTACATTCCTTCAAGTCATTTTTGACTTATGGTGACCCTAAGATGACCCTATCACAGGGTTTTCTTGGCAGGATTTGTTGAAGGGGAATGCCTTTGCCTTCCTCTGAGGCTGAGAGAATGTGACTTGCCCAAGGTCACCCAGTGGGTTCCCATGGATGTTCAGGGATTCAAACCCTGGTCTCCAGTATGGTGGTCCAAAGCTTAAACAGCCACATAGCACATGCCCCTGTTAAAAAAATAAACTGCAAAAATTGGCTATATTTCTACCAGTTCCCAGCATAGAAATTGACACCATGTTACTTTGAGTATGCCAAGACAAATAGTGGCTGTGCATTCATACAGTGGTGGGAATGGCCATTGTCCACCCCTGAATTACATATCTGTAGTTACAAATCCAGTCTTGTTCAGCCTAACTATGGGTAATAAGATTGAGTTGGAATGTGTCAGTCCCAAATAATATGGGTTAAACCCAGTGGTTACTCTTGACTAGAGCAGAACACCTGAATCAACGGGGCTTACATCAGTCTTGACTCACCAGATCCCACTGATTAAATGGATCTTCTCTAGCTGGGGCTTAAAAAAGGATTTAGCCCCATATGTGTCAATGAAGGTCCATGGGCAATGCTCATGTTTGAAATAAATATGACAAAGGGATGCCACATGGTTTCAAACTTTTCATCTGTAACTTCTTCCCCAGCCTTATGAGTTTTAAAAGTCAATTTTTTCCATCTGGGACAACCTCCAAACTCTGTCTAACCATCTGCAAAATGAAAGGCCCTGCGGATTCTCCCAGACTTTCTCGGTTTCAATTCCAGCAGCACTGAGGGGTATCAAGGGTAGATTTTTATGCATTATATTTTCATTTGCACCTTCAGAAATTGACAATATCAATAAGGGTCCATTAAGTTGTTTTATTTGGTTTACTTCTCTGGTCTTAGAGTTGCTGGCTGTAAAGTGACAAGGGATATAATGTTCGGGTGAATATACTCACAGCTGACATTGGACTCCATTGGTTGGTTTGTTTTTGGGTTATAGTGCCCATGCTGGCTGGAGATTATAGTCCTCCCCCACCCCTAGAAGAAACCCTGAACTGCTCATAGCAGTCATTTGGACCCCCAAGTACAGACCTTAAAGCCCATTAGCCATCCCCTAAAACAGCCAAAATGGGTTTCTTAACAGCTCTGCTACATAGCTAAGTATATGTAAAGCTGGGACAGAGGATTCCAACTGTTATTTAAAATAAAAAAAAAAACATAAGGATTGGTAAAGCTGCTACTTTTTTAGTGTTGTGAACAATGCATACTCATTACTCCTCCGATATTGGTGTGGGGGGTCATTTTGGGGGAGTGGGTGTATTCAGAGCCATTTTTGTCTTTTAAAAAAATAAATAAAAAGTAACTGAAAAGTGATGCATTGCTAATACTTTACTCTTTAATTATTTGTTTAAAAAATACCTTTGCAAGCTCAGCCCAATCAAACAAATATTGAAACAAGCAAAGAACTGTTCTCCTGATGACTTCAGTGATCCAGTATCCTATTCTTGTGTCTGAGGTTGCACTGGATGTAATTTGTCCCATAGAATTCAATGGAAGACTTCAAAAACTGTGCTCACCCCTGTTTGCATAGCTCCACCCTTTCATCCAACATTAGCTTCTGTCCCTTGGTCACACTACAGAGTGACAGAAGCTTAAGGGGTTCTCTGGACAATGAAAATACTCCTCATAGAATTCACAGAGAATACGACATGTCCCAACACGATCCGAATGAGATTCACAGTATTTGGAAGGAGGTGGGCTTAAAACTCCACAAACCATGAAATAAAAGGATTCACAGTTTCCCCCGAAGTTTCCTAGGAAATGCACATAGATGCACATTTTCACATGCGTGGACATCTGAATTTGCATCACTGCACATTTTTGCTCTAGTGCCCTTTATCAGAGTGTGTGGCTCCTCCATTCAAACAGATGTGAACAAATGCAAATAGATGAAATAATGGTGGAGACAAAACAATGTCACTGCGAAAGTGTGAAAATGTGCGCCCACTCATAGTATACCATTGCATCTAGGCAAGCCCCAAGAGATCTGAGATCCTTTTGCACTGCACAGTTAGATCACTGATTCCACACTGCCATGGAAAACCTGGATTTTTTAGTTTGATGAGGCACTGAAGCTTTACTCTAGCAGAGGCTGCATGGATTGCCAAAAAAATACTAAAATGAACAAAGACACACCTGAAGACATAAATAGCTAGAAGTCCACTTCTGGTTTTGAATTTTCAAAAAAAGAAATGTTAGGGCCCTTTCACACTGCCCAGTTTATAGCACTACGATTCCAGCTTAACTGCCATAGTTCCATCCTAGGGAATCCTGGGGTTTGTAGTTTGATGAGGCACTATCTGACTGAGAAACTGCAAATCCCAGGATTCCATAGGATGTGGCCATGACAGTTTAAATGGCATCATAGTGCTATAAGTGTAGTGCAAAAGGGCCCTTGGACTGGTCTTTGCATGTATGCACCTCCTCAGGAAACAGAAGAGGCTTTTAAGTACAGGTTGAAATCTGCAACCTGGTGCTATCAGCTCCTGAACCCTCCCACCCCCACATTACACACACATTGAAAATGTTATTGCAAAAAGCAAACAGACCTTGGCTGGACGAAACCCTGCCCCCTATGGGCAGATTTCTGGTTTGTGTAAAAGTGTTTGTGCGTCGATGTACATGTGCCCTCCACAAACCTCAGGGTTAACAACCACCTTGCCAGCTGGAGCTGCAAAAGAAAGATGAATTGTGTAGCTCAAGAGCAATTTCGGAACCCACTCAAGCTTTGTGCCACACTGTGAAATCTCAATGCACCTTGGCGAGACTCAAAATTGGTTTACATTCCCGTCTATGAGTTTATGGGTTAGTAAAAGCTGATTTATTCCACTCACTCACCACTTCAGGGTATTATTGCAACAGTGTCTGTTGGGAGAAGGTTTTGCTGTCATTACAAACTTGCGTAAACTCTGTCCCTATTATCAGAGGTGATAGATGGGGACCTAGTCCAGTTGCTTGATCTAGCGAGAGTAGACCCATTGAATCAATGGTATTTATGCAAGTGTTGACGTCATTGGTTTGCTGTGTGCCTTCATGTCATTTCTGACTTACAGTGACCCTAAGGTGACCCTATCATGGGGGTTTCTTTGCAAGATTTATTCAGAGGGTTTTCCCATTCGCCTCCCTCTGAGGGTGAGAGAGTGTGACTTGCCCAAGGTCACCCAGTGGGTTTCCATGGCTGAGTGGGGATTTGAACCCTGGTCTCCTGAGTTATAGTCCAACACTCAAACCACTACAACATGCTGGCTGTCTTGAATGGTATCCTGGAAATGGCCATGACTAGACAAGAGCTCTCCATGCTGCAACATTTTGTTGCGGACCCACTTACACTAACTGCTTCCCGAGTGCCCCCCTCATTTCCCTTCCCACAGAGCTTGTAAAGGTTACTTCTTGGGCACTGCAACTTCCATATTCTCCCTGGGCTTTGGTACGCCGGGGTTGTAATCCAAAAAGTAACTTTCCCAACCACGCTTTCTCCTGCCTGCCACTGCACATGACTCAGGTCGGAAAGAGGCTTGGTTTTATTAACAATGACTTTCCTCCCCTTCTTCTCCATTTCTGCTCTGCTCCTTCTGAGTTTCAGTGTACATTCTTCTCCATTCCCTCTCCCAGCACAAACCCTTTCCCACTTAGACCTTGCCTGCCTCGATTGGGAGGCTTGGGAGTAAAAACCCAATTTTAAAACAATTTGAAAGCAATTTTGCAGGAGTCTCCAGATAAGCGGCACTGGCAGTGTCAGCATCATTAGCCTTAGGATCAAAATAGTCACTTGGCACTAAAGATGTGGGAAGGGAGGGATGCCTTGGGGGTGGGACTCTGCTCTTTACTCAGTCTGAATATGTTAGTGAACGGCTGATGGGTTTTTGCAAGACCCTTGGGAAATACTGAGGAATTTCTCGTGCATACAGAATCAAGGTACATCATCTCTCCTGCAAATAGGCAGAGCCTGGAAAAGATTGCATCCAGCTGGAGAATTCTGGGAGTTGCAGTCCAAGGCTGGATTCTTTGTGATTCCTTAGGCTAGCATAAATGGGGCTATGCTAGTGTAAGGGTTGTTGATTTTTCTGACATTGCATGTCTTCTTATGTAATATCTTCCCCTGGGCTTCATAATGGCTGCTGGACAGTGGTAAGGTACAGCTCCAGCCCCTCCCCGCCAGCCAGAGAGCCATCATAGAATCATAGAATCATAGAGTTGGAAGAGACCACAAGGGCCATCCAGTCCAACCCCCTGCCATGAGGGAGATCCAATCAAAGCACTCCCAACAGATGACCATCCAGCCACTGTTTAAAAACCTCCAGAGAAGGAGACTCCACCACACTACGAGGCAGTGCATTCCACTGCTGAACAGCTCTTACTGTCAGGAAGTTCTTCCTAATGTTTATGTGGAATCTCTTTTCCTGTAGTTTGAACCCATTGCTCCATGTCCTAGTCTCTGGAGCAGCAGAAAACAAGCTTGCTCCATCCTCTGCATGACATCCCTTCTAATATTTAAACATGGCTATCATGTCCCCTCTTAACCTTTTCTTCTCCAGGCTAAACATACCCAGCTACAGCACTTAAAGTGGTGTCAAACTGCATTATTTCTACAGTGTAGATGCATCCTTTGTCCCTTAGACCAGATTCAAAGCAGACATTGTCTTGCTGCTGGGCATTCCTTTGACCCATACATCCAGCTCTCAATGACGGTCCAACCTCCTCTCATTCATCATGCCATCATTCCAATTTGTTTTGGCAAACCAACCCCAAAATCTAACACGATAATCCTTGTTGGCATGTTTCTTCGACAACTCTTCCCTCACTCAGATCAATGAAATTGTGAGTCATGGGCTGGAATGTTCTTCAAGCTTTACAATGGCATAACGTCCACTTAGGCCAGCAGTAGTGCTGTTTACACACCTATGTAAGGAGGTACCCCTTTACGCAAGCTGTAACCCCATTCAACTGCAACTCAATGGGGATGCAAGCACAGTTCTGTCACCCTACCCCATGGCATGAATGGCCACAGGAATCTTTCTCGAGTGGCCTCTGGACCACCAACAATAGTACTACCACTGGCCTAAAGAACATCTGAAGCAGCCAAGAAGCTACCCGTCATGACACCAAACCATTGTTGCTGCCAGCATTTCCATCTGCTTATGTATGTGGGCTGTGCTTCAGGTCCTACTAATCTTAAATGGGATCTCAGCCATTGTGATCTATCTAATACAATTGCCAGCCAACAAGCCAAAGTTCAGCTGGTCCAACAACTGAAAACATGTGTGACGGTGCCTTCATTAACATGTGGTTGGTCTCACACTGCCAGCCTCGTAAGGTACCCTGTCACCAACACTTTACCCTTCTACCCTACTATTCTGAAGTGTAAAAGGACTAGGGTCCCAAGTGTCTCCATACATCAGTTACAATATTTTAGGTAGTGTGCTCCCTCTTCTTTCCAGTTACTAACAATCAATTCAGTCTGAGTCAGCCACTATAAAACAAACAGTAACTTTTATTGAAAAATGCACGGATATAAAGTATCTTATGTGTGTTGCTTCAAGCACAGAATGGTTGCCTTAAAATCAAGCATTTGGCAGACTTTAACCATTCTGTCTAACCCCCTTCCTCTAGACACACATCAATGGGCTTGCCTATATGAGGCAAAAAGAAGCGGATTGCTCTGTAGTATTTGTAACTCGCAACAGCTGCAATTTGTCTTAATGCAATTTGTAACCCACCCCGATTGTTTTTAACAGAGGAGCAGGATAAAAATTATCATTATTACTATTATTATTATTATTATTATTATTGGTTTTGTGGGGGAAGGGATTGGCAACTCACAGGCATGAGATGCTATCTGCCTTTGCTGTGTAAACAGGCATGCCTATGAATCAAGATGGTGGCTGCAAGTGAATTACTCATGTTTTTGCTTACCAACTTGCCACCACCAAACAGTATTTTTTTTTTAAAAAAAAAACCTATTCCAAAGGTGCAATAGATCAATATTTTGCCTTAACAGAAAAGCAAAACACACACACACAAACCCTGTTTTATTGCATTAATGCTCGCTCACTTAGGAGGTGAAAAACCAACATGGCAGTTCCGGGTGCTCGCCTTGTTAGCAAGCCCTGCCTCTGCACTCATCTGGCCAATCAGCCCTCAGCTTCTTCTCATATGATAAAGTGAATCTAATCAAATCGCTTGTCCCGATAAGCAAGAATGCACTCCCCCACACACTGTTTTTTTAAAATCTCTGGGGAAAACCACTAAGGCTTTTCCTTTGGATTTTTTGGTGTTTTTGGCCCCCCTCCTTCTAATATACAGCTGTATGGTGCAGGACACCATTAAGACAGCTCATATTCTCCTTGCATTTGGTGAGGAGTATTTTTGCCATTTAGACAACCCCTTCGTTTAAGCTCCTGAGCTCTCTCGACTTTTTCTTCCTCTCCCTCTGTTTAGAACCCACTCTCCAAGACTCTGTTAACCTCTCCCCTCTCACCAGGAGGTGCTTTCCATTGCATACAACTGGGTTGGGTTTTGCTCCTCCTGTGCTGCCCATTGCCTGGCAACCAGCTATTAAGCTGCACTTCACTCCAAAGAGCCAGCTCATACAGCCATTTCATCACAACACATTGTACCAAGAGTTCAGAAAATCAGAACATGCCCAACTCAACAGCTGCCATTGTTCCAGCCAAACTTTCAAGCTTTACATCAGTGCTTCTTCCCTTTTTATTCCTGATCAGAATTCAAAATGACCTTGACAGATTGAAGAGCTGGATCAAAACTAACAGAATGAATTTCAACAGGGATAAATGTAAGGTACTATGTCTAGGAGGGCCAGTGTAGCATTGTGGCTTGGCTGTTGGTCTAGAACTCTGCAGACCAGGTTTAAGAAAATCTCTGTTTGACCATGGAAATCCATTGTGTGATCTTGGGCAAGTCACACCCTCTCAGCCTCAGAGGAAGGTCTTGGCAAACCCCCTATGAATAAATCTTGCCATAATAGGTTCACTTTAGAGCCACCATAAGCTGGAAACAACTTGCAGGCACACAACAAGAATACTGCATCTAGGCCAGAGAAAATGAAATGCACAAATATAAGATGGGTGACACTTGGCTTGAAAGCAGTACATGTGAAAAGGATCTAGGGGTATTAACAGACTGCCAGCTAAACATGAGTCAACAGTATGATGCAGCCACCAAAAAAAGCCAATGTGATTCTAGGCTGTGTCCAGATTGGGAGAAGTAGCAGTGTCACTGGAGTACAATCCATGGGGTTACATTCCCAGACTTACTGTAGATACCGGACACCACAGATAATAGTGAACTGTATTAAAATGGACAACTTCCAACCCAATCATACCATAGAATCATGGTAGAGGACCTAGAAGATGCCTAGAGAGACCACATTTTTCAGGTGTAGATAAGCAAATCTGCAGTTACCATGTCCATGGATATGGGGGTTATACTGTATATTCTGCTTTGGTCAGACTTCACCTGGAAAACTGTGTCCAGTTCTGTGTGCCACAGTTCAAGAAAGATATTGACAAGCTGGAATGTGTTCAGAGGAGGGCAACCAAGATGTGGAAACCAAGACTTATGCAGAACAACTGAGGAGACTGGGCATGTTTAATTTAGAGATTAGAAGACAGAGAAGTGACCTGATAGTGGCTTTTAAGTATCTGAAAGGATGACATGTAGAAGATGGAGCCAGCTTGTTTTTTACTTCTCTAGAGAGTAGAGCATGAACCAGTCGATTCAAATTGCAAGATAAGAGATTCCAACTAAACATTAGGAAGAACTTGGGTTACTGCAAGAACTGTTCAGGGATTATTGTTTTGGGGGGTAGCAGACTCCCCAACTTTGGAGGTTTTTAAACAGAGGTTGGATGGGTATCTTTCAGTAGTGCTTTAGTTGTGTATTCCTGCATGGCAGGGGGTTGGACTAGCTGGCCCTATTGTTTCCTTCCAATTCTAAGATTCTGTGGTTCTATGTTTTGCACTTGAGGGAACTGAAATTCAGAATGTGTGGAGGTCAAAAGGGTGGGAAGCTCTGTTATAGTTCCAGAGAATTTAATCTTTCAGAAGAGCCTAGCTATTTCCTCCTGCATTCCTTACAATGTTTCAGCTGAAAAGCTGCATCATATAGAAGACTAATGGTGTCCCCATTAGCACCACATCAATACTGTTTAAAGCCCCATTCTGAAGAGAGCCTGTCAGCCCTGTTAATGCTTTTAATTCCTCCCAGACTCTGGCATGGATGTAAATAATGGTGCAGCAAAGGCACTGATGCTCCCTGTTCTTCAGCCAGAAAGATTATCACTAGCACAATCCCCAGATATGACTTCAGGACACAAACATCATTTATGGTCATTGATCGTTCAGAAGGCCAAGCATATAATGCACCACAAAATGAGATTTTAATACTTGCTGGAAAAATTACAGCATAACTGCCTCTCTGAATGTGTGTTTTTCCAAAAGGAGACTTATTTTTCATTTTGTGTTGAGAAGGAAATGGGAAAAGAAAACTTGAGGGTTGTTGGACTTTGTCCCTGGACTTCTTCATTCTTCCAGTCCACCCACACTTACACCTATACCTACCTACACACACACACACACACTTGGAATTGTGGAACTAGAAGAGCAGAGATGAATTCCTTCTACCCTCACCAATGCTCACTCCTCATGCCTACAGCTCCCCACGCTGGAGGAAGGGCTCTCAAGTTGGCCTTCCAGGTGTGAGCCAGCTGGGGAGCAACCCAGCTTTTGGGTTCTCCTTGGGGCTCAGGGATCTGGGGGAGACCACCCATCTCAGCTGCTCCCACATTAGATTGCTCCCCCTTTTTGCAGCGCTCAGGGGTTAAAAGTTAAACAGTTTTAGAGTTAAAATAAAGTGGCCCATTTCAACTGGATCGCTGTGTCTGTTCTCTTTATTCCCACGGTTGGTCAACAAATACACACAGAAGAGATCCAACTGGTTGCACTTTGTAAATTTAAAACAGCAAAGAGTTAGTCCCTTGCATACCTGTGATAACATATGCCTACTAGTTAAAGGTAGTAGAAGAATCCATGTATGGATGGTTTTGAAGTGTGCACAGTAGAAGGATATGAGCACAACTAGGAACAATGACTTAAGTCGCCCATTGAGGAGGAGGCAGGATGCAACAGGTTTAAATAGAAGAGAAAGTGGCAAGGGGCATATTTAGGGGGGAAATCCCCAGTGGTCGGCATATTTTAGCAATGGCAGAGACTGTCAAACACATTTGCAGTGTGGAATGTCGTGTTAAGGTGTGTGATTTTGGGAACAAGAATATGTAGGCCTCTTTTGGATTCCTTAGGCTGGAATGGTACAGGTTAGTCTTCAAAATTACATTTCTCTGTCCCCATGAGAGGGGGACAGGAGACCTGGAACACAGCTGAGCCCTGGAAAAGATTCCCTGCAAGCAACCCCACATTGTTGTGATGTTAAGGGGCTATCTCTTTAAGAATCTAGATATGCAAAAACAGCCTGGCTTCTTTGGCAATCAATCAAATTTTATTGTGTGTATATAGTGTACAGGCCAATTATATAAAGTCTAATTTGCTCTTGATTAAGAGTGTGTGTGTTGGAGCAAGCACGTTCATATAGCACAGGCAGGGGGCTGGGAACCTGAAGCCCTAGATCTTGAATCTGGCCCTCTGGGCTTCCCTATATGCCCATGGCCCCTTTCCCAAGACACCATCATTCCACCACCACTCCTTTTAAAAGATGAATTGCCTCTCCTGAGGCTTAGTTGTTGGCAGTAAGAGCTTTGTGCTAAAATATGGAGAATTTTTTTGGTCTCACCCATTAGCTTCTCGATCTGGCCACCACTGAAACACACCCTTCCTCCCTGAAAACTCAACTCAAATTGTGTTGGGCTTTTATGCTGAAAGCAGTTCCCTACTGGCGCTTTGTGGCTCTCGCATCAGAAGGAAAGAATTCATTCCAGGTTTTTCACTTGCTTCAAAGGCACTCTCCATAGTCCTGAACCTATTCAGGAATAGGTTTCAGAAACTTGGAAAGCTCTGTTAGAGCACAGAATTAAACCCTGGGTTGACTGACTGCTCAACTGGCTTGGGTGCATATACAGTTTTTAATGCATTTTGAATTTTTTTTAATGTTTAATGTTTTTAACTTATAAATTGTTTAATTCTTTTTTAAATTTTATAATTATACTTTAATTTTTACTTTTGTATTGTTTTGAATTTGTATTGTTTTAAAGATGTTAGCCGCCTTGAATCCTGTGACTCAAGGCGAGATGATGATGATGATGATTGCAATCAATGCGATTCTCTATAGTTCTGCTAAGGTTTCTACTGCAATACTGCAAATTTTGGCTACTAAGGGTGCTTGCTGCTTGGTCTTCCAGTGTGTCCCAGGTGAAGACTGGACATGGCTGCCTACTTGATTCCTCCTCATTTCTTTCTATGACCCAGCAGATGAAGACTTGGTACCAGGTCCATGTTCATCTTTGTGCTGGCATTTGGATTCAGAGTGCCACTTTACTGCTGTGTGTGTGTGTGAGCTTGTGAAAGTAGACCTCATCCCATCCCATTTCTGTGTTGTTGCTGTTGTTGTATCTGGATCTATACCCACCTTTTCCTGCAAGATTGGCACTCAAGACGGCTTACACATTAAAATGATTGCAATATAGTCAAAAACATACAAAAGGTCACATTACAATAGAATTAAATGAGCAACAATATTAAAACAATTTAAAACATACATTTTAAAAGGATAAAATCCATTAGAAACAGTAGCATTGAAAACAATAGATAATCCTCTTAAAAGTCCTTTCCTGAAAAATGTTCAGTTCTAAAAGCCTATTGGGATGTGTGTGTTGTTTTAAGTCTTCACCTGCCAACAGAAGGTCAGGATGGAGAGAGCAATTCTAGCCTCCCTGGGGATGGAGTTCCAGAGCCTGGGAGGAGGTACGGAAAAGGCCCTACCTCATGTCCCCACTAATTGTACCTGTGAGGATGGTAGGACTGAAAGAAGGGCCTCTCCTGAGGATCTCATGGTCTGGGCAGGCATATATGAGGAGATATCGATAGCCTGGACCTAAGCCATATAGAGATTTATAGCTCATAATCAGCACTTTGAATTGTGTCCCAAAACAGACCCAGAATTTCGCCCAGAAACAGTGGAGCTAGTGGAGCTGAGGAGTTGTATGATCCCTGTCATCAACCTTATTTAGCATTCTGGATGCAGCTCTTGGTACCAAATGAATTTTCACTGGGGTCTTCAGAGGCAGCCCTACACGTCCTGTTCACCTGTTGTCCCATTTAAAGGGCCCACCTGAGACATGGGTGCAACTATGCTCTCCCAGTGCGTCACTTCTGTCAGAGGGGGGTTGTCAGGAACAACAGTATTCAGCTCTCCAGGGACTAGTGCTCCACGGTTCTTTGTAATTAATTTGATGACTCTTTGGTTTTATTTTTACCCTAATCAAGAGGCAATGTAGGGTGAGGGTGAATTCTCAGGGGGGAAAAGAACAACTCCTTCAGCACCATGGATAGTACTTTTTTGTATTTATGTCAGCATTACTCTTGCAGAGAGCCAGCATTGTGTAGTGGTTTGAGCATTGGACTAGGAGGCCAGGGTTTGAATTTCCATTCAGCCATGGAAGCCCATTGGGTGACCTTGGGCAAGTCATACTTTTTCTGCCTCAGAGGAAGGCAATGGAAAAAAACCCTCTGAACAAAACTTGACAAGAAAACTCCATGATAGGTTCATCTAAGGGTCACTCTAAGTTAGAAATGACATGAAGGCACACAACAGCAGCAGCAGCACCACCAACAACAACAATCTCCCAAGTCAAGAGAGCCTAAATACCCTAAAGGCATCAGATCCCATCTGATCTTGGAAGCTAAGCAGGATCAGCCCTGGTTAGTACTTGGATGAGAAACTGCCAACAAATACCTGGTGCTGTAGGTTATATTTCAGAGGAAGGAACTGGAAAAACCACCTCTCAGGATTCCTTGCCTAAGAAAACCCTATGAAATTCATGGGGTCACGGTAAGTGAACAGGCAATTTGGAGGCACATCCACACACACATATTACTCTTACAGGTCTTTTCAATATTCAGAGCTAGTGTCAGGACTCAAGGTCATTTTTTAAAAAAGCAATTGTTATTGTATTATTGTTATACTTTTAAATTATTTTGCACAATACCTAGGGAACATCTTTGATAGACATCTAAAAAATCAGAAATAAATCAAATGCACGCAGTCAGGTGCAAAGATTCTATGAGCTCACTTGGCATGGCTGCCCATGAGAGGGAAGTCTCAAGAAATGGAGATGAATTCAAAATGTTTGGGAAACAGTGACTGCACACACAGCATTGGGGCACAATGAGTGCATTGTATAAGAGAAGCTGTGTGCATGTGCATGTGTCTTTAACCCATGATGGTGACTAAACCTTGACCTTTTCTTAATAGGAACAGTATTACTAACATCTTTTGGAAGGTAATCCCATTGCCTTCAAATAAAAACAAATCCTTAGGACAGCATGCAGATTCAGCAAGCAAACGTCTTCTTTGGACATTTGGAAGGGGACAGCAGAAATACAGAATAGATCAGAGGCTTTTGGTTGTACAGCTACAGAAACAACCAATGCTTAGTTTCTCAGACAGAGATGTACAATGTATTTGTTTGGGCTATATGTCATAACAAAAACTATCAGTTGATATACAGTGTACTGAATGTCCAGATCTATGCAGGCATTGATCATTAAGCAATCTGTCACAATGCAATGATGTGCAAACTCTATGGCAAAGACACAGAAAAACCTCCTTTTCTGTTATGCATCATTTGGTATGTGAGCTGACATGGTATAGTTGTCTGAGTGCTGAACTAGGACTCCTAAAGTGTCAAGACATATCATTGAATAACAAAGTCAGGATTGTCCATGTCATTATATTTCTAATTTCTAAGTATGGTTGTGAAAGCTGGATAGAAAAGAAAGCTGGTAGGAAGAGAATCAACTCGTTTGAAACGTGGAGCTAGAGAAGAATTCTACAAGATACCATGGACTGCTAAAAAGACAAATGAGTAGGTCTTTGAGCAAATCAAGCCTGAACTCTACCTAGAACCAAAATGATTAAACGGAGACTATCGTATGTTGGACATATTCTGAGAAGCCATGAGTCATGAGAAAAGACAATAATGCTTGGGACGGAAGAAGGCAGTGGGAAATGAGGGAGACTGCATTACAGGTGGATAGACTTAATCAAGGAACCAGGGCCCCAAATTTGTAAAACCTGAGCAGAACTGTTGATAACAGGGACACTTCTTCATTGATTCAGTCACCATAAGTCAAAGTCAACTTGATGGCAGTTAACAACAACTAGGATTCCAGGAGAGCAGCATTCAAATCCCCACTCAGACATGGAAATCTAGTGTGTGACCTTGTGCAAACAACACTCTTTCAGCTTCAGTGGAAGGCAAGGGAAACCTCCTCTGAAGAAATCTTGCCAAAAAAAACCCTATGATACAGTCACCATAAGTTGGAGTTGACTTGCAAGCACATAACAGAGCAATAACAAATCCATTGCCATTGACTCAGGGAAACTCCACATTGTGTTGATTTACTGCCAGTGAGGAGAAACTGTTCCACATTATCTGAAATGGATCTCCTTTTAAATAAGACAACTCTACAAACAGGAGGGCAACCCCTCTCCCTACATCCTCCTCTTGATATACAAAATTGTACATTAAATGAAACATTCCTGTAACAACCATCCAAGATCGTAAAGGTTATCTGTCGGCGCCATAAGGGGACAAGAGTCTTCCTGATTGGAAACGTTTGGTGACTTAATTTCTAGATAAATAGATTTCAGAGCAGAGCTCTGCTGAGCAGCACAAAACAAGCCCTGGAATAAAAATCTTTAGAAACTGGGGGATGAGTCCTGCATGCCACGCGAGACGGAAATTAGCAGAATTCAACTATAAGGGAAAACGAGGAAAATCTATCATGAATTAATCACAATGGGGCATCTTTGCTCAGACTTCTACAAAACTCCAACGTGATAATTTAGCGGCAAGAATACCCCTCTAATGAGCTACGAAGAAATGGCAGGATTCTTAATGGGCTTCTTAATGAAGAATCATTTAGGCTTTTATTAACACTGAGGAAAAACACATGGTTTTCAGGAGCGATTTGGAGCTGGAGGGAAATGAATAATCACCTGAAATGCAAAAAAAACCACAAACTCCCTAATGGGGGGCCCCGCTGGCGGTGTTAAACAATATCACAATTCCTTGGCCTTTGCAATGGAGATTTACTTTGGGTTCCCAAACAGAAGATTCCAGGATATTACCCTTTTGACAAATGCCATCAGCAGCAGATGTTTCCTGTCTGTTCCAGGAACTGTGTATAATATCTTGAAGAGCTGCAAAATGATCTTTCAGTTCCATATTTGCTCTACATCCCAACATCCTACATGCAAGCTTCTCAGAGGCAGCTGGTTGGCCACAAACAGAAGGAAATTCTGGACTCAGTCAGCTTTTGGTCTGATCTGCCATGGCTCTTCTTATCTTCTTATGTTCCTGCTCAATCCAGTAAATGGATCTATGTGGGTGAATGGAAAGCAAAGGAATTTAGTACCATAGGAATTTCCCTAACTGATTAAAATACCATTTTCCTTGTCAGTTTTTTTCCCCAGTGGCCAGAAATGTTGGCCAGGCTCTTGGGGGGAGTCTGGGAGATGGAGTCCAAAATAAGTCATTCCTCCCACCCCAGCTCTATTTATTTATTTATTGCATCTGAAGATCCTTTATGGGTCTGAAACGTGGGTCACCTATCGCCACCACTTACGACTCCTGGAACGCTTTCATCAGTGCTGTATATGCACAATCCTAAATATACACTGGACTGACTATGTGATGAATGTTGCTGTCCTTGAGCAAGCAGGGATCACCAGCATTGAGGCCATGATATTGAGAACACAGCTGTGCTGAGCAGGGCACGTTTCTAAGATGGAGGACCATCGCCTCCCCAAAATAGTATTCTACGGTGAACTCGCCATGGGTCAGCATAAGAGGTGCGCTCCAAAAAAGTGATACAAGGACTCCCTGAAACAACATCTCAGGCTCGGCCAAATTGATCACCAACAATGGTCCGCCCTGGCCTCACATCGGGAGGCATGGAGACGCACAATCCACAGTGCTTCAGCCTTATTTGAGAACTCACACCGAACAAGTCTTGAAGAGAAACGACAACGCAGAAAGAATCACAACCCAGAAACATCACCCAAGGAGACCTTCTGCTGTGCTTTCTGCAACCTGACTTGTTTATCTTGGATTGGCCTTTTTAGTCATCAGCGCACTTGCAGAAAGCGCGGGATGAGTCCTTCCTGAATCTTCATTTGCGAAGAAAAGCCAGAGAGAGCATCTGAAGATACCATGCACATAGTTCATGAAAAACAAAAACAAATCCTAAAATTCATAGACATAAGAACCTGCTTCATAAAAATTGATATTCAGAACCCAAGCGTGTTAGGTTTACCCATTGGCCACATTGCCTGGGGAGCAGGAGTGGGTGGGGGAGGAGGGAGACTTCAACATCTTAACAAATTGTGGCTCTGGTTAACCCAACAATACGTGCCTTCCTTCCTTATTCTAGGTATGGGTGCAAATATGGGTCACTGGCTGGCCCTTTTGAGCCTTGCTGTTACCCTCCTTAAAGAATGAGACACACCAAAGACCCACTAGTCATGATGAGAGGAGGAGCATTTCATTCTCTGCAAGGCCACATCGTTCCCCATCTCTGCCCCAACTGCTCCTGCAGATAGACTAATATTGACAGACCACTTATTGGAGTGTGGAATTTTTATATAAGTGCAAAAGGGGGGTGAACCAGCTTTTTGGGCCCCATGACCATGGTTCTGATGCTCACCTACTGAGGGGTTGTCTAAAAAATACTCCTCATGGAATGTGAGGAGAATCCTACCTATCTTAATAGCATTCTGTGTCATTCCACCATATTGTGAAGGAGGGGGCTCAAAAATGCCAAAAACTACATGGGAAAAGCTTTTGCAGCTTTTCCATGATATTTTTAAAAACACATTCCCCCTCAATTGGGATGCACATTCTCCCTCATTGAGACAAGCGATTCGATATGAATTGCTTTCCAATAAGAGAGGAAGCGCAAAGCTGATTGGCCAGATGAGTGCAGGGGCAGGATTTGCTAACAGGGCAAGTGCCCAGCAGTGCCATGCTGGATTTTTGCCTTAGCAAGCGACTGCTAAGATGAGAAAACAGGGTCTTGAGTGTTTTTTGTTTTTTTTTCTTTTTTGGTAAAGACAAAATATTGCTCCAGTGCACATTGGAAATAGGTTTTTTTTAAAAAAAAAGTCTGACAGCAGCAAATTAAGGTATGTAAAAAGAGGGGAGGGAATCACCCATGGCTGCCATCTTGACTGGCAGGCATGGCAAGATTGTGCCCGCCAAAAAAAATCGAGACAAGCTGCAGCTGCTGTGTTTTGACATTAATGTGGAGGCATCTGGAGGGTTTGGGCTCGTATAGACAAGCCCTGAGTTATGGATTTCTGCACCGTTGTTTTAACTTACTGAACTGTTTTAAATTGTTTTATAATTTGTTAAGGTTGCCATCTTATCTGGCCCCACCTTGAGACATCCGTATCTGGTAAGAGGCTGCTGTTATGTTACTACATAGGAGAGCCAGCAAACTGACCTACAGTATGTGCCTCGGGACCAATGTGCAATGGGACCTGATGGTCTCCAATCCAAACATTAACCAACTCTGATTCTGCTTAGCTTCTGAAATTGGGTATTTTTAAGGGTAATATGGTGATACTATAAGGCTTTCTCTTCCCCTCAGATGTTCTAAACATTCCCCAGTGACAACTTTACCTAAATGGATAATAAATTAAGCACCTTGGAAGCCAACAGATGGAAAGGTACAGTATGCACTGGAGAATACTGGCTTCTTCATCTATCCAGGAAACCTCCGATTTAGGTGGCCAGCCGTTACTGCACAATTACAGAGTTAATTAAATGGGTATCCATGCCCCACGACATAAAACATTGCTCCAAACGCTTCTGCAGAGGATTAGATTTCAGAGAAATAAATGAGAAGGAGTAGGGGGAACCAGAAAGAGCAAGCCAAATAAAAAAACGCTTGAAGGTTTATTATTTAAAAATGAAAGGGAAGTTCATCATCCTCTTGCAGGCCTTGATGTGGAAGGTTTGCTGGGACTCTGGCTTTTGCATCGTTTCAAAGGTCTTTGCTCCAGCTGGGTGTGCAGGGAAGGAGAGGAAGGGTTTTTAAAAAGAGAGACTGTTGCCAAATCCAGTTGAATTAGTCAATAATATTTCATTAATAACAGAGGCAATCTCACAAGGCTTTTAAGAGCCGACACAGTAATCACCATTCCTGTTCCTGCTAAATTTATTTCTCAGAATGTTCTGCCAGTGGTAAAACGAATGCTAATATTACAATTATAATTAATCTTTATGCCTGAAATGGTAATCAGGAAGAAGAGAGGAAACATAAGGTGGAGGTTTTGGAGGGGGGGAGTGATGTTAGCACACACACAAAAAGCAGTCACCCATTTCTTTAGAATGGGAGTGAGCAGCTTATAAAAATCCAGGGTTACTATGTAATCTTATAGGGAGAATTTCCCTATGGGGGCTGCCTACTGTCTGTTTGTTTGTTTTAAATCACCTCTTTCACCCAGCAGAGGGCTCAAGGGGGCTTACCACAAATTAAAACACAGAGGAAGGAACTGGCAAAACCACCTCTGAGGATTCCTTGCCTAAAGAAACCCTATGCAATTCATGGGGTTGCCATAGGTCGACAGGCCACTGGAAGGCACATACACACAGAGAGATCTACCCTTAGTCCCTTTTCCCCGAATGCTGCAGGCTAGAGCTTCCAGTGTATGGGGAAAGTTGCTTGTTTGGACTGTCACACCCAGAATCCCCCAACCACCTATGTTCTGCTGGTTGGGGGATTCTGAGAGTGGCAGTTTGAAAAGAAGAACTTTCTCCAAGCCAAGAAGGACTGCCAAGGAATCCCAGGTGCTGTAGTAGGCTATATTTCAGAGAAAAGAACCAGCAAACCCACCTCTGAGGATTCCTTGCCTAAGAAAACTCTATGAAATTCATGGGGTCACCATAAGTCAACAGGTGACTTGAAGGCACACACACACATATACCCCAGGTGAAAAAACAATTAATCAAAAAAAAATTAAAGTAATGTTTATACTTCTATTGATGTTTTTCCATATTTTTTAATCTGTACTTTTAAAAATAAATTGCAATCTGCCCTGAGTCCCAGTATTGGGGGAAATGTGGGGTATAAATGCATAAAAGACTAAGAAATAATAACAAACCAGAAACTCTGAAACCCAGTCACCAAAGATCACAACTCTGCAAACTCTGCCCGCCAGAGGTAGTAACCCTGGAAGAGTAGCCTCCATCGAGGAGACGTAGCAATCTCACAAGTGTGAACTCTACACATGGCTCAAGGGTCAGGATTTCATGGGGGGGGGTAACATCCACCTTATCCAAAATCCCCAAAATTGGAGCAAAGGGGGAAACTGCAGATATGTCCTTTCCTTGCAACACCACAGATATTACTTACATCAAGCCTTTAGGGGAAATTATGGTTATGGATTAAAATGCCCAGAATCCTCCATCACTGCTGTTTGGGGAATTCTGGGAGATTCAGTCCGAAAGGCACTTTTCCCAAGCTCTGGTTTACTTAATATCATATAAAGGAATGAAAGTCTCTTTCATTTCCCATGAGCTTCCTATTCCCCTTTGAAATGTGTGACTGCAGAAGAGGTCAAAGTAAATTCTACTTCTCAACCCAGAATAACTCATAGTGATGCACATTTCCTCTCTAGCTATCCTAAGCTACTTAATTCTATCTTTTGCCTTGCTGCTCCTAGTTTTAAAAGCCTCCTCCCCTCCCTCCCAGTATACCTTCTTTTGCTCTCCACCACCAAACATTATAAGAATAGCTTGTGAAAGTGTTTGTTTGAGCATAATTAGCCAAGCTACCCAGAAGGTACTTTGTTACAAGTGGGCAGTTTCGTTACCTTGAAGGGAACGATTTATGGAAATGGGGGGAAAGGTTTTAAATTATTCAATATAAATGTAAATCAGAGGTGGGGGTCGAATAAATTGTTTGTCTATGTAGACTGGGAGGGGGGAGAGGTAGGCTGGAGTTTGAATACTGTTTGAGAAAAAACAACCTTTGTTCCTTCTGTATGGGAAACGAACAATGGCCAAAATCCTACCTTGAGGTTGTATAGCAGTAGAGGCTGGTGGTTTCCATGGAGTGGTGAATTCAATGGAGTGGTGAATCCATTCCAGGCTTGGGCTGGCATTAAAGAACTCTCCATGTGCTGAAGCTTATTAGGAAGAGGATTCAGCACATTGGAGACCTCCTTGAAACCCTGACTTAAAACCTGGAGATTTACCACCTCCATGTCATGGCCACCACTGTTGCATAGTGTAAATTTGCACATGCAGAGCTGTGTTGATGGTGTTATGTAACCTTTCTGCAGTTTGGCAACACTGAACAACTGAATATGCAAATGAATGCACAGTCTAATGCACAACTGAATGCACATCCAGGTCAGCAACAGCACTCCGTGTGCTACTCCACTCCTGGTTGAACTGAATGAGGACATTGTTCATGAGACAAAAAGGCGCAACTGTTTATGTGGAGAAGTTTATACAGGCCAATCCCTGTATAAACCCCAACAGCATTCCAATATATGTCAATATATTGCATTAGGCTCCAGGAAGATGGCATCAAAAAGGCAAATGGGATGGCTTTGTTCCCACCTCTAGTTTAAAGATGGAAATGATATAAGATCTCTTCCTCCCTGAGGTAATTTTGCTGTTGCTAGAAAAACTGGAGGAAGGAAGAGGCTTGAGTAGGTACTCTAGGGAAGTAAATCTTCCCGTATTTTAATCCTGCATACAAAAAATGAATACTTTCAAAAATGGTCTCTCTGCCTGGTGAGCTTATGAGAGGTTTAGTTCTGCATTTTTCAATAGTTTTTTTCCCCATTTTGGAACCCTTCTTTGGTGAAAAACCCACATTTCCTGGGTCTCCAGTGTTAGATTTATTTGATATTTGTATTAGTAGTATCCTAGTGTTGGAGTTGTGACTATTGACTAGGAATATGGTATTAAGAAAACCGGAGGTTACTTCTTATTGTTAAAAAAAAAAAATCATAGGAAGTGTGGAAAAAAATCTTATTTGTAAAAGCTTCTAGAGCTGGCTTCCTTGAATAGTGGTCTAGTCAGGCAGCAGCTCCTGTGTTTTTGCTTCTCTCTAGTCCAGCAAAGGGAAAACAGAAAGTGACCTCAGAAGAAAGAGAGGAAAGAGAACCTGACAGTAGCAATCTGTGTGTAGATCTGGTAAAGACAAGAGGTTAAAAAAACGAGGCCCATGTAGCTATTTATCACCTGTACACAGACAGAGAGACACTGATCCAATCTGACTATATGAACTGGACCTCTGTTGCCAATATCCAGAATAGTTATGAAGCTCATCAGATCAACTGTCCACCTCCTACTCTCTAAGCAGCAAGAGTAACATATGGAAACCAATATCTCCCTCACCTTCTTCTTCCACATCAAGGCATATACAGCACTGTAGTTCTCTTAGTATTGTGTTACTTAGGAGTTTATCAGACTAGCATCTAAAAATGCTGTTATTCCAGTATCAAGGAAAGCAGAAACATAGTGGCATTGCTACACTAAGTATCACACATTGCTGTAATCTTGTGATACTACCACCATGTAATTATCACACAACTACCACTAGCACTTTCATGGGATTTTACTTCCATGATTTAGCATGGGCAAGATTTCAGCGGTTCTTGAGAGAAGACACAAGTGTGCTTAAAAACACCAAAAACCCCTTAATTAACAAAGTACATCAACACATAAACACTTAAACAAACCTAAAAACCTGCAAACAAAATGGGACAGTTCATTAAAAGAGTGTCCTATAGACTGTTTTTATGTTCTTACCTGGAGGTTGTCTCACTGGAAATGGGGAGAGGGGAAAGAGGACCGCCCATTCATGCTGTAATCTCATAATTACAGCAGGATGTGTTTTTGCAAGCATTTCAATAACACGAAAATAGCGATATTGAGAGCTATTGACGGCTTGTCCTGTCAATTAAAAGGGAGGCATTAATGGAAGCTGGAGTACACAGTAACCATAGGAGGACAATGGCGTTGTGCAATATCGAGAACCTGTTTGCGCTACTGTGACATCGTAATCACGCAAATTATAGCATTGTCTGATAAAGTTCCTACTTTCATTAAGCTGAGTGAACAGATTTCAAAATCTTGACTCCTGAATCTTTTCCAATTGGATGTGATCACAGATTTTTGAAAAACTCAGTGTACCACTGCGGAGCCTCCCAGGAACTAATTTCTCTCAAATTTGAGACTGCAGAACACTCACTAGCAAGGATCCATCTCCACAGACAGCTGGGTGACAGGGCGGAGACATAAGGAATCAGTTTCTTAGCCTTTGGCTGCGATAAGAGAGTTGACATTGATCCAGAGGACTAGCGGCTTTGTGTATCTTGGTGACAGATCAGCCTGGAATAAGGAAGGTCAGATAACAAGACCTCTTCCCTTAGGCCCCTCACTGACACTATCTTCAGAGTTTACTCTGAAGGAAGGGATGGTTTAAGTTTTTTTTCTCCATGAAGTGGGAAACAAAAGCTAGTCTGTACTGTGTGAAATTGCTTTTCCAGCCATCCAGCTTTCTAATTTTCATTCATTAGCAACCCAACTGAATGCTTTTGTTCAGAGACATTTTACAGCACAAGATTCTAATAAATAGAAATGGATTGGAGCAGAACATCACCCAAGGCCTCAATCCCTCTGCAAACCCGTTCAAACTGCTTGAATACTCCGTTTCTCCACTCATGAGAATCTTTCTCCCTGCCTCCCAATTGCAACCACATATGAGCCATAAGAATGGGTCAACCAAGAGTCAAAGATTTTTCACTCAATAAGAAGTGCACCTCTAAGATCATGGAAACTCCTATAATCAAGAGCAAGAGATGTACTATACAGCCAGCCCTTGGTATCTGCTGGGGTTTTGTTCCAGCCCCCCACCCCCATGGATACCAAAATCCATGGATGCTCAAGTCCCATTATATACAATGGCATAGTAAAATGGTGTCTCTGGATGCTCAAGTCCCATTATATACAATGGCATAGTAAAATGGTGTCCCTAATATAAAATGACAAAATCAAGGTTTGTTTTTTTTTATTTTTTTGGGGGGGGGTATTTTCAACACATGGGTGGCTGAATCCATGAATGCAGAATCCGTGAATACAGAAAGCCAACTGTACATCATGTTTCTGCAAGAGTACAGAACATACAATGATCGTGAGACTGGATGTGGAATTTATCTTCCAAAGAATGTCAATTTACTTCTTTAAAAAGTTTCTAGCCTTCCTGGCTACAAAATTTTACTTGTAAGTTACTGAAACCAGAGGCACAGATGAACAAGGCTTCCAATATTGATAGAGGGGGCTGCTGCATAATATCTTGCTCTTTCCTGTGACTAAGAAAAACCAGATTAAATTACCCAGAATAGAAAACCACAAAACAAAAATCACGCAGAGAAAGAGACATTAGGCCCAACTGCTGCTTTTGCATAATGCATACAGGATGAAGAATCTGGATTGCCCGGCTGCAGAATTTTAATTAATGTGTTTATTTTTAGAGCAGGCCTACCTAAGTTCCAAGAACTCCCACATCACACATTTAGAGTAGCTCCTAGGAAGCCACACTTAAAGATAACCAGGAGGGGTGTCATGTCCTGAATGCAAAATAGGGCCTAAAGATAAAGATGATGGTTTGATTCCTCTTGGTTTCTCCCAGCTAGAGGAGACTCACTGAGTCAATAGTTGAATCAGGAGTCAACAAATAAGGAAACACCATTGTTTGAATTGGCCTACCCAAACTGAGACTAGCACTAGGATTTAGTCCAATATTTCATCTGAGGATGGCAGACCTGCCTTTACTTCCAAAGGGAACTGCTGAGACATCACATTATTTGGAGGTGGCAAATGAATTTTCCGAACTCAGGTTGTCAAGGAGACCAGCCTGAGCAAAATAGAAGATTCTTAAGACTGAAAGGACAGTGTCCTGCTTCTCGGTTGGCAAAAACCTATGGGGTATGTCTACTCAGTTTTGGTCCCAAACGGGCAAGTCAAGGTGGAGTCAAGGAAGCAAGAAAGGGAAAGCAAAAAAGGCTAGACAATGCAACTGTTAGGTGGATTTGGATTTGGTTGACTGACAGAACCCAAAGAGTAGTCACCAATGGCTCTTCTTCATCCTTCAGAGAAGTGACCAGTGGGGTGCCACAGGCTTTTGTCCTGGGCCCAGTGCTATTCAACATCTTTATCAATGACTTGGATGAGGGACAGAAAGCATTCTTATAAAGTTTGCAGATGACACCAAATTAGGAGGGGTAGCTAATATCCCAGAAAACAGGATCAGAATTCAAAATGACCTTAACAGGTTAGAAAGCTGGGCCAAAACTAAAAAAATAAATTTCAACAGGTAAAAATGTAGGATACTACACTTGGGCAGTAAAAATGAATAGCACAGATATAAGATGGATGACACCTGGCTTGATGGCACTACATGCGGAAGAGATCTAGGTGTCTTTGTGGACCACAAGCTGAATATGAGTCAGCAGTGTGATGTGGCAGCTAAAAAAGCCAATGTGATTCTAGGCTGCATTAATAGGAATATAGTGTCTAGATCAAGGGAAGTAATAGTGCCACTCTATTCTGCTTTGGTCAGACCTCACCTGAAATACTGTGTCCAGTTCTGGGCACCACAAGTCAAGATGGATATTGAGAAGCAGGAACATGTCCAGAGGAGGGTGACCAAAATGGTGGGAGGGCCAAAATCTGGAAACCATGCCCTATGAGGAGCAGCTTAGGGAGCTGGGTATATTTAATCTGGATGAGATTAAGAGGTGACATAATAGCCATGTTTAAATACTTGAAGGGATGTCATACTGAGGATGGAACAAGTTCATTTCAGCAGTGGAATGCACTGCCTCAGAGTATGGTGGAGTATGCTTCTTCAGAGGTTTTTAAACAGAGGCTGGATGGCCATCTGTCAGGGATGCTTTGATTAGGTATTCCTGCATAGCAGGGGGTTGGACTAGATGGCCATTGTGGTCTCTTCGAACTCTATGATTCTATGATTCTATGACCTACCACACAGGCAGTCTCCAAAGAGGAAGTCCCAAAGCCAAGATCAAACAGCCCAAAGCCTGCAACTAAGAGCAACATCAGACAGAAAAAAATTCAAGGCAAAACAAGATACAAGAGCCTACATATGGGTTAGTTGAAGCTTAAGGCTGCGTCTGCCCTGCAGAAATAATCCAGTTTGACATTGTTTAAACTGCTATGGCTCCATGATATGGAATTCTGGGATCTGTAGTTGTGTGAGATATTTCACCTTCTCTGTCAGAGAGCTCTGGTGCCGCAGCAAACTACAAATCCCAGGATTCCATAGCATTGAGCCATGGCAGTTAAAGAGGTGTCAAAGTGGATTATTTGTGCACTGCCGATGCAGCCAAAGAGCCCAGGCTGCCACAGCCCTGACTTTCACTGGCCTGGGGAAAGGAGGGGAAAGGACAGGCATTCAATTCCAGCAGGCTCCAAGGTTCACTCAGCCTTCCATCCTTTCGTAGGTCAGTAAAATGAGTAACTAGCTTCTGGGGGCAATTAGCTAACACACATTGGAAACTGCTTAATCCAATGTAGATGTGTAAATTGCTATTGCTTAAAACAATTTGTAAGCCGCTCTGATAGCCTTGTGGCTGAAGAGCAGGGTATAAATAAATAAATAAATAATTAAATAAATAAGGCAGTACCCAACTGAAGTTCTGCAGCCAGGGATAGAAGAGACTTGAGGCCACCTCCTGAATTTCCAGTGATTCACTGGAGATCTGGAAGAGTGATCCCAGTTCTCTTGACCCAACCTGCAAAACTGCAGCCAGTATGGATGCTGGCTAGTCACTGCCTCACCTCCCCACAACAAACAATCAACCAGCTTGGGGGAAATAACAATAATGAAGCTGTAGATGGATATCAGAGAGTCAGCATGGGCTAGTGGTTTGAGTGTTGAGCTAAGACACTGGGAGGCAGGGTTCAAATCCCCACTCAGTCATGGAAACTCACTGGGCGACCTAGAGCAATTCAGATTCTCTCAGTCTCAGAGGAAGGCAATGGCAAACCTCCCTCTGGACAAATGCTGCCAAAAAAACCCTGTGATCGGCTCACCCTAGAGTCACCCAAAGTCAGAAATGACTTGAAGGCACACAACAACAACAACACAAGCCTGTTTTCTCCCTTTGGCACTTCCTGGTGACTAAACATTGCATTTTGTTTCCCCTCTGGCATTTCCCAATGACTAAACATTGAATCTTCCAGTTTTGGATTTTAATTGTTTTTGATGCTTCATTTGTGTTTATTGTGATATTTATTTAGTTGGTGCTTGTTTGTAAAACACTTTATGAACTTGAATAGTAAACAGTCTGTGGCTATTTAGAATAATACTGCTGGTCCCTGCATGACAAATGTACCCGTTCCAGGCAAAAACACACATACAACACCCACACACCCAAATTGTGTCCAACAAAG
The DNA here is from genome assembly GCA_030847615.1 of Gambelia wislizenii. Lineage (NCBI taxonomy): Eukaryota > Metazoa > Chordata > Lepidosauria > Squamata > Crotaphytidae > Gambelia > Gambelia wislizenii. The sequence goes on from JAUMIR010000007.1 coordinate 39,627,268, forward strand.
CCCTGGTCTGAGATATGCCAAACAAGCATAGCAAATGATTTGAATGTTAGCTTTATCAATGATGATGATGATGATGATGATGGAAAATTGTTAGAAAACTTAAACAGTTACTTTTTGGAAGTAATTAGTTCCCATTATTTGTTATGATGTTTGAAAAATAATTAATTGTTATGTGTTACAGGCTTTAAAAAGGAACCTGTTCCATTGCTCATTACCTTTTGTACTTTCTTAATTTTAAAACAAAACAACGTAAGATTGATCTTAGTGAATCTTCTCTGAGTTTTAGCCTGAACTTGGAAGGAGCTATCCAAGGTGCTGAACCTAATTTGGGCATAGAGTTCAGCACTTTAGCTAGATGTTTTAACATTCAGAATAAAACCTGGAATGGATTCACTAACCCAATGTCATGGAAGATACCAACAGCCACTGAAGATTGATGTGAGTGTTGTGAAACCTAACTTGGTTACACACTTTACAAACAACATCCAATTATGATGTTGTAAGTTGGATTTGACTGCAAATGACCCTGAAACACACCTTAATAGTTAGTCAGCCATCCTAAGTGATGGAGGTCTGTGCTGCTGGTGTGCAGGGCGTTGCAGGATGATGTGACCAGCCCCGCTCCCACCAGCAAATGATGCTGCAATTGACAGTTGCTACAGAATGCATGAGGGCCCCTACCTCTGCTTCTTGTAGCATCCCTTGCTGGCAGGAGGAGGCTGGTCAAGTTGTCATGCAGTGCCCCTCTCACAAGCAGCACCAACTTCTATCACTTAAGGAGCCAACTGACTCTAAAGTGGGCTTCAGGGATGGGATGGGGAGATAAAGCATAGCCACGGCATTGCTGCTACATTTCAATTATAAAAAAACAACTTTTTGAAAAGTGACTAAGAAGCAACACTTGTTGCACGAACAGGGTAAATTCATTCCCCATTCATCACATTGTTTTTCTTACTGTTGGTTTGCATGCTCATTCCCAAGAAAGGGCAGCTCACTACAGGCAATTAAGTTATTCATAACTCATGACATGCAAGCCATCCACCTTTCTAATTTTAGATTGAGTTAAAGAAGGAGCAGAGTAAGGGTGGGAAATGGAAGAGGATATTTTGCTGCCACTAGGATTCCTTTTGGCCAACTTTCTCCACCCTGGCAGCAGTTCATCTGCAGAAGAAGCGATAGTTAAAACAGGAGGCTTGTCACTGCCTCATTACTATCACCACGACAGCCTCCTAAACTTCAAGTAGGGGAAAAGGAAACTGTAAATAATTTCCTTTTCCTGGGATTGCAAATAACGTCAAGGCCCCAACCCTTTTGCTACACACTGTAGCAGAGTTTGCCCAATTAAGGTGGGCTGGTGTCCTTCTCACACTCCTGATTCTGAAGCGGTCCATCACAGCAACTGCCCATCAATTAAAACTGCAGCCTCCTCTTGGACACTGCTAGTTGAGTCCAGTTGTTGAGAAAACAGAGGGAAGGGTAATTATCCCAAGGAGCAGGAGGGACAGACCATAGACCTCATCCCGCTCCACTGTTGTTTGATTAGCAGGCAGCGCAATGCCTCTGGAGACCGAGCCACATGAAAAATTCAACAGACAGAAAATGTGCAAGTGACTCGCTAAACATCATTAGCACACTGGGCCAGGGTGGTGCAGGGTAGGTGGGAGGAGAGGCCCTTTTAAACAAGCACAAAGGGTACTTACTGACTGGGGATGCTAAAAGCCAAATGGCCTGGGAGGGAGAATAGGAGCAGGGGCACAGGGAAGAGTGCCCATAGGTCTATAGGCAAGGGGCAGCAGCAGTATGGATTCAGGGGCTTAGTGAGTGCCTGGAGTAAAGCAGAGGCCTTCCAGTGCAGATGGGGATATGGTGGAGGTGGCCATGTTAGTATAGGGGGCTAAATACCTTGAAAGGCACCAGATCCTGTCTGTTCTTCGAAGCTAAAGCAGAGTCTGCTCTGGTTAGTTCTTGGATTGGAGACCACAAAGGGATACCAGGTGCTTTAAGCTATATTTCAGAGGAAGGAACTGGCAAAAGCCACCTCTGAACATTCCTTATCTAAGAAAACCCTATGAAATTCATAGGGCCTCCATAATTTGATTTGAAGGTGCACACGCACACAAATACACATGTCATGTCAGTAAATCCCTCTGAGCATATTCAAAGCTTTAAAGGAGCTGTCTTAGGTGCTGAATCTACTTTTCAACATCTTGGATAGCTCTTGGAGTGGACTCACTGGAGTAACTAGCTTCTATTCTATGGAAATCAGCAAGAGGCATGGAGATAGGGAAGATGTCTTTTACCTAAAAACAACAACAACAACAACACTGACCCATCTAGCCCATGAGTGCCATTAATGGCTCTGCAAAAAACCAGATCAGGGCCCTTCCACTGCCTGAGAGACTTTTCAGTTGAGTTGCTGCAAGTTCACCTGGGAACCTTCTACATAGACATCTATTTATTAGTGACATTTCTATCCTGTTTTACTCCAATGAATGCATCATCATACATAGCCCTTCTCCTCCTTACATTACCATCACAAGAACCCTGGGAAGTAAGTCAGGCACAGCGAGAGAGATTCAGAGAAGGACTGGCTCAAGGCTACATAGCTCACTAGGTGAGGCTCACTAGGAACTGGCACCAGGATCTATACCACACTGGGATACACAAAGAAGCCTTTTGCATTGTGGCCACTGGTTGTTCTTTTTGGTATCTGCTGAATTACAGTGACCCTGTGAATGAGAGACCTCCAAGAACCTGGTCATCAACTGTCTTGCAGACTCAGAGCTGTGTCTTCCTTCATTGAATCAATCCATCTATTGTGTGGTCTCTCTCTTTTTCTACAGCTATCCACTTTACCAGGCATAACCTTCTTTTCCTAAGAGTCACATCATCTTCTGATGTGTCCAAAGTACAACAACTTCCATTGAGTCATTTTGGCTTCTAGTGATAATTCAGTCTTTTATTTGCTGCCAAGTCAGCTTTGACATATGGTGACCCTATAAATTAGAGACCTTCATGATTCCCAGCCATCAATACCCCAGTTTGTTCAGGTCATGCAAACTCAGGCTATGGCCTCCTCAATCTGTATTGTAGTCTTCCTCTTCAACTTTTCAAGGTATTATCATCCGTACCAATGAAATATATCTCATGATGTGTCCAAAGCACAATGGCCTCCGGTCATTCATTTTGACTTTTAGGGAGTGTGCAGATTTGATTGGTTTTAGGACTCATTTATTTTAACTTTGACAGTCCATGGTAACTGTCGTGCTCTCCTATATCACTTGCTAGGACATATGAGATGGAGGGTGTGGTTTATTCATGCATTGCTTGCAGACTTTCCATAGGCAACAAGTTGGCCTTTGTGGAAACAGGAAGCTGAACTAAAGATTGGCCTTTGGTCTGTTCCATCAATGGCTCTTCTTGTGTTCTCATGAGATTAAGAAATGGAGAGGTGTAACTGAATAAAAGTTCCTTTTTATTTTTTGTAGAAGTGTCAAAACATCCCCAGACTGCTTTTTTTTTTTTTTTTTTTGGTACTGCAGCCAAAAAATGTTTCTGAAACCTATCATCTCAGCTCAGAGCTGCTTTACCTTTCCCTTTAAAAAAAAATCACAATGTGGTTCCAGTTGCATCAATGTTCTAGCAATCATGGTGCCTTAGTTATAGCATGATTTAAAAGATAGGAAAGTGCACAGTCTCCGACAAGCCACATTTGTCTATGTATAAATAGTAGCCATTCAGGTCTAGCATGTCATCAATCCCTCTAGTGTGAGGCGTTCGTGCTTCACTTTAAACAGCCCCAGAAGAAAGACGTTGGCTTCTCAGCTCCATGATTTGATGGCTGATCGGTTCATTGCCTGAGTCAGGAAGCTGCATTTGTATTTACAGAATGAGCCTGTGACTCGGCCGATGCAATCATTTGCTTGAGCTCACCAGGAAATGGTGTATAATACCTGACCTTAAATGGGAAACAGCTAAAGAAATATTAGCACACAGCATGCTGGGAGCAGCCTCTGTCATTTACAATCATAAGAAGTTCCTTTCAGCTGAGTGATTCTCCATCTGAATTATCCCAGGCAAGCGGGGTGACCTGGACAAAGAGAGAAGCAAGCTGGAGCTTCCTCTAAGTTCATTAGAAAGGATCTTTCAATAGATCAGAGTCCACTGGCTCCACCAAGTCACCAGCCAGCATGTGAAACTCACAAGAAGGGGATGATGATGTTGGCCTTTCACTGTTGTTTGCCTCCACCGTTGAGAATTCAGAGGCAGGTCCCTTCCATACCAGGAAATGGGCAGGGCTATGTAGGCTGGGTGAGCCAGCGCCAACCCACTATATGGCCAAGATCCTGTACAGCAGGTTACAGTGTCACAATTTTGCAGGTGGAACTGCGATATGCAGGTTGCCCCCCATATCTGTGGGGGATACGTTCCCAGACTTACCATTTATACAGTGGGTCCTTGGTATCTGTTGGAGTTTGGTTCCAGGACACCCCATGGATACCAAAATCCATGGATGCTCAAGTCCCATTATATACAATGGCATAGTAAAATTGTGCCCATAGTTTAAAATGGCAAAATCAAGGTTTGCTTCTTGGAATATTTTATTTTATCTTATTTTATTTTGGAATATTTTCAAGCTGTGGATGGTGGAATGCCAAACCCATGGATACAGAGAACCAACCGTAAATGAAACCATGAATAATAGTGAACTCTAGTAAAATAAAGGACTTCCGGTGCAAAAATACCATAGAGTTGCATTGGAGGACCTAGCAATTCCCTCTAGGCACTTTCCAGTGCAACTCTATGGTATGTGTCCCTGTTTTTTCAGCCATGGATAACTGAAACCATGGATGTTGGTTCTGCAGATGTGGGAGGGTGGGGTTGACCTGTGTTCTCTCAACTCTCCCTGGACTCAACATTTAGCAACTGCAGTTTCATCCAACCCCACGACCACTCAGTGGTTGGTGGAGTGTGGAGAGATCAGAGATTTGTCCCCATATCCAGCTAGTTTTGTCCTCATAGCCAGACACAAACTAGTCACTTCATCCTCTTCAGTCACTTTGCTGGCTCATCTGCATAGTAACGTAAGAGCAGCCCCCTACTGGATATGGACATTATGGAACTGCCCAATTCTCTCATTCCTGCAGATGTAAGGCTACTTATAAAGGCGTAAGTTCCCAAAAGGATTCCATCCATAATCTATTTACAAAAGCAACAAATAAAATTGCAGCAAATACAAGACCTGTTTCACCTATATATATATATAAAAATCAATTTTCAAAGGCCTGCTAAAATAAAAAGGTGTTGAACTGCTTGCAGAAAGCTAGTGAGGAGAGTAATCATCTAGGATCTCTGGAAAGGGAGTTCCAGAGCATGAGAGCAGCCACTGAAAAGGATCTGTCTCTCATGTTCCCACCATATGAACCTGTGAGGATGGTGGGACAGAGAGAAGGGTCTTCCCAGATCTCAAAACACAGGCAGATTCTTATGGGAGAATAAAGTCCTTCAAATAACCTGGACCTGAGCTGTATACTATGTTTCCCTTACATGTCTCCTTCCCTTTCTAAAGTAAAATATCTGAATATTTTAGCCTTCCCTTATAAGGGTAGCTGCACCCTGTTCAATTTAGCTGCCTACTGTATCCTAAGCCTTAATTTTAATTGATATGGCCAAGCAGTACCCATTCCGAGTACAGCTTTTTAAGAAAGAAAAGAACCAAAAGCTATAGCTTCAAGAGAATATCTAGTCACTAACAATGGAATTTTCTGCCCAGGAAACAGCATTGTCTGCACAGAAATATTTTCTGCACACAAAACAGTATTTCTGCAAATAAACATGATTCTTTGTGCAAAAAAATGACATGTCTTCTGCAGAAAATCCCCAGTTTCTAGAGCAAAAATAGAAAATTTACACAGAATAAGCCCTAAACCATGACATGCCTTTCAATACTACAGTTTTTGATGGGCTAGACAAGAAGATATAATGTGGATTGCTGTGCATTAATGCAAATTGACAGCAGTGTTCATTTGTCTTGCTGGTCCTTTGGCAAAATCACTGGTATGCGAAGCTATCCATGTTTGAAGTGCACACGCAGCATCAAGATGGTGGCCGAGAGTGAATTACTCATGTTATTATTCTCCACAAATTGTCACCACTGTACAGTATTTTTTTAAAAAAAAAAATTGTAAATCAAAGGTGCACAAGTGCAACCTTCCACTTTAAAAAGCTGTTTGGTCACCTCAGCACAGTGAAAAAGGGTATGATTGATGCTGTGGCAATTCAAAATGGTGCTTCTAGCCACTTCATTGCCAGCAAGCCCACACACATACATAGAACTAATCAGCTTTCCACTTCCACCCTTGCCCAAGAATGCACTGTCATATGAACCGGATGTCCAAGTGAGTGGAAATGTGCATTTCCATGCTTTAAAAGAAAACTGTAGTTTTTGGAGTTTTTGCCCCTCTTCTGAATAACGTAAACCACAGCAGGATCTCATTGGGGCAAAAGGTATTCTCCACAAATTCTATTAGGATTTTTTTAACACCATCTAGACAACACAGATGACTTACTTGTAGCAGGAAGAAAATTGCTGAAATTTCTCATTGCTTCCTTTGAGAAGGAAATTAGCAAAGAATTTTATTCCAAACCATAATCCCCAGTCAGCTTCTGTTTTTCCAGAAGAGGTGTGCCCCAAAGTTTTCTATCAGTCATCCCTGTTTTTCCTCTCCCTTCCCAATCTTTGTTCTCCTGGTATGGATGTAACGTGGAGGCTGACAGCATCAGATGGATACTTCTGATGCTCGAGCCAACTTGGTGGAAATTATTTATGAAAGGAAGTGGGATACAAAACTGCTTGACATTTTAAAAGGAATCATTAACATGCACTTGTGGAGAATCAGATCTGGAGTAGCTAAAAGTTTTCCCCCATCCCAGTGCTTAATTAGAGGCCAGACTGCCTGCATTTAATGTTCATGAAAAATTTAACCCCCAACTGCTTTTACTGACTGAGAATCAAAAGACAGAACCAGAGATGTACAAGGATTGGAACTGGAGCCAGGAGGCCAAATGTATGAATAAATCACATTCACTGAAGGGGATGGGCTCAGGTCAAAGAATCACAGGAGATGGCCATTTGTGCTTAACATACCTAGAACCCCTACTGTGGTTTGAACTTCCAGATGTGAAACAGGCAGTGCATGGCTCAAAGCTGTGTGTCTCCTTTTGTTTTTCATCTGCTCAGCACTTCTCTTCCCAAGTTCCAAAATTCACTCTTTTGCCAAGGGTGCAACAGCCTTTTGGGGCTCTAACAGCCACCATGTTATCTGGCAGTGATTTGCACATTCACAACTGAGAACATATCAGTGACAAACTTCATAGACTTTTCGGTAGCAATGCCCAATATAGGGAATTTCCTTCCTTCTCCAGTGAGGTTCACTTGGTACCCACTACACTGGCTGAGGTTCTACACCAGACTTAAACAGCATAAATCTCCTCCCAGTTGTGTTATGCATTGGCATGACTACCAGGCAATCCTTGTGGTGAATGGCAACATTGCACAAATGAATGGACATCTGAACATGCAACTGAATGAACCCACATGAACACGTACCTCTGCTATGTATGAAACCCCCTTTTGAATGCAGATAAACAGGTAAACATGGCTAAGCACTTCCGTACAGGAACTAATGCATGCATATGACGCCTACAGGGTTCTGGTCAATGTGTTAACTGTGTCTCTCCAGCTTTTTCAGTTGCACATTTCAAAACTGTTTGAACTGTTGATTTCAATGTCAAGATCCTACAATATGATTTTAAAGATGTGGTTGTTGTATAGATTGTATTGTGCCCTGGTTTAGGAACTGTGCGACTGAAGGGCAGCACGTAAATTTTTTATTATTATTTAGCTATTTAGTTATTTATACCCCGCTCTTCAGCCACAAGGCTATCAGAGTGGCTTACAAATTGTTTTAAGCAATAGCTACTTACACATCTACACTGCATTAAGCAGTTTCCAATGTGTGTTAGCTAATTGCCCCCACAAGCCGGGTACTCAATTTACCAACCTACGAAAGGATGGAAGGCTGAGTGAACCTTGGAGCTATCTGGAATCGAACTTGCAACATGGTGGCTTGCAGTACTGGCATTTAACCACTGCACCACCAGGGCTCCCTGGTGTTAGCACAACCTGTGGTTTCTAAACAGGCTTCAAACCATGGCTTCATAGCCTAAGTTAACTGCCCTTTTCAAACCATGGAAAACAAGCAATGTGGGGCTGTAGTTAGAACATTGGACTAGGATTAGAAAGAGCTGGATCCCCATCCTCACTCACTCATAAGGTGATCTTGGGACAGTTTCTATATCTCAGCCTCACCTGCTTCATGCAGTTGCTGAGAAGATGAACTGAAGAGGGAGGAACCCTGCATGCTTTGAAATCCTTGGAGGAAAGCTAGGAGGTAAACATTGCAAATCAAATCAAAGTAATAAATAAGTGTGAGCTGGCAGCCATTAGTGCAGAAGTAAAGGCTGATTTGTTGTGACATCTGAATGCAAAGTCATGTTTTCTGCTGTAGTTTGCTCAGATGCTCCAAAGTTGGGGGGGGGGAGAAGAAAAAAGGAGAAAAATGAAACCATTTCCAATTGATCTGCTCCCCCCACTACCACAATTGTAAAGCTGTGCTCATATTTTGCTGCTCCAGAAGGTAGAACCTGAACCAATGAATTCAAACCAGAAGAAAGGAGATTCCAATTCAGCATTAGCAAGAACTTCATGATGGTAACAACTGTTTGACTGTTAAATGGCCTGCCTTGAAACATGGTGGACTCTCCTTCGTTGGGGATTTGTAAAGAGATTCAACAGCCACTTCTCAGGGATGCTTTAGCGGTGGATTCCTACATGGCAGGGGGTTAGACTAGATAGCCCTTGGGGTCCATTCCACCTTTATGATTTTATGAACTGAGTCCTCTTAGTTAGTACCTAATAGAGTTGATCCATTGACTCAGTTGTTGGCTGGTGATACAACACCCACTTGTTCATTCTGTCTCTCCTCCTCCTCCTCTTCTATTTATCTCCCACTCTTTCACCCACTTCAGGACTCAAGGCTACTTAGAGCAGATTTTAAAAAATTAGTTAAAAATTTACAAAATACAAAAGATAAAAGTGATTGAACTATCAACAAAGTCAGAGATAGAAAATCCAGCACCTCACCCAAGGCCCAGCCTGCCTAAACAATCAGTCCTCAAAGGCCTGTCAAAACAGAAAAGTCCTCACCTGTTCATGGAAAGAAAGTAGGGAGGATTTAGGAATAATAATACAATTCAGCACTGCGTCTCAAATGAATGAATGAGCATTTGATTACAATGAACAGTGTTAGTTTCTTCTCTTTGTACATACAGAGAGAGAAAAATGAGGAACAGGGAAATAATGTGGATCTTTTGGCCCGTTGCTGGATGGGCTTTTTCCATCTCTATATGCTGTCCTTCCCCTCTTCCTCTCCAACATACTGCTGTGGCAGCAAATCCTAAAGGTACACCTTGGCATTGCTGTTTCAGTCTTGTGAAAACCAGCAAAAAAATAATAATCTGTACTTTCCCCTCCACATCCTGAATGACTGCTGAGCCAGGGCCTTGCCTAACTTTGCTCTGGATAGGTAGTTAAGGAGCTAAAACTGTTTGCAAGGACTTATGGAGGAAGCTTGGCATTCAGCATCATATGAGGAACAGTAACTACATCCAGGATGGAACACAACAGTCAAAAATCCAATTGCTAGTTCTACCTAGAGTAGACCCACTGAATTAATAGGAACTTGGGAAGTGTGTGGCCAGCATCCTGTTGGTGTCTCACATATGTGTAAGTGTAAGTTACACATGATCAAGCCTCATTTTGGACAGGGTGCAGAGAAGGCTGTTCTCTTGCTATGTTCAAAAATCTCCCACTGACCAGCACCTGTCAAGACCCTAGAAGGGCTCCTGCTGCCATTACATACCAGTAGGAAGGGGTGGGAAATGTAGGAAGTTCTAACAATGAAGATTCAGCTGCTCTGGGCTCCCTGGGGAAGGAAAAGGTGTGAGTGCAATCCATTTGAATGTGCACCTCGTTTCTTCCCCCAATTGAGCTGTGACCAGCTGCTTCTCCATGGTCTGAACCACCTCATGCCCACCCACACTTCCCAAAAAAGTAAGCAGTAGCAACAGTTCCTCCTGGGTTTTGACAGCTGCCAGGCAGTAAGACAGAATTGCATGCGCAGAGCTATGATAGTCACGGTATGCGGCGCCACTTCAGAGATACTTGTCAATGATCAGCACTCTGCAGAGCTCACAGGTCAATAATCAGCACGTTGGAGAGATCCCAGCAAGTCCATCCTGGCTGGAGTTAATTCTCTCTTCACAGAATGCGGAGAGATGACCAGAGATTTTTGCAACAGAACTGGGGATCACGACATTATACCCGAGCTGTTCCAGTCTGAGTCAAATGCTGTTGTGTGGTCTTCACCACTGGCAGAGTCCGAAAGAAGTGTTTCCCATTGCTTGCCACTTTCTGAAGAGTTTCTAGAAAAGACAGAAATAGGTTGTAGTCTCTGGGCAGAAATATGGTCCTGGTCCCAAGCTCACTGGAGGGAAAAACATTCTTCCTACATCAGACATCTTCAGAAGCAGTGACCAAAAAGATCTAAAGGCCTGCAGAGCTCTATTATCATAGTATGTTTAATATTAAACTAGAAACAGAGGGCAATATTTCTATAACTTCTAGGTTTGACTACTATTCTCACCAGATCACTTATTACTGTCTAATTATTCTTATATTTAATGTATGATTTTAATAAATATATGATATTTGTCTTTGATGTGTTAATATGTATTTTTACTAAAATGCGTGTGTTTTATATGATGTCTTATTGGTCTGTTTACTGCAAATCAAGAGAAGGAGGGGTAATATTCTCTGCATCTGAGGTGGGTAAATCTGGAAGGTCCAGGGGTCCATTTTCTTCCCCTTGAATTTTCAGGATGCTACATGGATTGCCAAAAATATTCCCAAAAAAGCAAAGGTAACAACTAGAAGTCTCCTACTGGTTTCCAAAATAGGTAACTTTCCCCCCATTTTAAACAGTTTAGAAGAGGCAGCAACCAATTTGGAAAGTGAATTGATCCTGGAGGATTTCAGCAGAATCAATTCATTCCCCCCCCCTTTTTTTTTTATCCAGAAAAAAGACAACCTGGGACATCTGGAGATGTCAAGGGCCACAAAAGCAGCCTTGGGGACCCCATTCAGCCCCAGAACCATCCTGCCCTTCCTCTGCCTGCTGCTGCCCTTGAAGGCAACCAAAAAGCATCAGCTCATCCAAACGATTTCTGTGTCTTTCCTAGCAGATGTCAAGAGAGAGATACAAATTTGGCCGCCATGCAGTCAGTGGTGGCTGGGGCCTCCTATGTCAATGGGGGCAGTTAATTCATGCCTTGTTTTTGTCTGAACTTTCAAGGCACTTCCCAAGGCACTGAACCAATTTGGGGGATACATCTTGGATTGGCCCTTGGAGGCTCAGGTGAAAACCCAGGCCGATTGACCTCTTCCTTTGCAGGGAAGGCACCAGCCTCCAGACTCACTAGACTCCCTTCCCCCCTTCTCTCTCCTTGTCTTTGTTGTTGTTGTGTGCCTATTTGCTCAGGGAGGCCATTCTCCAAAAGAGATTCATGCAGGGGTGCACCAGGGAGTATAACTAGATCGGAGGGGGTGAACCAGGGAAAAAGCCAAGAGAAGGGAAATTGTGTCTCTTCCCAGAGAGTTCTTCAAGTAAAGGTTTTGAGGGCCAAGGCAAAGGACACTGTACCAACCCAAGTCCATCTTTCTTGAAGGCTGTGCAAGGCACAACCTCGAATGGGTGAGGAAGGCTGAGGGAGGAAACCAGACAGCCTCTCCCCCTTGGCAAAAGCTCCATTTGGAGGAGAAGGGGTGAAGTAATGAATGTCCCTCTCTTTTTCTGTTGTTGTTGTGTGTCTCCAAGTTGTTTCTGACTTATGGTGACCCTATCATGGGGTTTTCTTGGCAAGATTTGTTCAGAGGGGGGTTGCCCTTGCTTCCCTCTGAGAGGAGTGTGACTTGCCCAGGGTCACCCAGTGGGTTTCCATGGCTGAACAGGGATTTGAACCCTGGTCTCTGGAGTCATAGTCCAACTCTCAAACCACTGCACTGGGCTGGCTCTCTGATATACATCTACTGCTTCATTATTGTTATGTCACCAAAGCTGGTTGACAGTGTGGTTATGTGTTGGATCAGCTCTTTAAATTAGGGGTGGGCAACTGTGTGCAGGCCAGAAGCCAGTTTTTTTCCCTCACCCCTGATAGGTCACACACAGCAAGCTCAAATGCCACTGTTTTCCTCTGCAGCCCCTCTCAAAATGGTGACAGGAAGGGCAGGGGTCTGACTTCATGCAGCTCATTGTCTATAATCTTCCAAGTGGTGGTTGTGTTAATCTGTGCAGCAGCAAATCAACAAGGAGTCATCTGGTACTGTTTAGGCTGAGCGGTTTATTATAGCATGAGCTTCCATGGATTACAATTAGGATGGAAAGCATATTTATTTCAAAAATAGTCAAGAAACCCTGATCAGCAGAATCCTGTACTGACAATAATGTTTGCAGTTCAGGATTTATTCTGCACAAAATTCTGCCACAGCTGTTTTGCATGGAAAACGGCATTTTCTGTGCAGGAAATGGCTTTTTCTGTGCTGAAAATAAAGGTTTGCTGTTATCTGTGTTTTCCTGTATCCACAGTAAGTCCAGAACCAAACCCCTGTGAATACAGGGGTCCAACTGTACCTATATTTTCTGTTATTGCATCCTTTATAGTCTATTTCTCACCAAATTAATCTGTTTGTCTTGGTGGTTTAGCCTTACTTCATCATAACCTTTGAACCCAAATTGAGCAGGAACTCAGTAGATGAGGTCCTCCAGATCAATATACCATGTAATACACCCACCCCTCTGGTCCAAAAAATAAAAGCAAACCGTTTTTTCCTGACAAATGATTTACACAGATGACACTGTGGATGACCTGACTCTGTCCCATTTGAATTAATTCCAGCATCTGAGCTCCCATTTCTATTAAAACTCAATTTACTGTGGGGTGGGGTGGGATCTGGAAGGTAATTATCAGCCCCGTGCCTTAAATCACTCCATCGCTGAATTATTAAAGGGAAGAATTAAAAATAATCAGCCTTTTCCATTATACTTCATAGAGTGGAAATTAAAGGTGTAAGACTGTTTTGTCTTTGCCTCAAATTTAAGTATTCATTTTGAAGATTTATGAAGAAATTGAAATTATTCTCTCCGCATGCTTCGCTCAAACCCCTTTGTGAGCAACGCAGGCGTGCATGTATGAAATAATTTGAGAAAACCCACTCTTGTAAAATCAGGAGGAAAAAAGGGGGACAGGAAAAAAGGATTTAATATTTATAAAAAGAAGAGTGCGGTAGGGTGTTTTGCATTTTAATCTCTTTCTTTCTTCTGCACAATTACACCTCTGAGTGATATGCCAGGAGAGAGATTAAGCGGCCTACTAATTTCAGACAGGCAGTTGTAAAATGCTGGGTTGGCCCTTATAGAGGAAAAACATCTCAGGCTTGTTTCTTTGACTTTTGGGAAATAATATTGTTTGCTTTTAATAGTCCTGGGACAAAGATACTGAGGCACTGGTACATCTGTTTTGATCAATTGTCCCTTTAACCTAGATCTTGGAAAATTTCCTTTTTGAGACCATAACTCCCCAAAGCCTCAGCCAACATGGCCATGGAACCCAGTTTGGACTACAGCTCCCAGAATCCTGAAGCCAACATGGCCACAGAACTCAATTGAGACTACAACCCCAGCCAACATGCCCATGGAAACCAGTTTGGACTACAACCCCCCAAATCCCCCAACAAACATCGCCATGGAACTCAGTTTGCAATTCCCAGAAGCCTTCAACCAGCATCATTGTTTGGGGGTGAGTCATTCTTCATTTAAAATACACAGTGTGTGTGTGTGCGTGTGTGTGAAAATCTGTTAATCTCAATACCACTACCTTTTCTTAAGAATCAATTGCATTTTCTTCCCATCCTCTTTTTTCCCCTCATATCAAGTTCTAAGACTTTACATGGATGGGTTTTCTGCACATTCCCCCCCCCAATGTGGGTATTGTTTTATCCACTTGACCTAATGTACACATTTTATCCATTGAATGAAGCATGTTTGCTTTTTTTAAGGGTGTGCCTTTGTAGCCATTCCCATTTTCCAAAGCACACATCACTTTATGCACAATTGATTTTTCTGAAAGTGAGGCCCATCACCCTCACAAATGTGTGAATTCTGTAGGGGAGGTTTGTTTCTTTTCAGTATTCATCTAAAAAGGTGCATAAAGGCTACTTCAGCCAAGACTGTTAAATCCAATAAAATACTTTGCCATCCCTAATGCTGCAGGAAATTTTTTCTTCTCCAATGGCCCATTCACACTACGCAGTTACAGTGCTGTGACTGCACTTTAACTGCCATGGCTCCATCCTATGGAATCCCTGGGATTTGCAGTTTAGGGAGGGATATTTAGAATTCTTAGCCAGGAAGCTCTTCTAGTGCTTCACCAATCTACAAGCCCCAGGGTTCCATAGGATGTTGCCATGGCAGTTAATGTTGGAAAATATAGTTTGCAGTCCAATAAGTGGAAATGGTTTTGCTATTGAAGTGTTAACTGAGAAGGCATATGAGATGAACTGATGTAACTTCCTGAAGTTTTACTATTGGGTAATCTGGGATGAAGGGGAGTGTCTGAGGGTTCTTCTTTGTTCCAGAAGCCATGATCTCCAACAATCCTCATGGACCTTTGAAGTCAGAGGACCCTGAAAGGGGCATCCTGAATATAGACTTGTAGTTTTTAAGTATTTTTTAACTAGTTTTAGTCTGTTTTGATGGTGTTTTTGTTTCCTGCCACGAATGAGCTCTCTAAACTGTGAGTAAAGATGCTTTTGTACTTTTTAAACTAACTTTTGAGTCTTGAGTGTTATTTTGGTAGTTAAACAACTTGGGAAAAGACAAAGGGTGTTTGGTTACTTGCTAAGCAGTGTTTTTACATGTATGCTAACATCCTGACGCTAGATGCTGCTGTGTTAACTCTGAACTCTGCTAAACTGGCTGTATTATCCACTAACGTGTGAAGTACAGTGTGGATGTTTAAACAGGGACAAAACACCCTGATATTTTAAACAGTGTATTTTCTACACAATCCAATAGTTAAAGAGGTATATCCTGACATATAGCACTATAACTGTGTATTGTGAATGGGCCTCAGCAGGTGAAATGCAATGTCATTGAAACCACACCAGAGAAGAGAAGGGGTCAGCACGCTGCCCATGAGGCACTGTGATCCTGATGGAAATATGGACAGGAGAGCATGCCTGCTATTAATTTGAACATGGTGCCTAATGGGATATTTAACATCCCATTAAATGTGCTCCTCGGGCAAAAGCATTTCTCATCACCTGCCATCTCAGGGGTAGGGAAACCTTTGACTCTCTAGATGTTTTAAACTGCCTCCCTGCAGCAGCAAGTCACTTCCATGCCAGTGGGGAGGTGAGTCCACTCAAGGTTTTAGTGTGAATGCACTAGGTTTCCCCCTGAACTTTAAAGGATCTATCCTGACCCTCTTTTCAGAATAGGCTTCAGCCTCTTGCATAGCTTGTTTCAATACAGAGTGGAGTCCCTATTCTGCTTTCACAGAAGCTACCATCTGCTACTGCATGCATTCAACTACATGCTGCCTTCTGGAGTGTTAACAAGCCCTACTACCCCTCCCAGGAGGTCTCATAAAAATGTTTCATAAACCAGAAATATTGGACACATCTAAGGCCATGTGGCTGGTAGACCAGGTATATTATGGGGCGGTCTAAGGCTACAATGACCGGAAGGATATGGCTATCATATAAGGGCATGAAAACCTAAGTTGGGATCATGAGGAAAGCCCCTGGAAGTAATGGAATCTAACAAAACCTAGTCAAGAAGGGGGAATATGCTAACCCTGCTCTCTGCCTGGAAAGACTCACACCCTAAACCAATCATGCAAATAAGTGGCCTGGCATACCTCTTCTCATACTCCCTTCCTGTCCCAAACCCACAAGGTGTTCACAAGCCCATCAATGTATTGATAAATGCAGTTAGTTTCTGTTTCCCCCTCAAAAGAGCCATCTACCCATAGGTGTAGCCAGAATGTACCTTCAAGGCACAAAATGGGTTATGAATACCCCAGCCCTCACAATAGCAAAGTGTGCCACAGAATACCGTCCAAGAACCCTGCCACTCTCTTCCTCGACACATCATTCAATGGGGCTCCGCTGTGCTACCCTTAGACACTCATCTGAACCTCTATACTTTCTAGAACTTTTATTCTCCAGGGCCAGTAAATATTGCCTCTTTCTCCAGGCCTCTGTCTCCAACCCTTCCTGCTTCCTTTTTTGTTATCCTTGCATGGTTCGTAAGAATGCTTATTCTTGTGTACTAGTTTCTGTGCTTCCAATAAAAATACTTTATTTCACTTTAAATCTGGAGTGGTCTTTACAGTTACCATTGAGGCCATGATATTGAGAACACAGCTGCACTGGACAGGGCATGTTTCTAGGATGGAGGACCATCGCCTCCCAAAAATAGTACTCTATGGTGAACCTGCCACAGGTCAGAGTAAGAGGGGCACTCCAAAAAAAATGATGCAAGGACTCCCTGAAGCAACATCTTAAGCTCAGCCAAATTGATCACCAACAATGGTCCGCCCTGGCCTCACATCGGGAGGCATGGAGACACACTATCCACAATGCTGCAGCCTTATTTGAGAACTTACGACGAACAAGTCTTGAAGAGAAACGACAATGCAGAAAGAATCATAACCTGGAAACATCACCCAAGGAGACCTTCTGCTGTGCTTTCTGCAACCAGACATATTTATCTTGGATTGGCCTTTTCAGTCATCAGCACACTTGCAGAAAGCACGGGATGAGTCCTTCCTGAATCTTTGTTTGCAAAGAAAAGCAGGAGAGAGAGAGAGGTCCCTACAGTTAGTGCTGGTATACACAGGTTAAAAGATCCCTGAAGTTACTTGCCTCTCACAGGCCACCAGTTGAGCTAATAATTCCCCCAACTAATAATAGTGATTTTGTCATCATGGGTGGGCTCCCCACAGACCCCACCACCACCACCTCTTCAGGTAACAGAGGACAGCACATATCTATATACAAAGTTGTCACAATGTCCTTACTGGCAAGGCTTCTCTGCTGCAAGATGGAATTAGTAAAATCCCCCCCACCCTGCCTCCATAGTACTATATGGGGAAACTGAGGAACAGGTTCAGTGGTTGGGACTGCAGTTGTAACTCAAAGCCGTAGCCACATGGGGAGGGGGAAAATGAAGGCATTGCCCTCCAAATAAGCATTCTTCACCTCCTCAGTGAACTTCCCCTTCAGTTCCCAACTTTCTAGCATTGCAGAGAGTGAGACTTTGAAAATTGGTCCCACATCTAGAATTCTTACATTTTCTGTGTTTGCATTCCGTTGGTCACTTTGCCTGCCTCTTTTCTTGGGATGCCTACACCATTGTTTCTAATTGTTCAACTGCAGTCCCAAGTTGCTGTAATGCTACAAATTTGGGGACAGGAGGAAAAATTCATTGGGGAGGCATAATTCATATCTAGGGGAGCAATGCCCACTTCTCTTCCTTCCCATGGAGCTATACCTTGGTGAAGATGTGGGGATCCTTCTGGAAAAGAAAGCTGATTACCCTAAATCATATGTTTAATCTGGTTGAAGCAGTGACTTACTTCATCAGCTTACAATACATTCTTGGGTGCCTGTAACTGCAGGCATTTGTACATTGTGTGAGAGGGAGGGAGGGAGAGACAGGTAGAGAATATGACCTTTGGCAAGTCATTTTTTTCCCTTCCTCTTTATACTTAGTTTTCCCCCAGTTCTCTCCAGTTTAGGAAGTAGAATTGCAGCTGGGGTGAGATGCATGGTAGAATTATAACTCACAAGGCCTTTGGAGAATTTTAAAAGGAAAGGCCCAAGAGAAGATGAAGTCTTATTATAAAGGTTGTAAGTTCTTTCCAGGCTCTTAAAGGCCTAATAAATTCCCAGCCCAGGAGACTTTTGCTGTTGGAGATCCATGCAGAATACAGGTAAGAAGGGAAATGCCAAGAAACAGAAGGCTCAAAAGCTGTGAGACTAGACTAGAAAGAGTTCAGAGCAGTTGGTGTGGGGCATTAGGGCAACTGCAACAGAACCTACCAGTGACAGAGCTCTGAAAAATAACAATTATGCTCCTGACTCCATTTGGAACAGTTGCTATAGAGCTATAGACCAAATACCATAGAAAACAACACGGGTTGCTTCTTTTGTCTCCTGTTCCTTCGTTCATCTCAGTCAGGCGTTAGGGGAGAAAATGGAGGGATTTTGATCCTGGGATCCATCTAAAATGGCAACAGACAGTTTTAATTTCTGGCTAATTTCACAGAGAGCAAAGAAGGGTAGCAAGAATGACACACCTGGGCAATTCGGGATAAGAAAAAAATGGTCAGACAGGCTGTATTGGCTGCTAGGAAAGGAAGAGGCATTTTTTACACAGTCTAAAGCTGCACTGATTTCAAAATTGCAAATTCCTCCCCACAGAACTGTTTTCTACACACTTTACCATGGCTAAGAATAACCAAAGAATTCCTTTCTGTGTAGGCTCTGCAATTTGGTGTGTTAAGGAGCCAGATGGGGTGCTGGCTCATGAGTAGACCTACTGGAGAAAATGCTGCTCATGAGAATGAAATAAGAGTCAATGTGTAGAGTACCCTTCACACGTCATAATTTTAGTACCATAATTCCACTTTAACTGCCCTGGTTCCATCCTATGGAATTCTGTGAACTTGCAGGCATTATAAAGAGGCATTCAGAATTCTCAGCCAGAGAGCTCCAACACCTCAGAACACTACAAATCCCAGAATTCCATAGGATGCAGCCATGGCAGTTAGTGGAATCATAGTGCTATAACTGTGTACTGTGAAAAGGCCTCGGCTGTTGTGAAAAGAAAAGAAAAGAAAAGTGAATTCCATGTTTGCATAATAAAATGGGAGTTGAAAATGAAATTGGCAGAATAACATAGCCAAAATAAAAATCCATGGTGTTATAATATCTAGAATACCATGAACATTGTTGGTCACTGTACCTAAAAAGGACATTGTAGAAAAGGAAAGGGCAACCGCAGTGATCAACAGCCCTCTGAGAGATGGTTACACCATTTGGTGCTCTTTGCCATAGAAACAAGGTAAGAGGAGATGCTGTATAATACTGGTTTATAAAATTATGCATGGTATGGAGAAAAGAGATAAGGAAGACGTTTTTTTCCTTTCATAATATGAGAACATGATGATGATGATGATGATGATGATGATGCAATGACACCATCCATTAACCCTTCTCTCAGAGGCACTGGAGGGGAGAGAAGACTTTTCTCCTGCTACTTCCTGCAAGTTTGTGGTTGGAATGGATTGAATGGCAATGCACAGGCCAAGCCAGCCAGTCTTTGCCTTGGCTCCTGTCACATGGCTGCTCCATGACAGGGAGGTGGTTGGCTGAGCAGCCTTCAAGCCTTTGCAGGGCCCCTGTGAGGACATTGTGGACCCCTGGGAGTCCCTGGACCACAGGTTAAGAATCACTGATATAGACAACTGAATAGTTGTCTAGGTAGGCTTTTGGACTGACCCAACCTGGATCATCTGATGTTCTCATGTTCTTAAAATAGGACAAAATGAACAAAACATCCAGGCCATTGTGAAAGAAGGCCTGGTCACCACCACAAAAATGTGTTGTCCTGGTGTTTGGCCCTACATGCATGGCCTAGCAGAGGAAAATTCAGGCTGCATTTGACATTGTAGGCCTGGTTTAGAATGGGCCAAAGGAGAGTTTTCCCTTAGTAGCTAGAGGGTGCAGGAGGGGATGAGAATGTCAACCTAAGGCCACAGAGATAAACATGTTTCCATACATCCCAGCACCTGGTACGATAATTGGCATGAGAAAATTTCTCCCTCCTCCCCCCGGAGCCAATCCACCATCTTCTCGAAGGTTCAGTAGGAGGAACACATATAAGGTGATGTCAGATGAAGGCTTGCGCTTTGCAGCAGCAATGCTACTTAGTGTAGCCAGTTCGTGTATGTATCTTCTTGCCTTCTTCCTATGTCTGATTGATGAGAGTATGCCTATTCTGCTTTTCTTTTCTTTTTTTAATTTTATTCTTTATTAGGTAAGAATAGATAACTCCTTTATCCAACGTTTTCCTTTGTTTCCATATTTCTACATTTATATATTTATATTTTCATAATTTTCCACTTTATATCTATATATAGTAGCTCCTTATTATTTAATTTGTTACCATATATAAAGATACATAATAAAAATTAACAAAAAAAATGAATAACACACAACAGATGAAAACAAAAACCACTTCTTCAACGTCACCTCCAGGTATAAGGTTTTACATGAAATCATATAGTCTTTGGGTATTACATTTCCTTGATTCGTCACACCATCATTATATTCTATATTCTTTTTTCCTTTTTATTTCTTCTGTTCTAGCTTTACTAATTTCTTATAATAACGTTATCTGTTTGTCAAATATATATCCATTTTTCCCCAGTCCCTTATCACAGCTGCCCATTCATCTATAAGTTTTTTGCTTGACCTATTTTTAATCCTATTTGTCAAATTGTCCATTTCTATCATTTCTAATAATGTATCCTTCCGTTCACTTATGTTTGGTATATCTGGTGATTTCCATTTTCTGGCTATTGTCAATCTGGCCGCAACTATCATATACAGCAAGATTTTCCAATAGTTTTGCTCAGTTTTCTGACCCACTGCATCTAATATGTTTAACAAGTATACCTCTGGCTTCATTTCATATTCTACATGCAGTATTTCTTTGATTCCTTTTTGAACTTTCTGCCAGAATTCCTGTATTTTTCTGCACTTCCACCACATATGTATGTAAATACCAGGATTAGATTTACATCTCCAACATTCCACATTTATTGTTTCTTTCATTTTATTTAGTTTTGTTGGTGTATAATACCATCTCTGTACAACTTTAATGTAGTTTTTTCTTAGACTCTAGCAAGCTGTGAATTTCCATGTCTTTCTTCTTGCCTTTTCCCATGCTTCCAAATTAAGTGTATACCCCAAATCTTTCGTCCATCTTATCATAAACTCTTTTATGTTTTCTTGTTCTAATTCTACTCCCAGTAACAGTTTATAATATTTTGCTATTTTTCTTCTTTTATTTTCCTCCCATATAATATTGTCTAGTGCGTTATTTTCCATTTCGAACCCCTCTTTTTTGTAATCCTCTTTAAATCTTTCTTTTAATTGTAAATACTCCAACCAATTTATTCTCTGAGTTTCCTCTAATTGCTCTTTAGTTCTCAAAACAAATTCTTTGCTTTCATTTCTGATTCCTAAATCCCTATATCTTAGCCAATTCTTTGTTTCTTTCCATCTACCCATGAAGGCTTCCTGTGGCGATATCCACTGAGGAATTTTCATATAGAATTTTTGTTTTACTACCATCCAGGTTTTCAATAATGATTTTCTTATGCAATGATTATTGAAGTCCTTATTGATTTTTTCCTTTTCGTACTGTAAGTAAGCGTGCCACCCGAACCTTAAGTTGTGCCCTTCTATGTTCAGAGTCTGCTCATCTTCTAATCTTATCCAATCTTGAATCCAAACTAATGATGCCGCTAGGTGATATGTTTTCAGGTCTGGCATATCGCAGCCGCCTCTATCTTTAGCATCAATCAGATATTTCCATTTTGTCCTTCCCTTTTTCTTATTCCAGATGAACTCTCTGAGATCTTTATTCCAAATTCTAAATATTTTATCTTTCTTTATTATTGGTAAATTCTGGAAGAGAAATAGCATTCTGGGCAGAACATTCATCTTTTTTTTTATTTTATTTTTATTGTGTATTTCATCATCTAACCTATACATTGCTTCTATAAATACATTTCTTATATACAGATTTCATATATATTTTGCACATACATACATATGCAATTCATCATACCTGGTATATTCTTCCTTATGTACATTCCTTTCAATAAATTTCACTAGATTACATATGCTTTCCTCCTTAACCTTTAATAAAGTAAAGATATGTAAAAAAAGGAAAGTTACACTTATCAATTATAACTTCCTCAAATTTGTCATTTTGATGACATGAGATAATTAGCTATACTTCTTGCTTTCTGACTTCTGCTTCTACTTTATTGCTGTTTAATTACATTCAGCTTCCCTTTTCCTTTTATATTTTTGTCTTCCTTTTCCATCTGGAGTTACCATCCATTTGTGCATATATTATTATCTAACAATTCTCCCTTTTCTTTCCAATAATCCATTACTTTCTTCCATTCTGCTTTCCATTTTGTGTTTTTTTTCTATTACGTATTTTATTCGTAAGTATGTCTAGTTCCATCATTTCTGTCAGCTTCAGCTTCCAGTCGTTTATTGTGGGATACTCTCTCAGTTTCCATTTTTTCGCTATGACCATCCTGGCCTAGAGAAACATCAGTGGTGTGCCCTGCTGGGATTTCTTGTTGCTTTAGCAAATACCAAAGGTCACCTCCCACTGACCAATCAGACTCTTTGGTAACCCCACACTTCGGATACATGCTCCTGAGCTCTTTTGTGCTGTGGATTCCTGACATAGAGCGTTAAAAACGGATTAGCTGTGACGCACTTGCTTGTAACCTTTTCATTAGAAAATTATGTTTAATAGAAATTGTTCTGACACCTCTCAGTGGCGTTTCCTCGCAATTCATTATGAACACACAACGGGAGGAAGGGGGAAAGAGAAGAACAAGGTACCAGTTTGTGAAGTTAACAGCAGAAGGGGCTCTCTGTGTAGAGACAAATTATTTAATTTAGGAGTGGGGGTTTAAGGAGAGATTGCATTGAATAAATGCCAGTATAGCAAGATACTTCAAAGGGGAACCATAAATAGCAGCAATTATTGAGGTTTCCCCAGTGACAGCTGGTGCAGGTGAGGAATTTGTTCTGGGTTTTACTCTGAACTTTAAAAATGCTGTTCAAGGTGTTGAAGCCGAGCCTCAAAATAGATTCAGCACCTTGGATAGTTCCTGGCTAAAGCTTATAACCACCGGTCACCACTGTCTTTCCCCTTTCTCTGTTCTGATATGGCCTAAAATGGGATGTAGAGGTGGGGAAATATTCAAAATAATGGTCAAAAAACATGTTTTTTTGAGCACTGAGAAGCCCTGATGAGAAGAATCCTGAACTGATGAGAATCCTCACAGTTCAGGACTTATTCTGTACCAAATTCACAGGTGGTTGTTTTATGCAGAAAATTATGCAGAAAAGAAATTTTGTCAAGCATTTTCCTGCACACACACACACACACACAAATGCTGTAATTTGGGATTTATTCTATGCAAAATTCATATGTGGCTGATTTGCATAGAAACAACATTTTCTGAACAGGAAACAGCTTTCTCTGCACATGAAATAATGTCTCTGCATAGAAATAGTCTCTGTACGAAAAATGCTTTTTTTCTGTACAAAGCAACCAAGGGTGAATCTTGCACAGAATAAGTCCTGCCTTGCAAATGGGCTTTATAAACTGTATGGTTTTGAAGACTTTCTTGCAGTGGGAAGGAAACTGGTACAATCACTCATTGCTTCATTAAAGAAGAGACTTGGTGAAGAGTTACATCCCTAATGAAGGCTTGCAATAAAGATATGGTTTACGAGAAATGGACGTGTTGTACACCAAGTTTGGGAAAGATATTTTAGCAGATTACAACTCCTATAATCCCCAGACCTCAGCATGGGCAAAAAAGTAACTTTTCCTAGTTCTGACCTTACCAGCATCCAAGAAATGCCTCTGAAGGTTAAAAATCAACCTGTTTCCTCCAGTACTGGGCATACAAGTCACCTTTTGACTGATGGTGAGACCCCATGAATTTCATGGGGTTTTCTTAGGCAAAGAGGTGGTTTTGCCAGTTTGAAACATATGTAACCTACAGAACCTAGCATTTGATGGTGGTCTTCCACCGAAGTACCAACCAGAGTTGACCCTGCTTAGCTTCCAAGAACAGGCTCTGGTGTCTTTAGGGCATCATGCATTCATAACAACAATTATGAATTCCAGCCAATCTCTTTAAGCAAGGCACATGCATCTTGATTTCATTTTGTGTTTCCTTCCCTGTTGACCATTAAAGATGGGGGGAGGCAGGCAACACAGAAATCACTGCACCATTTCTGATCTGTCTCACTCTCTAGTTGACATTCTTGGCCCTTTTGGAAACTGATTTAGGGCATTAGCTCACACAACATCTCTGTGAAAGAGATCAAACATATATTTCAAAGAGAATTAAGAATAAAGCCAAGTGGGCCAAGGCCAGCTCCTCAATCAGAACTTGGAAAACTTACTTTGGGAAACTTCACCTCCCATAATATCTCTGCTTCCAGACAAGCTGGCTGAGAAGGGTTTCCAGATATTTCCATCCAAAAATGTAACTTCTCCAAACTCTGTCCGTAATGCTTCTATGGTGGGGCAGTAATATCTGGTGGCTCCCATGTCAGAGGGCAGTGAGTCCATTCTTATCTCCTGCTGTTCCATAGGACAGGATCCAAAGCAATGGATTCAAAATATAAGACAGGAGATTCTGACAAAATCATGAGGAGGAATTTCCTAACAGTAAGAGCAGTTTGACAGTGGAATGGATTCTGTTTGGGAAATGGTGGGCTCTTCTTCACTAGAGGTTTTGGAATCGAGGTCGGCTGGCCACCTCTCAGGGATGCTTAAACTGTGGGTTCCTGCAGTGACAAAAGGTTGGATTAGATTACTTTTGACATACTTTCTAGCTCTATGATTATAAGCAATTGTCATTCTGTGTTCTTTATTGTAATGGCAGGTAGGACATTGATAGAACTGAATTTGAAAGCACCCACCAAAACTCTGTTACCTGCCCTGAAACCCCCCACCCTTCCAATAATCCATCAATTGGCTATATTTAATAAATTGACTTGGTCATTGGCTTTTCACATGGTGGGTAGTAGACCAGGGTTTCTCAAATGCAAGGACTCAAGGTGTTCCAGAAAACCTAAGGAAGAGGACATCCCAAACTCCTAAAAGACACACCCAAGTAGTAATTATATGTACCCTCCCGTGGAGTGGTAATTAGGGTGCAAATGGACTGACTCTCTTGGACATACCTGGAAGTGAGTCATTCATTAATTCAATCAAAGTGGCCAGACACTCTTTGCCTTGCAAAACTGGTTTTCTCTCACACCTTTCCTCAAAACAATAGAAGGTTGCCTGACACCAATCAGTTTGAATGTCTCAGCCATTAGTGATCATTAATACAACCAGAGCTCCCATTGCCCAACTATTAGAAACTTCAGCAAACATTGTAATCCACTCATAACACCCCTTCAGGGGGAATATCAAGTATAAATATCGCCCCAAAACATAGTCAGAATGTCCACAGCACACAGCTTCCTTCATCTCGTCACTGTCAGTCTGTGTCACCATGTGCACAGCCTTCATTCCTCTCGCTACTCTGTCCATCTACTGTGTAACCCTCAGAACAGTGTCTGAGTATTTTCTGCTGCATGTATCTCTGCTCTTCGAATAAGTACAGTCGTCCCTTCACATTCGCGGGGGTTAGGGTCGCCAGACCCCCATGGATGTGAAAAAAACGCAAATAACAATCACCCTCCCTGGGCTTTCGCTCTCCCTGCAAAGAGAGTGAAAGGCCAGCAGAGGACCGGTTCAAGAGGTTTTTCCTTACACTCCATGCTTGTCTGTGTCCTCTATCCTTTTAGAAAGGGAAGGGGGAAGACACAGATAAGCATGCAGGGTGAGGGAAAACCCCTAAAACCGCCCCTCTGCTGGTGAAGGCACAGGAGAGGGGCAGTTCAAGAGGCTTTTCCTCACACTCCCTGCTTGTCTGTGTCTTCTCTCCTTTTAGAAAGGGAAGGAAAAGACACAGAGAAGCAGGCAGGATGAAACAAACCCGCGAATACTCAAAACTGCAAATGTCACATCCGCGAATGTTAAGGGACAACTGTACAGTATAGCTCATCATCCCAGCTTTGTTCCTCTATCCCAATATTTCCTAATTTCTTTGATAGCCTTGTGTGAGTGCTTGAAGCCTGAGTGTTGGCGTGAATGCTTCTGAAATTATTTTTCAATAAAGACCATTTTATGGTCAAAAGGGCCCGCAGTTACCTCGCCTCTCGCTGCCATATTGAGCTAATTAAAATTCCCCATATTAATATCTGGACACACGTGGGGTTCCCACAGCTCCCCTGTAATTCGGGTAACAGATCTTCACCAAAACCACCATATTGCCCTACCTGATGGGCTGGGGAGGATATGGAGGAGGTAGAAAGGCATTTCAAGAAAAGCCAGAAAGATGACAAAGGGCTCTGACTGCAAGATGAATGGGGAGCTACAGGAGGAGCTGGGGCCCACTTAGCCTGGGGAAAGGAGAAGATAAAGGAGCAATGTGACAAGAGTTTTCAAACACTTAAAAGACTCTCCATAAAAATGATGGAGCGCAACTCTTCGCTGCTGTCACAGAGGGAAAAAGAAGAGGCAAGAGGTTTAAATCATCACACTGAGATTTATAAGTGAATATTCAGGGAAACACACACACAATTCCTTTCTAGCCATTAAGAATGCTCAGTTGATGGGTGGAATGCAGAAGGGAAGCCGAGGAGTCAAGAAGTTGCTGAACAAGTACCCTTCAGGGACATTACTGGAGGAACATTTCCCATCTCAAGAGAAGGACTCAGGCTTGATGATCCCAGCTTGGTCTTTTCAGAAGAAAAACAGAGTCAAA
Source organism: Gambelia wislizenii (assembly GCA_030847615.1). Classification (NCBI taxonomy): domain Eukaryota; kingdom Metazoa; phylum Chordata; class Lepidosauria; order Squamata; family Crotaphytidae; genus Gambelia; species Gambelia wislizenii. Next base: position 39,654,178 of record JAUMIR010000007.1, read on the forward strand.
GAAAAACAAGGCAAAGCCCTGTAAAAAAGAAAACAAGATAACACTCAGTGATGCAGATCTGATTTATCACGGTGGGTGAGTGGAGATATCAGTGACTGCTCTTTTCTGAACAGTTCAGCTTCGGCTACTGATCTCAGAGATTCAGAGGGAATAAAGAAGTAAGATCTGGACTCTGCCCCCTGGCAGCTGGTGGCTTCCATGTCAGTGAAGCACTGAATCAATTCTAGGTTTTAATCTGAATTTTAAAGGAGAGAACCAAGGTTCTGAACCCTTTGTTGTTCTTTGCCTGCAGGTTGACTCCGCATTATGGTAACTGTATCGTAGGGTTTTCTTGGCAAGATTTATTCAGGAGAGGTTTGCTCTTGCCTTCTTCTTCAGCTGAGAGAGTATGACTTGCCCAAGGTCACCCAGTGGGGTTCTATGATTGAGCAGGGCTTTGACCCCTCATTTCCCAGAGTCCCGGTCCACCAGTCAAACTGCTACACCACACTGGCTCTCTGAACTCGATCTACAGAATAAATTCAGCACCTTGGATAGTGCTTTTCAAAGGAGAAGGTAAATGGGGAAGCTGATAGGGAACATGTGGTTCTATTATTCACCTTGCAAATTCGATAACTTCCTTAAAGATTTTGAGATCTTCATTTCTCTTTCTTTGCCATGGTGTTACAAAAGGCAAGTGATCGGGAGAAGAAAGGAAGGGAAGACTTGTGTTTATAGTCTTGTACCTTGCATGTTGTCTTGAGTAGGGATGGAAAGAATATTCAAAAATATTCAAAAAATTAAAAAATAAATTTTACGAATACCAACAAGCCTTAATGAGAAGAATCCTGGACTGATAAGAATGCTCACAGTTCTGGACTTATTCTGCACAAAATTCACACAGGGATGTTTTGCACACACACACATAAATAGCATTTTCCTCACAAGAAAGAGCTTTTTACAAGCAGAAAATAATATTCTATGAAGAAATCTTATTTTGCACACAGAATACACTCTTTTCTGTACAGAAAATGGGGTTAATTGGGTGAATTCCATGCAAAATGTGCACATGCTTAATTTTCACTGAAAATGGCACTTTCTGCACAAGAAATAGCATTTTCTGTACAGAAATTGCTCTTTCTGGTACAGAAAATGCTGGTTTCCCAGCAAATCAATGATGTACAAATTTTGTATAGAATAAATCACAAATTGCAAATAGGCTTCAAAAACTGTGGTTTTCAAAGCCTTTCTCAGAGCAGGAAGAAAATTGTTAAAGTTACTTGTTGCTTCCTTCGAGAAGAAAATGAGTGATGATTTGCATCCCTGGTCTTGAGATGTACTGATCAGGCAGAGTCAGTGTAGGGTCTGTGAGCTTCCATGTCAGTGGAGCTGTGAGGCCGCTCCATGTTTTAGTCAAAGGGCTTCTCTATACAAGGCAAAAAGAAGCAGATTGCTATGCAGTAAAGGCAACTCGCAGCAGCTGCAATTTGTCTTATTTATTTACTGGCATGGGTTAGGTAGATCACAGGCATAGCAATAGCACTGATATTTCTATGCTGCTTGATATTTCTATACCGCTTGAAATTTCTATATTACAAAGCACACCCTAAGTGGTTTACAACGTGTTAGCTAATTGTCCCCAACAAGCTGGGTACTCATTTTACCAATCTACAGAAGGATGGAAGCCTGAGTCAACCTTGAAGCCCTGTAGGGTAGAATTCACAATGTTGTGGCTGTGGTACTGGCATTTAACCACTGCACCATCAGGGCTCCCTATGCGGGATGCCATTAAGACAGCTCATATTTGCATTCTGTGAAGAGTATTTTTGCCATTTAGACAACCCCAGAGCTTTAAAGATTCTATCCACATTCTGAACCTAATAGGTTTAAGCACATTGACTAGCTCCTTTAAAATTCGGATGAAATCCCAGAGCAGATTCACCATCTCATTGATGGGGGAACTCCCAGGTGCTCCTAGGGAGAGTCTGCAAACTATCAAATGGGGCTCATCAGGCAAGAATGGAGTGCTTTTAGGTTTCACCCAGAGCAGTCCCAAGCCTCTGTGGAGGTAGGGAAAGCCATCAAGTTTGATGTCCCCATTCCAAAATCTTATTTCCATTGTAAACAATGAATTGTCTCTCTCTTTTTCCCCACAAGCCTCTCTTCCTCTCAGCCCTGAGTAAACATTTTCATTCAGGCACAGGTGGATGCAACTCCTGGGGGAGTTCAGTTCATTACAAACACACCACAGAAGGAATAGCAGGCAGAAAGAGCTTCAGAGCTTCTCCGGCTCGGAGAGTCTTTCCCATTTCATCCCTCATCAGTGGGTGATGCCTCTTTGAATGCAGGGCCAGTCCCTAACAAATCTCAGCAGCCAGCGCATGAAAGGAGAGGAACTTCTATGAGCCAAGGGTGGGCCCACACTCTTCTGCACCACACTAAGGTGCGGGATCAATGGTTCCATTAGGAAGGATTGATTCTGAGTGCTGAAATTGACTTGCCAGAGGCATACAGAATTTGGGTTTCTCATCTAGGTGTGCAAATTGGATTCTTCCCCCCTCATACACACTTTGGAGCACAAACTGCCCCATGGCGACATTTTTAAAGGCCTCCTGTTCCCACCAGCAATGAAGGCAACAATACCCAGCACAGCCGAGTCCTCCTGTATTTTAATTTGCTCATCAGCAATGGATCGCACCAGTACCAAATGAGCAAAACATTCCTAGTTTGTCCCTCTTGGGAGTTTCCTCACTGTGAAGTAAGAGCCACATGGCACATGAGCTCTCAGCTGCAGGCTGGCAGCCTTTCCTTCCTGACATGATGCCTCCTTATTCCTCTAATGAGCCTTGGCTTTTCCCTCTGCTATGTCGGGGTTGATATTCCCTACCTCCATCTTCTTATTATTAAGATAAAGCTGTCATTCCTCTCCACCCCCACCCCCAATTCCGCTGTTTTGTTTGGGACTTTCAAAGCCAAGAGCAACATTAAATATTCAAGCTCTTTCCTTTGGGTGGTGTTTTAGAGCCTGTATCCCTCCCTTTAATTTCTCTGTCAAGAGCATATTAAGTTTTGATATTGTAGCTTCGGCAGGGGCTCACTTAGGCCTGACCTGATGTGTTCATTTAACAGAGGGAAATAATCTTTGGCATCCAGTGGGTCTCACACATTCAAAAAGTGACTTGTTGGATTACAACCCCAGAATCTCTCAGCTATTTGGTGGACTGTAGTCCAAAAAAGGAACTTTTTCAAGCTCTGACCCCTGGCCCTTCCTTTCTCTGCAATTAATATAGCATCAGTTCTCTTGAGATCAAGCCAAAAGACAACTTCAACATCCTATTGGTCGTTTCCTAGAGGAGACCCATTGGATCAATGGCAATTATCTATGTGTTGACCCACCATTCAACCATTGAGTCAGCCAGTCTACTCTAATTAGGACTAGCCAACAGGATTTAGGCCACTGAGTTTTTTGGTGGAACATTTGTTATGGCCTGCTTTTCCATGTAAAAGATGTTTGCAATTTCCCTTTATAAAAGACATGGTGCTAGACCTCAGTCTTAAAGAGATCAGTGGAAATGGAGTAGACAGGAAGAGGGACTTTGATGGTTGGAGATCAGGAAGTAAAGAGAGATAAAGAAGGAACCAGATGGTATTATGGGTACATCTACACTTTAGAAATAATGCAGTTTGACACCCCTTTAACTGCCATGGCTTCATCCCAGAGCATCCTGAGACTGGTAGTTTTGTGAGGCACCAGCACTCTTTGGTAGAGAAGGCAAAAGACCTTGTAAAACTACAAATCCCAGGATCCCATGGGATGTTGCTATAGCACATAAAGTGGTGTCAAGCTGTATTATATCTACAGTGTAGATGCACCCTAAGTACCTGAGAGGAATGTGCAATTTGAGATATTGATCTGAACTAATTAACCAGACTTTAGCTGAGGCTTCTGAGTTGTGATGCAGAACTGGGCAGTTCTGGTCTAAAGTACCAGGAGAAGTGCTGTTTCCCATGGACCCCTTTCCAGAGGATTTAGGGAACCATGGTCCCAAAAAGTCACTCTATCCCATTTCAGCATTACAATTCAACTCACACATGCACACACACACGTACACACACGTATACACACACACACACACACCAAATCCATGTGGATGGGGTTGGTCCTGATCACAAACAAACACAGCTGCTGTGTTTTGCTTGGCCCAAAAGAGACATTTGCAGGATCGTTTTACAAAAATTGGTCTGATTTTCCTCCAGTTGTCAAAGGAGGCAGCTGGGTTGATTTTCTCTTCTGTTGTTCCACTCCCAGATCCTTTTTGCTTGTTTTTTTTTTTTTTAAACAAGCTATATTTGAACGCTGTCTTCCCACACACACACTTTTTTTTTTTTTACTCCGCTAAGGCTGTGAATTTGCAAGCAAAAGTTTGGGCACAATGGGATGATGGGCAGAGAAAGGCACAGAAAGGGCAGAGGTTGCTCATTGCCAGGGGACCTGCAAGCCATGGCAGCAACACAAGATCCACTTGCCCTCCCTCTTCTTTTGATGTAATTAACACCCCCTTTGAGGTTGTCTGCAATCCTTCCCACCCCCCTGTCTGTGCTTTAATCATCATCTTCCCACAATCAGCATCCTTCTCATTAGGGGCTTAAAAACCTCTATTATAAACATGTAAATGGGACGCAGCAAGAAGAGAAATATTTTACTGTGCCAATTTCCTTTTGTGCTACTGCCAGTGCCTCGTGATTTTATTGCTAAAGTATCTCACAGAAGCCTAGGGATTACAGCAGCTTTTTACCATTCCGTCACACTTTTCAATCTTCTCTTATCGGGTTTTAATTACGCCTCCCCCTGCCTAATGGTTTTTAAAAAGCCTCTTGTCATCAATTGATTCAGAAGCTGAGATTTCCATTTCGGCAAATGATATCAGGGTGTCTATCTGGGCCTGGAGGATGGCATGCCTGTCACATATTCAAGGTGTGTATTTGGGATCCCTGATTGGCTAGCCCTTTTAACCCTGATTGGTTGGTTAGTCCTTCACCATAGTGGTGCCTTCACAATCATCAGAGATGAGTGATGCTATTCGATATGCGTGGATGGCCTTTGAGAGCTTAATTAGACCTAGCTAGGTGATCAGCTGGCTGACAATAGTTTGTTGATTCATTAGATATTTTATATCCTCAAGGCAGCTTACAGCTCAAAAGAGATACAGATAAAAACATACTCTAAAGTTTTCATTATTAGAATGCAATTAACTAATATTAAAACACACAAATGAATTGAAAAGAATTAAAATGCATCCATTTTTTTAAAGGGGTGAAAGCAGTACAGCAGAAGCCTATTAAAAGCCCTTTCCTTACAACAGCCATTTAGTTGCCAAAAGCCAGTCAGATACTCCTGATGGTGGAAAGACAACAGCATCGGGATCACTCCAGCTTCCCTGGGAAAGGAGTCCAGTCTCCCATGACACAGTCATATGGCCAGAAGATCTACAGAAGCACCATGTAGGGAGACTCTGAGTGGATTAATGGCATGAAGCAACAAGAAGAATGCTATAGAAGCAGGAATCTTCTGTGAAGTCTCTTCTGGGCTATGCCTTCACTGCTGTTGCATTTAAATCACCAGCCAGGCTATAAGGGAGATATCATTGTGGGTAACCGGGATTCACTGCTGAGTCACTGTTGCTCCTGAATAAGGAGGCAAAGCTTTTTTTGAGAACATCAGAAGTCCTGCTAGATCAGGCTGAAGATCCATCTAGTCTCCAGGAAAACAAACGCAACCGCAAATCACAACATACCTATTTACTGTGATGGACAGCTGATGTGGGGGATTTTACTCCATGTTGGGCATACCTCTTTCACCCTAAGGGACAAACTTAATATCAAAGGAGTTCTCAAGGGCCACATTTCAGTAGAGGATGGGGCCAAAGGCTAGAAGTTGTGGGACCAAAAATAGCACCCTATTTTAACCAAAAGTGCTTACTGCCAGTAAACAAGACTTCAAGGAGAGATTTTGATCATTTAGAACAGGAGGTGGGAGATTTATAAAATGTGGGGAAACTACACAGTGAGAATGCCATGAGGAAGAGGATGTGGCCATCTGGTGAATCTCAGGTGGGGTGGATTCAGCCCCAGGGCATAAGGTCCTCTGCTCCAGATTTAATCCCTCTTTGGGGACTATTTACACTAGGAAAACTGACTCTTACCAGTATGAGGAAGGAGTAGAACCCCATCCCACCACCAACGGAGGGTCCCAACTGCATGTGTTTCCATCACGCAAACTCCAGGTAAAGAGATGACTTTAAACTCATCCTCTTTGTCTCCAGATACAGTCCAAGCATGCATTCTAGCAGAAAATACCTTTGTTCCTCGGGGTGGGTAGCAAAAAGGTAAGTAATTGCTCCCTTACTCTTTCCTTCAAAGTCTATAAGTCATAGAATCATAGAATCATAGAATTGTAGAGTTAGAAGAGACAACAAGGGCCATCCAGTCCAACCCCCTGCCATGCAGGAATACACAATCAAAGCATCCCTGACAGATGGCCATCCAGCCTCTGTTTAAAGACCTCCAAGGAAGGAGACCCCACCATGCTCAGAGGGAGTGTGTTCCACTGCTGAACAGCTGTTACTGTCAGAATGTTCCTCCTAATGTTGAGGTGGAATCTCTGTTCCTGGAGCTTGCATCCATTGCTCCGTGTTCCAGTCTCTGGAGCAGCAGAAAACAAGCTTGCTCCATCCTCAATGTAACACCCCTTCAGATACTTAAACAGGGCTATCATATCGCCCCTTAACCATCTTTTTTCCAGGCTAAACATACCCAGCTCCCTAAGTCTTTCCTCATAAGGCATGGTTTCCAGACCTTTCACCATTTTAGTCGCCCTTCTCTGGACATGTTCCAATTTGTCAATATCCTTTTTGAATTGTGGTGCCCTTGCCTTTGATGATCTCTGAATCCTCCCTGATTTGCAAGGCAAACATCCGGCCTCCTTACTCACCCACTCGTAATCCGCTATCACCACTATCCTCAGTCCCAACCTTGGCCTTGTCTGCATACCTTCCAACTGTCCCAGTTTGGCAGAGAGAGTCCCAATTCATCTTCTGTCATTCCACTTTTTTTAGCTGCTCCTAGTTTCTCTCTCCTCCTACTGTTTTCGCCCTTTGTCCTCAGCATACTTCAATTGCTGCAAACTAAGTTCAAAGTGCAAAAGTAGTTTTCACTTAAGTAACTCAGCAGAGCGGGGAGAGAAGAGGAAGGGACAAGCTGTTGCCCTTCCCAGTAGGCTCAGGCAACAGCAAACTGCTGCAGCCTCTCCTAACTTGTGTGTTCTTCCTCATTCATCATTTTTGCCATCTTGACCACCCTCTGATGTATGAGTCCTGTGTTTTCTCTGTGGATTGGCAGAGGACACATGTCTGCTCAACTCCACATGCCCTCCACCTCCAGCCCTCTTCTCCAAACTCTCCCTTCTCCCCTTCCATCTTCAGTTGTCCTGGTGGCTGTGGCCACAACTGTGAAAGCCAACACTTCAGGCTTCCCCTTGCTTCCTCCCTTGAGGTGTTGGCCTCATCACAGATGTACGGTACCAAGCAGAACTCCTAGACCCCACCTGCAAAGAGAATAGGATGTTGCCCATCTACTTGTTCACCCACATCAGTTCCCTTGGCTTTTCCCTGTGGCGCCTCCATCAGCTATGCATCAACACATACATTAGGACCCCCGTATCCATGGGGGATTGGTTTTGGGTGCCCCCGCAGATACCGAAAACCATGGATAACAGTGAATGCCATTGAAAATAATGGGACTTCCAGTTTTAAAATACCATAGAGTTGCCTTGGATGAGCTATAAAATATCTAGAGAGGATGTCTTTCTAGGCATTTTCTAGGAAGACTCTATGGTAGGTGTGCTGTTTTGTGTTCCATGGATAACTGAAACCATGGATGTTGTTTCCACAGATACGGAGGATCTACTGTATTTTATAAATGTCAATTTCAAGGAAACGGCCTAACTCCTATTGTTTTTCCCAACTACAGTAAACCCATTGGATCATTGGATCAATGTCTTTGATCACTATTCAACAATTGACTCAGTAAAGAGGGTCTACTCTAGTTGGGGCAACACTGAGAAGATTTATGTGTTTTGAGACCAACAGTCAGTGGATATGAATGTGTACCCTTAGCCCATATTCTTATTCTATTTCCCCCTTCCCTTTATTTATTCTATTTTTTTTCTCTTTATTTTATTCAGTTTCTTAGTGATACATTTCTAAATATCCAATTAATTTAAAAAAATTAATAGCCAAGATCCTGCATGATCAGGTATAGCCTAAGGACAGTAAATTGCAATTTTTTAAATTCCCAAAGGATGTCGGGAACAATGGAACAGTTTTTTCTCCCATAGCTTCAGGATGCTCAGGAATATTTTGTAGCTTTTCTGTGAAAGATGCTCAGCTTGCCCAGAAAACTGCATAGTTTTCCTGTCATGTAACACTCAAACTTCCTGAGGTGGTGCATGAAAAGACTGCGAGCATAGTTTTTTACAGCAAAGCCGCACAGTTTCTCAAAATCCTGTGCAATTTCTCAAACTCCTACACAGTTTTTGAAAACTGCACAGTTCATGTTGTGCTAGGAACAAAAAAAGTTGTGGAACCTTTTGACATGGCATTTTTCTTCCCGTGCAAGTTTCTTGAGGGATTGGGAACTCCAAATTTGACACCAGTCAGAAAACTGGCAAATTTCTGTTCCACCCCTAAAGAGTTCTGTATGCAAGACTTGAGTAGGGCTCCTTGTCACCACCCCAAGACTCACTGTTGTACTACTGCAATAGCCCTCTCATGGCCATTCCACTGTTGGTGGAGAGCAAGGGAGGGTCAGATAAGCATCTGGCTATGTCTCCAGAGCCAGACACAGACTGGCAGGGGGTTGGACTGGATGGCCCTTGAGGTCTCTTTCAATTCTGAGATTCTGCTGAGATCCACTGGGGTCATCAGTCTGCTTCTGGGGACATAGTGAGATGTTTCTCCAGTCTCCTCCACTCTCAACCAGCAGCAGAATGGGTGGGTGGAAGGCTATTGCAGCAAAATGTTGAGTCCAGTGAGGGAGGAGCTTTAGGATTTATTTGTCTATCTGAGGAGGGGATGTGGATTGGTGCACACTAATGCCAATTCACAGCAGCTTCTATTTGTCTTAATAGTTTTTTTGCAAGATTACAGGCATGCAAAGCTATTCACTTCCGCTGTTCTAGTGGGCGTGCCTGTGAATCAAGATGTCGGGCAGAAGTGAATGACTTGCATTTTTATTGTCACCAGTTGCCACCACCAGACAGTATTGTTTTAATTTGAAAAAAGAACATCTAAGGTGCAAAAGTGCAATATTCTGCCTAAATTTAAAAAAAGGGTGGAAGGCTGTTTTATTGCCTCAGCTCACGATCACAACAGCAAAAATCCAACATGGCAGTTTGGGGCGCTTGGCTTGTTAGAAAGCTCCGCCCCCTGCACCCATCCAACCAATCAGCTTTCCACTTCTGCTCTTATGGAGAATGCAAATGAATGTGAATCATTTTTCCCAATGAGTGGGGATGAACATTCCCTGCAGAGCTTTTAAAAAACTTCAGAAAAAAACACAAAGGCTTTTCCTGTGGAGTTTTTGGTGGATTTGGGGCCCTTCCTTCTGAATACGATGGACTGATACAGGATGCCATTAAGACAACATGTATTCTCCTCAATTTCTATGTGGAGTATTTTTGCCATTTAGACAACCCCCAAGTCACTGGGGGGGGGGGAGGGAGGGAGGGAGGGAGGGAAGGACAACTTCTGCAACATCCAAAAAAGTATATAGACAAGTGTAAAGTGAAGTTATCTTTGTGTATGTTACAAATAGGATGCTGGCCAATCTGTGTTATATAAATAATGGCACTAGTGGGCCTTTCAACTGGTCCAGTTCCCACCACCACCACCATCACTTGCCGATGAATCCTAACTCCTCATTTGGCTCTGCCCACACTCACTTGTGCAGGCTTGCATGAGGAGCCTTCCTTCTCCTGTACTGGGTGCTCTTGTTTTCTCCTTCTCCGCGCATGATGAAGAGTGACAAAACACAAAAGCAGCTTGGAAAGCACAAGCCTATTGGAACATCTGTTGGCTTTTTTGGAAATGCGGATGTAAGAGTCTCCCTCCAACTTTCAGCAAACAAGGGAAATGCTTTCTTTCCAACTGTGTCTATTTTCAGCACAGGATCTCTGGGCTTCCCTGGAGCTCTTTCTTGAAATGATTTGCCTGCCAGCTCAGCGTGTTGCAGATCCCTCGATGCAACATCTGCCTCTCCAGGAACTGGAAAGAGCACTTGATTTGAATGAGTGGAGTAGGGTGGAGAAGAGGTTTCAAATCCTTTCTGTGCCATTTTCAGAATGTGTTTAGGGTATGTATTTGTGTCATGTTAGGCTGTCTGGGAAGGAAAAAAGGGCTGGGTTCTCAGAGGGCATGAACCTGTTGCCTTTTCATGGAATGTTGACATAGGTGGGTAAATAAGAGAAGAAAAGTGTAGTTCACACACACATCCATTAAGTCAATGGCATTCATATAATCACTGACTTAAAATTCAGCATGTGGTTCAGTGGGTCTGCTCTGGCTAGGACTAAAAGTTGGATGTAGAACATTATATAGATCTTTCCTTCCTTGACTGTTACCAAACACTGGGTGCCTGGCAGCTGAATCATAGAGCCAAATGGTACTCCGAAGTTCATCTAATCTAGCCTTCTGCCAGTACAGGAATCCATAATCGCTAAATCATTCTTGAGTGGTGGCTGTCCTATTTTTGTTCCAAAGCATCCAAAGAAGGAGAGGCTACCACCTTTCAAGGAAATCTATTCCACTGTTGAATAGCTCTTCCTGTCAGGAAGTTCTTCCAAAGGTTTAAATGGAATCCCTTTTCTGGACATTTGAGCCCATTGGTTCTGGTCTTATCTACTGAAGCAGCTGAAAACAAGTTTGCTCCATCTTCCACATGACACAGTCCTTCAGACATTGGTCATCTCTTCTTCAGGTGAAACAAACCCAGCTCCATCAACTGTCACTCAGAGGGCTTGCTTTCCAAGTCCAGCTTCTGTGAACTGACTCCACTGAAAGTGTGTGTGTGTGCGCACACCATAATAGGAGAGTTTTGCCATTGGCATTATAGACAAGGAATGGCCTGCTCCAACATGCAAACCACCCCTTCATGTCAGAGAAGCATGAGACAAATAATGTATGTGTGAACCAGCTAGAAACAGTGTTGGGTGGAATGGGAGAGTGCCTACCTGTGTCATCCTTGCAACAGTGTTAGATCCTCTATGATTCTTTAGCAAGCCTGGGAGGGTGCATATTTAAGACGTAGTTATGGCTTTTGCAGAAACCATTTCCCTCACAATGCCCCAGAAAAAAAAGATGGCAGCTATCTGGAGCCATTCAGATTTTAACAATTGTTCATCCCCACCAAAAAAAGCACCAGAGCCAAGGTAGCTATTCTGGGTTTCTTGCCAGCAGCAGTTACTATGTTTCGTGTCAATGGAAACTGAAGTGTATTGTCTAGTGCAATGGTTCTTAACCTTTTCCTAACCAGGGATCCCCTTTAAATATCTTTTGTTGCCGTGGACCCCCAAACTTAACTCAAGATTAATAACAACAATTACACCATCCATCAAACCTTCCCTCAGAGGCACTGGAGGGAGTGGAAGATTTTTCTCCTGTTTCTTCCCACATGTTTGTGGCTGGAGTGGATTGAATAGGCCAAGCCTGCCTTTGCCTTGGCTTCTGTCACATGGCCATTCCACTGGAGGGAAGAGGTGGGCCGAGCAGTCCTCAACCCTGTGAGGACATTGTGGGGCCTGGGAGTCCATGGACCACAGGTTAAGAACCACTGGTCTAGTGCCCTCTCTTGAACTACAGCACTACAGCAGGAAATTCCAAGTCCCTCACCAAACTTCAAATTCCAGGATTCCACAAGATGGCACAATGACAGTCAAGATGAAACCAAACTGCTATAATTGGTACCATAGATACACTTGGGAAGAATTTCTAAAACTTAATCAGCATGTATGTTACACAGTTTATTACAGTTTCCAGTTTCTTACAGATGACTGATATGCAAAAGGGCATATGTCCATGGAATAAGGCTAGAATCATGTTGGTGACATACATATATGCCTGCATATGTGGTTTTTTGATGCTAAGGAAGAAGGGGTACCATACCTCCTTCTGCAACACCTCTCACTACAGGTGTGAAACAGCCACTGGGAGGCTTCTGGGCATGGCTCTATTACTCCTGATCACAGATTAGTTATAGGAGGACATTCCATTGTGGTGAGCAGAAATTTCAGGCCTCTCCAAAACCTCATGTGGTACCAAAAACTGATACCTGTCACTGCTCTAGTATACATTTCATTGGTGGTAATTAGAAGCAGCATGTGCTCTAAATCTTCACCGTCCATTAGCTGATGAGCCCCAGCATCTCCTCACAGCCTGCATTCTCCCTAGAAGCCAAGATGACCAAACTGAGACTGTTGTACTTTGGACATATCATGAGAAGACAGGATTCACTAGAAAAGACAATAATGCTTGGGAAGGAAGCAGGAAAAGAAGAATATGACATTCCAAATTCATAGACTCCATCATGGAAGCCACGGCCCTGAGTCTGTAAGACCTGTGGGTAGGGTGACTTGGAGGTCTCTCATTCAAGGGACCATCATAAATTGCAGCCAACTTGACAGCAGTTAACAATAAATCCTAAATAATATGAGCTGCTGGTTGTGGCTACTGAAGTGAGATGGAGGTTTCAAATGCTAGTCCTACGGGTTTATAACGGTGTGCGTTTATCCTCTAAGTGATCTGCTGGTAGTTTTCACTGCTCCTTTAAAAATGATCTTATTGAGCTTTAACAGAGAAAATAAGAAGCATATTGCTAGGCTCTTACTGCAAAATCCTACATGTTACCAGTTGAGGTTTTGCTACAAGAACTGTTAGTTCACTCTAGAGGAGATGAAGCTGGGTTGAAGCGGCTAGAAATCTCTCGGAAGCTGTCGTTCAGAGTGACTATATAAGTTTTGGTGCATCCAGCTTAGAAACTGACTGCCATGAACCACCAAATAACAAATCCTGTGTGTGTGTTGTATTAAAATATTTATATCCCACTCTATGTCATGAGATCTCAGGGTGCCACACAAGTAAAATCAATTTAAACCACTAAACCCCCAAATATTTAAAATTATTGTGGGCTGGAATCCTGTATCAGCTTATACTTAACTAAGTACTCAACTAAGTAACTTCTCCTGGCCTGGACCTCCAAAACTTAATGGAAATATCATTGAACCACATGCCATTCATTGGCAGAATGGCCTTCCTTCTCCCCATGCAGCTGATGCTCAGCAAGATAGGTTGGGAAGCGAATGACAATCATAGCAATAGTGTTGACATTCTGACTAGTGATTGTGAACTGTTTTGTATTCATGATCAGAATTTAGTCATGATTTTGACACTATAGCCATTATTGTAAATCACCCCCTCAACTGACTTTGCCAGCCATCAGCTCCATGGGGAAAAGAAAGGCCATTCTGCTGATGATCAGAGCATGGCTGGATCATGTTTCCATCAAATTTGGGGGGAGGTGGGTCGAGCCAAGATAAGTTACTTAGTTAAGTACTTAAGCCTCATCTATACAAGACCCCCCCCCAAAAAACCAGATTGCTCTGCAGTAATGGCAAATCACAGCAGCTCAATTTGTCTTAATGGTCTTTTGGCAGACATAAGCATTGCATGCCTGTGAACCAAGATGGCAGCCATAAGTGAATTACTTGCATTTTAAGTTACCTGAATTTGCTGCCATCAAACTTTTAAATATGTATATATATATATTTCCTTTGTGCGATAGAATATTTCACATTTACTAAAACGAAAACAACAACAACACCCTGCTTTATTGCCTTAGCACTCACTCACTAAGGCAAAAATCCAACATGGTAGCTGCAGATGCTTGCCTTGTTAGCAAACTCCTCTCCCCACACTCATCCAGCCTTGCACTGCTGCTTGTATGGGAAAGCTAATTGCTTGTCCCAATGAGTTCGAATGCACATTCCCCGCACTGTATTTTTAAAACTCCAGGAAAAGCCATGAAAGTTTTTCCTTTTGAGTTTTTGACATTTTTATCCCTCCTCCTTCCAAATAAGGTAAAACGATGTGGGATCCCATAAAGAAAGGTAGGGTTCTCTTTGCATTTCGTGAGGAGTATTTTCACTGTTCGGGCAACCCCTTAGTTATGTAAAAGTTGATCCAAGATTCTGCCCATTGTTTTTTTTTAATTATTATTACTATTATTATTTAAACAGACGAAAAGCACATTAACAATTTAAACAAAACAGCTTAGAAGTTTAAAAAATCACAAACAGGTAAGTGCACCTTTTGGAAAAGAGTAAATTATGCCCTCGAGACTTTACTAAGAAACTATGTGTTGCTTTAGAGCCAGAAAGAGACCAGTGTCAGCACCAGTCAGACCTGGGGGGGGGGGCATTCCACCAATAGAGAGCAACCAAAGAGAAGGTCCTGCTCCCATATCCTCCCCTAGTGTATTGCTCATGCTGGTGGAGCACAGAGGAAGGCCCCTCCAGCTGATCTCAGTTAAATATAGGAAGAGGTGGTCTTTCAAATATCAGCATCCCAAGCCATGCTGCAACAGTGCCCTTTGTCTGTTTTACTGTGACCTCTGTTTTGCTCTGGCATTTATCCCACCCAAAATCAGCAACAGCAAGGGCAGCAAGTTTCTAGTCCATAAAGACTTGTGAGTACAAAGAGCCCCAGACTGGGTGAAAAGCCCTGTCACATGTGTTCCCAAACACCCCTAAATATCCACTTCCTGTGAAGGCCAACCCATCACTCCCCTATTTTTCCTGAAAACAATTTCTAACAAGAAGAGGCACTGTGCAACACGCATTTCTGTACATTCTGCTAAAACGTTGCTTAAGATCTCTGCAGGCAGAAATCACTCAGCCTACAAAAATATCACCAAAGGGACTGAAAAGGGGGAGAGAGAAAAAGAAACCTCACAGGCAGAAACAGCAGCAAAGGTGCAAAGCCGAGATAGCGATTGGTGGAATGCCACGCTTTCAAGTCCAAATCTCCCCCAGCAAAGCCACTGATAAAATGTTGCTGAGTTTGGTCCCCTCTCCCTGGCTTGTGAAGTTGGGACCTTTTCCCCCCTCTTTTTTTTCTTTTTCTTCATTTCTTTTTATTTTCTTTCTAGCTTTCTAATTTCATAAACCACCAGCGCTTTGCCTTCCCTTTTGCGCTCTCCTGCTCTTTGGGAGCCCCCCTGAAGAAAGTGCAACACTTCAATAATTGCATGTAATTGGATCTCGCTGTTGTGGGAGGAGAGGGGAGGAAATGGCATGTGGCAATGGGGAAGTTGTCCGCAAGATGAAGCCAGACAGACGCAGGTTGTGTGGCTGATTGCTTGCCTTTTCCATCTGCAGAGTGAAGGGACAGCCAGGGTCAAAGGTTCCTCTTCTGAGAGAGTTGGCTCAACACAAAATCTCATTATCAGCTCTGGTGGTTTTACTAACTCAAGCACAGCCAGGAAGTTGGGTCCCCAGAGTTCATGCCAAACCTCACCTTGACAGCCCTCAGCTGTCCCAAGAGCTGAGTTTGGAAAATATAGGCCTAGATCTTGCATCAAGGACTTCACACTCATGCAGTAATGTGGCAGCTGCACATCACCACCTTGTTAGTGAATTGTGAGATTGCATGGCCAAGCGAGCAACCCAAGTGCCATGGGCATCTGCATGCTTGGCATGCAATACTCATCTTTGCAAAATGTTCACCATGTGCCATGCCAAATGTGGTTCCATGCACAATGCAAACACTCATCAGTGCACATGTGCATCCATGAGCATGCGCAACTCTTGTCTCTGCAAACTAGAACTGAATATAGCTGTTCTGCATCAGGAAAAAAAAGTCAGATCATTTCCATAGGGTAACACACATATGTTAGACATCAGCAGAATCCCAACCCTGCTCTGTGTGTGTGTGTGTGTGTGTGTGTGTGCATGTGCACACATGTGTGCATGAACACATATATATTTCCTACCTTTCTCCCACTACGGGATCTAATCCATTTTATATCATAAGATTAATAGAAAAGTACCCCTTTCTTTAAAAATGTGAAAGAAAACATTTTAAACTGTATTAAATATTAAGCAAACTATTCCATTGAAACCCCATTAATTTAATACAAGACTACAAGTACAGCACGCACGCATGCTAGCACCAGTCAAAGACCCTTTTGCAAAATCCACTAATTGCCAAAAGTCTGTTTAGATAAGAAGTCCTTTACTTGGCAGTGAGAGGAGAGCAGAGAGAGGGCCATTTTTCTGTGGGAGAGAATCCCACAGCTTGGGAGCAAACACCAAGGAGGCAGCCTCATAGATTCTCATCTTTTGGAGGGCTGCAAATCCCTCGTGCTTGCTGGGGACTACTGAGAGCTCTTGTCCAAAAACAGTAACTTTCCCCAAGCTCTGCTCAAGAGTCCTGAAAAGGAATATGTGGAAGGGGGATCAACATCAAGGCACCAGGGGCCCATTCACACTACCCAATTATAACACTGATTCCACTTGAATTGCTGTGGTCCCATCCTATGGATTTCTGGGATCTGAAGTTCCGTGAGGTATTTAAAATTCTCAGCCAGAGAGCTCTAGTGATTTACCAAACTACAAAGCCCAGGATTCCACAAAATGTTGCCATGACAATGAGAGGAATATAGTATTGTAGCTGTGCCCAGGTCGCCCCCTGTGTCCACAGGGGATGTGTTCCTGGACTTACCACAGTTACCTGAAACCGTGGATAGTAGTGAACAGCCATAGATTCCTGCTGGAGGACGTAGAAAATGCCTAGAGAGGGTGCTTCTCTAGTCATCTGGTGGTGGAAGTTGACCATAGAATCATGGTGGAGGCTCGCCAGATGCCTAGAAAGACCATACCCAGCATGACTCTATATTCCTTCAGATGCCTAGAGAGAGCTTTTCCCCAACTGCAGTTAACTGGGGGTACAGATCCCACATAAACAGTGAGTGACCTGTAGTGTGAATGGGTCTCTCAAAGGCTTTTTCCATGGAGTATTTGGAGTCCCCCCCACTCTTCCAAATACAGTGAAATGATGCAGGATCCCATTGGGACAAAGGGTATTATCAAATTCTGTGAGGAGTATTTTCACCATATAGACAAGCCCTAGGATTCCACAGGATGTTTCCAAGGCAGCTAAGGAGGAATCATAGTGCCATAATTTTGTGTACTATGAAAGGGCCCCAGGTTGGAATGAGCGGCTTCCTTTGAATTGATGGTAGCAATGCTAATAAAGCAGAAGAGGATTTGGAATGAAGCTGAATGCAGAGCGGTAGATAAATAGACCTTCTGCTTTCATGACAAGGCTCCGGCGCTGTATTGTGTAATCACTTCAAAAAAAAAAATATGCAAGGTTGAGTGGTGAGAAAAAAAGAAAGATGGATAACATGACTGGTGACAGATAGAGTGAAGCATTGTTCTAAATAACTGGAGTGTTTGAGACTTGTGACAGGTAGATGAGTTGACATTTTACATGGGGATAGATAGACAGGGTTAAACACAGAGCAAAGGGACACGATACTTTTTCTTTATTTGCAAAACCAATTAAAATGCTGGAAGAGAGTGCTTTGATATACAGATTCTTCACCAAGGTTGACATGCTCAGAACACAAATCGTGTTTAACTATCCTACTACCCAACCAAAATGATGTTGTGAGGTCTTTAACCTGGTTGAATGGGAAGCATCTTAGGAGCAGGAAGGTTTAAACAAAGGTCTCTAATACAAGGCTGGACAACACTGAACCCTCCATGTAGATTGACCTACAACTTGCATCAGCCCCACCCAGCATGGACAATGGTAAGGAAATGTGGGAGTCCAAAACATTAGAGGGGCCAGAGGTTGCCACCCCCCGTGCTCTAGTCTGAATACATATTTCTTTTGGGTAGGCATCTAGTGGAAAGTGGGTCTCATGTCATTGGGACAGTCAATCCATTTCAAGTTACACTGAGCCTTCAAGGAGCTCTCCAGGATGCTGGTCCCTATCTGTAACATATGTTCAGCACCTTGGATAGCTCCTTTAAGTATCAAATTAAAAACTGAAGAGGATTGACTGCATCTACCACATGTGAGGCACTAACTGTGTGCGTGTGCTGGTGCATTCAAGTCACCTGTCTACTTATGGCAACCACATGAATTTCATAGGGCTTTCTTAGGTACAGAATATTCAGAGGTGGTTTGCCAGTTCCTTTCTAACTACCAACAGTTGTTATTGTTTTTTATTATTATTATCCCAGTGCAACTACAACATCAGCTGGAATCCTGTTGATGCCTTACACGTGTTAAGGAGCCATTAGACATTATTATCTGCTCTAGAAGGTCCATACTCAGTTCCAGGCTGCAGTGCCATTGTGCATGGATGTACATGGCACATCAATGCACATTGTGCACAGTTGTGCATAAATTCATAGTATCCATTGTGTGTGGATCCACATTGTGTATACAGACCTATGTGCAATACACATTTAGTTGCATCATTTAGTTGCAATACACATTTAGTTGCAATTCCTTTATGAGGCAGCATTGCACAACTACCAGATAACTGTGTGAGTGTCCAGTGATGGCCTGCCTCCATAGTGCACAATCTCAGCCTTCATATGTAGATGTGACAAACACAGCTTTGAAACCATGTTTATTCAGAGCTGGCCCAAACATAGAGCAGATGGGGGGAAGTGCCTAAGGCAAGAAGTATTGTGAGGTGGCAACGAGGTGTTGGAGGCAAGAATTGTGTGCCGTGCAGCCTTCTCTTTACTCCCTAAACTAGCAGTTTAGTAAGCAAAGTAGGCAATAAGCAGTTAAACCTATCTCTGGCCTGCAAGCTCAAAGAAGGGAGGTCTGCCTCAGAGCCATTCTTCAACATGTATGACCCAGGCAACATGGTAGTTTTATACCACTTTGCAGATCAGTCTACAAAAGCTTCCAGTCTTCACTGCTGCAGCACTTGCTCATTTATGCCTATGTGGGCCTCATGCAGCTTCAAAGAGTGGTTGAATCATAGAATCTATGGGTTGGATGGGACCACAAAGGCTATCTAGTCCAACCCCCTGCCATGCAGGAATATATAACTAAAGCTGTTCTGAGAAATGCCCATCAGACAAAGAATCTTCGAGTTGGAGGACATTTAGCTGCCTCTGTACAGTTTCACTGGCTGTTTGCCTGGGACAATCTTTCTTGCAAAATGCAAGCTGGGCAAATATAGACTACTCGCACTACACAATTGCATCAGCTTTATGCCCCTTTAATTGTCACGGCTCCATCCTAAACAATCCTGGGATTTATAGTTTGGCAAGGGGCTTATAATTCATTGTAGAGGCGCATTGACGCTCTCGAGAAGAAAATTCTAAGTCCCTTACCAAACTACAGAACCCAAGATGCTATAGGACAGTGCTAATCAAAATGGTGATCTCTGGACTGGTGCTGGTCCACAGAAAGGGTGCATCCGCACTAAACAAATAATCCAGTTTGAAATTGGATAGTTTGTCAAGGTCTTTAGCCTTGTCTGCCAAAGTGTGCTGGTGCCTCACCAAACTACAAATCCAAGGATTCCATAGGAAGGGGTCATGGCAAATAATCCAGTTTCAAACTAGATTATTTGTGTAGTGTGGATGAACCCATAGTTTCCAAAGAAAGAATTGTAGTTGATTGACACAAGTATGATCCCAGTTCCTGGTGTATTAGGAAAAAAATTGCTTGTCGGTCATATCGATAGCGTGAAAAGCACTGCTGTAGCATGGATTTCCCAAAGTTAAAGTGGTATGAAACTGATATAAGTGTGCAGTGCAGATGCATCCTATGTCTGTTTGCAGGTATGCACTAACTCTCCAGATAAATTTAATATGTAGCAGCCAAAATTAATATTTATCAGTGTGAGTTCTCATCTAACCCTAGAGCCAGTAAAAAGGGGAAACTGAGGCACCAGGGTCTAAATTTGACTCACCTGGTCATCTCCAGAATCCCTTCCTAAAGTGGAAGCTAATAATTCAAAGGCACCTTTTGGTTTCATTTATTAAGAAGGAGAAAATATGTCAGCAGGATATTAAAAATGGCTTATGTTTGCACACACGCGCGCACACACCTCTGCTCCTTTTTCCCTGTCAGTTTGGTTGCTAATCTTTCATCTGATTCCTTTTTCTCTCCCCCCCTCCCCAATATGTTCTCTCAGCACTCCATCTTGGAAAACAAAGAAAACAGCACCAAGAGAAATTGGAGCTTCTCCTGGATGGATAGGTCTGACTGGCAGTGCATAAAATTACCCCTGTCTCTTCACCTTTCTTCCCCGCATTCCCTTTGTTAATTAACTGAGGCAGGATTGTCTGGGTGATGCTCTTGGTTTTTCCTCTCTCCAGTGTTACAAGATGTTATTCCACCCCAGTGCCTCGGGAACACACGCTGTTCCTGGGTGGTTCCAGAAGAAGAACTCTGGGATTTGACATCAGAAGCATATAACTGGAGTGCTACGTCTATACTAAAATGGATCTTTTAGAGGCAACCTGTTCAACAGGTGAACTGCCTCTCCAGAAGAAGTCAGAAAAAGGACAGTCCAAAGTGAAAGGGAGAAGGGCCATTAAAAAAAAAACCTCAGGGGCCAGTGTGAGTATGGGGTTTTTATATTGTAAGCCGCCCCGATTGCGTTGCAGAGGGGCGGGATATAAATAAAATTTTATTATATTATTATTATTATTATTATTATTATTATTATTACAACTCCAAGGCTATATTTTGCCTCCTCTTCCCTAGCTTCTGAGCAAGCAATGCACATGTTTGTGTTATATACCACCACCACATCTCAATGAAAGGAATTAAAAGGAACATCATATCAATATCATGAGGATGAATCAAAGATAGCAGAGGCCACATATGTGAAGCTGTCAGGCACATACCACATGGACTGGATGCTAAGATCAAAAGGGCAAGAACTATACAGTTTTAGCAGGCTTCTGTGAAATGCTTATGTTGAGGAGCTTCCTCCTGCCTGGGAAAACAGGTTTGAGATAAACGAAGTCATTATGTTAACTTCCTCCAACACTATCCTTTTGTGTCAATTTTCCCAACACTGCAAGTCTGTCTCAACACATCAAAGACCTCCATTTCAACCAGATAGGATCAAAAACAGGAATGGGTCAATTGGCCATTGTTTTAGACTTATTTCAAAGTACAAAAGAAGTATAGGAACCCTGGATTTCTGGCTATTCAGTGTGGTCTCCAACCCGCATGCATCCTCCACATCACTATGAGAGCCCACCTCAGCTGTATGCGGTCTGAGTCTTCATCTTTTTCTCCAGACAGGTAAATGTAGCCCATCATCCTCATCCATTCTGGTGGGAGGTCACACTATTCCCTTACTCTATTACTTTCCTTTCTGATAGCTCTTGAAAGTTTGTATTACTGACTGAATGCCTTGTTTTTGTATGCTGATTTCTCAAATAAAGATTATCTTCTGTTACTTAGCTGGAGTTCTGACAGCCGTACTCATATAAATAGGGGGGAAGTTTCGCAAGTTACCCATCCTTGAGCTGCCAATTATTTGAGCTAATGAATTCCCCTGGTTAAGATCCAATAAGAGCATTTTGGGTAACACTTGAGATCTAGAAACCTGATGGTTGGTTGGTTGGTAGGTAATAACTCAAAAGTAAAAACTCTCTAGAAGGTAGATTCTCACCCTGATTCAGCCCTTTGCCCTCCTGTGTTCTCACAATATACATCTGGCCCTGTACCTAATCAGGCCAGCTACCTCTTAAAGAAAGAGAAGATCTATCCTGGGCCAGGTTACCTTGTTCAAATGGAGTCCCAAGCCAACCAGGGCTCTCTAGACATGAATTCACACGTTCCAGCAGGGAAAGCATGGCGAAGCCTGATCTTAAGTATGGCAAAGGAAAGCCAGGCAAAGCCTAGTTTAAGATAGTATAAGGGAAGGGCCATTTCTGGTGGCAGGTCACACCATAGATAGCTCCATGGGAAGTTCAGGTTTGGGAAACATGTGAGCAGTTCAAACATTGCTTCAGTAATAGACAACCTCATGCTGAGACATAAAGAGACCATCAGTTAGGCATGGGTATATAGCTCTGCTCCATTGATCCAGCCTCTTCCAGTTCAAGAAGCTTGTTTTGTCTTAGCATCCATTGGCTTAAAGGTGTAGAGAAGACCATGTTGTCACTGTGGTTTCCAGTGTATACCTAGTTCCCTTTTCTATTGTGATAGAAAAGCCATAATTTTCTCTTGAGACCATGACCTCATCCCCCTGAACCTGAATGATTCTGGACTAAGGCCATGGCATTAATCTCTGATGCTGAAAGAGAACAGAGACCATCCCCTTGAAAAACCACACCCATACACCATCCAAATGCCTCCTCCTTAAAGTCACATGACTAAATCATTTCCTGTATGGATAGGGTTGTTGATCTTTGCTTGTAGAGTTCTCATGCTTGAGAACAAAAAAAACACAGTGGCTGGCATCCTGTTAGCCAGTTACAATGTCATCAGGTTTAGGATATCTTACTGCTTTGTATTATTATGGCACTATTATAAATATATAAATATAAATTATAAATTATGGCACTATTGCTGTGAACCCTGAAACCCACCTTAAAGCCAGTGAGCCATACGGAGCAATGGAGGTCTGTGCTGCTGGTAAGTGGGGCACTACGGGATGATGTGGCCAGCCACCTCCCACCAGTGAACAAAGCTGTGATAAAATGCTGCAACAGGTCCTGGCAGGGGTCCCTGCTTCTGCTCCTTGCAGTGTTGCTTGCTGGAGGGAGGAGTCTGGTCACATCATCCTGCAATGTCCCACTTGGTAGAAGCAGAGATGTCCATCACTCCAGGTGGATGACTGGCTTTTAAGGTGGGTCTCAGGTGTCAGATGGGAAATTAAAGCTTAGCTATAACATTGTGGCTACATGTTTGATGCAGAATTTCAGTCATAGACTAGTATCCTGTTGGAGGCTTACACATGCTTAGGTTTTGCTATGAAAGTTGTTGGAAATTTTTGCCCAATGCTGAATGGCCACATTCAGTCAAAGGTTGCAGAAATAAAGTTCTGCATGCAGCATCATTGCACATTAATGTGCATTGCACCTTGCACATAAAGATGTCAATGCATGTTTGGTGTTGTGATTCACTAACCAGGTGGCATTATGTAACTCTGTGAATATAAAGTTACATTTCATCCTTCTGAGTTTTATTCCCCACCTGTGAGATGGTGAGGTATTGCCTGCCCTTTTTGCCAAAAATTCTAGCATCTATCTGATGGATTTGTACATAAAATATGTGATAGCATTAATGCACAAAATTGTCGTAGCTGTGATACTCAATTACACAAACTGCAATTAGTTTCATCAGTTTATTCAGTTCATCCAATTTTTGAAGTCTTTTCTTCAATCAAGCCCTTGCCATTAATTAACCAGTCCTTCTGTGTGTACTCTGTGTCTGTGCTTTGCTTTACAAAGGGAAAAGACATTCAATTTGTACAGATACTCTTTTTTTCTTTTGGCACAAATTATGGAACCCTCCATTGAAAAGCAAGTGCTACTTGCCTTGTTCTCTTTTTGGAAATGACAACTGTCACAGAGGCTTGCAATTTCTCAGCAGAGAATGAGAATTTTAGCAAAAATTCTTCACATTGCTAGCATGGGATTGTTCAACAGGAACTTGTCTGTCAGGAATGCTTTGATTGTGTATTCCTACAAGGCAAGGGGTTGGATTGGATGGCCCTTGTGGTCTCTTCCAACTCGATGATTCAATGACTAGATATTGGTCTTCTACTGGACTCCACCTTGTTTAATGACAGCATCCCCACGTGTGCTGTGCAGAGGCCATATGTTTGAAACACAGGGGCTTCCTTATCCAGGTTCTCTGGTCTTGTTGAGATAACAGCCAAGATCCTACATTGACCTTGGGCAGCGTAAAGCTGCACCAGGTGTAGCTCTGCTCCATCTGCCTGTGCCTGTGTGCATTACTGACTTCCAAGGCAGTGTCTGCCTGTGTTTCTGGAACCAGATGCATAAAGATGACATCACCATCACCAATCTCTGGAAGACCTCCCAAGAAGTCCAGAAAGATGCCTGTTCCTTTGTGTCTGGATGCATAAACCTGGCCAGACTCAGTCTGGACACTCTTACCCTTCCCTGGCCAATAAGTGCCCATGGGGGCAGTATCACAGAGCAGAGGGAGAGATGGCATTGACAGTTGGTTATTGCAGATGGGCATGCTGGATACCTCCATCTGCAGCAACTATAAAAAGAATATACACAGCCATAATTTGACATTCTGGATATGTATGTCATTGAAAGGATTCCAACCAGCAAGTTAATCCTGAACTGAATCCATCACTTCCTTTACCCAGGATCCTGATATCTTCCTCAAGCATTCCTTCCCTGTACCTCTGATGGGTGCCTTGAGACCCAATGTTTGGCTTCCTGGTCTGAAAGGCTGCACTATGCCATCCCAAAGGTCTGAAGGGAACACATTCCCTCTAACTAAATCCATGATTTTCTTCTTTTTTTTAAAAAAAAAGATGGCACATTGAGGATAAAGTGCAAAGCTCATTGGGCATCTGGCAGGCACGTGTGTGGCAGACGGTGTCTGGAAATGAGGCCTTATTAAAGACATCCATTATCTGCTCTTTTTAATTTCACTGGGCCTCCCAGAGCTTTGTGCTATTCTTTGTCAACCCCAGCCCTGTGCCAGGCTTGCCTGTTGCATCTGGCAGAAAGGTTCTTGCTGAACCATCTGTATGTATCTGTTCATGTATTTACTACATGGAAAGAGTTCTACCTTACCTTTCAGCAGGGCTAGGCAAACAGAAGGAGGACTGTTATGCACTTCCTCCCTTATGCGCACCAGTATCTGGCTTAAGAGGAAAGCTTCATTGTGCCTACTGGCATGCACAAGGTACCATATTTCATCCTCAGCATCTCCAACTAATGACCCTTGGGTTTCAAGAAGAGTTAAGCCCTTCACTGGAGACCTTGAGGATGCCTGTCCAATATAGATGGAACTATGGTCCAACTCACCTAAGGCAGGTTCATTTCTTCACATGAAGGCATATGTGGGAAAAGTACAGGGACACACCAGTAGTTATGACAAACATGAGTGTCTATTGAATTACACAAGGTGGACCTGCTTGTCACATGTACCTCAAACTAGGTCAGATATCATCTCCTGAGGCAAAGTGTCAGCTCCAGGGCATGGGCAGCAAGGTCTTTCAGCAGAGATACCAGGGCTAGAGCAGGCAGGGAGGCAGAGAGCTGAACCCATGAGGGCCAGAGAAAAAGGTAGGTCTAGGAAAGGGGAGCCAACTCAGGAACACAGGAGACAGAGTTCAAGTAGAGTCAAAGTCCAAAAACAAGCCAAGGTCAAAAGGTTCACCAGAAGTTTGGAGGGGCTAAGACAAAGATAGGTCCAGGAAATGAGCAAGGATCCAAATGTCCCCTGAGAGGGGTCCAAAATTGGAGAGAAGGTGTTGCTGCAAGTCCTCCATGATACTAAGTCAGGCTGTTGAACTATCCAGCCAAAGCCAACATAAGTCATTTTTGCTGCCTGTAGTGAAGAACACAATCCCCACTCAATTCCACATGCACAAGCCAACTGGGGGTTGATTCTTGCATCAACACTGGTGATGGGGCTGCATCTACCTAATGTCATTCCCCTGGGATACAGTACCCCATCCTCCAACAGGAACTACCAAAGTGTTGTCTATGCTGCTTTGCCATTTTCCAAGTCTCAAGATGAGGTCTTTTTAAATTAGTCTCCACTTTCTTCTGCAGTCCCTCTCAAATTGGTGACAGGAAGTGGCATTGTGTCATTTCCTGCCACCATTTTGAGAGGAACTGCAAAAGGAAGAAGCGGGTATTTGTGGATGTTTTGGGGTTATGGGTGTGCATTTGTGGGTGGGAGGGGTGTTTTGCACATTTACATGTATTTGGGGAGTTTTCTATATGATTTGCAGACAAAAATTGCCCAAAAATTGTGCTGATTTTTTAAAATGGAGACTAAGAGGGCATGGGGGACTGGTAGCAAGCTTCAACAGCCACAGATGTTGAGTCCAGGGGGGCACACTATGCCTATCCCTGCACTAGAGTTGGCCTCTGCCAGCTACAAAGTGCTGGACTTTGATAAAATCTAACAAGGCTGTCCTTCCACTCTTAGGATGCTATTTCTGCACTAGGGTTAAGTACAATATTTTCCTCTCAGGAGGCCTGAATCTATACAAATACTCTGTTGGGGGGAGACGGGAATTAAGTCTAGCCATCACTCAAAGCTGCAACGCTAGGCTGAGGTTCCTGGAGGATAATTAATTTTTCTACACAAAGGCTTAGGAGGAGGAGAGGAATATTTGACTAATGAAGGCATTAACAATTCACCCTCCAGCTCCAAGGAGGTGCCGGAGCATGCATGGTGGTGTTCACCAATTTTATTTTATTTATGAAACACCAAGGAAGAAGTCCTGCTAGGCTGCATCATAGCTGAAGACTCCTCTGAGACAACCAGTTGCACAAAACAGAAATGGCCTCTCTCCATACAAGTTATTTCATGGAATGAATTTAGTTCACTGGTCCTCAAGAGGTACTTGGATTCCAGTTCCCATAAGTCCAATGGTGAGGAATTATGGGTATTGTAGTTCATCAGAGTCAGGAACCATTCAGGTGCTCTGCTCCCAGTTTAGTTCCATTACTGTATGTCTAGGCTGTCTTTCAATAGAAAACTTCCAGTCAGTTCTACAAGAAGAAAATTGCAATACAACTATGTGCTAACAAACCCAGAACAGACCATATTTTCATTCTAGCATCCTAAGTGCAAATTAGTTAGCTAACTAGCTAGTTCCTAATATTTTTATTGAAAGATATTTTGGTTTCAATCCTATTGCAAATCCCAATGAGATTGGCATCATTGAATCAATTGGATGTATTCTCTGTGTTGACTTCAACAATTAAAATCATAGAATCATAGGAGTTGGAAGGGACCACAAGGGCCATTTAGTCCAACCCCCTGCCATGCAGGAATCACAATAAAAGCATCCCTGACAGATGGCCATCCAGCCTCTGTTTAAAGACCTCCAAAGAAGGAGACTCCACCACACTCCCAGGCAGCGCATTCCACTGTTGAACAGCTCTTTCTGTCAGGAAGTTCTTCCTAATGTTTAGGTGGAATCTCTTTTCCTGTAGTTTGAGTCTATTGCTCCATGTCCCAGTCTCTGGAGCAGCAGAAAACAAGCTTGCTCCCTCCTCAGTACGACATCCCTTCAAATATTTAACCATCTCTTCTCCAGGCTAAACATACCCAGCTACCTAAGCCGCTCCTCAGAGGGCCTGGCTTCCAGACCTTTTACCATTTTGGCCGCCCTCCTCTGGACGTGTTCCAGCTTGTCAATATCCTTCTTGAATTGTGGTGCCAAGAACTGGAAACAGCATTCCAGGTGAGGTCTGACCAACTTATTCAGTGGGTCTACTTTAGTTGGGACTATTTATACATAAATAAAAAAGACCTTTTTCTCCTCTCCCTCTGTCTCCCAATCATGTACTTACATTCTCTCACCCACCCTCCCACATTTAAAAATACAATAAGTATCTTAAAATGTCTCTAGGGACAGATGTGAGAACTGCCCATAGACATTTGCAGAGATATACATTATGTTAAGACAGGTAAAAGTGTCCCTCCCACCCCCAGAATAAATAAATGTAATGGACAGCAAACACCCAACAGGAGAAGAAAAACTTTCTATCAGCCAATGAAGACTGGCTATCATTGGAGGCTGGTGGCTTCTATACTGTTGAAACCACTCTGGGTCTGAGTCTGAACCTTAAATTTACTATCCAAGGTGCATAAATATATTTTCCCCCCCCACAAAAAAAAATAGGTTCAGCACATTAGACAGCTTCTTTAATGTTCAGATTAAAACCTACACAAGATTCACCACTCTACCTACATGGAAGCCACTAATTGTGACTACTGGATATATTGTGTGGCTATGGAATGCTGAAGGGGGCTGCTACCACTTGGCAGAAATACTGCTGTTTAGCTCTGTTTAAACTATCATGGCTCCAACCTATGGAATGCTGGGATTTGTGGTTTCCTGTGCATAGTATAAATCCCAAACCGGGAAGATTTTCATCTGTCCAGGACTCATCTCATCAGGATTCCTTGACACTCAAGAAACACAATTTTGACCATCTTTTGAACATTTCCCTATATTCTTTCCATTCCTACACTGCATCATGGGTTTGGATGGACTTCAGCTTGTGTTAGGTTAATAAGGAGAAAAGATTTTTGTCTGGATCAAATTCAGTTCTCATACATCTGGTTCTGTGCTGTTGTTTCCAGCAGGAGAATTCGTAGGGTGCACTTACACTGTAGAGTGACACCACTGTAAGTGCTGTAGCTCCATCCTATAGAATCCTGGGATTTGTAGTTTTACAAGGTCTTTAGCCTTCTCTGCCAAAGAGTGCTGGTGCCTCACAAAACTGGAGCCAGTTGTGTCAACCTGCATTATTTCTACAGTGTAGATGTACCCTTGGCTAGTCAGAACTTGGAAAAGTTACTTTTGGGACTACAGTACCCAAACTTTCCCCAACACCATGGTTAAATATATTTCCAAAAGCTGGGAGTTGTTGTATTCCAAACAACCACTTTTCCAAGCTCTGGCATTTTGGGCCCAATCCAGCAAAGGAAGCTTCCATTTCAGCAAGCAAAATTCTCCCTATTAAGACATTCAGGTAATTATAGACACCTGTGCAATCCTATTTGCTCCAAGCCTAGACATAACAGTTTAACCTGGAAATTGGAAATTCCACCTTAGCCCCCTTGCCCAGATGCTTGTAGCCATGCATCCTGGTTGGAAAGTCCTTAGGCGAATTACACTTAGCCATGGAATGTGCCTCTCCCTCAGCTGCCAGCTGCTCCTTCTGCAACAGCTGGTGGAGAATCTAGCTCTTTTGAGCCTAATGGCAAACAACTCCCCTCTCTTCCAAGGCATCCTCTTCTAATTGCTTCAGCTCTGCAGTTAGGTCAGCATCACATACCCGGAAGGCAGACAAGGCAGGGGGAGGCAGGCAGCAGGAAAGTCACAGTCATTATATCTAATGCCTTCTAAAGCCAAGCTAAGTGAGTACAATCCTATGCACAATCCTAGAGGCTGATGCACTCCAAAGGGCTGGCAAGGAACGTTGGTTTCCTTGTTGCACTTCAGGCCTAGAAAGGATCCCCCAAGGATGAGAAATAAGATCACCTGCAGGAGACATTCTCAGGGTGAATTTTGTGCATTTATCCCTGCAGGAGGAGAGCAGCAAAAGTTGTGAAATAGTTTTGCACAAGATGCACTTAAATGCTAAGTGGCCTAGAGCCTCCACTGAGAAGACCCGAGTATGAACTTTAAACATACAGAGTTATTCAGCAGCTGTGCAAGTTCCACCCCATTGCCAATAACACTGCTGGTCAAGGATGATGGGTGTTGTAGACTAAGACACCTTGGAGGGAGAGCAGGTTTCAAAGAGTTGTCCCTAAAAAGTGGACAAAGAACCTTTTTCATGCTGAGGGCCAGATTCAATGTTTTTTTCTTTCCAGTGGTGAGCAGGAAAAAAGGTAAAATGTTGGGACTAAAAATATCAGCATGTTTTAGTTTCTATCTCTCCTAAGCTAAGGCTTAGGAGGGGCATTTGATGCCTTCAGAATGGGGGAAAGACCCTTTATAACAACTGGGAAACCCAAAAGAAGTAAGCATGTCCATCTCAGGAAACTCTGAGCTCTTGGGGGCTAAATCCAACCACAAGGCCCAAGTTTTCAACCCCTGCCCTAAAAATCACAGTCCAAAGCGGGCTTTCATGTCCCCTGATATTTCTGAACTGAAAAGCAGGGATGGGGGCAGGGAAAATATGGCCACTAGATGAAGCCACAAGGCAGACCCTATTTTCCTCGTCCCTCTGCAGTACTTAAGCCAGCTGCTTTGAGTTCCTTCTCTCTGTATTTTTAATTCTACACACAGCTGCACCAATAAATTACAGATCTCCATTCTGTAGATAGGACGAATATTGTTTTACAGGAGATGAAAGCAGATAGAGCCACAACAGATTCCATTTTATTGCATCTCGCTGTGGTTTTATATTTCTTTCTTTAAAAAAAAATGAAGGTTTTGCAGAGTTTCTTCTATTTTTCCTTCTCTGCCTGATGTATCTGTTTCGAATCAACCAGCAGTTTAAAAAGAAAATTGCTTTTTCCACTACCTTCTCTTCCAGGTTCTTTTTTTTAAAGAGGAAAAAAAAACTTTCCCCATCTTTTTTTGCCCCCCTTTTCACAAGTGCATTTAAAATCTTTCAACAATAGCAAGAGGTTGTACCTTGATCATTCTTCATGCGTTTCCCCAACACACAGGTACCGCAGAGGAGAGAAATAGATCTCCACCAAGCTGGTTCTCAGATTAAAGAGGTAATAGAAAAGGGGTGAAGAAGGAGAAAAGGAAGAAGAAACTGGAACAGAACAAAAATAGTAGAAGGCAGCAGAAGTTTTAAAACTCCAAAACTTCTTTTTACCCCCACTATTACCACATTCCTGTCTCCCCCACCCTAAGATTTCAGATCATAATTGTATTCCCCCTTCCCTGCTTTCTTTAAAACTATCTGGAGCAGAAACAGGAAAGGATGATAAAGCAGAAGACAAGGACAGAGGCAAGAATAAAACTCTGCTCTTAATTGCTCCTGTGAGCATTTCCTCCCATATCTTTAGCAGTGAATACATCCCATCTGCCTGCTGAAGCCCCAGACTGCTAGCAATGCTCTTTTGTGTGATGTTTAGTGCTCTACTGCAGGGTGACTGTCTCTCCGGGAGAAGGAAATGGACGGTCACTAGTTGGAACATCAAAACAGCAATTACAGCCATTATTGTGATGCACAGCAACAACGAAGAAAGGAAGGGGAGGAAACCATGAATAGAAGAAACACACACACACATACACATATACAAACTATTTCTCTTGTCTTTACTTCCATCCATAATAAATTGTCCAAAACATTGTAACTGCTCTGGAGAAAAGCTGAAAGACGGTCCACTTACGGCCTGGAAGTTGTTGATTCAACAACCCTGGCAAGCAGGTCCTGGTTCTAGCTACCTCTGGACAGCTCCGCTGCTGTTTAGTGCTTGGCTTCTGGTTTCATTATAACTCTGCTGATGCCGCTGGACAGCTCCCCCACAGGTACCAAGCCTTTCAATCCCAATGATTTAGGACATTATCAGACTAGCATCTTAAAATGCTGTAATTCCATGAATGATGATAGCAGGAACATCGTGGCATTGTAGCATCTATTGCTGCACATAGCTGTAATCATGGAAATGAAACACCATGGAATTATCACACAACAACCACTAGCTCTTTAAAAATGGGAGTTTACATCTACAATTTGTCATGGGCAAGATTTCAGCTGCTCTCACAAGAAGACGCAAGTGTGCTTAAAACTTTAAAAAAAACTTAATTAACAAAGTAAATGAACACACAAGCACTGAAACAAACCCAGAAACATGCAAACTAAAGGGGACGGTTCATAAAAATAGCATCCTGTGCTTCGTTTCCGCATTCTCACCCAGATATTTTCTCGCTGAGGACCACCCATTCATGCTGTAATCTCACAATTACAATGGTACATGGTTTTGCACACAGTCAATACTGTGTGGGGAAAGTGCTATTGACAATCTATTGATGGCTTTCCCATGAATTGGAAATAACACCTTTTTTGTGGCTGGAGCACAGAGTAAGAACACGAAGGATGATGAAGTCGTTTGATAGCAGGGCCAATTCGCACTGCCCTGATGTTGTAATCCTGCAGTTTTTGCTGCATCTGATAATGTCATTAGCCAGACCACTCTTCTGTCTATTCCAGAAAAATGGGGAAGAGACCACTAAGTTGGGGCGGTGTTCAAGTTTTTCACCATGTGGCCAGCATCCTTTTGGAGACCTAGGCAAGTGCAAGTCTACCTCATGCCTTGGCATGTGTTGTGGTGGTGGTGGTGGTGGTGAAGGAGGAGGAGGATGGGCTTCTCTTTCATCCTTTGCAATGACCACCACCACCCCAGACTCATGTTTTGTTCCAATGGCCCCCTGAATGGCCATTCTGTGGCTGGTGGAGAATGGGGAAGATCAGAGAAGCACCTGGCTATGCCCTGTAACCAGGCAAAGATTGATGACATCATCCAGTGAGACTCTGGTGGATCCTGGCAGGAGATGTCATCAGTCTGCCTCTGTCTATGATGCATAGCGACATGCTTCTCTGACACACTGTGCTCTTCACAAGCTACTTGATGGCTGTTCAAGTGCTATCACAGCAAAACTGTGACTCCTCATGGTGGTGAGCCAGGAATGAAAGCAGGGTTCATCCTGCAGCACTCTTAGCTACATTGGGTAATGTAGAATCATGGACATTGTTTGTTTTTTAATTTAAATCACACACACACACACACACACACACACATACACACCAGGGAAGGATGGAGCATCTTATGTCATTGGTGTAGTGAAACCTCTCTCTCGATTTTAGTCTGAACTTTACAGGAGTTCTCCACAATGCTACTTTTCAGATTGGAGCGTTCAACTCCTTGTATAGCTCCTGTAAAGATTAGATTTGAAGCAGGAGAGGATTCACCACTCCACTGCCATGGAAACCATCAATGGTCATAGAAACCACCAACTATCATAGACAGATGGGAAAGAAATTGGCATTCATCATTTGAGCTCTGCAAGACTGTGAAAAAATATAAGCAGATATCCTTCAGTTTTACAACCTCAGTACCTCCAAGTAGACAACTTGTCCCATATTTTCCCCTCTCCAAGTTATTCTGAAAAACATGTCCAACTCAAAATGTATATCTTTGTGGGGGGAAATGCACACAAGCTGGCTTTGCCTTTAAAAAAAATACATTAAGAAAAATGTGGTTTTTAAAGTATGTACAGTATTTATTATTTTATTTATTTATTTATATTTATTTATCCCCCACTCTTCAGCCTCAAGGCTATCAGAGCGGCTTACAAATTGTTTTTAAGCAATAGCTATTTACGCATCTACAACATTTCCATGCAGGGAAAAACAGCATGAAGGTTGGGAACCTGTTAGTGTCATAGGTTGTACTTTTGCAGTTCTACTTGTTTGGTCATTGCACAACAAACATACTCAGCGCATCAACACAGCAGCAGAATTGCACAAGTGTAACCATTCCACATGCCATTGTGCATTCTGGGATGGTGTGCAAGTACTGTATTTGCCAGTGCCTTCAATGTACTTTTTGATTCACTGGGATTGCAAAAACAATTACCGTGCCTTCCCTGTTGTACAGTGGGACAAGAGACAGGCACATTGGGAGATACATGACTAGTTGCATAACTGCAGCATTCAGCTAAAAGATTGTATAACATAACTATGGGCTTATCTACATGGGTGATTTACCCTGGCTTGCCCCTGTTCCAGAACCCTGAAGTCCAAATGGTGCAGGGCATTTACCCTGACCTGTCCAGGGCAGTCCAGACAAGTCAGAATCTTAGAATTTTAGAATCCACAGAATCTAGAGTTGGAAGAGACCACAAGGGTCATCCAGTCCATTCCCCTGACATATAGGAACACACCATCAAATCATTCCTGACAAATAAAAGATCCAGACTCTTTTATAAAACCTCCAAATAAGGAGACTCCACCACACTACAAGGCAGTGTATTCCACTGTCAAACAGCTCTTACCCTCAGGAAGTTCTTCCTAATGTTTAGGTGAAATCTTTTTTTCCTGTAGTTTGAACCCATTGCTCCATGTCCTAGTCTCTGGAGCAGCAGAAAACAAGCTTGCTCCATCCTCAGTATGACATCCCTTGAAATATTTAAACATGGCTATCATGTCACCTCTCAACTTTCTCTTCTCCAGACTTAACATACCCAGATCCCTAAGCTGCTGCTCATAGGGCATGACTTCCAGACCTCCCACCGTCCTGGTCTCCCTCCTCTGGACATGTTCCAGCTTCCCAATATCCTTCCTGAATTGTGGTGCTCAGAACTGGACACAGTATTCTACATGAGGTCTGACCAAAGCAGAATAGAGTGGCACTATTACTTCCCTTAATCTAGACACTATACTCTTATTGATGCAGCCTAGAATCGCATTGGCTTTTTTAGCTGCCACATCACACTGCTGACTCATGTTCAGCTTGTGGTCCACTAAGACTCCTAGATACCTTCCGCATGTAATGCCATCAAGCCAGATGTCACCCATCCTAAATCTGTGCTTTTCATTTTTACTCCCCAAGTGTAGTATCCTACATTTCTCCCTGTTGAAATTCATTTTGTTAGTTTTGGCCCAGCTTTCTAATCTGTTAAGGTCATTTTGAATTCTGATCCTGTTTTCTTATTTTCTTATATCAGCTACCCCTCCTAATTTGGTGTCATCTGCAAACTTTATAAGAATGCTTTCTATCCCTCATCTATGTCATTGATAAAGATGTTCAATAGCACTGGGCCCAGGACAAAACCCTGTGGGACCCCACTAGTCACTTCTCTCCAGGATGAAGAGGAGCCCTTTGGGTTTGGTCAGTCAAACAATTACAAATCCACCTAACAGTTGCATTGTTTAGCCCACAGGTTACTAACTTTTTTGCAAGAATATCATGGGGGACCTTGTCAAAAGCCTTGCTGAAATCAAACTACACTATATCTACTGCATTCCCTTCATCTATCAAGTTTGTAACTCTATCAAAAAAAGAGATAAGATTAGTCTGGCATGACTTGTTTTTGAGAAATCCATGTTGACTTTTAGTGATCATGGCATCCTTTCTAAGTGCTTACAGACTGTCTGTTTAATGATCTGCTCTAGAATCTTTCCTAGTATTGATGTCAGGTTGACTGGGCAGTAATTATTTGGGTCTTCTTTTTTCCCCTTTTTTCCCCTTTGGGGACAACATTTGCCCTCTTCCAGTCTGAAAACTGAAACAAAGAAGGTATTAAATAGTTCTGCCTTTTCTCCGTCCCCTGTTAGCCTGTGTGTTTCACAAGAGACAGATTGGACTTTACAGCTGACCTTTATGTTTTGAGTAGTGTGGACCAGTTATGGCTTCTTTGTCCCACAAATGTTAAGCGTAGGCTGATGCCTTTAAGCCCCTGGTGATGGCTAGTTCATTCAGAGTGGAATCTCCACCTTGAGAACAAATCTGAAACTGCACTCTCTCCATATTCCTAATTCCTAATATCCTAATGATCTGACCCAATATAAGGCAACTTCCGATGTCCCTCTGCTGCTACGAACTACTGGAGATGAATGTGACAATCGGGTGCCTGCACATGAAGGGTGTTTGTGATGTTCAGAATCTGCAGGGCAAGGAGATAAGAAAGAAGGGCTTGCCTAAAGCCTCAAGGTGGAGGTGAGATCTGAACTCAGAGCTTCCTGATGTATAGCTCATGGGAAGATCCTTCAGGGGTAGGGTGAAGTCCTTCACTACTTCTGCCAGGGTGGGAGTCTGGGGTGCCTTTTTCCCCTGTGGAGGTTGTTTTGTGGGATTGCCTCAATGGGAAAGGAAGTTACCTTTGCTGGTAGTGCAGAAAGGCCCAAACCAGAGATGCCCCTGAGGAATGGAAGGGCTTTGGATCCACTGGGGGGGGGGCTTCCCTCAACAGAAACACCACTTAATCTATGGGTTTTCTGTAGGCATAGCTATGGCTCTAGGACAGATGTGCCCACACACAAACACCAGCATATCTGGGAGTTAGGGTTGCACTCTAAATCTGTTTGTCACTGTGCTGGCATCATTCTCAGTAAATAGGCAGGAGTTCTTCACCCCAGACATAGCTCCCCAGATGAGTCAGTAAAGCATGTGTAAAGGGCTAAATATAGCACAACTATCATCCAGCCCCTTCCTTCTCTCCTCTTTCTCTTTCTTTCTCCCCCTCTCCCAATCTCTCTGGGCAGTGAAAAACCACTAACAATCTCCCATTACAAGGCAGCCATAAACGTTGCCATTTCATTAGAAGACTATTGTTCTCCTGATTGACAGCTGGCAAGCCAAGGAAAATTACAATCTCCCTCTACAGCTGCGCATCCCATCAGGTGCAATTTACTCTTGCAGGGGGAGGGGGGGAATAAGGGGGAGGGGGAGGGACCAAGTAGAAAACAGACCAGGATTTTCTTTAACCAACAGTTCTGGGCTGGCCCCTTTAGGCCTGTCTAGAGGACAAACTTCAATTGGTTTAGCAGTCAACCCAGTTTTGAACACTGGGAATCAGAGGCTGGCACCCTGGCTTATGTCAGTGTTATGTCACAGTGGAGGCAGGAATTTTCCAAAGCTTTGCCGGGGTTCACCATTTAGCTGCTGCTCCCCGCCTTGGCCATTCAGCAGCTGGTGGAGAGCAGCGGACTGGAGAAGCATCTGCAAAATGATGACATCATCTGCTGTTCGCTCTAGAGGACATTGGCAGATCTCCATGGATGATGTTATCTTTCTGCGTCTGGCTGCAGGGACGTAGCCAGTTGCTTCTCTGATCCTAACCCCGCTTACCACCAGCCACTGACTGGCCATGGAGTGAGGCCTGTAGCAGTTAAACCGTGAGTCCCGGAGGGGGTAAGAAGAGAG
Organism: Gambelia wislizenii; assembly: GCA_030847615.1. Taxonomy (NCBI): domain Eukaryota; kingdom Metazoa; phylum Chordata; class Lepidosauria; order Squamata; family Crotaphytidae; genus Gambelia; species Gambelia wislizenii. The sequence goes on from JAUMIR010000007.1 coordinate 39,690,858, forward strand.
CCAGAGCATAAATCAACCTGCAGAACTTTTATGCTATACTCCATGATCTGGGCTCTTGGCCTTAGTCTTGCATGGGAAGGATTAGAATGGCTAGCAGATAAGGGCTGAGAGCATGCATCACAGGCACAGAGAATAACTGCAGCTGCAACTCAGCACCGGTTTCTCTCCCCACCACAGTTTCCAAGCCCCAAGGAAGCTGCTACAGCCATTACATTGGTTGTGAAGGGGGAGGGAGAGAGGGAACCAAGCATGGGGACTGCCTCCCATTCCCACTGCAGTTCTCAAGACAGCAGGACAATGGGAACAAGGTCATCGTTTCGTTTTCCTCTCCTAGGAAAACTGAAGCAGGAACAGGAAGCTGTCTCCACTGCTCAGCTGCCTCCCTCTCTCCTGAATCCCCATTTAACAGTTGTAGTAGCAATCCCCCCTCCTCAGGGCTTGACAGCACCCAGGGGAATATTTTGGGTGGAGTGCAAGGGCTTAGTGAATAGCTCCTCACATCCTGCCCCAGACAAGGCGTATAGATACAGAACTTTGAGTTACATACAAGGATGTCACTAACAGGATTCTAGCCAAGGTGCCTCTGCACTGCAGAAGTATAGCAATCTGATACTCCTTTAACTGCCATGGATTCATCCTAAGGAATCCTGGGGTTTATAGTTCAGAGAGATACTTAGACTATTCTGCTAGAGAGCTTTAGTCCATTCCTCTGAACAGAATGGAGTTCAAGTATCCTGAGGGTATGTCTATACTAGCAGAATTAAACTAATTTTAATCTTCAGTCCCACTTTTCTCAGGGCATCTTGGAACCATCTGAACTGCAACCTGACTGCAACTCCCAGGACTTTTTTTTTTTTAGGATGGAGCCATGGCCATTAAAGTGGTATGATCTTGATACAACTGTGCTGTGTAGTGGCACCGATCATCTTTGGCACTCTCACCGGCCTAGAACGCCAAGGATTCTTTGGCAAAAGGCCAGACAGTCAGCCACAGTGTCCCATTCATCTGTATCCTCACCATTCCCACTCTGCTTTCCTGAGAAACAAACAGCGACCTACAAAATTAAGCAATCTTAAAGGCCAAATTTAAAAGCCAGTGTATGACCTAGGAAGCATTATACAGACATCTTCAGACCAACAGCTTCCACACCCTTCCTCAGTCTGGTGTCCTCCAAGTGTGCTGGCTAGTGGGGATGATAGGGGTTGCAGTCCAACTTTTTGGGAGGCCAGCAGTTTAGGAGAAACCTGCCCTGCAGAATGCCAGCTCTCTGTCCTCTTACTTCCTGCTTTGACCACTAGGCCCTAGTGCAAACCTCTTTGAGGAAGCCAGCCGTGAAGCTCTACTTTCTTAATCCTTTCTGTCGTCCCTCCATCCCTTAAGCGGCCCTCCCTGGTGTATCGCTACATCTCTAACTCCAGATGAGGCTAAATGTTGGAAAGCAAATACCATCTGCTATAGGCAGGTCTCTGCAGCAGACAGGGTGGGGCTGGAGGGAGGGAGAAGAGAGCATTGTGTCCCAGAGAGATTTTCCAGCCTCTTCTTTTTACCGTCTGGTGCATGCGTTCCCATCTGCCTGAAGGCAACAGACAATGACGTTTCAACCTATCTGGCCCAGAACCTCCTGTGTTATTGTGGCTCATTTGTGCAATGCAGATTTCGCCTGAGAAAAGTCAGCATTTATGCTATTAGGGCCAGCAGTGCCAGCCCCTTCTCCTCCTAAAAGGAGACAAAAGCAAGGCATAACTGATTCTTTACAAATTGCTGTTTCAACAACTTATCTATTTTTGATTAATTTATCCACATCTACTCCACCTTAACATGAATAATATTAAATTCTCTCTTTTCTCACTTAAAACAGTTATATTACCATATTCATAGAAGTTCTTATTTTTCTCACTTCATATACCACACATACATCATTTTTCAAAACATTATATCAATTATAATTTCCCTTGATACATTTCCCCTTAATCTCTCTACATATGTTGACCTGCATTTTTAAACTATCCTCAACAACTGATATATATGCTTTTCTTCTAACGTCACACATCAACAATACTTCTTTTGAGGAGATAACTATCAAAAGGAAGAATGGGAGTAATTTTTAAAATTATTTTCCTATACAGTTGTCCCTTCACATTCACTGGGGTTTGGTTCCAGGACCCCCGTGAATACCCAAATCTGTGAATACTCAAGTCCCATTATATGCAATGGCATAGCAAAATGGTGTCCCTTATATAAGATGGCAAAATCAAGGTTTGCTTTTTGGATTACTATTTTTTTAAGAATATTTTCAAGCCGTGAATACTTAAATCCGTGAATGCTAAATCCGTGAATATGGAGGGACAACTGTATTTCTATATTGTTTCTTTTCTTTTTCTTCTTTTCTTTTTTCTTTTAATTTCTGCAGTTTTAGTGTATTGCAAAAAAAAATCTAATAAATTTTCACTTCCCCACTTCAGGAATTTGATTTCCATATCCAAGAGACAGAGCATAACTTTATATTTATGGAGTTACATGGTGGTTTTGCAACTCTGTCACATTAGTGAACATTGTGACATTGTGAAACAGAATGAGCAAGCAAACACACATGCCCACCTGAGTGCTCAAACCTCATCAATGTGCAATGTTTGCACACACCATGCAGTATTTATCAATGTGTAATGTATGTTCACCTCATCTACAGCAGTCAGCAACATGCAATGCACATCCAGCACCAAATACACAATTTTATTTCTGCAACCTTGAAATTCTGCACTGGAAAAAAACATCTAACTTCTTTTGTAGGGGAACTTGAGCATGCCTAAGATACCAACAGGATTCAAGCTCATGGTGCATTCACTTCACCGAGCACAGGGATGTACAGAATGTCTGAAAATTTCATCATCCTCAAAGAGAAAGTGTCTCAATATGTCAAAATACCAAATTGAAAAAGGTCAACCTCTCTGAAATGTTTCACCCATGTACAAGAGTGGGGGGAGGGTTCTTTCTTTCTTTCTTTCTTTCTTTCTTTCACGTTTTCAATTTTTGTTGGTTGCTTTGTGCAAAAATATTGCATTTTGGGCAAAAAATGTATTTTGCATCAAAGCTATATTTTATGCAAAAAAAATGTACTTTGTACTAAACAATTGTATTTTGCACATCATGCAATGGGAATTTGCCAAAAATACAGCATCTTTATATAAATCATCATCATCATCATCTTTGTGAAATTTTGACAGAAAAAGCTTTCCAAAAGTGAAAAATCACCCAAAATGTACCCAAATTCTTGTACTCTCTCCCAACAGGAATGAAACTTTTGAATTATTTTGTTCTGGCATGCAATAACAACAACAATAATACAAGCTATATATTCTTTGCCTGGGGAAATCAAGCAGGGCTGACCTTCTGGACCACTTAATCCTTTAAAGACTCCAATAGTTAAAAGTGGGGGTTTTTTGTAAACAAAAGGCAACTATCCATGGGCCACTTTTGAGGAGAGACAGCACTTCTTGTAAGAGTCCTATTCCCCATCATTTAGCATCCTATAGTGCTTTTTTCAGCTTTTGTTCAGGTTTCTTCACATCCTGTAGGTTACTCTCAAGAAGAGCAGGTCCACTGAAATTGACTGTTGAATGGTGAGTCAGCACCTAGGAATAGTCAACTGACACAATGGGTCTACTCAGTTAGTCAGGACTAATAGGATTTAGGCCTATATGTGCATGCCTGATTCTGAACCAGGATCAGATCTCTTCAGGACTAGACTGACTAGGGTTGCCAGACTGAAAACTGGAGAAGGTTCCTATCTCTTTAATGGTTGGGTAGGAAGAAGGAATTTCAGCAAGTGTTACTTGTTACCTGGTTATGCAACAAGCAACACCTGCTAAAATTCCATCTTCTACACAATTGTTAAAGGTACAGGAGCCCTCATCAGTTTTCAATCTAGCAATCTTAGATCTGAATCAAAATAGACATTTTCTCAATCCCACCTTTCTGAAAGCCAACCCAGTGAATCTGGAATTGGCTTCTGCAAAGTCCATCTCTAGAAGCCAGCCTGATCCAGTCTACCGTGGGTAGCATTCTACCCCAACATGGCTTCTAGAGTGGTCAACTCTACTTTCTTATTCTGCAAGGCCCATATGCTCCTCTCCAGACATTTCACAGAGAGAGGGTTGGTTTGCTTTACAGCCATTCCTTTCTAAGGTGACATCATATCTCAGGACACTTTGTATATGCCCCAGGCCATTATTCCTTTGTCACTGAGGTCTTTTTGATCATCACCCACAATGCCGAAGGGGTTACGCCTTGGAACCATGTGTCTATGATAGATAACCTGCCTTCAAAATACAGTCCTCTTCCTGTCCTTTTGTGCCAGAGCAAGAAGGTTCATCACCAGGGGAGCAACCTCATTTCCATCCATTGTTCCTCCTCAGCTGTTTGTCAAAGGAAGCATTCAGCAAAGGGAGAGCATGGCAGGATCATAGCATTGTTGGAAGGGTAGGTAGGGGAGAATGAGCTTAAAGGAGAGAGGGGAAAAGAGGGAGAACAACAAACCACCTCTCAAACCATACACACAAAAAATTAAATCCTCATTTGTGTCTTCCGAGCAAACAAACCTCGGCTAATTAAATCCGGAAACAATGGGCCATTAGATAAATGGCTGCCACTGCCACAACTGGGCATTTCGGCTTGTATTTGTACCTTGTCCTCTGGAGTAGAAGGGCCAATGCATCTTCTGTGGAGATGGCAGGTGGCCGGCTGCAGAGGGAGCTCGCTCAAACACTTTTACAACCCAGCGAAATGATGATATTTGCAACTACTGAGAAAGGCGGGGGCAAAACTTCACACAGATACTCGCAAGCAGCTATTGTGTCTCCACTGAGGCCTGGCCCAGAATGGCTCTTTCTGAAATCAGAATTTCTTTTCATAAAACAAAACAAAAAAAAAAACCTCATCCCTTTCAATATATTTGTATTATTGTTGCCTTGTTGACTTTCTTTCAATTTTGTTTTATAAGATTCCTCCATCTCTCTGTTTCTTCTCTATGGCAACAAGCAGAGGCTTGGGGGGGGGGGCTTGGCTGCAGAAGAAGAAAATGAAGCAAAAAGTCTCAGGGGATGGGCATGATGAAGCGGCAACTGCTCCAGAAGTAAATGGGGAAGCCTAAGAGAAAGTGTGGAGGGCTGTGAGGTAGAGCGGTTGGGGCTCTCATCACTAGCTTTGAACACCAGTGCTGTTTCCCAGCCCTTGACCTTCCTTGGCTTGATCTTCGCATTCAGGACTCAAAGCAGCAGGCAGCAAATTTTAAAAACACATGGTTAAAAATTCACAAGATGCAAACGTTAAAATGAGATTACGCAATCACAAAATTCAACCCAGATTAAAACATACATCATTAAACACACACAAACACACACCAGCACAACCATTAGCAAGATTTAGGTAAGATGGGCCTTATATAATTTGGTCTTCCTCTTGTTTCTGCTGCCTTTCACCTCCCCAAGCATTGCTGCCTTTTCTCATGAGTCATGCCTTCTCATCTATCCAAAGTATGACAGGACTTTATCAGAGGCAGTAAGTATGGTGTCATAAGAATGCCTAATGATCATGAAAGGGCACACATTCCAGACAACGATGTCCTTTCGCAATCACGTAAAGTCCAAGAGCCGTTCTATTTTATTGATGGGCCAAGCCATCAATTGATCTCCCATGGCGAGTTGTTGCCAGCATTGCTGGTGTTTGAATCATCCCACCGTTGTACTCACATGAATACAGCGTCAACGGGCAAACACATCCAGGTGAGATCGCAACAGCCAGGTATGGGATGCTCTTTTTATGACACACACACACACACGTGTACTTGGGACTTTTTAAGTGTGTTTTTGTGCTTTGCTGTACTTTTTATGTGTTTATTTAGCTTTTATTTTTAAATTTCCCATGCTAGTGTCTTCTTGCGAGAATCAGCGAGATTTCAACCCCAGAAGTAAACAGAGCTCTGTTTGTGCTCCATTACTGCTGGGGAAGTCTTACTGATGCTGCTGGAGGTAGGTCTGGTGGGGGCATATTTCGCTGGCATAAAAACATTTTAAAATTTGCCAGCAAAAGAACATTAACAAGGGGTGGTCTGATAAAGTCCACAGTCTCAGGTTAATCGTCTTGGCTTCTAAGCAGAGCTCAGGCTTGATTTTCTCCTGGACCTATTTGTTGGGGTTGGGGCAGAGCTGACAAGAAGAGAACTTATTTGAAATGGAGTGATGGATTTGGCATGGTTCTAGGGATTTGGGCATGGACTGCCAAAGTGACAAATAAATGGGTCTTAGAGCAAATCGAACCTGAATTCTTCCTAGACACCAAAATGACCACACTGAAGTTATCATACTTTGGCCATGTTATGAGACAACATGACTCATTAGAAAAGACAATAATGGTTGGTGAAGTGGGAGGAAATAGGGGGGAAAGGAAGACTGCATTACAAGTGGATAGACTCAGGCTGCATCTACACTGTAGAACTAATCCAGTTTGACACCAATATAACTACCATGGCTCAATGCTATAGAATTCTGGGATCTCTACTTCTGTGAGATTTTTAGCCTTCTCTGTCAGAGAGCTCTGGGGCCACAACAAATGACAAATCCCAGGATTCAATAGCATTGAGCCATAGCTGTTAGTTAAAGCGGTGTCAAACTGGATTATTTCTGCAGTGCAGATGCAGATGCAACCTAGGAAGGAACAGGCCTGAGTCTACAGGACCTGAGTAGGACTGTTGGTGACAGAAAGTCTTGAATATCTCATGTTCATAGGGTTGTTTTACGTCAAAGCTGTTTTGATGCCAATTATGGAAAAAATGGTTGAAAACTGAACTCTGCTTGTGCAACTATGAACTGTGAACTATACAAATTGATGAAAACATAATTGATTCATCATTTCAAAGGTGGATGAGTAATCCTTGAAAAGTTTATTAATTGGTTGACAACCACAGGAAACAGATATGCATGTACACACTTGTTTCCTTGCAGGACACCCTGGCTCGTGATTGCTGCATTAAGGCCAAGGGGAATGTCCTTCTTTCTGGTTGGAAGCAGCCCAGTTGGGCACTGTCTTGCTGGAAGCAGCATCTTCTTCACATCTGGATTGGGAAGGGAGGCTCCATTTTGGTGGATCTCTCTGTCGATAGATAACCAAAGAAGCGAAGCTAAGTGCTTCACTGTTCCTGCAGGCTGCTTCCCGGCATTAAAAAGCAATAAGCAATTGGGAGGGAGGTGGGGAAAGGAAATAAAACACTAACCAACTCCAATAGACCTTTCCAACTTTCCAGGGCTTTGAAAGACTCCATTAAACATCTGGACCCACCAAGGTCAGAGTCTTAATGTACAAGCTTTCAGAGCCAGGTGCTGTTTGAAGGAGACTCAATAATGCTTATTTATAATGTTCAGAAATAAAAGCATCTCAGCTGGGAGATTCGGCCGGAAAAGTAGCTTCTGTCCAGTAATCACCTACTTGAACACTTCCCTCCCCACTTTAATGCAAGTATATGAAGCAGCCTTCCCCAACCCAATGTGCTCTGGATGCTTAGGAATACAGTTCTCTGGATGTAAAGGTGAGGAAAGTGCAGTCCACATGCTGCATAAATTCCCTCAAATTTTCCCTGGGGATGTGGGAATGAGTTTTCACACATCTGGGGGGAAGGAAGCTGCATTAAAGGCCTTTTTAAATAACAGGAAGTGACCCTGAAGTTGAATTCAGGGTCACTTCCTGTTGGGGAATAGGTCTTTCTGATGCCTAAAATGTCCCAAAGCAAATTAAAATTGTGGCAAAATTGTCCTAAGAGTATGGGGAGGGCAAAAATCAATTTGGGTGGCATTGGGGGTGCCCTTCCAAGGGCCAAGGCTGTCCTCTAACCTCCAAATTTTGCACACCTCTGCCATAATGGGAAGATGGGTACCTGCCTAACACCAAAGCAGAACCATTTTGCCCAGTTCTGCCAACCCAGTATGACCACCTCAGTACTGCCAACTTTGACTGGCAGTGGCCTTCTGGTGGGTTCTGATAGAAATTCAGACTTGGACTGACCCTGGGGACTTCTGCCTGTGAAAGCAGGTTCTCTCCTCAGTAGTCTGAGCTTTAAAGAAGCTTTCGATGTGTTGTATCTGATCCCCCAAACAGAATTAGGCCCTTGGATAGTGGCGTAGTGGTTTGAATGTTATACTAGAGTCAATATCACACTATACCGTTATAGACCTATTACGCCACTTTAACTGCTCTGGCTGCCTCCTGTGGAATTCTGGGGTTTGTAGTTTAGTGAGGGCTAAGAGCTCTCTGGCTGAGAATGCTAAATGCCCCTCCCTAAACTGCAGATCCCAGGATTGCACAGGAGGCAACCAGAGCAGTTAAAGTGGAATAATAGCTCTATAACAGCGTAGTGGGAGGACTAGTGTGCTGACAAGGAAACTTTAAAGGAACCATGTTGTGTTTGTTGTTGAGTGCCTTCAAGTCATTTCCAAAGACGAACCTATCATGGAGTTTTCTTAGCATGGTTTGTTCAGAGGGGATTTGGCTTTGCCTTCCTCTGAGGCTGAGAGAGTGTGACTTGCACAAGTGGGTTTCCATGACCGGGCAGGGATTCGAACCCTGATCTCCAGATTCTTAGTCCAGAATTCAAATCACTACGCCACACTGACTCTCAACAAATTTTATACGGATTTTCTTAAAACAGGTTCCAAAATTTGGATTTGTAAGGTGGGAGGGCGAGAGGAGCAGTGTCAGGCAGGGAGTAAGGAAGAGAGATGGATGGGACACTTAGGCAGGATTATTAGGCTGTTGCACAGATGAGGTTTCTCCCAATCCTCCAGCCCCACTCTATATCTACACACTTCTTCTTTTTCCTCCAAGAATTATTTAACCACAACACCTGAAACATTATTTATCTGGCAATAAAAAAATGAGCAATAAAGTGCTGCTGTTTTAATGACAGCAGCCCGGTGAGTTTGGCCTATTTTTAATTTTAATGTTGCATATAACAAGCTGGAGTCCCTAGCTTCACCCCACCAATGTCATCTCTCTCTCCCTCTCTTGCTCCTTTTTTTTAACAGCTGCAGCTATATGAGCGCAATGGGGCCATCAGGAGAGACAACTCAGGAGGAGGAGGAGGAGGCAAAGCTACCTCTTCACAACCAATAGAGAGGATGAGAAGATGAGGGGAGGGGGAGAGATGGAGAGAAAGAGAAAGAATTTATCTGCCTTAACTGTTCCAGAAAGTGATGTGCTCCAGAAGTAAAAGAAAAGGTACTCGAAAGGGGAACATGAACAAGGGAGCTGAGATTGAGGGTGAATCCAGAATGAACAGTCCCAGATTTTGTTCCTGTTCTTTGCAAAATAAATAAATAAATAAAATGTATGTGTGTGCCTTCAGGTTGCCTGTCCCCTTATGGCAGCCTCATGAATTTCAAAGGGTTTTTTTTAGTCAAGGAATCCTCAGAGGTGGTTTTGCCACTTCTTTCCTCTGAATTATAGCCTGACAAGGCCTGATATTCCTTGGTGGTCTCCCATCAAGTAGTAACCAGGGTTGACCCTGCTTAGCTTCCAAAATCTAAACGCACTAAATGCAGTGTGCAAACCACTAAATGCAGTGTGCAAACACAAATCAAGGAATATGAGAGACACTGCAGACTGGGCCAGCCAGAAAAATCAGCAGTAGCAGAACATGTTATAAAGCAACCTGGACACAAAATGTTGTTTAAAAATACCAAAATTCTGGACCAGGCCAACAACTATCATGTCAGAATGCACAGAGAAGCTATTGAAATCCACAAACACTTGGACAACTTCAACAGGAAAGAAGAAACCCTAAAACTAAACAAAATCTGGCTGCCAGTCTTGAAAAACACTAAAATCAAAACTCAACACTTGCAAATGAATTCCACCCAGGGACAGGGGTATTTCCAGCAGATAATGGGCCATCAGCCAACTATTAGCCAAACAGACACTAAACCTCCTTGCATATCTACACCCAGAAACTAACCATTCAGTTACACAAATTTACATATACTCCCCAACAGGGTTTTACAGTATATAAACTCCACACACACACTCCTACCCAACCATTCTCTGAAGATGCCAGCCACAGAGGCAGGTGAAACATCAGAAAGAAACTCTTCCAGAACACGGCCTCACAGCCTAGGGAAAAAAAAACAAGGAAATTCTATGGATGCCAGCCATGAATGCCTTCGACTTCACAGGATGCAGTGCCTTTAGGGTATTTGGGTCCATTCTGATTTTACACTGGCTTAAAATAAACCAACCTGCGGAACCTGGTAAAAAGAGAAATATTCTGGGAGAAACAAAACATGTACAGATCTCCAAAATAGAATCAGAAGGAATAGGAACAAACTCTGTGACTTTCTGGTCTTTTCAATCAGGCTGGATGTGCCCAATATAAGCAGTTTCCAGCACTTTTTAACCATAGCATTTATGAATGTGTAAATGTATGGTGAACAGCTTGGGGGTGTTACTTTTATGGACTACAACACCCAGAATCCACCTCACCAGCCAGCAGGGCCAGATGACATAAGCTATTTCCCACACCATTTTTAGCTATTGCATTTACAGATGTGTTTGTTTGTAGTGAAGAGCTTCAGGAAGTTTTTTTTTTTTTCAGACTACAATTCCCAGAATCCATCCCAGACAGCATAGATACTGGCTGAGGAATGGATTCTGGGAGTTGCCATCCAAAAACAGTTCCTTTTTCCCAAGCTGTGGTATATTGATTAAAGCAGCTTTTAATCTCCCACCCCCACCCTGCAATTAATCTTGGCTCCCCAGACTAAAACTCCCATAATCTGCATCCAACTACCTATTTCAGTGCACCTTTTGTAAGCAGGCTATGCTAAAGGGATAAGAGCAGGCTAGTTTGAAAAGACAGCAAGTTCCTTCTCAACCTCTGCTGGTGGCTTCCCTGTCTGCAGGTCAGTGAATTCACTTTGGGCTTTAGCCTGGACTTTAAAGGAGCTATGCAAGGTGCCAAACCCTTATGTCAATGGGATGGTAAATGGAAAGAGCTATCCAAGGTGCTGAACTCCATCTTCCAAACAGGTGCAACACCTTAGATAGCACCTTTGAAGTTCAGACTAAAACCCAAAGCAGATTCACAGCCCCACCAACATGGAAACCACCAGCTTACCATGGCTTCTTCCTGCTAAATGGGAAGGTCATCCTAACCCACATGCCATTTCCAGGGTGTTGTTCCAGGACTTCCTTTTCCTCTCCTCATCATGTTTTGAGGCTCAAACTCCTTTGCTTGTGTAGCAGAGCAGAGAGGAAGCTGACCGGGATTAAGCACCTCCAAATGACCAGAGGGAACATTTGCAGAAAGTCAAGGTTGGTTGGAATTCCGATCCTCTTGCAAAAACTGCCTTGGGAATGGCAGCTGTCTTTTTTGGCAAAAACTAGCAGGGCAGCCTCTGAATGAGAAGGAAGGCGGCCAAGACCCTGAAAGAGGGAGGGAGGAAGTGGCATTTCATTATAAAGGAAAGAACACCAAAGGAGGGGAGAAAGTGCTAGTGCATGCACAGAGATGGGGAAACGAGCTGGAAAGGGCCGTTGCGATCGGCACCAAAGACAACCTGGCCCCTGGCTGTCTGCAAATGTTGCTCATAGCTGCATTGCTTCCCCTTCCCATAAACTCACCCAATGTGAAATTTCATGTCAGATTGGAAGGTTCTTGCCTAAGCAGAACATGCAAGGAATTTAGAGAGAAAGGAGCAGAATTACAATCAGGCCAGCAAAGTTTCTCAGGAGAATATGCACACCTCTCCATTGCATTTTAATCATAAGTACTTAAGCACCAACCCAATTCAACGATGGCCAGTCCCTTTGGAGCCACGATGGGACCACCACCTCCATTTAAGAGAGACGTATCAGAACATCCAGATTCGCAGAAGTAAAAGAAAAGGAGGGAATGGATATCTAAGTGCAGGGAGGAGACCCTAAAGCAGCCTCATGAGGGCTGAAAATACTCCGTGGGCATGGAACATTAACTGGCCATTGCTGGAGGTGGGGAGATTGAACATCCAAAGGAGGAAGAAGGAATGGAATACTCAACGGGGGCATCTACACTGTAGAAATAATGCAGTTTGACACCACTTTAACTGCCATGGCTCCATTCTACAGAATCCTGGGATTTGTAGTTTTGTGAGGCACTGACACTCTTTGGCAGAGAAGGCTAAAGGCCTTGTAAAACTATAAATCCTAGGATTCCATAGGATGGAGCTACAGCACATGAAAGTAGTGTCAAACGGCATTATTCCTACAGTGTAGATGCACCCTACAAAAGGTACACCCAGTTGGCTGGCTGGGGCCCTCCAATGTTTTTTCAGTTTTTACTTGTATCTTGCAATTTCTAACTCTTTGACCTTCCAGTTTGGCCAGCCCTACCATTAGGTAGAGTGAGGCAACGGCCTCAGGTGGCAAATGGTGTAGTGGAGCAACCGCAACCTTCTTACCATTCCTTCTCATCTCCGCCCTCCACCATGTAGCTTAAGAAGAGCCATTTGGAATTTTCAGTTGGAGAGCTCTAGTGCCTTACCAAACTACAAATCCCAAGATTCAATTTAAAAATTGCCCTGGCAGTTAAACTGGAATCATAGTGCTATTCTCGTGTAGTGTGAAAGGGCTCTTATTTGCAACTACAGCTGCATGATTGATGAGGATAAGGACAAAGATGACATGCTGATGGTGACTACAGTATTTTTACTGACCATAATAAAAACTCCTGTGAGCTGATCATTACTGTTATCATTCATATGCAGAAGCATGCATATATTTGATGTTATTTGCCATCTAGTGGGCTTCAGCCTACAGCAACATTAGGAATGAGGGACCTCCATGAGTTTTGGTTATCAACAGGCCTTCTCAGGGGAAACTTGGGGCTTCTGGCTTCCTTGATTGAATCAGTCCATATCTCACAAGGTCCTCTTCTTTTCCTTTGGCATTCAGATTCTATCTACAGCATTATTAATGCATTATTAATTGTAGACTCCTTGGGACAAGGACTTTTCAATGCTACTTTCTAACAGCCCTTGTCCCAGGGGACAAGATGAACCCATCATGAAGAAGCTAAGCAGGTCTGATGCTGGGACACCACTGGCTGGGAGACCATCTGGAAACCCCGTACATACTGCCTAAATTCCATGACAGAAGGAAAGTAGGGTATGAATAGAATAAATAATTAAAAATAACTTGCCATGTCTACTAGTGGCAGTGTCTCAATAGGAATTCTTCATCAACTTCTTTATCCTGACCTTTTTTAATGCAGTACTCTTCTCTTTGAGTTTCAGTCTGACGTTCAGTCGAGCTATTCTGGGGCAAAACATCAACCTGATCCCAATTCTAATGAGACACCGGACCTAATACGGACATCCAACAGCCCTTCTGTTCCATCAGTTATCCCGCTGAATTTGATCTGAATTGATTCTTAAGTAAAGTGCTTGCCAAATTTAGCCTTACTAATGTAATGCTTTGCTGTTTCTTATTATCTCTTTGGTACCTTGGAAGCATCCCTGTTAGGACTGATGTACCAGAGATGGAAAGCTGTACAATTTAATGCCTCTATCTTCCTTGACCCAATTTTTTTTCATTACCTTGTTTCCAAGGTGAGCGTATAAGCCAATCTCTCCGGCAAGACAAGGCTGTTTTATTCCAATAAAAATCTTTAAATGCTCTCCTGTGTTTCAGAGAGGTGAACACACTTTGTTCCAGAGCAAGTTCATTGAGGGCTATTAGTCATGAATCAGAGCTTGAGGAAGTTACTTTGTTTTTGGACTCCAGCTCCCAGGATTCTATTGACAGATTCTGAAAGTAGAACTCCAAGACCAGGATCTTGTTCTGCAGCTGCACAGTACAAACAAAATAACACCAGTGTAACAAGGAGCTTGTCTACATGGCCAAATACCCCATCTTGCCTTCATCTTAGAACCCTGCAGTCCTGACAAAACAGGGCTTTTGCCCCATTCTGCCCCTGGGCAGTCCTCACCACCCCTGGGGCAAAGACTGGGCTAAGACAGTAGAAGACGGTGTATGGCCCTTTACTGTGTTTTTTAAAAATACCTGCTTTAATCTGTTCCTGCCGGAAAGTAATGGATCGGGCCCCACATGAACCTGTCTTGGCAGATTGACCCATTGCTGTAGCTGCTGGTCTCCCTCACTTTCTCTGAAGCAGGAAGCAGAACAGCAAGGCTAGTCACATACAGGGGACCGTGGTCACATGTTGCAGGTCAGCTTCCTGCCCTCAGAGAGAGCAAGGGAGATGCTGGTGGCAGTGGTGGGCCAGCACATCCATTTGGACTTTCTCCCATTTTGTGGAGGGAACAGGGGAGGAATGGAGTTGCCCTGCAGCCAGGATACGTCAGCAGGGAGGCAGCATATCCCGGCTCACATAGATGAGCCCAATGTTGAAGTCACTAGGTTGCATTGTTGCAGAACGGATTCTGCAGCTGATACAATACCTTGCCAAATATTTTGACAGCGGGGTATATTTGCATACAAGGCTTGCACAAACCTGAACAGGATCTCACCCTTGCACAACCACTGAGAAACTGCAACAACTTGCATTACAGTATTTGTGACTTTATACTGGCATCAACTCCAGCCCTGAAAGCCAGCATATTGTAATGGTTTGGGCCCATGAATTCATTGGGTTTTCTCAGGCAAGGAATATTCAGAAGTGGTTTTGCCAGTTCCGTCTTCTGAAATATAGCCTACAGCACTTAAGATTTGTTGGCAGTCACCGATCCAAGTACTAACCAGGGCTGACCTTGCTTAACTTCCAATATCAGACCGGATCTGGTAACCTTAAGGGTATTTACCAAGTTTACAGTACTACAAATCCTAGATCAGCCCTGAACAGCCCAATGCCATGCTCCGGATTCTCAGTGGCCTCCTTTCAACCCCAGTCTTTTCAGTGCTAATCATCTGAGTTCTCTGTTTCCAAGAAAAGAGGAAGAGAAGGCAGAAGAAGAAGTAGGATGGACAGAATATTTATTTATTTTAAAGGCAGCTTTGTTAGTGGGGTGGAAGAGGGGTTTTCAAGAGGTTTGGCTTGCCATCTTCGATACCCCTGTATCTAAGGTGCAGAAGACCCCTGTTCCCTTTGGCATATAACCACTCTGAAGACTAGAGTACCAAGGATTTGAATGTTGAACTACAACTCTGGAGACCAGGGTTTGAATCCCTGATCAGACATAGAAACCCACTGGGTGGCCTTCGGCAAGTCACACTCTCTCAGCCTCAGAAGAAGGCAAAGGCAAACCCACCTCTGAGCAAATCTTGCTGAGAAAACCCTGTGATAGGGGGCCTTAGGGTCACCATAAGTCAGAAACAACTTGAAAGCACACAAGAACAATAAATTCCACCACCGCCACCACCCCAAGGTAACGTTTCCAAGCTCTGATCATGGTCATCATCTGGAACCTCAACATGCAAGAGCTGTGTGTGCCTACCACTATATTCTGTGAAACAACAGCAGGAATGGACCACTTGGAGGGCTTGGCCAGGACAAGAAGCCAGAAGCTAGTCTAGATTGACCACCAACCTGATCCAGCTGAGCTTGTCTTGTCAGGAATCTTGATGGTGTCGTACCCATGTGTAAGTCTCCTTACATATGTGGGTGTATTTTTCTAGCCATTGTGCAATGCATGTAGTCAGTTCATGGTTGCATAAGTGGGGTTGCATGCACGTAAACCCATGCAGATGAGCATTCTTGGAAGGTATATAACTATTTGTCAGTGCCTTCAGTGTACACTCTAACTGTTCCAAGTTGGCAGGGACAGCCCCAATTAATCGTCTATCATCCCAATTTTTCAGCTGCTTTTAAAATGTCCCAGTTTCTCTCTTCTCTTTCCTCTTTGTCCTCAGCTTGCTTCAGTTGCTGCAAACTGAGTTCAAAGTGCAAAAATAACGTGCAGACAATTAACTCAGCAGGAGGGAGGAGGGGTGGAGTCTTGTTCATCCCAGGAGGTTCAGGCAAAAGCAGACTGCTGCAGCCTTTCCTAGCTTGTGTGTTCTTCCTCATTAATACCTTTTGCCATCCTGACCACACTCTGATGTTGCTTGGATACACATGTCCTGATTTTCATCTGTGAAATGTTGGAGGGCATGCCATTCGAGGCACGGGGGTTGCGGACAATTGGTATTGCTCGTGCATCATTATGTAAGGCAAGAATAAGCAAGCACAGTGGGAGAAATGCAATCAGGCATAAAACATTGGTATTCAGAGGAAGAGAGGTGTAGCATAACTGCTGCATAATTACTTGAGTATAAATTTACACCATGCAAGCAAGATGGTAGATCTCATTCCTTACTTTCTTAGTGCCACCCCAGGCAAAATGGTCCAACATCATGTTTGGTGATTTCTTTTGTATTTACTTTGAATAGTTTGTAAAACTTCAGATCTGGCTTTGATCATTTGGGTGAAGGAACGGCACTCTTTATGTACCCAGAGGCAACTTCGTCTGCTCTTTTCCATTGTCCTGCCTATGGGCTTAAAAACAAAAAAGAAAAGGTAAGTTGGCCACCGAACCCCCCCTTCCATTTACTATGTTTCGGAGGGTCGTTATCTGCCTCCTCTTCTCCACAGCCCCCAGCCGGCTTTTCATCCTGCTGCCCAAAGCTTGTGAGAGAGATACAGCTCATCCATCCCACCCTCTCTGGTAATCTCAGTATAAAAATAGCCCAGTCGATGAGAAGTGATTGGACTCTCCAGGCCTGCCGATAAACTCGCCAGACTCATTTGCCTCGCTTTTTATTAGCCGGGCTTTGTGCTAAACAGCTTACAGATCGGAGAATAAATCTATTCAGAGGCTAAGGATTTTCTGACAGGAAGACGGATACGGAGAGCTCAGCCTCATCCGCGGCCTGAATAGAGACAGGCACAGAAGGTCTGCCTTGCAGAAGCAATGGCCTGTGCTGATCCCATTCAGCTGGCATGGCATGTGTAGGCTGGGACACTTGGCTTGTATTTTGCCATCCCCTCCAGGACTGCTGGCCTGTTGCTCTCCTTCTTGGCAAGGTTTCCCTCCCCCCTGCCTCTCCGGTGCCTGGAAATCCCACATTTACAAAACCGCCACCATAAGCCAACCAAGCAGCAACTGTCCAATGGAAGAAGCAAACTCAGGATCCTGCACAATCATATCCTCCAACTGTCCCAATTTGGCAGGGACAGTCCTCTGCCATCCCACTTTTTCAACTGCTTTTAATGTGTCCCGGTTTCTCTCTTATCCTCCCAACCTCCTCCTCTGGTCTTGGCTTACTCCAATTGCTACAAACTACATTCGAAGTGCACTCAATTAATCCAGCAGGGGGGAAGAGCAAAGCTTGCCTTTCCCAGTAAGCTCAGGTAAAAGCAAACTGCTGCAGCCTCTCCTAGCATATGTGCTTTTCCTCATTAATATATGTTGCCATCTTGACCACCTCTAATGTTGCTTGGCCATATGCATCTGAGTTTTCATGTGTCCCAGATTTTATCTGTGAAATGTTGTTGGGGAGGGGGTTTCCAACATCACTGAGAGCATCACCATCCAGCGTAGTCTAAGATCCTTGGGTCATGCATGCCCAAATCCTGTTTCGGGATTGTGCCATGTAAATCTGCACTCTCCTAGTTATGCAGTGGTTATGCTACCCTGGAACTGTTGGTAAATATTAACAGATGCTTTCCCAACTGTTGGTCCTTTCTACCAGTGAAGAAAGCTGATCTGTGTACTTGTTCCTATGCCCATGTAATGCCTTCTCAGCAAGGCCAGAAGCAAAGCTCTACTGGATCTGACCAAAGGTGTGCCAAAAACCAGAGTTTTTTGGACTATAGATCCCCAGCTCTCCAGCCGGGACAACAAATTCTGGAGATGCTAAGAGCAAGTTTCTTTGGTTTT
Source organism: Gambelia wislizenii (assembly GCA_030847615.1). NCBI lineage: Eukaryota > Metazoa > Chordata > Lepidosauria > Squamata > Crotaphytidae > Gambelia > Gambelia wislizenii. The sequence goes on from JAUMIR010000007.1 coordinate 39,708,752, forward strand.
GGTGGGTCTTCTGTCATTGAGATTAATGCTGGATTTCACCAGAATGTTGCAAAAGATTCCTGGTGCTTTCCTGTGAAAAACAAAATATAAAAACTAGTTACATTAAATACCCTAAAGGCACCAGATCTCATCTGATCTTGGAAGCTAAGAAGAGTCAGCTCTAGTTAGTCCTTCAATGGGAGATCACCAACAAATATAGGTTGCCCCCTGTATCCGCAGAATCAATATCCATGGCTTCAGTTACCCACTGCTGAAAGAATAGGGAAACATACCATAAAGTTGCACTGGAAAATGCATAGAGTAGTGACCTCTTTAGGAATCACAACTCTGTGTTATGTGTGTACCAGAAGTCCTTTATTTTAATAGGGTTTGCTATTATCCATGGTTCCCTCTATAATGGGAAGTCCAGAAATGTATTCCCCATGAATATGAGGGAAGACTGTACCAGGTGCTGTATGCTATATTTCAGAGGAAGGGACTGGCAAAATCACTTCTACCTCTTGCCTAAGAAAACCCTATGGAATTGATGGGGGTCATCATAAGTTGACAGGTGACTTGAAAGTACATACACACACAATATAACACAGGGCCTAAACCTGATCATTCAAGAATGCTGCAACCCCATCCAGAGCCGCTTGCCATCCTACTGCTGGACCAGTAGGCTTCCTGACCAACAGCACCTCTGTCTGGTCCTACTACAAATCAACTTGGTTCATCTTCATCCAATACAACTTTGATTCCAGATACCAATCCAGAACCTCTATGGTCTCCCTGGAAAAAAGATGGGAAGGAGATGCAGAACCATGTTCAGCACTCACACATGGGATTTGCAAGATAAAAAGGCGTTCAGATGTGGTTTGCTATTGCCTCCTTTTGTGCAGTACTAGAAAGAGTCAGCTGAAGTCCTATTGCTGCTGTCTGTCTGTAGGCGATCCTCCACCAGCGTCACCCCAATTGTTGCCTACCAAGTTCCCTTCTGGAGCTCCTCTGTTGCTTTCACCCTTGGAATTAGCCATTCTCTTCTCCTGTGGCAGCCAGTACTTCCTGAGGAAGTGTTTGATACATTTAGTCTGGCTCCTCAGCAAAAACCTGTCCAACTTGGGAGACCTTGCCAATCAGCATAGTACCATCTTCCAAAACGTAGCCAGAAGGAGGAATCGCAGCTGTCCTCCCCAGGTTCACAAGAATTTAGATAGACTACATTTATGACTTTAATAGGAACCAAGTTCTGTCTGTCTATAGGCCAAAATACTGTAAAGGCACCAGATCTCATCTGATCTTGGAAGCTAAGCAGGGTCAACCCTGGTTTGTACTTGGATGGGAAACGGCCAACAAATACCAGGTGTTGTAGGCTCTATTTCAGAGGAAGGTAATAGCCAAACCACCCTTAAGTATTCCTTGTCTAAGAAACCCTATGATATTTATGGGGTCACCAGAAGTTGTCAGGTGACTTGAACACACACACACACACACACACACACACACGGATTACAATAGGGTTGCAGCCATACATATTTACACCTACATGCCATGGGGTCACCCTACACCCCTCCCCCTTTCTATGTTCATCACCTCTAAAGACAAGCTCTGCATTAGAACAAAGCTGACAAAATGCAGCACTTTCCAGGCACAAGCAATGTGTCTCTGTCATCCTCTCTTTCTTCCCCATCCCCCCCCCACACCCAGTGCCTGGCGGGCATCTTCTGTCGCTGAGGGTCTGTCACATCATTGTCATCACTGAATTAGCCTGGAGCCCTTCCTGCCATCTCTTTCTCTGACCTTGTTAAGGATATTCTACATTTGACTGTTTGGTGTCATCTGGCCCATTAAAGATATGACAAGCTCACCAGATGTGCAGCCATCACACAAACCCAATTGAGGCTCTGCATTTGCAGAATGCCAGCAGCTGACATCTCCTGTGCCACAGTAGGGCAGATGAGTGTAAGTCTTGATCACACGCAATCCCCCGTGAACAAAGCAGTGGACCACACAGGAAACCCATACTGGTGCATTGGCATCAGCTTTCAGCCCAGACACTCTGGTTTCCAAACTGGTTCAACACTTCCACCAAATAAGGTGGTTGTAAAATACCAGGGTTTCACCAACCCCACCCCAACCTCCATACTTGAACATTACTTTACACTGCTAATAATCTTTGATAAAATACTGACATGACTTTTGAACACATAGAAATTTCTAATGTTTTATTAATATAATTTTTTTCAGCAGCTATAAAATAAGTACAGTAGATACATTAGCAATTCTGAGTGGAAGAGAAAGCATGAGGGGTTATTTGTTTAATTTTTTTGTATTTTTTTTCTATTTAGATGATTGTGTTATTAGTTATTGTATGTGTTTTAGATACAGTAGCACCTGCGAATCTGCTGATTCGCCACCCATTGATTCACTTATCTGCGGATGGCGATGACAAGGCAAAGGGAGAAGGGAGGGGGTAAGGAGAGCTCTCCTCCCCCTTCCCTTCCACCAAGAGGACTCCGGTGGCAATGGGGGTGACGGCGGGGCAAAGAGGGGGGAGGAGAGATCTCACCTCCCGCTTCCCTTCTGCTGGGAGGGCTATGGTGGCGACAGGGGCAATGGTTGGGTGAAGGGGGGGGAGATCTCACCTCCCTTCTTCCTTCCCCCAATGGAGGCAGCAGGATGGTGGTGGTGGGTGGGGTCTGGTGTTCATTATTATCTGTTGATTTCAGTATCCGTGGGACGGCCTGGAACCAATTCCCATGGGTACGGGGATGCTACTTTACTAATTATATTGTGCTACGTGTTTATTCATAATTATATATATATATATATATATATATATATATATATATATATATATATTATTTTCAACTTCTCTGTTGAATATTTGTGGTTGTGAAGTTTGAAAAAATAAATTGGTTCAGCACCTAGGATAGTTGCTTTAAACTTCAGACTAAACCCCAAAGCAGATAGAACACACCCTGACATGGAAGCCATCAGGCACCACGACCAACAGAATGCTAAATGTTGTCATCAGCATCACTGTGACAGTGTCCTGGTCAACTTGAAGGCATATAAGAATAATGTTTAAAAATCATTGAGAGCCAATGCGGTGTAGTGGTGTGACTGTTGGACCAGGATTCTGGGAGACCTGCCCAGTCATAGAAATCCACTGAGTGGCCTTGGGCATCCAATTTGCCAGCCTCAGAGCAAGGCAGTGACAAACCTCTTCAGAATAACTCTTGCCAAGAAAGCTCTAGGACAGGGTTGCCATAAGTCGGCGTTGACTTGAAGCCACATAACAACAGGACTATCAGGGCAGAGCTGGATAAAGTGACTGCTGGTACTACAACTCCCAGATCCTTGAAGAATTCTCAGAGTTGTAGTCCAAAAACGTAAGTGATCAACTTAAGAGCTATGTGAAAAGCAGGGATTTCAGTTTGACAAGCAAAACCAGAGTAAAGGGTGCACAATAAGAAATAGACAACAACAAAAAACCACGGTGTTGCACAACAGCAACACACATGGACACTTCTGCACCAAGCCAATGCTTTAAGCAGGACAATACCTGGTCACCGTACCACAGACTCTCCTGCGAACAACAGTGGTAAAACCCAGGGCCCATCTATATGAGAGAATAAAATATGGATTGGTCTGCAGTAATGCCAATTCGCAGCAGCTTTCATTTGTCTCCACTTTTTTTCCCCCTAAGATTGCTGGTGTGAGAAGCGATTTGTGTTTGCTGTTCGAATAGGCACACCACTGAATCAAGATGGTAGGTGTGAAGAAATTATGTGCAGTTTTTTTATTCTCCCCAAGTTGCCACCACCAAACAGTATTTAAAAAAAAAAATTGAAGGTATGGAAGAGTGATCTTCTATTTAAATGAACAAAAAAAGAAAAAAGAAAGGCTATTTCGTCACCTCAATGCACGATCACTACAGCGAAAATCCGGCATAGTGGTTCTGGGTACTGCCTTGTTAGCAAGCTCTGCCTCCAGATACATCTGACCAATCAGCTGTCCACTTTGGGAATGCGCTGTGATGCAATTTCCTTGTCCTAACGAGCAGGAGTGCACATTTCCCCCACAGTTTTTAAAAAACTCAAGAAAACCTACGAAATACCTAGTTTTTTCAGGTTTTGGCCCCCCTCCTTCCAAATACCATGATTCAATGCAAGATCTCATTAAGACAGGTGGAATTCCCCACAAATTCCATGAGGATTTTTTCACCATCTAGACAACCCCCCAGTTTATAAGACAGAACAGATTGGGTTTTAAAAGTCATAGAGCTTTCTCTGTAGCGGCGTTTCGACTGTGGAACTCTGTACCAAAGGAAGTTAGGCTGGTCCCATTGCTTCTGGCAGGCAGCCCAAATGGTTCTGTTCTGCATGGCATTCAGTGTTTGAAATTGCTGTTTTAACTTTTTCAAAACGGGATTCTAGGATTGTTTTAGACTGCTTTTAGGTGTTGTTAAAAGAGTATTTTAATGTGCTTTTTAAAATGTTTTTATCTTTGTAATGTTTTAACTGGTTTGTTCTCGTTCATTCCCTCAGGAGCTTTTTTAGGCTGGGAGGCAATACAGAAATAATTTAAATAAAAATAAAATAAAGTACAAACTTTCCAAGGATCAGCTCTTCCAAACAGCTGCTCACCACTCAAATGTGAGGCAACAGAACTAGCAGGCCTAGAAATAGCCTTGAAAATTTTACCACAAGCTTCTTTTCTCTCCGCCAACGCCTCCTCTTTGTCGGCCAAAAAGATCCTGTCACCTCTCATTAGACACAGAGCTCTAAGAAAATGGCTGCCTCCTCAGGGAAGAGGGGAGAAGCTGTACTGGTAGCTCCTTCCTTCAACAAGCTGCTAACAAGAAGAACCTTCATCTTGACATCAAGTGGGAGAAGGCCTTTGGTGAAATTAGACATTGCTGATTTCTCAGGGAGGAAAGGAGACCTGGCTGAACGAGACTACATGTGAAAGAAATCTAGGAGTCCTAGTAGACCACAAGTTGAACATAAGTCAACAGTGTGATGCGGCAGCTAAAAAGGCCAATGCAATTTTGGGCTGTATCAATAGAAGTATAGTGTCTAGATCAAGGGAAGTTATAGTGCCACTCTATTCTGCCTTGGTCAGGCCTCACCTGGAATACTGTGTCCAGTTCTGAGCAACACGATTCAAAAAGGATATTGACAAATTGGAGCGTGTCCAGAGAAGGGCGACTAAAATGGTGAAAGGTCTGGAAACCATGCCTTATGAGGAGAGACTTAGGGAGATGGGTATGTTTAGCCTGGAAAAATGACAGTTAAGGGGTGATATGATAGCCCTGTTTAAGTATTTGAAGGGGTGTTACGTTGAGGATGGAGCAAGCTTGTTTTCTGCTGCTCCAGAGACTTGGATGTGGAGCAATGGACTCAAACGCCAGAAAAAGAGATTCCACCTAAACATTAGGAAGAACTTCCTGCTGGTAAGAGATGTTTGACAGTGGAACATGCTGCCTTGTAGTGTGGTGGAGTCTCCTTCTTTGGATGTTTTAAAACAGAGGCTGGATGGCCATCTGTCAGGAATGTTTTGATTGTTTATTCCTGCATGGCAGGGGGTTGGACTAGATGGCCCTTGTGGTCTCTTCCAACTCTAGGATTCTATGATTTCCTGTACAGGCTGTTGCATTCAGCTACTTCCTATGCAGCCTGTTCCATTTGGCCACTTCCTGTGCATTTCCATTTAACTACTTCCTAGGTAGCCTGTTCCATTTACCACTTTCTGTACAACCTGTTCACTGAGCTACTTCCTGTATTGCCTGTTCCATTTAGCTATTTCCTGCATGGGCTGTTGCATTTGTCCACTTCCTGTGGAACCTCTTGCATGTAGCCACTTCCTGTGCAGCCTTTTCCATTCAGCCATTTCCTGTGGAGTCTGGTTCCTTTGCGTCCTGTGCCTTAAGAAAACATCGCTGCCCAAATGAATGCCTCAGCCACTCACCCTTTCCATGTGCTGTTGCAAGTTAAGCGAATGCATGGTTTATTATGACAAGTTGGGGTTCAGACGGTCACTCCCTACCTCCCAGAGGTAGACACATTGCATTCTCAGGCTCTGTCTCTTCCTCTCCCATGCTCATCTGAATGCAGACCTTAAATTGGCAAGAGGGGAGGAAGAGGAGAAGTGCACAACTCTAATCCCTCATGGAACTTGCCATAATGAGGAACTGGTTGAACAAGTAATTGCATCAATTCTTTTCAAGCCACGCTTTGGTCATTAAGAGAAGAATCGCAGCATGGAAACGGAAAACTTACCGGAGTTGGAGTGGCTCAGGGGATGAACCTCTTGCAGGTTTCTTTTCCTTTTTTAAAAAAAAAATGTTTTTGTTGAAAGAAGGAAAATAGAAGCCCTTAAATTCTCAACTACATAGAATCTGTTTTATGGTTCTTCTCCCGAGTTTGAAAGCCAGCTCCCGGTTCCAATCTCTGTAGATTCAGAGCCTGAGAAAGTTATGTTTTAAGGGCTGTGTGTGTGTGTGTGTGTGTGTGTGTCTTCAATTCACCTGTCAACTTATGGTGTTCCCATGAATTTCATAGGGTTTCCTTAAGAAAGGAATCCTCAGAGTTGGTTTTGCCAGTTTCTTCCTCTGAAATAAAGCCTACAACACCTGATAGGTATTTGTTGGTGGTCTCCTATCCAAGTACTAACCACAGCTGATCTTGTTTAGCTTTCAAGATCAGATGGGATCTGATGCCTTTAGGGTATTTGAGTGACTTTTTGGGACTACAGACCCCCAAATTCCTCAGCCAACATGGTTATGCTAGCTATGAAATGTGTGAGTTATATCCCCAAAGACTAACTTCTCCAAACTTCTCCAAACTCTGCACAAATTCTAGATGTACTTCAACCAATTCAACAATACTCAACCTATTAAACTAATCTCTCTCTCTCTGGCTTTTCTTCGCAAACGAAGGTTCAGGAAGAACTCATCCCACGCTTTCTGCAAGCGCGCTGATGACTAAAAAGGCCAATCTGAGATAAACAAGTCCGGTTGCAGAAAGCACAGCAGAAGGTCTCCTTAGGTGATGTTTCCGCGTTGTGATTCTTTCTGCGTTGTCGTTTCTCTTCAAGACTTGTTTGGCGTGAGTTCTCAAATAAGGCTGCAGCATTGTGGATAGTGCGTCTCTATGTCTCCCAATTCAACACAATTTGCACCTTGCTTTAAGAAAAGGCTTTGGGTGGTTCTGAGCATGAATTTTTCAGTCACGATTTTACCAAATGATGGATTTTGCAGTCTTTCTAAAAGCCATTGTTCATGTAAGAATGTTTTATTTGTGAGCAAACCAGGAGGCACTGGAGCAAAAGAGTTGAAGTATCATAAGAATACAGTGTCAGAGAGTTCGTGCACTGTTGGAAGCATATTCTATTTTGGAAAAAGGGGTTGGTTGTTGTTTTCTCCCACATTTCACAGGAACAAGGGGTGAACTAGTAATTGGCAAGCAAGTGGGATCCTGTCCTTGCAAACCATCCCACCAGCCTGTTATCTCCTGGACAAATTCCAAAATCTCTTCATCAGCTGAGCCTTCTCTGCTATTTGGCTCTTCCTTGTTGGCTTCCTTTTTTTGCTGTGCAATAGACCTCCAAAATGCCAAATATATATATATATATATATATATATATATATATATATATATAATATGCAAATATGACATTTAATTTGGACATCTCTAAAGAGGCTGCAAGGAAATTTTGCTGATCACAGCCTCCACAGTCCAGAAACTGCAGCCACATTCATTAATATTTCCCTCCCCCTCCCACCACTTTCCACATAAAATCTGTCTTTGGCATTTGCATGCCACAACCCACATGTTAAATTCTCTGCCACCGCCACCTTGCAAAAATTAAAAAAAAAACAGCATGTTTCTTATCAGTTTCCCCATTTTCTTTATCTTTGCCTTTAACATTCAGGGGGAATAACTTGGAATCACTAGGGGTGCATCTACACTGTAGAAATAATGCAGTTTGACAGCCCTTTAAGTGCTGCAGCTCCATCCTATGGAATCCTGGGATTTGTAGTTTTACAAGGTCTTTAGCCTTTCCTGCCAAAGAGTGCTGGTGCCTCAATAAACTACAGTTCCCAGGATTCTGTAGGATGGAGCCATGGCAGTTGAAGTGATGTCATACCACATTGTTTCTACAGTGTAGATGCACCCTAAAAATCACTGGAATCAAAAGGATCTGTCTTCTATAGGATGGTGATTTATGAATTGCTAAATAAAAAAGAATCCACTGCTCAAAAGGAGGACATAAATTAATACAGACTTGCACAAAATGCACATTCATTCTTCTACATGGAGATGCAAATTTGTGATCACCCACATGAAAATGTATTGCATCTTATAAGAAGGAAGGAAGTCATTTTAATTGTTTTTTAATGTTTTGGGCGGGGTCTTGTCTAGTTGGTTAGATATTTATTTGTGTGTATGTGACAGATGTTTTTGTCCTTGAGCAAGCAGGGATCACTAGCACTGAGGCCATGATATTGAGAACACTGCTGCGCTGGGCAGGGCATGTTTCTAGGATGGAGGACCATCATCTCCCAAAAATAGTACTCTATGGTGAACTCGCCACAGGTCAGAGTAAGAGGGACGCTCCAAAAAAGCAATACAAGGACTCCCTGAAACAACATCTCAGGCTCGGCCAAATTGATCACCAACAGTGGTCCGCCCTGGCCTCACATTGGGAGGCATGGAGACGCACAATCCACAATGCTGCAGCCTTATTTGAGAACTCACGCCAAACAAGTCTTGAAGAGAAACAACAACACAGAAAGAATCACAATGTGGAAACATCACCTAAGGAGACCTTCTGCTGTGCTTTCTGCAACCAGACTTGTTTATCTTGGTTTGGACTTTTTAGTCATCAGTGTGCTTGCAGAAAGCGCGGGATGAGACCTTCCTGAATCTTCGTTTGCGAAGAAAAGCCAGAGAAAGAGAGATTAGTTTAATAGGTTGAGTATTGTACATCCATTATTTGTATTTTATGTTTAGAAATGTGTTTATTTTGTACTGTCTATATTTTATATCAATAAATATATGTTTAAAAAAAAGAAAAAGAAAAAGAAAGAAAATGTATTGCATCATACCTGAAAGGAGAACAGGGTGATCTGTGCTGGTGCTCTTCCACATTACAGGACTATAGTGCTATTATTCCACTTCAACTGCCACGGGTTCACCTTATGGGCTTTGTAGTTTGGTGAGGCAGTGGAGCAGTCTGGATGAGAATTGTCAAGGCCCCTCCCTAAACTGCCAGTCCCAGGATTCTATAAGATAGAACCATGGTAATTAAAGTGGAATAATAGTGGTATGAATCTGTAGTGTGAATAGGTGCCTGCCAAGTGAGCTGGATGCCCACTGCTCAGTTGGCTGTCTTGACTCAGCCGATCACAGGCAACCTCAAGGCCCCTGGTTTCTCCTTCCTGCTCAATGACTGCTAGTGGGAGGGTCAGTTTTTTTCTAGGAAGCTGTCTATACAAGAAGAAATAACCTTCTTACCTGTGCATTATTCCCAATTCACAGTAGGATCAATTTGTGCCCACAATGTTTTGACCTCTTCGCACGGCCCCATATCAAGATGCCGATTGTGTTATTTTTTGCATGGGGGTGATTGGGACAATTGGGGGAGAGATTTGCTAGAAGGTGAATACCCGGCAGTACCTGGAGACGTGGATGGCACCACGGCGAGGAAGAGGAGGAGAGAGCCACCAGCCCTTCACCCATCCCTCTCATCCCTTTAAATTGTAGCTGGAATCAGAGGCCGCCACCACTGCCTCCCGGATGGGCGAAGAGCTGGTGACTCTCTCCTCCTCTTCCTTGCCATACCCTCCCTACACATCATCTGCAGGTGCTGCCTTCATTTAAAAAAAATTAAGTGAAAAAAGTGCACGATCAGTAGCACTTCTTGGTCCTTGGCTGGAAGCTTGCCCCTGCACATGTCTGACCGATCAGGTGTTTAGCTCTGGCCTCTCCAGACTGCACAACAAATCAAATCGTTGTCCAAATGGGCAAGAATGGACATTTCCTGTGGGGGGGGTTAAAGTTTGGGAAAAGCCACAAAGGCTTTCCCCACGGAGTATTTGGAGTTTTTTGCCCCCCCCTTTCTAATACTGCCAAATGATACATGATCCCAAAAGGTATTCTCCTCGAATACGAGGAGTATTTTCACTGTTTAGACAAGCCCTGGGTTTCCATCTGAACTTTAAAGGAGTTATCAAAGGTCCTGAACCTATTTTGGAGATGAGTCTTAGCATCTTGGAAAATTCCTGTACAGTTCAGACTAAAATTCACCATCCCAGTGACTTGGAAGATATCAGGCGCCACTCTTTCTGGTTTGCTTATCTTTAAACCAGACAGCTTTTTAAACAACAGACTGTCTTCGGTTGGGCACATGGCCACACTGCTTGTTGAAGTCCTTCCATGCACTCTTGGATCTAATGTGTATGTTTTGCTGCAGATTCTTCTTTCAACCTGGCTCAGCACCACATCTGTTCAAACAGCAAATGAGCAGCATTGATCCAAACTTCCCCAAGGTCTTTAGGTGAAGCAACACAGGTGATTTTAAACCTTTTAGTAAAAACAAAACAAAAAGCAAGCAAGCAATAAAATCATGAAATGTGCAACCAAAACAAATCTATCAGCCAAAATGGTAGTAAAATGTTAAATAAAAGATAAAGAGTGGGGAAAGAGCTGTCCATGAAACCTGAAGAGTTAAAGCTGAAATAAAAAACTGAGTACCAAATGCCTACAGGAAGACTTAGCCTGACTTTTCAGAGTTACTAATGAGGATGACAGACCTTTCACAGACCTGGGGCTACCACTTAGAAGACACTTTCATAGAATCATAGACTCATAGAGTTGGAAGAGACCATGATGGCCATCCAGCCCAAGCCCCTGCCATGCAGGAATACCCAATCAAAGCACTCTCGACAGATGGCCATCCAGCCTTTGTTTAAAAAACTCCAAAGAATGAGACTCCACCGCACTACAAGGCAGCGTGTTCCACTGTCAAACAGCTCTTACTATCAGTAAGTTCTTCCTAATGTTTAGGTGGTATCTCTTTTTCTGTCATTTGAGTCCATTGCTCCACATCCAAGTCTCTGGAGCAACAGAAAACAAGCTTGCTCCATCCTCAGTATGACATCCCTTCCAATATTTAAACATGGCTATCATATCCCCTCTTAACCTTCTCTTCTCCAGGCTAAACACACCCAACTCCCTAAGCCGCTCCTCTAAGGCATGGCTTCCAGACCTTGCACCATTTTAGTCACCCTCCTCTGTACTCACTACCTCCTTCACTTATTCCAGTAGATTCCCAACATCAAAGCTTGAAATAGTCATTTTTGGACTACGATTCCCAGAACAACCCAGCCAGCATGGTTGATGGACACAATATCTAGGAAATTCTTGGACTTGACATCCAAAAAAGCAAATTTCCCAAGCTCTGCCCATCTAGCCATTGTGAGAGGGAGCATCCAGAGATGGCGTCCTTACAGAGGATTTCAATAACTAGGCAGAAACAGTTGTTCCTTCAGTTAGACTAAAGGACTGAGAGCTTGGGTTGGTATTTATAGGTCTGACACACTATCACTTTGAACTGGATCTGAAACCTGACTGGGAACTAGAAACATGGAGGCTTCATAGGGTTTATAGAATGCTAGATGAGTACTGGAAGGAGTGGGAAACAATCAAGAGGAGACTTGCTGTTATTGGCTGTCAAATTGACTTCAACTTAGGGCAACCCTATGAATGGGAGACCTCCAAGATCCCCAGTCACCAACTGCCCTGTTGAGGTCTTGCAGACTCAGGATTGTGGCTTCCTTGATTGATCCCATCCACTGGCAGTACCACCTTCCTCTTTTCCCACTGGCTTCCCCTTTATCCAGTATTACCATCTTTTCCAATGAATCACATCATCTCTCATGCTATGCCTGAAAAGGACCAACCCACTCTGCATTATTTTGCTGAAGGCCCCATTTGTCTCAGCTATTAGCTCTGTTCTCTATAAACTTCCATCACTCGTTCTGACAGCTCCTCAAGCAAGTGGTTTTATGAAGTAGGAGGGAACATGAATATATGCACACAGAAACAAATCCCTGCATACTCTTGGCTTGATTTCAGGAAGTATTCAGTGTAGTCTTTTCCCTGAGCTGCTAGATTTCTGCAGGCAAGGTGCTTTGTCTATAGGGGACAGCCCTCAAACATGTGCTTCTGACATGCAAGGGGTACAGCTAGAGTTGCTGGTTTGGGTTCGTCACGGGCCCTGAGGTTTCTGGGCCAAAACCTGAGTCTTAGGGGCATCCCCTGGTGATGTCACTAAACATTCTGCATTAAGTAACAATCACAGTTTTTCAAAGCTTGCCATTCAAACATACACACACATGCACAAAGGGCATCTTTTCCTAGATTTTTCTTGGGTTTTTCCCGGGCTGTGAGGCTGTGTTCTGGAATATTTTCTTTCTGACATTTTGCCTGCATCTGTGGCTAGCATCCTCAGAGAATGGTTGGGTAGGTGGGTGTGTGGAGTTTATATGTTGTGAAGCCCTGTTGGGGAGGATATGTAAATTTGTGTAATTGAATGGTTAGTTTCTGGGTATAGAAGTGCAAGGCTCATTAGAGTCTGTTTGGCTAATGGTTAGTTGATGGGCCATTATCTGCTGGAAATCCCCCATCCCTGGGTGGAATTCTGTTGTAAGTGTTGAGTTTTGAGTTTCCTGTTTGGATATTCAGGCAGAAATATTAGTTAAAGGGGCTATTCCCAGATCCAGGTGAAATGAGGGAATTAGTCCTTCTTACTTATTTAGAGAGACAGGATAAGGAACATTTAATCTAGGCTACTTCATAGAATCATAGAGTTGGAAGACACCACAAGGGCTATCTATTCCAACCCCCAGCCATGCAGGAGTACCCAATCAAAGCATTCCTGACAGATGCCCATCCATCCTCTGTTTAAACACCTCCAAAGAAAGAGACTCCACCACATTCCAAGGCAGTGTATTCCACTTCCGAACAGCTCTTACCATCAGGAAGTTCCTCCTAATGTTTAGGTGGAATCTCTTTCCCTGTAGTTTAAGTCCATTGGTCTGTGTCCAAGTCTCTGGAGCTTGCTCCATCCTCAGTATGACATCCCTTCGGATATTTAAACATGGCTGGCCTGGAGAAGAGAAGGTGACATGATACATATCCAGATCCCTAAGCTGCTCTTCATAGGACATGGCTTTCAGACCTTCCACCATTTTGGTCGCCCCCCTCTGGACACACTCCAGCTTCTCAATATCTCTCCTGGATTGTGGTGACCAGAACAGGACACAGTATTCCAGGTGAGGTCTGACCAAAGCAGAATAGAGTGGCACTATTACTTCCCTTGTTCTAGACTCTCTACTCTTATTGATGCAGCCTAGAACTTGCTTCTAGCCAGAAGATGGATGTAGAGCAGAGCAGAGGATGAGCCCTGGTCCTATAACAACTGGGAGTGAGGAGGAAGCTAACTGGCTAAATACATGACACATACATACCACAGAGTTTTTGCAAGTTGCAACAACAAAGCAGCTAAGCCTTGCAAATCGCAGCAACTGGCTGAGCCGGAGATTTGGACACAACACTTTCCTTTTACCTGAGGCTGACCAAAACTGGAGAATTTGCATCCTTGTCTCCTGCCTGGAGATGAGGCAGTCCAAAAAAAAATCCTGGAGACTCAGGGCCAGGCCCTGAAATCTGGCAGCCCTAGATTCAGTGCAGCAACAGCTGTACCGCATGACTGGTCTCATCATTTGGGGGGGGGGGGTGATGCCTAGAGACCATGGCAGGTTTCTTTCCACAATACAGAACCCTGCGTATCTCTAAAAAGAAGTTTTGAAAAGCCATGCTACATTTGCAAGAAAGAGGAGGACAAATGCCATCAGACTGCTTGAGAATCCAGCAGGCAGGCTGTGACTTGGTCCACCTGCGGTCACTCTCCAAGGCTGCCGGCATCTTGTTGACAAAGCAGGGATGAAAGGGAGGCCGTGACTGAGTTGCTCAGCATAAGGTAAATGTCAGAGCTCTCTGGATATGTTTACAGCAGGGGTTAAAGGCCTCCTGTTGCAAACCAGGACTCCCCGTGATCTGTCACCATTATTCCCAAGCAGACAGAATACTGCAGATGTTTTGGGGTAGCAAAGTCCAAATTTTGTTTAGAGAAAAGCAAGATTCCATGCAAATGGAAGATGTGTAAAGGGTTTCTTTTACTGTGCCCCCTTCATTCCAGTTTTGATAGCCAAAGGGGGAGGGAAAAGAGCTATACCAGCCACGGAAACCCCTGCTTTCTACATGCAGACATACATCTGTTCAGAAAGCCTCTGACAAAAAAGCTCCTTTTGACAAAGTCTTTTTATGGGAGCCTAGCCCACCCACCCACCTTTCTTGTCTCCTGTCTAACTTAAAGTTTTTTGCTGTTGTCATTTTTGTTTGGTTTTTGTGGGGTTTTTGGGGGGGCTGTTGTTGGTGCTGCTGTTTTGCAGCATTGGCATTGCTTTGGGTGAAGGAGAGCTGTAGAAAGACAGACTTTCAGTATTGGGTTCCAGCAGTGTGTCTGCAGTGAGAAGACAGTTGGCCCTCCACAGTTGGCCCTCCACATTTGCTGCAATTAAGTGCTCAGGAACCCCACAAAAGTGGGAAAACTGTGAATATCTCTAGTTCCCCCCACCCTCAAACACCATATTTAACAAACACACAAAAAGTACAATCCACAGATTCAACCCTCTGCAGGTATCAGGGTTGGTCCCTTTGTTCCTGCTCCTGCTATACTCATTAGTTTCCCCTGGGGCTTTGAAGTAGAGTGTGCATAGCAGTTTGTGTAGGGGTGAAAAGAGGTATGTGTAACTGTCTAGGTTGTGTTTGGGAAAACAGATAACCAGGCCTCTGCAATTAACAGTTCTAGCCTCAAGGTTAGAGACACTGGGAAAATGTTAAGTTTTGTTTTAAGGAATGCCTGGGTCAGTGGAGGATGGAGAACCAGATTTGGTTGATTGTAAAATGCTTCTAACTTAGAGTGTAACCCAGTGGTTCTTAACCTATGGTCTGGGGACCCCCAGGGGGCCACAATATACTTGCAGGGGTTCCACAAAGGCTGGAAGGCTGCTTGGCCCACCTCCTCCCTGCAGTGGAGGGGCCATGTGGCAGGAAGCAAGGAAAAGGCTGGCTAGCTGGCTTGGCCTGCACATTGCCATTCAAACCACTCCAACCACAACCTTGCAGGAAAAGCAGGAGAAAAGTCTTCCCTCCTCCTCCAGTCCCTGAGGGAAGGTTTAGTGGATGATGCAATTATATCATCATCATCATGGAATCATAGAATTGCAGAGTTGGAAGAGACCACGAGGGCCATCCAGTCCAATCCCCTGCCATGCAGGAAATCACAATCAAAGCATCCCCGACAGATGGCCATCCAGCCTCTGTTTAAAGACCTCCAAGGAAGGAGACCCCACCATGCTCCGAGGGAGTGCGTTCCACTACCGAACAGCTCTTACTGTCAAAAGTTCCTCCTAATGTTGAGGTGGAATCTCTGTTCCTGGAGCTTGCATCCATTGCTCCTTGTTCCAATCTCTGGAGCAGCAGAAAACAAGCTTGCTCCATCCTCAATGTGACACCCCTTCAAATACTCAAACAGGGTTATCACATCGCCTCTTAACCTTCTTTTTTCCAGGCTAAATATACCCAGCTCCCTAAGTCTCTCCTCATAAGGCATCATTTCCAAACCTTTCACATCATGCATTGTTGTTGTTGTTGTTGTTGTTGTTGCTTTAAATTTTGAGTTAAGTCTTGGGGGTCCACGGCAACAAAAGATATTTAAAGGGGTCCCCTAGTAAAGAAAATGTTAAGAGCCACTGGTGTAACTGTTAGGCCCTCAGTCTCAGCAAGAGCTTTGTACTGTATGCTTCCTGGATTTCTAGCAATAAAGCTTTCTGATGTAGGGACTTACAAGCCTCACTATGCATTCTCAGTTTCACAAGACTTGCAGTCCCTATTAAAAATGGCATAGAGCAGCAGGAGAGGTGGCAGATAATCCACAAATAATCAAATCCACAAAAGTTAAACCTGCAAATGTGGAGGGCCGATTGTACAATAAACCTTGACCTGGGAAAGAATGGGATTCGACTCTAGATGATCCTACTGTAGCCGTGTGTGCTTACATACAACAGGAAAGATAAACAGCAGCTACCTCCAGAATCTCATGCTGAGCATGTCTGAAGAATAAAACAGAAAGAAAAGGGGAAACCAGATTAGCCTGCCACACCAACTATTTTGGCATGTTGGAAAAGCATAGATCTGTAAGTTTTGCCACCAAAATGGAAATCATAAGAAAAATAGAGGTTGCTGAGGAGGAGGGCAGGTGGAATGACCCTGGGATGCATTTTGGAAAAAACTTTCTACTCATCTCTGGAAGTTTCAAAATGTTTTCATTTGCTTATGCAAGGCTTGCCTGATCTAGTTGTTTCATTTCACATATAACATTAGTTTTGACTAAAAAGTTTGCTGAAACATGTTGAACTGTTCCTTTTTGTAATGGTGTAGGAACCTATCCCAATTCTTTTCATATTATTTCTACATACCTCTGGTACCAACATTTCAGTGAAAGAAGTAAAGCCCTGGAACACACCTACTGTACTTCGTTCACTGAGGTATACCCTGTACCCTGTTTTGGCCTTCATCCTAGCTTTGAACTTGGAAGACTTCTGTTTTTGGACTACAACTCCCAGAATCTGATGTTAAAAGGGGAGCCAGTGTGGCCTGCTGGAGGTGGGGCATGCAGGGGGGAGGAAAGCCCCCCCTTCATGGTTGCCCACCTCTGGACTAGGAAAACAGGATTTGTCGAGGAGGTGGGTTGAATCTGCCTTTTCTGTTTTGCAAAGAATCTATAACAGGGAATGCTTTGCAGAGGTGACCAGCTGAAGGAAGTGTGGGAGCCACATGAGACCCCATAACACCTTGTAGGGCTCTGTGCACATGCACCCACTACACTCCTATATCCTTCAACTGTCCCACTTTGGCAGGGACAGTCCCAATAAAACCTCTGCTGTCCTAATTTTTTAGTTGCTTTTAAAATGTCCCAGTTTCTCTCTCCTCCTGCCACTGCCCCCCTTTGTCTTCAGCTTATTTCACCTGCTGCAAACTGAGTTCAAAATGAAAAAGTTGTTTGCATTCAATTAACTCAATGGGAGAGGAGAGAAGGTTGAAATTTTGCCCTTCCCAGTAGTCTCAGGCAAAAGCAAACTGCTGCAGCCTCTCCTAGCTTATGTATTCGTCCTCATTAATATCTTTTGCCATCTTGACAACACTCTGATGTTGTTTGACCATACACGTCCCGGTTTTTACCTGTGAAATGTTGGGAGAGTATGTAGTCCTGACCTAGCAACCCTACTTGATGCTAAGAAGAGAGATGCTCAAAGTATACAGGAATGTGTCTGTTTCCACTGGTGAAATGTTGGTAACTATAGAGAAGAGATTCTGGTGTTGAGATCCAATAAGCTCTTTCCCATTACAACTGCTTTGCTCCCTGGTGTACTCTTGTTGTTTTGTCCAGGCAGATCGGTGGATTGTATATTAATGCCGCATTCTGTTATGACAGCAATTCGCGCCTGTGCCATGCAGCCATGAATAAAAGATGGGCCAGCAAATGGCGAGAAGCAGCAAATTAATTAATCGCAGCACAACCCTCAGTTTCCATTAAAGCGCAAGAGAGCAAAATAAAACCCAGGCCCATCCAGCCGAAGCTAGAGAATGAAGCAAAAACAGAAATGAGATGAAAGGATTGCATTTTGCAGAGAAAGAGATGTGTGGGTCCTTGCTGTGTATACCACTGCTATTCAAAGTGATGGTCTATGGGACTGGTGCTGGGCCAGGAGCTATTAGCTGCTGGTCCACAGTGAGTTTCCAAAAAAGAATGAAACGATTGCCGTCAATGGGCACAAATGTGGTCCAATCATCAGCATATTAGGAAGGGGAAAGCCTGCCAGTACCCATGTCAGATATGGGTGTGTTTCAAGTGGAACGATTGTATTTTTTAAAATAACATACATTAGGAACATACATTCATTCAGACCCATAGCCCAGTATTCTCAGCTCTGACCAGTAGCAACAGCTGTTCAAGGATTTAGGCAGCATTCTTGCCTAGCCGCACCTGGAAAGCCTTGGGATCCACTGTTGGGAGATTATCAGATGCTTTAAAAAGCCCCCAATGAGCTCACAAGAATGACGTCACTGTACCACCAAAGGGTCCCAATATCACATGATGTCATTCTGGCGTGCTTGCTCTGTCCTGCCTCCATGCTGAAGCTACGAAAAGGTGCCACTTTTCATTAGCAGAAACAAAAAATTGGCACCTTTTTCGTTGCTTCAGCACAGAGGGAGAACAGAGCAAGCACGCCAGGAGAACAACATTGTGCGATATCAGGACCCTTTGATGGTACAATGATGTAGTTCTCATGAGCTCCTTGGGGGCTTTTTTAAAGCATCTGATAATCTCCTTGGTCTCTCATCCAAGGACTTACCAGGGTGAATCCTTCTTACCTTTCAATATCAGAGGAAAATGGGTGTGTTCAGAATATATGGTGGTATATTATTTGCCCTATTCAAACCCCACCTGGAGAAATCCATTCCAGTAGATAGATCTTACAGGGCCAAATACCCTAAAGATCTTGGAGGCTAAATGGGTTAGTAGTTGAATGGGAGACCACTAATGAAGACTGGATGCTGTAGGCTATATTTTCAGAGGAAGGGACTGGTAAAACCACCTCTGAATGTTCCTTGCCTAAGAAAACCCTATGAAATTCATGTGGTCCCCATAAGTCAACAGGCAACTTGAAGGCACAGACAGATAGGCCTTCCAGGATGATCATTAGCAGGAACTGTGGGAGGACTGGGGTGGTGTAAAATCTCTGTCAGTTGAATGATGTGCGACTGCTATGCACACACCAGAATGGAAAATCTAATTGTGGACTTCTTATTTCAGCCATCTGTTGTTGGTTAGTTATACGCACAGCATATTCCCTGCCACCTCTACTTTATTTTTGGGATACACCGTGCCAGCAAATTAGTGATGATGCTGGCGAAGTTGTCTGTGTCTACGCATGCTCATGCCTTGCCATCCCTTTTTTTTTCCTGCACATCATGTGCTTTGCCCAGGTCAACACCTGCTCCCATGCTCAGCCCCTGAAAGAGGAAATGTCAGCATGCCATAGTGACGGTTAACAGAAGACATGTTTGCCTTAAAAGCCTGCATCACAATTCACCCTAGAGAAAAAGTTGCTTTTGGAGGCTCCAAGGAGGGCACAACCTGGTGGATTCATGTCAGTGGGGCAGTGGGTCCATTCTGGGTTTTAGTCTGAACTTTAAAGGGGATGAACCCTATTTTCCCATAAGACCATATCTTCCCATAAGTACAAACTAGAACCTGGAACAGAATCATCAATCCACCACTATGAAACCCACCAGCTGCTACTGGCTACAACTCCACAAATATCCTCTAGCCAACATGTTGTCTAAAAAAGTGATTGTTCCTCTGACTGATTCAAACCTAGTAGTTAGATTTATTCAACCCAGAGGACTGTGCCTTATTTGCGGAAAAGACTCCGATTAATGCCTTTGCCATTTTGTCTACAACATTGACTTTGTCAGCTGCATTGCCAGCTGGTTGTTTCAGCAAAAGGCCTTGTACACAGACAATGCTCACTTACAGTTCTGGTTTTTAAGCTCTATTATATATCTATTTTGTTTATCTTAACCTCTCTTCACTGCTTTTTCCCTCCGACAGAGGCACTTAGAATTGCAATAAAAAAAATAAACAACAGAAGTTTTTAAAAAATCTAATCCTTTAAACTGAGTAGATAACAAACACATCTCAATGCTAAAAACAGTATTTTATTTTTTAAAAAGTGATCCAGAACCAATAAATAATAATCAGAAACAAAATCAAATATGTCTTGGAAAAGACAATAAAAAAGGATCACATAATTCCAACATTTGATTCAAAAATTTAGAGGCAGCACTGAGCATCAAGAGGATTTTTCCAAAAAGGTTTCCTGGGGTAGCCCCACATAAAAAAGCATCATAGCAGCCCAATCATTTCAGAAGGAAAGTGGCCTGTGTTTTATAATTATACCAAAGTCTTTGATTGTGTAGATCATTAAAAAATATGGATCGCTCTTAAAGAAATGGGTGTGCCACAATATTTGATTGTCCTGATGTGTAACCTGTACTCAAGACAATCAGCTTTCCACTTCCACTCTTATCAAGAATGCACAGCAAAGCGAATTGGTTGTCCCAACAAGCAGGAATGCGTATTTCCCACACCTTCAGAGTTTGTTTGTTTTTTAATGGAAAAATCAACAAAGACTTTTCCTATGGAGTATTTGGCATTTATACCCCCTCCTTCCAAATATGGCAGTTTGATGCAGGATCCCATTTACATAAAACATATTCTTCTCGAATTCTATGAGGAGTATTTTCGCTGTATAGACAAGCCCTGGACTCCTCTTTTGTGTGTGTGTGTGTGTGTTCATGCGTGTGTGCATGGCCAAAGAAAGAGTGAATCCTCCAGGTGAAACGATTCACCTTTTAAATAAGCCACAGGCGTCTCTCTGTGTGGCATAATGTCAGAAATACAGTAGCAACCCCGCATCTGCTGCTTTGCCATCCACTGATTCAGTTATCCATGGTTGGCGATGGCGGGGGTGAATGTGGAAGGGAGAAGGGGAGAAAAGATCTTGCCTCCCTTCTCCTTTCCCCCTGGAGGGCTCCGGTGGCAGTGGCGGCGGAGTGGGGGTGGCTCCTCTCCCTTACCCATCATCCAGCAGCAATGGCAATGGCGGCACGGCTCAGCCTGGGCGAAAGCCCTCCACCTCTCCCACTTCCTCCACTTTGCTGCCCCCCCCAGCAGCAACAGCAGCCTCTGCAAGGGAGGGCAAGCGATCCTCACACATGCTTGGCCTCCAACTTTCCGGCTCTCTGGTGCTTCAACAATTCAGCCATGGGCAGTCCAATCCAACATACTGCATCAAGTTTGGGGATCAAGATTTCCTGCATGGCAGGGGGTTGGACTGGATGGCCCTCGTGGTCTCTTCCAACTCTACAATTCTATGATTCTATGGGTGGCAGCGGCAAGGCAAGTGAGTGAGAGATTGAGCCAAGGTGGAGGACGAGGAGGGCAGGGAAGGGAGAGGAGGAGGAGAGCTCGCCTCCCTTCTCCCTTCCCCTGGGAAGGCTCCGGCAGAAGTGGTGGGGTGGTGGTGGTTGGTGGGGTCTAGTGTTCACTGATATCCACAGATTTCAGTATCTGCAGGGGGGGTGGAACCAATCCCCTGTGGATATGGGAGTGCTACTATACCCATTTTTGAAAACCAGAAGTAGACTTTTGGCCACTTCAAGGTTGGGTTTTTTTCCCACTCTTTGGGCATTTTTTAAAGTCTTTTTAGACCCCAGAGGGTCCCAGGGCAAGAAGCCAATGTTGCCCACCCCTGTCCTGAGGTCTTAACACAGGAAGGAATGCCTCGCTTCCCCTCCTCTCCAAGCTCTGCAGCATCCTGTGTGGCACTCCCTGTACATTGTATAATTAAATAAATTAGCATCAGGCCAGACACCATTTGCATAGGATAAATATAGCACCTGCCACCCAACCAAGCTGTTTGTCACCCACTTTAACACATTTATCCAAGCCGGGCCGATCCATCTTTCTGACACAACATCATATTCTTGCCGATTCTTCTTGTCAAGCCCATTGCAACATTGACGCCGACAACAGCAACGAAATCACGGCGGCCCATTTCCCCGTTTCTTCTGTTCCATTCAGGGAGTTACAATACAGCGCTGTGTAAGATACATGACATTATTTCTCCTAATGATAATAATGAAGATGTTAAACACCAAAGAAAAGGGGTGGGGGAAAATTAGAAAGACTCTGTTCTTTTAATTATAGAGCAAAAACGCCTCCCAGAATGATAGATTTCTTCACCGCCATTGACACAGTACATGAAATACTTTTTGTTAACAAAGAGCTCATCTACACTAGGCTGAATACTCTGGCTCCCTGCCGGCATATTCTGGCTATGGAGCTGGCCCATCTCCTTCCAATCCTGTTACCTGGAGTGTATGGGCTGGAGTCCAAACAAGACACCAGCCCATCACTGAAACTGCCGCCGCCGCCACCATAACTTTCCCCGCTAATGCGGAAGCCAGGCAGGGATCCTGCAACATGTGATCGAGGCCCCCTTCATGAGGCCAGCCTCGGTCACATGTTGAGGGACCCCTGCCTGGCTTCTAGGAGAACTGGGGATCTCGCAGCAATAGCAAGGAATGGTGAGCTGGATGGGCTCCTGTGGACACACAATCTGGTTCTTCCCAGGTAAAACTGTAATGGTTTATCAGGCCCTATCCTGGCTTACCCCCATTTGAGCCCCATATCTGCTCTGGGGGATCATTTGAACTGCCTGGGAGCAGACCAGAATAAATACCCTACATTGTTTGGACTGCAGAGCTCAGGAATTGAGGAAGGCCAGGGTATTTGGCTGATGGAGACAAGCCCAAGGTTTCTTTTCCAACAAAGCAGAGCTATTTGGCCACAGCACATATTCCTAGGCTGTTTGTACCAGAAGTCCTTTATTTTAACAGGGTTTGCTATTATCTGCAGTTTCCTTTATAAACAGGAATTCCAGGAAAGCATCCTCCGCAGATACAGGGGGCAACCTTTATATGGAATGTTCCATCTGGGACCCCCACCCCACCCCCTCAAACCAGGGAGCCATAAAGAGTCACAACAGACAACCTCCCTTGCAGACAATCTTTTCTGCTCTGTATCTGTATTTAGAGGAAATGAATGCACCAGCCAAACCCACAGATGAAATATGAACTTATTTTCAACTAGGGTTGGGAAGAATATTCATAATTGTTGATTCCCAAGTCACAAAATGGGTTTCCCAACAGCCAGGAACTCCTTCATAGAATCATAGAGAAAGAATCAGAAAGAATAATAGACCAGTAAGAATTTTGCAAAATTTTCTTCTGGTGTTCAAATGTCCTAAAGTAGGAATTATTCTGCAGAGAAAGACTGATGGTTTTTTGTGGGGGGAGGGGGTTGTTGGGTTTGTTTGTTCGGCACAGAAAAACTGTTCTGTGCAATAGCTTTCCAGCCCAGAAAACCATTTTTGTAATGCAAAAAAAATGTTTTTCTCTCCAAAATAATTCCTCTGCAACACTTTGGGAGAACTTCCGACTGTTTCCTTCTGTTTTAAAAGGCCTCTCCTGGTCCTAAAATGACCCAGGAAGGCTAAAGACATAGCAGAAATGCCCCCCCCATACTCCCTTGAGTGTATGTGGGGACAAAAAGTGATTATTATTATTTTTGGTGGGGAGGTGCAGTGGTTGGGTTACCCTTCAAGCTCTCCTGGGGGTGAAGGAAGGCCTCCCACAGTTGCCCTCTCCTGTTATAAATGAGATAGAATTCCCCTTAGGTGTTCTCACAGTATCAAGATGATATTTTAGTTATAAATTCACCTGCAAGCTAGTGGCTATCACACTTTGCTCTTTTTTTTAAAAAAAAAACAGTCATTCAGAAATCTTATTACTGTACATATCTATTATCCTTGTACTTGAAGGATCAGTGGCATGAGAAGCAGCACAGGCCAGAATTCTCCCCTCTCTGAAGGCTCCAGAGTCCAGCCTTCCCGTGAGCTTCCTGCACCGTGTGATCTCCGCCAGCATTCCTCTCCCTCCTTCCAAGACTCAGCTGCCTCCCTTGCCAAACTCCCTTTATTTGCAGCTCTTGTTTACAATGCGGACAGCCACTGAAAATAAATGGCTCTGTTGTTTGTAAAATAAATAACAAACCTCCATCTCCCTGCCTTGTCTGGGGACTCACTTAACACCTTGGGAAGGCCATGGAGCATGTTTATGAGTCGGTGATAAACCCTCCTGCGCCAGCGAGGAGGTCAGCACCATTGACAGACCTTTCCGCAAAGGCACTAGAGTTCAGGAAGCCAAGGTGCTGCTGGCAGCTATTGTTGGCTTCCATCACAGCGGGAGTGGTAAGCCCAGTCCAGGATTAAGTCTGAACTTTAATGTTTCCAAGATAATGTTATTTTCCCCACCACCAAAAAAAAACCAGGTTCTACACCTTGGATAGATCCTTTAAAGCCTGGACTAAAACTCAGAGCGGAATCATTGCCCTGCTGACATGGAATCCACCAGCTGCCTCAGCTTTAAAAGTATCTGCACTTTAAAGGATCTCTCCAAAGTGCTGATGGCTATCCCTCCAAATAGAACAGTTGTTCCCAAACTCCCAGGTGTTTTTGGACTTCAACTCCCAGAAGACTCAGCCACCTTGGCCAACAGTCAGGAATTCTGGGAGCTGAAGTCCAAAACACCTGGAGGGCCAAAGTTTGGGAACCACTGAAATAGATGGAAAACCTTGGAAAGTTCCTTTAAACTTTGAGCTAAAACCCAAAGCAGATTCATGGGATTGTTGATAACAAAAGCCTGTAGCCGCCACTACTTTATAAGTAACTAATAAGTTAGTCAATCCTGTTATTCAGGAAACACACAGCCCATAGAAACTGGGACTCAGTTAGACGGGATAACTGATTGCGGAAAATAGCGCATTAACTCAGTATCGCAGCAGCGTTCATTTTTGAGAAAAGATGGTGGCCACAAGTGAATTACCTGCCATATTATCTCCTGGAAAACTCCCTCCATTCCCCACCTTTTTTGCCTCTGTTGCATGCAACTCTTGCTCTAGGTCCAGGCATCAGTCCTACAAACTTGCTGCTTGGAACGGCTGCCTGGAACATCTACTCTGGAGTAAATTTACCTATGTGCAGGCTTCCCTCTTGAACTTGGTGCATCCTTCCCCCTCCCTAGCTATATGATTATTTGCCAAATCTCAAAGAGGCCTCTTTCTCAGAAAAGGGGGGATCCCACAGGTTACCTTGGCCTCTCCTTGTTTCCTGCCAGCATCTTTGGCTCCCTCCTGACCATAAATCTAGCAGGATTTAACTTCTAGCTACTGATCCTTCTGACAGTAATGGCCCATTAACCAACTAGACATAAAATTGAAAGTGTAAATCTTGCTCCAGTGGGGAATTAGAACGCAGGTTTTAGGATGCGGGAACGCCTCCTCTGCAGAATCCTGGAGCAGGCTTCCCTTCGGATTGGGGACCTAGAAGGGGGAATACAACACGGAGTAGCAGTAAAAAACAACACCCTTTGGAGAGAGGAAAAGAACAGCTAATCAGATCCCAAAGGATTTGGTTTTTCTTTAGCCCAAGGCCTCATTTCCTACATATACACACATACACAGAGGCAGGGCAACATGAAGATTTCTTGAGTCAATGTCAGCTGGATCTAAATACCCTAAAGGCACCAGATCCCATCTGATCTTGGAAGCTAAGCAGGGTCAGCCCTGGTTAGTACCTGGATGGGAGACCACCAACAAATACCAGGTACCATGGACGGAATTTCAGAGGAAGGAACTGGCAACACCTCCACCAGCTCTGAGTATTCCTTGCCTAAGAAACCCTATGAAATTTAGGGGGTCGCCATAGGTCAACATAAACTAGAAGGGACATGCATGCCCACAGAATATTAGCTTTTCCCTTGAAAACACACCCAAAAGGGGGTTGTACATACTTATGTGGCATCAGAGCTCTACTTTGCCCCCCCCCCGACTAAATCCAAATGTTAGTCCTTACTGGAATTGACCCATTGAATAAACGGGATCCGTGAAACCAACACTCAGGTAAACTGTGATTCAGTGGAGTCTTCTCTCTTTGGGACTCACAATTGGATTTAATTCCAGAGTGCAGGATGGGAATGATTCAGCCCTCCAGATCTGGTTGGACTGCATCTCCCAGCATTCCTCACCATTGTCTAGGCTGGCTAGGGCTGCTAGGAGTTGCAGTCAAAGAACATGTGGTGAGCTAGATAATCTTCACTCCTGCTATAGTGTCTGACCAAATTTATGATAATGGGCCCAGAGTCTGTGCCCCCCTCCTCCACTCCTGACCCCTAAAAGGATATCTTAGAGGTAGATGAGCTAGCAACCCAAATGATTGGAAAACGTTCCCTATGAGGACAAGTGGAAACATTTGGGGTTGTACAAAAAGGACAAGCCCAAAGGGGACTGAATATTGCAAGCTTCCCCCCTATCCTGTTAGCCCACTTTTCTCCATAGCAGCCTTCCTCAAGTTGGCACCCTCCTGATGTGTTGGACTACAACTCCCACAGCAGATTAGGGGACACTCACTCACGGTTGGCTAATCTGCTCTGGCTGGCCACTACATGGCAAGGTCTAAGGAAGACATCTTCTTTACAGCCTCACCTGGAGATGCCAGTAAGTGAGACACAAATCAGATGCTACAACTCTATCATCCCATTCAGAAATGCCCAGTGGGTTTCTGCTCTTTCCAGACCATTGCCTGGACCCTATGTTTGCATGGGTATGTTTTAGCAAAGGGCAACAGTGGCCTCTGCTGGTTGCTGTCAGGAAAGGCAGCAGGTTTCCAGAAGAGTTGTGCAACGCCATCAGAAATGTTTCTTTCACACCTCATTTTTGATCTGTGTCCCAATTTGACCACTCCTTGCCAAAAAAAAAAAAAAACCTCTTCCTATGCATCATGCATAAACACATACCTCTGTTTGGCTCCCTGGCCTGATGTAAACCCAGGGAAATTCCTTTTTTGGACTATAGCTCCCAGAATCCCCCAGAGAGCATGGGCACTGGTCATGCTAGCTGAGTTGCAGTCGCCTAAGACAGTAAATTCCCCATGCTGTGACCTGGCTTTGCAGAATGGTGTCTTTAACTTTTCTTATAGACTCATAGAACTGTAGACTCGAATGGCTCCCAAAAAAACGATCTAGCCCAACTTTCTGCCAATACAGGAATCCATGGCTAATGCATCCCTCTCTGGTAGCCATCCAAGCTCTGTTGTGATGCTACCCCAACCTGGACCTATACAACCTGTAATCAAAGACAGGGGTTCAGCCAAATATGATGGCCCATCAGGATCTCAACATACCCTGCTTTCCTACCTGGGTGGGATGAGACAACCAGGGGAGAGGACATGTTCCAGAGTGGATGCAATATGTGGCTGGTAGGCTGCCCCACGTATTAAAGTCTTAAGTTCCCACCACCTTCTCAGGCTCATTTGGTGGGAACAAGGGAGAGGGACTTCTCAGTGGTTGCTCCCTGACTTTGGAATTCCCTCCCTAAGGAGGTCAGAATGGCTCCATTTTTGCTCTCCTTCCACCAGCAGGTGAAGCATTCTTATACTGCCAGGCTTTCAGAAACTGTCTGGGGTGGGCTTTTAATGCTGCACTGTTTTATGGTGTGCATTTAGTCTATTATAGCCTAAATACCCTAAAGGCACCAGATCCTGTCTGATCTTGGAAGCTAAGTGGGGTCAGCCCTGGTTAGTATATGGGAGATCACCAACCAATACCAGGTCCTGCAGGCTATATTTCAGAGGAAGGAACTGGCAAAACCAGTTCTGAATATTCCTTGCCTAAGAAAACCCTATGTAAGTCATGGGGTTGCCATTAATCAACAGGCAACTTGAAGGCAAATGGACACACAGTATAATATATATATATAGCTTTTAATGAATTTTGATGCTTTTAACATCATGAATTGTTTCAGTGTATTTTAAATAATTTTTATATTTATACTTTTCTTGAAGTTTTTGTACAGTTTTTCAATCCATATTGTTTTTAAATGTGTTGTAAGCAGCCGAGTCCCATTGTTGGGAGAAAGGTGGGCTATAAAAGAATTAGTTAGTTAGTTAAAGGGTTGGGGATAACCACATACCTAGCCCATTTATGCAATTTTGCATCTCCAGCTGGTCTATTGCTGGTTTCAAAGTTCTAATCAAGTTCTTTTTTCTTGGACTGCGGTCTCCAGAATCCCCAGTCAGCCAGAGAAATTCTGGACGCTGTAGTCCAAAAGAGCAACTTGCCCAAGCCCTGCCGATAACACAAACGCCCTAGAGCAAGGTCCATGAACAATTTAAAAACATTGTTATCTCAACTGAGACCTCTGTGCAGGGGTGTAGCTATGGGTGGGAGGCCAAAAAAGGGCATTGCTCCCCAAAAAATAAGAATTCCGCTCCCCCCAATGACATTTTTCTTTAGTCTCCAGATTCCTAGCATTGCAGTAATTTAAAATGTCAGTTAAGCACATAGAAATATGGTTTAGCCATCCAAAGAAAAAGGGGAAGGCAAAGTGTCCACAGGAATACGAGCCCAGCAAATAGAAGAGCTCTAAGTATGAACGATTTTCAGTGCTAGAAAGCTGGGGACAGAAGGAAAAAATCCTTTGGGGGAAGGCAGAATTCTTATTTGTGGGGACAATGTTTTCATCTCCACTCCCCCTCCTTCAGTTACATCCTTGCCTGTGGGTTCAGACTTTCTGTTATGAATCTTAACTCTTCGATGTCTCAGGCTTCTAAGTTTCTTTGCTTTCATAGGGCTGCTTTAAGGTCAATGGCAGATCATTCCAGAAGGGCAAAATCTTCTCCCTTTTAATAGTGTCATCTCTGATGTCAGAATTGTTTCTGCCACCAACATTTGATCCGATTCCATTTTGTCTAGCACAGTAGATCTGTTTATCAAGCTGTCACTCTTTACATCTCAAGCCTAGGAACTAGATGGCTCCACCTCCTTGGTCTTGTGCTTCTCTGTTTCCACGTCCCAGGAAGAACAATTAAAACGTTTTTTTAATGCAGATGGCCATTCTGAACCCCCACCTCAAAGACTGCAGTGGGGGAAGCTGGGACAGTTCAGAGCGACTTGAAATATTTATGGCATTTTTACACTTGATTTAATTCCTGTTTACAGATCTTTGGTTGCCTTTAATGCCTCTTTTCTTGATTTATCTCAACTGTATTTTTGCAAATGTAGCGCTGGCTGCAGGGAATCGTTGCATTTAAATTGTCCATAGCTCTGTTTGCTAAATATTATTGCTGCAAGAGGCAGATTGCATTGCGTCAAACGGTTAATAAATCTCCTTTTCATTAAGCTGGAGTCGGGGTACGGGTGCCCTTTTATATTCACACTTTTCCTCCACCGCAGTTGTTGATTCCTCTTAAATTTCAAGATTGTATGAGAAGGGGGGCTTTTGCTTGTCCTCCAAACTATGCAAAAGAGAGAACAGTGTGACTAACTGTTTAGACCACTCTTGAGGTGAATGTTTGCAATTCATGTGTACAGGGAAATGTCACTACACAGTGAGATATTGGTTAGTTTCCACATCTCAGCTGTGTAGCATAAACTTCCAGATACAGAGTTACACACCGATTACGTACAACACTACCCTTGTGTTAAAGGACACCCTTGTGCAACTGATTCTGTGCATGTATAGGTGCACATTGATTATGCACAAAACCATCTTTTTATTGAAAAGCAACACTGTGCAACTGAATCTCCACAGGTGATGGACAACACCATCCTTGCATAACACCATCCTTGTGTTGAAGGACAACATGGTGCAAGTGAATCTCTGCTTGAGGACTTGCACATTCATAGAATCATAGAGTTGGAAGAGACCCCAAGGGCCATCCAGTCCAACCCCATTCTGCTGTGCAGGAATAAACAATCAAATCATTCCTGACAGTTGGCCATCCAGCCTCTGTTGAAAAACCTCCAAAGAAGGAGACTCCACCACACTCTCAGGCAGCAGCATATTCCACTGCCGAACAGCTCTTACTGTTAGGAAGTTCTTCCCAATGTTTAGGTAGAATCTCTTTTCCTGGAGTTTGAGTCCATTGCTCCATGGCCTAGGAGATTATCAGACGCAGCTAATGTGGCACCATAATGATGCCAGCAGAATGCAAAAGGACACCAATATCGAACAATGACATCCTTTTGCATTCCCCTGGTGTTGTGGTGGTGTTCTATTTAATTGACGGGCTGAGACATCAGTAGATCTCCCATTCTGTTTCTGTGCCATTATTGCTGGCATTTGAAACCTCACGCCATTGTCCTGCCGTGAATACAGCATCAATGAGTGGTCCTGCCAGAACACTTCCAGGTGGGATTGTGAAAACAAGGTAGGCTACCCTCTTTTTAGTAACCCCCCCCCGGGTTGCTTGTTATTTTTTTAAATGTGTTTATGTGCTTGTGTAAACTTTTTTCTTGTTATTTTTATTTTTGAATTTCCCACGCTCATGTCTTCTCATGAGAACAGGTGGGATTTTGATCCAGGAAGTGAATGGAGCTCTGTTAGAGCTCCGGTCATGCCTGGGCTGCTTTTGGATGGAAGAGAAGGTAATTCGGATGGGGAGGGTTATTGTGCCAGGATAGGGACTGGATTGGAAATTCTGGAACGCTTTTTGCATTCCTGTTTGAGGAAGCTGATTACTCAAAAAGATGATGATGCTTGGTAAAATGGAATACTCTAGGAAAAGAAGCAGACAGCATTACAGGAAGATTGACTCACCTGAGGAAGACACAACCCTGAGTGTGCAAGACTTGAGCAGGGCAGTTGATGACCAGGGTTCCTGGAGGACTCTCATTCATAGAGTCATCACAAGACAAAGGGCCCATCTACGTGATGGGGAAAAAACAGAATACCTCGTAGTAACGGCATTTTGCAGCAGCAGCGACATCTCTTAATGGTGCTTTTTGGCCTCAGAAGCTCCCATAAACCTTGCATTCTAGATAGCAGCTGCGAGTGATTTATTTGTATTAGTTCTTCAACTCCACTGATATTTTTTTTAAAAAAAAAATGTTGTCCAAGGTTCACTGGAGCTATATAGTGATTTTCTGATTTAACAGGAAAGCAAAGCAAAAAATAACCACCTTGTTTTATCATCTTAATGATCACTCGCTAAGGCAAAAATCTAACATGGCATCAGTGAGTGCTTGCCCTGTTAGCAAGCCCCACTCCCGCTCTCACCTGGCCAATCAGCTTTGTGCTTCCCTTCGAATTGCTTGTCGTTCGATTGTCCTCATGAGCAGGAATATGCACCCCCCCCCTCATGGTTTTTTAAAACTATGGGAAAAGCGGCTTTTCCTGCATTGCTTTTGCCATTCTGCCCCAACCCCTCTTTTTGAATAGTGTGGATTGGTGCATGATCCCATTTAGATAGGTAGGATTCCCAGCGAATTCCATGAAGGTTTTTTTTTTTTTAACCGTTTAGAGAACCCCAAAATAGAGAACCCCAAAGATAACAACAGCAAAGATGCCTACAGAATTCTGGCCAGTCTTTTCTTGTACTTTAATTTCTACAGCAAGGCCATAAATCATAGAATCATAGATTAATAAGAGTTGGAAGAGACCACAAGGGCCATCTAGTTCAACCCCATTCTTCCATGCAGGAAGACACAATCAAAGCATTCCCAACAGATGACCATCCAACTCTGTTTAAAAACCTCCAAAGAAGAAGATTCCACCACACTACGAGGCAGTGTATTCCACTTCCAGCCAATCAGCTTTCAGCTTCTGCTCATATGGAAAGGAAATCAATTTGGTCACTTGTCCCAGTGAGCATGAATGCACATCACCCCTGCTATTGTTTAAAAACTCCGGGGAAAGCCATAAAGGCACCTGTGGAGTATATGGCATATTTAGCCCCCCCTCGTAAATACGACAATACAATGCAGGATGGCATTAAGACAACTCGTTTTCTCCTCGCATTCTGTGAGGAGTATTTTCGCCATTTAGACAACCCCTTAAATGGCCTGGGAGAGACAAATGATGGAGTTGCACACCTTGAAACAATGCCAATCAGTTATCCTCTTTGAAATCCAATCAGGGTTGCCCAATATCTCTGGAAACTGCAGAATGGGTTTCTGCAGTATAGTGTATAGCCATGGGTGATTGTGGATCAGACATTGTCATCCTCTCTGTCTGTCTGGCTGGCTATCTCTATCTCTCTTTTTCTCTTTCTCCAATCCTGATCTACATCACAGGGTCATTGTGAGAAGAACATAAATGCAGCCTTGTCCACTTTCCTTGCATAGAATACCATGATGACCTTGCTTTCCCTCTTCCCCCACAAGGCTTCAATGTCACTCTTTATTCAGGATGGCCCTAATTCAGATCTATTTTAAAGCACTTCTTCGTTGCTCAGGCAACGTCCTCAATTATCATAATAGGAACAATCCAGAGAAAGTTTCAGAATGCCTTTCTCAAGTGCTAACGACCTAAAGATTTTTCTTTCTTTCCCTATCTACCCCACAGATGGGATCATGCAAAGTTCTTGTTTATTTATAAGCAATGCTTGGAAAAGTTATCTTTTGGACTACAGCTCCCAGAACTGCCCAGCTAGCATGGGCAGCTGTGATTTTAAAAAAACCCTATTTTTACCAAGTTCTGTCCATGAACATTGATGAGACATGGAAGACAGGTCTATGTAGCAGTATGAGAATAATTTTCCCGGTTTGCCTCTTGCCCATCTTCAATGCAGTTCTAAGCAGCACATCATCATATGGAAGCTGGTTCCCAACACCTATGGCTACAATGGCAAAACAGAACTTCCAGCTACAGAGGAAGTCTATCCCTCTGAACAGCAGGTGCTGGGGATATGCAAGAAAAAAGGAGTGCTGTCTTTATGCACTAACAACAGACAGCTCCAATGGAAGTGGGGTGATGAATCCTTTCTGGAGTTTGGTCCAAACTTTAAGGAGCAACTCAATATGCTGAATCTGCTTTGGGGAGAAGGATCACTCTCTTGCCTTTAAAGTTTGGACTAGAACCCAGAGTGGATTTAATATACCTTTGAAACTGGAGACACCACTTCTACTTGTTGGAAATAGGATACCAAATTAGACAAAAGGTGGCCTTCCAAATGTTAATGAATTACATGTCCCGTCTAGGGATCCTAAGCAGTGGTAGGGAATGCTGGGAGTTAGAGTAGAGCAATAGCTCCAGAACCCCACTTTGCCCAATGCTGGATTAGACAGAGAATGAATTGACCTGGCAAAGCAAGTCAGAAGGGGCCTCTAAACACCTTCTATTCCCTCCAAGAGGTGCAGAGAACAGCTTTCATTTGTCTTGCTAATAGGCCCCGCTGCCATTAAATTGCTGCCTGCTTTGCTAGATGCATGAATACTGCCTACTTTGCTAGATGCATGAACATTGCAGCAAGGGGAACTGGCTATGGTTTTGTGTTTGTACAATGGCTGCTTGTTTATTTGGGTTGCATGATTTATTTCCAGGACGGAAGACAGCGAGTCATTTCCATCACCTCTCCTGAAAACTGATTTCTACGTTCACATGTTCTCTCTGCTAAAGAATGGCTATTAGCAGTATAGGTGCATGCTGATCATTTTTAAAGCAATTTAGCTTCCTATGTCTAGCCCAATGCTTGCCATAAAGTTCTCCAACCTCTTTTTCTGAGCATTGCTTGGAAGTATTGACTTTATTTATTTGTTTAACTTCTTATTGTGTGCCTTCAAGACAGTTCTGACTTATGGCAACTCTAAAGCAAGCCTATCATGGGGTTTGCCTTTGCCTTCCTCTGAGGCTGAGAGTGTGTGACTTGCCTAAGGTCACCCAATGGGTTTTCATGGCCAAGCTGGGATTTGACCTCTGGTCCCCAAAGTTGTAGTCCAATGCTCAAACCACTACACTACACTGGGAATTGGTTTGGGGCTACAGCTCCTAAAATCCCCGCAGCCAGCATGGGACTAGTAGTCATAAAATCATAGAATGTTAGAGCTAGAAGGGACTACAAGGGCCATCTAGTCCCACCCCCTGCCATGCAGGAACACACAATTAAAGCACTCTTGAAAGCTGCCCATCCAGCCTCTGTTTAAAGATCTCCAAAGATGGAGAGTCCAGTACCCTCTGAGGAAAACTATTCCATGATTGAACAGCTCTTCCAGTAAAAATGGAATCTCTTTTCTTGTAATTTGAATCCATTGGATTGTGTTTGAGTCTCTGGAGTGGTAGAAAACAAGCTGGCTCCATCTTCTACATGGCATCCCTTCGGGTATTTAAGGATAGCTATCATATCACCTCTCAATCTTCTCTTCTCCAAGCCAAACCCTTTCAACCCCCTCAATCATTCCTCCTAAGGCTTCTTTAGTCCAAAAAAAAAAAGTTAATACCTCCAAGCTCTGGCCCTGAAGTACCATTTTCTATCAGCAATAAGAGGGATGGAATAAGAGGCAGAGGTTTACACCATAGAAGGATCCTGGGTTTGGGAAGGGATGTGATTGTGAACCAGCCAGGGCTGTAGTCATTGCAGTTATAATGAAACTAATGCAACCTTCCAGATCTCATTATCCAAGTTGTCTGCCAACTTTTATCCTTTTCTGGATCTCTCTTTCTTTACTGACATGATGACGAAGAGCTTCCAGGGCTAGCACCAGGATTCCCACAGCTCTGTGCGACCTTTATGGCTGCTGTCACATTGCAGAAATAATGCAGTTTGACTCTGCTTTAACTATCATGCCTCCATCCTATGGAATCCTGGGATTTGTAGCTTCTTGTGGCACCAGAGCTTTCTGACAGAGAAGGCTAAATATCTCACGAAACTACAAATCCCAGAATTCCACAGCGCTGAGCCACAGCAGTTAAAGCAGTGTCAAACTGCATTATTTCTGCAGTGTGGCAGCAGCCTTGAGACATGAGACAACACTGTTTCAGGTAACAGCACATTCCCAGAGAGAGTGAACCCTGAGGCCTTACCATTGGGCAGAGTGAGGCAACCACCTCAGGCAGCAAATGCTATGGGGCAGCAAGCGTAGCTCCCAACCAGTCGTCCCAAATCCCCTTGCTGGTCCCCTCTCTTGGGGGATGGCACTGGGCATGCCACCCATACAATGGTAGCTGGTGGCTTCTAGCTCATTGGGGCAGTTAATCCACTCCAGGAATTAGTCTGAACTTTAAAGGAGCTATCCAAAGTGCTGAACCTTTTGGGGAAGAGGGCTTGGTACCATGAATGACTCCTTTTTAAAAGTTCCAAGTATTTATTTGTTTGTTTGTTCAGTTCATGCTTCCCCTTTCTTCTGCCAAGGGACCCAAGGCAGCTTACAAAATTTAAAAGATAGATTAAAATATCCTCATTTTAAAAAAGCTCCCCTGCTTAGATGTTAAAAGCCTGCTTGAATAAAAATGTCTTTGCCTGTCGGCAAAAGGAAATGGAGGAGGTGCCATCTTGGTCCATTTCCACAGGCAGCAAGGCGGTGGCCTTGCTTAGGCAGTGAAGATTTTAGCCCGACTCCTCAATAGGAGAGCTATTGGCTGTCCTCAACAGGAAAGACCGTGAGCATTTCCTGCAGCTTTGCCGGCGTGAAGTCATGACTGGCCCCATTCTCTGCTTTCCGAGTCCCAGCTCTGGCAACATGCCAGCCAAGAATGGTCCGGCTGTTTGGTCAGATGGAGGGCTGCCCACCTAAACCCCATCACTCTTCCCAACTGCTGGCAGAGTAGACCTTGCAAGGGAGAAAGCTGGGTAGCAAACTAAATCTAGCTGGTTCTGTCTCTGGTGACCCCTGTGGTGACCCTGTCCCCCCCACCCCGGCCCCAATTCCAGAAGGCATCAGCTGCCACTTGGATGCCACTTAGCCCCAACATTTTTATAACACTATTATTCCACTTTACTTGCTCTGTGGAATCCTGGGATTTGCAGTTTTGGGAGGGGCATTTAGCATTCTCAGCCAGAGAGCTCTTAGGCCTCACTAAATGACAGACCCCAGAATTCCACAGGAGGCAGCCAGAGCAGTTAAAGTGGAATAATAGCGCTGTAACAGTGTAGTGCAATAGTTTCTGCAATTCCTTCTCTACAAATTAGCCTCACAACTCTCCATCCTTCATCTCTGGGCTTTCATTCCTAAGCAAAAAGATGTCCCTGCGCTTCCACGGACTAACCACTAGATGTCAGCCTTGCACTGCCGCAATCCCTCCTGCTGGTAACAGTGCTGTACTTTTCTGTACCTGTTTTGCTGGGATGCTCACTAGCCTACACTTTCTTTTTCTCACAAAGGTCATCTCTGGCTCAGTCTCCCTAGGGCAAGACTAGGGAACCACTGGCCTAATGTTCCCCTAAACTGTTCTATGCAGTGTCATAGAATCATAGCATTGGAAGAGACCATAAAGGCCATCCAGTCCAACCCCCTTCTGCCTTGCAGGAGCACACAGTCAGATCACTCCACACAGATGGCCATCCAGCCTCTGTTTAAAAACCTCCAAAGAAGGAAACTCCACCACACTCCCAGGCAGCAGCATATTCCACTGCCGAACAGCTCTTACCATCAGAAAGTTCTTCCTAATGTTTATGTGGAATCTCTTTTCCTTGAGTTTGAGTCCATTGCTCCGTGTCCTGGTCTCTGGAGCACCAGAAAACAAGTTTGCTCCATCCTCAGTATGACATCCCTTCAAATATTTAAACATGACTATCATGTCCCCTCTTAACCTTCTCTTCTCCGGGCTAAATGTACCTAGCTCCCTAAGCTGCTCCTCATAGGGCATAATGGCTTCCAGACCTCCCACCATTTTGGTCGCCCTCCTCTGGACACATTCCAGCTTCTCAATATCCTTCTTGAATTGTGGTGCCCAGAACTGGACACAATATTCTAGGTGAGGTCTGACCAAAGCAGAATAGAGTGGCACGATTCCTTCTCTCGATCTAGACACTATACCCCTATTGATTTTTTTTAAGGAAAATCCAAAAGAGAAAGAATATTGTTCTGCCATTACAGAACCAACTAAATAATCCTGCTAGGGTTATTATTACCCATAACCACAAATTATGACATCGTTGCTGTTCTTATTGTTCAAAAAGTCCATAAACAGTTTCCAGACTTTCAAAAAATCTTCAGTTAGTTTATTCGTTTAAAAAAATCTCAGATTCTTCTTGCGCAACCAACCACCCTTCCTACTATCTCTTCTGCTGCCCAGGCAAGCTGGGTCTGTTAGAATCTGTTAGATTTTCATCGGTTAGAGTCCAGATAAAAACTGCTTTATCTTGGGTAACCCTCCAGTTTGTTCTCTTCCATTTCCCTTTTCCCCCATGTTTTTCTTTAAAACTTCACATGCAAAATTCAGCAACAGAAAAAGAAAAACAATGATGGCAAAAACAAAAGTGGATTCATAGCCACAATAATGCACAAGTAAGAAAAAGAGAAAGAAAGAGCAGGGGGGAGGATTATTATCAGGAATCATTGCCATTCATATTACATGGCAAAAATATCAGGCCTTAGAATGTACACATACTATATTCACGACTTCTATAATCACATCTTTTCAGATACAGGCTGCTGCCATACTGCAGAAATAATGTAGTATGACCCCGCTTTAACTGTCATGGCTCCATCCTATGGAATTCTGGGGTTTGTAGTTTTTTGAACTACAGTATTTAGCCTTCTCTGTCAAAGAGCTATGGTGCCATAACAAACTACAGATCCCAGGATTCCATAGGATGGGGCTCTGATAGTTAAAAGTGGTGTCAAACTGCACTATTTCTGCAGTGTGTCAGCAGCCATAGAGGCCTAGAGCCTATTGTTTGGCCTGACTTGGATTAACTGAACTGGATTTATTTATGTGCTGACAGTTGACTGAATGGGTCTACTTTACTTGGATTCTGGTCATAGTTTGCTAATGCATCTTTCCCAGCATTGATAAATGAAATAAAAGGAAACCAGATCTCTTCAAAATTATCTATATCTCTCTCTCCTTTTACAGATATTAATTTACTTGTACGTTTTACTGGTAGGGCTGTTCTGCCACTTCCTTCCTATGCTGACCACACTGTTTCTCTCAAAATCTATTTCTGGTTGTTCTTCCCAATCTACTGCATCTCTTAAAGAAGCCTTACCATTATGGGGTTGAAGAAAGGTGGATTGAGGCAGCAACCCATCCACCCCCAGTTCTATTGACTGTGCCTCAGATATATCCACCCAGATGTTTCTAATATCCCTGGCTGAGTGCATGATGTACTGCAAATCATAAATGCACAGCAAAGTCATGCTGGCTGGGTATGAGTGTGCCTACAAGCACAGCTTAACTGGCTTTGAGCAGTCCTTCTTAAGCTACCTGATATGGGAACTAGCATTTTTTTCCCCAGTGTGCCAGGAACCAGTACCATATTTGTGCCCATTGGCTACAGCTCACTCACTCTTCTTTCCTTCCTTTCTTTCTTTGCTGGAAGATCTCCAGGGACTGGCAGCAGATGGCTCTGGGACCAGCACCAGTTCTGGGAACAACACTGAGTAGCACTGGCTTAAAGAACTGTGACACACACACACATGGCAATGGTAAACCTCTTGGGAATAAATCTTGCCAAGAAAACCCTAGGATGGGGTCACCATAAGTCAGATTCAACTGAAGGCATAGAACAGCAAGTTGGGGAGTCCACATTCCTACTGAAGCAAAGGCTGAGATC
Organism: Gambelia wislizenii; assembly: GCA_030847615.1. Lineage (NCBI taxonomy): Eukaryota > Metazoa > Chordata > Lepidosauria > Squamata > Crotaphytidae > Gambelia > Gambelia wislizenii. The sequence goes on from JAUMIR010000007.1 coordinate 39,747,108, forward strand.
CTAACTGAAGCTCACAGGGTGTCCAGTTCTACTATCAGCTTGAAGAGATGAAGTTTTGCCTAGGTGCCCGCTTAGCAAAACCATTGCTTATAAGGAGGCACTTGCACAATATGGGGACAGGGGAGTAGCTCTGCTAGTAACTGATCCTCAGTTGTACCAGAATAAGTCAGAGTTTTGCAATCAAAAGCAATGTTTGATTGCAACTGTCAGAGTTTGCTATAAGGAACCTGCAAAACACATATTGCACTGATCAAATGCTCAAGATACCAGGAACCTGCAGAAGCAACAGCCTTTAACAGGATTAAAGAGAGGCTCTAGCTCGGCTCATTTGCATGAAGCATCTGGATCTATCTGCCTTGTTTGTGTGTGTGTGTTTGTGTGTGTGTGTGCACATGCACGTTTAAAGAGATCTTTTACAGGACTCTACTGACCAGGATCACATTGCTCTTTTCAGGACAGAACTTGGATATAAATTATTTTCTTCGGCTAGCCACATGCATAGTCCATGTAGCTCTGGTTGGGTTGTCATCCAAAAAAATTAACTCTCTCAAATTCAGATTTTGGAGAGCGATAGTAGACACCCAATGGTGCTGGTGGCAGTTTAGATACAACTATTATCTGTTGCCACTTTTGGGGAGGCAGTGCCCCTCTGCTTTGAAAGATTTTGCATCAGGCAGAAATGCAACAGATCCAATGTTGTTTTCCTGGTGCAGAGATGGAATCACAGAGCAGGAAGCTATTGCGTTCTGACAACCACTGGGATGTAAAAAAATCAAGAAGCATAGCCAGGGAGTGGGGGTAGGAAAAGTGGGCTAGAGATGGCCTCTTAGTTGCATTAAATGTTAACTAATTCTTAGAGAAGCTGCATCCATTGGCATGGATCTAACTGAATGATGAAGCTTTTGCACAAATCATCTGCTTCCTGTACCATTCTTCTGCCAGCCCCATCGCCCCAGTACTAATAGCCCAATCCATCATATTTATTTGAGCACTTCTTCTCCTGTCTATTGGTTCTCCCCCACCCCACCCACCAAAGAAAAAGAACAAGAACAGGGATGCATGTAGGAAGAAAGCCAGAAGATCCATCACATTTCTAGAACTCCTCCATCTTCCCCTGGAAGACTCTGCATGCCAGCTTTTGAGAAGTCAAAATGTTTGTCAGATGAGTCTTAATGCTGAAAAACAACAGTTGCTTCTGGGAGGCAGTTGTTCAGTCCTGCTCAAGTTGGGATGGATACACCCATTCTCATGAAGGAAAACATGGTTGCCTCATTGTTGCAGGTGTCAGATTGTGCTCTCTTGGTGTGTGTTTACTGAAGGGGTTGGTGAGAGGTGAAGCTCTGCAGAGTCAGCGGGAAGCACAAATTGAACCCAGTAATAGGTTTTCCGTGGGATTTTTTTCCAGGCTGTGAGGCCGTGGAAGAGTTTATTGATGCCGGCCATGAAAGCCTTCGACTTCACATTGAACCCAGTAACGTCCCATTGGGTTACACAGAATGGGTTAAAGTCCATGGGTGATGACAGAGAGTTTTAGATTGGGGACCTCCAGAGCATTGCATCACCCTGCTCTGTTCCTAGCTTTGCCAGACTGAAAACTGCAGAGGGCTCCTGTACTTTTAATGGTTGTATAGAAGAGAGAATTTTGGCAAGTGCTGCTTGTCATGCAACCTGACAACAAGCAACACCTGCTAAAATTCCCTCTTCTACTGAACCTTTAAAGGTAGAGGAGCCCTTTCCTGTTTCCATACTGGCTACTTTACCCCATTCCATGTACAGAAACTGAATGGAGTAGGAATGTAAATCCTCAGCTATTTCTTCCTTGCATGTGAGGATAAATAATAACAGTAATTATATCCCTGGGGCAGGAGAAAATAAATATCCCTCCACAGTATTCTCATATTCAATCTCCCAAAGTGTTGTGGAGGAATTATTTTGCAGAGGAAAACGTTTGTTGTTGTTGTTTTTACACAGAAAACAAAGTTCCTGTGTATGAAACAGTGTTTTCCATGCAGGAAACCTATTTTCTCTAGCAAAAACAGGTGATGGTGTATTTTTTGTGCACAACCCCCCCCCCCCTGCAAGTCTTTTTCTTCACACAATAATTCCTGTGCAAAATAATTCTTCTGCAAACACTTCAGGATGTTGAATAACAAAAGTAGATTGTATAAAATCTTGCCAGTCTATTATTATTCCCTACAGGTTTTTACTGGCTGTCAGGAAACCTGTTTTTCAACCCTGGGAACAAATCATTACAGATGGTCTTTTCCATCCCTAGGCTGAAGTAGCAGTTGAATCTTCTTTCCACAAATTGGCAAGAAGAAAGCATTAGAATCATAGAATTGCAGAGTTGGAAGAGACCACGAGGGCCATCCAGTCCAACCCCCCTGCTACGTAGGAAATCTTGATCAAAGCATCCCTGACAGATGGCCATCCAGCCTCTGTTTAAAGACCTCCAAGGAAGGAGACCCCACCACGCTCCGAGGGAGTGTGTTCCACTGCCGAACAGCTCTTACTGTCAGAAAGTTCCTCCTAATGTTGAGGTGGAATCTCTGTTTCTGGAGCTTGCATCCATTGCTCTGTGTTCCAGTCTCTGGAGCAGCAGAAAACAAGTCTGCTCCATCCTCAACGTGACACCCCTTCAAATACTTAAACAGGGCTAACCGTCTTTTTTCCAGGCTAAACATACCCAGCTCCCTAAGTCTCTCCTCATAAGGCATGGTTTCCAGACCTTTCACCATTTTAGTTGCCCTTCTCTGGACACGCTCCAATTTGTCAATATCCTTTTTGAATTATGGTGCCCAGAACTGGACACAGTATTCCTGGTGAGGTCTGACCATTAACCACAGCTGAGGACAGGTCAGAAGATGCAGGATGGGACCTCCACGACTCTGCCCTCCAAGAAAAGGAAATGGCTGACTGGAGGAGGTCTTTTTTTTAATTATTTTATTTAAAAAGACATTTACAAAAAACAATTAAGATTGGAGGAGGTCTTAAGGGAGTCCACATCTGCCTCCTCAGTAATTGCCTCTCTCTATCACATAGCTGGGGTGGCTCTTCCAGCCTTAAGGTGGGGGGAAATATAAAAAGAAAGCTATGTTTCAACTTTGTTGAAAAACATTGCAAGAGGGGGACCTAAGTCATTTTGACTGAGCCCAATATTTTTAATCTCTTTTTTTTTTTCACTCCAATGATGAGCAAAGCTATGTAAGTAATCAAGGCCCACCTGGCTAAAGCAGCTGGCAAAAATATATACCTAGCAAAAATTCTCTTTCTGACACAGCAAAAAAAAAAAGGCTTACCATATGAATGTCATTTAGCGGACTCAATATATATTCCTATAGCTTTTCAAATAGAAAAGTTATTTTCAATGATGGCACTGAAAGCTCCTGAAACAGTCACACTAAACATGGAAAACCTGGTTTCCAAGGTCAATGCTCAAAATAAGAACTAAAGATGAATCCTTTCTACTGTTTGACTGATAATGGAATAGCAGTTGTAGAATCATAGGGTTTCTTGACTGGGTGAGCAAAAAAGGGGGAAAAAAGTATCGTAACTTTTCCAAGTCCTTCAACACAAAGGATTCAAAATCAGCCAGACCAACCAAGCCAGGAATATAAACATTGAGAACCATGTCTTCCATTTTATTTGGTTTATCATTGGATTCAAATCCCACCTTTGTTTTCAAGCCAGAGTACATGGGGCTCCTTCCTATTTTATCCTCAGAACCACCCTGTGAGGTCGGTTGGGCTGAGACAGAGTGACTGTAAGATTCCCAGCCAGTAGGAGGAGGGATTAGAACCTAGATCTGAGAAGTCCTAGCCCAACACTCTAACCACTGCACTACACTGACTCTTGTACCCTTGGTATCCTCAGCTCTATACCATCATTAATGCTTTCCAAGCAGGCCCAGATCATTTGCCTGAATTTTCAGTGGTGTGTAGATGCTCCTGTTGGCAATGTACCTGAGGCATGTGCATGCTGTACTTCAGATACCATGTGAACAGATGGTGCTGTACTGCATATTGTATCATGCATATTGTAGAAAAGTTAAACTAGGAGTGAAGAAGTGCAACCACCAAGGCAGACAGAGCAGACATTCTAAGGCAGGCAGGGTGAAAAAAGTGTGTTCCTTCAGGTCTTGCCTAACTGCAACTCCCAGCATCTCTAACCAACATAAGCAATGGCAAGCAATGCTGGGAGTTAGAGTACCAACAACACTGAACAGGCCAAATTCTACTTTAAGAATTTGAGGGAATCCACACGACACAAATCATCCAGTTTGAAACTGGATTATTTGCATTGGTCTTTCCTATGGAACCCTGGGATTTGTAGTTTTACAAAGTCTTTAGCCTTTTCTGCCCAAGAGTGCTGGTGCCTCACCAAAGTAGAAATCCCGGGATTCCATAGAAAGGAGCCATGCAAATAATCCAGTTTCAACCTGGATAATTTCTCTAGTGTGGATGTCCCTTTTATGAATATCTTGCCCCTTGCTTTTCTCCTTCCCTCCTTCCCACAAGCTGCACTAAGTGTTTCAGGCCCTGTGACTTCTTTGCAAAACTGACGCTTCCTCACAGAGGAGGCTGGTGGAATCTGCTTCTTCCTTCCAAAAGGAAATGTGTGTTTTTGCCAAACATCTCAGGAGATGTTAGACTTAGGACAGAAAGATGAATCAGAAAAGGACATGCATTTGGCAAGAATTTGCAGTGCAGATAATGGAAATCTATCATTTGGGATTTGTCCAAAAGGTTACAAGTAAAGGGTGGGGCAGAAATTGATCAGAAAGATTTCTGACTTCCAGGAAATCATCAACAATATTGTTGGAGGGGAGTCTCTTTTAAAGGATCCTTTTGAAGGGGGATTCAGCTATGAGGATATACAACACAAAAGATGCATTTAATGATTAGCTAAATCTGGTTGCCTCCCAAAAGGACATGTTAGGTTTTGCCAAATGTCTCAGGCAGTGGAGGCGGCAAACCAGAATGGAGAGAGACGAATGTGGAGGAAAAACATGTTTTACAGCAAATATCTGTCCCGGATCAAGAGAGGACTGTTTGTATCTCTCTCTTGCTCCTACACTAAGGGGGTGAACTGGAGGGGGGTGAACTTGCTCTTCCCCCTGGACCCTGAGATAAAAGGGGTGCAGAACTGATCTGGTGTTCCTACTGTTAGCAGTCAAAACTTGGAAACATTCTTATTGGAGATAATAACTCCCAGAATCCCCAGTCTGTGTGGCCAGAGCCATACTGGCTGAGGAATTCTGGGAGATACAGCACAAAAAAGTAACATTGTCAGACTTTGAGTAAACTAGGGCAAAATACAAAAGCAAGAAGGGAAGGGAGGAAAACAAACCTACAAAGAAGTAAGTGCCTTCAACCATTTACCTTTCAAAGCTTTTAAAAGTAGTTTGGAAAAAGCTTTCATGGACTGCAGCCTGCTTCACTGGGTGCACTGCATGCAGCTTTAGTTAGCAATTATTCATATACATGCTGGGGATCCGGAAAATGCAAAATGTACCAGCAGGTGATCATCTTAACAGCAATCCCTTAATAATATTTCAGTTGAGAGCAGGCCACCCAAGTGCATATGAGCAGATTCATCTTGTACACAGTGATGAATGGTCTTTGTCCAATCCATGTCCAAGACATGGGACTCAACCTCACAGCATGGCTGGTGTACTTGGGGACAGAAATGCAAAAACTATAATGAGTGCAACATTCCACCAGAGCAACAATGTGGCCCACAGATGTCCAGGAAAGTGAAGGTGGCTAGAGGGGCAGGCAAGAAAGCTTTTGTGGTGCCCATCACCATAGAATCATAGAGTTTAAAGATACCACAAGGACCATCTAGTCCAGTCCCCGCCATGCAGGAATACCCAATCAAAGCAATCCCAACAGATGGCCATCCAGTCTCTGTTTAAAACCCACCAAAGAAGGAGACTCCACCACACTCCAAGGCAGTGCATTCCACCGCTGAACAGCAATTACTGTGAAGAAGTTCTTCCTAATGTTTAGGTGGAATCTCAGTCTTATGGTACCTTAAAGACTAATGGATTTGTGTTGGGGTGAGTTGACATAAGCTTTCATTGACTGTAGCACACTTCATCAGATGCACCTGGGTGCTCACCAATGGCTCCTCTTCATCCTGGAAAGAAATGGCTAGTGGGGTGCCCAAGGGTTCTGTCCTGGGCACAGTGCTATTCAGCATCTTTATCAATGACTTGGATGATGGAATAGAAGGCATTCATATGAAGTTTGCAGATGACACCAAATGAGGAGGGGCTACAAATTCCCCAGAGGACAGATACAACATTCAAAATGACTTTAACAGAGTAGAAAGCTGGGCCAAAACTAAGAAAATTAATTTCAATGGGAGAAATGTAGGATACTACACTTAGGCAGAAAAAATGAAAGGCACAGATATAGAATGGGGGACACCTGGCTTGACAGCAGTGCATGCAAAAGGGATCTAGGAATCTTAGTGGACCACAAGCTGAACATGAGTCAGCAGTGTGATGTGGCAGCTAAAAAAGCCAATACAATTCTAGGCTGCATCAATAGCAGTATAGTATCTAGATCAGGCGATGTAATAGTACCAATCTATTCTGCTTTGGTCAGACTTCACCTGGAATACTGTGTCCAGTTCTGGGCACCACAACTCAAGAAAGATATTGACAAGCTGGAATGTGTCCAGAGGAGGGAGACAAAAATAGTGGGAAGTCGGGAAGCCATGCCCTATGAGGAGCAACTTAGGGAGCTGGGTATGTTTAGCCTGGAGAACAGACGGTTAAGAGGTAACATGGTAGCCATATTTAAATATTTGAAGGAATGTCATGCTGAGGATGGAGCAAGCTTGTTTTCTGGTGCCCCAGAGACTAGGACATAGAGCAATGGACTCAAACCACAGGAAAAGAGATTTCTCCTAAACATTAGGAAGAAGTAAGAGCTGTTTGGCAGTGGAATCCGCTGCCTGGGTGTGTGGTGGAGTCCTTTCTTTGGAGATTTTTAAACAGAGGCTGGATGGCCATCTGTCGGGGGTGCTTAGATTGTGTATTCCTGCATAGCAGGGGGTTGGACTAGATGGCCCTTGGGGGTCTCTTCCAACTCTATGATTCTAAGAAAGCCTCCTTTCTCCTGCCCAAAACAAAATGTGATGCCCCCATCACCTTCCCCACCCTCTTCTTCCCAATAATGCCCACCCCCCAATCAAAACGACCCCCCTACGCGCACCCTTTGTTGCACTGCGCATTTCCCACGCTGCCTGGGCCCTCCAGCGCAACAAAGCAACGGCAACCAAGAAGATCTGAATATAGAAAGCACCAACAGACCCCTTCCCTTGTGCTTCCTACCCCTCGCTTGGCAGGGCGGGGCTCGAAGCCAGACCCCCTCCGTCCCACCCGGGAAAAAACTGGCAACAGCCTCATCCCTGCAGAAGTCTACCGCAGGTGGGCGGGGCCTCACTCGTGGCCCCGCCCCCTCCGCGCTGTCAGCCTGGCGCCCCGGGTCTCTGCCCTCCCCAGTCTGCAGGAGCAGCCGCCGCGCCCAGACGCAGGTAACCGGTTGGCTTCGCAGTTGGGAGGGATGCAAGGAGACGCAGGAGGGGAAGGCGATGGATGGATGCATGGATGCATGGATGGATGCATGGATGGAGGAGAAGAGAGATGTGGAGAGCGGGAGGAAAGGTGGAGATGGCTAAAGATGGGGGGATGATGGGCAGGAGGGAAGGGTAAGATGGAGGATCGGAAAAGAGAGGGAGGGACCGCGATCCTATGGCCAATGTGGAAGCACAAAATACGGCAACCATCCTGCTTAATATTGCAAAGCAGGAGGAGGAGGAGGCGGCTATGGAGGCGGAGGAGGCAAGCCAGAGGAAATTGCTGGAGGGAACAGAAAGGGGAAAATTGGAAGAGGGAAAGGTTTTCTTTTTCAAGGGCCTGCAATCCTATGGGCGACTGGTATGGTACCTGGAACATGCATAGGATGTTGCATGAGATGCCAGACATTTAAGGGTGGCGGGATTGACTGAAAGGGCTTTAGGGGGTGTGGAAGGAAGGGGCAGGGAGGGCAAAGGCAGGGGGTGAAGGAGAGCACCAGGAGCCTGGAGGACAGACGTTTGAGGTGGAGGGAGCAGCAGAGACAGAGGTGGGAATATGAAGATGGAGCCCAGAGCAAAGAAGAGAGAGGAAGAAAGGAAGCCCAAGGGGGGAGGGAATGACCTGGACCTTCTCCCCCAAAGGGGGTTTCTTGGCTTCTCTCTTGTCAAGGGGCAGAGGCTGCCTGGCTTCTCCGGCTGCCTTCCTGGCCCACTTGGGGTGCTGCCTCATGCAGTTTTCAAGGGAGAGGGATCTGGGTCAGTTCGGTGCCCTTCAAATCCTTTGGGTGCAAAAACCTCTCCATGAAGGACTCCTGGAAGGAGGGAGGAAGGGAGGGAGGCAACACCCTTCCTGCTTCCATTTTCTCCCGCTTCATCCATGCTCACCACAGATGCATGCATGCATGAACACACAGATGATGCACCATCAGGCCAGAAAGGTGAGGCAGGCTGCTGAGCAGAACACTACGGATTCAGTGTGCATCCAACCCTAGAAGCTGCAGAGATCACTCAAGGGGACCCAGTCCTGTAGCTCTCTTCTAGAACTGAAGATTAAACCAGGATAAGACCCTAAAGACACCAGATCCTATCTGGTCTTGGAAGGTAAGTAGGGTCAGCCCTGGTTAGTACTTGGATGGGAGGCCACCAACAAATACCAGGTGCTGTAGCCTATATTTCAGAGGAAGGAACTGGCAAAACCACCTCTGAGGATTCTTTGCTAAGAAAATTCTATGAAATTCATGGAGTCATCATAAGCGTGGGGAAAGGTGCCTTTTTGGACTGTCACTCCCAGCTGGCTGGGGGATGCTGGGAGTAGCAGTCCAAAAAGAAGAACCCTCGCAAGCCCAGAAGGACTGCCAAAGAATCGCAGGTGCTGTAGGCTCTTGTTTCAGAGGAAGGAGCTGGCAAAACCACCTCTGAGGATTTCTTTCCTAAGAAAACCCTATAAAATTCATGAGAATGCTGTAAGTTAACAGGCAACTTGAAGGCACCAACACACATCTGGAGCTTTGAAGCCACCCATCTTCCAAGTTCTGTGCCAAGCCCCACGGGAAATTTGTCGCAGTAATGCCACAAGGAGAAACATGTGCTCGAAAAGCAGTAACTTGATCTCATCCTTCTCCTCCGCTTTGCCTGGGTGCCAGGCACATCTGGCACAATGCTGCAGTGCCCCAGCGGCCATTAGCACCCAGCGGGAAGTGGCAAATGTTCCTCTCTTGGTTTCTACTAGGCTCTGGGGGTTTTTTTCCCAGTTCTGTTTTGCATGGGTTGGCACCTTTGCCACCTACTCCTTTTCTGCACGCCAGTTGTGGCATGGGGCACCGGGTTATGCAGTGTAGGCACGGCATAGGAACCGGGTTCTCCAGCATACAAGAAGTCAGCATGAGCAGGGAAAGATGAGGGAATAATGAAAGATGAGCAGAGGCAGATTTCTTCAGAGACAAAACCATCATTATTACACTTAAGAACTAAGAGAGAGAAAGAACTAATGCAGCCTATTTCTCTTTGGCCAGAGCGGGTAGCATCAGAGGACCCTCATGCCAACTCAGCTCTTGTCATGGCACAGAAATTGGGCAGACACATGCAGCTCCCCTGCATGCCTTGGTTGCATTGCTCAGGCTATGTGACAGAGAAACATAAAGGGCCCTCAAAGGCCATCTAGCCCAACCCCTGCCAGTACACATCTTTGACTGTGGGGTGGGGGGAGAACTGTTTATTCTGGGATGCCCCCCATGACAACATAGCTGCTTTGATGGCACAGATTTGGACAGACAGATGTTTCTCACCTGCCTGCTTACATTTGCATTGTTGGGGCTTTCACAGAGAAATATAAAATTCTCAGGGCTCCTCAAGGTTATCTAGTGCCACTGCAGGACTTCTATATCTTTGACAGTGGGGAGAAGCAGTACTTGTCATTGGAACCTCCCCGTGCCAACTTAGCCCCTTCAATGGCACAGACGTTGGGCAGACAGATGTTTCTCACCCACCTGCTACTTTTACATGACCTGTGACATAGATTTACAAGGTACCCTCAAGGTCATGTAGTCCAACTCCTGGCAGTATAGGAAGAGCATGTAACTGGGACCACAAGATTGGGAAATGTGGGTGTTTCTTTTTTTTGTGCAGGCTCAGTGATTTGGTGATCTGCTTCTGGGGCTCCTTGTATTTGTCCAGGATGACTCCCTTGCCACTTGGGCTTGTACAAAACAAAACCAGCACTCTTTGGCTCTGGCGGCACTTCTGGGACTTTGTTTTGCATTGATAGGCACACGCTCCCCTTGTGAATCTTTGCAGCACAATCCTGCAGTCATCTCTGCACCAAATGCAGCTTATCCCATTTCATGAGGGGGAAAAAATCAAGGCCAGGCTCACAGGCTGGCCATAAATTGTTATCCTGTCTACCCTGAAAGCCTTGAATCATTTGCCTCCAATATTGCTATGCAAGGGTTATGCAGGACACCCAGCTACACTGACCTAGCCTGGCTTGGATAAAAGTCCAGCGTAAATCCATAGATCAATGCTGATGGGACAGTTAGACATGGGATCTATTTTTAAAAAATCTTGCAGCTCAGCCTCCCCATTTCCCAGATACTCCATTCCCATACTGTTCCATTTTTCTTCTGCCAGCTGACCTTCAACATTCTGTGGCTGCTGAGGATGCTCAGCTCTCTGTGGAGGGGGGGGTCTGTGTGCATGCCTTCAAATCACCTGTCCACTTATGGCAACCCCATGAATTTCATAGGGTTTTCTCAGGCAAAGAGTACTCAGAAGTGGTTTTGCCAGTTCCTTCTTCTGAAATAGAGCCTGCAGCATCTGGGATTTGTTTGCGGTTTCCCATCCAAGTATTAACCAAGGCTGACTCTGCTTCGCTTCCAAGATCAGACAGGATCTGGTGCCTTTAGGGTATTTAGCAAATTTACAATACAGTACTGCAAATCCTGGATCAGCCCTGGACATCCTGATGCCGCGCTCTGGATTCTCAGTGGCCCCATTTTGACCCCAGTCTTTTCAGTGCTCATCACCTGAGTTCTCTGTTTCCAAGATGAGAAGAAGAGAAGGTAGCAGAAGAAGAAGTAGGATGACCAGAATATTTTTTTTAAGGGCAGCTTTGGTAGTGGGGTGGAAGAGGGATTTTCAAAAGGTCTGGTTTTCCATGCTAGATACCCTTGTTGAAACATCCCCCTCTGTACAACTCTTAAAGGTGCAGAAGAGCCCTGTCCCCTTTGACACATGGCCACTCTACAGACTAGGAGTACCAGAGATTTGAGTATTGGACTACATCTCTGGAGACCAGGGTTTCAATCCCTGCTCAGCCATGGAAACCCACTGGCTGACCTTTGGCAAGTCACACTTTCTCAACCTCAGAGGAAGGCAAAGGCAAACCCCCCTCTGAACAAATCTTGCCAAGAATTCCCTTTGATGATGTTGTTATTTTGTGCCTCCAAGTCATTTCCAACTTATGGTGACCCCAAGGCAAACCTATCATCGGGTTTTCTGAGGCTAAGAGTATGTGACCCAGTGGGTTTTTATAGGCAAGCGGGGATTCGAACCCTGATCTCCAAAGTCATCCAACACTCAAACCACTATGCTACCCTAAATCAGAAACAACTTGAAGGCACACAACAATAGAGAAAAAGCGGGGCATTCATGACTTGAATCCTGCTCCAAAGGGAGTTTTTGCCAAAGGGAAGAGGCAGTCTGGTTTCCTCCGGCTGCCTTCTTGACCCAATTGGGGTTGTGCCTTACATCTTCAAGGAAGATGGATGTGGGTCAGTACAGTGTCCTTTGTCTGTCAGCCCTCAAAACCTTTCCTTGAAGGACTACCCAAGAAGAGACCCAACTTCCTTTCTCTTGGCTTTTTCCCTGGTTCACCCCCCTTGATCTATCTCTGCTCCCTGGTGCACTCCTGCATGAATCTCTTTTGGAGAGTGGCCTCCCCCAGTAGGCACACAACAACAACAACAAAGACTAGGAGAGAGAAGGGTCAAAGTGAGCCCCGGCTTGCAGCAGGAGGCTGGTGCCTGCCATACAGGGGATGAGGTCAATTGGCTCTGGGTTTTCATCTGAGCCTCCAAGCAGCGGTGTCATTAGGGTGGGGCATGGGGTGCAGACCGCACTGGGTGACACCATCAGAAGGGTGACATCAAAATGACTGTCTATAAATTTTTTGTGCAGTGTTTCAGCAGATTTTTTTATATATATATATAAAAGTATCTCTGGTACCATGTCCAGCCAGGTGCCTTCTTGTTCCTCTCCCACATGTAAGTTTCCGATGACCCTCAAAGCCACATGCAGGTTGCATACGTTGCTGCGATTACTAAGGATTCTGTATGGTCTGGTATGGTAGGAGGTCCATGGAGGTGACACCATGAGTTACTGCACTGAGTGATTCTGCTGTCTCCAAGGACCATTCCAAGGTGTATCCTCCAAATCAGTTCAGCATCTTGGAAAGGACCTTGAAAGTTCATATGAAAACCAGGCACAAATTAACTGCCCCCATTGACATAGAAGGTCCCAGCCACCACTGGTTACATGGCAAGCCAGGAAAGGGGGTGGAATGAGAAGGTTGGGGTGTTCAGCAGATGGGGGCAATTTGCAAAGGGAATGTTCTCAGACAACCTCAAAACTTCAATCTCAAAAGCTCCAACCTATTTCTCACTTCTTCACCTACTAGACTTCTTCACTTCCCTTCTTTAGGTTGATCTATCCATCCCAATGGGTCTGCTTTGAAGACTGGGGAAAGGATTCTCAGATAGGGAGGAGTTAAATTCTCTCTCTCTCTTGCCTTTCTCAGGTGCATTCCCACCACCCATCTCCAAATAATAATAATAATAATAATAATAATAATATTTCTTTATATCCCGTCTCTCCTATCAGGATCGGGGTGGCAAACATCATACAACATTGGACAACATTCCAATAGAAATATTAAAACAGTACCATTCAATAATATCTATCATTCTAAAGTATATATTATACATTATATATCACATTATAAACTTCTCTCTTTTCTCTGCCGACCTAATAGCATATTACAGGGTGGGGAGGGACCATGTTTTTTTCTCCTCCTTTAGACCCACTTCCCAGATTTTCTGCCTGGAAGCTGAAGATTAGGGTGTTTTTTTCAGGGGGCAAACACATACACACACAAATGTGATGGAACAGAATTGTAGCTTTTTCTGCATCCCATCTGCTTTGAGCCTGTGACTCTTCATGATTTTATTTCCCTACTTCAGAGAGGGCAAAAAAAATGCAAAAATCAGCTCCCAGCCTTTAAACAGCAATTCCAGGAACCAAAGAAGGGAGAATTTCAGGGGGCGGGGGAGTAAGAGAGCCATTGTGGCATAGTGATTTGAGTGTTGTACTAGGACTTTGGAGAGCAGGGTTCAAATCCCCACTCAACCATGGAAACCCACTGGGTGACCTTAGTCAAGTCATACTCTCTCAGCCTCAGAGGAAAGCAAAGGCAAACCCTCTCTGAACAAATCTTTGGCAAGAAAACCCAGTGAAAGATTAGTCTTAGGGTCCCCATAAGTTGGAAACAACATGAAGGCACACACCACAACATCAAAGGGTGGGGCAGGCACAGAGAGGGCAACAATTGCACATGAGCAGACAAATTATTTTGGATCAGTTCCCAACTAGGGATGTACAGTGGCCCTTTAGTATCCACTGGGATTTGGTTCCAGGGACCCTCCCCTCACCATGGAGTTGAATATTGGGGGGGGGGTGAATATTTTCAAGCCATGGTGGGTTGAATCCATGGGTGCAAAACCAGTGGAAACAGGGCCAACTGTATTTTTGAAAGCTCAGCAGTAGGTGTGTTCTACAGAGCAGACATCTCTGAACTCATGTCCTCCAGATGTGTGGGACTATAGACAGGGTTGTAGCTGTTGTAGGCAGGGCAAAATGAGGGCATGGCTTCACCAAATAAGAATTCTGCCCCTCCCCATGAAGTTTTCCTTCAATCCCCAGTTTTATAGCATTGCAATGAACTTAAAACTTCAGTTGGGCTTTTAAAAATAGAGTTTAGGCATCCTCAAAGAAAAGGAGCAGAGTGACCAAGGCAATGTGAACACAATAAATAAAAGAATTTGAGGTGGGAATTTTTCACTATGTCTCACCCTCTGGAATGATAGAAATTTGAGGAGTGAAGGGAAATTTCATTGGGACAGCAGAATTTTTGTTGTGGGGCAATGCCATCTTCCCCCACCTCCCCATAGCTACCTTCCTGACTATAGCACAGTTTGTGGGAATCTATCTAGGTTTATGTTCTTAGATTCCTAAGAAGCAGTAGAAACGACCATGGGCCCAGCAAGGCCAATATTGTCAACACACGCTAGCAACGGTGCCCCAAGGTTTCAGATAAGAGCTTTCCCAAACCCTACCTAGAAATGCTGAGAACTGAACCCATGACCTGTGGGCAAAGTATCCATCAAGCTACAGCTCTTCTGTTTTAGCTCTTTCCTTGGAGGTGGGACAGAGAAGCCTTGAATCAAGGGGTGGGAATTCTGTAGCCCTTCTAGTGTTGTTGGACTGCAGTGCCCATCAGCTTTACACTGCATAACCAATGGTGAGGAATGCTGGGAGCTGCAGTACACCATCAGGAGGACTGCATGATTCTCACCCCAGCTTTAAATCTTGAATAAAGTCAAGACATAGCTGTAAGTCAACAGGCAGCTCAAAGGCACACAAATGCACACATATAGCCAAGGGTGAGGTAACCTACAAAGCCCTTTGGATTGGATTGCAGCTCTCATCAGCCCCAGGAAGCATTCCTGGCACCCAGAGCTGATGGCTATTGTAGTCAGCCTACGTGTGTGGACAGCCTTAGGCTCCCAGCCCCTCTTCTAAAAGTTGTTGGTGAAATGTGAAAGAGATTCTAAGAGCATGTAGCAGAGTAGCATTCCCACATGGCAGGAGACACCTCTGCAAACTTGAGGCAATAATTCCCTTCGCCAACATGCCTTTTTTCTCTCCCTCCATCTCTCTCTGTCTTTCTTTCTTTTTAATGAAGTCATCCCTGGAAGATTTTATGGAGCATTGCGGCTTCCCATTCTCCCAGACTGAAAGTCTTTCCCATTTTCGTTCTGCTTCTAATTACCCTTTTTGGATCATGGCCTGGCCATCTAGGACTCTGCCCACATTCTTCTGAAATTTCTCACTGCTGTGTCTAATCCTGCTTCTGACAATTGTGGTGGTGGTGGTGGTCACTGTAGTGAGGGGGAAGATGCCCTTGTTCTCCTTTGGCTTCTTCCTGCTCCTATCCAACATGTGGAATAGATCTGGGAGCAAAGGAGGAGGATGTGGGGCAGGAGCACATTCCTTCTCTCATTTCTTTGGGAAGCTCCCCCCCCCCTTTCCTTTTTCTACAAGGTTGCCATTTGAAGGAGGCAATCTCTGTGTTGTTTTCTCAGACCTCTTCGCCCATTGCTTTTAACTTTGTTCAGGGGGGAAAGACTATTTATTCATCAATAAATTATGGAAAGGGGCAGTCAGATAAGCACTTCCAGTATTCTGATTCTTTCCCCCCTTTATTCACCACTCCCTTCCATTCTGGTGGGCTGAGAGAAGCAGAGAAAATCAGCCATTATTGAAAGTATCCTATTTAGCTCCCAGCAGCAGAGGATGGTGGCTTCCATGTCAGTGGGGTTGTAAATCCACTCCACATTTTACTCCCCGCTTTGAAGGTGCTATCCAAAGTGCTGAAGCTATTGGTGCAAAAGGGAGATAGATAGATAGATAGGTGTTGATGTACAAATTTGGACAGCACCCCTTCTTCTCTGGAGCTTTCTTCGAAGCAAACATGCATATGTTAATATACAAGTTACTTTGCAAAGGATTGGACAAACTCTGGCTGAGCATTTTGAACTAAGAGTACAGACTGGATTCAGAGCTGTCTTTTAACAAGCTGATTCCCTTCGGCTGTGGACTACAATTCCCATAAGCCTGGGTCAGCAGGGCCAGTGTCAGGTGTTATCAGAGCCATAGTCCAAAATATCTGGAGGACACTGCCTACACCGCCCCATTTGCAACTAAACCCACGGTGCATAATGGAAATGTTTACAAGATGTTCCTCTGCATCCCTGTTTCCCTCCCTTTCCACTGTCATTTTCCTGTGTCTTTTTTGGAGAGGTGGGGGTGACTCATCTGGTACGGCACTCCTGGAAATGGATACTGTTGTCCAAATGATAAATGAGAGGGCATTCAGATATTCTGGCAAAGGGCTTCTATTGAACCAGACAGCAGGTGATAGCGGCTCCCATACCAGTCCAGCAGTGAATCTGCTCTGGGTTTTGGTTGGAACTTTAGAGGAGTTCTCTAAGCTACTGGACCCCTAAAGTAGGTTCAGCAACTTGGATAGTCCCTTGGAAGTTCAGGCTAAGCACCCAAAGTGAATGCACTGCCTCACTAATATCCAAGGTACCAGCTAACACTGGCCTTGGGGATAAAAAATTTATGCATCCCTGGGGTTACCTTGTTGATCAGAAAATGCCTTTGAGGCACTAGGATGATAAGCACAAATCAGAGTTCTTGTGCATGTGCAGAGTGCCTCTGTTTGCTCACTGAGGAGCTGCAAGAAAACATCCCATCTTTGTGTATCTTGAATTTAAGGGTGGAGGGTCTATCAGATAGCACATGTTACTAAACAAGTTTGAACAGGCCTTATTTATTTATTTGATTTATATCCCACTTATTTCCCAATATGGGAGGCAAAACAGCTTATGAGACAAAATATGGGATGCAAAGCAGGGAAGTAATAGGGCCACTCTATTCTGCTTTGGGCAGATTTCACCTGGAATACTGTGTCCAGTTCTGGGCACCACAATTCAAGAAATATATTGACAAGCTGGAACATGTCCAGAGGAGGGTGACCAAAATGGTGGGAGGTCTGGAAGCCATGATGCCCTATGAGGAGTGGTTTAGGGGCATGTTTAGCCTGGAGAAGAGAAGGATAAGAGGTGATATGATAGCCAAGTTTACATATTTGAAGGGATGTCATATTGAGGATGGAGCAAGCTTGTTTTCTGCTGCTCCAAAGACTAGGACACGGAGCAGTGGGTTCAAACTACAGGAAAAGAGATTCCACCTAAACATTAGAAAGAACTTCCTGATGGTAAGAACTGTTGGACAATGGAATGCACTGCCTTAAAGTGCAGTGAAGTCTCCTTCTTTGGGGGTTTTAAACAGAGGCTGGGTGGCCATCTGTCGGGAATGCTTGTATTGGGTATTCCTGCATGGCAGGGGGTTGGACAGGATGGCCCTTGACGTCTTTTCCAACTCTATGATCCTATGATTCTACAGTTAGAAAAGTCACTTCTTGGGACTCCAGCTCCCAGAAGTCCCCATCCAGCATGGCCAGCGGTCATAGTGACTGAAAGATTCTGGGAGTTGTGTTTCAACAGCAGAATGTTCCCAAGCTCTAGGTTTGGGAGGTCCCAAGACCTCTTTTTCTAAAATTCCAGGCTTTGCAGTAATGTGACCCAAGCTGCAAAATCATTCTTCTATAGAATTAGAAGAAGAGTCATTTGCTTAAAGGCAAATGAAGCAGAGCTTTTCAGAGGTGGGTTGGAACAGTGACCACTGGTGGTTCCCATGTCACCGGGATGGCAAATCCATGCCAGGTTTTGGCTAGTGCTAAATGTGCTATCCAGGGTGCTGAACCAATTTAGGAAGAGGGGTCAACACCTTGGAGAGCTCTTGTAATGCCTGGGTTGAAACCCGGAGTGGATTCATCAACATGGGAAAGATTGATTTGTGCTCAGGTTTTATAGGCTCATTTCCTGCTCACAACTACTTCAGTGCTATCTTGAAAAGCCTTTAATATATTCCAAAAAAGCAAATACCCCAACTGTGTCTGTCTCGCTGTCCTCTTTCTCATCTGTGTTCCTGGCTTTGTTCCCCCACTGCGGTACTGCCAGGATGAGTCATCCAATACTGAACTTATCTTGCAGAGCTGGGGGCCATATCCACTCTGCAGGGCCAGCTCTGCCATTGGGTGGAGTGAGGCTGTTGCTTCAGGCAGCGGGAGGGCGGCAAGGAGCAGCCAAGTGCTGAAGCTGCAGCAAGAGAGCCAGTCTCTCTTCCAACAAGTTCAAGGAAGGTTCCTTTGGAATGTGAAACATGGGGCAGCATCTTGCCCTTGGCCTCAGGCAGCAAAATGTCATGGGTGGGCCTTGCCACTGCAGAGAGCAAAAGATGACAAAGAGAACATGCCCCAGGGTGGGAAGCAGAAGGGCTGGAAAAATTCAAGTGGACAGGTAGCAGACCCTCCCTCCAGATCCAGTTCTCGATCCTCTGCAAGTTGTGATGGTCTCTTCATTTTGTCTATCCTTCATCTACTATCCAACAGTTCCCTAGGTTACATCATTGAGATCTGGGAAGAAATCCATCTTTGCTCCACCAACGCATCCTTCTAACTGTGCTCAGTTTTCTAACTGCAACGGCACCAATAGATTCCTACATAGCATTGTGAGGTTAAATAGAATTCCTTCAGTGAGTCCCAACCAGAGCAGACCCACTGAATCAATTGTTGAATGATGACTCAACACATAGGTAAAATCACATTGTGTCTACTCCAGTTAGGACTAACAAGAAGATTCGGGTCATTCTCAGCTTTATTTGTAATCCCTTTCTTAATTATCCAAGAATTGGGAATTGCTGCTTTTGCTGTCCCAGGCCATGGAGTAGATATTAGAATGAAGGGCCCATCACAACTCTGATCCTGGGTATTCTTTCCTGGAAATGTACTTTTGTGGATCCCCTGATTTGGATTTCCCAGTACCCAGAAGCCAAGCAAGGAAGGTGGGTTGATTTCAGACCTTCATGGATCAAAGTTACAGAGAAGATTATCCAGGGAGAAGTTGAGAGTTCCCACCATGACTGTTTCTAGTGGCCATGTATTCCATAGTCTAGTATTCTTGTGCACTTACACACTTCCCCATAGCCAAAACTGCCTACCTGTAGAGGTGTATCCACTTTATGCCTACTGTCTACCTATGAAACTGACTGGATAATCCTGAGGGTTTGTTATTTTGCAAAAAAAAAAAAAAAAACCTGAATACAGGTTGAGTCTCCCTTATCCAAATTTCTGAAATGCAAAATATTCCAAAATTGTCCACATGAGTGGCTGAAATGGTGAAACCATTGCTTTCTGATGGTTCAGTGTATACAAACTTTGTTTCATGCACAAAGTTATTTAAAATGTTGTACCTTCAGGCTATGTATATAAGGTGTATAAATGAATTTCATGTTTAGACTTGGGTCCCATCTCCAAGATATCTCATTATATATATGCAAGTATTCCAAAATCTGAAATATTCCAAAATTCAAAATCAATCTGGTCCCAAGCATTTCGGATAAGGGAGACTCTACCTGTAGTCACCTTTTCACCCTGCCTTTTTTCTTTTCCAGATTGCTGTCAGTTTTATTTCTCTCATGCTTCCCTCGCTGTTGCCGCCCCTCTCCAGTCTTTCAACCAACCTCCCCCAAACTCAGGGCTTCCGGAAGTTTGGGATTACAGCTCTATCCTCTCCAACCTAGTTGGTTGGGGCTGATGGGAGTTGTATTCCATACTTTTTGAATTAGATCTTTCCCAGGTTGCAGGATGCTGATGTGACTCTTTCTTCTTTATCAAGTTCTGTCAACGTTTTTAAAATTGGCCCATTTTATTCCTCCTGTTTTGAATTGATCTGTCTTCTCCCCCCTACTTGGTGATTATGCTTCCCGTTTTGCCATGAATTGTGTTGCTTGCTGATGTGAAACAAACACAAATGGGCCAGGCTGAGTTTGAGGTTTTTACTCAGCCTGCAACCCACCTTTTTTGACAATCAGGTAGGCATTAGATCTATTCAAGGGGAGGGAGAAAGACTTGCATGGGCCTATTAGGGCATCCCTGTCTTAGGCCCTGTCTATACAATTTTTAAAAAATTCATTTTGGGGGTAAAAAATATAAATAGGCATTCGTTTGAATACGTACGATCCGCCTACACAATTTGTTACCCTCCCTAAACTCCATATGACTCCCCTTGCCCAGCTGGTTGTAGTGAGCAATCCAAGTGGTGGTTTTAAATCTGCCACCGCTTTTTTATTTTTATTATTTTAAAAGGTGCCTATTATGCGGACATTTGGTTTTCCATATTTACAAAAATAAAATAAAAGGGAATAAATGTAAAATTCACGGTCTTACTGGACTCTCACTTAGCCGGCAATCCAACATGGCGTCTGCTCCCAATTCCCCTCTTTGTTAGTCCTGCCCCCTGCGCTCGGCCAGCCAATCAGATTATACTGTCTGTTCATGTGTGTGTGAACAGGGGGTACAGATGATCAACCATTCAAATGGCTGTACTGATTTTAGCTCGAGATCCACTAATCCTCCCAAACTCCAAATCCACGTAGTTTACGGGGGATTCACTAGCCCCCCCTTCCAAATGACACGTATGCATCTGAACAGCCGTGTGTACAGATGATCGATCTTTCGAATGCTGTACATATTTTTTTACCGTATAGACGGGCCCTTAGTTAACACATGAGAAATTCCATGCATCTTGGCCTGTTTCACAACTACACCATGTACTCTTGAATGTCGACTTCTCTCTACAAATGTTTAAACACACCAGCAATAGCAAATATGCCTGATCTGGATCCACTGGTTCCTTTTCACCTCCAGTCTCTTCCTTCACTAACCAGATGTCTCTTCTATCCCTAGATTTCTGCCATACATACAGTGTGTTCCAGGGCACCACAGGCTCAGAAAGGAAAATGAAAGCGACTATTGGTATAGCGGTCCTTCTGACAGGTAAACCAGTGCTGCCTTGTGCTGCTATCTAGTGGTACAGAGAGGGAATTGGACAAAAAAAAAAAACCTATACCAAATATCATGAATTTGGTAGAGGAAGAAGTAGCAGTTTGTTTGTTTCCTTTATGATCTGCCTTTCTTCCTATGAGGCCAGGGTCATGTATTTGGCTCTTCCCCCTTGTTTTAGCCTCATAACAGCCCTGTGAAGTAGGCCAGGCTGAGACAGAGAGTGAATTGTCAAAAGTCACCGAGTTAATTTCAAGGCTCAGTAAGAGTTTTTAACTCCCACTCGAACACCATATCCCTCAATATTTAACAGATGGAACAGTGAAACATGTGCAGCCACGCAACATCAGAGCTGTTTAAGATGAGAAACATTATTAATGAGGAAGAACAGACAGTCTAGGAGATGCTGCAGTGGTTTGCTTTTGCCTGATCTTCCTGGGAAGGGCATGATTCTGCCCTCTCCTCTCGCTGCTGCTGAGCTAATTGAGCACAAACTATTTTTGCACTTTGAGCTCAGTTTGCAGCATTTGAAGCAGGCTGAAGACAAAAGTGGGAGGAGGACATAGAAATTGGAACATTTTCAAAGCAGCTGAAAAATGGGATGGCAGAGGAGTAATCAGGACTGTCCCTGTTAGACCGAAACAGTTGGAAAATGTGCAACATTCTAACCACTACACCATACTGTCTAGATGCAGCTTTCAGAACCAGAAGCTGGTTAAATGCCAGTCACTGAGAAACACCATGCTGGCTAATGGTTAAACAGTGATCAAATCCACACTGCACAAATAATTTGGCTTGAAACTGGATTATTTGTCATGGCCCCTTCCTATGGAATCCTGAAATTTGTAGTTTTACAAGGTCTTTAACCAGGGAGCCCTGGTGGTGCAGTGGTTAAATGCCAGTACTGCAAGCCACCACGTTGCAAGTTCAATTCCAAAGAGCTCCAAGGTTCACTCAGCCTTCCATCCTTTCATGGGTCGGTAAATTGAGTACCCAGCTTGGGGGGGGGGCAATTAGCTAACACACATTGGAAGATGCTTATTGCAGTGTAGATATGTAAATTGCTATTGTTTAAAACAGTTTGTAAGCCGCTCTGATAGCCCTGTGGCTGAAGAGCGGGGTATAAATAATTAAATAAATGTTTAAAAAAATATCTGTCAAAGAGTGCTGGTGCCTCACCAAGCTACAAATCCCATGATTCCACATGAAGGGGCCATGGCAAATAATCCAGTTTCAAAGTGGATTACTTGTATAGTGTGGATTTGGCCAAAGAGAAGGGCCATCCTTGATTTAAACTGGTTGGTGTAACCAATGAGTTGACTGATTTAACTAATTCATCAGTTAAAGGTTGCCCCCTGCCTGCATTTTAACTGCCTAAACAGGTGAGTTGTTGGTTCTTGCTGTGACCTAGAAACCATTTGCTTTCCCCAGTGCTCCAAATCAGTCGTTGCCAGAAGATCAAAAGCTTGACGGCTTGCTTGACCGGACAGAGCCTCCGTTTGGACTGTCGCTATGAGAGGAAAACCAACAATGCCCTCACCTATGAATTCCGCTTGAGCAAGGACACCACCGAGGGTGCGGTTGTGGCTGGCAACTGGAATACAGCCAGCAGTATCTACAAGAGCCGCACCAACATTACAGTTACTGACAACCTGGTGTGCCTCTACCTCCATGGTTTCACCACTGCCGACGAGGGCGTCTATATCTGCAAGCTGAAGATCACCAACGATTATGGGACCCAGGCCAAGAACATCACTGTGATCAAAGGTGAGTGAATCTCCATGGTATGAAACATTTGTTCTTATGGTGTGCCTTCAAGTCATTTCCGACTTACAGCAAACCTAAGGCAAACCTATCACAGGGTTTTCTTGGCATGATTTGTTCAAAGGGGATTTGCCATTGCCATTCCTCTAAGTCTGAGAATGTGTGGCTTACTCAAGGTCACCCAATGGGCTTCCATGGCCAAGTGGAGATTCAAACCCTGGTCTCCAGAGTCCAGTGCTCAAACCACGACACCAGACTTTGGGAAACCTGTTTCTCATCCTCTTTGAGAAGGGTGGACAAAGTGCAGCCTGAAAGCCATGTTTTTGATCCTCAGCCACAATTTCCAAATTCCCTGGATCCCTTTCTGGGCCATGAAATGGGCAAACTGCTGCTCTGGGAAGCTTCCAAGAGTGGCAACGTCCATACCCTCCAATATTTCTCAGATGAAAACAGGGACACTTGCAGCCAAACAACATCAGAGTGAGGTCAAGGTGGCAAAAGTTATAAATGAGGAAGAGCATTCAAGTGAGGAGGTGCTGCAACAGTTTGCTTTTGCCTAAGCCTCCTGGGAAGCCTCGGGAAGATAAGATTCCTCCCTCTCCTCTCCCCACTGCAGAGTTAACTGAGTACAAACTGCTTTTGCACTCTGTACTCAGTCTACAGCAACTGAAGTAAGCTGAGGACCAAGGGGGGAAATGGTCAGAGAAGGAGAGAAACTGGGACATTTTAAAAGCTAAAAAAGTGAGATGACAGAGGATTAATTGAGACCGTCCCTGCCAAATAGGGACAGTTGGAGGGTACAAAATTCACCTAACAAATAAGTTGCAAGGAGCCCCTTCGCTATTTAACTTTTCTTTTTTAATGGCCATTTACTAAAACAAACACTGAACTTAACAACCACTGAGCTATTTCAGGCCAAGGAGAGACATTCTTTTCAACAGGAACCTTCTTTTCAACCTGAAAGCCAACTTCTGGGTCATTTCCTGTTAGAACAAAATAAGCATTTACGGTACTAAGCGTAAAATGAGAGAAGGCCCAAAATCTTGCAAACACTGGAGACAGCATTTGGGGGGCCCAAACAAAAAAAAATCAGTTGTTTTTTCATGGGAATGCAGTGGAAAGATGAATCCTTGCAAGACCCCTGGGAGGGCTAACAGGTGCCCTAACCACAAAGATTTGCCAACCCTTAGACTAAGGGCTTGTCTATATGAGGCTATAAAAAGTGGATTAATGCGCACTAATGCCAATTTGCAGCAACTTTTATTTGTCTTAATGTTTTTTTGCAAGATCACAGGCATGTGAAGCTATCTGTATTTGTCGTTCAAATGTGCAAGCCTATGAATCAAGATGATGGATGCGAGTGAATTACTTGCATTTTTATTGTTGCCAGTTGCCACTGCTGAACAGTATTTAAAAAAAAAAAAAAAAAGCTTATCCAAGGTGTGGAAGTACAATATTCCACTTAAATAAATAGAGAAAAAAGAAGAAAAAGGCTGTTTCGTTGCCTGAGCACATGATTGCTACAGCAAAAATCCAACATGGTGATTTCGGGTGCTTGCCTTATTAGGAAGCTCTGCCCCCTGCGTACATCTGACCAATCAGCCTTCCACTTCTGCTCTTATCAGGAGTACGCACCAATTCAAATCGGTTGTCCCAATGAGCAGGAATATGCATTCCCCACTGAGCTTTTTAAAAAATACAGGAAAAGCTGTGGAGGCTTTTCCTGCAAAGTTTTTGCACACACACATACACATACACCATCCTTCCAAATATGGTGGATTGATGTGGGATGCTGTTTAGACAAATTGTATTCTCCTTGAATTCTATTAGGAGTATAGACATATAGACAAGCCCCAAGGCTTTCCAATCACTACCTGTCTGGCAAAAAGAGACAGGAAGACCCATGGGGTTCTAGGGAGGGTAGAAAATGGGGCACCCTTCAGATCCTCAACCGTTGGCCATCCCTGAAAGCAGGCCTTGGCTTCAATTCAGGCTCAAGCTCTTCCTCTGTTCTGTTCTCTCCTCCCCTCCCCCTGTTTTTTGCAGACCGGCTGGAGAAATGTGCCGGCATCAGCCTCTTGATCCAAAACACCTCATGGCTGCTGTTGCTGCTCCTCTCATTGCCTCTCCTGCAAGCCGTGGATTTTGTGTCTCTGTGAAGGAAGGAAGGAAGGAAGGAAGGAAGGAAGGAAGGAAGGAAGGAAGGAAGGTGGGAACAGGAAGGAAGGACCAAGCAGCAAATGGACCTAAACCTACCCATGGAACGTGGCCCCCTTTTTGGGTCACAGTTTTGTTTTGGAAAAAAAGGCAGCCATGGAGAGTGACGATCTAACACCAAACCCAGATTGTATCTCTCAATATTATCTCTTTCTCTCCATCTATCTATCTATTTATTTATCTATCTATAGATAGATCTCTCGCGCTATATATATGTATGTATATATAGCCACATAGCTAGTGGAAGTGACTGATTCTGTGCTAACTGCCGCCATCACGCGCAAGCATTGCATCATGGGAACAGTGGGAATTGTGGCAACAGGAACGGGATCCTCAGCACAACATCAAGAGATCCAGCGCAAGCACAACAGCGTTTCCAGTGGCATCGCTTTTTCATTCCGTGCTGTTAACATATATATATATGTATGTATAAAATATATCTCAGTTTGTCTCTTCAATCCACATCCACCCACCACCTGTCCCCCCTTGCCTGCCCTAAAGCTGGGTGACGGATGCCATTTTTCTGGGTATCGCTTGTCTTTATTCTGTTTTGTCTTCCAAGTTATTTGAGTTGCTGGATTAGAGATTTGACCGAGGGAGATGATTCCAATTATGTTTGATGTGTGTGTGTTATTGGGGGTTTTTGGGGGGAGGAGGGTGGATTTAAACCAAAGAGGTCTTGGGGAAAGCAGCAGCTCTAAGATGGATGCGATAAAGTTTAGTGTCGTCTGGACAAAAAGGAGCCCTTTACTGGGAGAGAGGAACAAGAAGTGGGTGGATGTGGTCTACTTCACAGCGAGGAAATCTCAGGTCTTGGGGCTTAATCTGGCCCTTCTGAGGTTCCAGTCTGGCCCCCTGAGCTTCCCCAGAAGGCCATGCCTCTTTCCCCCATGATGTCATCATTTTGTATTTTCTCACGATTGGCAGGACATTTTTTTCTTTCATTCGAAAAGTTTGAAATGCCTTTCCAAGGTTTTAACTACAGTGAGCCCTTGGTATCTGCTGGGGTTTGGTTCCAGGACCCTCCGTGGATACCAAAATCCATGGATGCTCAAGTCCCATTATTTACAATAGCGTAGTAAAATTGTGTCCCTTATATAAAATGGCAAAATCAAGGATTACTTTTGGGGTGGTTTTCAGGGGTGGATATTTTCAATCTGTGGATAGTTGAATCCATGGATGCAGAATCTGTGGGTATGGAGGGTCAACTGTACTGGCCATTACAGCTGTAAACAGACCCACGTGGCACACCTTCCAATGTTGCACAGATAAAGCCAGGATGCACATGGTCAAGCAACATTGGTATGCTCTCAAGATGGCAAAAGTTCTTAAGGAGGGAGAACAGGCAAGCTAGGAGAGCCTGCAGCAGTTCACTTTTGCCTATGCCCACTGGGAATGGCAAGATTCTGTCCCCTCTTTCCCCTTCCTGTTGAGTTAATGGAGTGCAAATTCCTTTTGCATTTTGAATTCAGTTTGAAGCAATTGGAGTAAACTGAGAACAAAGGGGGAAAGCGAAAGACAGAGAGAAACCAGGACATTTTTAAAACAACAAAAAGTGAGACAGCAGAGGGTTAACTGGGACTGTCCAGACAGTTGGAGATTATAACACGGGCATTTGGGTTCTCATCCTTTTGTCTTTGGCTCCAACTAAACTAGAACATGCTCTCCCTGCAAGAACTTATCTGAAACTGAATGCATCCTTTGAGCTAAAAGTGATTTTCCACCCTTAGCATCTTCTAGCCACTGAGGCTTTCCTCCATTGTCCTGCTGTTCTGATACTCTCGGTGAAATCCCTGGTGGTCTTTAGGTTAGTGTCGCCCCTCCCCTATCTGCCAGACATCCCTGGGATAGAGATTTCTCATCATTTTCATCAAAGGAGCATTGCAAAAGTCAAAGAGCAGGCTGGCACGTTCCATTGCAAGGGAGATGGAAGGCACATGGGATTCACCTGCAAAATATACGAGGCTCAAACCCCTGATCTTTGGAAGTAAGCCTCCAAATGTCACTTGGGATGGTTGTTGCCATCCTGACTTGTTTGGAATCAGCCAGCTTAGGACACAGTAGGGTTATGATAGAATAAAGATGGATCCCAACTAGGGATGGAAAAAAATACTTACAAATTTTCTTATCCTCAATGAAAAAGGGTGTTCTGTCACATTGAGACACTCCAGAAAAAAAATGGTCAACCTCCATGAGATTTTTAATTTTGTATTTTAAGATTTCTTTCCCCCCCCCAAAAAAAAATTCTGCGCACACACACACATACAATCCCTTGAAATTTAGACCCAACATGGAGAACGTGGGGGCTTTACTGCTGTTGGAAGAGGAAACTTGGGAAGTTGGCAAGTCTGGCACAGACTTGGGCTTAAAAAAAATACACCGTGTAGTTTGCAAAACACACACCACAATGTCTTTTGCAAAATAATTGCACGATGTAATTTGCACTCACACAAAAACTGCACTCTTTTCTACACACAAAAAAAAATCATAAGCAAGGTTTAGTGCAAATGATTTTTTCATGAAAAAAAGTATAAAGGTATGCATTATCAAAAAGGATGGGGGAAAAACCTCTCATGATCTCACCCAGTGGGGAATAAACACTTTTAGAATCCTTGTTCTTGCATGTGAGATTGAAATAAGCCAAAGATTTATCTCTGAGCCCCTAACCTGGGGTGGCATAGAGTGAGGGCTCAGGGTTTTTGCCTAAGGTTCAGTTTGGATCTGGAATGGTTGAATCCTTGTGTAGGGTTTGATCTGAGCCCCAAAACATCACTCTTGGAAGCCCCACACACACCAACTGGCACAAAAACTAATCATATTTTGAAAGATACATTTTTACCACTGAGGAGCGCTCTGTCCCATCACCATCCAGAAGAATTTCCATTTTGGAGATTATCAGATGTGGGGGAATGTGCCAAAAAATCACATTCCCAACCGTGTCAGAAGATCACTATGAAAACTGAAAGGGTGACCTTACCAGATGCCCGCGTCCTTCTGCCATTCCAGGGGCATAGTGCTGCCACGGACGAGGCTTCACTTTTCTCTTGACAGGGGCAAGCTGCTAATAAAAAGGGATGCTTTACACATGGCCACACTACACCCCCAGAACACTGGAAGAGGATGTTTGGTAAGGTCACCCCTTCCTGTTCTTCTAGCGTCTTTTGATGTGGTTTTTGCCATGTCTGATCATCTCCGTTTCTGCAAATCAGCTCCCTCTCTCTTCTCTCTTAAGTTAAAGGTTGGTGCATCTTTGAGCATAGCTAAACAAAATCATCAGTTGACTTGCAAAAAAACGTATAAAGAAGCCAACCTTCTCCCTTTTCTGCATCTCCCAACCAGAGGAAAGATGAGCGGTGCATCTCATCTGCAATCTGGTAAGATGACATCACTGCTAGGAAATGAAGTCAGCTGCAAGTGAGAACAAATGAGGGCCAATAGGGGATTTTATTTCACTTTGCTGAAAATACTCCTGAATTAACTTTGGGTTGTGTTGTTGTTGTTAAATACCATAAAGTCAACTTCAACTTATGACAACCCTATGAATGAGAAACCTTCAAGACACCCTGCGTTTAACAGCTCAGTTCAGATCCTGCAAAGTCAGGACTCTGGCTTCCTTGATTCAATCTATCCATGTATAAATGCAGTCTTCCTCTTTATGCACAACCTCCAACTTTGCCAAGCATTATATTTTCTGCCATGTCATGTCATCTCATGCTATGGCCAAAGTAAGCTAGCCTCAGTTTGCTCAGTTTGGCTGCTAGGGAGAGTTCTGGCTTGATTTGCTCTGTTGTGTGACTTCAAGTCATTTCCAACTTATGGCGACCCTAAGGCGAACCTATCACAGGGTTTTCTGAGGGCTGAGAGTGTGTGACTTGCCCAAGGTCACTTAGTGTGTTTTCATGGCCAAGCAGAGATTCAAAGCCTAGTCTCCAGAGTGGTAGTCCAGGACTCAAACCACTATGCCACACATCCTTTGATTTTTTCTAGGACCCATTTAATGGTCATTTTGGCTGTCCACAGTATCCACAGTACTCTCCTACAGCACCACATTTTAAATGCATAGATTCTACTGCTATCAGATTTCTGCACTGCCTAGCTTTCACAACCATACATGGAAACTGGAAATACGATGGTATTGATGTTCCTGACTTTCATATTAAATTATAGATCTTTACACTTGAGGATCTTATCTAGTTCCTTCATAGCTGCCCTTCCAAGTCCTATTCTTCTGCTTTCCTGACTACAATTTCCATTTTTATTTATAACTGAGCCAAAGTTTAGAAAGCCTTTGACTCTTTCACTGTCTTCAATATACAGTATATTTTAAAGTTATGTAAATCATCTGTGGTCATATTTTTTGTCTTCTTAATTGTTATCTGTAATCCTGCTTCCACACTTTCTTGCTTGACATTCTTCAATAGTCGTTCCAAGTCTTTTCTGTGTTCTACTAATAATATAGTGTCATCTGCATATCCTTGACTGTTGATGCTCCTTCCTCCAATTTTCATGCCTCCTTCCTCTGAGTCTAATTGAGCTTTCCATATGATATATTCAGCGTACAAGTTAAACAGACAGGAGAATGAAATGCAGCCTTGTCTGGTCCCCTTGAGCCAAATGGAAACCATTCCATTTCTCTGTATTCTGGCCTAATGGTAGCCTCTTGTCCTGAGTACAGGGGTTGTCTAGACATGATGATTTACTGCGAGTGGGTGTGCAATTTTGCCCATTTTCAGCAACGTTGATTTATCTACACATTTCTGCGCATATTGACATCCATTTGCGTTTTTATTTGAATTGAGCAGACACAAACTCATAAAGGGCAATGGAGCAAAAACACACCGCAATGAGAATTTGGATGACTGCACATCTATGTGCATTTTTCAAGAAACTCTGGGGGAAACCAAGATTCATTTTACTGTGCAGTTTGTGGAGTCCCCCCGCCACATTCTGAATACTGTGAATCTCATTTGAAGCATGTTGGGACAGATCATATTCTCTGTGATTCTATGAGGACTATTTTAATCACCTAGACAAATAGGTGATTAAAATGTTGTGGCATACCCTTCCCTTTGGGAGCAATCCATACCTTTTTTGTAATCTATGCAATCAAAAGCTTTGCTATAATCTATAAAGGCTAGTTTTCTTTTGAAATTCTTAGGTGCTCCATTATCCAATGTATATTTGCATGGGTTGTTTTGGCGCACCCTAAATAATACCAATAATGCCAATAATGTTTCCATCTAATTTTTCAAAACAAATTTGGGCAGAGGTGAGCTAGATAACAGCAAAGCCCCTATCAAGTTTAACTACCTAACCGGGAGATTTAGAGATGTAGATCTAGCAATAGTTTTCTTTCTGAGACAAAGAATATCTATTCTTGCCATGCAAATGTCATTGAAAGAAGACTCTCTTAATATCTGTTTATATCGATTTAACAGATAGATACTGCATTGAATGGGGCCTAAATACCCTGAAGGCATCAAATACTGACTGAAGCTAAGAAGGGTCAGCCCTGGATACTACTTGGATGGGAAACTGCCAATGAATACTAGGTGCTGTAGGCTGTATTTCAGTGGAAGGAACTGGCAAAAACCACCTCTGAGTATTCCTTGCCTAAGAAAATCTTATGGAATTCATGGGGTCACAATACGTTGACAGACAACCAAGATCAGATGGGATCCTGTACCTTTACCTTTAGTGTACTTAGGATGGATGGATGGATGGATGAATGGATGGATAGATTGATTGATAGATAAACCTATATATCCTGCCTTTTCCCCAGTTTGGGACTCAAGATGGCTTGCAATGGTTAAAACAGACATTCAGGAAGCCCCCACTTTTCTGACTGGTTCAGAACCACAGCCCTGTCAGAAAGTGGAATCAGTTGAAAAATTGAACCCAGGTCATTGGTTTTTTAGCTTGTAAATGCAAGACTGAACACTAGATGGTGCCAAGTCAGCCAAGAGAGAAAAGCACCATGCCAAGCGTAGACCACATATCTTACAAATGCCCAAACTGGAGATCAATGTGTTCTGCTGATCCAGAGACTAGGGCATAGAGCAATGGATTCAAACTACAGGAAAAGAGATTCCACCTAAACATTAGGAAGAACTTTCTGACAGTAAGAGCTGTTCAACAATGGAATGTGCTGCCTCGGAGTGTGGTGGAGTCCTTTCTTTGGAGGTTTTTAAACAGGGGCTGGATGGCCATCTGCCAGGATTGTGTATACCTGTATGCCCAGGGATTGGACTAGATGGTCTTCATGGTCTCTTCCAATGCTATGATTCTACAATTCATGGAATCCTGGCATTTGAAGTTTGGTGAGGCACTAGCTCTCTAGCTGAGAATACTAAATGCCCCTCACTAAACTCCAGATCCCAGGATTCCATAGCATGTTGCCATGACAGTCAAAACGAAATCATAGTGCTATAACTTGAGTAGTGTGAAAGGGCCCCAGGTGTTACTAACTGGACTTTTGGACCATCAGTTATTTGCTTTCTGTCCAAGAATCCAGGAATCAGTGCAGTATCATCAAACAGTGTGATAATTATCACCATCACTGGCATGTTTTCCTTCCTATTAAGCCACCACTTTATTTATAGCCTGCCTTCTCCCCAAAGTGGCTGGCAAACTAAAACAAATGTTGTTAAAACAAACGGAAAGCTAACATTACAATGTAATTAAACTGTCAGCGTTCAAAACAATATGAAACATACATTGAAAACATTTTTTTAAAGCAGTTTAAAAACATTCCTGTTAGAGGCAGTACACTTAAAAGCCTTTTCTCTAAAAACATTTGGATCTTGAAAGCCTGTTGGGAACTTTTTAAAAAACCACTATACATTTGTCCCTTCATATTCGCTGGGGTTTGGTTCCAGGAACCACCACCACCCCACCCCACCCGGATACCAAAATCCGTGAATACTCAAGTTCCATTATATGCAATGGCATAGCAAAATGGCGTCCCTTATATAAGATGGCAAAATCAAGGTTTGCTTTTTGTATTATTACTTTTTAAGAACATTTTCAAGCCGTGAATACTTAAACCCATGGATACCAAATCCGTGGCTATGGAGGAACAACTGTAATAATTGGTGTTTCCGTGTTTCTTTTGAAAGGTGCATTTGTGGGTTTGGTTTGGTTTAATTTCAAGATGGCTGTTTAAATAAACTATGGGGCTGTGTGTAGTCCAAGAATGGGGCTGTGGGGGAATCTGGGAGGTGTAGTCCAACAAAGGAATTTTTCTGAGCGCTATATTTCCCTGTGCATACAGAGCAAGGATGCGCAAAATTTAGTTTTTATGCCAAAGAGTGAGCCTTAAATGAACATTCCCCTTTTCACAACTGTCCCCTTCCCACAATGTTAATTCTGAGCTCTTCCAGCCCATCCTTTCCCAAACTTCAGTCCTAAAGAGCACTCCTTACACCTTTTACACAGAGTTTAAGGCTGTGGAGCTCCATAAAAAGATGAACTCAATGGAATTTGCTCCCCAGTAAGGGCTGGTCTAGTCGAGGGACTAAAATGTGGATTGGTGCGCAGTGACGCCAATTTGCAGCAGTTTTCATCTGTCTCAAAGGGTTTGGGGTGTGGTTTTTTTGCAAGGTTCCAGGTGTTCAAAGCTATCCTTCTTTGCTGTTCACATGGAGGCTTGCCAGCAAACCAAGATGGCAGGCACAAGTTTGTTACTCGCCGTTCTATAGTCCCCAACATACCCCTGCCAAACAGTATGGTATTTAAAAAAAAAAAAAAACACTAAATCCAAGTGATCTCCCACTTAAAAAATTGGGGGGAAGAAGAAAAAAGAAAGGCTGTTTCGTCGCCTCAGCACACAATCACTATGTTGACAATTCAACATGGCGATTCCAGGGGCTGCCTTGTTAGCACGCTTCGCCCCCTACGCATGTCTGACCAACCAGCTGTCCTCTTCAGGAATGTGATTCAATGTGATCGGTTGTCCCAACAGGTGTGGATGCGCATTTCCATCGTTTTTTGTTTTTTTTAACTTCGGGAAAAGCTGCAAAGGCTTTTTCCATGTAGTTTTTCTGAATTTTGCTCCCACTCCCTCTGAAAATGACGGAGCACTGTGGGATCCCATTTGGTCACAGGAGATTCTGTGCAAATTCCATGAGGATTTATTTCACCATCTGGACTCCCCCTAAGTGATTTTCATTGTGGATTCTATGTCGCCACAGATGCATTTTTAGCCAAAACAGAATGATTGTGTGATATAAATTAAAGATATAGCACAACAGCCTTGCTAATGAAGAAAAGGGCATGCCCCTGGGCATTTGCAGCGTGCCTATGGGACCTCACTCCCACCTCCAATTTAAGAGCCTGGAGAAGGTGCAGGGGTGGATTAGAACTCCTAGAATCCACAAAGGAGATCGCCAAAACACTGAACTGGATGAACAGGATAATGCTTGGAGGAAAATGAATTCTTTTACAGCATGTTAGTACTTAAAGAACCATCTGAAAGTTGTTAGTAGATGGTATCTCACCCTTACAAGAATAAAACCAAATCCAAACTACACAAATAATCCAGGTTAAAAGGGGATTATTTGCAGTGGCTCCTTCGTATGAAATCCTGGGATTTGCAGTTCGGTGAGACAAAGAAAGTGAAAGACCTTGTAAAACTACAGATTCCAGGATTCCATAGGAAGGAGCCATGGCAAATAATCCAGTTTCAAAGGGGATCATTTGTGTCCTGTGGGTTGCTGGACATTTTGCATCTCCCTTTGGGAATACAAAACCCATGCTTCTTGACCCCACCTCCACTCTCCCCTTCCCAAGTGGGGCGAGTCTGTCTTTCCCTCCACTCTTTGGCAGAGAAGGTGAAAGACCTTGTAGAACTACAGATCCCAGGACTCCATACGAAGGAGCCTGTGCAAATAATCCAGTTTCAAAGGGGAACATTTGTGTCATGTGGGTTGCTGGACATTTTGCATCTCTCTTTGGGACTACAAAACCCATGCTTCTTGACCCTTCCTCTACTCTCCCTTTCCCAAGTGGGACAGGTCTGTCTTTCCCTCCATTCTTTGGCAGAGAAGGCGAAAGACCTTGTAGAACTACAGATCCCAGTATTCCTGTGCAAATAATCCAGTTTCAAAGGGGATCATTTGTGCCCTGTGGATTTCTGGACATTTTGCATCTCCCTTTGGGACTACAAAACCCATGCTTCTTGACCCCTCCCCCACTCTCCCCTTCCCCAGTGGGGCGGGTCTGTCTTTGCTTCCTCCCACCCCCCTTGTGGATTCTGGGCGTTCTAATCCACCCCTTCCCAGCCCACAGCCCGGCGCTGCCGAGGCTTAACGCGCGACGAGGGCGCCTCCGCCGGCCGTGTGGATGCCCTGCCCCGGGACTCGCTCTCCTCCGCGGAGGCTCCGCGTCAGCCGCGCCGGGATTATGACCTCAGGGTCCGGGCGGAGCGGCTCCCTGGCGCCGGGGGGGTTGGGGCCTCGTCCCCCGGGAGAGCGCCAGGTGAGTGCGGGCTGCCCCCATCCCACCCACCGGGGTAAAGCCCCCACCTACCGGGGTAACTTACCCCGGAGTTACCCCGCAGGAGACAAGGGCGGCAGCAGGAGGAGCAGCGCACCTTTGCGCCTTCCCCTCCCACCCTCCCCGGTAGATGCCGGTTCCAAGTGACTTGCATACACACGTACACATGTCCTTACCCCGGAGTAAAGCGAGCCAGGCCAGAGTCTTCCACGCTTGCAGGTGCAACTTCGTGGGAAAGGGAAGCGGGAGAGCGCAGGGCCACGCGATTGGGATTGGAAGCGTTTAAGCGGAAAGCAACCCCCTTTTTTTTATGACTGCAACTCCCAGAAACCACAGCCAGCAGGGGGGCATCCTCCTTTCCCTCATTATCCTCATTATTATTATTATTATTATTATTATTATTAAGAGTTTAGAAAGGTGACTGCCACTTGCAGAATCCTCTTCCAGTGTGGCCTTTGCTGTTTTAGTTAAGGTGGTGATGATATGCTGATGCGGATTCAGAGTTTAGAAAAGTTTGTCGGATGACTGCAACTCCCAGAATCCCCATCCAGCAGGGATATCATTATTATTAATATCATTCTGCGTTTAGAAAAAGTTGCTGCCACTTGCATACTCCTCTTCCAGTGCGGCCACTCTTATTTTTCTTATGGTGGTGGCGGTGGGGGTGGTGATGATTCTAGAAAAGCCCTTTGTTATGACTACAACTCCCAGAATCCCCATCCAGCAGTGGCATTGTTATTATTAATCTCATTCAGAGTTTAGAAAAGTTACTGCCACTTGCAGAATCTTCTTCCAGTGTGGCCACTCTTATTTTCCTTATGGTGGTGGTGATGATGCAAAGTCTAGAAAAGTTCTTTTTTATGACCACAGTTCCCAGAATTCCCATCCAGCAGTGGCATTGTTATGATTAATATTATTCAGAGTTTGGAAAAAGTTACTTTTGAGGACAATGCCCAGAATCTCCAGCCCAGCATGGTTACTATTATTAATACTATTCCGAGTTTAGAAAAGTTACTTTTCAGGACAACAAATCCAACACTCCCCAACCAGCACAGCCACTATTGTTGTTGTTCAGAGTTTAGAAACGTTTTTTCTGTGGATGACAATTCCCAGTATCTCCAGCCAGCACATCCACTATCATCATCATCATCATCATCTAGAGGTTAGAAAAGTTACTTTTGAGGATGACAGCTCCCAGAATCCCAAACCTGTCATTGGATGATCACAGTTCCCCCAGGATCCTCCT
This sequence comes from Gambelia wislizenii, assembly GCA_030847615.1. Classification (NCBI taxonomy): domain Eukaryota; kingdom Metazoa; phylum Chordata; class Lepidosauria; order Squamata; family Crotaphytidae; genus Gambelia; species Gambelia wislizenii. The sequence continues at coordinate 39,782,723 of JAUMIR010000007.1, forward strand.
CTTTGGAAGGGGATGACGCCACCCAGAATTTCCAAAAATGGGGTTTTGGGGTACCAAAAGTCATGCAAGTTTCCACTCTTGCGTCGGAAATGTGGTCGTGGGAAAAAAGAAAGAAACCTCAGGTGGGCAAATTGGTGCATACTTCATACGCCACCACCATTCTCATTTGGAGTTTGGAACATCTCCCTTTGGTGACATGCTGGCTGGGGGATGCTGGGAGATGCAGTCGAAGCCCCCCACACCTATTTTGACATACAGTAAGACCCCATTATGAGTGCATAGACATGTTCACAAATGCAAACACCTACTTTGCAGGCTTTTCAGAATAAGCAAATACAGGCTGATATAACTCCTCTCTCTTTCACACGACACAAGCATAGCGCTTGGATTGCGCACAGACTGTGATGGAATCCTAGGATTTGTCACTTCATGAGATACTTAAGTTTTGTCTACACGAAGACGGTGGCCGTGAGTTGATTACGCGCGTTTTTAAATCTGCCACTGCCTAACATTTAAAAAATCCTATTTTTATGGTGCGCACAAGCGATATTCCACCTTTCCCAAAAAGGAGAAAGAAAAAAAAATAGTGCAAACCTCCGTTTTATAGCCTTAGCGATCACTCTTTAGAGCGAAAACCCAACATGGCGGCAGCGGGCGCTTGCCCTATAAGCCAGCCCTGTCCCCTGTGTTCATCCAACCAATCAGGTTTGTACTGTGTCCTGCATGGGGAAGCGATTCATGTCAAATCGCTTGTCTTAACAAGCGAAAATGCACATATCACTCGAGTTTATTTTTAAAGTCCGGAAAAGCCGCAAATGCGTTTCTCAAAATGTTTTTCCTCTTTTTGGCAACCCTCCTTCACAATACGATGAGACAATGTGGGGTCCTATTAAGACAGCGCATTTTCTGACTGAATTCTGTGAGTATTTTCACCATGTGGACAACCCCTTAGAATTCTCTGCTAGGGACCTCTCGTCCCTTACCAAACTACAGATCCCACTTTAGCAATTCTTCTAGTCTGTGACCGAAATTAATTTCATTCATTCCCTTTTGCAAATCAGGGGAAGAGATCATCACCTGGCCATCAAAAAGAGAATTTAACTTGTCCCGGCCTCGCTACAGTCACTGTTTATTGTTTATTTTTGGTAGTTTTAACTATGTTTTAAATTTTGAGCTAACTAATTAAGGGGTGAGTGGGACTGAGGATTTGGGATGTATATTTTAAATGTTGTAAGCCGCCCCGATTGCATTTCGTAAAGGGGCGGGATATATAAGTTTTATCATCATCATCATCATCATCATCGTAGGGGGCTGTGTCCCCGGAGCCTTGTGGCTAGCATTGTGGCTAGCATTTCTTCTAAAGAGTCCCAATTAACTTGGCTGTGCATGAGAAACCAGAGCTGTTATTTACCCCTTGAAGGTTGAGGCAGTGCTTTGTTAAATCCTCCCCTCTTATGGCAGGCTGAGTCACTGCCTAGATTAGAAATGTGCCCTGGAGCAGAAAAGAACAATAATTGACCATCCCAAACTTCATCTGTTGCTCTGTGGCTGAATTTAGGGTATTTTCTCAAAATGGGAGAGAGAGTCTTGCAGCCCCCCTATCTCTTTCTTCTCTTCTTCTGTGTCTCTTCCAAAGAATAATTCTTTCCCGCCCACCCCCACATCATTTTATTTTACATTTTTAAATTAACCAAGACTTTCACGAATAATAGATACTGATTATTGTTAATCACAGTAACATTCATAGATTTCAGTTCTAGTAAAACTTCAGGGATGAATATGTTCTCCATTGTCTCTCTTTTTTTTTTCTTCCTCTGTTACTCCCTGCCTTTTTTTAAAAACACAATTATAATTACAGTATACTAATAAATATTTATATATATGCAGTTGTCCCTCCATATTTGCTAGGGTTTGGCTCCAAGACCCCCCATGGATACCAAAATCCGTGAATACTCAAGTCCCATTATATGCAATGGCATAGCAAAATGGTGTCCCTTGTATAAGATGGCAAAATCAAGGTTTGCTTTTTGGATTATTATTCTTTTAAAACTATTTTCAAGCCGTGAATACTTAAATCTGTGAATGCCAAATCCGTGAATATGGAGGGACAACTGTATACTAATAAATATTTATATATATACAGTTGCCCCTTCATATTTGCTGGGGTTTGGTTCCAGGACCCCCCCCCATGGATACCCAAATCCATGAATACTCAAGTCCCATTATATGCAATGGCATAGCAAAATGGTGTCCCTTATATCATATGGCAAAATCAAGGTTTGCTTTTTGGATTATTATTTTTTAAAGAATATTTTCAAGCTGAGAATACTTAAATCCATGAATGCCAAATCCGTGAACATGAAGGGGCAACTGCATTTAATATCCTGCTTTTCTTCCAGGGTTTCAAACAGTTTCCAACATAACATTTAAAACATATAAAATACAATAAATTATATATATTAAAATATAAGTTAAAGGAATTATCTTGTTAAAACACAACTTAAACAGATTTTTTTTTTAAAAAAATCACACTAATATAAATAAGTAGTCAAATGTTTTAAAAATCCAGCACATTCATTTTAAAAACTCCTGTGGTGAAGACCTGCATGAATAAGAAAGGTTGACATCTTTGGTTCTTCGCTGACACTTGTCAGCTGCTGGTATGAATAATTGCAAGGAATGTTTTTCATTTAGATTTCTGCTTTGTTCTCGCCTTAATGTTCTGGGTGGGTAACCCGGTTTCCTTATCCCCATTTGTCATCACAGCCATGTAGCAAGGTGGACAGGTTGCTAATGTTCCCATTTTACAGATGGCAACCGGAGAGATAATATCTATACCTAAGGGTCATGCGAGCTCATCAAGGTGGAGCGTGCCTCAGTTTCTCGCTTCCTCATTCTCTCTGTGTGAATGTGGCTTTTGGTGCACTAATGATAATAATAATTGGCGTCATTATCTCATAAATGCTTGTTAAAAATAAACAAGCTGTATCAAATGTAAAAGATGAAAGCCAAAAGAAACGTTGGTACCAGGAACAGTGTTCAGCGTCCTTTGTAATTTCACTTTAATTTCCCTCCCTAAAGTTGCTAGTCCTTATGAATTAGCTTAATGTCGTGGTCAAGGCAGTCCCATTTCTCCACTGGAGGATATCTCAAATTCCATAGCCACGTAGTTTGTACTTACCTGTGTGTCAAAAAGTGGGGACCTCTCTCAGTGCCCATCCAAAATACTCCCTTGTTTGGAAAAGTTCCTTTTTGGGGACTACAATTTACAGTGGCTATGCTGGCTGTGGGGGTCCTAGGGATTATAGTCCAAGTAAATTTAGGGCCTGTCCAAACGGTGAAAATAATCCAAATGGCAATCGCATGGAAGGCGATCTGTCCAAGCAGACATTCGTATCAATACATCCCATTCAGAAGGGGGGCAGCCAATCCTTCAGGGAAGTCTTTGGAGCTGCTCCGTGGGGCATGCGAGTGTGGGATCATTAAGACAGTCGCATAAACTGATTGGCTGGTCGAGCAGGGGGGCAGGGCTAGAAAAACAGGGAAAGCGCCTGATTTCGCCATGTTGGATTTTCTGCTAAGCAAGGGTCCGCTAAGTCGATAAAACAGCGACCTTTTACTTTTTTCCCCTTCCTTTTTGTAAATACGAAATATCGCATGTACACACCATAGTAATCTGTTGTTGTTTTTTTTAATGGCAGCGGCAGATTTAAAAGTTAGTAAATCACTCTTGGCCGCCATCTTGGCTAGGGGGCATGCAAAGTTTAGTGGGGCTCTTTTGACTGTAATGACAGGTTGCAGCGCTACGAATGGCTGCTTCTTCGGAGGAGATCGTATTTTCCGCCCTCGTATAGCTGGGACCATAGTAAAGATAAATAAAGAGAACCAGCATGGTATAGCTGTTTGAGTGTCGGAGAACGATTCTGGAGATCAGGGTGCGAGTCCCCATTTGGCTATGGAAACCACTGGGTGATCTTGGGCAAATCACACTCTCTTAGCCTCAGAGGAAGGCAAACGCAAAAAAAACCCAAAAAAACACAAACCCACCCCTCTGAACAAATCAGGGCCACCATAAGTCAGAAACGACTTGAAGGCACACAATAACAGCATAGTTAATAAAGCCATTTGCCAAAAGAGAGAGATAACTTTTCCATATTCAGCTCTTTTCTCCTTGTACCCTAGAACCTCTTCAATTTGGGTGGTTGCTCCTTTTTCTCACAGCTGAACCCCTTCCTCTTAAAAAATATACAAATATGCTGGGATAAGCCTCTAAATCTGCTTCCCCTTTAAGCCTCCCCATGCTGGAATGTGAGAGTGCACCAGCCATCCTCTGTGAGGTCAGATAAGACACTATATTTATCTGGCTGGTAACCTGAGCTGTGAATTTCTGCTGTGGCTGCTGACACCACCGTGATGCCTTTGAGTTCATTCTGTGCCAGGGAAGAAGTCGGACCTGCTGTAGATCTTCTTCTCCCAGCCAGTGAAGAGGGAGAGAAAAGTCTCATGTCCATTTTAGCAAACAAGTTAGTCCTTTCAGGCTCTTGTGAATAATTTACTTTTTTTCCTTCTTCTTCCCCCCTCTCTGCTCGGGTACTCATAGAAAAAGCAGCTTGCTGAGACTAAACTGAGCACCTGCCGTGAGTCTGGAGCACCACCAGCCTTATGCCACGATTCCTCCTCGGGCCTGTCGTTGCGCACACAGGTGGGTACAATCCAGATGGAAGCTTAAGGGGTCATTCTGAGGTTCTCAGAGTCACAAGGCATTCAAAGGAACTTTTTTCTCCAACTGGAAAACTTTGCAGTTGCCAGCCGGCCAGTTTTTCAGCCTTTATTTTCCATGGTGAAGAACACCAGCTCTACCATTTTAATCTTTAGCCCAGGGCTGTGGAAGCATTGGAAAGTCAGGGACTACAACTCCCATATTCCCACTGCCTGACAAAGGGTGTTGTGGGAGTTGTGAGCCAAAACTATGCCATCCCCACAAGTTCCCCACCTGCTGTTCCAGCAGATCTTGGACAGGATGGCAAAGTGGTGAAGGCATGCCCATGGGATGAAATACAGTCAGCCCTCCACATTTGTGGGTTTAACTTTTGTGGATTTGATTATTCACGGATTATTTGCTGCCACCTCCACTGCTGCCGTGTGTCATTTTTAATAGGGACTGATAGCCTTGCAAGACTGCGAGAGACTGGTAGTGTGTGGTGAGGCTTATAAGTCCCTATTTTAAAAATGGCACAGAGCAGCAACGGAGGCAACAGTAAGGCCCACCAGCCACCTGCGAAAGCACCCCACCACCTCAGAGGGATCCGGGGTGGGTTGAATCTGCAGGTCATCCTTTTTACGTGTGTTAAATATGGTTTGAGGGGACTAGAGATAATTCACAGTTTTTCCACTTTTGCAGAGTCCTGCACCCCTAACCCTAGCAAATGTGGAGGGCCAACTGTCTTAAATTTATTGGAGATGATCACGAGGAGTGGTTTGAGTGAGCAAACTTTAAGGCAGGGGTCAGCAGCTGTGGTGGGTTGTGAGGACAGTTTTCAGACCTGCACCTTCTGGGGGTCACATGGGCTGCCACAACACACACACACACACACACACACACACAGAGTAGTAGCCAGAAATCCACATTTAATTTGGGGGTGGGAGGGAATGGGCCCTTTTGATGTTAAAGAATGCAGGGGCTGGTTGAGTCCCTGGTTTCAAAGGTGAATTTCTGTTTCTAAAGGCTTCCAGAAATGGCAGTTGACCTGTTCCCCCTGTTTGTTTGTTTGTTTGTTTGTTTGTTTGTTTCCAGAAAACTGGAGGTCCCGGGCAAGGGTTTATCTGGAAGGGGGGGGCAAAATGAGGTCATTGTCCTCAGAATAAGAGTTCTGGGGGCCCCTGGGGTGAAACTTGCCTTCAGACTCCAAATGTAGAGCATTGCAGAATGGGACACTGGAAATCGTCCAGGGCTCGGACTCCTTTCTTTGTTTTGTTCACATCTCCTTGGTCACTTGGCCTGCTCCTTTTCTTTGGACATCTCAACTCTATTTGTAAATACTCAAATGAAGTTTTGGATTAATGCAATGCTTGAAATTTGGAGACCGATGGAAAATTTCATGGGGGAGGAGAGAATTCTTATTGGAATACCCTCATTTTGCCCCCCACAGCTAGACCCTCGTCCAGGACATCTAGAGGAGCTGAGGGCCACAAAACAGCCCCAGAGATCTGCAAGGGTCCCTTAGATCACCCTGGCATTAAAATTCAAAAGGATTTCTACTCCTGGAGATTTCAAGGAGGAATGGTTTACTCTTTCTTTTGGCCAGGAAAAAAAGGGGTCATCTGGATAGTATGGAGGGTTATAAAAATAGCTTTGTGGCCACAGGTGGTCCCTGGCCAGATTTTTCCACCCCTGGGCTAGATGGACAAATAGTGTGACAGTTGTGTCTCATAACTCTCTACGTCATATTTAGCAGACATCCATACTCCTCTCTTTTCATGGAATCTCAGCCTCAGATGTTGCCACGCAGTATTCCAAAAATCCCTCGCTTTGGGCTCAGCCCAAAGGTACATGGCATGATGATAAAGACAGTCATGCCTCTGAGCATGTGCCAAATGCTTCTCCCAGCGCTGCTGCCCATAAGCGCTTTGGGGTGGAGGCAAGGCTTCTGGTTATAGGCTGGTCTGAGCTTCACCACCATCCTCACTGGGGTAAATGTACACACCAGACTGGACTTGGTTTTATGACCATTTCAACTGTCATGCCTTCCTCCCAAAGGATTGTGGGAATTGCGGTTTGCCGGGGGTTCCGTTAGAGAATCAGAGCCTTAGCTCCACACACACACACACACACACACACCATGCTAATCTAGAGTAACAGTTCCCAGGGTGCCCTGGGAGAGAGGGGATGACAGGTAAGCCAGTTTCTACAACCGTATCCCAAAGTTCATTGGTGAGATGCTGTATTTAAAAAAAAATATAATAAACCTGTATCCCCCAACCCGGGACTTTCTGAATGAAAGCTTGAATTGGTCACAATCTGAACCACCAATGACCTGCTTGATGGGGATGATGAGAGGTGTAGTCTGTCACACATGGAGGGTGCCAGGTTAGGGGAAGCTACCCTACAACACAGCTGAGAGGGTGGGGTGGGGAGCATTCACCTAAATAATTTCTTCAGGACCAATGGGTGGATTTTCTTGCGGGCTTTTAAGCAAAGCTATGCCAACATCACCATAGCCAATGAGTCACCCCAGGGAGCTCTGTGCTTTGTAGGGGATTTTTTCCTTCTCAGTCATATTCCTGTCCTTCCCCTTGGGAGGACAGAGGTCTCTGCCTCATTCAGATTACTAAAAGTCAGACCATGTATCCTGATGTCCCGGTGTTACCAGTTTCCAGGTATACCAGATATTACCAGATGAATTTCTGCACCATCAGTGGTTCAGAATGTGTCCAAGAATCTAGTCTGGGGTGTTGTCAGACAATGTGGCATTATTATTATTATTATTATTAATAACAACAATAATAATAATATTTTACCACCATCCTCATCCTCAGTTTGACAGCTCACCAGGGCTTGTCTACATAAAGGGGAAATGGACTGTTCCACAGTAATAGCAAATCGCAGCATCTATGACCTGTCTTAATGGTTTTATAGCCCCCATAAATTTTGCATGCCTATAGCTGAGATGGCAGCTGTGAGTGGATTATTCACATTTTTAAATCTGGCACCGCTGAATTATTTTTTTAAAAAAAAACTATTTCTATAGTGTGTACAAGCGATATTCCACCTTTCCAAAAAAGAGAGAGGAAAAAAAAAAAGATAGCACAAACCTTCATTTTATCGCCTTAGTGATCACTCACTAAGGCAAAAAATCCAACATGGCGGCAGCTGGCGCTTGCCTTGTAACCCAGCCCTGCCCCCTGAACTCATCCAGCCAATCAGGTGTGCACTTTGTCCTGTATGGGGAAGCAATTCATGTTGAATCATAGTCTATACGAAAATGCGTATATCACTGGAGTTTTTTTTAAGTTGGGAAAAGCCACGAAGGCATTTCTTGCATAGTTTTTCCTCTTTTTGGTCCCCCTCCTTCACAATACGACGAGACAATGCAGGATCCTATTAAGACAGCTTGTTTTCTCAGCAAACTCTGTGAGGAGTATTTTCACCATATGGACAACCCCTAACAGGTGTTGCTAACTGAGGAATAATAATCTCCTAACCTGAAAAAGTTATTGTGCCTGAAAAAGTTGTTTAAAAACCTACAGTTTTAAAAAAAAAGCATATGGGACTTTAAGATTCAAACTCATAAGCTATTAGAATAGTGGTTCTTAACCTGTGGTCCATGGACCCCCAGGGGTCTGCAATGTCCTCATAGGGGGTCTGCAAAGGCTTTAAGTCTGCTCAGCCCATTTCCTCCCTGCAGTGGAGTGGCCACATGGCAGGAGCCAAGGCAAAGACTGGTTGGCTGGCTTGGCCTGCGCATTGCCATTCAATCCACTCCAGCCACAAACTTACGGGGTGCAGAAAAGTCTTCCCTCCCGCTCCAGTGCCTCTGAGGGAAGATTTAATTTGATGGTGTAATTGTATCCGTATTAGTACAGTATTAGTATTGAGGTTTTAAATCGCACGTTAAGTCTTGGGAGTCCGCAGCAACAAAAGATATTTAAAGGGGGTCCCTGGTAAAGAAAAGGTTAAGAGCCAGTACATTAGAACATAACATGCCAGTCATAGCTATGATTGAGAAAAAGAAGGCTTGGATGATCAACGTGGCATTCCCAAGGGACAGAAGACTTGAAGGCAAATTGAGGAAAAAGATGATGAAATACCAAGATCCACACACTGAGATTTCAGTACCTCTGGGAGAAGAAAACTGTGGTCCCAGCAGTGATTGGTACTCAGGGAGCAAGTCCAAATGGACTGAATAAACACATGAATGAAATTGCCATAGACAGGATCAGCTAGCACAATAGCATCATCATCATCATCATAAAAATGACATTGCTTGGAATGTGTTTGGAGGTTATCTGATGATACCTTATTGATTTCTAGATTCTTGGGTAGAATCGGAAACATCCATGTTCCAAAACTCAAGTCAGTTACATCTGATAGATTGTGAAACTGAGATGATGAGGATGATGATATTGATATCAAAATTAGCTTTGTTGGGCATGAACCGAATTAGATAAGCAAGTGTGTGTGTGAACTTGCTTATTTTTTTCTTTCTAGTGCAAATAGCAGCTCCGCAGTACTGGGGGTGGCCATGGAAATTTCACTGGGTCCATGGAAATTTCACTGGAGGGGAAGGAGTTTCATTCCTCTCCCCCCGCCCGGCACCCTGTGCTGCTGCCCCATTCCAACGTAGAGCTCCACCGCAGCTGTTATTCCACTAAAAATAGAAACTCCAGGAGATCCGGTGGTGGATGTCCACCATCTCATGCAATCTGAACCCAAATATATGATTCAAAACAAGAGGTTGAGTCAAAACATCACGGCGGTCATTGCAAAAGAGCTTAAGATGCACACGTATCACCTTCAGTCCTTTTGGCCAGAAGATACCCAGATCTGGAGAGATCCCACTCTGCTCTGCTGTTGTGCAAAGCAAAGAAAAACAATCTCTATTCACAGAGGACTAAAAATACCATCATGAGTTTTCATGCTGAGAGTAGAGTTCCGTCATAGCAAACAGTAGATGTTTAGGTGCTGACTGGCTGTTGGTTTTCAACAACTAGTTGAACTAGTACTCCTCACAGGGGCTAAATCAGTTGTTGTTGTGTGCCATCAAGTCATTTCCAACTTATGGCAACCCTCTCACAGGGTTTTCTTGGCAAGGTTTGCCTTCCTCTGAGGCTGAGAGAGTGTGGCTTGAGACTGAGAGAGTGGGTTTCCAGGACTGAGCAGGGATTCAAACCCAGGTCTCCAGAGTCATAGTCCAACGCTCAACCCACTGGCTCGCTGAATCAAACTGAGCAATAAAGTTCTCCTATGTTACTAGCCCTCATTTTTTCCCCTTTCAGTTCCTTTTTAAAATGCTAAATCAAAGTAACCAACAAAGATGCTACCTAATAAAGCCCTCCAATGTTACTAGCCCTCATTGTTTCCCCTTCTTTATCTGTTGAATGGTTTTACACCTTCCCATGATCTACACCAAGGGTTAGGGAGAACCATTGTCCCCCCAATTTTTTCAGACGCCAGCTTCCAGAAACCTCAACCAGCCAGCATAGCCAATGACAAGGAAAGATGAGAACTTTAGATAGTTGGAAGGTTTTTCTCCCTGTCTTACACACCTCTGCCATTGAACTCATGGGGAAAGAGAGGTTTATCAGTCTTTAATAAAAATTATAGCTAAAACAGAGCCTCCATAGTCAGGGGCAGTATACCTTGAAACATCAGTTTCTTCGGAATAAACAGGGGAGGGAGCTTCCCTATCTGTCTTGTGGCTGTCATTTTCTTGGAAATAACTAGTTAGCCCCTGTGGGAAGCAGAATCCTGAAGGCCTTGGATCTGAAGGGGTCTTCTTGTGTTCTTATAAAACAAAGGGGAGCATCTTGAAGAAACCTGCCTTATCTAGTTTCCTTACCTTGATTCAATCCAGGGTTGTAATGATTAGCAAGGGTATGTTCCAGCTCCCCCTCCCATGAAACTTCAGCTTTCATTTTTTTTAAAAAAATAAAATGTTTTCCTCTCTCATTTTCATCTCAGAAGCGTTGGAGAATATGGCTGGGGTGGGGATGGGGACATAAAGTCCCATAGCTCACCCTGCTTTACATCTTAGGGTCTGTTGTTCTGAGTCCAGCCCTGTTTTCCCACATTCCAATAATCTTAAGCAAGTCACACTGGGCGGTTATGGGAGGGAAGCAAGATTCCCTTGCTTTGCAATGTTTGTTTTCTCAATGAGAGATGAAGGTATTCTGGAGCTCAGGTCTTGTCTGAAAATAGCCACTGGGGCTCGCAGGGAGTGTGTTTCAAGGGGGTGTGGAAAGGGTAAAAGGGTGTCGAAGAGCAGGTCCTTTAATTTCCTTTCCCCTTTCCCTGCACGTAAGGGCTTGGCCCAGGTAGAGGATTAATAAAGCTTGCATGTGGTAGGAAAGGTGGGGCAAATTATTTGCTGGTGCAAAGGGAGAAAGACTGAGAAAGACCTGCCATACTGCAATAAAAGGGTGTTTGGACTTGGGAAAGAAAAACAATTGCCATCAGAGCTTGGGAAAATTACTTTTGAGGACTATAATTCCCAGAATCCTCCAGCCCCCAGATTTTCCAAGCTCTGTTGTCAATACTTGTTCTTTGCAATCCAGGCATACCAGCAATCTACACTTGTTGCCCAGTCCCCTTGTAGTCTGTCATCTGCATGGTTGGGATCCATGGAAGGTAAGGTTTTGTCCTCAGTCCTTGTCCTTCCACTCCCCGTAATACTTCCCTCCTCCCTTCCACAAACTGTGCATTTGTAAGGGAGCCTCTCCCTTCAGGTGTGCCTCAGTGTTTCCAGCTATGCAATGGGAGCAATGATTGCTTAACCTGGACACCATGCACAAACCACAACACCTGTGGGAGCGCTTTGAAGCTGCGAATTGAGGTGTTCCAAAAATGCAGCTGGCATCCAGCATGATTCTTGTGACACCAAGAGAGAAAGAGGGAGAGAAGCCACACCAAGGCCAGGAAGTGGCAAGGATCACCCTCCGGGCCTTTCTCTCTTGGCTGTGCTCTCCCTTTTGCTACGGCCTCCGCCTACCTGTTGATACTGCCTGCACCTGAATTCTCACAGTGTGTTTGTGTCACTCACCTGGATGCTTCTCTCTTTTCTCTCCCAGCCCCAAGAACAGCCAGGATGGTATGATGCTAAGTTGCTTTTAACACCCCAAGGAACAAAGCTCTCTTGTCGAAGTGGCAGTCACAGACGGTAAGCACCCTGCAGGGATGGGGGTGGGAATCAGGTAAGAGGATTTCAAGTGGGATTTCCAGACCTCTTTTGGCCAGCAAGTACCCTAAAAGCACCAGGTACTATCTAATGTTGGCTGCTAAGCAGAGTCAGCCCTGTATAGTACTTGGATGGGAGACTGCCAATGAATACCAATTGTACAGGTGGATTGTAATACTGTGTAATACAGTGCTGTGAAAAGTGCAGGGAGGATGTTTTATGTACCATGCAGATGCCCCGGCTGACATACACACACACTCACACCTCTGTGAAATGGCTCTGGGATCACTGGTAGCATTAAAAAAAACCCATAATGCTGGAATTACTTGGCTAATGACGCACTGGCATTCGGCTCTGAGGTGTCGGCTTGGCTGCTCGTGCCAAATTCCATCCTGCTTAATTATATCCTGCCTTGCCAATTCTCCTTGCAAAACCCGTCCTCCTGCTGTCAATCGGTCAGAGCATGGGTTACACCCCAGAAGCAGCCACCTCCTAGAGCTAGCATGGAAGACATGACTCCCAGGGATGAAGCAGGTACCTAAAGAAATCCTGTCTGTGACAGAGCCTTCCTCTAGGCTGCAGGAGGATAGTGGGGGTGGGAGGTGGTTTATGGCATATTCCTTTGACTAGCATGAGAACCAAGAAGTTTGTGTTCTAGAAGGAGAGGTCAGAAAGGTTGTAACAGCAGATTGTGTTGTATAGGGCAAGGTATATGTATGTGTTTCAGCCAAAATTGTGGTGCTTGGGATTCTCTGGAGTGTTCAGAACATGTGGGTCATATCTGGTGGCTATTCTGCTTGGAGCTCAGAAAAGTTTTTTCCATCTGTAACTCCCAACATCCCCTGGCCAGGCAACTGGGGGGTTCTGAGAGCTTCATTCTCCAAAAGTCACCAGTTCTGGTTCTACTGCAGAAATGGCCAACTGATTCCCTTCTTCTCCTTCTGTTAGCTTTTATGGTGATGTGGGAAACATCTGTAGGAGTCACCAGCGGCTGATGGCTTCCATGTCACTTGGGCGTTGAATCCCCACTCCAGGATTTAGTCCATACTTTCAAGGAGGCATCCAAGGTGTCCAGCCTATTTTGAAGGCTGGCTTCAGCACCTTGGATAGCTCCCATAAGGTTAAAATTCAAACCCATAGTAGATTGATTGATCCACTGATATGGAAGCCACCAGCTGCCGCTGTGGCAGAGCATCTATAAGTGGTCTAGGCAGAGCCACGTGACACATCACGTGGCATGGTGTCATTTCAGATCTGGGTTGCACATCAAAGCTCCCTGCCTTGGATGGTGTGGGTCCTCAAGTGAAACCACAGAAATCATTGGTGGTGTGAGGTTCTTTGGCAAGGGGGGCAGCTCACATTGTGCAGCAGATGTTGGCCTGGGAGTGTGTTGGATGGAGTTGTGGTTATTCATAGCAGTAGGGTTTTATGGATTACTTACAAAGGGTACGTGTACACATTCCATCAGAACTACTTCTGTATTTTGTTGGCTCAGAGCACCAGACTAGACCTTCATCTGATAAAAGGCACAGCGAGTTTCTAGTCCTCATGAACATAAAGGAACTTTTTAAAAATAGAGGTCATCTCTTTTATACAGTATTTAATTAGTTATTTATATCCTGCCCTTCCTCCGTTGATCTCAAACCAACATACACAAGCTCTTCTGTTTTATCCTCACAACAATCTTATGAGGTAGACCCAAGTTGATAGGGAGAATGGCTGGGCCTTGGCAAGCCAGTGAGCTTCACGGTGGGGGTGATAAAACCTGGATCTCCCAATTCTCAGTATAAAACTGTAACCACTGCACCACAGTGCCGTAATGAAGATAATGATATACCTGGATGTATCATAGCATCTCATCCAGTGTACTGGAGTCCACAGAAGCTTATGCTTGCCATTTCTTTTTCTTAGTCTCAAAGGTGCTACAGGTTTCCTTTAAATCTTTCAGACATATTGTGGTACATTCTCCAGTGAATTTCCACAGACACATAGAGGTTTGGATGAATTATCCAGAAATGACCCTGTTGACCAAGGACCATATATGCAGCAGTATTAAGATATGACAGGGGAAACCTGTTGAACTTCAACATGGCCAAGAAAAATGTGAATTCCTTTGTGGTTGTAGTCCCAGGAATTAGCTTTATCAAGCCAGGCCTCTATGAATCAGTTGTAACCCAGCAGATCTGAGACTTTTCTGGTTTCAGGGTTCCCTGTCTACAACTGTCCCCTATAATGTAACAGGTTTGTCCTATTTTACAGAGGACATCCTCTACAGGAAGAAAAAAACTGCCCAGTCCAAATCCAGTTTAAAGATACAGCACCAAGAGAATGAAGAGCAGCCAAAGAATACAGCATCATTGCTAAAGAGTCATTGCATGTTGCAAATGATGCAGGATTGATTAAACAGTAATTCATTCTCGTTTTAGAGGAGGCACTGGCCGACCATTGTTAGGCCTTGCTCTTCCGCTGAATGAGCAATACAATGGGCACAAATTTTTCGTGCAACTGTACATTGTGGCTAAGAAGCAATTTTATTTTACAGGACAATTGTTGGTCACATTATATTGTTAGGCTTAGTTTACAGATAAATTTTATGGGGTAATTGTTGTTGCTGTTTTTATGGCACATCATTACAGTGCCTTCTTCCTAGGCATGTCTAGAAGTAGTGTGGTGTAGTGGTTAGAGGGTCAGACTGGGACTTTGGGAGATCTAAATTCTAATCCCTACTGTGAAACTCCCTACATGACCTTGAGCCAGTCCCCCCCCCCCCGCTGCTTTCTCAAACTGACCTACTTTGCAGGGGTGTTGGGAGGATAAAATAGGGGAAAGGAGAGCCATACACATTATCTTGAACTCACTGGAGGAAAGGCAAGAGAAACAGAAATGTAACGCATCATTCTTTGAAAATGGTGCCTTACAACTTTGTTGTTACTATTTTTTGCATGTATCTGGAATGTGATTCCGGGTTATGGCAACCCTTTCCTAGGGTTTTCCTGGCAAGGTTAATTCTGAGGTTGAGAGCGTGTGACTTGCCCAAGGTCACCCAGTGGGTTTTCATGGCCCAGCAGGGATTTAAACCCTAGTCTCCATGAATCCTGGTCCAACACTCAAACCACCACAGTATGCTGGCTCCCAACGGTTTGTTGTTATTCAGAATGTTTTGTGCCTTCAAGCCAACTCTGACTTATTGGTGACCCTATCCAAGTTCTTGCTTAGCAAGATTTCTTCAGAGAGGGTTTGCCACAGTCCCCCTCTGAGACCAAGTGAGTGATTCACCCAAGGATACCCATTGGGTTTCCATGGCTGAGCAGAGATTCGAACCCTGGTCTCTTGGAGTCCTAGTCCAACACTCAGCCAATACACCATGCTGGCTTACAAACTGTCCAGGGTGCAGCAGAGTACAAGATGAACATACAAGACCACAATCACACACACACACACACACACACATATTTCTGGATGTTTGCAAACCAGTGACACACTTAAGCACTTCAAACGGTTGCAAACCAGTGGCATACTTACATATACTTGTTTCTTCACCACATGCCAAAGGCCAGCTGGAGCACAGCCAGGGCGGCCAGCCAATCCCAGAGCCTCTGCCGGCCATCCTGAACCGACTCTGAAAGAGGGCCGTTCCCCCAGCAACCAGAGACTCTTCTCTTCCCCTCTCTCTGCCTCCTGAGCCAACTTGAAACTAAAAGGGGAGGAAGGCAGGTGCCAGCCAGCCAGGGCTGGGGGAACTCCACTGCACCCCCTAAAAAAACAATTTAAAACAAAATACACGTCCTTTGAAGGCACCCAGCCTTTCCCTTTGGCACAGGTGGCAACCTCTGGGCAGTAACTTTGCGGTGGAGCATAGCCCAGAGCTGACTGCGTCAGGCCAGACAGAAAACTTTTTTTCCCAAAGTGCGGCTCTCCGGGGCTGTTTCGTCACTGGACAGCTGAGCTCGGCTAAGGTAGGTTTGTCTTGGACAGTCTCTTGTCCTCCTCCTCCTCCAGGTTAAGCTAGGTTAAGATTAGAGTCTGGCTGTTAGTGGTGGACTTTGAGCAAGACAGAGCTTGGGAAAGTTCCCCCCTGTTAGGGGGAGCTAGAATTCCCAGAATCCTAAGCAGCATTGCTACCCACTTGACTGTCAGTTGTAGCTCAAAAAGTCAATTTTTCCTTAAACTCTTGGATAAACTTCACTTCTTAATCCACTGGACTCCTTGCATCTCCCGCAGACTGGATCTGTTGAGGACTCTTATGGGTTTTTACATTTGTCCTTTTATTGCATAAAGTCTTTTCCCTTTGGGCCACACCAGTTTTAGATTCTCACAAATTATTTTACTCTGAGGCTGCACCCAATTTGGCAGGGAGAATCCCAATTAATACTCTGCTGTTCCGCTTTTTTAGCTGCTTGTAAATGTCCTGGTTTCTCTGTCTTCCTCCCACTTTGTCCTTAGTTTACTTCAGTTGCTACAAACTGAGTTCAAAGTGCAAAAGTAGTTTGCTCTCAGTTTAACTCAGTGGGAGGAAGAGGAAAAGATGGTGGGGAAAAACTTGCCCTTCCCAGTAGGTTCTGGCAGAAGCAAACTGCTGCAGCCTCTCCTATGCTTGTGTGTTCTTCCACAGTAATAACTTTTGCCATTTTAACCACGTTCTGGTATTGCTTGGCCACACAAATGTCTACCTGTTTTCTTCTGTGAAATGTTGGAGGGTATGTCAAGTCTACCCAAATCTCTTTCCTTCTGACTGGAGAGAACTTGCAACGACAATCCTACAGGCGTGTTTTATGCAGGCCAGGGGGGTAAGAGGTTGTTTGGGTCCACTTTCCAAGTGAAAGGCACTCTGTACCTATTCAAGGATGCTCTTGTGAATTACTGCATTTGTTATGTGTTTTGCATAAAGTATATCTTTTGCATAAAGTTTTTATAATCCTATCATTGGTTGTTGGGAATACCCAGAATACAAACACGCCACTTTGCAAGTGGGGGAGAGCAGGGAGAAAAGACACTAATGTGACCCATGGTTGCAACAGAGTGGCTGTATTGCCAGAGCCAGGAAGTGTTCTTTTTGTTGTGATGACAACTCCCAGAATCCAGTGGCCATGTACGTTGGGGGATGCTAGGAGTTGTAATTCACCAAAAAAGGAGAGCATTTCTCAGCTTCATTGCTGGCTGTATCAAGGAGGGCATTTTCTCATTTGCATCAACCTGGAGTCGACTTGTAGGCCTGAATTATTTATTGATGGATGCAACAGCTTGGTTTGATCACGATGTCAGCTGTGCAGAGTAGTGGAAATGGGGCTGCTTAAATGTTCTTCTAACTCCTGCTGAAAGGGCCGGGTCCCACTGGGGTGGGGAAGGAACCGTAGCTTAGTGGCAGAACTGATAGTTTGCATACAGCAAAACTCACTCGTGCATCCATAACAGGAGACATCTGCCCCTATTCTACCAAGAGCTTGGAAATGTTTCCTTTTGGGGCTAAAACTCCCAGAATCTGATACACTCCAGCAGATATCAACTGGGACATGAGAGTCCAAGCAACATCAGAGTGGCAAAAGTTATTAATGAGGAAGAACAGACAAACTGAAAGAGACTGCAGCAGTTTGCTTTTGCCTGAGTCATAGAATCATAGAATTGCAGAGTTGGAAGCGACCACGAGGGCCATCCAGTCCAACCCCCTGCCAAGCAGGAAATCACGATCAAAGCATCCCCAACAGATGGCCATCCAGCCTCTGTTTAAAGACCTCCAAGGAAGGAGACCCCACCACGCTCCGAGGGAGTGTGTTCCACTGCCAAATAGCTCTTACGGTCAGAAAGTTCCTCCTAACGTTGAGGTGGGATCTCTGTTCCTGGAGCTTGCATCCATTGCTCTGTGTTCCAGTCTCTGGAGCAGCAGAAAACAAGCTTGCTCCATCCTCAACGTGACACCCCTTCAAATACTTAAACAGGGCTATCATATCACCTCTTAACCGTCTTTTTTCCAGGCTAAACATACCCAGCTCCCTAAGTCTCTCCTCATAAGGCATGGTTTCCAGACCTTTCACCATTTTAGTCACCCTCCTCTGGACACGCTCCAATTTGTCAATATCCTTTTTGAATTGTGGTGCCCAGAACTGGACACAGTATTCTAAGTGAGGTCTGACCAAGGCAGAAAAGAGTGGCACTATTACTTCCCTTGATCTGGAGGGAGTCTACAGAGAAGGTCAAGATTCTGTCCCCTCATCTTCTATCCCCCTGCTGAGTTGAGTGCAAACTCCTTTGGCACTTTGATTTCAATTTAAAGCAACTGAAGTAAGCTGTGGACAAAGAGAGGAGGAAAGAGAAACTGGGACATTTTTAAAGCAGCTGCAAAAAAAGAGATGGCAGGGGCTTATTCTCTGCCAAATCCAGACAGTTGTAGGGTATGTCCTGATCGGTTTGGCCACTGGCCACACTGGCTGGCAGTTTTGTATGCTGACTATAAAAAAGAAAGTCATTCTACCCATTGTATCGCAGCCCCCCACTGCCCAGTCACAAAACACAATAATATATGATCTGCTCCCCAGATTCTGAACTTGCATAGGCCTTCACTTCACTTTTTTCCCATCTTCCTCTAGATTCCTTATTAAAATTAAAATCGCTGTTTACCTAGTAGTGGTAGCCGTAAATGATAAGGATAAAAACAATCGTATTAAGAATTAGAAGGAGAGCCAGTGTGGTGTAGGGGTTCGAGTGCTGGACTAGGATTCTGAGAGACCAAGGTTCGAATGCCTGCTCAGCCATGGAAACCCACTGAGGGACCTTGATCAAGTCACACTCTCTCAGCCTCAGAGGAAGGGAAAGGATGATTACCCCCCCCCAAAAAAAATTGTTTGCATTTCTGCAGATCTTGTTGCCAGTTCCTTTCCTTTGTGCCCCGGGGCTGGTGTCATTTTGGCTGCATGCACAAAGGTGCTGACAACACAAATGTCAGAAATATATAAATGCTCACCTCTTGTGATTCAGAGCTTGCTATGCCGCAGACAGATGTATTGGGGAAAGATGCTCACTTTGCAATATAGCTCTGGATGACTCAATCAGGTGAGCCAAAACCATGTGCTGGCAGAAATCAGAGGAGAAAAATCCCACAGAGCCATGAGCTGGTTGGCCCTGGAGGGACGAACCACTCATGGTCCCACATGCTACAGTCAAAACATGAGTAAGGCATCCATTGTGTGCATTGTTGCATATATTGAATGCACTGGCACATACATTAATTCCAACATTCATCTCACTGAAATGGAGAAATCAATCTATTACTAGGCTTGTCAGACCTCAGGGTCTGTGCCTGAGTCTCAAGGCCTGGCATGTCTTCTCCAGTCCTTGGAGCAAGGGGAGAAATCTCAGGGCGAGGGTGATGCTTTCAAGTAAGTATTGAGCCCTGGTGGCGCAGTGGTTAAATGCCAGTACTGCAAGCCACCATGTTGCAACTTTGATTCCAGAGGGCTCCAAGGTTCACTCAGCCTTCCATCCTTTCGTAGGTCGGTAAACTGAGTACCTGGCTTGTGGGGGCAATTAGCTAACATGCATTGGAAACTGCTTAATGCAGTGTAGATGTGTAAATTGCTATTGCTTAAAACAATTTGTAAGCCGTTCTGATAGCCTTGTGGCTGAAGAGCAGGGTATAACTAAATAAATAAATAAAAATTTTAAAAAAGTATGCATATATAAGTGTGTGTTTGTATATTCCTCCTTTGTTGGACTTGGAGTTTTTCATTTGGATGGCATACTTTGTGCAACCGTGACTGATGCTTAATGCATCATGCTCCATGCCATTACCGGGAGCTACCTACCAGTAGCATCATTCTGGTAAGATCACCAGGGCCCACTGCCTATGACATCACAAAGGATTGTCCTTTGGTTTCAAGATTTGGCCCATATTTCAGGAGGTGGGGCAACCCTACCAGGTACCCTCTATATGTTTAGACTTGGCAGGGATGTAGCTATAAGCGGGGGGGGGGGGGGTGAGAACATTGCTTCCCAATATGAATTTTGCCCCCCATGAAATTTTCCTTCAATCCCAAATTTCTAGCATTGCAGGGAATGAGACACTGAAAATCATTCATACCTAAAACTCTTTGCTATGTCCTCATTCTCTTGGTCACTTTGCCTGCCCCTTGTCT
This sequence comes from Gambelia wislizenii, assembly GCA_030847615.1. Taxonomy (NCBI): domain Eukaryota; kingdom Metazoa; phylum Chordata; class Lepidosauria; order Squamata; family Crotaphytidae; genus Gambelia; species Gambelia wislizenii. The sequence continues at coordinate 39,802,743 of JAUMIR010000007.1, forward strand.
TTGGATGCCTAAACTCTGTTTCTAAAAACTCAGCTGAACTTTTTAAGTTACTACAGTGCTAGAAATTTGGAATCCAAAGGAATATTTTATGGCAGGGGGCAGAATTTAATTTGGGGGGGCAATACCCTCATATTACCACCACCCCCATGACAGCATGGTGTCGTGATTTGAGTGTTGGACTACAACTCGGGAAACCAGAATTCAAATCCCCACTCAGCCTTGGGAACCCACTGTGTGATCTTGGGCAAGTCACACTCTCTCAGCCTCAGTGGAAGGCAAAAGGCAAAGATCCTCTGAACAAATCTTGCCAAGAAAATGCTGTGATAAGTTTGACTTAGGGTTGCCATAAGTTGAAAATGGCACCCAACAACAACATAGCAACCTCTTGCTGCTTCCATGATCACTCAATATGGGCCATATTAGCTGGGAGTGATGGGACTTGCAGAATGTACAAGCAAAAAGAACTTCAGCAGCCCTTCTGCATTGACACGGCTGGAGATTTTGTTTTTGAAAAGCTTAGGAAAGTTCCCCTGTGGGGGACTGCAGCTCCAAGAAATCCATGCCTACTGGGAAATTCTGGGAGCTGTAGTCAAAAAAAGAAAACTTCTTTAGGCACTTTTTAATAAGGCAGTACATTGGGTAAACAGCATAGCCATGAGGGGACTATGACTTGGAAGTATAGCTTTTGGGGTGACAGCTCCCAGAACCTGTTGCACAGGATTTGGGGTGTGGTAGTCCAAAAAAGTAGAGAGCCAGCGCAGTTTAAGCATTGGATTACGACTCTGGAGACCAGGGTTCAAATCCCCGCTCAGCCATGGAAACCCACTGGGTGACCTTGGGCAAATCACACTCTCAGCCTCAGATGAAGGCAAAGGCAAAAAACCCTCTTAACAAATCTTGCCAAGAAAACCCTGTGATAGGTTTGCCTTAGGGTCGCCGTAAGTTAGAAGTGACTTGAAGACACAAAATAAAAAAAGTCCAAAAAATAAGTTTGGAAATCAATCTCAATGCCCCCCCCCGTGTGTGTGTGTGTGTGTGTGTGTGTGTGTCAGAGTACAATTCCCAGAATTTCTTGAAGGTTACTGTCCAAACAAGTATTTTTTCCATGCTCTGCTAAGGATCTAGAAGTACGTTTAGAGACATTGCACTGAAATGCTTCCAGACAAAAGACATGTCTTTCCCCCTCAATGGATGTTTTGTGGTATGGGAAAAAAGATGGAAGAAGCCCTGGGGAAACCAAAGAGGGTTAGAAATGGGAAACAATAACCCCGGGGACCTTACCAAGCCTCCAATTAAAACAACAAAGGAGTCATAATGCTGCATAAGTGCCACAAGGTGGCAGACTTTCCTCTCTGTGCGTGAGAAAATAACTTGCTCTTGCCCCAGGCCTTGAAAGAGACTTTTGTCTCTCAGCCTGCTGGCAACTGTAGTCATGACACAACATGTGTTGTGACAATCTCTCACGGGACTCACATGGCACACCTCCTGATTCCATGAAATGGCCCAAATTGCTTCCAGGATTACCTCACAAGAGGCTCTGCTTCATTTGTTTTGTATGTTAGTTTTAGCTGGAGTAAGAATTCTGTGTGACTCTGAAGTTTGCATCCTGCCTTTCAAACTGTACAGTCAGCCCTCTGTATCCACAGATTCTGTATCTACAGATTCAACCATCCACAGCTTGAAAATATTCACACACAAAAAATCCAAAAAGGAAGCCTTGGTTTTGCCATTTTATATAAGGGACACCATTTTACTGTGGCACTGTATATAATGGGACTTGAGCATCCACAGATTTTGGTATCCATGGGGGGGGGGTGGTCCTGGAACCAAACCCCAGTGGATACCCCAGGGTCCATTGTATTTCCAAGTTCCAAATGGGCAGATCTGATAGCTAAAGAACTGGTCTATACAACAAGTTGTTTTGATGTCATTTGGACTGCCAAGGATCTCTTTGGAATTGTAGTTTCAATGGAAGGGAGTAGCAAAAAGTATATCCTGGAGGTCTCCAGCTCTTTCCTGTAGACCAGGAGTGGGGATTCTGTTTCCATGCAGATGTTTATGTATTGCAACTCCCAGCATTCCTCGCAATTGACTATGAGGGCTGTTGGGAGTTGCCGTCCACTGTCTAGCTGTTCACGTGATTGTGGTAGACCTACCATTCCCAATGTTAATTGTGTAGGGGCAGTGTCTATGCTCCAGTTAGAAATGGGTTTACTAGGCATTTATTTTAGGCTTGCATGAGAGGGAGTGAATTTTGCTAGGTGCTGCTTTTCCCCATTGTAGTGCAACAGGTGATGCAAAAATTCTTAATAGGATTTCCCATTACTGCAATTCTTAAAGGTACTGCATCTTGGAGCCTAAGTCAGACTAACTCTAACCTAACTTAACCCCGGCCAGACTGAATCCAGCAAACAGATCCCTTTCCAAAGAATTTGGCACTTTCTCTGATTGCGTGCTTCTTTCTTAGCCAGCAGGGGGCACCAGTAGCCTTAGATTCAGCTGTAGCTCACTGCCTAGCAGAGAACTCCCAGGGTGTTGAATTTCTGTTTTTATGCCACCTGCTGTTCCCATTTTGAAAGTGGTGCTTTGGCCTTTCTCTCCATGGCAATTCCCCCATGGATTTAGGGGCAGCTTTAAAAAAAAATGGTGGAAATGTTAAATACACACACATACCTTTTTAGTTCCATGTTCTGTCTGTATATGTGCATGACACTTCAGTTTTGCAAAGTTGTCTTGCACAAATCTTGTTGTGTGCTGGGTGGGTGGTTCTGGAAGCTGGTGTCCTAAAAATGAACTTCTTCAAGCTCTGCAAATGGCAGGATGCGAAAGAAGTCAACAGGCTTTTGTGCCTTTTGAATTTAGTTAGATAGAAGGGAGAATCTCAGAAATGCAACTTTTCCTGTTTCTGCATGACAAGCTACACCAGTTGAATGTCCTGCTAAGAACCTCAGAAGCGTTAACATTGCTTGTAGAATTCTTAGTTACTTTCCCATTAATTTTCCAATTACTTTTCATTACTGGTCTTTTAAAAAATTAGGATTTTTTAAAAAAAGAACATCCTCATAAATCTCAATATAACTTCTTGCAATTAGCTTTGATTGAAAAATTAACTAATAAACTCCAAATGGAAGAAAGAAAGGGGAACTTTGGTAACTATAAAGGACCTATTGATTATATGTGAAGGAAAGATAATGTCGGGCTGCTAACGTAGTATAGGTTGTTTGGGTTGAGCATGTCAGGAAAAAGTTTCACCATTGTTAAATTGTGTATGATGACTCTGTGCCTTAATTTTAAATGTTATTTTATGTACCACTGTATCTTTGGAGGAGGAGTTTTACATAAAAGTATAAAATCAATTTTTTAAAAATGTATAGAGAACATAAATCTTGGAAAAAAATTCCATGAAAAGGCCTCCAAAACTGCCCTTAAAAATGTAACTTGACTAGGAAATGTGGTTTGTGGTGCTGATAAGCTGACTTTGTACCCATTTGTTACAGCTTCTAAATGAGATGTATTGATGTGAATGTCAGGTTTGGACAGATCGCCTTCCATGTGATTGCCATTTGGGTTATTTTCACCATATGGACAGGACCTGAATTTTGAAACACAACTTTGTTAAAGCCTGAGGCTCTTTCATGCTATACAGTTATAGTCCTCCTCTGATTCTATTTTAAGAGCCATGACTTCCTATGGAATTCTGGGTACTATAGTTTGGGGAGGCCCTCAAACTCTCTGGCTGAGAAGTCTAAATACCCCTCCCTAAACTCCAACTCCCAGGATTGATGCAGCCCAAAATCGCATTGGCCTTTTTAGCTGCCGCATCACACTGTTGACTCATGTTCAACTTGTGGTCTACTAGATCCCTTTCGCATGTAGTCTCATTCAGCCAGGTCTCCCCCATCCTATATCTATGCATTTCATTTTTTCGCCCTAAGTGCAGTACCTTACATTTCTCTGTATTGAATTTCATTTTGTTAGCTTTGGCCCAGCTCTCCAGTCTATCCAGGTCATTTTGAATTTTGATCCTGTCCTCTAGGGTATTAGCTATTCCTCCTAATTTGGTGTCATCTGCAAATTTGATAAGTATGACCTCTCTTCCCTAATCCAAGTCATTGCTAAAGATGTTGAATAGCACCAGGCCCGGGACCGAAACTTGTGGCACCCCACTGGTCACATATTTCCAAGATGAAGAGGAGCCATGGCTGAGCACCCTTTGGGTTCGGCCGGTCAACCAATTGCAGATCCATTGAACAATTAACTTGTCTAGCCCACATTTTACAAGCTTGTTTGCAAGAATGTCATGGGGAACCTTGTCAAAGGCCTTACTGAAATCAAGGTATGCAATGTCCACAGCTTTCCCTTCATCTACCAAGCTGGTAACTTTATCAAAAAAAGAGATCAGATTAGTCTGGCATGACTTGTTTCTCTGAAACCCATGTTGACTTTTTGTGATTATGGCATTGCCTTCTAAATGTTCACAGACTCTCTGTCTAATGATCTGCTCTAGAATCTTCCCTGGTATTGATGTCAGACTAACTGGACGATAATTGTTGGGATCTTCTTTTTTCCCCTTTTTGAAGATGGGGACAACGTTTGCCCTCCTCCAGTCTGCTGGGACTTCTCCTGTTCTCCAGGAGTTCTCAAAGATTATTGCCAATGGCTCTGAGATTATGTTTGCCAGCTCTTTTAATACTCTTGGATGTAGTTCATCTGGTCCTGGAGATTTAAATTCATTTAGTTTAAGAAGGTATTCCTCCTTAAAATAGAGTTGTCCCTCCATATTCACGGATTTGGCATTCACGGATGTGAGTATTCACAGCTTGAAAATATTCTTTAAAAATTAATAATCCAAAAAGCAAACCTTGATTTTGCCATCTTATATAGGGGACACCATTTTGCTATGCCATTGCATATAATGGGACTTGAGTATTCACAGATTTGGGTATCCATGGGGGGAGGGGTCTTAGAACCAAACCCCAGTGAATGTGAAGGGTCAACTGTACCAAGTTAAAATTCATAGATTAAAATCAACTGGGTAGGCCTGCTGGAAGAGATAGGTCTTTAGTGTTGTTTCAAACTCAGACGGCATATTTAGCTCTCAAATCTCTTCCAACGGGTCATTCAACAGTCTGGGGGCGGCCGACGAAAAGGTCCCCTGGGTGACAGTTGCCAGCCTAGTCCTGGCTGGTTGAAGTCAATGTGCCCCAGAGGACCTGAGTGTACAGGGCAGATTATATGGGAGGAGGTGATCCTGAACCCAAACCATATAGGGAGTAGTAACCAACACTTTGTACTTTGCCTGGAAACTAATTGGTGGCCAGTGGAGTGATTTTAATATTGGTGTAATATGCTCATTCCTGGATATACCTGTAACCAATATGGCTGCTATATTTTGAACTAATTGGAGTTTCCAATTTCCTTCCAGTCAATGTCACCAGCACTGGCCCCAGCGCCACCCCATCCCTCAGGATGTCCCAGATCTCCTCCACCTTGAAGCGCTACGTCAACTCACCCCGCTACTCTGACACTTCGGCATACAGCAAGGCTTCTACTAGTTATGGCTCCTATTCCTCCTACTCTTCCAACCTCTCCTCCTCATATCCGGACAAGGAGAAAATCGGCCACAAGCCCACCATGCCTTCCAGCTACCTGGCTTCCACACACCTACGGACATCTGGGGCCACATCCTCTTCCTCTTCTTTGAACTACGATGGGGGCGGGCGGCTCCTCCAACGCCCCGATTCTGGCACCAGGCTGAGCCCCAGTTACAGCCGAGTCCCAGTCAGGCCCCCCGGTAGCGGAGGGCTCAGCGGCGGTGCCACCGGCTACTCCTTTGGCGCCTCCACCAGCTATGGCAGCACTTTGGGCCGGAAAAAATCCAGTAGCCATTCAGACTTGGCTCGGGACCTGTCCGGTATGCACCTCTCCTGTGACCCATACCGAACCGAGACCTCCTCATCCACCACCCGTGGCAGTCCCTTCCTCGCTCGAAACCGCCAGGAGCTGTGCACCCTGCAAGGGATCTACCAATCCACTAGGAACTCCTCAGATTATGTCAAGGATTATCTGGAGAATTATAGCCGAAAGGGTGGGCGCTCCCCATCCTCTAGCCTCTATGGTTCCACCCCAGAGGTCATCACCCCCACTCTGAGGACCACCAGCCGCTGCTCTTTTCAGCAGTGGGATCGGACGGACAGTCGGACAGATGTCCTGGCCAAGGAGCCTACGGTAAGGTGCTTCTCTCACTTTGGAGGCAGTTGTGGGGCGCAGCGGAGGATGGGTCATGTTGCACATTTTCTGTGAGACTGGAGTGAAATGCATTGCAGTATTCTGTAGTAGTAGAGTTGCCAGGTCAGGACTATCCTAGACCCTGAGATTTCAGAGCCCCAAACCTGAAGCCTACACCTGACCCCTTGTGATGTCAGAAGAGGAAGGCCCTGGCGATTTTACAAGGCTGATGTTACAAGGGCAACCCTTGGTGATATCAATAATCATGATATATTAAGTGTTAGTCATAGCAGGACAAAGTATGCCATTCAAATAAAAAAACACATCTAACAAATGAAGAAAATACATCTCCACACACCTTTCAAGGTAACACTGTTACCCTGAAATTCCTTCCCCTCACCAGCAGGACCAGAGAAGAAGGGTCCAGCCCGGCCCTGGGATATCCCAAACCTGGTGTAATGGTTTTGAGTCTTGGACTACAATTCTGGGAGGCCAGGGTTTGAATCCTTGCTTGGCCATGGAAACCCATTGGGTGACCTTAAGCAAGTCAAGTTCTCTCAGCCTTCTTTCAGAGGAAAGCAAAAGCAAACCCCCTCTAAATAAATCAAGACAAGAAAACCCCATGATAGGTTCGCCTTAGGGTAGCCATAGGTCGGAAATGACTTGAAAGCATACAACAACAATGGTGCTGTAGTGTAGCACTCCAGCTAGAATAGGACTTGCCTTCGTTCATCCTTTGTTTTGATCATTTGTGTAGTTTTGTATCTTCCAGTCATCTAAAAAGCTGTCTTGATATGTTGCGCTCTAAACTTAGGCTGCATCTACACTGCAGAAATAATGCAGTTTGACACCACTTTAACTATCATTGCTCCATCCTATGGAATGCTGGGATTTGTAGTTTGTTGTGGCAGCAGAGTTCTGTGTCAGGCTAAGCTAAATATCTCAGAAAACTACAAATCCCAGCATTCCATAGCATTGAGCCATAGCAGTTAAAGTGGTGTCAAACTGCATTATTTCTGCAGTCCCAGATTTTTCCCACCTGTTCTTTCCAATTTTATATGCATGCGCGCGCCTTCAAGTTGCCTGTCAACATATGACAACCCCATGAATTTCATAGGGTTTCTTCAGGCAAGGACTACTCAGAGGTGGTTTTGCATTCCTCTGAAATGTAGCCTACAGCACCTGGTATTCATTGGTGGTCTCCCAGTCAAGTACTAACCAAAGCTGACCCTGCTTAGCTTCCAAGATCAGATGGGAGCTGGGGCCTTTACAGCCCACAAATCAGCCTTGCAGAGCTGAAGGGATGCATCCCAAAGGAGCGTTTGAGTTGCCAGTGTAGCTACCTGGCAACTACAGGTGAGTGGCACATTGACTTGATCACGGTGTACTAACATCAGGTCAAACGTGCTCAAAGTTGGGTCACTTGTTCCAGTGCCCAGTGTTGGCTTCAGGCAATCTGTGTTCCTGGCTAAGGGACGCCTGAGTGAAAGACGGTGAGAAATGAGTCTGTCAAGGACAGAGTCCAGTCACCCACCTCGTGCTCAGGGGTACAAGAGCCCAAGGGAGGATGGCTGAGCATCTCCGTCTGGAGAGAATGGAAACTTTGGCCCAGGTGTGGGTTGAACTCGCTGAGACTCCAGCTCATAGAATCATAGAATCATAGAATCATAGAATTGCAGAGTTGGAAGAGACCACGAGGGCCATCCAGTCCAACCCCCTGCCACGCAGGAAATCACAATCAAAGCATCCCCGACAGATGGCCATCCAGCCTCTGTTTAAAGACCTCCAAGGAAGGAGACCCCACCACGCTCCGAGGGAGTGTGTTCCACTGCCGAACAGCTCTGACTGTCAAAAAGTTCCTCCTCATGTTGAGGTGGAATCTCTGTTCCTGGAGCTTGCACCCATTGCTCCGTGTTCCAGTCTCTGGAGCAGCAGAAAACAAGCCTGCTCCATCCTCAGCGTGACATCCCTTCAAATACTTAAACAGGGCTATCATATCGCCTCTAAACCGTCTTTTTTCCAGGCTAAACATACCCAGCTCCCTAAGTCTCTCCTCATAAGGCATTGTTTCCAGACCTTTCACCATTTTAGTTGCCCTTCTCTGGACACGCTCCAATTTGTCAATATCCTTTCTGAATTGTGGTGCCCAGAACTGGACACAGTATTCTAAGTGAGGTCTGACCAAGGCAGAATAGAGTGGCACTATTACTTCCCTTGATCTAGACACTATACTTCTATTGATACAGCCCAAAATTGCATTGGCCTTTTTAGCTGCCGCATCACACTGTTGGCTCATGTTCAACTTATGGTCTACTAGGACGCCTAGATCCCTTTCGCACATAGTCTCATTCAGCCAGGTCTCTCCCATCCTATATTTATGCATTTCATTTTTCCGCCCTAAATGCAGTACTTTACATTTCTCCGTATTGAATTTCATTTTGTTAGCTTTGGCCCAGCTCTCCAGTCTATCCAGGTCATTCTGAATTTTGATCCTGTCCTCTAGGGTATTAGCTACTCCTCCCAATTTGGTGTCATCTGCAAATTTGATAAGTATGCCCCTAATTCCCTCATCTAAGTCATTGATAAAGATGTTGAATAGCACTGGGCCCAGGACAGAACCCTGTGGCACCCCACTGGTCACATCTTTCCAAGACGAAGAGGAGCCACTGCTGAGCACCCTTTGGGTTCGGCCGGTCAACCAATTACAAATCCATTGAACAGTTAACTTGTCTAGCCCACATTCTACAAGCTTGTTTGCAAGAATGTCATGGGGAACCTTGTCAAAGGCCTTACTGAAATCAAGGTATGCAATGTCCACAGCATTCCCTTCATCTACCAAGCTGGTAACTTTATCAAAAAAAGAGATCAGATTAGTCTGGCATGACTTGTTTCTCTGAAACCCATGCTGACTTTTTGTGATTATGGCATTGCCTTCTAAATGTTCACAGACTCTCTGTTTAATGATCTGTTCTAGAATCTTCCCTGGTATTGATGTCAGACTAACTGGACGATAGTTGTTGGGATCCTCTTTTTTCCCCTTTTTGAAGATGGGAACAACGTTTGCCCTCCTCCAGTCTGCTGGGACTTCTCCTGTTCTCCAGGAGTTCTCAAATATTATTGCCAATGGCTCTGAGATTATATTTGCCAGCTCTTTTAATACTCTTGGATGTAGTTCATCTGGTCCTGGAGATTTAAATTCATTTAGATTAAGAAGGTATTCCTGTACCACCTCTTTACTTATTTTCAGCTGGATTTCCCCTATTGTGTCCTCTGTTCCATTTTCCTCAGGTTGGTCCTCCTTTTCCTTTTCTGAAAACACTGAGGCAAAGAAGGTGTTGAGTAATTCTGCCTTTTCTCTGTCCCCTGTTAGCATTTTGCCATCTTCTCCACGTAGTGGCCCTATCATTTCCTGCTTCCTCCTTTTGCTGCGGACATACCCAAAAAAACCCTTTTTATTGTTCTTAACCTCCCTGGCAAGCCTGAGCTCATTCTGCACTTTAGCTTTTCTGACTTTACTCCTACACGTGTTCGCTATCTGTTTGAATTCTTCTTTGGTGATTTCCTCCCTTTTCCATTTCCTATACATGTTCCGTTTAAAACTTAGCTCCATTGAAAGTTCTTTAGTCATCCATCCTGGTTTCTTGAGACACCTCCCATTTTTCTTCCTCAATGGTACTGTTTGAAATTGTGCCTTCAGTATCTCCCTTTTGAGAAAGTCAAAACCGTCTTGAGGTCCCTTCTCTTTTAGTATTCTTGACCATGGGATCATCCCCAGTATTTCCCTGAGTTTATTGAAATCAGCTCTCCTAAAGTCAAGAATGCGTGTCTGACTATGCCTGGCTTCTCCTTTCCATTGTATAACAAACTCCAGGAGAACATGATCACTCTCACCTAAGGATCCCACCACTTGCACCCCATTAACAAGGTCGCCTCTGTTGGTTAGGATCAGATCTAAAATAGCTGACCCCCTTGTTGCCTCTTCCACCTTTTGGATCATGAAATTGTCTTCCAGGCATGTAAGGAATTTGCTAGTCCTTGTAGTTTTGGCTGAGTTAGATTGCCAGCAAATATCAGGATAGTTGAAGTCACCCATCACTACTACATCTCTCCTTTCTGCATGTATGTTCATCTGTTCTAGAAAGGCAACATCCAATTCCTCCGTCTGATTTGGGGGTCTGTAGTAGAGTCCCACAATAACATCCCTGTTGTTTCCCTCCCCTTTAATTTTTATCCAGATGCTCTCCACCTGGTTTCCAGTATTGATGTCATGGATCACTTCACTGGTGTATATATCCCTGACATATAATGCTATTCCTCCTCCTTTCCTGTTTGGCCTGTTTCTCCTATAAAGGTTATACCCCTCTATTCCTACATTCCAATCATGAGACTCGTCCCACCAGGTTTCAGTAACGCCTATTATATCATATTTGTTTTGTAGTGCAAGGAGTTCTAGTTCATCTTGCTTATTTCCCATGCTCTGTGCATTAGTGTAGAGACATCTGAGACCATGTGTTCCCTTTACTTGCTCCCTGTGCAAGTTTTTTTGCCTCCCACTGTTGGGTCCTTGCGCTGTTTGCCTTGTTCCCTCTATGACAGTTTGACTATTTTCTCCAGCCCTTTTGCCTTCCAGAATACTGTCTCCCTCCCCCATTTGACTCAGTTTAAAGCCCTCCTGATCAAATTCTTGAGAGTGTTGGCAAAAATGTTTCTTCCAACTGTTGTAAGATGCACCCCATCTCTTGCCAGAAGTCCCCCTGCATGGAAGCGCAGTCCATGATCCAAGAATCCAATTTGTTCTCGGCGACACCATCTACGGAGCCAGTTGTTTACGTCGGCTATTTTCCTCTCCCTTCTTGGACCATGCCCTTCAACTGGCAGAAGAGACGAGATGACCACCTGTGCGTTCATTTCTTTCAGCTTCCTCCCCAGGGCCTCATAATCTCTTCTGATCTTGGGAAAGCTGTGCCTTGCAGTATCATTGGTTCCCACATGGACCAAAAGGAAGGGGTAATGATCCGTAGGCTTGATGAGTCTTGTCAGCCTCTCGGTCACATCACAGATCTTTGCCCCAGGGAGACAACACACCTCCCGAGTCATCTTGTCAGGCCCACATACCACTGCTTCTGTACCCCTCAGCAAGGAGTCCCCCACCACCACCACACGCCTCCGCTGAGGCTTCGCAGCTGCTGTTCCTTGCGGTGGTCCTCTCAAGGTCCCCTGCTCTACCCCTGAAGTCTGTCCATGCTGTTCTTCCTCATTGTCCTTGATAAGGGAAAGGGCTTCAAATCGATTCTGTAGCTGCAAGCTGCTGGAAGAATCCCTGGATTTTCTTGTTCTGTGTGTGACATTCCTCCAGCTGTCTACTTCCTGTGTCCGTGAAGTGACCCTCTCCTCCACAGCCACTTCCTCTGTGCGGTCCCCATCCAAGACTGTTCGTTCTGTTCTGTCCAGGAAAACCTCTTGCTCACGAATCTGTTGAAGTGTAGCTACCCGTGTCTCCAGCTGCTGTACTTTCTCCTCCAAGAGGGCTACCAGCTTGCATTTGGTGCATGTGAAGTTCTCCACGTCTGTAGACAAGAAGACAAACATCGCACAAGTGTTGCAAGTGACTGCTGCAGTCCCCTCAGTGTCCATGATGAGAGCTTTTAGGTAATCTAAGAACTCTTAGTTAACGCTGATAATGCTAAGCTGTACTTTTAGGTCTGCTGTATTTTTGTTTGGTTACTGAAATTCGCGCGCCATTAGGCGCGCGCCTCTGGCTCTTGAGGGTAAAAGGGGAAGTTCAGAAGTTCAAGCCCCTCAGCAACAAGCAGCCTCTCCCAACAGTTTTTTAAAAAAGTTTTAAAAGTTGCTTCCTTCTTCTCCCTGGCAGGAAACTGGCAGGAAACTTGCTGTCCAGAAGCTGCTCTCCTTCTCTCTGGCAGGAAACTGGCCTGGAAAGCCTCTGCAAGGACTTATATAGAGCTAGGCTCCCAGCTCCACCCCCTAATGACTCACAGGTGTGACTCACAGGTGTGACTCACAGGAAGGCCTCTGGCTCTTGAGGGTAAAAGGGGAAGTTCAGAAGTTCAAGCCCCTCAGCAACAAGCAGCCTCTCCCAACAGTTTTTTAAAAAAGTTTTAAAAGTTGCTTCCTTCTTCTCCCTGGCAGGAAACTGGCAGGAAACTTGCTGTCCAGAAGCTGCTCTCCTTCTCTCTGGCAGGAAACTGGCCTGGAAAGCCTCTGCAAGGACTTATATAGAGCTAGGCTCCCAGCTCCACCCCCTAATGACTCACAGGTGTGACTCACAGGTGTGACTCACAGGAAGGCCTCTGGCTCTTGAGGGTAAAAGGGGAAGTTCAGAAGTTCAAGCCCCTCAGCAACAAGCAGCCTCTCCCAACAGTTTTTTAAAAAAGTTTTAAAAGTTGCTTCCTTCTTCTCCCTGGCAGGAAACTGGCAGGAAACTTGCTGTCCAGAAGCTGCTCTCCTTCTCTCTGGCAGGAAACTGGCCTGGAAAGCCTCTGCAAGGACTTATATAGAGCTAGGCTCCCAGCTCCACCCCCTAATGACTCACAGGTGTGACTCACAGGTGTGACTCACAGGAAGGCCTCTGGCTCTTGAGGGTAAAAGGGGAAGTTCAGAAGTTCAAGCCCCTCAGCAACAAGCAGCCTCTCCCAACAGTTTTTTAAAAAAGTTTTAAAAGTTGCTTCCTTCTTCTCCCTGGCAGGAAACTGGCAGGAAACTTGCTGTCCAGAAGCTGCTCTCCTTCTCTCTGGCAGGAAACTGGCCTGGAAAGCCTCTGCAAGGACTTATATAGAGCTAGGCTCCCAGCTCCACCCCCTAATGACTCACAGGTGTGACTCACAGGTGTGACTCACAGGAAGGCCTCTGGCTCTTGAGGGTAAAAGGGGAAGTTCAGAAGTTCAAGCCCCTCAGCAACAAGCAGCCTCTCCCAACAGTTTTTTAAAAAAGTTTTAAAAGTTGCTTCCTTCTTCTCCCTGGCAGGAAACTGGCAGGAAACTTGCTGTCCAGAAGCTGCTCTCCTTCTCTCTGGCAGGAAACTGGCCTGGAAAGCCTCTGCAAGGACTTATATAGAGCTAGGCTCCCAGCTCCACCCCCTAATGACTCACAGGTGTGACTCACAGGTGTGACTCACAGGAAGGCCTCTGGCTCTTGAGGGTAAAAGGGGAAGTTCAGAAGTTCAAGCCCCTCAGCAACAAGCAGCCTCTCCCAACAGTTTTTTAAAAAAGTTTTAAAAGTTGCTTCCTTCTTCTCCCTGGCAGGAAACTGGCAGGAAACTTGCTGTCCAGAAGCTGCTCTCCTTCTCTCTGGCAGGAAACTGGCCTGGAAAGCCTCTGCAAGGACTTATATAGAGCTAGGCTCCCAGCTCCACCCCCTAATGACTCACAGGTGTGACTCACAGGTGTGACTCACAGGAAGGCCTCTGGCTCTTGAGGGTAAAAGGGGAAGTTCAGAAGTTCAAGCCCCTCAGCAACAAGCAGCCTCTCCCAACAGTTTTTTAAAAAAGTTTTAAAAGTTGCTTCCTTCTTCTCCCTGGCAGGAAACTGGCAGGAAACTTGCTGTCCAGAAGCTGCTCTCCTTCTCTCTGGCAGGAAACTGGCCTGGAAAGCCTCTGCAAGGACTTATATAGAGCTAGGCTCCCAGCTCCACCCCCTAATGACTCACAGGTGTGACTCACAGGTGTGACTCACAGGAAGGCCTCTGGCTCTTGAGGGTAAAAGGGGAAGTTCAGAAGTTCAAGCCCCTCAGCAACAAGCAGCCTCTCCCAACAGTTTTTTAAAAAAGTTTTAAAAGTTGCTTCCTTCTTCTCCCTGGCAGGAAACTGGCAGGAAACTTGCTGTCCAGAAGCTCACAGAACAGTAGGCTGAAGTGGAGAGGTCAAGTTGAATGTGGTCTGAACATAAACTGCATTGCAATCCACCTGAAGCATGACAGAAAGAGAGAGAGAGAGAAACACACACAACACAGGACATTGGTCAGAATATGCATTGTGTGTCTGTGTGCATTCAAGTGGCCTGTCAACTTATGGCAACCCCATGAATTTCATAGGGTTTTTTTAGGCAAGGAATATTCAGAGGTGATTTTGCCAATTCCTTCCACTGAAATAGAGCTTCGAGCACCTGGTATTTATTGGCAGTCTCTCATCCAAGTACTAACTAGGGTTGATGCTGCTTAGCTTCCAAGACCAAATAAGATCTGGTGCCATTAGGGTATTTAAGCAAGCTGTACATAAATTGTGGTAGTGGTGGTGTGCCTTCAAATCATTTCCGACTTATGGCAACCCTAAGGCAAACCTATCAGGGGGTTTTCAGAGGCTGAGAGTGTGTGACTTGCCCGAGGTCACCTAGTGGGTTTTCATGGCTGAGCATGGATTCGAACCCTGGTCTCCAGAGTCATATCCCAAGACTCAAACCACTACACCATGCTGGCTAAGTACAAAAAATGTATTACTTTCCTCTTTTCGAAAAGTGCCTCTCTAACCATGAGAGCTAGAAACGTGCCATGTCCTTCCTTTGCCAGCTAAAAGCTCTGAGTTCTAGGCGGGTGTTCATATGCCAGCAGAACACACATGCAGGTCTGATGGAATGTAGGCACTATGGTGTGTGGAGGATTTTGGGAGCTGGAGTCTCAAAAAGCAACTTCTCCAACCCCAGCGCACACCTTTCCATGTGCTGATAAAGCTCCTCCACACCGCGATTCACTCTGGGACAGTTCCACCCCAAGCCTTCCATGATCTGTTGACAAGGCTAGAAGAATTTGTGTGTGTGTGTTTGTGCTTCTGTTTGTTCTCAAGCAAGTATTAAACAATTATACCTGTTACATAAACACCAGGAGCTAGTGCCAGGAAAGAGCCGAGACTGACAGGCAGGCAAACCTAATTGCAGGCTCCCAAGTCCACGGCCATGGCATCCACCCATTCACTGCCAGGAACAGCCTGTGCTTTTCTGGGAAAGGGCCAAAACCAAGGTAAACTTTGGGGTATAGCTACAGGGTTGGGGGGGAAATGAAAGCATTGCCCCCCCCCAATGAAATTTTCCTTCAGTCTCCAAATTTCTAGCATTGCAGTAACTTAAAAGTGGAGTTGAACATTTAGAAATTGAGTTTAGGCCTCCAAAGAAAGAGGGCAGGCGAAATGATCCAAGAAAGGTGAACACAGCAAATAGAAGGATTGTAGGTATGTTCAGTGCATCCCTCTCCGAAATGCTAGAAATTTGGGGACAGAAGGAAAATTTAATTGGGGGGGGCAGCAGAATTCTTATTTGGAGTGTCAAACCCCTCATGTTGCTCCTCACCCCAATAGCTACACCCCAAGGTAGATTTGGCTTCAAGTAGGACGAGACCATCTGAATTTTGGGACCGGTGTCTTAATCAGAGGCAGCACTGTCACCGACGCAGCTGGTTAATGTTATACTTAATGGTATAAAAGGTGAATAGATTCTTTAGATGGCTTTGTGAACTATTGCTTTGGTTAGGAATCACATAACAAACACATTTTTTCTGTCATTCCAACTTATTTATTTATTTATTTATTTATACCCTGCTCTTCAGCCACAAGGCTATCAGAGCGGCTTACAAATTGTTTTAAGCAATAGCTATTTACACATCTACACTGCATTAAGCAGTTTCCAATGTGTGTTAGCTAATTGCCCCCCACAAGCTGGGTACTCAATTTACCGACCTACGAAAGGATGGAAGGCTGAGTGAACCTTGGAGCCCGCTGGAATCGAACTTGCAACATGGTGACTCGCAGTACTGGCATTTAACCACTGCGCCACCAGGGCAATCAACTGGATTGATTTGGACTACAACTCCCAGAATCCCCCACTGGCTGGAAAAAGTTCCAAGAGTTCTAGTCCAGAAGGGGCACCTGTCCAGATTCCCTCCTTCCACCTGGCAGTTCCATCCTTTACAATCTCTTCGCCATGTTGTAGAAAAGAGTAATTGTTTTAAGCATTTGGTTATTATGTACAGCGGGCCCTTGGTATCTGCTGGGGTTTGGTTCCAGGACTTCCCGTGGATTCAGAAGTCCGTGGATGCTCAAATCTCATTATATGGCATAGTAAAATGGTGTCCCTTATATAAAATGGCAAAATCACAGTTGGCTTTTTGGATTTTTTTAAACATTATTTTTTTGGAATATTTTCAAGCCGTGGCTGATAGAATTCATGGATGCAGAATCCGTGGATACAGAGGGCGAATTGTACCTGCTGGACCTGCCATTCCCCAGTATAGAGTATAAAGCAAGAGTGTGTCGGCCAGCGGCATCAGCCTCAGTGGCCCATACTGGCCCGGGTGCTGACGTTGGGCCAGCTTGCTACTACCACCATGTTCTTTTGCTGTCTGGACCTTCCAACCACCAACACCACCACGGACTGCCTAGCCTTGGATGTGAGTCTCCTGAGCCAACCCTTGGTACACAACTGATGATTTCATACCCTCCAACAGGACACATCTGGCCAAGCAAGAACAGAGCATAGTCAAGATGGCAGAAGTTATTAATAAGGAAGAACAGGCCAGCTAGAAGAGGCTGCAGCAGTTCCTTTTGCCTGAGCCTATTGGGAAGGGCAAAATCCCATCCGCACATCTCCTTTTGCCCCTGCTGAGTTGGTTGAATGCAAACCACTTTTGCACTTTGAACTCATTTTGCAGCAGTTGAAGTGGGAGGAAGAGTGAGAAATTGGGACATTTTAAAAGCAACTGAAAAAGTGAGACAGCAGAGAACTAGGCAGTACTATCCCTGCTAATCAGGACAGTTGGAGGGTGTGTGATTTTATCTAAAGTGTATTTCCAGGATCCTGTTTTCCCAGCATGACACCCAGGGCTGGCTCTACCCTTAAGGCAGAATGAGGCAGCCGTTTATTTTATGCATTTTTTAATTTTATTTTTATTGCCTCTTGGCCTGACTGCCCCTAGGCTTCAGAGGGAATGCACAACAGATAAAAACAGACGTAACCAATTTTCAAAATCCAGTTTTGAAACACACACGGAACATCACGAAAGAGGAACAAATTTTTAATTATTTAATTTGTATGTGTGCTTCCAGGGAGGAAGAAGTGGTGCTTGGGGAATTTTTTTTCTGCCTCCAGGGCCAAAAAATTACTTTATTTGCTTTGGGTGCTAGGCAGCTTGCCTTGCTACTCTGCCTCAGGCAGCAAAATCTCTTGGGGTTGGCCCTGATGATACTGTCTATTCTTTCTCTTCCTCTCCTCTCCCCACTGCGATGTCATTCTTGGCTAATTTTCTTCTCAAAGGAAGCAACAAGTAATTTTAGCAATTTTCTTCTCACTGCAAAAAAGTCTTCCAAAATTGCTTCGTTTTCTAAAGCTCTTTGTAATTTGAGACTCATTCTGAGCAAAATTCATGCATAGTATTTACCCCCTACACACACACAGAGAGAGAGAGAGAGAGAGAGAGAGAGAGAGAACAGCATTTCTGTACAGGAAAATAGCCTTTTCCACAGATAAATATTATTTGCTGTACTATTTTCTGCAAAAAGCAACCGTGTGTTAATAGCATCCCAAATACCTGTACAGTATTCTGTGCAAGGAACAGCATGCTCAGAAGATGTGCATGAAAATGCTGTTTCGTGTACAGAAAATGCTGTTTTCTGTGCAAAATAACCATGTGCACATTCTGTGTAGAATAAACCCTGAACTGCAAGGATCCTCATCAGTCCAGGTTTCTATACTTTGCAGTTTCTCAACACTCAAGAAACATGTTTCTCCATCATTTTTAACAGGTATTTTTCAATATTCTTCCCATCCCTATTTCCTACCTTGCACTCACACATGAAGGTGCTGCCATATATGTTGCACTAGAAGGACATCAGTGCCACAGATTGTGCCAGTCCCACAGCCTGTGCCCCTGATAACAATAAAGAATTAATAAATCTAGTTCAGAGGTAAAGAAAAGAGAGTGGGGGAGTGATTTTTCTGGACTCTGTCCTCCCAGAATCCTCCAGCCATTGGACATGCTAGCTGAGGAATACTGGGAGTTGTTATCCAGAAAAAGTAATTTCCCCCAAGCCCTACTGACAAATAACAGCAAGGTTTGGATGGAAGAGTTATTTTCAGTGCTCCTTCTCTGCTTAGGATTCAGCTGTGTTTGGCTAAATCTCCGAGCAAGCGTTGCCGAGGCAGAAACCTAAGAGGCCCATGGCAGGATGAGGGCAGGAAAAGTTGGAGGTGCGTCATATGCCACATGGGTACATTTCAGCCTCCTGCTGATCGTTGGTGAACGTAACTGAGAGATAACACAACTGTGGCCGGGCTGGACGGCGCTTGTGGGCTGCCAGAGACGGCTCTTCTGTGATGGCAGATCCAGTTGACGCCACTTGCTGGGAGGAACAGAGATGCCCTGCTGCTCTTGAAGGCACTTTTTTGTCCCACTCCTGTGACCTGGGCCCTCTTCCCCTCTTCTAGTGGTTGCATGCATTATCTCTCTGAAAAAGAAGCGTTCATACTCATGTGGGGAGAACATTTTAACTACGGTAAGCCAGAGTTCATCTGCAGAACCTGTTTTCTTCACCACCCCCTTCCCCTCTTAGCACTGAGGTCACAACAGGAGGGTAAATGGACCATTTCCAAGCATATGCGGAATGCCTTTCCATCACGGCTAGCCGGCACTATCTTGGGGCAAAAGGGATGGAGAGGAGAGGATATCGTGAAGGCCCAGGGAATCTACTGCAATGCCATCCGTGCAAGACTAGACAATGGCATCACGTGCAGGGATTCAGCATCCTGCAAACGTCTGCTTTTTGAGAAAGGAAATTTCCAGTCCTCGTGGCTGAAAGAACAGTGTGGGCTGTCCTTAATGCAATCTCCGAAACAGCAATGAGGAGCCGACCCTGGGTTTCAGTGGTTTGGAGGGGAGCTGATCGCAATGCTGTATGCTCAAAGACACTCACCAGGGCGTGCAGGAAAGATTTCAGGGCTCAGCTGTGGAGAACTACAGTGTTTATTAAAATTAAGCCCTTCCCAGACATGGTTATCTGGTGTGGAGAGGTCTGTTTGTTTGGCTGTACTTAGCAGCTTCTATAACTCAGAGAAGTTTCCACGGGACTTGGTATGTTTGCAGTAAACCCGTTGACTAGAAACAGGGACAACGGAGCAATTAATGCACCTGGAGACATGTCAACTTTGCAGAAGCTTGTGTTCTCTTGCATGAACCATTTGTCTTGTAAACCCTTGCCCTCACGCACAGGCTGGTAACTTTCCACTTTCATCTTCATTCGGAAACCTACCTGAGCACAAGGAACGGATGGGGTCATCCACGTGAAGCCATGCAGACCCAGGACTTCAAACCTGGGCAGCCAGCATTTGTGTGTTTGTGTGTGTGTGTGTGTGTGTGTGTGTGTGTATCCCTTTCTCCCGATATAGCACCCAAAGCGGTTTTCAATATAATTTAAACCAAAATAGCTAAATATGTAGTAGAAAAGTTTTAAAAGGATGAAACAAGCCATCCAATTGAATGTTAGAGTCAGACCCCTGTATCTGGGGGGTTCAGTTCCCAGACTTACCACAGATACTGGAAACCGCGGATAATAGCGAACGCCTTTGAAAATAATAGGACATCTGGTTTAAAATACCATGGAGTTGCCTTGGAGGACCTAGAAAATGTCCAGAGAGGATGCCTCTCTAGGCATTTTATAGGAAGACTCCATGGTAGGTGTGCTGTTTTATGTCCTGCGGATAACTGAAACGGTGGATATTGGTTCTGCGGATATGGGGTCCAACTGTATTTTAAAACAGTTAAAAACACATTCAACACCTATTACATATTTAAAAATACAGCACAGCCATTGGACATCCTTCTGCCCCAACCAATTAAAAGCTGAGGGCTTGTTTAAATAAGAAAGGGAAGGGGGGTAAGCAAATCATCCCGTCTCACCAACTACCCCCAGTGTGTTGAAGAATAGATCTATAAGTCTGGCCACAAAAATGGAAATCGTAAGAAAAGTGGAGGGTGGTGAAAGAAAAGAATTATCCCTGGATGTATTCTGGAAAAAGCCTTCAGGTGGTTTCTTAATAGTTTTTAAAAATGTTGTACAGTATATAAAATGACCTTCAGTCTATATGCATAAGGTTTATATGAAATATAAATGAATGTCATGTTTAGACTCGGGTCCTGTCCCTAAGATATCTCGTTATGTATATGCAAGTATTCCAAAATCTAAAATATTTCAAAATCCAAAATACCTCTGGTCCCAAGCATTTCAGATAAGGGAAACTCAGCCTGTACATTCAGCTTCACTCAGTGACTCTTTGTAGTATGTATCAGTGCCATTTTCAGCTGAGAAAAATCTGATTCAATTTTTAGTTGAACATTCTATTTAATTAAAGGATTGATTGCTCTACAACAGCCCAGACAACTATGAATGAATGTAGAGTTGGGTATATGGATGGATGGACAGAAATACAGACAGACAGAATTTTTTTCCCATGGGAAAACAAAGCATCAACCATAAATTTTCTGCGGAAAATTTTACACACCTATGAAAATAACCACATCATTTTCTTTTTGCTTTCACCCTGGTTAGCACATGATCTCCCCACCTCCAGCTCCTTTTGCTTGGTTTTGACTTGAAACTTAGCAGTGAAGAACGCTGGGCCTACCTCTGATCTTCCCTATTAATTAATCCCTTTTGCAAACATTTTGCAAACTTTTAAGGAGCCAGCCTTCCCTCCCCAACTCTCTGCTGTCTCAGTCCTTGGCACTGGATTCTCAGCCCAGACATTTCCTTTCCTGTCTCCTCTCCCTCCCTGCTTCCCGCTGCCACATCTCAGGGTCAGTTCCCGTTCTTTCTGGCTCGCAGCTGAAAAAATGCACGTGGGTGGCTCCGGCTGCTGGAGTGGAGTGGTTGGCAAAGGAGCTGAGATGCCAGGAGATGGCATTGCAAACACGCCTCCTCACGCGGACACACATGCCATCTGGCTCCATCTGGGAGAGACACCGAGGAGGAGGCCGAGAGAACAGACAGGCTGGGATTGTCAGGATGCAATTCCTGGAAAGGGGCAGCTGCCACTTTCACCTGCGCACATGCATGAAAAGAGGGGCCGATGCCCATGGCAGGGAGAGATACATCCCTCCAACCTTTGTTCTTCTAACTTCATGACCAGTTTCTAACTCATGAAACGTAATACAGTTGTCCCTCCACATTCACGGATTTAAGTATTCACGGCTTGAAAATATTCTTTAAAAAATAATAACCCAAAAAGCAAACCTTGATTTTGCCATGTCATATAAGGGACCCTGTTTTGCTATGCCATTGCATATAATAGGACTTGAGTATTCACAGATTTGGGTATTCACAGGGGTCCTGGAACCAAATCCCAATGAATGTGAAGGGACAACTGTATTGGCAACTCGCAGCAGCAGCAGCAACATGTCTTAATGGTTTTTCTGGCTTCGGAAGCCCCCATAAGCCTCGCGTCCCAGATGGCAGCCATGAGTGATTTACTCATGTTAGTTCTTCACTGCCGCCATTTGGTGTTTTTTTAAAGGTCATCCAAAGTGCGTTGGAGCGATAGAGCAATTTTTCGATTTTATAAGAGAGTCAAACAAAAAATAACCATCCTGTTTTATCGCCTTAGCAATCACTCGCTAATGTGAAAATCCAACATGGTGGCAGCGGGCACTTGTCTTGCTAGCAAGCTCCATCCCCGCTCTCACCTGGCCAATCAGCTTTGTGCATCTCTTCGAATTTACTGTCGTTCAGTAGTCCAAACGAGCAGGACTTTTTTTTAAAAAGGCTGTTAAGTTACTTCTCATATTATTGGGGGGGGGGTTAAAAAATTAAAATCCATCTATGACAATAAGATGATAGCTTACCTTTGGGGAGATCCCCTCAAAATACATACACACCCCAAATAACCACGAGTAAAGCAATGAGTAAATATTACTCATTCTGTTAAATAATAATAATAATAATAATAATAATAAAATTTATTTATACCCCGCCCCTCTGTTAAAACAATCGGGGTGGCTTACAAAAATTAAAATACAATACAGATAAAATCCCCAAACACCCCCCACCCCACCCTCCCCCATAAAAAAAATATTAAACAATTATAAATTAAAACCAACTGATCTAAAATCACAATTAAAAACAATAAATACAATAAAATACTATAAATGGCCAGCGGACTAAAAGAAACCAGGATCCCCTGAGGCCGGGATCTAATTAGGAAAGGCCTGCCGAAAGAGATCCGTCTTTAGTGCTTTTTTAAAGCTACTCAGGGTTGTTATCTGACGGATCTTGTTCGGCAGGTCATTCCACAATTTGGGGGCGATTACCAAAAAGGCCCTCTGGGAGGTTGCAGACAGCCTAGATTTTTGTGGCTGAAGCAGATTCCTCCCAGAGGACCGGAGTGCGCGGGGAGGATTGTATGGGAGGAGGCTGTTCCAGAGATAAGTTGGACCCAAGCCATTTAGGGCTTTAAAGGTAATAACCAACACCTTATACTGGGCCTGGAAACTGGTAGGCAGCCAGTGGAGAGATCTTAACACTGGAGTTAAGACCCCAAACGAACATTACAGTGGGCCCTTTCCATCCACAAGGGTTCGGTTCCTGGGGGAAAGTGCTGAAGTGACTGCATGCATGTGCCGCCATTGAATAATATGGGGTGTGACGAACTGTGGATGCTCCAATCCGCAGGTGGCTAGCCCACAGAGAGGGTGGGCCCACTGTATTTACCCCCCCCAAAAAAAAACAGTTGCACCTTACAGGTAGTGCCATTGCTTCTAAAGCATTGCATCCAAACTTGGCAGTGAAGGTGAAGGCCAGTTCCAAATATGGCTGGCTGTAAATAAGAGGAAGATTATTATTTTTATGTAAGATTGTGCATACTATCAGATCACTATAAATCCCAATCTTGGTTTCCTTTTCACCATTCATTTTATGGAAATAAGCACATTAGGTCAGCCTATTGCACAGGTGGGAACAGAATAATTTCCCCTTTTTTTGTTCTATTTTTACTGAGGTTTTTCTGCCTGCTCCTCAAACTGGCAAAACCAAAGAAGTTCCTTATAAGTTAGGTGTTCCTTACAGTTCAGAACCTTTTAGCTCCATTTGTAACAAAAATATTTATTTTTTTAAAAATCAATTTGTAATTATGTTCTGAAGAAACTGAGTGAACAAACCTGTCCATTTTATACAAAACAAAGTTATATATAATGAATGTTATGTTCCTAAAGAAACAAAGAGACTTTTAATATGTCCAGAGGCTTAAATATTGCACTTTTCAATTTTTCTGGAAAAGGCCTACTTTTTTTCTAAAAAGGAATGGGTGTGTGGGTTTTTTCCTCCCATGGCTTCAAAATCTCCAAAAATTTTACATCTCTAGCTCCATCCCTAAGGCCTAAATGCCCTAAAGGTACCAGATCTCATCTGATTTTGGAAGCTAAGCAGTGACAGCCATGGTAAATGCCTAGATGGGAGACCACCAATGAATACTGGGTGCTGTAGGCTCTGTTTCAGAGCAAGGGGCAAATCACACTCTCTCAGCCTTAGAGGAAGAAAATGGCAAAACTCCTCTGAAGAAAACTCGCCAAGAAACCTCCATGATAGGCTTGCCATAAATCAGAGTCAACTTGAAGGCACAGAACAACAACAAAACAGAACTCCAAATCCCGGGATTCCACAGGAAGGAACCAAGGCAGTTAAAATGCTATCATGATGCTATGACTGCCCCTGGTGGCATCATCCTTGTAATATCACCAGGGCTTGCCTCTTGCAAGACATTCCTAGGTTGGCCTAAAATCCCTAAAGGCACCAGATCCCATCTGATCTTGGAAGCTAAGCAGGATCAGCCCTGGTTAGTACTTGGATGGGAGACCACCAATGAACAACCAGGTGCTGTAGGCTCTGCTTCAGAGGAAGGAACCTGCAAAACTACCTCTGAATATTCCTTGCCTAAGAAAACCCTAAGAAATGCCCACCATTGCCATAATTCAACAGGTGGCTTCAAGGCAGACACACAGGGCCGGTTTAAGGCACCGGCAGGGTCAGCATCCGCAGGGGACCCAGTCATTAGGGGGGGGGCATAATAACCCTCCTCCCGCAAAAACATTATTAGTAATAATCTGAATGTCCTGTACTGTGAATAGCTTAGACTGAGTTAGGTTACACTGACCTGAGATAAACATATGGGGCCCCCAAAATTAAGCATTGCAGGGGGGCCCAAAATTCCTTAAACCGGTCCTGCAGACACACAATATAGCACAGGGCCTAAATCGCCTAAAGGCACCAGATCCCGTCTGATCTTGGAAGCTAAGCAGGGCCAGCCCTGGTTAGTACTTGGATGGGAGACCACCAACGAATACCAGGTGCTGTAGGCTCTATTACAGAGGAGGGAACTGGCCAAACCACCTCTGAGGATTCCTTGCCTAAGAAAACCCTATGAAATTCATGGGATTGACATAAGTCGGCAGGCGATTTGAAGGCACATGCACATAAGTTATCATGGTGTGTTGGTTTGAGTGTTGGACTACAACTCTGAAGACCAGGGTTCAAATCCCTGCTCAGCCATGAAACCTACTGGGTGACCTTGGGCAAGTCACACTTTCTCAGCCTCAGAGGAAGGCAAAGGCAAACCCCCTCTGAACAAATCTTGCCAAGAAAACCCTGTGATAGGGTCGCCATAAGTCAGAAACAACTTGAAGGCACACAACAGCAACAACACACACACACACACACACAAAGCTCTTTGCCTACCCAAGACAGTATTTTGTCGCCTCTTCCAAGTGGATCTGGGCAGAGGGGAGGATTGGCTTAGCATTCCCACATCTCTCTCTCCTTCTGCCCTACCCTGCAAAGTGTGTGTGTGTGTGTGTGTGTGTGTCAAAGGGAAGGCTTTAAAGTGAGTTGCTCTGACATGCCATTCTTTTAGGTCACTCAGGGTTATAGCAGACCCAGGATGACTTGTCTGTGCCGCCTTGTTGGTAAGCTGTTTACTAACCGGATATAGCAGTGCCCGGGGGTTACTTAATATGCTGGGGAGGAGCAGAGAGTTTACAAGGAGTTTAATGATCTCTGTTGCTATTTTTCCCTCCTGGTCTTCGGGTTCCATTTGGGTTTTTGTTTTGCTTCGTTTTTAATTTTCCAGGTCAGAATGTATAATAATAATTTTAAAAAGAAATTAAATTAAATTGCAAATGTCTAGGAAAAGCGATGGGTTTGATTTTTGTTTTGCTTCGTTTTTAATTTTCCAGGTCGGGATGTATAATAAGAATCATTTTAAAGAGAAATTCAATTAAATTGTAACTTACGATGCAAATGTCTGGGAAAGGCAATGGTGGTTGGTTTTATAGCTGTGCTGAGAGGCTTGGGTTCCATGTCATTAAACTTAGACTGGTGCAAGTCACGCTACTGACATGTGACTGTGACGTGTTCACACTGCCCAGTTACTTACTGCTGTTGGGATGTGTGGCGCTAGCCCTGCGGGGTTGGCACATGACCGGCAGCAGGACACCTGTTAACCTTAGCTCTGCATTTTATGGTGGTTTCCTTGGCAGATTTGAAAGATAATAAAAGCATAAGACAAGATCTGCTGGATCAAACTAAGCTCATCCATCTAATACAGGAATGGGCAACCTTATTATCCTGTTGAGAGACATTCCCTTGGGGGTCATATATGAGGGAGCACATCCTGGCAGTGGACAAGTCAATATCACAACCAAAAGGAAATGACATAACTTCCACCTGTCCCAATTTGGCAAGGACAGTCCAGATTAATCCTCTGTCATCCCATTTTTTCAGCTGTTTTTAAAATGTCCCAGTTTCTTTCTCCTCCTTTGTGCTCAGCTTACATCAAAGGCTGCAAATTGAGTTCAAAATGCAAAAATAGTTTGCATTCATTTAACTCAGCAAGACAAGAGGAGAGGAGAGGGTGGAATCATCAAACTGCTGCAGCCTCTCCTAGCTTGTCTCTTCTCCATCATTAAAAAATGTTGCCATCTTGATCACACTGTGATGTTGCTTGGCCACACATGTGTCCCAGTTTTCATCTGTGAAATGGTTGAATGAAATGTTTTGGGGCTTTTTTGCCATCCTCTTTTCTCTCTGTCCGT
The DNA here is from genome assembly GCA_030847615.1 of Gambelia wislizenii. Classification (NCBI taxonomy): domain Eukaryota; kingdom Metazoa; phylum Chordata; class Lepidosauria; order Squamata; family Crotaphytidae; genus Gambelia; species Gambelia wislizenii. The sequence goes on from JAUMIR010000007.1 coordinate 39,829,041, forward strand.
ATTTGTTCTTTCTCTCTGTCTCCCTTTTCCTCTCTACCAATCAGACAGCTAGAGAAGGGACCGGTCTCTCTTTCAGAGACCTCACTTGATGTCTTTCTCTTTTGATGGGCTTTTGAAATTTAGGCCAATGGCCAATTGAGATTTGCATGGCCCGTCCTGGATCTAGTCCAACATCCTGTGTTCAGCCATCATTGAGGCTTGCAAATAACTCTCGGATAGCCAGGGCTATGGAGCTAGTACGCCAAACCTTTGAATCTGACACCGAATCTTAACTCCTCTTTTGTTCAACAGTCTGACTCCGACTCCTTCGTAAACGGCAAATGTATATTCATTAGTAATAACGAATTAACTGTAGTAAAATTACACTGAAATTACTACGTGTGATATGTGGTGGAATTGTAAATTTATACAGCAGTTTTGGGAAATGGTTTTTATAGAAATAGAGAATATTCTGAATAGAAATATAGAAAGGAAGCCGAGCATAGCATTGATGTCAATTTATAATAAAGAGAATGGGAACCAAGCAGAAAAGGATTTAATAACAAATTTATTAACGGCAGCAAGATTAATTATAGCAAGACATTGGAAAATGCAAATAAATGTACAAGTGGAGGAGTGGTATAAAGAAGTGTGGAAGATGGCAATAAATGATAAGTTAACATGTAGACTCAAAGTAAGAAGAGGAAGTTGGAAAGAAAGTGACTTTGATAAAATTTGGAATGTATTTGTTAAAAAAGTATTACAGACAAAAGATGGGAGGTTACCTCCACGAGAAGAAATGAGATTCTGGAAAGATTAGGTAAGGAATAACGGCTCCGGTGAAGGGGAGCACTGAGGTGGGGGGGGGTAGGGGAATTAATATTTTTGAATAGAATTATAATAAAGAATCTATGTTAACTTTTGAAACTAGTTAAGAGAAAAATTGTGATTTTATAGTAATTTTATGTGTTATAATAACTATTGATTAGATAATATAATGTATGATTATAAAATTAATAAAAATATATTTAAAAAAAAAGAAATTACTACGTGTAGTGGTAGCACAAGGTATTTAATCATCACCACATGAATCATCAGCCTGCTTAGGTAGAAAGAACATAAAATATATTTATTTTATTAAAATTTCTGAACATAAAAACTTTCCTAAATGTCTATGAAAGTAAATAAACTAGACCAACATTTTAAAGAGGGTAAAATATAAGTAAAATATGATATACAGTCGGACCCCATATTCACAGAACCAATATTTGCAGATTCAGTTATCTGCAGCTGAAAAAATAGGGACACGAACCATAGAATCACCCTGGAAAATGCCTAGAGAGGTGCCCACTCTAGGAATCATTAGGTCCTCCAACTCAACTCTATGGTATGTTTGTACCAGAAGTCAATTTGTTTTAATAGGGTTCCCAATTATCCATTGTTTCTGGTATCTGCTATAACTTTGGGAAACCCTGAGGATACGGGGGTCTGACTTTATTTACCATATATAGTTATAAAAGTTTTTTAAAAATTAGCAGGAATCAGAGTTGGTACCTTTCTACCCAAAACTGCTTCTGATTCGAACTCCTCAGCCCTGCTGATATCATGGCCCTCTAAGTTAAACCCACATCCCATCCTGTCATGTCCTACCATGCTCAGGTGTTAATCCCAACATTTTCTACTCTCCCTTTCTAGCAATCAAATTAGCTTCCATCAAAGGGGGGGGAGCCATAAAACCAGACCTTTCCTCAACTTAGGTGCATGTCTAGATCTGTTGGACTACAACACCCATCTTCCCCACTCTGGAGGGCAGCAGATTGGGAGATTGCTGGCTTAGACGACTTGATGGAGGAGGAGTCTATTGACGCTGTCAGCAAAAAGAGCTAAGTAGAACCTCCTAGCCCAGGAGCAGTGTATCTCTGTTCATATGATGCTTTGGGGAGGACCAGGAGGCTTTTGCCTTCCTGTTATGCTGCTGAGCTTCTCAGAGCAATCTGGCTGGGCATGGTGGGTATATAGGGTTCCATCTATTGCCATTGCAATCTAGGTTGCACAGGAATTTCTAATGCAAGGGTGGGTAGCTGTCGCCCTCCAGATGGTGGTGGACTGCAACTCCCAGCCCTAGCCAGTGTAGCCAGGTGTGCAGCATACCTGAAGATGCTGTTCAACAACATCTGTAAGTTCCCCACAGTTGCTCTAACGCCTCCCTTTCAAGGGTCTTTCTTAGATGCCCTGGGACTACATAAGCAGACATGTGCAAATTTAATCCACTTGTGTAACAGAACTGAGGGCCCATCTATACGATTTTTAAAAAATCTGTTTGGGGGGTAAAAAATATGAATAGGAAGTCATTCATATGCATACGATCCGCCTACACGATTTTTACCCCCACTAAACTCCGTATGAACCCCTTCCCCAGCTGGCTGGAGTGAGCAAGCCAAACGGCAGTTTTAAATCTCCCGCAGCTTTTTTTTTTTTTTTAATTTAAAAAGGTGCCTGCTTTGTGGACATTTGGTTTTCCCTATTTACAAAGTAAAATAAAAATAAATATATATAAAATTCACGGACTTACCGGACTCTCGCTTGTCTGGGAATCCAACATGGCGGGTGCTCCCAATTCCCCTCCTTGCTAGCCCGCCTCCTCTACTCGGCCAGCCAATCAGATTACATTGTCTGTTCGTATGTGTGCGAACGGGGCGTCCAGACCATCAGCCATTCGAACAGCTGTACGGATTTCATGCCGAGATCCACTAGTCTTTCCGAACCCTGAATCCCTGTAGTTTACGGGGGATTCGCTAGCCCCCCTTCTGAATGACACGTATGAATCTGAACAGCCATGTGTACGGAAGAACGGTCTTCCGAATGGCATTCGTATTTTTTTTACCGTGTAGATGGGCCCTGAGTCTGGCTGTGCTTCTGTATGACAACCCTGACAGTCTGAATAAAGGATTGGTGAAGTATGTGCTTTTCTGAACTTGCAGCTTTGTGTGGGTGACAACCTCATAACCCAACTGCGCACACAATTGCATCCCTTGCAGAGGGTGTGGGGCAGAACCATCTGCAGATGGTCACAGAGCAGAATTACGCTTTCTGCACCCTGCTTGGGTCCCTGTGTTTCACATTAACAGCACATCCATCCCCTGAGCTGTGTGGACATGGGTGCATTTGTGTCTACCAGTGCATCAGTGTGTGTCCAATCCACCACCCTGCATGTGTGTGTGTGTGTGTGTTATCTCTGTGCTCACAGTCTGTATTAACTGAAGAGTGACAGCAGCTGAGGAGGGGTTTAAAATTCCTGTAGATAAATAATGCTGCAAAAAGCAACAACACCCCAGTCTCTCTGGATTTATTTTTAACGCTGCCAAAAATAGCTCTACCTCATCCAAGCTAAACTTAGCTTCCCTGCAGTGTCTGTTCAAAGAGATTTGGTTGGAGGACAGTTGGAAGCGCTGCAATAGAAAAGAAAACATTGAGCGGGTGCTTGATTTGATTGAAAGAGAAAGGCAGATGGTTCAGCCTGTTGTTGTTTTTCAGAGGCCAGATAGCATGCTTCGCTGACTTGCCCTAGATATGTGGAAGGTGGCTGTGATAACAACTGTGTACTCTTGGTGGGCTCAGAGGCACTCTTTCTGCATGCAGACAGCTCCAGTTTGGGCTTGATGGAAGTGTCCCTATGTCTTCAACAGAACTGGGGTGTGTTAATTTTGGAAGTACAAATCCCAGAATCCACCCCCACAAGCTGCCTTGTACTGCCTGAGGGGATTCTGGGAGTTTTACTCCCCAAAAAATTAACATTTCCAAGATGTTGTTTGAAAAAGAAATTGAAAAGAAGTGATGCAATCCGCTTCAAATTTAAGCCCAAACCAAAGTTTTCTAAGTCTGCCAACCTACATGTGCTTAACTTGGGTAGGAAGCTGAGACGGTGTGCCTTGCCCAAGGTCACCTGGTAGGTTTCCATGGCCGAGTGGGAATTCAAACCCTGGTCTCCAGTCGTAGTCCAATGCTCAAACTACTACATCATGGTAGCTCTTGACCAGGGTTTGAATCCCCACTCAGCCATGGAAACCCCCTGGGTGATCTTAGACAAGTCACACCCTCTCAGCCTCAAAGGAAGCAAAGCCTTTTTGCCAAAAAAAAAAAAACATGGTTTATGGGGTCGCCATAAATTGGAAATGATTTGAAGGCACACAACAACAACTATTAGGAAGAACTTCCTGACAGTAAAATTTGTTCGACAGTGGACTACATTGCCTGGGAGTGTGGTGGAATCTCCTTCTTTGGCGGTGTTTAAACAGAGGCTGGATGGCCATCTGTCGCGGGTGCTTTGATCGGGTATTCCTGCAGGGCAGAATGAGGATGGACTGGATGGCCTTTGTGGTCCCCTCCAACTCTATGAGTCTAGGAAATGCATAAATGACAAGGCAAGTGCTGAGTATGGGTCTTGCTAAATCTTGCTTGAAATAGATTTTCCTTGGGTTTTTTCCAGGCTGTGAGGCCATGTTCTGGAATAGTTTCTTTCTGACATTTCTCCTGCATCTGTGGCTGGCATCTTCATTCTCAGAATGAAAAACCCAAGGAAAAGCTATGGCTGCCAGCCCCTTGCTTGAAATGCTCAGTGATTTCCACATATTCTGTCTCTAGAGTGGGTTGTGGGATTTGATTTGATTTTTATTTTTTTAGTCACTAGACCAGTTTAGCCAGGTTGCTATGACAGCCACACATCTCCAAACTGGGCAGAGCCAACTGTCGAGTTCCTCCCTGGCTTCCCCCTGCCGCTGCTCAGAAGGGGCCCAGAGCCTTGGCCGTCCGTCCATGCCTCCCTTGAGGGAGCCCTTCTGTGCAGGCCAGCCTGGGCACATGTTCCACCTCCCTTGCTGGATGTCAGAGAGATTCAGGTGCCGTCAGCAGCAGCTCCGCTCAGGCACACATTCCGAAGGAGGCAAAAGACAGAGAGAGACAGACAAAGCACACCAAGGCCAGGCGGCACCTTCACCTGGAGTGACAGCTCAGTGGCAGACCTGGTTTTTAAAGACCTTCTGAAAAAGCAAGGACCCTGGAACCATAGAGCAGAACCAACGTGGCTTTAAAGACCCCAGCGTGGAGTGCCAGTCCTTGTTATCAGCCTTCCAGGGAAATCCAAGAGAATCTGGGAAACTTTTTTTGCTTTGACCGAAGAAGCTGCCTTGTTGTTCTTCTGCCTCTTGATGTTGGTTCCATTGATGGGACACCCGCATTAAATAGATCTCCCCTTTCTTGTGCTGGGTCTGTCAAGAACTCCCTAAAGACTGTGTGTTGCTCTCTGCGGTGACAGAGCCAGTGGCCACGGTGTGACGCCCTCTCCACTTCACCCTCTTGGTTCGTTCTGTGTACCTTTGCTTCTCTCGGAGTTTGGCCCAAAGGAAAGGAAAGGAGGTGGGAGGGGGTGCCCTGCCTTGCAGCATGAGGAATTCCTACACAGTCACCCTCCCCGAAGAACCCCCTGTCTCACCATTCCCAGGCATGCCCAGAGACCTGCGGACCAAAACTCCCATGCCAGGATCGCTGCTGGTCTCCACCTTCGTGGGTCTGGTACTCAATAAAACTAAGGTATGGACCCCTTCCACGCTCACACCATGCCAACCCAGCTCATGGCTTTGTTCGCTGGCACTGAGAAGGGTGGCCCCTTCTCAGCTTTGTAGGATGGAATCACCATGAGGTGTGGGAAGCTGAGGGTATGTGTTGGGCCATGTGCGTTTGAGGCTCTGCTACACAGGCTTTGTCTGTGGGCAGAGAAAGCTGGGCATGGTGCTTGTAGTAGCCCAGCTTGGTAGAGGCATGGTTCTCACTTATGCTCCGCCACTGATTTCATCACATGGACTTTGGACAGCTGCTGCAACTTCCAACTTTGCACTGGGAGAGGGTCAAAGCGAGGGTACTGCCTGCTGACAGCAAAACCAGCTGCCAAAAATAGCATTCTTTTTCACCTTAAAATACCCTGGCATACATATGTGTGCGTGTGTGAATATGAATGACAGGAGGTGGCAGAGATCAATGTAGAGAGAAGCCGTGGCAGAGAACCTGCCTTCCGTGCAAAGGGTTCCAGGTCCAGTCCTTGTCATCCCCAGGTAGGGATGGGAAAGACTCCTGTCTAAAACCTGGGAGAGCCATTGCCTGGCAGCATAGATCGGGGTTTCTCAACCAGGGTTCCCCAGAACCCTAAAATTCCATGAGATGTCGCTAGATCAACAGATCAGGATTAAAATAAATGAATGTCTGTTGTGGTTTTTTTAGCTGTAGATCTAAGCATTTTTATGCAGAGGTTCCCTGAGACCTGGAAATAGTTTCAAGGATTCTTCCAGGCTAAACAGGTCGAGAAAGGCTAGCATGGATGATCCCAAAATAGAAGGTCAGAGTCAGTGTAAGGTGTCTTCCTATGTCTCTGCTATCTGCTAGAGAATGAGATGGGAGAAAGCAGATCACCATGCTGCTGCTGTCAAAAATGAGATCTGCAAGACCTAAAAGGAGCAAGGAGACAATCCCCCAGCCACAGCTTTGTTCCCATTGTGGAAAACAGTACGAAGCAAAAGAGGACTGCCTCCTACTGTACACCTCCCAATCACTTCTACTGATAACATTGGGTTGGGGGAGAGCCAGTGTGGTATAGTGGTTTGAGTGTCAGACTACAACTCTGTACACCAGGGTTTGAATCCCCGCTCAGCCATGTAAACCTACTGGGTGACATTGGGCAAGTCACATTCTCTCAGCCACAGACGAAAGCAACAGGAAACCTCCTCTGAACACAAATTGCCAAGGAAGCCCTGTGAGAGGTTCGCCTTAAGGTCACCATAAGTTGGAAATGACTTGAAGGCACACAACAACAATAACCCCCTTTAGACAGAGCAGGGGCAGAATGAGGTGGGAGGGAAGATGCCCCCTGGACATCTGCTGGAATGTGGGCAGAAAGTTGATCAGAAGATTGGGCAAAGGGCTTCCAGTTTCTAGTTGTCTGGAGAGAGAGGGGGGGGGGGAAACCACAACTTTTAAAATGTTTTCTTTTCCAAAATTAAATTGATGGGGAAAAAATGCTGGGGAGGGAGAAGCCAGCGATGGATTTCTTTGAAAAAAGGACTGCTGCCTTGATTCTGGAACTGATCACAAATTCCTAGACTTCTTGTGTGCTCAGAAATACCCTGTGTCATTCAATTCTTAGCACCTGTTTGCCCACCTGAGTCTGTTATTTTGCTCCTGGCTGCAGTCAGTGGATTTCTGGACTCTAGTGGAAAGAAAAAGGTGGCTCCTACAATCCTGACCTCTCTCTGCTCACTCCTGATCTGGGAGGCACATTTTTAGATAAGATGCTGAGTAGTTAACCTGTCACCTTTTGACCCTCTCTTGCCATACTTAAAAAGCTTTTCATGCACAGCTAGGCATGGTGCATATGTGCATCTATTAATCTGCATTCTTTATGCCAAGGGCCATGCCTACTCCAGGAAAATTCAAAGGGCAGTCAGCATGGTTTGAGCGTTGGACTATGTCTCTGGAGACCAAGGTTCAAGTCTCCACTCAGCCGTGGAATCCCACTGGGATAACCTTAGGGAACACACACACACACACAGCCTCAGAGGAAGGTAAAGACAAACCTCCTCTGAACAAAGCTTACCAAAAAAAAATATCCCATGATGGGGTCACCATAAGTTGGAAACTATTTTGAAGACACACAATTCTGCTTCCCTGCAGTCAGACTCTTCCTGACCTCGTTGGGTCGGTACCCTTTTGGAACGCCTTTGTTTGGCCCTTACGTAATGGGCTCCCTTTCATGCTGGCGCACCTGTGGCTGAGGACAGGTCATTCTCCTTTGTTTGCCAGATGAATGGAGCTGGGGTGTTATATAAGAGTTGTCAGTTCCTTTCTCTTTCACCCTGTGAACAGCTCAGAGCCTCTGACTTCAGCTGGTTTGGCTACACACAGCAGCAACAGCTGAGGCAAGGGAGCTCCCATCCAAACTGGCTGGGAAAAGAGAGATTTTGCCTGACAGTAGCAGGCAGAGAGAGGAATGGTGATGGGGTGGGAGGATCTTTTTGGAAACAGATGATGGCCTACCCAAGGATCTAGCTATAGGGAAGGGGGAGCAAAATGAGGACATTCCCTCCCCCAGTAAGAATTCTGACCCTGTCCCCATGAAAATTTCCTTCAGTCCCTAAATTTCTAGCATTGTAGTAACTTAAAACTTCACATGAGCATTGAGAAATACAGTGTAGGCATCCAAAGGGGCAGTCAGAGTGACCAAGGGAATGAGAACGCAAGAAATAGAAGAGTTCTAAGTATGAATGATTTTCAAGGCCTCATTCTCTGCAATGGTAGAAATTTGGGGACTGAAGAGACATTTCATTTCGAGGCAGAACTCTTATTTGGGAGCAGTGTCCTCATTACACCTCCATTGCTACACCCCTGGGGCTGCCAAGGGTCAAGCGACAAAAGAATTGGACTGCTTTGGACTAGATGGCCTGAATAATACTAGAGGGGCCTAATAAACAACAACAATAATAACAACAATAATAACAGCACCTGATAATAATACCAATACAATTATGCTATCCATTAAACCTTCCTGGAGGGGGAGGGAAGACTTTTCTCCTGCTTCTTCCTGCAAGTTTATGGCTGGAGCGGATTAAATGGCAATGTGCAGGCCAAGCCAGCCAACCAGCCTTTGCCTTCACTCCTGTCACATGGCCATTCCACTGCAGGAAAAAGGTGTGCCAAGCTGCTTTCAAACCTTCGCAGATCTCCTGAGAGGACATTGCAGACGCCTAGGGGTTCCCAGACCACAGGTTAAGAAACACGGCTATAGAGTGATGGTAGAGCTGAGGGCCACATTGTCAGGCAGGACACATGTGGCCATAGGCCCACACGTGTACCCAGCTGTGATGTAGACAATATTTGCCCCAGGAGATAAATGGTCTGACTGAGTGGGTACCTGTACTGAGCTGCCATTGAAGATCAGAGTTTCTGGGTCCTGAAGGAGTAACTTCTGGGTTTGCCTATCTTTAGCATCCTGTACTGTACTAGGTAATTTTCAATATAGGATGCCAGCAGTGCAGGTGTGTGCACAGGTGAAGCCAGGAGTGCAGTTTGTGTGGGATTTCCTCTGTTTCAACATCCCTTTCTTTGTAGAAGAGCACCAGTGCCTCAAGGCAAGAGATGGCTTTCCCCAATCCTCTCTCACCTTCTTCCTCTTGATCTCCATGAGCTGGCTTTTCCTTTTGGGCCTGCCTCTTGCCCAAAGCGAAGGAATGTGGTCTGGCTTCTCCCGCTTGCCTTGGAGATGTGCCATTCCCCAAAGAATACTCTCGGTTCCTGGTCTTCTCCCTCCTTGAGGAATTTCCTCTCCACTCCCTTGGGCTGGGAAACGTCTTGGGAAAGAGGCAGATGAAGCAGGGAGAGGAATGGTCCAACCCCAGTCATATTTATTGAACGCTTGTCCTCTGTCAGTGCCAGATTTCCACATAAGCTAAATCGACTTAAATTGTTATTTGCCATCAAGCCAACTTATGGTGACCCCCATGAATGAGACACCTCCAAGACACCCAGATATCAACAGCCCTTTGCACAGGTCTTGCAAACTCAGGGCCGTGGCTGTCTTGAATGAAGCCATCCACCTGTCGTGTGATTTTCCTCTTTTCCTACTGCCTTCCATTTTAGCAAGCATTGTCGTCTTTTTCCACATCATCTCATTAGGTGTCCAAAGCACAATAGCCTCAATTTGGTCATCTTGGCTTCAAGTGAAAGTTCAGGCTTGATTTGCATTAGGACCCATTTATTTGTCTTTTCGGCAGCCCGTGTTTTCTGTAAATGGCCAGCATCACAATTCCAACAAATTGATTCTCGTCCTGTCGTTTTTCTTCACTGTCCAACTTTCACAACCATACTTAGAAATCAGAAAGACTATGACACAGTTGATTCTGACTTTGATATTTAATGATATCTGTCTCCGATTATGTCAGGCCTCTAAAGATAAGACATTTTACTAGATCAGAAGTTTTATATAATTGTTTGAATAGTACTTTTGTGTGTGTGCATAATGATATGGAGCTTCTTAAACTTGCTGTAGGGATTCTGCCTTGCTTAATCTGGCCCTGCCACCATTTTTCACCCTTCACGGGTCTTTGTTTCTTAAGGTGTTCATTTTACCTGACTTGACAGGGTCAGACAATCCAATGGAAATATATCTAGATATCTATGGAACCCAGTTCTAACAAAATGGGATCCCTAAGGCAGGGGTGGGCATTATACCACTCCCTAGATGTTGTTGGACTGCAGCGCCCCACATTCCTCACTATTGGCAGTGCTGACTAGAGCTGATGGGAGTTGTCATCCAGCAACCTCTGGAGAGCTGCATAATTCACACCCCTCCCTAAGATGTTGAGGCGGGATTGTTCCACATTGATTGTTTTTAGGATAATAATTGGCTAATGGTTAGGTCCTAAGTATCCACTGAGGAGCCAGACCTTGGGCCCTTTCACACTACATGATTATGCGCTGTGAGTCCACTTTAGCTGCCATGGCAACATCCTGTGGGAGCCTGGGATTTGTAGTTTAAGGAGAGACATTTAGAGTTCTCAGATAGAGAGGTCTGGTGCCTCTCCAAACTATAGGTCCCAGGAGTCTATGGGATGCAAACAATATGGAATCATAGTGCTATATTTGTGCAGCGTGAAAGGTCCTCTTGTTCCTTAGAGCAGCATTTTTCTGTTGCCAAGAGAGATCACATTTCCTCCGTGCTCAGAGCGCACACTTTTGATGCTAGGAAAATACAGTTTGTTCTCTCAGCCGGCATTTTTCTTTAGCCACCTGTCAGCTCATATCCACCTCTCTGTTTTTGGTTCGGGTGATCTGGTACCACCCAAAAAGGCAAGCCTTCCTGGTTTCATCTGTCTCACAATAAGAGGTATTGAGAGCTTTGGAAAAGTTACTTTTTTGGACTAAAACTCCCTAAATCCCCCACCCGACATTTTTAGTTTAATTATTTAGGTCCCTTTCACACTACACAATTATAGCAATGTTATTCTACTTTAACTGCCACGGAAACATCTTGTGGAATCCTGGGGTTGTAATCTGGTGACGCACTAGAGCTCTCTAGCTGCAAATTCTAAATGCCCCTCTCTAAACAACAAATCCCATCATTCCATGGGACATTTCCACGGGAATTAAAAGTAGAATGTCGCACTATAATTGTGCAATGTGGAAGGGCCTGAAATCTTCACATTTCTGTCTCCTCATCCTTCCGTATGAGGTAAGTTTGGCTAAAACAGAGAAAGGAACCAAATCCACACTCCTTCCTATGGCTCCTTCCTATGGAATCCTGGGATTTGTAGCTTCTTCCTATGAGTCCTTCCTATGGAATCTTGGGATTTGTAGTTCCTTACTATGGAATCCTGGCTCTTTCCTATGGACTTTGTAAAAAAGGAGCTTCTTTGTCAGAGACGTTGGCGTGGTATTAACTGAGCTATGCCTCTGCTCTTAATCTTTATATAGTAATAAGACCAAGGTGGGGTGTATTCAGATAAAATGGCATACCCTCCAACTCTTCTCATTTTGGAGGGATAATCCTGATTAATCCTCTGTCAGCACACTTTCTCAGCTGTCTTTAAAATGTCCCAGTTTCTCTCTCCTCCTTCGACTTCCCCCCTTTGTCCTCAGCTTACTTCCATTTGCTGCAAACTGAGACAAAAGTGCAAAATTAGTTTGCATCCTGTTAATTCAGCGGAAGGGAGAGGAGGGGAGGCACTGAATCTGGCCCTTCCCAGGAGGCTCAGGCAAAAGCAAACTGCTGCAGCCTCTCCTAGCTTGCATGTTCTTCCTCCTTTTTTGCCATCTTGACCCCACTCTGTTGTTGCTTGGTCACACATGTCCCAGTTTTAATCTGTGAAATGTTGGAGGGTATGTAAATAGACATGCTCAGGCCTTGGCTTTGTCTGATCTCCTACTAATGGCCTACTCCCTGCATTCTCTCTGGTCATTAGTCCCTTGACCTTTATCACACACCTTGATTACTGGTTTTAAAAGGTGGATGAAAAGCAACTAAATTGGTGGCTGTTAAGGGGTTTGCGCTTTTGCTCTTTTATTAATTTCCCTCTCTTCTTTCTGCACTCCCCCGGACTCCCATAATTCAAGACCTGTTGTTGTGTGCCTTTGAGTAATTTCTGACTTATGGTTTCCCTAAGGTGAACCTATCATGGGGTTTTCTGTGCAAGGTTTGTTCAGAGGGGGGGTTGCCTTTGCCTCCCTCTGAGGCTGAGAGAGTATGACTTGCCCAAAGTCACCCAGTGCATTTCCATGGCTGAACTGGGATTCGAACCCTAGTCTCCAGAGTCCTAGTCCAACACCCAAACCACTATACCATGCTAGCTGTGCACCTCCCAAGAAATGGAGGAAGGGGTACAATTATTCGCACACCACTGTGTATGCACAGAGAGACGCGCACACAGTGTGAAGCTGTGTTGTTACAGCCAAGCTTTGTGCCATTTGGAGCGGGTCTATTTTAGGCGGTTGTCATGGACAAGAGGGGGTGCTGCTTTCTCTCCTACACGCACACGCTGAGCGCTGCTATTTTGGAGCTGCTGGTGCAGCAGCCCGCCTCCCTTTCCCCTTCTTTTCCTCCTCCTCAGTTTCTGGGGTGCCAGCAGTGAAGGCAAAAGGTACAACCGAGCTCCAGCTTTAACCCCCCACCGAGTCCCCAAATACAGATGAACAGCAAGGAAGCAAACTAGAACTATCGTGTTCCTTCAAGTCATCTCCAATCGATGGATACCTTAAGGCGAACGCCTCACAGGTTTTTCTTGGCAAGATTTGTTCAGAGGGAGGGTTGCCTTTGCCTTTCTCCAAGGCTGAGAGAATGTGACTTGTTCAAGGTCACCCAGTGGGTTTCCATGGCTGAGCGGGGATTTTAACCCTATATACGAAGGAATAAAATGTGGATTGGTGCACAGTAATGCCAATTCACAACAGCTTCCATTTGTTTCCATGATTTTTTTCTCCAAGATCACTGGTGTGCAAAGCTATCCACGTTTGCTCCTCGAATGGGCATACTAGCGAATCAAGATGGCAGGTGCAAGTGAATTACTCGTGGTTTTATTCTCCCCGGGTTGCCACTGCCAAAACAGTATTTATTTTAAAAAATCCAAGGTGCAGAAGAGTGATTTTCTGCTTTAATTACAAACAAACACCGTTTTAGTGTACAATCACTATGGCGAAAATCCAACATGGTGGTTCCGGGCACTGCCTTGTTTGCAAGCTCCACCCCCGTGCATGTCCAACCAATCCACCAGCTATCCACTTTGGGAATGTGTAGCAATGTGATTTGGTTGTCCTAGCGGGGGTAGTGTGCATTAAAAAAAATACGGAAAAGACCTAAAGTCTTTTGGCTCCCCCTCCTTCTGAATATCACGATTCAACACAGGATCTCATTAAGACAAATGAAATTCCCCATGAATTCCATGATGAGTTTTTTTACCGTCTAGACAGGCCCCTGGTCTACAGATTTGTAGTCCAATGCTCAAACCACTGCACCACTCTGGCTTTCAAATTAGAACCATGCCTGGGTTCATTCAAGGATACAATGCAAGGGAAAGAGCCCCTGGCACCATGTTCCCCCATCAAGTTAACTCCAAGGAACCCACTTTAGGGTTGCCCGATAAAACTATCCCAGGCTTTGAGACTTCAAGGCCCAAAACCTTCTGCCTTAGGGCGTAGCCCCTGGGGTTGTCATTCAGAATCAGCTGCAGCTATACAGAGTATGCATTCAAATCAAAATTACCAAGTGTAACCAATGAGGGGAAGGTTATATATACACACACACTCACACAAGCACATGAACAGGGGGTTGGACTGGATGGCCCTTGTGGTCTCTTCCAAGTCTATGATTCTATGATTCTGTGATTCTAATTCTGCAGTTCAGGGGGCAGCTTGTAACAGGACAGTGATAATAGTCTGAATCCACACACACCCACAACTGTGCTCCTTGGGAGTTGCAAAGAAACAGTGGGGAAGAGTTTCCTCCCCTCTCTTCATAGCTCCAATTCTTCCCCCTCTTCAAGAAGACTGAGCAAGGCCAAGCTGACCTCTGTCCCAGCACTGGCAACCAGCTGGATGTGCTCCAAACACTTGGGGCAGGAGTTCACATCCCGGGTCCAATCAACTGGCAAGGTATTGCTGCATCCGCTGATGCCAAAAAATGTGCCAAGGCCGGCCACTCACCTGGCTGCCGGCATGGTGCTGTACAGGAGACTTTACCCCGGGCTGGGCCAACTCCTTCTCCAAGAGGTCAGCCAAGTGCATTGCAAGGAGATGCACGCCTCTGGGAACTCCTTTGCACCATGTGTTCCTTCCTCTCCATGCCTTTGTACAGGAACGTGAAGCCTTTTCTTTCTTCCATTCTTAATTATTTGTTGCTTTAAAACATTCCGGCCACATTTGTCCTTGTTTGTCCTTGAAAATGGTGTCTGAATAAAAATAAACCAAAACCAAGGAGGGAAAAAAAACAAAAAAACTTGGAGGCAGAGCATGGAAATAGCTAGAAAAGGGCACGACATAGGAATAGCATGGGTGTTTTAAAGATTAAATGCCTGGTAAAAAAAAAACATATTTTTTTAAAAAAATAAACCTGTTGCCTGAATGCTTCTTAGAGTAACTCCACACAGCATAATTACAGAAGTTTGATATCACTGTAATTAGCCTTTGGAATCCTGGGATTTGTAGTTTGGTGAGACACTTATTATTTTTCTCATATGCTTTCCTGAACTGTAATATTAGACTTCCTAGCAGATAATTCTAAGTACCTTATGAAACTAGACATCCCGGGATTCTGTATGATGGATCCAGGGCAGTTAAAGTGGGATCAAAGAGCAACCGCATTGTAGTGCAGATGCACCCTTGGTGTCCTAGCTCTGAAAATGTAAATCTTTGCAAATTTCGTCCTCATAAGCAACAACAAATAATTTTGCTATATTTCCTCTCCACTGTGAGAAAGTCCTCAAAAATTGCAGTTTGGGATTTATTCATTACAACGCAAGCATGTGGGGGTTTTACACAGAAAACAGCCCACACCGAAATGTCCTTTTATATGTAGCAGTGTTCTTTTTTCCACCGAAAATCATGTTTTCTGAGTTAGAAACTTGCTTTCCATGCACAAAATGTGAAAACATGTGTATTTTTCAGGCAAAAAAAGGTCCCAACCTGCAGAGATCTAGTGTGTCCAGCATTCTCCTCAACCAATTTTCCCAACACTCAGGAAATGCAGCTTTTATCTGTCATGTGAATATTATCAAATATTCTTTCCATCCTCTGTTGGATGGGGTTACACACCCCTTGAAGATGTACATCCACAGCTTGGGCCCTGACCCTGGATGCTCAGGTTTCTGCAGTGGCCAGGCATGCATTTTGCACTGTTGAAGCTAGTGCCGTGGTTGCATCTATTCCTTGGGACATCTGAATTGGCCATGGTGACACATGCCTTAGTTACACCCCAATTGGATTACTGCAATGCATTCTCCGTGGGGCTGTCTTTGAAGAATGTTCAGAAACTTCAGCTGTTCGAAAGAGGTGCAGCCAGATTACTAATGGGTGCTACTTACAGGGAGCATACAACTCCCTTATTGCAACAGCGCCACTGGCTGTTGTTCTGTTTCCCGGCACGATTCTAAGTGCTGGTTTTGACCTACGTATATAGCCCTATCTGGCTTAGGCCCAGCTGTTTGAAGGACTGTATCTTCTCTTTTGAGTCTGCCCGAGCTCTAAGATCTGTAGGGAGGGTACTTCTTTTTGTCCCACAGCCTTCATAGCCACAGTTGGTGGGAACACTGGCGAAGGCCTTCTCTGTGGTTGCTCCCACACTTTGCAACCCCCTCCCTAAGCAAGTCAGGATGGCTCCTTCTTTGTTTTCCTTTCAGTGACAAATTTAAGACCTTTCTTTTCCAGCAAGTGTTTGGAAACTGATTTTAACAAACGTGGCTTTTGTGGTGCTGTACTGTTTATAATCTGTTTTAAAGATAGATTTTAATTGATACTGTTTTAATCTTGATTTTGTATGTTTTTTTTAACTATATGTGTTTGATTGTATTCTCTGTCTTTTTGTAAGTCACCTAGAGTCCCAGCCTGTGAGAAAGGCAGGATACAAGTAAAGAGATGGGAGGATGGATGGATCCCTATCCCAAAATGTAGCAGATTGATGGGCAGATGAGTTCTATCTGTCTGTGTACAAAGTGGGGTGTTGGGGTGGGGACACCCATTTCACCTCACTATCTCTATGCATCCTCCAAGCTCCAGATGTCTATTGTTCATCAGAAGGAAGAGCCATTTGCAGCGGCAGTTGGCGGCTTCTATGTCGCCATGTTATGTCGCTATGTTAGCAGGAGGTGAATTTGTTCCAGTTTTTAGTCTCAACTTTAAAGCAGTGTCCATGGTGCTGAACCCTGTCCCCCAAATGGGTTCTAGTACCTGGAAGTGAGTGGAGGACTGCCAAGGAATACCAGATGCTTTACGCTATGTTTCAGGGGATTGTTACAGCAAATCACCCCTGAGTATTCATGGGGTTGCCATAAGCCAAAAGGCAACGCAAAGCCACATACAGACACACATCTTTGACATCCAGTTTTCTTCCCCTGGGACTCACTGGGGGGGGGGTGGCTACATAGGGTGGCAAGAAACTAGAAATCTACGGTACTTCTGGTTTTAAAAAAGGTGTAATTTCATTTCTTATGCTAAGCAGATTGCCTTCCTTTAATTTTTAACAGAAAAGGGCCAGTATGTGGAAGTCTGAGGCCATATGTGAAAACTTTGCCCATTCCTGGCCTAGAAGCTTTTGCCTTTTTGACCTGGGAATCCCAGATGTGTGGAAACACCATTCCCCCCTTTGTCTTGTGTTTCCTGGAGGTTGGTCCCGTTGACGCAGACACCAATCCAGAATGGCTACATTCTCACACATCTCTTCTTTCTCCACAGAATTCCAAAACGGTCCAGGGGCTGACGGGCCTCCGTAACCTCGGCAACACTGTAAGTCCACTCCTGCTTCATGCTTTCACATGGATGCTTTCACATCCTTCCCACTGCTCAGGAGAACCATGGGAATTGTAGTTTGGGGGAGAGAGGGCGTGGGGTCATTCCTTGGTTAGCTTCCCACAAAGAATGCTGGGATCTGCAGTCTGAGGGTGCTGCTCTCAACAGCACCCTCAACTGCAGTTCCCAGCATTCTTTGTGTGAAGCTACCCAAGTTAAAGCAATGTAAAATACTGTGTAGCACTTATATAGCACTTTGGGGGTATTCAAAGACTTGCACATACATTGGTTCTGGGGAACCTAGGGCCCCCCTCCAGAAGTTCTTGGGTTTCAGGTCTCATCAGCCAACTGTGTTCCTGGCAAAGCTTGGGAAAGTTGCTTTGGACTACAATTTATAGAATCCTCAGCCACTCCTTTCTGAAGGATTCTGGGAGCTGTGGTCCAAATGTAACTCTTCCATCCTTTTTTCCTAGGGATGTAGATGTCCTACAGAGTCCTTATTCCAGCCCACCAGGTGCTCCTGCCATGGCTTCTGCTGCTGTGCTCTCTGTTGCAGGAATTATCCCCATTTCACAGATGGGAAGGCTAAGGCAAACAGAGAGGAGCTCTTCTGAAGCCATCTAGAGAGATTATGGCAGAGAAAAGAAGCAAACTGAAGACTTCCCCATTCATAACCCCACCTCTTAAATCATAGCACGGCATAAAAGCTCTCTTTATCACTTATATAAAAAAATAATAATACATGTTTGTAATTTAGGTACAGCCTCTGTCTGAGTTGCCACAGGGATTCCTTCCCTCCCTCCCTCCCCACACACACACCGACACACACCCCCTCGCCCTTGCTTTTAGTCCCTCCTGGCCAAATCCACTGCTTCTGTGAGGTCACCTTGCAGGAAGAGTTAACAAGATTGCAGCATTCACCTCTCAAATGCTGGTTTATTGGGTTCCCAGAACTTCAGGGCAACAACATGTGCTTATTAGTGTGGGAAAGTGGCCTCACTCTCTTGTACACCACACCCCAATAACGCCCTGGTCAACTGAGCCAAGTGAACCCGGCCAAGCGGATGGTCATGGCCAGATTAATATTTTTGCAAGCAGTGCAGGCCTCCTCTGAGTCTGTTAGATGGGTGTGCAGGCAAACAGAGGAAGTTTCAACACGTCTTCCCTCATCTGTTTGCAACTCAGTTCCTCTTCTTTGATGACACTGCTGGGAATCCCCTTGTTGCAATGTGCCTTCAAGTCTTGCCTGCTTTTTCCCCCTACACACACACACACAAAGAAGCTCTGAAGACAATTGTGTTAATGTCTCGGGGAAACTGTCATGCAGTTGCCTATCATCCCAGCAGCAGTATAGGTATTGAGGAGGGGGGCAAAATGCAAGCATTGCCTCTCCAAATAATTCTGTCCTCCCAATGAAATTTTCCTTCAGTCCCCTGATTTCTAGCATTGCAGAGAGTGAGACATGGGAAATCATTCACACCTAGAATTGTTCTGTCTCCTTTGTTTCCATTCCTTTCCTCATTTTGCCTGCCTCTTTTCATTGGCTACCTAAACCATATTTTTGAATCCTCTACTGAAGTTTTAAGTTATGCTAGAAATTTGGGGACAGAAGGGAAAAAATTATTTCGGGTGGCAGAATTCTTATTTGGAGGGGACAGGCAATGCCTCCTTGTAACAACACTCTTCAGACTAAATACCCTAAAAGCACCAGACCCCATCTGATCTTGGAAGCAAAGCAGGATCAGTCCTGGTTAGTACTTGGATGGGAGACCACTAACAAATCCCAGGTGCTGTAGGCTCTGTTTCAGAGGAAGGAACTGGCAAAACCGCCTTGAGTATTCTTTGCTTGAAAAAGCCCTATGAAATTCATGCAGTCACCATAAATTGAGAGGTGACCCACAAAGCAACAACACTTCTGCATCCCACCCAGACTCAGTAACTCTGGGCTAAAGGAGCAGTGACGATAAATGCATATTTGCCTTTAAAATGTTGGATGGGATGGGCAAAGTGCAGGTCACAGGTTGCATGTAGCCACTAGGTCCCACTCCCCCCCCCCGAAGCCTCCAGGAGGGGCAATTCACCTTTTAAAGAGGCTGCAGTACAGTATTTAGCTTTTAAAAAATTAGCCATTTTTCAAAACCAGAAGTGAACTTACTGGTGGTTTTGCAGTTGTTGTTCTTGCTGCTTTGCCTTTTTTGTAGCAGTGTTCCAGAGGCAGAAAATTGTCTCCAACCCCAAAAACTCACTGCAGTTATTAACCCCTGCTCTAACCACTACAACCCATTGGTCCTCCTTCTTTACCTATGACAGTATTGATATTTATCACCCCTCCCAGCAACTGATACATCAGCATTTTTTTCACCCTGTATTTTAAATACAAAGTTGTGTTTCATTGTGTAAAGACATGTGGTTGTTCGTCCCTTAGACACACACATTCCCCAAGTTCTGCGTCCAGAAAGAGGAGGAATCTAAGTTAAAAGACCAAAGAGTTTATGGGCATTTATAAAATGGCATTAAAAATATTTTATTGATAAATTCAACATTGCTTATAAGCAAACATAATCTGATGTTTCCTTAATTAGCTTTCATTTACATCATAAATAAAACAACTTTTCTCTTTTTACCATTGCAGTCTTCATTCCCTTCATATTACAACCATATCCATTCATATTACAATCTTTTCATTTCTTCCCTTTCTTCTCTCTTTTATCTACATTCTGAATCCACATTTTCTATCTTCATACCCTCTTATTCAGTTTCTTGTACCCTCGCACATACTTTACCATCCAATTCATCCTCTTTTCCTCATCCATTATTTCTCTTATAAATTTTGTTCAGTTTGTTAGGGACCCATCTACTTTAAATAAGCTAAATTACATCAATTCTAAATCTTAGGTGATCTATACATGATCTATTGTGTACAATGTGATGTACTGTATATATAATATATCACGTTGTCTTTACATTATTTCTAACATAACCTACTTTAATTAACCACAAATCACACATACCAGTCCATTCATTTGATGTCCTAACATAACAGTTCCTGTATTTACTCTATTATTAAAAAAACAGTCTAATCTCCATAATGCATCTTGGTTTGACAATTCTACTGTTATCATTTCTATTTCACCCATTGGCCAGCCATTGTTTTCTTCATCAACATTCCAGTAGTAGTTCCTTCTTACGTTATCCAGTAAGTTGTATACAGCACATATACTAAAATAAAATAGCCTTTGAGGGATTGGATTTGACCCACCTCTCCTTGATACCCAGCTGCCTGTGTAAGGCTTTTGCTTTACTTCTGTTTATTCTTGTCTATCCCGCAGTGTTTTATGAACTCGATCCTGCAGTGTCTGAGTAACACCAAAGAGCTTCGGGATTACTGCTTGCAGAACCAATACGTCCGTGACCTCAACAACAACAGCCGAATGCAGATGGCCCTCATGGCAGGTAAGGGCTTGTGCGAATGTGCCAAGCAGGTGCATGCACACACAGCAGGGCACGTACAGACACCACCTCAACAGGAGTATAGGTGGGGAAAAGCAAAGTGAGGGCATTGCCTTCTCCAAATAAAAATGTTGCCTGCCGAGATGCAATTTTCCTTCCTTCCTCACTTTTCTAGCAGTGCAATAACTTAACACTTCAGTTGAGCATTTAAGAAATACATTTTAGGCCTCCAAAGAAAAGGGGCAGGCAAAGTGAACAAGGGAATGCAAACACAGCAAATAAAGAAGAGTTTGATGTGGAAACTATTTTCAGTGTTTCACTTTCTCTAATGCTAGAAATTTAGAGACTGAATGAAAATTTCACTTACTGGGTGGGCAATGTTCTCATTTCCACCCACCCACTCCCCGTTAACTACACCCTCTGTAGGTGCACTCTCCCTTGCAGAAGCCAGAGACTGGAAACATTACTGTTTTGGACTACAACATTCAGAAGCATGGCTGTTGTAGCCCAAAACGGTGACTTTCCCAAGCTTGGCAAAAAACCACTTGTGGGGGTGTGGATCTAACTACATGGGGCTCCAGAAAGAAGTGGGAGGACTCATATGGTGCTTTGCAGCAGGAAGGAAAGCCCACAGTTCCTCTGCAGTAGTGGAAAAAAGAGAAACAAGATTCAGAACAGTACTGGGGGGAAAACTACTAAGGGACTTTTAACGGTTTTTTTAAAAAAAGGAACTCTTTTATTCTTTGTCTCCTTTTAGCCCTGCCATTTCTCTCTCCTTTGCATCAGATCACCAAGCCAAATACTTGCCCCCAAAGCCCCAAGTGGGGAGGGTAAGGTTGATGAATCCCTTGAATATATTTATCTGGGAGCTTAACTATCCGAATTCTACCTTTTTTACTTCCACCAGCACAAGCTGGAGCTAGACACACACACGCACCAGCCCAATTTGTAACTGGTGGGTTGCATTTGGTGTTGCTCTAATGCAAACATGATTCAAACCAGACTTCAGGCTCATCGACACAAGCCAGGTTATGCCAGCGCACCACCTGCATATCCCGGTTGCAGATCTGGCTCTTTCTTCCCGGTTCCCTGTACAAAACGAGAGGAAGTCCTGGCCAGCATACCGGCCTATTGCTGCAGCTGCCACTGCTGCCATTTCCCTTGCTGTCTCAGAAGGCAGGAAGGAGGCCCACAAAGCTATGACTCTATGATTCTAACATGTGGCCGAGCCTTCTTGCCTTCTGGGAGAGCTAGGAAAACAGCAGCAGCAAGGGTTAGCTTTCCATGGCAGGCCCCTGCGGACACATAGGGACCGATCCATTGTTTGCCAGCATTAACAGAGTAAACAGTGTATTGTTATAAACTGCTGTATTGGCCTGTACCCCACCTTCCCCGCGTCTCTGCCCTGGGATGGTGAGGACTGCCTGGGGGCAGAACCGGGCAAATACCCTGCATTGTATGGGCTGCAAGGCTCTGAGATAGCGGCAAGACAGGATATTTAGCCTGTATAGGCAAGCCCTTCAGGTCTTTTTCTTGTTTGTATGTATGTATGTGCAAACAAGCACGAAAATGGTTGCCAAATGTATTCCAGCTATTTTATAGACTGTATATGCCTCCATGAGCCTGACTGATTTTTAAGATCTTTGTGTGCGGGCTCTGCCTCTCTCCTGCCACCATCCCAGGAGAGAGCCGCCTTGGTGGCTGCTCCTAAGTTGTGGAATTCCCTCCCAGGGGAGGCTCGATTGCCCTCCTCCTTGCTCTCTTTCAAGGACCTTTTTATTTAGGTAGGGCATTAGTTTTAAACTTACTGTGACAGATCTTTCATTGGGGTGCACTATGCTTTTTTTTTAAAAAAAATAGCTGTGTTACAATGTGTTATTAAACTGTTTTAATGTAGTGCTTTTATAAGAATTGTTTATTCAGGGCTTTTTGTATCAAATAGGTTTAACTGTATTTTGTTTTTAATTTGTTGTAAGGAACTTTGTGTCCTGTACCAGCAGAAAGGCAGGGGGTTGAATAAATTAATGAATAAGTGGATTTCATACCCCCACATACAACTGTCCAGATCTGGCAGGGACCACCCCTATGAACCCTCTGCCATCCTACTTTTTCAGCTGCTCTTAAAATGTCCCCATTCTTCTCTCCTCTTCCCACTTTTCCCCTTTCTTCTCAGCTTAGTTAAGTCACTGCTAACTGACTTCAAAGTGCAAAAGTCATTTTTACTCAGTTAACTCCACAGCATGGAAGAGAAGAGCTATGGGATCTTGCTCTTCCCAGGAGACTCAGGCAAAAGCAAACTGCTGCAGCCTCTCCTAACTTCTGTGTTCTTTCTTAATAACTTTTGCCATCTTGACCACACTCTGATGTTGCTTGACCACAGGTGTCCCAATTTTCATCTATGAAATGTGGGAGGGCATGGGACTTGTTTATCATTTATTTTCAAATGTATTATTCTATGTCAGGCCATCCTCGCCTTACAAAACTAACCTCTTGGGCTTCTCTCTCTTCCTTTTCTCTCCCTGCTTCGGCTGCCCTCCTCTTTCCTCCAGAGTTCGCCAAGCTCATCCAGGCCTTGTGGACGTCCTCTCCGAACGAATCTGTGAGTCCTTCTGAATTCAAGACACAGATTCAAAGATATGCCCCCCGCTTTGTTGGTTACAAGTAAGAGAGGTTCCCGTCTCCTTGTTTTTTCACTTTCTGTGGACCTCAGGGAATTTTTTTCAAAGGGTGGGGGGGACTGGTTACATAGTCAGTTATTCATATTAAGGCCCAACAATGCTTTCATCTTGGGCTAAGCTTTGGGTTTATACCATTCGTCTTCAAAAACAAATTGCTTGGGAAAATTACTGATTTTGGATTCCCGCTCCCAGGATCACCACTGCCATGGAGTTGTAGTCTAATGTGTAACCCGTGAGTGAAATATGACGCGGCTTCCTCCGTTCTGTCACGGACGTGACACGGAGGGGTTCGGCAGAGGAACGTCGTCATCCAAAACTGCTCCTGTGCCGCGCGGCAGCAACGGAGCTGTTTTGGAATATATAGACCCAAAAATCGCGTCTGAAAATCTCCATAGTCAGTTATTCATATTAAGGCCCAACAATGCTTTCATCTTGGGCTAAGCTTTGGGTTTATACCATTCAAAAACAAATTGCTTGGGAAAATTACTGATTTTGGATTCCCGCTCCCAGGATCTCCACTGCCATGGAGTGGTAGTCTAATGTGTAACTTTCTTCCCAGCTCTTCTCAGAATCTGGAGAGAAACATGAATAACTGGGCAGCTAATGCTCCTTTTACTTAGGACAGCCTCAGCCCCCGGACTCCATTTTGTGGCTCCTGAAGTCTCCAAAGCCTCACAACCTTCCCAAAAATATTTTTTTTAAAATATTTCAGTGTCATTTGCAGGCATTTTTCAGCTCAAAACCACATGGAAAGCCCTCCCCCAAATGTACTAAAACACCTATCCCCCTACACAAACAACTCCTCAGAGTTTCCCAGCACCCCAAAATACCTTTATTTTTGTCCTTAAAATGTCAACAGGAAGTGATGCAACATAACTCCAGTTTGCTCTTTTGGGAAGGATTCTGACAAAGGTAGTGGTATTTGGGAGCATTTTCACAAGGTGTGACATTTGGGAGGGCTGGAGAGGGAAAATTGGCCCCTGGCCCCATGCAGTTGCACCACCCCAATTTAGGAATAAGTTCCATTCAGCATCACAGGAGCTGTTCGGTGTATCTATGGCTAAAATCAGGATGTTTGCTGCCACTCCATGTAAGGGCAGAGAGAGAGTTATCGCAGAATAGAATGTGGGATTAGGAGGAAGGGTGATTAGTCCTACCTATATGCTCTGCCCTTCTTGCAAAAAAAAAAAAAAGACAAGCATCACCTCTCTGGGTCATTTTCCCCCTGGTATCAAACCTTGACTCAGAGGGAAAAGATGGGTTACATTAGGCCATAGCTAGCAGGCATATTTTTTTCATCCATTCTTACTCTAGAGAAGGCTCCTAGAAATGGCAAATCCCCTCCCTCCCACCTTTTTTTGACCTTGGAAAAAAATTTCAGGTAGAGCAGGGGGGTTGCACAAAATAGGCAGGGGGCCCTGTGGTTTCCACCCGTGATGTCTCTCTCTCTCTGGCTTTTCTTTGCAAACGAAGATTCAGGACATCCCGCGTTTTCTGCAAGCGCGCTGATGATTAAAAAGGCCAATCCAAGATTAAAAAGTCCGGTTGCAGAAAGCACAGCAGAAGGTCTCATTGGGTGATGTTTCTGGGTTGTGATTCTTTCTGCGTTGTCGTTTCTCTTCAAGACTTGTTCGGCGTGAGTTCTCAAATAAGGCTGCAGCATTGTGGATAGTGCACCTCCATGCCTCCTGATATGAAGCCAGGGCGGACCATTGTTGGTGATCAATTTGGCCGAGCCTGAGATGTTGTTTCAGGGAGTCCTTGTATCGCTTTATTGGAGCGCCCCTCTTATGCTGATGTAGTACTGTATAAATGCAGGCTCCTCTGTCAGGATCACAGTGGAGCAAAAAGTTGAAGCACCCCTAATTTCTTCTATGCTAGCACTGTGTTCTTGTTGTTGTGTGCCACCAAGTCATTTCTGACTTCAGAGAGGCTTTGCCCTTGCTTCTTGTGAGGCTGAGAGAGTCTGACTTTCCCAAGGTCACCCAGTGGGTTTCTGCGGCTAAGCAGGGATTTGAACCCTCGTCTCCCAGAGTCCTGATCCAGCGCTCAAACTGCTCCACCGCACTGGCTCTCACGATGCTGGAGTACCACCTCAGATTGGTTCCTCAGCACTTACTAAGAAAGAAAAAAGGACATAGGTAACGGATGGGATTCATGCCATTCTCCAGATGTTGTCAAACTGTTATTTCCAAGCAGCCTTGGCCAACATAGTCAATGGTGAGGAATGCTGGGAGTTGCAGTTAAACAATGTGTGAAAGCCACATAGCTCCCACCCAACTTAGCTGTGAGCTACCTCATTTAGCTGAGTTTGATCCAATGGGAACAGCTGCATTGGGGGTGGAGGAGCTAAGTTTCTGGTCCTCAAGGCTCAAGCCTGATGCCTATTTGTGTCACCTTCCTCACATGCCCAGGATTGGTCAACACCTGCTTCTCTCTCTTCTTTGCAGCCAACAGGATGCCCAAGAGTTCCTGCGGTTTCTTCTGGATGGGCTCCACAGTGAGGTGAACCGAGTCTTGGTGCGTCCCAAAGGAAGCAGCGACAACTTGGACCATCTCCCGTGAGTCACAGTTGAGATGATAAAAACCCCAGGAGAAAGCAGAGCAAGGAGAAGGGAGGGCAGGCAGTAGAGAGGGAGGAAAGTGTTGGAACCAGGTGCTGCAGGTGCACTTGGGTGCTCAAGGAGGTTCGGCAGTTGCAAAACTGCACCTCCCTGGCTCCTCACAGCTAGAGCAAGGATGTCCCAATTGAACAGATGCTCATCTAGCTTGCAAGCAGAGAGCCTAAAGAGAGTGGATGTATAGATGCTGCAAAGTTAAACCATATTAGCAAACGTTTCCTCCTTCCAGGAGACCAACAGGACCACTCTGTAAATTTGATTGAGCAAGGCTTTGATCATTGGTGCTGGGGGAGCAAAGCAGCCATTCCCACCTCCATTTTGTCAACCGTCCATTTTGAGTTTTCCTCCACCCAGCATGGATAGGATCAGGGTGTACCAAGTCATTCCTCATGGACAAACGCAGCAGAAAAGGAGCTATGAAAAAGTGAACAGAGTACTGTCAGACCCCCGTATCCACAGGGATTTGGTTCCCAGACTTACGGTGGATACCAGAAACTGTGAATAATAGTGAACGCTATTAAAATGAAAGACTTCCTGTACAAACAGACTATAGAGTTCCATTGGAGGACCTAGAAGTGCCTAGAGCGAACACTTCTCTAGGCATTTTCCAGCATGACTCTATGGTATGTGTCCCTATTTTTTCAACCACAGATAACCAAAACCACAGGTATTGGTTCTGCAGATACAGGGATCCTACTGTATACATATTACACTATATACACTTCAATGGCTGAGATGCTACGTGAAGGACATGGAGCATAAATTTGCATTCATGAGTTTCCATGATGATTGTGCATTAGTGAATTAGAAACTATGCAACCCAGTGTGCCAACAAATACGAAATGCATGATTGCAATGCACATCTCCATGTGCAATGCACAATGGTACCATATGTGCAACTCTTCTTCAATAGCTGTCAACTGACTATGGACTTCCAAATTTGACAAAAATGTCCAACCCCTTCTGTAGGTGAAACGAACACATTCATAAGTCGCTAATAGGATGCTAGAAAAGATTTCAAGGACGGTACTATTGTTAGCCTGTTGCAGCAAAAACGAAAGGATCTTGGGGCACCTTTTGGACTAGCAAGTTTTACTTTCTATAAGCTTTTGCAAAATTTAAGGTTTTTGTGGACTCTTAAAAGCCCACTTCTTCAAATGCACGGGATATATAAGTATCTACTGACTGAGACGACATTCCATGCATCTGATGACATGAACTGAAACCTTATGGCCAAATAAACCTTTTTTAGTCTTTAGTCAGAAATCTGGAGTAGCCATTTTATTTTTTAAAAATGGAAAAGAAGCTGTTGCCACCACTGTAAGAAGTTCATCCAGAATCCCTGACCGAACCTTTTAAATAGTCCACATTTCTTCTCTCTTCCATACACATAAACAAGCCAACAAAGGCAACACCCCAAATTTCAAGCTGCAAGTTGTCTCTCTTGATGGCCTTCAGCTCAGCTTTGTTTTAGCGCTGGTCCATTCTAGGAACATACCAACAGAGCACAGAGAATCCTTCCCACTTCTCCCTATTTAATTAATATGTGTTCTACCCCACATTTCTTCCCAGGAACTCAAGGCAACATGCTGAGTTTTTCTATTCACTTGCTGCCCAATTGCTTCTTAACAGCTAAGTTAGGCCCAGAGAGCTGAAGCTCACCGAGACAGCTGCATGGCCAAATGGGTATTTGAAGTCAGGTCTCTCTTTTCCGATCCAGCACTCCAGTGTCCATGTACCACGTAGACTTTCATACGCATTCGCTTTTACCCTCAGTACCATCTGAAGAACTATTTTCTCCTTCTCACCTCTTGCAGTGATGAAGAGAAGGGCAGGCAGATGTGGATGAAATACCTGGCTAGAGAAGACAGCCGGATTGGGGGTAAGTGCTTCACAGGTTTGGGGGTTTTAAGGTGTAGCCCTTGAGACCGTAAAGGTCTCCCCTACCCCCAATGCTTGATGCAAGAACTCCAAGCTGGGAAAAGAGTTGTTGGTTTTTACTGCAACCCCTAAAATCTCCAGCCAGCATGGCCACTAGCCACACTGGTCAGGACTTTCTAGGAGTTATAGTCCAAAAAAGTAACTTTCCCAAGCTCTTACCTCATAGAAATTCAGTGGCAGCTGATGGCTTCCACATTTGTGGGGGGGGCAGTCTGTCTACTCTGGGTTTTAGTCCAGATTTTAATGGAGCAGTCCAAGGTGCTGAACCTATTTGGGAGATGCTGAAGAGCTCCTTTAAGGTGCCAATTAAATCCTATAGCAGATTCATAGCCTCACAGACGTGGGAGCCAGCCGCTGCCACTGCAGACAAGGATTACAGTAATGACCTCAGGACCCAATACAGAAGAAATAATTTTTTCACACAGTAGTTTCAATATAGAGCCCAGACAAGACAGGGCAGGTGGCAAAGTCCTTAATGGGAAGCTGATATGGGGCTCAAGTGACATCAGCCAAATATCAGTTGACTGGCTGTTGTTTAACCCAATATTGTCAAATATTCCCTGAAGCCACAAGTCCTGGTCACCCTTAGAGAACTGACCCTTGGTCTCCCAGGAAAACAGCCTTGAAAAACAGCCAGGAGGGTGATGCTGTTACTTGGCTTTCATTTCATTTCACTTCCTTTTTAAAAATTGTGCAACAGTAAGACTGACCTCATGCTCCAGGAGAGAAGCCAAAGACAACTGTTCAGTGAAGCATAGAAGCATTAGGTATATAAAAAACCCTTACCTAATGTTGTTAAAAATTAACTGTTTTTGCAGCAATGGTTAATTGGTTTTTTAAAAAATACATGATTATTAGTGGCGTTAAATGCTAGTACTGCAAGCCACAACGTTGCAAGTTCAATCCCAAGGGCTCCAAGGTTCACTCAGCCTTCCGTCCTTTCGTAGGTCAGTAAAATTAGTAGCTGTATTTGTGGGGACAATTAGCTAACACACATTGGTAATGTATGCCTAGCTGCTATAAAGCGATGTAGATGTGTAAAATGCTGTTGCTTAACCGTTTGTAAGCTGCTCTGAGAGCCATTGTGGCTGAAGAGCGGGGTATAAATACCTAAATAAATAAAAGCATTCTAATAAACGTAGTAGGTTCAGAATGCTTCACACTGCTATCTAAATGCCTTGCTTCATTAAATCCTTGTGGGTCCAGAAAGATGCTCTGATTTTTTTCCCCCAGGAGCTAAGGCCCAAACTAGATGCTATGTCATTACAATTAGCATGTCTAGTTTTTAAATCTTATATAGAAACCACAAGGAGGCCTGATCATGATCAATACTGTGAAATGCAGTAATAGTTGGAGGGTTAATACTCACCCCATTCTATATTCCCTTCATAATGCGAAACCAGTTTTATTCCAGCGAAAGAAGTTTCCATTTCATGGCCAGCTCTTAAAACCTCATTCCCTTCCTCTGCCCCCGTTCACGTTTGCTATTTCATTAAAAGAAAACCTAGGCATGTCGGCGGCAATCATGCCATTAACACCGTACCCAATTTAGACCTTCGAAAGCATGTTTTGCACAAGGAGGGCTTGACGCGGTGCCTTAAATGGCATGCAAAGAACAGAGACTAAGTGGCAGTTTTGTCTTAATCCAAGCAGAAGCGTTTCAGCGAAGCAGCTTGAGAGAAGGTGGTTGAATTGAAAAGGTGCAGAGAGAGGAGGAGGTTGGAGGTGCAGCAAGGCAAAAGTATTGGGAGGTCATGCAGAGAACCCACAGTCTTTTCTAGGCCGTTGGGGAGGGTGAGTCACTGCAGCAGGCACTGCAGAAAAAACATGGCTTTTTGAGAGACATGCAGTCCCCAAGGCTGTTTTTCAGACCTCCAGAGCCGCAACATCACCCTCTTAAAGTGGAAGAATTACACCTCCATACGATTAGATTTTCCTCTAGAACATGGGGGGGGGCTTCCAGCTGTTGTTGGACTGCATATCCCAGCAGCCATAGCCAGCAAAGCTGAGGGTAAGGAGTGCTGAGGGCTGGACTTGGCCACATGATCCCCATTTTTCTTGTAGCAGGGAAGAACTTTTTAATGGAAGCAATTTTCTGATTTCATTAAAGGGGCTGGTTCAGTCCATAGCGGCCCCAACAGGGTGGGAAATGGCCCTTTGAAGTTGCCAAGCCTTGCTAATAAGAGGTAAGCCCAAGATGCCCTCCAAGAGGGCATCGAGGAATTTTTAAAAATGGAACCCAAAAGACTTGGGTCAATGAGACTAGAAAGCCAGAAGCAACCAAGCCGACATACACAAGGGTCAACAGAGGACAGCAATATGCTGTTGTGTGTAAGAGAGGGGATTTGCTGCTTGCTAGGGACACCTAGGGCCAGATAAAAAATGCACCCTGGGATAGATCTCGCATTGAGGCCACCAGCTGCCCATCCCTGGTATGCCTTGGATGGGTGAGAGTGTGCTCCTGTCTTTGGGAAAGTTGCTGGATTTTTAAAGAACACTTTCAGGACCTCCAACGAGCTGTAAGTACTGTAGTTTCTTCCTCTCCCTTGTGTGCCTCCTTCTTAAGGATGAATGGACATTCAGGTTTTTCTCATCCTCAATGAGAAAGGATGTCTTGACAAGTCAAAAAACACCCAGCCAAGAAAACCACCACAAGATCTTCTGCATTTCAGGATTTTTGCAAAAAATAATTTGCTCTAAGCAGTGAATTTTGAACAAAAGATTATTTTGCATAAAACGCTGCTTTCGGTGTAAAACTTTTTTTCCTTCTGCAAAAAAACAAGTTTTTCTGCACAAATTTACCATGAAAAAGTCCCCAAATGTGCAAAATAATTGAAAAACGCACGCAAAGTCTTCTAAGTCTTGCCCAGAAGGAAATTGCCTTGGACCCCACCTCTGGAGGAAAGTGGGATATAAATTCAATAAATAACTAAGGAAATTTTTGAAATAGTTCATGTTCCCAACTTTATGTCTCTTTAGATCTTTTTGTCGGACAACTGAAGAGTTCTCTGACATGCAGCGCCTGCAGCTACTGTTCGACCGCCTTTGATCCCTTCTGGGACCTGTCGCTACCCATTGCCAAGGTAACCATGGGCTCTCTGGGATGCTTCCCCGCCTCTCTTCTGCTTCACCCCTCATGCATTACTCATCCTCTGCTTCTTAACTTGCCTCTTTCACACCATAAAATTATAGCACTTTGATACTGTACACCATGCAATTTTATAGAACTTGAGCTGTCCTGGCTGCATCCTATGGAATCTTGGGATTTGTAATTTTTGAGGCTCTAGAGCTCTCTGGCAGAGAATCCTAATTGTGTCATGAAACTACAAATCCCAAAATTCCATGGGATTGGCAGTTCAAGTGGTATGAAAGTGTTAGAATTGTGTAATGTGAAAGAGACTGGAGAGCTTTATCTCACTACACTGTTATAACGCTATTATTCCACTGTAACTGCATCCTGTGGAATTCCGGGGTTTGTAGTTTAGTGAGGCCTAACAGCTCTCTGGCTGAGAAGGATAAATGCCCTTCCTTAAACTGCAAATCCCAAGATTCAACAGGAGGTAGCCGTAGCAGTTAAAGTGGAATAATAGTGCTATGTATTTTAATTTTTGTAAGCCGCCCCGATTGTTTTAACAGAGGGGCAGGGTATAAATAAATATTATTATTATTATTATTATTATTATAACAGTGTAGTGCGATAAAGCTCCAGGAGTCCATGCACACTGCTGAATTATTCTACTTTAACTGCCATGGCAATGTCCTAGGGAACACTGGGATTTGTAGTATAGGAGAGGCTGTTTAGAATTCTCATCCAGAGAACTCTAGTGCCTCCCCGGTCTACAGACTCCAGGATTTCATAGGATGAGACCATGTCAATTAAAGTGGAATCATAGCACTATAATTGTGTAGTGTGGATGGGCTCCACCTCTGGCACTGGGACTCCTTTAATCTCCATCTTTCTTTCTCATTTTTCCTAGAAGAGCTACGGGGAGGTCAACTTGATCGACTGTATGCGACTCTTCACCAAGGAAGACATCCTGGATGGAGATGAGAAACCTGTAAGAAACAATCCCAAAATGAAAATCCAGATGGGGACAGAGGGAAGCGAAATAACAAAGAAGTGCAGTGGTGGCCCATGTGTTTCCAATTCAGGGGCGCAGGGAATCTGAGCTTAATTTAATGACAAGGTTCAGCACCCCGGATAGCTCCTTTGAAGTCTGGAACAAAACTCAGAATGTAAAAACCATGGAAGTGCATGACCACATCCTGTTTCTGCAAGCAGCCTTCCCTAAATGGCATCACTTGCTCTAATTTCAGAAAGTCAAGATTGATATATTTAATTTTTAGCACTAGATTCTTGATCACTTCAGTTCAGTTCTACTGCCACCCATCTTCCAATCCAGTCTTAAGTTTTCTACGGGGGAATTTATTTTAAAAAATGACTAAAAGTTATTTCTTTTGTCCTGAAAGACCTCATCCCAAACACCAGAAGTTGCAAGGGCCCAAAATTCAGAAAACAAAAACAAAATGGCCAGGAGTCAACTTCTAGTTTGGGGGGAAAGTAGTTTTGCTTTTCTTAAGTTAAAACTGGGGAGAGGAGGTTGAAATCTATTTCAGAATATACATTTCAATTCCTGAAGGTAATCTGTCCCCCCCCCTAATTTTTTTTTGCCAGCAAAGAGATATTCTGGGGGAATCAAGGGCTGCAGAGTTGGGGGCGATATGCAGCCCTAGGGTGACACTTTTTGCACCCCTAGCTATGATGCTATCTTCCTGATCTCTTGTTTTCTCTGTTTTAACCTTCCCAGACCTGCTGCCATTGCAAGGCCAGGACGAAATGCACAAAGAAGTTCAGCATCCAGAGGTTCCCAAAGATCCTGGTGTTACGTATCCTTTCCCTTCCCTACAGAGGTGTCCTCACCAAGCCCACGATAGAAAAGAATCACATAAGGGGCAAAATAAACCTATTACTAGTCACCATGGCTGTGCATTAGTTCCATGTATCAGAGGCAGTATGCCTCATGGTACCAGCTGCTGAGGAGCATGAATGGGAGCCTGCTATGGTAGTCACGTCCTGCTGCTTGTGAGTTTTCTCTGAATGGCTGATTGGCTGATATGGGCCACAAGATGGTGAACTAACTAGGCCTTTGGTCTTATCCAGCAGAGCTTTTATTCTCATTGTGAGTGTGGCTAGCTGTTCTGCAACAGCTCTGTGCAAGCACAAAATTTTGTATTAGGCACAGGAATTCAGCAGCCTGAGATCTCAGTTTTAATTCCACCCCCCACTTTAAATAGGCATGATTCTAGTCCTCATTGGTTTAGAGAGGATCCAAAGTACAGATTGAGTCTTCCTTATCTGAAATGCTTAGGACCAGAGGTATTTTGGATTTTGGAATATTTCAGATTTTGGAATACTAATATATAATAAGATATATCTTGGAGATGGGACCCAAATCTAAACACAAAATTCATTTATGTTTCATGTACACAGACACATAGCCTGAAGGTAATTTTATACAAAATATTTTAAATATTTTTGTGCATGAAACAAAGTCTGTGTGCACTGAACTATCAGAAAGCAAAAGTATCACTATCTCAGCCACTTATGTGGACAATTTTGAATTTTGGAATATTTCAGAATTCCAGATAAGTGAGAGTCAGCCTGTATGTGCATACAGCCTGCTAAAATTTCAGCAGCCAGTACTGAGGATGCCCAAAAGGTTAGGGTTCCAGGGACACTTGCCATAACTTGAGAGGTAGTGTTGTGTATTGGATGAGCATCTTTCAGGAGTGTTTTAGTAGTGTATTCCTGCATGGCAAGGGGTTGGACTAGATGGCCTTTGTCATCCCATCCAACTCTAAGATTCTATGAGTGACAGATGAGGACAGAAGGGCCCAAATCCATCTCTGCATTCAGCCATAAAGTTCACTGGTCTTTACTTGTCACTCTCTCCCAAACTACCCTACTTCTCAGGACTGTTGTGAAGAAGACAAACTGGGAGGAAAACCTTGATATATACCACACTGAGCAACTTGAAGGAGGCAAGGAAGAGCAGACTAAAAATGTAATGAACAATAACAGTAATAAAAAACAGTATGCTTTTTTAAAATAAGCAGAATATGCTATTTGAAATAAGGCAAGTGTGCATGTACCTCTTTCTAGGTTCTATAGGGCCAACTATAATTGGGTATTGCAAACACAATCATAACATATGTATTTTTAACAACAGCACAACAAAGTATGCATTAAATCTGACAGATAGGCACTGTTCCGAAAGTTCTGTGCATCCAGTGAGATGCCAGTGCAGAACTTGATTGCAAGACCTTTCTTATTTGTACAGCTTAGTTGTATTGCAACATTTGGATGTCATCTTAAAGCCCTAAATAAAAAAAAATACAAAATAGATGCAAATGCAATATAAAAATTACACTACAAAGAAATTACCTGTTTTGTTCCCCTCTAAATACATAACCAAAAATGTCACTACTAAAAAAGACAAATAAATGGCAAATCAAGCCTGAACTCTCCCAAGAAGACAAGATGACTCAACTGAGACTGTTGTACTTTAGCCACATCATGAGGAGATATGACTCTCTAGAAAAGACAATAACGCTTGGGAAGGTAGAAGGCAATAGGAAAAGAGGAAGACCACATTACAGATGGATAGATTCCATCAAGGAAGGACTGTCCCTGAGTCTGCAAGACCTGAACAAGGCTGTTGAAGATAGGATGACTTGGAGGTCTCTCATTTATGGGGTCACCATAAGTCAAAGTCAAATTGAGGGTGGTTAACAACAACAAACACCTCCATCAATTTCTTAAGCTATTGATTTAATGTACGACTACACATACATAAACCTGCTTATGTAAAGAGTAGCTTGTTTCCACAGAGTAATTTTCCCTCAGCAAAAAAGCACCAGGCAGCGCCAGATCCTTGCTCCCACAGTGGAAAAATAATTGAATAGGTCTTCCCTGCAATAATAAATAAGTCAGACACCCCACTCCACTCCGCCAGGTCCTCTCTCACATCTCACAATAAGCCCATACTTTTAAGTCATCTTTGTCTTCCTTAACTTCTTAACACTCAGACCTGAAACGCTTCTCTGAAGCCAGGATGCGATCCAGCAAGATCACCGCCTTTGTCAATTTCCCACTCAAGGATCTGGACTTGAGGGAATTTGCTTCCCAAAGCTGCAGTGAGTATCTCTGGAAGGAGGAAGAGGGAAAACCTATGTAGGCAGAATGAGTGGAAGAAGCCTAAGAGAGATGGAGATGGGGATCCTAGAATGACAGGTTGCACTGATGGTGTGACTGCCTGCTAGCCTTGACAGTGAGGCAGTATGCCTCTGAATCTTAGGGACAGATAAATAAAAACAGGAAGGTGCTGCTACCTTAATGCCCCATGTCAGGGCATCTTCTAGAAATGCTAAAGGCCAGGAGATATTGGAATTGCAATTGGACATCCAGGAATAGTGAATTTCTTGGTGAAAACATTCACCACATTTGGGGGGAAAGCAAAATCTCCAGGCAATGCCCAGAGAGTTTTGAAAGTATTTAAAGAAGACTAGCAAAATGGGGGTGGGTGGGGGTGGTGGAGGATGGTGTTCTGGATATTTCTGATACATATAACCCTACTATTTTTTTCTTTTTTGCATGTAAAAAAATAATGTATAGATCAGGAATGATGAATGTGGATCCCTGTTGTTGGATTGCAACTGCCGGCATTCTTCAGTATTGACTTTGCTAGCTAGGGCTGATGGAAGCTGCAGTCCAACAGCATTGGAATGCCATAAGTTTGTCCCACCTATTGGTACAGGTTGTGTCTGGCATTAGACTTCCCCCCAAAATGATGGTGTATGTTGTGCTTTCCCTCTGCAGATCATGCTGTTTACAATCTTTATGCCGTCTCAAATCACAGTGGAACCACCATGGGAGGTCACTACACAGCCTATTGCAAGAACCCTGTATCTGGAGAGTGGCATGCCTTCAATGACTCACGGTAAAGCTTGGATTTGTAGCTGCTGCCTGTTTACAGACAGAGCCAAAGCTCCATTCCCTCCAGCATTTCCGAGATGAAAATCAGGACACATGTGCCCAAGCAACTTCAGAGCATGGTCAAGATGGCAAAAGTTATTAATGAGGAAGAACACACCAAGCTAGGGGAGGCTGCAACAGTTAGATTTTGCCTGGGAAAGATAAACCTACTGGGAAGGTAAAACTCTGCCCCTCTTTCCTCTCCTCTCTGCTAAGTTGAGAGCAAACTATTTTTGCACTTTGAACTCACTTTGCAGAAGTGGAAATAAGCTGAGGCCAAAGGGGGGGAGTGGGAAGAGGAAAGAGAAACTGAGGCTGCTGGCACACTGCAGAAATAATGCCGTTTGACACCACTTTAACTGCCATGGCTCCATCTGATTGACTCCTGGGATTTGTAGTTTGTTGTGGCACCAGAGCTTTCTGACAGAGAAGGCTAAATACCTCACAAAACTACAAATCCAAGAATTCCATAGCATTGAGCCAGGCAATTAAAATGGTGTCATGCTGCCTGCATCGTGTCAGCAGCCTGAGACGTTTTAAAATTAGCTGAAAAAGTGGGACAACAGAGGATTAATGACGACTGCCCCTGCCAAATCAGGAAATGAGGGCCCTATGTAGCTCAGAAATAGAGTGTTTCACTTTCATGTCAAAGTTTCCTAGTTCAAGCCACAGTATCTTCAAAGGTGTAAAACAAGGCTGGTCAAGGTGCAGCCTGAGAGCTGCATACTTTCCCCCCTTTGCTGTTTTGAGGCCATCAAAAGTCAAAAGAAAATTGGGAAACATTTAGGGAGACATTTGGGGCACAGAAGAGGCTTTATTTAAAAAAAAAAAAAGAAAGTAAAATAATTTCATGATCATTTGCTAGGCTCCTATCCCTTTAATGGTTGTGTAGAAGAGGGAATTTCAGCAGATGCTGCTTGTTACTTGGAGCCTTACCGCACTGAGGGGAAAGGCGGCAAAGCAGCAGGAACATTCTGTCTTTCCTGCTGCCTTACCGCATGGCGCCATGCCTTTTTGCTAACTAGAAAAACCTGTTTGCAAGAAGGTGCGGTTTTAGCTCAGTCTCCCATGGGACTGGAACGAAAAGACGCCGGAAGGACGCTGACATCATGCGGGAAGGTAGCAGGAAAGACAGAGCGTTCCTGCTGCTTTGCTGCTTTGCCTCAGAGTGCAGTAAGGCTCTTGGTTGCATGCAACACCTGATGAAATTCCCTCTTCTACACAATGATTCAAGGGACAGGAGCCCTCTCCAGTTTTCAACCTGGCATTCTTCCACCTTGTCCTGAGAACTGGAGAAGATAGGAGGGACCTGTATACTCAGGCCTGTGCCCGTAGATTTGGCAACCTACCTAGCCCCCATGACCACCAGTTAGGGATGGTGGGAGCTCCAGCCCAAAAACATTTGATGTGTCACGGCAGCCACTGACCCGCCTCCCCCTAACAGCCTCTTCTTTTCTCTCCTTCCCCACAGCGTCACGCCACTCTCCTCAAGTCACGTCCGAAGCAGTGACGCCTACCTGCTTTTCTACGAGCTGGCCAGCCCATCTTCGCGAATGTAGCTTCCACGGGGCCCTCTCCCTACCCCACTCCCTGACCCCATCGCTCTACCCCACTCCTTGAGAAGGGAAGAAAGCCAAGCCCCAGCTCACAGATGCACATGGTGCGGGAGACCCAAGACAGTGATGACTCAAGGGATTTTTCTAAGCCATTTTTTTCTTAAGAAAAAAAATACAAAAGCAAAAACAAAAGAGGGAGAAAGTCCTAATAAAGCATTGACTAAAGATGCCGACTTTTACGGAAGGGCCTTTCTCCTGCGTCAGGACTGAGGATGAAGATTAGCGTGCCCATCCATCTCACAGATACCCAGGAGAAAACGCTGCCGTTGAGGGCAGGGGCACCTCACAGCTAGTGTTCTTAGGGGTGTTTTTTCTCTCTCTCTCTCTCTCTTTCCAGTTTTGATTTCTTTGTCTATTATTCCCACCCCACCTGCTTCCCCCAGCCTTTGGTGTGTAATAAACCATGAACAGCAGCTCACAGGGGCAGGAACCTCTCTGTCCCATTTTATCCACACAACCCGTCCAGCTTCCCCACTGTTGGGGGGAAAAATGTGTGATGAGAAGGCATTGTGAGTGGTTGGACCCTGGGAATTCAACAAGTCTCCAGTATTCTCTTCTCCCCCATGGGATGCTGCTACCTATCGATCGTTGGATCATGGAGGGTGATGAAAAACTGCAGCAGTTTATAGAAACAAATTGCTGCATTTCTGCTCATTTCTGCTCCCGACTGCTTGCTACACCCAAATGGAGGTGTGAGACACGATTGGGTCAGGGGGCAGCATTCTCTGAAAGTGATGAATAAAGCAGCTTGTTAACCATGTTAAATATCTGCTCCATGTGAGAATGCATTCGTGCCACACAAACTTTTCACAGGGGGCAGCTTCTCCTAACTTTGTTCCAAGCCTGCATGGGCACACAGAATGGTTTCCTAAAGGACTCAAGGAATTCAGCAACTCTTCTCTCACATTTTTTGGAGGAATGCTTATCGGTTTAGTTTGATTTTTTTTTAACAAACGTCTTTTTCCTAATAAAACTCGAAGCACTTCTGTTGGGGATTTTATGGACTCTGGCCAAAACGTGTTTGTGTTCTTGGTGAATTTCTACCTGTCTCTTTTCACAACAGTGCCTTAAGCGGTCTGGGAGAAAAACATGAGGGTGTTCTACATGAACCAAAATTCACCTATCAAGGCACATAAGGTGTAACCTTGAAAAAAAATGCTTTCCTCCTTCCTTTCCAATTTAAAAAAATGCTCCAGGCAGCTTGCGCTGAGCTTCCAAGTTGCTTAGGTTTGGTTTTGCGTTTGGTTCTTGGAAGTAGCAAGGCCTCACCGCAGGCTGAATAAAGGCAATGCAATGGCTTAAGCCACCAATGAAATGGTAAAGAACTGAGCCAACTTTAAAATGATAGACTTTGATCAATCAGTGAATGTCAGTCACTTTGTTTTAACCCTTGATTTATTCTGTAAAGACACTGTCATGAAAGCTTTTCAACCCATGTCCAGAATATTTGGTGTACTGAAAGCAGGAGTCCGGAGAGGCTCATTGACAGCTTCATAACGGGCAGAAGGTCAACAGGTGTGGTCTTTGTTGCATCTCAGTCCTAGGCTTCTTCTCTCCCTAATCATGAAGCTTTTGCAGGCATCCAGTCCTCTGTGAGGAAAATAAGGAGGCAACGCTCATTGACCTAACTATCCCCACATCAAATCAGGCGGAGTATTAGACACCTCAGTGGCCATGCTGAATGATGTTACCAGCAGGTAACCCAAAATGGCTGATAGTGTTCCTCCCTGTTTCTTGTGAAACTCGTCCTCAAGGTGATTTCCCCTCTCCAATAGCTTTCAAAGGGAAGCTTCTTTTATCCTTTCCTATCATCCGCTTACGGTTTTCACTCCATTTCAATATGGCTGACACTAAGGACCCCAAGATGGCGGTCAAGGTGGTATAATGCAAGATATAAATGGTTTGTGTGAAAAAGCCTTTCTCCGTGCCCCCCGGCCGCCCTTTCAGTTTGACTTAACTGCTTGTTTACTGTGTAAGCAAGGTTAGGGAAAGGATTCCTGCCATTCATAAGGGAGACTTGTACAGAAATAAAACTGTACCTTGATAAACACTTCACTGGGTTCTGTGTGTATATTTGCATGTGTGTGTGTGTTTTGCATCACTTTGCCTGCGTTTGCATGCTTGTGTCCTGGAAGTGTTGACAAAGGACCACTGGTGACCACGCAATATGTTTCTGGAACTTTCTGTTGCTTCAGTTGAAGCCCCCTGAAGGGATCCAGAGCAGAGCTTGGAAAAATTACGTTCTTGACTACTAATGACCATGTTTTCTGGGGGATTTGGGGAGCTGGAGTCCAAAAAAAAGAACTTTCCTAAGCTGTGATCAAGAATGACGTCTTGTTGTTTCTTCATTCAGGAATCACCACAGCTAGGGGTTGGGTATGGGACAGCAATGGGCCCAATTTAGTTTCTTAAAAGGAGGACAGATGCATGATTGCTCTATATAACTTGATTTTCTCGGTTCACATGACTGGTGGTTGTGTGTGTGAACAGACATTTTAAAGCACTGTTTTGTAGCAATATAAAAGCTCTTTCTTGCTGAAAGAAGGCTACAGTAGGACCCCTGTATCCACTGATTCATTATCCACTGCTTCAGTTATCTGCGGGACACAAAACAGCACACCTACCATAGAGTATTCCTAGAAAATGTGTCCTCTCTAGCCATTTTCTAGGTCCTCCAAGACAACTCTATGGTATTTTATACCGGGAGTTCCATTATTTTCTATGGGATTTTCTGTTATCCATGGTTTTTGGTATCCACAGGGACCCCCAGAACCAATCCCCTGAGGATACGGGGGTCCTATTGTATTTACATGTCCAAGTCATCACTTGGATGGCTGTCGTCATCATCACCCCCTTCTCAAACATGTGCCTCCAAATCAGGGATTATCTGGGGTGGGAAGACGACTTTCTCTAGGTCAGGCTGGTAGAAGAAACAGCCCAAGATATTTTGAATCAAAGACTGGAAAAGTTACCTTTTTTTGAACTGCAACTCCCTAAATCCCAAGTAACCATGCTAGCTGAGGGATTCTAAAAGTTTTAGTCCAAAAACAAAACAAAAACATCCAAGCTCTAATTTTCCAAGCTCTAATTTTAATGACCATATCATAAAATCAAAATTGCACCTCATACCATCTCCTTTTCTCTCTCACACAAGCACACTCAGTACCCCACCATGGTGATAAAAATATAACAATTATGGAAAGTTTGGTCTCTCATAATGTTATCCTAAAATTTCACACACCCGAGTGGCCCACCTTACTCTTCCTAATAGCTGTGCCATCCCTGTTTGTTACATTTATAATGTGCTTTTTCTCCTCTGAGTTCAAGGTGGAGTGTCTGGTTTTCCCCTCCATGCTTTATCTTCACAACAACCCTGTGAGGTAGAGAGAAAGTGATAGGCCCTAGGTCATCCCAGCCTCCAGCCCCATTTCAACATTTCTACCACTATGGCACCAATAATGGAGACAAAGATGCTACAGGTTGTCTCCCTTATCTGGAATTTTGAAATCAGAAATATTCCAAAATCATCCATATGAGATGGCTGAGATAATGATGCCGTTGCTTTCTTATGGTTCAATGTACACCAACTTTGTTTCATGCACAAAAGTATTACAAATATTGTGTATAAAACTACCTTCAGGCTATGTGTATAAGGTGTAGATTAAATTTAAATGAATTTCGTGTTTAGACTTGGCTCCTATCTCCAAGATATCTCATTACGCACATGCAAGCATTCCAAAATCCAAAATATTCCAAAATACCTCTAGTCCCAAGCATTTTGGATAAGGGAGACTCAACCCTGTATTGCCATTACATGCAGCTTGGCTTACTTACACAAATGACCGTGAGCTGTTGTTCTCTTTTCTGAGGTGTACCTAATCTTTCCTAGTGGTGCACTGCGGCCTGGAGTGACCACCTTTTTCAGTGTTATGAAAGATCCCAAAGACTATCTGTAAGACCGCGAGGGAATGTGCCTCCCGCATAATCCCTCAAAAACAATCTCTGACCGCCTATGCGCACAAGAAGCCTGAGTTCTTTCATCCCTCCCTTGCAATCCAGAGTATGCAAACAATGACCTCTTTCTCCCTTGCTTTAGCAACAGGGCAAAGAGATTTCGCACTAAGAGATTTTGGAATGTACACGACTTAGCAACAGTACTAGACACTACAAAAAAACCTGGCTCTTAATGCCAACGTTACAGGAGAGGCAAATACTGCGGCTGCTACAAGTTTCAATCACTCGGTTAATAAAGAAAACTTTTAATTAATCCAGAGATTGAGAACAAAGTGTCCACATTTGTTTTTGGGGGTGCTATTTTGATCATGGTGTGTTACTGTACTATGGAACGATCCTCAACATTATGGATAGCCTTTCCTTCATTCAGCGTAACACTTGTTTTATAGATGTTATCTTGTATAGTTGTCCCTTCGTATGCGGTGGGGTTTGGTTCCAGGACCCACCGTGGATACCAAAATCTGTGAATACTCAAGTCCCATTATATGCAATGGTATAGCAAAATGGCGTCCCTTGTATAAGATGGCAAAATCAAGGTTTTCTTTCTGGATTATTATTTTTTTAAAATATTTTCAAGCTGTGAATACTTAAATCCATGAATACCAAATCCATGGATACGGAGGGACAACTATATTTCCTTTAGTTGCCCGAATAGGACAGAATTAATTCTTGGCCAGTAACACAAATGGCTTTGAACTGAGTGAGTTGATCTATGTTAAACAAACAAGTGGTTTGACAGTTAGAAATTATTTAATAGAGTGACAGCCCTAATATATTT
Source organism: Gambelia wislizenii (assembly GCA_030847615.1). NCBI lineage: Eukaryota > Metazoa > Chordata > Lepidosauria > Squamata > Crotaphytidae > Gambelia > Gambelia wislizenii. Next base: position 39,871,181 of record JAUMIR010000007.1, read on the forward strand.
TTTTACATCCTCTAACATTTCACAGATGAAAACCAAGAAACGTGGCCAAGTAACAGCAAGATGGCAAAAATTATTAATGAGAAAGAGCACACAATCTAGGAGAGGATGCAACTGTTTGCTTTTGCCTGACCCTATGGGGAAGGGCAAGATTTACCCCCTCCTCTCCCCACTTCCCGGCTGAGTTACCAAAGTACTAACTACTTTTACATTTTGAACTCAGTTTGCAGCAACTGAAGTAAACTGAGGACAAAGGAGGAAGGTGGGAAGAGGAGAGAGAAACCGTGACATTTTAAGAGCAACTGAAACAGTAGGATGGCGGGAGATTAATCAGAATTCTTCCTGCCAAATTGGGACAGTTGGAAAGGTATCATTTTTCCCAGTCTGATTATGCTGTTTGGTCTATGGTTTTGTTTTTCAGCATGTGAGCTGGCCTGGCACTGAATAAAGGTAAGGGGAAATGTAACACAAATCTTAGGGATGTTGTTGTGTGCCTTCAAGTTATTTCTGACTTATTAAGCCATGGCATCACAGAGAGCTGCTTTGGTGACAATGACCCTTTGCTTATCACAAAGGATGATAACCATGGGTAAATTTATTGCCAGGTTATTTGTATTATCACCAACCATTCTGTTCATGTCAGTGAATGCCAATAAACAAGTACCCAGCTTGTGGAGGCAATTAGCTAACACACATTGGAAGCTGCTTAATGAAGTGTAAATGTGTAAACTGCTGTTGCTTAAAACAATGGCTTTTCTTCGCAAACAAAGATTCGGGAAGGACTCATCCCATGCTTTCTGCAAGCACGCTGATGACTAAAAAGGCCAATCTGAGATAAACAATAAATTATATCATTCTCATAATATAATTGGTGCATCCAAATTCACTCTGCTCCTACCCTTGAACCTCTATGATTCTGTTCTAATGGTAAGCAACTACAGTGGGTCCAGGGACCAGTGTTTTGCCCTGGGAACCCTCCAGGGCTTGCACAGACTGCCAAAAAAATGCAAAAGGAAAAACATCCAGCTACCCAAAACAGAAAGAACTGGATGTCCCCTTTTGGTTTTGAAAAATCAGTATTTTATCATCATAAATAACATGACTGGGCTGCATCCTCTTCAAAAAGTGAATGGCCATTCCTGGAGACTTCCAAGAGAGGCAATTCATCCAGAAAATGGCAGGCGAGGGAGTTAGAAGGAGTCACAGGCTGCAAAAATAGCTTTGGGGCCACATTTTGCCCTTCCCTGTTGTACTCCATGCAGCTGAGGAATTGGCTTGTAATCCATGATTTGCAGCCGTAAACCCCTTAGTCTTAAAGGTGCTACACAACTCTTGGTGGTTTTGCTGTCACAGGCTAACACGGCTACCCATTTGGAAATTCCTCTTGGAGTCAATCACCCTCCAGTTCCAGGCTCCTCCAAGGGTGCCCGAGCAAGGCAAAATGCTTAAAGGCGATGGTTGTGTGCCTTTAAGACTGCCCAATTGTTGATGCCAGGGTCTCTGACCTTGTCGTCCTCAGCTGAGTTGGATTAAGGAGTTTCAAGGGTGGGGGAGGAAGGTTGCAGACTTTAATGCTTGCAAATTCTTCCAAGAAACCTGACAGGCCCCCTTGTCCCATGCGCCTGCCTACCAGAATGGTCTTGGGTGGCAGAGGCAACACCAGGCGCTGTCCGTTCAACCTGTCTGGGTTGGAAAAAAGCAAGCTTCAGACACAATCCTGACCCCTTCCTTGGACATTCTTAGGGGAGGAGGAGGAAGAGGAGAATTCGATTGCTGTCCTTTCCTCCTCAATGCAGTGAAAACCTAAAGGCCAAAGGAAGACTAGCCACAGCGGAGAGACTGATGCCACAGGAGGTGGGGGGATGCGGCAGCCTTGGGAGAGCAGGGCTCCTATCCACGTTCCCCACACCCTCTCTCACAACCATGAAGGACTATGCAGAGATTATCCTTTACCCTGAAGCCCAGGATCAGAGCAAGGTACGGGCAAAAGGAGGGAGGGCATCCATGCCATGGCAGGCTGGCACCATCCCTATTTATCCACACCACGGCTGCATTGGGACATCCCCACACATACACACAAAGTGCAGAGGGAAATTTTGGTGAGCCTTTTCAAAACTTTGCTAGGTCTGACCTTCAAATACTCTCTCCTCCACCCCCTGGTTTCAATTCTCCTTCCTTCCCATTTCTCTGACAGTAAAATCTTGAAGATGAGTCATGGGCAGGGACATCAGCACTGTTTTTAAAACTGGAGGGGTGGTGGTGGAGGAGCTCAAACATAGGCAGGAAGGATGGTATTAATTTTGCCTGCTTGCAAGTACTTGCAGGGAGAAGGCAAATGGCCTTTCCCATCCATTATCACTGAAACATCACTAAATATGAAGATTCTTATAAACGCAATGTCCATTTCGAAGCCCCCACAGTAGGTTCAATTTAGTTGACTCTCAAGTAAACATGCACAGGATAGATTGCAGGGAGCCTTTATTATTCCTGGGAGGGGGGGAACAACAATAGCTGTCTTCATATTTCTTAGGGCTTGAACATTTCCTGCCCTTCTGACTAATAATTCCTAAGAAGGCTCAACTACTGTATATAGGAGCCTGGCCAATCCAAAATTGGCCAGGTCCTTTGCCTTGTCTTAGTGGAGACTTGAGACCCCCCCCCCACTTCACCTCCACCCCATTCCAGCGTCCATGGGCACAGCTATGTCAGTGCACATTTGTGAATGCAAAGGCACCGTGGAGTACAACGTTGCAAAAGGATGTTGGCCTGGCTCATTTTGAAAGCATTGATAACAGCTGGAGGGAGGGTGGGTATTCCCAAACATGTAAATGGTACCCCTATGCTTTTGAATAAGTGATAAACAGACGATTTCAAGGTACAGTAAATAAAACCAGGATATGGCAAATGGAGGCATGCTCTCTGCATACCCTCCAACTGTCCCCATTTGGTAGGGACAGTCCTGTTCGATCCTATGTCTTCCTGCTTTTCCATGACGTTTTAAAATGTCAGGGTTTCTGTCTCCTCACTCTTTCACATTGTCCTCTGCTGTTGCCACACTGCAGAAATAATGCAGTCTGACGTTGCTGGAACTACCATGGTTCCTTCCTATGGAATCCTGGGATGTGTTGTTTTACAAGGTCTTGATCCTTCTCTGCCAAAGAGTGTTGGTGCCTCACCAAACTACAAATCCTAGGATTCCATAGGAAGGAGCCATGGCAAATAATCCAATTTCAAGATGGATTATTTGTGTAGTGTGGATTTGGCCTTAGAAAGTTTTCAAACAGAGGTTGGGTGGACATCTCTCAGGAGTGCTTTAGTTGTATATCCCAGCATGGCAGGGGGTTGGACGAGATAGCCCTTGGAGTCTCTTCCAAATCTATGACTCTATGACTCATCTCTGATGTGAGCATAACAATACCGATCTGCCCTGCAGGGTAGGTGTTGTCAGGCCTTTGGAAGTAATAGATCACACAAGTAACACCTCTATCTGTAAGAAGTTATTCTTTTTTGGTAATGAGTGGATAATGAACTTACATTTCTAAATAACGTAACCAGTGGGAATCAAGTTACTTCATTGTTGTTACACAGAGATGGGAATCATGTGGGACCCCAGATGGTGCTGGACAGAAAGTCCCAGCATTTCTCACTATGCTGACAAGGACTGCTGGGCATTGCAGTCCAACAACTTCTGGTGGGACACCTGATTCCCATCCCTACACAAGTAACATTTTCTAGGTATTTCTTAGGAGCATTTTTAGAGTCATTCTGACAGGAATTTGTAAGAGAATTTTTTCATGCTTTTTGATTTCCCCCCTCAAAAAAGTAATGAAAGTGATTTCTAGAAAGGAATGAGCAACGCAGCAAGTAACATAAGCTATAATCATAGAATCATAGAATCATAGAATTGCAGAGTTGGAAGAGATCACGAGGGCCATCCAGTCCAACCCCCTGCCATGCAGGAATCACGATCAAAGCATCCCCGACAGATGGCCATCCAGCCTCTGTTTAAAGACCTCCAAGGGAGGAGACCCCACCACGCTCCGAGGGAGTGTGTTCCACTGCCGAACAGCTCTTACTGTCAAAAAGTTCCTCCTAATGTTGAGGTGGAATCTCTGTTCCTGGAGCTTGCATCCATTGCTCCATAATCGCTTACATCGCAATATGTAATGACAAATGGATTACTTTTAAACACTATAACATGTTATAGAAATGCTATTTGAAAAAAATAAGTTCCAAGCTCTGGACTGGATGGCCCTCGTGGTCTCTTCCAACTCTGCAATTCTATGATTCTATGAAATAATAGCAGCTGAATTTTCCAGACTGCTCAGAAATATGCCATATGGATACTATTAGCAGCTTGGGGTTTTTTGAGCCTGCAGATATAGCTGATAGCAACATGTTATTATTCCATATGGGCTGGGTTAATGCAAAAGTGTTTACGTGCTTGCTCTCATTTTGATTCCTAAAAATAAATCCAATTATCCCATCGTGAAAGTATGTAGGAGGAGGTCTAGTGTGTCCTTTCCGTGTCAGAAGCCACACTGTTATGGTCTGAAGAGCATCTATCCAACAAAACAAAGGAGGGTGGAAGTGGGGCCCAGCATTCACAGGCTCAAAGCTTGGAAAAGTTCCTTTTTCTGATCTACCATGCCCAGAACTTCCAAAGCAGCCTGGCCAGGCTGGGGGATTCTGGGAGTGGAAGTCCAGAAAAGTAATTTTTCAAGACTGCATCCCCTTTGTATTCTCTTCAAAAAGCAAGGTCTTTTTCTTTTCTTTTCTTTTTTTCCTTTTGGCCTTGAAACCAGAGATCCTAACCTTTATGAAAATTCTAATCTAAGCATTATTTCATGCTTAGGTTTGCATCAACCACTGAAAACATGCCCATGACTGCATTTTTGCTTAAGTATTTTCAGCTGCTTTCTTGCTGTCTTGGGGGTTTCTCCCCCCCTCTTTTTGTTCTGCCCTCCTTCAATGGAGATCAGAGCAAACATATACCGAATCTTCATTCCACATTTTGTCATTACAGCCACCCTGCAAAGTAAGTTAGTCCAGGAGAGAATGGCTGATTCAAGGTCAACCCAAGGAGATTTGTAGCTGGGAAGGTCTTTGAAAAAACCTTGATCCAGGATTGGACAGATATTAGACATTGTCCACTAGTAGTTTCTGGTGGACCAATGCAGGGGAAGGAGATACTAATGTGGCTTTGTCTAGGCTCTGCCTTCTGTCCCCTCCACCATGTGATCCTCAGATTCTCTCTAAGAACACTGAACTAGGTGGGCTTCCATATGTTTAACCTGACAAGGCTTTCGTTGCCTCCGCCCCAGCCATCATGAAGCATTGATCACTCATCCACATACATTGCGCTGTGTTGGCATTCATTATAAGTGTTGCATAGTGTAATTCTACTGGTGCATATTTAGGCCACACCAAAGCAACATAGGGTCTTGGCCATTGATGAATGCTAGCCAGACATCTGAAAAGTGTGTGGTTTGGGACTACAACTCTCAGAATCCACTAGCCAGCCGGACCATTGGAACATTGTGGCTAGGGGAGTCTGGAAATTAGTAAAAAAACCCACACACAATGTTTCCAAACTTTGGAGCCAACTACACAAAATGCACGTCAGCTTACACTTCGACTACACCACTATGTTAAAGACATAGCTGTTTGTAAAGCTAAAGTTGCCCCACCCCACCCCACAAATAAAAGGGCAAGTAGACTTTGCAAATGGCAGTGTAGTTACTTTCAATATAAAGGTAGTGTGGTGGAGTTTCCTTTGGAGGTTTTTAAACAGAGGTTAGATGGCAATCTGTCGGGAGTGCTTTGATTGTGTATTCCTGCATAGCAGGAGGTTGGACTAGATGGCCCTTTCTTCCAACTCTATGATTCTATGACTGTGCAGCGTACTGGAACCCATGAAAGCAACTTGTTTTTCTTTCTTGCCCAATACAGATAAGGGCTGGGAGAGTAATGTTAGCAGCTCAAGTAGTTGAAGCCAGAGGGACAGTAGTGTGTCTCCCCATCTGGCTTCTTCTGAGCCCCCTGACTATGTCCTTCTCTTGGGGTCACTAGCATGTGTACCACACTCCCTATTCTGCACCCCTAAACTAATCTGTTGCCTTCGCATGTTATGGAGGATACCACCCCATTGCCAGTGCTGAAGATCTATCTGCCAGTTGACTTGGCCAGAAGGGAGATGACCACAACCATGTGCTTAGCTTCTTGCAGTCAAATGTCTTGGGCCAGCCCTGGTTACAACTGGAGGTATCCTGTGCCAGGGCAGAGAGGCAGGAGGAGTAGCATCTGAAGGGCAAACTACTGCACTAAGAGTTTAAATGGTCTTCCCATTTCAATACAGGGTTTTAAAAGATGCCTGGAGCATCATGCTTCATCAGGATCCTACCAACAGGGAGGGGAAATTGAAACAGTGAAGGAAGGGATACGTAACCCTTTACTCTCTTGTTGGCAATCCAAGGTGCTATTTGCCTTGGCAGGAAATCCTCCATTGGCACCACCCGTTGCTGCCTCCTCAGCAAAAACCATTTTCAGTAGAGAAATATTCCTCATAATAGGGATAGATGTGGTTAAATTTCTCTCCATGGTTGCTGAAATCTGAATACCTCCCCCCTTGTTATGCTATTTGTATTTTTAACCCCAAGGTTCAATATATTAACCTCTATCCTCATGTCTCTTTGTTTCTGGAATCAGATATTAGAACTCTCTAGCTTTCACTCAGTCACTCTCAGAGAGGGAGAGATGAACAAAGAAGGAAAAGGAGGCAGGAAAATTGCATGGCAAAGGCAACAAGAGCTTGGAAAAGTTCTCTCTTTTTTTGGACTCTCTCACTCTGGCTTTTCTTCGCAAACAAAGATTCAGGAAGGACTCATCCCGCCCTTTCTGCAAGAGTGCTGATGACTAAAAAGGCCAATCTGAGATAAACAAGTCCGGTTGCAAAAAGCACAGCAGAAGGTCTCCTTGAGTGATATTTTTGGGTTGTGATTCTTTCTGCGTTGTCATTTCTCTTCAAGACTTGTTCGGCATGAATTCTCAAGTAAGGCTGCTGCATTGTGGATAGTGCGTCTCCATGCCTCCCGATGTGAGGCCAGGGCGGACCATTGTTGGGGATCAATTTGGCCGAGCCTGAGATGTTGTTTCAGGGAGTCCTTCTATCACTTTTTTGGACTACAGCACTCATAATCCCTTAGCTAACGTAGCCAGCAGGCATGCCAACTGAGGGATTCTGAAAGCTGCAGTCCATTAAAAATGTACCTTTTCCAAACTTTGAAGGCACCTCCTCTCCATTCATTTCTCCCTGCCATGAAGACCCCAATACTTGCCATTCACTTGTTCATTGCTCAGCCCCACACAAGCCCTTCCCCTAGAGAGCCCCATAGTTGTTCTGTTTCTTACTGCTGCTGCCTGATGTTCCCTGCAGGAAAATGCCAGCTCTCTGACACCACCTCCGTTGCCACAGTACCTGCTGACGGAATTCTCCAACCCTGCCTTTGAGGAGGATGGTGAAGCACCAGCCCAAAGCCAAGCAGAGGGCGAAAACGGCGTGAAAGTCACAGCCAACGGTTTTGGTATTGCCAGGGGAGGGAGGGAGGGGGGGGTCCCTGCACAGAAAATATGATTTTCTGCATAAATAGAATGTTTCTGCATAGGAAAGGATATTCCTGTGCCGAAAATGCTGTTTTCTGCTCCAAAAAGCTGCATGCAATTTGTGTGTGTGTAATTAATAAGTCCCAGTATGCAAATAATCTGTGAAAACTACACAGTTCTCAAGAACTTTCTCACAAATAATAATAATAAAATTATTCATTCTAGCCTGTGAGATTGAAATTTACCAAGATATATCCCAGGGCAACAATCAATGAGTGTTTACCTGCAAAAGTTTACACCAAGTAAGTTACCTGAACACACTGAGCTACCAATAGGTCTATCTGATAGAATTGCTGAATTTTTCCATCCAGAAGGATCGTCCAGGAAACAGGATGTGGGGAGGGAGTGGGGCTATGCTGGCCCATAATATAGAAGCAGAAAAAGGACCTTGCTTGAAAAAAAAGTTGCAAGATCAATTTCTGACATGTACACATCAATCTAATCCAAAGTTTTATTGTTTATAGCCATAGGCCACTGCAAAGATGCACAGCGAAATACAGTACAGAGAAGCAACTATTAACCTGAGCAAATACATAATATATTACATTACATGATATAGTATAAATCCTAATAAAAATCCTATAAAAGTTTTAAAAAGAAACAAAAGCTTAAGAACAATTTAGAACTTCTAAAAAGGAACATCCTGCAATTTCCCACATTAACTTTCCAAAGTGACATACTGTACTTTCTTATTATCAGATACCAATTGACTCAGGGTTTCCATTCTCATTTTCTTTCTTGCAATTGCAAACAATGCAACACAATAAGCAATATACTCCCTCTCACCAGATAAAAAAGTGTTGTAGCTCCATCCTATGGCATCCAGGGATTTGTAGTTTTAGCCTTCTCTGCCAAAGCGTGCTGGTGCTTCACAAAACTACAAATCCTGGGATTCTGTAGGATGGAGACATGACAGTTAAAGTGGTGTCAAACTGCATTATTTCTACAGTGTAGATGTGCCCTAGGTGTAAACTGATGCTTTTATGCTTTTCTTCTTCACTGTCCGTGCAATCTCCATCACGGACATTAGCCTGTCTGCAGACACAAGGGCCTCTACTATATCTGGCCAGATCTGGAGACTTTTTGTTTCTTCTACCATCCCCGATTTTTTATAAAATCTAGGATGATTAAGAGTTCTGTAGAACTCGAAAGCTCTTTTTTTTTCTGGCAACACTTTAGTGGTCCTCATAAAATTATTACCCAACTCTGATTTTGGTATAAGACTGTTTCCTATGAAGGCCATAGGGGCAGAAGCAGGTAAAGATGGCATGGCAGCATTTTGTGACTTGGCTCCCCGGCTTCCTTCTTCCCCGCAGCCCAACAGGTTCGGGACGTGGCAAACAGGAAGTTCAAACCAGACTGCAAGTTCTCCTGGCTCTGTGTGGCCATCCTTAGCATCGTGCTCCTCCTACTCCTGGCCTTATTGGTGGGCATCATCATCATTTCCCGTAAGTTTGTGGCACCTTATGTGGGATACCACATTTACAAGAGCTCTCCCTATGATTCAGGCCTGGTTTTGTTAAAGTTCCCAGAGCAATTGCTGATCAATGTTCTCAGGGGAATTTTGATGCTTACTGCTAAAGGTCTTCTAGCAGCTATTGCAGAGACTGCAAACTGAAGAGGCAGTGGTGTAGCAAGAGCTTTTGCTGCCCAGGACGGTCCCTGAGTTTGCCGCCCCTCTCAATACACAGCAAAAATTCTACAAAAAGTCAAAATGGCGTATAGGGAAATTAATTAAGTTAATTAAATACCTCTCTGGCTTTTCTTCACAAAAGAAGATTCAGGAAGGACTTATCCCACGCTTTCTGCAAATAAATAAATATTTATTTAAATAAATATTTAAATAAATAAATAAGGAATAACACGGATAAATAAATCCCTTTAAAAATGTTAGTTTGTGTAGTCTGCCTGCCTAAAAAACTATGATACTCTAACTCACCTCAGAAAAACAAAGAAGGATGTAAAAAAATCACAAAGATATTACACGCACTTAATGAGATCAAATTATTACAATCTAAGGCTTAGTCACCATCAGTACTTGTTAGACTGTCGGGCGTTTTCACTGCAGCTCCCTGATTGCCATAAATGCCACAAACATGCAGCAGTATGAAAGGTTTGTTTCAATTGATGAAAAACAAAATTGTGTCCCACATGAAAAGTGCCACCCAAAAATAAGTGCTGCCCAGGGTGGTCCGCCCCCTCTGCCCGCCCCCATCTATGCCACTGTGAAGAGGAGTGAGAAGTCCTTATTCAGAAACTTTCATATGCGCTCATAAATGGCAATTGAGCAAAAATACGCAATGATGCAAATTCAGACAGTCACACGTCTGAAAATGCACATTTACGTGCATTTTTCAGGAAGCTTTGGGGAAAACCACGAATCCTTTTACAGCACAGTTTTTGGAGTTTTTAGCCTCGCTCCCTCCAAATACTGCAAATCCCCTTTGGATCTCATTTGGACAGATCATATTCTCTGTGAATTCTATGAGGAATCTTTTAATTGCCTGGAGAGAAACCCTTCACATCTAGAGTCTTCTGTTTGCTTTGTTCACGTTCCCTTGATAACTTTCTCTCCCCCTTTTCTTTGGATGCCTAAATTTTGACTGAAGTTTAAGTTACTTCAATGCTGAAAATGTGGGGACTGAAGGAAAAAAATTTTTGGAAAGGCAGAATTCTTATTGTGCAGGGGGGGGGGCAGTGCTCTCATTCTGGCCTCCCCATGTAGCTACACCCTTGCCTTGTTTGGGCACTGTGGGAAAATAATTCTGGATGAGATAGGTCCTTGGTCTGATTGAGTAGGACTCTTTCTGTTCTTAATTTTTTAAAAAAGGGGGAAAAAGCACCATTTACAGTGTCAGAATGGGTGGAGGATGGGGTGGTGGAATGGAATTCTGGTTGGGTGGAGCTGTTGAGAGCCAAACCTCAGTCTCGCTTTTCTAACCTCAGACATCTCGTCCTCTTACTTTTAATTTTTGTGGCAGCAGAGTTGAAATCCCCTCCCTCCATCAAACCTACGCCAGGGGCTTCTTACACCCGTACCATCACCAATGCTACCTCAGCTCCCATCTCCAGGACCACTCCAAGCCCACCATCCACAACCACAACCTCACCATCCCAGGAAGAACTGTATGGAACCACAATGCCAGCACCCTGTGAGTAATTGGCTGCTGTCAAAGTTGCATTTCCACAACCCGAAACCAGCATGAGTCATATGCGCTGTTTGGGTGCCTGCTTTCTATCTCTCTCTCTGGCTTCCCTTTGCAAACGAAGATTCAGGAAGATCTCATCCCGCACTTTCTGCAAGCGTGCTGATGACTAAAAAGGCCAATCCGAGATAAACAAGTCTGGCTGCAGAAAGTCTCCTTGAGTGATTTTCCAGGTTGTGATTCTTTCTGCGTTGTCGTTTCTCTTCAAGACTTGTTCGGCGTGAGTTCTCAAATGAGGCTGCAGCATTGTGGATAGTGCGTCTCCATGCCTCCCGATGTGAGGCCAGGATGGACCATTGTTGGTGATCAATTTGGCCGAGCCTGAGATGTTGTTTCAGGGAGTCCTTGTATCGCTTTTTTGGAGCGCCCCTCTTACGCTGACCCGTGGCAGTTCACCGTAGAGTACAATTTTTGGGAGGCGATGGTCCTCTATCCTGGAAACATGCCCTGCCCAGCGCAGCTGTGTTCTCAATATCATGGCCTCAATGCTGGTGATAGGATGCAGTTAAGCAACAGAACAGAGGATCACGGGGCGGATTCACAGTGGGTTTTGTGGGTGTGAAGGTGTGAAATTGCTTCCTGGTCAAGAGAAAGGACACTCTGCACATGCTCAAGACAATAGATCCTTTTTTAAAAAAAAAATCATTACACCCTCACTGAGAGCAGAGCTAATTTTGCATGTATTCAGAAACACTCGACTTGAAATTCCTGAACATTTGAACACAAAATTAAATGTCAAATCTGCACCACACAAATGATCCAGTTTGAAACTTGATTATTTGCCATGGCTCCTTCCTATAGAATCCTGGGATTTGTAGTTTGGTGAGGCACCAGCACTTTTTGGCAGAGAAGGCGAAAGACCTTGTAAAACTACATATCCCAGGATTCCATAGGAAGGAGCCATGGTAAATAATCCAGTTTCAAACTGGATTATTTGTATAGTGTGGATTTAGTCACACTGCTCCTTGATTAATCCCTATGAAATTACAAAACACTCTCTTTTCTTGTTCATTCCTTTTTACCTCCAAACTGTCCTCCACAGACCTCAGAGTGGCCTGTGTAGTTCTGTCCCCCCGTTTTCCCTTCACAACACTCAGATGAGGTAGGCTTGGTCCAAAGTTATTCGGTGAATTTCCCATCTGTCTGGGAATTTGGACCTGGGTGAAGCTTGGAAATGTTCCTTTTGTGGACTACAGTACCCCAAATCTGCCCAACCAGCATGGACTCAGGCCAGGCTGACTCGGGGATTCTGGAGATTGTACTCCAACAAGGTAACATTTCTAAACTCTTTACCTAGGTCTAACTCAGCATAATCTAGCCCTGTCTTCCGAAACCTAGCACCCTCCAGATAGTTTGGACTACAGTTCCCATCAGCCCCAGGCAGCTTGCTCTATTGGACAGTGCAATCCATCTGGAGGTCATCAGGGACAGAGGGAGAGACTCTCATTATAACACCACTCCAACTCTCTTCATTGGGCAGCATGCACGCCACTGAGAATGGAGCCACACTTGACAGTTATAGCTGTTTGATACCACTTTAACTTCCATGACTCCAGTCTATGGGATCCCAGGACAAGTAGTTTGATGAGGTGCATAGAAATCTTTGCTGGATAGAGCTGTAGTCCACTCCCCTGACCTCAGGTTCTCTAGCAGAGAATTCTAAGTACCTCACCAAACTAGAAATTCCAAGATTCCATAGGATGTGGCCAAGGGATTTAAAGTGATAACCAACCACTATGACTGTGGCGTAGAGATACACATCTGTTTAGCCATGCACTCCACAAAGGTGTTGTATTCCCTACTTCCACTCATGTTGGGGTTCCCTCTCTTTTTGTCTCCTCTTGCAGTATGTGGGGGGACCCTCCATAGCCCCGAGGGCTCCTTCAGCTCCCCCAATTACCCTGCTCCATACCCTCCCAATGTCCTATGCAAATGGCACATCCAGGTGACTGAAGGCATGGTGATCCAGCTGAAGGTGGAAGTGCTGGATGTGGAAAGCTCTGCCTCGTGCCTCTACGACCGACTGGAGGTGTACAAGGAGCAGGATGCTGTCTCATTATGGGATGGCAGTAGCTGGTAAGGAAAATCCATCCTGTCTTGGGCTGGTAGGATTCAGCGGAGCAGGAGAGAAACACAGAGCTTGGGCACATTTATTAGGAGAGGGGGAATATAACTCTCTTTTTTTTTAAGGGAGCCAGTATGGTGTAGTGATTTGTGTGTTGGACTATGACTCTGGAGATCAGGGTTCAAATCCCCACTCAGGCATCAAAAACCCACTGGGTGACCCTCAGACACTCAGCCTTCAGAAACCCTGTGATAGGTTTGCCTTAGGGTCTTCATAAGCCAGAAATGGAAGGCACACACAACAACAACAACAACAACAACTCTTTTGGACTACAGATCAATGGAGAATGCTGGAATGTTTCCCTGATTGTCATTGGCTGAGTGCTTAACTTTATCACACTACACTGTTATAGTGCTATTGTTCCACTTTAACTGCTGTGGCTGCCTCCTGTGGAATTCTGGAGTTTGTAATTAAGTGAAGTCTAAGAGCTCTCTGGCTGAAAATGTTAAATGTTCCTCCCTAAACTGCAAATCCAAGGATTCCATAGGAGGCAGACATAGCAGTTAAAACAGAATAATAGTGATATAACAGTGTAATGTAATAATCTAAGTGTGTATGAGAGAGGGGGGGGGTCTTTTAATTCCACTTTGACTGCCATGGTTCCATCCTACAAACCACAAACCATAGGATTCCATGGGACAGAACCATGGCAGTTGAAGTGGAAGTTGTGAATTGTGTGAAAGGGGCCCAGAGACTAACTAAACAGTGGCAAAGTTTTCAGAAGATCTTACAGTCATAGAGCTGGAAGGGGCCTCATGGGCTATGGGTGAGTCCAACCCCCTGCTCAGTGCAGGATCTCCAGATAAAGCATCCCCAACACGTAGCTGTCCAGCCTCTTTTTGAAGACATCCAAAGAAAGAGACCCCCACCACCTCTCCATACAATTGGTTCAATGGCCAAACTGCTCTTACTATCAAGACATTCCTTCTAATGATCAATCGAAATCTACCCTCCTGTAACGTAAAACCATTAGACCGGGTCCTATCCTCTGGGGCAGCAGAGAACAAGCCTGCCCCCTCCTCTCTCTGACAGCCCTTGGGGTATTTAAAGAGTGAGATCATGTCACCCCTCAGTTGTCTCTTCACCAGCCTGAATATGCCCCAGTTCCTTCAACCTCTCCTCATAGGTTTTGTTCGTCATACCGCTTAGCATCCTTGTTGCCCTTCTCTGAACCTGCTCCAACTTGTCAGTATCCTTCCGAAAATGAGCTACCCAGAGAAAATGGTTGTCAGATCAAGTGGGTATTAAAGAGTGGCAACAAGAGATTGCATCTAGAGCAGAGCTCACAGCTAGCCCGAGACATTTTGCTGCCTGAGGACAAGATGATGCCCATCATTCCATGTAAAGAAGCAAAGTACCTGCTGTGTCTGTGGTCAGGGGCTTAGCAATGGAGGCACAAGGAAAGCTATATAGCCAAGGCAAAGATAAGATTGCAACAGTCTAGGGACCCTTTCACATTACACAATTATAGCATGTTCATACCACTTTAACCACCATGACTGCAGCCTATGGAATTTGGGGGTCCATAGGTCCATAGTCCGTAACGCACTAGAGCTCTCTGGCTCAGAATTCTAAATGCCCCTCTCTAAACTACACAACCCAGGATACCACAGAATGGAACCATGGCAATTAAAATGGAATCTTAGTGCTAGAACATCATAGTGTGAAAGGGTCCTAAGACAGACATAGGGAATTTTTTTTCAGATCAAAACTCTGAAAATATCCACTAGCCATGCTACCTGACATATTCTGGGAGTTATAGTCAAAGATGGAGAAAGATGCATTTTTAGGCTTCAATTTCCAACATGGCCATTTTGGGAGTTGCAGTTCAAAAAAGTAATTTTTTTTTTCCAATTCTGGGTTTCTTGCACAGTTGTCACAAGTCAAATACTCCTGAGTGGGATGCAGTGGGTTTCAAATCCATTTTATCCTCAAGAGGTTTTCTGGCTTGTGAATTCCACAAAGTTGTTAGTGAGTGTGATTGTGATCCCCTCTAGTGGCAGCAGTTGGCATGTACCCACAAGCAGGGAACACTAGAAAAAGCTGGGGATTTCAATCAAAACTGTGTGCCAACACAAAAACCATACCGAGTTACAAGCATAACTCACATTTGTCCTCTTTAATCGCGACACTTTGTGAATTTCTTCTTTGAGACTGCAAAATCCCATCTGAAAGTATTTTGGGGGTTTTTTTGTTTGTTTTTTAGAGCTTAAATCTTAACTTTTGCTCATTAATTTTTAATGCTGTGAATTGAAAATATCATCTTTTTTTTTTAACATTTGGCCATCCTCTTCAGTTCTGGGCGCCTCATTTTAAGAAGGATATAGACTAGTTGGAGTGGGTTCAGAGAAGGGCAGCAAGGATGATAAAAGATAAAAAGAACAAAACACATGAGGAAAGGGCTGAAGAACAGATTCACCCCCTAACTGACATAGAAGCCGCCAACGGGGTTGGGGATAGTCCCCTGTCTGTCTGTCTGTCTGTCTGTCTGTCTCTCTCTCTCTCTCTCAGTGGGCCATGGGAAACTATAAGCCATGGACCATGGCTCTTTTGCTGATCAGGTGGCTTTTTCAGGTACTGTGGCACTGTGGCACCTGCAACGATCAACACCAACTCCAGCCGGCTGCAGGTCGTCTTTGTCTCGGATGAAAGCATTGCTCCCTCGGGCTTCACTGCTCGATATCGGGCCATTCCACCCAGTGAAAGTAAGTTCACCCCATTTATGGGGAGGAGAGAGAGTGTGACAGTCCAAAAAGGCACCTTTCCCCCTTCACTGGAAGTTTTAGCCTGCAGCATTTGGGGGAAAGGGACCAAGGTCAGATCTTGTGTGTGTATGTGCCTTCAAGTCACCGGTCAACTTATAGTGACCCCATGAATTTCATAGGGTTTTCTTAGGCAAGGAATCCTCAGAGATAATCTCCTCTGAAACATAGCCTGCCTCAACCCAAATATCCACAAGATTGCCCTTTCTTTATGTAGAGTCCCTGCCCCTATATTTCCCAATAGGGTTGTCAGTTCAGGATCATCCCAGGACCTGAGGTTCCCAGGCCAAAACCTGAGACCTAGGCATGGGCCCAGTGATGTCCTTAAACTTTGTACTTTAAGTACCAACCCCAGTTGCTCACAAGTTGTCATTGAAGCACACACACACACAAAACCATATCTTCCTGTTTGGAAATTGAGACTGAAATCTTAGCTAAAAGTTCTGTTTCCAGTTCAAGGTGAAATGAGGGGATTATTCTTGTTTGCTTGCTTGGGGAGATAGGATAAGGAGCATGTAATCTACCCTTGCTTTTAGCCAGAAGGTGGATCCAGAGCAGAGCAGAGGGTGAACCCTGGCACCAAAATGATTGGATGGAAAGAAGGATGCTAACTAGGGTCTTGTCTATACAAGGGGGGGGGATACGAACATGTTCAGAAAGGCAGATGTTCACAACGATGTGACCTGTCTACACAGCCAAAAGAGCACCCCTAAACTCCACATGACCCCCTAGCCAGCTAGCCGCTGTGAGTAATTTACTCATGATTTTAACTCTGCTGTTGCCATTTTTAAAAAAACAGTTTCCCAGGATGCACACAAGCAACACTTCATATTTACAAATAAAGAAACAAAAAAGAATTAAATCACAGTTTGATCAACTTACCAGACCCTTGCTTAGCCGAAAATCCAACATGGCAGCTGCAGCTGCTTTCTCTCTTTGCTAGCCCCACCCCTTATGCTCATCCAGCCAATCAGATTGCACTACCTGTTCGTATCTGTGCGAATGTGAGTGTTCAAACGGCCGCACATTCGGAAGTTGTATGGAGCTTTTCAGAAAATCCGTATGAAGCCCTGGACAAGGCACACATGGACTTTGCGGTAGATTTGACTGTCCCCTTCCGAATGACACATATTTGTGCAAAGGGCCATTTGAACAGATCACCGATCTTTCGCATCATGTTTGCATTATTTTGGCTGTATAGACAGGACCTAAGTAAATTCGTAGACCTCCTGGAAAGTCTTTGCAAGTTGCAATAACAAATCAATGAAACCTTGCAAATTGTACCAAGCTGCTGGTCTGGTACTGAGCTGGAGATCTGCACACAGCTCTTTCCTCTTGCCCACCAAAAGTGGAGGATTTGCATTCTCATCTCCCACATGGAGATGACCCACAAAGAAAATGGAGACTCGGGGCCAGACCTTGAGGTCTGGAAACTCTACTTCCCAAGGTTCTTTGAGCAGGAAGGAGAAACCATACCTGTCACCCCTGGCTCCAAATCTGTTTCAATACAGTTTGAATTTCTAGCTTCTTGTACTCCAGGGGTATTTGTCTGTTCTAGAGAACTGTTCCTGGGATGAGTTTCTCTGTGACCAAGGACTGTGCATCCTCCCAGCCTACCTGTGTGACGGTTACCACAACTGCCAAGACAAGACGGATGAAGTCAACTGTAGCACGAAGCACAAAGGTATGGTGGTGGCAGCCATTTCAGGTTGCCCCCACATCCCTATGAGGCAATGCTCAAAAACTTGCAGCCACATAGGGCACAAAGTCCATGATTTCGGGGAAGGAATCTTTTTTTTTAAAAAAAAAAACTCATTTATCTGATCTCTTTTTGTTAAGTTTATAACCAAATTTTCCTCCTATGTGAGTTCAAGGTGGCATATATGGCTCTTCTGCAATTAACTTTATCTTTAGAACAACCCTGTGAGGTAGCTCAAGCTGAGAGAGGACAACTGGTCTAAAACTGCCCAGTGATCCTCATGACTCAGTTGGGACTGTATTTATTTGCAGTATTTATAAATCAGTTCCAAAAGTAGGTCCACCTTCCCATGTGGGACTTCTTCTAAGAATGGTGGTATATAGAAAATAATTAACTGGATTAACAAATGATAAATAAATGCAAAGTACCTAGAAAGCAGCATAAAAATCTTCATGGGTGGCCCCATTTTCAGCCCTATTAGTGAGGCTAACAGCCTGATTCTAAGTGGCTTTTACTCAATTACTCAAGGTAATGGTGTGACATGTTATTCATTGTGCATGGCTGTGCGTGCAGATTCACACTGTGCACGCAGATATGCACGTTCATTTCATTGTGCAATCAGTCATGAACCACAACCACAGCATAACTCTGTGAATGTAAAGTTATGCTCTGCCTTCCCGATCGAGCTGTCTAAATGGTGAAAATACGCCTCATGGAATGTGATGAGAATCCTACCTGTCTTAATGGGAACCCACATCGTATTGCTGTATTTGGAAGGAGGGGGCCAAAAATGGCAAAAACTCAGAGGTAAAAGTCTTCATGGCTTTTCCCAGAGTTTTTTTAAAACAGCGAGAGGAATGCACGCTCCTGCTGGTTGGGACAAGTGATTCACTTTGAATCACTTTCCATAGGAGAGGAAACTCAAAGTTGATTGGCCGGATGAATGCAGGGGCAGGGCTTGCTAACACGGCAAGTGCCCGGCATCGCCATGTTGATTTTTTGCCTTAGTGAGCAAGTGCTAAGGCAAGAAAACAGGGTGGTGGGGTTTTTTTTTGCTTGTCTGTTAAATCGAAAAATCACTCTATCGCACCTTGGTATCGTTTTTTTTTTTAAAGTTCAGCGATGGTAAACTGAGGTAAGTACAAACGTGAGTAAGTCACTCATGGCTGCCATCTTGCATGCGAAGCTTATGGGGAGAAAACATTGTTAAGACAAGTCACAGCTGCTGTAAAATGCCATTACTGCAAGGCACTCTGGATTTTTTGGGCTCATATAGACAAGCCCTAAGACCTCTGGCATAAATTAACACATGCCCACCTGTTATCCCCTTTTGTGAGAAGGCATAAATAGGCACCCTATACTGGCCTCTGCAAGAGGTCTGCAATGGATCCAGGTTGCCCCAAGGACCTGGATTCCACCATGTAACTGATTTGGGGCCTCTTTGCATGGTCCCAAACTCTAATGATATCAGAAACATCCGGAGATTCAGGAAGTGATCGGAGGAGGAGGAGGAGGAGGAAGAAGAAGAAAGCTGTACATTTTCCATTCAGCACTGGGACCCTAGCCAGCAACAGACCTGGAGCAATTGCACTAACTGAACCATTAATAATGTGGCCCTAACAGCGAGTACAAGAGATTACTAAATCCCCAGGCAGAATCAGTGCGGGTCACCATGTCCAGCAAACAGGGAGCACCTCAAGCAATTTCCACACAACTGAACACAGCAAGCTCAAGAATTCCTGCTATTTCCAGGGTCATAACTATTTGATTTCTGTTAAAGCACACTCTGTGCTTCTGAGCGTAAATGGGCAAAAGAACTGAAGCATGCAAAAAGACCCCAAATCAGTTGTAGGAACAGGTGTGACAGATCCCCTCTCCAGGCTGACCCCACAGTCCCAATACCTTGGGCTCCTGGCATCTACCTTGCCCCTTCAAGATCCCTCCTTGGATCGGGTACTCAGGCCTCAAGGTGATGTCTATATGGACCTGTTGTTCAGTGGGTTTGCTGTGCTAAGAGTGACCAGACTTCCTATCAACACAACAGGAAGAGCCAGACACAGTTGTAAAAAAGAATAAACAAGTAGAAGTTTATTAATTATACCCCTGAACTGTTTAATCATCCACAGCAACCCCAAACCCTATTCAGTTCTTCCCCCCGGAAAATGGTCCTATCTCTGTTACAGCATTTCCCTGTCTCTATGCCATTTTCCATCTATCTGCCTTTTGTTGGAGACAAGCCTCAGCTTTTTATCCTTTCTGCCCTGTAGGCCACCCTTCACAGCATTCCCATAGCTCCAATGAGGCTTGCCCAACTAACTCATCCCTTCACACCAAGTCCTTGGGGCAACCTGGATCCATGGCAGACATCTTGCAGGTTCCCAGTACTGGGTGGCTACTTATGCATTGCCACAAAGGGGGATCCCAGTTGGGCATGTAATCATTTATGGCCAGGATCCTACATCAAAGAAATAGGATCCCAGTTGGGCATGTGATCATTTATGGCCAGGATCCTACATCAAGGAAACAGGATCCCAGTTGGGCATGTGATCATTTATGGCTAGGATCCTACATCAAGGAAACAGGTGTAACATTATACTTTTGGAGTTACACTGTGGTTGCTCAGTGCGGCCTTGTGACTGATCGTGCAACCAAATGTACATGTATATCTGCACATACAATGTGAGTCTGCGTGTGCAACCTTGTGTGACGGCGCCTCATGCCAAACTCCGCTTCCCCAACCTTGAAATAAATACTGCTATTCCACATGGAGATCCACTCCATAGGGGAACTTGGGGATGCATAAGACACCAATAGGAGTCCAACCAATAGGTATTGATGCTGATTTTAAAATAATGGTTGCAATTTAAATTTAAAATATTGTACATCCAAAACTTGGAGGACTCAGTAACATTTGGATTACAACTCCCAGATTCCACCTGCCAGCAAAGCCAGTGGCCATGCTGGTTGGTGGATTCTGGAAGCTGCAAACCAGTTGTTGTCATCGTCATCATCATCTTTTCCAAGTTTTGCCTGTAATGCCAGACCATCCATCATGTTGACGTGCTTGTCTTCCTCTTCCAGATTGTGGGGGGACCCTGACCAGCTTGGAGGGGCAATTCTTCTCCCCAAATTACCCCCAGCCTTACCCACATCTCCAGGTGAGTGAGGACTTGGGCCAGATGAGGGAGCCCAGTCTTCGTTGTCTGTGCCCCGGACTAGTCCATGTATGCCCTACAAGGGTTGGACTGTGATGCTTTTGCCTCTTGGCAATGCAATACCACCAGCAGTGGCCCAACCCGACAGGTCTCCAGACCAGGTTCTTCCTCTTGCAGCTCTGCCTCTGGCATATCTCGGTGCCCGTTGGCCATGTGATCGACCTACGCTTCCAGAACTTCAGCCTTGAGTCACAGGAGGAGTGCAACTATGACTTTGTGGAGGTATACGACAGCGCAGGAATGGGAGCAACCAGCATCATGGGAAGGTAAGGGTGCGTCTTCTCCCCCAAAGGTGCAGAAGAATTCAAACATTCGTGTTTCAGCCCTCCCCTTGGTGGGGTGGATTAATACACACTGTTCCTTGTGCTGCTTTCTTTTTTGTTGATTGTAGTGTTTTAATTTGACTTGCATGCAAGGTCTTTCATTTCCTGTTCTTCATGCTGACAACACTTTTTCATAGAACAACTCATAAATATAAGAAAGGAATAAAAGCAAATGTGGGAAACTGGTTGAGATTGGCCCATGCATGCTTAAACAGACACTTTTCCTATAACTGACATAAAAATTAGGTAGAGATTAAAAGCCTTGCCTATTTCATCCTTGCATGTGAGGATAAATATGTAAAGTAGTTTTCAACCCACTGCAGGAGGAAAGGAATATTCCTCTGAAGTATTCTCCCTGTATTTGTATACTCCAAAGTGTTGTACAGAATTATTCTGAGGAGAAAAGCATTTGGTTTTTGTACAAAAACATTGTTTTCTATGCAGAAGGCAGGTTTCATCAGCAGGAAACAGTTGCCAGTATTTTACATCAGTTACTTCATTACAAATGTGTGACTAAGAGCCTTACCACATCCCCAAGAAAAGTGGCAAAGCAGCAGGAACATCCCGTCTTTCCTGCTGCCTTACTGCATGATGTTCGTTCTGGCGACCAAGGTAAAATCACATCTTTTTGCTAATCAGAAAAATCCATTTGCAAAAAGACACAGTTTAACCTCAGTCTCCCAACAAACCAGAACAAAAGAACGCCAAAAGAACGCCAATGTTGTGTGGTAAGGCAGCAGGAAAGACGGAATGTTCCTCCTGCTTTGCCTCTTTTCTTTGGAGGGTGGTAAGGCTCTAAATAATGTCTCTTGGCCCAAGACCCCCCAAGCCCACCTTAACAGCCAGCAGCCACATCGAGCAAAGGTCTGTTTAGCTGCCAATCAGGATTCAAAAAGGATGAAACTTCCATTCTTCTCCCACTAGTCAGCAATCAGAAGCAGAACAGGTATCCGAATTCCTTGTCACAGCCTTCCTCACTGGTGGAAGGGGGCTGAAAATGTCATCCTCCTTATGCCCCCAATCAGCAACTGAACAGACCTCCTTCACGCAATGAAGCTGCAGGCTGCTAAGGTGGGCTTGAGGGGGGGGGCATTTATGATTGGGACAATAGTGCCACAATCTTACTACATAGTCTTACTGAATATGGAGCAGTTACGGATCTGTAACTCTAGGTGTTGAATCCATAAGTGCAATACAGAATGCCAGCCAATGTCTTCTACACAGAAAATAGGTTTTTTTATTTTTAAAAAAACAAGTGTTTTTCTCTGCAAGGAAATTCCTGCACAACACTTCATGACATTGAGCACCAGGAGAAAATTGCACAAAATTATTGCTGATCTATTATTCTTCTCAGCGAGGATTTCCAACTGTCGGGAAACCCATTTTTTTACCTGGAAATGAATAGTTGTGCACCTTCTTTCCATCCCTAAAATTAGGTTCCAGTTGCCATGTCTTTGTTTGTTGTGGAGCAACCTGTCTGTTTAAATCTCTGTTCATCATTTATAATGGACAGTGAAGTCCACACAGCTGGGACAGTGAGAGTGAGGCAGTGAATCCATGATGTGTTTTAGTCCAAACTTTAATGGAGCCTTCCAATGTTTGGAAGATAGGGTTCAGAACCCTGGATAGCTCCTTTGAAATTCAGATTAAAACTCAGCAGATTCATCACCTCTACTGACACCAGAGCCCATAGCTGCCACTTTATCTACTTCTATGCACACTTGGGCCATCCTGATATCTGCTAGAAGAGGGCAAATCTGTTTTACTGTCTCTGCTGTGCTTAGGCGCCACCAGCATTGCAGACGAGAACATGATATTACATAAACTATCTCGGCAGCTGCCAAGCTAGGTTCCATCTGGCCCTATCCCATAATATAGTACTAGTAAAGCCATTTTTTGATTATAGATCTTTGTGTTATTCATTCTCCACTTCTGACACCACTTCTGAGTGGAATCGTGTTGGTGACCCAAAGGAGTAAATAACAATACACAAGCCCAAATAGCTCACTCAAGACTGAGCATACTTGGTGGGTATAGAATGCTAACTGAGTATTAGAAAGGGATGGGGTGAGTGGAGAAAAGAGAGGAAAATGTAACTGCATGTCTTGGGAAAGGGCATGGCTGGCTATTTGGACCTCTGAACAGGAACATTTCTTGCTGCAACATTTTGTTGAAGATCCTATTTGTAGGGTCCTAGCCTAAGTCCTCATAGTGTGTGTCTCTCATCATTTGGATGAAGACCACACTTCTCTCAGTCTGTCCCCCTCATCTACCTTCACCTTGCTCTCTTCTAAGCCACCCACCTTAGTTATCCATTTAAATGGGGCTGTTTCTGAAGCCCCCCTTCCTCAGCTCTGTGGTTTCTACAGGTTCTGCAGCTCCAACATGCCACCTACACTGACCTCGTCGCAACACGTCATGACAATCCTCTTTGTGGCAGACGAAGGAATAGCAGACAGCGGGTTCTTTGCCACCTACCGGGCCTACAACGCTACAGAAAGTAGGTGATGACACCCCGCATTTCCTTTGGTGTATCTTCAGTTGAGGGAGAATGGGTTAGCCAGCTCCCTTCTCCATTTTTGCCATGAATACCCTTTCATCAGAGCAGGCAGACAATCAAAGGTGGCACAGTACATTTTGAAGTGCAGGAGCTCATTGTGGCAGCAGCAACTAGACACATCCTAAAAGACTGTTTAAAAATATGCAAGCAGCCATGTTGATGTATATAAAGAACCACTTTTCTAGTAGTTTTCACCTCTACCAAGCGCAGGTATTGTGTAAAGCTGATGGTTCTTGATTGTCCGCCCAAGATCTAGCTGCCACCACCACCACCAGATATATTGTGGTACAATTTGAATAGCTCACAACTCACTGGGGAAAACCTATCCACCCCTAGGCTTGCAATGAGCAGGAAGGCCTGGCCAGGGTGGTTCAGGGATGGCAAATAATGTCATCATCCCTGTGCATCAAAGAGCCCCCGTGCTTCAACCCCATGAGCCCAGGCTCCACTACAACACTCGAAGAGGTCTGACTTTATGCTATGGTAAACATTTTCCCTTTTCAGCTAGGGCTTGTTAGCAGTGGACTGTCTGCTGTGCAAACTTGATGGTGTTGGTGGTGGTGATAGTGATGATGATGACAACAAAAAATCATTCTTTCAAAGGGAGCTTATTCCAAAACTCATTATTTGGAACAAGAGCAGTTCTATGATGAGAGGTTTTATTAAGGGGAAAGGGATCAAATTGCAAAACAATGCAAAAGACCCAAAATCTCGCTGTTCAAGTTCTCTGGCTTGTATATACTTATTCACTTTATTAAATAATTATGATAGAGTGAAATATAGTGTGGGGAAAAGTGCAGAGACATCACCCAGTACCTTTGTATTCATTGGCCAGAGAGTAACTGAGGAGTTGAGGGGAAAGGTAGGTTTCTTACCAAGGGGGAAAACTGAGTAGAAATGTCTATACATTGTTCATTCTGTCCTTGTCAACAAAAAGGACTAGGAACTTGATTTTTTTCTTTAAATTGAAGCTGAGAATTCAGAGATGAGAGGCCTCTGTGTAATATTGCAGGGACCAGTTGGTTAATGAGCTGTTGTCATTTGGTATCAAGTCAGCTTTTATTTATGTCCACACTATGAATGAGAGAATGTCAAGAACCCTGGTCATCAACTACCCATCTTGCAGATTCAGGGTCAATCCATCTGTGATATGGTTTTCCTCTTTTCCTACTGCCTTCACTTTACCAAGCACTATCATCTTTTCTGATGAGTCACATTGTCTCATGATGCATCCAAACTACAATAGCCTCAGTTTAGTCATTTTGGGCTTCTAGTGAGGCTTCAGGCCAGATTTGCTCTCAGATGCATTTGTTTGTCTTTTGCACTTTGAATGCAGTTTGCAGAATGGAAGTAAGCTGAGAACAAAGGGAGAAAGAAACGTGGACATTTTAAAAGCATCTGGGAAAATGGGGAGGCGGAGGACAAATCAAGACTGTCCCTGCCAAATTGGGATTGTTGGAGGGTATGCAACCCCATCATTTGAGCAAGGCCAGAAGCAACACCCTAGCTGCTTTGGGCCTTCTTTAGATGGGGGGGGCAGATGGAACAGTGATTTAACTGACCACTGTCCTTTCTAGAGACCCCTGGAGAGGCAATTCATCATTTCTTCAACCAGTTTGCTGTTTCCTTTTGTTTCATTTTGGGTGTGATAGGGGGAGTCGAGGGATAGCCCAAGGGGCTCACAGAGGCCTCCCTCTTCCAGGGGACACCAGCCTGCAAGCTTCACAATACCCACCCGTGTTCTAACCACTGCACCACACTGCCTCTCATCCTTTTCCCCAATCCCTAGTGCTAGCAGCAAAGGCCCCTCTTCCTGCCACATCAGTCTTCCCTTCTCTCAGCGATGGAGCAGAGATCTCAGCCACAGCAATTAAAATCTTGAGGTGGCACATGGGGAGGAGGGACATGGCATTGGCCCATATCTCCTGAGAAGGACTCTCTTTGTTTATTCACAGACTTTAGACCCTTCTGGGATTACATACACTTTGGCAGTTGGGATTTTTTTGTTTGTTTGTTTCTTTGTTTATCAAGGCCTGTAATTATGGCTTAGTCTTAGATGAAAAGTCCCATCCAGGGGTGGGAGTCATGTCACTAACCCCAAGGCCTTGTGTTCTCATGCAAAATATCATATTATCTCAATAGGATTAAAAACTCTGACATGATTCCCAAGCTAGGTCTGGGAACTGCTAAACTACAGTTACATATTCTCCTCGCTTCCCTGAATAATAAGTTCCCAGGGCTCTATCATTATATATTGTTGTCACTGTCATGTGCCTTCAAGCCAACTGGTGACCCTATCCTAGCGTTTTTTGTAGAGTCCTGGCCTAAGTCTTCATAGTGTCATCATAAGATTTGTTTAGATAAGGTTTGTCACTGCCTTCCCAGGAAGCTGAGAGAGAATGACTTACCCAAGGTCACTCAATAGTTTCCACGACTGAGCAGGGATTCGAATGCTAGTCTTCCAACACAAAACACTACAACACATCTACACCACATTGACACTAACATCCATATATATCTTTGTCATATTTATTTGCAAATACAGTCAGATCCCCTTATTTACAGGGATTCAGTTCCCGGACTTACCGCGGATACCAGAAATCGCGGCTAACAATGTACTCTATTAAAATAATGGATTTCTGGTAAAAACATACCATAGAGTGCATTGGAGGACCTAGATGTCTAGAGAGAACACCTCTCTAGGCATTTTCTAGGATGACTATATGATATGAGTCCATGTTTTGTGTCCTGCGGATAACTAAAACCATGGATATTGGTTCCGAAGATATGGGGATCTGACTATACACATTCAAAACATATGTGGAGGCCAAAAACAGACGGAAGATCACTCTCTCACATCCAATCAGAGAGAGAGAGAGCAATCCTGTATTCTCAAGATGCATTCAACCAACTCACAATGTACTTACTCTTTCTGCACCTGTGTCTATTCCAAACTATACTCTTTAAACATATGCATGCACATATACCGCCATACCTGCTGCTCCTTTTATCTGTGGAGCGGTGCCACTTTTGTCATCCTCTGATTCCTGCACAAGCTCCATACATTATATATTTATTTATTTAGGCATTTCTACCCCGCTCTTCAGCTGCAAAGGCTCTCAGAGCAGCTTACAATTTGTTAAGCAACAGCATTTACACATCTTCACCGCGCACTAGACACTAAGCGGTTTCCAATGTGTGTTAGCTAATTGCCCCCACAAGCTGGGTACTAATTTTACTGACCTATGAAAGGATGGAAGTCTGAGTCAGCCTTGGAGCCCTGTAGGATTAAACTCACAACATTGTGGCTGCAGTACTGGTATTTAACGACTGCACCACCAGGGCTCACATTACAGCAAGCCATGGTGTGGTGTGTTGAAAACTGGCTTCTCGTGCTTCATAGCAACACCTCTGCTAACAAGCCTTGGTTTATTAATCAGCCTCATATCACAACCTGAACCCATGCTTTACTGTTGGTTCATGAACTTTGGCTTGTTTAATCCATGATTTCTGCTTGGCTTGTTTGCCTAACTGCCCACCCTGAAACAAGAGCTGACAAATTGTATGAAGAGAAATAAACTGAAAACAAACTAGCAAGGGAGAAGACATCCATATTATTTTGGTTGGTTTGTCATGCAATTTGTGGATTAAGCAACAAACCATGGTTACTACAAACCACAATTTATTGTGATGTGAGAATGTGGCAAAGATTGTCAACTATCTTCTAGCCATTAGCTTCTGTCAGCTGACCATTATGACCCTACAAATTAAATTTGCTTTATTTTGGAAAGGATAGGCTTGTATCGGTGATGCATTTCCTCTTGGAGGGATTGTCTCATAAGTGGCTATTGCATATGGACATTGGTGGCTGGAGGCTTCTACTTCAGAGAGGCGGTGAATTTGCTATGGGTTTTGTTTCAAACTTTAAATGAAAGTTTAAGTGAAAGGGGCTGAGCTCTTTTTCCAAAATAGACTGGGCACCTTGGATGGCTCTTTTAAAGAGCACATTCACCACCACACCGACATGGAAGCCAATAGCTGTCACTGATCTGGATTACTAATTTGGAGTTGTTGAAATTGCCTGGTTTTAATTTGTAATTGTTGAAATTGTTTACAGTACATTGTTTTATTTGTCTAGTACCCTGAGATCTCATGATAAAAGGGCAAAATAAAAATATTTTAATAATAATTGTAACAATTGTTAGACTAACAAAATGATACTTGTCCAAAAGCTTTAACTCTTTTTCTTAGAGTTTTGCAGTCCCAAAGTTTGTCTGGGAATAATGCACACAAATTACCCATTTTATTTTACTTCTGTAAATAGATGCCAAAGCAAAGGTTTCTGAGATGTTTTAATCTTCCCTTTCTCCCTAAGGGATTCTTAACTGTGAAAACGGCAATCTAAACAGTTAATGACATATGCATCCAGACTGGATATGTGCCTTGCATTACCTCAGTTCCTATTTAGATTAAGAAAGAGAGAGTCCCGCAGAGGTTAATTAAGATATGCTAATATCGAATTGTCTTCTAGTGATGGAAGAGGCAAGATATTAGCGGGTTCAAAGTTTTCACTGAAATACTAAATAGAATTCTGGGATTCTCTATGTCGGATTGAGCAAAGCAGCCACTGGGATGTTGCATGCAAAAATGAACTTCCATCCATTAGCTTTGAAGGATGTTTCTTCCTCCATTTCCAGTTCGATGCTTTTTCCTTCTCAGTTAAAAAAAGATGGAGTACAGCTTTACTTTGCTAGGCTTTGCATTTCTGAAGAAGTCCCTGTAAAGCTGAAGGAGGGTTGGGGGTAAATGTACTCCTTGCTCAGGATCTAACCTGGCTGTCAAAGCACAGTTCTAAGGTGACAGTTGCTGTTCAGCATTAAAGTTCTGACACAAAGCCTTGTGATAAGTGTTGCTGTCCTCATTCATTCACTCTCTCTCTCCTTTCTCACTATGTCCTCCCCAGAAACATGTGGCCCCTTAGAATTTGCCTGCAGAAATGGTGAGTGTCAGGCACAAGGGTTGGTGTGTGATGGCTGGCACGACTGCCCAGATGGAAGTGACGAAGTGAACTGCACCACCATCTCCTACCCGTCTTATGGTGAGTGTCATCCATTTCTTGTGGAACCAGGGGGCAGATAGATAAATTCATGCTATGGAAGTTGGGCCCATCCATGGCTACAAGTCATGCATGTCAGGGGGTTGGACTGGATGGCCCTTGTGGTCTCTTCCAACTCTACAATTCTATGATTCTATAAGTTGGGCTGGCTACATATCGCCTTCTGTATCATGGACAGTATGCCTTTATATGAGAAGCAGCATGGCGTAGTGGTTTGAATGTTAGACTAGGACACTGGGAGACTAGGGTTCAAATCCTTGCTCAGCCATGGAAATCCCCTATGTGACCTTGGGCAAGTCACACTCTCTCAGCTTCAGAGGAAGTCAAGGGCAAACCTCCTCTGAACAAATTCTGCCAAGGAAATCCCTTGATAGGGTCTCCTTAGGGTTGCCATAAATCAGAAATGATTTGAAGGCACAGAGCAACAACATCATGCCTTTATATATGTTTCTGGGGGAAAGAAGAGGGACAGTACAATTGCATTCATGTCCTTCTGGTGCACATTCCATAGGCAGCTGATTGGCCAGTCCATGAAGGGAATTCTGGATTAGATAGGGAGCCCTTTCACACCGCACAGTTATCATGCTATGATTCCACTTTAACTGCCATGGCTGCATCCTACAGAATCCTGGGGTTTGTATTTGGGTGAGGTACTAGAACTGTCTGACTGAGAATTCTAAATGCCCCTCCCTAAACTGCAAATCCCAGGATTCCATAGGATGGTGTCACTGGCGTTCTCTTTCCCTACATATTTTTGGGTTATGGGCCCAGCACCCATGGCATTTCATGTTGAATCATGGCACTATAATGGTGGGCTGTGAAATATTTTGGGTGTGATCCAGCATGGCTCTTCTTTGTTGTGGTACTTCTACTTCTTTGTTTTTCTTGCTCACCATGAAATTGAAATAGATTTATGCCAGCCCTATAAGTGTGGGACTTCTAAGTCCCCTGGTCATCTATAGCTCTGTTCAGACTGGTAATAAAATTTCAACTCCATTTGCAACAGAAAGTAACTTCCCTTGAGACCAAGGGAAGTTGGTCCCTGTCCTGTACGAAGCCAAGTGCCCACCTATAAAACAGAATATTAAACTTCTCAAGAAGTCACTGTGCTTCATTTAGCTTTTGCTTAGCTTAACTTGATTTAGTTAGGTTTACTATGATGTAGAATACTGGATGATTTTTTTAAAAAAAAGTGGGATGTCATCAGTGCTAACACTCAACCCCAAAATCATCATGATGAACCTTATTCCAACTGCCCAGGCTCATTCATACGTGCCTGTGCTACTTGATTCATGCAGTTCCTTCTTCTTCCTTCCCACTGACAGAGCCATCCTGTGAGCCAATTGAGGTTGAGATGTGTTTGGGGCTCAGCTACAACACCACCTCATTCCCCAACATCTGGCTGAGCATCCCAGATCAGCAAGGGGCTGAAGAGATACTCCAAGACTACATGGTGGGTGAGACTGGAAGAGGCAGGAAATTGGCTGGGAGGGAGAAAGATGAGTGCTAGGCTGTTAGGCATAGACAGAGAGTGCTTCACTTTAAAAACCAATACTTGGAAAGGTTACTTTTGGAGACTACAACTCCTCAAATCCCAGCCCAACATTACTAGTGCCCCTGACACTTTTATGGAAGCTGCCTTGGGTCCTGTTTTTGGAGAAAGGCGGCATACAAATGCAATAAATAAATAGATGGTGAGTGCATTACACTGGAGGGTAGAGCTTGGAAAAGTTACTTTTTGGACTAGAGTTCCTTGCATCCACTGGTCATGCTTGGAGATACAGAGCACTCTAGTTCAAAAAGTAACATTTCCAAGCTCAGGTGGAAAGCAAGTTAACTGTCCACATCACTATATTGTCATTGTAATCTTTCATATCTTGATTGTTTACTTAGTGGTGCAAAGTTAGAAGTTACTAGTTGTAAGTAACTAGTTAACTGTACACCAGTTGTACAATGCTGTGCTCCATTCCAGTTGTTGAAGCAACAATGATATGGATGGGAGGATAATGTTTTTCATAGTACACTCTTATATCCAAACACCATTGTACGTTCCCAATTTGTACATCCCCATACGTTATACTATTTTATACGTTATAAAATTTTATACGTTTTATACGTTATACATTATACTTCTCTTAAGAGCTACATCAGAGCTTGAAGATGTTAGTTTTTGAATTACAACTCCCAGAATTCCCCACAGCATTCCCCAGAATCCTGGGAAGTGAGATCAAAATAATAATAATAAGGATGATGATGATGATGATGTGTCCAGTCTCTGAGCTGCTTCAGCAGCATCTGGTGGCTCCCATGTCAGAGGGGTGGTGGGTCTGTTCTGCCTTGTAATCTGAACTTTAAAGGACTTATTGGGAAGAATCAGTACCATGGAAAGCTCCTTTTGGATGCCACCACCAGCTCTCGGAGGCTAGGAAGTCCTGGGAAATGGCCCAGGGGAAGCCAAGGTTGTCGCTCACCTGCCTGGATTCTAGTCCAGTCTGCGCCAGCACCTGACCAATACTCCGCAACTTTTTTGTTTCCAGATGCTGAAGGACATGTCTTGCTATCCACACCTCCGCTTGCTTATCTGCAGCCTCTTTGTCCCCAAATGCACGCCGGACGGGGGCATCCTGCAGCCATGCCGCTCCGTCTGCTTGGGGACTGAACAGCGTTGCCAGCAGTCCCTCAGCCTCCTGGGAGTCCCGTGGCCTCTGAACTGTAATGTCCTGCCCGATTCCACCAACCCTTTGGAGTGTTTCATGCCCTGACAAGGGGGCACCATGGCACCAAATGCACCTTTCTCAGCTGAGGCAGGTGGGAGGAGATTCCTTGGAGTCAACCAAGTCCCAAGTGAAAATGCCAGCCAAGAAAGTCTACAGGCTACAATGCACACTGTAGGTTGTTGTGGCTTGCTAGGGCAGGGGTAGGGAAGCTCAGAACCTTGGGCCAAATCCGGCCATCCTGAAATCCCAATCTGTCCCTCTGAAGTTCCCCAAATCGTTTTTCTCCCCCTGCTTCTCCATGATACTACTGTTTGGTGGATTTCCAACTCCTGCTGAGGTTTCCCCCCACTCAGTCTAAAAGACTGAAATGCCTCTCCTAAGATGTAGATACTGGCAGAAAGAAATTCTCCTGGCATTTTGGATCTCACATTTTTGTCCCACCCATCACCAGTATGTCGCCCCCAAGAATATCTCTGAAATTGAATTTGGCCCTCAGGCTGAAGAGGCCTCACCCTTGCTCTAGGACAGAAGTGGGTAATGTGCAACCCATGGGGTCAATAGGGGTCAAAAAAAGGTTTGTCCCCCCCCACACACACACAAATTCTTTTAAAAAAATAGTATTATTATTGCTCCAAAATGCCCCTTTCTAGAGGTGTGAAGGGCATTTCCACCACATTTTGAGACCCCCTGGGGTCAACATTTTGCTAATTTTTTCATAATCCCCCCCCCAAAAAAATGCTCGCTCAGCCATTGGAGGGGGGCATTTATACAATGTTTGTAGGAGCCCTGGACTGATTTAGGCCCCAAAGAAAACTTTTTTGGAACAGGAAGGGAACATGAAGTTATCTCCACTCGCTTCCTGTTGAAGAAGCCTTTTGGGGATCTAAAATGGCCCAGGAAATCCCCAAGAACAAGTTGAAAATGCTTCTTATGCTCCCTCGAGGGCATTTGGGGCAAAAAATATTTTTTGAATTTTGTGGAGGTGAATATGACTGGGGTGTGGCCCCCCAAAATCTCCAAGGGGGGCAGTGCCATCCCCAGCCTTCCAGAGTTACCGACCCTCGGTCTAAAGGATCAGTGAAAGCAAAGGTCTGTCCGAAGCATGTTCTCCCTACCATCACCACCCTCTCAGTTCTAACTGTATCTCTCTTCTTTCCGCTGTGTGAGATTTTAGACTGTAAGCGCCTTCAGGCAGAGACCTACCCTTATATCCACTGTCTCTCTCTCTCTCTCTAAAGCCTAAATCAAATTGCTGGTCCCAACTAGAGTAAGACCCACAGAATCAACTGCTGAACAGCAAGTCAACATAAATCCTATTGATTCAATAGGTCTTCTCCAGTTCAGATTAACAATTAGATTCAGGCTTATACACTTTAATGGCGCTATATAAACAAATTTAATAACTATAATCCTGTAAGAGAGCATGCAGAACCTTCTGTCATAATTCAAGCTGCAGTGTCTAGTCAATCGATTTTGAAGTCTTTCTGGTTGATTTTAAACAATGACAACCCCGCCCCATTAATCAGGTAGCAGATTTTTAAAAGATTGTTAATGCGTTTTAATGTAAATACTTACAAACTATAAGTTGTTGCGTAAGTTGTTTCTTAGAGGAAAAATTCCTCTGGTCTCCCATGGGAGCATACTTCACCTAAAAACAAAGAATAAATGTTTTTGTCCATCAAAATGATGTTGTTTATATGGAAATGTATGCAGATTGAATTGATTAAAAGTGGTGGCAGTTAATCCACTGAGATGTCATTAATCACTAAACAGCCCTAATAATAATTTTTGATTGTACACCAGGGGGAAAAACAAAGAACCTTCTATTGTTCTCCTTATGACCACACCAGATGGTGCTGCAGCATTCTGTTGGATTATGAATAGACACAGAACTCTGCTTCATTTCTTCCTCCCACTCAGGTGTGTGTCTGTGTATTCAAAGTAGAAAATGGTAAGCATTAGTAGAAAAAGAAAAATTGAATTTTGCATTTTTGTGATCCCCAGGGGCCCACATGGGTACAAAAAAGAAAATTTGGCCAAAAATTGCACCAAAAATCCCCCCAGTGCTCTCTAGGGGGTGTGGAGGGCATTTCCACCACATTTGAAGACCCCCCCTGGACTCCCTAGCAATCAAAAACAATTTTTGCAAAATTTTTCAAAACCCCCTTTTTGCTCCAAAATGTCCTCTAGGGGGTGGAGGGTCCATTTCCAACATGTTTTGCACCCTCTGGGCCAATTTAGACCCAGGAAAGGCCTTTTTTTGGAACAGAAAGTCATTTCTGCTCACTTCCTGTTGTCAAAAAAGGCCTCTCCTGGGCCTAAATGGTCCAGGAATGCCCACCCCAAATGTTGTGAAAGTGCCCCAATGTCCACACAGGACATTTGAGGCCAAAAAAATTTATTTTTTTTAAATGGCTGGAGCAGGTGCAATGCAACGTGAGGCCCTCCAAGTTCTCTTGGGTGGCTAATGCAGCCCTGTAGCCTTCTAAAGTTACCACCCCTGCTCTGTAAACTGTAAAATTTAAGTCAATATTAGCACAACTTTCCTAATTTTTCAAAATGTGTTCCATAAGGAGGCAGCCAGAGAGCTGGAAAGCCCCTAGTCTCACTTCTGGGTCATTGAATTCTTTTTAAAATTCAGCCATCCTATTCAGACCTCTCTCAATAACTTTTGTCTTCCTACTACAGTAACCCCGGCTTAAGGATTAGATAACTGAGGCAAGAACCTACATCAATGTTGTTGCTATTCTTTAACTCCCCATCCAACCCCTGAAACCAATCTTCAAGCCAGTTGGCCATTCGGAGCATGAAGCCTTACAGCATCATAACTAAAAGGATGCTAGCCTTGATTTCTTTTTAAAAGACAACTGTGATTCTCAGGAAGTTCATCACTCCACCCCAAACCACATTTTATGAGCTCTCTGTGCTCGCGTGTGATCATAACATGTGCTCAGCCCTTGCTGCAAAGCCCGGTTGAAAGCACTTCAAACCATAATATCTCTGGTTTAATAATGACTGTGTCAAGATGAGAAAGAGCTAAGAATTGTCTCATTTGGAGATCGAGCTGTCAAAGTTAAACCAGTTACAGGGTTGTTGAAACAAGGCAGGTGAATGCTTTGGGGAACATTCTATTATTTCTGGCACCAAAAGCAGATTCTCTGATCCACTGATGATATGGATGAGGTGACAGGGAGGTATGACATCCTCACTGTTCCACATGTGCACTGCTGCAGCATTCCTTTCTTTAGGACTTTATCTCCACCAAGATGGGCAAGGTGTGGCCACGGGCCCACATGAGGCCACCCAAAGGATGGTTTTGTTGCCTTCAGCCCCTCTGGACTCTGGCCAAAGGAAAGAATTAACTGCAGCTTCTGGTAGCTTCCTGAAGCTAATATTCACTTTTTAAATTGGTCACAGCCCCACTGTACTATTTAACATTATCTTATACCAATTTTATAACCTCCAACATTTCACCGATGAAAGTCAGGATATGTGTGGCCAAGCAACATCAGAGTATTCTCAAGATGAAAAAAGTTATTAATGATGAAGAACAGACAAGCTAAGAGATGCTGCAGCAGTTTGCTTTTGCCCAAGTCTACACAGAAGGGCAAAATTCTGCCCCTTCCTCATATATACACACAAACACACATGTAGTGGGAAAATAAGTGTGGATTATGCTTTTTTTAAGGCAAAACAAAAGCAAATATTCAGACAAATATGGGCACCAAAGTTTAATAACGACATTCATAAACTGGAATATGTCCAGCAGTGGATGAAGCAAAGATGGCGGAAACCAAGACCTATGAAGGTGTTGGATATGATTAGCCTGGAAAAACAATGACACAATAGCTGTCTTCAAATATTTGAAGAACTGTCACATTGATGATGGAGCAAATTTGTTCTCCAGCAACAGAGCTTAGAATATTAACAAAATACAGGTCAAAAATTGGAAAAGTTACACCCAAACTCCCAGTAGTACAACAAAGTAACTTCTCCCCAAGCTCTGCTTTAGTTGCCTCAATACTTGGCTTCTGCTATTATGTCCAAAGCAAAATCATGGATTAAAATGTCATTTGGCCATTCAGTGTCCTGTTCATTGTACACATCTTGAGCTGCTACTTTTAAGACTCCCATGCCTCAGTTTCCTTACCAGAGATATGAGATCTATATTTCAGATTCGCCTGTTCAAATGGGGAGATGGGGCAAAGAAACACTATATTCTGTGCTGCTCAGGGCTCATCTGGAGTCCTGCATTCAGGTCTGAATGCCTCATTTAAAGAAGGATATTGACAAGTCAGGAGCCAGTGTGGTATAGTGGTTTGAGCATTGGACTAGGACTCTGGAGACCAGGGTTTGAATACCTCCTTGGACATGGAAACCCACTGGGTGACCTCAGACAAGTCGCACACTCTCAGCCTCAGAGGAAGGCCATGGCAAACCTCCTCTGAAAAAATCTTGCCAAGAAAACTCTGTGATAGGGTCACATTAGGGTCACCATAAGTCAGAAACTACTTGAAGGCATGCTACCACAACAGATTGAAAAGTTGGAGCAGGTTCAGAGAAAGGCAACAAGGATGACACAAGGTATGGAGAATAACACGTAGGAGAAAAGTTTGCAGGAGTTGGACGTGTTCAGTTTGGGAAAAGGGAGATGGAGGGGTGACAAGATTGCACTCTAAATATCTAAAGGTTGTCACAGAGAGGAGGGTGAATGTTTGTTCTCTGCTGCCCCAGAAAGTAAGACCAGGTCTAATAGTCTTAAATTAACAGGAGGGTAGATTTTGATAGAATATTAGAAGGAACTTCTTGATACTAAGAGTTGTTAGGTGATGGAACTAATGACCTACCAAGGTGGTGGGGTCTCTTTTTCTGGATGCCTTCAAAAAGAGGCTGGACAGCTAGCTACCTGCTGGGAACACTCTACCTGAATTTCCTGTAGTGAACAGAGAATTGGATCCGATGGCCTGTGGGGCACCTTCCAACCCTACGATTCTGTGATTTTTATGACAACAGTTTTAGAGGACAACTAGACCATAGCGAAAGGTTCAGACATGGAGCACTACTTTTGAATTTAAACAATGTAAAACAGCCCCTAGCGTAGCTGTTATTCCCTCCATCCTAGAAAATTTCTGACATGTATGGCTAAATAGATCCAGTTCATCTTTTGGAAGATCAAACAGGCAATCTCCAACCCACAATCTGGAAAGGTTCAGCCTCACACATAAAGCACATGTGTGCACTAGTTCTCCTGTTCCTCCATTCCATCACTATGGTATATCCCTCTGAGATCATCCAAGGCAGGCAAAAATCTGGGAAGCATCACCCAAAGATGCTGGCAAGAGCAGAGTCTGTGAAAGTGATCAGGGAGGGAGGCGGCGGCTGCTTCTGCTGCAGAAAGAGGAAAACACCCAGGGAATCATTAACACAGAAGCTGAGCACCCAACACAGTCCATTAAATGTTGAAAACAGCCCGTGGGTGGTACACCTGCCAAGGTTTGTGCGTGCACACTTGTGCATGCGTGAGATGTGTAGGC
Source organism: Gambelia wislizenii (assembly GCA_030847615.1). Lineage (NCBI taxonomy): Eukaryota > Metazoa > Chordata > Lepidosauria > Squamata > Crotaphytidae > Gambelia > Gambelia wislizenii. The sequence goes on from JAUMIR010000007.1 coordinate 39,908,097, forward strand.
CTCAGTGGTGCTGTTTGCAGGGTGGGTTGGTTCTATCCCTCTTATGGTGGATAGATCAGGGAATAACATGCCCCTGATCCACCACAGGAAGATGCAGTCAGTACAAAATGCGCTGAGGATGTGGTTATACTATAAGGATTAGCCGAGATCCAATTTATCCAGGTGATAGTATAAAAGGGGGAGCGTAAAATGCAGTCGGTGGGCCATATCCAGACCCAGGCCATTTCTGTGGCCCCTAGCATGCAGCTCTCCAAGGTGTTGTTCTTGTTCCTATATGCCTTCAAGTCATTTCCAACTTATGGAGATCCTAAGGCAAACCTATCACAGGTTTTTTTCGGCAGGATTTGTTCAGAGTGGGTTTGCCTTTGTTTTCCTCTGAGGCTGAGAGAGTGGGACTTGCCCAAGGTTGCGCAATGAGTTCCCATGGCCAAGTGGGGATTCGAGCCCTTTTCTTCAGAGTCCTAGTCCAATGCTCAAACCACTACACCACAGTGGCTCTCCTTCAAGTGTCCAGGAAAGCTAATTAGTCCCCTAGCATCCTAGGGTTGCTGCTTTCTGGTATGGTATTATTTACTTCAAGGGCAAATTAAGCCCTTGAAGTAAACAAACAAACAAAGAGACAAAAAGAGGTCTCCATCTACCTCTTGATCCCAATTGTTGCTTTGATTTGCTTTTGCTGAATTCAGAAATAAGGGAGATTGTTCTGTCTGGACAGTAACTCTCAAAACCCCTCCTCATACTTTTCGCTTTTGCAGGCCTTGAGAAACTTCCTTTTTGGACTGCAACTCCCAGAATCCCCACCTTCTGGCCATTCTTTGATCTCCGCTCTCCATTCCTCTTTCTTTCTTTCTTTCTTTCTTTCTTTCTTTCTTTCTTTCTTGTTCCTTCTCCACCCCCACACCCCAGCAAAAAAAACCTCAGTAGGCCTTGTACTCAGCCAGCACAGGGATTCTGGGAGTTGTAGTCCAAAACAGGGGAAAAACTTTTCCAAGCTCCTAGTCCAAAAAGTAAGGTCCCTGTGTTCTGCAAAAAAGGAAAATGTGGCTGGGTGGAATCAAAGCAGGGCTGAAAGGTGGGGATAATGGGAGCTATAGTCCCCAAAAGGAATGTCATCAAGCGCTGAGAAAGAAGAAAGAGAAAATCGGAGGGAGGCTGAAAGGTGGGGGGAAGGAAGAATCTAGGATTCTGGGAGTTGTCATCCCAAACAGTAAACTTTTGTCCAACTTTGCTCTTTTTTGGTGTTTGGAAGTTTGCTTAGAGGGGGGAGAAGGGGTCGCCCTCCCTAGGTCCTTTCTCCCCTTTTCTCCCCCTTCCTTCCCTTCTCTCTCTGCCCCCTCCCACCCCCCAGCCTCCTCCTCCTCCATCCTCTCCCCCCCCTCCTGCCCGGGCGTGGATGCCTGTCGGTCTGTATGGCTTGGCTCTGGTGCGCAACTCTCGGGTTTCCTTTGGAGTTTGGGGAGGAGAGGGAGGCGGGCAGAGGCGGGCGGGCCGGCCGGCTGGAGGCCTTCCGTGGGGCCAGAGGGAGGCTGGGGTCCGGGGAGTCCGGCCGCCTTCCCCTGCATTGGCAGCCAGAGCGGAGCCAGCGCCGACCAGGCGCCCAGGTAGGAGGAGGGCGCGCGGGGAGCTCCGTCGTGCAGGCTGCGATCCGTCCGGTGAAGCTAGGAGGGGGCGAAGAGGAAGGGGGTGGGGGGGGCTGAGCGCTGGGACTTTTCTTTCTCTTCCCCCCAGTACCCCATCCTTTTCTCCTGGGTCCAGGCTGATACAGAGGCTGCAATCCGTCCGGTGAAGCTAGGAGGGGGGCGAAGAGGAAGGAGGCTGTGGGGGGGGGCTGAGCTCTGGGGCTTTTCTTTCTCCCCACCCCAGCACCCCATCTTTTTCTCCTGGGTCCAGGCTGACACAGAGGCTGCAATCCGTCCGGTGAAGCTAGGAGGGGGGCGAAGAGGAAGGAGGCTGTGGGTGGGTGGAGGGTCTGAGCTCTGGGGCTTTTCTTTCCCTCCCTGTCAGCACCCCATCCTTTTCTCCTGGGTCCAAGCTCTCCGGGCTGACACAGAGGCTGCGATCCGTCCGGTGAAGCTAGGAGGGGGGCGAAGAGGAAGGAGGCTGTGGGGGGGGGCTGAGCTCTGGGGCTTTTCTTTCTCTCGCCACCCCAACCCAGCATCCCATCCTTTTCTCCTGGGTCCAAGCTCTCCAGGCTGACACATAGGCTGCGATCCGTCCGGTGAAGCTAGGAGGGGGGCGAAGAGGAAGGAGGCTGTGGGGGGGGGGTGAGCTCTGGGACTTTTCTTTCTCTTCCTCCCAGCACCCCATCCTTTTCTCCTGGGTCCAAGCTCTCCGGGATGACACAGAGGCTGCGATCCGTCCGGTGAAGCTAGGAGGGGGGCGAAAAGGAAAGAGGCTGTGGGTGGGGGGGCTGAGCTCTGGGGCTTTTCTTTCTCTCCCCACCCCAGCACCCCATCCTTTTCTCCTGGGTCCAAGCTCTCCGGGATGACACAGAGGCTGCCTTTGCCTTGGCTTTGCTGAGCACAGCTGAGCGCCCTTCCTTTTGGGTCCCACGACTGCAGCTTCCAGGGTCCCCAAGACCCCAAAGAATCCCCCCAGCCTGTGGCCATACACCCCCCACCACGGAAGTTTCAGAAAGCTGGGAAAACATTTTCCCCCCCCATGGGACTACCGTTCCCAGTATCCCCCAGCCTGTAGCCATCAGTGTCCTCCCCCCCTTGAAGGAAGCTTCAGGAAGCAGAGTTGGGAAAAATTATTTTTCCCCCATTGGACTATCACTCCCAGAATCCCCCAGCCAATAGCCCTCTCCCCCCTCCCTGCCCCACAGTAGTAGTAGTGGCAGGGAGCAGAGCTTGGAAAATGTCCCCCCTTTTTTGGACTGCAACTCCCAGAATCCACCACTGCCAGTGCTCCCCCCCACCTTATAATATATTGTAACCAAGAAGAGGTCTGCTTAGGGAGCTGAACTTTAAAAAGTTTTTCCCTTTTCTTCTATTACAACTCTTAGTATCCCCAAGCTAACAGATAGCAACTCCCAAAATCCCCCTTCCAGGAGCAACTCCCCAGCTAATGGCCATCTGCACCCTCCCTTCCCCCCGAAGAAAAGGTCTCAGGGGGCAAAGTTTGGGAATGATTCCCTTTTGGGGGCTACAATTCTCAGAATCCCCCCACTACCAGTGAACATCAAACTCCCCCCCCCCCAATATATTTCTGAGAACAAAAAGGACACACAGAGACCAAAACCATTCTTCCTCCTTTCTCCCCCCCATCAAATAAGAAGTTTCTTCAGTGGCTAGAGCATAGCAAACTCTCCCTTTTTTGGACTACAACCCCCAAGATAGCTCATCATGTATATGCAAATATTCCAAAATCCAAAAAAAATAAATCTGAAATCCAAATCACTTCTGGCCCCAAGCATTTCAGATAAGGGATACTCAACCTGTACTATTGTTAAGACAAACAAAGCCACACTGATCCTGGGGACAGGGGAGGAATCAACAAGTGGTCAATGACTTTATCAGGACTGGGCAAAATGTCACAAAAGTGTGCAAGCCTGGAAGTTGTTTCTAAATACACCGCCGACCTTCCCCATCCCTTGTACAACCAAAGTCAAGGCAGACCCTCTAATATTTCATGGCTGAAAAGCTGGACACACGTGGCCGAGCAACCTAAGAGTGTGGTTGAGATGACAAATGTTATTAACAAAGAAGAACACCCAAGCTAGGGGAGGCTGCAGCAGTTTGTTTTTGCCTACAGGGAAGGGCAAATTTCTGCCCCTTCCTCCCTTCTCCCCCCACTGAGTTAACTGAATGCAAACTACTTTTGCGCTTTCAAATTTGCAACAAATTGAAGTGCAGTTGTCCCTCCACATTCACGGATTTGAGTATTCACGGATTTGAGTATTCATGGCTTGAAAATATTCTTTAAAATATAATAATCCTAATAGCAAACCTTGATTATGCCATCTTATATAAGGGACACCATTTTGCTATGCCATTGCATATCATGGGACTTGAGTATTCACGGATTTGCGTATTCACGGGGGTCCTGGAACCAAACCCCAGTGAATGTGAAGGGACAACTGTATAGGAAAATAATTTTAAAAATTACTCCCGTTCTTCCTTTTGATAGTTATCTCCTCAAAAGAAGTATTGTTGATGTATGACGTTAGAAGAAAAGCATATATATCAGTTGTTGAGGATAGTTTAAAAATGCATCCATCCCCTCCATCTAGCACTTAGAAGCAAAGAGGTACTGTTGAAGTCTTCTGTCCAGGGGCAGTAGAAAAGAAACCTGTTGCCCATTTTACAGAGGGGGAAATGAGGTTAAGAAATAATGACTAGCTCAAAGCCGTAAAGCTGGTGGCAATTTGAACCCTGAAATAATGCAGTCTGACACCACTTGAACTGCCATGACTCTACCCTACAGAAACCTGGGATTTGTCGTTTTGTGAAGGACCAGCCTTCTTCAGAAGAGAAAGCTAAAAACCTTATAAAACTATAAATCATACGATTCCATCGGATGGAGCGACAGCACTTAAAGTGGTGTCAAACTGCATTATTTTCACAGTGTAGATGCACCCACTGCTTTCTTCCATGTTGGCTCACATGTTTCCAGCCTACCTCAAACCCACCACAGCCATTTTCTAGACTCCTCTAGAATACAATAAAACTTGCCAGTCTTTTGTTGTTGTTGTTTTGTGCCTTCAAATCAACCTGATTCAATGGTGACCTTCTCCTGAGGTTTTCTTGGCAAGATTTATTGGGAAAGGCAGGTATTGCCGGTTGCTTCTTCTGAGGCTGAGAGACGGTGACTTGCCAAAGTCACCCAGTGGGTTTCTACAGCTGAACAGAGATTCAAACCCTCCTCTCCTAATCCAAAAATCAAACCACTGCACCATGCTGGCTCTCATTAGGGTAAATAAAAGATATGGCAGGCTGTAAAATTCTTCTGTTGTTTTTGCTGTAACAGATTAACGCAGCTGGAAATATCCTGCTCTGTACTCACATCCCTGCCTTTCCGTGGTTCCCTGTTCTTCCATCCCAAAATTTATTTGTGGGTGCAACCTTTGCCCTTCCCCCAGGTTCACTATTCATAAATATGACCTAGAGAGGCATCCCAAGTGTGTTATACAAGAAACAATGTTTGGGACAAAATAAAAATGCTGATTTGTCTTGAAAAGGAACATCTCCAAGTCAAAGAGGTATATGATATGGGGCACTCCCCAAACCTTACTTTTGGATGTCAGGGGCAGATAAGCTTCTGTTTCCTTATTCAGGCTGCAACTGTGGCATGAATTAGGGACCGGGAAAGAGGCTCTTGTCCTCCTTCGCCAGAATTTTCTGCTTTCCTAAAGGAGCCCCACCAGCCCTGAAGAAAACACGGAAGCTAGGTTTCCCCACCAACCACCACATGGAGACCCCAATGAAATTTCTTCCCCCAAACCATATGGCAGTCCCCCGCATTTGCCCATCCCATTTAGAGGCAGCAAACTGAGGCAAAGAATGTAAAGCTATGATTTTGGATGGGATCCCTACATTCCAGGTCCATTAGCTAACATGAAATCCCGAAGCCAAGATGTCTGGGGTTCTGAGGGCAACCTGAGCCCTTGCAAAACAAGACCCACTTGGGAGGGCAGGAAAGGTAGGTGTGGGGAGGAGGTGGGGGTGGTGGATCAGGCCAGTGAATTGCTAAAGAGACAGGCTGGTGCGGAGAAGAGGGAGGATGTGAGAACTGAGCCAAAGTTCCCAGTCTCTTTGCTGACTCTGTGGGTCACAACCTCTTTGCCTGCCTGGCTAGCTTCTGAGCTCAATCATGACTCTGGAGGACTAGTCGCTTGGGAGACTGGTTTCCTTTCTCCACTTCCACAGGGAGGTAGAGAGGGAGGAAAAAGGAGTGTGACTACCCCAGGCTGTTGCATAAAAGTCAGCAATTATCTCTCTTCCCTCCCCTTTCAGGGTTTTTTTTTTCTTTTTTGCAAAAAACCCAAACATAGCACAGGAAATCCATAGAGCGCTCAGCCAGCTGAAGCTGCATTTCTTGCCAGCAGAACATCTCATTATTATTGCTGTGTGCCTTCAAGTTGTTTCTGCTTATGACGACCCTAAGGCGAACCTTGTCATGGGGTTTTCTTAGGCTGTGTGACTGGTCCAAGGTCTCCCAGTGCCATGGTTCTCACCTTTGGTCCCCCATATGTTTGGGACATCAGCTCCACAAATCCTTCACCATTGGCCATGCTGCCTTCAGCTTCTGGGAGTTGAAACCCACAACATCTGGAGAGTCCGAGTAAGAATGGAATAAAGTGACAGGATGTATCCACATGGCACAATTATAGCAGTTTGGTCCCACTTTTACTGCAATACCTCCATCCCATGAAATTCTGAGTTTTGTAGATGATGTACTGTACTTGAAGTTCTCTGCTAGACAGCTCTAGTGCTGTAATTCAAGGGAGTTCAGTAGAGTTCCCTAGGAGAAAATTCTAAGTCCCCTATGAGACTACAAATCCCACAGTTCTTTTATAGGATGGAGCCATGACAGTTATAAAGTGGAATCAAAGTGTTCTTTCTGTGAAGTGTGGGCATACCCTTAGGTGGAACAGACTAGCCTTGCAACTGATTTAGGACTTGTAAGTCCCCAAGACAGAACCATGTGGAGAGTATGATATGCCAGGGAAGGCATGTTTTGCTAGGATTTTTATAACACCCTGGGGAGCATGTCTTTGAATTTCTGCAGAATGGCATCCTGATCAAGAACATAAGAAGAGTCTTGATGGAGGCCGATCAGAGGCCTGTGTAGTCCAGCATTTTGTTCACACAACGACACATGAGAAGTCCACCTGCTGAGGGCAACAGTCCCTTCCAGCTCATGCATCCTTCCACCAGAGGCATGCTGCCTCTGAGGGATTGACTACACAGGGCCAGGGAGGGGGTGGTAAAAATCCAGATGAGATTCGGACTACTTTGGCCCAGAGTTGCAATGCATGAAAATCAGACTATTCTGGCCCTGATTTCAGCACCACATCTGCCAAAACCTGAATCTGCCTTGGGTTTTTTATTTTTACATCCCATTCAGAGCTGTTACTTATGCTTGGCTCTCAGCTCTAGGAAAAGCAAAGCCCCACCAGTCTCTCTCTGGCTTTTCTTCGCAAACAAAGATTCAGGAAGGACTCATCCCATGCTTTCTGCAAGCGCGGTGATGACTAAAAAGGCCAATCCGAGATAAACAAGTCCGGTTGCAGAAAGCACAGCAGAAGGTCTCCTTGGGTGATGTTTTTGGGTTGTGATTCTTTCTGCGTTGTCATTTCTCTTCAAGACTTGTTCGGCATGAGTTCTCAAATAAGGCTGCAGCATCTCTGAAGCTAGTTGGGCAGCTAGACAGGAGAGAGGTGTGAGTCTGGAAAGAGACACAAGGACCTGTGAATTGGCAGAAGGCATGGATTCGCACCAAGCACTACGCTTGGATTCCCACCATTTTGCAGGTCCTCAGTCTCTCTCTAGCTTCACAAATACAGTGCATAGTATGCTACTTGTGTTGTGTATTGTCTTGTGAAGTATATGCAAATATTTCAAAATTTTTAAAAAATCCAAAACACTTCTGGTCCCAAGCATTTCCAATAGGGGATTCTCAACTTGTAACGGTCAATAAAGTGGAAGGCAATAGGAGAAGAGGGAGACTGCACGACAGGTGGGTGGGTTCAGTCAAGGCGGTCTCAGCTGCCCTGGCCTTGCAAGACCAGAGCAGGGCTGTGGGTGGCCAGGCTCTTACAGGCCTCCCATTCATAGAGTTGCCGTAAGTCGAAGTTGACTTGGCAGCAAATAACAACCACCACCAAATCACAAATCCAAGGGTTCTATAGAACAAAGCCATGAGAATTAAAGTGGTATGAAACCAGTATAACTGAGTAGTGCAGATAAGCCCTAAGCCAGGCATAGCCAACTGTGCAGGGGCCAGTTTTCATCCTTGCCTGCCCCCTAGATGTCACATCAGCAACAGTACACTAGAAGTGAAGTATCACTTTTTTCACTCTATGTTTTCACACTCACATTCTACATGGGCAAAAAAAAAAAAATCATAGAATCATAGAATTGCAGATTTGGAAGAGACCACGAGGGCCATCCAGTCCAACCCCCTGCTATGCAGGAAATCACGATCAAAGCATCCCCGACGGATGGCCATCCAGCCTTTGTTTAAAGACCTCCAAGGAAGGAGACCCCGCCACACCCCAAGACATAGAATCATGAAGTTGGAAGGGACCTCCAAGGGCCATCCAGTCCAACCCCATTCTGCCATGCAGGAATACACAATCAAAGCCTCCCTGACAGATGGCCATCCAGCCTCTGTTTAAAGACCTCCAAGGAAGGAGACCCCACCACGCTCCGAGGGAGTGTGTTCCACTGCCGAACAGCTCTCTGTCAAAAAGTTCCAGATTGGGAAGGTCTGGAAGAATAGGGAAAGGGTTAAGAAAGGACATTGGTGCCAATGGGCTCTCTTTTGTTAGAGGTTTTTTAAAACGAAGACTGGATGGCCACCTACCAGGGATGCTGTAGTGGTTGTTTGCCTGTATCTCTGCCTATTAACCTATCTGAGTCGTACAATCTTCAGGGAGAGGGCTTTCTCTCCATCCCACCATCCTCCCAGGCTGGGCTGGTGAGGACATGGGACAGGGCATTCTTGGTGACTTTAGAACTCTTTCCCATGGAAGATTTTATTTGCCCTTTCTCTGCTGTCTTTTGGCTGCCAGGCAAAGCCTTTCCTCTTTAAATAGGCTTTCAGCCTTGACTGACCAGAGTGCTGCTTTTAATATGTAATGCTGTGCTGGTTTTAGTAATGTATATTTTAAATGTTTTGTTTTAATTCCAATGTTTTAAAAACACTGTTTTAATGGAATGTCTAATCCTTTTTAAACTTTTGTATTCTACAGTTGTCTCTTCATATTCACTGGGGTTTGGTTTGGATACCAAAATCTGTGAATACTCAAGTCCCATTATATGCAACGGCATAGCAAAATGGTGTCCCTTATATAAGATGGCAAAATCAAGGTTTGCTTTTTGGATTTTTATGTTTTTAAGAATATTTTCAAGCCATGAATACTTAAAATCTGTGGATACCAAATCCATGGGTATGGAGGGACAACTGTATATTGTTTTATAAGTTCTGTTTTAATTTATATTTTGAGTCCCGTTCGGGAGAAAAGCAGGAAATCAATCAATTTCCAGGGGGGTCACACTAAATGAGCCATGAGGTCCCCTCCAACACTATGATTCTGTGACCCCCCCCCACAGGCCTCATGGAAATGGAGCACCCCATCTACCTCTTCCTCTTCTTCCTTACTCTGGCTGAGGACTCCATTCCGATTGAAGACAACAAGATCCCCAGCCTGTGTGCCGGGCATCCGGGCATCCCAGGGACCCCTGGCGTCCATGGCAATCAAGGGCTGCCAGGCAGAGATGGGCGGGACGGCCGTGATGGAGCCGCAGGGATGCAGGGGGAAAAAGGTGAACCTGGGCAACCAGGTAAGAGGGCTCTACTGTCTTGGAGTTATCTCAAAAGTTTTTAACAGGTGTCAAAGTGAAAACATTTGGCTCTTAGATGGGGTGGGCAATGAACTATATTTTCTATAATGTTGAGCAAACTGACTCTGTTGAAGCTCAGAAGTGAGGAAATCGGTCTAATCTTTGCTTTCCCACAGCCCCAAAGGGCAAGATTCATCCACACAGAGTGTCTAACTCACCCTCTGGAGTCAGAAGATTCAGACACAGAGTCAGGTATCCAGGAATGTACAGTTCCTGATTATGTTGGCCTTTCCAAGTCCAAGGAGCTGGAGACTGAGCCACTGGGGGGGGGCTACTTCCCAGCAGGAGGTGGCAGACACTGCCTTTCTTTGAAGACCCTCAAAGAGAGAAGGAGAGACTCCGCAGATCTCAGCAACTGTTGAATAGGAGACACTGACCTGATTAGGCACCTGGCGTCTTGCGACAGCTGCCTATAAATATCCCAGCAGCTCCCTGGCACCTTTGTTGCTTGCAACCATTCTGTCTTGGTCACTGGCAGTACTCTTTGGTGTCAGAGTTTTCATGATTTTGGACTGGCTGTGATTGACAACTCTGTTTTACCCCTTGTTGGCTTGGTTTATTTGGACTACTAACTTGTAAAGCTGGCCACGCTCTTGTTTCTCCCTTCATTTTTCTGGATAATCTGTGACTTACCTGGACTGGATGAACTACCCAACAGCTTTTGCAGTCCAAGCACCTGACTCCTGGGGTCACTTGCTGACCGGAGCATAGGACACAGAGAGTGATAAATTCAATAGATATAAGATAATGACATAGGAAACTTGCAGGTCGGATGGAAAACCTCTGTGGGGCAGGAAACATATTCAGGGGTAGCTATGTTGGCCATGCAGCAAAATACAACAAAATCCAAAATCCACAAAACTGTGGTATCTTTATGGGGCCAATTTTAAAAAGCACAAAATACATCATCCAAGCTTTTGAAGCTCCACTGGCTTCTTCATCAGGCAAAGGTGTTAAAAATCATACAGGAGAAGAAAAAATGATGGTGTTAGAGTCACAGGCTTGGCTCCTCTTTTTTGCTTTTTGTGAGCCCCCTGTTTGGAATTCTGATTTGAAACTGGGCACTGCAATTTGGACAACAACCAAAAACAGTCTGTCAGTTTTTGAGGCATTTGGCCTGATGCCCCAATGAATTACAGCTGCCATAGACACGAACACATCATCTACTATTATTATTGTTATTGTTAGGTTTGGGTTACTGCCGTTTGTAGTGCTTTGATTGTATTTTAGAAGTTTTTAAATTTGTGATATTAGATGTTTACAAGCTGGTTTTTAGACATTTGCAATTTAGTATTGTAGCTATTTGTAATTTGCTTTTTGCAAGGTGTGATTTTAACACTTGTGTTTTTCTATAGACTGTTAGCCATCCTGAGCTCTTATGAGGAAGAAGGGTGGGGTGGAAAATTGATGGTGATGATGCTGATTATGACGATATTATTTTTGATTCCATAAAGGACCAGTGGGCCCCAGAGGGGAACAAGGTAGCCCTGGCACGAACGGCTTTCCGGGAGAGAAGGGGGTGCAGGGTGAGTGCGCAGTGGCACCCCGCTCAGCCTTTAGCGCCAAGCGCTCGGAGTCCCGCAGCCCTCCCTTGCCTGACCAGCCGATCATCTTTGATGTTGTGCTGATCAACGAACAAGGCCACTATGATGGAAACACGGGCAAGTTCCTTTGTGAGATCCCAGGACTCTACTACTTTGCCGTCCATGCCACCGTATACCGCATGAGCCTCCAATTCGACATCATGAAGAACGGCAAGTCGGTGGCCTCCTTCTTCCAGTTCTACGGCAACTGGCCCAAGCCAACCTCACTCTCTGGGGGCTCCTTGGTGCGGCTAGAGCCAGAGGACGAAGTCTGGGTGCAGGTGGGGGTGGGAGACTACACGGGCTTCTACTCCAGTGTAAAAACAGACAGCACCTTCACAGGGTTCTTGGTTTATTCCTATTGGCAAAACTCCCCTGTCTTTGCCTGAGTGATGAGCCCCATCTTGCAGTTAGTGGAGTTCATATTCCTGGCTCACTGTCGCTGTTCTTAGTGGGGATAAAATTGCTTTCTCAACCCACTAGGGTTGCCAGTTTAGGATCACCCCAGGCCCTGAGGTTTCTGGACCCAAACCTGAGACCTAGGGGCACTGGCCTCTCTAGGGATGGTGCCACCCAGCCACCAAACATCTTGCAAGTGAAATCAACAAAGAAACAAGGTGTTTGCTAAAGCTCCTGATTTTAATTAAACCAAAGTTTAATTAAACCAAAAGATTAATTAACCCTTCAGCACTGAGCCAGCTGCCATTCTGGTTCCCTAATGCAGAATTTTCTTGGGCTCGTGACACTTCTGCATAGCCAAGTCCTTGCACTGTTCTGTGTAGATCAGGTAGGCGATGCTCTTCTGGGCATCTGGCTGCAGAGAGTGCTCTGGGGACAGAGAAGTCCGGGCCTGAGTCATTTCAGGCTAACACCTGCTGCAGTTTTAGAAAGCTCAGCACATGCAAAGTCTAGCATCACATAGAATCATAGAGTTGGAAGAGACCCCAAGGGCCATCCAGTCTAATCCCCTGCCATGCAAGAATAAACATTCAAAGCACTCCCGACAGATGGCCATCCAGCCTCTGTTTAAAAACCTCCAAAGAAGGAGACTCCACCACACTCCCAGGCAGTGCATTCCACTGCCGAACAGCTCTTGCTGTCAGGAAGTTCTTCCTAATGGTTAGATGGAATCTTTTTCCTGTAGTTTGAGTCCATTGCTCCATGTCCTAATCTCTGGAGCCACAGAAAACAAGCATGGCTATCATGTCCCCTCTTAACCTTCTCTTCTCCAGGCTAAACATACCCAGCTCTCTAAGCTGCTCCTCATAGGGCATACAGCTTCCAGCCTTCCCACCACTTTGGTCGCTCTCCTCTGGACACGTTCCAGGTTGTCCATAGCCTTCTGGAACTGTGGTGCCCAGACCTGGACACAGTATTCCAGATGAGTATTCCACATGATAATGGGACTTGAGCATCCATGGATTTTGGTATTCACGGAGGGTGGGGTGTTCCTGGAACCAGACCCCAGCAGATACCAAGGGCCTACTGTACTATGTTTTTTTCCCCTTATATTAACTTTTTGTTTATTTTTAATTTTGTGGCCATTAACCACAGAGAAGTTGAAGATGAAGGAAATGGGAGGGGGGCCATAAATAATCTTATTTATAGCAAGAGGCTGCATAGTACTGCTGGACAAGTTGGCTTTCTTGATGATATCCATTGCATCAATGAATTTCTCTCTGATGGATGGGTGGGGGAGGACATAGATTTCCATCCTCGATACCACTGGCAGATCTTTAATTGGAGTTGTTGCTGATCCAGAAAGACAACACCTGCCAAGTTTGAAGTAGTCAGCTATGGGATGATTCCCACTGGAGAAAAACAAGAAGGTGTCTATTGGAGACACCTATCTTTACCCATCTGGGGAATAACTTCTTCTCTAGCACCCCCACCAGCTAGAGATGGATATCATTCCCTCTCACTCCATCACACGCACAAGAATGCATCCATGTGTTTCTGATCGACATCAGTAATAATCTCATCCAAACATAGCTCTGCAGTGCAGGGGAGCAGGGAAGCAGAAAGAGAGACCAAAAGGAATATGAGCTTAGAATACCATAGAATTGTGCTGGAGGAGCGAGAAAATACCTAGAGAGGAAGCTTCTCTAGACATCTGGCGCAGTTTCTAGTGGAAGCTGACCATAGAGTCACACTGGAGGACCTCCCGATGCCTAGAGAGACCACTTCCAGCATGCTTAGAGACCTCCCCCCCACCGTAGGTAAGTGAAACCACAGGTACTGATCCCATGTAAACGGGGGGGGGGGGCGACCTGTACATCGTGCGAGTGGCTACTTCATCAGGCAAAGATATTAAAAATCACACAGGAGAGAAAGGTGACGACATTAGAGTTGCGGCCTACATTTTGTCTCTGACATTACATCTGTTGCCCGCCTGAGAAGGGGACAGAATCATAGAATCCTAGAGTTGGAAGGGACCGCAAAGGCCATCTAGTCAAGCCCCCATTCTGCCATGTAAGAGTCCAGTGCAGTGTATATTTCTATGAGCTGGAAGCTTTTAGAGAACCATATTAATTGAATCCTTGATTCACCTTTCTTTCATCTTTCCTGGTGTGGTTTGGAGAAGCAATTATAGTTCCCCACCACCACTCAAACCCCTCCGACCCAGGGATCCCCCCTCCCCAGACTCACCCAAATTGGGGATGATGTTTTTGACCATGAAGTCCTCCCAGGACTCAAGGGTGAAGACTTCCTTCCATGGCTGGAGCATGACCTTAGCCATCAAACAGCCAGGGTGCCAGTTCTGCAGGGCATTTGCTAGCTTGTTGCAGATATTCAGATAAAGGAGCTCTAGCTGAGCATCCATCAGCAGCCACCATGGGTGGATCCATGATTGGATCTGGACTATGTCTGTCAAGGGGTTCCAGTTTTCCACCTTGAATGAGAGGGAAGAGAGAGAGAGAGAAGAAATGAATGCCAAAGAGGAGGAAGAAGCCCTCGTAAAAATTGTTTAGCAACCTCTAATAGCGACCCCTATTAAAATAAAGGACTTCTGGTACAAACATATCATAGAGTTGCATTGGAAAACCTAGCCATTCCTAGTCCTCTGTAGGCATTTTCCAGCATGACTCTATGACATGTCCCTATTTTTTCAGCCATGGATAACTGAAACTGCAAATACTGGTTCCACGCATACGGGGGTCCGACTGTACAGGCAAACCCCTCAGTTAGCAAAGCCTGCAACAGTGAAGCTCCTTTTAAGCAAAGGCTTTTAATGCACACCCTCATTTTCCCCACCACATCCTATGTCTAGCTGGATGTTTTCTAAGCAGCATCAGCACTGAGAAGATGGTGAAGGAGGAGTGAAGAAAGACAGACAAGGTTGCATTAAATCACTTCTGCCCACATGGGAGTTGAATTGCTCCCCTTTGTAATCCTAAAGGTGTAAACAACTGGCATGGCCAGAAAAGGCCAAATTGTGAAGAATTCAAAATAACAAAGGTGTGTGTGTACAGAGTGAGAAACGAACTGTAAAGGTTTAAACTGACCAATGAATGAAAGCCACGCCAGGCTTGACTGTTTGTAAATACTTTTATATCTCTGTACTTCCTTTTGTTCCTCATTCTAAGCAACAATTTTGAGCTAGTAACTGTGGATATTCTATCTGTAAATAAAGCTTTCTGCTATCTCCAGCTAGCTCAGCTCCCAACAGCAGCCTCTTTTGGAAGACACCCAACATCAATATATAGAATCATAGAATTGTAGAGTTGGAAGAGACCACGAGGGCCATCCAGTCCAACCCCATTCTGCCACGCAGGAAATCTCGATCAAAGCATCCCCGACAGATGGCCATCCAGCCTCTGTTTGAAGACCTCCAAGGAAGGAGACCCCACCATGCTCCAAGGGAGTGTGTTCCACTGCCAAACAGCTCTTACTGTCAAAAAGTTCCTCCTAATGTTGAGGTGGAATCTCTGTTCCTGGAGCTTGCACCCATTGCTCTGTGTTCCAGTCTCTGGAGCAGCAGAAAACAAGCCTGCTGTATATACTGATACAGTTGCAAGAGATTTCATAGAATCACAGAACTGGAAGGAGCATTCCCCAGAGACCATCTAGTCCAACCCCCTGCAACACAAAGAGAGAGGGAGAGATTGACCCACTATGCCCATAAGCATGCGCGTGCGCACACAGACACACACACACACACACACACACACACACGTGTACTATTCCTACCTCCTATTGCAGCTTGGGGAAGCTCAATTGTTCCAAAATGTTAATCCTGATGGGGATGATGGATCTCCAGTTGACTAAAAACTCAACCATGAGCACACAGTTCCATAGCTTCCAGCATGCCACCACATTCTGCACTCAGGGCATCCATGTCTCCCTCATCAAACATGGGGGAGGAAAACAGACCAAACAAAAAAGTGAACGTTTCAGCAACAGATGAAAATGCTAGAATTCTGGCAGAAATGGAAGACCACCGCTCTTCCCCCCTTCAAGAAGTTCCCTTCTAATGTTTGATTAAAATCTATCCTCCTGCAATTTCAAACAATTAGACTGTTTCTACCCTTTGGGGCAGCAGAGAAAAACTTTACTCTTCCTCTCTGGGGCAGCCCTTGAGGTACAACAGAACCCCCATATCCACTTATTCATTATCCACTGATTCAATTATCCACTGGGCACAAAACAGCACACCTACCATAGAGTCTTCTTAGAAAATGTATCCTCTCTAGCCATTTTCTAGGTCCTCCAAGGCAACACTATGGTATTTTAAAGTGGAAGTCCCATTATGTTCAATGGTGTTTGCTATTATCCATGGTTTTCTGTATCCACTGATTCAATTATCCACTGGACACAAAGCAGCACACCTACCATAGAGTCTTCCTAGAAAATGTTCCTCTCTAGCCATTTTCTAGGTTCTAAACTGGAGGTCCCATTATATTCAATGGTGTTTGCTATTATCCACAGTTTTTACTATCCACAGGGGCCCCAGAACCAATCCCCAGCGGATGAGGGGGTCCTGCTATCATGTCACCCCATTGTCTTCTCTTCCCCAAGCTGAACAGGACCAACTCCCTCCATCAGTCCTCAGGTTTTGAAATGATGTATCCACCAGGGGGCTCCCCAAGCCCAAAGTTACACATTTGTTGGCCAAGTTACTCCTAGATTGAATCTTTGTTAGTGAGAGTTGTTAATTGCATTCATGCCACTTTTTTGCCCCCCAAAAAAGAGAGAGATTTGAGTTGTGGTTTCTTTTTCATGTTTTCTGCATACCATGAGTGTTTATGGTATGTATTTATCCCATTCCCTGTCTTTTTCTCTTTGTCCATTTTCTAAACACATCTTAAATGTAATCAAAAAATCCATGTTGGTTGGTTTGTACATCTCTGTATAGGAAAAAGGCATAATTAAACATAACCATCAACTAGAGAGTGCATCATGGTTTCACTTTATATTACATTTACTGGCAGTTATTACATTAAGGTGGGTGGCAGAAGTCGTCATCTCTTTTCTAATGCCCTGCTCCTGTGCCTTTAACAGCAATCTAATAAACTCGTGACTTTATTTCGCCTTGTGTGGAGATCAAGAAGGATAGCAGAAGCCTCACCTGTTAAGTTTATTGAACTGCAGAAACTGAAAGAACTTCAGATATTATTACTAATGCTTTTTCTTTCAACTGATTAATCTATTTAATGTGAGCAAGTTTGCATATACAATAATCTTAACATCCATTCTTCTTGGGATTGTTGAAGGACACATGTAAGGGGATTTAAAATGTAATAAAATCCCAATCCTTTGTATGCTTGCTCAGAAGTTTGATGAGCAAGCAAGTTTGATGGGACTTAAAAGTGTGTGTGTGGTATGCATGCCTTTAAGTCACCTGTCGAATTATGGCGATCCCATTAATTTCATAGGGTTTTCCCAGGCAAGGAAACCTCAGAGGAGGTTTTGTCAGTTCCATCCTCTGAAATACAGCCTACGGCACCTGGTATTCATGGGTGGTCTCTCATCCAAGTATTTACCATGACTTACACTGCTTAGCTTCCAAGATCAGACAGAATCTGGTGCCTTTAGAATATTTAGGACTTATAAGTACCTGCAGCCAAAAGCTACTGTTCTTTCTAAAAGCGAAAACCATAATGTATGTTTTTGCTTTTGGATCCTAGTAGAATAAAACACATCTCAAAAAGCAGCACAAAATGTAAACATGCCCTCTTAACTCCCTGCACCACTGTCTAAGATTTGACACAATGTTCAATTAGCTTTAGCATTAATCTGGTCCATAGTTTGATTAAATGCAAATACAATAAAGTCCCAACTCAGTAGGTGTTGTTCACAGCCATAATAGTTAATCACAATCTCTAGCTTCCAAAGCTTGGACAATTGACCTTTTTTTAAAAAAACCTAAAACTCCCACAGTCCCCCAGCCAGCACATGGGAGTTGGAGTCCAAAAAAGTGAACTGCACAGACTTTGGGCTTCTCCTCCAGTGTGCCACCCCCAAAGTCTCTCTTGCCAACTACCGATGAGGCTCCTTTCCTCCTCCAAATAGGTGCCAGAGCACCTCAAAATCTCAGCTGTGGCCTGCTTTTGAGCCCACAAACTCCTGCTTGATGCCCTAAAATGGCATCCATCCCACCCCCAACTGCCGCAATCTTGCCCAGTCCAAACATTTGATTGCCTCCAGTTTTCTGGCATCCTGTAATTTCTCTCTTCTATGCCAGTCCAATGCACCACACTCTGTTTTCCAATTCACTGCTGCATGCTCTTTGCTGCCTGGGCTGCACCGTTTGAGGAAAATAAATTGGGTGAGTCAGGGGAGTCATTAGTAACTCCTGCTGAATCAACAACTTTTCCTCCACTCTAATAGAAAAAAAGGGGGGGGAAACGTTCCTCTTTCTTTGGACTACAACACCCAGAATCCTCCAGCCAGCTTGGCCACTAGCCAGCTTGGCTGGAAAATTCTGGGTGATGTAGTCCTCCTCCCCCCTCAAAAAAGGAACCTTTCCAAGCTTTGCCTAAAGATCATTGCATTCTAAGCTCCAAAAATTTGTACGCTTTCAAGTTGCCTATCGACTTACGGAAACCCATGAATTTCACAAGGTTTTCTTAGGCAACGAATACTCAGAAGTGGTTTTGCCAGTTCTTTCCTCTGAAATACAGCCTATAGCACCTGGGATTCATGGGCAAACTCCCATTCAAATACTAACTAGGGATGACCCTGCTTAGCTTCCAAAATCAGACAGGATCTGGTGCCTTCAGGATATTTAGGTATAGACCGCTGCTAAAGTCTTGAATTAGTTCATTCTGGGATCTGGGGGCAGAGCCGTTTGGGAGTGGAGCCTCAGGTAGATTGGATGATGGAGCCGGACAGAAGGCCAATAGTTCTCTCTCGTTCCCAGATATGGGTCCCAGTGTTTTGGGGAAGGATGCTAGACAAAAGCCAACACAAAATGGCAATAGCCAGGCCGTTTTGGTTTGGTTTCAATTTTTTGAACAACATTTACAAATTTAACTTCCAGTTGGCAATTTTAATGGAGTGTGGCAGGAGCAGAGCATTTTCTTTTGGACTGAAACTCACAGAATCCCCAGCTACTGTGTAGTGCAAAAAAATGTTCCAAGTTCTGTAGATATAAATGAAACGTTCCTCTTTTCTTTTCTTTGAACTACAATTCCCTATCCACCCTGGGCATTGTAGTCCAAAAAAGGTACTTTCCCAGCCTCTGTATTTGAAACTTCAAAAAGGCCCAATAAGCCCCTAGGTCTTAAAGTTTGACATCCTTGAATTAAATCAATTAGTCTGCAGGTTTGCACATTCTACCTTCCTTCTTGTCTTCCCCATTTTTGAAAGATTGGAAGAAGGGAGACCAGTGTATGGCCTATTATGTATCATCATTGTTGTTGTTGTTGTCGTCAGCATCATCATCATCATCCTAACTTTCCACAAAGAAACTCAAGACCCTAGTGTAAGAGTTCCTCCCTCCATCACTTTTATCATTACAACAACCCTACTGGTAGTTTAGATCAGTGAGACTCATAAAGACAGTCCCTGGACTGGTGTCCATGAAAAGTTTCAAGGAAAGAAAGCAATCATTCTAGGCAATGGGGACAAATATGGTACCAGTCTCTGGCATATTAGTTAAAATAAAAATGCTGGTCCCCCGCATCAGACAGCCTGAGAAGCACTGGTTTAGGTACTTAGTCCCAGGTCACCCAGTCAAGCTTAGTGGCTACAGAAGGATTTGAATTAAGGTATCTTTAGCCAGCGTGGCGTAGTTGGACTATGACTCTGGAGACCAGGGTTCGAATTCCTGCTCAGCCCTGGAAACCCACTGGCTGACCTTGGGCAAGTCCCACTCAGCCTCAGAAAACTCTGTGATAGGTTCGCCTTAGGGTCGCCATAAGTTGGAAGTGACTTGAAGGCACACAAAAACAACTATCTTTAGCCCAATACTCTAGCCACTACACCCTGCTGGCTCTCACCACTGCACCCTACTGCCTCTTTATATTTGTTAGGTAGGAGGGGAGCATTACAGTCTGAGATTTTATTTTTATTTCTCGAAAACCATCACCCAGATGCCGCCTTCTCCATGCAGTGCTGAGTAGCTGATGCCCCCAGAAAGCAATATTCCGGGATTGTCCTGATAATTCCTATGGAGCTTAGAAGGATGGGTGCACGCTGCCTCCTCCCTGGTCCCAGATCTCTCAGTGTGAGAACAACAGCAGCCCAGTTTGTGGGGAAAAGGTCTTTGTATTTTTAGCAAGGGAAGGAAGCATGCTTTCTGCATTCTTGCCCAAAATAAGCCTCGCTGTGCTCGTTTTCCCAAATACTTTTTTGGAATGCGCCCAGTTCCCTGCAAAACTTTCCCAGTGGGGGAGCAAGATACAAATGCCTTGGTATTTGAGGGAACACTTGGAGGCTTCTGAGATGCCAGGAAGGATGAACCCCAGTAGTTTCAATCAGCATCCAAATTCTGAACTGGTACCTATTGCATTCCCAGCCAGCCTAGTTCAAGAGGTTGGAATTTTTATTTTTATTTTTTAAAGGCAGGTGTCAACAATCCCTGTAGCAGTAATTGGGCTTGTCTTTGGGTTTAAAGGCTGCTCAGTGGAGAGAGGAACCAGAGCTTGGAATAGTTACTTTTTGGGACTGCCAGTCCCAGAATTTCTCCAACCAGCATAGGCAGGGGCCATGCTGGCTGGGACATTTCTGGGACTTGAAGTAACTTTTCCAAGCTCTAGAAGGAGCAGAAATACTCACTCCAGAAGAAGAGTTTATGAAGTGGGGGTGCTGAAATGTTGTTATTATTGTTAACTGTCCTTGAGTTGACTTTGATTCATGGTAACCCCATAAATGAGACCCCTCCAAGACCCCCTGTCCTCAACCCCTCTGCTCAGGTCCTGCAGGCTCAGGGCGGCCCTGGCTTCCTTGCTGGAGTCTATCCATCTAGTATGTGGCCTTCTGCTTTTCCTACTGCCCTCTACCTTACCCAACATTATTGTCCTTTCTAGTGAGTCATGCCTTCTCATGAAAGGTGCAGAAATAACAGAGCTGAAAATCTCTCAATCTTGAGTTCATTGAGTTTCTCCAAATCCCACCTGTATTTTCCTCCTACCTTGTTTCATATCGGGAAGCAAGACTGGGCCTCCTGACCCCCCCACACACACACACTAAAATTAATTGAATGCATTTTTCCTAATTTGCACAATTTATCTAGTTCATGCAGTAGCTAGCATCCTGCTAGTGACACATGCCAACATAAAGCTGATATAACAAGCCAGCAAGGTGCAGTGGTTTGAGTGTTGGGTTAGGACTCTAGGAGACCGTGGTTCAAATCCTTGTTCATCAGTGAAAAACTACTGGGTGACCTTGGGCAATTCCCACTCTCCCAGACTAAGAGGAAGGCAATGGCTACCCCCATCCCCCAAGAAGTCTTGCCAAGAAAATCCCATGATAGGTTCACCTTAGGGTCGCCACAGCTGCAATCCGACATCTCCTCAGCATAGTGTAAATATTCACATGCAGAGATATGCTACTCCAACACTATGCAGCCCCCATGCAGAAAAGCAACATTGTGCAACACACATAAATGTCTGGGTGCTCATTATGCAATGTGCAACCACAACGCGTGATGTGCACCTGTAGTGTGCATCTGCAATGAACAATGCCCTACACTGCTGTATGTATAACTCCACTTCTGCCATGAACCATGGCACATCATTCACCCTACATGTGTAGCATGACTTACACATACATGTGTCACTAGCAAGATACCAGCCCATAATCTGGAAACAACTTGAAGCCACACAACAACAACAACTCTGTTATATGTCTTTTTATGGTCATTGCCAAGGAAGGAATCCACCCCCTCCCTTGCTCAACAACCCCCAACCCTCTCAAAATTCACCTGGTCCCCAGCTCTTCCCCCAGCACAGCCATTCAGTGGCCAGTGGAGAGCACCCAGCAGGGTAGACGTATTCAGCTATGTCCCGACAGCTGGATGCTCAACAATGATATTATCTTCCAGGGCTTCTGTTGGGCTGCTGAAGGATCCTGGAGGAGACCTTTATCAGAGTGCCTCCATCTTTAGGACATAGCTGGATGTTTCTCTGCTGTTCCTCAGTCACAACAGGGAGCCCTGGTGACAGTAAATGATGCCACCACGTTGCAAGTTTGATCCCAGAGGGCTCCAAGGTTCACTCAGCCTTCCATCCTTTTGTAGGTCCGTAAAATGAGTACCTGGCTTGTGGGGGCAATTAGCTAACACACATTGGAAACCACTTAAGGTGGTTTAGATGTGTAAATTGCTATTGCTTAAACAGTTTGTAAGCCTCTCTGAGAGCCTTTGTGGCTAAAGAGTGGGGTATAAATACCTAAATAAATAAATAAACATGGCCATGCCACACGCCTCTCTCTCTGGGAACCAAGGAAGTCTTGCAGGAGGGTGAAGAGGAAATGGGGTGTAGTTCCACCTGGGATAAACTTTATGCTCTGTCTCCACATGTCGGATCTCAGGCAATGTCTCCCCATTGATTAAAGTGTATTTCTGCACATACTTTTCAACTATGCGCATGTTAGGCATCCACATTTCAAAAGTGGTGCATTGTTTCTGCAAGTGCTCCATGCAAGGTGCACGTTTTCTTGCAATTGGTCTCCAGAGGTATCCAAATTTTGCTTTCTTTGAGACCAAGGATTATGTCCCTATGCAGTTTTCAGCCTGACCTGAGGCGATCCGGTTGACAAGGGAATGACCCTGACCTCTCGGCCCAGAAAAAGCGCACGTGGGGGTCAGCTCTGACGACAGACATCTGTTCCCCATGACGCTTGGGCCCTGCCGCCAAAGGTCCAGGTTTTGTCACAGCATCCTAACAAAGACATGTTCTGTCTTCCATCTCCCGGGGCTTTCTCAGTGGGACTCAGAGCTGATTGGGAGCCAAAATCCCTCCTTCTTCTCTTCCTGTAGAGTGACTGTGGGATCTAAAGCAAACGTTGGAGATCTAGCAGCTTAATGGTTTTGCTGGATTTTGTTTGTTTTGATAAAAATGTAAGACTCACTAGGACCAAGAGTTTTTGTAGCTATTGTTCCATGTCTTCTAGTTGACTTCTGACTTATGGAGACCCTAAAGCAAACTTGTTATGGGGTTTTATTGGCAAGATTTCTACAAAGCCATCTCCTTCCTCTTAGGCTGAGAGAGTAGGACTTGCCAATAGGTTTCTATGGCTAAGTAGGGATTTAAATTCTGGTCTCCTAGGTTTCTAGTCCAACATTCAAAGCACTACACCATGCTGTCTCTCGTTGGCAAGACTTATTCAGAGGGGGGTTGCCCTTGCCTGCCTATGAGGCTGAGAGAGTGTGACTTGCCCATGGTCACCCAGTGTGTTTCCATGGGCAAGTGTGGATTCAAACCCTGGTCTTCCAGAGTCCTAATCGAACACTTGTCTCCTTGTTGTTTTCTGCTTACATACCTGCTTTTCAGTACTTTTTTCATCACAACATGGCAACTAACAGGGTGCCTACCAATCTATCATTTCTTTCCTTCCTTCCTTCCTATCTATCTTTCTGTCTTTCTTTCCCCCTCCCCCTACACACACACACACACACACACACACACACCTGCACAAGTTGGGCTGGGCCTCTTTGCCTCTCGATCATCTCCCTAGAGTGCCCAGCCTTCCTTCTTGGAAATAGACTGCTGTACATTATTGCTGACTGCTTGTTTCGATTTGATCTGTTTTCCTAAGCGGAGATGTTTAGCTAGCGCCTAAGTGAATCCACAGATCAATAGCTGGCCCGGCATTGGTATTCAAGGGGAAGGATGCTCTCTGGAGTCAAACCTACCATATGGATTTGCTTGTTTGTTTGCTGTACTCCACAGCAGGGGTGGATAATGCATGGCCCTCTGAACGTTGTCAGTCTTCAACTCCCAGCCATCCTGGCCAGTGTAGTCAATTGAGAAGAGTGCTGGGAGCTGCACTCCAACAGCACCTGAAAAGCCTCTTGATCTCCACCCCTGTCCTAGAGTTTGCTTCCAGGCATCTGGTCTAGAGCAAGATCCCACATGGGAATTGAAGAATATAAACGCTCCAACCACTACACCACACTGCCTCTGTAAGTAGGACAGTAGCTTGCTACTATTTGCAAACCTGAACTGATTTGTTGCAGCCCCTTGCAAAGATTCTTCTTCCTTCTCTCCCAGTTGTTGTAGCACCAGGGTTCGCCCTCCACTCTGCTCTGCATTCACCTTCCGGCTACAAGGAACTTGGCAAGATGAAAGGGTCCTTATCCCATCTTACCCATTTTATCCACCCATCTTATCCCATAAGTGACAAGGAATAAGCTCCTCATTTATTGGCCCTGTCTATACGGGGGTGTGGGGTGTGGGTGGACGGAGTACCTAGCATTTAAGCGACTTGTCTTAACTGTGTTTTTAGCCCCAAAAGCCTTGCGGACCAGATGGCAGCCATGAGTGATTTACTTGTAGTAGTACTTCACTGCGGCAGAACTTTCTAAAAAAAAAGTTAGCTAAGGTGTGCTGAAGTGATAGAGTGATTTTTTGACTTAAAAGGACAGCAAAGAAAAAACCATAAAACCACACACCATTTTATCACTTTAGCGATCACTTGCTAAGGTGAAAATCCAACATGGCAGCAGCAGATGCTTGCCCTGTTAGGAAGCCCCATCCCTTGTGCTCACCAAGCCAATCAGCGTTGTGTTTCCTCTCATATGGGAAAGCAATTCAAAGCGAATCATTTGTCCTAAGGAGCAGGAATGTGCACCCCCTTGCTGTTTTTAAAAAACTACGGGAAATGCCACTAAGGCTTTTCTAGCAGTTTTTGCCTTTTCAGGCCCTCCTCCTTCCAAATACTGTGGATTGATGCAGGATTCCATTTAGGCAGATAGGATTCCCAGCAAATTCCATGAGGAGTATTTGCAGCATTTAGACAACCCCTTTGTTCTGGGAACAGGCCCATGGCACAGTGCTTAAATGCAGGTACTGCAGCCACACTGTTGTGCGTTCCATCCCAGAGGGCTCCAAGGTTGATTCAGTCTTCCAGCCTTCCACAGGTAGGTAAAATGAGTACCCAGCTTGTTGGGGGCAATTAGCTAAACACATTGTAAACCACTTAGAGAGTGCTTAGCACTATAAAGCGGTATGGAAATGTAAGTGCTATTGCTATTAGATTCCTGTCTAAACTGGATGTGGGTGGGGTGTGTTCCAATGACAACCTGCAAGCAATGTGGTTGGTAGGAAATGCATAATGCTTAATGTAAATACATCACCAAGAGCCCATTCCTAGGTGTCGGGTTTTGGCCCAGAAAACTCTGGGCCTGGGAAATTGCCACCACACACACACACACACACACAATGTATAATTGTCAGAAATGACTTCATAAAAAGCAACGTCTTCATGTTCTGGCCAGGCAACAAGGAACCTCAGCCATATAGGTCTGTGTGCCTGATGTCCTTTGCAATAAATAGGACTGCCTGCCTGAGGTCCAGAGGCTCAGCTGTCCCATGTCTGTGCTGCATAGGTATTGCCTCATTAGCTTATTCCCTGGCTTGGGGTTGCAGGAAAGTAGAGACAGCAGACACCCCCTCATTTCTAGATAAGAAGGGTCACAGGGGACTCTCAGACGTTGCCTCCAGCCCACCCTCATACTGACTCTAAATTTGACAGTAAAAAATTCCAACCTCATTAAAGTTGCTGCCTGATCTTACCCCCTGCTGCATGCTCTCAGCTCAATTTCTGCCAGACAAAGAAGCAGCTGGGGAGAGGGTAAAAAGAGAGGGTTGGAAGGGATAAATCAGACCTGAGATTCAGCTCACATCAAAGGGAGCACTTTTAATAACACGGGGAGAAAGAGAGAGAGAGAGGTTTGAGATCAAGCAAAAGATCTTTGTCAGGATCACTTTGGTTGCTGCACAGCTGCCTCCCTCCAGCCAAGAGTCCACCAGAAGCATTGGACTACAACTCCCCTCATCCCTAGCCATGCACATTTTCCACAGCAGTTGTCTTCTTCAATTCAATGGGCCTTTACTCTTGATTGGGAATTTTTAGCTTGGAAAGGTTATTTTGAGGACTCTAGTACCAGGAATGCCCCAACCAGTGGGTCAGCATTCTGGGAACTGTGGTCCAAAAATCACTTTTCTGAGCTCCTCTTGAACTCAGTGGAAGGAATTTCTAGTTCCATTTGAACCCAGCTAGCATAGGATATTGGTTTGAGTGTTGGACTATATGACTCTGGAGACCAGTGTTTGAATCCCCACTCAGCCATGAAACCCCACTGGGTAACCTTGGGCAAGTCACACTCTCTCAGCCCTCAGAAAACCCTGTGGGATTCAAACCCTGGTTGTCATAAATCAGAAACAACTTGAAAGCACACAACAACAACTAGGCTAGAACACAAGATCATTGCTCAAAGAATGGATGGTTCAGGATATTTGTTTAGAAATATTGTAGTGCAGAATTAGGAGTCCAGTCTAATAAGCCAAGGGCTTTTCCTTCTTTGGGGTGGTCTTGCCCTTCCCATGTGGGGTTGAAGATGCAGGGACCCCACATTTCTAGAAGGGCTGCTGCCTTCACAATGAGGCTTCTCTTTTCCGGACTTGGGTCCATGCCAACAGCTTGAAGGACAGGATGTGGTTGTCCATGTGTTTTCAATGCACCATCCCAGCTGCTTGGGGCTCTTGATCTCTCCTAGAGAGCCAGTCTTCCAATAATTGTGCTGCTGCAGTCTTCAGATTCTATCAACTCTCCAAGGCACTCCAGACTTTTCACATGTAAAAAGCCCAAACAGCAGTTCAAATCATGCTCTCTCACATGGCTTCCAGACCTTTTACCATTTTGGTTGTCCTCCTCTGGACATGTTCCGCTTGTCAATATCCTTCTTGAATTGTGGTGCCCAGAAGTGGACATAGTATTCCAAGTGAGGTATTCTCTAGTTTGGGGTTGTGATCCTTGAAAGAGATCTTGCACAGTGTACAATCCAGTATTTCCCCATATCTGTGTTCTAACACCATCATTGCTCCATGGAGTTCAGTGGCCCAACACCACAGACCTCTTCCTAATCCTTTCACATTAACCAATTATAGCACTATGATTCCACTTTAACTGTCCTGGGTGCAACCTATGGAAGCCTGGGGTTTCTAGTTTGGGGAGGCATGAGAGCAATCTGGCAGAGAATTCCTAATATCCCTCCCCAAACTGCAAATCCCAGGATTCCATAGGATGGAACCACAGCATTTAGAAGTGGAATTGTACTGTTATAATGAAATAGTGTGAAAGGGCCCCTCATTTCTATTGCATTGGTTGAGTCAGCAAATGGGCTCTGTCCAGAAACCACATTTACTGTAATTGAAGTTCAGACATCAAAACATCTTAAACAGGTTGCAGACCGTTTCCTCTGGATGTCTCTGGAGTGCTGGAGGAAATGGAACCATCATCCATTAGACCTTTCCTCTTGCATCCAATTTTTTATTACTACAGATAAATTTCAGCAGTTTAAACATCGGGAAAACAGTGGTCTGTACACTGTGCAAGATCTCTTTCAAAGATTACAACCCCAAATTAGAGAAGACCTCACTTGAAATACTGTGTCCAGTAGTGCCATACCTGGAAATTAGGCATTTTCATTGTAATGGAGAGTTCTTGGCTTTTCCTGTTGAGGAAAATAAATTGACAAGGTAAGGCTGCATTACACATTGCTCTTTTTCTGTGACAAGGGCCTGACCTGTGCAAACACAGAATGGCTTCAAACAGTTTGGATCTGCTAAAACACTTAACACCAGAGCAGCAGTTTCAGCTTACTCTGAAAAGCTCTGGGAGGGGGTCACATCCCCGGCTCCCTCCTCAGTTTCCAGATTTATATTGTACATCCTTGTTCATTTGCCCTTTTGCATCGTTTAAGTTATTTTCCCAATCCCAAGACGTCCCAGGAAACCATCCACTTGTGCGGCTTCATCTCAATGCCTCTTTTTGAGTTTTCTCTGAATTGTTTGCAAGGGGACCTGCACTGGAGGGTGTATGGAAACGTCCTCTCTCTTTGTACCAACCAGGGGGTGAGTAAAACCACAGACTCCAACAGGGCAGGTGACGCCTGCTGAGCACAGGGTCATGCTTCTCTATCCAGAACGCTGCATAATGCATATGAACAAACCGAGGCCTGTGTGGAATATTATAGACTTTGGGAAACCACATCCCTCAATTCCTTCCCAAACACTGAATAACCGCATGGTTGATTCACAAGCATCACCATACAAAAGTCATTTGGGTCCACATATTGCTGTACAAAAGTCATCTTGGAATCAATTCATCCATTCTTCCCCCAGCCGTTGCTTTGCCATCATAATTTATTGGCAAATTCATTAATTCAGATTGGAGTTATGAGCAGAAGCAAGCCACTTATTTCTTCTCTCTAAACCAAAGAGCAGTTTAAGAATGAGAATGGTGTGTGTGTGTGTGTGTGTGTGTGTAAGAGAGACACAGAGAGAGAGAGAGAGAAGAGAGAGATGCATTTACATTCCAAATCAGGCTCATATTAAAATGTCATCTGCTAAATCTGCAAAATTCTTTTGACACAGAGGAAATGACTAGGCCACTTCCTTTGTTGATCCCTGAGATCCTTTCACACTACACAATTATAATGCTATCTTTCCACTTTAACTGTCATGTTGTTGTCGTGTGCCTTCAAGTCATTTCCAATTCATGGCGACCCTAAAGAGAACCTATTATGGGGTTTTCTTGGCAAGACTTCCTCTGAGACTGAGAGAAGACCATGAGTTGACCAAGGACACCCAGTGGGTTTCCATGGCTGAGCGGAGATTTGAACCCTGATCTCCCAGTGTCCTAGTCCAATGCTCAAACACAATACAGGGCTGCTCTCTTAAATGCCATAGCTATGTCCTATGGAATCCTGGGGTTTGCCGTCTAGGGTAGGGGATCTAGAAATTCTCAATCAGCTCTTCCAGTGCCTCATCAAACTACAAACTCCAGGATTCCATACGATGCAGCCAAGGCAATTCAAGTGCTAAATTTGTGTAGTGTGAAAGGGCCCCTGGTGAACAGTCTAGGCACCCCAAGCTGTGTCCACACTCCACACACTGACCTTTGGGGCTCCCCTCCCTAGCCCAAACAGGTGATTAACATGAAAACATGATTAACATTAACTCTGGGGAGTTCTGGGGCCCATTCACACTACAGAATTATAGTGCTCTTATTGCAGTTTAGCTGCCGTGATTCTGTCCTATGGAATCCTGGGGTTCGCAGTTTAGGGAGGGGACTTCAGAATTCTCAGCCAGAGAGCTCCAGTGCCTCACAAAACTACAAACCCCAGGATTCCATAGGCTGGAACCCTGTTAGTTAAAGTGGAATGATAGTGCCATCATTCTGTAGTGTGCATGGCCCCAGGTGACACTGGGCTTGTCTAAACAGTGAAACTACTCCTAACGGAATTCGAGGAGAATTCCATTTGTCCTAATGAGATCCCGTGCTGAATTGCAGTATTTGGAAGCGGGGACAAAAACCGCAAAAACTACACTACAATACAAAAGACTTCAGGACTTTTCTGGAGTTTTAAAAAAAACTGCGTAGGAAATGTGCACTCTTAGTCATTAGGACAACCAAATTGCATCACTGCATATTCCTGAAGTGGGTAGCTGATTAGTCGGGCATGCATGTGGGTATAGCTTGCCGGCAAGGCAGTGCCCGGAACTGCCATGTTGGATTTTCACCGTAACAATCGTGCGCTGGGGTGACGAAACAGTCTCTCTCTTTTTGGTTCATTTTGTTTATTTAACCAGAAGATTGCACTTCCACACCTTGGATTTAGTTTTTTTAAAAATACTGTTCGGCAGCGGCAACTTGGAGAATAAAAATGCGAGTAAATTCACTTGTGCCCACCACTTTGCAGGTATGCCCATTTGAACAGCAAATGCAGATAGCTTCATTTATGTTACCTTTTGAAATCAGTTAACAGAAAAAAATGTGATGTTTATGGTAATATTATGTGGTTTACTAAATAAGTATTGATTGGATATTACAATGTATGATTATAAAATTAATAAAAAAAATTAAAAATGCAGATAGCTTTGCATACCTGCAATGCCGAAACCCGATGGAGACGAATAAAAGCTGCTGCAAATTGCCCTTACTGCGCACCAATCCACATTTTATTGCCTTGTATAAACAAGCCCATTGTCATCAGGATGATTGGGAGGCAGCTAAAACCCATCTGCCCTGAAAAGCATGAAGACAACTGAGAGACCTAAGTTCTTAGCTCAGTTCCACTTAGAATACTTGGGCACTGACCAAATCAGATGAAAGCGTATTGTTCTGAGCCATTCTTGGCTTCCCAGTCTCTTGTTCCCACCAGTTTAGAAAGATCTGAAAAAGAAGAAATCCCCATTGGGACTGGGATTCCTTCTCGACTCATTTATAAATAGGGTGTGACTGTGGGGGAGAGAAAGAGAGAAGCAAATCTATCTGCAAAAGATCTGGCTTCACCCTCTACATCATCAGCTCACAAATCTGTTCTCCAGTTGGATGGAGAAGAGGAAATGGATTTCAAATATGGATCCAAGGGAAGGAAACAAATTTATAAATTGAGTAAAGGGAGGATTACCCTTATATAGGCCATCTGGTACCAAGAGTCTAAGGGTGCCCATTTATCTTCCTTGAAAAAACTAAATTAAAAACTGTTTGCAGTGATATTGGGCTTGTCTACACTGACTACCAAAAACAGCCAAACTGGGGCTAATGTTATCAAGCACCTGATATTTATGTAAGACTTTAGTACAGTAAGTAAGTGTGTGTGTGTATATATATACTGTACACACTGATCTTGTACACTGTGATACACTGTAATTATAAATAATTGATATATTGTAATATAATTAATGTATAGTCAAAGATAATTCCAAAAGTAAACAGTCTCAAACCAATATCCAAATTAAAGAACCTTGATATATAATAAAATTATAAAAAATATATGTATGGACTATGTACTGTATGGCTTACTTGATGGGAGATGTTTAAAATAACAGGAAGTTTATATGTTTGTATTATCAATATATTTAGATTTATGTTGAAATGCTCGTTAAATGTCCTGGGGATGGTCGTCTTGAAGCATGTGGATTCTTCACAAGACCCTTCAGTGTCATCACAGTGGTCCAGCAGAAGGAATGTCAATATCAAGTTATAGTCCATACATATTTTTCATAAATGTTATGAAATTTATTATGTCTCCATAGTCACATCTTTCAAGCCAGGGTACAGTTGTCAAGGGAACAGTTACTCTTTGAATGAGCTGGCCTTATCCGATTCTGTTATTGCTGACACAACCTTTTACGTAGATAAGCAAGAGGTGGGATAAGTCGCAGGCTCCAGGTCCAGACTGATCCCCAAAACTGCTGTTCTTTAGATGGTCTGACAGGAGATTATAGCTTCTGTCTGCGCTCTGCTTTTCAGCCGGCAAAGCAATTATGCTCCTTTCGTGCACGAATATCATCTCCTGATCTTGGGTCAAACGCCCTTCACCTCCCGACAGTGCAAAAGGTGGGCTGCACTTTCAGTAGACCTTTGCCCAAGGATATCACTATGGTGGGGGCAAAGCTAGAACTTTAAATCCCCCAAATGAACTTCTCCTTCAGTGCCCACATTTCTAATACTGCAAAAAGTAAGGCGCTGAAATCATACACACCTTCTTCTATTTGTTGTGTTCATGTTCCCTGGGACATTTTACATGTTCCTTCTCTTTAGATGCCTAAACTCTTATTTCTAAATGCTCAACTGAAGTTTTAAGTTATCGCAAGGCTAGACATTCGGGGACTGAAGGGGAATTTCTTTTGGTGAATAGGATGCTTATCTGGAAGGCAATGCTCCTATTTTGCTTCTTCCCCCATAGCTACACCCTGGATTTAACCACCCTGGTGTGCATTTAACTTCTTTTGAGCCTTTTTTTTTTTTAAAGAAAAAGGCATGAAATTATTTATTTATTTATTTATTTAGGTATTTATACCCCATTATTCAGCCACAAAGGCTCTCAGAGCAGCTTACAAATGGTTAAGCAATAGCACCGAAATATATACTGGACTGACTATGTGACGAATGTTGCTGTCCTTGAGCAAGCAGGGATCACCAGCATTGAGGCCATGATATTGAGAACACTGCTGCGCTGGGCAGGGCATGTTTCTAGGATGGAGGACCATCGCCTCCCCCAAAATAGTACTCTACGGTGAACTCGCCATGAGTCAGCGTAAGAGAGTCGCTCCAAAAAAGCGATACAAGGACTCCCTGAAACAGCATCTCAGGCACGGCCAAATTGATCACCAACAATGGTCCGCCCTGGCCTCACATCGGGAGGCATGGAGACGCACTATCCACAATGCTGCAGCCTTATTTGAGAACTCACGCCGAACAAGTCTTGAAGAGAAACAACAACGCAGAAAGAACCACAATCCGGAAACATCACCCAAGGAGACCTTCTGCTGTGCTTTCTGCAACCGGACTTGTTTATCTCGGATTGACCTTTTTAGTCATCAGCACGCTTGCAGAAAGCGCGGGATGAGTCCTTCCTGAATCTTCGTTTGGGAAGAAAAGCCAGAGAGCACCTATATATCTACACTGCTTTTATAGCATGCTAGGCACTCTCCAAGCAGTTTCCAATGTGCATTAGCTAATTGCCCCCACAAGCCAGGTATTCATTTTACCAACCTACAAAAGGATGGACTTAAGAGGCACCTTTATATCTGACCCAATTGGATGAGCCTGGGGGTTTTGTGAGGCAGTCATTGTGAGAGTCTATTGCAGCACAGACAAGCCATTTTGTGTCACTTTTAGACAAACAGATTTATTAACAGCAGATGCTTTTGTGGATGAGGTTAGTCCTTAAGCTGCTCCAAGACTGTTATTTTCGCTGGTGTTTTTCAGCTTATCATGTTTCCTCACACAGAGCAAGAGGCACACAAGTCTGTGTGGGACAGATAAACATCAAGCTGTTCTTTGTGGCATTCTTCAGGAATTTTCCACATCGTCTTGTTATCAAAGCACTACATCACTGCACACCCACCCGGCCTTCAAGAATATGTATATGTGTACACATGTGGATTTTTTTTTTAAAGGAAAGAGGTGCCAGTTCTATCTCAGGCCATCAATCAGTGTTATCTCTGCTGTGCAAAAACAAAACCTGCCCTCTCATGATACATCTTGGAGAGATCTCTGGAGCCCAATTCCAGTCCCTTAAAGGAACAAATGAAACATTGAAATGCTTTACTTAAGGCTGATAATTCTTCATGTACTTCCTAACAGTTTTCAGGGAGGCTGTGTGTTAATTACTGTTTCAGCCCTACAAGGAACGTGGGGAAGGGGCATAAACCTAGTAACGCATTTAATGGAGCACAGTATTCAATCCACAGTAGGAACACTGTATCCGCTGGTAATTGATTCTGAGCCCCCACCCCCGTGGATACCAAAAACCATGGATAATTGCAAACACCATTGAAAATAATACCATAGAGTTGCCTTCAGGACCTAGAAAATGGCTAGAGAGGAGACATTTTCTAGAAAGACTCTATGGTAGGTGTGCTGTTTTGTGTCCTGTGGATAACTGAATCAGTGAATACGGGGGTCCTACTGTATGTCAGTTTTGGGACTGCTTGGTCTATCTTTTTATCCAACAGCTGGAATAAAGAAAAATAAAGAAGTCAAGCCAGGATGAAGAAGAGTTCTCTTCTTCCACAACTGCCCTGTATTAGCAGCCAGTATTACACTGGGCTGCAGCTGAAAAAGAAGGCAGCCAGGTGTGGTCCCTCAACTCAGCTGGCACCAGCTCCACGTGACTCCTTCCCTCCCTGATCTCTTTTCCTTCAAAGCTGCTCCTTATAAGAACATTCTTATATGTAGAACTGGAGTCTCATTCCTTTTGTGTCACATCTGCTAGATTGTGTGCATGTGCCTTCAAACCACCTGTTAAATTATGATGACCCCTTAGTTTCATTGGGTTTTCTTAGGCAAGGAATACTCAGAGGTGGTTTGGCCAGTTCCTTCCTCTGAAATATAGCTTACAACACCTAGTATTTGCTGGCGGTCTCTTATCCAAGTACTAACCAGGGCTACCCCTGCTTAACTTCCAAAGCCAAATGGGATCTGGTGCCTTAAGAGTATTTCACTAGATTAGGACTTCATTATTTGTTACTGATCTTGTCTGAACTACCTAAGTAGGATTTGAAGAGCAGCCAGTGAACTTGCTCTAAATCAGGGATGGGGAAATGTGTGCAACTGTTGCCTGACTGCAACTCCCATCATCCCTCACTCTTAGTTATGTTGACTAGAAGTCATGGGCCTTGCAGTCCAATGTGGCCACACACATTTTAAAGAACTAAAATTGCAGAAATGCCTCTCAGTCCACATACAGTCTACATTTTCCATTGGCACCAGCTGTAGAACAGATAATAGAGATTACACATGTTCAAACTTACTCCTGGCACGCACATTCGTGATATCCTTTTTTTAAAAAATCCCAATCATGCACTGACTGTCACATGTTTCATTAAACTACTTTTGGGCATTTTCTATATCATGTAATCAAACACATGGAATTCTTTATTTAAAAGGTGCCCATCTAGTTTCATTAATGGCACTCAACAGTCGGATCTATTACATGGTTTTCTTGGCAAGATTGTTCAGAGGGGGTTTGCCTTTGCCTTCATCTGAGGCTGAGAGAGTGGGACTTGTCCAAGGTCTCCCAGTGGGTTTCCATGGCTGAGCGGGAGATTCGAACCCTGGTCTCCAGAGTAGTAATCCTATGTTCAAACCACTACACCACAAGACTGAAAAGCAAATCTCTGTATTCTCTCTCTCTGGCTTTTCTTCGCAAACGAAGATTCAGGAAGGACTCATCCCGCGCTTTCTGCAAGCGCGCTGATGACTAAAAAGGCCAATCCGAGATAAGCAAGTCCGGTTGCAAAAAGCACAGCAGAAGGTCTCCTTGGGTGATGTTTTTGGGTTGTGATTCTTTCTGCGGTGTCGTTTCTCTTCAAGACTTGTTCGGCGTGAGTTCTCAAATAAGGCTGCAGCATTGTGGATAGTGCGTCTCCATGCCTCCCGATGTGAGGCCAGGGCGGACCACTGTTGGTGATCAATTTGGCCAAGCCTGAGATGTTGTTTCAGGGAGTCTTTGTAACGCTTTTTTGGAGCGCCCCTCTTACGCTGACCCGTGGCGAGTTCACCGTAGAGTAGTATTTTTGGGAGGCGATGGTCCTCCATCCTAGAAACGTGCCCTGCCCAGCGCAGCTGTGTTCTCAATATCATGGCCTCAATGCTGGTGATCCCTGCTTGCTCAAGGACAGCAACATTCGTCACATAGTCAGTCCAGTGTATATTTAGGATTGTGCGTAGACAGCACTGATGAAAGCGCTCGAGGAGTCGTAGGTGGTGGCGATAGGTGACCCATGTTTCAGATCCATAAAGGAGGATAGACAGTACGATGGCTCTATACACACTGATTTTTGTGCTTTGCCTCAGGTGTTTATTGCTCCAGACTCTTTTGTGAAGTCTTCCAAATGCACTATATGCCTTTGCTAATCTGTGATCGATCTCTTTGTCAATCTTGGCATCTGAGGAGATGATGCTTCCCAGGTAGGTGAACTGCTGAACGGACTTGAGCACTGATTTGCCGACGGCAATGTGGGGATGGTGGTGTTCGTCCTGTGGTGCAGGCTGGTAAAGAACTTCTGTTTTCTTCAGGTTGACTTCTAGCCCAATCATTAAATACCAAGGTCAAAATCATCCTGGCCATAGGATTTCCGATTTCTATGTATGGTTGTGAAAGCTGGACAGGAGAACTGGTCCAGCAATGGTAGCTGTTCCCCACTGTACAGTACTTAAGAGCTAGAATTCAGCATGGGATATATGTCTTTGTAAGTGGACTTAACACATGTGGAAAGTAGCATTCAGTAGTTTTGCAATGTTCATGTTTTTACCTAAGGGCTGCTGCAACTTTACAATGTACGGGTGCCCATTGTGGAATAGTACAGTAATAAAAGGAGAGTGGTTGCACAACAGTAGCCCATGGAATAACTGATGTGTCACAGCCCTGATATGGAACATCAGGGCTCTCTCAATGTGCATCCAAAAATCAGCTAGGAAATGCCAGAGCGCAACAGGAGTGCATGAGAGGTGCTGGATGCACATCACAAGTGTCCAGTGCATGCTTTTTAAATTAATTAATTTATTTTTATTTATTTATTTATACCCCGCTCTTCAGCCACAAGGCTATCAGAGCGGCTTACAAATTGTTTTAAGCAATACCAGTTTACACATCTACACTGCAATAAGCAGCTTCCAATGTGTGTTAGCTAATTGCCCCCACATTGAACACTGTTGCCAGTGCCTGGATCCACATCTTTGCAATTTGCTGACAGGTTTTAGCTGAATTTTTGCAATGCAGCTACAGATTTATAAAGTTATGAAAGATAGATCGTGATGTAAAACCTTGGCCAACATTTGTTTAGTTGCTGTATTTATATCCTATTTTTTTTCTCCCATGAGAACTCCAGGCAATGGACATGGCTCTCCTCTTCCTCTATACTTTATCCTCACAACAACCCCATGAGGTAGGCCAAGCCGAGAGAGAATGGCTGGTCCATGGTCATCCAAGTAGGATTCATAGCATTGTGAAGACCAGAATCTACTAGTAGAGATATATGAGCTTCATTAATTTTCTTCTTGAAGGAACCAATCAGTAACTTTAGTAATTTGCTTCATACAAACATAATTTGCTTCTCACTGCAAGAAAGTCTTCGAAAACTGAACAGTCTATGAAGTTTTGTTTTTGTTTTTGTTTTTTTGCAGTTTGACTCTGCAAAAAAAATCAAGCATGGTTGCATTGTGCAGAAAACGTAATTTTCCCATGCATATTCTTTGCAGAAAAGCACAATTATCTGTGCAGAAAATAATATTTTTGCACAGAAATATGCTGTTTTCTACACAAAACAAGAACATGCAGATTTTCTGCAGAAAAGATCTTGAACTGCAAAGATTTGTGTTAGTCCAGGATTCTTCTTGCTGGGTTTCTCAAAACTTTTAAAAACCATTTCCCCAATATTTTCAAATATCCTCCTATCCCTACAATCTAGGTCTTTCAAGTCAGTCCAAATGCTCTTACCACTATACTACACTGCTCTCATTATATAAAGCATTCTGAATAATAAGGTATTTCATAATCAGTACTGATTTTGGGTTGCTTTGAGTAGTGGAAAAAAGAAACACAACTCATTCATAATAAATGCTAACCCAATCACTTCAGAAGTATTACTTTTTTAAAAAAAAAATCTTCATTGACCTTTTCCTACCAGCTCTAGCTCACTCTTCCTGTAGTAGAGGATTCCAAGGTGAGTCACTTGATTTCAAGTAATGCCTCCTTGGCTCAATTTCATGAGAGCCATAGTGGTTGATAGAGCTACGTAAGGATCTGGTCTGGCTGGATTCCATCTATACTTTAAAGGGGACTTTCCCTTGCAGAGATAATTGCAGAAATTCAACCGCCAGCAAGCCCCAAGTTAGTAAAGACATGGAACCTACCTCTCAGAACAAAGAGGGTAGCAATGAACTCTAGAGACAGAAAATGCCAACTGGAGAAATTGTATATGGTCACCAGAATCTCACATAGCTGCAAGGATATATATACTGTATGTTATGAGTCCTTTGGGTTGGAGGAAATGGTGCATGCTTAACTTTGCTGGTGGAAGGTTCCCAGGGTTTTCTTTTAACCCTATTGTACGAGAAGGGAAACTGAAGATAAAGCAATGACAGGCTCAAGACGCTTCGTAAGTCTAGCTGGGATGGGATGCATAGGGCAGGATCCTGTTAGCGACATACAAAGGTATGACTTAAGTGCACTTATATCGCTCTCTCGCTCTCCCTTTTTTTTTTTTTTTGGACACAATTCAAGGAGCAGTTCTGTATCCCTTTGAGCCCCATCCAGCATCCCTCATGGCAGCTGTCAAGCCCCATGAGAGGTTACTGCTGCTTACCTGTTGGGTAAGGGATGGAGGAGAGAAACAAGACACCCTCCTTTTCCTTCTCCCCAGAGCAGCCACATCTTCATCATTGTGTGCAATGAAGATGCAGCTGTTCTGGACTTGGGGGCACACTGTGAGCAGAGCATGGTGAGGAATGCTGGGTGTTGGAGGTCAACAATATGTTGAAAGCTGCATGGCTCCCATCCCTGCACTAGGCTGTTTGTAACACTTAACCATCAGAGTTGTTTATGAATGTCTGCAAAGAAAAAAAAAGAAGGGAGGAAGACATTGTATTACTGTATTTTTAATCACTTAAGAGGAAGAGTAGGCAAAATTTTGTGTGTGTGAAAAAGGGTTACTTTTAATTTTCAAACAATCATTTACATAGTGCAAAAACCACAGAAGCAAACAAAGCGCCCCCCCACCCCCACCGAGGCATCAGATGGGCGTTTGCAATGGGATTGTGTGAGGGTTTGGAGCAAATGCTGGATACAAGGCAATCACACATCATCATCTGAACACAAAAGAAGATCCAGAAAGATGAGCAGAATGGACTTGTTTGAAAAAGGCACAAACCAGGAGTGAGTGGCTAGCTCCACGAGTGCAGTAGGGGTTCCTGCTACAAAACCACAAACCTCTCCTTTCCAATTCCACCCCCGCCCCCAATCTTACAGCACTGTGCAATCAATTCTGCCCTGCTTTGGAATAATTTCTAAAAAGAATTGAAGGGAGGATACGAAGAGCTCTATATTCTTCGCCATCAGATTGCTTTCACTACTTCTCCAGATCCTCAGCACAGAACACTGTATAGCATCTCTGGTCTGCATGTGCAAGAGAACTAGCAGGTAGGCTGTACCAATTCAGACTGTGGCTGCTGGGTGAGATCTGTCTCACATTTTAAGAAAAATAAAGAAATAGCCCACAAATAGAAAGCCCAGAGAGTGAGCAGGGTGGACCAGAACAGCCTTCCACAACTCAGAAATTTTGGACCACAGCTTTCACCATTCCCAGTGTGCTTGTTGGGAATGATGGGAGTTGTAATCTAACATGTCTTGGGAGTGAGTTGCAGAAGGCTGTTCTGAAACCTCTACCTCTCTAACGTGATACAGTCAGACCCCCATATCCATGGAACCAATATCCGTGGTTTCAGTTATCCGCGGGGCACAAAACAGCACACCTACTATAGTCTTCCTAGAAAATGCCTAGAGAGGCATCCTCTCTAGATATTTTCTAGGTCCTCCAAGGCAATTCTATGGTATTTGTAACCAGAAGTTCCATTATTTCAATGGCATTCACGGTTATCCACAGTTTCCGGCATCCATGTTAAGTCCAGAAACCAAACCCCCATGAATATGGGGTTCCAACTGTACTTCATTTTTAATTTGTTGAACTTTGGTGGGGAGGGGAGAAGAACCATAGGGAAACATGGCTAAAATTGCATCTCCCAGCTACCAGATGAAATGGTATAGCCTATTCTACCACCTCAGGATGGTACCATTTGCGATATGTCCAGATCCAGTCTGTACTAACACATCGCTTTTTGATCCTTGTATATCTTCCCCATGCTCAACACAACAGACACACAGGGAATTATGAGTTTGCTGGCTTTGTAACTAGCTCACTTTCAGCACTATCTTTCCTTCTGACCTGCCACTGTTAAGGCACTCAGTTTAGCTGTTGTTTAAATCAGTTTTTCAATTACCCAATGTATGGCTGCACACAAAAGTACCACATATCACCCAGAGAGATGTTGTGGCACTCATTCAGCTCCAAGGAGCTTGGCAAATGCTCTCCTGTGCCCATTTAATTCCAAGGTTTACACACTAAAAGGAAATTCAGACAAAAATGCACTGTTTCCATAGAAATGGGCTGGGAATGCCTACAGCGTGTGGGTTCCTGCTACAGCCTCTCCCCATTAGGCTATAGGACAGAGAAACCCCATCTGTTAGCACCCTCCAGCCCTTCCACATTACACAATTTTAGCATGATGATTTCACTTTAACTGCTATGATTCTATCCTATGGAATTCTGAAAAAGGTAGAATTTTCTGCCAGAGTTCTAGTGCTTTACCAAACTACAAACCCCAGGATTCCACAAAATGCAGCCAAAGCAGTTCAAGGGGAATCATAGCACTATACTAGTATAGTGTGAAAGGGCCCCTTTTCTCACTGATGTTTGTAGGTACCAGCTGGGCCCCAAACTTCCAGATTCAGCCAATGCCAAGAAAACCCATCTGAGAGTGCTTTGCACCTCTTCTCTCTTGTGATCACATCCCTGACATCAACCAAACCATAAAGGGGAGGGGATCCCCTTTGCCTAGTTATGGCTTCCTTCCCTTTTGGTAGGGATTTAAGCACCTTGCCGTTTGAAAATGCAGAAGAAATGCTGAGCTGGCTGCTCCAGTTTGACAAAATGCCACACAGCTCCCAACATTTAGCATAAGGGAAACCAAATGGAATGAATTCAATGTGTGTGTTTTTCAAGGAAGGAACAAGTAATATACACCAAAAAAAGTGTTGCAAGATCAGTTGAGAGTTTGCAGTGGCCTAGGCCATCTCCTGCCTTTGGGTTTATCCATGCTACACAATTACTTTAATAGTATTCTCACGTTTATGGCTCCATCCTATCGGATTGGTAGTCTCGTAAGGGGTACTCGGAATTCTCTGCCCCAAAGCTCTAGTGCTGTAGTTCCGCCCCGATTGTTTTAACAGAGGGGCGGGGTATAAATAAATTTTATTATATTATTATTATTATTATTATTGTAGTTCAGAGCAGTGGTTTTCAAACTTTGGTCCTCCACGTTTTAGGGCTTCGGTGAACATAGATAATGGTTGGAACTCCTGGGCGTTGAAGTCCAAAACACCTGGAAGCCCAAAGTTTGAGAACCACTGGTTTAGAGGAAAGTACCTCATCGTACCACAAATCTCAGGATTCGGTAGGGCAGCACCATAGCAATTAAAATAGTATCAAACTGATATAATTTTGCAGTATAGGTACACCCTTGGCCAGTGTAGACATCTAGCAAGCAGCAGCCCAAATGCTTAAGAATACAATGCTACTTTTGCAACCTGACATTAAAATGCATACTGGTAGAGGAAGACATTTCCTCCTCATCTTCTTAATGGCACAAATGATAGCCCTTAACACCTTGCTTTTAAAAGTTTTAGCAGCTAACTTAGTAGCCATGTGCCACAGCAAGATAGCAGCTCTTAATTTCAGGATTTGAAATTTTGCTTTGTGATTCCACTCTTCACTCTTGTTTTTCGCAAAGTGAAGCTTGACTCCCCTTTAAACATCTCTGGGGCCAGAGTTACACAGCCACCCCAGAGAACCTCAAGCAGCACCAGGAGGGTGAGAGCTACCAAATACATTGCTCAAGTCTGCCACAAAGGATGCTGTGTACAGGCCTAGGGTGACCCACATTCAGTTGCTGGACCTCACCTGCAAGAAAGGGACAAAAATCTGTTCTCAAGCAGGCTCTACTGGAAAGTAACCCTATTAAAATCAACAGGGCTTACTTCTAAGCAAACACACTGCATATCAATGTACCATCCATGTTCTAATGATTCTAAAGTTACTATGGGGAGGACATGAAAACTTGGTGAACCTGGGCTGAAAAATTTCCTCCAGATCACACTGCAATTTATAATGAGAACAGCTGTCAATAATTTAGTAACCCAAAAGAGTAAAAACATATTAATCAGGACGTCATGCCTCTCTGATTTCTCTTTCCATTTTAAACATTAGAGAAGCTAGCTGGTTCTGTGTGTAAGTGAGCCATCACTTGTCTTCCTCATTTCCCCTTTGTAAACAGGAGAGAGGTTATAGGTTAACAGCAGCTACTCACTGGACTAAGTTACTGGATTTGGTCTCATTGCCCCATTTCAGAGAACTAGCCCTATAGATATTTACTGAAACCTCTGGAAAGAAAAGAACTCTAAAGATTTTTTGCACTGGGTGTGACAGTCAAGCAACCCACTCTAACCACTGTCCCCTCCTCGTGTAGGTACTGTACTAATTGCCCAAGCACAAGGGAAACAGCTTCCTCCTAGGGGACCAACAGGTTCAGCCTTTAGGACTTAAGCCGTGAGATCTTGAGGATGACTTTCTTAACACAATCACCACTCTGCTCAAATCCAACACAGACAAGGACTCATAAAAAGCTTTTACTCTGATTATCTCAGTTCAGACCCTAGATTCAGCAGAGCCTGGAAGCACACTATTAAATCTCCAGCACTGCTGATAGAACACTGCTGTTTGTTAACAAACAAAGTGTTATCATAATATCAGCTCCCTCACACATACACATTTTAACTCAAAGGGGATGAAATCAATTGTGCAACAAGGCCAGAATGGCAGTTCTGCATCGGTGACCTATAGAAGTTACATGCCAACAGATGCAACAAAATCCTGATGTAATTTCAAAGCAAACTACACTGAAAGACATATGTGTGCTCCACAGGAGCGCATTTGGTGTCTAGCTTGTCTTTCTTCTGGATCTGAAGACCTGAAAGAAGTGGGCACAGAAAAAGTGAAGAGTGGAAAATGCTTTGGACCACTGACAAGGTTCTTTTAAAATTAAACACATCAAAAAGACAATCTGTGAACATTTCAGATCATCTAACACACTTTAGCTATGCTGTCCTGCATGCTAAGTACATGTCTCTTTCTGTGGATAGCACCAGATAGACACCTATAGATCAGAGTTTGTAAGGATGGACTTTCCCATGAGAAGACTGCACAAATACATAACATTACCACACAGTGTTCTGTAGAGATCTATGATGCTAGCCTGCTGGTGAGATTCATGCAACTGTGGGCTCATAACTAAGGACAGTTCCTGTAGAACAGACTTCCTTAATTCCTGGGCCTTCCAACATTTTGAACTACACAGCTCATCAGCCCTAACCAGCACTGTCAATGGACTACAACTCCCCTAATTCCTGGCCAAAGTATCTAGAAGGCATCACACTCCCTATAAAGAAAGAAAAGAGACAAGACTACCCCAGCCTGTTTTCTAATTTTCTTTACCAATTATTTCCACTATGGAAAATCTGGACTCAATTGGTACTACCAACTAAAGTAAACCCACAAAATCAATAGGATTTCCCAAATGTTGATTCAGCATTCAACAAATGATTCAATGGGAGTGCTGTAGTTGGAACTAGCAACAGGGTTCAGGTCAAATTTTATGTTCTAGATTGGGGTAGGAATTATGTGGCCTTCTGGAAGCTGTTAGACTACCGTTCCCAGCATTCTTCACCATTGCCTACGCTAGCTAGGGCTGATGAGAGCTCCAGTGCAACATCTACCCACCCCTTTTCTGGACACTAATGTATAGAAAAATCAAAATACCTGGGATTTCAGCGACTGGTTCTTCTTGTTTTTTAAACAACCAGTTCCTTACCATTAATCCACTAAAATACTTCGGCTGACAAGTATATGATGTTTTTCAAGCCCCACTTCTGAATATTCAACACAACATCTCAACTTTAAAAAAAATAACATCACACCCTTCCAACAGTAATGCTTCCAACAGTCATTCTGATCCACTACTGTTCTTTCTAGTGGCAACAAGAAAGTGAAAACAGAAGCGCACAGGAACCACCTATAGTTTTTTCAGAGTTTCATTAATAACAATAGTTCTTTGGAAAGAAAAAGAGTAACCAGTGCTGGTACATATTATCAGCACAGGACTGCTCTCCATACCAAATAGCAGGTACAAAGGCCAAAGACCCACATGTGCTGTGGCCAATACACTTGAACAGTCTGACGGAATGTGGATAAAGCTGCTCCCCCCCCCCAAAAAAATTCACAGATAGACATTGAGAGTCTGCAGGATCATCTGTCGGCAGAGTGGACAGTTGCGCTGGTATAGGGCCTGCTGCAGTAGGATTTCAGTGCATTCTTGGCAGAGGCAAAGATGCCGGCATGGGAGCAGCAAGACAGTCTTTGTTTGATCATGACAGATAACACACTTCTTCCGTTCCTCGTGTTCTTCGAGAAGCAGCCATGGATCATTGTCCTCTTCCAGGGCATTTAGCTGCTCTTTTGTTGTAGGTTTGGTAGATGTTGTGCTTGGTCCTTGGTCCTGAGGCCCTGATTCCACACTCCGTTGTGCAGTTGACCCTCGATCAGCAGGCTGGTCCCGGCTGATTCTTTGGCGGGCACGGGCTGCAGCCTGTTGGCTGGTCACAGGTGCCCCTTGTCTTCTTGGATGGGCGACACCAGGAAGAGCTTGTCTCTGAACCACACCAGCTACTCCTGGGTGTCCTTGATTGGCTTCAGCCACAAAGGGCTGCTCTCGTTCTCCCTGGAGGTTTGCCCCTCCGATGCCTCTGTTCCAGCTGGCCATCTGGAGACTCCAATCGGCCAACCTACGCCAAGCCTGCGAGCTCAGGACCATCTCCAGTGACAAGAGCATAACCTGATAGAGGCGCCGTAAGTCCCTGAGCAAACGGTGGTAAGAAGGCATGGTATTCAAGTAGTCAGACACCTGGGTCACTAACGTCCATGTCAGGTGAGGGTTAAGAATTAAGATGCTGCCAGCAACAATCACAGACAGCAACACCAAGCCATAAAGGTTCAACAAGAAGATATTGATCAGCAACTTGCTCATGGAGGCCATGAGATCAAATGCCAGCTGGCAAGGAGTCCACAAGAGGATAGCCATTGCAATGGCAGTGCTGGAAAGGCGTGCAACAAAGGCAGCAAAGATATCTGTGATTCTCAGAAATGGGCCTGCAACAGTCTCCCATAGGACCAGACCCAGGGAGAAAAGATTCTGGGTGCCGATCAGAAAGATGTTGATGACACTGTTGATTAAGTAAGCCACGAGGCTCATGGCAATAGCACATACTTCACAGACTTGCCTCACAAGTGACTGGCCAGAGCCAATCAGGTTCCAGAAACTTCGGTGCATAATTTCTTTGCTTCTTAGCATCATGTGGGTGAACAAGTGGCCCACTAATTTCAAGCTTTCCATGGTGGAGCAG
Source organism: Gambelia wislizenii (assembly GCA_030847615.1). Lineage (NCBI taxonomy): Eukaryota > Metazoa > Chordata > Lepidosauria > Squamata > Crotaphytidae > Gambelia > Gambelia wislizenii. The sequence continues at coordinate 39,952,727 of JAUMIR010000007.1, forward strand.
AGGCCACGCAGCAGGTTGACAATGGTGTGCATAGAGCCTAGAGTCAAATAACACACTGCTTCAGCTATGCATAGCAAAACCAACACAATCCCATTCCAGCACTGGACCACATAGGCTACCAAGGTATTGGGCAGGTTGTAAACAAACGCAACTATCCAGACAAGAACAGAAACCAAGGTAGAAACGAGGAAAAAGTTTATATCCAGCAAGATAAGCATGAGATCCAAAATCACTGCCAAGCCATTGATAACTAAGAACACTAGATCCATTGCTAAGGTCCAAATGAAGAGTTACCTCCAAGCAAGAGGAATGGGCTTGTTGTGGACTGGATTGCAACCGAAGTGAGTTATGGTGCTTCCCAAAAGTCTGGTGAAAGGAGATCCCTTTCTCCTAGGGTATGGGAAGTGACTAGTTTTTATTGCAGGAAATGCTTTGGTGACAAATTGGAAGGTGCCCCAGTGGTCACGATGTCCATGCTCCTTCAGCCTTGGTCCTTTCTCCACATGCTAACAGGAATGTTTAACTTTGGATGGCTGAAACAGTGAAGATGAGTCGCAGGAATTACAAACCAGATCTTTTTTGCTGCTGACTTCGTTGTTCAAGGGCCGCGGTGATCACTAATGGGAAAGAATGCAAGTGAGATGTCAAATAGAAACCACAGGTGACAGGAATGCAATCTCTCAGTCCCACCACCATCTCAAGTATGGTTGGTGGGGACACAAGAGAGGGCCTTTTCAATGACTGCCCCTAGGCTCTGGAACTCCCTCCCCAGGGAGGCCAGAGTTGGCCCCCTCCCTGTTGTCCTTCCAGCAGCAGGCCAAAATCTTTTTATTCAGGCAGGCTTTTTAAAGAACCAGCCTGGGGCGGCGTATTGTGTGGTTTTTGTTTGGTTGTTTTTAAAAGCTTTTTATCTTTTTAAAATGTTTTTAATACTTTAAAGTATATTTTATTTTGATGTGGTTTTAATGATGTAATCAGTTTAATGTGCACTTTTTGACATTTTAATGGTGTGTTTTTAAAACTGTGAGCTGCTTTGGGTCCCAGCCTTGGGGAAAAAGCAGGCTATAAATAAAGGTCATCATCATCATCCTCTTGGAAGACCCCAGTGAGGTGAGGATGGGTGGGTGGGGATACTTCCTATCACTCCACTTTGGCAAAACAAAACAAAACAAAACAGCAGATTGACTATGGATTTTGGGACAAGAGGAGGAACAGACTTGATGGAAGAAGAGGCAAATCAGGACAGGATTTTAAACAGAGGCTGGACGGCCATCTGTTGGGAGTGCGTTGATTGCGTATCCCTGCAGGGCAGAGGGTTGGACTAGATGGCCCTTGTGGTCCCTTCCAACTCTTATAATTCTATGATTCTAACACCCCACCATAAGAATTCTGGCTCCCCAAATGAACTTCTCCAGTGCCCACATTTCTACCATCGCAAAGAATAAGGTACTGAAATCATGCACACCTTCTTCTATTTGTTGTGTTCATGTTCCCCTGCCTGGACATTTTGCATGCTCCTTTTCTTTAGATGCATAAACTCCTATTTCTAAATGCTCGACTGAAGTTTTAAGTTACTGCAAGGCTAGACATTCGGGGACTGTAGGGGAATTTCATTTGGGGAGGATTCTTATTTGGAAGCCAATGCTCCCGTATTCCCCCTTCCCCCATAGCTACACCCTGGTTTTAACCCCTCCTCCGTGTGCATTTAACTTATTAAAAAAAAAAAAGGCATGAATTAAAAAGCACCTTTGCATCTGACCCGATTGGACGAGCCAGTGGAAGAAGAGGCAAGCCAGGACATGTCCCTGAAAGCCTTTATTACACTACATTGTTACAGTGCTATTATTCCACTTTAACTGCTCTGGATGCCTCCTGTGGAATTCTGGGGTTTGTAATTTTAGCGAGGCCTAAGAGCTCTCTGGTTGTGAAGGCTAAATACCCCCCAAACTACAAATCCCAGGATTCCACAGGAGGCAGCCAGAGCAGCTAAAGTGGAATTAATAACACTATAACAGTGTAAAGAAACCCTTATTGCTTCAGCTTGGTAATAAAAAAAAGAAGAAAAAGAATCCATCAATAAAACTACGAATTAAAATGAGAGCCAGGGTTCCTTCTGAAGATTTTGAACAGCAGTGACAAATATATATATTATATATTATATACTGTATGCGCACAATCCTAAATATACATTGGACTGACTATGTGACGAAGATTCAGGAAGGACTCATCCCGCGCTTTCTGCAAGCGCGCTGATGACTAAAAAGGCCAATCCAAGATAAACAAGTCCGGTTGCAGAAAGCAGAGCAGAAGGTCTCCTTGGGTGATGTTTCCGGGTAGTGATTCTTTCTGTGTTGTCATTTCTCTTCAAGACTTGTTCGGCGTGAGTTCTCAAATAAGGCTGCAGCATTGTGGATAGTGCGTCTCCATGCCTCCCGATGTGAGGCCAGGGTGGACCATTGTTGGGGAATAATTTGGCCGAGCCTGAGATGTTGTTTCAGGGAGTCCTTGTATCGCTTTTTTGGAGCGCCCCTCTTACGTTGACCCGTGGCGAGTTCACCATAGAGTACTATTTTGGGGAGGCGATGGTCCTCCATCCTAGAAACGTGCCCTGCCCAGCGCAGCTGTGTTCTCAATATCATGGCCTCAATGCTGGTGATCCCTGCTTGCTCAAGGACAGCAACATTCGTCACATAGTCAGTCCAGTGTATATTTAGCATTGTGTATAGACAGCGCTGATGGAAGTGATGGAAGCGTTTATATATATATAAAAGAATATATACAATATATATATTATATATATTATACTATATATATATATATATATATATATATATATAATATCTGAAGGTCTCAACATGCACATATATATATAATATGTATATTTTATATATATATATATATATATATATATATATAAAATATGTGTATTTTATATATATATATATATATGTGTGTGTGTGTGTATTATATATATATTATATACACACACACACATGTTGAGACCTTGAGATTGAGATGCGGGGGGGCGCCTTGGGGTGGGGGAGGGGAAAGTCCCACAGGCACCCCCTTCCCCCTGCAGTGACCCCCCCCTGGAGTGACCCCTAATGTCCACTTTGGCCACTCTGAACCCAGACAAGCAAGGAGGGGGTCTCACTCCCACCCCTCCTCTCCCCAGAAAAGGAGGGGGGCCCTTCTTGCCTCGGCCAAACCGTCGCGGCCTCCTTGCTCCCGCCTCACTCGCTCGCTGCAAGGCCTGAGGTATGGAATTCAAACGGGGGTCTTGGGAGGACCGCTATGAAGCCTCTCCATCGTCCACCTCCGAAACGCTTCCCTTTGCTCTCAAGGGCGCCGCCATCTTGGTCCTAGGCTGTGGCCACATTCCTCCCATCCAATCAGCGCTGGGGAATCCGGGAGGCGGGACGTTCATCACCCCGATTTGTGATTCGATTGGTTGGTTGTCGGTTGGGAGGAGCCTTTGTGATGTTGTTGTTTCTTTTCCCACCTCCGCTCGGCGATTGGCCGGTTTTGAAAAACGCTCATGGGCGGGCTTGTCTTGGCTCTGCGAAGGGGCGGGGAAGTAGCCGAAGGGGCGTGGCTTCCGAGAAGCCAGTGAGGTTGGAAACTCCGCCCTCCCCCACTGAGTGTAAGGATTTGAAATACAAACGAAAGGCTCGCCCGAAGCTAGCCGTTAGGAGATCACGTGGCTGTGGGTGGGCGGGGCCTCTTCACTCCCTTTTCTTGTCCATCAAAAAAAGGTGGAGGCGAGTCCAGTAAAGTACTGTATTTCTGTCGAAGGCGCGTTTTTCCCGCTTTTTTTCTCTGAGGAGTTTTAGCCTCTTGTTTTTAAAGGCTGGGAGAGAGAAAAGTGTGGGCGAAGGATTCTTGTCAGTTGTCTCCCAAGCAATATTTCGTGTTTTTTTTTTCCCTTTATGGGAAGAAAAGATTCACAACAGATTTTGTGGACTGAAGTAATCACTTTCAGTCACCACACCATGCACACACGCATATATATATTCATATATACATATGAAACATCACCCAAGGAGACCTTCTGCTTTGCTTTCTGCAACCAGACTTGTTTATCTCGGAATGGCCTTTTCAGTCATCAGCGTGCTTGCAGAAAGCGCGGGATGAGTCCTTCCTGAATCTCTGTTTGCAAAGAAAAGCCAGATATTCAAAATCTTCAAAAGGAACCCTGGCTCTCATTTTAATTGCTATATATATATATATATATATGAATTAAATCATACGCACACACACACACACACATATATATGTTGCTGCTATTCAGAATCTTCAAAAGGAACCCTGGCTCTCATTTTAATTCATAGTTTTGTTGATGGGTTCTTTTTCTTTTTCTTTTTCTTTTTTTTACCAAGCTAAACAATAAGGGTTTCTTTACACTGTACTTTACACTGTGTTATTAAGTCCGGTTGCAGATTAAGCGTTTCTGCAACCGGACTTGTTTATCTCGGATTGGCCTTTTTAGTCATCAGCGCGCTTGCAGAAAGCGCAGGATGAGTCCTTCCTGAATCTTCGTTTGCAAAGAAAAGCCAGAGAAAGATGGTATTATTAATTCAACTTTAGCTGCTATGGCTGCCTCCTGTGGAATCCTGGGATTTATAGTTTGGGAGGGTTAGTCTTCACAGCCAGAGAGCTCTTAGGCCTGGCTAAATTACAAACCCCAGAATTCCACAGGAGGCATCCAGAGTAGTTAAAGTGCAATAATAGCACTATAACAATGTCCTGCAATAAAGTCCTTAAGACAGAAGTCTGTTTTTTGCTTGGTTCTCATACAGTTTTGTTGCCATTTTGGTCTGTGGCTATAGCCACACTGAAGAATTAAAGCAGTTTGACACCACTTTTAAGTGCTGTAGCTCTGTCCTATGGACTCCTGGGATTTGTAATTTTACAGGGTCTTTAGCCTTCTCTGCCAAAGAATGCTGGTGCCATAGACATGTGTACAGGCCTACCTCTGTTAACAAAGCTTCTAACAGAGAAACTCCATTTTACAAAGTCTTTTTATGCTTTCCCAGTCCCCGACTCCCTGCTTTCCTGTTTCGGTGCAATCTACACTGTAGAGATGATCCAGTTTGACACCACTTTAAGTGCTGTAGCTGCATTCTGTGGGATTTGTAGTTTGTTATGGCACCAGAGCTCTCTGACAGAGAAGGCTAAATATCTCACAAAACTACAAATCCCAGGATTCCATAGGATGGAGCCATGGCAGTTAAAGTGGTGTTAAGCTGCTTTAATTTTGCAGCATGGCTACAACCTATGCTGCTTCATTATAGCGGTTCAATCCCATTTCAACTGCCATGGCTCTGTCCCGTGGAATACCAGGATCTATAGTTTAGTGAGAGACTTAGAATCCTTTGCAGAGATCTCAAGTGCTTTAGCTCAAGGGTGTGGAACTACAACTCCCAGGATTGCATAGGATGAAACCACGGCATTTAAACTGGTTAGGATGGGCTTTTACTATGGTCCCATCTATACTAGGGGGGGAAATACGAACTCGTCTGAAAAAGCATACATTCACAGTACTGCAACTTGTCTTAACGATCCATAGAGCCCCCCCTAAACTTTGCATGCCCCCTAGCCAAGATGGTGGCCGCAAGTGATTTACTCGCGCTTTTAAATCTGCCGCTCCGCAGGGAATGCACATTCCTGCTCATTGCGACAACCAATTTGCATTGATGCACATTCCCCATAAAAGCAGAAGTGGAAATCTGGTTGGTTGGGTGTGCGCAGGGGTTGGAGCTTTCTAACAAGGCAAGCACCCCGAACTGCCATGTTGGATTTTCACCATAGCAATTGTATGCTGAGCCTCCCCGCACCCCATTTTTTCTATCTATTTTGGTGGAATATCATACTTTCACACCTTAGATACGCTTTAAAAAAAAATGCTGTTTGGCGTAGGCAACTAGTGGGAATACAAACACAAGTAATTCACTTGCGTCTGCCATCTTGATTTGCAGGCATGTCCATTGGAACAGCGAAAGCAGGTAGCTTTGCATGCCTGCAATCTTGCCCCCAAAAATGTTAAGACAAATAGAAGCTGATGCGAATTGGCGTTAGAGCACATCAAGCCACATATTTTCCCTTCATATAGACAAGCCCAAAGAGAGGGCTCTTCCAAAGCCTAAGAGCAACCACCAAGAAGGCCACCTCCTATGTTCCCACCAGATATACCAGTGTGGGTGGTGTGACCAAGAGAAGAGCCTCTCCCCAAAATCTAAGCACCCAGGCAGGCTTACGTGTGAGAATACGGTCCTTTTTTGACCACCAAGACTGTGCAATGCTAAGGCGGGAGTGTGTGCTCCCTTCTTTGCAGTCAACGTCTTTGAGTTCTCAAGCGCTGTACTCTGAACCTCAGGAAAGCTGATAACCCCCATTTTGTATGAAGGCTATCCTCTGTTTACAATGACGCATTATGTTCCCCTTCTCACTCACACACACACACACACACACCTACTGTTTACATCCCATAGACAGTTGCCTAAGATATACTGGAGTCTGTAATCATGGCTGAACTGATCCCCCCCCTTAAAAAAAAAAAGCCTGTTTTGTAGATATGTTCATAAAACCTGTTGCAACGAGTCTTCAATTAAACCCGCAGGACAATTTGATCAAAGAAAGAAAATGTCTCACACATGCAAGGGAAATGAGGAAAACTACAAGTTCTGGTTCAGGAAGAATTCAAATCCTGCTTTTGGGTATATTGAATTGCAAAAAGCAAAACAAGAGCAACACATATTAACCGTATTTGGCAATGTTTTTTGTACCTCACAATAGCTATAGCAAAGATTATCAATACATATTTCATATCTTTGTTTTAAAATGTCTTGTTTTTTACATACCGTACTTGTTCTTTTAAATTGATATATGTTTTTGACTGATATATGTTTATGTGTTGATTTGTTGTTCCCTGCCTTGATCCGTGGGGAGATGCAGTTAAGAAATAAATATCATTATTTTCTTAGGGAAGGGGTTTAAGAATGCAAGGAAGGCCCTGATCAATATAATAAAATGTCTGCCTCACCCAGCACTGTTTCCTACAATGGTCAGTCCAGTGTCTGGGAACCCAGCATCCAGGCCACAAAGCAAAAACCATCTGTCCTGCATTTGCTCTCTGCTCAGTTATTATTATGGGATATAGTGACTCTTAACACAGAAGTTTCATTTAGCTATCATGACCAAGAGTTGTTTATAAATGTATTCTCCATTAAATTGTATTATCTACTTTTGATACCTCAGGTTGCCAGACTAGGAGCACTCCAGACCCTAAAAATTCAGAGCCAAAACTTGAGTTCTAGGGCAGACCCTATTGATTAAAGAGAGGCTGGATGGCCATCTGTCGGGAATGCTTTAATTGTATATTCCTGCATGGCAGGGGGTTGGACTAGATGGCCCTTATGGTCTCTTCCAACTCTGTGATTCTGTGATGTCATGGGAATGGGTCCCATTGATGTCATCAAGGATGCCATGTTAAGCATCAATCATGGTTGCTCTTTCTTTCTTTCTTTCTTTCTACATTCAGGTTGTAGAATCTTCCCTCTTCCCCAAAATAATGATTAAAATAATCATAATAATGCTACTTGATAATCACTAGGTATACTTTTAGGAGGGAAGGATGATAACAGTGGTGATTATGGTAATCATACCATTAACAGGACAATAACATGGGTCACCTATCACCAACACTTACGACTCCTCGAACACTTTCATCAGCGCTGTATACGCACAATCCTAAATATACACTGGACTGACTATGTAACGAATGTTGCTGTCCTTAAGCAAACAGGGATCACCAGCATTGAGGCCATGATATTGAGAACACAGCTGCGCTGGGCAGGGCACGTTTCTAGGATGGAGGACCATCGCCTCCCAAAAATACTACTCTACGGTGAACTTGCCACGGGTCAGCATAAGAGGGGTGCTCCAAAAAAACGATACAAGGACTCCCTGAAACAACATCTCAGGCTCAGCCAAATTGATCCCCAACAATGGGCCACCCTGGCCTCACATCGGGAGGCATGGAGACGCACTATCCACAATGCTGCAGCCTTACTTGAGAACTACGCCGAACAAGTCTTGAAGAGAAACGACAACGCAGAAAGAATCACAACCTGGAAACTTCACCCAAGGAGACCTTTTGCTGTGCTTTCTACAACCAGACCTGTTTATCTCGGATTGGCCTTTTTAGTCATCAGCGCGCTTGCAGAAAACGCAGGATGAGTCCTTCCTGAATCTTCATTTGCGAAGAAAAGCCAGAGAGAGAGAGAGAGAGACTAACAGTGCAAATGCTGTTTATGCATATCTTCTCAAAAAGCAAAACTTGTGTAGTTTAATGGCATTCACAACTTTAAAGGTACAACTCGTAGGTGCTTCAGATCAAGAAAAGAAATGCTGTTGTACTGTCAGGGTAGGCTAAGCAAGCCTCACAGAAGCAATCCTTCACTATCATGTTGAGCAACTCCTGAGGCACTTAATCCCAACACTGCTCAGTGTTTCCCTATGCTGACTGTTCCCCACAGCTCAGTCCTGGTACCAGGAAACATTTTGAGAAACTTTGAGAGGGAGACAGATGTGGATGTCCTGGAGTGTCTTCAGCAGCTGCTCCAAATTGGCCTGCAATAACAGGGACCAGCAACACACTAAGGCACAGAGATATTCTTTTCAAGTTGCTGCTCTAGCCTTGAGATTCCTTCTCTTCCCCTGAGGAATGGGGAGTCCTCGCCCTACCTAGAGCCACATCCTGAGATACGGGACTAAATCCACACTACACAAATAATCCAGTTTAAAACTGGATTATTTGCCATGGATCCTTCCTATTAAATCCTGGGATTGGTAGTTTTGCAACATCTTTAGCCTTCTCTGCCAAAGAGTGCTGGTGCCTCACCAAACTACAAATCTCAGGATTCCATAGGAAGAAGCCACAGCAAATATTCCGTTTTCAACCTGGATTATTTGTATAGTGTGGATTTGGCTGTTTTAAATCAAGCAACACCCGGTTTTCTTTGGAAAACATCCTTTGTTTTAAAGGTTTATTTTGCTTCATGTTTCCAACTACCCTGAATAATAACTAGCTCTTGATGGTTCCTCTTGGGTCTCCCCCCTCTCCGCAAAAGATAAATGCCCAGTCTCTCTTTGTGCCTGTGTTCCTTTGTTATTCTGCCTAGCTATGAAAATGCTACATGTAGCAATAAAACTTGCTAGCTTTTACTTGCTCCCTCATAACTACCTGCTTTCCTATTGAAACTGATTCTCAAAATAGCTTACAACATACAGTAAACATCCTAAACTTTGTACCATACGACATGAAACTATGAATACAAAGCTAAAACAGCAACATTAATAATTTAATAAGCTGAACAAGCTCCAAGGAACGTAGAGACCTTTTCTCATCCGGCAGTGGAAAGCAAGTAAGGAAGTGATGTGACAGTTTATTTGCCATAAACCAAAATAGGTTATTTTAACATAATTCTTGTTTTCAATCATTTCTGTTTTTGTTTTAAGGTGTGTATATACATGATTTTGACACAGTTGACAGTTCTTCAGAAAGAGCTATGACCAGAGCTGTATAACATTTCACCACTCTGCTCAGAATTCATGGGATGTTTTGATTTCTTCAGAAGACTATTTGCAAAGAGCATTATACAACATGCTTCGAGTAAAAGACCTGATATGGAAAGTCCCTTTCTCTGTTTATTGCTTGGCTTCATGATGTGTGGTGATTCAACAGTCAGACTTATCTAACATTCCTTTGCCCCCTGTCCTGTGTAAAATGACTGTTTGTTCAGGAAATCTCCACACCTTTGTTGTCTGATGTTGTGGAGTACAGTGGAATGCAGATTTCTCTCTCGATTGTGCTCCTGTTGTAGAACAACAACAACAACAACTCTTTCCACAAAGCTGCAACTGCTGGAAAACAGATCCTCCATCATTTTACCAGGACACATGTGCCCAAGCATCATTGGAGTGTGGTCAAGATGGCAAAAGTTATTGATGAGGAAGAACACACAAGCTAGGAGATGCTGCAGCAATTTGCTTATGCAAAATCCTACAGGGAAGAGCAAGACTCTGTTATTTTTTGTCCTGTACCCCCACTGAATTAACTGAGTATTAAGTACTTGTGTACTTGGACTTTTTCGGACATTAAAAATACAACGCAAGCAGCCTCGCCACGTTGCGAGGCTGCAGCGCTGCAGGGCGTCCCTTTCGCATGACGCCCGTCCCTGCCGGTACTGTTGCAGTACCGCAGGGACATTTGAGTGTTATATTTAGGCGATTTTTACTCACGATCAACGATCGTCATGCGAAAGGGACGCCCTGCAGCGCTGGTCGCCCTGCAATGGGTGTCATGCGAAAGGGATGCCCTGCAGTGCTGCAGCCTCGCAACGTGGTGAGGCTGCTTGCGTTGTATTTTTAATATCCAAAAAAGTCCTTTGAGCTCATTTTGCAGCAAGTGAAGTAAGCTAAGGACTAACTGGGGAAGTGAGAGTAGGAGAGAGAAACTGGGACATTTTAAAAGCAGTTGAGAAAGTAGGATGATAGTGAATTATTTGGGACTGTCCCAGTCAAATCAGGACAGTTGGAGCGTATGGAAAAATATGCAGAACTCTGTGATTTTGTGGGTACAGTTTTCCACATGTGTGATTTAGTTGTGATGTAGGTATTGCACAACTAGAAGAAGCATGAGACATTCTCAGCAATACTGGACTGGACAAGAGTGTTTTAAGCAGGGGAGTTATAGAGTTAATCATGACTTTATGCCAAGGCAATGGGAAAATATCTTGGCTCCCCTTCAGTCCTTTAGCATAGAGCTCTCTCTACAGTGGCTGCGTCCCTAGCAACCTTCTCATATTGCTTCCATAGCTGTCTTGTCTGCTGGTTCCTTCAATCTTTGCTCCTTGGGTGTTTGTATTTTTCCATTATGAGGAGCTGTTTATATTCTGTTTATGCAGGTGCCCTTTTCTCTAAAGTCTGGGCTCTTTGGAAGAAGTAAATCTTGATTTAATTGATTTAGCAGAATATGAGGCCTGCTAAAGCCAGATGCCCTGGTCTTAAAGGAGGGCTGCATATTAGCATCTTGTCCTTATCTGTTCCATTTGTTGCAAAAAAACAAACTAGAACTGAATATTAACTCTGATGAGGTTGGCAGACCAAGAGGTCAATAATAATTGAGATATAAGAGCACTCACTAGTGCACAACACAATTTCCAGTGCTAATGCTGTTGTCTTAGCACTAAACCAGAAATGCCCGAGAAGGGCAGAGAACTATTTTTAGTTTAAAGATGCAATATAAATTGAATGAATCAAAGAAACAATTTAAAGAAACAGGAAACATGCAGGCACAAGGACAATTTTCCCTTTCTTTTCTTTTTCACTAAAGCAGAATATGTGATTCAGATAGAAAGTAGAAAAGAGAGACTAGAGTATCAGGTATGTAGCATACCCTACAATATTTCAGAGATGAAAACTGGAACATATGTGGCCAGGCAACATGAGAGTGTGGTCAAGATGGCAAAAGTTTTTAATGAAGATGAACACACCAGCTAGGAGATGCTGCATGGAAAAGCAAGACTCTGCCCTCTTCTGTTTCTCCCCACCCCCACCCCCCACTGACTTAACTGAGTGTAAAATATTTTTGCACTTTGAACTCAATTTGCAGCAGTTGAAGAAAGCTGAGGACAGCAGTTGAGGAAAGCTGGGGTGAATCATGCTGCAGGGATAGAAATTGGAAGCAGGTCATAAAACGTAATGCTTTGGAAGATATTCCAGTCAGGCCCACCGGTGTAATAAAATTCACTTTCCAATCCGTGGGTCTGCTGTTCCATGATTTCTGCATCATTATCATGTTCTGTTCTGGAGTTATACAAAAGTCTGGGTTTAAAAGCTGATGGGGTGGGGGTAATGTTTTGCAGAGCTTCATCAAAGACAAGTCATTCAACACCTGTTCTCAGCACACCCAAGTAGTCACTATTATGTTCTCATCACAAGCATTACGTTTTATGACCTGCTTCCAATTTCTATCCCTGCAGCATGATTCACCCCATCCATGACCCCCCCCCACACACAGTATGTCTGTTCAAAGGGACTCTGGCTTGCCAAGAACCCAAGGCCTTCTCCCCACACACCCGCCACCGCCCCCTTTGCTTTCTTACCCAAGTATCCCAAGAGTGCTAGAAAATCACTCCAGGGAATCTAAGATACACTCCATTCTTTGGTCCCCAGCACAAGTGCCTCGAGACTGGCATTCTTTTCTCCACACATCAGAGAGTAATGGGTTAAGAGCAATAAAGCAAATATAAGGTTGACCCACTAGTCCCAAGGAAGAAGCATTCTACACTCATCACATTCTGAAGCATGTGATGACAAGTTATTTGCTCTTTGGGCAAGACCCTCAGCCCAAGGCTTTTCATGGAAAGAAAGGAATGAGAGAAGAATGACCTATGGCAGTGGCTCTTAACCTTTTCTTTACCAGGGACCCACTTTAAATGGACCTCCAAGACTTAACTCAAGATTTAAAACCCTAACAACAACAACAATACCAGATAATAGCAATAATACAATTTCACCATCCAGTAAACATCCAGAGGCACTGGGGGGAGGAAAGACTTTTCTCCTGCTTCTTCCTGAAAATTTGTGGCTGGAGTGGATTGAAGAGCAATGCAAAAGCCAAGCCAGCCAGCCAGCATTTGCCTTGGCTCCTATCATGTGGGCTGAGGTGCCCTCAAACCTTCGTGGACCCCCTGTGAAAACATCACGGGGCCCTGGGGATCTGTGGACCACAGGTTAAGAACCACTGACCTATGGGAACATGGCCAGGGAATATGGTCTTTCAACTTCCCAAGTTAGAGAGGCATTATTCATTCTGGATCCTTGATGTACAGGTATTCCTCCGTTAACAAACAAGTGGGTGTATTCTTGGGCATTGCTTATTTAACAGAAAATATGGTAGCAGGGGAAAAAAATAGGGATAGGTTCCTACACCACAAAAAAAGAAGAGCAGTTCAACATGTTTCAGCAAACCATTTGTTCAAAACTATCCATACACACGTGTGAAATGAAACAACCAGGTCAGGTAAGCCATGCATAAGTAAAGAATAACATTTTGGAATCTTCTAGAGACCACTTGACTTCTTGTTCTTGTGAGCCTTCAAGTCATTTCCAGCTTATAGCGACATTAAGGGGAATTTATCATGGGGTTTGTGGGGGACAAGTTTTGTTCAGAGCAGGTTTGCCATTGCCTTTGTCTAAGGCTGAGAGAGTGTGACTTGTCCAAGGTCACCCAGTGGGTTTCCATGGCCGAGCGGGGTTTTGAACCCTGGTCTCTTGGGATCCTAGTCCAACACTTGAGTGTTTTTGAGACTCCAACAGAACTGTTATCCTTCCATAGGATCCTCCCTCCCCACCCCAGTATCATTCCTTTCCCTTCCACTCTTCTCTGATCTGCCTACTCTAGACAAAGGAACAAGAATTAGTTTCACTAGCCAAACAGCCGGTTGTCTTCATTTTGTTTTCATTATTTGCTGGAAGACTTCCACTCCCTCTTGACTGAAGGAGGCCTGCTATATGCTGAAACTCCTCTGCTCTGAAATGATTGTTTCACACAAAAGGCTTCACCCCCACAACCACCCATCAGTTTGCAGTTGGCTCTTATGCTGCTTGGTCCTGTGTAAAGAGAACAACGGGAGAATGTTTGCTCTTGTTACCCAGCACCGACAGCACATGGTCTAAGCACTTCACAACAGACTCACGAGGAGGGGGAGCAAATGCAGCCTGTGTGTGCTGTTGGCACAAAAACGACAACGGCCTCTATTGGTATATATTTCAGTGTCCCCAGCTAGCGTCATTACTGCCTCCATCCACATCACTGATGTTATCATTATGCTAATAATTTGAGCCAGTCAACAGTTACCAAAAAAAGCTCCAAGTCAGACGCTAACTTCTCAGCACCAGGGATTTAAAATTTACAGAGTGAGCTAATCTCTCCACTTCTCATCATAACACGCTCTGCTTTCATATGGGCATTTGCCCCCACCCTGCTCCAGTTTTCCCTTTTGTTGATTTCCTTGGTGTGGTTATCTTTCATCTCTTTAATTCATATATTTTGTTCTTTTTGTAATGTCCTCTCCCCCCCTCCGCCACCAGCCGCCACTATGTGATGGGGCTGGAGATGCTTTGTGCATTTATGGTAATGTTTGGGCTTGGGATGTCTTTTTTAATAATAATAATAATAATAATAATAATAAGGCCTCTCTCTCTCTTCATTTCATGCAGGGTTTTATTTGGGCTCTTGAGCTGAGGAGATGAGGCACCAAAAAGACATGCTAAGCTGACAGTTTCATGCTTCTGGTAGATTGTCCTCTTGGTCTTGGTCCTTCCAATGCTTTTTTATATGTTCATGTAAAACAAAACAGCACTTCTGTCAGTTACTGTGCTACTGCCTGTCTGTGTTTGGGTATTTCCCCACCACTACTTCTTACCCCATCCCCAACCACATCTCCCTCTTGCAAACACCAGTCAGAGATCAGTTGCCCACTCCTTCTGTCTCTGGAGATTATCAGATGGGGTGGAATGCGGCAAAAAAAATGTTCCAAACCGCGCCAGAAGAACGGGAGAACAGGAAGGGCAATTTTATCAGATGCCGCATCCTTCTGCTATCCCAGGGGCATAGTGTTGCCGTGGACAAGGCTTCCCTTTCTTATTGACGGGGACAAGCTGCGAATAAAAAGCGATGCCTTACTCACAGTCGCACCATGCCCCCAGGACGCTGTGGGTCGATGTCATCTGATAATCTTGCCTGTTCCGGTTCTTGTTTCAATCTTCTGGCGCTGTATTTGCTGCGTCTGATAATGTCCTACGTCTCATTCCAAACTATGCATTAGATTTGAAAGAGAGGTCTCCAAAAAGAGCAAAATTTCAGGGTGTGTCCTATTTGGAGACCGCCCTCTAGTTCTTAGTGGTATTGCCATATCCTCCAACTGTCCCGGTTTGGCAGGGGCACACCCAATTAATTCTCTGCCGCCCCTCTTTTTCAGCTGCTTTTGAAATGTCCAAGTTTCTCTCTCCGCTTCCCGCTTCTCCCCTTTACCTTCTGCTCACTTCAGTTGCTGCAAACTGAGTTCAAAGTGCACAAAGTAGTTTGCATTCAAACGACTAGGTTGTACTCAAACTACAGTGGGGGGGGGGGAGAAGAGAAGGAATCTTGCTCTTCCCAGTAGGTTCAGGCAAAACAAACTGCTGCAGCCTCTCCTAGCCTGTTTTTTTCCTCATTAATAACTTTTGCCATCTTAACAGCACTCTGATGTTGCTTGGTTTTAATCTTTGAAATGTTGGTGGGTATATATTGCTCAATGAGAGGTGAGATAACATTTCAGGATTCAGTACTCAACTTGGAGTATAGATATACAATAGGTCCCCTGTATCCACTGATTCATTATCTACTGATTCAGTTATCCACGGGACACAAAACAGCGCACCTACCATAGAGTCTTCCTAGAAAACGTGTCCTCTCTAGCCATTTTATAGGTCCTCCAAGGCAATTCTATGGTATTTTAAACCACAAGTCCCATTATTTTCAATAGCTATTATCCATGGTTTTGGTATCCACAGGACCCCCCCAGAACCAATCCCCAGTGAATATGGGGTCCTACTATATACTTTATGCTTTGAAACGTCTGGCTGGCTTATATAATGCAAACTTCTAGCGAACACACACACACTTGATTAAATTATTTTAGAAACACAGTTCGGGGCATCTTACAACACATGAAAACTGAAGATGGACAGGCCAGATAAATCAAGGCCAGGCCTGTTCAAAACTTCAGTTAAAAACATGGATGGCAAAGGATATTGAGTCAAAGAAGGGTCTCTATATTCCAACATACCATCCTCCCTCACCTCCAAGATTGCTGTTGTTTTTCCAGCCAGCTCCACCCCCTTCCCTAGGCAAAGTAGAGGTAGTTAAAGTGCAGCCAATACATTGTGGAACACACTCTCTCGGAGCATGGTGGGGTCTCCTTCCTTGGAGGTCTTTAAACAGAGGCTGGATGGCCATCTGTCGAGGATGCTTTGATTGTGATTTCCTGCGTGGCAGGGGGGTTGGACTGGATGGCCCTCGTGGTCTCTTCCAACTCTGCAATTCTATGATTCTATGATTGTTGAACTCTAACTCCCATTGATTGTGCTGGGTAGGGCTGGTGAGAGTTTCAGTACAAGCAGAATTGAAGGACAATACTTGGCTTGCATTAAACTCTCTTTGTCTGCTACTAGCCTTTGCCATGCTCAGCCTTTGAGTAGGAGAATGACAGAAACTGAAAGAAAACAGCTTTTTCTCTTTCTCCCCCACTTAACTTTAGGGATTGTTCCCTTGATTCTGTCATTTTGCTTACTGTCTGGCAGCCTGAGGTTGGCTTCCACATCATAGAAGGTCATCCATCACATGATGAGATGAATATTAGCAATGATGTGTCAGTTATACCTTGCAAAGCTACAATCTGTTCCTCGAATGATGACAAGAGTCCCTGTTACTCTATTCTGTCTCACCCAGTTCTGTCACAAGATCTGGGAATCTCTTTCTTACAAAGGCATGACTGCACTTCTTAGCAACATGCTGGCCATCATAAGGCCTCTTTGTTTGCATAGCAGCAACTGGGGACCTCCGCAGGACAGACAAAGGGAAGTTTTCTCCCCTACTGTATGGAAAGTATTATCAGGCAATGCTAGAGTCCTTTGCAAAGTTGTGGTCGTTGTTATATTGCACCTTTCCCTCAAGACTGGGACTCAAGTCACCTCACAGTTTAAAACAATACAGCTGAAAACATACAGAAATCTACATTAAAATAGAATTAGACTATTCTCAATATTTAAACAAATTAAAATATACCCCTAAAAGGGATAAAATGCAAATTTTAAAATACAGATCAAGAAAACAAAATACAGCTTAAGTTCTAAAAGCCTGGCAGAATTTTTTTTAAAGTCTGCATCTAACAATGGAGAGACAGAAAAGAAGGGGCCATTTTGATTTCCTTGGGAAAGGCGTTGTAGAGACTTGGGGCAGTCACTGAGAAGGCCCTCTCTATCGTGCCCAGCAGCTGTGCCTGAGGCCATGTAAGAAGAATTGTCTCTTCTTGTTTCAAAATATGGCTTTATCCATCATGAAAGAGAAAGAGCAAACAATGCCCTTAATTTCTTTTTGCCTCCCTTATCCTAGGGCTATAGTTCACCAATTCCCTTCTTGCTTGGGCCAGATGCCTCCAACGTGATTTGCAGCTGCTTTTGATTTTTGAGAATCAAATGTACAGTATTTCCCAGATTTGCTTCATGCATCATTCTGAAATGAACAGCCTGAGCCTTCCTTATTTAACCTCATTAGGAGTCATTTCAGCTCATTCTTATGCGGGCAGAGCCATAGAACAGAACAGTCTGGCGGCTGGCATTTGATACTAGCCAGAATTCCAGGCAGCAGCACCTATTGTAGGAAACGGGGAGATCAGAAATGACTGACATGACTTGCTGATATTTAATCACAGAGAGAAAAACAAGCCAGAATACTTCATCTCCAAGTGCATTACAAACTTGGCAATATTCATGTGAGCTAAGAGGCTTCTCAACAGCACCTCTTATACTGACAGGTACCACCTCAAAATGCATATCCTCCAACTCTCCCAATTTGGCAGGGACAGTCCTGACTAAACCTCTACCATTCTACTTTTTCAGCTGCTTTTAAAATGTCCGAGATTTCTTCTCCTCTTTCCACTTTCCCCTTTGCTCTCCACTTACTTCTGTTACTGCAAACTGAGTCCAAATGGCAACAGTGGTTTGCACTCAGGCTATTAGTATCTACTCAAACTGCAGCAGTTGGGGAGAAAGAGAAGGAACCGTGCTCTTCCCAGTAGGCTCAGGCAAAAGCAAACTGCTGCAGCCTCGCCTAGCTTCCTCAGTAATAACTTTTGCCACTTTGGCCACTCTTTGGTGTCACTTGGCCAAAGGTGTCCCAGTTTTTCATCTGTGAAATGTCAAAAGGTATGAAAGTGGTTGAATGGCAGATGTTCGGAAACAGATCCAAAGTTCTTATTTAGTGGTCTTTGCAGATGTTTGAGCATTGAATGACCAAGACTGCACTTTTATTGCTTGGCGATCACATTTTCCTATACCCAACCCAAGCCAATATGTGTAGCACTTGGGATGACGTAGTTGTGTCTACTCATACATTCATTTTGCTATGATCCAAAGTGCTGGTTATGACCTATAGAACCCTATCCGGCTAAGGTCCAGGCTACCTGACAGACCATATCTCCCCATAATTGCCAGCCTGGACCATGAGAACCTCAAAAGAGGCCCTTCTCTCATTCCCACCACCTTCAAAGGTATGGTTGATGGGGATACAAGATAGGGCCTTGTTTGTGGCTGCCCCACCCCGGCTCCTCCCTATGAAGCCTAGATGGTTCCTCCTTGCTGTCCTTCCATTATCTGGTGAAGGCTTTTATATATTCCAACAGGCTTTTGAAAACTGAATGTTTCGAATGAAAGAGCTTGTAAGAATGTGCTGTTTTAAATGGTGCTGTTCTTAAAATCCTTTTTAGGCATATGTTGTAGATTGTTTCACTGTTGTTAATGGTGTAATTCTATTTTAATGTGCTTTTTAAGTGTATGTTTTAAACTATATTGTAATCCTTTTAATTTGCAAGCCACCTTGATTCCCAGCCTTGGGGAAAGGTGGGATATGATTACAGATTATGACGACAACGACCCGAGGGCTCCCACGTCACTGGGGCAGTGAATGCACTTCAGGGGTTTTAAGGAACTTTCCAAGGTACTGAACCCATTTGAGGGATAAGGATCAGTGCTTTGGAAAGCCCCTTCAACTTTGGAGTAAACACCAGCCCTCTACAAGGTATCGATGGCATTTTGATCATCAGACCACTTTTTATTTAAGAGAGAGGCATCAACATAGATCTCCTCTCCCCACCCATCCTTTAGCAATGGCCAAACACAGAGTGGAGGGTGGGGGGAGGTCAGGCCCGTCTATACGAGCCCCCCCAAAACCTGAGTGCCTCGCAGTAATGGCAATTCACAGCAGCTGCGACCTGTCTTAATGGTGTTTTGGCCCCCAAATGCTTTGCATGCCTGCCAGTCAAGATGGCATCCGCAAGTGAATTACTTGTATTTTCACCTACTGTAATCTACCACCGCCAAACCTTTTTCCCCAACCTATATTAACGGTGTGCTGGAGTGTTGTTTCACTTTTACTAAAGAGAAAAAACAATACCCTGTTTTATTGCCTTAGTGCTCATTGGCTAAGGTGAAAATCCAACATGGCAGCTCTAGCAAGTCCCACCCCCTGTGCTCATTTGGCCAATCAGCTTTGCGCTTCTGCTCATATGGGAAGACGATTCAAAGCTAATCGCTTGTCCCAACAAGCAGGAATGTGAAGTCGAAGGCTTTCACGGCCGGCATCCATAGATTTTCCTTTGGTTTTTTTCAGGCTGTGAGGCTGTGTTCTGGAATAGTTTTTTTCTGACATTTCGCCTGCATCTGTGGCTGGCATCCTCAGAGAAACGTCAGAAAGAAACTATTCTAGAACACGGTCTCACAGCCCAAAAAAACCCAAAGGAAAATCTAAGCAGGAATATGCATTCCCCTTGCTGTTTTGTTTTTTTAAAAACTCCAGGAAAAACTGCAAAGTCTTTTCCCTCTGAATTTTTGATGTTTTTGGCCCCCCTCCTTCTGAATACGGTGAAACGATGTGGGATCCCATTAAGACAGATAGAATTCTCCGCACATTCCGTGAGCAGTATTTTCACCATTTAGACAACCCCATTGCTTAAGGCTCTGAATTTGACCTTCTTTGGCTTATGCTCCGCTGTGTTCTCTCTTAAATTTTGCACAATGCACTTTGCTACCAGCAGTGTTAGCGTGAGACCACATTATGCATCTGAAACATAGATGATAACCCTGGACAGGGAAAAGAGCAGGTGTTGCCTTCTGCAGAGAGTTCACAGACATCCCAGCTGCGGACAGCAGAGAAAGGCAGGCAGCCCTACCAACGTCAATGGAAATGAGGGGGAAGACAGCTGACCAGCTGGTGGTAAACCCTGCAAATGTATCACTGGTGGGCAGGTGTCTCCTGAGCATCCCGCATGAGGCCTTGTTGCCTTTCCAGTTCCCCAATTCCTTTCATTGCTTTGTCATTTGATTCTGAGCTGTCTTCTCCTCGGCTTCTTTGCATTTCTGAGGGTTATTATAAAATTTGGAGCTATGAAAAGGGGGGAAGGGAAGACGGTGGCAACAGCAGCCAGAAGGGGATGTGACAGCAAGCTCCAACAGGAATCTGCCTCGTCTTTGAGAGAGGGAACAAACATGACTTCACTCCCAAGATCCTCTCATATGAAAAGAAAAGATGTTTGCTTGTGGGCTTTTTTTTATCACGAGTGTGCCTCAGGGATACAGGAAGATTGCAGTCACATGCTAAAAAAGCAGAATGGAACTTAAAAATAAAATTCTAGATAGTCCTATGGTCCAGAATCATAGGTATTAGAAATTGATTTTTAACAGTTTGTCAAGATTTAAAATGAATCACCAACTTGGAGGAAACTGGCTCTGGGGGAAAACAAACACCTAGTTATTGCTCCCAGGAATTGTTGAGACTGCAGACTTTCTTCATCTCATTAGCTAACACACATTGGAAACTGCTTAATGCAGTGTAAATGGCTATTGCTTAAACAATTTGTAAGCTGCTCTGAGAGGCCTTGTGGCTGAAAAGTGGGATATAAATACCTAAATAAATAAATAAATAAAAATTTTCTGTACCAAGGGAATTTTGTTGTAAGGAGATAGAAAATTGGATGATGGGAACCTGTAGTCTGAAGTGGTGTGGCTCAGAGACAGGTGTACTGATATGAGGCCTAACTCTAATTTGATCACCTGTTTTAGGGGATTTTGGAGGACAGGCTTGTTGTGATGTGAGTCATACATTTCATTGGATCATTTCATTGGAAGAGACCACGAGGGCCATCCAGTCCAACACCCTGCCATGGAGGAATACACAATCAAAGCCCTCCTGACAGATGGCCATCCAGCCTCTGTGTAAAAACCTCCAAAGATGGAGACTCCACCACACTGCAAGGCAGCGATTTCCACTGCCAAATGGCTCTTACCCTCAGGAATTTCTTCCTAATGTTTAGATAGAATCTCTTTTCCTGTAGTTTGAACCCATTGCTCCGTGTCCTAGTCTCTGGAGCAGCAGAAAACAAGCTTGCCTCATCCTCAGTATGACATCCCTTCAGATATTTAAACATGGCTATCATGTCCCTCTCAACCTTTTCTTCTCCAACCTAAACATACCCAGCACCCTAAACCGCTCTTCATAGGGCATCATGGCTTCCACACCTCCCACCATTTTGGTCGCCCTCCTCTGGACATGTTCCAGCTACTCAATATCTTTCTTGAACGGTGAGGCCCAGAACTGGACACAGTATTCCTGGACACAGAAAGGACACTCTGCACATGCTCAAGGCAATAGAGCCTTTAAAAAAAAACAAGGAGACCTTCTGCTGTGCTTTCTGCAACCCGACTTGTTTATTTCAGATTGGCCTTTTTAGTCATCAGCGCGCTTGCAGAAAGCGCGGGATGAGTCCTTCCTGAATCTTCGTTTGCGAAGAAAAACCAGAGAGAGATTGCTGCTTGTATAGCCATATCCACAACAGAACCTGGTTTCCTTCATTCTCAGAGAGCTGGTGCTGTTAATGTACTGATGATACTACATACAGCACATTCATTTGGATGCTAAAACAGCACAGCGGACAAAACTAAGCCCTGTGGCAAATCCCATGATGAAGTAAGTAAGCAAGGGGGGCTTGTAGCACCTTTGAGAGAGAAAAAAGTTGTAGCATAAGCTTTTGTAGACTTGGGTCTACTTCCTCAGATGCATGGAGACTTCCTTGCTGATATTCCAGACTAACAGGTCTATGTCTTTGAATTCTACCACCATGATGAAGGAAGTCTCTCAATACAACTAGAAGGGGTACTGAGAGAACAAGGGCTTGTAAGGGTTAAACTATGAGCCCAAAAGCTCATGGAAAGCAGCAAGAGAAGAGGATCTTTTCTGGAGATTGCAAAATTCATCCCAGAAGAATCTTTGGGAATGGGCTGTGTAGGCGGGGAAATGAGCTAGTACCAAAAGTCAGAGATTTTAACTTTCAATGAGCCCCAGTGGATGGATGACAAAGGGCCTTCTTGGAGGAAATCAAAGCATTGTTTGTTGCACAGGAAAGCATTTTCCTCTGAGGCCTCCCCATAGGATGTGAGTAATACCGCTAAGTTTGCACGTTCAATGGAGGGGAAACCCCTGGGCCTGTCAGCTCTGATGTCGTCACCTGTATTTACAGTAGATGTCTTCCAGGGCATTGATTTAGGTGAACACAAAGGGTTCAATTGTTCAGAAGTGGTTCTCTTTCTTTTCCTTGGAGTTTGTGTCTCAGGTTGGTCCATCAATCTTGCATAGGATATGACCCATGTGGAAAATCATGGTAGTTCATAAAGAATGTTCATCGTTATCATTCCTGGATTAAACTCATGCTCAGCAATGATAACAATTGACTTGCAACTTTCCAAACCATAGGCAGATACTATCTTTTAAGGGTTTGGCTTTAAAAAAACACACACACAAGACACAATAATGGAACTGAGAGGGATATAGACATGCACACACATTCCATTGCCACTTCCCTGGAATTCTCTACAGTAAGTCTGGGTCTAAAGGTGAACATTATTTTCTTCCAGCTGATCTGGGCTGGGCTGCTTTCCTTTGGCTCTAGGATCCTTATCAGGAATTCCCTTCTGTTGTGAAGCTTCCGTTTTTGACGGGGAGAGCCTCTGGCCCTACACATTTTGGATCATCATTGGCTGAAGGGATTTATTTCTTTGTGCCCTGTTTCAAATGCGTATGGAGTGGGGAAATATCCACTTATCCTCTTAGGATGTGATCGTCCAAACATCTTCAGAAACGCTATGCTTCCAGCGATCAGTGTGTCATATATCTTGGCAACACAATTTTCATGGCAGGGACAGGGACAAAAACTGAGGGGTGTCGCTCACCATCAAAGAGGTTTAATGACAAATATATTCTCCCAAATAATAGAAAGTATTAGAAAGTACAGTTGTCCCTCCACATTCACAGATTTGGCATTCACGGTTTTAAGTATTCACGGCTTGAAAATATTCTTTAAAAAATAATAATCCAAAAAGCAAACCTTGATTTTGCCATTTTATATAAGGGACACCATTTTGCTATGCCATTGCATATAATGGGACTTGAGTATTCACAGATTTGGGTATGCACAGGGGTCCTGGAACCAAATCCCAATGAATGTGAAGGGACAACTGTATGTTTTAAAGCTTCTAAAAAAGCAAGTAGCCTTTTCCCCCATAGCACCCCTCCCCTTCACAGCATGCCAAAGGTTGCAATTGGCTGGCTGTCACCAGGCTTGCCTAGTTTCTTGCTTCACAGGTATCATCTTAACTTGCATGTCTGTTTGTCTGTCTAACAGGGTTTCACTCCATGCATCTGATGGACTGCAGTCCTTGAAAGCTAATGCTAGAATAAACCAATTACAGGTTGTTCCCGCTCCATGCCCCCAACACCATATCCACAGAACCAATATTTGCAGTTTCAGTTATCCATGGCTGAAAAAATAGGGATGCATACCATAGAGTTGCGCTGGAAATACCTAGAGAGGTGTCCTCTCTAGGAATTGCTAGGTCCTCCAACACAACTCTATGGTATGTTTGTAGCAGAAGTCCTTTATTTTAATAAGGTTTGCTATTATCCACAGTTTCACTTATAAACGGTAAGTCCAGGAATGAATCCTCCACCAATATGGAGGGCAACCTGTAATCTCAAAGCTGGTACTGGATTCCTTTATGATTTTTATGTTATGGCAAACTAACACAGCCATTGACGCTGTATTCTTTGAATGCTTCCTAAGCCTGTTCATATTGCCATCCCATTCTCATCCTTCAAATTCTTTCTCAAAACTCACTTTATCAGTGTGCCCTTTAGTTTATGCTCGTAGTCTTCATTCCAAACTGTAACTTAAGCTTTAAATATATATCTCTAACAGCATCTCCTTCCTTACATGAACCTCCACTCATCTTCTATAAGGACCAAGTACAATTCCACAATTGTAAGCAAATTTTTGAGTCATCCAGAGATCTTCATCAGGCCTGGTGGTTACAATGATTAGGGTGCCTGGCCTGATGAAGAGTTCTGGAGAACCTTGAAGCTTGCATACTAGTGTGGATTTGCAATTGGTCTTAATTAAGGCAATATCCACCCGGGTATTTTATTTTTTGCATTGTCGTTATGGATCAACACAGCTGCCTTCATTTTTGTAATTTGTTCATTGAGGACAGATGCCATACAAAATTGTAAGTACTATACATTGATGGTACAATATACAGTACAGTAAAAGCAAACAGGGGGCTGTCATGCAATGTGCTGAAAATTCAGCACCTCTTTTCAGCATGTGATCTTTTTACAGATTCTCTCAGATCTGAAATCACACCTCTTCTTCCTGCCATGGTATATTTATTTATTTATTTACAACTGCTTGGATGTGCTGCTTTGTAACTCAGTTTTAAAGGCGCTTCTCAGCTACAGGTCGTGGGTTTGCCCTTATGGACTGTTGCTGGATTACAAGGTTCCTCCTAGGTCAAGTGGATGATCCCAAAATAAAAGGAAGGAAGATCTGTTACAGCCATTCAGGAAATTCTCCAAAACTATACCCTGGGAAAGATTCTTCAGATTCCTGCTGGGAGGGGAAAAACATGAATGGATAAACCTTGCATGGCTTTCTGTCACTTGTTTGTTCTTCATCCCTTCATTACAGATATTTCCTTTGGCAATGACTGTGCTGATATATCATAAGGACAACAACAAAAATTATCATAAGGCCCATAGGCTAAAAAGCTGCAGTTTTTAGGAAATCCTTTGTTATGAAAGGTATCCTAAATATCCTAAAGAAAGCAACTAAAACCCTATATGGTCACTTGAAGAGCTTTTCCCTATTATTTCTAAGGCTAGATTAAGGTGACTGGGGCACTGGAGCAAACAGTGGGCCCTTAGTGTGCTCACCTGCAAATATTCTAGGAATTAAATGAACATGAATTAAATAATACAACAGATATCAACACAAACATTTTCATGTGTGAACCCATTTTCAGCCTTCCAGCAATGAGAGACCTGGAGCCGCTCCACCAATTGGGCTGTTGATAATATGGCCCTGGGTGCTTGGATCTGTTTTTTTGTTTTGAGAGCAGTCATTCACACTGTTAGCATAACACACAATTTTCTCACCGCCCAAATTGAAAGCCTTGCTCAGATTGCAATAGTGTGCTTGATGCTGTGGATATTTTCCATTATAGTAAGTAGATAGATACTCCGTCTCCAAGGCACACATTGCCTTGTATCATTAACATTAGTTTCATGAGCACTCTGAGGCAAGGCAACGTTTAGCAAATGCAACACTGTGGTGGGAAAAACAGCGTTCTCCACCCCCTTTCAATGCAGACTTATGGACAGATTTGTTCCAGTTTAATTAAACCAAATTAGGCATGAAGTATTTGGTTCATGGAGCGTAAAAAACATGTGCCTGTCCCCTATATAATCCATTTCTATTGTTTGTGGTCAGGTTCTTCAAAGCGCTTAGAATCTGTAGCAGGAAACACAAAATAAGAACCAACTAGGCATCAATATCATAATTGGAAAAATTAATCTGTGGTTTAAAATATTAATAAAAAAGGGACACATGGACATTCAGTATTATTATCAAAGTATTATTATCAAAGCTCCCCCCATATCCACAGGGGTTTGGTTCCCAGACATAACGGTGGATACTGGAAAAAGTGTGTCCTATTAAACTAAATGACTTCCGGTACAGACATACCATAGAGTTGTGTTGGAGGTCCTAGTGATTCCTAGAGAGGACTCCTCTCTAGGCATTTTCCAGTGTGACTGTATATGGTATATGCCCCTATTTTTTCTGCTGGTGATAACTGAAACCCTTGTACTTGCATTCCCCCCCCCCTCACACACCAAGCACAGCATCATGTACGCATGTCCCGGAAAGCCAAGGGTTACTATGAAAATTGTAAAGTCACTGACGTCTTGGCAGACTTTGCTAGCAACCATTCTGCTGAGGCTGCTGAAAGGCCCGATGCAAAAGAGCAAGGCAGTGCCAGGCAGGATTATTTAAAACCTTGTCCGAAAGGATGACAAATCACAAACCAAGCAAGCCCTGGCTGCATCTTTCTCCTGGTTACCCTGCTTGTGGCTCTGTGAGCTGGCCATGTTTGTGCATAGCTAGGAACTGGCAAAACTACAGTACTTCTGAGGATTCCTTGCCTAAGGAAACCCTGTGAAATTCATGGGTTCACCATAAGTCAACAAGAGACTTGAAGGCACATACACACACATTTGATGGACTTTATCACACAAGGGGGTAAATCGCAATAATAGCAGTATAACAGTGTCTTTAGCTGATCCTTGTCACACCACATCGGGGTTCTTCTGTTGCTGTTTTGAATTCCACTCATCAGTGTCACACATCTTTTTGATGAAGGTAGAATCCTGTGAATGGCTGCCAATATCGCAGCTGTTCCAGTACTCACTGTGGTGCGATGGGTTGTTCCGTTGCAGTTCTGATATTACGGCAGTTTCGCGAGAAGTGTTGAAACTGTGCGACTGCACAGTAGGAGCGAACAGAATTGCGTGAGACTTCTAAAATGATACAATTGTGCAGTTGCAGCAAAGAAATAAAAAAAAATTAAAGCACATGCACTAGATAGGAAGGACAACAGGGTTAATGAGGTGCTGTGGAAGACTGACTGAGAGATCTTGAATCACCAAGGTGACACCATAGTGCTATCGTAGGGACAGGGTGAAAGTAAGTGTTTCAATACCCGTCATGTTTCCAGTTGCATAAACAGTGCAATGGCAGCAATTTACCCCCTTGTGTGGAAGTCCATAATCTGCCAGGGGTTGGCCTCCCATGGGGTGTCAGAAAGAGACAATTCCTAATTTAACCTAATAAGAAATCATTAAAAGGCCCTCTCCTGCCTCCCTGGGAGACCATGGTGGGTTATTTTGCCAAGTTTTGGGGCTCTTTTAGGCCTAAAAATACCTTTTTAACCAGGAAGCAAAATGGAAGCCAACAGTTTTTATGTTAGCCAGGAATTAGACCAGGGGTTTATGAAAACAGCTCAGATCCCCCAATGTGGCAAAATTGCTGGGGAAGACATTTTTGGGGAATTCCCCCATCCCGCCCCCCCAAAAAATGCAAAAATTTGGGGGGTACTAGGGCCCCCATTGGACCTAAAAATGGTTTTGGGCCACTTGCCACCTACAGGCACAAAGCATGGTGGTATTAAATTATCTTCCTCTACTCCTAGTGATGGCAACTATGGCTGCCAGATCTCAGGGCCTGGCCCCAAGTCTGCAGTTTTCGTGGATCTTGTCCAGGCAGGAGAAAAGGATACAAATTCTCTCATTTTGGGGAGCTGAGCTCTGGTCAAGAGAAAAGGGCTGGGTGCTAATCTCCAGTTCTTCTAGTAGAACATCTGCTTGCTATGGTTTGCATTAATTTGTAACCTGCAAAGAATCTTGGGTGGGGGTGTGTGTCTATGTATTTACTTAGTTAGCTTACTCCTTCCCTCCCAATCATTGCAGTGCCAGAGCACACCTTCTACTCTGCTCTGCACCCACTTTCTAGGCAGAAACAAGTAGGTTAAGTTAAATGATCCTTACCCAACCTTGCTAAGTAAACGAGAAGTAATAATCTTCATTTCACCTTGTTTTTGGAACAGTTCCTTTAGGTAAGATTTCTCCCTTAATTTCCAAAACAGGAAAACATATTCTGTGTGTGTGTGTATGTGTGTGTGTGTGTGTGTGTGTGTGTGTGTGTTTGAATGATACCTGTGGACAACTGTGGTTGGCACGTAATGCATAATGCTGCTGAATGACATCACCATGGGCCATCCCTAGGTCTTTGGCATTAAAACCTCTGGCCTGGGGCAATACAGAACTGGCAACTCTCATGGCAACATCTTTTAAAGTCTGGGTTACATCTGATTGACAACAAGGGAAGATTTGTGCTGAAAAATACAAGCATCTAGGCTTCAATTGGGATGGAGGGAACATCTAATCCTATTGCAGGAGCATAGCTACCATTCTGGCCCAGAAGATAAGTGGTTCAGTTGGAGCAATTGCTCCATGCGTCTCTCTGGTGATGGGCCCAGAAGGGAAAAGATATTGCTTGCTTGGTCTTCCTCCACAGTGAGTTCCTGAATCTCCCAATGTATCAGAATTTGGTCCATTACTTGCGTAACTGGGGGTGGTGGGATGCGTGGGATCAGGTTGTTAGTCTCACCAAAGTTCACCACAAGATTTTCATACCCTCCCACTGTTTGAGTTTGGCAGGGACCATTCCAACTAATCCTCAGCTTACTTCCATTGCTGCAAACTGATTTTGGTCCCCCTCCAAAGCTACACCTCTGGCCTGTTCTCGTGTGATGTTGCAAGGGGTTGTTCCTAACTCTCAGGTTTGGGCCCAGGACAATCTTGACCCGGTAACCCTGCTGCCATCACCTTTCACCTTTGTGCAACTAGAGTCAGCTCTTGAACCCTGGGCCTTAGGCAGAAAGGATTCCAGGTCAGTTTCAATGGCTTGCCAGCCTGCCTTGGCCCAGGCGCAACCCTGCTCATTTTAGAAATTAAGCACTGGGACTGATTCCAAGGGAAATGTGTCCCGGTGTTTCCTCTGCTCTCATGATTCTCGAGCTTGGCTTTGTTTGCAAAACATCCCCTATTGATTGAAAGGCAGCCTGTGAATATTTGAAAAAGATCCAAATGAAAGTGTTGTCTCATTTGCTCCGATTTCCTTTTCCAGAGGTTACATCTCAATATGGCAACTCCTCCAATGGCTAATTATTAGTAGTATTGTTGTTGTTATTTTTAGGTGCCTACTTCTCACTGTAAGTTTCTCCTTGGCCTCCTTCTCCTAAACCACATACCCTCCAACGTTTCACAGATAAAACCCAGGACAAAGTGTGGTCAAAAGGATGTGTCTAGGCAGGTTTTTAATGTGGGAGAGCACACAAAACTACTATTTTAAGCACGGAAACTTTGGGATTTATATACAGGTGGAGTCTCCCATATCCAAAATGCTTAGAAGCAGAGGTATTTTGGATTTTGGAATATTTTGGATTCTGGAATACTTGTATATCTTGGAGAGATATCTTGGAGAGGGGACCCGAGTCTAAACACAATATTAATGTATGTTTCATATACACTTTATACACAATATTTTTAATAATTTTGAGCATGAAACCAAGTTTGTGTACATTGAACCATCAGAAAACACATAAAACATAAAATGCCGTGACATGTTGGCGTTCAAAAAAGTTACGGATTTTGGAATATTTTAGAATTACGGATAAGGGAAGACTCAACCTGTACTAAGTTTAGGAAAGCCTAAAGAAAGAGAAAATAAAAAGTCAGTAAAGCTATCGAGACAAACAGACCAATGGATGGATGGACAGATAGATAGACAGATGCATTTGGATAATCAGTGACCATGTGCAGAGGTTTTCCCATTCTCTGCTTTGCACTGATATGCACTGGCTCAGTGTCTTGGCACTGGGGAGATGTTCAAATTAGGAGAGCAGGGAACTGATCCTGCCTTTTGGGGATGGGATATACAACAGCCAACAGAAGCCCCTAAGCCTCGGTTTTTAAGCTCCAAGGGTCCTGGGCGGGGGAGCCTTTTGCATTCATTTCCCCCTGTAGCACACACATGGTCAAAAAAGCCTCCATTGTCCCCTGGGCTAGCGGGACGGGTGAAACACTCCATCCCCACAAAGGCTGGGCTTATGCAAGCCAGCCAAGCGAGTTATGGTGGGCGGGTGGCAGAAACCAAGGCCATGGGCAAGAGAGCAGCTGCCAGTCCCCCTTCTTGTGCTAATGAACTAATTAATCACAGTAAACCAAGCAGGCAATCAAGCCCACTCTCCTGGGGCGTGTGCCAGGTGGGGGCCAGTCTGGAGGGAGGCCCAGGTGGCAGGCTAGGTTTCGGAAGCAATTTATCTCAGGAACAGGGGGAAAGCCTTTGGGTCCAGGACGGCAACAGGATGGGATGTCACTGTCAGTCGGCAGACTGCGTGATCCGTGAGCTCCCGCTGGTAGCTCCAGGCACCAGACATGGATCAAGGCCTGATCAAACAGTGCCGCTGATCCTCTGGGACCTGCTCAGATGCTCCTCGGAATTTATTTTATTTTTACTGGATTCTTAAAAGTATGATTACAAAGAAAGGGAAAAAGAGAAAGACCAAAAGCTGAAAGGGCGGTGGAGAGGAATATATAGAGTATGAGTGTGGGCTAGTTGTTGAGTTGTTGACAATTGCTGTCAAGTCAGCTTCAACTTATGCCGACCCTACGGAATGAGAGACCTTACAAACTCAGGGCAGCTGGGCTTCCTTGGCTGAAGCCATCCACTGTAAGGCCATCTTCCTCTTTTCCTACTGCCTTTGACTTTCCCCAACATTATTGTCTTTTCCAGTGAGTCATGTCATCTCATGCTATAGACAAAGTAGAATAGCCTCAGTTCAGTCATCTTGGCTTTCAGGGAGAGTTCATGCTTGATTTGCTCTAGGACCCACTGATTTGTCTTTTTGGCAATCCAGGGCACACTCTTCCAATGCCACATTTCAAAAGAGCTGATGTTCTTCCAATCAGCTTTCTTAATTGTTGAGGCTTCACAACCACACTTAGGTCTTGTCTATACAAGGGGGAGGGGAATACGAACATGTCCGAAAAAGCAGGCATTCATAATGATGCAATCTGTCTTCACAGTCAAAAGAGCCCCCCTAAACTCCGCATGACCCCCAGCCAAGATGTATGTGCATGTGCTTTCAAGTCACCTCTTAACTTACGGTGACCCCACAAATTTCATAAGGGTTTCTTAGGGCTCATCTACACTGGTCGAGATAACCCAGGGGCAGCCTGGAGTATTCTGGCCCCGGAGTTGGCCCGGATTCCCCGTTACCAGAACACTCCACCTTGAGAACAGGCAGCTGTCCTCACATGCATCCTGGTGTATCGCCCGGCACCAGCGCTGCTGTTGGTGCATGTTGCATTCCCTGAGACCAGAGACGAGGCGCCCAGCCTTGATCTCATCCTGGGGGGCTCATAGTGATCTTAGAGGATGTGACGTGTGCCAGCATGGCAGTGCTGGATGATACAACAGGAAACATGTGAAGACAGTTGCCTTGTTCTTGACGTGGAATGCTCCAGATTTTCCTGTAAGAGCTGGAGTAAATCAGGCGATTTTTAAAAGTGTTTTAAGTGGGGGAGGGTTACACCATTTGGGGGACTGAACTGGCTGTATGTCGTGAGGACAGTTTAGTTCAGATTCGGAATTGTGGCCCAGAAATCATCTGGATATAACGTTCCCAGGACAGCCCCAAAATGTTCATGCAGACAAGTCCTTAGGCCAAAAAAATACTCAGAGGTCCTTCCTCTGAAATATAGCCTACACTGCTCAAAAACGAAAAGGAAAGAGGGAAGAAAGGAAAGGAAAGAAGATAACCTTTGCCTTTCAAACCAAAGGATCATCTCAGCAAACCATGCCCCCAGTTTAAAAAACCTTTGGAAGAGCCTTGGTGCAGATCCAAAAAATTGCTACAAAGACTTTATCAGGCAGGGCCGAAATTGTGAAATTACGATGGGATGGTAGCACAAACAGTTCCCGTTATCATCCTCCCGTGGTCCGTGTGTGAAACTTGTCATTGATGGGCAAAAGCCGTGAATAGCCCTCAATATTGCTCTTTTTGTGGTATTGATGAGCATGCGAAAATCACCTCCTGCTTTAGTTCCAATATTACACCATGAATGGGTGGTCCTCTTTTCCCCCTCCTCTTTCCCAACAAGAATACATAATTACATTTCCAGAGGAGAATACGAAGAGGCCCTACAAGATGCTCTTTTAACAAACTGTTGCCTTTTCTTGGTATGTTTTTATGTTTGTTTAAGTGTTAGTTAAGTAGGTATATAATTTAAGTATATAAATAAATATCAATGCTATTGCTATTGCTAATGCTATTAATTACTTAATTTCTTTCATAATTTATTTGTTTTTGGTGTGTTTAATAGAAATCACGTCTTCTCACGAGAACAACCAAAATCTTGCCCATGCAAAATTGCCGAAGAGCATTTTTTTAAAAAAGGTGCATGTGACGGCCAGCACAAAGTGTTAATACTCTGTCATTAGAAGTCAATGCGAAGACAAGTGTTACTATAGCACAAGCTGAAATCCTGCTCTTAAACCGCTAGTGGTGGATGTGCAATAATTCTGTGGCAGTAGTTTTTTGCATGATTATGGTGACATGCAGTAATTAATGTAATTATGCCATTATGTTTCTGCTCTCCTCAGTAGCGGAATTACAGCGTTTTTAGATTCTTGTCTGATAAAATCCAGAGGCAACAACAATTAACAAAATCCAGAATATTGCAAAAACTCGCACTTCTTTTAACCAGTTTGGAAGAGCCCTTCTACAAACTGGGGAAATGATTTCCCAGTTCTGGCCTTTTAAGACACTGAACTGGTGCTAAACACACTTTAAACCAGACAGGATCACCCTTTGAACGCTTGCTCCTTCCTCTGGCTTCCCTGCCTTTCAGCCCCCACCGTCCGTACCATATGCCGAGCAGTGTGTGTGTATGTGTGTGTGTGTGTGTGTGTGTAGTTTACATAGGCTTTGTGAGATGATGTTTAATTAGGAAGAAATGAATGAAGGGACATTTGTGTGAACAGATGCTGCCGGCTGCTCTGGAAACTAAAACGGGTGCGTGCTGTAGTCAAGAGACATCGCCAACGGGAGGCTGGTTACCCAGGGGCATAGCATGCAACTTGGAGCTCATTATGGGATGGAAGGGAACCTAACCAACATAACAAGATTTCATAACCAGGGGCAGGCTGAAGATCACAAGTTAGATATGTCCACATCACCTGTTGTTCATGCTGTGTGGCTTGGAAGATAACATTGTTTTAGTACTGTTTTGGCTCAGAGGCAGTGTGGTATGGTGGTTAGAGTGTCCAACTAGACACTGGGGAGACACAGGCTCCAGTCTCTTGCCAGTCATGAAACTCACTAAATGATTTTGGGCCAATCATGCTCTCTCAGACTAACCTACCTCACAAGGCTGTTGTGAAGATAACCACTACTATCATAGGCACGTTTGACAAAGACATAGGAGAGAGCTTTCTCAGTGGCTGCTCCGAGGCTATGGAACTCCCTTCCAATGGAGGAATGTCAACATCATGTAGAAAGGCAGCAGGAAAGACGGATCGTTCCTGCTGCTTTGCCGCTTTTCCTCGGAGTGTGGCAAGGCTCTTGGTGGTGTGTGGGTTTTTTTTTTTAATGGCATACTCTGTTGACCTGTGATTCATGCTTAAGTTAGCATACTAAATGACATAATTAGGAGCTGCCCATCATAACATCATCCTTGCAACATGACCAGGGCCATCCTTCTGTGACATCACAATCGGTTGTCCCTAGGTGTCATGTTTGGGCCTTGAAATCTCTGGACACTGGGGATAGTCTTGATTTGGCAACCCCATACCATCCAACATTTCACAGATGAAAACTAGGACACATGAGGCCAAGCAACATCAGAGTGTGGCGGTCGAGATTACAAATGTTATCAATGAGCAAGAACAGAAAAGCTAGAAGAGGCTGCCGCAGTTTGCTTTTGCCTGAGCCTACTGGGAGGGGCAAGATTAAACTCTCTCTTCTCCTGCTGAGTTAACTGAGAGCAAATTACTTATGTGTTTTGAACTCAGTTTGCAGCAATCAAGGTCTCTGGCTTTTCTCCACAAACGAAGATTCAGGAAGGACTCATCCCACGCTTTCTGCAAGCGCGCTGATGACTAAAAAGGCCAATCTGAGATAAACAAGTCTGGTTGCAGAAAGCACAGCAGAAGGTCTCCTTGGGTGATGTTTCCGGGTTGTGATTCTTTCTGCGTTGTCGTTTCTCTTCAAGACTTGTTCAGCGTGAGTTCTCAAATAAGGCTGCAGCATTGTTGATAGTGCGTCTCCATGCCTCCCAATGTGAGGCCAGGGCGGACCATTGTTGGTGATCAATTTGGCCGAGCCTGAGGTGTTGTTTCAGGGAGTCCTTGTATTGTTTTTTTGGAGCACCCACTTACGCTGACCCGTGGCGAGTTCACCGTAGAGTACTATTTTTGGGAGGCGATGGTCCTCCATCCTAGAAACATGCCCTGCCCAGCGCAGCTGTGTTCTCAATATCATGGCCTCAATGCTGGTGATCCCTGCTTGCTCAAGGACAGCAACATTCATCACATAGTCAGTCCAGTGTATATTTAGGATTGTGCGTATACAGCGCTGATAAATGCGTTCGAGGATTCGTAAGTGGTGGCAATCGAGGTAAACAGATAACAAAGGGGGAAAGTGGAAAAGGGAGGAGAGAGATACTGGGACATTTTAAAAGCACCGAAAAAGTGAGATGGCAGAGGGTTAATCACGACTGTCTGTCTCTGGCAAATCAGGACAGTTGGAGACTTTGCTCTCCTACACTTGAAGCTGCAGGATCCTGCAAAATTTATCCTTGCAGAATCTGGAAGCCTGTGCTAGGCCTTGCTGCTCTGCATAGGAGCCCCGCATCATCTCAGTCAATCTGTTTCATTCTGTGCCTGGTGTTGTCACACATTAACACCTCCTTCCTACCAGTCTCCCTCTCCTTCCCACCCACCTTAATTCATAGCTTTGGGGAGTTCAGCCTTGTCTCAGAGTTTCCCACCAAGAGGTGGAAGTTTATTGCTCCTTCCTTGCTCATTTCAAGCAGAGAAGGTGGAGTGGGAGGGAAGGAGGACAATGCAAACTCCTGTTGTATGTCACTGTGAGGCCAGCCAGCTTTTTGGAGGGTGACAACCTTGAGCTAACCCAACCTGAAAATCCAGGTGTGTTTTATTTTAAACTCAGTCCTTCCCTCCTCCTCCCACACTACTCAGGTTTTCCCTTCCTCCTCGCTCAGGCTCAGTTCCACCACTGTTTCTCTCCCATGCTCTATAATAAAAGCAATTTTAACCATGTTTCATCCTCTGCAAAGAAATCAACCAGGAGAAAAGGGAGAAGGAGAAAATATAACCGTACAGTAGTACGGGAGAAATCTTTCTGTGCGTATTAATCCTGGCTATCACAAGAATTGAAATAGCTAAAAATTGGAAGATGGGCATCTTAAAAATGGGTAACTGGTGGCATAGGCTATGGGACAGTTATTATTGGAAAAACTGCCAGAAAGGATAAATAATGCCTATTGTACTTCTTTTGAAGAGAAATGGCATCCCTACAATCATCCTCATCAGCCAAAACCACCAGACCAGCATTTAAATTTCTGGGAAAGTGTTTTTACAGAAGACAAACAATAATAATACAGTTGTCCCTCCACATTTACGAATTTGGCATTCACGGTTTTAAGTATTCACGTCTTGAAAATATTCTTAAAAAAATAATAATCCAAAAAGCAAACCTTGATTTTGCCATCTTGTATAAGGGACACCATTTTGCTATGCCATTGCGTATAATGGGGCTTGAGTATTCATGGATTTGGGTATTCATGGGGGGTCCTGGAACCAAATCCCAGTGAATGTGAAGGGACAACTGTATATTTATATGGTTTTATCTATTAGATACCCTCACATACCCCTTTTAGATGTATTTTGTTTGCTTTTTATTTTTGTTTGCTCTATTGTAATCCTTTGTATATTAATAAAATAATTTACATTTTTAAAAAAAGACCAATAAAGGTATCACTCTTTTGTGGACTTTGGATTTTGTTCTATCTTGCTGCATGGCCAACACAACTATCCCTGAATTCCTAGTTTCTTATAATTAACTCTGTTTTCCACAGTAATAAAAATACAAGTTGGTTATAATTAAGTCCTTTTCTCAATAAGGAAGGCATAACTAAATGATGCCACTCTTTTTGTGGTGTGCCACTTTTTAGTTACTTTTGGTTTAGTTAGGGGGATGTGTAGCCTTTCTAAACGCTGGAGGAGAAATATCACATGGGGGTTGTCTAGACGGTGGAAAAAATCCTCATGGAATTCATGGAGAATTCCATCTGTCTTAACAAGATCCCTCATTGAATCGCGGTATACAGAAGGAGGGGTGCCCAAACCCACAAAAACTACATGTTTCAAGATTTCAGGAGTTTTTCCCAGGTTTTTTTTTTTAATTTTAATTTTTATTAAGTTATCGACACGTATTAAAAAAACACAGAATAATACAGAATAACAATATACAAAAGTCACTCATACTCTCAATCCTATGTTCTCTCTTATCACTACATAACTACCCTACATACAACAAAAACTAAAATTACTTCCAATCTCTATCTGATTTCTTTTTTTTTTTTTGTATTTTCACTTGTTTGAACTTCCTTTCTATTTTATCCAGTTTTCCAAAGTATTATACAATCTGTATTATTTGTGTACAATAATTTAACAGTACATATCATTTTCATATTATGACCATATATAACAATACATTTTAACAATACATATCACTTCACCTATTTCAAAATTTCTCTTCTAATTTTTATGTTTATATTTTTTATATAATTTTTATGTTTTTATATTTAAGTGGAAGATCGCTCTTCCGCAAGTTGGATTTAGGTTTTTTTTTTTAAAATACTGTTTGGTGGTGGCAACTCTTGGGGAGAATAAAACTGCAAATAATTCACTCGTGCCCACCATCTTGATTTGCTGGTATGCCAATTCAATCAGCAAACACAGATCGCTTTGCACACCAGCGATCTTGGGGTGGAAAACGTGGAGACAAATGAAAGCTGCTGCGAATTTGCATTACTATAGACCAATCCACATTTTATTCCCTTGTATAGATGGGGCCCCATGGATCCAATGCTGTCCCACGTGCTGGTGCTCTATTGGTTTAAATTTTTTGGTTTGGTCTAAGTTTATTTTTTTTAATTAGTTAGGGCTACCCTTGGTAGGATCCTAGAAGCCACAAATTCACCTCCAGACCTGCTGCTGCTGCCTACCCCTATTTCAATTTTTCATGTTATTCTGGGATTATTACAGGCTTGTACAATGCTCTAACTCTTACATTTGTGGAAAGAACAAACCTAACAGAAATATATATATATATAGATAGATATATGAAACCAAAACCAACATGCGGGTGATGTAATCTGCTCTCTTGTCAAACTGGTCCAAATTTCAGCAAAGTAAACTATGTACAATAAATATACTGGCTGTCAAATGAGTAACACATGAGTAAAGAGGAGAAAAGCAAATAGACTGCAAGTGTGTTAACAATCAAGCTTCCTTCAAAGCTTTCTGAGTTCCCAGAAGTTTAAAGAGAAGTATGAAATTTTCACCTTAATTTTCCTCCAACCGCTGTAAACAGCCAGGCTCAACAGGTATCATTTTCCTTGTGCAGATGGGGCCCAGGGAGCGTGAAAAGGGCTATTTTAATCTCAGGTTTTGTCCACATCTCTGGGGGAAACACCATGGTAACCAGATGTTATCCAAACCCAACCAGATGTCTCTTGCCTTCTTCACATTTCCCCCACATGGTGTTTTTTTTTAAATAGCCTTGATGCAGAGTGTGGGGGCAAGAGGGGGTAACATGTAGCATCTGTTCTCCCCCCAAAAGGAAATCATAAACACCATCAATGCCCTCTGATTCAATCTCTTAACATTTCACAGATGAAAACCAGGACATGGGTGGCCAAGCAATATCAGAGCAGCAAAAGCAGGCAAGCTAGGAGAGGTTTCAGCAGTGTGTTTTTGCCTGAGTCTACTGGGAAGGGGAAGATTTTGCTTCTTCCTTTCCTCTCCTCCTGCTGATTTAACTGAGTACAAACGATAGGCTTGTCTAGATGGGCAATTTACCCTGGCTTCTCTCGCCCCATCTTGGATCCCATTTCA
Organism: Gambelia wislizenii; assembly: GCA_030847615.1. Classification (NCBI taxonomy): domain Eukaryota; kingdom Metazoa; phylum Chordata; class Lepidosauria; order Squamata; family Crotaphytidae; genus Gambelia; species Gambelia wislizenii. The sequence goes on from JAUMIR010000007.1 coordinate 39,990,763, forward strand.
CCTCCGGGCAGCCTTGATGATGCCCAAGGCAAAACCAGGGGGAAGCCAAGGTAAAGTCAGGGCCATCTTAATAGCATTATAAGCCCCCAGGCAAAGCAGTGCACTGGGCCCTGCCTACACAACCACTCACAGGAATAAAAATTTAAATTATAGTTGTCCTTCCACATTCACGGATTTGGCATTCAAGGTTGTAAGTATTCACGGTTTAAAAATATTCTTAAAAAGAAAGAATAATCCCAAAAGCAAACCTTGATTTTGCCATCTTATATAACAGGGGACACTATTTTGCTATGCCATTGCATATAATGGGACTTGAGTATTCACGGATTTGGGTATTCACGGAGGGTCCTGGAACCAAACCCCCGCGAATGTGAAGGGACAACTGTATTGATTAAATAAACTTATATTTATTGGTACCTCCAACAAAATTAGTGTCTCCCCAGTGTATAGTTTCATTGGGAGCAAAGTCCCTTCCCACCCACACTTCAGAATCCCTGGTTGTGTAAAACAGCAGAGTTAAGAAGGAAAAAGAAGAGAGGAGAGAAGCGCCTTCCAATGTGGGAAAAGAAGGGGGAGCAAAAGTAATGCTTCAGAGAGGCGCCTTGGGCCAATGGGAATGCTGGGAAGGGGAAGAGAGGCGAAGTGTGGATGGGCAGCCTCTGCCTCTGCGAGAGGGAGAGATTGCAGACTGGAGAGCTGGAAGGAAGCACCCTCTCGGTGGGGCTGTTGGAGAGACTCTGGACTTTTTCGGACGTGAACTTACTGCGCAAGAAGGCTCGTAACAGGCACGATGCTGCTGCGCGGCAGGGGGCCTGTTTCGTATGACGCCGTCCCCCTGCCGAAATCAACTGTGTCAGTTTCGCAAGAGACTGGAGGCAGCCGTGCCATATTTGGCCATTTTTTATTCACGGGCAACTTAATTTTTTATTTACGGGCAGCTGCCTCTAGTCTCTCACGGAACTGACACAGCTGATTTCGGCAGGGGGACAGCGTCGTACGAAACAGGCCCCCTGCCACGCAGCAGCGTCGCGCCTGTTACGAGCCTTCTTGCGCAGTAAGTTCACATCCAAAAAAGTCCTGTGTGTGTGAGAGAGAGGGAAGAGTTGCTCCAAGGGGTCGAGCCTCCCTTTCTCAGCCGCTGCTTGGCTTTTCTGCCTCTTCTGATCTGTGCATAGATTAGCATGGGGCCCCTATACTCATGGCCCCCCTGGGTGCCCATGCATTAAGACAGCACTAGGCAAAGTCTTTTAAAACAGTGTAATAAAACACCCAGGAAAACCTGTGTTATGTGGGAAGGGTTGTTTAGATGACCAAAAAAATCCAGAAAGAATGTGGGCAGAATACCTTTTGTTTAGATGAGCTCCTGAAGGGATTCACCATATTGGGAAGGAGTGGGGCTGAAAACTCCAAATAGATTGTGCTAACAGCATTCGCTGTTTCTAGCAGTCTTTTTTTAAAAAAAATGTGCAAAAATGTGCATAACAGGCTGTCTGAACAACCAGTTTGAATAGGGGCACATAGAAGAACTCAAACATGATTGGTCAGACCTTGGTGGGGGGTGGGCTTACAAGGGACGATGCATCCGGAGCCGCCATTGTTTTTGTTCTTGTTGTTGTTTTTTGCTGACTGAACGATCGTGTGCGCAATTGTTCAGGCAGCAGAACAAAAAAAAAGTTTTTTAAACGCAGAAAATAGCTCTTCTGCATCTGTCATTTAAGGGAAAAAAGGAGAGGATGAAAGGAGATTTTCGGCAGGCAATTCACTCATTGCCACCATCTTTTTCTTTACCAGGGACCCCTTTTAATATCTTTTGTTCTTGTGGACCCCCAAGACTTAACCCAAGATTTAAAACAACAACAACAGATAATAATAAAAATACGATTACACTATTCATTAAACCTTCCCTTAGTGGCATTGGAAGGGGAGGGAAAACTTTTCTCCTGCTTCTTCCTGCTAGTTTGTTCCTGGAGTGTATTGAACGGCAATGCGCAGGCCAAGCCAGCCAGCCAACCAACTTGGATCCTGTCATGTGGCCACTCCACTGCAGGGAGGAGGTGGGCCAAGCAGCCTTCAAGCCTTCATGGACTCCCTGTGAGGACATCATGGACCCCTGAGGGTCCCCAGACCACAGGCTAAGAACCGCGGCCCTAGCAGATTGACCACGAAAATCGAAATCATAAGAAAAGTGAAGACTGGTGAAAGAAAACGTCATCCTTGGGTGAATTTTGGAAGATACCTCCAAGGGGTCTCTAGAAGGTTCAAAATGTTTTGTCCTGCTTACGCGGGGCTTACCTGACCTGGTTATAGAATCATAGAATCATAGAATTGTAGAGGTTGGCTCATTTGATATGACCATATTGTTAGTTTTGAATAAAACGTTTGCAGAAACGCGTTGAATGGCTCTTCATTTTTCTGATGAAGGAACCGAACGCTATTCTTAGCATATTATTCCTGCCTCTGGTACCACTTCTTACCCTCCCTAGTGTAGTTATACCAACACACTAAGCCCTTGAATCGGACTGATCCTCCAGACTGCCCAGTCAGTCCCATAGAAACCAGCTGCAATCAGCTTTTTCAAATAGGCACACCTCTCCCATTCCTATCCTTGGCCGGGGGAATGGCTCTCCTGGACAGATGCTGATCTGGCTTGAACTTTTGATCTCCAGTTGTCTGAAAGGGAATGAAACTGGCTGACCTTCTTGGACCCCTAATCAGTTCTATGTTTTGACAGCAAATTGCAGAGCTTAAGTCAATGACACCAAGTATTTTTTTTTTAAAGGCAAGAGATAAAGACAACAGAAACACAGAATAAAGGTCACTCCCTCGGGTTCCCTTTTTTCCCCTTTTCTTTCTCCCCCTCACTCTTTTTTTTTGGTCCTTGTGCTGTGTGGAAAATTTCACACTGTCAGACTTTAGAGAGCCTGTAAGACCTGTGATCCATTGTACCAGGGGGCAAGGCAGTTATGTCATCATAAAATCTGTTTTGGGCTATGTGACATTGGCCCTGCAGTTCCTAGCCTTGGCTGCCTGTCACTCTCACCTTGCCCTAGGGTCCCCCTTTCAAATCCCATTCTGGATTTTGGGTCCTGGTCCTCTCTGGCTTTTCTTCACAAGCGAAGATTCGGGAAGGACTCATCCCACGCTTTCTGCATGTGCGTTGATGACTAAAAAGGCCAATCCAAGATAAACGAGTCTGGTTGCAGAAAGCACAGCAGAAGTTCTCCTTGGGTGATGTTTCCGGGTTGTGATTCTTTCTGTGTTGTCGTTTCTCTTCAAGACTTGTTCGGCGTGAGTTCTCAAATAAGGCTGCAGCATTGTGGATAGCGTGTGACCTTTCAGCGGACATGTTTGGCTAAAAGTGTTTCTTCTGATAGTAAACATGACCAACCCTTATTCCAGGGTGAATAAAGCCAGTCTGAGGTCTTGTCTATACAAGGGGGAAAATGTGGATTGATGAGCACTAACACCAATTCACATCAGCTTCAATTTGTCTTAATGGTTTTTTGGCAAGATGGCAGGCATGCGAAGCTATCCACTTTCGCTGTTCAAATGGGCATGCCTGCGAATCAAGATGGCAGGCGCAAATTCATTTGCGCCTGCCATCTTGATTCGCAGGCATGCCCATTTGAACAGCGAAAGTGGAAACACCAGAAGAAACTGGTGTTTCTTTTATCACCAGTTACCACTGCTGAACAGGGTTTTCTTTTAAAGCATATAAAAGGAGCAAAAGTACAATATTCCACCTAAATAAATAAGTGGGGGGGGGAGGCTGGTTTGTCACCTCAGCACATGATCGCAAAGACAAAAATCCAACATGGTGGTTCTGGGCACTTATCTTGTTACCATGCTCCACCCCCTGAGCACATCCAACCAATCAGCTTTCCACTTCTGCTCTTATTGAGAATGCGAATGAATGCGAATCAGTTGTCCCAATAAGCGGGAATACGCATTCCCCGCGGAGGTTTTTTAGAATATTGGGAAAGATGCAAAGGCTTTTCCTGCTGAGTTTTTGGGGGATTTGGCTCCCTTCCTTCCAAATATTGCGGACTGATGCGGGATGGCATTTAGACAAATCTCATTATCCTCGAATTCTATGAAGAATATTTTTTTCGTTCAGACAACCCTTGAGTAAGCGTGAACAATTTAACAAGCCAGTTCATATTATAGCTGGACCCCCATATCCACGGCTTCAGTTATCCGTGGGACACAAAAAGAGGGACGCATACCGTAGAGTCTACCTAGAAAATGCCTAGAGAGGCATCCTCTCTAGACATCTTCTAGATCCTTCAATGCAACTCTATGGTATTTTAAATCAGAAGTCCCATTATTTTAATTGAGTTCACTGTTATCCACAGTTTTCAGTATCTGCAGAAAATCCAGGAACCAAACCCAGTGAATATGGGAGTCCAACTGTATTTTTTATAACGAAGCTTAAACAACTTCCAGGATTTGGTATTAACTATATATTAATATTCCAGACAAATGGTATCAGATCTTGCTTCCATTCATATTTATATTTATATTTTTAAAGATTGTGTATTGTTTTAGACTCATTGTTATTGGGAGAATGGTGGGATACAAATAAATATAATAAATAAAATATAAATATAGTCTCCAGTGACAAGCCCAGTCTCCATTCACATGCCTCACACAAAGCCTCACACAATACCCTTGCACCATCCTTTTTGCACCATCCCCTGGACGTGTGGTTTGCTGTGCTTGTACAGTATCACAAATTGCAAAACCTCCACTAGTCTGTGCAGTTCTTCCCTTCATGTGTTTTGCACCGCAGGCTGCAAGAATTATGCTGCAGCCAGCAGATAAATCAATAAGCTTTTGAGTGATACAGAATTCTTCAAGGAGGAGGGGTGGACTTATTTGTGGACCATACTTAATCCTGGCATTCTGTGGAAATAATGTGACCATCTCTGCACCCATTTGTACAGAGAGGAGCCTGGATTTCTGTCATCACATGGCTGTCTTTTGCAAAGCCCATTCATTCGCCCTTCTGCCTTTGGCAAGGCATTCTCAAATGGCTGTTGCATTCCTAGAACATCACTTTGTATTAAAAAGATTGCTTTTGCCTTCCTTTATTGTCTTCCCTTTGGGTTTCCATTACAGACCTTTCTTTCTCCTTGTTTGGGTGGAGAAACCAGCTGCTGCCTGGCCTGGACTCCACTTTCTGACTGCTGCAGCGGTCCGTCTTTCTCTACCAAAAGAACATTCTGGTGCCTGGAATCTTATCTCAACCCAATGATGCCATTTTAAGAAGGTAATCTCATTTGGAGGGGGGAAATTAATCATCTCTGATGAATCATCTGAACTTAGTCCACTCCAAAGGGACCGGTGGTGTGGAGGAGAGCCAGATGATGCATCAGAAAATATATCTATAGAAGAGGGATGGGAAAAATGCAGGCCTGGGGCGATGTGTGGCCCCAGAAGTCTTGTTTTTTGTGGCCAACAATGCTTTAGATTCTTCAGACAGCCTCTTTTCTGGCCAGAAAAAGAGGGTGAATTGCCTCCTAGCTTCTAGGAGTGGCAATTCCATACCCTCCAATTGTCCCAATTTTGGCAGAGATAGTCCTGATGAATCCTCTGTCATCCCATTTCTTCAACTGTTTTTAAAATGTCCCAGTTTCCCTCTCCTCCTTCCACTTTCCCCCTTCGACCTCAGCATATTTCAATTGCTGCAAACTGAGTTCAAAGTGCCCAAGTAGTTTGCCTTCAACGAACTCAGCAGGAAAGAGTGGAGAGGAGAGGAGGAAATTTTGCTCTTCCCAGGAGGCTCAGGCAAAAGCAAACTGCTGCTCCCTCTCCTAGGTTGTGTGTTCTTCCTCATTGATAATTCTTGCCATCTTGACCACACTCTGATATTGCTTGGCCATGTGTGTCTCAGTTTTCATCTCTGATAGGTTGGAGGGTATGCAATTCATTTTTAAAAAATGAGTTGCAGGACTCCCTTTCACAATTTAACACCAAAATAATACCAGTCGTTCAAAAGCAAATGTGGACTCCTGGCCAGTTCAGTTCTTTCTGGCATGTTTATGTGGCCTCCTAGGGATCCAAGAAAAAATAAGATGGACCCCAGACTGGCTTCTGTTGCCCAACCCTGTGTCACTGAGAAAGAGGGCTGCAGGACAAACACACATCCCACTGAAACCTAGCCCCCCAGCTTGGGAACAAGGATGGTTAAAACTGACCTTTGCATGTTGGGAGCAGCAGTTTCATTGTAAGGTGCACGTAAAGTTTGGAGTCCTTCAGGGTCTTCCAGCAGAGTGTTGATGGCGACCTTCAAAGAATGCTTATCTGCTCCTGCGTTGCAGGTATTTGGGGTGTTGGCTCACTGTGCACTCAGGAGGGACTAGACAAAAGTGTCACTTTTATGAGGTCAATCCTCAGCGGACCTTTTGGCTTAGCAAAACCAATTCCACTTCTGTCTCCAGAAGAGGCCATGTAGCAATAAACAGTCAGACTGTCAAATAAGTGGAGAACGTCCTACTGGCTTCATTGTCTGCCTTTTAACAGAAAGGTAAACTGAGATAATGGTTTCTGTTGCCCAAATTTCAGCATAGGCGCTTAAAAAAAAAAACTTACAAGGCAAGCCTGCATTCTATCACCTTATCTGTTCAACTTGTATGCTGAACATATCATATGCAGAGCAGGAGTAGACTCGGAGGAAGGAGGTGTGAATGTCAGAGGAAGGAACATGGTCAATTTAAGATCTGTAGATGATACCACACTACTAGCAGAAAATACCAAAGATCTGGAACTATTACTGAACAAAGTCAAGGAAGAAAGTGCTAAGGCAGGTATAATGATGAACATTAAGAAACAAAAATAACCACCAAGGATGATGTATATACAGTAACTTTAAGGTAGATGATGAAGCAATTGCAGGGGGGAGCCCATACCTTGGCTCAACCATTGATCAAAATGGAAACTGCAGCCAAAAAATAAGAAGACAACTAGGATTTGGAAGGATAGCTATGAAAGAACTAGACAAGATCCTGAAGTAGAGGTATTTATTTATGTATGGTAGGTATTTATACCCCGCTCTTTAGCCACAAAGGCTCTCAGGGCAGCTTACAAATTGTTAAGCAATAGCACTTTACACATCTACACCGCTTTATAGTGCACTTGACACTAAGCAGTTTCCAATGTGTGTTAGCTAATTGCCCCCACAAGCTGGTTACTTATTTTACCGACCTATGAAAGGATGGAAGGCTGAGTGAACCTAGAAGGCCTTTTGATTGAACTTGCAATGTTATGGCTGCAGTACTGGCATTTAACCACTGCACCACTATTAAAATTAGGCTTGTCCATGCCATTGTATTTCCCATCACTATGTACGGCTGTGAGAACTGGATGGTGACAAAAGCTGACAAAAAGAAAACCAACTCATTTGCAAGGTGGTGCTGGAGAAGAGTTTGTGGATACCAGTGGACTGCCAAAAAGACAAACGAATGGGTCCTAGAACAAATCAAGCCTGAACTCTCCCTAGATGCCAAGATGACTAAACTGAGGCTGTCGTACTTTGGCCATATCACGAGAAGACATGACTCACTAGAAAAGACAATCATGCTTGGGAAGGTAGAAGGCAGGAGGAGAAGAGGAAAGACCACCTGACAGATGGATAGACTCAGTCGAGGAAGCCATGGCTGCCCTGAATCTGCGAGACCTGAGCAGGGCTGTTGAGGAGACAGGGACTTGGAGGTCTCTCATTCATTGTTGTTGTTAACTGCCTTTGAACAGACTTCGGATCATGGCGACCCTGCCAATGACTTGAAGGCAATTAACAACATCTGGAGGGCCTCAGCCATAAGCCTGATTCAAGTTTGTTGTGTGTGTGTGGCGGGGGGAGATTGAAGGGGACATAATGGAAGGAAGGGAGAGTGGGGGAAAGAATGAAATGATATAAACATGAATAATGCTCCTGATTTTCATCTGTTACTCAGACTGTGAGCTGTGCTGGTCTTCCCCTATTCCTCTTGGTTTGTGGGGAAGGGAGATCAAATTGGCGTTGGCAATGGTTGCTGGGAAAACCAGTTTCGTGTTTTGTTTATGGCACTGGGTGTGCAGAAGGAAACACGTACCATAAAGGAAAGTGCCAGGCGGATGCAGCTGTCATGGGGTCGAGAATGCGTCTGGTGCCAACAGCAGGTGCTTGGGACTCAACAGCATGCTTTCTGGGAGTTCTAGGACTTTATCAGACTAGCGTCCAAAAATGCTGTAATTCTGCAATGGAGGAAAGCGGAAACATAGGAGCATTATTACACATATTATCGCATGCTGCTGTAATCGCACAATACAACCACCACAGAATTGTTGCACGCCCACCACTAGCGATTTACGAACAGGATTCTACTTCTATGATTTAGCCTGGGTATGATTTCAGCATTTCTCAAGAGTAGACGTGAGCGCAGTTAAAAACTCCCAAACCCCCTGATTTAAAAAAAGTAAACGAACACACAAACACTTAAACAAACCTAAAAACTTGCAAACAAAACAGGACAGTTCATAAAAAGATCTTCCTGTGGATAGTTTTCATGTTCTCACCAGGAGGTTTTCTCGATGGGAACGGGGAGGGGGGGGGAGGAAGGACTGTCCATTCGTGCTGTAATCTCATGATTACAACAGGACATGGTTTCACATGCTCTTCAATACTGAAAAAAAAAGATATTGAGAGCAATTGACGGTTTCTCCAGTCAATAAAAAACGACATCTTATTTGTAGCTGGAGCACAGATTGGCTACGTGATAACAACAACGTTGAGCAATACTGGGACCCATTCACGCTACCGTGACATCGTAATTGTGCTATTTTTGCTGCATCTGATAAAGTTCATAGTCCAAACCTTAAAATTTTCCAAACTCTGGCCCATGTTTGGTCAGCCAGTGCAACTGAAGGTGCCCTCATTTCTCGACAGTATCATTGCCTGGACGATCAGCAGCCTGTGACTGATTTGAACGAACCTCTCCAGGCCTTTCCTCTAACTGCGCCCTTTCGGGAGGGACAATCCCATTTAATCCTCTGTTGTTCCACTTTTTCATCTGCTTTTCGAGCATCCCAGTTTCTTTACCTCCCACTTCGCCCCTTTGTCCTCTGCTTACTTCAGTCACTGAAAACTGAGTTCAAAGCACATAAGTGATTTGCACTTAATTTACTCAGGAGGGAGGTGAATAGAGGGTGGACTCTTGTCCTTCCCAGCAGGCTGGGGCAAAAGCAAACTGCTGCAACTTCTCCTAGCTTGTGTAGTCTTTTTCCTTCATATATTTTGCCATCTTGACCACACTCGAAGGTTATTTGGCCAACACAGATTATTTTCATCTGTGAAATGGATGTAAGGCAATCACACCCATGCTGGGCACGGAATGAGCCGGGCTTTAATGGCCTCATTGAAGAGGCGGCCTCTAAGGTGCTCAACACTGGAGGCCTTGTCTAAGTCTCTCCCAGCTCCCGTCTGAAACTCCAGCCTCCTGCTCTGCTGTTCCTAGCCTCCCCCAGCACGGCAATCAGGACAAATAACAGCTTTCCCACACAGCCGCTGCCACGCTATGCCTGACTTGACAGCTGCATGGACTAGACCCTGGGTGGGTGCAGCGAGGGAGGGATGGAGGGGGACCCACTTTGTGCTATGCCTGATTTCATACTGGAAGGGGAGGGAAGGCCCAATGCAACGTTTCCCCCTGTCTTCCCGCTGAGCTATTGTGCCCAGGCATTGCCCATCCAGAATGAGCCACTGTGTGATCAGAGAAGGAGGACCGACAACACAAGAGGGCTCTAGTGAATGTAGGGTTTCACTCACGAGCTTCGTCACCCCATAATCAGGACCCTCGCAGGAAGAGGCAAAGAGCCACAATATTTGCAGGGCTATAAGATCATGGGGTGTCACAGTGACACAGTTATGGTCTAAATCTTAGGTGGTAACATGAAGCTGAGGGTGTTTGACCCAGAAAGCCAGCCGAGGTACTTCACGTGGCTCATGGAGCAGCAGAAGGGTTACTATGTGTGTGCCTCCAAATCGCCTATTGATTCATGGTGACCCCATTAATTTCAAAGGGTTTTAAAGTCAAGGAATATCCAGAGGTGGTTTTGCCAGTTCCTTCCTCTGAAATATAGCCTATAGCACCTGCTATTGATTGGCAGTCTTTTTCAGCTTGGGAAAGGTTCTTCTTTTTGGACTGGCTGGCTGGGGGATTCTGGGAGTGACAGTCCAAAAAGGCATCTGTTCCTATGCTGTGGAAGTTCTAGCCTGCAGTATTTGGGGAAAGGGGACCAAGGTCAGATCTTGTGCCTTCACGTCACCTGCCGACTTATGGTGACCCCATGAGTTTCATAGGGTTTTCTTTAGTCAAAGAAATACTCAGAGGTACTTTGGCCAATTCCTTCATCTGAAATATAGCCTACAGCACCTGGTGTTCATGGACAGTCTCCCGTCCAAGTACTAACCAGAGCTGACCCTGCTTAGCTTCCAAAAATCAGATGGGATCTGGTGCTTTTAGGGTATTTTGGGAACACCTTACTAGCAAACCAGAACATTAAATCAGATTTCTTCACAATTTATGTTGCATATCCAGCTAGCATAAGAACTGGAAATTTGTTTGGTGTGGAAGTTTCATTGGTTGGGGTTTGGTTTTCCTTCTTTTTTAGAGATAGATAAATTAAACCCAACTGTAGTCATAGCTTTTCACATGCACCATGTGAAATTAATGAACCTTGTTGGAGAGGTGGGTATGTAAGCGGAGTGGTGATCTGCTCAAAGTTTTAGTCAGAATTTTAAAGGAGCTATCCAAGGTGCTGAACTTATTTGGGGAGTAGAATTTCTTTAAAGTTCAGACTAAAACGCAGGATGGATTCCACACCTCACTAAAATGGAGGCCACCAGCTATCTTGTGCTGACAAAATTGCATAACAGCTCTCTGTACATGTCCATTCTTGCCTGCTTTTCCCACTCTGCTGATTAGGCTCCTAGATTGTATGTCAATAATTTGGAGGCTAAAGCCAGTGAAATGGGTGTTTATCTCAGATTAACAGACTGGGTAAACAGGTTGATGTGAGATAACTGACTAGTGATATTTACCGGATGAAGTGTTTTGTTGCTTAGTGTTAAATGGCACAGGAAAGGTCCAGTTGAAGGACCAACAACAACCATGAGTTTGAATCAGAAAAAGAACAGGGGAAGTAAAATAACATTATCTCCCTCTGCGGCACTGAGGATTCTGTTTGCAAGGAAAATATTCCATGTGCATATGTAATGTCAGGCCATCTCTGCTAAGTGGGCATTAGAAAGCAATGAAGGAGCTAAAGCAATGAAAGAAATTGAATGTTCCAGAGTCCAGGCCAGCATTTCCTCTGGAGTTACAACATCTTTTTTATGATGCTGAAGAAATAAACCTGATGGTGTCTCCTAAGTGTGTACCATCAGGACATGGGAGGGGAGAACAGTAGACAAGGCTAGATGGAAGAGGATAGGGGACCTGGGAGTCTTTCCAAAAATGGGACCCACTTTTTGCACAGGTGGGGAGTGGCAGCACATAAATTAAACAGATGGCCAAATGAAATCTAGTTTTGGGGCGGAGGAGACAGTGCAGCACTAAACTCTAAGAACACACAAAATATTGATGATATCAGAAACATGGAGAGATTCAAGAAGGGGTTTTGGAAGAAAGGGTACAAAACCACACTTTTTTTCTTCAGCACTGGGCTCCTTAGCCTGTGAAGCTATTGCACCAGCTAAAACCATTGATAATCCAGCCCCGATGCTATAAGATGTCCAGGACCTCTTTCAGACCAAACAGTTATAGCACCATGACTCTGCTTTAACAGCCATGGCTGCATTCGATAGAATCCTGAGATTTGTAGTTTTGGGGACCACTAGAACTCTCTGGTGGAGAATTCTAAGTACCTCATGGAACTACAAACCCCTGCATTCCAAAGGATAGAACTATGGCCATTAAAGTGGTACCAGAATCCTATAAGTGTGCAGTTGAAAGGGGCCAACTCTGTATACTTTTCAGAAAGCTGAAGTGGCATCAAGGCTAAAAAAATTGAACTGAAAACCAGGTAACCTGGTTCTTGGTTTGAATCCATCATGATCTATTAGATGAGTCCCACCTAATACTTTATGAATGCAAGAGGAGTGGACTTGTGCATGCCATGTCACACCTCATGCTTTCATGGAAAGATTTGAAAAATCCCACTTCCATGCTGGTCTCTCCAAAGAATCTTAGAGCACCTTAAAGTCAAATTTTATTTGGCATCCATTTTCACAGATGTCAGCATACTTCTTCAAATGCCACCTGAAGTGTGCTGCAGTGCATTAAAGATTGTACCAGATAAAACTTCATTAAGTTTTAAAAGACTTTTTGTTGTTGTTGCTTCAACAATTACTCCCCTGGAAATTTCTATAGTATTCTCTGGGTGTTTTGGACCTCTAGGAGAAAGCTGTGGTCAAGAATGCACAGAAAAAGCATGTTGACAGTTGTGCAGAGCTCTCCCGCACAAGGACTTCAGATAAAGTCTTTAGATAAAACAAAGACTCCAGACTTTATTTATTTTGAACACATGGAGGTTTTGGTGTGCATAATCCGTCTGTCTCTCTGCTCTGCGTGCTCATATAATGTCTGAGAAGGGCTTACTGAGGTGGCTTATCCCATTTAGTAGTTCAAAAGTGAGGGCTGAGAGTCGGGATATGACCTACCTCACATGGTTGTTTGTAAGGATTGCAGTCATGCCATCGTGAGGGCTGTGGCCTCCGCCACTTTACCATGTGGTCCTATCTAGTGCCAGTATACGGTTTCCAATGCGTTCAGCTAGAGCCAATTCAATTCTTGGGCAAAAATAATTGCTTACAACAGTGGCTCTTAACCTTTTCTTTACCAGGGACTCCCTTTAAATATCTTTTGTTGCTGCGGACCCCTCAAGATTTAAAACAGCAACAACAACACCCAACAACAACAATAACAACACAATGACACCATCCATTAAACCTTCCCTGAGAGGCATTGGAGGGGGAGGGAAGACTTTTCTCCTGCGTCTTCCTGCAAGTTTGTGGCTGGAGTGGATTGAATGGCAATGCACAGGCCAAGCCAGCCAGCCTTTGCCTTGTCTGCTCTCATATGGCCACCCCACTGTGGGGAGGAGGGGGGCCAAGCAGCTTTCAAGCCTTTGAGAACCGCCTGTGAGGACATTGCAGACCCCTGGGGGTCCACGGACCACAGGTTAAGAACCATTGGCTTACTAGATAATATTTTTTAGAGATGGTAAAAAGTACAGTATATCAATCATAGAATTGTAGAGTTGGAAGAGACCACAAGGGCCATCCAGTCCAATCGGAATAAATACAAGAGTAATGTATGTGGAATAGATATTTCACAGACAATATTTGGTTATGTGTATGTGCGTGAACGTGTATGGAAAAGGGACAACATATCACTGACCCCCATGGCAGCACTAAGGATTGCCCCACTTGTTTTGGGTTGTAACCCTTCTCACTGCTGGTGTTTTCTCCCTGCCTTCCATGTGCTTGCCTTGATAATGGTGTATTGTGACCCTATTCCAGGGTTTTCTTGGCAAGATTTATTCAGAGGAGGTTTGCCATTGCCTTCCTCTCAGGCTGAGAGAGTGTGACTTCCCAAGGTCACCTAGTGGGTGTCTATGGCTGAGTGAGGATTCGAACACTGGTCTCCTAGGGTCCAAGTCCAACACTCAAACCACTACACCACATTGGCTCACACAGACACATACTTGATATACTATAGGTCAACCCCCTTATCCAGGAGTCCCAAGGCTAGGGAAAAGGTAGGAAATAAAATAATGAAGTAATACACAACAACAACAAAAAGCAAGAAGACAAAAAGTAGAAAGTGGAATTAAATACCTTCAAAGCCAGCTGGTTAGTAAAAGGTCAGCCGGCACTGGTCTCTCTCATATGATCTGGGATTCCTTGCAGCAGTTTGCAAGGTGAGAGGTCAGGAAAGGCAGTGCTGCAAGGATAGTACTACTTTACACATTGGCAAGCAGGGAACATAAACCAGACACACACAGAGAGAAAGTTGGAGAAACAGCAGGCAAAAGACCAAGAGCCGAACAGTAGCAGACGGCAATCACAATACCTAAAACAGAAAGCAGTGCAAATAGGGCAGAGCAGGTGGAAAGAAAAGCATTGTGATACATTACATTTACACACACACACCCAAGCGAGGTGTAGTGGGTTTGAGTGTTAGATTCAGAAATAATCCAGTTTGACACTTGTTTAACTGCCATGGCTCAATGCTATAGAATTCTGGGATTTGTAGTTTGTTCTGGCACCCGACCTCTCTGACAGAGAAGGTTAAATATCTCAGCCTTTTTTAAAAGTACTGTAGAAGATTGCACTTCTGCACCTTGGATACACTTTTTTAAAAAGACACTGTTCAGTGGTGGCAACTGGTGACAATAAAAACGCAAGTAATTCACTCACGCCCACCTTGGTTCGCAGGCATGCCCGTTTGAACAACAAACGTGGATATCTACGCATGCCTGCGATTTTAGGGGAAAAAATACCAGCCGTGGAGACAAATGAAAGCTGCTTCGAATTGGCGTTATTGTGCATCAATCCACATTTTATAGCCTTGTATATGTTGGGGATAATGGAATGTCTAGTTAATACATTTGTGCCATGAAAGAGTTTGTTTGCACAAGCAGACTGTGCTGAGGGTTCATCGCAATCTTGAAGGAAGATTTATGACTTGATGTTTTGATAACTGTAGACAAGTAATCTGGTGAAGTCTATCGAGTTGGGAGGGAGTTTGTTTTGGTTTCTCTGATTAAGTTTGAGAGAACTGAATATAAGGTATATAACTCTTTCTCTGTTTGTTATTTGCATTCCGTCTTATTTTGTATTTCTATGTAGCAAGTTGTGTTTTAGTTTATGTTGAAGCAAAAGGCAGCTTTTAATTCAGAAGACTGAGTTGTTTCTTTATTCTGATGGCTGAAATGAAAAGACTCTGCTTCATTTCTTTTGCTGCCTAAATACTCTGTATATGCTCAGAGGTTTAGTGCACCAACTGTGACAGTACAGACAAGCTTGTTTGTTGTATGGCCAATATGGTTCCCCCATACCCTTTCTGATTAAAACCCACCCACTCACCCACACATGTGCACGCGTACACACACACACACAACCGATCGGGGTTGCAAAAGATCACTACCTGGGAATGGATTTTAATTTTGCTTTCCACGAGGCAGTCTCTTGCGGTTCCAGATTCCAATCACCTGGGCCTCCCTCGGGTGTCCCCAAGGATGGCCCCCACATGGGGGGGGGGGCAGACAGGGCTCTAGCCTGGGTGTCTGGGATGGGTGTGTGTGCAGAGTGCTATTATTGTAATTTTTTATTATGTAAATCCATTTAGTTTTTAAAAAACAAATATAAACATTACTTTGGCGTCATAATTTAAAAGGACTGATTTTAATTTTTATCTTAAATCCTGTAGAGCAGTGGTCCTTAACCTGGGGTCTGGGGACCCCAGGGGTCCGCAATGTCCTCACAGGGGGTCTGCAAAGGCTTAAAGACTGCTTGGCCTACCTCCTCCCTGCAGTGGAGTGGCCATGTGACAGGAGCCAAGGCAAAGGCTGGCTGGTTTGGTCTGCGCATTGCCATTCAATCCACTCCAGCCACAAATTTGCAAGAAGAAGCAGAAGAAAAGTCTTCCCTCTCCCTCCAATGCTTCTGAGGGAAGGTTTAATGGATGGTGTAATTGTATTTATCATCATCATCATCATCATTGTTGTTGTTGCTGTTGTTATTGTTGCTGTTTTAAATCTTGAGTTAAGTCTTGGGGGAGCCACGGCAACAAAAGACATTTAAAGGGGGTCCCTGGTAAAGAAAAGGTTAGGAGCCACTGCTGTAGAGCATCTTGCTGCCCTCAACCATAGCAGTAGATAAAGATCCTGGCCTTAGGGGAGCACTTCAGGATGGGGGGCCACCACACACCCCAAGCCAAGACTGGGTGTCCTATTTGGACCCAGGTGTATGATTTGGAAAGAAATGCCTCGAGGTCCCTCTTGCCCTTCTTGGTGACTGGATCCACACTATACAAATAATCCAGTCTGAAACTAGTTTGTTTATTTGCCATGGCTCCTTCCTATGGAATCCTGGGATGTGTAATTTTACAAGGTCTGTAGGCCTTCTCAGCTGAAGAGTGCTGGTGCCTTACCAAACTACAGATCCCAGGAGTCCATACGAAGGAGCCATGGATTTGTGTAGTGTGGATTTGGCCTTGTGTTCAACTGTTCAGGCATTTCAAGTCGAGTGTTTCTGAACACATGCAGCGTTACACTGCTACCTGTGAGGGTGTAATGTTTTTTTTTAAAGGCTCTATTGCCTTGAGCATGTGCAGAGTGTCCTTTCTGTGTCCAGGAATACTGTGTCCAGTTCTGGGCCTCACCGTTCAAGAAAGATATTGAGTGGCTGGAACATGTCCAGAGGAGGGTGACCAAAATGGTGGGAGGTGTGGAAGCCATGATGCCCTATGAAGAGCGGTTTAGGGTGCTGGGTATGTTTAGGTTGGAGAAGAAAAGGTTGAGAGGGACATGATAGCCATGTTTAAATATTTGATGGGATGTCATACTGGGGATGGAGCAAGCTTGTTCTCTGCTGCTCCAGAGACTAGGACACGGAGCAATGGGTTCAAGTAAAGGAAAAGAGAATCCACCTAAACTTTAGGAAGAACTGCTTCACAGGAAGAGCTGTTTGGAAGTGGAGTGTGCTGCTGCCTGGGATTGTGGTGGAGTCTCCTTCTCTGGAGGTTTTTCAACAGAGGCTGGATGGCCCTCTGTTGGGCATGCTTTGATTGGGTATTCCAGCATGAGAGAATGGGGTTGGACTAGATGACCCTGGGGGTCTCTTCTAAGTCTACCATTCTACAAGAAAAGAGATTCCACCTAAACAGGAGGAAGAACTCCCTGGGAGTGTGGTGGAGTCTCCTTCTTTGGTTTTTTTTAAAAAAACACAGTCTGGATGGGATGGTCAGGAATGCTTTGATTGGGTGTATTCCAGCATGGGAGAACGGGGTTGGACTAGATGACCCTGGACGGGTCTCTTCCAACCCTACCATTCTACAAGAAAAGAGATTCCACCTAAACATTAGGAAGAACTTCCTGACAGCAAGAGCTGTTGGGCAATGGAATCTATTGCTGCCTGGGAGTGTGGTGGAGTCTTTCTTTGGAGGTTTTTCAACAGAGGCTGGGTGGCCCTCTGTTGGGCATGCTTTGATTGGGTATTCCAGCATGGGAGAATGGGGTTGGACTAGATGACCCTTGGGGGGTCTCTTCCAACCCTACCATTCAACAAGAAAAGAGATTCCAGCTAAACAGGAGGAAGAACTCCCTGGGAGTGTGGTGGAGTCTCCTTTTTTGGGGTTTTTAAAAACATAGTCTGGATGGTCAGGAATGCTTTGATTGGGTATTCCAGCATGGGAGAACGGGGTTGGAATTCTTTATGGACCTGGGGGTATCATTGTCTGAGAAGAAGTGCCTGGGGGACCCTCTCGCCCTGCTTGGCGAGTGTGCTTGCAAGCCCTGGGACTGGGGGTGGTGGGGAAAGGGAGGGGGCTCCACCTCTCCTCTGGGGGGGGGTTCCCTCCCCTCCCCTCCCCAGCTGGCCAGCCTTCCCTCCCTCCCGCCCCTGACGTCACCCTTTTGGGGGGGTTCCTCCTCCCTCCCTCCCTCCTCCCCTGCCTGCCTGCCTGCCTTGGCCTCTCCAGTCGGTGGCTGCCCCGGGAACCATGCGCCTGCCTGTCCGGCGCCCCGCTCGCCTCCTCCTGGCCCTCCTGGGCTGCCTCGGGCTCGCTGGCGAAGGTGAGTGAGTGAGGGGCCCCCCGGGTGGGGTGGGGGGCATGCAACACCCCACACACACATGCACTAAAAGAAGGGAAGGCGGAGGAGGAGGGAAAAGGGGCTCCCCACACACCCACCTCCCCTCTGCTTTGCAATTGCTCCAACGCCTCCCCAATTCCTTTTGCTTAAGAGACTCCTTAATCTTCCCCTTTGCCTGCCTTCCTTTCTTTGCATTGGGAGCCCCCCCCCCCAGAAATGGCACTTCTTCCCCCCCCTTCGCTGCACACCCACCCCCTGGCTCAGATCTGCAGGGATGTCTTAGGATTCCTGAATTGGGATGGTTTTGGGGAGGGGGGGAGATGCATTTTTATTTTTGCATTCATCACCCTCCCTGCAAACTGGGGGGGGGGAGGACGACACACAGCCTCTCTCAACCTTTCCTCTTTAAACAAAGGCAGCCCTACACCCCAATTTCCCAAGCGGGGTCCCTTTGCAACAGGGGCGAGGCTCTAGTGTCATAGAAACACACGCACACCCCAACACACACACACCCCTCCACAAATTGGGATGGTTTGGGGAGAATGGGAAGTTGGGGATGAGGAGGAACCCCTGAATTGGGATGATCTTGGGGAGGGGGGAAATGCATTTTTATTTTTGCATTCATCACTCCCCTGCAAACTGGGGGGGGGGACGACACACAGCCTCTCTCAACCTTTCCTTTTAACCTTACCTCTCGACCTTTTAAACAAAGGCACCCCCTCACCCCAATTTCCAAAGCGGGGTCCCTTTGCAACAGGGAGGAGTTTCCAGTGCCATAGACCCCCCCTTGGGGGGAGGTTGATAAATGCCAAAATAAAAATGCATCCCCCCCCAAGACCACCCCAGTTCAGGAACCCCCCCTCCCCAACTTATCATTCTCCCCAAACCATCCCAATTTGGGGAGGCGTGTGTGTGTGGGTTTCTATGACACTAGAACCTCGCCCCTGTTGCAAAGGGACCCCTCTTTGGAAATTTGGGGGGGGGGCTTTGTTTAAGAAGGGGAGGCAAAGAGAGGCTGTGTGTCCCCCCCCTCCCAATTTGCAGGCAGCAGAGTCAGGTTTGCTCTTTTTTCTTTTTTGCAAAAAAATCACACACCCACTTTTCCTTCTCCCCCCCCCCCACTACTCCAGTTCGTAGCAGCTCCTGTAAGGGCTTCGCAACTGGTGGGAAAGGGAAAGCAACGAGAAGGAGGTTGGGTGTGTGTCTGTGTGTATTTTCGAGCTAGGCATGGTTGTGTGTGCAAAGGAGGCTAACCGGGTCGGGGGACTTTTTGGTGGAGGATGGGGGGGGGTGTCAGATCTGTGCTAAAAAAAGAGGAAAGCTTGGAGTACCTTGATTTTTGGAGTAGCTGTTTTTTCTTTTTGCAAAATGACACCTCCCCCCTTCTTTCTCCCATCTTTGATTTATTGCCTGGAATATTGGAGTTATCAAACTGAATCCACTTCTACAAGGGGTTAGTTTCGTTGGGGGTGAAAAAACAAAAGAATATATGTTGGGAGTGAGTAGGAGAAGCAACCCACCTTATGTTCTGGGAAGAGGGTACCCACCCAACCCCTTCCCCAACCCCCAATTCTCAGGGATCTGTGATTTTTATTTTAGAACTCCGGAGTCTGACCTAGTGGGCTTTAAGAAATGGGGTGTGTCCATGTTCTTTGCTCTCTTAAATGAATGTATATGAAAATTCACATTTTTTCAGGGGTGTGTTGTTGAACCCCTATAAGAGTGTGCAGCTCCTACAATCAAAAGTAGACCTTGCGGAAAACAATATATCCCATTGTGGTTCCATTGCGAATAGACCCATTAAACCAAAGGGATTTACACACGTGTCGGTTTGCCTAGTTAATTTCCAATATTTATGCTCCCATTTAAAAGAAAACCCAAACCCAAGCTGTTCGGGATAATGACATGGTTGGCGAAGGAAAAGTCTCTTTCCCATATTCTGAACACTTCTCTTTCAATCTAAGATTCCTTATTATGGCAGCCATGGTCATCTGGGAGGCAGTGTGTGGGGCTAAAATGAGCACGCACACACACACTCTTTTGCCAATCAGACCAAACAACCCATCCCATGCCTGAAGTCTCTGTAGGGTTATTTATTGCAAATTTGCAAGGTGGTGGGGGTGTGGAGAGGAATAAAAAAAGAGATCTGGGTGAAACAGGGATTCTCCTAATTTTGCATGGTTTGTTCATACATGCCTACCAAGGAAAGGTGTGTGTGTGTGTGTACAGGGAAGCAGTTTTTTGGGAATAAGTGCCCCTTTTTCAAAGAGGGAAAGAAGGAAGATCCTTCCCGCCCCTGACTTAAGCTAGTTTGGGGAAAACCAGTTTGGATGGGGCGTCAGAGCAAAACATAGGGTTTTTGATGGCTGGTTGCTTGCAAATCCCTGTTGTGTTGACAGGTGGATGGGTTTTACATCTACTGCCCCCTCTCCCTGCCTACTGAAATGAGGACAGTGGGGTTTCAGAACACACATACACACCATGAGCTGAGCTTCTGTCTGGGAGCAATGTGCACTGTCTGGGACAGAGATGAAGGTGTGTGTGTGGGGGGGGGTGTCTGAAAGCTTTTGATGACCATGTTCTGGGTTGGACTCCGGAACAAGGAGAAAAACACCATGTTCCCATAGTGGATGCAGGCACGGTGCGCCAAAGCTCAGGGTTTCTTTCTGTCACCACTCTGAGACAAACAGTGGGCTTTTCCCCTAGCTGTTGCTGCTCAAGCGTCTTTTTTTTGTTAGAAGGGATGCTGAAGGTCATTTAGTCCAACCCCCTTTTCACACATTTGTAGTATTTAGGTTGGTCCTAATAAGGATGTTCTCCAATGGTGAATTTGAGTGGGGTGCCATTCATGGACCAGCAGGCCAGTCTTTGGACAAAGCTTGGTGTTTGGCACTTTTTTGGACTATAACTCTCTGAATCCCCCAGCGAGCATGGCTGCTTCCCGAATGCTGGCTGGGAGAAATGTAACACAGCTTTTCCTAATTCTGATAGTTTCATTTTGTTTTGATTTTTCATTGTAATGGACATCTTTTAAATATGTTTGTCTTGGCATTTGTTGGGAAAGAAAGCCTGGATTCGTAAAAATGTGTTGTTGGGAGGGACCCTAGAGCTCATCTAGCCCACCCCTCAGATACAAATTCCCACTACGGCACCCCTGACAGGTGGCCATCTAGCCCACCATCTCCCCAGGAAGTCTGCCCCACCTACCCCTATTAGTAAACCAGCCAAAATCTGCTTCCTTGCCATTTCTGTCCCTTGTTGTGCATATTCACTCTGTTTAACAAGCTGTCTCCTGTTTTGTGTTCCTGTATTATTTGTTGTTTTTGGTAAAGCAAAATGTCTTGTAGATACAGGGGGTGCCTGTTTTTATTAGTTTGTTTATTACACATTAAAATATTCATCACTTGCCTTTTGTGCCAAAGCTCTCGAGGGAGGCACTCAACACACAAACAAGATGCATATTTAAATAGTCAAAATGTTTTTAAAAGCACTGGTAAAAACTACAGTATGATCATCATCAACCCCCCCCCCACCACCAAAATCCTAGTAGAGAAGCGCTTGAGAACATCTCTCCTCTGGTCCCTTTGGAGTGATACTTTAGGATTCCGGTCTGAAAGCCCACAGAAAAGATGTGATTTATTTCTACCCCCTACAAATAGGGAATTCTAAGGTTTTGGTGCCACCACAAAAAAGTTCCTGTTCCAGGTAAGCCCCTTCCCCATATATCCTTTTAATAGAGGGGATAATAAAGGTTAAACCTCAAGACTAAAAGCAGGGGGTGCGTTGAGTGCAGCTCTGGGGCCACATATGGACCCCAAAGTTTTGTGGCACTTGAACCTTCCAGATTTTCTCTATTGCCCCCTTTCTGACCCAAAATAGAGGGGAAACGGGCCCTTCAGGAAACCTACAGAAGTGGCAATTCATCTTTTAAATAGGTTGAAGCCCTCTGCACTGTCTTAACATTTAAAAAAATATGTACTAGTTTTTAAAACCAGAGGTGGGCTTTCAGCTACTTCCACCTTTTTTTCCTGGTCAGATGACTCCCGGAGGATCCTGGGGGCACAGAAGTACCCCCACCCAGACCTGACGCAGTTGCCTCCACCTGACTTAGTGTGGGGAGGTTGAGAGGAGAACAGGTTGTCCTCCTTCCCATGGGTTTATTGCTGGGTTGGACTCTGAACCTTTTAGCCTAATGGACTTAGAAGAATCATAGATTCTTAGAGTTGGAAGGAATCACAGAGGTCATCTAGTCCAACCCTCTGCCATGTAGGAATACACAGCTAAAGTGCTCCTGAAAGATGCCCATCCAACCTCTGTTTGAAAACCTACAAAGAAGGAGAGTTCTCCACCTTCCAAGGTAGTCTATTCCACTCTCCAACAGCTCTTAAAGTCAAGAAGTTCTTCCTAATGTTTAGGTAGAATCTCTTTTCTTGCCATTTGAACCCATTGGTTTGTGTTATAGGGCTCAGTCAGACGGGATAATTAATTGCGGAAATAGCGCATTACCTCACTATCGCAGCAGTCTTCATTTGTCCCCATGATCCATTTGCAATATCACTGGCATGGAAAGCTATCCGTGTTTGAAGTTCACACGGAGCGTGCCCACGAGAAAAGATGGTGGCCGCGACTGAATTACCCGCCCTATTATTCAAACAAAAGCTCCCTCCGTTCCCCCCCTTTTTTTTTGCCTTGCTAAATGAGAGATGTGGATTGTCTGCTTAAAAACATTTTTTTCATCTGCTGCTCAAAAAAAGCACTCAATCAATCGTTTCCCTGGGGGGGCGGGGAAGGCGATTCCAGTTGCTTCATCGCTGGCAAGCCCGCCCCCACGCACGTCTGACCAATCACATTTGACTTCCTGAATGTGCCCCAATTCAAATTGGTTGTTCAGACAGGCGGTTATGTGCATTTTTGCGATTTTTTGGGAAAAGATTGCAAAAAGTCACAAAAGCTATTATTGCAAACTACTTGGGTTTTCAGCCCCCCTCCTTCCCAATATGGCAAATCTCAGCAGGAGCTCATCTGGACAAAAGGTATTCTGCCCACATTCCTGGAGGATTTTTTTTCATCGTCTAAGCAACTCCATAGTCTCTGGAGCAGCAAAAAAGTGCTTCCTCCACCTTCTACATGACATCTCTTCAGATATTTAACATCTCAGTCTTTTCTTCTCCAAGATAAACACCCCCAGATGCCTCAGTTGTCCTCATAAGGTTTGGTTTCCAACCTTTTATCATCTTGGTTGCCCTTCTTTGGATATGTTTTGACTTATCAAGAACCTTCTTGAACGGTGGTGCCCAAAACTGGACACAGTACAGTTGTCCCTTCATATTTGCTGGGGTTTGGTTCCAGGACCCCCATGGATACCCAAATCCGTGCATACTCAAGTCCCATGATATGCAGTGGCATAGCAAAATGGTGTCCCTTATATAAGATGGCAAAATCAAGGTTTTCCAACTGAGGTCTGACCGAAGCAGAATTAAATGGCACTATTACTTCCCTCCATCTGGACACAATAGTCTGGTTGATGGAAGCCTTTTGAAAATTTGCCTCATCAGTGATGGCAAAAACCTCAGGTTGACCCCTGGAAATGTTCCATGGGGAGATAATTTGGTGAGTCATTACATGCCGAAAGACCTGACACTTCCAGTTTGAGAAAGAAGAGGTAAGAGGTGATGGGGCAGGGTTTTCTCTCCAGAGCTTGGAGAAGTTCCTTTTTCTTTTCTTTTCATTTTTTTTTTGGGGGGGGGGACTATGGCTCATCCAAGCAGAATGACCAGTGGTCTTGCTGAATGGGTAAAAAAAAAAAAAGGATTCCTCTGCCCTGAACTCTGGTTCTCCCTGCCTAGGCCTCTGCAGACAATACTGGGCTAGAAGAATGATGTCGATCTGATTGTGTATAGGGCAATTTCATACAGCTGTGGCTGAGGAGGCATGCTGTGGAAATTTCCAGATTTACAAGTGGAATAAGCAGGTCTTTAAAACAGCGCTTTGTCTTATAATTCCTCTGTTGCATTGAAATGTTTTCAAATGGTCTCCCTGTTTGGCCGCAAAGTTTAGATGAGCCATTTGGATGTGAAGCCGAAGGCTTTCACGGCCAGCATCCATAGATTTTCCTTGGTTTTTTTCTGGGCTGTGAGACTGTGTTCTGGAATAGTTTCTTTCTGACGTTTCGCCTGCATCTGTGGCTAGCCATTTGTCTTTGGATGAGGACTTAATGAATTCAGGGAGGATTTGAACTCATTCCTTTTATCCACTGCAATGCACCACCTCTATTATTAATATTAACTTTATATATATATCCCACCTTTCCCTCCAAGATTAGGACTCAAGGTGGCTTGCATGTTAAAAAGATCACAATTAAAAACATACCCCAAAAAAACCCAACAGTAAACTGTTAATCAACAAATTAAAAAAATAAACTGTTAAATGCATTAAAAATGTACACTCTAACAAGATTTTAAAAGGTGCATAGTGCAGCATAAAACAACACTGCACTTTATAGTGCTTTGTAAAGAACCGTCAATTCTGACAGCCTGCCTGAATAAAAAAGTCCCCGCCTGCCACCCGAAGGACAGTTGGAAGACAGCCTTTCTGGCCTCTCTAGGGAGGGAGGGAGGGAGCTCCAGAGTCTAGGGGCAACCGCCAAGAAGCCCCTCTTTCATGTTCCCACAAGAGCTACCTCTGAGGTAGGTGGGATTGAGAGGAGGGTCTCTCCTGATGATCTCAAGGACTGGGCAGGCTCATATCGGGAGATACGGTCCATTGAACCAAATCTGATCCAGACTATGTTTTAAAATTCCTCTCCTGCCCTGCCTTCTGCAATAAAAGTAAAATAAAATAAAAATCCATGTGTGTGTTTAATGCACACCTTCTGCACAACAGAAAAATAACCTTTTGCAACCGAGAAGAATTTGCAGTCCCTTGTGGCCTTGCGTTATTCTAGAAGCTGAGCTGTAAAATACCCCTGCATAGAGTTCTCTGGACTCCTGCCTAAATTTTTTCTCCCGCTCCCCTTTCCGCCCCTAATGGGAAAGGGCTGCTCAGGAGGACTTCCCGTCCTGGCAAAGCTTCTGTACTTCTTTGGGAAACTTAATGTAAAAGCACATAGGGGAGGGGGTGGGTGGATGTTCGGTGTGTATTATGCTCAGGGTAGGGCACATTCCTAGGATCAGAGGTGGTTAGGAGACTCTTCTAGCCCTGTGTGCATTTCATTCATATTAAAACTGGAGGAAGAATTTTTTTAAAAACTCAAATCAGTATTGACTTTGCTATCCTAATCTACCTCTTTGCGAACTGAGATGTTTGGACAATCCAGGTTTAACTCCTCACTGAGCCGTGAAGGTTACTGGGTGATCTGGGACTTTTAGTCACTCTGTATGTCTCCCTGGCCTACCTCCTAGGGTTGTTGTGATGATAAGGGCATGACCTTCAGGTCACTGGAGGAAAGGGGATTGATAGGTGTTTGGTATAAATGCTGAGAGTTGAGAACTGAGGAAGGTAATCATACAACATCTGGGGGCTGCCCCAATTTTTCATCTACTCCAGACCTTTATGTGCTGCACTTTGGATTGGGTGTGTGTGTGTGTGTGAATGGCTTGCAGGCTAAAATGAGGTGCAGAGTTGTGTCCCTTGTTTTAGCCAAGAATTGCACCCCCTGGAGGCTGCTGAAGACACAGATCTTGATTTTTCTGCATTTGTGCCTTTGAGTCACCTGCCAACTTAATGGCAACCCCCCTCATAGGGTTTTCTTAGGCAAGAAAAACTCAGGGGTGGTTTTGCCATTGTCTTCCTCCAAAATACACCCTACAACACCTGATATTTCTTGGCAGCCTCTCATTCAAGTACTAATCAGGATTGATCCTCCTTAGCTTTTGAGATCAGATGGGATCTTCTGATGCCTTCAGAGTATTTAGCTTTCCCGTCTCCATTTCTCCCCCCTCTGCTCCCAATTTAATGATGGAGACTTGGGGAATGCACAGTGGCAGGACTGCAGGGGCCACAAGAACAGCTTTGATGGCCTGGGTGTATATAGCCCACTTAGTCCCCACCCCTGGCTTTAGTAGTATAGTATAAGCATTCTGGGAAGAATAGAATCATAGAGCTGGAAGAGACCACAAGGGCCATCTAGTCCAACCTCCTGCCTTGCAGGAATACACAATCAAAGCACTCCCAACAGATGGCCATCCAGCTTCTGTTTTAAAACCTCCAAAGAAGGTGACTCCACCACACTCTAAGGCGTTGCACCATCAAGAAGTTCTTCCTAATGTTTAGGTGGAATCTCTATTCCTGTAGTTTGCACTGGCCCTGATTTATACAGCACAGACCCAGATTTGTAACATAGATGTGACTGCAGAAGTTAGAACACACCCCTCACCTTTGCCATGGTGAACTTTTATGTGCAATCATGAGGGCCAGAAACTTGTTTTTCTTATTTTTTGCAAAAAAAAAGTCCTATGATTTTAGGAAAGGTTGGAGTGACAATGAATGGGCAACTGGTTTTGCAATGCAGCTGTGTATCCTTCTCCCCCACAAAAAAACCCCTTCTTTTCTGTAATGCCTCTCCCTCCAAACCAAAGAGAGGAGGTGTAGCTTCCAAGGGCTAGAGGTTGAAAACTTTTGAGGGGGATTGTTATGTCAAAGGAGAGCCAGGAATGCTAAAGACACTAGCTTGGGGAGTGCAAAAGGCGGGACTCGCTGGTATGATCGTAACTCAGCACAGCCTCTCCCAGCAGCCTCTCTCACTCCCTTTTCCAAGCAAAGAGCCTATTCCAAGTTTTGGAGAGGGATGTGTGTGTGTATACTGAGAACATGCAAAAAATATGTCATCGGCTGAATGCAACCATTGTTCCTGCTAGCTAGGGGGATACAGGTATACAGTACCTCAGTTAACATTTCCTGGGCATTACTTCTTTAAGAGAAAATTTGGTACCAGAGGCAGAAATAGCAAGGAAAGAATAAATTCATACACCACAAAAAAGAAGAGCAGTTCAACATGTTTCAATAAAACCTTTTCTTCAAAACTAATAGTACAATTGGCCCTCCATATCCATGGATTCAACTATCCATGGCTTGAAAATATTAAAATAAATAAATAAATCCAAAAAGCAAACCTTGATTTTTGCCATTTTATATAAGGGAAACCATTTTACTATGTCATTGTCTACAATTGGACTTGAGCATCCAAGGATTTGGGTATCCATGGGGGGTCCTGGAACTAAACCCCAGCAGATACCGAGGGCCCGCTGCACAGGTATGCTTCAGTTAACAAAGCCTCCAGCAAAGAAGCTCCTTTTGACAAAGTCTTTTTATGCCCATCCGGCCTCCCCTTTTCTTCCTCATCCTCTGACTAGCTGCAGGCTATTTGCAGCATTGGCACTGAGTGAATGATGGAGGCTAAACATGGACTTTTGGGGATGGGCTGCAGCAACGTGTTTGCAGTAAACAATGCAACAAAGCTTGAGCTGGGAAAGACCAGGATTCTGCTCTAGGCAATCCTACTATAGCGGTGTGTGCCTGCCTACAACAGGCAAGGTAAACAGCAGCTGCCGCCAGAATCCCTTACTGAGCACATGTGAACAGAGAGGAACAAGAGAAAGCAGGTAAGCCTCCCTCACCAGCTACTTCCGGCACATTTTTTAAAAGCCTAGATATCTAAGTATGGTTACCAAAATAGAAATCAGAAGAAGAGCAGAAGATGATGAAAGAAAGAAAAACACACCCCTCTATGCGCTTTGGAAGAAACATTAAAGTGGTCTCTAGAAGATCCATAATGTTTTTGTTTTCTTATCTAGGGCTTATCTAACTTGGTTCTTTCATTTCAAATGTGCATACAGTGGGCCCCGTGGATACCAAAATCCGTGGATGCCCAAGTTCCATTATATACAATGGCGTAGTAAAATGGTGTCCCATATATAAAATGGTTAAATCAAGGTTTGCTTTTTGGATTTACTGTATTCAATGGGTCTTGGGTAGCCGCAGAGTTTTCTGCCATCCCTTCTGCCTTTTGAATGGACAGTTCAGGGGTCCAAATTGGGACCACCTGCAAGCCCAGTGTATGTTTTGCTGCAAAGCTGTGGCCTGGAACCATGTGGAACACATGCCTCTCCTCCATCTTTTCGGTCTTAGCGTTTTCTAGGATGGGGACTTGTTTCACTTTATTGCAGCAAAAACAACAAAGAATCTTGTGACACCTTAAAGCCTTAACAAGATTTGTTTGAGGTGAGTTTTTGTGGATTATAGCTCACTTCAGTCCTGTATCAGTCCATGAAAGCTCATGCCAATTCAAACCTGTTAGTCTTTAAGGTACTACAACCCTCTTTGTCCTTAGCATCCTCCTCCAGGAAGTTTAGGAGACCCGTGTCTCCCTTTTTGTTTTAGAATGAATCTTTCCAGCCCTTGGAATTTTTTTTTTAAAATACAGCTCTCACAATTTAATAGACCTGCTGGCAGGCGTATTTGGGGAGCTGTAGTCCCTGCAAAAAGTAACATTTTACAAGCTCAGGGTCTACATAAAATCAACTACCCAGAATCTAAGAATGGTGCCGGTTGAAGGATTAGGGTATGTCCAAAAAGTCACGTCACAACATGAAATCATAACTCTGCTTGGAGCAGTCTTTGCAATGTGGCTGGCCAAACTGGATGCAAAGGGAGGTGGTTTTGCAGTAAAAAAAAAACCCTATATTGTGATTGGTGAGATCCAAGTACAGTACTCTGCTTTAAGCCTTGGCTCAGCTCCTGAGTCCTCTTCCGTTACTGCATGTGTAGCACACTGACCCTGGGTGTGTGTGTGTAAATGATACAGTTATAGATTCTCTGCAGAGCTGGGGGCTGCCCCAATTTTTGTTTGTAGGCGAGCAGACAAGCAAAATGAGGGTTTTTCCCCCTCTCCTAAATAAGAATTCTGCCCCTCCATGAAATTTTCCTTTAATCCCCAAATTTCTAGCATTGCATTCATACCTAGAACTCTTCTATTTGTTGTATTCTCATTCCCTTTGTCACTTTAACTGTCTCCTTTTCTTTGGATGCCGAAACTCTTGTACCTAAATGGCCAGGTAAGTTTTAAGTTATTGCAATGCTAGAATTTTGGGGACTGATGGAAAATTTTGTGGGGACAGACTTCTTATGGGGGGATAACAATGCATTCATTTTGCCATCCCACTGTAGCTACATGCCATGGAGAATCCATAACTCACATTTACCCAAACTCAGGGTCTGTATGCTACAAATGCAGTAAGGGAGGAAGATTCAGACACT
Source organism: Gambelia wislizenii (assembly GCA_030847615.1). Classification (NCBI taxonomy): domain Eukaryota; kingdom Metazoa; phylum Chordata; class Lepidosauria; order Squamata; family Crotaphytidae; genus Gambelia; species Gambelia wislizenii. Next base: position 40,019,872 of record JAUMIR010000007.1, read on the forward strand.
GAGCTGAGGCTGAAGGCAGAATTTCTTGTTGTTGTGTGCCTTTAAGTTGTTTCCAACCTAAGGTGAACCTATCACAGAGTTTTCTTGGTGAGATTTGTTCAGAGGGGGGCTTGCCTTTACCTTCCTCTCAGGCTGAGAGAGTGTGACTTGCCCAAGGTCACCCAGTGGGGTTTCTATGCCTGAGCAGGGATTCGAACCCTGATCTCCAGAGTCCTAGCCCAACACTCGAACCACTACAGTATACCACACTGGCTCTCAGAGGTAGAGAACATCCCTTTTATCCTTCCTCCCAATTTCCTCCCCTCCAGCACTGATTTTTAGATGGCAGACTCCCCGAGCCAGCGCCTTGTCTTCATGCTCAGTGGAGCATTGTGCACAAAAATTGTATGTTATAAATAATCACCCTAACAGCGAACCATAACGCAGCGTGCAGTGATGGTGCTATATATAAATATTCATAGACGTGCTGTGAACTGCCCATTCTTAATCAAGTCTCAAGGGAGGACATCGTAGCTTTCCCTTCTATGGACTTTTTTCCTCTCTCCAAAGGGACTTCCCTATCCTTTCCTTTTTTATCCCCTTACAGATGCTGTTTTTCACCCCTCTGGCACGCATATTATTGTGTGCCTTTTCCCATCTCAGCTTTCCTCTCACTCACCCCACCCTCTGCCTCTTTGCAGTGCTCTCATCTTCCATTTGCAAAGAGAATTGTCTTCCTCAACTGGGCCAGGCTAAAGTGTCCTGTTAGTTTCAAGCTGGATGGGAGATTTCCCCCATGTCTGTCCGTGGGGCCCTCCCCTTTGGACACTTTAAATTATCCATTTAGGTCCTTGGAGAGGGCTCTGGGAGGGTGCTCCATCACGCTTTGCTTGCTGGCGAGAAGACTCCTCTCCTCCTGACTCTTTCAAAGCAGGCTAAATATGGTGAACCGAAGCTGGGCACCCATAAAACTTGACTCTCTCTTTGTGTGAGTCAGACTGCATGCTTCTCCCATAACCCTGTGCCCTCTCCTTGCAGCCTATTTGCATGGGCATGAGAGAGAAACTTGTGCGCACCCAGGGCTGGAAATCATTTGGAAGGAGGAGATGGATGCAGAAATCTTAGAAAACCCAGAGCCGTGCACCTTGTTATCTTTTTGGCATGTGCCGGAACAAGAATTGCAGCTAATATTTTTGTTCTCTGCCAGAGGTATGGGAGGAGTGTAGATGTACTATTGTGGCAACTAGAGAACTAGCCATTTTTTATCTTAAAAATTTCCTCTTTTTTAGCGGTGATTGTAGGGGCTTTGAAGGCATGGTTAGGAGGGCAAAATGCACATTCTAGAGTTGATTTTAGGCCCACCCACCTAGGGTGACCAACTCTCGGCCATGAATTTAAGGGAGATTAAGTCACGACAAATTTTGTGCATTTTTAGTGGTGTGGCATCACTCTAGCAAATGTTCATTGGTATAGGATTACACGGTCAATGGCCAGGCCATATTGTTTAATATTTTGATTGGCTTTATATGTTTGTATATGCATGCACTATCCAGGGAACTTAAACAGCAACAGAGGCAGCAGCAGCAGCATCAACAACAGCAAAAACTATTCTAAAAAGATCCAAAGCACTTTAAAGAAAACTGAAAAGAACCCTTACAGATATCTTATTAAAACAAACACACACTCACCCACACACAAATAAAAAACCTTTATATACAGAGATGCAAAAGCACACACATACCCCATTCCCCCCTTTTACAGTGGCATGCAAACATACACTTCCCTTTCTCACATGCACACAGATGCAACAACACACACATACCTCTCTCCTCCTCTTCCTCTCTCTGTCACAAATGCACAAACACACACACACACTCACCCCTCTCTGACATAAATGCAAGCACACACCTCAAGCCTTCCTGGCTTGCTTTTTGATGATACACACACATGAAAAATATCCAGCCTTCATGGGTTCCCTCTGTGCTCCCGCCTTGCTTGCCCTTGACATCTGAATAGAAGAAATAAAAGGTCAATAAGGGAGCCCTGCGGATCCATTTTTTTTTTAAAAAAAAGCTTTTTATTAAAGGGTGATCCCAGGAAATAAGGGAGAGTTGGTCAGTCCACACCCAACCCCAAATTGTCTCTTTCCAAGATCCAGTGTTTAGAAGGGTCCGCTGGGGCCTACAGCAGGTATGAAACCAACAAAGGGTTACAGGTAGTCGGTAGACAATTCCTGTCCCTGGGGCCCTTTCACGCTGCCCAAATATAGTGCTATGTTTGGACTGCGATAGCTACTAGAGTTGCCACAGTGAAAACTGGAGAGGACTCCTGTATCTTTAATTGTGGCATAGAAAAGGGAATTTCTGCAGGCATCGCTTGTCACCCAACCAGGTAATAAGCAACAACGACTTGAAATTTCTTCTTCTACACAACCATTAAAGGTACAGGAGCCCTCTCCAGTTTTCACCATGGCATTCCTAATGGCACCATCCCATAGAGTCCTGGGGTTTGACGTATAGGGAGGCATCTATAGAATTCTCAGCCAGAAAACTCTAGTGCCTCCCCAAATTACAAATCCCAAGCTTGCATAGGATGCAGCTATGGTGGTTAAGGTAGAACAATAGCAGTACAATTGTGTAGTGTGAATAGGCTCCCGTAAATATCGTCACCAGCACATTGACTTTTCACATGTTTTTTTTTCAGCGCCGAGTTAAATATAGTTTTGTTTAAACTGAATTACATTTTTATTTAAACAATTCTTAGAAGTAAGTTGATGTTTGCTTTTGTCTTTTTTTTTTTCCAGGAAGGCTTATAAAGATAAATCTTCCTGGATAAAGTTTACTTTTGTGAGGAAAGAAGGCCCTCATTCTTTCCTTTGTGGAATACTTTCCTACATGCCTTAAAGGCATCACATCCAGTATAATCTTGGAAGCTAAGCAGGGTCATCCCTGGATAGTACTGTGATGGGAGACCACAAATGAATACCAGATGCTATAGGGTAGATTTCAGAGGAAGGAACTGGCAAAACCACATCTGCATATTCCTTACCCTATGAAATTCATGGAGTCACCATAAGTCAACAGGCAGCTTGAAGGTACATGCATCTTGGATTGTACCTACCTTGTGAGGAGTTTCCCCATTTTCCCCATTGTATAGATTGGGAAAACAGAGGATGAGCATAGTGACTTTGCCCAAGGCTATGTGCAGGGTCCTAAAGCTGAGGTAGGATTTCTGGCTATGTAAGCATGTCCATTAGGGTTAGGGTTAGGTCCCGTCTACACGATTTAAATAATACGTACGGCGTGCGGAAGTTCGCACTTCGGTACAAACGGCCGTTCGGATGCACACGGATGCAAAAGAGGGGGGGGCGGATTTCCACCATGAAATACGCACACGCGGCGTTCGGGAGGGAAAGCGGATCGTGAAGAGAAATCCGTATGTCGTTCGGATGGCTGACGGGTCTGTACGGTCCGTTCGCACACATACGAACAGGCAGGGTAATCTGATTGGCTGGCCGAGTACAGGGGGCGGGGCTAGCACAGAGGGGAATTGAGAGCGGCCGCCATGTTGGATTCCCGGCTAGCGAGAGTCCGGTAAGTCCATGAATTTATATGTTTATTTATTTTTATTTTATATTGTAAATACGGAAAACTGACTGTCCGCAAAGCAGAAACCTTATTTTAAAAATAAAGCAGCAGGAGATTTAAAACTGCCGCTTGGCTTGCTCGCTCCAGCCAGCTTCGGGAAGAGGGAGTCATACGGAGTTTAGGGGGGTTAAAAATCGTATAGCCGGTTCGTATGCATACGAACGACAGGCTGTTCATATTTTTTGCACCCCATACGGATTTTTTTATGATCGTATAGCCGCACCCTTAGAGTTGTCTCAGTTGTCCAAAAAGGATGGAAAACTCTTACAGCATAGAGATGACCTGCCTTTTGATCTGCTGTATGCTCTTTTATTTGGATAAATTATGGTGCCTGTACATACAAACAATTACTACACATCATTGTTATTGTTGATATCTGCCTTCAGTTTGATTCTGACTTAAAGCAACCCTATTCTGGTTTTTTTCCCCTGCAAAATTTCTTCCGAGGAGTTAGTCATTGCCTTCCACTGAGGGTTTGTGACTTTCCCATGGTCACCCAGTGGCTTTCCCCGGCTGAACTGGGATTTGAACCTGGTCCGCCTGAAATACTCTTAAGGCACCAGCTCCCATCTGATCTTGGAAGCTAAGCAGGGTCAGCCGTGGTTGGCACTTGGATTGGAGGCTGCCAACGGATACCAGGTGCCATAGGCTATATTTCAGAGGAAGGAAGTGGCAAAACCACCTCTAAGTATTCCTTGCCTAAGAAAACCCAGTGAAATTCATGAGATCGCTGCAGGCTGCTTGAAGGCACAGACACACATACACTCCTCAAACCACTGCACTACACTGGCTCTGTACTGACAAACATTTTATATGGGCTTTAACTTGGGCATTCCTCTAGGAGTTGTTAAAGCAAAGATAGACATCTGATCATTTAACAGTTAAATTTTAACTGGAGTCATTGCCTCACCCTGCCTGACCCCATGCTTCTTATTTCTACTCTCCAGGCCTAAACCCTCTCCTTTGGAGGTCTTCTGCTATTGTTCCCCTACCCTAATGATTGGTTGGTTGCTTTTGATAGAATTTCCTGAAAGCAACTAAAATATGAGCAGCCAAATTCTGATCAGAGGCTCTGTTGTATTTCTATGCTAGATTGTTCACTTTCTTCCCTGCTTGTATTAGCTCTATTTAACTACCTAAGAGCTAATGAGTATTAAGGATACTCTTTCTAGGAATGGAGATATCTGGATACCCAAACTTTAGGGGAGCAGAAATCTTGAGGTGCTAATAAAGGAAACAGAATCCACAAAATCCTTTTTGCAGTGGCTACTGTTCAATGAGTTTTTCTTGCACAAAGTTCTAGGTTTGTTTTGTTGTCATTGTTTGGGGTTGGGTTTTCTTGTTTCTTTTTGTTTTTTGTTTTGCAAGCTGTAGCCATTATATCCGAAGCAGAGCTTGACGAAGTTACTTTGGGGGATTATCATTTCCAGGTTCTTCCAGCCAGCATTCTGGGAGTTGTAGTCTAGAAGATGAACTTTTCTGAGCTCTGATCCTAAGGTGGATCTGATACAGTTAAGATAGTGAAGTGTATCAGATCTGCCTTAGGATCAGAGCTAAGAAAAGTTCAGATATGTGTTCAGTTGGTGCTAGTTAGTAGTGGATTGAGCAATGGACAGAGGCGGTATGTGCAATGGTTAGAGTGTTGGAGAGGGGCTTGGGCATTTCACTCCTCTGCTTATACTAGCTGTCCCTTATTTCCTCATGCCCCTGGAATGCACAGGGAATAGATCCCATTGTTTGACATTTTACAGCCCCTCTCTCCAAAGGTCTCCTTTGTTGCCTGTGAAATGTTTATGTGACAGGTTAATTGGAGGAGGTCACCCGATGTGGGAATGGAGGAGAGCCTTCTGGTCGCATTGGAGACTGTGGACGATCCTGGTTCCCTTCTCCTTTCCTCCGAAACCCATCCCTTCCTTCCTTGAGGCAGAGCGCTTGGTGGGCGTTTTGGAAAAGCGAGAGAGATTTTTTTCAGAGAGAATAGATGCTCTGTTCCTAGCTGGTCTTTTTCTATATCCTTTTGCCCTGGCTTGAAAAGTTCCCTGAAGCTCCTCAAGGCCTTCTGTGCCTTCAATAAAGCCATTGTGTTGGTGGAGCCCACCCCCTGCCTTCTCAAATCGGGGGGGTGGGTGGGGGAGAGGGCAGGCGCCTCTGAACTTTGGTCCAGGCCTCGAGCAGACCACGCAAGCCCTGGGGGCTGAGCGAGAGCGCCTTCTTAGTTCTAAAGAGGGAACGGTGCAGCCAGGCCAGTTTTTCCAATACTAGAAATGCTGTACGTACAAGGGGCAGAGGGGCCTTTTATGCATTCATCCTCTCTTGCTTTTTCTGTCTGACCAACTGCCAATGAACCCAGCCCCTCGCTTTTGCCAACTGGCACCTTTCCCTTCCACGTGCCCCCTGTTCTTTTTTTCCCTGAGAGTGTTGGCAACAGCTGCTCTGATGTGCCGGCCACAAGCTGTGTGCCAACCCTGGGGACAGTGGGCAAACAAAAGGCACGTTTTTCTGACTTGTGCCGAGAGGCGCATGCTGGCCATTCCTGGTCTATGAGCTCACCAGGCTTGCAGGAAATCATTGGTGCCAAGGATGGAGGATTGCGCCTTTGGTGAACTGGTATTCTGACATCAGACCTGGCATGAGTGTGCTGAACCCTGTGCTCCAGCGAGCAGGGAATAAGGCTTAGCAAACAGTGACGAGGCGTCGGGCATTCAGAAACCTGGCAGGACAAAAGAGTTCTGTACAGGTACAGTTTGTCCCTTTGCCAATTTAAATTTGATCTAGTGAGGAAGAGACTTCTACCTGCTTTGGCTCTCTGTCAGCCAGTGCAGCCAAAATGTTTCAGCCAGTCGGGAAGAAAGTCTGCACAGCATGGCATTATGGCTTGAGTGTTGGACTCTGGAGACCAGGGTTCGAATCCCTGCTCAACCATGAAATCCCAGTGGGTGACCTTGGGCAAGTCACATACTCTCAGCCCTCAGAAAACCTTGTGATATGTTCACCTTAGGGTTGTGATTAGTCAGAAATGACTTGAAGGCACACAACAACAAATACAGTCAAACACCCATATCCATTGACTTACTGCCAATACCGCAAACTGCGGATAACAGTGAACACCACTGAAAATAATGGGTCTTCCAATTATACATACCATAGAGTTGCCTTGGAGGATCTAGAAAATGTCTAGAGAGAATGCCTCTCTAGTCATTTTCTATGAAACTATGGTATGTGTTCCTCTTTTTGTGTCCCATGGATAACTGAAACCATGGACGTTGGTTCTGTGGATACGGGGGTCAGACTGTACTGTACCTTTCCTTGCACTGCTGATGATTTGCAGTTTCTTTTTTAATTCTACAGAGAAACCTGCGAACTTAACACTAAATCAGAAATGAGCAATTGCATGGGTGGTGACGTGCCAATTCCCACCCCCATCTGCAGGCTGCACCCCCCCATGTATCAAAATACCTCTGCCTTTCTTTTGAGTCCTTCTCAAAATGGCAGCAGAAAATGAAACTTTATGGTCACCATTTTGAGAGGATCTCTAAAGAGAAACAGAGGTATTGGGGGTCATGTGGATGTTTCCGTGTATTTGGGGGATTTCTGTGTGGTTTGCAGGTGAAAATCATGCTGATTTGGGGGGTGAATTGTGAGGCTGGGGGAACTTTGGAGGACTTGTGAGGCTTCAGGGCCCACAAAACTGGGTTCCAAGAGCCGCATACAGCCCATGGGCCATATTTCCCCCACCTCTGCTCAGGATAGAGGTAGTTTTGAGTTTTCCAGGGGATGAGGTTATATTATAAAAATTGAGAATCAGAATTTATTGCCTGTCCTATTTCCAGCAAACCTATGGGTCATTAGGGTCTAATCTAATGAGCCTAATCGTAGAGTCTGCAGACCTTTCCCTTCTATAACATCCCTGGCAGCTGGTGACTCCGGTGGCGGTGCGAAGGTGCATCTACTCTTGAGTTTTAGTCCAAACTTTAAAGGAATCTATCCAAAGTGGCAAACCCTATGCGCAAAACAAGTTCAGCACCTTGGACACCTCCTTTAAAGTTCACACTGCACTATTTAGACAATGTGACTTGCGGCTTGTCTGGACGGGCAGTATACCCCGTCATGCCCCCATCTTTGAGCCCTGCAGTTCATATGATGCAGGACATTTGCCCCGTTTGTCCCCGGGCAGTTCTCACCACCCCGGCACAGATACAGGGCTGAGATGGGGGGTAGTGGAGTTGGCCCTGAAATATCATTATAAGAAAATACCTGGTTTACTCTGTTTCTGCCAGGAGGAAATGGATTGGGCCCTGTGTGTTTGCAGGAGCCTGTCCCGGCAGGCCAACCCTCGCTGCTGCCACTTCCTCCGTGGCTTTCCTGGAAGGCAGGAAGCAGACCTGCAGCATATGACCAAGGCTGGCCCCATGCAGGGGGCCTTGATCACAGGTTGTGGGGCTGTTTCCGAGACAGCGAGATGGAGGCTGCAGCAGCGACAGGCCGCCATGCCCATCAGGACTTCCTCCCATTCCGTGGAGGGAACAGGGGAACAAGAGGCCCGATTTGTGGCCAAGATACCTACACTGGCGAGGAGCCGGCTCATTACTTAAGTGGCTTCCCTACACAGTTACATAACAGCAGCCCTTTACTGGATACAACATTACGGCATTGCCCAATTCTAATACCCGTAGAAATAAGTCCACTTATGAAGACAGAAGTCTCCAACAGGATTCTGGCCATTCTCTGCAATATTTGCTTGGGGTTTTTTGCACAGAAATCAGAATTCCTATGCAGAAAATAATATTTCTGTGCAGAAACATTCTTTCCTGTACAGAAAATGCTGTTTTCTTTGGGGAAAACCCCACCCCACATGTGGGTTTTGCACAGAATAAGTCCCAAACAGCAAAGATTTTCTTCAGACCAGGATTCACCTAGAAGCATGGTTTTTTTGTTTTTGTTTTACCATTTTCTAAGTACTGTATTTACCATTTTCTAAGTATTTTCCATCCCTAGGCAGTGAAGGTGCAGGTTTGGGTCTGGGAGTTGTATTGAAACACAGGCCTGAAACCAGAGTTCATTGATAATGCACAGCCTTTAGACTGTGAGATCGCCTACAGGAACTTGGAAAGTGATTTCTTAGAAATCTGGGAGCTCTGCCTCATCCTGTAATATGTGATTCTTCATAAAGCTATGAGACTGCTTGACCTTGGGACAGGAATAGCTTTGCTGCGGTGGAGGTTTATAATGGTCTTACGGCTAAATGTCGGGGATATTGATCCTGCATTACAGTAATGGGGTTGCAGGAGCAGCTCAGAAAGAGCGGGCTTCATGATTCTCCCTCTCATGAGGAGACATGGCTCCTTATCTCCGCCGGATCATAGTCCATTAAGGCTTCCTTGTAGCCGACCTATGCTCCGGCTGTCCGCTGTGGCTCAGCGAAGGCTTCCTACCTTTTCTAACCCGTTGCTAAGTTGGTCTGAAATGGTAGAAATTTATTTAGTTCTTATCAGCGCCTGGAATTGTTACCTTTTGGGCTACCACTCCCATCATCCTCCCAGCCGCTGGCTGGGAGGATGATGGGAGTGGTAGTCCAAAACATAGTAGGTGGTTGTTCTTGTTGGGTGATGGGAGTTGCAGTAAAAAGGGTAACATTTCCAGGTTCTGGTTTCTTATGGATTACTTTGGGGTGACTTTGGCAGATCTAGGAATCCAATTTACTGCCCTTGGAATCCCTCCCAAACTACCCCATGATGAAAATAAAGCCCCAAACAAATGGAAGTGGCTGAAAGTCCACTCCAGGGTCTGAAAAGTAGGACATTTTTGATGTTAGAGAAGGGGGAGCCTTCTGACTTTTTAATAAGCTGTACTTTCATTCCTGGAGGTTTCACAGAGAGGCAGTTTCTTAAGTGAGATAGATATAGATTGTGTTACTGGATTTCCTTGCAGTAGCAAAGCATGTTTGTTTTGACACTAAAGGTTGCCCCCCCCCCGAGTATCCAGGGAACTGGTTATCCATTATCCACAGCTGAAAAAATAGGGACATGTACCATAGAGTCATGCTGGAAAATGCCTGGAGAGGCAGCTGCTCTAGGAATTACTAGGTCCTCCAATGCAACTCTATAGTATGTTTGTACCTGAAGTCCTTTATTTTAATAGTGTTTGCTATTGGCCGCGGTTTCACTTATAAACAGTAAGTCCAGGAATGTATCCCCCTGCGAATATGGAGGGAGGAACCCCTGCAGATGTGTGTGTGGGGGGTCAACAACTCGACCCATCACTTTTAAATCGAATCCTTGTAGCGTTCAATTAACAGGGCAAGCTCAGACTTTTGGAAAGAGTCTGGCTGAGGGATTCTGGAAACTGCACTCCAGAAGAGAGAGAACTTTCCTAGCATTGCATCTCCCTCTCTTTGCTATAGCACTGACACATTTGTAGCCTTCACCTGTCATCTCTGTTTGCTAAGCATGCATTTCTTTTGGCACACTGCAAGTGTGAGGCCGTTTTTCCCCTGTCTCAAAGCTTCTGGTCTAGGGGTCACTCCCCTTTACTGCCAAAATCTGTTGCATCATCCTGAAAGCAGTTTCCTGCTTTGAATGGGTCAGGTCTTTATCACCTTGTCCCATTCCTGATGACAGTTACCCTGAACACTCATTGGTTTTCATACCTTTTGCATTTCACTTTCCCCACATCCTTGCCCACTCCAGCAGGCACATAGATAATCTACCAACCTAAGCAGTATTGCAGGCATCTGATGAATACACCCTGATCCATTAAGATCATTCACAGCTTGTCCCCTTAAATTTTATAGCAGCAGCACAAAACTTTGCCCCTTTTAAGGTGATCCATGATTCCCTATCCTCTATTAGATATTTTAAGTAATAGGCATCACCTCTGCCTGGCATTCGTTGCACGATGGGAGTAATGTGTGCAAAACGAATGTCTCTGTAGAAATTACAATATAATAGGACATGTGGAGTCTTCATCCAGCACTGAAACCACTACACCACACTGGTTCCTCTTCTGGTTTTGCAAGGGCATCGGTGTGTCACTGCCTTGGGATTTACGTTGGTGCATGAGCCATTCATTTGTTCTGTTAGTTAATGAATAAAGGCAGATTCTTAAATGAACTGTTAAGAAATGATTTGTCACCTGTGGAGAAACTGCCACTGATAACAGTATGTGAGCTAGGCGTAAAGCATGCTTTGTGCTTGCTTGGCTTTTTCTTTTCATGTGGGGGAGGAGATTGTGCCATTGGAAAACCTGCTTTAAAAATAAAACACTGTTAGAGTGTTAGACTGAGATTTGGGAGATCCAGGTCAAATTCCCCACTTGGCCATCAGGCTTACTAGGTGACCTTGAATCAGTTGTTCTCTCCCGCCTTCTGTTAGCCTCACCTACCTCACAGGGCTGTTGTGTGTGGGGGATATGCCACCTTGAGCTCAGTGTGGCACCAGATCCTGTCTGATCTTGGAAGCTAAGTAGGGACAGGCCTGGTTAGTACTTGGAAGGGGGACCACCAAGAAACACCAGTTACTGTAGATACAGGTATATCTGTTAATGAAGTAGATGTGTTTCTGGGCATTCTTTCTTTAGCAGAAAATTTGGCACCAAAGACCAAAAAAAACAGAAGAAATAGGGACAGGTTCCTACATCACTAAAAAAAACCCTAGAATTGAACCTGTTTCTGCAAACTTTTTATTCAAAATTAACAATATGCACATGGGAAATGAAACAGCCCGGTCTGGTGACCCTTGCATAACTAAACAATAAAAAATTGAACCTTCTAGAGAGCACCTGAAGGCGTCTTTCAAGACGCTTCTGCCACCATCAGCTGGATGGCATTTTCTTTCACAAGCCTCTGCTTCTATTAAGATTTCCACATTGTGGCCAAACTTGCAGAGCTATGCTTTTTAACCCTCCTGGGGTCTGGGGATAGCGTGTCAGGCAGGACAATCTCCTTTTATCTCTGTTTTGCTGCTTACGTATGCTCAGAAAGGCATTCTGGAGACAGCTTGTTTGCCTTGCCTGTTGTAGACAGGCACACATGGGCACAGTGGATCGATTAGAGGAGAATCCTGCTATTCCTTTGTTGTGTGCCTTCAAGTCATTTCCAACTTCTGGTGAACCTAAGGTGAACCGGTCACAGGGTTTTCTTGGCAAGATTTGTTCAGAGGGAGTATAGTGTATCTTTGCCTTCCTCTGAGGCCAAGAGAGTGTGACTTGCCCAAGTCACATGGCTGAGCAGGGATTCGAACCCTGGTCTCCAGAGTCATAGCCCAACGCTCAAACTACGGTACTACACTGACTTGGACTTTATAGCATTGTTTACTGAACACATGCTGCAGCAACCTGACACCAAAAGTCTGTGTTTCTCCAGCCCTCCTTCACCTCTTTCCACATGCTGATGCTGCTAATAAACTTCCAGCTAGACAGAGGACACGGAGGAAAGGCAGACTGGGCAGGTGTGAAAGGGCTTTGTAAAAATTGCTGTTAAAGGCTTTGTTAACTGAGGTATACCTGTATATTTCAGAGGAAAGCAATGGGAAGCCACCTCCAAGTATTCTTGGCTAAGAAAACCCTGTGGAATTTATGGGATCACCATAAGCGGGCAAGCGACTAAAAGTACCACTAGACTCTTGGTTGTGGTTTGTGCTGCATCAGACTAACATGGCTGCCACCCTGGAAGCATTTAAATAAAGATACTTTAGTAGATGTGGCCCGTCCTAAGTCCATGGTGCCAGTTCTCTGTACTGCTCTCTTGATAGATTGCCAGTTTCATCCTTTACTCCATTTAATCAAATCTCCAGTGAATGCTATGAGGTGAGCAGTCACTCTTCAGCTGATGCAGCAAGAAAAGGCAAACTTTATCCTACCAGGACAGTCCTCCTTCCAGCCTTCTAACCTTGGGGAATAGGGACATGCGTCCTTTATGAGCACTGTCTCTTCTGTGGATCTCTTTTCTCCACAGATTGGAATGGAGGAGACCTTAGGTATGGGGGTGGTCTTCTTCTCCACCTCTGTCTGGTTACTCTTATATACTGCAGTATGTTCTACCCCCCCCCATTTCTGCCTCTGCTCCCTGGGGCCCAATCCTAGCACCACTGATCAATTCAAACCCATTACTCTCTTCTGGAGTCCAGCCAGAGGCTCCATTACTCATGACAAGCAGGAAAGAAGCCCAACCACCAGCTCACCTGTGAGCTTCTGTTCCATCCTCCCTAGTTCCTTAGGGATATTTTTAGGGTGTATAGAAGGGGGCTGAGAGGATGGGGTGGGTTGTGGAGGGAGGGAAATACCTGGACTGTCAACTCAGCAAGCTTTCTTTCTGTTTTTTTTGGGGGGGGGTGTTGCAAATGATATCTAGTTTCAGCCTAGCCATTAAAGTGAGTTAGGCTTTTGCTCTCTGCCCTTATGACATTGAGGCAGAGAATGCAGAAGACTTGTGAGTTGTGGGTAGGTCTTGTTTTGGATGTGCTCAGATGACATGATTCCCCCACACATGTCTTTCATGCCATCTGTGTGACTGCCAGGGTGGAATCTATTGACTTAAGGCCAACTTCCTAGAGTTGCTCATTGAGGACTTGTCTATACGAGGCTATCCTGCAAATCAAGATGGCGGGTACAAGTGAATGACTGGCATTTTTGTTGTCACCAGTTGCTGCCCACAAACAGTATTTTTGTTAAATCATATCCAAGGTGCAGAAGTACAATATTCCACTTAAACAGAAAAAAAGGCTGTTTTGTTGCCTCAGCGCACCATCGCTATGGTACAAATCCAACATGGTGATTCCAGGCACTTGCCTTGCCAGCAAGCTTCGCCCTTGCACATGGCCAACCAATCAGCATTCCACTTCTACTCTTATCAGGAATGTGCAGAAAAGTGGATTGGCTATCCCAATGAGCGGGAATGTGCATTTCCTTTGGATTTTTTTTTTAATACAGTAAAAGCTGCAGAGGCTTTTCCTGTGGAGTTTTTGGCATTTTGGGCCTGCCTCCTTCCAAATACGACAGATTAATGTGGGATCCCATTTAGACAAAATGTATTCTCCTCAAATTATATGGGGAAATATGCCTGGAAACTAATTCCTGTAGCTGTTCATGAGGTTGGATATGTTTAGCCTAGACAAGAGAAGGTTGAGGGGTTCTATAGTGTGTGTCTATATGTGCCTTCAAGTCGCCTGTCGACTTATGGCAACCCCATGAATTTTGTAGGGTTTTCTTAGGCAAGGAATCCTCAGTGGTGGTTTTGCTAGTTCCTTCCTCTGAATTAGAGCCTACAGCTCCTGGTACTCATTGGTGGTCTTCTATCCAAGTACTAATCAGAGCTGACCCTGCTGAGCTTCCAAGATCAGATGGGATCTGATACCTTTGGCTATTTAGGTTCTGGTAGCCATCTCCAAATATCTGGACAGCTTTTGCATGGAAAGTAGAGCAAGATTTTTTTCTGCTTTTCAATAAAGCTTGAGTTGGGAAAGAGCAAGATTCTACTCTAGCCCACCCTCCTGTTGCTGTGTGTGCCTACCTACAACAGATGAGGTAGACAGCAGCTGCCTCCAGAATCCCCTACTGAGCATCTGTGAACAGCAAAACAGAGAGAAAAGGGTAGAGAAAGAGAGAGGGAGGGAAAAAGTGAAAGCCGGTGAAAGACAAAGTTGTCCCTGGATGCATTTTGGAAGAAGACTTCAGGTGGTCTCTAGAATTTCCAAAACGTTTGTTTACTTATGTAGGGCTTACCTGTCCTGGTTGTTTCATTTCACATGTGCATATTGTTAGTTTAGAATTTAAAAATTGCTGAAACACCTTGAACTGCTCTTCTTTTTTATGGTGTAAGTACCTATCCCTATTCTTTCCATCTTGTTTTTGGTACAAAATTGTCTGTTAAACGAGGCTCAGGTACACATTTCATGCATTAACAGAGAGATAATTGCATCTCAGAATGTGATTCATATCAAATTGCCAAAGGTGAAGGACTTCAGAAGGTGAAGCTCTGTCCTTTACTGGAGGCATTTAAGCAGACGGTGGATGCTCTGGGATACTTTACCAGTACTATAGATTAGTGGCTCTTAACCTTTTTTTTTTAACCAGGGACCCCCTTTAAATATCTTTTGTTGCTGTGGACCCCCAGACTTAACTCAAGATTTAAAACCATAATAATAATATATGATGATGATGATATAGTTACACCATCCATGAAACTTCCCCTTAGATACACCAAGTATCCTATAAAGTCCATCTACCAGTTCAACAAATGTATAAAAAATAAAAAAAAAGGGGGGGGGACTTCATTACAATATTTTTGTACCTACACCGTGTATCTTGCTATTGTAACTTTTAACCAATATTCTTCTGATCTAAATTCCAAAAAGAGACGATTTGCATCCAGTCCTTTTCTGCTTGTGTTGTTGATTTAAGATTTATCCAGGCTGTTAGCTTATCCAATTCAATTATATCAATGACTTTTGATTTCCAATCATCCATTTTTGGCTCTTCTTGTTTTTTCCCAACCCTTATGTCGTGTGACCAGACACACTAGAGCGCACACCTGAGTACAACTCCACCCTGGCTATAGTGATGTAAATTGAAGCTGTGCAACCGTTGAACAGGATCTCAGCACTGTTGCCCAAACAGTTGTGATGTGAGGAATGGAAGGAGGAGAGGGTAATTGGAGAGGTCTGGGAGGTTTGCCCGCAGCCTTTGTTGAATAATTAGCCCCTTGTGCGCTGGGGTCTAAGCTCTGGCTCCCCACCTGTTCTCTTGCAAACAGCATCTGGGAAGTCACTTCAGGGGTTGCAGCCAATTTCCTCCTCTTGTGATTGATGGAAACAGCGGCCTGTTTGTGGTCTTTCTGCGTGTCTTGAAGGAAGCACAGCTGCTATCTCTTCCTTCTTCTCCCCTACCCCCCCAAAAAAGAAAGAATAGAAACTCAGGGCCAAATTCTGGGACAGAGCCAATCATGTGAGTCATTGCTAATAGGAAGGGTTTCCACTCAGTTCTGGCCATATTTGTGCCATATGGAAAGAGCAAATGAGAAGATACATGTTTTCTAGTGCAACTAATCAGAGGGGAAATGGAACCAAACTTTTGGGTTACACGGGGTTATTCACCCATAGACGCCCATAGTCGTATGTACAGGCCCTACCTCTGTTAACAAAGCTTCTAACAGAGAAACTCCTTTTTACAAAGTCTTTTTATGCTTGCCCAGTCCCCCCCCTTTCCTATTTGGGTGCATCTACACTGTAGAGATGATGCAGTTTGATACCGCTTTAAGTGCTGTCGTTCCATCCTGTGGAATCCTGGGATTTGTAGTTTTACAAGGTCTTTCGCCTTCTTTGTCAAAGAGTGCTGGTGCCTCACAAAACCACAAATCCCAGGATTGTGTGGGATGGAGCCGTGGCAGTTAAAGTGGTGCCAAACTGCATCATTTCTACAGTGTAGATGCATCCTTTGCCCCTTGTCTAGCTGCAATGTTTTCAGCAGTATCGGCATTGGGAGGATGGTAAAGGAGAGCTAGAGAAATATAGATTTTCATTGTCAGATTATAGTCATCATGTCTGCAGCAAACAATACAATAGCTTGAGCTGGAAAAGAATGGGGTTCTGCTGGGGCCGATCCAACTGTAGCTATGTGTGCCACCTTACAACAGGCAAGGTAAACAGCAGCTGGATCCAGAATCCCTGCTTGTGCATGTGTGAACAGCAAAATGGAGAGAAAAGGGGAATGCAGGTAACCCTGCCTCACCAACCCCCCCACCCCAGCATGTTTTTTAAAAAAGCATACAAGTTTGGCCGCCAAGACAGAAGTCATAAGAAAAGTGGCCTCCAGTGAAAGAAAGGGGAAAAAACTCTCTGGGTGCATTTTGGAAATGGAAATGGATATATTTGTAAACTCTATTTGAAAATGTTTATACCTATGTTTGCTGTATAACACACATTTATATACATTAATATCCATTTGCCACTTTATGACTAAGAATGTTTCTACCAAAGTAAGCTTTAATTCTATCTTCTTTTCTTTTGGATTTCCCTAAATTCACTCAGATTTACAGATCTTTATCTTTACTTTTCTTTAAATTCTTAGCCGATAATTATCTTATTTGTCCATCCTACTTCTCCTAGTACATATTTCTAGTGATGCTAGATTTAATTCCATCCCTCCTGACTGCCAACACTGAATATTTTAATGGAATTGCAATAAATTCTCTTAATTTCAGTTATATATAAATCTGTAAAGAAACTTTCAAGTGATCTCTAAAGGGTTTTGCTTACTTATACAAAGCCTCCCAGACCTGGTTGTTTCATTTCACACATGCACATGGTTAGTTTTGACTAATAAGTTGGCTGAAACACATTGAACTGCTGTTATTTGGTGTGTGTGTGAGAATTGTGATCTCAATTCTTTCTATGTAATTTCTGCCTCTAGTCCCAAGTTTTTTATTAAGGAGGCAATGCCTAGGAACATAATCTGCTTTAGGTTTTTCGTGAGTGTTTTCCAGGCTGTGAGGCCGTGTTCTGGAAGAGTTTGTTCCTGACGTTTCGCCTGCGTCTGTGGCTGATATAAGGGACACCATTTTACTACGCCATTCCTTGAGCATCCATGGATTTTGGTATCCACGGGGGATACCAAAGCAGATACCAAGGGCCCACTCTACTATCACTTTCTGTTTGGGTTGAAAATTGGTTAGGATTTTTTTCCCCCCTGTGTGTGTGTTTAGGGTCAAATGAGAGGGAGTGAATCTACCCAGTCTGCTGCATTTTATGGTGGTTTTGGCTTTTTAGGGCTGAGTCTTCAGCCAAATAAATATAAAAATGTAGGGAGCATGGAGCATTTGAGAGGTTACATGTAGGCTTTGGGCCAAACTTCCCTCACTCTGCCTTAAAGTGGAGTGGGGAGCATCTTTAAACAGAAAAAAAGGGGGGTGACCATGATCACAAACTGGAAAGCAGTTATGATGGAAGGGAAAGTTCCTCTGCCTGAGCTTGAGGGTACTTTGCATTAAGGCTTATAATTATCACCATAGAGGTTGAGTCTCCTTTATCCAGAATTCCAAAATCCAAAATATTCTGAAATCCAAAGCGGTCCACATGGGTGGCTGAGATAGTGACACCTTTGCTTTCTGATAGTTCAGTGTACACAAATTATTAAAAATTTGTGTATAAAATTGCTTTTAGGCTATGAGTGTAAGGTGTATATGAAACATAAAATGAATTTTATGTGTTTAGACTTGGGTCCTATCTCTAAGGTACCTCATTATGTATATGCAAGTATTCCAGAATCTGGGGGCGGGGGGAACCTGAAATACAGAATACTTCTGGTCCCAAGTTATTTCGGATAAGGGATACTCAACCTGTATGTTGTTATTAAAGATCTCCTCCCCCCCACTCACTCTGGTGGCAGCAGCTCTTGTGCAAGTGTGTCCATAACAGGTTTAATAAATATTTAATAGTCATTGTTTCCCCTCCAATGAGTATCCCAAAGCTTGTGATGCGGCAAAGAAAGAATGGGATGTCTGTCAGGGAGGTTCCCCTATTCTCTCTTGCTCCCACCCAATAGTTTCATAGAGAGAGGAAAATAACAATTAAATTTGTTCTAAAACTTTAGCATAAATGTGGCCTAACCTCTCGGCCTCCCACAAGAGAGGCCCACGTAGGCCAAGCGCCTGCTTGTTGCTAGGCAACCCCTACCAGCTATGGAAAATTCATATGGGGTGCCTAATACTTAAAGAGGGGAATGGGGACTTCTTTTTTCCAATTGCATTTGCTGATTAGAAATGAGCCATCTTGGCTATGGTTTTTCTGCTAAGCTTTGCTTTAATTAATCCTGAGTAAGAGACTGGACTTTCAGTGGTCCCTGCTGTGCCAGCGTCTGCTAAATTGGTGTTCCCAATCTTGCCTTTTGGGGAATGTCTATTTAAATGTAATTATTTTTTTTGCAGGAGTTGCCAGAGCTGCTGATCTTGCTCAGGATTCCCAACACTAGGCTAGGCTGTTCAGATTTGGGGGCAATAACTTTGTTATTTTGCTGCAGGAGAGAAGTTGCAGTCTGTGGGCCACATGCAGCCCTTGGACCCCATGTTTACAGCCTCTAAAGCCCCCCCCCAACCAATCTCCTAAAACCTCTCCAATTTCCATTTTTTAATAAATAATTCTTGTTCTGCAGTTTGGGAAATTTCTGCCCAGAAACCACACAGAAAACTTCCCAAATGTGCAAAAACATCCCTCAGAGCCACCTTCCCCCAATACTTGTTTTCCTTAGCATCCTTCTCAAAATGGTGACAGGAAGTGATGCGGTGACACTCCAGTCGCCATTTTGAGCAGGACTCCGAATGAAAACAAAGGTACTTGGCATGCTGGAAGGGTTCAACACCCAGTCTCCACACAGTTCCCAACCCAGTTTCAGCGACTCTGTAGGATCCATTGCCTGGAGCCAAGTGTTTGCATAAGCCGTGGTAAAGAGTACTTCTGAGCATATACTTATCACTGGGATGTTCATTTCAAAACTGAACACTCAACCTTATTGCACATAAAATCTACTTCTCTCCTGCACTGAAGTGTTCTTCTTTTCAACAGCCAGAGAGAGATGTATACATACAAGCAGTGGTTGCTATTATGAAAGCATTGGAAGCCAGAAACCTTTTTCTGACCTACTGCAAGTCACTCAGAGACCATCTACCTTTCCCCCACTCTTGTATTAATTTAATTTTTTTTTTTAAAAAAAATAACCAAGTAGAAGTTGTAGCCACCAGTGATTTATCAGGGGGAGCACCAACGGGATGGAGTGATAAAAAGTAGAATGATAAATTAAGGTGGCTTATTACCACCTTATTTCACAAAAGCTGTCAAGATGGATCTTTTCCGGCAAGCCTTTCCCGAATAGCTATCCCGGCCCGAAGATTCGGCTGCCTTTTCCCTTAAGCTGCCACCGGATTATTCTATTTTTTCTCTTTTTAATTATTGTATGTTTTTAATCTTTTAAATTTAATATTGTTTTAAGGGGTGGGTGGGTTAGGGTACTAATGTAATTATGGGATTTTTATGCTGTAAGCCACCCCGATTGCATTGCAGAGGGGCGGGATAGAAATAAATATTATTATTATTATTATTATTATTATTAAATGAATTTATTGAACAGGTTGCCTGTCTGTTTTACAAGAATTTTAGATTTTGCCAGGAAGAGGTCCTCCTCCTTTTCCCTTTTCACTAGCTTTCTTTCACTTTATAGAAGAATACAGGTTGACTCCCGTATCCACACACTTGGTATCTGCAGTTTCACTTATCCACACCCAAAAAATACATTCTCTAGGCATTTTTAGGTCCTCCTATGTGATTCTATGGTCAACTTCCAGTGTTTGTCTAATTGAAAATAACAGGGCTCCCTATCATCCACGGTTTCAGGTATCCACATGGGGTCTTGAAACATATCCCTGTGGATACGGGGTTGAGCTGTAATTGTCAGGGCAGGAGTGGAAATGGGAGGTAAAAGGCATTGTATCTTGAAAACAGGATCATTGGCGTTGCTCATCTCTGACTTGTCTCTTTTGTTTTAGGAGCGTATGCACAAGTGGAAGTCTTTACACCAGATGTGGTGGAGGCAGAAATTGGGAAAACAGCTATCATCGAATGCCGTTTCTCCCTGCCGGAGAATAGGAGCTACGTTTATGTCCACTGGCACTCTGTGAGTTGAAACTAGGATTTGGGGAAGCTTTTGCCAAGAGGGTATAAGTATCGGTCCCAACCAGACTTGAACATGTATGGAAGCTTTTGAGTAACACCAGCTCTTTGTCACACATACACCATTGGTGGCCTCAATTTTTTTCTCTTGTTCCTACCCCTTTGGCCATTGTAACCGGAGCAGCCTTTTTTTCTGTTTGTAGGTATGGAATTCTCCACTTATTTTGTTCTCGAAGGAAGGAGTAAGTAATTTTAGTGGTGTTCTTCCTACTGTGAGAAAGTCTTCACAAAAAGCACACTTTTCAAAAGCTGTTCACAGTTCAGAACTTACCCTGCGCAAAATGTTCATGTGGTTTTTGCACAGAAAACAGACGGTTCTGCACAGAAAATAATATTTTTGTGCAGATTATTTTCTGTGCAGAAAATGCTATAGTTGAAGACTTACTCTATACAAAAATTTACACTTTTTTGCCTTTCCTGTGCAGGAAGGTTTCAATTATCCATCATCTGGTAATTGTCTCTCTAGGCATTTCCTAGGTCCTACAGTGTGACTCTGTAGTAACTTCCACTGGAAATTAACATAAAAGTTGTGCTGGAGATGCCTCTCTTGGTTCTCCAGCACAGTTCTCTGGGGTTCATTGTTACCCATGATTTCAAGTATTTGCAGTAAGCCTGGGAACGTATCCCCTGCGTATGAGGCAGGCAGCCGCAACTCTTGGTTCCTGATGAAGATTTCTGTATCGTTTCAAAGTTTGCATATTGTTCTCTGAGTACTAGATAGTGGTGTGTTTAAAAAGTTATGATACTTAGGTGTTGAAGAGCATTGTCATTTTTATTTTAAAGTTTTAAAAAGATCATTAAAACTAGTATTTCGTTTTTTAAAAGGTTGAATTAAGGAAAGCAGGGCTTGGCAGTACTGTTCATGTTTCTGGCTGAGGAAGCTCAATAGTGCCACCGTGTGGCAACTCATTCCCTGAACAGTCACTCCAGAACAGGGAAGAAAATCTTCCCCCCACTGCAGCTTAGCCTTGGTTTAAAGAAACTCCGCTAAAGCAAATGTTTGGTTTTTGGAATTCAGAAAATTCTAGGTGGTCCCTCCACTTCAAAGGCTGGCTGCTGCCTATTTAATGTGTTAACGACATGTTGCATTTTAAATAATTTTCTTTAACTGCAGTAATTAATTATATTTTATATATATTTTAAAATACTGCATTTTCCAGAACTATTGGCTCAGGGTAATATATAACAGCCAGAAAAGACACCATATTAACAGTACAAGCCTGGGCATGTCTGCTCAGAGGCAAGTCCTGTCCAGTCATAATTAATCCTGAGTAGTGGGGGTGAAATTTCAGCCATTAAAGAAGGATTCATCTACATAAGGGGAAAAAAATTGGAGTACATTGTAGTAATGGAATCTCATAGCAGCAGCAGTGACACGTCTTAACGGTTTTTCTGGCCTCAGAAGCCCCCATAAACCTTGCATTCCTGATGGTGGCTACTAGTAATTTACTTGTGTTAGTTCTTCACTGCTGCTGTTTTTTTAATTTTTTTAAGTCATCCAAGGAGCAATAGAGCAATTTTTCAATTTTATAGGAAACTGAAACAAAAAAATAACCATCCTATTTTATCGCCTTAGTGAGTGATCGCTAAGGTGAAAATCCAACATGGCGGGAGCAGGGGCTGGCCCTGCTAGCAAGCCCCATCCCTGGCTAATCATCTTTGTGCTCTTTGAATTTCCTGTCGTTCGATAGTCCAAGCGAGCAGGAATGTGCACCCCCTTGCAGTTTTTAAAAAAGCACAGGAAACGCCGCGAAAGCTTTTACCCCATTGTTTTAGCCGTTTTGAGCCCCCCTCTTCCGAATAGTGTGGATTGGTGCAGGAACCCATTTATAATAATAATAAATAATAATAATAATAAAATTGTATTTCTATCCCGCCCCTCTGCAACGCAATCGGGGCGGCTTACAATATAAAAACTCCATAGACACAGTACCCTAGCCCACCCACCCCTTAAAATAATATTAAATTATAAAAGATTAAAACATACAGTAATTAAAAATATATAAATTAGAAAGAAAAAAATTAAAACATACAATAGTAAAACAAATCTGATTGCAGCTCAGAAAGGACAGCCGAGTCTTGGGCCGGGATAGTTATTCAGGAAAGGCCTGCCAGAAAAGATCCATCTTGACAGCTTTTTTAAAGCTGTCTAAGGTGGTAATAAGACGGATCTCGTCCGGCAGGCCATTCCATAATCTGGGAGCGGCAGCAGAGAAGGCCCTCTGGGAGGTCACCGACAGCCTTGTTTTCATAGGCGTAACAGATTCCTCCCAGAGGACCGAAGTGCGCGGGGAGGGTCGTACGGAAGCATGCGGTCCCGGAGATAAGTTGGACCCAAGCCATGTAGGGCTTTAAAGGTTATAACTAACACCTTGTACTGTGCCCGGAAACTAATAGGCAGCCAGTGGAGAGCTTTTAGCACAGGTGTTACATGCTCTCTTCTGGAAACACCAGAAATCAACCCAATTTAGACTAGTAGGATTCCCAGGAAATTCCATGAGGGGTATTTTCACCATTTAGACAACCCCAAAGCTAGACTTCTTTGATGATTGGAAGCAGAGGTCTAGCTCAAAGGTAGGAAACATTACTCTTTTTTTGGGGGGGGGGGATCACAACCCCTAGCATCCCAGTATGCTGGCAGCAGGATCCTGGGAGTTGTAGTCCAAGAAAAGAAAAGAAAAGTTTCCTAGTTCTAGTCAAACTCTTCCCTCTGTCAGTGGGCTGTTGGCAAGTTCTTTGGATGCTGGGGTCCTTGTGGTACAGGTGCTGAATATCTCCCTTGACTTTGGGTTGGCAGCCATAGGTGAGGTGGGTGGATCCAGGCCTGTCTACTTGCTGATCCTTACTCTGACCCCTGGGGTGCTGCCTGCCATGCTTTCTGTCTTATTCCTGGTGTTTCAGATGGAGAAAAATGAACGGAAGCTGATCATCTCCAGGATGAAAAATGTGGAACCAAGCAGGGACCCAAAATTCAAGGACCGGATAAGCCTCACATCAAATTTTTCCCTCAAAATCAGTGACGTTCTCTTGAAGGATGCCACAGTTTACATATGCCAAGTGGGGCTAGGTGTCTTGGGTACTGGCGAGAATCGAACTGAGCTGCGTGTCTCCAGTGAGTAGTATTGGGGCCGTGATCTTATTCACATACTCCCTCCTCAGTCCTTGGGGACTTTAAGATGACTTGTGCCCTCTTTTTTTAGTATAGTGTGTTCTTAGATACTATAGTATGTTCTTAGACATTATTGGAAATAATAAATTACCACTCGCCACCCACCTCGAATTTCAACAATGATATATCAAACTTACATTTCAAAAGTAATGTAACCACTAGGAATGGAGCTATTATTCTATGAAGGAGTAATGTTTTCCTGTGACTCTTAGAAATTTATTTTTAAATAGCTATTTCGATAGTGATCTCTGCTTAAGTTGTGTGCTCATTCCATCACCAATCCAACATTTGTGTGTGTTTTAAAATGAAGAGCAGTGGAAAACAAACAAGTAATGCCCGTTGCATTTTTTTCCGTTGGGGTTAAGGATGATTTCAGCGTTGTGGTAATTATTCCAAATATTACCTGCTTCATCCAAATAGAGGTTAGAAATACTATAGACCCAGTTAAGAAACCATATGTGCAGGCCAAATTTGTACCCAATTATTCATTTCAATATCAAGTATTTTTACAAATGCAAATGAATATAGGGATTTTTATTTTTGGTATACATTATCCCCTCCCACACTGCCATCCCCTTTTCCTTTTGTGCCATGTCTTAATTAGATTGTAAGCCTGACAGCAGGGAACTATTTTGTTGTTCTTTTACAGTGGGCCCTCCAGATCCTGGGCTTTGGATCCACAAACTCAGTAGAATGCAGTTGAGGCAGTGGAATACACTGCCTGGTTGTGTGGTGGAGTCTCCTTCTTTGGAGGTTTTTAAACAGAGGCTGGACGGCCATCTGTCGGGAATGATTTGATTGTGTATTCCTGCATGGGAGAATGGGGTTGGACTAGATGACCCTTCCAACTCTTATGGTTCTATGAACCTGAACCGGCCACAGATCATCACACCCCATATTATTAGATAGGGGCAACTTGAACACGGACATGCTGATGTGTGCACATTCATGTTGCTAAAACCTCAAAAAAACTTTCCCAAGCTTAGCTAGGGTAGAGTAGGGTACTGAAAGATTGTGCTAAAGATGGGCTTTGAGGAGGGACTTAAAAAAAATTAAGAT
Source organism: Gambelia wislizenii (assembly GCA_030847615.1). Lineage (NCBI taxonomy): Eukaryota > Metazoa > Chordata > Lepidosauria > Squamata > Crotaphytidae > Gambelia > Gambelia wislizenii. The sequence goes on from JAUMIR010000007.1 coordinate 40,044,435, forward strand.
GAAGTGCAGTTTTAAGAGTCAGCTCCAGGCAGAGATGTTTGAAGGAGGAGAGGTGTGGAAGGTTGAAGGTGGTGGAGCTGTTGGACAGAGGTCACGGGCAGGATTTCCCTGAAGCAGGAAGACTATGGAGGCCAAACCCACACGACACAAATTCAATATTTTGAAACTGGATTATTTGCCATGGCTCCTTCCTATTGAATCCTGGGATTTGTAGTTTAACAAGGATTTTTAGCCTTCTCTGCTAAAGAGTGCTGTTGCCTCACCAAACTACAAATGCCAGGATTCCATAGGAAGGAGCCTTGGCAAAGGATCCAGTTTCAAACGATTGTTTGTGTAATGTGGATTTGGCCAGTGTCACAGAGCTGGGAGGCATCCTGAGAGCCATATAGTCTAGCCCCGTGCCAATACAGGATAATACGTATGAGATCAGAAGGCAGGGGAGGTAAGAATGAAGAACTTCTTGTCACAGTAGGAAGAGGTCACCACTAGTCCAGGCCAAGGGGGTGGTTGTTTTACCTCTTTCTGCTTCGCCACTAAGCCTGGCCTTGCTGTTTTCCTTTTCTAGAAGCTCCAGAAACTCCTGTGATTCAGAAGACAGACGGTGGCATCATGGCATCTGACTTTGAGAACCACGAGGTAAGAACCATGCCAGCTGTTTGCGTAGCTGTGTGTGGTGGCATCTGCAGTTACAAGGCTGGGTAAATAGTCTGGCATAGGGTTGCCAGGCTGAATACAGGGCAGAGCTCCTGTAGCTATAACTGTTAACAGACCCTGGCTCAGGAAAGGTACCGTCAAGTTCTGTCAAAGTGCTGTGCATCCAGCTACAGGAGCAGAGCCAGACACCTCTCTTCACCCCTTCCCTCGGTCTCCAGTGGCCTTTAAGCAGCCATGTTGCAGGTGGGAGCTAAAAGGTGGGTTGGAGGGGACTGAGGGAGAAGTTCTGCCATAGTTCTGCCTTTGTAGTATCTCTCTCTGATCCAGGATCTCTTAACACTTAAAGCTACAGGAGCCCTGCCCTGTATTCTACCTGGCAACCTTAGTCTAGCAGATACTGGCTGAAATCCTAGCTGGGTGCATAGCTGCATTTATGCAGTTGCACATCCTTCACCTGTCCAGCAGCTATCAAGCTCAAGGAGGGATCCCTGCTGCTGTCACTTACCTGTGGGAAGGGAAGGGAAGAGGAGGCGATTCAGAGAAGCAGCTGGTCTCAGGTTAGTTGTGGGGGATTGGGATGAGGCTGTTCTCTCAAATGGAGTACAGCCACCTTTTCCTTGCCCCAAGAACTCAAGAGTATCTTCATGGTATGAATTGCCACCCCCACTCCCTTCTCCACCAGTAAGCATCAGCAACAGGAATTGGCAGCTGCCAGGCAGAGAAAGGCTTTTGCACAGCGTGTAAGGGCAAGTGAATGCCCCTCTGCTCCCCATCCCAAAGGGGCATGTGCGTGTAAGTCACTAAAAGGATGCCAGCCATTGTCCTATATTTAGGATTCTTTTCTTCCATTTTTTAAAATTTATTACTTTTTATTGTTACATATACTGTACATTGAGAATTTTAGAAACAAGAAAATATAAACAAGTTTTCGTCATTACTTTCTCCATCCATTATATATACATAATCTTGAATTGATTATTTTAAAAATTAAAAAACATTAAAAAACATGACTTCCATCGTAAAAAATAACAAAGGATTTGTTGTTTCTTTGTAGCTTTTTGTATCTTCCTTTCTAATTCCATTTTAAAAGTAGCTAGCCCAGCTGGTAGTTTTGTAAATAATGGCAGTGCCTCTAAAGACACTTTGTATTGGTTACCCCTGGTGAGTTGAGTGTTAGAGCTTCCTTTCACTAGCTTCACCTCTAACAGGCACAGAATAAAGGGGTAAAGGGTGCCCCATAAGCATCTTTAGGCATGTTCAATTCACTTTCTGGTAGATCATACAATGTGGGGAGCCATAGTGCACTATACTCTCAATATGCAAACTTGACTTAGATGTGCAGCTTGGGTTCTTCTGGTGATATAACACTGAGCTCCTTACATCAGGATGAAGAACATGTGATCCTTAGGCTCTTCTTGGACTGCAACTCCCATCGACCCTAGCCCCCAATGATGGAGGATGGCCTTAGCATTATACTCAGCAGAAGCTGAACCTAAAACTAAATCCCAGCTCGAAGTTATTAACAGTGACAGTTAAAAGGCGAGATGCTTGAGTTTCCTAAAAACCTAACAATAGCAACAGGCAGAATTCTCAAGCTATCAGAGTTGACTGTTGCTAACACTGGGGAAGAATGTTGCAGTAAAGAGTGTGTAATTTTGGTTAAACACAATATTACTCATTTCACCACTGAAAATCCTTGGATTTTCATAGGGTGAGATATCAGGCCTGAATTATGCAAGCTACACTCAGAATATGATGCAACAGTTTGCATGAGAATGGCCTGTTGCAAATTTATGGGAATGTTTTTCAATGAGATGCCTGCAAACTGGAATTCATATTGGAATTTGAATCCCAGACCATTATGTTCACTGTGTGACTGTAAGCCCCTAAGGTTATGCCATGTTTTGAGTCTGTTGATTTGTCTCTCAGATTGCAAAATGTATCAGCCGTAATGGCTTCCCAGCCTCAACCATCACGTGGTACAAGGATGATGAACTCCTGACAGAAAATGGAAAAGGTAAGCTCCTAGCAAGGGCTCTAGGGCACTTTATCTGCCAGTCTCCAGGGATGAAAAATTATGTTGCCCCAAAGGCAATCGGAATTGTGGATCCTTTTGAGTAAAGAAGGGTTAAGCATAGAAGCCAGGGCATCACCATTCACAGGAAAAGAACTAGTTTCAGTGGGTTGACGTTTGCCATCAGTAAGCATCTAAGTCAGTTGGTAGCAGCTCTTACTCCTGTCTCTTATTACCTTAACATAGTCTTGCTGGCTGGACCTGATGGGAACTCTTACTTCTCTAGGAGAGAAGGGCCAAGAACCTGAACAGCGGCCTAGGGTACAAAAGTTAGTGGGAAGAACAAAGTATGGGGACCATGGGTTTTTGGCCAAGATCCTATTTGATGTTGGTAATCAAGGAAGAGTGATAGTGGCCATTCAGTTAACATCATGGAGGGAACTTTCCTAGTGCCTCACTGGGGCTAATCAGTGACCATTTGGGTGGTGGGGTGGAGATGCCTTCCAGCTCCCATTGCATAGCTTGGGGACGATTGTTGTACAAGGAGCTATCAAGGACCTCCTTGTGCAACAGCCAAAAATAAAATAAAATGCATGAGCAGTTAACAGAAATCCATACATTGAGTTCGCAGTCCTGGGGGAGGGAAAAAGCAAGTTTGTAGCTTAGAAACTACAAATGTGGATGCCCTGAGCCTTCGCAAGAGCTAGTGTGGTGTAGTGGTTTGAGTGTTGGACGAGGACATTGGGAGACCAGGGTTTGAATCCCCACTCAGCCATGGAAACCTACTTGGGTGATCTTGGGCAAGTCACACTCTCTCAGCTTTAGAGGAAGGCAAACCCTCTCTGAGCAAATTCTGCCAAGGAAATCCCAGGATAGGGTCGCTTTAGAGTTGCCATAATGACTTGAAGGCACACATCAACAACAATAAGCCTTAGCAAAGGCACTTGCAAACTTAGAATGAATCATGTATAGCCATATTTCCCCTCTCTCTCTTAATCTCTTTCTCTGGCCGTTAGACATTGATATCCGCATTGCGCACATCAAAGAGAGCAGTGGGTTGATCACCGTCCAGAGCACCCTTTTGGCACAAGTGACCAAAGAAGACCGCATGGCTCACTTCCACTGCCAAGTGAATTACAACCTGGCAGGGATTAATAAGACTTCCAAGTCAGAGAGCTTCCAAATCAACGTTCACTGTAAGTCTGGGACATGCCAGGGAGGGAGGGAGGGGCTACTGGTTTATGCACTTTTGCTTGGGTTAGTAGATCCACATGAGGAGGTACAAGGCATGTCCCTTGTAATGTCATTGGAGGACACCATAGAATCATAGATGAAACTAACCAAGTTTCTATTTGTTCCACAGACCCTTCTGAGAACATCAGTCTTGTGATAGACGCACAGAGCCCAGTGGTGAAGGAGGGAGACAACGTGAGTCTACGTTGTGAAGCTGATGGCAACCCGGCCCCGGAGTACACCTTCGTCAAAATGAAGGTGAGCACAGGGGGCAGCCGAGGCGGCATTAAGCAGAGCAGATTGTAGAAGTGCTGGAAACATATGACCCAGGAAATATGGTGAAAATGCCCCATTATTATTATTATTATTATTATTATTTAGTTATTTATACCCCGCTCTTCAACCACAGGGCTATCAGAGCAGCTTACAAACTGTTTTAAGCAATAGCAATTTACACATCTACATTGCAATAAGCATCTTCCAATGTGTGTTAGCTAATTGCCCCCACAAGCCAGGTACTCATTTTACCGACCTATGAAAGGATGGAAGGCTGAGTGAACCTTTGAGCCCTCTGGAATCGAACTTACAACGTGGTAGCTTGCAGTACTGGCATTTAACCACTGTGCCACCAGGGCTCCTAGAGAGCATTTGGGGGCAAAAAAATGATTTGTTGTTGTTGTTGTATTATTATTATTATTATTATTATTATTATTTTGCAGGAGTGTGTGTGGCAGTGTGGTGCAGCCCTCCAAGGTCTCCTGGGGGACTAAAGCGGCCCCAAACACTTCCACTATTGCACACCCCTGCCTTTGCAACATGTGCTAGGATTTGTTCTAAAATCAAGGACTAGAACCAGGTTTCTGTCCCCCCCCAAAAAGCTTTCAGAATTCTCCCAAACATGCCAGGAAAATTTCTCCCCTCCATTCTTTGCAGATAGTTGTGTGTCAACAATTGTGAGAAGTGAGACTGTTTAACCAGAGCAGAATTTGAGCCTTGCTGATGGCATTCAAGCTCCTAATGATCTTACTAAAATCCCCCCACCTTTCTTTCTCTGTCTTGTACACTGGAGGAGGGGAATGAAGAGGATCTCTCAGATGTTTCGGGTGGAAAGTTAGCCTTTCATGACATCAGCAGGAATGAAAGTGGCATCTACATGTGCAAAGCCTTCGACTTGCAGATCTTAAGAGAGCTGAACGCTACTGTGAATCTGTTTGTGAACTGTGAGTTGCAATTGTCTGGTTTATGCAGAAAGGAGCATTCGATAAGCCTTCCATTAGTGCTGCTGTCTGATTATTTACAGCAGCTTCAGTTGTCTGATTTTAAAAAGAGCACACACACATAAATTTGCTGATCAGTCAAAAATATACTAAATTAAAAAGATAAGCTCTTTTCAGTCTGAGATACTGGGCAGAGGTATCACAGCAGGCATCCCTGTGGAAGAGGCATTCCTATCTCCTAGTACAGGGAGGAATGCCTCTTCTGAAATAGTACTTGCCATCCATATTCTTGAAAAATATTTCCTCAAATCTCCTGGTGGATCACTAACTAAACTCAGGGTAGGCCTCATGTTCCTACCCTCCAGATGTTGTAGAACTATAGCTCCCAGCATGCCTCACATGGTAGTGGGATGGTATGTGTAGAAGATCCTTCTTTGTGAGGAGGAATAGTGATTATCGCCCGGACTGGACTTGCTCTTGCCCTAGGGATCACACTGCCAGTAAGCGCATGAGTTTACAGTGGGTCCAATCCTGCTCTCATCTCATGAGTTTGTGTACTTACAAGGTATCTTGTTTGCGCCCACTCCTGCCTCATAGTATACTTACTCCCAGGAGCAGATATTTGACTGGAAAGGTTTACTCAGGCTGAGTTGCAAAGAAATGTTTCTGAAGGTGTTTTCTTTTCCTGTTCCTGGGGAATAAAAAGTTCAAACCATGGAGAAGCTCCCGATGAATCTCAGAGCAATTTGTTACTCTTCTTTGTGGTCTCTTGTCAGTCACACATATGGGTCATTCTGCACCTGCATGGGGATCCTCAGAAGCTGCTAGAGCTACATTTTGGCAGTAACCTCACCCCCTCACCCACATGGATATAAGCTGTGCTTTCCCACTGAAATCCAGTTTCTTTTCGTCTTCTATTATGGTGAAATCATTAAGAAGTCTCAGCATTTTGGCATTCTCTGCATTGTCAGTTCTCCTCTCTCCAGAGGCTTATCCTGCATTCTGACCATCACACATTTTGTCTCTTCTGCCTGAGCGAGGATCACACAGTTGACTCATGCCTATATTGCCAGATCTTTACTTGGCAAGGATATGTGATAGAGTTTCCCCCCTTAAAGTTCTTCAGTAGGAAGGAGCCCTCCAGACTGTGACCCTTGTAGCCCATAATAAGCCACTTCATATGGTATTGGTGGCTGTCTGCTCCTGTCTATCTTATATTCAATTGCAACATTCCTCACCATACTCTTAACAGAGATTCAAGACACCACTATTATTGAGGAGACTGTTCACACTCTCCATCTTATTACTGGGATAAAAACCCACCATATTTGTTTGAAACCTCCCCCCATTATAGATGGGATTTGTATTACAACTGCGATGCAGCTCGTGGTGACTGCTGCATGGAGCACCCCCACTCCTGACCTGTCAATTGCTCGTTTCCATACCTCCAAATCCAGGCATCCTACAGCCAAGATTTCTAGGCTGCAGTGTGCCTTGCATTCAGGGCTACTGCTGCTTCCTCCACGAGCACCCATACCATCTCCTCACCTAGCCAGAGAACCTGCTGCTCGACCTCCACTCCAGCCGATCCCAACTGTTCCAACTGCAGAACACACCAACATGACACCACTTCTGCTCAGTGCCCTACTTCAGCCTCCTAAAGGTGTTGATAGGAACATCTCTGCAGAGTTGCATCATTCTGCACTTCCTCCCCTGACCCACTTGTGGGGGATCAAAACCCTGTGTCCCTGTTGGATGGCATGGGCACCTTTTTTTGGAGTAGGTTTCCAGAATGGCTAAGACCCTAGACCTCCAAATTAAAGAGCCTGAGCTACTCTTTAAGAGGATGAAACTCTCCTCCAACAGCTCTCCCCGTGCTTCTGGTGTTGTGGAAGGTGGCACATAATTCACGGCGGACTCTGGCCTCAGTTCCCTCTGCTTCAAGGGGGATCAAAACTCTCTATGAATGTGCTCTGCTTTTCAACCCCTGGCAGCCAAATTTGACCATCATCAAAGTGGCACAATACAGATCCTCCAAAAAGGCCCATGCTTCTCTGGCCAATAAAGAAGGGCATAAGATCGACACTGTGACCCACAAGCAGCTCTGTCCCTTATAATAGCAAATTACTGAGTATGCATGGCTGCCTATCAGTAATTCTTCTGGAATAGGTTGCCCCCAATGATTGATTGCTTGTCAGAGGACGCTAAAATGGCAGCTTGGGTCTTCTAATCTGAAGCGTATAATTTGGCGGCTCAGCAGATTACTGCAGCGAAGCACACAGCAGTTTGTAGTGTGAAGGCCATGGCTAATGCCATAGCTCTTTGTAGACCTGAGTCATGTGAGTTAGCTTGCTGTTCTCCCATATGTGTCACTCACAGAGACCACAAAGAAGAACAGGTTGCCTACCTGTACCTGTAGTTCTTCGAGTGGTCATCTGTGCACTCACACAACCTGCCTTGCTCCCTGCTTCTTGCTCTCCCTTTACTCCAGGCTTCCCACTGACGGACTTGGAACTTGGTTTTGATGGGAACACATGGCTTACATCCATATGGGTGAGGGGGCGGGTTTAGCACTAAGACGCAACTCTAGAAGCTTCCGAGGATCTCCACACCAGTACAGAATGGCTCACATGTGTGCTTGAGTGCACAGATGACCACTCAAAGAACTATGGTTACAAGTAGACAACCTGCTCTTCACAAAGATGGGGGTGATGGGATGGGAACTTGTTTATAGGGCCTCAGGGATATCATTTCTCTCCTTTAGACCTCGATGTGCCCACAATTGCAGTCGCCATGTTAAAGCAGCGCAAACACCAGTGGGAAGGAGACCCCTCAAAGCTCAAACACCTGTCGGAAGGTGACAGCGTGCGTCTTACCTGTAGTGCAACAGGTTCCCAGCCTTTGGAGTTCCAGTGGGAAAAGGTATCCTTGCTTTACGGCTGTTGCTGAGTAATTGGGGTACTTCCAGGCAAAGGCCTCCTAGAGCTCCTGACCAAAAGGCATTGTACCTCCCATTCTTTATCTGAAGGGGTACAATCCACTTTGCGAGATAATTCCAGTACGCAGATAAGCCAAGGCATCCTGGGTATAGCAGCCTCCTGTGTGGAGTCCTGGAAGCAGCCGCTTGAAGGCTGGGATGGGCTATAGTAAGGTGCAAAGCTTAGCTCGGCCCTGGACAAAATCATTTCTTGAGCCATTCCCCATGGGCCACAGTGCTTCTTATTGGCCAGCTGCTTCCAAACTAGAGCAAGGTGGCACAAAGACAGAAATAACCAGGGAAGGGCTGAGAGGTAGTCTATGAGCTGCCCAATTCAGGCATTAAGAAAAATAATATTTGTTACTGATGGTTTGATGCTACTGAATAAATGCAGGAGAAGAATAGCTGGTTTTCTGCATGTGTAAACGTCCAGTTTTCACCTGTGGCTTGCATGGGGTGGGCAACCAGTGCCCCTTCAGGAGTTCTTGAACTGCGCCTCCCATCACTTACTACCTTTGGCCTTGCTGGCTGGGTCTGATGGGAATTGGGAATCCAATAACTTCTGAAGAGCCACAGAGACCATTAAGAAAAAAGTTGGGGGTGAAAAAAGCTACTGGAAAGCTGTTATTTGGCCTTAGAGGAATGAAATCACACCAGCTCTCCTCTCAACCACCCCTTATTCCATCATCTCCTTTCCCTTTCTTACCCATCCACACTTTTCTTTCCAGAAGGGAAAGCTGATTTCAAAGGGACATCAGCTCAACCTGACCAGTGTCACCTACTCAGCTACGGGTGATTACACCTGCCGGGTTGCCATGCCAGCCATCCCTGACCTCTTCCGTTCCAAATCGATTCCCTTGGCCGTTCATGGTAAGTGTTGAACAGAGGGGACTTTTCTCCCTACCCCTCTCCCTTCTATTTTTGGGCAATGGGGCTGCCCAGCATTGACCCACCTCTTCCGCTTACAGCCATACCACAGCTGGTGCCGCAAGAGGACCTCTTGTATGTGCGGGAGGGTGAGCTGCTGAACTTGATGTGCAGTGTATTTTCAGTAACCAAACCCAAAATGTCATGGAGCACGAAAAATGTAACGGTAAGTTGTGTCCTTTTGCAGGGTGTGCTGCAGCTGTGGGCCAGTAGGAAACCCCAAAATGCTTTTTTCAAAAAATTAGCATGTAAGCTATAAAACAAGACAAAAATCCTAGCCAGCCTTGCAAGAGTAGTATACAAATTTCTGTACAAACCCTATCTAAGCTTGGTTGTTACTGTATCATCATTATGTACTAAGAATTCTTTTCATTGCATCTCTGAAAACAGATATATCAACAGATAGTTATTTTTTTCTAGAATTTGTTTTTCCCCTCTCTTTTGGAAGGGTGAAGGGGGTGTGTGTTCAAAACCTTTGATAAATTTAGTAGCCACTCAATATAAATTAGTTTTCTTTATTTGGAAATGAAGAATAGAAGCTTGGATAAGGAGACGTGGATTAATGGATTCAGTCATTGCCTGACTTTCAGTCTGTAAATCAGAAGTGGTTAACTGTGCTGGGAGAGGCAGGGAGTAGTTTTTGCTCCCAAAGTCCTGCCTTGGACAGGCCCCAAGCCTCATGTACCCCCCCCCCCCCGTCCTCACTTCCTAACCATTGCCCACCTGTGCCCACCACAAGAGCCAGTGTGGTATTGTGGTTTGAGTGTTGGACCTGGACTCCGGAAGACCAGTGTTCGAATCACTGCTTTGCTATGAAAACCCACTGGGTGACTTTGGGCAAGTCACACTCACTTAGCTTCAGAGGGAAGCAATAGCAAACCGACTCTGAATCATAAACTTGGTCAAGAAAACCCTAGGATAAGGTTGCCCTAAGTTGGAATTAACGTGAAGGCACACAGTGACGGCAGCGAGTAACAGAATGACAGGTTATTTCTCTTCTGGCGCTTTGTTACTTGTGCCGTTTTGAACGCAGTGTTGTTTCCACACAGTGTGAATTTTCCTTTCCCTCCGGCAGAGCTACATGTCTTCACGGAATCACCAGCACAACAGCACACTCTCAGTCCCTGTCACCAAGGCACTCCTGGAATCGGGAATCAATTGCTCCGCTGAAAACAGGGTGGGAAGAGTTGAGCACCAATTCAAGCTGGAGCTGAGTAAGCTTTTGTCTTCTGGCCTGAGAGCGTGGGCTAACGCAGAGCGAGGGGGCTGCCACTTTATAGAAAGAGTTCGGACAAAGGGATCACAATCGCCTCTAAACTCTTGATTCTAGAAACTGGCTTTCTTCCAATGGCCAAGTTTTCCATCCGGTGCCAAGGGTAGGGGACAGCCTACCCTGCCCCCTCCCCCAGGAGGACTTTTGGATTAACAGTGCCAGCTGAAGGTTATTTCAAGTGGTTGGAGGCCTCCGTGCCTTGCGGTGCTCCTTGCTAAATACAGGTGTCCTCCCCCCCATATCTGCAGGGGATACATTCCTAGATTTACCATGCATAAATGAAACAGCTGATCATAGCAAACCCTATTAAAATAAAGGACTTCCTGTACAAACATACCATAGAGTTGCATTGTAGGACCTAGAAGAAGCCTAGACAGGATGCCTCTCTAGTCATTTTCCAGCACAACTCTGGTACATGTCCCCCTATTTTGTGTCCCTTAGATAACTGAAACTATGGATATTGGTTCTGTGGATACAGGGGACAACCTGTAAATTATATGGCTTGAATCCTATGAATTAGTCCCAACTGGAATAGACCTGTTGACTCAGTTGTCAAATGGAGTCAGCTCATTGGTAAATCTCACTGATTCATTGGCCAGAATCTTCTTGGTGACTTAGGCCAGTGTAAACATAGCTACACAAGCAGTTGGACTTTCCTGGAGGTTGCACAAGCCTAGGAGGTGTTGCCTAGGAGGTTTAGTAAGGATGATCCTTAGCGGTGGGTGGGGAGATGGTGTGATGGTTGTGCATCAGGAGGGCGCGTGGCCTTACTGCCCATTGCTTGATTGTTTGCGCAACAGCACAATCCAGTCCTGCAGCATAGCTACACTTGCATCATTTTATGCTGTGCAGCTGGTGAACACATCTGCTCTGGTTGAGACTAACAATAGGATTTGGGCCTCAGAGAGAAAGGACACATCAAGACTGACTGAACAATCCCAGATTTTGTTCCTTTTCCTTTTGTTTTATACTGGATTAAAATAAACTGAACTAGGAAGCTGGTATAAAAAGTCTCTAATCATATAGGGAACTGATAGAAAATATTCTGGGATAAACAAAATGTGTATGGGTCTCCAAAATAAGAATGAATAGGAACAAAATCTGGGACTTTCTGGTCTTTTAATCAGTCTGGATGCACCCTGTGTGGAGTATGCAAAATTCATGCAGGAATGGTGACATTCAGTTTCTCTTTATTAGATATTCAGAATATTTTAGGGCAGAGCATATACACCCTTGACTGTCAGTGTTAAGTATTGTGGATATTTCCCAGACACACAAGGGAGACGAGGTTGAGATGAACATTCTGAGCAAGGACATAAATTTGTGTCTCCTGACTTGTCTTCTTAAAACTCCTATAGGCCAAGTTCTCTTCTTGGTTGGTTAGGAATGAAGGAAGCCATTCTGTTGGGTGTCAAGGTTAGGGTGATACCAAACTAAGAGCCATACATCTCATACATCTCTCTCTCTCTTTCTCTCTCAGGGCCAGAAGTGGCAGAGCCTGATAACAGGACTGGTAAGTTACACCACACATTTCCAATTTATGAAACACCTAATGCATGCTACTGGTATTCCAGGTGCCATCCACAGGAGAGGAGCTTTTCAGAATGTGTAGGTAGCTGGCAGATTGGGATTGGGTGGCATGGGTGCCTCAAGGCATGATGAGGCAACCTTTCTAGCACTCAGGCAGGTTGAGCCAGATCAGTACCTGAGGAGGGGACCACCTGAGAAGCCACCCCACCCACCCACCCATGTATGACAGCTTGGAGTTCTGTTGTGGATGGAATGCAGGACATACTTGAAAGAAGTGAAATATACAAGGGGAGGACTGGGTCAAGTAACGTTGTTGCTGTTGTCCTGTGCCTTTAAGTCAACTCCAACTTATGGCAACTCTGTCTTAGAGTTTTGTTGGCCAAATTAATTCAGAGAGGATTGCCATTGCCTGTCTCTTTGGCTGAGAGAGTGTGTTTTGCTGAGTGGGGTTTTAAACCCTAGTCTCCCAAAGTGCTAGTCTATTACTCAGACCACAGCACCACTCTCTCTCAATCTCATTAGAATGGGTCACGTTGTGCCTCTCCATTCCGCCCCCTCCAAATTTGGTATCAAACAGGAGCAAGAGACACTCCCTCCCACCCTCTGGATAAACAGACAAGGAGCATCACCCACGGTGCCTGGCCTGTCTCTCCTGCCCCCGACCCACTGCAGATATAATGGATGTAGGGCAGAAGAGTAACAGTTGTTAGTCTCTTGGCTCTGAAGGCCCTAGAGTCTGGTTTGGAGGGGTGCCATTGGCAGATCCCCTTCCCATCTTGGCCTTTGCTGTTCAGATTAGCCCAGAACACTCAGGCTGTACCTCCATTCCTGCCTAAGGCAACAGTCCATGTGGCCGAACCAGTAAAGGGGGATTTCTTTGGCTCATAGAGTGCCAGTATGGATATCCCCTGCCTCCTTAATCTGTGCTTAAGAAACTGGTTCATACAGTGTCCAGAGCCTCAGAAGGAATATAAAATGTCACAGCATGAAGGACATTGGTGAGAGGCAACGATGCTCAGAAGGGCAGTGGGAGGGCAGCCAGGGTCAAAGCCCCTTCTCCTCGCGGTTTGGCCAGCCAAGAGTTCCCCACAGTGCGCTCTTGCTAAACACTTCAGCCCACTCTTTTCCTCATGTTTTGCCCACCCCAATTTGCCAGGGAATGGAACTTCTGGAAGGGCGGAGGAAGGGACAGCCGGAAGCAGCCCGGAGACAGGTATTAGTTTCACTTCTTCTGGGACAGCCTTAGGAATTGGTGGTAGAGGGGCACCAATCCGAAGGCCTCCCTTACCAATGGGATCAATGCATGCTCCTTCTGCCTTGGGGTTGGCCGGTCTGTGAGTACAGACTCAAAGGCCATACGTACTCAGAGTCATGTGTGTGCTTTGAAAAAGGATTGCACCAAAGCGGTCTTCATTACATTCCTAGTAAAGCTGTAGCAGCTATGTAAATAATTCCTTATTGCTCTTATTTTGTGTAGTTTTTTTTAAATTCCTCTCCTAATTTTGGAGAAAGAACAAGATTGTGATGGCTATGTGCTACCTCCAGGTATCAGAGGCAGTGTGTCTCTGAACACTGTCAGTGGGGGAGGTTTATTGTCTTTTTATGTTCTGCCTGTGGGATTGATTGGCAACGGCGGGAAATAAGATATTGCATGAATTAGACTTTTGATGTGATCCCACCATAATGGTTAAAAGTCTGTTTAAAGCTAGGAAAGCTACTGCAATGACCTGAGCTTTGGTTTGCCACCCAAGAAGCCACCCTAAGGATTACTCCTGAGTAGACAGAGTTCAGCTCTGCCTTGCAGCCTGGGGACCTTGTGGTACTGAAGTTTATATATGAGTAAAAATGGATAGATTTAATCTGTGCTTTGTATCCTTGATGAGAAGATGTCTACATTGGTAAGAATGACATCTGAGCCTGTCCCCTTTGCTGGAACATGACTCCCAGATTCAAGGACGGCCCCACACTGAGAAAAGTTCCCATTTTAAATACTCTGCGCATGTGTGTTCATGTTTCCAGAGGTGCCTCTGGCTGGCCACTTTGGGAGTAAGATGGGGAAAATGGTGAATATTTGGTGTGAACCTTCAAGATGGTTATGTTTATGTATTTTTATGAAATAGACCTTCTATGGATGAAGGTACTATATTGCATTTTTTTATTTTAATATTGACTGTTGCTCGCTATAGTTGAACATGACCTTTAAAATCTATAGAAATCTAGAACTTAGATTTAAAATGTCACTAATTATATAGCAGCCATATTTAAATGTTTTAAAAATCTGCTGATTGATCGATAGGGGGACCAGTTTAGTCAATTAAGATGGTTATTGATTGAGAAATTGAGAAAATGATACCTGAGCTGCCCCCCTCAGTCTTCTGACTCATGAAGCCCTACAAGAGGGGGCGTGCCACAAAGTTGGGCAAGGAACATTGATATGAGTTGCCCCTTAACATTTGACAGCTGCTGCTACAGATGCTACAGATGGGTTGAGAAAGGATCACATAAGCTTAAGCTTCCGTCCCCTTGGCAGATTAGGCCATGGAAGCTGTCAGTGGCCACAGGGCGCAATGGCTATCCGTTTCCTCCAGTGTCAGAGGCGATGTGGCTCTTAAATTCACTTGCTGCCAGAGGAACATGAATGGGGCGATGCTTTAACCTTCATGTCTTGCTTCTCAGTTCCACATAGACATCCTGGGACTGGCCACTGTGGAATAGGTTTCTGGACTAAACAGGCCTTTGGCCTGACCCAGCACAACTTAGATTCCTAAAAAGCCATCACTGTCCAGAGAGCCTTCACTGGTTTCACCCAGTGCAACTGAGGTTGGCAGGAACCCCTTACTGTCTGAGAAGTTGAGTTTCCCCACCATTCTACACACTTAGCATTAATGTTGCCTCCATTCTCCACCTGCTGCTCTCCAGATATTGTCCCCACTCCCACTTTGCCAGGAAATGACACTTCAGGGTTTGGGTACAACCAGACAGTCCCTTCCCAAACTCCTGGAGGGACGGAGGAAGGTACAGTTGGGAATAACCTGAAGAAAGGTATCCATTTGATTTCTGCAGAGACAGCCACTCCAATTGGTGTGGGGTAGCCCTCCATGGCAGGGCCTTCCCAGCCGATCGGATCAACGCTTGCTCTTGCTGCCTGTTTGCATATTGTCTTCCAGTTCAAAAACTGGGAGGCAATAGCTGGGGCCAGGTGTGAAATGACAACAAGGATTACCCTATTCTGCTCCAAGGTGATGCTAATCTTGCTGTAAGATCTATGGCCAGAGTCTTGTCGGTGCTATGCCAGTGATTTTTTGCCCATTGGGAGGGATGGAAGGCAGACAAAATCTACCAGCTTTGAGCAGCTGATTCCTCCAAGGTTTGGTGTCCTTTGGGGCCATTGCTTTCACAGACTTTTCCCTCCTGTTGCCACTTCCTACTCCACTGTCGTGCACCGACATGATGCTGCTGCTGCTGTGCCTAACCGCCTCTTATTTTGCAGTATTTGTTTTGCTAGTTTAAGGGAACAGTAAAGCTGCAGCCTCACTGGCAAATCTTGTCAGCTTCTGAGCATTCGGCAGCCCTGGACCAGACCCTCCAGAGCGACAAGGGCTAGGAGCTTGCTTTGTCAACAAAACAAAACACCAAAAACCCAGAAGCTGAATTGGCATTCCCTGTTCTGTGGCTTTTCTGTACTCCAAGAGAATCACCCTGGCAGTAGACTATCCAGTCCTCTCCCATATTGGATTGGGGAGAAAACCGTGTGGCAGGGTGGGAAGGAACGGCACTGTTGCTACAAGCCCCAGGGATCTCCCTGCTCACTCCAGCATCTTCTGTAATGTTCATGCTGTTACGCTAGGGGTGGGCAACTGTGGGAGGCTAGGGGGCCACATTCGTGCCCCCTCCAGAAATTCTGGAGGGCTACACCCCCCCCCCCATTGATTCTTTCTTAAAATAAAGAAAAAGAATAGTTTCTCCCAAACACTTCCAGCTGGTGGGGAAGGGAGTATTTTTGCCATGTTTTGTGAAACACGTAAGCCACTTTAGGCCTTTTTTTAAAAAGTAACAGTAACTTGTTTTGTTTCAGAATAAGGCTTCTTTTGGGCCTAAGCCAAGGCAGTGGAAAGGCAGCCAGAATGTCCCCCCATCTCCAGAGGGCATTTGGAGGCATCTTTTTAAGAAATATATTTTAAACATTTGACCCCTAGGGCTGCATGCATCCCATGAGCTGCCCTCTGCCCTCCTTTGTGTCACACCGTTGCTGTTGCTCTGCACCTCAAGCAACTGCTTCAGGTGGCTTTTGCACTTGAGTAGGCTCATTAATTTCCAAGACGATTAGAAACACCGTGTCTTCCTCCCAGTGGCAGCAAGCAGTTATTAATGCATAGTCCTGATGGCAGGGGGTTGGACTAGATGGTCTCTTGTGATCTCTTCCAACTCTATGATTCTATGATGTGTGGACAGGAAGAGAGCTTTGCGATTACAATTGGGAGCATTTTCAAGTCAGTGACTTAATAACCTCCAAAACAGAAAAAACAGATGGATCAAAACAGGTTGCTGGAAAAATTCTTTTTTCTTTCGGTGGCCCTTCCTGTGAGCTCAGGGACCTCATTTTACTTCAGCTTGCAGGGCTCAGTTCCTCAGACTAAACACTGGGAGGAAGCCAGTAGCCATATTAAAGACTGTTTTTATGGGTTTAGATGGGTAAATCTGTTTTACATACCTGTATGTTCCCATCCACCTTCTCCGTGCCCATAGGTTCAACGAAACAGGAGAGTAGAGGTGTCATCATTGTGGCCGTGGTGGTCTGCGTCATGGCCATTTCCATCCTGGGGGCCGTCCTTTACTTCCTGCACAAGAAAGGCAAGCTGCCGTGTGGACGCTCGGGGAAACAAGAGATGTAAGCACTGCCCTTTGCTTCCTTTCCCTTCCAGCTCCTTTGTTGCTTCTCGTACACCTGCTAGAGGCCACGCTTCTTCTTCCCATCACAGCGATCAGTGGCATTTGTTGCTTCTCCCAATGGAGGGGTGGGGAGCTTGGGCTGCTTCCATCCATCTGCTGGGGCCAACAGCTTGCCACCTCAGGTTCAGCATCATGAAGAAAGCACAGCTAAAGACAAGCGGCTGGTCCTGAGTTTGTGTGTGCCTTCCATGTGTGATCAGACAAGGGTCATGAAGACCCATAGGAACCACCGTGGCCAGAAAAATGGGCTGAATCCAGATTTAGGCGTGAGCCTTCCTCTTGTCCCTACAAATGCTGCACAGGCAGTTTAAGGAAGCTGGCCGGATGGGCAACAAAGGGCCATTCCCCCCAAATTGGGTGGATGCCCATTCTGCCAGCAGAAGGCGGTTCCTGGGTCCGCCCCCATAGTGGGGGGAGGGGGAGGAGGAGAAGCAGCCACATCATTGTACTGTCTTCTACTCTACCTGCAGCCTTTGTTGTGCCCACTGCAACCATTGACCCAAGGAAGTGCCAGGGTGAGAACCCAGCTGAAGCTCAGGCACCCCTTTGGAAGGGGATGTCAATGGAAGCATGAAAGAGGGTGTTGCTTAATGTTATCCTTGCTTTGCCTGCAGTGCTCCATGCTGTACGATTTCCTGCAGAGGAGACAGATAAGACAGGGGGAAATGGACATGGACATTCTTCCAACCCACCCATCCACCCCTGGCCCAGTCCCTTCTGTTGTGTTCTAGCCCCCAGTCCCCATTGCATTCCCCTTTGTCTGCCTCTTGCCCCCATAGAGGCTGGTTTGGATGTTTTCTCAACACTCTCGCCCTCCCTCCTCCATAGCACAAGGCCTGAAGCGCACAAAGACGAGATTGTAGTTGAAGTTAAGTCAGATAAACTTCCGGAAGAGGCGGGGCTTCTTCAGGGCGCCAACGGTGAGAAGAGATCCACAAGTGACCAGGTAGGCTCCATGGCTAGTGAGACACTGGCTGCCTGAGAGACTCAGCATATATGGGGGGAGCTTGGGGGGTTGTTTTCATGAAACACTGTCCCTCTCCACGCCCGTACCCCACTAACCCTTGCTATCCATTCAAAACACAAAAGCCATAATCAGGAGTGGTATTTGTGACCCATTGGCACCCAAACGATGGATTGTCACACCTGCCCTACTCCCTGCTTACAATTTCTGTGGCCAGCTAAGAGGCCTCCAGTTTCTCCCCTTCCCTTAACACCAGGGGCGCCTGATGAGCACTCAGGCCTTCCTTTGCAATGCCAACTGAACAACAGATGCCACAGAAGGGGTGGACAGCTTGGCATTTCATGCTGCTCAGATGTCAGAAGCATACAGGGCATTCAGTTTCACCCATAGTACTTTTTGGCTCTCTTAACGCTTCTGTGGCCCATGGTTGCTAAAGGCAAATGGCAGTGTACATCTCTCTCTCCAAACAGCCTTCACCCTCAGGATAGAGGGCCATTGCCCTGCATAGCAGGCTTCCCCTCCTGCCACCATCTCACGGAACAGCTTCTGTGCTCTCTTCGGACACTGCTCTGGGCGCATGCACTACATCTTCCTCCTTGGGTTTCTCTCTCCCTTGCTGTTCAAAGGGTGTTCACGTGCATGCTGTCCTTGCCTCCATAGCAAGGCTAGACTCAGTCTTTGGGAACTGGTCAGACAGTATCATTCCAAAGTAGGAAATAGCTCAGCATGTGCTTTGCTCTGCTGCTAAGCTTCTCATTTTGTCATTCACAAAATGGCTGTCTCAATCTCCACCTTGACCGCTTTCCATATTACTAGCCTGCGGAAATGCTTGAGAATGACCACTTGGTAAAAGCGAGTGGGGCGGGTGGTTTTTGTTTTGTTTTTCAACTATTCTCACACTAACAGTGTGTTTCTTTTGCTTTTTTTGCTTTTGTAAGGGAGAGAAATACATCGATCTGAGGAACTGAGAGACAGCCGTGCGCCTTTTTTTGGAGGATTTCTCTTGTCCTCTCCCAATGCTTCTCTCCCCTGCTCCCACGGCCAGAAAGCACATGATGGTTCCACAGCCAAGGATCCTTTGCAGCCCACCCTTAGGACTTCGAATGACACAAAGACTGTCCAAAAAGAGACCGGCATTCTCCTCTTGAAGACCAAAAAAAAAAAAAAAAAGTTTTTTTTAAATGTTCATTTGTTAAGATTATTGTTTCAAAGCATCCATGTTGAGGAGCTGTTGGGTTGGGAAACTCTACTGTACATGTACTAAGTTCTCTGTGTTGTAGGAGTAAGGAGAAGTCTTTCTCCTAACCTGTTTCTCCAAGTGTATTAATAACTGTACATGTACTAAGCTTCTTGGGTTATATTTTTCAGTCTGTGTGTTAGGAGAAAGAAAGAAAGAAAAAATATATTTCACGGAATGTTTCATTTTTCTTACAATAGTCACCGAAGCACTTGCCAAGCAGGACTGGTCAAAGCTAAACAGTTATATATATTTTTTCCATTAAGACTCTGTCCAATCATAGGACAGTGGATGGGGGAAATTAGCAGAAAAAAGCCAGCGGTTGGGAAAATTGGAAAACAGCTCAAGAGGACTTTCGTTTTCACAGAGACTGGCTCTAAACTGTAGAAAATATTGAGAAAGCCAGATTTCCTCCTGATCTGTTCCTATAGCGACAAGGTGCCCTCTCGGTCTCTTCTTTTTGGGAGGTATGTACAAACTGTATAGTCAAGTGTGTTTCTGTCTGCCAACTTAGGTTATTCCCTCCTCCTCCCCCAAAACCCACAGCCCCTTGTGACAGCTCCTAAGATAAGTTACTTAAGCAAAGCACTTGGGTGTCTTAGACAAAGCCACCTCTAGTCCTGCTTCACCAGACGAAAATGAAGCGTGGGAGCAGGTGCCTTCTCTTCTTTCGTTGTGGAGACCTCTGCTCCGGTAGCTGGAAGAAAAGGAAATACCCAGAGGACAGGAGCAGACATGCCCGTGCCGAAACAGAAAGGTCACACAGCTTTCAAGTCAATGCTATGGACTCTTCCTCGGCCACCTTGGCCCCATGTTTGAAGACCACCCGTTCTGCTTCAGTTCCCCTATCCCCAAATTTAAAACAGACAACAGAGAGAAAAGTACACCTGCTTCTGTACAGCATTATTTCCTGTGAGGTTTGGCTACCGATTTCCCTCAGACTTCAGGTCTGACCCCAGAAAGTGGGCAAAAAGTTACCAATTTTTGCTTTAGACACTCTTGTTTTCTGGGTGGTTAAAGGTGCAAACTCATTAACCAAAAACAGGGGAGTGGAGGAGTATTGCGCTTTACTCGTAAGCCAGAAAATTATCCAAAACAAAGCTTTTGTTATATATATTTTTGTTGATGTGTGTGTAAATTTAAGAGTGTCTGAGTTGCCGGGTTTTTTTATATATTATATATATGAAAAATAAAAACAAAACAAAACATCTTTGAGTTGGATTTTTACAAATGGGGAGAGGAAAAAATCAAATTATTGTACAACAAAGCAGGACAGAAGAGTTTTATTTTTAAATCTCTTGCATTCAATTATAACATACATATTAAAATACAGAGGCATGATTCTTCATTGATGATGTACTTTTCCTGTGCTTTGGAATCCATACATTGCCAGTTTCACAAGTTTTTTTGTTTGTTTGTTTGTTTGTTTTTGGCAGGGGAACATTCAAAGCAGGAGCATATCATCTTATTTATATCCTGCCCTTTTCCCAATACTTGGACTGAAGGCGGCTTGTGTGTATGTCCCTTAAACTGTCCATTCATGGCAACCCCCATGAATTTCAAAGGGTTTTCTCAGACAAGGAATACTCAGAGGTGGTTTTGCCAGTTCCTTCATCTAAATTAGTCTTTGTTGGTAGTCTCACATCCAAGTACTAACCAGAGCTAACCCTGCTTAACTTCCAAGATCAGACAGGATCTGGTGACTTCAGGATTTTAGGCAGGGCACAAGACAGCTTGCAACTTAATAAAACAATACAGATTAAAAACCTATACAAGAATTTGTCCAGAAAGTTGGCAGTACCTCCTTAATGGTACAGTAACCACTCATGACTAATTTTATGTTCTATATATTTGGCTTAGTTGTTCTAAGTTTTGTTGATATTGTTTGTCATCAAGTTGACTTCAACTTACGGTGACCCTATGAATGAAACCTCAAGTCTCCCCCCCCCCACATCAGTAGCCCTGCTCAGATCTTGCAAGCTGAGGGCTACCGTGACTTCCTGGATTGAATCCATCAACCTGTGAAAGGTCTGGAAACGATGCCTTATGAGGAGAGACAGGGAGCTGGGTATGTTAGCCTGGAAAAAAGACGGTTAAGAGGCAGTATGATAGCCCTATTTAAGTATTTGAAGGAGTGTCACGTTGAGGATGGAGCAGGCTTGTTTTCTGCTGCTCCAGAGACTAGAACATGGAACAATGGATGCAAGCTCCAGGAACAGAGATTCCACCTCAACATTAGGAGGAACTTTTTGACAGTAAGAGCTGTTCGGCAGTGGAACACACTCCCTCGGAGCGTGGTGGGGTCTCCTTCCTTGGAGGTCTTTAAACAGAAGCTGGATGGCCATCTGCCAGGGATGCTTTGATCGTGATTTCCTGCATGGCAGGGGGTTGGACTGGATGGCCCTCGAGGTCTTTTCCAACTCTACAATTCTATGATTCTAAGTGGAATGACCACGCACCAGTCCTGGCCATGAAAAAGAAGGCTATTTTATTAATGACAACAGATAGAAAAGCAAAATAGGTGTACTCCCTCTCTTCAATCAATCAGACATAGGAAGAAAGCAAGAATATACATACACGAACCAGCTAAGCAGAGTTGCATGCTGCTGCGAAGCGAAGCCCTTTATCTTGAAGAAATTTTCTCATGCCAATTACTGTACCCGGTGCCAGGATGTATTGAAACATCTTTATCTCCTTGGCCATAGGATGACATTCTCATCCCCTCCCGCTCTCTCCAGCTGTGGAAACCTCTCCTTGACCCATGCTACTATAGGTAAACGGCCTAGCATGTCAAATGCAGCCTGAACCAATCTTTTGCTAGGCCATGCATGCAGGGCCTAACAGCTCCATATAGAAATGGTGTTACACTGATGGTGGTTCATAAAGGCAGCAATAATAGGTGAGTGGCAAAATCCCCTGCTTTCCCTGGATATGTTTGGCAAGGTTCATTGTTTGCACATGTATTTTGGCGGAGGGGCCTAATGTTTGAAGTTCCATCAAGACAGTGAGGAGCATGTGTGTGTGTGTGTGTGTGTTTTAAAGCACCTTAAACCAAACCGTGGAAATGAGGGGTGCTTTTAACTAGCACCAAGATAATCAGTTCCCCCCACCCCATGCAACAACTTCTTTCATGCAGCTATTGTGACCGTTGCAGCTACCCGGGCCAAAGAAACAGTAGGTGTTAATACCACTTGGTACCGCGGATATCACTGAGATAACAGAATTTTCTTCTTAAAGTAACACCAGTGTATGGTGACAAAGCTTATTGCAGGGCTTGTGTTAGATAACAGTTTACTGAATTTAAGAGAGGCTGTGATGCATTAGCCCCCTAGGAGACCTTGGCAGGCTGCACCTGCTCTCACAAACCCCTCCCCCCCAAAGTTTGCCCTCAAACGCTCCCTAGGAAGGATGGGGATATTTTCAACATGTTCTAGGTTTCAAAAAAAGGCCTCTTCTGGGCTTAAATTGGCCTGAGAGGCTTGCAAATGTGGTGAAAATGTACCCCACGCCCACTAGTAGACATTTCAGAACATTTCAGGGCAAAATACTGTTAATGTTTTTGAAAAATTGTGCAAAAATTGTTTTGACCCCCAGGGGGTGGTCTTTCCATCGTGCAATGGAACAAAATATGCTTGTATGGAATGCAACACAACAGTGCCCACTAAAGGCATAACCCTTGCTACTGACACCTAAAAAATTACCATCATCTGCAGAAATATCCAATGTCCAAAGCCACCAATTGCATAGCACTGCCCAAAGGATGGTAGAATTTCAAGAGGCAGCCTTGCAAATGGGTAGATGAGAGAGAAATGGGAGTTAGAGGTGGCAGAGAGGTGGGTATCTTTCCCCCTCCACCAGTGAGATGCAAACTTTGATCCAGCACACCAGGATCATCTAGGACAGGGGTGGGCAAAGTGTAGCCCCCAGGGCTGTTTTTCTGGTCTTCAGGCCCACCAGGAAACAAAGGGGGGGGGGAATTCTCCAAAATGCCGTCTAAGCATCATGGGCAGCATTTCCCCCACATTTTGGGACACCTCCTGGGGCCAATTTAGGCCCAGGAGGAAACTTTTTTTATTTTTAAAGAGGCAATCATAGAATTATAGAGCTAGAAGAGACCATAAGGGCCACCCAGTCCAACCCCCTGCCGTGCAGGAATAAACAATCAAAGCATTCCCGACAGATGGCCATCCAGCCTCTGTTTAAAAGCCTCCAAAGAAGGAGACTCCACCACTCTGAGGCAGTGTATTCCACTTCCAAACAGCTCTTACTGTCAGGAAGTTCTTCCTAATGTTTAGGTGGAATCTCTTTTCCTGTAGTTCCCATTGCTCCGTGTCCTAGTCTCTAGCAGCAGAAAACAAGCTAGCTTCATCCTCAGTACTACATCCCTTCAAATATTTTAACATGGCTATCATGTCCCCTCTTCACCTTCTCATCCTTTCTACCTATGGTGTGGCTGATCACTACTTGTAGAGGCAATGAGAATGGCCTCCTGAGAGATCAGAACTCAGATCCATACTATAAATTCAGGGGGAAGCTCCTTACTGCTATGATGGACAGACTGCTAAGGGGGGGGATATACTTATCCCCCTTGCTCCATTTCGGGCTGGGTATTGTGTTGCAAGAAGGTAGTTGATCAGAGGGATTTACCTTCACCCAACTGCTCCTGCTCTTCCTCTATGGCCACATCGCCCTCTTATTGAATCTCCTGCCCACCTGTGGCAGAGATATAGGCAAAGAGAGTGAGCTGAAAGTAGGATCAGAATTGGAGAAAGGAAAAAATTGAGTGTGGGAAGCACCTGGAGTGGAAAAAAAAAGGGAAAATGCATCCTATTGAAGCGGGAAGAAGGAATAAGACTGATCTTCTAGAGAGGCTCCCCTTGACACCAAACAGGTCTACCTTTTTCCTGCCTGTGGGAGGAGCAACCTATCCAAAGGATGACACGACACAATCGATATGCTACAACAAAGAAATTTATTTAAAAATAAAACTTTTGTTTTTTGTTTTTCCTTTTACCGACACACATGGAATACCATAAATCTTCCCATCTCCCCCTCCCCCCATAAGCTCTTTAGTGGGCAGCTTACAAGAATGAAAAATAAAAAATAAATAACATTAGTATAACCTCTAAAACATTAACAATGCATTTGCAGAACAAAATGAGGACTTTAGACCAAATGAACCTTAAAGCTCGGCTACTCTGAAAGAATATTTACCTTCTGTTCTTATTCTTTACAGGTCTGAAAGGATTAAATACTGCTAATATATTTTTTCTTATATTAATGACATTATACCTTTTAAAATAGTGAAAATCTGATTTTTTTTAACACTGATATTAAAATTGGTTCTCAACCTTCAAGAGAAATAAAGCTACTTATTAACCCTTCTCTCACCCAACAAAAGTCATTTATAAATTTAGCATTTCAGTCTTCACAGTCTCCTCTCTGCTTGCAGTTTGAGTCACAGGGACAGCAGTTCTTCATCAGGGGGCTAAAATGGCGAATTGTGCTGCTCCAGAATTGGCTACAGGAAGGGTGACATTCATAAAGCCACATATGCTCATTCCGCAAAGGCAGCTGCAGCTCTACGATGCAGGGAGGCAGCGTTTGCAAAAAGAGAAACTCCGCAAACCAAACAGGCACTGAACACTGAATAGGCAAGGGCAAAAATCCACAGGAAAACTCCTTGCGCAATTACACGGGAGCGCAGGCACAAACAGAGAGAAAGAGAGAGAGAAATGGATGGGAGTTTCAATAGTACACTACACAAGTGAAGATCCTGGTGGACCATGTTGAGTCCCAAGGACCGCAGGAAAGCTGGCCCCAAACAGACTGGCACCAAATATCCCAGGAGGTGCAGCTGGACCTTAGTTCCATTTAAGTGTGACATACTGTACGTGTGCAGTTTCTTTTAAGGAGGGGGAAATGAAGATGGGACAGCTAGGGGTGGGTTTTGTTTTTGTTTTGTTTTTTGATGACCCACACCATCATCTGTATTAAAAAAAAAACACCTGGTTCAGAGTTGCGCCCCCTTCAAGTCAAGCTCAGGGTAGCAGTCAACACCAACCAGGCATGGTTAGGATGAAGACTTAAGGTAGGACAGCTTGCCAGGCTCCACTGCTCCACCCGCTCCCGCTCGCTTGCTTGCCTTCCAAGCTGCTGTATCTAAAGAGCAGCTCCTTCGCTTTCCCTGGAGAAGTTTTCCATCTGTCTCCTCACTTTCGGATTGAAGCCACTGGAGACACAGCATTTTCCCTATCCAAAGGCACTACACATTTGGCTTTAAAGTAAAAACAATGTCCACCTTTTTAGAGTAAGAGACATGGACGGGGTGGGGAAATGCAAAAGCAGCAGGGGCTACACCTCAGAAAGCATTTCTGCACTGCCTCCCTTGTGCTTGCAAACAAAGACATTCATGTTGTTTGAGGAGAAAAGAGCCACTTATAAAGTTTCCTGTAAGACACAAGAAATGGCTAGAAAGGACACATGCAGAAGAGTCCCATCAGCTACACATGCTACAAATGCTCAACCACATCTATCTAATCTCTGGAATGGTCCCGACAGAAAAAAAGGCTTCCCAGAAAGGACTGACCCTTGGGTGTTCCCTGTGTCTCACCAATGCCTGGTCCACAGAGACAAACTGGTACTGCTGCTGCTCCTGCTTTGGCAAAAGGGAGAGCTAGCTGGCAATTAAGGCTGGTTGCCAACTAATTCTCCAGTGCTGCCTACACTAACAGCTGCTTCCACTGAGTAAGAAAACCCAGCTTAGCTAACAGACTCACAACTCAACCTGCAGTCAATCAGCAGGTGCTTTGGGGAGAAACAGAAAAAAAAAAGCAGTCAACATTACATCAACTTTTCACACTGGGAGAAAAGCACAGGCCACTTGGTTCTTAAGAAATTTCCCAGTCACAAATTTTTTATACCCTGCAAAGGCTTGTAAGAAAACAGAGAAGGTCCATTCAGCTGCTCCTAAACGCCACAAGGATGTCAAAAAAACCAAACCAAACCCTTCAACACACACTCTGGTTGAGGCCTGCTAGTGTTTTTCACATGGAAGCAGCAAGATTCGACTATGTTGCCATAGAGCCTCTGATGCATGGAGGGGGCTCTGGGAGCATCTGTGAGGCGTTGGCATTAGACAGCTCCTTCCCTGGGCCATGAAAAAGTTACACAAGGGCCACAGCTGGCCAAGTCAGTGACTCAGCTTCAACATCATTGCAGGAAACAGCCAATTATCCCAGTGGCTTCCAATCTTCAAACTTTCCTATGCAAGCAGCACTGCTGCTGCTGCTGAAAAGCAATCTGCCACCAAGAGGTCCTTGCATAAACATTTTCTGCAATTATTTCCCAGGAGTCCAAGTACTTATGGGCAATCAAGACTGTCCATATATAGTGAAACACAATCCATAAAAGCACAATCTTCCTCTGGTCCTGTCTTTCAGTGGAAAAGACTGCATTTCTTTATCTGACGCAGAGGAGCCAGTGTTGTTTAAGCAGGCAACTGCAGGGGGTGGGAGATCAAACATGCAATGTATTTCAAGATATGCATCTTCACGTCATGGCCAGTGCTGCAAATGCGTCGACTATAGTAAAGGCTTGGCAAGTGGATTTTTAAAAAGACCAAGAAAGTTCTCTGACCACAAGCTGCCTGCTGTCTGTTGGATTGCAGTTGTCAAGGCCCAAGTCCATCTTGTTCTAGAACTGCCATCAACCTGCCACAACCTCCAAACAAGAATGTCTTTCAAACACAGCAATGATGGTTATTTTAAAAAAAAAATAATTAAAAAATCCTAAAATTTCTTCTGACATGTCACCTAGCAAAAGGTCTGAGCTTCCTCGCATCACCAACTGAACAAGAAGCAAGAAAAAGATCCCTGTTTTTCCACAATGTTTCACGAAAAGTAGAGAGTTGCATTTTTTTAAAACTGCTGAGCTGGGAAGAGATTTCCATGAAAGCTAAAAACACTAATCTACACTGATGCATAAGAGACCCACCCAGCATAGGATTCACTCCCATTTGAATGGAAGCTCACGAGTGAGAGGATGGAATGGCTGTGATGGCCATGAAGCTTCTAAGATGTCCCAAAGATGACATATTGCATCAACTGGAAACAGCATCAGGAACATTGAAAGACACTGGCCGGAAGGTGGCCAGTGGCCAGTCTGGATTCACATCAGAACACGTCAGAGTATAATGCTTAGGGCTAGAAAACTATACAGCATCCGAGCCCCACCAGCCTAGGTGAGAAGTCAAACATCTACAGTGCCTTAAAATCCAGTGTGTAGCAAGCAATGCTGGCAACAAGAGATGCCTGACTCGGCACAGCAAAGAGGTGGACATGACTACGAACACTGAAGGGAGCGAGCAGGATGCACAAGAGAAGATATTATAACAGAAGGAAATGACTGAAATCTCTTCCTTAGTCTAGAGCCTGTACCCAGTCACAGGTGGTCTCAAAAGCCTGAGCCAAAACGTACAGCAGCAAAGAGGCCCAAATCCAGTACCCTGAACCACACGAGGGCACACCATGAGCAATATGGAGATGCCATTCAACACGCTGGCATCCAGTTTGAATTCACAGCACAAGACATATATCCCAGCCTCCCGCCGCCCCCCGGGTCCCCCAGTACAGGAGCCCAGACATATCTATCAAAAAGCAACATATCCGTTCTCTCAAACTAAAAAAGTGCAGGGGTGGGGCACAAACCAGGGAGACTCCAGAAAAGACACACAGACTGTCGAGGACACACCTATCTGCTCCATTCCATTCCACTTGCTTTGAAACCTGGAATCGCATAAAACCCTGATGACCGATGCTCTGTCGAAGCAGGCCTGACTTCTCAGGAAGTCTCTCAAGGAGCCTATTGACTCCTCTAGGTAGAAGCTGGGCAGGAGATTGCCCAGGCAGGGTGTCCCAGGCAGAGCTAAGGGATGTGCTATGTGGCCACATGGGCTGGGGATGAAATGGAGACAAATTCCCGGAGGATATTTTTGGCCATGTCAATATTGTTATGGGCAATGAGGAGTGCTTTCTGGATGTCCTGATATGAGTAGCCTTGGCTCATGAGGTTCTCAATCTCACTGGAGAGCTGTGGGGAGGCAGCAGAGACCGGCCCTGCTCCACCACTTTGCAAGCAGCTGCCTGCTTTCCGTTCAGAATTAATCCTTCGAGGCAAGGGCTTAGGGGGCCTCTCTGGCACCTGGGAGCCATCGGAGAAACCTGGAAAAGAAGGAAAGACAGGATTTGGAGGAAGAGGAACACATTTTGAGCAGACAGGAAACCATGCCTGGGAAAGATTTCTTTTACGAAAGAATCTACTTTAGGATTACTGTATAAATCTTCCCAAAAGAACTCCCTAGTTACCATTAATCAAGGTGGGCAAGTTCTTGGGAGTAAAGGGGTTACTTCTGAGGAGCTACTGGAGAGTGCGCTGTCACTGGATTGCCCACTGCTGCCCAAAATTTGGCACCAACTACAGTGACTTTACGGTTCAGGAAGATGGTAGAGAGTGCTTCTGCATCATCAGACCACAGAGAAGAGTGAGCACACCACTTCCTGAAGCCAAAGGAAGTGACAAGAAGAGAGGAAGCTGCTGTAGTTTTGGTAGCCTTTAGTAGCAGGTGACAGTGGTGTGGAGATAACCATGCAACCTACGTACTGCCCAACCCTGAAATAAAAACAATGTTGCTTGAAGGAGTTGTACACCCACACATTTCAAATAGTAAATAGCTGAAATATTAATGTAGTTAGGTACTCATTTGCTGAATCCACTGCTGGTCCTCTCTTGACCCACAAAGTAGTCCAGAAATGTCTAGCTAGGTGGTTTTAAGCTGCTTAAAATGTATCCTATCTGGCACGCTAGTTTGAAGCAGAAGTCACCATCATGCTATAGAACTTCTGAGAAATGCACAAGGAAGTGCAAGAATAAAGGAACAGCTCAAAACTAGACTGTTTGCTAGTCCCTTGTTTCCCTTGAAAATTAAGGAAGGAGAAAGGGTATGTGAGAACGCTCCATGGGACACACTCCAGAGTAGAAAGGGATAAGCATCTGATCTCTTACATGAGGAGACAACACTGAAAGAACTGCTATATCAAAATCCACTGTGAAGTCCCTCTGGCAAAATGCTACCAATAAGTTAACCCTACTACAGTACATACTCCCAACCCTGGAATATTTATAAATCATGGAGGTATCCAATGGAGAAATACAGGGCTGGTTCATAAAAGCAAGCACCACCTGCCACACTGCAAAAGAGCAAAGATTAAGCACCTGTTAGAACATCCCCATCCAGAGAGGCACGGCTGAAGGCAGAGGCTGCATTGGAGATATCAGAGAGTGTGCGCCGAGCCATGGTCATGTGGATAGCTGGTCTGGGCACATCATAGCCATCCTCTTCATTCTCCGACTCCTCAGGACCATTGGTGGCATTGGAAGCCATGCTATCAATCCCCTCTTAGAAGGAAAAAAAAGAGGACCGCACCATTAGCTACAAGTCCTAAGTCCTGCAACTACTTTCATAGGGAACATGTTTCAAAAGAGGACTTTTAATAGCCCAAAGCTCAAACCAGGAGAGAGTTGGATGGCATGGTGAACAGCAGGTAAGTAAATGCTTCCCAAATGTTCACTAGCCCCAAAGTGGAACAATACCACAAGAGAAACAGCATTCTCAAAGCGTCTGTATTTATCCACATGCCCAAGGCTTTTCAGAACTATATATAATTCATGCACCAGGGACAGACTACAAGTAAAGATAAGACACATTTTAAATGATGATTACTGCTGCAATTAAAAAAAGGACCACATTACAAACCTAAGTACTTAAATGCATGATAGCACACAAATATCCATAACTGTTGTAAAATGTTCAGATACGCTAACACTCAAAAGATAAAAGATTAAAAAGTAAAGAACCAAATCCTCCTTCTATGAAAGAGAAAAGCCTCTCACATGCCACTCTTTAGTCATGAGTAAAATGTTTACATTACCCATCCCCTCCTTTGCCTTATGAACAAACGTCTTTTAAACCCTAAACTCTCATCTAAACCCACAGGGAACACGGTTCAGTCTGAGAATTCAAAACATCCTGTCTCTCAAAAGCCTTTCCTCCAATTTGCTCATTGTCCATAAAGTTAGATCAGTACTGGCATGAACATGTTCCACAAAGAGCACACATCTTACTCAGGCAATGATTACTCAATATTCTTCTATCTGTTATGGCATCCTCTCTAGGCATTTTGTAGGTCATCCAGTATAATTCTATGGTATTCTATGGAAGTTTGCTGTTACAGTTGTCCCTTCATATTCACTGGGGTTTGGTTCCAGCACCCCCCATGGATACCAAAATCCATGAATACTCAAGTCCCATTACATGCAATGGCATGGCAAAATGGTATCGCTTATATAAGATGGCAAAATCAAGGTTCGCTTTTTGGATTATTATTTTTTAAAGAATATTTTCAAGCCGTGAATACGTAAATCCGTGTATACGGAGGGACAACTGTATACATGGTTTCATGTATCTGCAGTAAGTCTGGGAATTTATTCCCCTTGGATATGAGGGGATGATCTGTATGTGGATTTTGAACCAGGTGTTGGAGCGGGACAGAGGGACATCCTCAAGAAGGGACACAGCCCTATGTCATACCAAAGATTTCCCACAGAACACATATGCCACAAAATCTGATGCCTGGCCTCCTGGAGTCTTGCTCCAACACTCAAACCAGTACACCACATTGTCTCTTGAATCTTCTCTCACTGGCACTAACAACAGGATTCAGTCCCTTGGCTGCTTCATTCACGTGAACCAACTAAATAAAAATTCCAGAGGCCAAAGTAAGAGCTTGGTAGAACCCTCCTCTCAAGGAAACTTACCAGGAACACTGGCAGCCTCAGAAGGTGCTGCCTGCGAGTGGATGTTGAACATCGCTTCATAGGTGCACCCATCTACCTCCTGGTCACCCTCTAACACCCTGAGAAAAAAAGGGGGAGGGGTATTTGCTTCAGATGTTCACCTGGGTCTGTGCAGCAGAAGCAGGCAGCAGGCATTTTTGTGCTCAAGGACAAATTGCAGACCTATGCTGGCCACAAGGTATCTACTGCTTAGCAAAATGGGGCTCTTTTTTCCTTATGCATTGCTCTTGTCAGCCACCTTGAGTCCCAGTCTTGAGAAAAAGTTGGGGTATAAATAAGGTGATTGATTGATTGACTGGGGCCTTTTGTACATGACATTTCTGTAAACCACTTATGCAACTTTTGATATCTCTACAGCTTGGGTGGGCTATGGGAATACACTGTCCCCACCATATCTCCCTGCTGCAAAAAACTTATATTTTTTGCACCCAAATGCCCTCTCCGGGCTGTGGGGGTATTTTTGCCATGCCTTTAGGGCATCTTGGGATTTTTTCAAAACAGGAGGTGACTGGAAGTCACTTCTAATTTACTTTCAGTTTTAGAAAAAGGCCTTGCCTGAGCCTAAAATGATCTGGGTGGGGACACAAAATGTGATGAAAATGCCCCCTATTTCCCCTAGAGTGCATTTGGGGGCAAAACATTTTTTACCTCTGTGGGGCCTTGTGGGTTACATAAATTGCCCTGAGAGGTTGTATGCAGCCCGTGGGTGCACTTTATTAACTCCTGCTCTGTAGAGATACATGGTACAGGACGCCACCTGTGCATGGAGAAAACAACCAAAGACCTGTATACACAATTCGGGAACCACAAGTCTGCATCCTGACCAGGAAGGTGAATCAACCAATGGCCAAATATTTTAAATCAGAACCTCACAGCCTCTCTGATTTGTTCCAGTTTGGAACTGAGGTGCCATCTCATTTAAGCAATTTAGGCAAAAAGGAAAATGTCTGGATCCACGGACTGAAGACTTTAGCACCATATGGTCTAAGCCTAGAGGATAGCAATTCATCATCCAGTTAAGAACGTTAACAATGGAGTGTTCTAAACTGCTACACTGGCTACAAGGAAGGCAGAAGTTGAAACATTTTGTGTATTAATTCAGCTATTAAGTTCTGATTGTTGATCACTGTAATATATTTTTAGTGACTAACTGCATCCCTCTGGATTCCAGAACAAACTTGTGAGAAGTGCTACTTTAAAGCACTGATATTTTAAATAAAAAACACTTTCACATCTTTTTAAAAAATCATCATGTCAGGATGAGGTGATTTTGGTACATAAATCCTCATGTAATGAAGTCTGGGAACCAGAGAAAATATTAGAACATTCAGCTTATCCATGCTTGGTAAGCCTGTTTTCACAAACTATGATCATATTCAAAACACTGACTGTACAAAGGTGATTCAGAGTGCCCTGACGGCATCAAAAGGTAATATACACATGAGGCCTCAGTTTATATAACAGTTGGGAAAGCATCTTTTGGAAAAGCAGCAACAGTGACCTTACAAGACTGCCTTTGGAAGCCTGGGCTCAAATAGTTTTAAACTGCATTTTCAGACAAATTCTAAAGCCACGTGTCTTTTGCTCTTAAGGGCCCTTGCCTACTCTGAGCCCTTGGAATGTAGAAAGACAAATAAAGCAAAAGAAAAACACAGCAGCAGAGCTGACACAGTCTTGCCGATACAGAGCTACCATTCTGTCCTGAACGGGTCTTGCCTCACCGTGAACTCTGGCTCATTTCCAAAGGCAATTTGGCCTCAGGCTTTTGTCCAGCAGAGGCAGGCGGCACAAGGGGCAGCGAGGACGGCGACATGTATTCTGTGTCTTCATCATTTTCAGAGTGCTCTCCAGGCGGTAGCTTTGGCCCATGCAATGGTCTAGGGATAAGAGGGAAGAGAACAAAGCTTCAGAGTCAAAGCCCAAGGTGTAATGAAGGCAAAAAAAGAGACAGCCCTTTAAGAAGAGAGTGCCAGAGCAAGGGGCTAGAAATCATCTGATTCATGGGTTGGATGGCAGGGATGCTAAAAAATGTTGCATGTAAGGTAAGGTATACTTTCGTCACCAATAAGCGTTACCAGGTTTTCAAAACAAGGGACAGTCAAAATTCATGACAAACAGGGTTGACAATCAGAAAGCAGCTATTAAGAAGTTTGTGTTCTGCCTAGATGCCAAATGAAAGTATTGATTTCAGTTCACTTAGCCAAGTGTTTCTCTGTAAAATTAACATATTGTCCACACTCATAAATTACATTACATTTCTGTCTTTACGAATGGCTTGCACTGGAAGTTCAGGATTTCTTGGCATCTTGTTCAGTCTATATAAAAGGAAAAGCTTTCTAACCCTCAGATAGGGGACATCCTTTAAAATAAGGGACACTTGCTATCCCTATATTGGAAAAGTTTTCTGACCCTCAAATAAGGGCCATCCCTTACAATAAGGGACACCTGGCAGCCCTAGTCACAAATCCTACTTCACAGAGCGCACCTGCATCTTCCAGAAAACAGAGAGCCCAAACTATTGTGCACAGAGGAAATGCCCCTTCAGCTTGGCTGAGCTTTGATGTGTTGTAGCCTTAGGATTTATGATGCTTGCCTTGCTCTCCCCCCACCCTGATGGTTTAATAAATTGACAACTGTAGGGGTCCTCAGCACTTGTAATGGATTGTCTTGATTGAAAATCACTCAAAATTGCACAATAATTTTAAACTTAAAGAAAAGCACAATCCAGCCAGATATGATCAGCTTAATGTAAAATACTCTACTCTGTTTCAGGCACTTTAGCATCCCAGTGCTGTATCCTAGGGTACAGAGAAAGCACATGTGCTTGAACTAGCACACACAAGAGGGTCTGCTCCATAATAGGAAACCATCCATAGAACAGTTGCCACTGGCAATCGACTGTGTAAATCAACTCTACACTGGCTGCACTTCTGAAAAAATTTTATCAGCAAAGACTCCCCGAAGGAACATACCTTACAGCAAGAGAATAGATGGCATTGGCAGAAGAAGAAGGTTTTATTTTAGAGTGTTCGCTGTCTAAGCCAGTTGGGAGCCCACTGGGTTGGTTCTGCAAGAAAACATAATGTCAAACACCATCACCAGCAGGTGACTTGAGAAACGGGGGTGGGGGGAACCAGGCATCCTCACTAGGAGTACATGTATTTACTTATAAGGAGGAACCCGAAGGCATCACTTACTGACTATTCCAAGTAACATCAGTATGGCAAGGGATCTTGTAGCAATGTAGAGAAAGAAGTTGCAGCATAAGCTTTTGTGGACTTGCTCTACTTCCTCAGATGCATGTCTTTGTATTCCAAGAAACAGTAAGGGGCCTGACTGACATTAGGTGTACATGGTTTGCATTATCTGATCAGCTACTGTTTGAAAACATGCTTGGGGGAAAATATGACCAGACACAGTGGTTCTTTACCTTTTCTTTACCAGGGACCTCCCACCTCTAAATATTTTTTGTTGCCATGGACCCTAAAGACTTAAGATTTAAAACCCTAACAACAGCAATAAACCATCAACAATTACACCACCCATTAAACCTTCCCTCAGAGTCACCAGAGGGAGAGGGAAGACTTCTTCATTCTGCTTCTTCATGCCAGTTGGCAGATGGAGTGGATTGAACAGCAATGCACAAGCCCAGCCAGCTAGCCTTTGCCTTGGCTCCTGTCATGTGGCTAATAATAGTAATAAATAATAATAAAATTTATTTATACCCCGCCCCTCTGTTAAAACAATCGGGGCGGCTTACAAAAATTATAATAAAATTTATTTATACCCCGCCCCTCTGTTAAAACAATTGGGGCGGCTTACAAAAATTAAAATACAATACAGGCTACTTCATTGTGGGGAGGAAGTGGGCTGAGCAGCCTTCGTGCACCCCCTGTGAGGACATCACGGCCCCCTAAGAACCACTGATCAAGCAGATATGGGGCAAAAATATACCTATATGTATATATTTAGTTCCAGAGAAGCTTTTCTTTTTGATTGACATCACAAAGTCACTTGGGGTGTACAGAACTAAGATGCTGTCTCACTGAGATTTGGAAGCTAAAGCTTTTTACCCGTGTGACCACTCTGTGATTGAACAATGCTCTAAAGACACTGCATCACCCCATCCATCTATCCTGCCCCAAACTAAAACTGTTGGCTTCAGATTGCTGGGGTGAAAATGCTGTTGACAACAGTGTAAGGCTTCTGGAAGTATGTGCTGGGAAAGGGAAGATGATGTGAGCAGCTGTGGGTTTCCAGAGAACAAATACTCATCACACTCTTTTCTAAGCCACTTCCTCAAAATTCTACTGCCCTTCACGCTATTAACTTGAGAGAGATTGCAGGACAAAATTAAACCATTTACTGTGTAGTGCTGTGAGCCAGTTCACTGTACTTTGGGTATTACCCAGTGTCTGTGTGGAGTTCAAGAGTGTAAACACTCTCAATCTCATTCATCTAACATGGCTGTCACATAATTTGAGACATAAGCCCTCTTCCACAATTCTGCCCCTCCAAAAGATGGGGGTAAGGTCACAGAGGTGTTCATGCCCACAGCCTGAATTGTCACAGATTAGGTTGCATACATGATGGGGATGCATAAACATTCACAGATCCCCAACCCCATCAGTACAAAGTTACCATATCAGTTAAGCACGTGAAGCAACTTGCAGGCAAACACTTTTCTTTTGGATCTCACTATGTCAGAAACAACTTCAGGATGGTAAAAGCAGTCATTTCTTCATAAATGGCTGTTTGAATTACTGTAAGGCATTCTCCATGCGGCTGCCTTTCAAGAGTGCTCAGAAACTTCAGCTGATCCAAAAATCTGCAGCCAGACTGTTTATTGGGGCTGGCTATAGGGAGCACACAACTCCCTTGTTGCAACAACTGCACTGGCAGCCATTCTGTTTTGTGGCACAATTCAAAGTTGTGATCTACAAAGCCCTATAGGACTCAAGTCCAAGTTATTTGAAGGTCTGTTTCTTCCCATATGAGCCTGCCCATGTCTTGAGATCCTCTGGGGAGGTCCTTCTCCCTGTCCCACCATCCCCACAGGAACATCTGGTCAGAACATGGGAGAGGGCCTTCTCGGTGGCTGCTTCCAGGCTCTAGAACTCCCTCCTAAAAAGGTTAGACTGGCACCCTCCTTAATATCTTTTCATAGGCAGGTGAAGACCTTTTTGTTTCATGTGCTGTAGTGTTTACATTTGTGGTTCTCTTCTTTTTAATGGTTATGACTTTAAACATTTTTCACTTTATTGAGCATTTAAGGATATTTTAACTTCTGTATGACATACACCTTTAGCTGTATCTGTTTTAACTTTTGCTCACCACCTTTTCCAAATTGGGAAAAAGTCTTTTAGGATGGTGTAGACGTGTACGAGAGTGCAAGAAAGGGAGTCTCTTACCATCGTGGTGTCCAGGCTCAGAGTACTTCCATGCCGGTGGGCATCTGCTCTGGAATCCATCTGAGAAGGCAGCGAGAATGGGAGGGAGTGTCGGTTTGTCAGCTCTCGACTTGCCCAAGGCTCACCAGGGCTTAATGCAACACCTGGAGCTTTGGGGATTGGCCGTGTGGGCCAGAGTTCTCCCTGGCGGTTACAGGGCACAGGGGGTAACTTGTCTCTAGAAGGGCAATCTCCAGGCGTGCAAGGCAAGGGCCGTCTCTGAGGTCGACTGTCTGCCCCAACAGAATGCGGCCTGTCTGGAGGTGGCGGAGGCGGAAGATCTCGATGCGTTGGAGGGATTGGCAAAGGTTTATCTTTGTGAAGGGAGCCGGGTGCAGCCTGCAGAGCAAGAAAATGGCAAACCTTTCAAGCAACGTCTAGTTGTCAGATCAGGATATTGGCATCTTACAAGAATTTGATACTCTATGGATGCAAGAGGAACCAAGCCAGAGGAAACCGAGAAATGGAGCCTCTGAGGGCCAGCATATCACAGCTGAATGATTGTGTTAAGCCAGGCTATTCCCATCAGCAAGTTTGAGTGGTACTCTGGCTGAAAATCAAACTTCAATCAAGATGACGCTCTGCTGATTACCCTAGCCATTGTTTAGCTGGATTAATAATTTGGCTCTAAGCAAAGCGCGTGAGCAAAATAACGAAAGAGCAGAGGGTTTCCAGAAAACTGGAATCTTCTTGGATGAAAGGAAAACACCATACTCAGAATGGCTGCAGCCTTTCCCACTTTCACCACTGTACAGGAGACAGAAAGACAAATGGTTGTACCTTGGAGGTGGTGCCTGGACTTGATGCTCCAGGAGGATTGGACACACGTTGCTGGAGAAGATCTAATCGTGGGGGCACTGGGGGGAGTGATGCTTGTGGAGCTACTGAAAATGGAGAAGGGGGGCGTTCTACCTACAAAGAAGCAAAATGAAGTTCTACTTGAAAGGATTTTTAACCCATTTTAAGCAAGTACCTCTGCCTCATCCCTTAATGAACTGAAGTGAGCCATCTACTGCTGTGTTTGTACTTAATATACACTGATACATTCAGTTTCCCACCACCCAGCCACCCCATCAAACCCCATCACAAAGTAGTCCATCTTTAAAAGGACTTGCTATGAACCCAGAAGCGGTCCTGTTACCAGAGAATGTGCCACAGAGGCACCAGATCTGCAATAGGTGTATTTTTTAAACCACTAGATGGCATGATTTTCCACCCTAAGCACCTAAGCTGACACTATGGATGGGTGAGAATTTCATTTCTGGCCAAAGTTTACCAAAATTTAAATATGGGAGAAAGCAAAACTGACAGATTTGCCCCTGTAGCTGTCACAGGAAGAGGGCACATGTGTACAAGTGGTCTCTGCCATAATACAGCAGTAACAGAAATCATTCATGTGCTCCCAACATGAAGAAAGAGAATTCACAGACAACTCAACTATTAAATGTCTGTATGCAATTATGTAACAGCTTTAACGAAGGCCAAGTCTAACATGCTAACAGTGACCTCATTCTCCAAGCGCAGGTCCTTGCTTAGCCAAAACAGAAGCACTCCTTACACAAGAGGGAGCTGGTTAGGTTTGCAGGAGGAATCCCAAGGATTCCAAAAGTAAAAAAAAAAAAAATCTTTATAACAGAAAAAACACCTACCAGTGGAGAGGATCAAAATGGGCCCAATGTGGCCTGAGCACATTCAATGGCTGTGGAATGCTGGCTTAGTGCTGAGAGGAGTAAAAACAGGAACGAGATAAGGGAGGATGGAATGGAGTGTTGTAGAGTTGGGCACAGCTGGACAGGAACTGCACAGGAACGCGGCAGGACCCACTTCTTTTGAAACACACACATGTACCTCAGAGTGATAGTTTTGATCCAATAAGGGGGTTGTTGACAACTGGACGTAGCCAAGGAGTGCTAGAGAGGTGTTAAGCAAGCTGAAGCATGTGTGATTCCTCTTATGGCTGGTGCCTGGATAGGAAGCCACTTGGGAGCTGCACACACAGGACCTTGACCTCAAAGAAAGCTCTAGAAAGATTACCTTTGTGCCAGCCAGTTCTTTCATCATGAAGAGAGATTCATCAGCTCTGTCATCATCGTCATCATCGTAGTTGGGGGAGGGGGCACCCTCTGCACCTTGCCGTAGCAGTCCTCCCCCTCCTCTGGGATCAAATGGGTCAACGACAATGGGTTCAGTGCCTTTAATTTCACAGCGGCAGAAGGGACATCCCTGCCCTTCTGACTCCTGCAGGAAAAGGCAAGAAGGGAGACTAGTCGCAAGATCACGATAGCCCTTGATCATCACAATCTACCTTGATTCTAAGAGCATCCCGACACAGCAGAAAAGAAGATCATACTACTTCACAATGTCAATATTCTCATTAGAATTATAATTTGATAATATTACCCAGATTATACCCTAATTTAGTAGCCCTCCTGGGGCCATACAAAAGAGATACATATATTATCCCCTTTCAGCCAACTATATTGAGACACTAAACCACCCGTCCAGTTTCTCACTCAGCAGAGACTCAGCTGCTCACGCAAGCCCACTCACTTATGGCGCTGCGAATCTCACAGCTTTGATGCATAATGGCGTGCAATTGGCTATTGACATTAAAGACAACTTGGCATGGAGATGATACCATATACATAGATGATTCCTCAAGAACAAGTCCAGGCAGGAAGTCCTAAGGTTGCAGCGCTGAACATTGACAGCAGAGGGCCAAGACCCCAGGCAACCTTGCTCTGGATGGAAACAGTCACCATACCTGCCAGGAAGTGAGGCACGAAGTGCACATCAGGTGGCCGCAGGGTTCTATTTTCACATCTTTGTCGTTTTCTGCACAAATTTTACATAGTTGGAAGGTGGATCCCATTTCACAGTACAATTCATATTGTTCCTAAGGGGAAAGAGGTATGAGGAGGAACAGGGGAGACAGAGAGAGGGAGGGAGGGAGGGAGAGAGAAGTGATGGTGTGTAATAACAATATCATTTATAATAACTGCCAGACATGATGCTGTTGTTGTGTGCCTTCAAGTCAACTCTGACTTATGGCAACCCTATCTCAGTTTTTTCTTGGCAAAATTTATTCAGATGAGGTTTGCCATTGCTTTCCTCTGAGTCTGAGAGTGTGTGACTTGCCCAAGGTCACCCAGTGGGTTTCTAGGCTGAGCAGGGATTTGAACACTAGTCTCCCTGGGTCCTGATCTGGCCCTCAGATAATACTATGCTGGCTCTCAATCTCAAATTAGTAAGAAACAATATTTTTGTCCTTTACTTGAACCAAAATTGTAGCCTGCACAGCCTTGAAAAGCACAGCCTCAATCTTGGCTACTAACAAGGTTGAAGTCTGAATGTAGTTTAAGAGAAATCATCTGGGACCACCACCTTCAAAGAAGTGGCAGGCCTAACGGTGCCACAAAGGAATATAGCATGCTCATTACACCAATGTCATCTACACACAATGTTTTCAAATAGCAGTCACTGGAGAAGAAGAAAAAACTAACATCAAAAGAAAGCATCTTTGCAGCATCTTCACTCCATGCAAGATTCTTCACTGTCCCAGTTTCAAACTGGATTTTAAAAAGCCTCTTTCTTCCCAAACCCAAGTCCAGAGATATCTCGGCCTAATTTGGAACAGCTGCTAATGTCCACCCTCAACAGGCCCAGATGAAAGTTGTAGGGTGCCAAGATGGCAATATGGAAAGAAGAAAGAGTTTGCAGCTTTTGCTCACCTGTGTAACTTTAATGTGGTCCTGTGGTGTGGGCTCACACAGACCAGTCAAGTCAGGATTCTGATTCCGCCCGTCAGGATATAAGTAACTACAGAGGAAAACACAAAATGACTCAATGGAAATAAACTCTACTCTTTACAGAGGACTGAGCTGAAAATGATACAATCTCAGCACTAGAGGGGAAAGTCTCAAAAAGAGCTGTCTTCAGGTTTCACCTATTGGCTAACATAAATGTGGTGGGAAAGTGATAACGTTTCTCAGTCTCTGCCCTGCTCGTCTTCCAGCAACACCTTAAACAAAAGTGCAATATTGCAAGCATGATCAAAGTCATACTTCTGCTTTATTTTTATTTTTTAGCTCAAAGCATAAGAATCAGACTGGAGGGCTTAGAAACTGAAAAGAGAAACTGAGCTGATTGTATGCTCATTAAAGGTTTGCAAAACAAGACTCACATTTTGACTCTATCTCATGATCTGATACAATACGTACATGTCTAGGTTGGAAGTGTGAATTTCCAAGCATAAATGTCATGCGGTTGGTTACATGACTGGCAGAATAAAATAATATTTAACCAGTCCAGGACAAGGGATCTTTAAAAAACACTACACCTCCAGGATAGAGCATAACAAATTCATCAGCTTTTTCCATTTTCCAGTGACAGAAGGAGAAAGACCTCAGTGTAAACTCTGCATTTAAAGGGCATGCAGGGGACTGTCCTTCACCTATAACTCTAGGAGAAGTTAGAAGACCAGGCCTGGTGAGTCAAGGATACAGCTTTATTGAAGGAAAAAAATGCATTTCTGTCTCCCACTCTGACAGACCAAAATCTGAGGAGAATGGAGAAAGGGTTTCAACCTCCTTCAAGTATCTTTTTACTGACTCTGTAACCAGGATAGGAAAAAGTCAAGAGACAATTTATTGAGGCGTTACTTACAAGCCTTCCCTGAAGCCATCAATCAGTGCTTGAAAGAGGGGCTTGTTGTGGGGAATCGTCTGAAGAATATTTCCATCTGCAGTGACATAACCAATTGCCCACTGACCAAGTCGCGTACAGCTCAGACGGAAAATATAACTGAAAACAAAAACAACAACCACAGTTCTCACAGCTAGGACAAATTTGCTCATTGGATTATATATGGATACAGCCTTTCCTTTAAGGTGGAACAACTGAACAACTTTTTTTCTTGTTAAGTTTTCCATATCAGTTTCATCTAGAGACTAAAGCAAGAAACCTACAGCCAGGTAAACGGGTCAAAATCTGAAAAACGGTTTCAGATCACTGCAAGGCTGTTTGTCATTTCCTTGATGTTGCAAATTAGTTTTAGACTACATGAGCTTTCTGTTACTGAAAGGAAGGCCTAGGACTCAACTCTTCAGCGATGGAAAGCAAATGATCTTGTCCAGGCCAACAAAAAACAGTTATAGAGTTTTAGGGCTGGCCACAGTGATTTAGATTTCCAGCTGGGTTTAAACTACTACCTGGTGCCATGTTATCTTTCCTAGGTGGCCTTTTCACCCACCTGCCTTCAAAGACAAACTCTACTTTGTGAGATGGAAGGCCTTACCAACTGCCTATGGGTGGCGCTGAAACGTAAACCAGCTGCCAGCACTGCAACTCAGGCTGTGCTTTATGCAATGCTTTGTTTAATGTCACATCCCAGCCTGAACAAGCCTTGTGACATCCCACACCAGACTTGTGAAGTCACCATTTCAGTGACAGAGATTTAAAACCCCACTCTAATCCACCTCATCCCAAAACCCAGAAGAAATCACAAAAATAGAAAAAAAAATACAAAAAAAATGTTGGGTTTTCACCAATTCTTTAACCATTTTTTTCTGCTGGCCATCTGTTTTTTACAGTTAAAGCTTATGAATACAAATAGGTTCAATTTAGTGCCTAATCCAATACTTCTTGCCTTAAGCTTAGATCTCTAGCAGTCATAACATAGTGTGAGTGATATCAGATATCCTTTGAGGGAGTGCAGGGTATGAGACAGTATGAAAGCAAGAGGCTTTAGAAAGGGATCTGCCTTCATACACTCACCTGCCAGGCTTGTGAATAAATTTCTGAAGTCGAGCTTTGACCTCATCATATGTCAGGAACGCCATATAACCAGGATGAGTCACTGCAAGGCTATTCCAGTTCCTGAGCAAAGATGACCATGGCTGAAGAAAAAGAACACTATTAAGAATTTAGCCATTTCAAATGGAAAAGTGACCCTCCAATCATGTCCCCTTCCACCCCAAGACAAGGGAAACACAGTTCATATCAGACTAGACCTTCTCTGCTCTTTCTCATGCAGCCAGATCCCATGACAGTTTACTGGCTAGTATCTTCACTGGAGTTTACCGCCAGCTAAGTCTACACAGGGTTTTAACCTGTAGTGCAAAACATTAGCATGACTGGGAAGATAATAAGAAATGTACAATTCCACTTTTATATCCCCACAACCATCTTTCAGAATAGGTTGTTCTCATTTTCCAGTCAGAGGCTAGGAGCCAGTTACCTGCTCAATGTGAGCTTACGACTCAGCTAAGATATAAAGTCAGCAAATCCGAACCCTCCAAATTCTCACAGAGAACAAGTCCCTCTGACCTGCAGCACCATTCTCGTCAAAGCTGCTCTAAGGAACAGCTGCCCTTTCAGGCCAGCATTTAAAGCCTACTATTTCAAAGGAGTCTAAAATGGCAGTGGAAGGCTGAAAAAACATTGCTGACATTTTGGAGAGGAAAAACATTTTGAGGATTGAGCAGAGGATACAACAGTTAAGTTTAAAAAAAAAAGAGAGAGAGAGAGAGAGAGAGAGGTGACCTAACAGTACTACAAAATGGAGAAATTATTTCAGTGGTTGGGTTACATCTGTGTTTGAGCAAACCATGTCTTTTTGCTCCTTACCTGGAATAGACGAGTGAAGATATCAAATTCAAACACAGAAATGTAATCGTTGCATGTCAAGTCAATGGTTGATTTAAGTGCCATTGCCTCTAGGCCTGAACTTATAGGATGCACTTCATGTAGAGCCTGACGGAAGGTCTTCCATGGAACAATTGTTCTGGCAGTGAGGGGAAAAAGTAGTCCTAAGAAATCTTATCTTCTGCCACAGAAAAGGGTATTTTGCTTCTGAGATATTATTCAGTGTTAAATTCAAATGGATAATAACATATCTGATTTTGCACCTGTTCAACAGCTGATTCAACTGGCTACTGAAACATCTGTATCTCTATCTGTTGAGCAGCAAGGTAAAGGCATATGCCTTTATTTTTGTTTAAACAAGGTTGCCTTGT
Organism: Gambelia wislizenii; assembly: GCA_030847615.1. NCBI lineage: Eukaryota > Metazoa > Chordata > Lepidosauria > Squamata > Crotaphytidae > Gambelia > Gambelia wislizenii. The sequence goes on from JAUMIR010000007.1 coordinate 40,087,790, forward strand.
GTCTAAATTACCTGCTTTCAGAAATTAAAGTTAGTGAGAAATTAACTGCTGAAAGTAAACAAATACCCCTCCTCCCAGATTTCACAAGCAAAGGGTACCAGTGAAGATCTTGACAATGAGCACTTCCCAACACCAATTTTATATATTTCCAATAAATATTTTATTAACAGAACCTCCATTAGAAAGGAACACATGATTCTACCCTCCAAGTACGCATAAATCAATCTGTAGAGACAACCATGTAGTTATGACAATCTAGCTCTGAGGTTTATTATGCCCCTTCTGTTTGCAGCACATGTAACAAAAGCGATCTAGCTGCACTGTAACCCACAGAACAGGTATGGTGGCACAAAATATCTGGTTCATTCATCTAGTACTGTAACGGCACTAGTCTATTTTGCTGTTACTTGTCATTGATTTCTGTTCAATCAAAAACCATGGAAAACTGACATGGATCTAGTCCTACCCACACCTTTCAGCACTGGTGAATAAGCTAGTGCTTGTGGCAGTAGCACATGGAAGGGGAATGCTCTGTTCTCAGTCACTAATCCTCACTTATAAACTCTCTTCACCTAAAGGTCTAGAGGCTGAAGCGTTATTTTGAAAAGAGTACTTACTTTTCCCCAAAAGCTTTTCTCCAGAACTCTGCTGCATCTGCCTTTGTGATTCGGAAGGTGTCTCCCTGGAAGAGTCCACTTGGGAAAATGCCTTTCAGCTCTGCTAGCATATGGCTGAAGATCAGGGACAGTTTTGTAAGGTTGCGCCTGCAAGATCACAAAAGCAGATCTGCCATGAAATGTGAAACAAGCAGCCTGAGGGAATGAGAGAAGCAGGAAGTCTGATTTTCAAGTCACATTTTGGATCACTTTTCTGAACAGCAATACATCAGTTGCGATGCACTCTTAACCTACAGGAGTTTGAAACCAAGCTTCACCTGACAAGCCCTTTGTGAACAACTATTTTACATTCTGCAAAATATGTAATAGAAAGGCTTAAAGTCACTCCAAAACATGTAGGGATATAGGGCTCACAAGTCTTTGTGCAATGCTTTCTTATTTGGCTTCCTTTTACCCACCAACCACCATAATGCCAAACTTTGTATATCATTTGTAAGGTGCCATACATTATAAGGCAAATACAGAGTGTTATTTTTGCAGTGATTTGGCTAAGCAAAAGAGAGAGTTTGAGGTTTCAGAGAAGGAAAAATGGAAAGCCCTTCCATTCTGCAAATCTGAAAGTGGCAAAATAAATAAATAAATGACAAAGGCCTCTGTGGCCAGAAGAAGGTCTGGCCAAATAGCAAACAGGGAGGTGAACGGGCCAATAGAATAGCATCCCCTCATGCCCCACAACAAGTCTTGCCTTCAAGCTGTCAGGAGCGATTTGCCTTCTAATCCAAGCCTAGTATTTTGACAGGTGACTCCCTTTACAAGGAAGCGTTTGCTTTTCTGTATTCCTGTCTTGCTACCCAAATGCACAAAGCCACTCATGAAGAACAGTTGCTGTGGACTACAAATGCCCTTTCACTTTCTCAGGGCTTCTCCAACTATAGGGGCCATTTTTTAAAAGGACAGATAATGTATCTTAACAAGAAAAGCAAAAATTCAGAGTCCAGAGGGGGACAGTTATTATACAAGTCAGATAAAAATGAAGAGACCAGCGTCCCATGCTGCCTTCCCATTAATATGCTCAGCAACGGCTACAAGGAGCCAGCTGCTGCCCTGTGTCTTGTAACTGATCTTCAGTGCAGCAGCAGTGCCTAATCTTCAGTGCCAGACTACAACTCACATCTAATCATGCCAAACAGGTTTTTGTTTTGTTTTTACCCTTAACGCCTTTAACTTTTTCTGTATCTTTATCAGTATTAAGAAGTGAGAAAGAGGTCAATGAGCCTCAGTAGTGTGCTTCTATAAATTAATGCTACAAGGCTGCTAGGAATGTACTAGCTTGTTTTATACTGACTTGGGGGGGGGGGGGAAAGAATTTTCTAACTTATATGGCCAAACTCCCAAAATATCCCCTTCCATGCATACACATACAGTTGCTATTCAACTAGCATTGCTTTCTCTGACAAAGTCACAAAAGGGACTCATAACGCAGAAGACAAGAGTTTATGAAACAAACACAACTCATTAAACACAGTGTGATTTGTCTATGCAATGCTCGTGGACCTCTTTTTATTATCTCTTTTTTTTAAAGCATGTGCCCATATTTTAAGGACTAAACACAAGGAAAACCTGTGGTGCTCTAGACCTTCCTCCTTGCAAAGATTCACACCTCACAACAACTGTAGTGTGACTTGACTGGTTTAACTGAGCTGAAGAGAAAACCAAGGAGCACGCCCAATCCCAAACTTCACCACAGTGTACAGATAATGCTGTTTATTGCCAGGAGCCAGGAGGCTGATTTGGTAAAATGTGGCCATAGCCTTAGGCAGCAGGGTGCTACTGACAGCAAACTGTGGTGCCCACGTTCCAGGAGTGCTCTGGCTGCCAACTCAGAGAGTCTTGTTTTCACAGCTTGTGAGGGTTTTAAATGCCAACCAGGCATGCTTGCTTGGCCAGCTACATGGAGAAGATCAAGACAGAAGGCAAAGTGGGAGAGGGATTTGGGAAGATGGTAAAGACTGGTTGAGGCAAAGATGGTGGTAGCGGCACTTGTCCTGTCTCAGGCAACAGAAGACCTCGGACTATCACTGCTTATTTGTGGTTTCACAACAATAAGGAGGGTTTGTGAAGTCCAAGAGTGAAGCAACCTGAAAAACGCAGTATGTGTTCAATATGTTAACAGTGTTTGGATGACAAAGCCATGGTTGTTTTCACAACAAAATTGGTGCTTAATATACAACATCTGGCTGTAATTTTGACTCCTATCTTCTACAGATATTAAGAATATCTGTATCTCTCATTTTGCCTTAAACACACCCAAAATGGCTAGCTAAACATAAAAATGGAAAAGTACGTGCATAAAGGTGAACTTTTTTGTTTTACAGCCTGGTCCTCCTTCGATTTTATCTTCACAAGAACCATGTTAGGTTCAGAATCAGCGAGTGGCTCCAGATCACCCACTGAGCATTATGAACAAGTGAGGATCTAAAGCAGGGTCACATCAGTCCTAGTTCAACATCCTAGCCAGGTTTCAGCAATTACCTCCTTACACAAACTATCTTGAAATTAAGTCTATATTAATTAAAGGCAGAAAAGAGAACATGAATTCTTGACAATATACACTGACAGGTTTTCTGAATGAATGCTACTGACAGTCTTCAGGTATGCAATGCAACAACTATTTGTGTTCTTACGTAATGATAAGCCAAATGTTCTGGCTTTCAAGTAGAATGTACAAATCATTATCATCCATTTTGCTCATCCTTTTGCACAAGTGGAGAAATAAACCCAGAAGATACAATTAGATGTGCCCAAACAAACCAGGATCATCAGCTAGTTTTAAAACATCATTAATTTTTATTGCAAATTTCTGTGCTTTGGGGATATACTTCACCATTAGTTTTGACATCACATACAAAATTATTCCATCCTGGTTTGTTGATCAGTGCATGATACAATGAGAATAGTCTACATGCAGTACCGTGCAATTCTTTCATGTACTTATTTGTAAAGATAGAAATTTTGGCATATTACTATGCACTCTTACTTGGACCTTTAGGTACAGCTACTCAAGATCCTTGGATCAAGCATGGGAGAGATAAATAACCTCTAAAGGATCATAAACCATGGGGCAGCTCTGGGCTCTTTTCACTGGCCTCATCTAGGGAAGAGTCCAGCACACTGCCTACATCTACACTATATATAGTCTCTTTTGTTTACTCTGAATGGCATTCAAGGTGTTAAAAATGACCAGGCTCCTCATAGCCCTCCTCCTTCCATTTCCTTTGCTCATTCTGCCTCCAGTCCTTGCTGAAGTGATACATGTTGGGTAAAGCAACTGTTTTGGCATCTAAGTGGTTCTGTTGTGTGTGCTTGTACATGCTCCCCATCAGTTTTCATCTTCTTTAGGAATTACTTATTACATTAGCATAGTTTTGAGATCTCCAGAATTAAGTGAGAAGAACTCAAGGCTTGAATTCAATTGCTAATCCCAAATAGAAGCAGATCCACTGAATCAATGGGAAATTGGTAAATCAACATTTATTTATGGTAGGTTCCACTGATTTCATGGATCACGTTTATCCACATTCCACTGACTTCATGTGTATAATTCAAGGCCACCGCTCTCAGTCTCCTTGCCCGCAGTGAAGCAGACGCATTTGAACAGGACTGGAGAATCTGAGGCTCTCCAGATGTTGTTGTACTCCTATGTCCCTACGTGCCAGTCTGATCAAATAGTGAGGTACAGTGAGAGCAGTACTTCATCAACATCTGGAGGACCTTCTTGCTTTTGAAGACAGCTATTAAAAAGAACTCACAACCATATCACAGGCTGATACATTTCATTTTACTGTATATACCTTGTTCAGGACAATCAATGTTTACAGAGATAGTTAGAAAGGACCACTGCTTAGATGGACTCAAGGAAATAAAGCAGGAAACCAATGGAGGACCAGACCTTAAAAAAAAGGAAGGATGAAGCATTGCTTTCCAAAGCTGTGTACATTTAACCCAGTAGTAGTTTCTTTGGTGCCGGAATAAGCTGTTGCCTGATATCAGATACAGTATAGCCTGACATCTTGCCTCAATGGACTTTGCTGACAGAAAGTGTTTCCCTCCCCTTCCCAGGAAACTGAAGGAATTATAACTGAACAACACAATTAGCCAAGCTTGTATTTAAACAGTTGTTTAAGTAGCATAAATTTAAAACATTATTTGCAAGTATAAACAAAGACATAAAAAAATTATAACCTATGTTAGCCTGGGGGAAAACTAAAATCATGAACAACAATTTTATAAGCCTGTGGCTCACAGGCAGGGCATGAACACATTAAACCATTCAGGCCTGGATATCCAGAACACACCTGGCAAAGAACATGGATGAGGAATGTTACTCAACTGAGAATGCAGTCTGTTTTAACAACACATGAAACAATCACAGTGTACTTGTACACATGCAAGTGCAGTGTAAAGGTAAACACTGTTTACTTTCCTTCTAGTTATCAGGTTTGATAAATAGGTAGCAGACTGGACACACCAGATCATCATCCACTGCTTAAAAGCAGCCACATTACAGTTGTCTTGTCAAAATGAGATCAAAACAGCTGTCATCCAAAACAACAACAACCCACCAACATGCTGACAAGGAACCTGCACTTGCTGGGAGCATCAAGTCAGTCACATCTGATCTTGCAATTTATGACAGTTCAGGCACAAAGTGTCTAGCAAAAACAAAGGTTTATTACACTGAATTTCTAAGAGATTAAAGTCCCAGCTTCACCTTACAACCTTCTCCACAAACCTAGCTCCTATTAGCCCTCTTTGGTGCTTGCACAGTCAAGCATTCTGCTTCTGCAAGTCATCCTTCTTTTGCCTTCCATGCTACTGAATGAGCAAAACCTGTACTCACTCATCTGACTCTCTATTATATGTCTTTCTCATCACTCATTGCTGACCTCAGAAAGACCTCACATAGACTGGGCAAGTCCTTCACCATTTATGTTCTGTTCAGCACTGAAAAAATGGCTGACGTCAGTAATACAGGTATTTAGTAGTCATTACTTTTAATAGTAAATTTAAGTTTTAAAATTTACATGTCATTTTTTTTACTGTACTACTTCCACTAATGTGCCTCAAGTTGCCCATTGACTACAAACATTGTAATGTCATTCCCAAACATTACTTCAAACATTGTAATGTTATTTCCACATGCTGAAACAACAGTGGACTTTATCTGATTAATCAGAGAGGGTTTGATCAAAATCAGGGGTAGGCAAAGTGAGGCTAGTGGGCCAGGTGTGGCCCCTGGACTCCTGTTTTGTGGCTCCTGGAGCAGTTACCAGTATATTTATATATCACCTTTAGTGTGCCAGATGCTTTGTAGCCTCAGATGTAGCTCCAAAAGAAGCACTTGTTTGTGGCATTTTGGAGATGAGCAACACTTAATGAGTGTCTCTGTCTTTAAATCCTGTTTAAATTAGACATATGCCAAATATCCCTCAGTTCCAGTTTTCAGATTCAAAGCAGCACTTTGGGAACACGAAAGAACAGTTAATAGTAAGAATGACTGCCATTTTCCAGTCTCCTTTGCTGATCTTCCTTCCCCATTTGCTATGGCCTCTGTGCCATTTTCTCCCTTCTAATCAATACATCTCTTTCTGAGACTAATCACATGAGCAATCCCAGTCAATCGGTGTTCATGCGATGACAGCATGCAGCCAATCAGATTGGCAATGTGATGATATCACTGACAACTAATTATAAAGTGAGAGGCCAATGCTCCCTGAACAAACACTCTGAGGCAGTCACTGAAAAAAATCACTCACCAGGCATAGCAGTGAACTCCTTGACACACTATCAGAAAGTGCTTGTGAATATCAGTTTTCCCCCTTACTTCTAGAGTGAAACCAGTGTGTTAATATTTTTAAAAAGGAAAGCAGGCAAGTGATGCTCAGGTTGGGTGCTTTCCATTTAGCATTAGAGTATCCATTTTCACAAAATGCAAGTCTCAACAGTCTCCTGAAGTTCTGATCAGATAATAAAATTAAGAAAAAGCTAAGCCACATCAGATCCAGTTATAAAGACCTTGAACAGATATGTCTGCAGCTCTAGCTCAATCCTTTGTGCTGTGGTTGTACTACTTCCTTCCCCTCTTCATTACTGTTTTGGCTTCATACGTCTTGCAGGAAGTCAACAGGCCAACCAAGTACTCCTAGTCCTACTGAAATCCTCCACTGCAGCCTCTAAATGGGCCCCTACTTCCCTTGGTTCAGCTTTCTGTTGCTGTTCCCCTCTGACCTGTAGCAGGCTGTTCCTTTCCGGTTTCCTGTTTGCTGGATAAAAACATTCTTCCACTGTAAGAGTCTGTTCTGCAGAATCCAGTCACATTTTAACCCTTTATGTTTTTCTTTTCACCAGTAAGTTTCCTTTAATCCCACCAAACTGGGACAATTCCACACAACCAGCCAGTACCTTCAGTACTTTACAAAGGCTCTTCTGGGTGGGGAATGTTCCTAAAAAAATTTATCTTACTCTCACTGAGAGCCAACAATCTAAGCTAGCAGTGTTGATCTTCAGCACAGAGATGGCTCCTGATGCACAGTTTATTTTGTTATACTTTTGTTGTCAGCAAAAGTAGAAGGCATCAAGACTAAAAGCAAGGAAAGAATAATCTAGCATTTATCACAGGGCACAGTGTTCAGCATTCTTAGAACCTCAGTTCTTTCTGACTTTTTCTTTTGAAAGATAAGACATTCTATGGACATAAGGAGACCCAGAAGTACAGGAACGTTAGGAAATTCCTCAGGAGACAGTGAATGGCTAAGTCCTGAATATTTATCTCCCCTTTAGTGCTTATCAGAAGCAAATTTATACAAAAGAAAGTGCTCATTTGCTTTATTTGCAACATTTGTAAAATGCACAAATTAGTTCTTCTAGCCACAGAGTATCTGAAGCAAGCAGCACATATGCTCTAAAGGAAAGGTATGTTATGAATCAGCCAAACAATTAGCTCCAAATCAAGCTTTTTATTCCCTCCAATACGCCTTAATGCAGTCTTCTGAAGTTGATTAGATTTGTGGTGGTCAGAATCTAAGCATGGAGAGAAGAGTTAATAATATACTTTACACATTTAACAACTCCAGCAGGAAGCTCATTTTATATATAACTATTTCCAAACTAACATTAGAATTAATCATGTAAATACTGCCCTAGTCTTAGCCCTAAAATAGTGCCACTACAAATCTAGCCAAATTTAAAATGTTGATATACTTAAATAAAGAACAGTCTGTGACAGATTTATCTCATATTTATAAAGTCTGAAGAAAAAAAGGTCATAGTACAGTAGACATCCATTTACTTTACACAAACGGAAGGAAGAATTCCCCAAAGTGTCTAATTTTCTATAAATACCCATTTAATGAATGGATTTAAAGGCACAAGAGACTCATGGAAATACAAATATCCTCTTTAAAAATAATAACCCTGCTTCCTTATTTACATTTTGTAAGGAAGCCTGAAATTCTACCTGGGGACAGCTAGTATAAGCAGGTTTGTCTCCTCAAGCACTGTTTATTCAAAATGTCCAACATCAAGACGGATGATGAGAAACCAGAATGTTACTTCCACAGAAAGGTAATACATGTTTTCACTACTGCTCTGTTATTAACTTTAAACACACACATCACTTTTCTCAAGTAATCCAGATGTTCTGGCTTTGTGTCAGGTTTGTTCAGTTCACAGATTGATGAAGGGGAACACAAATAGTTTACACATTCAAGCCAACTTTTTTTTTTCCAATCAGAGGAACAGAACACCATTTTTACACTGTGCTGGTAAGGCTCAGGATTTCTCAATGACATTCACCAGTCTCTAGGATGAATGGACAAAGGTGTATCCTATGACCCTCACTACTTCAGGTACGTACGTATGCACACACACAGAGACCACTTGAAATTAGATGGTGTTCAGTGAATACTTTTGTAGAAGCTAAACAGATTAAGGCTTGACAAGGCTTGATAAGGCTTGACTGAAATCTAATAATATGTGTGCATGTGGTAGAATTCAATTTTCACACCATTTAAGAGCAATGAATCAAACAGACTTCAAGTGGTAAAATACATCTTGGCTTCTACAGCACAGCATTGTAATCTTGAACTTTACAAGCAAACAAAGATGTTTATTTTATTGCTACTATAATCTATCCTCTACCAAGAGGAAAGAGAGGACAACCAAAATGGTAGGAGGTCTGGAAGCCATGACCTATGAGGAGCAGCTTAGGGAGTTCGGTATGTTTAGCCTGGAGAAGAGAAAGCTAAGAGGGGACACGATAGCCATGTTTAAATACTTGAAGGGATGTAATACTTTCGGTGGAGCAAGCTTGTTCTCTACTCTCCAGAGACTAAGACATGGAGCAACGGAGTCAAACTATAGGAAAAGAGATTCCATCTAACCATTAGGAAGAACTTCCTGACAGTAAGAGCTGTTTGGCAGTAGAATAAACTGCCTTGGAGTGTGGTGGAGGCTCCTTCTTTGAAGGTTTTTAAGCAGAGTCTGGATAGCCATCTGTCGGGAATGCTTTGATTGCTTATTCCTGCATGGCAGGGGTTGGACTCAATGGCTCTTGTGGTCTTTTCCAACTCTATGATTCTATGATTCTTAGGCAAAGAATCTTCAGAGGTGGTTTTACCAGCTCCCTCCTCTGAAATACAGCCTACAGCACCCAGAATTCATTGGTGCTCTCCCATTCAAGTGCTAACCAAGGCTACCCTGCTTAGCTTCCAATATCAGACTGGCTCAGGTACCTTCAAGCTGCCTGTCGATTTATGGCAATCCCATGAATTTCACAGGTTTTTCTTAGGCAAGGAATCTTCAGAGGTAGTTTTGCCAATTCCTTCCTCTGAAATATAGCCTACATCACTTAGTATTCATTGGTGGTCTCCCATCCAAGTACTAACAAGGGCTGACCCTGCTTAGCTTCCAAGATCAGATGGGATCAGGTGCCTTTGAGGTATTTCATTCTCCCAAGGGGGAAAAACAGAGCTGCAATAATTTCTCAAACTCCTAGTGCCAAAATAGTATTTCAGAGCCAACACCACTAGCTCGGTGAAGATTTGGCAGGACCACTACTTCTAATTATCAACATCGAATAGGTACAAGGGGGAAAATATACTCAGGCAAGGCAGCACAGTCATATTTCTACGGATCTAAGTACCCAAGAACAGGCAGGTTGACTCGTCCACAACAACCCAGTTGAGAACCAAGTAACTGAAATTAATTTTTTTCCAAATTCCAACGATGTGTTCCTCCCAACATGGAAACTCCTGGCATGTCCTGACTCAATCTACAAAAGGGTGTGTGTGGAAAGCAAAGATTGGACTCTTTAACACTTTAAAAACGAGCAATGCACAATTAATACCACATATTAACAACTGAGTAGTATGAACAAAAAACAAGAAACAGCATACACCTCAAGATAAGGAGTGCCTAAATACAGAAAGTACTGTACCCTTTTGGGGGTGCTGTAAACAGTGCCAGCTTGTGATATTACCTCATAGTATCATGTGCTTGTCTACTGCAACAACAACTCAAGATAAGCTAGAACAGTAAACATGCTCCAAAATTTTAGATTTGTCTTTGAAAGGAAGCTAGCCAACTCAGAAAAATTAGATTATATGGATGCAAGATGTCTTAACAAAGGAACATTTGATTTACAAAGTTTTTCTCCCCAAATGTCCACTAAGGGAAGAAAACACACTTGGTTTCAGAGGTCAATATTCCATTTCACCGAAAGAAAGATATAGGATTATCCCAGACATCTTCTAACTTCACTTTTACCAATAATAATTCTACACAGAGGGAGGTTTAGCTCCTGCACACATACAGGTCACAAGGAACATGTTGCATCAGTGCTCTGACATGTATTGGATCTCCTTCTTGGGATGAACGTAATGTTCTTTTACTCATTTGTAAGGCCCTGCATGGCTCAGACCAAATATGCCTTAGAGACCACTTTCTCCCATCTCATACCTTTCATTCTCTTCTGAGATAGTAGGGTTGCAATTGCCCACCCTAAGTGAAATGGGCTAGGTAATCCCCTAAAAGTATATCTGTAGTCCCACAAAAGAACCCCAAGTGCTAACTGTAGGTCATACATTTTCCATTCTCTGATCTAATACATCAGGTTCTATTGAGGCAGATAAATGGCTGCATAGCATTGTAAGCATAGATTATAAGTCTGAGGGCAGGGAACTGTTTTGTTGTTCTTTTATTGTAAAGTTCCATGTACAGTACCGGTGCTGTATAAATAAATGATAACAATGATAACAGCATTCCTGCACAAGCAGCGTATTGCATGTGAGCAACAACTGTCCTGCTGATATCAGTATAACTCTGATCCTTGCAAATAAGTGCTGAATGGTCATGCTTAAACATCCCCATGTTGACATTTATAAGCTTCTTGCAGCTTTGCAGCCTACTTCACAAAGTAATCAGTTTTTAAAAATAGATACACAACGGAACTACTTTCGACTAAACTTTCAACACAGGAAGAGAATGAAATTCCACTCTGCTCATATTGACAGCACCATAAGTCACGTTCCAGAGGAAGACACAGCAAATGATATACAAAATGAAACATCTATCCTCTCTCACTTCTTAGATTTACTTAAGACATTCACCTATATGCATGCAGTATTTTAGAGCCATCCTATTAAATGTACATAATCTGCTAGGAGGACCTGCTACTGCTACACTAATTTTGTGGACTAATTCAGCAAGGTACCAATATGAAACAATAATCCAACACAATAATGAGATGCAGTAAAACCACTGTAAAAATAAACATTGACCTTGAAGAGAGGTTGCTCTCTGACATTTTTACCTAAGAGTCTAGGAGGTGGAGTTGTTCAAGTACCAGCAATCAATCATTTCCCCCTAGTATTTTAAACTTTTGAGTCTCTGTTTTGTTCTGGCAGTTAATGGTTTGGTTACATTACTATACAGGAATACCTCAGTTAACAAAGTACATGTGTTCCTGGACATTGCTTCTTTAACAGAAAATTTGGTACCAGAGGCAGAAATGACATAGAAAGAATAGGGATAGCTTCCTCCATTCTCCAAAAGAAGAGCAGGTCAACATGTTTCAGCAAATCCCCACCCCCACCCCAAAATACAAGACACACATGTGAAATGAAACAATCAGGTTATATAAGCACTGCATAAGTAAACAAAAACATTTTGAACCTTCATGAGACCACCTGAAAGCTTCTTTCACAATGCATCCAGGGGGTGATTTTTCTTTCTTTCACCAGCTTCCACTTTTCTTATGATCTATGCTGGGGGTAGGCAGTGAGGCAGGCTTATCTGCTTGCCCCCTTTCCCTGTTTTGATACTCATCCATATTCAGTAAGGAATTCTGGAGGCAGCTGCTGTTACCTTGCCTCTTGTAGGCAGGCATACACAGCAACAGCAGGATTGGCTGGAGCAGAATCCCATTCTTTCTCAGCTCAAGCTTTAATACATTGTTTACCACAGACACGCTGCTAGATTCCTCCAATCCTCTTTGACCATCCCCTCAAAGGCATCAAGCTAGACAGAGGACAAGAAGGAAAAGAGGTGGGTGGGCAGGCATAAAAAGACTGTAAAAATGAGCTTCTACATCAGAGGCTTTGTTAACTGAGGTAGGCCTGTATTAGTTTTATTGCTCTACTGTCATGACACCATACTTGGATTTTAATATATCATAACGATACGTTTTTCTGGAGCAGCTGCTATTCATGAAATACAATTTAGTCTTTCAAAACTTTGGAAAGTTTTGCCTTTCGATAAAGACTGCTTTTGAAACTACTCTCTTCTATAACATGCTGGTAGTTCTTACACATGCGAGTGCTATGCACAATGCTTGAATCAAGGAATCAGGAGTTTAGAAGTAAGAAGCTGCAAGCAGCCATATCGCTACAGATAGAAAGTAATTTCCTCATATTCAACAGTTGAAGGAAGTAGATGTTTCACACCTCTTGAGACTCATTGCTTGAACACTCTTATCAAGAATATGCACGTTTCCAAGGTTTACTGGGCATTTCAGAGACATAAAGTGGACACAAAACAATAAGCACCTTCTGAAATGCAAACAGGTAAAAATGTGCCTAGCTGAAAAATGCTTTAGTGACGAGGAATCATAAATTAGGTAAAGTTCATAAATAAATGCATGCAACAGAGAAATGCATATGAAAAGTCTTCATAAATTTCCTGGCAAAAAAAACCACACACGCCCTTCAACTTGACACAAAATAAGGATAGGAAAAATATAAAGGTGGGATTTGGAGAAATGCAACAAAACAGAGACTGAGAATTTTTTACATCCCTACAGACAACAAACACATTTAACAATGGTTTTATCTGCTTGTTGCTACAAAAGAAGTCTGCTTATCACAGAAGCCACAGCCAGTGAAAAAATGTTCAAATTACACAAATTATGCAACTATTTCCTTAAAGCCCTTCTATAGCATTTCACAAGCTTTTTAGAATTAAGTATTTTAATTGAAATATTTATTTCAACAAGTATTTGGCATAATACACACACAAGAAAAGGGTAAAAGACATCAATTTCTCTTCAAAACATCCAACATGGGAAAAAACCCAGTTAGTTACTTCTAAGGTAGCAACACTTAATTTACTGATTTGTTTGTTTAATTTAAAAGGTGTCCCTGGTTAACTGGAGAGTAGACTTTTCCCAAAATTTTAATTATTTTTAACATAATTTTTTTAAATCAAAAAAGGGTAATACTCTACCGCTTCCAACAGGATGCCTTCTATGAAACATGTGTACATCATCTTAAGAACAATGCATTCTATTTTTATATGCAACTTTGTGCAGAAACCACCTAATTACTAAATTGCTATCATAACACATTTGATAATGCTTTCAGATACGCAAAGCATTTTACGTGCATTATCTGGTTAATTCTTACAACATTCTTACAACAACCCTGTAAACTCAGTCAGTCATTGTGGATGTGGGGACTGGAACACAGAAAGAAAGATGTGAGCCTAATGTCCTAGTAGAGGTGAGACTTAAATACAGACTCTTCTGATTTTTTTGCTCAGCCTCTTAGCTGTGCATAACAATTCCAGTTAATAATTTGTCATATAACTTACTTTGTTCTTCAATCAAATGACAGCTAGAGCTGGAAAAGGTGACAAATATTTACCATTAGAGCTATGCCACACAAAGAGCAAGCTGGAATTCGCCTCATTAACACATTTGGATCCTGTATCATGTTCACTGTTTGCGGTCTCTGAACACAACACAGCTCTTCAGTTACTTTCCATCAAGACAGCAACACTGCATGAAAGAAGAGCGGTACCATCACCATCATCTATAGTCAATTACAGTTCCAAACAAACAAACAAATATTCTGTTGGGTTTTCTCATTAAAATTACTATAATTTGAAATTGGTTAAACTGGTACATTAAACCACTATAGTGCTGAAATGACACCCTTTGAGCTGAAAAATTTAAGTAGGGAAAATCAAAACTGTGCAATATCAACAGCGCAAATATTGAAATGGAAAATTCTCAATTCAGGTGTAGAAGATGGATATATACTGGTATCAGGGAATATGTAGTATATATTTAAATATTTACTAACCCCAAGCCACAAGCCTCTGGGCTTGAATTTCTGCAAGGTATTTAAATTTGTAGTTGTTGTATGCCCTCAAGTTGTTTCCAACTTATGGCGACCCTAAGGCAACCCTATCATTTCTCTTTGAATTCATGTGCAGTTATCTCCATGTGGGTTGCACAGGAATGTCATTCCAGTGTTGATGTGAGTGTATTTACCAATCCAACCTGGTATAGTGTTGGATTGGTAAATACACTCACATCAACACTGGAATGACATTCCTGTGCAACCCACATGGAGATAACTGCACATGAATTCAAAGAGAAACGATAAAACTGATGTACTGGTAGATGTGGGCACACCTAGGATGACAACAGAAAAATTATTAAAAGGGTCACAGTTTATTTCATTTTGGAGAGTGCTGCCCTCAGAGATGCAGAATTAAAGTCACCTCTTTAAATCATCTGGGTTGTCGTTTTTTTTGCTTGCCTGTGTATTTATTTTGTAATGCTTCCACTCCTTCTACCACCCTGAGGACTGGGAGATTAAAAATGAATGCTGGGACTCCTTGCATTTGTCAGAAGTTGGTATCCCATTCTTGCTTGAGCATTACAGGGCAAACTGAAGCATATTTTCTTTAAGGCAATGGATCTCTTTAGGAAGCAAGCAGTTCACGTTCGTATGTAGCAACCTGGCATTCAAAAGCTCCTTTTTTATGGCCAGCTTTTGAATTTTCTCTTAAGATACTCTAATTGAAATGCAGAAGTACGCTCCACAAGTTTTCTACATTCTGAAGTGCAAGTTTCATTTCAAGGAAGCGACAGGGGACTCTTTCATACCCAGCTTTGAAAATGAGATCTGCCTTAAAAATGAGATCTAATCTTTTCTTTATCCTGCTCACCACTTTAAAATTACACAAACTTATCAGTATAGAATTTGTTTTTGTATTTCAGGATTACTAATGCTTTAAAGCAGTTTGAAAACAATCACCATTTTAATTTTATTTTAAAAAAACAACATTTGAAATACTACCCCTCTCCGCAATATCAGCTTCCTACCTAGATCTGGTTCTATATGCATTTCAGAGGCTGTGCACATTTCATATACAGAACGATACTTAATATCTGCAGCTTTTCCTGTATGGATTTGTTCCTCTGTGCCCTCAAGCCAATGACTAATATGAAAACTTGCTGAGACAGCAGTCCCGGAACCCTTGCTGTGAGGAGAGACAACAAATGTTCCAAGCTGAACACCTTGGCTGCCATTGGAATCTAATTGCCAAACACTTTCCAAATAGGCCAGGTCATCTAATTCACACAAGGGGGGTGGGGTGGGGTGAGAGGAGTTTGATTTAGGAGTTCCAGGACAGACCATTCTTATAGCAGGATGTTAAACTGCTTCACATACCACACTTCATTTCCCCTGTTACACTCAGATTATAGTGTCAAGGGCTAAATTTCTGTTCTTCTGTCTCTCTGGGGGAAATGAGATATTTATTAAAGTGCATAGCTCATCTCCTCAATCTGTTAATATGCAAGAGGGCTCACAAGTATGATGGCTGTTGGTGAGGTTAATGAATCCAACTATCTTTCAGAACTGGGGGGGGGTTAATTTATGGATTAGAGTTACCTACTTCTTACATGCTCTAGGCAATCCTGGCCACTGTCACTGTTCATATTAGGCATCTTCTCCAATCATTTCATTAGTGGCTCAGTCCTAGACTAAGTAAGGAACACTCTTCAGTGCTGAGGCGGCAAGGAAAAACCCCATGTGCAGATTTCTGGTGCTCCACAATATAAATTTGATCTCGCACAACAGTAACAAACACCTCACCCCATGCCAATCCCCACTGTACCTGCTCTGTGCTGTTCAAGCAGGCAAATGGCTTACTGAACCTAAAGCCACCTCACTTAAAGTGGGCCATGTACTCCCAAGAGTGCAAGGTGCCTATAGTGCAGCCAGCCTGCAGCTTCATAATATAGTACCATGGACTTGAAACAGATGCATTAATGGGAACAGCTTCAGATAACAACCTTAAAAGCCTCAGAGGAAAACTAGCAAGTGGAACAGTGGGAGAAGTGGGAAAGGTACCAAAACTTCAACGTGAGCCAACCACTGTTTCCACTGAATTTCTTTATAAGAGTGTCATCAGACCAAGTTACAGAAACTACTGAGAGTCTAGAAACGAAACCAATCACTTGTGTTTGTAGAGCACTCAAGCACCCAAAATTTAACCACAAGAGGATATTGCTTTCGGGGGGTGGGGGGACTTACATTGAATTGTTTTAAACACACACACAGAGAAATTATCCATTAGAAAGTTTTCTTCCCTCCTGTTTCGAACTGTAAGGTGTGCAGTAATATGCACTATCATGAGGAGGGAATTTTTAGAAACTAGCTTGGCCAACCGAAATGCTTTGCATACAACACAAACACAGATGTCATCTTCCCACACACTATAGCCGCCCCACACTCCTATCTCTTCTCCTGAAGATTGAACCCCATGTGTTTATTTTATTCATTTTAAGATCTTATAAACTAAGCCTTCACCCCTAAAACAAAAGCCTACTCCTGACAACTTTAAAAGTAGGACTGAGACTGCTCCTCTTCCACTTAAGAGAGGTGAGAACACTTATTTCATATGAGAGCTTACCTTGAAAAGTAATACACTCCAATAGTGAGATGATAGATAGATAGATAGATAGATAGATAGATAGATAGATAGAGATAGATAGTTTACAGGTAATGTACAAAGGCTACACACAGAGCCTCCCAGAGATACTTGGTGAAGATGGTTGGTCTAATATACACAGTGGTGAAGTATAACTTACTATTTAAACTGGCTTAATATGATTCAGCCTTGCTTGCTGATTTTATACTTTGCACAGAATATAGGTTGCATTATATAGTAAACACTCATGGCACCCAAATCCAAAAACAAAACAAAACAAAACAATTCCCATTCATTAGACAATACAGAACATACTAATTTAACCAGCAAAATCACAGGGCAAAATTCGTATATAGTTGTTTGACAAACTAAAATATTCACTTGATCAGAAAAGCTTAGCATGCATAATCCTATCTAGAGTCTCCTGCCATTCAGACATTTACCCACACCTTCTCTCTTGAAGATCAGTAGAGAAAACTAGTAGATGATTTGCCCAGCCTTGCTACAAAAACATCAGGCATGAGAACTACCAAAGAGCAAATGCTTAATGGCTTCTAGATATCACTGCGAAGCTTATATGATAGTTACCTACATAAAGATTTACAAGTCTGTTCCTCATCATGCAACATCTGAACAGCAACAGCTATACTTGAACAGAGGAAAAAGTGACTGCTACATTTGCTATACATTTTTAAAAATCAAAAATCTACAGATAAAAATCATGTGCATTATCTCAGATACACATGGAAGTATATCAAAATTAAGACTCTTAACTATGAGCTTCTGGGAAAATGAACAATCTTTCCCTCAGACATATCTACCTGATTCAAGAATCACCTTGCAAAAAAGAATGTTCAAAGCACAACAAAGCTTAAACATGTTCCCAGTTTAAGCTTTGAGTTTAAACAACATGTTAAAACTCAAGCTGGGAAAAATCTGGGACAAAAAACAACAACAACAACAAATAAATACAGGGATTCTTCACATTCCCCACAACCACATCTGGAGATTTTATATGACATAGAGTTTCTGCTCGGTAGGCTGAAATCAGTAAAGATCCCATAAGACGGGGCAATTAAAATGCATCCCTCCAAATGCTGTTAAGACTGCAATTATTGTATAACCATCCCTCAAAACTGGATATGTGGGCTAGGACTGATGGGCGCTGCAATCCAACAATACCTGGAGGGTCACATATTCCTCACCCTTGCCACAGGATAAAAGAACCAGTATTGTGTTTCCCCAAATTCTGTTTAACAGGACCTAAGCAATATCAGGAGTCACAACTATGTCTGTAGCAGCACTTGCAAAAGCAGTTTCTGGCCTAGACTCAACTGTTAGTCCCAAATAACTATCAATCAGATTTACCTAAGTGCTGATTTACCATGTTCTCATGTATTTAATGGGTCTACTCTAGTTGGAAATAATAACTGGACTTAGGTATAAACTGATTGCAGATGCACACCCTTAACTTGAGGTTTCAGGTCTTATTTCCGAGAGTTAAACATCACCAAGTTCTTCAGGGGAGAGAAGAGATCAATAATTAGCAGGAAACTGAGGGGAGGGGGAGATTAGCCTGTCAGTTAAGTACGTTGTTTTCCTTACTACCCCTAGTTTTCTGTTTTTCACAGCCTTTGCGTATTGTGGAGGAACCTAAGATTATGAACAAAGATTCTGAGCTAGCACCCATTTTATGGTGAGCAATGTTGATGAACTATGTGTCCAAAGTACTGGACACAAAATAATGTTCATCTTTTCTTTCCCACCCCCCAACCCTCAGTGTGGAATGTATTGATTATCCTACAGCCATTAATTATTCTCATCTTCATCCTAGGGAGGGCTGCTGCGGCTTCCTGAGTGTTAAGATTGAGGCCTCTCCATGCAAAATCTATCAGTGGCAGGTCCTATGAACAGTTCCTTTTCAATAAAGGACCCATAGTTTTTAGAGCTGTCCTCCAAAAGCAGCACACATGGTACCACCTTTGCTGTTTTTTAAAACAAAACTTGAGGGTTTTTTCCCCAATCTGCATTCAATTAAAACTGTTGTGCACTCAGTTTTAAATTGTTGCTGATTTTAGCTTTCATAACTGGATTATTTTCTCTAATTTTTTTTTAAAAAATGCTTTTTGGTTTTAATTATCTTTTGCAGGCCACCTGTGGAGGGCTTTGTTCTGGAAAAGGCAGCACATAAGAACTTCAAATAAAATAACTAAAATTCAGTCCTGAGATGGTATGTAAAGCACATATACCACCAAAGCAATACATGTTAAGCATTAATGCTATAATACAAATATGATGTAATACTAACTAGTTTTACTTCTAGAAACCCAAGTCACAAGTCTGAATTATATTTTTCCTGACCCTTTTTCTGCTTTCCATCTCCAACTAATAAGTAACCTGAATTTAAAAGACTAATACAAAAATTTCAGTGACACACTATAATTAGAATAGTTATCAATCTATCTATCAATCAGTCAAAACCCATTCTCTAAAAGCAAATTAAAAATGATCTTTAAACCACTTTTAAAAAACAATGGCTCAATAGAACCATATAATCTTAGCTGCTTGTCAGACACTCAAGAAGGATGGAGTTGGCTTGACCTCTCTAGTACTGTACAGAAGTATAGCGATCAAAGTACTGCTGCAGAGAAAGAACAGCCAAAGGAACACTATGAATAACTAGGAGTTTTCAAGAACCTAAGAAGCACTGAAACAGTGATTTTTTCAAGAATGATTCGCCACGTCCCTTGAATGTTTTAATAGGCTATCATCAAATTCCAATACAGAACTCCATTACCTAGGCTGGGAATTCTCTTCATACATTCTCTCTTTTCCTTCTTTAAAGAGGCTGATGGTCTGCTTTGTCTTTTTCATCAGATTTTCCATGAACACCCTGAAATACTCATTCTCTCCCAGAGTCTCCATCTTCCCCTCATAACGTGAAAGGATAGTTCGTAGATGCTGGTAAGTGTCAGGAAGCAGGTCTAGAATGTAGGGTGGACTGTTTTTCAGTGCCAACTTGGGGTTCTGACACAAACGCACAACCTAGAAAAAGAGTAAAAGAATTTAATAAGAATTAAATATAAGATTCTAACTTAAGTATGACAGCATCTTCAACTGAATGAAAGGATTAACAGTCAAGATGCCAAAACAGTCATCTGAATTCCAATCGAGGCATTATGAGAACTACCAACTGGAAGCCACAAGCTACTCACAAGTTCTACAGCTACAGAAAGTTAAATACTGAACATCTAACTTGAAACATGAAACGTTTTTTTAATATCAAAGACATTAAGCCACAACTGAAAATGTTACTATTTATGTAAGTTCAGTAGCCTGTTTTTATTTTATTTTATTTTATTTTATTTTTAAGACAAATGAAAAATATGAGTACATCTTTCTGAAATAGTGGCAAAAATGAAAAAGGAAGGAACTACATGATGTCTTGCTCAAGCTGGTGAGTGCACAAATTACTGTACTGTACTCTGCTCGGGTTCCCTGGCTAATACAGTTCTCTATATTGATAAGAAATATAAGGGGGAAAGACAGAAGTGACAAATAGACTACTGCTCTGTGCCAGATACTGTAAGGCTTGTTCACCTGTTAAGTGCAGATAACAATCAGGATCCACATCAGCAGAAGGAAACGGTATTTTGGAAATAAAAGCCCAATTACTCATATACCCAATTACTAGAAGAGTGACTTGTGTTTTCCAGGGACACAGTTGATCCACGTCTAAAATACTACAATACTTTGTTCAGATGCAGGTTGAGTATCCCTTATTCGAAATGCTTGAAACCAGAAGTGTTCTGTATTTTGGATTCTGGAATACCTGTATTTGCATAGACATACTGAGGTTGATGAGCGACTGAGGCTCTGTAAAATGGCAAGAGGTGTGGATTTCCATCATTTCACAGAATCTCACCTCTGTCTCCAGCCATGTCTCTCTCCAGCCTTGCAAGTAGTCAGACCCCCCCCCACCCTTATATGCAGAATCAATATACATGGTTTCAGTTATACACAGGACACAAAATAGGGACACATACCATAGAGCTATACTAGAAAATACCTAGAGAGGCATCCTCTCTAGGCATCTTCTAGGCCCTCCAACACAACACTATGGTACGTTTTTACCGGAAGTCTTTTATTTTTATAGAGCTTGCTGTTATCCACAGTAAGTCTGGAATCCACAGTAAGTCTGGGAACTGAACCGTCGTGGATACAGGGATCTGACAGTACAGTGCAGGTACATGCTGCACTAGTTGTGCTGTAGCTCAAAAGGTTTTGGATTTTGGAGTACTTTGGATTTTGGAATTCCAGATAAGGGATACGCAACCTTTACTGCAAACTGCATTTCAGAGTCTGTGTACAATACTACACTGAGTACTGTAGGACCCCTGTATCCACTGATTAATTATCCAAGGGACACAAAACAGCACATTTACCATAGACTCTTCATATAAAATGTGTCCTTTCTAGCTATTTTCTAGGTCCTCCAAGGCAACTCTATGATATTTTAAACTGGAAGTCCCATTATTTTCAATGGTGTTCGCTATTACCTATGGTTTTCGGTATCCATAGGCCCCCCCTGAACAAATTCCCAGTGGATAAGGGGGTCCTACTGTATTGTACTCTTCCAACTTCTTCAGCTCGCCATGATTAAAGGATTTATTATGCATTGGAATAACTTCTCAGAGGACTGTCTGCAATACAGTAATTCACCAGCAGTGACCCCAAGAATAATAAATTACTTCATCTGGGAACTGCTGTTTTTTTTCACAAAAACAGTAGTTACTATACTGAACATGAGAAACCTTTTTTTATAGATTGTATGTATGTGTGTATGTGTACACACACACACACACACACACAAATAGATTTTAACACATTCTAACTATGGACACGGTCAAATTATAACATCTAATTTTTATCATATTTAACATGTTTTTCAGTCAGGGGAACCTCTCTCATACCACTGCTATTCAGCTCCTTATGGTGCAGCTCATAATTTTTCTCTTCTCTAAGGTGAAATCAGCCTTGGTGCTCCCAGAAGCAGAGCTCAGCCATTGTTTCTGTCCCCTGCATGCACAGTTAGGTATAATCAGATACCTACCAGTGATTAATTTAATCTGCAATCTCCATCTTGAGACTGAGTCTACCTGCAGATCTCACAACCACACAACCTAACACACTTTTGGGACTTTCCTGTTTCTTCTCCAATTGCTTACCAGTACTCCTTTTGTACCACCTTTATTAAGTTTTCATATAATTGCACACTTTTGTGGTCTTTTCTTTGGTCCTAATAAAAGTATTGCCCAATCAAGGATTTTTATTTTTCCCCCTCATGGACCAGCAGTACTATCTTTGTTTTGCTTTATTTCTTTTCTTATATAGCTGTATAAATGCACTGCAATCAATGAAACTGTGGATGTCTTGAACAGCACCCAAAACATGAACATAATGATGTATGGAAAAATGAAATCTTGAAATCCACAGACATCTCCCAAATAATTTATGAGAAAGCATGGAGGGCAATTATGTGAAGCCAGAAAGCCCGCCAGGACAATTCTGGAGACTTTTGTGAACATTTGGAGGTCTAGTCAGCCGTACCAAACAGTCAGAGAACACACACGTGCATCCCAAGTGAATGTCAATTAGACTCCAGCACAAGAATACTGCAGTCCTTGTAGATACAACCATGTTTGGATACAACCTCAGGTATCAGGTATCAGAAACATGGAAATAACTTGTAGGTTTCTAAGGTATATGGCAACATACACCACATTCCCCTTTTTGCAAACAAATTTTCTAATTTTAACAAATACAACTAACTGCTGGGATAACTCAGGAAGACTAGAGCCCAAAGCAGAGAAAAGACACTTCTCTGGCCCTGATGTAGTAGGTAAAAATCTTATTCAGTCTACCTCATAAGCATATCTAGAAGTCCTTACACATTTTTCTGAATTTCAGCATGCAATTTTTTATGGTCTCAAGCAAGCATGGAACTTAGAACAATTGCCATTCTGTTAATAGATAAGAAAGGCAGCTTCTATTAGTTAATTATTTATATTTTTAATTAGTCAAATCACCATTTTCAAACAGTATTAAAATCCAATTATTTCTTTTAAACTGAATGAACAGTAGTTAAGTACTACTTGACACAGGCTACCATCGATGACTATATTCCAATAGAATGTTAAGCTATGGGTTAGTGTTTTGAGAACACGCCTCAGCGAATATTGAACCCACATGCTCTCCTCGTTTTTTTCTTCTCCTCTACTATGACTGTAAGGGGATCATAAACATCTGTTTCATTTTAAATTAAACAGTTTAGTACCACATCCAAATCCTAAACCAAGGTGGGCAATAAGTGACCTTCCAGGAGTCGCTGGACTGCAACTCCAAGTATCCCTAGCCAGCATAGCCAACAATGAGGGATGATGGGAATTATAGTGCAACATCATCTGGACAGCCACAAGATGTCCAATACTACATTTAACTCTAATGTTAACTATTGTAGGTTTATGGGGAAAACCAACTTCATAAACTATGGTTTGATGATGGGATTGTTCACATTAATCATAATTAAGACTAACCAGTTTACCTGGGTTCAATATGGTTAACTCAAAACAGAAACAAAGGCTTCCAAACTTCTCTTTGTGGGTTAATGTTACCTCCAAACTAGCCCAATGTGCTAACTTAAAGAAACAAAAATATTTGTATTTTATTAAGTCTCTTTCATGTGTACTTGCAGAACACCAGTAGTGCCAAAAATAATGTTCACAGCTTTGAGAAATCAGCAGTCTACCAGAAAATTAGCACACACTGCATTCATTCTCCCTCTTTGGCTCTTCAACAGACTACTGATAAAGGACAATTACTTCAAAAGAGAGCACAGACTTCACATCAAGTGTAGACATATTTACTCTATTAGTTATAATGTAGACAAGTACTATGTAACTATGTCAAATCTTCTATCATGATTATTTCTGTTGTTTAAAAAACCTTCAGCTTCTCTCACCTCAAAATGTTCAATGGAGGGCTTTAATCATTCAGGACAGAGGTACAGGAAGAAAAGATTGATAGTTGGTAGGGCAATCCTGACATCCCAGTGTTTTACAATGGGAACAATGTGAAAAAAATAGAATACTGTAAAACATTTTTTATTATCTTGAAACATACTGGATTCCCCCTCCCCCATACATAAAGACAACCCACATTTTAAGTTCTTACTGAATAGCTTAAGTAAACTGAACAGAAAAGAGGAAACAGTAAAATTGATTTCATGTCAGATGTACAAAGCAGAAAATAGTCAAGATGAAAAAGTGTCATCTGGCTGCTGCTTCATTTTTGCATGATCATAAAGAGGTTAATGCTTAAAAAGACACAGTTAGCAAAATAAGTACAGGAACTTATATACAAACCATAATTTAAAGTTGGTGACCTACTTTTTTACAGCAGAAAAAAATACAATAACCTTTGCAACTCTCATTTCAGAAAAACAGCAGGACATAAAATAAATACCTAATTTATCTGGTATGAGGTTTTGTAGACTCGTGTCATTACATGAACTGCAAAGGTGAACCTTTTTGACTAGGTTATCGTACTCAAACCTATCTTACCTATGGCCTTCTCTGTCCAATGCCACTAATATAATGTAAATTACTACTATGGACTGTCACACCACAATAAACTGGTTAGTATCCAAGTAGCTAAAAGTGACCATCTTTTCTTAGTTGCTAGCTGATTCTACAACTTCTGCTTTTTACACACTAGCTGTATGATAGAGAACACAGTAAGTCACACAGTTCTCTCTTTAAAAAAAAGGTAGCCATTGTTATGTTTTTTCCAGAATAAGCACGCTAACATGTGACTTGTAGTTACATTAGCTGGGTGTACCCTGTGAAGATGTTTAAAATGCTAGTGCAAAAGCTTGCCACACAACCATATTGTTCAAGTGCAGAGATCAGTTCTCTAGTGCAGCCTATGAAATGATGTCTCTACATTTTCCATCTCATTCAGTTACAAAACTTCCCAGGCACCCAGTTCCTCAAACAGTGTGTCAACTTCTGCTTAACTCTACTGCAATTCATATTTCAACTCCTAATTATCAACTGTATTATGAAGTTAAAACATATCCCTTCCAGCCAAGATAATGAAGATGTACGGTCATATTGCCTATGACTATGCTTTAATTGCTGCACATAACAGGAGAAAACGATTAGCATGAAGAAGTCATGGAAAACAGTTTCTCTTACATTATCTTATTATAAAAATACATAGGGTGTTTACAAACCAAATTAAGATAAAGATTTATTTTTTACTCTTCCACTCTGCAAGGAACAAAACTGCAACAAACTTTTATCAATACAGAAGTTCAGATATAAGAGGTGCCATGCCACACACAATGAGCCTGACCTATGTCAGTACTACAAATGAGAAGAACCAAAGTTGCAAAGCCTCTAATATCATGTGCTGACCCAAACACACAGATCACACTTTTCCAGTTTTATGCCTCCAAATGTTTTGCACACCAGTTTTCACCATTCTTGACCAATGACAATGTCAACTGGTGGTGTTGGATGGTACAAAACATCAAGATATCATCAGCTCTATCCAGGCTGGTATCGTGTCTACTATACCAACACAGCCACAGTACAGAAATACACAGAGCTGATGTGCAGGAACTGTGTGCAAAAGGGCTGAAGTTTAAAATATGGGGATTCTCCCTATTAATATGATGTCACCAGAATACTTCACAAAGCTTGTAAGAAAGAAAACTATAAGCTCCTGCCATCAGAAAGTTTACAACTAAAAACTCATTATGCCCACAAAGTGTTATACCAGTGTGGAGAACATCTTAGATGCTTCCACATAGGGACTGCAATATTTAAGACAGTCCTTGTATATAAAAGGCCATCAGCATTTGATATAATGAAGAGCTGGGATGTTTGTGGCCCTCCAGGTATGGGTGAACATTTATTCCCGTTAACCCAGCCAGTCTGGCCAATGTTGAAATACAATGGGAGTTGTTCACCAACATCTGATGTGCCAAAGATTCCCCACCCCGACATAAAAGAACACTATACAAATGGATCTTGTAGCACCTTTGAGACTAACTGAGATAAAAGAAGTTGGTAAAAGAACATTGTTTTAAAGCAAGCAACATCTAAAGCAGCACAACAGTAGTATGATGTTATATCAGTATGATGCCTCAGTTATATTGGCATAATTTGCTTAAGTTTTTCACAATATTCTAGAAATGGAATATGAAGATAATTTCATTCAAAATACAGAAGCACACTTACCTAGCCATATACTTCAAGAGGCCAAGGTAAAATCCTAAATTGTTACTAAAATACTGCATCCCATATAATAGTGTTACAGGACTTGTACCCCAAATCTAAACCCGCTTACAGTACTTGAAAGATTCAAAGATACTTTATCCCTTATATAGAACTTTTGTTTTGCACTGCTGCCTTAGGACATCTAACAATTTTATAAGACTGCCACTTCTACTAAGCCAGGGAAATTGGCCTATCTATTATCAAATGGTCTGAATAGAAGTTATGACCAAGAACCTGCCTTTCCATGCCCCCCAATTCCCCTCAAATATAACATGGGCAAAGTCATCTATCACCATCAAAATTCACTACAGATTTGCAGCAAAGAGATCAAAAGAAAGAGGAGGAAACAGGTCATCACAGGTCTCCAACCTCCTTCAAGCTCAAAGGCCTTGCAATGAAAGCAAGAATGAAGATGAAGAATTGACTGCACTGCCAAGTACACTGCCAAATGAGAACCTGGACAAAATGCAACTCTGGCATGTATTTATTTCACAATTTGTATTTTGAGGGTAATATCTGAATAATTTTAATTAAAAACAATATAATTCTAAAAAATTTAAGAATTGAATGTAGCCTTAATGTCTCCAGCATTCCAAACAAAGACTTAAAGAGAGAAAAGCATAACCTTATTGGAGATGACTAGAATATCCACTTTTAGGGGCCCATTTCCATTGCTAGGAAACATAAATGGGGAGTTTGATCACCTGCCTCCTATCTTGCTGCTTAATGGGGTGGATTCAGGTCAGGCTCCAGCCTCTATCAATATTTTTCACAAAGAATCTTGGGAACAGTAGTTCTGAAAGGCTATGAATTTCTAAACAAATTGCACTTAATCTGACAGAACTACATTTCCCAGGCTTTCCTTGAAGCCACAACAGCTGAACTGGATGAAAACCAGACTAAAGTTTATTTATTGCTTAAACATCGCCTCCACGTCTCTGTTCCCCTTTTGATGTTTTCTTCCTAAAAGCTGGGGATCCCAGAGCCCACAAAAATGTGTTTCTTTAGCACATGAAATGTTTAAATGTCTGCTCATTGTGCTTGTGGAAATAATCCTGAAACTTGTTAGAAATATGCCATATTTGGGGTTTACAACAACATCTCTCAGTCATCTCAGCTTGATGGAAAAACTCAGCTAGCAAAAGGAATTGTCAGTCTGCCAGTCACACTTCCCATTTTTATTAAGCAATGCAAAGCAGCTGTGGTGACAATCATGCTCACTGTTAAAGAAACTCCTCTAGTCTAGGTCAGCAAACATGGACGTGCATGAAAATTCCACCAGAAAATGTTATTTACACATGCATTAATGCATACGAGGTCCACATCCAATATTTTTATACATCCATGCTGTGCAACTACATTCAATATCTACCACTTTTATTCATTTTCTCCACAAGCTAGATAAACTTTAAGCATCTGTCACAATTTGATTAGGAGAAAATTATGCATTTCAGGGATAGGAAGTCCCTAGCCTTTAATTTATTTTGGATAAACTCCCAGAAGCCCCTGCCTGCATGAGTATGAGCAAAAGATTATGGAAGCTGTAGTCCAGTCAGTCTACATTCATGGAAGTTCAGCATTTAAAGTGTTCAACACAACAATGCAAGATCAATTTGTTCAGTCTTCACCTAGTTCACTGAAAGGAAGACTGCAGATCAATACTTGCACAAAATCTGTTGGGAGTGCAAGTCCGTTAACTTCTATCTCAAGAGAGGATTTCAAGACTAAGGCAAACAAATCAACAGCTGATAGCTCTGCTTGTCCTTTGTAAAAGGAGATGCTGCCTTAGAATTCAGTGGAAGCTGCTGCATATCAGCCATGCACCTCTGCACTACATACAGTGCTTGATCTTGGGGAGTGGGGGGGAGATATCGCAGTCCAGGATAGGACAATCCTTTCCTTCTTTCAAGCACTCAATTCTTCTGGAAAGCCCTGATGATCAGGTTGCAGTCTAAGACACACTCAGGCTAAACTTCATGGGGTCTGTTTACTTACTATGAAGCATAGAAGACTGGGCTGAATATTAGCTAAATCAAGGAGCCAGTGTGGTGTAGTGGTTTGAATGCTGGACTGTGACTCTGAAGACTAGGGTTTGAATTCTGACTCAGCAACAGAAACCTACTGGGTGACCTTGAGCAAGTTCCACTCTCTCAGTCTCAGAGGAAGGCCAAGGCAAAACCCCCTCTGAACAAATCTTGCCAAGAAGTCAGCAATGACTTGAAGGCACATAACAACAGGATCAGAAATTCTAAAAAGGTTCTTGAGAGCTATTATTCTCTGTCTGTTTTACAGCCATCTGACCACAACCATGGAGTTGGAAACTCCTTTTAAGACTGGATGAGTTATTAAAACACCATGTAAGATGCTATATCTAATGCTGACCACTACTGACACATCTCTGTAAGAATTTTCTACTTGCCCTCTCATCCTCCTCTACTCCGGAATTATATATTCTCCCTGCTTGATTTTCTTAGACCCAAAGAAAACCTTCAGCAATCTAATATTATACATGTCTACTCAAAAGTAAGTTCTCTTTCATACAAAGGGGATTAGTCTCAGGTTGCAGTCTATGCATACAAAACAATGTCATGTATTGCGTTGGGGAGTATATGTAAATTTGTGTAATTGAATGGTTAGTTTCTGGGTATAGAAATGCAAGGATGATTACTGTCTGCTTCGCTAATGGGTGCTTGATGGGCCACTATCTGCTGGAACTCCCCTGTCCCTGGGTGGAATTCCTTTGTAAGTGCTGAGTTTTGATTCTATTCTTCAAAACTGGCAGCCAGATTTTGTTTACTTTTAAGGTTTCTTCTTTCCTGTTGAAGTTGTCCAGGTGTTTGTGGATTTCAATAGCTTCTCTGTCCATTCTGACATGATAGTTGTTGGCCTGGTCCAGAATTTCTGTGTTTTTAAACAGCATTTTGTGTCCAGGTTGGATACTATCCCAGAACATGGCCTCACAGCCCAGAAAACCCCCAAGGAAAATCTATGGATACTGGCCGTGAAAGCCTTCAACTTCACAATGTCATGTATTGATTGTAAGGAGAAAAAAAAAAAGATGGCAAGCATAAATATCTGGCAATGTGGTGACATATGCAGAGCAATGCAGGTCATTATTAGTTTGAAGGAAAAATGAGCTATTCAACAAGTAAATGATAGCAAGCTTCCAAAGACATTTATTTTGCACCAGGATTCCTATCTATCTCACCAATACTCTCTCTCTCTTGATACTTGATATAGTATCAAGAACTATATACAGTATTGTTAAATTCATCTATAACTCAATCTGACAGATGTCTACTCTTTCCACTGACTTGTTACTCAAATCAGCAGTGAAATAAAAGTCTGATATTGTCTAAAAATATTTGAAAGAATATCATACATTTCCACAAGAATATCTGCAGGATCAAATCAACAGCCTATCTAGTCCAGTATTCTGTTTGACACAGCAGTCTTAAAGAAACCTAGTCACAAGGGCAATGGGTCTCATCTGCTATTATTCTAGCAACTGGTGTCCAGATGACTACAGTTGCTGAGTGTTATAACAGTATGTAACCTCTCTGATAACTAGCAGACAGTGAGAGCCTTATTCTACATTAATTTTTCTCATATCTGTTATTTAAAGAAATGCTAAGCACTGCACAAATATGACAGTCCCAGCCAACGTGACCACACCTAATAAACACAGTGATACAAAATGATACAAAAGGAAAGAGGAAAGCAAACAAATTCAGGAAGTGGGAACACAGTGACATTTCTGGTGGGGAGGGGTGTGTGAAGCTCACTGCAGCTGTTCCTCCCCTGGCTGAGGGATGGGGCCAGGCCAGACTGCCCTGTGCAATGATTTTCATCCTGAAAGGCAAAAAGCAACATCTCCAGGGGTCTTTGGTCCCCTAGCCTCTAACAGAGGTCACAGTGTGCCTAATCCCATTTTAAAGCCATCTGTGTTGGTGGCCATGACCTCCACACCCTATAGCAGTGGTTCTCAACCTGTAGGTCCCCAGATGTTTTTGGACTACAGTTCCCAGGAGCCCTCGGATATCTCACCTTGACAGCCAGGTGGTCCTCCCAGTCAATAGTGAGGCTGTGTGTTCAATCCTACAGCCTCAATTAATGACTGGGAGGACCACCTGGCTGTCAAGGAGAGGCCTCAAAGGGCTCCTGGGAACTGTAGTCCAACAACATCTGGGGACCCACAGGTTGAGAACCACTGTCCTATAGCAATGTATTCCATCATTTAGTTATCCTTTTTGTGACAAAACACTTCCTTTCATCTGTCCTAAATCTTCTATCAGTTTCATTGGTTGATCCCAAGTTCTAGTATTAAGCGAGGGTAGGGGGAACCCATCCACACTGTCCATGCTATGTATTATTTTAAAAACTTATGTTCTCCCTTATTCATTTTATACTCTAGTAGTTTTGTGACATTTATAACTGATTGCCTGAGTCTTGCAGCATACTAACTTGTGAGCAAACTGTCTATTTCTTGAGCTATTAAAATAAAAGCAACTTACTTTTATCACTCATCTAGACTTTCTAGCTGGTATATGACATCCATCTATTTCAAAGATGGTTAAATATCTAACCTTACTTTTTAATCTGTATTTTCTGCCTACCAACATTTAATGGCATACTTGTCAATTTATCACCTTACCCACTCCAGAATACAAGTTGAACATCCCTTATCCTAAACGCTTGGGACCAGAAATGTTTTGGATTTCGGATTTTGGAATATTTGCATATACATAATGAGCTATCTTAGAGATGGAACCCAAGTCTAAACACGAAATTCATTTATGTTTCACATACATCTTATACACATATCCTGAAGGTAATTTTATACACAATATTTTTAATAATTTTGTGCAAGAAACAAAGTTTGTGTATGTTGAGCCATCAGAAGGCAAAGGTGTCACTATCTCAGCACCCAGGTGGGCAATTTTGGAGGATTTCAGATCTCTGGTTAAGGGATAATCAACCCATAGTAATTTTGACAGGAGCAGATTACCTGACAATCCAAGAAGAAAACACAATCAATGAACTAACTTATTATCCTAGAAAACTCATGAAATCAGAAACTTGCCTAAAAAACCAAAGTAGTTCTTAAAAACCATCAATTTCATTTAATCTAATGAAATGAATCTAATTCATTTAACTGCACGTGTGCAAGGTAGAATCATGAACATTTCAAGATGCCCAGATGCCACTTGTGCTTCCTTGCTGATCTGAACCATGGTGTCACTCCAAACATCTCCTGGCCTGTCATGGAGTTTAAGGTTCACAGACCCCTTATTCTGCTGCTCCTTACCACCGTCTGTGAACCCAGCTCTGAGCAGTCTTCTCCAAATGTTTCTCACTGTTTAACTGTGTTGAAAAGCTAAGGCCAGTAATTAAAGTTATTGTGCAGTGAACTCTGTGCTATTACTGTAAATCTCTTGATCAGGGAATTTAACAAAGGCATGAACTATAGCAATGGAGGGTCAGGCTGTGAGCCACTTTTGTCAAGTCAATCAGCACCTTCCTTGAAACTAAATAACCTACCCTCCCCTTTTCCTTCCCAGGCTTTCATACTTCCAAACGTCCTTTCCTCCCCAGTCCAGGTTGACAAAAGGCCTGGTGTGGAGAGTTTTGATTGATGGCATGGGACAACTGATCAAAGCTCTCACACCAGGCCTTTCCTCAACCTGTTTCCACATTTTAATGTTCAATGTTAAGCCCACCTTCACAATAGCTTCTCATCACTTGACCCTCTTATTTTATCTCAGTTTAGTCCCCCAAGGCTTTTACAGCTACAGGTACATGATATTTCCCACCGCACACCTATTCCAGTTCACCCCACTTTAGTTTTCCAATCTGCCCCTCATGGACAAAGCAGAGAGGGAAGGACTGGAGTTCTGAAGGGGGAGAGGTTGTGTGAGAAAAGCTAGTTGCATGTGTGTTAAGACTAGTTTGTTTATGTATTAAAAGAAAGCTGCAAGCTAGTGTTTGTGTGCTGGAGAATAAAGAGTGAAAAGCATCCATATAAAATTTAAACTGTATTTATTATAATTATAATAGTTATTTAACTCAACTGCACCTACTGCTTAATCACTATACCCAATATTAGAGTTAAGAGCCTAGAAAATGGGTGGGAATTGCATGCCATCGCAGATGCTGTTAGACACGTCGCAGTGGCACTACTAGCAATGGTTAAGAATACTGAAAGTCACAGTCCAATAAAAAAAAATTTCTTCTAATTTATATATATTTTAATTAATGCATGTTTTTAATCCTTTGTAATTTAATATTATTTTAAGGGGTGGGTGGGCTAGGGTATTGTGACTATGGGGTTTTTATATTGTAAGCCGCCCCGACTGCATTGCAGAGGGGCGGGATATAAATAAAATTTTATTATTATTATATTATTAACATCTTGGAAGATTCCTACTTCTGGCCTAAAAGCCTTTTGGAAGATGTTGAGAATGTAGGTCCAGGGGGTATCCATTGTGTGGGGATTTGCAGTAGGTAGTGATTGCCACAGGTAGTAATTACCTGTATGCTAGCTGTACTTTTGCTTGCATTCGTCCTGTTTAACTTGTGGCTTTCTCCCATCTCACTCTTATTTGTTTTTTCCAACCTACCCCCGTTCCCACGTTCAAATTCAGATGGTAAGCTCCTCAAGGCAGGGATTCATTTGCTACTTGCATCCCTTTCTGAAAAATCAATGCATGCTGATGACTTTATATACATACGCACATATCATCTCCAACACTTCAACTGCAGTTTGGCAACTGCTATTTTTTACTTGTAATTCTAACAGCAAACCCAAGAGTGTATACTAAACACATCAGTTTATTCACTTCTAGTGCCAACACAAGAAACCCAAGAACTTCTACTTCACTCAGCTCTTTACTGTCAGAACCCCACCTGCACACACCAGTCAGTCCATGCAGACTTCTCCTTTTCAAAGGACAGCAATAAGATTCTCTAAACAAGCTTTTAACTTGAGAATGAATATTATATAATTCTAGCCTGAATCCTGAACCCACTGAATAGTGAGATTACTTCTACATGTTGATTCACCATTCAACAACTGATTCAAGGGGGCTACTTGAGTTGGCACCATCTGGATTACTGACAATACCATCTACACCTGGCACTGTATGAAAATGGTTAAAAACGTTATGCACAAGTTCACACCCTAAACATGTGTGTGTTTTTGTTCTTTTTGGAGCACAAACCAGTACGTATTAAAACTTTACTCCCCCCAAAAAAGGATAATGACTCTAACTTAGCAAACACTTAGCCATCCCACAATTTTTATTTAGCCACCTCTCATTTCTAGATGGGTTCAGTTTTATTTCCCAGCATTTTAGAAGAAATAGATCAAGGAAAGAAGAGCATTCATGGACCTCATTAGCCTCCCATTTTGGAAGTCATCAGGGCATTGGCCAAAGCTATAGAAACCTAAGCAGTTCCCCCAATTCAAGCCTGAATTCCTCCAAGGGAAGGGAAGCACTCTCTGTCCATCACAGGATTGTGCTGTGAGTAATCCCATCACTGAACCCAAATGGTAAGTGGAAATGATAGGAAGACCAGTCCTGTCACTAGCAATGACCACCTCTGCCCACTTGACAACCCCCACTTTAGCCCCCCAGGATAAAAAACCCCACTCCCCCTCCTCATTCCCAAAGGATGAGCCCTCCAGTCTCACTTCCAAAATTAAATCCCATTCCAGGACACACACACCCATCCCATTTAACATCTGCTCATCTCATGATGACCCTCAACCCCACCCCAAAACTAAAACCCCCACCCCAAGATGACAGCCCAACCTCACCTCCAAAATGAAGACCGCAACCCAGGACGACCCAACCTCCAGAATGACCCTCCATCCCTATCTCATCATCCCCCTCAGCCTCACCCCAATATGACCTTTGGGAAGACTCCCCAGCTTCATCCATAAAATGAAACCCACTCCCACCCCAAGATGACCTCCCCAACTCATCCCTCCAGGATGACTCCTGAGCCCCAACCCATAAAGACCCACCACACCTTAACCCACTGGGATGACTCCCCAGCTTCACCCCCCTAAATGAAACCCACCCGCACCCCAGGATGACCCTCCCACCCCATGATGAGTCCTTCACACCATGATGAGCCCCCCCCCCAGCTCCTCCAACCTCATGAGGATGCCTCAGCCCCACCGCTAAATACGCCCCAGGGATGACTCCCCAGCTTCACCTCCTCCCAAACGAAACCCACGACGACCCCTGAGCCCCACCCTAGACAGACCCACCCCAGAAGCCAAAATGATACCCCCTTCCCCAAGAGGACACCCCAGCCTCACCTCCAAAACGAAGACTCTTCAAACTCACCCACCCCATGGAACCCCCCCCCCGCCGGGATGACTCAGCCCCGAAATGAAACCCACCCCCACCCCAGGATGAGCCCCCCAACCCCTCCACCTCAGGACGACGCCTCAGCCCCAGCTTCAGCTCCCCCCAAAGGAAACTCATTCCCATCCCACGACGACCCCTGAGCCCCACCCCGAAATGATACCCCCCACCCCAAGGGGACAGCCCAGCCTCGACTCAGCCCCGAAAGGAACCCCCCCACCCCTGGATGAGCCCCCCAACCCCTCCACCTCAGGACAAAGCCCAGCTTCACCTCCCCCCAAATGACACCCATTCCCATCCCACGACGACCCCCAAGACCCATCCCAAAAACGATACCCCCCACCCTAAGGGGACAGCCCAGCCTCGACTCAGCCCCGAAAGGAACCCCACCCCACCCCAGGATGAGCCTCCCCCAACCCCTCCACTTCAGGACGAAGCCTCAGCCCCAGCTTCACCTCCCCCCAAACGACACCCATTCCCATCCCACGACGACCCCTGAACCCCATCCCAAAAATGATACCCCCCGCCCCAAAAGGACAGCCCAGCCTCGACTCAGCCCCGAAATGAAACCCACCCCCACCCCAGGATGAGCCCCCCCAACCCCTCCACCTCAAGACGACGCCTCAGCTTCACCTCCCCCAAACGACACCCACTCCCATCCCACGACGACCCCCGAGCCCCACCCTAGGCAGAGCCCTGAAGCCAAGATGCCCCAAGAGGACAGCCCGGCCTCGCCTCCAAAACGAAGCCCTCGCCTCAGGACGACCCCCCCCCCGCTCGCCGCCGCCCACCTTGTCCATGAGCTTCCAGCACTTCTCGACCATCTTCTTGTCGACGGTGCCGGGCTGGTGGGGGCCGAGGTGGTGGTGGTGGTGGGGCTGGAAGGCGTCCTTCATCAGCCCGATCAGCCCGCCGGGGCCCTTCTTCAGCGGGGCCGACATGGGGGGGGGTCTCCGGGTGGGGTTGGGAGAAAAAGGCAACGAGCCGCTAAGGCGTGTCTCGTCCTCCGCCGGGCCGCCCGGCTTTGCCCCTGAGGGGAGGAAGGAAGGAAGGAGGGACGGACGGACAGACTGAAGCGACAGGGAGGGAGGGAGAGAGGCGGCTCCGGCGCCGGGGACGCGCCCGACTGACTGACTGACTGGCTGACGGAGAGAAAGGGGAAGAGAAAGAGGCGGGCAGGAAGCGCGCCGCTGAGGGGGGAAGGAGGGCGCGAGCCCCTTCCGCCCCTCCCTCCGTCCTCGCGGGAAGAGCGCGAGCCTCCCTCGGAGGAGCGCCCTGATTGGCTGAGCGGCGAGGAAGGGGGCGGGAGGGAGCGAGCGCGAGGGGGGGAAGAGGCCGCTTTTTAAAAAAAATAAGAAAAGAAGGCTTCGGCAAACCTCCCTGAGGGAAGGAGGAGTTTGATTGGCCGCTCGCTTTCCACAGCTTCCCGAGACGGAGCGCTCTGATTGGCTCAGCGGCGAGGAAGTGGGCGGGAGGAAACGAGGGGGAGGGGAGGTTTAAAAATTAAAAAAATAAATAAAAAAGACGGCCATGCGCTTCGGCAAACCTCCTGGAGGGAAGGCGGGTTTTGATTGGTTGCTCGCTTTCAACAGACTCCGCCTACTCCCCTTCGACTCAGGCCCCACCTCTCACGCCTTGCGTCTACCCTAACCAACGCTGCGCTGCTAGGGGGGGAGGCGGGTTCTGATTGGCCGCTCGCTTTCAACGGACCCCGCCTACTCCTCTTCGTCTCAGGCCCCTGTCACCCCCCTTACCCTACGCAGCTGAGGGAAGGCGGGTTCTGATTGGACAATGTTTTCTAGAGCTCGTCCCCTTTTCAGGAGAGCCGCGCTATGATTGGTCAGCACCCACAGGAGAAAAGCGGCGGGGCAAGTTCTTGAGGGAGGGCCGGAGGAGAGGGATTTAAACGGCGCCAGGAGGCCGGTGGGATCATTTTTAGTGCTTTCTCGGGTCGTTTTTTCCCTTTCATGTTTGCCTTTAGTATGAGGGACCTTTGATATAGTGGGGCCGGATGAAAAAGAGAAAACTCAGGATGAAAGTGAAAGCCCCGCCCAGTTAAGGCTTATTAGCACAGCACAGCCTTCTGGGGGCGGGGTCAGTTTTTTAAATGCCTTGTTCATTGTGTCGGCCAGTGCGCATGCGCCCTGAGTGAACGCATGCGTGGTAGATTGAGCATGCGTAGTACAGTGAAAACGTACCCATGGCGGCCATGATGGATTTGGGCAAGATTGCAGAATTCTGTAATACTGTACAGACTTCAGAACCCAGCAAGGGAACTTAAAAGAGGAAAAATGGAAGGAAATGCCAATTTCAAATATAATGTGGTGACCAAGTCTGCAGTTACTCGCGAGTAATAGATTCAAGTTACTTTAATGGATTTTAAAAATATTTTAGGAGTTTTTTTAAAAAAAGGTTTATGCTATTTTCTTTTAATTGTTTATGGTGTTTTGACAGATTACTAAGTTTCCAAGCCTTGGAGAAAAATGCAGTAGGTGAGTGACAGGAACCCTTCCCTTTTCACAGGTTAATGCAGTGTATTCTATTTATATAATTTATACCCTACCTTTCTCCTGGGGTAGGATCCAAGGTGGCACAGTTGCTCTGTGGTGTGTGAAATTCTGTTTTTTGCAAGCTGATAACATTGTAAAAAGATTTGTTATTTGTGCCTTAGATTCAGAAGAAGAAGGGGGGAAAGTGGAACCAGGTTCTGCTCAAGACAAATGAAAATTGAGGTGTCGGGGAGAAAGTTTTGTGGTTTTGATATTACTGAGTGGATAACTCTTCTGATAACAAAGAGCAATTAATTCAACAAACTGGTCTAAGAGACTGATGTAGGTGACGAGGATGGGGAACATTAATCTTTGATGCAAAGGGAAAAGCTGTCATGCTCATGTAACTTTGAATTACAAGCACTGTTTTCCTGCTGAAGTCCAGGGTTGCCTCCTTAGGGTTCTGCTGAGGTTGCCAGGTGGAATAAGGGGTGGGCTCTAGTCCATTTAATATGCAGAAGTGCGGATTTCAACAGGTGTTGCATGTCACAAAAGTTTTGCCTGCTGAAATGCCCTCTTGTCCCAACCACTAAAGGTACTGGAGTCCTGTCCTTTATTTCACTTGGCAACCCTACATCCTGCTCTGAACTGAAAATTAGGTATTAGGGTGTTCCAAATTTCCAGACCCTGACGGTTCAGAGAGAACTGTAACACCAGTGGAATAGTACTAGTGTTGTCTCTCCTTTTCTGATCATGCACCCTGGGAGGGAATGGTCTTACCGGGAAGTCATCACCACCACAAAAACTTTTGCCACAAGATCAAGAGGGAACAAACATACACTTCTGTCTTCTCCTGGAACCACATCAATGCACTGTGCTTTGCACAATGTTGGCCCATTTTGGCTATTTCTCACTCAACGCCTCTGATCTTTGCTGGTGTGTGCATGAACGTGGAGTGCTAAGATGGTCAGAGGTTTAGGAGTGAGAGAAGATGGCTGCAGAAAGCAGAACTTGTGTCGTCTTGTGGATACCACAGATCAGGGACCTAGGTAACTCAGGATTGTGGGTTCTGACCAGACAAGAGCTTGGGAAAGTTGCTTGTGAAAGCTCTGTTAGTACAGAGCTTGGAAAGGTTGCCTTTTGGGCTACAGCTCCCAGACTCTCCCAGCCTGCACTGGCCATACTAACCAAGAGATTCTAACAGCTGTACTCCAAATATAACTTTTCCGGACTCTGTAAAATGAGATATTAATTAGCAAGTGTAAAGTTGTAGTTTCTACTCTCCCATTTTACTGCAAAAACTGTCAGTGTATTCCTCCTTGTTATTTAACCGGTTTTCAGTCCATAAAAGGAGCTCTTCTTTCTCCACATGACTGCTGAGTTTGCTCAACAATCTCTGGTGAGGAACTTTGTCAAAAGCCTTCTGGAAGTCCAAGTAAACAATAGTTCATTCCTATCCATATTTTTACAGACACTGTGAAAAGAACTTTAAAAGGTTCATGAGACAGGGCTTAACTTCACAGAAGCGGTGTTGATATTTTTTTTTCAGAACTGAAGTACAAACTGTTCTCTAGAGCCACACAGTTGAGTTAGCCATGATGGTGGTAGCTGCCTGTGTTTGTCCACACCTCTGTCAAGTTTGTGTTCAAAGCAGAAATCTGATTTCTTCCTCAGACACAGGCCTGCTTATCCTTCCAGTGCCTAATCATTGTTGATCCCATCTCAGGTCTGAAAGCAAAGCTGAAGAGGATGGAGAGAAGTTCAAATAAAGATAAAGGATTATACTGCCTTCCTTCCACTATTTTTTTTAACCTGAGAGAACACTTCTCTAAGTGTTTCTATATAAATTCTGGCAGAAGTTGACCATAGAAATGCTTAGAGACAACATACTTTCTAGTCACTGACACCACATTCAGTAAATCTACATTAAATGAGGTCCTCTGGTTTGGGGGGGGTGTTTAAGATATTTACAGTTTTTCTACTTTCATGGGGATCCTGCACCCCTAACCCCCATGAAAGTTGAGGGTTGACTGTATGTTATCTGACTTGAAGATCTGTTAAGGATTCAAGTTACAGGAACCCCAGCCCAGAAATCCTTATGTGTCCAAACCATCTCAGATCAGACACAAGAGGAATGTTTAGATGGGACACCATTTTTTGTAGAAGTACAGAAACATTTTAGGGGGAACACTAAGGGAGGAAAGCCTGCCCCCAAACAGGCCAATGAAGGCTGAGCTGTTGGGAGTGGCAAGCCAGAGCACCAAAATGGAATGGAAAGGAGTGTCCTAGCAAAGGGCGTGGCTGGCAGGATACAGCAACATTTTGTTGCTGGTCCCATCTACATTATAGTTAAGTGTAGCATACAGCCCTCAGAGGATACAGTGCTTTCCAAAGTAACACAAGCAACCAATCAACTGTAATCTTTTACGTAAGCCAAACAATTCCTGGCTTAGAAAGCAAATTTCAACAGTGCAAAGTGACAACAGAAGGAAACATCAGTAATAAACATGAAGAAATCTTGTTCTGTACACTAAAGCATATACAGAGCTTGGAAGTAATTAGATGCAGGTAACATTTTTAACTTGTTTCAACTTGTATGCAGAAAATATACACAGAGCAGGTTTAGACATGGAAGAAAGAGGAGTGAAGATCGGAGGAAGGAATACTGTCTCAACAATCTAAGATATGCAGATGACACTATACAACTAGCAGAGAACACCAAAGACTTGGAACAATTACTAAAGAAAGTCAAAAAGAAAGAGCTACAGCAGGCTTACTGTTCAAGAAGAGTAAACAAAAATAATGACCACAGAGGATATACTTAAATTCAATCTAGACAATGAAATTGAAACAGATAAAAGATTTCCCATACCTTGGATCAATCATTGATCAGAACTGAGATTGCAGTCAACAAATCAGAAGAAGATTAGGACTGGGAATGGCAACTATGAAAGAACTAGATGAGATCCTAAACTGAAAAGATATAAAACTGAACACTAAAGGTAGGGTCATCCAAATAATTTTATTTCTTATCACCATATGCAGTTGGCCCTCTGTATCCAAGGATTCCACCATCCACAGCATGAAAAATATATTTTTTAAAAAAATCCAAGAAGCAAAGCTTGATTTTGCCATTTTATATAAAGGGGGCATTTTACTATGCTACTGTATACAATGGGGCCTGAGCATCCACGGATTTTTGTATCCACAGGGGTGGGGTCCAGGAACTAAACACCAGTGGATACCAAGGGCCCACTGAATGGGTGTGAGAGCTGGACAGCAAGCAAAGCTGTTAGAAAGAAAATCAACTCATCTGAGATGTGGTGCTGGAGAAGGGTGCTGTAGATACAGTAGATAGCTGAAAAGACAGGCAAATGGATCCTAGAACAGATCAAGCCCGAACTATGATTAGAAGCCAAGATGACTAAATTAAGACTATCATACTTTGGCCACATCATCAGAAGGCATGACTCACTAGAAAAGACAGTAATGCTAGGAAAGGTGGAGGACAGCAGAAAAAGAAGGCCACATACCAGATGGATAGACTCAGTCAAGAAGGCCATGGCCCTGAGCCCGCAGGACATGAGCAGAGCAGTTGCGGTCAGGAGGTCTTGAAGGTGTCTCATTCACATTGTTGCCATGAAATCAAAATTGACTTGAAGGCAGTTAACAACAACAAAGCCTTTTAAACCCATAATTAGTTATTTTAGTGAGGGTGTAACAGGTTTACAGTTTAAAGACAATGTAACTAGTAAGGGCAGTTAAAGTTATTTAACTGTTGAGACAAATAACAGTTTCTAGCTACTGTATTTTTCAAAAGTCACTTTTAAGGTCATTTTAAGATACATTGTTACAGGAATTTTTCAAGTTTTAAATGCCATTCTCATTATCAGTCTTTTCCCCTTTTGTAACAAAAGGTAAAGTAACAACTAGTGTAACAAGTGGCATAACAAGTTACATCATAATAAGTAAGAGCCGTCAGTTATTTTAAACCCTGTAATAAATACTGTATAATGAAATGAATTCTTTCAGAAAGTAATTTTTCCAAGTTCTCAGAGCTTGTAACATTTGTGGATGAGGATATGCAAAGAATATTAAGGCAGATGCTGCTGCATGGAGATGTTGGGGTCACTCTGGGATCATCTGTGAAACTAAATTCTGCATCCATCTTAATTCCTCCCCTCTCATTTCTCCCCCCACCAAAAAAGAAAAAAAAAGTATTGCATTGGTCTGA
Source organism: Gambelia wislizenii (assembly GCA_030847615.1). Classification (NCBI taxonomy): domain Eukaryota; kingdom Metazoa; phylum Chordata; class Lepidosauria; order Squamata; family Crotaphytidae; genus Gambelia; species Gambelia wislizenii. Next base: position 40,129,139 of record JAUMIR010000007.1, read on the forward strand.
AGCCTCTTAGGAGCTGTGGGCCGGATTCAACCTCACAGGCCTCCTTTCGCTGATCTGGGTTTCTGCTTTGCTTGGTTTGGTTGCCGTGGTAGTGAATGTGGGCCTATTGCCTAGCAACCTTGGTTTGCTCTGAGCTGGGATCGCTTCCTGAAATCCAGGCATATCTTTCCCCCCTTCTTGCATATTGGCTGCTTGGAATGACGCACCTGCAAAAGAACTTCCTGTTCTCTACCCGGTAACTTGCTGCAACCTGCCACGGCTTTGCTTTCAGGTACCTTTTCTCACAGCTTCTTCTGCCCCATTATGATGTGCATAACAAAAAAACAAAACTCCCTCTTCTTTCTTAAGAGTTTGCAAAGGATACCTCTTTAATGAGTACCCATTTAACTCATACCAGTAATGGATACAGGCATTGCAGTTAGGGTTGCCAGACTGAAAACTGGAGAGGGCTCCTGTATCTTTAATGGTTATGCAGATAAGGGAATTTCAGCACGTGTTGCTTGTCATGCAATCAAGTAATAAGCAATGCCTGCTGAAATTCCCTCTTTTGCACAAAAGTACTGGAACCATTTCCAGTTTTATTTTGGCAATCCCAGTTGCAATGGGCTTGGTCTTATTGAAAAGCCAGAGAGCCCGAAATACTATAGTGCTTTGGTTAACTGTCCAAAATACTGTAACATTTCCCCACCCCTTCCCCTCCAATTTGCAGGCTGCAGGGAAACACAGAAAGATGGCTCCCACAAAGAAAAGAAAGGGGAAGAAAGCAGGAAAGGCAAAGAAGACTGTGCCAGGTAAGATGCAATGATGGAGGTGATCCCAGCAGCCTCAAATTTGCAGAGTCCTACCTTGGCATTCCTTGCATCTGAGCTGTAGGTCTTGGCCAAGGTCCTACATCACAGTTTAGGTTCCACAGCATTATGAATTTGTAGCTACATTGCCAAAATGCAACAAAACCTTGTTACTGCTTGCAAAGATGCACATCCAAGTACTGGCCAGAGTGCTCTGATGTGCATCCGGCACTTCTGGTGAGTGTTGGGTACTTCTGATGTGCCTCAGGCACTCCCATTGTTCTCTGGCACTTCCTAGCCGGTGTTTTGATGCACATTTGGAAGTGCCTTGATACATATTGGTGCCCAGTACACATCAGACCGTGACATGTCAGGCCACTAGCTACCATTGCACAAGAGACACCCATATGTTATAACATCATGGCAGCCCCTGAGTGAATACAGATGTTGAAATGGTACTCAGTTCAGTTTTATATACACGTAAATGCCATTTACAAAAATGTACGTAAATCCCAAGCAGAATGTCAGCCCTGGTTTCTAAGTGAGCATTTAACTGGGGTAATTTCCCCTAGAAATCCATTCCACCTCTGAATTGTATACTTGTTCAAAGCATGACTTGGTAATGGTTGGTAACTAATCAAGGTCCTTCAACTTTCCCACAGACTTAGCACTCTGTGTGTGTTCTCATTTCCTTGCAGATGAGGAAAAACACAAGAAGACAGAGCTGGAAGTTGACACTCTTAAACAGTACCTTGGTGAGGAAGCTTTTTTGGTACCATGCACAGATGTTGCAAAGTAGAGGACAGCTGACATTTTTGTAAGCGTAGAGTAAGAGGATTGCACAAAAGCCTATGCCCCCTGAGTGCTAAGTGCAAAGGATTTGCTGTGGGGAGGGCGGGGAGAGCACTTTTTTGCAGAAGATTTTCAAGAATAGTCTATTTTCCCACCATCTTGTTCCTGTTCTCCATCAACCTATTCAAGCATTTTCAAGGCAATTTGAAAATGGGAAATGCCACAGAGCACAAGTGAAAGCTTTGTCTTGAGTATAAAGCAGCTTGACATGTTCACGTAGGCTGGATATTCCTTGCAGGTGAAAATTGCTTCTACTTTTTCCCCTTCATTCCATCTGACAAAGAAATCTGTGTAAAATCTGAAAGTTTGCATGCATTTGCATGAACGCAAGATGCTCTAGGAAAAGATATGCCCTTTAGCTACTTTGCATAAAAATGCAGAAATAATGATTTGGATCAAGGAACTGGAGGAGACAGCAATAAAATAGGTTAACACCCTAACTGAATATATGCAAGTACAGTCAGACCCCTGTATCCACGGAACCAATATCTGCTGTTTCAGTTATCTGAGGGACATGTACCATAGAGCCATCTTAGAAAATGCCTAGAGAGGTGTCCTCTCTGGACATCTTCTAGGTCCTCCAAGGCAATTCTGTGGTATTTTTTACTGGGTGTCCATTACTTTTAATAGGGTTCACTGTTATTTGCAGTTTCCGATATTCATGTTATGTCCGAAAACTGAACCCCTGTGGATATGGGGGTCCGACTGAGTATGCTGTGCATATGGAGCCAGGGTGGTGTAGTGGTCTGAGTGTTGGAGTAAGACTCTGGAAGAGCAGGGTTTGAATCTCTGCTCGGCCATATAAAAGCCCATTGGGTGACTTTGGGTGACTCCCACTGTCTTAGCCTCAAGGAAGGCGATGGCAAAGTTCCTCCGAATAAATCTTGCCAAGGAAACCCCAACTTAAGAATCACCAGAAGTCCAAAACAATTTGAAAGCACATGACAAGACAAAACAAAACCTCGCAGTGTGTATCCTTCTGGCCTGCAGTTCTCCGGCGGGATATGGCCAGGCAGGCAATGGCTGACAGTGAAGGACTGAAGCAGAAGCTGGACGATCTGGAGAAGGAACTAGAGGAATCCAGAGGTGACAAACAGGATATTTATGAAGGTGCGTTGATGTCTTCGTCTTATTTTTTAAATCATGTCCTAACACTAGCTGCCAGCCCCGAGCTTGGAAACGTTGCTACCCCTGCCACACACTGTACAACTCTCACAATGCTACAGCAGCCTTCTGGCTGACATATTCTCTGGGAACTGTAATTCAAAAAAACAATCTCCACCATTTAGTGACGTGAGGCCAGTTGCTACAGTATCCAAATTGAATGCACCACAAAACGGTCGCTTATTTCGTTCTTTAGAGGGGAGCACTGCATTTACTGATATGGGCATCAGAACTTTTCAGGAGGCCCTTTAAAAGAAGGAGACCAGGGCTTCCCTTCTCTCTTGTCCTGCTGGTGCTGAGAAAATAGTGAGCTTTTCTGCAAATTGTAAGCATTGCAAGGTCCCAGGCACCTATTTGTAACTCTAGTAAATCCCTTTATGCTGCATTCACATGAACGTGAGGGATTTTCTTTCTAAAAGAGAGATTAGAATTCATTGTTTGGGCAAGTCATGATCTCTCAGCCTTGGAGGAAGGCAAAGGCAAACCCTTCTGAACAAATCTTGCCAAGAAAACCCTGTGACAGGTCCACCTTAAGGTTGCCAAGAGTCTGAAATAATTTGAAGACACACAACAAACCCAGCTATTGGCACGTGTCTCCTGCATTGCTGCCTTCTCCTGTTCTTAGTTTGACGACTGCACCACACCCTTCTGTCTCAGCCACTTTCCCTCTTCCCTTCGTGCAACTGATGTCATGGGATTTCAGGCAGAATTACACCTATTGTCTGTTTCAACCAAATGTTGGTGATGGAATGTAGATAATGCTTCCCTGTGGCATATAACATGGGCATATTCAGGGATTACTCTTTTCTGGTTGGATGTATTACAATATATTGACTCTGCCTTAGGAAAAAATCTTTGGTATTTTAGATGTGCATGTTCTTTTAAATAACAATCCTGTGACATGGAATTTAACTGAGGGTCAACGTTGTTGGATCCTGTGTACTGTTGCAAAAAGGCTTATACAGTGCTCAAAGGTTGGGAAAATAAACATTTGCCATCAATTGTTTAGCTTTAGCTATACGTGTGTTTTATAGATGTCCGTTCAAGAAAATGTATTTTTTGGAAATGGGGTATTAATATACAGGGCCTCCTCCCCCTCCAAATGTAAGTACCCTTAATAGTTTCTTCTTGTGGGGGTACCTTAAAAATAGAGTTTCTGCCAAATACACTTGAAGAATTAATCATTACAATACTGGAGAAGTGTTGTGAAACCTTAAGCAAGGTTTGCTCCTCTGTGCTTCGACGTGCTGCGATTGGATGACAATTTGAACACCTTACATAAAATTGGAATTTGTAACTCTGAATCATTAGTATAACATTTATTCTTCAATATAAATGTATTTACTTAGCCTTCAAATAATTAAGGAGGGATTTTTTTTGGAGAATGCGCAACAGTCATGTCCAGCCGATGGCAGCATCGGCAGAGTTGTGCATGTGGGAGTGCTGGATAAGTGGTGGCCCATTAAAGTGCCCTGAGCATTGTTTGAATGAAGACTGCCTCTGCACATTGCAGTTGCAGAAGGGGTTACCAGCTGTGCACATTGCCCTTTGATGTATATACACTGCACTACCTTGGTAGTCAATATATAGATTGCACAACTTGACTCTGCCAGCAGATATTAATGCTGTGACGATGCAGTGTGGGATCTCATCCAGCTACACAGAAAGTTTTCCCTAAGATATACATGATGCAATAATTGGTCTTAGAGACTGCCTTCAGACAGAAAGAAACTATCCAAAGGGAGTCTCTGTGCAGCCGCAAAACCCATTTGTATGAGGGCACAGATGACCACACAAAGCACCACAATTATAGGTAAGCAACCTGTTCTTACTAAAAGTTGGGCCACGACCAAGGTTCCTGCCACAGCTGACAGTGTGAACTGCAATTCCCCATCCATTCTGATCCACACACCTGTCCCTTCTTTTCCAGTCTTTTCATTATTTCTCCTCCACTGGCACAAGTTTTATTGCAATTTCCTCAGGACAAGGACCAGTCTCTTCAGCTTATGTTACATGGTCAAGCCTCATAGACAGATGATTCTTGTAAAAATATCTCTTGGTCCAGGGCATGGGTGGTAGTGTCTTTCTCCCCTCAATACCCTTATTCCATGTTCCATCTTGTGTTTCCAGAGATGATCCGCAGGTACCAGCAGCTTCAGCGCCAGTCTGATACTCAGATACAGCGGCTAGAAGATAAGATGAAGAACTTGCAGGGAGAACTTGGTATTATGCACATGGGCTCTGCTTTAGAGATGGTCACATTGATGTGGGGTAGCAATGCTTACCCATCACCCATAGTCCATCTGAGGACTATGAGGAAATGTTAATAGCCAGGCTTTTTATTTTTAACACAGCTTTTTACAGTAGGACCCCCACGTCCACTGATTCATTATCCTTGGGAAACAAAATAGAGTTTTCCTAGAAAATGTGTCCTCTCTAGCCATTTTCTAGGTCCTCCAAGGCAATTCTATGGTATTTTAAACCAGTATCCACAGGGTCCCCCAGAACCAATCCCCAGTGGATACAGGGGTCCTACTTTATTTTTTTGGTGGCAGGTTTTCATTGGTGGTTTCCCATCTAAGTATGAACCAGGGCTGACCCCACTTAGCTTCCAAAATCAGACAGGAGCTGGTGCCTTCAGGTCATTTAGGCTACCTTCTGTCCCTTATTGTTGTTGTTAACTGCTGTCAAGTCAACTTTGACTTATGACGACTCTATAAATGATAGTACCAATAAAACTGGAATAATCCCACCAGAATACACACTCCCTCTTGTGGAAACTAGGATCTAGTACAGATTGAAGCTTGGCTGAATTCAAAGGCAGTAGGCAAATAGGTCTTCAAAATCTCAGTGAGACACCTGCCCCTTCCCAGATAGAGATATAAAATTTATAGAAATTGAAGCAACAAAAATAATCCTGTTTTTTTTCTCCAAGGGAGTGAGTAAAAAAAGGAATTCTGAGAAAACCAGAAACATATGCAATACCTATTTTCATAGCAAACCTAAACTTACATTACTGCTTTAACAACATACAATGCTTCATCCATCACCTTGTTAGCATATAAAATTGTATTATTTGGCATATTTGCAAAACTTAAAAATCCAAAAGTTTGTGTGCAAGCAAAATATGCCATATACTAAAGACAGAAGTAGAAATGGCTGCACCTTATCCTACCTGAGCAAATTTTTTTTTAGAAGTAGGGTAGAAAATGAAAATAGAAACCACAAATTTTGTAGTAAAAAGAACAGGTATTATTTAGAGAGAAATGGAATCATGCAGTCATAATCTTGAGGACTAGGCTACAGCATATTTGAATATAAAACTTAATTCAGTGTTAAAAAAATACTTATCTCTTCAACAGTGTATTATCATCATGTGCGCGTACACATATATACCCTGTATGAGCCTCTCACAAAGATGACAACATCTAAAAGGGGCAGAAATACATCTTGGAATTGAGCATTGCATATGTCTACACTACAACATGCACAGGAATTGTTGTTGTCTTTATATGCAAAGCTTCATGTGACACACTTCCTGTCATTTTGAGCTAATAAAACTTTGTTTTAAGACCTAGATGTTTCATTCCAAGAAAATATTTTATCTGAGGTTTCCCCCACCCCCTACATTCCACAAAATTCTCCCACTTCCTCAATGGAAAATTGAAAAATTGCCCTTTGAGGGGATAAAATGCCTCAGTTTTTTTCTATCCGCTCTCTACTCCAGGGTGTCATAGTTATATCCCCAATACAGCTTAGCCCTGCTTCCTTCTGCAGCGTCTTGACCTGTTACCTTCTTTCCTATCATCTGCTTGGCTTTCCTTCCCACAGATCTTCACTTCCTTTTCATACTTTCTCTCCCGCCCCCCCCCGCCCCCATTTCTACTTGGCAGTCAGCTGTCAGGAGGAGATGAAGCAAAGTCAGGTGGACAATGCCAAGATGCTGGAAGAGAAGGACAAGGCCATTGCTGAGATGCAGCGCAAGATCGACGAGATGGAGAATGAATATGAAAAAATCCTCCATGTGAGTTGGGTGGATGGCAGAGCCAAGAGCTCAGGGTCAGTTAGTGCATTATGGTCAAAGTCTCAGGGAGAAGCAATAAATTTTTATTCCCATGATTCTTTAGCTCTAGGATGTGCTAAATACTCAAGGCATGCTCTGAAGCATAGAAACGGTCAGGACTCTTTGGCCCAGTGTTTTTCTCCTACTTGGTCCTAGCTATTGAAACTGACCAGTTTCATTTTGAATTCCTGTGCCCAAAGAACTGTCGGGGAGTAGAGCTCAAAATCTTACTTCCATCGTTCTGAATTTAGCCTAAGAAAACGATCTTAGAAATAGACCTTCTTAAAATGCTGTTTCACTTTGGTGACTTTTTTTTTTTTTTTTTGGCAGCTGTTCTAAAGTACAGTAATTGTTCATTATTCTTAGCATTCTACACTGCATCCTCAGATCTGGCAGATTCCTGCATTTTAGCTTTCCTTTGACCTTACAGTGTCACACTGTAAGGCACCGAAGTTTAATAAAGCCACTGAACCGAATCTGGATCCGAAAGGACACCAAAAAATAAAATAAAAAAGATTTTTAAAAAATGATTGGAAACATTTGTTTATATTCATAAAGCATCAGACATTTTGACTTCCACCTCCCATGGTGATGTTGGTTGGAATGAGAGTAATAAAGACCATCCCAGGGCAGTTTTAGAATTCCCAGGATCTAAGCATGAAAATCAAGCCAATGTGGTGTAGTGGTTTGAGTGTTGGACTACAGTTTTGGAAACCAGGGTTTGAATTCCTGCTCTGTCAGGCTACTATCCCTTTAATGTTGGGCAAATGTTGGGGCAACAGACCACTCTGATAGCACAGCTGAAATGGGTATGTACACAGCTGTGGCTACACAGAAGGTGACTAGCCAAACACTCCTGTAAAGATACACTCTCAGCCTCAGAGGAGGGCAATGGCAAACTCCCTCTGAACAAATCTTGCCAAGAAAACCCCACGGTAGGGTCACCTTAGGGTCACTTTAGTCGGAAATGACTTTTTAAAGCACATACCAACAATAACAAGCATGGAATTCAGAGGATGGCAGGCAAGAGTGGTCTTGTCTTCTCATTTAATGTCATGCATAGATCCAGAGGTTTTCCTCTTTTTTTCAAGCATAGTTGGATCCTGGAGTTTCTCTATTGGGAATATGGCCGTGTTGGAAAGGCTGTCTTTCTCAGAACTGAAGTGTTTTGCTACAGGTTGTTCCAACCTTTTGTTGGTGATACATAAATACACACAGAGACCTTTCATACTGATTGTCGTTTCTTCTTTCCTCAGGCTAGCCTGGACCACGTGCTGTCCAAAATGCAGACTGCCAAGCTCAGCTGGGAGAAGGAGGCCACAGGCATTCATCTGGAGTATAAGGACCGGCTCAAAGAGTTTGGACTCAGGCCTCTGGAGATCTGAAGGGATGTTCCTGGCATGCTCCTAATTCTCATCACAGCTTAGTATTGTGCCTGAAGCTTAGATTGGGGATCAGGCCTAAAATTTCTGGAGTAGTAAAAATAACAATAATAATTATAGTATCTCTGAGGTTGTGTGCAGAGTGCATCTCAGTTATGGTCCTGACCGTTGTCGTCATGACTGTAGAAACAACTGTGTTGGGACTTGAGAGATCCAAGTTTTAGTCCTACTGAACTTTGAAATTCACTCGGTGACCAACAGGACAGTCATTCTCTCTTAGACAGGCCAACCTCACAGGGCTGTTGTAAGGATAAAGGGAGGCAGGGCTACACATGATGCCTTGAGCTCATCGGAGGAAAGGCATGATATAAATGTAACTATTTCTATTAGCACTGTTATTACTGTGAATCAAATACACCACCTTCAGCATATTGGACTGAGATGGAAGAAGTTCCAGATCACTCAGCCCTGCTATGTCTCTCTTCCTAGTAATGGTAATGCAGTAGGATCCCCAAATCCATGGGGGATTGGTTCCCCTCCCCCCCCCCCGTGGATAATGAAAACTGTGGGTAACAGTGAACACCATTGAAAATAATGGGACTTCTGGTTTAAAATACCATAGAGTTGCCTTGGAGGACCTAGTAAATGCTAGAGAGGATGCATTTTCTAGGAAGACACTATGGTAGCTGTGCTGAAACTGAAACCATGGATAACTGAATCAGTGGATTACGAATCAGCGGATACGGAGGTCCTACTGTATACCAAAACACAGTAATCCCTCTGTATCCATGGATTCTGCATTCACACATTCAACCATCCATGGCTTGAAAAGATCCCCCCCGCCCCCCCAAAAAATCCAAAAAAACTTGATTTTGCCATTTTATAGAAGGGACACCATTTTACTATGCCATTGGATATAATGGGATTTGAGCACCCACAGATTTTGGTATCCATGCTGGGTCCTGGAACCAAACCCCAGTGGATATCAAGGGCCCATTGTAAAGATGAATTTCTGTTTAACGTATCCTAGTTTCTCTTCACACTGATGGCAAAGCTAACAGGAAGTGAGGTTGTCATCCTTGAGTTGCTAGAGATCTTGCCTTTGGGATTTTGGAATCATACCCCAAAGCAAAAAGGATTGTCTCCTGTTGGTTTCAGAGAAGTCTCCTAGATTCCACCTGTGATCACCACTTCTCAGCAGGAAATATTTTCAGTGGACAGAGCAATCCATGAGGCAGCAATGTAACAGGGGCAGAGGTGTTAAAAACAGACCAGGGAGACAGAGGTCGAATTGCCTGATGAGCATCTGTGCAAAAGCATTCCCTCCAGCCACTAATGCACAGCTGGAACTGAAAATTGCATTTTTGGCAACCATGACTGGGCAGCTTCTAGAATGCCTGGCTCAGTCCATCTTGGCCCTGTGTGGGTGGAAAAAGACAGAATGTAGTCAAGGCTATAGTTTAAAGGTAACACAAACAAACAGATGCATAAACCACAAAAGAGGGTTCATATTTGTGATGGTCTTTTGTGGTCTATCAAGTTTCAAGTAGCATATAAGATAGTCTTGGAAATAGCTGTTCACCTATGGTGAGTATTACATACCCATCCAGGTGATCAGGCTCAGAAGCACACTGGAACAGCTTACTCTCTCAGGGCAGCAATGTGTCTTAAGTGACTTGCTGGAGTGTGTTGTGAGAGTGCAGAAATTCTGTGTAGCGATCATTATTTCTAAAGTTATTATGTACACACAGGAGAGCCAGAGCAGAGGGTCATCAACAATGTAGTTCAGACAGAGTTCTTGATGGCCAGCTAAGCCCACCTCCAAGATTCAAAATGCTATAAAGGCACCCAAGCAGGATGTTGTGCACACACCCTCCTTCCTTCTGAGCTTTTTGCATTTCTTTTCAAAACAGGCACACAACATGCCATGGGTACTGAGGCAAGAACTATGTTGGTGCCAGCTTGACAACACTGGCATATGTGGCAGCAGTGGAAAGCCAAGGGGGCAGCACCAAGGCAGGCAGGCACTGGAGAAATGGGATGCTTGAAGCTAGGCAGCTTTACTGGCCTTCTCTCTCTACCAATGCACAACCCTGGAAAAATGGGAAGAACTAGACCAGTGCACCAACAGGATACCAGCTTCAGCATGCTCAGTCCTCAGTCAGTTTAGTGAGTTTGGCCCTTTAAAATCTATTCTTTTTCAAGAATGGTATACTTGGCAAACCCATCCTCTTAAGCAGGCAGATCATCTCCTCCACGGTTTCTCAATGACTTTGGTTGAACTCCGCTTATTTTGAGTGTCTGGATGTGCCTTAAAGTCATGTCAAGTTATGGTGACCACATGAATTTCATTGGGTTTTCTTAGGCAAGGAATCCTCAGAAGTGGTTTTGCTAGTTCCTTCCTCTGAAATATAGCCTACAGCACCTAGTATCTATTGGCAGTCTTCCATCCAAGTCCTAACCAGGGCTGACCCTGCTTAGCTTCCAAGATCAGAAGGGACCTGGTACTTTTAAGGTATTTAGGCCTGCTTTTTTCTGTTTCTCTTAGCCCTTACCTTTTAAGTTTGCTCCTAGAAGGATTTTCAAGGTGGTGGTGGTGGTGGGGTCTAGCAAAATCAACAAAGGGTCTTGTAGCACTGTCAAAGCTAGCAATTTTTATTTGGCATAAGGTTTCATGGGCTGCAACCCATTTCATTGGACACAGAACTCTTAATTGTCTGAGTTAGAAGGAGCTATAAGTACTCATTATCTAAAATGGGTAGTCTAGAATTCCTGAGCCAGCTTAGGTAAACATTGGCAGCACTTCAGATTGGAAATAGATGAAGAATCAGACGCTTACTATCCATATTTCTTGTGTTATGTGAGTACCAAATGCATGTGGTTCAGGCTGTTAGACTCATCCAAGATGCAAGGCTAAAAACCAATTCAATCATGCAGATTTTTGTCCTGCTACCCCAAGTGCTTTGCAATGTATGCACTGCATGTTTATTTCATTGTTCTACCACCCCTACTAGAATGGCTCACCCACATGGCACAGAGAGGGTGCTATTTTTGGAACTGCTCCAGGACCCCAACCACCTTAATCTAGAGTTGCTACCACATAATCAACCACCTGCAAAGATCAGACCTAAAGAGGACCTCAAACAAGGAGGCAGGTGTGGAAAGAGTATGAAGAGCTGTTCCATACCCTCCAACGTTGCACAGATGAAAACAGATGTGTGGCTGAGCAACAACAGGAATGTGGTCAAGATGGCAAAAGTTATTAATGAGGAAGAGGCTAGGAGAGGCTGCAGCCACTTGCTTTTGCCTGAACCTACTGGAAAGGGCAAGCATCTACCCCTCTCCTCTCGCTGAGTTAACTGAGCACAACTACTTTTGTACTTTGAACTCAGTCTGCAGCAATTTAAATTGGCTGAGAACAAAAGGGGAAAGTGGGAAAAAGAAAGAGAAATGGGGACATTTTAAAAGCAGCTGAAGAAATGGAATGACGGAGGGTTAATCGTGACCATCCCTGCAAAATCAGGAGACTTGGAGGGGATGCTGTTCCTGTAGCTACCCTACCCAAATGGTAAGCACAGATTACCTCTTTCGTAAAAGCCCATGAACTCGCACCAGGTGGGAGTGGTGGCAACTCATTCCCATGGGATCCTGTACGGAGGTGCCGGGGGCAGGGTGTCAAGGCGGGGCTGTTGTTTTCCTGAAGCATGCTGGGAGGAGAAAAGGCATGAGCCTGGGGCCAACCTGCAGGAGGGTCCATTTCATCGTAGAAAAGGAGAGGTGATACTCCAACCTGGGAGAGCAAAAAGAGACTCAAGACTTTATCACACTACACTGTTATAGCACTATTATTCCACTTTATCTACTATGGCTACCTCCTGTGGAATTCTGGGCTTTGTAGTTTAGTGAAGGCTAAGAGTTCTCTGACTGAGAGTTCTAATGCTCCTCCCTGAACTGCAAATCCCAGAATTCCACAGGAGGCAGCCATAGCAGTTAAAGTGGAATAATAGCGCTATAACAGTGCAGTGTGATAGTCTACTCAAACAAACCAGTATGGGACATGGTTAGTGACTTTAACAGAATCCCCTCACTATATCAAAAGCAAGGCTATTGTGTTGGAAAACCTTGTAGTCCATCTCTGTTGTCTGACCCAGCAGAGGCTATCCAAAGCATTCCTATCTACACTGTGAGTTTGCATCAGTTACATTCCAGTATCCACTGTGGCTATATTCCCCACCCTGTCACCCGGCCAAAAGGATATTGGGAATTATAGTTTACAAAAACCCGTGAGAATTCTCTGATTCCTCTCCACAACAATCTGCAGTCCCTTCCTGGGGAAAGAGAATGCTATTAAGCCAGTTTGTCCGCAAAAGAGTGTTGAAAAGTTACTTTCTTTGGCCTGAGTCCTGCTGGTTGTCCCAACTACTGTAGACCCATTGACTCAATTGTCAATGCATAGGCATATTCTATTGATTCAATTGATCAACCCTAGTTGGCATTATCCATAGGATTCAGGCCTTGGATAGCAACTCCCAGAATCCCCGAGTTGGCAATGCCAGGGGGATTCTAAACATCAATTTAAAATGCAACTTTCCAAAACTCTGGTCTGTTGTAAAGGAACATATTTATTTATTTTATATATTATTAGAGTATTTATACTCCACTCTTCAGCCACAAAGGCTCTCAGAGTGGCTTACAAATTGTTTAAGCAGTAGCACTTACACATCTGCACCACTTTATAGCATGACAGGCACTCTCTAAGTGGTTTCCAATGTGTGTTAGTGAATTGCCCCCACAAGCCGGGTACTCATATTACTGACCTATGAAAGGATGGAAGGCTAAGTGAACCTTGGAGCCCTTGGGATCAAACTCCAAATGTTGTGGCTACAGTACTGGCATATGATAATCCACCTCAGCAGTGTCCAATTCTCAGGTGTGGAAATCTGTTTCCCCCATTTTCCAACCTTGTGGTCTTTAGGGCAGAAGCTGGTACTGCAGAAAAGTTAACTTTTTCATATAGGATCCCACCCATCTCTTGACATTCCCCAATTCTCAAGCTGGCCCATACCGAATCATAGAACTTGCTCCCTTCTGCATCAATGACCAACAGGGTCACCCGACTGCTGTCGGCACGGATCCTCAGCACCACCTCTTGGTGGTCGAGCTCTTCGGCACTCTCCCCGTTCACTGCCAGGAGGCGGTCGCCATCTCTCATTCCTGCCTTCTCAGCTGGCAGCCCAGCATCCACCTCTCTCAAAAACTGGCCTGCAGACCATGGGAAGGGAAAGGCAGAGGCAACATTTTCACAGGGCTATTCGAGAGGACGTCACACATGCTTCACATAAGTGGCTGTATTAATCGCAAGAAGCCTCTTATCCTGAATGGAAAAGGGAAGGGAATCTTTGGTCCTTTGGATGGACAACTCCCATCATTCCTGGCACTGGGTGTTTGGGCTAGGTCTTTTTTGGGCAGTGAAAGAAGGAAAAGATGGACCACCTCAGTGCCAGTTCTGGAATGTCCATTCCAGATGTTCCCTATCCCTTTTTAATTACAGTACTGTCACAGAATTAAGAATCAAGGACTTGAGACAGTAAGGCTGGCTGTTATGGAGGGGTCTCAGGGATTGGACCCTTTTCTTCAGTTCTCAGAGGGGGAGGAATCTCAGGGTGAGAGTGTTGACTTGAAAAGTATGTCTCTAAATTTTCTCATTTGTTAGACTCACTGTTTTTCTGTTTGTTTGAATGGCTTACTTTACACAATGGTGGTAGATGCTTAAGGCATCATGCTTAATAACATCACCAGTGGCTGCCCCTTGCAACATTACCAGGGCTTTGCCCCTATAATATTACAAGGGCTTGTCCTTAGGTCTCAGATTTTGACTCTGAAATCTCAGGGCCCTCTGTAGTCTTCACCCAGCAACCCTACTACTATGTGGAACCTCAGCCAGTCACCAAACTTCCCCCATGCCAGCTGAGAGATTCTCAGAATTGTTGTCCCAAAATGTAACTTTTACAAGTTTTGACTTAGATAGAGTCGTGAAAGCTGGTCCGTTGCACCAAAATGGGGACAACTGTCTAGAAAGAGGACATTTGTAGCCAAAAATGAGAATGGAGTCACCAGCTTGTTTAAACTAACAAGCAAACCTGACCTGGAAGTGTTTTAAGGGTTACAGAGCATCACTTGACTCACCCCTATCCTATTATTGTGACATGGATTCCCCTGGCTTGACTGATATCCCTGCCACTCTGAGGTCTAGTGTAAAACTTGTCGGCTCTTTAGCACTGTGGGCCATTGAATTAAACATTGGTTTGAATTTAACGTCTTCATTTGTGGACTTACATGTGTGGGAAATAGAACAGGGCAGTTTCCCAATTCACCTAGAGGCTGCTGTGACATTACTACATATGGGCATCCATTGCATAGTGATGGAATGACAGATGGCCCATGACCACCAACGTGCATTGAGGTGCTCCTCAATGAACACCCAGACGCTGACTAGGAAATGCTGGAATACCACAGGAGCGCCCAGTGCACATCAGAAGAGCCTGATACCCAGGCATGCCCGTTGTGCATGGGAGCACTCTTGCTGGTGCCCCTGTATGCATCTTCGCCTTTCACTAACAGGGTTGTCTCGCACCTCTGCAACATGGCTAAGAATCTGTAAAGTCACACAAAGTAGATTGTGATGTCAAATCTAAGCCATTATTCATAAACTTAATTCTGGAGAAAAATTAATGTTGAAAGTCCAACTTAATGCCAATCACTTGAGTTAAGAAGAATATCAAAATAATTCATTTGCCCTTTTCCATTTGCAAATTTCCGTCTGGATTAATGACATATCTGAATTTAATTAGTTGATTCTTACTGCTGTTGCTGGTGTAAATACATACACCAGCAACAGCTGGTTGATGCATACTTTGGCTCGTTTACAAGTTTGCTTCCGGGCAGGGAAGGGAGCCATGATGAGTTACCCCTCTTTCCGGAGCAACATTTTTCTTCTTTCAGCAAGAACCCATAACCATCTGGACCTCTCAGCATCTCCAGTTTCCTCACTTCAAATGGAACCAAGGAAGCATCAGCCATGGCAGTGGTGATTTTAATGCCCCGTTGGCGATAGAATTCCTCTGATTCTGCATCAATCACCAAGAGTCCCATTGGGTTGCTGCTGTGTTTGAGCTGGAAACCAAAGCAGACATGAAAGGGGAAGGGGAGGCAGATGGATCTTTGGTATTATTATTATTATTATTATTATTATTTCTATCCCACTTTTCCCCTGATTTAGGACTCAAAGGGGCGTACAATAAAAAGACAGTATTAAATCAGTAAAATACAAAAGCTGCCTATGTGACAGTATGTATGCTGGCATAAATCTCCTCTGGGTGCTGGCTGATAGGGAAAAAATCAACTAATTTGAGATGTGGTGCTGGAGAAGAGTTCTACGTATACTGTGAACTGCTAAAAAAACCCCAATAAATGGGTCCTAGAGCAAATCAAGCCTGGACTTTCCTTAGAAGCCAAGATGACAAAATTGAGGCTGTTGTACTTTGGCCATATTGTGAGAGGATGTGACTCTCTAGAAAAGACAATAATACTTGGGAAGGTAGAAGGCAGTAGGAAAAGAGGAAGAGGGCATTCCAGATGGATAGACTCTAACAAGGAAGCCATGGCTACCCTGAGCCTTCAAGACCTG
Organism: Gambelia wislizenii; assembly: GCA_030847615.1. Taxonomy (NCBI): domain Eukaryota; kingdom Metazoa; phylum Chordata; class Lepidosauria; order Squamata; family Crotaphytidae; genus Gambelia; species Gambelia wislizenii. The sequence goes on from JAUMIR010000007.1 coordinate 40,145,075, forward strand.
AGCAGGGCTATTGAGGTGAGGGGTCTCTCTTTCATAAGGGTGCCATAAATCAAAGTCAACTTGATGGCTGTTAACAACAACAAAAATCTGATGGTTAATCAATGACCATCCCTTCAGGGTACTTGCAGTGTTAGGACCTTTTTGTTGAGTTGAGCAGAAGTCCATCTCTCCACACTGACACCATTGAGCTCCAGAAGCCATGAGCCATCTGGGACTCCTGCTTTATAGGCAGGCCCATCCTTTGGGACCGAAAGTCTGAATGTGCCCCTCACACCTGAAAAGAAGAACACAATGAAAGGAGCAGCCCATACCTGAGAAAATATGTTGGGCCTTTGATGAAGCCAGTATTAATATCTTGGCCTAGCTACCAGTCTGTACCTCCTCAACAACTCCTCTTTCTAGCAGTCTGATACCACTTTAACTTCTATGGTTCCATTCCATAGAATCCTGGGATCTGTAGTTTGGGGAGGGACTTAGAATTCTCTGCTAGAGAGTGCTAGTGGAATCACTCTCCATCTTTGGTCCTCCTAATGGCCTTGGACTTCTGTTCCTAAGCCAACATGGCCATTGGTGGGGGATTTTGGAAACGGATGTCAAAACGGATGTCCAAACATCCAGAGGGCCAAAGGCGAAAAACCACTACTGTCTAGTGTACTTCTTTGGACAACAGTACTAGTGCTCTCTTGCAGAAAATTCAAGAGTTCTACACCAAACTCCAAATCCGAGGATTCTGTAAGATGGAGCCATGACAGTTAAAGTGGTATCAAACTGCTAGAAATGTGTACTGTAGATACCCTCTTTGCAGAGCACTCTGACACAGAAGGACTCACATAGGAATCTTGAAACGCTACAGTTTCCAAGATTTTTGAATGGAGAAGCCATGAATATTCATTGAGTACAAAACCTGATTAACTGTTGTACAGAGAAGCCCTGCATAATGGATTTGCAAACTGCTTTCCATGCCTATGGCCTTCCATACCCAGTAACTCCCGTTCTTTCTCTCTTGCATTATTCTCCATTATCCTATCCCTTGCAACAAAGATGTTTCAGGTTGCAATCTGGGAAGTACAATAAATTATGCAAGAACTTACAAAATTATTCATCACTCTGTATGGCCTCCAAAGAAGTAGATTTATCTCCATGAAAGCCCATGCAAAATTAAAAACCAGTTAGTTTTTAAAAGGCGCTGCTACCTTCTTTCCCCCCTACCTTCTTCCTTTCTTATGCTGAAAAAAGATGTTATGAAGCTCATGGAACCATCCCTGACTTGTGTAATGCATTCTGGTTGCAGAGTCCTGGCTTCCCCCTTGGTGGCATGTGTTTTGTTTTCCCACCAGTGGGAAACGTGGCACACTAGGCTCACCTTCAGGAGCCGAAACACTGAAGCCAAAGCCGCTTTGGTCCTTGGTGATGCAGCACAGCTGTGGCCTGTTGTGACGGGGCAGGAGCTGGGCTAAGTCCCGGTCGAGGGCTTTTGCCAGCTCATAGGCGTTGCCATCCAGAACAGTGAGTGAAACTTGTTTCCCACTGCTCTTGATCTTCCAAACTACCTGTAAGAAAGAGAGAGAGAACTGAGGGAAAAGCAGCACGGGAAAGAGATTAATTCTGCAACCCTGGAGCTTGGGAAAGTGTCTTGGTTAGGACTCAAACTTCCACAGTTCTCTAGCTAAAATTTAGACTCCAAATGGTATTTTTTTTCAAGCTGTGCTGCAGATCAAGCTCATAGAGATAGCAAAAGCATTGAGTGTGTCTGCGCTTAGAGCTATAGCATGCTAATACCACTTTAATCATCATGGTTCCATCCCACCGAATCTTGGGGTTTGTAGTTTGGTGAGGGACCAGCCTAAATACCCTAATGGCATGAGATCCTTTCTGATCATGGAAGCTAAGCAGGGTCAGCCCTCTTAGTACCTGGATGGGAGACCGCCAATGAATCTCAGGTACAGTAGGCAATATTTCAGAGGAAACAACTGGCAAAACCACCTCTTAGGATTCCTTGCCTGAGAAAACACTATGGAATTCATGGGGTTGCCATACCTTGACAGTTGACTTGAAGGCATGCACATATACACACAGAGTTTGGAGAGGCATAGAATCATAGAATCATAGAATTGCAGAGTTGGAAGAGACCATGAGGGCCATCCAGTCCAACCCCCTGCCACGCAGGAAATCTTGATCAAAGCATCCCCGACAGGTGGCCATCCAGCCTCTGTTTAAAGACCTTCAAGGAAGGAGACCCCACCACGAGGGAGTGTGTTCCACTGCTGAACAGCTCTTACTGTCAAAAAGTTCCTCCTAATGTTGAGGTGTAGTCCTGTAGCTCAGGGAAATGGATTAGAGCTCTCAAGCAGAAAATTAAGGTCCCCATCAAACTACCAGTCCCAGGATTCTAAAGGACGGAGCTGTGAGGACTGAAGTGGTGACAAACTGCTTTAACTGTGTAGAAAAGGGACACTCTGTGATTAAAAACAAATCTGTGGGAAATTCAAACAGGCAAACACAGCAATGACCCTCCCATTGAAATCCAAGCCACAGTGAAAGTAGAGGGGGGATTTAACCCCTTCTCCCCATGCTGTGTTTGGTGAGGCACTGGAGCATTTTTGGCTGAGGCTTTTCAAACCCCCCCCCAATGCTAATCTATAACTGCATAATGTGAATGAGCCATTGGTTCACCTGTGACATTTCACTTTGACAGACCCTCAAAGCCTGACTTGGCCTGAGAAATGAGTGCATCAGGACCCTGGAATTGTTACACCCATCCCTGTCTTAAAGACTTACCCTAAAATGCTCCATGCCTTCAACGTATGCACCATTCACCTCAAGGATCCGGTCACCATTCCGTAGGCCTCTCCGGTGGGCCAGGCCTCCTGGTGTCACTTGCCGGACAACATGCCCACTCTTGCCCATCTCCTGACGCAACCAGAATCCAAAGCTTTCACCATCTTCTTTCTTCAGAAAGCAGAAACGGAGCTGTGAAGCCTCCTCCAGCTCTGCAAAGGGCAAGAGGGGAGATTCCATAGAAGATGCCAGTCCCTGAGGAACACTCTCCAACTGTCCCAATTTGGCTGGGATAGCCCCAATTCAGCCTCTGTTGTCCCACTTTTCCCGCTGCTTTTAAAATGTTCCAGTTTCTCTCTCCTACTCCCACTTTCCCCCTTTGTCCTCAGTTTATTTCAATTGCTGCAAACTGAATTCAAAGTGCAAAAAGTAGTTTGCACTCCATTGATTCAGCAGGGAGGAGAGGAGCATGGGGCGGGGAGAACTCTTGCCCTTCCCAGTAGGCTCAGGCACAAGCAAACTGCTGCGGCCTCTCCTAGCTTGCCTCTTCTTCCTCATGAATAACGTTTTGCCATTTTGACCACACTCTGATGTTGCTTGGCCACAAGTGTCCCAGTTTTCACCTGTGAAATGTTGGAGGGTACCCTGAGGCCTTCCTCACTTTGCCAATTGGCAAGTCCATGCCATCAAATCCCCTGGCTTTTCTTTGCTAGGGTTCCCAAATCTCAGGACCCAGCCTCTCTTCTCCCAGGGTCAGAATGGGGCAAAAGCTGTGCATCATCCAGACTGCAGGGCTCTAAGACAGGGGCAAGATGGGGTACATTGCCTGTCTAGACAAACCGTAAATTAATCCTGCTGCCTTGATGTAGCCCTGGAAGGAAGGCAAAGAGAAGACAGATCAAGTTGCTGCAGGAAGACCAGGGAAAGGAAGCAGTTTAGCTCAGGTTCCCTGATGGGGAAAAAGGAGCAACCCTCCCTCTTTGCAAACACCATGCAAAGGAAACACTTGGTCCTTCCTTGTCCACCCACGCGGCCGCCACAGGCCTCTTCCCTGTTACCTGCATCTTCTGCCAGGGATAGAACCGGGTTATCAATCCCATCTTTTGGGTTAAATTCAAATTTCCTGTAATGCCAAGAACAAGAGGGAAGGGTCATCTAAGCCTGGGAGACTCTCAAAGATCCCCTCTGCACCTCTCACACCCATTGTAATCCAGAGGGAATCACTTCACGATATCCAATACCCATTTTAAGCATTGCATCCACAGGTCTGAAATGAAAAGGATGTTTGCACACAATTCAGACCTGGTTCTGTGATTAAGTATCAACCCATCATGTGGATCTGATTCCCTGAACGTCTTTCTGTGGGCTTGTCTACACCAGTGAAAATACCCCAATCTTCCCCCCACCCACCCAATCTGACCTGATAGTGCCACACAACGTGCGGCCTTTTCCTCAGAACTGGTGCAATTATGCCACCTGATGTCGGCCCTATCTGTACCACACTCAGGGAATGCCCCCTTAATCTGGCTGTTGCACTTTAGAAAACTCACAATTTTCTCTGTAGAAAACTGTCATGTGAACAATCCATCTGCACTGGATTGGGGAGCAGGGGGTGGGTAGGAAGGACAAGCACTGCCTGAGGTGCCACCATTCCCCCCACCTTCCTTGACGCCACTTGTCATCCCAAAAGCAGTGCCCCAGTGCTAGTCACTCTCTCTGACGTCAGAACGCTTGGCAAACTCTGCCATTGTGAGGCTAGCTGCCTGTTCTGACTTCAGAGAGTGCAACTACTGCTAGGGTGCTGCTTTTCCAGGTCACATTGCCCATGCTGAGCTCCATGAAAACAAAGCCCCCCTGCGCTAGTCTCTCTCCCAAGTCAGAACAACCGGCCTGGGCTGCTATTGCCAGGCTGGCTCCAGTTCAGAGAGAGCAACTAATGGTGAGGATTTGCTTCCCCAGAGCTCAGAGTCAAGCCCTAAGCGTGAGTAACAGCTTTGAATGGTAGCCACAAGTGCTTCACTGGGGGTAAAAATCCAAATGCAGATTCGGGCTTTGGCAGGTGTGGCGCTTAAATCTGGGCCAGAGTAGTCCAAATTTCATGTGCCATGGCTCTGGGTCAAAGTAGTCCAAATTTATCTGGATTTTTACCCACCCACCCCGCTGCCAGGTAGTCAAGCCCTGTGCGCGCACATGTGTGTGTAGGTATAGTTGCACAAACACTGCTTGATGCATAATGGAAAAAAACCAAGAGGGAAATGAAGAAGATCATATTTGTTCAATTTCAGTGTAGGAACAGTGTTTGCCCTAAGTGTTTTCCTGATCATTCACCTAATCCGTTATCTCACATAGCCTTAGTAACCTTAATTAAATGTTGCCTTGTTTTATCACTGCTTTATTTATTTTTTTTATTTGAAGGGTTTTATTATTGCAGGATCATAGACTGCTTTGGGATGTTGGAGTGATACAGAAAGTTTTTCATAGATTGATAAAATCATAGCTAGACGATTTGGCACTTACACAGTTAACTCTGTGGCATCCTGGAGTCCTGCAAAAAGAAAGAATTTGGGGTCACAGTGCATCTTTCTCCACACACACACACACACACACACACACTTCTCAAAAGGCAGAAAACTAGCATCTTCTCAGAGGCACTCTTTATAATCTCACATGAAGGAACTGGCCTTTTACTTCTCAGTAAGACTCAAATATGTTTGCATTAGGCTTTATTATATATTTTTTAAATTACAGCCACAAACCTGTTAGTGTCTTATGCTTGCCCAAATTCCACTATGGAATCACATACTCTCCAACTGTCCTGATTTGGTAGGGACAGTCTGGATTAATCCTCTGTCATCCCAGTTTTTTACTTGCCTTTAAAATTTCCTAGTTTCTCTATCTTCCTCTTCCCACTTTTCCCCTTTGTCCTCAGCTTACCTTAATTGCTGCAAACTTGAATTCAAAATGCAAAAATAGTTCACTCTCAATTAACTCAGCAGCAGTAGAGTAGCGGAGGGAGCTGAATCTAGCCTTTCCCAGTAGGCTCAGGCAAAAACAAACTGCTATTTACCAAGTGGCTATTTTTACCTATTTATCTCTTAAAGTTAGAAAGAGAGTTGTACTGGCATCAATGATCTCGACCTCTGGATACCAGATGTGTGTGTGCATACATGTGTTTTCAAGTTGCCTGTTGCCTTATGGCGACCCTGTGAATTTTGTAGGGTTTTCCCAGGTAGGGAATACTCAGAGGTTGTTTTGCCCGTTCCTTCCGCTGAAATATAGCCGATAGCACCTGGTCTTCATTGGCGGTCTCCCATCCAAATACTAACCAGGGCTGACCCTGCTTAGCAGCCAAGATCAGATGCAATCTGGGGATAAATAGCCAGGGGAAGGCCTCTGCTTTTATATGCCTTGCTTGACAACTTTCCCAAGAGCATCTAGAGAAGCCCTTTTGGATGGCAAACAGCATTACTTTGCAGACTCGGCCCTCATATTTAGCAGAATGAAGCAGCCCCCTTTAGACACAGCTTGTGAGGGTCATAAAAGGGCAGGAAATTGGTAGCTATAAGATTTGTTATTATCACTTTCCTTTACTGACAGGGATGGAGAGAGAGAAAGACAGACACTTGTAGGATTTGCTTGTGGAATTTCTTTCTCATGTGCCAAAATAACTTGGCTGGATTTGGGAAAGTGGGTGGAAGTACCACAGGCCACGCTCTGCCTCGGGCAGCAAAACGTGAGCTAACCCAGCTACTTCGGACAACCAGACCTCACACCGTGTGGTGACCTTTTGCTAAATTCTTTGTAAGACAATGAACGACAGGCAGCTTTACCTTGGCATTCCTCAACTGGCCTGGGTTAATCCAGCATTTATTACACTTTTCATTTTCGGGTTTTTCTGGACCTGGCCAGATTAGAAACCTAACTTGCTGGTGAATGATTGCTGTGTAATAATTCCACTTTGTTCTGCTTTGGTCAGATCTCACCTAGAATACGGTGTCCACTTCTGGGCACCACAGTTCGAGAAGGATATGGACAAGCTGGAACGTGTCCAGAGGAGGGAGATGGTAAAAGAAGGTCTGGAAACCAAGCCCTACGAGGAATGGCTGAGGGATATGGGTATGTTTAACTTAGAGAAGACTGAGAGGTGATATGAGAACACCTCTTCAGATATTTAGAAATGGTTATGCAGAAGATGGTACAAGCTTGCTTTCCGCTACTTGAGACTAGAACGTGAGTGAACCAATGGATTCAAACAACAAAAAAAGAAAAATTCCACCTGAAGATAAGAAAGAATTACTTTCCTCTAAGAACACTAGAACAGAGTGTCTTAGAGAGTGGTGGACTCTCCAATTTGGAGGTCTTTAAATAGATGCTGGATGGCCATCTTTGAGGTGTGCTTTAGTTGTGTATTTCTGCAGAGCAGGGGGTTGGACTAAATGGCCCTTGTGGTCCCTTCCAACTGTATAACTTTATGATTCTATTTGGAATGTGTTCTAAAGTGTGATGGGACAAACGGAAAAGAAAAATAGGGAGACATCAAGTATTAAGGTATGGGGAAGTTTAAAAAATCTTAATAGGGATGGGAATCAAGTGGCTCTCCAGATGCTAAAGGACTCCAGTTCCCAGGATTCCTCAGCACTGGCTAGCTGGGGATGCTAGGAGTTGCAGCCCATCAACATCTGGAGGGTTGCATGATCCCTACCCCTGATTTAACTAGTGGGATGAGATTCTGAGAAAGGCCCAAACAGGCTTCCTGTGGAACATATTCAAAATCTGATTGCAAGAGCACATTTGTTGTGGTTAACTTTTGATCCCTTATAGTTGCTAACATAGCAAAAGTTATTAACACGGAAGAGACAGCAAAGGAAAAATGGGTGGGAGTGTTAAAAGCACAAATATGGTCACTCGGTTTGCTTTATGCCGAGGTGGCTCAAAGTGGTGGCCTGTGGTCTGGTGCTGATTGCTGGAGAGCTTCCAAGAACTTAAGGATTATAGCCAATGGGCACAAACATGTCACCAGTCTCTGGCACACTGGCACTGCTTTATGCTATCTCCTTCCCACCCCTACATGCATAGGAACCCTGCTTGGAGAAACAGTGGTAGCCTATTTCTGCTGGGTCTCCACAACATCTTACATCATGCTGGCACTGTATGAATAGTTGTAAGAAGCAACGTAAATGTTGCTCCATGCCAAGCTGTCATAGATGTTTCATTTTTTTTTTAACATAATGTCTCCGGTTCATATTTGCATGATCTAAACCAGTGGTTCTTAACCTGTGGTCTGCAGATGTCCAGGGGGTTGTGATGTCCTCACAGGGGGTCTGCGAAGGCTTGAAGGCTGCTTGGCCCACCTCCTCCCCACAGTGGAGGGGCCACATGACAGGAGCCAAGGCAAAGGCTGGCTGGCTTGGCCTGCACATTGCCATTCAATCCACTCCAGCCACATACTTGCAGGAAGAAGCAGGAGAAAAGTCTTCCCTCCCCCAGTGCCTCTGAGGGAAAGTTTAATGGATGGTGTAATATTATTATTATCAGGTATTATTATTATCAGGTATTATTGTTGTTGTTGTTGTTTAAAATCCTGAGTTAAGTCTTGGGGGTCCATGGCAACAAAAGATATTTCAGGGGGGTCCCTGGTAAAGAAATGGTTAAGGACCACTGGTCTAAACCACAGAAACAGGCACTCATTTCACGAAAACAGCCAAAGGGAGCAGGGGTGATGATTTCATTCCTAGAGAATTCCAATATTTGAAAGGCTGGCAGAGGATAGACGAGATGATGTGACAGGGTTAGACTATGTGACCTTTGGGCTCCCTTCAAAGTCTAGACTTCTATGATAACATCTTAGAATTGCAGCTGAACTTCCTAGTGGTCCTCTGTTTATTGAACTTTTGGAACAATCATACGCTAACTTCAACCCCACCCACCTCCCAACACCATGCAGTCCCAACAAAATTCCTTGCTCGGGGAACCCAAACATACCAATTGGGGGCTGCCCCAAGCACCCTCTCTTAGACAGCTTACCTTCCTTCTGCTTCATGGCTCTTTAAGTGTGTGAAGTCCAAGGTCCAGCATGCAGAGGCAGCTTCACCTGGAGACACCGCCTTTTTTAAAGAGATCGTGGAAGTTTAATATTTAAACGGGGCAAGATTCTTTACAAAGCTTTCTTTTCCTCCCAGCATTCACAAGAGAGAAACAAGGATAGAAAAGCTCACCCTTTCTTTCTTTGGTAGGGCAGGCACGATTCTAAGTGCAGCTGAACACATTTTGCGCAGTAGGAAAATGAAACCTGCAGTAGGAAATAGTGTTATTGTGCAGTTGGCGATGAACTTTAATCAGGAAGAGGGTTATTTCTTAAAGCAAACAGGTGAGAAAAGGGCAAATGAAGAGGAAATTAAAATGTTCACTGTTACCTTTCTGTCTTCATAACTTCCTATTACAGTCTGCCCTCTGTATCCACGGGTTTAGTATCCATGGATTCCACTACCCACGGCTTGGAAATATTCCAAAAATAATACATTCCAAGAAGAAAACCTTGATTTTGCCATTTTATATAAGGAACACCAATTTACTATGCCACTGTATGTAATGGAATGGGTCCAGAGGAGGGCAACCGAAATGGTGGGAGGTCTGGAAGCCATTATGCCCTATGAGGAGCGGCTTAGGAAGCTGGGTATGTTTATTCTGGGGAAGAGAAGGTTACGAGGGGACATGATAGCCATGTTTAAATATTTGAAAGGACATCATACTGAGGATGGAGTAAGCATGTTTTCTAGGACACAGAGCAATGGTCTCAGACTACAGGCAAAGAGATTCCACCTAAACATTAGGGAGAACTTCCTGAGAGTAAGAGATAATTGACAGTGGAATCCGCTGCTGCCTGGGAGTTTGGTGGAGTCACCTTCTTTGGAGGTTTTTAAACAGGGGCTGGATGGCCATGTGCCGGGAGTGCTTTGATTGGGTATTCCAGCATAGCAGAATGGGGTTGGACTAGATGGCCCTTATGATCTCTTCCAGCTCTGTGATTCTACAATTCTATAATGGGACTTGAGCATCCATGGATTTTGGTATTCACAGGGGGTCCTGGAACCAAACCCCAACAAATACCAAGGGCCCACTGTACTGTAATAGCATATTATGTGCCCAACAACCAAACAGTTCCATCTGAGACCAAGGAGGATGCATGCATGAAGATGGGTCAAGCTAAAAAAATTTAAGGAAGTCTAGCTATAGATTTTCCTTGGTTTTTTTCCGGGCTGTGAGGCTGTGTTCTGGAATAGTTTCTTTCTGATGTTTTGCCTGCATCCTCAGAGAATGGTTGGGTAGGTGGGTGTGTGGAGTTTATATGCTGTGAACCCCTGTTGGGGAGGCTATGTAAATTTGTGTAATTGAATGTTTAGTTTCTGGGTATAGAAATGCAAGGCTCGTTAGTGTCTGTTTGGCTGATGGTTGGTTGATGGGCCATTATCTGCTGGGAATCCCCCTGTCCCTGGGAGGAATTCTTTTGTAAGTGCTGAGTTTTGATTCTATTGTATTTTTAAACTGGGGGCCAGATATTGTTTGCTTTTAAGGTTTCTTCTTTCCTGTTGAAGTTGTCCAGATGTTTGTGGATTTCAATAGCTTCTCTGTCCATTCTGACATGATAGTTGTTGGCCTGGTCTAGAATTTCTGTGTTTTCAAATAGCATTTTGTGTCCAGGTTGGTTTATCACGTTCTGCTACTGCTGATTTTTCTGACCGGCCCAGTCTGCAGTGTCTCTCATCTTCCTTGATTCGTGTTTGCACACTGCATTTAGTGGTCCCTGTGTAAACTTGTCCACAGCTGCATGGTATGCGGTAAACTCCTGCATCTGTGAGAGGGTGAGAAACCCACTTGAAGGTGGGAATAATATGTTGCAGCTCATGCCAGAAATTGCCAGAAAATAATCGACAGACATGTTATTTGGATATATAGGTTGCCCCTCATATCCGCGGAACCAATATCTGTGGTTTCAGTTATCCGTGGCGGAAAAAAACAGGGACACATACTGTATCATAGAGTCATGCTGGAAATGCCTAGAGAGCTATCCTCTCTAGGAATTGCTAGGTTGTCCAATCCAAATCTATGGTATGCTTGTACTGGGTATCCTTTATTTTAATAGGTTCATTAGTATCTGTTGTTTCTGGTATCCATGGTAAGTCCGGGAACCGAACTCTCGCAGATACGGGACACAACCTTATTAAAAAACAAACAAACCCAAGAACTACTGCAAGAAACAATCTCCTGATATATTTGCCCTGCCTGGAAGAACCTGCTGTCACTTTTTTTATGGGGAACTGTGTGCAAAATAACCTTTGTTGTCAAGCAGATCCGGGAGAAGTATCTTTGTAGTACCAGCCCTTTAGGTAGTAGGAGAAACAGCTTAGAATAAACCTAGCCGCAGGAGATGTATCACTGCAAAAACAGCAGACAGGTGTCTAAAGAGAAACACCAGGACCCCTGCTGAAATAAAACAACTTTTGGATCTGCTAACCAGATGTGTGGCAAAGGAAGCCATATATACTGCACATGCTCAGAAGTTTGGGCTTTCTGTTTTATTATTACACATTTGTGCAAATAAAACAACTTTTGGATCTGCTAACCAGATGTGTGGCAAAGGAAGCCATATATACTGCACATGCTCAGAAGTTTTGGCTTTCTGTTTTATTATTACACATTTATTCTGTCACTGTGCATTTTTTGAATGGAAGTGCAACCATCAAATGTGACATATAAAATATATACAGATTGAGTCTCCCTTATCTGAAATGCTTGGGACCAGAGGTATTTTGGAATTATTTCAGCTTTTCGAATACAGTAGGACCCCTGTATCCACTGATTCATTAGCCACTGGTTCAATTATCCACAGGACACAAAACAGCACACCTACCATAGAGTCTTCCTTGAAAATGTGTTCTTTCTAGCCATTTTCTAGATCCTCCAAGGCAACTCTATGGTATTTTATACTGGATGTCCATTATTTTCAATGGCATTTGCTATTATCCATGGTTTTCAGTATCCATGGGGCCTCTCAAACCAATCCACAGTGGTTACGGGGGTCCTGCTGTACATGCATATACACAATGAGATATATCTTGGAGATAGGACCCAAATCTAAAAACGAAATTCATTTATGTTTCATATACACCTTATTCACAATATATTTAATAATTTTCTGCATGAAACAAAGTTTGTGTACATTGAACCATCAGCAAAACACATAAAACATAAAACACCCTGCTATATCAGTGCTCAAAAAAAGTTACAGATTTTGGAATATTTCCCATTTTGGAATTCCAGGTAAGGGAGACTCAACCTGTAAGAACAACCCTACATTCTGAGACTTGACAGTACAGTATTATTTGAAAATATTGCTTTTGGTGGGACTAGCTAGAACAGACCATCTTTTTCTCTACAAAAATTCAGATTTTTTAAAATGAATATACAACCCACCTCTCCACTTTAGATCCCCTCCCCATCCCAAGAAAGGTATAAAAATACAGTAATCATAAAACCCATCAACACAATAGAATGGAACAGTCATGCAATTCCAGTTGTTCAAACTTTAATGGCATTTGGGATGGCAGCAGAGTTTTTGTTCTAACTGGCAACCTATCTGGAGCCTGACAAGATGGTGTGGGTGTGCGCAAGCAGAAAAGAGCACTAGGATCTTCAAATAAATAGTCCTGCGATGCTGTGCATACTTGTGCATGTATGTGCCTTCCAACTTGCCTGTTGACTTATGGCAACACAATGAATTTCATAGTGTTTTCGTAGGCAAGGAATATTCAGAAGCTGTTTGCCTTACATGGGACTAAATCTTACTGAACACAGCAACACAATACTTTTGGGTAAAGTGTTTCAGACCTATGCCATGCTTGGATTTGTAGTCCAAAAAAGTAAATTTTCTAAGCTTTGGGATACATATGATTGTGTGGTACAATTAGAGCAGTCCTTGCAGGGGCTTTGCTAGTTTTGCCTCCTGCTTCCTTTGGTGGTCAGCTAGATGCCTCTAAACAAGTAGAGTAATTTTTAAAAAACTGAATGTATACTCTGCTTTTCTTCTGGGATGGGACATCGAGAACAGCAGGGTGTTAAGTCAGGGAGACATGGAGTTGCCTACCCTCTGGTATCCTAAGATAGACTATTTCTGGATTTGGAGGCTCCACAGTTTTTGCAGCAAAGAGCTGCTGATACCTATTTGCCACAAGTTTATCGAACTCTTCATTTCCAAAAGCCATCAAAGTTCATAGCCCTCACTTCCTCTTGTGGTATTGCATTCTGTCCCTTCATTCTGTGTTGTGTAAAGCAGAACTTCTCTTTGTGTGTTTCTCCAGCTTTCACCCTCTAGCAGCCGGACTCTGTACACACACACACTCATTTAAAATACTGTATACTCCAATTTTCCCCCTCTCTGTGAGAGCAAAAGGATAATGCATAGTAACTAGATGTGTTCAGCTAAAACACAGTGCTCTTAGCTTTGCAGAGGCACAATGGCAAAAGAAATCCCACCCCATCAGCACTTCTTCTTGCTTATTACATTATTTATTCCTCCCAAGGTCTGATGTGAACCCCAGTCTAGAAACCTAACCTGAGATGAACAGCTTGAATCCATCTTACAGCTGCCAATAACTCCATTTTGCTTCTTCAAGAGGGTCCAAGTGATCATTCAAAAGGTGTGGGGGGGGGGCAGGAAAAATGCATATATATTGCATAGATTTAAGTTGCAAGCGAGGGACACCCTCTGTCCCCCCAAGCAGGACTAGAGAGCAGCAAATGCTCCACATGCTGCTAGTCCTCAGTGATATAAAATACACACACCATTTACATCCTCGCCCGAGCCGTGGCTGCTGGAGTTGCCATGCTACAACAGTGAATATTTAGGAAAACTGAAGGAAAGTGGTGTTAGCTTTGGGGGAATTAAGGCGCAGTCTGTGAGGTATTTTTGTTTGGAATTGAGAGCAAGGGACTGTAAAGAAGCAGTGCAACTTGGAGGTGGGGCGGGAAAAAAGATGCAAAAATTTCTCCCAGCACCATAGAAGCTCTCCTCAGTCTCATTTCAATTTCATTGGGTCAAAGTGGTCTCTGGAAACATCTGCCTTTCATCCTAAAGCTCCCAATGCTGTGTTAAAGCTTTGAGTCTTTAAATTTCTTCAAACTTAAGAATTAGTGCCTTACATTCACAGCAGATGGGGATGCTGAGAATAATGACATACAACTATGTACTGGGGTACACTTTTGATCAAAAACCCACTCGCTTTACTGACCTGGTTTAAAAGACTTATGTAACTAGTTCTCACAAGGTCTCACGTTGTCTAGGGGTGTCTAGGAGTGCATACAAACAAAAACGTCACTTCAGAAATAGGCCCACTGTAGAACAGCAACCACTACCTGTTGTTAAAATAAACAATTGTCTTCACAGGATCAAGCAGCACCAGGAAACCCAGTTCCGTGGAGGTCTAGTAAATTGCATAGCACTGAGTGTCCAGCACCTGTGATGTCACACTGTTCCAACTTTTAAAACGTTCTTGTTTGTCAATTAAAAAACAACACCCAATAAGCTGAAACTTAAACATTTAAATTGGGCTTCCCTGACCTGGTACCCTCAATACATGTTGAAATATAATGGCCACCATGACTGAGGGGAAGGTAGGAATTGAATTCCAACACATCTGGAGGGTGCTAGCTTGCAGTAGCCTGATTTAAAGGAAAAGCAAAGATTAGAGACTTTTTAAAATAGCAAAGAAGGCAACCAGATGTTCCCAGAAGAGGAAGCGGGACTGACCACGTATTTGAATGGCTGGTCTGTCTCTCTGTCATCTGCATAGTGACGGTAAGAGGAAGCCAAGTTTGGGAGAATATAAGAAAAGTTATTTTGGATCAGATCAAAGGTCACTCTAGGGCACCATCCAGCAAACCCCAGATATCTTTGAGAAGCCCCTGCCTTACCCCATGGGTGTAAAAATGTGTTCCAGTTCCAGTTTTAATGCCATGTTTGTGTGCACTTCCAGTGGCTCACCCCTACGCAGAGACAATTACCTTTCCCCAACTTAGCACCATTAGCACCATTTCTGGACGTTTCTGGGAGTAGAACATTAGAGAGTTCCCTGCTCAAGGTTTCCCAGCATCTTCTTGACCTCATTCTCCACACGCATGAACTTGGCCTTCTTCCATGGGTTGGCGGTTTGGCGGCGGCTGCACTGCAAATCTTCCAAGAACAGACCCAAGTGCTGCCGCACCCGATCCCGGTCCCAGATGGGCAGGTTCTTCTGGACCACATTCAGGATGATGGCCCAGTAGTCTGACACGTCGGCCCCCATAGTCAGAAAGATGAGCACCCGGATGCCGTTCTGGTCCTTCCGCATCTCGTGCAAGGCTTGCTTCCCTTCCTCGCTGATCTCATTGAAGTACAAACTGGATGGAGGGGGTAAGGAGAGACACGGAAGGAGGAACAAGAAAGCATAAGGAGAATTTCAAAGCCTTTGTGGCCAATAAGAAAAGAACATTAGGCCTAAATAGTTTAAAGGCACCAGATCCAATCTGATCCTGGAAGCTAAGCAGGGTCAGCCCTGCTTAGTACTTGGATGGGGGACCACCAATGAATCTCAGGTGCCGTAGGCTAGATTTCAGAGGAAGGAAGTGGCAAAACCACCTCTGAGTATTCCTTGCCTAAGAAAACCCTATGAGGTTCATGGGGTCGCCATGACTGGTGACTTGAAGGCACATGCACACAAGAGATGTGACCTTGGTCCCTTTTCCCCAAATGCTGCAGGCTAGAACTTCCAAAGCATGGGAAAAGGTGCCTTTTTGGACTGGCATTCCCAGAATCCTCCCCCAACTAGCTATGTCAACTATGCTAGTTGGGGGATTCTGGGAGTGGAATCACCAAAAGTTGACAGGCAACTTGAAGGCAACCCCCCCCCCACCAAAGGAATGAACTCCCAATATGAGACATTAGTAACCAATCCCATCAATAGCCTCAGGTAAATATGAAGTCAAATGAAGTGGTTAACATGCTTCAATGAGCTACCTGCATTTTGGTCTGCAGGGGGAAAGAAACACATTTTTAAGGCTTCCTTTTATGAAAAATGCCCAGCAGCACTTTCTGCCCTGAGCTTTTTCTACTCCATGTGTCCATGTCTGTGTGCCTGTGTTTACTGTGGAAAAGAGTCAAAAGTACTACTCCTACCCCAATGTCATAGAATCACAGACTCATACAGCAGGAAGGGACAGCAAGGGCCATCTAGTCCAACCCCCTGCCATGTAGGAATACACAACTAAAGCAACCCAGAAAAATGCCCATCCAACCCCTCTTTAAAGACCTCCAGCGAAGGAAAGTCTATCACCCTCTGAGGCAGACTATTCTGCTGTCAAACAGCCCTTACCGTCAAGAGATTCTTCCTAATGTTTAGGTAGAATCTTTTCTCTTATAATTTGAATCCCAAGTGGTACAGTTTATTCTCCCATCCTGGTGCCTGTCTACACTACAGAAGTATACTGACTAAATCCCCAGTCCCTCTTCTCAGGGTACCTACATCTCAGGAGAATATTCACCAGAGCTATAGTTGTCAGTTTTGTTCCTCTGGGTGTTTCAGAGCTCAACTTCCAGAATCTCAGCCAGCTTGGTCAATGGTCAGCGATCCTGGGAGCTGGAGTCCAAAATACCCTGGATAAACAAAGGTTAAGAATCGTGCCACAAGAATTCTCTGGTAAAGAAACTACAGTTCCCAGGATTCCATAGGATGGAGCAGGAATTTAAATCAAATTTCTGGATTTGATTTATAAGAGTTTGTGCACATTTTTCAATGATTTTCCCAAACTTGAGGAAATTCAAAATTCACTGGGGGGGGGGGAGCCTTTGTATGGAAAGCAGTAATTTTAAAAAAATGTTGGCCACAATTCTATATCACCTATTTAGCTGGCTAATTACCCTAGTTATGTAGCTAAGTAGAGTCTTCCAGTCTGGCCCCACCAATTCCCACTTGGACAGCAGGCACTGTGAGCAATATGGCTCTGTTCTCCTATCAACCAGGAAGCAGCTGACTGATCACCCCTCCTGTGAGTGATCTCTGGTGCAACAGTTAAGAAACAGGATACCTGTCATAATTCCCACTTGCACCAGAGATTGCTCGTGGGACATGAGTGGTAACACAAGTCAGCTGCTTCACAATCAACAGGGTTACAGACCTCTGTTGCTTGCAGCAGCTGATGCCCAAGTAGGTGGGAACTGGAAGACTTTTATGGTCCCTGTGTATTCCCTAAACTAGTGAATATGTAGGGGTTGTGAATACGAATCGCTCATAAATGTGTATGTCTAGGTTATACATTTGTAACTGTGATAGTGAATTCCAGACAGCATGCTTTTTTGCACTGAACTAGTGAATATGTAGGGGTTGTAAATACAAATTAGTCATGAATGTGTACTTCTAGGTTATATAATTGTAACTGCAGCAGTGAATTCTAGCTGTTGACTTTTGGGCCAAAGCACATTTTTTTGCACAAAAGCCAGGTTTTAGAGAAGACATGTTTTCCACACACTAGAAATGAGAATTATGATGTTTCCAAACACTCGCAGCTAACAAGAACCATACCATATCCAAAGGCATCAGTACCCAGTACAAGCACTCCTAGCATATTTAAGGAGGAAACATTCCGCGGAAAGACACTGACACTCACTGCACCATTTCCAGGGTGGCATGCCTCTTGGCTTCCTCCACCAAGGCCAGTGCGGCCTCGTCTGTCACCGAGTTGTAGGCCACATCCAGTTCCCGCAGGTGCTGGTTCTGAGCCAGGTGCTGGGTGATCACCTCCACACCTCGGTTCCCCAGGGAAGTGTGTAGTAGCGACAGGTGGCGCAAAGAGCTGTTGCCAGCAATGCCTTCCGCCAGGTAGCGGGCGCCCTGCTCCGTCACCGGGTTGTCTGCCAACCTGAACGTGGGGCAAAAAGAGGGCAGGCTGTGAGAGCAGAGCTTGGAAATTTACTTTTAAAAAGCATATAATCACTGTTACAAGTCTAAAACAAAGTGTCCCATTGGCTGCATGTGGCCTCCAGGGCTGTGTTTGCAGTCCTCAGAGGGTAAAACTATTTTGCCCCCCCCCAAATGCTACCCAATGCCTTCTAGGGCATATGCAGGGAATTTTCACCATGTTTCACCTTGCACCATGGCTCCCACAAATGGGGGAGGCGGCTGACAGGGCTTTAGCCTGGGGGCTCAGGCACATAGGATTAGGAGGGCCCCCCAGCATGATATTATTGTAAGTTTTTATTATGTAAATCCATTTAGTTTTTTAAAAAATAAATATAAATATTACGTTGGTGTCATCATTTAAACTGACTTATTTTAATTTTTATCCTAAATCTTGTAAAGCATCTCACTGCCCTTAACCTTATGTAGGGGCCCGCCAAAGATCCTGGCCTGGGGGCCTGCTTAAGGATGTGGGGACCATGCCATGCATCATTTTAGTCCAAGGAGACATCCTTTTTTTAAAACAGGAAGCAATTCCTCTTCACTTCCTGTTTTGTTAAAAAAAGGACTCTCCTCAGCCTAAAATGGCCTGGAAGGTTGGGGGAGGGAATATAGCAAAATGTCCCCTCATTCCTTATGGGACTTTTTCGAGGGCATGGGGGGAGTTGAATTTTTTGAGGGGGGTGCAAAAACTGTCCGAGGATATCTGACAGTTGCCCACCCTTACAGTAGCTCATTGCAATTAGAAGTACAATTGCTAAGTAATTTGAGAGTAACTAAAATAGTTATTTCCTTTTATTTCAGTTTCTCTCTTTCTTGTTCTCATTCTTGTGTGCCTTCAAGTCATTCCCGACTTAAGGTGACCCTAAGGCGAAACTACTTCTGGGTTTTCTTGGTAAGAGTTGTTCAGAGGCAGGTTGCCCTTGCCTTCCTCTGAATACTTTTTTTAACTTTTGCATTGTTTTTAACTTGTATTGTTTTAAAGATACTGTTAGCTGCCTTGGGTCCCACTGGCAGGATATAACTGAATAAAATAACAACAGCAGCAGCAACAGCAACAACAATAAAGTTTAAAACATAAATTGCTGTTCCAGAAGGAAAGGCAAAGTACGGTATATGTAACATGTTAGTTTGCAAGCTCTGCTCATGTGTGTTTTCTTTCACACTCACCTTAAGGTGTTCACCACACACTTTTCATGCAACAGCAGGTTTCTGATCTCCTTGCACGCTTCTGGTCCCAAACTGTTTTGTTGCAAGCTGAAAACAAAAACAGCAATAATTTTTTAGTTCAGAGTCAGATAACCAACACCTCTGACCAAATCCTGATCATGGTTTGCCACTCTAGGGGGAAAGATAAGACTGAAGTCTTCGCAAGAGTTGTCTATACTATAACTGATTTTCCAAATTGTTAAATTGACCAATAATTGGCAGCATTAAGATTTAAAACATGTAGAACCACAGCTCCCTGGCACTGCTGTTGTTGTCTCATGGGGATTTCTTGGCAAGATTGGTTCAGAGGGAGGGGGTTGCCTTTGCCTTCCTCTTAGGCTGAGAGAATGTGACTTGCCCAAGGTCATCCAGTGTGTTTCCATGGCTGACTGGGGATTCAGACCCTGGTCTCCATAGTCATACTCCAACACTTCCCTACTACATAGGGGAGCCTGCAAAGGGATCGTTGTGCATTGGGACATAGGCGTAACAGGCACAGGTCTTGTGATGTTGTCCAGGGAATGCCAAAGCACATCAGTACAGCAAGATGTGCATCAAGGGGTCCTGACATGCAACTTCACAGTTCTCTAGGAGAGTTCCTTAGTGCCTCTGCTATGTAGCTAAGTAGGCCTAAAGTTACACAACGTAGACCGCAATAGAGAATTTAAGCCTCTTTGTTGGCTTTGGAGCAGTGGTTATCCCCACTTTGAAAATGGCTGTGGAAGTTGTTTACATGGTTGCAGAGATGACTAATTTAACAGAGTATGTCAGTTTAAGAGATTCTAGACAAAGGATTGCTTGTTTTTCCAATGTCTGGTCCCCCTAATTGACTTCATGAGGGCTGATATGACTTCAGGAGGGAGGCCAACAGTTATAAAAGCCTTTCTTTTTTTGCAATTTGATTAAGATGTGAAATTTTTCGGTTTTTCTCCCCATTGGTTCTTTTGCATTTTTACGTGTCTAGTAGTTTATTAGCTAAATGCCCTTATTATACTTTGTTAGACAACAAACTGTGATGCTTTTTTTTGTATTGCCATCCCTGGCTGTATTTAGGTTGAAGCCTTCACATGGTGTCTGGAAGGTTGAAAACATTTTTACTCAGCTATGTAAGGTTTATCTGAACTTGTTGCTTCATTTTGCACATGCACATTATTAGTTTTGGATAAAAAAGCTTGTTGAAACATGTTGAACTGCTCCTCTTTTAGGGGAGTGGACAAACCTCTCCCTATTCTTTTCCATGCCATTTCTGCCTCTGGTACAAAATTTTCTGTTAAAAAAGTCATGCCCAGGAACACATCGACTTCATTAATGGAGGTTAGACCTGTACTGGCTTTGCATGCAGCAGGTCCTAGGTTCAATCAAGGGCATTGCTTGTTAAAAGTGACTGAGTCGTATGTAATATGAAAATCCTCCTATCCCATCTTCCACATATCCCAATCTGGCCTGAAGCCCCAGGAAGACCTGCTGCCAGCCAGAATAGGTGTCATGCCCTGCTTCCAGAATTTGGAAATGCACTCTGACTCAAACCGTGGACATGCCAGGACCTGCTGAACCAGAGCAGGAGGATATTCCAGGGCCATGGGCCTCAGAGACGGACAATAGTGCAGTACCAGCAACAGCAGAGGGCCATGCCCCTTCAGATACAGAGGACAACTCACCTATACCTACCTTCTCAGCATATAGACAACAAAGGGACCGCTTGAGGTGGTCTCAGCATATTTATAGCAAGCAGCAATTAACTAAGCAGCAGCTGCGCTAGTAGCTGAGCTATAAATATGCAGCATTGCCCTCCAGGGGTTGTCAGAGATTATCTGGACTACCTGATTATCCGTTGTGTCTCTGCTCACTGTGTTTGACCTGGACTGTGTTTGTTTACTCTGGACTGTGTTTGCCTGACCTGGATTCTGCTGGACTACCTTGAACTCTGTTTGTCGGACCTGGACCTTGTATATTGGACTTTGCTTGTGGATTTGGGTTTTGTTTGCTAGTAAAGTAAGTGACTGATTTCACGCTGCCTTGATTCCTTTGCCTGTAATTAGTTTTGACTGTGCTGAGTCTCTGCTTATCAGCTGTGTAGTAATCACCCTTTACTGATTGCCTAGACATTGGTTTTTCATGGATTTTTTCTGGGCTGTGAGGCCGTGTTCTGGAAGAGTTCCAGAACATAGCCTCATGGCCTGGAAAAAAACCATGAAAAACCTATGGATGCCAGCCGTGAAAGATTTTAACTTCACATGCCTAGACACTGTTTGGACAACAGGCGGTGTTGGGCTATACACCTCAATGACTTGGTATAAAGCCACTTCCTACACCCGAAAACTTGAGTGTGGTGCTATAGCCTAGGCTGTGAAAACATGTGCCTGAAATGTTAAGTCACTCAGACTTCAGCCTGTTCTCAGTTAGATACTAAGCTGTACACAACAGCACTCACTGGAGCTTTTTGCACCGTAGCAAGACTGGAAAAAGAATCCTCAGGCTGTCGGGATCCAGGTGGCAAGAGGCCAGGTTCAGCTCCTCCACCTCGTGGCTTGTGGTGCCCACCACAGAGGCCAGGACGGAGCATTTGAGAGGGGTCATCTTGACTGAGGAGAGGTTGATGGTCCTCAAGGATTGGATGGCCTCGGCTGTGAAGCGCTCATTCTGGAACTCGTGGAGAAAGAAGAGGTAGTCCATGAGCTCGGAAGGAGGCAGGCCTTTGCGGCTGTTACGGATGACTGTCTTCTTCATGGCCTTGGCGATCTCAAAGACTGCCAGGTTCTTGATGGGGCAGCCCAGCTGGTCCAAGATGGCCCGGTTGCGCCGTGAGAGCAAGCCACCCATGAAGATGGGGAAGAGTTCAAACACCTCATCATCAGAAGCCTCATCTGGATGGCGCATGGGGCCTTCCACCCCAAGGATGCTGAAGTTGATCTGGTCCAAGACATCTTCATTGAAGTAGTCTTCCTCCTTGAACATCTCCACTGCCATGGTGCGGGCGATGGTGTCGCGGTCCTTGGTACCGAACCGGCTGAAGTAGCGGGGGAAGATCTTGATGAGGTTGAAGAGCAGCGGCAAGATCCGCAGTGGCAAGACCTTGGAGACAATGCTGATGATCACAGCAACATCCTCGCTCACCTTGCCAATGATCTCAGAGACTTCCTTGCCCACTCGTTGTGCCAGGGTCTTCTTCTCACCTAGGACCACGTAGAGGGCCGCCAGGTACTCCTGCATGGCAGGGATGGTGAAGACAAAGGTGTGCTCCTTCCCCAACTGCACGCAGGGGGTCAGGAAGAAACGGAAGACATCGCTACGGAAGACATTTAGGAGGTTAAGTTCGCTCTCTGTCTTCATCTCCACTTCGAAGCAACGGCGCAAGTCCTCCTCCGAGAAGGAGGTCTGCCGGGACATCACTCCATCATAGGCCAGCTTCCCCACCGTTTTGGCCACGTACTTCATCATGGAGATGTTGGAGGGGTCTGTGCTGTCCAGCACTTCCCCGCTGAAGTTGAGGCGCAGGAAGCTGGTGTAGATTCCAGTGAGTGTCTGAGCCGGGGGCACCGATTTGGTGAAATATAGGAAGTGCAAAGTGGTGCACACCAGCCAGCAATAGGAAGGCAGGAAGCAGGCGGCTGCGATCTGGTTGTGCCTGTCCAAGTTCCTCGAAAGCATCTCTACCAGGTTGTCTTGCTCACTCGCCTCCTCAGCTGTGGGAGGCCCGGAGACGCCGGCACATCCAGGTTGGCGGAGGCGCATCTGGAAGTAGAGTTTCTGGAGGTTGATGTCTGAGAAACCACAGACTTCCACATAGCGGCCCACGAATTTGCTGGGGATCCGGCGCACTGCAGATGGCCGTGTGGTGACGATGACACTCGCCTGAAGGAATGGGAGGAGAAACATATACCTCAGAGGTAGGCAAAAGGCAGGCCTGAGGCCTGATGTGCCCCTCATCCCAAGCACGTTTAATGGTCCTCAGCACCTCTAGAATCGCAAGTCTTCCCTTTTTGTAACTAAAAATGAGGGTGAGCTGCTGCCTCTGACAGCCTTTAGGAGCATCTTTTACCATTGAAATAGGTTGCCAGGCCTCCTTGCTCTGCTTAACATTTTAAAAAACCCTGACTTTTGAGAACCAAAAGTGGACTGTTGGCCTTTTTGTGGGTTTTTTGTTGTATTCTTTGGCAGTCCGTGTGGCCCAACGCAATGCAACACAACACAACACAGGGTCCAAAGGTACAACAATGGCACATGGACCTGCTGCAGCTGTCCACCTTTGAAGTACCGTAGGATCCCCGTATCTGTGGAACCATATCCACAGTTTCAGTTGTCTGCTGGACACAAAACAGCACAGCTACCTTAGAGTCTTCCTAAAAAATGCCTAGAGAGGCATCCTCTCTAGATATTTCTAGGTTCTCCAAGGCAACTCTATGGTATTTGTAACTAGAAGCCCCATTATTTTCAAGGTTGATGTCTGAGAAGCCACAGACTTCCACATAGCGGGCCACGAAATTGCTGGAGATCCACTTAAGAGTAGGATTGTCTAGACCACATTTTACCAGCTTAATTTCAAGAATATTAAGTAAATCCTATTTTGTAATTGTTCTTAAATATGATGCAACCCCCTTTTTAGCAACAGCAATAGCATTTATATTTCTGTACTGCTTATCAGTGCAAAGCACTCCCTAAGTGGTTTACAACGTGTTAGCTAATTTCCCCTAACAAGGTGGGCACTCATATTACCAACCTACGGAAGGATGGAAGGCTGAGTCAACCTTGGAGCCCTCTGGGATTGAACTCATAACATTGTGGCTGCAGTACTGGCATTTAACCACTGCGCCACCAGGGCTCCTTTTTTAAAAAGGTAAATGCTCATGGGGGATTCTGGGAGTTGTATTCCAAGTAAACTCCTCTTCCGAGCTCTGTCTGTTCTTACAATTGACTGGCAACTATAAGAACAGAATGTTCGCCTCTGGTCTGATCCAACATGGCCACCCTTATGTTCTATGTTTCCATGAATACTACAAACCTCTGGCATCATGTACTTCCGGAGGAGGTTGACCACAATGGCAGATGGAAGGATGGGCTCGTTGGGGTCGCAGCAGAGTTCAGTTTGAGCCAGGCGGAAGTCCAGGTTGAGACGATCCAAGCCATTGAGAATGAAAAGCACCCTGAGGTTGGTGGTACCCAAGGTTGGCACCAACTCCCGGAGGTGGACGTACTTCTTGGTGATCATGCGCCTCAAAGAGATGGGCATATTGCTTTGGGAGAGGTCTTCGCAGGAGAAGGGGATGAGCAGCTCAAAGCGTGGCAAGCGCTCGTGGCACCAGTCCATCACCATCTTCTTGATGAGGGTGCTCTTCCCGGTGCCCACGGTCCCATACAGAACCACATTCCTCACCTGGTGCCCGCAGGTGTCCAGGTCAAAGAGGTTCTGGAGGCCAATGGTCTGGCTGCAGGGGGCCTGGAGCTGGTTTTGGATGGTCAAGTCAGGAGAGGGCTTCAGGATCTCCTCCAGAGAGCTCTCCCGGATCACCGGGTCTACGTGGATTGAGTCCAGGGCAAAGGAAGGGCCAAACTGCCTCTCTTCACTGGGTTGCTGGAGGAACCAATTGGCCAGGTATTTCCGGTGTTTCTGTATGGCTTCTGAAGCAGAGGAGCAGAAAGAAAGTGAGAGGAGAAGGCACTGGAAGTTGAGCCTCAACTGTTTTCATAAGTAAACTGAACTGGTAAGGGGGAGATAGACAGAAAGATACCCAGGCAAACCTAGTTTCTCTCCCTTCTTGTCTTCTAAGTAACACCTTGTTGATATGTAGATTGCTACATATCCTTACTCTGATTCCTTGCTGCATCTTCTCTGAGAAGACTGTTCCGTTTATTGGTCCTAGGAAGATGCAACACATAATGTCTCTTCCTTAATGGCTGTGAGTATACTTGCACTGATGAAAATCACCTCTAGGGGCTTACGTGAGTAAGTAAGTTACGATTTCTCTTCTGATCTATTCTCGAATGGACTTCAAGGAGCAATTACACACACAGGTCACACCTCCATCTATGTAGAAGATACATTCCTGGACTTACCACAGATACGTGAAACCACGTATAATAGCAAACTGCCATAGAATCGCACTGGAGGACCTATTACATGCCTAGAGAGAATGCCTCTCTAGGCATCTGGCACAACTCTATGGTCAACTTCTGATGGAAGTTGACCATGGAGTCATGCTGGAGGACCTCCCAGTGCCTAGAGAGACCACCTCCAGCACGACTCTATGGTCCTTCAGATGCCTAGAGACCGTGTTCCCTGATTGTGAGTAAGTGAAACCGTGGGTACCAATCCCACATAAACGGGGGGCAACCTGTATGCTTTTTTTCTAATAACAACCTCCCATAGTATTTTTTCCCCAATAAACACAAGCTCAAAGCCAAATCCAATTAGTTCCTATAACCACATTCCCAATCCCTCTGGACACAAAGGTTGTTGGGAGTAACGGGCTGGCAACTTGTTAGCTCTCGGGAAAAGTTGCTCTAAGAAATTTTAAAAATTGTTTTTTAAAATGCATTCTTTGTCTTTCTGCAAAAGCAAAGGGCCACTCCAAGAAGGCCTAGCCACATGTTGAATATGGATTCAAAGCATCAGGCCCACAGATTTTACCAGAAGTGCCCACATTTTTCAGTGCTATCTGGCTCGCTCTGGGGGAAAGAGCCTGAGGTGGCGTCCGTTGGTGGGGTCCTCCTGGCTGGCAGACAAAGCTCCTGTGAGGATAAAAAAAATTAAAAATCAATTAGTAGTTAACCAATTGCTTTATTTATACCCCACCGTTTGCTCAAGATGCTACTCAGTTATAGTGCCATAATTCCACTGTAACTGCCATGGTTACCTCCTATGAAATGATGGGATATGTAGTTCAGGGAGGCACTGAAGTCCTCTCTGGCTGAGCATTCTAAGAACCCCTCCCTAAACTGCAAATCCCAGGATTCCATAGGAGGTTGCCAAAACAGTTAAACTGGAACCATAGTGTTACAGTTGTGTCATGTGAAAGGGCCCAGGGACTCAAAGGACTTAATAGATTTTAAAAAGATACAAGCAAAATTTCACGATGTGACTAAAAACATATGGCAAGTTAAGAGTGAAATGGTATTAAACCGGTTATAGATTTAAATAATTCAAAACAGTAATTTAAAAACATAGCATAAAAGTACACTGAACAGAACACTCTTTATGTTTAAAGCAACCAGTTGCTAAAGCCTGCTGGAATAGAAAGCCCAATTCTCCTTAGGAAAGAAGTCCCAGAATCTGGGAGCAGCCATGAAAAAGGCCCTTTCTCATGTTGAAGGTGGAGGTATCAAAAGAAGTCCCTTCTCTGAAGATCTTAAAGCATGAGGAAACCAGCATGAACTTGACTTTGGTCTCCTGAGAACACAGACAATACAGATGGACCCCTGTACCTGTGAGGGTTTGATTCCTGGAAACCGAGGATAACCACAAACACCAGTGAAAATAATGGGAATTCTGGTTTAAAATACCATAGAGTTGCCTTGGAGGACCTAGAAATGTCTAGAGAGGATGCCTCTCTATGCATTTTCTAGGAAGACTCTATGGTATGTGTTCCTCTTTTTGTATCCCACAGATAACTGAAACCATGTTCATTGGTTCTGTGGATACAGGGGTCTGACTGCACTAGGAACTGTCCTAGAACAATGATGGCAATTTTAGGAAGATAGGCCATCTTCCCTACTAGGTGGGCATCACTGTCTCTGGGCATACAAACCAAGACCCAAAATAGTTTTCAGCCAGAGTCCTTCTTTCCCATCATCTGCTACTTGGTCCTTTTAACATGGGGTGGGCAAAATGTCATTTTGGGGCTTTACGTGGCCCCCAAGGGCTGGGGCTTGTCCATCATCCCCAGTCAACCTTTCTTCTGGCCAAAAAAGAGGACCTGACCTACCTAAAATAAGAAACATGGAAGCCATGAATGCCACCTTGAGCTCACTGGAGGAAAATACGGTACAGTATGACCCCTGTATTCATGGGCGATACATTCCAAGACTCCCATGGATATGTGAAACCACGGGTAATAGCGAATATTCTGTTTTTGTGCTCGGAGCAAAAACAGAGCATTTGCTATCCTTCCTCCTCACCTGCTGTCCCATGGAGGGAAGAGTAGCTGAAGTTCTGCTGCTCTGTTGCCCGGGAGAAGCAGGCAAGCTTCTCTTGCCCAATGATGGATTTCTGCTTGCTATGTTTCATCACCCCAAAGAAGGGGGTGACAGTAAGGTGGCTTCTCCCCAGCACTGAAGCGCTTGCTGTGTTTCATCGCCTGGGAGAAGGGGGTGGGTAGGGTGGCTTCTCCCAGGCAATGAAATTTTTGCTGTGTTTGGTTACCCGGGAGTAGTCGGGATGGCTTCTCCCTGGCAATGACACAACGGCAGTGGAGGTGGTTCTTCCTGCTTCCGTTTCTGAAACTTGAGGCTATTGTGTGAAATGCCAGTACTGCAAGTCACCACGTTGCAAGTTCGATTCCAGTGGGCTCCAAGGTTCACTCAGCCTTCCATCCTTTCGTAGGTCGGTAAAATGAGTACCCGGCTTGTGGGGGCAATTAGCTAAAACACATTGGAAGCTGTTTAATGCAGTGTAGATGTGTAAATAGCTATTGCTTAAAACAATTTGTAAGCCGCTGATAGCCTTGTGGCAGAAGAGCGAGTTATAAACAACAAACAAACAAACAAACAAACAAATAAATAATATGGGATCCACGGATACAAGAGTCTAAAGTACAAATATAACCAATTTTTTTAAAGTAAGGTTAAGGCAATTTTACAGATAGGAAGGCAGAGAGAGAGGTGTGTCCAAGATCGGCCAGGGAGTTCATAGTATGGGCAGGATATAAATGCAAATTTCCTGGGTTTGTAGGGCATTCGCTTATCCACCAGATGATACCATCTCCCTTGATACCCTGTTTCTCATCATTTGTTATAGCAGGAGCTTACCCTACACACTTGCCGCGTTCCCTTCAGGCTCGGTCACAGGAAGTTATGCCTCCGGCTTCCTGTCCTACCCACACCCAAGGCTACCTACAGCCCAGTGTTGTTTATTACCTGAGGGGTGGCATTGAGGAGGACAAGGTCCGGTCCACATGTAAGATCCTCTTGAAGATGAAGTTGCATGCCATGCCTCAGGAAAAGAAGACCAGCAAGATTATTACAACGGTCTCTTTATCTTCTAGCCTTTATGCCATACTTGCCTATTTGTTAGTGTGGTCAACGTACACAAGGATGTACCTTTTAAAAGATCACAAAATTTTTATGTATGTTCCTTATCCCTTAGTATTAGTCTTCTCCCATTAGTTCTCATTTGTTGTCTCATGGGGTCACAGTGCTTCACCCTTACAGTTTCTTTATCTATTTTTGTGTTATTCCATTTATCTGTCTTCTTCCCTAATTAATTTGGTATGTCTCTTTTCTCCACTTATCTCCATTTTTCTACCTTCTTCACCTTTCCTTATATTGTTTATTATTCTATTGTGTATTTTCTCTCTCTCTCTGCAATTGCATTCTTTGGATCTACTATGTATCGTATATTATGTATTATGTTAAATTGTATGTTAAACATTCTTTAATAAATCAATTAATCTGTTAAAAAAAATCACAAAATTACATGCGGGGTCATATTACAACTAGAGGCTTGTCTGGACATGCAATTTACCCGGCTTCTCCCTGTCTTGGAACCTTGCAGTCCAAACAATGCAAGGCTCTTGCCTCAGTTCGCCTACGGACAGTCCTAACCCATTTACAATGTTTTAAAATAACCCCTGGGAAAACCCAAATTATGCAGAATAACCGGGATGGGTCTGTACCTGAATGCTGGCCGTATCACCGGTTGCTGCCACTGCTGAGTCCCTCTGTAGCTGGGAAGGAGGTCCCCTGCCCCCTACACGTGACCAGCCTTCATCACATGCTGAGGGACTCTTTATTGGCTTCAGAGAGTGTGATGCGCAAAACCAGGGGAGGCGCCTGCCAATACCGGCTGGCGGGTATGTGCGGACTTCTGCCCGTTTTGTTGCAGTAACAGGAGAATCCAGGCCAACTCTGGGGTAAGAATACACCAGCTGAAATGCAGCGTATCCTGGCTGGTGTAGACAAGCCCTATGTCAGCTGAAATCATTGGGACTTCAGTAGTAACTGTGTTGTATCACTGATTTCAAAAGTGAAAGGGAAACATCTCTGCCCCAAGAAGAATGCACTGCAACAGGGGACAAAGACTAAGGGGATGGGTGAAAGATTTCAAGAAGAGATAGATTTTGAGGTTGGTCTTGTAGGAAAAAAGAGAGGAGAGGAAAGGAGAAATCACCTAGGAGCTGAGGGAGAGAGTTTCAGGTATAAGGGGCTGGAAGGGTAAACGTTCCAGAATATACAATCGGACTGCCGTATCCACAGGGGTTCAATTCCTGGACTTACCACAGATAGTGGAAACTGTGGATAACAGCAAACCCTATTAAAATAAAGGACTCCTCTCTCCTCAATACGGCTGTGTTGGAGGACCTAAAAGATGCCTAGAGGGGATGCCTCTCTAGGTATTTTCCACCATGATTCTATGGTATGTGAAGTCGAACACACACTCAACCATTCTCTGAAGATGCCAGCCACAGATGCAGGTGAAACATCAGAAATAAACTCTTTCAGAATATGGCCTCACAGCCTGGAAAGAACCCAAGGAAAATCTATGGTATGTGTTCCCTATTTTGTGTCCTGAGGATAACTGAAATGGCGGATATCAGTTCACAGATACGGGGGTCCGACCGTACAACCTGCATATGAAAAAACAGCAACATGCTCACTGATGCTCTTATTATTGCAACAATTTCCAGGACTTTGGCACATAAAACAGGTCACATAACCAGGACAGCACAGTAGGTGATGCTGATGCTGATATTTATCTACATCCCACCATTTCCCCAGTTTGGGATTCAAGGCAGCTTACAAGAGCTAAAATAAGCACGGTTAAAATTCACAGCATACCAAAGATAAAAAGCAATTAAACTATCAAAAAATGAAAACCAGTTGAAAAAAATAAACCATTAAACAACAACAACAATTTGCTATTGCTTAAAACAAATTGTAAGCTGCTCTGATAGCTTTTGTGGCTGAAAAGCGGGGTATAAATATCTAATTAAATTTTAAAAATAAACAATTAAGTTCCAGAACATTATAAAATGCCTATTTCCTTGAAAAAAGAAGAAAAGGTTTCTATTCTGATGACAAATCATTTCATTTGGTGATTACACTGTTGATTCTTCTTTTGTTCTTTTGAAGGATTGTCCTCTATCCAGTAAAACTGAAGACAAGGGTAGTACAGGTTGCCCCCTGTATCTACAGAACCAATACCCATGGTTTCAGTTATCCATGGCTGAAAAAATAGGGACATATACCATAGAGTCATGCTGGAAAATGCGTAGAGAGCTGTCCTCTCTAAGAATTGCTAGGTCCTCCAACACAATTCTACAGTATTGTACTGGAAGTCTTTTATTTTAATTGGGCTTTCTATTATCTGTGGTTTCACTTGCAAATAGTAAGTCCAGGAACATATCTGTTTGGACAACAGCAACCCACACTTGCCGTTTCTTTTGATTGGACTAAAATCAAACCTCCCCAGAGAGCCCACCGATTTTCAGTAGGGCAGTGTAAATAAAACATTGCAAGGGGAAAATTGTCATTTTGCAAATGAAATTTTCATTGGGGAAATGGATTGGCACACAATATCAACAAGGCACAGTAACCCCAATGGAACTGGGATCGTGCATGAAGTCCTTACCGTGCATGAACCTTACCGTGCATGAAGTCCAGGTGCCTTGTTGATGTGACCATGCCTCCTCCACTCTTCTGCCCAGTGTCCACTTGGCTCAGTCTGCTCCAGCCGGTCCCCACCTGGGGCAGCCGCCTCCGGAATGGCATGGCCATTGGATCTGGCCCTTCAGCTGAAAAACAAACCATGCACCAAGGTCATAAAGGAAGAAATGGTTTTTTTCTTTGGCTATAGATGCCCTTCTTAAGATTGTAAGGGAAGAACAGGAAGTATGACCAACTATACTATCATCAAGGTGGATAAAAATATGCTGTCTTGGGCATTCCCCACTGCTGTGTATTGGCTCTCAGACTTTGAGAAAGTTCCGTTGTGGTACTACCATTCTCAGAATCCTGCTGGCTGGGGGATTCTGGGAGTGGTAGTCCCACAAAGGAATTTTCCAAAGCTCTACTCCTTCTCAGCTTGTCCATGGGGTTGTCTATACAGTGAAAATACTCCTCATAGAATTCGCTCAGAAAACGAGCTGTCTTAATGGAAACCTGCATTGTCTCGATGTATTGTGAAGGAGTGGGACCAAAAAGAGGAAAAACTGTGCAAGAAAAGCATTTGCAGCTTTTCCTGGCTTTTTAAAAAAGCTCACGATATCCGCATTTTTGCTCATTGAGAGAAGCGATTCGACATGAATCGCTTCCCCGTACAAGACAAAGTACAAACCTAACTGGCTGCATGAGCGCAGGGGGCAGGCCAGGGTTACAGGTCAAGTGCCCGCTGCTGCCATGTTGGATTTTTTCCTTAGCAAGTGGTTGCTCAGGCGATAAAACGGGAATTTGTGCTATTTTTGCCTTTGCTTTCCTCTGAGGCTGAGAGAGTGTGACTTGCCCAAGGTCACCCAGTGGGTTTCCATAGCCAAGCAGGGATTTGAGCCCTGGTCTCCAAAGTTGTGGTCCAACACTCAAACCACTACACTACGCTGGCTCCTCTCAGAACAATACCGCTGGGATTTAAAAAAAATATCCATAAAACATACCATTAATGATAAATATATAACGCACATAAACATACAAATATCCTTCATAAAACAAGCGAGGCTTTTGTTCCTATTATTATCAGGCCTAAGGTCTTTGATGGAGTGATTAGCAGGAGGTTAAGATAGAAAAGATTGAGAACTACAGTACCGCCATAGCATATTAGGCACCATTTCAAATCAGCAGTAATTTAGCCTCACCCAAAATTCAACAATAAAAAGGTTTGGAGGTGGGGAGGCACTCCAATTTCTGGCACAAACAATTGTTAAAAAATATATATTACATACACTTTTAGAGCAAATTCAAAGGGTTTATGTGCATGGATATTTACCTGAGAGTAAGTAACTTTGGTCTTACTTCCCCCCCCCTTTATTTATTTACTTTTCAAAGCAAAATACATCATCATACAGTTTATAACATAACATACATATAAACATACAGGTTATGACATAACGTAATATAAATTATAATGTAAATTACTTCTTAACTATCTTGCCTTCCAAAGACAAATATTTACCCACTTAAGGATTTCTAAGAGATATAATTATTAATAATTTCTTTCACATTAATTTTACCTAAAAATGCATCCAATGCAAACTTCATTTTGTTTAATTGTTTATGCTAAATGAAAGCTTACTTCTTTACAATTATTAAACAATTCTTAACTTTTAAACAAATCTGCATCTTGCCATTTTTCTTATACATGAAACTTTTCACATTATCTTCTATCAAGATATATTTTCTTATCCTGACATTATAAGTATTTCATTTGAACATTCCATCGTTTATTCAAATAATCCATTACCAGTTTCCCGTCCAAATTAATCTTTTCTATATCACTTTTATTGGCTATCCTTGTCAATTTATCATTATTTTTCATTTCCAATAATTTATATAGCTATTCTTCAGTATCTGGAATTTCCTTGTTTTTCCATTTTGCTGCTATCAATAATCTTGCAGCGGTGATGCAATATAACAATATTTTGAGTACATGTGGAACAGGCCAAGCTACAGATGGCACTTTAGAGAGAGAAAGAGACCCCCTCCACTGGCTCTTGCAGTCTGCTAAGGTGGGATAAGCTTTATCTCTTGATTTCTGCCTGTCAGATAACACACAGTAAAAGTAGGGTTGCCAGAATGAAAACTGGAGAGGGCTCCTGTACCTTTAATGGTTGTGCAGAAGAAGGAATTTCAGCAGGTGTTGCTTATTACTTGGTTGCATGACAAGCAACACCTGCTGAAATTCCTTCTTCTGCACAACCATTAAAGGTAGAGGAGCCCTTTCAAGTTTTCAATCTGGCAGTTTTATGCAAAAGTCACACAGCAGGCCCAGACTAGAACAAAAATGGCAACTCTGGCAGTCAATGAAGAGAGGAGGGAAGCCACGGGAAAAACAGAGGACTGGCAGGAGAAAGGAAGGAGAAAGAAAGGGGAGAGGAAGACAAGCTGTGGATAGGATGGAAGGAGGTTAAAGGAACAGAAAAATACAAGAAATGCATCTGTCTGTCTCATGCACACATGCAAACACACACCAGTACCTCTTGGCCCAAAGCTGTTTGCAGGATTGCCTTTTTGCTGTCCAAGATCCAAAACAAGAAGGACAAATCAGTGAACATTTCAGCCATCTGGGCAAAGCAGTCGAGCTCCGGCCCAGCCGTACCAACAGCTTCCTTTGCCACCCTTGCCAGTGCCCTAAACATCATTGCAATACCAGGCTGCGTGATCCCTGGATTCTCATCTCCCCCCCCCCCCATCACAGCAGGCTGAAAATAATCCTGGCTATTCCCCTCCCCTTAAAGGAGCAAGCAGTCAGGGAAAAGTGCCCAGCAAACAAGAGTGACAAATTTATTGCAAATGGCTTTGTTGCCTGGTGCAGAGCTAATCAGACTCAGCAGTGAACAGCCTCTTGCCATAATGATGCCAGGGCCAAATATTGCAAATTCGAAAACAACACCAACACACACACATTGCAAATAAAAGTTCAGTTCAGAGCCAACACAAGTTGAAATGTTACTCTCAGGCTGCACCCACACTGTAGAAATAATGCAGTTTGACCCCATTTTAACTGCCAGACTATCCGGCGTCTCTTGGGGTGTGCCAGTTTATACCTGCCATTACCTGTAATTCCAGGCCTGTCTCTAAGGAATTGTGACTGCTGCTTGTTGCTGGGTTTCTTCAGCCACCTTGATGTTTAAGTGTGTTTTCAAGCTACACAATAAACTGAGAAATTCACAGCAGTGCAGTTAAGTCATTTTACACTTGGAATACAATGATCTTATTGTCCCCCTGCTTTAGAGAGTAATGTGTATAGTTGGCCTTCCATATTTGCAATTTTAACTTTTGCAGATTTGATTATAATAGGTTCTGTCTAGAAATCTCTAGGTCCTCCCATGTGACTTTATGGCCAATTTCTGCCAGATGTTGACCATACAGTCACACTGGAGGACCTAGAGATTCCCAGAGAGCACACATCTCTAGGCATTTGTAGGTCTTCCAGTGCAATTCTCTGGTCAACTTCTGGTGGAAGTTGTAAGTAACTGGAATAAAAATCTGAACCTAATGAATAATTTTTCAATAGAGAGGCAGACGGGCTCACCTGCTTTAAAGTTACTGCTCTTAAAGTTACTGCTTTTGCCCTGGGGCATTTGATGCCTAATCTCCAGCTGAAATTGGGCAGCATGCTTGGGCATTCTCAGTTCTCATTTATATTTAACTCACAATTTCAAGTACTCAGCATCAGCAATAGTAAATTCTGGTGCTCAGAACCTGGTTGCACCTTATGTTAGGAATAGATGCAATTTAGCTTCAGCAGATAAAGGAATAATGTATCTAGTATTACTCTGTTTATAAACTAGCTAGACAATAGGGCTCAAATATTTGTGCAAGGACATCTGAGTCTCCTAGCTATGCATGTTCAAAGGCTGAAGCCAGAGCCCAAGGGAGAGGGGTGCTCTAAAAAGCTTTATATGGAAAATGGTAAATAATAGGGGGCTAAAAGATTAGAGGAGTGGGAACATATAAAGAGCAGGAGTTCCTTTACAAACTTAGGTGTTCGGGATAGGCTGTAACTTCTGATGGCCTATTTAATGGGCAGAAGGAAGAGGGAAGCTTTTGGATGGGGAGAGAATACAACAGAGCTAGCTGTGCCTAGCTGGGGTGTGTCTTTCTCTTAATGCAGTGTAGATGTGTAAATTGCTATTGCTTAAAACAATTTGTAAGCCGCTCTGATAGCCTTGTGGCTGGAGAGCGGGGTATAAATAAATAAAAAATATAAAATAAATAAATCACCCATCTCTGCAGAGATGCAAACAGAAATCCAATATGACTGGTTCATCTGATTGGTCCTGAGTATTTCTTTAGGTGAAACTGGGAGCCATTTCTAACTCTGATTCATTGTTCAGTGGCGCATGCCTGGGCCCACACAGACACACACAGTGGAAAGAAACCACCCAGCCACAACACACAGCTTGACACAAGACCATTCATTTGAATGCCAAGTGCCCTTCAGCTGTCCAGTTTCAACAAACACCTCCTGTTCCTAATTCCACCTGAATTTTAAGACAGGGAAAGTATTTCTGTTCTCCTGTTCTTTTTAACGTCTTTTCTGTCTCAATCAATAATCAGTTTAGAGTTGAAAGGTTCAGCATGCATAAAGAAAGGAACACTGTGGACAAATCTCCCTTCATAGCCTTAGGAATGAATGAAATGTCGTCATTCAAAAAACTCCCAAAAGACCATGTTTCTGGAATTGTTCAGACTTAGACTTTGGTGATGTCCAAGGGGCAAGTGATTGCCTCACAGATACAGGCCTATGGCCCAAGACTGTCTCTTCCCAAATTCTTGCACAGGTTGTGCAAGTGGTGTAGTGTGGTGTAGTGGTATGAACATTGGACTATGACTCTGGAGACGTGGGTTTGAATCCCCACTCCGTCATGAAAACCCACTGGGTGACCTTGGGCAAGCCATACTCTCTCAGCCTCAGAGGGATGCAAAGGCAACCGCCCCCCAACAAATCTTACCACGAAAACCCCATGATAGGTTCACTATAGAGTCATCGTAAATCAGAAACGACTTGAAGACGCACAACAATTATGACAATGCGCAGGGTTCCCCAACAGATTCTGGCTTGGGGATTCTCTGCACTTTGGCACTAGGAAGAATAGAGGGCATAGCCAAGATTATCTGGTCTTAAAGATCACAACAGAAGGAATTATTTTGATTGATGGGTTCTTTCTCCCGAGAGTGTACCGAAGCTCAAAATCTACAAAAATTGTGATAATTTTTGAATTCTCCCGTTCTCCCCTGAGTACTTCCATCCAGGCTTTCCCCCTTTCTCTGGGGAGACTTTGCTGCCCACTAAAAACATTCAATCCACAGATGTTTCCATTTAAGTTTTGCTGAAAAGTTTTCTCTCCTGCTCCGTAGTCAAAATAACCCGGCACCACTGGGAATCACAGGACATGCCAACACAACCAGAACCTTTCACACCACCCAATTACAGCACTATGATTCATCCTATGGCTGCATCCTATGGCATGCTGGGATTTGCAGTTTGGGGAAGCACCAGAGCGCTCTGTCCAAGAATTCCAAACTGCCAATCCCAATATTCCCATGGCACAGAATTCGTTCAGTTAAAGCAGAAACATAGTGCTATAACTGTGCAGTGTGAAAGGACCCCAGGTTTTTTTTTTTTTTTGGAAGCTGCAAGCCTACCCATCCTCCAACCCCCAAGCAAGGACAGAAAGGAAGTTCACCCCACTGCTGACATGACCATTTTGACCCTCAGAAATTACCTCCAATGGAGCTTCTTCCCAGCTAATGTTCGGTGCATCAACACCCTCTGTTCCATTTGGGATTCACCCTTTTCTATTGGGTGTCTTTGTGCATTTTCAAAAACAGATACGGCCTTCTCCGGCTTGGCCTGTTTTGCATCCAGCCTCTGCTTCTTTTTCCTGTCTCCCTTTTCTCTGTGGTTATATTTCTGTCTCTGTGCACACACTACTGACAGCTTCTGTGCCACCGTAACTTCCTGCAAGCAACCAAGGCCCTCCCTTCCCACTCTCTGCTTTTGCAACTGGCTCTTTTGCATCTGGGACAGCTTCCAAAAAAAGTAACAAATAGGGAGTGGAGGAGTAAAGCCAAAGAGAGAGAAAGAAAGAGAGAATGGCCCTGCGATTACCACAGAGCCTTATTGCCGCACACAGATAATGGCCTGTTTCTTCCTATCCTGCTGGATTTGGCTTCGAAATCAAGGCTGGAGATCCCAAGTTTCTTTTTCTGCACTTTTGGACAGCTGGACAACAAGCCAGGATTCTGCAGGAGCTGCGTCGGTGTGCAAGGAAATGGTGGAGCGCTTGAATTTCTGCCTGACGTGCAACATATCCTCCCAACATTTTACAGATGAAAACCGGGGGCTTGTCTAGATGGGGGGGGGCGGAATGTGGATTGGTGCACACTAATGCCAATTCAAAGCAGTTTCAAATTGTCATAATTTTTTTTTGTAAGATCGCAGGCATGCAAAGCCATATGTGTTTGTTGTTCAAACGGGCATGCCTGCAAATCAAGATGGCGGGCATGAGTGAATTATTTGTGTTTTTATTGTTGCCAGTTGCTACCACCAAATAGTATTTTTTCAAAGCATATCTAAGGTGCAAAAGTGCAATATTCTGCCTACATAAATTTTAAAAAGGGAGAAGGTTGTTTTGTCGCCTGACCACATGATTGCTAAGGTGAAAATCCAACATGGCTGTTCTGGGCGCCTGCCTTGCTAGCAAGCTCTGCCCCCTGCGCACATCCAACCAATCAGCTTTCTACTTCTGCTCTTATCAGGAATGTGAAGGAATGCAAACCAGATTGTCCCAATGAGCAGGAAGCCACAAAGGCAGTTTTCCTGCTGAGTTTTTGGTGGATTTGTTCCCCCTCCTCCCGAATATGGCAGATTGATGCGGGATGACATTTAGACAAATTATATTCTTCTCGAATTCTATGTGGATTTTTTTTTTTTTTGCCATTTAGACAACCCCTGCAACATATGAGACTATGCAACAGCAAAATGTGGTCAAGATGGTAAAAATTATTAATGAAGAAAGAACAGACTAGGAGAGCCTGCAGCAGTTTGCTTTTGCCCGAGCCGACTGGGAAGAGCAAGGCTCTGCCCCCTGCTCTCCTCTCTTCTCCCCAATGCTGAATTTAATTGAGAGCAAACTACTTTTGCACTTTGAACTCAGTTTGCTGCAAATGAAGTAAGCATTGATGGACAAAGGGGGAGAAATGTAAGGAGGAGAAAGAAATGGGGACATTGTAAAAGTAGTTGAAAAAGTGGGATGACAGAGAATTAATCAGGACTGCAGAGGTTTGTGACCTCCATATATAGAGCTGAGACCTTTTTTTCTTGTCTGAGGACATTAAGACTGGCAGATGTTTCAAGTCCCTGCTGTACCAAACAACTTTCTGGCATGACTGTGCAGAATAATCAGTGTTCTTGGTTCAGTTTCGTATTGAGCCAGAAATGAGGGAGGTGAAGGAGAAAGAGATGCGGGGTTGGGGGAAGCAGTATATGTGCCAAAGGGCCTCCTTCCTGCTCTGGGAAATGGCTTTCACCACCAGTGCTCTTAAAAATACAAGACCTGACTTACTGGATGTGTCCAAAAGTCAAACTAGTTTTAACCTGTTGTAAACTAGGATATTTCTTCTTGTTGTTGCAGGCAGAGTGTGTTATTCCTGGGACAGCATAACGCCAATAGCTCTCTTAGGAGCTTACTGCACTCCGAAGAAAAGCGGCAAAGCAGCCGGAAGGTTCTGCTTCCCGTGCTGCCTTATCACATGGCATCGTCATTCTTCCAGTTTTCTGCCATTCCGGTCCTGTGGGAGACAGAGGTAAAACTGTGTCTTTTTAAGAAATATTTTTTTCTGGTTAGCAAAAAGACGTGGTTTTACCTCAGTCTCCCACAGGAGCAGAACGAAGGAATGATGACGTCGTGCAATAAGGCAGCACAGAAGATTGAACCTTCCTGCTGCCTTGCCACTTTTCTCCAGAGTGCGGTTAAGTTCCTTAATATTTCTTAGTGCTTGATCATTGAGTACAGATTGATAAGTCCACAGGAGGCTCAACAATGTAAGTTATCCCTCCGATGGCCTCGCCTTGGGAGGGCTCAAGCCCCCTCTGCTCTTACATTCCGGGATCCATAGGTGTGGTGACGGCCAACAAGAAGGGAAGGGTTCGTCATATCACCTCCATGCTGTCCTCTAGATCCTTCGTGGTTTCACAAGGAGCCATGACCCATCTCTCCATGTGACCCCTTTGCCACACCCAGTTTGCTTTCCCCTAGCAAGCTTGTAGGATAATGGATTCATCACCTTAGAAAAAAAGTTCTCCAAATCACTTTGAAAATCCCAAGAGGCAGCTTTATTTACCACCCTGCTCCTTTCCTCACTCTCCTCTGTGTCTTTTTAAAGCAACCAAATACCTAAGCAGTGTTGGACTGAAGGGAGGGAATCTCAGTAAGATATGACTAAGAAAAACATTTCCCGATTTTCCTGTTCTTGTGGGCTTGCATGCATTAATTAAATAACAGCCAATCTTTCATTTGAAGGTGGATTTATGCAAAATTCTCGCTTCTTACTCTTGCTGCACCACCACCAAAGAGAGGAAGGGAGAGAGAGATTAAAAAAGAGAGAATTCCTTTAGGTTTTCCGTGGTTTTTTTTTCTTCCCGGGCTGTGAGGCCGTGTTCTGGAAGAATTTATTCCTGATGTTTCGCCTGCATCTGTGGCTGGCATCTTCAGAGAATGGTTTATATGCTGTGAGTCCCTGTTGGAGAGGATATGTAACCTGCTGAGTGACATTGGGCAAGTCACACTCTCTCAGCCTAAGAGGAAGGTAAAGGCAAACCTTTTCTGAAGAAAACTTGCTAAAACTTGGCACCATCTTCCCAAGAAAATCCTTTGAGAAGATCACCATAAATTGGAGTCAACTGGAAGGTGGAGAAAAGACTGAGGGGCGACATGATTTGCACTCTTTAAATACCTCAAGGACTATCACAGAGCGGAGTGGGGCAGGCCTGGTCTCTGCTGCCCCAGAGGGCAGGACCAGATCTAATGGCTTTATGTTATAGGAGGGTAGATTTTGATTGAACATTAGAAGGAATTCCTTGGCCGTGAGAGCGGTTGGGGACCAATTGCCTAAAGAGGTGGTGAGGTCTCCTTCTCTGGATGTCTTCAGAAAGTGGCTGGACAGCTCCCTGCTGGGGATGCTGAGCTGGAGATCCTTCATTGAGCAGGGGATTGGACTAGATGGCTCATGAGGCCCCTTCCAACT
Source organism: Gambelia wislizenii (assembly GCA_030847615.1). Classification (NCBI taxonomy): domain Eukaryota; kingdom Metazoa; phylum Chordata; class Lepidosauria; order Squamata; family Crotaphytidae; genus Gambelia; species Gambelia wislizenii. The sequence continues at coordinate 40,185,160 of JAUMIR010000007.1, forward strand.
CTATGATTCTGAGGCACATAACAACAGCAACAAATCTTGGGACAAGTACAATTCATTGCCATTGTTTTATAAATAATCCCATGTGATATACAGTATATTGTATCAGTTGCACTATGTTAACCTGTGAGAATGACCTAGGTTTGTATGTGGTGGACTTCAAAGGGTTCTCTGACATACCCCACCCCCACCATTTAACAGACGGAAACTGGGACACATGTAGGCAACCAGTCAAAAGGCCAAAGGTATTAATGAAGAAGAGCACACAAGCTAGGAGAGGCTGCGGCATTTTGCTTTTGCCTGAGCCTACTGGGAAGGGCAAGATTCCTCCCTTCCTCGCCTCTCATCTGCTGAGTTCATTGAGTGCAAACTACTTTTGCGCTTTGAATTCAATTTGCAGTAATTGAAGTGAGCTGAGGGCAAAGTGGGAGCAGAAGAGAGAAACCGAGACTTTGTAAAAGCAGCTGATTAAGTGGAGTGGCAGAGGATTAATCAGGATTATCCCCACCAAATTGGGACAGTTGGAGAGTATATTCTTATATACTATGGAGTGTGTATGTTCTCTCTAGCCATTTTGGCTGGGAGATACTTGGAGCTGCAGTCCAAAAAGTCACTTTGCCAGGCTCTGACAGTATATAAAGATGCACCCCAAAATGCTTGATGATGTCTTCTTCCTCCCATATGCAATTTCAGAGATGCCCAGGAATAAAAGAGAAATATACAGTATAAATATAGTTTTTATTAGTGTGTGAAATCCAACAGTAGGCCTTGCCTAAACACTCAAAATGAACAGCAAAGACCAGCCACATCAGCAACTCTCACAGACCTCTCACCATCTGGCCAGGGAAACCGAGGAGTTCTTAACCCACAGGTTTGCTTCAACCAGCTTGGTGTAGTGGTTTGAGCATTGGACTATGACTCTGGAGAACAGGGTTCGAATCCCCACTTAGCCATGAAAACCTACTGGGTGACCTTGGGCAAGTCACACTTTCTCAGCCTCAGAGGGAGGCAAGGGCACCCCTCCTCTGAACAAATCTTGCCAAGAAAGCCCTGTGATAACTTTGCCATAAGTTGGAAAGGATTGAAGGCACACGACAACATGCTTCAGAAACCACTGAATAGGCCTAGTTTCTAACTGTGTGTGCCCACAGAAAGCCCTCAAAGCTAAGACAGATTGGCTTCCCATCCCCCTATTATGATTTTTAAAATTTAAGAGCCCTTTGACCAAATGTAGCAGACTACAATTGAACTAGGCTTAAAACAGAAACTGGCACAAGCTCTCCAGTGTTTTCTAGAAGTGAACCAGAGGCAGGGGTGTCTCCATCCAGGGGTGTCAAGCAGATCTGTGAAATAATATAATATTTATATGTGTGTGCAATGCTAGGACCCTGTCACACTACACCATGATAGCAGCATGAGCCCACTTTACCTGCCATGGCTGCATCCTGTGGAATTCCAAGGTTTGTAGTTTGGTGAGGCACTAGAACTCTCCAGCTGAGAAATCTAAATGGCCTTCCCTACACTGCAAATCCCAGGATTCCATAGGATGTAGGCATGGCACGTAAAGTAGAATTATAGTGCTATAATGTCATAAATAGTATGAAATGGCCCCAGAGTAAACTTGTAAGGTTGCCATCCGAAGCACAGCTACTTAAGACCTACTTCTAAGTAAGCATGCACACGATGCTCCGCTATTGTTGGATCTCTCATTTCCAGTTTCCAAATTGGCTGATGCCATGTTTCAGTTTCCTTTTCTGAAGGAAAAGAGCCCAATCTCTTTTGTGGGCAAAAAGCTGGTTAAAGGTATCAAAAGGTGTAGGTTCTTTCCCACAATACAGTACTATATATACAGGGTCCCAATAGATCTAAATCCACCCACAGATCTAAGCACTGAGGAGGAAAATCAGAAACTAGGGAGGTTTATTCCCAGATGTTCACAGCTACTGAAATGATCATGGGAGAGGTGCTGCAGTTTCTTGGAAAACACACACACACACACACACACACACACTCCTTTTAGAGCAGATTTGTTCACATCTGATCCATGCAGGATATAAAAGAAAACCCTTTACTTATTGCATGACTTTGGAGGGAATACAAGGAGGGGGCAGAATGGACCTTAACATCCCCCCCAAAATACATCCCAGCCTCCTCTGTCTTAGCACCAATGGTTAGGATTTCAAATCTGCTTCTTGGGTACATGGAAGAGGGGAATGTGTGTGCAACCACATTGTTTGGAAAGGGCTCCATTCATTCATACTTCAGGTAAGAGAGGAACCATAGCCTGGAAATTTGACTTGGGTTATTTATTTATTTTTGAGTACAACTCCCAGAATCCCCCAGCCAGCATGTTCCAAAAAGTTAACTTTTTTTTTTAAAAAAAAGTTCTGGCTGATAAATATAATTCAGGGAAGACCACCGGTAGGAACTATAAAGTTCATAAGCTTTCCTTGAGTTATGCTCATTGGCTAGAGCTTGGAAAAGTTAGTTTTTTGGAGTGTGCTGGCTGGGGAATTCTGGGAGCTGGACTCCAAAAACAGGTCCTCAGAGTAATAATGATCAAGAAAAACCCAGGTTGCTCATGAACCTGAAAGACTTGAAGACTGTCAAGAAAAAGGCCAAGCAAGACATATTCAGAAAGCGCTTGTAACATCCTTAAATATTATGGGTACTAAATTTCATGTCTATTCAAAGCTAAAACCAAAACAGTCATCTTGTAAGCAACCCCAGAAGCCTCAGGCCTCTTGGCAAATAACCAAAATCTGAAACCACAATGTAAAAGATTAACCTTTCAGTCATAGGGCATAACTACCATTGGCATGGGAGGCATACTGCCCCAGGGTCTTCAACCCATGGAGGAGCCACCTACCCCACCCCAAATCCTTGCTATAAAAGGGACAAGACTGCTATGGTGGTTGTACCCAGGGAACCCAATTTTTCTACTTGCCCCGGGACAGGTAGCCCATAGCTATGCCCCTGCTGGGGTCAGGGGAAGAATAAATCCTCTATGGGCCACAGATCTCCTTAGAAAACAGACTCCAAATCTGCCCTCCCCAGCACTTTTCAACCACAGCATTTGGCTTCGTCACATTCAGACTCAACTTGCTCCCTTCCCAGGATCTGTGGTTTCTAATTTGATACCAATACTGATAAAGTCTTCTGTACAGTCACGGAGGTAAGTAGCTTGTTTATTTCTATCCACGCATTTATGGCTGAGTTGGTGAATCTTTGGTGTCCGTTCAGAATTATTATTATTATTTTTTTAGACTACAACTCTCATCATCTGTTGCTGTTGGCCATGCTGGTTGAGAGTTCTGGGAGTTGTACTCAAAAACATTGAAAAGGCGGGTTTTTGTCCTCCCTTGATTTCTAAAACTACAGGTCTTAATATTTTAGAGGGGAGATATGTTTGTATGTATGCATGTTTATATTATTTTAGAAGCAGACATGGGGGATGCACTGGTGTTTGTATGACTTTTGTTTCTATACAATGAGAACAACAGCAACCTCCCATAAGCATAAATGAGGAAAAAAATGGATACTTGTCCACTCTGTGCCTTAGCAAGAGTCAAGCTATTAAATGCTTTTAAAAATGGAATGCTATTTTCCCTCTAGGCAAAGAGACACCACGAGAACCTATCTGGTGAGTGCCTCCTTTTCCTGGTAGTACTCAAAATACTGGCTGAACTTGATAAAGACTTCACAAGGTTGCAAAATATCAGTCCCCTAGCTTCCAGTTTCCAAACCCACCCACCCCTCTGGTATCTTTTTTTTTTTTTTTTGCATACATACATTATTCATTTTTTTTAAGCAGCCTACAATTAAAAATGCCATTTGTGAACAGATAGGACTGGAAATGTGCACAAGAAAAGCCTCTGTCCCTAAAATCCATCTTCTTTTTACCCTTCTCAATCATAGGCATCTTAAAAGCAGTGGTGGCTGGGGTCTCCCAGGTCAATGGAGCGGTGAATCCACTGCAGGTTGTATTCTACCCAAGGTGCTGAACCTATTATTCTGAATGCTGAGACAAAATCTGGACTGGACAGAACTGCCCTGCTGACATGGAAGCCAATGTAGCCACTGCTTAGAAGTGTGTTCCAGCTGCCCCTCCTGATCAGGAATATCAACCATATCTTTGCAGGGTCTTGTTATATGGATGTCCACTCACTTGGTTCCTGCTCCAACACTAAATAACTTCAAAGGAGTCCACAGACCTGGGTAGTCTTTGTTCCAGAGGAGACATTTACAGATTAAAAGAAATGATATAGGCTAAGGTTTGGCCAGGATGTGTATAGAAAAGATAGGGACCATTATTGCTACTACAGATGGCGATGAAAATCTCCATTTCTCACCAGAACTAAAAATAGTTGCACTGGTACTAGTGTGGGACCTCCTTTTTTATGAGGCTCTTCCTTCTTTTCAAGCATAACAGGTTTAAAAAAAAAAAAAGGAAGAAAGGAACCTTCCAAAGAGAATGGTCAGCACTAATGGTGGCTAGTAATTTCACCGGGAAAGTAAATCTGCTCCAGGCTTTAACCTGAACTTGAAAGAAGCTATGCAAGGTGTTGAACCTATTTGAGGAATAGGGGTCAGTAACATGGATAGCTCCCTTAAAGCTCGGACTAGAACCCAGAGTGGATTCCTATGGAAGCCACCAGCTCAGCTACTGCTGTTTGGTCCATCCATAATCCCATGGCACCTGTAATAATGCTACAGAACAGAAATAACACAGCAGAAGTAAAACAACATTTTGTAATGCTGACAACAGTAGAGATAAGCCCGCAAGTCACACTGGACTCTTCTACATGAATTTTTTTTTGGCTTTGGTCTCAGCATTGGGTTCTTGAAAGGAAAGTGCAATCCTCAAACCATCCATGGGGTGTAATGGGGGTTGGAGTAATGACCAGAGACCTGAGTTCATGTCTTATCTCCGTTCACAACCATTGCATGACATTAGGTGAATCTCTCTTAGCCTCAGACGTGTTGCCTGTGAAACAGGAACAACTCCTGCCTATCCACGCCCCCTTGAAGGGCAGTTGCCAAAGTTGGCCTACAACATACTTTATGGCATTTTTGCAAATTTTGAAAACAGTGGAGATTATTAAATAAGGCAGCAGGGAAGGAAGAGCTAGGACACACAATTGATTGTCTCAGCACTTAAAGATGGTATCCCTGTACAGGACTAACACTGAACTAGCATGACAAATGTCAAAATCCAAGGAGGAAAGTTATAAACCAGCTGTAGAAAAATTATAGTTTCTTCCCCACCACAGTGGATTGAAACTGGTACTATGGAGCTCTTGTTGAAAATGATGTGGCAACCAATTTATTTCTTGGGTTTTTTAAGCTCAGTAATGGGCAAAGTATGACCATGGACCTAATTAAAAAAAAAAACTTTGGGGGTGAAGAATCACCCCAAACAGCCCTAAAATGTGGGCCTAATTCTAATCCTACATTGCCCTTGAACTGTGGCGGGGGAGGGAGGCTGAACACTGCCCCCCATCAAGCAAAATAAGTCACTTCCACTTTGCTGAAGTCGTGTTAACGTGGCCCACCAGGAGTGAGTGGAAGAAGGGTAAAATTGACCCTTGCACCTGGTGCCATTGCCTACCCTTGGTGTAGCTCAAACACATTGTGCAAATTTCAATAGTGTTTCAAAAACCTATTTGATTGCAAACAAGAAAGTGGAAAAACAGACACAAATACACCATAGGCAACAATTGCTCTCTGGTAGAAGTGGGCAAAATGTGGCCCTAGGATCATTTTTGTGGCTTCCAAGCAAAAAAGTAATAATTCTGCCCCCAACATGCCCTATAGGTGGTGTGAGGGACATTTTCACCATATTTTTTGCCCCCTCAGAGCATTTTAGGCCCAGGAGAGGCCTCTCCTCAGCTGAAAATGGCACAGGGAGGCTGAAAACAAGGGGAAAATGCTCCCTGGAGGGCATTTGGGGGCAATTTTTTTTGTGGGGTGGGGTGGTACAGCCCTCCAAGGTCTCTTGGGGGCTAACGCAGCCCCTTCGCTCCCATAGTTCCACCCCTCTCCTCTATGGCTTCCATCTCAATTCTCATGATTGTCTGTCTCCAGCCTATCAGTCACCAAGGGTTTGTTTAACCCATGTGCCTGCAGAAGCAAGTCCCATTCAATTTGGCAGGGCACCAGTCAGACTTTTGTGCCAGGTAAAAGCTGAATTCGGCAACCTGCATACCTTAATGCAAAAATTGCCCAATTTGCATATTTTGTCTTCTTTTGCATAACTTCTTTTGCAACTTTACGGTATGATTTATAATTCCCCCCGTTGACTTTAGATAATTACAGAGACAGTTAAAAATGGTGTGGGTCACCTGTTTCCCCCCACCCTAACCTACAAGCAAAAGCTGAGATGATCAAGAAGCTGGATTCCACATCCAACACAATATTCTGCGCTTCGGCAGAACAGGGCGGCACTCATGATAATCTCTGGCCCATCATGGACTGCAGGTCTTCAGAGTGCTTCGAGAAGCGCAAAGTCTCCTATGCCTACAGTGCTGCTGGAACATTTCTATTTCTGGGCATTACAATTCCAGGAATCCCTTAGCCATCTTTGCTACCACCTATGCTGGCTGGTGGATTCTGGGAGCTGCAGTTACAAAAAGAAGATGTTTTCAAAGGTCCAAGAATGATCTGGGGGCTGATCTTTCTGTTCTGCTTGCTTGCAATTCTCTCAGGAGTTGTCATTTGGTTTCTCCTAAAAACACAAGAAAAAAAGATCTCAAGAAAAAGAGAAGGTGAGGGAATTAAGGGAGAGGACAGGGAAGATGCAAAATCCCCCATTGCTACAGTTATGGTAAGCATTTAAAGCTGTGTGCTGCACACACACACACACTCCTAACAGGTCTCTCGGTTTCGTAATATTGATACACATGCTACAAGTTAATGTCCGTAAGCAAGCAAGTCAAAAAATGGCAGAGGGACAACCGCGCTAGAAAACTGTGCTTTGTAGAGGACCCCTTTGCCGGCCGCAGACGCCTGGCTTTCCCCCTTCAACCCCCCACCCACCTCTGCTTTCCCACCCTGGGCTCTGCCCTAATGGTTCTAGGATCCCCTTCCGTCCCAAATCCCTGTTTCTCCCCTCTCCAATGTTCCCCAGTGGAGCAGAAACCAAGCTGCCTCACTTTTAATAAACTTCACTTTGAGGCGATGTCCCCCCACCTCCCCGAAGATATCTGGGTTTGTGGAGGGGGGGGCACAAGACTGAGGACAATTTCCTTCCAACTGATATTGCTCCAGGAAGAAAGTTTTGATGCATTCCAGAGTTATACAAAAACAAAAGAGAAATGGAGAGAGACCGAGACCATTTTGCAACGAAGAGAATGATTGTAAAGGTTAAAACAGTTCCGAGACGTCTCCATCAACTCTTCTCGACTGAGCCAAAGCTGGTCATCATCACTCCAGAGACCTGACATGCCCTTCTTTGCTTGTGTGTCCCCCAGAATGTTTTTTTGAGGGTCCTTTAGGATATGTTTTGTGGCACAGCCCACAGTGTCTGCCAAAGGGCCCTGGGCTTGTGTGCCTGAGTCTCCTTTTTATCTTTCGGATTTCACCTTGTACTTGAGGGTGAGGTATGCCAGGAGCCGGAGGATGACAAAGAAAATCCCAAGGACTATGAAGTCCAGGTAGAGTTTGGCTTCTTCCACATCCAGTTCCTTGAGGATCTTGATGGGGTCCTTGAAGGGACAGTCGGGTAGCTTGCACTCCAGCTCGCCACGTTCCAAAGAGTAGATGGTGAGGATGACACCTTCAAAGCCATACCTGAGCCAAGATAGAAAGGAATACTATTATCAGGAAAAGAGCTTGGAAGCTTACTTAAAAAAAAATCAATTCTTGTTAGTTGGTATAGTAACAGGACCTATTCCCTTTATGAACACATCAGTGCTCGAAGATCATCCGTAGAGTGCCTTCTCTCTGTCCCACCATCTTCTTAGGCTTGTTTGTTTGGAACAAGGGAGGAAGAGAGAGAAACTGGGACATTTTTAAAAGTAGCTGAAAGATAATCCAATGTGGTCCCCAGCCCCTGGCCTTTGCCAACCCCTGCTCTAGCACATGCTACTGAAAAGTTGCCAGGAGGGACTTAGGGGATCCTTGCTTTCATGCCCTCCCTGTGGGCTTCCTGGACATGGGATGTGGGTGGCCTCTGTGAAGAACTGAATGTTAGGTTACAAGAGAGTCTGGAAACATTAGAATCATAGAGTTGGAAGAGACCACAAGGGCCATCTAGTCCAACCCCCTGCCATTAAGGAATACCCAAAGCCCTCCCAAAAGATGGCTATCCAGCCTCTGTTTAAAAACCTCCAACAAAGGAGACTCCACCACACTCTCAGGCAGTGCCTTCCACTGCTGAACAGCTCTTACTAGCAGGAAGTTCTTCCTAATGTTTAGGTGGAATCTCTTTTCCTGTAGCTTCAGTTCATTATTCTTTTGACTACACCTCACAGAGTCTCCCAAGTCAATGGCCCTGCTGACTGAGGAATTCTGAGAGTTGGTGGGCTTTATCAGATGTGGCAAAAATTGCACAACTGCAACATCATGGTAGCGTGAATGGTTCTCGGTATCGCATGATGTTGACATGTTCACGTGGTCAAACTGTGCTCCAGCCGCGAATAAGGCATCACTTTTAATTGATGGGACAAGCCATCAATAGCACTCAATATCACTTTTTTGCGGTATTGAAGAGCATGCAAAAACATGTCCTGGGCAGTCCTCTTTCCCCCCTTCTTGTTCCCAGCAAGAAAACTTCCAGGTGAGAACATGAAAACTATCCACAGGACTATAGATTTTCCTTGGTTTTTTTCCGGGCTGTGAGGCCGTGTTCTGGAATAGTTCTGGAACAGCCCAGAAAAAAACCAAAGAAAATCTATGGATGCTGACCGTGAAAGCCTTCGACTTCACATATCCACAGGACACTCTTTTTATGAACTGTCCAGGTTTGTTTGCACGTTTTTAGGTTTAAGTGTTTGTGTGTTCATTTACTTTGCAAATTATGGCGTTTTTGGATGCTTTTAAGTGTGCTCACGTCTCCTTGTAAGAACCACTGAAATCTCACCTATGATAAATCATGGAAGTAAAGTCCTGTCTTAAAGCACTAGGGGTGGTCTGTGGTGATTCGTTTGCATGATCATAGCGATGTACAATAATAAGTGTAATAAAGCCACTGTTTCCGCTTTCCTCATTTGTGGAATTACAGCATTTTTAGATGCTAGTCTGATAAAGTCCGTAGTTGAAAAAAGTAGTTTCCCAACCTCTGCCCAGGCCACTGACCATGCTGGCAGGGTGGATTCTGGGTCTGGTAGTCCAAAAACTAATGTTCCCCAAGTTCTCCCCAGGTTCTAAAACAACTGCCCAGCTGCCCAACTGGATGCAGTGAGCATCACATAACATGGCTTTACAAGAAGAACGGTGCAGCAGATGCTTAGGTGTCAGGACCTACTCTTCTGACTCTGAAGATGAGGTACGGGAAGAGAGCTTCAGAGCAGGATTTGCAGCAGGGAATAGAGATGGCAGCGTCCCGGCCCCACAGAGCTGCCTGGACCCTTGGAAATGGTGGAAAGGAACAGAGCGGATAGCCCATACCCAGCAGAGAGGCCTGGCCCCTCGGACGGAGAGACCTTAGACCAAGTTGTACCCACCTTTCAGGAACATGACATCAAAGGGAAGAGGAGCTGAAGTCTTAGCGTGTTTATGAGAGATGCCGGCTCATCAGAGAACAGCTGTAAAATCGCTGAGTCTGTATAAATCAGGGACAGCTGGTCTGCCAACTTGTGGGAGTTTATCTGACTGCATTGGTGGGAAGCCTCTGGGCCTGACTTCTCATGTAGCCCTGTCTGGACTTTGACCTTTGGATTGTACCAGACTCCCTGCTCATCGTGACCCTGGACTATCGGATTGGTAACCTGGACTATTCTCTGATTTTTGTGGACTTGTTCTGTTGCCCTACCATTGTAATTCTCTGTGGCCATGAGTTCTGGGCAGACTGCCACGCTGTTATCTGCTAACAGCATCTTGCCTTGTCTGGTTTCCTGGACATTAGGGGAGAGAGAAAGAAGGAGATGCCCCACCTGACGTAAGAGACGTAGGAACTCCACTGCAGGTATGTCGGGATGGTCTTGAAACTGACGAAGAAGCCAGAGAAGAGGAGGACCGGGATGGCTGTCACGGGACCCACGAAGGTGGCCACCTGGATGGGCAAAAGCAGAGAGGAATGGGAATGGGAACAGATAAATAAACTTTTTAGAAGGTAAATTAGACCATGGGATAGGAAAGAAGAGGTAGGAAACTTTGATAAGGTTAGGAATGGATAGACGAAAAGGAGATAAGGAGAGAAGGTATGGGTATTAGGTTTCAGAAGTAAGATTGTAGTGACAACCAGATGAAACAAGTTGAATGTAACAAGCAGGCAGGAGGAAAAATACAAGAACAGGGACCACACACAAACAAAGGAGGAAGGTTCACGTGGAGGAATATTCTTAAAAACTCCTTTAAAGTTTATTCGAAAGAAGCAAAGAATAAATAGATAACAGAAGTTTCTCTATGTGTAAATTTTTTTCTTTTTGATTATGTAAAAATCTGTTACAAAGATTGTGATTTGTTTATAAAACTGATGGAAAACATGGGGATGTAACTAATAATAATAATAATAATAATAATAATAATAAAAAGGGGGGGGAAGCAGAGAGGAAGCAGGGCCAGGGAGAGACATGAAGACTGCATCCTGACGGGAGGATGTGCCTTCCCCAACCCAGGGGCCTCAAGAGGTCTTGGACTACAAGTCCCATCTTCCTCAGCCAGCCTGGCAGGCTAGAATAGGAGTTGTTGCCCAAGACCTCTGGAGGCCCCTGGGTTGGGGAAGGGACATCCTATTTCGAGGCAGAATTCTTATCTGAGAGGGGCAATGCCCTCATTTATTTAGTACAGTCAGACCCCAATATCTGCAGAGCCAATAGCTGCAGTTTCAGTTGCCTGCAGCTGAAAAAATAGGGACACATACCATAGAGTTGTGCTGGAAAATGCCTAAAGAGGTGTTCTCTCTAGGAATCACTAGAGTTTTATCCAATACAACTCTATGGTATGTTTGTACTGGAGACCTTTATTTTAATAAGGTTCCCTACTGTATTATCTGTACTGTAGTTTCTGGTATCTGCAGTAAGGCTGAGAACCAAACCCCTATGGATACAGGGGTCCAACTGTATTTACTATATTAAAATATTTATATATTGCCCAAATATCTGAAGATCTTGTAGCTACTGTCTCCCATACAGAGAGGGGAAAGTGTGGTTGTGAGTCACATAAGTTGATTGGCTGGACAAGCACGGGGAAGTGCCTGCTGCCACCATGTTGGATTTTCAGCTAAGCGAGAGATTGGTAAGGAGATAAAATAGCGATCTTTCTCTCTTCTTTTTTCTTTTGTAAATATGAAGTATCGCTTGTGCACACCATGGTAAATTAAAAAAAAAAATTAGGCGGTGCCAGATTTAAAACGGAGAGTAAATCACTCATGGCCACCATCTTGGTTAGGGGGGCCATGCAAAGTTTAGAGGGTCTCTTTTGACCATTAAGACAGGTTGCAGCACTGCGTATGGCTGTTTCTTCGGAGGAGATCGTATCCCCCCGCGTATAGACGGGACCTAAGCTGCTTGCTCTTGGGTCAGGCCGAAAGGAAGTGCTCCCATTCCCATTCAGTTTTATCCCTGTGTTGAAATGAATGCACCTTCCCCCCTCCTGCCGCCTTACCTGTAAAGACGTGGATGCTGCTCCAATCACGAGCCCCAAAGACTGGGCCACCAGGGCAGTAGATGTGGCTAGAGCAGAGAAAAGCAGGAAGCGAGTGGCTTCAGGGGGCTGGCCTGTCATCCAGTAGACGATGCTGCAGTAGGTGATGGGGCAGATTACCTGCAGAAAGCAGCAGATGGGGAAGGTCGGCACTCTATGTAATAAAGTATGGGATATCACCTCCTCCCCTCACCTGCCCAGGTACAGTTACCAGTAGCAAAAGTCATTTTCCAAAAGTGGAAAGCACCCGACTATCTTTCTGAGGGCCACACCAGTTGAACTGTTGCTAGCCACACAGCTTTTAAATCAAGGGTGGGGAATATCTTTCAGCCCAAGGCCCACATTCAGTTCCCAGAGAAGCCCTCCAAGGGTGCATCTATATGGTAGAAATAATGCAGTTTGTTACCACTTTAAGTGCTGTAGCTCCATCCTATGGAATCCTGGGGTTTGTAGTTTTACAAAGTCTTTAGCCTTCTCTGTCAAAGAGTGCTAGTGCCTCACAAAACTACAACTCCCAGGATTTTGTAGGATGGAGCCATGGCCATTAAAGTGGTGCCAAACTGCATTATTTCTACAGTGTAGATGTACCTCAAGGCTGCATTCCAGTGGAGGGCAGAGCCACAGGCAAAAGGGGATGAAGCCAAGGATACCAGCAAGGTTGGGTGGCATGATAGAGTGCACAAAATGCAGATGGTTGTATCATGGTATCATGAAAACCACCAGATGGTTGTATCATGGGGAAGGGGGGAAGAAACTCAGGAGATCAGACTCCCCTCTGTCCCACATTGGGTCAGATTCGGCTTCAGAGCCTCATGCATGCCAACCTTTGAGAACTGGAACATGTGGCAACAAGCAACACCAGAGTGTAGTCAAGAAAGCAAAAACTATTAATGAGAAAGGACACACAAGCTAGGAGAGGCTGCAGCAGTTTACTTTTGTCTACAGGGACTCTGTCCCCTTCTCTTCTTCCCCCACTGTTGAGAAAATTGAGTATAAACTACTTTGGCACTTTGAACTCAGTTTGTAGCAATTAAAGTAAGCTGTGGACAAAGCAGCAGGAGGCGAGAGAAACTGAGACATTCTAAAAGTCGTTGACAAAGTGGGATGGCAGAGGATTAATCAGGACTGTTGCTGACAAATTGGGATGGTTGAAGCGTATGGAGCTTGCAGTCCCCCACTCCAGTATTAGAGGCACAGAACCTCTGGAGTTGTCTAGATGATGAAAATACTCCTTACAGAATTTGAGAAGAATACCTTTTGTCCCAACATGCTCCGAACAAGATTTGTGGTATTCAGAAGGAGCGGGGAGCCAAAAACTCCATCTACTGCACGGGAAAAGCCTTTGCGGTTTCCCCTGAGGTTTTTCGAATAATGCACTGGCTTGCACATTATTGCATGTCTGGACATCCAATCTGGGATGCTGCGCATTCTCAGTGAGGGTGGAAGTGGAGAGTGGATTGGCCAGATGTTCACGGGTGGCAGGCTTGCTAGTAAGGAAGTCGCCCAAAATGCCATTTTTGATTTTCACGTTATCGAGTGTGCACTTTTTTCACTGTGCTGAGGCAACCAAAGAGCTTTTTATAAGTGGAATGTCACACTTGTGCACCTTTGATTTACAAGTAAAAAAAAAACACACTTGTGCTGTGCCTACAACATGTGTGGAGAATAATAACATGACGTACTCCTGGCTACCACCTTAAATTGCAGGCATGGCCATGTGTGCACGTCAAATGTGGGTAGCTTTGCATACAATAGATTTTGCCAAAAGACCATGGAGACAAATAAACACTGCTGTGAATCATGCGCATCAATCTGCATTATATTTTCTTGTTTAGACAAGCCCTCTGTTAGGGAAAAGCGGGGTGATCCCAGGCACCGGTACAGGCCTACCCCTCACCTGAAAAGGAACATCCGCCATGGTTTTGGCAAGGAAATAGGCCTTCAGGCTGTACCAGTAGTTCAGGTGCTCTCTCAGAAACACAGACATCTCCAGAGGGACTGTAACAACAAGGAGACAGGACAGATGGGTGAAAATGCAGCCTCTTTTCCTGTACCAAGTATAGCAGAAGAGCACAAATCATTGAAGGTTGTGGGGGTTTGCATGGAGGCAGGCTTAATCCATGGCTGTTCAGGTAACCGAAAGGGAAGGGGCAGGGGTGTAGATGTTTCTGCCTGAGATTCCAAGGGGTTGTCTATATGGTGAAAAAACTCCTCATGGAATTCGAGGGGAATTCCTTTTGTCCTAATGAGATACCATGTTGAATCGTGGTATTCAGAAGATGGGGGCAGAAACTGCCAAAGCTCCATGATAACAGACTTCAGGAATTTTCCCAAACTTTTAAAAAACCTCTGCAGGAAACGCACAGTTCTGATTGTTAAGACAACCATGCAAATTGCTGGCTGGGGGATTCTGGGAGTTGCAGTCGAAAAAGAAGAACCTTCCCCAAGCCCAGAAGGACTGCCAAGGAATCCCAGGTGCTGTAGGCTCTACTTCGGAGGAAGGGACCGGCAAAACCACCTCTGAGGCTTCCTTGCCTAAGAAAACCCTATGAAATTCATGGGGTCACCATAAGTTGACAGGTAACTGGAAGGCATCCACTTTATTTAATATTTAGTTTTAATGCTATTGTCTTGGGTCCCATGTTGGGAGAAAGACAAGATATAAAATAAATAAACAAGGACATATATAAATACATGCATTCCTTTGGCCACCAGAGGCTTGTGGCTCCTATATCAGCGGGGTGGGTGGGGGGAGGATGCCCATTCCTCACTTTATCTCGATCTTAAAATGAGCTTTTCAAGGTACCAAACTATAAACATTACATTAAAACCATCCATACAAATTTAAAAATCATAGATTAAAATCAACTGGGTAGGCCTGCCAGAAGAGATAGGTCTTTAGTTCTGTTTTAAACTCAAGACGGCATGTTTAGCTGTCGAATCTCTTCCAACAGGTCATTCCACAGTCTGGGGGCGGCCGATGAAAAGGTCCCCTGGGTGACAGTTGCCAGTCTAGTCCTGGCTGGTTGAAGTCAATGTCCCCCAGAGGACCTGAGTGTACGGGGCGGATTGTACAGGAGGAGGTGATCCTGAAGGTAACCTGGACCCAAACCATGTTGGGCCAGCCAGGTATATAGCAATGGATTCTATCTCTCCATCTTGGGACATTCTTACTTCCGTGGTTGGAAGTGATGTTGAAGGGAAAGATTTAGGGGTTACACTTCCTCTTTATTTCTAATGTACATCCATTCATACATTAAAAAAAAAAGCAATAAGAGTTGCTTCATTTCCCCTCACTATGACAAGCGGAGGGGAGCACATACTTACAAGTGAGGACGGTGGGCATCAGTGCAGCGAACATGAGGAAGAGCATGGAAAAGAAGAGGAACCCTGTGTTGTTGAAGACCTTGGCGGCATCATTGCCGATGTGCAAATAGAGCAGGCCGATCAACACGCCGATGCAGACATGGGACATGAACCGCAGGTGGGTGAGCACCTGTGCAAAGAGAGAAGGAGACTGTTTATTCTTCCGGCTTCGGCCCTTCAGGCAACAGTTTAGAAACACTGGCAAGGGCTGACGGTCATGGGTGTAGCTACGCGGAGAGTGTGTGCAAAATGAGGGCACTGACCCCAATAAGAATTCTCCACCCCCCCCATGAAATTTTCTTTCAGTCCTCAAATTTCTAGCATTGCTAGTAGGACACTGAAAATGGTTCTCACACACAAAAGTCTCCTATTTTCTGTGTTTGGATTCCCTTGATTTCTTTGCTTGTCCCTGTTCGTCAGATGCCTAAACCCTGGGGTTCTCTAAACAGCAAAACTCCTCATAGAATTCGAGGAAAACATGATTTGTCTTAATGAGATCCCACATCAATTTGCTGTATTCGGAAAGGTGTGGGGGGACATGCCAAAAACTACACAGGAAAAGCCTTCTCAGCTTTTCCCGAAGTTTTAAAAAAGATCGTTGGGGAATGTGCATTGGGACAACCAATTTGCTTTGATGCACATTCCCTATACGAGTGGAAGTGGAAAGCTAATTGGTCAAATGAGCACAGGGAGCAGAGCTTATTAACGAGGCAAGCGCCCAAAACTGCCACGTTGGATTTTTGCCATAGTGATTTTTGCCTCCCCCCGCCCTATTTATTTAGACAGAATATCGCACTTCTGCACCTTGGATATGCTTTTTTGTTTTAAAAAATACTGTTTGGCAGTGGCAACTGGTGACAATAAAAATGTGAGTAATTCACTTGCACCCGCCATCTTGATCCATTTGATCAACGAATGTGGATAGCTTTGCATGCCTGAGATCTTGCTAAAAAATCATTAAGACAAACGAAAGCTCCTGCAAATTGGCATCAGGGCACATCAATCCACATTGTATAGCCTCGTATAGACAAGCCCCCTGTTTCTTAAACACTCGAATGAAATTATAAGTTACTGCAATACTAGACATTTGTGAACTGAATGAAAATTTCACTGGGTGGCAGAATTCTTATTTATGGAGGGAAATGTTTTCATCTCCCTCCATAATCTATACCCCTGGTGATGTGTTGCTTTAAACTTGAGTTCCACTTTCATAATCCCATTTTACAGATTGATAACTGAAGCTAAATGCCAGACTCCAGCTTGCAACACTCCCATTCTCTACTAGTCCACCACATGTGGTCACAACAGGGGTGGAAAACCTCAGTTCCTAGAGTCCAGTCTTTTCCAGATGCCCATGGCTCCCTCCTCCTTGACTAGGGTGGCCAGATCACAGGGTTTGGCCCTGAGTTTCCAGTTTTTGTGGGTCATCTCCAGAAGGGAGACAAAGCTGCAAGTTCTCTAATTTTGGGGAGCAATCAACTCCAGGCAACAAGAAGGGCCTGTCTGGAAATCTCCAACTCACCTAGTAGAATTGCTACAGTTAGAAAGGCTTCGCTGACTGGTTGATGCAACTTGCAAAGACTCTCCAGAGGGGTCTATGTATCTGCTCATTTAACTTCCTCTTTCCCTGTGAATTGTGGTGCCAGAGCTCACCCTCCACTCTGCTCTGCATCCATCTTGTGGCTAGAAGCTTATAGGC
Organism: Gambelia wislizenii; assembly: GCA_030847615.1. Lineage (NCBI taxonomy): Eukaryota > Metazoa > Chordata > Lepidosauria > Squamata > Crotaphytidae > Gambelia > Gambelia wislizenii. Next base: position 40,202,027 of record JAUMIR010000007.1, read on the forward strand.
TAGATGTTAAATGTTCATTATCCTGTCTCCCCAGGTAAGTGAGAAGGAATAATCTTCTCATTTCACCTTGATCTGCAAACAGCCTCTTCAGCTAAGATTTCTGTCTTAATTTCCAGCCAGGAAAATATGTTTTCTATCTGTGTGTGTTTGTGTTTGAATGACAAGCTGTGAGGAACTGTGGTTGGTACTTAGTGCCTAACACAAAGTGCCATCACTAGGGGCCATTGTCTCTAGGTCTCAGGTTTTGATCTGGAATCTTCAGGGCCTGGGATGATCCTGAACTGGCAACAATATCCTACCCACGACATCCTAATTGCAGGATCTCAGCCCTTGTGACCCAGGGCCCACTGTTACTCCCCTCCTCTACTCATTGCCTCTTCAGTTCATTGTACACAGTCACACACACACACACACGTTGTCGGGCCCCTCACCGTATCTCTCAGGATGGACAGGAAGGTCCTCTTGAAGAGGATGCAGAACTGGGTCAGGGTGCTGGTAGCAAAAGTATGGCTCTCGATGTGATCCAGATCCTAAAGGTAACCCAGGGCCAAAAAAGAAAGAGAAAGATTAGAGGAACAACGGATCCTTTTAGCCAATAAATGTATGAGATTTAGGCTGCTTGTTTTCTTTATTTTTTTAATGGCTATACTGTTTTTCATTCACTGTGAGAGCCAGTGTGTTGTAATGGCTTGAGCATTGGACTATATATATATATATATATATATAGTTAGTTAGTTATACCCCACTCTTCAGCCACAAGGTTATCAGAGTGGCTTACAAATTGTTTTAAGTAATAGCAGTTTACACATCTACACTGCAATAAGCAGCTTCCAATGTGTGTTAGCTATGACTGGAGACCAGTGTTTGAATCCCCGCTTGGCCATGGAAACTCACTGGGTGACCTTGGGCAAGTCACACTCTCTCAGCCTCAGAGGGAGGCAAAGATACCCCCCCCATGAACAAATCTTGCCAAGAAAACCTCATGATAGTTTTGCCTTAAGGTCACCATCAGTCATAAGTGACCTGAAGGCACAGATGTCTTACTTAGAGTAAAGCCTGGGGGCAGGGAGCCGTCAACTTTACCATTTGTAAGCTACTCTGGAAGCTTTTTGGCTGAAGAGTGAAAGCAAGCAAGCGAGCTGAGAGGATGGGACTACGGCTTGGATTAGAGTTGGGGTCCTTGAGGCTGGATCCCACCTAGTAGACACAGCCACACCCCTACTCACCGCCACGCAGGGACCTGGACAAGAAGAATCCATTTTGTCTGGACTGCTCTTCTTGTCTGCCATGGCACACAGCCCGTTCTGGACTGCTTGGAACAGGAGTGGGTTGAGGTCACCATACTCTCCCGAAGCAACTTCGATAACTGCAAGGAAACAGGGAGTGTGTATGAGTGAGTCCATACAGGTGTGAGTGCGCACATGTGTATGCTTCCCACTGGTTTCCATCCCTCAGCCCAGCATCATCATCATCATCATCTTGGTTTCACAGCCTTCCAAGTCTTTACTGATTGGAGTTCTGGACCACAAGAATTCAGGGGGAATCCACACTACACAAATCATCCAGTTTGAAACTGGATTATTTGCCATGGCTCCTTCCTATGGAATCCTGGGAATTGTAGTTTTACAAGGTCTTTAGCCTTCTCTGCCCAAGAGTGCTGGTGCCTCACCAAACTACAAATCTCAGGATCCCATAGGAAGGAGCCATGCAAATAATCCCGTTTCAACCTGGATTATTTCTGTAGTGCAGATCACCCCTCAGAGTCTATCTAAGAAGCTAGGAATCTGTGAGAGACCTGCAGAAAATGTGGTGTCTTCTAAATAATGCCACTTTTATTAATTGTGCTATTGTGACCCTATCTGTGTGTATGGGTATGCCTGCCAACATATGGCAACCCTATGAAATTCTTTGGCAGAGAAGGCTGAAGACCTTGTAAAACTACAAATCCCAGGATTCAATAGGAAGGAGCAAATAATCCAGTTTCAGTATAGTGTGGATTTGGCCTTAGCCAAAAGGGATGTTCTCAGATCAAGTTGAAATAAGGAGATTATTCCTTCTCAGTAATTTAGGAAGACAAAATAGCTAATCTAGCCTACTTCCTTCTAGCCAGAAAGTGGATGCAGAGCAGAGCAGAGGGTGATCCCTGGCACAAGAAGGACTGGGGGGAAGAAGGAAGTTAACTAAGTAACTACATTGCCCCCCCACCCCCGAGCCTTTGCAAGTTGCAGCAATAAAGCTATGAAGCCTTGCTAATTGTAGCAAGCTGCTGGTCTACAAGGTGAGCAGGAGATTTGAAGAAAGCTCTCTGCTCTTGCCTGGAGCTGATCCCTTCTCCCCCCAAAACTGGAGAATTTGTACCCTCATCTGCTACCTGGAGGTAACTTACGAAAACTCAGGCTGGCCCTGAGATCTGCCAACTCCAGTCACCATGGTTGGGTCAGTCCTCATGTTGCAAGAACCCCCTCACCCTTTATGTGTGTCTTTATGGCCTCCCCTCCCTCCAGACTCTCCCGATTGTCTTTTTCGCCCAAATCCAGCAACACCTGGAGGACCACCCAGCATGAGATGAACAATGCCATGAAATGAACCATGAATTTATCAGAAAAAGAGAACACCACCAGTGGCTGCCATCACTTACTGAAATCAGCTGGGTTATGGTAGGTGGGACAATGAAGGCCCAGCCCTTTTAGGTACGGGATGAGGTTGGGCACAGCCCCCTTGAAGATGCACTGACCCTGGCTCAGGATATAAAGCTGGAAGGAAGGGGAGAAAAGATAGCATGAGCACAAATGTTTCTGTCTTAACAGCACAGCTCTATTCCAGGGTCTCAATTGCAAGGAGGCTGTGATAGAAAACCTTATCTTCTCACAGCTGGAAAAAGCCATCTAAAGTCCTGCCCTGCCCTACACCGTCTGGAAAAAGCCATGCCATAGGAAGAAAAACAAAGAGTGCATCCACACCATCCTGCATGGCAGGGGGTTGGATTAGATGGCCCTTGTGGTCTCTTCCAGCTCTATGATTCTACACTGCATGGTCAAAACAGTTTGATACCACATTAACTGTCATGGCTCCAAACTAAGGAATCCTAGGATCTGTAGTATGGGGTAAAACAGAATACTCTGCTGTAAGGACCTCTAATAGTGCTGTAGTTCAGGAAAGAGTGGAGAAATTCGATCTTGCACCAAACTAGAAATCCCAGGATTCCTTAGGATGGAGCCGTAGCAGTTAACATGGTACCTAACTGTTATAATGGCCTACCATGGATATATTCAAAGTCCCTAAAGACTAAGTTGAATGAGTCCCAAAAAGGCAACCCAGAGAATGAGAGGGATGGAAAACAGTCCTGTGAGAAAAAAGTTGAAGGAACTAAGTATGGTTAGTCCAAAGAAGAGAAGAGTTATAAGGAAATAGAAGCAGAATATCAGTATTCTTGGCAAAGCTTGGGTAAGTTTTTTGGCCCACAAATGCCAAGCAGGATTCTGGGAGATATGGTTCAAAAAAGGACCTTGCAAAAGGTCCCAGAGCCTGGCTCTCAAATCAGGAACTTGGTACCTTGGAGTGACCCATTGCCAACGGAGCTTTTAATTTACAATGCATAATTCTTGTGCCACAATTGCACCAGCGACCACACCAGCCTGCATCACTGGGTTAAACATCAGCCAGAAACTGGTTCCCAGAAAGAATGGTCCCTAGGAGTTCTGCAAGCGTCCTCACCTTGTCAAATTTCTCAAAGAGCTTGGCACTGGGCTGGTGGATGGTACAGATGATGGTGCGCCCACCTTGGGCCAGGGATTTCAGCAGGGAGACCACCTGGAAGCAGGAGGCACTGTCCAGCCCACTGTAGAGGTTGGGGTTGGTTGGGGGTAGAGAGCCAGAGGAAGAAAACACTGAGTCAAAAATAATTACAGGAAGAAGGAAGAGATGCAGGATAGACCCTTCCTGTGTGCCACCTCACCCAGGTGGTGGTTATAGATCAGGACCAGAGAGATACGGGGAGACTGGTTCCTACCTGGTGGGTTCATCAAAAAACATGACTGGAGGATTGTTCACCAGCTCCAGAGCGATGGCGAGACGCTTGCGCTGCCCTCCGGACAGGGACATGGTGCGTGTGTAAGAACATTCCAGAAGACTCAGTGCTGTCAAGATTTCATCCACCTGCATCCATGGTGGGGTGGGGGGAACAGAAGGAAAGAGTTAATGACCACAAGACTCTCAAGTGTAATAAATACCAAAGTCAGGATCGTCTGTGCCGTGATATTTCTGATTTTTATGCATGGTTGTGAAAGCCGGATAGGGAAGAAAGATGACAGGAAGAGAATCAACTCATTTGAAACGTGGTGCTGGCGGAGAGTTCTCTGGATACCATGGCCTGCCAAATAGACAAATGAATGGGTCTGAGAGCAAATCAAGTCTGAACTCTCCCTAAAAGCCTGGAACAGTTACAGAAAGGTTTTCCCCTCCTTGGCGCCACTGGCGTGTAGCTGCTTGCACTGAGGCAAACAAGGTGCCCAGTCATGTAATCTGGGTGCCTTGTTTTTGACCTCAAAGACCGCACGTCAACGGTGGCAGAGCCAAGGAAGGAAAAACCTTTCTGCAACTGTTCTGGGCCAGGGCCTTGCCTGGACATTGAGGTAAATGGCAGTGTCTGCCAGGAAGTGATCTGTCTTGCCTCCCCACCTCCCTGATTCCAGGGCAGATCCATTGTTCATACGACAAGGAAACTCCAGAGTTTCCTGCAAACTCTGGAGAAAACTGCAAGTTTTTAAAACCCAGGTTAAGAAAATGGTGGTATACCCTGAATTTGGTGCAAATAGGGCTATACGTTGTGTGGCCTTATGGCGCCAGATATGGTGTGTGAGGGGATGCAGTCCCCCCCCTTGTGTAGACAAGCCGTAGGGCACCAGGAGACCAGGGGGCCATCCACACTACAGAATTACAGCACGGTGATTCCATTTTAAGTGCCATGGTTCCATCCTATGGCATCATGGGGCTTGTAATTTCGTGAGGCACTGGAGCTAACTGGGTGAGAATTCTATAGGCTCCCTCTAAAATCCCAGAGTTCCATAAGAGGGAACCATGGATGTTAAAGTGGATTCACAGCACTATAACTGTGTAGTGTGAATGGGCCCTAGGGCTCCCATTCCCATTCAGCCATAGAAATCCACAGGGTGACCTTGGGCAAGTCACTCTCTCTTTCAGCCTGAGAAGAAGCCACAGCAAACTTCCTCCTAATAAATCTTACCAAGAAAAGCCTAGGATAGGGTTGCCATTAAGTTGGAGTTGACTTGAACACACATCACAACAACATGAACAACTAGATCAAGTGTCTTTGTGGTCATTGGCTGTTTTCCATGGAGCCAAAGGGTTTTAAAACACAACTGGGCAGGAAAATGAAATAATGGAAAACTAGGTCTTCAGGGGGTGCAAGGATGCAGGTGGATGGTGGATAGTCTAAATCCATGCTCTCTCTCCACTCTCTGATTTTCAAAGCAGCACTTGCAGGAGTGCTTACCAGCTCTTTCTTCACGTCCTGCTTCTCATTCAGCTTCAAGTTTGCAGAAACCTACAAGAGAAGGAGAGGGAACACGCCACTTAGGAAGTGAGCCAAGCAGTCAGGCATTGCAGAAATTAACTTTCTTGGGCATACATCTCTAGATGCAACCCAGAAGCCATGCATACTTCCCACCAGAGCCAGTAAAAGTTAGGCTTCTGGAGTACAACTCCCAGAATCCTCTAGACAGTGGAGGCTTCTGGGAGGTGTACTCCAAAAACCTGATTTTTCCAAGCTCTACTCTCTGCCTTCAGTAGTTCCATGATTGTTTTTCGGGTGGTGATTCCAGACAGAGGGCTCCAAATACTTCCAAAAGGAAGTTAAGCTCTTCATTCTGGTGACCTTTTACAATAGAGCACATGAGGCCCCTCCGGGGTGTGTGTGTGTGTGTTGATTTTTATTTATTTTATTTTTGCCCCAAGAGGGTCTGGAGGGCATTTCTACCACATTTGAAAGCTCCTTGGGACCACCAGGGGTCAAACAAACATTTTCCAAAAAAAAGTCAATATTTGTTTTGCTCCCAAATTCCCTCTTGGTAGAGTGGGGTATTTCTACCACATTTTAGGCTCACCCTGGGCCAATTTAGGCATAAGAGATGCTCAATTCCTGTTTTTTTAAAGGCATATCTTGAACTTCCTGCCCTATGCTCCAGTCAGCAAGCGACCCAGGAACCAGGTGGTCAGCTTGTAAGAGTTGCCAAGGAGTTCATTCAGTCTAAGTCAGTCATAGAGTATCCAGCAGGATAAAGGGAGAAGCAATAAAGTGGTTGTCAGCTAGTCCAGAAGTTGTGCAGCAAGTCAGCAGACCAAATAAACAAAGCCAGCAAGAAATGAAACAGTCATAAATCGATGAATGATGGCAATGGGTCTTCATCATCAGCAAGTTCTTGTTAGGGAGCCAGACTCCCCTCTGCCTCAAGCTCCAGCTCTTCTGAATCAGAGAGATCACCAGCTTCAGGAAGTTCAGATTCCTGGCAATCTGCCTCCTCCTCTTTGTCTGAATGTTCTGACTCCAGAGTGTGCAGCATGATGTGTACAACGGCCCAGGAAGACCCCCCCAAACATAGTGAACATGCCTTCCTTGTCCCCTGAAGGGCATTTGCAGGAATCAAAAAATTGATTTGGGGGGGGGTGCAGCCCTCTAGGGTCCTCTTTCCACCGTTGCCAACCCCAGATTTTACAGGTCTCTGAGATTCCACCTTCCATCTTTCAAGAAATCACACCAGCAGCAGACATCCCATGTCAGTGGGCTGTTAAATCCAGCACAGGCTTTTATCTGAACCGCAGGGGAGCTATCCATGGTGCTGAACCTAGTTGGGATATGTTGGTTCAGTACCTCAGATAGCTTCTTGAAAGTTCTGCTTAAAACCTGAAGGGGATTCACCAGCTCATTTGACATGAATCCACCACCTGCTCTTGCCTGTCACAATGGAATGCCAACCTTTGTGGAACCCCACTTCCCCTCACCATCATAGCCTCGCGGACGGTGAGATGGGGCAACAGCATGTCATCCTGCATTATGTAGCAAGACATCTTCCGGAAGGTGCGCAACTCCCTCTGCCGTCCGTTCACAAGGATCTGGCCCTTCATGCCCGTCTCCCTGGAAGGAAGGAGAAATTTGGTTTAGGTGTAACAAAATGTTTGCAACATCCATTGCAAATGGTTACAGCTCTCTGCCCATCTGGTTTTGTGGCCCTTACAGGACAAGAGAGCATGGGAGAGAGGAGGAGGAAGGAAGGAAGGAAAGATCAAAGGAAAGAAGGAAGGAAAAGAAGGTTAGGAAGGAAGGAAGGAAGGAAAAAGACATACACACATACATCAGGGGCTGAGACTAGACCTGGAATGGGCAATTTGTAGCCTTCCAGATATAGGTCTGCAACTCCTATAACCCCCCCTTGACTGACCAATCTGGCTAGGTCAGATAGAAATCTCAGTATAATAACATATGGGGAGCCACAGTTGTCCACCCCGCAGTCCAGATATACACTGTATTTCCAACTCCTTCTCCACCAATTCTACCATTTTAAGACACCCACACGTTTCCCCCCAAAATAACTTTGCCCTTTTCTCTTGGCTGTTCTTTTTGACTGCCTTTCTTTTTCAAAAATTTTCCCCCCTCCCTCCCTCCTTGCCTCTTTCCCATATCTTCCAGTTCTCTTCTCAAATCCAACTTTCCTGGAGCACAATGCTTACCACAAGCTCTGAATTCTCATCTCCTACTGAAAGGATTGTTTACATGTGCATGAACTGAATCCATATTTTCCCCTGGTTATTTCCACACCCATGTTCCCACTCCCTTCCCCCAACTGTGTCACATGCAGGGAATTCTATCTATCTATCTATCTATCTATCTATCTATCTATCTATCATCCCTCCTTTCCCCCAATATGGGACCCAAGGTGGCTTACAATGTAACTTAAAGCAGAATACAGTGAAAGCAAGACATAAAACAAAGTTTAAAAACAGTCATATTGATCTGTTTACATTCACATTTATATTTATTAATATATTCATATTTATTTATTATTGTGTGCCTTCAAGTCAACTTATGGCAATCCTAAGGAGAACCTATCATAGGGTTTTCTTGGGAAGATTTGTTCAGAGTGCAGTTTGCCTTTGATTTCCTCTGAGGCTGAGAGAGTGTGACTTGCCCAAGGTCACTTGGTGGGGGGATTCGAACCCTGGTCTCCAGAGTCATAGTCCAACACTGAAGCCACTCTACCATGCTGGCTCTCCATTTATTTATTGCATTTATTTATATTAGTCACACTGATATTTATTTATATTGATTTATTACATCAATTTATATCAGTTTAAAAGCAGTTAAAACATAATAATAATATTTTTTTTAAAAAAAATGCAGCACACTCCATTTAAAAGACCCGACATGACAGCTAATGAACACTCTAAGGCCTGACTAAACAAAAAGATCTTCGCCTGCCAGTATAAAGAGAGCAGAGCAGATCAATCGAACCTCACATGGGAAGGAATTCCACAGCCTGGGAGCACCCACCAAGAAGGACCTCCTATATCCTCACCAAGCATGCCTATGATGGTGGTGGGACCAAGAGAAAGCTTTCCCCTGAAGATCTTAAAACTCCAGATTAGAGGCTCATATTGGGAGATAAGGTTTGTCTGCACTCAAGCCTTATAGGTCAGAAGCAGCACTTTGAATGTGCCTGGAAATGAACTGCTAGCCAGTGAAGCTTGCTTCAACAGGGGACATATAGAAGTCGTCCCCTGTATCCGTGGGGTAAGTTCCTGGACTTACTGTTTATAAGTGAAACCACGGATAATAGCAAAGCCTATTAAAATAAAGGACTTCTTGTACAAATGCACCATGGAGTTGTATTGGAGGAACTAGGGATTCCTAGAGAGGCATTTTCCAGCATGATTTTATGGTATGTGTCTCTATTTTTTCAGCCATGGATAACTGAAACCACAGATATTGGTTCTGTGGATATGGGGGGGGGGCAACCTGTATGTTCCCTGTAACAAATCTCATGGGCTTAGCGCACTCCGAAGTAAAACGGCAGTGCAGCAGGAAAGTTCCATCTTCCGTGATGCCTTACCGCATGACGTCACCATTCTTCAGGTGTTCTGCCACTCCGGTCTCATGGGAGACCAAGGTAAAACTGCATCTTTTTGCTAACGGGATTTTCCAGTTAGCAAAAAGACACAGTTTTACCAAGGTCTCCCAAGGGACCTGAACAAAAGAATGACAACATCATGCAGTAAGGCAGCACGGAAGATGGAAACTTCCTGTTGCACTGCTGCTTTACTTCGGAGTGCAGAATTCTGGACCTGCTGTAGTTTCCAAACAGTTTCCAAAGGCAGTCCCAGGTAGAGTGTGTTACAGTAATCCAAACGGCATGTAATCAAGGCAGTGAGTAGTCACTGTATTCTTCTTGTTACACTGGAAAATGCTATGCTCATCAATTGTGCAACACACAACAGGGAATGCTTACACAGCCAATAAGAGGAGGAGGAGGAGGAATAGTGACTGAAGGTTCAGGCCCTTCAGTAAAACATCAGTTAATCTAAGAGAAGAGATGTCTTGGCCTCACCGGTAACCAGCCAGGATGTTCATCAGAGTCGATTTCCCAGCTCCAGAAGGACCCATAATTCCAATAAGCTCACGACGACAAAACTTTCCGGACAGACATTTTAGCAGCGTCTTGTATCCTGAGGGAAACGAAAAGAGGAAGCAAGGATGAGACAGTTGACATTTTATTTTTGTACGTGCTATTTTTTAGGCTGCTCGGTAACCAAAGTTCTCTGGCAGATGTACAAATAAATTAAAAACATAAAATACAAAACCACAAGGAGATGGCAATAAAACATCAGAAGTAAAATAAGGAGCAAAAACAGTGCATCAAATAATTAACCCAAAGTGCAACTAGCTTCAAAACTAAAACAAAGGCTGCTGCCACACTGCAGAAATAATGCAGTTTGACATCGCTTTACCAATTGTATGGGAATCCTGGGATGTGTAGTTTGTTGTGGCACCAGAGCTGGCTAACAGAGAAGGCTAACTATCTCACAAAACTATAAATCCCAGATTTCTATAGTGTTGAGCCAAGGCAGTTAAAGTGGTGTCAAACTGCATTATTTCTACAGTGTGGCAGCAGCCAAAATGATGAAAGTATTAAAACAGCTCTTTCAAGGCCCAGGAAAAGGAAAGCTCTCTCCCACACTAAATGGCAGTCTGAATTGCAGACACAGCTGTCAACATTTGGTTGAAGGCTCAGAATATGAGACTGAAGTCCCACCTACACCAGCAAAGATAATTTGGGTGAAGGTGGAGTACTCTGGCCTAGAGCTTCCCCGGATTTCCCCTGTTACTGGTGCACTCCGTGATGACACTGGGAAGATGTCTTCACATGTGTCCCCGCTGTGTTGCCTGGCACTGCCGCCACGACTCGCACCTTCTGAGGTCACAATGAGGTGCGCAGCCATGTGATCAATGCTGGGTGCCTCATTTCTGGCCTCAGAGGATGCAACTTGCACCAGCGCTGCCGCCGGCGAGCAACACAGCGGGGATGTGTGTAAGGATATCCACCCAGTGTCACCATGGAGTGCACCAGGTTTGCCTGTAATATCCAAAGCAAACGGTGAGTTTATTTATCCCATTTCAAAGGTGGTTTAGCATAGCTTTGGAGCTGAGCTGGCCAGATGTTGTGTAGACAGTTTGCACCAAAATTGGGGATTGGGCCCTGCATCATCTGGACTGATTGCCGTGAGATAGGGGGAGGACATTTTATTTGGCCGTTGTAGACAAGCCCTGAGAGAGCCAAATGGCTTCAAAACTCCATTGTTAGGCACACTGAAATCTAATATAAAAAGAGAATGTGAGCACATAAAACAATTGCCCTTTCTAAAATATTATTTTACTTATGAACAGTTCCATACCCTCCAATGTTTCATAGATGAAAACTGGGATAGATGAAAATGTGTATGGCAAGAGAGCAAAAATTCTTAATGAGGAAAATAGAGAAGCTAGGAGAGGCTGCAGCAGTTTGCTTTTGCCTGAGACTTCTGGGAAGAGCAGGAGTCCACCCCCTCCTCTCCTCTGCTTTCCCCCCTGTTGTGTTAATTGAGGGGAAACGCCTTTTGCACGTTGGACTCTGTTTGCAGCAACAGAAGTAAGTTGAGGACAAAGGGGGGGAGTGGGAGAAAGAGAGAGAAACTGGGGCATTTTAAAAGCAGCTGAAAAAATGGGATGACAGAGGATTAAGCTGGACCACCCCGCCAAACTGGGACACTTGGAAAGTACTCATGAAGAAGGATATGCTGAATCAACCCTGGAGATCAATGGGGTGGCAGATGTTGCAGGCATCTGAAAATGATATAGAATCAGCAAGAACTGTTGGAGAAATGTATAGGGAAGATTTTTTTTTTAAGTATTACACAAAGATATTTTTCCCAGTGGAAAGGTAAGATAGAATCTCTGATCCATAGAGTATGATGGGATACCAAAGGCCATCTAGTCCAACCCCTGCCAGAGCAGGAACCAACCGTTAAAACATCTGAAAGATGACTGCTCTATTTCTGTTTAAAAACCTCCCCCACAGTGTTTAAATTTACACTGATGACTTTTGATGGCTGGTGGCTGCAGGTTAAGGTACAGACCCTTCACCTGAAGTTAGAGATGGGTGGTAGTGGTGCTGTCTACAACTGTGGAGGCCAGGGTTTGAATCCCTGCTCAGCCATGAAACTCACCCTGGGCAAGTCACATTCTCTCAGCCTCAGAGGGAGGCAATGGCAAAACTCCTCTGAACAAATCTTGCCAAGAAAAGCCTAGGTTCGTCTTAGGGTCACTATAAGTTGGAAACGACTTGAAGGCACACAACAACAACAACAACAACAACAACAGTAACTGTCAGTGGGGGAGCAGAAGTCTGAGTTTCACAACTGGTGGGCGAGAAAGAATTGTGTAAGATGGGAGGCAGGCAGACATGCCTTTTAACCCACATACTTCCTGTCTGAAAATGTGCCTTTTAAAAAAGAACTAACACTACTCCCTAGCTGTTGAGGAGAGATTGTCCCATTCTCCTTCTAGGCATGCTGGACTATGTGATTTTTTATTTTTTTGGCCTGGGATATTGAGAAAGACTTCAAAAGGATTCAAGCAGGAGGGAAAATACTCCGCAGCTGTCAGAGTTTGGGTGAAAGACAGTAGCAAGAATGGAGATTCTTGCTCAATCCTTGCACCTCTCATTGCTAACTTTGTGGTAAGCGGCTTATCAGAAGATGGAGAGGCAAAAGCCTATCTCCCCTCAGCCAAAAAGGAGATCGTGCAAGATGTGAAATCTATTGGGAAAGCACGCAAGAGGTAAGGAACTGAAAGAACTTGGGTGGGGAGCAGTCATGAGTTTGCAAAGCTCCTAAGGTGAACAATGCAAGCTCTTGAAATTCCTAACCTAAACATCACCAGTTTGCAATGCCTCCTCCTCATACAACTGTTTCCCCCGCCCTTTCCTGGCAAGGTTGCTGTGCTCTTCATAATTATCTCACTGCTGGAAGAAATCTAGCCCAATGTGACATCTCCCATCATCACATCTTTTCTGAGGCTAAGAGCATGTGACTTGCCCAAGTGGAGATTCGAACCATGGTCTCCAGTCCGACACTGAAACCAGCAGCAGATTTCAAAGGCAGAGGGACCAGGCCACAGAAAAAAGGTGGCAATTCTGGATTTTGCAGCTAGCCAGGCAAGTACTAAAAAAAAAGAAGATGCATTGGATCTCATATTATGCAGATTTTTCCAGATGAAAGCCACATTATAAAGGCCATGACTGCTCTGTACTCAAGCATATTGGAGCTTAAGTGGTTAAAAAAAGAACAACACACCAATAAATGAAAGTATACCTGAATTTATTAAATCAAAAAAGCCTAAGAGATATGGAAGGTACTCACTTAATAATATCTCCTGTGGTTTCTATTTGTCTAATTAGCAGCCCCCTGGGGTGCTTTGAAGACTGGGGAAAGAGCTTAACCCTTTCATTCCAACTCTTTCCATTTTATCAGTGGAAAATACCCAGCTGGAGCTGTTACAAGGTCTATGCCGAATGTGGCTGGAACAAGGGCTGAAGCACAGGGGTCTTACAGGGTCCTTTTCTATACCCTCCAACACTTCACAGATGAAAACCAGGAAACCTATGGCCCAACGACATCAGAGTGTGGTCAGGATGGCAAAAGTTATGAATGAGGAAGAACACACAAGCTCGGAGATGCTGCAGCAGATTGCTTTTCCTTGAGCCAGCTGGGAAGGGTAAGATTCGGCCGCCGCCTCTCTTCTCACCTACACTGAATTGCATGCATTGGAACAATTGAAGTAAGATGAGGACAATGCAGGAAAGAGGCAGGAGGAGAGAGAAACTGGGATATTTTAAAAGCAGCTGAAAAAATGAGATGACAGAGGATTTCTTGGTTCTTCATTATTAATAACTTTCGCCATCATGACCATACTCTGGTGTTGCTTCCACACACATGTCCTGGTTTTCATCTACAAAACGTTGGTGGACATGGGGAAGACATCCTTGAGCATCACCGCTAGAGGGCCTCAGGACATTACAAATCTTTCTTCCCTTGGTCTTCAGAAGAGTGAGCTCATCAGCCCAGCCCAGAGAAAAACCTAGCAGCAACTTTGTACAAATGAAAAAGTTCCAATGCATACACTGAGTTGATTCCAAGGCCTACAATCTTGCCTTAGAATTCCCTGGTCAGTAAGTCTGGGGCCCATGAGACTGACTGTCCAAGAAAGCTAACTTTTCCCAAGTCTGGCTGCAGGTGCACATAAATTGCTCCCATGCTTGTGGAAGATGCCTAGATGGTGGCAAATGTGGCATTGTGGGGAACGCACATGAGTCTCAACTAGAGTAAACCCAACAAATCAATGGGAATGTGGTAAATCAACAGTTGAACAAATGAACATCCCATTGAGCAAATGGGTCTGTTCTTCTTGGGACAAGCAACGGATTTGCTTCTCAAAGCTCTGGGTTCAAGGCTGTATTAAGGTGGTTGGGTCCCTGGAACAGTTCTCAAGGTCCTGGGACTTAATGAATGTTAAAACAGACACAGCTACAAGTTCACATCACACAAAAGTTGGTGTCCTCTCTAAGCATCTTCTAGGTCTTCCAACGCAACTCTACAGTGTGTTTGTACTGGAAGCCCTTTATTAAAATAGGGTTTGCTATTATCCATGGTTTCCAGCATCTACAGTTTCCACAGATAGTAGATTAAAGATTTGATTGTCTTAAAGATTTTATTCATCACGCTAAAATAAAACATTCCATAATTAATTTTCTTCCTTTTTTCATTTTTTTTCATTTTTTCAGAAAAACAAACAAACAAACAAAAAAGGCTTCAGGAAAAAAATGGGGAAAAAAACATTTTTTTTCTGAATTTTTCTGCCCCCCTCCCCCCAGGCCTTCACATCTCTAACCAAGTGTCATTCCTTGCTTGGGAATATTATTCTAAGGGGGACTGTATATGAGTGTGTGATTGTTTGTTCCTTTCAAATTAGGGTGACCCCATAAATGCCATAAAGTTTTCTTACACAGGGAATCACTCAGAGGTCGTTGTCCCAGTTCCTTCCACTGAAATAGAGCCTACAGCAGCTGGGATCCTTTGGTGGTCTCCCATCCGAGTACCAACCAGGGCTGACCCTGCTTAGCTTCCAAGGTGAGACAGGGTCTGGTGCCTTGAAGGTATGTAGGCCCTTTTGGGGGGGACTACCGTTCCCAGAATTCCTCAGCCACTGACGTAGCACTCTTACGGGCATTGACCAGGCCAGTGTCCGACAGTGACCTGCCTAGTATACATCCAGTGGCATCATTAGCGGTCGCTAATCACATTTAGCATTAGTAGGGAATTAAGTGTCCCGATTAGCTCTTTCTTTCTGTCTCTCCAGGAGGTCAGAGGGCTTGTGACTAACAGCTGTAGGTTGCCTCTCTCTACAGATGGAGTCTTTAGGGTTCAATGAAGGGCAGCCCTGCAGCCACAAGCAAACCCACCAGGCAGTTTTGGTAGCCTTTGACTCCTCCAGACTCCTCAGAATCCCCCCCCCCCATCTTTTCTGACAACAAACTGAAATAAAACGCTGAATAGCTGCCCTTCATGGAAGCTTCCAGGAGAAGCAATTCACCGTTTAAATCAATCGCAGTGCTCCCCCCTGTGTTATCTAATATCAAAAATACCAGGTTTTCCAAAAACTAAGGGCTTGTCTATACGGAGCGGGGATGTGGATTGATGCGCATTCACGCCAATTCAAAATAACTTCCAATTTGTCTTAACGATTTTTTTGGCAAAACTCTAGGCTTGCAAAGCTATCCACTTTTGCTGTCCCAAAAGGCATGCCTGTGAATCAAGATGGCAGGCATGAGTGAATTACTCATGTTTTTATTTTCACCAGATGCCGCCGCCACACCATTTTTTTTAAAGCATATCTAAGGTGCAAAAGTGTGATATTCCACCTAAACAAATAAAAAGAAAAAAAGGCTGTTTTGTTGCCTCAGCACATAATCACTAAGGCGAAAATCCAACATGGAGGTTTTGGGTGCTTGCTTTGTTAGCAAACTCCACCCCCTGCGCACATCCGACCAATCAGCTTTCCACTTCTGCTTTTATTAGGAATGCGAATGAATGCGAATCGGAGGGGGAAATGCACATTTCCCGCAAAGCTTTTTAAAAACTTTGGGAAAAGCTGCCAAGGCTTTTCCTTCAGAGTTTTTTGTGGATTTGGACCCCTCCTTCCAAATACTATGGATTGATGTGGAATGCCATTAACACCAATTACATTCTTCCTTGGATTCTATGAAAAATATCTTCACAATTAAGCAACCCCTAAAAAGCTGAACTTTCAGCTACTCATGGGGGTGAGGTGGGGTTTTGCTTTGCTTTTGACATTTTTGAAGCTTATTGTCAAGATCGGTCTCTGTTGTGACCTGTTCCTGTCATTTTCAGTGTTTCCCATGTAACCTGGTTGTTAATTATGTTTTCATTACTTTGTGCTTCTTAACGAATATTTTGCCAAATGCGAAAGGGGAGCATAACAGTTGCTAACAGAAGTGAAAGATAAACCCACAGCTGCAACTCAGAGCTTGGGGAAAATGGGATGGGAAGAGGTCAGGAGATGATGATGGTTAACCAATCATGTTGTAGCCCGCCTTTAATATGCTTTTAATATACTATCTGCCTTCTAAGTTTCAATTCTGAGCAACAATTTTGTATGGTTTGCTTTCTGGACTTTTATTTATTTATTTATTTATTTATTTATTTATACCCCGCTCTTTGGCCACAAGGCTATCAGAGCGGCTTACAAATTGTTTTAAGCAACAGCAATTTACACATCTACACTGCATTAAGCAGTTTCCAATGTGTGTTGGGACAAGCGACGCGTATTGATTTGCTTTCCCATATGAACGGAAGCGCAAAGCTGATTGGCCAGATGAGCACAGGGGATGGATATTGCTAACAAGGAAAGCACCTAGAGCTGCCATGTTGGATTTTTGCTTTAGCAAGCGAGTGCTAAGGCGATAAAACAGGCTGTTGTTTTTCTTCTTTTTTGTAGAGGTGGAATATCCCTCTATCACACATGGGAAATAGTTTTTAAAAATATTCAGTGGTGGCAAATTGATGTAAGTGAAAACACAAGTAATTCTTGATCTGCAGGCATGCGATGTTTATGCAAAAAAACTATTAAGACAAATTGCAGCTGCTGTGACTTGCCATTACTGCGGAGCAATCCGTATAGACATGTTTTCAGCTGCTTTTAAAACCTCCCAGATTCTCTCTCCTACTATTACTTTTATTCTTGGTCTTCAGCTAACTTCAGTTGCTGTAAACTGAGTTCAAAACACAAAAGTAATTAGCTCTCATTTAACACCGCAGTGAGGCGAGGAAGGAAGAAAGTTCAACCATCCCATTCCCAGTAGGCTCAGGCAAAAGCAATCTGCAGCAGCCTTTTCCTAGCTTGTGTGTTCTTCCACATTAATAACTTTTGCCTTCTTGACCACTCTCTAAAGTTGTATAGACACACGTGCCCTGGTTTTCATCTGTGATATGTTGGAGGTATGGAACCATAGTGCCGTAACTGTGTGGTGTGAACGGGTCCAAGAAGAGGCACTAATGCTCTCTGCCAGAGAATGCTCAAGACCTCATGAAACTACAAAACCCAGAATTCCATGGGATGGGACCATGGCATCAAAGTGCTATTGTTGCATAATTGCATAAAGAAGGAGGCTTCTGCAGCACAATCCTCAGCAATAATCTTAATATGCTCATTCAGACCTTTGGAATGTATTTAGGATGTCAGAATGTTTGTCTTTAATTAAATGGTTAAAAAAACCTGGACAAGCTGGCTGGGTGATTCTGGGAGTTGTAGTCGCAAAAAAGCTACTTTCCCAAATTCTATTAAGTTCTCCCTTTTATTGCTTCTTTTCAGTGTGGTTGGGGATTAGAGATTCATTTCTTACCTATTCATTGCCATTTAATTACTCAGTTCCTGTTCCCAGGAGGCTGGGATGGAGGGATTGCAAGTACGAATGGCTTTAATTCCCCCATCTTTTGATTGCAAAATTAAATTGAAAAATAAAGTAGAATTTCACATTAAAAGAAAGAGGAACGAAAGGAAACCAGTAATTAATGCTTCTCTCCTCCAAAGAGAGAAGAGGATTTGAGTAATCCCATGCCCATTGGGCTGCAATGAATCACTAATTCTATCTCTGCACAGAAGGATAGCGATAAAAAATATCAGAAGACACTAAAAGGAAGCTTCTAACTAAAATGGCATGGGGGTCTTTGCTAAAAGAAACTGATTTCTGAGCAGAAAAAAGTTAACTTTTCAGGGTGACAACTTCTTGAAACTCCCAGCCAGCTGGTTAAGGGATTCTGGGATTTATAATCCAAAAAAGTAATTTCACCCAACTCTGTTTCTGAGCCAGTTATTTCCAGCTGATTCTGGAAAAGCAGTAACTCAGCAGTGTTAAAATGCCGGAGTTTGGAAACATTTGGGCTAAGGAACAAAAAGGAAACACTTGCATTTTCCCTCCTGGATGTGGCTTGGCTCACTGCCATGAGTCAGCTCAAGGTGTATTTTTTTTTCTTTTTCTGGAATCAACTTTCTGCAGTGCACCACTTCTCTGGTGTGCCATGGCCCACATTTTGTGAATTCAGCCTTGCCCTTGCCTTGCAACTATGACATGCTCTCCCACAATCCCTTGCAATGGGTAACCTGGCTGCCTCAGAAAGATGGCATCAATGGATCATATAGGGTGGCGTTTGTGGGGGGAGAGGCTGGCACTGCACAGATACATACCCTCCAACCTTGCAGAGATGAAAACTGGTACATGTGTGGCCAAGCAACATCAGAGTGTCAGCAAGATGGACAACGTTTTTTTATGGGGAAAAACACACAAGCCAAGAGAAGCTGCAGTGGTTTACTTTTGCCAGAGTTGAAAAGGGTAAAACTGCGCCCTCCTATTGGACTATATCAGACGTGGCAAATATCGCATCATAATGACACCTAATGAACGTGAAAGGGTGCTCATTTTGCACGATGCCATGCTTTCGCGATTATGTATTGAAAATAAGGAGTTCTTTTTTATTGACAGGCCAAACCATCAATAGATTGGCCATGGAAGTTTCTCTGCCCTGATTGCAAGCGTGTGAAACCGTGCCACATTCTGCTGGCGCAATTCCAGCATCAATGGGCAATCCCTGCCAGAACATTTCCGGGTGAGAATGCAGAAACTAGCTGCTGGATGTTCTTTTTATTAGCTGCCCTGTGTTGCTGGCAAGTTTTTAAGTATGCTTCAGTGCTTGTGTGTTTGTTGTGTTTTTTAATGTTGCTGTTTTTAGACTTTTAAGCATGCTTGTATCTTCTTGCGAGAACTGCTGAGATCTCACGAGAACTGCCTGCCAATATGGAAGTATGGGGCTGCTTTTTTATGCTATTACAGCAACGATTGATATAAAGGGTTCTTTTGCCGGCACACTTATGGCTTAAAATATGGTGGCAAAAGAACGTTTAGAGACTCGTCTGATAAAGTCCATCCTCCCTCCCCGCCGCCCCCGAGTTAACTGAATGTACCTACCGGTACTTTTGCACTTTGAACTCAGTTTGCAGCAATTGAAGTAAACTGAGAAGAAAGGGGAAAACTGGGAAGGGGAGAAAGAAACTGGGATATTTTTAAAGCAGCTGAAAAAAGTGGGAGAGCAGAGGATTAGTTGTGATTGTCCCTTCCAAACTGGAATAGTTGGAGGGTATGCAAATATAGAATATCCAAATGTAAGTGGTCAGGAAGCAGAGCTTGGAGATTTTTACTAAATATCTCCCCCCCATAAAAAAAAAAGTCTTACAGCTTCGTCCACCATCATGGCTTCTGGCTGAGGGATTCTGAGAATTGCATTTCCAAAACCACAACAAACAAACACAGTAAAGTTTAAAAGAGAGTGGAAAAAAAGTATGCCAACCCCACACCCAAAGGCCATGAACAGCAGTTAGAAAACTGAAGCCATTTAAAATTCAAGGATCCACTGAAACAACTGGCAAAATGCTTTTTTAAAGTTTGTGTGTCCCTATCCTGTTGATTTCTCAGTGTTGCTTGGGATAGTGTTCACATAGAGGCCTTCTGAATTTAATTTAGCGGGAAGGAATAATGACGCAAGAGACCAGAATGCCGAAGATGTATTCAAGAAGGGAAACACGATCAATAATGCAAGCCTGAGAGGAAAGGGGTATCCACACTTCACAATTATAGCAGTTTGATAGCGCTTTAACTGTGAAGGCTTCTTCCAACGGAATCCTGGGAGTTGTTGTTTGATGAGTTATTTCTTTGCTAGGGAACTCTTATTCACTCCCCTGAACTCCAATTATTAGACTTCTCTAGAAAAAAATATATTCTTGAATGACTTACAAAACCATAAATCCCAGAATTCCTCAAGATGGAAAACACGACAGCTAAGGTGGTTTCTGGGTATTATAATTGTGCAGTGTACATGGCCAGCAGGGCAAAAAGGGCTGTAGCTAGTTTGGTGGTTGTTTAGGAAAATGTACATCCCATGAGCCTATTATACTTGGTCTTTGGAAATGTAGACTGAATGCCTTTACATGGATCAGGACTTCATTGCATGAAGAACTGCATTCAGTGAAAGTCCGGACCAAAAGTTGTTCCATTTAATGGAGAGGGGGAAAGTTGGGACATGCTCTTCCAGCCGGCCTACTGCAACCCATTTCCCTAGAACAAATCCAATAGGTTAGAAGGACGGTGCCTTTATAATCCACCTAATCTAATCTCTCTCAGTAGATCCCATCCTCTCCTTTCTAAAAACCTCTTTCTCTGTCTTGCTAATCTGGATTTCTAAAGAGATCCTGACACACAGTATATCTGGAAGGAGAGGCTTTCCCTCATCCAAACTACATTCCTAGGCTTAGACTGCAGAAGAAGAAAAATTAAATAAACACTTTTTTAGATGTTAACTAGGATCCAGGGGTGTGTCATTGCCCAGGGAGCAGTAACATCAAATTTGCAAGAACCGTGAAAATGTTTTAGCCCATTTTTAGAATTTCTGTATGTCAAAGTGAGGTGAGAAATGTGTAATCACTTCATTTCACATGAAACAATATATGCTTAAATACCCTAAATGCACCAGATGCTGGCTGATTTTGGAAGCTTAGCAGGGTCCACCCTGGTTGGTCCTTGGATGGAAGATCACCAATAAATACCAGGTGCTGTAGGCTTTATTCCAGAGGAAGGAACTGGCAAAACCACCTCTTTGGATTCCCTGCCTAAGAAAGCTCTATGAAGTTCACGGGGTTGCCATAAGTCAACAGATGACTTGAAGACACACTCACGGGATAGAACAATAATAAACTACAACAAAAGTCTCTCTCTCTCTCTCTCTCTTCCCCGCTCTCGCTGCTCCCAAGGTAACTCTGCCCAACTCTCAGGCTTCAAAATCAAATAGCTGCTGGGGTTCAAACTTGCCCCAAGTCTCATTTTCTCTCCTGACCATCCAAAAATCCCAGAAATCTGTAGTTACTGATTGCTAGAAAAGGACTGTGCACATGCTCAGAAAAAAAACCTTCTCCTCTCTCCTTTCTGCCCTGGATCGCTTGGCATGGCTGGCCCCAGTTGAAGACATTCAGGGGCCCAACTAGGCCAGTGAAAGAGGTCCTGGGGCAGCTAGCTCACACTGAGCCCTAACAACTGCAAAGCTGGCTAGGAGGCCCCTGAGCAAAATGCACATTGCTTTGGGGAGGCTGGGGGAAGGAAGTGGGTTTTATAGAAGGAAATGAAATGGAGGGGACATTTTTGCAGCCGATTCCCATCTGTGGGCTCAGTCCAGGCTGCATTGCTGCACCAGAGCAGCAGAAGCGATTCGGCTGGCTGGCCTGCCACTCAGAGCTGGTTGCAGCTCTGGAGCTGAGCTGAGGTTACTTGAGTTCGTTGACTGCCAGTAACCCTCCTGTCTGCCTCTCTGCTCAGCAGCTGCGAACCCAGCTCAGCACTGAGAAGGCGGACATCCGTTTTCTCTGCAGGATTTTTCCAATTTTTTTTTCTGAGCCACATGGCTGATGGGCTCTGCCCCTCCACCACCATCCCCAACAGGGCCAGCCAGCATCCTCACCTGCCTCCATCCAGAAGGAGAGAGCCTGCCTCCCAAGCTACCCACCCTTTCCCTGTGCAATGCAGCACCAGTGAGGGGATAGACTCTTTTGTTACCCCCCACCCCACCACGACTTCCTGGGGGTGCACCGTGGTTGTAGGGGATCGATCACAGGGGTGGTGGGTGGGTTGTGCATGTCCGCAATACCTCTGCACATTGCTCAGTGCAAAGTGTGACTGGCGTGCGAAAATAAGTCAGGTTTTTTGCACTGGGGGAAACCCAGGTCAATGCTCATGCGCAGTCCAATGAACCAAGCAAGGTATAAATAAAACAGCCAGGCAGAGCTGAGCAGAAAAACCCTGTAGTTCATTCAGGAACACTCCCATGGGTTCTTTCCACACCTTCAGCCTTGGGCCATCAGGTGTTTTGTCCCATTGGTCTGTTTAGCTTGTAAGTCTAATCCACAGAAGCAAATTGGTTTGGGGGCTGCTGCCATGGCCTCTCAACCACAGGATGTCTCATTCAACAGATACATCTCGAAGGACTGCAGCCTCCTGAGAAGCCAGCTCCTTCCAGAGGGGCTGGACACTGGAGAATCAGAGAATCAGAGAACTGGAAGAGACCACAGGGGCCATCTAGTCCAACCCCATTCTGCCTTGCAGGAATACCCAATTAAAGCATTCCTGACAGATGGCCATCCAGACTCTGCTTTAAAAACCTCAAAGAAGGAGACTCCACCACACTCCCAGGCAGCAGCACATTCCAGTGCCAAACAGCTCTTACCATCAGGAAGTTCTTCCTAATGTTTAGGAGGAATCTCTTTTCTTGGAGTTTGAGTCCATTGCTCCGTGTCCTAGTCTCTGGAGCAGCAGAAAACAAGATTGCTCCATCCTCAGTATGACACCCACCTCCATCGCTCCCTTGTCTCAGGGAACTGTGGTGCTGTGAGAGAGAGCAAAGGCAACTTTGGGCAGGGAATGTTCTGCCCCCTCACCCAACAAGATTTTCTTGGAGGGAAGTCCTCACAATTAAACCAGCACAGCTTGATTCTGATACCGTGAAGGCCCGGTAAATTGGGCTGAGACCAATGAAGGCCTGATTGTGATACTAGGGAAGTCAAGGGAAGATTGCTTTGTGGACACTACTCCCAGGGAGTATTGCCAGCTCTCAGGACCTGGCCCTACCCTGGCCCTCAGGGTGGGGTGAAGAATCTTAGAGTGAGAGTGCTGCCTTGAAAACTGCATGTGTAAATATTTCCTCATTTGTTCAACTTGGTAGTTTTTTATTTGACTTGCCTACTTTGTGCAACTGTGGTTGACACTTGATGTATCATTCTTAATTACCACATTACACTTTTATAGCACTATTATTCCACTTTAACTGCTGTGTTTGCCTCCTGTAGAATTCTGGGGTTTGTAGTTTAGTGAGGCCTAAGAGCTCTCTGGCTAAGAATGCTAAATGCCCCTTCCCTAAACTGCAAATCCCAGGATTCCACAGAGCAGTTAAAGTGGAATAATAGTGCTTTCACAGTAGTGCAATAAGGCCCTTAATGACATCAACAGGGCCACCTCTATGGCATCACCAGGGACTATCTCTAGGTCTTAGGTTTTGGCCCCAAAATACCAGGGTCTAGGATGATCTTATCCTGGCAAGCCTATTCTTTCGTACAGAGTCTACACAGTTTCCACCAAACCCTACAGGAGACAAGAGTAACCAGGTTAGAACAGAATTTGGCCAAAAGTATTTTTTAAAGGCTGCAGAAAGGGTGATTTCATCAATCGGGGACAGATGATGTCAGCCATTAACAGACAACAGTCCTGTTCACATGACGGCTTCTTAGATGTACACCCTGTCTTGCGATGACTCCTACAATGACGTTGGTCCCTTGGCAGAAAAGATGGGCCTATGAATCATAGCCTTGGTCCACCAGCTATGGCCTATAGTGACCAACAGTATAGATGTCACAAGGCTTCACAGGTGGCCATCTTTCCTCGCCTCATCGCCTTGGATCCTCTTAACTGGTGATGGCAGAAATTGAGCTTGAGACCATCTGAACCAGAAGGAACATGCACTGATCTCTACGCCATGGATCTATCGAAGGCTAAACTTAGAAAACTCTTTTGGGACTCTTTTGGATGACAACTCCAATCATCCCCAGCACAATTATACACAGATAATAGAAACTATAGACAACCATTATGGTGTAGTGGTTTGAGTGTTGGACTGTGACTCTGGAGACTGGGGTCAAATCCCCGCTCAGACATGTAAACCTACTGGGTGACCTTGAGCAAGTCACACTTTCTCGGCTTCAGAGGAAGGTAAAGGCAAACAGGCCCTCTGAACAAATCTTGCCAAGAAAACCCAGTGAAAGGGTTGCCTTAGGGTCACCAAAATTAGAAATGACTAGAAGATAATAACAACAACAGAAACTATATACTGCCATTCGCAAAATAATAGATTTGTTTATTACAGTGATTCTTAACCTTTTCTTTACCAGGGACCCTCTTTAAATATATTTTGTTGCCATGGACCTCCAAGACTCAACTCAAGATTTAAAACAACAACTACTACTATTAATAATAATAATATTACACCATCCGTTAAACCTCCCCTCAGAGGCACTGGAGGAGGAGGGAAGACTTTTCTCCTGTTTCTTCCTGCATCTTTGTGACTGGAGTAGCCTTCAAGCCTTCCCAGACCCCCTGGGAAGACATTGCATACCTCTGGTTTATTCCATATTGCATGGTTGAGGAAGGTAAGAGGTATCATCCAAAACATCTAAAGGGGCCTAAAGTCTGGCTTGGACTGAAGTTGACTGAAATTTCTGGGACCCAGGATTATCTGGGCTTTCAACCCAAAATGTCAGGAGTGTAAAAAGTGCAGATTGTGAGCTGTATGTGGTTTTCAAGACTCCCAAGGACCCCTGGGCATCTTTGTAAAATTTTGCCATTTTTGGCCCCCTAAAATTTCCAGTTTATTTCCTAGTCCTTTTTTAAAGGCCTCTCCTGGGTCTGAAACATCCTATGGGAAGGCACAAACTTGGCAGAATGGCCTCTTCCCAATTCTTTGCTGGAATGGGGACATTTTGATTTTTTTTAAAAAAGTAAAACAAATTCTTGAACAGAAGGGGTGATTCATGGTCCAGAACCCCTGGCACTTGCCCACACTGGTCATAAGGGAGCCAGCCTTCCTCCCCACCTTTGTTTGTCAACTTTGAGAGCACTGGAGCAAAGCAAGGGCCTCGGGATCCTACCACCATTCAAGCACAGACAAGCTCGTTCCACCAAACTCTCTGAAAAACAGGCCTCAAATATTTCTATGAGTTCTCCTTCACTTTCCCCTTAGGGAGAAGCCAAATCTCTCACAAATACCTTGACCTGGGGTTGAGAGGAGGGGAAAGCTGTATTTCTAAATCCTAATGTTCGGTATTATGTTGGGCTCTTCCAGATTGATTTTAGGAACCATAACTTCCCACGAGAGAGCTTCTTGGTTTTTGCTGATTGTTGTCACCTCCGGATCTATTCATTCCATTTTATTTTTGCAGGTGGGGCTGTTTTCTTGGATCTGCATTAAGACTCTTCCTATGTTTTTTGTTTTGTTCTGTTTTAAGTACTGTATGTGATTTAGTTTGTTGAGGTGGTTCTATGGTCTGAAGTGCAAATTTTCTCCTCTCTGATTTAATTTTTTTAAGAGTTGTAGTTTATCATGCAAAAGTGCCATTTCACCAACGCACTATATTATCTAAACAAACAAACAAACAAACAAACACACACAAATTTAAAAAGAAATAGAAAGGCACAAAAGGTACTCTTTTTTTGCTTTCAGAATTAAAAAACAACAACACTTGAGGATGGGAATACTGTATAGTATTGCAGCGGGAAAATAGTTTGGGACAATGGAATTATCATAAAGTTGGAAGAGGCCCCATGGGAGTGGGGGGGGGTCCTACCCCCACTCAATGCAGGACCTCCAACAAGAGCACCTCCAGCAGGAAGCTGTCCAGCCTCTTTTCAAAATGTCCGGAAAAGTAGACCCCACCACGGACTTTTTCAGATGATACTTACCGCGCAAGGAGGTCTCAGGAGAGGCACGGCGCTGTTGCGTGGCAGGGAGTCCTTTTCGGATGCCGCCATCCCTCTTCCGAAATCATTGGTGTCACTTCCATGAAGGATTAGAAGGGGCTGCACCATATTTGGCCATTTTTTACTCACAGGCAACTTCCGTGATTAAACTATGGTGTGGACTCTTCCAATTCTTCACGTAAGTGACACCAATGATTTTGGAAGAGGGACGGCAGCGTCCGAAAAGGACCCCCTGCTGCGCAACAGTGTAGTGCCTCTCCCGAGACCTCCTTGCGCGGTAAGTATCGTCGGAAAAAGTCCCACCTCTCTAGGCCATTGGCTCCATCACCCAGCTGCTATTACTGCCAAGATGTTCCTTCTAATGTCCAGTCAAAATCTACCCTCCTGTAACTTCAAACCAGTATACCTTTTCCTACCCTCTGGGGCAGCAGAGAACAGAACTGTCCCCCCCACATCTCTGTGACAGTCCCTTAGATATTTAAAGATAATCTCACCGCTCAATCTTCTGTTCCCCAAGCTGAACGTGCCCAACCCCTCTTTATATTTTAAAAAGCTCCAAGAACTATAGCAACAAATGCTACAACCTCCTGACACATTCATTCTGTCTGGAGCACACCCTAGATTCTAGCAATCTGTATTGCTTCAAGAGCCCCCTTTTAAAATTTATTTGATGTGGTGGGGTCTCAGGGGACCACAAAAGGGAGACTGGGGCCACACGCAGCCCACTGCCCACGCTTCCTCCACCTGGGTCTGGAGGCAGGGATGGTGTTGCAAAGCTGCCTTCAAGGGCTTTGCAAAGTCAGTTCCAAGAGGGATTAACATGGATCTGTCCAGCTTAAGCAGAGCAATACCTCCTCCAGCTCAGTGATAGAAGAAACAAAGGCTGACTCTCAGGTCCTTCCAAGCCACTCACTCTTCCCTTTCCCCCAAGCTCAAACAATGGGAGAAAGAAGGACGAAGCACTAGAGTGCAGGATTGCACCCACTTTTACCAAGCTCTGGGTCTGATGTCAGTGGAGGCAGATAACAAATTCATTGCAGCAAAATATATAACGGCATGTGTGTAAACATGCATCCAAGTTATATTTCCCAGGGCCATGGTTAGGGTTGCCAGATCTCAGGCTACAATTCACAATGTTTAATTGATCTCTTGCTGCCCCACCTCTTGGGGGTGGGGGGAAGCTATGTATTTACAGGTCCCCCACCGTATCCCCAATATCTGCAGTTTCAATTACCTGAGAGACACAAAATAAGGGACATATACCATAGAGTTGCACTGGAAAATGCCTAGGGGGTGTCCTTTCTAGGAATCGCTTCATCTTCCAACATAACTCTATGGTATGTTTGTACAGGAAGTCCTTTATTTTAATAGGGTTTGTTATTATCTGTGGTTTTCCTTATACACAGTAAATCCAGGAACGTATCCCCTGAGGATACAGGGTGCGACCTGTACTTAGTTAACTTCCTTTTTCCCTCTAGTCATTGTGGCATCAGGGCTCACCCTCCACTCTACTCTGCATTCACCTTCAGGCTCAAAGCCAGTAGGCTAGATTAAATGTCCCTTATCCCAGTTTCCTTGTTCCTTAATAATCCCTTAATTTCATCTTGGTCTAGGAGCAGCCCCTTTATACCTAAGATTTCTGTCTTAATTTCCAAATAGGAAAATGTGTTTCTCTCTCACTCACTCTCTTTCTCTCTGTGTATTTGAATGACAAGCTGTGTGCAATTGTGGTTGGGGCTTAATGCATAATGCTGAATGACATCCCTAGTTTTATGTTTTAGCCTAGAAACCTCAGGGCCTGGGATGATCCTTGGTGAATGAATCAAGGCACCCCTTCCTTTCAGCACATGTCTAAAAGAATGCTCAGTGAAGGCACTCCAAGTTCCCAGACAGCAAGATTTGGTCTTGGAGGGGCAGGAAGCACACCAACCAAACCCTCTGCCTGTGGGTATTTGGACAGAGGAACGTTGGCACAAGACATTTCCCAAAAAGTGTGGCCAGTGTGCCACTCCACCACAAGGAAAGCAGCAGTGCCATACAAGCAAGTACCTGAGCTGAGCTCTATTATTTGTAGAATCATAGAATTAGAAGAGACCACAAGGGCCATCTAGTCCAACCCCGTTCCGCCCTGCAGGAACACACAATCAAAGCACTCCTGACAGATGGCCATCCAGCCTCTGTTTAAAAACCTCCAAAGAAGGAGAATCCACTACACTCCCAGGCAGTGGATTCCACTGCCAAACAGCTTTTACTGTCAGGAAATTGTTCTTATTTATTTATTTATTTATTTATACCCCACTCTTCAGCCACAAGGCTATCAGAGCGGCTTACAAATTGTTTTAAGCAATAGCAATTTACACATCTAAGTGGGAACAATCTCAAAAGCAGGAGGAGTTTAAGTTTGCTCCTAAGGATATTAAGGGCTGTCATAGTTAGCCACCAGGCTCTTGCTTAGATTTTAGAGGGGAAGCAGTGTGTCCATCTTTTGTAACTTTCCCTAATAATAAACCTAATGTTTAGGTGAAATCTCTTTTCCTGGAGTTTGAACCCATTGTTCCGTGTCCTTGTCTCTGAAGCAGCAGAAAACAAGCTTGCTCCATCCTCAATATGGTATCCCTTAAAATATTTAAACATGGGTACCAAGTCACCTCTTAACAGCCATTGTGGTTTTTGATTTTAAGTAAGTGGGTTTGCAAGTGCCTGTCACCCGACATCCCTGAGGTACAAGTGAAACCATCTTTAGGACAGAGAGAATTTCCATTTCAGAAAAAAGACAGATGAGGATTCTTTCAGAATGGTTTAAAGAAACTGGAGTTCCTGCCAAGCACTGTTAGAGGGCTAAAATAAGGCATAGCCCCTCCCTCCAAATTCGAATTCTGCCTCCCCCATGAAATTTTCCTTTGTCTTCAAATGTCTAGCATTTCAGGGAGAGAGAGAGAGAGAGAGACTGAAACTCAAACACACCACAACTCTTCTTCCATTTGCTGTGTCCACATTCCCTGGGTACCACTTTATCTGTCCCTTTGCTTTCGGTGCCCAAATTGTATTTCTAGATGCTGAGCTGAAGTGTTAAGTTACTGCAATGCTAGGCATTGGGAAATGTCATTTGGGAGGACAGAAGTCTTATTGGGGAGCAGTACCCACTCTTCCCGTTGCTACAGCCCTGGTTTTCTGCAATATAGTTGCCTGGGTTTCCCCGCTTGTTGCTGCAACTTGTTCCATTCTTTGGGAGGCTGTTTGTAGCAATATTTTGGATCTGCACTGGGGCTTTTTCAAAGTTTTTTTTTTTTTTTAACAGGGCTATTTTCCCCTAATTTTATGTAAAATGTAACTCTCTCTGTGTGTGCGTGTGCCTCCATTTCACCTATTGGCTTACGGTAGCCCCACGCATTCCTCAGGGTTTTCTTTGGCAAGGAATCTTCAGAGGTGGTTTGGTCAGTTCCTTCCTCTGAAATACAGCCTACAGCACCTGGGATTCGTTGGCAGTCTCCCATCCAAATACTAACCATGGCTGGCCCTTCTTAGCTTCCAAGGGCAGACAGGATCTGGTGCCTTTGAGGTATTTAGGGCTATGTGTGTGTTTGTATGTGCTTTCAAGTCGCCTGTTGACTTGCGGTGACCCCATGAATATCATTGGGTCTTCTTAGGCAAGGAATCCTCAGAGGTGTTTTTGCCAGTTCCCTCCTTTGAAACAGAGCCTACAGCACTTGGGATTCATTAGCAGTCTCCCATCCAAGTACCAACCAGGGCTGACCCTGCTTAGCTTCCAATATCAGATGGAACCTGGTCCCTGCAAATGTAACCATACGTCTGACAAATAAGACTGAAAATTTATACACCAAATTTTGTTATATACAGGACAGTAATATGACTGCTTTTTTGCAGTATGATTATATTTATATGTACAGTACTTCCTTTAAAAAATGAAAATGAAAGTCCATTTTCCTGATCTACAGGTGAGCTATTAAGGAGTTCCTGGAGAAGTAATCTGGAGTGCAAAACAATAAGCACCCTCCTCTTACCATTTCAACCTCACCTTTTCCAAACTCAACACTTCCCTTTCACTCCTCCCGGCTCTGTTTTCTTCTGATTTTGGGGGGCTGGGGGCTGGCACCCCATTAAGAGGAGCTCATTAAGGCAGGCCACCACCTACCACCTTCCCAGGTTTTCTGCAGCACTGATTTATATGCGAGGAGCACTAGAGCCGCCTACGCAGGATAACATTCCCCGGAGAGCTCAGAGAGAAAGAAAGGAAAAGAAAGACACCTAAGGTTGGGGCACGAAAGGGATGCTAAATTTATCTCCTTATTCATGGGCTTTTTTTGCCATCCTGCAAGGCCTTGGCTGTTCACAAGGATAGAGTAAACTCAAGAAAATTCAAGGTAGACCTTTGAGTGTGGAATCCCATCCCAGATCTAGAACTCTGTGGGATCTGGGATTTTACTTCCTGGGGCCCATCTACACAAGGGGGGGAAAATCCAAAATATTTCATAGTATTGGCATCTTGCTGCAGCAGCAACATGTCTAAATGGTTTTTCTGGTCTCGGTAGCGCCCATAAGTCTCACATTCCATATGTTGGCTGTGAGTGATTTACTCACATTAATTCTTCACCACCACCAGGTTTGTTTTTTTTTTAAAGTTATCCCAAGGTGCGCTGGTGTGATAGAACGATTCTCCAATTTTATAAGAAAGCAAAACAGAAAATATTGATCCCTTTTTATTGCCTTAGGGAGTGATCGCTAAGGTGAAAATCCAACATGGCGGCAGCGGGTGCTTGCCTTCCTTGTAAGCCCCACCTCTGCTCTCGCCCAGCCAATCAGCTTTGTCTTTCCCTTTGAGTTTTTTATTGTTCAATAGACTAAGGAGATTTTCAGACCTGCAAAATCCAGGCTTGCCGCGCGAGCAGCCTCCCGAAACTGCTGCGCGGCAAGGCTCTACTTCGGACGACGCTGTGCCTCTCGCGAAACCGTCCGTGTCACTTCCGTGAAGCTTGGGACGGCTCCGCGCCATATTTCAATCACGGGCAACCTCCGTGATTGAAATATGGCGCCGAGCCGTCCGAAGCTTCACGGAAGTGACACGGACGGTTTCGCGAGAGGCACAGCATCGTCCGAAGTAGAGCCTTGCCGCGCAGCAGTTTCGGGAGGCTGCTCGCGCGGCAGACATGCATTTTGGCATGTCTGAAAATCTCCTAAATGAGCAAAAATGTGCACCCACCTCGCAGTTTGTGAAAAAGTACAGGGAAATCTGCAAAAGCTTTTATCCCGTTGTTTTTGCTGTTTTACCCCCCGCCTTCCAAATGGTGTGGATTGATGCTGGCTCCCATTTAGACAGGTAGGATTCCCAGCAAATTCCAAGAGGGGTATTTTCACCATTTAGACGGGCCCCTAGCTTCAAAGGTGGTGTTACAGCTTGACAAGATTACTTTCTTGGACTCACAGGCAGCTGGTGGTGGCCGTGGCCATGTCAGGGGTGGTGAATCCAATTCATCATTTAACCTAGGTTTGAAAGGCTCTCTCCAAAGTGCTGAACTCTGCCCAAATAAATTCAGTACCTTGGATAGCTCTTTGAAAGTTAGTGGAAACTTGGAATGTATTAATCCTCCCACCAACATGCAGACTGCCAGCTGCCACTGCCACTGTCATGCTGCCCTCCAGAAATTGCTGGACTACAACCCCCAGCATTCCCTACCACTGGCTCTTCTGGTTAGGGCTGCTGGGAGTTGTAGTCCAACAGCACCTGGAGGACCACATATTCATGTTTCTGCACTAGATCAATACAAAGCACTCTGTCATGCCATTCAGCTCCTGCTCCATGCTCTACAACGCAGGTGGGAATCACAGGGCCTCTCAGAAATTGTTGCACTGCAATTCCTAGCAGCCTTAGCCAACAGAGCCAAGGGTGAAAGATGCTGGGAATGGATAAAAAACACCCCCAAACCATTAAACATGTAGCTGTTTGGTATTCCCCAACCCCAGAAAAGAATAGCCTGTTTTTGTCCAGAAGTTAAAAAAGGAAGTGATGTCACATCACTTCCAGGTGGCCCAGAATGCACCTGCTTGGGGCAGATGGGTGAAAACTGGCCAGCATCCCCAGTACAGTTGCCCCTACATGTACATGTACATTGATTCAGTGGGTCTGACTCTAGTAGGGACTAAGAAGTGGATTTAAGCCAATGACTGTGTTCGCAGTCTAGGGGTGCTCCTTGACTCGTCACTCCTGATGACAAATCAGGTAAATGCGACAGTCAGGAGCGCTTGCTATCAGCTTCGGCTGATACGCCAGCTGTGCCCTTTTCTGGAAGTAAGGGATCTTGAGACCGTTGTACACGCGCTGGTAACCTCACGTCTTGATTTCTGTAATGCACTCTACATGGGGCTACCCTTGTGCTTAGTTCGGAAATTACAGCTGGTACAAAATATGGCAGCCAGGCTAGTTTCTGGGACATCTAGGAGGGACCACATTACTCCGGTTCTGAGGTCCCTCCACTGGCTGCCTATCAGCTTCCGGGCCCAGTACAAGGTGTTGGTTATCACCTTTAAAGCCCTAAATGGCTTGGGCCCAAGCTATCTCAGGGACCGCCTTCTCCCTTATAATCCTCCCCGCGCTCTCCGGTCCTCTGGGAGGAATTTGTTGCAGCCACAAAGACCTAGGCTGGCGACCACCTCCCAGAGGGCTTTCTCGGCTGTTGCCCCCAAATTGTGGAACGGCCTGCCGGATGAGATCCGCCTATTGACATCATTAGACAGCTTTAAAAAGGCTGTCAAGACGGTTCTCTTCAGGCAGGCTTTTCCAGAATAGCTAACCCCGGCTTCAGGAACCCCCTCCGGAGGTTGCTTCTGGACCTCCAAACTGATGCTGCTTGCTCGAAAGGGTTTTTAATAAATTGTATCATATATTGATTTCAATTTGTATTAATTTAATAATGTTTTAAGGGGGGGAAGGGATTTTGAGTTGTTTTATACTGTGTACTATTTTATTGTTGTAAGCCGCCCCGATTGCTCGCAGAGGGGCAGGATATAAACAAATATTATATTATTATTATTATGTGTTGAATAGGCAGGAAACAGTGGCTGAACATTATGGGAGTGGGGGATAGAAAACAGCGCAAAAGAAGGAGTGGCATGGAGCATCATGGAAGAAAGATGAGCAAAATGGTGAAGAGGAGGGTTGTATGTTGCTGTGATTTATTGCAGGTGCTTTTTGTTCCCTGTGATCTGCCCTATTCAACCAAACACCCAAGTCACCCATTTCACGTTCAAGAAGGAAGAGAGATTCGCACAAGCAGTCTCTCCTAGCCAGCCAGCAAGGAGACACGCCTGTTCTTGTGACTCAGAAGCAGATGCAGCTCAGCGGGTACATTAGTCACAATTTCTGCAGACAGTTTTTTCCCTCCATTACGTTCTGGTTAGAGGGGGGCACAGTTCTCCCTTGCCCAGGCACACATCATAGGTAAAATATGGGTGCGCATGCATGGCTCTGTACGTGTGCACAGCCATGGGTGGGTACAGTAGGAGTGGGGAAAGTGTGAGCTGTGGATGATATCTGGTCCCCGAACCCCACTTTTATGGCCCTGCCAGTCTTCCAAGCTCCCTTATTTATTTTTTAAAAATTGGGAGGCATGAGTTTTGGGTGCTTTCCCCCTGGAAAACTATTCCTAAATGCCAGAAACTAGGCAGAAAAATGGCAATGTGTAATCCCCCACATCAAGGCCCTTCCAACTTTTTTCCCCCCAGCCAAAGCCTACTACAACATGGTGGCTGGAAGTCTTGCAATGTCAGTTCTGGTGTGTCGGGAAGAACCAGTCTACCTCACAAGGTGCAGATCACGGTGGCAAAAATTGTCTGCCATTCCCATATAAGATAATATGTGCATGCATGATATGTATTAAATAGCATATAATACGTACAGCCGTGCCTCAGTTAACAAAGCCTCTGATAAAGAAGTTCCTTTTTACAAAATATTTTTACACCTACCTAGTACCCTTTTCCACCTCATCCTTTGTCTAGCTGGAAACCTTTTTAGCAGGATTAGCATTTGGGAGCATGGACTGAAGAAACATAGACTTTCAGTGTCAGGTAAATAATGCAACAAAAGCTTCATCTAGGAAATAATGGGATTCTTCTGTAACCAGTTCTATTGTAGCAGTGTGTGTTTGTCTATACGAGGGAAGGTAAACAGCAGCTGTCTGCTGATTCCCTTACTGAGCATCCATAAACAGCCAAACTCAGAGTAAAAGGGAAAGCAGAGAAGCCTGCCTTTACCTGCTCCCCCCAGCATGTTGAGAAAAGGATAGACCTGTACGTTTGGCCACCAAAAAGGGAAACCATAAGAAAAACAGAGGCTGTTGAAAGGAAATATCATCATTGGATACATTTCAGAAGAGACCTTCAAGTGGTCTCTAGAAGGTTCAAAATGTTTTTGTTTAGTTCTGCAAGGTTTACCCAACCTGTTTGTTTCATTTCATATGTGTGTATTGTTAGTTTTAGGAGGAAGCATTTGCTGAAACATGCTAAACTTCTCTTTTCTTGTTTATGGCTTAGGAAACTATCCCTATTCTTTCCACGTTACAGAAGGCCCTCCGTATCCACAGGTTCTGCACCAATTGATTCAACCATCTACAGCTTGAAAATATTTGGTGGGTGGGGAGAATTCCAAAAAGCAAAACTTGCTGTTCGTCATTTCATGTAAAGGACACAGTTTTATTATGCCATTGTATGGAGGACCATCGCCTCCCAAAAATAGTACTCTACGGTGAACTCGCCACGGGTCAGCATAAGAAGGGTGCTCCCAAAAAGTGATACAAGGACTCCCTGAAACAACATCTCAGGCTCGGCCAAATTGATCACCAACAATGGTCCACCCTGGCCTCACATCGGGAGGCATGGAGACGCACTATCCACAATGCTGCAGCCTTATTTGAGAACTCACGCCGAACAAGTCTTGAAGAGAAATGACAACGCAGAAAGAACCACAACCCGGAAATACCACCCAAGGAGACCTTCTATTGTGCCTTCTGAAACTGAACTTGTCTATCTCGGATTGGCCTTTTTAGTCATCAGCGCACTTGCAGAAAGCGCGGGATAAGTCCTTCCTTAATCTTTGTTTGCAAAGAAAAGCCAGAGAGAGAGTATATAATGGGACTTGAGCATCCACAGATTTTGGTATCCACAGGGGGTTCTGAAACAAAACCGCAGCGGAGACAGAGGGGCCAATGTATTTCTCCGTCTGGTACCAAAGAAGTCATGCTGAAGAACATGTCTACTTTGTTAGCTGTGGTACACCCTGTCTGTCCGCATGCATGCACATTTGCATCCACATGCATGTATATAAGTTTGTGTGCGAAATTATTCCATAAGGGAACATGGGAGCAGGGAGGAGAGACAAATCAGATAGCCTGATCCACAAGTGCTAAGGCAAATATCAGCCTCCAAATGGGACCTTCCCCCTTGTTTGAGGATCGGCATCATACCCAGAGAGAGCCAGCATGGTGTAGTAGTTTTAGTGTTGGACTAGGATTCTGGAGACGAGGGTTTGACTCCCCGCTCAGCCATGGAAACCCAATGGTTGACCTTCAGCAAGTCACATTCTCTCAACCTCAGAGGAAGGCAAAGAACAAATCTTGCCAAGAAAACCCTGGAGAGGGTGGCCTTCAGGTTGCCATAAGTCGGAAGTGACTCGAAGGCACACAACAACAGCAGCAGCAGCAACAACAACAACAAACCATGTCCAGAGCCCCTCACCTCTCTTCCGCCAACAGGAACCCTCGCGGACGGAGTATGACAGGTCAATGAACTCAATGTCTACAGCGGAGCGCTTGGGCAGATGGGAGAACCGCTGGGCTTCTGTGATGTGGTTCTCCACCTTCTTCAAATGGGTGGTCAAAAGGGGAGCGTCTGCTGCCCCAGAGTTGCAGACGGGGTCTTCCAGGGCAATGGAGACACAGGTGGGGTCGAGGGTCTTCTCAGCCATAGCCACCGGACTGTGAGCGGAGAGGCACAAGGGAGTTCAACAACAACAAAAGGAGAAATTGTCAGGTCAGAAGGGTGTTCCTACCAGACACACTTCCAAAATATGGAGGAAGTAGACCAAAGGGCTTACTGCCTGTCAAGGTAAAGTGGCAGTGCAGCCCTACTGTTAGGCAGCTATCAAATGTTATGACTGGTCAATATGTTTGTTCATTACTACATTTATTATTGCTTTCTTTTTAATGACAAGGAGAAGGTATCTGTGGGATTTTCTGCCACAGGGACCAAAATAACTTCGCTGCCCTTGGCTCCTGTGACCCTTAGTGACTTGGGGAGGGGGATATACTATACTGCTTCAGGTAGCAAACTATCCTGGGCTGACTGATGGCAAGAGGTATTTTCTTTGCTTTGAGGAAAGGTAACAATAGTTATCCCTGCCCCTCCCTGTTCTCTCTCATCCGCACATATGCACACATTTCCCCACACTCTGGACTATAACTTTCATCATCCTCAGCCAGCATGACTGGATAATAGGAATTGTAGTTTAAGACACCTGGAGAGGGTACTAGATTGTGGAAGAGTGGGTTCTATTCTTCCACGGCTTAAGAGAGAAAAAGAAACAGGATGGAAATATAGGAAACAGCTTCTTTGCTCTCTCCTATTCCAGGTAAATAACCGGCCTTGTTATGTCTCCATTTTTGATTTTTGGAGATGTCTCGTCATAATATCACTAGTAGTATACATTTGTTTTTATTTTATTTAAAATATTTTTGCACAGTCCAATGACATTTTTAGGATAGTGTCCAACAAAACAGTGTTGTTGTTGTTTAAATGCATTTTTTTAAAAATGTAAAACTCCAGAAAGTAAAGGCAATATATATATATATATATATATATATATATATATATATATGGAATTAAAAACATGTCCATGATTAAAAGCCTGGGACAATCTAAAAAAACCTTTCATGTTGCATTTAAAAGATATCAACATTATTGCTAATGGAGTTGAAATTTTATTGCATGTCTTTTATTGCCCTTTGTCCCTGATCCTCACATGGCCAAGAAGGGGCGTGGCTTCTGCCTGCATTGAGATCCCTCTAGAGACCATCTTAACTGACAACAAAGTAATATCTGAGCCAGAATGTAGCCCTGTGATTCTAACATTTCCACCACCACCCCATGTGATTTTTAACATCTTTGTCTGATAAAGAACCCAGTGATGTTTCAAAAGCTTGCATGATGCATTTTCTGCATTTGGGTTGGGCAAACAAATTTTGTAAATTTTGCATTTGTAACGTTAGCATAAGATAAGGCAAGAGACTTCCACAAGTGGTGGGGACACCACCAAGGAAGCTCCGTCTCTGGTCATCCAGTCCTTAGCCAGGGAGGCTCTGTTGAGCAGAGAATGGGTGCATCTTGTCTCTAGTGCACATGCTCTTCTGTGAGTGCACATGAGCATTAAGGCACCATGCAATACAGAGCGGAGCTTGGCAGGACTGGGAACTGGACAACAACTCCCCAAATCCAGTCCACATGGCCAGATTTTGTGGGGACTTGGGGAGTTGTAGTCCAAAAAAAGGACCATTTCCAAGCTCTGGTACCCAGCTTGCTGTTTCAGGTACCACTGCTGCTTTTATCAAATTGATGGTTGCCAGCTACAAACAAACTAAAACAAAACCCTCACAGCTGAATTGAAAAGCTAAGGTGAAAAGGGGCATAAACTCCAAGATGCTGGCACCAGCAGTGGTGCTGGGAGCCTTACGTGGTCAGAGAGGATATGTAGGGGAGAATAAAATGGCACATCAACACGTTTAATGCCCCCAAATCCTGCACATACAACCCTTCAAGCAGGGCTAGACCCCCTCATCTTAAATTGTCAAGGCAAAACATGGCAGGGGGTTGGACTGGATGGCCCTTGAGGTCTCTTCCAACTCTATGATTCTATGATTCTATCAATGCATGATGCCAACTTTACAAATACAGTAGGACCCCCATATCCACTGATTCAGTATCCACTGATTCAATTACCCATGAGATCCAAAACAGAACACCTACCATAGAGTCTTCCTAGAAAATATGTCCTCTCTAGCCATTTTCTAGGTCCTCCAAGGCAACTCTATGTTTCAAACCGGAAGTCCCATTATTTTCAATCGTGTTTACTATTATCCACAGTTTTCAGTATCCACCCCCCCCAGAACCAATCTCCAGTGGATACGGGGGTCCTATAGTATTGAACTAAGACTCTACACCAAATCAGCCCCCTCTCCCCACCTCTACAGGTATTTTCCATCTTTTCCACTTTTCTGCTGTTTTAAAAAGGGAACCTGACACTTCTCCCCTCCTCTGGCAGCCTCCCTCACTACACAAATCCATTATCTCCTGTTTACTGGGGATGGTGGGACCCGCACTCCCGCAAACCTGAAGGGTGTCCAGGGACATAGCTGATCTATACAATTATGCCACTTTGATTCCACTTTAACTTGCCATGACTCCATCTTATGGAATCCTGGGATCTGTAGTTTGCTGAGGGACTCAGAATCCTCTGCTAGCTCACGGGAGCGGACTAAAGCTCTCTAGACATCCCTCCCCAAACTGCAAATCCCAGGATTCCATTAGGTGAAGCCATGGCAGTTAAAAGTGGCATCAAACTGCTAGAAGGTTGCAAGCTGGATATACTGTAACCCCAGGCCTTGGCCATCTGGAGATTCTTCCTGGGTGGTTTTACTGATCCTACTCTGTGATTCTGGAAAAAGACAGAACTTCTAAGGGATTTAAGCAGAGTGGGTTTCTAGTCTGGAGAGGGCCTAACAGCTGTGGGCAACCCTCCCTTCCCTCTCCCAAGCTCAGCGCATGGCCCCAGGGCTCACTCACTTGCAACTCTTTTTTAACCTACATTTTTGGAGCATTGCAGCTTCCCCTGAAACGCCTCTTGCAAGGAGAACAGGCAGTGGCACAGTGATCTAAGCAGTGCCTTTCCTTCGGATGAGCTGACAACTCACCTTGGCATAATCAGCTAAGGCTCTGCCCATTTCCTGGCAGGAGGCTTTCTCTCCAACTCCCCTTCTGCCCTTCACTCCATCCCAGAATTCAAATTGCATTAAGCCCTCTCCCTGAATTGGATACAAGAGCATCCACTCCACATATAGACAGGTTCTTCCTCCAAATATTCCTTCCAGAAGAGAAGAGATGCCAAGGGAAGGAAGGAAGAAAGGGGAGGGGAGGGGAGGGGGAGATCTCCAAATGCCCCCCTTCCACCTCATTTAAAACCGCATGTGATTATGTCGCAGGAATGCTTTTATTTCTGGTGAGCTCCTGAATGCTGCTAAAATAAGAAGCTTTCTTGCAATTTGATCACAGTGGGAGCAGGACTTGATCCTCTGCTATACAATGCCTTACTTCCCCCATCCCTCCAATTTTTTATCCTCCAGATGTGTTGGACTACAGCTCCCAGAATCCTTTCTGACACATCTGGAGGGCACCAATGTGAGCGAGTTTGCTGGGAAACTTGCCTCCAGTTTACTGCAACCTTGTCCCCTGCTACACCCGCCCCGTCCCTGGAATTCCCAAACGGCACCACCTGCCACTGGATGGGTTTATTTTAGATTTGGGTACCCGATTTGGGAGAAAGGTGGGATAGAAATGAATTAGATTAGATTAGATCAGGGCCTGATTGTTTATGTTTTGAGCTGTTGTTTTAGATTTGTCCTTAATTTTCCCTCACTTTCCCCTCAACAGATATTTTGTTCTTAACACTTAAGGCCCCAATCCCATGCCTGTTTACTGGGAAGTATAATCCTGTCAAGGAAAAGGATGGGGCACCTCTAAGCAAGCATTGATTGGATATCCCTGCATGGCAGGGGGTTGGACTAGATGACCCTTGTGGTCTCTTCCAACTCTATGATTTTATGAAGATTGGGTTGCCAGAACCATCTTTTTAGATCATGCAGAAGGCGGAGAAATCTCAAATATTGACCCTTCTTATGAATGGATACATCTGGGACCAGTGAGTTCCAGTACACTCTCTTTGTGAGGCTAAATACAATAATAATCCTGTGATAACATACTTATTTTGATAAAAGGTGTCTTTTTATCCATTGGGGGTAGGAGGGGCTACTTTGAAAACAAAGCCAGTGAACTTACGAAGGAAGAACTTGACCGAGGGAAGGACCCAACCCAAAAGTAAGAGCCAAGGTAAGTACCTGAGGTAAGTAGTCAAGGTAAACTCAAGCAAGCAGAGACCTTCAACATGAGTAGGAACTGAGGTGAATTTACCGACATAAAGGACATCAAAACGGTTCATTCAATGACCCTCCCACCTCTCCTGTGCCGGGCACTGAGCCCCATTTAGACCACCACAGCGTGCAGGGCGTACTGATTTGTATGTTTTAGTTTTTAACCTGTTTTATCATCTGTTTTAATCTGACCTTATAATATTTTAACTGTATAGATTGTATTTTTAAACCTGTTCTATGGAAGCTGCCTGGGGTCCTATCTAGGGAGAAAGGCAGCATATAAATGAAATTAATCATCATCATCAACATCATTATCATCATCACCACCACCCCAACAAAGCACAGTGGACTGCTTTATTAAGGGGGAGAGAAGAGAGACAATAATTGTCTTTTATTTTAAAAAATGCTGCAGGTTTACAAACACCCCCCACCCCACCCACATACACTTGAGACTCACCTCTGTCTCTTTCTCTTTCTTTCTTTTGCTGGCTCAGCCCCCTTGGCTGGATGGAAACGGGTTGGGATAACCCTCCTAGCTCCTCACTGCAGTTGCTGGTGCCTCCTAAGCTGCAGACTTAAGTGTGTGCCTGTGCAGGTTTTCTCTTCCCCCACTTTAAAAATATATATATTATTTCTCCCCCCTTTTTTTGCCGCACAAGAAACCTCTCTGGAGCTGCGGCTGCCTTGACGTCTTCTTGGGAAGAGACAAAAGAGAGAGGATGCTGAGAGAGAGAGAGAGAAAAGGGGGATGCTGAGGCTGGTCCTGGCTCCACTTGGGCGCTTTCGAGGATGCTCTGGGCTGGACCAGGCTGGGCAGGGCCGGCTGCCTTTCTCTTTTGCCAAGGGACTGCAGAGGGAGGTTGATGCTCAGCTCCTGCAAGCGGCAAGCAGGGTTGTTGCAGCACCAGCAGTGGCTCTGGCTTCTTTCTCCATCCTTCCAGCAACCAATGAAGCTGGGTGTGTGTGTAAGGGATGGCTGCAGGATAAAGAGAAAAAAAGGGTCTTCCCCACTTCTTCTCAGCCAAGCAGCTGCCCCCTAGCAGGTTCTCTCAGCCTGGCCAGGGAGGCTTCCCTCCTCCATCTGCTTGTGGGTGGCTGTGTCTTCTTTCTTACCTCCAG
Organism: Gambelia wislizenii; assembly: GCA_030847615.1. Lineage (NCBI taxonomy): Eukaryota > Metazoa > Chordata > Lepidosauria > Squamata > Crotaphytidae > Gambelia > Gambelia wislizenii. The sequence goes on from JAUMIR010000007.1 coordinate 40,243,092, forward strand.
GTTCATCTCTCCTCTTTGCTGAATGTCACAGAAGCATTAGAGAGGGGAGAGGGGAGGGCTGGGCTTCCCGGGCAGGTTTCTGCTTTCTCAGCCAGCATCACAGCTTCCCTTAAAGGGGCCGGCAGATGATCTTCTTAAAAGAGGTTGGAGAGGAAGAGAAGCAGAAACAAGCTAGGTAGCAAACGCCAACCCTATTTGCCAGAGCAACCAGAGACAAGGTGCAAGCAGGGGTTTGGGATGTTCCTCACTGTTTATCCCTTGCTCAGTCAGTCAGTGCATCACACACCAAGTTCCTAGTCCTCAGGGAGGTCAGATCCATCACACAGGCCTTCACATGGAGCCAAAAAGGTTCAGCCACAGAAGGTGCCCCACCTCTACCATGTCCAGAATCTTCAGCTAATAAGAGATGGGTAAACAGCTGACAACTCCCAGTATCCCTTATCAGCCATGCAACATAACCAGTAAGTTTTTTTTAAAAAAAGAGAGGAACTTTCCCCAGCCTTTGCTCAGGGAACATCATGTTGGCATGGAGAGAGTGTGGGTGTTGTTGCCCCCAAAGTAACTTTTCCCAGCCCTGGTTCTGGAGACATCGTGCAACAAGAGACACACAGGGCTTGTCTATACGAAGCAATAAAATGTGGATTGATGTGCCAATTTGCAGAAGCTTTCATTTGTCTCAACAATTTTTTGGCAAGATCGCAGGCATGTGAAGCTATCCACGTTCATTGTTCAAAAAGGCATGCCTGCAAATCAAGATGGCAGGTGCAAATGAATTACTCATGTTTTTATTGTCTCCAGTTGCCATTGCGGAACAGTTTTAAAAAACATATCGAAGGTGCAGAAGTACAATATTCCATTTAAATAAGTAGGGAAAATGTGGAGGTGTTTCATCACCTGAGCGCACAATTGCTACAGTGCAAATCCAACATGGCGGTTTCGGGAGCTTGCCTTGTAAGCAAGCTCTACCCCTTGTGCACGTCTGACCAATCAGCTTTCCACTACTGCTCTTACTGGGAATGCACACCAAAGCAAATCGTTTGTCCCTATGAGCGGGAATGCACAGTCTCCACGGAACTTTTTAAAAACTTGGGGAAAAGCTGCCACATAATCAGAATCTGTGAAGTTTTTGGTGTTTTGGCCCACCCTCCTTCCGAATATGGCAGATTGATGTGGGATCTCATTAAGACAAATCATATTCTCCTCAAATTCTATGAGATGTATTTTCACTATATAGACACCCCACAGTATATGCACTAGTCAATCACTCATTTTGAATTAAAAGGGAGGCCCAGGTTTTAAGGCACTGATTCTCAAATGTTTGGGACTTTAGTTCCCAGAATTCCTTACTATTATTCTTGCTGGCTTCTGGGACTTCTGGGAGCTGAAGTCCGAACATTTGGAGGGCCAAAGCTTGAAAGCCACTATAAGTGAAAGGAGATGCTTGGTGGAGGGGGAATCTTAGCTTTGAACAAAAAATGATAGCTTTTCAGCACCCCTTCCTTCTGCATTTGCCTGCACGCGTGATGGTGTGGGGTGGAAGAAGTATTCCCTGTTGAATTTCTGCCTGCTATATAACCATTAAACGTTGGGGGGAAAGCTTACTAAAACATACGGGGTGCCTCCAGGTGAAGCTTTTAGTGGGTAGTCCAACTGGCATCTTATAAGGATCTTTATGGGAATGAATAAAACAAAAGGCATTAAATAAATTGCCATTCTGTTTGTAGCTTGCAACAGAAGAACACTGAGTGATCAGTGATACGAACTGCCTCCATGGATGTGATTTACGTCTGGAAGCCTTAAAAAACAAAACAAAATTGGATTTTTTTAACTGCTAAAGATAAGAGGAGAAGAGGTGATCTTTGCTCAGACCTCAGTTGGACCTCACCATGTCCAGTTCTGGACATCACCATTCGAAAAGTAAATTGAGAAGGTGGAAGGTGTCTAGATAAAGGTGACCACGATGATTAAAGATCTGGAAACCAAGCCTTATAAGGAAGGACTGAGGGATCTGGGTATGTTTAGCTTGGATAAGAGAAGACTGAGACGGGATACGAGAGCCATCTTTAAATATCTGAAGAGATGTAATGTAGATGAAGGAGCAAGCTTGTTTTCTGCCCCTCCAGAGTTTGGGACATGAGTCAATGGATTCAATACGAGAAAAGATAATCCACCTGAATATTAGGAAGAACTTCTTGATGGTAAGAGTTGTTTGACAGAGCAATGGCTACCTTGGAGGGTAGTGGACTCTGCTTCTTTAGAGGTCTTTAAACAGAGGTTGTATGGCCATCTCTCAGGAGTTATGTATGTATAGTGTATTCCTGCATGGAAGCGGGTTGGACCAGGTGGCCTTTGTGGTTCCAATGTAGTAGATGCCTGAACTGACCCCTTTTTAAAAACCATAGATGGAAGGATTCCACAAACAAGGCTGGTTGGTGCAACATTCTTCTCCCTGAGTCAAAGGACAAAGACAGAGCTGGTCGAAGTTGATGCAAGGGCAGTTAACAACAACAGCAGAAGGCTTCAGGGCTGGTAGTTGAATGTTACTTGAACACTGGCAACAGGACACAGAATCTTAGAGTTGGAAGGCACCCCAAAGGCCATCCAGCCCAACCTCCTGCAAGGGCAAGAAATCCACTCCTAATGCAACCCCGAGAAATGGCCATACAACCTTTGTTTGAAAACCTTCAATTGAAGGCCTTCTGAGGGGCTGTTCCACTGTCAAACATCAAAGGACGTTTGCTAGGATGTTTGATGTTTGTTTAGTCAGAATTGTCTTGTAATGTGAATGGGTTGAGATCTTATCATCTGAAGCAGCAGAAAACAAATCCATGCCGTCATCTACCTGACAACCCTTCAGATCTTTAAAGATGGCCATCATCTCACCTCTTAGTCTTCTCTCCTCCAGGCTAAACATACCCAGCTCTTCAACTTTTCCTCACAGGGCTTGGTTTCTAGAGCTTCTTAACCATCTTGGCTGTCCTCCTTTGGACATGTTCCAGCTTGTCAATGTCCTTCCTAAACTGAAGATCTGTAAAGAAGAGGCCTCAGCCTCCAAGGCAGTCCATTGCACTATCAAACAGCTCTCACCATCCAGAAATCCTTCCTCCTTTTTAGGTGGAATGTCTTTTCTTGCCATTTTGATCTTCTGGTTTGTGTCCTGATCTCTGGAGCAGCAGAAAACAAGCTCACTCCATCTTCTACATGGCATCCTTTCAGATATATTTAAAGATGGCTGTCATATCACCATGCTGTCAGCTCTTCTCCAGGTTAAATGTACTCAGCAATGTAAGCAATTTCTCATACAGTTTGGATTCTAGACATATGAATATCTTGGTTGCTCTCCTTTGGACATGCTCCAGCTTGTCAATGTCCTTCTTAAACTGTGGTGCCCAGAACCTGTTCTGTGCCACATCTGAGTGGACGGACCAGGTTGTTTTAGATAGAGATGTCAGACTTGAACTACAGCTTCCAGAATCCTCCAGCCCAACAGCCATGCTGATGGCAGGGAAGGGCTTGAGAACTGTAATCCAAAAAGTGGAGAGGCAGTGTGGTGTAGTGGTTTGAGTGCAGGACTAGGACTCTGGGAAATCAGGGTTCGAATTCCCACTCAGCCATGGAAACCTACTGGGAAACCTTGAGTGAGTCATACACTCTTAGCTTTAGAAGTAGGCAATGGCAAACCTTCTTTGAAAAAATCTTGCCAATAAAACTCTTCAATGGGTTGCCACAAGTCAGACTCAACTTGAAGGGATATAACAACATCTGCAACAACAACCATTTAAAAAGTAGCATTCTCAAGTTCTAGGTTTCAGGATAAGACCATGTGTGGTAGATACACCTCTGTCCTCTTTAGGAGATGTTCTCTTCTCTCTCTTTTCTTGGAAATGGCTGGGGTGTGTGGGGGTCTTGGGAGGTACAGTTGCAGGGCTGCCCCCAATACTACACGATGTCTGCTGCTTGAGGCAGATTTCTCATTTCACAAATGGTAGGCCAGGCCAGGCTAAGTTGTTGGACCATGCCTAAGGTTAGTCAACAGTAGCGTGTCAAACACAATGCTGTAGCTAGGATTCTCGTGATTTTCTGAAAGCACTCTGATCTCCAGTGAGGTTAGTCAATTCATGCTTGCACTTGTGGTCATCCAGTATACACTAGTTGCAGAACAGAGTTGTGTGTGTGTGCGTTACATTTTTGGACTGCAACACTCAAAATCCCCAAGACAGCCATGCTGTGAAAGGGATTCTGGGAGCTACAGTCCAAGAAGGTAACTTTTTGTGTGAAAGGACACAAAAGATTGAAGAACAGAGAATCCAAAAAGCCACACAGTGTCTAATGCTGCTTAGCTGCCTGTGTGCGGACACAAATCTTGCCAGATCCCATTCTTTAAAGGCATGTGGCTTGAATACAGCCCTGCTCAGCTCTTTCTAGATCTATCTATTGGGATGCTGTGGTGCAATGCCTACAGTTCCAGCTGATATGGGCACTGGGCTGGCGGGACTCACCAGTAGCTTGGGGAAGAGAAAAAAAGGTTATCCCAAATTAGTAAGAAATATACTGCCTATAATTATGGGCTGAAGCTTGGTCAAAGACTGGGAAAGGAGCAATTGTTGCATGTAAGCTGAAAAATTCCCTGGAGCTGACCTGGGGATGGGCAGAGGACTAGATTGGGATCTACTAGCAAATTTGTGGGGAGGTGGCTTCCAAGTGGGTGGGCCACTAAAGCTGCTCTGGGTTTTAGTTTGAACTTTAAAGGAGCCATCCAAGATGAATGGAAGCCTGTTGCCCAAATAGGTTCAGCACCTCTGATAGCTCCTTTAGATGAAATCCAGAAGGAGATTCACAGCTCCACTGATATGGAAATGGCTACTGTCTGGGTGATTTACAGTAGCGATGGAGTGGGACATTTTGTACAGCTACATCCTCAAGGAGCTGAGCATCAATCCATAGCCAAGTCCTTTGCAAAGCTGTTGTTGTTGTGTTTCTGACTTATGACGACCTTAAGGTGAACTTACCATGGAGTTTTCTTGGCAAGATTTATGGTAGCCACAGAGGTCTCCTTCAGCACCACATTTCTATCGAGCTGATTGTCTTCCTGTTAGCTTTCTCCACTGTCCAGCTTTCACAACCATAGAAATCAGAAACACTATGACATGAATGATTCTGATGTCTTTATTCTTGAAGATCATATCTAGTTCCTTCATGGCTGCCTTCCCAAGTCTTAGTCTTCTGATTTCTTGACTTATTGTTGTGTGCCTTCAAGTTGTTTCCAACTCATAATGACCCTATCACAGGGTTTTCTTGGCAAGATTTGTTCAGAGGTGGTTTTCTGAAGCTGAGAGTGTATGACTTGCCCAAGGTCACCCAGTGGGTTTCCATGGCCAAACGGGGATTCGAACCCTGGTCTCCAGAGACATAGTCCAATGCTCAAACCATCACACCACACTGGTTCTCAAAGCTAACAGCTCTTATTTGCTCAAGTGAGACAAAGCCACCCTAAAATACTCTGCTTTCAAACAGGGAAAAATTGAAAACAATCACTTGTTATTGGGGAAAATCCACCACCTTCCCAGTATTGTGAGCATTGCAGATAAGCTCTGAGTGAACTCCAGCTTCCTGAATACCTCTGCCAGCACGGGGGGGGGGGCGAAAGTGAAAGAGGCAGGATAAAAAAAGCCCAGCTTATTTCAGCTGAAAGCTCTTATTTCCAGTAACTTGGGGGAAAGCATTACAGAGTTTTAAAATGGAAAAGGGAGCCGTACACACAAGCTGGGAAACCCCAGGTGATGATGTCATCAATGATGGGGAAGGGGGCGTGGCCATCTGGGAAGACCCAGAGGGGCAGATTTGGTCCCCGAATCTGAGGGCCTATCTACACGAGGGGGGGGGGATCCAAAGTACTTCATAGTATTGGCATCTCGCAGCAGCAGTGACATGTCTAAATGGTTTTTCTGGCCTTGGAAGCCCACCCTTATCCTCACATTCTGGATGGCGGTCGCAAGTGATTTACTTTTATTAGTTTTTCACTGCTGCCGGTTTTAAAGTCATCCCAAGGTGCACTGGTGAGATAGAGCGATTTTCCAGTTGCATAGGACAGCAAAACATAAAATATTCATTCTGTTTTATCGCCTTAGTGAGCAATTGCCAAGGTGAAAATCCAACATGGCAGCAGCGGGCAACCCCCGTCCCCGCTCTCACCTGGCCAATCAGCTTTGTGCTTCCCTTTGAATTTTTTGTTGTCCGAAAGTCCAAATGAGCAGGTATGTGCACCCACCTCACAGTTTGTGAAAAAGTATGGAAAATTTGTGAAGGCTTTTACCCCCTTGTTTTTGCCATTTTGGGCCCTCCTCTTTCCGCATAGTGTGGATTGGCGCTGGATCCCATTTAGACAGGTAGGATTCCCAGCAAATTCCATGAGGGGTATTTTCACCATTTAGATGGCCCTGAGATTCCCCACTCTTGCCTTAAAGCATGTGTTGACTTTTACCCCTTTGAGCAACCCATCCTGTATTTCAGGTTGTCATCATGTGGACCAGAGCAACAACAACAGCAATAATTAAAAAGCTCTACATTTATTTTATTGGGCCCCACCTCAAGATCTTTGGATTTAAGGCAGGATATGAATGAATGAATTTAGGGTAGTACTTAAAATGTCAGATAATAGCTGATATCCTCTTGTTTCATTCTAATTAGAGTAGACCTATTGAATCAATTGTTGAATGATGAGCCAATGGACGGGTGAATCCCACTGACTGAATGGGTAATGGGTCTAATTTAGTCAGGACTAAGAAAGATATTGAGTGCATCTGCACTGTAGAAATAATGCAGTTTGGCACCACTTTAAGTGCTGAAGCACCATCCTATGGAATCCTGGGATTTGTATTGTGTGGAGGCAGGAATTTTAAAATTTTAAGAAGTGCTGCCTTCCAGTTCTTTCCTTTCTTCTCCAATTCCCCATTTTTTTTTAACCATCTTGCCTGTCGAAGAGTTCTGGAAAACTTAAAAGCTTGCACCATTTTTCTAACATATTAGTGATCTCAATAAAGATATTCCCTGACTCTTGCTTATTATTATTTTATTTTATTTTTGCTTTTGACAAGAGACAACACACACCATCTTTGATGCCACAAGGCAGTTTCCATTCCAATGTGTGGCTCTAATATGCCCCCTTCTGGCCAGAACAGAGATTTGTTGTGATAGAGGAAAAAACATTAAACTTCCTGACAGTTAAGAGCTATTCAGCAGTGGAGTGTGGTGGAGTCTCCTTCTTCGGAGGTTTTTAAACAGAGGCTGGATGGCCTTCTGTCAGGAATGCTTTGATTGTTTATTCCTGCATGGCAGGGGTTGGACTAGATGGCCCTTGTGGTCTCTTCCAACTCTATGATTCCATGATTCAGTTTTAGGGAATAGATAAAAATAATTGAAAAGACTAAAAATACAATACATCAATTACCACTTAAAACCAGACAAATTAAACCCAGTGAAGACAACTTAGGACTTTTTCGGACAATGTAAAAATAACGGAAGCAGCGTCGCCAGGTTGTGACGCTGCAGCGCAAGAGGGCCTCAGTTTCGTACGACGCTCCTTCCCAGCGGTACTGTTGCAGTACCACTGGGATATTTGAACGTGAGTAAAATATGACTGTAAAAGCAAAAATATCACGTTCAAATATCCCAGTGGTACTGCAACAGTACCACTGGGAAGGAGCGTCGTACGAAACTGACGCCCTCTAGCGCTGCAGCGTCGAAACCTGGCAACGCTGCGTCCGTTATTTTTACATTGTCCGAAAAAGTCCTTAAAATAATGCTGCAATTATTTTGCCTCCCACCCTTGTAGCTACAGCCTTGGCCCACTGTGGTTGCCTGCTCCTGAAAGAGATGACGCCTCCAGGCAGAGGACTGTCCTCTGTAAAGCAGGGCACATGGCCACCCAGCTCTCTCTCTCTCTCCCTCCCTCCTCATCTCCTGCCTGCCAATTTACTAGTCATGTCATAAGGCTTAGGATGCATTTAGCATGCACCACCTGTCTCCAGCATTTGCTGCAGGCAGAGACATGGTGTTGAAGTTTCCCTCCCGGGGGTCTTTTCAGAGAGTTGCGGCAGGGCTACAAGGTGACCTCCCAGAATTGGGGAGGGGGGGGGGTTAGGTTAAAAAAAATACATCTTTTTGCTGCAGCATCAGTTTCTTTCTTCACCATTTCCCCCTTTTTTCTTTTCAGGTATGGCTTCCAATTCCAAGACATTTTCACATAAGGCTTTTTATAGCAGAATGGAGGTGGGTTAGCACTGAGATGTAAGGAGGTTCTTGCATAGAATTAGAATCATAGATTCATAGGGTTGGAAGGGACCACAAGCGCCATCCAGTCCAACCTCCTGGTGTAATCACAGGGGATTTTTTTTTTTGTTACTTTGGACTTTATCACACGAGCATCTAAAAATGCTGTAATTCTGCAATTGAGGAAAGCAAAATTATAGTGGCATTAACACATTAAATTATCACACATTTCCATAATTGCACAATGATAGTGCTAATGGAAGATTGCATGGCCACCTACTAGCATTTTAAGAATGGGATTCAGGCTCACGCTATAGGCTCACTAGTTTTCACATCAAGTACTAGTGACTTTGAGATGGCCCACGCATGTGCCTTTAAATTTTTTTCTCCTCCTACTTCCATGATTTTGCATGGACGAGATTTTGGCTGTTCTCACGAGAAGATGCCACTTTGATTAAACATACCAAAAACAAATTAACAATTTCACAATTAAACAAACAAAAATGTTCTGAGAAAAGGTGACAGTTCATTAAAACTAGTAAGGTAAAATTGGTGGCAGGGCTCTCAGTTCAAAGTGCAAAAGTAGTTTGCTTCAGTTAATTCAACAACAGGGAGAGGAGAGGTGGCGGCAGAATCTTGCTCTTCCCAGTGGGCTCAGGCAAAAGCAAACTGCAGCAGCCTCTCCTAGATGGCCTGTTTTTCCTCATCAATAAATTTTGCCATCTTGACCACACTCGGAGGGACATTGCTTGGCTACACATGTCTGGGGTTTCATTTGTGATATGTTGGAGGGCATGTGTTCTTAGCCTCTGATGCTTCAGGCCTCCTCTTTGCTGAGGGAAAGAGATATTGCTGGTAGCAGAGGTGCAGCGAGCATAATTTGCCATGAAATTCCAGCACAGTCTGGCTTGTCCTTCTCATTAACCTTGGAATAAAGGGCAGCTACTTTCCTCCCGGATCCCTCTTGTCAACAGGCAGACTGCAGATGGCTTTGCAGTGCATCAGTTTCTGTGTAGGAGAGAGAATGCAGAGGAAATCAAGAGCAGATTTCCATGTTAAAAATGGGGGTGGGTGGGTGTGGAAGCAGAAAATCACAGGCACCTCCGTGCACCCCTTATCATTTCTGGGTACTGCTTGCGTTTCCCTGACCCAGGGCAGGGCTGCAAAGAAAGGCGAGTTTCATGAAGGCTTGCCACTTGAAGCGGCACAGAAAGTTCAGGGGGAAACGACAACCATGGTGTTGTCAAGATGATGAAAAAACTCCTCATAGAATGCAAGGAGAATACTTTTTGTCCCAACAAGATCCTGCTATGATGCACTGTTTTTGGAAGGAGGGTGCGGAAAACTCAATTTACTGCCCGGAAAAGCTTTTGCAGCTTTCCCCAAATTTTTAAAAATAATGTGAGGAAATATGCATTAGTGCTTGTTAGGACGACCTATTCACTTTGCTGCACAGTCTTGGGAGAGGGTGGAAATGGAGATCGGATTGGTTAGACATGTGCGGGAGGCAGGCTTGTCAGCAAGGCAGAGCCCGGAAGCACCCTGTTGTATTTTCGCATTAGCAACCATGCGCTTCTTTGCTGCACCAAGGTGCCCAAATAATTTTTTTAAGCAGAAGGTTGCACTTGTGCACATTTGCTTTAAAGTTTTTTTAAAAAATACTGTTCAGCAGTAGCAATGCATAACATGCTAATTTATGGCTGCCATCTTGATTTGTTGGCGTGTGAACTTCATGACTGTGGAGACAAAAGAACACTGCTGAGAATTTGCAATTACGTGCCGGAATGAACATTGTATCCTCTTGTCTTGCCTTGCCCCATGGGACTGGTATGTATTGAGCCCATTTAGGCTTAGCACTGCCTGTTCCCAGTAGCAGAGGTTCTTTCTTTCAAAGATCCTCAAGTTGGGTCGGCTGCAACCGGATGATCTCTGAAAATCAAGGAAGTGAGCCTCACTGACAAGCTGGCACCACACAATCAGGTTTATAAATAAGATTATCTCACACTGGAGGCTTTTAAACAGATGAGATGGTCACCTGTTTGGGATGCTTTCACCATGGATTTCCTGCATCTCCAGGAGGGTGGACTAGATGGCCCTTAAGGTTCCTTCTAACTCTACAGTTCTATAATTCAAGCAAAATTTATTCTTTGAAACTTGTAAATTCCCATTAATTATATTACATTAATACAGGATTCCAGAGATAGGACTCATCAAGTGCACACTCCTATTTCTGGAAAGGTGTAACTAGGTCAAGACAACAGCTGAAAACTGATCAGGTTGTGTTTGTAAAATGGATTGAGACACCCACTCACTTTCTAGGTCCAGAGACAAGAATTCTAAAACACATACAGAGAACCTGCCATAAATAATGTAAAACAGACTGTGTGTCGTTTATAATTGACATTTTTTTCTTTCTTTCTCACACTTCTCTTGCATTTCTAAAATGAAATACTCATTTATGGCTTGGCATCACAATGCTGGGGGGAACTCTCTATATGTGTCTGCCCATGGAGTGAGGTCACAGAGGCCTCTCCTTTATATCCCACCAGTGAGGGCAATACACTGTCTGGGGACACGGTAGAGGACATTCTCTGTGGTGGCACCCCAATAGTGGAATGCCCTCCCTTTGGAAGCCTGATTGGCACCCACCCTGAATTCATTTAGGTGCCAAGTAAAAACTTGGCTGTTCACCAAAGCCTTTGGGCTGCATTGATTTCTCTCAGATACTAATGCACATAGCTGTAAACTGTTAAATCTTTTAAATCTGTTTTAACTCCTTGATTATGTTTAATATGCTTTTAGTTTATTTAATGGTTTTAACTTGCTGGTTTTAATGTTATTTATAAGCCACCCTAAGACCTATGTATATGGATAGAGAGATAGAGAGATAGAGAGAGTAGAAATATTTTAATACATTTGGAAACCTCCCCAATATCTGCAAGTTCCCAGATTTACCATGGATAAAATAAAGGACTTCCAGTAAAAAGATACCATAGAGTTGTGTTGGGGGACCTCGAAGATGCCAAGAGAGGAGGCCTCTTTAAGCATTTCCCAGCGTGACTCTATATTATGTGTCCCTATTTTGTGTCCTGTGGATAATTGAAACCACAGATAATTGGTTCTGCAGATGTGGGGGTCTGACTGTAAATAAAATTTAAAAAGAGAGTGGGGAGAGAGAGCTCCCTAAATGGGTGAAGGTGAGAATTGAACCTGTACTTTCTGCATGTCAGTCAGATGCTCCGTCCCAAAGCTTTGGCTCCCAACACCTGAGGACTTCCGTTCTGTCAAAAATTCCCAAATCATCTACCCAGAGAAGTTGCTGGTATGCTGTGAGAACTAAAATACACAACTTTTTTTCAATGAGTTTTATTCATGCCATGCAAAATTTTAAAAATTAGCTGGTCAGCACCATCCATCCATCCCAGAAACTGGCCTGATGGAGAAGAGAGTTCAGCCAACGGTCATTTCAGTCTTGGGTCAGAATCCAGAAAAAGTGACATTCACTGAAGATCTTCTGGAATCAAAAGCAAAGAAGCAGGCCTATCACCACCACATTAAAGAGTTCTTAGTTGAGGCATCACATATTAATTTTAACACTTGGACTGAATCTGCCTACCCTTCCATACATGTAGTCAATGATTTTTGTTGTTTTTCCTGTGTGCCTTCAAGTTGTTTCCGACTTATGGCGACCCTAAGGCAACTCTATCACTGGGTTTTCTTGGCAAGATTTGTTCCGGGGAGGTTTGCCATTGCCTTTCTCTGAGGCTTAGAGAGTGTGATTTGCCTGAGGTTGCCCCAGTGGGTTTCCAAGCTGGTGCTGAGAAAGAGTGGAATTCTGCTCTATCTGCTCCTGTTGTAGCTTTGTGTGTGCCTACCTACAATAGGGAAGGTAAATAGCAGCTGCCTCTAGAATCCCATGTTTAGTACACATGAACAACAAGCCAGAGAGAAAAAGGGAGTGCAGATAAGCCTTTCTCACCAACTACCCTCAACGGGTTAAAAAAAAAAAAAGTACAGCTGTATAAATTTGACCACCAAAATGGAAATCATCAGAAAAGTGGAAGTTTGTGAAAGACATTTTGGAAGAAGCCTTCATGAGGTTCCAAATGTTTTTCTTCACTTATGTATGACCTGTTTCTTCCTTATGCGTATATTGTTAGTTTTTGAACAAAAAGTTTGCTGAAACATGTTGAACTGTTCTTTCTTGTGGGGGTTTTGAACCTCTCTCTATTCTTCCCATGTAATTTCTCCCTCTGGGATCAAATGTTCTGTTAAAGAAGTAATGCCCAGGAACACATCAACTTTGTTAACTGAGAGGCTTATCACACTCAGAAGTAAAGCGGCAGTGCAGCTGGAAAGTTCCATCTTTCATGCTACCTTACTGCACAACATAGTTGTTCTTTCATTCTGGTCCCATGGGAGAACAAGGTAAAACTAAGCCTTTTTGCTAACCAGAAAAACCCATTAGCAAAAAAGACATGGTTTTACCTTAGTCTCCCAAGGAACCAGAATGGCAGAACACCGGAAGAATGATGGTGTCATGCGGTAAGACAGCACGGAAAGTGGAACCTTCCGGCTGCACTGCCGTTTTACTTCAGAGTGTGATAAGCCTCTAGAGAGACACTTATTGTTTTCGTAGATTTTAAAAACGATGTAAAACTGAAGGGTTTGAAGCAGGATTCAAAGACACAGCCATGTCAGTCTGTTTCAGCATGAACCAATGAAATGGACTGGTGCCCACAAAGGCTTATGCTAGAAATTGCTTTTTCTCATGTTAGTTTCAAAGGTACTACTACAGGATTCCTTGATATCTTTTTTTAATATTTAAATTTTTTTAGTATTTAAAACCCAGGTCTGCAAAGGGCAGCCTGATCCAATGCCTCTTCTGAGGCCTGTGCGGTCACCCTGAGATAAATATTTTTTCCACATTGAGTGTTTATCTTTGGGAGCAGCAGTTTGGGTTTGGCATGTATATGGGTTGGGCAGGATGGTGCACCAGCAAAAGCCCACAAAAAAGGATCAGTCAAAGAAATCAAAACCAGAAGTGGATGTCCAATCACTTCCAGATTTTCATCCTACCTTTTTCTTCTGTATCCCCTCTTCCCAGTTTTTTGGGCCTGGCACAGCCTGTAGTGGAAGCTAGGAACATAATTTGGGCTCTGCGCCCAGCTGAAGCTACCACCTCCTTGGTTTAAAGGTCACAGCCATTGGTAATAAGTGTGCCTAAAACTTACCTAAAAGTCGGCGTGTTGCAATATCTTAACTTCTTTGGCAGCGGCTTTTATCCCGAGGAAGCTGGGGAAGAAAAGAGGGCACATATGGAATTTGGTATTAATTCTACGAGGGACCTGCTGAGATGTGTTCTAAGGCAGCCTTCCTTAACCTTCTGCAGGGCTGGACTATGACTTCTATCATCCCCAGCGAGCTTAGCTTTGCAGATGAGAAGAAGGCAGCAATGGAAAGTTATGCAACATCTACATCTCTTGGCTTAATTTGCACATCACCAAATCCCTCTTTTCTTGGTGCGGGGTTATGATATTATTTAGCAAAGAGCTGCAGTTCTCAACTTTGAATCTCTAGCTGTTTGGAACTGCAGGTCCCAGAATCCCCTACCATTGGCCGGGCACAGTGACAGTGAACACTTACAGCAAGGGACGTAGCAGTCACACTCGCAAAAATCGCAGCGGGAGAACCAGCGGGTCCAGCCGGATTGCTTGGTGACGCAGGAGGAGATCTTGATGCAGCCATGGTTGAGGAAAGCTCCCAGGTGGGCCTTGTTGGGACAGGTAGAGGAGCAGCTCCCATCAATGTCCCGCTCATTGATTTCTATTCGGCCCCGGAGGCAGATCCCTATGCAAGCAGGACGGGGGGGGGGACCCAAAACAAAAGAAATACAACAGAAGAATGATCCAAAGAGACTGTGACCAAAACCATACCCCCCCCCCCAAATGAGGAGTCTGGAAGAGCAAAGAGCAACCCAGGGGGGGCTTTTATTAGAGGAAGGGTCCACCAATGCTTCACAGAACTCTTGGTCAGAAGATTTTTATTGTTATTTTTTCTCAAGTTGGTTCAATTTATGGACAGCTGACGAATGAGAGACCTACAAGAGCCCCCCCCCCCCGGTCATCAACAGCCCTGCCTAGGTCTTGAAAATTCAGAGCAGCCATTGTGGCTTCCATGACTGAGTCAATCCACCTTAGGGTGACCAGGTGAAATAAAGGAGAAAAGGCTCCTGCACCTTTAAAGGTTGTGTAGAAAGGGAAACTTTCAGCAGCTATTGCTTGCATGACAAGCAACACTTGTTGAAATTCCCTCTCGCACCCACCTGTTAAAGGGAGAGGAGCCTTCTCCCTTATTTCACCTGATCACCCTAATCCACCTGTACTGCGCTCTCCCTCTTTTCTTGCTGCCTATGGCAACCATACAACAGACCTCCAAGAGCTCCAGTTATGAAGCATTCAGGTCTTGCAAATTCAGGGCTGTGATTTCCTTGACTGGGTCATGAGGTCTTCCTTTCTACTTTACCGAACATTATCATCTTTTCCAATGAGTCATGTTGTCTTAGGATATGTCCAAACTACAACAGCCTCACTTTAGTCATCTTGACCTCTAGTGAAAGTTCTGGGCTGATTTACTCTCAGACCCATTCATTTGTTTTTTCTGTGTGAGGCGAAGCACAAAAATCAGTGTGTATAGAGCCATTGTACTGTCTATTCTCCTTTATGGGTCTGAAACATGGGTCACCTATCGCCACCAACTACGACTCCTCGAACGCTTTCATCAGCGCTGTATACGGACAATCCTAAATATACACTGGACTGACTATGTGATGAATGTTTCTGTCCTTGAGCAAGCAGGGATCACCAGCATTGAGGCCATGATATTGAGAACACAACTGCGCTGGGCAGGGCACATTTCTAGGATGGAGGACCATTGCCTCCCAAAAATACTAGTACTCTACGGTGAACTTGCCACGGGTCAGCGGAAGAGGGGCCCTCCAAAAAAGCGATACAAAGACTCCCTGAAACAACATCTCAGGCTCGACCAAATTGATCACCAACAATGGTCCGCCCTGGCCTCACATCGGGAGGCATGGAGACGCACTATCCACAATGCGGCAGCCTTATTTGAGAACTCACGCCGAACAAGTCTTGAAGAGAAGCGATAACGCAGAAAGAATCACAACCCGCAAACATCACCCAAGGAGACCTTCTGCTGTGCTTTCTGCAACCGGACTTGTTTATTTCGGATTGGCCTTTTTAGTCATCAGCACACTTGCAGAAAGCATGGGATGAGTCCTTCCTCAATCTTCATTCACGAAGAAAAGCCAGAGGGTCCATGATATTGTAGAACTTTCCTCCAGCATCACATTTCATGAGCGATGATCTCATTTGTTTATTTAGGCATATATTTTATTTAGTTAATTTAATTAAGATCTTGTAATTATATGAAAGCTTGGATGTTTTGTACTATTTTATTTTATTTTTATTCTTTGCAATGGTCTTTGGGCTAAGCAATAAACATATATTATTATTCATTTGGTTAGGAATAAGAAGACCAAGAAAAATATCAGTATCTCTGGTGTCAGTTATCTGCGGCTGAAAAAATAGGGACACATACAGTGCTCCTTCTTGCCCTTTTGTAGGCCATTACTTACGGAGGCAAGTTGGTTTGGGAGTCCAGTGGCCGGTGGATTGGCATGCGCTCGCTGGGTCACCCACCAGCAGGAAGCCTGGCCGGCAGCTATAGCGGACCACGGATCCCACCCACCAGTCGTTTCCGTAGACCACAGAATTGAACTCCGCTTCTGGTCGGCCACAGTTCACTGCGGGGGGGGGGACAGGAATGGACATCAGTGTTGTGTGCTGGATCTTCTTGTGTCAGCAGAATGGTGAATCCACTCTGGGTTCTAGTGTGAACTTTAGAAGAGCTATGCCAAGGCACTGAACCTCTTTTTGGGAATAGGGTTCAACACCTCTGGGTAGCCCTTTTAAAGTTCAGACGAAAACCTGGAACAGATTCACTGAGTTCATTGGTGCATGTGATTTTTCTCATCTTAAAGTGAGAAAAATTGGTCTGAAAAACAGACTCCCTGCTCTTAATTTATTTTTTGATAAATAAGTATTTTTACTGAACGTTAAGTTGAAAAAACAATAACACTCAGCAATAATAATAATAATAAAATTTATTTATATACTGCCCTTTGGTAACCCAATCAGGGCAGTTAACAACATTAAAACACCATACAGAGCAAAACAGAAACAAAAAAGTGAAAGTATATATAGATATATTGCTATATTTATATATACCTAGAAATACTAATCAAAGAAAGAAAAAAACAATAAAGAAAAAAGGAGAACAGAAAATAAAATAAAAGATAATATATAGAATTGAATAAACCAATATTCCTATCCCCGGTGTAAATTCAGAACTCTCCATTTAATCAAACTGTAGTTCAGTCTTGCTTATTATATTATCTCTCTCTATATAAGTATTATCTTGTCAATCCTAAATCACTTATTTTCCTAGGAAGAAAAATTAATGATTACTGATTTATGAATTAATGATTACTGATTAATTTTAAAACTTGGGAGCATCAGCTCAATACACGGAAGTGACACGGACGATTTCGCCAGAGGGACGGCGTCATCCAAAATGGAGTCCCTGCCACGCGGCAGCACCAAAGCTCTCCCGTAAGCTTCTAGCGTGGTAAGACATGTCTGAAAATGTCCCAAAACTCTTGGGTATGTTTCCTTTCCCAGTGTGCTGATTGGCCGCTTAGGAAATATACTCAACCAATCCCCTCCCTCCTCTCACTCCCTCAGCCACTCACCACCCACATGGAAAACAATGCAATTTCCCCCCTAAAATAATACCATGTAGCTGAACCACGTGATTCTGAGAAAAAAACACAAAAATCAATTTATTAATTTTTAATTTGTAAAAACAGGTGAACTGTGTGAAAGAACTCTGAGAAACCATAGAAGAAATCATAATGAAGCATTAGAGGCCAGATCAAATAGACTAAGACATCGAAATGAAACATTACGATGAAAAGGCAGAGCACATTACAGAAAGAGAAGAGCGCTTGGGAATATCGGGTATGCAAAGGCCCTGTCTACATGATGAAAAAAATCCGTATGGCCTTCGAAAGAGCGATCGTTTGTACAAACGATAATTCGAATGTAAATGTAGTATTCGGAAGGGAGCCCGTGAATTCCCCTGTAAAGTCTGGCATTCTGGCGTTCGGTAAATTTGCTGGATTTTCAAAAAATCTGTACAGCTGTTCCAGTGTTTGATCGTGTGTACATGATGGATCAGATTTGAACAACCAAATATTTAAACACCATACAGATTTTTTTTTTTTTGGTCATGTAGATGGGGCCATAGTATTGAATTTATTTCCCCAGCCTTAGGGTAGGGACGGAAATCAAGTGGCCCTCCAGAGGCTGTTCGACTCCAGCTCCCATAATCACTCGTTGTTGCCTATGCTGGTCAGGGATGCTGGGAATTGTAGTCGAACCACATGTGGAGGGCTGCATGACTCCTGCCCCAGAGCTCAGGCAAGTCATGTGAACATGCTATTTTAAAAAGTAACTTCCCAAGCTCTGCTCTTGCTGAATAGGCAAAGAAGACTTAACCTCTTAGGGATGACTTAGGCCTCTCTTTGACTTCATGAGGCGACTAATCCTTTTAAATAGATTAATTGTTTGCTAATCCTCCCTCTAGTTCCATTTCCCCCAGTTACTACTAGACAATTACCATCGCTCATTAAGTTTTGTCCTCATTAGCAACATACATTCTCACAACCATCCAGATTTTACTGGGTGAGGTGAACAAGGCCAACTTGACCATCAAATGCTTGCTACTGCGGTGGGATTCAAGCACAGGTTTCCAAAATTAAGAGTTTAGCAAAAGCCAAAGAGGAAAAATAAATCACATTGCTGTGATATCTTTATTAGGCCAAGCAGAAGGGGAAAAATATATTATGCAAGCTTTTGAAGCACACCGGCTTCTTCACCAAGCATGAATGTTAAAAGTCATTCTTGTAGAGGAAGAGATCTGACGATGGAGGGTAACAGAGCTGTGTTGCTCTTGTGATGTTAAAGCTGAATTTAAGAGGGTGGAGGAAGGCGCTCACATGTTTCCCCCTAAAATGACATCCATGCCTGATGAAGAGGAGCATGAGTTTCAAAAGCTTGCATAATATATTTTGCACCTTTTGATTGGGTTCATAAAGATCACTGTGAGTCCCATATGGGAGAAAAGTGGGATATGAAATTGAAATAAGTAAATAAAGAAATAAATTTTGCTAAAGTGTTGCATGGCCAACATGGCTACCTCTGGATATACACAGGTTGCCACCCATAGACGCAGGGCATATGTTCCTGGACTTACTGTTTCTAAGTGAAATTGCAGGTAATGGCTTCCATAGAACTTCCATCGAATACCATAGAATTGGGTTGGAGGACTAGAAAATGCCTAGAAAGGATGCCTCTCCAGGCATCTGGAGGTCCTTCTGCGCACCTCTATGGTCAACTTCAGCTGGAAATTGACCACAGAGTCATGCTGGAGGACCTCCAGATGCCTAGAGAGACCTTCCCCTCAACTGCGGTTAAATAAAACCATGGATAACAGGATTGTGGATACTGGGGAGTGACCCATACCACATTAAGGGCAACTCTCAACCCATCCCATGGGCTTTCGAGCAGCTCATACCTCGGCAAAAGGATTTATATCCCAACCAGCAGCAACTTCCATTCCCACACTGGCTTCTCTTCAGCTCTTTGTGTTTCCCTTTGCAGCCGCCCAAACAGATGGGTGCCGTGCCTGACCAGTAGGTGTCCAAGTTTGCTGGAAGAAGCAAAATTAATTCCTTTAAAAACAGGTAATTCCTCCCCTCCTCCCCACCCAACCCCAATAAATTTAATTAGCGTCTGGCTTAGTGTTGTCAAGTTTTCAAAACAGCAATAAGGGACAATTGAAATTCAGGACATACAAGGTTGACAGTCAGGAAGTCGCTATTAATATATTCGTGTTCTATCAAGTGAAAGTACCGATTTCAGGTAACTTAAGCTTTTGAACCCTCAAATAAGAGACATCCCTTAAAAAATAAGAGACACCGGCAAGCCCAATTTGACCTACTTCTGGAATCAGATGCTTCATATTGCCAGACAGAGTATGTATAGCTGGATGCAGTAGTGGCTGTTGTCTCTGATGCCAGTGGGGTGGCAAATCCATAGAATCATAGAGTTGAAAGAGACCCCCAAAGGCCATCCAGTCCAACCCCCTGCCATGCAGGAATAAACAATCAAAGCACGCCTGACAAATGGCCATCCAGCCTCTGTTTAAAAACCTCCAAAGAAGGAGACTCCATCACACTCCCAGGCAGTGTACTCCACTTCCGAACAGCTCTTAGGAGATTTTCACATGGGGGCTAAAAGCCCCAATTCTGTCCCGCCTCCTCCTCTCCTGTTCCTGTAACGGAATGGAGGTAAATATTCGCACACTTACCTCCATTCCGGAACAGGAACGGTCCTCCTCCCTCCTTGCCTGGCTGGCCGTAAATACAGTTGTAGTAACGCTGCTTTTACGACCGGCCGGGGGAACTCGTTCTCATCCAGAACAGGGACGGGATCCAATTCACACACCTGTGATTCCGTAACAGAAATGGAACCGGGTGCCTATTAATGACTTCTCCCCACAATTACTATATCATGGGGAGAAAACAGAACAGGCACAATGTAGGAACAGAACAGGGTGGACATCATCCGAAAGGGAAAACCTTTCCCGACCCTGTTCCATTCCAGACACGGGATATATAGCCCGTGTGAAAATCTCCTTACTGTCAGGAAGTTCTTTCTAATGTTTAGGTGGAATCTCTTTTCCTGTAGCTTGAACCCATTGCTCCGTGTCCTAGTCTCTAGAGCAACAGAAAACAAGCTTGCTCCATCCTCACTATGACATCCCTTCAAATATTTAAACATGGCTATCATGTCCCCTCTTCACCTTCTCCTCTCCAGAGTTTAAGCCGCTCCTCATAGGACCTGGCTTCCAGACCTCATTTTAGTCTGAACTTTAAAGGACCTATCCAAGATGCTGAAGCCAAGGGTGAGTTTGGGTCCAGCACTTTGGAAAGCTCCTTTAAAGTCTGGATGAAAAGCCAGAGCAGATTTACTGCTAGCCCCCTGAAGTCACCAGAGATACCAGTTGCCAGTAATGTCCTCCATGGCTTTGTGAGCTCCTATGATTAATACATGGGGGGGGGTGTTTGCATGTGATGGTTTAGGAACCACACAGATTTAAGAAGCTGGTGTAGTAGCCATTTACTTATTTATTTAAAGCATTGGTATATCACTTTTCTGCTTCTGCAAAGGGGCCAATGAAAAGCATTGATACCATTTCTGTACAACATTAAACACCCACCTCTCCATTGACGCCCCCTTGTCGTGGGAGAGAGGCTTGCGTACCCTAATGATGTTTTGAGCTATGCTGGCGGTGGCATAATAGCCACTGGTAGGGTCTCCCATGCCAGACAGGTCAAAACCGAAGGGTCTGACAAAGAGCGTCAGAGGGCAGGATGGGCTCTCTAGCCCTGTGGCAACCGTCCTAGGAGAAGGAAAACTCCAATCCCAAACCCGGGCAGATGGTGCTCGTCCAACCCTGTAAGGTCAACCATCTAAGAGAAGGAAACTCTAATCAAACCTACGGCCCGAGGACCTCGCTGCCACGTCCATGCTTGCAAGGCCACGGCAGATGAATCTCTGGTTTAAAGGGTGAGGCCAGTTCTGTGCACGCTGCGCTCCACCAGAAAAATCCATTGCACAGGCTCGAAGGACAAATCCATTTCCAAAAAAAGCCCTGTAGCGACTGGCGAGGGACGAAACCGGCAGGTGTAAAGATGCACTGGAAGCCGCAGCCCCAACCCTGCATGCAGGCAGTTCAGGACATTGGTCGCTCGAGGCTGACCCGGGAGATGACAGTCTTGTTCGGCAGCATCCTGAATGACCAAGCAGCCTTTTTTAAGGAGAGCACTGCTTGCTCCATATGGAGAGGGGCCTAGAAAAGGTGGCCTAACGAAAGCTCATCCCCAACTACCTGGTTGGCTAGCCGCGGCCAACGGGATCTCGGATTGGCCTTTTTAGTCATCAGCGCGCTTGCAGAAGGCGCGGGATGAATCTTCCTGAATCTTCGTTTGCGAAGAAAAGCCAGAGAGAGAGAGAGAGGTATATCACTTTTCTGCTTCTGCAAAGGGGCCAATGAAAAGCATTGATACCATTTCTGTACAACATTAAACACCCACCACACCACAGAAACTTATTATTCTAAAAGAGAAGCAGCCAAGAGTCAAAACATCAGCATCACACAAACCAGTACGATTAAAATAGTGAGAAGCAATACAATGATAGGTATCCTATCTGCTTCATGTTTGCTTCCAAAAGCAGATATTTCTGAAGATTCCCTTCAGTTTGTTTCATAGAATCATAGAATCATAGAATTGCAGAGTTGAAAGAGACCACGAGGGCCATCCAGTCCAACCCCCTGCCATGCAGGAAATCACGATCAAAGCATCCCTGACAGATGGCCATCCAGCCTCTGTTTAAAGACTTCCAAGGAGTTTCCTGCTTCCATTTTCCAGATTATGAACGCTGTTGGATTTAAGTTTGGAAAGGCATATACCAAGAAATAATTTTTGAGTTCTCAACATATTTGCCTTGAAATTGTACCAAAAGGCCTTTTAAAAAGCTGCTAAAATGTAATTTCCCACTCCATAGGTTTAAAAAAAAAACACCACATAATTTTTAGACAGTACTTTTGTAAAATCCATCATATTTCAAATTTGGGAACTACATAATGTTATTTTCGATTCAGAAACAACGTTACAGCTTGCAACTGCTTTTGACTAAAACCTTTCAAAGGGCTTCAGAGATATTTATCTATCAACTACTTTGGAAAAGCAGGCAAACATTTTGCTTCAAGTTGGTCTAAATACATTGCAATACAGCAGAGGAAACACATGTGTTCCAGTAAATCTTTATTAAAATCTCCCCCCGTCAAACTATCATAAAAAAATAGGCCAACAATCTACCCATCTTGCAGATGTGCAACTGAGGCTGAGAGAGTATTTGGCCAAGGTGAGCTAATGATGGATAAGGTGAGATTTAAACCAGGGCTATTTTTCTCCATTACATTACAGCCCTTGAAATTGTATTCTCACAATGGGCTTCTCATTACACCAGGTTTCCTGTCCTACAGCTACTATCTAGCTACGAATCCAGAAATTGGTGCTTATTTGTGTACAGATGCAACCCTTTGCTGTTTCCAAGTCTTGGGAATCCTTTGCTTTTAACATTTTTTCTCCGTGACTTACCTTCCAATTCCTCACCCGAGAGGAACTCAGACACAGAGAGAAGGAGGAGGAGGAGGAGGAAGATTGTTCTCAGGACCACAAGGTGCATCGTGGATTGGGACCTTTGGATTCTTCCTCCCTGGTTGTTTCACTCCTTTCAAAGACATTGGAGTTTATGGGAGAAGTGTCTTCACCATTCTGCCATGGGCTCTGCTAAGTTGTTGCCCAAAGGTCTCAGGATGGCCCAGATACATTCTCCGTACAGAGGAAATGATCTTTCCTTCCCGGGGCCAAGGAACCGTGCAGGGCAGGGTGGTGGGGGCATGAAAGAGAAAGAAACACATGGGTGAGGTTGGGAAGCTTCCATTAATCCCGTGCCGAACCTCCCCTCCTCCATCCATGCCACAGATAATCCCACGGCAGAAAGCGATTACTGATTCTCTTTCTTCACCACTATCCAGGGACCTTACGACAAGGACCCCAGGCCCTGACGTGAAAGAGGAGTATAAAGAAATGCGGTCCTGACACTTCTCAGATTATCTGCAGATGGAAAGGAGAATCCAAGCATGGTATTATTGGAACACCCACAAACTATCCAGCTACGGTGGCTTGTGCATTGGGGGAAACTATGGTCCTTAAAAGAACCACATCCAAACTCTATATTGAATTTAGCACATAGGGGCCAAGATTCAGTGGCTCTTGAGCAAAAACCATGACTGTACCCTCCAGCATTTCACAGGTGAAAATCAGGGCCCATGTGGTCAAGCAACATCAGAGTGTGGTCAAGATGGTAAAAGTTATGAGTGAAGAACACCCAAGCCAGAAAAGGCTGCAGCAGTTTGCTTTTGCTTGAGTGTACTGGGAAGGCACTTTAACTGCTCTGACATTCCTGGCCAGAATAGTTTGGTGAAGCCTAAGAAATCTCTCGCTGTGAATGCTAAATGCACCTCCCTAAACTGCAAATTCCAGGATTCCACAGGAGGCAGTCACAGTACTTAAAGTAGAATACAGTTGGCCCTTGTATCCACAGATTTGGTATCTGGGATTCCATCATCCATGGCTTGAAAATATCCCCCCCCCCCAAAAAAAAATTCCCAGAAGCAAACCTTGATTTTGCCATTTTATATAAGGGACATTTTACTGTGCCATTGTATATAAAGGGACTTGAGCATCCACAGATTTTGGTCTCCACGGAGGGCCTTGGAACCAAATCCCAGCAGATACCAAGGCCCACTGAAAAGTGCTATAGCAGTATAGTGCAATAAGGCCCTCTGTCCCTTCTGTCCTCTCCCACTTGCCGAGTTAATTGTGACCTACCATATTTTTGCAATTTGTACTCGGTTTCGAGCAACTGAAGTAAGCTTAGGATAAAGGGAGGAAGTGAGAGGAGGAAAGAGAAACTGGGACATTCTAAACACAGCTGTGTTTAGGATTAATTGGGACTCTTCCTACCAAATCAGGATAATTGGAGAGTATGGACTGTATCAACTATCTTAATCTACCTGGCAGAGTTGTTGTGAGGCTACAGTATCTCAAAACCATGCAAAAGGTTTCAAGGAAAGCAACCTTAGGTCACCTCTGAAACAGAAGGCCTTTTCCTTGTAAGATGAGCTCTGCAAAAGGCTGGATAATAAGATTATGAAAGGTTCTGCTAGGATAGCAGCAAGCACTTCATACTATATGTGTGTGGGTGAACTGGAATCAAGAAAGGAATGGGAAGATGCAGAAGAGAGGCCCAGAAACAGGGCCAGGGGCTTGTCTATACAAGGCAATAACATGTGGATTGGTGCTCAGTAACGCCAATTCGCAGCAGCTTTCATTTGTCTACACAGTTTTTTTGGCAAGATTGCAGACATGCGAAGCTATCTGTGTTTGCTATTCAAACAGGCATACCTGCAAATCAAGATGGAGGGCACAAGTGAATTACTTGTGTTTTTATTTTCCTCCAAGTTGCCGCTGCTAAACAGTATTTTTTAAAAATTAAATCCAAGGTGCGGAAGCACAAACTTCCACTTAAATAAATGAACAAAACAAAACAAAAGATTGTTTTGACACCCCAGGACATGATCGCTACAACAAAAATCCAACATAGCGGTTCCAGGCGCTGCCTTGATGGCAAGCTCCATGCCCACCTCCCCGTGCATGTCTGACCAATCAGCTATCTACTTCGGAAATGTGCAGCGATGCAATTTGGTTGTCCTAATGTGCAGAAGTACTAATTTCCCCTGCAGTTTTTTAAAAAAACTCAGGAAAAGTCCCAAAGTCTTTTGTAGCAGTTTTTGCGGTTTTTCGCGCCCCCCCCTCTTTCTGAATACTGTTATTCAGCACAAGATCTCATTAGGACAAATGGAATTCTCCTCAAATTTCATGATGAATATTTTTGCCATTTAGACAAGCCCGTTTTTATTCAAGCCTAGAAATCCCAGCAGTATCTTAGGCATTCTGAGGGAAGTAAACAAATGATATGGATCAGGCTGAGGATGAGCTTGCTTTTGTATTAGATTTCAAAGAAATAGCTGTGTTAGTCCCTTGCGGCATAAAAAGGTGGAAAGGAATGGTATGGGGGGGGGGGAGGAATGTAGCAGCACCTTTAATACTAATTGGCTTTTATTTAAACATGAGCTTTTGTGGATCTAAATCCACTTCTTCACTCTATACCACATCTGAAGAAGTGGGTTTATATCCACAAATGCTCATGCTAAAATAGGTATCAGTCTTAAATGTGCTGCTACAGTCCTTTCCCCACTCATCCCTCTCCTTCCGTTTTGTTTCTATATTAGAGCATTTTAAAGGGGCCTAAATACAGAGATCCCATTTGATCTTGGAAGCTAAGCAAGGTCAGCCCTGCCAATGCATATCAGGAGCTGTAGGCTCTATTTCAGAGGACGGAACTGGCAAACCACCTCTTGAGTATTCCTTGCCTTAGAAAAACCTATGAAACTCAAGTCAGTGGGCTACCTGAGGGTGCACACATAGACAATTTACTCATAAGCAGAGGGCTTGGGTTTTTAAGCGAGTGGCAAAGCTCCAAGAGGCAAAGGGCCATCTTTCCAGATGTGAAGACTATTGCAGGGTTACTCGTTTCCTGGATGAAGACCCATTAGCAGAGCCATGGATGAAGGCATGGGTGGGAATAATGTGGCACTCCATATGTTGTTGGAAGGCATCTCCCAGTAGCCCCTGCTGGTACAGCCAATGGTGCTAGAAGTTGCAGTTCAGGGCTGCATGATTCGCACCCCTGGATGAGGACCACTTGGGATGTGCTGAAAACAGCACAAGCTGTTTTAAGGTATATTCAGTCCTTGGTGGCCAGTGGATATGGAATGCATTCCAAAGACTATTTCAACTCTTGGCTTTGGACACCTAACATGACACGAGGTGTCCTTTCACTCTCCACAATTATAGCGCTACAATCCACTTCAACTGCCATGATGCATCCTGTAGAATCCTGGGATTTGTAGCTTGAAAAGACCCCTCCTTTGACTGCCAACCCCAGGATTCTTTAGGATGAATGGCTGGCTACCAAGGGCACCTAAATTTGGGGAAACCTTAAACAGATGCACCATGATAGGTGTTTGTAGGCAGAACCTGGGAAAGTATATTTTTTTGGACAACCACTTCCCGAATCCTACCCTCTTCTAGAGAAGCCATCCACAGTGGGGCCAAAAGCCTTTCCTATGGCTCTGGTATAGCCATTTGTCAGAGGCTGGGCGTGACTACAAAGCCCATCTCCAATTTTGTCCAAAGGAAATGCTGCCTCTAGGAGAAACAGCAAGAAACATCACACTCAATGAAAGGCCTTGTTATGGGTTGTTTTTATTATTATTATTGTATCTTTTATTGTCATTTTATCTTAACACAAATTTTTCAAGGCAGGAACTGGAGGCCCCCCAATGTGGGGGAAGGACCCCTTGGCAAGAATTAACCTCCTCCTCCTCCTCCGTTCTTTGTGTTGAGGGAGCCATTGGACCACATTCCCTCCTTGTACCACTTGGGTCACATGGGAGAAGCCACAGAGGACTCTGCCTCCCTCCACAAGCCTGCAGCTTTCCACGCGGCTCCCAGGCCACAAAGATAATGCAAACAAGAGCAAGGAGGGCAGCTAGCCAAAATAAAACAAAAATGGCAGGAAGCAATAAGGTACGGTGCAGCAGCTGGGAGGGAAACGGGCTCTCAAAGCCTTGTGTTCATGAGCCAACGAGGCATCAGGCTTCAAACGCTCTTGGAACATTCAACAGCAGAAGAGGGTGGAAGGAGCAGAAACGGAGTGAGGCGCCACTGCTTATGTGGAACCAGTCAGAGTCTGACTAATGGGGGGGAGGGAACAATCTCTGGGGGGAAAAACCAGAGGAGAGGGGAACGTCATGGTATAGGAATGGACCAGAGGAACAAGAATTTCTGAGTGTGGAGTCCAAGGCAAGGAAGGGGACTCAGCCGGAAGCAGTACCAGTTCTGGCAAAGGACAATGGCATCTACTGGGGTGTGCAGCACAGGAGTTGGTCTCTAGGAGTATTTCTAACACTTCAAAACAATCCTGACATTTTATGTTCCCGGGATGAGCTTCTTAGCACCATCAGTACATCAAGTTCAACAAGTGTACTCAATCTCTCTCCACACTAAACACCTTTGGAGCTGGGCCTTCCTTCTTCCCTTTACCAGCCCACCCACCATTAAAAGGTGCAAATGGATCCTAGCAGTAAGGAGACACTGAAGGAAACCTTCTGTGGAGCCTGGAGATCATGGAGTGCTGTCCTGAGAAAACAGAGCCCCTTCCTCTCTTTCCTAGGTAGCACCAGGACTGTGTGTGGTTCTTTTAATCTGAAAAGCACAGGGGGCCAAAGCAAGGCTTGTGCTGTTCCAGAAGTGCCCCTGGAGCTGGGTGTGTGGGTGTGAGGAAAAGGTCTGGAGATCCAGATGCAGACAGGAAGTGCCTCATACAATCTGAATGCCCAATTCTTCAGCTGTCTTCTGAAGCCTGTCCATGACGTTCTCTTCTGGCTCGGTGGCAAAACCAGTGGGCACAACTGCCCGGCTCTCAGAGGGGGCGTTGGCCATGACGTAGTAGACGGTCTCGCTCTCCCCACGTTCATTGGTCCTGCTCACGACGCGGATGATAGGGCTGGCCGGTGCGCTCGGTTCTTGGTATGGGGAGGTGCCGGCCTCTTGCTGAGCACAGCCCTGGGGAGGCATGGCTGCTTGCAAGTCCAACTCGGTCGTCTCCTCAGCCGATGGCTCCAGGATGATCCCCTGGAGACTGCCCTCTGCCCCGGTCAGCACCACACACTGAGCCGTGTCATCCAGCATCTCGCCCTGCTTCTCCCGGTCCTTCAGCAGCTGCTCTGTCAGTTCTACACTTTCATAGCGCACCAGCTGTAGCCGCATGTAGCCATCCTCATGCTCCTTGTACCTAGGCAAGGTTGCAGAGGGAGAGATTAGTGGGGGACCAAGAAAACCTTGTGAAATTCACAGGGTCACTGTAAGTCGGCAGATGACTTGAAGTCACATACACACACACACACACACAAGTCACTGTGACAAGCTGCTATGGAGAGTGACTTCAAAGCTCTTTGCACAGCAGTAACTGCCAGGGCCATAGTAAATTACCATGCTGGACAATGCAGAGAAAGTGGATTAGGGAGAACAAGTTTGTACTGATCCAAGGGAGAGGAAAGGTCCTTCTGGACACATTCGTGGGAGAAAGTCGTAGAAGCTCTATACAGTCCCATACAGCAATGACAAAAATCCATTTCCCTCTCTAGGAAGAACTTCCTGACAGTAAGAACTGTTCAGCAGTGGATTGCACTGCCTCGGAGTGTAGTGGAGTCTCCTTCTTTGGAGGTTTTTAAACAGAGGCTGGATGGTTATTTGTCAGGAATGCTTTGATTGTTTATTCCTGCATGGCAGGGGGTTGGACTGGATGGCCCTTGTGGTCTCTTCCAGCTCTATGATTCTCAGTACTGTCACAATGAAATGGGTTACACTTCTGTCCAAAGATTTTGCAATGCCAGAACTGAAAATACTCAATAGCTCCACCTACTGGTTCTGCAGGGAACACAGAACTGATGATTTCATGGAAACTTTCTTGTCCCTCTAAAACCAGGGTGAGGAAACAATGGCCCTGCAGATGATAATGAATTGTAACTTCCATCATCATAGCCTCACCACCGCCTGTGCTGGTAAGGGAAAATGGGAAGGGCAATCTAACCACATCCACACATTCCCAACCCCTGCACTATAAAAGCATGCTTTCAAAGTGTTCACGGAGTTCACTGGTAAATGATTTTACAGTTTCAAATGAGTAGTGTTTTTAATATAGCGGTTTATTTAATTATTTTTAAAACTTGTTTATCGTCAGTTTTTTTAAATGATGTACCTTGTTTTAATTTATTTTGTGAGCTGCCTTGGATCCCATGTCAGGAGAAAGGTGGGATATAAATTAAATAAATAGACTCCTTAAATACCCTTCCCTTCTGTGAAGCTGACACGTAAGAGCTGCAGGTACCATTGCTGCCCCTAGGTTTGGGGACCAGGGCTGAAAGCCCCTCTTCTTTCCTTCATCCAAGAAGGGATGAAAGTCCTAAAAATTAGCTCACTTATCACCACTCCTCAGATTTTTAGCAACCGCAGCCATTCTTATCTGTGATCTTGCCTCCAAAATGACAGCAAGGCAAGTCACCTTGGTAAATGTGGTGAACAGAAAGGCAAGAAAAGTCTGCTCCCTAGTTTAGTCATTCAAACCTCCTTTCTTATTCTGTGCTGCTTGATGGAAAAGGCCAACAAGACCATGTAGGTCTGAGGCAAGCTTTCAACAGTTCAGAAGTTCAGCTCAAAGTGGCATTTGGGCAAAGGGAAGGTGTGACACTGCCTCCCTCTATTAATTTGGGAGAGCACATGATTTAAGGATGGGAGGGCTCATCCAAGCTCTCAGATTGTCCAGCAGCTACCATTCTCCCCCCCCCCCATGCTTTTTGCCACAAGATGGCAGCCATCAGCTGACTAGAGCTATGAGAGGAGCTCTGGCAAGTACTTCTGCTCTTCGCAACACAGCCTCCACTCCACAAAAATTAGCCACAGTACCTCCTGCAAACTAGGCCACAAAATGGGGAGGGGCATTGAGGCCCAGTCTTCCATCCATCCACATACCTGAAGCGAGGATGACCTGAAGGCCATTTGAACTGGTGCTTTTTCCTAAGGTGGACAGTAAGATTGTTCCCCCGTGTGAAGCATTTGTCACAGACATGGCATTTGTAGCGGGGCTCAGAGTCGCCCTGTATGGGGAGGCAAAGAGATAAAAGCCAAGGCATGAAAAAGGCTCCCACCTTTCTATACATCCAGATTCACTGAACATACTCTTCCTAGTCAACAAATTGATGGATCCCAGCTGTAACCTGACAGCACACAGAGGGAAAACTGGTCCTGGATGTGAAATTCAGCACCCTGAGAATTGGAGCATCGCTCTTTTATTTCTAAAACGAATGTTTAGGCCTTATGGACCACAAGACAGACTTGGATGAAACATAAACACACCCTCACCCAAACAAATATATTAAAAATCAGTAAACTCTTCCAAGTCAGAAAAGAGACTAAGCTAGATTCTCAGCAGCAAAGGGGCAGACTTCGAGTGACTCCTACATTTTTGCAATGATTAGGATATTTTCAGGGACATGACACACAAAATAAGCCACTGCAGGTATCTATCAGCTGTGACATGGCTAACCTTAAACCTATGATGCATTTTTGTCCAGCTTATGCTTTGCTGAACTTCTTGCTGGGAAACTAACTGGATTTTGCTTTGTCTCTAGCCCATGGCATTTTCTGTTGCATGAACTCCAGTAAGATTCTGGCAGTCCCTCACATTACCACCCTCTTATGGAAATCAGCCCTGGGCTCCATGACCTCTGCTGCTCTCTTCTTACCTCATGGACTTTCTTGTAGTGCAGTTTGATGGAGCAGAGGGACCGGGCGCTGAAGTTGCAGGCCTCAAACTCGCAGCGGTAAGTAGGCTCTTTGCTATGGGTATCCAAGTGTTTCCGTAAATCAATGAGATTCTTGCAGCTGGAAGGAGCATGTAAAAGAAAGGACCTAAAACTCAGGTATATGAATATTGGAACAGTAGCTTAGGATGATCTGCGGCAGCTAGAAGTTGGAAGAGGGATGTATTGCCTTTGGACCCTTAACAGTTTTGCTAATTTCATGTGCAGCGCCTGGAAGGATAGACTGGCTAGAATTTTCCACACCAAAAGCATGCAAGGAGTGTGTCTGCTTTTGCTCTCAGTCTGAGACATGAGCTCTTTCCACCAAACATACCTTCCCAAATTCTATGGTTTGGGCATCACCAGAGGCCACTCAAGGCAGAGCAACTTCTCAGGGTTAAACTATACACTATGTTAAATGTGTAGAGTGCAGCTAGACACATCTTTCTTTCTTTTCTTTTTTACTCTGAAGTAAGCAAATAGGGATCCAATCTAGATCGAGACCACCACACATGGGTAGGAAAGGCTTACAATTCCCAACCACACAACAAGCTAATGAAACTGGATGGGAAGGAACCTCCAATGATACCTGTGTAGTTTCCCCTGTCTTTCTTTAGTTCTAGTGCCGTGTTTGTGTGTGAGAGAGTTCAGAGGAAAAAAATGTGACTAAATGAAATTTTTAACCTTTTTCTACCTGCATGGAGGTGGGGTCCCAACCTGGATTCTGCCCACACTTGCTCCCTTGCTGTTATGTGCCTTGAAGTCAACTCCAGCTTATGGCAATCCTATCCTATGATTTTCTTGGCAAGATTTATTCGAAGGAAGCTGGCAATTGCCTTCCTCTAAATCTCTTTCATGTCACTTGCAAAAAAACCCAAAACAAAACCCTATCACTAGCCACCAGCTGAGAAGTCCCCTGGCCTTCTCCACCTTGCTCTAATATGCTGAGAGCCCCAGGCTTCCTTTTCCTTCAGCCAGCCTGTTTACCTGTGGTCGCAGTAATTGCACTTGAAGGGCCGCTCCTCGCTGTGCCGGAAGCGGATGTGGTTGCGCAGAGAGGAGGGCAGAGGGCAGGTCATGTCACACAGGGGGCACTTGTAGTGGTTGACTGCTCAAAAGAAACCAGAGGAGAGGTCACTGCTGGGGGAAAGGCAGCAGGGGTAGGGGGTGTGAAGAGCCAGGGGATGACAAAGGGACTCTATAACTCCCACTTACCGTGGTTCCTCATGTGATCACGCAATAACCTCTCTGTGGCAAACCTCTTGGAACAGTGGGAGCACTGGAATCGCTGTTCTGTAGGAAACAGGAGAGGGCGAAGAACAAAGAAAGGTGACACTCAACCCAAAGGACATCCCTGTCTGTGGGCGGCAACAACTTTGAGCTGCACTACTTGTCCTTTTTTCCTAAACAGCAAACCTTTTCAAGGCTTTCTTACATCAGGCAGCACAGAACCGTCCTGTTGGTGGGCATACCTAACAATCTTTATCACACTTGACACATCTGCAATGATGCCACACCTCTCAGTTACTGCTCACCTTCCCAGGAGTTCCAGCTTCTCCTTTATTTATTTTTTTAAAAGAGGAATATTTCTCATTCTCATCGTCATGCCATGCTATTAAAATTTAAGATGGAGCTTTCACAAAGAAGATGGCAAATGCGCTTCTGTCCCCAGTATGATTATACTATCTTGTGAATGTGGCTGACTTGGTATGCAAAAAAATATCATTTGTGGTATTGTTTGAAGGCTAAATATAAGACTATTTCAATTTAGGTAACATCCTTTCTGGCTCTAATGATAACATGAGGCCTTAATGTACTATTGCATACCACAACCAACTGCCACTTTTCTACCAGAAACAAACAGGGTCTGGGCTGTCATCTTGGAAAGGGTGAGGGAAGAACACCTCTCGTGTTTGTATGAAAAAAAGAAATATGGACAATAATTCTATCAGTGTGAAAATACTATTTCAATTGGATCATTACTAGATATAGGAAATATAAATTTAAGTGTTAAATGTGAAAATGGGCAGAATTTAGAGTCCTTATGGATACAAAGGTAGCCATACTCAGGAAGGCAAAAGCAGAGCATCGGAAGTGCTTTTCCAAAGGTCAGCAGAAGGAACTTTCCATATCCTTCATCACTCTTTATCTCACTCCTCTTTACACACCCCAGTTGCTGCTTCTCTGGCTTTTAAGTAACGCCCTCCAGGTACTCACGTTCCAAAGCAGTCTGTCGGCGGATGTGGTCAAAAAACTTGGTATTGTTGGCGAACATCCCACCACAGGTGGGACAAGCCACCACCTTCTCCTGGGTGTGGCTGCGCAGGTGCTCACGCAGCTTACACCGGCCTTTGAAGGTGCAGTCACAATCTAGACCCAAGAAGGACAATGCAAAAGAATCAGATTTGTTCCAAGCTGGGATAAGCCCAAAGACTGACTAGCACATTTAGTAAAGAAGATGCCTGGATTTATGCAGAAATGCTGGGACTCAGTGCTCCTCATAAATTTCTCAAATGCCTCTCCACAAACACAAGAGGTTTCTTTTTTGTATTTATATGCATGAGAACATTAAGAAGGGTCTGTCTTGCACACTGCACCGAAGCCAAAACATACAACTAAGTTTTCTAAACAGCATGGAGTCACTCATGCAAACAGTTCAATTTGAGCCCTTCCACCAAATTTCTTTTGTTTCCGCACAGGAAAAAACAAGGGACACAGAACAAATGGTGAACGTTTGTCAGTTACTAAAAAATGATTTACAGAGCAGTTCTTCGACTGGTGCTTAACATTTTGTAAATTCTTAACAAAGTGGCATCATCAGTGTGTTAATTATGCATAACTATTCAATTTGATTCAATATTTAAACTCCAATTCTTTCCCCCCCATCTTTTGTTTCAGCCCAAAGCAAGAGGAAAACTTTGGGCTGCTAAAGAGTTCAGAGCAGGGATGGACAACTGCACAGGAGCTGAGGGACAATTTCTCCCCCCTCCACCCACCCCTACAGGCCACACAATCCCCATGCTCCCAAATACCTCTATCTTTATCTGAGTCCTTCTCAAAATGGTGACCAGATGTGACATCATGTCACTTTGTATCATGATTTTGAGGACTTCTTTGAAATTAGAGGTATTTGGAGCTGCCTGGGTGTTTTTGGGGAGCTTTTCAGGTGAAAAACATCTGAAATCACACCCCCCAAAATGATTTTTTTAAAAAAACTAGAGGGTTGGGAGGTTTTGAGGGGCTGGGGGACTTCAGGGGACACAAAAGTGAGGTTGAGAGACTGCATATGTCTTGTGGGCAACACTTTGCCCACCCCTGGTTTAGAGGGATGCTCCCCACAATCACCTCACCCCCAAGGTTCCCATGTTAATTTTAAGCCCTACCTTTCCAGCCACAAAAGACCATGTGATTTTCCTTTCCAACGGCCTTGTACTCTGTGCAGAAACTGTGATCTTCCACATGCCGGTAGAACCACTCAGGGTTATCAAAAGCTCGCTGATGGGGAAACAGAGAAATTAGGATATTCTCCCAGTACACTATAAAACAAACAGATTCATTTTGGAAGCTCCTCAGGGAACTTGTAGGTTATACCATGGCCTAAAAGTAAGTGGTTCTTCAAAAGGAATTAGATTTCCATGAATCTCAGTGCCATTCCAAAAAGTAAATTTCAATCTACTACTGATGTGAAGGGGCACAAGCCTCCTTCCTATGGAAACCCAGGATTTGTAGTTTTACAAGGTTTTGAGCCTTCTCTGCCAGAGTGATGGTGCCTCACCAAAGTACAAACCCCAGGGTTCCATAGGAAGGAGCCATGGCAAATAATCCAGTTTCAAGATGGATTATTCATGTAGTGTGGATTTGGGACTTCCTATTCCCATCCTACATGGCCTACCTCGCAATATTCCCAAAGGCAGAGGAAATTCTCCTGAATCTCGGGGATGATGTTCCGGCTCTGAAAGTCCAGCTGGCAGGGGGTCAGGTCTGACTGGCTCTGTAAGGCTTGTAGCCCCCATTGCTTCAGTTTGGTGTGGTAACAGTGGAAGTAAACATGGCGGACCAGCTCTGCAGGGCTCTCTGGAGAACAGAACCCACACTCCTGCCAAAGGCAAGAGTATTCTTCTGAAATAGGGAAGAAAAAAAAGAAGAAGAAAGAAAACAGGAAATTGCTTTTGGGGTGAGCAGCTGGGGCCTACAGGACCAAAGCACAGATATATTGTCCTCCATAACTAGAAGTGCTACAAGCTTACTTCACAGTGTTTCTATTCCATGACACTTCTAAGCATCTGGATCTTCCTTCCCTGTTCCCAGCCCTAAAATTTTGAATACCTTTTGTAAAAAAAGTATATGAATGGGAGCTCAGCTTCAAAAAAATTACATACAAGCCTGTGTTTCCTAAGCTGCTCAGTTTCCCTGAATTCACTGCCCACATAAAATCTTTATCAGCCATAGTTGTCTGCCTCTTTCACCAACTAGCTGGGTTTACACTTAATAATAAGCCAGGTCCTGGTTTGCTGAATTCTGCCATTTGTTGTGTCTAAATACATCCGCCAAACAATGTTTTGTTTGTCAGCTGCAAACCACAATTAGAAACTATGTTTGCTGTTGGCCTATACATCATCCTGGCTTTTCATTATGTCTAAACCTAGTACCAGCAACTTCCCTTAAGAGGAGCTTTTAAAAAAGGAGCAAAAGAGAAATAATCCAGAAAGGCAGAAAGTAGACTGCAGTTTGGTTGGCTGCCTATGGGGCAATGAATGCTAAAGCAACAAATCATGACGAAGAGAAACCATGGCTTAGTTTGATGTATGAATGTACCTACTCTACTCCTTATAGGGCTGTCACCAATGAGAATTGCAAAGTGTCAGGTGCTCTCTAACAATGTCAAACACCATTTCAAAAAGACCAGCTTTCCAGCTCCTGAAACACTCATGTATCTTGGAATCTGAAGAATTATATTCTAATTCAATAAAATCAAGCAAGTCATTACCACTGTTTGGCAAACAGGCATAAAGTTATTTTGAGAGGTATTGTTAAAAAGTAACATTACAACTTACACCAGTGGCTCGCAACCTTTTCTTTACAGGGACCCCCTTTAAATAACTTTTGTTGCTGCAAACCCCCAAGGCTTAACTCAAGATTTAAAACCCTAACAAAAATAATAATATTACCTGATAAAAATAATACAATTACACCATCCATTAACATTTCCCTCAAAGGCACTGGGGGGGGGGGGAGACTTTTCTCCTGCTTCTTCTTGCCAGTTTGTAGCTGGAGAGAATTGAACAGCAATGCGCAGGCCAAGCCAGCCAGCTTTTGCCTTGGCTCCTGTCATGTGGGCTGAGCAGGCTTCAAGCCTTTGCAGACCCCTTGTGAAGACATCACGGCCCCTGAGGGTCTGTGGACCACAGTTTAAGAACTACTGACTTATACTAAAAGGGTCAGTTCCAATGTTTTTTTTACTGTACCCTACGCCCCTTACCAAGTGAATCCATTTCATCTTCTTCCTCTTTGCCTTGGAGATGCTGCTTCAAATGCTTTGACACATGTTCACAGAACTCTTCCATCTTGGAGGCGACAAAGCTGCACATCTCCCATTCACACTGCAGAACCAAGGAATCCTTATTGCCCAGCTTCCCGGGAGGCATGGTAAGAGCACGGCTGAAAAAAAGAGAAGAGATCCTCTTGAGAAATACAGTCTTGCTTACATTCTGAGTCAGAGAATACCATTATCCTATTATCCTCACAACAGGAATAACCTCAACAAAGACTGAAAGAAAAGCAGAGCTTGGAAAAGTTCATTTTCCCCAAAAACAATGCCCAGAATCTCCCATCTAGCAGTTGGGGGTTCTGGCACTTGGGAGTCTAAAAAAGTAACTTTTCCAAGCTCTGCCTATCAGGTAGAGTAAGCATCCTCTTCTCCTATACAATTCCTTTCACTCACGTAACTTCTTGGGACTTTTCCTTCTTGGGACTCTTGGTTATCCGATTTTAGCTTCACACGTTGGAAATTGCTTATATATTGCTTAAAAAAACCCAAAATTGTAAGCCGCTTTGATAGCCTTTGTGGCTGAAGAGCGGGGTATAAATACCTAAATAAAAAAAGATTTTAGAAAAGCATTCTGTTCCCACAATTACGAAAACGTTTGGTTTTTAAAATATTCTCCCATTCCAACACAAACATCCACACATCATCATCATGCATTTCACATTCATTTTGAATTTTTATTCACTGTATTCATTATTTGAATTCATTCTTCCACTACTCTCCAAACTCACAATCACAATATAAACCACAACAGGGAAAGCATTCTTGTGAGCTATTTCTAAATAATTTCTAGTGAGGAAACTAACCCAACCTACATCCCAAGGGACAGGATAAGATCTGTGTTAATGGCCACCAAGTCGTCTTTGAACGAGAGACAGTTAATAAATGATGATTCTATAATACTGTTAAAAGAAAAATATTAATATTATAAAATGTAACATCTCAGGCTCGGCCAAATTGATCACCAACAATGGTCCGCCCTGGCCTCATATCGGGAGGCATGGAGACGCACTATCCACAATGTTGCAGCCTTATTTGAGAACTCACGCCGAACAAGTCTTGAAGAGAAACGACAACGCAGCAAGAATCACAAGCCGGAAACATCACCCAAGGAGACCTTCTGCTGTGCTTTCTGCAACCGGACTTGTCTATCTCGGATTGGCCTTTTTAGTCATCAGCGCGCTTGCAGAAAGCGCAGGATGAGTCCTTCCTGAATCTTCGTTTGCAAAGAAAAGCCAGAGAGAGAGGGTTAGATTATTTGAGAAGAACATTGTACAAACTTGAAATTGTTTTTCCTTCTTTATATTTATTTTTTAAACATATATTTAAAAAATTAGAAAAGGAAAGAATGAGAGACGTCCAAGACAACCTATTATTGACAGCCCTGCTCAGGGTGGGATAACAGCAATTAAAAAGTGGAGATTTGATGGTGTTTTATGGCATTTTTTGGCCAATTCACCCTTCCCCAAAATTTAATCATATCTTATCAGCTACATTTCTATTGTGCCTTTTCTCTAACGAGTTCAAGGCAGTAAATTGGATGTCTCTCCCCTTCCCCACACACTTTGTCTTCACAACAACCCTACGAGGCAGGCCAGCCTGAGAAGGAGAGTGACCAACCCAAGGTCACCCAGTGAGTTTCACGTCTCGGTGGGAAACCTCAACACAAATCTCCTAAAATCCACACTACACAAATAATCCAGTTTGAAACTGGATCATTTGCCATGGCTTCTTCCTAGGGGAGTCCTGGGATTTGTAGTTTTACAAAGGTCTTGAGCCGCCTCTGCCAAAGAGGGCCAAACTACAAATCCCAGGATTCCACAAGAAGGAGCCAAAGTGGCAAATAATCCGGTTTCAAAGTGGATTATTTGTGTAGTGTGGATTTGGCCTGCCAATACCCACACTCGAACCATTGCTCCATACTGCCCCTGGATTTAAACAACTAATTAACCCCCGCCCCATGCACTAATCAACCTCCCCTCCTCAACTCTCCCGAGCCCACCGAACCCAGCATCCCCGCTCCTACCCAAAGTCCTGGGATTTCGAGCACGACAAAGTACAACCTAACAAGAGAGCTTCCTTTCCCTCTCGCTCTCTCAGTCTCTCCCGCCCAGCCCCGGACCTAATTTACCCGCTCCCGGAATGAATAAGGCCTTTGGGCCTTGAACCCAGGATGCAAGGGTAGGCACTAGGCCCCGTTTCCATAGTTACCGTCAGTTTCTCTTTTCGCCCCCTCCCCACTCCCCCCCCACCTGTGCGATCGCGAACCGCCCGGATAAATTGCCTCAACCAATGATATCGCTAGGAGCCGTCCAAACAGCCAATGGCGTCGCGCGGGGGGCCGACCCTAGCCGAGCTGTCAAAATAATAAGGAAGAGCGTCGGAGTGTTAGGGCCGGGTGGGAACCATGTCCGAAATATTTTAGTTCCGGGCTCTAGTTGAAGCCTAATATGGGGAGGAAGGAAGACAAAGAGGAGAAGATAAAATAATTAAAGGGGGGTTATATGGAAAAAGTAAGGGAGGGAGGTGTCGGGAAAATATAAAAGAGACCCAAAATATAATTATACTATTTAGAAAGTGCTATTATCGTTAAGGACCTTGTAGGGGATTCCCCCCCCTCTGTCATATGAGAGTTGCTCACTAAAGACTCCACCAAAGGAATCCTGGGAAATGTAGTCCTCAATACCCTGGCCATCCCCATAAACTGGCACTTTGTTGCTACTCTCTTGTTGCTTTATTCCAAAGAGAATAAGGCCAGGAGAGTCCTAGGTGGTTGCCCTCCACCTTGTGACCCAAGGGTTACCTTGCAAAATTTCTTGCAGTAATTGCAGATGATCTATAGCAAAGCTTCTTAAACTGTGGGATGTGAAAAATTTGGCAACAGTAAATTTGATTTGTATACCTATTTTGTATACCTATCTACCTGGGGTGATGCAAAGATTTCTTGGGCGAAAAAGGGTCGCATGTGGAAAAAGTTTAAGAAGCCCTAATCTATAGAAGGGTTTATAAATACATCTGCACTGTTTTTGCTTCACTTTCATAGGAATACATATGCATACAGTATTAGTCTTGAATTGTAGAGGGAAAGGTAGAGGAGTCCTTAAGGAAATCTCTACTTTTCCTAATTTTATCCAAATCATGTCTTTGATAAACACTAGCTAAGGGCATCGTGAAAGCTACAGGGCCAAATGAGGTATCTACTCCCAACATTGGAGAGATGTAATGGGAAAAAAATGTTAAAAGCAAAAAATAAACACCGATACTGTACTTAATGCAAATCTAATTTAACGGGTCTGTTCTAGTTAGCACTAGCAACTGGAAATAAGCCAAGGGGACTTCTCCCTTTCAATATTTAACTCAGCCACTGAAACTGAATGGGTCTTAAACAGATGAAGCTAAACTAAGAAAACACCAAAGAAGCCTGTGGCATCTTGAAGGCTAGTATGCCTATTACAGCATGCGCTTCCAGAACTGGGAGATCCGATTTTCTGTTTCAACCAGGCCTGGAATCACTGTGAGATTAAAAGAGAGCAAAGAGCCATGGGCAGAAGCAGGTG
The DNA here is from genome assembly GCA_030847615.1 of Gambelia wislizenii. Classification (NCBI taxonomy): domain Eukaryota; kingdom Metazoa; phylum Chordata; class Lepidosauria; order Squamata; family Crotaphytidae; genus Gambelia; species Gambelia wislizenii. The sequence continues at coordinate 40,282,785 of JAUMIR010000007.1, forward strand.
GCACTGAAAAGAGTTGTGGGGAATCGTAACCCTTTGCCACAGTCACACACAGGAATAGTTTTCTAAAACAATAGCTGAGGCCTGATGGGTACCCTTGTAATTCAAGCCCTAGATGCATACTAAGACAATTAATACCCCACCACACTAATACAGTATGCCAGCCTAAAACAGCAGCTATTCCAGATGTTACACTACTTCTGCTTAGTTAAAAAAAATATTACTATACAGCAAAATCTAGCAGATGTAGGCTGCACCTGCACTGCAGAAATAATTCAGTTTGACACTGCTTTTACTGCCATGGGTCAATGCTATGGAATCCTGGGATTTGTAGTTTGTTGTGGCACCAGAGCTCTCTGACAGAGAAGGCTAAATATCTCACAAAACTACACATCCCTGAATTCCATAGCATTGAGCCATGGCAGTTAAAGCGGCATCAAACTGGATTGTTTCTACAGTGCAGATGCAGCAGCTGTGGTCTCAGATGAGAAAATCTGCAGCTTGATTTGTATGGTCCTTTTTTAAAATAGAAGCCGCAACATCCTACAAGTAGTTAGAATAGATCTAAGCCCAAAGGGTCTGGTAAGTGTGTTTGGGTTTGTGGCCTGCATTTAAGACTGGTTTGGCTGATATTAGTCCTGTCCTGGATCCTGAAGTTCAGGGCTTTCACATTGTACATTAGCTACCACCATGGAGGGTAGGGGGTGGATGCAGTATGTTTGGAACAAGAGAGTGCATTTGAACACATGCAGAATGCTGTTCCCAGGTTTTCTTCACTATTCATGTAGCACAAACAAAGCCCTGTGGCTAAATCCTATGCATGCCTCTTCTGAAGTAAATCCCCTTGAGTTAAGCAGGGCTCAAGTACGTACAAGTGGGACAGAACTACAACCTGCCTGCTGGGACTACTGTGGACAGAAAGCATATTCTACAGCTTTTTATTCTTTTTTTTTAATTATATGTTTTATTTGTGCTTCAAAAGATAGACAATCTTAAACTGTATTACATTTACGTTACATTGCATTTATATATATACACATTCATTCAATTTATTTTATACTTTACAATCATCACTTTACAGCCATCCTAGTCTTTCAACCATCCTAGTCTTTCATTACCTCCTCTTTACATCCATCTTAAACTCTTCATTACCTTCTCTTAACTTTTCCCTTCTCCTACCTCTCCATTCATTCTCTTTTTCTTCTATCCCACCCATCCCATCCATACTTTTCCAAAACTTACTCTCACCATCTCACTTACAATACCTTCCTTCTTTTCATCCATCCTTTTTACTTCCTTTAGTTCCCACCCGATCAAGATATCCTTTTTGACTTTTTTCCCCTTTATCTCCCTTTTTCCTCCTATCTCTAGAAATTTAATCTCATTATCTTCCTTTACCTATCTTTTAATCATTTGCTTAAAACTTTCTTCCACTTTATATCTTGCTTTCCTTCTAATATATTAGCTTCCCGTTTCAGTGTCGTTTTGAGTATTATGTTATTTTTATTTTTACATCACTTAGGCCCATCCTTATGTTAATATATTTCTTATATGTGTTTTTTTTTCCTAATTTACACGTTCTCTTTCATGTTCCATCTTTTCTTCCAATATTCACGGACTGGAGACCATTCTTCTTCAAGCTTAGTCTTCTTTCCCTTATTTATAATACTGTATATGTAAGTCTATCATTTTCCATCATCTCCCAAAGTTTCAGCAGCCAATCTTCAACCGAAAGGTTGTCTTTTTTCTTCCAGTTGGCTCCTATTATTAATCTCGCTGCAGTTATTAAATATAGCATTATTCTCCAGTACTCTCGAGTAAAATCCTTTTCTAAATTCAGTGTTATATTCAATAGATATAATTTAGGATCCATAACAAATTGAACATTGAAGATTTTTTGAATTATTTTATGGACTTTCATCCAGAATTTTTGTATTACTAGACACCCCCACCACATATGGTACATCGTCCCTATGTCTTTTTCACAGCGCCAACACTTGTTTTGTGTTTTATAAATTTTACTAAGTCTCGCAGGTATATTCTACAGCTTTTTATTCTAATCAGATTTTTAAAGATATTTTGGGGGGGATTGCAACTCCCAGAATCCCACAACCAGCACAGCTATTCCATTGTGGCTGAGGGGTTCTGGTAGCTGCAGCCCCAAAAATAACTTTGCCTAGCTCTCACTCTAGCTTTGTTACTTCCAACATGAGACATGTGGAGTGAAACGTGAAGCTGCTCTTGTTCACCAGTGCCTAAACACTAATTTTTAACACTGAAAATAATGAATGATAAAAGTCATGCAAATAGTGGTAGGCAAATCCAGGACAGCTGTTCCATGTCACTGAATGAAAACAGCACCTCTGCTATGAAACTGAGCATCAACAATGAAAGCACATATAGAAGGACTTAAGATAAATTGTGCTGTATCTAGTCCAGCACTTTGTTCCCACAGTACCCAGATTACTCTGGGAAGCCCACATGCAGAACATGAGAGTCCTGGCTTCAAACTAAAAACGGTACTTTTAAAAGTAATGCCATTTACCTTAAAAAAAAACTTAACTTGTTGCTTTATTTACTTTTAAAAGGTATTGTGTTAGTACATACACTCCAACATTTCACAGATGAAAACTGAAAGACACGTAGCCAAGTAACAACAGAGTGCAATCAAGATGACAGAAGTTATTAATGAGGAAGACCACACAAGCTAGGAGAGAGTGCAGCAGTTTGCTTTTGCCTGAGCCTAGTGGGAAGGGCAAGATCCCATACCTCCTCTTCCCCTGTTAACTGAGTGCCAACTCCTTCCGCACTTTGAACTCAGTTTGCAGCAACTGAAGTCAGCTGAGGACAAAGGAGGAAAATAGGGTGAAGAAAGGGAAACTGGGACTTTTTAAAAGCAGATGAAAAAGGGGGACGACAGAGGAATAATTGGGATTGTCCGTGCCAAATCAGGACAATTGGAAGGCATTTATTTATTTATTTTATTAGATTTATACCCGATCTTTCTCCCAAGACGGGACTCAAGGCAGCTTAGGAACATAAAGACTAATAACATAGTGACATGTAACTTTACAAAAATAAATCGCAAATACTAGAAATGGTGTAAAACCCCAAACCAGAAAATCCCCCCAGATAACATGTTAATGTCATAAGTAACATGATTCAAAACATTAGTGTCGTTATAGTTAAAATAACCTGTTAATGTCATGAGTAACATGATTCAAAACATTAGTGTCGTTATAGTTAAAATAACCTGTTAATGTCATGAGTAACATGATTCAAAACATTAGTGTTGTTATAGTTAAAATACTTGATGCAATATGTCAGCACTACATTGTTATAACACTATTAATCCACTTTAACTGCTCTGGCTGCCTCCTGTGGAATCCTGGGATTTACAGTTTAGAGAGAGGTATGAGTCATGTCATCTGATGATATGTCCAAAGTATGATAGCTTCAGTTGTTCATTTGGGCTTCTAGTAAGAGTTTAGGCTTAAATTGCTCTCAGACCTTTTGACAGTCCATGCGCCTCTCAAAAATAGTACTCGTCGGTGAACTCGCCACGGGTCAGCGTAAGAGGGACGCTCCAAAAAAGCGATACAAGGACTCCCTGAAACAACATCTCAGGCTCGGCCAAATTGATCACTAACAGTGGTCCGCCCTGGCCTCACATCGGGAGGCATGGAGACGCACTATCCACAATGCTGCAGCCTTACTTGAGAACACACGCCAAACAAGTCTTGAAGAGAAACAACAACGTAGAAAGAATCACAACCCGGAAACATCACCCAAGGAGACCTTCTGCTGTGCTTTCTGCAAGCGGACTTGTTTATCTCGGATTGGCCTTTTTAGTCATCAGCGCGCTTGCAGAAAGCGCGGGATGAGTCCTTCCTGAATCTTCGTTTGCGAAGAAAAGCCAGAGAGAGAGAGTATCCATAGAACTCTCCTCTTGCACTACATCTAAAGTTAGTTGACTGTCTTCCTGACAGATTTATTCACTGTCCAGCTTTCACCGTCATAATGTAAGGCTTACATTTGAATTGGCATGTGCAGGACTCTACTATAAGATAACCATCTGCCTGTGGAACATCTAGCCCACAGTACTAAAAGGGTTGGTGCATATTATCATTGTGTGCCTTCAGGTCATTTCTGACTTATGGCAACCCTAAGGCGAACCAATCACGAGGCTTTCAAGGCAAGATTTGTTCAGAGAGGGTTTGCCTTTGCCTTCTTCTGAGGCTGAGAGAATGTGATTTGCCCAAGGTCGTCCATGGTCAAGTGAGGTTTCAAGGCCTGGTTTCTTGGAGTCGTAGTCCAACATTCAGACCACTACACCACACTGGCTCTTGTTGGTAGATAAGTGGGTTACAAATACCAAATGTCAATTCAAGTAATAACCCAAAGTTTGGACAACTCTCCTTGTTCATTATTTTTGTAAATTAAAATCTTAATTGCAGATAGGGAAAAAAAAGAGGGAAAAAAGCAGGTGTGAGAAGGTGAGAAATAGGCGGAGACACGCAAAGGATCTAGTAATGGGCTAAACATGCAAGTACATAGAATCGTATGTTAGAACCTCTGTGTGAGTGTGTGTGTGTGTACCTTCAAATTGCCTGTTGACTTATGGCAACCGCATTAATTTTATAGGGTTTTCTTAGGCCAGGAATCCTCAGAGGTGACTTTACTAGTTCCTTCCTCCAAAATACAGTTTACCTCACCTGGTATTTATTGGTGGTCTCCCATCCAAATACTAACCAGGGCTAACCCTGCTTACCAGCCTCCTGGTTGAAACTGGTGTCTTTAAGATACATGTTCATGCGCTGGCAGAGGACTAAGATCTTTCAGTCATTGAAAACTTCCCCCACCTATTTTTTTCCCAGACTTGAGAAACTTTAACTTAAAAATACCAGATATTTTGATAGACCTATGTGTCTCTGTGTGCACGAGAGAGAGACACCATGCTCTTCATTTAGTCTTATTTCTTCTCTCTCGTTTTCCCCTTTCCTCTTGGCCCACTGAAAGAGCCTTTTCATCACAGCCCTCGCTCGCCATGCAAATTGCATCTAAACAGACATCAAAGGATTTGCATGTACACAAATCCCAGGCAATGCCATTTTGGAGGCATCATCTAAAACTGCGGAAAATAAAGAGGACCATTTCCGTCTGGCTCATCATCAAACTTGACTGGGATGCCCCTTTGCGGCAGTTTCATTCTTGGATGGATAGCTGATGAAGGCTGGTTATCCTGAGCATCCTGCCAAATTCAGAGGAAGAAGCCCTTGCCGTGTTGATCATGGAAACTGGTAAGAGTTGCTGGCGATGCTCCGATGACAAGATTTAAGTGGCAACATTTATCTAAAAGCAGAGCCTGGGATGTTCCTTATGAAAAGCAATTAGTTTCCATTACTAATTAATGGTTAGTTGTTAGAATAGTCCAGTGTCATCATTATCCACTAGAATATTACAAAAGTGAGAGCATGGAAGATGGAACATTCCTGCTGCGTTGCCACTTTTCTTTGGAGTGTTGTAAGGCCCTGAGACATTTTAAAAGCAACTGAAAAAGTTGGACAACAAGGTTGTTGTTGTTGTCGTGTGCTATCAAGTCATTTCCAACTTAAGGCAACCTTAGGATATTACACCACTATTGGAAATAACTCCGCTGGCTGCCAGTCAATTTCCAGGCATGGTATAAGATGTTAGTTGTGACTTTTAAAGCCCTATATGGTTTGGGTCCAGGTTACCAACAAAATCATCTTCTCTCATATAATCTGCCCCATACACTCAGATCCTCTGGAGGATCTTCACGGCAGTCAAGTGAAAATTAGGCTGACCCCTATCACCCAGAGGACATTTTCTTTGGCTGCCCCCCAGATTGTGGAATGACCTGCCGGAGGAGATTCATCTGCTGGAAACACTGCCTGAGTTTTACACAGCAGTAAAGGCCAATCTCTTCTGGCAGGCATCTCTGGATGATTTTTAAATTTTGAATTTTGGCATATGTGTCAGTTGTTTTAATATGTATTGGATTTATATGCTCTTAACTGGTGTTATGCATCTAACTTGATGTTGTTCCTTGTCTTGATCCACAGGGAGAGGAAGGTAAGAAATGATGATGATGATGATGATGATACAAGTATAGTGCTAAGTTTCAACAATAACTATCATGGCTCCATCCTATGGAATTTAGGGAGTTTAGGGAACGGTATTTAGAATTCTCAGCCAGAGAGCTCTATTACCTCACCGAACTACAAATCCCAGAATTCCATAGGATGCAGCCCTGGCATTTAAGGGAATGAGTGGTATAACTGCATAATATGAAATGTCTCCAGCCAGTATACCTGTAAATCTGTAGATGTCCTTCTTAGGCAAAGTTACTTCTTGTATCTGTCACGGTGGGACTCTGCTTCTTCGACAGTGTGATTGGTAACTCTTGAAAGTACAAAAGGTTAGGAACCACCTTTCCAATGCCCACTGTAACAAATATTTCATAGAGCATTTGCAAAAAGCAAAATTGAGCCCAAATGAATATATTGATATGCCAGGACACTTGCGAAATAATATTTGTTAAGATTTATAGGACCTCATAATGACATTCCAGCAAATACCATTCTAGTTTGAATACTGCTAAATCCAGAGTAACATAGGAATAACAAATGAGAGGTAGCCCAGTTGTTGTGGATATTAGGTGCCTTCAATTTATTTCTGACTTATTTCAACCCAAAGGTGAACTTAGCATTGCGTTTTCTTGTCAAGATTTATTCAGAGGAAGTTTACCATTGCCTTCCTCTGAGGGTGAGAAAATGGGACTTGCCCAAAGCCACCCAGTGGGTTTCCATGGCCAAGTGGGGAGTCATAGAATCATAGAATCATAGAGTTGGAAGGGACCACAAGGGCCATCCAGTCCAACCCTCTGTCTTGCAGGAATACACAATCAAAGCACTCCCGGCAGATGGCTATCCAGCCTCTGTTTAAAAACCTCTACAGACGGAAACTCCACCACACTCCCAGGCAGCAGTGCATTCCACTGCCGAACAGCTCTTATTGTCTGGAAGTTCTTCCTAATGATAGAATCATAGAGTTGGAAGATACCACAAGGGCCATCCAGTCCAACCCCCTGCCATGCATGTTTAGGTGGAATCTCTTTTCATGTAGTTTCCTGTAGGTTCAAACCCTTGTATCCCAGAGTTCTAGTCTACACTAAGGTGGCTCTTTGGTAGCACAGTTACCTGCAACATATTATTCTTTTTTTTCCTAAGGTATAATGATATTACATTTCAAAGGTAACACAAGTGGAAATCATGCCGTGATTCTGCACAACTCTAATGAATAAGGTTTTCTTTATAATTTTCAAAATTTACTTTTAAAGGACATTTTAGAGAAATTTTGAACAACATGTTTCAAGTTTTATGCCATTCTCTTATCACTTCTAGTTTTTTTTAATGTAATCGCAAATCTACAAGTTTCTAAAAATTAGATTGCAATATTAACAGTACCAAATTATATGGAGAGGAGTTAGCTGGCCATATCTGAGGCAACTGCTAGATGACAAACTAGATGTTGAGCTTGTCTACATGTTGAAGTACTCCTCATAGACTTCTCAGAGAATACGATCTGTCTGAATGCAATTTGCAGTATTTGGAGGGAGGAAAGTTAAAAACTCCACCAACCGTGCAGTAAAAGGATTTGCAGTTTGCCCTGGAGCTTCCTGAAAAATTCACGTAGATGTGCATTTTTTTGTTGTGTGGGTGTCTGAATCAAGGTGCACTTTTGCTCAATTGTCACTTATGAGTGCGTGTGCCCATTCAATCCAAATGAATCCGAACGGATGCGAATATGCACAGAAATGTGAAGACAAAGCAACATAGCTGTGAATGAGCAAAAATACGCACCTACCCATAGTAAACTGTTGCATCTAGACAAGCCCGTTGTCACGGCAATTATCTGATCCTAACTTCAATTTTGCCGCAGTAATACGGGCTGTTGCAGGGAGGCTCTCTTATAGGGGAAGATCGGCTGAAAGGAGTGCTCAACCACTCCAGTGCCTGATAGTTTTGACTTCTTCGGTGCTGTTTTATTGCAGCCAGACTCCTAGGATTCCATAGCATGTGGGTGATAACTGTTAAAGTGGTAGAATACTGGAGCCCTGGTGGCGCAGGGGTTAAATGCCAGTGCTGCAACTCAACACATTGCAAGTTCATCCCAGAGGGCTCCAAGGTTCACTCAGCCTTATATCCTTTCATAGGTGGGTAAAATGAGTACCTGGCTTATGGGGGCAATTTGCTCACACACATTGAAAACCACTTAATGCGGTGTAGATATGTAAATTGCTATTGCTTAAACAATTTGTAAGCCGCTCTGGGAGCCTTTGTGGCTGAAGAGCGGAGTATAAATACAATAAATAAATAAATAAATAAATAAATAAATAATAAAAACTGTGCAGTGCAAAAAAGTCCTAGGGCAAAAAAGGCCACCTGCTCTCACCTCCTGCTCCACGCAGTGTCTAATCCGATGCCTCTGGATAGTCTTATCAGCAGGATGACAAGGCAACAACCCTTCTCCCGTTAGCGGTATTGAAAGCTACGCTGCCTCTGAACTTGGGGAGTTCTCTGCAGGCCTCGTGATGTATACCCCTTGCAGGACTGGCTCTACTATTGGGGAGATGCAATAACTGCTTCAGGTGGCAGGTGGTGGATGGCAAGCGCATACTCTTTAACGTCTCACAGAGGAAAACCAGGGCAAGATTTATTCAGAGGAGGCTTGCCATTGCCTTCTTCCAAGGCTGAGGCTGAGAGAGTGTGATATGCCCAAGGTCACCCAGTGGATTTCCATGGCCGAATGGGGGTTCATCCCGTGGTCTTCCAGAATCCTAGTCCAACCCTCAAATCACTATACCACACTGGCTATCCTGAATCTAATACCTCTGTTCTTTTTCATTAGATTGTTTGAGTTTTGAGGGATTTTAAATTGATCTCTGGTCACTTTTTTCCATGCAGTGCATGAAAATGGCAAAGTAGGAGGGAGAAAACATCTGGCATGTTATCAGATAATAAAAGTTGAGTTCTGGTTTGCAGTTTTTCTGATAGAAAAGGCTAAATGCCTCACAAAACTACAAATCCCAGGCTTCCATAGGACAGAACTATGGTGGGTACAGAGGCATCAAACTGCTCTCTTTATGCAGTGTAGACAGGCCCTACTTTTTGGAAAGAGCTTTCACAGGTGCTCACCCTACTTGGCCCCAGTCAAAACCAATCCATCTCTAGTGATCTATGCAGAGTAAATGCTCAAATGCTAATCTACAAAAAGGCCTAAATGTGGAAAGGGAAACCAGAATTCAAAAAGATCAAAGAGTTCCCCTGTTCGGACCCTGTTCGAATGTTTGTTTTAGCTCAGGAAATGTTCATCTTTTTTTCTCTCTCTAAAGGATTAAGCGGAACATCAAGTTCCCAGCTGTAACATTTGACTAAAAGGTGTCTCCAGCGCCATGCTACTTTCCACAGGTGCAGATTCTTTCCATGGGCTGAACCTGAACAGGAGGAAACAAGAGGAATGAAAGGGAAAACTCATTATCTTAGGCTGATTGAGAGGCAGGGTTGGGCACACTTAGAATCAAAGCATATGAACAAATGGCAGATTTAAAGGCACAACTCTGAAAGATTCCAGAAGTAAACAATAATGTTTCTGGGAGTAACTTCCCCTAACCTAACAGTCTTTTATTTTAAGGGGCTGGCACACGCAGTTCTCTTCCTAGGGCATAAGTATACACATGAAAAGGAGACACGCTTAGCCAGCCTGAATGGCTTAATCAGAGACTTACCAACACCCCTGTTGCTAACTGCTGTTCAGACTTTCCAAATATACTGTTGATTTCTTTATTTTCTGTTTGGAAGTGGGGGGGGGGGATGCCAGCATCTGAAAGTCCAATTGGGATTTCATAGAATCATAGAATTGTAGAGTTGGAGGAGACCACAAGGGCCATCCAGTCCAACCCCTTGCCACGCAGGAATCAAGTACATTTTAAGCAATAAGGGAAAGCGGGGGGAAAAAACAACTAGACTAGTGAGAAAAAACCCCCCTCTCTCTCTCTCTGGCTTTTCTTCGCAAACGAAGATTCAGGAAGGACTCATCCCATGCTTTCTGCAAGCGCGCGGATGACTAAAAAGGCCAATCCGAGATAGACAAGTCCAGTTGCAGAAAGCACAGCAGAAGGTCTCCTTGGGTGATGTTTCTGGCTTGTGATTCTTTCTGCGTTGTAGTTTCTCTTCAAGACTTGTTCAGCGTGAGTTCTCAAATAAGGCTGCAGCATTGTGGATAGTGCGTCTCCATGCCTCCCGATGTGAGGCCAGGGCGGACCATTGTTGGTGATCAATTTGGCCAAGCCTGAGATGTTGTTTCAGGGAGTCCTTGGATCGCATTTCTGGAGTGCCCCTCTTACGCTGACCCGTGGTGAGTTTTTGGGAGGCGATGGTCCTCCATCCTAGAACATTGGAGTACCATTGGAGTAGCAACAATGCCAACCTGAATAAAATACCACTAATAGTTTTGTCTAATTGAAAGAAAAAACATCATGATGAAATGGTAAAAAAAAGCTGGTCAGTGAACAAGGAAGCCCCTTGATTTCAATCAAAATGGTTAGAATCGAAGTTTGGAAAAGTTACCATTTTGAACAACAGCTCCCTGGATCCCCAACTCAGTGTGGCCAGTGGTCCATACTATGGTGGCTGGGGGATTATGGGAGTTGTAGTCCAGAATGTAACTTTTCCTTGCTCTGATCAGGGGGTGGGAAGAATTCACCTCTGCGAGTGGATTAAATGCTTGCACCTTTTTTATTTAGAAAATGAGTGAGCAACAGGATGGGGTGAGGGCATTGCAGAGGTCTTTGAACTGAGGCATTGGGTAGAGAAGGTGCATAGAGGAAACTTCTCTCACATTCCTAGAATCTGGGGCTGTCCAATGAAACTAAATGGTGGAAAATAGAAATACAGTAAATATTTATTCACACAGCACCTAGTTAAACTGGAGACTCTGGTGCCACAAGATGTGCTGATGGCCATCCTGTTTGGACAGCTTTAAAAGGGGACCAGACAGATTCTTTGAGAAAAAAAAACTATCAATGGCAATTTGCCTTGTGATTGGCTATTTAATGCCTTTGGAAATGTGCAGAATGCCTATGAATAGCAATTACAGGGAAGCAGGACAGGAAGTTTGCTATTTCAGTCATGCCCTGCTGCTGTGCTTCCTACAGACACCTGGTTGGAAACTGAGCGAATGGACTTATGGACTAGAGAAGCCTTTGGTTTGATCCAGCATGGCTCTTCTTATGTTCTTAAACTTGCAAACTGGACTTCAGCAGTTTAGACCAAGCCTCAAGGCCTTCTACCTTGCCAGGCATTATTGTCTTTTCTAGTGAGTCATTCTTCTCATGGTGCGTCCAAAGTACAACAGTCTCAGTTTAGTCATCTTGGCTTCTAGGGAGACTTCAGCCTTGATTTGCTCTAGAACCTACTTATATGTCTTTTTGGCAGTCTACAGTATCCGTAGAACTCTTCTCTAGCACCACATTTCAAATGAGTTGATTTTCTTCCTATCAATTTTCTTCACTATACAGCTTTCACAACCATACATGGAAATGGGAAATGGACAATCCTAACTTTAGTATTCAATAATATAGCTTGACACTTCAGGATCTTGTTTAATTCCTTCATAGCTGCCCTTCCAAGTCCTATTCCTCTTCTGATCTCTTGACTGTAGTCTCTATTCTGATTAATGATTGAGCCAAGGTGTGGAATTTTTTTTAACTATTTATCTTATCTTTAACTATGGTGTCTTCATCATCTACTCTGAAGCTTTGTAAATTATCTGTAGTCCTTGAATTTGTTTTCTTGAGAGCTCAAGTGTAGCCCTGCCTTTGCACTTTGTTCTTTGACTTTCTTTCTTCAATAGTTGTTCCAAGTCTTGGTTATTTTTTGCTAGCAGTATGGTGTCATCATGCTTTGAATTATTTGCTCTGTTCACATTCTCTGGATCACTTTGTGTCAGGTCTTTGGCTATTAGTTAGCCATAGTTAGGATTACTGCTGTTTAGTTAGCTGTAGTTAGGCCTGCTTGTATCAGCCAGAGATTTGACGTGAGTGAGATGCCTGATGGGAGAAGTTTGGCTGGCCCTGGAATGTGCTTAACCTGTTGCTCTGAATGCTCAAGGTTGGTTGTTTAGGCCTGGGAAGAAAAAGGGAGTTGGAGACGTACAGCCCAAACCCAATTGGTGCAGGTGGAAGAGGGGAGAGTGGTGTGAAAGGGAGGACTGGAAATCTTTGCATGATACTATAGCTGGTATTCTGGCAGGAACTTGTTAGATCTGTCAATGAAGTGCTGCCGTTCACTTTGATGCCTTTACAATAAAACATTTGAACTAATGCCTTTTGTCCAAGTGATTGAAGTCTGATGGGGTTCATCACATGTTGCCTGCTGCTTTTCCTTGGATGGTTAAACTCTATACAGTTGCCCCTCCACATTCGCAAACTTAGTATTCGCGGTTTTGATTATTCGCGGTTTTGGGAGGGGCCCCCCGCCCTCCCAAAACCATGACAAGGGGCCTCTGGAGGCCCCGTGAAGGACCTGGGAGGGAGAGGGGAGGGCCTGGGAAGCCTTCACGGAGCCTTGGAAGGCTCTGTGAAGGCCCTGGGGGGAGGGGGAGGGCTGGGGAGGCATCCACGGGGCCTCCGGAGGGTCTCTGGAGGTCCCATGAAGGCCTTGGAAGGGGGGGGAGCGACTATGGGGCCTCCGGAGTCCCCATGGTCACTTTGGCGGGGGAGGGGGAGGGCAGTCATTATTCACGGAATTTTCACATTCGCAGAGTTCTGGGGAACCTAACCCCCGCGAATGTGAAGAGGCGACTGTATTGCTAAATGCTCAACTGAAGTTATAAGTTATTGCAATACTATACATTTGGGGCTTGGAAGAAAGTTTCTGTGGGTGAGTGAATTCTTATTTGCATGGTCTATGTCTTAATTTGGCCCACCCCACAGTTGTGTCTGTGCATATGTGTGTGTGAGACCTTCAAGTAGACTGTCAACTTATGGTGACCCCATGAATTCCATAGGGTTTTCTTAGACAAGGAATACTCAGAGGTGGTTTTGCCAGTTCCTTCCTCTGAAATATAGCCTACAGCACTTGGTATTCACTGGCAGTCTTCCATCCAAGTACTAGCCGGGGCTGATTCTGCTTAGCTTCCAAGATCAGACAAGATCTGGTGCCTTTAAGGTATGTAGGCTCCACCCTGATTATTTTTCAAGTCAATTTCTCCTTTTCATAGGAAAGGTATAGGGTGCTGTTTTGCATTGAGTTAGACCATCTTGCCCACCATTGTCAACTCAGTGACAGCTGTAATTCTCCAGGGCTTTAGCAAGGAATTTTTCCTATCCTGATATGGAGATCCCAGGCATTCGCTGCTTGTCTCCCACAAAGTACTAGCCAAGTACTGACTAAGCTTCCAAAACCTGACAAGGTCAGGTGTGTCATGATAGTATGGTGGTGGAGCTACAGAAATACTGAATCGTGTTCTGGGATTGATTGGGTGGACTGGACAAAGCCCTAAGAAAGTTGAGGCTCAGTTCAGGGAAAATGAGACTTGGTCTAAAGTTCTGGCTGACAATTGGGGCAGAGTGTCAGGAGCAGGATAAAGACGTCCCAAAACTTTCTTCTGACTCTCCTTCTTTTTCACCAGTGATGCTTGCTGAGGGCAAGCAATGGTCCTTCCGGGAGTGCTGGACTGGACTTACCAATTGTTGTCACCTCAGAGTAATATTAGAGCAGTGATTTTCAACCTTTAGTTCTTCCAGTGTTTTGGACTACAAGTCCCAGAAGTCTGTGTGATCAATACTAAGGGATTCTGGGATTTGAAGTCCAAAATGTCTGGAGAACCTGAGGTTGAGAAGTGCTGTTCTTCTGGATGGATTTCAGAAAGGACCACAGCTCCTGGTAAATCCAAACACCTCTTGCTCTAGAAAACTGGATAAAATGACCTGCTTAACATTACAACCTATGAATGGGACAATAAAATGCATTGGGGATATTTTGACCCAGTGTTACACAAGAAGAAGATGCTGTGGGCAGGAGGATCATCTGGCCTGGGAGATGACAATGAGCCTGTTTTGGATGGCTCCACATTTGCCCTTAAGCACAAGGTTCATAGTCTGAGACCTTTTAGAGATCCACACTCATCTACAGAGCCCTACGTGGCTTCTGTGGTCATGAAGAAACTTTCCCAGCTGGGGTTCTCCAACCAAAGGCCTCAGTAATCCACATCCTGGCTACTTCCAAATTGGCCTACTGTGGATCAGCAGCTTTTATCTTTCATGTCAGGGAGCTGGTGGATCCACTCCAGGGTTTTGTCCAAGTTTAAAGGAGCTTTAGAGGAGCCATCAGAGGTCCTGAACTAAGTTTGGGGATAGGATTCAGCACCATGGATAGCGCCTGTTGTTCTGCCCCAACAGGACATTTTCATTATGGTTTGCTGCCCTTAGTAGAATTATTAACAGATCAGGCCTGAAGTTTACCTCAGCGGTTTGATGTGACTTGACTGTCTAGAGAGTTGTATAGCTAAACACAATGTATGTCGAAGCCAGATCGCCTGTAAAATTTTAAGGCCTGGAGTGGATTCACCACTGCCTTGACCTGGAGGCGACCAGCTACCATTTCTGCTATGTTGCATTATATGCAAGGGTGCATACTCATACATATCCATTTGGGGGATATGTTCCTAGACTTACTCACAGTTTCATGTATTTGCAGTAATAGCAAACCCCATAGAATTGTGCTGGAGGATCTAGGAAATGCCTAGAGAATCCGCTTCTCTAGGCACCTCCAGCATGACTCTATGGTAACTTCTGGTTGAAGTAACCATAGAGTCACACTGGAGGACCTAGGAAATGCCTAGAGAGGACACCTCTCTAAGCATGTGTAGCATGACTCTATGGTAACTTTGACTGGAAATTATCATAGAGTAATGCTGGAGGACCTAGGAAATGCCTACAGAAACTTTTTTTTTTTTTGGATGACAGATAATTGAAACCATGAGTACTGGTGTTCCACATATGGGTGGGCATATCTTTTCAGACACTACTTAATATATAGTTGGCAAGTTTTGAATGGAAGAAGCAGAAACTGGGGAGCATCAATGAACTCCACAGAAAAAGTCAAGATGCTCAAAAGATGGTTGCTTTATTAATGAAAAAGCCCAAGACTTTTCAGCCTGTGTGTACCCCTAAGGTCTTCTTCAAAGGGTTATATAAAATCATAAAAGGACAACACAAAACATGTGATAGGTGAGCCATTTCTTGGAACAACATCATTCAGCAGCAGACCTCAGATTTTGTGCAGAAGAGAAGGTGATCACTATTGATGAGAAGATTCTGTTAAGAAAGGAAGTGGACTGGGTTTTAAAAATAAAAAAAAACTAGGTCCTCAGAGACCTGAATTAAGATCTAGATCTGAATTAAGATTTGAATTAAGATCTAGAAGGAGCTTTAGAGGAGCCATCAGAGGTCCTGAACTTAGTTTGGAGATAGCATTCAGCACCATGGATAGCGCTGTTGTTCTTGCCCCAACAGGACGTTTTCATTATGGTTTGCTGCCCTTAGTAGAATTACAGGTGCATTCTAGATAGATCTGTTATTAACAGATCAGGCCTGAAGTTTACCTCAGAGGTTTGATGTGCCTTGACTGTCTGGAGAGATGTATAGCTAAACCCAATGTATGTCGATCTTCCAATCTTTTAAAACCTTTCAAAATTTTCTAATGGTCCCTTTCCCTTTACCCCCTGAAGAAGGCTGAAGGTACAGTCTGAAATGCATCAGACTCTTCTTTTAACTTATAAAACAACCATCTTTTGAGCATCTTGAGATGTGTCTCCATTGTTTCCCTGTAAGTTACTGATGGGCCTGCTGAAAGACATCCCATCTTATAAATTTTGGGGTGGGGGGCAGCCATGTTAGCTTGTTGCATATACCCTCTTAGCCTCAGAGGAAGGCCATGACAACCCCCCTCTGAACAAATCTTGCCAGGAAAACCCCATGATAGGTTCACTTTAGGGTTGACTTGAAGGCACACAACAACAAAGTCTCTTGTAGCAAAACCAAAAAGTGGGTTTCTAGTAACACCACAAGGATGAAAAGGTTTTCGTTGGCAAAAGCCTGAGTTGAAATCCATGAATGTTTGTGCCAAATAAAACTTGTTTTGGTCTTTGTGCCATAAGAATGCTTTGGAGAAGTTGCGTCTCACGAGTTTAGACAGGCCTGACCTAAGAGAGGTTGGTGCCTGGAGCAGTAGAGCAATAAATTCTGAAAAAGGGATAACCATGATTGTCTGCTGCAGCAAATGGCACCTTAACAGAAACCATAGTATAAGACCTTGGAAAACAAAAAATACATTTGGACCACAACTCCTAAATTCCCTTAGCTTGCATAAGGAGTGGTAGTGTTGGCTAGGCGATTCTGGGAAGGGCCTAAAAAGTTAACTTTTCCAAGTTCTACGTAGTACCTAAAGGTGTCCACATTGTTTTGACACTTGAGGCCGAAAATCCTATAAGCAGCTCTCTGCATCCTTGGCAGTAAAGCTACAACAATAGCCCTGAAACTATAATCAGGTTATACAACAAACAATGTGAAAGATTTTCATGATGCCCTGAATTTGTTGCCTGAGGCAGCTACCTCACTCGCTAATAATGGGGTCGGGCCTGATCAGTGAATTACAGATGGCCCTCCACATTTGCAGACTTAACTTTTGTGGATTTGATTGTTTGTAGATTATTTGCTGCTGCCTCCACTGCTGCCCTATGGCAGAGTGCCAACAGAGGGCCAACTGTTCTCATCTGACTGGAGCATCAGATCTGGGAAACTCTGAGCTTCCTAACTTATCAGTCTGAGCTTCCTTACTTCCCTTCACAAAATTCCTTCCTTTTTTGACATTTCCCCCATTCATACCCCATCCCTTTGCTTAGTCCCTGCAGACTACGGCAAGCGCATTTATCAAGGAGTACGGGTGAAGCACACTGTGAAGGACCTGCTGGCTGAAAAGCGTTCAAGACAGACGAGCAACTCGCGACTGAATGTAAGTGAATGTTTCAAAGCCTAAGCTCCAGGGCCCGGGGTCTGGAGGCAAATGAAGTGAGGCTGGTCCTGTCTGTTTGGTGTGTGGTTGGGCACTTTCTAGAACAGGCGTGGAGAAGTGTAGCACCTAAAGGCCTGTTTTTGTGATGCCCAACCTCCAATATTTTTTTAAAAAAAACTTTTGCCCCTCCCCTTGCAAAAGCCAATACACACACACACAGAGGACTAAATCAGCACAAAAACCTGGCATTTTACATTCCTTTCCTCCCACTTTCCCCCAAACCATACCCTCTGATTGCCCCAATTTGGGAGGGATAATCACAATTAATCCTCTGTCTTCCCACTTTTTCATCTGCTTTTAAAATGTCCCAGTTTCTCTCTCTGCCTCCTACTTTCCCCCTTTTGTCTTCCTCTTACTTCACTTGCTGCAAACTGAGCTCAAAGTGCAAAAAGTCATTTGCACACAATTACATCAGCAGGGGGGAGAAGAAAGGAGAGGACGGAGTCTTGCCCTTCCCAGTAGGCTCAGGCACAAGCAAACTGCTGCAGCCTCTTGTTCTGTCCATCATTAATAGCAGGTATGACCCTGTTTAGCTTCCAGATCAGATCCTTATTTGTACTGGCACCCCTCTTCTTGGACACGCAAGCCATGTTCTCGTGTGCATACGCACTGCCACAGTTGCCATAAAAGAGATACTGTCAGCTTTAAAGCAAACAGCACGTGATTGGGTGCGGGACCCCGGGCTATCTATGAATGAGGAACTAGCCTTTCCTCAGAACTGGTCCCCAGAGCGCACTCGAACCCTTTGACTTGCCAAAACAAGATCTCCTTTCCAGCAGACGCTGGTTGGGCAGGTGTGTGTGCGAGTGTGCGTCTGTTGTGTAAAAAGCAGATGGTCTCTTGAGCTGTAAGCTGTCAAAGACTCATTGGGGGTGTTGAAGGCAGGACTTTTATCTTCCAAATAACCATTGAAGCCACATTTGCATGGCAATGTTTGCATTTTGGATTTCCCAGGAGTGCTGGCAAGGGAAGTGCAAAGCCAGAATTCTAGAGAATCGTGGTTTACCATTAACCAAAGCTGCATGTCAGAACATACACAGCCCCCTCAGCGCTCACTTGGCTCTTCCTACTAGTGTGGTTAGAAATGTTTTTTTGTTTTGGCTAGTATGTTGTCTGAACCAGGTTTCCTGGCAGGTTCATCCCAGCAAAGCTTATGATTGTATCCACTTTGGGGCAGGGACACAGAATTATCATGATAACTTCAATAGTAAACAAGAGGGTTGTACCTGAAACAGAGAGACCAAGACACAAGAGAGGAGATGTTGGCCAATGCTCCCAGAAGCATAAAAAAAATATTTTAGGGATAAAATCCAACTCACCCGAAACAGGACAGCGATGAATGAGCATACTTAGCAGCCACAGATCACTTGAAGGTCTATTGGAGGAAAAACGAAAGGGGAAAAAACACAATCAGGAATGGAAAAGAATTTCTTGAGTGGGAACACGGCCAGCAGGCTGAAACTCTGGGCTTGTCTAGACGATGAAAACACTTTTCACAGAATTTGCTGGGAATACCTTTTTTCCCAACAGGATCCCATGGCAATTTGCCTTATTCGGAAGGCGTGTGTGTGTGGGGGGACTCCATTTATTGCACAGGAAAAACCTTTGCAGCTTTCCCCGCATTTTTTAAATGTGAGGAAATGTGCATTTTTGCCCATTAAGACAACTGGTTCAATTTGCTTGCCCTTGTGGTCTCTTCCAGCTCTACAATTCTATGGTTCTATGCTGCACAGTCTCGGAGAGGGCGAAACTAGGATTGGTTGGATGTGCGTGAGGGGCGGACTTTCTGGCAAGGCAGCACCTGGAAATGCCCTGCTGGATTTTAGAGTTAGTGATCATGTGCTTTTTTGCTCTGCTGATCACCCAAATAATTTTTTAAGCAGAAAGTCGCACTTGCGCACTTCTGCTTTAATATTAAAAAAAAAAATACTGTGCCGTGACAGCAGAGTTTATCACACAAATTTACAGCCGTTATCTTGATTAGTGGGCATCTGAACTTCAAACCGCGGATAGCTTCTCAGCATATAGTTTTTGCTAAAAGATCATGGAGGCAAAAGAATGCTGCTGCAAATTTGCAATAATGCACAGGAATGAGCATTACTTCCTCTCATCTGGACAAGTCCACTGATCAGGGGCATTTAAACACTGTAACATTGGGATGCAGGTCCCATGTCTTATGTTTTTATATATTCTTTGATTGTGTATTCCTGCAGTGAAGGGGGTTGGACTAGATGGCTCTTGTGGTCTCTTCCAACTCTATGATTCTATGATTCTATATGCTTGCTGTAACTTTTTTTCTGCTGGAATGAGCCAGACATTACTATAGGCAAGCTGTTTCTAGGAATGATTATTTCAGGAGCCTGCGGGCATTCCTTTTTCAAATACACACACTGTGTGCTACTATGAATTATATTTTAATTATGGTTTGCCAGGGCATGTTCCGCTGCTCCTTTGTACCCTCTGCACTCTAAATGAACCCCAAATCTCAAATGGGATGAAAAATAACCATTATGCAATAGCAGACACCGTGCAGTTGGAGAGGTATTTATTATTTTTTTCTTATTGTTTAAGTATTTCTAACCAGCATTTCTCAGAATGGTGTTCAGTCAAAACAAATATTTGGGGGGAAAAAAATTTTAAAAAGGTTTTTGCCTCAAAATCCCCTTTAAGGGCCCAGAAAGGACCTAAAACGTGGAGAATTCCCCCGTGTCTCCTAGAGGGCATGTGAGGGCAAAAAAACTTTTCATTTGTGTGTGTGTGTGTGTGTGTGTGTGTGTAAGTGGGTTTGGTGGGGAGTACAGCTCTCCAAGGTCTCCTGTGGTGCTGATGTGTCTCCCTAGCCTTCTACACTTGCTCACCCCTGTTTTAAAACAATTTAATAATAATAATAATAATAATAATAATAATATTTATTTATACCCCGCCTCTCTGTTAAAACAATTGGGGCGGCTTACAAAAATTAAAATACAATACAGATAAAATCCCCAAACACCCCCCACCCCACCCTCCCCCATAAAAAAAATTAAACAATTATAAATTAAAACCAACTGATCTAAAATCACATTTAAAAACAATAAATACAATAAAATACAATAAATGGCCAGCGAACTAAAAGAAGCCAGGATCCCCTGAGGCCTGGATCTAATTAGGAAAGGCCTGCTGAAAGAGATCCGTCTTTAGTGCTTTTTTAAAGCTACTCAAGCTTGTCAACTGACGGATCTCATTTGGCAGGCCATTCCACAATTTGGGGGCAATTACTGAAAAGGCCCTCTGGGAGGTTGCAGACAGCCTAGATTTTGTGGCTGAAGCAGATTCCTCCCAGAGGACCAGAGTGCGTGGGGAGGATTGTATGGGAGGAGGCAGTTCCAGAGATAAGTTGGACCCAAGCCATTTAGGGCTTTAAAGGTAATAACCAACACCTTATACTGGGCCCGGAAACTGATAGGCAGCCAGTGGAGAGATCTTAACACTGGAGTTATATGGTCTCTCCGAGATGTTCCCGAGACCACTCTGGCTGCCATATTTTGTACCAACGGAAGTTTCCGGACCAAGCATGAGGGCAGCCCCATGTAGAGCTCATTGCAGAAATCTAGACGAGAGGTTATCAGCGCGTGCACCATAGTCTCGAGGTCCCTTACTTCCAGGAAAGGGCGCAGCTGGCGTATCAGCCGAAGTCTAAGGAGTAAAGACAGCAGTGACTTGGAGAAACAAATGAAAGGCTTTATTGCAGGAACTCCATTCTAAGGAAAGTTACTCAGGGTGCGGATCTAAATTAGCGTCAATCTAAGGAAGAGCTGACTTGCTTCTAGCCCAGGCTGGGCAAAGAGCAACCCGCAGGCTGTATGCGACCTTTGGGACTCCCCAGAAGCCCCTCAAACTCACCAAGTTTCTCCTGCAAATTTAAATTTCTTCCCCAGTCTGATTTTGGGGTGTTTCTTTTTTGTTTGTTTTTTTTGGTCTCCAAGCCACTCCAAATCACTCAAAACTGGTCAAAAAAAGAAAGAAAAGTCACCAAATCACCCCAAATGGCAGCCAGAAGCTGAAATGTGCTGCTGCTGCTGCTACTTCAGTCTGCCAGGTGGGCACAGGAAGGAAAAATGGCCTCTGTCCTGTTTGAAGTTGCCCACCCCTGTTTGAGCCAGAAGGTAGACCGAGAACAGAATGGAGGGTAAGTTCTAGTGCTACAACGACTGGGAGGGAAGCTAACCACCCCTAGAGAGTTTTTGGCAGCAACGGCTCAAGCCTTGCAGATTGCTGCAATCTACTGCTGTGCTGGCAGAGCTGTGGGGATTCGCACACAGTCATTTCCTCTTCATCTCCGGCCAAAAGATAACCCATGAAAAAACTGGAGACTCAGGACCAGGCGCTGAGATCTGTCAACCTTACTGTTCATGTGGTATCAGACTGCTGTAATGTTGCAATGCAGATACATTCTCGCTGACTAAAACTTTCAAAGTTCTAATTCTATCCAAGCATCAGTTCGACAGTGGAATACACCGCCTGGGATTGTAGTGGAGTCTTCTTCTTTAGAGGTTTTTAAATGGAGGCTGGATGGCCATCTGATATTGGCGCTTTGCTTGGGTATTCCTGCATGGCAAAATGGGGTTGAACCGGATGACCCTCATAGTCTCTTCCAACTCTCTGATTCTCTGATCAAGTACAGTCGTCCTTCCACATTTGCATATTAAGCATTTGTAGATTTGATTATTCACAAATTACTAAATATGTTCTTTCTAGGCATTTTCTAGCTCCTCTGGCACAATTCTATGGTATGCTTCCACTGGGAAATTGACCATAGAGTCATGCTGAAGGACCTAACGATTCCCAAAGAAAACACTTCTCTAGGCATTTCTAGGTCCTCCTCCAGTGTGACTCTATGGTCAACATCCGGTGGAAGCATACCATAGAATTGCACTGGAGGACCTCCAAATGTCTAAAGAAGTGTTCTCTCAGGTTATATAAAAAAAGCCAATATTCCTGGTTTTTCCACTTTTGCAGGCATCCTCCACCCCAAGCTTTGTGAACATTGAGGGCTGACTGTACAAATTGCTGAGAAGACCTCAGCCTGGAGAGCAGCATGCAGTCAGAGCAGATCATATTGGGTTAATTCAGCCTCCTATACCTGGTACCTACCAGATGTGCTGGACTACAGTGCCCATCATTCTGAGCCAGGAATTTCATTGTTTGAGGGGGGATGTGGGCTAGATCAGGGGTGGGAATTATGTGGCTCTCCAGCTCTTGTCAGACTACAGCCCCCAGCATTCCTCATCACTGGCTATGTTGGCTAGGCCTGCTTGGAATTGCAGTCCCAGAATTTCTGCAGGTCATGCTCACCCCTGAGTTAGATGTGGAGGACAAGTTCATATGTTCCCAAGAGTCCAGCAGTTGTCTGTCAGATTCCTCCTAAAGATGTCCGTCCCAATATGCTGGCTGACTCTTCAGTTCCCTCTGCCTCTTTATTGTGCGTATGTTTTCTTTCTCAATAAGCGTAGCTTGTAGCTAAGTTGAGATGATGAGCTTATTTCCCTGGATGAGCACATGCCCAGGTGGGAGCCAAGAGATGTTAACCAAAAGGAAGTCTTGACATTGGCAAATTTTAATTCAAATCCAAACCTCTAAATTTGGTTGCTTGCCATGGCAGGAAACTCCTGTTTGCCGTATGCAAACTGGAGAAAATTATATTCTGACCCTCCAAGCTCCAAACCAATGGGAGCATGTGCTCTCTGTCAGTCATCTCATGTTTAATGGTCTTTGTGTGGAGAATTAGAAGGTAAGAAAATGGTCCAGTTTGTTCCAAAAGACAAATTACTGCCTCCATGCATATGGCTTTGTAATTTGACAGAAAAGGTGCTCCATATACTATTTTAAAAAAAGGTTTTTCCATATCCATTTTATATTCTAAACATATGTATATTTTATTGTCCATGCTTTTAATTGAATGTTTTTATTTTTTTAAAAAAATTGACTCTATCATATATTCTTAACATATGTATGTTTTATTTACTATGTTTTTAATTGAATGTACCCCACCCTCTTGTGCTGGTCTATGAACATAATAAAGATTTATTTGTTCACTCTTCCTCCAAGCTAAAACGTGTCCAGAGGAGGGTGATCAAAATGACGGGAGGTCTGGAAGCCATGCCCTATGAGGAACAGGTTAGGGAGCTGAGTATGTTTAGCCTGGAGAAGAGAAGGTTAAGAGGGGACATGACGGCCATGTTTAAATATTTGAAGGGATGTCATACTGAGGATGGAGCAAGCTTGTTTTCTGCTGCTCCAGAGATTAGGACATGGCGCAATGGACTCAAACTATAGGAAAAGAGATTCCACCTAAACATGAGGAGCAACTTCCTGCTGGTAAGAGATGTTCGACAGTGGAATGCGCTATCTCAGAGTGTGGTAAAGTCTCCTTCTGTGGAGGTTTTTAAACAGAGGCTGGATGGCCATCTATTGGGTGTGCTTTGATTGTGTATTCCTGCATGGCAGAATGGGGTTGGACTAGATGGCCCTTGTAGTCTCTTTGAACTCTATGATTCTATGATTCTAAGTTTACTCAAGTGCTGAACTTGGGCTCAATTTCTCTCACTTAGGATAGGAAATGAACAAATTCTGTTGGCTACAGATGTCTGCTTTGACTTATGGAAACTCAATGAATGAGAGACCTCCAAGACATTTGGTTATTAACAGCCTGGCTCAGATCTTGCAAAAGGCTTCCTTAATTGAATCAATGCATCAGTAATGTGGTCTTCCTCTTTTTACTACTTCCTTCCACTTTACTGAGCATCATTGTCTTTTGCAATGTGTCTTGTGATATCCAAACCAATGAGCCCATCCAAAATAAACACAGTAGCATCCAAAATCCATAGAACCTTTATTGGACCAACCAAAAAATGCAAAAAATACATCATGTAAGTTTTCATAGAATCATAAAGTTGGGAGAGACTTTTTGAAGCTCCACTGGCTTCTCCATCAGGCAAAGGTGTTAAAAATCATACAGGAGAAGAAAAAACATGAGTTTGCATGATGTATTTTGTGCATTAATAGCATTATCGTTCCCATTAAAATCATTAGCATTCATAAAATGTATATTAATCTATGCTAATGATGTATTAACAGAATGTATTATCATATATCACATAGGTATGCACATGTGTGTCTATGTATCTCATTGACAATAATATCTGAAGAGTCTGGGAATTGCAGTCCAAAAGACTTTTCCTAAGCTTTTGTGAGAATCTTCTATTTAGGGAATTTTTCCAGCATGCACTTGTGCTTGACAGCTCTTAGTCTTTCTGTTTGTTCCTCTTGATTTCAATTCTTCACCATCTAGAGGATAAATTCTCTGTTGGGTGTGCTTTGGTGGATTGTGCGAAAGCTTTTCATCAATGATGTGTGAATCTTTTTATCTTTGCTACGATGTCCTTCTTCTCTCCCAGTGGTTGCTTGTTAAATGACAGGTGTTAAGACAAGCATCACTTTACCATTTTGCATTTCTGTTCAGCAACCCCAGCATCCAATCCTAGCTGTGTATAAATCTCACACCGTCCTCCATGCAGCTGATGAAATTGGCTGTAGTCCATGAAAGCTTGTGCCAAATAAAACTTGTTAGTCTTTAAGGTATCACAAAACACTTTGTTGTCTTCTGTTTGTAAGTAATCTCTCCATGTTTCCCCACCATTTTTCCCATCGTTTTTCTTATCCACAAATCCCACCGCCCCCCGGGGATAAAGATGCAATAGCCAGGCACAGTTCCATGTGATGGTAGCACCCTGGCCCAGTTACTTGGCGGTTCCTAAGAGTATCTGCTTTGCAGAGTGATACCAGTTTGATACCACTTTAATGCCATCCTAGGGAATCCTGGGATTTGTAGTCTGGTGCGGTACTTAGACTTCTTTGTTCAAGAGGTCTGCTGCACGCCTCTGAGGTACAACAGCAGACACATATCTAGCCATGGGAAATCAATTCTGAATTGTTAAGGGTTTGAAGAGTCTTGGGTGCCCAAATGGATGGACAGGTAAGATTTAAACAACTAAAACCAACCAATTAGTCCATCTATCCTAGGGCTGAGCATTGTGCAGTTCTCCTAGTGGTACTGAACTGCAACTCCCAACAGCACCAGTCAGCAAAACCAGTGTCGAGGAATGCTGGTGCTTACTGTTCAACAGCACTTGGAGACTGCACACTTTATTTTGAAGCCTAGGGTTTTGCTGGGATTCCTGAGACATAACACAATCAAAGTTGCTAAATGTATATATTTTCTAACAGCCTGTGTTGTTCCTTGCAGGGTAATGTCACCACAACTCAATCATCATTTGTCCCATTGCCAGGTACGTATATTCCTACCCACCCACCAGGAAAGCCAAAGCAGTAGCGATTTGCATGTTGGACTAAGACTCAGTTAGACCAGGGTTCGAATCCTTGCTCAGCCAGGGAGAACCAGGTGATCTTTGGCAAGTCCTACCCAGCATCAGAGGAGAGCAACAGCAATGGAATCTGGGAGACCAGGGTTCTAATCCACAC
Organism: Gambelia wislizenii; assembly: GCA_030847615.1. Lineage (NCBI taxonomy): Eukaryota > Metazoa > Chordata > Lepidosauria > Squamata > Crotaphytidae > Gambelia > Gambelia wislizenii. Next base: position 40,308,461 of record JAUMIR010000007.1, read on the forward strand.
TCAGCCATGGAAACACCACTGGGTGACCTTATTGATTGATTGATTGATTGATTATTGATTTATTTATACCCCGCTCTTCAGCCACAAGGCTATCAGAGCAGCTTACAAATTGTTTTAAGCAATAGCAATTTACACATGTACACTGCATTAAGCAGTTTCCAATGTTTGTTAGCTAATTGCCCCCAGAAGCCAGTTACTCATTTTACCAACCTACGAAAGGATGGAAGGCTGAGTGAACCTTGGAGCCCTCTGGAATCGAACTTGCAACGTGGTGGCTTGCAGTACTGGCATTTAACCACTGCACCACCAAGCAAGTCACGCTCTCTCAGCTTCAGAGGAAGGCAATGACACATTTCTTTTGAGGAAATCTTGCCCAGAATTTCCTAGAAGAGGGTTGGCATAAGTTGAGTTGACATGAAGGCATGCGTAGTGATTTGAGTGTTGGGCTAAGAACTCTGGAAGACCAGGGTGATGGTGATCTGAAAGCCATGCCGAAACGCACAAAAATGCGTGAAAATGCCCTTCCCTCCATCTCTGGAACCATGACACCCCAAAATGCATTTGGGGTTATATTTCAGGCAGAATGGTGATTGGAAGTGATGCGATGCCTCCATTTTGTCAGAGGTACAACCAAAATCAAGGATTATTTAGGCCCCATACAAGCAAGAGTGGAAGCTGAGGGTGGCGGGGTAGGGCATGATCATTAGCTCCTGCTGTAATTGAATGACAACTCCCATATAAACACCCTGTTTTAGATTCCTCTGCATTGTGTTCCTACTTCAGCTCATTTCTTTCTTGGCCCTTAGCAAAATGGTAAACCGAATGTCTCTGTTGCCCATAAAGGTTCCCCCACTGTGTCTGGTTACTACGGAGTCCGGAGATCCCTCATGGCAGATGTGGATTTACAAACCAATAAGCAGATCTCGGGTGACGTCTACGCTTCCTCCCTCATCACAAAGCCATTCGCCTACGAATCGCCTGCAGTTCAAGGATACCCCTCCCTTCTAGATGCCCATTTCATTGACCAATACGTTGATCACCGAGCTGCCTCAGTCACTTCCGGAGCCTCCTCCCTCCTTGGTGCTTCGCCATTGACGTCGGTTGTGCCGTCTTTTCCAAGTGACGCAGCCCACTTTTTAGCTGTAAGTAGATGAAATGAGGCAGGCTGTGGCATCTGAGGCCCTCCAGATGTTGATGGGCAACAATGGCTATTATCAATGACTATTCGCTATACTGGCTGGGCCAGTGGGAAACTCCCATCAACCTTTGGTCCTAGATTCACTTTCATTTATAAGTAATTAATCCATGACTAATTAATAGCTAATTAATGAGTAATTAATGTCTTTATTAATTACTTATTAACAGGGGTGTTTTGGAATTATCTCTTGAGATGATGTAAAGCAAATAAAAAATCCCTTTAAAAGTAATGCAAAAAAGTGAGATTTTTCACAACAGAGAGCCTCATTTATTACTGGTTAGGACTTCCTGAATGATGTTTTTAAATCTACACAGACCTCTCCTGACTGCAGGGAGGGGAGGGAGGATAAAGGAAGCTGGGTAGGCAGTTTGGCCAATAAACATTCAGATTTCATAATCCTATAGGCCGCTGGCCATCACAGATCTCTTCTGTGTCTTTGGTCACTGTTGGCTCTGGAGATCTGGATGGGCATGCCTTTTTTAAAAAAAGGTACAGTGTTCCAAAAAATCTTACTGCTCTAGCAGTAAAACTGTGCTGGTATCATGGCCCAATTAGTCTGACATTTTCTTCCCACGGTGGCCAGCAAGTTGCCTATGAACCCCTGCGAGCAGAACATGAGTTTGCCTGAATCCTTCATCTCATATTTCCCAGCAGAGCCACCCAACATCTGGTATTAGAGATGTCCCATAGTCATCAGAACTTGTAGCCACTGATGGCCCTAACCTCCATGGATTTACCCAACCCCCTTTTAAAGCCACCCAAGTTGGCACCATATCTTGTAGCAGGGAGTTCCACAAGTTTAGTTTTGTACTGTTTGTCATGCACAGTCAGACCCCCATATCCATGGAATCGATGTCTGTGGTTTAAGTTATCTGTGGTTGAAGAAACTGGGACAAACACCATAGAGTTGCACTGGAAAATGCCTAGAGAGGCATCTTCTCTAGGCATCGTCCAGGTCCTCCAACACTATGGTATATTTGTACAGCAAATCCTTAATTTTAATAGGTTTGTTGTTATCTGTGGTTTCTAGTATCTGTGGTACAGCTGGATCCCCACAGATACAGGGATCCGACTGTACCCCCTTTTGTCTGTCCTAATTCTCCCACTATTCAGCTTCAGTGAACCCAGTGGGTTCTAGTATTTTGGTAGAAAGGAACATGGGAGCCATGCTCCCCATCAGCATGTCTAAATACCTCCAAAATACCTCCATTTTCATCTGTGGCCTTTCCAAAATGGAGTTGGGCAATGTGGAGGTAATGGGGACTCCATGAGAGCTTGTGGGAGAGGCTTTATGGGGGTAGATACATGTTTGACGGTCTTTTATGTGCAGTTTTCGGGTAACCATTGTCTGAAAATTCAGTGGATTTTGGAACAGGGATGCAGCCTGTGCTAGATGGGGTTTCACTTCCCCTGAAATCTCGGGTTCATAGCTTGAGTGTACTCTTGGACACAACCTTGAGCGTGGAGCCCCAGTTCTTGACAGTGGCCAGGAGTGCATCCACACTCCAATCTGGCCATGGCGACACACGTCTTAGTTGCATCCCATTGGCACTACTTTAACACACTCTACGTGGGGTTGCCTTTGGAAACTGTTTGGAAACTGCAGTTTGGAATCCAGAATGCTGTAGCCAGACTGCTGACTGGGGCTTGTCCACATGATGAAAATACTCCTCATAGAATTCACAGAGGATACGAGGTGTCCAAATGCAATTTGCAGTATTCGGAGGGAGGAGGGGAAAAAAACTCCACAAACTGTGCTGTAAAAGGATCCGTGGTTGTCACTGGAGCTTCCTGGAAAATTCACATAGATGCGCATTTTTGGACGTGTGGCCATCTGAATTTGCATCAGTGCGTATTTTTGCTCAATTGCCGTTTATGAGTCTGTGTGTCCACTCAATCCGAATGAATGTGAATGGATGTGAATATACACAGTAATCTGAAAACAAATAAGTGTTGCGGCAAATGAGCAAAAATGTGCACCCACTGAAGATACTGTATACCCGAGATACTGTATCTCCCATATCTTGAGCCTGCCCAAGTTTTAAGATTCCTGGGAGAGGACTTTCCCTCAACCCCACCACCCTCACAGACACAGTTAGTGAGGACACAGGAGGGGGCCTTTTCAGTGGCTGCTCCCAGATTGTGGAATTCCCTCCAAGAGAGAACTAGGTTGGCCCCCTTTCTGCTCTCCTTCTACCAATAGGGGAAGACTTTTCCATTTATCTAGGCCTTTGAGTGATAACTACCTGGGGCAGAAGGTCTTCTAAATCTCGGCTGTGTTGGATACAGATTTGTATTTTTCTCATTCTTTTTATATTTTAATTGTCTTTTTAAAGCTGTTTTAAATTAATGTTTTTAAGGTGGCTGTCTGTTTGTTTTTTAAAAAAACTTTTGTACTAGCCATAGTTTTAACTGTACAGTTGCCCCCCCCCCCACCTTCACGACTTTCACATTCGCGGTTTCGATTATTTGCAGAAAGCCGCCTGCCCCCCCTCCACCCTGTCCCTTCCCAAGGCAGCGGTTTCTCATGAAGCCTGTCTCTGTCTTGGGAAGGGGGGGTGGAAAGCCTCCCTCCCTCCCTCCTGCTCTCTATCCCCATCTCTTCCCAAGGCAGCGAGGGGATTGAGTGGCGACGGGGGCTTCCGAAGCCCCCATCACCACTGTGGAAAGGGCAGGGATGGGTGGGAGAGAGTGGCGACGGAGTGGGTTGTTGCAGGCGGGTGGGGGAGGACTATTATTATTTGCGTTTTTTTCACATTCGCGGGGTTCTTCCACCCCTAACCCCCATGAATGTGAAGGGATGACTGTATTTGATTTGAACTCAAATTGTTAGTCGCTTTGGATCCCATATTGAGAGAAAGGCAGAATATAAATTAATTAAATAATTTTAAAAGGGGAGTGGTGGCAAAAATGCAGTCCAGGGGACTCATGTGACCAGCAGGCTTCACTTTCCACACCCCTCCCCTATTTGTTTTCTCTGCCACGCTGCTTAAGTTGTGTTTCGTTGTCTTCCTCTCAGAGAGACACCTGGGAGCAATCCTTACCTGACAGCCTTGGCCAATCAGATGCCTGTTCGGAATCCCTGCAGGCAACTCCTGCCTCCGGTTGCCTCTCCTCTCATGAGCCGGGAACATCTTCCCAGTACAGATGCCCCAGTTGGAATCCCCCCATCTCTGGAACGCAGCCTTACTCTTTCCATGCTCTCGAAGATGTCCACTATGCGGCCGGCTACTCTGCTTCCTCCCCTTATCCTTTCTCGCCTTTTATGACTACTGTGGCCAGCGACTTCACCCCCAAGGTCTTCCATGCTTCTTCGGAAGAGCCCGGAGATGCAACGCCTCTCCCTGACAGCAACTCTCTTTGGCCGAAAGAAGATGGGAACCCTCTCTGGGGGTCGTACGAATGTCGGAGGACTTACTAAGCCAATGGGGAAGACCAAAGCCACCTTTTTAAACAAGAAAGGAAATTTAAGCAGCTACGGGGACTCTGGCATGGGAAGGGACCCTCCCCTCACTTTGGGCTAAAGACACATCTTACATATTCTGTGCTGCTCACTAGGGAAGCACATCCTTGACTATTTCATCCTTGCTTGAGAGGACAAATAGTGACTGTAATTTTTCTCCACTGTGGGAAAAAACAAATATTTCTCAGTGGTATCCTCCCCATATTTTAATATCTCGAAGGGTTGTGGAGGAATTATTCTGCAAAGAAATATGCATAGGGTTTGAATTGGGATTTTTTTGCACAAAATAACCACACTTTTATTTCTCTGTAGAATAAATCCTTCACAACAATCTGCATCAGTTTCTCTGCATTCTTTCACAATACTTTGGGACATTCATATACTGGGGAAACTGTGCAAAAGTCTTACTGCTGTTCTTTGTGACTGGATTTTCTAACTGTTGGGAAATCTGTTTCTCAATCTAGAAACAAATAATTGCAAATATTCTTTCCTTCCCTACTGTTTACCTGCACGATCTAGCTCTCACAACAGTGCTTCCATAGAAAGCAGGGAGGAGAACAGGGAGCCATGCAAAAGATGAGTGTGGTTGGCTGGTGGAAGGACCACAGGTCTGTGGTGATACATGTGTACTTTGCATGCAGATAGTTCCAGGTTCAAAAGGATCTTTTCTACTAGAGACCCTGAAGAGTGGTTGTCTACTAGAGTAGACAGCCCCGATCTCAGCGGACAAATAGCCTAAACCTATAGAAGACAGCTTTCTGTACACGAAATCCTGAATGTTGTACATTGGGTAGGGAGTAAGGGCTTTGGGAGTAGAAATTGGAGAAGGCATCTGTGCTTTTACTGGTTGTATAGAAGGAGTTTCAGCCAATGTTGACTGTCAAGCAACCAGGTTAACAGGCAACACCCGGCTGGAATATCCTCTTCTAAACAACCATTAAAGATACAGAAGCCCTCTCCAGCTTTCAGTTTTGCAACCCTAGTAGGGAGCTATGCAGTACACAACAGTTTTGTTCCACAGTGCAACACAATAGGATTTTTTCCCCTTACACAAGTGTTCAGCTCAGCAGCATAACAGCTCCACCCCCACCCCTGGTGTAAGGTACTTTTCTTGTACCACAACTGGGTTGGCCATTTTCATCTTGTCTCTCCAGTACCTGTACCTCTATATAAATCCTCTGGTGGAAGTTGAATGCTCTGCTCAGTTCAAAGATGCTCTCAGACCTCAAATTCAACTCTTGTCATTTGGTCAGTACAAAATAACTTATACCATGGCATCTTGGAATGGCAGCATTTGAATTACTATCCTTCAACACCGTTCTATGCTTTTTTTTTCTTTTTTTTTTTTGTGGGGGTACCCTTTATTTTACAAAGAAGTAAATAGAGGCAGGTTGACTCCATCATATCTTTATATATGAGAGGATTCACATCTCATACATAGCCATGCTGTAGAATCCCAGCACCACTGATTTCTTAACTAGCAAAATGTTAGTCCTTATAGCTGCAGAGGTGTTTGTGTGTGTATGCATGTGCGTGTGTGTGTGTGTATGTGTAGGCTTGTATACAGCAAGCAGACAGATAGATATGGGATTGGATTGTTGCATGTTATGAATGAGTGCGAATGGGAATACTGGAAGGAGCTCAGCCATACAAGTCCAAATTGATGCTACAGGAGGCTACGTTCAGCAAAATGAGATGTAATTCTTCACTAAGTTTCTTCTTGAAGGCAGCAATGAGCAATTTCAGCAATTTTATTCCCACTGCAAGGAGTTCTTCAGAAACTACCGAGTTTTTGAAGGCTATTCGCAATCCGGGATTTATTCTTTGCAAAATTCGCATATGTTTGCTTTGCACAGAAACCAGCATTTTATGGGCAGGAAACAGCACTTTCTGCATGGAAAATAACATTTCAACAAAGAAATTTTAATTCCTGTGCAGAAAATTCTGTTTTCTGCACAGAAAATGTTTTCGAAGCAAAGCAACCCTGCATGAAATTTATGCAGAAGAAATCCCCAATTATAGTCATTTTGGGACAGGATACAACATATTCTTAATATGAATTAATATTTATGCATTGAAATATTATTTTCCACACAGAAAATGCTGGTTTCTGCACAAAAAAGCATGCGTGAATTTTGTACAGAATAAATCCCGAACAGTGAAGATTCTCAGCAGTCCAGAATTCTTCTCATCAGGGTTTCTAAACACTTGAAAAACATTTTTTAATTGTTTTCCAAATATTTTTTTAAAATTCTTTCCATCCCTATGATAGCAAAGGATTTAGGTGGGATGGTATAGATACAAGATTTGTCTTTGTGACAAAATTATAGCAATTTGATCCTACTTTAACTGCCATGGTTCCATCTGATGGAATCCTGAGATTTGTAGTCTCATGAGTTACTTAGGATTCTCTGTCAGAGAGCTCTAGTACCTCCCAAACTACAAATTCTAAGATTCTGGAGGATACAGACATTGCAGTTGAAGTGGGACCAAAATGCTGTAATTGTGTAGTACAAAAGACAGCCAAGTAACTGAAATCATTCTCTAAGTGTTCCTTTGCCTTCCTTCCTTTGTACTCCATTTTGGAGGTCATTGATGGAAAAATCATGATTATGGGACATTCATAATTAGAAAATCATACGGATGCCATGCTGGGTTATTTCATACTCTCCAACATTTCAGTGCTAAAAACCAGGACAGCTGTGGCCAAGCGACATCAGTGTGGTCAAGGTGGAAAAAAAATATTCATGAGGAAGAAGACAAAAGCTGCAGTACTTTGCTTTTGCCTGAGCCTCCTGGGAAGGGCAAGATTCTGCCCTCTCCTGTCTTCTCCTTCCTGCTGAGTTAACTGACTAGAAACTACTTTTGCAGTTTGAACTCAGTTTGCAGCAACTGAAATAAGCTGAGGACAAAAGGAAAGGAGAGAGGAAGTGGGACCTTTTAAAAGCTGCTGAAAATGTGGAATGACAGGGGATCAATTGAGACTGTCCCTGCCAAATCAGGACAGTTGGAGGGCATGTTATTTTGGCACTGCATGGTGTGTGCTCATGCAAGATCACATCAAAACATACACAAACTTGCTGCAGCAGAACAAGTGGTGGGTTTCCTCCAGAGATTGCATGGCCACCAGGGAGAGCTGTCCACACTCCAGCAATCCCTGCCTCCTTCACTCTGCGGACAGCTGTTTTGCTTTCTGCTAAAAGGAATCCTTTGCAGATCAGTAACCCTTACTTCCTTTTTTCTTCATTGAAGGTGTGGGGGGCAGTCTTGGGGGGGGCAAAATTGGAGGGGGGGCTTGGGTCAAAACCATTTTTAAATTGAGGAGTCCAAGGGCCAAGTGGGAGTCCTGTGGGCCATTTGCAGGCTGAACAATTCCCATCGAGTTTGCATGGCTTTGATGGTTTGTGATGCTTTGGTTTTACTCCTTGATTTGTTTTTCAAGATTCCCATTAGCAACCACAGGTATTACCCCACCCCACCCCTATGTTAGTCAGAGTAGAAAACAATAGAGGAGCAAAAATTGTGCCTTCATTTTTCCATCTATGACTAAGAGCATCCGGAGGGGGGGTACATGAAATGATCTGGCCAGGCCTGGACTTCAGTGGGGCAGAGGGTTCAGCCTCCACCACACCGCAGTAAAACCACAGATAAAAACAAACCCTATTAAAATAAAGGACTTCTGGTACAAACATACCATAGAGTTGTGTTGGAGGACCTAGTGAGTCCTAGAGAGGGCACCTCTAGGCATTTTTCAGTGCGACTTTATGGTATGTGTCCCTAATTTCCCCCAGCTGTGGATTACTGAAACCATGGATAATGGTTCTGCAAATACAGGGGGTGACCTGTAGTGAGTATAATTGAAAGCAGCACAAAAACTAGCAGTGTAAACTCATTTTCAACCTTGCATTTCAATGGGATTAAGAGCTTGATCCCATGGGCTTTTGCTCAATTGCCCAACCTCATATATTGATGATATCAAGAACCATTGGAAGATTCAGGAATCACCAGGGAAGAACAGGTAACAAACTACATCCTTTTCCCATCGACACTGGTCCCCTAGCCTTTGAGGGGCCTGGAGCAATTGCTGCATAGAATTGTTGATAATCTGACCCTGCCAATCTGGAAGAGCTCAATGTCAGGAATGGAATCAAATTATCAACTGTGATCATCTATGTGTGGCAATCTTCAACCTGACCACAAGAGGGCAGTGTTTGCTAAAAGAAAAAGAATACAGTACAATATAGGCTCTCCTAGCCTTTTGCAAGGGTCCCACGGGGAATGCAAGAAAGGCAGGCAAAGTTCATGTGTGAGAATTTCCCCTTGTGATAATAGGTATGGAAAACCAAGGGTATGGCAAATCAGTACAGAAATTCCAAGATGTTTCTATGATGAAAGCTTTCTTTATAAAAGATTTGTTCATTTCCTATGTCTATTGTAGTGGGACTATAAATTCTTCTCTTTACATTTTATGGCTCTTCCCTGCTGTGGCACACATACAATAGGCAAGGAATTTCCCTGTGATGGTACACCAATGAGCCTGATTTTCAGCTTTAAGAAAGATTATGGCAAGGCCGGCAGAGAAGTGGTCAAGTTTTGAGCCAGGATTACCATTGGACACAAGGGATATTTGTCCCAGGTTTACAAGAGATCTCTTTTTGCATTCCCTGGTAGTCAGCTATGCTTCAGACCAGTTTGTTTGCTGTGCCCAGGGATAGGAAAAAACAGAGTTAGTCTACCCCAGTGCAGAATTACCATAGTTGTTAGATTAGGGTTGCCAGATCGAAAACTGGAGACAGTTCCTCTGCCTTTAATGGTTGTATAGAAGAGGGCATTTCAGCAGCAGTTGCTTGTCATGCAACCAGGTTAACAAGCAACACCTGCAGAAATTCCCTTTTCTATCTGTCCATAAAGGTACAGGAGCCCTCCCTAGCTTTTATTCTGGCAGCCCTATACGTCGGAGAAATTCTGGATTGTACCAGTCTATTCTGCAAATTCTCAAAAAAAAAAAACCTGTTTGAAAACAACATTCCCCGCATGTAGTAATGAAGCAAGCCAAGGAAAGCTTTGAGCAAAGCTGGGTCTGCTCCTTTTCTACATGCAGGGTGTTTCCCGTGTGGAGGAAGACAGAAAAAATGACACGCCTCTCCCCACAGTCTCAAACGGTACAGAAGAGAATTCTTGGGCCTTATTCTGTCTGACATGCAAAAATTCCTTTTCTGTACTACAGCTCCCAGAATCCTATAGCTAGTACTGAGATCTACAGTCGCCCAAAAGTACTGTTTCTAAGTTCCAGACAGGACTAAACACTCTTCCTGAAAATTAAAAAAATGTAGTGCATAGAGTTAAGAATCTAGTTTTTAAGGGTTGTTTCTGCAATAGGAAGTCTCTTCCATTTCTCAAATCTTCAGATATTAATTCACAAGTGGTTCCATTTTCTAGTGGCAGAAATATCTAGAATCATGCCCTTGGGGTCTTATGTGTGACATTACAGACCAAACAATACAACTAAATTCTATGGAGCCCTTTTATTGCTCTGCATCATCAAAGAAGGCAAACTAAGGTACCATTATGGCACTTGGATACTCCTTCAACAGCCATGAACTCCATGATCCTAGAGAATCTTGGGATTTGTAGTTTGGTGAAGTACTTAGAATTCTTTGTTCTAAATGCTATAATTCTGAGAAGTACATGTGAGAATTCTAGGTCCCTCACCAAACTACAAATCTCAGGATTCTGCAAGATACAGCCATGGTAGTTAAAGTGGTATTGAACTTTAACTACCTGAGAACAGTCTCGAATGACAAAAAAAGAGATTCTTCCTAAACATAAGAAAGAACTTTTCCCCCTTTTACTCTAAGAGTGTTTGACACCTTGGGGTGGGCTCTCCCCTTTTTGGGTGGGGGGAGATTTTTTAACATTGGTTGGAAGGGCATCTCTCAGGAGTGCTGTAGTTGTGTATTCCTGCATAGGAGGAGGTTGGACTAGATGGTCTTTGGCATTCCTTCCAACTCTAAGATTCAATTATTCTAACTGCTGCAATTGTGCTATGTGGACACAGCTCCTGATTCACAAATCCTTGATTCATTTACTGTTGTGGATGGAGAGACTCAGGATTGCAGCCCACTATAAAATTGCCCCAAACGTACCCTTTCCATTTTGGATGGACCAAAAAACATACACGCTGGTTGCATCTTGCAAAGTGTACAGAAGAGGGTGTTTTTTGTTTTGTTTTTCCATTCCTCCTTTGCAATTTTAAAAATCTCCATTTCGGTTTCCCCCTGCGCACTCTAGAAGACCATATTTTAACAGTATGGGCTTGATCCTTCTGCTTGGCCACCAGTCATTTCTGCTTGATGCCTGATGTCATTTGCTGTCATGTACAATGGTCAAGTCTACTTCTACAGGTCTTGGTGTGGTGCACATGAGTAGAGGGATCCTTAAGACATTTCAGCAAATCACTGGTAGCCTGTCCAGCCACAGACAAGAGGAATGTGGTCTGTCCAATCTCCACTGGACATCAGCACCACCCATTTGGACTTCCTGCCGAATCCACCTCAGCTCAACGTTCCTTCCCTACTTTGGATATCTTGCATTTCTTTCAAAATCCTGTTCGGACTTGCTCGGGTGGAAACACAATCCCTGCAGGCTCTCTCTCTGTGTGTGTGTGTGTTTGTGTGTGTGTTATACACATGCTGCAGCTGACCCAACGTCTTCAGGTTATTTTGGTCTCTTGCCACATCTCTCTGGAGGCTTTTGTCAAGCAAGCATGCAGAGGAAAAATAATCAGAAAGAAAAAAAGAGAGAGACAGAGAATAGTCAAGTACTTCTGGACTTTGCCCCCAAGACAAACGGATCAAGGAAAGCAGACGCCACCGTGAGCTTGGGGTGGCCCAGACTTGCCAGGGGCAGATTAATAAGCACAGATAACTGAAAGGCACTGAGCTCTCTGATCCTATCTGCAACTGCAATGCACAGTTCAGGGGCAAATAGATAAGGCAGCCCTTCTCCCAACCTGGTGCCCTCCCAGTATTTTGGACTGCAACTCCAAATGCTCTCAAACAGACTGGCCCATAGTGGTAACAATTATGGGAGTTGCAATCCAACATGGAGTGGCCACCAGGCAAGGAACAGCTGACACAGAGATTTAGCCAGAACTTAGAAAATATATTTTTGGGGGTTCCATAATTCCCACAGCTACTGGGCATGCTGGCTGGGGGATGCTGGGAGTTGCAACTCCAAAGATAATGCTTCCATGTCCTGGGATTATCTAGAGCAGGGATAGAAATCATGTGACTCTCCAGATGTGGTTGGACTGCTAATGCTATCACACCTCACCATTGGCTAGAGCTGCTGGGAGTTGTAGTCCAGCAGTATCCAGAAGGCTGCCTGATTCTCACTCGTGAACTGGATGCTGGGTTCGGTCTACTCTGGAAGAATTAAAGAAAGCTCAGTTGAGTCAAATCAAAGAACTACTTGTGGTCTGTTGGACTGAGAACTGAGGAATCCATGTTGAAAACCACACAGCACTGAGAAAGGCACAGGCTGACCTTGGGCTGGTCACCCTCTCTCAGCCTAACCTACCTCACTGGGTTGTTGTGAGAATAAAGGGAGGAGGCAAAAACCCATGCATGCCACCTTAAACTAATAAGTAGTTGAGCATCCTGTTTCTTGCAGCAACCATCCAGAATCTCACCCACCCACCCCTTCTGAGTAGGACTGAGGGGGTTTTGAGCTAATGATAAAGACAAGAACACTTAGGAACATGTACGGAGTGCAACACGCTCCCTCTCTGGGACTGCATATGTATGAGGCGACACGTCAGAAACCAAATATAACAACTCTGCTGGCCCACACGGAATTCTGCCCTTTTGAGGAAAACAAATGTGTTTTACTGCTGTTGTGCTCCAAAAGGGATTTAAAATGAACATATGCAGAGTATATTTGCATTGTGCTATACGAACACAGCCAGTAATGGTTTATTCAGGAGAAGCTATGCATGAAGGAATGCGGGCAAAACTGTCCGCCCTTCTTGCTCAGCTGGCCCCAACCCCACAGAGCATATTTAATAGCACCAGAACCAGCAAGCCAGTTTCTCTGAGCATCCGGGTCAAGTCAGTGCCAATTGAATTTTCCACAATGCAATGAATGTGGTCTCACTCCAGGATTCTGCAAGAATCCAAATGGCAGCACAAACAACTGTCTGGCATTGAAGTGACATATTTGATTTTGATTTTGATTTTTTGTGCAGGGTGGGGGGACAAAGCAGACACCAATGGTGGGTCTTTCCATGGCTCTGGATCCCTAGCAGTTGTCTTCACAATCATAAACACTCCCTCACAGGGTTGTTGTTGTGAGAGTCAAATTGGGAAAGGGGTGATAAAAGGATGAAGTAAACCAGTGACCCGACATCAGAACTCTTTCAATGAATAGGAATAAAACTGACAGTACAGAACTAGAAAAAATATCAAAGTTTAAAATAGACAAAAAAGTTAAATATTTAGGACTTAGTATTACATCCAAGAATTCAAATTTATTTAAAAATAACTATGAAAAATCATGGATGGGGATTAAAGAAGATCTGAAAAGATGGACTAGGCTGAATATATCTTGGATGGGACGTATTGCCATAATAAAGTTGAATGTGTTACTGAAATTGCTCTTCCTATTCCAAACTATCCTGATTATTGCTAATGAAACACCCTTCAAGTTATGGGAGAAAGACCTAGCTAAATTCATCTAGGCTGGAAGGAAACTGAGAATTAAAATGAAACTTCTGCAAGATTCAATGACAAGTAGAGGATTAGGAATGCTGAATTTGAAAATCTGTTACAACGCATGTTGTTTAGATTGGATAAAAGACTGGATCAGGTTAGACAACAAAAGATTATTATCACTGGAAGGAGAACTCTTTGAAAGGTGAGTAAGATAAAAAAAAATGTAATGGGTACGTTCTGTTCCCAGTGTTTACCAACAATATTTCTAAATTGTATATAATATATGGCTGCCTATAAGGGGGTGGCCTGAAGACTTTTTAAGTTGCCACGCCAGAGCTAAGCAGATCCCTGCATAATTAGGATCTGGATGCGAGACCACCTCAATAGCCTTTCTCAAGTTTTATCTCTCTGGCTTTTCTTCGCAAACGAAGATTCAGGAAGGACTCATCCCGCGCTTTCTGCAAGCGCGCTGATGACTAAAAAGGCCAATCAAGTTTTATAATCAATCAATATATATACAATATATACAATCAATCAATATATAGCCAATCAATCAAGTTTTATAATGGTTGGGAAAATAGGTAATCCATTTCTTTTAAGCCAGCCAGTCAATATAGTGCTTAAAATTGAAAAGAACAAAGAGGCACGTCACCCCTTAAAGACTGACAAGTTTTTTTTAAAATAGCATAAGCTTTTGGGGAAGCTTACCATATCAAAAATCCTTTTCATACCACACAGTTGTAGCACTATCTCTGGCTTTTCTTCGCAAACAAAGATTCAGGAAGGACTCATCCCGCGCTTTCTGCAAGCGCGCTGATGACTAAAAAGGCCAATCTGAGATAAACAAGTCCGGTTGCAGAAAGCACAGCAGACAGTCTCCTTGGGTGATGTTTCTGGGTTGCGATTCTTTCTGCGTTGTCGTTTCTCTTCAAGACTTGTTTGGCGTGAGTTCTCAAATAAGGCTGCAGCATTGTGGATAGTGTGTCTCCTATAGTGCTATAGTGTAGCACTATAATTCCGCATTAACTGCCATAGCAACATCCTGTGGAATCCTGGGATTTACAGTTCAGGGAGGAGGTACTTTGAATTCTCAGCCCGAGAGCTCTAGTGCCTCGTGAAACTACAAACCCCAGGATATCACAGGATGTTGTTGTGGCAGTTAAAGTGGAATCATCGTGCTATAACTGTGTAGTGTGCAAGAACCTGTAGAAGTCCATGAGCTCTACGCAAATGTCTGCCTCCCATGAACACATCAATATGGATTAATTCGTCCAGACAGTTGTAATGGTAGCCAGTTAAAGAGGCTACTGTCAGCTTGTTAACTACCAAGTAAATGCGTTTATTTCCGATGCCCCCCAGAATATGTTTTATTGCAATTCCTATCATGCACAAGCCAGCAGGGAATGATGGGAATTGCAGTCCAAAAAATCAAGAAGAAACCAGGTTGGGGAGTGCTGCACTACTATAAAAATCTGGTTATTGCCTAGTTATTTTCAGTGTCATAGCTGGTCTTTGGGGGGCTGGTTGTGAGCCACAACTAGGTTGTGTTGCATAAGTAAACTCCCAGGAATGACACCCTCACACAACCTTTCCTTTTTAAAGTGAATTCAGTCAGAAGACGATTACCTTGAAATCCTGTGTTAGGCTTGGTTAGCTTTTACTAAATTTCAAAGGAGATTACTCTCATTTAAATGTGTACACAACCTGAGAATCTGGCCCACGTAGAACTAAACAGAGATCTTTGGATCAGTATTGGATTTTTGAAACTCCCATTTGGGAGTTTGGCCCTCCAGTGATTCTTGTTTTAGAAGCTACTGTTCAGATTATAAACTTTAATATCAACAGAACCCAAATCTTTGAGCACTTTAAGACCTTTGCTTCATCTTACCAGATCTTCTATTACAATTCTGTAAACCTAAAAACAGCCGTGTATTTCAAATATACAAACTGATTAGACCTCCTTTCCTCATCTTTCAGATTCTCTTATTAAATTTAAACTGACTCTATGAAGCATCTAATCTCAGCAGTCTCTTCCTTAGGAGATATACTGTGGCTTTGCTTTTAATAAAAATCCAACTTTATTTTGGGAATATCATTTCTCCTTTCACTCTACCTGCAAAGTGTGAAACTTCCCTTACCTGGATGCACATACATCATAGTAAAATGTTTGGTTTCTTAACTCGTACACAGTAAATGTAAATTAATATACATGAAATTATTCCTAAATAAAACAATACAAAGCATATAGCCCACCTATTGGTTAGTCTAACTAGCTCTTACATCATGGCTGCACAATTTGGCTGCCCATGGCTGCATGCCCTATGAGGAGCAGCTTAGGGAGCTGGGTATGTTTAGCCTGCAAAAAAGAAGGTGAAGAGGTGACATGATAGCCATGTTTAAATATTTGAAGGGATGCCATACTGACGATGGAGCAAGCTTGTTTTTTTCCTGCTCCAGAGACTAGTACATGCAGCAATGCACTCAAACTACAGGAAAAGAGATTCCACCTAAACATTAGGAATAATTTCCTGATGATAAAAGCTGTTTGGAAGTGGAATACACTGCCTGGGAGTGTGGTGGAGTCTCCTTCTTTGGAGGTTTTAAAACAGCGGTTGGATGGCCATCTGTTGGGGATGCTTTGATTGGGTATTCCTGCAAGGCAGAAAGGGGTTGGACTAGATGGCCTTTGTGGTCTCTTCCAACTCTATGATTCTATGATTTAGACAGTTTTAAAACAGATAGACAAGTGAAGCATTTTGCCTTTTGATATTAGAAAGAGCTCAGAAACTGACCTATTTCAAACAAAACCCATAGGGTCATTTTAAAGAACTCAAGCCAGTTTGTATTAAAAACAAGCAACAATACAGGATTTGGCTTCCAAAATGCAAGGAAATGTTTTCTCTTCAGAACTCGGTTCAAAGGATGGTAACAGCATTCTAAGGGAGTTGGCGGGCCCTCCTTTTAGTAGTGCAAAACCCAGCCATGGAAGAGTCAAATAAATCACAAGAGAGGTGTCTCTGAGCATGCACAGAGGGCAGCTGTTTCCCAAGTCATTGCAGCTCACTCCTGCACATCTGGATTTGGGGCATACGTTCGGCCACAGGAGACGCTGAGATCCAGGGTCTTTCTGGTTAAAAATTAACATCCTGTTTCTCCAAGGATGTGTTCATAAATGAGCAGTTATTAGGAGAGGCCTCTTTTATAGGAATCCTGTTCACAATGGAGGAGGAGGAGGAGTGAAATTCTTGGTCAGCCCCCCTCCCCATAATTCACACATCCTTTGAGCTGATTTTCCTGCATGATGGAAGTAACCCCCCCGCACACACACACACAGCAGCTTTGTAGTTTCTCTGAATTTTAAGGTGATGGGTGGGTGGTCGGGAAGGGTATCTCCTTTTCAACACCCATCCCAGTGTTCTCTTACCACTCTAAAGAATCATTTAAACCCATCCGCTCGATACTTTCCCCCAGATTTTGCCTAGATCGAAAGTCAGAAAGAAAAGTAGGAGATGTCTGTGAGTTTTTGCATGGACACAATGGCGTGATCAAAAAGAAATCAAAAAGGAATATTTCTGAAAGCAGCAAGAAACCACTCCCTAATTCAAACTGAGAATATTTGTGGAAGTATTTTTTTTTTAAAAAAATGATCTGGAACAATGATCAAATTATATTCAGAGTAGATGATTAACAGCTTTGCCTACACTGGGGTTGACCCAGCAGTCTCTAGAACCTTCGGCAACCTTGTGGGGAGTGGAGCAAAAGGCGTGAAAAAAAGACTGCAATTTTTCTTTTTTTTAAAAAAAAAAAATGTCACCAGTGGGTGAAAGGGATAAAAAAAAAACCCCTCACCTTCAATCCAGTGCCTTTGCAAAACAAAAAAAGAAAATAAAGAAAAGTGGGGGTGAAACCCATACGCCCCCCAACACTTTTGTTTCCCAGAATGCAAAGCGGCGAACTGGAGGAAGGGAGAAGGTCAGAACAGGTTGACATGAAGTAAAAGCGGGGAAGGAGTGGGGGGTCCAGGATGAAATGGGGGAAGAGACATAGGAAATATTAGGGCAGGTGAAATCACAGCCTGGCCCGACAGGGCCACAACCTCTTGCAGGCCTCAGGCATCTTTCTTGGACACGCCACATCCCTCCGTAGGCCATTTGGGCATCCCAACGTCTCCAGCGTGGCCCCCCAAGTCCACCCTGAACCCCCAAAGCCCCCCAGTCTGAGACAGGAGTGCCTGAGCACCCAGGAGGAGAAATGCCAACCCTAGAAGAGATGCTATTTTTCTCTCCCACAGAATTACAGGCCAGCTTTAGGGCAATCTGCCCCGTTTGGGGCAAGAAACCTGAAAGGTCCCCAAAGACCCCGATGGGGAGTCCCCCAGAAGTGGATCCTATTCCCTCAGACCCTCTGCTAGATGGGGAGATGCTGAATTTCACTCCAAGGTAGTCCATTTTGTGGAGCCTTTGAATATTCAAATTGAAAGTATCGCGCAATCATTGATTGTCAAATCATTGGTTTCTTGAGCTTTTAAATACTTGGCTTGTGGAGAGAAAAATTCAAACTTATATCCGTAGGTATAAAACTTTAATATTGTTTGTCTCCCACTTGGGATCTGCAGAAAAAGATTTGGAAGGTTTTTTTCATGGAAAAAATCTTATTTTCTTCTGTGTTTTCTTCCTTGCATTAGGAAGCCAAGTTGAAGACTCAGGAGTTTGGGTTTTCTTCCCTCCCCACCTCTATCCACACACCAAAAAGACTTCTGGAGTGGGTGTTTTTTTTTTTACAAAACCCAGCAACTTTATCCATCTTCTCCTCTTGCAAAATGTCAGGTAAGTTGAATTTAATTCGCTTCCATGTATTTTGGGATAGTTTACCTTCAAATAAAAAGGGGTGGAGGAGGGAAGGAGAGAGAGGGAGTGAAGTGAAGGAGAGCCGGGTTGGGGGAGAGAGAAAGCCAGGGAATGGGAGAAGAAGGAAGTCAAAAGTCATTTCCAAACTTGCAAAAGTGCAATGAAATCAAATGTGTTTTAAGCGCAGCAGGTTTCACCGAACTCATATACATAAAATATACACACACCCAACGCCATTGCGCAGGGCCATGGGGGGAAAAAGCAGCTCTCCAGGTGCACGCTCTGGAATGCAGCTGCTCCACACAGCTTTGTGTGAAAGCTTTTCTTTAAACACACACACACACAGAGGTGCATAGAATTAATCTTTCCTCTTGCTTTGCTTCGGATTTGCACTTTCTTTCCTAAGCACTAAGGCATGGCCTTCTCAGAGCCCATGGGGTTGGGGGCAGCTCAAGACATGGGGCAGCTGCATGAGAGGTGGGAAGCAAAAGAGTTGGGGTGTGTGTGTTTTTATGTGTGTTTAAAGGCAGACACAGGGAGGGTCACCTCTGGGGAAATGAGTTTCCCTGCAAAACTCCCAAAGGAAAAGCAACTTAAAAAAACAAAAACAAAACACCCTGTTAACAGTCCAGTTTGGGAAACCAGTGCTAAATTGTTGGTATCGTTTCCAAAAGACCTGTTCTTACGATTCTTATTAATTGCACTGTGCTAAATGTATTGTTTCCAAAAGACCCGTTGTTATGATTCTTATTAATTGCACTGTGCTAAATGGCATGACATGTCCACATAGGAACACTCCCTGAGACTGAATCAGACCCATGGGAGTCGGTCTAGCTCAGTGGTTCCAACATGCGCTGCCCCAAAACATTGGTGCTGTGTGCGTGTGGCGGGGCAGATCTCAACAGCAAACTGCTTTCCACCCACCCACCCAATATGTCCAAAATTTGGGTGCCCTGGAAGAACTCTGGCCATGTAATTTATGATGCACAAATGATTTTTTTTAACATTTAGGGGGTGCTTTGAAGCCCCAAGAACTTTCACTTGTAGGAAGGCTTAGCTACTGAAATATCCCCCCACACACAGCATCATTTGCCCCAGGGAAAGGAGCAGGTAACTGAGCGCCGTGTAACCCCCAACGCAAAGATGGGATGCCTTTTTTTGTAACGGGGTGTGGCGCTGTGTTTCTAAAAGTGGGACTTCGCATATAATCGCCCCCTCCCGCAAGCTCTCCCGGTGTTATTCCTGGGGTGTCCAGCGGTGGCGCTGCCGCGCAACAAACTTCCCCCAGCAGGGCAGCTGGCGCGTGTCCCGGGCCGCTTCTGCTCCGTGGGTTGCTCGAGTGCGCAAGTTGCTCGCGGTTGGGATTTAGGGGAGGGGGTGCAATGTTAGGGTTAGGTCTTTTTGCATGGGGGGGGGGAGTAAACTAGGAGCAAGAGAAGTGGCCGGGGAGGGGTTTCAAGAGAAGAGATAATACTGAGATGGATATCACCTTTTCTTGACCAGGGACCCTCTTGAAATATCTTTTGTTACCGTGGTCCCCCAAGACTTAACTCAAGATTTAAACCCTAGTAGTAGTAGGATAGTAGACTAGTAGTACCCTACTCTATTCTAGTAGTAGTAGTAGTAGGGTAGTAGATCCTCCAGTAGACTGGAGGGGGAAGGAAGACTTTTCTTCTTCCTGCAAGTTTGTGGCTGGAGCGGATTGAATGGCAATGCGCAGGCTAAGCCAGCCAGCGGCTTGGCTCCTGCCATGTGGCTGCTTCAAGCCTTCTCGGACCCCCTTGAGGGTATCGCAGACCCCAGGTTAAGAACCACTGGTGTCTAGGATTTCAAGGGGAGTCGCTCCGGATTAGTCAAAAGGGAGCAACAGGGTGGGATGGGGGGGGTGTTGGTGCTGAGCCCCCTTTGCTTCAGCCGGTGCAAGCTTCTAGTCCTCTGCATCCTCTGTGGGTTGGAAAGCGATTGCACCCCGTTTCCTCGGAGGTCAGTCCGCCCCGAGGGGTTCCCACTCAGGACACGCAGGCACGTGTGGGTCTGGCGGCTGGCTCGGCGGATTTGCCCCCCCCCCCCCAGCCAAAAGAGGGGAGGCAGGGATCGCGCTGGATGGAGCCCCAGCTTGGCAAAGATCCCTTTTGGGGTCTGGAATTCAGTCCCACAGCTAGTGGGCATGCTGGCTGGGGGATGCTGGGAGTTGCAACCCCAAAGGTAATGTCTCCGTGTCCTGGGATTATCTAGAGCAAGGGTGGGAATGACGTGACCCTCCCGATGTGGTTGGACTGCTAATGCGATCACACCTCACCATTGGCTCGAGCTGCTGGGAGTTGCAGTCCTGCAAAAAAAGTATCCAGAAAGCTGCCTGGTTCTCACGCCTGAACTCTACACTGAAAGAATTCAAGTCTGTTGGGCTGAGAAGGGAGAGATCCAGGTTCAAAACCACACCGCCCCGGGAAAAAGGCACGGGCGGACCTTGGGCCAGGCACGCTCTCTCAGCCTCACCTCCCTCCCGGGGCTGTTGGGAGGATAAAGGCAGGAGGCAAACTCTCCACGCCGATCCTGGCGGAGGAGGCGACCAGGCTTCCGAGGGGGCTCCGGGACCCCAGGACCAGAAGTTGGGAGGAGGGATGGTGGTGGAGGGAAAGATCCAGGCAGCCCACCCTTCCCCTTTTCCCTTTGGCCCACCCCTGAGAAAAGCGGGGTTTGGGGGGGGGGTCAGCCCGGCTGCGATCCTGTGCACATTGACTTGCGAGTAAGCCCACCCTCCACCCAAGGATGCAACGGGGGCTTCTTTCGGAGCCTGCCTGCCTGCCTTTGGGTGGGCTCGATTACCTGCTCACTGGCCACTTTTGGGGGGTGGGTGGGGGGTTGGCAGTCAGGTATAGTGGGCCCCCTCCCACCCCATCGCTTCCTCCCCCCTTTTCTCCCTTATAGGACTCAACTGACCCCCGCATCCCAGCCCCTCTTTCCCCACTCCTCTAGTCCCCCAAATTGTAACTTACTCACCCACCCAAGCCACGAAGAAGACCCTCGTCGCTCCTAGATTCAATCTGAGAGTTTTTCCTAGGGCTTGAAAAGTGGGGGCGGGGGAACTACATTTCCCAGGATTCTTGGAGGGAATGCCATGACAGGGAGGATAAGCCCGCGTCCCATTGTGTGTGTAGGGGGGTTGGCAAAAATAAACCCTCTGGCTTATTTATTTATTTTCAGTGCTAAGGGAGGTGGTGGAATCCTGCACTGGCAGCGGGTGAGACTGGATGACCTTTGGGGGTCCCTTGCCACCCTAGAGAATTCTAGGGTGTGGTTGAGCCAGGAGGGAGAAATGTGGAGTTGCAGCAAAACATTGCACATGTGTATGTGTGTAGTGGAGGGATACACTTAGTTCTTGCACACTTTACACTGAGTTTCCACATTGAGTGTGTAGTTGAAAGCTTTCACAGCCGGCATCCATAGATTTTCCTTAGTTTTTTTCCAGACTGTGAGGCCATGTTCTGAAATAGGGATTTCTTTCTGACGTTTCGCCTGCATCTGTGGCTGGCATCTTCAGAGAATGGCTGGGTAGGAGTGTGTGTGGAGTTTATATGGTGTGAACCCCTGTTGGGGAGTACAGTATGTGTAAATTTGTGTAATTGAATGGTGAGTTTCTGGGTATAGAAATGCAAGGCTCATTAGTGTCTGTTTGGCTAATGGTTGGTTGATGGGCCATTATCTGCTGGGAATCCTCCTGTCCCTGGGTGGAATTCCTTTGTAAGTGTTGAGCTTTTATTCTATTTGTTTTTCAAAACTGAAAAACACCTGGACAACTTCAACAGGAAAGAAGAAACCTTAAGAGTAAACAAAATCTGGCTCCCAGTTTTGAAATACTATAGAATCAAAACTCAACACTTACAAAGGAATTCCTTCCAGGGACAGGGGGATTCCCAGCAGATAATGGTCCATCAACCAACTATTAGCTAAACAGACACTAATCATCCTTGCGTATCTAAACCCAGAAACTAACCATTCAATTACATAAATTTACATATACTCCCCTACAGGGGTTCACAGCATATAAACTCCACACACCCACCTACCCAGCCATTCTCTGAAGATGCCAGCCACAGACGCAGGCGAAACGTCAGAAAAAACAACTCTTCCAGAACATGACCTCACAGCCCAGAAAAAAGCCAAGGAAAATCTTTCCACCTTGAGTTTGGGGGATTTCATTTCCCAGAATCGCTGCCACTGCTAGGTTTCCAAGCTCTGAAATAATTCAGAGGATTTGCACTGAAAGAGGGCAAAAAATCAAATGCCCATTTCTATTTTAATCTCTGGATTGGTAATTCATGACATGTTGAGTTTGTGTGCGCATGACTTCCTTGTGGTTCCATCTGGCCCTTCCGCTGCTCTAGATCTCAAGACTCTAAAATAGATGGCTTCCAGAAGACACCTCAGCTCCAAGTTTTCTTATACCCTCTTAAATAAAACCTTCTAAAACAGAAAGTGTCTCCTAATTCCCAATGGCTGGGATCTAGGATGTCTTCCACCAGAAGTCACAGAAGGCTTCTGAGGTGAGCAGATACACTTGATTGTTGTAGCAATGAGAGAGGAGTAAGCCTACCAGGTCTTTAGGAGCAAGCTTTTGAGTGTGTAAGCCTTTGAGTTCTGCAGGGATCGTCATCAAGGTAGGTGGAGAACTGCTTAGTCTGATGAAGAGTTCTGCAGAACTCAAAAGCTTGCACACCTCTGAAGTATTCGAGTCACTGTCAGTAAAGGCATTTCTTACCTGGATTTGGGGATTTTGTTTTTATTACCATCAACTAGTTTCTTTGCAAATGTCAGCAAGGTGGTTTATGTTGTAGGCAGTGAGCCACACTAGTAGTAGATCTTTGCTGTTGTAGATCTTCAAGGGTGTTTTGACTCTCAGTGGTTTAAGAACAGCAACAAAAGATCCACCCACTCCACCAAATCATCCAAAAAGTTCACCTACTCCCCAATGACTTGAAGGCACACAACAATAACAACAAAGTATAATTGTCCCCATTTTGCAGGTGTAACAGGGGAAGACTGAGGCTTTAATTAAACACAAGTGAGATTACGTAGGAGGCAGTCCCAACATTGCTAGCATGTAATTTGAAACTTCAGCTGAACATTTAGAGAGAAATCCGCACTATACAAATAAACCAGTTTGAAAGTACATTATTTGTCATGGCTCCTTCCTAGGGAACCCTGGGATGTGTAGTTTTACAAAGTCTTTAGCCTTCTCTGCCAAAGGGTGCTGGTGCCTCACCAAACTGCAAATCCCAAGATTCCATAGGAGGGAGCCATGGCAAATAATCCACTTTCAAACTGGATTGTTTGTGTAGTGTGGATTCATCCTTAGAAATAGGTTAGATATCCAAAAAACAACAGAGAGGAATGTAGGTGGTACACTTCAACAACACTGGGGTGTATGTCTATGTGATTCACACTACTGTTTTAGGCTGCATCTGCACTGCAGAAATAATCCAGTTTGACACCACTTTAACTGCCATGGTTTCATCCTTTGGAACCCTGGGATTTGTAGTTTGTTGTTTCTCCTTCTCCTACTTTTCTCCTTTGTCTTTGACTTGCTGCAAACTGAGTTGAAAATGTAAAAGCAGTTTGCCCACAATTAACTCAGCAGCAGAAAGGTGAGAGAAGGTGGCAGAATCTTGCCTTCCCCAGTAGGCTCGGGCAAAAGCAAACTGCTGCAGCCCCTCCTACCTTGAATGTTCTTCATAACCTTTGCCCTCTTGACCACTCTGATGTTGCTTGGCCACAGGTGTCCGCATTTTCATCTGTGAAATGTTGGAGGGTATGCTTTCACAAATGGTTGTGTAGACCGGAGTCAGTGTGGTGTAGTGCTTTGAGTGTCAGGCTACGGGTCTGGGGACCAGGGTTTGAATCCCTGCTCAGCCATGGAAACCCACTGGGTGACGTTGGGCAAGTCACACTCTCTCAGCCTCAGAGGAAGGCAAAGGCAAACCGTGATCTAAAGAAATCTTGCCAAGAAAACCCTGTAATAGGTTTGCCTTAGCCGGGTCGCCATAAGTCGGAAATGATTTGGAGGCACACAGTAACAACAATGCTTTCACTCTCTGGGGCTGTGAAGGCCCAGATAGTGGGGTTGTACAGAACCAGGACTGGGCAACTTGTGGTCGTCTGGGTGTTTGACTGCAAAATCCATCATCCTCAGATATTATTGTTGTTAGCAGCAGTAGCAGAATCCACTACACACACACACACCAGTTCTGGGACTCAAGTCAACTCACAAAGTTAGAACATATATTTAAAAGGATATTCTGCTTAAGGCTGATGGGAGTTACAGTCCAGTGGAATATGGGTTGCCTGGCTGTGCTGTAAGGAATACATGCCATCAAACCAAGCAGGACTTGCTGAGTCAAAGCTGACACAGCAAATGACAGCATTTCCCTTGAACTTTCCATTAGTTTTGTTGAAATTCAGCATGACTTGGCAATTGGACCCACCCATAAAGAAACGCCATGCAGTGGACATATTTGAAGGAAACTAATTTAGGATTTGAATTCAGAACCCACCAATTCCCAATGTGCAGCATTGACAGATGGAGGCCAAAGTGGGCAACTGTGGCATCCAGATGTTTTGAGCGCCTACTCATAGACAGCATATCAATCAGTGAGAGATTCTGAGAGTCGCAGTCTAAAAACACCTGGAGGCCCACGGTGATTGTTATTATTACCTTTATTTATATGCCGCCTTCTCCCCCACCCCAAACCAGGACTCAAGGCGGCTTACCAATTAAAACACAACCTAGTTTAAAATATATAAAAAGCCAACGTTCAAATGGAATTCAACTATCAACAACATTCGAGATCTATTTCAAACATGCAGTATAGTTTAAATGGTTGGAAAACAGTCTCAGAACAGTGCAATTAAAAGCCCTCTCTTTAAGAACCCTCTGTTCTCAAAAGCTTGTCATCATAATAATAATAATAATTTTAAAAGACTGCTGACGGAAGGACAGCAAGGAGGAGCCCATTACAGCCTCCATGGGAAAAGTGTTCCAGAGATTAGGGGCAGCCACTGAGCAGTCCCTGTCTTACATCCCCACCTGCCGTGCCTGTGAAGGCTGATGGGAATAAAAGAAGGCTGCCTCCTCTCGATCTCGGGACCCAGGCAGCCTCATGGAGAGATAGGATGGACTGTCGGGATGTTTGGACCTAATCCATATAGTGGTCCATCTCCAAACTGAGTCAAAGCCGTTGAATCTTACACTCATTCTTTGCTAAGACACATAACCACAGCTGTGTGTTCATTTGGTCTCTCTTGGGGGGAAAAAAGAGTTTTCTGTTTTTTAAATCTTGTCCTTTCAGGAAAGCCAAAGGTCTACCAAGGTGTCCGAGTCAAAATTACAGTGAAGGAACTTCTGCAACAGAGGAGAGCCAGACAAGCGGTGGTGGAGGAAGTTGTAAGCACTGCCCCTTTTCTTTCACATTTAGGAATATTTTTGGGGGAAGGGATTAGGATTTTTTTTTTATTAAAATAAGACCATGCTACTGAAAAATACACCCGACCACAAAAAGCTGTAACAATAATGCAACCCCCCCCATCTTTTCTTACTATTACAAAAATAAACTATCTATCCTAATATTAATACATTTGAGGTCGTCCCGTCCAGGGCTACTGTCCCATTGTGGAGGTGGATTATTAATACACTGTGTACTTCAGTGGATTACTCTTAACACTAGTGGACAGAAACTAGGACCTGTCTAGGTAACAGCTGGATTTAGACAGCCCCGTTTCAGATTTGGGGAGGTTGCATGCTTCTACCTTGGAGGAAAATTAAATTCCTATGTTTAGAAAGCTAGCATGTCTTTGCAATGTGTAGGCTTGAATTCCCTTCCCTACCATGTTAACATTTTGTCTGCAATACTGTGTATATTTTTGTTTTTTTCTGGGGAAAAAAAAGAAAGAAAATGAAAGAGTGCTGAGCAATGCCATTGTCTAGCCAACAGCCTGAAGAGATGCAGCTAATTTGTTTGTCTGGACTGACTTTTTTTAAAGCATTGTCTTAGCTGTCTTTCTAACAAAATCCAGTGCCAAGCTGGAAAACCTTACGTCTTTGGACTACAACTTCTAACATCCCCAGCCAGCATAGCCAGAGAAAGGAAACAACAATGACAACAGCAAAGCAGCAACTTTACCAGCTTAAATAAAGCCCACCTAACTGTCCCTAGCTCAGGGAGAGCAAGGGCTTGTGGTGGAGGGGCTAAAAAGCTTACCTGTGATCCAGGAAATTCCCGATTCCAACCAAAAGAATCAGAGCTCATTCTCCAAGGGGTTTTTTTTGGACTGCAACTCCCAGAATCCCCCAGCTGATATGACCACTGGAAGCCTCTGATTCAAACCAAAATGATCAGGACCAGAGCTTGTAAATATGACCCTCTTGACTATAACGTCCTGAATCCTCCACCTAGCAGGACCACCAAACGCTCTGGGTCTGAGCTAAAATGGTCAGGGTCAGAGCTCAGAAAACTTAGTTTTCTGGACTACAGTTTCCAGAAGCCCCCTGCCAACATGACTGTTGGAAGCTCCCGGGTCAAACCAAAATGACCAGGGATTAGAGTTGGGAATAGTTGCTTTTTGGACTACAAGCCCCCCAAACCCACACCTATGATGTCAGGGATTCTGGGAGGTGTAATCCAAAACCCCACACCTTTCCCCAGCTCTGAAATTCTGAGGGACCATCCTTGGCCTTTGCTTTGCCAATGAAGCAACGGCAGTAACCCATGAGAGTGGCACAGACTACCCGTATAGCCCAGTGGAAGATGGGAAAATGTTAACACTTATCCATGAAGCAAGGGACGAGTAAAAGGGGCACCCATCACACCCAGGTCTGGTGCTGTGTTTGTCATGAGCACTCTAGGCTTTGCTGGCTTTCATGATTTGGATAAATAAGCAGCCAACCCCACCCCCCCTTTGGCTGAATCTACACTACACAAACAATCCAGTTTGAAACTGGGTTATTTGCTATGGCTCCTCCCTATGGAATCCTGGGATTTGTAGTTTGCTAAGGCACCAGCAGCTTTAGCAGAGAAGGCTAAAGACCTTGTAAAACTACAAACCCCAGGATTCACTACAAAGAAGCCATGGCAAATAATCCAGTTTCAAACTGGATTATTTGTGTAGTGTGGATTCAGCCTTAGTCTAGGTTTAACAGCACAACACGGGAGAACTATTTCTCCCTTTCCAAGACTTGGCTCAGCTGTTTCCTCCTTTCCAGTTTCTAGAGTTAGATGAGAAAATGGATAATCAAGATACTGGTCGCCCCCCATTTACATCGGGGACATGTTCTCGGACATAGCAAACTGTCACTTTATACCATAGAATCATGCCAGCGGACCTATAAAATGCCTAGGGAGGATGCCTCTCTAGGCATCTGGCATGACTCTATGGTCAATGTCTGGTGGAAATTGACCATAGAGTCATACTGGAGGGCCTCCCGATGCCTAGAGAGACCACCTCCAGCATGACTCTACGGTCCTCCGGGTGCCTAGAGGGACCTTTTCCCCTGACCATGGGTAAATGAAACCCTTCATGTTCAAAGGGCTAGAAAAGCATGAGTTTTTGAGTCAATCAATCAATCTATCGATCAACCACTATCCTCCTTTTCTCCCAATATTTGGCCCATATTGTTACACAGGACCTGTAGCCATTAAGATAAAATATTTTATAAAACAATTTAAAAGACAAAGATGGATACAATAACCAAAAAAACCCAAAAAACATCTCTATTGATAAAAAGTTAGATTTCCATTTTCTCTTCCATGAGCAAATTGTCACATAAATTGAAATAGGGTGTCTATTACAATTCAAAGGAAGCAAAGTTTTAATCACACAGTAGCTGCATTTGCCAATGCACCTACCATCACCCATCATAACAGCCCTACTTTAGGAGAACTACCTTAAATTGATGTTGCAATTATTCCTCTTGGAATAGCTCCCCGGTGCATCAGTTCTTCCTTTCCCCCCCTTTTTCCCCCCTTCTTTTTTTTGAAGAGAGGGACTCATCTTTGCAGTGTACAAGGAAGCTTGTACGGGGTTCTTGCATTTTACTCTGCAAAGATTAATCTAGCTAAAACAAAGCCAGAAGCAGTTAACTCCACTTCCTGGACCAATGCGCATTTAGCATAAGCTCTCCTGTTCCATTAAAAAATAGCCATGGTAACTGGAAATAGATTTAGCATCAAAATACAATCTGTTGAACACTGCTTTGGTTGGAGGCCAGGCATTTCCTCTGGATGAACTATCAGAAATGTTTTAACTTGTAGGTTGTTTGGTGTGCATTCATGTGGAACTTTACTACTGTTTCCTCAAACCTTGGAAAAGCTATTTTTTTGGACTGTGCGTGTATGCGCTTTCAAGTCGACAGTCGATTTATGGTGACCCCATGAATTTCATAGGGTTTTCTTAAGTAGAGTACTCAGAAATGGTTTGCCAATTCCTTCCTCTAAGTTAGAGCCTACAGCACCAGATATTTATTGGTGGTCTCCTGTCAAAGTACTAACCAGGGCTGACCCTGCTTGGTTTCCAGGATCAGATAGGATCAGGTGTCTTAGGGTATTTTTTGGACTGAAACTCTCAAAATTCCCAGCTATCACGGGGACAGTATAACAGTAGATAACAGTATCTAATGGCACTTGAGAATTTACGGATTTTGGAACCAAACCCCAGCAGATACCAAGGGCTGACTGTACCTCCACACTACACAAATACAATATAGCACTTTGATCCCACGCTAACTGCCATTGTCTGGAATCTTGGGAGTTGTAGTTCAGGGTGGGACTTGCAATTCTCTGCTAGGGAGCACTAATCCACTTTCCGCAAACCATAGCACTAGAATTCTTTTGCAGGGAAATCTATGTTGTTCCCCAGACTACAAATCCCAGCATTCCATAGGATGGAGTTAAAACTGAAACAATGTGTTACAATTGTGTACTGCAGAAGCAGCCTGGGTGTTGTAGTCCAAAAAAGTAACTTTCCAAGTACTTGGTTTGATTTTAGGGGAGGGCAACAGTGAATAACTTTGCAGCTAGGATGGCCAGGTTTTCAAAATAACAGTAAGGGACAGTCAAAATTCACGAAATGTGGGGTTGACAATTTTCTGTCTTTCTGAAAATCCATACGTGGTTTCTTTTTTGGCATTCATCAACAGTCCTGAATCCATTTTAATCATATCATAATTATCTGTCTTGATAGTGAGCTCCATACACTTGGTCCTTCAATTTGGCCTCGTCTTTTCTCAAAATGCCCACACCCCCAGGACAGGATTTTTGGCATCCTGTTCAATTTCTATAAAAAACATGCTTTCTAGCCTTCAAACAAGGGACATAGTTTATAATAAGAGATGCCTGGCAACCCTGTTGGCAACAGAAAATACAGAAAATAGTTAACTGCCCATTGTTGTGGGGGCAAAAGAAACATTACAAAACAGTTCAATGTGAAAGAAATATATGTACACTTCACAGAAGTTGACTTGCAGTTAAACATGCAGTGCAGTTAGAGATGTCCAAAAGTTCCCCAAGACATTTTCATAGACTTTCCCCACAGATTGGCTTTCCTCACAACTTCTTTGGTTGTTTCACCCACAGAGGCTGTGGGGTTTTTTTTTAGGGGGGGCTCCCTCAAGACTGGCAGGCAGGTCATGATGAATTTTGTGTACTTCCATGCATGCTTTTTTTTTCCAAAACGGAAAAAAATGGAGAAGAGAACACAAGTGAAGAAGAAGAAGACAACCAACTAAAACAGTTAACAGTGCGACTACCTTGAAGGCAATGACCAAAATAATAAATGGAATATTATAAAATTGTTTAAAGCATAAAAGTGCTGCATCAAGGAAAAGTGAAAATATATTAAGTGAAGGCCTTAATGTATGTTATTCATATATTTTATGTTTTATTTATTAGACATTTGTTTTTATACAATTACTGGTAGTTCTGCCTGCTCAGGGAACTCAGCTACAAATATAATAATAATAATAATAATAATAATAATAATAATAATAATAATAATAGTTATTGTTGCTGCTGCTGTTATTTGTGACCCACATTTCCCCCAGTTTGGGATTCAAGGTAGCTTACAATTGATAAAACAAACATAATTTTAAAATTCACACACATAAAATCTTGGAGGTCCTGATCCTTGGTGTCTGATCATTTTAGGGGGCTCTGCCCCTCCTCAGTGTACCCTTGGAGGTACACTGACCCCCTCACCCCACCTGCTCTGGGCTCCATCCAGGGAGACAACCTTGCCACAGCATTGCATTTTGCTTGAGTTGAAACCAAGAGATGACAAATTGCAGAGAGGTGGAGTGGAACTCCACCCCCTCCTGAAAAATTCTTGAAAAATCCCTCTAGCATTTTCCCCCTGGGAGGAAAGAATCTTTGGAGCTTGCTTCCAGTTTGTCTTCAGATGAAATCTGCCAACAGACATCTGGAACTCAAGACATCTGCCGTTTGCACGTATGCACACACACACACCCAAAACAGCTGCCAGAAAACCTGCTTTTATGGGTTTAATGGCAAGGCAGCCAAAGGAACTTGTAAATTCCAGGGAAAGGCAATCTGCAGATAGGTGCTCTTCCTTGTGGGTTGACCTGCCAATTACCTTTAAAAAAATATTTCCTGCTCTCCTTTTGCAGCAGCTTTATAGCCATATAAAAACAAAGAGACGTTGAAAACAGAGGGACAGACACACAGGTACACATACATGCCAAATCTGCCCCATGGCAAACTGCAGTCCCAGAACCACCCATGTTATGTTTAACCCATATTGAGTTCTGGGGGGATAGAGGGAAGCAAGCATCATACCCATTCACCAAGAGCAGGATGCTACCATCTAGAATAACTGCAGCTCAAACATACATTCAGATATAAAACAGAAGCAGCTTTTTATTGATTCACCCATCCATGTTGCTGATCCACAGTCTTTGGCAGGAGAGAAACACCGGACTTACCTCCACCTTGCAAGGGCATGAAGGAAAGAAGGAAGGAAGGAAGGAAAGGGTGCTCTTTCTGTTTAGTCTGACTTTTTTTTTAATGGAGAAATATTTCAGCTTTGCTTTGCTTTGTTCCTGTTTTCTCAGGTTTCTGGAGAAAGCTGTGGCAGTGCAGTCCAGTTCGCCGAGTCCTTCTCCCCTCCCTGTGCAGGTGGGTACCCAAAAGGCACCCCCTTGGCCCTCCAGACCTTCCCCATTCCCCCTTAGAAACAGAAGATGCTCCCCTTCTTTTCCAGCACTTCCCAGTCCAATTCCCAGAGCTCACACCTTGCATCCCTGGCTGTGGGAGTCTGAGCATGGGGCTTTCATTAAGAATGTGGCCAATCGGAACTGTGGAAAGGACTTGCTAAATGCAGATGAGGATACAGGGGGATGGATTGGGTGGTGGGGAGAGGGAAGCTTAAAAAAATACTCTCCAGCTCTGTTTGCTTTCTGCCTTTATATCTATTCTGTTCTTCCCCCCCCCACGCCCTTCCCCCTTCAAGATCAATCACAAGGGACAAAGAGATCACACCAGATTACTTGCTCCCCCTCTTGCCAAAAGGGTTCTTGCAGATGGAGCTTCTGCCTGGAGATCAATGCATTCCCAGCACTTCAAGATTGGCTCTTTTCCTGTGCAAATCCAGATGGGGTTAACATTGTTCTTCACAGTGCCTACCTGCTTCTTTCCCCCTGCATTCAGAGCTGAGAAGGTTGAAAGAGGCAAGAATTTTGGCGATTCTTTTGTCCTTTAGGTGTTGGGTAACACACGTGAGACAACAAACTTGGAGCTGGGTACACACACATACATCCTGTGATCAAGGGTGTGTGAGAGATTGTTGGTGTGCGCCTTCCCAGTCATTTCTTCCAGCAGGCCTATCCAGATGGTTTTTAAATTACAAGCTTTTAAATTACAAATTGATTGTTTTGAAGAGGCATGCTTTTTAAACGGATGTAATGCCCTTTTAACTGATTGTGTATTTCTAACTGGTGTTCATGTTTTTAACTGTGTTATGTGTCTTATTGGTTGTTGTATTTTAATCTGTTTTCCCAACCTTGATCCATAGGGAGAGACAGGTAAGAAATTAACGTCCTCATCCACATCCGCATCATTATTTCTGATTTATGCCAACCCTAAGGTGAACCGATCATGAGATTTTCTTGGCAGAATTTATTCAGAGGGGGGTTTGCCCTTGCTTTCCTCTCAGGTTGAGAGAGTGTGACTTGCCCAAAGTCACCCTGTAGGTTCCATGGCCAAACAGGGATTCAAACCCTGATCCCAGTCCAACACTCAAACTGGCTCCTGTGTGTTTATTTATTTAATTAATTTATATGCTGCCTTTCTCCCAGAACAGGACCCAATGTTTGTGTGTGTGTGTGTGAGAAAGAGGGATTTCACTGGTCTGCATATATTAATACTGTGATATTAGACTCCCAGCTCTATTTCAGACTGTATTTAAAAAAAAAAAAAAAACTTGGATGAAACCTTTGTAGACTTTAAAAGCCAAGCAATAAGATTTCTCCATGGCCTGACAGAGCCATATGTATATTCCAGAGAGAAGGAAAGCCAAATAGTTATGTAGTATATCTGCAGCGCCTAACATCCTGCTTTGCAACAGCTGCAGAGCTGTTTGGGCTAGAAGTCAACCTGAAGAAAACAGAAGTTCTTTACCAGCCTGCACCACAGGACGAACACCACCATCCCCACATTGCCGTCGGCAAATCAGTGCTCAAGTCCGTTCAGCAGTTCACCTACCTGGGAAGCATCATCTCCTCAGATGCCAAGATTGACAAAGAGATCGATCACAGATTAGCAAAGGCATATAGTGCATTTGGAAGACTTCACAAGAGAGTCTGGAGCAATAAACACCTGAGGCAAAGCACAAAAATCAGTGTGTATAGAGCCATCGTACTGTCTATCCTCCTTTATGGATCTGAAACATGGGTCACCTATCGCCACCACCTACGACTCCTCGAGCGCTTTCATCAGCGCTGTCTACGCACAATCCTAAATATACACTGGACTGACTATGTGACGAATGTTGCTGTCCTTGAGCAAGCAGGGATCACCAGCATTGAGGCCATGATATTGAGAACACTGCTGCGCTGGGCAGGGCACGTTTCTAGGATGGAGGACCATCGCCTCCCAAAAATACTACTCTACGGTGAACTCGCCACGGGTCAGCGTAAGAGGGGCGCTCCAAAAAAGCGATACAAAGACTCCCTGAAACAACATCTCAGGCTTGGCCAAATTGATCACCAACAGTGGTCCGCCCTGGCCTCACATCGGGAGGCATGGAGACGCACTATCCACAATGCTGCAGCCTTATTTGAGAACTCACGACGAACAAGTCTTGAAGAGAAACGACAACGCAGAAAGAATCACAACCCAAAAACATCACCCAAGGAGACCTTCTGCTGTGCTTTTTGCAACTGGACTTGCTTATCTCGGATTGGCCTTTTTAGTCATCAGCGCGCTTGCAGAAAGCGCGGGATGAGTCCTTCCTGAATCTTCGTTTGCGAAGAAAAGCCAGAGAGAGAGATATCTGCAAGAGTGAGTGATACTTTGGATTATAAATGAAATGCAGCTGAAACAATGTTAAATTATGCATTTCTAAATCAGAGAAGAAAGGCCAAGATGCTACATCAGTGGAATGTAACTGTGTGCTCATGGAGTTGTGTGGCAGTTGTGCAATGCCATTTCATTAGTGAATTATGATATTGTGCAACTAAATGTGCATTGTGCATTAATGTGCATGGTGGATGCATCAATGTACAATGCACACTGATGCACAATGTGCTTCACATTTGGAACTCCTCTTTCATGCTTGACACATGGATGCCTCTGTTGCACAACAGTGCAAAAGGTTGATCAGCAGGTCTAAGGCAGCTTACACCTGGGTAAGTCACCCATAGGAGGAGAGCTAAATCACAGGTTCCACTGGTTTTCATTGTGCCGGAAATCCTGATACTAGCTAATTTTAGAGTTTAGGAATGTTACTTTTTTGGATGGGATGCTGGAAGTTGTGCTCAGAGGGAAAAACAAAGCAAACTTTTCTGAGCTTTTCACCTGGAGCAGGTGGCATAGCTCTGCCTCACAGACAGGCAGACTCGAGTCCAACATTTTATCCCCAAGGAGCGTTGAGTCCCATGTCTTACTCTGTTTCCCCTTCTTCTCTTAGCCCCTTATGTAGATGCGGAGCTCGAATCTTCCTCCAGCTGCCTACAGCCTTGGCCGTTCCAGAGTTGCCTCACCTGTGAAGAGATTCCCAGTTATCTGGAGCAGCTGGTAGACTCCTGCCTTCAAACTGAGCCAGCTTTGGAGGCTTCTTTGGCTGTAGCCCAGGGCAACTTGCCCTGTTCACCTGACAGCTACCAGCCCGGCCCACCTCCTTGCCTCAACCAAAGCCTGGTAATTATTTGTTTGTTGTTGTTGTTAACTGCCTTCCAATAGACTTCCACTCATGGTGACCCCATGAATGAGACCCCTCCAAGACCCCTCTGTCCTCAGCCGCTCTGCTCAGGTGCCACAGGCTCAGAGCCATGGCCTCCTTAATGGAGTCTATCCATCTGGTATGTGGCTGTCTTCTCTTTCTACTGCCCTCCACCTTTCCTAGCATTATTGTCTGGACTGCCTCAGAGTGTGGTGGAGTCTCCTTCTTTGGAGGTTTTTAAAGAGGCTGGATGGCCATCTGTCAAGAATGTTTTGTGTATTCCAGCATGGGAGAATGGGGTTGGACTAGATGACCTTTGGGGTTATGTTCCAACCCTACGATTCTACAGGAAAAGAGATTCTACCTAAACATTAGGAAGAACTTCCTGACAGTAAGAGCTGTTTGGCAGTGGAATGTGTTGCCTCAGAGTGTGGTGGAATCTCCTTCTTTGGAGGTTTTTAAACAGAGGCTGGATGGCCATCTGTCAGGAATGCTTTGATTGAGTATTTCTGCATGACAGGGGGGTGGATTGGATGGCCCTCGTGGTCTCTTACAGCTCTGCGATTCTATGACCATGCTTAGCTTCCAAAATCAGACAGGATCAGGTGCCTTTGCAGGGCTAATTAAGAAGAGCGGCATTTTCTTCTGAGGGAAACCTGCATCGAAGTGGGCTGTTTGACCAATCCAGCTTTACCCTAAATGTCACCAGCTAGAAAACTGAGGCGCTTCTGTTCTCTTCTCTCCTTCAGGGTACTGGATCTACAGATTCTTCTGATCCTTCCAGCTCATTTGAGTACAGCTACTCCCCACCACAGCTGCCTCCTTTTGCACCCATCAGTTACAACAACTCCCCTTCTTTGGATGCCAAGAGCTGTATGTACCCATCGTCAGAGGGAAGTCCCTACCCACCGCCTTCCCACGTACCGTACAACCATGTCCCCACACCATGCAGCTGCATGTCTTGTGGCTCCCAGCACTTGGACACTTTCAGAGTCTCGGAATGTTTCCCCTACACAAATACGGACTGTCGGGACTACGTCCCTTCTGTCTCCGTGGCAGATGACTTCTTCCGAAGAGATAGGAATTGGGACACCTGCTACAGTTAATAGGGAAGCAGCTATCCGCTGCTGTACAAAATATATATGTGTGTGTGTGTGGAGATCCATAGACTTGGGTTGCCATTTTCAGTGGCAAAATACTGAGAAGGTAAAATCCTCATTTGTACTGGGATGACCTTGGTCGGAGCTGAAGGGTGCAAGTTTCCAAAAGTCACAGAATTCTTCATTGGGCAGAAACGAAAGAGGGGCAAAATTGGCTCTCTCAATCTTGGACTTTATCACACTACACTATTTTAGTGCTATTATTCCACTTTAACTGCTCTGGCTGCCTCCTGTGGAATTCTGGGGTTTGTAGTTTAGTGAGGCCTAAGAGCTCTCTAGCTGAGACTTCTAAATGCCCCTCCCTAAACTGCAAATCCCAGAATTCCACAGGAGGCAGCCAGAGCAGTTAAAGTGGAATAATAGTGCAATAACAGTGTAGTGTAATAATTTCCTAAATGGACATCCTGCACAGGAGGATCCATATTCTGTGCTGATAAAAGTCAGTTTCTACAATTGGCACAATTTATGCAAATATACATACTAGCTGAGATCTTGCATTGTGTGCACAGAGCCTAACACTTTATGGCTGCATCCTGTTAGTGACATACGCAGGCATAAGTCTTTTATTTGTTGTTGCAGAGATTGGTACTCTCTTCTTCCCTCCACAATGTCCAAAGCCATCCTAGGACTCACTGTTGCACTGCGACGGCCTTCCCCTGCCCATAGCTGTAGTCCTGATGTCACCATTTTGCGCCTGGCTATGATGACATAGCCAGATGTATCTATGATCCTGGCTGCACCCCATGAAGTATTGAGTGGCTGTGTAGGGCTGTTCGGGGGCTTTTCAGTTAATTGCAGAAAGGGTATATGGCTCAGTCTAGCATAGGTCCAAAGGTGGCACTACACTGAGGGGATAATGAATTGCAGCCAAAGCCAGGTATCCTGTTAGTGACATACACAGACGTAAGTTGACTTTATGCATGCATGTGTCTTTTTTGGGTCATTGTAGAGGTTGATATTCCCTAAATGTCCAAGGCCATCACAGGACTCACTGTTGTACTCCGACAGCTCCCTTCCCACCATAGCCAGTGCCTTGCTGGAGGAGAGTGGAGGGATCAGAGAAGTATCTGGCTATGTCCCTGTAGTCAGGTGCAGATTGATGACATCATCCATTTAAATCTCCTGAGGATCCCACTGAATTTTGGCAGAAGATGTCCTTAGAGTGCACGTGGCTATGGTGATGTAGCCAGATGTTTCTGCACTCCCCTCCACTCTCCATGAGCAACAGAAAGGCTGAGCTATCACATTGCACCAGTGAGTTTTGGCAGTAGTGACCAGGGGAGCCATAGCAGAATCCCACATGCGAAACTCTTCTGCTGCTCTCACCCATGTAGGCTCTCATCTCATATGTGCAATTCCATACCTCCTTTCTCCCCTAGGCAGCTTCCAAGCTCCAGTTGCTTCCTTGCCTCTCCCCATCCTAAGTCTGTCAGCTGCCAGAAGGAAGGTTTTGGATGGAGCAAAAAGAGACACAAGTGCCCATAACCTCAAGTTGGGATGCCAGCCAATGTCTTCCTGTTTGGCACAATTTATTCTACCTCTTGGTTGTACAGTTGAGCAAAGAGCTCAGGAAGGCACAGTGGCTTCCTTCCCTGACCCCTGAGTATCCCTGTTCAGAAGTCTTTTTGGCAACTTCAGTATTATCAAGCCGTGTCTGCACATGTCCAAGCATGACTCCTCAATCCTAAGGGAAAGAATTGCCCTTGAAAAAATGGAAATAAAGGAGAGGTTACCAGAACCAAATTCCACAGTAGTTTTGTGCTTGATTGGTATTGTGGCATGCACATAACCTATAACAAAATTATTTGTAACAAATGGCATTACTTTCATGTTTTACACTCACTTGCTATTTACCTAGCATGCTGTATAGACCTGGCTAGCCTCCCTTCCTACATTGCTGGATGAAAAATTCTGTGAAACCTGAAAACTTGCATACTGCTAAGAAGACATATACATATAAATTACATACTTCATATCTCACATAAATACAGCATCTATGTGCTTCTGCTCTGATCAGATAAACAATTGTATTGCCTCTGCAAATCTGTGACTCTCCTTAACCCGATCTTTGTCTTCTTCCTATGGTGTTTTTGGTGGCCTACATTAAAGGCACAAACATTTTAAAACCACATCACACCATTTCTTCTGCCATTCTGTCAACCTGTATATTTAGAATTCCAATAAACAAATACCGGTCAATTTGTTGCCAATGTGTGTGTGATTTCTTTTCTTCTCACAGTGCAGTGACTAGTCTTTTAAGACAAAGGGTGACTCCACACTACATATATAATCCAGTTAGAAAGTGGATTATTTGCCATGGCTCCTTCCTATTGAATCCTGGGATTTGTAGTTTTATAAGGTCTTTAGATTTCTCTGACAAAGAGTGGTGGTGCCTCACCAAACTACAAATCCCAGGATTCCACTGGAAGGAGCCATGGCAAACAATCCAGTTTCTAACTGGATTATTTGTGTAGTGTGGATTCAGCCATAGTTCAACATGCCATATCCATGGACATTAATAGAACTGTATAATTGGAAGGGACTTCAAAGATCATCTAGTCCAAAACATGCTCAGTCTAAGGCATTGGGCAACTTTGGCACTCCTCAGCGATGGCCAGCCAGCCTAAGTATCACCTCCAGTACCAGGAGCAGTCTTCCTCTGAGAACCAGTTGCTGGTGTGAGACACAAGAGGACAGTTGCACTCTTCTGCTGCTTCTAGGTTTCCTATCTTGGGCATCTGTTGGGCCATGTGGGATGAAATGCCAGCTTCAAGGATCTTGGAGTCACAGGATCTTAGGATCCCAAGGGCCATCTAGTCTAACCTCCTGCCATGAAGGAATATGCAACTAAAGTACTCCTGCAAGATGCCCATCCAATCTCTGTTTAAAGAATGAAACTCTCCAAGGCAACCTGTTCTACTTCCAAACACCAATTACAGTCAAGAAAGTTCTCTCTAATGTCTAGGTGGAATCTCTTTTCTTGTAATTTGAACTCACTGGTTCATGTTCTGTTCTCTGGAGCAGCAGAGGACAAGCTTTCTGTATCTTCTATGTGACATCCCTTTAGATATTTAAGTATGACACTATATCTCTCAGTCTTCTCCAAATTAAATATATTCAGGTCTTCTTTGCTCTTCTTATATTCTTAACAGACATCAAAATATGCATTCCTACCTCATAAATTTGTCTAAGACAGTGGCTAGCACAATATCCTGTGGCAATGAGTTCCATAGGTTAATTATCTACTCCTGGGTTAAACATGACACATTGCATCAAAAGTGCGGTACTCCACCTGGTGGCATAAGATGGAGAATTGCAGAGTTGGACGGTACTGCAAGGGCCAACTACATGTATTTCAGGCCCCTGCCATGCAGCAAACCATTCCTAAAGCAATCCTGGGAACAGGATGAATTGGTGGGTAAGTCTGGATCAACCCTTCCACCTTCTTTTAAGGACAGCCCCCATTTTCCAAAGAATTTGACATGAAGAAATCTTGCAAAGAAAACCTTGTGGCCTTAGGGTCGGCATAAGTCACAAACAACTTGAAGGCACACCACAACCAATATCTCAAGGAATCCTTACAATGACCCTGAAAGGTAGACCTGCATTGTGGGGAGGGGAGGTGTTCATGCCAGAGAAGAATAATGTTCAGAGAATTTATGTATGAACTCAGGAGACTTGGATTCTAATTGGCACCTAACAATGACACTTACTGACTGACCTTAGGCTATTTGCTTTCTCTCAGACTGCCCTACCTTGCAGGGCTGTTGTGAAGGTAAAATGGGCATCCTGAACTCTTTGGATACAAGCTGGAACAAAAGTGTGTGTGTGTGTGTGTGTATAAGTACATTGTTGAACAATGGAATTTCCTGATTCATAGGTCAGTCGTCATATCAAAATCCAGAGGCTGTACGAAGCTATGCCCTGTGGAGTTACTAAGGCCGGTGTCACCCCTTCCTCTGACCATGTCACCTGGTGCAATTTGGCCTCTCTGCATTCCCCAAGTGCAGCCACTGGCTATGCCCTAACACCAGATACTTGATATTTGTACGTAACCATGAGGAATTCTTTGTCTCTGTGCAAACCCACATCTGGAACCAAATGCAGGGTGGACAGCATAGGGCTCAGTTTGGAGCAGCGAGCAAGTATGCCAATTCTCATCATCCCCTCCTGAAACTATCCCCCACCTTAAAAAAAAGAAAGGGGAGTTGTTACTGCACCCTTTTGTGTGTTAACATCTGCTCTGGCTTGGGGGAAAATATGTTGATTACCCAGCTTGCAGTGACCATAAAATGTCAGCCCTACTGGACATTTATACACAGTTGTCCCTTCATATTTGCTGGGGTTTGGTTCCAGGACACACACATACACACCCGTGGATACCAAAAACCGTGAATACTCAAGTCCCATTATATGCAATGGCATAGCAAAATGGTGTCCCTTATATAAGATGGCAAAATCAAGGTTTGCTTTTTGGATTATTATTTTTTTAAGAATATTTTCAAGCTGTGAATACTTAAATCTGTGGATACGGAGGGACGACTGTAGTATTCTAGGATCCTTCCTTCTTTCCTTCCCCCAATAATATTTTTTTCAGGTAGGGGGACCAACTTTCATGCATAAGGGAGATTTAGTTGCGACAAATTTTGCACATTTTTAGCAGCATGGCATCACTCCAGCAAACCTTCATAGGTATAGGATTCCATCTTTAATGTCCAGGCCATAGTGTTTAATAGTTTGATTGGCTTTGTATGTTTGTGTATGCATGCACTATCCAGGGACCTTAAATGGCAACAACACAAACAATAACAATAACTATTCTAAAAAGATCCCAAGCACCATGACTAACTTTAAAGAAAACTGAAAGAACCTTTACAGATATCTTATCAAAACAGACACACAAAGACACACACTCACCCGCACACAAATAAAAAAACTTCTTTTATATACAGAGATGCAAAAGCACACACGTACCCCATTCCCTCCTCTTACAGCAACATGCAAACATACACTTCCCTTTCTCACATGCACACAGATGCAACAACAACACACACACTTCTCCCTCCCTCACATGAGTGCATACACACACTCACACACATCCCCCACCTTCTGAGACAAATGCAAACATCCTCCAGCCAGCAGGAGTTTCCTGGCTTGCTTTTTGATCATCCTCTCTGCCTCACACACACCCATCCAGCCTTCACGGGTTCCCTCTGCCCGCCCACTTGCTTGCCTTTGATATCTGAATGTCAGACCTTCATAAATATACAGGAGAAATAGAAGGTCAATAAAGGAGACCCAAGGATTCAAAAAATTTAGCTTGAATAAGGGAGAGCCTGGG
Source organism: Gambelia wislizenii (assembly GCA_030847615.1). NCBI lineage: Eukaryota > Metazoa > Chordata > Lepidosauria > Squamata > Crotaphytidae > Gambelia > Gambelia wislizenii. The sequence continues at coordinate 40,349,627 of JAUMIR010000007.1, forward strand.
AAATAAGGGAGAGTTGGTCAGTTTATTTTCAGGACTGCTTAAAATGCAGGTTCAGATCAAGAAGAGGCAAATAGAATAAACCATGCTTAGATACAAGGGCTTGGAGTCTCACTAGGCATAATTCTGCGTCAGTGCTGGATTTTCACACCAGTAAGTTACAGTTTAGGGTATCGTATTGTGAAAGGCTTCTCAATAAACTACAGCTGGAATCCTGTAGGTGACATACATATGTGTAACTTGGGTTATGTGCACATACATCTTATTCTGGACATTGCACAAGGATCTATTCACATCACAGTCTCCTTGCACAATCTGCAAAACCTCCCTTCAAAGGAGTTGTTAAGCCACATGGAGCGGCCAGAACATGTCTGGACTGCTGTTGCAACTGGAGGAAGAGAAATGAGATTGTTCTCCTGTTATCTCCCTTGCTGCTGTAGCTCGGCCAGGTCATTTCCCCTCTCCATCCCCACCACCCAATAAATGGCCACCGCAGTATGTTATTGCACATACTCTGCAACATTTCACAGCTGAAAACTGGGACAAGTGTAGCCATGCAACATGAAAGTCTGGTCAAGGTGGCAAAAATTATTAATGAGAAAAAACACACAAGCTAGGAGAAGCTACAGCAGTTTGCTTTTGCTTGAACTTACTGGGAAAGGCAAAATGCCTTCCCCTCGTCTTCCTGCCGAGTTAATTGTGTGCAAACTGTTTTAGCGCTTTCAACTCAGTTTGCAGCAACCGAAGTAAGTTGAGGACCAAGGGAGAAAGTTGGAAGAGGAGACAAAAACTGGGTGGGTGGGGGGAATCCACACAACACAATGTTTTGGGGTTCTGAGTGGTTTAATCTGGGCCTGAGCAGTAGCTTGTTTTCCATGGTGTGAGGAATCATCTGCTGCAACCTGAAAGGAAGTAGGTTGAATCACTTTTCCAACTCTTTGTAAACGGCACCACTCCACATACCTTGGCTGCAGCTGCTGATAGAAGGAGCTCCATTCCCCAGATGCTGTGTTAAAGCCAAGCCTTAACAGATGGAAACAGGCTTAATCTTTATTGGCACTTTGTTTTCCCGTACCTGCAATCAGGGGGTACTATATAAACATTAACATATAACAGACTGGCAGCGGCTTCTGTGAAGTCTGGCTCCGGCACTAACTTTTTGGGATACACCTGTTGGGGAGGATGTGGAAAGGAAGCCACATCTCATCCCTCCCAAGTATTATAGGCACACACGCGCACACACACACACACACACACAGAATTTGCATTAAACTCTTTGGCTGAGATCCCGTAGGGAAAAGCATAGCATAATAGTTTCACAAGCAGAACTATACTATATATCTCCTTTCAATGCCCCCTACCCTCACCATTCAGCTACTATAGTCTCCCCCCCACCCAAATTCAAAGGGGGATTTGAACTAGTGCAAGAATGTAGGTATTCTTACAACTCCTAAGTCTAACGCTCTAAACTCCTTGACGTGCACAAGTTATTCTGAATGCGCTTAAGATGCAAGAGCAAAGACGGTCAGTGCAAAGCTGTACATGGCCCAAGTATAGTCACTGTAACATGGGAAAGTGAAGCCACTGATAAGAAAGTAGGGTAGTAGGACTATGGGTGAAACACACTGAAACTGTCCCCAAAGAATCTGGACCAAATAAAGAGGGCCAGGTGTGGTTGCTTCAGAAATTACTCAAATTCCTTTTCTAGAAGGAAGGGGAAAGCAAAGATTGTCTTTTGCTTGAGGGGACTGGCATGGGTCAAGTGAATGTTGCCGCTATTCAGCAGTGGAGATAAATGTCCAATTTGGGAGTGATGCTATCTATAGGGACATAGAATCTACCAACTGATCAGGAGACAGTGCCAGACATAAACACTCTGAGGAATGAGTTATTGCCCCACTCCTGACTGCCTTAGGCTCCCAGAAGATAAAGAAAAAATTGTGTGAGCCTGTGGAGGGTCTGAACTGTTGGGACAATGATGAGGTGGAAAGAGGTATGTTTTTTGATCCATTTTACATGGGAATAGACATAGCCTTCACAATTCATGTTCACCATCACCTCGTAAAAAAAAATACTTCACCTTTTGTTGTTTTTGTGTGCCTTCAAGTCATTCCTGACTTATGACAACCCTAAGAGAAAGCGATCATGGGATTTCCTTGACAGGATTTGTTCAGAGGGAGTTCGCCATTGCTTTCCTCTGAAACTGAGAGACTGTGACTTGCCCAAGGTCATCCATACATAGCCAAGTGGGGATTCAAACCCTGGTCTTCTAGACCAACACTCAAACCACTACACCACACTGGTTTTATTCACAGAAGGTTTGCCATTGCCTTCTTCTAAGGCCGAAGCTGACTTACCCAAGGACCAGGTCACCCAGTGGGTTTCCATGGCTGACTGGCGATTCAAACCCTGCTCTACTAGAGTCTTAGTCTAACATTCAAACCACTACACCATGCTGGCTCACTATAATGTGTGTGTGTTTATTGAATACTTATACTAATTAACTTCCTCAAACACACCTCACAGATTCCACTTTCTTCTCTACTCAACTGTCCCCTGATTGCCCTGACTGCTGTCCCTGCTCCATCTCTTCTCAAATTAACTCTAAAAGCCTTACCACACTCCAAAGAAAAGCGGCAAAGCAGCAGAAATGTTCCGTCTTTCTTGCTGTCTTACCGCATAGCATCAGCATTATTTTGTTCCAATCCCGTGGGGGACCAAGGTAAAAACCGCAACTTTTTGCAAACGGATTTTTCTGGTTAGCAAAAAGACATGCTTTTACCTTAGTACCCCATGGGACTGGAACAAAAGAATGCCAACATCATGCGATAAGGCAGCAGGAAAGACAGAATGTTCCCACTGCTTTGCTGCTTTTCTTTGGAGTGCAGTAAGGCTCTAACTAACTGACCCTTACTAATTCTTGATTTAATTCCTGACAGTAAGAGCTGTTTGGAAGTGGAATACACTGCCTGGGAGTGTGGTGGAGTCTCCTTCTTTGGAGGTTTTGAACAGAGGTTTGATGGCCATCTGTCAGGAATGATTGATTGTGTATTCCTGCATGGCAGAATGGGCTTGGACTGGATGGCCCTTGTGTTCTCTTCCAACTCTATGATTCTATCCAACTAACTTTGATTCACATCTCTAACCGACTACCTGTCAAACATACCAAACTTTTTTTAAAAAAATTCCATTCAAACACTCAACATTCAAACATTCAAACCAATCCTCATTCGCTTCCAACATTCCATGCTCTCATCCCTCCCAACTTGCCTTATTTCAAATAATTACAACACATAACCATACACATCGATATATTACCTTGTTTTGTGTAATGATAACACACCAACATTTTTATTGTTGTCTAGAAGAGTGCTACTCAAAGTGGTGGAACCTGGACTGATGCTGGTCCCTGAGCCATTGCCTTCTGGTCCCTAGTGATTTTCCAGGAATGAAAGAAACAATTGTACCCAATGGCCATACTTTTAGTTCTGGTCCTTTGCCACAGTGGGGGAAAAATGGTTGGCCCCTCACAACAGACAGATGGAGAAACAGTTGGAGATGAGGCTGGAACATCACAGCCTCATCCTCAGATGGTCAAGTGGTCAGCACACATTGTCTTGTTCTATCCTCATTGAGACCTCATCTATACCAACCGGAAAATCCAGCTTACCTTTGTGGTATCCAAGTCCTCAGTGACCACAGGCTTGTCTACACGATCACCACACATGCTGAGGTGAGTTGGGGAGCACTGTCCACACATTTTTCCCTTCCAAATTCACCTCGGTCCAATAATTCACAGTATGCCATGGCCGCTCTGTTTCTCCCCTCCCGCCATGCATGAGATTGCATGTACATCTACATTGAGAGGCTTTGGACATCCTATTAAATGGTGGTATACGCCGCTAATAAAGATATGGGTATGCTGGTATGTCCTTCTCCAAACAATTGCTGCATATGCCAAAAAAGAAAAAAGGAACCACTAAAAAATGTAATTGAAACAGGGAGAGCGATTGCCTGGCCCAGAGAGCCTCCTCCCAACCTCTTCTGGCCACCCATCGAAACTCCTTCCCCCAGCTCAACACCAACGTCACTGTGGAGCACAGTCCACAAACGTTCGTGAATATCTAGATTTCCCATTCAAATCTGGAGTAAATCCCAACTTTTTTGGTCCAGATTAAAGCCCTGAGGTGCTAAAAAGACCCAGATTTAAGCCATACGTTGTCCAGACAGCTCCCTTTGAAACAAGGTGAGGTTGTTTTATTTGGCCCATGGAGACAAGCCCTGAGCTTCTCAAGAAGTAAAAAAAGTGTTATGCCTTCCACCTTTTGGTTTTTAAAGCTGGTTTTAAATTGGCTTTTTAAAATGGTTTTTAACATGTTTTTAAAAAGCATTTTAAAATATATATTTTACTAAGGATCACTTTGAAGCCCTGGTGGAAAGGAAAGTAAGGAATCAATACTGTTCATAAACAAGAACAACATCTTCTGAAGTGTTTAAAACATACAGCTATCTGTGCAATAACTTCTCCTTCCTTCCTTCCTTCCTTCCTTCCTTCCCCTATCCCAAATTATGTAATCATAAACCCTAAGAGGTGAGAACCAGCCTGGTGTCCTGGTCTGAACGTCTTCCTAGGACTCCAGGAAGCCAGAATTCAATTCCTTGTTCAGCCATGGAAACCCACTTGGTGACCCTCTGAGTCTGTGAGAAGGCAATGACAAACCTACTCTGAAGAAATGTTGCCAGGAAAAATAGGGTCACCATAAATCAGAGCTGATGGTGAAGGCTCATGACCACAGCTGCCAATATAAGCCTATAAGTAACTGTTAAGAACTAAGCTAAAAGCAGTGCCTTTCTCTTCATTTGTATCCTCCCTTGTCTTCAAAATTAGGACTGAAGGCATCTCTATAGTGAATGGTGATGTTTGTGCAATCAAATGTACAACTGGATGTGCAACCAAATGTTCCTGTGACACAATGGGTATCTGTGGATAATGCTCACAGACACATCTATGAGCAATGGACATGCACAACCATGCACAGCGCACACCCTGCGCAAATGGTACCATACACACAACTCTGCTTCTTTGTGCTTGAACTGAATACAGATGTTCCACGTTGGGCAGAATTGTCCAACCCCTTCCATAGGGGAGCTTATGCCTGAGCATGACACTAACAGGATCCCAGCCAATATTTTAAAGCTGCCTAAAGAAGTGTGACCATTGCAACCTAAAATGGAATGTTTATCCAAGAGCCAATCCCTTAATTAGCAAGGTCATGGCTGGTACACAGACCCACTACCTCCCTGAATCTTCAAAAACATTTTTTTTTTGCAATAAAGGAAGAAAAAGATAAGAATCTTGCCTAGAGGTGATTTCCTTGTATCTCTTGTAAAAATATGCCTCAGGGGCCACCTCCTACATTTTCATCAACTTACCTCTCTATCTTACTTTTCTCCTGCTTTAAAACCTATTGTCTCTATAACTCCCAGGTTCCGGAGTGATACTGTAAATATTTGTACCTTCAGGCCCACCACCGTTCAAAAGCGTCTGGCTTTGATTAGCAGTGACATTTACTGGGGACCAAAATAGACACACCTGGCTTTTCTGGAGAGGAAAAACTCATTTGCAGCAATGCAAATGGCTCTCATCCTCACAGATGTTAGAATGAGTCCTGCTTTCTAGGAAAACTCTGTAAAAGTGTTTGATTGCTGACATGCAATGGCAGATAGTATTTGCTGTTAGCCCCCGTGTGGATTTTTCAACAGAATAGGACCCAGATGCTTTTAATAAAGAAAAAAGTTAATCACACAAGCAACTGCAACTAATAGATGACATTGATATTTTTTCTGTTGCCCATAACTGAAGACTGAATAACACCTGGATTACTGGATTAGAGCAAAGGCAGCTCAGGGGGAAAGGTGTAAACACATGGGGGAAATGGCAGGGAAGCAGGTTCTAGCTAAGCCAGAGCTAGGATTATTGACTTTTTTGGACTACACCTCCCAGAAGCCCCCACTAAGTGATGACTTAGTGAATGAATGAAATCTTCTAGCAAATTTCTGAAGGAGGGGAAGGAAGAATCACTTGGTTACCCTTTGATTGGTAGCACTTGGAGCTATGCATCTGGAAGCAGCCCTGGAGATGTGAAGGCCACAGGGCTATGGGAAGGTTGCATGAGCATTCTCAATCATTCAGACACTGGCCAAACAAACTGTTACCTACCCTGATAGCCCCCATCTTGCAATATCATATAATTGGCAATATTTAATAATTTGGCTTGATGTGGCCTTCCACGTGGTTAGCAGGTAAACCAGGGACCCCCAGATACCAAGGCTGGAGTCATGTATAACCAAGGGAGGGGCCCTTGAAAATTTCCCAAACGAATAATACTCAGGTCAGGGTTAACACCTGCAGGTGAGTCATCCACTAATCCACTAAAAAATAGCAGAGTCCTTCATATTTGCAAAACAAGTTTTTCCTCCTCCCTTCTCCTCCAACAATAAACTTTGCCTGCTCCTGTTCAATTCTAAATACATTGCCCATTAACAATCATTAACTCTTCTGGACCACCCTTTGTTCAGCCCTGAGAAACTCCAAGAAACATTGCATTCCTCTCTAAAACCCCATCCCTTCAGGGGAATTATCAGGTATAAATATCATCTTAAAACACCATCCAAGTGTGCATGTATCTCCTGCTTTCTGATTCCACGTCATTTTGTGTCACCATTCTGCTTTCCGGACCTCCCTTCTGCCTGTTTACTTCACAATCTCAGTTCTGCAGGATTGGTATAGTATATTCCATTATCCCCTCAATCTATTCCTCTATCCAAATACTTACTACTATCTTCAATAGCCCTGTGTGATTGCTGGAAGCCTGAGTGTTTGCATGAACAGTGTTGCTATTCATTCTCGATGAAAATAATTTAATTGTATATTTTGGCTTAGAATCTCCTCTGTTACTACCAGTATACATAGGTCAAAAGATCCTGTCATTACCCAGCCTTTTGCTGCCATTTTGAGAAAATTAAATGTTCCCCATATTAAATTTGGACACTAGTGGGATTCTCATGGACCCCATGCAATTTGGGTAACAAAACTTGACCGAGTTGTTTCCATTCACTAGCTTAGATTTGTAGTTCTTTAGGTAGATAATTATTACCCAGCATTCCATTAAGCCAGCCCTTTCTCACATACACACACATGCCGCAACAAAGGGACGATTGTGCACCTGGCAGCTGACATCCAAGTTAAATGGGAAAAGAGGTGTGGGTGGGTAAAGACTCTTAAAACAACCACTACTCTTGTTAGCCTCAAGTCCTGCAAACAAGGTTTGTCTCTGGATTGCTGTATTGTACTATATATATTGTGTGTGTATACACACACACACACACAAATATAATTTTTTTACAGTGTGAACACTTGGAATGTCAACAGTCATTTTGGAAATGAAGCTGAGATAACCTTGAGCATACTTTGGAAAGAGCCAGTATTGTGCAGTGGTTTGAGTACTGAACTAGGACTCTGGGAGACTAGGGTTCGAATCCCTGTTCAACGATGGAAAGTCACAGGTTGATCTTGGGCAAGTCACACTCTCTCAAACCCAGAGGAAGGCAATGGCAAACTTAATCAGAATTAATCTTACCAATGACAGTCAACATGGTATAGTGGCTTGAGTGTTAGACTAGGGCTACATCTGCACTGGAGAAATAATCCAGTTTAACGCTGCTTTAACTGCCACGGCTCAATGCTATCGAATCCTGGGATGTGTAGTTTGTTGTGGCACCAGGGCTCCCTGACAGAGAAGGCTAAAGTCCTTGTAAAACAACAAATTGCAAGATTCCATAGGAAAGAGCCATGGCAAATAATCCAGTTTCAAACTGGATTATTTGTGTAATGTGGATTCAGCCCCTGTTACTGATTTATGAAGATGCATAATGGGACACCAGCAAAAGTGCCCATTGAGCATCTAAAAACACTACAGGTCCCAGAATTCCATAGCATTGAGCCATGGCAGTTAAAGCGGTGTCAAATTGGATTATTTCTGCAGTGTAGACGCAGTCTACAGGCTCATCTACATGAGCCAGAACATGCTGGCTTCCTTCCAGCATATTATGGCCCTCGATCAGGCCTGTTGCTCCCCCATTACCTGCACAAAATGGATGGAGTCAGCACCAACACTCTGGCCCGTCTCTGCAGCTGCGGTCCCTGCCATCCATGTTGCACTCTCAGAAGCCAGGAAGGGGGCACACAGCTCGTGATCAAGGCCCCTTGCATGTGACCAGCCTTTGGTCATATGCCGCGGGCTCCTTCCTGGCTTCGGAGAGTGTGATGCAAATGGCAGCTTCAGAGACAGGCCAGCATGGCGGTACAGCCACCTGCGGGGCCCAATCTGATTCTTCCTCGATATGGCGGTTTCCCCCTGGCATTTTGCTGAAATGGTTTAATGGGCTTTACCCCGACTTCTCCCTGGTTTTGACCCAGGCATCATGAAAACTGCCAGGGGGCAAAACAGGGAAAGACCCCTGCATTGTTCAGATTGTGGGGCTCCAAGACGGGGTAAATAGCTCATCTAGACAAGCCCTAGGACTCTAAAAGACCAGGGTTCAAATTCCTGCTTGGCCATGGAGACCCACTCTAGCAAGAGGGGAAATCATTACATCAACTGCTGAGAGTCTTGAGGGTTGCAACAGGCCTTGGCAGATGATGCCATCACTTTGTGTCTGGCTACAGGAGAGCCTCTAATGACTTCTAATGTCTACTGTTAAATTTTATAATTGTTTTTGGCTAAACACCTTTCGTACCAGTCTTCCAAAAAAGAGAAAAGAAATAATGATTTTTAAAAAGAGAGAGAAAGCTTGCTTTTTCGGAATCGTCACTGATTTATGACAAGTCAATATTTACAAAAAAAAAAATCCTGAGTATCTTGTTTAGAGCAATAAAACATATACGAGAGACCAAACATCTAAACATCAAAGGTTAAAAATGGAGAGGGAGGGAGAGAATTCCAACAACATTCGGGGAGACCAGTGCAGGTATGTGTGTATATATTTTAAAGTTGTTTTTTTTAAAAGGCCAAACAATGCATTGATGTGCATTGTCATTCCTGGATGTTCTTCACGAGCTGTGGTCATCTACACAGGTCTTCAGCACAGAGCAAAGGGAAGATTGGCATGCATCAACATTTTGTAATGGTAACATCTGACTGCAGAAATGACATTTTAAGCACAGGACAGTCGTACAGCATTGGGACATAGAAGGTGGAGGCAGCTTTAGGTATAAAGGATCAGATTTGGCCTGCATGTATGGAAAAGTTGTTTTGGGGGACTCTAATTCCTAGACTCTCTCAGACTGCATGGCTGTACTGGTTCAGGGGTTTGGGGAGTTGTAGACCTAATAGGGTCTGTAAGAATAATGGAGTCTGCAAAAGTATGTGAAATACATGAGAGGAGAGACATGAGCAGAGCTGTTATCTTGGTTCACTGGCTCACTGCCCAGCTTGAGCTAGCTTGCTTGATAAAATGTAACATGTATGGTAGGACAGTAGAACAAAGAGAGTTACTGATGATTTAGCAGAAATGATGTGATGTATATGGGAAAATGAATCTTATGGGAATGTTGATCGTTTCTGTTTGCTAGAAATGTGATAAAAGCTGATGTGCCCTTCTGTCTATGCACGGTCTGGCTGAAAATATTCCCCTGGGCCTTTGCTAGCAAATAAAGCCATCTGAGAACTTGAACCTGGCCTTCAAGACTTCATTTGTTATCCCAGATAGACTTTAACAGACCAATAAAGCCATTTTTCACAACTCTAGATATGAACTACAACATTAACCTGGAATGCAACTGTCTGTGTCACATCCTTGAATGTCCTCTCATGGGCCAATACTGTCTGAAGAGCAGTTGCCAAACATTCTTCACACAAAGCAGGTTATTTGAAGGATTGTATCTCTTTTTGTGAGCCCATTTGAGCTCTAAGATCTGCTGGAGAGGCCCTTCTCTCTGTCCCAGCACCTTCTCAGGCTCTTTTGGTAGGAACAAGGGAGAGGACCTTCTCAGTGGCTGTTCCCAGACCTTGGAACAACCTTCCTAGAGAGGCCAGGATGGCCCCATCCTCGCTTTCCTTCTGTCGGCAGGTCAAAATCAACCTAGGAGTAAATGAACTTGAAATATTTGCCCACTGAGGCTTGTCTGGCTTTTGATCCCTGTATATTCAGCCATGTTGCAAGTGCTGAATTAAAGCTGAAAGGCCTCTCATCTTGAACAGCTACATGCAGTGGCAGGCAGCGACTCTCAGGTCAATGTGGTGGCAGATCTGTTTCTGGTTTTAGTCTGAACCTCAAAGGAGTTTTCCAAGGTGCTGAACCCTCTCCCCAAAATAGGTTTGGTCCCTTGTATATCTCCTTTAAAATTCAGACTAAAACCGAGGGTGATTCACCTCCCCATTGACACGGGATCCACCAGCTATTCCTGGAGGGTGGGATGGGTGTGCTTTGGAGGTGTTGAAGGGGAGAGGCCTAAGGACTTACCACACTCCGAAGAATAGCGGCAAGCAAGCAGGAACGTTTTGTCTTCCCTGCTGCCTTACTGCATGACGTTGTCATTCTTCTGGCGTTCTGCTGCTCCAGTCCTGTGGGGGACCGAGATAAAACTGTGTCTTTTTGCTAACAGGGTTTTCTGGTTAGCAAAAAGATGTGGTTTTATCTCAGTCCTCCATGGGACAGGAATGAAAAAATGACGACATCGTGCAGTAAGGCAGCGCAGGAGATGGAACACTCCTGCTGTCTTACTGCTTTCATATTCATACTCTTTCATATTCATGATAACTACTTAAGTCATGATTGTGACACGGTTGCCGTGATCATAACTCCCACTTCCTCAAATCTATTTTACCAGGCATGAGATGCCTGGAGCAAAGGAGGTCTATTCTGCTGGCAATTGGAACATGGGTGAATGGTATTTCTGTCAGGTTTGGCAGGGTTGGGCCAGGAGAAGTTACTTAATTGGGTAAACTAAGCAGCTGATTCAGAATTCCAGCTATTCTTTCCATCCCTACCTAATCCTGTTTATTCTGGGGAATTAAGCAGGCTCAGGCCTGGTTAGTGCTTAAAAAGGAAAACACTGGGGAATAATACCAGGGATCTCCTAGGAAAGAAACTTGCTAGAAATCCCAAATAGTCATGGCTGCCAGTCAGAGCTGACAATTCTGAGCTAGATGGACTGAAAATCTGACTTAGTAAAAGAAAGCTTTGTGTGTTCCTCTTGGCCATGTTGACTGTGGTTTTCAAACCTGGACCTTCAAGATGTTTTGAATTTCAGCTCTCAGAGTCCCTGGCTAGTGAATATTCTACTTGGGAGTTGGTCCAAAAGCAAAGGAGGACTGAAGCTTGAGAACCACAGTTCTGAATTAGCCTAACTGTAGTACAGTCAGACGCCCGTATTGCCAGGGGTTTGGTTCCCGGAAACTGCGAATAGCAGCAAACCCTATTAAAATAAAGGACCTCTGATAAAAACTTATCATAGAATTGCATTAGAGGGCTAAGAAGATTCCTAGAGAGAATGTCTCTCTAGGCATTTTCCAGCACAACTCTATGGTATTGTTCCTATTTTATATTCCACAGATAACTGAAACTGCAGATGTTGGTTCTGTGGATACGTGAGTCCGACTGTACATCTTGGATTCTGAAGCTTCAGGCATCCATCTCTATCATCAGTTGGTCAGTTGGACTTGCACACAAAAATTAAGGAGCAGTGGATTTTCCAGATTGGATCTAAGCTTTTGTCTTTGCTGGCTTCACGACCCCGTACTTCTTCCCATGCCCTAATCCCACCCTATAAGGAAAGGAGATTATTGGCTGTACAGTTAATAAGGAAAAAATGGTGGAAGTCCTATGTAGAGGATTGGGTTAGACTAGAGGTTGTGCTTTCTTTGCAAAATGTGGAGTGCTCAAAGGCAGTTGCATCCTCTTAGAACATTTGAGGGACTATGGGAAGAGTCTCTGCATAGGATGACAAGAGAGAGAGGCATTTTTCCTGATAAATTTCAGACTATCCCCATCTGCTGTAACTGGGATTTTAAAGTCCTTCAGCTGGGAGACTGTTGTTTAAGTCAAACATGCCATGGTTTTCATCTTGAAGTAAGAACTTCTCCATAGACAGACCACCTAGCTCTTTCCTTGTTTCCTCCAGCTCTTGGGGAGAAGCTTCTGGGACAGACACAGGAAGGGGAAGAAACTGGGGGGCAGGAAGGGCGGTTGAAGCTGTCTGGTACTGCAGGGAAGGAGCCGGTAGTGTCGAGATGGGTTGAGTCCATGGGAAGTAGCTCAGGGGACCTTGTTGGTCCATCATATCCAGGTGAGGCATGACAGCCGGTGTGGAAGTGGGCCTTGCCTGGTGGATAAAACACATGGAACTTGTGATGAACTCTTTTGGACTACAGCTCCCAGAATCCCCATAGCCAGCTCCTAAAATCCCCCCAGTTGCAGTCCAAAAAGTAGCTATTTCCCAGGCTGTTTTCTCCACAACTTTTGCAAACACTTCCAAATGACTGACACTTAAATTTGATTGATTTATTTCCTATTTTTCAATCGTAAAGCATCTCAAGGTAGCTCACAACAAAACCATCCTGAAAAGGACATGACTACAAAAAAATAATTACGTTTCAAAATCTCTAATTAGGGATGCACTTTAGTTCTTCACTAATTTTAGTCCATGAAGGAAGCAGCAAGTAATTTCATCAATTTTCTTCTGGCTGCGAGAAAGTCTTCAAAAACTGCACAGTTTTTGAAGACTATTCGTAGTTTGGGACTTATTCTGTGCAAAATTCTCATGTGGGGTTTTTTTGTACAGAAAACAGCATTTGCTGCACAGAAAATAATACCGGGGATCTTGCACTGTTGACAAAACTACGATGATGGAGCTATGTCTGAAGATGCCATCCCTCCAAACCTACCTTTGCAGCCTGGCAGCATCCTAGCCGAAACATTTTCGAGATGCTGGAGATTGGAGCACTGGGAAATTACATCTACAGTATTCTGCCAGTCATGGAGTGTCTTGACAATAGGCAACTAGAGAGATCCCTTGAAGGCCTGCCACAATTGCTTCTCTCAGAGCACCCCATGACCAGGAGTACACTGCAGACATAATTTCCCAGTGCCCCAATCTCTAACACTTTGATCAGGGGTGCACACACACACTCACGCACATGCACACACACACACAACCAAAACATTTCTAGCAGTTTTTAATCCCCATCATAAAGCAGGTCTTTTGTAAAGCTACTGGATCTTAGGCGCCCACTCAAGACCAACCTCAGATACATTGGATTACCGCAGGGAGAGCTCACTGCAATACCTTGTTGCTAGGGAAATCCATTTCCCCTCAGGGCCTGTGGGGATTGCAGAGGGAATGGGAGTTCAGTAGGGATAGCAGAGATTGACACAATCCCATAATCAAGTTCCATAATCAAAATGTCTTTAGCTTTTGACTCTGCCAGTCCCAGCCTCATAACACCAGTAGTGCTACAAGCTGTAAGGACTCTAAAATTACTTTTCCTGTCCAGCACCCACATTTTCAATTATCTGTTGTCCTAAAAATATGGTCTCTCTAGGCATTTCCTAGGTCCTCCAGCATGACTCTATGGTAACTTCCGCCAAAGAGGTGGCCTTCTGGCGCGATTCTATGGGGTTGCTATTACCTGCAGTTTCAAGTATTCACGGTAAGTCTGGGAACGTATCCCTGCGGATACGGCAGGTGAGCTGTACTGTGTTGCAATTCACTAATGCACCATTGTCACATTAACTCAATTAAGTGTAAAGTTACACTCTATCTCTTTGATGTAGGGCCTCAGCCTTGGCATGGATCAAGGAATGGATCCATCATAAACACTACACCTATGTTCTCACCACAGGTTGACCTCTGCTTCTGTTTGCCTTCCCACTTAATTTTGACAGGACCCTCTAGTAGGGGTCAGTCTGGAGCAAAGATCCCATTCCACTGGGAGCAGAACCTCCACTATCCTGAATGCCTTGTCTCCCGGGACAAAAAATATTTTAATACTAGACTGGACCTGCATTTTAGCATCACCTGGACTCACCTGAGTCACTGTGCCATGTTTGTTTTGGGGTTGTTATTTTTTTGGCATACTAGCCCTAAGCTTGAACTTGGTCTCTGAAGGTATCTCTGTTTGCCAAGGGCTTTTAGAATCTCTCCTTACAAGCCCTTTAGAAATGGTTTGATTCTCTTACCAAAAGGTGGGTGGGGGTTGTTCTTCCCAATGTAAAGCACCCCAGAAACTGGCACCTGAAACTTACAAATTAATTGTGTTCCAAATATAGCTGGAAAAATAATGCTGTGAAAGTCTGCTGGAAGCAAAGCTGGAAGAAAACTGAAATCTATCATTCTGGCTCTCCCTCCTGATATTCAAATCTGATATTTGATATCGTAGGGAGTGAGACAGAACAATGCAATTTATGGCTTTCTTCCATTACAAGAGTTTGCAAGCTGAGAAGCAGAGGTGTGAGTATGCTTGCTTCGGCAAAGCCCTTGTGGTAAGCTGAGGACCTCACCATACCCTCTGAGATTCCCAGATGAAAACAGGGACATATGGCAATTCCATGAATTTCCTAGGGTTTTCTTAGGCAAGGAATCCTCAGAGATGGTTTTGCCAGTTCCTTCCTCTGAAATATAGCCAAGGGCACCTGGGATTTCTTGGGCTTGGGAAAGGTTTTTCCTTTTGGACTGCGACTGCCACTCCCAGAAGCCCCACCACCAGCTGGGAGTAACAGTCCAAAAAGGCACCTTTGCCCAATTCATTGGAAGTTTTAGCCTGCAGCAATGTAGAATTCTGGCCATTGTATTTTGGTCAGAAAAGACCATTTCTGTGCAGAAAACAGAAAATGCACAGAAAGAACAGTTACCAGTTTATCAGTTTAAAGACCATTCCAATCTATACAAGGAAAGATGAAAAACTTTCCATATGAACATCTTTTCTTCAGTGTTCTTCCCTTTGTACTACCAAAAAAAATTATGAATAAAAGCTAACTATTAATGCACCAGAGTTTTCCATATATTTACATAAGGGGTTGATATGTTGAATTCATCTCTATTACTTTCAGCATAAGAGATGAATGCACGCCAAATTGCGTAAACATTTTCATTGTGTCCATCGTCATTTCTTAAGGAATCTACATAGGAAGTGAATCTTTTCATAAGGGCAATGGGCCATGATTTGAACCTCCTTTCTTTATGTCCATGTACAGTAGGACTTCCTGTGTCCACTGATTCCTTATCCACTGATTCAGTTATCCACGGGACACAAAACAGCACACCTACCATAGAGTCTTCCTAGAAAATGGCTAAAGAGGTGTCCTCTCTAGACTTTTTCTAGGTCCTCCAAGGCAACTCTATGGTATTTTAATCCAGAGGTCTCATTATTTTCAATGGCTTTCGCTATTATCCACGGTTTTCAGTATTCATGCCCCCTCCCAGAACCAATCCCCCACAGATACGGGGGTTCTACTGTATATAGCTTCTATAAATTTCAGACTAAAAACCAGAACAGATTCACCACCACCCTGACATTGAAGAATGGGCCATTGTTTTTTATACTCCAGAGACTCAAACTCACCGCCAAGTTTGTGATCAGAGGTTGAGATGTATATGTCAGCACTGAAGATGTTCCAACTAGCGTGTAACTGGGGCACATGGGCTGGACGTACATATCCCCTGTGTAAGGGCAGCTGACTGCTTCGTGTGACACATAATCGGGGTAGGCAGTCCATTGGGTCAAAGGCTGCAGAGTGGCTGGGGCTGGTTGTGCTAGCCATCCAGAATAGAGAGTCCCATCATCCACCACTGGCAATGGAGAAGCAACAAACTCCGAATCGGTACAGACCTGGCCTAGAACCAAGGGAGAAACCAGAAAGTTTAAGGCTTAAATAAGGCCAAAAATCCAAGCAGTGAATAATGGGGTTGGAAAAAATAAATTCTGAAGCCCTTACCTGTGGGTGAATAAGATGGGAGTGACTGATGGGGAAAATATACCTGAAGGAAAAATAAGTCCCATTATATGCAATGGCATAGCAAAATGGTGTCCCTTATATAAGATGGCAAAATCAAGGCTTGCTTTTTGGATTATTATTTTTAAAAGAATATTTCCAAGCCATGAATACTTAAATCTGTGGATACCAAATCCATGGATACAGAGGGACAACTGTAATATGGACACATTCTTCATCTACAACCTTAAATCAGAGAATCAGGAGGTAGGGGTCAGAGACATGGTGGAAAGAGACCTACATCAGCAGAGGCAAAGAGTTTTTTGCCCATGAATGGTTGCATTTTGGTCTTTCTTACCGTTGTCGCAGCTGCAGTGGCCACATTGGCATTCTGGAGGCTGCCACGCTTTCTTTTCAGGAGCTCCTTCACCGGTTCTTTGACACGGACGCCTTGATAGGGGCGTGGGGTTGGTGGCGGTTCCTCAGATGCAGGTGCTAAGAAAAAAACTGGATTGTTATTTTTTAATTCCTCTGGACTTCAAGTATTTCTTCTTCAGTTTTTAAAGTACTACAAACCCCACAGAATTTAGAATCATAGACACATAGAGGTGGAAGAGACCACAAGGGCCATCCAGTCCAACCCCCTCCGATGTAGGAATACACAATCAAAGCATGCCTGTCCCTTCTGGAGTTCTTTTTCCATAGTAAAATATGTTCAGTCATCCCTCCACATTTGCAGGTTTATGCATCCATGGATTTGATTATTCATCGATTACTAAATATGTTCTCTCTAGGCATTTTCTGCTGGAAATTGATCATAGAATTGTGCTGGAAGACCTACAAAAGCCTAGAGAAATGTTCTCTTTAGCATTGGCATAAGTTGGAAATGACTTGAAGGCAAACAACTGCAACAAAAATGGATGCTGAGAGTCCTTTTTGTCATGTGCAAAGTTTCAGCCTCATAGATTGAATTCTGCAAGTTGATTCATGAAGGGTGGTGGGGCTGATTTCTTTATGCACGTAAAAGGTTAGATTCAAATGGTTTCAGCACGGAGATTTTGAATTTGTTGTGTGCCTTCAAGTCTCTTCCGACTTACGGTGACCTTAAGGCAGCCCTATCATGAGGTTTTATTGGCAAGATTTGTTTAGAAGGGGCTTGGCATTGCCTTCCTCTGAGGCTGAGAGAGTATGACTTGCCCAAGATCACCCAGTGGGTTTCCATGGCTGAGTGCAGATTCAAACCCTGGTCTCCCAGAGTCCTAGGGCTTGCCTATATGAGGTGCAGTAATGGCATTTCACAACAGTTGTGACTTGTCTTAATGGTGTTTTTGCCCCCATAAGCTTCGCATGCAAGATGGCGGCTGCAAGTTATTTACTCACATTTGTATTTACCTCAATTTGCTGCCGCCAGACTTTTAAAAAATAAAAAAGATGTCCAAGGTATGATAGAGTGATTTTCCAATTTAGCAGAAAAACAAACAAACCAAAAAAAAAAACAAAAAACCCAAACCCTCACCCTATTTTCTTGCCTTAACCCTAGCTCGCTCAGGTGAAAATCCAATATGGCAGCAGCGGGGGCTTGCCCTGTTAGCAAGCCCTGCCTCCCGTGTTTGCCCGGCCAATCAGCTTTGCGCTTCCTCTCCTATGGGAAAGCGGTTCAAAGCAAATCGCTTGTCCCAAAGAGCAGGAATGCACACCCCCTAGGCTTTTGCTGCAGAGTTCTTGACATTTGGGGGGGCCCTCCTTCCCAATATGGCGAAACGATGTGTAATGCCATTAAAACAGGTGGGATTCTCCTTGCATTCCATGAGGATTATTTTTGCCATTTAGACAACCCCTTAGTCGTACACTCAAACCACTACACCACTCTTAGGACTTTTTCAGACGTCGATTTACCACGGAAAAAGGCTCGTAACACTCACGAGGCTGCTGCACGGCAGGGGGCCTGTTTCATATGACGCCGTCCCCCTGCCATGACAGATCGGAGGCAGTCGCGCCATATTTGGCCATTTTTTACTCACAGAAGTTGTCCATGAATAAAAAATGACCAAATATGGCACGGCTGCCTCCGATCTCTCACGGAACTGAAACAGTTGATTTCGGTAAGGGGATGGCATCATACGAAACAGGCCCCCTGCCGTGCAGCGGCCTCATGAGTGTTACGAGCCTTCTTCTGCGGTAAACCAACGTCTGAAAAAATCCTTAATTAGTCTCAGTGCTTTGTTATTGTCATTATGTGCCTTAAAGTATACTCCAGTTTATCACAGCTATACTATCAGCTCAATGGTGTCTCTAGGGTTGGGGTCACCTAGTGGGGAAACTCATGTTGTCGCCCCATCCTTCTCCTGTACCATACAGGATCTTTAATAAAAATTTTTTGGTACTAATGTTATTCGTAAATCATAATTCCTGTATATCACTGAATGTAATGGCAATAGTAGTGACATAAACAACTAGCAGATTTAAAATTACACTTTTAAATTAGAATGTCATACACACTACAGCATTAATTTAAGTGTGTCATTTGTTGTGGGGGAATTGGGCAATGTCCGACGACTGAATACTGCAGACCTATTATACTTTATACCCTAAATCTAAAGAGTGAAAATGAAAGGACCAAGTTTCAGGACTCAAGTTCCACTTCTGTATTTTGCTCTTCATAACACGTGTCGGTGTTCCCGAAATGACACCTCGCGCAACTTGATTTGAAAGCAAGGCAGATTATGAAGTACCAAGAGGAGGGGCTGGAAACTACATTTCCCAGCAAACTACACAATCTGCATGAGAAGTTGAAGGTCACTGAAAACCTACATGTAGGAGAGGAACAAGAAGGAAGGCTCACTTGACTGGACACAGTGGCAGATATATTTTTATAAAAAACAATATGTTTCTGCTGAAACACTGCACAAACATTTTATAGACAGTCATTTTGGTGTCACCCCCTCTGATGGTGTCACCTGGTGTGGTCTGCACCCCTTATGCACACCTTGTGATGCCACTGCATTGGCTGTTCTTGGCGAGACTTATTCAAAGGAGGTTTGCCATTGCATCCCTCTAAGGCTAAGGTGTTATCTAGATGGTGGGGGGGGGGAATCCTCTCAGAATGTGAAGGGAATACCTTTTGTCCAGATGAGCTCCCACAGCAATTCACCATATTTGAAAGGAGGGAGGTCAAAAACTCCAAGTATTGTGTGATAAAAGCCATTGCTGTTTTTCATGAATTTTTTTTTAAGACACAAAAATGCACATTCCAGCCCATTTTAACAACCAATTCAAATTAGGACACACTCCAGAAGTCCAAATGTGATTGGTTGGACCTGTGCGGGGGCTGGCTTGCTGGTGACAAAGTGGTCAGAGCCGCCATTGTTGATTTTTCTGGAAGCGATTGTGCACTATTTTCTAGCAGCAGAGGACCCCCCCCCCATTTTTTAAAAGCAGAAGACCCCTCTTTTGTATCATTCATTTAAAAAGGGAGAAAAAAGTGAAATGGAGGGAGCTTTGGGGAAATAATAATGCACGTAATTCACTTGCGGCCACCATCATTACTCATGGGCATGATCCATGTGAACTTCAATCACAGATCTTGCAAATGTGTAGTGGAGACAAATGCGGCTGTGATGGTGAGTTAAAGGGCTATTTTCCACAATAATAATAATAATAATAATAATTATTATTATTATTTCTACCTGCCTTTCTCCCACCAAGGAGAGTCAAGGCAGCTAACAACATCATTATAAAAACCATACAAGCTAAAAACAGCAATTAATTCTCCCATCTAGCTGAGCTCTAAGAGAGTGTGACTTGCCCAAGTCAGCCAGTAGGTTTTTATCCCCGGGTGGGAATTTGAACCATTACATGACACTGGCTCTCATTTTGAAGACCTGCTTTCAAAATTTTAATGATTAATGTTGTCATTGCTGAGAGCCAGAGTGGTGTAGTGGTTTAAGTGTTGGACTAAGACACTGGGAGTCCAGGGTTCAAATCCCCATTTGGCCCCAGAAACCCACGGGGCGACCTTGGGCAAGTCATACTCTCTTAGCCTCAGAGAAAGGCAAAGGAACCCCACCCCAACAAATTCTGCCAACAAAACCCCAGGATTGGTTTGCCTTAGGGTCACCATAAGTCAAACATGACTCAAAGGCACACAACAATAACAAGTTTGCTCGAGCCATTTTTCCAGATGACATTTCAAAGGGGATGGGATGTATGTGGGAGGGGAGGAAAGGGGTCATGGTGGCAGGTTTCTTTATGTGTTCCAGCTACCGTACACACTGTAGTTTCATTGCACAAAAATGTTTGCTCCAATTGAAACGGGTGCTGCAGAATTGTGCGGCTTGTGTGACTCATCATCATCATCAGGAGTTCTGAAAGTCATTGACCAACACCAAGGGTGGGGACGGTGTGGCCTATGGGTTATATCTGCCTCAGTCAATTTTCAATTATTATTTTTTTGGCATCTCCAAGCCTGCCTAGGCTTGCCCTCATACACTTGCCTTTCCCTCCTTGTTTTTAAAATCTCAGTGAAAACCTTCCTTGTTTTCCAAAGTTTCTAGAATTTAACTTAATTTAGTTTCATAATCTTGTACATTTTGATCATATGATATTTGTTAAACCAACAGAAGTGCTGTCCCTTATTCAACCTGGTAAAGGCAGTTAGAGATCTACAGAGTGCAGCTCCTCAAGTGTTGATTGGGAGTGATCATGACAGGTAATTCATCCACACTACACAATTATAGTGCTATGATTACACTTCAACAACCATGGTTCTGTCCTATGGAATCCTGGGATTTGCAGTTTAGGGAGGGAAGTTGAGACTTTTCAGTTGGTGAGCTCCAGTGGCTCAGTAGACTACAAGCCCCATTCATATGTGTAGTGTGAATGGGCCCCAGGTTTGAAACCAATTTCAGCACATGGTATAGGCTAGTGATTTTCAACCTTTGATTCTCCAGATGTTTTGGACTTCAGCTCCCAGAATCCCTTACCCCTTGGCTGCCTGGGGCTTCCGAGAGGTCAAAATCCAAAATATCTTGAGCACCAAAGTCTGCAAAGCATGGATGTTTCCTTGCACTTAAAATAATAAAGCTGCTTAGAGTACACTAATTATAGGTCATGGAGATCTGAGAAAAGCTAATAACCCTTCCTCCTCTGAATAACTGAGCTGGCAGCCGACCTGAAAGTCACAGCAAAATCTTGCATGAGTCACAAGGAAAGAACATCCATTTGTGTATCTGAAAAGGTTAAATGTTATCACACTTGCAAAAAGCATTTGAGGGCTGTGAGCCTTGGCTGTATCAAAGTGTCGGAAATGAAAGAAAATATTGATAAAAACCCTCCACTAGCATAACAACCTGCCTGCGGTCTGGCTTTGATTGGAATGCTCTGTAATCATATATTGCATTTGCTATACATTCCTTATTCCTTATAATCTATACTGAGGAGAGCAGCTAATTAACTAATCAAACAAGTGACCAATATTTTCCTTCTCAGAGAAGTCGGCTGTGGCCTCATCTCCTTAAATCCATATCAGGACCTAGGAACCACTGGAATGGAGGAATGTGGAAAATGCTCTTATCCTTTTGTCCTGGTGCCAAATGCAGAGGGATGTGGCTGGGAGGAATCAGTAGGGTAGGGAGCATAGAAATGGAAAAATACAAGAATGCACAGTTCTGCATAGAAATAGTCTCCATGCTCTCTGCAGAATACTCACCTTTCTTGTGGGAAAGTAAGGTATTTTATTACCCAAGCTGGAAAAGCCAATCAGCATTTGGAAAAGGGACAGTTTGGACTACAACTCCCATAACCCCCCACCCTGCATGCACATTTATCTTCAAAGTTAAAAGTTTCCTATTTTTTTCTGGCTTTTACAGATTGACTGAGATGGGCCCCTTAATGGTGTGGGAGGTGTTGTTGTTTTAATTCTGTCTTTTAATGACGTCTAAATGGTTTTAACTCTAGAGCTTGTTTAATTATTTTTAAAAAACAAAAATTAGACACATTTTCATTGATGTTTTTGTATGGTTTTAAAATCCACACTGGTTTTAATAATTTGTAAGATGCCTGGAGTCCCAGTATCAAGTGCTATTTACTTGACATTGTTGCTTTTGAATTGAGCAGAGTCACACTCTGTGAGCTGAGGAGTTGTTACACATTTATACATTTTGAATGCTTGTAGGCCACTGAGGAAGACTGTTGTCGAAACGCGTCTGGCCTTGAGTTTTTATTATTCACTATTATTATAATATTTTATTTTTAGCATTTGCACACTTTTCAGTGGGGTATTGTTACCCTTTTAGAAATTTAATATTATTAGATTCTCTGCTCCAGGGTTTAGTTATCCTTTTATTTCTTCATATTGTTGCCTTTTTATGATTGGAAGTGAGATTAGTTTACCCTGGTTGTTTTTTGGCAGAACCCTTCAGTTTGGTTTTTGGTTATATGTCTTGGGCTTTCTGGCTGTAGGGACTTTTGTTGGATTGCTATATAAATGAATGAAATCATTGTCATCCTCATCAATTAGTCTTAAAGGTGCTACCAGATCCTTCCTTCCTCCTTTTTATACTAGAACAGACTAACATCTTTTCACAATGCACACTTCAGAAATAATCCAGTTTGAAACTAGATTATTTACCATGGCTTCTTCCTAGGGAGTCCTGTGATTTGGCAGAGAAGGCTAAAGACCTTGTAAAACTACAAATCCCAGGATTCAATAGAAAGGAGCCATGACAAATAATCCAGTTTCAAACTGGATTATTTCTGTAGTGCAGATTTGGCCTGGTATATTCCCCCCTCCACCAGTATTCAGAGAATACTATTGGGAAATAAGAAAAATGAAATGAAATGATACTCTCTTCTCAGCTTGCCAGGCTCCTCAGCACAGAAAGGGACTTTCCCATCAGATCTAGCTGAACACTGAATTGATGATCACAAGCACTGACTATACGGCCGCATGCATGCAGAGCAGCTACTTCTAGCACTGTGCTGTCCTCCATATCATTTGCAATGAAACCCTTTGGGAACTGCAGTCCATACGTAGGGCAACTTCTGAATGTGGGAGACACCTATTACATACCCTCCAGCAGTCCTAATTTAGCACGGGTGGTCCAAATTAATCCTGTGTTGTCCCACTTTTTGAGTTGCTTTGAAAATGTTCCAGTTTCTCTCTCCTTCTACCCTTTGTCCTCAGCTTATTTCAAATGCTGCAATCTGAGTTCAAGGTGCAAAAGTATAGAATCACAGAAGAGACCACAAGGGCCATCCAGTCCAACCCCGTTCTGCCATGCAGGAATACACAATCAAAGCACTTCTGACAGATGGCCACCTAACCTCTGTTTAAGAA
Organism: Gambelia wislizenii; assembly: GCA_030847615.1. NCBI lineage: Eukaryota > Metazoa > Chordata > Lepidosauria > Squamata > Crotaphytidae > Gambelia > Gambelia wislizenii. The sequence continues at coordinate 40,372,953 of JAUMIR010000007.1, forward strand.
CCTCCAAAAGAGGAGACTCCACTCCACTCCAAGGCAACGTGTTCCACTAACAAACAGCTTTTACACGTTGCAAGTTCGATTCCAGCGGGCTCCAAGGTTTACTCAGCCTTCCATCCTTTCGTAGGTTGATAAAATGAGTACCCAGCTTGTGGGGGCAATTAGCTAACGCACATTGGAAACTGCTTAATGCAGTGTAGATGTGTAAATTGCTACTGCTTAAAACAATTTGTAAGCCGCTCTGATAGCCTTGTGGCTGAAGAGCGGGGTATAAATAAATAAATAAACAAATTTTACTGTCAGGAAGTTCTTCCTAATGTTTAGGTGGAATCTCTTTTCCTGTCATTTGAACCCTTTGCTCTGTGTCCTAGTCTGTGGAGCTGCAGAAAACAAGTGTGCTCCATCCTCAGAATGACATCCCTTCCAATATTGAAACATGGCACTCATGTCCCCTCATAACCTTCTCTTCTCCAGACTAAACCTACCCAGCTCCCTAAGCCACTCTTCATAGGGCATAATGGCTTCCAGACTTCCCACCATTTTGGTCGCTCTCCTCTGGACACGCTCCAGCTTGTCACAGTGTGGTCCAATGTAGTTTGTACTGAATTAACTCACTGGGAGGAAAGGAGAGGAGAGGGCGAGATCTTTCCCTTCCCTGTAGGCTCAGGCAAAAGAAAATTGCTGTGGCTACCCCCAGCGTGTATGTTCGTCCATATTCATAACTTTTGCCATCTTGAGCACACTCTGATTTTGCTTGGCCACATGTGTCCTGCTGGTTTTCACTTGTGAAGGGCTGGAGTGTATGGAAGGTGCTAGAAGGCCCCGTGGGATTCAAAGACAGCCTTAGTGCTTTGCCCATCTTTGACTTATGCTTTCACTGTTTGGGAAAAGGGATTGATTATAATTGAACTATTTATTTATAACTCATTATCCCCAAGCTCTGACAAGCCTTGACATCACATGTGTGCCCCCCTCATCTGCCAGGATGGCGGGCAGTTTGCTATATTGTATCCTCAGTCAGCTTTAGGTTTCATGTCTGGAAACCCAAAAGCCAGGGCTGCAGTTGACCCTGAGATGACTGTCTTTATTTATGAGCACAATTAAAACATCACCTCTTTAAAAGGAAGAGCAGCTTGTTCTAGGACTCAGAGGACAAGAACCGGAGGAACATGCTGAACGGGGCAGCAGCTAGCCAAAAAGGGATGTGAAGGTCAAGAAGATTGATGGCATCACCACCAGATTTGGCAAAAAACATTGGCTTCCCAAAGGAGCTCAGATTGGATGCCACTCTTCCATCCGGCTCTCTGGGCCCCTCCTCAGCTGCGGAAGTCTTATCACTGTTCGGTCTCTTGTGCCAAGCATAGTAAGCAGGTGCCAGGTGAGGGTTAAGAGGGCAAGAGGCAACATTTGGAAGGAGCTCTGCAGTGGGCAGTGCACCTGGGCGATGCTTTTCTCTTCTCTCCCCTGCTTCATTTCAGAGAGCAAGTCTTATCGTAAGATATGAAATGGTGGAAGGTGCCTTCCAGAACTGAGAAAGGAAGCATTTTAAAAAAAAAATTTAAGAGAGGCAATTGAAACCCAAACTGAATGTTATTCTCCACCAGGACTTATTCAAGAATCATCTCCCAACTGCCAAGCTGAAAGAGTGGTTAGTAATCTATTGCTTCATAGGACATTCCTTCCCAGTTCTTTTAGGTACTTTCTGCAGTTCCAAAGATCTCCCTCAATACGCTTGGATGATTTTGATGGATTCCTCACCATGCATACCAAGGGTGACACTGAAAAGCAGATGCAGCCCTACATCAACTCCAGACTGGTCCACACTTGTAGCTGATTGAGGTGGTAAAATCTAGAGGTGGCAGCACCACTTCAGAACTCTGCTTGGAAAAGTTCCTGTTTTATGTACTACAGTTCCCAGATTCTCCTAGCCAACATGGCTAGAGGCATCCATGGACTCTGGGAGGTGATATCTACAAAAGGAACTTTTCCAACACAGGAAGAGGACCATATTTTGGAGGAGGAGGAGGAAGACTGGGAGTTGTCTAGATGGTGAAAAAAATCCTAATAGAATTTGCTTTTGTCCCAATGAGATCCTGCAGTGATCTGCCTTATTCAGAAGGAGGGGGCCCCAAAACTCCAAAAACTGCAGGGGGGACGACCCTTGCAGCTTTTCCCTGAAGTTTTTAAAATACTGCATGGAAATGCACATTGCCACTCATCACTGCACATTCTCAGTGAGGGCACAAGTGAAAAACTGATTGGTTGGACATGTGGCGGGGGTGGGTTTGCCAGCAATGAAGTGGCCAGAAGCACCATTTTGCAGTTTCGCATTATTGATCATGTGCATTTTTTGCTGCGCTGAGGCAACCAAATAGCTTTTTTAACAGAAGGTCACACTTGCACACCTTTGATGTACAGTTTAAAAAAATATACTGTGCAGTGGTGACAACTTATGGAGAATAATAATGTGAGCGATTCACTCTTGGCCGCCATCTTGATTCACAGGCGTGGCTGTGTATGAACTTCAAACATGGATAGCTCTGCATACCAGTGATTTTGCCAAAGGACTGTGGAGACAAATGAACGCTGCTGTGAATTTGCATTCATGCACAGCAATCAGCATTATATCTTCTCATCTGCAGATGTAGACCAGGCCTTGAAGGCCATCTGATCCATGGCAGTTGGTGGTGTCCATATCCATGGAAGCCAGTGAATCCACTCTGGGTTTTAGCCTGAACTTTACATGTATTATCCAAGGCTCTTGAGCCCTATCCCCAAAAAGGTGCTGCATGTTGGACACTTCCTCTAAATTTCACACTAAAACCCAGAACAGATTCATCACCCTCACTGACATGAAAGCCACCAGCTGCCATAGGAGGACCTGATCCTCCCAACTAGATGCATCAGAGACTGAAGAAGGAAAGGCGTTTTGGCAACTGCCTGTTAACAAATCGAGCGATGGAAACAGAGCCAAATCTGCCAGTCTTCCATCACACACTCCCTCAGCTGCCTCTGTCCAAGTGAGTTGAAATGGACGCTTTATGCATGCGTCACTACAATTGCCCACAGAGCCAACTTTCCCTTGAAAACACATTGTCATCTTGGAAGGGTTTCCATGGTTGGTTGGTTCTCTTTCAACCCCCAAAGTGTACATTCCTCGCAAGCCCTCTTTCCTCCCCCCTCCACAATACTTTGGCAGGTGACAAATTTATCAATTTTGCGGTGTAAAAGCAGAGCACACCATTGTTTTCTTTCCCCCCTTTGCCTCTCCAGTATAATCACACACCAACACATAAAAACATTAAAATAATAAGCTTTTGAGGATATACAATGGCAATCTTTTCCTGTTTGCAGAAGCCTTGAAAAAGCAAACACTGGCTCGATAACGAAACACAGACACAAACGCACACAAAACTCACCAAAGAGAACAAGAAACATGATTCAAAAAATCCAAGTGTTTTATTAATAAGCTGGTTGGGGAACTTGGCTCACATCTCGGGGAAAAATTGAATTGCGCAATGTATTTTCTCACACCTTCACACATACACTGGGTTCCTAGTATGTGAGTGTTTTAAGAAAACAGATCTTAGATTTGTTTAAGTGGGTGTAATCACTACCATGTAATACCAGCATCCATATCCTTAAGCACTGGGTCAAACTTGATCCGTATTTAGGAGCAGACTCATACCTAGGGGTGTAAATATTCAATTATTTCATTCTTGAACAAAAAGGACAAATAATTTCCACAGTTTTTTGCTCTCTGCAATATTTCTGCAGAGTTCTCACATGGTGTTTGTATGTGTCAGTTATTCTGTACAGAAATATACATGGGGTTTTTTGCCCAAAAATTGTGAGGGTTTATGTAAAAAGTGTGGGGTTGTCTAGACCAGTGATGTCCAACCTATGGCCCTCCAAGTGTTTTGGACTACAGTTCCCTGAATTCCTAACCATTAGACCAGCTGGCTCAGGCTTCTGGGAGTTGGAGTCCAAAACACCAGGAGGGCCACAGATTCGACACCACTGATCTAGACAGTGAAAATACTCCTCAAAGAATTTGCAAAGAATACTATCTGTTCCAACAGGCTCCAAATGATATTCGTGGTATTCGGAAAGAGGGGTGGCCAAAAACTCCACAAACCACACAGTAAAAGAAATCATGGTTTTCACCTACGTTTTCTGGAAAATGCACATAGATGCATATTTTCGGGTGTGTGAAAATAAAAATTTGCATAGCTGTGCATTTTTCTCCATTGCCCTTTATGAGCATGTGTGGACAAACAGTTTGAATGAATGCAAATGGATGTGAATATGCACACAACAGTGAAGACCAAACAAATCCACTGCGAATGAGCAAAAATGTGCACCCACTTGCAGTAATCCATTGCATCTAGACTGACCCTGAGTCTTTTGCATCAAAGACACTGGCCGAGATCTTACATTGCCAACTTAGTTAACAAATGCATAAATAAATATTGTTTCCTGGCCCAACCCTCCAGACCTGTGTTAAAAGCCAGCAACTGGACAAAGCAAAGGAGGTCTGTTCCACTGGAACTGGGGCACAGCAGAATGACACTTCTAGCCCCCTTCCATCAGCGAACTGCAGTGTGACAAGGAGTTGTGATGGGATTCTGCTTCTGATTGTCACACCAGAGATGGTGGCAAGAGAGGCTGGGGATGTCATCCTCCTGCATCCTGATGGCCAGCAGAACAGGCTTCCATAGCTCAAAGCAGCTGCTGGATATTATGGTATGTTGGGGTGGTAACATTTATAATCATGGCAATAATGCCACAATCATGAATACATAGTACAGTATAATTAAATGTAGGGCTTATCTAGATGAGAAGATATATTGGTGAATGCTGCACATTAATGCAAATTTGCCCCAGCATTCATTTGTCTCCACATTTTTTTGGCAAAATCATGGGTATGTGAAGCTATCCATGTTTGAGGTTCACACGGAGCCATGCCGGAGAATCAAGGTGGTGGCCAGGAGTGTATTGCTTGTATTCTTATTCTCAACAAGTTGCTGACGCTGCACAGTATTGTTTTAAAAACTGTAAATCTACGGTGCGCACGTGCGACCTTCTGTTTAAAAAGCTGTTTGGTAATCTCAGCACAGCGGAAAACGTGCACGATTGCTACTGCGAAACTGCAAAATGGTGCTTCCAGCCACTTCATTGCCAGCAAGCTTGCCCCTGCGCACATCCAACCAATCAGCCTTTAACAGTGCTTGAACCCAGAAGGAAGATAGATAGGAAGATAGATAGATAGATAGATAGATAGGCAAATTGCAAGGTGATGTCCTTGCCCTGAGATTCCTCCCCTTCACATCGAGGACCAAAGAAAGGGGCCACACCCTGATGTCTGGGAACCCTATCAAGAGCTCTTTGTGACCTCTGCAATTCCTGCTCCTGACTCGGCTGGTTTTCTGCCATGTACTAGATCATCTCTGTGGGAATACCTTCAACCTGGTACTCTGATGTGTCAGTTCAATGCTGTGTCAACATACGGAAGACAAACCTTGTTTTCTTGGTTGTCAATCGCTCCATCGCCTTCTCAGTAAGCTTGCAGCTTCAATGTGATGCCATGTGCATCTCCTGGAACATCTTGCTCCCCTAACGGTATCAACAGGACACAGCCTAGGACGTGCCGAGGCCTGTTTGCTGGAGAGAAAACCCTCAGGCCCTCTTGGGAAACTGACACGGGGTCTGGCTTTTCCCAGGGCATCTTTTGCTTTTTTGGAGCAAAGCTGACAATGAAAACAAGTGAGGGACAGATCCAAGCTGAGTCCGCTCACACCAGTTCAGGCATTTTTCAATAAACATGCAATGCAGTGCAAAGGTGCTAAGCAAACATCTGCTTGGTATGTGTTTGCTCTATGATCCAAAGCCTTTGAGTAGAAGTGGAGCCTGTCAAAAAGGTGGAGAATTCTCACTAAAGCTAACACAGAGTGCAAATATCTTGACTTGGTGCCAGGAACAGAAGACCTCTGACTGTGGTTTGTGGGAGTTGAGGAAACCCTTACCAGTAAGGAAAAGTGCAGACCAGTTTGTCCAGTACTCAGCTCTAAGTGTTGGAGGGATTAGGCTCCACAAGAGGAAAAGCTGCAGAAGCCTCAAAAGAGAGGAAGACGAGGAGGAGGGTTGGGATGGGATTCACAGGGATGGAAAGGTAGCTCAGTGGTAGAGTAGATGCTGTGCCATACCTTCCAACATTTCACAGGTTAAACGCTGAATGATGCCTAAGAAACATCAGAGTGTGGGCAAGATGGCATACGATATTTTAATGGGAAAGAACAGACAAACTGAAAGAGGCTGCTGCTGTTTGTTTTTACCTTAGCCTTCAAGGGAAGAACGTGATTCCATCCGCTCCTCTTATCTTCCCTGGCTGAGTTAACGGAATATAAACTACTTCTGCCCTTTGAACACAATTTGCAGCAACTACAGTAAGCTGAGGGCAAAGGAGGAAAGTGGGAGGGTTAAAACAGGGACATTTGAAAAGTAGTTGAAAAGTAGGATGACCGAGGATTAATTGAGATTGTCCCTGAAAAATTGGGACAGTTGGAAGATATGTGCTCTTCAGTCCTTGGCCTCTGCAGCCAAAATGATGAGGTAAGAGGAATGAAAAAGATCTCTGTAGTAGACCTTTAACATTACACAGTTATTATAATGCTATGATTCCACTTCAACTGCCGTGGCTGCATCCTGGGACTGGCAATTTAGGGAGGAGTATTTAGAATTCGCAGCCAGAGCACTCAGGTGCCTCCCCAGACTACAAACCCCAGGCTTCCATAGGATCCAGCCAAGGAGATTATCAGATGCTTGAAAAAGCCCCAAAGGAGCTGGTGAGAATGATGTCACTGTACTGGGAATGGGTTCCGGTTTCTCACGGCATCGTTCTCCTTGCGTGCTTGCTCTGTCCTCCCTCCATGATGAAAAAGGCACCATCCTCCCTCCACGATGAAAAAGGCACTGCTTTTCATTAGCAGAAGCTCCCACTAATGAAAAACTATGCCTGTTTCATCGTGTCAGCATGTAAGGAAGACAGAGCAAGCATGCCAGGATGACAACACGTGCAGAACTGGGACCCATTCCCAGTACAGTGACATTGTTCTGCGAGCTACTTTGGGGCTTTTTTCAAGCATCTGATAATCTCCCAAGTCAGCTGAAGTGGAATCATAATGCTATAATTATGTCATGTGATAGGGACCCTGGTCACCTGGGTCATAATTCTGCTGGTGTCTCACACATGCAAAAGGTCTTCTAAGAAAGCACTTTGATATTTTGGCCCTATATTCCATGTCTACATTCAATTCAAGGTTGCATAATCAAGTTGCACATGAGGTGCTAACTACACATAGGTGCAAGTATGGATTGCACATGGGCCTTGCACATGGATGCACGGGCACATTTAGTTATGGATTTGGTTGTACATTTGCTATCTTGGTTCAGTTGGACATCTTTGCCAATCAGCACAAGGATTGCATCCCATAATCAGTGTATAACTCTGCAAGGATTTCAGCTATGCAATCCTTATGTACAATTTTCAGCCCTGGATAACTGCTGCTAGACTGGGGGTGGGAATCATGTTAGCCCCAAATGCACCAGCACAGCCAATGGCAAGGTTGCTGAATACTGCAGTCCAATAACATCTGGATAGCTGTATGATCCCAACAACAGAGCTAGATGAGCAAACCATCTGGCCTAGTATAATGGAGGTTCCTAAGCAAAGCTTGGGACAGTTCCTTTTTGGGACTAAAACTCCTGGAATCCTCTGAAGGCCACTGGCTGTGCTGCTTGGGGGATTATGGGAGTCACAGTACAAAAAGTAATGTTTCTAAACTCTGTCAAGGGAGGGAAATGCAACTTCATAGTTCATGGATTTGACAGTAGAGAATACACTAAAGGTGCAGGTGAGAGAAACAACCAGGAAGCAACCTAGAAACTTGTCTAGGCAACCTGGAAACTCCCTGGGTCATATATCCGCCACTCTGAGGTTATTCAGCAGACATTAGGGTTATATATCAGGCTGTGGCACAGAATTGGCTCTCTGGCATCACATGACAGACTCAGGACCCGGAGGATTCTGGTCCATGGTGTTGGTATCCTCACTTAAATTGATGTTGGAGAACTGGAGGCTACCAAACTCCTCCTCAGAGATCAGATTCTGCAATGCCAAAGATGTATGCTTGTGCTCATATTCATGTGCTCATACATATACATATACATACACTTACACACACACACACACACACACACACACACAAACAATGAACATAAAATGTCACCTGTCCTGCCAAGTTCTCTTTGCTACAATCTACAATTTCACGTTGTAATAAAAGAAACTGAACGAACCCCACTGACCTCATTGACAATCTAAAGCAGCTGCTTTATGATGCCTCAGTGAGAGTCATCCACCTGAGTAGATTTTCCCAGTGTGGTGGCACAAACATTAGAACAGAGATGCACATGGCAGAGCACATTACAGTTTCGTCTTTCGGTATCACTACCACAAGACTCTCAGAACTGGGTCCCAGCCTGCCTCCTCTTCGCCTCACCTGCTTCAGAGGACTTTATCAGACTAGCGTCTTAAAATGCTGTGATTCCACTATTGAGGAAAGCAGAAACAAAGTGGCATAATTACAGTAATTATATCACGTCACTGTAATTGTGCGATTCTATACTGTAATCATGCAATACTACCGGCACAGAATCATTGCACTGTCAACACTAGCAGTTTAAAAATGGGATTTTACTTCTGTGATTTTGTATGTGCGAGATTTTGGCTGTTCTTGCAAAAAGATGAGACTTTGTTTAAACACACAAAAAACACATCGATCGTGAAAGAAATTAACAAATAAACACAAACATTAAAATGTACCAAGAAAAGGTGACAGTTCATTAAAAGAGCATCCTGCGTTCTTGTTGGGAAAGGGGAGGGGGCAAAAAGGACCGCCCATTCATGCTGTAATTGTGCAATTTCAGCAGGACGTGATTTTGCATGCTCATCAATACTGCAAAAAGAGCAATATTGAGGGCTATTTACAGATCTCCCCATCAATGAAAAGTGACAATCAATTAACAGGCAGAGCACACATTGACCACGGGAGGACAACAATGTTGTGTGATAATGGGAACCGATTTGCAGTACTCTTGTGCTGTAATTCTGCAATTACAGCCCCATCTGATAAAGCCCAGAATCAGGGCAGGATTCCTCATCTGACATCCAGAGAAGGGCCCCATCTGCCAGGAAGCTCCCTTTCATTACAACAAAGCTCATGCAGGGGGGAAATGTCTCAATAGTGCTTGCCATGCATTTCTCAAGGCATATCTGCATCACTGCAATTTAAAGACATCAGAAGAGCCTGGGTCATACAATGGGTCCATCTAGTCCAGAGTTTGGAAAACAGCCCTTTTTGGACTGCAGCTCCCAGAATGCTCCATGCTGAGTGGGGTATTCTGGGAGCTGATGTCCAAAACAGTAACATTTTCAAGTTCTGCTCTAGTTCAGCCTCATACATCTCACAGTGGCCAACCACATACCTATGGGAACCTTTGTGACAAGCAGAACACAAAGGCACAAGTACAGCAAGCCCTCAACTTTCATGAAGGTTAGGGACAGAGGACCCTCACAAAAGTGGGAAAACAGTAAATATGGGCCCACTATTTTATTTGTTTTACCTGAGGGAACACTTCTCTAGGCATTTATAGGTCCTCCAGCATGATTCTATGGTAAGCTTCTGCCAGAAGTTGACCATAGAGTTGCACTGGAGGACCTAGAGATTGCTAGAGAGAACACTCCTCTAGGCATTTATAGGTCCTCCAGCATGATTTTATGGTAAACTTCTGCCAGAAGTTGACCATAGAGTTGCACTGGAGGACCTAGAGATTCCTAGAGAGAACACTCCTCTAGGCATTTGTAGGTCCTCCAGCATGATTCTATGATCAAATTCTAGCAGAAAATGCCTAGACAGAACATATTTAGTAGTCCGTGAATAATCAAATCTGCAAATGCTTAACCTGCAAATGTGGCAGGACAACTGGAGTCTCCACCAGTTGCTCCTCACAGACACCAGCACACAGCTTCTGAACCTAAATATTCCATGTCACCACCATGACTAGTTGTCATTAATAGCACATCCTCTATGAATTCAGGGGGTCCAGAACTGTTTTTAAGGTGGGTGGGTGGGTCAACACTGGCAGGCTGGTTGCTGCCCATTTTGCCTACTTGCTGATCCTTGCAGGGGGAGAGCAAAATGCTTTTCCCATCCATTTTCACTGGAACATCCTTCATTTGAAGATCCTTACAAGCACAGTATGTACTTAAAGGTGGCCTCCCTATGTTTGGTTTAGCTTATTCCCAAGGAGTTGCTCATAGGATAAATTGTAGGCAGCTCTTCTTATTCCTTGGAGGGCTCAACAACAATCAGTCTTAATATTTCTTAATGCTTGATGATTTAGTGCATTTATGATTGATAATGACTTTGGAGCCTCAAGTATGAAGGAGTCCAATTTTGCCAGATAATTGGGGGAGGGGTGCAACCCCCCACAGCCTAGTCTGGGGAGCCTCAAGCCCTTTTGTTCCCATCCCACATGTTCAGAGGTCCATGTATGAATTTGCCGAATCCTCATATAAAGCTATCTATGGTAATGTCCATCAAATCACAGCCAGCAGAATCTATAAACAAATTGTTTATGGTCTGATGTGCATCTCTTAGTAGACATCTTTCTCCTTCAAAAAAGGAAGAAAGCACTCCAAAGTTTCTGACATGAACGTATATCTGCTCACAGCAGACCTCTCTCTCTCTCTGGCTTTTCTTCGTAAACAAAGATTCAGGAAGGACTCATCTCGCGCTTTCTGTATGCACGCTGATGACTAAAAAGGCCAATCCGAGATAAACATGTCCGGTTGCAGAAAGCACAGCAGAAGGTCTCCTTGGGTGATGTTTCTGTGTTGCAATTCTTTCTGCGTTGCTGTTTCTCTTCAAGACTTGTTCGGCGTGAGTTCTCAAATGAGGCTGCAGCATTGTGGATAGTGTGTCTCCATGCCTCCCGATGTGAGGCCAGGGCGGACCATTATTGGTGATCAATTTGGCCGAGCCTGAGATGTTGTTTCAGGGAGTCCTTGTATCGCTTTAACACAGGATACATAAAAACCCATTTTTAAAAATAAAATCGCTCTCTTAGGAAGTGGAGAGAAGACATGGGCTTCATGCAGTTGACGTTAAGCCTTTCCAAGTGCCATTGTTTTCAATGGGAGAGTCATAGAATCATAGAGTTGGAAGAGACCACAAGGGCCATCTAGTCCAACCCCCTGCCATGCAGGAATATTCAATGAAAGCATTCCTGAGAGATGGCCATCCTGCCTCTGTTTAAAAACCTTCAAAGAAGGAGACTCCACCACAATCCCAGGCAGCGCATTCCACTGCCGAACAGCTCTTACTGTCAGGAAGTTCTTCCTAATGTTTAGGTGGAATCTCTTTTCAACCATGTCTTTAAGGATGCCCTCGTCTATGTACATGAAAACTGGGAGAAGGAACATAAACACAAACAGATAGGCAGCTGACATCATACTACCTACAGGAAATAGTAAAGACTTGGAAGGATTACTGAAGAAAGTTTAGGAAGAAACTGTAAGAACAGGGTTACAGCTGAATATGAATAAGACAAAAATAATGACCACAGATGATTTCCATAACTTTAAAGTGGGTAATGAAGACATTGAAATAGTTAAAGTTTTCCAATACCTTGGCTCAGTCATTAATCAAAGTAGAGACTGCAGTCAAGAAAACAGAAGATGGCTAAGACTTGAAAAGACAGCCAGGAAGGAACTAGATAAGATCCTCAAGTATAAAGATATATCATTAAATGCCAAAGTCAAAAATCATCCAGGCCATCGTATTTTCCATTTCTATGTACAGGAGTGAAAGCTGGATAGTGAAGAAAGCTAGTAGGAAGAAAATCAATTCAGCTGAAATGTGGTTGTGGGAAAGAGTTCTACAGATACCGTGAACTGCTGAAAAGACAAATGAATGAGTCTGAGAGCAAATCTACCTTGAAGGTCTCACTAAAAGTTAAGATGACTAAACTGGAAAAAGCTGAAAAAGTAACATTTCCAAGCCGTCTACTTAAGGATAGTCAGGAAAGTCTGACACTGTCTGAAACAGATATTTCCCATCCCTTGCTCTTGAGTTCATATGCTCATATATCCCAATAAATTGCCCTTGAGTTCATATGCTCATATATCCCAACAAAGGGCTTATTTTAAAAAGCAGAGGTTGAAATACATGATTCCACACAACTCCCTGCTTCCCATTTCTGCCCTTTCTATTAATGCCCTTTACAAAGCTATTTTGATGCCTAAAGAAGGCGTAAGGCCTAGAGTTAAATGGTTATTTTAGCCCCCTTAGGACAATTATATATTGGATTGTAGCCTTCATGTCTAGTGTGCTCCAATTTTTTTTAAAAAAAATATTAAAATGGTTGTAGAGTTGGCCCTCAACTTTCACAGGGGCTGGAGTAGAGGACTCCCATAAAACTGGAAAAAAACGTGAATATAGGCCCACTAATTATTTTTTTAGCCTACCAAACACTTCTCTAGGCTTGTGTAGGTCCTTCAGTGCAATTCTATCCTGTGTTTTTACCTTCTTTTTATTTTGTATCTTTTTTTTTACCTGTGCTGGTCTATGACCATAATAAAGATTCTGTTCTATTCTATTCTAGTGCAATTCTATGGTCAACTTTCCACAGATGTTGACCATAGAATTGCGTTGGAGGACTTACAAATGCCTAGAGAAATATTATTTCTAGGAGCCTCTAGGTCTTCCAGTATGATTTTATTTATTTATTTATTTATTTATTTATTGCATTTATATGCCACCTTTCTCTCAGAATGTGACCCATGGCTGCTCAATTTCTGGCAGAAGCACACCATAGACTAGTGTTGGAGGACCTAGAAAATACCTAAAGAGAACATATTGACCAATTGGCAAATAATCAAATCTGCCATTTTGCTTAACCCACAAATGTGGAGGGACAACTTAGATCAAATACACCAGGTATAGCATAAGGCAAACTTACCACAAAATAGTGTACAAACAGTGTTCTGCTATTTTCCGAATAAAAATTTGAGCACCTGCTACTGACTGCTGTAGATTATAATATACTAGCTGACGTGTACTCAGTGCTGCCTGCCCAGGTCCACACTTGATACCCAAAAGCAGTCCATGGGGCCTCTGGTTTTCCCAAACCCCCTTACTTTACCTCTTACCAGCAATACCTAAGAGACCTCTCTCGCATTCCTCATCTTTAATATCATGCAGCAGGAATCTTTTGGCCCTACCTGTTTTCCTGTTTTTTCCCCAATCTCAGGTATATTAGCACCAGTTCCTCAGAGAGCCCTTTCTTCTACCACCACCCAGCCCTTTAAAAAAAAATTCAAAATGAATTATGGCAGTATCCCCTTTTTGCTTCTGGGAAGCCTCACACACACACAAAACCCCTGGAATTCCCACTTCAAACTGTGCCCTGCAAAAGTTGAAGGACAACCAAAAACATTCTGTCAAATGTTGAGGCATCTGCTATGATCAGTAATAGTTGTCACAGCCAGCCAAACAAGCAGTCATTCTTTTTTATTATTACAGATAAATGATGGACTATATTTTCAATATGTTTTTCCTGTATTTTCAATTATCCTATTAACTGATGAATTCTGCTTTACGTGCTTTAATCATTTGGAAGCCACCTTGGACATATGATATATTATACACAAAAACAGAGGAAAAATTAAAATGACAACATTGCAATCCTGTGCATGCACTTATGAGTGTGTGTGGAGGGGGGGAATCCATTGAGTTCAATAGGACTCTTTTCTGAATCAGTAGATAAGCCATGAATTGCTTTAAATAAAGAGAAGTGTTTCCTTGTAAGCTGTTGTTGTTCCTGGTAGGAGTCAGCCACTTAAGTGCACTTAGAGTGCACCTACACTGAAGAAATAATGCAGTTTGATACCACTTTAAATGCTGTAACTCCATCCTAAAGAATCCTGGGATTTGTAGTTTTACAAAGTCTTTAGCCTTCTCTGCCAAAAAGTGCTGGTGCCTACAAATCCCAGGATTCTGTAGGATGGAGCCATGGTAGCTAAAGTGGTTTCAAACTGCATTATTTCTACAGTGTAGATGCACACGTAAATGCCTGCAATAGCCGATAACAGTCTCGGCAGTGCTAATCGGACCTTTGCCAATTATTTCACATTATTTAAAAGGCAGATGTAATAATAATAATAATGATAATAATAATAATAATAATAATAATAATATTTTCACTTTCTGAAATGGAAATTTCTTTGGCTCGCAACCACTGTAGCATTAACAAAATTATTGTGGTTATGAATCATTCAATGACATTTGATTTGTAGTGACTAATCCTGTCGAAAGCATTGGAAATATTCTGTTTTGGTAGCTATTATACATGCTGGAAACTTCCTCTTCCCATGCATTCTAAGTCATCTTATTAACTTTCTTCTTGCTCCTCATCTCTCTATAGAAATGTACTCTAAGCCCTGCTGTCTTAGCTCTGCCTCAGCCTCGCTTGGGAGCTTTAGGTGGGTCATTTATTCCCATCCTAGGTCCCCGATATAAGAAACAGGCAGAGCTTGGAGATATTAATTTTTAGGACTCCAACTTCCAGAATCCCCTGGCCAGGATGAGGGGAATCTGGGAGTTGCAATTAAAAAAACATACCCAAGCTTTGGAAATAGAACGATCATTCTACCTATTTGTAGAGTGCTGGCTGTGAGTGCCAATGCTTATTTAAAGCATTAGGTTCCACTGCAGGCACCTAAAGTCCTGTCCCCCCCTCCCAAAAAAAAAGGTAAAAAGCCGTACTGGGACCAGGAATTGGGGGAGGGAATCCAGTCCACTTAGGATAGGGCATTTTTACTTCTGTGACCATGGAATGCTGACTGTTTAATGGAACAAGGGAGACGAATGAATGGAATGAAGTAAATTGGAAGAGGGCATGGCTGGCAGAAAGCCAGGACTCACCACAACAGCCTTTGTGCCAGATCCTGTTTCTCTCCTGTGAATGGCAACCTTACTAGGCTGGGCACAAAGATAATCGTAAAGCACTCTCCTGTGCCTGTACATCCATTTTTAGTGGAGAAAGCTACAATGCTATAGTGCAGTGCTACGCAAAGTGGTGCTTCATGGGACAAGCTATTGGCTGCTGGTCGCCAGCAAGTTTCCAGCAAAGAAAGAAACAGTTGTAGTCAATGGGTACAAACATAGTGCTGGTCCCAGGCACATGGTTGGAAAAGCCATGCTGGAATAGTTTATGAAGCACTGCTATACTCACTTTCCTGAGATTAAGCCCCTTTGAAATCAAGGAGACTGGCTTCAGAACAAACATTTAACTTATCTATTTGGCTTACATCTCACCTTTCTCCCAAGACTGGGGCTCAAAGTGGCTCACAACAGGATTAAACAAGCCAATAGAAGTTTAAAACAGACAAAAAGTTACAATGCTGAAGCACCATGAGACGGATTATAATATCAAAACACTGTAAGCAGTTTAGAGCAGTGTGGTGTAGTGGTGTGAGTGTTGGGTTTAGGGCTCTGGGAGACCAGGGTTCCAGTCCTTATTCAACCATGGAGAGCCATTGGGTAATCTTAGGGCAAGTCACACTCTCTCAGCCTAAGATGAAACAGTGGCAATATTCCTCTGAACAAATCTTGTCAAGAAAACTCCATGATAGGATCTCCTTATGGTTTCCACACACACACATACACACACAGGCAGTTTACACCACATCAACAATGCATAGGTCCACCCTTTAAGTGAGTGTGCAGGTTCTATACATTTGCTAAAAATAAGTAGAGAGTTACAACTTATCTATAGTCTACCAAAGAAGTAGAACATCTCTTCCCTAAAAGCGTTGATACAGGTCTGGTTATCTTCCTGAATGTATGTCGGAATTCTAAGCCAACACAGACAGTTCCATAGGGAAGGTTAAAAGATGGAGAAATCTAGACTTCTGAGCCTGTCTGCTTGTTCCTAGCAAGGATGCAGTGACAAAAATACCTCTAGAGGATACAAAGTCTTATTGACTTTGCCTCTATGCAGAATGCACATCCTTTATCACCCGTCACGTTTTCCACCTCCAAAGGGACGAAATGTCTATTAAGATAAGTCTCCAGCCCTGGCATCTTGCCTTGCAGGCACAGGATAAAATCCCACTTCATCTCTGGTAGGAGCTCATGGTAAGGCCTTGATGGAGCATGTGGCCTTTTAGCCTTAATTTTCCCATCTGTAAAATGGGCATAATAACGGCCTATCTGTTAGTGGAAAGAGATCTGTTGTATCTGATGAATCAGGCTTAAGTCTATGAAAGCTTCTGCTACAAACTTCGTTCTCTCAGTTAGACTCAAAGGTAGCTACAAGATCCTTTCATATACATGATCCTTTCATACAGACTATCACCACTTTGTCTTTCAAACCGGCAAAGTATAATGAAAGGTGAAACACACTTGGGAAAATTAAAAGAAATTCCAAATATCAGTGGTTCCTATTCCTATTCTATTAACAATACAGTTCATGTGGTCTTCCTATGTTTGTTTTAGTTATAGAAGAAGAGGAGAAGAAAGTTGGAGGAGGAGAAGAAGTCAAAATCCAGAACTCACATTTTTGCCAGTGCATATTCTGGTGAAGGATGGAGTCTCTTTTTCCCCCCACCTCTCTTTTGGTTTTGGGTAACTCTTTGCGCCTTTATGTGATCATAGGCTGTCAAGATGTTCCTTTTCAGCTTTTTAAAAAAAGACCAGGTTCCCTCTGAGCAACAGTGTGACGTTGTCACATCCTGTAACCACAAGAACTTCAATTTTTTCCCTCTCTTTTTTGTTCTGTGTTTTTTTCTTCACCACAACACACAGCTCCTCCACAGCTACTGTAATGTGGAAAGAGGTTGATCACTGACAACACATTTGATTATCTGAGCATTTAAAATGATGGCATAAAAGAAAACTGCATACTCTCCCTCCCCCCACACAAAAAAAGCACATCTATTTAAGACGCAGGAAGGACACCTGCTCTTCTTAGGAATTCACTCGAGTTTGCTTAGCAAGGCACGCTTCTAGAGCTGGAACAACCAAGAACCCTGTTATCAGGATATTTGCCCCATGCTATGCTGAGGATTACATGGTGAAGAGGGTCAGGTCAATTTGGATGATGAATCTTTTCCAGGCTTTACTTCAAACTTGGACCTGTCCAAAGTGCAGAACACTATCATCAAAATATATGACTGAAATAAAATTGAAATATCCCCAAAGAGAGCTGGGTACTGTGTAGTGGTTTGAGACTCTGGGAGACCAGGGTTCAAATCCCCACTCAACCATGGAAACCCACTCAGTGGGCAAGTCACACTCTCTCAACCTCAGAGGAAGGCAATGGCAACCCCCCCCCCAAAGAAATCTTGCCAAGAAAACCCTAGGGTATGGTTACCATAAGTTAGAATTGATTTAAAGGCAGATAACAACATTTTGTTTTCATTGAGCCACCATGATATTTAGAATCATAGAGTTGGAAGAGACCACAAGGGCCATCTAGTCCAACCCCCTGCCATGCAGGAATATTCAATGAAAGCACTGCTGACAGATGGCCATCCAGCCTCTGTTTAAAAGCCTCCAAAGAAGGAGACTCCACCACACTCCCAGGTAGCAGAGTATTCCACTGCCAAACAGCTCTTAACATTAGTTTCTAATTTTAGTTAGAATCTCTTTTCCTATAGTTTGAGTCCATTGTTCCATGTCCTAGTCTTTGTAGATGCAGAAAACAAGCTTGCTGTATCCTCAGTATGCCATCCCTTCAAATGTTTAAACATGACTGTCATATCACCTCTTAACCTTCTCTTCGCCAGGCTAAACATACCCAGGCTCCCTAAGCAGCTCCTGATAGGGCATGGCTTCCAGACCCCCCACTATTTTGGTTGTCCTCTGGATACATTCCAGCTTGTCATGTTGTGGTGGGCATGTGAAAAAGCTAAACAGTTCTGGGCTCAAACACACACTTTGATGTAGGAATCTTAAAGGATAACATTCAACTTTTTTCTTTTGGGACTTATGGATGAACAGCTGGGAAAGAGCCATGGAAGACTATTTCAGTATATGCCCATGACAACAAGACTGTTATATGCACAAAGATGGAAGAAGTCAATATTACCTACTAGAGAAGAATGGTTGTTGAAACTGAGTGATTTAGCAGAAATAGCAGCCCAATCACCTTGTTGGGTATCAAGAGAAACCCTTTATTCTGTAAGCAGATAGGTTTTAGAGTCAAACAAAGTAACAGAACAGCAATTTTAATTGTGCATGCCCTAGCCACACAATATACAACAAACCTTTCATCTCAGTTATGCTTGCTACATCTTGCTACATTTTTATCTTTGCCTCAGTCTTTAAGGCTTGCCATAGAACAAAGGGAATGCAAGTTATACGGCTACAACTAATTAGCAACATGTCTCTAACAAAGACAACAATGGCAGCAGTTAGCATATTCTGGTCATATGAAGCCCATGGAACTACAGGCATGTTTTCCTAAATGCAAATATGGCATTGCTTAGGCCAAGCAGCAGCAGGATATAGATTTATTTTTTATATTATAATTTTTAAAGTTACCAGTCATACAGTGTCTTGTTACATTCTTTCTATGCATCTTCATAGGGGAAATATACATAAACATGTATATAGAAACATACATATATTCATATAGTCTCATACCAAAGCATATAAATAATGTTTCCCCTTAATCTTTAACTCCCTTATCTTCTATAGACCCCCCCACCCCAATATGGACAAAATATTAAAATATTGGAATAGTGACTTCCTCTGTAAAATAACTCAAAGGATTTTTTTATTATTTCCCTTGGCATTGACCTTCCATCCCATATCTCCACAAATGTAGTCTTATTATCTGCACTAAATGTTTTTACTCTCTCTTAACACCTTTCATCCTCCTACCTGTCTATTCACTCATCTATTAAGCAGAATATAGATTTAAAGCTTACAATTAGAGGGAAATGATTAGTGATCTTTCTAGAAGACTGGAAACTCCTTATAGACTTTTTGCCAAAAAAAAAAAACCCAAAAGAAAATGACCTGATATCTTTTGGCTTTGACATTTAGCAAGACTGGGTTATTGGAAGAAGTGAACAATGTAGTTAGAGAGAGAGAGAGAGATTATCATAATATTTGTATCTATAAATGCCAAAAATCAAGTCAGAAGCTACCTTTCTTTTTGTCTATATTTCTTTTTATATCCTCGTTTTCTTCTTTCTTTTTCTTTCTTTAAATACTTGTGCTTTTATTGTATTTAGAAAAACTCTCAATAAAACTTATGAATTCAAAAACCAGCAAGAAAGAAAAGAAAAACTGACCCAGCAAAGCATCACCATTTAAAAACAGAAAACTAGGGGTGGTTGGTATCTGTGGCTGTCTCTCTTCTTTCTTCAGTTTCTTTACAAGAAACTCAACTCCCTGGGGTCCCTGTGTCAGAAATTGGGAGGAAACACCTGCCAAGTATTTCATGCCCCGTTGGGCCAACTTCTTTCGGGTTTGTATGTACATGTTAAAATTATAACGTTTCCTATAAGAGTAGACGAGGTTCTGACAGAACAATGAGTTTGTCATTTGTTCATCAAAATGCTATTTTAAAATTCTGAAATCCTGAGAATGGAAATGGCCACAGCCTTTTCGGAAAAGGCTGGGGCAGTGTTTCAGGCCCGAAGAAGGGCCCTGTTGGATCTGGCAAAAGGCCTGTCTAGTCTAGCATCTTGTTTCCCTGCTGTGACCAACCAGCAGGGCCAGCTCTAGCATACAGCAGTCTGAGGCCATTGCTTCGGGCAGCAGATACTGGGGAGGTGGCAGCAAGATGAAGGAGAGAGCCATTTGCTCTACAGCCTGTGTAGACGGCTGTTTCTAAAGACAGGGCTACAGCAGGCTGTTTCGCAGCACTCGAGATGCAGAGAGACATACAGAACCTGGCATTTTTAATATTTTTTGCCAACGGCCTTAGCTACTGCTTTTAATAAAATAAACAACATATATATATATATATATATATATATATATATAATTATTTCTGCTTTTAGACCCCAGGGATAGAAAACCTTTGGATATTTTTGGACTACAGTTCCCATCAGCTCCAGCCCATGTGGATGGTGGGAGTTGTAATCAATCAACATCTAGTACTGAGGTGGTGAAGGTGCACCCCCCAGCCCTCATTGTGTGGTCCCCCTCCCCAAATTGGAAAAGGGTGAAAATTCACTCCCCCAAACCCAAACTTCCACAAACTTGCAGTGGACTGAGTAGATTTGTTTAAACACAAACTGATGGAATGGATATTCTCTAACATTTCACAGATGAAAACCGGAACACATGTGGCTAAACAATATGAGACTGTGGTCAAGAGGGCAAACATTATTAATGAGGAAGAACACATAAGCTAGGAGAGGCTGCAGCAGTTTGCTTTTGCCTGAACTTACTGGGAAGGGGAGGATTTTACTCCTGTTCTGTCCCCTTGCTGAGTTAATTGAGTGCAAACTGCTTTTGCACTTTGAACTCAGTTTGCAGCAACTGAAGTCAGCTTGAGGAAAAAAGGGCAAAATGGTAGGAGAACAGAGGAACTGGGACATTTTAAAAGCATAGAATTTCCTTGGTTTTTTTCCGAGCTGTGAGGCCGTGTTCTGGAAGAGTTTCTTTCTGACGTTTCGCCTGCATCTATGGCTGGCATCTTCAGAGATGCAGATGCATCTTCACAGATGCAGGCAAAATGTCAGAAAGAAACTCTTCCAGAACATGGCCTCACCACCGGGAAAAAACCCAAGGAAATTCTATGGATGCTGGCCGTGAAAGCCTTTGATTTCACATTTTAAAAGCATTTGAAAAAGTGGGATGGCAGAAGATTCAATTGGTACTGTCCTCACCAAACTGGGACAGTTCGAATGGGGGTATGGAAACAATGCTTTTTGGCCAAAACCCAAACTGGAAGTGATATCATGTCAATTCCAGTTTGGTCAAAACACGTTGGGCTTGTCTACACGAGGCAATAAAATGTGGGTTGATGCATATTAATGCCAATTTGCCACAGCTTTCATTTATCTTCATTTTTTTTTCAAGATTGCAGGCATGTGAAGCCATACATATTTGTTGTTCAAACGGCGCAAGATGGCTGGCGCAAGTGAATTGCTTGCAATTTTTATTATTACCAGTTGCCATCGTGGAACAGTATTTTAAAAAATAAAAAACAAATCCAAGGTGCAGAAGTGTGATCTTCTGCTTAAATAAACAGGACCCCCCCCCACAAAAAAAGGACTGTTTTGTTGCCTCAGCACACAATCACTATGGCAAAAATCCAACATGGAGGTTCCAGGCGCTTGTCTTGCTGGCAAGCTCTGTCCCCTGCCCACGTCTAGCCAATCAGCTTTCCACTTCCGCTCTTATCAGTAAAGCATAGCAAAGCGAATCAGTTGTCCCAACAAGCAGGGATGTGAATTTCCTTCAGAGGTTTTCTTTTTAAGTTGGGAAAAGTCATGAAGGCTTTTCCTGTGGAGTATTTGGAGGGGTTTTTTTGGGGGGGGGGCTTCCAAATATGGTGAAATGATGCACGATCCCATTTGGACAAAACATATTCTCAAATTTTATGAGGAGTATTTTCGGTGTATAGATAAGCCCATCAGCGAGATCCACCAAAGAGAGGCTCAGGCTAAAAACTAACGGTAGCACACCCTGATCTAGAGAGCCACGTTTTCCTTAGATCTGTTTCAAAGGTTGTGCTACTTTTGCATTATGTTTTTAGTGCTTCAGTTCTATTGTTTTGTCCCACATTTAGAACTACCGTCTTTTTCAATTAGTGTTTTAATGCAATGTATCTTCTGTAAGAAGCTTTGGAGTGTTTAAAGTGTAGTAGGTGGTGGTGGGGATTTTAGATCAACAGCTCTAAACATTAGACCGCTCCTCCCTCCTGCTTTGGAATGAAACAGCAAAGTAAATTCATGGCTTTGCTGAAAATTCCATTTTCTTGCCTGTTTCTCAGTGGGAGGAAAGGTGTAGACAGTTGAGAATTAATGTCTCCTGGTTGGAATCCTTCTTCATTGCATTTCCACCACCACCCTCTTGTGTACCTGTTTAATTTGTACGGAGAGACAAAATGGAGACGTCTGATATGGAACTGTCCATTAATAAAGAATAGGTAAACTTCCATGTTATACAGATCTCTTCATAAGGACAGAGGGAAAAGCAGAAAATCAAAATGGAAGATATAATACCGTGCAATCCATTGCATGCCTTCTCAGAAGTATGCCTGACACTGTTGAAGAGAGCTTACTCTGTAGTATGTGTGTTTTAGTACTGTGGCTTTTTAGTCATTCCATTATATCAATGTGTGTGTGGGGAGGAGAGTTATTCAAACATTCCAGTTGTTTTCCTGTTCATTTTTCTTTCCGCATGTGACACTTTGGGGGCCTTGGTGTATTATTCCCAGTAACCCAAACAAGTAAAAGCAGAGACTGCACTTTCTTTCCAAACTCTCCCCCAGTTAAAAGCTGCGATGATGAGCAATGTCTTTCCAAAAAGTAGATTGCGGCCTTTGGCAGACCTAGATTTTTCCACAAACACACATCTGAATCTGAGGTCTGAACTGAGAAGCAGAATGGAAGCTTTAATTTCTGTGTTGTGAATTCAGGCCTCCCCAACCTGGATTGTACACAGCTATAGCAGTTTAATGCCACTTTAAACTGCTGATTAGATCCCTGATTAGATCCCAGCCTCAGGAGCTGCATCTCCTGGCCTCTTTAGTCTTGTTTGTATTTGTGTGTTTTTTAAAAATGTGATTTTAGTTAGGTGGTTTTTAATTTTATACTGTTTAATGTCTTTATATGGGGGAGGGTGGGGTGGTGGTGCAGAGGGATTTTAGTCAGCATTGGAGAGTTTTAATTACGGGAAGCCACCCTGGTTGTTTTTAGCAGAGGGGCAGGGTAAAAATAATTATTATTATTATTATTATTATTATTATTACCTTTCCTCCCTTTGTAGTCTTCTAGACTAGTAATATAAAACTCTCCCTACAAGGATGGCTCATCATGCCTCACTGGATTTGCCAATGTCACTGGTTCAAAACCTGTCACTTAGCAAACCAAAGAAATCACTAAGAATGTTCCATCTTTCTCCGCTTGTTACAAAACACAGCCTTCTTCTGAGCATGTTTGTGCAAGAAAGAGGCATTTGCTTTATTTCTATGACATGGGTATTTAGAAGAAAAAAAACAACTCCAAGGAATGTTATCTGCGTTTCCTTTTTGGAAATATACCACTTTGAAAAGCACAGTGGCAAACATACAGGAGCAAGATGAATTACTGGAGGCATTGTGGGGTGCGTACATGTCATGAGGAGATGAAGAGGTAAAGAGAAAGAACAGTGAAGACGTGATTTCATTCTATACCTCACAACACCAAAAAATCCAAGTTTGTTTAGTTTTGTCATCAATGAGGAGAGTCTAGCACAGGGTTTGTCTAACTTCAAAGAACTGCCCAGGTTTTTTTGTAACCAACAACCATAGATTTACCCACAGAGCCAAAATGGCTTTGACTGTGCAAAAGCAGAGGACTCCGTGCAAGACCAGGGGTGGGCTTCATGGAGCTTTCTTGACACACTAGGGATGGAGCATTCAGGGTCCTTTCACACCATGCAGTTGTAACACTATGATTCTGCTTTTACTGTCATGGTTCCGATAGTATGCCTTCCTACCCCCTCCCCACGGTATTTTATAACTGGAAATATTGGACACTTTTCAGGGTCATGCTGGCTGAGGCAGACCAGAGGTCGGTTGGAGATCTTGATGACCTGAGATGTGCCTGGAAATATAATGGCAAGAAAGCCCATATTAGGATTGAGCGGGAAGCCCCGATAATGGGTTAATGAACAACCCAGTCATTAGAGGAGTATGTGCTAATCCTTTCTTCCAGCCTTGGGCATTTCAGCAGTGATTCAGTCAAGCAATTAAGTGACCATTCCTTAATCTATACCCTACAGAAATCTCTCCCAAACCCCCTCTTGCCCAGACTTGTGAGGTTGTTGCAAACCTATCAATTTCTATCTCCTATCAATCAAAGCAATCAGTTGAGTTTCAGTTTCCTTTGTCTGTTCTGTGGGAGAGTCATTCAAGCTTTATTATTGCTAAATTTGCCCCTCCAAGGCACAGAGCAGGGTATAAATATAGACCCCTAACAATAGTAAAGTGTGCAACAGTGGACAAACCCGGCCACTCTCTTTCTTGGCGCACCCCAGATCAGAACCTCCTTTGCCATCCTCAGACACCTGTCTCTCGTTGCACATAACTCTTTTCTGCAAGACTGGTAACTATCACCCTATCTTCCCAGACCTCTCTCCGTCTATCCATCCTTTCTGTCTTACTCTGCTATAGCCCTGTATGGGTCTTAAGAATGTGTGTTGTGCATGTTAGTTCGCTTCATGTTATTCCAATAAAAGACTTTATTTCGCTTTAACTGGAGTGCCCTCTACAGTTAGTACTGGTATATATAGGTGAAAGGATCCCCGAAGTTACTCTCCTCTCACAGGCTTCCCTTTGAGCTAATAATTTCCCCAAATATTAAAAGAGATGTTAGCATCATGGATGGGACTCTAAAGCACCCCCCCCACCTCTTAGGGTTACAGTTCCATCCATTGGAATTCTGGGATTTTTATTTTAAGGAGGTTATTTAGAAACTCTCAGCCAGAGAACTCTAGCACCTCACCTAACTCCACATCCCAAGATTCCCTAGGATGTAGTAATGGCAGTTAAAGTGGAATTGCAGTGATACAACTGTGCAGTGCAGGGTCCCCTGTCTATGTCTAAAATCTTGTTGTTGTTGTTGTTGTTGTTGCTACATATGCATAAATTCCGATATGGAAGTTGTTTGAAATTGTTGCTCAAAGTGGAATGTCTTTATTCAGTTCAAGGTTATGGCAGTGCAGTTACACATGCTGTGCCATTTTGCATGATTGTGCATTATGCATTGGGCATGCGTGCACATTGAGTCATGCACTTGATTTATATTGGGTGTCTTGGTTCAGTTGCACAACATTGCCATTCAAAGCAAGAGTTGTCTTTTCTTCCTTTTCACAAATAAGCACAGACCTATTTATTCAAATAAGCCTTCATCCTCTAACTGTTTGGGGTAGAGAGATGATCAATGCCAGTGTGCTCTTTTTAAAAAAATATGTAATATGTATTTAATATGTTGTAATTGTTTTTACATTAATGTTTTAATTCAATTGATTGTTTAATATGTTTTAAAACTTTTGCACCACATCATGTCTTAGCTATTTTGTTTTAACATCTATTGTAAGCCACTTTTGGGCCCCATAATAGGAGAAAGGTGGGATATAAATCAAATAAATAAACAAACCATGTGTACTTCATTCTCCATCCTGCCAGCTTAGGTTCCCAAGATTTACTCATCTCCTGTCCCCTGAAACTGACAGGTGAGTCATCCCTTCAGATTGAAGGGGCACAGAGGAGTGCATTGCATGAGAAGCTTTGCATAATGCTTTGGCATCTTTGGCAGAGGAGAGACAGGAAGAGAAAGCAGCGCCCAACTCGCTGCCGGGCAATTGTGCAAAAGCAGTTTTTTTGTTTTTAAAGGTGCAATCATGTACCTGAAGGCTGGAAGGAACCCCAAGATATTCCCACAATGAGGTCAAATGCATTGCAGGGAGTTTGATATTCTCCCGGGCTTACATTGCAGGAAGTTTTCATGTTATTTACCAGACTCTCAGAAATTTCAAACATGGTATTCCATGCATGGCTGGGAGAAACAAAAGTCCAATATGCACAGATACACAGAGCCTGGTTTGGACACACAGAACTGGCTTCTTTTGAACCTGGCCTTAAACTAAGCTTCCTCGCTATTAAGGGACTTGTGTTTGTGCTGGCTGGGGCATTCCAGCAATGGCTGCCCAAAAAAGTAGTATCCCCACAGTCAGAATCTGCCACAAGGAATAATAATAATATAATAATAAAATTTATTTATAATCCTGCCCCTCTACAAAATGCAAACGGGCAGCTTACAACATTTAAAATATATATATAAAATCCTCCATCCCACGCCCCCTTAAAATACAATTAAATAATGAAACATTTAAAAATACTTAATAAATACTAAAACACACACACACAATATATATAAAATAACTGGAATAGGGATCAGACCAATAAGATTTTTTTCTTCTGATGGCCAGGTATCTATTCAGGAAAGGCCTGCAGGAAGAGATCCGTCTTAAGAGCTTTTTAAAAGCTATTTAAGGTGGTAATGTGACGGATCTCAGGAAACCTCTGTTTAATAAACATTAGCCCAAAGCTTTTCTGAATTTGTAGAAATTGCTGTGATGCTATGTTTGGTGTTCTGTGAATGACTTAATGCATGCCTAAATCCCTCTGCAGAAGCACTTGGATATTTTTGTCTGACTCGGGAATCCAACTTCAGTTGAAGGGTGATGAAGCAGAGTTGCACACGTGGTACCATTGGACAGGCAGAGATACATTGCAACAAGGCATTTCATATTTCTTTGCCGATTCAGATGCATAGTGTTGTGATACATTAATGCACAATTAGCACATAACTCCATGAGTGTAAAGTCATCTTTACACTCTTCATCTGATGTAAGATCTCAGTGATAATGGGGGGTTTTCTACTTGCTAATCCAGGTTTTTGCTACTTGCTGTCATTGTTTCTCTTATTTTAGTAGTTTTCTTTCTTGATTTTCCCAATTTCCAAACTTATCCCTGCAGTAATGTGAGGGATAGACATCTTAAATGATCTAATTGGACCTTTCTTCATAGGGAGCATCACCCACACACATGGAAAGAGCTTTAAAATGTGAAGACATTTGGGGAAGAGGAATGCAGTTTTGAATGCACTGCATATTACTTGGGAGAAATCTGCCACCTGCTGGCCATCTCCTCCTCCTCCTCTTCCAAGGAACACACATTTTTGGAATCTGAGGCTTACAGAGTGAAGCTGAGCCAACAGATATAGAAAAAGGTTGCATGGAAATAAATGACATTTACTTCCAAGTACCAGAGTCTCCAAGAGCCAGCGCTGTGTAATGGTGTGAACATTGGACTATGACTCTGGAGATCAGGGTCTGAATCCACACTCAGCCATGGAAACCCACTGGGTGACCTTGGGCAGGTCACACGCTCTCAGCCTCAAAGGAAGGCAAAGGCAAACCCCCTGTGAACAAGTCTTGCCAAGAAAACCCTGTGATAGGGTCACCTTAGGATTACTATAAATTGGAAACAACTTGAAGGCATACAACAACAATGGGGTTCTGGGAGTGCTTGTAAAGGTGGGTTTGGGGTAATTTTGTATTTTTCATATGTCTGAGGGGCTTTCTTCATGGTTGGGGAAGGGGAAATTGCCCCCAAATCATAAAATCTTTATTTTAAATGGGGAGGGAGGGGAACTAGTGGATAGAATTTCCAGATTGAAAACTGGAGGTGGCTCCTATACCTTTAAGGGTTGCATGGAAGAGGGAATTTCAGCAGGCTTTGTTTGTCCCACAACCAGGCAACAAGCAGCACCTGCTAACATCCCCTCTTGTACAGAGCCATTAAAGGTACAGGAGCCACCTCCAGTTTTCAATCTGGCAACCCTTCAGGTGGGTGGGTGGGGGCTTCAGAGTCCACAAATGTAAGGTCCAGGGGCTGCATGTAGTCCATCCCTGCTCTGTACGGTGTGCCTTGAAATAAAGAGGGGGGGTTCCCAACAGCCTGAGAATATTTATTTTCTCTATCAAGAGTATGCTGTTCTTTGTGGCAGCTGAGTGACAGCTCTCTAGCGAAGATTACAGCTTAAGGAGCTGAAGCTGTCAAAATTAAAAAGAGGGGGAGGAAAAACACCTTTCAAGTAGCAATGCAGCAGCCCAACTGCAACTGTTAAGTAGAGGGATTTGGAGAGACGAGAATTACAAGAGCCATTAGGTTTGTTACATGGGCTTTGAGACGGCACTACTGTGCAATCTCACCTCCCACAGAGATGCAACCACACTGACACAACGCAGTAGCACTGGGGTTTTCCAGACAGTAGCAGTAGAGGACCTGGTGTGTGTGTGTTTTCCCCTTCTCTCACCTGTGCTGGGTGTCAAACAGCGAGATGCAAAAGAAAAAGAAAGAAAAGCGAGGGCTTTCAAAAAGTTACCAAATATGAGAATTCTGGGAGCTGTAGTCCAAAAGAAAAAAGAGAGAGGACCTATTCCAGGCTCTGGGTGTTATAGTATGTAGTGCTGGTCATGTATGTATGTCAGTATTGCCAGGTGAAATAGGTGATAGAGCTACTGTGCCTTTAATAGTTGTGTTTAAGAGCAACTGCTGCTGAAACTCCATTTTCTAAACCAGTGGTTCTTGACCTGTGTCTGCAGACCCCCCCAAGAGTCCATGATGTCCTCACAGGGGGTCTGCAAAGGCTTGAAGGCTGCTCAGCCCGCATGACAGGAGCCAAGGCAAAGGCTGGCTGGCTGGCTTGGCCTGTGCATTGCCATTCAATCTGCTCCAGCCACAAACTTGCAGGAAGAAACAGGAGAAAATTCTTTTCCCCCTCCCTCCAGTGCTTCTGGGAGAAGGGTTAATGGATGGTGTAATTGTGTTGTTGTTGTTGTTCTTAGGGTTTTAAATCTTGAGATAAGACAACAAAGGCAACAAAAGATATTTAAAGGGGGTCCCCAGTAAAGAAAAGGTTAAGAACCACTGTTCTAAACCATCATTGAAAGGGGAAAGGCCTTCTTCCTTATTTCACCTGCCTCTGTGTGTGTGCGTGCGCATGCGTGCATGCATGCGAAAGAGAGGGGGGAAGAGGTGTATACGCACATACAATGTTGTTGTGGAAAGCTCCAACACCACAATCCACCTCAAGACACAGATTAAAAAAGGGCCACACTGCACTGCTTTGGGTTCCATAACCCATCTCCTTAACAAGCAAGGAAATAGCTTTGTGCCTAGGGATTCTTCCTGTAGTTGTTCATCCAGACTGGTCAAATATATCAGGGGATCATGGTTTATTATTCCTCTAATCACTGCTTCTGTTTCTGAGATTCAATGTATTGGTCATTCCAGGAAGTTTCCAGCTTTCCCTCTTCCTTTCCCAAGTCTTTTTCTACATGCCAGCAAGCAGGGAGAGCCGGCGTGGTGTAGCAATTTGAGCATTGGACTATGATTATGGAGACCAGGGTTCGAATTCCTGCTTGGCTATGGAAACTCACTGGGTGACCTTGGGCACCTTGGTCTTTATCGTCTGTGTGGACTTATAGAATCACTGAGTTGGAAGAGACCACAAGGGCCATCTAGTCTGCCTTGGTCAGGCTTCACCTAGAATACTGTGTCCAGTTCTGGGCACCACAATTCAAAAAGGATATTGACAAATTGGAGCGTGTCCAGAGAAGGGCAACAAAAATGGTGAAAGGTCTGGAAACGATGCCTTATGAGGAGAGACTTAGGGAGCTGGGTATGTTTAGCCTGGAAAAAAGACAGTTAAGGGGCGATATGATAGCCCTGTTTAAATATTTGAAGGGCACATTGAGGATGGAACAAGCTTGTTATCTGCTGCTCCTTCCTTGGAGGTCTTTAAACAGAGGCTGGATGGCCATCTGTCGGGGATGCTTTAATAGTGATTTCCTGCATGGCAGAATGGGGTTGGACTGGATGGCCCTCGTGGTCTCTTCCAACTCTACAATTCTATGATTCTATGATTCTAGTCAAACCCCATTCTGCCCGGCAGGAACACACAACCAAAGCATGCCTGACAGATGGCCATCCAGCCTCTGCTTAAAAACCTTCAAAGGAGGAGACTCCACCACACTCTGAGGCAGTGCATTCCACTGCCAAAGAGCTCTTACTGTCAGGAAGTTCTTCCTAATGTTTAGATGGAATTTATTTTCCTATAGTTTGAGTCCATTACTCCACAAGCTTGCTCCATCCCTTCAAATATTTAAACATGGAGAGAAGAGAGGACACCAGCTGTACTCACAACCAAGGTACGCATACATGCACACCCTGCATTTGCAATATTATGTGAGGCTGTTTTTGCTACATATCAAATGCTTGGAGGTTCATTTCTTTTGAGCACAGTCTGTGCCCCCTCTCATACTGATCATAATATGGGATCGGGGGTGTCCCATATTATACCAACAAGGGGTGGTATTTTCAACCTCCAAACAAGGGACATTCTATACAAAACAGGGTGCTTGAAAACCCCAAGGAAGGAGGAGCTGGCTTTATTTTCCTCCTATAAAACTATTGTTTTTATGTTCAAATGCAAAGCCATGCAGGCTTCACTGACCAATTAAGTTAAATTTAGGCTGTGCCTCATTTTAGAGAAGGGGGCAGCCCCAGTTTTGATAGACTCCACCTTGCTTAGCTGCAGTATTGTATATCAAAGCACAAAATAAATCAAAAACCCACAGATCTTTCCATTTGAATTATGTAGGTGAGGATACATGTGGGAATCAAGAACTACTGGGTTCACATTTTTGGTTCCCCTCTCCTTTTCTAGTTGCTTTTGGGTGGGCAGCAAGATAGTATAATAAGTTTGCCAGCCTTCATCTTGGTGTAAAACCCGTGAGAAAGCTTCCTTTTACAGATGCTGCTTTATACAGTGGGGTAACTTCTGGGAACCATGCAGACAAGGAATTCACAACTGCTAAAACAGCAGGCTGGCTCTCTCTGGCAACCTCAAAGTCTCCCCCAGCCCTCTTCCTCCTCCTGGAACTAGAGAGCCTTTCGTTAAAATCTTGCTGCTAGGCGTGCCAAGACGCCTTCCGGGGGGAAAACAGTGAATCTCCGTGTCCTCTCTGAAGTGCCAAAAGCCTTGGAATAACCCCAAAGTATGAATCTCTTGAGATTAATCTCTTTTGTTTTTCAAAAATCCTTAGGACTGTGCGGTATGTCCGTTAAAGATTTAGAGCTGAGAAGGAACCTCAGCAACAAAAGCCACTATTCAATGTTATGTTTTACAACATGACCTCTGGAAGGGTTGCCATTTTATTTTAATTTTTTCAAATATTACATTAGAAATCCCTCAGTATAAATAAATTCCAAAGCTACCAATATATACATACACTGTAGCTAAAATCTGACATTGAGTAGGTGGAGCATAACCTTACAGTACATTCATGTAGTTGGGCAATTGGCCTCCTCTCCCCCTCTTCTTCCTCCTCTCTTTTCTTCATACTCTCTTTCCTCCTCTTCATCTTCCTCCTTCTCTCTTTTCTTCCCCTTCCTCTCCTCTTCCTCCATTCATTCATTGCTGGGAGAGAAGGTAAGAATGGTGGTGGGGCGTTCTTTTGCTGGCATAAAAATGGATTTTATATGCCAGCAAAAGAATGTTTTAAGGGGCTCGTCTGATAAAGTCCTAAGAGCAGCTCTGCAATGGGACCAATGGCCTAGAGAGGTGGTGGGGTCTCTTTCTTTGGAAGTCTTCAGAAAGAGGCTGGACAGCTACCTGCTGGGGATGCTCTAACTGGAGACCCTTCATTGAGCAGGGAGTTGGATGCTACGGCCCATGAGACCTCTTTCACCTCTATGATTCATTCCATTCATTCATTGATATCCCCCCCCCTTTTCCCCAAAACTGGGCTCAAGGCATCTTACAAAAATCAAAACAAACACAATTAAAAGTGCTTACAATGACATAAGTAAAAACAAAAAGGAAAGCCAGCTCATGAGTGAAAGGTGCCATTGTGCAACCAAACATACACACACACGTGTGTGTACAATGCACATCTGGGCATGCAGTGTGCAATGCTAAATGTCCTTCTGCATGTACAGTGTGCAATGGCAGTACATGCACAGCTCTGCTTCTGCAACCCTGAACTGAATGCAGACATTTTGCATCAGACAAAATAAATAAATGTCAACTGCATCAGCTGGGAGCATGCGTCTACTTTGTAAATATATATATATATATTCCCTGTGTTCCTCAGATATTGCTTTTCCAAATGTTCTTTTGCCCATTCTGTTTAACCTCCTGTTGTTGGAGAGTTACTTCTTCCCAAAATTATTTGTTAAATAGGAACAGGGTCCCTTTGCTCTAGTGGTCACCTCTGATTGACAGCAATGGTTCTCCAGCATTTGGGGCAGGAATCTTTCCCCAGCCCTACCTGGAGATTTCTGGTCTTACCTGGTGGTCTTGCAAACCTAGCCAAGCCCTGCTTGGCTCCCCAAAACAGATGAGACCCAAGTCTTCAGGGTGGTATGGTGATGCTAGATCTTAGCCTTTCAAGCATCAATAAAAGACAGGATGGATGGATACCGGTACCTCATAGAATAGAAGCATACACACATGGTGTTATTAATATCACCATCATCTCCCACACACTTTTTTGCCAGCCCTGGGACTCAGGGTGGCTTACAAACAAGTACAAATAACATATAATTAAACAATAAAAAGAATTAACAGTGATTTGAAAATATACTCACTAAAAACAGCACTTGATTAAAAGCCCTTTCCCATGAACAGTCAGTTCTCAAAAGCCCATTGAAACATTATTGAACAGAAGTATATCAAGGAAGGGGGGCAGTCTAACTTCTCAGGAAAGGGTGTTTTAATTCCTGGGAGCAGACACCAAGACGGTCTTCTCCCATGATCCTGCTAGATGTACCCATGTAGAGTGTGGTGGGATTGAGAGAAGAGCCCCACTAGAAGATCTTAAAAATGTGGGCAGGTGCATATAGGAGATCATGATCTTTCAGAGAATCTGGAATCGAATGGTACAGAGCAGTGGTTCTTAACCTGTGGTCTGTGGACTCCCAGGGGGTCCACGAAGGCTTGAAGGCTGCTTAACCCACCTCCTCCCTATAGTGGAGTGGCCACATGACAGGAACCAAGGCATAGCCGGGATGGCTAGCTTGGCCTGTGCATTGCTATTCAACCGGCTCCAGCCACAAATTTGCAGGAAGAAGGAGGAGAAACATCTTTCCCCCCACTCCAGTGCCTCTGAATAAAGGTTTAATGGATGTTGTAATAGTGTTATTGTTGTTGTTTTAAATCTTGAGTTAAGTCCTGGGGATCTGTGTTAACAAAAGATATTTAAAGGGGGTCCCTGGTAAATAAAAGGTTAAGAGCCACTGGTACCACGCTCTATAGGCCATAACCAACACTTTGAATTGTGCCCAGAAATGGATGGTATAGAGGGAGAATCCCTTCCCACTTCATCCAAACCAACAATGTTTTTCCAGAGGGAGGACAGCAGGGGTGAGGCTCCCCTGTCCAGCCTCACCTTGCCCTCCAACCACCTTGAACATTGCTTCAATACAGGCCATGTGGTAGGGGAGCATTTTATATGAACCATCCAGTTGACAAACTCTGTTGTGAAAAATATGGGAGTTTGCACTCAACTTCCCCCTCGCACTGCTTCTTCCATCTGAAGGAGAGTCAAGTAATGGTGCCACATCCAAGGCCCCCTCCCTCCAATGCAAGTCCTACAGCTGCCATTGATCTACCTGCAACCCTTTCCAAGGTTCTTGGCTCCTATCTCTGTGGAGGAGTGAATCCACTCTGGGGTTTTAATCTGAATTCTAATGGAGCTATCAAAGGTGCTTAACCTACTCGGTGCTAGAGTTCAGCACTTTTGATCTCTCCTTTAAAGTACAGGCTAAAACCTGAAGTGGAGTCACTGGCTGAGATCCAGCACTGAGCAGGTGGAGCATAACACTGAGTCTGCAAAGTTCTCTGTCTTTCCCTCTGCCCCAGCAGTCATCAGATCTTGGGAGGAGCTGCTGCTGTTGTTGTTGTTTCTTACTGGTGGGGAAGGCAGGGAGGAGAGAGACAATTCAGACAAGGAAGAAGCAACCACTCTCAGCTGCAAGGGGGGGAAAGATGAGTGCACACGCCCTGATGGAATTCACCCTCCTTTCCCTTCCCCTCAGAGCCCAGACTGGCCACATCTTCTTGGGATGAATTGCCCTCACTCTCCCCTCCCCACTGGTAAGCAGCAGCAGTATACTTTCTCAGGCCTTGAAAGCTGCTAAGATTTTTTGATGGAGCACAAAAGGCTAAAGAACATCCTCCCCATACTCCCCTTGCAAAGAGAGACACATGCACACTTAAGCCATACTTATACATACATAGGTCAACAACAGGATGCTGCCCACTGTCTGTGCTGACACAAGGGCCACCAGCCATGACTGAACATGCCAGACTTGTCCCTCAGGCATTATGGGAGGAAACACCATCTGAAATCACTTTGCACACTCCCTGGGTCATTATTTGGAAGATCTTCTCCCATTTATTAGTAAGAGGAGGATGTGTGTGTTCTCCAAGCTTAAGTCGGACTAGGTGATTTTCAAAGGAAGAATTTATTTTATTTCAATTTTATTTTTTTGAGTATGTACTCTGATGTTTACCAAAGGGCAAAATTTCCATATTGGGCAGTGCCCAGCAGGTTTTGGATTACACATTAAACAAAATGCTTATGCTTTAACAATCCAAAGTATGGAGGGTTTTGGCTCCCAGGTTCCTGGAGAGGTCAGGCATTCTTCTTTGGAACACTGAAAACATGGAATGGATGAGCAGATTCAACACACACTTTCACAATATGCTTGCACACATGGCTGGGGAAATAAGAGCTGAGACCCTACATCAAGAAGACCAAGTGTAACTTTACACTCACAAAAGGCCTTACTGCACTCCGAAGAAAAACGGTAAGGGAGCAGGAACATTCTGCCTTCTGTGCTGCCTTGCCACATGACATCATCATTTTTTCATTTTGGTCCCATGGAGGACTGAGGTAAAACCACATCTTTTTGCTAACCAGAAAAACCTGTTAGTAATAATAATAATAATAATAAAATTTATTTATATCCCGCCCCTCTGCGAGCAATCGGGGCGGCTTACAACAATAAAATAATACACAGTATAAAACAGCTCAAAATCCCTTCCCCCCCTTAAAACATTATTAAATTAATACAATTTAAAATCAATATATAATACAGTTTATTAAAAACCCTCTACACTGTTATAGCACTACGGTTGGCCCTTGTAAGACTGTAATTTGATGGCTATATCCTGTATATGGTTGTCGTGAATAACATGGAACTGGTATTTATGTGAACAAGCATCCATCCCAGAGAGATATGCATTTTATAAAGTCCTTACTGTCAAGAATTCCTTCTAGTGATTTATTGAAATCTACTCTCCTGTAACTTCAGACCATTGTCCTGTCCTGAGCTATGCTCTCAACCAGTTGCAGTGGCAGCTCACTCAAGTAATCATGTTTGGAACTGAGCAGGGTGGGCTTAGGTTTCTACCCATGTACAGAATTCAGACATGGATACAGAAATTATATATAGAGAAGATTATACTTGATTTCACAGTCTCCCAGGTGATACTGATTGCAGTTGAGCCCATCAATAGTTCATGAAAGTGGGAAAACTACAAATATAAGACTTCTATTTATTTATTTATTTATTTACCTGAGAGAACACTTCTCTAGGTATTTGTAGGTCCTCCAGTGTGACTCTATGGTCAACTTCCAGCAGATGCATACCATAGAATCGTGCTGAAGGACTTAGAAAATGCCTAGTGAGAACATATTTAGTCATCCACAAATAATCAAATCCATGAATGTTTAACCAACAAATGTGGAGGGATGACTGTATATTCCACTTTAACTGCCATTGCAACACCCTGCAGAATTCTGGGATTTGCAATTTAGTGAGGTCCAAGAGTTCTCTGGCTGACTATTCTCAATGCCCCTTCCTAAACTGCAAATCCCAGGATTCCATAGGATGCTGTCATGTCAGTTAAAATGGAATATAGCAGTATAATAGTGTAGTGTGATAAGGATCTAGTGAGATATGGTTGGATACTCTTCCAACCAGTGTCACTTATTGTAATTGCGCTGCTGTGATCTTATCTATGGTGCACAATGCACAATTTCAATTACTATTACTGTAACTATTATTATTAACCTGCCCTTTCTCATCAGAACTAAGAGTTTGGCTTGCAACCTCCACAGTTAAAACCACAAATGACAAACACCTAAAATCACAAATCAAAACCCACAAATGACACATATCTAAAATCACAAATTATCATGTCTGCTAAAATACGATACAATATAAGCAATACTGTACAAACAAGCTGCTGTCAGAGACAAATTAAACCCTTGCTTATTCCTTGAATGGTTGTGCAAACAGATGCATTTTTAATTGGAACTTGAAATAGAAAAGTTTCTGGGACAACTTGCTCATGGATGGAAGGGCGTTCCATAACCAGGTGCCACTACCGAGGGAGCCCTGCCATATGTGGAAGCCCTACAGGTTACTGCATAAATCTGTTGGACTACAATGCTGGCTGGTCTGGAAATTGAAGCCCAACACCTCTGTAGGGTGCTAGGTTGGGGAAGACTGGTGTAGACCATGTTCTAATTCCCACCTGATGTCTCTGGGAAGTGCAGAAAGAAGATGCAAATACAATTTCACTCTCCAAACCATTCTCTCTGGAATACTGTTTCTGATTCTGGAAGCAATAGGTAACCCTCATGAGGACCAGTATCCTAGGTATTTGGAGAGCCTTATCTGCCAAAAGACTTGTCTCTTCTTCCATGAAGCAGCCTTCTCCTCCAGTCTTTTTAGCTGGGCCAATCACCCTTTCACAGACTAATCTCCCTCACAGGGTTATGATGATAAAATGAGAACTTTGGAGGAGAGGTGGGAGATCAATGTAACGTGCATTTGTACAAGGGCAGAGAGATGTATTCTTCTTCTTTTTTTAAGTTGCATAAGTAGCATACCCTCCAACAGATGAAAAGTAGGACACCTACAGCCAAGGAGCATCAGAGTGTGGTCAACATGACAAAACTTATGAACGAGAAAGTTTGGGCAAGGACAAGAAAGACTAGGAGAGGCTGCAGCAGTTTGCTTTTGCCTGAGCCTACTGGGAAGGGCAAGGTTCTGGCCCCTCTTCTCCTCACCTCATTGCTGAGTGAATCAAGTGTAAAATATATTTGCACTATGAACTGAGTTGGCTGCAATATAAGTAGACCAAGGACAAAGGGCAAAAGCGGGAAAAGGTGAGAGAAACCTGGACATTTTATAAGCAGCTGAAAAAATGGGATGACAGAGAATGAATATGAACCAGGACAGTTGGTAGCTATGAGGTCACTCCCATTCATTTCACAGGGGCCTACTCAGGAGTATTGCCCTTTGTTCCTACATCCAGCTAAAGTCTGCCTCGAAGCAAGTTGGAGGTTTTGCTAACGACAAGGCAGGATGGGACATGTTTTATGGGGGTGCCAAAGGTACTCCATCCTGGCTGGCTTCATCTGCCAGCTGCTCCATAGGTATTCAGCAGACCCAGCAAGCTAAGACTCCTTGAGATGGCTGGTTGTTGACTTATGCTCGGAATGTGGTTGTCCAAACCTTTGAAAGGGGAGGAAGGTAATCCGCTGTGGGAGAATGACACCCCTTCTCCAAATTCCAATTCACCTCCAGTGGGGAAGGTCTTTTGCCTCTTTAGGCTTCATTTCACATACAGGTAAACGTTTGCGCTCCCAAGCTTTGAGCTGGGCCGGTTGTGTAAGACAGAGAAGCAGTGGTATCCTGCTACCACCACCCTTGTTGAAGTTTTAAATGCCCACCTGAAGTTTTAAATTACTGCATTGCTAGAAGTTTGAAGGAAAATTGCATGTGGGAAGGCAGAATTCTTCACAGAATCATAGAGTTGGAAGAGACCACAAGGGCCATCCAGTCCAACCCCATTCTGCCATGCAGGAATACCCAATCAAAGCACCCCCGAGAGATGGACATCCAGCCTCTGTTTAAAAACCTCCAAAGAAGGAGATTCCACCACACTCCAAGGCAGCGCATTCCACTGTTGAACAGCTCTTTTGTCAGGAAGTTCTTCCTAATGTTTAGACAGCAAGCATAGGGCCAACCAAAAGCTGCAACCATGTTGCTTTGACTGGCCAGCTGCCCACTTTAAGCCTCTAAATGTGGCTTGTTTGTTCTATGCTATATAGCTATAGATATAGATAATACAGATATATATAGAATGAGTGCTGTTTTCTTGGCTGTGGTACATCCCCAGGTCTTTGATGTCCCTTTTCTGCTCATCTCCAACTTCTGTTCAGGGTGGGTACCCCTCTACCCCACCCCACAGGCGCTTCTGCCTCGTGTTTCACTCTTTCTTCAACCTCTTTTGTAGCAATTCAAACAAACTACAGGTGCTGTGCATTGCCCCAAAAACCACAACAACCGGTGGCCTGCCCTGGACACACACAAAAAAACATTCATTGCAGAGACTGGGAGGAATTCTAAGCTGTTCAGTCAAAAGGTATTTGAAAATAAAAATAAAGGACCATTATTTATCTAGTGTTGATAGTTGGGGCAAAATATTGCTGAAATAGAAAAGACAACTTTGATGTGCAGGCAAACTACAGGTGACCACAGATATACCCCTTCCTCCCGTTCCCCGATGCATGGTCTCTTTCTTTAGAAAAGGGTGTCATCGCATGCAAATCACGATGAAATTAGATAGAAAGCAGGGAGGGGGGGAACAGGGAACAGGTGGATCCGGACCAGAGCCCACCTGAGATCCTGTTTTAAATGCCAGTACTAAGCCTTGGAACCAGGCAAAACAGAGTTGGGCTGAGGATGTTCCTGAGTCCCTGAGCTCACCCCCATCAGAGCATAAAAAGCAGACATATCTCTCTGGGATGGATGCTTGTTCACATAAATACCAGTTCCATGTTATTCACGACAACCATATACAGGATATAGCCATCAAATTACAGTCTTACAAACATTATGAAAAACTTTAAAAATCTCAGTTGGGTCTATGAAATATAAAACAATAAGCATTTAAACAAAAGTAACAAGAATGTTTAATAATAAATACAGCACAATGTTACATAATACATTCAAGTTAATCCAAATATATTTATCACAAGTTCCCACACAGGACGTTATCCTTGAAATCTAGTCAAAGTTTGGCTGCTTTCGCCGTGAGTCTGGCAGTATTAAACATGACAAACTTGGCTGTATTTGATAGCAAACACAGTTTTCTCCAGGTCATTTTGGTTAACTAGTTCTAAACATCTACTTGAGAACTTATCTCTTGTGGTTTTATATAGCCTACAATATAGCATATAGTGTATGGTGTCTTCGGTGTCCCCACTTCCACAGATGGAAACATGCTGCTCCCTGGAGATGTGTTTATATTACCCTTCAATGCAATTAGTTTTCATTGTCTGGAATCGTAGGGCTTTAAGAGCCCTATGAAGAAAAGTTTGAGTAATTTCTGACAAATCTTTCTCCTCTCCAAAACATATCTTTAGAAAGGGGAAACTAGAAGAAAACTTTAATAGCATCAGTATCCCACAAAGCATAGTATTCTTGCATACTTTCTTTAATAAGTTTCCTACTATGCTGTATATCACAAGATTTTAGTGCTTAGGGTCCAGGCCAAATTTCTTCAAATTTGCCTCATATTCTGATAGCCATGGATTTTTATAAATAGAACCTTTTTCACATATAAATACCAGAGCTCAGAAAGATGACGTTGGGGGACTACAATGCCCAGAATCTCCCATAATGCTGGCTAGAAGATTTTGGTGGTTGTAGGATTTTAGTTTTTGTAGCTGATAGAAATAGAATCAACTCATTCAACATGTGTTGTTGGAGAAGAGTGCGGAGGATCCCACGGACAGCCAAAAAGGACACACAAATGGGTCTTAGAACAGCTCAAGCCAGAGCTCTCACTAGAAGCCGAGATGACTAAAAATTGAGGCAGTCATATTTTGGCCACATCATAAGAAGGCTCACTGGAAAAGTCAAGAATGCTAGGGAAGGTGGAGAGGAAAGGAAAGGAAGGAAGATTGCACACCAGATGGATAGATTCAATCGGAGAGGCCATGGGCCTGAACCTGCAAGACCTGAGCAGGGCAATGGTAGACAGGGGGGTTTGGAAGTGTCTCATTCATGAAGTTACCATGAGTTGAAGTTGACTCGAAGGCAGTTAACAACAACAACAAGTTCCAAAAGGTTAATGGCTAGAATCCTGTTGGGAACGTATATGTCTTCATAAGTGGACTTATGCAGGATTTAGAACTGCACAGTTGCGTAAGATCCACAGCCAGTAGAAGGCTGCTCTTACATGACTACACAGCAGAGCCAGCAAAGTTCCTGATGCACGATGGTACACAATGTGTGATAGGACCAATGCACAATGGTGCAATGCACAATAGGGCCAATGCTCAATGGGCAGTCTTGCTGGTGTCCCTTTAAGTGTCTTCACAATACAGTAATGGGCTGAATCCCATTACAAGGTCTTTAGCCTTCTCTGCCAAAGAGCGAGGTGTGTCATTCCCTTCCTCTCAGACTGAGAGAGGAAGATTTGCCTTAGGTTACCTTGTGCCTTTCCATGGCTGAGTGAGAATTTGAATGCTGCTCCCCTGGAGTCTTAAGTCCAATATTCAAACCACTACACCATTCTGGCTCTCAATATTTCTTCAGAGGTGGTTTGCCATTGTTGTCCTGGCTGAGAGAGTGTGGCCTACCCAGGCTGAGAGAGTGTGACTTGCCCAAGGTCACCCAGTGGATCTCCATGGCTGAGCAAGGATTTGAACTGTGTTCTCCCAGAGTCCTAGGCGAATGCTGAAACCACTACACCATGCTGGCCCTTGGAGGAAATTGACTGGGGTTTAACTCAAACACATTTCAGTCCCTGTTTCAGATGGCAAGTATCAAAATGGAAATATGTGGAGGAACAGTAGAAAAAGTCTGACCAGGGAACAGCTCCATCTTGCTCTTCCTCTGCACGCGAGATGGGCAATTTTTCTCCCCAGTGCACGTGCATCGCACGTCTGCCCGGTTATGGGTCTTTCTCCTGGGGACAAAATACCTTTTGTTCCAGATGGAGAGTTGAATGGCAGGCAGGCAACTGATACAATCGCTCCAGGCCCGTGGGACCGATAACTCCACACAACGGCCTCCGCTGGTTGCCTTGTTTGTTCTTCCCATGGAGGGAAGGGCTCAATTCTCCGGCAAAGAAGCCAGGCTGCGATTGTGTGTCTTTAATAAGAGGCTCTCGCTCATTCTCAGTTTACAAATAAAAACAAAAGCCATTGGTGATATGATCGCAGGCATGGCTCCAACACACACACACACCGCTTCAGTGTTTTTCCTTTCTTTCAAATGCTGGGGCAGGGTAGCCGTTCCCATACCCTCCAGAATTTCACAGATGAAAAGCAGGACATGTGTAGCCAAGCCACATCAGAGTATGGTCAAGATGGCAAATGTTATTAATGAGGAAGAACACACAAAGCTAGGAGACACTGGTGCAGTTTGCTTTTGCCTGACCCTTCTGGAAAGAGCAAGATTCTGTCCTTTCCTCACCTCTCTTCCTTGCTGCATTGAGTGCAAACTATTCTTCCACTTTGAACTCTGTTTACATGAATGGTAGCAACCTGGGAACAAGTGGGGAAAGTGGAAGGGAGAGAGAGAAACTGGGACATTTTAAAAACAGGTGAAAAAGCAGGAAGGTAGAGGATTAATTGGGACTCTCCCTGCCAAACTGGGACAGTTGGACAATATGCATTCCTGGTAGAAATGAGAACGAGTCTCACTACATCCCTTTCCCTGATCATAGTACTCTCCCTCACAGTCCCCATGCACTCGTGGGGTTCTAGGCTGAGTTTGGAATACAAGTCGCCTCCTGTATCCACGGGGGACATGTTCCCGGACTTACCATTTATAAGTGAAACGGTGGATAATAGCAAACTGCCAAAGAATACCATAGAATTGCACTGGAGGACCTCTAGGCATATGGAGGTTCTCCAGCACAACTCTATGAACAACTTCCAGCAAAAGCTGACCATAGAGTTACACTCCAGACCTCCAAATGCCTAGAGAGACTTTTCCCCACCAACCATGGTTAAATGAAACTGCAATTACCCATACCGTGGATACGGGGGTGCTGGTGGAGGGACAACTTCAGCTTCCAAAGGCTCGAGCTCACCAGCTTGACCAACAGTCCTGAATTCTGGGAGTTGGAGTCCAAAACATCTGGAGGACCACAAGTGTGGGAACCACTGAGTTACATACTACAAGGCAATTATGTTGCCCATTAATGCCCAAGTTCTAATATATCCCTAACCCAAAAACAATTAACCCTAAATTATTTTAAAACCCTAGAATCATAGAGCTGGAAGGGATCTCAAGGGCCATGTATTCCAGCCCCCTGCCATGAAGGAATACACATCTAAAACGCTCCCGAAAGATGCCCATCAAACCTCTGCACACCCGCGCTATGCCCCTGGAATGGCTGAAGGATGGTGTTGTCTGATAATTTTGCTGGTTTGTGTTCTCATCACGATCTTCTGACATATTTTTTTTCCACGTGTGTGGTAAAGTCCCTAGTCTCTGGAGCAGCAGAAAACAAGCTGGCTCCATCTTCTACGTATCTGTGGCTGAACTACTTCTTTTCTAAATTCAAAATGCCTGTTCACCATTTCCCCTTCTCTTCCCCCCGCCCCATACCAATCCCTACCCCATATTGATCTATCCAAACAGTATGCTTGATTTGCATCTGTTCTGTAATAAAAATAATTAGATGCATCATGAGATCGAACATTTTTACACTATCAATTGCTCTGATCAATTTCCTGCAGACACACCCTCATTCAGAAGCGCTTTAAAAACAAGCTAAGGCTGGTTAAATGAACAGCC
This sequence comes from Gambelia wislizenii, assembly GCA_030847615.1. Lineage (NCBI taxonomy): Eukaryota > Metazoa > Chordata > Lepidosauria > Squamata > Crotaphytidae > Gambelia > Gambelia wislizenii. The sequence goes on from JAUMIR010000007.1 coordinate 40,415,718, forward strand.
CAGAACAGGGAGGTCTGTAGAAAGGATTCTTAAAGTGAAAAACAAAAAGAGGGGGGCATTCATCAAAACACAAAATTCTTCTATCCTTTGCAAAATGCTGGAGGATATCTTTCTTTGCCATGTAGAATGAGGAACATGCACCTTTGCTTAATTCATTCTTACGCACACGCGCACAAGAGGATTTCATTTCTGAATTCTTGAATTATTCATTCAAAGGATTTCTTCCTGCTGGGCAAAACTATGAGAGGTTTTGTGCATTTTTCCCCCCAGTGGTTTTTCACATTTCTGGGACTCATTTGTGAAAAAAATTGCTGGCACAAAAAGCTTGGGTTTTGAGCAAGGAACTTGAGTTTTACACAAAACAATGTGTTTTCGTCAAAGAGAAGATACTGCATTTGACATTTTGTGCACTAACCAAGATATGTACACAAGGGTTTGTGTTTGTTTTGTTTTTTTGCACTAACAAATATTTTGATATAAAAATTACTAAAAGGGGAGAGGGGGACTCCATGTGAATTAACTGTTTTCTTGGTGGAATGTCTTGATGTAGCAAGATAGCATTTCTCATCAAGGCTGAGAAAATTTGCATATATTCTTTACATCCTTCAAAGATAAACATAATTCACTTGAGGAACTCACTACCACAAGATGCAACAATGTTCACTGACAGAGGTAGCTTTAGAAAACAACAACCCCACCTCAGTATAAAAGGAGACTGAATGGGAGCTCTTCCCTGGCTTAGACAAAATCTGATCCAGGAAAGGATTCAAGAGTAGAAATGTTTGCTTTGTGTTTGACAGAGCTGTGGAAAAGCCCTTTCTTTTACTACAACGGGGGCCTCTAGGTCCCACTTTTATGGCTTCTGACCCCCTCACTGTCTCGGTCATCAGCTTCGACTTCAGATGGCATCTCTCCTTTCAATGATTGTCTTAAAGCAGTAATGGACTGGATGAGGAAAAACAAATTGAGACTGAATCCAGACAAAACGGAGGTACTAACAGTTACAGGCCCGAAACCAGGTCTGGGAATACAACTCCCAGTCCTGGATGGAACTACACTCTCCTCCAAAGACTGTGTTCATAGTCTGGGGGTGCTCCTGGACCCAACGCTCCAGATGTCTAATCAGGTAAACGCGACGGTCAGGAGTGCCTGTTATCAACTTTGGCTGATACGCCAGCTGCGCCCTTTCCTGGAAACTAGGGACCTCGAAACTGTGGTACATGCACTGGTAACCTCCCGTCTGGATTTCTGTAATGCGCTCTACATGGGGCTACCCTTGTGCTTGACTCGGAAACTTCAACTAGTTCAGAACATGGCAGCCAGGTTGATTTCTGGTGTTTCCAGAAGAGAGCATATAACACCTGTGCTAAAAGCTCTCCACTGGCTGCCTATTAGTTTCCGGGCACAGTACAAGGTGTTGGTTATAACCTTTAAAGCCCTGCATGGTTTGGGTCCAACTTATCTCCGGGACCGCCTCCTTCCGTACGACCCTCCCTGCGCACTTCGGTCCTCTGGGAGGAATCTGTTACAGCCTATGAAAACAAGGCTGTCGGTGACCTCCCAGAGGGCCTTCTCCGCTGCTGCTCCCAGATTATGGAATGGCCTGCCGGACAAGATCCGTCTTATTACCACCTTAGACAGCTTTCAAAAAGCTGTCAAGACGGATCTTTTCCGGCAGGCCTTTCCTGAATAACTATCCCGGCCCAAGACTCGGCTGTCCTCCCTGAGCTGTAATCAGATTTTTTTTTTAAAAAAAAACAACTATTGTATGTTTTAATCTTTTCTAATTTATATATTTTTAATTTACTGTATGTTTTTAATCTTTTATAGTTTAATATTATTTTAAGGGGGGTGGGCTAGGGTACTGGGACTATGGAGTTTTTATATTGTAAGCCGCCCCGATTGCGTTGCAGAGGGGCGGGATAGAAATAAAATTTTATTATTATTATTATTATTATTATTCCCCAAAGCCCTCAACAATCCCAATTTAAAATGTTGGTATAATTGTTATATTGTTTGTTTATTTAATAGCCTTCCTTTTTTCCAATACAGGATAGGGGGTGGTGTACAACCATTTGAAACAAAGTTTTTGTGCCCTAAATCTGCACTAAAATCCCCCCAAATGCATCAAAACATGCAAAAAATACCCTATCCACCCCCACAAGCACCACATAAACCTGCACTATTCCCAAATACCTCCATTTGCCTCTGCAGTCTCTCTCAAAATGGTGACAGAAACTGATAGGATGCCACGTCCTGTTGCCATTTTGAGAAGTACTGAACAGGAAAATAAAGGTACTGGGGCTTGCTGTGGTGTGTGTGTGTGTGTGTGTGTGTGTGTGTAGCCCATGAAGGATATGAGGAGGGGAATTGGCTCCTGTCCCCCACACAATCGCCCACCCTTGGAATCCAGCTTCTGGAAGCCATGCGGACAGGAGAATCCTGGGAACTGTAGTCCTGTTTTCAAGCTGTGGCATTTTGGTCTCTGAAGGTCGAAGTTCTGGAGCCTGGAATAAGACGTCTCAGGAGCAGCAACAGCATCCCAATTGATTTCATTGGCCATTAAGTATTGATTCACAAAGAAAACCACGACCCCTCTCCCCCTGGGCATGAATATGTGTGCTATGCACACTTGCAGGGGCACTGGGAGATTAAACACAAGGCTTGGCCCAGCTTTGCACAGGTGCTCAGACCCAACCAGATTTTTTTTAGTGCCCCTTCTGGTCCAGGTTATTGTTGTGCATTGCTGGAATGATAAGGCAAGACAAATGGCCTATTGACTCCATAGCCTTGCATTTCTTTGGCAGAGTAAATATTTGATCTCAAGGGAGAGGGTGGCTGTCCCTCTTCCCCCACCTCCCTCTCTCCCACTACACTCTTTGCTTTGCGCTGAGCTTTAATGAGCCCCTGAGTGCTGGATAAAAGCTGATTCCAAGGAACACCTGTGCGGGTTGCCCGCTCTCATTTCCCTATGCAAACTCACCTTTGGTAAAGTTAAGTACGAGGCCGTGGCCACTGTAGCAGCAACAGCAGCAGCAGCATCCTTCAGAGTCACTGCTGCACTTTTTAAAGGGTTGAGCATCTTTAGACTCAGCAGTGGCAATGCACATCTGGAGAACCACAGAGAATGGTGTGTTTGTTTCTCATCCTGCCTTTCTCTTCCTGTTCTTTTCAGTTTTATACTGGGTTAAAATAAACTAACCTTGGCAGCTGTTACAGGTCTCCCCCAGTATCCGCAGATCTAATATCTGCGGTTTCAGTTATCTGAGGGACACAAAATAGAGGATACATACCCTATTTTAATAGCCTTCCTTTTCCCCAATTTAATAGCCTTTCTTTTCCCAATACAGGTGGTGTACAACCATTTGAAACAAATGGTTGTTTCAAAACTTTATGGTAACTTAATAAAAACTTAACGGTTGTTTCAAAACTTTATGGAAACTTTATGGTATGTCCTTAAGATAACATACCATAAAGTTGCACTGGAAAAATGCCTAGAGAGACATCCTCTCTAGGCAACTTCTAGGTCCTCCAATGCAAAGAAAGCCCCAGATTTTGTTCCGGTTCTTTCAGGTTTTATTTTGGAGATCCAGACATGGTTTGTTATCTTCTGTCAGCCCCGGTACGATCAGACAATTGTCCTCTGGGGCCAGTAGCCCTATGGACTCAACTATCTGACTCCTTCACTATGGAGTCCAAACAACAACTTCAGCTTACAAATAGGGTTGCCATCTTGAATACAGGATGGGGCACCTGTACCTTTAATGGTTAAGAGATCCTGGGTCAGGAAGAGGTACCGTCAGCTTCTGCCTGGTGGAATTTCGGTACTTCTCTTGCCTCCCCCACCCACCCCAAAACCCCACCATATATCTGCTACTGCAGTCCGCCTCACCGTAGCTTTTTCCTGACCAGTGGAGAGCAAGGAAGGGGTGGAGAGAAGCATCCATAAAATCATAGAATCATAGAGCTGGAAGAGGCCACAAGGGCCATCCAGTCCAATCCCATTCTGCCCAGCAGAAATACACAATCAAATGTTACTGCAGCTCAGGGATGGGCATAATGGACCATCATGCGGACCTTGAATCCTACCGTTATGGCTCCTGAAGCCCTCTGCTGTTGTTTCAAAGCCTACAGCATCTGATATTCATTGGCGATCTCCCATCACAATATTAACCAGAGTTGACCCTGCTTTGCTTCCAAGATCAGACAGGATCTGGTGCCGTTAGGGTATTTAGGAGCTTGCTTGGGTCTGTCTACGTGGTGAAAAAACTCCTCATGGAATTCATGGGGAATTGCATCTGTCTTAATGAAGTTCCACACTGAATCGCAGTATTTGGAAGCAGGGGCAAAAACTACGCCAGAAAAGACTTTGGGTCTTTTTGGTAATTTTTTTTTTTTAAAGTGCAGTTGAAATGCACACTCCCACTTGTTAGGACAACCGAATCGCATTGCTGCACATTCCCAAAGCAGATAGCTGATTGGTCGGACATGTGTGGGGGTGGAGCTTGCTAACAAGGCAGCACCCAGAACCGCCATGTTGGATTTTCGCCTTTGTGATCATGGGCTGAGGTAATGAAACAGCCTTTCTTTCTTTCTTTCTTTCTTTCTTTCTTTCTTTCTTTCTTTCTTTTTTGGTTTTTTTTTTCTTTTGCTTATTTAAAGCAGAAAATCGCTCTTCCATACCTTGGATTTAGTTTTTTAAAAAATACTGTTTGGCAGCGGCAAACTGGGGAGAATAAAACGGCAAGTAATTCACTCATGACCACCATCTTGATTCACTGGTATGCCCATTCGAGCAGCAAGCATGGATAGCTTTGCACACCAGCGATCTTTAAAAAAAATGTGGAGACAAATGAAAGCTGCTGTGAATTGGCGTTAGTGTGCATCAGTCCACATTTTATTTCCTTGTATAGATGGGTGTTTAAGCCTTTGGTAATAGAAGCCATGAGATCCTGTGATGCTGAAGGAGATATAATATAATATAATATAATATACCAATGGGAAAGGCAGGATTTATAACAAAATTAGGGAGCATAGAAGACAGAAGGAAGCCCCTGAAAGGGTTCATTACCCCCACCCCCTGTTTAAATACTTGCCACAAGTAACAAAAGAATAACTACTTCTTGATTTATATTTCACCCTGAAGAATACAGATGGTGCTCTAAATGATTTATCATAATGAAGCCTTCACTCTTAACACATGCGAAAGGTTGTGGGTTTCATGTGAACTTATTGTTTAAGAGAGAATAATGGGGCAAGGAACCATTCTCTATCACTGCCAGCAAAAACTGGCTCCAGCGTAGAATCTACTCATCTGAAGTAATAGATCAGCTCCTTATCTTTTAATCTAGCCAATATTATAAAGCTGGCAAAGAAAGAAAACTCCAGATGTAAAACTTCCTAGTATCATGTCAGTCAGCAAAGCTGAAGGGGGTGGGAGGGTGGGGATTAAGAGAAACAATTTCGTATATATGTGTGTGTGTGTGTGTGTGTGTGTAATTTTTTTTACACACACACACCCCAGAATTGAAATAAACCCAGGTAGGATTGCCAGCTTTTCTTTTTTTTAGAAAACTGCTCTCTGCTCTTCTGCTTCCAACACAATTTGATCGGTAGACCTTAGGAGGTGACCCTGCGATGCCATGGCAAGAGCAGGGCAAGTTAATTTTGTGTGGGTCAGTTGACAACTTCCTTCAAGTTAATAAATTAGGGATGCAAATCTTTGCATTTCTCACCCTCAGAATCAGGAATGAATACTCCCCCTTCCCTCCCTGAATCTTGCTGCTATACAAATATATGCAGAGATTTGCAGAGTTTTTGAGTGTATTTTACACTTCAAGAAACTCTTTCAGAGAATTTTTTTGTGTAGAAATATGCATGGTTTTTTCTGCAAAGGATACATGGTTTTTTTGCCCAAAATATCCTGCTTCTTATAGGTGGAAAACACGTTTTCTTCACAAAAATGTGTTTTATGTTCAGAGAAACAGATGTTCATCCTGCACAAAAATGAGCCAATGAAGCCACTGCAGGATTTAATCCAAATTTTGAAAGTATTTTCCAGGGTGCAAGACCTACTTTGGGAAGAGTGTTCAGCACCTTGGACAGCTCCTGTGCAGTTTGGACTAAAATACAGATCAGATTTGTCATCCCCACTGACATGGGAGCCATCAGCTGGAGCTGCTTGTATTTACACATCCTCATCCTCCTGGGGGGGGGGGAATCCTCTGTCATCTTTTGCATAACATTTACATATACTTAGCTAAATAGCAGAGGCTCTACAAAAACGTATTACTGAATTGCAAAGATGGGTATTGGGATACCAACAAGAGTGCCCATGCACACTGGTGTGCAGTGAACACACCAAGTTCCAACTTGGCCACACAGTAACATAACAGCAGCCCTCTTCTGAATACAGACATTATAAAACTGACCATTTCTAACTCCTGCCTATGTAAATCCACTTACGAAGACATAACTCCAGCGTCTCTCTGGCTTTTCTTCACAAACAAAGATTCAGGAAGGACTCATCCCACGCTTTCTGCAAGCGCGCTGATGACTAAAAAGGCCAATCCGAGATAAACAAGTCCGGTTGCAGAAAGCACAGCAGAAGGTCTCCTTGGGTGATGTTTTTGGGTTGTGATTCTTTCTGCGTTGTCATTTCTCTTCAAGACTTGTTCAGTGTGAGTTCTCAAATAAGGCTGCAGCATTGTGGATAGTGCGTCTCCATGCCTCCCGATGTGAGGCCAGAGCAGACCATTGTTGGTGATCAATTTGGCCAAGCCTGAGATGTTGTTTCAGGGAGTCCTTGCATCACTTTTTTGGAACGCCCCTCTTACGCTGACCCGTGGCGAGTTCACCGTAAAGTACTATTTTTAGGAGGCGATGGTCCTCCATCCTAGAAATGTGCCCTGCCCAGCGCAGCTGTGTTCTCAATAACTCCAGTACAGGATTAATACATTACATCTTGCTCTTTCCTAGCCTGGGACTCACAGAGGCCTAAAAGGGTTAAAGCAGTGATTCCCAAATGCTGGTCCTCCAGGTGTTTTGGACTTCAGCTCCCAGAAGCCCTAGCTGGTTTGGCCAACTGTCAGGAATTCTGGGTGCTGAAGTCCAAAACATCTGGAGGACCAAAGTTTGGGAACCACTGAGATAGAGTTTTAAAATACATATCTCACAAAAAAAAAAAATCAAAAGTATATTTAACTGACAATAGAATTAAAACGATCAGTAAAAACTTGCCGTTAAAACAAGTTCATGGAATAAGACAATTCCACAGAGCCACATTTAGTGTACTTAAGGAGCTCATCATGTCGTTGAGGATACAATGGACCCTCAGTATCTGCTGGGGTTTGGTTCCAGGACCCCCATGGATACCAAAATCCGTGGATGCTCAAGTCCCATTATATACAATGGTGTAGCAAAATGGTGTCCCTTATATAACATGGCAAAATCAAGGTTTGTATTTTGAATTTTAAAACAAACATCTTTTCAACCATGAATGGTGGACTCTGTGGATGCCAAATCCATGGATACGGAGAGCCAACTGTACAATACACTATATTCTGTATTATCTAATATAGAAAGCACTAAGGATGTTTTTCTGGCAAGGGGGGACACACCTGAAGCAAAGCTTAGAATTGGTAGCCACTGATAGCAGAATAGATGAAGTTAAATATTTGCTGTATAGCACAGCTAACTGTGCTGCTTACGAGCATTAGATTCCTGGTATACAGAGTTGAGATTTGAGGAGATAATTTAAGGGCTTCTGCTATTTGTCCATTTTGTCTGTGTGGGAAATACTCTCTTGAGTAGGAGAGGCCTTGGTTCCCTTTGTGACCTTTTGGCTATAGAACTAGAACTCCAGGGGAACAGGGTTCAAATCCTTGCTCAGCCCTGGAAAGCCACTGGGTGACCTTGAGCAACTTACATTCTCACAACCTCAGAGGAAGCGAATGGCAAACCTCCTCTGAAGAATTCTTGCTTAGAAAACCTCAGGAGAAGTTTGCCCTAAGCTGGAGTTGACTTGAAGGCACACGACAACAACAAACCTTTGTTACATTAGCCCAAGCCACAGAGCACATTTCCAGTATGTTTATGAAATCTCTTCTGGAATCAGGGGGAAAAAATAATAGATGTAACCACTTCTCTTTCTTCTTTGACCTTCCCAGTACTGGCATGGGCAGGCAGACAGGAATGCACTCAGTGAAGCCCTTCTTATCTTTCCAGGGCAAAATGCCCACATGCCCTGTTGAATTTCTATCCATCTTATTGCCTCCAGTAGCACAGGAAATCTGTCAAAACTGGGAGTTGGCAATGTTACCTTGTCATCTTCCTTTCATTAGCCCTGTCCTGTTCTCTCAGGTCCTCCATTCTCCATTGCTGTCTTTCTTTAAACTGTGCCTGCCTCTGTTTCCACCCCTCTCCATTTCCCACCTTGTGTTTTTTCCCGTTTTCCACCTGTTTCCACCTTTTCCCACCAACCACCTGCTCTGCAACTCTTTGACTCATATATACAGTGTATTAGGGCACTCAGATGCTCTGCCGAATGCATGTGATAGATGCCAGGGTATGAATGTTTAATCCTCATTTCTAACCCCTTCTCTCCCGACAAAACCACACTTTGCATACTTGGAGAGCTTGAGAATGAGTTTATTCGGCTGTAAAAGAACAAAAGGCAGCTGAACACATTTCACAGCCTTGCCAATTAATTAGATTTTTAACAACGCCTTTTAAAAAAATACAAGACAAATAGCAGATGTCACAATTACTTGGGAGTCAGGACTTCAACATGGCCTTAAATAAATAAAGCACTTGGCTTGCCTCCACAAAATCTTATGCAGATGGTTTTTAGGGTGGTGTTGGGTTGCTTTTATATACATGAAGACAAAGGAAGTGTTGGCAGCAGGTTGCATGGTTGTGACTCAGTTTTAATCCGAATGGGCAGAGAGTTCTGTCATCCCCTCACTCTTATCAGAATTACCTCTGGGAAATAACTTGGCCATCGCATTTCACCTTGCAGCTTCTGCATCTTTTCAAAATACTTCATTGCAAGTTTGGGTTGCCCTCTCCTCTGCCATCTTTGAGAAACTGCTGAGTTGCAGAGATTCTGCAGCTGAAATTTTGCCCCATCTCCAGCATGACAATTTAGGAGGAGAACCAACCCTATCATTAGGCAGGGTAAGGCAACTGCTTCAGGCAGCAGGTGTTTGTGGGGCAGCAATGGCAGCCACCCAACCATTCCTCATTCATGCCAACCCCCTTTGCCTGTTCCCTTTTAGCCAACCTGCTGCCCTCAGACGTGCTGAGCACTTTCCCTTGCTGCCAGTGATAAAATATTATGCAAGTCCTAGTCCAGATGGCATCTATACATAGATTTGTGTGCTAGCAAGGAAGTGGTATGTCCTTTGCCACAATCACCAACATGTTTTAGGCCAGCCTAGTTCATCTATGGAGAAGGTTTCAGCCTGTTTGATTCCTCCTTGTTTACAGCTGCCAACTTTTAAACCAACTATGGACCCTCTACTTTTGATAGCAACCAAATCTGCAGACCAGGGAAGATTATCGACAAGAGACTCACCCATTGATTTCTGTTAAAGGCTTGTTATTAGAATCACAGAGTTGGAAGAGACCACCAGGGCCATCTAGACCAACCCCCTGCCATGCAGGAATACACAAAGCACTCCTGGCAGATGGTTATCCAGCCTCTGTTTAAAAACCTTCAAAGAAGGAGACTCCACCACACTCCCAAGCAGTAACAAATTCTACAGCCAAACAGCTCTTACTGTCAGGGAGTTCTTCCCAATATTTAGGTAGAGTCTCTTTTCCTGGACTTTGAACCCATTGCTCCATGTCTTAGTCTCTGAAGCAGCAGAAAACAAGCTTGCTCCATCCTCAGTATGACATCCTTTCAAATATTTAAAGATGACTATCGTATCACCTCTTCACCTTCTCTTCTCCAGGCTAAACCAACCAACATGCAATATCATGCAATTTATTTATTTATTTATTTATTTGGCAAAATTTGTTCAGAGGGGGTTTACCTTTGTCTTCCTCTGAGGCTGAGAGAGTGGTACTTGCCCAAGGCCACCCAGTGGGTTTCCATGGCCAAGTGGGGATTCAAACCCTGGTCTCTAGAGTTGTAGTCCAAAGCTCAAACCACTATATCGGGCTGTCTCTTCAAGGCATAAGAATATAATAAGTTCCTTTATTCCCACCACTACCATCCTGACCATCTCTGAGACTATTCCTTGCCTGAGAAAATCCAATTAAATTCATGGGGTTGCCATAAGTATGAGAAAAGGTGCCTTTTTGGACTGTCACTCCCAGAAGCCTGGAAGTGGCAATCCAAAAAGAAGAACCCTCCCAAGCCCAGAAGGACTGCCAAGGAATCCCAGGTGCGGTAGGCTCTATTTCAGAGGAAGGAACTGGCAAAACCACCTCTGAGGAGATTCCTTGCCTAAGAAAACCCTATGAAATTCATGGGGCTGCCATAAATCGACAGGTAACTTGAAGCGCATGCACACCCAAAAGCACAATCTAGCTCTGATGAAGGCAAGGTTATGCGAGTTATCTTCCCTCTTGAGTTTAATTATTCAGCTAAGATGCTCGAAGCATTAGTTGCTGCCAAATTTTAGATGGAGAATGAAATTGTAATCCCCACTGGTGGGAAACAACGTATGAAACCTAACCCTGGATTATGGACCATTGTTAGCCATGCCATTGTGGGTTTGCTTCCAAAAGAAGCAAACTCTTTAGCACATTGTGCATTGTTGATGGGTTTCTTGTGAGCATTAATGGATGGATTTCTTCCATTATTCTCCTCAAGTAGGCACCTGATTTAAGTACATTTATACCACAACCCTCATAACTACATGCTCATTTTAATCTTACTGCTGAGTTTTCTAGAATGCAATGCACTTGCCTTGAGGAAAGATTAAATGAAAAGAAAATAAAGGAACAAATTATTACCAGATGCAGGATGGCCAACATTTCACGAAATAAAACTCGCCAATGATTGACTCAGATGCGTCAATGATTTGGGGTGAAGGTAGTTTAGACTCCAAACCATGATTTATCATCCAAATCAAACCATGCATGGTCTGTGTGATTTGTCTCCTCCTCCACCTCCTTCTTGTCATCCCAAACAGTCACCTCTGGAGTAATGTCCCAAACCATGGTTTGTCAATTTCAGTTTTCATGTAAAATGAGGATTTGATTAGACACTAATCTGCAAACAAGTTTCGAAGTGTGGTTTCCAATCCTCGTTTGGTAGCTACTCTTGAACTGTGGTTTGTTGGATTGTATTGGTTCAAACATCACAAATGGTGGCTTGATGTTACTTCTCAAATCATTCGAAAGCCACAGCCTTGGATCTGCAGCTTGTGAAATCACCAGGCAATGGGGTACTTATATGATACATAACTCCAAATCCCCAGCCACCATGGGAGCATAGTCCAAAGAAGTAATGTTTCTAAATTGCACTGTGACCCAATAGAAACACCCATATACCAGTATCTAGTTGTGAAAATTATTCTTGGTTCTGCCACACATCTAGACAATGTAGCTACAGGGTAGCGAAATGAATTATTGGGCCCCCAGCAAGAATTCTGCCCTCCAGTGAAACATCCTTTAATTACGAAATATTCAAGAGTGAGATTCTGAAAATTGTTCACACGTAGAACTCTTGCTAGGGCCTAAATAACCTGAAGCGTCCAGATCTTGGAAGCTAAGCAGAGTCATCCCTAGTTAGTACTTGGATGGGAGATCACCAAGGAATCCCAGGTGTTGTAGGTTCTACTTCAGAGGAAGAAACTGGCAAAACTACCTCTGAGGATTCCTTGCCTAAGAAAGCCCCATGAAATTCATGGGGTCACCATAAAACAACAGGCAACTTGAAGGCACACAGACACATAATATATCACAGGACCTAAATCTCCAAAAGGCACCAGATCCTATCTGATCTTGGAAGCTAAGGAGGGTCAGCCCTGGTTAGGACTTGGATGAGAGACAGCCAGTGAATACCAGGTGAAGTTGGCTACGGTATATTTCAGAGGAAGGAACTGGCAAAACCACCTCTGAGAATTTCTTGCCTAAGAAAACCCTAGGAAATATATGGGGTTGCCATAAGTTGACATATGACTCAAAGGCACATACACACAGAGAGAACTCTTGTTATGTTCATCTTCTTTTGGTTATTCTGCTTGCTTCTTTTCTTTAAAGGCCTAAATTCTCTTTCTAAATACCCAACTGAAGTTTTAAGTTACTGCAATACTAGAAATTTGGGAAACGAAGGAGAAATTCATGGCGGAGGAAGGCAGAGTTCTTATTCAAGGAGGCAATGTCCATATTCCCCACCCTATCCCTGTTGCTACAGCCTTGCCTGAAACTCTATCCTTTGAAAGTCGGGAATGGTTAAACCAAGAGTGTGTACAGCTTAAAGCACATTAATCCCAACTGAGTCTAGAAGTGACTCCATGCCCTCTATTACATTCTAAAATGCTTTTTTAAAAAAAAGAGCATCTAGTCCTCATGAATGTCACAGATTAAGGTTGTTTGTTGTTTTAATGATGTCAAAATTTGGCTCCAGTCAATGCTACAGCATATCTAAAAGCATGAGATTTTGCTACACCTGGCCTGACTCATTGGAGGATTGGGCAAGAAGGGAAGGAGATTTAAGCTTCCCTTTTCATAGTCAAGGTCTTTCTTTCCTGCATTTTCCTCCTTTCTCTTCCTCCAGGGAGAAAAGGGATGACCCGTGGCTTCTCCCATATTTCAGAACTTAAAAAAAAAAAAAGGTTTTCTGCATCTATTTTTTTCAAAAGTCCCCGATTATTATTGTTGTTTAAAAAAACAAAGGGACAACAGGATTCTCTTTATCAGGAAATAAAGATATCTGAATAGGAAACACTTTACCCTTTTTCTTACAGAATTTGTAAAACATTTTTTTTTACAGGACTAGGAAATGGAGTGTCTCAACAGCATTTCCAAATTGTACAAAGATTTTAATGAAAGTATTTGCTTCTGTTGTTTTTAAAATACATTATCTCACTTGATTTAAGCCAACAGACCAAACATCCAGTCTTTCTTCATTTGAGTTCAGTGGCTAGTAAGCTTCCATGAAGTTAGGGGCTCAGTGAACACATCCACTGGGTCTTAAAGCCTTGGCTAAATAAGGGTAGAATATATTTTGCTGCAACTTGCTCCAAAGTTCCCTTGGTTGCTAAATACTGTTTCAGCTGTCATATAGTCACGTCTCAGAATTACTTGCGTACACAGGCCCTTTCCCCTGCCAATGTAAGCTGGGTTCTCTGTTATTGCATCAATCTACTGGAAGGGTTGGTCCAAAGAAGGAGGTTTCTGGCCAAGGACTTATCTACATGGGCCATTTACCCCATCTTGTCCCTGTCTTAGAGCTTTGCAGTCCTGACGATGCAGGGCTTTTGCCCCGTTCTGCCCCTGGGCAGTCCTTACAACCCCTAAGACAAAGACAAGGAGAAGACAAGGTTGGGCCTGCTACAGTATTTTTTAAAAATACCTGCTTTAATCTATTCTCACCGGAGAGAAACAGATCGGGCCCCGCATGACCAAAGGAACCTGTCCCAACAGGCCAGCCCATCGCTGCAGCTGCTGGTCTGCCATGTTCTTCCACAGCAGGAAGGAGTCTCACAGGATGTGACCAAGGCTGGTCACATACAGTTGGCCTTGGTGACATGTTGTAGACCAGCTTCCTAGCTTCCGGGAGAGCCAGGGAGACTGAAGCAGTGACAGCTGCAGCGATGGACCAGCCTGTCTGGACTTCCTCCCATTTGGGGGAGAAACAGGACTGACCCTTGGGCAGGATACTCCAGCAGGGAGCTGGTGTATCCTGGCCTGTGTAGATGAGCCCCAACTATCTCATATTTCTGCAGAGTTTTGAACTGATAGGGTCAGTCAGTGGCTGTCTGGTTTCCTCTGCATTTACCATTGACCTAACAGAATTGTCTGTTCTTTACCCACTAGCACATTGCCAACTATTGGTTGCAATGTCATGGAATATTCATTGGCATTCTAACTATGGGGGTTCAAGGGAGCTGGGTATTTTTAGCCTGGAAAAAAAGACGGTTAAGGGGCGATATGATAGCTCTGTTTAAGTATTTGAAGGGGTGTCATGTTGAGGATGGAGCAGACTTGTTTTCTGCTGCTCCAGAGACTGGAACACGGAGCAATGGATGCAAGCTCCAGGAACAAAGATTCCGCCTCAACATTTGGAGGAACTTTCTGACAGTAAAAGCTGTTTGGCAGTGGAACACACTCCCACGGAGAGTGGTGGGGTCTCCTTCCTTGGAGGTCTTTAAACAGAGGCTGGATGGCTATCTGTCAGGGATGCTTTGATCATGATTTCCTGTGTGGCAGGGGTTGGACTGGATGGCCCTCGTGGTCTCGTCCAACTCTGCAATTCTATGATTCTATGATAAGATGAGGTGGAAAATGTGTCAGCAATAGAACACTAAACATAGTGCAGCTGCTGAGATAGAAGAGAAAGGGCAGTTTAGGTGAAAGTGGGGTATATATAGCTAAGAGATGGAGCATCTGCTGTTGGCAAGAAGGAAAGATCAAAGAAAAAGAGACAGGCACCAAAGAAGGACAAATGCTAGAAAGTTTTGGAAGAGGGGGACTCGGGTTAAATAGCTTAAGGATGGAAATAATGTGGGCAGTAATAATGGAAGAGCAGCAATATTCATTCCTTACATTGTTGCTGCATCACTAAAAAGGCTTAAAGTTCAAACAAAGAATTAAAGATGAAAATGAGCTTTAACTAGGTTGTGCATTTAGATGGATATTGTTTCAAAAGCACGTTCAGTTTTCAAGAGGATAGCCATACCAGTCAGTTCCAGCATGACAACAAAGAATCTTCGAGGGTGGTGGCGGATTGTAACAGAGGAATTCTAAAATACAGAAGTTGAAAATGATAATGTTCTTAACTGCAGCCTCAAAAATCTTCCAGCCAGCCAGCTGGGGGATTCTGGGAGCTGTAGTCCAAAAATAATCTTTTCAACCTCTGCCAAATCATATTTAAGATCCCCCAAGCTCATGCTTTCTAGATGTGCTGCGCTATACCTTCCAGGTGTTGTTGTCCAACATATCTGAGGGTAACAGCTTTGGAAGGCTGGCATACAATTCTAGGACAGGGGGATGAACCTGTGCCTCTATTCAAATATACAGCAAAAGTTCCCACAAACCTGAAAGTCCATATCTTGTATTGTCAACTATTCGAACCAGTTTTGATTCACTCCATGCAGCTGTCAGCTTGCATGTGTTAGGTTTCTTGAGCTCACAGCACCATCCAGTGGCTGCGGATTAGAACGTCCTCCCCTGACACAAAAGCCCTGTTTCTGTCCTGAAAACAGCTTAGGGCTTGTTTACATGGGCTAAATACTCCGTCTTGCCCCCATCTCAAAGCCCTGCAGTCCATATGATCCACGGCATTTGGCCCATTCTGCTCCCTGTCAGTCCTCGCCACCCGCAGGGTACATATGGGGCTCAAACAGGAGGGAGGGGGGAAGGCAAGGTAGGGCCTGATACAATGCTGTGAAATAATATGTGGTTTACTCCATTACCACCAACAAACAATGGATTGAGCCCTGCATGTCCACGGGAGCCCATCTGGCAGGCAGGTCCTCACTGCTGCTGGTGGTCTTCCTGGCTCTCCCGGAAAGCAGGAAGCTGGTTGCATGCAGGGGGACTCGGTCACATGTTTGGGGAGCTTCGAAACAGCAAAGAAGGTGGTGGTGGCAGCCGCAGTGATGAACCGGTTTGTCTGTCAGGACTTTGTCCCATTCTGTACAAGGAACAGGGGAACAACAAGCCAAATCTGAGGCCGGGATACACTGGCAGGGAGGCAGCGTAGATGAGCCCTTAGAGAAGGAATCGGGACTTTGTGGACCACTTACCCCCAAGCAAATCCCTGCCTATCTTAGCCCCCATTGACATAACCGTTGAGGGGAGGAAGGGCCAAGGGCCAGAACGGGGACAGGAGAGGAGGGAAGATTGTGATGGCATGGAAGGTTCACAAGCATTTTAACTGATGGTGTCACATGTCAACAGAAGACTACAAACATCACAGTCTCTGTGAGGGAACCAAAATGTCAGTTTGGATGGGAAGAGGAGAAAAATGCAGTCAGTGTGTAGCTGTTGTGCATTGCTGTCAGGAAGGAGAGATAGAGGCTGGCATACAAGGCTCTCAGAGCAGCAGTGAGCCAGGCTAGCAAGGAAATAGAAAAACATGTTTATATGTGTGTGATTACACACTGAGTTGAAATTGTCAGTCAATGGCCAGAAGCTGATTGGTGTCTGCTGCATGTATAAAATTCCCTTATGGAAGTGGATGGCCATTTCTGGTCACTGCAGAACAACTGTATTCAGTTCAATACTGGGGAAGCAGAGTTGCATATGCAGTGCCATTGTGCATGGTTGCACACTGCTCTTGGGCATTCATGTTGGTTATTCATGAATGCGTATGCACATTATGTATGATTGCACATTGTTGTGCAAGTTCATTGGGTTACATGTTGAGTTGGGCAATGTCACAATTCACTAACAAGGGGACATTGCACAACGACCACATATCTCCATGAGCATAAAGTTACATTCCATCTCCACAATGCAAGGTCTTGCTCAAAGTGTAATCAACCAATTCAGGAGACACTTGCTATTTAAAAAAGCCGTAAGGTATGGAAGAAAACCATGCCCGCTGAATCACTAGAGGTCAGTGTTGAGTCTCAGAAGAACATAACGCAGCTTGAACAACAGCCTGTCTTGTGACATTTTGTAAAATATTTGAGATTCATTAAAAGGAACATTCAGGTTTCAGGGATACAGGAAAGTCATTTTCCACATCCAGTTTCATTCTGATCCCACCCATTTTCAACCATGTAAACTGTGCATACTATACATGACACCTAAATTTTATAAACCATGCACTGCAGGAAGTGGGTTGCAATCCGTGAAAACTCTTGCAAAAATAAATCTGTTCATCTTAAAGGTGCCACAAGACTCTTTTTATTGTGCTGCAACAAACAGGTATGGCTATCCTCTTGAAGACTGAACAAGACTTCTGTGGAATCTGAAAGTCAAACAGATTTATGGTGGCTACAGGCCAATGGGGAGGGTTCCAGAAGAGGGGGAAATGTTGATATCACAGGATGTTCACAACAATTCTATGATTCTATGATTCTATGATTCTAACTCATAGCAGAGGAAGCATATGTCAAAAGAAGGCCATTGACAAACAGCTCTGTGAGGAAGGAAAAAAATCAGTTTGGATGCGGAGAGGGTCAAAAATACAGACTGGGCTTAAATGATGTGTACTGTTTTGAGAAACAGTGTTCTGTCCTGTGGTATCCTGAAGACTCTCATCCTTCATTGCTTCACCATTGACATACCGTATCTAGAAGGTCTCCTCCTCCTCCTCTTCCTCCTCCTTGGTGCAGTTTCTGAGGTTGTATTTGCCTATATTTACCTCTGATTAATCTAAGCATCTCTTTTTTATTTATTTAATATTTTTATTCCATTTTCCAATAACAACATAAAACAAATACGAAAAAAGAAAAAACCACTTGTTATTTTTTTAGTGTGTGTATGTGCTTTTGTGAATTTTTGTGTGCGTATTTTTCTTTTTCTTTTTGAATTTCCTGCACGCGTATCTTCTCATGAGAACAGGTGGGATTTCAGTCCAGGAAGTGAACGGAGCTCCAGGGACAGGTTTGGAGATGATGGGACAGGAATGCTTTTTGTGTTCCTGTCTGATAATCTCCTATGTTCTCTGTGTTTGTGTGTTGGAATGACAAGATGTGAGCAACTGTGGGCAGTGGTGTCTGAGGAAGAGCAGAAGGTGAGCTGTGTTGGGGGGGCATCCTTTACTCTCTCTCTCTTTTTTAAAAAAGACTTGTGGAGGGGCTTTCATTCGTTTTTGGCCACGTGTTCTCCCTAAGCACCTGGTCTAAAGGGACGGGGCTTCTGCTGAGTCCCTGACTTGCCTGGGGGTTGAACTAGCAGCCACTAGCCCTATATAGCTGCTGCTTCTGTCTTTGGAGCTAAGTCTCCGAGGGCCAGCAGTATGTAAGGCCTGTTTGGAAGTGGAATACACTACCTTGGAGTATGGTGGAGTCTCGTTCTTTGAAGGTTTTTAAACAGAGGCTGGATGGCCATCTGTCGGGAATGCTTTGATTGGGTATTTCTGCATGGCAGAATGGGGTTGGACTGGATGGCCCTTGTGGTCCCTTCCAACTCTATGATTCTATGATTCTATGTGCTGTCACATCACTTATAGATTTTCCTTGGTTTTTTTTCTGAACTGTGAAGCTGAGTTCTGGAATAGTTTCTTTCTGACATTTTGCCTGCATCTGTAGCTGGCACCTTTAGAGAATGGTTGGGTAGGAGGGTGTATGGAGTGTATATTCTGTGAACCCCTGTTGGGGAATATATGTAAATTTGTGTATTTGAATGGTTAGTTTCTGGGTGTAGATATGCAAGGAGGATTAGTGTCTGTTTGGCTAATGGTTGGTTGATGGACCATTATCTGCTGGAAACCCCTTTCCCTGGGAGGAAATCCTTTGTAAGTGTTGAGTTTTTATTCTATTGTTTTTCAAAACATTCAATTACACAAATTTACATATACTCCCCAACAGGGGTTCATAGAATCATAGAATCATAGAATCATAGAATCATAGAATTGCAGAGTTGGAAGAGACCACGAGGGCCATCCAGTCCAACCCCCTGCCATGCAGGAAATCACGATCAAAGCATCCCCGACAGATGGCCATCCAGCCTCTGTTTAAAGACCTCCAAGGAAGGAGACCCCACCACGATCCGAGGGAGTGCGTTCCACTGCCGAACAGCTCTTACTGTCAAAAAGTTCCTCCTAATGTTGAGGTGGAATCTCTGTTCCTGGAGCCTGCATCCATTGCTCCGTGTTCCAATCTCTGCAGCAGCAGAAAACAAGCTTGCTCCATCCTCAACGTGACACCCCTTCAAATACTTAAACAGGGCTATCATATCGCCTCTAAACCATCTTTTTTCCAGGCTAAACATACCCAGCTCCCTAAGTCTCTCCTCATAAGGCATGGTTTCCAGACCTTTCGCCATTTTAGTTGCCCTCCTCTGGACACACTCCAATTTGTCAATATCCTTTTTGAATTGTGGTGCCCAGAACTGGACACAGTATTCTAGGTGAGGTCTGACCAAGGCAGAATAGAGCGGCACTATTACTTCCCTTGATCGGGACACTATACTTCTATTGATGCAGCCCAAAATCGCATTGGCCTTTTTAGCTGCTGCATCACACTGTTGACTCATGTTCAACTTGTGCTCTACTAGGACTCCTAGATCCCTTTCGCACGTACTCTCATTCAGCCAGGTCTCCCCCATCCTATATCTATGCATTTCATTTTTTCGCCCTAAGTGCAGTACCTTACATTTCTCTGTATTGAATTTCATTTTGTTAGCGTTCACAGCATATAAACTCCACACACACCCCTACCCAACCATTCTCTGAAGATGCCAGCCACAGATGCAAGCAAAACGTCAGAAAGGAACTATTCTAGAACACGGCCTCACAGCCCAGAAAAAAAAAACAAGGAAAATCTATGGATGCTGGCCATGAAAGCCTTCGACTTCACACATCACTTATAGTTGGACCGGAGTGCCATGAACAGACAAGACCTACAGGCATTTTTGTGAGGGCATTTATAGGGGGAACCCAAGAAGTACAGTATCTATAAATCTACTTCTAATCTTGAAAAAGTTGTATTTTGTGATGTGTCTCAGTGAAAAGGGCTGTTCAGCTTATTCATACACACCAACTGTCCCAGTTTGTCAGGGACAGTCCAGATTAATCCTTTGTCCTCCCACTTTCCCCACTGCTTTTAAAATGTCCCAGTTTCTCTCTGACTCCCACTTTCCTCCTTTCTCCTCAGCTTACTTCAATTGCTGCAAACTGAATTCAAAATGCAAAAATACTTTGCACTCAATTAACTCAGCAGGAGGGGGGAAAGAGAGGAGGGAGGGGAGGGGTTTTTGTCCTTCCCAGTAGTCTCAGGCAAAAGCACACTGCTACAGACTGCGTTGTGTGTTCTTCCAGGTTCGTAACTTTTGCCATCTTAACCTTACTCTGATATTGTTTGGCCCCACGTATTCCAGTTTTCATCTGTGAAACGTTGGAGGGTGTGGGCTTGAGAAGAAGTTGGCTTCAGGTTTTGGTTTCTTTGCTTTTCTCTATTCCATTTTCCCCTTTGTTTGGATTTTTATTGTTTTTAGTTGCTACTCGTATTGTGCTTTTATTACAAATGTGGCTATTTTTAATGCTGCCCTCACCCCAGAGAACCCTTTAAACAAACAGGGTTGCTTAGAAAGAATGCAAATTAAAAAACCCATGGCATAAATGCTTTCATGGCAATTCAAATACTGAGTCACCCTCCCAGGGAGAAAAAGACCCTCCCTCTGGCTAAGGCGGCATGTTGTTGCTCCATGCCTTCATGTTGACGCCATCTTGTGATGACCCTATCTTAGGGTTTTCTTGGTGAGATTTGTTCAGAGGAGGTGTGCCATTGCCTGCCTCTGAGGCTGAGAGAGTGTGCCTTGCCCAAGGTGGCTTGGTTGGTTTCAATGGCTGAGTAAGGATTTGAACCACAGTCTCCTAGAGTCCTAGTCTAGAACTCAAACCACTACATTACACAGGTGGCTCTCCCAGTCTCTCCAGGAGATCTGTTGATCTCTCCAGGAGTGCTAAGTCTCCCGCAGACTAGGTCTCCCAGAATCCTAGTCCAACACTCAAACCATTACAGCATGTTGGCTCTCCAAAGATTTCTTTGGAGATTATTTGCCACATTGCCTTCCTCTTAGGCTGAGAAAATGCAACTTGCCCCAGGTTGATCAGTGGGTTTCCATGGCTGAGCAGGGATTCAGCCTCCCTAGTCTCCCAACCTCATGATCCAACCAACCACTATGCCATGCTGATTCCTCATCCAAGCAAGCAGCAAGCAGAGCTGAACTGTCTCATAAAACCAGCATACATGTCCATTTGAGATGGAAGACTTACTTGCACCCATGGGTCAGCTCCCATTTCCATCAAGCAGTGAAGGCCTCTAAAAACCTGATCCTTAGGCAGGGCCAGAACCTGCTGAACTTTGTGGGAGAGGTCACGGTTTCCCAAGTCCTTCACAAGGGTGGTGTGAGCAAGAGCTCCACTCTGCAATGGTGTTAATCCTGTGCAAGAAGGGGGCAAAAGAGGGTTAGTGATTGAGGTTAAATTGGGGGGGAGGGACGGGGGGAGGGAGGGGAGGAAGGAAGGAAGGAAAATGCTTCATTTTAGTTGACACAGAGAGGTTGTGCTCCTGTTGGTGTAAGTTTTCCTACAGAAGTGGTTGGACATCTTGGGTGAGGGTGTGGGTGTTCATTGTGGCATTCAGTGCAGGACTGCAGAAGTGGAAAGATCATAGAATCATAGAATCATAGAATTGCAGAGTTGGAAGAGACCACGAGGGCCATCCAGTCCAACCCCCCTGCTACGTAGGAAATCTTGATCAAAGCATCCCTGACAGATGGCCATCCAGCCTCTGTTTAAAGACCTCCAAGGAAGGAGACCCCACCACGATCCGAGGGAGTGCGTTCCACTGCCGAACAGCTCTTACTGTCAAGAAGTTCCTCCTCATGTTGAGGTGGGATCTCTGTTCCTGGAGCTTGCATCCATTGCTCCGTGTTCCAGTCTCTGGAGCAGCAGAAAACAAGCCTGCTCCATCCTCAACGTGACACCCCTTCAAATACTTAAACAGGGCTATCATATCGCCCCTGAACCATCTTTTTTCCAGGCTAAACATACCCAGCTTCCTAAATCTCTCCTCATAAGGCATGGTTTCCAGACCTTTCACCATTTTAGTTGCCGTTCTCTGGACATGCTTTTACAATAGTTTTGTGTCAGCTATAGTCAGATACTTTTACTGCATGAGATCATGAGAACCTTCTTCCTTTGATGCGGTTGTCTATGACGATGTATGAGCTCCCATGGCACAGCACAATCTATTAGGGTTGCCAGATCTGGACTATATCCTGACCCCTTAGATTTCAGGGCCAACAGCTGAGATCTGGGGACGACACCTTATGGTGCCCCAGTGAGCAGCCCCTGGGGATCTCCTTAAGCAGAATACATTAAGCACCAAGCACAATTGCAAAGAGGATGCCATTCAATGACAAACACCAGGTCTAACAAAGGAGGAAATATATATCAATATCAATCAATGACTTTATTTATATCCTGCCTTTTCTCCAAGAGGGGTACTCAAGGAAGCTTACAGAACAAAAAGAAATACATATAAACTACTTACAGGTTTTTAAAAAATACAAAAAATATGATAAATGTGCCTAACATTCAAAGCTCTGCTCTCACCCTGAGGTCCTCTCTTCAGTCGCCCAGGGGACTGGAGAAGAGGGCCAAGTGTTCACCCCAGGAATCATCATTTAGGAAAGAACTACTGGGAAAATGTATGGATTACTTATAAGGATCTATTGATACTAGAAAACATTACAGTACTGTAGTTTAGACTGAAGTCAAGAAATGAATTAGAAGCAGAAGATTACACAATACATTGGTTTTCTTACAAGAAATGGAATGAAAGATACAAGATGGATACAAAGATGCAGGGGTTTGAAAGAAATGTATCTGAGTTTGATTCACAATTATGTACCAATAATGAACATTTGGTAACTAACATTTGGTAACAAAAATGTATCCTAAATAATAGTAATAAAAAAGATGGATACAAAGATGCAGGGGTTTGAAAGAAATGTATCTGAATTTGAATCACAATTATGTACCAATAATGAACATTTGGTAACTAATATTTGGTAACTAAAATGTATACATTTTATTGCTGTTGAGGTCTGAGAGGAGAGATGAGCAGGCACAGGATTCATAGGTGACAGTGATCACAAAATAAAGGTTCACAAATTCAGATGGACCAATGGGAGACCACCTGGACAAAAAGTTTCAAATTTATTCTTTGTTGTGATCTGAAAGAAAACTACTGTACTATAAGATGATGTATAGATGGTACCTGACTCCTGAGAGACATTTCTAAAACATATACACATGGTTCTAATAAGTGTTGGAAATATGAACAGAAAACTGGGCCATTGTTTCACATGTGGTGGACTTGTTTTAAAGCCCAGAAATGCTGGAATAAGATCCATAAGACTTTGGAGGATATTCATAGGCTGCCAATATACTGCAGAATTAATGCCGTTTGACACCACTTTAACTATCATGGCTCCATCCTATAGAAACTGGGACTTGTAGTTTGCTGTGGCACCAGAGCTCTCTGACAGAGAAGGCTAAATATCTCAGAAAGCTACAAATCCCAGAATTCTATTAAGGATTCTATTAAGGATTCTATCAAGAGCAGAATGGACTTCCTCGGAGGGTGGTGGATTCTCATTCTTTGGAGGTCTTTGGGACAGAGGTTGGAGAGCCATTTTTTAGAGTGTTTTAGTTGTGTATTCCTGCACAATTGGACTAGGGAATTGGACTAGATGGCCCTTGTGGTCCCTTCCAACTCCATGATTCTGTGAAGAGCCAGTGTTAACAACTGGGAACTCAACACATCAGAACTTCCAAGTTTTACCCACACCCACCCATGATATTGGGAGAGAGGCTTTGTGGGAAAGGATGAATCATTTGGAAAACCCTGGCTTTCGTAAGACACACATAAAAGGAAGATGCACAGGCTGTTCGCTCTGCCTGTTTGGGGCAAGGCAGCACCTACTATGCCCAGCGGGGAAAGTTCAGCAATCAACAGAGACATGTTTGAACCATAAACAACAAAGCATGCCTGACTGCCAGTTGGCATGCAACAGGCATTTGCTAACTTCTTGGATGCCACCAGCAGGGGCAGATAGAACATGGCCCTGTTTTTACAGCCCTTGATCAATCCAAATCCCCTGACTTGCCTCTCATGAAAGCCTTCAGGAATTGCATTTTGGCAATTATGGGTATTTTTTCAATTCATTTTTTAAATAGGCATTCCCTCTAACATATCAAAGATGAACACCAGGACAAGTGTGGCTAGGCAACATCAGAGTGTGGTCAGAGCTGCTATGGTAGAATAGGGCTGCCAGTTGTCAGGGCTCAACCCTCTTCTCCAATCCTCAGGGTGAAGGGGAAGAATCTTAGGGTAAGAGCATAACCCCAAAAATTGCATATTTATGTCTCTATCTAGAGGGCCAGCATGGCGTAGTGGTTTGAGCATTGGGCTATGGCTCTGGAGACTGGGGTTTGAATCCCTGCCCAACCATGGAAACCCAATGGGTGAACTTGGGCAAGTCACACTCTCTCAGCCTCAGAGCAAGACAAAGGGGAAAACCCTCTGAACAAATCTGACAAAGAAAACTCCATGATAAGGTCACCTTAAGGTTGCCATAAGTAGGAAATGACTTGAAGGCACACAACAACTATCTGTCTGTCTGTCTATCTATCTATCTATCTATCTATCTATCATTGTGTTATGCACCTTCTGTGGCTGCAGAACACTTTAGAGCAGCTACAGTAGACTAGGGGTACCAGTTGTCTCTAGGCATTTTCCAGTGCAACTCTATGGTATGTGTTCCTATTTTCTCAGCCACAGATAACTGAAAACATGGATATTGGTTCCACAGATACCACCTGTTTTCACACACAGTGTAATTTATAAAGAGGACACAAGGGCTGGGCAACTATGGCCTTTCAGATGTTTTAAGATTGCAGTTCCCATCATCCTTCACCATTGGCTATGCTGACTAGATGGATGGGAATTGCAGCCCACAAACATCTAGAGCACAGGTGGAGAAAGTGCAGGCCACAGGCCAGATGTGCTCCCAAGGACCATGTTTGTGGCCCCCAGGGATCCATAAAATTGACCCTCTTTGCCCCTAAATGCCTTCTAGAGGGCCTGGAGGTCTTTTGCCACATTCTGGGGGGCCCTCTGGACCTCTTTAGACCCAGGAGAAGCCGTCTTTTTTTTTTTTTTTTAAGTAACCAAAAGTAAACAGGAAGTTACTTTTGGTCACATCCCATTATTAAAAAAGCCTCTCCTGGGCTTGAAATGGCCCGGGGGGGGTGCATTAAAATGTGGTGGAAATGCCTCTCACAGCCCTGGGAGGGGGGCTTTGTGGGGGTAAAATGTGTTTTTGTGGGGGGGGGAGGAGCCTTTCATGGTCTCCTGGGTGCCAAGAAGAGCCTCCCAGGAGGCTCCCAGTCTCCTACATTTGCCCAGCCCTGATCAAGAAGGTATTGCTGGCTCTGGATGCCTTTTACTGCTCAGGTGATCTGTCAGTCAGCTGCCTCTAGACAGTTTCCTGGAGAAAGAAGGAGTGGCTTTTTTCACTGACAACAGACTTCTCTCCAGGCTGGCCCCAAATTTTACCAAACAAAACCCCCCCACCAACCCACAAAAAATGTAGGCAGTGAACTAGCAATGAAACACCCAGCAGCTGTTTCCCGGGAAAGCTTGACAGGAGATAATCCAGAGTGATATTGGACTTGCTCGCTCTCGCTCTCTCCTATAAATATTTTCCACCTGAACAGGGAAAGAGGGAAGATGTTGCTGTGTCGATCAGCTCTTACCTGCAGAGATTAGACAACCTAAATTTAGGTGCCATCCAGACTTCCTCCCAATTGGTGGGGGTTTGGTTTGGACAGGGATGTACGGGCATGTGGCATGCAACTTCTGCAAGCAAGAAGCAAGCAAGAGGCTTCCTGAGGGAATGTAAATACTATACAGGTTTCCACGATGGAAACTTTGCAGAGGATGGTTGAAAACACTCTGCCACCAATGACCAGGCAAAATCTGTCTGCCAAGGAAGCTTACAGAGATGCAGAAGACAGGTCTCCACTCCCAGGGGAAACTGCCAGCCCCCAAAGTTATTCTCAGCACAGCCCATCATTACCTGTCTCTGGATTGACAGAATTCAGCAATGTGGATTCTGCGAGCTGGGATACGTCTCTGGAGAAGCCATCAGAGCTACCAGCTTTGAAAGGTGAGTCCAAATCCTTCTATCTCCTACTTGAATGTAATCCAAGCTTGGGAAGAGTTGGGCTCTAATTCTCAGAACCCCCATCCAGCAGGGCTGGGGGATTCTGGGAGCTGGAGTCCAAAAGAATGTTTCCAAACTTCTTTGCTACATGAATGGCAGTCATTTCAGGAAAATCAATGGATTCCTGAGCAACTTTGTGTGTGCGTGGTAGTACTTCTTGTGCAACGTCTATTTGTTTCAATGGGATATGTGC
This sequence comes from Gambelia wislizenii, assembly GCA_030847615.1. Lineage (NCBI taxonomy): Eukaryota > Metazoa > Chordata > Lepidosauria > Squamata > Crotaphytidae > Gambelia > Gambelia wislizenii. The sequence continues at coordinate 40,442,008 of JAUMIR010000007.1, forward strand.
AGGAAAACTTTCCAGTGGGTTCTTCCCTTAGGAGATGAACTATGTTGCAACAATTCTCTTATCTCAACAATCTCCACTTGCATGGGAATCCCCTTAAAGTGTCCCTAAGAACATGCAAGCACTTTTTGTTCTTTTTATTTGTCATCAGGTCAGTTTTGACATACGATGATCCTCTCAAGCAGAAAAATTGCAAAAACTACAACATGAATGATTTTGACTTTAGTTTATTGTGCTTGTTTGCCTTCAAATCATTTCCAACTTATGGCAACCCTAAAGCAAACCTATCACAGAGTTTTCCTGGCAAAATTTGTTTGGGGGGGGGATTTGCCTTTGCCTCCCTCTGAGGCTGAGAGAGTGTGGCTTACCCAAGGTCTCCCAATGGGTTTCCATGGCCAAGCAGAGATTTGAGTCCTAGGAGATTTTCACACTACACTGTTATAGTGTTACTATTCCACTTTATTTGCTGTGGCTGCCTCCTGTGGAATCCTGGTGTTTGCAGTTTAGGGATGGCATTTACAACTCTCAGCCAGGGAGCTCTTAGGCCTCACTAAACTACAAACCCCAGAATTCCACAGAAGGCAGCCAGAGCAGTTAAAGTGGAATAGTAACACTATAACAATGTAATGTGAAAATCTCTCTAGTCTCCAGAGAGTAGTCCAGCACTCAAACTACCACACCAAGCTGGTTCTCTTTGACAGGACAGTCAAAGTATCCTAAAGGCACCAGACCCCATTTGATCTTAGAAGCTAATCTGGGTCAGCCCTGGTTAGCACGTGGGTGGGAGACTGCCAACAAATACCAAGCACTGCGGGCTATATTGCTGAGGAAGGAACTGGCAAAACCAACTCTGAGTATTCCTTGCCCTGCATGAGAGTTACCTACAGGTGCACTGGGACCGCAGGTGAGTCAGGCAGCCCAGGGCAAGGCAGGGATGAGTCCCATCAACAGCAGCCAGGACTCAGAGGGCAAATGAGAGCAACCAGGAGGTTGCATTCCAAACAAGGTGTCCTTAAAATAGAAATGCCGCATCCCCAAAGAGGTTAAAAGAAATCTGCTCAAAATTAACTTAGGCTCTTGGATGTGTTTTTGTTGTGTGCCTTCAAGTCATTACCAACATACGACGACCCTGTGTGAACCTTTCAGGGGGTTTTCTGGGCAAGATTTGTCCAGAGCAGGTTTGCCTTCTGGTGAGACTGCTGAGAGAGTGTGACCTGCCCAAAGTCACCAAGGAGGGTTTCCATTGCAGAGCGAAGATTTGAACCCTGGTCTCCAGAGTCATAGTCCAATGTTCAACCACTACGCCACGCTGGCTCTCTCACAAAAGTGTATTGATGCCCATTCAGGAAATCATTACTCTCATTAAAATAGGAATGCATCCCCCCACTATAGGGAAGACTCAGGGTGCATCTACACTGTAGAAATAGTGCAGTTTGACCCCACTTTTAAGTGCTGTGACTCCATCCTATGGAATCCTGGGGTTTGTAGTTTTACAAAGCCTTTAACCTTCTCTGCCAAAGAGTACTGGTGCCTCAAAAAACTACAGATTCCAGGATTCTGTAGGATGGGGCCATGGCCATTAAAGTGGTACCAAACTGCATTACTTCTACATTGTAGATGCATCCTCATTCTGGTGCCTAGATATCGATAGTTGGTGGCAGCTTCAAGACCTTTGCTGCTCTACCTCCTTACATACCCTCCAACATTTCACAGATGAAAATTGGGGACATATATGGCCAAGCAACACCAGAGTTTTGGTCAAGATGGCAAGCTTAGGCGAGGACTGTTAGAAGACATTTCTTTGGGCACACAAATAGAAGACTGCTCTTTGGGCACACATGGAGAAGGTCTTTACCTCCAGTGATATTCAGGTGTTGAGACAGTGTTTTTTCTAAGGATTGGTGGACCCAGGAATGGCTGGTAGGTTCCATGTCAGTGGGATGATGAGTCTGTTCTAGGTTTTAAGACCCAACTTTAAAATAGCTCTACAAAGTGCTGGTCCCTTTCTCCACAACAGCGCCCTGAATAACTCCTTGCACAATCTGGATTAGAACCGGATGTGGACTCACTGACCCACTGGGAACCTCCAGCCCCCCTGAAGGAAAGTATTAATTTTAGGGCTTCTACTGTGTTTCTCATTTACTGTGGAGCTTGTCAAGAGAATCAGATTTCATCCGAATTTATCTTTCGGAACCTTAAGCATTTTCCCCCTGCGCAGAAGTATGAGGGGCTGTCTTTCCTATTCCCCAAATATACCACTTTAGTCATGGCACAGATTTTGTAATTTTCTCATCTTGTAAATCATTGTTTTTATGCTCTTCCCCACCCACTACAGGCTTGACTTCAGATACTTCTCAGAAACAATATTTGGGCGTGAGGGTCAAAATGCCCGTGCGTGAACTGCTGAGGAAAATTCGGCTTTCCAAGGGGATCAGTTCCAACAATGCCAAGGTAAGACCCAGGACCCTGTTCCTATTTGGAGTGACTGGCTTCTTGCCAATATAGAATGCTGCTCATTACTCCTCCCCACAGGATTTGTGGGCCATCCCATATGCTGCAGTGGAAAATCCAAATGCCAGTGCCGATTCCTCCATATTAGAATACAGCAGTTCATTTAGATTACTTCAACAAGGGGGTTGTCTAAATGGTGAAAATAACCCTCATGGAATTCACTGGGAATCTGAACTGTCGAAATGGGACCTTGCACCAATCCACTGTATTCAGAAAAAGGAGGGGCCCAAAATGGCAAAAACACCACAGAGAAAGCCTTTGTGGCTCTTTCCATAGTTTTAAAAAACCAGCGAGAGGGGTGCGCATTTCACAAGTGCGAATCGCTTTCCCAGAGGAGAGGAAGCGCAAAGCTGATTGGCCGGGCAAGTGTGGAGGCAGGGCTTGCTAACAGGGCAAGCTTCCCTTAACAAGTGATTGATAAGGTGATAACGTGGGGTGTTTGGGGGTTTTTCTTTCCTGTTAAATTTAAAAATCGCTCTAGCGCACCTTAGACATCTTTTTAAAAAAAGTTCAGCAGTGGCAAATTGAGGTAAGTACAAATGCAAGTAAATCACTCATGGCCTCCATCTTGCACGCAAAGCTTATGGGGGCAAAAACAACATTAAGACAAGTCACCACTGCTGCGAAATGCCACTACTGTGAGGCACTCGGGGGGGGGTGTCCCCTCATATAGACAGGGCCACAGTCTCCATGGGACTGCCCTCGAAGAATGTCCTACAAGCTCCTTTGGTGCTGCGGGAAGCCTCAGTGTCCCTTGAGTTCCCAATACTTTCTGTGCTGTTTGTCTCTTCTTCACATATTTTGCACCAGTCAACGGGGACATTGTGTATGTGCTGGCTTACCTCCTAGTCTAGGATCAGGCCTGAAAAATATTAACTGGCATCCTGTTAGTGACTTGAACAGAAGCCCATATTCAGTTGAAGGTTGCGTGAACAGAGATGCACATGTGGTACCATTGCATTCATGGTTCCATTCCACAATGGACATCTATATGCGCATTACACATCACCATCATTCACTTCACATTTGTCTGCACAGTCAGTTGTTGTTGTTGTTGTTGTTAACTGCCATCAAGTTGACTTCAATTTATGTTAAACCTTTGAGAGAGAGACCTCCAAGTCACCCTCTTAACAGCCCTGCTCAGGTCTTGCAGACTCAGGGCAGTTGTGGCTTTGTTGACCGAGTCTGTCCATCTGGAATGCGTCCTTCCTCTTCTCCTACTGCCTTATACCTTCCCAAGCATTATTATCTTTTCTAGTGAGTCATGTCTTCTCAAGATGTGTCCAAAGTACAACAGTCTCAGTTAAGTCATCGTGCAGTATTGCAATTCACTAGTAAACAATCATCACGCAACTCCTTGGGCATAAATTTATCCTGTGTTTCCCTGATGTAAGATCTCAACTGTTAATTTATGTTATTTTCTTAATGTAGGACATGTCTGTGAAAGCAGGTACCAAGAAGATATCTGGAACAGCAGGTAAATACACACTTTTTGGAGCACAAGGGATTTTGAGCAATGCAGAAGTTATCCTGCAGTATCACAAATGGTCCTGCATGGCTGTGGCTATTGCTTTGTGACCTTCATTGGCCTCCCCAAAAATATTGCTTTCTCTAACTATTGCTCACCACTATTACTATGAATATTAGTGTTGCATATTACTATTAGTACAAAGAAGGAGTTCTGTCGGACTGTTGGTGCAGTCCAACAAATGGACTGCACAGAAGTTGTCATGGACTAGAGTCGAAGAAGCTTATGTATGCTGAAGTAAAACAGCAGGGCAGCTGAAAGGTTCTGCTTTCTGTGCTGCCCTATTGCATGACGTCATCATTTTTCTGGTGTCTTGCCGTTCAGGTCCCATGGACGATGGAGGTAAAACTGTGTCTTTTTATTAACGGATTTTTCTGGTTAGAAAAAAGATGCAATTTTACCTCCATCTCTCACGGGACCCGAATGGTAGAACACCAGAAGAACAATGACGTCATGTGGTAGGACAGCACAGAAAGGAAAACCTTCCAGCTGTCCTGACGCTTTAATTTGGCAGGTGATAAACCTCTAATTCATAAGCTGAATTAAGTATTATCCTTTATTTACAGATATATAAATGAACACATTGAGCTCTCTCTCTCTCTCTCTTGTTCTCTCCCTCTTACACACACACACACACACACACTCTATCACACAGGCACAAAGGGGAAAATGTAAGTATCAAAAGGCTATCAAATGCAAGGTGTGCCATCTGCAACATTTCTATGCAAAAGCCTGAAAATTTTGCAGTATTGCTAGAACTGCTGTGCTAAATGAAAATCTGTAGGGAAAGCGAGAGGACCCCAGTCTCAATTGAGACCCAAATGAATAGGATCAAATGTGCAAATGCATTCCAAGCCAGCAGTTTCACACAGATGTCTCCCTGCAAAGTTCTTTTTCTTGAAGAGCGGTGACTTTCTGATCACAAGTAGAGCATCCCAGGAGACCGAAACCAATGCTTATCAGAAAGGACTTCATACATGAAATGCTCTAAAACAGCTCCTTCAGTTTCTCACCTATGGGGTCAGTTGTGGTTACAGCCTTTATACCAAGAGATGCTGAATACTGTAATTTTCTTTACCATTTCTCTTTTTCTTCCTTCTTCCCATATAGAAAAAAAGAGAGCTTACTCAGGCAAGAGACATAAGCAGGTATGTGGGGGTGGGAGTTGTGGGAAACTTTTTTTCCCCCCAGTTTTGGAACAAAGATACAAAAAGGCTCAAACATTTCTTTCTTCCTTCTCTTTTTCAAGAACAGTCATCATAATCAGGTGGCCTTAAAAAGTGGGGAGGAACTGGACATGCTGGTCGAAGTGCTTCAGGAAGACTTAAATAAGAGTCAGTCCAAGCTAGGATTGCAGTTATCAATGCCGTATGACCAGGGACCATCCACAGAACATCAGCATTCTTGGAGGGAAGAGATTGGAAATCCACAACCAGAAAACAGTTGGGAACCTATTCGATTTCAACCACGTCCCTCCTTGCCACGTTCAGACACTTTATTGCATCCATATGCTGAGAACTGCCATGGATTTGATGGCAGAATGACACAGGGGTTTCCAGATCCTAACAGCATCTTCCAAAATTCATGCGAGGAAGGAAGACCTTGGCAGAGGGACTGTGCTGTTGAGCATTCTGGGGAAAGTTTCCAAGGTCTGGTTGAAAATAATCCACCAGGGAATGTGGGATCTGAACCTTGGGAAGATCACGCCATCACCTTGAACAATGGAAGGATACAGAAGCCAAGCATTGGGTCGTTTTGGGGGCAGGATGTTCCAGCCATATCTTTCTTCCAGTTTCAGCTCCATCGGGAAGAAACTCAGCTGAGGAACATCCCAGCGGAGAAGTTGCTTGCGCCAGATAATCATGGGAACAGGTGAGTCTTCAGTGGTTTTGACTTGGCTCATTTGTTAACATCATGCAGTAAAAAAATCTTATCTTCATAAGTGGTGGCTTCTGTCCATTGTGAATCCATTCTGGGTTTTAGCCTGAACTTTAAAGGAACTATCCAAGCTGCTGAACTCCTTTGGGGACTTAGGGTTCTTCATCTTGGATAGCTGCTTTAAAAGTTCGAACTAAAACTTGGCCATGGATTCACTGGCCTGCCACCAGCTTTGGTGGCTAAGGCTTGGTGACCCAGCAGTTACATCCAGCCTTGATTACTCCAACCTGCTTTTCCCTGGCTTTCTTTTCACTGCATCATGATTCTCACAGGTACATCTGTGAGAGCTGCTACTGAGCATCCCATCTTTCCATGTGAAGAACATGTGAGCCCAGATATTGGACTGCAGGTCCCCTCAGCCCTAGCCAAAAGGGAAGGCGGATGCATGGCACTAACCCTCCAAATGAGGGGTGTCATTCTTTGCTAATTTTCTTCTTGAAGGAAGCAATGAGCAATTTTAGCAATTTTCTTCCCATTGAAAGAAAGTCTTTAAAAACTGTTCAGGTTTTGAAGAACATTTGCAGTTCAGGATTTATTCTGTGCAAAATTCTCCCATTGTATTTTTGAGGAGGCAACGGCATTTCTAGTTTTGAATGGGAAACAGCAACATTATTTTCTGTGCAGAAAATTCTGTTTTCTGTGCCAAAAAAAAAAAAAAATACAGTGCAAGAATTTTGCACAGAATAAGTCCTGAACTACAAACCACTTTCTCCCAGCACGAGACTCAAGGTGATTCACAATATAAGTTGTTCCATTATGGTGATGTCATTTTGGTTGTTCTTTGGGAATGGCAAGTATCCTCATGATGCTTCTCTGTGGTCCTTTCTCTGTATGTTTTTTTAAAACCAAGCTGTTATTAAATCTACACAGACAAGTTCTCCAGAAGCCTAGCGTCCTACATAACAAACAGGTGGCAGATTTCTGCAGAAGTATAAATGAATGTTTGATAAGCCACTTCAGCAGAAAAAGGCATGTTTAAATGGCAAATATTTGTCTCCAACATGTGCGTTAGAAAGAAATCCCTCCTTCAGCCAGTAGGATTTTTTTATATGATTACTGATTTGAAAGCTTTTTTATGAAGTTATATAGTAAAGATTACCGATGTAAAATAAAACAAGGAAATAATTACAATAAGATGATAATAACAAGAGATAGATAGTATGGCAAAGTAGATTTATCTTGATGAATATAAAACTTAACTGTACTAGGAGAATATGAGCAAGATAATTATGTTATAACTATGCTTGTGGTTAAATACAATGAAATTTGGAACTTGCATTGTATAATTTACTTAAAGAGAATCTAATTCACTTATATAAAATTCTTTACTTAACAAATTAATTATAGTAAAGGATAAGAAGGAAGGAAATCATTTTAATTGTTTTTTAATGTTTTGTGTTGTTTTCTTGTCTAGTAGGTTAGATATTTACTTGTGTGTAGAAGATTAGTTTAATAGGTTGTGTATTGTATACACGTTATTCATGTTTTATAATTAGAAATGAGTTTATTTTGTATTGTCTATGTTTTATACTAATAAATATATGTGTTTTTTAAAAAAATAAAGAGAGAGAGGAGGAGGCAGGAAAGGAGCCCTAGTTTTGACTCCAGCCTTTTTGAACAGGGCTTGGGGATAACTTAGCTGCCATAGTCCGTGCATTGGTAACCTCCTGAATAGACTACTGCAATATGGTCTCTGTGGGGCTGCCCTTGAAGATTGCTTAGAAGCTACAGCTAGTGCTAAATGCAGCATTGCTGACAGGCATACAATTAGGCAACACTTAAGACCAGTCTTTAAGAAGCTGCCAGTTCACTACCAGTCTGAATTCAAGATGGTGGTGGTGATGACATTTAAAGCTGTAAATGGCATGGGATCTCAAGACTTGGGACTTTATCAGATGAGCCCCTTAAAATGTTCTTTTTCTGGCATTAAAAAAAATCAAGTTTTATGCCAGCAAAAGAAATCCCCACCACCACACTTACCTTGCTTTCCCGGCAAAGTCTTCCCTGGCAGTGAAAGAGGAAATGAATGAGCTCCGTTCACTTCCTCGTTCAAAATCCCACGGATTCATCATGTGGAAAATTGAAAAAACAACACTAAAAACGTTACACAAAGCATCGAAACACACACAAAAAAACTTCAAAGTAACCCAGGGAGGGTCATAAAAAGTACGTCACTTACCTGGATGTCATGATCTCACCCGGAAGTGTTCGTGCTGGACCGGCAATTTTCACTACATTCACATGAGTCCAATGGCACAAAGTTGCACATGATGGCAATGCCAACACAAAAGCGGCATGGGGGATCAATTGATGGCTTCAGCCATCAATTAAAAAGTATGGGTTTGGGCAGGGACATAAACACAAAAGGGAGATGTCGTGTGGTATGCGCACCCTTTTGCATTTATGTGGCATTGTTATGATGCTGTATTTAGTACATCTGGTAAAGTCCCAAGGAGTTCTTCCCCTTATATATATCTGTGTCCAAGGATTGAGGTCTGCAGGAGAGGCCCACCTCTTGTGTCCCTCCAGTTGGGAAATGAATTGTTGGGGGTACATGGGAGAGGACCTTCTCAGTGGTGGCACCCCAGGCATGGAATGCCCTCCCCTGCCTCTGATTATCTCCTTAGATAATTAAATCATGGGATTTGGCTACCTGACTCAAACTCCCATCTTCTTTCTGTTACACAACAGCTGGGGCACTTTGGAAACACATGATGTCTCCTCTTTCCCCTCCACCTTCCCAGGCTTTTGCATATGGCTGTGACACAAGGCAGAAGGGCCCTGGCCTATGCGCTGGCATGGCGGTTTGCACATATGAACAGAATTGATGAGAAGGATGCAGCCAAACAGGTAAGGGCACCCAGCCTGGCTTAAGCGCAGGTAAGGTCAGGGTTGTAATGAAGCCAGGGCTTGCAGGGTACAAGTCCCCCTCCATATTTGTGGGGGATACATTCCTCAATCCAATACACTCACATTTATAAGCCTCTCTCTCTCTCTCTCTCTCTCTCTCTCTCTCTCTCTCTCTCTGGCTTCTCTTCGCAAACAAAGATTCAGGAAGGACTCATCCCATGCTTTCTGCAAGTGCGCTGATGACTAAAAAGGCCAATCCGAGATAAACAAGTCCGGTTGCAGAAAGCACAGCAGAAGATTTCCTTGGGTGATGTTTCTGGGTTGTGATTCTTTCTGCGTTGTCGTTTCTCTTCAAGACTTGTTCGGCGTGAGTTCTCAAATAAGGCTGCAGCATTGTGGATAGTGCGTCTCCATGCCTCCCGATGTGAGGCCAGGGCGGACCATTGTTGGTGATCAATTTGGCTGAGCCTGGGTGTTGCTTCAAGGAGTCCTTGTATCGCTTTTTTGGAGCGCCCCTCTTACGCTGACCCATGGCGAGTTCACCGTAGAGTAGAATTTTGGGGAGGTGATGGTCCTCCATCCTAGAAACGTGCCCTGCCCAGCGCAGCTGTGTTCTCAATATCATGGCCTCAATGCTGGTGATCCCTGCTTGCTCAAGGACAGCAACATTCGTCACATAGAAAACCCTATTGCAATATTAAAATAAAGGACGTACATACCATAGATTTGCATTGGAGGACCTAGTGATTCCTAGAGAGGATGTTTCTCTAGGCACTTTCCAGTGTGACTCTATGGTATGTATCCCTATTTTTTTCAGCCAGGGATAACTGAAACCATGGGTATTGGTTCTGTGGATACCAGGAGGATCTATTTGATTAACATGAATCATGGCATCTTCTACCACACATGTGCACACAGAGTCTTCCTTGTCCCTATTGCCTGAGCTAAAATCTTCACAATCACAGCTGATGTGATCTCAGTTCTTGGCCCAGAAACCTTAGGCTCGGACACAATCCTTTACTGGCAATCCAAGCAGACAGAGGTAAACTGTATTGCTCATTAACTGCCTCACGTGCCATTATTAGAGGAACAGCTTGCAAGGGTTAGTAACAGAGTGGGAACTCTATGTAGTCCACATTTCATCTCCTCTCTGGAGATTATCTGACGTCCTTAATATGGTGCTCCAGGAATGATAGAAGATCGCCAAAGGGCCAATTTTTCAGACGACGTCATCCTCGCCCCGTGCCCCTTCCATTTTGCCCTCATTCTTTTTTATTGACAACTTAAGCTGTCAAAAGACCGCCCGGTCCGTTTCTGTCAAGGAATCACAGGCGTCTGAAACTGTGCCCCGTTATGCTGGTGCGATGCCAGCTGCGGTGGGGGGTCCCTGCCAGACACTTCCAGGTGCAATCGGGACATCCAGGTAAGTGCCACTCCTTTTTTTTTTCCCTTCCCAGGTTACTTGGAATATTTTTGTCTGTTTTTGTGTCAGTTTTAAACCTTTCTTCCCCCCCCCTTTATTTTTTTTTTTTTAATTTCCCGCATGCTCATTCTCTCAAGACAATGGCCCAGGATTTCGAATATGGAAGTGAATGGAGCTTGGTGAGAGCTCCATTCACTTCCTAGAGTGCCGGAGGGGAGCAGTTTCTGTTGCGCTAGAAAGGTAGTTCTGGATTATTATTTTTTAAGTGCAACAGGGAGTTGAGTGGGGTGGGAGTGGGGCAGGAGGGATTTAGCTGGATGGGGACACTATATATGGTCCCCGTCTGAAAATCTCCTCTCTCTCTCTGTTACCCCTTCAAAGACTGCTTTGCACATAGCAGCTCAAAAGAACTACCATCTCATCGTTGGTGACCTGGCTGCCCTGGGAGCCAACATCAATGCAAGGAACATCTCAGGGAAGACCCCATTGCACCTTTGTGCAGAGAAAGGTTGCGTGGCAGTCCTGGAGGTAAGGGGACCTGTAACAGAGGCCTGCTTGGGTTCTACATGCCTGTCCATAGGTGCCGCTCTGCCAAAACAGTCAAATATACCCTCCAACTGTTTCAGTTTCCCGGGGGCACTCCTGATTAATCTGCCATCATCCCAGCTTTTTAGGCACATTTAAAATGTCTCTGATTTTGATGTTGGTGCAGGTTTGGAGATCAAATGGTTGCAAAGAATGATTTCATACTCTCCAACTGTCCTGATTTGGCAGGAACAATCCTGACCAATCCCTCTGTTGTGTCACTTTTTCAGCTGCTTTTAAAGTGTCCCAGTCTGTCTCTCCACTTCCCCCCTTTGTCTTCAACTTACATCAATTGCTGCAAACTGAGATCAAAGTGCAAATGTATTTTGCACTCAGCTCAGCTGGGGGAGAGGGGAGGAAGGGCAGAATCTTGCCCTTCCCTGTAAACTCTGGCAAAAGCAAACTACTGCATCCTCCCCTAGCTTGTGTGTACTTCCTTTTTAATAATCCATGCCATCCTAAGTACACTCTGATGTTGCTTGGCCACATGTGTCCCAATTTTAATTTGTAGAAAGTTTGAGGATATAAAATTTGGTGGCTAGATGTAAATAAATGAGAGCTATCTGTTTTTATTCATATACTTAAGTTGCAGTGCTTAAAGACATCGCTGGGAAAAGTTCCTGTTCTAGATTACAGCCCTCGTCACATTACCAGTTACAGCACTTTGATACCACTTTAACTGCCATAGTTGCATTCTATGGAATCCTCCAATGTGTCATTTGATGAGATAGTTTGGCTCTATAGAAGAGAATTCTAAGTACCTCACAACACTACAAATTCCAAAATTCCATAGGATGGAGCTGAGGCAGTTCAAGTAGGACCAAAATGCTATAATCATAGAGTGTGAATGATAATATGATGGTGTGAGGGGAGGGGAATTAGTTCTGAAATAAAAACTGGATTTCTTTACTTCTAGATCAGAGATGACAATCCCTTGGCTCTTGAGATGTTTTGGCCTGCAACTTCCATCATCCCTATCCAGTATGGCCAATGGTGAAGGAGTGTGGGTATCGCCTGTGGCCCTGCTGGCTGGGGGATTTTGGGAATTGCTGTTCAAAAAAAATGAACTTTTGCAAATTCTTTTGAAAGAACATGTCATTAGGATGGATATCCAGGCACTCAACAAGGGTAACTTCACACTCAGTGTTTTGGGTTCAAGATGTGAACCACAGTGGCTGCAAGCCCCAAGATGGACGGAGAGACAATACATTACTGTCCTCTCTGTGTCTTTCTCTGCCTCTTTTGTTTCAATTACAGGTCTTGAAAAACTGTCTGCAAAGTGGCACCCATGTCGAAGTGGATGCAACTGACAATCAAGGTGGGTTAAGAAGGTTTTGTGAATCTGATGGGGTGACCTTGCCTTCGGATGAGATTGTTTACCTATAAAATAAAATAAAAAACTTTTCCCAAGTATCCATCAGGTCATGAAGTAGTCGAGGGCCAGGACTCATGTTTTCCATGCCCACAGCAAGCCCATTCTGTACCTGCATGTTGTTGCTGCCTAGGTGCTATACAGAAACTGAAAATAAATGCTTACTGGGACACCAAAAAGTGCCATCCCTCAATCTCAGATGTTGGCCCTGAAATGCTCAGAACTCGGGATAGTCCTGACCTGGCAACCCTAATAGATGGTACTGTGCCATTGCAACACATATATCTCTCCACTCCTGCACTCCTGCACTGAATACCACAATGTCCAACCACTTCCGTAGGGAAACTTACACTAAAAGAATTGCAGCCTCTCTGTGTCAACTGAAATAAAGCATCTTCCTTTGTCCCTCCCTCCCTCCCTTCCTTCCTTCCCAATTTAACTTCAATCACCACCACCCTCTTTTGTCCCTTCCTGGATAGGATTAACACCATTGCAGAGTGGAGCTCTTGCTCACATCGCCCTTGTGAAGGACTTGGGAAACCGTGACCTCTCCCGTGAAGTTCAGCAGGTTCTGGCCCTGCGTAAGGATCGGGTTTTTAGAGGCCTCCACTGCTTGATGGAAATGGGAGCTGACCCATGGGTGCAAGTAAGTCTTCCATCTCAAATGGACATGTATGCTGGTTTTATGAGACAGTTCAGCTCTGCTTGCTGCCATGTACTGTCCCGGATGAGTAACCTGCATGGTGTAGCAATTGGTTGGATCAGGAGGTTGGGAGACTAGGAAGGATTAATCCCTTCTCAACCATGGAAACCCACTGGTCAACCTTAGCATGCTTATTAAGTTTGCAGATGACACCAAATTAGGAAAGGTAACTAATCCTCCTACAAAGGGTAGTCACCAAATGACTCCTCTTCATCCACAGGGTTCTGGGCCTAGTGTTATTCAACATCTTTATTAATGACTTGGATGAGGAAATAGAGGGCATGGTTATCAAGTTTGCAGATGACACCAAATTAGGAGGGGTAGCTAATACCCCAGAGGACAGGGTCAGAATTCAAATGACCCCCTTAACAGATTAGAAAGGTGGGCCAAAACTAATAAAATGAATTTCAACAGGGAGAAATGTAGGATACTTCACTTCGGCAGTTAAAATGAAATACACAGACATAGGATGGGTGACACCTGGCTTGATGGCAGCACATGAGAAAGGGATCTAGGAGTCTTAGTGGACCACAAGCTGAACATGAGTCAGCAGTGTGATGTGGCAACTTTAAAAAGCCAATGTGATTCTAGGCTGCATCTATAGGACTATAGTGTCAAGACTGAGGGAAGTAACAGTGCCATTCTATTCTGCTTTGGTCAGACCTCACCTGGAATACTGTGTCCATTTCTGAGCACCGCAATTCAAGAAGGATGTTGAGAAGCTGGAACCTGTCCAGAGGAGGGCAACCAAAATGGTGGGAGGTGTGGAAGCCCTTATGCCCTATGATGAGTGGCTTAGGAAGCTGGGTATGTTTAGCCTGGGGAAGAGAAGGTAAGAGGGTACACAATAGCCATGTTTAAATATTTGAAGAGATACCATATTGAGGATGGAGCAAGCTTGTTTTCTGCTGCTCCTGAGACTAGGACATGGAGCAATGGATTCAAACTACAGGAAAAGAGATTCCACCTAAATATTAGAAAGAAATGCCTGACAGGAAGAGATGTTTGACAGTGGAATATACTACCTCACAGCGTGGTGGAGTCTCTTTCTTTGGAATCTCTTCCAACTCTATAATTCTATGACCTTGGGCAAGTCACATACTCTCAGGCTAAGAGGAAGGCCATGGTGACAAACTTCCTTTGAAGAAATTTTTTGAGAGCTAACATGCTGTAACAAATCTTCCTAAGAAAACCCTGTGATAGGGTCACCACAAGAGGGAATCCACTTGAAGGCACAGAGCAACAACAAGCCACCTTAGCCCAAGGGAGGGTCTTCTTCCCCCTGGGAGGGTGACTCAGGATTTGAGTTGCTATGAAAGCATTTATGCCATGGTTCTTTATTTGCATTCTTTCTAGGTCACCCTGTTTATTTACAGGGTTCCCTGGGGTGAGGGCAGCATTAAAAATAACCACATTTGCAATAAAAGCACTATACAAGTAACATATAAAAACAATAAATATCTGAACAAAGAGGAAAATGAAACAGAGAAAGCAAAGAAATCAAACCACAAAGTGAGCTCTCTTACGAAACCCACTCCCTCCAACCTTTCACAGATGAAAACTGGGATACGTGTGGTCTAGAGTGTGGTTAAGACATCAAAAGTTATCAGTCAGGAAGAATTCACAAGCCAGGAGGTGCTGCAGCAGTTTGCTTTCCCCTGAAACTACAGGGAAGGGCAAGATTCCTCCCATCCTCTCCCTTGCTCAGCTAATTGACTACAAATTGAGTTGTCTTCTGAAATGACTGAGGATTAATTGGGACTGTTCCTGCCCAATCAGGACAGTTGGAGAGTATGAACCAAAGGTTAAAACCCCACTGAGCTAAAAGGTCTGGGCAAATTGAAAGAGCTTTACCTGACGATAAAAAAGATCAAGGCTAGGCTGTCTTTCTAGAAGTTGCAAGTTTTCCAGCTCTCATTGTTCCCAAATGGGCAAGTGAGCTCTAACAAGGGCCATGAATGGTACCCAGGTAAGTCATGCACTGCTTTATCATTCACATATATATTACTGTTTTTCTCACGTTTTGCTATGATCTGCTTTGACTATCATTTCTATGCAAAATCAGCCTACAAATTTAGTGACTCCCACAATGATGGCTGTCCTCTTCTGCTTTCACAGGGCACAAAATCGTCTGATGAAGCGTCACATTATTTTACAAAGCTGCAGGAAAATAAGGAGCTGATGAATTTTTTCCAGATATACAGACCCAGATGGCCAGAGGTAATTCTGTTCAGCTGGTAAGAAAGGTGGCAGGTAGACTACATAATTTCTCTGTTCTATTCGCACTACATGATTATAGCATGATGAATCCATTTTAAATGCCTTGGCTCCATCCTGGGACATATAGTTTAGGGAGGCACTAGAGCTCCCTAGCTGAGAATTCTAATTGCCTCTTCCCAAATTTCAAACTGCAAATTCCATAGCATTCCATGGGATGTAGCCTTTGCTACACTGAATGCAGACATGCTACCAGTAATTCCAGCCTCAAGTGAAACAACCTTTCTCAGTTTTGGTCTCCCTGTTGTAACCCCAGGCAGCCACTGGCTTTCAAAAGGATTCCCAGGCCCTGAATATACACTTAATGAAATTAAACATCCATCCGCTGCCTTTTGTTTGCATCTGAAAAATTCAAATCTATTCTGTTAGAGTTGCAAAATGATTCCAGAGGGTTGGGAATGAGAAAGTTGGGTTGGGGATGTCTGTGAAATGTCAGCTTGTGTATAGACTTATTCTAGACAGCAAATCATTCTGATTGCTTTAAACATGCTTTTTTAAAAATTGGTCCAGGATACTGACTCACCCCAGAGAGGAGAGGCAGGGACCCTTCAGTACTTACAAGCAGAAGAAGAGATGGAGTCACCTGCTGTTTCATTTTCAAGCCTCTTGGACTATTTTCTTGAAAGCGCCATGTCAACAGGAGACTCTGTGGATGCCAAGTGATCATGGAGTTCCTAGAATATGGGCCATAATGTGCTTCAATAGGCTAGTATTGTATACTGGTCAATCCAAAGCCCATGAAAAGTAGCCATGGACTTCACCAAAAGCTCATCTCAGCTAAACCTTTGGTGCATTTAAAACAACGAACGTTTAAGCACAGATAGTAGAAGTCTTTGAACTTGTCAAGGCTTAGACTCTGCTGGAAATATATCCTCTGGAAGCAATTAGAGAGGAGGCCTCTGAATACTATAGACAGAAGGAGACTCAATTTTGACGAGACTATATGGATCAAACTCAAGTCATCTGTAGAAAAAGTGAAAATGGATATAGCCCCAGTAGTGGCTACCAGAACACCCAGCTTCCAGAATCCATTCAGGCCAGGGGATTCTGAGATTTGTCATTGTCGCTATGTGATTTCAAGTTGGCTTGGACTGATCATAACCCTATGAGTGAGAGACTTGGAAGAGATCCAGTTATCCACAGCCCTGCTCAGGTCTTTCTTCCAAGGTCAGGGCATCCACAGCTTCATCGATTGAGTCAATCTTCCTGTAAAGTCGCCTTCCTCCTTTTCCACTGCTTCCTCCCAATCATTATGGTCTTTTCTAGTGAATCAGGGCATCTCATGATATGTCCAAACTATGATAGCCTCAGATCATTTGCCCAGGCTCTGCTATTGACAATTCCCACACCACTGTGTTTCAGTTTAATTGTATGGGTGCACAATCACTTTTGAAGAGCCTTAATACAACAGTGGACCACTGAAGGAGATCCAAGGATCAATTTCCTATCCCTGGGACTCTGTAGGGAACTGCAAAGACTGCCGAAAAGGCCAGAAAAAGGAAAAACCCAGAAGAGCCAGGTTTTGAAAAAACTTGTTTTTTAAAAAATGTCAAAGAGTATAGGTCGCAACCTATTTAAAAGGTGAATTAGTGCTCCTTGAGGCTTCCCAAAGAGATTGTTACCCTTTTGAGGGGCAGAAATATGGCTATGTGAGGAACCTGGGTACATGAAAAGCTGCCTCTGGGGCTACACTTGGCTGATCCCTATCCTAGCATGATCGTGTAGGTTGCCCCATTGATCCCAATGGGGGAGGGAAGGAGTTAATTGAAAAATCCAGTCTGACATTGGAGATATGCCTTATCCAAAAGACATGAACAAGTCTTCTGTGTTTCATTTTGCCACTTGATCAGAGCTGGGGGAGGAGAACTACAACTGCCAGAATCCCAAGCCACCATGGCCAATGGGGGTTCTGGCCATTATAGTCAAAAAATAATGATTTGTCTAAATGTTACACTTGGCTGCAAGGGCTGCTTGTGATTGCAGTGTGTATCCAGTCCAAGTTTTAGTGCAGACTTTAAAGGAGCTATCCAAGGTGATGAATGCTATGCAACAAATAGGGTTTGCACCCTAAATAACTTGTTTAATGTTCACACAAAAACCCAGAATGCTCTGTGCATCCATACTGTACAATTATAGCAGTTTGATCCCACTGTAAATGCCATCCATTGGAATATTGGGATTTATAGTTTGGAGAGGTACATCTACTTCCCTTGAATTAAATCATTACATTCTAGGTGCCTCATGAAACCACAAATCCCAGGATTCCATGGGACGGAGCCAAGATAGTTAAAGTGGTATCATGGTGCTACAACTGTGCAGTGTAGATGCACCCATCTTTCTTCCAAAACAACCTTGTTTACAATCTGCGTACAGTTTGACATTTATTCCTTTGTTTATGTGTGTACATAAACTTTTATTGTGAAGCAGCTGGTTTCTGTGAAACTTCCTTGGTTGCTACATCATGGAGCAATATTATTCTAATAACTGTTGAGTTTAATTTTAAAAGCCAATTGCTTTTCTGACACTCAATAACCATGTACAGTTCTCACTAAAGTTAATGGGAAGTGATTCTTGTTGATGATCAACTTTTGTGCATAATGATAGGATGAATCTGATGAATGGTAAATATTAATAAATGTAATTTGATTTTGGATCCCAAAAGGGTTTTCTATGCTGGTAGATTATTTATCATTTGAACTTTTTTTTCCACTAAATATCACTGTTATGCTTAATGACTGCCAACAGATCTTTTGTTAAAAAGTGTGCATTGTTCTAAAAATAGTGATACAGCAGCCTTATTCTTGCAAAAATCCCTCAATGTTTGCAATTTTTTTAAAAATTGTATCATCGGATTTAACGTTTGTGATCTTACAAAACTGGGACACACAATGAAACTGTATATTGCTGAAGAATGAAATGTGTAAAAGTCAACCTTGGAGAGAAATTAGTAAAAGAACCTGCAGGCATGAGACAATATTTGCTCTGTTCAACCTATGCCTTTCCCTGATGAAAACGAGATTGTTTTAAAATCAAAATGCATCTATGTTTTCTTTTTGACTGATCTAATCGTTATGAAATGTGTAACAAAATTTTCCAAGACTTGTAAATTGAGAAAATGAGCACACTCTGTTCATTTCCTCTATTCCTCACCATCAATAAATATTTATAGTTTTCAACATTTGGCATGGCTTTTGTTTAATAGGAAGAAATGTGAAAGATAACTGACAAGCATTCCTGAATGGCCTTACCTACACAACTTTCCATATGTCTGTAACATTTCTTCCAAGTTCACACCACCAGTGAAAAAATCTACTTTCACAACTTCTGAGTTGCCTCAACCCTGAGGTGACAGAAACCTTTTCCTCATTTTGTTTGGCTTCTCCTTGCTTGGAGGTTGCTTTTTGTCTTTGCTCACAGCAAAGGTGGGACTTTCTCCCATGATGGGGACTACAACACCCAGAATCCACCCTCCCCAGCCAGGCTGGCCAGTTGCTCTGGGCCTTTGCAGCCTTTCTCTGCAGCCAAAGGTCATGTCAAATGCCAACAAGCCCATTGTGAACAGTGAAAAGGAGATATTTGCTGATCCACTGCCTTCAAGGGTATGTGTGTGCGTGTGTTTGAACTGTAGGATACCACAGTAACCTTTGCCTCCACATGACTCACCCGTAAAAGCATTCGCTTCTCTAAGGTAACACCAGATAAAAAGGTTTCTCTAGAACCCAGAAATTCTTAGGAATGTGGATTAAGCCATGTTGCATCCTGAACTCTTCATACCACCAACACGGGGGGGGGGGGACTAGCAGCATTTGCTAGCTAATGTCCCACACAAACCTGAGCACCCCTTTCTATTTCATTCCATGGATACACTCTTTTGCAGGCAATATCTACTGTAAGAGGGGAAAGTGCAGTTAGTGACATAGTAAACTTTGGTACAGGAGGACACAAGGTGTCATGCAGGCTGCAAAGAGGGGTTGGAAGAGCCAAAAATAATCGCTTTCCCATAGGAGAGGAAGCACAAAGCTGATTGGTCATGCAAGCACAGGGATGGATCTTGCTAACAGGACAAGCACCCACTGCTGCCATGTTGGATTTTCTCCTTAGTGATTGCTCACTAAGGACATTTTCAGACACAACTTACAGCGGAAGAATCGAGATGGAGAGCTTCGCCGCTGCAGCGCGGCAGGGGACCCATTTCAGACAACACCATCCCTGTGGCAAAATCATCTGTGTCACTTCCGTTTAGGATTGGAGCCGGCCGAGCCATATTCCGCCAGATTTTATTCATGGAAGTTGTCCGTGAATAAAAAATGGCGCGGCCGGCTCCAATCCTAAGTGGAAGTGACATGGACGATTTCACCACAGGGACGGTGTTATCCGAAATGGGTCCCCTGCCATGTTGCAGCGGCGAAGCTCTCCCGCTCGATTCTTCCACTGTAAGTCGTGTCTGAAAATGCCCTAAGGTGATAAAATGGTTGGTTTTTCTTTTCTTTTTTTGCTGTCCCCTTTAATCGAAAAACCATTCTAGCACTCTAGTGCACCTTGGACATCATTTGTTTTTTAAAGTTAGGCAGCAGCAAAGTACAAATGTGAGTAAATCATTCGCGAACGCCATCTAGCATGCAAAGCTTATGTGGGCTTAAAGGGGGGGGAACCACCGTTAAGACAAGTTGTTGCTGCTGCAAATTGCCATTAGTGCAATATACTCCATTTCCCCCCCTCATGTAGATGGGGCCACAGTCTGGGGAGTCTGAAGGGGCCTGGGCCACAAAAACAGCTTTGAGATCCACATGTACCCACCCCTCTCATAGAGGAAGGAGAACACAACTGGTTTTCCACTATGGACTGCTGAGCAACCTGTGTGACCACACCTGTATTTCCCAACATTGCAATAGTCCAGGATCCAAAGAAGTTAGCTCTCTGCACCATGGATGAGCGTAGTGTGTGGCGTAGTGGTTTAAGCATTAGACTACAACTCTGGAGACTAAGGTTCAAATCCCCACTCAGTCATGGAAACCCACCAGGTAAGCTTGGGCAAGTCCCACACTCTCAGCCTCGGAGGAAGGCAAAGGCAAACCTCCTCTGAACAAATCTTGCCAGGAAAACCCCATGATAGGGTCGTCACAAGTCAGAAACAACTTGAAGGCACACAACAAACAACAGCAACACCATGGAGAAGCTTTTGGTTTAGGTGTCTATGTAAAACAGCCCCACCAATTCACACAGCACAGTGCAAACAGGTGAGATGTTCAAAGCAATTTTATTATGGGATCGTGGGCAGGGCAGGGGGCCCTGCAGTTCAAAGGCCAAGAAATCCAACTTTGCCTGTGTTTTGGAGTGCATTCAGAGTAATTCCTTGGAGCACATCCAGTGCCTATAAACAAGAGAGAGAGCAGAGATTGCTCACATTATAAAACTAGATAGAAATCCAGGAAAGAACAGTGTTATTTTACAGTCACCTCATTTACTGTCATTGTTCCCAAGATGGGTTTGGTCTCCTTTGGTTTCAGCCCTGAAAGTCAATCTCTCCACCAACTCCTTCAATTATGTCACTGTGGTTAAAAGCTTTTTCCTAGAAAAAACAACACAGCTGGAATTTTAGGGTCAATTGTAATCCTTTCTTTTAGAAAAATAAAAAAGTAATAATAATAATGAGTCACTTTGTGTGCATGCATGTGTGTATGTGTGTGTGTGTGCGCGCGTGTGTGTGTGTGTAGTGTTGCCCAGGTAATGGCAACACTTCCTTGGAAAAGCTATTCTGCAAAGTTCAAAGTTCATTATGACAAATCAAGGCATAGGTTGATTTCCCCACCCCACCCCGCCGCTTCCCGCTCACAGTGAGCAACTCCTCCCTAGTATCATGGCGAGGACTGCAAAGCCAACACAAGAGATAGAAATTTCACAAACATCTTTTCCTTCTCTCAGGGGGTTGTCTAAATGGTGAAAATACTCCTCATAGAATTCAAGGAAAATACCTTTCACCCCAATAGAATTATTTCACTATATTCAAAAGGAGGAGACCAAATAATCCATATGCTCTGCAGGGAACCCTTTGTAGCTTTCCTCAAAGATTTGTTTAAACAGTGCGTGAAATACGCATTCCTGTTCGTTTGGACAAGTGACACAAATTGATGTGCTTTCCTGATCCGAGCAGAAGCAGTAAGATTATTGGTCAGACATGCACAGGGGACAGAGCTTGTCGACAAGGCAAGTGCCTGGAACCACCATTTTGGATTTTTGCTACAGCGATCATGCGCTATGGCGAGAAAATAGCCTCTTTTTTTGGTTTGCTTCTTTGTTAAAGTGGAAGGTTGTACTTTCCACCTTGGATATGGTTTTTAAAAACCCTGTTCAGCAGCAGCAAATAGAAGAAAATAAAAATGGAGGGGGGGATTCACTCGCCCCTGCCATCGCGATTCACAGGCATGCCCATTGGAACAGCGAAAGCAGATAGCTTCACATGCCTGCACTCTTCCAAAAAAAAGTTGAGACAAAAAGAAGCTACTGCAAATTGGCACTGCTGTGCACTAATCCACATTTTATTACTTTGTCTAGACAAGCCCTTATTACTGTAATTTACATGCTGGATAAAGCATAATGGCAATTACCGTGCAGGAACCCATTCAACTACACCAGAAAATATGATTCCACTTTAACTGCCACGGCTTCATCCTATGGAATACAGGTCACCCCACTGTTTACGCAGGATTGGTATCTGCGGTTTCACTTACCCACGGTGGGGGGGAGGTCTCTCTAGCCATCTGGAGGACCATAAAGTCACTGTGTAGGTCTCTCTAGGCATTGTGGGGAGGTCCTCCAGTGCAACTCTATGGTCTGCTTCCACCAGATGTGCACCAGATGCCCAAATCCTGTTTGAAAAGATGAGGACCAGAAACCTTTTTAATTATTATTATTTTATTTTAATTTTAAAAGCAAAGCTTCTCAAAATGGCTGATTTTCCCAGTAATACAGCCTTGACCTCGGTCAACAGCTGCTGGATGAAGGCTTTGTTTACAATGGGTGTGACAATTCTGAGGAAAAGGGACCCAGATTATTTTTTAGTAACACACGGCACCAACTATCCCATTAAATGATTTTATAGCAATTAAATCGTATATTTACAGGCCTGGTGCCCATTATCAAGAGATGTCAGCCTTTGTGTGCCTATGTGCCTTCAAGCCACCTGTCAATTTATGGCGACCCCATGAATTGCATAGGGTTTTATTAGGCAAGGGATACTCGAAGGTGTTTTTGCCAGTCCCTTCCTCTGAAATAGAGCCCTACAACACCTGGTCTTCGTTGGCAGTCTTCCATCCAAGTACTAACTAAGGTTGATCCTGCTTAGTTTCCAATATCAGACAGGATCTGATGCCTTTAGGATATTTACTCAACCAATATCTCCAAGAAATAGAGTAACCAAAGATTTTCACTAGACAGGCCTGCAGTTGTCCACAAGGACAGGGCAGGGCCAGATCAAGATATTTTCCCATCTGAGGTGGACAAGATGGTGCCCCTCTCTCTCATTTCTAGAGATTAGAAATAACACTTTTTGGACTCCATTTCCCAAAATCTTCCAGTGTTTGTTGCCTCCATCCACCTAAGAGAAATAAACCTGGGCTCTGAGATTTTTGGGTCAATACCTGACACCTAGGTATGTCCCCTTGTGATGTCACAAGAGGGTGGGCCACTGAGAGGCATGGAGCCAATCTCAATTCTTAAACTTTCCCTTTTGTTGGAGGTTTTCAAACAGAGGTTGGATGTCTTCCAGCAGAAGTTGACCATAGTATCACACTGGAGTACCTCCCAATGCCTAAAGAGACCAGAAGGCATCAGGAGGTCCTCCAGAATGACTCCAACTTCCACTAGAAGTTGGTCATAGAGTCTCGCCAGGTACCTAATGAGGCAGCCTGTCTAGGCATTTCAAGGTCCTCTAGTATAGTTATATAGTACTCTATGGTGGTTCTCTATTATACGTGGTTTCCCGTATCTGTGGTAAGTCCAGGAAAGTGTCCCCTGCAGATACAGGGGGCGACCCATCCTCACTTTCAGCTATACGGTTGAAAGGGAAGGCATGAAAAGGGAAGGTGAGTGTACAGTCGCCAAATGCTGTGCAATCATGAATCTGGTTGCACAAAATGTGGCCAAAGACTTTTGTTAGAGAGGAACAAGGGCTCTTTCAGATGGCTCTAAAGAATTGTGAGTTCTCGTGATATATTGTTCCTTGGGTTTTGCCTGATTTTGCAAATTGTTATTGCCTCTGTGTCCACTGGTTCCATTCTTTGGGGGGCAGGATGGTTTGTACCAATTTCTTGGATCTGCATTGATGGCAGTACATGCAAAAGGGATCTAGGAGTCTTAGTGGACCACAAGCTGAACATGATTCAGCAGTGTGATGTGGCAGCTAAAAACCCAATGCAATTCTAGGCTGCATCAATAGGAATATAGTGTCTACATCAAGGGAAGTAATCTCTCTCTGTCTTTTCTTCACAAACAAATATTCAGGAAGGAGGAGGGGTGCTCCAAAAAAGCGAAACAAGGACTCCCTGAAACAACATCTCAAGGTCAGCCAAATTGATCACCAACAGTGGTCCGCCCTGGCCTCACATCGGGAGGCATGGAGACGCACTATCCACAATGTTGCAGCCTTATTTGAGAACTCACGCCGAACAAGTCTTGAAGAGAAACGGCAACGCAGAAAGAATCATAACCCGGGAACATCACCCAAGGAGACCTTCTGCTGTGCTTTCTGCAACCAGACTTGTTTATCTTGGATTGGCCTTTTTAGTTATCAGCGCACTTGCAGAAAGCGCGGGATGAGTCCTTCCTGAATCTTCGTTTGTGAAGAAAAGCCAGAGTATATAATGGGACTTCAGAATCTACAGCTTTTGGTATCCATGGGGGATCCTGGGACCAAAGCCCTGTGGATACGGAGGACCCACTGTCCTAGGACTTTATCAGATGCACTAAATACTGCATCATGACACCATATAAACGTGAAAGGGGGTGTGTGCATACCAGACAATGATGTCCTTTCATGTTTATGTCTTGTCCAAAAGCTGTCAATAGATCGGCTGTGGTGATTTTTTGCTGGCATTGCCGGCATTTGAAACCTCGCACCTTTTTTTCACGTGAATACAACGTCAATGGCTGGTCCAGCCAGAACACATCCAGGTGAGATCAAAACATCCTGGTAGATGATGCTCTTTTTATGAACTTCCCTGGTTTACTTGGGATTTTTAAAGTGTGTTTCTGTGCTTTTTAAAACTTTTTATGTGATATTTTTGTTTTGATTTTTGAATTTCCCACACTCACACCTTTTCGCAAGAATCCACGGGATTTCATTTGAGGAATGAAAATTCACTCCTCTGTCATTGTCGGAGCTGCTTTTGGACAGGATGGAAAATAAGTGTGGTAAAGGGGGTTCTTTTGCTGGCATAAAAACATCACAAATTATGCCAGCAAAAGAACCAACAAATGGGCTGGTGGTTTGATAAAAGTCCCTAATGTCACAGAAACAGTGTTTCCATTATGCAAGAAACAGCACTTCCATCTACTGGTAGGAAAGTGTATTTCTAGAGCTACAGCAATCCCAGGCTGAATTTTCTCAAGAAAATAGGGGGAAAGCCTTAACTATGAATCTGTCAATCATTGGTCAAGTCCATACCTTCCAATGATGGTATGGACACCTATGATGGCCGAGCAACATCAGAGAGTGACCAAGCTGGCAAAAGTTATGAATGAGGAACAACGTACAAACTAGGAGAGCCTGCAGCAGTTTGCTTTTGCCTGAGCCTACTGGGAAGGGCAAGACGCCACCTTCTTCTCTCCCCTCTTCTGAGTTAGTTGAGCACAAAATGCTTTTGTACTTTGAACTCAGTTTGCAGCAATGTAGGAGGAAGAGAGAGAAACTGGGACATTTTAAAATCAGCTGAAAAATTGGATGACAGAGGATTAATCAGGACTGTCGCTGCCAAATCAGAAGAGTTTGGGGGTATGTGACTTTGACTGAGGCAGGGATTCTGAGTCAGGCTTGAATCCTGTAGTCCTGAATCCTGAGCTGTAGTCAAGGTTTGAATCCTGTTGGTGCATCATACCAGTGGAACTACTCCAGAGTAAGTTGTTGGAATAAAAACGCCATAGTTGCAGTAGCTATGGAGGAAATGAGACGCTTGAGAATAGGCTGCTAAATGGTAGAGAATTGTGTCTGCCTTTCCTTGCTGCTGCTCCACAGGCATGATACAAGTGTAACTGCTAGCCCCAACAGAAGCTCAGGCAGAAAAAGTAACTTCTTTCTAAACTCTGGTTAGACTATTGGTCCACCTAAGCTAGTACTGTTAGTGCATGCCCTCTAACATTTCACAGATGAAAACCGGGGCATATGTGACCCAGCAACATCAGAGTGTGGTCAATAGCGCAAAAGTTATTATTAAGGATGAAGAACAGATAAGAAGCTGCAGCAGTTCTCTGTTGCCCGAGCCTTCAGTCGTAGCCAACTGAATGGGAATTTCAAACTGTAATGTTTCTCTCAGCATCACTTTACCTCAGGAAAAGATGTGAGGCCTTTGCATTGTGTGCACACCAACTCTACTCCCGACCATTTGTGTTATCTGAACCTCAGAGGAATACAAAGCGATCTGTTTCCATGTGGTTTCCTTTTCGCTCCCTAACTATGAAATATTTAAACGCCAAAGCATTTCACTCGCAGGGTGCCTGATGCTCTTCAAAGGACTGGTTCTTTCTCTCTTTTGAATCACAGAAAGATGTGGCACTTTCTCTTTACGGTCTCCATTTTCACATCTTGCCACGCTGGAAATGGGCAGCTAGAAGAAGAAGATTGCGGGAATGGATTTAATTGTTCACAGAGACAACAAAACCCCCTGACTTGTCCAGAAGGTATGAAGAACTAAGCAAAGAACAATTTCCGGTTGGTTGGTTGGTTGGTTGGTTTGTCTGTTTTAAAGTCTGCACATCTCTGGTGCATTTATTATATTTTCCTACAAACAAATTTTGATGGATGGTTTGTAGTGTCTAATTTTATTTTATTTTTAAAGGAGAGCCTCATGGTGGCTGTGGTAGAATTGCAGTTTCTTTTTGTAAAGAAGTGACTGCTATCTATCTATTTGGGTTAACTGCAAAAGCATTTTAACAGAAAACTGAGATAAATTGCACTGAGTACTGATCATTTTAAAGAGTTTTTGTTTGGGTGCAGGCTAACCAAGACACCGTTATCATCATCTTGCAATGTAAGGCTTGTGACTCCATTTTCTTTGTTCCAATAAGAACTTGCCTCAAATTAGCTGAATTAGCAACCCTGTATTCCAATGAATTCCAATTCACACTTTCTGGTTCAAGGTTTTTTCTGCCTGGATGACAATTCAGCTCCGGTTCCATGTCCAGAAGGCACCTTCCGCTCTCAGGAAAGTTCTCCTTCCCATCTATGTTTGCCCTGTCCCATTAATTTCTTCAATGCTAAGCGTGGCCAGTCAGCTTGCTTTCCATGTGGCTCCGAGGCAGTCCAGCCCAAGGAAGGCCAAAAAGTTTGCACCTGCCTTCGGGGAGGCCGGATATTCCAGGTACTGAACTTTTCTGATTTGTCACAGTTCATTCACATACCTGTGCAAGTCCTCTCTTGATGTTTTAGTCTCCTAGAGATGAAACACACAGATGTGAAATTCAGTACATGGTTTCAGGTCAAAAAATAGAATGAGATCGTAAGAGATTTGAGGATGGAGTTGCCTGAAATGAACAAACATATACATCTTCTGTTGTCAATCTCTCCAGCAATGAACATTCAGGGCCACACCCCATGAAACTGTCCAGTCTCCTTAAAGCCACGTAAACTAACAGACATTGTGTGACAGCAAATCCTCCAATCTTGAGGAAAGTGCCTCTTTTTTGGATGATACTTTCCAGAATCCCATGCTGACTGGGGGATTCTTGAATTGTCCAAAAAAGAAACCATTTCCAAACTCTGCCCAAATGACATCTGTTCTATGCCAAGAAGTATGCATACTTCATTTTTATCTTCCTTGAATTTAATACCAAATACTTCCATCTAATATAGACATTTTACATGGGGGAAACGTTCTGACCTCTTTTTCATTTTGTTGCCTTGTTGAGGGAAATGCTAATGGAACACGCTTTTTTCCAGCCTGTATTGTTCTTATGTACCTTCAAGTCAACTCCAGCTATGGAAACCCTATACTAGGGTTTTCTTGACAAGATTTATTCAGAAGAGGTTTGCCATTGCCTTCCCCTGGAACGGAGGTCTCATCTACAGTAGCCAGGATACACCAGTTACCTGCTGGCATATCCTGGCTGCAGAGGTGGCCAGTGTCCCGTCCCCCCAACCCCCTGTTACCTGGAGGAAATGGGCCAGAGTCCACACAGGACTCTGTGTGATGCTTCAATCTGTCGCTGAAGCTGCCACCACCACCGTTTTCTCCGCTGACGTGGAAGCCAGGCAGGGTTCCTGCAACACATGACCACAGGTCCCCTGCATGTGACCAGCCTCACCACATGCTGAGGAACCCCTGCCTGGCTTCCAGGAGAGCCAGGGAGATGGCGGTGTCAGTGAGGAGCAACGTGCCGGATGGGCTCCTGTGGACATGTGGAGCCCAATCTGGTTTTTCCTAGGTAAACTGGGTATTTTTTCAAAACAGTTTATGGGGTCTATCTGAGCTTCCCCTGTTCCAGCCCTGTATCTGCCCCAGGAGTAATTTGGACTGCCCAAGGACAGATTGGGGTAAATGCCCTGTTTTGTTTGGACTGCAGGGCTCTGGAAGGGAGGCAAGCCAGGTATTGGCCGATGTAGACAAATCCTGAGAAGGGATGACTTGCCCAGAGCCACCCAATGGAATTCCATGGCTGAGTGGGGATTTGAACCCTAGTTTCCTGGACTTATGATCCAGCACTCAAACCACTATACCATCCTGGCTTTAAAAAATAGGGCTAACTTTCTTCAGATTTTTTCAGAAGAGGCTTGCCATTACCTTCCTCTAAGGGTGAGAGAGTGGCACTTGCCCAAGGACACCCAGTGGCTTCCACGGCTAAGCAGGGATTTGACCCTTGGTCTTCCAGAGTCATATTCAAACATTTAAAAATTACTATGCCATAGTAGCTCTCTCATTTTTTTTCCAGCCAAGTGATGCTCAATGTCCATGTGCTCCTGGTTACAAAAGCCCTACCAATGACAGGAGATGGGATTGTGTGAAGGAAGTCTATAACATCTGCAGAAATGCAGTGGTCCGGAACCAAGACGGACAGTGTTTAACTAAAGAAGAATGGACGCACTACTGTACAGACAAGGTGCTGTGGATCGTGGGTTTAATATGGGCCAAGCAATTCCTATTTTGAGCCTCAGTGGAACTTGATTTCATGCCCTCACTTTGGTCATTGATCTCTCAGCTTTGCTCAGTTCCTGTCAATTTCCTTTCAGCACAAGTTTCCTGAACAAATGTATCCTCACTGAGATTGCCAAATCAAAGAAGGAAAATATAGTTTAGCCCCATGTGAGGTTCTGCAAGGTCTGCAGCTTGATTGGCATGCTAATTACAACAGCAAGTGCAAATTCTGAATTGGCAAACCACTCAGATCTATGGTCTCATGAAGCTTAAAATGTGATATAGCTTCCAGAAGAAGCAGTTCAGTTTGCAGGAAAGACCCATATGTTTGATAGAAATCATAGAATCATAGAAATGTGGTGCCCAGAACTGGACACAGTATTCCAGGTGAGGTCTGACCAAAGCAGAATAGAGTCCCTCTATCTAAACACTATACTCCTATTGCTGCAGCCTAGAATTGCATTGGGATTTTTTAGCTACCACATCACACTGTTCACTCATGTTCAGTTTGTGGTCCACTAAGACTCCTAGATCCCTTTTGCATGTACTGCCATCAAGCCAGGTGTCACCCATCCTTATGTGTGCTTTTCATTTTTGCTGCCGAAGTGAAGTATCCTAAATTTCTCCCTGTTGAAATTCATTTTGTTAGTTTTGGCCCAGCTTTCTAATCTGTTAAGGGGGTCATTTTGAATTCTGATCCAGTCCTCTGGGGAATTAGCTACCCCTCCTAATTTGGTGTCATCTGCAAACTTGATAAGCATACCCTCTATTCCCTCATCCAAGTCATTGATAAAGATGTGGAATAGCACTATGCCCAGGACAGAACCCTGTGGCACTCTGCTGGTCACTTCTCTCCAGGATGAAGAGGAGCCATTGGCAACTACCCTTTGGATTTGGTCAGACAAACAATTACAAATCCACCTAACAGTTGCATCATCTAGCCCACAGGTTACTAACTTAATTGCAAGAATATCATGTGGGACTTTGTCAAAGGTATTCTGTAACATTTCTGGAGCATTGGTCACCAAAACATATACTTTCTTTTTAACCATTTGTCACATCCAAGCCCTGACTTCTTATCCTTTTCTCCCTCTTACATTTTTAATGCCTGGATAAGAAACAGCTAGAAGAGAAGATGTGTGAAATATTTCTGTGTAGCTACTAAATACATCTCATCTCCTCTGCTAGGTTTGCACCCACCCCAAAGACTACCAGGGATACGACAAAGTGCTTGGCCTTTGTCTTTGTCAAGCTGACAATCTCGACAGCGTCTGCAATCCACAGTGCAGACGACGGCAAAGAAACATTTTACGATTTGTCTGTGACCAAGGACCAGCTCGGCTTTCTGTGACTTACAGAAATGGGAGCCAGGTAAAACCACAAAGCGCAGCCAAGTTGCCTAATAGGATCACAGAAGGCCACTTTGGCAAGACTGTGGTGAGACAATGGAACATGATCCTACCACTTCTTCTCAGAGAACTGCCACTGACATAACTAAGCCACATCCCTATTTTTAACTCTGGATTTGCCAATAGTGGGAGGGACCAATGGCACAATTTAGGGGGCTGGTTTGGGCTTTCAGCTACTCCCAACACAAGGCATGATTTCTCCACCTTAAGCAAGACTTTCAGTTGGGCTACTTCACCAAACAGTTGTTGTATTTCTGATTCATGGCCAACCCAAAGACAAACCTATCATAGGGTTTTCCTGACAAGATTTGTTCAGAGGTAGTTTGCCTTCCTCTGAGGCTGAGAGAGTGTGATTTGCCCAAGGTCACCCAGTGGTTTTCCATGGCCGAGCAGGGATTCGAACTCTGATCACCCATAGTCCTAATCCAAATGTCAAACCACTGCACCAGGCTTACTTCACCAATTATCTTTGCCAATAAACTTAAACAAAATCAGTTATAGTGCTATGATTCTTCGTTAACTGCCATGGCGACATCCTACAGAATCCTGGGAATTGCAGTTTAGGGAGAGGCACTTAGAATTCTCAATCAGAGAGCTCCGGGGTCTCCCTATCCTACAAACCTCACTATTCCATAGGATGCAGCCATGGCAGTTAGTGGAATCATAGTGCTATAATCGTGCTAGGACTCTCAGTCAAAGTTCACCAGACCAAATTGGCTGAAATAGTGGCAGAGTTCGAAGGTGGCAAATATCTCTCAGAGTGTATGATTTCTGTTGGGTGGTTGGTATTTGCACGATTGAGTGTTCTGACACGTAAAAACACTCCTTATCTGCAAAAAACTAACAACAGAGAGAGGCTGCTACTTTAACTGCAGCTTCTCCACACATATTTTCTGCAAATGGAAATGTTTCACCATGGGCAATCATTGCATTATGTGACGCTATCTATACTGTAGTCAGAAGTGGTACAGTCCAGAGATACAGGTTTATACACAACCTCACATGCTGCTTGTGAGAAAGAGGAAGAGTCTGGAAGAGTTACTTTTTGGATGACAACTCCTAGAATTTCCCAGCCAGGGGATTCTAAGACTTTTACTTTCAAACAAAGTTTGTGTAAGTTCAGGAAGAACTTTGAGCAACCCTAACTATTACAGGCACTTTTTGACGACTTGTTTTTCGATGTTCCACTGTTTCGACAGATCTAAATTATAGCCATGTACAGCACTTTCAACCCCTGGCCTGCTCTTTCAGCCATACACTCACTGCCTTTCTCTCTCTCTCTCTTGGCTGATTCGGCATGCTGGGTGTTTTTTTTTCTCTCAGTCCTTCCTGGGATTTATAGTTTACCAAGGGATTTGTAGTTTTACAAGGTCTTTAGCCTTCTCTGCCAAAGAGTGCTGGCACCTCACCAAACTACAAACACCAGGATTCTATAGGAAGAAGCAATGGCAAATGATCCATTTTCCAGCTAGATTATTTGTGTAGCATGGATTTGGCCACAGCATGCTGTTTTTTCTCCCTCTCAGTCAACTTTGTGCCATCTAGTGTTCATCCTTGCATTTGCAAGCTAAAAAAATGGGTTCTGCTTTTCCGCCATTTCCACTTTTTGACAGTGCCCTAAGTCCCTAATTGTTGAATAAGTGGCGGATGCCTACATGCCAAAATCACTAGAATCTGTACTACTTTTGCCAATTCTTCTGTATCCCTGCAAGCTTTTTCTCATCAGTGGAAATGCAGCTAATATGCAAAGTGCTGAGATTAAATTAGTTTGGATTCTAGCCTTTACAATCAATGAGAGATGTTCTTTGGATGTGAATCGTGTATATTATTTCTTCAATGTGTAGCAAACCAGCCCAGTTGCTCACTCACCTGGGGGTCCGTGGCACAAAGTCCTACTCTGATGGTACCACTGCCACATATGGTCATACATTTCACGGATGACAGCCAGGACACACATGGCCAAGGAACATCAGTGTGGTCAAAAAGTGTGTGGTCAGGCAACAAGAGGGCAAACGTTACTGAGGAAAAACACATGACATTTACTATTTTAAGCAGAGAATTCCTGAAATTTATGCACTAAGTTAGGGAAAGTCTGGAAAAAAAAATCAAAACCCCACATGAACCTATGCAGAAGGGCAAGATTCCACCTCTCCTCTCCTCCGGCTAATTGGGTGCAGACTATTTTTGCACTTTGAACTCAGTTTGCAGCAACTGAAGTGAGCTGAGGATAAAGTCGGAAAGTGGAAGGAGGTGAGAGAAACCAGGACGTTTGAAAAGCACCTGAGAAGAAGTAGGATAGCAGAGGACTGGCTGGGGATGCCCCTGCCAAACAGGGGACAGTTGGAAGGTATGCTGCCATTTTGCAAGAACTGTGTTGTCTAGAATGAACTTCTAAATTCTTTACAGGCTGGCATATTATTGGAAGAGATCACGCCTTCCCTGCAGGTGTTAAACTTCCACACTCAAAATGACTGTACCTCTGAGGAAAAGGAAGGATCCCAGCCTGTGTATGTAGTAAAAACAAATGGTAAGAAAATGTGTATGAAAATAAGAAAGGTTCTTCGACAAGAGTGATTGGGAAACACTAATGAAATAAATAAATATTGTAATATTAATGATACAAACATTTAGATACAGAGAAAGATTAAGAAGACGTCTATTTTATTACATATTTCTTTTGGATTAAGCATATTTTATGTACGTTTTGTGTTTGTTTAATAAAAATATTTAGTAAAATGATAGGGGGAAAAAACAAATGGTAAGGAACAAATTCCACTTTGTTTTTAAAAAAACAGCTTTTCCTTCCTAAGCTCATCTCATTATTGTTCCCACCTCCTCTAATTACCACTACCATCTTATAATGTGAGCAGTGATCCTAAATCAGGGAGATGGAGCCTAGACTCCAAATGGCTAGAGTTTGTAAACCATGTGGCCTTCAGGCTCCAAGAATAAAATCAGGCAAATATAAATCTAGAATCAGGCCAGAAAAATGGGTGCAGGTAATGGGAAGAGGCTGGAGAATTCCAATATTTTTTAATGTCTATCTCCCTGCAGGAAGAGGATTCTTGGGCATATACAGTCTTGAGCCAGAGCTGCTCCATTATTTCCTTACCTCGGGTGGGATTGCATCTGGAAATGGATGGCAGACCATGGCTTCCTCAGGTATTTGTTGTATCTATATACATCCCAGCTGGTCCCCTGAATAAAATTTATTTAATTTTAAGTAAAAATTAAAAGTAGTCTTAAAAAACTATCAAAGACATGGGCACTAGAACTTCTCCTGGTGTCCAGATGATGCCAAAGAAATACATCTGAGGGATGTTGAAATTTGGGTTCTACCACCAAACTGGTGGTCCTCATGTAAGTTGGATGATGAATCCACCTTGAGTTTTAATCTGCATTTTAAAGGAACTCTCTGGAAGTTGACCATTGAGTCATGCTGGAGGACCTAGAAGATGGCATCTTCCAAGTCCTCCAGTGTGATTCTATGGTATGCTTGGGCTGGAAGTCATTCATTTCAATAGGATTTATTATCCATGGTTTCAAGTATCCACAGTAAGTCTAGGAAAGTATCCCCCACAGATACAGAGGTCATACTATATATCTCAATTCAGCTGTTTCTGAATTGGGTCTTATGAGGTCTTACATTACATTCTGGGATCTTGTTTTTCTCACAGGGACATCTGGCAAAGAAAATTCTAGATTTTACTGGTCACGGCTCCAGCAGCCTTCCAACTCTACACTGAAAATTATGTTTACTGGCATCTTTAACCCAACGGCATGCCTCAAAATTCATGACATCATCATGTTCATTGTTTCCAAAGATCATTATCCAGTCTATGATGTGTAAGTACCATTTCTGAACCCAGTAGAACATGTGTAGTCGGTTGTGGGTGGGGGTTGAAGTCTTCCCACTTCCCTTCCACAGGATTTACCTTTCTCCTGTGGCCATTTTCCTCCATGGCCACAGAGTGATTGCAGGAGAGTAGGGTATGGCTGAGAAGTATTTGGTTATATAACTATGGGCAGAAACATACACACACCCAATGACAACACCATCTTCCAGGACTTCTTGAGGACTCCCAGGAGGTCCCAGAAGATGCCTCTGCTGTTAGTTACATAGCCAGGAGCTTCTCGGCTGCCCTCCACCAGCCATTATGTGGCCATGGTGATGCATCTACGGGAGGAAAATAGGTTGTTGGGGGCTCTTGGTTGTTACCTGAGGGAGGAAGATAATTCTGGACTCCACAACAATGTGAAATAAAGATATATGTGGGCATAAGTTGGACTAATACCTGTGTATGTCACCAACAGAATGCCAGCCAATATTTTATCCATATCAACATAGGAAGCTGACAGAAAATGAGTCAGTGCATTGGTCTAGCTTAGTTTTGTTTGCACTGACTGGGAGCAGTTCTCTAGGTTTCAATTAAGGATCGCTTACAACCTTACCTAGACATGGAGGAGACTGAAACTGTCACCTTCTGCATGCAGGGTAAGAGCTCCACCATTAAATTATTACCTTTCCCTGTTATTTAAGAAGAGTACGCAGAATGTTGAGAGCCAGTGTGGGATAGTGGTTTAGGTGTTGGACTAGGACACTGGGAGACCAGGGTTCAAATCCCTGCTTGGCTATGGAAACCCATGGGGTGACCTTGGGCAAGTCACACTCTCTCAGCCTCAAAGGGAGGCAAAGGCAAACTTCCTCTGAACAAATCTCACCAAGAAAACCCCATGGTAAGTTTGCCAGAACATTGCCATAATTCAGAAATGACTTGAAGGCACACAACAACAGCAACATATGTTCCATTTAATTTCATATCCTTCACATACACTGTAGATGGAATGAGAGATGAAAATACAAGTTACTTTTATGGAACGGAGAGTATTCAGGCAGCTAACTCTTTCATCTCATGTCTGTTCCTAGCAACAACCTGTATAATACAAACCTTGAGTTTGACTGGGGAGGTTTCCGCAGCCTAGCAGAGGACGTAACTTTGACCTCGGACTCCGGCAACTTCCTTCTCTTTTTTTACCAGTTCCATGATCCAGGAACTTACGTCTTGAGGCTAAGTAGCAACCAGCACAAACGAATGGTTTGTTTCAGGTCATGGCATGTTTGTTTACAAAATAGATTTCTTAAGCCAATGCATTAGCCTAACAGCACTTGCAGTAGGTGGGGATTTTATGGCCATGAAAGGGAATGGGCTGCTTGTTCCACATCTGATTTATTCATTCCTTTGTTGAGACCATGGGGCCTTTTACGCTACACCGTTCTAGCACTGTGAGGCCACTTTAATTGCCATGACGGTATCCTGTGGAATCCCAGGATTTGTAGTTTGGAGAGGCACTAGAGCTCTCTGGGTGAGAATTCTAAATTCCCCTCCCTATGTTCCAAATCCTAAGATGCCGTAGGATGCAACCATGGCAATTAAAGTGGAATCATAGCACTGCAACTGAGAAAGAATATCAGTATTCTTTCTGGGTAATACTCAAAGTACAATCAATAATAACATTACAATAAAATTATTAAATAGAAAAAATGAAGATGAAAGCATTCATGCGCAAGTTCCAATTGGCTCCAATGGAAAAAATTCATACCTTCCAAACTGTCCCAGTTTAGTATGGTCAGACCCTGTTATTTCTCTGCTGTCCCAACTTCTCGGCTGCTTTTAAAATGTCCCAGTTTCTCTCTCTTCCTCCCCCTTCTCCCTTTTGTCCTCATCTTACTTCTATTTCTGCAAACTGAATTCAAAGTATAAATGTAGTTTTCACTCAGTTAACTCAGCACAGGGACTCTAGGGGACAGACTCTTTCCCTTCCCAGTAGGTTCATTTATGTTTTTGCATCAGGCTTTAAACTCAGTATATACATTCCAGGGTTTCTCTGATTAAAATAGTAGTTTTGTACATTCTTCCTCATTTCTAACTTTTGTTCTCTTGTTTCCTGGCCATGCCCTTTTCATCACCCTCTGATTTTGCTTAGCCATATGTGTCCTGGTTTTCACCTATGAAATGTTGCAGGGTATGCAATTCTCATTCTGTGTGTGTGTGTGTCTTCCTTCCTCCTCCAACTAATTATCAGAGCAGAGCTTGGAGAAGTTACCTAGAACTCCTAGCCAGTTAGGGGTTGTGGTCCCCAAAATTAACCTTTTCTAGCTCTAATTCGGAGCAGAGGTTATGCTCAGGACTCTCTCTCTCTCTCTCTCTCTCTCTCTCTCTGTCTCTGGTTTTTCTTCGCAAACGAAGAGTCAGGAAGGACTCATCCCGCACTTTCTGCAAGCGCGCTGATGACTAAAAAGGCCAATCCGAGATAAACAAGTCCGGTTGCAGAAAGCACAGCAGAAGGTCTCCTTGGGTGATGTTTTTGGGTTGTGATTCTTTCTGCGTTGTCGTTTCTCTTCAAGACTTGTTCGGCATGAGTTCTCAAATAAGGCTGCAGCATTGTGGATAGTGTGTCTCCATGTCTCCTGATGTGAGGCCAGGGCAGAATAAAAGGTGTTCTTCCACCC
Source organism: Gambelia wislizenii (assembly GCA_030847615.1). Lineage (NCBI taxonomy): Eukaryota > Metazoa > Chordata > Lepidosauria > Squamata > Crotaphytidae > Gambelia > Gambelia wislizenii. The sequence goes on from JAUMIR010000007.1 coordinate 40,478,452, forward strand.
CCTTCCCATGCCTACCCTGACCCCAACATCACAACCCCCTCTCACCACAAGTGAAGTTTGTCTGTTAAGAAAACTCTGCTAACCGCCAAGATGCTTCTGCTGAGGCATTTCCCGAAATATACTGACTTTTCCTGAACATTTAATCCTTTCCAACTTAGACAGGTCCATTCAGGCCTTCCTCTCTCTGATGGGGTCACCAGGTGCGGTTTAGCCTCTCTGCACCCACCTAGTGCCGCTGCTGGGCTACTGTAGTTTTGGGATAGTTTTGGGATTGTCGCTTCTATGCACACCTGACTTGGCTTTCCTGTGTCTGTGTGGTTCCTTTTGCAAAGTACATCAGAGTCATGCCGTACGGTGGGCAGTGTTACGAAGAAGGCCCCTTCTTCCCGACAACTCCCAGGCATGTCGTCCAAGTGGGAATTGCACAGATCCCCGATCTCATCCTGAAACCTGACTGGCAAGCGATTATTGGGATAATAGTTGGACTTGGCTTTCTCCTCCTCATCTGCTTCCTAGTGGTTGTGAGTAAAGAAAAGGCGATTACCACAACATCCCGATACCCTTCAACTGTCCCCATTTGACACAGGCAGTCCCGATTAATCCTCTGTTGTCCCACTTTTTCAGCTGTTTTTAAAATGTCCCTATTTCTCTCACCTCCTCTCATTTTTCCCTTTGTCATCAGCTTACCTCAATTGCTGCAAACTGAGTTCAAAGAGAAAAAGTAGCCTGGGCTGAATTAACTCATCAGGGGGAGAGGAGAGAGGGTGGCAGAGTCTTGCCCTTCCCTGCAGACACAGGCAAAAGCAAACTGCTGCAGCCTCTCCTACCTTGTCTGTTCTTCTTCATTAATAACTTTTGCCATCGTGACCAGACTCTGATGTTGCTTGGCCACATGTATCCCAGTTTTCACCTGTGAAATGTTGGAGGGTATGGTACATTTCATGGGGATTGCCAGTGGAGGGTGGAGCCAGAGGAAAAAATAGTGGGACAAAAAAAATAGCATATTTTAGTTTAAAGTTCTTTCTGCCTTAAGAAAAACCATTTGAGACTTTTAGAATGGGGACAAAATACTGTATAGAAAAGCTAGAAAATAATGGTATCACAGGGAGAGGGATGTGACCATCTTGGCAACTGCTGTAATTTTTGCTCTTTTGGTGTAATTTTTGCAGTTTCTTTGTCAAGTCTTTGGCTGGTCCAGGAAACAGTGTCTCACCCCTCAGTTCCGACAATTGCAGCTGAAATATAATCTAGATAAATATTCTTCCAAAGAATCTGAGTTTATTGCCATCAGAAAGTATCACCCTGGGATACAGAAAAGGGGCAGTTTAGAAAACAATTGCAGCCATGTGGATAAGAGAGAAGGTATGTTAGTACTTTAGTTCATTCCATGCAGGCAAAGACATGAATCAGTTTTGATAAGCAATTTCCATCGGAGAAGGCTACTTCACAAAGTACATTGTTAGTTCTCCCCTTATTGCCAATTCCTGTTGGAGTTACTTTAAATGTTAGCAAGATACGGAGACTATATAGCCTTCCAGGTGTCATGGGACTTCCCTCAGCCCTAGGTGGCACAATCAGTGGTTGGATACAATGGGAAGTATAGTCCAGTAATGACTAAAGGGTCATATGTTCCCCATCCCTGCCTTAGATCTGTTAAGATTAAGTGAAATTAAAAATGTTAATTTTTGGACTACATTTCCCAGAGGGCCCCAGCCATCTGGTCATAGGCCATGTTTGCTGGACAATTTTGAGGGTTGTAGTCCAAAAAAATAAAAATTTTAAGCTCTCTCTAAAAGCCACTATAACCTAATGCAAGAACACACCCAGTGGATAACACATACAAAATAAATCTTTTTGCAGATGATATTTTATTCTTTATTTCAGATGCAACTGGTGGCATTGGCCATTTGCAAAAGAGTAAACAATTTTCAACAGTTCACTTAAAATTGAAAATAATAAGTATAAATGTAACACAGGAAGATCAATTTAAACTGAAGAAGCTATCAAATGTATCAATTAGCTTTCCTGGTATTCAGTACTTAGGTATTCTCATAACTAAAAATTTATTACATTGAATGTATTGCCCAAGGAATGGCTAAATGGGGATTTGAATACGGGATATGAGGTGCATCAATCCACATTTTATTGCCTCGTATAGACAAGCCCCATGTTAATGGGGGAAAGGGTGGGATTCTGTTGGTGGGACCCATTTAGAATAAATCAATTCAATCAATTGCTGAAGAGTGAATCAACATGTAGGTACATCTAATTGATTCAACAGCTCTGCTCCCATTGGGACTAACAATAGGATTTAGGCTGGGATGTGCCCTAGCAAATTTGTTAGTAAGAATGAATTAATATTATTAACTGCATTATATATGAAATGATTGCTGTTGTATTCCATCTTTTTTCTTCCCCACATCTCTATGCTTCTCTATGAATATTACTGTTATTTTTATGGTAATAATTTGGGCATTTACTTTACCTCTTTTTGTAGGTGGTTATGAAATATGGGACTCAGAGGAACAAATAGACCTGGATTCATTCAATACCAATGTCTTCTTTGAAATTTTGGTTACACAGTCTCTGGCAGTAACAGCCAAACTGAGTCAGTTTAAGGAAGAGGTATACAGTGGTTATATTCTCTATTATTATCAATTAAATGTTTTAGAAGGGGTTGCCCGCACTGAAGGTTGCTGCCACACTGCAGAAAATAATGCAGTGTGACACTCCTTTGACTATCATGGCTCCATCCTATAGACTTCTGGGATTTGTGGTTTGTTCTGGCACCAGAACTCTTTGCCAGAGAAGGCTAAATATCTCACAAAACTACAAATCCCAGAGCCAGAGCAGTTAAGCAATGTCAAAGTGCATTATTTCACTTTCAACAGCCCTAATCTCAAAGGTACTACAAAATCTCTTTGCATGCTGATATTCCAGACTAACCCAGCTGTGTCTTTGAATTCTACTCTAATGGCATCAATGGACCCTTTAAAAACAGAGTAATGCACAACAGCCAGTGTGATGTAGTGGTTTGAGAATTCAACTGAGATACTGGGAGACAAGGGTTTGAATCCCTGCTCAACCGTAAGAACCCACTTTGGGCACGTCACGCTGTCTTAGTATAAAAGGAAGGTGATGGCAAACCTCTTCTGAATATATGTTGCCAAGAAAACCCTGTGATAAGTTTGCTCTGTGTGTGTGTGTGTGTGTGTCTGTGCCTTCAAGTTGCCTGTCAACTTATGGCAACCCCATGAATTTCATAGGGTTTTCTTAGGCAAAGAATACTCAGAAGTGGTTTTGCCAGTTCCTTCGTCTGAAATACAGCCTACAGGACCTGGGATTCATTGAACGCACACAACAACAAGTGAATTTGTGTGCAAGGGTTGGGACAAGGAGGCAGAGGGCGGATGGAAAAGGACAGGGGGTTCAGACACCTCTGTCCAAGGTCTTGCCAGCCAGTTTCCTACCTTCTTCCTAAATAATTCAACTCCCTTTACACACCTCCCTGGTGCTTTCACGCCATTAATAATTCTGACTGTTATTTCCATGGGCTCAGAGGATCTGAAGTGATAAAAAAAAATGATGCCAGATCAACAACCGCAAGTTGCTCATTCTGTGGCTCTTTCATTTCCTTTGCAGCTGAAACTCTTGTACCACAAACTTCTGGAGGAAACCACCTCACTCAGAGATCTGTGGGTAGCCAAGGTGGGCGCCCCCAATGGCGTGGAATCTTCCAATGATGAGTTGGTGGGAAACTACACAAGGACAAAACAGCAGGTAGAGGCGGGGAGGTGGGGACAATGGCCTTTTCCAGATGATAACACCTGAGCTCCTGTATCGATCACACTGAGACAGAAAGGAGTGCAAATGTGTGCTTTCTGCTGAAAACTTCTGAACTTTTAAAATACAGTTGGCTTTCTGTATCCATGGATTCTGCATCCACAGAGTCAACCATTCACGACTTGAAAATACTCATATATATATATATATATATATATACCCAAAAAGCAGACCTTGATTTTGTCATTTTGTATAAGGAACATCATTTTTGTATGTCATTGTATATCATAGGACTTGACCATCCATGGATTTTGGTATCCACAGGGGTCCTGGAACCAAACCCCAACAGATACCAAGGGCCCACTGTATATGAAAACAGAACCTGAAAAGCCCTTTGGACTATAGCTCCCATAGGCCTGGATTCTCTTGCTCATCCTAACTAGAATAAATCCGTTGCATCAGTAGGGTTCACCTGCATGTTGACTCACCATTCAACCATTGATTCAATGGGTCTACATACTGTCCAATTTGGCAGGGACAGTCCTAATTAATCCTCTGTCATCCCACTTTTCTAGCTGCATTTAACATATCCCAGTTTCTCTTTCCTTCTCCTACTTTCCCCCATTTTCCTCAGCTTATGTCCATTGCTGCAAACTGAGTTCAAAGTGCAAAAGTAGTTTGGACTCAATTAACACAGTGGTGTGATGGGGGGGAGAGAGGAGGGTGCTAAATCTCACTCTTCCCAGTAGGTTTAGGCAAAAGCAAGCTGCTGCTGCTGCTTTTCCAAGCTTGTGTGTTCTTCCTCATTAATTACTTTTGCCCTCTTGACCACCCTCTGATGTTGCTTGGCCACATGACTTCATCTATTTTCATCTGTGAAATAGTGGAGAGTATGGGTCATTTCTTCTTTAAGAACTAAACAATAGGCTTCAGGCCACTTCCTGCAGCTCCCATGGCCAGTGGCCAATCACCAGCTTGGTGATGCTGAGAGCTCTAAGTCAAAAAAGGTAATATTTCCAAGCTCTTTACGCAGGCTCCCAAAGAACAAGGTCCTTTTTTCCGAGTTTCCTTCCATGTTTGGCTGATACAAAGGTCTACATCCTGCTGATCTGGGGAGGGGCTGGAATCATGTGGCTGTCCAGACGTGGTTGAACTGCAATTCCCATCAGCCTTACTAGCCAGCATAGCCAATAGTGAGGAATGCTAGCAGTTGCAGTCCAGCTATATCTGCAGGGGTGCTTGGTTCCATCCACTGTAGTTGATTGTCTCAAGCAGAGGAAACCCATTGAATCAGTGGGATTTATACAGGTGTTGACCCATTATTCAGCAATTAGTTCAATGAGTGAATTCTGTCCCAACAACGACTTGGGTTTAGGATAAAGATCTCAGCTAGGTACTTACAGTTGACATACTGTTTGCAGTTACTACTGCAAGTTTTTCTCTGTTTTATTGGCCAAATATTGAAGGTGCTAGAGCTCAGCCCACAAGGAATATTCAGCATCTTGAATAGATCCCTTAAAATTTAGACTAAAACCCAGCTTGGATGTTGTCACCCTAATGACATTGGGAGCTACCAACCACCACTGTGCAGTTTTGCATTGCTGTCTCCTTCTCATCTCCAATGATGTCTGTTTCCCTTATTGAACATCTCCAAAGTCAATGGGAGTGGTACCCAAACCTTCTGGCTCTGAGCATGGCATCTGTGGGGCAAAGAGAAAGACAACCAGAAACTGGAATTGAAAAGCTGTGGCTGTGGGAACAAAGGTCCAATATCCTCATGGGTTGTGTGATCTTTCATGTTGCCGTTAGGCAGAGGAGGAGATCCTGAGAAGAAGGCACTTGGCCGCAGAATACGCAGAGAGTGTGAGCAGGCAGCTCCGCTTACTTACGGAGGAGCTGAAATCTCAGGAGGAGCACTGGGTGGCCTTTCATTCGGCTCTCCGAGAAGCAACGAGGTTGACAGAGATGCTTGTGGATACAGTATGTTCTGGAGAAGAATCCAAACCAGACCATCACCGGTAAGAGAAATCCTATCTGAAGAATCAGAGCTTGTTGATTCTTCAGTGCTGAAGAATCACAGCATTGCTGGGACATCCATTTCTGTATCTGTGTAAACTGAAGAGAGTTTGGGTAAATTACTTTATTACAATTCTGTGAAACCCCTAGTGGCTATGTAAGTGGGTTGTTGTTGTTGTTGTTGCTGCTGCTGTGTGCCTTTAAGTCATTTCCGACTTATGGCAACCGTAATGCAAGCAGGAATTCAAACTCTGATCTCCCTTCAAACTCTGATCTCCCATAGTCCAGTGCTCAGACCACTACATCACATTGGCTGTCATGTAAATGGGACATAATATCATGACACAACCTATTGTCAGCTTCATACCTTCTTGGTTTTAGGCCTGCATCCTAGAAGTGTAGCCTTAGAAGGGATCCCAGGGGTCACCTGGTCTAACCCCCTGCCAATACAGGAAATCCAATACTAAAACATGATCTCTGACAGATGGCTATCCAACCTTTAAAAAAAAAAACACCCTTCCATCAAAAGAGAGACCACCATCTTTCAAGATAGGCTATTCCACTGTTGAGCGGCAATTGCCATCCTCTTGGTTATTTCGCTAGCACAAAGCCTAATCCACATTGCACAAATAATCCAGTTTGAAATTGGATTATTTGCCATGGCTCCTTCCTTTTGAATCATGGGATTTGTAGTTTTACAAGGTCTTTAGTCTTCTCTGCCAAAGAGTGCTGGTGCCTCACCAAACTACCTGAAGACAGGTTTATTATATTGTTCATATTCTCATACCGCTTTCAGGTTATTAAACCTCATAGATGCTGCCAGCAACCAAATGTCCAGCATCATTGTCAAGGAAAGCCATAGGCTCATGCTGTGGGGGATTTTGGGAGAAGGTACCGGTGGTCATCCGGTGAAAGAAAAGACTAGACTACTCACCAAGGAGGAACTTGTAGGCAAGTGGAAACTTTCCAAACTTTTTGGAAATTTGGCTTTCTAATGGAGGGAATATGTTTTCATTACCAAAATGGCTCTCTTCCACACCACACAATTATAGCTGGATTCCATTTTATTTGTTCTGAGTCCATCCTATTGAATCCTATGCTCTGTCATTTTGTGGGGTATTTAGACTTGTCTGATAGAGAGCTCTAGTGCCTCACCATACTACAGATCCCAAGATTCCCATAGGATGTAGCCCGTTAAAATGGTATCCAAGCTTTTTTGATTGACCTGGCCTCTTCTTCTGCAAGTAGTATCATGATGTGTTAATCAGATTCAAGGTACTGAATGAACTGGTTTATCATGATGTTGCAAGGGATGGTAACTTTATTGTTTGATGATACACTAGATTATTTTAATAACAAGGTCTTGTGGCTTCTTTAAGACTAACCACAAGAACCATTTTTGCTGCAACACACCCAGTTCCTTCTGTCCTGCCTTGAAATTCATGCACTGGTTTAGAAAGAGATCGGAGTGGATGGGTTTTGTTACAGAGCGGTAGATATTTGGGGAAGTGGAACAGGTTTGAAGGAGCAAAAGAGAAAACAAACTGGTCAGAGCAGTTTCAGATCAGTCAGGGGTAGGAACCATGTACTGCTCCAGATGTTGCTGGACTTTGCGTCCCAACATTCCTTACTAGGCTATGCTAGGGCCTGCTGGGATTTATAAACCAAACACATCTGGAAGTCTGGAATGAACACTAGTTTTTAAATGTGGGCCCCTGTGGCAGGACTTTTTCAGATGATACTTACCCCGCTAGGGGGTCTCCCAAGAGGCACAGCACTGCCGTGCGGCAGGGAGTCCTTTTCAGACACCGCCGTCCCTCTTCCGAAATCATTGATGTCACTTCCATGAAGGATTGGAAGCAGCCGGGCCATATTTTAATCATGGAAGTTGCCCGTGATTAAAATCTGGCGAAATCTAGCGTGGCCACTTCCAATCCTTCATGGAAGTGACACCAATGATTTCAGAAGAGGGACGGCGGAGTCCAAAAAGGACCCCCTGCCATGTGACAGTGCCGTGCCTCTCGCGAGACCTCCTAGCACAGTAAGTATAGTCTGAAAAGGTCCACAAATCTCTTCTCCAGACTTCCATCTACTAATACAGAGTTTTGAAACTATAGAGGCATCTGTATTTATCTGTGTCCCCATTGCTGTTCTCAGGACCAGATGGCACTGTGAAGGCACATGATGCTCTATGCCAGGTTGCAACCACTGGATTGATTGTGCCCAGAGACAATGCAGTCATGCTGTTGGCCAACCAGTCCATGAAGATCATACCCCCAGACCATTTTCTCCATCCTGGCACTGGGAAAGTGCTTCCAGTAGCTGGGAACATTGGTTTTGATCCCATCAACTCTAAGCTGATTCCCACTGTTGACTTAACATCTGGTAAGAGCCTGCTGCCTACATAATCACATTGATCAGCCTTCTGTGCAAATAGTATTTGATGCTGGCTGAACACTGATGTTCAGCCATTACAGGTGACTTGCTGTCTGTCATGGGCTGGTCAGGTGCTGCCTCCCTCTTGAAGCAGATGAAATCCAATGAGGCCCATGGCCTCCCACCCCAAATTCTCTGAGGGCCCTCCACCTTAAAAAATATTTGGAGGTTAAAAATGGAGGCATTCTTCTTTAGAAGTGTCCAAAGGGTTTCTCTTTTTTGCCGGGGGTGGGATAAGTTTTCAAACCTGGAATCTCCAACTTGCATTTGGCAACTGTGTGGTCCCTGCTCCCCACAGCTTGGGAAAGTTTCTTTTTGATCTACAGATTCCAGAAACCCTTCAGACAATATAGCCATTAGCCACACTGTCTGGGTGATTCTGATAGTTGTAATCTAAAGAAAAGAGTGGGGGAGTAACTTTTACAAACTCCCTTTCTATCATATCATTCCCACTACTACGTTCTATTTTAAGAGTGTGCATAATTTCAGACGTACTCATCCTGGAGTGATTTTATCCAGACCTTAGATGCATTATAAATTTTTCAGACTTTGACTCCCAAAAGCCCCAGCCAGCAAGGCTACTGATGAACATAAAGGCTGGGAAATTCTCAGCGCTGTATTCCACCAAAGAAACTTTTCCAAGCTCTGGGTGTTTTTTTCATTATGTTCATAGGGAGAAAGTAATCTTTTCTCTTTTCTTTTTCTCTTCTTTCTTTCTTTGATACAAATGTCCTGATCTTCACTGTTATATTTTAAATATTTTTTATTTGTTTTAAAGTAGTCTTCCTTTTAATAGCATAGTTTATTTAATTAGTCTAACTTGGATTACACACATGCATACATACTATCATGATGGGTTTTTAGCTACACTTGATTTTTAATCCATGTTGGGAGGAAAGCAGAATATCAGTCGATCAGTCAGTCAGTCAGTCAGTCAATCTGAATGTGCTGTGATATAATGTCTAACTCCCTTTGGTTTTCTGCTTAGGTGGGTTTTGTCACTCAACCAGCCCCACCTTCCCTTACATTCCATATCCTGTATGCCCCAACAATGGCCTGCCAGTAAAGAGTAACTTACCGATTCTGCAGCCTGAGAAGGTGTTCAAACTAGGAGGCTTCATGCATGATCCGGCTTCAGGGATAGAGGTGCCGATACTCGCTGTGACCATTCACCCCCAGACTGGTCAAAAGATGACCTTGGGTGGGACATACCTGAATCCTCTAACAGGAACAGTGACTCCCCTTGAAATTGGGGGGCCCATGAGAGCACTGGAAGGAGGCAAAATTGTTCCAATCCTTGGAGTCACTTTGGATAGCAACACAGGTAGGAGTTATCCTCTCTGGTCATGTGCCATTCAGTTGATTTCTTTATCCGGTTTTGCTTTCACAAACAGGATAATGAAAGAGATTGTAAAGCTCCAGTGTTTCTCAAGGGTGGCCACTTTTGCATTGCGGGGGGGGGGGGGAAGGACATGCCTCTTCCAAAAAAGAAAAAGCACAAATTTGCATGAGATTTGTTCATACTGTTGCTGAAAATGTACAAATAATTTTGTAGTTGTTTGCCTTCAAGTCCGACATACGGTGACACCAAGGCAAACCTATCACAGGGTTTTCTTGGTAAAATTAGTTCAGAGACAGGTTGCCTTTGCCTTCCTCTGTGGCTGAGAGTGTGATCTGCCCAAGATCACCCAGTGGGTTTCCAGGGCCAAGCAGGGATCTGAACCCTGACCTCATAGTCCAATTCTCAAACCATTACACCATGCTAGCTCAATTTATCCCCACTTATATATGGGGGGAAGCAGCCCTGACCCCTCACTATCTCAATTTGTGGTCACAATTATTATTGAAATATTTATATAGAGTTGTAGAGTTGGAAGAGACCACGAGGGCCGTCCAGTCCAACCCTCTTCAGCCATGCAGGAATACACAATTAAAGCATCCCTGACAGATGGGCATCCAGCCTCTGTTTAAAGACCTCCAAGGAAGGAGACCCCACCACACTCAGTATCTCAGGATGGCTTACAATAAAATATTTGAAACAATAAGAATAATTTAAAGGCCAGAAGCATATTAAACCATTTAAGTCTTCAAACATGGCAGATTAAAAGCAGTTGAAACCATTTAAAACCACTCATGTGTGCAAAATTTGGATGAGAACAATCATGCCTCCAAAGCTTTCGTATAAAGCCATGTTTTTACTTGGCATATGAATGACAGCAGCGTTGGCACAGACTGAGCCTCTAAGGAGTGGGTATTCCCTCACTGGAGTGGCACAGCAGAGACGTCCCTCTCACACATCCCTCCTCAGCATATAATGTCTTGACTGATGAGAGACAGAAGATGGCTACTCCAGCAGACCTCAGACCGCCAGCCAACCTCCAGCAGACCTCGGGTCGGCTCCTTCAGCAGACCTCAGACCTCAGGCAATGGTCCACCCCTGGCTAGCATGTAGAACATAATAGCCCAAAATTAAAAGTCTCAGAGAGAAGCCAACCATTGACTTTTCATAATGCTATTTTGCAAGCTAAAACATCAATAAACTTTCCAGCTTTTCTCTAAAGACTCATTAGAGAGAGAGAAATTAAAACAATGATCGACTACTCTTAAGAGGGACTCTATTCATTAATTTAACTACCAGAGCTGACTTGATTCTCCTGGAAGCAGTTCAGCTGATCAATTAATATAATAAAAAACACATTAATATATGTCTGTTGGGGTCTTCCAGCTCAGAAGCATAGTAATCAGTGTGTGTGTGTGCGTGCATGTGCTGTACAGTTTCATACAAGGCTTGGAAAAGTTGCTAGGTGAACTAGAACTCCCAGAATTCCCAGGCAACATGGTCTGTGAAATTCTGGGATCTGTAGTCCAAAATGTGTAATGTTTCCAAGCTCTGGTTTTGTATTATTGATTTTCGAAACCATATTCAACATAATCCTGTGTCTTCTTTCTCAGTCAACTCTATGCCAATTACTAAATGAAGACATGAAAGAAATAGAGAGGGGATTGTGGCCTTTTTAACTCCAGTACCAAATTAATTGTTCTGTGTTTTCATTAAGACATAATGGGGGGGGGACACATTCCCACAGCTGCTTTTGTTGTGGGGGAGGAGGAGAATCCACAGAGAAGTGTGCAATGTCCATTTTCACATGATCAATGTCCCACATATCCATTTGTGATGTCCCATTGTCTACTCCAGGGTGGACAACTGTGTGGGGACTATGAACCAATTATATCCCCTCCCTTGACCCCAATCCATGGGCTGGGCCTCCCCAGCAAGCCCCGAACCTCTGTTTTCCTCTGCAGTCCCTCTCAAAATGGCAACAGGAAGTACCATGATATCACTTCCTGTTGGCCATTTTGAGTGGTACTGCAGAGCAAAACGGAGCTGTTTGGGGTAGAATTGAGTTCTGTAGACTCTACTGCATGAGAGAGTTCCCCTGTAAACTAGTTTGTGGTGAATAAACACCAGATATTAGCATAGCTGGCTCCCATTCATCAAGTGTTGGGATAAAACATAAAAATGGCACAGGAAGTTGAAGGTCTAGATTAACTCTTTTTCTCTGGTTCTCTGAACACAGGAGATGTTGTTCCATTGGGGGGATTACAGGGCCCCTCAGAGGACCTCCTGCTTATCGGGGATTCTTTCGTGGAGCCACTGAGTGGAAAAATTGCTCGTGTGCAAGGCCTCTGCCTTCAGCAAGGCAAGATGGTTCCCCATGCCGGGGGTTACAAGGCGTTCTTGGAAGCCAACGTCCTTCTCACTCAGATTCAGGTGGCCAAAGCCCTCAGAGAGTATAAAGATGCCGTTTGGGAGGATCAGTGCCCTGCTGGCGATGGGCAAACGGCCCTCAAGGTTGCCGAGGAAGACATGATGAAAGCGCTCTCCCAAAAGCTGGATTACTTGATGTACTGGCTACAAAGCCTAGAGAAACAGCAAGAGTGTAGTTCCCAACTCAAGAGTACTGGTGGGAAGCTTGGTAGGTTTTTGAAGGAAATACAGTATATATACTGGATATGATGGAGGAAAAAATTAAAACAACCTAAATAAGGACTGGGATGGGATTTAATGCATGCAACTAGTATACTACTAGTAGCCAGTATATCATCATCATCATAGTAGCCAGTATATCATCATCACTATTACTATGGTTGTTACCATTATGCAAAAGGATCTTGTAGCATCTTTGAAACTAAGTATAGCTGCTGCCACACAGCAGAAATAATGCCATTTGACATCACTTTAACTACCATGGCTCCATCCTATGGAATCCTGGAATTTGTAGTTTGTTGTGGCACCAGAGCTCTCTGTCAGAGAAGGCTAAATATCTCACAAAACTACATATCCCAGGATTCCATAGGATGGAGCCATGGCAGTTAACGCAGTGTCAAACTGCATTATTTTTGCAGTGTGAAAGCAGCCAGAAAGAAAGACGTTGCAGCATGAGCTTTTGTAGACTTTCATTGTTATTATTGTCATTGTCATCTCTATTATGTTGTTGTTGTTGTTGTTGTTATTTTTAAGCTCTGTTAGTGTCCATGGTGCTGTATCAAAATAAAGCGATAAAACAGACAGCCCTGCCAAAGTTATACAACAAATATATATATATATATATATATATATATATATACACTGTATATATACTGTATATATGTATATACTGTCTGTATGTATATATATATATATATATATATATATATATTAAAGGAATATGGAGAAGGAAGGAAGGAAGGAAGGAAGGAAGGAAGGAAGGGAGGAAGGAAGGGAGGGAGGGAGGGACTAATATTTAAAAAAATACAGTACAAACTGAAAAGGTACATTTAAACCTAGTGTCTTTTTGTATCTAGGAAAAAAAGGTAAGAGAACAGAATTTTTTTAAAAAAAAGTACAGGTGGACCCCCATATCCATGGAGGATATGTTCCAAGACCACCTCATAGATACCTGAAAACGTGGATAATAGGGGACCCTGTTATTTTCAATGAAATTAATGCTGGAGGTTGACCATAGAATTGCCTTGGAGGACCTAGAAATGCCTAGAGAGAACATATTTTTTGGCTTTGGATAAGTGAAACCATGGATACCAAACCCATGGATACGGAGCTCAACCAAAAAAAAAAAGAAATTTATTTTGCGGGAGATAACTGCAAAAAGTAATGCATTACAAATAATGTCATTATTTTAAACATGTTACTTGGTAGTTCTCTTTCTCTTTCTCTTTCTCTTTCTCTCTCTCTCTCTCAGACACACCCTATTATCACAATGATGGTAATAATTATGTTGTTCTGACTCATTTGCTTTTTTATTCCCATTTAAACTGAACCAGGGATGGTCAGATATCCTGGCACAGAACTTTGGATGCCTGCTGTGTTTGGGATGAAAATCCCGGATCCTGGAGGTTCTGACTTAATGGTCCCCATCCTGGGAGTGGAATGTGACTGGAAAAGTGGACAGCCGATCCCATTGGCTGGAACCATGGAAGATGCCGATGGGAAAGGTGGGTATGGGGCTGCAGTGTGGTCCCGGAGCCTCCTGGTGAAGGTGGTGGAAGGGGGAACAACTGCAGATGGTGATCAGCAGAGCTTGGAAAAGTTACCTTTGGGGAAGGGCAACGAAGAGAAAGAAACCGTCCTTAATCCTGTTGGTTAGTCCCAAGTACAGGAAAGCCATTGAACAAATTGTTGGATGCTAAGTCAACAGAGAGGTTAATCCCATACATTCTGTGGGTCTCTTCTAGTTGAGGCTAACCATAGGATTCAGACCGATATGTGGGGTAGGGAGAGGAGTAAGTGGAGGCTTCCATATCAGTGCGATAGTGAATCCAAGTCCACACTTTAAAGGAGCTATCTAAGATGCCAAACCTATTGTGGGAAGAGTGAACATTCAACACGTTTAGGTGTGGGGGGTTTTCATTCAGACTAAAACCCAGAATGGATTTAAAGTTCTAACTAAAGCCCCACTGACATGGAAGGCACCAGCATTCACAACCTAACAGAGAACAGTATGGGAACAGGAGGAGGATTCATATGGTCCCCATATAGCACTGTTATTCCACTTTAACTGCCATGGCAACATCCTATGGAATGCTGTGATCGACGGTTTAGGGAAGGGCATTAAGCATTCTCAGCCAGAGAGCTCTTGGGTCTCACTGAACTACAAATTCCAGAATTCCACAGGAAGCAGCCATAGCAGTTTTAAAGTGGAATAATGGGACAATAACAGTATAGTGTGATAGGGCCTTCAGTCTGGAATGTTATTATTATCATTATCATTTATTTAAATAGAACCATCAGTGTACATGTAAAAGACTAAAAAAAACACCTGCATTTGTGAAACAAATTATCCAGGCAGAAATACAGAAAACAATGCAATATAATATAAAGCAAACTAACACATACATACAACAAAATATACTAGATTATAAAACAATCTTAAACTAAAATTCCAAAAGCTTTGGAAAAGAAGACATGCTTGATTTAATACAGCAACTTTAAGGGGGAGGGTTACAGCAGATTTTTCATTACCAGTGTTACAAGATCACATTTCATGACTGTATGAGTTATACCTTGTTTCAGAGATATCTAACCTTGAGTTTATAAAAAACAGTGTGAGCTTTTACTTAAACTCCAGTGTTTTCTTATCTTTACTTGTAGGTCTGGTTCCTCTTGCTATTGGCTTCCGGACCATTGACCCCATAACAGGGGAGATGGGTCCAGTCATTGGGGCTCAAATCAATCCTTGGACAATGGCAGTCATTCCTGTCATCCAATCCCTAGGAAGTTTGCCAAGAGGAACTCCAGACCCAGATCTGGTAATTTCCATTCTTCCAAATTAGAAAGGGAGAGGGAGAAAGCAAGGAGGGAGAAGATGTCCCTTATTTGTCAAACTCTGGTTTCTATCTCTATTGTCACCTGTTAAAGGAAAGTCTTGTTTTGCAGTCAGCTGCCTTGGACAAGGAGATCATTGCTAAGCGAGGGTACTGGTGCAGCCAAAGAGAAAAAGAAGAAGAGCTCTTTAAAGAGTTGGATTTCTTGTGTCTGGACATCTTGGATGCTGCCAATGAAGGAAAGACAAAAAAGGTGCTGCATGGTTTTGCGTCAGTGTTGCTTGATAGCTCCCATGTCAGTAGGGCAGTAAATCCACGCTGGGTTTGAGGGCTTGTCTAAATGAGGCAATATAATGCAGATTGAAGTGCATTATCGCAAATTTGCAGCAGCACTCTTTTGTCTCCATGGTTTTTTGGCAAGATCACTGGTATGTGAAGCTATCCATGGTTGATGTTCACACAGAAGCATACCTGCAGAACAAGATGGTGGCCACAAGTGCATTACTCATGTTTTTATTCTCCACAAGGTGCTGCTGCTGAACAGTATTTGTAAATCTAAGGTGCACAAGCTGGACCTTCGAAAAGCTTTAAAAAGCTGTTTCATTGCCTCAGCACCATGAAAAATTGCATGATCACTACCACAAAAATCCAAAATGGTGGTTCCAGCCATTTTAGTACCAGTAAGCCCACCCCCTGTGCACATCCAACCAATCAGCTTTCCACTTCCGCTCTAATCTGGGAATGCACTGCGATGCAATTAGGTTGTCCTAATGAGCAGGAGTATGCATTTCCCTCACATTTTTTTAAAAAACTCAAGAAAAGTCCAAAAGTCTTTTTTTGCATAGTTTTTGCGGGGTTTGGCCCCCCTCCTTCTGAATACCACGATTCACCATGGGATCTCATTAGGACAAAAGGAATTCCCCTGAATTCCATGAGGAGTTTTTTTTCCAGCATCAAGACAACCCTTGAGTTTAAAGGGAGCTACAGAAGATGCTGAGGTTCAGCACAATGGATAGACCATTTAATATTCAGAGCAAAACTCAGAGTGGAATCATCACCTCACTCACATGGGAGTAACTAGCATGCTAATGTTTCATGTGTAACCAGAGCTTGGCAACATTTACTTGTTTGGACTACTGCTCCCAGAATCCCCCAGCCAGCATGAAAGGCAGGTTGGGACTTTCAGCATGCAAAGTAGATGCTCTGCCACTGAGCTACAGTTTTTCTCTTCTTTCTTGTGTCCCAAAGCACAGTACTGCTTTAGCTTGGTTCTTTTAATTCTTCTCCACCCCATGCAGTTAAGGTACAAGGATAAATTAAAACCGGTTGATGAAATCTGTCACTTCCTGGAGGAGTCCTCAGCCCAGGAAGTTCAACGGAAAGCCAACAGACACCTGATGACACTGTGGGACTCCAAACAATCTCTGCAAATGAGAGGTAGGGAAACACAACATCTAGTCAAGCATTGGCTTGTCTCTGGAGCATGGGACGGTAGAGCTGGATGTGTCCATCATGCATATTCCAAATCACCATTGATTTTGATTGGTTGGTTTGTTACACCAATCCTACCTTTCTTTCATTGAGCTAAGGATGGTGGACATTGTAGTCCTCCACCCTACGTTATTCTCACAACAGCCCTGTAAAGTAGGTCAAGCTGAGAGCAAGTGACCAACCCAAGCCCACCCAGTGAATTTCATGGCTCAGTAAGGAACCTGAATCTCCCATGTCTTAGCCCAACACACTAACCACTACACCACATTGGGCCTCATGGGTTGAATGTTCCATCCTCCCCCACCTCCATGAACAGCAGGATGTTCCTTTCTACCTGCCCTCTGATCCATGGGAGGGAGCCGCAGCTAATGTAACAAAGATAATAATATTAAGGAGTGGACCACAGGAAGGACTGAGACCAGTGGACATGCTAGGGTGGCCGTTGTCACTGGAGACAAGAAAAAATGATCCCCTATTGTGGTAATAACTTTATTAAGCTACCCAAAAAGGTACAAAAGTCTGAAGCAGCTATTTGCATGGGGGTGTGCAGGAATCTCCTGTTGCCGCCACTCCCCTCAAAGAAAAACATCCAGAATTATTATAGTACATTTCAGAAGCTCAGAGCAAACTATAGGTGTGACATTAATCACACTAAAACAACAACTGAATGTGTTTTTGTTATCTACGTAGCAGCCATTGGGGAGCTGGAACAGTATTGGGATCATAGAAATCCGAAGGGGAAGCGTAACCCTTTCTTCTCCCAAGTGATCAAATTAAACCTTCCCTTCAAATGCAAGTGGGAGCTTGGGGCTTTTTCACTGGGATAACAAATGGGGAGGGGTTTAAATTATTCATCCATCCATCCATCCATCCACCTGTCAATCCATTCTTGGAGTTTATTTGCTGCTCAGACCCTCCCTTGGCTTCTATTTACATTTCTGCAACCAAAGTCACATCTAATTTAGCTGCCAATGGCATTAAACTAAGAGAAATTTCCTAGGGGAAAATCTTTAAAAACTTTTTTCTGGTTGCTTTAAAAATGGTAGGTCTGTTCTAATTTTTTGCACATGGAGATTCACAGTAAGAATTGTTAAATAGTGCGCTGGTTCTTAAACTGTGGTCTAGGGACCCCCAGGGGTCCCCAATGTTCTCACAGGGGGTCTGCAAAGGCTTGAAGTTTACTTGGCCCATCTCCTCGCTGCAGTGAAGTGGCCAAATGACAAGAGTCAAGGCAAAGGCTGGTTTGGCCTGAGCATTGCCATTCAATCCATTCCAGCCACAAACTTGCAGGAAGCAGCAGGAGAAAAGTCTTCTCTCCCCCTCTAGTGCCCCTGAGGGAAGGTTTAATGGATGGTGAAATTGTATTATTATTATTCAGTATTGTTATTATTAGGGTTTTAAATCATGAGTTAAGTCTTGGGGTTCTGCAGCAACAAAATATATTTAAAGGGGGTCCCTGGTAAAGAAAAGGTTAAGAGCCACTGGCCTAGTGGTTTAAGGATTGAGCAATTAATTTGCTAGTCACTGGTTTGGAGTGATAACAGTGCTAAGTTCCTTAGACCTAGGGCAAGCTCTTCCATTCGACAAAGTGAGGAAGCTGCCTCAGGTTTGGGGTGTCATGTTGAAAGGACTTCACACTGTAAATAACTGAATTTGTTTTTATTGTGTTTTGACTAATGAGAATAAATTGTGGGATTTTCTAGCTGGGCTATCAAATAACTTGCTTGGTTCTTGGTCTCATCACTGGCAACTGATAATACCAAAGGTGGCTTCCAGGTCAGCGGAGTGGTGAATCTGCTCCTGGCTTTACTTTGAATTTTAAAGGAACTATCCAAGGTTCTGAACCTATTTGATGGCAAAACTTCAGCACCTTGGCTATCTCCTTTAAAGCCCAGACTAAAAGTTGGAGTAGATTCACTGCCCGACTGACATGGAAGCTCCCAGCCACCTCTTATTATGCATGTTGATTTGGAGAAGGGGTGCCATTTGCAGCTTCATTTCAGGCCAGAAAAAAATCTTAGGGTCAGCTTGGCTTTCTATACCATTTGGTGGCTACAGTTGAGAAGGACGAGAGAGACCAGGAAGCCAGAGTTCGGCTTTTGCTGAGGAAGATGTTGGAAAGACTGGTGCAGTTCATCCAAAAGGTCCAGCTGGAAGAAGGACGGGTCCAGATGCAGCTGAAAGAGGTGGAGCGGCAATGGACCAGCAGCCTGCAAACTCTGGAAACTATTCAAGAGAAGTCTAGAAAGGTGAGATCACCAGAGCCCTAACATGATCTACTACAGGGGTTGGCAACTGCAGCTGATGCTGGAGCCAGTATATTGCCCTGGGGCCTTCTGGGAATCACACACACTGCCAACAATGTCAATTAAAAAAAAAGAAAAATTGAAGTGGCTGAGAGTCTACTTCTGGTTTTGAAAAACAGATGCATCTGTGTGTGTATATAAATGTTATACCCTCCTAAACATTTCAGAGATGAAAACTGGGATATATGTAGTCAAGCAATATCAGAGTGTGGTCAAGACAGCAAAAGGCATGGATGTGGAAGAATACACAAGCTAAGAGAGACTGGAGCAGTTTGCTTTTGCCTGAACCTACTGGGAAGAGCAAGATTCTGCCCCTTCCTCCCCCACTGAGTTAACTGAGTGCAAACTACTTTTGTGCTTTGAACTCAGTTTTCAGCAATTGAAGTAAGCTGAGGACAAAGGAGGAAGGTGGGAGGCAGAGAGAGAAACTGGGACATTTAAAAAGCAGCTGAAAAGTTGAGCAGCAGAGGAGTAATCCAGATTGTCTCTGCCAAATCAGGCTAGTTGGAGGGTAGGAAATATTAAACAGTATAAGAGGGCCCTGCAAACCTATTTAAAAGGTGAATTGATGATCCTGGAGACTGCCAGAAGCAGTTCATTTTTCTTTCTTTTTTGAGCAGAAAAAGGTTAATCTAAGGATTCTGGAGGGGGTGGGAATCACAAAAACAGCCCCAGGGTTCACACTTTGCCCACTTCCTCTACTGTCAACTAGCTTTGGCTTGCATTAAAATCCCAAACCTGAACCCTAGATCTGTTTCCATAAATTGCAAAAGCTTCCGGTTTGCATTTGGTCATTGGTCATCATGAGCCTAACATGCATTCTGATAGATGCCTGCATAGAAATAAAAATTGCATTTTCAATGCCATTTACTCTCAGGAAAGGGTATACTGTATATAGAACTGTAGCCTTACTTATTTTGAAGCTTTGTAAGCTGCTGTTCAATGAAATGATTGTCAAGGTAGATGACAACAGTTTGTAATACAAAGGCTGGCCTCTTGCAGGTGTTTGATGCACAAGGAATTTCAGTTAAACAGAACGTTGTCCCTTTTTTTGGTCATGACTTTCATGTCCATATTCAGTTTACAGAATGAACACATTCTGCAAAGAGAACTCCACAAGTCTCACTGTTGTGCATGCAATTGTGCATTCTTGGATGGTGTATAGCTACTCATCAATACCGGCCATTGTGTGACTTGATTCACTGGATTGTAGAAACTGTGAGCACTTTGTGCAACAATTGTGTATCTGCCAATGTTGATATTCAGCGGAAAGGTGGTGTAGTGTAATGATCCTTTAACTGTGCGAATGCAGATTTATGTGATGCAAGCACAACATAAGATCTCAGCTAATACAGAGCAAAACTCTGTTGTGTCATTTCGGCCACCCATTCTCCCCTACAAATGCTTCCACACAGGTTATCTTTACTCCAGCTTGCCCTGTTGAATATATCAGAGTCCTGGTGAAACAGCCTACAGACTCTACAGGGATTAATCCTGTGGTTCTCATGTTTTGGACTCCAGATATTTTAGATTTCAGTTCCTTCTCAGTTTGCATGGCCAGGTTCTGAGTCATGAGGATGAACAGGATCCAGATATGAAGAGAAGGTGGCTTGACCCTTTGCAAATCTAATTTGTTGTACCTTCCAGACAACTTTGCATCTTGTGGCTGTGTTTGAGGATCACATCACAAAACAGCTGGCCAACATTGGGAGGGCCTACTGCAGGTTGGAGTATTTCCGATATTTGTCGGATACGGTGGCCCTGCAGACAAAGGTATGGGGTTCCTCTGAGTGTAAGGGACACATAGAGAACAGCCTTACTACCAAGTGTGTCTCAGATGTTCACCCAGTAATAGGGTTGGAAAGAATATTCAAAAATATTTACAAGATGGTTGAAAAACATGGGGGGGGGCGGGTCTGAGTGTTGAAAAATCCTGATGATAAGAATCCTACCTAGCCTGATGAAAATCTTTGTAGTTCAGGACTTATTCTAGGCAAAATTCATGCTAGGTTGTTTTGTGCAGAAAACAGTATTTTCCACACAGAAAACATCATTTTCTTCACATAACATAATATTTCTCTGCATACATTTATTTCCTACACAGAAAGTGATGTTTCCTGAGCAGAAAATGCTGTAGTTGAGGCTTTATTCTGCACAAAATTTGCCTGTGTTTAATTTGCATAGAAAACAAGAATTTCTGCACAAGAAACAATATTTTCTGTGCAGAAAATATTTCTACACAGTGTGAATTTTGCACACAATAAGTCTTAAATTGCGAAAACTGCATGGTTTTTAAAGACTTTTTCTCAGTGGAAAGAAAATTGCTAAAATTACTTATTGCTCCCTTTGAGAAGAAAATTAGTGCAGAGCTACATCCCTGCCCAGCAATGATCATCATATATTGTGTCAATAATAATGTCTCCATAGAATGCAGCTCATTCACTTGTTTGAATTCCCACGCAGGCAATTATTCCCACCCAGAGCTTGATCAAGTGAAGATTTTGGACTATAATTCCCAGATTCCTCTATGCTGTCATAGGGATTCTGGGAGTTTTTGCTTCTCAAAATGGAACTTCCTCCAAGCTCTGCTCCTGCCAGTGATACCTGTAGCTAGGCACAGTTGGAAAATTATAATGTACTCAGCAAAGGCTTGCCAAATAGGCTTGCCAGATCAGGACTATTCTAGGTATCCCTGAAATTTCAAGGCCGAAACCTGAGACCTAGGGATGAGCCCTGGTGATGTCACTGAAGATGGTCCTTAGTGATGTCACTAAGTAGGATGCTTTAAGCACCAATCACAGCTGCAAAGAGTATGCCAACCAAAAAAAAGCTCAGCATCTAACAAATGAGGAAAATATACACACACACTTTTCAAGGCAGCACTGTCCCTTAGAATTCTTCCCTCTTGCCCGGAGTCTTGAGATCTCGGAACTCTATTGCCAAATTCCTTCCCTTTTCTCTGCCATAGGACCTCCACTCTGGCTCACCCCAGTGCTTTGTGAACTACCCAGGTTTGAAGTTTTATGGTGTAGCCGGAGCCCCACAGGGAAGCTGGGAGGTCATCAATCGGAAATTGATCCCGTTGCTCAAATCTGTACTTGAGACGCTGAAAGAGAACAAAAGGAGCCATTTGTCCCCTGAGATGCTTGTGGGCCTGGGATCTGAAAAAGGTGAGCCCTTTCGTAGACTAAGATCTCCTTCACTAGAGTGAAGAGTGTAGGAACAGACCTTTATAGCTATGCATGAGCAGGTGGTATGTGTGAATAGCAACAGAAATGCAAAACTTGTGGGTATGGTGATGAGGTGACAAGTTCAGTTTTAACATGGTCATTGGGGGACAAAGGCAGGAGGAAAGGTGTTGGTGAGTAAGCCAAAGTAAGTAGATATAAATGGAGAAGGGAGTTACTGGAATGTAGTGTGATGCTGGCTGGGATCCAGAAAGGAGATGTGTTAAACTGGTTGAGAGAGCCCTCATGAGGCTGGGGTGTTAACTAGTGCTATAATATGTGTTGTGTGCCAGGAAACCATTGTCTCTGTTCAACCTACCATGGGTGGACTGGAGTTTACTAGCTAGTCCTTCATTCAGTAGTTAATGGCTCTACCATTAGGCACAGCGAGGCAGCTGCCTCAGGCTGCAGATGCCTGGAGTCATCAGACACAGCCCTACCAACTAGAGGTGTAAAGAATACTCTCAGTTTTCTCATCCTCAGTGAGAAAGTATGTCTCGGTGCATCAGGGAAATGGTCAAACTCTGTGGAAATTTTCATATTTTGAAACTTGGGGTGGGGGTTATATGTCAAAAAACCTGAATCTTTTGCACAAATGCCAACAGCCAGAATCCTGTATCAGCTTATGCTTAACGAAGTACTTAACATTTATTTATTTATTTATTTATTGGATTTATATCCCGCCTTTCTCCCAAGATGGGATTCAAGATTGCTTACAATATTTTTTTTAAAAAACAGCTAAAACATCACAAGTTACAAAAGCTTAAAAAGAATTAAATTAGTTACCATTATTACAATATAGTTTAAAACAACATGAATTAAAAACATTAAATTGATAAAAAATACAACATTAAAAGCATCATACCAATTAAAAATTATGTTTCAAACACCTGCCTAAATAAAAACGTCTTCAACTGCCAACAAAAAGATTGCACGGAGGGGGCCAGCCAAGCCTCCCATGGAAGGGAGTTCCACAGTCTGGGAGCAGCCATGGCGAAGGTTCTCCGTAAGTAACTTCTCCTGGCCCAGCCCCACCAGACTTGATGGAAACATCATTCAACCATGCTCTGATTGCCAGCATAATGCCTCTCCTTCATAGAATCATAGAGTTGGGAGAGATCAAAAGGGCCATCCAGCCCAACCCCATTCTGCCATGCAGGAATAAACAATCAAAGCATTCCCAACAGATGTCCATCCAGCCTCAGCTTTAAAACCTCCAAAGAAGGAGAGTCCTTCCTCCCATGCAGCTGATGCCCACTAAAGAGGTTAAACTATTTCATATTTATGATCCCTACTTAGTCACAATTTTGACACTATTGCCACAACCGTAACCCCCCCCCTTTAATCAGGCATCAGCTGCATGTGAAGAAGGAAGGCCATTCTGCTGATAGTCAGAGCATGGCTGAATGATGTTTCCATCAGGTTTTGGTGGTGAGCAGTTAGCAGGAGAAGTTACTTAGTTACTTAGATGACAGAGGTTTTATCAGGACTGTCCCTGCCAAATCAGGACATTTGGAGGGTATAGGATCTGCCTAGTATCCAGTTAAAGAGGCATACAAGGCTATTAGTGGTGATCAATGAGTTTTCAGTGGGCCCCTTTGGAATCCATTGTGCCAATTAGGCCTGGAGTGATAGCTCTGCACTGTTGCCACCTGAGCTTTCCTCTCCACAACCTGGCATCTCTCCAACATCCCGAAATTTTAGCACTATGAAGTATGCATGGAAGAAATTGCCAGCGGGTTGTACCCTTGCATTATTCAAATTCTTTGGCCCCTGAGGATAAGGATTTTAATTTGGAGGTATATAAACACATGCTGCATCATTTTCACTGCTTCCCTCTGCATCAATTCTCCCTCTTGATCAACTCAAGAGTTGATCAAGCCAGAGTTTGTTAGGGAAAGATTCCTAGCCTGCCCTTTGGCAGTGAGCGGCCACGACCTACGCAAAATCAATAAGGACCGTTTTACTCTCCCTTCCCCGGGGGATCCAAATGTACAAACTGCAAGGGAAGCACAACCAGACTGTAGTTATATAAGAGATCCTGGTATAGTTTTCTTGTCAGACAGTAGGAGATTTAAACGGCATTGGAGAGGTGGGAGGAGGGGATACGGGAAGACATAAAGCAGGATTCTGTGGATCTGGCCAAAATGCCGCTCTAGGAGCTGTTCCAAACATTGATGGATTAGATCTGTATCCCACCATTTCTGGCAAAGAATGCCTCTCAAAGCAGCAAAGGATCAAATCAAATAAAACAAACACAATTAAAACATGGAACAGGTTGGAAACACAATTTAAAATGCATCAGTAAAAGAAAGAACAGCTCCCAACCCAGTTAAAAGCACCTCCTGCAGCAACCCAGCTTGTCAAAGACTTTTTCCTGCCAGTGGGAGATGAATAGAGAGAGGGTCAGCCTAAGATCCCTTGGCAGGGAGTTCCACGGGATGGGATAAGGTTTAGGATTGTTCCAGGCCCTTAGTTTTCAGAACCAAACCCTGAGACTTCGGGATGGTGCCTGGTCATGTTGTTAAGCATTGTGCATTTGGTACTAACCACAATTGCTCACCTGCTTGGGGAGATGGGATAAGGAACATCTAATCTCAGTGAATTATAGCCACTGCCTATAACTATCCATTTATGCTTGTGCTTGCTTGTCCATGTTGCACGTTCATAATCCCTCAAGGGAAACCTTCTGATGTGCCTCATTTCTCTCAAAGGCTACTCATCCAGAAGCACCCTGAAGGTTTCTGAAGCTGCCGGTGAAGTGTTTAGGACCGAAACAAGGCAGGATGCAGCCCCCACTGCTACAGCGCTCTCACCAGTAGGGCCAGCTTCTCAGCCCACACCAAAAAGGTCCCAGCTCCTTGAAGAAATCCAGACAAGGTGAGAGGAGCAGGTGAAGGTTTTCCTCAAAGCTGGGCTTGCGTTTGAGGGGCACCAGTGCTGCATGGCACACTTGATAGGCTGCAGGCAAGTTCATCAAGGGCCTCTGATAAAGTAGGCTTCAGTCCAGGAAAGCTGATGCCCAATAAAACTCATCAGTATTTAAGGTGCCACAAAACTCTTTGTTGTTTATGTATCATAAGCAGATAAGGATCCCATTAAGTTGGCAGTGTGAACGTATCTTGCCACATATGCTATACTGGAAAAGGGCACCTGCTTTAAGTCATATTCTGACATCTTTCTCTTTTCTTTTCCTCCTCCTCCTCCTCCTCCTCCTCCTCCTCCTCTTCTTTATTTGTTGTTGTTCTTATTATAATACTACTCCTACTACTATTTCTACAATGCCATCAGTAGTTTGCAGTGTGGCATAAGCAAAAAAAACGAGGGGAAACAAACCCACATCCCTGCCCCACAAAGGCTGCTGTCTGATTGTGAATAACTGGAAAATATAATAAAAGGAGAAGACTTTAGAAAGAAGTGAACAGCAGATAAACAGGATGGATATAAGAAAATGCTCTTTACTTTCTACCTCTCGACATCACATTTTCCATAACTGATCCCTTTTCTACCCACAGTTTCTAAGTCCACCAGTCCCTCATGATATAACTGTGCTTTTAATTCGGTCAGGATCTTCTTAGAGAAACACGCCAGTGAAATGTTGCACCTTGAGCTATCCTTAATGGCAGAGGAAATCCACATGATCTCTTGCTTCTGGGAATCATCCAGATTGAACAAGAACCTGGTGAGATACAGGAGGGTGGCGGGCATGACAAAGCTGGTTTGCCTTTTAGAGCTTGCTCCATTACAAAGATTATATGCTTAAACGTAGGTTGTGACCTCCAGTACCCAATTATATAAAAATGTTCAGTTCCTAATAAAGAATCAAACTTTCTATTAAAGCTTGATGTAGCAATGCAGCTTAAATTAAGAGTCTTCCATTTAATGATGAAAAACAATGACTTCTCAGATCACTAGTAAGGAATGAAATGTTCTCTCGATGCAATCTGAATGCTTCCCCTGTCATTGGGTCTATCATGCCTTCCTTGTAAGGACTGAATACCCTATTTAGGATAGCTAACTATTCTGAAACACAGGAAGCCTTTCTCTTTGCAGAATCCCCTTTAACTTATTAGATGGCAGATTAAAAAAAAAAACTCCACTGTCCAATGGATGTTGCCCCTGTAAGAACCTCAAAAGAGAGTCGATTTTGGATGGGTTTGTTTTTCATATGCTGTTATTAAGGGGCTAAGAAACATTCAATACATCCTATTATGCAGCTTTTCCAAGGCTGCTCTCTTGAGTCTCTTTGGATCATTTTGCTGTTGGTTTCTTAATCAGTCACTCACCCAGCAAGTGGCTCAGTTTTTTAATTTGGCCATTTCTCACCAGATCATTCATGATTGTATTATTATTATTACTAATAGTATTAGCATTATTATTACCATACTATACTGTTTTTATAAATATTGAATCTGTCTTAGATAGACTGGTATGTCTTATAGGTATTTTTTTTACTGAAATGTGTGTTTTAATATGATGTCTTAATGGTCTACTGGTTATAAAAATAAAGAGGAGGAACAGAAAAAGGAAAAGGAGAAAGAGGAAGAGGAGGCGGAGGAAGATTCATCATCATCATCATCCAATCTACTATTGACATTTTTAGTATCAGATGCATATTCACAAACTCCTTTGAGTAATGTGTCATTTTTCCAGGGAGTGGGACCTGGCCAGAGCCTACAAGGGTCCAGTGAGTGGGACAATCTCCTGAAGGAGTTGGCTGAATATCACTGGCACTCAGAACAAGAGCTGGGCCAGCAACACTGGGAAGAAATCAAACGTGCGGGACTCAGCCCCGAGGAAGTCACACTCAAAGATGGCACTTTATTTTCTCTGGAAGAAATCCTGCAAAACCTTGCACTGCTCCATGCAGATCTGCAAAAGGCAAAGTCTTCCTTGATGACGGAAGCTGCAGAAGAAAACCGGGTGAGTTGCAGTAGGAGAGCTTTGGTAAGTCCCTCTCCCTTGCTCCGCGTGGCAGGGGTGGGGAACGTCAGGCCCTGGGGCCAAATCTGGCCCTGCCCGTGTCAGAATCTGTCCCTCTGGTCATGCTGTCTTCCCTATGACACCGTCCTCTGATGGCGTCCCATCTTTTGTATGGGTTTTCCCCCTTTCTAAAGATTGAAATGTTTCTCCTAAGGCTGTTACTGGCTGGGAAAACTATAAATTAAATATACTGGTGTTTCTGGTCCCACCCCTTTTGCCTTTGTCCCCACCTACCTTTGATATGTGCTCCTCCCCAGAAACTTCTCTGAATTCAGGTCTCAGACGTAAAAAGTTTCCTCATCCTTGCGGTATGGAATTTGAACTTCTCACCTCCCACCCCTGTTTATTGAATTTCCCTTTTCACAGAATTTCATCTTCTCCCTTACATGACAGGAAGCTCAAATTTTCGAGGCCAAGCTCAGTCCAGCAGGCTCAGTGGCACAGAAAATGCAAACCACGGCGGTGAAGATAGTGAAACAAGAAGCCATGAAGCAAATACGCATACACAGGGTTTTGGATCGTTACAACAGCCTCCAGGTAGGTCCTTGCTGCTCTGCCTTGTTTTTCCTGGCTCAAACTGGCAGATGTACCACACGTGACACAGACAGCCGGTGGCTTCCATGTCGGAGTGTGATGAATCCTCTCCGGGTAGTAGTCCAGATTTTAAAGAAGCTATCCAAGGTGCTGAAACCTATTCCCCAAGCTAGTCTCAATGGGCTGCCTTGATGTCTTTAAGTACCTTCAGTGAGTTATGTAGGGTTGTAAATCTTTATAAACTTTATTCTCACAGGCAAAAACAAATGATGTTACCATTTTTCTCCCTCCAGCAAAAAAAAATTATCTGCACAGATTATAAAAACTATTTGCAATTTGGGACTTATTCTGTGCAAAAAAAAGAGCACATTTTTGTGCAACCCTCCCCCCGCCAGCATTTTCTGTGCAAGTACAACTTTCTGTGCAGAAAAGGCATTTCCTGCACAGTAAATATTATTTTCTACACAGAAAACATTTCTGCACAGAAAAATAGAATTTTCTGATTAGAAATTTTATTTTCCAAACAGGAAACAAGTTTCTTGCTCAGTAAATAGTATTTTCTGAACAGGAAACAACATTTCTGCACAAAAAACAAGGTTTTTTGCAGAGTAAACAGCATTTTCTGTACAGAAATGTTGTTTTCTATGCAGAAAACGCTTTCTCCTGCATTAAAAACCACTCTGTTTTTTGTACAGAATAAGTCATAAACTCTGAAGATTGTCACCCATCTAAGATTTTCCCCATTAGGATTTCCTGACACTCAAGAAACACTTTTTAAAACTATTTTTTAAAATATGTTTGAATATTCTTTCCCTCCCTCTCAGTTAGCAACTCCTTCCAAGGAACCAAACCCTGCTAATATCGATGCGTGTTTCTCTTCCTTGTGCCTTAAGAGACAGAATTGCCCTGAAGAGATATTGCAGGCCATGGGCCATTTATGCAGAGGGGAAAACGTGGCCCAGGATGTGGTTCGGTCTGTTGAAAAGCAGCAAGTGGAGAGAGCTGTGACTGTTCTCCAGAAGCAGAGTGAGGAGGAAGGAGTCTTGTCCACTTCTTTCAGCGAAAGCAATGAAGTCAAGCTGAGGAAGCTGCAGGCATTGATCCGGATGGAGTTACAAGTGCAGATAGAGGAGAAGGTACAAGAATTGCATTAGGTTTGCATAATTCCTTCTGGAGCTCCATAAAGTTCGGGATTTATTTTATTTCCTTTATTGGCATATAGATACTCCACCTTTCCTCCAAGAAGCTCAAGGCTGCATACAGTGTCTTCTTTCCCATTTTGATCCTCATAACAACAATGCTGTGAGGTTGGCCAGGCTGAGAGAGATTGAGAGAAAGAGCATCTGGTTCAAAGTCACCCAATCAGCTTCATAGCCTCATCTTCTCAGTCCTAGTCCAGGGGTGGGCCGCTGTGGAAGATTGAAAAACTGTACCCACTTTATTTTCAAACCCTCTGGGCTGCTGGGGGCCACACCTGCCTCCTTTTTAAAAAAAATAAACAGCATTGCATAGATGATCACTTATGGTGTTAGGAGAAAAAAAATACTACAGTCGGACCCCCATATCCATGAGGGTTCAGTTCCTGGACTTACCGCAGATACCAGAAACTGCGGACAACAGCAAACCTTATTAAAATACAGTACTTCCTGTAAAAACATACCATAGAGTTGTGTTGGAAGACCTAGAAATGCTTAGAGAGGATGCCTTTCTAGGCATTTTCTACTGCAACTCTATGGTATGTGTCCCTCTTTTGTGTCTAATGAATAACTGAAACCGTAGATATTGGTTCTACAGATATGGTGGTCCGACTGAATTTGAGGTCCAAAAGGGCCTGCTCCCTCTTCCAAATACAGATATACCTCAACTAAGGAAGCAGGTATCCTGTTCATTAGTTTTTTAAATAGAAATTGGATACCAGAGGCAGAAATAACATGAAATAATGACGATACATTCCTACATTACAAAAAAGAAGAGCAGTTCAACATGTTTCAGCAAACTTTTTATCCAAAACTAAACAATATGCATAAATGAAATGAAACAACTCCTGTAGGTCAGTTAAGCCTTGCATAAGTGAACAAAAATGTTTTGACCC
Organism: Gambelia wislizenii; assembly: GCA_030847615.1. NCBI lineage: Eukaryota > Metazoa > Chordata > Lepidosauria > Squamata > Crotaphytidae > Gambelia > Gambelia wislizenii. Next base: position 40,508,142 of record JAUMIR010000007.1, read on the forward strand.
TATCAGAGACCACCTGAAGTCTTCTTCCAAAATGCATTTGGGAATAAATTATTCTTTCACCAGCCTCAACTTTTCTTACGATTTCCATTTTGCTGGCCACCCTTATAGATCTATGCTTTTTAAAAGAAAACACAGGGGTAGTTGGCAAGGTAGGCTCACCCCTTTTCTCTCTGGTTCACTGTTCATGCATTCTCAGTAAGGGATTCTGGAGGCAGCTGCCATTTACCTTGCCAGTGATAGGCAGGTACACACAGATACAGGAGGATCAACCAAGAGTAGACTTTGCTTTTTCCTAGCTCATGCTTCATGGTATTGTTTACTGCACACCTTGAGCTGCAAACCAACACCCAATGTCTGTGTTGCTCAATCCTTCACCATTCTCCAAATCCCAGTGTAAAAACGTCCTGCTAGACTAAGGATATGGAGGGAAAGGGGGAGTGGTTGAGTAGACATTGAAAAACTTTATTTAAAAAGAGATGTTTTGACAGAGGTTTTGTTAACTGAGATATGCCTAGAGTCTTAAAATGGACAAATGTGTCCCCTGGAGTTTATTGGACATAATGACAGGGCCCTGGGATGCCCAGTTCCTCTAATCCCTGGGATTTGTAGGATGCTAATGGGGAGCCTGGGGTACCCAAATCCTCTAACTGCTACACCACACTACATTTCCATATAACCCATTTCTCAGCCTTAACATGCAGTCTTGCATCACTTCCTATGGGAAGAATCCCAGCTCCAGCTCTGAAAAGTGACGCCAAGTCGGCCAACAGGAGAGGATGGGATTTCTAGTCCAATCTGTCTGGAGGTCAAGGAGGTGGCTGAATGCCATTTAAACAAAAACAAAACCAGTTTCTCCTCCACTGTTTTCTTTTTCTCTGTGTAGCTGGAAGCCAAAGAAAGAGAAGCCATCCAGGAAGTCACAAAGCACAATCCGAGTCTCCCCGTCGATTGGACAGTGTATTTTCTTCTGAGTCGCCGGCACTTGCGGCAAGCGGTCCTTGTATTGGAAGCCGGCCTTGGGCTCCAGGAAGCTGGCCTAAAGACTCAAGCTGATGGGAGCTCCATGGAAAACTTCGCCCTGGATGTAAGGACATTTATGGCCTCATACCTGTTGACTTAAAGTCTTAGAGCTTCCTTCCCCAACCGGATACCATCCAGATGTGCTGGACTGCAATTTCTATCTTCTTCAGCCAGCACTGAGGGCAGATACATCTGACTGTGATACCTATTAACTTCAGCTATTGAGAGCAGCTGGCTGAGGACAACAGGTAGTGCAGTCCAGTGCATCGTGTTGGGGAAGGATCATGGGACCCCAGAATGGGAGAGAGAGCAGAGGGGACTCAAGCCCTTCCCTTAGACTGGGCTGTAGGGAGCTGAGCCCCCCCCACCCACAAAAAAAATGGTCTGGCAAAATTGGACCACCAAGGCTCCTATGTAGTTGAGCCTTCTCAAAATTATCAATCAATAAGGATTTAGATCATCAACAATTAAGAAATATTGAGACAATTATTATTGTTGAGACCTCCCAGGAATAATAAAGGCTGCTTGCACTCCATCCCACTGCTTCTTAACCTTTTCTTTACCAGGGACCATCTTTAAATATCTTTTGTTGCCAGACCCCCAAGACTTACCTCAAGATTTTAAACCCTAACAATAATAATAATAAAACCTGATAATAATGAAAATACAATTACATCATCCATTAATCCTTCCTTCAGAGGCACTGGAGCGGGGGGGAGGCTTTTCTCCTGCTTCTTCCTGCAAGTTTGTGGCTGGGTCAGATTGAATGGCAATGCGCAGACCAAGCCAGCCAGCTTTTGCCTTGGCTTCTGTCATGTGGCCACTCCACTGCAAGCATTGTAGCCTTCTGGGGGTCCCCACAGCACAGGTTAAGAACTACTGATCTATCCCATACCCTCCAAAACGTCCACAAATAAAAACTGACACATGTATGACCAAGTAACATCAAGTGTGGTCCAGATGACAAAAAGATATTGATGAGGAAGTGAGGAGAGTCTGCAGCAGATTGCTTTTGCCTAGTCTACTGGAAAGAGCAAGATTCTGCCCCTTCCTCTCTTCTCCCCTCTGCTGAGTTAATTGCATGCAAACTACTTTTGCATTTTGAACTCAGTTCACAGCACTTATAGCAAGCTGATGACAAAGGGGGGAAGTTAGGGGAGGAAGAAAGAGGAACTGGGACAGCTGAAAAAGTAGGATGACAGAGGATTAATCAGCGCTGTCCCTATCAAATCAGAACAGTTGGAGGGAATGCTGTCCTAGGCACACTTACTTGCAACTAAGCTACACTGAACTCATTGAGGGAACGTCTAAGTACACATTGTGCTTATAAAAGTTTTCATATTTAAGGATGTCTCAGTGAAAATGGATGGGAAAAAGTAATTTGCCCTCCCTCTACCAGGATCTGAATGTAGGCAAAATTTAAAAACCTGCCCGCCAATGCTGAGCCTTAAAAGGAGTTTTGTGGTCCTTGGTAAGGATGCACTGAGACTTTAAGGTTGGCAAAGGCTGCCATATTGGTAAAGGTTGGCGAAGTCTGCCTTTTTGAATCCTGGGTGTTTTGTGTCACAGGACCCACTGGTGGATGAAAACACAAAAGCCATTGTCCATCTGTTGAAGGAGGAGAAGGAGTATGCCTGTTCCGTGCCAGAATTGCAGCAAGCAGTCCAGATGCTCCAGCTGAGAGAGAGGCAGTTCCAGGAGACAGTCCGGGAGTTGAAAGCTCATTCCTCGGACCAGGTGGCTACAAGCCCAGTGACTATTCTGAATGTTGCAGGTTCCAGCTCATGTCCAGTTAAGGGTAGGGCAAATCGGGCCAAGGCAGAGTGAAGCCAAGGGACTAGCTAGCAAACCTGTTCCTAGCTCAGAACTAGCAAAAGAGCCTGCTGAAACCTGGAAGCTTTTATCAAGGCCAGGGGTATCAACTGGCCCATTGATGTAAAGAAGTTACCTTGGTCAGCCCCACTTTCCTTTGGCCAGAGCTGGGGGAGAGGTAGTGCAGAGACTGAATCAACCCCCTTCATCCCACAAACAATGGTAACTGGTGGATCCCATGTCAGTGGTGTGATATATCCACTCTGGCTTTTAGTCTGAACTTTTAAAAGAACTACTCAAGGTGTTGAATCCATTTTTGGGTATAGGGTTCAGCACCTTGGGGAACTCATTGAAAATCCAAACTAAAACCAGGAGCAAGTTCATATCTTATAATAAGCCTCCTTTGCCCTTTTGACTCTCATGGGAAATGTGAAAGGCAGCATTGGACCTCTCAAACAAATTAATCAATTGGCAAGGCAGAAGCTGTCCAACACCCAGTCCTATGCCCACCCACAGGGTCTAGTAGAGAAATAGATACGTTTAGACTTCTTTGTAAAACATGGAAAAGTAGCTTTCCTTACAATTTTTGTCCATGATCAAATCCATAGTGTAACAGAGAAGAGGAGAAGAGAGAAATTACTACTGGTTAGAATGATGCAGGAAGAAAGTGGATGGGCAAAGCAAAAAAACAAAGTCTGCAAACATGCAAACTAGCAGTCAACGAGCACTGGCATGCAAAGGCCATTAATACTAACAGTCACACCCCAAACATAGGACACAAATGCTTAAATAAATAAAAGGCCTATTAATAGGGAAATGTGGGAGGAGGAGAGAGATGTGTACACCACCTTTACCTGCACGTCCGTCAAACCCAACCCCAACTTAGAGGAAAACTGTGTTTAACCCTGTAGCAAAAAATATTCACTCTTCAAAACATCATTTGGTGAAACAGAAGAGGAATGCTACCCGGTAGTGTCAAGTTGAAATTATTGCCAGATTTTTTGCTCTTTGGGTTCGTGATGTAAAGAATATTTTTAAACGATAGTAGAGTGGGGAATATGTTTCTCAAGTGCTGGGGAACCCTGCCAAGGAGAAACCTTGGATTGATGAGTCTTTGCAGTTTGAGATGTGGTAGAGGGAAACACGTGCACACTTTGCAAAAGAGTAATAATTCTGTGCAGTTTTTGGAGACTTCCATGGTTCCTCTCCCTGTCCCCTTTCTATCTCTTCCAATCTGACCTTAATCCTACAGCACCTGGAGAATGCAGAGCATATAATCGGTGAACTGCAAGCGTTTAGGGTGCACAAAACTACGGAGCTGGAGGAGCAACTGAGAACTTTACTAAGAAGCCCCAAAACACAAGAGGGTCCTTTGAACAATCCCAATTCCCTCCAGGTAGGATAGCAAGAAGTTCCCTGGGGCGGGTGTCCACATATTAATAGTCACATTTATGTCTTTGCAGGGGGAAGGTATACTAGATTATTTACATTTTAAGCCCTCTTGTGAAAGACAATTTAAAACAGGTTAGAGTTTTTCACTTTGTTGCTGGACTTACATCTCACCAAAATCTGAGGGGCTTGCACTCCGAAGTAAAGTGGCAGGTCAGCAGAAATGTTCCTTCTTCCGTACTGCCTTACTGCACGACATCATTGTTCTTCCATTCTGGTCCCGAGGGAGACTGAGGTAAATACCGCATCTTTTTGCTAACCAGAAAAGCTGGTTAGCAAAAAGATGCAGTTTTACCTCAGTCTCTTATGGAACCGGAACAAAAGAATGCAAGTGTCATGCAGTAAGGCAGCACCTTGCCACTTTTCTCCAGAGTGCGGTGAGCCTCTGAGTGCCCCCTCCAAGATGGAGACACACAGTGTGAGCCTTTCTGTGTCTACTCAGAAGTAAACTTCACTTGAGTTCGGTGGTACTCCCCAAGTCACTTCAGTGTGTATGGAATCACAGCCCTGAGGCTACACGGGGGAGCTATCAGAACGTTCTAGAAGAATGACAGGGAGACATTGTGTGTGTGCACAGTGGGCCCTCAGTATCCACCAGACTTTGGTTCCAGGACCCTCGTGTGGATACCAAAATCCATGGATGCTTAAGTCCCATTATATACAATGGCATAGTAAAATGGCATCCCTTATATCAAATGGTGAACAGCAAGGTTTGCTTTTGGGAAATCCCACCCGCCTTGCACACACATATTTTCAAAGCTGTGTTTGGGTGAATCCGTGGGTGCAGAACCTGTGGATATGGAGGGCCGACTGTATGTGCCTTCAAGTCACCTGTCAACTGAGAGTGACCCCATTAATTTCATGGGGTTCCTGGGGCAAGGAATCCTCAGAGGTGGTTTTGCCATTTCCTTCCACTGAAATGTAGCCCAGAGCACCTGGGATTCATTACTAGATAGTAAAAAAATATATGTCGTAGAAGATTCTGTAAAACTTCCTTCCTCTCTTTTTGCCTCTCTTCTTCTTTCTGTCTCTCTCTATCTCTCTTGCTCCCTGTCATCTTCTGTCCCTCCTCCTCAACCCCTTCATATTTTCTCTTTCTCTTTTTCTGGCACACTCTTCTCCCTCCCTCCTATTTCTCCATCTCTTTCCCTTTTTTTTCTGCCACTCTTTCTATTTCTCTCTCTCCCTCTCTCATTTTTTCCCCACCTTCTCATACCCCCCCCAACTGTCCTTATTTGGCTGGGACAGACTCAATTAAGCCTCTGTCATCCCATTTTTTCACCTGCTTTTAAAATGCTCCAGTTTCTCTCAACTCCTCTCACTTTCCCCCTTTGTTCTCAGCATACTTCAATTGCTGCAAATTGAGTTCAAAGTTTGCACTCCATTAACTCAATGGGGGGCAGGGGAGAAAGGAAGGAAGAGGAAAAATCTTACCCTTCCCAGTAGACTCAAGCAAAAGTAAACTGCTGCAGCTTCTCCTAGCTTGTGCATTCTTCCGCATTAATAAATTTTGCAATCTTGACCACACTTTGCTTTTGCATGGACACCTGTGTTCTAGTTTTCATCTGTGAAATATTGCAGAGTTTGTATCTGCAAGAACAGGGCACAAGCCCATAGTTTTCTCCCTTCTTAGAAATGGAGCCCTGAATTCTGTTTGAGAAGACCAAGAGAGATTTTGAAAATTACCAGTAAAGTAGAAATCTGTCATGTACATTTAATAGCCTGTTTACTTACCATTGATATTAATTGCCTAAGAAAACCTTGCCTAAGAGAACCCTATAAAATTCATGGTGTTGCCATAAGTTGATCAGTGACTTGAAGACAGACAGACACAAAAACACACACACACACTGCCCTGCAACAGACGTTCTCGGGAATGGTTTGCCAAAGAAAAAGAAAAAGTTTTTAAAAATGAAAGGGTTTGTTTCCCCCCAATAAGAAAGTGAAACTAGTTATGGCTAGGATTGACTTTTACCTTTTCACTTTTTGATGGATTTGGTTACAAGGTTTTGATCCTATGGATAGTTTAATTGCATTTTAAGAATAACTTTTGGCATTTCCCCCCTTCTTTCTTTGTATGTGTCTTTATCTGTGTTTGTTTTAATTTTTGTAATCTGCCTTGAGTCCCAGTTTTGACAACAGTGACTGAATGAAAAGGGTGAGATAACAACAATGTCCTGGCTTCCCCCACCTGACCCTCCATCCTGCATTTCTGCAGAGCGAAAGGCCCCTGTTAGAAAAAGAAGATAAAGAGAGAAAAGGAAAGGAGAAATGGGAACACTTCCAAGAAGCTTGGCTGGTGGAGCTGGAGGACACTTACAGGGGCCAAATATCAGAGGAGAAAGCAAAGCTGCAAGATCAGTTGGAAAAAGGAGAACTCAAGAAATGGTCCAAGCAGGTGAGGGGAGAGGTGGGGAAGATGTGGCCTGCTTTGTGGTGATGCAGGAAAGGTGTTCAGCTGTTCAGAGAAACGAAGTACATCATTACAAACCATTTTTGTAAAGGACCTGGAGCCCCATCCTTGCATTGCCAGATGATGTGAGCAAAACTATGGGTTGGATCCACAGTTCACTTCCTTAACATAAGGCCCTTTCGCACTGCACTGTTAGGACGCTGCATTTCCTCCTATTCCCCCAATTTAGCAGGGACAGTCCTGGTGAATCCTCTGCTGTTCAGCTTTTTCAGCTGCTTTAAAAATGTCCCAGTTTCTCTTTCCTCCTCTTCGTCTTCTTCTCCTTTGTCCTCAGCTTTCTTCACTTGGTGCAGACGTACTTCCATGTGCAAAAGTAGTTTGTACTCAATTAATTCAGCAGGGGAGAAAAGGAGCAGAGGGATGGAATTTTGCCCTTCCCAAGAGACTCAGGCAAAAGCAAACTGCTGCAGCCTCTCCCAGCCTCATTAATTAAATTTGACCATCTTGACCATACGCCAATGTTTCCTGGTTTTCATCTATGAAATTTTGGAGAGTTTGGCACTATGATTCCATTTCAACTGCCATGACAAAATCCTATAGAATCCTGAGATTTACATTTTTGGTGAGAAATGCCCCCCATGTCCCCTACAGTGCATTTGAGAGGATTTAGAGGCAAAACACGCTTTTTAAAAATTGACCCCAGGGAGGCCCTGGGGCCCACAAAAGCACATTCAGCCCACATGCCACACATAGTCCACTGGTGTTCTAAGCAGAGCTCATAGGTTTGTGCTGGTTTTGTGCTGATGTTTATAGTGATATCATGAAGCTCATTGTTGGTGTTGCTGTGTGCCTTCAAGTCATTTCCAACTTATGGCAACCCTGAAGCAAACCTATCACTGGCTTTCTTGGCAGAATTTGTCCAGACGGGGTTTGCCTTGGCCTTCCTCCGAGACTAAGAAAGTGTGACTTGCCCAAGGTCATGGCCGAGCTGGGATTTGAACCCTGGTCTGCAGAATTATAGTTCAGTGCTCAAACTTCTATACAATGCTGACTCTGGCTCAGAAGGCTCGGCAACCCCAAGTAGGACTTCTTGCACAACCTCCTAGAAAGCACAACCATTTGCATTTACATCAGGGTAAAGCCACAACAGGATTCCAGACAAGTTGACCTGTGTCTGCTCCCTGAATGAAGAGCTTAGAGGGAATACAGTTTAGCTGAAGATGTTGACACAATATCTAATCCTTGTTAGAAACTGCTGAGAGAACATGACGAGACAGTGACTTTCCTAGACAAGGCCTTCCAGCAAGAGATACACAAGCGTAGAGAGAGGATGGAGAAAGAGAGAAGCAGAAAACACTCCCGTCAACAGCATGGAAGCCCACCAGCTTCTAACACTGGATCTCTGCAGGAACGACAGCAACCCAACCTGGCTGAGGAGGACAAAGTCTTCTCTCTTTTGGCAGAATGTAGGTCTTAACTGGCACCCTAATAGAAAGCTAAGATGGCTTTGTTTACTTCTCATAAAAACATCCATTCATCAGCTCTGTGCCTTCTATTGCTGCTTTGAGAATAAAAGTGATACTCAGTAACATAACAGAGATTCCGATGAAACCTTAGGAAGAAGTTCCAGATGGTAGGAGCTGCCTCACAGTGAAATAGACTCCTTTGGAAGGTGGTTTCTAAACCTCTAGGGGTTTTTTAACAGTGCTTGGAGGCCCATCTCTCAGAGGTATGTTGTTAGGCTTGGGTTCTGGCACTTGGCAGGGATTTAGATTAGATGCATTTTGGGTCCTTCCAACTCTGTGATTCTATGCTGACCTTTCTTAGATGTGCCACAAAATTTTGAGCAACTCTCCCAGCTCAACAACCACACCTGAAGTTTCTTTACTAGGTCAGGGACTCTTATAAGTTCCATAAATTTAACTGGATTGGGATGAGGTGGTACAGAGGTTATGGCAATGACAGGGAACCTTTGCATGTCCAGATGTTTGAGACTTCAGTACCCCCAAAGGCTTGCCTAACCAATATGGTTACCAGTAAAGTTTTGATACCCAAACATCAGGAGAGCCCAAAGCTCCCCAACCCTGAGCTAAGCAAACAGGGTATGCTGGACAGCTATTGTCTCTCATTATACCTATGGGTTCAGACAATCAGCGTGAGTGTAATATCAGTGTCTCTGCCATTCTTTGTCTTGGAGAATAGTAACACTAGATGACTGCTGCTCCTTCACAGATGTCAAGATCCTGAAGCAGACTGAACTCTTGGTGATGTTACGAATCTTTCTCTTGAATCCGCGGTTGAGGCCACTCTTATCTGGTAAGCCTGTCCAAGAAATTGTCGTGTTATCTGATCTTAAACAAAGTTTTCCAATGGACTGGATATTTGTGTGCATGCCAGAACTCACCCTAACACAGATCCAACTCTTCTGAAAGGCGTTTCGCCTTGTATAAATATCTAAACAAGGCCAATAAAGCAAAGCATTTGCCTTTTGCTCCATTTTGTGTAGGTGGGAATGAGGCTGATGGGAAACCATCTTCCCAAATTCTTGTTCTTCTAAATGAAGTGAATTGCCAGTTCCGAAAGTGTGCATCAGCAGTTGGGCTTCTAGACAACCAATATCCAGAATATGGTAACTCTTTGCATTGCACGGTGTGTTCTTTTTGTAGTGGGTAAAAATTTGAATTCAGCACCATGGACAGGGTCTTTGTGAAAGGAAGGCTCATGGCTCAATGCACAGTTTGCTTTGAATGAAGTTATTACCTTTAAAGATAACAATTACTTGCTCTTATTAATGCAGATGAACTAAGATAACAGGCAATTGGGCCTTTATGTTGTTGACTATGATGTATTTAGCTACGTGTATTCTTCATGGTCAGAATCTCCCTATATTATTTGCCAAGGAATTCAGCATCACAACAATCTCATTTTATTTTATTTTAGTTCTCATTTTATTTTAGAAGTGCCCAATCAAAGAGGCATCCAACTGCCAGAACTGTAGAGAGCAGGTACACTAAGTGTTTCATTTCCCTGCAGATGCAGCCAGTTCTTTCCAGGATATAATGGATATTCAGATGATTCCAAAATCTGGGGAGCTTACGCCTGTGCTCACATCGAGCCTTTCTGCAAGGGAATTTGTCATCTTTCAATATGGCATTGTCATCCTGCGATTCCTCCAGCCTCTTATTGGCGTAAGTATCCCCCAAATGGCAAAACAGCAGCAGAATGTGTGTGATACAATACTGCAGCAGAATCTGGGTGGGGGGGAATACCACTTTTGTTATTACTGGTGTTAGAGTCCGGAGTGAAAGCTGAACATAGATTGACTCCCATTCATTTTAATGGATCTAGATTGATACTTGCAACACAATAATGTGATGATGTTCACAACACCACGTCCCAGGATGCAACAAAATTGAGACAATGGAGAAGAGAGAAGGGCTCTCTTTCTCTTAGCACAACAACCACCCACTCCACATGGCTGCCAATTCAGATCTTCCCTTCCTTACAGATTTTATTCCCTTCCTTCTTCTTTTCTCTATATGTTTCAGCCTTTCTCTGGCAAGCTGTTATGAAGATGGCTCACACCACACACCACCATCAAATTAGGTCACACTGGTAGACCATAAAGCTCTACCATCTAACTGCGTGTCTTTCTTCCTCCCTGCTCTCCTGACTTACCAATCCAGGGATAGGGTGCTCTCCACAACCATTTAGTAGCTGGAAAAGGAAGGGAAGAGGTCATGCAGTGGCTGGCTGTGTTTCAGAAGCCAGCGGCAGAAAAATAATATCATCCTCCCAGATTGCTGAAGGATACCTGGGAGGTCCAGGGGGATGTCTCTTCCTTCCTGCTTCCAGCTGCCAAAACACAGCCAGCATCTGCCTGGCCACACACACACACACACACACAAAATCCTATTTCTGGCCACTAAATAGCCAAGAGGCAGGAAGCCCCAGCAGTGGATTGGTGACTGAAGAGCACAGGGGTCATTACAGAATACTTTACAGTGTTGAATACTTTCATCCACAATGACCATTAAAATGCATACACTGCGCTAATTCACATTATGTCTATGTGTGTTACCACTAGGATTCTAGCCTCTGTCTCCAAAATGCTGAGCAAATTACTTTGCCTGGAATATCATATGTATAACACAGAGGTGTGTAGACATATTGGCCCTAACACCTGCATCCAATGTTGGCTCATAAATTAACACATACATAACCAATACATTCTTAGTTCTAGTCTTAGTCCCAGCCCCAATATCTCTCCCACCCCCTCTCTCATGCAGGGGTGATCTTTCAGATATTGTTGGAACTCTCAGCATGCCTCACCCTTGGCTACATTGGCTAGGGGCTGCTGGGAGTTGCAGTCCAACAACATCTGGAGGGCCACATGATTCCCAAATGTGCTCCAGTTAGAAAACAGTGATTGCAGGAGCCAGGTACTATGCTTCTCCTCCCCTTTGTCAAGTAAACACACATTGTGAAGCTAACACACATTGGAAACTGCTTAATGCAGTGTAGATGTGTAAACTGCTATTGCTTAAAACAATATTTAAGCCGCTCTAATAACCTTGTGGCTGAAGAGTGGGGTATAAATAAATAAATAAATGTGGGTCGGGGTTCCACTGGCTTCAGAGGCTACACAGGAGGTAGCCATGGGTTGCAGGTTGTATAACTCAGCTGTAATAATAAGCAGACAGAATCAACTGAATACATACTGGGGATCTGGATTTTAAATGTTGCTTCTGTTTTGGTTGTGCATAGTCCCTGCAAAGTAGAGCAGTTCCCAAGAGAATCTTCAGCCATTTGACCTTCCTGGTCTGAGGTGAATCATAGCTGGTGTTTTCCTTTAATTGTAGGGTCCAGAGGTTGACCTGTGTCTTGCTTCCAGCATCCCTTCAAGCAATGTGCCAGGGAATGCCTTTCGGAATACTTTCTATTATCAGGTATGTCCTCCTAGGTGGGCCCAAGTGTGATGGGTCAAGGGGCTGATTTGCTCTCCCTGGGACTCTCCCAGGGCTGCACAGACTTACACCCTGTTGGTGTTTTACACATACAGTACTTTAAGTTTCCTTATGCATGCAGTTGTGCTTTTTTTTCCCCCATGGCATAACATCACTATTTACTTCACAGTTGTGTAAGCAGAGTTCCATAAGTATAACTGTTGAACATTCAGTTGCACTTTCTTGGATAGTGAGAAACTGTTCATCAGTACCTTCAATGTACCCCTTGATTCATTGGAATTGCAGAAACAGCCATTGCACATTTGCAAATACACAAGTGGTTGCACAATGCTGGTACAGTATTCCAATACCGGAAGGCATCCAGAGCTGCATCTACACTATTGTGTGTGCCTTCAAGTCATCAGTTGACTTACAGCAATCCCATGAATTTCATAGGGTTTTTTTAGGCATGATATGGGTTTATAAAAACACATCTGGTGGGCAATGAGTGAAGGAGAGACAAGTGTCCAGAAAAGAGAAGAAGTGTAGTGGAGCTTTGAAACATGACTTTCTTGGATGATAACACCTAGAATGGCCATGAGGCTAGGGGATTCTGGGAGCTGCAGTCCAAAAAAGGGACGTTGTTCTTACTGTTGCTATTGTCTCTCTCCTGCTTAGCGTCCTGGTCATAAACTGTTCATTTTGAGAGAGTGTCTCAGCTGTGTGGGCAGCTTTATTCTGCTCCTTGTACACTGCCTGGCCCACATCGCTGCCGAGGACTTCAGCCATGACTCAAACCCAGCCTTCCGGAGACTCTTCCACCAGGTAGAGAATCTTACCCAACTGGAAATCCATTGCTTCTTCTTTAAAGGGTGTTTCCAAGCCAGGAGGAACTGTGGAAGGGCTTTGGGGGGAGGTATTATCTTTGTTTCATAGTCTCCCAGGCATTAATGACTGAAGTTTTAGTCCATCAGTGATTCTCATTCTATCCAAGAATCTAGGAATCCATGAGATATTGTTGGATAATATAGCATGATCCAAGTAGTGTCACTTTTTGTAATTGTGATCTTGTGATCTTATCCACGGCAATTGCATTTAGATGTTTTCTTAGTCCATTTGCAATTGCTCCCAAAACACCTCTCACTACTGAACCACAACTGTTTTCCTTTCATGGAGGTGCTAAATTTCAGTTTGTACGTCTTGATATTTCATCATCCTTTCCCTCTCTTTTTCTTCAATTCTGCTATTCCCAGTGATTGCCACATGTATAATCCAAGCTTCTTCATCTTGGTTTTCATTGTATTCATCTTCGTCTTCTCATACCCTCCCAACTGTTGATTAATCCTCTGTCATCCTCTTTTCAAAGCTGCTTTTTAAATGTCCTAGTTTCTCTTTCTTCCTCCCACTTTCCTCCTTTGTCCCTGCCTTACTTCAGTTGCTGCAAACCAAGTTCGAAGTGTAAAGGTAATTTGCATTCAGTCAACTCAGCAGGGGAAAGATAGGAGGGGGCAAATCTTTCCCTTCCCAGCAGACTCAAGCAAAAGCAAACTGCTGCAGCCCTTGCCAGCTTCTCTGTTCTTCCTCATTAATAACTTCTGCCATCTTGACCACACTCTGATGTTGCCTGGTCACACATCATGTCCCAATTTTCATCTTTAAAAGGTTGGACAATATGCCCTTTTTTGTCTTCTTCCTCTTCTTTCTCATCACCATCAGATTTATTTATATCCCGCCTTTTTTCTTCCAAAAACCAAGACTCAAAGCAATTTCCAAATTAAAACAAGTACAACGGATTAAAACACAGCCCCAGAAAGCAACATTAAAATGGAATTAAACTATTTACAAAACTCAATAGTTTTTTAAAAGTTTAAAAAGTATTATAAACCCTTTCTTTGGAATTTATCAATTGTAAAAGATTTTTGGAATTTAAAAAGCCTTCACCTGCCAACAGAAGGACAGGAAGGAGGGATGCATTCAAGCCTTCCCAGGAAGGATGTTCCAGCACCTAGGGCAGGGGTGGGCAAAATGTGGACCGTAGGCTGCATTTTTGTGGCCCTGGGCCCCCACAGGGGTTAAAAATATTTGACACCCCCCCCCAAAAAAATGCCTCCAAATGCCCTCTAGGGTTGTGGGAGGGGGAATTTTCACCACTTTTTGTACCGCCAGGTCAATATAGGCCCAAGAGATACCTTTTTGAAACAAGAAATGGCTTCTACTCACTTCCTATTTTGAAAAAATGTCTTCTCTTGGGCCTAAAATGACCCAGGGGGATTCTAAAAACAGGGTTGAAATGTCCTCTATACAACCCCAGAGGGCACTCAGAGGTATTTGGCTGCCAAAAAAAAATGTGGATGCGGCTGTGGCCCTCCAAGGCCTTCTGGAGGGTTAATACAGTCCCCAGTTTCCCATAGCTATCCACCCCTGGCCTAGGGGCAGCCACCAAGAAGGCTCGCTTTCACATCCCCACCAGATGCACCTAGGAAGGAAGTTTCCTGGTACCCTCCAGGACTGGAAAGATTGAGCAAAAAATACCAGAAACAAAAGCAGCAACAAAAACCTGGAAGTGACCACAATTTCATTTCTGGTTTTAAAAAATTAATGTGTTCGGGGGTGGGGGCAGGGTATGCCAGCATAAAACCATCTACAGGGTTTTCGCCATTATCTACATTAAGTCTATTATATAGGCAAGTGTGTGTGTTTGTGTGTATGTGCACATATGCATTTTTTAACTATATGATTTCTCTTTGCATTGAAGGCACTTAAAGCCTGCCTGGGGGAACTGTTCTCTCTCAGACTCCAGACATCAGCAGTTCTGGAGGACAGCAAATCTGCAGCAAGGATGATTAATGAGGCTTTCTTAAAGAGAGAGGTGGCCACGGATGAGAAAAGCAATCCCTTCTTGGGGCTTTCGGATGGTAAAGTGAAGCCTTCCACAGACTCGGAGGAGGTAATTCTTCCAGAAGCCTGAGTTTGCTTTCTATCTCTTCCCAGAATGCGCTGGCCCACCATAGACAGAACATCTGGTTGTTTGTCTTTCACTCTACACAGTTTATTCACTTACTTAATATTCCACCTTTCTCATTGCGCAGAACCTTTTGTTTTACATCCTATTCACACAAGGTAAAGCTAAGAAATTGCTTGCACAAAAGTTGAAGAAAATAAACAATCCTGTTAAAACACAAAATCAAAACAGTTTAAAAGCCCTCTCTGCCACATGAATTATAAGCCAAATGCTTGCCTAGAAGGTCTCTGCCTGCTGGCAGAAAGAGAGGAAAGGTAAGGCCAACTGAGGCCAAGTCCACATTACACAAATAATCCAGTTTCAAACTGCATTATTTGCTATAGCTCCTTCCTAGGGAAACCTGGGATTTGTAGTACCGCAAGGTCTTTAGCCATCTTTGCCGAAGAGTGCTGGTGCTTCACCAAACTACAAATCCCAGGATTCCATAGGAAGGAACCATGGCAAATCATCCAGTGTCAAACTGGATTATTTGGATAGTGTGGGTCTGGCCTGAGCCTCCTGTGGGAGAAAGTTCTGCAACCTGGGAGACAACACCAAGAAGGCTGTGATTGTGGTAAGACCAAGAGACCATCCTACTATGAAGATCTTAAAACTTGGGCAGGCTCATATAAGGAGATGTGATATTTTGGATGGCCTGGATGTGTGGGGCTTGGAATTCTGCCTGGAAATTGTAGCACTATAATTCCACTTTAACTGCCATTTTTCCATCCTGTGGAATCCTGGGATTTGTGAAATACAACAAAATACAAAATTCGCACAAGAGTGATTCCTTTATTGGCCAACCAGTATAGCCAGAGATCAAGGCCAAAACGTATGTATATTTAGAGCACGTCTGGATGCAGAAGCAGAAATAACCATGACAAAGTTTTACAATCTGTGAAAAAACAAACCAGAGGCTGGCTGGCTTGCTTGCTTTCATTCAGAGTATAGTCTGGCCCCCATATCTGCAGGGTTTGGTTCCTGGACTTACTGCAGATACTGGAAACTGTGGATAACATTGAACCCTATTAAAATAAAGGACTTCTGGTACAAACATACAATAGAGTTGTGTTGGAGGACCTAGAAGATGCCTAGAGAGGATGCCTCTCTAGGCATTTTCCAGCATAACGCTATGGTATGTGTCCCTATTTTGTGTCCCACAAATAACTGAAACTGTGGATATTGGTTTTGTGGATACGGGGGTCTGGCTGTATTTATACCCTGCCTTTCAACCAAAAAGGTTCACAGAGTGCCTTACAAAAATCATTAATTTGACAGTTCCCTGCCCTCAGACTTCCATGAATCTAAATTAGGCATAACACACAAGGAAAGAGGGTTGGCAGTGTGGAAGGGGATTAAGTCCAGCAGATACTGGCTGCTCTTCTCTCCCTCAGAGGCTACAGCAGTGGCAGTTGGAACATGAAGGGAGGACCTCCTACCAGCCACTCAACATTTACTGGAAACTGTGGGTAGTCTGCAGGAGCTGCCTGGTTCACCCCTTTCTTTTTAACCCTTGTAGAAGTATCTCAGACCATCTTCTGGAGAAAGAGGGATACATTCTGCAGAGCACAGCTCATGAGGATCAGCTTGCACCATCGGGTCGAGGGACAGGGCTTGGAAAAGGACTCTGTTACAGAAAATGTAAGACCATGAAAGGAAAGTTGCAAAAGAGAAGAAGATCTGAATGAGCCAGTGGGATCTTACAACAAAGTTTCCAATGCTATTTGGCGTTTCTGGAGAGATTCTGGGAGTTATAGTTTTTCTTGAAAAGGAACCTTTCTAAGCTCTGCTTGTAAATGTAAGTAGGGTTGAAGAGGAGGGAGACAGAAGGCAACAGAAGCTGGGGTCTTCTTTCAGTCATCTCGGCATATACCAGAAATAAAGCCCCTCACAAGTGAAGAATTAATGGTCAGTAGGACTCGCCCATGAAGAGATCTTAGTGTCCAAGTTTGTAATTTCACAGCACAGATCCAAGCTGAACCCATACCGTCTCCTTCCTTCTTGACAACATCTTTTTTGTTGCAAATATAGTCACAGTATTAGAATACAATAAAAGAATCAGTTTTTAAAGTAGCCGACTGTGCTTTGGGTTTTCCCTCACTCCTTAAGAACTAAAAGTCCCCTAGATCACACTTTGGCAACCTGGCTGATGCCTTTTAGGAGAGGGGAATTGGATATGGGGGCAGAGGGAGAGAGGTAGAAGTAACTTGCTCACCATGCCATGCCTGTTGTGGACAAGACACAAAGTCAAGATGGTGAGGAAATCTGAAAAGGTTGAAATATCTAGAAAAAATTATTCATTAAATCCTGCTCAGTGAAGCATTATCTACACTCCCTTCCTCCATTTGGTACTAGAGCATCAGGGCTTTATTTATTTATTTGTGTTTATTTTATATCCCACTTTTTCCCAAAGCTGCTTACACCAGGGGTTAAAATAATATAGCTAAAATAGACAGTAAGGGTTCCCTGCATGTCTTTACTTTCCACATACTGTCTCTAGACTTGCCTTCTTTGCTCAGTCACCCCATTCTAATGCATGGTGATCCATATATCCAAGTAATCCATACCATGTATTTAAGAAGATCCATTTGGAATCCAACTTGCATTTTCCTGAGCAGCTGGGAGACAAAGATTTGACAAAACATTTCCTGGTCCTTATCCAACCCTGAAGAAGATATATGTTGCCAAATCTATTAACATGACCCCAAACATCCACCTCCCACAATTCCACACCATCTTTAGAGCTGTTTCTACTCTCCTCTCTCGATCAAGAAGGCAAGGCAACTGTTTTAAAAACACACATTTTATTAGTAATTGAATTTACTCTTTACATTCTCCACAAGTGAAATTCAATCTTCAATTTTGTCATAAAAACACATTTTTAAAAATCAGGTTTTTAAAAAAAGAGTTTTTAACCTCTGAGTGTGTATTTTAAAAATTACAAATACAAAAGGAAATGATTGTAAGAGAACTGGGGACAGAAGAAACAAGGTTCGTATTAAAGTTTTTGAAGACGTGTCTCTCCTGGAGAATTTTCCGACCTCCCAGCCATCTTTGGACAGAGACTTCTTCACTCCATGCGAAACTAAGTGGGGAAGACACAGTCCCGGCGTTATCGGTTGGCATTTACCCAGTGGTACCTGTCCACACGTGGGCCAGTGAAAGTGGCCAGTGGCCGACAGGCTTTGTAAGCCTTGTACTGAAAGTAGTAAGAGCTGGCGGGATTCTGGTTGATTCCATCTGGGACGTGGGCTTTCCGGCGAGTGTATTGGGACCAGGCTTGGAATGGCTCACCACACTTGACCAAAGAATTTGAGGGCAGGAAGAAAAGATTCAAGAGATGGGGAAAGCTGGTGAGTTTTTGGCACCATTTCAGAGTGTATGCAAGAACTCAATCCAAACCTGCTTCAACTTTCAGTACCACCAAGAGCTTTGGGTGAGCCTGGGTGTGAGAGTTACTTTCTAGATAGGGGGCAGCGGGAATCCTGAAGCCCTCCAGAAGAGGTTTGAACTGCATCTCCCAGCAGTCCCAGCTAGCAGAGCCAATGGTGAGGGATACTGAGAGGTGCAATCCAACAGCGTCTGGAGAAAAACACAGTTCCCACCCCTGCTCTACATGATGGTGAGAAGGGGCAAAAGGTGAGTTTTCAGTCAATATTTCAGAGGGAAAGGTCTCAGTCAGTATTTCTCTTCTGAGTATTGATGCTTACCACCATTCAGGTGTTCTGGGTACTCAATAACTGAGGTTATTGCATGTTGGCAGGAAACATTCTCTTTGATGCTCAGTGCCAATGCAATTGGTAGATCTCAACTCAAAAATTCTGGAGCTACAAACCCTATCTTTCATGGTTTAATTCAATTTCACATTTGGATGTCATTGATGGAAAGTAGCACATTTTGATTCCAGCTCAGATTTTTTGAAAAATTGCCAAAAGAGAGAGGATAGATTCTTTAAAACACATTGGAAAATGAGTATGAGGAAGAAGAAGGTTGCATCCTATATTGTTAGTCCCAAATAGAACAGACCCATTGAATGAATGGAATTTACCTATACGCTGATTCACCAGTCAATAACTGATTCAGTGAGTCTACTCTAATGGGATTCAGACAGACAACTCCCAGAATCCCTCATGTTGCATGGCCACTGACCATGCTGACTGGGGAATTTTGGGAACCGTACTCCAAAGAATTCTGGTTGGAAAATGTAATCCAAAACTCTGTTCAGCATGCCTGGCTTCCCAAGCCCATGGCAATCCTAACCCAACCAGAAAACACCAAGAAGAGGTCTCCTCTCAGGTTAAGCTTCCGAGGCCCCCTCAGAGCAAACCCCTGCACAAAAACACAAATTGCCTTTCTTCTCATCACACACTCTCTTACCTGGTAGACGCTGTTCGGGTTGCTAACAGTTGGGATACTCTTGGGCTCTGAGACAGAGCTTTCCTCATCGGAGGAGGGGTTAGAATTGGGGTCTGAAGCCTTATCCACCGCCTGCCTGATGCGCTGGGAGATGTGAGCCTCTTCGTTCCCTTCAAACTGAGCCACAGTGAATGGCGGGTTATTCTCCCCGTATCTAAGAAGAAGAACGCAGTGGGTCAAGGCCTCCAGCAATAGCAGAAAGTGGCTTCCTTACAGCAGGCAGAGAATCAAGTGGTAGATCTCTGGCTGTTTGCAACAGGTCTGGTAGGTGCTGTATTTCAGCCCCCAGAAGTCCCAATCAGCATGGCCAATGGGCCAGGGGTTCTGGCAGGTGATGTCCAAAACATTTAGAGGACCAAAGGTTGAAAACCTGCAATGTTTTCTGACTACAGGTCACCCCTCCCCTCCCCATATGCACAGGACTGGTACCAGTGGTTTCAATTATCCATCATCTGAAAAACATGGTCTCTCTAGGCATGTCCTAGGTCCTCCAGTGCAATTCTGTTGGGTTCACTATTACCCACGGTTTCAAGTATTCATGTTAAGTCTGGGAACGCGTCCCTCATTGATACAGCAGGTGATCTGTACCAGTTTTATCTATCAAAAGCAACATTGGGGTGGGAATCCCATGGTCCTCCAGATGCTGTTAGACTGTACACCTCCCAGCAGGCCTAGCTAGCATAGCCATTGGTGGGGAACGCTGGGATTTGCAATCCATCAATACCTGGAGGGCCACTGGAGTCCCACCTCTTAGCTTAGAAGATATTTCCACCTAAATTTGGCTACTGCAAAAGAAGGCTCAGACAAGAATTGCGGAGTAGGTTGCATGATGGAAGGACCTCTGAGTTCAGTTATGGTACATCATCACATGTTTTTAGGCTGAGCCTGTGCTCAGAGGCTAATTGGGAAATTCTGGAAATTATTTCAACCCATCTGAAGGGCACCATATTGGAGGAAAGTTGGGGTTTTGCATGCAACTCCGTCTCAACCTTTGGCCCTCTTCCAGAAAAAGACATTGCTTGCAGAATCTCTTTCCCATAGACCAGGGCAGGCAATTGGAGAAGGCTAGGGGCCACATTTGCCCCCCCTGCCAGAGACCTTAGAGCACCACCCCTCCCACTCTACCCATTCTCCAATTTTTATTGTTCCCCAAACATTCTCTAGGGGACATGGGGAGGTTCACTCTCACTGTGTTTTTAATTCTTCCTGGGCTATCCCAGGAAAGCCCTTTTTTAACAAAAGGAAGCAAGCAGAAGTCACATCCTGCTTCCAAAAAAAGGCCTCTTCTGGGGATAAATTGGGCCAGGGTGACCTCAAAATGTGGTGGAAATCCCACCCCCTGCACACCTCCTAGAGGTCATTTTGGAGCAAAAGGCCTGAGGGGAAAATCTGCACAAAATGTTTTTAACCCGGGGGGGGGGGAGTCCTGGGAGTCACAAAAACAGCCCTTGGGGGGACACATGCAGCATGCAAATTGCACTTTGTGCACCTTTACCATGGTCCATGCTGGCTAGTGCTCCTGAAATTCAAAGTCCAACAACATCTGGAGGGCCCTATGATAAGAACCACCATTGTATGCCACATGGTCTTGGGAGTATTAGGCTCAGCCCCTAAACCTGGATGATACGTTATGCACCGGAGGCTGGGAAGTCCTTCCCCAGAGTCCAGTCCATCCACTATGGAGCTGAGATACTACATCGCTTCAGCACAGCTTAAATATACGCCAGTAGAGTTGCATTACACAAACTTGACAATGAATGCCATGTAGTGCCAATATATGTGAATCAATGGTCAATGCACTGTGCATACTTTGTACTTTAAATCAAGAGTACCACATGTAGATTCTGATTCTGCCACCATCAGCTGGAAACTAACTCTGCACATTGTCCCAAAAGTCACTCCGTATGCACAGTGCAACTTACACTTGTGTCCATCACTAACAGGACGCTGGTCTTAGACAAGCGAGTGCTCACCTGCAGCTTACATTAAATGGGTCGACCCAGATAGTCATCTCCTTTGGTAGGCCAAGGCTGTTGAAATCTACATTGCTCTCTGCACATGCCTGTTCCAGTAAGGGATCTGTTGGCTGGAATCTGTTGATCCGGATGCATCTAAACAAGACAGAAAGAGATTTGAACAGTTGCCTCCCCCATACCACACGATTTGGCAATCTTCAAATTGGTCTACAGAAGCGCAATTCTCACAATATACAGTCAGCCCTTCCTATCCCTGGATTCTGCATCCACATCTCCATTGTGGAAGAAAAGCAGGATATAAATCCAATAAATAAATAAAACAACCAACCATGGCTCGAAAATATTCAGACAAAAAGCATTCCAAAAAGCAAACCCTGATTTTGCCATTTTATATAAAGGATACTATTTTATTGCACAGTTGCATATAATGGGACTTCA
This sequence comes from Gambelia wislizenii, assembly GCA_030847615.1. NCBI lineage: Eukaryota > Metazoa > Chordata > Lepidosauria > Squamata > Crotaphytidae > Gambelia > Gambelia wislizenii. The sequence continues at coordinate 40,529,613 of JAUMIR010000007.1, forward strand.
GCATCCATGGATTTTGTTATCCATGTGGGATCCTGGAACCAAACCCCAGCAGATGCAATTAAATGCAATCAAATTGTCCATATAAAAAGTTATTGTGGAAATGCAATCAAATTGTCCATACAAGTAAAATCACCTAAAACAAATTCATAAACAAGAAAGGTCAATAAAACAGCGTACCCCTTGAAGTCAGTTCCTAAAAGCCTGTTGGAATAGAAAGGTTTTTGCTTATGGCCAGAAGGACACAAGCAGGGTGTTCTAAAGCCTGGGAGCGGTCATCGAGAAGACCCTCTCCTGTGTCCCTCCAGACAGTCCTCCTCTGAAGATCTGAGAGTCCATGCAGGCTCATCTAGGAAGACACAGCCCTTCAGATACCCTGGACCCAAAACATATACTGGAAGCCCCTGCCTTTTGATGCTCCGTTAACTGATGACTCACTCTTTTGACACTTGCAAATTAAGAAAAGTTCAATTAATTCGACAAGGGGTTTGCTGTTTTGTCAGTTCTTCTTGCCTACGGAGGCTTGCTTGGGACAGGCTGTGCATGCACATGCTGCTTGCAAAATGAGCTGAGAGGAGGAAAAAAAGGCACCAAGTTGACTCTTTGGAAGCAGCAGGCACGCACAGGGCAGAACCAAGTGAGCCACCAGAATTCCCTTATGTTCCCTACATGGGTTCTGCTTTTTGACCATTTCCGGTCTCTGACAGCACTGCAGTCCCTAACCCGTCAGACAAGTAGGGGCTTCCTGTAAAATTATATATACGGGAAGCCCTTTGGAGAGGTTGTCAAGGTACCAATGGTTCTTGTACTTCTCAAACAAGATGGTCATCAGCTTGAACACAAACATCTCCACTTGGTGCTTACTCAGCTGGTTGTGTTTCTTCACCAGGCGTGTGATAAAAAACACTGTCACAGCAATTTCATTTTTCATGTTCTTCATAGATAGATAGATAATGCAACCATAGGTACAGGTCAACCTCTGTATCTACAGGGGATACGTTCCAAGAACCCCCCCCCCCGTGGATACCTGAAACTGTGGATAATAAGGAACCCTATTATTTTCAATGAGAAGAACACCAGAAGTTGCCCATAAAATCTCAATGGAGGACCTAGAAATGCCTAGAGAGAACATATTTTTTCAGATGTAGGTAAGTGAAACCATGGATACTGAATCTGTGGATACAGGGGTCGACCTGTAATTTTTTACATTGTACAAGAAAGCAATTTTTACATTGTACATGAAGGTATGGATACCTCCTTGTGCAATGTCTTTCCCCAGGGCTCTCCAATAGCCACTAGACACAGCTCCACAACCCAAGGTAAAAATCCACTGATTAGGCATGGGGGATATCAGGAAACCTCCCTTCAACACCATCACCCATCAGGCAGTTGTCAACCCCCTGGTCCTCTGCCTATGAATATTGACCCAATGGCTCTTGTGCAGAGTGCAAAAATTATGCCTACCGAAGGCATATTTCTAGGGGGATCCATCTTTGGAGAAGCAATGGAGGAAAGGTGTCAACCCTGTGGCCCTTACCTAAAGGCTTGCCCTTTGGAGGGGTTGTCAAGGTACCAATGGTTCTTGTACTTCTCAAACAAGATGGTCATCAGCTTGGACGCAAACATCTCCACTTGATGCTTACTCAGCTGATTGTGTTTCTTCACCAGGCGTGTGATAAAAAACACTGTCACAGCAATTTCATTTTTCATGTTTTCTTTTAAGCTGCAGGCGTGAGAAGAGTCTCTGCTATAGTCATGCAAGTGGAATGGAGGGAAGTCAAGTGAAAAGCATTTTTAATTTTTTTTAATTAAAAAAGAATAAGAGCAGCCATCATAACATCAAAGCAATTGAGCCAGGGGAGAGAATTCAGCAAGGAATTCTTCCATACGTTGAGAAGAGAACTTGAAAAAAATTAAACTGTTGAGCATTATTGTTCAAAAAGGATAGAAATGGACACTAAATTGAATAAAAACTTCCAACTGTTCGATTACATCTTCTATTTTGTATCTACAAGGTGCATTTTTCTGACAAAGCTACTGACCAAACTCTTGACTGCCCCACAGTGAAAGTGTTTCAGCAGATTTCCAGGGTGGCATGATTTGCAATGTAGTGAAAGACATAATAAATTAATTAAAATTGTGTGCAGCAAATCTTTATTGACTCATGCATATACTGTATAGACAAAAGACCTTATGTCTTGGTGATTTAATTATATATCTCTAACCAGAAAGTCTATATTTTAGTTCAATGCCACCAAAAGTGGCAGTACGATGACATACTCCCACAGTGATGCCAAAAATCCTTGGAACTACAGGTTCAGGTCCTCTTATCCAAAATGCTTGGGCCCAGAGGTATTTTGGATTTGGGAATATTTCAGACTTTGGAATACTTGCATACGCATAATGAGATATCTTGGAGATGGGACCCCAGTCTAAACACAAAATTCATTTATGCGTCAATACATCTTATACACATAGCCTGAATGTCATTTTATACACAATATTTGTAATAATTTTGTGCATGAAACCCAGTGGGTTTCCAGGCTGAGCAGGGATTCAACCCCTAGTCTCGCAGAATCTCAGTCCAACACTCAAACCACTATACCACATTGGCTCTCAATGGTGTTTTTTGTGCCTTCAAGTGGACTCCAATATCCGGCAACCCTCTCCTAGGGTTTTCTTGGCAAAAATTTATTTGGAGGAGGTTTGCTGCCAATTGCCTTCCTCTTAGGCTGAGAAAGTATGACTTGCCCAAGATCAGCAGTGGGTTTCCACAGCTGAACAGGGATTCAAACCCTGGTCTCCTAGAATTTGAGTCTAACACTCAAATCACTAAGATGCTCTCTATTCCACCACTGGTGACCTCTTCTCCCATGTTGACTTTCCCTCTGTAATTGCTAACGATCATCGAGATAATTTGATCCTGGATTTCTCCCAACATGGGACCCAAGGTGGCTCACAGCTTAAAAGGGAGCTATCATTATCAACTTTATCATACCCTTCCATATCTCCAAAACCAGGACTCAAGGCAGCTTAGATATTAAAAAATGTAATCCATGTTACCACAGAATTGAGCTACCCACAACATTTAAAGCATAGTTTAAAATGATTAAAAAAAGCAAGTTAAAATAGTACGAACAGTATTGAACCCTCCCGAAAGAAGCCCTTGCTTTGGAAAACCTTTGGTTCTCAAAGTCTGCCTAGAAAATTTATCTTTTCTAGGTATCACAGCCAGCTGACACTTTAGCAATGCAATTAATTATTACATGTGCAGTACTGACAATGCATCACCCCAACAAAACCCAAAAGCCAGTAGATATTACCTGCTGTAACAGATGCACCTGGAAACAAACAGCTAAAACCCCTAACAAAGTTACAAAACCCAAACACAGGAGAATACTTCTACCAACGTTAGAAGTTAGACTACATGCATATTACTCTTTCCTCCCAGCCTTTCCTTAACCAACAATAGATCTTTCACCAGCTGGAGAGCAATTCCAGTTTTATATAAGTGAAATTATTCCATCAGGTGTGCACCATTGAGCTGAGTGCACAGGGGGTGGGAATTGTGGACTGCACCTCCCAGCAGCCCCAGCCAGCATCACCCATAGTGAGGGAGGCTGGGAGTTGTAGTTTAACAACATATGGCAGCACACGATTCCCATGCTTGAGCTAAAGTGAGAAAGGCAAGGCATTAAGGAAGATGGAGCACTTGTTTTACAAGGTTCCTCTCCCTTCTGTTCTTTGTCTGTTTCTAAATAGCCCACTCTCAGCCTCTGATGGGCAAAAGTCTTCAAAAATAAGGGATAAATGGGGATAGAGTTGTTATACAGTTATTCCTCCGTATCCATGGATTTGAGTATTCATGGATTGAAAATATTCTTTAAAAAATATAATCCAAAAAGCAAACCTTGATTTTGCCATCTTCTATAGGGGACACCATTTTGTTATGCCATTGCATATAATGGGACTTGAGTATTCACGGATTTTGGTATCCATGGAGAGTCCTGGAACCAAGCCCCAGCAAATATGAAGGGCCAACTGTATTATGTACTGTGCAATCTGAAGCACTAAGTCTTACTCCCAAGAAAGTGTGCATCCTTAAATTTTCCCATCTTTCCTGTTGATTCTGCTTCTGTGCCTTTAACAACAGCCTGACGTACAGAAATGTAACAGGTGAACTTCACTCTGGCTTGGACACAGTGATGCTGGGCAATGGCCCCACCCTGAGGTTCTACTCAGAAGTAAGACTTTACTGCATTAAACAGGACAGATCCTGTTTAATTGCATAGACTTCATGGGCTTATCTCAGGGGTGGAAATTATGAGGGTCTCCCATTGATATTGGACTGCAAGCCCCAACAGGCGTAGCCAGCATAGCAAATGTTGAGGAACGCTAGGAGATGGAGTCCAACACTATCTAGACTCTTGCATTATTCTCAGTCTGCATGTAAAGCTGCTGCTAAAACCACAGGAACAGAATCAGTGGTATGGTTTGTTTGTTTTTAATGACAACCTTCCAACCATCATGTATGTATGGAACGGGTCCTCTTGTATCTATAGAACAGAGATGGGCAGGTGGACTACAACTCCCATCATCCTTCACCACTGACCATGCTGGCTGGGATTGATGGGAATCGTAGTCCAACAGCATCTGGAGGGCCGTCCTTTGCTCATCCCCTATTCTAGAAAGTTGTTTCAAGTCAGAAATGCTAACCCTCTGGCCTATCACATGTTTTGGACTACAACTCCCATCAATCCCACCAGGCTGGCAGTAGCAAGGAGAGCAAAAGATTTCATATCCCTGCCTCAGATCCTATATTTGTATGTAACAGAGTAGGGCTACTATTACTTCTCTTGCGAAAAAAGGTTATGACGAGCTTCCTAAAGGTAAGAGCTGTTTCACGTGAAAACAAATAACTGTGAAAGCTGGTGGACTCTACTTTGTTGGAGGTTTTTAAATGGAGATGAGACGGCTTGTCTAGGCGCAACAGTTTACTGCGAGTGGGTGCACATTTTCGCCCATTTGCAGCAAAGTTGTTTTGTCTCCACCATTTCTGTGCATAGTTGCATCCATTCGCATTCCGGCACACACTCTCATAAACAGCAATTGAGCGAAAATACGCATTGATGTGAATTCTGACAGCCACACATCCGAATATTCTATAAGGAGTATTTTCATTGTGTAGACAAGCCCTTTGTTGGATACTTTTTGCATTCACTTTGCGGTCTAAAGCTGAGAAAAGATATGAAATCAGAGAACCAGTTGGGGGAGTGATTATTTTTCTTTCTCTGTTGCTAACCTGCTTTGCAGTTCTCCTGGCTGTTACAGGGGAGATGGTTCATGCTTGTGTACTTTGATTTTCTCATTTGCTTCTGCACTAGATAACCCTTCTGAGCCCCTCTTCCACTGGTCTCACCTGGGGGAGGGGGACCCCAGCCTGAGCATGCCTAATATATTTGGCCTACGGATCGCCAGGGTGGGATTCGTTTGGAGTCCAATTCTCACATTGGCTGCAAGGAGTGCTGGATCCCATCAGTGAAAGGACTGGGACGCTTCTCTATTGTCTGCTGCAGTGTTTACCACCAATGGAGCTCAAGCAATAGCAGTAATGTGTGTCAGTGTCCAAAAACAAACAAACCTTGGAGAGGCCTGGAAGTACACCCGGTTTGGGAACAATAGAGGTGGGAATGATGTGCAGCTCCAGATGCAGTTGGATTGCAACTTCCAGCAGCCCAACCAGCATCAGCAAGGAGAGGAATGCTTGGACCTGTAATCCACCCATTTTTGTAGGGCCACACCACTTCCACTCCTGCGTGATGGGAAACTATTATTTGAATATTAGGTTTACAGTAGGACCCCTGTATCCGCTGGGGATTGGTACTGGGAGGGGGCGTGGATACCGAAAACTGTGGATAATAGCAAACACCATTGAAAAGAATGGGACTTCTGGTTTAAAATACCACAGAGTTGTCTTGGAGGACCTAGAAAATTTTGTGCAATGTTTCAGCAGAATTTGTTAATATAAAAATATCCCTAGTGCTGTGACCAACCAGGTTTCCTTCTTGTTCCTCTCCCACATGTAGGTTTTTGGTGACCCTCAAAGTTGTGCACGGATTGCATAAATTGCTGGGATTACTAAGAATTCTGTATAGTCTGGTACAGGAGGAGGTCCACTGGGTGACACCATGTTTAAATTGCTATTGCTTAAAACAATTTGTAAGCCACTCTGATAGCCTTGTGGCTGAAGAGCGGGGTATAAATAAATAAAATAATAATAATAATAATAATAATAACCCTAGTGACACCACTGCTCCTCCTGATAGCATAGCCACATGTTTATTGCCAAAAAAGAGGCCATATTTCACCAAGAAAAGAGGACACACAGATCTTCACAACCTAATTTATTATCAAGGTGCAAATGTAAAAATACCTGTAATTCCTATGCTTTAAATAGAAATACAATACATTTTACTCTAGAAGAAAGACTGCAACCATGGGTGCATCCACACTACACAAGAACAGCTGTTTGATACCACTTTAATTGCCATAGCTTAATCCTGTGGAATCCTGGAATTTGTAGTTTGGTGAGGGAGAGCTCTTAGAATTGGCTGCCATGGAGTCCTGCAGCATTGTATAAACAGAGAATTTAAAGTCCCTCACCAAACTAAAACATTCCACGATTCTGTGGGGTGGGAGCCATGGCAGTTAATTTGGCATCATGCCTTGACCCAGAAGCAGATGAAAGGCCCTCACTCCATCCCAACTGCCCTGGCTCTGGAAGGAGAGAGAAGAGGCATTATCTGCTGGACTTAATCCCCTTCCACACTACCCTCCCCTTTTCCTTTTGTGTCTAATTAGATTGTAAGCCAGAGCGCAGGGAACAAGGTTTTCTGTTCCTTTACTTGTAAAACGCCATGTACAGTGATGTTGCTATATAAATAGATAATAATAATAATAAACAAGCTGCAATAATTGTCCATTCTGCTGTCCAGGTTAATAAAGGCTGATGGGCAATTTCAAAGCTCCTGGGCTATCTTTTCATACAATTTGCCCTTTTTTTTTTTAATTGACAAGTTACTTTGGGGGATTATAGCCTCTAGTATTCTCCAACCAGCATGGCTACTGGCTCTCCTAGCTAGTGGATTCTGAAAGCTATACTGTAGTCCAAAAACCAACCTTCCCAACCTCTGTATGGCCACCTTTCCTTCTGAGCATTGTGCATATCCTGTCTTTACTTTCTGCTGTCTTCTTGTGGGTGGGTGGGTGTTAGGTGTGGGATCAGAAAAATTCTGCAATGGCTAGGAGTTTCCTAGCCATGCCTTCCTCCAACTTGCCCAAGCAGGCCTGAAAATTATTGTAAATAAGTTCTGCTGAATAATAATCAAGCATTTGTATCCCGCAGAAGAGTGATTAAATGCGCAACGTCGCCTCCCCCAGTTCAGATCTTTGTCAACTGACCACAGGTTGGCAAGGAGCATTGTAAATAAACTATTTTAGTGTCGTGACAACAGGCGCATAGCAATAGAGACGCTCATGAAGTGGCGGCAATCTAGTCATCCCATCCAGAGATGCAGAAGTTGAGTAGAACTGTAACCGATTTACAATGAGGAGATCTGGTGGTCAGGTTTATATGAAATGTGCTGCCAAATTGAGTGACAGTTCAGGATCATCCCAGGCACTGGGACCTAGGGACAGGCCCTGGTAAAGTCTTTTGGCATTATGAATTAATACCAACTACAGTTGCTCATAACTTGTCATTCAAACGCACACACAGAGTTAACATATGTTCCTGTTTGAACATTAAGACAGAAATCTTAGCTAAAAAGGATGGCCCCATATTAAAGTAAGGCCAGCATGTTGTTCCTTTACACTTTACTTAGGGAGATGGGATAAGGAACATTTAATGTAGCTTACTTGATTTTAATGAAACAATGGATGCAGAGCATACAGTGATCCCTGGCACCACAAGGATCGGGGAGGAAGCTAAGTAAATATAAAACACACACCGCACCCGTGTCTTTGCAAATTGCAATAACAAATGGATTAAGACTTGCAAAATTGTAGCAAGCTGCGGCTCTATTAGGTGATCTGGAGATTCACACCCAGCTCTTGCCCAGAGCTGATCCCACCAAAACTGGAGAATTTGCACCTGTATATGATGCACAAAAATTTGGGAACCAGGGCCAGACCCTGAGATCTGGCAACCCAAATGCTCCTTTGCAATGCATGTAGGCTTGCTGCCATGCTAGTGCCTTTCTCTTGAATGCTCATCCTTTGTATATTTACATTTAAAAAAACATCCATATGATTGGTTGTGAAACTGTTGCCTTTTAGTATATTCTGTGTTGCTTTCTTGGTTTTTGTTTTTTGATTGCAGGCTCCCTTCTTCTAGATATTTCCCCCCTTAGTCTTAGACCACCCAATAACCAAACTTCTCTGGATAGTTTACAAGTACAGGCATAACTCAATTAACAAAGCAGCTGTTTTTTACAGCCTTTTTATGGCCACCCAGTTCCCCCTTTCCTCCTTGTCCTCTGTCTAGCCAGGCATTTTTAGCAGCATTGGCATTGGGAGGATATTGGCAGAGGGCTGGAGAAACAAGACTTTCAGCGTTTATTTGCAGCACTGTTTCTGCAGTAAAACAATGCAAACAAGCTTCAGATGGGAAAGAATAGGATTCTAATTTAGCAGATCCTACTGTAGCCTGACTACAACAGGCAAGCTTTATTTTGTCCATGTTATTTCTGCCTCTGGTACCAAAGTTTTTGTGAAAGAAGTCACACCCAGGAACACACTGATTTTGTATACCTGTACAATCAAACATGTTGTTGTTGTTGTGTGCCTTCAAGTTGTTTCTGACTTATGGGGACCCTATGGCCAACCTATCACAGGTTTTTCTGAGGCTGAGAGTGTGTGACTTGGTCAAGGTCACCCAATGGGTTTTCATGGCCGAGTGTGGATTTGAATCCTGGTCTCCAGAATTGTAGTCCAACACTCAAAACATTACGCGAGCTAGGTATAAAATCACAAAACATACACACACACAATCACATTAACATTGCAATTAAATTGCACAGTGTGAAATGGCACAAAATAAAATCAGCAGCAGAGTGTAAATATGGTGCAGCAAAACCAATAGCAAGTGGGGAGGAGGAAAGGAACACGGTGGAGAAGAATAAAAACATTAAAAAGTTATTTAAATGCCTGAAGGAATAAAAAGGCCTTCCTTCCCCTGCCATCAAAAAGACCAGAAGGCAGGCATTGAGTGACCTGAGAGCAGAATTCAACAGACGTGGTGCCACCAATGAAAAGGCCCTCTCCCTTGTACCCACCTGTCTTGTTTCATTAAATCGTGATATACCTGGAAAAGAGTCCCAGAAGATCTGGCATTTAGAGCCTAGATAGATCAGACATTTTGGTGAACTGTTGGGGCATGGGGGGGAAACAGAGTGGCAGCACAAGGCTGTTGAGTGTTGCTCAGAAAAGGCCTACTACAAGTCCTGTCCAAACAATGCAAATAATCCAAATGGCAATTGCATGGAAGGTGAACTGTCCAAACAGACGTTTGCATCAATACGTCTAATTCAGAACGGGGGCAGCCAAAACCACCGTAAAGCTCTGAAGGGAAGCCTTCAGAGCTTTTCTCAGTTTTTAAAAAGCTCCGTAGGGCATGCAAATGCGCGATTGTTAGGGCAGTCGCATTCGCATTGCTGCAATGAGGCAGCATAAGCTGATTGGCTGGACAAGCAAGGCTAGCAAACAGGGCAAGCACCTGCTGTTGCCAGGTTGGATTTTCGGCTAAGCGAGAGAATAGTAAGGAGATAAAACTGTGGTCTTTTTCTTTTCTTCATTTTTGTTTAGTAAATATGAAGTATCCCTTGCATGCACTATGGTAAACAGTTTTTTTAATAAAAAAAATAGGCAGCGGCAGATTTAAAACGACGAGTAAATCTCTCACGGCTGCCATCTTGACAAGGGGGCATGCAAAGTTTAGGGGGGCTCTTTTGACCATTAAGACAGGTCCTAGCACTGCGAATTGCTGTTTCTTCAGAGGAAGTCATATTTCCCCCCCTCGTATTGATGGGGCCATAGTTTTTAAGAAGTCCTATGCCAAAGGGCCAGCATGAAGTGTTCAATTAGAATTTTGGGGTCCCTTCTCAGCCATGGAAACCCACTAGACAACCTTGGACAAATTATAGTTTCTCAGCCTCTGAGGAACGCAATAGTAGTGAGCCTCCTCTGAATCCATCCTGCCAAGAAAACCCTTGGATAGGGTTGCCATAAATAGAAGTCAACTTGAAGACACCAAACAAAAAAATGCCTTTAAACGCAGGGCAGGAATGCTGCAACCCCCCATGTGCAATTCCCAGCTGTTGTCTCACTTTTTCAACGGCTTTAAAAACGTCCCAACTTCTCTTTCCTCCTCCCACCTTTCCCCTTTGTCCCCAGCTAATTTCAGTAGCTCCAAACTGAGTTCAAACTGCAAAAGTAGGCAGCACTCAATTAATTGAGCAGTAGGAAGAGGAGAAGAAGGGGCAAAATCTTATCCTTCCCAGGAGGCTCAAGCAAAAGCAAACTTCTGCAACTTCACTTTTCTGGTCCATTCTTCCTCATTAATAACTTTTGACATCTTGATCACACTTTGATGTTGCTTACCCACATATGTCCTAGCTTTAATCTGTGGAAAGTTGGAGGGTATAGCAATTAAAAAAATTCCCTTTGCACGTGCCTCCTATTTTCTTGCTGGTGGGAAGATTGACAATGAGTAGCTTGTTCATCGTCCCTTTAACAGCCTCTCTCAAGTTCCCTAAAAGATTTTCCTTTTCTATGGAACTGAATGACTGGTTTCCTCTCAGCATTCCTCCTTTATTTACCTGTTACTTAAGAAGCGCTGACGGTGTCATGGCACCCAAAGTCCATACTGTTGTCTCACTTTTTCAGCTGCTTTTAAAATGTTCCATTTTCTCTCTCCGCCTCCCACTTTGCCCCCTTTATCCTCATCTTACTTCAGTAGCTGCAAACTGAGTCCGAAGGGCACAAGTAGTTTGCACTCATTTAAAGGAAAAGAGATTCCACCTAAGCATTAGGAAGAATTTTGTGACGGTAAGATCGGTCTAGCAGTGGGATACACTGCTTCCTTGGAGTGTGGTGGAGTCTCCTTCTTTGGAGGTTGTTAAACAGAGGCTGGATGGCCATCTGTGGAGTGTGCTTTGATTGTGTATTCCTGCAGGGCAGAACGGGTTGGACTAGATGGCCCTTGGGGTCTCTTTTAACTCTATGATACTAACTCAGCAGGGGGGAAAGAAAAGGAGGGTTGGGACACTTGCCCTTCCCAGGAGGCTCAGGCAAAAGCAAACTGCTGCAGCTTCTCCTATTCCTGTCTTCTCTGTTCTCCCTCATTGATAACTTTTGCCATCTTTGACCAGACTCTGTAATTTCTTATACTGCTTGGCCTCATGTCTTTTTATCTGAGAAATTGGAGGGTATGCAGCTATGCTCCTTTTTCTGTCTAAGAAACCACCACTACCTCCATTGCACAGACCTTTGGAACTCATGGCATGGCTGTTGTTGCCTGGAATATCACAAGCCATTTTGCGCATGTGTGTATGTGTGTGTATTTTTAAAGAAGCATTTCCGTCTCAACAACAGGGGAGAGTTATATGGTTTAAACAGTATTTTTCACTCTCCAAAGGTCTTCCTCCTTGTCCTAAGGTTTTGGAGAAGGGCCTCTCACTCAACCCAAGCATTCTTCATTAGATTAAAATTATGGGTCTCCCTGATCTCTGGGCAAGCCCAGGCTTGACCAGAAGAAAAGCCATCAGTTGGTTCTCTAGCAACTGCAGGCCAGGCCTGGGATAAACAGCACACTCCTAAACACAGGAATTAAGATGGTGGCTGGTGAGTCTGCTGGGATTTTTTTTAGCAACAGTGTATATGGAGCTGACCCAGATGCACATTTGCTGGAATTTTCTTTCTGGCCTGCCTTGAATTTTTCAGGAGGGGAAAACCCAACACTCCTTGCTTTTGCATTGCAGGAAAGTGTTCTTGGTAGATCAAGATGCCAGAAGTGACCCAATTCATCCAGAAGGTAAGTGTGATGCAATGGGACAAGAAATCAAACAAGAAAGACTCCTATTTAGGAAAACTGGTAGCATTACCTGGTTGAAACTCCTGAATAAATGGGCCTCTGATATTTGGCTTTTGCATGTATTTTAGTGGCTTTTCTTGCCCACTTTGGGTGTCGTGGCTATCCAAAATCAGCAATTGCTCATATTTTAAAGAGTTAATTTTTCTGGCATTGCCAGATGGACTATCTATGGGGAATAATAACTTCTGAGGCCTAGCACTGTTTTATACGATCGTGCTTAATTTGACAAGCGGATATTTTAAACATTTTTATTAGATTAGCTTTTAGCACCCCATTTATGCAGGTGAAATGGCTTTATAAGAAGCCAGTGTCAGCAAATAGATCTCTTTAGCAGATCAAGAAGCCAGCCAGAATATATATATACATATATATATATATATATATATATATGTATATATATATTAAAAGTATCAAGTGGCTGATTGTTTTCACACACCCAAAAGCTGGCATTCAAAGTGGGAGGCCATCTTGGATGCTTTTGTTTCTTGTCAAATGTGGAAACTTAGAACAGGAGCTATTTCCTATTTGGTCCCTGAAAAGGAAGTACGGTAAATTTGGGCATAGTTTTTTTGGGGAGGGAAGTTACTTTAGCCTCTTGTTTTAAGAGGCCAGGGGGACCTAGAAAAAATGGGCACCACAGGTTTTCCTGCATTTGTCCCATACTCTTTTTGTTGACCTCATGGCTTCTCAAAATGCAAGCAAAACCGATGTGGTTTTGGTCATGTCTTCTTTAACAGAACATTTGGGTACCAGAGGCAGAAATGACATGGAAAGGGTAGGGATTGTTTCCTACAGCACTAAAAAGGAGAGCACTTCCGTGTTTCATTCAAAACGTTTGATTCAAAACTAGTGAAATGAAGTGAAATGAAAGAACCAAGTAAGGCAAGCCTTGCAGAAGTAAAGAAAAAAAATTGTTTGACGGTTTCTTGCAAAATGCATGTGACTTACTCCAAAATGGAGTGAATTACATTCTTTCTTTCACTAGCCTCCACTTCTTTTACAATTTCTATTTTGGTGGCTAACTTTGTAGATGCTTTTTTAACATGCAGAGGATAAATGATAGGGCAGGTCTAGGTGCTTTCCCTTTTCCTGTCCTTTTTGCTATTAATGAATGCTCAGTAAGGGATTCTGGAGGCAGCTGCAATTTACCTTGCCTGCTGTAGGCAGTAACACCCAGCTACAGTAAGGATCAGGTAGAGGAGGATCCCACTCTTTTCCATCTCTAGCTTTATTCCGTTGTTCAATGCAGGCACGCTGCTGCAACCCAACACCAAAAGTCTCTGTTTCTGCAGCCCTCCTTCACCATCCCCCCAATACCAATGCTGCTAAAAGAAACCTCTTCAGGCTAGATGGAGGAAGAGGAGGAAAGGGGGGCTGGATGGGTGTAGAAAGACTTTGTAAAAAAAAAAAAGGAGTGGTTGAATCCACACTACACAAACAATCCAGTTTGAAACTGGATTATTTGCCATGGCTGTTTCCTATTGAATCCTGGGATTCGTAGTTTGGTGAGGCACCATCACTCTTTGGCAGAGAAGGCTAAAGACCTTATAGAACTAAAAATCCCAGGATTCCATAGGAAGGAATCATGGCAAGTAATCCAGTTTCAAACTAGATTATTTGTGTAGTGTGGATTCAGCCTTTGTTAATTGAGGTATGGTATGTTAACTAGACTTGACCCTGCTTAGCTCCCAAAATCAGGTGTGGCCTTGGATCAAAGGTGAAGGAGCTTTGCCAAAAAAGAACTCCGAGAAACTCTGAGGAAACACAGCTCACTGTTAGAGCTTCCAGGAGGTCTCTGGTGCAGTTGCCAACATTTCCAGTTATGAGGGCAATAGGTACAGTCTGAGTCCCCCTTATCCGGAATTCCAATATCCAAAATATTCCAAAATCCAAAATATTCCAAAATTCAAAATCCCTCTGTTCCCAAGCATTTTGGATAAGGGAGTCTCAGCCTGTAAGTGATGGGAAAAACTTTTCTCTGCTTGAGTACTTGGTGAACTGCTGCCAACCAGAGCAGACTGGGTTAGATGGAGAAATAATCTGCCTTTATATAAGACAGGTTGGAACATCAGCAGCTGCCTTATACTGAGTCCAACCACTGGTCCATCTAGCCGGCTTTTGGCAGTCTGGGCCACTGGCTGATGATCTCCAAGTTTCAGGCAAGATTCTTCTCCTAGCCTTACCTGGAGATCCTTGATATTCCCCGTTAGTCTCCTTTACAGATATTAACCAGACATGAACCTTTTTAACTCCCTAAATCAGGTGAGACCAGGTGCTTTCAGGGTGATGGATTTGCTTTGCAATCTGTGATTTTGTGGGCTACAAGCTGTTTGACCTGCTACGTCATATTCAGTACCAAGGGTTATACCAGGAATAGGCAGATTGTGCCACACACACAATTGAATATGTTTGCAGCCCTCAACTCCTCCAAACTTCTCACAATGTATTTTTTCTAACAAGAAAAAAAGAGGTTGAATTACCTCTCTGAGAAGCCTCCAAAATCAGGAATTAATCTTTTAAATGCCTTTCAGACACTGACTGACATGTTTAAAAAACGCCTTCCCCTCCCCCAAAAAAAACCTCAGATGTGGGTGTCTAGACACTTCTTCTTGGAAAATAGGCATTTTGACAGTCTGTGTGGCCCCTGGAGGAAAATTTAGCCCCTGGACCCAACCAGGTTCCCCACTCCTAGGTTACACAAAAGAAAGGAGACACAGAAAGAAGTGAGGTCACTGGAGCTTGCTAGAAAAGGAAATCAGAAGGAGCAAACTTGACAACATATGGGGGAAATCAAGATTGGGATTCTGGGAGATCAGCGTTCAAGCTACTGTTCAGCCCTGGACACCCACTGGGTGACCTTGGGCAAGTCACACTCTCTCAGCCTCAGAAGGAGGCAATGGCAAACCTGCTCTGAGTAAATCTTGCCAAGAAAACCCCACAATAGGGTCACCATCAGTCAGTGTTCACTCCATGCATCCCAGGAGGTAGACTAAGTCTATCTAAAAAAGTTCATGCTATAACATCTTTCTCTCCAGCCAAATCTACACTACACAAATAGTCCAGTTTGAAACTGGATTATTTGCCATGGCTCCTTCCTGTGGAGATTTGTAGATTTACAAGGTCTTTAGCATTCTCTGCCAAAGAGTGCTGGTGCCTCACCAAACTACAAATCCCAGGATTCCATAAGAAGGAGCCATGACAAATAATCCAGTTCCAAACTGGATTACAGGTCAGCCCCAGTATACGTGGGAGGTACGTTCCAAGATCCCCCGTGAATACCTGAAACCATGGATAATAGGGTACCCTGTTATTTTCAGTGAGATGAATGCCAGAAGTTGACCATAGAACCGCATTGGAGGACCTAGAAATGAGTAGAGAGAACATATTTTTTTAGATGTGGATAAATGAAACTGTGGATACCAAATCCATGAATAATTTTCAATGATATGAATGCCAGAAGTTGACCATAGAACCGTACTGGAGGACCTAGAAATGCCTAGAGAGAACATATTTTTTTAGATGTGGATAAATGAAACTGTGGATACCAAATCCATGAATAAGGAGGTCAATCTGTATTTGTGTAATGTGAATTTGGCCTCAGACTCAAAGGTTCTACAAGATCCTTTTGCATACTGATATTCTAGACCAACACAGCTATGTCTTTGAATTCTACCATCAGTCAAAGTTGACTTGAAAGCAACAACCACCACCTGTAGATAACAATTGTATTTGGTTGAGCTCTCCTGATCAGAGATTGGAACTGGCCTTGCAGGTTGGAGGATTCTGGGAGTTGCAGTTTTTAAAAAGGGAACTTCTCCAAGCTCTACTCAAGGGCATGGACAATGGCTTCTTCATGCTCTGTGCATTTGGGTGATCCATGGAAACGTTGCATAATAAAACAACATATAGTAAAAGTCAGCCTGTCTCTTTCAGACTTAGAATGTTCATCTGTAGGCCACCCATAAGCCACACCTGGGCATCCATGGCTACCAAGTGTATACAAAACCTAGCCCAGGGGCTGCCCCACAGCTAGCCTTGGGCCACTCTGGTGCAAAGGCAGAACAGGTAGGGCCTCTTGCTGGTGGAGCACTTTCCTTTAGCCTTGAAACATTGCTGTTTGACTTGTCAACAGGTTTAGAAATAGTACACGGAGACATTGGGTGGACAGGCTAGTTTGCATACTAGTGTATTGATTCATTTTAGAAATGTCCCTTTATATACTTGATGGAATTTGCAGCTTTAAGAGTCTGAAATGCAGATTATGGAAGAGAATATCCATGGAGGTGGGAAGAGTCAAAAGAGACCCTTGGTTCTTTCTTCAAGGTCTTCTGAAATGATTCCAGGCTGTTGTGTTTTAACGATCGAGGCAAGGCTTCACCACTGGGATGATTGCAAGGTAAGCTTCTTATGGATAAACCCTACAGTTTCTTTTGCATTTTCAGTTCCCGGGGCCCATTTTGGAGATTATAATTTAACGTGCACAAGGAATAGGTGGGCTTTCTTAATTTCTAGCCCTGTTTTTGATTATGCTGCTGCTGTGTGGTCCTTAGAATAATTATGCATGGGTTCAAGCCAAGAGGATCAGGATGTTGAATGTGTGGAAACGACATATCAGAGCTTGTTAACAAATGTAATCAGTGCCATGCCTGAGCTCCCCTTGGAAAATTTCCTTTTTTTGGAAAATTTTGGACTATAACTTCCAGAATCGCCCAGTCAAAGAACATTTTAACCTCTGTAGGACCTAAATACCCTAAAGGCCCCAGATCCCATCTGTTCTTGGAAGCTAACCAGGGTCAACCCTGGTTAGTACTTAAATGGGAGACTGCCAATGAATACCAGGTACTGCAGGCTATATTTCAGAGGAAGGAACTGGCGAAACCACCTCTGGGGATTCGTTGCCAAGAAACACCCTATGAAATTAATGGGGTCACAGCAGGCAACTTGAAGGCACATACATACACACTCTGGGTAGCCATGTTCCCGACAGCTAATCCATCTGTTGGCAGGAAAGGCAGCTACATCTCAAACTCCTCTCCCCCCACCCCATATAACATTGCACCAACTGCGGTATAGTATTTTGCCTGGTACCTGGCAGCCATTCATTTAGGGTATATAAACCCTGCACAGTGATAGCACTTTGATACCACTTAAATTGCTACATGGCTTCATCCTTTTACATCTTGGGATTTAAAGTTTGTTGAGGTGGTTGGAACACTCTCCCAGAAAGATCTAATGCTGTAGGTGAAGGGAGTGCACGGAAAAATTCTAAGTACAGTACTAGAACAAATAACACATCATAGGCTTCCATAGGATGGAACTATAGGGCAGTTAAAGTGGTTAGAAATTGCTATGATTGCCCACTGCAGAGACACCCTTAGAGAGCAGGAATTTTTTTTTTTCTTTTTAAAGAAAGATGAATTCAAGGGCACTAGCATACCCTCCAACTGTCCCGATTTGGCAGGGACAGTCCAGATTAATCCTTTTTTATGTCCACTTTTTCAGCTGCTTTTAAAATGTCCTGGTTTCTCTCTCTTCCTCTCGTTTTCCTCTTTTGCCCTCAGCTTATTTCAGTTGCTGCAAACTGAGTTCAATGTGCAAAATTAGCATGCACTCAGTTAACTCAGCCAGAGGGAGAGTAGAGGAGGTATGGGATCTTGCCCTTCCCAGGAGGCTCAGGCAAAAGCAAACTGCTGCATCCTCTCCTGGCTTCTGTGTTCTTTCTCATTAACCACCTTTGCTATCTTGACTACACTCTGATGTTGCTTGGCCATATGCCTCAAAGTATTCATCTGTGAGATGCTGAAAGGTATGCAACTGGCTTAGTCTTCCCTGTTTCTTGAGATCCACATTGTCTTCTATGACTACAGCCCCACAGAATTTAATAGGTGTGTGTGTAGAAAATGCCTCTCACTCTGTATTTAGACCCTACCTGCAGTTGTGCACATCCTAAGGTGTGACAGACCCCCAGGGACTGGTTTATAAATTTTCTTTGAAAATAAAGTGCCTAGGGAAGACCACAGCCAGATCTCTCATGCTGACAAGAAGATTCCTATACCTTCATAAATGCATATTACACATATTGACAGAAGATGCATGCATTGAGAGGTATAGGGAAGAGCAAAGAATTATGTGGGCATTGGACAATGCTCCCTGAATATGCTGAGACACCTCAAGCTTCTAAGGCTTTGTTGGCCATTGCCTACAAATTTATATGCCTGTTTTTTAGCAATCTTAAGGTCTAGAAACTTAATTTAATAAAAAGCGGGGAGGGGCTGAACTGCCAAAGGTTGACAGATTTTTGTTCCTATTTTTGGCAATCATAAGGGCTTGATACTAGACATTTTTTTAAAGTTTAAAATTTAAAATGTTAATTCTTTTAATTTCTTTTCCATTATCTAGTTTTGCAGTTGTGGCAACAGAATACCAACACACAACAGCTCTGATTGTACAGTAATCCAGCATTTGTAACTCTTGTGATTGTTTCCCAACACAAGCCGTTGTGAATTGCAAAGCTAAAAATAAATGGCCTTTTTCCAGGTTTGGGATCTTGCAGATGTAACGTTTGGTTTGTAGGCAGTGTAGTTAGCTGATTGTAATGTCTCCCTGGCAATCACTAGCTTCACTGTCATCAAAACAAGGCGTGGAATTCCCTTGCAGAAAACATCCGGACTGCCATTTCCTTACATGAACCCAGAGAATCGTCTTCTTTGTTCAAAATATCCTGTTCCATCTGAGAGGCCACCAGCTCATCAGCAAAAAGACAAGGGGACTTTAAAGGACGTGGCTGGCTCAAAGAAACACTTAGGACAGTGTCCAGACATCTGTATGTTCCTTTGTGATTTGCAGTTGGGCAGTCTATTAGGATTTTACTGCTGGGCAGGACATGGCTTTATTAATGTAGTGGCTGTTGCCTTCCTAAAGCATTCCTACTACTTATACTACAGAGGAGCCATTCAGTTATTTCCAACATTTATATACCGCTTTTCATCTTTAAAAAACCCAAAGCGCTTCAAAATAAAAAGTGTGTCCAAAAGGATAAGAGGGCAAAAACAGTAAAATCCATAAAACCATTCCTTAAGAACCAGGGGTAACAGATATGATTAACAATTAGGAAAATCATACCCTTTGACTGTCCTGATTTAACATAATAAATCCTTTGCCCTGCTACTGTGTCAGCCCCTTTTAAAATGTTCCAGTTTCTCTCCCCTTCTCCCGCCTCTCCCTTTGTCCTCAGCTGATTTCAATTGCTGCAAGTGACTTCAAAGTACAAAAGCAGTTTGCACTGAATTAACTCACCTGGGGGAAAGAGGAGGAGGTAGAATCTTGCTCTTCATAGTAAGCTCAAGCAAAAGCAAACTGCTGCAGCCTCTCCTAGCTTCCATGTTAATAATTCTTGCCATCTTGACCACATTCTGATGTTGCACACACATCCCAGTTTCCACCTGTGAAATGTTGGGGAGGGTATGGGGAAAATGCCTGTCTAAAGAGATATGGTAGGTCCTCAGCTGATTGTAGAAAAACTTAACATGGGGAACCCACCTGATTTCAGCAAGGAGATCGTTCCAGAGGTGGAGGGGGCATAGCAGAGAAGACCCCCCTGCAGTCCACAGCCCAGCAAACCCCACTGGGCTACAGTACAATAAACAGCCCCCCTTCCAGAACTAAAGGATTGGGCTGCCTGTAGAAGAACTGGCGTATCCTATGCAAATCTACCACAGTCAAGATGGAATGTTTTAGTGAGTAGTCAGGTGTAGTTTCTAAAAAAGTCTTGAGTCCCAGAACTTGAGTCCCAGAACTCATCTTGAGTCCCAGAACTTCCATTTTTGAAAACTAACTGTTGGTTGGATATATGATCAGACCTTGGAAAGCTTTGCTTTTTTATACTACAACTCCCCAAATCCCTGGGGCCACGCTGTAGTCCCCAGTACCTTTTCCAAGCTGTGATCCCAAATATAAAAAGGAGGTGGCACTACTACAGTTTAAAAGATAACATAGGAGCTCCTCTTGAGTTTCAAAAAGAAGAAATTAAGTTGCCAGACATGAACCTGAAACTGAATGCCATCAGCCTCGTTACCAGGCAGTGTAGTTAGCTGATTGACAAAGCAACAGTCACTAACAACACAGCCAGGTGAAATGGCCTGTCTCCCATCTGGCTAGAAGATGGTGAATTTCTGCTTACAATGACTCTATGGCGACCAAGGCTTTGGGATGCTCGTGGTTTTATACATTGGCTCCAGCTTGTACCACAGGTAGGGAAAGTGTAGGTAGCCCTGAGGCCGTGTGGCTCACATAGCTATTTTTGAGGGCCCCAAGTCCCCCTATTTCTTCTAGAAAATATATATTTTAATTAAAATGGCCCAACGTCTACTATCCTCAGATTTTAAAAAGCCTCACCTGTGCCTAAAACAGCCAGGAAAGCCCCCAAACCAGCAAACCCTACAATTGTCCAATTTGACAGACAGTCCAGATTAATCCTGTGCCGTCCCATTTATTTTTCAGCTGCTTTAAAAGTTTCCCAATTCAGAGAGCCAGTATGGTGTAGTGGTTTTAGGGGCCTGTCTAGATGCAATGGTTTACTGTGAGTGGGTGCACATTTTTGCTCGTTCGCAGTGAAGTTGTTTTGTCTTCACAGTTGTGCGCATATTCACATCCATTTGCATTGATTCGAATTGATTGTCCACACGCTCTCATAAAAGGCAATGGAGTGAAAATACTCAGCGATGCAAATTTTGATGTCCACACATCTGAAAATGTGCATCCACACTACAACTATAGAAATTAAGAAAAGAAAGGAAATAAAAGAAGTTGAAAGAAAAAGGAGGTGGCTTCCAATCTTCCTTTCAGCACATATGCAGATCACACACACACCTTAACTGTGGGGGGGGGTATGTTCCCAGACTTGCTATTTATAAATGAAATAATGGATAATAGCAAACCCTATTAAAATAAAGGACTTCCTGTACAAACATACCATAGAGCTGCATTGGAGGCCCTAGCAATTGTTAAGAGAGGACACCTCTCTAGCCATTTTCCAGCATGACTCTGATGTGTGTCCCTATTTTTGAGCTGTGGATAGCTGAAACCATGGAAACCTGTACCTACACACAGATTATTCATACCTCTCTTTTTAACAAATACTGTACAGTATACACTATTCCTTCAATATCATTGTTTCTAGTAATCAAACCCCAATGTTACCAAGCCATTTTCTATTTTTGCAAAAATCTGTAAGGGGTTTCCAGTTTTTGAGAAATGTCATTAAGGACCTTTCTCTAATCAAACCAGATAATTTATCAATTTCTGCTATGTCAATTTCAACAGCCATTCCTCAGTCTTTGCACATACAGCAACCTTGCTGCTGTGGTCATATACTGGAGTAATCTTCCACGGCTGTTTTCTAACTGTACATCCATCAAGCCCAGCAAAAAAAAGTTCAGTTTTAAATTGGATGTTAATCCACTGCATCAGTGTGTGTTTCTGAATCTTTTTTTTCCTAAGCTTTTTCACATGTCCCCCACATGTGGTAAAATGTCCTGTCAGAATCATAGTGTAGCATGAAAGGACCCCAAATGCAGGAGCTGTGGCTTTAGATGTTTTGGAATATTTAACTTGTATGCCTCCAGGTATCCATGTATTTGTAAATAAATGCAAATAATATTACGAAATGTGAATGTTTCTAGTGTCCTTTTTCAGAAAGAAATTCAACCCAGGTAAAAACACTTGAGTCACTGAAACTTTTCATCAACAGAAGAAATGGGGTGAATGTTAACAATATAAAAAACTTAAGTTTAAAATCCACAGTAGGGTTTTACCTTTATTAAGTCCATATTGCTCTCCTCTATTGTGGGTTTTGGTTTTTTCCTCTTACAGCTTTTGGGGGTTTTTGGATACAACTATTGCTAAATAATGGAGCAATCCTGCACTTGCACTGCAGAATCAGAGATAAGCTACTGCTCTGCCAACAAAACTCACAATACAGTACTGTATTCAGCACATGATCAAGCTAGGATGGGAGTCAGAGATCCCCCCATACAAAAAGGGGGGAACAGTAACTATGAACCCAGAATCACTGTATGTGCACTAACAATAGTCAGAATAAGGGTTGACCAAGGGTGTGTACTCAGGAAGAGGATGGATATTAAATATGAATCAATGTATTCTTGCCCCCTGGGCTACTGTACAATACAGTCGTCCCTCCATATTTGCGGGGGTTAGGAGCTCAAGACCCCCGCAAATGAAAAAAACATGAATAAAAAAGGCCTCCCCCCGCCCTTCCAAAGTGGCAATGGGGCTTTTCGAGCCCATCGCCGCTTTGGGAAGTGTGGTGGGGGGTAGCTAAAAAGCCTCCTGGCCGCCACCCCCCTGCCCCCTGCCGCACTTCCCGAAGTGGCTGTTGGGCTCTCGAGCCCCATACCCACTTCAGGAAGGTCAGGGTGGTGGCAGCCAGGAGGTTGGCCAGCCTCCCCCCAGCCTCCCAGCTGCTTTTAAAATGTCCCAGTTTCTCTTTCATCTCCCACTTTCCCCCTTGGTCTTTGGCTTACTTCAGTTGCTGCAAACTGATTACAAAGTGTGAAATTAGTTTGCAATCAACTCAGCAGGAGAAAGGAAAGGGGAAATTTTGCCCTTCCCTGCAGACTCAAGTCAAAAGCAAACTACCCCGCCTCTCCTAACTTGTCTGTACTTCCTCATTAATAACCTCATTAATAATTCCTCATTAATAATTAATTAACCCCACTTTGTTGTTGCTTGGCCACACCTGTTCCAGTTTTCTTTGGAAATTATGGCGGGTGCACACAAGGCCCTTTTTAAAAAAAACTAGAAAGTCATTTGCTCTTAAATGAACACAATCTAATTGCATTGCATAAATCCCACTTGGAAGTGTTCCTTTGCCAAACACTTCTTTGATACTACAGTATTTTCAGCAAAGCTGGTATACAGAAGCCCTGTTCAGGCATTTGCTGGAATGTTTGGAGACTAAGGAACAGCAGGACCATCACACGCAGGCCAGAATTCTGTTGGAGAATCTGCTCGTCTAAGTTTCCCTTATGCATGTGGATGACCTTTTTTTTTTAGTACCACAGGGTTGGTATTCCCTCCCTCCCTGCCTCCCTCTGCAACATCCCAATGCTCTCCACCCCTTTCTGAAAAGCACCTGAAGCTGCCCCACATGGTCATCCCATGCTTGGTGGCAAGCAAGCAGGCTTGGAGCACCATCCGGCTACATCCCCATAGCCAGAAGCAAAATGATCATAGGAGCACTGAGACCCCTGGAGGACCCTGGCAGATTTCAGAGCTGATGTCATCATTTTGCGTCTGGCTGTAAGGAGGTAGCCAGACATTCCTCCAAGCCCACCTGCTAATTGTGAAGCATGGAATGGCCATGCAAAGCAATTTTGAGGCTTTACAATAAGCAACGGGGGGGGGGGGTATGTGGCTCAGCGTAGTATAGGTCCCCAGGCCAATACAGTAGGCCCTTGGTATCTGCTGGAGTTTGGTTCTAGGACCCCCATGGCTACCAAAATCCATGGATGCTCAAGTCCCATTATATACAATGGCATGGTAAAATGGCATCCCTTATATAAACAGCAAGGTTTGCTTTTTACATGGGTACAGAGGTACAACTATTTATGCTACCCTGGCGGGAAGCAGGACAGAGGCCTTTAAATATGAACGTCTGCAGAGAGCTTCGTAACACTTTTTTGCTTAATGCAGGTACAGAACTCGTGCAGTTGGGAACAAGGCCCACATTCCCACCACTCATTTAGTGGTTCTTGCTTTTCGGTGAACGCCTGCACAAGACTCAGAGATGCAAACCTGCAACATACTCTCTTGCATCATACTGAGTTTGGGCAACCAGGTCATGATGTCAACCAGCCAATCCAGTGTATTTCCTGGCCAACTTTTAAGCAAAGTTCCACAGGAGCTTAAGATTCAGCAACATGTCTGTAAACAAGGGGTGGGAACTTTGTGGTCCTTTGGAGGTTCTGGGACTGCAGTTCCCAGACGTTTTTGCCAACCTAGGCAATGGTAAGGAATGCCGGGAACATTAAAAAATGTGCTTCCTAGGTGGAAAAAAATTTTCTGCATGCACACACACAAAATTCTTTCAAACACCCATTCACATCTTTATTTGTACTAAGAATTTAATCCAAAAAGTCCCATACCCTCCAACTATCTGAATTTGGCAGGGAGTCCCATTAATCCTCTGCTTTCCCACATTTCCAGCTACTTCTAAAATTGCCATATTTTTTTCTCTCCTCCTTCCGCTTTCTTCCTTTGTCCTCACCTTACATCAGTTGCTGCAAACAAAGTTTGCTCTCAGTTGACTCAGCAGAGGGAGGGCAGTCTTACCCTTCCCAGTAGGTTCAGACAAAAGCAAATGGCTGCAGCCTCTCCCAGCTTGTCTGTTCTTCCAGTTTTTGCCATCTTGATCACACCCTGATGTTGCTTGGTCGCATGTGCCCTAGTTTTCATCTGCAAAATGCTGGAGGGTCTGAAGTTCTAATGTGCAATTCTCACACCGAGGAGAAAAATGTTTAAAATATTTGTTCATGCTTGCAGATACAAAGCAGACTGAGGGTGTCTCTCCACTATAGAAATAATACAGTTTGATACCACTTTGACTACCATGACTCCATCCTACAAATACTGTGATTTGTAGTTTTGTGAGGCACCAGCACTCTTTGGTAGAGAAAGTGAAAGACCTTATAAAACTACAAATCCCAGGTTTCCATAGGGTGGAGCTGCAGCATTTACAAGTAGTATCAAACTGCATTATTTCTACAGTGTAGATACACCCAAAGATAGATATTCCTACGGTAAATGCCATCCGGATCGGGAAGTCATCCTACAGCCTTCACTCAGTGACTAAGCAAGCGTTTATGCCTCACCCCAGAAAAGTGCAAGTCATTCTGAGCCAGAGTCCGCTGAGTCAAAAAAAGTTACTTAAGAAGAGAACTATTGTCAAAGCAGAATTAATTCAAGAGGATTAAATGGCATTTGGCAGTGTTTAGGAAAATGTAAATGTTAATACACCTGCTTTGTCACTGTCATTTTAGCACTATGGGTGCATCTGTAGGGATATTTCTTTTTGCTTTACGTTCATTTTTAATGCATGCTCAATCGTATGATCCATTCAATTGCCATTTTAAAGATAATGAAGCATCTTGCAGTACCATAAAGACTAGATTTATTGAATCAATCCTCTTACAGCTTTCAGGGTTTTTTGAACTAGAGTTCACCAGTGCAATCGTTGGTAGGCTGAATGTGTTGGGGGGGCTCTAAGCCCAAAGAGGGAGTTGCAGTTCATTAATAGCTTGGTGGCCCTCATAATTCCCACTCAATCATGGGCTGCTGCCATGCTGCAGAAATAATGCAGTTTGACACCACTTTATTCATGGCTGAATGCTATGGAATCCTGGGATTTGTAGCTTGTTGTGGCACCAGAGCTCTCTGGTAGAGAAGGCTACATAGCTCACAAAACTATATCCCAAAATTCCATAGCATTGAGCCATGGCAGTTAAAGTGGTGTCAAACTGGGTTATTTCTGCAGTGTGGCCACAGTCTTGGAGTGTGGGGAGCTGAAAGAACACCTTGTTCTGCATCATTCTTCCAAGATGCTGAAGTAGTTGACAAGATGCAAGTGAGAACCAAGGAGAGAGGCTTTTTAGTGGTAGCACCCCATTTTTACTACAGGTCACCCCGTATCTGCAGGGAATATGTTCCCAGACCTGCTGTTTATAAGTGAAACTGTTGATAACAGTGAACCAATATAGTATAGCACAGAATCATGCAGGAGGACCTAGAAAATGCCTAGAAAGACCCTTTTCCCCCCTGATCACAATTAAATTAAACCATCGTTACTGAAGCCGTAGATACAGGGGATCAACCTGTATTCTTATTCTCTCCCCATGAAGGCTCACCAGGCACCTATTCCATTCTCACCTTAGCAAAAGGCAGATGTGATTTTGTTCTTCCAGCTTTCTGAAGTGCTCTCACTTTACTGCTGCTTTATTGCCACTTTATTACAATTACTTTGTTTTTGCCATATTGAATCAATATTCTGGAACTGGTTTTTATCATTGTTTGTCAACTATCACAGAATCAACTGATCAAATGGTGGTAGGTCACTATACAAAACAAAAACATCTGAAAAGCAAAATACATAGAAGTAAAAACAAGCACTAAATAAATATTTATACCACAAGTTTCTTTTCAAAGGAGCTCAAAATGCACATACTGCAGGTTTATTTCTTATTTCGGAATATATTTTTTACACGTTTAGATCCAAACATGGGTTCCAGGTTCTGGAAGGAAAGCAGAATATGAATATAAAGTTAGAATAAGTGAGTTCCAAAACAGTGTACGTTTAAAATATAAAATATGCAATAAATCAGGTCAGGCATTCTTTTGAGATGCAAGGAAAAAACCATGTCTGGTTGGCTTCTATTTCCCCCTTCATCCCTTCAGAATGAGGGTAATGCCAGTTGTTCTTTCCTTCTGCTCTGACAGCCTTATCACATTACTGTATACTGTTCTAGCACTATTTTCCCACTTTAACTGCTCTGGCTGCCTCCTGGGGAATTCTGGGGTTTGTAGTTTAGTGAGGCCTAAGAGCTCTCTGGCTGAGAAGGATAAATGCCTCTCCCTAATAATAATAATAACAGTATTTCCATTTTAAATTCTGATGGCAGCTTACGCATTGCAAAAAACAATGCTCTGAGAGCCAAGGGCTGCTCCATGCAAGCAGTTCAAAAGCCCCTCTAGGCTGTTGGACTGCAACCTCCATCATCCCCTATCACACTACACTGTTATAGTGCTATTTTTCCACTAAGTGCTCTGGCTGCCTCCTGGGGAATTCTGGGCTTTGTAGTCTAGTGAAGCCTAAGAGCTCTCTGGCTGAGAATGTTAAATGTCCCTCCCTAATAATAATAATACTATTATTATTATTATTATTTCTAAAAATAGAAATAATTCTATTTTAAATGCTGAGGGGCAGTTTATGCATTGCACAAAGCAATGCTGAGAGGAAGGGGTGCTGCCTGCCAGCGGTTCAAAAGCCCCTCTAGGCTGTTGGACTGCAACCTCCATCATCCCCTATCACACTACACTGTTATAGTGCTATTATTCCACTTTAAACGCTATGGCTGCTTCCTGGGGAATTTTGGACTTTGTGGTTTAGTGTAGCCTAAGAGCTCTCTGGCTGAGAATGTTAAATGCCCTTCCCTAATAATAATACAATAATAATAATAATTTAGAAAGAATTCTATTTTAAATGCTGAGGGGCAGCTTATGCATTGCACAAAGCAATGCTCTGAGAGGAAGGAATGCTGCTTGCCAGCGGTTCAAAAGCCCCCTAGGCTGTTGGACTGCAACCTCCATCATCCCCATGCCAGCTATTCCAAACAGTGTCCATTTCAAATCTAAACTCTGGACTAAATCAGGCCAGGTTCTCTTTCGAGAGGCAGGGCGGCTCGTGGGACGAGGGCGAGGCCGCCGTTCTTTCCTTCGAACCGAGGCGGCCGTGAGGCCTGGCGTTGTCGGGACGCCTCCCTGCTCAGGCTGCGGTCGCCATGGAGACGGGCCTAGGCCCAGCCAGGCCTGCGGCCCCTTCGCCCCCTCGGACGCCCAGCCCGGCGGCCTCCCTCGCGGCCTCGCCCTCCTCGTCGTCAGCCGGGGTGGCGCTGGTCTTCGCGGGCGCCAGCGAGCGGGACGTGGCCCTGGCCAAGACTTTCTGGAACTCCGTCACCCTCCAGCCGCCCCTCGAGTCCCGGCTTGCCCCCCGACGGGAGTCGCTCGGCAGCGGCGGCGGCGGCGGGGCCGGCTCCCGGAGGGGCTCCTCGGGGGCCACCGGTACGCCGGCTGGGCTTATTTGGGGGAGGCAGCGAAGCCTCTTCCTCCCCTCCCCACAGCCCAGGTTGGAGGGGCTTCCTTGGGCCTCCTCTCAAGAGCTTGCTGGGTAGGGGATGATGGAGGTTGCAGTCCATCAGCCAAGGGGGGCTTTTGAACAGCTGGCAGGCAGCAAGCCTTCCTCTCAGAGCATTGCTTTTTGCAATGCATAAGCTGCCCCTCAGCATTTAAAATAGAATTATCATTATTATTATTATTAGGGAGGGGCATTTAACATTCTCAGCCAGAGAGCCTCACTAAACTACAAACCCCACAATTAGCACTTGAAGTGAAATAATAGCACTATAACTGTAGTGTGATAAATAGTAGTTAGGGGATGATGGAGGTTGCAGTCCAACAGCCTAGGGGGGCTTTTAAACCGCTGGCATGGAGCAGCCCATCGCTCTCAGGGCATTGCTTTTTGCAATGCATAAGCTGCCCCTCAGCATTTAAAATAGAATTATTATTATTATTAGGGAGGGGCATTTAACATTCTCAGCCAGAGAGCTTTTAGGTCTCACTATAGGACAAACTCCACAATTCCCATAGCACTTGAAGTGAAATAATAGCACTATAACAGTGTAGTGTGATAAATAGTCGTTAGGGGATGATGGAGGTTGCAGTCCAACAGCCTAGAGGAGCTTTTTTAAACCGCTTGCATGTAGCAGTCCTCTCAGAGCATTGCTTTTTGCAATGCATAAGCTGCCATCTGCACTTAAGATGGTATTATTTTTATTATTATTATTATCATTAGGGAGGGGCATTTATCCTTCTCAGCCAGAGAGCTCTTAGGCCTCCTGAAACTACAAACACCAGAATTCCCCAGGTGGCAGCCATAGCACTTGAAGTGGAATAATTGCACTGTGACAGTGTAGTGCGATAAATAGTGGTTAGGGGATGATGGAGGTTATAGTCCAACAACCTAGAGGGGCTTTTGGACCGCTTGGAAGACTTCTACCCTTCAGTCTGACCTACCTCACAGGGTTGTTGGGCGGATAAAGTAGAGGAAATGGAGAGCTAGATACACCTTGAGTTCACTGGACATGTCAATGCATGTCCAGTGAACTCAATCTTTTCAATAAATACTTTCCAGTCCTCAAAAACAGTTAAGTTGGTGAAAGTGAATGCAACATCTTTGTTTTGGTGTGTGTGTGTGTGTGCACAGGGGCTCTAGAGTTCTTCTCCAGATCCCCATTATTTGAGTGGAAATTGTGCATCTCTTTAGCCACAATAGTCTCTGATACTTACATTTCTAAAAGTCACCCCCTTCCCATCATACTTAACAA
This sequence comes from Gambelia wislizenii, assembly GCA_030847615.1. Classification (NCBI taxonomy): domain Eukaryota; kingdom Metazoa; phylum Chordata; class Lepidosauria; order Squamata; family Crotaphytidae; genus Gambelia; species Gambelia wislizenii. The sequence continues at coordinate 40,558,935 of JAUMIR010000007.1, forward strand.
ATAGCCATTTTCTTGGTTGCCTATGGTGAATAAAAATTGGCTCCAGTTGACCGAATTCCTCTAGGCAAGAAATCTTTCTTGTAAGGCTCTCTTTTTCCATTTTATTTATTTATGTACCCACAAATGGTTGTCAAAGCCATGTAGTGGCTCATAATAGGATATAAATTCTGAGGACTTATTTGAAAAGTTGTTTTTGCAAAGAGCAGTCCTCATCAATCCAGCAAAAAGGGGAGATTGGGTGATAACATGTGTAAAAGGGCAGATAGGGGCATTAAACTCCTGAGCAGTTCAGCTTGCTGATAGTTTTCTTTTGTGTTTTTAGGGAAACATGACACTTCTACCCGGTCCTCCATTGACAGTAAGTATACAGCTTAGTTTTAGCAAGATATGAATGCAGTTTTGAATCTTTGCCAATATTTATTATGATAACGATGGGAAGGCAAATCATGGATGCCTCACATTTCCCACACAAAGGGTTTCCTAGTCGCTCTCGTGTCAACCCATGCACTGGATTCTCTTATGCAGGGCTGGCAATGGAAGGAGGGGGTAAAATCCTGCTGTGCTACAGTGGGTGGTGTTTGCTGCAGGCAGACTGTGTAAGGAATCGCATTTTAAACCTTTCTTTTATGAAAACAAAATGTCCCTGCAGGTAAAAAGCCAGCACCACAGGGACAGGGCAGAGTTAGAGTTTGCCTCCCCTGGTATACTCGTTTTCTTCTTGGAGGGAAGAATTTATAAATCACTCGGCTATATAGGCAGCCTTGTTTTTTTCCCCCAGAGATGTGCTTTCACCATTTTCTCTCCATCCCAGCAGGTATTTCCAGGTACTCTAAGTCTGATATATACACAGCCATCAGTGACACTGTACTCTCCATTTTAGCCCTGAGTTTAACTGCATGATTACAACATTTGCTTCCAAAGTTTTGGACTTTTGATGCTTCTTTTTGTATTCTCCCCCCACCACACCCACCACCAAACATGCCACATTTTCTAATGATACCTCATTGATTCTTGAATCAATTCTGAATCATTTATGGACCAAAACTCCAGTCAGTAACACTTGGTAAAGTGTGAAACCAAAGTAATAATAGTACATATTAATTGTTCCTATTTCTCATTATTATTACATGCTTGCCTGAGCACACCAGGCTGCTTTCTTCCTCTTAGTCCTCTCCAGTAGTCAGTCCTCTTTCTTTTTCTCTTTTGCCCATGATTGTGAAAAATATTCATTTTATCTTAGCATCATCTATTCCATATTTTCCCTTTTGTTGTTTGACTTAGAAAGAGATGAAGAAAGAATTCAGATAGTGTTTGAAGCTGAAAAAAATGATGTCAAAGAGCAGTACCTTAAGAAGGTGAGTTTGGTTCCCCTGCTTATTGAAATCAAGGTTGGCCCTGTTGGGCATATTACAAAATAGTACCGCAGAGTTGTGGAGTCAAAAAATAGAGCTTTACTCGGCAGAGTGTAAGACAAAAAAAAATACATGCAAAAACAAAGAATATAACATCATGGCTAGGCACAAAAGCAGTACAGCATAACTTCCTGCAGTACTATACCTTCATAACAAGGAGAAAACCTTACTTCCCAGCAACAGGCTACTTACCAGCATAGAGTAATACACTCTCTATGCCCCAAGCAGACTCCCAATGCAGTTATACACTACTAAGTGGCTATCAAGTCCACCTGGCCTAATTGGCTGACTGCATCATTAATTACTGGAGCTGGCTTATTATCATGGACTCCACCTGCCACTTTGCTATACCTTCATCCAGTCACAACTTAGTATGCAAACTGGCATACCCTGACAGGCCCAAGCCATTTTGCTGCCTGAGGCAGAACATCAAATGGCAAGCCCCCCCCCACCCCAAGTCACAGTGCAGAGTACTCTAGGCCAAGCCAAGTTATTTTAGCACCTGAGGCAGAAAATCTCCCCAAGTGCTCATTTGTCCTCATAACAGTAAAATGCAATCAAAATATATTAAATAACTATGAATTTGGTGACACCCCCCCCCCAGAAACTGCTTTACTCTGCTTTTGGTAGGATTGTCCTTGTTTAGAATTAATAGCTTTTTTTTTTTTTGGTTTGGACTATTTTGTTTACTTCTTTATAAGCAAGAGGAAAAAGATCAGAATTTAAGTCCATGATTATATGCATGTAGCTATTTATATATTGTGTAGAAGGTTTGCAAGAGAGTATCTGGAGCCTTGAAATGTAGCCTTCACTCTCTCTCAGAGGCTTTCTATCTGATTATAAAGGAATTGAGATAATTAAACTGTACTGTAAATCTGAGAGAGAGAGGGAGACATACAAGTGCCTTGAATTAGAAACATAAATTTGAAAAGAATGAAGTGGCCTCATTTCAACATTTCTACTGCGGCAGGGTTCTGGAAGAGAAAGAAGTGTTCTTTTTATCCATCCCTGCTGCATCATATATATCAGTATTTCTGAGCACCGCCCTATTCCTCAGACAGTTTTGGGGCCAGAGATATGTTCTGCCAAGCAAGCCCAATACCACCTAGCAACAAGCACTTCCCACTTACAGACAAGACTGTACTAAAATAACAAAAAAATCTTGTGGCACCTTAAAGAGTAACAGGTTTTATTCTGTGTCATTGCCAAATAAATCTTGCTACCCTTTAAGGCAGGGATGGGCAAACTGCAGGCTGCATGTGGCCTGAGGGGCTAGCTTTGTTCCCCCAAAGCTTCAAGGGAGTGTGGAGGACATTTCTACCACCAGGGATAAAACAAAATTTTTGCAAAGTTTTTTTTTTAAAAAAAAATCCCCCCAAATGCCCTCTGGAGGTTAGAGAGGCATTTCCACCACTTCCTGTTCACTTCCGGTTTCAAAACAGGCCTCTCTTGGCCCTAAATTGGCCCAGGGTGGGCCCAAAAAATGGTGGAAATGACCCCTTGTTCCCTAGAGGCTATTTGGGGTACAAAGGGTTGGGGTGTTTTTGTGAGTACAAGAGCAAGTGTGGCAGGGGATGTGGCCTTCCAGTGTCTTCTGGGAAGCTACTCAACCCTGGGAGAGGATGTACTAGAAAAAATAATGCAAGTCCCCCTTCCATGAAATCAGTATCTCCACCTTCAGTTATCCACCACTGGGGAAAAAAGCACATATACGATAGAGTCATGCTGGGAAATGCCTAGAGAGGTGTCCTATCTAGGAATCACTAGGTCCTCCAATGCAACTCTGTGGTATGTTTGTATTGGAAATCCTTTATTTTTAATAGGGTTCACTATTAGCCATGGTTTCACTTACGAATGGTAAGTCCAGGAATGCATCCCCTGCGGATACAGGGAGCTACCTGTAATCTGTACCCAAGCTCTACAAGAAAGCCTTGCTTTCGCACCTTGTATAACTCTTGCCTAAATCTTATCAAGCAACTCCTCTGGCTTTAGAGATTATATAGTGGCCATTAGCTCTCCAGTGCATTTTTGTGGCCCTAAGGGTTAGAAATGCACATTTAAAAAAAAAAAAATGAAAGCTGAGATTTTGGGGAAGCACTGCTTGCTGCACATTCTCCCTTCTCCTGTGGAAGTTACTGTACAGGATGCCCCCATGTACCCATGGGGATATGTTCCCAGACTTACTGCAGATACATGAAACTGTATATAATAGTGAACCACCATAAATACCATAGAATTGCACTGGAGGACCTAGAAAATGCCTAGAAAGAATGCCTCTCCAGCCATCTGGTGCAACTCTGGTCAACTTCCAGTAGAAGTTGACCAGAGTTGGGCTGGAGGACCTCCTGATGCCTAGAGAGACCACATCCAGCATGTCTCTGTGGTCTGCTAGATACTTAGAGAGACCTTTTCCCTCAATCACAAGTAAGTGAAACTGCAGGTACAGATCCCACATAAAAGCGGGGAAGCCTGTATTTGTTTTAAATTTATAAGCTGTCTTGAGTCCAGCTATGGCGAAGAAAAAACCTGGGATAGAAACTAAATAAATAAATAAATAAGTTATAGTAGCATTGCTTTCTTTTTTGCATGTAAGTCTTTAAAACATTTGTGGAACTGAGTGAAGTGACTTTTTTGAACTGAAGTTCCCAGCATCCTCTAGCCAGCATTCTGGGTGGTATAGTCCAAAAAACTAACATTGTCTGGGCAGTTCAAACTAGGATCGGGGCAAAACCTGTGCATCATCTGGACTGCTGGGGGAAGAGGCTGTTTCATTTGGGCCTATCTGGACAAGCCCTAAGACATGAATTGATTCAAATTATAAGAGATTCCGCCTAAACATTAGGAGGTACATCCTGACAATGAGATCTGTTCATCAGTGCAATAGACTACTTCGGGAGGTGATGGATGCTACTCTCTTTGGAGGTCTTTAAATGGAGGTTGTAGGGTATGCTTTAGGTGCATAGGAAGGGGGTTGGACTAGATGGCCCTTGGAGTCCCTTCCAATTCTAGGATTCTCTGTTTTCGTACTAGAAATCAAATTGAACCCAGAGAAGAAAAGCAAGTCTGGAAAGAAAGATTGGGAGTGGGGGCACAATCATTCAGAAGTGCTAAACTAGAGCTGCATAGTTCATGGCTGCCATGTAGGAAATTAGGGAAACAGGCTGATAGCAAAATCAGTTTGGCTTTTGACAGTCGAGGAGAAGAGGCAGCTGACAGGTGAGAGCTGCTGTCAAAGGCTGCAGCAGGCAAAGGCCATCATCTCCTCCAGAACTGACAGCTATGTCAGTTCTAGACTGGTTGGGACCACATAATTTATGGGACATAAGGGAAATTGACTGGTACTTTTTATCTTGGTGGGGAAACACCATCTTGGCTCTTGGCTAATTAACTCCTGAAGTGTCCTCAGCATCTTTTGCATGCTGGCTCACTGCAGCATCAATGTGCCATTAAGCTGATTGGTAGGAAGAAGTACTGTAATGCTACTCTCTAGTTAAACCCAGTCTCTAGCTAATGTTACCGGTAGTGTGTTAAGGCTGCTGCCTCATAACTAGAGAGTGTTTTAGTAATTTTAGCAAAAAGTTAGCCTTTCATCCCCCCCAGCTTTATTAAAAATAAAAAAAGCTTTCTGTATTAATCCTGGGAAGGAAGCCAGGTGCATGAGGGGCTGAAAAGTGCTGAGGTTTGCAGATATTTTTGCTAGCTAGTATTCCTACTTATTGCAATTAATAACCATATCATGGATTTCATCCAGTAGCACCCATTAAACTTGCCTTGCGGGAACTGGATGAATGGGAGAAGTGATTCTGTTCACCGATTGTTCTATTATGTTGTGGAATAATTCTGCAGCAGAAAGTTGAGCTTGAGACTGTTCAGCTTTGCACATCATAAGTCCCTTATAAATTTTGACTAGGAAATTATTCTGTAGAGCTGCAGGATATATTGATCGGTTGTACCTACTTCTCAGCAATGCTGAGAAGGGGAGCCACAACCATTTCTCCCATATAAATTAGGTATAATTCTCCAGTATTACTTTTACAGGTTGTCATGATGGCATTCCCATCATGTTGCCTCGGGGTTGATTGCAACTCCCATCATGAGTAAAGCATAACAATGAAAGAGAGCATGGGCTAAATTATATTTGGAGTTAACATGTGTTAGGAATGTTTTTGGGTTTTTTTAATGCAAACGGTTGTGAGATTCTGGTGGTATTTATTGGGGTTGCAGCCAATGGAGAGGCAGGGTTCAACCATTTTCCTCACTGCTGTATTTAGCCACTAAGCCATACTGCTTCTTTTGCTAGGTGAGTTTGAGGCAGGGAGAATCACTGCACCCTTTGACATGTGATGTATACATACCCTCCAACTGTACTGATTTGGCAGGGATAATCACAATTAATCCTCTGTCTTCCCACTTTTTCAGCTGCTTTTAAAATGTCCCTGTTTCCCTCTCCTCCTCCCACTTTTCCCTTTTGTCCTCAGCTTACTACAGTAGCTGCAAACTGAGTTAAAAATGCAAAAGTAGTTTGCATTCAGTTAACTCAGCAAAAGGAAGAAGAGAGTGGAGGGACAGAATCTTCCCAGTAGGCTCAGGCAGAAGCAAACAGGTGCAGCCTCTCCTATCTTGTGTGTTCTTCCTCATTCATAGGTTTTGCCCTCTTGACCTCACTCTGATGTTGCTTGGTCTCATGTGTCTTGGTTTTCATTTGTGAAATGTTGGAGGATATGTATGTGGCACTAGACTGTTTTCCATAGAAATATATATTAGCCTATATGACCACTTCATTACACTGTCAGGTTGAAGGAGGCTTAGTGTAACAGTTCTGGGGTCCTGATCCGCTGCGGACCCAGGCCAGCTAGGTTCAAGGAATTGCTAAAATGAAAGGAAGCCTCAAGTCCAACAAAATAATGGTTTATTGATTAAAACAGAGATAGGTACATTCGGTGGGGACAATGGAGTGGGCCTTCTTGGTGGCTGCTCCCAGACTTTAGGGGAAAAAACCCTCCCTAGGATGGGAGCTGGGATGGCTCCCTCTTTGCTGTTTTGCCACCAGCAAGTGAAAGCCTTTCTATTTGACAGGCTTTTAGGAATTGGCTGCAATGGGATTTTAATAGTGTGCTGCATTGTTGATCTTTATGTTCAGTTTTTAACAGAATTTTAAATGGTTTTGATTCTTTAGATTGTTTAATTGCCTATTAAGATGGGGTGAGAAAAGTGTGGGCTGCATGTGGCCCTTGAGGCCCCAGAGTGCAACCTTGGAAGTTTCCCAAACCCCCAGAACTCTCCAAAAAGGTTTTAAAAATTCCAGGGTGATGTTTCACCAACCTCCCTAAATGGTTCAAAACCGCAGCAAAAGACAGTGGGTTTGCCCTGCCAGCCCCTCCCCTGTACCTTGAAAAAAACCAAACCCCCCCCCATTGGCCAATTTGCTGGGAGACTTATATTAATTTATTCCTTGCTTACATCTGGGTATGTGGGAGCCTTGCAGTGGGGGAACAAAATGGGCGTACTTTACAGTGGTTTTGAGCCATGGGGGGAGGGGCAAAAAGCACCCAGAAAAAATGTAGGGGTCTATAGACTTGGTCGTGCCAGTGTGGCCTGTTGGGAGGGGGCAGGAATGGAAATTGGCCTTTGCTGCCTCCACAGTTGCCCACCCCATCTTAAGGTAACAACTATATATTTTTACTGATGTTCTGCAAGTGTTTTAATCTCTCTTGGTTTTAATATATTGTGTTTGTGAGTGAGCACACACACTGATTTGATTCCAGTATTGGATGACAAAGGAAGGATATAAATGTATAAAACAGTTATAAGTAATAACAGATATTAAGAGGGATGCAGCAATAAAACCCACCAGCAAAGACAGCTCACATCCCTTCAGCTGATCAAACCTGCTGTGATAGAGCTCCAAAGTTGTTTCTGTGCACTTCTTTATTGCAAGCATGTTTTGTTGTATTGTGTTTTTAGGCCCAGAAGAGAGAGGAGATCATTGCACTGCTGAAAAAACAACGGGAAGAAAGGATTATGGTGAGATGGAATATTATTCTTTTACCAGTACATCTCTCAAGAGTAAATCATTTTCATGTTTTGTAGAGAGAGGCAGAGTTGCATAACATTGAACACTACATGTAAGAAAAAAATTGCATTCAAAGAGATAGCCATGTTAGACTGCTTTAGCATAAAAGGGCATAAAGGAATCAAGTAGCACCTCTGAGACTAACTGGTTTATGCTAGCATAAGCTATTGTAGACTTCAGTGATGCCTAATTCGACTTTGGGGGTACCCACGATGAGGTAGGTCCATATCCAGAGTTGGAAGATGTAGAGACGTCTGGCCTCAAGTGAGTCTGGTCCACAGAAAACTTTGTGGAAGGCATGGCTTTTGTGGCTCCATTTAAAGGAGATAGCTGTTGTCCCAGCTATAAAAAGCAGGAGGGTAGCAAGCATAAGTGGTTCATTTTCAGGGATTGCGGGATGCATAGAATGAAGAGAGAGGAAAGACCAAGCAGGTTCAAGCATGACTGAGAACTCTTTTTTTAATACAAACTCTGTTTATTTCCCAGAAGGAGTCATTTTCTAATCTAAACAAGTCGAGGACCAAACTACATGAAGGGTAATGGAACTGCTGAGGCTTTCAGCAAATTTCTGTTTTCATTCCTTGTTTGTCCTTAGTGTAGTCATTTTATAATTCTGAAAGATGTGAGACTTTTTTCCCAATCTTCCTTGCAACTATAACTTGTTTCACAGCATGGAATGCTAGTGAAGAAAAAGCCAGGATTGTTGTTTCTGCCTAAGGCTATTTCCTGTAATCTGTAGAAATAAGCCAGTACAAGTGGCAGAATTTACATGGGTGCAGCTGTTTTGGTCCCAGAACCTGTACAGTGGTCCTTTACCACCGACTCTCTAGGCTGGTCTTGGGTGACCCATTGCTTCCTTATCTGTCAAATGCAAATAATGGGAAAATGAGATGCCTGGGGTGGTGTGTTTCCAAATGGAATACAATGCAGAGGTTGGTTATTCTCTTTTTGTCATTTGCACAAAACATCAAAGCAGAGTACAGTCAGTAAACTTAAAGAGAAGTAAAATGTATACTATCATCATCATCATCATCATCAAGTCTTGGATTCCCATTTTTCTCAGTCTGGGATTCATGCCAGCTTACACAGGTTAAAATAGATTCACCTAAGAAAATTCACATCATACTAAAGTTTAAAATAAAATTAAACTAACAATACAGTTTTAAGCATGAGCATTTTAGGAATGCAACAAGTTAACAGTGCAGCACTTTCTGAAATGCTTTCGGTCCCCCCACACCCCTGAATCAGCCCTCAAAGGCCTGCTGAAACAAAAAGGTCTTCATCTGCCTACAGAAAGATAGCAAGGAGGTCACCAATCCAACTTATGTAAGAAGGGAGTCCCAGAGCCTGGAAGCAGCCACTGGGAAGTCCCTGTCACCTGTCTTCCCCTCCCCATATGTACCTGGGAGGGTGGTGGGACAGAAAGAAGGGCCCTTCTATGCCCTGCCCTCCAAAATAAGCATCGGGCTTCCTGGTGTCTTAAATATGGCTCTCGGTGTAAGAGACTCTTCTGTTCAAGATCCACAAATTTCTCTCCTGTCAAAGCTGTCATTTTTCTGCCAGGTCCATTAATGTATGTTGACCCCAGGTTGTGATGATGATGATGATGATGATGATTGGGAATAAGGAGTCGGGTGTATGCCCCACAGTTAAGGTTTGGTCCATCTGTGGTCAAACCATTTTGACTCTCACCCCCCCCCCCAACAGGGGAATTTAACCCTGGTCTCCAGAGTTGTAGTCTAATGCTCAAACCACAGCACCGTTCTGGCTCTCTTTTGGTAGCCTTACTCAACATGAATGTGTCCAGTCCTCTTTTACAATTGTCCAGGATGGGAGCTATCACTGCATCTTATGGTAGCAGATTCCGCATTTGGGATTTGTATTGGAACCACTTTTCCCTGTGTTCTCATGTAATTTCTCCTGAATGCCAGCATGGTGTAGTAGTTTTAGCATTGGACTACAACTCCGGAGCAAGGGTTCGAACCCCGCTCAGCCATGGGAACCCACCAGGTGGCCTTGGACAGCTCACACTCTCTCAGCCTCAGAGGAAGGCAAAGGCAAATCCTCCTCTGAACAAATCTTGGCAAGAAAACCTGGGATAGGATTGCATTAGTGTTGCCATAAGTTGGAAATGACTTGAAGGCACACAACAACAGCAACAAAAGTGTAGATTCTTCTAACAACTTAAACGTTCCTGGACAGCAGAGCAGGAGAGACTGTGGTTAGATGCACATCCCATAACTTGATGTCATTCTCCCAACTCATTTTAAGATGGAAAACAAAAGGAGTAGAAACCTTCACAGCAAAATGAAATTAACTTCTTCAGTTATTTTGTTCTACACTTGACTAAAAAAAAAAATATAAGCCTGACAAAATGTTCATGCAATCTATTAGCACGCGTAATTGAAATTGAGCAATTGGCCTAATTGAAATTGAGCAATAGGGAAGAAGAATGAAACCACATGAGTTTTAAAACCACTTCTTTTGCAAACTAGTTTTCTTGGAAAAGCAGCCTTAGCATCTCACATTCCTTGACTCAGCAGTTTCTTTATTTTAATGTATTAATTGACTGCATTGGTCTCCGATACGATCACTTAAGACTCATGCAAAAAGGCATTTCAAGCCAAACTTGTTACAATATCAAAGTCCCCCTTTATAAAAGTTGGCATTCTTTTTGCCCTCAGTTACCAGGGTCTCATTCACATTGTACAACACTAGCACTTTGATACCACTTAACTCACCATGGCTACACCCTACAGAATGCTGGGATTTGTGCTTTGATAAAGCTATAGAGCTGGGAATTCTGAACATCTCACAAAACTACAAATCCCAGGATCCCATAGGATAGAGACATGGCAAGTCAAGTGGTATCAAAGTGATACAATGGTGCATTGTGAAAGAGACTGATGTCCCTGGAACTGTAGTCCTGTCCACAGCCAACTGGGAGTGTGTATCCCCCTGAAACCCATGAAAAGGACTTACGGATAAGCCAGGCTTCAAGAAACATTTTGAATGGTTGTTGATGTTTCCCTTGTGGGGTTTCACCAAGAAATGCATCTCCATTTCATAAAAATATTGCAAGAGTGCTTGTAGCCTTTTGGGAGTTAGAGCAGTACCTGTGAGCAACAACAGCTAAGGAAGAGAATGAAAATTATCCGTTATTTTCCAGGTGACTTTCTTTACACTCAGAACTAATTAAACAGGCTCTCCTTCTGAGACATGTCATTCTAAGATCCATCTTCCACCTGTTAGCACATAGCATACATTAATTTCAGCAGGGTTTGTGCTGCAAGTTCCAGGGGATTGCCATCAAAGACACAGACATATTCCTTCCTATTTGCTTGATCTTTCCTTGTATCCCCTCCTACAGCACCCAGATTTTCACCCAATGTGGCTTCCATGCTATGTTGTGTCCCAACACCAGACAGAGACAAAGAAATGTGTCCATTGTTGGAGCAGTGACCTTCCAGAAAGGTCCCAGCATGTTGAAGAAGTTGGTGGGGAGAAAAGTCACAGAGAAAAGAAACTACTCCCTGGGAATGGCATCTCTTACTAGGCAGTAAAGAGTCCTGTCGTACCTTAAAGCCAAACAAAGTTGTATTTGGCATCAGTTTTTATGGAATGTCCTTTAGCAGATGCAACAAGACATGAAAGCTTCTGTCAGATAAAAAAATGCTGGGTTTTAAGGTCCTGGAAAATTCTGCTGCTTTTTGCTGAAATAGTCTAACATGGCTGCCCCCCCCCCCAAAAAAAGTCCTTGTATTGTGTTTGGAAACCATTCAGATGTAGATTTTTGCATATTACAGATATGTGCGACAGATGGCTCCCTCCTCTTTGTCCTTTCTGTCTCACTGGACATTTTCTCAGAGATGTTCACTTTGTTGCATCCTCAAGCTAAATATAGCTAGGACTGAACAGTTCCCTTCCTGTTAAATTTTTTCCCTCCCCTCCACAGCTCTTAGAAATTGCCTCCCCCTTCTTTTCTTGTCACGAGTTCATAGCTAGATGCCAGTCTAAATAGACTACATTGACATGTGGAAGACTAGCTGCAGCTGGACGGGAGATTATTCCCTGAATGTGTGGATCACCATTGATCAGTGCTCTGTGTGGATCACCATTGATCAATGCAATGTGTGGATCAATCACCATTGATCAGTGCTCTGATTTGGAGTGCTGGTCACTCTTGAATCTGTTTGTGTAGTAGCTCTCTAGACTCTATGTCAAGTAACAGCCATTGGAAATTCCGAATCTTTCCTTTCTGAAAGACGTTCTGTAAACCTCTTGTCTTCATCTTTGTAGGTTTTATTTAGTACGGATAATACAGATATGTGAAGTTCCATCAGTGTCTCATTTTGAAAGAGAGCGAGAGAGAGCCTTCTCTGCTTGCTTCCAGGCTGTGCTATTCTTTTTCAAGGGAAGCTAGGCTGGCCCCCTCTCTGCTCTCCTTTCACCAGCAGTCAAAGACCTTTCTATTCAAACAGGCATTTAAAGTTTAATTGGTAGCAGTGATTCTTTCTGTTTTCTTCTTCTTTGTTTTGGAGGGCAGTGCTCTTCAGTCGGCCCTCCATATCCACAGATTCTATATCCACAGATTCAACCATCCACAGCTTGAAAATATTCCGGGGGGGGGGGGGGAATTCCAAAAAGCGAACCTTGATTTTACCATTTTATATAAGGGACACCATTTTACTATACCATTGTATATAATGGGACTTGAGCATCCACAGAATTGGGTATCCACAGGGGGAACTAGAATCAAACCCCACTGTATTTTTAACTGTATTGTTAAGATTTTATACTTCTAAAAAATTTAATGGTATTTTAATATGATAACTTGGTTAATGGTATTTTAACGTTTTATTACCAGGTTTTGTATTTTATCCTGTTTCAGCTTTATTGTAAGCCACTTTGGGCCCCGTGCTGGGGAAAAGGCAGGATGTAAATAAAATAAAATAAAATAATGTATGGCTGAGAAAGGTCTCAAAATGGTGGGAATGTCAGTTGAAGATTATCTACCCCTTGCCATGAGAGTACTTACTTGTGTTTTGAGAGAGCACAGCACTGAGCCCCTTTTTATTCCATTGTTTTTTACGGAGGGGGGGAGTCTCGTGTCTTTTTCCTATGTGACGCTAAGCACAGTGGGCAGCAGCCAAAAAAAGAACAGGCTTGGTGGCTGACAAACAACCTACTTCTGCTTTTTCCAGACAAAAAGTGTGTCTTATTGTCTGATGTATGATGACCCTAAGGCAAACCGATCACAGGCTTCCCTGGGCAAGATTTGTTCAGAGCGGATTTCCCTTTGCCTTCTTCTGCTGCTAAGAGAGCGTGATTTGCCCAAGGTCATCCAATGGGTTTCCATGGCAGAGTGAGAATTTGAACCCTGGTTTCCAGAGTTGTAATCCACTGTGACACTCTGGATAACTATAGAAAATATTGTTGCATTTATTAGATAAAGTAACTTTTTTTTTTACTTTATCTACTAAAGTAGGTGGATACTCAGTGGGTTTCCATGGCAGAGCAGGGATTCGAACCCTGGTCTCCAGAGTCTTAATCCAACACTCAAACCGCTACACCATGCTGGAAGAAATAGGCTTTCCTAACTGTGGGATTGACGGTGGAAGTTGGAGAGGCTGTAGCTCAGTAGCAGAGCCACGGCTGGCATGCAGACGGTCTCCTATTCCATCCCTAGGCTCACCCATGGAAGGCTGGAGTCGGGAACAATCTTGCCAGTGAGAGCTGACAGTAGTGAGATGGATGGGCCAGCTCTCTCTCTCTCTCTTTAAACGAGCTTTTGATGTTTCTTTGGGCAAGTGGATCATACCCCTCAACAGTCCTGATTTGGCAGAGACAATCCCAATTAATCCTCTGCTGCCCCACGTTTTCAGATGCTTTAAAAATGTCCCAGTTTCTCTTTCCGCCTCCCACTTCACTCTTTGCCCTCAGCTTACTTCAGTTACTGTAGACTGGGTTCAAAGTGTAAAAGTAGTTTGTACTCCCGTTACCTCAGCAAGGGGAGAGGGGAGGCAGAATCTTGCCCTTCCCAGGAGGCTCAGGCGAAAGCAAACTGCTGCACCCTCAGCTAGCTTGTGTGGTCTTCCTCATTAACAATTTCCCCTGTTGACTCATATACACACTACACAAATAATCCAGTTTGAAACTGGATTATTTGCTGTGGCTCCTTGCTATGGAATCCTGGGATTTGTAATTTTACAAGGTCTTTAGCCTTCCCTGTTATAGAGTGCTGAAGCCTTGCCAAACTACAAATCCCAGGATTCCATAGGAAGGAGCCATGGCAAATAATCCAGTTTCAAACTGGATTATTTGTATAGTGTGGAGTGGGCCTCACTCTGATGTCGCTTGGCCTCCTGTGTCCCAGTTTTCATCTGGGATGTGTTGGGAGGGATGGAGGATAGTACCTGGTTATTTTTTCCTGAAAGCCTTCATAGAATTTCGCACACTGTAACAACAACACATATTGAATCCTGTGAAAAAGCTGGAAAGATGTAACTGGTTTCATGCCTACTACAGTGTTCAGCATTTTCCTGTGAATAAATCAGTTTTATCTTGGATAGATTTGCTATCTTACCTTTTCATGGACTCAAGATGTTACTGCCTACCCCCACCCCTCCGCCACCCTGATTCCCGTTTAGGAAACTGCCTCAAGCAGGAATTGTAAAACAGGAATCTTTAAATGAAATAGAAGGGCCTTACAGAATGAGTGTAATCCAGATAATGTGAGCATTCACTGAACTACCTGGAACAAGGATCCACTTCCTGTTGGTTTGTGCCCCAAACCTGTTTAACTCAAGTAGCGTTCACACCATCACTCCATTGCATCCTTACCACCATTTTCTCTTGTTTGACTTTCAGCAAGGTACAGATACCAGCATCTGATCTTGAGGATCAAGAAAGCGTGAAAGCGTTAAACTGAGCATTTTAGTACAGCTTGAACACCTTGGAAAGAGACATGTTTTGTTCTTCATTGTGTTCTACCCTGGATTTACAGGTTTCTTGTTTGGCTTTCTTCCCCCAAGCACTAGATAGTTCTCTCATTGGCAGGTAAATGTCTTAGTCTGTCATGCCAAAATAAGGTATGGTAAGAAAATGGCAATAAATTGACTATCAGATACTCAGTCTGTGTTGCTAATGCTAATCTTTCTCTGTTATTGTTGTTGGGTGAGTGTGTGTGTGTGTGTGTGACCCTGCTTAGTTTTTAGGGGAAATTCTTTCATTTCTTTTGTAGAAGAAATCTCGCCCCTTCCGATAAAACCCAGAGGCATTGTTTAAATACATAAATATATTTGTGACAAAAATTGTGACATGTCATGTACATTTTAAAGAAAATTTCTTCCACAGAAACAGGAAAGCACATGTCTACTAAATCGAATGATCAAATCAAATCACTCTAATTTCTAAGATATTTCATTTATTACAGTTGATATCCTGTTGTATTTTTGGCTCTGAGGTTGCAGTTCCTGGAATGAGCTCCATTTAACTCAGTGACCCTGTGCTAAGGAAACAGGCGTAGGACAGCATGATTTCCCCCTTCAGTACATCAGAGTAGCTAACCTGCTAAAATCTATCACAAAGCCTGTATTCATGTTTAAAATTTTCTGTGTCATTCTTGATCAAAAAGAAAAATCTGATGAGCCTTGCAATACCCACTGGCTTTGTTTTCTGTCCAAATCAGCAAAATTTTAATTAATGTTGGCTTGTCAGCTTCTGCAACGTGCTCGTGGGTTGAGTTTGCATTCATTTTAGCAGAGGTTATGATGAGTGAGTGGTACTCTGTGCGTGAGAGAGAGAGACCCTTGTTCATAATTCAAGATCCTGCCTAGAAAATTGCTGACGCGTCTTCCAGAGAATGCGTAGCAGGGTTTAATGTTAGCTCTTTGGAGCCATTAAGACTCAGATTTCCAAGAAATCCCTCCTATACGATTAGGAAGATGATCAGAACGGGTATTCATCATGTTTGCCTCTGCAGGATCTCTTAAGAGCAAATCCACAGTAGCTGCTCATCATAGACAAAACTTTTAGTGCACCTGATGAAAATCCAGTCTCAGTATGTTTCAGTTAGACAATTCACATATTTAGCTGACAGCCTTTGGGTGTTGATGGCAATCATAAGCAATCAAACGATCTGTGTGAAAGAGCTAAAGCTTGAAGAAAACCACTTGTTTCCAGCCAAGATGTGATTCAGCAGTTGTCCAGCATAAATTTTTGCACCAGAGTTACACTACAGCAGAGTTTATACTGGATTGTCCCCACCACTGATTACACAACAGGCAGCAATGTATGCAGCAGAGCTTTATACATGCGTGTTCCATGAGAGTATACTTACTTATCAAGGACCAAGTGAAATGGAAGAACCACCTCCATTTACCTAAAAAGTACAATTGCATATGCAGTGGTTATCTGGGCATAACACCACTGCCACACTCCCAATTAGAATACCATGCCACCTTTGCTTAACCTCCTAGATGTACAACCACTTACCAAATGGTTTAGGTCACCAACAGAATTCAGGCTTTGGACTACAACTCCCAGAATCCTGCTAAGATCCTGGGAGTCATAGTCCCCAAAAAAGCTGCTTTTCCCAGGCTCTAGCAGCCTTCCAAAAGTGTTTTGGCCTTTGGGTGGGTGGGAGAAACTTTGAAAAATAACAGAAGGGTGCATGCAAGCGTGTGTATGCAAGTATGTGTGTGTGAGAGAGAGAGAAAGAATTGACTTCTGGAAGTTGTCCTTAAATGAGCCTGCCTGGATTTTAAGATCCATGGAGGAGGGGTTTCTTTTGGCCCCATCACCATCACCGGCACATTTGGTGAGGACATGGGATGGAGCCCATGCAACATCGTGGGGTTTTGTGTTGGATTTAGTGCTGCACAGTCCGTTGTGATTAGAAGAGAGTTCTCACAAACAGCCAGTTGTCAGGTGTTGAACCCAATACTTCAGGTTCATAGCCACAGTCATATTCCGTTCCCTCTTTGAAAAATTTCCCACAATTATGCCATTTTCTTTTCCAGGTCTGGGGCTTTAATAACAATCAGCCGCTGGAGTCTGTTCCTACTTTGTCCTCCTCACTCCAGTATCTAGGAAAAGTGTATGTGTGCGTGTGTGTGTCCAAACTGCCTTGGATGAGCGGAAACTTGGTTGGGAAGCCAGGAAGCAAGTGTGCTCCAGCTTCCCAACACTCAGGAAATCAGCCAAGAGAAATGCAAGGTCAGCATTCAGCCACTTCAAGCTCTGCCAAAATTGTATCTGGGACAGAACGCAATACATAGAAAACATCTGGGAAAATCCCCTCTCTTTTTTTGTAGTGCAACAACTCCCAGAACCTCACAGCCAGGGCTGTGGATTCTGGGTGTTGTTGTCCAAAAAAAAATACATTTCCAAGTTCTGGGAGAAATTACTGAGCTGAAACCAGTGGCAGCTGGTCTCTTCCATGTCATTGGAGCAGTGAATCCACTCCACATTTTAGTCTAAACATTTAAGGAGCTGCCTGAGGTGCAACCCTGTTTCATCCTGATAGGCTCAGCACCTTGGATAGCGCCTTTAAGGTTCAGACTAAAACCTGGAGTAGATTCACAAGGCCACTGACATAGGAGTCACCATCCCATACCGCTTGGTCAGGAGACACAGGTTGCAGCTGGAAAAAATGTGGACAGAATGGGGGGAGAGATGTGCTTCACCACCCAGCATGAGCCTGCGCCTTGTAGTTTGTATGAATAGGTCAACTTCCTTCTTTTGCATGCACGTAAGGTCTCTTGCGCATGCAGTTGTACATCTTTGCCCGTGGCCGCGTTCAGTTTGCAGTTGTGTAAGTGGAGTTTCACAAGTGAAAACATTGTACATGCTTTCTCCTCTCCCCTCCCAAGAATATGAACCTTATGCAACGGCACAATTCAATTTCATGAAATTGTTAGTTGGTTTACAATTATCAGAATTGGCTGGTTTAAACCAGGTTGGTTTAAACTATGGTTTAAACCTTGGTTTAAGCCAAATGACATTTAAAAACACTCGTATTTTTAAAATAAATGATTATTCATACTTAAAAAAAAAAAGTCCGGCTATTATTATTATTATTTTCCAACCCTCTTACTGGAACAATGACTGTTCAAATGTAAACATTTTAACTTTAACAGTTTATTGGCAGTTGTTCATTGTTAGACCAGTATCCAGTGTCAGTAGCATCTTTTGAATCACTTTTATTTTCTAGTGCAGAAAATGCTGTTCAGAAATAAATCCTTCAGTTAATATATGTTCAACCAAAAAAAAAAAAAACTTGTTTTAAAAGAGCACTTTTTAAAGAACAGTTATTATTTAAGCTAGTGACCATAACTACTTAATTTTCTGATTTAGTCCTATATTGACTTTAATGCAAAAAAAACCTCCCCAAACCCTGGTTTTTAAAAAATGGCTTAAACAAACAAACAAACAAACAAAAGTAACTTACCAACAGGATGCCAGCGGATATCTTCAGTCAGGTTTTGGCAGATGATGCCATCAGCCAGTATTTGGCTACAAGGCTTAGCCAGACACCTTCTCTGATCCTCTGTGATTGCCACAAGCCACAGATTGGCCACTGGAGAGCGAGAGTTATCACAGCAAAACATGAGTTCAAGAGGCAAGGAGGAGACTGGTCATTGCAGTGGGAGAAAGGGAATGCCCAGTTTCATAACAACTCAAAAAAGACATATGCAGGCATAGGTTGGACTTGACACTTGCATATGTCACTAATAGGATGCCGGCTGTTGTACATCTCCCACTGAACAACGGGACAATCAGCAAGCATGTTGGCAGGTGCACTGCCAGTGGCACTGTGTTTGAACATCTGTAGCCCAACAGCCCCATGACTATATGTGATGTGGTTTAACACTACACAAGCACAATGTAAGGCCTCAGTCATAGTGTAATTCACAAAAGTGCATTTTTCCCCTGCACGTAACCCAGTCAAATCCACTCTAGCTTAACCACTTTCTCAAAGCTTTAAGGGAAGTTGTGCACTCGTGGTAAATCAAGATATGCTCCTGTGACCCATTATTTGCATAGCCGCCTCTTCGGCCACAGAAGGCAAATCCTTTTTAAAAAGGAAAAACCTTCACTTGGCACACATTGTGGCTGCTGACACACTGCAGAAATAATGCGGTTTGACACTGCTTTAACTGCTGTGGCTCAATGCTATGGAATTCTGGGGTTTGTAGTTCTGTGAGATATTTAGCCGTCCCTATCAGAGAACTCTGATGCCACAACAAACTACAGATCCCAGGATTCCATAGGATGGAGCCATACCAGTTAAAGCAGTGTCAAACGGCATTATTTCTTCAGTGTGGCAGCCGCCTTTGTCGTGGAGGATGGGTTAAGGAGGATCAGTTCCTCTTGGTGCAAAGTGCATCGCTGGATCTGATGATGGGAAGTTGCTCTCCCCCAAAAAGTAACGTTTTCCACCTCTTGCTTGAATCTAATAAACCATTTTTGGCTTAGAACAGGATGGACGAAGCCCATAGCTCAGTGGCAGAGCAGGTTGCTTTGCATGAAGAACGTTTAGAGCTCAAATCTCAATAAGGATTGGAGAAATGCAACCCCTTTGGCCTTTGGCAAGTTTCTGCCAGTCAGAGTAGGCCCTGGGAGGGCCTGAAGGAGGGAAAGAATCATCCTCGCTTTAAAAGGTGGCTTCTTTGGCCGAACAGTTTAAGAAGCATCCTGGTTTCATTGGTTAACCTTAGTCGGGGGCCCCCCCAGAGGGCCACAATGTCCTCACAAAGTTTGATGGCTGCTCAGCCTGCATCTTCCCTGCAGCGGAGTGGCCACATGACAGGAGCCAAGGCAAAGGCTGCCTGGCTGGCTTGGCCTGTGCATAATCCTCACAGATAAGACATTTTGATTTAGCAAAGTTGGTTTGGAGTTTGCTGGGTACAATCCGTCACAGTACTGAAGCTTTTGTTACTTATGTAATAACATAGTACTTTTGTAATAACATAGCTAAAACAATTGTGAAGTAACACAATAATTGTAAGAACCTTTATTAACAAAGTCTTTATTGTAACACTGTTTTGTTGGTTTTCGTATTTGTAGAGTGGATTATATGGTAAATATTTCATGTTCCAAATATATCTTGTATACAGTTTAAAGTTACAGTGTCTTGTAGGTTGGCCTGTGCATTGCCATTCAATCCACTCCAGCCACAAACTTGCAGGAAGAAGCAGGAGAGAAGTCTTCCCTCTTCTCCAGTGCCACAGAGGGAAGGTTTTATGGATGGTGTCATTGTATCATCATCATCATCATCACGTATTATTATTAAGGTTTTAAATCTTGAGTTACATCTTGGTAGTCTGGGGGAACAAAAGATATTTCAAGGAGAGTTCCTGGTCAAGAAAAGGTTAAGAGCCACAGCTATAAACTACCCATCAGCTTGTGCTTTTAACACTAGTGGGAGCATCCGCACTAGAGAAATAATCCAGGTTGAAACTGGATTGTTTGCCCTGGCTCCTTCCTATGGAAATCTTGGGATTGATAGTTTAATGAGGCACCGGCACTCTTTGTCCTAGAAGGCTCAAGACCTTGTAAAACTACAAGTCCCAGGATTCCATAGGCAGGCACTCTGCCAATACTCCAGTGTTGTTTTTTAATCGTTTTCACAATTGCATCTTCTATCTCATTGCATTTCCTTCCAAAGCAGTTCTCTTCTTCCTCATGCATATTTCTGCAAATACTCCAGTTCTTTTTTTAAATCGTTTTCGCAATTGCATCTTCCCTCTCATTGCATTTCCTTCCAAAGCAGTTCTCTTCCTCCTCATGCATATTTCTGGTGACATGTGCATTTCTTCTCCACCTTTGCAGATTTGCCAAATACTCCAGTTTCAAGACTGGATGGTGTGGCTGTGCTGGGGGGCTTCTTCTGGCCGGGGGGGGTCTCTTTCTTCCTCCTCTGGCCAGCAGCCGGGGCTGGAGAGGGTGGCCAGCCCTGCCTCCTTCTCGGGAGCCCTCCTCCCCTCCCTGGCCTGGCCCCCGGCCCAAAGGCGGAGCTCCAGGCTCCCTCCTCGTCCGGGGCTGGGGCTGCAGCCGCCGGCGAGAGATGGAGCTGCCCGGAGGAGGAGGAGGCGGCGGCGGCGTGGCTGCCCGGACCGTCCGGTGGCTGCTGATGCTGGTGGCGGCCGGGCTGTGCGGGCTGCCGGGGGGTCAGCCAGGGACGCGGCTGCCCAGCGGTGAGTGGGGGGCTCTCTGGGGGCGCTGGGGGGGGGATCCCAGGGGGAGGCAAGCAAGCAACGCCAGCGAGCGCAGACTGGGGGGACTGACTTTGCCCAAAGCGTGGTGGCTCTGAACCTGGGGTCAAGGACCACCACCACCCCCAGGAGCAATCCGCGATGCCCTCCCAGGGGGGTCCTTGGAGGGTCGAAAGTTCCTTGGCCCTCCTCCATCCCTTGCAAGGGACAAGAGTCTAGGCAAAGGCTGGCTGGCTGGCTTCGCTTGCGCATCGCCACCCAGCCCCAACCTTGCAGGAAGAAGCAGGAGAAAAGTCTTCCCTCTTCTGTGCCTCGGGGAGGGAAGGTCTCATGAATGGTGTCACGGCATCATCATCCTTATTAGGTATTATTACCAGGGCTTCTTGTCGTTGTTGTAAATCTTGAGTTAAATCTTGGGGATCCACAGCAAGGAAAGGGGGGTATTGGTAAAGAAAAGTTTAAGAACCACTGCTCTAAATCAATAAATAGCATCCTTAAATATTCTTTTTTAAAGGAGGAAGGAAGAGAAGGGGGTCCACAGCAACGAAATCTTGGGGGTTCACAGCAACGGAAGGGGCTTCCTGGTAAAGAAAAGTTTAAGGACCACTGCTCTAAATCAGTAAATAGCATCCTTAAATATTCTTTTTTAAAGGAGGAAGGAAGAGAAGAGGGAGAAGGGGGCAGCGCTTTTAAGGACTACATGGTTTTTACACATTGGAAGCTGCTTCTTGCAGTGTAGATGTGTAAATTGCTATTGCTTAAAACAATTTGTAAGCCGCTCTGATAGCCTTGTGGCTGGAGAGCGGGGTATAAATAACAAAATAAAATAAAAAATAAATACGGTATTTTATCCTGAGGCTTCGTGGGTTTCAACCCACTTCTTCCCATGCAGTGCAGAGGGGTATGGAAGCCTTCGGTTATAAAGCATATTGATACAGTTGTGGGAATGGGAGGGAACAGAATAGGGTCCGGAAAAATACAGACCATCATTATGTCCCTTGCCCTAAATTTTCAAAGAGCCAGGAGAGATGAGAACAGGTCTTTGGGATCTTTGCAGTGGTCACATCGTGGTGAGGTGCAAAAGCAATAGGTCTCCCCATGGTTCAAAACTTTCTCTAGAGAAATTCCTTTTTTTAGATGCACTTTCCGTTCTCCCCCCTTCCTCTTTTTTATGCTGTAAGAAACTATTGCTGCTCCTTTTTGTGTGTGTGAAAACTGTCCTTAAATATAAAACTGCCCTACAAGCCCAAGACGGACTTAGAGGTGTCTTCCATGTGTTCAGTGTTGCTTACTCCCAAGGAAATGTGCACAGGAGAGATTGCAGGCAGCCTTTCCAATTCCTCAAGGATAGCCCCTGTCTTAATACTGTAGTTCTTAGGGTTGATCATTGAGTACACGTGTGTGTGTGTGTGTGTGTGTGTGTGCCTCAGAGTGTCCTGTCGACTTAGGGTGACCCCATGAATTTTTCATAGGGTTTTTTTACACAAGGAATCATCAGAGGTGGTTTTGCCAGTTCCTTCCTCTAAAATATATCTGAGAACATCTAGTATTTATTGGTGGTCTCCCATCCAAATACTAACCAAGGCAGACCCTGCTTAGCTTCTAAGAGCGGACAGGGTCTGGTGCTGACAATGCCTTAGGGGGCTCAACTACACAGAAATCGTGGTGGTCTAATTTTCCCAGATCATTGGGGAGGGGGGTTTCAGGCCCTTCCGGCCCCCTCCCCATGCCAGTGGGGGCGGCCCAGCCTCAACATTGGCAGCTAGGTCGTTATTGATTTTAACTATTTGCAGGTCTGTTTTTAACAGAGCAATGAAAAGACAATACATTGCATTAAAATAGTCATCCTATCCAACTGAAGGTGGTAACAGTTTCAGCCCCAGGAAAGATATTTGGTACCCTTCATCCCCAAAAAGACTCAACTCCTTGGTCTTGGCATGCCAACTTTGCCTGATCCTTTAAGGGGGGGCTCAGCTTTCCTATCCTAGTCTTGGGGAGGCTTGAGCCACCACCATCCCGTGCTCCCTGTTTCAGGATCCATGGTGGGGGGAAGACGTGGCAGGACAGGGCTGATACAGGGGAAGCAAAGAGAAAGGTTAAAGTGTTCTGGCTGGCTAGGAGGCTGCTGGAGGTAGAGAGGGACTGGGGAGCTAAGAGAGGGTTGGGGTCAGCCACACTTTGGGTGGGGAGACAGATTTGAAGATATTTGCAACAGAGGAACCTGCCCAGGGAGAATGAGGGCGGTGGGCAGTGCCCCCCATCTCCTTCTCCCCCTCTGCCCTGGCCAAGACAGGACCAGAGAGACATCCAAAGATGCCTTCTTTTGAGTCAGAGCCCCTTAGCCCAGTACCGGCAGCTCTGGCTGGCAGCAGCTGCTCACCAGAGTTTTGACTCTTTCCCCAGTCCTGCTTGGAGATGCCAGGGACCAAAGCAGGGACTTTCAGTAGAGGAACTTAAGAAAGTGCCTTATAGTGAGTCAGACTCTTGGTCCATCTAAGCCAGTATCATCAACTCTGACCGGCAGCCATGAACCTCCTGGGTTCCAGGCAGAATTATTCCCAAGACTGGTGTTCCCAAGACCCCTGGACCTGGAGATCCCTGGTAGTTCTGGGTGGTTTCCCATCCAGTTAGTACTTGTCCCCTGATTCTGGCTAGCTCTAAGGAGACTGAGTGTATTGCGAGGTGTGTGTGTGTGAAATTTTGATGCTGGGTGGGGAGCAGAGATTTTGGTTTGGTGTGTAGAGAATAAAAGGGAAAGGTTTGCATCAATGCCCAAAGTTTGCATGTTTACCTCCTGCAGATGAAAGATGCTGCAAAGGGAGTTTTCTTTTAGTAAGTCCTTCCTTTGCTTCTGCATTTGTTCACAGCCTGACTCAAGTTGTACAAGAGGGTGCAAACAGAGTTGTGTAAGAGGGTGCAAACACACAAGGAGGAGCAGAAATGGAGAGTGGAGGTCTCTTTTAGAGGTGAAAGGGGGCAGAGAAGAGGGGCAGGCAGCATGCCAGGCACAGCATTCCATTTTGGCACTTTTGGTCCTCCTCCACAGCATGGTTTAGCCATTTAAAACAGACTGAAATCCCAGGGCTTTGCAATGCCAACTTCCCTCCACCAAGCAAGGAGAGTGAATGATGTCCAAGGAGAGGACCTGATTAAACCCGCATGAACTTCTACAGGCAACAGTCTACTTTGTCCAGCGTCTGATGAGGACTGTGTCTACAAGTGAATGAGGGGAGGTTTGGTTTGGGATTTTTTTTGGAGGGAGGGGAAGGATTTTCTACAAAAGGTTGAGCTTTTCCAAACCCAAGTGGAAAGAAGCCGTGTGTGTTTATGCAGCTGAGAAACTGGGATCCCTTCCAGGTCTCCAATCTGCTGATACTTTGGAGAATGCAAAAGAATAAAATAAAATAATAATAAAAAAATTACCCCAGGTTGGGCCCAAACCAAAGGCCAAGTCACAGTGCCAGGTGCTTTGCTGTCCTTGGCATGCAGGGGAGGAGGGCTTGCCAGCTTCACAATATGGTAAGAAGACGCAACGCTCTCGATGGGCAACCTTGGATCTTGGCAGGGCTTCTTGGGCTCCAGTGTTCAAACCCAGGAGCCTGTTTTCAATTTCGGGAGGAAGAAGAAATAACATGAAGCCGCTTCCACTGAGTCAGATGTCTTGCCCTATTCTCGGTTCTTGCTGGAGGGTGGAGACCCAAATTTCCAGGGTCTACTTGAGAATAGGCCCAAATACCCTAAAGGCACCAGATCCTGTCTAAAGCTAAGCAGAGTCAGCCCTGGTTGGTACTTGGATGGGAGACTGCCAACAACTACCAGGTGCTGTAGGCTTTTTTTCAGAGGAAGGAACTGGCAAAAAACCACCTCTGAGGATTCCTGGCCTAAGAAAACCCTCTGAAATTCATGGGGTCACCATAGTCAACAGGTGACTTGAAGGCACACAACACTTGAGAATCCTGTCCAGCCAGAGGTATGGCTTTTGAACTAGAGAAGAGTTGTTATCATAGACTGCAGCTTCCAGAATCCCCCAGCCAGCACAGGCAATGGCCATGTAGTTTTGGGGAATCAAAGTAACTTTTTTGAAATTTGGCCTGAACTTGACCAAATGCTCTGTCGCCAAGCTCTGGGTCTTTACTGCCAAGGAAGAGTATTCTTTCAATGCCTCCTTTACAGAATCAGTACACTTCGCTGCCTTGCCCTGGACAGCATCGATGGGAAGACCTATGGCCCTCCAAATGTTGGTAAGCATCTGGCAGGGGATAATGGGAACTGGAGTCTATCCACATTGGAAGGGACACGGTTTTCCTGACCCTAGTGCACACTGACTGTCAGCACTCTCCAGTGGAGATCTTCCTTGCGATCTTTTTAAAGCCAGGAATGGAAATGATGTAGCTCTTCAGATGTTACTAGGTTCCAACTCCCAGCATTCCTCACCATTGGGACATGGAGTCCACCAGCATCTCAAGGTCTGGATGATTATTCCCATCCCAGTTTTAATTGGAGATGCCATGGATTGGATTTCAAACCACCACCACGCTATGGACCTTTCCAAGAAATATTAAGTAGTGGAAACTCAGTACTAAAAAAGAGAAGTTCTTATGAACATACACATAAGGGAGAGTTTAGGGTTTTTTGAACCGCAGCTCCCAGAACTACCCAGCCTGAGTCCTGTTGCTAGGCCCAACTGGAGTAGATGCATTAAATCAATGAGATTTACATTGAGTGTTGAATCACCATTTAAGAATTGATTCAATTGAGATGACCAATAAAATTCAGGGCCCAGCTCTCATGGCCA
Organism: Gambelia wislizenii; assembly: GCA_030847615.1. Classification (NCBI taxonomy): domain Eukaryota; kingdom Metazoa; phylum Chordata; class Lepidosauria; order Squamata; family Crotaphytidae; genus Gambelia; species Gambelia wislizenii. The sequence goes on from JAUMIR010000007.1 coordinate 40,584,435, forward strand.
CTGGCCATGCTTGCTGGAAGTTTCTGGGAGTCACAGTCCAAAAAAGTATCTTTTCCAATCTGTGGAGAATGCCTAATATTCTTCAGTCACCAAAGTCTTTTCTGAGCAAGGCTTCAGCCTGGAGGATCTCCTTTCCAGACCAGTTCAGAAGCTCCAGTCTTTTTCAGAAGTCAACTCTTGCGGCCCTTTCACATTACACAGTTATAGTGCTTTGGTTCCACTTTAACTTCCATGGCAACGGCTTTTGAAATCCTAGGGTTTGCAGTCTGGTGAGGCACTGGAGCTCTCAGACAGAGAATTCTAAGTGCCCCTCCTTAAACTGCAAATCCCAGGATTCCATAGGCTGTTGCCATGGCAGCAAAACTGGAATCATAGCACTATTATTGTGTAGCATGAAAAGGACCCTAGAGATTAGGTGCTTTTGGTAACAACCATGATGGTTTCACCGTAATATCCAATCAAAAATATTTTATGCAGTGGAATGTCTCTTCTTAACAGTATTTTAGGAAACCTTTTGGAATATCCATCTATTTTCTGCCTCTTCTTAAGATTCCTGAAATAAAAACTCTTTCCCCACTTTTGGTATGAGGAGTGCCTGAAAATAAATATGGTCCAAGATTCCCCAGTTGCTGTCAGGGAGGCCCATATTGTATAAATTTGTCTGTTTCTTCCCACCCACGCCCCTGACTGCACCCTCGTCTTTGGCAGGCCGTATGTAGAGGCGCCTAGACAGATAATGCAAAAATCAACCCAGCTTGGAGAGCAGAGCACATTAAAATTTGACTGAATAAATATTTCTGTTAAAAAGCATCTCCTTTTGTTGATGGTCATGGTGCATTATGTATATGATTATATATATATATATATATAAAATCAATGGGGACAAGCTACAGAGACAGCTCACAGTTCAACAGCAAAACCTGGTCAAAGCATCACAAATTGTGTGGTTTTTTAAAAAGTGTTTTAGTCATGTATTTACTGTTTTACGTGTTTTTTCTCTGTGTACAGCCAACCAATCAGTCAGTCAATAAAGCAGGGATGAATCCTCCCCGCTCCCAATACATCCCCATTGGGGAAATGGGGGATTTCTCACAAAAGTGAAAGGCCTGTTTGGTGATTTATGGTGAAGGATTAATTCTAAGAGAAAGCATGCTGTGACCAAGGGCAAACCTAGCATTGTACTTGTGGTGTGTGTGTGTGTGCATGCAAAATGAAGGTTCTGCTCCCCTAAACTAAATTTTCCTTCGACTGCCAAATTTCTAGCATTGCACTGACTGGAAAGATCAGCTGAGCATTTGGAAATAGAGTGTACACATCCAAAGAAAAGGGGTAGGCAAAGGACCCCCCCCCCATAGCTTCATTCCCCAAGAGAAGTCACCATTTCTCAGCCTAAGAGGAAGGCCAGCCTCCTTGGAGAGATCTGGCCGAGGAAGCTCTAGAAGAGGGTTGCCATATGTTGGGATTGACTTTAAGGCACACAACAGCAAGGCAATTCTAAGGTCCTGTCCAAATGGTGAAAATAATCCAAATGGAAATCACATGGAAGGCAATCTGTCTAAATGGACATTTGCATCAATACGTCTTGTTCAGAATGGGGGCAGCCAAATCCACCTTAAACTCTGTCAGGGAAGACTTTGAAGCTTTTCTCAGAGTTTTTAAAAGCTCTGTAGGGCAGGCGAATGTGCGATCTTTAGGATGGTCACATTTGCATTGCTTCAAGGAGGCAGCGTCAGCTGATTGGCTGGATGAGCATGGGAGTGGGGCTAGCAAACAGGGAAAGCGCCTGCTGCCGCCATGTTGGACTTTCGGCTAAGCGAGAGATCGGTAAGGAGATAAAACGGTGATCTTTCTCTTTTCTTATTTTTTCTTTTATAAATATGAAGTATTGCTTGCGTGTACCATGGTAAACAGTTTTTTTAAAAAAAACATTTCGGTGGTGGGAGATTTAAAACAGCGAGTAAATCACTTGTGGCTGCCATCTTGGCTAGGGGACATGCAAAGTTTAGGGGGGCTCTTTTGACCATTAAGACAGGTTGCAGCGCTGCAAATGGCTGCTTCTTTGGAGGAGATAATATTTTCCCCCCCCTCGTATAGACAGGACCTAAGACTATTCAGCAGTGGTGTCAGCTGTACATATGAGGTGTCTAAGCATTTTGCATTTCTTCATAGCAAATAAACAAACAAAAACCTTGGGTTCTATGGGGGCCAACTGTAATGGAATATTGGAAACACAATCACAATCTTAAGTCCCTAGACTGTATATATTTTACCAATAATGCAACAAATTAGATATTAAGTTTGACACAAAGGCACTGCCTCCAAAGTTCCATGCATCCAATAAAGTGCCAGAGCATGATTGGATTGTGGGACTCTTCTGCCCTCACTGCGCAGTTGTATGGCAGCATTTGGAAGCAAACCTTCTCTCTCTTCCTGGCTTTTCTTCACAAACAAAGATTCAGGAAGGACTCATCCCGCGCTTTCTGCAAGCGCGCTAATGACTAAAAAGGCCAATCTGGGATAAAAAAGTCCAGTTGCAGAAAGCACAGCAGAAGGTCTCCTTGGGTGATGTTTCCAGGTTGTGATCGTTTCTGCGTTGTCGTTTCTTTTCAAGACTTGTTTGGTGTGAGTGCTCAAATAAGGCTGAAGCATTGCAGATAGTGCGTCTCCATGCACCCCAGTGCGAGGCCAGGCCAGACCATTGTTGGTGATATTATCAATTTGGCCGAGCCTGAGATGTTGTTTCAGGGAGTCCTTAAAGCCCTAACTAAAAGATACAAAACAGGTAGAAATTCCACTAAAGGCTCGTCTACACCAGCCAGGATACGCAGGCTCCCCATTAGCATATCCTGGCTGCAGGGTGGCCCGTTCTACCCTTGTTACTTCTGCCATTGCCATTTTTTCTGCTCTGCCGCATCCAGGCAACTGTCTGTACCATGTCACAAGCCCCCTGCATGTGACCAGGGCAACCTGCGGCAGCAGCGAGAGCCAGCATGCCAGGATGGGCTTCTGCAGACACGCAGGGCTCAATCCATTCCATCCCAGTGGAAATGCATTAAACTGGGTATTTTTTAAAAGCACAGTAAAGGCCCCTATCCTGGCTTGCCTCCGTTCCAGCCCTGTATTTGCCCCATGGGGGGTGAGAACTGCCCGGGGGCAGAACAGGGCAAAAGCCATGCATCATCTGAACTGCAGGGCTCTGGAACAGGGGCAAGCCAGGGTTTTTGGTCTATGTAGATAAGCCCTAAAAGGAATGTACCGGTACTGGTTTTGTTCCCTTCTGAATACCTAACTGAAAATCCCACAGCCTCCTCTAGCAATCTCTCCCTCTCTTTCCGAATGCAACCAGCAATTCCAGCCCCTTCCTTACGGTTCCCCCACCCACTGAGCCAAGCCAATCGCTTCCTTGGCAGTCTTTAAACAGAGGCTGGATGGCCATCTGTAGGGGATGTTTTGATCGTGATTTCCTGCATGGTGGGGGGTTGGACTGGATGGCTCTTGTGGTCTCTTCCAACTCTACAATTCTATGGTTCTGCACAGACACACACCAAGAGTCCACCAGCCTCCGAGACAGTTTGTTCCACCGTCCCAACAGCTCATACAGTCTCATACAATTAAGGTATTTGTCCTAATGTTGGAATCTCCCCCACCCTTTTCATTTGAATCCATTGGTTTGTGTTGTCTCTGGAGCAGCTGGAAACAAGTTCACTCCATCTTCTACATGACATCGCTTCAGATATTTAAAGACAGGGCTCTATCATGTCACCTCTCCATTTTTTTCTTATGGCTAAACATACACAGCTTGCTAAGCCATTCCTCAAGTCATTCTTAGTAGAGGATTATTTCATCAATGAGACTCAAGTTAGACATAGCTAATTAAATCCCATTTATTTCAATGGGTCTGCTCTAAGCACAATTGTGTCTGGATCCAATCTAGTATTTTCAGCATCGTGGATTTATCTCCAGTATGTGAGGAGAGTGAGATCACAGGTTGGAAAGTTGACTTGTAGCAGTGTCTGGCCTACAATCAGCTGCATTGCATTCTTGCCTTGGCTAAAAATAACTTCAAATTTTGCTGATAAAACACAGATGATTTGCCAGGTTGTTGCAAAAAAACTTGGTTTAAGGGCTCCAAAGCAATCTCGCTCTTGAGCCAGGAGGATCTTCTGCAGAGTTGGTTGGTGCCAATTTTATTAAAGTGATGAGCTTCTTCCCGCTAGCCTCCTTGCAGCATATTCTTTCCCTTCCATTAAAGCTGCACGCATGTTAACAGCAATGGTGACTAGACCAGTTTTGCTGCGCTCAGCATTTTAATCTCATATACTTCCCTGTAATTCCAAGTAGTATTAAGCTTCTTTGAATGATGCACTGGAAGATACACTTTATGAAAGAGGGGGTAACAAATGGACATCCCCACTCCCTCAAACCAATATCTTAGAAATGTCAATTTGCATTACAGGCCTTTATAAATTCTTCTTCTTCTGCATGTTTTCTATGAGGGGCTTCTTAGAACACAACCATTTTGCTTCTGCAGAAAGAAACACTTGATAAACACAGCCGTGTGATATTTAATTAAAATTACTTACTCCAGCCACATCTGGAGGGCTGTACCATTTCCACCCCGGCCCAGGAACCTGATTTGAAAAGCATTATGAATTTGTACAAAGGCCTTTGGGGCCTAAATGATTTTATACAAATGTACACTTACACATGGTTTTAAGACTGAACAAATCTAGGCAATACCCCCTAACTCAAGTGGTTCCCCATTTGCACCTTAAGAATATCTAGAGGAGTGTATGATTTGCACCCCAGTATATCAGAAGCTGTCTTCTCCCTCCCATCAGAAGATGGGTTTATCAGCTCAAAGTTTTGTAGTGTCCAGTATCCACTTCCCACAGTTTTACATGGGGAATCATTCCCACCCTATCTGGCAATGCCAAGGATTAAGTCAGTACCTTCCCAGGAGAGTAGCTGTGCGGGTGGGGGGGGCAAAGTGAAGACATTGCTGCCACCACCCTCCCCAAATGCCAATTGCCTCTCAAGAAATTTTCCTTCAGTTCCTGCATTGCAGAGAAGGAGACACTGCAAATCACTCCCACCAGGAACTCCTATATCAGCTGTGTTGGCATTCCCCTGATCACTCTGCCTGCTGTCCCTTTGCTTTATTACTATATTATATTATATTTATTGATAACCCAATTTTTCCCCAAGGCTGGGTCCCAAAGTGGCTCACGCTTTTTTTAAAAAAACCCACACAATTAAAACATACAAAAAGTGTACATTAAAACAGAATTAAACTAATTACATTATTAAAACAACATCAAAATATTTAAAAGAATAAAATATACTGAAAAGTATTTATAAACTTTTTTCTTAAAAAAGATGAAAAGCTTTTAGAAACAATTCAATAAACCCATACAGCATCCCCTAGCCTGTTCTTTACAAACTGTCTGTTTTAAAAGCCGGCTTGAATAAGAAAGGTTTTGGCCTGCCACCGGAAGGACAACAAGAGGAGGCCAGATTGGGGAGGGAGCTCCATTGTCTAGGCGGGGTAGCCACCGAAAAGGCCCTTTCTCATGTCCTCACCAACCATACTTGAGATGGTGGTGGGACTGAGAAAAGGATCTCTCCTGAGGATCTTGGGGCCTGGGCCGGTTCATTTTCTTTGGATGTCTAAACTGCATTTCTAAATGTTCAACCAAAGTTTTAAGTTACTACAATACTAGAAATGTGGGGTCCAAAAGAACATTGAGTTGGGGCAAGAACTCTTATTTGTGGAGGGAAAGACCCTCATATTGTCCCCCCGTAACTACACCCCTGAGCCTCCTGGCTGCAACATTGGGGCTCTAGCACTGAAATAATGCCCATATGAAATGACCATAACATTAATTTGGAGATGGGATGAATCCAAAGACATCAAATTGCACTTCTTTGCTCATATTCTCTTTGGTAAGAAGACATTTAGCTCTTAGAGACCACAATGCAGTAACACAGTCCTGACTGAAGGGACCCAATATGGTGTGTAATATTGCTGATCCAAATGTTGTTTTTTTAAGTGTTTTGGCTGGACTTTGGGTGCCGCAGGGCTTGGGGGCGACAGATTTCATCTTTTTGTCTCTGCCAGATTTTTCATGTGTTCCCAGTGGCAGCAGCGGATGCTGTTGGGTTCCTGCCCTGATTTGCATTTGGCTTCAGGATCAGAACTTGGAAAAACTGTCTAGGTTGCCTGGTGGGGGGATTCTGGGAGTTGTAGTCCAAAAAGTAACATTTCCAAGTTCTTTAGAATGAGGTCAGAGACAAGGAACCATTATTCCTTGGCTTCACTTTCACCTTAACATCTTTTGGATAGGAATAGAAGGACATGTGTCCAGCTGGGAAGGAACAGAGCGAGCTGTCAGAATGAATAAAGGAAATGCTGAACTCCCCACTACAGTATTTCCAAATAGTCCCCTCTCCCAATGCCATAGACTAAATTCTGTTGCTTGTTTCAATTGGAGAGGACCACTGAACCAACTGCTGGATGGTAAGCCAAACTTTTATATAAATCCCCTGGATTCAAAAGGCTACTCTAGCAGCTAAATTTACACCACAGACTATAAACTGAGTGGCAACGTTGCGTTGGGTGTTTCAGACCTATTTTAGTATGAACAAGGTTATCTGCCAAAAGGAGAACCAGCATGGTGTAGCGGTTTGAGCCTTGAACTCTGACTCGAGACTAGGGTTCAAATCCCTGCTCAGCCATGGAAACCTACTGGGTGACTTTGGGCAAGTCACACACTCTGTGCCTCAGAAGAAGGCAAAGGCAAACCCACTCTGAACAAATCTTGCCAAGAATACTCCGTGATAGGTTCTCCGTAGGATTGCCAAAAGTTAGAAATAATTGAAGGCTCACAATATGGTCTCTGTTAATGGGTTTGTCTCTCTTCCCAAAGGCCAGGCCATCTGCCGGGGAGGAACCCAGCGACCATGTTACAAGATCATTTACCTCCATGACGCTGGGCGCAGAGTTGGTTTTAAGGAAGCCCTTCAGGCCTGCCGAAGAGATGGAGGAGATCTGGTCAGCATTGAATCAGAGTCGGAGCAAAATCTGATAGAGAAGATGATTGCCAGTGTTTCGGCATCAGATGGTGATTTCTGGATTGGACTGACAAGGGAGGAAGATCCTGACAACAGCACTGAATGCCAGAACTTGTACTCATGGTCTGATGGGAGTTCATCCACATTTCGGTAAGTCGACATTAACCAATGCAGGAAGAGATTTTCCCTAAAGAAATTAACAAGTCAAATAAGAGCAAGAGAGATGGTCTGTGGGTTTTTAAAATCCAGCTTCCTTGAGAACCTCTCTTGGTGATTGTGGCTGAGTCTTGCTTGCCTCCCTTAGACATGCCTGCATAGCACGTATTTTAGAAACAGGGCATATTTTGGTCACTCAGTTGGGTTTGTCCTACAGGTTGAGAATCCCTTATCTGGAAATTCAAAATCTGAAATACTCCAAAATACAAAATTGTCCACATGGGTGGCTAAGATAGTGATACCTTTGCTTTCTGATGGTTCAGGGCACACAAACTTTGTTTCATGCATGCAATTATTAGAAATATTGTGTATAAAATTAGCTTCAGGCTACCAAGGTATATATGAAACATAAATAAATTTCGTGTTTAGACTTGGATCCAAGATATTTTGTTATGTAAATGTAAATATTCCAAAATTCCCCCCCCCCAAAAAAACCCTGAAATCCAGAACACTTCAGTCCCAAGCATTTTGGATAAGGGATACTCAACCAGTATTGAGTTTTTCTGTCTGGCCGCACTGCTGACTAGGATGTTGGGAGATATGAGAAAATGTGGCAGCATATGTACAATCATTGAGTTGGGACATATCCCCAAGGATAATCTAGCCCAATTCCTGCCACATCAGACGTCCAAAGCTAAAAGCTAAACATCCTGACAGGTGGCTATCCAGTAGAAATGTTCTTGTAAGAGTTGGCCTTTCCAACACACCCTAGTAGTGGACTGCCATGAACATACCAATATCTGTCACGGTCCTTATTTCATGACACCGTTATTGCTTAACGTTTCCTAAGAAGCATTGGTAATTTGGAATTGGTACACTGGTGCTGCTGACCATACACAGAGAGTCATCCAGGGATACAGAAGTAAATGGACTATTGTAGAGAGCCAACATAGTATGGTGGTTTGAGTGATGGGCTAGGACTCTAGGAGACCCATGTTCAGCTATCCACTCAGCCATGGAAATCAACTGAGTGACCTTGGGCAACCCATACTCTCTCAGCCTTAGAAGAAGCCAATGGTTTTAATTGTTTTAAATTGTATGATGTATTTTATTTGATGTTTTTGTGAGCCACCTTGGGTCCCATTCTGGGAGAAAGGCGACATATACAGTAAATTAAATAAACAAACAAAGCTTCTTTGAATAAAATTTGCCAAGTAGACCCTTGTGGAGGGTCCCCATAAGTCAGAGTTGACTTGAAGGCACATAACAACAACAACAGCATGCTAGTACCCTCAACAACAAAAATTATGATAAGAAAGAAAGCAGAAGAGGCTTAAGGTCATGTTTGTTTAGCTGTTTGGTAGGACCACTCATTTTTTACCTTCTCCCTGATCAAAGCTGGGGCAGTCACTGGGAATTGAATTCTCTTGTAAATTTACACTTCTATAACTACTTTTTCTGATGTTGCACAAGAAGCTATCCAGGACCTCCTTACACAAGTTTTTCCCAGGCTATGTAACAGTTATGTAATCTAATGGTGTCTGCAATGGGTAATAGTGTCCAATATGCCTGCAACCTCAATGAAACATAGAACTGCCAGGTGAAATAAGTCCCTTTAATGATTGCATTGAAGAGGGAATTTTAGTAGGTGTTGCTTGCATGACAAGCAACATCTGCAGAAATTTCCTGGTCTATACAGCTATTAAAGGGACAGGAGCCCTCTCCCTTATTTCACCTGGCAACCTTAATCAGACATGAACAAATAGAGAAAGTGGAGAGCCAAAGGTTTTTCTAATGGATTTGCTTCATTCCACGTTTCTCTGCTCAGAGAAATGTCCTTAAAAAGGGGGGAAATTGATCATGACAGCAGCAGGGAGAAAACAATATGATGGTTTTGCTTTGTTTTGGTAGAAACTGGTATGCCGATGAACCATCCTGTGGAAGTGAAATCTGTGTCGTGATGTATCATCAGCCTTCGGCACCTGCTGGCGATGGGGGCCCTTACATGTTTCAGTGGAATGATGACAGATGCAACATGAGGAACAACTTCATCTGCAAATATGCGCAGGGTAACATTGTGCAACGTAGTGCAGAGGTTGTCCGGCTATGGTGGTGAATAAATCACATATCCCAGAGATAATGAACATCTGTGAATGTGTCGCAGAAGAACAATACTGTACAAGTATACCTCAGTTAACAAAGTAGATGTGTTCCTGAGCATGACTTCTTTAACAGAAAATTTGGCACCAGAGTCAGAAAAAACATGGTAAGAACAGGAATAGGCTCCTTTGTTGCTGTGTGCCTTCAAGCTGTTTCTGACTTATGGCGACTAAGGTGAACCTTTCACAGGGTTTTCTTGGCAAGATTTGTTCAGAGGGGGTTTGCCATTGCCTTTCACTGAATTGGTTGCTACACCATTAAAAATGAAGAACAGTTCAACATGTTTCAGCATACTTTTTATCCACACACGATGGTCCAAAAATTAGGGGATAATTGAAGACACAAAAGGTAAAAAAATCTGGCCAAGTGGATTTATCCATTTTGTGTGTCTCTGGAGCTGCAAGATGGTTATTGCAAGCTCTGCGAAGAATAGAGGTGTTAATATATCATCTTTCCACTCACTAGGATGCATAGTTAATGGTTTTCTCTCCACCACTCCCCCTGACTATCTTATGGTGGACGCTAGACATGGTTTAGAGCAGTGCTCCTCAAAGTGGTGGTCCCCAGACAGGTGCCGGTCTCCAAACCATTGGCTGCCAGTCCTCACTGAATTTCTAGGAGCCAATGGGTACAAAAGTAATTGCCACTCCCCCCACATCAGATAGCTTGAGAAGCATTGATTTAGAGCACAGAAATGGAGCAATACAGAACCATCTCTGTACCTACAAATCTGGACAATTGCTGAAATTCCCTCTTCTACACAACCATTAAAATAACAGGAGCAGTGTGTCAGCAGCCTGAGTCAACTTGAAGGCACTTTACAAACCATGACAACTGAAGATATAATTGCATTCTGTGTTAGACTCAGCTCCCCCTGCATTTCCCAAGATGGGAGTTAATTAAACAAATGTTCTAAATTTTTAATGAATGAATGAATACATTTATTATGGTCACAGACTAATAAATGTGATACAAACAGAATAACACAGTTAAAGAAAGAATGAAGATAATTTTTGCAGAGGAACTGAAATGAAGTTCCATCTACTTCCTAATTTGTATGGAAACTAGAAAGGATTTAGCTACCCTACTCAACAGAAATAGAGTAATCAATAAAACAGAAAGTTTTTAGGGGTTTGGAGGTTCTTTTAAGTAGAGTTTTTAATAGAGAAGGAATCCACTTCTCTTAGGTTTTGTTATAGCCACCACAGCAGTACAGCAGCTCATGAGTAACAAAGCCTTAACTACGTTCCCCAAAGGCAGTATTGCTCACTAAGTGGCATTATTTGGCAGTTATGAGAGCAGAGAGCAAAATATTAAAAGAAGGGGTATAAAAATCCCATAATGTATTTGTAAATAGTTAACATCCAAAAATATGAAGCTCTGCCAAGTCCATAATGTGAAATGTTACTTACAGATAATGGAGAGCCAAACTTCCCAGCTGCAGTTCCCCAAAGATCTATTAATCCTTTAAGTTCAAAGATTCAGAGTTTACCACTTGCTCAATATCATGATTGTGTAAAGGCAATTTCAAGACTGAAATTCCATTAACATTAAGTGTAAACATTGATCATCTGTATGATTTCCCTATAGATAAGGGCCAGGACAAAAGAAGGGAAAAGAACCCACTCCTCTTATTGTGCTACGTATGGTCCATTGTGTATTCTTCATATAATGAAGAATGAGTGCACAGAGACAAAATAACCACCCACAGAGAAATAGTTGCTGAGCTTCCTTCTCAAGCCAAAAGCAAAAGCCATCCAAGGTGAGCTAATCAGTAAGCAGGTGATTATTATTCACATAAAATGAATCTGATGAAGACAATGGAATTCGTGTACCAGTTGCTTTAAAGACAAAGCGGCCAAGTCCCTGCCTAAAGGAACTTGCAAACTTGGAATGGCCACAAGGGGAAGAACAGAGGAAGGGGACAAAAATGGAAGCAGTAAAGAATATGCAATTATTTAGAGCCATTTTAGGGGAGACAGGTAAACTATCCATTTAATAAATAGAATAATATACAAATAATTCATTGCTCTTACATGAATTTAAGCCTGTATTACTAGATTATAAGGCAGGGGTAGGCCTAAATACCCTAAAGGCACCAGATCCGATCTGATCTTGCAAGCTAAGCAGGGTCAGACCTGGTTAGTACTTGGAAGGGATACTGCCAACAAATACCAGGTACTGTAGGATATATTTCAGAGGAGGAAATGGCAAAACCACCTCTAGGATTCCTTGCCTACAAAAACCCCATGAAGTTCATGAGGTTGCCATAAGTCCACAGGTGACTTGGAGGCACACACATACAGGCAACTGCAGCAGAGCAGGGGGGCAGTTTTTGCCCTTGCACATATGATGGACCACCACAAAATGAAAGTAAAAGGAAGACAACACTTCCCATCACTTCTAATGTTTTGCTTTGATTTTTGGCTGATTTGGGGCCATCTCTTCCAGGAGACAAAGGGACATGGAAAGGTGGTTATTTGCTCTGAATTTGCCATATACTGTTCTCCTTTCATATTTGCTGGGGTTTGGTTCCAGGACCCCCTGTAGATACCAAAATCCGTGAATACTCAAGTTCCATTATATGCAATGGCATAGCAAAATGGTGTCCTTTATCTAAGATGGCAAAATCAAGGTTTGCTTTTTGGATTGTTATTTTTTAAAGAATATTTTCAAGCTGTGAATAATAAATCCGTGGATACCAAATCCGTGGATACAGAGGGACAACTGTATAAGAGTTACAGTAGAATAATTCCCTGATGCTATCCATCTAGAGTGGGAATGGATAACTGCACCAGGTCCAGTAATTGATTTATTGATTTATATCGATTTATCCATTTATTTCCTGTCTTTTTTCCAGTCTGGGACTCAAGGCAGCTTACAACAGTTGAGACAAACGTGACTAAATATTTACCTCACAGAAAAGTCAAAATGTAATTAAACTACCAATAACATTACAACCAATGAAAAACAAGCCTTTAAAACACAGAGACAATACAGCACAATATTCAAGACCTGTTCCACCTGAGCAGTCAATCCTCAAAGGTCTTCTCCTGCCTTGGGAAAAGTAAAAGGGGGGTGCCAGGTTAATCATTCCAGGAAGAGAACTCCTGGGAGTAGCCACCAAGAAGGCCCTCTCATGTTCTCACCTGAGATACCATGAGGGTGGTGGCACAGAGAGAAGGGCCACATGCCAAAAGTGCCAGCCTGTCTCTCCAAACAGAAGTAAGCCAAAGCCCACTTGTGGATTTGGGAGAAAAATGTACACTTGGAGCCCCATATCCTCCGCAGAACCAGTATCCGTGGTTTCAGCTATCTGTGGGACACAAAGCAGGAACATATACCATAAGAGGCTTCCAAGAAAATGCCTAGAGAGGCATCCTCTTTAGACATCTTCTAGGTCCTCCTATGCAACTCTATGGTATTTTTAACCAGGAGTCCCATTATTTTAATAGGGGTTCACTGTTATCCCTGGTTTCTGGTATCCACGGTAAGTCCAGAACCAACCCCCCATGCATATGGGGGTCTGACTGTATTTTACATTTCTGTTGAACGGTACAGGTTGGCTTTCTCCATTCCTTCACCTTGAAAGGGAAGCTGCTTGTGGAAGGTCTGTGCTTTTCAATACCTCCCCAAGGGACACTGACAGAGGAGTAACTTCTCTTTAGAAGCAAAGCCCTTGAGAGTAACTTCTGTTATTGCCAGCCCATTCATGCACACACATGTGAACACATGCACAGATCCACATCAGTGCAACAGGCACAGTGTTGCAGTGATGTTAACTAGAGCAATATTTAGCCTAGCATGACATCTTGAATGTGTACTTGTACAATCTGCAGTAGCCTCAGATAAGCAAAGAGCTTTGGATTCCTGGTCATCAACACTGGATGACTGGGGTTTTTCCACTCACCACGTTGGCTTTAATGTTGCTTCTGTAACCAAAACTGTACTGTTGTTTTCCTTGCAGAAAAAACAACAGTTGCCCCAGAAATGAATGCTTCTCTAGCAGGTAATTTTTAATTATTTAAAAAATGTATTAAAATATTTATGTTGTTGTTGTGTGCCTTCCAAGTTGTTTCCAACCTATGGCAACCCTAAGGTGAGCCTATCATGGGGATTTCTTGGCAAGATTTGTTTGGGGGGGGGGGGCTTTGCCTTCCTCTGAGGCTGAGAGGGTGACTTGCCCAGTGGGTTTCCATGACCAAGTGGGGAATCGAATCCAGGTCTCCAGGATCCCAGTCCAGCGCTCAAACCACTACACCACACTGGCTCTCTTTATATCGCATCCTATATCTGCAGATCTCAGGGCAGTGTACAATTAAAATCAGTTTAGAACAGTTTTACATTGGCAAAATATATGCAAGGCATACCAAATATTCAGAGTTTGTCTGCTAGTGTGTTTGAAAACAATCTAAACCTGATACCAATAAGTCATTGGCCCAGATAAATAGAGAAGGAAGGCAAATCTTTGTCCATATGAAACCCAGATGATGAAGATGTGACTCTTATACTAATAAATAGGTCTTGCTGCCCTTTATTGAGTCAGATGATTGATCCTTCTAACCAAGGGCAGAGACTGGATGTATTTCTTAAAGATCTCATAAGAAGAGTGTTTCCAACACATCCTTGTTTAACTGCAGGGACAAAGCAGTCAGCCTGGTGCCTTCAACAATGCAAAACCCCTGTTCTATTACCATCCAGGCAACTGAGGCTTCCATGTCTGTGGGGTGATGAAACTGCTCACACTTTTACTGGAATTTCAAAGGAGCTATCCAAGGTGATGAGTCTGTTTGGAGGATATCACCAAAATATGTTCAACTCCTTTAAAAACCAGAGCAAACTCATTGGACATGGAAACCACCACCCGTAGGCATACTAAAGAAACCTTGGAGTGGGAGTATGCCAGCAGTGACCCATGACCAAAAACCAAAAGTAGGCCTAGCTGCCCCTCTCTTACGTACACACCATTCTCTTTCACACATTCATACTGTCCATCTCAGTCATGCACACACCATATCACACACATGCATCTTTGCAGCTCTTCTCCCACAGCTGATTGATACAGATTAGGTGAGGGGAAAGGCATATTTCTTTTCTCGGCACACAGCAAGTGAAAAGCTCTTATCTCTAATTGTCTATGGATTGGAGATAAGAGCTTTTCCATGCCTGGGAAGAGGAGGAAAGACCTGGGAAAGAATGCTGCAGACCAAACTGGGAATTCCTGGGGGTTGGACATTCCCCATACTGGTCATAGAGCCTTCCTATAAATGTTAAGGGCTTCTCCCTTTAAATGTTTAATAATCTAAGTAGAGTTTTTATATTATTGAAACAGTTCCCTGTAATGTTAACACTTAGATTTCTTTCTCAGTGGTTGTCACAGAGTCCTTAACACTCACATCTGCAGAAGTACCCATTCAAGAAGATATAACAAATAAAACTCTCAAAGAAGCCAAAGGTAGACTGTGTACACCATCATTTCTCTCTTTCATTGCCATAGATTGTAACAAGGCAAAGGATTTTCTGGAGAACACAATGAATGCTTCTTTTCTACTTAGCAGAGATAGATAAAGTATACTGCTATGTGTGTTCATTGGCTAGAATCCTGTTGGTGACTTACACATGCATAAGTTGCCCTCGGGGAAGGGGTTGGACATTTTTGTCCGATGTGGGACAAGCTCATTCATTTCAAGGTTGAGGAAGTAGAGTTGCACATATTATGCCATTGCACATACAGCTGTGCATGGATGTAGTATGTAGTAGTTGATGTAGTATGATGAACAGGCACATTTAGTTGTGCAGCATTGTCTTTCAACACAAGTGTTGCTTAGCACAATCAATGCATACATCCACAAGTGGAGATTTACATGATGGAACCCCAATGTAGTATCTCCCTCATTGGGTGGCATCCTGCTAATGACAGATGTGCATGTAAGTGTGGATTATATGCACATATGGCTCTTTTTGGACAGTGTGCAGGGGGCTATTATCTTTCCCTTTCTGACCTGTTTAAAACCTCCCTTCCCCCACAGAGGTCAATTCCCAGGCAGGGCTGCTGCTGCTTAGGGAAGGGGAAGGGAGAAAGGGAGAAAGCAATTCAGACATTGAAGATGCAGTTGGTCTGGGCTCCAAGGGAAGGGGAAAATACTATTTTACCCTCTTTCTCTCCCGCCACTGAGCTGAGACCAGTTGCTTCTTCATCATCTGAATTGCCTCTCCTCTCCCTCCCTTCCCACTGGTAAGCAGCAACAAAGGACCCAAGGGATTGACAGCTGTCATAGCAGGATGAGGACATGGAAGTGCACAGACAGAGAATTATGCTTTGCCTCGTCAATGTAGGATCTCAGCCGTTACATTCTATATTGGGTTGCTAATCTTCCCCCACTCCTGTTGCTCCAAAACTGAAATGGAACGTCAGAGTTTTTCACAGAAAAAAATAGGAGCTCAGTAACTGCATGGAAAGATAATGCCTTATCCCCCCCCCCTTCCCACTAAACATCAAAATCTGATCTTTTCTGCTGCAGAACCTGTTTGGAACCTTGTGTACATCTTAGTGCCCAGCATTCCTGCTCTGCTGCTCCTCTTGGTCATTACAGGCATATTCTGTTTTTGGCTTTATGCAAAGAGGTAAGCTATAATACTCTATAAAGTATGAGGTCTTACAATAATGTCATAGTTAGAATCTGACCAACATCAAAAATGGACTGAGCCTGTTTCAAGCAAAAGGGAGACACAACAGGATGTTGAACAAAATTGGGAGAAGGGATTTGTTGTTACTTATGAACCAGACTGATGTACAACCTTCTGACACTTGTAGGCTGATGTTGTGGTGTGTAAATATCAGCAACTCTCAACCAAGACAGGAGGGTATGTGTGTGGATGGACAAAAAAATGCGTCCGAGTCATTTTTGTAACACTGAGTACATTCCATTATCTGTTTTTCTGCTTCTGATCCTGTTGCCATGTAAGTTTACGCCAATTTGTTTTTAGATTTACAAGGTCACTTTGTAAACTCAGTTTTTATTCAAGGTATAATTTTATTAATCACACACCGTTCAAGTGGATGGGTATTGTATGGGTATATGAGCTAGTAAGGCATGGAGGGATGAAGATAATTGACACATGTGCTGAAGATGGCTTTCTGTCCACATATGAGCAAAGTAGCCCCCTGGGATCCTCTTCTGAATTCTATATTAATTTGAAATTCAAAATAATTTAGAAAGTATGGGAGAAATTCTTACACTGTTTCAGCACCTTGGCCAGCACCCAGTTCCTGCATTGTCTTGAGATCCTGCTGCTATTAATGTTCAGACGTTCTTCCTGTGGCTAGCTTGTCTGTTTCCAGGATCAAATCCTACTTCTGGATAAAGGAAGGAGGTTAATTTCTTGGCTCCTATTATATTTTGTTGTTGTTATGTGCCTTCAAGTCAACTTATAGTCACCCTATCCTACAGTTCTCTTGACCAGATGTCGTATTCAAAGGAGGTTTGCCATTGTGTTCCTCTTAGTCTGGGAGAGCGTGACATGCTGAAGGTCATCCAGTGGGTGATTTCCACCCTGATTTCCTGGAGTCCTACTGAGCCAGCTTCATGTAGTAGTTTCAGTGTTGGACTGGGATTCAGGGAGACCAGGATTCAAAGTCTTGCTGGGCCACGGAAACCCACTGGGTGACCTTGGGTGAATCAACTCTCTTTGATTCAGAGAAAGGCAAGGACAAACCCCATCTGAACAAATCTTGCCAAAAAAAACCCTGTGATAGGTTTAGGGTCACCATAAGTCAGAAGTGAGTTGAAGGCACAGCAGCAATAACAACTCTCAGTATCCTAGTCCAGCTCTCAAACTGCTACACCATGCTGGGTTTCTGCCAAGATCAGGAGAGGACATGTTCAGTGTACGAGTTATATAGTGAGTGAGCCATATGTGACGTATCCTCATGCAGCTACCAATTCTATATCATCATCATTTTTAAATTGTGAATTTTAAACTATGAATTTTAAATATGGATTATTTTAATAGGTCTTTGTTTTATTTTTTTTTAAACTAAGTTAATGCATTTTAACTGAAGTGTGTTCTTAACTGATGTTGTATGTTGGTCTGTTGTTGTTTCCTGCCTTGATGCATGGGGAGAGCAGGGTAAGAAATAAACATTTTCATCATCATCATCATCATCATCATCATCATCATGTTTTAATAGCAGCTTTATCTGCTGTGGCATCATTACGTCAGCTTCTTGCTAAGGAAGGATGGCATGCAATAGCAGAAGATAGAAGGAATTTAATATCTTTTATTTCTTTCTCTGCTAAGGAGACAGGAGCAAACAGAGATGAGCGTGAAGGAACAGGATGCCTGGGTATCCCCAAAGAGGCAGAAGAGCCCCAGTTTGGAGATATACAATGTAATTAGAGAACAGTCAGAAGCTGATCTTGCTGGGACCAGACCAGACATTAAGAACTCCTCTTTCCGGGTCCGCTCTGGAGGAGATACTCCTGATGATCTTTCTGGAGACTATGACAATATGGCTGTCAATGCTTCAGAAAGTGGCTTTGTGACGTTGGCTAGCACTGAGAGTGGATTTGTCACCAATGATATCTATGAGTTGTGTAATGACAGAGTGGGGCGAAGCAAAGAATCCGCCTGGGTAGAAAATGAAATCTATGGATATTGAAGAAGGTGTTTGGCATACCAATCAAAACAATCAATTTCAACCCCAAATCTGGCACATATGCAAACATATCCTCAGTATGCAAAGGAATGTGTTTTGCCTTTGGCAATGATTGTGTTTTTATAATAAGGGTGTGCTTTTTCTTTTTTAAATTCCTGAAAGTGGAACATGAGAGAACGTACCTTTACATATGTATGGGGAACTCTTATTCAACCAAGGAAAATGGCCTTGTATGATCATGATTCCATTCCTTGACAGATCTATATCACCACATCTGCAACTTGACAATATTCCACAGCCGGGACAATATTTCTGCAATTTAACAACGTATACTTAAATCATTTTTTTTTAAAGCTAATTGCCTGATCCCAGATGGTATTTGTAAATTGTTATGATGTTCTTCCCTCAGTTCTAGAGCTAAAAATACTACAGGTGTAGGCAAGCTATCTCTATCACCACCTGGTTTTTGCCGACTGGCTAGTTCCCATCTATTTTGTCATTCTGAGAATCAACTATTTTCCACCAAGAGGAGTTTTTGTTTTCTGCTCCACTTATCTATCCAGCTTATTTTTGGAAGAAGCAGTTAGCTTCCTATACCTAGTCCTCCTAACACATGACATGGAAATAAATACCATCAGAAGCAATAAAAAGTTAAGGGCATTGGATGCAACATATAAAACCAAACTGATTCAAAGAACATGAAATATGAAGAACTTGCGAAGTCTAGTAAGTGATTATGATAGGAATGGCTTCATTCCATTCCTTTGCAAAGATGTTGCTGAAGGAGCGGAGGGGAAAACACCATCACACACCCCTGCATCTGAAAGAGATCTTGCCAAGAAGGCCTTTTTAAGATGGCACTAGTATTTCATGCTGGTGTGTAATAGACTTCTGTGTCAGGTTCAGTCATATGAGTTGGTGGCAAGATAAAACACCAGTCACTTTGTTCAAATCTAGAGGAAACAGGTGACCAGGTGCTGTCCGATTGTCAGCTGTTTTACGCTTTATAATGCTGGCAAGCATGTTGGAGACCAGCGCAGCTGTTTTCCTAGGAGTCCCAATGTGGATGGGATTGCCATAAAAGGTTAGTGAATGCAGTGTGGACTGAAATACATTTAGCACATTTTGTAATAAATCTGTTATGGTAGATGACAATGTTGATGTGTTACCGTGTCATCTTAGGGCTGACTTAAATGTACAGTCCAGAAATCAGAGACAGTCTCTCTTAGATAATTTTTTTTAAATGTTAAATGGAACCAGTGGGGAGCAGGCAGCAATTCAGATCAGGACCACTATGTGGGAGGAGGGATTTACTTTCACTTTTAATTCAAGAGGACTTCAAAATACGTTTATGGCCTGATCCTAGATGTTTTATGGTGTAAAACCAACACTTCCCTTCTTAAAGCTCACCTTTAGAAAACATCCTCACTTTGAATGGCTAATTAAAAGCCTGCTTTTATCCACTGTTTGTAACTTTGTACTGAATTCTGTTCACGTTTATAACATAGGGAAGGCATGAGTTTGGCAAGAACTTAAGAAGCTTTTTTTATTATTATTTGTGCATATATGTGTTGGGCTAGTGGTGAATTCTTCGGTATGGAGGATAGGAAGTAAGGCTTTGTGTGTATTAATCCTCTTTTCTTATTAGCATTTCTTGTTCCTTTGGTGTTTTACAGTACAACTTTGAAAGGATTCTTAAGTGACTGTAAGAAGTTTAGCCAAAGCCACATGCACAATGGATGGAGGTAGCTAAAAGCAAAGGTGACCAAAGTCTTCATGAGGAATTTTCTTCTGAGATTAGCATTCAAATCCTGGTTTCTACGGGAAAAATGGTGTACTTAAGAGGGATGAACTCCCAGTCATAAGAAATTATGCTTCTATGGCATCAAATGTTAAATACATTATCCTTTGAGTTCAGTAGTTTGAAGATTTCAACTTTGATCTGGAAATGTTCCAAGCCTGACCAGACCTCACTCAAAGTCAAGAAAAGTTCTGATTTCTATTTCTTGGAAGCACAATACAAGATGGAGAAAAGCAGATACAGGTTTCAAAATACATAATAAAAAGATCGTCTTCTTCGTATTTCAGTGAGTTTCTACTTTGGACAATACTGGCAAGCCAACACTGGAAAAAGGAATAAAGAGACCCATGCCTATAAGCAACACATAATTTCTGATTGCACCATGTTGTCGAAAGCTGTCTTGTTACATTCACATTGCCTTTGCATTCATTGTATACCATGTGTTCAGATTTTCATACTAGAATGTCTGCAATTTTTAATCTGTGTGTCGCAGCTCCTTACTCTACACATCCAGGGGGAAGCTGTGAGTCAAAATAAGACAGAGAAGTATTTCTGTTTATCCTGGGGTTTTTTTGTCATGTGATAGAGGAAAGACAGGAAGCACTTGCTTTGTTACAGCAGCAAACTACTATCATATGCTGGGTCAGTACCTATTACAGGAGATAACAGATCCTGTGGTAAAGCAATGGGGTGATTTGAAGGCAATGGCAGGAACCTGAGGAAGGGATTAGCTAAGAAGACAGAAAGGGATGCTTGAGGAGATGGTAGGCTTAAGGTCAATAGGTCAAGGGCCTGCCTAGGGAAATGAGAGTTTATCCAGATACCTTCTCTGACTGTAACATTTTGAGTAATGTGCATGTGGGAAGGTGTGTTTTTTTTTCCTTTCCCCTTTGGGTACAGTTTAGCACACCATTGCTGTCAAGGAATTTGACTTGTTCTCCAAAAACTTCTTTGCACGACATGATTTGCAGACTTGGGATAACTGGCAAACATGTTGTATACAGGACACAGGACAGCATTTGTTTCCGTGGATAGAAACATGCACTATCCCAATATCCAGTCATGAGGATCACATATGAGGGTAGTTCTCTGTCCAGAGGATGAAGGTTGGGCTTTGAGATGGTTACTGTTTGCAGGACCCTGGGACTGAGAATCCTGTGGCTTTGCAGATGTTGTTGGACTGCAACTCCCAGCTGCTGCAGCCAACATAGCCAATGGTCTAGATGATTTTTAGGTACATTCCAGTTTCATTATTGACAAAACATTATTGCCTACTGGTGTAATTTCTGGAAACACCCACAGCATTCTCTTTGGATTTGAGTTTATTCTCACATTATTGTATTGTAGGCATTGGTATTGCATTGTTGTCATGTTTCTCTTATGCATGTCCAAATGCAACCATGTGTGTCACTTAAAAGAAATAAAACTTGTTTTGTTGGAGAGCAGATTGCTGGGATATAGTCACATATTAAGATAAGAAGGATTCTTTAACATTTGCACAGTAACTGCTTCAATGTGCCAAGTCCTGATCTTCCCTCAATTAGTTCCAGTGTGGGAGCTTCTTCCATTGATGATTATTGTTTTTGATTTGTGGTGACACAGTTCCCTATGCAAGCCAGGACTTGATGTTACAGTGGGCAAGGGATAAATAATGGATGTATCATAAAACCCTGTGATGCTTAAAAGCACCCCAGTTCATCACAAATAACACTCCAAATGAACAGCTGCCAAGGGGTAGCTAGTTGAATGATAACCCTTGGTTGTTTTCTATCTCCCCACCCCCTGCTATTCTAACTGTACATTTAATTTAGAGTTATGTGCATTTGTAGTTGTTGTCTGGTAGGGGGGGGAGGTTCAGTTGGTATCTCTTAAAATGTTGAGCATTCTCCTCAACATTTCTTTTTTTAGCAAGTCATGGAATTTCCGTTTTAAAATAACTTCCTGTATTATGAGTTACTCTTCATTGCGATGTGGACAGACATGAAAACACAGTTTTAAAAGGACTGTGAGAAATGCATGGTGCACTTTGTTGGGGCTACAATGGATCCAAGTTTGTATGCTGCTTTTTAGTTCGAGGGGGGTTTCCCTTCTGCTTGCCTGAAGATAAAGTAATTACCCACACCCCATCTTACTCTGAATGCGGTTAGCAGCCAAGACTTACAAAGTGCCTGGATGCTCATTATATACTGGCATAGTTAATGCAGTGCTTGGAGTTTCATTTCCGTTTGCATGAAAGAGAGCTAAACTTCATGATCAAATTAAAACCAATACCCAGAAACCACCAGGAAGCTGAGGTACACCAAATCCTTTGGAAGAATGTACAGCATGGGAGTGAAACAACCATAACAGTGGATGCAGGACATTGATGATCTTACTTTGTCAGAATACTCCCTTCAGACTGTCAGTTTTCTGGAATGGAGTGCTATCACTTTGCAATCATGGTCATATTTTTCCATCCTAGTCACTGAACTTCATCCATCTGTTGGTCAGAGTGTTCCTGCAGGTTCGTCTTTCCTAGTCTGCGCTCTTGAAAAATACTGGCTGGCTAGATCTGCCAAGGTGCCAAACTCCAGAAAATTGTGACCATATGGATATGGGGCTTCGGAGCCATACAAATAACTTCAAGCAGTCTGAACTATGCTAAGCAACGGCTGTCAAGTGGCACCAAGGAAGTGG
The DNA here is from genome assembly GCA_030847615.1 of Gambelia wislizenii. Classification (NCBI taxonomy): domain Eukaryota; kingdom Metazoa; phylum Chordata; class Lepidosauria; order Squamata; family Crotaphytidae; genus Gambelia; species Gambelia wislizenii. Next base: position 40,606,961 of record JAUMIR010000007.1, read on the forward strand.
TAGCCAGTTGAGTGATAGCCCTTGGCTGTCTTCCCAAATCCTTGCTGTACTAATTGTACATTTTGTGAAACAGTTGGATGCATTTGCTCTTTTGTTGCTTTTTAAAAAAGATATTTTAATCCTCTCTCATCAACATTTCTTCTTAGCAAGCTCAAGATCATCTGTTACTAGTTTAGGAAAAGAGGAAACAAGAGCTGTTCTAGGAAAAACCATGGCTCCAACCCTTGTGTGTCTTAGTAATCACTTTCAAAGTGGGATGCCAGCATTTTTAGACAGTGCTTGTGACTGTCTGTGTGCTGGTGGCTGTGCAAAGATCAAGTCAGACATTTTACACAACCTTTGTGGAGTGTGATTACCAACATGACCTTTTCCAAAGATTTGTGTTTTTTTTTCATAGACATGCAGTCTTGAAAATGTTAGTACATTTCATAATTGCAGTAATGAAACCCCTTTCATTGTGAGTGTGAGGCAAACAGAAGAGACAGATGCTCTATATATTATATTGACCCTTGGCAGGAGACTGGAACAGAGTTCCAGTTCATTCAGATATGTGTCAGATTGCTGCTCATTTACTGTGCCGCATGGAATTTTGTGTCAAGCAAAGAAGACCAAGTCTGGTCCTGTCTTTATAGCCCTGTCCTGAATTTAATTTCTTGATCATGCTAGTAGGTTACAAAGGAAACGAACTCAGCAATGTCTTTTCAAATACATGAACAAAACACCTCTGTGGTGAGTACTGTTCAGCACACACATCCCTGCCATTAATCAGTAGATTATTAATTGATTATTTGTTAGATCTCTCTCTCTCTCTCTGGCTTTTCTTCGCAAACGAAGATTCAGGAAGGACTCATCCCGCGCCTTCTGCAAGCGCGCTGATGACTAAAAAGGCCAATCCGAGATAAACAAGTCCGGTTGCAAAAAGCGCAGCAGAAGGTCTCCTTGGGTGATGTTTTTGGGTTGTGATTCTTTCTGCGTTGTCGTTTCTCTTCAAGACTTGTTCGTCGTGAGTTCTCAAATAAGGCTGCAGCATTGTGGATATTGCGTCTCCATGCCTCCCGATGTGAGGCCAGGGCGGACCACTGTTGGTGATCAATTTGGCCAAGCCTGAGATGTTGTTTCAGGGAGTCTTTGTATCGCTTTTTTGGAGCGCCCCTCTTACGCTGACCCGTGGCGAGTTCACCGTAGAGTAGTATTTTTGGGAGGCGATGGTCCTCCATCCTAGAAACGTGCCCTGCCCAGCGCAGCTGTGTTCTCAATATCATGGCCTCAATGCTGGTGATCCCTGCTTGTTCAAGGACAGCAACATTCGTCACATAGTTTGGTAAAACTAGGATTGCTAGGTCAAGTAAGGGACAGGGCTCCTGTCTCCTTAACGTTTGTGTAAAAGAGGGAATCTCAACACTTGCTGAAATTCCCATTTCTGTAAAACCCTCAAAGAAACAGGAGCCTTGTTCCTTATTTCACTTGACAACCCAAGTGGTAAAATCAATATATCAGGGGGATAGGTTTATGGAAGAAGTAAGGAAAAAGCAGGGTGGATCAGCAGAGGTTCTGAGAAGAAAAGTGGGTCTTGAAAAGAGGTTTGGAGGGGGAGATGGCAATAGTTCAACCTGTTTTAACAGAGAAGGTTTGGGAGTATAGAGAAGCAGCGACAGAAGAAAAGAAAAGAAAGTGGGATGATAGAATGACCTGAAACCAAAGTGACAATGGCTGTATTACGATAGAAAATGGTGTCTATCAGAAACTTGGGCCAATCGTAGTGCATGTTTTCTCTCTGGATAGGAAAAATGGGTGATTTCAGGTACTCCAAGCTTTTGCTACAATGGGTTTCTAACGTTTATATATTACAGTACTTGCTCTTGTGAAGATGGTGAACTAAGTAGTTTGGGACAACATTTTTGTACTGAAAGGATGTTCTGATAAATTTCCTGAAGATTTTCTCTTTTTGTGTGGGGGGGTGTCCCTTTGAGCTACTGATTAATTTCAACATACGCTCCCCTAACCACAATTTTACTAACTTCAAAATGAGATAATTTTGGAAGGCCATTGTTTGCTTAGCCTGAAAAGCTCTGGTGAACAAGAAGCACAAAGTTACACTAGAGGGCGTGTGTGTTTTATGTTTGACATAGTACGAGCCATCATTTTTTCAGTATTATTTTTTTATAGAGAGAGAAAAGGTCATACTCGTGACCGTTACAGAGTTCTGGATAGCAGAATTGTGAGTGTGTGCAGAAAGAAAGTTCTGGAGGGTATTATTAAAACCACCCGTGGAAAGGAGGCCACAGTCTCTCATTTTATTTTATTTTTTCTTATGGAAAAACTGTTGCAGGCTTAATTGATTTGATCTTCCTTATTTACTGAACTGTAATTCCCCACAGTCACAAGAAGAGATACACCAATGAAAAACATTTCACATAACCTTTTGAAGAAGGGTACCACATTCTGGTCCCTGATTTTGAGCACATAGGGTAGCTGCCTTTAAAGGGTCATCAGACAGAAGCAGATGATTCTGAAAGACAAAGCCTACAAGATGAATTTGGGGCTGGGGGCTTTTGCAGGAATTTTCCAAAGTCATTTTGGCAGCATGAAGGAATAATTACACCGACCCCTGAATGAATCAACTACTGCAGTGATCTATGAGAGGGGATAATGAATGGGCTTATGAACAGAGCAGACCATCACTAGCATATCATATAGCCTTACAGAAACTATTCTTAGCTTGCTCTTGCTTACATCAACCATCTCAGAAGGGGTGGAAGGCTGACTAATTCCATTCAGCAGCTCTTCATCCACCGGAATGGATAAATATGGAAGGCAGTAAAGCATCTGTTAGCCATAACAGAGTAAGTCATCTCTGACAGAAGTGTCCAAATTAAAAAAAATAATAATAATCTAACTGACTCCACATGTTTTAGAGAAGAGTGGGCCAAACTGGACCAAACAAACAAACAAAAGTATTTCCATAGCAACATGAGCATTGTATAAAGCAAATCCCAAGTTATCCAACTATCTGGAAGATAATTGGACTTGTGTGATGGAATTTAGGAGATGCTGGGGGTGGAAATAAGGTGGTAACTTACATCACTGTGTATTCTTCTGTCTTTATTGTCCAGTTCTGAGAAGGAACCCATAGGAGGGCTATTTTAATAAAATCTTGCAGTACGTGTCAGGGGAGGCTGTATGCACAGATGGTTTGGGAAGCTATCATTAGTCCAACAATATGGCACAACCAGAAGATGCCAAAGTGACAACATTTAATGTCAACATGAAACCTATGGAGTGGGTGCCCACAGAGAAGCAGAGTCCAAATGGCAGTTAGGAAGTACATTCACGACACTGTTGGTGGGGTGAAAGCAGCTGCCTGTCCCAATCATTGGGTAAACTTGAAGTTCAGCAGAGAAGCCAGAAATCTGGCAAATACCACACGCCGCTGTGGCTGCTGCCAAAACGAGGAGCACTGAACCGAGGGCTTTGAAGGGAGGAACTCACATGCAAAGCCAAGCTTGGCAGAGATAAATTATCAGCTTCACCATTGGAGCTGAGCTGGGGACATGCATTTTACAGCACTACCCATAAATCCTTTCAGTAGCCCAGTTTCATTGCACCTTGGGATATCACCTCAAATTTACGCTTTAGACCAAAAATCCTGGCTGCCAGCTGCCTCTGACATCACCTTTTCTTTAGGAGGGGATTTATTGACAGATGTGGAGGTGAATGTCACCTTGAATAAAACTTGCTCCACTCCAGAAAACCAGTGTGAGCATTACTGCTTGCCCACTACTGAGTTGCTTATTGTTCCTAAGACTTAAGCAAGACAAAAATCAGCTGTTGGTTAGGGCTGACTCAGTCTCCTGTCAGCTTTAGCAATGTAAATACAGTGTAGATGACAAGAAAGGGCCTTTTTTTCCCCTGACCTGGTTGGCTCTGAGGAGGGGGCAGTGGCTCAGGTTGATATTCACACATATATCAATAAATGGTCACATAAAAATAATGTTTGGCTCTTCTTTCCATCCAGAAATGTAACCACCAGAAAACGATGAAACAAAAATTTGAAACGAGGGGTAAGGATTTTAGTGAAAGGTGAAACATTTTTTTAAAGTGCCCCAAAGATATTACAGCATTAGTTGTTTAGATTGTGTGCCCTGTCTTTTCTCCAAGGTTTGTGACAGATTATATATGCTTCTATCACATACACACCCCATCAACCATGCAAGATAGACAACTGTAATTTCCATTTTACTGGTGAGGAAACTGAGACTGAAAAATAGCAATCTATGTCTGAGATGGGAGGCAATCCCACACCTCCGTGTTTGTGTGCCTTCAAGTTGCCTGTAGATTTATGGCGACCCCATTAATTTCATAGGGTTTTCTTAGGCAAAGAATACTCAGAGGTGGTTTTGCCAGATCCTTCCTCTGACTTACAGTATGTATAGTTAAGGCATACTTAAAGCATTTTAAAATAAAGGAATTTAGGGCTGTTAGAGCCACAACCAGTATAGTCTGTCTACTGGATCACATTGGTTCTTCTGCCAGAGAAGATGCCACTGTAGATTTCTTATTTCCTCATGAATTGAGAAAACTCTGTGTCAAAGAGATCAGTCACCTCTTTCTGTTTGAGTGGAACTGATGATAATTAACAGGGGTCATTTCTTCCAACCGTTCAGTTTAACTACTTTGTGGATAAATTAGTAGAGTCCATGTCAAGTCAATAGTCAAAATAAGTTGTTAAAGAAGAACCAAAAGAAGCACTTACATAGCTATTAATTCTAGATTTCAAATACAGATGTCTAATATGTGCACCACTTTGATCTTACACTGTTTTTCTTAGATGTCAGACAAATCTTCATCTTGCAGTATTCGCTCTTGCCTACCATGCCCAATCTGAATCCCCTCCAAGCCACCACTGACTCAGCTTTGCCTTATAATTGGGGCCATTTTTGCAAAAAGCTGCCAGGACTTCATTGAGGAATAATAAGATCGAGACAAAAACAAAGAAGCACCATGGCACCTTCGAGGTTATTTTTTCTTCATTTTCTACATTTTCTTTCTGCCTACCTCTGTGATATCCTAAGATCAAGAGATTTCAGCATCATAACCAAATTATGATTCCTTCCCTTCTTTTCTCTCCTTTTGCATAGCAACCATGATTAGTATTTATGTTGTAGCACAGACTACAGACTTGGGTCACATTATGCAAGGTTATTATTCTCCTTCATGTGTAACTGCTGTTTTGGTTTTTGTTTAGATTAGGATGTTGGTCTGGGATTCTGTCTGTAACTAAAATACTGGAGTCTTCTCTTAAACTCCCCTTTCATGTATTTGGCTACTCAGCTCCATGACTCACTCAAATCCTGAAATTATATGTTGCAAACACCCATTCATAATCCCAGTAAAGTCAAGGTATCTTTTCAAGGTAATGCAGATATGATTATAAGTAGAAAGGCACTTGACGTCAACCATATAGTCTGTTTTTTTTCTTCTCTCTACTTCCTTTGTCTTAATAGATAGTATCCCTAAAGCACAATGCCCACCAATATTTTAAAAAACACACTCATCCACAGGTTAATGCATATGACAAATCTTTCTCATGATTTAGAACAGTCTTGTGTAGCCTTTCCTTACTCCAACTAGGAATCCTATGGTTGCCCAATGTGCTCTGAAATGAATGTACAGAACAGGAGTAATTTTATCATAGCAATGAAGGGACCCTGAGCGCATACTCTTGTGTAAGAACTCAAGAAGCATATTGCTTCTTAAAATCAGATCAAGGCTTATCCAGTCCCATTTTTTGTAGCCTTTGTTGGCTACAACCTTATCAATCGCCAAGATGGTCAACCTCAGTGCTACTCAAAATGGTGGTCCATTGACTGGCGCTGGTACGCAAGCCATCATCTGCCATTCCATGAGGAGTTTCCAGGACAGAAAGAAACAGTTGTAGCCAATGGTCACAAATATGGCACTGGTCCATGGTACATTATAAAAATAACTGGTCCCCTACATCAGATAGCCTGAGAATCACTGATACTGGCCAGTCGTTTACTAGTGGATATTATATAGTTTCTACTCAGAAACATCTGCCACTGTGGGAACCCAATGCATTCAAGAGAGCTGTGTGATATACACTAGTTATGGGGTGCTGTTCAGCCTTTGGGGGGATTTTCCATCATCCCACATAACTGCAGCAGGAACAGTGATGGGTTAACTGTGTTTTGGGAAGGGCTGGCCTCCATGGGTGAACCTTGGAGCTTTATGAGAGATTCTTCAAATAGAACAGTTTCTCCCATAGAGACATTCAATGTGAAGTCGAAGGCTTTCATGGCCAGCATCCATAGTTTTTTTTGTGTGTGTGTGTGGTTTTTTTCCTGGGCTTCAGAGATGCCAGACACAGATGCAGGCGAAACGTCAAGAAACTCTTCCAGAACACGGCCTCACAGTCTGGGGGGAAAAAACACGAAAAACCTATCTTCAAATAGACTCCAGGGAAGTTCAGTGTTCGTTTCTACAAAGTGTGATGCCACCATCATTATGATTTAGGAGTATTCATTCCTCTTTTAGGGGAACAGATCTGAGAGCAAGTTTGCTTACTTAAAACAGGTTCATGCCTATGTTTTATGAGGTTGCACTAGCTTTAAGATACTGTAAAATTAAATAATATTTTTAGTCATCATCACGCTTGCAGAAAGTGTGGGATGAGTCCTTCCTGAATCTTCATTTGCGAATAAAAGCCAGAGAGAGAGAGATTAATCAAGTCAAATCAAATATCTTAATTTCATTTGATGAGCCAATCCAAAGCAGATGCAGTCCTTTGTGAGGTAAACCCCCAGAGAGATGAGGTTCCTCTATCAAGGAATGCCTATTTGCTGAAATATGCCTGTAAAACTACCCTAGGCCCATTTGTTAGGTATTGAAAAAAGTAGCTTATCCTATCCAAATTTATTTACTCATATAAATGGTTGTCAAAAAGTTGAGAAACTATCTCTTCATCTTTCCACTGGGAATGTGGCAACACAGATGACCAGTTTTCTCATCTCCTTCTGCCTGAATTAAGCCAAATCCACACTAGACAAATAATCCAGTTTAAAAATTATTAATAATAATACAGTAATTCCATTGTAAATTCTGATGGTAGCTTATGCATTGCAAAAAGCAGTGCTCTTGAGAGCGAAGAACTGCTACATGCAAGCGGTTAAAAAAAGCTCCTCTAGGCTGTTGGACTGCAATATTGTTATTATTTTATTATTATTATTGTATTTTTGTATTATTTTGTAGGCCATGATATTGAGAACACAGCTGCGCTGGGCAGGGCACGTTTCTAGGATGGAGGACCATCGCCTCCCAAAAATACTACTCTACGGTGAACTCGCCACGGGTCAGCGTAAGAGGGGCGCTCCAAAAAAGCGATACAAAGACTCCCTGAAACAACATCTCAGGCTCAGCCAAATTGATCACCAACAATGGTCTGCCCTGGCCTCACATCGGGAGGCATGGAGACGCACTATCCACAATGCTGCAGCCTTATTTGAGAACTCACGCCGAACAAGTCTTGAAGAGAAACGACAACGCAGAAAGAATCACAACCCAAAAACATCACCCAAGGAGACCTTCTGCTGTGCTTTTTGCAACCGGACCTGTTTATCTCGGATTGGCCTTTTTAGTCATCAGCGTGCTTGCAGAAAGCGCGGGATGAGTCCTTCCTGAATCTTCATTTGCGAAGAAAAGCCAGAGAGATTAATCTTTTATTGATTTTTTATTTTCCAAATAGGTATAATTGAAACGTGTAAATATAATGTGACTATAGTGCGTTTAGATTAAGAGGAAAAATGTATTAGTGTTAGGATAGATAGTATTAGTTTGTATTAGTAAGAAAAAAGGAAAACAATTATTATTATTTTTGTGTTATTATTACAGCCTTTTGCAGTCGGGTGTATTTTTCAGTTGAATGGTCTTATTCCAATAAAAAATTCCTAAAAAAAAAATTCCATCATCCCCTAACTACTATTTATCACACTACACTGTTACAGTGCTATTATTCCACTTCAAGTGCTATGGGAATTGTGGGATTTGTAGTTTAGGGAGGCCTAAGAGCTCTCTTGCTGAGAATGTTAAATGTCCCTCCCTAATAATAATAATAATAATTATAATTATATTTTAAATGCTGAGGGGCAGCTTATGCATTGCAAAAAGTAATGCTCTGAGAGCGAAGGACTGCTACATGCAAGTGGTTTAAAAAAGCTCCTCTAGGCTGTTGGACTGCAACCTCCATCATCCCCTAAGTAAGAAAAGAGTAAGTTAAACAAAAAGTAAGTAAAAGTAGTAAGAAAAGAGGAAAACAATTAATATTATTTTTGTGTTATTGTTATGGCCTTCTGCGGCCAGGTGTATTTTTCAGTAGAATGGTCTTATTCCAATAAAAAATTCCTGACCCCTTAAAATTCCATCATCCCCTAACTACTATTTATCACACTGCACTGTTATAGTGCTTTTATTCCACTTTAAGTGCTTTTCTAAAAAACTCCTTCCTAAACTGCAAATCCCAGAATTCCACAGGAGGCAACCAGAGCAGTTAAGGTGGAACAAGAGCGCTATACTATACAAAGGGAGAACGTTAGGTATCGCGCGGGGGCTGACGGGGATTTCCCCCCTCTTTTGGCGGGAATGGTTGGGAGAAGGAGGAGGAGCGAGAGAAAGGAGAGGGGGGGTTGGGGGGAGAGAAGACGGCCGTTGGAGCGGTTGGCTCCGGTTGCCGTGGCGACGCCCGCGCGAGGTGCGCTGATGACGCGCGCGGTGACGTGCGGGGGAATGGGCGGGGCCGAGGGGGCGGGGCCGAGCGGGCGCCGGGCTTCAGGGGCGGCGCCTCCGTCCTTGGCGAGGGAGCCGCCGAGGCGCTGAGGGGAGACGGGCGGCCCGGGCGGCTGAGGAGGGGAGACGGCGAGCGGGGAGGAAGGCGAGCGGGGAGCCGCCCGGGCAGCATGGTGATGGCCGAGCCCCGGCGGCTTCCCCCGGCTGCTCCGGCCGCCGCGCTGCTCCTGCAGCCGCCGCCCCCGCCGCCCCGCCGAGGCTCGGGCCCCGTCCGCGTCGGCTTCTACGAGATCGAGGGCACCCTGGGCAAGGGCAACTTCGCCGTGGTCAAGCTGGGCCGGCACCGCATCACGCGCAGCGAGGTGAGAGGGGGGGGACGCCCGGGGATGGGGACGGGGAACACGCGTGTCGAGCGGGAATGGGGGGGTAACGTGTGAACGCGATGAGGTGAGAGGAGGGGAAAGGACACAGAGAGGGATGGGGACGGAGAACACGCGTGTCGAGCGGGAACGGGGGGGGTAACGTGTGAACGCGATGAGGTGAGAGGGGAAAGGACACAGACAGAGAGAGGGATGGGGACGGAGAACACGCCTGTCGAGTGGGAATGGGGGGTAACGTGTGAACGCGATGAGGTGAGAGGGGAAAGGACACAGACACAGAGAGGGATGGGGACGGAGAACACGCGTGTCGAGCGGGAATGGGGGGGTAACGTGTGAACGCGATGAGGTGAGAGGGGAAAGGACACAGAGAGACAGAGAGAGGGATGGGGACGGAGAACACGCGTGTCGAGCGGGAACGGGGGGGGTAACGTGTGAACGCGATGAGGTGAGAGAAGGGGAAAGGACACAGAGAGAGAGATAGAGCGCGCTAGGGATGGGGACGGAGAACACGCGTGTCTAGCTGGGGTTAATGTGTGAACGCGAGGTGAGAGGGGAAAGGACACAGAAGGAGACAGAGAGAGCGCCAGGGATGGGGACGGAGAACACGCGTGTCTAGCTGGGGTGGTGGTAACGTATGAACGCAGGCTCCCCTCCCAACAAGGAGGGCGTTTCTTTTTCCCACCGTCTTCTTTCCAGCTTATGGAAGAGGGGTAACATCCCCCCACATGCACCTTTTTGGTTTCTTTCTCTCCCCCCCCAAAAAAGCTTCCCCCCTTTTTTCACTTCCTTTGGGTATGTTGAAAAGATAAAAGTAAAAGTAGTTTTTCTTCTTCCCCCTCCCACCCCCCCCACATACCTGTCGAGTGGGGGGTAACGTCTGAATGCAGGCTCCCCTGCCAACAGGGGGGCTTTTATCTTTCCCACCTTCTTCTTTCCAGCTTATGGGGTACCTTGGAGGGGACCCCCCCCACATTCACCTTTTTGGTTTCCTTCCTCCCCCCAAAAAAGCTTTCACCCCTTTTTGTTCTCCTTTTTTCCACTTCTTTGGGTGTGTTGAAAAGAGAAATTTAAAGGTAATTTTTCTTCTTCCACCTTAATTTTAATATTTTCTTTTCCAAATATGTACAATCATAATGTGTAACTTCTAATTTTAGTATAAAGGTGTAAATATAATGTTCATTGGAAAAGAAAAAAAGAGTGATTATAGTGTGTTTAGATTAAGAGGGAAAATGTATTAGTGTTAGGATAGATAGTTTTATTTTTGTATTAGTAAGAAAAGAGGGAAACAATTTTTTTGCATTATTGTTATGGCCTTTTGCAGTCTGGTGTATTTTTCAGTAGAATGGTCTCATTTCAATAAAAAAAAATCCTAAAAATCCACACACGTCTCCATAGAGCAAGGGGGGAGCGGAGAATTTTCTAAGGGGTGGGCTGATGGTCCTATCATTAAAAGTGTGGTAGGTAGGCTTATTTCATATATCCTCTCCTTTCCCCCCCTGTTTGCTCCCTCCTCAATATAGAAAAACTAAAGTTGAGTGTGGGAAGGGAAATGGAGATGGATCAGAAGGTGGTGTTGGGAATTTTGGTCTCAGGAATTTTTTTATTGGAACAAGACCATTCTACTAAAAAATATGCTCAACTGCAAAAGGCCGTAACAATAACGCAAAAATAATAATAATAATAGTTTTTCTCTTTTCTTACTAATACAAAAATAAAACTATCCTAACACTAATATATTTTTCCTCTTAATCTAAACACACTATAATCACATTATATTTAAACATTATAATTATACCTATTCAGAAAAGAAAAAAAATCAATAAAAGATTAATAAAAAATAATACAAAAAGGTGGTGTGGGGGGGGATTTCTGGTCCAGCTCAGAGCTATATTATTGGCCTTTGGGATGCCTCCAGGTTCTTCCATCTTGTCCCTTGTCTTCTCTCATGAAACCCCCGGGAGAGAAGTCATCCAGAGGTTTGGGGCTGCAGTACACAGGGAACACCACAGCTCTGCCTCGCTCTTCCACCTGCTACCTGAGGGAGGATTTGGAAATCCTGGAAAAGGTGCCTGGAAGTAGTTTTAAGAGGAAGGATGGTAAACAAGCTGAAACTTCATTCCCAGGACCCCTCTATGCAAGGGGGGTGGGATGGAGTAGCTCATAGTAATGGTATTTTGCGGCAGCAGCAACTTGTCTTAACAGTACTTTTGGCCCCAGAAGCACCACATGCAAGATGGTGGCCATAAGTGATTTAATACTTCACTCCCGCTGAAGTTTTATTTTTTTTAAAAAAAAAGTTGTCTAAGATGCGCAGGAGCGATACAGTATAGCCATTTTCCAAGCAAAGGACAGCAATAAACCGAAACAAACCCCATTTTATCACATTAGTGATTGCCCGCTAAGGCAAAAGTTCAACATGGTGGCAGTGGTTGCTTGCCCTGTTAGCAAGTCCCGGCCCCTGCGCTCGCCTGGCCAATGAGCTTTGTGCATCCTCTTGCATGGGAGAGCGATTCAAAGCGAATTGCTTGTCTTAATAAGCAGAAGTGCGCACCCCCTCACTGTTTTAAAAAAAAAATACAGGGAAAGCTGCGATGGCATTGTTTTTGCTGTTTTGGGCCCCCCTCTTTCTGAATACTGTGGATTGATGCAGGATCCCATTTAGACAGGTATGATTCTCAGCGAATTCCATGAGCTTATTTTCATCGTTTGGACAGCCCCAGTTAAGAGGGAAATAGAACTTAGATTTGTTGTTTGTTGTTACTGCTTATTTTACTATTTTGCTGTTCCGCTTTATTGTAAACTTATTGTATCTTTCTTTATACTGTAACATGAACCTTGTATCTAAACACCACCTCAATAAAGAGAGATTTATTTATTTATTGGAAGGGTGGAGGAATAGAAATTTTGCTGGTTTGGATGGATGTGAATGGACATTTATGCAGCCAGATGTGGATGAGGCTGCATTCACTCTGGATGACTTAAGTATGCCAATGGAGGAGGGGAAGGCCTCTCCTGAACTTGGTGCTGTTTGTGGTAGTGTAGGTGGGAGTGTTTAGAAGTGTTTTTAATCAGCTTATGTTGGTTCACCATCATAAGCTACTTTCTCCTGTTTGGAGAAAGTAGACCTTGCCTCAGTTACACACACTCAGGTTGCATCCAGACCACACTACTGCAGTGTGTTCTACATGGGTCTGCTGGTAAAGATGTAGTAGCTTGTTGTTGGGTTTTTTGTTTTGCCTTCAAGTTGTTTCCAACAGTTGCCCCAGAAACTAATGCTTTTCTAGTAGGTAATTTAAAAAAAAACTATTTTATTAAAATCTTTGTGTTGTTGTTTGCCTTCAAGTTGTTTCCAACTTATGGTGACCCTAAGGTGAACCTATTGCAGGGTTTTCTTGGCAGGATTTGTTCAGGGGGGGTTGCCTTTGCCTTTCTCTGAGGCTGAAAGAGTGTGATTTGCTCAAGGTCACCCAATGGGTTCCCATGGTTGAGTGGGGATTTGAACCCTGTGTCCTAATCCAGTGCTCAAACCTCTACACCATCTTGACTCTATGCAGCATCTAGGGTGATCATAAGGAGGGCGGGAGGTTGCAGCCATTGAGAACATAGTCTTATGATGCCAGTTACATTGACTGCCTGTTGGTTTCTGGGTTCAAATGTGAAGCTCTGCTTTAGATTTTTGTAAAGCATAAGGCAGGAGTAGGCAGTATATGGCCTTCCTGATGATGCTGGACTACAATCTTTGTTGCCCTTTTCTTTATCTCATTTCACTTAAATCCCACCCCTAAAACTGTGTAACCGCATTTATACTTGAAGCTGTCTACTGTATTCTATCAGTGTATCTGAGGAAATGGATTGTAATACATGAAAACTCATGCTGAAATAAATCAGTCTTAAAGTGTAGCTAGCTTCATCCAAGAAAAAAAAGGGGGGGGCAAACTACATCACTACAAAAAGTGATCAAGGTGTCTCCCCTGCCAGGTGGGGAGCATCTAGGAAAAAAATGAAAGTAGGGAGAGCATGTAAGATGTGGAAGGTTTTTGAAATCAAAAAAGCCAAAGAAAAGGAAACAGGACAGCACTGACTGTGAGAATTAGCCCTATATTGCTTTTAATGCAAAAAAAAAAAAAAAGAAGGAAAGAAAGAAAGAAAAAGAAAAGAAAAGAAAAAGAAAACCTTTGGAAAGGTTGGAAGTGTTCTAGCAAAAGGTTAATGCTCCTAAAAGGAAGCCTGTGTTTCAAGGGCATGGCAGTGATAAATTTGTGGTGGCTCTTTTGAAATGGAAGTATAGGGTTGTTGTTGTTTTTTTTTTGGTTTGGTTTTTTTTAAGGACAGGAGCTTGGTGTTATAGGGAGATAGTGATAAAGAGGGCCATCAGACAGCCAGATGAAGTAAGCATTTGGTTGTGGGGTGATCAAACAGGTTATTCTTTTCCTCTCCAAAATGATTTGGCATCAGAAAGGGCACTGCATCTAGAGAAAAGACAGTTTTAAGGTTAGTCTTGGTCATGGTATCTCTTGGTGAGGGGGCATAAAATAAGGTTCATCTATCTTAGAAGGAGACCCAACAGTGGGGAGTGGTGGTGTCAATTCAAAATATAAAAGGAAGGTGGAGTTTTAATTATTAAGCAGGATCTGGCCTAAAAAGAATAGCCCCTTATATAATTTTTTTTTTGGGGGGGGACCCTAGAGCAGGAGAGAGGATGCAAGTGTAGGCCTCTGTGTGTGCGCCTGTCCGGGCAAATGGTCAGGATGATCCTCTGTTACTAAGGAAGGAACCTCTGTGGCGGCACTTGTGAGGATGGTATCATTACTTAGCTGTGTAGCTGTCTTCTGTTTTGAATCGCTTCTGTTCTTTTTGGATGTAGCCAGGCCTTTGCCTCTCCTGGCCTTTGTCCTTGTAGCCTTGACCACAGTCATTTCCTTTCCAGTAGCTGGGAATGAGGTGGGATGTATAATTTCCTTTGTCTCCCCCCACTTTTTTTTTTCATAGCAGCAGCAAGTGAAGTAAAGAAGCTAGTCCAGGTTTGGGGTAATCTTGGCATCTATCAGTTTTTCTGCAGCTGTGGCTGCAGAATGAAGAGAGAAGGAAGAAGCACTCAGAGTTGGTTCCTTTTACTGCTTCCCAAGCAAATCATGCTGGCAGACCTTGGCAAACTGGATTATTACTTTTGCTCCCAGGAAACAGTAGTTTAGTGCACATATTCTGAGCACTGTCTCCAGCTGTACCCTGGGGTGGGGGTTTTCATAGGATGCTTGAATAGTTAGAGTTGTTGTTTAATCTATTTCAAATCACAAAATTTGGGCCTCAAAGTGTTAAATTGTGCATCCATTTTAGGCAGATCACAAAACTGTTTTCTTTGACCTGATGTCAGCTTAAAGGAGGATGGTTCTGTTTTACCTACCAAGTATATGAATCATTCTGTCTGTGTATTAAATTAAGTCCATAGAAAGCTACAAACAAGCTGCACATTAAATAGCAATGCAAGTCTTGAGGGGGGGGGGAAGCAGAGAGTACATATAATTACAGTTTACTGGATAAATAGGTAGCTAGGTTAAGTATTAAATGAATGATTGGAGCATCTAAAACTTATGCTTTTAAAAAATTTAAGCCACTGAAAGTTTGTTCCTAATAAAGATTAGTTTCCGAACTGATGTGGCTTCCTGGTCATTTACCTGTATTCTTAAAATTTTACTCAGTGTTTTCTGAAAATCCTAAACCTAAGAGTCCTAGTTTTGAGAGAAAGGTGAGCTAAAAATCAGATAAATAAATAGAAGCATGGATCCAGCCCAGTGGCTGTTTCTTTTTGAGATACTCCCTTATTTTTGTTTTGTGCATTACTAACTCGGATCTTATGCATCATCAGTACCTCCTAAGAATGCTACAGTTTTTGTTTAGGTATTTGAATAAAGTAGTAAATAACTTAATTTGGAGCTGAGTAAATTGGAATAATTAGTGGTGGCATCTCCAGTTGGATGTTCCATTCTTAGGAGAATAAAACATGCATACTGCACATAGTTAAAAGAAGCTTTCGTATTGCTGAAATGAATCATACATTTGAATGTTTTTCATTCTTGGTGAAAGCAGTGTGCCTTATTCAGATTTGGAATAAGTTCACCTCATGGACAGCTGCCAAAAAGAGGGATTCTAGTCTTGTGGCCATCCTAGTGATATTTCTTGAGTCTTTTGTTGTTGTTGTTCTTTGGTTAGCTTTCTATTTATATCCATCATTGCATATCTTGACACCCTGCTCAAGTGGAACTTGCATCACATTGTTGCATGGCTCTTCTAGTAGTCTTGCCTACACCTGCTTACATGGGCTGCACTTGCTTCATAGGCAATATATGAATGTCACTCTAGGCGGTAGTTTAGTGAAAGTTTGAACAAGTAAGAATAAACTACAGTGAGATTCATGATTGTGTACTTCTTCCCTCTTCTCCTGTGTAGTTGTGGGAAAGAATTTAGAAGGTTTTGTTCTCACTTTGTTTAACTATGGGTTGCTGAGTTGTCCACTTAACAGTAGCTATAGTAAGTTTAAATAAGCCAGCTTCAGCAATTATGGTTTGAAGTGCTCATGCTAACTGTGGCTAGTTTAAAAAAATAATCCATTTTAAAACTGTAGTTACTGGATCCAGCCTGTTTAAATTAACAGAAGTAAATTGCAACCACAGTTCCAGGTCATGACAAACAGCAGTTGAACAAGAGCTTCCAAACTCCGTCTGGTTATGCATTAGAGTGGACAGCATATGAAACCAGGCTCGCTGTGGCTTGATCCTGCTTGTTCACATCACAGGAAACTATAGAGCTAGGGTAGTAGCCAGCATAATGCACTCCATATGTTTGGGTCTCTAAATCCCATTGGCTCAGCCTAGCATAGGCAATAGTAATACATTATTTGAGTTCTGGTCCAAAACAGCTGGCAGGCATCAGGTTGTTATCCCTGTTTTAAAATAACACGCAAATTCTACCACAGACTTGTATCCACCTGTGTGAACGGATGTACTTCTGCTTTATATGCTTTCAGGAGGGCTGTTATCCAGTTCTCTGTACCATCTACAATCCCTCCCCCATATTGTACACTTCTTTAAAACCTGGATTTTGTGGGGCATGAGCAGGCTGTAGGTTTAAGCTGTTGGGAGCAAGAGGTCAGAATTAAGGCTTCTAATGACCCTTTGAGATAGCTATTACGCCAGCCTGTATCTAAATGTGATGGCAACCGAAGCTTTGTTGTGGAGATCTGGCACTGGCAACATTCACAGTATTTCATTTATCTACGTATTAAATTAGGCACCTTGTGGCATATCTCTTACTCAGAGAAACAAATGTTGTGTCCTGCTCTTGAGGGTTCAGAAGGAAGAGTCTTTTTGTTTGTTCACCAGCTGAATTAGGTGGCCTAGTTTCTTGGATTTTAAAATAGTGTTCTCCACGGTGCTCATGTTTGTGCAACCTTGTCATGAAACAATCTTAACGTAACGTTGAATTCAGAAGGACTTACTTCTGAGCAGTTGTTGTTTGTTGTCAAGTTTTCTTCAACTTCTGGTCACTATGAATGAACGACCTCCTGGTTTGTACTTGGATGAGAGACTGCCAACAAATACCAGGTGCTATAGGCTATATTTCAGAGGAAGGAACTGGCAAAACCACCCCTGAGGATTCCTTGCGTCACAAAACCTTACGAAATTCTTGGGGTCACCATAAGATGATGGGCAACTTGAAGGCATGTGTACACAAGCCCTGGTCATGGACTGCCCTGCTAAAGTCCTGCAAACTCAGTGCTCAGTGGCTTCCTTGACTGAAGAAAGCCACCTGTAGTATGCTCCTCCTCTTTTCCTACTGCTTTACATTTTACCAAGCATCATCATCTTTTTCCAGTGAGTAATATTGTATCTTGATGTGTCCAAAGTATGACAACTTCAGTTTAGTCATGTTGGCTACTATTGAGAGTTCAGGCTTGATTTGCTCTTGTACCTATTAATCCATCTTTTTTAGTAGTCCGTAATATCCTTAGAACTATTTTCCAGCACCACATTTCAAATAAGTGTCAGCTTTCTTCGCTGTCCAGCTTTCACAACAATATGTAGAAATCAGAAATTGGATAATTCTTCCTTTGGTGTCTACTGATATATCATTATACTTCAGGGTCTTATCTAGTTTATTTATAACTGCCTTTCCAAGTCTTAGTCTTCTGATTTCTTGACTACAGTCTTCATTTTGATTCATGACTAAGCAAGCGGTGGAAAACCTTTAACTATTTTATTGTCTTCATCCACTTTAGTGTAGATTATCTGTAGCCATTATTTTTGTTTTCTTAATATTCAGTTGTAGCCCTGCTTTTGAATTTTATTTAGTTGCATGTATAGAATTATACTACTAAGCTCATTTTAATATCTGAAATGCTAACAACAGAAGAACACTTAACTGATCTCATATGATCTTGTATGATTAGAGGAACAGCTTTTATATACTGCATTCCCTGTTGTGGGATATACAATTGTTTGGTTGCATATTTAGTTATACTTTGAAAACCCACATTGAAACCAGTGGAACTTAAATAAGTTATGATTAACTGAAGTCTTAACTTATTTCAGTTGGTTTACTTAATAGAAAATGTCCAGTTGCATGTTATATGCATGTTATATTTATTGCAGGGGCTATACACACTTTAGAGTTGGAGGAAATTTCAAGATCTTACACTGATTCCTGAGTACATCCATGTACTATAGATTTAAAAAAATGATCATGTGTTATTTTGGAATTGTGGTGCTTCCTGATCATTTTTTTTTCTGGGTCCTGGGTGCAAGAAGAGCGCTGCTGGGCCAGAGGAAAGCCTTTTCTAGCCCACCTGCTCCGTTGTAATGGCCAGTACTTTGCTTTGTCACAGTCTGCGTTCTTCCTTTCTGTGTATGTCACCATTTTAGACGTGAGTGTGACAGAGATATGTTGTGATGATGATTGCAACACTGCAGAAGCATTAGGCCCTAGTGTGGCTCTGCAAGAGAGGAGAAATTAGACAGTGCATCTGCAAACTTCAACGGGGAAGGATATAAAAACTCATTTGATGCATTTAGTGAAATTAGGTGTTGTACTAGTAAAATCTGTTTTGATCATGTGTGCTACTAGCCTGTTACAGCTTAAACACCTGGTACTTTCTTACTCAGCTCAAGTAGAAAGTTATGCTTCATAGCTTTTGCTAATTTAGTTAGACTAGAAATTTGTTATCTTCAGTAATGTCTAGAAATATTTCTGAAAAGAAGTCTGAAATTTCGGAGCACTATACGAAAACTGAACATGACAGTCCTGTGCAAAAAGTGCACAGATACCAAGTATTGGTAGCAGAGTGTTCCATAGGAAGGATTTGACAGTGAAGACTGGTATTGCAGCAGAGTATTTAGAGACAGTCTCTGTGGAAGTTGGTTCTAATCAAAATGCTTTGGAATTAATTTAGTATAGTATTGTGTTCCCTCCTACCCATTTCAGGTTCCAGAAGTTGAGAAAATTGTGTGGACGCCATTAAAATTGGCTTCCTTAGGTTTGCTATGAAACATCTGACTTACTGAGAACTGGATTTCTTAGAACTGTGTAGCTTGCAGATCTTCAGTTGAAATAATTTATTTCGTCATTGTTTGGAAGGTTATATTGCTCGGAGATATCTGCCATGTGGAGAGAGAGAGAGAGAAGCAGCAAGCAGGATTAACACTGTGAAACTGGAGCCAAGGTTTACAACAAAACTGCTCCTGTCTCCCACTTTTTATATATAGTCTGTCTTTCGTGTTTTCTGTATTTGTGGTCGTGGCCATAAATATTCTATAAGATGAATATCTTTCTTTGTTTAGTTTAAAAAATTAAATGAACTAATGGAATATAACTAGAAGAAATCCCAGTGCTACATCTACTCCTCTTCAGTTCTTGGTTAACTGCCTGACCATTTTAGAAAATTAATTTACCAGTTTAGTTTCCATTGCATCAACAATATTCCCCCCTGAAATTCTTTCTTGCATTCTTCTGAATAGAGACATAAATATGTAGTTGCTTCTTTAGTGCTCGCTAATGTACTTTTTCCCCATTGCATATATTCATCCCCTATTTTGGATTTTTAAGCTAATTGGGACTTTTTGAGATGCCATCGTTTAGTACTATTGGTTAGACTACATCATCTTTGAGCTAGATTCTGACTACACATAGTCAAAGATATAGATGTTGCCATATTCCACTTCAAGAACTCCTAAGCTGTAGCAGCAGAGACTGTTATGCCAAACATTTATAAGTAGTTGAGGATTTGTTTTCCTTGTAAACAGGAGCTGCTTCCAAAGGAACAAAGGCAAATGGTTGGGTTTGCCTTCAGAATTCTTGGCTTGCAGCTAGAGAGAGACAATTTGGTCTGCGTCTCTTGCTGACATGTTTCACTTTTTTAAAGCATAAGCTCATTGCCTTCTGTTTTTCACATCAGATTGCAAATGTGTGTCTTTTATTTCTGCATGAAAATTAATAAGCTTTTTCATGCACATAAACATTTGAATGTGCACACTATAATAGAAATAATTTTAGATCAGAGAACTGCATTTCAAAATTCAGGGAATTGTGGGAACCAAAGGCTAATAGGGTTTTTTCTGGTCCTCAAATTAGATTAGAAAGTATGAATTAGATTGGGATTTTTTTTATTAAAATGCAAGCCAAGTAAATTTCATCCATTCCAACTTCAAACCATGCTGAAACCAAGTTGAGGTCATTGTTGCTACTCCCTTGGTTTTCTGACTAGTGGACAATTAGTTCCTGTGATTATGAATGAAGAATAATATCTTACAACCGCTACACAGAGCAGCTGAGTCGTCTTAACATCTCCTGCAGCAGCTAAGCACCATTGGTGCCCTGGGTCACAGGT
Organism: Gambelia wislizenii; assembly: GCA_030847615.1. NCBI lineage: Eukaryota > Metazoa > Chordata > Lepidosauria > Squamata > Crotaphytidae > Gambelia > Gambelia wislizenii. The sequence goes on from JAUMIR010000007.1 coordinate 40,627,016, forward strand.
GCCTGGCAGCTGTATGGGTCAATGAAATGATGGAATGCTTTTTCTCCAGTGTGAAGTATTCATGTGCATCTTTTGCAAGTTTGGCTTGGCCTGCAGGGGCTCATCCCAGTCTTAGCAGTGGCCCTGCTCCCATTGGCTGCAGTGCAGTGTGCAGATAGCCTCACTCCTGTTGGTGGAGTAGGGAAGAGTTCCTGCCTTCTTCATGACAGCAGACAAGGGGGTGGTATTATGTTATGGGTCTGTATTATTTATTAAGTATTGGTAGATAATTTTTTTGTGAACTATTGTGGGTCAGAGTTCAACTAGAAATGCTTTTCAGTTGCCAGGCAGAAAAACGCCAGTACTTAAGCACTCAAGCTGACAAGGATATGTGCCTTGTTTGAATGTTGTCCTGGCTCTGTGTGAACTTGATATCTTTGCTTTTTGAAATAGAGGCAAGGCCTTGCATACACATTTATTTTACCTGCTGCCCTCAGTGAATGACATGGAAGGTGTCTGGGTTGGATAAGAACGTCTCTACCCTGTTGTTTTCTAGTAAATTTTTATCTTCTCATGATTCATCTGGCTTTCACTATTCTTTAAAAGCAGAGCTAATCTTAATGATACATTATGACACTTTCACAGGTTGCTTATCTGTTGGGTAAACAAAGGAAATGTGGGCTTTATTCTTCAAAAGAGTGTTGACTTGCACCTTTCTTAGTGTGTGCTTGATCTTGTTACAGAGGGAAAAGAAGCAGCTTTTGCAGGTTTGGGGCCTTGAGCCCTTAAGATATATAGACAGTCCTGAAGTCATTGGAATTGGAAGCACTTCAGTTTTAAAGTAGAGAAGGGAATAATTCTCAGTGCTATCAGACCCAGATAATAGGCCACCTGCAGGGAACTTTTTCTCTTTTGGTATTGTGGCTGACTAGCTTCTGTGGATCTTTTCAGTAATCACTGGTGATGTCTGACAAATAAAAGGTGATTTCTCCAGCATACACTCATAAAGATCTTTAATCAGGAACATTTCATGAAAGACCCAAAGATCTGTTTCTACTACAAGCCCTGCCCTGAATCAGAACATAGAAAACATCCCTGCCCGCCCTTGACAAAAGAATCTAATTCTTGAACATAAGAAGAGCATGATGGATCAGACCAAACACCATTCTGTCCCTACAGTGGCCACACACAAACCAGAGCTTGGCATGTAAGCAGCAATGCCCTCCCGCTTGTGTTCCCCAGCAACTGATCTTCAGAAATGTCTTCATAACTACTAGCCGTTGGCAGCGCTATTCACCATAGAATTATCTAACCTCGTTTTGAAGCTGTCCAGATTGGCTGCCATCACTGCATCCTGTTCAGGTGAATTCCACAGTTCTAGCTGTGAGCTGTGTAAAGAAGTGCTTCATTTTACTGTTTTGGATCTTCAGCCACCTTTATTGGATGAATCTGGGCTCCAACATTTGGAAGAGGGAGAAAACCATTCCCAGATCTATCTTTTCCACTATCAAAAAGTATGGTATGCTATTATGGAGCTTGATTGGATAATATGGTATACCATTAAAAGGAATCAAAGGCACTGTGGCAATCACAAAAGGTGCCCTCTGGATGAGAAGCAACGGTAATGTCAGCTTAGAGGAGTTGAACAATCCTTTGATAATCTTTTTGATGACATTTTTGCCTTGCCTTAATAGTAAATGAGGGAGGAAAAACTTCCATAAAATACCAAACTCCCAAGAACACACCGTGATCATATAGGATCTTCATACTTGAAAACCACCCCAGAGAGCAGATCTGGGGACTTTGTACAGAGAAAGAGAGTTCCGCTATGAAGGAACTACCTAGGACACATTTTGCTGCATTCCCCTTTTTGTCTAGGCTTGTAGTTTTCTGTATTAAAGCAAATTCATGCCACTAAGATTTTCTCTGTATGTATGTTTAACTGCTGTTGCAATTTTTCAAAGGTCATTCAGTCCTGGTATTGGGTAATGGTTGTCCCTGTTCCATGAAGTAGTTTTGGTTGCACATTTCATTTTTTGTTCTTATGTGCATTTAAAATGAATCTGAATATGTAACAGTATTTCTTTAACACTACCTTAGCAGCATATTGGGGTGTTGCAAACTATATTGGAGACAAGTTAAGATGTATTTTTTGTGCTTAAGTGGTTTGAGTTTCCCTAAGGAGAGTTTATACACAAGTCTCAATAGTGTGCTTATAAATGACTTTATGTTTGAAACATTAATCACTGTTAAAATGGGCAGCTTGTAGGAATTTAAACTACATTGATTTATTTTCTGAGTGTGATATGAGCTTTTGCTTAAATTGTATTTTATTTTCAAGGACATTTTCTCTTTTGGGATTATTAAGTGAGGGATGTTTACTGATATCAGGCATGTGTTTGGATTTTTAAAATGGTATATTGCTAGTAGGAACAAGGTACGAGGCCCTTTGACTGAGATCCAAAAAAGCTACTACTGTACTTTAAAACAGCTTGGGTACAGCAAGTTTCTTTCATTTTAGCCCTCCTCCTCCTCCTCCTCCAGGAATTCCAGCCTTCAACTGCTTATGAAACTGCTTTCAGCTTCACTTGTGATTCCTCCAATACCCTGCGGGATGTTCAGAGCCTCCTTCAGTTCATACAAGAAGTCACATAGTTCTTTGGATCTGGGCCCACATAGATGTGATGTACTCTGTTTTTGTGCATTTTGAAAAATAATTTTGTGATGTTACAGAAGTGATCTACTTTTCTTGCCACTCTAAATTGTGATACTAGAAACTTCAAAATGTGAATTGTACTGTTGAACTCTCAGTTACTGGTCAGTTCAGCTTAATAGTTCTTTATTCCCCATAACATTGATTCTCAACCATTGGTCTTCACATGTTTGGGATTTTAACTGCACAAATCCTTGACCATTGATTATGTGGAAGTCCAAAACATCCCAGTTTTAGAGTCTTAAGTGCTTATGATCCTACTCCTCTTTATTGTATACTTCCTCATAAATAAAAACTTTAAGTAAGTACACAGTCCTGTGTGCAAATAAATGTTCTCAAGGTGTGGACTTGTTCACTCTGTTTTATAGGAAGAGTGGAGCACTACCTACTAAAATGCTAAAAGAGTATTTACACCCGTTCAAAAATACATCATTTTTTATATGCAGAGTTCTGGCAGTAGCTCATAGGAAGTAAGTCTCTTGAATACAACAACAGAAACAGAATTAGATTGTAGTATATATGGTCTTCATAATCTGGTTTGGCAAAGTGAACTAAAATTCTTCTTGTATGTATTTGATTCTAGGTGGCAATAAAAATTATTGACAAATCTCAGCTAGATTCTGTGAACCTAGAGAAAATTTATCGTGAAGTGCAGATAATGAAAATGCTGGACCACCCACACATTATCAAGCTTTATCAGGTATGTAGCTATTCTGCCTGTCAAACCTAAACATTAAAGATTTGTGGAAATTGAGCTTCTTACCCAATAAAGTCATAGATTGTATGATTCATCTGATTCCTCTTGATTCTAGCTCTTGTGTGGTGATCAATAAATACAGGTTTACAAATCAGAAAGCAATTTTTTAAATGGCTGTACTTTTACAGTTGGTTTTTACTTGATGCTGTGTAGTTGTTGACATCTGAATAGCTTTGAATGATTCATGAATTCACAGGGCTGAACTCCCATTGACTTGAACAGCTGGAGGCATGGAGGAGGAGACATCTGACAGTTTGCTCAGTCAGGACAAGACTTTAATTGATGGGAACAGACACTTTGTAGATATAGGTTATGCTGTTAGAAATCAGCACTGAGTAGATGCCTGATGGCTGCATTCGCACTAAATGCTAAGCCAGAATTCTTCAGGATCCTGCCTTATCATTCTCAAGCTAGCGTGTTGGTACACCCTGACTGTTCCTTCTTGTTTGGCTCCTCTTACACGTGGGAGTGTTTATAGTTGTGAAGTTCCAGCAAAAAAATGTAAAACTTCATGGGAAATTTTTCTTTTCTTTTTCTGAAGTCTATAATAGGAAATCTTTTGTGTAAGATCATGTGATCGTTGTACTTTCTGGTCTTGGTATCCTTTTCTCAGTTCTTTTTATCGGAAGGATTGCTTGATACTATGAAGAACAGAGGAAACAAAATTCTCTGTTTTCCTAATGTTAGTGGTTTCTTCTCTTTTTTGTTTTCTTTTGCCTGCTCCTAGTAAAGTAGCAAAGGCTGAAGAGGTTGCTCATAGTTCAGGACCTTGTATCTCAATTTGTAACAAAAAATATTTTTTTTTTGAAAAGGGAATTCCTTTTTTAACTGTTTGACTCTTAATATACTGTACAACAGGGATGGGCAAAGTGCTGCCCAGGGACTACATGCAGCCCTTGGGACTCCTAAGTGTGGTCCACAGAACCCCCTAGAAGCCCCTCAAATCTACCAGATGCTCCCCAAAGTATTTTTTTTTTAATCAGCCAAAATTGTCCAAAATGGCAGCTGAAAGTGATACCACGTCACTTTGGGTGTGCTGAAATGTTCTGTGTCCCATCGAGTGGGCACAAGAAGGTAAAATGGCCCCTACCCTGTTTGCACTTGCCTGCCCTTACTGTACTTGATTATTTTAAGCCAAACAAAATTGTGTAATTCTGTCATGTTATGCATATAACGCATTTTATGTTCCTAAAGTAACAGTGATTTTCAATCTGTAAAGGATGCTAATATCACTTTTTTTTCAATTTTTCAGAAAATTTCTGTTGTTTTTTTTTGTTTGTTTTGTTTTGTTTTTTTTCTGGAAAAGGGGTGGTAAAAGCACTTTCCCCATCCATGGCCTCAAAGTTTCTAGGAGCCTTGTATCTCAAGGAGTAACTGAGCTAACTAGGAAACATGCAAGGCCAGAAAAGCTTCTCATTTTATCTGAACTGGGACTCTTGACTGATAGCTCCACTAAAGAAAGCCAGCAAAGCTTTATTTTCACATAGCAAGCAAGTCTGCTTGGTTGGTGCTGAATTTCTCAAAGCCTCAGCTCATGAAGGAGCCTAATTCTAAAATGTGTCAGCCATTATTAAAACCCATCTTATTTCAGACTTCCTCTCCCTCTTCTAACAAGCCAGGTTTGAAGAAAGGTTCCATGGGGCTAGTTGAATCAGTGGGACTTCATTTTTCATGGAGCCCTGGTGGCGCAGTGGTTAAATGCCAGTACTGCAAGCCACCATGTTGCAAGTTCGATTCCAGCGGGCTCCAAGGTTCACTCAGCCTTCCATCCTTTCGTAGGTCGGTAAATTGAGTACCCAGCTTGTGGGGGGCAATTAGCTAACACACATTGGAAACTGCTTAATGCAGTGTAGATGTGTAAATAGCTATTGCTTAAAACAATTTGTAAGCCGCTCTGATAGCCTTGTGGCTGAAGAGCGGGGTATAAATAAATAAATAAATAAATAAAAATAAAAAATGGAGTCCTGTTGGTTATCTAAATTCCACCTTAAGCTGAACAGCCCCGTGACTGAAAGTTCAGTAGTGCAGCACAGAGTTCAGCCAATTAAATAGTATTGAGTAATTCTAAAGATGGTATAAAGTTTTGAATGTGGGTTATTCTAATTTGTGTAGTTTATGCTAATTTGTGTGATTGAATTGGGGAACTGTTTATTTTTTAAAAAAATAGCTTAGTTTGTCTGGCTGACTTTTTATAATTATGGTAGTTTCCTTTTGCTCTGTTCCTGAATAATAAGAGGGTGGAGGGAAACATCCTTCTATTATGACTCAGTTGTTTTTGTGTCTTACTCAGACACTGCTTGAGCGGTTTGCTAATGCTTAATTTTGAACCTAAGGGCCCATATGTACTACAAATATGAACTAGTATAGAATTTCAATGTCATTGCTTCCCTCACAGTATTTATGAATTTTTGTTCGTAAAATCCTGAGAATTCTCTCCTAGACCTCACATTCACATTCATCTCATTGGAGCTCATGTATCTGATGGCTTATTCTTTATGAGGGTCACGCATGCAGAACGTAGCCCAAAGAATTAGGTGGTTAAGTATTCATATTGCGCTCATGACAAAGGAGCTCTGCTTGGTTGTTAGGAGCCCTTGGCTTTTAGTTTCACAAGAGAGATGTTTGAAATGTGGAGCAAAGCCTAAAACTGAAGTGGAGAGCTGGCATTCAGATTTTGCAGCTTTGTTCTGTATGTGGTGCTTTGCTTGAGATGAAATTTTTGTTGTTCAATGCCTTCAAGTCATTTTGGACTTATGGTGACCCTGAAGTGAACTTATCCTGGGCTTTTCTTGCCACGGTTTGTTCAGAGAGGGGTTGCCTTTGCCTTCCTCTGAGGCTGAGAGAGTGTGACATCTCAAGGTCACCCAATGGGTTCCATGGCTACACAGGGATTTGACCCCTGGTCTCCAGAGTCGTAGTCCCAACACTCAAACCATTACACCACACCGTATCTCAGAATAAGGTGGAGAATCTTTGAACCTCCCAGATGTTTTGGCCTGCAGCTCAGTCAGCCCCACACAGTGTGGCCAGTGGCAAGTAGCAATGGAAGCTGTAGGTCCATACCAACTGGAGAGCCAAAGATTGCCCACCCAAATGTAGAATAAGTTAAAAATACATTTTAAATGCTGAAAGTGCAGATAAAGGGCACATTAGTTCAGAAATGTCTTCTGCATAGCAATCAATGAAATGAACCAAATTTAATCTAGAGTACAGCTGTGTTTAGTAAAATACCAGTGGATTGTGTCTACTATAAATTAAAAATGGGAATCCCAGTTCAGAGTCACTGTTGTTTCAATGACGTTGAAAGATTGCTTCTATTAAGAGTTGAGCCTCAAGCAAAATAGTAAGCTTTCTGCTATTTAAAGAGGTGGGGGAACTTGATTTATTGAGGTCTGTCTTGTTAGCTTTAATTTTATTATCAGAAATATGCTAGTAGTTCAGTTTTATTAAATCATGTTTTAATCATGACAGAATCCTATAAATCAAGTGGGCAATTCTGATAGAAGGATGCAAACTCTTTGGTTTTCTAAACTGGAGCAAAGGGAAGAGTTTTTCATGTAATAAAAATAATACTGTAATTTAATTTCTTGCTCTGGAAAAGGGAAATCCTAATACCTTCAATGTGTCTCTAAAGGGACGTGTTTTCAAATATGAAGTAACCCCTTCTTTCGCCATACTTGCCACACAGAAGGTCAGATAGCTGTTATCATACAGAACATACATGCAGATACAAAATGTATGTTGACCAATTATACATTTAAGCAGTTATAAGGCATACCACACTTCTCTCTATACTGACTTAATCTAATAATTCTATATTTAAAAAAAGATAAGGGAAAGAACCTTATTAGGATCAAGGTCAATGTGACTTTTTCATTTGCTTCATAGGTACTATACTGCTGAACAGCATAGAAATAACAGGCTACATTTTTAGATGCAAGGTTTTTCTCTCTGCCTGTGAAACTGCTGTAACAGATTGTTTTTGACAATCTTTGGACAAGACGTGAGACTTTATTTTGGGATCTGGACTCAATTTTGCTTAAGTGTTTTTGTTTTTGTTTTTTTAAATAAAAGCATGAAAGATTATTCTGGTAACTTAAGGTAACTCACTCTTACAACTTGTATTATTCTGGTTTTGTTGTTGATAAGTTACCTTAGGAACCTTAACATTCTAAATGAGCTTAGCATTCATTTAGTGCCAGCAGTGTGATCTTTGCCATGAGGGTATTTGGAAAAATTCTTGAAATTCTTGGGACTCAGTAAAATACTGTGAATCATGAGCCCTGCACATTTTGGGTACCCAAGTAATGAAAGTACTTGGTGAAGGAAGAGGTCAGAGCTTCATACAGGAAATAGAGGGGGAATTGGGAGGTGAAGATGGTGAAAATGGAACAACTGTGGCATTATCAGAGCTGGTCTGAAGCTTAATAAATGTTGTAAAATAAATAGTTTCAAAAATAATCTGTTGCAGCAGTTTCAAGTCTGAAAAGTCTGGATAGTCAGTGAAAAGGGTAAGAAGAGTTTAGTTTATATTTAATTAATGAGGCATATGATTTGCTAAATGTGTTGTAGACAGGTAGCATGTTCAGTAAATACTTGAGGCTCATTTTTCTATTCTCTGCTTAGTCACAACGAACAGTAAAAAGACAATAATTAACAAAGAGAATTGAGTGAGTGGGGGCACACATAAAGATCTTTTTCTCCAATGCATATATTTGGCTAAACCTCATTTTCCTACAAGTAGTGGAACCAGTTGGTGAGTGCTAGCAAATATAGGGCTACTGACAAACAAGTGTAAAGCTTGTCAATATTATAAGCAAGTCTTTACATAAAACAAACAAACAGGAGAAAACTGATCAAAGAAAAGATAGGAGATGAAGAGCATACACTCCAACATTTTGTTGTAGTTCTCACTGTTAGATGTAGTTTCTGATCTCCTACTTTGTTCTTCTTTATCAAAATGTCTAGTCAAATTGGATTTTCCAGACAGAAGCTGAACACCTCTAGAAGAAAGGCCATGATTCTGATCCTCTGTGGGTGAATTCTCCCAGTTCAGCATCCTTTGTGTCTCTGCCTCCCAAGATTTAGGGTGTACCTTGACCATATCATGAGAAGACTTGACTCATTAGAAAGGACAATAAATACGTGGTAAGGTAGAAGGCAATAGACAAAGAAGAATACTGCATTGTAGCTGGGTAGACTCAATCAAAGAAGCCATGACCCTGAATTTGCTAGACCTGAGCAGAGCTGTTGATAATGTGACTTGGAAGTTTCTCATTCATAGGGTTGCCATAAGTCAATTTCGACTTGATGACAGTTAACAACAACACTGCATTGACTATGTTTGGCTTCCTACAGTATCCGTTCATGCAGTCTCTTAGACTCTAGTATGAAAATCCCAGATGCTATCTATTCTCCCCATACTTTAGGAGTTGAGCAAAGCAATTGGTTAGGTGTGTTGGCTTGGCTCAAAGCCTTTACCCTTGATTTTGCCGTTGTTCCTGGGAAATTTCAACTTCTCTTAAAGATCTTGCTGTCAGGAAACAAAAGCAGGCCTCAGTTGATCGAAGCACTTGATCATGCCTTTGAATTTGAACCCATGAAGTAAACTGTGGCAGTGAAGCTTTCAATGGCCACCTGTGGTGTATTTGGGAACAATGAAGAAAAAGAAGTTTATCAGAATTGGTGGTTTTTCTTTTCTTTGCCCAGTTAAGTTAATGTATTGACTTCTCTATCCACAGGTGATGGAGACCAAAAGCATGTTGTACCTTGTGACGGAATATGCCAAAAATGGGGAAATATTTGGTGAGCCTTCTCACATTAAAAATAGCTTGCTAGCTTATTTCAATGAGTGCATGCTTTGACTTACAGTACTTGGGGATTGTTTTCATTTTAAAAGCAGAAGATTTATATCTACTTTATGCTGCACCCAGTGTTTTCTTCTGGCTTAAAGTAATATCTAATGTAGTTTTTTTTATCCTAGCTAAACTGTCCTTTTAAATGCTGTTTTTCTGCCACACTAATTTATTAGCATTACTTTAGTTTTGCTGTGTGTTTTAGTGCTCAGGTTTTTTAGCTATTTATTTTGTACATACATTTTGACTTCCTTCTGTTGTGAAATTCAAAGCACACCAGGTTTCTAGGTGGTCTCCCATCCTGGCACTAGCCTGCCAGTTCCTATCCGTTTAACTTCAGCAATATGGCTGCCTTGTGTGCCATCCCTCCATATCTTGGGACAAATAATAGGATGTATCCTAAGCATACAGTGCCATCTATAATAGCATAATCCTCTTTGAGGCAAACGTTCTTAAAATGTTAGCATAATTCAAATAAGAAATCTTGTTTTCTTGTCTTTCCAATTTTTTTAATGTATTGCTCTTTCTGTGGAGAGTTCTTATGACTGAATTTGGTTAGCGGAGAGAAAGAAGCTACTCTTAACTTGTGCCAAATCCACACTGCACAAATAATCCTGTTTGAAACTGGATTATTTGCCATGGCTCCTTCCCATTGAATCCTGGGGATTTATAGTCTTACAAGGTCTTTAGCATTCTATGCCAAACAGTGCTAGTGCCTTGCCAAACTGCAAATCCCAGGATTCCATAGGAAGGAGCCATGACAAATAATCCAGTTTCAAACTGTATTATTTGTGTAGTGTGGATTTGACCTTTAGACATAGTCTTCTAATGCACAAGTTGATCCATTCTTTAGTTTTTGGGACATAGTAGTGATTTATCGTGAGAGCAGGCATTTCATTGGGAAGGATAATCTGGCTGCAACCCAGAAAACCTCCCTGCAGCTGCAAGTGAAGCTACACTGCATCTTGTTTCATTCTCTCCCCCCCTCGCCCGCCCAGTTTGCTCAAGTAGCTAAGAGGATGGGGACAACAGAACAAGGTAGGGTTGGTGGGGGAATTGAGGTTGCAGTGCTGCTCCTCAGTGGTAGCTTGGCAACCCTAAGCAATTGCAGTAATTTTGTAAAGAAATTGTCTATTCTACGTATTGTCTGTTTCAAATATTTATATAACACTTTACAGTAAAATGTTCCCAGAGCAGTTTATGTAATAAAATAAGCCAACTGTTAAAATACTTGCAAACAATTTAATTCTAAAGTTTCTACTACTTTTCCATCAGAACTCTTCCTTAAATCTTATAGATCTCTTTTGGCAGCTCCCGACTTTCTGAGTTCTGTGGAGGACTCTTTTGGAGTAGCAGTGGGATGGGGAACAATAATGCAAGAAGTCCCCACCCCCCACCCCCGTCCTGTTATTTTTCTAGACCAGGGTTCCTCAACCAGAGTTCCATGGAATCCTAGGGTTACTTGAGAAGTTGTTAGCAGTTCCACAAGTGATTGCGTTGTGTTTTTTAAAACAAACATTTTAAAGCTATAATTATAATAATTTGTATGCAGGGGGTTCTCAGAGACCTAAAAATTATTTCAAGGGTTCCTCCGGGATGAAAAGATTGAGAGAGGCTGCTCTAGACACATGGTGGTTGTTGGAGAAAAACAGTCTCCGGTCTTTGAAGGGAGTTGCCCAAACACCAGCCCCTGGAAAGACAGGTGTTGCTATCCAAAAGAGAGCAGTACATCTTCTTCTGTAGGCAGGTGGTATCAGTGGCTCTTGGGTCTCAAGATGCCGTGGTGGATGCTATTGGAAATGGTGGGAGAGCTGTCATACAAAGAGTCCCTACCTTTCTCTCCCAACTCCATATCATCAGAGTCTACATTTAATAGTGATGCAGGGGTTTTTTTTGTACAGAAGCAGTGCTCAGAGACTTGGTGTAATGGGATGAACAGTTTGATGTCTTTTTCAATAGTTTTGGTCTGGCTGTGCAGGACTAGTCAAATTTGTAGTTGCCAACCTCCTCTTCCCGCTCCCCCAACTCTCTTTTCTCAAGGAAAAGGTAGTCAGAGTGAGAGTGTTCCAGGTTGGATGCTACTGCTTGTAGGAGTCTTGGACATCATATTGAGTGCTATCCCCTCCGGTTCATTCTTCCAGCAGGATTCTATAAACCTTGATTTGAAACTGCCTTAATCTAATTAATCCAGCCATTTTGTATGGTGGCAGAATACGTTAAGGCTTTGAATACCTTCCAGGCTTCACAACTCTTCTGGTATGTACAAAGGGAAGCAGATGACAACATATAGCTGAAGAAACATCCTCATACATCATGTGTTATATATATTACGTTGTATTGTGATATCTCCAAACACATTGGTTGGATGATGAAATTTTGTATGTTTAAAATCCTACAGATTGGCTTTACTAGGTGACTTCTATTTCAAAATACAGTTGTCCCTCCATATCCACGGATTTGGTATCCATGGATTTAAGTATTCACGGCTTGAAAATATTCTAACAAAAATAATAATCCGAAAAGCAAACCTTGATTTTGCCATCTTATATAAGGGACACCATTCTGCTATGTCATTGCATATAATGGGACTTGAGTATTCACACGTTTTGGTATACACAGGGGTCCTGGAACCAAACCCCAGCGAATATGAAGGGACAACTGTATTATGTTTTGGAGGAGAGGATGTTCCAGGATAAATTAATGGTAGCAAAGTCATGGTCTAATTGTTGAAATGTTTGAAAACCAATGTACAAGTCACCGCACAGGCATGAAGCTCATTGAGTGACCTTGGGTCAGGTCACCATCTTCCCTCACAGACATCACAGTTTGCTAGAATCAAACCTTGGAACCTTTTTTTTTACCAGTGACTATGCTTGCTCGGGGATTCTAGGAGTCGTCGTTCAAAAAAGTAGCATTTCCAGACTCTGATTAGGATACATTAGAGTCTGGAAGAGCCAGAAGAGATTCTTGGATGAAGACAGATTAATACACACACACATATTGGGGAGAAGAAGAACTAGCACCCTTCCTGGAAAATAGGATGATGTATGCTATGAAAATGTTCTTATCAAATTTAACAATGTGAATTGTTCACACCAATTTCTGTATAGCAGAAAATGGGGGGCACAGGCTATTTGTGTCACTTCCTTAGCAGCAGGGTGGGCTCCACTGTGTTGTTTTTGCCAGTCTTGAGGGTGTGGTGCCCCTGTGGCATTCTACTCTCCAGTATCATCAACTTACTCTGTTTTCTTATCTTTGCTTTTAATCTCTTACCGTCTTTCAGATATTTCACTGGGGTAGTTTGGGAAACATAATTTCTTAATGCTGGCTGGCTCCCTAAGAGACAGCCTGGTGTACAGTACTCTGTGCTTCCAGTGTCCTGAAGTGTGAAATTTGAGCAAACCCCTGTTATTCCTTCTTGGATGCAATACATCTCTCTTCAGCATCCAGAGAGAAATCTCTTGAGAGGAAATTCAGGAATGAAGGCACCAACCTGCGTGCAAGGACAAAACCAGTGTTCTCCTTTTTATTATCAGTTTATCTTTTTCTGCAGCAATTGTTTTTGGATTATATCCATGTAGCGTAGATGAAGTTTCCTGTAATTCATTGGCAACTACACTTAATGAGACTAACTATCAATAGCATTTTACACAATACTCCATTTATATGTTGCCAAGTGTAGCATGAATTTGCCTAGGAAATCATATATATGCAAGTGAGTATGCAGAGTTCCAGATCAAGTTTTTAGACGCACATAAAGAAAAGATGCAGTGTGTGTGTGTGTGTGTGTGTGCATGTGACATTTTTAATAACTTTTTTGAATTACAGGGCCTTGTATGTATTGCAAGGTGTTGTAGAAAATCATTTGAATTAATGTGTCTTGACCTGTAGCTTTGGCAGAGTCGTTTGTGGGGCAGATGGTACAAGAAAGTCCAAAGTGCACTTGTGTTGATTCAAATATAGTTTGAATTAAATATTGTGTTGATTCAATATAGTTGATTCAAAACCTTATATGCATTTTTAAACAAAAAGGCTTGTTACCTTACACATAGGAATTCTCTGGATATGGAGGAAGAGCAATCCATGCACTCTCGGGTTTTCCCCACATGCCAACTAGATAGAGACATGGGGAAAACCTGGGAGTGTCTGGATTTCCCCTCCTCCTATCCAAGAATGAATGTTCACAGGAAGTACCAATGCCTTATTCTCTTCAAAACTCACCCATAATATCATAGAAATGATTTTATGAACTCTCTGTGGTGTTAGGAGTTATTTTCAAAGTGTACATTTCACTCTTACATACAAACGTACACTTCTAATTAAATTTGTCAGTAGGTTTAATTGTTATAAGGCAAAGAGCTGGATGCAACAGAGGTGACTTTAACAAACCTGTGACTTTTCTCAAGAGTGTGTGTGTGTGTTTGTGTGTGTGTATAATGGTTTTAGAACATACAGTTACATCATCCAGGAACAGAACACAATCTGCATTCATTCCTGAAATTTGGCTTCAGGTCTGGAACTGCTTGCTTGCTGATCTGTGTTAGATATTCTACGAAGGGCAAAGTGACTCTGAAGCAGTAAGGAGATAATATTGTTAGCTAGCTGCTACTAATATAAATTATAGGCATTGGGTGGTGATTCGGGTTGTTGGGTAGAGGAGGAAAGAGCCTCATTTGATGGAAATGGAACAGCCTGTTGATTGCCAAGAAGACTGACTGGAGTAAAGTTCATTGGCTCATGGTGGAGAGACCTCTAGTGATTGGAGAATGGAGGAGGTGGAGGCCAGGAGATGATGCCATCCTGTTTGTTCAGTGCCTTAGCTTTTGAGTGAGGCTGAACTTGGAGCAATTCTAAAAGTCTCTTCTTGTTGTTTGCCTGTATTTTGCTCTAGAAGCTTATCATTGAGCTGTACCTTGCAACGTCCCGGGTGTTAGTCAACAGTCTGTGTACAAGAATGTTTTATAACAGCCAAAAAGTAAGCCTGCTGTTGATAACGAAAGTTGGCAAAGAGAATAAAATTGCATTTTGCAAGTGAAAGACTCCCATCCTCTTTTTTTCTGCCAAACATTTAATTGGTTTGTATTAAAGCTAGTATTCTTAGCCCAACAGTCTATGAAACTGAACCCTGCTTTTAGCCATGCCTTCAACTGCTCAGAACTTCGTGTGGCTCAGCTTTCTGGCATCTTTGCCATTGCATCTGGGTATAGGTGCCATGTTTCTTGGCTGTGCGTATATGTTCTGTGGTCATACAGAGTGGGATTTCAACAGCATCTTTTGCTTATTCAGGATTTTGTTTTAGTGACCTCCTTGCCTTCCAGATCTTCTACATGAGCTGTTCAAAGTATTTTTTTTTAAATGTACACATTAATTGCTAATATTCAGTCAGCTAAAAAAAAAAAAAAGGAGTTTGCTCTGGGGCAGTTATCAGATTTGTCCATCAGTAATCAGTTACTTCTGTTTGAAGAATAATCCTCCTACAAATAAATGCTTTCTTCTGCCCTCTTTGCTAAGCAAGTCATGATACATCGTCATTTCTGAAGCTGGACTGACCAGGTGTATAGTTTGAGTTGGTCTGTAACTTGGTTACTCAGTCTTAGAAATAAGCAGACTGTGGAAGAGTCTGTATCTCTGAAGCAGCTGGGCAAGGAATGTCTTGGGTCTGGTTGTATGGTTTCAGCCGTCACTCCTAATGGAAATCATAGAATCATAGAATCATAGAACTGCAGAGTTGGAAGAGACCACGATGAACAGTACTTGTTTGTTATGATCAGGATTCCTATACATTCTACCAGAACAGAAAACGTCAAATCTTTTTGCTTCGTAAGTCTGAAGTGTATCAAAATTTTATAGGGTACAATATTTAGTCTGAATAATTTTGTGATTGTGCTGTTTTGTACTTTGAAATATAATTCAGAGTGTTACCAAGAGAACATGTTGGTTTTGGCCAAGGTTCAGAGGAGAGATTTGCTTTTGCATGTGGTTTGCAACTGGGCTGTGCATGGAGCCTTTCCAAACACACACATATGTCCCTTTATCAGGTCATACTCTGATATGGACATTTTGTAGGTCATGGGAGAAGTTGGTGCCCTCCAGTTGTTTTGGACTATAACTCCCACAATCGTTGACCAGGGCTTGGTTGACTGGGGCCAATAAGTTTGTCATCTGAAATGTCTGGAGACACTTGGTTCCTTGCTCCAATCCAAGTTCTAGTTCTCTGAAAAATTATAAGCATGAAACTCTCTGGTTTGATTGCTGTTGGATCCATTTATCATAGTACTAATCACTTTATGAAAACATGTATTTTTATGAAATGGAAAACCTCTCTAGAAAAATACAACAAGAAAAGCATTCCACATCAGCCCACATGTCTTCACTGTACTGTGGAGAATTTGCTCAGCTCTTTGCAGAAAAAATGCTTGGATTTGTTTCGACTCAACTTGAGCTCTATAGTTGATACAGGTCTGGTGGGTTTAACTCTGGCCCCTGTTGTCCATTGAAGATATATATTTTTCAGTTTGTGTAGTCAAAGGATGCGGACAGAATCCCTGGAGGGGTGAAAGCTACCACATGTGTGCTAGACCTCCACTCTTCCGGATTTATTAAACAGGCCAGAGGGGCACTGGTACTTCAGCCACCAGGGTTCTCAGAGCAGCTTACAAATTGTTAGCAAATAGTACTTACGTTTCTATACCACTTTATAGCGCAAACACTTTCTGAGTGGTTTTGCAGTGTGTTAACTAATTGCCCCCACAAACTAGGTACCGTACTCATTTTGCCTACCTGTGAAAGGATGGAAGGCTGAGTGAACCTTGGAGCCCTGCAGGATCGAACTCACAACATTGTGGCTGCAATACCAGCATTTAACCACTGCACCACCAGGACTCCCTTGGTCAGTTCTTTAAGTAGCAAACATTTTCTTGAGCCTTCCAGACTGGCTTGTCATGTGTGTGTGTGTGCACATGCACGCACACACACTCCTTCAAGTAGCCTGTTGATTTATGGCAGCCCGGTGAATTTCAGGGGTTTTTCTTAGGTAAGAAATCCTCAGACATGGTTTTGCTAGTTCCTGCCTCTGAAATCGGCCTCCAATCCAAGTAAAAATCAGAGCTGAACCTGCTGAACTTCCAAGATCAAGTGAGATCAGGTGCCTTTACGGATATTTAATATAACTGATTTTTGTGTTTTGTTTTCCACTGAGAAGCATCATGGATCTTTCTCAACATTGTGGATCTGGTGCCTTTTGTGGAAAAAAATCTTCAGAAATACCTGTTGAAAAAGTCTGAATTGCTGACTTGGACTTCATTTCTGTTAGGTCATGTGTTTGGAAATACCAGCCTGTTCCAAATTCTTCCACATGCTTTACCTCTCCAAATAAGGAACATGCTGCTGAGAACGGGACAGGAAGCCACTTCACTTCCAAATAAAAGGCCTGTTGATTCCAGCTATTGTTTTGTTCATGTCCGAGGAGGTTTCCAGATTTCTGCTGAATTGCCCTGAGTGAAAAACTACTTAAGAAGAAGGTCAAATGTGTCCTTACACATGTGTGAAATGAACAGCAGCGAGATTACCAAGAATGAAGTATTAGAAGACAGATGCGTTATAGTGGCAGCATACTAGGTATCTGGGAAGCAAAGGAGGGTGTAGTTGCTGCTTTTTGAGTGTAAAGTTAAAAAAGTTGATCTGAATCATAGTGTACAACTGGTCGTGGATGGGGTTGTGTTCCCTTTACAGGGCCAAGTCTTTTGAGAGCACTCCAGACTAGACTACTGCAATGCATTCAGCATAGGACTGCTTTAAAGGATTGTTCAGAAGATCTAATTAGTATAGAATGCAGCAGTGTGTAGGAGCTAAATGTCCTCTATCACATTATAGCTATTTGGGGCTCACTATATCATCTCCCTGTTAGTTTCTGAGGCCAGTTTAAGGTGCATGTATTAAACTTAATTGCAAATCTACCTTCATCTGTCTGCCCTTCTGTGTACTTGCCAAAGCCTCAAGATTGGCATCTGAGGGTTTGGACTCCATTCCGTCAGTACAAGGAGGGATAATGGACTCTTCTGTGCTGTCCCCATACGTTTGGAGTATCCTTTTTCTTGAAATAAATTAGGCACCCTCCTCATTGGATTTGGGGCAGACTCTAGAGACCTTTTATTTTCACCAGCTCTGGAGTTACCTGTTCTCTTGTGGCTATTCAGGTTGCTGTCACAGTTTCAATATTTTTATTTGCCTTCTAACTTGACCTAAATTGATTGGCTTATCAGATTTATTGTGTGTACTGTTGTTGTTCTAGGTAATCTTGCTATGTTTTACTGACTGTGGTAAGCCACCTTGAAAAGGCAATCTGTTCTGAAAGACATTTTAAAAATCCGCTAAATTATTTTTTAAACACACACAGTTTGTGCTGAAATGATTTACTTTTACATAAAGCTGAGGTGTGTTGCTGAGCTCTGCTGTTAACTAAAGAGTTTGTTGGTACATATCACTGGGTCTCCCTGCAGGAGTTTGCCCTGGCTTGTATGTATTGGTAAAGTAGTCCTTTGACTTGGTTTTACAATATCCCTAATAAGCAACCCATCATCCCTGGAGAAAAGCTGCAGCTTAAATTATTATCTTGCAGTCAGCCCATCCAAATCTCCTTAGAGCAAGGTCCAGCTGGTGTGTCAAAATGCCTGTTGTGAACAGTAGCTGCCTGTCATGAGAACCAACTAGTTGCCTTCTGTCTCGACCCCTGTTTGGTTGTACTTGCAATTCATGTTAACATCCAACATCTCTCAGTTGGAAATTTTATCTTGGCTTTGTCTCAACAACTGAAAAACACCAATAGCATATGGAAGTCCACTTTCATAAATCAAGTGGCCAGCTCCATTTCAGTTGCCCTGTCACCACTTTTCTCTTCAGTCTTTGCTCTACCTTGATTATAACTTGACCTATAGTTTCAGCCATACTCCTGAAATGGTGAGTGAAACAAAAGCAACCTTCTCTAGGCTGGGATCCTCCAGGTGATTTGACAGAATGACCCATGGCCTAAGGATGATGGGGATTGTAGTCCGAAATCGGCAGAGTTCTAGGTGGGAGAAAGGCTGGAGACAAAGGAACAGAGATTATGCTCTTTGGCCTAGGAAACTTCGGCCATCCTGATTTAGTGTGTGGTAGATGCTAAATAAATGTAAACTTTAAAATGATGTTTTGGTATTACAGTAATGTTGATTATCATTGTAATTGGCAAGAACCATAGTCCAAAGCTCAATGGCTAAGGTGCAGTAATATGATACAGATCAAGGGTTGTCAGACATAAAACTCTTGATCTTTATTGAGCCATCTGGGGTCTCTAGTTTGTATTTATTTATTTATTGTATTTATTTACTTAAGAATAATATTTTTTATTATCTCTCAGTCCAAAGACCTTCAGAGTAGCTCACAACATAAAACAGTCTACAATCTGTCTCTCTCTCTCTCTCTCTCTCTCTCTCTCTCTCTCTCTGGCTTTTCTTCGCAAACAAAGATTCAGGAAGGACTCATCCCGCGCTTTCTGCAAGCGCGCTGATGACTAAAAAGGCCAATCCGAGATAGACAAGTCCGGTTGCAGAAAGCACAGCAGAGGGTCTCCTTGGGTGATGTTTTTGGGTTGTGATTCTTTCTGCGTTGTCATTTCTCTTCAAGACTTGTTCGGCGTGAGTTCTCAAATAAGGCTGCAGCATTGTGGATAGTGCGTCTCCATGCCTCCCGATGTGAGGCCAGGACGGACCACTGTTGGTGATCAATTTGGCCGAGCCTGAGATGTTGTTTCAGGGAATCCTTGTGTCGCTTTTTTGGAGCGCCCCTCTTACGCTGACCCGTGGCGAGTTCACTTAATATAAGATTAAATGAGAATGGAAACAAAACTTCACAAAATAGAATAAAGCAATAAAGCAATTAAGGAATAAAACTAATGAAATGAAAAGATTTTAACAACCCATCTAAACACCAATAATGAAGGAGCCAGGAAGACACCTTGGTACCATTACAGATCAGATGCTGCTCTACCTCCTCACCAGTGAGGTCATTGATAACAACAGTGTGAGGAGCAAGCCTCCCCCCACCCACCGCAAGGCAGTGGATGAGCTAGCTTTAAATGAAAAAATGGCCCTTCCAAATATCGTAACCTCAAACCACTTGCAGCTTTATAGGTAACAACAAAACTAGCACCTTGAATTGTGCTTGAAAATGTACAGGTAACTGTAACAGATGATACAAAACTGGAATATCTGCAGAATGGGTCCTGGATGTTGTTCTGGCCACCCTTATTTTACACCAGTTGAAGCTTCTGAGTACAGCCTCACATGGTGCATGTTTCAGTAGTCTAGCCTCAATGCATTTGAAGCATCCTGAATACTGGTCAGATTTGCCTTCTCCTCGAAAAGGTGCTACTGGAGCACTAGCTAAAACTGTGCAAAGGTGCCCCAGTGTACAATCCGAGTTCCATATTACACCCTACCCATTTCAATCATCTTCAAGGCGAAGAAGCTACAACTAGCAGGAAACTGGCCACAAGTCCATACAGTGAAGAAAAGGGCAGCTATTTCAGTCTCAGTATCTATGTAACCAGAGCCAGTGTGGTGTAGCGGTTTGAGTGTTGGACTATGACTCTGGTGACCAGGGTTCAAATCCCTGCTTAGCCATAGAAACCCACTGGGTGACCTTGGGCAAGTCACATTCTCTCAGCCTCAGAGGAAAGCAATGACAAATCTTGCAAAGAAATCCCTGTGATAGGTTCACCTTAGAGTCACCATAAGTCAAAAAAGACTTGAAGGCACACAATCACAACAAATGTACTTAACATGAGCTTCTACAGCAGAGGTGGGCAATGTGTGGTCCTCTAGCCATTGTTGGGCTTTAGCTTCCATCAGCCCTAGCCAGCATGGCCAGTGGTGAAGGAAGATGAGCATTACTATTCAGAAACATCTAGAGTACCACAAATTTTCCACCCTTGTGTACAGAAAGATCAAGTTCCTCCCACTGAGGAAAGGCAGGTTGTGTCTTTACAGGGCATTGTCTTTTAAAACCTTGCCATTGCCTGGAGGAATTTGTGGAGTGGATGTTCATGGAGTTGATATACTTTGGTGGAGAATTAGGAATGTACCACTTGGACATCTGCTTACTGCAGAAATTAGTTTCCCAACTAATTTCTTAGCTTTTGCATCCCTTGATGTAAAGTGCGTGTCTGACACATTGAGCAGTCTTCATAATTTACCAGAAACGTAAGAAGGGACGTCACGATTTAAAAAAAAATGTGGGGTGTAGGGATAGATGCATTTCTGACAGACTGTCAATGAACTAATCCAGTCAAAATTGGCCTGCTTAGCTTGGGGCTTCCCAAACCTGTTGCTATTGAGAAATTAAATTTTCTAGGCCAACCCCATTTGGCCCATTGCAATTGCATAACCAGTTTGACTGAAATCCGTAAGTAAAACCATTAATCAGATCTTACGATGAGATTATTACAAACAGAAGCGGGGCTTGCATCCATCATTACATCATTTCCTTTTGTTTACATTAAAAGCAAATGCTTTGACCTATTCGTGTGAATTCAGCTGCGCTTTGTGCTTAGGAAATGATAATTCCTATCTCAGTATTAGTAGCTTGCCAGTGTCAGTCCAGTGTTTTATACAATATTGTTTGTTTATAAGTTCATGTTTCTGCCTTGGTCCAGTTTGCTAAGTGTATTTTAAAGGTGGGGGGGGTCAGTTCCAAGTTGGTTTTTCCCCAGTGCTTTCAAAAGCAATTTAATTAATTTATACATTTTAAAAAATCAATTCAAAGTACATTTCACTGTGTGTTCATACAGAATTTCATTGACATGTTTCTCATACCATTATCATCAGTTTATATAGCATCATCACTGTATATGGAGCTTTACAAATAATACAAGAACCACCCTACCCTCTGCCTTACAGTCTAATTAAGACATGACACAAAGGAATAGCGGATAAGAGTGTGAGAGGAGATTAAGTCAGCAGATATTACCTCTTCTTCTCTCCCATTGTGGCCAGGGCAGTGGCAGTTGGGATGGATGGAGGGCCTTTCATCTGCTTCTGGGTCTAGGCATGATCATCCTGCATCATCACGTCAGGAGTCTGTTGCATAGATGTTCGAATTAGCAGTGGATACCAGCTTGCCTCCTTTGCGGAAGCTCTGACTCTGTCAGCTCAATAAAACTAACCTAGCAACACAAGCGAGCTTAAAAAGAAGCAACAAGCCGCTCTTAGTGTAGTAAGTGAGCATCAGTGATGGAAGCACACCCAGAGTTTGAGGTTCAGTTTGCCTCGTTGACCAGCTATTGTAGGTTGCTAAGAAGCCTTTGTATGCAAGTCATAAACAGTACACCAGCCAGGCCACGTCTTCTTTGGAGTAAAGACATATTGGAGCTTTTTGACATATTAAGCAAAGTTTGCTGCAAGATTCGGTGTACATCTGTTTAATGAAAGGCTATGTTAACAAATTATTAATTGTAAGGCAGAACACATAGGCCTGAGCCTTACTTTAAAACAAGAACCTTTTGTTTAGGAGAACGCTTCTACGGTAGTTTGATAAGTTATTTATTTTGTAGGTCTAGATTATTAAAAGAGACAGCAATCTAAGTGGATTCATAAGTAATCTTTAAATTGGTGAAAGATCTATAAGCTCTGGAGTTGAGAAAATTTAAAACACTTTACAGAACAATCCAGATCCATGGCAAAACAGTGATGGCAAGCAGTGTGTGTAAAATAACTAACCATCAGCATCTCTAATGTTGGTTCTTGCAGGAAAAAATTACGTTGGCAGGGGGAGACTTCCAACATGTTCTTACTAGGCCTCTCATTCCTTTTTCTTCTTTCTGTCAGTGGTTTCTGTCCTTATTGCACAAAAATGCATCTTTCTATGTAACTAACAATGAGTCTACAAAAAAAGCATCTGTTTAATGGAGGCACGATATTTTATCACATACATTCTCCAATAACAGCATTTTTCCTTGTGAATTTCCACAGGGAAGTCACACATAATTATAATTATGTGGACATTTTCTAGTAAACAACTCCTGCTAAAATTAATGGAAAAAACAAAGCCTTGTGACTTCTTAAAAACTGACAAATTTATTATGCCGTAAGCTTTTGCAGACTATGGCCTACTTTAATTCTCTCTGAGCCTGTTTCCTTTCTGTTGTCCCAGTTCCTTCAAGCCTTTGTATATGCATGTTTATACACACGCGCACAAACTGCCCTCAACCTGTAAGTCAGGATAACACCTCAGGCATCCGACAACATGGACTGAAGTCCATGAAAGCTTCTTTTCTTCCTTTGTGAGTCTTTTAATGTGCTACAAGGCTCTGGTTTTTGCTGCAATGTGGCTTCTCATTGGGAAAAGAATTCAGTGGGATTCACTCTCGGACAGAATGACATCCATTTAGTCCCATCCAGTCATTCCAGTTGTAGAGAATATTTGCACAATGCCACTGGTACGAAGTCACAAGGACTAACAAACTAACAAGGATGATGTGTCTCAGATTCCTACAGGTCCAAAACAAACTTCTCACCTTTCCTTTATAGCCTTTCTCTCCTCATGCACACCTCTTAACACTGACAGCCACCATCTGCCCTGTTGATCAAACACAAAACTTGACTTCCGTCTTTGAAGCCTGCCTCTCTTCTGCTCCTTATCTTCCATCTGTTGCCAAGTTGTATTGCTTTTCTCCATGGTATTGCAAAAATGCTGTACCATTCCTTCTCCTCAGCAAAAGCTCTGGTAGTAGAAGCACTGTACAGTTGCACCCCAGTATCTGCTGATTTGCCAACCGCGGATTCAGTTATCCGTGATTGGCGATGGTGGGGAGGGGGAGGAGGGATCTCACATCCCCCATAATTGAAGGGGTAAGGGAGGGGTAGGAGCTATTTTGCCTCCCCCCTTTCCCCGGGATGGCCCCCAGGATAGTGTTGGCTATTATCTGTGGAATTCACCATCTGTGTGGGGGCAGAACCAATCCCCCGCGGATATGGGGGTGCTGCTGTAGTTATCTTCCATCTTGATAATGGCAGCCATCTGTCTGCCCTTCCGTCATCACTTCTTAGTCCTCCCCTCAGCACAGCTACCAACATCATTCTCCTCTTGTGCTTATGGTATGGGGCTGCCTTCCTTAAACTTCTGCACTGGCTTCCTAAAATTCTTGGATCCAGCCAAACACCACATTCTTAACTTCACAGACATTCCTGGTTTCCCTACCACCACCTTTTATTTCTTTCCTGTTGTATTTCAATATATCCTGCCTGTGACCTTGAATCATCTGTCCCTTCCACTCTCAGCCACCTGAAAGTCTCTTAATCTCTTAATTTACTGTTCCTTTGCTACCCCTTATGCCTCCAGCTGCTTCTTAGAACACATTTATGATGTTGCCATGCTCTTCCTACAAACTGCTCTTCCAAAAATAACGATAACAATCCACCCCTTTTGAGAAGCCTTTGGCACAGTCCCTTAGTCCTCATCCATTGCTGAACTGAACCAAAATACTTATAAGTAAATAGAACCCACTCTTTGCTTGTGTACACTCACCTTCATTATTCTCTCTTCCATCTATCGTCTCTTCTGTGCTTAACTTTTAAATAGAAAAGCTTTTGAAGCAGGCTTGGAAGTTGTTATATTTCTTCAAGTTGGCTCAGACTTATGGTGACCATATCTGTAGGGTCTTCTTGGCAGGATTTATTGAGGGGAGGTTTGTCATTACCTTCCTCTTAGGCTAAAGGAGTTGGACCTGCCTGACATCATCCGTTGGCTTTCTGTGGCTGTGTGAGGATTTGAATCTAGGTTCCCCAGAGTCCTAGTCCAGTTCTCAGGCTATTACACCACACCAGCTCCCATTTTTTTTATTAATCAGTATGAAGGACATTGATGGCCTTATTTCACCCCATATTTTGAGGACTATGCCATGCCAAACAGAAAATGTCCAAAAACATATACAGTTGTCCCTCCATATTCTCTGGGGTTTGGTTCCAGGACCCCATCCCACCCCCCACCCCCCCGTGGATACCCAAATCTGTGAATACTCAAGTCCCATTATATGCAATGGCATAGCAAAATGGTGTCCCTTATATAAGAGGGCCAAATCAAGGTTTGCTTTTTGGATTATTATTTTTTTAAGAATATTTTCAAGCCGTGAATACTTAAATCTGTGGATACCAAAGCCATGGATACAGAGGGACAACTGTATACTGTATAACTTCTAATCCAACACATTAACTATATATTGGTGAGGATATTGTGTTCTGTTCTGCATTTTATTCTCATCTTGGTCTCCATCCCTTCTTGAGTCCCACTGTTGCGGTTGAATGGAAAGTGACATCAGCTGGGAGTTCTCATTAGAACCATTTAGCACTGGACTATTGGTGGTCCCCAGTCCAGAGACTGAAAAATAGGAGGGAGCTAAAGAACCCCTTTGTAAAGAAGAATGCTGACAGTTAGATATTCTGTAAAAACCCCATCGGATTTCTTTAGGAAACAACTGAGATTCCAGATCCATGTGGTAATGGCAATTCTTACTGCTAAATATACACTTCTGAGAAAGCTAAATGTCCACCAGCAAAATACCCAGGGGCTTTGAGCTGAAAGTTCAAAATTCCACTTCCATGTATGCTAATACCAGGTTAGCATAACCTCCATAGGCTCTGTATAGATCCATTCCCTTCAAGAAGTGACAGTGACATTGAGGGTGACTCTACATCTCGCATTCTGATTCATAGGCCACCTACTCTGGGATGGAGGCAGTTAAAGTCCAGTGCAGCTTATCTATAACGAGTGGGTTGTAACGGATTTCAGCCTTGATTCCTTGTGGTTCTGTGCCAGCTAAGTTCCCCTCATTACGTTCTGTACCATAAACAAACAGCTTAACTGGTCCTGTAAATTAGATTTGTTCTTTTGACAATTTTATGTGTGTGTGAAATATTGCCAAAGGAAAATGTTTGTTCCTTCTCTCAGTGTATTAAGCTTCAATTATGCATGTTCCAAGATGTAGAATGTTGTTTTTCTCTGCTGATAAATTTCCCTTCTAGCAGTGTGGGGATTACAGTCTTTGGCCATCATCTGTAGCATCTTAAAGCAGTCTTCTTCTAGTAATTATTAAGGCTGCAATCATCACCTCCTAGTGAACAGAAATGCAAGAACAACTGAGTCCTTTGAGGATAAGGGGTAAAATGTAATTGCAGCTTAGAATGGTGCATTAAGAGCTGTTGATTGAATATTAAAGACATTTCAGTTGATTAACTTAATGTGTTTCCTTAAATTTGAATATGACTAAATTCTATTTAGAGCCAGCGTGGTGTAGTGATTTGAGCATTTGGATATGACTCTGGAGACTAGAGTTTGAATCCCTGCTCAGCCATGGGAACCCACTGGATGACCCTGGGCAAGTCACGCTCTCTCAGACTCAGAGAAAGGCAAAGCCCCTCTGAACACATCTTGCCAAGAAAACCCTGTGATAGGGTCGCTATAAGTTGGAAATGACTGGAAGGCACACAACAATAACAAAGTGTGTGTGTGTGTGTGTGTGTGTGTATTTTGTCACTTGGAAAGGTTTTTAAATGCATAGGTACAGTTCTTCTGTACCTGGAGGTTCCATTTGACCTAACCTAAATAAATTCAAAATAATTGCTTCGCACAATCCTATCACACAAAACTTTCTGTATAGCAGGCTCATCCCATCCTGATTGCCCTTAAGAATCCAACTTTCCTGCTTATATAAAGAACATAATAATTACCTTGAGGTTTTCCTGGGTGTACTTCTTTTTTCTCCTCAACTCCCAGAAGACCCCTTGATTTTCAGTTTTCCCCCTCCACTAGTGACGAGTAAATGGCATTGCCTACCACTCAAGAACCCATCACTTTCTACAGGCAATCAGCACATCTTCACGTTGATCTCTGTTTAGTTCCTCTAGGGACATCCAAGACGAAGAGCTGTCAGGATGCTACAGGTTTTAGCTCTGCTCCAAAGAAGACACTTTGGACTGCAGCCAGTTTACTTGGGGGCAGTTTAATTGAATGGCTTATCTTTAATTGATCCACAGAGGTTTAATCTATCAATTTAATTACTATTATAGCTGTAGTATTAAGAAGGTAGACACAGCATAGTTCCCATATGCTTCCCTATGCAGGTAGGCAGACATTTAACAATGGATTGAAAAGAAAATCACAGTTGGATACCTTGTTGAAAATGTCCATATGAGTTCTGTGCTAGATAAATAAGTAGACATCTCCTAGCTTCAGTGGAAAATTAGAGATTAATTCAACTATGCTAAAGTATACGATGTTGGGTTTTTTTGCTTCATAATTTTCCAAATGTGCAAGGTGCCACATTCTGTCTGATCTTGAAAGCTGGGTAGTATCAGGCTTGATTAGTTCTTGGGAGTTCTCCAGGGAATACCAGGTACCATAGATCAATGCTACTCAAAGTGCTGGTCCATCAGTTTTGGTCCCTGGAGAGTTTTTAGGAAAGGAAGAAACAGTCCAGCCATTGGGCACCAGTCTCAGGTAGACTGGGGTGAGGCGAGGACTACCTATCCCCTGCTGCAGATAGTCTGAGAAGCAGGACGATATTCAGGGGAAGGCAGTGGCAAACCTCTTATGAATAACCCTTGTCAAGAAAACCTTATGTTTTCCATAGGTCAGTCTCCAGTTGGAAACACATAACAACAAAGCTGTGTGTAGGTTTACTTAGCTCCTGTTGCGAGCAAGGGCAGCTATCTGACATGAACACACTGCTTACTCGTACAAACAGTAAGCTCAGGATTCTCTGGAACTCTGTCTTAGCCTTACATTTGAACGAGGCCCAAGTGAAGAATACTTGTCCCTGGTTAAGATGTCTCCTAACGTTCAGTGCTTCATCTTGTTTAAAACAAACATTTTTTGTAAATTGCGGGGTCCCATCAAAATGCATGCTTACATTTGTTTACAGTTTGTTCCTTATTGCTTCACTCTATAGCTGTGTAAATCATAGAGCTTAGGGAAATCACTCTTTTGGAGCACAATTCCAAGAATCCCTCCAGTTGGGGACTTCTGCAAGGGATAGTCCCAGAAAGTAACTTTTCCAGCATCTGGTGGTGAGATGAGGTCACCTGAACAGCTAAAAGTGTATTACTGGCACCTAGGAAAGTATAGTATCTCTTCTAGCCCTGCTTGAACTATAATAGATGTCCTTTATTTCAGAAAATTGAAAGAAGGAAGAGACTATAGACCAAATAGCTGTCTTTTATTTATCCTTTTTCTTGACAGTCTCTGTGGTTGGTTGTACATTTTTTATTCTGGCCTTATTTTTTTGCAAGAAAAGGAAGACTTTTGCTCACTGTCTCTCTTCTCTTTTTTTGTGCCACATGTGTCAGAAATGGGAGGAAGGTTCTAGGCAAAGAGAACACCTTTGGATTCTGTAGTAAACATTCAGTACAGTGAAACGTTCAGAGTATTTTTTTTTTTTGTCCTTTCTGTCTACCTGCTGATGCATGTTTGAAAAAGAATTCTAGAGACATTCCCTGTGATTCACCCTTTGAAAACCCATCTTTCTTTCCACAGATTACCTTGCTAATCATGGTCGTTTGAGTGAGTCTGAGGCCAGGCGTAAATTCTGGCAAATCCTCTCTGCAGTTGAATACTGTCACAGTCGGAAGATTGTACATCGTGACCTCAAAGCTGAAAACCTCCTTCTTGATAACAACATGAATATTAAAATTGCAGGTATCCCAAATTCTTTTCCTGTTGGGTTGACACCTGAGGTTTAAAATATGCTCTTCTCCAAGTAATCTTTACCAGTTTCCTTTAGCAGTGCTGCTATTAAGTACAAGGTAAGAGAGGCATGTTTGTTTTAACTCATTCACATTGTGGGTGATATAGGATATCTGCAATAAATTCTTGCTAAAATTAGCCCCTACTTATATTTCTTTCTCTTCTTCAGAAAATGAAAGTGATTTTGTAGGTTTTTATCAATTTTTTTAGTGACAACTGACTAGCGCTGCCAGATGTGCAGGTTACAATCAAACTAATCAAATAATTCTTCAGTATTAAAGAAGAAGCCCAAAATTGAAGCTCTCTGGTTTATTTTAGTAAGCTTGATTTAATTTTAATTACAAATTTAGACACAGCAGATGTTTCTTGCAATGGGATAATTTTCTTTTTGCCCCAGTATAATGCAAAGGCTTCTTAGACCACTAGACCAGAATTTCAAAATCAAGGGACACTTGAAAGTAGAACATTTTTAAGCTGCTGAGAGTTCTGTAGCGCTGTGGAGTTCTTGGAATAAAAGATGTCTGGCAGCTCTTCCAGATGGTCTTTAACTCCAAGAAGGAGGGACTGGCAGTGATGACAGTACAAGACATCTTAGCATTTACTTGGATGGGTATTGACAGTGATCAGGAAAGAAGAGCAGCTGCAGCAAGTAAGAAAGACCAGCAAACTGCAGTAAGCTTAGCTTGTTACAAACACCCCCCTCCCCGAAATTAAAAATCACTTCAGAAGATGCACAGTGCTAGTGTCAAACACTCACACTGCAAACAGGAAGGTAACTGCTCTGTAGCTGATACACTTGTGCTGTTACAGGGAAAACACACAGACCCTGGCCTATATTGATGAATGTTATGGAGAAATTTCTCCTTCCTTAGAAATTGCTCCCAGCTTTACATTTGGCAAACTGTGAGCTTAGGACTTCCATGCCAATAGATCCTTTGTGATAGATTTTGAACAGGAAAAATGGGATGCGACAGTTCTATTGAGCAACAGTTTAGTGAAAGTCAATGGATGATAAAGCTTTGAAGCACTAAATCTTAATACCGTATTGAAAGAGTTGAAAGAAGTAAAACTCGTCATTTCTGAAATAAACACCAATGGCTGCTTATGAGGATATTGGAATGTGTTTTTCCTTTTGCAGGAAAAGGCAGGCAGTGTTTTTCTGGTTTACCTAAGCAGCAAAATAGATCACTAACAGACAAAGCAGAGCCTGTGAAGTGTCTTTTACTAGTGTGTTCACTTAGAACACCTCTGACCTTTTCCCTCCCCAGTGTGACTGGTTATACATTGCAAGCAGAAGTTAGGAAAGGGGAAGTGTTCAGTTCCTCACAGTACATAGTTTTCAGTTTTCGCTAAAATGGGTTTATGTGCACATCTTCGTTTGAAAATCTCTTGGGGCAGGAAAGAAGAGTTTGAAAGGGTTACCTTATGTGAATTGCTGATGAGTGTTCCCCGCTGCGTTCAGCAGTAGTATTATTTTGTTAATCAGCTGCGGCTATCATACAATCTGATGATGTTGGCTGAAAACTTGGATAGCTTTGTAATGGGGGGGGGGAATGGCTCAATTCATGAAGATCAGTGGCTAGTAGCCAAGATTTCTACGTGTCATTTCCATTATCAGGGCCAGTATGTTTCTGTATATTGTGGGGCTGAGCACTGCGTGAACAGAATGCTGGAATGGACAGACCTTGGTCTGATCTTGCAGGTCTCTTCTTAAATTCATATCTGTTGGCATGGAAGATATTTTCTTCTGCAATGATTCAGCCTTGCTTAGGTGTAGTCCTGATACTTGTAGTCCTCAGTATCCTCCAAGATTACGTCAGTGCTGAAGAAATCAGCACTGAAATGTTGATTACTTGGTCACAGTGACCTAAAAGGATCAGAACTTGTGCTAGATTAATGTTATGTATGAATGAGGAAATCTCCTTCCTTCATACCCATCCTCAGGTCTGGCTTCTTTTTCCCATTTTGTTCTCACTATAATCTTGGAGGCAAATATGTCTGAAAGTCATTAGCCTAAGAGTTAAAAGGGGGTTGATCTAGGTATGTCTCCTGCTTTAAATCCAACATTTATTCTACTCCGCCACTGCCATTATTTTAATTAATTAATAGATTAATTAATTTGTATTCTGCCCTTTCTCAAGAACTGAGACTCAACACAGCTTATGCAGGTTAAAACAGATACTGATGAAAAACACAAATAGAATATACAGTTATCCCTTCAAATTTGCTGGGCTTTGGTTCCAGGAGACACACACACACACACCGTGGATACCAAAATCTGTGAATACTCAAGTCCCATTGTATGCAGTGCCATAGCAAAATGGTTTGCTTTTTTGGATTATTATTTTTTTAGGAATATTTTCAAGCTGTGAATACTTAAATCCATGGATATGGAGGAACAACTGTACAGCTGTTCTTTACAATTAAACTCTCTATAGAGTAAAAACACAATTGAAAAGGCAAATAATTAAAAAGGTACAGTACATCATTAAAAGGACTTCCCTTGTAAAATAATTAATTCCCCAGAGCCTCTGAGAATTTTCTTTTAAAAGTCTTCACCTGCCGGCACAATGATGAGAAGGTGGAAGCCAGTCTGCCCTCCTCAGGAAGGAAATTCAAAAGTTTGGGAGCAGCCACTGAGAAGGCCCTTTCTTCTGTTCCCACCAAACGTGCCTGTTAGGGTGGTGGAACTGAGAGAAGAGGTTCTCTTAAAGCTCTCAAAGCTCAGTCTGGCTCGTATGAGATAATAGGGTCCTTCAGATAGTTTGGACCAAGCCAAATAAAGTTTTGTATGTCGTAAGAGTTAGCATGGTATAGTTCTTTGAGCATTGGACTATGACTCTGGAGACCAGGATTCAGTTCCCCACTCAGCCATGGAAACCCACTGGTTGACCTTGGGTAAGTCACACGCTCCCAGCTTCAGAGAAAGGCAAAGGCAATCCTTCCTGAACAAATCTTGCCAAGAAAACCCCATGATACGTTCACCTTAGGGTCACAATGAGTTGGATTTGGCTTGAAGGCACACAGCAACAGGTCATAATCAGCCCTTTGAAAACTACTTGGGAACAGATCAGTAGGCAGTGGAACTGCTATAAAGTGAGAGTCATATACTAGCCTGCTCTGTCTTGTAAACTGTGTTTTATAGGAATATAAGCATCCTGTGGGATTAACCTAAAGGTGCATCTAGTCCAGCATCCTTTTGCCTGGAGTGGCTAGCCAAATGATTCCTGCAAGTCCATATCAGCAACCCCCTGCCTTTGCTTACCCCTAGCAGCTGCGGTTTGCAGCTATGCTGCCTCTGAATATAGTGATTGTGGCTGTCAGGAGAGGCTGTCACTGATTCGAATTAGTTTAATTCCTTGTAGATCTATCTAAGGCAGCATCTGTCACACCATTTCATACTATTTGTGCTCAGGCCAATGTATTTTTAAACAATTTTTGGGATTCTCTTTATTTAAAGGGATGTTACAGTACTGGTTTAATGCTATATCTGCCTCATCTGCTTGTTTGCTCTTCTGGAAAGACATCTACCCAAATTAATACTGCTCTTATTAAATATTTAACCTCTCTCCATTCTGAAATGGCCTTATATTTTCCAGTTTATATTTGTACAAGTACTTCCCCTGAGTAATTGATAGTGACAGGGAAATTGAGCATACTTCAACAACTGGTCATTTTACGTTGATAAAGATAACAGTTTGTTCTTGTTGTATGTGTCCTTGAGCAGACTTTGATCTTAGAAGATGGCTAAGAAATAGATGAAATAAAATAAAAATTTACCATACAGAAACTCACCATATTAGAATGTTTAGCCACTTCCTGGACGAATAATCCTTTTGGTGAATTTTACTATTCCAGCTGGTTTCCCCAGTTTCTCATCAGTCTGGCAAAAATACTCAGGAAGAGAAAACTCAGTTTAGTAATACAGTAATGCACTATGAGTAAATGGGTGTCTGGGTTCTGACATGAATTTCCCCATGGTGAGAATGTGGCAGTAGGAATGGCTATTTATTCCTGCCAGTTGTTGTGCGCCTTCAAGTCGTTACTGACTTTCGAGGGGGCTATCAGAGTGGGTTTGCCTTGCCTTCCTCTGAGGCTGAGAGAACGTTTAATTTATATCTCTTCTTTCTCCCAATATGGGACCTAAGGCAGCTTACAGTGTTAAGTCAAACAAAATGCAATTAAAACAATATATATAGTACAAAAGTTAAAAAGAACATTAAATGACCAGCCCTATTAAAATATTTAAAAGAGCTTAAAATACATTTTAAAACACAGGAATAGAAGCATAGCACACCCACCCACCCCCATTGAAACACCCTTCTACCAAACCCAGTTCAGAACTGAAGACGTACGGTATTTAAATGAAAAGGTCTTTTCCTGCTGGCGAAAAGAGATCAAAGAGGAGACCAACCTAGGCTTCCTTTTTTGGAAGCTCCTCGGTTATTTCTCTCAGAAGAAAAAATCTTCTGGCTGGATATTGCAGTATTTAGAGAGACATAAGAAGGTCATTGTTAAGAGGATACGTACAAACGGGGAGGCTGTTTTCTTGCTTCATTGATACCTTTTGCGGGGTGGGGGGGATGCAGTATGGGCCAGAGCTCATAATTGCAGAGCCTTGCAGCTCTTCCAGTAATGCTCTTTTGTACATGTTAGCCTCTTGAAAGGCTAGGAAGAGTTAAGCCCAGTGGAACAGTTTGAACAAAAGAGTGATGCTTGGCAGAGCAGAGGTTCCCTGTGATCTGATTGCTCTTGGGTCATTTGAAGGAAAGTGGGTACAGGAGACTATTATTTTGATAGGGTGCATGGACAGCCTCCCCCCCCCCTGTGTTACATATATTGACGTCAGAACAACCGATGATCAGTATTCAGTTCCTGCAGTGGTTCAGGTTTATTTCTCCCTCCCTCTGTCTTTCTTTGCTACCTTTCCTTTTATCAGCTCCCCTCTCTGCCATTCTTGCTTTGCTCACATTACCAAATAACAAAAGATCCACAGTCTCCTGTGAAGACAAGGAAGTTGACTTGTGCTAGCTAGCACACAGATCCCCTTTCTTAAATTACTCTCAGTTTAGATCATGTGCTCCTTTTGGATTAAGGTTCCCCTCTCCACATCCCCCACATAGTTGAGACCCTTTTTCTTAAAAAGCCTAATAGAGCATAGGCAAAGCTGGTGTATTTAGTACTTGCATAGGCAAAGCTGGTGTATTTACTGTAGTACTTGGTTTCAAGAAACAAAAAACCAGTTAATGTGGGCATAAACTCTAGGAGGCAGAAGCCTGTGGGAAGCCTCCCTGGCATTGTTATGAAAACTGTGTGGCCCTGCTAGTCTCTCCTCTGGCTCTTTTTGCCACTGTGCCTCCAACATAGTCTTCTTCAGCTTATAAATATAAATGTTATGCCATAAATGGCTATCTACAGGGATGTAGCTATTGGTGGGGTGGAAGAATAAATTCATTCCCCCTCCCATAAGAATTCTGCTCCACCAAACACCATTTTCCTTCAACCCCCACATTTCTAGCATTGCAAAGAGTGAAACATTGAAGACCATTTATCCCCTAGAACTGTTCTATTTGCTGTGTTGGCATCTCCCTGGTTACTTTACCTGCCCCTTTTCTTTGGGTGTCTAAACTGCATTTCAAAATACTCAACAGAAGTTTTAAGTTACTGCAATTCTAGAAATTCAGGGATTGAAGGAAAATGTCACAGAGGGGGCAGAATTCTTGCAGGGGCAATGCTCTTGTTCCTCTCCCCCCCCCCTCGCCCAATGGCTGTAAGAAGAGATATAGATCTTTTGTTATTTGGCAGTGTGATCATTCCATGACAGACAGGGCTCCTGCGCCTTTAAACATTTGCACCAAAAAAAGGAGATTTCATTGGGCATAGCTTCTTGAGCAAAAGCTGGGACTGTTCTTCTTGTTAATATTAAAAAGTCCAGCTGTGCAGCTGTTTACACCCACCCTCCCACCCTATATTTAAAAAAGAGAGAATGGTGCTTCAACTCAGCTTGAGTTGGGCTATGTCATCCTAATTTGGGGTCCTAACCCCCCAGTTCAAGACCAGTTCTTTGCAGAAAGAGAGGCAGAGCAGCCAGTGCCTCTTGTCTTTCCCCGTGCTAGACAAATGCAACCTGGGCTGGCAGGGGGTTAAGCATCCTCTCAGTGCCTCTCTCACACAAAGCAGGCTGGGCTGTCTAAGATGTTGTGTTTAGACATAACCCTTTCCAAAAGACCAGGCAGCACAAGGAGTGGTTTTTCCTGGAAAGGGCAGGAACACAAAAGCGCCCAACATTAGCTTCAGAATGGAGGGACTCTGTTTTGGACAGGACAGACTGTGAAGCTGTTGCCTTCATGCTTGTAAGGAGAACAGAGGGGGAGCAGTCCCATCCTCTTAATGCCAGGGTAGGGTCTCCTAAGCAGTTAGGTTGGCTGTTTCCGAGTGAATGGAAAGGCCTTGCCCCATCTGGCTGTGCACAACTGTTTTGCTTGGCTACATAGAGAACCATCCTTAATGCGCCTCAGGTGAACAAGTAAACAGTTATGTGCAAGTCTATGCAAAGAAAAAGACTAAGAGGCATGCAGTTCCATATTTATGTTTAATAATGTTCTGACATTCCACACAAAGGATTAAAATCTTAGACAGTAAACAAGCTGCATAGTACTCATATTTCAGGTACATTTTTGTTGGCATCACGGAGAGTGCGTAGAAATATGTAGGGAGACACACCTCTGCTGGCTCATCCCAGTGCTTTGCAACTTGTGTTCATGTGAACTCTTTGAGTTGTAAATTGGGGGAGGGGTTCAGCAATAGTGTGTCATAGATCCCGTCTTTTATTGGTACAGTTGCATGCATTGTACATGTTGGAGCCAGGGAGAAGCAATATATCCAAAGCCATTTTTCTTTTCTTTTTTATTATTATATTTATAGAAAATGTTCAAACAGTCAAAACAATCAAAGAAAACAATTAAATTAAACAAGCAAGACAACAGATCAAGCAAGATCAAAAAGAAAGAACAAATTTGGAACACATATAAGAAGCATAGTAATAGTAAATATTATTTAAATATTACATTTATCTTACATATATCCTAAACCCATTTTATCCCTCACACCCTCACGCTTGCCATTTCCGTTCTCCTCCATTCACATCCATACAAATATCTGTCAAAAAAGAGAAAACCATTTCATATTCTTACTGTAGTTTTTGTGTTTTACAATATTGATTTCCTGCTTGTACAGGAAGAGAGTTATCCTCCTATAAAACCTTCCCCCCCATACTTTAATAAAGCTGTTGTGATAATGTTGTCATTGAATTCTTTATGTTTTGCTTTTCCATATCTAATATATGCATATATGCGTGCTAGCATACTAAACCTTCTAAGTTTAGTAATTTTACATCTTGTAGCTTGATCCATTCTAGTATCCAAATTATAGTGCTGGCATAATAATATAGCTTTAGGCTGGGAAGATTGACACCACCTCTTTCTTTTGTATCTATTAAGATATTCCATTTTAATCTGGGTTTCCATCCTCAATTTGCTGAGTTCTCTTTGCCAATCAGAGAAAGGTTTCTCTGTTATCAGGATGTGGACTCAATGACCCTTGTAGTCTCTTCCAACCCTGATTCTGTGAATCCAAGATAGAGGAATTTTGGGATCACATTTATTTCAATTGCTGCTACTTTCCCCAGCATTGATAAGTTTAATTTGGACCAGTTTTCCAGATCTGTCTTTATCTCTTTCCATACTTTGCCATAATTATTGTCGTAAAGGCCAGTGTTCCTTTTTGTAATCCATAGTCCCATTTTTCAAATTATTTTGGATGAGTGTGAGAGAGAAAGGCATCTCTAATGCACCAGTTTGATTTCATGTGTACTTGTTTCCATGAAATTCATGTGTCCCTTGATATATTAGCTCCACTGGCCATTTTTCTGTTTCTGGGTATAATTCAAACTGCTAGTAATGGCCTATGACATCGATATGTCATATGATTCAGGTCCAGAATATCTGAAGGGCTGTATTCTCCCAAATGAGCCTGCCCATGTCTTCAGATCTTTAGGGGAAGCCCTTCTTTCCGTTCTGCCACCCTTAAAGTTATATGAGGTGGGAACATGGAAGAGGGCCTTCTCGGTGGCTATGCCCGAGCTCTGGAACTTGCTCCCTGGAGAGGCTAGACTGTCAGCCACAGTGTTTGTCTGGAGGCAGGCAAAGACTTTTTGTTTCAACAGTCCTTCAGGAGCTACAGTAGCACCCCCGCATCTGCTGATTTGCCACCCGCTGATTCAATTATCCGCAGATGGCAACAGTGGGAGGGGGTGTGGGCAGGGAGGGAGGGGATGGCTCTGGTGGCAGTGGTGGGGTGTGCGCCAGAGGAGGTGGCAGCAGCAGGGGTGATGGTGGCAGCGGAGGAGGCTGGGCGGAGGCAGTGATGATGGTGGCAGCGTGGCGTGTGGTGGCGGAGGTGGAGGCCTAGGTGGCCGCGGCAGGGTCGGTGGCAGAGGAAGAGGCCGGGTGGTGGCAGGGCTGATGGCAGGGGTGGAGGAGGAGGAGGCTGGGTGGTGGCCGGGGTGATGGTGGTGATGGAGGAGGAGGTCGGCCAGCAGCAGGGGTGATGGTGGTGGTGGGGTGCGTAGTGGTGGTGGAGGCCTGGGAGGCTGTGGCCTAGGCGAGCTGGGTTGCGGTGGCAGCAGTGGCTTGGGCCACGAGCCTCCCTCCCTCCTTTCCTCCTCCAGGACGTTCACTGTTATCCATGGAATTCACTATCCGTGGGGGGGGGGAACCAATCCCCTGCGGATGAAGGGGTACTACTGTAACTGCACAAGAGGAAAGGGTTTTAATAATGTACTGTAATGTCTGTATTTGTATTTTTTAAATAAGGCTTTAAATTGATTTTAATCTCTTTATGGTTATTGTTATGTGCCTTCAAGTCAACCCTCTTATGGAAACCCGATTTCTTGACAAGAATTTCTTCAGAGGAGGTTTGCCATTAACTTTCCTCTGAGACTGAGAGAATGAGGTTTGCCCAGCATCAACCAGTGGGTTTCCATGGGTGAGTGGAGATTCAGACCCTGGTCTTCCAGAGTTCAGGGCCAGCACTCAAACCACTGTGCCACACACACTCTCTCTCTGAAGCTTGGGAGCTGACAGTTACTTATAGGATTACCTTCTCCCCTTCCCAGGCTGAAAAAAGAGGGACATTCCTTTGCTTTGGAGCCCCCTTCTATATCTGATGCATTCCCGTTTTAAAAAAAAAAAAAGGCTTCTCAGAGGTGTTCATATTAGAAAGCAATGGTGGTATTTGCATATCTGTCATTTTGCCATATCAGAATTATGCATAATCTAGTTTGGAAACCTCCTGGTAGTGATATTTCTAAAAGGTCCTCAGTTTTGTCTGTCACCACTCTGAACACCTGCATAGAAATCTAGAAAGGAAATAATGCTTTGTGTTTTTCAGGAGATGTTAAAGTGTTTTTTTTTTTTTTTTTTTAAGTTCACAAAGTCTGGTGTTGATGCCAGCTGGCTGAGTAACAAACAGAGGGCACAAGTTTTCACAGTTTAATTCACTGGTTCATCAGCTGAGGGAAAACAGCATGAAAGGGGAAGTACGATGGGAAAAGCAATCTTGGTTTCCCAGTTGTGTTCAGATAAAATGAAAACAAGTTTCTTCCCTTCCAGGACATTATGACTTCAGGGCTGGAAAGCATCTTAAAGTAAACTAGACCATTCCCTGCGCAGTTAAAAGGATCAGTACTTTTGAAGCCCTCCACAAGCATTTAATTTATTTTTATACTACTTGTGACTTCACAATATCCCTTTTCCAATTAATTCTGTAGCTCTTTGTTTTTCAGGAACATGAAATATACCCATCCTGCTTAAAGCGATATGTGAACATGTATTTTGCTTTCAGTCACCACTTTTTATGTACTTTTGGGTG
Source organism: Gambelia wislizenii (assembly GCA_030847615.1). Lineage (NCBI taxonomy): Eukaryota > Metazoa > Chordata > Lepidosauria > Squamata > Crotaphytidae > Gambelia > Gambelia wislizenii. The sequence continues at coordinate 40,665,021 of JAUMIR010000007.1, forward strand.
CCTTCTGTTCTGTTACCCACACACTTTTGTGCTGGGGTTTCTCTTTCATTTTAGCTTAATTTAAGGGCTCTTAGTCATTGGCAAAATTTATCTCACATTCCTACCCAAAGTAAAACAAGCAATTTGAATATCCCAGACAAAATAGTGTTGTTTTTTAAGGTGTACCTGCTTTTTGACAACCTGCTCTTTTGAACATTTTGAATTATACCCAGAAGCCATATATTTGTGCATGGGCCACTCTTTCGTCATGTTTGCATGATGCTTTTGTGACCACACACCAGCCCGGAGCATGGATCCATCACCATCACAGCCTACCCCCCCCCCACCCTACCTGGCCTCCCAGCAGCACTTTCTGGTTGTAGTCAGGCTGGTGGTTGCTATTGCTGCTGCAGTGCTGCTGCTCACCCAGCCTGTCTCCTGCTGCCTTGAGCCCCCCCCCCCCGACACAGCAAGCCCCATCCCAGAAGCAATGGCGGTGGCAGAGGTTGTCTCATGGTCGCTCGAGGGGAAAAGCAAAAGTCCCACTTTGCCTTTTGTGCTGCATTATGAGATGCAGAAACAGTGATGACAGCCACAGCGGCCAAGGTAGAGTGGCTAGCAAGGGAGTGGGTGGCGGCGACGACTCTAGATATTATTGGGCTGCAATTCTAGTGACTCCCATGAGTCTCTGCCATCACAGCCATTGGTTATGATTTGTGGGAGTTGTAGTCCAATTATGGGCTACCTCTTTCCTGTCTCTAAGTTAAAGTTAAAGCTAAAAACCCTTGGGTTCTGTATTTTGATGATTTCCAGTTTGTGACACTGCTCAGGTCCCTAACCTGTTGAATAAACAGGGGATGCCTGTACTTGTACAAACCATCCTTCCTGGCGTTGGCTACCTTGCCACAAAATGCAAATGCACAGCCAGCCTTTCGCTTCACACACTGTTCCTGCCCTGCACAGCTGTGAGGAATTGTAGAGGAACAACCACTTGTTTGGATGTACCAGCCTGGACAAACAAGCCAACTTCAAGCCATAGTTTATGTAATTGGTTTGTTTTGACTAATCATAGTTGAGATTAAACACAGTTGTGATGTTATAGAAACAGTTTCCATTCTCCTCCTTTTGGCTATTCTGGAGGAAAGTCATGGTGAGGCAGGGGGCATGCAAGACAAAGGCTTGCTGTAATTCATCATTCTCTAAACTCTAAATCATGCTGTAGTATTATGGGTGAACCAGTTCACCGTCTCTATTGCTGATCCGAGAGTGGCAAAATCAGATGGCAGGAGGCTGTTTGTAGGGTGTAGTATTTCCTTGTTTTTGTTTTTGCAGATGTTGGCTGCAGAATGCTGGACAAAATGGTCCTTCGCATGATCCAGCATAGCTGTTCTGATGTTCTTATTTGGACCACAGTTTGCTTTGTGCAAAGCAAAGTAGAAGAACAGTTTATAATATTTGATTGACAGTTTAAAAACGATGCCTGTAAATGGAGTCTTTGGGCTTGTCTACATGGGCTAAATACGTCATCTTGTCCCTGTCTCAGAGCCCAGCAGTCTATATGACACAGGGCTTTTGCCCCATTCTGCCCCTGAGCAGTCCTCACTGTTCCTGGGGAGCCCTCACTACCCCCGGGGCAGATGCGAGGTTCAGACGGGGGGAAGGCAAGTAGGGCCTAATAAATCCTTATAGGAAAATACCCAGTTTACTCCATTACCGCCAGCAAAAACCAGATTGGGCCCTGTGTGTCTGCAGGAGCCTATCTGGCACACCGGCCCTCAGTGCTGCTACCATCTCCCTGGCTCTCCTGGAAGCTAGAAAGGAATCCCACAGCATGTGACCAGAGCTGGTCACATGCAGGGGGCCTTCAGTAACATGTTGCGGTCCCCCATCTGCCCTCTGAGTCAACGGCGAAAATGGCGACAGTTGCAGAGATGGGACAACATGCCTGTTTGGCTCATTCCATTCAGGTAATGGGGGAAGAACGGGCCAGCTCCACAACCATGGTACACAAGTAGGGAGCCGGTGTATCCTGGCTCGTGTAGATGAGCCCTAGGTCTGTACATGAGCTGAAGTGCCGAATTCTTTGAATCTCAGTTCCTTAACTGTATTTTGTTTCCAGAAAGTTACACGTGGGGCAGCTACACATATAAAGGCAAGTTCAACACTATTGGGCTTTAGGATTGGGCCCCCAAACATTGGGCCTCAGAGAGGAGGTGTGTCATTCTGCATGATTTTAGGGTCACGTTTGAGGCTGCAGCCGTTTAAGCGGAGATTGCAGAAGTTGAACTGGGAAGTAAGAATTGGCCTCTGATTGCATATCAGAGCCCAGGTCATATGAGGTGAATTTGGACTCTCTTTCTCCAACAAAAGGCAACAGCCTATTGCTGGAACAGAGGTCTTGGTGCATGTACACTGCCTCCTAGCCACATGGCACACATGTCTCTGAACTATTCAGATGCGAGATAAGACTAAACCAACACTTCTCTGTTACCAAACAGATTCACTCACAAGACTTTCTGAACTTCGCAAAGGAGCGCTTGCACAGCAGAAGGCAGTGGGCTTCTTGTTTTCAGGCATGGCTTTCTGCAAGGACACTGTTGTTGGAAGCCCAGCTTGCCTTGTATACTTTGGTGTTCTTTCTTGTATGGTTTGGGTTGTTTGGCTTTGTTTTTTTTTAAGTAATCAGGGCAGCTCCTTTGAAGGCCATTAAGTGAGAAGCTAAGCACCCTTGCTATGCTAATAGTAAGTGCATGAAACCATGCTGTACAATGCTTGCAATACAAATGTTATGCAAACAACGTATGGGTGTACTTTTGACAGCTGTATTTGACAGAGTAAAGTGCAGAGATAATTGGGAACATACCCTTGCTTGTCTCTCAGAGGCTTTTAAACCAAGAATGCTGCACTGGTTCAAATCAACGCCCTCTTGCTTCTTTTGTTTCCGCCATCACACTAGCTTTGCAGGAGACTTACATTGCAAAAGGGTGAGAACAGACTGTTACTTTCTCTCCATTGTGTCCTCTTCACCAAGCTCCTTAATTGTTCACCTCCTCTTGGCTCTTGATCCATACATTCTGCTCTTTTAAGCTGTTCTGACTATGTAGGTAGGCATGTTAGCTGCTTTTAAGGCACTCTAGGACTTCAGTGGATCTGCAGATACGTATAGTAGGACTGGAGATTGCCAATGGAGCATGGTAGTTATTCAGCTGTGGGTACCCGATGAGAGTATTGAATGCATGAGAGAGACTCATGCAGAGCCAGAAGATGAAGTTCAGTACCCAGTAAAGAGGAGTAAGAGGGAAGGCAAATAAGAAACTCATAGCATTTTTTTCAGAGTCAAGGTTAAAATCTGATCTTCAATTCCCAAGCGCCCTCATAAAAGACTTGTATGACCCTTTCAGCCCCAACTCACAGAAACTATGCTTTTCCACAGGTTTAGAAGGAAATGCCCATTGTTGTGAAATTCATTGGCATTTCTTCAGTATCTTGAATGCTTAAAATTAGGGGCAGGCAATCAAAGGCCCTCCAGATGCGTTGGACTCCAACTTCTGCAGACCTGACCATTGGCTGTGCTGGTTGAGGCTAATGAAGTATTGGTCCAAAGCATGTGGTGATCACCAGGTTGTCTGCCCTTGCTTTAAGCTAATGGCCTTGTCTGTGAGACAGCATGAAACGAGCCTCTGTTATTGATATTAGAGAAAGCCCAAGGGCATACAAGGCACAGACAGTACTTAATTGTATTCAGGAGCACCAGTTACACAGACAACCCTTAATGGAGACCCCTGTGAAGCATACATAGGAGACCTAGAACAGTGCTTCTCAGGCTATGATATGGCAGACCAGCAGTTTTTCTCCCCTGTGTGCCAGAGACCTGTACCACAGCTATGGCATTTTATTATCATATCCACATGGTTTCCTAGAAGCTCCCTGTGGTCCAGTAGCTCACAGACTAAGACCGCTTTGAGTAGGACATCAGTGAGAAAAAAATTACCCATTGTTCAGCTCTAGTTGATTGTAACTTCCAAGATGAGTTTGTCACGTGAAGAGAAAGAGATGTCACTTGCTCTTTTCTTTAGTTGTATTGTTTGACAGCCGTGTCGAGGGTGGGGTTCCAAAAGACATGGACAAACTGCATGTCCTTGGATTCTGCTCCCCATGAATTGGAGAGCTTTGCAAGCTTACGAAAGAGTTACAGATACTCCATGGAGCTATAAAGTGTCAAATGTTGACTAATAAGAAGTGTTCCCAGGGTAATATTGTTAAGCCTAAACGAAGTCCCTTGAAGTCCAGAGAGCCCACAGAGAATTTGGACATAATATGTAATGGCTAGACCTCATTTTATTTCACTCAGCAGCACATATAGACTACAAAATAAAGAATACCTTAAACCTGACCTTCAGAAACATTCTTGTTTATTACCTTTTTTCTTTCTTTCCTTTCTTTACAGATTTTGGGTTTGGCAACTTCTACAAAAGTGGTGAGCCTCTGACAACGTGGTGTGGAAGCCCCCCGTATGCAGCCCCTGAGGTGTTTGAAGGACAGCAGTACGAGGGTCCACAGCTGGATATTTGGGTATCTCCACTCTATTAAGTAAAGCGTCCTTTTAAAGAAATGGCTCTCTCCTTTAGTTTGGTTTCCTTTCTTTTACTGGCCCGCAGATCCATTGCTTCTGGCTCTTCAGACATGTTGCAGAGCCTGAATAGCTTTGAGGCCTCTCTTTGAAACCAGCACCTATTGTAAGCCAGGAAATAATTCAGTTGATGCAGAGAGCTGACCCTCTCCCTCCTGAATCTGTGCAAGGCCGGGCTCAAGTGGCCATGCTGTGCTTTAGCACATTAATTCCTCCTGCCTCTGGAGTTCAAACCAAATTCTGTCTAATGCCAGAGGCATTGTCTGAGTCATTTGCACATGGCTGCTATCTGCCCTCTTTTTGTTGAGCGAACAGGCTGTTTGCCTTAAACAATTCCGCTGCAGGCAGGTGCATGCAAATGAACCAAAGCAAGATTGTGCGTGAGTTGTGTGTGTGTTTGCTTGGTTTGTGCCATTTTAATGGAAAGGGACATTCAGGGTGACAAGGAAGTCTTGCAAAGTGCAAAGAGGAGAGATAATATGCTGAGCCAGATTCCTTAAACATTTTAATGCATTGTCAAGCATGCTGATCCTCATTTGTTCATCTTTTTGTAATTGGGTCTTAGTGTCTCTGGGTATTAGCAATGCCGTCCTCACAGCAGGGTTTTGCAGGCTCTTGTAGTGCCAGGATTTGGGGTAAGAGCTAAGACATGCAATGCTGAATATTTCACTAATGCTTAGCTCAGCATATTTTGATTAGTTTGCAGTCATGGAAGTCTACAGCTCTCTCCAGCAAGGGAAACTAGCATTAGGCAATTTTTCTATCTTCTCTTTCTTCACAGCAGTTACAAATTCATTTGGTCACTATGGTCATTCCACAGTGAGTGGATTACAAATGCATGAAATCTACCATGTAGGAATTGGCTCTCAGCCTGCATTCTCTTTAGAAATGAGGCAGGGCCTGGACAGGAGTGTTGCCTTCTGCCATGTGAAGATACATCCACGTTGTTTAATCAATAAACACATTCCAACAACAAGCATCAAGGAAACAGTTCTTGCTTTGTTGTGGCTGCTGCCCTGTAACTTCCAAATGAACTTGGTGCACACCCTGCCCACACCCTAAGATTTATGGCAGTTAATGCAAGGATGGGCTAGTATAAGTATACAGTACTTTGTTGTCTTTTAGACACAAAAAACCAGCTAGTGTCTCTAGTGTAAGGATGGAATTTGGATCCACCATCACCCCTCCCCAAATCTGTATGAGCTAACGCAGCGGAGAGGAGTGGTGCTCTGCCAAAACTTGCCAGGGAGAACCCAATGTGTCCCTTAAAATGTACATATATATAGTACTATCTCACTTAAGAATGTCTTTCCATTGTGTCCCCACAGTTGTTGCACGGCATTCAGTGGTCAGACAGATTTTAAAATTTCCTCTCATACTCTTAGATAACATACGTACTTCCAAAAGAGAACTCAGCTGTTGGAATGTTGCTGATACTTTGACATTGCCTCTTCCCTTATTCTCTCCCCTCTTTTCTCTCCCCTCCCATCTTATGTAATAACTCTTAAAGGACTTTGCATAAAATCAGGATCTGAGTCTCTTGCCCTGACCTTCACAAGGATTTCTTCCCGTAAGCTTTTCAAGTTGGGAACTAGAAAGGATCAGATTTGTGTATTCTGAGCAGCAAGAATTCATGCAAAATTTGGGGGTGGATTGATACATGGATTAAGAATACTTATGCCTCCATTGAAGATGGCTTGTATTTTCTCGAATAAAGCTAACTTTTTGATTCCAATCTCCTTTATAGGTGCTGCTTAGGATCTTGTCAGTTCTACAGTTCCAGAGTTGCAAAAATTCTTGTAGGATTTTTCAGTTTTGCTAAAGTGTGTCTGTAGTCTTGGAAAGTATATTTGGGCAGTGTAACTTACCCAGGGCAAAGTGGCCTAAACGTGGTTGCTAGCCCCAACTAGTAGTCCTATTGACTCAATTTTTGAATGGCAAGTCAATACATGTATAGATTCCATTGATTCAATGGGTCCTCTCTAATTGGAGCTAGCAGTTTAAGCTGGTGTCTGTTCTGTGCAGTATTCTGTGGAAGGAGTGCATTCCATAAAGGAATGCTTTCCTACCATACTGTGGATAGGTGGATGTTGACCCACTTGAGAAGTCTTCTTTCAAATGGGATGACAACAGTGCAATTGAGGACAAGTATGGAGACATCACACCCAGATGGCGCCAGCTGATTAAGTAGAACCCACAAGTGGCTAGTTGGATCACAAGCATGCAACAGATGGGGAAGGCATTGCCCTAGCTTGTGAGTTAGTTGCAGTCCCTCAGTAATAATTTCAAATTGATTATTTTGACTCCTGGGTCTGGTCAGTATCAAAAGCCCTCTTGCTCAGGTTGCAATAGACAGGCTTGAAGCATGCTTTTCACCGCTGCCCAGGCCCTGCCCCTGTGAAGAAAATAGATGGAGTACAAAAACATTTTTTTTAAAATTATATCCTGTGTTTCTCTTAAAACTGAAGGTCAGAACAGCTGGTCATAAAATTAAAAAAGAGATCCAATAAAAACACAAACATTTATAATATTCAAACACAACTAAACAAATTATACAACAAAATAAATTTAAACACAATTTTAAAGAAGTAAAAGAGTACAGTGTCCACCATTAAAAGTCCCTGCCATAGCAGCCAGTCAGTTGCCAAAAGACTGCCTGAATTAAAAGGGCTTCTCCTGTTGGTGGAAGAAGAACAGGGAGGGGAGCCAGTCTAGTCTCCCTTAGAAGTGAGTTCACCAACCTGGGAGCAGTCACCAAGAAGACCCACTAAACATGTCGCTAATGAGACTGAGAAAAGATCCTCACCCTAAGATCTCAAGGCCCAGGCCACTCTGCATAAGAGAGTATGGTCCTTCAGAGGGCCTAGATCCAAGTCATGTCAGGGCTTTGGATATTTATTTATTGCATTTTGAAACACTAAGACATAGGAGAGACTTTGGGTTGGTTGGTTGTGAGGCAGATTTTGACCAGTGTCCTTAGCTGCAATGGATCTGTATATCTGTATTGGTGTGTGTTCAAAAGCAAATCCAGAGCGTTTGTGCTTCTATTTTCCAGAGCATGGGCGTAGTTCTCTATGTATTGGTCTGTGGAGCACTTCCTTTTGACGGACCTACCCTCCCCATCCTGAGGCAGCGGGTTCTAGAAGGAAGATTCCGGATCCCCTATTTCATGTCTGAAGGTAATACCAACATGTACCACTGTTTTTGAGACATTTCAGTTTTGGTTCCATGCATTTGTTATGCAGTGTCAGTGTGGTGAAGATATGGGGGAGAAAGGAGTTTAAATAGTTAATTCTAGCTTGTCTCTCTAACTGAAAAGAACAGTAATTCAAAGCAGAAGAGCAATTTATTTCCCACATCAAAGAGGGCATGCTTCTTAAGGGTCAGTTTGGATGCTGGAAAACTAGAGCTTGGAAAAGTTTTTAGGGGGAGGACTGCAATTCCCAGAAACCCTCACCCCCAGCCAACATGGTCACAGGCTGCGCTGGCAGGGAGAGTATGGGAGTTGTCGTTCAAAAGTAACATTTCCAAGCTCTTCTGAAGACTAATTTTGATGCTATAATGTGTTGATTTTCAGTAAAGCTGGGTCCATGATGAAGTTCTTCCATTGTCAGTTGTATGAGCACATAATAAAACCAGTCTTACAGCAACTGGGGGACTGCATCACCAGCTGAAACATGCAGTTAATGTGCTGTGAAGCCGAGGTCTGCCTGCCTTGCTCCCAGGGTTCAGCCCCTGACCAAAGCAGCATCCTAACAATACATCAGCTATTGCTAAGCCATCTATTTTAGGACAAACTAGCTTTTTGATGCATCATAGGAAGCATCTAGGGTGTCATAAGTAATGGTATTAAGCCACAATGAATGGACATGCCCATTTGCTTGCTTTGAAGTGCCACGTGTACATCAGTTCATGTACCTCCATTTCTTTGAGATTTTGTTGCCCCTGTATGGACTGTGTGCTTAATTTTCATTGTTACTTTGCAGTCATTCAAAATACAGTATTTCCAAATACAGTTTCTACTAACTTATTTTCTTTTCAAAATGTTCTTTCTATAATAAATACGTGCATACAGTACTAAAACAATGTGTCCACTACTTGGTTCTGTTTCCTCTCTCATTCAGCTCCTGTTCTGCTTGTCTGCCTCTCATGTGTTTAGCTGTGCTTCTGTTCATTTCATGTTGAAAATGGTGGGGCTCTTTTCATGTTTTGTTTCTGAAAATAAAGTAAGTGCTGCCAGCTGTCAGCATCTGTCCTTCAAACTTCAACGTTGATGGGCATGCCATCCAGTCTTGTGTTCTAATAGCCCTTGTGGTGTTGAGAACAGAGCCTCTGTCAGTTCAGAATTAGCTTTGCCATGAGAACTGTTTCACGTTCTCAACAAATATGGAATCCTGCTTTTGTGAATGCACAGTTGTGGCCATGTCCCAGGTGTCCAAAGAATAGAATCAGACAACCAGGGAATAAGCAAGACTCTTGAGCAGAAAACCACTGTCGTATCTGACCATGGAGTTAAGCCCAGCATGAGCACGCTTCCAGAGTCCCTCACAAATCCATAAAAGCTGGTATTTGCTGGGCACCACTGTTTGGCCAAGGCTCTGGGTGACTACCTTTACTTGGGGCAAGTGTTGGGAGCCTACATTGTGGCTCCTCCTCATCTCAGTCCATCTCTAAATCTCAGGCACAGATGCTCTCCCTCCAAGAGAGTACTTACATTCATGGCCAGGAAACGGGGATTGTGGGCATGAGGCAATATCCTCGGCCACAAGATTCCTTTGTAGCTGTGGCTGTCCCTGGGTTTCATCTGCTGTAAAATGCAAGTCTTTTCTAACTCGTTCCTGAGGTGTCATTGGTTCTTGTGGATGTAGTGCTTTTGTAAGTATCCATTGGCCCCATGGGTGTGAAGAATTATGATTATTCCTTGTGCTGTTACTGCAGTTAGAAATGATGCTGCTGCTCCCCCTAATTGTTCACCTGTAGAGAAAAATGGATTTTGGTCTTCATACAAATCAAGATTAATTTTTTATTTTTAGTTAGGAGTGATTTGCCTTTTAAACCAAGCCAGTTTTCTGTTGTACAGAGCCTGTATCAAAAGGTGCTGGATTTATAAGCGTATATAGAGGAAGATCTTTTAACTAGGTCCTATACTAGTTTTATCAAATTTAGAGCTAAGAAAAGTTCCTTTTGTGGACCACAGTTCCCTTAATCCCTTAGCCATAGCAGCTGCTGGCTTCATTGGCTGGAGGATTTTGGGAGTTATAGTCCAGAAAGTAATGGCTCTGAGCTCTGATCCAGTGATCTTTTTCACACACCCTTCTTTCTCTGTGCAGAGTGTGAGCATCTTATCCGGAGGATGCTGGTACTGGACCCATCAAAGAGGCTGACCATTGCTCAGATTAAAGAGCACAAGTGGATGCTGGTGGAGGTTCCTGTCCAGAGACCTGTTCTCTACCCTCAGGGACAAGAGAATGAGCCTTCCATTGGAGAATACAATGAGCAAGTTCTGAGATTGATGCACAGCTTGGGAATAGACCAACAGAAAACCATTGAGGTAAAACAGCCTCTCTTGCTGGGGGAGGTGGTCTGCAGTAGCACTTTTATTGCTCTGGGGTTGGGGAGCCGGGAGCTGGGAATCTTTCCTTCGTGTTCTTCAGCATTGTCGGGCTTTTCATACAATCATAGAGTTGGAAGAGACCACAAAGGCCAGCTAGTCCAACCCCTTTCCCTGCAGGAATACACAATCAAAGCACCATGCAGCCTCTGTTTAAAAACCTCCAAAGAAGGAGACTCCACCTCACTCCAAGGCAGTGCATTCCACTGCTGAACAGCTCTTACTGTCAGGAAGTTCTTCCTAATGTTTAGGTGGAATCTCTTTTCCTGTAGTTTGAACCCTTTGCTCTGTGTCCTAGTCTCTGGAGCAGCAGAAAATAAGCCTGCTCCATCCTCAGTATGACATCCCTTCAAATATATAAACAAAGCTATCATGTCACCTCTCAACTTTGTTTTTGTGTGTCATCTTATGGTGCAAGAATTTAAGTGAACCCAGTGGTTTAGAAAAATCATGGTGTTGATGGGGGGTGGGGTGAGAATTGATGGACCCCAGGCATCAGAAAATGTGTTCAAGAAAGGATTGCTTTGCTGATCTCCCTGCAACTGGCTTTTCCAAGGTACTGTCTATAGGAGAGGTGAGGAACGTGTAGCTTGCAAGTGGCATGTGGGATCTCAGGGCTTTTTATGTGTCCTGCAGGGGGTTCCCTCATTTTTTAAACTTTTTATTTATTTATAATATAATATCATTGAAATAGATAAGGGGATTATAGTACAAAAAAGTAGCACTAGCCAGTAGGGCACAAGGAAGTGCTAAAGTCATAAAGAAATAAGAGTGAATGCTAGTTGGCGGTATGTTGGTACAAAATGGATAGAAGCTGAAGGGAGGAATGCTAGTACATAATAGAAATGAAAAATGAAAAATATACTTTAACATGCCCCAAGAAATGTTATTAATACAGGAGAAATGGTGTTGTTTTATTTAATAGACACTATGCATTTGTATATGGATGGAAGATATGTATAAACAACTCGTTTGTTTTTTCCTGTATTTTTAAATTTGAGGGGAAATTTTAAAAATAAAATTTTTTAAAAAATTATTTGTTTTGGCAAAAGAGCTTTCTAGGGGTATCCTGGAACAATTTCATAGTATCCTCTTCCCATTGCCCAGGGTGGTTTCGGTTGGGTGATGTTTTTCAAAACCAGAAGTGACATCTTGTTTACTTTCTGCTTTGGACCAGTCCTCTCCTTGGCCTGAAACTGCCCCCATGGGAGCCAAACCCATGATGTTTTCTATGTCTTTTTGAGGTGGGGGAGTGAACAGTTTCATTTTCTCAAATCTTCATTGCTGAGCCTTCCGACGTTTCATACCCTAAAGCAGGGAGAACATTTATTTGTGTGGTCTTGTTTCCCATTATATTGAGAGGACACATTTTAGGAAATACTGAGGATGAAAAGAAGAGCAAAACAAGAACTAAATCTCACTTTTCTTTTAAGCTTCTGAAATGTGAGCGTTGACGATGGGAGGTTAAAATAAGAGAAGCATGCACTTGCCTCTTTATTTTTGGTGTCTCGGCTAGGATTCCAAATCAAGCCTCTTACCAGAAATACATGCTGAAATGCTCCCTGAGGAGTCTGTGTGATCACTTCCTTCAGCGTGGTCGATATTTTTAGCCAGTGTGGAGTCTGCAGTATTAATGCTTCCTGCCAGAAAGTGACATGGGGAGGTGGGTTGGGAGGGGAGGACTGAAACCATGTGCCTCTCTTTCCTCGAGGGCTGTTTCCCACTGTGGCTCCGACTCTGGAATGGCTAGCTGATGTGGACTATTGCTTGTGGGGGGGGGGGTGATGGTCAGAGGATAGGCTCAGACAAGCAGCTGGCATGAATTGTTGAGTTACTCTCTACAGGTACTCTCTCCTCTCCTGTCATGCTGCTGTTAGGGCCACTGAATGGCTTTGGGAGCCCAACACTAATTCCCCCCACCCCTTCTGACTAATGAGAGAATGCTGAGTTGGGAGGACGGGATCCAGAAGGATCTTCTCTCACCGTCCACACAAATGGCAGTGGACATATGGGTTAAAAACAGTTCCATTTGAATCCTTGAAAGTGATCTAAGCTGCAGAATACTATGGAGGATATATGGAGCTTGGGAATGTTACCTTTTTGGGATCTCAACTCCCATAATCCACCACTGGCCATGCTGGCTGGGAGATTTGGCAGGTTGTAGTACAAAAATAACTTTTCCAAGCTCCAGAAGCTAGTTTCCTCCCAAACCCAGCTAAGTCCATATGACTCCTCCCAAGGAAATACTGCTCAGTGGAATTCTGCCCTGCTCATTTGTCTTCATAGTTGTGTCAGTCCTCCTTGACCCAGTGAAAAGTGAAAGATAACAGACATTCTGACTTAATGCTCGGATGCTTGTTTTCTTCTCAGTCCCTACAGAACAAGAGCTACAACCATTTTGCTGCTATCTATTACTTGCTCGTAGAGAGACTCAAGTCCCACCGCAGTAGCTTCCCTGTGGAGCAACGGCTAGATTCCCGCCAGCGACGACCAAGCACCATCGCTGAACAAACGGTCGCCAAGGTAAACTCCCTGTTCTAGGCAAAGTTAGGAACGTTAGGAAACTGCCTTGTGCAAGGACTGGCAGCAGCACTCGAGAATTTCCAGTTTCCACACTCCTTCCAGGAGATGCCAGGAATTGAATCTGGCAACTTCTACATGCAAAGCAGGGCCTGTCCCCCTGAAATATGTCCCATATCATACAGGCAAGCTTGCAGTCACAAATCTCTTCTCCTAACCCTGACAGCCCTCATTTTTAATAAACTTCCATTCTGTTTTGGTGAGCTATATTTTTGAACCCAGGCTCTGCCCTCCCCGTGCAAAGGATTTCTATGTTTGCTGTGTGCTGCTGCCATGAAGAGGATGTGACATCAACTATTTACCTGTGAAGTTCTAGGCCAGGAATGGGCATAGTGCAGCCCGCAGGCCACACATAGCCCCTGGACCCCAATTTTATGGCCCTTGAAGCCCCCCACCAGTCCCTCAAAAGCTCTACAAAGCTCAAAAAAAAAAAACCAACACCCCACTCCCATAAGTATTGTAGAACCCCTAACACATCATTTGTTCTCTGCAGTACCTCTCAAAATGGTGACAGGAAGTTTCATTATGTCACTTCCTGTTGCCATTTTGCAAAGGATTACAGAGGAGAATAGAGACAAATTGTTTCTTGTGAGGGGGTGCAGTGCATAGGGATGTCGGGGGGGGGTTGCCCCTTATGCAGTTCCCCACCCCTGTAGAAAGTGCTCTGTCTGGTGCAGTAAATTGAAAATCAGGAAGGGTTATTGAAGTTGCTGCCCTTGACATTTGTATTTCAAGTTCAGCAATCCAGAGGCAACAAACTTTGGGTTGGTATAATCACTAAGAGGGTGACCCAGGAAATCCCCTGCTCAGTCTTGCCTCTGTCACAGAGCCTGTAGGTAGCATTAGGCAGGCCAACATCGCTCAGGCTCAGCTCCCCCACCCTCATTCTGCATTATGGGAATGATAATACTGACCTCTCTGAAGGGGTGATTGTGTGGATTACTGTATGTGAAGCTGTTTGACTACTTCAGAGTGCTGTGTAAATGCTCACTAAGTAGCTGATGGCTTTCCCCACAAATCATCCCTTCCTCTGCTTTGGGCAGATGTTGCCATTCTCCTGACATGCAAGTCACAAACAGTGTCAGGTCTGAAGCCACAGGGTAGGAGCTGGCCCACATTAACACTCTCATAAACCAGCTGGTGGTCCGGAAAGCAGTCAGGCTGATAAATAGTTTTTCAAACAAGTCAGTGAGACTGCTGACCGTACTGTGTTGGGCAGTGTTTCTCATGATTTTCCCGCTGGCTGTGCCTCCATTTTGGGGCTCCTGATAGAATTCCTGATGTCTCATCTGAAGGTCACATCAGTCAAACACACATCAGAGTGTGTGTCTCACATTGAAAACAACAACAAAGTTTGAACCTGATAGAGTATAAGAAGCTTTGGGGGCTCCCAGTTGAATACCACACATTCTCTTGTTTCCCGTTTGTGCATGTTGTGGTTTTTTAAATGTATAGAAACCAAGTGAGGCAGGAGACAAAGGAACAGCATTAGCCTCCAGGCTTAGAACAGCAGCACACACTGAGGGCAAATGGTGTTGAGGCAGCAGTCCCCTTGCCAGCAGGCATCTTGCAGCCTTTAATCAGCATGGTACCAATACTGCAAACATTCTGCCTCACACTCCCTTGAAATAACAGTGAAGGCAGGACACCTAGCCCTTGGGGAAGCTGTGATCTCCCCCAAGTGGGAATGCTAAGAACATCCAACCTATCAGCTTCCTGCCTTTTTCATATGTGACCACCTTATGTGTGGGTTGAGACTTGTAGTCCAGTGTTGTTGTTGTTTTCCCTGTCTTTCTCTTATACTCAGGTTTGTTTGTGTGATTGTTTGTTTCCCCACATTCTGGTACTCGTAGGCTTCGTTTCTGTCCCATGTCTTAAGCTTTCTGGTACAATGTGAGTGTTCTTTGAGCCAGCATGGTGTAGTGGTTTGACAGTTGGACTCTAGTCAATTTGCAATGGCAAACCTCATCTAAATAAATTCTGCCAGTAAAACTTTATGATGGGCTGCCATAAGTCAGGGTCATCTTGAAGGTGCAGAACAACAATAGCAAACCATTGAGTGCTAGGGTGGTGTAGTGGTTTGAGGATTGGACTAAGACTCCGGGAGACCAGTATTTGAATTCCCACTCAGCTGGAGAAATCCACTGGCACTGTTTCCATCACACTCACTTAGCCTTAGCACAAGGCAACAGCAAACTTCCTCTGAAGAAATCTTGCCAAATCAGAAACAACCCCCCCTCCAAAAAAAAAAAAAAAACCTAGGAAAGTGTCACCAAAAGTTGGAAGTTGCTTTCTAGGCACTTAACAATCACAAAAATTGTGTGTTCTTTATATCCCTTATAACTGCTGTTTATTTTTCTCTTGTAGGCCCAGGCCTCTATGCCTCCCGTAAACCTGCGTCCCCAGAATGTAAGGCTGCTAAGGTCTCCCGGCCTCCCACCAACTGCTGCTGAAGCTTTCTCCTTTCCCCCTCCTGCCTGCCAGGCGGAGTCAGCTTTCATGGAGGAAGAGAGAATTGACACACCAAAGGTAAGTTTTGCATTTCTCAAATGCCCTGTGGTGGGTTCCTTGAACTTTGGGGCTCCTTAGTGCTGCCCATTAAGGCAGTTGCAGAAGAAAGGGGAACATCTATTTGATGGCTTTTCACAGTTTCCTGACGATTGGCAATTCAATTGACCAAAGATTTGTCCTGTTCTGGATGGGGTTGCTCTCCCCCCTGAGCGATTAACTTGGTATGCTGGTAATTCTACCCAGGCAGATGGATTCCAAAGCAAGTGACCTCTGTAAGCAGGAGAGCTCTATTACATTCGTGTCTTGCCTGTGAACTTTTTGTAGGAGTGTCACTGGTCATTGTGTGGAAATAATGCTGGGGACATATCCAGCTGCATTGCTCTTCTCGTAACTTCCAGGTCAGATTGAAGGCCTGCCTAGTCCGGCATTCTTTCCTTGTTGTGACCAATAAGGTGTCTACAGGACATCACATGCAGGGATGAGTCTAGTGGTGCTTTCCTGTTTGTGTTCTCCAATAACCGATACGCAAAGGTGTACTGCCTCTGATCCTGCGGGTAATATGAAGCCGTCCTTACTGGTAACTAACAGTAATGAATTCTTTTTCTTTTAAAGCCCTTCCAAGTGTTAGTGGCCATTAATCTGTCCTGTTGTAGCAAATTCCATTGTGAAGTGGTGGTTCCTTTCATCTCTCCTAAACCACCCACTCTTTAGCTTCATAGCAGGACCTCAGATTCTAATGCTGAAAGAGAGATGGATGTTCCAGCCCTTTTGGAAAAAGAAACCATGCTTCTCGCTTCTGTTCTCCACGCCCTGGCTAATATTCACTTTAGATTACAGTGATACACTTGACAGGGGCTTACTATGACATTGGAAATGCCAATTGTTGTAGAATGCAGCAGTTTAAATGCTCGCTAGTATGAATTGGACTGACTAGATCAAGCCAGTGCTTAAGGACTTTAAGTACCTGTCAGTCTGTAAAACAATAAGACCCTGAATAGCTTGACACCAGAATATTGGAAAGACCAGGATTTTGAAAAGTTACTTTTTGGACTTAATTTCCAGAATCCTGCAGCAGTGGCTGGAAAGGATTTTGGAAGCACTAGTCTGTGAAAGAAACTCTTACAGTTTCTGGAAGAACAGACTGCTTCCCTGCTTTGCTTGCCCTCCCTCAGGATATAAGGAGAATGACTGGGAGAGACTTCCTCTGCACCAGTGTCTGTTTTTGGAAGTCTGGCCAAAATCTGTCTACCCAAACAAATTATTTTGGGGCTTGAGCCCACAGTAAAGATTGCTTTTTCTTTCATAGTGTCATAGAGTTGGAAGAGATCACAAGGGCCATCTAGTCCAACCCCCTTCTATGAAGGAATACACAATCAGTGCACCCCCGACAGATGACCATCCAACCTCTGTTTAAAACCTCCAAAGAAGGAGACTCCACCACA
The DNA here is from genome assembly GCA_030847615.1 of Gambelia wislizenii. Lineage (NCBI taxonomy): Eukaryota > Metazoa > Chordata > Lepidosauria > Squamata > Crotaphytidae > Gambelia > Gambelia wislizenii. Next base: position 40,681,774 of record JAUMIR010000007.1, read on the forward strand.
CTCCCAGGCAGTGCATTCCATTTGCCAAACAGCTCTTACAGTCAGGAAGTTCCTCCTAATTTTTAGGAGAAATCTCTTTTCCTGTAGTTTGAGTCCATTGCTTTGTGTCCTAGTCTCTGGAGCAGCAGAAAACAAGCTTACTCCATCCTCAGTATGACATCCCTTCAAATATTTAAACATGGATATCATATCATCTCATAACCTTCTCTTCTCCAGGCTAAGCATACCCAGCTCCCTAAGCCACTCCTCATAGGGCATGGCTTGCAGACCTCCCACCATTTTGGTCACCCTCCTCTGGCCATGTTCCAGCTTGTCCATAACCTTCTTGAATTGTGGTGCCCAGAACTGGACACAGTATTCTACGTGAGATCTGACCAAAGCAGAACAGAGTGGCACTATTACTTCCCTGATCTAGACACTATACTCCTATTGATGCAGCCTAGAATCGCATTGATTTTTTTTTTAGCTGCTGCATCACACTGCTGACTCATATTCAGCTTGTGGTCCACTAAGACTCCTAGATCCCTTTCTCATGTACTGCCATCAAGCCAGGTGTCACCCATCCTATATCTGTGCATTTCATTTTTACTGCCCAAGTATAGTATCCTGCATTTCTCCCTGTTGACATTCATTTTGTTAGTTTTGGCCCAGCTTTCTAATCTGTTAAGGTCATTTTGAATTCTGATCCTGTCCGCTGAGGCATTAGCTACCCCTCCTAATTTGGTGTCATCTGCAAATTTGAAAAGAATGCTTCTATTCCCTCATCCAAGTCATTTTAAAGATGTTGAATAATACTGGGCCCAGGACAGAACCCTGTGGCACCCCATTGATCACTTCTGTCCAGAATGAAGAGGAGCCATTGGTAGTCTACCCTTTGGGTTTCCTAAGTGTCCAGTGGAATTTTATTAATTTAAACTATGCTGATGTTATCTTTTAAAAAAATTGATTTTGACAATGTTTTCTGTAAGATGTTGTTGGGTTGTTTTATGTCAGTATTCTGTTAACTGATGTTTCAAGGCACTTTGGAGAAAAGCTGGCTAGAAATGTTCAAATAATCAGAAAGCAAAGACTTTGTGCGTGTTCCCGCCCCCTCCCCCCCCCGGCACGTGAGCTGTGTTTGCTCATTCCTTTCATGGTTAGTTCATGGCCGAGCCATGTTAGATCTCCTTATGGTGTTGGACAATTGTTCCCATTTTTTTGCAGTGGTTGTGCGGGTGTCCTTTTCACTCTGCCTTACTGCAAAAGATGTTTCTGCTGTCAGAAGCAGGTAATTAATAAGAGGTACGTGAGGACTGGATTCATAAGCTTCTGTTTAGCAGAAGGAAATGGCAGGCCTGCAGGTATTTTCCAGGATGAGTGGTTTGCAGTGCTCCAAGATAAAAGCGGTATCTGAACCACCTGATTGTAGGTCCAGGAAAAGCTGCTGTGAAAGCCAGGCCCCTTGAAATCTCCTCTCCAAGTGAAGAACTCTCCCCCAAGAATATTTATTTATTAATTAAAATATTTATATCCTGCTCCCTATCTAAAGATCTCATAATACCAACCTGACTGATTTAAAATAGTGTAAACAGTAAACTTTTCTAAAAAGCAAAAAACATGCTCAATAGTGTAACATGTCAAAAAATAGATTAAAATTGATTAAAATATTTTAAAATGATTTAAAATTGGGTATGTATGAGAGTTTGTGTGGGAAACTGATGAGCACAGGAGTCTGGGAGACCAGTGTGCTGTGAACTGAGGGCAGGAAGGAGCTGTGGTGGTATCTTAATGTCTGATCACAATAAAATTGGCAGACCACCACTGTGATTAACACGGTTTATGTGCCACATGATAGCAAAAGGCTTTCTTTGAACAGGTGATGTGGCAGGCCCTGGGATGTTTCTATGGTGTTACCTTGCATGCTGACATCTGACTTCATAAATGTTCTTGTCAGAGAAGGAGACTCATTATTGGAAGCACTGAGTTTGTGACTGAATCTTCCCTTATTCATTTTGTATGGAGGTTTAATGCCTTGTCAACAATACCGCCTTTGACAGGATGGTTGAGGGGCCTGTTAAATAAGTGAAAGATGGAAAAGATCCTCAAAAGTACATTGTGGACATAGCTAGTGCATGACTTGTTACTATGAAGCAGAGGCATGTGACCACTATACTAGTCTCATACTAGACCAGTGTACAGACCCAGAACACACTTTTCCTTCACTCCTCTCTTCAATATCTCTTCTCTAAGTAACTCATTCCTATCCTCTGACTAATATCTCTCATGCCAGCATTCAGTCACTACTCTCCCCATACATTTCTTGCTCTCACCCCCTCCCAACATATCACTTACATTATTACATATACAGTTGTCCCTTGACATTCGCGCGGGTTACGTTCCACGGACCCCCGCGAATGTAAAAAAACCGCGAATATGGATTGCCCTCCCCGGGGCCTTCACGGAGCCTTCGAAGGCTCCGTGAAGGCCTCCGCGGCCTCCCCCCACCCTCCCCAGGCCTTCACGGAGCCTTCCAAGGCTCCGTGAAGGCCTCCCCCCACCCTCCACCCTCCCTCCCCGGGGCCTTCACGGAGTCTTTCAAGGCCCCGTGAAGGCCTCCACGGCCTCCCCCCACCCTCCCCAGCCCTTCACAGAGCCTTGGAAGGCTCCGTGAAGGCCTCCCCCCACCGTCCCCCCTCCCTCCCCGGGGCCTTCACGGAGCCTTTCAAGGCTCCGTGAAGGCCTCCGCGGCCTCCCCCCACCCTCCCCAGCCCTTCACGGAGCCTTCCAAGGCTCCGTGAAGGCCTCCCCCCATCCTCCCCCCTCCCTCCCTGGGGCCTTCACGGAGCCTTTCAAGGCTCCGTGAAGGCCTCCGCGGCCTCCCCCCACCCTCCCCAGGCCTTCACGGAGCCTTCCAAGGCTCCGTGAAGGCCTCCCCCCATCCTCCCCCCTCCCTCCCCGGGGCCTTCACGGAGCCTTTCAAGGCTCCGTGAAGGCCTCCGCGGCCTCCCCCCACCCTCCCCAGCCCTTAACGGAGCCTTCCAAGGCTCCGTGAAGGCCTCCCCCCACCCTCCCCCCTCCCTCCCCGGGGCCTTCACGGAGCCTTTCAAGGCTCCGTGAAGGCCTCCGCGGCCTCCCCCCACCCTCCCCAGCCCTTCACGGAGCCTTCCAAGGCTCCGTGAAGGCCTCCCCCCATCCTCCCCCCTCCCTCCCTGGGGCCTCCCCCCACCCTCCCCAGCCCTTCACGGAGCCTTCCAAGGCTCCGTGAAGGCCTCCCCCCATCCTCCCCCCTCCCTCCCTGGGGCCTCCCCCCACCCTCCCCAGCCCTTCACGGAGCCTTGGAAGGCTCCGTGAAGGCCTCCCCCCTCCCTCCCCCCTCCCTCCCCCCTCCCTCCCCCCTCCCTCCCCGGGGCCTTCACGGAGCCTTTCAAGGCTCCGTGAAGGCCTCCGCGGCCTCCCTCCACCCTCCCCAGCCCTTCACGGAGCCTTCCAAGGCTCCGTGAAGGCCTCCCCCCACCCTCCACCCTCCCTCCCCGGGGCCTTCACGGAGCCTTTCAAGGCTCCGTGAAGGCCTCCGCGGCCTCCCCCCACCCTCCCCCCACCCTCCCCAGGCCTTCACGGGGCCTCTGGGGGGTCTCCAAAAGCCCCGTGAACGCCTAGCCGGCCCTCCCGGCTCCTTCCCACAGCTTTCAAGGGGGCTCCGGAGGCCCCTTTTCGCGGTTTTGGGGGGGCCCCGGGGGGGCCCTCCCAAAACCGCGAATAATTAAAACCGCGAATGCTGAGTTCGCGAATGTGGAGGGGCAACTGTACTGTACATCTTCTTCGTGATCTCTGTGAATACACACAGTGGGTAACGCCTGCGCAGAGCACTCAGAACACTCTAGAATCATTAGGCAGAACATGTTTTGCAACTCCACCCGTCCTAACGGTCCCTTTAAAGGCGCTCCCACCTAAATCCCCTCAGTTCGTTTTCGTCCACCCCGCAAGCAGCACGAAGGAATCACTAGAGCTCTTTCACTTTTGGTCTTACTTTCATTGGATTGACTCGGACTGTTCTTAGACTTCGATTTTGGGTTTTCTCTTGACTTGTTATGATTTCTGGCTTTCACCTTTGGACTGTTTCGGCTTTCTCGTCTCTCTACAACCCTTTGGCTTGGCTTCTGTCAGATTTGGCATGACCCGGACTGGCTTGACCCTTCTTCTGCCTCACCCTGTTTGTTAATTATGGCGTACATAACCATACTTAACATACATAACCATACTTTACCCTCATTTCTCTAATAAGCTGCTGCTGCTGTTGTTGGCAAAAGCCCAGAAGTTTGTATAAGCCCCTTCCTATGTGCCCATCCCTCCTTCACCAGCTGGCCTTATCTCTGTGTGGAGCGTGAAGGAAAGAACCTGGCCTCTTGCCTACCAAGTCCAGACTGAGAAAGGAGGCATGGACCACTCCCTGTAACTTTGGAGGGAAGGGCTTCACTTCCTCTACAGCCAACATGGATGCCAGTGCTGGCGGAGGGGATTTGTGCTCCATCCCCCAGGCTGCTGCATTCATTACCTTCATTGGTTTGTTTGGGTTTGTTTTTTTCCCCACAAGCCTGCAAACCTCTCCGAGCAAAAGGTTGGTGAGAACAAACTGCTGCAGGCTTGGAAGCATTTGGCAGCTTAGCAACCGGTTCTGATGGAAAGGCTCACAGATTTATTGTGACATAAGCCAAGTCTGCTAGTCTTTAAGATACTACATGTTTCTTAGTTGGTTATACTGCAAAGGATGCTGTTGGATGGATTTCAGTCTAGACTCCTCGTTTGCAACTTGCCTTAGACTAGTTTGCCACATATGGTTGACTTGCATTCTGAAAACCTGTAGCCCCTGTGTTTCCTTTCAGCGGAGAATTTCTGTGTTAGTTTTTAGCTGTAATGGCAGTTGTTTTCCTGCCTGTTTACATGATGAGATATTGGAAACTTGGTGGCCAAGAAGATGCCTTAATTGAAACAGTGTTATTAATGTTTGCTTTTAGTTCATTTCATGAGCAGTAACAAACTTGGTGGGATCTTCAACTTGTCAGAAAATACTAGAGGCCTTCCTTCTTCCCCCCACTCCCACCCTGCAGTTCACAACCTCTGCTGCCACCCTTTTTAGGTTTTGTCGGCTGTAGCATATACAAGGGAACTGGCTTTGCTGACCTTCCTCTGTAGTTAACTGGCTAGCACTAAACCTGATTGATAAGAAATGACAGCTCCACAGTTATGCAGAGGTACAGTTGCTCCAGTGAGCTTTGCACATTCACACATCAAGCTTTGGGTTCCGTAGTGGAGGGTGCTGAAGGGAGGTGGGGAATAGCTCAGATGTATGTGAGCTGGCGAGAGGGAAGTAATCTACAGTTCTTATGAAAAGATGACAGAATAGTCCAGAAAGACGTGTGCATAGCGCCTGTAACGGCATAGCAAGCAGCTCTTTCTGTTCTTGTGTGTTCGTTGCCCCATACCTTTATTCCATTGGACTCAGATTATATTGTTGATTTACCTGTATAGGTGGCTTTTATATAGACAGACCTCAGTTAACAAAGCTGCTGTCAGTGAAGCTGATTTTTCTAAAGCTCGTCTAGCCCCCTTTCCTTTCCTGTCCTCTTTTTATCTGGAAGTTGTTTGTTTTTTGATTTTTGTTTTTAGCAGCATCAGCATTGGAAGGAGGGCTGCAGAAATACATGCTTTTGATGCTGGGTAGCAGCAGCATCTTTGCAGAACACACTGCAATAAAGCGTGAGGTGAGAAAGAATGGGATTCTGCACTAGCCAATCGTACTGTTGCTGTGTGTGCCTGCCTATAACAGGCAAGGTAAACAGCAGCTAGTTCCAGAATCCCTTACTGAGCATGCTTGAGCAGCCAAACAGGGGGAAAGGGAAGAGCAAAGCTTCCCTCACCAGCTCCACCCAGCATATTAAAAAAGCATAGATTTATAAGTTTGGACACCAAAATGAAAATCCTAAGAAAAGTGGAAGCTGGTGAAATAGTAAGTCAGGTGGTCTCTAGAAGGTTCAAAATGTCCCCGTTTACTTATGCAAGATTTACCTGACCTGGTTATTTCATTTCACATGTACATACTATTAGTTTTGAAGAAAAGTATTTGCTGAAACATGTTGGAATGCTCTTCTTTTTTGGGGTGGAGGAACCTATCCCTGTTCTTTCTATATTATTTCTGCCTCTGGTACCAAATTTTCTGTTAGGAAAGTAATCCCCACAAACACACCTACTTCATTAACTGAAGTATACCTGTATTTATATAGATAGAGTGGGCCCTCAGTATCTACTGGGGTTTGGTTCCAGGACCACCACCACCCCATGGATACCAAAATCTGTGGATACCCAAGTCCCATTATATACAATGGCACAGTAAAACGATGTCTCTTATATAAAATGGCGATCAGCAAAGTTTGCTTTTTAGATTTTTTTTCCTCAAATATTTTCAAGCCGTGGTTGATTGAATCCATGGACGAATCCATGTATCTTGAGATCTTAAAATGAAGGGTAGGCTTTTAATCAAATGTATAATACCAGTAACATTAGTAGTAATACTCATAGCAGTAGTGTCGTCTTGTCTAGCTTAGCATCTTCACTGAACAACAGACATTTCCGGCATGGCTTAATATGAATCAGTCATTTGTGTTTGTTTTGCACCTGAGCTTGTTAAGATGGCCAGTTCTCCCACATCTGGCTTCAGGGAGAAAAAATTAGAACTTGCACCCCAGAAAGGCACCTGTGCAGCATGAGCTCATTGCCCAGCCATCTCCCTTCCAGACCACCCTGCCTCAGGTGATCTTGGTAATTCTTCGTCTGCTAGGGGGAATGGGCCCAGGGATAATAACCCGCATACCAGTTACTGGGGACCTGCAGGCTTTAGACCTTCAGGATTTCCCAAGCAAGAAACACTTTCAGGCAGGAGGCTCAGAGAGCTTTAGTCTCATCAGCCATTTCGAAGTACCTAGCTCAGGAGATTGATTAGCACTTCTCCCTTGCTTTAGAAGGCTATATAGTGTAGCTTCCTCTGATAAGCCTGGATTAAATTTGAGCAGGGCTGCTGTTATCCAACACCCTGACACCAGTTGTTGACAAGCTTTAGTCCAGTAGGTTTTAACCTTTTTAAGGTCATTAACCCCTTGAGAATCTAATTAAATCTGTGGGTCCCCTTTGCAGAAAAAAAAAATCATCTAAACGTGCATGTTATGTGCCTTCGAGTCATTTCTGATTTATGGATTTTCTTAGCAAGATTTGTTCAGAGGGGATTTGTCAATGCCTTCCTCTAAGGCTGAGACAGTGTGACTTGCCCGAGGTCAGCCAGTGGGTTTCTGTGGCTGAGTGAGGATTCAAACCCTGGTCTCCTGGAGTCCTAGTCCAACACTCAGACCGTTACACTATGCTGGCTCTCAGTCACATAAACATGTATGCACAAAATCCTGCATATAGTTTAATCTCATCCTGTCCTGTGTACAATTTGAAAGCGTTCAGGCATGCCCTGGAACTCCTTCAGCTGTTTCGTTAACAGCAGTGAACGTTTGGCTTTTATTTATTTATTCATTCATATTTTTATGTTATTTGTATGCGGCCTTTCTTGCAGCATGGGACCCAAGGCAGCATAAAAATGCTAAAAACAACCTTAAAACACAATGGAAGAATTATCACATTCAAATACCATTACATTTTAAAAGTTATAAAAGCATTTATAAAAGCATAACAGTAAAGTTTAAAAATACAGCCTGCACACCCTATAATAGCCTGTTTGAATAAAAAGATATTTGTTTGCCAGCGAAAGGAGAGCAGAGAGGGTGCTGGTCGAGCTTCCAAGCCACCAAGAAGACGCTCTCCCGTGTCCTCACCTGATGCGCCTGTGATGGTTGCAGGGACAAAGCCCTCTCCTGAGGATCTTAAGACTGACAGATTCATATAGAGAGATAGGATCTTTCAGGTAATCAATCTAAGCCATATAGGGCTTTATAGCTCAGAACCAGCACTTCAGATTGTGTTTGGAAATGAATTGGTAGCCAGTGGAGCCTCCCTCAGTCTGCATTCTGGCCACAGCATTTTGGACCCACTGAATTTTCCAAGGCCGCTCGAGATAGTGTGCATTGTAGTCGTCCAAACAAGATGCAATCAAGGCATGTGTCACGATAGCCAGATCTGATTTCTCATTCTTTTTTTACTGACTCCAGATCAGTTGAAAACTATGGTAAGTAGAGAAACCTGTCTTATAACTGAGGCTCTGTTGGCCACAGCATATGGCTTGTACTGTGTCACTTTTATTGACTTAACTAATTCAGTGATGATGACTTTGGCTATAGCTTGACCAGCCCCATCATTAATGGGTAACTCACTGAAGCTGTGACGCAGCAGTTGTGTGGTGCTGACCACAAAACTTTTTTTGGTGCTGGTGCGGTGCTCCAGTAAGGGCGTGAGGCGCGTAGCTGAGCCCCACTGCTGAGTGAGCAGCTGTAGGCTTCAGACAAACATCACTTTGCCTTGGGGAAAGAGAGAGAAGGAAGCTCACACTCTTATTTTGCAGCTGTGTTTCTTAAAAAACCAGGACCTGCTCCTACAGGTGGTGTTGTCCTAAACCTGTTTTTCTTCTGTGCTTAATTGTCAAATCCAATCTAGCAAGCAAGGCTTGACGCCGCTTACCGTATTTCTTGCAGTCATCACCAGTCATGAGGCTGGTATATGTTGGCTTTGTTCCCTGGTCGTATGGCAGCAAAGCCAGCAGCTTTCCCTAGAGAAGTCTTTACATGTATAGACTTGCCACTCCGAATCCGGATGAAGGCCTGTGCAGCTTTTCTCCTCCTCCATCATGTCTTAAGGGGCAGATTCATCTATAATGCATACCATCTGTTCAGCCTGTGTTCTTCCCATTGAACATTTTTAGGCAAAGGTATTGCACAGCTTGGAAAATGTAAGCCACACAGTTGTCTTTCAGCTATGACAAACATCGTTGTAGCTGGAGGTGGTAAAACAAATGATGCAGCCCCTGTCAGTGTGGCTCCAAGAACCTGGTTGAAAAGTAGTCTTTCCCTGGTCCAAGGCAGGTATAGAGTAGAGGTCTTTGGGTTGTCCAGCCAGTGCAATTGCTACCTTCAATCCAACTAGACTTTGCTGTGGGTCTTGTGTTTAGTGCTACTTCATGAGTCCTTTTAAAAGGAAGGGGCTGCCCATTCTGTGAATCCTTCATTAGGTTCTTCAGAAGATGCCCAGAGAGTTCTTGTACAGGGAGATATTTAAAGCCCCTTTAAAGTTGATTAGACCTGGCCAGGGTTTGGAAATAGTAAACCAGTTTGATTTGTTGCATTGAAATCTATAGTAATGTTGACACATTTTGCAAAGGGATGGGCAACTCTGGTGAGTCCAAGGGACAGTTTTCTGTCCCTGGCAGAGCTTAAGGACTGGCCAAACTGCCAGAAAAAACAAACAAACCCCTCATCCCTGTCAATATAAGTGTGGAAGTCAAAGCAACAACCAAACAGAACTGGCAGGAAGTCCACTTCTATTTTTTTTTAAAAAAATAATATTTCTTGATGTTCAACAACACAAGGTGACCCTGCAACCTATATAAAAGGCAAATTGACACTCCAGAGGCTTCCAGGAAGAATAATTCCTCTCTTCCTTGGCCAGAAAATGGGTGTTTTAGGGGAGTCTAGAGGGATCAAGAGTTGGAAAAAATAACAGCCTTGTGGGGTCCACATGTCCCTTCCTCACTTAGCTCCTTGTGCCTGCACAGAAGATGAACAAGGCAGAATTTAGGATACACTTCCTCTTGCATCCAGATCAGTCATCAGAGCGGTCCAACAGGTATTTCTGGAGTGGATGCAGCACATACAAGTTAAAGTGCATGTGGTTCCTTCTGCCCGGAGTCTTCATTCAACCACTGACACTCAGGTTCTGCATTTTTGCTTTCACATTTTCCAGGGGCAGTTTTCACATCTGGCCTTGTGGCTCTGATTTGTGACCACGTTGTTCCTATGTAGAAGTTGGAAGGAAAGCATTTGAGGTTCAGAAAGCTGATTGTATTTCTTCTCTGTGCTGAAACCTCTGGGATGCACTCAGTTTTCAGTTTTAGAAGAATAGTTGTTGGGGAGGTCTTTGTTCATTAAGAGCAAACCTCCCATCACCCCCAAACTGAAGCCCCTCCAAGAGGTAACAGCAGCAAAACTTAAGATTTTTTAGAGATCAGCACAGTGCCTAGACAACTGGGTATTTGGCCCAGCCCCAGCTGTTCAGCAATTAACTAATTTTGAAGCTGATCCCATGGGACAGATTTCTTGACAGAATTCAGAAACAGCCGCTGAAATGACTGGGAATTAGTCGAGAACAGCAAGGTCAGCCAGCTAGGAAAGTTGTTTCTTTTAAGAGCAGCTCACATCTTGGACATAGCCTCCTGGGAACGGTTTCCATGCGATCCTGCTTGGACAAGAGCACCTTCGTGGGGCTGAGCAGGAGACTTCCCAGTCAGTCCTGCCCCCCATCTCTAGTCTCTGAGAGAAGAACAGGTGTGCAGGTTTTTAGCTGGATGGTAATCCTGAGCTGGCATTGAAGAGCTGCACAATTCAGTTTCTTGATAATTGCTTTATTGCAGTCAACAGACCATCAAAACGGTGTATTAAAACAGACATGATAAGTAGAATGTGCATAGTAGGTATCAATGCAACTAAAATAGAATCAAGATTTATTTATTTTTAAATCCAGTAAACCTAAGGATGACAATGATTAGAAAGTTGCTTTTCAGCCTTTTGGTAGGATCAAGTGACAAGTGTTTATAGTAAGGTGGCACTGGAACAGCAAAAATTCCCTTACTTTCCTGGCGTGTGGTTAACAGGCAAGTTTCAGGGAATGAAGAGAGGCAGTGGCCACTGGATTAAATTCTGTTATCTCCTTAGGAAAGTGGGGAGGAGGGGTGTGTAAGATGGTGGTGGTGGGAATCTGCTGAACCTGGCAGCCTGCCTATTCGCACAAGGAGATGGCGGGGGGGGGAGGCGCTTCTGCAAAGGTTACTTCATGGATGTTTGTTTCTGCTGTGTCTTGCCAGCCCTGCTCTTGACTTTTCAAGAGGCAGAGTCACGGTTTGTGGCAAGCTGCCTCAGCTCTGTTCTCAAACATGCCTCTCACTCCATTCACAGAGTTCACAAATGTCAGTCTCTCTTTGTATGTTTGTTGCTTAACTGAGCCTTGTGTGCCTGCTTGTTTCTCCCCTCGTGGGTTTAGGTGAACGGCTGCCTGTTGGATCCTGTGCCCCCAATGATGGGCAGGAAAGGCTGCCAGTCCCTGCCAAGCAGCATGATGGAAACCTCCATTGACGAAGGGATAGAGACGGAAGGAGACTCTGAAGAGGATCCCGCCCAAGCGTTTGCCGCCCTGCAAGCCACTCGCTGTGGGAAGAGGCGCCACACTCTGGCGGAAGTCACCAACCAGCTGGTGGTCATGCCAGGCACAGGTACAGGGAGAACAGCAAAATGGCCCAGGCTGGAGCTGAGAACTTGAGAGTAGCACAGTAGAGAGGCTACATTTGTCTCGTCCAGTTCTACCCTAAGACAAGGTTGTAGTTCTCAAGTTGTTGGGCTTAATTGTCACCGAGTCGACTTCCGCTTATGGCAGCCCTACGAATGAGAGAGCTCCAAGTCACCATGTTATCAACAACCCTGATAAGGTCTTGCAAACATAGGGCTGTGGCTTCCTTGATAGAGTTTATCCATCTGTAAGATGGTTTCCTACTACCTTCCACCTTACTAAGCATTGTTGTCTTTTCTAATGAGTCACTTTGTCTCATGATATGACCAAAGTATGGTAGTCTCAGTTTAATCATTTTGGCTCCTCATATTCAAGCCCCATTATTTCAGTTTTTGATATATCACCAATTGTGAGCAGAAGCAAACAAGGAAGCCACATGGGACTTATGGGCAGGAAGCAGCAGAGCTTGGGAAAAGTTACTTTTTAGGTGATACCCCAAAATTGCATAGCCTCTGTGCATTTCTGACAAGTGTCATCCGAAAAAAGCATCTTTGCTAAAGGCTCAGGAGTTAAACATTGCAGGCAGTTCAAAGGAGCAGGAGTGGATTTGTGAACTCAGCTTAGTTTTACATCCTGCTAAACTTAGTAGCCGACAAAGAGAAACCCTGTGTGTGTTTTTATTACCTCAGAGCCAACAATGAATTTGCTTTGTTGGAAGATAAGAAGGGGGTAAATGTACAGGTGGCTTCTGCTTGTTTTGCCAAGCGGTCTCATGACAGCGTGCAAAGACTGGGAAGAGCAAACAACATCGGCAGAGCCACCAGCTAACCGAGTGTTTAATAGGGATGGTAGAAAGTGGGAAACCCCCTAAAGGAAAAGGTTTCTGTCATTCTGGTGCAAATAGGAAGAAACAGCCATGTCCTCTCCTGACCTGGGAAACGTCTTAGTACTGGGAAATAGTGTTCCATTTTCATACTCCATGTCTGCAAGGGGAATTCCTGCCCCCCCACACACACACACCAAAAAGAGTGGCTTGATGAAGAAAAAATAAAATCCATAGTGGTGACTTGGCAGGTGGTGTTCTGCCAAAATTATGGTTGAGGAGGCCACCTCCATGGGATGTTAAGAGGGTCATGGCTGTAAAGCAACAGATGAGTTCTGTCACTGCCTGTGTATTGTAGATGTTTGAAGGAAGTTCACTTCTTTTTTTAAAAAAAGGAAGAATTTAAGTGTTCTTTTTGCAGACCTAGTTGTTTGTTTAGGAACAGGCAGACCCAGGACTGAAATGGTAAGTGAAAGTAGGGGCCCTTTCACACATTTCTAGCACTACAGGTTGACTCCCGTATCCACAGATTCAGTATCCACAGTTTCACGTATCCACATCTGAAAAAATACAGTCTCTCTAGGTTCTCCAATGTAATTCTTTGGTCAACTTCTGGAGTTTGTCTCATTGAAAATAATAGGGTTCCCTATTATCCATGGTTTCAAGTATTGGGGGTATGTGTCTTGGAACGCATCCCCCGAGGATATGCGGGTCGACCTGTATATTCCAATTTGACCCCCACATTTCCCTTGGCTACCTTTAGGGACTGCCTTTGTCTCTTTGCCTCTCCTAAGCAGGCAGCAGAGCTCAATACTCCCCCTGGTGGACTGGAGAAAACATTGCCTACTCACCCCCCATTTTCATGATTAACCCTCCATCCAAGTCTTCCACCCACTCTGCAAGCACACACCTGGTGCCCTCCAGATTGGATGCCAAGATGGGCAGAGTTCCTCATTTTGAAGACACCTTTCAGGCTCCCCTGCCACCACTAAGTATTCTGGCTGGGACTTTCTGGGGGAAGAAAAGGAAGTTTGTCAGGTTCTTAATGGACAACAGTTCATTGGACACGCTGGCCTGGGATGGTGGGTGCTGTTGTCCAGCACACCTGGGGGATGCAAGGATAAGGAATACTGGTCTGGGACCATAGATGAGCATAGTAGCCTTTTCTTTGTACTCAGTCCTTGAGAGAATCACTTGTGGGGCAAGGGTAGACTCTAAAACTGTCTCTCTTCAGACATAGCTGCTTTAGTTGGTTAAGCGTTCATTCTGTTCACTGTGTGTGTGTTTTTCTGTCTTCTACAGGGAAAGTCTTTTCCATGGATGAAAACCAGTCCTTGAGCAGTGTTGACTCAGAATATGACATGGGGTCCATCCAGAGGGATCTTAACTTCCTGGAAGACACCCCCTCTTTGAAGGAAATGGTGCTGACCAATCAGCCGGCTCCTCGGATGACGCCTCCGTTCATCGGTCTGAGGCCCACTAATCCAGCCATGCAGGCTCTGGCCTCCCACAAGCGAGAGGCCCACAACCGGTCCCCTGTCAGTTTCCGAGAGGGGCGCAGGGCATCAGACACGTCCCTAACACAAGGTCTGTGGTGGTCAACAAGCAAACCATGTCATTTCAATGCATAGTTCTGGCTGCAGGTTTTGGGGACTCAATGCGTGCGGGACCACTTGTGTCATAGCATGGTCTAGTTGCTGTAAAATACAGGGAGACCCCACTTCTCCGACAAGTTAAGGACCGGAGGACTGTCAGAGAGTGGAATTGGGTGAAAAGTAGAACCCAGTTGTCTTTTTTAGCTTGCAAATACATTTTGGCCACCAAAACACTTAAATAACACACTATATATCACTTTTGAATGTGTGCAAAAGCTAAATTAACACATACACACACACAAACACACACACAAAAGTGTGTGCAAGTAGTCCCAAGCGAACCTCATAGACAAGAAGAACTGATGAAAGAGTGGGCCCTCTGTCGAATTTTTGAAACTTACCTGTAATTTGCAAGGGTTGAAAAAGCCAGGTGTCAGAAAAAAGAGGAAGCCTGTATTTCTGTTTCGTGGGTTAGCCCTGGCAGCACACTGCAGTGAAAACAACTGCAGCCTTCTGGCATTTTGAAGACTGACAGGTCCTGTATGGGATAAGCTTTGGTGTAAATAGGTTGTGTCCACAAAAGCTTATGCCAAGTGAAACTTGTTGGCCTTTAAAGCGCCGCAAGACTCGTTGTTGTTTTTAAAATATAGCTGATGCTGCAGAGTTTCCGATAAAATGAACCAGAAAAGGCCACTAAAGGACTCTGCAAGCCACGCTCCATCCTATACAGTCTGCCTTTTAGTACTTGCTTTGTCGAATCTAGTTAGCAAGCAGTCACTGCATTCGCTAATACATTGTTTGGTCGTGATCATCTCTAGGTCTCTTATTCCAGAACGATTTCCCTGTCCTCCTGCTAGCTTTCTTGTGGTTTTCTTCCTTGTTATGCACCTTCAAGTCAACTCTTAGCTTATGGCTACCCTGTCCTGACAAGCTTTTCTTGGCAAGATTTGTTCGGGGGTGGTGTGTCCTTGCCTTCCTCTGAGGCTGGGAGAGTGTGATTTACCCAAGGTCACCCAGGGGTTTCCATTGCTTGATGGAGATTTCAACCCTAGACCCTCGTCCAGCACTCTAACCGCTATACCAGGCTGGCTCCTCTGGCTTGGAGATGCCATTTTCGTATTATACAGTAACGACGCCATACTGGCTCTTGCTGTCCTACAAGTCTGTTATTATACCTGTCCATATGTATACTGTTTTCCAATGTATATTCCTCATGGTTGGGGGAAGAGGTGGTTTGTTTCTGACCTTCCACAGTATTAAGTGCATGTGCTCAAAGCACATTAAGAACAGCACAAGAACAATGAGCTAAAGCTAAGTAAAACATAAGGATTTGAATTTGAGCTCTACTTTCACGACATACCTATTAATGACCTGGGATAGCTCTTCTTCTAAAAGTTGCTTTGGTTGTTCCCAATCCAGGAATTGTAGCATTTAGACAGCACCTTCAAAATCTGGCACGAACCAAAGGAATCCTGGAGCTGAATAAAGTCCAGCTGTTCTATGAACAGATGAGGACAGAAGATGAGCCCGTCCTGGCGTCACCTCCCCATCAGCTTCAAGACCTCGGAAGTGGCCCACAGCAGGTACTGGGTTTACTGTATTGCTCTGTGCTCTCTGCGAAGCCCTGTGCAGCCTTCATTGGCCAAGGCACCAAAGAGAAGCTGGGAGATGTTCTTGCAGGGCAAAACTATAGATAGGTTTGTCAGCCAGGGAGCCAGTAAGTTGAATTGGATGCATTCTCTTTGCTTTCAGAGTCAGATTCTTTGAGTGTAGTGGGCAGGGCCTGATTGATGATGAGGCATTTCTAATGGAGCAGAAATTAGGAGCTTGTTGGGCCTGGATGAGGTGTTGTGGCATACTGGTTTACTGATACCCCACCATTTTTCCTGAATTTGGGACTTGTGTGTTAATGTTGGAGAGTGAAGGCATTCTGAAGCCCTTGCCAGACGCAGCCCTCACGGGGCTTTTTGAAAACCCCTGCCTCGATGCTTCCAGGGTTTCTTCGGGACACGGACATCCCTTGACACATAGCAGCAATATGACTGCAGGTGACTGGTGGAGATTTTGAAACCAGTTTCAGGCCACGACTCTGGCTTAAGGGGAGAGGTTCAGGCATCAGGTGTAGCTTTCTCCCTACACCACCGATTGCAGCTTTGAAGATTCTGGCCAGTTGCCTGGCTTCCGTCTCAGCAACATGCTCAGAATCTTATGCAGAAGATGATTGTCGCGGGGGGGGGGGGGGGGGCTGAGTGGAAGATTTCCCCATGAGTTTACCTTTTCTCTTCTTTTCTCTCTCTCCCTGCTTTCCTAGGAGGAGGCCTCCCAGCAGCCGGATGCTGCCTCTGCCTTTCCAAACGGCTTGCATCCCCAGTTGCTCTCTAGGCGGCAGAGCTTAGAAACACAGTATTTGCAACACAGGCTCCAGGTATGGTGCCTTCTTCTGAAGTGGTTATTCTCCCTCTCCCCCCCCCCTCTCCCTCTCCCCTACATGTCAGTCTGTTGGGAAGTCATTGTCTCTGAGCCCCTCCTCATCTCGACCCAGCTAAAATAAATTGGTTTCTGGCAGGAGAGTTGGGGGCTGTGATGGTTGTGTCCTTTGTCCCGAACACAATGCCATCTCTGTATTAGCCAACCTGCTAATTTTTAGCAGTTTTGGAAGAGATTAATTGTTTCAGTATAAGTGGGGGTGGGGATGGGTGTAGTTTTGTGGTACCTTTAAGACCATGAAGTTTATTTCATCATAAGCTGAAATACAATGGGCTGTAGTCCATGAAATCTGAGCTAAACTGCTTAGTCTTAAAGGTACCACAAGACTACTGCTTTTTCCTTCCCCTTTTATGCTCGTTTTGGAAGACTTAATGCTCTGTGTATTTTTCTTTGCTTCAGAAGCCCAACCTGCTTTCCAAAGCCCAGAATGCCTGCCAGGTGTTTTGCAAGGAATTGCCCCGGAGCCTTGAACAGCAGTTACAGGAGCACAGGTGAGCAGGAAGGAAAGGGCTTCTGATGAGGGGCACAATTGAGAATAGCAGGAAGCCAAGATAGGACAGGCTAAGGGAATACAGTAACACAGTTAGCTAGGAAAAGCACCCGAGGCCACAGAACACCAGAGCCAAGCCTCCATGTTCAGAGTGCAGCAGCAGCAGCAGAGGCAGCAGCCGGCCAAGTAGCCTAGGTGGAACCACTCCCAGGCAGGCAGGCAGACTCCTTGGCCAGGGCAGAGTCCTTCCTTGGTCAGTAAATTCCATCAGAATTCATGGAACAGGCCTGCCCATCTGTCTTTCTCTGCTCCAGAGACAACTCCTCTGCTTTAATTCCTTGGCAAGGATGTACTGAGAACCAGCGTGGTGTCTGGTTTGAGTGTTGGACTAGGACACTGAGATTAGAATTCAAATCCCTGCTCAGCCACGGAAAAACCCACTGGGTAGCACTCTCTCAGCCTCAGAGGAAGGCAGCGGCAAACCCCTTCTGAATAAATCTTGCCACGAAAACCCTGGGGTTGTCTAAACAGTCAAAATAATCCTAATGGAATTCACTGGGACTACAATCTGTCTTAATGGGAACTTGCATCAATGTGCTGTATTCAGAAGGGGGGCAGCAAAAAACTCCAGAAACTATGCTGGAAAAGCTTTCGCAAGCCTTTCCCAGATTTTTTAAAACGCTCAGTGGAGAATGCGCATTCTTGCTCATTGGGACAAGCAGTTCGATTTGAATCGCTTTCCCATACGAGAGAAAGCGCAAAGCTGATTGGCTGGATGAGCGCAGTGGGCGGGGCTTGCTAAGAGGGCAAGCACTTGCTGCCACAAGTTGGATTTTCACGTTAGCGAATGATCGCTAAGGTGATAAAATGGGGATTTGTATTATCTTTTTTCTCTTATTTTTATAAAGGTGAAATACTGCTTGTGCACACCATAGAAATAGGGGTTTTTTTAGAACTTCATCGCCTCAGATTTAAAAATGAGAGTAATTCACTTACAGCCGCCATCTTGGCTAGAGGGCATGTGAAGTTCGCAAGGGCTGTAAAACTGTTAAGACAAGTTGTGGCTGCTGCAACTTTATTACTGCAGAGCAATCCATTTTTTTTCAGGCTCAAAGCCCCCTGTGATGGGTTCACCTTGGGGTTGCCATAAGTCAGGAGTGACTTAAAGGCACATAACAGCAAGGATTTACTGCTGCCGGGGAAGAAACTTCCTTTCATATCTTCCCTTGCCTTTAAGGAAAAAAACGGGGTTGACAGAAACTGTTCCAACAAGGCTTTTTGTAAGGATGGACTTGCTCTGCAGTGTAGCACAGAGATGAGGCTGAGACTGGGAGATGGCAGCTGTCATCCCCCAGACCAGTGGAAAGAAAGGTGGCGGGAGTGTGTGGGGCAGAGTCCCACCCCATCCCCAGCCAACTTTCCCTACTGAGAGTTGAATTGGCAGGGCGAGGGGGACAGTCTCAAAGAGGGGAAAGGGGATCGAGCTGGGCTGATGTGCTCCAGCTGTGCAGAGCTGGGAATGTTTAGTCTGTCCTGAGATTGTCCCAGGGGCTCCTTTTGTGTCTGCTTTTGGAGCTGCGCTTAGAAGTGCCCTCTGCATCAAACTGGGAAGCGGCATTCTTTTTCTTAGTCTTGGTTTCCTTGGTACTGAAAGAAGGAAATGGAAATGCTTTCTTAAAAGGCTGGCATAGGAGGGGGGTGGGAGGTCTGCTCCTAGCTTGGCTCCTAGTGTCAGGTTGGGCAAAAAGTCCTGTTGAATCCCCTTCCCTTCAGATTGTTTGGGGCAGAGGAGGATCAAGCAACATGGGAGGAGCTGCGGCTTCTAGGAATGGCTGAGCTGCCTTTTTTTGGCCTCTCTCTCTCCACTCAGGCTGTACCAGAAGCGCCTGTTCCTGCAGAAGCAATCCCAGCTGCAAGCCTACTTCAACCAGATGCAAATTGCGGAAAGTTCATACCCTGGGTCAAGCCAGCTGCCGCTTCCCTGCCATGAAGATCAGCCAAGCCCAGCTCCACCCCCACCCCAGTTCAGCTTGGTGCAGCCCCTGAGCCCCCTCATGGAGCCTTCTGCAGAACACATGCAATATGACCCTTTCCTTAGTCAGTATCCAAAGCTGCCGCAGCTGGACCAGCCTTCCTCGCCCCCAATCCACAGCTCGCCTCGGTTGCCATCGCAGCTCTCTATGCAGCAGCAGTATCCTTACCAGACTTGCGACTTGCCGGTTGGCAACTTGCCTGAACCAGACTATGCCAACCAGCACCAATACCCCCTGGGCCCAGCCCAGCCCAGTGGCACTGTAGCATTGAGTGACACCCAGAGAAGTTCAGAATCTCCTGGATCCCAGTCCAACTACGAGGCATTAGGCCTGGCAGAGCTGCCTGCCCTCTTTGATTGTGAAATGATGGAGACTGTGGACCCCCAGCACAGTGGTTATGTCTTGGTGAACTAGCAGGCATTGGCCTGTGCTAGATAGAAGGCTGGTAGGTTGAAACGAAAGACAGAAACGTGTGGATTTCCATTTACATTCTATCCCTTAAAAACATATTGGCTTAGTACCCAGCCCTTGACCTTAATGGACAAATATACAAACCCTTCTTTATTGGTACTAGCAGGGGATGGCTAAGCATCACTCATAGGAGGAAGCTTGGTGGAAGGGCTTAGAGAGCAGTACTGCACTTTCAAGAAAAGGAGGAAATACTTTGAAGGGAAAGGCAACCCATGTCTAAGAAGGCAGGAGGAGGTGTCAGCCTTCTGTCATCTTTGGTATTCTGATTGCCCTGCAACCCCGTGAGTGGAAACTCTGGATGAAGAGTTTTGAAAAAGCAGATATGGGACACACCATACTTTTTGGCAATAAAAGCAATACATTTTCCCCCCATTGGAACTCAGCAAAGGTGTGGGTTGACATTAAGGCAAATCAGGAACGGAGCAAGCCAGAGACATGGACTGACCCACCTCTGAGCTGCTTGAGTCAGACTTAGCTGCTGCCTCAGAGGACACAGCCCACCTCCAAGTGACCGTTGCTTTCTTCCCTTGGCTGGTGACTTTTTCTAGGAAATGGCTAATCTTTATATACCCCGGTGTGTCCCTGAACCTTTGACATGAAGGGTCCCTCCACCATTGTCAAAAGACAGCTGGCGCTCATCTCGAAGATTTTCATGGAATTCAAGCGGTTTCAGGAAATCATCCAAAGTTCAGCAAGCAGAGAAATGGGGAGCGATGGGAACTGGCCAGAAGGAGGGGGCTGTACAGGGGAACCTCCCATAGAGGCTTGGGGGAAAGTGGATCACTGGAGAAGTTGTTATAAGCTGCCCGCTGTTTTTTCCTGTTTTAAAAGAAGCAACCCGACTGGGACTGAACGGTGTGCATTGCTGGTGGTTTCTTTAAGCTTTGTATATTTGGACAGTTATTTAGGGATGTAGCAATTTAAGGACAACACAAAATGAGCTTATCAGAAAACCCATGTGAAGTGATAGTGCTGTGCCTTTTATTTGGGTTCTTTTTGAGACTCTTAAACCTTTCCTTTCTCTTCCCCCTCCCTTCCCTCTGAAGTAGAAAAATTACCCCCATTTTGTGTCCATGCTGACGCCAAAGTCCCTTCAGAGCCCATGTTCCACCATGTGGAACACAGGTTGAACATTTTCCCTCAGCGGTTCTGATTCATTCCTCTATATCTCTGAAATGTTAAGAAGTATTACAGCAATATTTAGGATCAATAACTGTTGATTTGTTCACCACCTCAACAGCCATCTGCTCTGCCAAGTGCTTGGCCTAAGCCTTCGTTGACGTGACATGCTGACCACAAATAATCCATAGGAAGAAGGCAAACAATCCCTCACACGTGTCACATAGCGGAGTTCTCTCTCTCTCTCTCTCTCTCTCTCTCTCTCCCTCTCCCCAAATGCTGTTAACAGTGTTAAGGAAAGGCACTGGTCTTCTTGAGCATCCTGGTGAGAGCAGATAAAGAATTAAGCACAACGTAGACTTGTTTAAGCACAAAGAACTATGGACTCGCAGAGTTGATCCGGACTAGCTATTGGTGAGGTATTCAGCCTATCTGGGACTGGGCTGTACCACTTCAGGCTGCAGGTGTGGCTGTGGGGCATTTGGGGAGAGGAGGGGAGAGGACCTCTGCTGCACCCGCTGCCTGTTTTAAAGGTGTTTAAAAGTTTTGAAGATGAGGAGAGATACACTATGCCCGAAGAGTGACCATCCTAGAGGCTAGCGAAGGAGCACCTGAATTGGCTTCCCAGACTTTACACCAATTTCCCAGATGAGATCTTCTTAAGTCAGCTTTAAACTTGGAGACCTCCTCCTGCCCTTGAGGTCCTTTCACACTCCACAGTTATAGTACTTTGATTCCATGTTAACCACCTTGGCTGTGGAACCCTAGGGTTTGTAGTTTGGGGAGACCTCAGAGCTCTCTGGCAGAGTATTCTCAGAACCTCATGAAAGTATGACTCCCAAGGTTTCCATCCCAAGGATAGAGCTGTGGCAATTAAAAGTGGAGTTGAAGGGCTTTAATTGGGTTGTGCCCTGGAGTCTGAAATGGTACAGCCTTGATGCAGGTTGGGCCATACCTGGATGACTGGGCCCATTTGAACAGGAAAGTGTCCCCCCCCCTTTCCTCACCCCTTGCCTCATTCCATTTGAGTCTGCGTGCTGCCTTCACACCATGCAGTGTTTAAATTGACTTCATGCCTTGAGGAATTCCTTCCTTGCTCTTAGGCCGCTTTCCCCAACCCGCTGCCCTCCAGATGCATTGGGCATCATTTCCTGAGTGAGGAGATTCTGGGAGTTGTAGTCCAGCACATCTGGAAGGCATCAGGTCGGGAAGGTTTAACCCCCTCACACCGAATGTCTTTGCTAGGTGAGCCAGGAGTAGAACATATGTGCCTCCTCCGGAAAGACAGCAGTGCTTCTTTCCCACAAGAAGAACTGTTTTCTGCCGTATCCTCTGCGCTCCCTGTGAGGTGGGGAGAGGTGAGGTCAGCTAAGCTGACACCACCTTGCCTTGTCAGCAGTGGGAGGAGGTCCTCCTAGCCCTGCAGAGACAGGAGTGGCTTAATGGCTCAAGGCTTCCTCTGGTGGTGGTGGTGATGGTGATGAGGGGCTCATCTGTAAACCAGGGGTGCACAGCCAACACCCTTGGGCTTTGCTTTTCAGGCCCCTGGGGGGGGGTGTCCTCCTCACCCAGCACATCAGAGCTCCCTGGCTTGTATTCGCCTAGACTGGGGGTGGGCAAGGTGCAGACCATGGGCCATATGCAGCTCCATGGATGTGTTTGTGGCACCCAGGGGCCACCCAGGAATTTATTTTTTTCTTCTCGTTATACTCCCAAATGACCTCTATGGGGACACGGGGGACATTTTTGCTATGTTTTGGGGGGCTCCCTGGGTCATTTTAGGTCCATGAGAGGCCTTTTTCTAACACAGGAAGTAAATAGGAAGTGACTAAAAGTTGCTAAAAGGAGGGACTCCTGGGCCTAAAATGGCCAAAACTTCGTGAATAATGCCCCACACACACCTCAAGAGGGCCTCTGGGTATAAAAAGATAGATTCCATTGTGGGGGGCTGGTGGGGTATGGCCTATCAAAGTTTCTTGGAGGACTAATGCATCCCCTTCTTCCCAGAGTTGCCCCCCGCAGCCTTAGACCTTGGTGGGTGGGATGCATCTGGGAGGCCTTCCAGCACCTACCTGATGCTCTTCCAAGTCTCTCAAGCTGTGTTCTGTGGGAGTAACTTGGCTGAGGAGAGCGGGTGCCATCACACGGGGAAAACTGAAGAACTCCAGCTCAGATGCCGTCAGTCTTCCTTGGCTCAGTGCACGGCAGTTGTGAGCAGGCCTCTTTGTGGTATGGTGAGGAGAAGACAAGGAGCTTGTTCAAATTCCAGTTCATGTGGTCTCAAGTCCAGGGAACCCCGAGAATGGCCGAGAAGGGCCTGGTGCTGCCTGGCTTTGGGCGGGGGCTGAAGGGACGGCCGCAGAGCAGCATTCAGGGGCAGAGAGGGAATCGGCTTCATTGCCGTGGGGAGCCAGTCGCTTTGTACCTCAGCCTATGGGGATAGAAGTTCTGAATGTAAAAACTAGACAAGACTCCATCCTTCCAACTTTACGCCTTGTGGTTCTGCACATTTGGTGTTGTTTCTATTACAATAATAGAGCAAACTGGGTTTTTCCTGCTGAGCCAGGCTCACATTGGTATCCCCAGAACACTGCCTTTCCCTCTGTATTTTTGCTACTTCACAATAGCTGCTTCTGGTGAGTCTGCTCTGTCTGTTGTTAGAGGATCTGTGTATACTACTGTATAACAACTACTAGCTTTATGAGTTTCAATACAGGTTCCTTTGAAGAGACTTTGGTGAGATGTACCTGGGGGTTAAACAACATTTTTTCCCATATGGAGACAAGTGCAATATGTGTGTGTGGTACGTTCTTTAATGTATTTTTTTAAAAAGAGTTGAAAGGGTTTAGTCTTCGCTTTGGGAGAAATGCACTAGTTTTGTGAGCATCAGTTTTGATGCATCCATCTGTAGTACTTACATGCAGTTGGTATGCTGGACTCTGTAAAAACAATTACAGTGTATTGATGCAAAATAAAGAACATGGACCTTCTGTTTTTTAAAATTTTTGGTGAGCCTGGAGTGGCATCCTCTTCTCGTTGCTCCCTACAAAGCATGGCCCCTTTTTCTCCGAAGAGACTGAAATGCTGCTGACTGCTTGCAAAGGCATGTTGGGTTATGGAGCGAGAAGAAGACAAATTTCTGCAGCTCCATTCTGTTGTGTCAGTCGCAGAAATGTTTTTACAAGTCACATTGGTGATTGGCCACTGCATATGGGAAAAGTTTCCACTTGTGCTCACAGGTATTTCCAGAAAGACACTGGAGCCACACAGATTCCAACAGCTTCAAACAAGGCTGCTCCAGCATCTTTCTCTGGCTATATTTTTTATCACTTATTTTGCTCTCCTCCTGTTCATTCATTTTTCATCTCTTTGCTGTGCTCCCCTTTCTTAGAATGCTGGCTCTTCTTCTTGAGGCCATTTTTAAAAATGGCATTGTTAAGTTGCTGGCATAGATTCTATACACGCACACACAGAGAGCAAAATGACATATATGTTCCAGCGATTCCTGGGTGAACAGGTAGAACCAGGGAGGGCATTCCTGGGGAAAAAGCCCTCCCCTCTCCTTTCCATGTTACATTTAACATGGGGACGTTAAGGTGAAGCACATTATTTCTTTTTCAGAAGCCCCTTTTGCAGAACTAAGCACATTTCCAGCCCTAACCTCTGTTGTTTCTCATTTTTTTCCTCTCTGCCTGGCTGTGTGCAAATGGGCCCCATAATCTACCAGGAGCACCTCTTGTAATATGGGAAGCAATCCCTATTCTTACCAGGGTAGTTGTTCAAGGAAGGGAGAGCAGAAATAAATAACTTTCCAAGACTTCACTGGAGCACTTTCACCTTTTCCTGTACCTATCTCCTGCTAGGATATAAATAATTCAACTTGGTTGATTAGTGGAGGTTGCAAATTAATTCTACAGGTTCATTAGGGAGAGTTAATTTTATTCAGACTTGTTTTCTGTGCAGTACAGAGCCTGGTTTTATGGAGCAGTCATAAGCTAATCAGAAGACGCTCCTAGTAAAATCTGAGGCATTTGATAACAGCATCTGTGTGCAGTTCCCTAAGACCGAATGTCTGTCTTCCCAGAAGAAACTCATTATTCATGAAACAGCAGGGTGAACATGGAAGCATGAAGTAGGGATTATCATACTAGAAGTCACCTTTTAGCAGGCTTGGGTGTGTCTTGAGCCAAAGAAAAGCTCTTCTTGTGGTTTTTATATGGTCAACCATGATGGGAGGATGCAACGTGCACTGAGCATAGCAGCGATCAACCAGTGTTCTCCCCATCTCAATTTCAGTCCCAGTTTAATGCAGCAGGTAGCAGGAGGTTCCTCAGTTCATCCATAAATAGTGGGAAAGAGGGAAGTGCCTTGAATGTTCAAATTCCTGTGTGTGAATGCAGGTTAGGGTCCTATTAAAATAATTATATAATGAGCCAGGTATTTATTATGCATTATGGTAGGGGTGGGAATTGTGTTGGCTGCATTTGACCCATGGGGAATGGCCCTTAGAACTCCCTGATTCTGCTCCCTAAAATTCAGCCTCCTCATTTTTCCACTGAAAAACTCACAGCAGCAGCAAGAGATGTAAAAGTGTTGCTTCAGTGGGCTTCACACACACACACACAGAGCAGAAAGGACCAGCCCAAACAGTTGGCCAAGGATGACACAACGTCACTTCCAGTTGCCCTAAATGGGTGTTGTGATGCTGTAGCCTCCCGAGTTGGCCAAAGATTGGATGTCCCTCCTTCATGTTGTAAACAAATCTGTTACTCTTCCTGGCCTTGTTTTGTTTTAATATCTTCCCTGGAAAAGAGTTCTGTAGAACTCCAAAGCCTGCATACTATATTGTGACCTCTCTGGTGGTCTAGAAATTTGTGAAATTAGCCCAGCAGTGGCATAGGCCAGAGTGGCTCAGAAGCCCTGTGCGAAAGGGACAGAGAAAGAGCTCTGTGTGACTCCCCACCTTGCTCTTACTCCCATTTTAATTCTGCATTCCAGCAATCTGAGAGTGTGCAGTGCTACCCTGTCCTGGCAATGTTCCCTTCAGAGAATATAGAGCAGGCCCTGAGAAGGGTTTTACTGGGAACTTGGGTCCGCTCTGTTCTCAGCTTCCTTATCTAAAGCTGCATTTTGCACTAATCTTGCACAGAGATCAAATTGTGAATATTGTTCCTAAACCTTAAAAAAACAACCCTGATGGGAGAGGACAATAATGCCAGTAACTAGTAACAAACGTGGGGGGGTAAATATGATCCTGTAAGGATGGAGTTACTTTCCTAATCCTGTCTGTACTTGCAGGGAGAGAAGACAGTATTTCATACTATTTTTGTGTTCTTTCTCGGCAGTCTACGCTTCGGAGAGGTTGCTTTTAAAAGAAAGTAAATGCTAAAACCAGATTGAGGGTCTCATGCCAAACCACCTTAAGCAAAAATGGTGTGGATTTGTTTTCTGAAGCTCCGTAGACTAGAACACGATGGATTAGCTAATACACATTGGAAACTGCTTAATGCAGTGTAGATGTTTAAATTGCTATTGCTTAAAACAATTTGTAAGCCGCTCTGATAGCCATTGTTGCTAAAGGGCAGGGTATAAATACCTAAATAAAAAATAAATAAAAATAAATTTTAAAAATGGATTCAAGTGACAAGGAAACATACCCCACCTAAATACTAGGAAGAACGTCTTGACTGTAAAAGCTTTTTGAGAGCTGCCTCAGAGGGTGGTAGACTATACAGAATTTGGATGGACACCTCTCAGGAGTCCTTTAGTTGTGTATTGCTGCCTGGCAGGGTGTCGAGCTAGATGGCCTTTGTGGTCCCTTCCAACTATGATTCTATAAAATTAGTTATGCTTGCTTTTTTGTGTGTCTCATCCCACCCGTCTTGGGTTCAAGACATTTTTAATCCCCCCTGTTTCAGAAATGTGGGTAATTTGGTAGTGTGGGAAGACTTGGCCTGGTGTTTGGAGGGTGTTGCAACCAGGAGGGTTAGAATTAAAATGCATGGTTAAAAATAGGAATGAAGGTGTGCACCTCTGTTAGTGTCCAAGATGAAGCTTCTGTTTGATTCCCTTCCCTCCCCAACCCCTGTTGTGTCCCATGTTATGCACAATGAAGTGCTAGCCAGCATTTTCATGCCAGTAAAAAGGATTGAGTGCCTTCGTATCCTGGAGGCTTCGAGAGAGAATGGAAGCGGAGAATGTGTGCTCCCAATGACGTCAGCCGGGTAAATAATACCATGCATTGAAATTGCCAGAGTATGCGTTGCCCTTTCAGCAATGCCTCTGCCGTGACTCCTGCAAAGAATGCTACATAGACCAGATGTCTCTTTTTTCTATATGTGTGTGTGTAGGCTTTTTAAATATCTGTCTGTCTGTCTGTCCAGCAAAGCATAGCAGACATTATAAGAAGAGAGAGGAGAAATACAAGGAAAGCAGGAAACCTCCCCTGTTATCAGTATGGAAAGTGAGGCCTAAAAAAGTGGTGCTTGCCAAAGTCTGCATTCCATTTGTCTTTGGATTTGCTTTGCAAGTGTGGAATCTTGTCCCCAAATTCTTAAAGCATTGCAGAAGCTTGTGTGTGTTTCTCCCCTCTTTTGTTTCACCCTCAGATCAGAGCTTGGAAACATCTCTGTCATTCAGTTGAGACCCCCCCCCACCTCCAAGTTTCTGAATAAACTCCCATGTTGTTCATTAACTTCATCCTGCAAGCAGAATAAACTTGAGCAAAACAACAAAGTGCCTTAAGCACTGACAGACTCATTGGGATCAACAACTTTTTTAGGAGCACAGATCAGTCGTGAAAAGGACAAAGGCAGAACAGAGCAGAAAATCAAGGTTAAAAAAAACCACCAGCTCCCAGGTACAGAAATGCCTGTATATACAGTAGGACCCCCTTATCTGCTGGGGATTGGTTCTGGGGGACCCCATGGATATCAAAAGCCATGGATAATAGCAAACACCATAGAAAATAATGGGACTTCCGGTTTAAAATACCATAGAGTTGCATTGGAGGACTTAGAAATTGGCTAGAGATGACACATTTTCTAGGAAGACTCTATGGTAGGGTGTGCTGTTTTGTGTCCTGTGGATAACTGAATCAGTAGCTAATGAATAAGTGGATACGGGGGTCCTACTGTACACAAGTGGAAGTTCAGTGACCAGCCTCTAAATCAATGCCAAATAGCATTTACTAAACTTCGAGTGATCCATGTTGGGATACGACCAACTTGCTTCTAGTGAAACATGCTAACATATCAAACTTTGCCAGCTTCTGAACAGAGTCTTTACAAGAAAAGAAATTCCACCTAAACATTAGGAAGAAGTTATTTACTGTAATGAGCTGCTCAATAGTGGAATATTCTGCCTCAGAGGGTGGTGGGTTCTCCTTCCTTGGAGGCCTTTAAACAGAGGTTGGGTGCACATCCTACCAAAGTGCTTTAGTTGTGTATTCCTGCATGGCAGAATGGGGTTGGACTAGGCCCCATTGGTCTCTTCCAACTCTAGGATTCTATGATTTAGAGGAATCTGAAAGAAGAAAGGTGGTATAAAAGCAATCAGCTCTGTCTGGGAACTTTTCCAGAATGGGATCTATAAACTGGGAATGAATATCCTCATAATAGAGGCAATGTAGCACAAGGTGATCAACTGTTTCAGCCATGCCTGACTGACAGGTGCAGATAAGCTGTGCATAAGGAAATTGTAAGTCTCTTCTCTTCCAGTTGGGCTAATGGCAGAATATTGAAATGGAGCAAGATAAAAAGCTCTGCGAGATTTGGAAATTTCCTGACTCATTGGGAGCTGAGGGGAGCCAAACCTATGCAGCCTCAAAGGAGGGTAGTGCCTGCTTTGGCCAGATAAGACTGGCCATGGCAGGGATTAGTAAAGAGTGGTCCCAGGGCTGCATGTAACTCCAAGGAGGGTTTGCAGCCCCCATCCCTCCAGACTCCCCTGACCAGCCATTTTTGGAACACATGAGAATGAACTGGTTTCCCTGGAAGCCTCAAAGACAGGTTATTCACCTTTTAAAGGTTGCATCTCTTCCTCTATACTTGTTCACCACAAAAACGTACAGTACTTGTTTTTCAAAATCTGAAGTAGATTTCTAGAGACCTCTGTGTTTTTGTTTTGGGCAACTTTGCTACCTCGCACAGCCCCAGATTCAACTCAGTTTTCCACCTTGAACTTCAGCTGTCTCGAGATGTCACTCCTGCCATTGATGATTTTGGATAAGGGATGGCTATAAGGTAAAATCCTCTTCTCACGTAACTGTGCTCTTGACTTTTCAGCATAAAGCTCTGTGCAGGCAGGGAGAGGGGAAAGGCCCTTTTGCAGCACACCCTTTGGCGAGCCAAGCCCGTTCTCAAACTCTTTGGACAGGCCTGCCAAATGCTATCTCTCTCTGGCATTTCTTCGCAAACGAAGATTCAGGAAGGACTCATCCCGCGCTTTTTGCAAGTGTGCTGATGACTAAAAAGGCCAATCCGAGATAAACAAGTCCGGTTGCAGAAAGCACAGCAGAAGGTCTCCTTGGGTGATGTTTCCAGGTTGTGATTCTTTCTGCGTTGTCGTTTCTCTTCAAGACTTGTTCGGCGTGAGTTCTCAAATAAGGCTGCAGCATTGTGGATAGTGCGTCTCCATGTTCAAGGAAGGGTTAAACTGCTCAGCTGCCTTTCCTGGGCTAATTCCTCTCCAACTGTTCAACAAGTGGCAGTCACATCGCCAGATGCGTTGGCATGGCAACAGCTCCAAGGAGACACAGCGGTTAGCACAACTCCATCACAACTCCATCCATCAGCAACAATGCTGCTGTGTGGCCTGGCCTGCAGTCACCTTGAGCAAGAGGCAAAGCTCCCTTCTGACCCTCTTCCTCTCCCTCCCCATTACAATCCCAGCAGCAGTGGCTTTGATTAACATGAATATTGCATACATCTCTCTCTGCAACTATGAGGGCAAGGATACATTTTCGGATGGGCATGGTTCCTGGAGGGAACCAAAGGTTCATGTTGAACCTTTACTGAGTTCATTGTGCATGGGTGCACCTTTCTCTCAGAAATTTACCTTTAAAAGTTTCTGACCGTGCATTTATTTAACTCTTCAGTGGAAGCCAAGATCTTGGCTCAACTCAGTCACAGCCATACTACAGATCAACCAC
The DNA here is from genome assembly GCA_030847615.1 of Gambelia wislizenii. NCBI lineage: Eukaryota > Metazoa > Chordata > Lepidosauria > Squamata > Crotaphytidae > Gambelia > Gambelia wislizenii. Next base: position 40,711,400 of record JAUMIR010000007.1, read on the forward strand.
CATATCCGCAGGGGATACATTCCAAGACCCCTCCATGGGTACCTGAAACCATGGATAATAAGGAACCCTATTATTGTCAATGAAACGAACGCTGGAAGTTGACCACAGAATCGCATTGGAGGACCTAGAAATACCTAGAGAGTACATATTTTTTCTAAAATATGCACTGGACTGACTATGTGATGAATGTTGCTGTCCTTGAGCAAGCAGGGATCACCAGTATTGAGGCCATGATATTGAGAACGCGGCTGCGCTGGGCAGGGCACGTGTCTAGGATGGAGGACCATCGCCTCCCAAAAATACTACTCTACGGTGAACTCGCCACAGCTCAGCTTAAGAGGGGTGCTCCAACAAAGCGATACAAGGACTCCCTGAAACAACACCTCAGACTTGGCCAAATTGATCACCAACAATGGTCCGCCCTGGCCTCACGTCGGGAGGCATGGAGACGCACTATCCACAATGCTGCAGCCTTATTTGAGAACTCACACCGAACAAGTCTTGAAGAGAAACGACAACGCAGAAAGAATCACAACCCAAAAACATCACCCAAGGAGACCTTCTGCTGTGCTTTTTGCAACCGGACTTGTTTATCTCGGATTGGCCTTTTTAGTCATCAGCGCACTTGCAGAAAGTACAGGATGAGTCCTTCCTGAATCTTTGTTTGTGAAGAAAAGCCAGAGAGAGAGAGAGAGAGAGAGATTTTTTCAGACGTGGATAAGTGAAGCAGTGGATACACTGAGCAGTTTGAGCATTTGTGGATATTGGCTCAGTCAAGCTTCACAATAACCCTGTAAGGTGGGCCACCATCATCCCCATAGTACAAAAAGAGGTTACTAATACAGATGATAGTGACTGGCTGTAGGTTTTAGCTTATACTTTGAACTGGGAGACTTGCAGACTAGGGGTGTAGCAATTGCGAGGGGAGGACATTGACCCCTCCAGTTCAAATCCTGCACCCCAATGAAATTTTCCTTCAATTCCCAAATATCTAGCAATGCAAAGCGTGAGATACTGAGAATTGTTCACACTTAGAACTCTTATATTTGCAGCATTCATATTCCCTTGGTCAGTTTGCCTGCCTGTTTAGATGCTTGAATGTAATTTCTAAATGCCTAACTGAAGTTTTAAGTTACTGCAATGATAGAAATTTGAAGTCTGGAGGAAAATTTCTTTAGGAGAGGACAGAATTCTTATTTGGGGGAGGCAATGCCCTCATGTTGATTCCCTAACTACACCCCTGTTGCAAACTCAGAACTTGTCACAGTGCTGCACCAATTGCCAGACTTCACAATTGGAATTTGAACAGCTCTGGATCCCAAAAGGACACTGAAGGACAGCATGGGTTTTAGACCGAACTATACAGGAGCCATTCGAGACACAGAACCTATTTGGGAGGTGGAGTTCAGCAACTTGGATAGTCCTGCCAAAGTTCAGACTAAACCCCAAAGTGGATTTACCACCCCTCTGATATCAGACAGCCAATGTGGGTGTAGCGGTTTGAGCGTTGGACTAGGACTCTGAAGAACAGGATTCGAATCCCTGCTTGGCCATGGAAACTAATTGGGTGACCTTGGGCAAGTCCCACTTTCTCAGCCTCAGAGGAAGGCCATGGCAAATCTTGCCAAGAAAACCCCATGACAAGTTTGCCTTAGGGTCACCATAAGTTGGAAACGAAGACACTCGGCAACAACAACTGACATCCGAGCTATCAGCTGCCACCAGTTACAGGACTCAAGAGCTTGGCTGTCATCCTGCTCTTGTCAGGAAGATGTCATCCTGCTCTTGGCCTCAGTGCTTTGTCTGTAAAATGGGGATAACCGGTGCTTTTTCCAGTGCTGTTACAATTACAAAGACCGAAAACACTAGTGATGCCAGAGCTGCTAGGTAAATGGTTGCTGGAGGCTGCTGCTGGCTGAAGAACTTTCCTGAGAGCAAAGTAGCTCTTCCTTTCATAGCCTGTCTTGCTTTTCTCTCCCCTCTGCAGTGGGGTCAGAGATGCAAGGGGTCTGCGCAGCTGCCGCCTCCTGCCAGAGCAGCATTGACATCAGCAGTTGCCAAGGAAACAACCCTTATTTCGAATTTGAGGAAAAAAGCAAACACAGACACCCATTCTCTGCTTTTGTCTACCTTCCTTCCTTAAAGGAGAACTGCCCAGGTGGCCCGCTTGTCTGGATGAGACCCAGCCGGCACCTGACCCTCATCCTTCATGACTCCTTTTCACCCTGGAGTGAGAGTCACCAGGTTATTTGCACTAGCTTTGTGGGCAATAAGTGGGTGGGTGGGTGCAGTACTACCACAGAGCCTGAAACGGGGGAGACAAAAGGGGCTGAAGCCCCCCAAGGCTAGGCAAGAGGGGTTGAAAGGCTCAGCAAAGACTCTGCAAGACCCCCAGGGAGCTGAGCCCACTTTGCAATTCTCAATCAGAAGAATTTCCTAGGGTTTTCTTAAGCAAGGAATATGCAGAGGTGGTTTTGCCAGTTCCTTCCTCTGCCATAAAGCCTACAGCTCCTGGTATTTGTTGGTGGTCAACCATCCAAGTACCAACCAGGGCTAACCCTGCTTAGCTTCCAAGATCAGATGGGATCTAATGCCTTTAGAGTATTTCGGCCCTAATCAGAAGGGTGTGCAAAGAGAATTCTTGTCTTTGCTTTCCTGATGCTCAGATTGTTACCACCTTCGGTTGGATGATGGTGATGGTTTTAATACAATATATTGTGTTTTCACTGTTTTGTAAGAATGTACCTTGAGTAACAACCTGGTTGTCAATGTTGAGGCCCACCCCACACCCATCTCTGCCCTGAGAAGTGGCAGGGTGGGTGGGTGACAGAAGATTTCAGAGGAAGCAAGTCAGAATCCACATGTTGCCTTTTGCAATAGGGGTGTCATGAAGTTGCATCTCAAAAGCAAGAGGGGATGAAGTCTCTAGTGCAATAGTATTTCCTAGCTACTTTTAAATTTTACTTTTTAAGGGGCATTTGACATGAGTTTTATACCAGTTTTAGTAGTACAGTACTACATGCTTTAGTAATTAAAAAGGGTCATGCTATCAATAGCAGTGAAACCTTGCAAATGGAATGAGTTACCTGTAAAAAGCAACTTTCCAACTCTGACTGATGCTCCTCAGAGTGAGAACAGGCTGCAGCCATGAGCTCCCTTCATGAAGTTTCACGGTCATCATCCTACAAGTGTGGCGATAGAATGCCACGGTCTGAATCCACTTGGTCAGTTGTGCCTGAAGTAGACCCCTTAAATCAATACATCATTAAGCTGGTCTGCTCTAGTTGGGACTAAAAGTTGGAAAGCAGATCAGTGCTTGGAGGCAGGATTCATAGAATCATAGAATTGAAGCCTCTCTGTCTCACTGAACACTAGGTCCTTTGAATTCTTTTAAAACTTGTCTTATAACACATATTAGTATTAACCCTTAATGCAATTAAATAACTTTAAACGTGTCAGCCTATCACTGTGTCCCGGCTGTTGTGTCACAGTGTCCTCCCCTTATCACAAAATGCCTTCCCTGCAGTAAATTGGCTGGCGGGCTGTCCTCTCCCAAGTGATGACTGTGGCTTCTACCACACTGCAGAAATAATGCAGTTTGATACCGCTTTAACTATCATGGCTCAATGCTAGGGAATCCTGGGAGTTGTAGTTTGTTGTGGCATCAGAGTGTTCGGACAGAGAAGGCTAAATATCTCACAAAACTACAACTCCCAGAATGCCATGGCAGTTAAAGCACTGTTGAACTGCATTAATTCTGCAGTGTGGCAGCAGCCTTGGCTCATCATGGCAAATTCAAGGAATATAAAACTTGGTCAATTTAATTCTTGCAGGGAAGAACTAATAATTGTACTTTCTTTCCCCTCCTTGCTTTAAGAAAGTCTTTGAAAATGGGCCCGTTTCTGCACAGAAAACATTGTTTTATGCATGAAAAAAAAATGAGCATTTTTGGCAAAGAATTGAACTGGTTCTCATCCCTCCAGTATTCTCCTCCTTAAGGAAGAGGAAACCCATGTTTGTCGCTCATTTGAACATTTTCCAGTACTCCTTCCATCCCTAGTAAGTTCCCATATGGTGATGTGGTCATCATAGATGGATAAAGCAATTGAAGGGCTGCTAGCATTGTTAGTTATGCAACCTCAGCCTAAGATCCAGAGCCATTGTATCAGTGCAGGCCAGTCGCTGGGAAACCTGAACAGGAGAGTGTTGGGGTGCTCACAGACTGCAGGCATCTGCACTACACAGCCCTCCGGGTTTGATCCACTACGGCTCTTCCTTTGTCCGCTTCTGTACCTAGACATTGTTTTATTGGCTTCAAGCGCTACACAGGTTGAGTTCATCTGATGCTATCCATTTCTGGCTATCCATTTATATTTCATATGCTGAGCTTGGAAAATATTTTTTCCCCCTTTGGCCAACAGCTTCCAGAATCCTCCAGCAGTTGTCCAAAAAACCCTTTTCCAACCTCAGTCTTCTCATGCAAATACAAAGCTCCATATCAGAGAAGTGTGCTTGCCTGCCTCCTTGTGCAAAGGATTGATGAGTGTATTTATTTTTCTCAACCCAGAGGACCCTGGGAACTGCAGTTTGGAACGGTGGGTTCTCAGGATGAGAAGTCTTGCTCCTGAATTTCCCAGGATACTTGGGGGTGACCAAGATGGCCAGATCTTTATCCCTGGTTCTTTTGTTTTCTGGTTCCATATTGATGTGGCTCTTTGAAAACAAAGCAAGGAATTTTAAGAACGGTGGGCGAGAGATCTTTCTCTTGCAGGTTACAAAATATTATGATTACCCTGCCCCATAATATTTTCTCGCCTCACCCTGTTCCTCTTCTTCTCCCACACCCACCCATTGCACTTCAAAGCACTCTTCCTCTTAAACCAGCTTCCCATTATCAGCTATTTATTTATCCTTGCTCCAGTTCAAAGTCCAAAGCCTTCCGCTCTCATTTTTGTTAACATTTCTCTCGAAAACATGCACATTTTTGTTCTTTCACCAGCAGGGCTGGGCTGAGCATTTGTTTGCTGTCAGTACCAAAAGGTACAGACACCGTGTGGTTTGCACCACAGTTGCTTGTGAGAGGTGCAGTGAAAAGTGGGTGGGGATATCCTTCCCTTTCTTTCTCTACACTTTGCACCCATTACTGAGTCAATAACATACTATTAATTTTTTTTTTAAGTTTAGAAAGGAGGATTGTATAAACAATGTCTCTTTGGGGTGGATAACAAATGATATCCCCAAAAGACCTCTTGATATTTTAAGGCATAATAATCAAAAAGCAGCAGAAGGCTTTTGATTTTAGTATGCCGGCAGTGCCCTCGAAGAGTTGTGTGCTTCACAGAGTCCAATTAGCAAAAGCAGCCTTTTTTAAAAAAAGGGGGGGGGTCTCTGCCCCAATGATACTGAACGTGGATATTCTGATAGAATGGCGAAAGCACTAAATATGAGCGAAAGGGACTTGAGAGCATGCTAGCTAGGGGATTCTGGGTGCTCTCATCCAAACGAAGGAACTTCCCCAAGCTGTTTGCGGCTTCGTCTTGGTTTGGGGAAGAGGTTAAACTGGGGCCTTCCCAGAAAAGGCATCCCTCGAGGTGGGATTTCAAAAGGGGGGATGAAATGTTGTATTCCCCCACCCACCCTGTCCACAAGCAATTCCAGGAACTCTCGGTCAACAGCAAGACTTTGTTTTCAAAAACTGTGAGAAGGATTACCACAAAGAAGTGGCAGCTGGTTTGGCTCACTCCCCCTCTTGGCTGCCCCACCACCTTGCTCTGCCCCCTGGTATATGTTTTTTAAAGCCACAGGAAAGTCAACCAATGCTGGACAGACAGAGGAGGCTGGGCAGCATGGCCTGCATGTCAACAGAGAATTTAAATGCAGACATAGTGGTGAATGAGAGCAGGAGAGAAACCAGGGGCTAGCTGGGACATTTGCTTTGCTTGCCTCTCTGCCCTCTGCCGAGAACTCAAAAGAAAACACAGCCCTTCTGAGTGCTGATGGAGGCGGTGGCTGGGCCGGAGCCAAAACCAACTCCAAATCAATGGGCTCCCTGGAGAAGTTTCACTGCCTTCCTCCCGGCTGCCCGGTCACAAGGCGAAATGCAATGACGCAACACGGTTTCTGTTTACCCAGAGACACGGCCCAGGAACTGGCCTGGGCAGAGTGTGGCGTGGCATGGTGTGGCCGCCTCCCGGGCTGCCTGAGGTCAAGTCTTCTTGGTCTAGAAGCCAGGTTGTTGTGAGCAGCAAAGGGAAGGCAGGCAGGCAGGCAGGCAGGCAGTAAAGGCGAAAGGGGGCCGCCCCTTGGGTGCAACAAACATATATTTATTGGCAAGATCGTGCTTGTCAGTTCGCCAAGATCAGATTGTCTCCCCAAATGCAGACTGACAGCTCACAAGGTCTAACTTCCCCCTCGTTTTATTGGAACCTTGAGCAGCAATATATCGGAGCTTTATGCTTGTGCAGGGGTGATGGGAGGTGTGGGGGAGGTGGTACAAATTCCCTGGGTTTGGCTGTCTGGAAGGGACCCCCGGGCCCAACTAGGTTGCATAGGTTTTTGTCTCTTGAGGCAGAACAGCCCCAAATCCCATAGTGGTGTGGAACTGGTGAGAGTACGACACCAGCCACACTCACAACAGACAGATCCCTGAACATTTGATATGCAGCAAAATGGTCTCAGCTGCCATACCAAATGCTGCAGGGGTCCCATCAGGTGGAGCTACAGCATCTCTCCCGTGGGCTGAGGCACCCCCCCCCCCAATCCCAGTACAGCTGTTTGCTAGCCAAAAGAAAGAGGGGTCAGCAGCAATAGGCATCCTCTGTGACCGCCTGTGGGTGTCAGGAGGCTGATGTCACGGCAGAGCAGCAGCTCGGGGGAATCTCAGGCCAGCTAAAAGGTGGGCTCAGGGCAAGCGAGGGAGGAGGGCCATCGTTCTGCCTAAGGTTCCCAGAGTGAAAACTGGTGAGGGCTCCTGTATTGTTAATGGTTGTGTAGAAGTGGCATAACCAGGTGACAAGCAACACATGCTGATATTCCTTCTTCTACACAACCATTAAAGGTACAAGAGCCATTTCCAGTGTTCACACTGGCAAGTGTGATGGAATTTGATGCTAAGTCCACTCTGTGAAATATTAAAGCCACAGGCACCCTGTGCTGTATTCAACTGGCAACCCTATCCCATCAGCGGTTGATCCAAGTATTCTCATACTTGTTCCCTATTTCTTGACACACCACATCTATGGGACTATAAACTCTGCTCTGCAAGGTAAAGACAGGCAGCTTAGATACAGAAGTGTTTCAACCCAAGAGAACCTGGTCTCAATTTGGCCAACTCTGGACAGAGAGCCTATCTTGGGGATGTATGGCATGTGGAGTGATGCATGAATTGTTCTACACAAGCCGTGTGTGGGATGGCAGGCATGCACAACAGAATGTCCCAAAATGGCAGGTGCAACCAAATGTGCCATCCATTGCGCATCTGCAGGCACGACAGCAGCATATGCGCAACTCTATTTCCACAACCTTCACCTGAATGTGGACATTCAGCATTGAACAAAAAATATATCCCACTGCTGCCCCAGACACATGCACATGTCTGACACCGACAGGATTCCGGTCTTGGTGTCAAACTGGCAACACATATTGTGATAGCCGTATAGAGTTGGGGCCAGATGGTCAAAGAGCATAAACTGGGGAAAGGAGGCCTTGGCTGACCTGAGCTTCTCTGTGGGCAACTGACTCCAATACTGTCCTCCCTTTCCAAAGAGGAATTTGTCCTGCTTGCCAGCAACTTGCCTCCGACAGTAGGAAAGGACACAGGAAAAGCTTCCTTCAGTTGATCTATCAATATTTGTTCTTCCAAGTAAGCTGTTAACACATTGTTCCTTGCTAGCTTGAGCTTGTTTTGATGCGTGGTTCCTCTCGCTGGAGCGTTGCCCCCAAATCTCTGTCTTCCCTCCAGCTTGTTTATGAAGCCCTTGCTGTCAACACTCACAGAGTGGCAGCAAATTAGTCCACACAGGTTGTGGAGAAGGAAAAGTGTGTGTCAGCTTGTGTACAGGGGCCCACGATTGTCAGCAAAGGTCATGTTGCTGCAATATCAGACTGCCTGGAATTTCTCCTCTCCCTCGGTCATCCCAGGAGAGCTATGGTCTTTGGCCGATTCTTTCCCCAGAAGCCATAGTCACCCAAGGCAAAGCTACTCCAGCCTTTGGTACAAACTACCAGTTCACCCTGTCTCCCTGTAAACGCTGCAATTATTTTATTAACCGGGCATTTCCCTGCTGTTAAAGGAAACAGTGGGGCAATGATGGAGCAGCTGTTTCCACCTGTTTTGCTTAGCCTGCAAGAACAGTTTATTGTTGTTTGAATCTTTATTCACATAGGTTTTGAAGATTAAACATGACAGGCTCTGAAAACTTGATGGCTAACATTCTTAGGCCAGCATCCTGTATGGCCCAGTGCGGCATAATAGTTCTGCACAAACTCTCCTACCCCTGCCCATTAACCACCGACCCTAGAGTTTCTCCAGACCCACCCCCCACCCATTCCACACCCGGTAGAGGGTGGCGGAAGACTGGAGAAGCGTTTCGGTAGCCAGATGCAAAATGACTACATCATCTACTGAGCTCAAAGACGTAGCTGTATCAGTCAGGGATATCAGTAAGCAAGGGGATCTTGTAGCACCTTTGAGACTGAGAGTGAGAAGATTGTAGGGTAAGCTTTCTCCAGATGCTGGAGGAAGTAGACGAAGTCTACAAAAGCTTATGCTACAATTTTCACTCTCCCAGTTAATCTCAAAGGAGCTACTTGATCCCCTTGCTTATTATCTACTGACGTCTGCTGGAATCCTCTAGAAGACTTAGTGGATGATGAAATCATTTTGCATTTGGCTACAGGGACACAGCCAGCTGCTTCTCCAGTCCCCGTCACCACTCTCCACTAGGCACAGAATGGCCACAGATGGGGAGCAGCAGCAGCTCTACAGTAATTTGGGGGGGTTAGTTGGTGCAGAGGGGGGAGGAAGGAAGAGAATACCAACCTCTGCATGGACCCCCCACTATCCATAAAAGACGTACACAGATGTAAGGTTGACTTATGCCTGTGTATTCCACTAACAAGATGCCAGCCTTACTGCAGCATATTCTTTTCATTCTACAAAGAGAGCCAAGCAAAACAATGACTAGTATCCTTTTTGTGATTTACACATGCATAAATTCCCCTACAGAAGTGGCTGGACGTTTTTGTCTAATGCGGAAGATTGTGAAACCTGAGTTGCCCATATGATGCCACTGCACATGTGGCACCATTGTGTATGACATGCAGGGGTGCAATTTTTCATTTCACATTTGTTTGAATATTCAATAGCACAATGCCATAATGCACCAATGAATGATCGTTATGTAACTCTGATTGTAAATATACATTCCATCTCCTTGATGTAGAATCTTGGCCAACAACTTATTAAAACCCAACTAATAAAAACGGAACAGCCCCATAACCACCTAGCTTCTCCTAGACTTTGAGGGTGTACATCTAGTAAATGCTGTATATGTCAGTAGTCCTGCAAAGAGAAGGGGGGCTTGTATATGGATAGTTTTAAAAGCAAGGGTGTAGGCTGTGCTGAATTCTTCCACCTGGTGAGCCATGATTCAAAGATGTAAAACTGTTAGAAGTCTGGCACTAGTGAGTGTCCTTCTCCCAAAAGAAACACACTGGGAGTGGTCACATGGGGCATATTTTACCCCCCATGTGAGGTACATTTCTTAAATAATGCTTTGGAAGCATATAAGAAAACTACCAGAGGGGATCAAAAACCTGGCATCACAGGGGAAAACAGTAAATGCTCTGAACTATGATTGTAAAAAATAGAAAGGAAGAACAAATCAGGTGATTGTAGAAGAAAGAAACCACTCTGTAAGACTCCATGAGAACTCGACAGTGTTGCTTCTATGGCGAACAAAAAGGAACTGAGGGAGGAGTCACTTTGGTGCGCAGGAGCATGCACGTAAGGAATGAGAGGGTGGGATTCCCGTCAAAGCTGCTCAGCCCAAGAACTTTCTGTAAGTGGTTCTGCAGAGGCGCGAGATCCATCTGTGTGATGGACAAAGACAAGGGAAAAGTTGTTTGTTTTGTCACAGGGGGAATATTCCAGCTGAGGCCATGTCTTTGACTTGAAGCAGCAGAGACCCAAAAACATTTTACTCTGGGATTCTGTGGCTTAAATCTGCCCTAATAGGTAATTAAAAGGGTCCTCTTAATGAGATTGGTGGGGAAATTAGAGGGACCACATTAGAAGCCAGAGGCAGTACAGTTGGTCCTCTGTATCCATGGGTTCTGCATCCACAGATTCAACCAACCACAGCTAGAAAATATTTGGTGGGGGGAAATTCCAAAAAGCAAACCTTGCTGTTCATCATTTTATATAAGGGACACGATTTTACTATGCCATTGTATATAATGGGACTTGAGCACCTGCAGATTTTGTTATCCACAGAGGGTCCTGGAGCCAAACCCCAGTGGATACTGAGGGCCCATTGTACACTAATGCTAGTGTGGGAAGAAAAAAGGAATGTGGCCCTGCAGCCACTGAACCACAGTGGATGGAAGACTTTTGTGGCAATTCATCAGCTGTTTCTGTACAACACAGGGCCCAAATCATGAGCCTGAAGGGAGAATGAATTGGGATAGACGTGTTAAAATGCTGTGGAAATAGCCCGGGCACTTGCTCAGAGTCTAATGTGGGCCAAGGAGCCACTCTTGCTCATTTCAGGGTCTGCATTTTCTTCCTGCCTTTGCAACTGCTTTTGGATGTGCATTCTGAAAGCAGATGCTTTTAGGTTGATGCCTGGAGGCTGAATGTGTGTGTGATCACCACCACTTTGCTTTCCTTCAGGGATGAAAAAGGTGTGACCCTTCAGATGTTACTGGGACTGCAACTCCCAGCATTCTTCATCTCTGGGTGATGCTGCCTAGGATCAATGGGACTTGCAGCCTGACACCATCAGCCAGAGGGCCAACCATGTTATAACGCTGCCACAGACAGGACTCTTTTGTCAGAGGATCTTGAGGTAATTCTCATTCTTTCAAGAAGTAAAATGAGGTGAATAGTGCAGATAAAGGTCACTTGGGAAGTTGCTAGCTGAAAAAGAAAATCTGGCCATGTGTCTCAGGGGCCAGAGCACTATTTGGGAGTTAATCTGATACAGCAAGACTTCTGAGCTGTATTCATCACAAACTATGCTTGAAATGTAAAATGCCAGTTTTTCACTGCAAGCAGACAGTATGGACCAGTATTAAGAGTGATGACAAGATACAGGCACAGAAGGTAGTGGAGCCCCAGCTGAAGTTGCAGCACAAAGGAATCCCACAGATCTGACCCTTCACTCTGCCCATGCCAAGCTCTCCTCGTCAAGAGCTGTGGCAAAAAATAACTGATATTCATAAGCAAATCTTGTCTTGAGGCAGCAGTTCCTGAGCTAATAATAGTCCCTGAGCTTGTTGATGACATGATTCATGCTGCGTTGCATAAACCAGCTAGGAGGATTGCTCCAGTCTCTTGCCTGTGAGCTTGAGATGTCGTGACTATGGCTGCCTGCTCTGTACATGGCAAAAGACCCACCAGGCTCCTCCCTGCTGTGCTGAGCAGAGATGGGTGGAGTACGGGAGAGGAGCACATAGGCATTTACCACAGAGTGTGAAAACTTTTCTGAAGTGAGCTTGCATTGTTTCTTCAGTATTTGCCAGGCTCTGGTTTGTGTGGCAAACCTAGCATTGTGGAGGGATGGTGCTGTGCCTTTCTTTCCACTATTAAAGCACACCTCTCCTCTCCTTCTTGGGATGTGGAATTCAGTGCCATCTAGCAGGAACGAAAGGACATCTCCCATCCTTGTTAAGTGACCTGTGCTTCTCTTCCTTCTCTAAAAATGAGGAGGATTAAAATGCCAGCGGCCGAATTAAAATCACACGCAAGACCTCAGAAGGCAGCCTCGGTGGCTTCAGACTGGGGACTAAGCTCAACTCTGCAGGGAAAAGGCTGCCGAGTCCTGTCTATCATTACTGGCACAACCAAAGCCCTGCTCATCCTTTGCTCCTGGCTCCAGCTACACCCTCAACTGTTCCAGCCTTCCTTCGGCAGCTTCAGATTTCTGTCCTCTGCCCTATTGTTGGGACTAACATTCCCATTTCTGGCACAAAGAAGTCTATGGTCCATCTCAGTAGGGTGACAGCTCTGTTTTCATGGATGGAAATTGGCTTGCTGTGACAAGCATTGATATCACAAAACAGCCATGCAGGAAAAGCCTATGTTGACAGCAATTCAGATGGACGCAGTATACGAAATGCCAGTCTACCCCTTTGCTTCTGGATGCAGAAGAGTTGGATCAGGACGTCCTTCAGCCATGCACTGATTTGGCTTTGGACAAGCCACTTCAGCGTAGTTGGTTTTTTTACCTTCTGTAAAACTTAAAACCTTGCAACCTCCTGTTGTTTCCCCCTGTGGGCTCAGAACCACTAGCCCTGCTGTTTGACACAGCCAGGATTGAGTCCATCCTTACAAGGGCCCTTTTGGGGGGCAACTAGGGCTTGGCCCTCAGGATTTAAAACAACACACAGGCCTCAAAATGCTGTATGGCTCAGTGCAACACAGCAATTCCATATGCCAACACACACTAGGCTGACCCATATGCCCACCCCCCACAACCACCACTCGACTTAATCTACAGCCTCTGAAGCCCCACTGCACAGCTATTCCATGCCTTGTGGAGAGGAGGCAGGGTCAGAGAAGCCCTATAGCCAGGCGCAGAATTATTGTATCAGCGCTGAGATCCACTGGGATCCTCTGGAGTTCTCAGCGCTGCTGTAATGATTTCATGTCTGGGTACAGGAATCTAGCCAGGTGCTTCTTTGATCCTTCCCACATCCCAGGAAGCAAGGAATGGATGTGCTGAGGTGGAGGCTGTTCAGAGGCTGTGCACTAAGTCCAGGAAGCTGGGTTTCAGAGAGAGGAAAGGAATACCAACCACCAGAGCACCCAAAAAAGGACATGTGCAAGCAGAGGTCAAAAACAGGTTGGGGCTTGAAACTTGATGGCTTGAAACTAGCATAGGCTGTGGGAAAAAAGGAATGGGGCAGGAGAGTAAGGAGAGGGACTCAATAATTTCAAGTTGAGCTAACACAGCAGTGGGAGATCATGCTGATATCCAGAGGTGGTTGGGCTGCAAGTCCCACCACATCAAGCCAGCATAGCCAAGGACAAGGAAGACTGGCTTATCTGAAAGGATGTCATATTGAAGAAGGAGCAAGCTTGTTTTCTGCTGGTCCAGAGAACAGGACACGGAGCAATGGACTCAAACTACAGGGAAAAAAATTCTATCTAAACATTAAGAGGAACTTCCTGACATAAGAGCTGTTTGGCAGTGGAATGCGCTGCCTCAGAATGTAGGGAGTGCTTTGATTGTATATTCCTGCATGGCAGAAGGTTGGACTGAATGGCTCTTGGGGTCTCTTCCAACTGTGTGATTCTATGGTAGTTTCAGTCTGACAACATCTAGGCAGTAGCATGATCTTTACCATGCCCCCTTTCCAACAGGAAAATACTCATCTTCTATTTGCAAAATGTATTTTCTAACTTAACTCACCCCCGCTCCTCCTCACACACATATAGGATGATGAGCAACTCCTGTCTCCCCACTGTATCCTCTCCCTCAATACATGGCATAGTTTCCTTGGCTACTCAAAATGCCAACTCCAGCCTCCCATCCCGAAATAAAGCACCCATTGCTCAGTCTCCTGTGTGACGTCAAATGCTTTTCATCTTGCTTTTTGAGCCCACAGACAATGCAGCTGGAAGGGGGCTGTGGACTGCGCTCGGGAGGAGGAGGGGGAGTCAGACGTGAGACAGAGACATTCCCTTTCCACCTAAATGCAAAAGTGTGTTTGTAAAGGCTGAAGCCTTGGTTTTTTAATCCACATGAAAAACAGTCTCACAGTACAAACTGAATGCAACACAACCCTATTCCAGGGCGACGGGTGTGCCATGAAAAAAGGAGAAAGCTTCCCTTTCTGCCTCTTTGAAACGCTGCATTTCCCAAAGAGCCTAGACTGTAGAGAAGGGTCAAAAGAAAATGCTTGGTTAAAACAAAACCACCACCTTGTGTTGGGCAAGAGCTGATAGCAAAGACAACCAAAGTCTTGAAAATAAAAATTACCGTTCACAGAGAAGTCACGTGTCACTGAATTTCAGAATTAACCATGTCACAGTTTTTAAAAGTGCAAGTCAGTCTCGTTTGCTCTAGAGCAAGGAGGGCCATTCTCCCTGTCAACCCACTGGGGAATTCCTCTCTCAGTCCTTCAGGCACCACTGCATTTTATCTCTCAAAGTCCTCTCCAAGTAAAATACATTAAACACACACACACACCAATCCTTCCAGGGCAGGCAGGATGAGCCATGGTGAAGGAGGAAACTGGTGAGAGACCCACAGCATTGTCAAGTAGCTGGCCTGCAGCCAGGTCCTTATTCTCAAGCCAAGCCCTCTGCATCTGCTGACTCTCCGGCAAGAAAGACAACAGGCAGGTCGGTTAGCAGATTTTGTTCGTATTGTCCCAGGAAGTTTCTGAATTTTTAAAAAACCTGATCCCTCCCCCAACCCCCAAAAGTGGCAGATTGTGTCTCTTTGCAGAACACCCAGCCAGCCAACAGTGGGAAACCTTCACTGTTGTTGTTTTTCCCCTGACACCCCCACAGGCTGCACTTAACAAAAAGGAGGGTGGGCAGGTGGGATTAAGAAACCTGAAGCAGAAGCCAGTCTCACTGGCTGGTTCTCTTTGGGTCCCGGGAAGCTCTAGCCACCAGCCTTTTTCCTGGCTTGCTTCAGACGCCGGGGCTTTAGGATGGTGTAGTTCATATACGTTGTGTGCTGGTCGGAGAAGAATGGGACGTAGAAAGCCCGGAACAGCTTCGAAGACCTGGGAGGCCAAGAAAGGTTTCACAAAAAAATAAAACGGGTCTTGACACACAAGTGCAGGTTTAAAAGTAGATGCTGTAACTTTTGCACCCACAATGCGACCTCCCACAGACAATGCAGGGCTTTGGGGGACTTCTCAGATATGCAAAAAAAAAAAATAGTTACATTGTAAATGGAAAGAGAGAGACACACGCCCCTTCCACCAGGACGTGACTAGGGCTGATGGGCATTGCCCTCAAGGAGTAATGGCCCCGGAATGGCCCCTCACCATCCCTTCCAGGAAACACGGGTGGAGGGAGACCTGCCCCTCTCAAGGGGCTGGTGCAGTCCTTGGATGCCTCCACAGGGCGCCTTAACCTATCCTGCCCCTTCCCCCAAGCCTGAAAGGCTCCACCAATGCAGAATTAAATGGACCCAGACAAAGCCACTGCCTGAGTAGCATAATTAGTCGATGGCTCTGAGTGCTCTCTAATTCAATTAGCAGCACCATTTATCAGAGCCAATGGAGAGTTGCTGTGGCACTCACTGACGTCAATGGGGGACGCGCTGCATCCCAGAAGCCTCCGTTCAGCCGGCAGCCACCGCTGGGGTCATCCAGTTTCCTCAAGCAGCAGTTGCGGAAAAGCTAAGCATACCCGGAGGTCAGGCAGTGTGTGCTCAGAGGGCGCAGGAGCTCTTTCCCTTGGGCTCTTTCTCCCCTCCAAGCCTGCCTGTTCCACCAAAAAGGGGAGGGGGAATCAACTCCAACACACGGTTTCAAAATCCAGGTCTCATAAACAGAACTGCTAACCTCGCTGTATGTGTGGATATGCCTACAGTGACACAATTAATTTCAAGTACAAAATTATGTCTTTTTGAGATGCGGTAGGCAGCCGCACAACTGGTATGGAAATTTACTAAGAACATCAGAGGCCGCCTGGCAGTTTTAGGATTTGTGTGCTGCCTTTAGGACACACTGGGGCAGAGGAGAAGGCTGCTCACAAGCAAAGGTTCAGAGGCTGGTGGCTGGCAGCGATGGAGCTGAGGTCAGCCTGGCCGAGAAAGAGGTGCTGTAAGCCTGATGTTTGGGGCTTGTGCAAAAGCAGGCATGTCCCTTGCCCACCACTTTCCTCAGTCAAATCACAGTTGCTGAAAATAGCCCTTAGCCATTCAGAGCCCCATTCTCCCCCCTCTTCCCCCCCATATTACTCTATTTGGAGCCACTGTGTTTGGATCAAAGGAACAGCTGCCAGAGAAGCTGACACAATTCAGCATGCCCCACAGCTCCCACCACCAATGCCCAACTCCTCTGCACACCAGGAGCACAGCAAGTTACAATCAGCTGCCTTTGCTATGGGCATGTCAAGGCAGGACCTTCCCATAGCAACAGATTCCTATAAAAAGAAAGGGATGGTGTGTATGTGTTCTAGTTCATGTTTACTTGTAGTGATATTTAGGCATTGGTTTTAAGGGTCCCAGAACCTCTCTTCAACTGTTCCTTGTTCCAGGGACATACAAAGTCTGGAGTTCCTCTGAGCATGTGCAGAGTGGAAAGCATGAGCTTCAGGCACCCATAAGCTTGGATGCCTTCCCTTTCAGAAACTAAAATCTGGAAGATTTTCATTTCATTTTGGGGAGATTTCTATATCATTGGCAGGAGTGATGGAAAGATCTGCCAAGCTTCCAAATAACATGGAATAGGCAGCTTGCTCTGACTGCACGGAATTATTCAGGTTTATGAAAGCTACATCGAAATCATGGACTCTTCAGCTTGTGGCAGAAGGGGCCACGGACCAAGGTGGCAGCTGCCCTTCGTGGCTGCCTGCATTCATAGCTGCACCCTTCTGCCATCTCCCCGGAACTGACAATCCCAAGGAGTTAAGCTAGGAACACATCCCCCCACTCCCAGCCCCTGCCGTCAACACCCTCTTTGGGGAAATTCTTCCAGCACTGCTTCCCATCCGCCCACACACTGAGCTATTACATATACATTTGTAAAAGGTAACAATTCTCAATCACGCTCTATCTTTCTTTAAAAGTATTTTTCAAAAGGGAGCACTGGGGGGGGGGATGCTGGGGAAGCCAGACAGGTGGCAAACACTTTTGATGAGCCAGACGCACACAGCCACCACCGCCAACAGTAGGAAGTGGATCACACGGAGCCTTAAAAACACCCTCCCCCTTTCTCCCTATCCCCCAGAAAGACAGCACAGAGAGTTGGCAGATCTTTCCAGAAAGGAGGCACCCCAGGGTGGCTACACAGGTGGAGCAAACAGGGGAAAGGGGAGGACACAAATGCAGATTTAGATAGGAGGGGATTTGAGTCACTTCTGTGTCCCAGTAATCATTTTAGTTGTCCAAGGCTCATACTTTGGGGGAAGGGGGAACAGGGCAAAAAAAGAGCTGCTACTAGCTCTCAATAGCCCCTTTTCCTGGAAGATGGGCAGTGTGTGCGTCTATGTTTTCCTCAAATACAGTGATCAGTCTAAGTTCAAGAGCAACTCAAATCCTCTGCAAAATCATCCTGAAAGAAAGTTACTGGAAATGGAAATGGTTTCCTGCCATTTCCACTCCAGTCATAGCGCCCATCGCAGCCATTCCAAGGCATCATCACACAAAGCAAGAGGCACAGCTGATGCAGGATAGTCGCACAATTAAAGTGTAGGTATGCACAACTGTTTTTCAGAGCAGTTTTTTCCCCAGATGACAATTGTCTGGCTTCCCTCACCACCACTCCAAAGACACCAAGTCTGGCATCCTCTTAGTGGCATGTGTGCATTAGGTATGGCTCGTACATATCTATATGCTCTGTTTTAGATTGGGCGCAAGCGGCTATTCTTTTGCCCTTGTACTCCATCCAAGCTGCCCGCAGGCAGTTGTCAAGCCCCAGGAGGGGCGGCTGCCTCTTACTGTTGGGAAGGGGAAGTAGTGGGAAGACGGTTCAGACCATGAAAATATGGCTGCTCTGGGCTCCCAGGGGAAGGAAAAGGAGTGTGCGCTCCACCCATAAGTACACCCTCACTCCTTCTCCCCAGCCATGCTGAGTTGAGCTTCTACTTAATGGTCTGAATGGCCTTTCCCACCCTTCCTCCTCTCCCACTGATAGCAGCAACAAAAGAAGCAGCTGCCCCTCGTGGGGATTCACAACTGCTGAGGTGGTGAGATGACATGGAACTGCGTGGGTATAGGTATACTCCAATGTAGAATCTCAACCAAAGCCTCCCATGAGAGTGTTGCAAGGAACCTCCACCTAGCGTAACTATATGTCCTCCAGACCTCTCTTCCCCCTTGGTCTCTTACCTTGAACTATCCAGGAAGGGCTTGTAAGCAATACTGATCCATTCGTCTTTGTTAGCCGCATACCTTGGCTCCCTGGGCGCTTCAGTTGGAATGTCTAAATCCACCAGGTAATGACATTTGGCAATGTCAAACTGCAAGAAAAGAGGGCATTTGGGATAGGTTACCTCCCCTTTCAGGGATGCAGGGCACAGCATCCAGGTTCACTCTTTCCAGGTACAAAATTGCCTTGCCTGCCACAGCTATACCATAGCAGCCATTGGGATATGTTTCTGCAGCTGAAAAGGGAGAAGACCACGCATTACAATGTGCAAAAGAGCCTCCAGACATAATTAGGATGATATGGAAGAAAGTTCCCTTGAAGATTTCTATTTTAATGTCTCAAGGACTGAGGTTCTGTCTATTAACGGTGAAAATAATCCTCACAGAAATCGCATGGAAGGTGATCTGTCTAAATGGACATTTGCATCGACACATCTTATTCGGAAGGGGGGCAGCAAAATCCACAGTAAAGCTCAGAACGGAAACCTTTGGGGCTTATCCTGGAGTTTTTAAAAAGCTCCGTAGGGGATGCAAATATCCGATCGTTAAGACAGTATTATTTGTGTTGCTGTGCTGAGGCAGCACAAGCTGATTGGCTGGACAAACATGGGGGCGGGCTTGCTAATGGGGCAAGTGCCTGCAGCCACTATTTTCTCCCCACCGGGGACCGGGCAACAGAGGAGGGCTCTCTTGTCGCTGTCATCGTTGTTGTCCTTGGGGATCTGGTATTAAGCAACAGGGGTTGCAGCTCTGGCCTGTTAATTTTTTTCAGGCCTCGTTTCAGCAGTTAAGTATGGCGTCAGGTGGTTGTGGGGGCGGGGATTGGGCGGCAGCAACATTTTCAATCCGCCACTTGTTCTCCGCTCTGGTGATCGGTGACAGGGGCGAGTTTTGTTTTGAGAGGCTCTTGAGCCGGCTGGCGCTTTATTCCTATGTGCCTGCTATGTACTGCGTCCCCATCTGCCAGAGCGCTTGGTGCTCTGTGAGGAAGGCTCTCCCCCCGCCCCCAGTGATTGCTAAGGTGATAGAATGGGTATGTATGTGTCTTTTTTTCTTTTTTCTCTGTAAAAAAGACTTTACTGAGGGGCACTTTACTGTTGAGCCCTGAGAAGGTTAGTTCTGCTCAATCCATGCAAATCTTGTTATTGTTGTGTGCCTTCAAGTTGTTTCCAACGTATGGCAACCCTGGGCAAAGCTATGCAGGGTTCTCTTGCCAAAATTTGTTCGGAGGGGTTTGTCCTTGCCTTCCTCTGAGGTTGAGAGAGTGGGACTGGCCCAGGGTCACCCAGTGGGTTTCCATGGCCTAGCATGGATTTGAACCCTGGTCTCCCAGTCATCCACTCATTCCCACAAAAACCATTCAAGCATTATTATGGTCATAGACCAGCACAGGTAAATAGGGGATACAGAATAAAAGAGGATGAAAGCACAGGTTAAAAACAGCATTTCAGATCGTATAGCTCCAGTATATTAAGGCAAGGTTGGTACTAGTCGCAGTGGAGGTTAATGCCTGATGGATTTTAACCACCACTGCACAGAATCTGGCAACACTATATGTTGTACCAGGCTGAGTCTGAAAGCAACAGAGAAGTGTAGAATTGTCCAGTGTATCCTTGGTATTTATGCAGTAGGGGTGAAATAAGGCTGAGACGGATGTCCCTATAATATGAGCACTGGAGAAGTACATCCTCGTCCACTCAAATCACTACCACACACTAGCTCACTAATTTTAGCAGTCTTATCCTAAAGCTCCCTTTGTCCTTAGAATCATAGAGCTGGAAGAGACTACAAGTCCAGCCCCATGCCATGCAGGAATACACAATCAAATCATTCCCAACAGATGGACATCCAGCCTCTGCTTAAAAGCTTCCAAAGGAGGCTCCACCATACTCCCAGGCAGTGTATTCCACTGCCAAACAGCTCTTACTGTCAGGAAGTTCTTCCTAATGTTTAGGTGGAATCTCTTTGCCTGTAGTTTGAACCCATTGTTCCGTGTCCTAGTCTCTGGAGCAGCAGAAAACAAGATTGCCCCATCCTCAGTATGACATCCCTTCAAATATTTAAACATGGCTATCACGTCACCTCTCAACCGTCTCTTCTCCAGACTAAACATGCCCAGCTCCCTAAGCTGCTCCTCATAGGACATGGCTTCCAGACCTCCTACCATCCTGGTCACCCTCCTCTGGACACGCTCCAATTTGTCAATATCCTTCTTGAATTGTGGTGCCCAGAACTGGACACAGTATTCTAGGTGAGGTCTAACCAAAGCAGAATAGAGTGGCACTATTACTTCCCCTGATCTAGACACTATACTCATATTAATGCAGCCTAGAATCGCAGGGTCTTCCTTCCTCCTTTGCATCCCATAACTTGGTGGCTGAAGTAAAATTTCCTTGAAACTTTGAGAGCCAATGTGCCTACAGCAAAACTCATTTTTAGAGCAGAAAGGACTTTCTGTTACCCCAGATGACTGTATTCCCCTAGCTATTGTTCAAAAGCAGGGGTGGGCAATGCAGAGGGGGAGTAGGAGCCATTCCCCCCCCCATGCCCTCTGGGGTGGAAGTGATGTAATGTTACTTCTGGCTGCCATTTTGGCCAATTTTTGGCCTTTTCCTGCTTTGATGAGGGGTGGAGAAGCTTTGGATGGAGGGGGTACAATTGTGTTGGGTTGTTTGGGACTGGTTTGGGGCAAAAGATCAACCCAAAACTGGGGCCAAAAAATTAAAAAACTGGAGGGATCACCGGGGGGGGGGCTTCTGAGGCTGCACTTTGGGATCTTAAGGGCTACATGCACCCCATGGGCTGCACTATACCCCAACCCCCTCCACTCTAAAAGGAGACAAAAATCACCACCACTTACCAAAGATGAAATTCTAGCTCCCCACTGCAATGACTGTAGAGAGGGGGGAAATGGTAGTGAGGGGAGAGGGGCACCATGACACCAGTGTATTCAAAAAAGACAGTGCCACTTACGTATCTGGAGGGTTCCTCCTGGTTTTGGTCATTCATGTCCGCTGGAATGATGCGTGTAGCCATTGGTCCCTTGGCAAATGGTTTTGGCAACTGGCCCCTGAATTCTGATGGAATGAACTGAAGCTGCCAGCTGCAGGAGTAAGACGGACCAATGGAAAATTATAGTGAAACCTCAGACTCCTCTCTGAGCACTTTTCACTTGCTACAAAAAGACACAATGTCCACTGTGCTGAGCCTTGAGCATGTTGACAACTGGGAACATGGCGGGGTCTGGTGTCACTGGTGATGAATGCAGCAACTTGCACTCACAGGACTGGGACCATGCCTGTTGTTCCCCAGACTAGTTTCAGGGGGAAAGCGGAGGTTGCATTTTCACAACTGAATGAGCAGCCATTGACTGTTTTTCATGTTCTCAGTGTTTCCCCCATACCTTTGAGGACTGCAGAACACAACAGGAATACTGTAGCCATGAAAGGTCAGGGAGGGAGAAAGAGGGCAGCAGTCCTGGAACAAAAAGACCCTTTGTCTGGAAGCGTGGAAGTGAACTGGGTACGGTGAGCCTTTTGAAAAATCACCTCTCCCTTGTAAGCCACAGAAGGTTTGCAAGCCAAGTGTTGTTCTGAGGATATCTCAGTTTTAAAAGAGATTTTAGATTAGTTGTTTTAATTTATATTTGTTTAATGTTTTTTTATGGGGGAGGGTGGGAGTGGGGGTGTTTAGGGATTTTATTTGTATTGTATTTTAAATTTTGTAAGCCGCCCCAATTGTTTTAACAGAGGGGCGGGGTATAAATAAATTTTATTATTATTATTATTATTATTATTATTATTATTATTATCTGCTATTGTAAGGCTGGATCTACTCTAACAGAAGGCGCTTCAATGGCCAAGGGATTCAGTCAGCTGCTTTGCTCCCTTCAATGACTCCAAGAACGCAGAACTTGGCTGCTGTTTGGGCCCTAATCACCTGCAAGTCAAGAACTAATCCTGGCTCTTGTAATGCTGCTGCAGTTTTGACGTAGGCTCGGGCGAATTTTGTTTCTCCTAATAGCTGCTCCCTTGTGACAGAGTTGGGATTTAATGCATCCTTCCCACTCTTTCCTCCTCTTTAAGAGACCTGCCTGATGCTTTATAATCTAGGAACCCTTAGGTTATTAAAGCCTTGAATTTACAGCTACGGCAAAGTCTCTACCGGAAAACTGCCTTGCCATGAGGCTGTGAAGAGGCTGAAAAGGGCAGCCTGACAGGAGCGTCATGTTGATTGCATGACTCCAGTGCCACAGTAGCCAAACCTTACCCAACCACGCCCCCGAAAACCCACCACAAACCCTTACAATCCTGAGCTCCAATTCTCATGCAGAGAAAAGCTGGATTTGGCAACTGGCATTAGTGGAGCAGACTCGCATCTCCTCCTCCACCCCCCCTTATGTAAATGATTCTCTTTTCCAACCTCCCCCCCCGCTCCCAACAACCTTGGTTTAGATTGGGGGAGATGCAAGGAGGTCTGCAGGGCATGGAAACCCCTTGGCCACCCCACCTCCCTGCCAAACAACCAGAGAGGCTCTTCAGTGTCCAGCTTCCTCTCCTACCTTCTGGAACTCCAGCAGGCTTGCCCTCACTCTTTCTGAATGTATTCACAGCCACAGGGCCTAGGAAGCTTACTAATTAATGCTGGAGGTGAGCTTCCTGGGCCAGCAGAGTTCTGCAACCAACCTCTCATTCTGTGTGGGTTTTTCTCCTGTGCTCCTGCAGTACTGTAACATACAGATACTGCTGCCTAGTGTTCTTCTATAGGGAGTGCTGAGTAGCTGAGTTAAACTTGTCCAGCCACCTCATCTCCCTGGGGTTGGGGCACGTGGCACTCCAGACACTATTGGATACAACTCAAGGTTGACTCAGCCTCCCATCCTTTCGTAGGTCGGTAAAATGAGTACCCAGCTTGTGGGGGCAATGAGCTAACACACACTGGAAACTGTTTACTGCAGTGTAGATGTGTAAATAGCTATTGCTTAAAACAATTTGTTAAGCCGCTCTGATAGCCTTGTGGCTGAAGAGCGGGATATAACTAATTAACTAACTAACTAACTAACTAACTAAATAAAACTCTCATTGCTGGTGCCTATGCTGGCCAGGCCTGATAAGAACTATAGTCCAACTCCTTGATGAGGGCCAAATGTTCCCCACTCCAACTTGACCCCTCCCCTTCCTAGTCACTGACCCCAATGCCTTCCTCTCCGAGGGTGGGAGCATTTTTTAAAGGACAGTCCAGCCCATCAAAATTTTTAAATCCAATCAATTTGCAGACTAATTCAATACAACAGGAATTGTCAGAGTCTTGAGTGACTTCCAAACCGAAAAGAGAAAGCTGTCACGAATACTCATGGCACCACTGTGCCAGGAGACACCTATTTGGTCCAGGAACAATTCCCAGCGCCTCACAGAAGAAAGTCTCTTGACAAGTAAAGAAACTCACTTATCGGGCAAGAGGAAGGTGCTGGGAAACCGATGCCACTCCTTCCCTACACAGACGTGAACCGGCCTCCCTTCTGGCACTGTGTGGATTGTAGGATCAGTGGCAATTCTGTGAAATTCTGGGTACAGGTCAAGAGGCCCGTGGTAGCCTATAAGGAAGAAACACTGCATGTAAAGAAAAGGAGAAGACTCGTCGCTGAGTAACACTTCGTTGTCATATTCCTTTAAGTTGACTCTGACTTACTGTGACCCTATCCTAGCCTAGGGTATTCTTGGTCAGATTTTTTCAGAGGAAAAAAGGCGAGAGAGTATGATTTGCCCAAGGTCACCTGTTGGGTTTCCACAGCTGGGTAGGGATTTGAAATCCTGGTCTTCCTGAGTCCCAGTCCAACACTGAATCCACTACACCACCCTGGCTCTCTAAGTAACACTACCAGACCCTTAAAAGAAAGCAAGGGCTTCCTCAACTATGGTGAGCAACAAAAATTATAGGCATCAGCTTGGGATAACCAGGTCACTCTCCCTGGGAAACACAGTAAGAAATTTACACTTGGGAATCTACGCTGAGAACTTTAGTCTATCTCGCAGATTCTTAATCTGTGGTCTGTGGAGCCTTAAGGAATCTATGGATAGGCTTCTAGGACTCCATGAAATGGGTACAAGAAAAATGCCTTTTTTCCTCCAGTATCCTTCCCCATACTTTGAAAATTGAAGTTCATTTAAGTGATGGTGGGGAAGACTCCACAGCTTTCATCGCATTCTCAAAGGGGCTTGCAGCCAAATGAAGGTTAAGAACCACTGCTCTATCTGTTTAATACGGTCTGAACTGACTGGCAGTAATGGCTCTGACAGGGATCTTTTGACAGTCCTACTTGGGAGACTCCCAGGGTTGAATTTGGGACCTTTTACAAGCAAAGTAGGGGCTTTCCTCACTGACCTCTGGCCCTTCTACAGACACAAGGAGCAAGAATTCCTAAGCTGGGAAACAGCCACCAAGAACACCTTCCTCTATAACAGAGGTGGGAATCATGTGTCCCTCCAGATGTGGCTGGGCTGCAACTCACAGCAGCCCTAGAGAGCCAAGCCAAGTGTGGAATGCTGGGAGCTGCAGTCCAAGTACATCTGGAGGGCAATAATTCCTGCCAGTGGTCTATAGAGACGGTTGCAATGTGGCATGCAAATGATTGTATAATCCTGCTTTATCTGAGAGAGCAGCACAGGGAGCAAGAGAGGACTAGGCAATGGCCATAATCCTGCATGGATCAGCATAACATAGTAGTTCCATATGCAAAACTACACTTCACCAAGCCATTTACCACCTTCCAGACTTACCACAGAGCCTCTGAAGCCTCACAGCCATACCATGCCTGGTGGAGAGCAGGGACTCACAGAAAGATATGGCTATGTCCCTGTAGCCAGACGTGAAGCAATTACAGAATCCTCTGAGGTCCACTGGGGTCCTCTGGAGGGTGCTGTAGCTGATACAATCATTTCACATCTGAGAACACAGCCAAATGATTCTGCAATTCCTCTGCTCTCCACCAGGCAGCGAATGGTCGTGGGGGGTCTTCAGTAGCTCTACAACAGCTCTGAGAGGGGGGAATTAGCTTGTGGCAGAGAAAAGAAGGGGACACGAACATCCACAGTGACCAAAAATAGACGTTTAGGTTCATTTGCTCCTGTGTATGCTCCTAAGAAGATGCCAACCACTATCTGCTACATGCTGGGTCATCTGTTAATTAGCCTGTGACTAATAAATAGGAGGGCATCCTCTCCAAAACCAACCTCGGAATAACGCTATAGAACGCGACATGGACAGCAGCCCAAAGACAAAGACTGTTCCCAGTGCCAGCCAGTTCGAAGAGACAGTGTAGTGCTCCAAACGGTAGCGTTGGAATATAAAATGGTAGCATTTCTAAAAGGGAAGAAAGGGCAGGGAGAAGCAAAATATCAGGATCATTTAAACTAAAATGGGGAGAGTGGACTTGACGTTACTCTGATGACTAAAGAGTGAGAGGGTGGATTCAGATAAGCCTTACTGTCTGTTTCACCCATGAGATTTCAGGAAACATGATGTACATAACATGGAAGGAAAGAATATTTGTAAGTATTTGTTTCCAGGTTAAAAAGCAGGTTTCCTGACAGTCAGGAAACTCCATCAGGAATTGTAATAGACAAGGGAGAATTTTGCACATTTCCCCCTTGGTTTTCGAACATCCCAAACTGTTGCAGATGAATTATTCTGTAGAGAAAAACATGTGGTTTAATTGTGCAAAACTCTGTTTTCTATGCTGAAAATGGGTTTCTGGCCCATTTTGAAGGAAAATAGCACTTTTTTTTCTCTGCAAAATAATTCCTCCACAATACTTCACGATGTTTGAATTCAGGGAGAATACTGTGGAGGAAGACTCATTTTCTCTCAGAGTGGGAAGAAAAGTATTGTGATTATTTGACCTGATATGTGAGGGTAAAACAGTCAAGGATTTACATCCATAATACAAGACAGACACCATCACAAGGGGAAAAGAAAGTATGATAACAGCTGGAAGTCACAGCAGATTCTGGACAAATATAGTTGAGGCAAAACACACACACAGCACTTTCAAATGGGGTGATGTATTCATTTTCTTTAAAAACAAACAAACCCTAATTCCCATGCATGCAAAAAATGTCATGCATGAAACATTCCTGACAACTGAGGACTAGTGGTTTGATTGCGATATGTCAAAATATTTTATTTTGATCGACTGATGGCATCATTACCTCACCTGCTCATTTATATCTGCCTGAAATCTCACACAAATGTGTTAGACTTGTAGCAGGAGGTTCAACATGCACTTTGGCATTACTGGGAGCCCACAAAGTGGGCCTATTTTGGTTCTTTTTTTAGGGATAGTCCACACCAACCTAGTGAGCTCCTGGTGCAGGAACGTAGCACATTGCAGGAAGTTTAGGGAGGAAGGGGCAAAGGTGTCCTTGTTTATGCATGACAAAGGAGGCACTTTAGTTCACTGCTAGGCAAAAGAAGAATGGGAGTTTTTAAAAAGTTACTAGACAGAAAACACCCTAGAGCACGTGTGAGCAACTGTGCCCTTCCAGGTGTTTTTGACTGCAGCTCCCATAATCCTTTCCTATTGGGGGGTAGGACTGAGGGGAGATGCAACGTAACAACAGCTTGAAGGTCATAGTCACCCAGAGTAATCAGCAAATCCATCAGGCGAATAACTTAAAAGTGCATACAAAGGACTATTGCATCTGAGAAGTGGACTGAGTCTACAACAGCTTGTAACCTTACAAATTTCTTTCTCCCAGTTAGTCTCAAAGGTGCTACAAGATTCCTTTCTAAGCTGATAAAGACAACTATGTTTTTGAATACTACTACTTGGAAAACTGCAGTCTTCTCAGGATTTCCTGCCTGAAGAAATTAAAATAGGATTTTGAGACAGATGAATAAGAATCTCATAATTCTGTATGTCTCTGTCAAGTTTCTAGCGCTTATGCTTTCAAGGGCTCATGCCTAGAACTGGAAACTCAGAACCATGAGAAGGAAAAAACATGCCCACCCTGTGTTAAGAAAGTGTTTCCAACAGGTTGCCTAACTGTAGGGCCTTCAAGAAATGCCATAATTCCTCTTCCCTTGCACCTCCCTCCTACCATCACCTCTGCTCCTAAAACACACCTGAAGGGCAGAGAGTCCCACAGCCCCACAAAGACAAATTAGGGGGTAGATGGGATACAGAAACCTCTCCTCTTTGTGAGGCTGGCTGAAGAAAATCAGGATCCAGATGTACATGGGAGAAAGCGTCAGCCAGTAAGGGCGGCCCAGATTCTGAACTGGAAGAAACAAAAGAAGTTTGTCTGAGGGGAGGGTTCTCGGAGACAGGAGCAAGATCATTTGGCTCAGGACAATGGCATACCTGTACCGCTACATACCAGTGCCTCATTGCTCTTTGTTTGCTTCAACCTCCTGGGTGAAATCTGATGCAGATTTCACATACTATAAACATACACACATTTCGTATGATTGACAACAACCTGGAAGCTGCATCTAGTGCAACATGCCGCTGAGACTATCTTATAAACATGTGACATCAGTTTTAGAGGAATTGTACTGTCAGCCAGTATGCTTCTGGTTTAAATTCAAGGTGCAGGCACCTAAACAGCTTGGCACGTTGATACCTCTCCCTGCATATATATATATATATATATATATATATATATGTATATATGCCTGCTCAAGGATTGAAGTTTGCTGGAACAATACACTGTGTGAGGGCATGAGAGAGGGCCTTATCTACTATGGCACCTGAGTGGTGGAATGCCCTCCGCTTGGAGACCTTATTGGCAAAAAGAGTGGTTTCATTCCAGAGCTGTTAAAACACAGCTTTTTACCAAAGCCTTTGGGAGCCTAACAGCTTTCTCCAAATCTGTATGTGTACATAGTTTTCAACTGTTTAAACTAGTTTTAGATTGTTAAATTGTCTAATATGGCTTTTGTACTTTTCAATTATTCTTTACTGAATTCAATGCTTAAAATTGTCTTAAACTGATTTCATGGTACACCAGCCTGAGATTTTTTGACATAGAAGCAGGACAGAAATATTTAAATAAAATAAATATACCACTGAGGCAGCACATCTCTGAAAACCACAGGTTAGGAACAAATAGCCATGGTGAGGGCTGCTACCTTCAGGTTTGTTGTTATTTTCAGGTTTCCCAAAAGCATGCAGTTAGTTACTGCTGCTGGAAACAAGACATCTGATGACGGGGAACTTCAGCCCAAACCAGAATGGCAGCTCTTAACAATATTCCTATCTGGTGCAATCCAACACTACATACAACTCAAGAGCTAAGCTCCAGGCTCCCACGTCAGCAAGAAAACTCTTGACTACCCAGAACCCTGTAACCAACATGGCCTTATCTCTAGTTTTATAAGAGTGGCTGTAGGAAAAAATGAATGCTCTATTGTCATCAAAGGGGAAATCTTTGAAGAGCAGAAGATTTTAGAGAGGGGGCACTCCCACCCCACCCACCAAAATATCTCCATCATTTCATAGTAGCAACAGAGTGTGGCACAAACTCTCAAAGCTCAGACTCTCTTGTATTCTGCTCTCTCTCAACCATCCTTCATCTCCCTTCAAATGAAGCAGGAAGTCATTTATTTTAAAATAACAGCAATTACTCCAGTTTGCAACAACTGCGAGGCAGCTCAGTATGTGTCAATTTTTTTTCAAAAAAAAAAAAAAAATCTGAATGGCCCCCAAAAGGAAAAGCTCAGGGTGTTAAACAAATCCAGATCAGTGCAGCTTTTCACAAGTCAGTGAGAGAAGAAGGCGTGTTGATAGAAGGGGCTCCCTGTTGCTTAGGGACACAATCTGTTCAGCACAAAGAAAGGCACGGAACAGGTAGTTACAGCAGGCTGCTCCTGGGCTTGGCTGGCAAAAGGCCTGCGGCGGACGCTCTCTGCAGAAAATGGGTAACTGGCACACTCGTGTGGGTGGCCTTGGAAGTACAACATCATTTCGTAGACTGGGGTGTGCATGAAGTAGAACATGGACCACCTGCTAGTTTCTGATGAGCCTCCTACTGGCCATCAACAGCTGGATTTGGTTGTTTTTCACAAAGAAGGCTGGAGCACTTTGGGTCCTGGTCCAGTCCATCGCAGAGCTTTGAAAAATAACTTTTCTGGACTATAACTCTCAGGTCTATCCCACAGGCCCCTGAAGGAGCTGCTCAGCTGCTATTTTATATGAAACTCTGGTTTCTCTTCAGATCGCATAAATCTTTCTATGAACTGTCTAAAACTTCTAATGCTTTTCAGACTGTCAAAAGGGCTAGAAACCTATTCAAGTTTTGGTTTCTTTTTCTTTTTTGTCTTAAACTGAGAATCTCAGCATATCAAACTATGCATCAGATTCCTGGCTGATATGGCCATTCTACTGATGTTTTGAGCACACATAGAACACTAC
Source organism: Gambelia wislizenii (assembly GCA_030847615.1). Lineage (NCBI taxonomy): Eukaryota > Metazoa > Chordata > Lepidosauria > Squamata > Crotaphytidae > Gambelia > Gambelia wislizenii. The sequence goes on from JAUMIR010000007.1 coordinate 40,741,094, forward strand.
AGATATTGGGCAGGGGTTTGTTAGTACCAGTCAAGAATGCAATGCTCACAGATAAGCTCTCCCTCACCAGCCACAGCCAAAACACTCCAAAAACAGTCACAAGGCTCACCGTGAAATTTCTGCAGCAAGCCTTCCATGAGGGAGGTTAACGGCAAGGCCAGAAGTGCCAAAGCAAAAGCCACGTTGAAGTTCAAGAAGCCATTGATGAAGTAGAAGGACCAGGGCTCTGTACCTATGGGAGAAAAGGGTGGAGAGGTTCTCGTGCTGACAATACTGTATGAAATTCCTCCTGTTCCTTCGTTGCTGCCTGACTTTCTCCTATTAGGTTGTTGTTATGTGCCTTCAAGCCAACTCCAACTTACGGCGACCCTCTCCAGGGTTTTTCTTGGCAAGAGGCATTCAGAGGATATTTGCTACTGCCTTCCTTTACGGCTGAGGGTGTGACTTGCCCAAGGTCACCCAGTGCATTTTCACAGCTGAGTGGGGATTCAAATCCTGGTCTCCTGGAGTCCTAGTCCAACACTCAAACCACTACACCATGCTGCCTCTTTCTCCTACCCTACCTACAGTTCTCAGATTCTGATCCTGAAGTTCTCCCCAGCCAATCTTTGAGCAGCTTTTCAAGCAAGAGACACATGAGAATTGGGTTGCAGACAGTACAAGGTTCAACATGTTACTCCTAGAACACATCTGAGTGAAGATTCCATGGCAGCAGGGACTAACTGATGGTTAACTCCCACAGTGGAAACTGCTTACATACATCCAGAGCCTCAAAGACAGGACACATTCAATATCCTCAAAGCTCTGCAGTCAGGGCAGACTCAGATGTGACTGGGATACGAAATGGGATGCAAGTAGGGGATTAAAATGACAGGTTTTTCCAGCAAGGATTTTTGCAAGAATATGGAGAGCCAGCAGGGTATAGTGGTTTGAGTGTTGAGCTACAACTCTGGAGACCAGGGTTCGGATCTCCTCTTGGCCATGGAAAGCCAAGCAGTGTCCTTGGGCAAGTCACTCTCAGCCTCAGAGGGAGGCAAAGGCAACCCCCCCCCAAACAAATCCTGCCAAGAAAATCCCATGATAGGTTTGCATTAGGGTAGCCATGTCAGAATGACTTGAAGGCACACAACAATAGCAGCAGCAATAGCAGAAAATGGTCTCCAAACTGTTGTATCACGTCACAAGTACCCTCCAGGACAAGGCCTCCTGGATAAATCAGTGCATCAGTGAAAGGCTTATTCAACTTTCCACAAAGCAAAGTTTAGCCCTCAGAATTAACAACTTAGTAAACATGATTTGTAGATATGAAATCCATATCTTGGAAAAACAGACTAAGTATTCAGCCAATTCAGAATTCTTCTGCAAGCTGACAATGGATGAGAAATGGCGGGGGGTGGGGGTTGGACAAAGACAAGAGCATGTAGGTGGGGTATGTGGGCAGAAAGAATAGATGACAGAGAATCCAGACAGATGGAATTTAAATCTAAATCTAGAACAAACAATGCCATCTAGATACATCTGCCCACGAGTCCTCCTTCAGTGTGTGCCTGGATGTTAGCAATGCCTAAATGTAAAGAGCGTTGTGCTCTTCAATATGTTCCAGGCCAGAGAGGGTTACAGCAGCTCTTTGTTTAACATGAATATGTTACATAAGTGTCACTCTGCATAAGACCCTTCAGACTTCCCTGGTCCCCGGAGGACAGCGGAGCCAGCTCATGCTCACGCATGAGATGAGAAAAGGTCAGTCCCAATACACTGACAGAGGAAAGAGGTTTCATGATCTTACAGCTATGGATTCTGGAATCGTTTTGCAGAGAGAAAGGACCCACAAAAGGGCAAAGATCAAGCTACTGTTGCAGAGACACAAGGAGCCAAAAGTTGCATAGCCTTATCCACTGAAACACCTTTCATTCAAAGTCTCAGAAAGACCTCCAGCTGGACCTTGGAAGTGTTGCAGGTGACAGAGATGCAACTCTGCGTCTGCATGGGTAGGAATGGAGACAGACCTCTCCAGATGGCTAGACTTTTGTCAGCTCAACCTAAGTTGACCTTACTTTTGACCTAGACTGATACCCTTAGGGTTGTTGATTTCATTTTCCACACTTCTTCTCAAGTTTCTCATGATTGGAGGAGGAGGAGGAGACACCTCGGCTTTATTCCAAGAATGGAGGGGGAAGACACAATTCCATGTGTCTTTAGCCTAGCTAGATAGTTAGAACTAGGATTTCTCTTACCTCTCTGTCTGGCTGCATTTCTCTTAATAATATTAGATTTCTCACACAAACAAGAGAGCAGACTCCATGTGATTATATTCCAGAGAAAGAAATCTCTTTAACTAGTCTGGTACTTTACATCCCCACATGGCAATGTGTAGTATCTGCCCCCTGCTTATCATTGCACAGAACCATGAAATTAGCCATAAGAATAGCAGAAACCTCACTCTGAGTGAAGGAAGCAGCATTTTTTTCCTCCAAGGTGTACTTTTCTCAATTCTGAGCATGCCTGGGTACCCTCTGGCTCACTGAGAGCCAGAACAATCGCACCAGCTCCTCTGGAAACAGCTTGGAAGTGGCCATGTTTTTAGATAAGAGCTTAGAAGAGTTTCTTTTTGACACTACAATTCTCTGAACCCCCTAGTCAGCAAGGCAAGCGGCTGGATGAGGGATGCTGAGAGCTGTAGTTCAGAACAGCCATTTTTCCAAGTTCTGCTTTCCAGGATGCCAGATAACAGTGTGGGATCTAAGAAGCTGGTTCTGACATTCTTTGAAACAAGGCAAAGGGTGCTAGGGTACCATTATTGAGACTACATGGCACAGCTCCTTGGGAGAGTTCAACCAACTGGGAATAGCTGTATGCTTTCCCCAAGGAAGATAAGATAAGTGAGAAACAAGCTCAGGCAGTGCCTTCTCTGGGGCAGCATCCCACATGTGGAATGCCTTCCCTCCAGAGGTGGGATTGCACAATTTTTTGGTGGATAGTGAAGATCTTTTTATTCCATTTGCCGTATTTTTTTAAAGAAAGTGCAGTTGATTCTGCTTCCTGAGAGCTTTGGTTCACTTTGGTGCCCTCTCTGAACTTGTCTGATTTCTTTTAAATTTTGTCCACCATCTTGGAGATCCAGTTTAGGCTGGAAGTCAGGCTATACATATTTTCATGAATAAACATCCAGACAGTACACTCTGATTTTCACCGCTTGTGCAGCCAACCTGCTTCTCACTCACTCACCAGAATGTTTTTCCCATATCTTGCAGGTGGACTCACCATAAAGATCTGGTCCATGTGGCGTGAAGACATTATACAGAACAATGTTGAGAGGAGCAACCACCAGCTTCCCATAGTGGTAACTATCGATGGCCACCAGGGGAACCTTGGAGAAGAAACATACTACCATTTATAAGTGGGTCTCACACTCTGAGCAATTTCAAGTTTCCCACATTTATCTAAGCAAGAGAGTGGCCCTAACCAGAACTCCCACAGACTACAGTGGGAATGGAGCTGCCAGCAGTCTAAATGGCACCTTCCCATCTTGAACATGTAGGCACACACACATAAACATGCTCTGAAACATGGGTCACTTCCTTTCTCCCACTTTGTGATGTCATCACAATGTGTGGACTCCTCCCATTATAGCTGGTGAGAACATGGAAAGGTATACTGCAATGATTTCATGACACAAGAGGTGATACCAGGTTATTAGGGAAAGAACTCAACATAGGGATGTCATTCTTAGCAACAGTCCCCATTACTTCTGCTGTTACTTGGAACCAGGGTTGTATCCACACAGAACAATTAAAGCAGTTTGACACCACCTTAACTATTATGGCTCTATCCATTAGAATCCTGGGATTTATAGTTTGGGGAGACACTCAGAATTCTGTTAGAGAGCTCTAGTGCTGCAGTTCAGGGAACTGGACGAGGGCACTTTACCAAACTATATATCCTAGGATTCCATAGGATGGAGCCACAGCAGTTAAAGATGGCTTAAGGTATATTGTGTGGACACATCCCTGAAGGCAAAGAGTTTGCTGATTTGTTCATGTCAAATTCACTTTCTTTCACACACATTCTTATGTGTACATACTGCTTTTTTTGGCCCTTGCTGGCACACTTCCTTACCTATAACATTCCTGCCAATAAGGCCCAGGCCATGTTCTCCCTCAGCCCTGTGAGAGACTGCGCACCATCCCTCCTCTCTCCTCAGTAATATACGTGTTCATCAACCATAGACCTCCATCACCTATTTTCTCTCACTTCTTTCAGGCCACCAAACAGTTTTTTCACCACCATTTAACAAACCTTCACATTGTTTTAATCCTATCCTTTTCCCATTGAGGGAAGGAAGAGGACTGTAGCACTATCTCTGCACTGTTTGTTCATGTGAATGCTACCACTTTTACCCCAGGGTACCTCTCTTCACCAGAGAGAAAATTAGCTGGAAACACTGCAAAGAACTGTAGTCACAGCTTGGAGAAGCGGACATGTTGTCTGGTAGATTCTGAGAGTTTTAGCCTCTGAGAAGTAATTTTTTCAAACTTGGTCTATGGGATATCCTTCAAGGACTTCTATGAGCAGACTAGGACTTGTGAAGGAAGAGTCTGGGTGAGTAGAGTGTGAACAGCTAAAAGAGGCGCTCTCACCTAACTCCACCTTATGGAAGAACCTGGCACTGTTCCTTGACATAGAACTCTCCTGTCAGCCACATCCAGTTTGGGAGACTCACCAGAAACACCACCAGTGACACAAGAGACCATCTTAGGAAGCTCTTCCATCTTCTTTTCAGGATCAGGAAGTCAAAAGCAATTGGAAGCCTAGCAAAAGGAGGACAATGATGATGTATTAGGGCAAAAGACTTGAGACAACCTTTTCTCCCCATAAGCTGAACAAGTGGTTAAAACTCTGCTTTGGATGCTTCAGAAAACTGACTGATTGCCCTTGAAAAATGTCCTCCAACTCTAACCCCAAACAACAGACTGAAGACTACTGTTCCACCCCTGCTTTGAATATAGCTTATTTTTAAATTATTCAAGGCTACAAAATTAGAAAATCACCTTCTTTTTACAACAGCAGGGAGAAGAAAAAGTGAAAATTAGAAATGGCAGGAATGGAAAAGTAGCACTGGAATGTGGAGAAGCAATAAGAATAGACAGCAGGGTGTGTTCAGAAAGATTTGACCAGACAAAGAAAAACATTTGCAAATAGAGCACAAAAAAATTAACTGAGAACGTATGAATTGTAGAGAAGCAAAAGGAGAAACATTAGATCAATAAACTTTAGTGTGACAATAAAAAAGAGTCTTTCCATCTATTGGAAAAGTGATAGGATAACAGCTTCCTACTTTCTTGGAAAATACAATTATCATATGACGCCCTGTTTAGTACCATCACAGCAGGGTCTTGAGATATACTATGTTCTGGTAGCACTCAAAAGTTCTCTGCTCAGAATTCTGTAAATCAAATAAAAGTAACAACGTAAACTTAATGGGAGGCAACGAATGAGTATGTTCGAAAGAATGAAAGTGGGAATTTAATAAGAAGAGTGAAGATGAGAAAGGACAAGATAAAGAAAAGGCTTAGAGATAGAATAAATTTTAATTTTAATTTTAGAAAACATTACTTGATAAACAAAAGTAATGAGATTACTTTTAAAGGGAGTGAAAAAGTTACATGTAATTGTACTGGGTGTGTATACATTAGAAGATTGTAAGAAATTGGTCATAAGATAATATCTGATATTTGTTTTCTTTTGAAGCAATAAAATGTAAAGGTATTGTGAGAAATCAATAAAAAATAAGTTTTTTTAAAAAGTAATAACGTACAGGTTAAGATTTCCTGACTTGAAAACATCTACTCTCAGTATCAGTTGAATTCATTCAGTTCACCCTAACCCCTGCAAGCTCCTGTTGGTTTCAAGCTCTGTCCCATAATGCATCCTTGGAACTTTTTCCTTCAAGCTAGAAAAATGTCTTATTTAAAAAGGAAAATCCAAATCTGAGAAAGTTTCATGCAGCATGGAGGTGATACCATGCCCCCAAATACAAAATTCACAATTCTCCAAGAAGCAACAAATACACAGCTACCTCTGCAAGGACAGAAGAGTCAAAAAATGCAGCTGGGTGGAGTTACTATTTTAGTGGAATGGTGAAATGATCAGTTTTGGAGGAACTTGAGCACCTCTCTGGTCAGTCTGGTGCCCAGCCAGAGCTACCAGGCCCAGAACACTTCAGCTCCTCTCTTTTGCTTACCCAAGTGCAGCACTGAAAGGCCACCCTACGATGGCACCAGCAGCCACTCCCAGGACTGCCAGAGAGACTTTATCCATGTACCACCCAGTCATGGCTACTATTGTGCTGTACATGCAGAAGCTGCTGGGGAGAAAAGCTGGAAAGCAAAAGCAGCAAAGAGAAGTCAGGATCGGAGGGAGCAATAGTCATGCACAACCCCACAGGTCTCCTTGGCAGGAGGTTTTTTCCCATCTCTATAAACATGCAAAACAGGAAAAGGCCTGTTAAGCTTTTTAAGAAAGATCTCTCTCTCTCTCAATCTCTCTCTCTCTCTCTCTCTCTCTCACACACACACACACACACGCTCTGCCTGAACCCAGAGATGTCCAGGGACATCTGCACCAGTGGTCTCACTCACATATCAGTTTACTGGGTAACCTTAAAATCTGTTTCAGGTTACATAAGAACTACAGTGCCTAGAATTTTTTTTTCTGGCCTACAAGTCCCAGAACACCCCAACCAGCTTAACCACTGGAAAGGGTGTTTCCTAAGCATCCCCTTGCTAACTGGAGGGAGTCTGCCTCCTTCCGTCACCACTGGAAATATTCTGCAACTGATCTTTTTTTTTTTTTTTTTTTCATCTGAAGCCTCAGGAGCCAAAATATAATTCAACTACATCTGAAGGATCTAGGTTAATTTTTTTCCCCTCTCAAAAAAAAAAAAAAGTTGTGGTCTTCCCAGTAGACAAGCTGAATCGTTTTCATGTTTTATTCTGCTTCAGCTACATCCAGAAACACTTTTATGGACTGTCGTTTCTTGCCACAGAAATTGGACACCCAGAACTACTCAGTGCAAAACCCAACATCTTTTGCAGAATCCCAAATATCTCAGGCATTTTTGTTAACACTTCCAACCTGTACTAGCACAAAGAAAAGCTTAAGAAGTCCGTGCACTACCAGCTGAATCTTCAAAACCAAATGTGAGACTGTAGGAAAAGGGTAAGAAGGATTAACCTAGGCAGTGGTTATAGCTACTGTCTTCCTACAACTTTTTACCCTTTCCCACTGGTTGGTCCACCTCTCATGTTCTCCACTAAACCAATTCCTACTCAGTAAATGCAAATTCAGAAAGACTTTTTACTCATCAAAATTGGCCCCTACACAATTCAATTCTCAACTTACCAGCAGCTGAGCAGAACATCCCTGTACTGAGTACCAAGAAAGCCAACATGAGACGGCTCACATGCAACCCAAATTTCTTGCACACTGCCCTGAGGAAGTAGAGGAGCAGAATCAGAACTTTCCAGTTCAAAGAGAAACCAACACCCTTCCCAATGTTAACAAACAGTGGGCTGGATGGAACAATCACTCAATATGTACAAGAGGGGTGGGAATCATGCAGCCCTCCTGATGTTGTTGGACTGCAGCTCCCAAAAGACCTAACCTGGAGAGCCAATTGTGAGGAATGCTGGGAATTGTGGTCCAACTCCCTATAGCAGTGGTTCTTAACCTGTGTTCTGGGGACCCTCAGGCATCAGGAAAGTACTCACAGGGGGTCCACAAAAGCTTGAAGGCTGCTTGGCCCACCTCTTTCCTGCAGTGGAGTGGCCACGTGACAGGAGCCAAGGCAAAGGCTGGCTGGCTGGCTGGCTTGGCCTGTGCATTGCCATTCAATATGCTCCAGCCACAAACTTGCAGGAAGAAGCAGGAGAAAAGTCTTCCCTCCCCTTCCAGTGCCTCTGAGGGAAGGTGTAATTGTAATTAATGGATGCTGTAATTGTATTATCATCATCATCGTCATCATCAGGTATTATTATTATTGTTGTTGTTTTAAATCTTGAGTTAAGTCTTGGGGTCCACAGTGACAAAATATATTTAAAGGGGGTCCCTGGTAAAGAAAAAGTTAAGAACCACTGCCCTAGAGGACTGCCTGCTTCCCATTCCTAGAGCAAACCATATAGAACTAAGTAGATCTATAATCAGTACAAGGCACCCTCCTATGAAGGTAATTCAGGCCACCTTCAAGCTACTTCCATGACTAGAAAAAAAACACTACGAATATCACACTACGAATCCACTCACTAGTACACCTGTGTGTTTGGAAGTATATTACTTATGTATTATATCCAAGATTCTAGTCAATCTTCTAACCTTTTGCACTTAGCTCATATCACCTCTGTTTCCTTATACCTTCCTTTTCTCTCTGTTTCTGAGAGTCTCCCAGTATTCTGGAGCATGGATCTTCTGCTGACTAAAGGCAGCAGCTATGTGAGAAGACAGGCCTGAGTGGGAGCTGGCTTGTCCAACAATTTATTTGTTTAGTTTAACCCTTTCTTATACACTACATAAGACAACCAGCTCTTAGGACTTCTTAGCAAATAAGGTCCTCAAGGTGGTGTTTGACATAAAACACGTGTGTTGTAAAAACACAACAAGAACTAAGTCCTTGCCCCCAGTAGTTTCCCATAGCACAGTTCATATGATGAACTGAGAAATACCCTTGTGATAACACCCATGTCAGCAGCCATACAATTCACAATAGCAGAAGAAGCAAAAGTACTCACTTGTAGAAGTAAAGCTCACAAACACAACTCAGGAAGGCCAAAAGACAGCGCACAAAATAGAAGATAAGAACCTAGGAGAAATGGCTACAGTTATAATGCTTTCAGACACAAACAGTATCACATCCAATCTTCCTCAGACTTTCATGAGACAGAATAAAGCCCACTGGATAAATCAGACCCTCAGAACACAGGAGACTGCTTTGAAGAAACAAAGATTGCTTTCAGTTCCAGGAAATTTTGGTCAGACCCAAAGCCTAAGCACTGCCCTGTTCAATTGTGTAAATGGGGTTAAATTCCATTATGTGCCACTGCCACCACAACTCTGCAGGCAGTCTGTTGTTCTGGCATAAAGGACCAGCCAGACCATTCACTGCAAAGGCAAAAGAATATGGTCCAGCCTGCAGTCTCTCGTTGGAATGATTCTTTTCATATTTAAAAAGAAAATGCTATTTCCTGTTGTATTGGATAAAATATGAACACACCAGCAGACAACATCAGAAACCACCCAACGACAGCTCTGTTTTTCTGGTCATGCTACTAGGCAAATCATGAAATGTTGGGGCTAAATCATGATGAAAATTAGCAATCTCACATTTCTAGCCACCTGTTCAGTCCTAGCACAGTGCTATTGCTAATTTCTGTCATGATTTAATTGGCAACACCTCTACTGTTGGGGTGGGCAAGGTGTGACCTGCAGCTGCACACAGCCCCCAATCTTCTACCAACACAACCCAGTTTCTGGTAATCAAAGAAAACATGTTACAATGCCATCCTGCACAATCTAGTGGCCATCGGGGACAATTTGGCCATGTCCCCTCCCAGTCTGTTTTAGTCAGGGTGTTTTTTCCAAACCAGAAGTTACTTCAGTTTACTTTCAGGTTAAGAAATTGTCCACTCCAGTGTTAAAGACACACTAGAGAAGTAACCAAACATGACAATATGCCCCATCACAGCTCCTTGTATGTGTGTGTGTCTTTTTAGCCCCACTCCTCAATTTTTCTAAAAAAAAATTTCAACTACAGCATTTTGGTTTTTTGCAGGAGGGTCTCCCTCGCAAGTCTGGCAGGGGTTGGTTGGGTTGTGCATCGTTCAGAGTGTAATTTCTTCTGGAGAACAAAGGCCAAAAACTTACAGTTGATAGAGGGGGAGGGAGTGAGGTTATGCAAAGGACACCAACACATTCATGGTAGTAAGAAAGAGGGAAGGAGGTAGGGGGCATGGGCAAGCTTGCATGGACCCCAGGCAGATGAGTAGCAAAAACAAGTAGTTATAAACATGAGGACATGAGCATTTCTCCAGACAGAAAGAGCAAGTGGGGATGGACAAGCTGTAGTGCTCCAGCTGTTGTGGGACTGCACCCTCCATAATTCCTCACCACTGACTAGACTGGCTAGGGCACACAGGCACAAAACATCTGGAGGGGCATTGTTACCCAATCCTGCGCAGAAATGAAAGGACTACGCATGAATAAGGTGATGGGGACTGGAACAGGAAATGGGTATGGCTTGGAAGGTTATAAAAAACAGAACACTTGGACCAAACTTTTTTCTGAATAGGACAGAAGACAAGGAGGAGAAAAGCCACAGGCATCCTTCAATACTATGGACAATTAGTTGGAATGGTTCTGGAAGGAAAGACCCAACAAGAGTGTGTGAGCTGCTCCATTTCCACCCAGTAGAAAGCTGAAAGCCAATTACGCACTTACCTTGTTTGTTTGCAGAACTCTGGCATGGAACATGGCTGGTAATGCGTGGAGCCACAGATACGCGTAGGAGCGGATGGCGTAGACAGGAGAATATTCCCATGTCTGGAAGCCTTTCCCATAAACGAGGTAGTGCATCTATCAGGTCCAGCAAAAACATAAATCAGAAAATGTTCTGATTTTGCTTTTCAATTTCATTCACCAAATAGAAATTTCATTTGTCAAAATGAAAATTTATCCCTGCCTTATGTTAATTTTGCTTGCCAACTAAAACCAGTGGGCACCCTGTGGTTCTCTGTTTTTAGTACTATGTGCCTTCAAGTTGCCAGTCGGCTTATGATAACCCCATGAATATCACGGGGTTTTCTTAGGCAACTCAGAGGTGGTTTGTTGTTGCCTTCCTCTGAAAATAGCCTACAGCACCTGGTATTCCCTGGTGGTCTCACTTCCAAGTACTAATCAGGCCTGACCCTGCTTAGCTTCTAAGATCAGACAGGATCCGGTACCTTCAGCCTATTCAGGCATTCTCTGATTTTAACTATGGCCAAATGAAATGAACAGGAAAGGGTGAAAAAGCTGCTACTTGTACAAAAACACACATACGTTCCTTTCAACCTTAGTGTAAAAAGACAGAAGAGCTTTCAGGCAAATTAGAGAACAGTCCTTCAAAACTGGATCACCATTCAAACAACTATTCAGTATAACAAAAAAGGATGATCAACCGCAAACTCTGAAAAATGTGATCTGCAGCACACCCACATGCCATACATGGATAAGGATACTGACGCAAAGTTTTATCGGGAAAAGAGCTAGCATGCAGTATAGCTGAACCCTCATAACTTTTAAATCCAGTAGTGATTAAGAAGGTGGTTTAAATATATCTCACAAAGACACTTCATTACAGGCAATGAAGCCACTCACCGGTTCCCAGTAATTAAAGGTCTCATCACAGTCAGAGATGTTGCTCAGCAGGGCAGCACAGAACCTGGCTGAGATTAAACACTTGAAAGCTGTAGATCCTTCAGGAGCCCAGACGTGCCCTGCTTTGCTCCCAGTTGGCCTAGGTGGTATAAGCCAAGGAGATTAGACAGAAATGGCATGGTGATTAAGGTTGGGGGGGGGAGGGAAGGGAAGGACTCTCAGCAAGTTATTCAAGATTTTAAAACAGACCAATTTTCAACATCCAGAAAGACTGAGCAGTGGATAGGTATACATGTTTAAGAATAATCAGTGTTCAGACAATTGCTGACCCAAACCACTACTCTTGGAATTTTATCCTAGGTGTAAATTGTTCAGCAAATACTGTTAGGGTTTTTGTTTTGTTTTTTAAAATCCATCCAAATATTAACTAGCTAGAGAGGAAGTCTCCACCCAACAAAAGAGCTTACTAAAGGTGCTTTCCTAAATACCTCCTGCATAGAGGTAGCTGTGTTAATAATCTGTTGCAGTAAAGTACGGTAACAGAAAACCCTGTGGCACTTTAAGGACTATGATTTATGAAGTCGAAGGCTTTCATGGTCAGCATCCATAGATTTTCCTTGGGTTTTTTCTGGGCTGGAATAGTTTCTTTCTGACATTTCGCCTGCATCTGTGGCTGGCATCTTCTCTGAAGATGCCAGCCACAGAAGCAGGCGAAACGTCAGAAAGAAACCAGTCCAGAACATGGTCTCATAGCCTGGGGAAAAAAATCAAGGAAAAGCTATGATTTATGATAGCATGAATTTTGGGGGATTACAATGCACTTGGTTAGATGCATGGAGGATACTCTTAGAGGTTCAGGCACACACGCATAGTGCATAGATGGCTGGGAATAAAATTCAGTGCAGAATAATAAAGTAAAACTTGTATTATTAAAACTGGCCATTAACAGCTTATAGGCTGCATTTAATGTGAAAGGAAGAGGGGGCAGATAAGATGACCCAACTTTGCCACCAGTTTCTGTCCTGGATGAAGACCCTCCATGAAATACCCCACTTGTGCTTAGGGAGAACAACAACACACAACCTGATGGGTGTCTCCCTAGGAAAGCTCCATAAAGCTGTACCTGGGCAGGACCTGAAGGTGAGTGATCCCATCAGTTATATAAAGCTGAGATTTGGGGGAGTGGGCGGGCAGGCGGGGGGGAAAGACAACACCATAGGGGCTAAAGAGTATGTATGGGGAGACATTTGCCCTCCTCCAGTCTGCTGGGACTAACATGATGATGATGATGATGATGATGATAATTAATAATCCAAATGCAGACCCCTCACTTCCACAGTCTCCTTTTGCAGTCTCTGACCTACACAGAACTCCCGCCCCACTGAAATTCTCCCATTTCTACCAAAAATTACATTAAAAAAACCCAATACCATAACCCACTTTAAATAAATATTTTATTATTATTGTATTTATTATTATTATTATTATTATTTTCCAAATATGTATAATTGTCGTGTGCAACTTCTAATTTTAGTATAAAGGTGTAAATATAATGTTCATTGGAAAAGAAAAAAGTGATTATAGTGTGCTTAGATTAAGAGGAAAAATGTATTAGTGTTAGGATAGATAGTTTTAATTTTGTATTAATAAGAAAAGAGGGAAACTATTATTATTATTATTATTTTGCGTTATTGTTACGACCTTTTGCAGTCAGGTGTATTTTTCAGTAGAATGGTCTGATTTAAATTTTAAAAATTCCTAATCCCCCAAGACGGGAGAGAAATTGCCAAACCATTGTTGGAAAAAGTTTTGGCCGTGGTTTAGTGAGACAACCCCAAAAATAACGTAAAAGGATATTTTAAATAAATATTGTATTAATATTTTATTATTATTATTGTATTTTGTATTATTTTTATTAATCTTTTTATTGATTTTTTTCTTTTCCAAATAGGTATAATTGTAATGTGTAAATATAATGTGATTATAGTGCGTTTAGATTAAGAAGAAAAATGTATTCGTGTTAGGATAGTTTTATTTTTGTATTAGTAAGAAAAGAGGAAAACAATTATTATTATTTTTGCGTTATTGTTACGGCCTTTTGCGGTCGGGTGTATTTTTCAGTAGAATGGTTTTATTCCAATAAAAAATGCCTAAAATGCCTAATCCCCCAAGACGCGACTCCACATTTCCAGCCGACTCGCCTCATGCAACTCGTTCCTCAACGGGATATTTGTTCATTGAACAAACGTGTTAATTTATTACTATTTATGTATTAATTCGTCCGCCTCCCGCCCTTTCCCCCTATTGGGACCCGAGGCGGCTGACAGATTTACCTCAGGTCCTCCACCGCGGGGGCACAAAAAGCCATGGGGTCCCCCCTCTCCCCCGCGACGGCTCCTCAGCAGCCCCCCGGTGGTCCCCCGGCCACTTACTCGGCTTTGGCCTCCTCAGGAGCCGGCGGAGGGGTTTCCTCGCCCGGCCGGGAAAGAGCCGCCGCATCTCCGCCGCCCCACCGAGGCCGCTGCCGGGCCCCCTTGGCCGCCATGATGACTAGGGGCAGGGAGTCGGGCCTGGCTGGCCGCCCGCCCGCCGACAAGCGCCTCCCCTTGCAGGCAGGAGTGGGACACGTCAGAGCTGAAGGCGGCCGCCGCCATGATGAGTGAGGGCACGGAGCCCTGCGCAGGCGCAACTGCTGCCTCTCTTTTCCCCTGGCTGGGGAAGAGCTGGTTAGGGGATGATGGAGGTTGCAGTCCAACAGCCTAGAAGGGCTTTTAAACTGCTTGCAGGTAGCAGTCCTTCGCTCTCAGAGCATTGCTTTGTACTGCCATCAGAATTTAAAATAGAATAATTTTATTTGATAATAATTAATTATTTAATAATAATAATAAATTAATAATTTATAATATTATAATTATATTATAATATAATATAAACTAATAATAATAATAATAATAATAATAATAATAATAATAATAGAGGGGCATGTAGCACTTAGTCAGAGAGCGCTTAGGCGTCCCTAAATTACAAAGCCCAGAATTCCCCAGGAGGCAGCCATAGCATTTAAAGTGGAATAATAGCACTATAACAATGTAGTGTGATAGGGGATGATGGAGGCTGCAGTTCAACAGCCTAGAGGAGCTTTTTTAAACCGCCTGCAGGTAGTAGTCCTTCGCTCTCAGAGCATTGCTTTGTGCAATGCATAAGCTGCCATCAGAATTTAAAATAGAATTATTATTGTTGTTGTTGTTGTTGTTAGGGAGGGGCATTTTGAACTCTCAGACAGAGAGCTTTTAGGCCTCCCTAAACTACAAACCCCAGAATTCCACAGGAGGCAGCCACAGCAGTTAGAGTGGAATAATGGTGCTATAACTGTGTAGTATGGTGCATCTCTACTGCCAGAACGTATGAGCAGAGCTGCTGCCCTTTCCCTACCTATTAGGTAGTACTGAGGCAGGAACATCCCAGATTATGCTGCTTCAATTCACAGGGGTTTATTTGCATGTGTCATTTTTTTGAAACCCTTGCATGTAGTAAGCTAGCATCTAACAGAGAAAGGTGCAGGGACACCACTCTCTTCCTATGGGCTAGCTTGCTACATGCAAGGATTTATATGCAAATGTGAGGGAGCATTTAAAAAATAAGTACTGGAGTCTAGAATGCCATTCCCTTGCTGGATAATGGTTAGATTAGCTCTGTCCCATGTTTTGCTTTTCAAGTCAAGCCTGGAAAAGTTACTTTATGGGCCAGTGACTCCCAGAATCCTCCGCCCTGGGGGATTCTGGGAATTGTAGTCCAAAAATTAACTTTCCCAGCTCTAGCCTCTGGCACAGAGGACAACGGAAATGGGGCCCTTGAGATCATCCTGCTGCACACGTCTACTGCTGAAATGATTACTTGGGACACAAAGCATATTGTCTTCATTGGCAATGGGTTCCTGGTTAGTAAATGAAGATTGTGGTTGGGTGCCTTGAGAGAAAGGGGTGCATGGGATTGCACTCTAAGTTGCAGCCTTACTGAGGATATGTTCCTATCTGTGGAAGTCTATCTGCCATCTCTCCTCACCCAGCATTAGCAAGTAAAGCATAGCATTGCACAACCAATTGTGCAATTGGTCTTACTGCCTAGTAGATGTACTCAGGATTATTTATGGAATGTACACAATTTTTTCTTTCTCTGCATTACTTGTTTTTAAAATATTGTGAGCTGCCTTGGGTCCCGCCATATATATAATGACCCCCCCCTCAAAGAGACATACCTCTGTGTGTTGTTATTTAGTTTGTATCAAAAGATAAAATAAAACGGAGACCTACAAATAGTGAAAAAGAAGTGGAGAAAATGAAGTCTATGACTGTAGTCCTGGTCACACATCGTCAAATATTTACCTACTTGTTTCCCACTTTTTTCCAAAATGGGATTCAAAGCAGCTTACAGCATAAATTAAAATAGAATAGTTAAAAATAAAGTCCCATTATTTGGAATAGAGTTCCAAGTAAACATACTGTGGATGATGAAAATTTGCATGACCTAAAGTTTCTCTTAAGATCTTCAAGTGTAAAGATATATCATTAAACGTGCCAACATCAGAATCATCCATGCCATGTTATTTCTGATTTCTATATATGGTTGTGAAAGCTGGCCAGGAAAGAAAACTGACAAGAGGAGAATCAACTCATCCAAAATGTGGTGCTGGAGGAGAAATCTATAGATCCCATGGATAAAGACAAAATAAATGGATCTGAGAGCAAATCAAGTCTGAACTCTCCCCAGAAGCCAACATGAATAAACTGATGCTGTCATACTTCAGGCGAATCATGAGATGACATGACTCACTAGAAGAGTTAATAATGCTCAGTAAAGTGGAACGCACTAGGAAAAGATGAGCTCGTGACAGGTAGAGTCAAGGAAGCCACAGCCCTGAGTTTGCAAGACCTGAGCAGGTTTGGAGGTGTCTCATTCATAAGGTCACCAGAATGACTTCATGGCAGATAACAACAACTAAGTTTCTCTAGATGCTCCATCACCATCCATCATCAAATGTTCTGCCCCACAGCAGACTGGTTTCCCATGGTCTGCCTGTTGTAAAAACAAAGGGGAAAAGGCAAAATAGAATGGTATGTCCTCATGTATTTCATGAAGCATTGTGAAGCATTCCAAACCAGGGATGGGGAACATGTGGGCTTCCAGAATTTGTTGGAACACAACTCCCATCATCCCCTGGTCAGCACAGCCAACAGTAAAGGAATATGAAAGCTGCAGGCTTTAACAACATCAGCAGACCCACATTTTCCCATTACAGAACTGTTCTGAAGAATTATAGCCATGCCATGAAAATGTATGATGTGTGTATTATTCAAAAGCACGCCCCATGGAAATATTTTTATTTTTACTTTCACAAAATAAATAGCAACATACACTTGTGGGTCTCTGTTTGGAAGAAAAAGCCATGCATTTCATAAATAACTATGGTCACATTTACTTGGCAGTAAATCCTACTGGGCTAAATGCAGTAGGGCTTTTGGTTTGATGCAGCAAAGCTATTCTTATATTCTTCTATGAGGATTTTCCAGACTGGCCTAAAGAAGTGTGAGTTCCCATAACACAGTTCCTTGGGTTTTGCCACTTGTCACCTCCAGGTCCATTTGTTGCACTCTTTTGGGAGGCTGCTTGTAGTGATTTCTTGGATCTGTACTAGTGCTCTTCCAAAACTTGCTTTAAAATCAAGGCATGGTTTCCTGAAGTGGTCCTATAGTTTGAAGGGAAAATTTTCTCCTCTGTGTTTTGTTTTACAATATTTTTCTTAGCATTACTATGTTATAGTGCCATTTCATGGGTGCACTACAGTGCTTTTTAAAAAAAAAAATCAAAAAGAGACAAAGGAAGGGAAGAGAAGGGAAGGATAATTTCTTGTCCTGTTTCATCTCAAAATTAAAAAGAAACCCACTTGAGGGTGGGAATAAAATGTTGCAGCTGGTGCTAGGAATTGCCAGAAAATAGTCCCAGACAACAGAAACTTGATTTGGATATTTTTAAAGTTTCTGTTGTCCAGGACATTCCTGAGAATGACAGCAATAAATAACACAAATCCAGATACATTTGCCCCAACTGGAAGAGCTGCTGGTGGTGGTGGTTATATTTATTTACATCCTGCTCTTCCCCACCCCCACCCCGCCCGCTGTCTGGGATTCAAAGTGGCTTACAACAGTTAAAACAAACATAGTTTAAAAATCTGCAGCATACAAAAGTTAAAAAGCAATTAAACCATCATAAAATTAAAACCAGTTTAAGACATAAACCATAAAAAACAAAAACAAATAGAAGTCTAGAACATTATACAAGGCCTGTTTCCCTTTAGAAAAGAAATCAGTTATCAAAGGCCTGTCCAAGTAAGAAGGTTTTTTAACCTTTTTGTGGAAAGATGGTAAGGAGGGCACCAGTTTAGCCTCCCTGGGAAGGGACTTCCATAGGTTGGGAACAGCCACTGAGAAGGTGCTCCCTTGTGTTCCCACCAATTGTGCCTGTGAGGATGATAGGAAAGAGAGAATGGATCCCCAGAAAATCTCAAAACACAGGCAGGTTAGATGGATGCAAAACACAACCCCCATTCCTCTTCCGATTGTTGTATCTAGACAACTTACAACAGTCTATATGAAGCCTCTGGTCACACTGTCCCGGAGAAGGAGGACAAAGAGCTACCTCAGAGTCACGTGCAGACAGCGCTGTATTTCCCTCCTCAGCTTCATCTGCATGGCTGCCACCTGCTTCCCTGTGAGCGCTTTGTCACAAGACTGGTAAGTGACCCTGAAGCAGAGGCTGGTTTGGCCGGTGTCTGGGTGCAGGAACTTTTCAAGCAGTTGGATGGACACCACTGTTTCACAAGATACACGCCTGGCAATAACGTGGAACTGGATTTCATTGAACTCCCCTGGTTCAGGAACCCAGAAGCTGATGTCGTGCACATAGGAGGGGGGATGGAGCGAAAAGCTCTTGAAAGGTCCTAACCGCCCTCCTGCAAACTGTGCAAGGAAACGCTCGTTGGAGGTCCAGAGCATGCGCCAGTCTGAGATTCCACACACTTGCATGGCCAGAAGATCGAGATTCAATGAAGCATAAACTATTTCTCGATCAATGCTTGTCAGCTGCCATGGAACTGTATTTATTGTCCCTACACAGAGTTTCTTTGGGACCTGATCCAGGGCCACAGTGATAAAGTATTTTGAACTATGGAAGTGGGGTTCAGGAGTCAGAAAGGCGTTGGAAGATAGTGTTTCTGGCTCATCCATTGTGCAGTCTAGCTTGAAACCTTGGAGCAGGGAGCTTAAAGTTCTTGTAAGGTTTTCTGCAAGGAGCTGGGAACACACATCTTCCGAACCCTTATTCACCAAACAAGTAAAAAGAGTCTCGTGAAAAATGGGCAGTGAATGGACAGAGATCTTGCATTTCCTAAAGGCCAATCCACTCAGGACCAGGAAAGTCCCAAGAGGAAACTCTGTTTCTTGAGCAAATGTGTGAAAAGAAAGTAGCAGAGAAGGTCTAAGATAATATTTCCCCAAGACCCAATCCCTTTCCTGGCTAATTAAATTGTTCCCTTGATCATTACACTCCCGGTCAAGAAAACCAGAAGGAAAGGCAAAGGCTTCTGTTTCTCTTGCAGTTCTGTTAACCTCAGGGTCTGGGTTTCTGTTTACAATGGGAACCATCCAAAAGGCATCCGGAGAAGAAGGCAAGCTGGAACTGTCTTGGAATACCAAGGAAAGGGAAGAGTCCATTTTCTGAACAGGGAACAATTTGCCAAGTTCATCAATTAACTTTTCATTTATTGTTCTGACAGGATGTTCTGAGCTCCTATCTAGGAAGCCCCTATTTAAAAAACCAAAAAGACAAAAGAAAAGTACATCAGATAAATCACTAAAACCATTTGTACATTTTAAAGAACAGCAAATTATTCATGTGGCACCAAATCTGTAAAATGCTCCATGGTACTTATTCCATTCACCATTGTTCCCATTTCACAGACAGAAAGACTCTCTGGCTGCAAACCTCTCTTTCTGATCCAAGCCACATGGAGTAAATTTATTTCCTCGTGGGTGAAAGGGGCCCCTTCCCAGCAATAGCAGATTGCGATCAAAAGAGTAACTTGTCCAAAGTTGCAAAACAATTCCATAAACCAGGAGCTGAATGGGAACCCACCAAACCACACTAACTTTTATACATTATAATGTTTTGATTAAAAGTAGGTTGCAATCCCAAATGTACATACACATGGATGTACTGTATATGCATTTGAAAGTCAAAGGAATTTACACCCAAGAGAAAACAGTGTGGATTAGGTTGCAATTCCAAATGTAGCTCAAGGCTAGGGCCTTCTGAATTTTCCATTCAAGAACACAATCAACAGTTGACTGTCTGTGTTGTAAATGGACAAATAGGATTTGGAAACTTGGGTGCATACCTGTTTATTTTATCTTGAAATATCTCTGGAACACAGAAAGAAACAGTCTTGCCTTCCAGTTCTGTGTGACAGATCACAGGCCCAGGGTGTTGAAAATGGAAACTCCTTGTGAACACATGGTTCAAGGCGCCTTCTATACAGAATGATTTATCCTGACTCCTACAAATAAACAGGGCAAGATTGTTGTGCGGCAAACAAACGGATGCTTTTCAGTAGAACAATGAAAGCGAATTTCACAATTTGACTGACAGCAAATCACTAAGAATGAGAATCCATGGATATCACTACATTAGCATTTGGAAATCCGTTCTCAGAGAGCAAAAGGAACTTGAATAGCAGTCATCTTCGGCTTTATACTGCTGGAGTAGCAAATCAAAGTCTACTGTGAAGGTGATTTCCCTGCTTGTAAAACATACATGCTGTTTCTTCAACACAGTAGGCATCAACTCAATGGTAAATTACTAAGTGAAGGCACTCAAGTCAGTCCCGAGAGCCATACCTGTAAGTAGAGTCCAAAAATCGAGGCAGCTGTGTTGATCTCCATCAAACCAATCCTAGCAGTTTTCATCTCCGCCAGTAGGTCTTTTGTAAAGCTAATGGGTCTTAACCACCAATTCAAGATCAAGCCACTACTCCCACCCCCAATACTTTGCATCACAACAGGGATAGCTCACAATAAATTATTCCTAATAAATCCCCATCCCAGTTGCTGCAGAGATGGCAGCTAAGCTCAAAGGAAACAGTGAAGCCTGAGAGATGAGTGGCAAATAATGTTATTTTCCCTCCTAGTCGATAAGCTCTGGAGCTTTGACCCTGAGAGGCCAGCCCCACTACAAGACTGCTTCATAGGCCTGGGCAGATACTAATATGGTGGTTACTGCATAGTGGTCACACCTTACCTGTAACCTGTAGATGTATATCCACGAGCATCCCTGATGTGAAATGGATGAATGTCACTGAGGATGAATCCCGCCTCTGCTGCCATAGCCACTACTTGCCAGCTGTTGTGCCACTCCCGCATCGGCTGGTCAGCAGGGGTCCCACCCTGGCCTCTGCAAAGCGCCACATGGACCTCTCCTTTCTCTGCCAGGACCTCTGCGCAACTGAGGAAGAACAGACAAGTGGCTTTCTCTTGTGGCTGATGCAGAAAGTCACTGACTTCTTTGGCTACTATATATATATATCATAAATAATATAAAACATAGACAATACAAAATAAACACATTTTAAAACATCAAACATGAATAACGTGTGTACAATACACAACCTTTGGCTACTTCTGAGATGTTTCTAGACAGGGTTGCTTCTAAGTACCAATGGCGAAGGGAGGAAAGGAAACTCATAGGGCCCATCTATATGAGGGGAAAAAATCCAAAGTACCTCATAGTATTGGCGTCTCACAGCAGCTGCAACATATCTACAAGTTTTTTCTTGCCTCGGAAGCCCCCATAAGCCTCACACTCCTGATGGCAGCCACAAGTGATTTACTCGTGTTAGTTCTTCACTGCCGCCATTTTTTTTTAAAGGCATCCCAAGGTGTGCTGGTGCGATAGAGCGAATTTCCAATGTTATAGCAGAACAGAAAATATTGATCCTGTTTTATCGCCTTAGCGAGCAATCGTTAAGGTGAAAATCCAACATGGTGGCAGCAGGTGCTTGCCCTGCTAGCAAGCCCAGCTCCTGCTCTCACCCAGCCAATCAGCTTTGTGCTTCCTTTCAAATTTCCTGTCGTTCAATAGTCCAAACAAGCAGGAATGCGCACTCCCTTGCAGTTTTTGAAAAAGTATGGGGAAATCTGCAAAGGCTTTTAGCGCATTTTTTTTGACATTTTGGGCCCTCCTCCTTCCGAATAGGGTGGATTGGTGCTGGATCCTATTTAGACAGGTAGGATTCCCAGCAAATTCCATGAGGGGTATTTTCACCACTTAGACAGGCCCATACTTGACGAGAAGAAAAGAGTAGGTTATATCAGTGTCTCTCAAGCTGTGTGATGTAGAGGACCTGAAATTATTTTTTTCCAATGTGCCAGGGACCAGACCACTAAATTTGTGCCCAATAGGTACAATTGTTCTTTCAAAACTTGCCAGGGACCAGTGGCCAATGAGTCAGGGACCGGCACCAGTCCAGAGACCTTCACTTCGAAAGGCACTGAGTTATATTACTCACCAGTTACTCTAACTGGTTTATTCTAAAACTGTTTGATACATAAGTAAAGACAATGTCAGCAAAAGTTAAAAAAAAAAAAGAATAAAAAAATTAGAAGGAATGTGTATGGTTTGGATGCCCTCATGTCCTGATCTTCCCATTGTAACATCTGGTTGGCCACTGGAAGACAAGCCTTTGGTCAGTTTCAGCACAGCTCTTCTTATATTCTTAGGCAGCATTCACATTTTCTTATCAGACTTCAGCAATATCCTCCTAAACTTTTTTAGAGTCCCTATAATTGAGAGAGCTAGCTTGGAAAAAATGCAAAAAAGGGGAAGC
Organism: Gambelia wislizenii; assembly: GCA_030847615.1. Classification (NCBI taxonomy): domain Eukaryota; kingdom Metazoa; phylum Chordata; class Lepidosauria; order Squamata; family Crotaphytidae; genus Gambelia; species Gambelia wislizenii. The sequence goes on from JAUMIR010000007.1 coordinate 40,763,433, forward strand.
AACTCCAAGTTGTTCTCTTCCTTTTCTCCTTCCTCATTGAAACCCTCAGTCATATCTTTCTCCTTGCTCACGCACTACAGCAGTGCTGCTCAAAGTGCTTGCATGTGGGCTAGCGCTGGTCCATGAGCCATAGGCTGCTGGTCTTAGGTGAGTTTCCAGGAAAGAAAGAAACATACAGTACTAATATGGCACAAAGATATTACCAATGCCTGACACATGGGGAGGGAGAGAAAGAATTACCATTCACCTCACATCAGACCATTTGAGAAGCACCCTACTATGGCATTCCCCTTTCTCCAAAGCTTATGTGGAGAGTTCAAAATAAGGCACACAGCATTGCCGTCTGTGCAAAACAAGCAAAGGCAGACATAGCTGGCTTATGTTTACATATTCTGAGAGCAGAGCCCCTGATATAAAGCAGTAATAGCTCAGAGATTAGTAAATTCTGTTGTATAACAGAAAAAGAGCATGCATCTGCTTTGCCCTCACCTGCAGAAAAACCTGGCGAGAAACTCTCTGTTCCTTTTCACTCCAGCTTTTCTCCCACAGTGGGGGAAGTTGAAATAAATGTGGTCAAAATTCCTCCCAGCTGGCAAGAAATGCTCCTGAAGTTTTGTGCAGTCGACACAAAAGTGAACTTCAGCCCCTGGAATATAAAGGAAAAATAAACAGATGACTCAAGATCTGATAGCTAAAGATAATGCAAGGTTATCTCCATTTTTCATCAATGTTATATTTATAAGTCTGCTTTCTAGACCAAGTCCACTCCAGCCAGTAAACAAAATGCCAGTGTAAAAACAAAAATTACCCCCCTTACAAATATTACAATTAAACGTGAAAATAAAAAAAATCACACTGCAAATAAAAAAAATATAACTGCAATAAACTTTACAATTAAAAAATGACACTTCCAGCCAGCATAAAATATTATTCAGACAGTACTGTATATTTTTTTTCCCCAGAGCAACAGTCCCCAAGCAGCAGTGAGCATTTTGAGTAGGGGAGAGGTGTTGGGTAAAATATTTTCAATGCTGTGCAAGTAAAAAATTGAAAGGAAATCCAAAGGGTGGAAGATGTCCCTGCCTCCAACCTAGCAAGAGTATTTTGCCTGAAGCCAATACTCTCCCTGTAGACCAGCTCCTTGCAAATGAACCTGGACAATCCAAAGCAGTGTGTCACAAGCATACCCTCCAACTGTCCTGGTTTGGCAGGGAGATTAATCCTCTGTGAAGCCACTTTTTCAGCTGCTTTTAAAATGTCCCAATTCCTCTCTCCTCCTCCTCCTCCCATTTTGCCCTTTTGTCCTCAAGCTTACTTCGGTTGCTGAAAACTGAGTCCAAAATGTAAAAGTAGTTTGAACTCAATTAACTCAGCAGGGGAGGGGGATCTTGCCTTTCCCAGGAGGCTCAGGCAAAAGCAAATCGCTGCAGGCTCTCCTTACTTGCCTGTTCTTCCTCGTTAATAACTTTTGTCACCTTGACCACACTGTAATATTGCCTGGTCACATGTGTCCTGGGTTTCATTTATGAAATGTCGGAGGGTGTGCATGAATACACAGCAGATACAATAATAAACAGCTCCAGATGTCTTTTAAAAGTAGCTTCTATGGAAGGGGAGTAAACTGTGGCCCCCAGGACCATTTTTGTGGCCTCAAGGGCTCAACAACAATATTGAAATATTTTTTTCCAAAAAATAAAAAATAAAAAATCCCCCCTCAAGCTTTCTGAGGGTGTGGGGAGGGCATTTCTGCCATGCTGTTGCCCCACCCTGGGCTGGAGAAGCCTTTTTCCAAAACAGGAATTGGACAAGATTTGAGTCCCTATTATTTCCTGTTGCTAAAAAAAAAAAAAGGACTCCCCTCAGCCTTAAATAGTCCACGGAGGGCAAAAATATGGCAACAATGCTCTTCAAACTCTAGAGGGTGTTTATTTATATTTTTATTTATTTATTTATTTATTTATACCCCGCTCTTCAGCCACAAGGCTATCAGAGCGGCTTACAAATTGTTTTAAGCAATAGCAGTTTACACATCTACACTGCATTAAACAGTTTCCAATGTGTGTTAGCTAATTGCCCCCACAAGCTGGGTACTCATTTTACCGACCTACGAAAGGATGGAAGGCTGAGTCAACCTTGGAGCCCGCTGGAATCAAACTTGCAACGTGGTGATTTGCAGCACTGGCATTTAACCACTGCGCCACCAGGGTTCCCTTTAGGGGTATTTGGGTGCTCTATTTTGTGTGTGAAAGTATAGGGGGTGGCCTTCCAAAATCTCATGCGGGGGGGGGGGCTAATGCTGCCCCTTTCCTCCCTTAGTTGCACACCTCTGCTCTACAGCCTTGAGGGCTCTTCCAAGAATAGGCTGCAAGAAAGTCCCAGGCAAAGCTGCCAGATCACAACCCTCGATATGCCCTCAATACAGCTCTATTATTGTCAAGGCAGTAACAACACGTATCTGGTTTCTCTGGCACACTATTCTTTTTCCAAGTTCTGTCATCTCACCTCTTCCTTCTTACCTGCTGTGGGGCAAAACAGAAGTCCAGCTTGCTCTATCAGGAAGAGAAATAGGCATATGAAGGAAACAGGGCTGTTGCAGCTGCAGTTGCTTGTTCCCTGTCTATGTTGGGTGACCAATCTGCAACCCCAGTGATTTCCTTTTCATGGCTGCAAGCCAATTTGTCTTGAAAGAAATGGGCCTCCAAGGAGAGGAATCAAAAGTTACACAGCCACCAATTTACTTTGCTGTCATTCTTACCTCTGCTCCTCAGGTACTGTATGTTGGATTTAGCAAGAGCTTGTCTAGAAGCAGTATCTTCACTCTCATAGCAGGTAGCAACAATGTGAGTCTTATGACCCTTTGCTTCACACAAACCAGCTGAGAAGGAAAAATTTCCTTCTCCCACTAGGAGGACACGAGGCCGAGGATGGAGAGGACTCATGATGATAAAGCCTTTGATGGAATGAGAACAGGAAGTCAGGCTGGTTTCAAAAGACATCATCGTAAGTTACAAAAGGTTTGCAAAATGCCACTGCTTTTGACAATATCACATATCTGGGGAAAGTTACTTTCTTGGACTACAGCCTGGCTGAAGGATTTAGGAAGCTGTAGTCCAAAAAAATGACTTTTCCAAGCTGTCTGACATCATAGGAGCATGTCAGCATAGCTAACAGGAAACTGCCAGATCAAGATCAAGATCAAGTTCAAGTTCAAGTTCAAGTTCAAGATCACCTAGAATACTGTGTCCAGTTCTGGGCACCACAATTCAAAAAGGATATTGACAAATTGGAGCATGTCCAGAGAAGAGCAACTAAAATGGTGAAAGGTCTGGAAACCATGCCTTATGAGGAGAGACTTAGGGAGCTGGGTATGTTTAGCCTGGAAAAAAGACAGTTAAGAGGCGATATGATAGCCCTGTTTAAGTATTTGAAGGGGTGTCACGTTGAGGATGGAGCAGGCTTGTTTTCTGCTGCTCCAGAGACTGGAACACGGAGCAATGGATGCAAGCTCCAGGAACAGAGATTCCACCTCAACATGAGGAGGAACTTTTTGACAGTAAGAGCTGTTCGGCAGTGGAACGCACTCCCTTGGAGCGTGGTGGGGTCTCCTTCCTTGAAGGTCTTTTAACAGAGGCAGGATTGCCATCTGTCAGGGATGCTTTGATTGTGATTTCCTGCGTGGCAGGGGGTTGGACTGGATGGCCCTCATGGTCTCTTCCAACTCTACAATTCTATGATTCTAAGTATCCTCCTCCTTAGGATAGAATCAGAAATTCAAGAAACTCACAAGCAAACTCACTGACTTTTTATCTGCATGCACACAGACATGCCTCCCAGGATTCCCAGAAGTCCAAAAAATATTTTGGACACCAGCAGCAAGGATGGTGGCCGAAGAACTGGAGATGAAGTGCCTTTGAGCTGTGGTTCTTTGTGGTTGCCGGTTTTGAGAACTATTATCTGAAAAGAAGCATGGAGAATGTGGGGCCCTCCAGAAGTTGTAAGACTGCAGCCTCCACATCCCTTGCCAGTGGCTATACTGGCTAGTTGCTGTTCAACATCTTCAGGGTCATAAGCTGCCCACCTGTGTCCTAGAACAGATTTGTAAGGAAGGTTTACAAAGCATCTGGGCTGCAGTCAAAGCCTGACAATGCAGTCACTCTCTAGAGGAGGAACAGCTCTACTCTCTCCAGATGTTACTGACAGTGGTAGGCAACTGTGGAAGGCCAGGGGGCTGCATCAACCCCTCAGGAATTGTTGGAGGCCCACACTCCCCTTGTCCCTGCTCCCACCCCCCAAAAATATATAAACAATTTTGTCCCCTAAATGACCCAAATGCCCTCTAGATGACATGAAGACACTCTCACCATGTTTGGGTGCCTTCCTGTCCACTCCCCAAGGGCATTTTGAGGCAATATATATTTTAAAAAAAAAAAAATGGGTTTGACCCCTGGGAGGTCCAGGGGGCCTCCAAATATGGTGGAAATACCCTCCATATCCCCTAGTAGTAATTTTGGAAGCAAAAAATAAAGAAAAACAAAAACTTTGGCAAAAATGTTTTTGACCCCTAAGGAATCCTGGGAGGCTACAAAAATGGCCCTTGGACCCACATCTGGTCCACAGCTTGTACTTTGCCTATCCCTGTTTTTGACTATAATTCCTATAATCTGTAAACATTGGGTTATCTTGACCATTTCCTAGGAGCCAGAGGATGCAGCTACACTTTAGGTTCTGTAGCTCCATCCTATGGAGTCCTGGGATTTGTAGTTTTACAAGGTCTTTAGCCTTCTTTGCCAAACAGTGACGGTGTCTCTCAAAACTAAAAATCTCAGGGTTCTGTAGGATGGAGCCATGGCAGTTATAATGGTGTCAACCTGCATTATTTCTACAGAGTAGATACACCCATAGTGGTGTAGTGGTTTGAGTGCTGGACTAGGATTCCCAGAACCCCCACTCAGGTATGGAAGACCACTGAGTGACCTTGGGCAAATCACATACTCTCAGCCTCAGAGGAAAGCAATGGCAAACCCTCTGAAGAAATCTTGCCAAGAAAACTCTAGGATAGGGTTGCAATAAGTCAGTGTGGATGTGAGGGCACATAACAACTGCTACCATTTCCGAACTGTATCTATCCCTGGTCTAAAGCACTTCTCAAAGTGGTTGAGCAGAACCCAGGAGGGACTTGGAGATGATAGTGTAGCATTTGCTTTGTTTTCTTTAAGAAGCAAAAATATAAATGGGATGGGAGATGGTATGGATAGAACATAAAGGCTGGAAGATGGTATGTTTACAGAAAATAGTTATACCCATTCTATATTATTTTTAACTGTAATATCTCATCTGCCCCTCCAACCATGGGAATTGTAATTTAAAGAATTAAATTTAATTTAAGAATTAAATTTAATTTGAGAATTAAATTAAGAAGAATTTAAATTAAATTAATTTAAATTAAAAGAATTTAAATTAATTAAATTAAATTAAGAAAAATTAAGGTGGTAAGAATTCTAGCAGAAATCTCTGTCTATTCTCCCATATGTGCCTCCCAAATTAAAATATTACTTAAATATGAAGCCAAGTCCCAGGAGCATTATGAGCATGTGGGCGGGGCTAGGGGGCGTGGCGTCTGTTTGACCACGCCCCCTGCTATAAGACCCGCCCCTTAAAGGGCCACGCTTTTTCTCCTCCCCCTCACGCCCTCGTGGGGGGGGCTTCCTTTTCCCCCCCTTCCCCATTAATCCTTCATCTTAACCCCCGCCAGCTGCTCCTCGGCTCCCTCCGTCCCCCGCCAGCCACACACCTCTCGCTCGCTTGCCTCAAGTCAGCCCAGAAGCCGGCGGAAGGGCGCTTTTTGCGTCACTTCCGCCAGCGAGCTTTTTTTTCCCCCTTCCGCCGCGCTCCGCTGGGAGGGGTTGCTATGGCAACGGCGCCTGGGTTTCTCTGGTCCGCGTCGACGAGCCGGGATCGGATCGGGACCGGGCGGCGCCCTCTGCTGGGGGAGCCCCGCTGAGAGGGGGGACCGAGGTAGTAGCTGGCCCGGCTCTTAGGAGGGCTGGTTAATGCAAGAAGAGTATATAGGACATAGGATATATTGTATACACTATACACGTATATATATGTATATAGTGTATACACACACGTTGTCCCTCCATATCCACGGATTTGGTATCCACGGCTTGAAGAATTCACGGCTTGAAAATATTCTTACAAAAATAATAATCCAAAAAGCAAACCTTGATTTTGCCATCTTCTATAAGAGACACTATTCTGCTATGCCATTGCATAGAATGGGACTTGAGTATTCACGGATTTGGGTATCCAAAAAAGGGGGTCCTGGAACCAAACCCCAGCGAAGATGAAGGGACAACTGTGTATATATAAATATTTATTAGTATACAGTTGTCCCTCCATATTCACAGATATCGTATCCACGGCTTGAAGAATTCACGGCTTGAAAATATTCTTACAAAAATAATAATCCAAAAAGCAAACCTTGATTTTGCCCTCTTATATAAGGGACACCATTTTGTTATTCCATTGTATATAATGGGACTTGAATATTCACGGATTTGGGTATCCACGGGGGGTCCTGGAACCCAACCCCAGCAAATATGAAGGGACAACTATATACTGTATTACAATATAATTATATTATATTATATATTATTTCATTAAGAATAATCACCCTGGAAAAGTTACTTTTTGGGGGACTACCACTCCCAGAATCCCCCAGTTGGACCTACAGTACTGTCTGGTGGATACTAGGAGTGGCAGTCCAAGACAGTAACTTTTCCAGCCACTGTTGATAATATATTTTTTTTAATTTAAGAAAAATTAATTTCAGTATAGCAATATAGTAAAACACATAACACCAAAACAAATAACATCCACATATTTACCACAAAACAACCATCACATAGCTATTCTATTATAGTGTGTTAAGTCTCATTGGACGCAGTACTCCAGCGTGGCATAGTGGTTTGAGCTATGACCCTGGAGACCAGGGTTCGAATCTTCATTCGGCCATGGAGACCACTGGGTGACCTTGGGCAAGCACAGAACAGAATGGAATGGTGGCTGCTCATGAACTGGATGCGGTTTCTGTTGACACAGCCTTTTAAAATTGTTTATTTGTTTACCATTAGCAGCTAGATTGCAGTGCTCTCTCAAATTTAGGAAAAAGCTTTGGTGAAGGAATTAGGGATGGTGATGCATCGCAAGAGGGAGGCGCTACAGCCAAGTCACTAAGACTGGTCAGCTTCTTCACACACACACTGGTCTTTCTGGAGGCATCTCTGGCTGTAGACAGAAACAGAAAAGCTGCTGGTTTTTTATTATTATTATTATTATTTAGCTGAATCTTCGTTTGCGAAGAAAAGCCAGAGAGAGAGAGAGCATTAGCAATAGCATTTATATTTCTATAGCGCTTATCAGTGCAAAGCACTCCCTAAACCAGCCTTTCTCAACCTTTTTATCCTGGAGGAACCCTTGAAATAATTTTCAGGTCTCAGGGAACCTGTGCATAAACATTATTCTGTATACTTCTATTGCTTCCCCCCCCCCCCATCACAGTCCCTTGAGGAACCCCTAGTAACCTCTTGGAGAACCCTAGGGTTCCAGGGAACCCTGGTTGAGAAACACTGCCCTAAACAGTTTATATATATATATATATATATATATATATGCTCCCCACAAGCCAGGTACTCGTTTTACCAACCTACAGAAGGAGGGAAGGCTGAGGCAACTTTGGAGCCCTGTAGGATCAAACTCACATTGTTGTGGCTGCAGTGTTGGCATTTAACCACTGTGCCACCAGGGCTCCCTAAATTTACTTATTTGTATTTATTATATAATGCTCTTAAGAAGCACAGGGTTCACCTTCCCTCCACGTTTTTTTAACTTCACAACAACCCTGTCAGGTAGGTTATGATGAAACATTCTGTTTTGCGCAGTGAGATTCATGGCTGAGTGAGGATTTGTTCCTTGGTTGGATTTACTCCCAGGGAATTATGCATAGGAGTTAAACCTCATCACTTGCTTTCAGATTGAATGGCAGCTTCATCACTAAAACCCAATCAGGAAGAGCAGTGATAGAGAAAAAATATGTCTTTGAGCATGTGCAGAGTTTTTTCTGTTTTATTTCTGTCTGGTTAAAACCAGCATTGAGGAAAGTGTGGGGACGGAGGTGTTCTCAGGTACAAACCTTACTTTATAACAGGTTTATGTTCCAGCACCACAAATCACTTTATGTAAGTCAGGGGTGGGAATCATGTGGTCCATCAGACATGACTGAAATACATCTCCCAACAGTCTCTGCCACCCTGTCCAATCGTGAGGAATGCTGGAAGTTGTAATCCAGCAACATCTGGATGGTGGCATGATTCGCATCCCTGAAGTAAATCCCAATAATAAGTTGGGGAAGTAAATATAATGGAGATATTGTATATTTAGTTTTAAGCAGAGCTTGAAGTATTCACTTTTTTGAACTGGAGTTTTCAGGATCCCCCAACCAAATGGCTAGTTGGCTGTACTTTCAGAGGGATTATGAGGGTGCTAGTCCAAAAAAGTAACTTCTCCAGGTTCTGGTTTTATGATACAAAGATACAAAATTATAGCTCTAACCAACAAAGCAATGCAAGGGGTTTCTTTATGAGTGATGTTTGATTATTCCATATATCTAAGCCTTATTTTTAACACAGCTGATGTGGTTGCTTTGGTCAGTTTGTAATATCTCTGCCTCAGTCTTGTGAAGTGTGGTTATCCAGAAGTAAAACTCACTGGATTATGTATATTTTACTCACTAGTAAGTCTTTAGAGCTGTGCAGCCATAGCCCTTACTGGCTGTTTGTTTGCTTTGGCAAAGTGCAGTTGTAGCAATTTTAGATAAAAGAGGACTATAGATACTCTGAGGTCAGTGACATCAGACCTAGCTGATGACCAGGAAATTGCATCACAAACTAAAGTGATCAGTTTTTCTAGTGGCCTCCACTTCCTCCTACCACCTCCATTGGTCTGGGTGGCCTAAATCCTAGACACATTTGACATCATTTCGAGATTCAAACCCACTCCGTTAAGGCTCTTTGTCTGAGATCCTGAGAGTAAACTCCAGATAAGAACAGAGCAAAGTAGCAAGAGGGTGTTGGCTATGGATGGGTCCAGTAGTTCTTACTATACTTCAGATTCAGATTCAGAGGTATTCCTCAGCTAAATTCCAGTTCCAAATTTCGTTCCAACCATTCTTGGATGTGTTTGGACTCCTGCTTACCGGAAAACAGGAGCATCTGTGATTGCTTTTGTAGTATGGTGGTAATTCTCATGGGATTCTCATCAACTAGCTTTTGTTTTAGACAGACCTTGACAAGTACTGGAATGTATGTTAGTTAAAAATCAGTTTTTTCCAAAGTTAATGTTGTTGCCAGGTGTCAGGAAGCCAGGGTGGCTTTGGTGTAGGAAAAGAAGCAGAGAAACACAGAGTTGAGATAAATACAGTATTTGAAAAGAATGCAGAGTTACGATCCAAACTGTAAAAATAGGAACCAACTCATCAAATGTGCCTGAGACTGTGAGCTGCTATCTGCAAACGATCATGCCAAGTAAAACTTTGTGGTCTCTAAGGTGCCACTGATTTCTTCCCTATTCTGTGACAACAGTCTAATATATCTCCCCCTCTCCCTGAAACGGGAAAAAAATAGGCATTCTTGAGCAGTGATCCTTAATTATTTCTGAGGAAGTAAGTCTGATTTAACCATGGGTCCTAAAGTTAAGGTTGGCTTATTTTATGTTCAGATCTTGGGAAGAGTTGCTTTGTGTCAGGGTGTCTGTACAACTCCCAGAATCCCACAACCAATATGGCCAACCAGCCACATAGCCTCAAGGATTCTGGGAGCTGTAGTCCCCCCAAAAACAACTACAGTATTTGCAAGCTCTGATAAAATATGATTAATAAACCACTAGCACATGAATGTGGCTTTGTATTTCAGTGCTAGCCTGGTAGCCGCAAGTGGCAAGAAGCTCCATACAGGTGAGTGAATTAGCTAGTGGAGGAGAATGGGGTGATGGCTTTGGGAGATTTTCAGACAGGCAAAAATCTCCCCTTGCCGCGCGAGCAGCCTCCCGAAACTGCTGCGCGGCAAGGGTCTTTTTCGGACCGCGCTGTGCCTGTGGCGAAACCGTCCGTGTCACTTCCGTGAAGCTTGGGACGGCTCCGCGCCATATTTCAATCACGGAGGCTGCCCGTGCTTGAAATATGACGCGGAGCCGTCCCAAGCTTCACGGAAGTGACACGGACAGTTTCGCCACAGGCACAGCGCGGTCCGAAAAAGACCCTTGCCGCGCAGCAGTTTCGGGAGGCTGCTCGCGCGGCAAGGGGAGATTTTTGCCTGTCTGAAAATCTCCTTGGTCTTCCAATCCCAGCATAGAAGAAGGTGGGCTGACACAGGAGGTGCAGCAGGCTTTTGGGGAGGAACTGGAACTCTCTCCTCCCTCTCCCAGCCCAAAGCAAGCTAGCTAAAATGTTTGTTAGGTTAGTGACTTTGGGGAACTTATTTAAAAGGCTGTATTAGTCACATTAAATGAATGCCAAATAGCAGTTTTATTAATGGAGAAATATGCTTTTGTAAACAGTTGCTAGACCTATGTTTTCCTCTGGGCTTAGCTACACTACAGGTATGACATGCATACAAATGCAGATTTATTCAGAAGTAAGGCAAAACTGATTTCAAGTGCATTTTCCCTCTGATGTGCACCTAGCATTGCAGTATTACAATGCAATCTTGCGTATGTTGACTCATAAGTAAGTCTCACTACATTCCATTGGCAATCTTAGTGAATGTGTTTAGGACTAAAGCCGTTGCCTTATTTGATAGGAATTCACTCTCCCTAGGAGATTCTGGGAATCTGAGAGAAGGCAGGTTGGGTTCTTTACTGAAATTCTCAACGCATCTTCTGATACTATTCCCAGGTTTCTTTGAGAGAATGCATAACAGTTACAGTGGTATAGAACAGTGGTTTGTACTGTATCAGCATATCAGTGCCCTCTGTGATCGGACTGGTTGCCTGCCTCTTCTGTCTCTGCCTAGGTCATGTCCCTCTCTTGCTTCTTTAACCCACACCATGGCTGTTTATTGCATGCCAACGGTCATGGAGAAGTGTGGACAGATTGGAGCAGCACATCCAAGTTTTTTCAGTACGGATGGAGGTGCACCACCAATGAGGACTCATATGCCAACAAAACCCTCTTGGGGAACTGGAATGAAGAGCGTTATGACATACAGAAAGTGCTTCAGCCCAAACCTCTCCCTTCCCAGGTCAGAGAGTCCTTGCCCCACCCTCCATTCATTACCTGGTGATCAGCTTTGAGTAGATCAGTCTTCTATCACAGGGGTGGGAATCTTGCAGCTTTCTAGGTGTTGTTCAGATGTTTTTCACTTTGACTTCCAGAAGGCCCAACTACCATGGCCAGTGGTAAGGAATTGGGGAAGGAATTGCCCTTCCAAACATCTGGAAAGCCAGTGTATCCCCATCGCTGGTCTACAATTTCATCTCTTGTTAGCAATGTTTGCCTCCCTGAAACTTTTAAGGCATAAGTATCTGTTTTCAAAGAGGTGGGGTGGACATTTTTCTGGAGAATTTTCAGATGCTATATTTTTCTTTTGAAAATTTTGCACACCAGACACAGACATACATGCATTTATCCATAGACATCTGGGCTGTTGTACTGCAGTTAATCATATTAGATGGGCTTAATATAGGTTATGAACTTCTAGTTATTCTTCTAAGTTAAATAATAAACAAAACAAAAGGGGACAAGCATTGACAAACCCTAGTGCTCAGAGAAATAAACTAACAAATGAGCACACTGCTAAGCTTGATTCTGTTTTGCAAAATCTCTTGCTTCTTAGTCATTCACAAGTACAGGTAGCCAAAACAAAATGTGATAACTTCCTTGTTGAAATAGCTTTGCTGGTGGCCCATTTCCTGGTACAATTCAAAGTGCTAGTTATGATCCATAGAGCTGTACACGGCTTAGGTGCAGATTGTCTGAAAGCCTGCATCTACTCATATAAGCCTGCTCAAGTCTTAACAGTCTTTTGAGGAGGGCTTTCTCTGATCCCCACCACCCTCACAGACTGCAGTTCCCACCATTCTTCACTATTGACAATGCTGCTGACTAAGGCTGCTGGGATGGGCGGTCCACAATATCTGGAGGGCTGCTTGAGGCCCAGCCTGCTGTAGCACTTTGTGTTTAATTGCAAAAACATTTGTTCTGCTGTAATTTATCTTTGAAGTTAGACAAGTGGATTGGCCCAGGAACTAAACATAAAGCTCCGGAAACTCGCTTTTTAAAGCCACCCCTCCCATGATTGGCTGGGGGATTCTGAGAGAGGTAGTCCAAAAAAGTCACTTTCTAGGCTCTGCCTAACTGAGGGATCACCTAACAACTCATGCATACAATTGGCTAACACACATTGGAAACTGTTTAATGCAGTTAGATGTGTAAATAGCTATTGCTTAAAACAATTTGTAAACCGCTCTGATAGCCTTGTGGCTGAAGAGTGGGGTATAAATAAATAAATAAATAAATAGCCCAATGGAGGAAGCATAATACAGAAATGTAATATTAGAGAGGTCTCCTGCGTAGGTAGCTTTCCCTGCTTGCTATCTCTTGTGAGCAAGCAAATGTGGATTGGTTGTATTTAATAGTCTTCCCATCTGATTACATCCACTGCTTCCCCTGAGCGTTGGACCAGTGTGGGAAAGGGCTTGTAAGTGGCGATGCCTGAGTGATAAGGTCTGTTAAAGGCCCAAGCTGACTTAACAAAGATGGTTTTGAATTCTGTCTGCTCTTTCTCTTTTCAGTATGCTCACTACTTCCAGTCCACCTACTCCTCTGACTATTCCAAGGAAATGCCTCACAGTACAAGAAGTAAGTGCACAGAATGGTATTCTGGACACAGAATTTGTGGGTAGCAAGGGGACCTTGAGGGCATCTAGTCTCTGCCTTGAGGATGAATCCTATTTACCCATGTTTTTTTAGCAGCTTAATCAAAATAAGGCAGACAGTGCGGGTGTATACTGTGTCTTGAAGAGCCAACAGTCATATTAAAATGGCAATAAGGAAATGAACATTTCTCATAAAGAGTTACTGGGGTGAAGATGTACCACAGCAAAGGAGAATAAAAACAGTAAAGTGTACCCAGTTGTGCAAGCAATTTGAAGGTTTAAATTGGGTGGGCAACTTCATGGATGGGGCTGATTTTCACACACACCCCACGCGCCCCTGGCATGCCAAAAGTGATACAGCATCACTACCAACTACCTTCTAAAAACCTTTTCTGTCATTTTTTAAAAATTCGGGGGGGGGGGTGTTGGAGACCTGTGGCAGGGGGTGATTGCAACCAAAGGCATATACTTCTGTTATGGGGCTGCTTGGGTCTATTTTGGGGTTAAAAATTCACTAAAAATTGGCTCATTTATTTTATTTTATTTTTGTTTTTGTTTTGGGGACCTGTGGTTCTGGTGGCTTTGAGGGCCTATAAGTGGGGTGAAGGGGAGCAGGTGGGCTGCAGGCCACATTTCCTCTACCCCTGTTGTAAATGAACTATTGCACTGTAGTCCCTCCAAAGTTTTCACCCTACAATTTAACCTTGACTTCTGCCTCTGTTTTGAAAAAGGTGAGTGTTGGAGAGGGAGCTGTGAATGTGTGAAGGTCCAGGGTTTGAAAAGCAAGAAACAAAATACCCCTGATCCTCTTACACATCCCATTTTGTAAGAGACAAGACCCCAAGTGTAGTTCTGCCAGGACACAAACAGAAAAGGTGAACAGCTCCTCCTGTCCATAATGCCTGCTGTGCACTTATGATCAAACAAGTAAGCCTCTTTAGCTTTTGTATGATGTCATCTGGGGTCTTTGCTCTGTTTTCGCTAGCCAGACGCCTTCCTTTGAGCTCCTCAGCCTTGTCCCCACCACCTCACTCTCTTTCTCTCTCTCTGTTCTAAGGAGTTGTGCGAGAGCCTCACTGGTTCCCTGGACACCAGCCAGAGCTGGAGCCTCCTCCCATCAAGCCAACAGCTCGGTCATGTTACATGATAGATTATGAGCCTCCGCATGGCAGGGAAGCCCATACCTTGGCTGAGAGGATGCCCAAGGATCCAGAAGGAATGCCACAGAAACAGTAGGATTGGGGGGGGGGTCTAGTCTGTCTTGGAACAACCTGTATGGCTGGAAGACTCTGCTCACAAGATCCGATTGCCCTCTCCCTTCCTTCCCCTGACACTTAGCAGCTGGGCTGCTGGACAGCAACTCAGAAACTGTGTCTGTAAATAAAAATAAAAAATGAGCACCAGACTGAGCAGGAGATTCTTCCTGATTCTTGTGACTTAATAATATCTCCTGGCATATTTTTAAATTTGTGCTTCTTTCCTATGTCCTGGTACATACTGCGAAGGGCTGGCCATTAAAGACATTTTACTGGGCAGGGAAGGATAGAAAAGAACGGGTAATGTGTTTTGCTAAAACAACAATTGACTGTGGTCACTTAGTGGTATCAAAACTTGGCCCTTGTTGAGAGCTGCATCCTTTTTTAAATTATTGTCATCAGTTTCCACGCCCCAGGGCTGAACCCTATTTCAAATTAAGTCTGCCCAAAAGGACCAGGGAAAGAAGCTGCTGGATGCTTTACTCATTGTTTTTATTTGTTAGTAAACAAGCTCATGTGCTTCTCATAGCACAAATAAATAGGAACAGCTAGTCAGCAGCACCATCTTGTTGCTTGTGTCCAATGGGAAAGCTTCCCTAGGTGTAAAAGGGGCCAGTTTCAAAGAGCTGTCTACTTCTTTTGCCCAGCCGGTAGGGCCGCTTTCTCCTCTCTTGTGATGGGGATGGTCCTTTCAGGGACCTCCATCAGTTTCCTTGGTCCATTCACCGTCAGGACACCATCCGAAGAGAGGGAGGAGGTGATGGAGAGGGGATCCACATCAGCAGGAATCTTGTACTTCCTGTTGAACTCTCTGGCGATGAAACCGTGTTCATCCTTTTTGAAGGAGAGGAGAAAGGAGTGGGGTAGTGAGAAAACATTGCTCAACCAAATATAGCTGTCCATGAGCAGTGCTTGCACCTGGATCCCATTGGGCAATCCCAACTAGATTAGACCCATTAAATCAGGGGGTGGGCAACTGGAAGGTGGGACATTTCTCACCCCTACACTTCCTGCAGGGGCTGCACAATCATTCCCAACCCAACTAGAAGTGACATCATTTTCATTTTTGTCTGATCTGGGAGGTGGCCTCAGGGTGTTTGCAGCATTTGTGGGGGAGCTGGTGGGGGGATAAATTGCCATGTTTGGTGACAATTTTGAACTATTTTTGTTTGTCTCGGTAAATTAAATAACCCCAATTTGGGGGGAGTTCTAGCAGCTTTGGGGGCTGCAAAAATGCAGTCCCATAGAATGCATTTTGCCCACCCCTGCATTAAATCAATGGAGTTTACATAAGTGTTGACTCGCCATTCAGCACTCCAATGGGTATATTTCACTTGGGAATACTGTACTAGTAGAATTCAGGGCACTGTTTCCATTCAGAAGGACCCAGTCCCTGGGTCTCTTCAGTTTAACGATCTCAGGTGGCTGGTCAGAAGAGACCTCTGCCAGAAATCTTGGATAGCCAGATGGAAAAGGCAATACTGAACTTGATGTACAGTGGTTCCTTCATAGGCTTCAGCTTTGGCCGTCTCAGGGTTAACCCTCATGTACCTGGGCTTTTTAAAAAATTAAAAATGTGAAGTGAAAGAGTTGTAGGTTGTTTTCCAACATACAGCCCAGTGAAAATTACAACATGCTGAAGACTAGGATTGTGATTAGAGTTTACCAGATGAGACTTGTATTTCCTGCTTCCAATGGGAATTCCAGTCCTCACCACACACAGTGGGGCCATCCTGCTGCCAACCAGAGGCAACTACCTCTGCTTCTCTTTCTTATTGTTTGCTGAAAAGCAGGCATGGGACATTCTTTGTCTTGATACAGTGAATTAGCCAGGTTTTTAAAAAGAATCCTACTGCCCAAAAAGCAGTAGATTTGGGAGGATGTTTTTGTTGCAGCTTTTTTGGGAGGGGGATTTTTAAAAAAAACAACTGCAAATAGCAAGTGACTGAAATTTGGGGACATTACTGAGAACTGTGCAGGTGGCAATGCCACAGAATGGCTACAGTGCAGATCTAGTTCTATCTGGATGCTACAACAGAACAGGACTTTTGAGAAACTAAAATATTCCATTCCAGTGTGTGAGGGTGAACTAATGAGTAGCTCATAAGCTAATGAGTAGACCTTTCTGCCCTCAGTGCTGCTTCCATGTCTCCATCTCATTTAGAATGGGTGGTTTCAGCTCTTCCTCCCACATGGCCTCCCCATCACC
The DNA here is from genome assembly GCA_030847615.1 of Gambelia wislizenii. Lineage (NCBI taxonomy): Eukaryota > Metazoa > Chordata > Lepidosauria > Squamata > Crotaphytidae > Gambelia > Gambelia wislizenii. The sequence continues at coordinate 40,779,831 of JAUMIR010000007.1, forward strand.
CTGCCAACCTTGTTCAGACCAAGACCAGACCAACCTGGCGCTCTTCATGTTTTCCATGAACTTCAATCATGTCTCCCAAAACTTTAACTTTAAGCTCCTCAGGAGAGAAGTGCTTTACATCCAGGTTCACAGAAAACTTGTCCTTGTCCAGTCGCATCTGAGAAGAAAGAATCTGGGTTTAGATGACCATAATAATATAACATTTACTGGCTAGAATCCTGTGTGTTCCTTCGAATTAGAGTAGACCCATTAAATAAATTATTGAATGGTGAGTCAACATGTAGGTAAATCCAATGGATTCGGTGGTTCTCCTCTAGTTGAAACTACAGTACCATTTAGGCCAATGGTTGTTAAGTGCTGTGCGTTAAATGAATATTTATACGTGAACCCTGCCATGTAGGGATACAGTGTGTGGCAGGTTATTGACTATTCTACATGCTATCTCAGAGCCTGGAAAATATGCCTTCTGGGACTATATAGACAAGTTGGAGCATATTCACAGAAGAGTAAGAAGGATGATAAGAGGTATGGAGAACAAAACAGGAGGAGGGTTGAAGGAGCTGAGCATGTTCAGCTTAGTGAAGAGAAGACTGAGTGGCATGGCTGCACTCTTTAAATACCTCAAGGCCTGTCACAGGGAGGAGAAGGCAGGCCTGTTCTCTGCTGCCTCAGAGTGTAGGACCAGGTCTAATGGACTGAAGTTACAGGAGAGTAGATTTCAATTAAACATTAGAAGGAACGTTTTGACAGTAAGAGCATATGTTCTCTCTGGGCATTTTCTGCCAGAAGTTGACGATTGTCCTGGAGGACCTACAAATGTCTAGAGAAGTATAAAGGAATTCCTAGGTCTTCCAGCATGACTCCTTGGTCAATGTCTGGCGGAACTGAGCTGGAGGACCTACAAATGCTTAGAGAAGTGTTCTCTCAGGTTAAAAAAAATAGTGGGCCTATATTCACAGTTTTTCCACTTTTGCGGGGGTCCCTCACCCCAACCCTCATTAAAGTTGAGGGCTGACTATGTTAGTTTTCAATCACGAAATAGAGGAATGGCCAGTCAAATAGTTCCCAAAGTTCTAATCATTCATAGATGTAATCCTACACTTGTTAATTGCCACATTCTTTTTGGAGTGTGTGTGTGTGTGGGGGGGGATTTTCAGCAGTAGCCTCCAGGCTATGAAACTGGCCACCTAAACCTGGTCCTGTTTCAGAGGCCACAAGCTCTGATGAATCATAGAATCATAGAATTGCATGAATCCCAGGAAAATGCAAACTCTTAGTTTGTTTGAGCAGGGCATGCACAGAAGAACTTTTCAGTAGCGGAGATGCACAACCATTCAAAAGTGATTTTTCCAGCATTGACTGTTCACAAGCAAAATTTTCAAGTTAATTGAAACAGCATTCCTACCCACCCACCCCGCCCACCCTCTGTCATGTATATACAGTGGGCTCTTGGTATCTGCTGGGGTTTGGTTCCGGGACACACCGTCGATATCAAAATCCATGGATGCTCGAGTCCCATTATGTACAATGGTGTAGTAAAATGGCATCCCTTATATAAAGCAGTAAACAGCCAGGTTTGCTTTTTTGGAATTTTGCAGCGGAATATTTTCAAACTGTGGCTGGATACAGAGGACTGACTGTATATGAAAACACACCCCATCAGTAGGAGCCATTTTGTGATTCTAATCTAAAATGTTCGTAAGGTCACAGAATCATAGAGTTGGAAGGCACCCCAAAAGTCAACTAGTCCACCCTCTTACCAGTACAGGAATACAAAGATAAAGTGTCTCTGACAAGTGGGGTTCCAACCTCTGTTTAAAAATCTCCAACAAGGGAGAGTTCACCACCTTCCCAAGCAGCCTGTTCATTTGAGAGAACAAGATTTGAGAGAGGTTGTTGATTTTCTTATGTTGTGCTTGTCATGGAGTCAGGCATCCCTCTTTTATAAGGTAATATCCCAGATTTGTACCTTGAGCTTTTATAAAACTACAGCAAACTAATTAACTGACCAAGGGCAGGGACAGCCAAGGCAGGGGACATACCTCCCACCTACCTCAGGGGTGACTCGAGCATTAGGCCAAGCTTAAAGAGAGCTGTTACCTCTGCGAATCTGTTTTCCAGCCAGCTGGGGTTCCTTAGGACAAAAGGCTTCGAAAAGAAAGAACTAAGAGCTGATGAGACAGGGAGCAGTTCAGATTCGGCAAGGTGTTCCCCGAAGGTCTGGTTGAAGATGCGACTGGGCAAGGTGGAGGATAGCAGGGGTTTGCGGAAGAAGGGATGGTGAACGGTGATATCCATCTGGGTTGGTCCCGAAGGAGATGGTGGGCAGGAGCACACTCCAGCCTGCCAAGAGAGCCAGGGCTTTATATGCTCCCCTCGTGCCAGGCTGTGCCCAGGGCTGAATTCTCTAGAACAGTGATGTCAGGGGTTTTCATTATCCCTGTTCCCCCATCTGCACCGACTGGCAGATTAGCTGGAGATTTGAACGCTCTGCTCAGCACCCACGTTGCTGGGCGGGAGGGACTGCGGGGGAAGAATGCAGCTAAATTTTAGTGGATCAGCATGAAATTGCCTCATTCACCCATTTAATTTTTTTTTTTTTTTTTTGTCTTTTAAAAAAAGCAGTCAGGCTGATCTGGCATTCTCTACTGCTTCGGATGCCAGCGCAAACGATGCAGTTGCTATCTGTGTCTCAGAAACAGACACATGCAAGGAACTGTGTTGCTTGGAATCCGGTTTGTAAATACTTGCATGACTCAGTGGCGTTTTCCTTCTTTCATGCTTTGGCTTTGTGGTAGAACCTCTTCTTCCCTCCCTTGTAAAAATTCAGATCCATGGTTGTTGAAGGAAATTGATCCAGGACAGAGCTTGAAAAGAACTTTTTTTATTACAAATGACACTGTTACTTGCAACTCCTTTTGGGAGAAAGGAATGAGCATTTAATGAAGACCTGTTTAAAAAATAACAAGTAAGAGTTTATCAAGTAACTTGATTGGGGCAACAAGTACCAGTTTTTTTTTTTCCTTAATTTTAAAAGTTACTTTAAAGGGCATTTTTAGAAACATTTTGGTGGAAATGTTTCAACACCCTTGCTTCCTTCCTAAAAAAAATAAATAAATAACAGAAAGTAATGAAAGAGCAGCACATGGAAACAATATAATGTAGCAAATTACTTTCTCAATATGGTAATAAGTGACAGCAACAAGTTATCTTTCCAACATGAATGTGTAATGTGAATGGATTACTTTTTAAAAATAACTTGCCAACCTTTTGTGTTTAGGGCAGAGGAAAGAAAAGGGGATTGAGTACTATCATAGAGTTGGAAGAAACTTCAAGAACCATCTAGCTAATCCTCCTACCATGCAGGTATCATGTGAACCTGGCTTATGAAACTCACTGTTACAAGATGGGTTGAGGTTCACTAGCTTACATGCTCTGTTTTTTTAAGCTTGGAAGAAGTTTCAAATACCTGTCCCCCCCTCCCTAGAATCTGTTGTCTCCCATTGGTGTCTGTGACCTGTGTGGGTCTGGAGCTGTGAGTGTTTACTTCCTTCCATCCCACGCACTTTTGATACGGATGCTAAGAATAAAGAGGTGACTCATCGAACCAACTAGGTTAAATTTCAAACATGGGCGCATGCAGTCTGATTGCTCAGGCTCGTGGGAAGGTTTTGTTGCCAGCCATTGGACCACCCCCAGCCGAGCATGACATGAATGCAGCCAAACCTGTCTCCACTCTCTCCTTCCTCTTTCTTCGCCCCCGTGTCTCTTCAAGGGTGTAACCACTGCAGTGCCTTGACTGCAGGCTTTGGGAATTTCCTCTTTGCAGATCTATTATCACTGTCTTCCTTGTTCACCGTTGCTGGACCACTGAGCAACCCAGAAGTGACACCTTGAGAAAATTCACAAGTAACAACAAAGTTGTTGCTTAGTCTCCAAAAGTAACTTTTCCCAAGCTTGGGAGTTGGTACATCTACAGCCTAATCCTCCAGGAAAGCAATAGAGCAGACCAGGCTGTGTTGGGATAGCAGTTAGTGAAACTGCCAGAAAAAAAGGCAGTCTAGCAAACATCATGGGGAGGAACCATAGGGCCTTCTTTGTTGTGACCCCACACTTGAGGAATGTCCTCCCTTTGGAGGCCTGATAGGTGCTGATGTTGGTTTCATTCAAACTCAGCCTTTATTGAAGCCCTTGGGAATCTAATGATTCTATCCAAATCCATATATGTACGTGGTTTTCCGACTTTTCAGATCATCAGTTTTTTAATATGTTTTTAGAACATTGACATTATTGTTTTAAATTTTAAATTGTTTAAACTAATTTTATTATGAGCTGCCTGGAAATCTTACAATATAGGGTGGGATATAAATGTTTTAAAATACATTTTTAAAAACTCACGGAGTGGCAGCCATCATATCCATGCCTTGTTTCATGAACTTTCTATGGTGTCTGACTGGCTCCTTGTGGAACTAGAGCTAGAACCAGAACACTGAAGTGGTGCTTCCCCCCGGACTATAACTCCCAGACCTCCCCCCATGATCCTTGGGAATTATGGGAAAAGTAGTCCAAAATTTCCATTGGGAATGCCAGGGTTTTGTGTGTGTGTGTGTGTGTTTTGGAAAGTGCTATCTTGATGCTTCTTTGTTGCAAAAACTCCACCGGCTGCCAGTCTGTTTATGAGCACAATGTAAAGTGCTTATTATGACCTACTAAGCCCTATAAGGCTCAAGTCCAGGTTGTCTAGAGGACTGTATCTCCCTATATGAGCCTGTCTGTGTCTCTGGGTCTTCTGGGGGACCCCTTCTCTCTGAGAATAGCGTGGGGTAGTGATTTGACTGTTGGACTAGGATTCTGGGACACCAGGGTTTGAATCCCCGCTTGGCCATGGAAAGTCACTGGGTGCCCTTTGGCCAAGTCACATTCTCTCAGCCTCAGAGGAAGGCAATGGCAAACCCCCGCTGAACAAATCTTGCCAAGAAATCCCTGGGATAGGCACTCCTTAGGGTAGCCATAAGTGGAAAATGACTTGAAGGCACATAACAACAGCCGAATCTCTGTCCCATCACCCTCACAGGTACATCTGGTGGGAATGTAAGTAAAACAGATGATCTGGTATATCCAAAGGGTTAAAAAGCTTAAGAACTCCACCACCACCCCGTGTAATTATGTTCCTCCCGTATTTTCTACTGAACCAAAGTCACTCCATATTAATTGTACCAGAGCCAAAGATTAAACCATCTGTAAGGCATAGCCTTGCTTACTTCAAGGCGGGGGCGGGGATGGGATGTGCTGATGTGAAAGGCAAAGGATGCTCTTATTTTCCCAATGGGGGTCTTGTCACTACTCAAGAGCTGGTTCACAACAGAGTGACCTCCACTCATTTTCCCAGACCCACTGTAACTATTCTAACAATACTGACCACTGAACTGAATGCGGAAGCTTTGTAACCTTTCAAATGAAATTGCAAAAAACATGTAACTTGTGCTCTGATGATCATCACTTTGCCATTGTAGTCTGAACCTTTAAAACTATCCTTTAAAAAAATAAACGGTTCCTTCTTTGACTATTGACAAGGTGGTCGGACTGCACTTCTTGGAAGCTGAAAGGGGAGCCTTTGGTCAAGGTAAAGGCTAGGAGCAGGTAACACAAACACCACATGCGTGGGAAATACGTTCCTGGGCTTACTACAGATACGCAAAAGCATGTATAATAGCGAACCACCATAAATACCATAAAATCGTGCTGGAGGACCTAGAATATGCCTAGAGAGGAGGCCTCTCTAGACATCTGGCTTGACTCTATGGTCAGCTTCCAGTGGACGTTGACCATAGAGTTGCAGTGGAAGACTTCCTGATTCCTAGAGAGACCACCTCCACTGCAACTTTATGGTCTTCCAGATGCCTAGAGAGACCTCCCCCCATCACAGGTAAGTAAAACCACAGGTACCAAGAACGTGCAAATGGGAGGGGGCACAACCTGTATTCCTTTCCCCAGTGGTTTAGGGTTCACCTGTAGAACCATGAAACTCACTGGGATAACACTATGGGATTCCAGACCCTCCCTACAGGAATACTGGAGAGGGCCTTTTTGGTGGCTGCTCCCAGGCTGTGAAACTCCCTTTCTAGAGTGGTTAGACTGGTGCCCCCCTTGCAATCCTTTCCCAGACAGGTGAATACTTTTGTTTTGGCAGACCTTTGAGGACTGACCGCTCGGGACAACTGGTGTGTTGATTATATTTGTTGTCCTTCTTTTTAATGATTATGATTTTTAACTGCTTTTCATTCTATTCTTAATTTAATTATCTTTTAATTTTTTGTATGAGGTACATTGTTGTAATTTTGGTAAGCAGCCTTGAGTCCCAGACTGGGGAAAAGGTGGGATATAACTAAATATAATAGTAATAATTGCTCTCGAAGCAAGATGGATGGAAGGGAGAGAAGGGGAAGGAAAGACGTCAACACTCTGCCTAGTTAGCTGAAGGCAGGGGAACCTAGACGGCTGCAGCTGGCAAGGTTGAGCAGGAAGGCTTCCTTCTCCAGTTTCGTCTCCTGTAAATAACAAGGGAGCTCAGACACTGGTGCACCTGCTGCCTCCCAGGATGCCCAAAACAGCTCTGGTTTCACACAAGTACGGGTTTAGAACTAATTAACAAGGGTTCCCATAAAGTGATGCTATGCAGGCCAAAGTCAGAGCCCCTCCTTGCCCTCTGTGACTCATTTTCCCAGAGCAAAGTGCGAGAGAGGCCCAATAAATTCCTTATTCAGTTCATACTTTCAAGGCACCTGCAAGCAGGATGCTGATACTCTGGTTTTATAGAAAGGAAATCCACAAGTAGGAATTTGAAATCAAGTGGCCCTATGACTCCTCTCTTTTTAGTTCATGCTGACTCAAATTGACATCATTTAAAACAAAATCATGCTCATTTATTTTGTTACCTTTGTGTCCTTTCCTTCTTTCAGGGCTTCAGGATAGTTTACAAGGTCCAGTTTATCTTTACAACACCCTTGCAAGGTTGGTTAGGATGAGAGAGAATGAGTTGGGCTGTGGCTATGGGGGAGGCAAAATGAATACATTGTCCCTCCCCAATAAGAATGCTACCCCCAAACTAAATTTTTCTTCAGTCCCTAAATTTCTAACATTGTGGTAACTTATTGAGCATTTAAAAATGCAGTTTAGGCACCCAAAGCACATGGACAGGCAAAGTGACCCAGAGAATGAGAACACACAAAGTAAAAGAGTTCTAAGTGTGAATGATTTCCAAGCTCTCATTTGCTGCAATGCTAGATATTTGGAGACTGAAGGAAGATTTCATTTGGGGTGGGGGAGAGAACTTTTATTTTGGGGCATTGTCCTCATTCAACCCCCCATAGCTACACGTCCACAGACTGAGGCTGGGCCCAGTTCTTTGAGTAAGCCTTACAGCTGAGTGTTGGGGATGTGTGCAAGAGAGAGTTTCATAGATATTATCAGACCTACACTGGTTGCCCATTTACAGAAGATGCAAATTCTCAAGGGCTGTTTGGATGTTTTTCATGTGTCAGTTTCGCACACGATAAAGTTAATGCCAAGAGCTTCTGATTGGGCAGGTCTGGTTGAAATGGCCTTCCCCCTTACTGCCAAGTAGACACAGTCAAGACCCATGCACCTGAGCTGAACATTTCCAGAAAAGCTCCTAATCCTGACACAGTGTCAGTTTAGAAACACCACTTCTTTGTGCTCCCTGTTAAATTGTCTGGGGAGCAACTCTTCCTTGCATCTCTGGATGAAAACTGGTTAGCTGTTAATCAACTGGTTGTAAACCACTGCAGCCAAGACATCCTCCATGTGTGTCCTTGAAAACAAGTCCCACTTTTGTTTGAGGAAATAGTGCATAATGTTGCTGTGATCCCTGAACCTGTAGCCTTTTGCTAAATTGGTTACAAAAGACCATAGAGGTGATGTAAACCAAATTTTAGTGGAATAAGAGCCCTTCGCCTGAGCTTATCTGTAAAACAGGGTGGACAAGCTTTGGCCTTCAAGGACCTACAAGCCCCAATCAATGACCATGCTGGGTGGGGAAATGGGAGTTTTAGGCCAAAGCATCTGGAGGGCCAGAGGTTCTCCAACCTAATTGTAAAAGATGCTCAGGCATTTCCATATGGAAAAAGTCCTGTAGTTGAGGAGCAGCGACCTAGAACACCTCTCTGGGCACTGGTATATGTGTGTGTGTATGCCTTCAAACCACCTGTCAAATTATGGTGACCTCATGAATTTCATTAGGGTTTTCTTAGGCAAGGAATGCTTGGAGGTGGTTTGCCATGGCCCTCTGCTGAAATAGAGCCTACAGTGTTCCTTGGTGGTCTCCCATCCAAAGGGAGACCCTGCTTAGCTTCCATGATCAGACAGGATCTGATGCCATCAGGGTATTTAGGTTTGAGAAGGTATATAACACCCCATACAATGCATTTGCCAAGTCAGTCATGGGAGTCCTATGGAGCTGGAAGGCAGGACATAGCCTGCAGTCTGGTTTTCAATTCATGCATTTCCTTTGGTTGTCCAGTTGTCCCAACAGGCACTGCTGGCCTGAGGGAGAGGTGCATATTTCTGACATTTCTAACAGCTGCAACCACAGAGACAGACTCATGCTGTCTTTAGAGGGTGAAAAGATGTCTCTTGGGTGGAATGTAGCCAAGGAGCGTTGGGGCCGTCATCACTGCGGGCTTGGCGTTCCACAGCCCTGCCTGTCTATTTTGGTCCATATTTTATCACGTTCTCCTCCTCCCGGTGGAATTCACCCTGACGGAAAACATTGCAATCTGGCCACAGGCTTTGACTGGAGACACCAAAACAGGTAGTTTGAGAGGTCCATTCCTCCCTACAAAGACCATGTCTGAGCGTACCGTTCCTCATGCCCACCCCATGAGTGCAGAATATGAGTTTGCCAACCCCAGCAAGATTTATGATCAGAATTTTGGAGAAGGTAAGATAGAAAAGCGCTATCTCGTGGTGTTTCCCTTTTATTTTTCACAGTCAGAATAGAGATGCAAACGTTCTTGTGGCTCCAATGGTGGGTTGATGCTTTTCACTCTCTGCTTATGAGACATTTCTGGAAGAAGTGATGTAGAGTCACAAAGAAATATTATTCACAGATAAATACAGAAATGTAGAAATGTTATTATGAGTTTGCATGGAATGTGCGGCAGGAGCCACCATGGTAACCACACCTTTGACACCTTGGTTGTCTAACTAAAAGCATTGTGGGCACCAGGAGTGTGACAGTGACAAATTTTGTGAGTTTTGAAGTGTTGGAATCAATGTTGGTTTCCAAAACTGACCCAGTATTCCAGTCCAGCTTCAACACATGAGATGAACTTCCTGTCTCAAAGGGTTTTTTTAAAAATAGTGTAACTTTGGCCTTTTCTCAATCCCCTGGATGTAACCTGCCTGTTACATGTTGTGTATATGTTTGTTATGTTGTCTAAATGTAATATACTTTCTATTAGAAAATCAGCAATTTCACATTTGGGTTCTTTAAGAATTTTTGGATAGATATCACCCAGGCTTGGCAATTTATTAATGTATAATTTGTCATTAAGTCCTGAAACAGAGGGTGTGGATTGGTTGGTATTCTAGATGTTTTGGACTTAAAATTCTAGAATCCCCAGCCAAGCTGGTTGATGGTAAGGAACTGTGGGAGGCGCTATAGACCCAAAGATCTAGACAGACAATGTTTCCCCATTCCTGGTCTAGAAATTCTGCTCTTCTCACCAGGATTGGCCTCTGTTCTTCAGAGATTCCTTCCCTGAAAATATGTGTTGAGGCATGGGTACCTGCTCCACATTTTCCACAGTGAAGATTGTCTGCATCATAGAAGCTCTCTAGATTTTATTGGTTTCCAGCTCCCCACATTGCACAGCCTTGACTAGGCTGGCTAGCTGGGCTGATGAGAGTTGCAGTCTGACAACATCCGGAGAACCTCACATTACTATCCCTTCATAGTATTAAAAGTCAATGTGTTGTCTGTCCTTTTGGCTAAAGATATATAGTGAGCGAGGGGGACACATCTCCACCTGCAGAGCTTGAAAAAATTAGCTTGTGGACTACAACCCTAATGGCCACGTTGGCTGAAGGATTCTGGGTGTTGTAGGCCACAAGGTAACTGTTCCAAGGTCTAATGATCTAAAAGTTCAAAACATTATAGCTGAAAATATACCCCAGTGGTTGAAGGGTGCGAAACAGTTGGCTGGGCGTGGTGCATTAGGATTCATGTGTGTGATTTTAGACACATGTGTGCTACAGGTAAGATACAACCAATTCCCACTCAGTCTCTACTGACTGGAGAAGCAGTTAAACATCCTTAAAGGGCAAAAGGGGGCAGAAGATAGCAGATGTGTGAAAAACAACACAAAATTGGATCTGTCTTTGGTAAATAAAGAAAGTTGGTGTGTCAGATGGAAGAAGCAAAGGAATGGCATTCCAGGCATAAGAGAAGGGAACACTACATGAAGGTGGGACTGACAATTGCTTGGGAGTATTTATTTATTTTTTACTTCTTGCTTAGAGAGGAGCTTGGGGCAAGCTTGCAAAATGCTGTGAGGAGGCAAACTTATGGGGAAGAGAATATAAAACTAGAGGTTTATTGGTTGAAAAATCAGGGCTGTTCAGAGACAGAGGAATGGTAAGAGCTAGAAATAGGTAGGGACAGTAAGTGAGAGGGAAAATTTTGGTTTGATGGAAGCTGAGAGCATGGAAATTGTTCAGGAAGACATGTTGTTCGTTTTAACTAACATTGTACTGTGTGTGGAGGCAGTGTCAGGCTAGATCTTGTTTGTTATATAAAAAATCTTTACCATTATCATTTTCTACATCTCTGTTTGGACATTTTCGTTCAAGATTTGATGAGGAGGATTGGCCACATATTACCACATTGAACCCAAAGGTCAACACATCTGCTTGTCTATTAAAAGTGTCACCTCTGTGCCTGAGAACCAGACCCCAGAAGGGGGTTTAAGGGTGAACAGTGAGAAGCCAATAAAGGCCACAAGCAAGCCTTCTGAAAGCTGCTAGTAAGCAAGAATGAGATTTTTTATATACCCACCCATCCTCTCCCACCATTGCCCCAGCCGCTGATCCAGGACAGTTTGTGGAATGTAGTTGGAAGAGAGCAGCTTTAGGAAAATGCTGCCAATCAGAGGCATTCAAACAAAACAAAACAGAAGCCCAGTTAAGCAATGAAAAGCTGACTGGTGGGCTGTATACAAAGCCCAGCTTGGGGGGGAAAAAGAATGCAGAAAGCAGCTGTAAACAACCCAGCACCCTTCAAGCACCATCAGTGCCTGGTGAAAAGAGGAAAGCCCCCTCCCTGCCAGCCTCAAAGAGAAGCTGATGGCGTGGCATGAAAAGGGCTTTTGTTCTTTGTGCCAGCCTGCAGTCAAGCAATCCGCTTGGCAAGGGTCCAACTGTGAACTTTTTCTTTGCTTACTGGAACCAACAAAGTGGCTGCCCAGAATTAAGGTGTGCTTGTGCCATTGGTAGTAGCCTTGAGAGTGACGGCAGCAATAGTAGCAGAGTGGGAGTCAGAAGAGGGAGGCATGCCAGGTTTAGGAGAGAAGGGATGGCCAGAGTGGGGAAGAGTGGGGTCCCCAAACCCACCACTGGAGGGACTCCAATATCTGTCAAGACCAGAAGCCTTCAGAGCTAGATAGATAGATAGATAGATAGATAGATAGATATCAAGCTGTGAAGGCTTCTGGTCTTGACAGATATTGGAGTACCTCCAGTGGTACTCCCTGTACCTCACACACACACACACACATATATATATATTTAAGTCAGCTCTCAGCCATACAAGACCACGTCCTTCAGGTGATGGTGATGATAACAGAGACCCAAGCTGGCCATGCTGGGGTTAAATTAACATTTATCTGTGGCTGGCTATGAGGAGCAAGACTCTGACCCCTTCCTCTCCTTTTGCTCCTGCTGAGTAAATTGTATGCAGGCTGCCTTTGTACTTTGGACTCAGTTTGCAGCAACTGAAGTATGAGGTAACAGATACAATAACCTATCTTTATTTATATGTATTACAATACTAATGCTTGTCCCCTTCAATATACTCCCTGTTCACACTCACACCCCCATGCAGTCTGGTTTCCCACTGGTCGAAGGCATGGAGCAGATCAGTTTCTGTCAGCTGTTTCAACACCTTTGCCATATTCTTCTTCATTGCATCAGCTGACTCAAAACGTGTTCCTTGAAGCACTGGTTTCACTTTAGGGAAAAGAAAAAAAGTCGCTTGGTGCCAAATCTGGTAAATATGGAGGATGTTCAAGTATAGTAATGCATTTATCGGCCAAAAACTGCTTCACAGAAAGTGCTGTCTGAGCAGGTGCATTGTCTTGATGAAGAATTAAACCATTTCCCCACAGTTCTGGCCTCCACCCCCCCCCCCGACTCTTTCTCTCATAAGTTGAGGACAAAGGAGGAAATGGGAAGAGGAGGGAGAAACTGGGACATTTTAAAAGCAGCTGAAAAATCGGGATGCCATAGGATTAACTGGGGTTGCCCATATTTGGAAGTTATGTAGTGGTTGAGTGTTAAATTGGGATTCTGGGAGACCCGGGTTCAACTCTCTGCTCAGCCATGGAGATCCACAGGGTGATCTCGGGCAAATCACACTCTCTCAGCCTTGGAGGAAGGAAATGGCCAAACTCCTCTGATGAAATCTTGCCAAGAAGCCCCAATGGTAGGCTTGCCATAAAGCAGAATCAACTTGAAGGCACAGAACAACAACAAAACAGGCAGCCCTGGTTAGTACTTGGATGGGAGACCACCAATGAACACCAGCTGCTGTCGGCTCTATTTCAGAGGAAGGAACTGGCAAAACCACTTCTGAGGATTCCTTGCCTAAGAGAACCCTATGAGATTCATGGGGTCGCCATGAGAGGAGACATGAAGGAACACACACACACCTTGGTCCCTTTCCCCCAAATGCTGCAGGCTAGAATTTCCAGTGAATGGGAAAAGGTGCCTTTTTGGATTGTCAGTCCCAGAATCCCCCAGCCAGCTGGGAGTGGCAGTCCCAAAAGAAGAACCTTCCCCAAGTCCCAAGCCCAGAAGGACTGCCAAAGAATATCAGGTGCTGTAGGCTGCATTTCAGAGGAAGGAACTGGCAAAATCACCTCTGAGGTTTCCTTGCCTAAGAAAATCCCATGAAATTAATGGGGTTACCATAAGTGGACAAGTAACTTGAAGGCACATACACACATCATCCCTAGGTTGCAGTTTTAGGTGTTGAAATATCTGGGCTGGGATAGTCCTGATCTGGCAACCCTCTTTAAATTAAGCTCATGTGTTTGTTTGCACTTTTGGCAGAGTATCTGGATGATGACCCTTTCCTTTCTCATAGGCATTTCCCCAGGTGAAATCCTGGCCCCCACTTTGTACCATGGCTACTACATCCGACCTCGGATTAACAAGCAGCTGGACCGAGGGATCTCAGAAGTCAACCTTAACGACCACAAATTCCAGGTGTTCCTCGACGTCTGCCATTTCACACCTGACGAGATTGCTGTCCGCACTGTGGACAACCTCCTGGAGGTGGTGGCTCAGCACCCACAGAAAGCTGACCGCCATGGCTTCATCGCCCGCGAGTTCACCCGGACCTACATCCTCCCCTTGGATGTTGACCCGCTCTTGGTGAAAGCCACGTTGACCCATGACGGCATCCTGTGCATCGAGGCTCTGCGGACGGGGAAAGAAGTGAAGGCCAAAATCAACGAGGTGAAAATCACGTGCCAAGAACCACCATCAGAGAAGGAAGGAAACTCAGAGGAGAAGAAGCAGGACTAAAACAGACTTCATCAAAGGCGGCTAGGGTAGATGGCTCTGCAGACAGACTTCTTTATGTCCACTGAGGGAAGGCCCACAGAGCCAGGTGCAAGGTGAGGGCATTGCCCTCTCAATAAGAATTCTGTTCCCCCAGAAGAAATGTCCCTTCATTCCCCCAAATTCTAGCACGGCAGAGGGTGAGGCACTGAAAATGATTCACACCTTGAGCTCTTCCGTTTGCTGTGTTCCCATTCCCTTGGTCATTTTGTCTTTCCTTTTTCCTGTCTAAATTCTATTTCTTTTCTGTTTATTACATTTTTATTGAACAATTTATCACAGAAATATTAACACAGAACAAACAAACAAGTAGACGATAAACACAATACAACCTATACCTAAAAATCTAATGACCCCATCTCCCCTTAAAAGACTTCCTACTATAATCTCCAGTTCCTTAATTCATTATTCATTGTTTCCACCTCTATTTTCTACTATTCTTCTTAATTAATCTAATTAGTTGTAATACTGTTAATAACATTCCCTGCCTACAATCTACAAAAGCAGAAAAAAAACACCCAAAATACTAATACTACTAATAATATAAAACCTACATAATGATATCAATAACAACAATAATAATCTTTATTTTATTTGTTAAACCCAATAACATAAGTATCCCCTCTTATATATATTAAAATCTTTTAATATATGCTATGAAAGGTTCCCTTGTTTTCATGAAGATTTCTAACAAATTTCCTCTTATAAGATTTGTCAGTTTGTCTAATTGTGCCATCTCCATCACCTTCTCCATCCAGTCCATGCATGTTGGAATTTGTTTGGATCTCCATTGTCTTGTGAAGACCAATCTTGCTGCAGTTACAAAATAATTTATTAAATTCTAAACTCTATTTCTAAACACTGGAGTGAAGTTTAATGGTAAGTTACTGCAATGCTAGAAGTTTGGAGACTGGTCCACTAAGAGCTAGGAGAGGCTGTAGTGGTTTGCTTTTGCCCAAGGGTGCATCCAGACTGATGCCTACTGGGGAGGGCAAAATTCTGCCCTTTCCTCTCTACTACCTAATTTAATGGAGTGCAAACTACTTTGAACTCAGATTGCAGCAATGGAAGTAGCCTAAGGAAAAAGAGGGCAAGTGGGCGGAATAGAGAAAAACTGGGACATTTTTTAAAAAGCACCTGAAAAAATGGGACAACAGAGAGTAATGGGGGCTGCTCGTGCCAGATCAGGATAGCTGGAGGGTATGATACATACCAGAGCTTGGAAAAATGAGCGGGTCTACTCGGATTGAGACTAAAAATGGGATTCAGGTATAAGCCAACTAGGTTTGCTCTGTAATCTTTTTTTTTTAATTGCCCCTTTAAAGTCTGGGCATAAACAGAGTATGCCCCTCTACTTGGGTAGGTGGGCACCCTTTGCTGCTTTTCTCATGTGTCAGAATGTGTTGGGTTGGTGTCAGGGGGGCAAAGGAGGGCAACCCCTTCCCCGCTCAATGAAATTTCCCTTCAGTTCCCAGATTTCCTGCATTGCAGTTGAGCATTTAGTACAGTTCAGGCATCACAACAAAAGGATGAGGTAGAATTCTGCAAAGTACTAACACTTCACAGACTTAGTGAAACATTGTACTGCACATGTACAAGAAAGCCTTTCTATGCATGTACGTTTGTATGTTACAGGACTTACCTTTGATGCATCTACAGCCATGCGTGTGAAAATTCACTTTCAAGTTTGACATGTGCTGACATCACACAGGTGCTCAATGCTTCATTGCAGAAAAGCAAATGTTGTAATCCTGGCGTTTGAAAAGTAAGATCATTGAAGAAATTTCAAGTGAAGAGTTTCTCTGAAAGTTTGCAAAGCAATCATGGCACATTAGATTCCTTGTTACTTTTGATTCCTTGTTACTCTTGTTTAGTTCACACAACTATTGTGCATGGGAAAAATGCTGTATTTTAAACCAATGTGCTTTTTTTTTTTTGAAGCTTCACAAATTAAAATTAAAATCATTAAATCACAATAATTGGGGTAGTACTCCCATGTTTTCAAAACAGCACAGTTGAACTTCATGACATGCGGGGTTGATGTTCAGGAAGGAGCTATTAAGGAGTTTGTGTTCTACCTGCATATCAAATAGAAGTATTGATTTCACTTAACCTTTAGCTGTTTATTTCTTTGTAAAATGAACATTTTGAATTATGTGTATTATGAATTATGAAGGGCCCATATGCAAACAACAACAGCAACGCGCCAGCATTGTTTGGCATCTCATTCAGATCTCTATAAAAATGAAAACTTCACAATCCTCAAATAGGAGACATCCCTTATAATAACCTGCAAGCCCAATTTGGGGTTGTTTTTGTCATTACGTATAGTGACCAAACCCAAGCCCTTCTGGTGCCCTCCATTTTTGTCTTTGCCCCTGCATGGCTTGATGTTGCAATGGACATGAGACGGAGAAAAGGACAGAGACTTATAATAACCCTGGAGTTTTGCAAGACTCCACATCATTGCAGTCTGGAACAGGGCAAAAGCCTCTTTCGTCTTGGATGTGTTGGATTAGTCACCCATATGTTGCCTTTGAATGCTGTAAAACCACAACTGAAAGTTAGCCACATCCACCAAACCACATCATTCTGAAGGCTCATTTAAAAAAAAAATAAAACAAAAACTCAGGGTATGGGAGCCACATGTCTGCAATGCTGGGTGCTGACTTTAACTCACATTGGGAACATTACTTGTTATCTCTGAGCAAGCTTGTCACTTCTATTGACATTAGTCTCCACAACAAACCTCTGAGGAAGGCTACTTTGATGGAGGACCAGAAATCGACTTAGGCTGTGGAGTATATTGTTACAGGGACGTTGTAAGTTTTGTGGAACAGCCAAGGGTGTAGCAGGGGCAGGCGAAATGAGGGCATTACCCCTCCTAAAGAAGGCTTCTGTCCCTCCAAATGGGATTTTCCTTCAGTCCCCAAAGGTCTAGCGGTTCAGTAGCTTAACATTTCAGCTGAGCATTTAGAAACACAGTTTAAACATCCCAAGAAAAGTGGTGGCAAAAGAGACCAAGGGAGTTTAAACACAACAAATAGAAAAGAGTTGTAGGTGTGAACGGTTTTCAGCTTCTCACTCTCTGCAATGCTAAAAATTTGGGGACTGAAGAGAAATTTAATTGTGGGGGACGGAATTCTTATTTGGGGACAAGCCCCCCACCATGGTTACACCCCTGGAAACAGAAGAAACCTGATATGTTGACATTATTCAATGCACTAGTTGATTATTACTATTTATAGAGCATTGGCTCCATAAATGCAAGGTACTGGATAGGCTGACATTAAAAGAAAAGAAAAATCTGTCCCAAAGAACCTTGCAATCTACATCGGGATAGAAGAAGAGGCAGCAGAGGAATGTGGAGGAGAGCAGAGGAAAAAAGTAGCCAAGGAAGAAGATGTAAAAGGGAGTGTTTTCAAGGGTTCTGCAAAACGGGCGGAGGAGGAAGCTTTTGGCAGCTTGAGGACTAAATGCAATTTCTAGTAAATTGGGGGATGTGGTGGGGGTAGAGAGAGAAGCAAAACTGAACAATAGGATCCAGATGCCTTCCAGATAGGGGTGGGGAACCTCAGGGCCAGGTGCTAAATCTGGCTCCCTATGGTCCCAATCCAGCCCAGTGAGGTTCCCCGGTGGGCCGTGCCTACCTTTCTCATGACACCATCACTGGGTGGGTATCTCCCAGGCTGAGAGAGTGTGGCTTGCCCAAGGTCACCCAGTGAGTTTCCATGGCATGAGCAGGGATTCAGTCCCTGGTCTCTCAGGGTCTTAGTCCTAAACTCAAATTATGCTGGCTCTGAGAGTGGTAGTCCAATTCCACCCCACCCAAGCTCTTAACACTCTGTATTCTGTACTTTGGACTACAAGCTACATCATTTGCAATAGAATTCCTAGATCTCAAGGCCTGGCCCTCCTTCTCCAGTTCTCAAGTCAAAGGGTAGGAATCACAGGGTGTGTTGGCAGATATATGTTGGGGGGAGAGGTATGGTGTGGTGTGGTGTGTGATTTTCTTATATGTTAGATATGGGAGAGAGAGGATTCCCCCCGCCTCTGCAGACCTCAGTCCTCAGGTAGGCACATAGAAGGAGAGGGACTTCATCAAGTATCCAGGTCCCAGGGCTTTAAATGTCATTACAAGCACCTTGAGTTTCGATGCAATTATTCCTCTAACACTTAATTAATAATAACAGAGGTTCAAGAAGTGACTGGCAAAGAAGAGGAAGCAAGGTGTATCTCCCCCCCTCTTTCTTTCTGGATGGGGTCCCAAGCCTGTGAGGAACCCAGAGCAATTGCACCAAGGAATCATTGATTATCTGGCCTTGCTCATCCGAGAGTCCAGAGAAGTGGGGAGGGAGGGTTGATTTTGGGCCCATAGGCCAGCAGAGAAAAGTCCTCAGACTTTTGTCAGCTAAGCACAAAAACTCACACTGCTGCAATTGTTAAGCCTGGGTGCCGAAATCCAGACTCTCTTTTATGCCTCTAGACACGTTATGAAAAGGGAATGCAGACTGGCAGCCAAGAATCGGCCGGCTGGGACAGTGTTTGGGGTGCCATTCTGTTTTTGTTAGTCAAGCTAGAGAGAGGAGAGAGAGAGGTGTGCAAAGATGGCACAGGTCCAGAGAGAGGGGCCAAAAGGAGCATCCCCGGAAAAACTAGATTTTATTTTATGGAAACTCCTCACAAATGCATATGCATAAGGCAAAGAAAGTATGAGATATTTCTGAAGTCCAATTCAGCTCAGGTGCTGTCTGCATAAGGAAAGGCTTGACTCTTCCTGATGGGTTGAGCAGGACCCCGAGGGGCTTACTCCTCCCTTGCAGACAGATAATCAGAGGAGGATCCGGGCAGTTTTTAACAGGTGCTGTGAGTCTGGAATAGTTACTTATTTATACACAGACACACACCCAATAATCCTTTTGACAGCACAGAACAGCTTTGAGGCTTGTGTCTCCCCCAGAACTTGGGGAAAGTTCTTTTTTTTCTTTTCTTTTTTTTTTTTGAGTTGCTGACTTCCAGAATGTATATCCCTTCATATCTCCCTCCCTCATAGTTTTGGGGGAAATTATTTTTGGGAGAGGGGTTGAAGACTTCCAGAACAGACTCCCCTTCATCTCTCCTTCAGAACTTGTTGAAAAAGGTTCTTTTTGGAGCTGACAACGTCCAGGAAGTACTCACCTTCATATTTCCTTCCAAAAATTTCCTTTTCTTTCCCTTTTTTTTTTAATTGATTTTTTTTTTTTTTGATTGATCCCCCAGCCTGATTCTGGGAATCATTAATCTAAAAAAAGAACTTTTTTTCAAAACCATTGTACATATTATAGTAGTCAAAAAATATATTACCCAAGTCTGTTCTTGGCCTTTGCTCATAAACCAACATCATGGCAGTTGGATTCTGGGAGTTCTAGTCCCCCAACTTGGGGAAGTAACTTTTGGGGGGACAACTTTTCTAAAAATTACCTTTTGGAGGAGGTGTCATTTGGGGGAGTTGTCAATCCATGGGGAGAGGTGGATAAGAAAATGATGATGATGATGATGATGATTCCCCCTCCCCACTTCAACTCGGGAACATAATTTTGGGAGGACTACAACAGCCAGTATGGAAGATACTGGGAATGGTCGCTCCCAGTTGGATTGGTTGGACTGCCAAGACACAAGACATGTTAGAATTGGATGTTTTAATATCTAAATTACACGATATACCTACAGGAAAATCTTTAGAGAATTATTTTTTTAAAGAATATTTTCAAGCCGTGAATACTTAAATCTGTGGATACCAAATCTGTGAATATGGAGGGACAACTGTTGTATGAACATAAAGAGTTTTTTGGAGTCAATCAGAAAGAAAGGGTTAACACAGGAAGGAAAAACTGGTAGAAAAAGGAAGAGTTACAACAAAGCCAAAGTGAAAATTGCTACTAGGTAAAATGAGATCAAAAAGGTCTGGAATAAGAATAACCTACTCCAATTGTGTCAAGAGGAAGTTACAAAAGTAGATTTATTGTCCACATGAAGAAGAGTATTAACTTAAACTGTATGTGTATACATATACATATATATACACACACACATACTGTATACACATATACACACACACACATATACATACAATGTTTATATTGTACATATGTTTGGATGGAAACTAATAATAAAAATAAAAATAAAGGTTGGATTGAAAGGTTCCTCTCGGCCAGCAGTGAGCCCCTGGCTATGCTGGGGGGGATGATGGGAGTTGCAGTTCTCCACACACACACACACACACACACACACACGGTTCTCTAGTTGTGGGGCATTGGAGAAGGCTGGTCCTTGGGTGCGCTCAGCCAACAATGGTCCCTGGCTATGCTGGCGGGGTGGGGGATGATGGGAGTTGCAGTTCTCCCACACACACGGTTCTCTAGTTGTGGGGCACTGGAGAAGCCTGGTCCTTGGGCGCGCTTGGCCACAATGGTCCCTGGCTATGCTGGTTGGGTGGGGTGGGGATGATGGGAGTTGCAGTTATCACCCACCCACCCACACACACACATGGTTCTCTAGTTATGGGGCATTGGAGAAACCTGGTCCTTGGATGTGCTGGTCCAGCAATGGTCCCTGGCTATGCTGGCGTGTTGGGGTGGGGATGATGGGAGTTGCAGTTCTCCCCCCACACACACACACATGGTTCTCTTGCTGTGGGGCATTGGAGAAGCCTGGTCCTTGGGCGCGCTGGTCCAGCAATGGTTCCTGGCTATGCTGGTGGGGTGGGGATGATGGGAGTTGCAGTTCTCCCCCCCCCCACACACACAAACGGTTCTCTACCTGTAGGGCATTGGAGAAGGCTGGTCCTTGGGCGCGCTGGTCCAGCAATGGTCCCTGGCTATGCTGGTGGGGTGGGGATGATGGGAGTTGCAGTTCCCCCACATGGTTCTCTAGTTGTGGGGCATTGGAGAAGGCTGGTCCTTGGGCGCGCTTGGCCAGCAATGGTCCCTGGCTCTGCTGGCGTGTTGGGGTGGGGAGGATGGGAGTTGCAGTTCTCCCCCCACGTGGTTCTCTAGTTGTGGGGCATTGGAGAAGCCTGGTCCTTGGGCGCGCTTGGCCACAATGGTCCCTGGCTATGCTGGTTGGGTGGGGTGGGGATGATGGGAGTTGCAGTTATCACACACACACACACACACACACACATGGTTCTCTAGTTATGGGGCACTGGAGAAACCTGGTCCTTGGATGTGCTGGTCCAGCAATGGTCCCTGGCTATGCTGGCGTGTTGGGGTGGGGATGATGGAAGTTGCAGTTCTCCCCCCCACACACACATGGTTCTCTTGCTGTGGGGCATTGGAGAAGCCTGGTCCTTGGGCGCGCTGGTCCAGCAATGGTTTCTGGCTATGCTTGTGGGGTGGGGATGATGGGAGTTGCAGTTCTCCCCCCCACACACACACACAAACGGTTCTCTAGCTGTGGGGCATTGGAGAAGCCTGGTCCTTGGGCGCGCTGGTCCAGCAATGGTCCCTGGCTATGCTGGTGGGGTGGGGATGATGGGAGTTGCAGTTCCCCCCACATGGTTCTCTAGTTGTGGGGCATTGGAGAAGGCTGGTCCTTGGGCGCGCTTGGCCAGCAATGGTCCCTGGCTCTGCTGGCGTGTTGGGGTGGGGAGGATGGGAGTTGCAGTTCTCCCCCCACGTGGTTCTCTAGTTGTGGGGCATTGGAGAAGCCTGGTCCTTGGGCGCGCTGGCCCAGCAGGTGGCACGCGAGGCGCGGCGGTCGGGCGGTCGGTGGGGCGGGGGCGGCGGCTGCTTTCGGTCTCCCTCCCTCCCTCCCTTCCCTGCCTGCCTCTCTTCCTGGCTGGCTGGCTGCTGGCGAGGGCGCAGCCTGACTCTCCGCCCGCCTCCCCTTCTCCTCCCGGGGCCGGTGGCGAGCAGGAAATGCGGCTCCCCTCCGCTGCCCGGCCGCCTCCCCAGCCATGGGCAACCGCTGCGCCGCCTGCTGTGCCGGCAACGACGGGTGAGTGGGGTCGGGCTTGGGGGCAGCAGGGCCGGTGTCAGGCACCCCCGGGGTCAGCAATGATCCCCCCATCATTGTGGGGCCCCCAATGGTAACCCTCCTCCTGCAAAAGCATCATTAGTAAGCCTCTGAATATCCTGTGGTGTGAATAGCTTAGGTTCAGTTACATTGACCTGAGATAAACATATGCCCCCCCAAAAGCATTGCAGGGGGTCCCATCATTGTGGGGGGCCCCCATAGTAACCCTCCTCCTGCAAAAACGTGATCAGTAATCATCTGAATAGCCTGTAACGTGAATAGCTTGGGTTGAGTTATACTGACCTGAAACAAATATATGGGACCCTCCAAATAAAGCATTGCAGGGGCCCCCATCATTGTGTGTGTGTGTGTGGTGTGTGGGCATAGTAATCCTCCTCGTGCAAAAATATTATTAGTAATCATTTGAATATCCTGTGGTGTGAATAGCTTAGGCTGAGTTACACTGACCTGAGACAAACATATGGCGCTCCCCAATTAAAGCATTGCAGGGGGCCCCATCATTGTGCCCCCCCATAGTAACCCTCCTCCTGCAAAAACATTATTAGTAATCATCTGAATATCCTGTAGTGTGAATAGCTTAGATTGAGTTACATTGACCTGAAACAAACATTGTACTTTATTATGATTTGTAGCACTTTTCCTATTGTACTCATCTTTTACGTATTTAATGGTGAAACCTGTTTTTTATTATCACTCTGGTCAATGACTGTAATAAAGGTTGGATTGCCAAGACAAAAAAGACATCTTAGAATTGGACGTTTTAACATCTAAATTACACGATATACCTAAATGAAAATCTTGAGCAAAATGGTTACCAATGTTGAGGTTATGGGGGGGGGGGGGAAAGGGGAGTAAGATATGACCCCATAAATGAGAAACTTCTAAGGCTATCTTCAACAGCCCTGCTCAGATCTTGCAGACTCAGGGCCATGACTTCCTTGATTGAGTCCATCCAGTCCTCTTCTACTGCCTTCTACTTTCCCAAGCATGATTGTCTTTTCTGGTGAGTCCTGTCTTCTCATGATATGTCCAAAGTACGACAGCCTCAGTTTTGTCACCTTGACTTCTAGGGAGACTTCAGGCTTGATTTCCTCTAGGACCCATTGATTTATCTTTTTAGCAGCCCACAGTATCCATAGAACTCTTCTCCAGCAGCACATCTCAAATGAGTTGATTTTCTCCTTATCAGCTTTCCTCACTGTCCAACTTTCACAACCATACATAGAAACAGGAAATATGATGTCGTGGACAATCCTAATTTTAGTACTCAATGTGATATCTTGACACTTCCGGATCTTGTTGAGTTCCTTCAGAGCTGCCCTTCCAAGTCCTAGCCTTCTTCTGATTTCTTGACTGCAGTCTCCATTCTGATTAATGGCTGACCCACAGTATGAAAAAAAGATGGGATCCCATATTAAACATTTTAAAAATAAAAATAAAAAAATCCTGGTTTTCCAAACCAGAAGATTTCTGGTCACTTTCGTTTTTGGTTTCTTGCCAGCTCACGCAGTCCGGATGGTCCCAGAAACAGAATGTTGATCCCTCCTGCCCATTACTATCGCCAACCCCTCTGTTCTAACAAAATCCTGGTTTTCTTTTGGATTTCCTGTGATGATGATGATGATGATGATGATGGGTCATACCTGAGCAGAGAAATAGCAATGTCTAGCAGAGAAGAGACAGGAAGTTCATGTCCCAGTCAGCTGGTAAAGTTGTCTAGATTTGGAGAAGTAAGAAGTTTCAGGGTTTGGGAAAGTTCTTTTCTGGACTGAAAGTTCTTTTTGAAAGCTGGCTGGGGGATTCTGGGAATTGTAGTCTAAAAATGTTTATGAGCTCATGTTAAATCCTAAATAGGATGCTATATGCCCTATCCCGTTTTCGCAATGTCCCACCTTGCCATCCTCAATTATGGACCATGGACACCTGGAACTTCCAGGGCTACTTACAGTTGCCCCCCACCCCAAGGGATATGTTCCCAGACTTGTTTTATTTTTTAATTTAATTTATATGCCACCTTTCTCCAGAGTGGGACCCAAGGCAGGTAATAGAGGACCCTATCAAAATAAAAGACTTCCAGAACAAATATACCATAGAGTTGAGTTGGAGGACCTAATAATTCCTAGAGAGGAAATCTCTCTAGGCATTGTCCAGCATGACTCCATGGTATGTGTCCCTATTTTTTTCAGCCACAGATAACTGAAACCACAGACATTGGTTCCACAGATACAGGGGCGACCTGTAATTAGCAAATGAGTACTGGTCAAGTAACAACAGGAGTTCAGGATCAAAATGGCACCACAACAGTGCAACTCTGTTAATCGTAGACTCCAAGGATCTAATGGTCTCATGGGAGCTGACCTCTTTAGATGGCAACGTGTCTTATTTTGACAGCTTCAAAGGAGGGCGAGCCAATCCAGCTATGTTTGGGGGATCTCCAGCTATGTTTGGGGCTCTGGCCCACAGTTCTATCCTGTAGGCACTATGGATTTGCAGGTCCCAATTCTTTGGCATTGTCATCACATTCCTAAACAAAGTGCCTGCGCTGAGGATGGCTCTTTCTGCCCAGACTTCTGGCTGTCTATCATTCCTTTTTCCTTCTTTTTGTCTTTCCTTCCTTTCCTCCTTTTCTTCCCAGTGACAACTTGTGGCTTCCATGCCAGCAGAGTGGCAAATATGCTCTGGGTTTCAGTCTGAACTTTAGAAGAGCTACCCAAGGTGCTGTTTGAACCTACAGATCACCCCGCTGGTAAGTCCGTTCCTGGACTTACCCTTTATAAGTAAAATCGTGGATAATTGCAAACCCTATTAAAATAAAGGACTTCTAGTACAAGCATACCATAAAGTTGCATTGGAGAACCTAGTGATTCCTAGAGAGGACATCTCTTTAGGCATTTTTCAGCATGACTCTATAGTATGTGTCCCTATTTTTTTCAGCCATGGATAACTGAAACAGTGGATATCGGATATTGGTTCCGCAAATACGGGGTGTGCAACCTGTATTTGGGTTGCTAGGGTTCAGCACCTTGGACAGTGCCTCTAAAGTCAAGACTAAAGCCCAGAATAGATTCACTATCCTACTACAAGGAATTCCAGAAACTACATATCCCAAGATTCCCAAGGAGCTATCCAAGGTCCTGAACTTATTCTCCCTGCCCCAGATTCAGCACCTATAGAGTTGTAGTCCCAAAAAGGGGGAGTTTTCCACATGCTTGTCTGAGTTGGGAAACACTGGTCTCCACATTAATTACCATACTAGATGAAAGAGTTTGCAGACAGTTGTATTCCCCCAGCCATGCTTTCATCAAAGCGCTATTGTGCTAATTTATTTTGAATTGCAAACAGAGAAGGAGTGGCTCTCTGAAGGAGAAAGGAGAGCTTTGGGAGTTAGGGAGAGCATTGACAAGAAAGTGCAAAACCAGCATATTCTCTCTCCTATGTGTATGTGTGCCTTCAAGTTGCCTGTCAACATATGGCATCCCCATGAATTTCATAGTGTTTTCTTAGGCAAGGAATCCTCAGAGGTAGTTTTGCCAGTTCCTTCCCCTGAAATAGAGCCTACAGCATCTGATATTTGTTGGTGGTCTCCCATCCAAGTACTAATTTGGACTGACCCTGCTTAGCTTCCATGGCCAGACATGATCTGGTCCATTTAGGATTTTCAGGGCGGACATAAATACGCCAGGGTGGCTGGACACATACATTCACTTTAACACACTCTCCACTCTCTCCCTCTTCCACCTTCTATGTCATCAATCCATACCTTGATATGGGATATTAGAGCTTTCAGGGTACATTAGCATCCATTTTCATTATTGCAAATAAAAATTGAAAGTAAAGAGTTGCGCATTTGCAGGTTCTTGTGTGAATGAGTGTGCACACATATACTCACATCTCAGGTTAGTGAAACTTTAGCCCAAACTTTAAAGAAGCTGTCCCTCCAAATAGGCTCAGCACCTTTGATAGTTCCCTTAAAGTTCGGACTAAAACCCAGAGTAGATTCATCAGCCCTACTGTCATGGGAGCCACCAAGTAGGCCGGGAGGTAGTATAGCAATGCTTTCAAACATTGAAACCCTCCTCTCTCCTGTGTCTTCCTATGGTATAGCCCAGCCTGTGGGTGACCACTGGGTTTGTTGCTGAATGCTCAAACTGGCCATTGTAACATAAAGAACTTTACATGGCCTGCATGCAGTGAAACCAGCAACCAGCTGTGGTTGAGACCAGCAGTGTTCCAGCTGTGGAAACAGTGGTCACACCAGGAAAAATAAACTAAACTAAACAAGGTGTGTATCTTGCATGCGACTCAGGGTAGAAGTTTGTCTCAAAGGGTGAGCTCTACTGAGAACATTTTGTATTTCAGTGTGGAAAGGAGCAGCCAGACTTTTGCCTGTGCTTGTCCATTCTAATTTGAGCGAATCCACCTGAGGCTGGGAGAGACCAGCGATCTTCTGAGCTGGGGATTAGCCTACAGACAGACTTAGAATAGCCATTGCCTGTGGACGGCTTGTTGAGGGGAAAAGAATTGCTCTCTCTCTGCCCTGCCATCCAATACAAGGGGAAGGCAGCTTGGGAAAACTGATACAGGGCATTTATTCTTTAGGAAAACAGGCTGGGGTGGGATGGAGAGAGGAATACCAGTGATGATATTTAAAGCCAGGCTATTTTAATTGCATGGCACAGCCTTGGAGGAAAAGAATGCACTAAGGTTGGTGTGGAGAAATGGGCAAAGCAAGCTGTTGGGGGAATCCTTTATGCTCTCCATCTCCTCCCCCTTTGTTATGGAGGTGTCGTATGTGGAATACGTCCTGTCCTTTCTCTCAGGACCAGATCTGGGAGTGTGCTTGTTGGACAGTGTTTTGGGGTTCCCCCAGCCCCTTTGGCTTTGGAAAAGAGGGAAGGGAGCATGTTACAACAGTCGAGTGTTTGTTTCTGCCCAAGGTCAGGGTGTTGCCAAGCGTGGCTCCCAGCCCAGCGACAGTGGTTGGCATTTCCAAGCCCTTTCCACAGAAAAAGGAGTTTAGGGATGGGCAACAGCCTCCCTGCCCTCTTGCCTCCTTCCTCCCTGGCCAAACCCCTGCCGTCTCGTTCTGCCCCTTGGTGTTTTTCCAGATGCTGTTAGGGGGAAAGAGCTGTATCTTTTAGGTTGGAAAATTCTTTTTGCTATGTGGACTTTGCCGTTCTTGTTGCTAGGTTAACCTTCCCGCACTAAGGGCTTGTCTAAATGGGATATTTACCCTGGCTTTCTCCCAGCTTGGAGTCTTGCAGTTCAAACAACGCAGGGATCTTGCCCCATTTTGCCTTTGGGCAGTCCTGATGATGTCCGAGGCAGAGCTGGGGTGAAGCCGGGGTGAGCCCTTTTTTAAAAATAAAACACCCAGGAAAACCTGTGTTATGTGGGAAAACCTGGATGGCTCCAGCATGGAAATGCAGGAATCCATACCTGCACTCCGGCCTTTGTCTCTGGACTCTGCTGCCACCACTGGTGTCATTCTGCAGCCAGGAAGGAGGCCCCCAACACATGATCCTAAGGCTTGTCTAGACCTGCCAGAATACAGTGGCTTCCAACTGGTATATTCTGGCCCCGGAGGTGGAAGCCAGTGTATTCTGGCAGGTCTAGACAAGCCTTAGGATTAAAAACAAAGCTTATAGGTGTGTCCACACTGCACAATTAAAGCAGTTGGATACCATGTTAATTGCATAAGATGGATACCATGGCACCATCCTATGGAATTCTGGAAGCTGTTATTTGTTGACAGCTATAGAATTCTCCACTGGAGAGTTCAATGCTTGCCTAAAGAGAACGCTAAAGTGTCTCCTAACCAAACTACAAATCCCAAGATTCTTTAGGAAGAAGTCAAGGCAGTTGAAGTTACAGTACTGTATATCAAAATGTGATAACAGTACAGTGTGTTTTCCTCCCAAATTGGGGGAGTGTTGCAATACTTTCTTACCCCACTGAGGATAAGAAGTAAGGATTAGGTTTAGGAATCGGATCAGAGCAAAATGTACACCTCTTGGATTTATTGACTTTAATAAGAATTCTATTGTCCCCCAAATGGAAGCAATTCTGATCTCTTGCCCCACAAGTGGAGCCAACCCACAGACAGCCTGAATGCAGTGTTTCTGCTTTGTATCAATATGATTCCCATCAATATGGGATTTATTTATTTATTTATTTTTGACCCAGTCTGTTACATTGGCTGGGGGAAAGCTGCAAGTTTTTTGGATGGGTCATTTTCATTTCATTTTATTTCGTTTTTATTTCATATACTGTATTTTGTGTCTGAGGAAGCAGATGAAATTTGAGGGAATTGTTTACAGCTGCTACAGTGTAGCAGAAGGCAAAGACCCTGTTTGGATTCTGCAAGAAAATGTGACTCCGAGGCTGTGGGATCCTTTTGGTGATTTATGCTGACATCACAAGGGCCGACCCTAGTGCAAGCAATTTCTCATATATTCTGCAAGGAGGTGTTGAGAGACTCCTTACACAATACTTTCTCCTTGGCTGCAGGATGGGAGCTGGATGGTGCTTGCATGCAGCTCTGCCCCTCCAACCCAAACAATCAATGATTGGCTGCAAGGTGCCTCCAGGAGGCGTGGGGGGCATTTTGCCCTGTTTTTAGCCCCACCTTCCCTGGCCCAAGAGAGGCCTTTTTTAACAATAGGAAATGTGTGGAAGTCATTTCCAGTTCAATTACTGTTTTCAAAAATTCCTCTTTTGGGCCTAGATTGGTCTGCCCCCCCCCCCTTACCAATGTGGCAAAATGCTCCCCATGCCCCCTAGAGGGTATTGGGAGTCATTTGCAGGCAATTTTAAAACAATTTTTTAACCTCTGAAGACAAAAAAACAAGAAACAAAAAACAAAAAAACCCCACACACTGTAATGCAAAAGGGCTCGTGGGGATGCTTCAGAAATGATGTTTCCGTTTCTGAGCTCCAGGTAGAAATCAGACTTCTTGAAAAACACAGTTCATAGAATCATAGAATCATAGAATTGCAGAGTTGGAAGAGACCACGAGGGCCATCCAGTCCAACCCCCTGCCACGCAGGAAATCACAATCAAAGCATCCCCGACAGATGGCAATCCAGCCTCTGTTTAAAGACCTCCAAGGAAGGAGACCCCACCACGCTCCGAGGGCGTGCGTTCCACTGCCGAACAGCTCTTACTGTCAAAAAGTTCCTCCTAATGTTGAGGTGGGATTTCTGTTCCTGGAGCTTGCATCCATTGCTCCGTGTTCCAGTCTCTGGAGCAGGAGAAAACAAGTCTGCTCCATCCTCAACGTGACACCCTTCAAATACTTACACTGGGCTATCATATCACCTCTTAACCGTCTTTTTTCCAGGCTAAACATACCCAGCTCCCTAAGTCTCTCCTCATAAGGCATTGTTTCCAGACCTTTCACCATTTTAGTTGCCCTTCTCTGGACACGCTCCAATTTGTCAATATCCTTTTTGAATTGTGGTGCCCAGAACTGGACACAGTATTCTAGGTGAGGTCTGACCAAGGCAGAATAGAGCGGCACTATTACTTCCCTTCCAGTTGCGGGCTGCATCTGCACTGCAGAAACAATCCAGTTTGACACCACTTTAGCTGCCATGACTCAGTGCTATGGAATTCTGGGATTTGTAGTTTTGTGAGATACGGAGCCTTCTCTGTCAGAGCGCTCTGGTTCTGCAACAAACTACAAATCCCAGGATTCCATAGCATTGAGCCATAACAGTTAAAGCAGTGTCAGACTGGATTAGTTCTGCAGTGCGGATGCAGCCATATTGCAAGCACTAGGGTACTCCATTCTGAATCTGATATCCCACCTTTCTTCTTCCCACCAAACACATTAATTTCACACTTGATCCCAAGATCTGTTCCCAGGCCCTCAGTTTATGGAGCAGAGTAGAAGGGTCTGAATTGTCCCACCTAGGAATGGCCTAGCACCCCAATTCTGAATATTTGGAGCTGAAAAGATCATTTCAGAGGTGGGGGAAAAAAACCCCAATAAGCCTTCAGAAGCCAAAACCAATAAGCAGGAAAGCCAGCTGGGCTGCTCATGAAAAATACTTTCCACTGAAAAACAAGGGAGGGCAAAGTTGGTAGAGAAATAAACAGAACAAAGCCATTCAGGCTTGTAGGGGCTTGGGGAAGCCAACTGCTGTGGAACTTTCTGCTTGTGTTTACGACCTTAGCCTTTATCACTAGGGTGGGCAAAGGGTGGGCCCCTGTTCCTTTATATTGGACCCCATCCATCAGTTTTATTATTAAACTTAGGATGGTTACTCTCTTGGATTACACCTCCCGGAATCTCCCATGCGCTGTGATTATAAGTAGACATTCAGTGCACCCTTGAAAGATCTACTGTGTGACCACTGTTGATTGTGTCGGTCTGAGTGTGAAGCAAAGGATACACAATGTGCACTGAAACACAAGAGTGGCAAATTGTAATTCTGTTTCTGAAGTTCAGAGGCTGGTGCTGGTCTTTGTGTGTCACACTCATAGAACACAAGCTTCAGGATTAATCAGAAAGCTTTATGGCCAGAAATCCCGGAAGCATACAACACAGTAGAAAGTCATTGCTGAGACTGAGAACCCAATGGACACACTCTAAGTTAAAAGCATTTTACAATCAAGAAAATCTGATGGGCGACATAACTATTGGTTGCCCATCATCCACTGACACAAGCATTCCTTAAATCGAAAGTTAATATCTTCCCAACGTCTCTAACCTTACAACTAAAACTGTTACTTGGAGATCCCTTGTTATCTCCTTTCCCAAGCAAGGCCCAAACAGTTACACATACGTCATTTCACCCCTACACAAACTGCTATGCACACTCTACACCAAGGCCACCGGGGAACTAATGTATATGGCAGGAGCAAAAGGGACTAATCCTGACATCATGTGGCAAAGATGGTACCACTGGTACACAAAAGGAAGATTAGGGCAACGCTGGGGTTTGCATAAGTTACAATAAAATCTTTAGAAATTAAGAAATATCCCAATAATGCTTGAGCGTATTTGGTGATCATGGAACTGACTGATTGTTTTGTGGGGGTGAGAACACCGAAAACTAGGTGACAAGAAATGGATGCCAGAGTTAGGAAAAGTTCCTTTTTTGGACTATACTTCCCATAAACCCATAATCAGCATTCTGTGAATTGTAGTCCAAAAGGGCATTTTCTATGTTCTGATCTGAATTGTTTATACAATTCATAACAGTTAAATAACTGAAATAATTAATAACAGTTAAATCTATTCACCACACACAAATCCCTATGTAGGCAAAAACACACCATACATGCACAAGAGAGAGGTAACTACCAGGATGGTGGCACACCAAGGTTTCAGATTAAGGACAAAAATTCTTTTAGGAAAAAAAAAAATCTCTAAGCAGGGGAGAAAAACACCCTAAAGATGAGGACTGAACGTTCTCAGTGGGTACGGGCGGCTGACCAAGTCTGGGGATGGAAAACTAGGTGGGAGGAGGAAATAAGACGGAATGGCTAGAAATACAAACAGGAGTACACAAAATCATAACATTTCATTGCAGGTCCTGCTTGTAAGTATTAATATTTATAAAGTAGTAAAGTGCCATCAAAAGGATTCAGATCATCTGAGTTTCATGCACCCCTCTCTCCCCACTTTCACTTTAGGAACTGTCCTTCACCATTCAAGAGAAAAAAAGGAAAACCAGGTAAGTAATGCATGCCAACCCCAAGTCTGTTTGTTTACAGTGTATGGTTGTAAGTGGGAATCTGTATCTGGAACATCCTTGAATGCAGACTCTGGAAACGTTACTTTTCTGGACCACATCTCTCAGAATTGCCCATCCAGGATGGTCACTTGTAGTCTGTCTGTCTGAATGTTATAGGCCCCCTCCAAAAGTGCTGCAGTCACAAAAATAAAAACAACAACAACATAGAAGTGTTGCAGTCGAAAAAAGCAAAAACACAGATATGTTGCAGTCCCAAAACCTAGTTTCCTGAGTTCTGCATTAGATTCTGCCTTTGGTAATGGCAAATCAGTTCCATTTCAGAAGCTCCTGTACCTGTAATGGTTTGATAGAAGAGGGAATTTCAGCAAGTATTGCTTATCATGCAAACAGATAACAAGCAGCACTTACTGAAATTCCCTCTTCTAAACAACCATCATAAGTATAGGAGTCTTCCCCCAGTATTCACACTGACAACCCCAAGACATGTATGTATGTATGTATCTCTACATGTATGTAGAGATGGATGTGTTATATCTGTTCTGGGATGCATCCCCATAGGGATGCTGGAACATCTTAAATCAGACTGTCTGCTTAGAGACGGGAAAGCATCCTTAAAAATAAAACAGGTGCCCAGAGCAATAACCAGAAAAGCTACCTTGGTGCCCAGCATGGACCTAGCCTCTGCAAAACATGTTCCATGACCAAAAAAAGAAGAAGCAAAGTTTGCAGATAAATAAACATAATGTTCCAAAGGGTTTCTTGGAGGGCTTGAAAGGAAAGCTGTGTCCTTGCTTTGCTTCTGCTGGGCATTTCCATGGGCACTGAGGGCCATTGTACCCTACCCCAGAGTTTTGTGGGAACTGTTCAGATCTGGGCATTCCCAAGGCAGGGAGGGAGGGAAGGAAGGAGTCATGCACTCACTTGTGGATTTACTGGGTTAAACATTTACAAAAGGTCACAACAAGGGGCATTCATGCTCTCAGCACAGGATCCCTCTGGCCTCAGACAAGCAAGTTGTAATAACTGAAGGCCATGCACATTTTCATAACAAATTAAGAAGAGGCTCAGCCAAGGACTGCTGTTTGAAAGCCCACAACCTGAGGCCCTTTGTCTATTATTCAAACAACTGGATTTTGCAGCTTCCTGTAGTTGTGGAAATTATATATTTTTTACATTTTCTTATTCCTTTTTCACAAATAATAAAGTATCTGGATTTGTGGAGTAGTCTGTTCCCATATGTATGTAGTATTGAGATGGGAACTGTGAGGCCCTCCAGGTGTTGCTGAACTGCAACTCCCAGCCATCCTAGTCAGCATTGTCAGTGGTGAGGAATGTTGGGAGTTGCAGTCCAAGAACATCTGGAAGGTTAAACAATTTATGCCCCTGATGGAGTGGGCAAAGGTATTGTGGTCCACATGAATTGGTCCTTCTACTTAAGGAAGCCTCTTAGAAACTTCATTGTGGCGACACATTTTCAGAAGCTTTTCCAAATAATGAGATCTAGAAACTTGCTTTTAAAAAAACGTTCACATTCTTAAGCCGCTACAGCAAATATCATGTTCCATTTTAGCTTATAGTTCCTTTCCTGATTTAGGACCAGCAATGTTATTTCCCAAATTACCAGCTGTTTCTTCTACAGGTACCAGAATCAGTAAGCAGAGCATACAGCACCCAGAGAGCAAAAAGGTAAACTCCGTCCCAAGAGATTGAATGGCCGTTGCAAAAGGTTGCTTTCAGCTTGAAGGGGAACAGTGAACTACTGTACTGATGCCATGCTGCCTTAGCAACATATCCCCTGAAATCTTCAGCTCAAGGGTTTTCATAAACCTTAGTAGACCAGTCTTTCAGCCTTCCTCTCAGCCCTATTTCATGTATGTGAAGCGGCCACATCAGTGTCTATGACTAGCAACTGTATTGGAACAACCTTATGAGCCTGGTCTCTTTTCTACCTATTTGGTTCAGTCAATTTTTAACTTCACCACTACATTGCATCTGCTTTGGCTCCTTCATTGTTTTTAAAAAAGAAGCCACTACCATACCCTCCAACTGTCCCAATTTGGCATGGACAGTCCTGATTAATCCTGCCACCCCATTTCTTCATCTGCTTTTAAAAAGTCCCAAGTTTCTTTCTCTTCATCCTATTTCCCTCCTTTGTCCTCAGCAAACTTCAGTTGCTGCAAACTTGAGCTCAAAGTGCAAAAACACTTTGTACTCAATTAACACAGCAGGGAGGAGAGGAAAGGAGGGTGAATTATCTTGTCCTTCCCAGTAGGCTCAGGCAAAAGCAAACTGCTGCAGCCTCTCCTAGCTTGTCTGTTCATCCTCATTCATAATTTTGGCCATCTTGACCACATTCTGACATTGCTTGGCCACACGTGTCCTGGTTTTCGTCTGTGGAATGGTGGAGGGTCTGCACTGTACTATACCCTGTTCTTAGTGCATTAACCTTAATGCTTTTGTTGTGTAAACTGCTGCTATCGACTTCAAATTATGGCAACCCGTGTGAATGAGAGACCTCCAAGTCACCCTATCATCAACAGCCTGCTCAGGTCTATGGTCTAAATCTTCTTGTGAGACTCATCTAGAGTAGACCCATTGCATCAATGGGATTTATCAGTGGATTGATTTAGCATTCATCAGTTGATTCAGTGTGTCCTCTGTAGTTGGGAGTAATCAATAAGCTTGGAAAAATAAACTTGTGGCCAGGCTGACTAGGGAATTCTGGGAGTTGCAATACCAATCCCCCCCCCATGTTTTCACACCTCTAGTTGTATCTGTAATTCTGATGTCATTAGCAGTTGTGAATGTATTACCACAGGCTGATAGATTAGCAGTTTGAATGAGTAACTACAGGGTGATAGATTAGCAACTGTGAATGCAAGATGATAGTTTAGACTAAGATTCTAGAATATTATCATGCAGGAAATAGACAAAATCTACAAAAATTTATGCTGCAACTTCTTTCTCTCAGTTACTCTCAAAGGTGCTACAAAATCCCCTTGCTTACTGATATTCCAGACTAACACAGCTTTGTCTTTGAATTCTAGAATAGTAACAAGTAACTTTTCCAAGACATTTTAGCTACATTTCTGATTGTCATTAATTCTTGTGAACTGTGAATTAATAGATTAGTCACTATGAATGCATAATGAAAATGTGATAGATTATAACAGTGGCTCTTAATCTTTTCTTTACCAGAGACCCCCTTTAAATATATTTTGTTGCTGCAGACTCCCAAGACTTAACTCAAAACGATAATGATGATGATGATGATGATGATATTACACCATCCATTAAATCTTCCCTCAGAGGCATTGGAGGGGGAGGGAAGACTTTCTCCTGCTTCTTCCTTCAAGATTGTGGCTGGAGCGGATTGAATGGCAATGTGCAGGCCAAGCCAGCCAGCCAGCCTTTGCCTTGGCTCCTGTCATATGGCCCCTCCACTGTGGGGAGGAGGGGGGCCAAGCACCCTTCAAGCCTTCACTGACCCCCTGTGAGGACATTGTGGCTCCTGGGGGTCCCCAGACCACAGGTTAAGCACTACTGGATTAGAATATCTATCAGCCTCTCATTATACCATCACAATAATTAACGGCACCAGAATTGCAGGTACAACCAGATCTTGGAAAAGTTACTTTTTTGGACTGCCGTTCAGAACCCAGAGTACTTAAACTAAAACCACCCAAGAGTTTGTTAACATCCCTCAGCTCTTGTATTCCTATCTCCCTTTTGCTAGAAAGATAGATGAGATTCGGTGTGAGAAAATAATTTCCCCAACTAACTTTGCTCCATGTTAATGAATGAAATGGCCGACTTCCCGCCCCACCAACCGTCCTGATTTGCCAGGGACAGTCCCAATTAATCCTCTGCTGTCTTACTGTCTCAGCTGCATTTAACATGTCCCACTTTCTCTCTCCTCCTCCTCCTTTCTGTGTTTGCCTTTAGCTTACTTCACTTGCTGCAAACTGAATTAAAAGCGCAGAAGTAGTTTGTACTCAATTAACTAAGGGGGGGAAGAGAGGAAGGGGCAGAGTCTCACCTTTGCTGGTAGGGTCAGGCAAAAGCAAACAGCTGCAGCCTCTGCTAGCTTGTCTGTTGTTTAATAACTGTTGCCTTCTTAACCACACTTCCATGTTGCTTGGCTAAAGGTATCCTGATTTTCATCTGTGAAACATTGGAGGGTATGAAATGGGACTGCCAGATAGATTTTCCTCATTTTGTACTAACATTTCTGGGGACTGGACCTAATTGCAGTGACATTACTTTTTAATTTTTATCTCCCTCTTTCTGAAAAGGGTTTCGATGTAGCTCCAGTTTATGACGAAGTGTCTGAGCTCCCCATTTACGCCACCGTGAACAAACCCAAGCCCACGAAGCGTGATGACAGCAGCGTGCATTATGCCGACATCCAGGTGTTCAGCAAAATCCGGGAGCGTTCAGCTGAAGAGGTGAAAAGCCTCCAGACCCAGAATGCCACAGAGTATGCCACCCTCAATTTCCCCCGCGTTACCCCAAAGTATGACAGCAAGAACGGAACGCTTGTGTAACTGCAGGAACCTTTCCTGGCTGCTCTTGGCATCAAAAGTCTGTGAAGACAGGCGTTTTGAATTTCATGACTGATGTCCTGATAAGCTCAGCATTCTCAGTGCCTGAGACCTTTGTCTTTTGGAGAACATTGTTTTAACAGGAGCCAAAACCTTTCTTCAGGTGTGCCAAGAAAACGACTTATTTGGTTGAGATAACCAGAGATATATGTGGGGAAAATGGCGTCTCTCCTGCATGTCTCTTTACAGTATGTTGAGACCAAGGTACGAGATGAAGTGGACACAACTGGAAGTTGTGGAGTAAAGACTACTGATATTTGTGAGAGACTTCTTTCTTTACAAAACCAATTGTTGCTGGCTTCCATTACCGCATTAAGGTTATTCATTATGACGTTACGGCTGGAGAGTACCAGTCAGGAAATAATGTGAGAGTGATTGACTTTTTAAAAGTAAACAGGTACTCAAATAATCTAAAATGTGACTGCAAGAGATTGTGGGTCAGAGTCAACAAGGAGCATTTTTGTCTGAGTTATCCTTAGCTCAATGATACAATCCCATCCACATCTAGAGGATTATTTTTATGGGAAAGCTATGCAGTGTCAAATCATTTGTTTGTAGGAAGTTTGGAGCATATCTCTTCCTTCCTGAAAGACAGTGGTAGAAATTCATTTTGTCCAATTTAAGAAGGCGATTTAATTTTTGGCAGCTTAGTCCCTGTTGCCACCTGTGGCAAAGTGTCAACCGCTGTATCCACAGATTCAGTATCCACAGTTTCACTTATCCATATCCAAACAAATATGTTCTCTGTAGGCATTTCTAGGTCCTCCAATATGATTCTATGGTCAACTTCTGGTGTTCGTCCCATTGAAAATAACAGCGTTCCCTATTATTCACGGTTTCAGGTATCCACGGGTATGTGTGTCATAGAACGTATCCCCTGCAGGTATCGGGGTCAACCAGTATGTTTCCCCCCCTGACATTAGCACCAGTCAGTAAAGAATATAAGTGGTATATATTATACCATGTCAATGTAGGACTGATTGAAAAAAAGCAAAAAAAAAAAAAAAAAATTCGGTTCCCCTACCCCAACGTGTGCTTTATGCTGTTTTTGAAGCAGAATGGCCACCACAAGGTGATTTTTCCCTATCCTTTTTCAACGCAGGTACATTGTCTTCTGACAGTATTGAGGCAAAATGGCAGTTTTCCCTACCCTAAGTTTAGCTTATTCTGCCAGGGCTTTTCAGTTGCCATATGGATCCTTGTAAATTGGCCTGGTCAGTTTTAGGGAAAGAAGCAGGAGGCAGCCTTCAAAGAAAGCACAGACGTGGGTGTTAACAATCAGGATTACTGACTTAACTTGAAAAAAATTAGGAATAGCTATGTTGCTCTGTAAGTATAAACACAACCCAGAGTAGAGTAATACCTTTCTTAGGATCAAGCGAAACATCCTAAAAGCATGTGAGTTTTTAAGTTGTCCAGAAGTCTTCACCAGGCTAAAAAGAAGAAACGGAAAAGGCCAACAATCAGGCCAGGCGTTGTGGTCATTGTCTCTTACAACTAAACTGAGGACTCTTCCAGACAGAGTTAAAGAAGCCTGATTCAGTATAGCTCTTTGGGGTTTACCAGATTTTGCTGGTTGTTGTCTCTGCATCCACTGGTTCCATTCTTTTAGGGGCTGATTGTAGCAATTTCTTGGATCTGCAGTGGGGCTTTTCCAAGCTGAGGCATGGTTTGCTGAGGTGATCCTATGGTTTGAAGAGCAAATTTTCTCCTTGTTTAATTTCCTCCACCCCCCCCTCAGAATTATAGTATTCTAGTGCAAAACTGCCATTTTACTGATGTACTATCACTGTAAGGAAGGGGAAGGAGAGGAGGAGGAGAAGACTTTTCTCTTCTGCTGTGTCTTGGAATTAAAAATAAACCCACTGGAGGGTGGGAATAAAATGCAACCCCTAATGTTGGGAATTACCAGAAAATCGTTTGGGACAACAGAAATGTAATTTGGATACAGTATTTTAAAAATCCTGAGAACTACTTCAATAAATACTGCAACCTCCCAACACATTGGAAGGTGCTCTAAGCCTTAAGATGATAATGCTGACCAGTGGAATAAGCATTAGGAGGGCTGGTATCAGGTTATAGGCTCAATAGCTATACTGGGTGGCTGAAATTCAGAGTACTGTCTAGCTCAGGTGGGCAAATTTGGTTGGGACAGAGGCCAATTTTTATTCCCATGGTGGGATTGCACTACTATGTTTTTGTCTGAAAATTTGGGAGATAATGCCTGGAAGGTTTTGGGGAGTTGTAGTCCAAAAAATAAACCCTTCCATGCCTTGCTGGCTGAGAGATTCTGGAAAAGGAACATCTGAGATCCTGGATCAAGGAGACAGAACCTCACTTTACACTCCTTGAGTTTCAGAAGACCACCTTGTTAGTGAATTGCAATGTGAAATTTGCATTTACGTGCATCCATGCACATAATCATCTTGAAGTTAATATTGTTATGTTGCATTGAACGCAAATGTCCAACTGATTCAGTAGGGGAATGAATGCATGTGTAAGGCTACAACAAAATTCTGGCTGAACTTTTCCATGCTCTACTCCAAACCCTAAAGCCTGCATGTTTTTGTTACTCACGAGCCATTTTGCTTACAAAAAGAAATAACAAGTTCTCAGGACAACATCCTCCCCCCTCTATAAAGCTAACCTCACCAACTCTTGTGGCTTCAAGTGGACTCTGATATATGGTGACTTTATCCTAGGTTTGTCTTGGCAAGATTTATACAGAGCGGTTTTCCATTGCTGTCATCTGAAGCTGAGAGAGTGTGACTTGCCCAAGGCCACACATTGCTAAGGAGAGATTCAAACCCTAGTCTCCAGACACTTAGGCCATTTCACCATGCTGGCTCTAGCAAGTGGTTAATCTTTACAATGAACAAAATTAGGCTACTAGGAAAAGATCTGTGGCATGGAACAGGAAGGAGCATAAAAGACTGCACACTGTCTTGTTCTGCTCTTGGGCATATAACCCCATTATTTTGTCACAAATAAATTGGCTCAGCTTTTTTTACACCTAGCAAAACTAGAAATGGGACATGCGAGCTTTGTTTTCCAACCGTGTCATTTGAGGCAATTGGATAAACAGGGCCTTGGGGCCCCCTCCCTTTTTTTTTAATATTCTGCACGAAGTAGCAGCATTTTTTTTAAAAAAACGGCTCCTCAGATGAGTGATAGAGAGCCTGGCCTTGTATTTTCTCTCTCTTTGCCCAGAGGAGCTCTTAAGCTTACAGCATTGCAGGCTCGGATGTAGAGATAAAGTACATTCAACCGATAATCAAATGCTCTTCAGAGAAAGGGAAATAATGCTGAGGTTTTGCCTGTTTCGAGGAGTTAAATAGATAAAATGTGAGCATTTAATGTGTTTTGAAATAATGTATGTGAAGAACTATCTTTTATTATTTGCACTGAATTCGATAGCTCTCGGAGGCACATTGTCTGGGTTTTCTGTACTCATTTATTTCCACAACTGGAATGAGGGCAGACCAGAAATTGGTGGCATGTGGTATTCCTCAAGGGCTTTTGTCTGACTTGCAAGTCAGAATCCTGACAATCTCACACTTCATTTGAAGAGACCATACTTCTAGTCCTCAAGGTGACAGAAGTAATATTTTTACACTCACAAACCAAGAGCTTAAAATATCATTTTCTGAAATCTGGTTGTTTCTAAGCTGTTGTTAGGATTTTAAGAGGATTTTAAATATCAAATTCAGAATTTGAAAATATTGGTACAATGGGGCCTTGGTATCTGCTGGGGTTTTGTTACAGGACCCCCCATGGATACTAAACTCCATAGATGCTCAAGTCCCATTATATGCAATGGTGTAGTAAAACATTGTCCCTTATACGAAATGACAAACAGCAAGATTTGCTTGCTGAATTTTGTTTTTTAAATATTTTCAAGCTATGGCTGTTAGAATCCATGGATGCAGAATCCATGGATACGGAGGGCCAACTGTATTTCGGGGAAAAAGAAAAAGAAGAAGAAGAAGCTTTTAGTTACAGAAGAACATGACAAGAAGGTGGAGCATTGTTTGTTCGATGATGACAATGAAATGCCAGAGATAACATACAGTTGGAGAAACTGCAACATGAAAAGATTTTCTTCAATGTTACAAGAAAATACAATAAACTACTATAGTTTGTATTTGTTTTTCAGCAGTGTCATATCCTTTTGTTGAGGAACTGTTCCTTTAGCTGGAGTTAACTGACCTACACAGCTATCA
Source organism: Gambelia wislizenii (assembly GCA_030847615.1). Classification (NCBI taxonomy): domain Eukaryota; kingdom Metazoa; phylum Chordata; class Lepidosauria; order Squamata; family Crotaphytidae; genus Gambelia; species Gambelia wislizenii. The sequence continues at coordinate 40,820,245 of JAUMIR010000007.1, forward strand.
AAGACAGAAAGAGAAATCAATCTATTGCTGGAAGGCTTAGACAAAGGGCAAGAACAATAGGTTGTGCACTTTCCACTTGAACTAAAGTTCCTTTTCCAACGTTGATATGTAATGTGCAATCTGAATTGTTGATTGTTTTCAAAATATTTTGAAAGAGTTACCATGTTGGAAAATGCAAGTGCCATCACCAAAGATGCCACTTACATGAGATTTGTATTATGTTAATTACATGTTAATGCAAACATGCAAATGAATTGTCACCTGTAGTTCAGGGAATATGACCTTGATGCCACACAGGGTCATATATTTCTGCATTGACAAATTGTTCAATATTAGGTCTTCCAGTGGGTTAACTGTAGATTTGCTAGCTCTAAAGGGGTTGTCTATACAAGGCAAAAAGAAGCGGATTGCTCCGCAGTAAAGGCAGTAAAAACGGATAACTCGCAGCAGCTGCAGTTTGTCTTAGTGGGGTTTTTTTTGGGAGGGGGGTGGCAGATCACAACATGTGAAGCTATCCGCGTTTACTATGCAAATGGGCATGCCTGTGAATCAAGATGGCAGCCGCCAGTGAATTACTTGCATTTTTATTCTCACCAGTTGCCACCGCCGCACAGTATTTTTTTTTTTAAAAACATATCTAAGGTGTGACAGTGCAATATTTTGCCTTAACAGAAAAGCAAAAATCCCAAACAAACCCCCGTTTTTCGCATTAGCGCTTGCTTGCTAAGACAAAAAAAACCATGGTGGCTCTGGGTGCTTGCCTTGTTAGTAAGCCCGGCCCCCCCATGCTTGTCTGGCCAATCAACTTTCAGCTTCTGCTCCTTTGAGAAAGCGAATCAATTCACGTCACTTGTCCCAACGAGCAGAAATGCGCATTCCCCCCACTGTTTTTTACAAACTCAGGGAAAAGACATGAAGGCTTTTCCTGCAGAGTGTGTGGCGTGTTTAGCCCCCCTACTTTTGAATATGGCAATACGATGCAGGATGCCATTAAGACAGATCGTATTCCGTGAGGAGTATTTTCGCCGTTTAGACAACCCCCTAGATAGGTTTTGCCTCTAACGTGACTCAAAGCACATTCACAGAACTGGTTTAAATGTTTTGATGGTACTCTAACTTCTGTGGTTAATATAGGTGGGTGACATTTTTCCACAGCTGAACTCAATAATTTCTGTTTTTGTCCCTTTTGCTGTTACTTGTTTACCTTCATGCATGGATTTAATAATGAGTAAAAGTTGAGCTTTTAGGTCATCAAATGGCCCACATGACTTTAAAAACATGCATTGTGGCAGTTCTGGACTGGCTAATGCTAGTAAAATGTAGAAGCAAGAAGTGTATTACTCCGATAAATATTGTATGAAGGAAGGTTATTCCTGTTTATTTTAAGCAATTGCAAATCTGAAAAGCAGAGAAATCTGTATATATTTTGAATTTTTCTTATTTTATTATCATGATTTGTATAATAAAGAGTTGCTCAACACAGGACATTTCTGGAAAGTTTATTTGTAGAAATTGTCTTTGAAAGGGATTTGGTTCATTGTTCATGGAATTACTGGAGATAGTTAATAAAGAATTTCCTAGCTCCCACATTTAGCTGCTATGCATTTTATTATTGAAAATAAATATTTTTATAATTAACAACAGTAGAGATTGTGCTGATTTCTTGTAACAATGTTATAACAGTAATTATGTATATGGTTTTAATTTGTTATGATTAAAGCATGCAATGCTGATTTGATTACAACTGTCTGTTTATATTCTGATTACATCTGAATCAGGCCACACTGATTCACCTGGAACCTATTTTGAATGCAAGTTCTCAGGTGTCAAGCATCTGAAGAAATGAAGAGAAGTAGACCTCTGAGTATGTACAAAGTGCATTTTTCTCACAATGAGGTAAACTATACTTGTCAGAGCATTAGATTCCATGCAGTTTGACCACCACAAGTTCCCTTTCAAAAATTCAGCCACTGCCTTTGCCCAAGGATTACTGAGAAAATAACCTTACAGCTATCCTGTCTTCAACCATATCATCTGCCTAGGATGCTCTGAATGCCAGTCTGCCTGTCCTGTCCTGTCCTGGGGCCATTTCACATGACACAATTATTTACATACGGTATATTTATTTATTTCATTTATATGCCACCTTTCTCCCAAAGTGGGACCCGAGGTGGCTTCCAAAATCATAGCACTATGATCCTACTTTAACCACCATAGCTGCACCCTAAGGAATCCTTTAAAAAAAAAAAAAAACACCTTTAGTGAGGTTCTGGAGCTGTCTGATTGAAAATTCAACATACCTTTCCTTAAACTATATATTCCAGGATTCCATGGGATGCTGTCATGACAGTAAGGGGTTGTCCAAACGGCGAAAATACTCCTCACATAATGCGAGGAGAATATGGGCTGTTTTAATGGCATTCTGCATCGTTTCACCATATTCAGAAGGGGTGGCAAAAATGTCCAAAACTGCGAAGGGAAAGCCTTCGCAGTTTTCTCAGGAGTTTTGAAGTGCTTTCCCATAGATGAGGAAGCGGACATCCACTACATTTTATTCATTTTGTATTCTAGTACACATTTGTTTTAGTATACACATAAGTGCCATATATATATATATATATATATATGTGTGTGTGTGTGTGAAGTGTCTTTTCCAACTTGCTCTGCCTATATATATATATATATATATGAAGTCCCTTTTCCAACTTGCTCTATGTATCCCTTTCTCTCGCTCTATATAGTGCCTTTTCCAACTTGCTCTGCCTATATATATATATATATGAAGTCCCTTTTCCAACTTGCTCTGCCTATATATATATATGAAGTCCCTTTTCCAACTTGCTCTGTCTATCTCTCTTTCTCTCGCTCTATATAGTGCCTTTTCCAACTTGCTCTGCCTATATATATATATATGTGTGTGTGTGTGTGTGTGAAGTCCCTTTTCCAACTTGTTCTGCCTATATATATATATATATATGAAGTCCCTTTTCCAACTTGCTCTATCTTTCTCTCGCTCTATATTGTGCCTTTTCCAACTTGCTCTGCCTATATATATGTGTGTGTGTGTAGTGCCTTTTCCAGCTTGCTCCGCCTATATATATATATGAAGTCCCTTTTCCAACTTGCTCTATCTATCCCTTTCTCTCGCTCTATATAGTGCCTTTTCCAACTTGCTCTGACATATACCGTAGTCCCTTTTCCAACTTGCTCTATCTCTCTCGCTCTATATAGTGCCTTTTCCAACTTGCTCTGCCTATATGTGTGTGTGTGTGTATAGTGCCTTTTCCAGCTTGCTCTGCCTATATATATATATATATATGTATATATGAAGTCCCTTTTCCAACTTGCTCTGCCTATAGATATACGTGTGTGTGAAGTGCCTTTTCCAACTTGCTCTGCCTATACATCTACATATCCAAAGTGCCTTGCCCGCCGGGCTGGCCCTCCTCCTCCTCCTCCTCCTCTTTTCCCCTCAGGGCGGCCAGAGGGGGAAAGCCGCGAGGAGGCCCGGGCGCCGGTCTCCATGGCAACGGGAACGCGCCGGGAGCGTGGAGGAGCCTGTTTTGCAGGCCGCGCCCAGGAACTTCTTGGGGTCCCCCTTCCCCTGGGAAAGAAATGGGTGGGCAGAGGTGTGGGGTGCATGTGAAGGGACCCCGGCGGCGGCGGCTGCTGTTGCGACTGCATCTTCAAGGTGGGTATAGCAGCCCCCTAAGCCTCCCCCCCATCTTGTCTCCAGTTTTTCACAAGAATCTAACCATGAGTGCACCCCAACTCCCCACCACCACCACCCCAAGACGAGGTAACCCCATAGCAGCGGGAGGGCGCCTTCTTCCTCTCCCCCAGCTTTCTTCGCCAGCAAGTTTTCTCCAGGTCTTGTGGAGGGGGGAGTGTGGAGGGGAGGAATGGAAAGAGGAGGGTTGAAAGTTATAATGCAAATTTGCAAAAGCAACAACAACAACAAAAGCAACATGGAGAAAACCAAAGCAAACATTTTTAAAAACTCAAAAGTTTTTTGTTTTTGTTTTTTTGCAGATGTATGACTTTGTTTTTATAAGGGGAGCAAAAAAAAATGGGGGGTTCTGTGAGAGGAGTGGATTGTGCAAGGTGGTATGACATCTCCAGCATTTCACCATTGCTCCCACCTGCAAAATTTATTATTGAGTTTCCTCCTGTTTCATGGATTTCTATGCTGTACTTCAGGGTTCGAATCCTCGCTGGGCCATGGAAACCCACTGGGTGACTGTTGGCAAGTCACACACTCTCAGCCTCAGAAAACCCCATGATAGATTCGCCTTTGGGGTTGCTGTAAGTTGGAAACAGCTTAAAATGACACAACAAAAAATGACACGACAATAACAACAGCTTTAGGATAAAAGCCGATTGTTTTTAACAGAGGGGCGGAGTAAAAATACATTTTATTATTATTATTATTAACAGACTTTTGTTGTAGTTTGCTACATGTGAGGCGGAAAGCTGCTTTTCTTACATGACAGGTTGGCTGGGCGAGGTATGCCTGGTGAGCAGCTCTCTTCCTTGCCAACAGCTCCTGGATCTCTTGGTTGTTTTCATCAAACCAGTCTTGATTTTTCTTGTGGGAGAACCCGAGGGATTCTTCTGCAGACTGGAGGATACTGTTTTTGATATGTTGCCAAAGCACTGTAGGAGAAGGATCTGTAGGATGGTCTTCAAGTTTCGTTTGTAGGTTTGCCTGGAAGTTGTCTCTCATGGTAGCTTGTTGAAGATTGTTGACTTGGAGCCTCTTCTTTAAGATGCCACCCCTCTTAGGTTTGAACTTAAGATGAAGATTTAGTTTACATCTGACGAGGCGATGATCTGTTTGGCATTCTGCACTGGGCATCACTCGGGTATGACGGACATCACGAATGTCTCTCTGAGCGATACAAGGACTCCCTGAAACAACATCTCAGGCTTGGCCAGATTGATCACCAACGGTGGTCCGCCCTGGCCTCACATCGGGAGGCATGGAGACGCACTATCCACAATGCTGCAGCCTTATTTGAGAACTCACGACGAACAAGTCTTGAAGAGAAACGACAACGCAGAAAGAATCACAACCCAAAAACATCACCCAAGGAGACCTTCTGCTGCACTTTTTGCAACCGGACTTGTTTATCTCGGATTGGCCTTTTTAGTCATCAGCGCGCTTGCAGAAGGCGCGGGATGAGTCCTTCCTGAATCTTCGTTTGCGAAGAAAAGCCAGAGAGAGAGAGAGATTAACAGACTTTGGGAACAGCTAAAAAAATTTAAAAAATAAAAATTTGAACAGGTATTGGAAAACTTACAGCGAAGGTGACAAATTTGTGTGCATGCATATGTATTTTTCAGAGGAGTCCCAGGAACATATTGATCAGATTCTCATTGGACAAATTAAGGCAAGGTTGTTCTTTCAGTTAAAAAAAAAATGCACATTGTTTTTGTGCTTTTTTTTAAGCAGTTTTGCTTAAAAGTAATTTTTGCTCAAAATGTACCTTCAATTTAAGCATTTTAACAGTACAGCATAGCTAATGATTCAATGTCCCCTTCTCTTCTTGTTGTTTGTTGCAGGTTGTGTGAAAAGATATCTCTTGTAAACACTAAAAATGGATTCCAGTTTGTTACTCCACTATTATTACTCCTTCCTGACAGCGGTATTTCCTTCTTCCTGACCCTGCTTTCTGAGGGCTGACATGGCAATGCCGGTGGAAGGGGCATCGCATAGTCTGTCCCAGCCAACTGAAACTTCGGTAAGCATGCCAACAAATTCCTCTTGGCCACACTGGTAGGGAGTTATGGGAACTGTAGTCCAAAAAGCAATATTTTCCAAATTCTATTTTTGACTTAAAGGGGGAGGGGGAGACAATGAAAAGTTCAAAGGGCATAGATTACATTTTCTCCACCAAAAGGACTGTAATTATTCTGGTCTTGGCTTGTCTGCTCTCATTGACTTCTCTGTAAGAAAGTGGTATAGTAATGAAAAGTGGAAATGGCTTTAACTTCTAGTAAATTCCCAAGAGTATTGTCCCATTTGTAATTTACTATCTGCTGCCTTGCATTTCCAGAATATATAGTAATACAAAGTGGGATGTGGCTTAGTGGCGTGTGTGTTCATGTGCCTTCAGGTCACTGTCAACTTGTGGCAACCTCATGAATTTCAGAGGGTTTTCTTAGGCAAGGAATATTCAGAAGCAGTTTTGTCAGTTCCTTCCTCTGAAATAGAGCCTACAGCACCTGGTATTTATGGGTGGTCTCCCATTCAAGTACTAACCAGGGCTGACCCTGCTTAGCTTCCAAATCAGATGGGATCTGGTGCTTTCAGGGCATTTAGGCCCTGGCTTAATGATACCTCACACATTTTGCATGATGTTTTAGGCTTGGTCTCCAGGGTCTCCACTTCAAACTGAAAAGAGGATTTTGTTTTTAGTATGTTAGTATATTGTATCCTTTTAGTATTTGGTATTTTATAATGCTGTGTTTTATTGTCTTGTTTTGATTATATATGGTGAAAAGGGTGTTATAAATAAATGTTGTTGTTATTATTATTAAAAGATCCTTGCCTTAAAACCAGGTGATCTACTGCCACTCAGCCTAGGCCAGGGATAAGAACCTCTGATCTTCCAGATTTTGTTGGATTGTAACTCCCAGCAGCCCTGGATAGCATAGCCAAAAGTGAGAGATGTGGGGAGTTATAGTTCAACATCTGAAGGACTGTCAGTGCCCGTGTTTGGTGTAAAGAACACTGGGTTAGGTTGATGTAGAATATGCATTTTCCTATTTTCCTTTAGGTGAACACACTGTGACAGGAACATCAGGGACCTCCAAGGGTCCTTGGAAGGTCCCTGATGGTGACATGATTGCTGTGCTGGATACATCTCTGTTGTCCCCCCCACAGCACGGAAGTGGGTGTTTTGTAGGGTCTGCAGCAGAAAAAAGATGGGTTTGGGTGATTTTTGTCATTGCATGATTGGAACAGAATTCCAGCGTTTGCAACAAACTCCAAAAGAGTTAAGACAGCATAAGCTGTACCTGTGTTATTGTAACTCATTAACAGGGTGTATTAGTGTTTACAGAGAGGCCTAATACAAAAATAAATAAATAAATTTATAACTTCATCTCCTGCATTGGATTTCATGATATTCTCATGGTAATTTGGAATAATAATAACCTTATTCAAAGTCTCTCAAAAACTAACATTTCAGCACCCCAAATTATCCCCTAAAAGCAGTTAAAGCAGAGCAGAAGATACTTAGCAACTGTGCAATTGTGTTATCATGTGGCTAACTCAGAAGGGAGAGCCAGCGTGCCATAATGGTTTTGAGTGTTGTACTACGACTCTGTACACCTGGGTTCGAATCCCCCACTTGGCCACGGAAAGCCACTGGGTGACCTTGGTCAGGTCATACTTTCTCATCTTCAGAGGAAGGCAAAGGGCCCCTCTGAACAAATCTTGCCAAGAAAACCCCATGATAGGCTTGCCTTAGGGTCGCCATAAATCTGAAACAACTTGAAGTCACACAACAACAACAACTCAGAGCAAGAACTGTAATCAGGGGTTTCCTTCACAATAAAGAGTCTTTGGCACCTCGAAGATTAACATGTTTATTCTAGCATGACTATACTGCAATATAGTCCACAAAATTGGTATTTGGCCACCAGAGGTCACCATCACCAACCAGTTGGGTGAGTGTGTTTTTAATGTTACAGTTGTCCAGTCTGTACAAAACAACTCCCATCAAAATCTTACCTGGTCTTCATTTGTATTCACTTGTAGCTGTTTTAGGCAATAGCTTGTCTAATGAAGATTTTTGCTGAACTACTTTCAGTGAAACATTTGGAGTCTTGCCTAATTGTGTATTTGGACCATAGCTAGTGGGAGAGGGAATTCTGGTGGTGTGGGTTGTGTTGGATGCCTGCAAAAAGAGATGCTGTCCTTGTGTTGAATTTTCAAAGGCTGAAATCTGCGACACAAACCGGGATTGTAAGAATAGCTGCAACTGCCTTTTACTATTTTTTTAAAGGAATGCATTTATAATTCCCAGAGCATCCCCCTTCTGCAGCTTTATCCTACAAATCCCTGACCTAGAAGTAATGTTACATCTGGGTACGTTCTGAGCAATAGCAAGGCCACATTTTATTTATTTATCCATTGCATAGTTGATTGGTAAGATCTTACAGGCATTCGGAAGAGGGGCCAAGAGCTGTGCACAAAATGTGTAAGTAGGGTGTTTTTTTTTTATCTGTAGTGCAGTCTAGGGGAGAGAGAGACTTTTCAGATTTAAAGAAATGTCATGGTGTCTTGTTTTATTTGAAGTGCCTGAAAATTACAGGTTGCCCTGCCTGTATCCATGGGGGTTTGGTTCCCAGACTTACTGTGGATACTGGAAACCACAGATAATAGCCAATCCTCTTAACGTAAAGGACTTCTGGTACAAACATACCATAGAGTTGCACTGGAGGACCTAGTGATTCCTAGAGAGGACACCTCTCTAGGCATTTTCCAGCATGACTCTATGGTTTATTTATTTATGTATTTGATTTGATTTATTTGATTTATATGCTGCCTTTCTCCAGAATGGGACCCAAGGCGGCTCACAACATATGTGTCCCTATTTTTTCCAATCATGGATAACTGAAACTGTGGGTATTAATTCTGTGGATGTGGGGGACGAACGACAACGACCTGTATTATCTTTCAGTTCTAATTTAGATTTGCAGTCTTGTGTTATCTTAATGTGGTGTCAGGTTGATAGCACTCTGTCAATCCAAAGACAAGAATCTGATTTACACAAGAGAAGATGTGTGTCAAATCAAAAACTCACTGGCTGATTGGATCTTTACACCCTTGCTAGAATATAATAGAAAAATACTAATAATAAAGCAGTGCTATTCAAAGTGGTGGCTTCTGAACTGATGCTGGTTGATGAGTCATTGGCTGCCAATCACTTGTGAGTTTCCAGGAAAGAAAGTAAGAACTGTAGCCAACAAGGACAAGCATGGTACCAGTCCCTGGGGCATTGGGGAAAATAATTGCTGGTTTCCCACATCAGATGGTTTGGGAAGCACTGCTGGAGAGAGTGTCCAATGTGTTCCTCCTGTGTTGCATAGAACTTTCTGTGAATACCAGGTAAACTCTTGACTGACAGCCATTTTGGCCACTGCAGCCTTTCAGCTTTTTTGGTCAGTTTTTGCCAAAATCTTAAAATGTGAGGAGTCAGGACAAAATGGTTGCAACATCTGTCATCCAACTGATTGTCGTGGTTGATTTTGCTGATCTGGCTGAAGTTATACTGTAGTTGCGTGAAGCTAGTTGGAATGGAACAACCGTAGGTTGAGAGTAGTGGTTCTCACCATTTGAACCTCCAAATGTTTTTGAGTTAGCTGCCAGAATACCTCACCACTGGCCATGCCGGCTGGGGATTCTGGGAGTTGATGTCCAAATAATTTGGAGCGCCAAAGGATAAGAACCAGTGGCTTAGAGAAAAACTTCACTATGGTCTTTTATGGCCAAATTAGACATAATCCTAAATGTGTCACTTGAAATTATCCCTTTTTCTAGTTGCTATTATAGGGGGGATTTTGCAGTGTGGGAGGGGGCAGATTATAGCAGAAGATACATTTTCCTCACATCTGCAATCCTGATAAAACCAACCACACTCCAAGCTCTTCTTAGCTCTGGGATTTAAGCTTTTGTTGGCCTCCATTCCAGGACAAATAGCAATTATGGGGTAAATGTTATTTTTCCACACATGGGAAATGTTAAACCCACCTCCTTTGTGTCTTGGAGTTGTGGTGAAAATCATGCACTCATTGTCGATGGTTGACTATCAAAAGGAAAAAGAAGACACAATTTTAAATGACTGGTTAACGTCATGTTGAATTTGTCCATTAATGAGCCAGTGTCGTTTTATTTATTTCCCTCTGCAGCTGACAAATTGCCCATGACACCTGCAGCCTAATTCCCATAGTAGTATGTTGCTTACTTACTTAAATAATTTATATCCTATACTTTTATAAAAATATTTTCATGATGGTTTACAAAGAGAACAATACAATACAAAGTGAAATAACAATGAAGTCAAAAGGCAGCTGATGAAAGCAGTGTAAAAACAAAACAATTAAAACAGTGAAAAGAGGTATAGAAAAATAAAGAAGGCCTCCAGCTGGCACTAGAAAGATGTCAGAATAGATGCCCACCCTGGATTTATAAATCCTGCTGAATTAAGGCCATGTGCTAGACAGAAGGTGAATTCTGTGATCCTGTTACCCTTCTCCTTTTTTTCCATGAGACATCGCCTGTATAGCATACTTGGCTTCTCTTATAGCAGTGTTCCATGGTTGTCTCCATTACTGCCCCTGTTTTCATCAGGCTTTTCCAAGCAATGGTGCCATATGGGTGCCCCATGATAGAAATGGGGATTAGTGTTTTAGATGAGTTTTATTACCCCTCCCTACCCAGTTTCCACTTCTGTGGACAGCAAATCTGCCTCCCAGACAAGCCGGAGAGAAGTCTCTCTCCTGTGAGCTCATTTATTATGACTTCTAGAGCTGAATGAAAGGTTACATTGTCTGCTGTGACTTAGCAGTGGAATAAGCTCTCCAAAGCAGCTGGCAGCATGCGCTGCTTTGGTCGGGAAAAATATTTTCTTGCTTCTGCTCTGTGGGTTGGGAGCACTGTTGTGGCGCATCCTTGCCAGGTGTAGCTTGAGGGGTTCAGTGTGCTGTTCACATACATTTGATCCCTGTGGTTCACAAAAGCAAAGTGCCATGTAGCTAAGGAGGACTGTTGCAGAAAATCCCTGTGTATGTGTGTGTGTTCCCCAAAGAGAGTGCTGTATTAGTCTGTTTAAGTATAAAAAGAGGACAGGAAAAAAAGGAGTTTTGTGATATCTTTAAGACATAAGGGCTTACTGCACTCCAGAGAAAAGCGGCAATGCAGAAGGAAAGTTCTGTCTTCCGTGCTGCCTTACTGCATGCCATCATTCTTCCATCGTTCTTTTGTTCTGGTCCCATGGGGGACTGAGTTAAAACTACATCTTTTTGCTAACAGGTTTTTCCAGTTAGCAAAAAGACGCGGTTTTACCTCGGTCCCCCATGGGACCAGAACAAAAGAATGATGAGGTCATGCGGTAAGGCAGTGCGGAAGATGGAACGTTCCTGCTGCACTGCTCCTTTTCTTTGGAGTGCGGTAAGCCCCTAACCAATTTATTTCAGCCTAAGTATATGTGGACTACAGCCGCTGAATAAGTTGTCTGTAGTCCATGAAAACTTGTACTGAAGTGAATTGGGTAGTCTTAGTTATGCCACAAGATTCCTTTTTATACTCTGCGTGCTTGTTTGTTTGTTTGCCAGCAACATCATTTGTATGTGGAACATCCCAGGTTCAGGCTCTGGCATCTCCAGTTTTGAAAAGATCTCAAGTTGCAAGGATAGGAGGACCTCCTTCTGCGGACCTTGGGGCACCACTGCCAGCCAGAGTAGAGCTTGAGGAGCCAGTGGTCCAGTTCATATGAGGCAGTCTCAGGTGGGCATTCTGTACAGCTAGTTTTGAGTATGTTGTTAGGTGAGTGAGAGAGGAAAGAGAGCTGCCTTTTCTTGATCCACTGTCACGCTTTCATGTGCCTGAGTAGGTCAGATCAGCAGCACAGAACGCTTCCATATGGTCATGACCTCTGTGCTGTATCATAGAACCATAGAATCCACAGAGTTGGAAGAGACTACGAGGGCCATTCAGTCTAACCCGATTGTGCCATGCAGGAATACTCAAGCACTCCGGACAGATGGCCATCCAGCTTCTGCTTAAAAACCTCCAAATAAGGAGACTCCACCACACTCCAAGGCAACACATTCTACTGCCAAACAGCTCTTACTGTCAGGAAGTTCTTCCTTGTGTTTAGGTGGAATCTCTTTTCCTGTAGTTTGAATCCATTAGTTTTGGAGCAGTCTGTTCTTCTCAACAATACTCCCTAGGTGGCTTTGGACCAGTCTGTGTCATCACTGTCACTTCTCCACATAGTTACTCATAAAAGACAACACTTCTGCTACTAGGGGTCTATACATATGTAAGTAGAATCACATTTTCCTTGGAGTCAAACCTCACCTACTCAATGTAGCCACACAAATCCTGGTGGAACAGTGGTGCAAAACCTGTATGAATATCTGATCAACCATGAGGAATGGCTCCAACAAATGGCTTTCTGGACTTCTTTTGAACTTCTACATGCCCTTCAAAATGTGAGGCTTCCTCATAACAGTCCCAAAAAATCAGATATAGCAGGGCAAAGCCAGGCTATTCCTTACAAACTGTTTGCATGAGAAGATCTCAGTAAAATAAATTGTGGCTTCCCCTTCGTTTCAGTAGCCATGTGGGAAAATGTCCTGGCATATTCCGCTTCAAAATTGTCAAGGCCAATAAATTATATTTTTCATGAGTGATTATACTTTTGCATAAGAAAAATGGCTTGATCCTTAATTCTCATACTCAAATTGCTGCTTGCACAAAATGTACTTCATTTTTAGAATACAATTGGGCTCAGCTTTTCTGGACTTGGGATAAAAGAACCTCAACAGCTCATCTACCAAAAAATATTAAATTGGTTTGATAAAAGATACTGGCTGCTCTGCTGCTTCTGTTTCATAATTTAAACAGTACATTGAAGGGTTTAAATCCTTCATGCACCTCCTCCATCACTTAGCTATCAATATTATTCAGAAGGATTATCTCTGTCTTTGAAGGGTGGAGGGTTTGTTCATCCTTTTGATGTAGGGTGGGGGTCAATATTCAAACAGCCTCTTTTTTCTGAAAATATCTGTTGGCATATTGTACAATTTATGGGGAAATGGAACACTTAAAATTGGTAAAACATCAAATTCGTTAAGAACTGGAGGCTCCTTAAGAGACATCTGCCATCTCTTTACAGAGATTATTCATTAGTGCATTAGATTTGGTTTCATTATGTACACTCCCCCCTCCCCTTGATCATATTAAGTTATTGGATGCTACAGAAGGGGAACTTGGACATTCTGTCTTGATTCTCATATATTAGTTTTGTGAACATATGTACTAGGGAAGAGAAAATAGGCCTTTTCTTGTACAATCTATGACCTTTTAGTGTGGTTCCCCCCCACCGGGGAGTAGCAGCCTCCAAACAGCATAACTAGTGATTACAATTTTTTTTTCTATCTTTTGAAGTTACTGGGCTCATGCATATTACAGGACAAAATACTGTGTTTAAATCTTAAATCTGGGGGCACTGAAGCAACAGTTGTTTTTACCTTGTTTTACTTATAACAATATTGGGATTTGATTTTTTTTTAAATCAAGCCCATAGAATATTCCCTGATTTAAAAGCCACTCAGATTTTCTTCCCTCTCTCCCCCTCAACACCATCATATACATGTGTGAATTATAGCTGTCTGCTCTCACTTGTTCTTCATATTGTTCCTATGCACTATATCAGTTTGAATCCAGAAGTTCAAATGGTGGGGTGTGTGTGTAGGTTTCTACACATTGTCTCGACAACTGATTTTTTTTTTTTAAATGATGGGCCCTTATGTCAGAGGATGCAAAGAGCATGTGATTTTCCTACCCCCAGCTTCTGTTAGCGCCATTCCCATAGCTTCATTCCTTCTTGTTCTCAATCGTCTATATTCTTTTTTCATTTTCATGCTATGTCTTGTTTTTATTTCAATCCAAGTCTATGACAAAACTTGATGTGAATGATTGAGATTGTGGTTATAATTGAAAATAAATGAGCAGCCCTAAGTTTGATGTGTGGAAAGCATGTTTTAAGCTTTGTTGTGTGTACCCACCATAGGCCTTTCTCTGTTGAATCACAAGAAATAATTTGTACACTAGAGCTTATCCTATTTCTCTGTGGTTTCTAATCCTTGGACTGTAATCATGTGTTCATTTGTTTTAGACTGTGTCCCATTGAATTCAGTGGGGCTTTCCAAGAGTAATTGTGTATAGGGTTGGATTGAAAGCCTGAGAAATGCTTAATTTGAAGTACATAATTTTGTTCAAGAATGTATGGCCAAGTTCACATTGTGAAATTATTTAGTGAACGACTTAAAACAGCCCTGGAATGGAATTGTTCCAGTGCTATTCTTGCATAACTCCACATCTGGTTTTGTCAACCAAAGCAGTGCTGAGAATCCCCGTCTGGTTTTAGTCTGTGAAAAGGAAGGGGGTGGGGATGAAGTCATTTCTTGAGCAGAGTAAACATTTGTCTGCACCATCACATTTTTGTGCAGTCTCTTGCTAAAATCTTGTAAGGAATGGGTGTTGGCTACACCTTTGTCCCTCTCTTTTATCCCAGATTAGCTTTCTGCTTTTTTTTTTTTTTGGTACTAGCCCAGTTTACTTAGATGAATACTTCACAGAAGTCCTTAATGTTGGTCATTCCAGCCTTTTAATTGGGATACAAACAAGGAGGAAAGAAGAGGTAGGAGAATGCGCCTTTTCCTGACCTTGTTTCCCCCAAACACTTCATGCTGTCACAGAGATGTACTAAACCCCTATGTACTTTTTGCATTTATTACATTTATTACGGCCCATCTACATGAGGGGAAAAAATCCCAAATACCTCATACTATTGGCATCTCGCAGCAGCAGCAACATGTCCAAACGGTTTTTCTGGCCTCGGAAGCCCCCATAAGCTTCGCATTCCTGATGGCGGCCGCGAGTCACTTACTCGTGTTAGTTCTTCACCGCCACTTTTTTTTTTAAGTCATCCCAAGGTGTGCTGGTGTGATAGAGCAATTTTCCAAGAAAGCAAAATAGAAAATATTGATCCTTTTTATTGCCTTACCGAGCAATTGCTAAGACGAAAATCCAACATGGTGGCAGCAGGTGCTTGCCCTCCTAGCAAGCCCCGTCCCTGCTCTCACCCGGCCAATCAGCTTTGTGCTTACCTTCGAGTTTTTACCCCCACACACATCCACAACCTTTATTAGGCATAATACAACATATACGTATAACAATAGAACAATAGGACTTCAAAGATCATTTTTAGGCAGGTTAAGCCATATGTTTGCTGCCTCAACCAAAAAGTTAGCCATTAGTCTAGTGATATGCGGATTTTGATCTTCCAATAAGAATTTCACTGATAATCTATCTGTACAGACATTCCTTTCCAATAACCTCCTTATCAACTTTTCCCTTGGAATTATATACAATGGGCAATTCAATACAATATGATAGAGAGCATCAGGGGCTTGAGCAAAATGACATATACGATTCAAAAAAGGGCTCTGCAAATATCTACCCTTGGTCACATTAGAGGGATGTACAGTACATTCAACTTTGCAAGAAGAAAAGCCTTCCTTGCTGCCAGCAATGAAAGAGTTTGAAAATAATCTGGGATCCCACCCTGTACGGGTGGGATACCAAGCATTGCTGGAGAACAAACCCTAGGGGGTGTTGGATAAGACAACTGATGCTCCCTCTCAACGAGGCAGTGCCTAATAGTTTTAAGACCTTCCTTTTCAGATAACAAAAGGAGAGAATCAAGATTTATACCCATAGATACTACTTTACTTTCATAAAATGTTGCCCATCTAGTGTAGTAAAAGTCAGATAGAAGAAAGCATAAAAGGCCAGATCTATTGGGTCTAAAATGGATCTTAAACCACCCTTCGAGTTTTTAATTATTCAATAGTCCAAAAGAGCAAAAATGTGCACCTGCCTCACAGTTTGTGAAAAAGTATGGGGAAATCTACGAAGGCTTTTACCCCATTGTTTTTATCGTTTTAGGCCCCACTCCTTCTGAATAGTGTGGATTGGCACTGGATCCTGTATAGACTGATAGGAGTCCCAGCGAATTTCATGAGGGGTATTTTCACCATTTATACAGGCCCTTAGTGTGCAATGGATGCACAGCTGTCATTTCATGAACTTGGCTGATTTCTTAAAAATCCCCAAGGGAAGTGAGAATATTTTCTGGGAAACATGCAAGGAAGGTCAGTAGGACAGTACAGTTGTCCCTTCATATTCTCTGGGGTTTGGTTCCAACCCCAGAGATACCAAAATCTGTGAATACTCAAGTCCCATTATATGCAACGGCATAGCAGAATGGTGTCTCCTATATAAGATGGCAAAATCAAGGTTTGCTTTTTGGATTATTATTTTTTAAGAATATTTCCAAGCCGTGAATACTTAGATCCGTGGATATCAAATCTGTGAATACGGAAGGACAACTGTACTGTGCATATTTACTTAGTAGCAAGTCCCACTCTGTTTATTGTAGGGTGTGCTCAGGTAAACTTGCATTGGAATGCACCCTGAATTAATTCGGTAACATGTTGAAGACGTGGGAGCCTCATTTCTGCTCCTTTGCTCATGTAATGATTGATTGCAGAGTCTGAGACAGAGAGCATGTTTTTAGCTGTAATTCAGCCATTCCCTTTCTTTGGTACCCCTTGTGTTGGGGAGGCGGCAAATGAATCAAGCATACTCCAGTTTGTTGCTTCTGTACTGATGTTGGCGCCTCTCTTTTTGCAAAGTTGATTCCTGGAATTTCAAACTTGATTGCAATATTCCTTTTTCTACTACATTCCCTTCTTAACTGAACCAGGCTGGACTCCCTCCCCTCCCCATTGTGTACCCCCAACCATGCAACCCCCCTCCTCCCTCTAATGGCTCAGTCTGGTGTGTATCAGATGGAGGGGCCAGCCTCTGGAAATAGGTTTCAGATGTTTTCCTGACCGTTTTCTGGGCCTGCATCGGATAAGCTGAAGTGTTTCTATAGGAACAGAGCAGTGCGACATCTCTTTGCCTGCTGCTCCCCGAGTGGCTCCCTCCTGAGCATGCCCAGTACAAGTCTTGACTTTGGCTCAAGTATCCTGTTTGCAGTTACAGGCTGCACATATGGGACTATGAATGAAGTCCCCCATGAGCTGCAAGTCTTTGTCTTTAGGAAGAAGAGGAGGAGAAAAAGGAGGAGGAAGAAGAGGAGGAGGAGGTTGTGCCCCAGGCTGGAGATTTTCCTGTGTATACTCCGAGAACTCAGCCCTTTGGGTGGCCTTCTGAAGAATGCTTGCCTGTTTGGCCCGGGGAAATTTATTGGATATTCTGCACGAGGGCTTCACAGAAGTAAGTGGAATGTTCCTTTCTTCTGCTTTGCATCTCTCTCAAAGTAACATCCCCTGTGATTTAAACAGGAAAGAGAGTCCATCCTCTGAATGAGAGGAAGAGAGATCTAGAGGACTGGAGTTGAAGCATGAAGCAGTTCACTGATGCTTTGCAGAACATTGCTAGTTTGGGAGAGTTTGTACAAGTGATTCCCAGCTAGCTGTTTATTCAGCAAGTTGCAACAGCAACCTTTGCTGTCCAGAACATCAGTAATGTAAAGTGAAGCAACTGTATCTTGCAGGTTCTCACTTCTGTTGATTAGTGTTTGGATTGCTCTGGGTGCTGTAAAACCTGAGAAGGGGCTTCTGTGTTGTTCTTTCATCTTTTTCTGATGAGCTGCGGACTTGGATATCAACACACTAAAATAATTTGAGCAATTCTTTGAGCTTCTGGAGATGGAGGCAAGGTAGATGGGGGAGGAGATTCCTGGTGGGCAGTCTGCATTGGCCAGGTGTGTGTGTGTGTGTGTGGGGAGCTGGGAAGGGGAGGGAACATCTTCTAGTCATGCTTCCAAGCAGTGAAGCACAGCCAAATCGGTTTGCTCCAGCTGGTGCTTCATTTTTTACCAGGGATTGCCCGCAGTGGTTGGGCAGACAAGTCAGTTCTGTTAAGGAAAGTTTTCTTGTCTGTGAAAGCTGAACTGGCAGGAAACTAATGTGAGACTTAAACAGAACCATCAGGATTAGTCTTCATTTCCTTCTTCACCTGATGGAAGTCGTACTGCTACATTGCTGACTTAACCTTGCCTCTTGTTTTGGTTGCTTGTTTGTGGCATTTTGGGGCTCAGCTTCTCTTTGGATGTATCATAATGTCCCCTTTTTGAATTGCAAGCTCAGATCCCTTTCGAATACAGTCAGCCATAGTGGGACTGGGAGTTTCAGAAGAGCACCTTCAAGCTTTAAGAACTCAGATCACTGAACCCTCCTTCTCCTGGATGCTTGTGCAAAGTGCTATATGTCATAAATGTCTCCTGACTTGCTATTAAATAAGAGTGATTGTGCATATAGGAATGAATAGTTCTGCATTGTGGTTTGTGTAATCCACATTGATTAGATAGCTTTTTAATATATCCTTTGATATTTTTTTTTTGTTTATATCTCAGTATTGCAGTTGAAACTTTACAAATAATAAACAATTTGGTTGTCCAGTTCTTGATTATTGCTGATTTATGGTCACAGCTTGAACAACTTTTTTGATTGGATTACATGAACAGACCTTGGGGAAGTTCCTCTTTGGGACTACAGCTCCAAGAATCCCTCTGCAATGCTGGCTGGAGGATTTTTGGAGCTCTCGTCCAAATGAGGATTTTTTCCTAGGGTCTCATTATAAAGTGTGTGTAAAGTTTTACCATTACATTCTTGTTCACACACATGTCATAGTTTTATAGTATTTATGTCTAAGATGCCCCTGGAGAAGGATCTATTTTAAAAAGAAATTGTTGCATCTGGTAACACTTTCCCCATGCACTCAGAGGTCTCCTCCTTTTTTCTTCCTATGATTGGTTGCTTCACATTTGCCTTTTTTCCTTTGGGCACACTTTTTCCTCTGTACCTTGTTAAGGAGGTTCATTCTTGAGCTCACCTAAGCTGCTATCCCACTGCAGAAATAATGCAGTTATGACACTGCTTTAATTGCCATGGCTCCATCCTGTGGTATCCTGGGATTTGTAGTTTTTTGTGGCACCAGAGTAAATATCTCACAAAACTAAAAATCCCAGCATTCGATAGTATTGAGTTTGAACATTGAGTTAAAATGGTGTCAAACTGTATTATTTCTGGACTGTGTCAGCAGTCCTAGCTTGGCAATGGTTGCACTTGCAGGTGTGTGTGCTACTCATGTGTAAGCAGGACACATCCTCTGGTGCCAGTACAGGATGTCTGTTGGGAGAGAGAACTTCTCAGGGCTTCATTGGAACAGGCGTGGGAAAATGGCTCAGCACCAGGGCTATGGTTGAAAAACTTCCATGAGCAGAAAGATTGTAACTAATGGCCTATTTTAATTGTATACAACTAGCAAATTTAAAATGTTTTCTCAGGCATGGCAAGTACCTCATAAAAGCTGATGGACCTGCCGAATGATGCCTGGGAAATCTGGTAATTGCAGTCCTCAGACATAAAGCACTGAGGTCAGGCCTTAAATAATCTTGTTAGTGGGGACCTAGATAGAGTACAAAACAATGTGTTTAATCAACAATGATTGCAATCAATGATGAGTTTCATATTTCTTTGGTTACACACATTTCTTTATTTTGGTTCCTTTTTTCCTCCCTGTATGTTTAATATAGTTATACAACCTTGAAGACTAAAATATCAATAGTACAAGTTAAAAACTTAGCAGTTCAGAAGAAGATGCACGAAGATTTATGAAGCTGGATGGATAAAGTGTATAGATAGGAACACCTGTGTTGGTGTGTACATGTATACAGAGGAACGTATGACTCTGAAGTACTGTAATCCCCATCTTGCTTCCATGTTTAATTCAAGTAAAAATAACGTTTGTGCTTTCAGGAGGACTTGGCAGTGTGCCTCCCTTTGCACTGTCACTCTTAGTCTGTGGTTGGCACTTGGAATCTGGATTTGTCAGATAGGGATGGATGGAATCCCTTTGTTTCTACCAGTCTCTCCTGGCTTCACTTGGGGTCTGCGGGCTATAAGCCCAATCTCATTAACCCACAAGAATAGACAACAGAGTGAAAGAGGTCCTTGTTGTTTTATAGGAGGGAGCTGGTCTGGACCTCTCAGAACCTGTTTTCTCAGGGGTCAAACTATACATTATGTTAAGCATGCTTTAAAAGAAGTGTGCCAAACATTTGCAGCCTTTCCTGCTGTGTTGCACAGAGAGAGTGAGCAATAGAGGAAACTTGCTGCTTTTCCTTGCTTGCACAAACCCCCCAAAAGGACAGAGCACAGAGGAGGTGGCACTGCAGTGTGTCTTTGTGTTTGTGGGGTGCTTCTAGGAGGTTTCTTGGATGCGTGAGGTCCCCTTTCTCTATTCTAGAGCAGAAGGATGGAGCAACAGCTGCTTATTGCATAATGGCTTCTTCTCACCAGTAGTAGTTGCTGATTGGATGCTCTCCCTTCAAAATAAGTGGCAATGTTAAATCTGCTTCTTAAAAAGCCCACTTAATGTGTAATTTGACCCTTGGTCACAAACATAATCCTTGATTTATGAGGAATTAGGTCTCAAGGTATCCCTGTGCTGAATGATCCTGCAGCTTCAGGTATTCAGTTACTTGCAGATTTAGAACTGGACGGTGTCTTACGGAGATTACATAGTCCCGTGCAATGTTTTATTTCTCAGTGGATGATGTTTTCCATTTAGGATATTTTCCTGCTCTTTCTAAAGGCTACCCTTATTGCTTTATGGCAATTTAATAATTTAGCGTGAGAGCAAATAGTAGGTTACAAGAAGGGGGCAGCAGAAGACACATGGACAGCAGGATCTTGGCTGTGGTTCAGTATTTGTGGTTTTGCTGAGAAATTACAGCTCCCAAAAGCAAAGGAAATTGTAAAGAAAATTGGGTGGGTCATCGTCTTGTGCTATAGGGTGTGAGTTGATGTGCCAGCTTCTGATCTCATTACACTTTCACCACACTGGAACTCTGTTGACTTTACTTCTTCTCATTCTTCCTACATGTGTGGTTTGAAGGATTTCCCCCCCCCATCTCAAGTGTGCTTGTCACTTACCCATCTGTTCACAAAGTACCAAGCAGATGTTTCATCAGCCATTAGAAAAATACAGCTGGGATTTTATATAAACTGATTTATGGGGATGAGGTTTGGGGCTTTGTTTAGATTTTGATTGTGACAGTGAGCTGTCAGCAGCATAGAGGAGTATAGAGGGACCTTGGGTTCAAATCTCTTTTCAGCCTAGAATCTCATGGGCGACCTTGAGCCAGTCACCACCTTACCTGTCTCACAGGATTGTTATATTCACTCACTTGGCTTCTTAGAGAAAGAAGTAGATGAGAATGTAACATAAGTAGGACACACACACACCCTCCAATGTATGGTAGGCAGTCAGTCAGCTGTCTGAGAAGCAAGATGACTAAATTTTTGAGTTGCTGATTCCGTTTATCATGAGCCTGTGAATTGGTCATACATGGAAAGAAGGGTGGGAGAATTATTTCCTTCCTCAAACACCGGATGACAGTGATGTGATTTAATGGGCATTCAAATGGCTCTTTGATTTCTTGGATATGATAGAATGGGTTGAGCTTTCTGATGAGAGAAGCGCTTACTTCAGGGCAGAAGGAGCAAACAGTTAGAGGAGCTTAGCTGTGAAGGGCAAAGTCTGCTCTTTGTGAACCGGGAGGCAAGGAAATGGAAATATTCTTTTCTGCCTGAAAAAAGACATTGATGAAAGATGAAGATAACAATAACAAATCAGTCCACACCTTTAAAAAGTCCTGTAGGTAGATTCCTTCCTTCCTTCCTTCCTTTTAAAAATTGTCCTGCTTTTGGACATTTCACATTGTTCAGCCACTGAGATTATTTTATCTTGCTGGTAGAATGAGACTCATAGTTAGACAGGTGCTTGTTGCAAAGGGATAAAGCTAAAAGGGGTTTGCAAACCTGTTTTTTGCTCAAATACAGAGAGTATTTCCAGCAATCATTTTTGGGTTGGGTTTGTGGGAAAACGAAGGTCTTTTAGCACAACCCTCATGCCTTGATATTCATCTGGTTTTCTAAAGTGCATGAAGTGAGTAACTCATTGGGCTCTAGGCAGCAACAGTGTTCGTGTTATTCCTTACAGATTCAAAGTGATTAAGATCGGAATTAGACAGCCGTACCTCCCTCAAACCCATCCATGATTGTCTTTTCTTTGGAAATGGATTAAAAATCAGGTCGAAAATGTTCCAGCTATTTTTAAACTTACAAGAACCTGTTGCTAGGCACTGCTGAGCTAAAGGTGGTCAGGCAGCAGTAGTGCAGGAAATGGGAATCATCAGTGTCTGGGGAGAAAGTCTGAGATGGATTAGTTGGTAATCATTAGTATCGCCTACTTTTTGGTCTCACTGCAGCCATTCTGATTGTCTCGTCCTGATTGTCAGGGCTACAAGGCAGGGAAAGACAGCATGAGCTGAAATTAAATAGAGTCAGTCTGCTGATCTGGACACATCCAATATATTTTAATATCTTTTTCATAGCAAAATCACATAGGAAAGCTTCCGTTACTTCAAGGTAGTGGATAGGTCCATGATCAGTTCTGAGAAATTGTGATAAAAATAATGCCATTTATATAGCTCTTTCTGTGGATGGACATTATCTCATTCATCTGTATAACAGTCCAATATTATAGCCTCCAGAATGACTCCACAAGTGTTAACTTGCTTAAACAACAATGTTCCTTTGATGCACATGGAAACACAGGAACACTCTGAGTAGGCTATTTTTTTAAAGAGCCAACAATTTATATATATTTCTTTTTTGCCATCCTCCAAAAAAGCTTGCAGAAGCAGGACAAGACTGGCTTCCTTTCCTCCTCATATCTTATGAAAGCCATACAGAGAAAGAATGGAGAAATCAGTTCCTCTACCTCTATCCCCCACCCAACTGCTTGCATGCAGGTCTATGTGTTCACTAGCATGGAATTCATGGTGGTTTATAGATACCAGGTCAGTTGTTAAAAACAAGGCTGCAGCATTATGATCTCCATGGCACAGGTTAAGGTGTTGATGCTGAAGCACAGAGACATAGTTTAGCATGGAGGTGGGAATCATGTGTTCTTCCCTTTACCCAATCATGTGGGACTGTAATTCCCAGCATTCCTTACCACTGACTATGCTGGCTAGGGCTGCTGAGGCTTGGGGTGCAACAGTATTTGGAGGGCAGCATGATACCAATCCTAGTTTAGCATTATGGGAACAAGCCTTAGGGCCTCAGAAAAGAAAGTCAAAGTTCTTGTTTTCAATTTTAGATTGTGCTAATTTGGAATAATAGAATCATAAAGTTGGAAGGGACCCCAAGGGCCATCTAGTCCAACCCCCCTGCCTTGCAGGAATACACAATCAAATCACTCTCAATAGATGGCCATCCAGCCTCTGTTTAAAAACCTCCAAAGGAGACACCACCACACTCCAAGGCAGTGCATTCCACTGCCTAACAGTTCTTACTGTCAGGAAGTTCTTCCTAATATTTAGGTGGAATCTCTTTTCCTGTAATTTGAATCAATTGCTTCATGTCCTAGTCTCTAGAGCAGTAGAAAACAAGCTTGCTCCATCCTGAGTATGACATCCTTTCAAATATTTAAATATGGCTATCATGTTGCCTCTTAACCGTCTCTTCTTTAGGCTAAACATACCCAGGCTCCCTAAGCTGCTTCTCGTAGGGCATGGCTTCCAGACCTCCCACCATTTTGGTTGCCCTCCTCTGGACACGCTCCAGCTGAACTAATGGAGAATTCTCATTAGTTCAAAGAACTCAGGATTAAACTGATCCTGGCTCTTTCATTAAACCAGGATGAATGGACTTGTGGGATGTACTTTGGAGTTAACTACCTGCCGTGCCCCATGAGTCCTACACTGTATATATAAAGTTACTTCAGAAGTTAGTATACATCAAGGATTCTAACAGACAGACTCTCAGAGTGTCTGGTAGAGCTGCACAGGCCATTTTGAGAACCGTGGTCAAAGGAGACCAAGTTATACTTTACAGGTGAACAGGAGACCAAGTTATATTTTACAAGTGAACAGTGGTGTTAAGAAATAAGCATGGCAGGATTTTTAAAAAAATCAATTGGACCTGTACTTGGGACTTGGAAATCCATGCTGATGTTCCACAAATCACTTGATTTACTATTGGACCTGAATGCCCACCTTTGGACCTGAATTTACTATTGGACCTGAAAGCCTACCTTTGATGAAATCTTTGAACAAAATATTTCTAGAGTTCTGATGAACGGGTGCACACCAGAGGAGAGAGGTAGTACACAAACCCAAACATCACCAAGGCTCATTCCTATGGTGCTCATTTACAGTTTGAATAATATCTGATTGGGCCTATAAGGCTACTAGTAAATTTGTTGCTGCAGTGAAATTCTTTTCAATTAATAGCTCATGTTTTTTAAAATATTGTGCCACACCACAGTGCATGTGTGCTGAATGGCATGTTAAATAAAACATAATTAGGGGTATAATATGAGGTCATCCTGAGCTGACATCAGTGCTTTGCAGAGTGAGTCCCATATATAATCCAACTGCTAGAATCTTACTAGGGACTTTCTTACCTACCTTTACATTCAGTAGCACATTCAGCTCCTTACATAAGTAGCTTCTAACCAGGAGTGTGTTGCCTGTTTGTTACTAGCATCTTGTCCAAGTCTCCAGGCATTTCGTTCTTACACTTAAAAGCTTTAGGAAACATTAGTTCCCTGTAATAACGGCTTTGTGCTTTGTGTTCTACTCTTTTTAAAAATTGTTCCTATCTATCTCTAAGGGCTTTGTTCTTTAGGAACACAGACCTTAGACCTAGGTCTGAAGCCCTCAGACCTAGGTCTAAGATAAGATCAGCAAGGAATGATTGGGGGGGGGGGGAAGAAAAGAACAGAAATCAAAGCACCACATTATAAGCCATTTTATTTCCTCTAGTGCTCAGTTTATGTGTCTGTAGACACACACACCCCCAGCAATTGTTTGCAAAAACAATAAAAATGCAAAGTCTCCAAGCTTTGGCTCAGAGATTACTGAGATCATCTAATTAAGAGAATGTCTAGGAGCTTAGAAATCATGCAGGATCTTAACCATATTATGCCCTGATGCCATTAATGCTTTCAGCTTTGTTGCTTGGTTCAGGAGAGGCTCAAAAGATCTATGCTCTTCCCAAAAGAAAAAGAAAACATGCAGCTGTGATTCATTTCCAACATAGAACTGGGTTTATCTAGTTGTGAAAGGTATATGTGGGGGGCTTGAGAGCAGGGAGGTGGTTACCACCAAGTTTGTCTTTCCATCTTACTGACATTTCCCTTTCACTCTTGATATATATGGTGAGAAGTATAGGGTCAGTGGGTTAAATTTTGATTTGCAAAGGGGTATTTAAAAAAAAATCAGGGGTCATCTTCTGCTACTGTCCTTGTTGATTTATTTATAAAGTGCCATTGATGTACATGGCACAGTACAAAAACTTTATGTAATAAAGCAGGAGCTAAGCACCATGAAAAAAATCATCCTACTTTAAAAGTAAAGTGTTATTTAAAGACCTTTGATATTTGGCTCATATATCTGGTTTGGTTTTGTCATTGTTATTTTCTCCCATTCATGCTTTAATCTAGGGGGTTGTCCAAACAGTGAAAAAACTCCTCACAGAATGCGAGGAGAATCCTACCCGTCTTAATGGCATTCTGCCTGATTTCACCATATTGTGAAGGGGGGGGGGACTGGCAAAACCTCGCCAGAAAACCTTTGCGGCTTTTCCCATGTTTTAAAAAACAACAGTGCGAGGGTGTGCATTTCCGCTTGTTAAGACAAGCAAGTTGAGATAATTCACTTGCCCAAACAAGAGGAAATGCAAATCTGATTGGCTGGACAAGTGCAGGGGGCAGGGCTTGATAGCAAGGCAAGCACCCACTGCCACCATGTTGGATTTTCGCCTTAGCAGGCAAGGCGAGGAAATAGGGTATTGTTTTTTTTTTTTCTGCTTTTGTGTTAAAGTGAAAAATCGCTCAATCGCACCTTGGATAATTTTTTTTTAAAAGGTTGTCATCAAATTCAGGTAAGTGCAAACGTGAGTAAATGACTTGCGGCCACCATTTTTTCTAGCGGGCATGTGGAGCTTCAGGGGGCAAAAAACCATTACTACAGGTTGCAGCTGCTGCGAAATGTCATTACTACAAGGGACTCAGTTTTTTATGGGCTTGTATAGACAAGCCCTAGATGCTATTGCTGATTTGGTACCTTGTCATCCTGTTGGCGTATTAGTTGGCATGTCCAAAGGCAAGTTGTAAACAAATCTTACTTCACAGCTTCTCAGTTTCCAAGGTGGATTATGCAGGTTCTTATCCTTTTGCTCCTTTAGTTGTCATTTTGGGCTCCTCCAGTTTGGGACCAGCATTCCATCTCATCATCTTCCTTTTTACAAGAACCATAATACAGTACAGTTGTCCCTTCATATTCTCCGGGGTTTGGTTCCAGGACCTCCCATGGATACTAAAAACTGTGAATACTCATGTCCCATTATATGCCCTCTCTCTCTCTCTGGCTTTTCTTCGCAAACGAAGATTCAGGAAGGACTCATCCCGAATGGCATAGCAAAATGGTGTCCCTTATATAAAATGGCAAAATCAAGCTTTGCTTTTTGGATTATTATTTTTTTTAAGAATATTTTCAAGCCATGAATACTTAAATCCGTGGATGTGGAGGGACAACTGTATATGCCTTTTTAGCTGTATATAGATGAGTTAGAATTTCTAAAAAGCAAATGTTAGTTTTTAATTGGAATATGAGAATGGAATGGAATGGACTAGAATAAAAGATGCTTAGTTTGTGACTTAGTTAATTTGGATTCTTTGGGAGTGGTTTTCAGTCTTTTGTATCTTATTCTCCACCAATTATCTTGTCAATGAAATCGGGGTCCCACCATGATAGAAACAAAAGAACCATTTTTTTCTGAGAAGGACACTTATATGAAGTGAACCAGGGAGCCCTGGTGGTGCAGTGGTTAAATGCCAGGACTGCAGCCACAACGTTGTGGGTTTGATCCTGCAGGGCTCCAAGGTTGACTCAGCCTTCCATCTAAAATGAGTACCCAGCTTGTTGGGGCCAATTAGCTAAAACATTGTAAAACTACTTAGAAAGTGCTTGCGCTATAAAGTGGTATATAGAAATTAAGTGCTATTGCTAAGAATTTGCAAGCTGCTCTGAGAGCGTTGGTGGTTGAAGAGTGGGGTATACATACTAGTCTAAATAAAATAAATCAATAAATCAATAAACATGTTACAGACATTCTGTTATTATGGTTATTGTTTATGGTAGGTTTTAAGGACATAAAATAATAAAAATACTTCCTTTGGTTGTTGGAAATAGTTATAAAACAACTTATACTTCTGTGTTCCACGAGTGCTATGTGTACACCTCAGAGGCACTGTTTTCTGGGACATGGGTTGCATCTGTGAGGTACAGTATTAAACCTTCTCTGACAGTGAGCTCTGGTGCCACAACAAACTACAAATCCCAGGATTCCATAGCATTGAGCCATGGCAGTTAAAGTGGTATCAAGCTGGATTATTTCTGCAGTGCAGATGCAGCTTAGGAGAAGCACCTGCAGTTAGAAAAATGGAATAGTTAGGCTTTATTAGAATGGCAAGGCCTCTGTTTCTTAATTTTGTACTATTCTCAGTCAGCTGGTGCTGAATTAGAACTACTGTCATGTAGTGGCCTAGGGAATAATTGCTCACTCTTCTCTTCTTTAATGCTCAGGTTCTTTGTGGGGAGGGGGAGTCATCTTTTTTCTTCCCCTGGTGAATTCATTTGCACCATTGTGAAATGCAAACAGTGACAGATCACAGCATGTGGTATACAGTGTGTGCCTACAGTCAACAGTGGGCTGGCTACATGGGGGAAAAAAAACACGGTGGTTCAGACACACCCTAAGTCTGACCTCCTGTTTCAAGTGGATATTTAAAACAGCAATAAGACAAATGTAGGCACATTGTGTGGTTACAATAAATGAAGCCTCAGAACAATTTTTCTGGCTGGATTTTCTGAAGAGTCATCTGTTGTAATTCAGTAACCGAAGGAGCAACAGGAGATCCCGTATTCCTTTCTTTCTAAAATGTTCTATGGGGATCCTGATTCTAACCCTAGTAATACAGTAGGCGATATGAGCCGGGAATGCTGCCTTGCACCTGAAATGAGCAGCTACTTTCCCATCTGTAGAGCTAAGGTAAAGTAGACCCTCTTTTGGAACACAAAGCCGTGTTAATGTAAATAGGATTACACCTAACCCCTTGGCAATCTCAGCAGCCCGTGCCCTGTATAGTAACTCCTGCACCGAGAATGATGCTAAGAGAAATTTGGATTTTGGTTTGGGGCTCACATCCCTGCCCCAGATTGGTCTGTGGCCGAAGCTCAAGAGTGATCAGCGCTATTAACAGCAGCAGATAATGAAGTAAACACCGGAGGAGCAAGGAGATGGCAGGTCAGGGAAAGTGGGGAACCTGCAGCCCTTCAGCTTTAGTACCTTCACCCTCCTGGGTCCAGTTGTGAGCCTGGCAGCATCTGAAACAGTCCAAAGGACATCAGGGATTTGTAAAACTGTGTGCTGTTTGGAAATGTCCATGAGGAGCAAGAAAAGAACCAGTGTAATGGGTCTAAAGGAAGATCTGTGCTCAGTCAGAAGGACAAAGGTGGATGGAGTAAGCAGCTAAGTATTTAAACAAGCTATAGAGAGATGGTGGCTGTCCTTGGTTATGACTCTTCAATGCTATTTTCTCTGTGCAGTTCCAGCGTCGCTTTAATGCATTTTGCATCGCTACAGTTATGGTTTAATATTCTTAATTAATGCCAAGCTTTGTTTTGGGTGATGTACAGAACAGGAGGCTGTCCCTGCTGAGAGAGGCTTTCAGTGCGCATTAAGTGCACTGGGCAGTGAGAGGATAGAGGTACAGGGGCTAAGGAATGCCTTTTGGGTCTGAGGTTGATGACAGTGGAGGGGCTGGAGATCACAAGTGCAGGATAGGACTTCTTGATCTATAGAAAGAGGAAAGGAAAGGCAGAGTCTGCCAAAAAGGGCAGAAGAGTCCAAAGGCATAGTATCTATCTTCAGGGTGCAAATACCTAGAAAGATATGACAGGATAAGGAAGAACATGTAGAAGAGACAATTGCATGCATTGTAATTTCTCCCCCCTCTCATCTGCAGTTTTATCAGTACAGTATTGTGCCCCACCATGCTGTACTTGGTTAACTTCTTAGGTTGGTGGTGCAGACGACACATGATATAAGGATCGTGGGGACCACCATATGCATGTGTAATGGGATGCCTCAGTTGAGCACTGCCCTACAGAAAATATTTGGGGTAGATGTTTAGTGTGGACTGAATCAAGAAAGGTAGAAGCTCTTCAGTAAATAAATAGCACAATAGAGCATAGGAAGCTGCCCTTTTTTATGGATGCTCTCTTAAAATAGTTGGCCACGGAAAGCCACAGCATTGGCCAAAGGAAACTGCTGGATCCTGATAACCAGCTGTGCAAGTAAGGTCTTCTGGGGAATTCATATTCCCCCAAATGAAAAGAACAGCGGGTAAATTTTCAGACGTTTGAGATGAAAGCTACTAATTAGTCCTGCCTTGAAATCTTCCCTAGGGAGAGAAAAGTGATTAGAACAGAAACTTGTGACTGCCTTCCTTGCTCATTGCCTGCAGTTGTATCAAGACATCATATAATATAACTTGTTCTGGCTGATAATCCCCAAGTGAATATTATAGGTGTCCTCCCTCTGCCCCCCCCCCAGCCATTCCCTTTTTATCTTTCTCAATTTGCTGTGATCTCCATGCCGAGCCAAAACAGTATGGAACTTCTAGTCATAGTTTAACAGACAAAGGAAACTTTTAATCAGAACATTCTGAGGATACAGGCAAATTACAAATAAGATATAAAAAGAAATAGTGTGCAGAAGAGACTATCCATATTACTTACTGCACCTTGTATTCTGGAAGATTTCTTCCTGCACTTTGCAGGAAACCACTTTTCTCTCCAAACGTGACCCAAGCATGAGTAGAGGGACCTCTCATATTCCTCTGTTGTATTGCATGTGTGGTGTAATTTCAGTGAACTGCTCCAAAGGCAGGTTTCATGTCTCAAGTATCCTGTCCTTCATTTTCTGCAATAATCAGGATGTTTGTATATACACAAAATATCAGATATTCTATTTGTTGCGGAAGAACCTTAACCAGTACATTTGTCAGCCAGCAAGGGTAGTCCTAGTTGGGTCTTTTTATATCTGGTATGGCCAGGTGAACATCATTTTAAATAGAGCTACAATCTAGCCTCGTATTCTACTTCTAGATTAGATCTGTGTAGAATATGTTGCTGTTGTTGTTATCTGACTTCAGATTGACTCTGACTTACAGTGACCCTCTTCTAGGGTTTTCTTGGAAAGATTTATTCAAAGGAGGTTTGCTGTTGTCTTCCTCTTAGGCTGAGAGGGTGTCACTTGCCCAGCATCTCCCAGTGGGCTGGTGGGTTTCCATGACTGAGTAGGGATTTGAGCCCTTGTCTTCTGGAGTCCTTGTCTAACACAAACCACTATACCACACTACTTCAATGCTATATTAATATATTCACAATTTAATCGAGATGAACAGGACATTAAGATGTAAAGAAATATCAAAATAATTTTCATTTTGAACATCCAGGTATCTTGAGCGTTGACTGGGGCCTTATGGTTTGCTAATTTCTGTGTATTTGATGCTATTCTGCCATTCTTCAGTTGTTAAACATTGCTCTGTTCTTATATCTGTTGCCTCTCAGCTGCCAGGAATGGGGATTTCCCCCACTTCTGTAGGAATCAAAATCTCTGTGGAGAAAATCATAAGTGCTGAGATTTTTATGGGCATATAATAAGCTTCAAAGTGCTGCAGGAAAATCTTATATGTTGAGGGGGGGGGAGATTACCCAAATTGCTAATTAAGTCAAGAGTCTGCAGCAATTGTAGCAGCAAGAGAGGAAACCATCTCCCTTTGAAGGGGAAATTTGCAAAAGATATAAATGAAATAAACATCAAATAGAGCTGACTGTTCACTTGTTTGTTTGTTAAAGAAAAAATCATGACACATTTCTTGGGACAATAAAATATAGAGCCAGCAAAAAGCATTTGAGTAAAATGTGGATCTCTTTCCCCATACAAAGGGTACAGTAAAGAGTCCACTGCGAAGTCTCATAATTGAAATCAATGGGCCAAGCACTAAGGTTTTCTGCATAGAGATCGTTGATTTCACTGGAGACTGTAGTATAATCATAAGCGTGTTTATCTGGAATGTCACACACAGGGTTGGAGCCAGGCTTAGTGATACTTAGAGCAGATACACTGAAATTGGTGAAACTTAAATTAGTCATCCCTCAGAGTCTTGGACTCCTTGAAGTCAATACCGTACTGTAGTTATTAACTTGTCATATTGGTCTTGATAGGTATAACCAAGTCTGGACCCAACCCACTGAATTTTAGTGGAACCTGCCTCCAAGTAAGTGTGGGATTGGGACATTGGGCGTACCTTGTCTACACTAGTAGCTGCATGTCAACATCAGCTAAACGTTCTGTTAGGCTTTTTAAAAAATAAGTATTATACACACACACATATGTTTAAAAACGTCTACTCTGCTTAGAGGTCTTCAAACAGAGGCTGGATGGCCATCTGTCGGGGATGCTTTGATCGTGATTTCCTGCGTGGCAGGGGGTTGGACTGGATGGCCCTCGTGGTCTCTTCCAACTCTGCAATTCTATGATTCTATTATTCTATGATATTTAGTTCTAAGAGCTCTTAAGACAATATTCAAAACAATATAATTTTCCAAAATAATGCAATTTTCACAAATATTAATAAACCAATAATGTACATACAGTAAGGTCTCCTTGGGTGATGTTTCTGGGTTGTGATTCTTTCTGCGTTGTCGTTTCTCTTCAAGACTTGTTCGGCGTTAGTTCTCAAATAAGGCTGCAGCATTGTGGATAGTGCGTCTCCATGCCTCCCGATGTGAGGCCAGGGCGGATCATTGTTGGTGCCTGAGCCTGAGATGCTGTTTCAGGGAGTCCTTGTATCATTTTTTTGGAGCGTGCCCTGCCCAGCGCAGCTGTGTTCTCAGTATCATGGCCTCAATGCCCTGCTTGCTCAAGGACAGCAACATTCATCACATAGTCAGTCCAGTGTATATTTAGGATTGTGCGTAGACAGCGCTGATGAAAGCATTCGAGGAGTCGTAAGTGGTGGCGATAGGTGAACCATGTTTCAGACCCATAAAGGAGAATAGACAGTACAATGGCTCTATACACACTGATTTTTGTGCTTCGCCTCAGGTGTTTATTACTCCAGACTCTTTTGTAAAGTCTTCCAAATGCACTATATGCCTTTGCTAATCTGTGATTGATCTCTTTGTCAATCTTGGCATCTGAGGAGATGATGCTTCCCAGGTAGGTGAACTGCTGAACGGACTTGAGCACAGATTTGCCGATGGCAATGTGGGGATGGTGGTGTTCGTTCTGCTGTGCTTTCTGCAACTGGATTTGTTTATCTCGGATTGGCCTTTTTAGTCATCAGCGCACTTGCAGAAAGCACGGGATGAATCCTTCCTGAATCTTCATTTGCGGAGAGAGAGAGAGAGAGAGAGAAGTTCTAAAATAAGATGCTAATACAAATCAGTCCAACATAGGAATAATAGGTAACCCATTTGTGGAAAAGAAATGTTTAAATTGATTTCTTGAAGTTTTTTGTGGGTAGAGCCTGTTAGGCTTACTTGGTGGAGGTGTTCTATGGGGAAAGCGCCACCATAGAAGATGTAGGCATTTTGCTCTCTTTCTGCCAGCAGGCAGAAAGCTTTTTATGTAGGATGGCCTTTGGCTTTTAATTTGTTTGACAGAAAGGGCTTTTTACAGGGTATCTTCTGTTTGTATCCTTTTAAAAAAAATTAAAATGTGTTTTATACTGTTTTAATATTGTTCTTTAATAGAATTATTTAACTGTTTTTTAAAACTTTTCTACTAATCCCTTTTAAAAATCTGTACTTCGTTTTAATTTGTTGTAAGCCACCTTGGACTCTGTGTTGGGAGAAAGGCAGGATATAAAATTAAAAACAAGCAAACACAAATAGCACTGTGCTTCTAAGGAGGACAAGTATAATGCACAGTAGGAACCTGAAGCAGAATTGTCCCATATCATCACACCATTGGGGTAACCCGTATGGCAGTGGTTGCGTGTTGCATCGTGTGACTAGGCTGTTTTAAAGGCTGTTGGACCAAGAAGATACCTGGTAGCCTGTGAAGTTCTTCCAATAAAGCTATAATATGCTGCCTTTGGTAATCCTCCAGAGCAGTAGCGTAGGTTCTGTCCTTTCCCCCCAGACACTATAATTGAACCGTCCTGTCCTGTTGGGTTCTTTTCCCCTGATTTCTGGATTTTCTGTATTGTATTGGAATGTGGCAGCCTGGCTCATTCCCATCGTTTTCTGCTGAGCAAGCAGCGTCCAACGAATGCCAATGGTTGGGCACTTTTCTGAGGCCAAAGCTAATGTTGCGTTGCGACTGAAGTTGGATTTCTCTTGTCAGGATGATTACAAGTGGTGCCGTGATCAGAATATGACTTTGTGGTGGATGGGCTGTGCAGAAGAATGCACTATGACTGACATTGCTGAGATGGTGTGGAATTGAGGCTTAAAACCTGCCATGTCGGCAGAATATCAGGGAGTTTAGCGGAAAGAAAGGCATTACCGTAAAAGGAATAAATGCGATTTATGTTGCCTGAATGGCACAGGCTCTTGTCTGTCCCAGGGGAGTTCCAGGCACTATAGGGAACTCCTTCCTGCCGTATTGAATAATGGAAATGATATATTGTATTTTCATGTTAGCATTAAATTACCAATAGGTACATACATTTTTATGTATGCTTTTAAAAATATATTTGTAACCCACCTTTTGACTTAAAATTCTCTAAGGCAAGAGTTAACAAGACATTGGAAAAGACTGATCATCCTTATCCTTATCCACATCATCTTTGTTTATACTGCACATTTTTGTCAAAATTGGGACTCTAGATGGTTTACAGTTTAAAACAATACAATATAGCTAAAAACACACAAAGGCCAAACATTAAAATAGAATTAAACTACCAGTGTACCTCAGTTAACAAAGTAGTTGTGTTCCTGAACATGACTTCTTTGACAGAAAATTTGGTACCAGAAGCAAAAATAATATGGCAGGACTAGGGATCAGTTCCTATACCACAAAAAGAACAGTTCAACATATTTCACTAGACTTTTTATTAAAAACCAAAATAGCCACATGTGGAATGAAACAACCAAGTCAAATAAGCCTCGGAGAAGTAAAGAAAAACATTTGGAATTTTCTAGATACAGTAGGACCCCCGTATCCACTGATTCATTATCTACTGATTCAGTTATCCACAGGACACAAAACAACATACCTACCATAGAGTCTTCCTAGAAAATGTGTCCTCTCTAGCCATTTTCTAGGTCCTCCGAGGCAAATCTATGGTATTTTAAATCCCATTATTTTCGATGGTGTTCACTATTATCCATGGTTTTCGGTATCCACGCCCCACCAGAACCAATCCCCAGTGGATATAGGGAACTTGAAAGCTCCATCCAAAATGCATCCAGACATTATGTTTTTCTTTCTTTCACCAGCCTCTGCTTTTCTTACAAATTTGATGGCCAGACCTATAGATCCATGCCTTTTTTAACATGCTTGGGTATAGCTGGTAAGGCAGACCTTTTTACTTTCCCCCTTTCTTTCTTGTTTTGCTGCTCACATATGCTCCATAAGGGATTCTGGCTTGATCTGCTGTTTACCTTGCCTGTTGTAGGCACACACACACAGCTGTTGTAGGATTGGCTGCAGTGGAGTCCCCTAACAGATCAATTAGTGGGTATAGTGTGGGTGTGATCTGGTTGTCTCTCCCTTGAGGATTAAACTTGGTTTAAATATTTGACATAGAGGAGGGCCAAAGTGCTCTGCCCCTCTTTCGCCAGCTTGTTCACTCACCTGCATGGAATTCCCAGCTCTCTCTTGTGTTAAATTCCTGTTCGCCCATTGCTATTAAGCTAGCACATAAATCCAATGCTGCAAGCAGCTGGTAATGGTATTGTGTTCTGATTCCTGTTTTACAGCAACAGCTGCAGGCATACGTGGCCTGGGTGAATTCTCAGCTGAAGAAGAAGCCAACAGTTAAGCCAGTGCAGGACCTTAGGCAGGATCTCCGAGATGGGGTCGTCCTGGCGTCTCTCATCGAGATTGTTGGTCAGTATAACAGAATGGGCAGATGCCACTCTTTATAAACAATCGGGGTGTTTTCACTGACATCCTTTTCTATAGCCTGGATCAAACTGGACTGGGCTAGCATACTGAAGTTTGTTTTGTTTTGTTTTGTTTTTTTTCAATAAATGAAGATATTTAAAGATTACATTTTTCTGTCTGGCCCAAATCAGAATGCATACATTCAGTGTAATTCCTTAATCAATGTTATCAAATGATTGGGAGTGAGGGTTCTGGGGCTGAGAATTGCACAACAGGCTAACTCACGCTAGCCCTCCTTGATGTCTCAGCAGTGGGAGCAATATATTGTAGAAGGACATTGAAAAGGACCTCCTCTGCTGTAGCATCCCAGCTGTAGAAATGTTGGGTCATCTGTAGTTCTCATTGTACCATCCTGTAGTTAGATTTTAGATGGATTGTCTATAACCTTCATTGAGCAGATCGTAATGTCAGCATGTTAAATAAGATAGAAAGAAGAATGATACAAAAAGCTTGCAGCTAGTAATCCTAAACACAGTCAGCCAAGTACTTAGTGAATTTATTGCTATTGTTATGTGCTTTCGTTTCATCTGTGACTTATGGCAATCCTATTAGAAGGTTTCCTTGACAAGATTTATTCAGAGAAGCGTTGCCATTGGCTTCCTCTTAAATATAACGTACACCACCTAGTATTCCCTGGCAGTCCTTCTTTCAGATATTAGAATCATAGACTCATAGAGTTGGGAGGGGCCTCAAGGGCCATCTAGTCCAACCCTCTGCTACACAGGAACACGCAACTACAGCACTCTTGAAAGATGCCCCTCCAACCTCTGTTTAGAAACTTATAGTTTTAAAAGTGATTTTAGATTAGTTGTTTTAATTTATATTTGTTTAATGTTTTTTTATGGGGGAGGGTGGGAGTGGGGGTGTTTAGGGATTTTATTTGTATTGTATTTTAAATTTTGTAAGCCGCCCCGATTGTTTTAACAGAGGGGCGGGGTATAAATAAATTTTATTATTATTATTATTATTATTCCAAAGAAGGAGATTCCAGCCCCCCCTCCCCAAGACAGTCTGTTTCACTGTCAAACTGTTCTTAAAGAAATTCTTCCTAATGTTTAGGTAGAATATCTTTTCTTATAATTTGAATGTGTCAGTTCATGTTGTAGTGTCTGGAGCAGTACAAAACAAGCTCAATCCATCTTCTATGTGACATTCCTTTAGATATTTAAAGATGGCTATCATGTCACTTTTCAGTCTTCTGTTCTCCAGGCTAAACATATCCACCTCCTTAAGTTGTATTGATTTCCAGACGTTTGATCATCTTGGTTGCCCTTCTCTAGATATACTCCAGCTGGTCAATATCCTTCTTGAACTGTGATGCTCAGAACTGGACACAGGATTCCAAGGGCCCATCTATAGCAGCCCCCTAAAAATGGATTGCTCCACAGTAGTTAAATTGCAGCAGCCGTGATTTGTCTTAATGTTTTTTTGGCCCCATAAGCTTTGCAGTGGTGCCTGGGGTGTGTGTGAAAGCCCTCCTCCCTTCCCTGATCCCTGTGATGGTGGTACCAAGGGCACCCACGGGGCGTGGGGGTGAGAGGAGGAGGGAGCCCTCCTCACGTACCTGGTTCCTCCTCTTCCTCCTCCCTGTGGCTGCCTTCCGCCCTGTCAAAAACAGGGTAAAGTGCAAGATCACACCTGGGCACCCCCAACCAATCAGCAGGTCTGTTCTTCCCCCTCCTGACCATGCAACAATTTGCGCAGTTGTCTTAATGGTTGAGGGGGTGCATTTCCCTCGGAATTTTTGCCATTTTTGGCCCCCCTCCTTCACAATATGGTGGAACAACATGGATTGCTATTAAGACAGGTTGTTTTCTCCTTGCATTCCGTGAGGAGTACAGTCGGACACCCATATCCACTGATTCATTATCCACTGATTCAGTTATCCATGGCACACAAAACAGCACACCTACCATAGAGTCTTCCTAGAAAATGTGTCCTCTCTAGCCATTTTCTAGGTCCTCCAAGGTGACATCCTTGGTATTTTAAACCAAGTCCCATTATTTTCAATGGTGTTTATTATCCACAGTTTTTGGTATCCACGCTCCCCCCAGAAGCAATCCCCAGTGGATACAGGGGTCCTACTGTATTTTTGCCATTTAGACAATCCCCAAGTGTGATCTGACCAAAGCAGAATAGAGAGACGCAGCTACTTCCTTGATCTGAACACACTGCTGCTATTGATACAGCCTAGGCCGTGCTTAACTTTCAAGATCAGACAAGACTTGGGGATTTCAGGGTACTTAGGCAGTATTTTTGGAGGGGGCTTTGTGTTTTCAAAATAGAAAATCTGCCTTCCATTGCATTTCTGTTCTCAGCAAGCTCAAGGCCATTTAGGGTGAAACCCCATTATATCTTTAGATGATTTGCCAGGGTATGACACAATTTTGGAACAAAGTCATTCCAACTTTCATGCGTACTCTCTTGCGTGAAGAGATTTTTATGTCTTCTTGGTTGGCTTAAGAAAAGCATTGCCCCAGTATGGATGATGGATACATTATGTTTCCTGATGCAGCTGATGAAGTGGGTTGTGCCCACAAAAGCTTATGCTAGAAATATCTTCTTCCCAAGTAGTTTCAAAGGTGCTGTTGGATTACTTTATTATGTCTTTTTATGCTAAAACAGACTAATATGGCTGTTTCTTTGAATAGTAATATGGTTATTTAAAATTGCTCAAATTTGAAAGTATTGTGCCAGGAAAGACACAGGACATCTATTTTGCTTTTTATTTCTGGACAAGACATTGAGATATTATTATTATTTTGACACAGAGAGTCTTGTAACATTTTCTTCCAGATTTTCAAACTTGAATTCTTTCCCAGGCCAATATTTATTTCTAAGGAGGAAATAGTAGAGTTTGACATATGGCTGTCAGATAATACCATTCTTCTCAAAGGCTTCATGGTGCCACATGCCAGCAGGAGGACTTGAGCTATATCCAACAGCTACAAGAGATAATGAAAGTCCCTTCCTTGCCAGCTGTATTACAGGGCATACGCTCTGCCTAGTTATTCTGGTCTTTCCATGCCCTGAAAGGATGCTAAAATCATTGCTTGTACTCCCCTCAGCATCCTAGGGAAAGTGGCTGCTTAGGCTAACAAATACCCCTCTCTACCTGTAACTGCTATAATCAGCGTTTAATGTCACACAGGCCTGTTCTTCTTGATCATTAGGCTGTCTCTTTTTCACAGCCGGAGAGAAACTGAGCGGCGTGCAGGTCAGTCCCACCAGCCAGCAGGAAATGAAGGAGAATGTGGAGAAAGTTCTACAGTTTGTGGCATCGAAAAAGATCCGTATGCACCAGACATCAGCTAAAGGTGCGAGGCTTTTTAGTCTTGTGTATGTGGACACATGGAACTGAAATGTGTGCATCAATGCCAGTCAGTAGAAAGAAGCAGTCATGTTCCCTCTTCTGCTAGGCAGCATTTCCATCACACATGTGGAACATGTGGTGGAAAAATGATATAAAAGGCAAACCCGAAAGAGGGACAAAGGGCAAACTTGCTCTTTAAGCATCAACTTAATCACAGTCACAAGAATAGAGGGAAATATTTTTTTCCAGATTTGTTGGTTTCAAAGTGCCCTTGGTGGGAATACAGTTTAGCGTGAGGTATTGGGGTTGGGTGGCAAGAGACAGTAATGGCTTCAATTGAAAATGGGGAGTGCATGACTGTCTCCCCGCTTCCACTTGTGGAGAAGAACAGCACAGCCCTGTGGGTTATAGGCATCAGCTGAGCATCCTCTGTTGCATAAGGGGCAGGGAGAATAGTAACATCTTTGTGCCGACAACAGCGCACTTGAGAAGCTGTACTATTCTCCCCTCCTTCTTCCTCAGGGAGATGTTATCCAAAAATTCTTTTTATCTAAGCTGAATCAGGTCATTCTCTGAGGGAGGGGTGATACGGGTCCTTCACATCTGGGTTTCGTCAGTCACCGCCCAGGTGTAGCAGGAAGTTACATCAAGCCTCTTGATATTCAAATTTCTTTGTCTTCATCTCCTCCATCCTGGAGCCACGAGGCCAGTTCTAACTTCCTGCTTCGCCCAGTAGGTAGCTGAGAAATCTCCTCCGTCTATCCTTCGCTTTTTCTTTGTTCCTTTCCTTTGCTCTGTTTTCTTTAGACCTTTTTCCCTCTTTCTTGATTTGAATCTCCCGCCTCTTTAAAAAAAAAAAAATCCTTTTTTCGTTCTGCGGCTGCTCAGCGCTGCTTCAGCCTGCTCTCTCCTAGCCCCCCCCCTTCTTCCTTCCTCCTTTAGCTACCGGACGGCCATGCAGGCCCGGGAGGACCAACAAGAGGCGGGAAAGGACTCCGGAGTGGCGGGGGGGTCGGTCCCCGGCCACGGCCACTCCGAGAGCGCGGCAAGCACCGAGAGTGCTGCCAGCGCTGCCGCGGGAGCCGCGGTCGCCATGGTTGCCGCTGCCGGCTCCCAAGTGGGCGTCCCGCAGAGGGACGCGGCCAGGAAGGCACACCAGGCCATTACGGCCGGGCGGGCTGGCGACGGCCATGCGGTTCTCAAGCCGCGGAAGAGGCCAATTCAGCCCAAGAAGAAGCCGGCCTCCGACGTCTCCACAGGGGCTGCGATGGATCCTCCGTCCCTCTGGAACGCGTGGCATGCTCCAGGCCCTTGCTGCCAATCTTGGACGGGGGCTGGAGCCCCTGGGAAGGTAAAGGGGACCCTTGGGGGGAGCGAGGACGAATTTCCCCTTCCCCCACGCATCGTGCCCTCCCTACTGCTGGGAACAGCACGCTTTTTACCCCCTTGGAGACCAAGCGGGACACCGGAGGGGGACGGGGGGAGCGGGGACCCACTCTCACCCATGGAAGTTTCCCCACCCGAGGGAGCGCCCGCCGCCACCGGTATGGGGGGGGGAGCAATCAGCGCGCGCCCAAGCGACGGCTGGCCCCGATCCGGAAGGGAACCAGGCCTCAAACCAGCCATGCCACCTTCCACAGAGCTCGGGATCGGAGGGACAGGCCCTACAGGCCCCAACCCCCCAAGCACCCACCCCCCAGGCCCTGGCCACGCAGGACACGACTGCAAATGTCCGGGTTGCCCAGCCCCCCTCCCCCCAGTTGCGCAGGACCAGGTTCCACAGCAGGCCCAACAGCCTTTGGTACCCCAATCCTTGACCCAACAGGCGCAACAGCCCCAGCAGCCATTGGTGCCCCCACCCATACCCCAGCAGGCACTGGTTAACCAATTCCAACAACCAATGGTGTACCAGGCCTTGCCACAACAGGGCCCGTCCAGCCAGCCCCTGGGAATGGCTAGCCAGGTCCCGGCCTACGTCTCTACTGCTACCCAGCCACAATCCTTCCAGGTCATGGGGTACCAGACACAGGCTTACCAGGCCCCGGCCCTCCAGGCCCCTATGCGCCATAGCAACGTAAACCATCAAGGCATTCCGGTGTTCCTGGACCACTCCAGTGGGGATGAGTCCGACTTCGAGTGGGTCGCCCCTCAGGTGCCCAAGGTTAGGGGAAACAGGCCCACACAGCAGGGTGGTCGCAAAAAGCGAAAGGGTGCCATCAAGGCGGCTCTGCAGCTGCTCTCAAATGCGCTACTTTCAGATGAGGACTCATCCGAAGAGCCTGGCACCAGTGCCTCAACCTCAGGAGTTCCCCCCAAGGACCAGGCGAATAACGCGCAACCTCGCCAGCCCACAGGACCGGGCAAGGCAAAAGCCAAATCTGCGTCCAAGGGCACCAAGACCGCCATGCGAGGTGCAGACACCCTGTCCAGGAAGAGGAAGGACCCCCCTTCCAACCATTCCTCTGCTGAGTCCCTCCCCCCCTCGGATGAGGAACGCGGCCTACTAGAGGTCGTTAATGACCCTGGGGCCTACGATGACGTAATCCAGTCTGACAAGGAGGAGGGCGAGATCACTGACTCCGAGTCAGCGGACCAGGACTACTCGGATCGCCTCTTCCAAGGGGAGTGGTACGTCCCTCTCCTCTCCAAAGTGATGTCGACCCTAGAAATCTCACCTCCAGACACGGATCAGGCTCCGTCTACATCATCTTCTAACGAGAAGGTCGCGGCAGTGATGCGCACCTCACGCCCAAAGAAGCCGGAACTACCCTTCCCAGAGGCTTTCTGGTCCCTGGTAACGGACGAGTGGGAAAAACCATCCATGGGGAGGCGGGGCACCACTGTAGCACAAAAGTACTACAGTACCAACCAGCGCTTCCTGGATCTCCTAAAGCCCCCAGTGGTCGACAATCCGGTCGCCTCCCTCGTCTCTAATTGTCTGGCCCCTAAGGAGGGAGACAGCTCTCTGCGGGACCCGGACGAGAAAAGAACCGATGCAGCTATCAAGAAGGCCCACGACTCCGCGGCATGCGGGGTTAGGTCCACGCTAGCCATCTCTCTCTTCTCCAGAGCGGCGATAGTATGGCTACAGGAGCTCATGGAGATTCAGGAACTGGACCCAAGCGTGCTGCATAAATCCCTGCTTAGGTTCCTGCGAACCTTCTTCTTTGTAGCAGACGCAGCCCAGGACGCCATGATATTTTCTGCCCGCGCGATTGGAGCCCTCACGCTGACCAGGAGATCGATCTGGCTGAAACACTGGCAAGTAGATACCCCCACCAGAGCAGCTCTTGCCTCAGCGGCGTTCAAGGGCATTAAACTATTCGGGGAGGAGGCCCTGAAGGGCATCCTCGTCGAAACAAAGGACAAGAAGATGGCTATGCCCTCTACTCTTAAGAAGTCAGATAAGAAGAGTGGCAGGCGTCCCTTTCAATCTCCTCGCCCCTTTCGTTCCTTTAGGGGATTTGGGAAGCAGCGAAACTACAACTCCTTTCGTCCCCCCTGGGTTAAGCCAAACTTCGTCATTAGACAGAACACTGGATCACAGCCCAGTGGCAACAGAAGAGGAGGCTCTAACTCTCAACGTGGAGGTTCCAGACAACAATCCTGACTCGGGGTCGCCCCCAGTGGGCGGCCGACTCAGTCTGTTCCTCGAGCCTTGGTTGAACTCGACAACGGACCGGTGGGTCGTCTCAACGATCACCCACGGGTACAAAATCGAGTTCGATTCAAGGCCAAGGGGCAGATTTCTCCCAGCCCCAATACCCAGAGACCCAAAGAAGGCAAACGATCTGAAAGCAGCCATAACTCACTTAAGACACTTAGCCGCCATAGAAGAAGTACCAGCCTCTCAACGCTTCTTAGGGGTGTACTCCTTCTTCTTCACGGTACCAAAAAAGGATGGCAGTCAGAGGTCCATCCTAGACCTAAAATACACAAACAGACATGTTACGTACAGAAGGTTCCGGATGGAGACGCTTACATCGATCAGGGAGGCACTGCAGCCAGGAGATTTTCTAGCCTCCCTCGACCTTTCAGATGCATACATGCACATCATGATCCACGAGGACAGCAGACAGTACCTCCGCTTTGCCTTCGGGGACCAGCACTTCCAATTCAGGGCCCTCCCCTTTGGTCTGGCCTCAGCACCAAGGGTTTTCACCAAGGTTCTGGTAATCCTAATTGCCAACCTGAGAGGTCAGGGAATTCACCTGTACCCGTATCTGGACGATATCCTTCTCAGAGCTTCCTCCTTGGACAAGGCGGAGAGGGACCTACAGGCCACAATACGCTACCTGCAGGCCCACGGCTTCCTGGTGAACTTCAGAAAGAGCAGTCTGTCTCCTGCCCGCACCATTGTCCACCTGGGCGTGGAAATAGACACAATAAAATTCGAGATCACTCTGTCCAAGGAACGACAGGAGGTCCTCCGACGGGTGGTACGTTCAGTTCGTTCCCTAAGGAAGGTTCCACTGTCCTTACTGGCCAGACTCCTCGGCCTTATGATCTCGGCCTTCGGGGTCGTGCCCTGGGCACGATTCCACTCCAGACCTCTGCAGAGCTTCCTGCTGCCTTACCAAGAGGACATTGCATCCAAGAAGTCTCCACTCCTTCTCCTACCCCAGCGCGTGAAGGACTCGCTGGCCTGGTGGTCCCAGGCAAGATCGACAAGCAGGGGTTCCCCCTTCACAGTGCCCCAGGCGATCCTAGTTACCTCGGACGCGAGCCTACGAGGTTGGGGAGCTCACTGCCAGGGAAAGGTGACGCAGGGGATATGGAGCCCACAAGAAAAGACATACAGCATCAACTGGCTGGAACTGCGAGCGGCCCGGTTGGCCTTACAGCACTTCACTCCAATCCTGAAGGGACAACACGTCACGGTAATGACGGACAACACTACGGCCCGATTGTACATAGCGAAACAAGGAGGATTAAGATCCAGGTCCCTGCAACAGGAGGCGGATCTCATATTCCTCTGGGCCGAACGGACGGTACTGTCCCTCACGGCTCAGTACCTACAGGGGGACCACAACCAGCAAGCGGACTACCTGAGCAGGTACTCAGTTCTGCCCGGGGAATGGGAACTGAACAACGAAGTATTTCACCAGGTCCAGGCCAAGTTCGGTCAGATGGCAGTGGACATGTTCGCAACAAGGTCAAATGCCAAACTGGACAGGTTCTTCGCCAGGTTTTACCACCACAATGCCGAGGGCTTGGACGCCCTGCGATCCCCTTGGCCGGCCGGTCTACTGTACCTGTTTCCCCCGCTTCCCCTCATAGGGAAGGTCTGCCGGAAGATTCGCCAGGAGAAGGCACAAGTAGTCCTGATAGCGCCCCACTGGCCACGACGCCCCTGGTTCTCCGAGCTGATGGACATGAGGGTCCAGAAACAGTGGCGGCTACCTCAGAGACCCGACTTAATACACCAGGGACCGATTCTTCACCCAGACCCAAGCTGGTTGCAATTGACAGCATGGAGATTGAGCGGCAAGCCCTAAGGGAGCACGGATACGAAGAGTCAGTTATCAGCACCCTTCTTTCCTCTCGCCGTGTTTCCACTAGGAGGATCTACGAGGCTACTTGGAAAGCCTTCAGGAGATGGTGCACACCGCGGCAGCTGACCGCTGAGGAAGCTTCGGTAAAGCACATTCTAGCCTTCCTACAGAAAGGCCTCGAAGCGGGCCTACGCCCGAACACCCTGAAGAGACAGGTGGCCGCACTCTCGGCCTTCCTTACAGTGCAGGATGGGGTCCGCCTCTCCTCGCACCCCCATATCAGAAGATTCCTGAGGGGCGCCTCGATAGTCTCTCCCCCGGTGAGGCACAGGTTCCCCTCGTGGAATCTCTCTCTAGTCCTCAGACAACTTATGAAGCATCCATTCGAGCCACTCCGTAGTATTCCTCTGAGAATTCTCTCTTTCAAGGTCGCCTTCCTAGTAGCCATCACTTCAGCGAGAAGAGTGTCAGAGCTAGCCTCTCTGTCTGTTAGGGACCACCTGTGCTCCTTCAACAAGGACGTGGTTACTCTACATCCGGACCCGTCATTCAGACCAAAGGTTGTCTCTGAGTTCCATGTTTCTCAACCTTTGATTCTGCCCTCCTTTTGCCCGAATCCTTCACATCCGAAGGAAAAACTCTGGCATAACCTGGACGTTAGGAGGGCCCTAAAGGTCTACATTAGGCGCACGGCCTCCATCAGGCGCTCCGACGCCTTGTTCGTCTCATTCTCTCAGACATCCTTAGGGTCTAGAGTTTCACAGAAAACCATCGCAAGCTGGATCAAGGCCTGTATCTTCGAGGCCTATGACTCAGCTAGGCTTCC
The DNA here is from genome assembly GCA_030847615.1 of Gambelia wislizenii. Classification (NCBI taxonomy): domain Eukaryota; kingdom Metazoa; phylum Chordata; class Lepidosauria; order Squamata; family Crotaphytidae; genus Gambelia; species Gambelia wislizenii. Next base: position 40,865,021 of record JAUMIR010000007.1, read on the forward strand.
CAGACCGTCAGGGGTCACGGCACACTCGACTAGGTCAGCCGCGACGTCCGCGGTCTTCTCGACTAACGCTTCTCTGACAGAAATCTGCAGGGCAGCAACCTGGAGCACACCGTCCACCTTCATCAGACACTATAAGGTGGACAAATTCCGCTCTGCCGAGGCTAACTTCGGTCGGAGGGTGCTCCAGGAGGTACTAAAAGACTGATTCCGCCACCTCCGCAGTCACTCCTGCCCTAATGAGTAAGCTTGGGCACGTCCCAGATGTGAAGGACCCGTATCACCCCTCCCTCAGAGAATGCCACATTGGTTACTTACCGTGAAGGTGCATTCTTGAGGGAACGGGGTGATACGGGGCCTTCCCCCGCCCGGTGACTGCGCATGTTTTTATCTCATGGCGGTATTCTTAGCATACAGTTCTGTTTAATACTATGTTACTTAATCGATTTCCTTAGTCCTTACAGGGCTTTGCTAGTCAGTGAACTGGCCTCGTGGCTCCAGGATGGAGGAGATGAAGACAAAGAAATTTGAATATCAAGAGGCTTGATGTAACTTCCTGCTACACCTGGGCGGTGACTGACGAAACCCAGATGTGAAGGCCCCGTATCACCCCGTTCCCTCAAGAATGCACCTTCACGGTAAGTAACCAATGTGGCAATCTGGGCCTAAGGTTTTTATGGCAACCTGGACATCTGGGCTTTCATCTCTTTTTTTTGCAAGAGATTGGCTGCTCTACACTTTCAAGTGGAATAATGGGAAATGATGATTGTGGATTGCACTGTGAAAAAGTTGACACTCTGGTATTATTAGCCCAACTACTTCTTCAATAAACAGTGTGTGTCATAATGCAAAATAAAACCAGATGATAGAACGGTAGAATCAGATGGCGGGCAATCAAGGTATTGTCCTATCCCAAATATGTTAGCGTAAATTATTCAGTGCCTCCCCCTGGCCAAAAAAAAAAAAAAAAAAAAAAAGAGTCCTGTTGCCTTCTGAGAATTTTGTCATGGGCATGATCTCAGCTGCTTGCAGTAGTGTGCTGGAGCCATCCAAAGAGGAGGGCTACATAACTGAAAGTGCAGTATTCCAGATGTGGATTGACGTGTTAATATTTAAACCATTCTTGGGAGATAATGTATCTTTCATCAGTGTGAGTTCTGGAAAATAAGTGACTTTGCTAATTCACCTAATGAACAAATATAAAGTTCCTCAGGGTTCTGGAATTGTTCTCTGTGAAATTTTCTGAAGGGGTGCTGCACAGATGTAGTGTAGTGAGACAACAGTCAGCCACTAAAACTTTATGCATTAATAGAACAAAAGAAATCACAAAATGGTGTTAGCTTGAGACAGGGATGGGAAATTGTATTGTCCCAAGCTCTTTGGTGCCTGTGACACTTGCTCAGTAACAAAATGATTGCAACTGCTACACTAGTGTAGTAATGAATTGCATTTTTCCACAAACAAAAAGTATGCTGATAATAACAACAACAAATGTAAGACCTGTGACACAAAAGTACTATATTGAAGGAAGAAGTTTGAATCCTCTGTAATAAGTGGGTTGCAGCTGTGCTTTTCATGGTCTTTTGTCTCTTAGATGAAGCTAAGGTAGATCATAGAATCATAGAATTGTAGAGTTGGAAGAGACCACGAGGGCCATCTAGTCCAACCCCCTGCCATGCAGGAAATCACGATCAAAGCATCCCCGACAGATGGCCATCCAGCCTCTGTTTAAAGACCTCCAAGGAAGGAGACCCCACCATGCTCCGAGGGAGTGTGTTCCACTGCCGAACAGCTCTTACTGTCAAAAAGTTCCTCCTAATGTTGAGGTAGAATCTGTGTTCCTGGAGCTTGCATCCATTGCTCCGTGTTCCAGTTTCTGGAGCAGCAGAAAACAAGTCTGCTCCATCCTCAACGTGACACCCCTTCAAATACATAAACAGGGCTATCATATCACCTCTTAACCGTCTTTTTTCCAGGCTAAACATACCCAGCTCCCTAAGTCTCTCCTCATAAGGCATGGTTTCCAGACCTTTCACCATTTTAGTCGCCCTTCTCTGGACACGCTCCAATTTGTCAATATCCTTTTTGAATTGTGGTGCCCAGAACTGGACACAGTATTCCAGGTGAGGTCTGACCAAGGCAGAATAGAGCGGCACTATTACTTCCCTTGATCTAGACACTATACTTGTGTTGATGCAGCCCAAAATTGCATTGGCCTTTTTAGCTGCCGCATCACACTGTTGACTCATGTTCAACTTGTGGTCTACTAGGACTCCTAGATCCCTTTCACATGTAGTCTCATTCAGCCAGGTCTCCCCCATCCTATATCTATGCATTTCATTTGTTCGCCCTAAGTGCAGTACCTTACATTTCTCTGTATTGAATTTCATTTTGTTAGCTTTGACCCAACTCTCCAGTCTATCCAGGTCATTTTGAATTTTGATCCTGTCCTCTAGGGTATTAGCTACTCCTCCTAATTTGGTGTCATCTGCAAATTTGATATACCCCTAATTCCCTCATCCAAGTCATTGATAAAGATGTTGAATAGCACTGGGTCGAGGACAGAACCCTGTGGCACCCCACTGGTCACATCTTTCCAAGACGAAGAGGAGCCACTGCTGAGCAGTCGGCCGGTCAACCAATTACAAATCCATTGAACAGTTAACTTGTCTAGCCCACATTTTACAAGCTTGTTTGCAAGAATGTCATGGGGAACCTTGTCAAAGGCCTTACTAAAATCAAGGTATGCGATATCCACAGGGTTCCCTTCATCTACCAAGCTGGTCATTTTATCAAATTGTTTGGGGTGGGTGGGGTTGCTGTCAGTATGCTGATGACACTCAGCTTTACTTCTCCTTGTCCTCTGATTCAGTTGGGGATTTGAAGGTGCTGGAGCAGTGCCTGGATGCTGTAATGGGCTGGATGAGGGCCAGTAAACAGAAGCTGAATCTTGATAAGATGGGGGCTCTGTGGATTGGTGGTTCTTAGGTAGGTAACCTGCCCTGGATATTAACAAATCCATCCACAGCTGCAGTGCTGTACTTCCAGTTATATAGCCCTCTTCTTTGACGGGATCCAGCCCACTCCACAAACCTAATCCTGCAAGCAGCTATGATCATGCCCATGACAAGATTCCCTGAAGAAGCCGGTGCATAGGCTGGGACTCCTGTACTCGTAGATCCATCCTTGGACGTCCAGATAGACTTGGTGGCTCAGAGTGCTTGGGGCCAGCTCTGAATGGTCCGCTAGCCTTTCCTGGACCAGGATAACTTAGCCACAATAGTCCATGCACTGGTAAATTCCTGATTAGACTACTGCAATGCACTCTGCGTGGGGCTACCCTTGAAGAAAACTCAGAAACTGCAGCTAGTTCAAAATGCAGTAGCTAGACTGCTTGTTGGAAAGCCATATACCAGTTCTAAAGGGACTGAACTGGCTTCCAGTAGGCTTCCGGTCTGAATTTAGTGCTCTAACCTCCCCCACTACCTGGCAGCTTGGTTAGCATGGCATGTACCGTCTAGGAATGTAAGATCTACAGGTAAAGGACTATTGTCTTTTCCACCAACAGCTCTGTCAAGGTTGTGAGCCTTCCAAGACCTGGCTCCATATTTGTGGAACAGTCTTAAATAAGTAAAATAAATGTGCTGGTGAGTCCCTTCACTGCTTTTGAGCAGTTTTCCTCAGCCAAGCTCTGATACCAGAAGCGATCTGTGAAGAGAGAACATGGCTTACAGTTGTGGAAGTCAGGTGGGACGAGGGAACCTGATCGTGTTCTGTTCAGTTGTGTCCCTGCATTTCAGAACTATATGTGAATATGGCAAAGACATGTTCAGAAGCTTGGTTTCTTTTTTGGACTTTGCTGTTGTGTGTCTTCAAGTCGTTTCCGACTTATGGTGACCCTAAGGCAACCCTTTCATGGGGTTTTCTGGCAAAATTTGTTCAGAGCAGGGTTTGCCTTTGCCTTCCTCTGAGGCTGAGAGAGTGTGACTTGCCCAAGGTCTTCTAATGGGTTTCCATAGCCAAGTGGAGATTCAGACCCTGGTCTCCAGAGTCATAGTCCAACACTCAAACCACTACACAACACTGGCTTTTTGGGACTACAGTTCCCATAATCCCCAATGAGCTTGCCCACTGTAGATTATTTAAAATAACTTCACCAATCTTTTCATGTTCTTAAGGTGAATGTGATTGCCTCACAGACTTAGATGGGCTTTGATGGGGACTGTTAACTGGAAAGATACGTACTGATAGACATGGGCCACATTCCCCAAATCCTGAAACTATGTCATGCAGTTAAAATCCTGCCCTGTAGGTGGCAGTAAATTATTTTATTTGGGCTCATTTGTTTAGCTGTAGAATTGAAGGCACACACACACACACAGGTCAACTCTGGTTAGTGCTTGGATGGGAGACCGCCAATGAATACCAGGTGCTGTAGGCTATATTGCAAAGGAAGGAACTTGCAAAACCACCTCTGAGTATTCCTTTCATAAGAAAACCTTGTGAAATTCATGAGGTTGCCATAAGTCAACCAGGTGATTTGAAGACATATACACACACACATTCTCAGAAGTGCTAATCTATGCAACTACATGTTACAAAGCACATGGAACTGTTTCTCCTATCCCACATGGCAGTTTGAGATGAAGTTCCTTTAATCCCCTCTATACCTTATAATTCAACTTTTTTTTTGTATCCTAGCATTACTAGGTTCATGTTTTTCTGCTTCATTGGCTGCCGTGTCAGCAAGAAATGTTATATTGAAGTGGCAGCAAGGCACAGCAGAAGTTGCACTATACAAAATGGAGGGTGAGGAGGAGACTCAAAAGTGGGGCTGTAGGTGACATCAGTGTTCTTTGTGGCATGTATTTCTTGCCTTTAGAATGCCCTCTACAGTACCTAGAACTAGCCAGACTGGGCTTCAGGCAGGTAACCTTGCCTTTTGGATTTGGTTGTATTTTGCAGACATTGTGGATGGGAACCTGAAATGCATCATGAGGTTAATCCTTGCTTTAGCTGCTCATTTTAAACCTGGCTCGAGCAAAACTGCCAATCAGGCTCCATCTAGCACTGTGGGAAGGAATTCCACAGGACCTGGAACGTCATCAACCAATCACAGGCCTCATTCTGCCACTGCGGTCGCTCAGGGTGCGGTGGCTGCCCTGGCTGATGTTCGCCAGGACGTCTCACGTTCGGGACGAGATGTGTTCCGACACAGACGGAGGTATGTGATCTGTTTGGAAGCTGCAGCAAAACAGAAGGCTTTTGTTGTTGGATTTTGCTAATTGTTGGGTTCCTGATTGATTGTTACATTTATGGTCAGGAAGGCGTTCCTAGGGTGAATTGCTGAGTGACACTGTTTTTGTTTTGTTTTTGTTGGGGGAGAGACTTTCCTCCTTCTGCAGCGTGTAGCTTTGCTCACTTGCTTGAGATACAATATGCCCTTCAAAGAAACAGCCGTGTTAGTCTGGAATATCATTTGCAGAGGACTCTTGTAGCATCTTTGAGACTAACTGAAAGAAAGAAGTTGTAGCATAAGCTTTTGTAGACTTGGTCTACTTCCTCAGATGCATGGATGCATATGCCCTTCGTATACTTTTCTGCATGGCACCTGCCACTTTCTGATAACCATAACCATGTCAGTAAACAAGTGGAGAGAATGGAGCTGTAAGCTGATTGGAACAAGTCAACAAAAGGCTTTAAGACCTGCCTCTTTTGGTTCATACCACTAACCCTACAGTCTGGACCAGACATTGGCACTGTTACATCCTTCTGGAACCTTCATTCTGCCTGCTACATGCTTGTGAATTTGTTGTTTGAAACCCAGAAAGTATCATATGGAAATCAACAAGAGGGTTAAAAATAGTACACTTTAGAAGTAATTATTATAGGCAAAAATTTGGTGATCTGCCTTTTAAATCCGGGTGAGGAGGCAATGTTGTCCAAATTCTTATAGTAAGGCTCCTTAGATTCAGCCTAGAAGAAAGCTGGGGAGGAATCTGTCTTTACTGTACCCCCCTTTGTCATTACTTTTGGTGCAATCTTTGTCTTCAGAAACAGCAGCCTAGATGAAGAAATTGAGCATCCATACTGGAGTGTCCGGGCGCTGGTACAGCAATACGAGGGGCAGCAAAGTGTGCCTTCAGAATCTCACTCCGCCAGGTAATCCTCAGTCTGAGGTACCATTTGGCTTTTTCAGAACCTCTGCTTTTGTTTTTTCTAGTCCTCATGGTTGTAAACAAAACCTCATGATCAGAGAGACAGGTTGCTACTATGTTGAATGCCCAGAAAGGATTTCTGACCCTGGTGATTTTATGGGGCTTCTTGTCCAGCTGTTTTACATTTTCCCATGGCTTGTAGCCCCTTTCCCCCACATATTCTGCAGCCAATGCTTCCTTGCCTTCTGCATCTTTAAATCTTGCAAGGAATATTTCATCATTTATACAGAGTGTGTACAGTTTCTTTTTCTTTGGCTTCAGAAGCAGAGGCCTCTGTGATTGTATTCATTAGAATTTAGCAATTTTTTGCAAATTCTTTCATAAGACAGATATAGTAGGGGAGGGTTAGATTCCATCTTCAAAATGTGTTCCCATAATGGTTCTGAAAAGATCTCCCCATTGCTTTGTCTGTGGTGCCCATTGCTCTTTAGTCTCTGTTGAAATCCTCACAGTTGTGCAAGCAGGAGGTGTGACCTCAAAACTCAGAGAGTTGTACAGTTACTCAGTTTACTTGCATCTGACAATTTGCATGCTCTTTTTTTGTTTTTTTGCTAGGTGGCTCTTTTGGTACAAATCAAATCCAGGTTTCTATTATATCTACAGTATTTTCTTTTTGGATGCAGAATTCATAGGACGTAGTAATAACTCAGCTGTTACAAGTGACTTCCTTTTCTCTGTGGGAAATGGGAAGGATCCTTTGATGGAATGATGCTGAAAGCCTGACACCCCATAGAGGGACCTTTCGGGGCCCAGTTGGGGAGAGAAAAGCTTGTTTAAGTCACAGAGGCTGTTGTGAAAAAAAGAAAAGAGGGGTGGAATAAAGCTCCCTTTTTGTGACTAAAAGCAATTGAGGGTCACCCACTGTTCCTGCTGCTATGATTTTCTCATCTATATTACTTTTCACTTCCTCTAGCCTTTCATTACCTTTCCCTCCCATCCTCTCACCCCACCAATCACTTTGAATTTGCATATTCATTCAGGTTCTACAGTTAATTTCTGAAAAGCCTCCTGAATGATGGAGAAATATAAATACATATAAAGAACTCCCTGCAGCAGTATCTTTACCTTCAAGTACTGAAACTTGGGAATGAAGAATAGGGTGGTACTATTATTGTGGTTGTGAACCTGGAGGACTTGGCAAGCTAGTTGAGGTCTGAGCCTGGCCTTTTGTTGTGAGGGGAGGCTCTTGTGGGATGTAGTCATACAGTTTATATTAACCTTAGCTATACCAAGAAGGCTAAACTGGTTTCCATGTGTGCCTACTTGGGCAGTAATCCTCGTTTCTCTGACAGCTTTTTTGGGCTGTGGCTGTGAATGCAGTGGTGCAAATCTATGGGTCAGCTGTTCATCAGAGTTGAGCGTGATTCGCCCAAGGGGTTTATGTTCACATAGACATTGGCACTCTGAAAGCAATCCTTTCACCATCTTTTCTTATACATTGCTCTGTTCCTCACTGAGGCGTTAGATCTACGCTCTAACATTTCTGTCTGTTTCTGGAGTTGGCGGAATTGCTAGTGTAGATCTGCTGGTCACACTTAGTACGCGGGCTCTGATCTTGAGAGTGAGTGAGGTCTTGTACACTGTTTTTACTACATTGCAGTGAGCACAGGGAAGAGAAGAAAATGCATTGCTAGTTTTTCTAGGCTTTCTTTTATTCTCTTTTCAGTTAGGAATGAATTCTACACCTCTGAGAGGGATGCAGTTAAATACAGTAAAACAGTGGCCTAAATCTAACACACATTGGAAACCGCTTAATGCAGTGTAGATGTGTAATTGCGATTGCTTAAAAACAATTTGTAAGCCACTCTGATAGCCTTGTGTCTGAAGAGCGGGGTATAAATAACTAATATAAAAATATAATAATATAAATAAATCTAATTGTTAGTCCTAGACACAAGGTTACTGACACACTGCAGAAATAATGCAGTTTGGCACCACTTTAACTGCCATGGCTCAAAGCTATGGGAACTCAAAGAGTTCTGGGATTTGTAGTTTTGGGAGATATGTAGCCTTCTCTGTCAGGGAGCTCTGGTGCCACAAAAAACTACAAATCCTAGGATTCCATAGCATTGAGCTATGGCAGTTAAAGCGGTGTCAAACTGGATTATTTCTGCAGTGAAGATGCAGCTCTAGGGAATCAATTGCTGAATGGTAAGTTAACACTGAAGTAAATCTTATTGCTACAGTGGGTCTAACTCTAGTTGGGACTGGCCATGGGAACTATGGTTTCAGTCTTCATCCATCTACCTATTTTGCATAGATACCTCTTCAGCTATTTCAAAGAGTGGGATGAAGCCTGAGATGCTTGAATTATGTCATAGCTTTGGCCAGATCCACACTACACAAATAATCCAGTTTGATACTGGATTATTTGCCATAGCTCATTTCTATGGAATCTTGGGGATTTCTAGTTTGGTAAGACACCAGCACTCTTTGGCAGAGAAGGCTAAAACCTTGTAAAACCTTGTAAAACCTTGTAAAACCTTGTATGGCTCACTTTTATGATTTCTTGTTGTTATTGGCTACCAAATCAGCATGAGCTTATTGAAACCCTATGAATGAGAGACCTCCAAGAGCCCTGCTCATCAGCTGTTCTGCTCAGGTCCTGCAAACTCAGGACAGCTGTGGCTTTCTGGTCTGATTCAATTCACGTGTAATGAATCCTTCCTCTTTTCCAACTGTTTTCCGCTTTACCAAGCATTATAATCTTTTCCAGTGAGTTATGTCATCTTATGATACGTCCACTGTTACGGTAGGCAATGGTGTATTAGAGAGAAAAGTCACAATGTCCTTCCAGATCCTCCAAAGGAAAAAACAAACACAGTAAAAACCTCTGCAGAAATCAAAGATAGTGGACATTGCTATCATCAACAACCACAGGTAAACACCTGCCTTTTTTGAAACAGAACAGCTCTTCACTCCAGACTCTTACCCCAGGTTTTTTTTATAACGTTTTTAAAAAATTTCAACTGTTTAACAATAACAAAACCCAAAGTAAATCAGCAATATAAAATTCAACAAAATTGCAAGACATATACCAGTTCAATATCAGCAGGTCCGAATATACAGAATATATATTCGTTTTATGAATAATTAAAATGGGTTAGTCCAAAAGTTCAAGTGATGCTCTGGAGGATCAAATGACATGGTTTCAGGCGTTGTGTATGCAATAAATGGATGCCATGTAACACAATGCATCCACCCCAAAAAGTCATCTAAAGGAGAGAGAAGAAGTAGGACTAGGATGCTTCCTAATCCTGAAGGCTATACCGTAGTTAAAATCTAGAGTGGGTTAGTCTCTCTCGGTGAGAATACGTGTGTCTTCCCCTGCCACTCTGCTAGCTGCTTGGCCAGGGTTTGTGGGGTAAGGAGAGCCAGTGGCATGAAAATAACCCTTCAGAGGAGAAGTAAATGGAATTCCTGCTTATCTGGACTCATTAAAAACTGCATGGCACATTTCACAAGAGTTAGGGTGATTGGCCTGCAGAGCCTTGGCCCGGTTCCAGAGTGGGTAATTACAATTTGCCTCCTGCAGTTGTTTCTGCTGTTCTAATTGGCAATAACTCCCCCCTTTCTTTCCCTGACCAAGCATTGGTAAAACAGTGGCTGAGAATTTTGATAGCAAGCAACATGGGGATACCATTATCCAAGGATGCTTTGATGTTCCACAGCTCTTTTGGTATACAATAGGTCTTCCTTCTCATGGAAGGCTATGTTACCACATGCCTACAATGTCTTGGCTCCTGCATATACCAGAGATTTCTTCATCCCTTGTGTACACTTGGATTCTGTGTCACAGTCTCCTCTTCCAGTCTTGAGATTCTCTGCGTTAGGGGACTTCAACCTCTACGATCCCTCACCACTGGCCAAGTTGGCTGAGGCTAACGGGAACTGCAGTTCAAGACATCTGGAAGGCACAAGTTTGGGGTAGCTTGCCCTAGAGCTATGGCTGTCCAACTCCCGAAAGCCTCAGCCATCATGAGCAATGTTCAGGTATCCTGGAAGCTGAAGTCAAACAGTGTCCAGGGTTAGGTTCCACTGCTGTAGCACATCTCCTTGATTGTATCATCTTTATTTGTTGTTGTTCTGTGCCTTCAAGTCATTTTGGTCAATGCTGACCCTAAGGTGAACGTACCATAGGGTTTTCTTGGCAAGATTTGTTTTTTTGAGCGGGGTGGGGGGGCTACCAGTGGTTTCCTCTGAAGCTGAGATAGTATGACTTGCCCAAGACCACACAGTGGGTTTCCATGGCCGGGTGGGGATTCAAACCATGGTCCCCTGGAATCCTAGCCCAACACCCTAGCCACTAAACCACACTGGCTTTCTTGTACTGTGTACCTTTGAATAATGAGAACATGAGGAGAAGAACATGAGCCAGAAGAATTGCTTTGCTGAATTTAGCTGTGATCCTTTAGTCTAGTGTTTTGTTTCCAACAGCAACCAGCCAGTGATGGCTTTCTCCAGTTGTTGGTTGTGTTCTCAATTACTGTGGCTGTTCCTGGGCTCAGGAGTTTCCTTCCTGTTGTCTATGGTAAAAGTCTATGATCATCTGTTGGGATTCAGGGAGTTGTCATGGATGAGAAGGAACTGGTTGGTCTTGTCATGTTGTGTCAGACCTTATCTTGGGTCCACAGCTATAGGCAATAAGTGTATGCAAAGGAGAACGCGAACTTCAGCATTTTTCATATTGGGTTTTCTATTTGAGATATACAGTCGGACCCCCGTATCTGTGGGGGTTTGGTTCCTAGACTTATGATGGATACCGGAAACTGCAAATAACAGTGAAACCTATTAAAATGAAGAACTTCCTGTCAAAACATGCCATAGGGTTGTGTTGGAGGACCAAGAAGATTCCTAGAGAGCATGCCTCTCTAGGCATTTTCCAGCACAGCTCTACGGTATGTGTCCCCTATTTTGTGTGCCATGGATATTAGTTCTGTAGATACAGGGGTCCAACTATAGTCTTTTTCTGGCAGTGTTAAAATTACCCCAAAAAAGACTTGTTGACTTCTTTGTGCAGGCATTTATCTCCTTGTACAATTGTAGCATTAGTAACAGAAAAAGACCCCAAAGATAGGAGTTTGCCTCTGCTTTTCTCTGAGGATGAGAGAGTATGGCTCTTCCAAGGTCACCCAATGGGTTTCCATGGCTGAGCAGTACTTCCGGCCCTGGTCTCCAGGATCCTAGTCAAACATGAGAACCACTACACCATGCTGGTTCTCTCTCTTAATTCTGCAGGGCTGGGGGGGAAAAGGCAGAAGGACCAGCAGCCAGCTAGGAAATTGACCGGAGAGTATGTCAAACTGGAGTAAAATGTTTTAAAATTAGATTTCAGTCATAATGTCAAGAGAATGTAAGATACTCTCTGTCCACTAAATGTGGATTTGTGTGCTGACTTTGTAACTGTGTACAGACAAAGGACAGAAACTGTCTTGTGAAACTTAGCAGCAAGACCCAAGGGAGAGATTGAAAGGCTGAGATAGGGTCTCCGATTCGTGTGCATGTTGTTGCTGGGGGAAATGATAGTTTCTGTGTATGGAACAGGATCAGATTAGCAAGAATAAGGTCCTAGATGGAGACATCAGATCCAGGGTGCTTCATAGAATGCCCCCAGTGTATGCAACTCCAAGCATGACCAAACACACAGCTTAATCTGTATGAAAGGTAGCCGATGATGGAACCTTTCCTGGAAAAGAGACCTGACGCTGATAACCAAAATCCAGGGCCTTCACAGCCACAAAGGAAGCCTGTTTAAACTGCAGCAATGCCTGCCAAGTTGGAAAGGGTTTATCTGTCTCAAGCACCAGCAGAAAAGAGAAGGATTTGTGCTTGTATATCTGTGTGTAAGGGGAGATAATGGCTGCAGGGTAGGCACAGCCATTCAGAGGGAGAATTCAAGTTTCGTCAGCATCAAGACTGATTTGTGACGCTTCTAAAGGTGATGTAGGTTGTGGGTGTTCGGGTTTTTTTTTTTTAAACTAGGTCATATACTCAAGAACATTTACAGCAGACTAGTCACACCTTAACATGCTTCTTTAACCACCCTGTTGTATTCACAATGAGGGTGGCAAAAGGCTGGATTTTTCTTTCTCTTTGGCTTTTTTCAAGACCATGCTGTTAGGTAAAGGGTGGCATCTCTGTTAATGGTTCTAGTTCTTCAGGAGGAATGTGGAATGTACAGGATGTCCCGAAGACATGGCAGGAGGGGTGACGGCGGGCGGGGGGGGGCATGGCTCAGAGATTGAGCACTAGCTTTGCACGGGCTCACCTTTCTCAGGTTCCATCCCTGGTGTCTCCAGATCTAGAAATACTCAGAGGGCTGAGCCAGTAAGGACTGCCATCTGCAACTTTTGGAAAGCTGCTATCAGCCAGAATACACAATGCCAGGCTAGAGGGCCCTGTGTTCTGACTCATTATAAGGCAGCCGCTTTGTCTTTTCTGGTGATGGGGAAAGCATTTCTGTCATTGTCTGGGAACCTCATTGTGTCTGTTGAGAAGGTAACAGCTTCTGCTGTAAAGCTTGCCTCCTCAGTTTGTTCAGGAGAAGCCACACCTTACCTGTCGAACTCAGAGTTCAATAATACACTTCTGGCAGCGTGGATCTGTTCGTATAGAGTGTGAAAGTTATAATGTGAGCCAAACCCAATTTTCTCCACATAACCCACTGAATTAAAAATGACATTCCTGCAAAGCTAAAACCACACATGCAAAATCATTTGTGCATATCCAGGAACACTGGAAAAGGGAGTATGAAGTGTGCTAGGTACCGCCCCTGTAGCTTTCCAGAGGTGTACATTTATGAGGTGTTGGATTCCCCCCCCCCCAACACTGCTCTGAATTGCAGTGTGCTATCTAAAGTGGTGCTTCCCAGACTGGTGCCAGTCCCCAAACCATCTGCTGCCAGTTCCTGGGGAGTTCCCAGGAAAGAAAGAAAGAGTTGTAGCCACTGGACACAAATATAGTACACTTGGCCCTCTGTATCCACAGATTAGACCAACCACAACTCGAAAATATTCGATGGGGGGCAGAATTCCAAAAAGCTAACCTTGCTGTTTGCCATTTTATACAAGGGACACCATTTTACTACGCCATTGTATATATTGGGACTTGAGTATCCATGGATTTTGGTATCCATGGGGGGTCCTGGAAGCAAACCCCAGAGGATACCAAGGGCCCACTGTACCAGTCCCCAGTACATTTATTTATTTATTTATTTATTTGCCATACCAACATTAGATAGTTTGAGAAGCACTGCTCTAAACAGGCAAATGTATTGTTGAATAAACATGTTGGGTGGTCACTACAGTATGTATGGAATGATTCCACCTTTGTGGCTGTGACTCTCTCACCATCCCTGGCCACAGAAGGCTTGCATTACGAAGATTTTGGTAATGGTATTGGTTCCTGACTCCAGGCATTTAGATTCACAGGGTTGCCTTGATGTCACTCATCTCCTACGTGCTCAAAATGTCTTTTGGATAGATGTGAAGACCACTTGTCTTGGTCCTGGCCCTGTCACTTCTCTTTTCTGTGAGATCTTTGAACGTAACAGTAGTAGCTGTTGCCAGTAGTAATGGAGGAGGGAGGTGTGACTGCCAGACTCAAGTTATTTGATTTCTTTCTGGCTCTGTGCCTTGTTTTTCCCAGCTGTGAAACATGTGACTCTGAACCCTTGGGGTGGTTGTGAAGCACTTGGAGGTAACCCCCTGGCAGGGACTAGCAACAAAATAAGCCATGTGGTTTGTGTACTGAATTTAAATCTGATTCCTTTGCTGTTTTGATGCAGTGTCACACTGGTTTAAGTGATCTTGAACGTCTCTGTGTTGCTTCTTTTAAAAAAATGTGTATTCTGTACTTCTCTCCCTGCACTCACACATTTATTTATTTATTTATTATTTATTTAGGTATTTATACACATACAAACAGAGCTACCTTGTACATCCTGGCTGTTGAATAGATGTTTCAGGGTTCTTCCTTCCAAAACCAAACCAAACAACAGCAGCAAATGGGTTATTTAAAGCAGGCTGCTGGTGGTGGGGGAATATCACCATTTTACTGATGTCAGAACTCTATTTTATATATAACAAGCAGGCTCTGATCCACGTACTCCCAGCTCCCAGCAGCGATATGGCCAGAGATCATGGCTCTTGGATCCTTATCAACACTCAGAGATGCTGGCTCACACACACCATATACTCACTGTAGAATAGATGTGTGTTTTTGGTGTCACAGTTTTGGGCAGGGGGTGGGGTTCGGAATATTGTACTGTCACAGAAAAGGCAGCAGACCTAATTCATAGAGGAATTGCCCCAGTAATGCTGCTTTTTCCCAGACCATGTAGCACATCTTCTTCCCCCACTCTTCTCCCAGCCCCTCCCTCCCTCCCTCCCTCCCTCCTCATCGACCATCCCTCTTCTCCACCCTGGGCTTAGACATCTTAGAGAATAGGTTTCTGCCTCTCACAGCCCTAGTGATAGCAGGAGGGAGACAGAGCTGCAGAAAGCAAAGCAAGAAGCACCGCACATAGGCACTCGCGTGGGTATGCACACAGACAGACACACAGAGGACTGGCTGGCTGCTACATACTGTGCTTCAGAGAGATAGGATCTGAGACTGGAGGAACAGATCTTGTGGCTTTCTTTCGGGTCTTTCTGGCAGTTGCCAAGAAGCCGATCAGAATGGGATGAAGAAGCAGGACTGCCATTCAGCCCAATATCCTTGCTGTTGGGGAAAAAAAAAAGAATTTGGGTATACGTCAGACCAAAATGCAACAGTGCAAAACAAACAACACCCCAACAGGCGACCAGGCTGAGCTGAAAACCCAGGCTGCCGAGCTTGTGGGTTGCAGATTTATCACCGACCTGCTGCTCCTGCCAAAGAACTGGAGCGGCTCTTCTTTGCCTCCTTATTTGCTCTCCCTTCTTCCTGCTGCTGCGAATTTCTTGGCTCACACGGGGAAGTGTGCCTGGCAAACATTTCTCTGTTAGTTTGACAGGAGCCGGACCATCCTTGGCGCAGACCATTCCGAGCACGTGAAGGGATGAGGCATGCCTGGGGCTGGGACCAGCAGAAGACTGAGGCGGCTCCTTAGGAGACTGGTTGTGTGAGGCCAGAGGTCAAAGGGGGATCATGGGAGGGAAGCAGGTCAAATGGTGAGCCACAGACTGTTGGTTTTGGTTGTTGGTGCCATATAACCGCTGGGTGGGAGCGGCAGGTTGTTTGTGAAAATGGGCAGGAGATGCAGGCTTGGTTGCTAAGACCCATGCAGTGGTCCCTCATTAGATGCTTCTGTGGGTGTTTCTCTTTTTTAAAGCTAAGGAACCCAGCAACGCTGGGAGGAATTATGCAGAGCAGTTTTCCTGCACCATAAATCCCTGCTGGAATTGCTTTAATTTTCCAGACCTAATTTCTCTGCCTTGTTAAATATTTAATGATGAATTGAATGGGTATTTTTTTTAAGCTGTGCCAAATTTGAAAGCTTCGAATGCACACCCTTGTTGAGAATTGAATGCCAGGACTATGGTTTTCTATTCCCCTTAAACTCAACTAGTAGGGTGTATAATGAATGGAGATTGCCTTTGACCTGTGTTTGGCGGAATCAGGTGTACTTTGACTTGGCAGACCCCTTGGGATGGACAGCTATCTGTGGGCTGTACATGGAGCCAGGCTGTGGCACAGTGATCTCATGTGCTGTAAAACAACCTCAAAACCAATCGCTGTCTGTAAGGTGGGTCTTTAAATCCTGCTATAGCCACAGTTTGAAGTGTTGCTGGGCATTATCTGCCCTGTGCTAGCCCCAAGTGACTTTTTGTAAAGGGGTGTGGGGAGAAGTTAAGGGAAGTGTGATTTCTGTGGGCCAACATTGGCAGGTGGCCATCTCTCTTACTACCATGTGCCACCTGCATCCTGCTTTCACTTTGATTTACCTTCACTGGGCTCTCCTGTTGGATTGCTTCCTTGCTCCTGTGCCTTTAACAGAAGCCTGCCTGATGTGCAGAAGTTTAAATATGTGAAGATAATCCTGGCGTCAAGGTAAAGTGACAGTTGAACAGCTTAATTTCTGCAGGTTCTTTTTTCTGTGGTCTTTTCTCTCTTACCCTGTTAGACTTGAGGATTGGCAGATGGGATCTTCCGGACCAGTGCAGTGGTGAATCCGTTCTAGGGTTTTGTTTGAAGTTTAAATGAGCCACGCAGGATTCTAAGCCCTAATTTCCCAAACAGGTTGAGGTGATGCCTTGGATAGCTCCTCTTAAAGTTCAGACTAAAACCCAGAGTAGATTCACTGTGCCACTGACATGGAAACCACCAGTTGGTATTGGACTAGAGTAAGCCACAGCCATCATGGGCAGCGGTCAGTGGTTATAAGAGGTGTAGTCCAAAACATATGGAGGCCATCCGATTGCATGAGACAGACAGACAGGTCGCTTAACTCAATTTTGTTTCCAATAACAGCCAACCAGATGCATCTGGGAGTTAGAACTAGACCCCTTCTTCCATTGTTTATCCGTAGCATCTCTTTCTGGGTATACTGCTCTGATACATGGAGGTTTTACCAGCTATCATAGCTGGTGAGTTGGCTGAGCCAACAGGTGCTTCTAGAGTCAAACAAAGCCTGTGTCAACAGTGCTCTTTCATACCCAACAAGGACTGGGGCTGATCCCTGTGTAGTAGAGCCTCTGAATCCATGTTGCATGGGTGACATAGTCCAGTCCAGACCGTAGGCTTCTCAGTGGTTGATGTGCCTCTAGTTTTGCATTGCCTTGTTGTGCGTTTCCGACTTGCACTTAGCTGCCACAACTACCGGTGTGGGAGGCTGTATCTAAGCTCTTGGATGCTGCCTAGCTGTGGTGGAATAAGGGGAATGCATTGGAATTTTTGAATTGCAGTACTCAGGAGTGTTGTTTTTGCTCTGGGAGTGAAAGTGGGATATGCCAGGAACAGGTCACCTTCATGCCAAGACTGTGAGGTGCTTTGATGTGTGTATGTCTCCGTGTATGTGGTCATGTACATTCCAAGACCTAACCATTGCCATTCCAGCTGCGAGACCAAACTCAAAAGTACAGGCATGATCAGGAAAACAAGATGGATAGACAATGTCTTCTATTTTTGTTTTTAATCTATTCTCCCCCACCCCCTTTCTTGGTCTTTTTGCTCTGTCTTTTGTTTTTCTTTCTGGGAAAATGATGCATTAACTCTTACTCACACTTGCAAGGGGAAATTCTCTGGAGACATATTAAATGGGTCACTGAGTTTGAGATGCCTTTTGTTGTTGTCTGGGTGATGGATACCATAAGAATTTCAGGAGTGAGGGTGGGAGAAACAGAAAGTTTGAGTGGTTGGACAAAAATAAGCATTTGAAATCACTGACAAAGATAAGGCTGGTCTGAAGGTTTAAAGTCAGGTCATGGGTTGGTGTCTCATGAGAATCCACACTTTGCTAAAAATAATCTATTTGACTTCTGGCTTCAGTTGCAAATGGCTCTTAGAAGCAAGGACCAAATAAGAAATGGGATATTGGGGGTAGAAGTTGTTAGCAACTTTCCACTCCCAAGCAAAACAGATGAAGAATGAAATGTTTTTGAGTAAGACTTGTGATGTACAAGTAGACCTCAGGGCCCATCTACATTAAAAATCCAAAGTACAGTACCTCCTAGTATTGGCATCTCACAGCAGCAGCGATATGTCCAAACGGTTTTTCTGGCCCCATAAGCCCCCATAAGCCTCACATTCCTGATGGTGGCTATGGGTGATTTACTCACATTAGTTCTTCATTGCCGCCATTATTTTTTTTTTTTAAAAAAGTCATCCCAAGGTGCTCTGGTGCGATAGAGTGATTTTCCAATTTTATAGGAAAGCAAAACAGAACATATTCATCCTGTTTTTATTGCCTTAGCGAGCAATCGCTAAGGTGAAAATCCAAAATGGTGGCAGCTGGCACTTGCTCTGCTAGGAAGTCCCGCCCCTGCTCTCACCCAGCCAATCAGCTTTGTGCTTCCCTTTGAATTTTTTTATTGTTCGATAGTCCAAATGAGCAAAAATGCACCCCCCCATCACTGTTTTTGAAAAAGTACAGGCAGATCTGCAAAGGCTTTTACCCTGTTTTTGCTGTTTTGGGCTCCCCTCTTTCCGAATAGTGTGGATTGGTGCTGGATCCCGTTTAGACAGGTAGGATTCCCAGTGAATTCCATGAGGAGTATTTTCACCGTTTAGATGGGCCCTCAGTTAACAAAGTATATGTTTCCTTTAACAGTAAATTTGATCCCAGAGGCAGAAATAAAATGGAAAGAATAGCGATAGGTTCCTAAAAGAAGAGCAGTTCAACATGTTTCAGCAAACTTTTTATTCAAAACTAACAATATCCATATGTGAAATGAAACAACTTAAGTCAGGTAAACCTTGCATAAGGAAACCAACAAATAAATAAATAAAAAAGAACCTTCAAGAGGTTACATGAAAGCTTCTTCCAAAATGCATCCAGGGATTGCTTTTCCTTTTTCTAGCCTCCACTTTTTTTTTCTGTTTCCATTTTGATGACCATGCATATTAAATCTTAAGCTTCTTTAAAATGCTGGTGGTAGCTGGGGAGGGAGACTTACCTGCTTTGCTCTTTTCTCACTGTTTGCTGTTCACACATGTTCAGTAAGGGACTGTGGAGGCAGCTGCTGTTTGTCTTGCCTGTTATATGGTGGCACACGCAACTACTACAGTAGGATCATCTGGAGTAGAATTCCATTCTTTCCCAGGTCAAGCTTTTATTGCTGTCCGAGGCTAAATGTTTTGATATGGCCAGCTGAGTAATCAATAAACTATAAACTAAAATGATTGTATTGTTTACTGCAGAAATGCCATAGCAACCTGACACTGGAAGTCTGTGTTTCTCTAGCCCTCTTCTGTCATCCTCCAATGTGGCTAAAATCTTCCAGCTAGACAGAGGAAAATGAAGAAAGGGGAGCTGGGCAGGTGCAAAAAGACTTTGTAAAAAGGAGCTGCTTTGCCAGAGGCTTTGTTAACGAAGGTGTGCCTGTATAGTTTTGACTAAGTTCTTTGACTTTCAGAATTTGTGCTAGTCTAGTCCTTCTGAACTTCTCTCTTTCTCTCAGTCTCTCCTTGTAAATGGCAGAGATTGGGAAAGTTATTTTTTTGAATTACAGCTCCCAGAATCCCCTAGCCAGCATGATACCCATGTATACATAAAGTGGGTGTATGGGAAAAAGACATTATAAAAGCAGCTCCTTCATTAACACTTTGCATATGCCTGCATTCAAGCAGAGAGGGGAAGCAAAAGTGACCCTCTTGCTAATCAGACTAGGAAAAGCAGCTGCTTCAGGTGGAAGATTTGAATACCATGGCAGGTGGCAGAATGGGAAATTCATGCACTGCAATCCATTGGCAGTTCTTCTGTGCTCTTACTCAGTTTGTGTTTTTTAAGGGTGCTTGTGAAGATTTAACTTCCGAGTGGATTATGACTCACTGCGAGTTAGTGAAAGGGTATTGCTGTGATGTATTTTCTACCAGCCTCAGTTGTCAGGTAAAAGAGTGTTCCCTTTTGTTCCACATGGGCAGTGTTTGGTGTCACTCAGAATCTTGCACACTCATAATAATAATATAAAAAACTTGCACATTCATGGTATTTTACATTCCGGGAAAGAATCATTCCTTTCTGCCAGTTTGCACTGAGAACAAGATTTGTTGTCTTTTCTCCCTCTCTCCAACTCTCTCACAGTCTCACATCGCCCAGCCCCATAAACAGTGCAAAGAGTGAGTCCAGTGCTACACCTTCAGAGGAGAAGGCAGGATTTGATGTTGTCCATGAAGAAGAAGCAGATACAAGAACAGGTAGGGGAGCAAATGGCCAACCAGCTGGTGGTCCTGACTGTAAGCTTGGGAGAGCCACATCAGCCACATACGGCAGGTGCTGGATGAATCATCTTAAGAAGGGCCTCTCCCTCTTCCCTCTCCCACAAGAGGGGATGCCTCCTAAGATCACAGATATGCCCTATCTGAAAATGACAGAGAGTTTCTTCCTGCTTCACAGGTATAGTTTCTACTGGTATGTACATTGAAATAGTAAGACTTACACAGTTAATCCACTGAGGTTGCTTTAAATACGTTACATCCCTGGTCTTGGTACCACAGTTCTGGGTAAGTGTTCTGTTCTTGCCCTGCAGGAATTAACAAAGCACCCCTGGATGGTGTGTGTGTGCGCTTCTTGGATCCTTCTGGTGTCTCTAGTGAGCCCCACAGCACATCTGCCAGGCTTCGCACAAATAACTGAACCATTTCCAGGGCTTGGAAGCTGATGCCCTTCTTAAGTGTCGTCAGTGGCTATTACTACATAGTCTGGGTAGATCTGGCAAATTGGGTGTGGGTGAGGAAAGGGGAGTGTGAGTGACCCCAGAGTTGGGAATTTAGCTGTTGGGTCCATGCAAATGTAACCACCCCAGCTGGGAACTGTAATTTACCAAGGGCCTTTTCTGAAAAACATTAAAAGGCAGAATGCTAGTCAGTAATCTACAAAGCCTGGGAATATGGCTTTTTTTTTTTTTTTTGAGGAGGTGGGACTTCAACTTCCAGTATCCTCCAGCCGGTCTGGCCACCATTGGATCCAGAAAAGTAACTTTTCTAAGCAATGGCAGTTTAGGATTCCCAAGATTGTAGCTAGAGGCTTGCAGAACTGTTTGGCATTTTTGAGAGCCACTTCCTCCATGGCCTTCTGTAAAGCATCAAGCTAAGGTCCTTTTAAGTGGAAAGTTCCTTCTTTGCCAAGCCTGGGTTTGTCTCCACATAAAATAGAAGACATTTTTCTGTGTTTCTGAACCAACATGACTGGTGGCTTGTTTATACTCATGTGAACTGTGTGTTGCTTGTCTTGTGTATTACTAATTTGCTCTTCCCTTCCTCCGGCTTGCATGGTTTTCTCATGCATGGTTTTCTCTTCCGAACTACCCTGTGAGGTAGATTAGTGTAAGAGAGAGTGGTTGGCCTCCAAGGACCCCCAGTAAAATTCACAGCTGAACCTGGCTCTTCTGGGTCCTAATCTGACACTATAACCACTTATACCCTACTGTCTTTCTAAGCTTTCCTATGTTGATGATTCAAATTATTTATCTGCACAGGCTTAGAATGTTGATTTCCATGCTTTCTGTACAAAAATAACATTGACTGTGGATACATTCCAGCGCGTTCCAAAACTTCCTGGACTGAAATGCCCTCACCCTGCATTGGCCCCAATATGACTTGTGCTGTTTTTCTCCCAGTTCCAGGAATTCCCCAAACAAGGGATAAAACATAAAACAGCAAGGTCTCCATTCAGATGGTGTGAGTGTAAGGCCAAGACCTGTCTGATTTTAAATCCCAAACCTACAGTGACAGAGACACATCTGTAGTTGTCTCTGGGAGACTCATTGAGTTAAAGCTGCAGAGAGGAGGGGAAAAAAAAGATCCCAGAGAATTCCCTTTATTTGATTCACAGTGGAGGAAAGGATGCTTTGTCCTTAGATCAAGCAGAGGGGGGTGATGAGAACCCTCAAAACAAAAGCCTGAAAATCCTGTCTGAGTCGAGTCTCAATACATAATGCAACTGAGCTGGAACAGAGCCTGGGAAAAAGGGGCTCAGGGTCTTTTGACGTTCCCCCAATCACTTGCGATGGCCCTTTACAAAATACAGGGGTTGTAAACATTTTTTTTAAGTAATGGCCAACCAATATTTATATGTATTACAGTATATCTAAACTTTGAGTGTTCAAAGCAT
This sequence comes from Gambelia wislizenii, assembly GCA_030847615.1. Lineage (NCBI taxonomy): Eukaryota > Metazoa > Chordata > Lepidosauria > Squamata > Crotaphytidae > Gambelia > Gambelia wislizenii. Next base: position 40,886,987 of record JAUMIR010000007.1, read on the forward strand.
TTCACAACCTTATTGTCTCAGCCCTTACAACAGCAGTGGGAAGGCATTTTTCATGTAGGATTTTGGGTGGGTTGAGTCTGAGAAACAATCTACTATGGATCATGGTTGCATTGAGATTTCAACCAGAGCTCTCTGGGATGACACTTCATATTGTCAAACATCATACACATGTTTGCTCAGCCATAAATCCCATGGTGTTCAGTAGCTTTTACTCTCAAGTAATCACTAATAGGATTACAGCCTTATCCTCTATACAAGGTCCCTAGCTGTTCCTGCTTTAGTTCAAGCAAATACTATTGTCTCCAGAGAAATCATACATGAGTGGCATGACTTGATTTCAGAACTTAATCTGCTAGCACTTTTTAGCTTTTATTTTCCATTTATATAGTGCTGCTTAATTTAGGGTAATGATTGTATCTCACCATGTGAGGTGGCCACCATGATTCTCATTTAACAGATAGGTAGCTGATGAGAGCCAGTGTGGTGGTGTGGTTTCAGTGTTGGACTATAACTCTAGACACCAGGGTATGAATCCTCACTCAGCCATGGGCCATTGGGTGACCTTGGACATCACACTCTCTCAGCCTCAGAGGAAGGCAAAGGCAAACCTCCTCTGAACAAATCTTGCCAAGAAAACTCCGTGATAGGGTTGCTGTAAGTCAGAAAAGATTTGAAAACACACAACCACCACCTGAGGCTGAGAGGAAGTTGCCCAGGCTTACACAGTGAACTCAGGAACACAACCAGAACTTCGCCCATGTCTCCCAGATCCATCTTTGGCCACTCTGTGGATAGCACATGTTCACCACTGCTCTTTAGTACCTATATCTGTTGCATGAATGACAGAGAAGAGTGATGGTCTCTCTGAGGATGCCAGCCACAGATGGAGGTGAAACGTCAGAAAGAAACTATTCCAGAACACGGCCTCACAGCCCGGAAGAACCCCAAGGAAAATCTGTGGATGCTGGCCGTGAAAGCCTTTGACTTCACAGAGATATGGTCTCTTCACAGGGTGTTTGGTAGTTTTGTTGGTTTACATGCAGCCTTTTTCTCACAACAATGGGACTCAAGGTGACTTGAAATTAAATAGACAAAAAAGAATTAAAATGTGAAATCAATACAAGCACAGAGAAGCTATAAAACACAGTTTAAAAACATGTCACCTACCCACTCAGTTAAAACCCATTTTCCCAACAAGTGAGAACAGTTGCTAAAGTCTCACTTGAAATGAAAAAAATATTTGCCTGCCTATGGGAAGACAATGGGGCAGTTTATAGCCCGCCCAGGACAAGGCTTGAGGGAGATGCACAATGCATTGATAACTGAGTGAGGGGATATGCAAAGACAGAACTTGTGTGGCAGAAGTTAATGTGTGGATAGAGGCTCTTGTGAATTTTGACACAGCAAGTGACTTGCAGACCACCTACTGGGTAACAGTAGCCTGCCGTGTTAGACCTTGTATAAATCAGCAATTTGGCAGTGAGTGGCTTGTGGGCCTGCCCTCTGCCAAAGGTAGCAACTAGAGCAAGACGGTCATTTGGACTCACACAGTGTGCCCACCTTCTTGCTAGCACTGGAAGCTCAACCTTCGCCTAGCAGAGTTTTCACTTCCACTAGGCCTTGGTGGCCTGCTTGTGAGCAAAAGAATATTGTTAATAGAAAATGGTGATGCAGTTTAGGGAGTGACCCAGGAATATGCAATCGAATGTCTCTCCACCCCGACCCCACAGTGTCATTTCCAAGTGTAGAGAAAATCATGGCCCCCACATCCTGAAGCAAGCCCCTAGGCCAGGATCTGTGGCGGACCCCTACCTACTGCTAAGGTTAAGGGCAGAGAAATGCTCTACAGGATTTAGGATAAAAATTAAAATAAGTCAGTTTAAATGATGACACCAAAGTAATAATTATATTTATTTTTTAAAAAAACTAAATGGATTTACATAATAAAAACTTACAATAATATCACGCCAGGACCCTCTCCTAATCCCAGGCCGCCCTGGGCCCCCAGGCTAGAGCCCTGTCAGCCACCCCACCTTGTGGGGGCCATGGAGAAAATTGGGAGTTGCGTCCACTCCGATTTGTTCAACAAACATGTTGTTTCCCTTGCAGAAGAGACAGGTTCTCTCTTCCCCCCTGAGTGGCATGCAAGGGGTCCTGCAACAAGTTTGGAGACTTCATGGGAGGAGCAGCTCCTGGAACAGCAAGATCACTTAGAAAAGGAAATGGAAGAAGCCAAGAAGATGATTTCTGGACTGCAGGTATCAGTTCTTCCCAGTTCTCTGCTTGCCTTTACTCCTCTTTTTACTGCCTTTTGCGGTCGGGTGTATTTTTCAGTAGAATGGTCTTATTCCAATAAAAAATTCCTAATCCCCCCCCCAATTCCTTTTAATGGCCATGAATGAAAATTGATCTTTCACCGGAAGGTGCAGGGGTGGGATTCCAAAGCTGTGCATTCAGTTCCTGGCTTGACCCCAAGCCTTGTCTACTTTTTACAAAAAAGAGCTTGCAACCTCTTCCGAGGGAGGCAGTTCTAGAAAGACTGAGGCAGTCCAGAGGGACAAGAGAGCCTTCCTGTAGTTTACCTCCCGGCGTCAACTGCTCTTTGCTGTTTTATACTAATTTTTGTTTAAAATGTGCTGAATGAGAGTTTTACTGCTGTGTGCACACACATGCACAAGCTGCAGAGTTAAAAACTGACAAATGGTTCTGGGTAGGGGACTTGAAGGAAGAGGGATTTATGAATGTCATTGCCAACAGTTCTTATTCTTGTTGGATTAGGGGTAAATTCCCAGGGTGTTAGCCCCCCCCCCACTTTTTTTTTTAGGAAAGATGAAGACTGGTTGAATTAAGACTCAGCCTCCTTTAGCAGAGTTTGCAAGTGAAAGTGTGGAACCTCTTATGTCTCTCTCAGACTAGTTTTGGCAAAATAAAGCAGATAGGCAGTATACAAATTATTTAACAAAAGAAAACTTTATCAGTCACATTGAAAAGTAATTGCAAAAGCTAAATACATACATTGCCTAGACCCTAGCTGGCACTCACCATCTTGAGGGAGGAAGAAGAAGGAGAGAGAAGAAGAGAAGGAAGTCTTTTATGTGGTTGCAGACTCACCTGGAAGTTTCTCTGCTCACATAATATGGGTTGCTTGGATACGTGGATACATTGATCACCAGGCATTGCAGTTTGGTGACTGAGCAAATGAGGACAGTTCTAGAGACAGTATGTAGAAGGTAAAGGCATGCAGCGAACCCTTACTGTCTAAAGCGCCAATGCTCTAGTAGCAAATGGGAGAAGGGAGTGTAGAGAATGTTTTGTTGAGCAGGATTTTACAACAGTTCATGAAATTGGCATGCAAGTATGGACAGCGTCCCCATCACCAGTAATGACTAGAGGATGGTGCATGGGGGAAGACTTGTGTGCTCCCAGATACAAAGGGCTGGGGGGGAAGCATGATAACCCCATCCAAGAAGTGTGATCTCGGGTGAAGAGGTCTGGACTGTGTGTATCAAATAGGTGCCAAGTACATATTGTTCTACTAAAGTGAAAACAGAGGCGTACAGAAAGGCTTGTAGAGCAAAGGAGGGAATGCCTTCTTCAATCATTTGACTGAAAAGCTTGGATTCTAGTGACTGGGATTCAGAGCCACAGGGAGTTGACCTGAGTGGTTTTTTAAGAAGCCTGAAGTAAAACAGTGAGCTCTGTCTCCCCCTCCAAGATGTTTTGGATGCAAAGTGTTGATTTACCTCTGGATTCTCCCAAGCTACCTGACCACCCCCACCCCCACCTTGCGTGATGCTCTGCTTGGAAGTCAGACCCTGCTTTCTATAGGGCAAAGGCTGTGAACTCCCTGGGCAACACCAGAGCACTCCTTTCTGGGATCTCTGCTGGCTTAGAAATGTAAATGTTTATATTCGAGTAAACAAAGGCAGCATTGTGCTGGCAACACAGAACAGGGCTGCCTCTGCAGCCTTGCATGAGGAGGAGATGCAGAAAGCTTTTAAAAAGGAGACAGGATTGCTTGGTGCCCTTGTAAAAATTGGGTTGCCCAATGTACCCTCTCCTTTCTCTCTCTCTCTCTCTCTCTTTCATGCTCTGGGAACCAAAGGGAGGCAGCTTGTTTTGGTGCAGGCAGCTGCCTGGCATGGCTGCCCTTGTCTCCCAGGAGGAGCAAGGAGGCAGCTGACCCCACTGTCCAGGAAACTGAATTTGAATAGTCAGGGCTTTCCCCCTCTTTAAAGATCATGAGGGATTGATTGAAGACGTTCCAGGGCTTAGCGACCTCCCTTGGGAAAGCTTGACAAGTGGCAGTCCTAAGTGGATTTCCTGCTGGGCAAAAGGTGGAATGCTTGGCAATATGCAATGCAAATGTGCATGGGCTTGGCATCTTGCCAGGGTTTGCCCCTCCACCCCAGGTTGGAGCATTTGCCCCTCAGACTTAGAAGTGAGGGGTGGGGTCTCTCTGGATCTCAGTTGCACTACCCCTGGTGATGGACGGCAGTTTTGCTTCCCAGTCTTTGCACTGGGATCAAAATCAAAATAAATTTCTCTGAAAGATAAAGGCTACTCCTTGCCTGGTGATTTCTCTGTTTAAATTCCTGACACAGCTTCTATCCTCTATGGTGATATCCATAGAGGGATTACACTTTAACTGCCCTGGCTGCCTTGTATGGAATCCTGGGATTTGCAGTTTCGGGAGAGGCATTTAGGACTTTCAGCCAGAGAGCTCTTAGCAGCCTCACTAAACTACAAATCCCAGAATTCCACAGGAGGCAGCCACGGCAGTTAAAGTTGAATCTCTCTGGCTTTTCTTCGCAAACAAAGATTCAGGAAGGACTCATCCCGCACTTTCTGCAAGCGCACTGATGACTAAAAAGGCCAATCTGAGATAAACAAGTCCGCTTGCAGAAAGCACAGCAGAAGGTCTCCTTGGGTGATGTTTCTGGGTTGTGATTCTTTCTGCGTTGTCATTTCTTTTCAAGACCTGTTCAGCATGAGTTCTCAAATGAGGCTGCAGCATTGTGGATAGTGCGTCTCCATGCCTCCCGATGTGAGGCCATGGCAGACCATTGTTGGTGATCAATTTGGCCGAACCTGAGACGTTGCTTCAGGGAGTCCTTGTATCGCTTTTTTGGAGCGCCCCTCTTACGCTGACCTATGGCAAGTTCACCGTAGAGTAGTATTTTTGGGAGGCGATGGTCCTCCATCCTAGAAATGTGCCCTGCCCAGCGCTGCTGTGTTCTCAATATCATGGCCTCAATGCTGGTGATCCCTGCTTGCTCAAGGACAGCAGCATTCGTCACATAGTCAGTCCGGTGTATATTCAGGATTGTGCATAGACAGCACTGATGAAAGCGTTCGAGGAGTCGTAGGTGGTGGCGATAGGTGACCCATATTTCAGACCCATAAAGGAGAATAGACAGTACAATGGCTCTATACACACTGATTTTTGTAGGCCCTTCTTTAGTTATTTGCTATCTTTTTATTTTGTTTTGTTTTTAGATCATCATGTCACTTATTTCCCATTAAACAGTTCTATCTTGGAGGCACCATCACTAACAGTCCTCTTAGCTTCCAGCTGTAAAGGCATCTCTAAGACTTTCCCTACTTTGGCAAGTTAAAATAGGTCTCACTTGGATAGACTAAGATTGTTTACATTGCTCAGTCCTGTATACTTTCCAGACTTGACCCTCCAAAGAGCTTCATCTAAATCAGCTGCCTGTTCTCTTCCCTTTAGAAAGTTGGTTTTTAATGTCATCTGAGGAGAGAATTCAATTTTGTGCAGTTGAGCATCAGTTGTCAAAACAGGCTCAGACACTCATCCCAGCCAGATCCTCTGCAGACAGGGTTGGATTTCTTTCTGGGATGTTTCCATGGAGGCATCTGACTAGGCCTCTCTCTTTGCCATGGTTGTTTTGCCAGGCCTTGCTGCTCAATGGGTCGTTACCTGAGGATGAGCAAGAAAGATCATTTGTCCTTTCTGAACAGGAGGGTTGCCCTGAAGAACAGCTGGTAAGGAACAAATGCTTTTCCTCCCAGAGGTCCTTTCTGAGACCTCCCTTTGTTTCTGTGCAGACCCTGGCAAATAATAGCAATATTTTGCATTCAGATAATCATCCGGAGCCGTCTGGACCAGAGCACGGAGGAGAATCAGGAACTCAAGGTAAGGGGTGTATGTGTCTAGATAAGAAGATACTATGCTGGTTGCCATGCATTAACGCAAATTCATAGCAGCATTTATTTGTCTCCACGGTCCTTTGACAAAATCGCTGGTATGTGAAGCTATCTGTGTTTGAAGTTCACACGCAGCCATGCCTGTGAATCAAGATGGCGGTCGAAAGTGAATTACTTGCATTATTATTTTCCGCAAGTTGTTGCCGCCACGCAGTATGTTTTTTCTAACTACAAATCAAAGGTGCGCAAGTGTGACCTTCTGCTTAAAAGATCTGTTTGGTTGCCTCTGTGTGGCAAAAAAAGTGCATGATTGATAGTGTGAAACTCTAAAATGGTGCTTCCAGCCACTTCATTGCCGGCAAGCCTGCTCCCTACACATGTCTGACTAATCAGCTTTCCACTTCCGCCCTTGCTGAGAATGCACTGCGATGCCAATCAGTTGTCCAAATGAGCAGTAACATACATTTCCATGCATTATTTAAAAAATCTCGGGAAAAGCCACGAAGACTTTGACCCCCGCAGTTTTTGCCCTCCTCCTTCTGAATAAGGTGAATCACCGTAGGATCTCATTGGGACAAAAGGCATTCTCTGCAAATTCTATTAGGATTTTTTTTACCATTTAGACAACCCTAGGGAGTCAGCTAGACAGAAGGGAGGAGGGGTTTATGGAAGCAGCAACCTTGGGCCAGTTTCCTAAGGGTGATTCCTGTTTGGACTTTTGAGTTGGAAGCTGTTGATATTCTTTAATACAGGTTTCCCTCAGCCTGCACCCCTCCATATGTGTTGGACTATAATTCCTACCCTCCCCAGCCAGCACAGTTGTAGTCCGACACATCTGGAGGAGCACAGGCTCAAGTAAAGCTGCTTGAAGTTCATTATAGAATTGAGGGAGAGTTGCTCACTCCCTCAGTTGATGGTCTTCAGCAGAAGAGAGATGGTCTTCAGCAGAACTATGCCCTTATAGGGATGTGAGCCTGCAGGAGGAGGTGGAAGAGGCAGTGGTGGCAAGGGGTTTAACATTGTATTGTAACTATTGTAAGCTGCTTTGTGTCATGGTCAAAAAGCAGGATAAATAAATAATAACATTGCATGGAAGGGGCTTGCAAGCTTTAGTTTGCAAGAGAGGAGTTGAAAGCAGCGAGACAGAAGCAACTGAGGAAGGTCTGCATTTTCAGGGCCTGGTGAAAGCGAAGTGGACACATCCAGCAGCGAAAAGATCTTCAGTCTTTGCCTTAGGCAGCCTCCCAAGTTATAGTGAAAGGGAGAGGGGGTAATTTCAAGTAACCTTGTGAAAGGATAGACTTTTCTGCACACTTCATGGGAGTTTTGAAAGCCCTGTGGCATTTTGATGCTAAAGTCCAGGCCATCCTAAGTACAGTTGGACCCCCGTATCCACGGGGTTTGGTTCCTGGACTTACTGTGGATACCAGAAACCACAGATAACAGCAAACCCTGTTAAAATAAAGGACTGCCAGTAAAAACATACCATAGAGTTGCATTAGAGAACCTAGGAGACATCTAGAGAGGACACCTCACTAGGCATTTTCTGAGATGACTGTGTTTTGTCACCCGCCAATAACTGAAACCACAGATATTGGTTCTACGAATATGGGAGTCTGATTGTATTTTGAAGGGAGTAACTTACACTTGCTTCTTTTTAGAACTTATTGGTGTCTATGGCTTGAACCCTCATAATGTAGCTAGCGGCTTGAATGTTGATCTACAGCTCCAGAGACCAGAGTCTGAGGGCCTGTCTATATGAGGCAAAAAAAACCCCTGGAGTGCCTCATAGTACAGTAATGGCATTTTGCAGCAGCTGTGACTTAATGGCGTTTTTGTCCCCATAAGCTTCACATGCAAGATGGTGGCCACAACTGATTTACTCGCATTTGTACTTACCTCAATGTGCTGCTGCCACACTTTAAAAAAAAAATGATGTCCAAGTTGCGATAGAGTGAATTTTCGATTTAACAGAGAAGCAACCCCCCCACCCTGTTTTCTTGCCTTAGTGCTTGCTTGCTAAAGCAAAAATCAGTATGGTGGCAGCGGGTGCTTCCTTGTAAGCCCTGCCCCCCATGCTTGCCCAGCCAATCAGCTTTGCGCTTCCTCTCCTATGGGAAAGCAATTCATATCGAATTGCTTGCCCCAACAAACAGGAATGTGCATTCCTCGTGAAGGCTTTTCCTGCAGAGTTTTTGCCGTTTTGGGTCCCCCTCCTTCACAATATGGCGAAATCACACAGAATGCCATTAAGACAGGTAGGATTCTTCTTGCATTCCATGAAGAGTATTTTCGCCATTTAGACAACCCTTGAATCCCTGCTCAGTTGTAGAAACGAACTGGGTGACCTTGTGAAAATCACACACTCTCCCCTTCTAAGTGGAAAGCAATGGCAAACTTCCTCCAAATAAAAATTGCTGCCAAAACCGTAGCAGAGGGTCACAACAAGCCAGAGTTGACTTGAAAGTACATAACAACAGCTGGGAACATGGGACACAACCTAAGGAAAAACGTTTTTGCTTTTTTTAATTCCCCAGGATTTCCTTATACTCACTATGGGAAGGTAGGTGTTCAAACGTTGTAGCACGTGCTGGTCCTGAAACTTGTCAGAGGGCCCGGAGTAGGCCTGGACTGTGCAATTCAGCAGCAGTGGAAAAGCCCTGTGTGACACCTGAAATTATAGCGCTCAGTAACCCAGCCTCTTGCTAAAGGCTTAAACCGCCTGTGCGTTCTCAGGTTTTCCTGCATAACTATACTGATGAGATGTGTATTGAATTCCATGGGAGCCATGGCTCTCCATTCACTCACGTATTTCTCTGTTGCCACACAGATTTCTGTGCCTCTTTTCCCATCCCTTCCATTATGTTGCCCCTTTTCAACAGCAGAGGGAAGCCAGCTGGACTCCACATGACATTGTTCAAAGTATTCTTGAAGCCTAGAAATTTAAAGTACATTTGGAGGACTAACCAAGGCAATAGTTAAGGTTTCTAACCACGTCTGAATGTAAACACACTTCCATTGGTGAGATAAAAGCAGCTCAGGAGAAAGAAAAACCAATTCTGTCACGTCTGTCTCATCTGGGGCCCATGCAGAAGTTGGCTGCAAGCCCAGGATGATCACTAGAAGCTGCCTTCTCAGCACTGGGTTGAAAGAGAGATTTTGAAGGATTGATAGTTTTCCCGTTGGACGTTTTAATGTCAGCCACTTAAGGGAGCAGTAGGTGCCCTTGGGGGGCATTAATGCAGACATTGATTTCTTCTTCTTGGCTCATTAAAACAGTCCCTGCTCTAAAATTTTGTTTGATTTTCAGGTGCAAGAGGGTTTTGTTTTTGTTTTCGTTTAATCGCAGAGAGGGAGGAAAATGAACTGTGAAGGGATGAGAAAGGTAGGATTGCTTTTGAGATGTTGATGCCGAAATGTCATTGTAACCTAACTTCCTTGGACTTGCAGAAGGAGTTGCAGAAGCAGAAACAAGAAGCTCGGAGTCTGCAAGGAATAAAGGTGAGGGGGAAAAAAGGTTTTAACTATTCCTAAGGTAGCCTATTAAGCTATTTCAATGGGGTTCAAAAAAGAGCTCAGAAGTAGCAGGCCCAGTCTTGGAAGACACATTCTTTTCAAATAACTTCTGTGCCTCTCTGTTGCCCTTGAGATCATCTGCAGAAGATATTCTCTGTGTGTCTCCCACCCAGGGAAGTATGACAAGAGGGCTTTTTCAGTCATGGCACCCCAGCTGTGGAGCATGTGCCTTCAAGCCAACTGTTGACTTATGGCAACCTCATTAAGTTCATAGGGTTTTCTTAAGCAAGGAATAGAGGTGGTTTTGCCAGTTCCTTCCTTTGAAATATAGCATACAGCGCCTGGTATTTGTTGGTGGGCTCCCATCCAAGTACTAACCAGGACTAGTCCTGCTTAGCTTCCAAGATCAGATGGGATCTGGGGCCTGTAGGGTATTTAGGCAGCATGGAGTGGTGGTTTAAGGTGTTCGACTAGGACTTTTGGAGACCAGGGTTTGAATCCCGGCTCAGCCATGGAAACCTACTGGGTGACCTTGGGCAAGTCACACTCTCTCAGCCTCAGAGGAAGGCAAAGGCAAACCTCCTCTGTACAAATTTTGCCAAGAAAACCCCACTTTAGGGTCGCCGTAAGTTGGAAACAACTTGAAGGTACACAACAACAACAGTCCCAGCTGTGGAATGCTCTCCCCAGAGGTGCTCAGCTGATACCTACTCTGGTCATTTCAGTGCCAGAGAAAGACCTTGTAACTTTCTCAGGCCTTTAATGCTTTGTAAGATCTCTGAAATATCCTCATCTTTTAAATTCTGTTTTAAATCTGCTGTGGTACTTTTAATATTTTATTAATACAGTAAGTCTCTCACAGAACGTTGTTATTGGGCAGTATATTTTTGTTGTTTTTTGTCATCAAGTCATGGTGAGCATATGAATGAGAGACTTCCAAGAGCCCCAGTTATCAAAAGTCCTGTTCAGGTCTTGCAAACTCAGGGCAGCCGTGGCTTCCTCGATTGAGCCAATCCACCTGTACTGCAGTCTTCCTCTTTTCCTACTGCCTTCCACTTCATCCAGCATGATCATCTTTCCCAATGAGTCATGTCATCTCATGATATAGCCAAAGTATTACAGCCTGAGTTTAGTCATTTTGGCTTCTAATGAGAATTTAGGTTTGATTTGCTCTCAGTCCATTTCTCTGTCTTTTTGGCAGTCTGTGGTGTCTGTAGAACTCTTGTCCAGCACCACATTTCATATAAAATTAGAAGCCAGACTGGGACCAGGAAAAGCAGAACACTTTGAGAAAGCCGTCTCTTGACCCAGTCATAACACATTAGAACTTGCCTGGGAGATGCCCACATGCATTTTCTGGGGTCTCCTTAGTGAGAATGTTGCCTTTAAAAAATAGCAAGGACTTTCCTCATAAGCAGAGTGGAAGCTGAAAGGCAGAATATGAAAACCAGCAGAATGTCCTTGAATCTTGTCCTTGACTCTGAGTTTGTCATTCCCACAGGACCAGTTCTGACATTACATGATAGCCATTTAATTCTTCCCTTTCATACAGACAGATGTTGGTAGCTTGACTATGAATTTCCCCTGCTCTTAGAGGTATGTAGGCAGAGGTGGAATGGGAAGAAAAGTTTCATGTGGAAAGATAAGTGTTCCATAACACCATGGCTTTTTATAATGTGTGAATAAGATAAAAGTCACCTGCCTAGCTGCACTGTCTTCCATATCGTAAAAGTGCAATAAAATCATAGACTCTTTCTTCACAAGAAACCCTGAGCATTTTGTCTTGTGGAGTACTCCACAACCCTCCCCTACATAGCATGCTTTCCATTTCCCATTTGGTGCATTGTCCAGGGGGAAATTAAAATGCAAAGGATAGCCGAGAAAAACATGGGCTTCGATGTGAGTAGCATTTGCATTTGTGCTGAGTGTGCAAATGCTGATTTATATGTCTGATTACAAGTACTTCTGTTGACATTAGCATGGGTTTGTAATGCTAGAACCAGTTTTTGCTCTTCTAAAAGACAGGATGGAAGGCTGGCAATATCAGAACTGTGATATATTTCCCTCCACCCCTCAGCAAGACTGCTGGGAAAATAGTAGAGTAGTAGTAACAACAACAACAGAAACAACAATGGATAGTAAATGTCATCTGTGCAAAGAAGAAAGATGAAACTGTTGACTACCTTTTTAGTTCAGGCAGGAAGAAGGCACAAAATGAACATGAGAAATGCCACGATAAAATGGTTATGACGATACAGTTGCCATCTGTAAAGAAGTAGTGGGAACATAAGCCTGATACAGCGATTGAAAAGGTTGAAAGAAAACATAATATGACAGACATAATTGTTGTTGAGAAAAAGAAAGTTTGAATTATAGATGTGGCAGTCCCTGGGGATGGCAGGACTGACGACAAAGAGATAGAAAAGATTATGATTTAGTATCTCTGAGCAATCCCAAATGGACTGGCAAAACATTTGAATGAAATTGCCATAGAAAGCATTGTACTCACACAATTACAAAAAGAGACACTAATTGGGACATACCAGATTATGTATCTCACTTTTTCCTAGATTCTTGTCTAAAATCCAAATCATCCATGGTCAGGAATTCCTGGTAGACTGTGAAACTTAATATGACAATGTGCTGGATCCTAAAAATGGCTGGCATTCTGTTGGTTAGTCCCAACTAGAGTAGACCTATTCAATCAATTGCTGAATGATGGGTGAGTCCACATGTATGTAAGTCCCATTAATTGAATAGGTCTATTCTAGTTAGGAACAAGATATAGTTAAGAACAAGATATAGTCCATTATATCATGGAAACTCACTGGGTGACCTTGAGCAAGTCGCACTCTCTCAGCCTCAGAGGTAGGCAAAGGCAACCCCCCTCTGAACAAATCTTGCAAAGAAAATCCCTACGAGAGATTCCCCTTAGGGTTGCCATAAGTTGGAAACGACTTGAAGGCACACAACAACAACAAGACTTATGGAATAATGTAGTTTATGGAAGATGATGACATTTTAGATGATGGAAGCAGAAATATTTCCCAGCCTAAAGAACTATACATTCTGGCCAAGGCTTAGGATGAATTTAAACAACAGATCCTGCATAAATGTTGTCTTTGCAGTTTGCACAGTGCTAAGGTTCAGGTGGAACTGGGTTGTATGAAGGCGGCCACTAAAAAGTGGGCTCTGCAGACAGTGCCTGCTGGAGGGGCTTGCTGGTTCAGTCACAGGCCCATAGAATGGCAGTTGCAGAAGTCGGGGGAAACTTTATTTCCTCACGATGTGCTGTCTGGTGAAGGAAATTGCTAAAAGGTTGGCTTCTTGGATCAGTCTGAGGTTCCTGGATGAGCGACATCCAAGGGATCTTTGGTAAATGCAGGTGCTGTGCTTGGCTGCTCTTGCCTTGTTTATATATCCTGCTTGCTCAGATCTACATCCTGTAGCACCGCTTGTGTGATAATCAGCTCCAAAGCAAGAGGTATTTTTAGTGCTGCCTACACACTTGATGTTGCCAGAGAAAGAAAACCTGTGAGAGCGATCAAAGCACAAACTGTCTTCACAGAAACACGAAATGAAAATTGTGGAAAAGCTCCCTGGCTCAGCTAGAAATCATACCTTAGCAGGGCAGCATGTTTCACAGAACTCATCTAGCCTAAATCATTTGCTGCTTCTTGCCGGACCATTTAGAGTTTAAATTGCATCTACCCTTTGTGTTCACTCTGCTGCAGATGAGTAAGTACATCTTGCTCTGGTTTATTTTATATCTTTTTATTTATATACTGTATACCTTTGTAAGACAGCATTACCTAGATTTGATTTTTGCCATCTTTTAAAAAAGGCTCTTGCTGTCTTCTGATGTTTTGTGCTTTTAAGTTTTGTTGTATGCTGGTTTGGGAGGATTTCCCCCTTAAAAGTGGCACATAAATCTTACGAATAAATGAATGAAGTGGTACATTCTATTCCCCCAGGATGCCTTGCAGCAGCGCCTGGCCCAGCAGGATGCCCTCATTCTTCAGATAAAGCAAGAGCTGCTGAGGGCAAACATGGACAAGGAAGAACTGCACAGCCAGAACGTGAGTGGGTCCCCTTCTGCGTTGCACATGTGAATCTGTTTCTGCAGAGATTGGAGGACCCTGCCTCTCAGGAAGGCACAGTAGTTCAGTGGCATTGCATGCTAAAAGTCTCAGGATGAATCCCTCACGTAGCCAGTGGAGTGGAGCAGGTAATACCTTCTTGAGACCACAGCCAGCTCCTGGAAGCGAGAGTAAACAAGTTCAGTATAGGCCAGTCTGGGTTTTGAGATCTTCAGGGGAGGACTTTGTCTCAGCCTCAGCACCGTCTCAGGATTGTCTGGTGAGAACATGAGAGAGGGCCTTCTTGGTAGCTGCTTCTAGGCTGTGGAAAACTCTTCCATAGGGGACTAGGCTGCCACCCCTGCATTCCTAAGAGTGGGTCAAGACCTTTTTGTTTAAACGGGCTTTGAGCAATTAACTAGTTGTGAAGAATGGTTTTTTAGTGGGGTGTATGCTGTACAGGTACCTAACCCCCCAATATCCATGTGGGATGTGTTCCTGGACTTACTGCTTATACGTGAAACCATGGATAATAGCAAGAAGCCCTATTAAAATAAAGGACTTCCGGTACAAATATACCATAGAGTTTTGTTGGACGACCTAGAAATTCCTAGAGAGGACTTCCCTCTAGGCATTTTCCAGTGTGGCTCTATGGTATGTGTCTCTATTTTTTCAGCCATGGATAACTGAAACCACGGATATTGGTTCCGTGGATATTTGAGTGGGGGTGGGGGAGGCCTGTACTTTTATTCTTATTGTTTTAAATTAGTGGCATTTTCATAGGACAGTTTATTCGGTTTGCGGGGGGAAATACTGGATTTAGCTGTATTTTGTTTTAATTTATGTTGTGTATTGCCTAAGGCCCCATGTTGGGAGATAGGCAGGATGTAAGTAAAATTAATAAAATAAAAATAAATGGACAAAAAGGGGAGATACATTGCACTTTCCCCATCCCTGTCCTGAAGGAATACAATCACCCTAGACTTGTGTTTTCCTGACTTCAGACCCGAGCTTGAAGCCACACCTCTTTATCTATTGTTGAGTTCCATATACAGGAATCCACAGTAGATGGGAAAGGGCCAGAGGAAGAGTAAAACTCAAGGCAGAGACTGCTTTTCTCAGCTCTACTATGACAGGGAGCAGAAGGGGTCATATTGAGTACTGTTCCTAGTCTCTGCATCTAGGGATACAAACTGCCCAGCCAGCTCACTCTTCAACTGTTACTTCTGCAGGCCGATCTACAGAGGAAAGTTGAAGACAGGAACAGACTCCTGGCAGAATATAAGGTAATCTTCCTTCCTTCCTGCATGAGCATGAGTGTGTCTCCCATCATCCTTTGACTGGGTTGTGATGGTATCCATGAAGCACAGTATACTGGAGGAGGGGAGGGGTTCCAGCCAGACTTTCCACACCCCTCTCCCCCACCAAGAAAGCCAAGCAGCAACAATCCTGTGGTGGAGTGTGCTGACCTTTGCCACCGACTTTGCTCCCATCCAGTGCGAGCCTCCTTCCCCTGCTGATGACCCCAATTCCCACTGTGTTGCAGAAGGAGCTGGGCCAGAAGGATCGCCACCTGCACCAGCACCAGGCCAAGATGGAGGAAATGCTACGGCAGCTGTCCGAGGCCAGCTATCAGCAGGTACCGGCATCCCCTTCTCATCCCATCTCTCTCTTGGGACCCCCGTTGCTTGCTAACCCCTATCTTTCCTTCCCAGGCGGAACTGGAGCGAGAGCTGGAGCACAAAGAAGCCTTACTGGCTCAGTGCATGAAGAAGGATGCAGAGGAGGTGCGTTGTGCTTTGGTTTTGGGAAACGGTTGCACCGGGCCCTCTGGGAGCTGTAGTCCAAAAAAGAGAGTAATTTTTCCAAGCTCTGCAAATAAAGCTGAATCCCTAATTCAGATGTAGCTCTGTTTTCTTGAGGATGATCAGTGAGTGAAGACAGGAGCCTTACCACAAAAAGTCTTATCTGTTTCCTTCCTTCCTTGCAAAGCAGGTGATAGTCTACAGCAACCACAGCTCTCAGAGCAATGGCTTCCTCCAGACATCAGGAAAAGGAGCAGCTTCCACGGCCCACAGAGGTGTAAGTACCTACTTGCCCTCTTCCTGGCCTCCATGGCTTGGCCTAGCAAGCTGCCCACAGAGCAGGCAGAGAGGAGATGAGCCCTTTAGTGAATGGGGGAGGGGGTTTACAAGACAGGCACAGCCCCAGAGAAGCCAGCCCACCACCTCTGGCTTGCTCTGAAACTCTTGTTTTCTGGGACAGACAAACGACCTCCAGCTGGTACGCGAGGCCTTGCGCAGTTTGCGGAACAGCTTCAGCGGCCACGACCCTCAGCACCACACCATCGACAGCTTGGAGCAGGGCATCTCCAGCTTGATGGAGAGGCTACACCGCATGGAGATGCAGAAGAGGCAGGAGAGAAGGGTATGAGGCATCCCCTGGTCAGATGGACTAGATGAGCTTTTGTCTTCCCCTGCAGTGTGTGTGTGTCTAGGGGTGGTCTATGGGCTAGACTTGTGCATGTTGCTTGGAGGAGTCCTGAGCTTGCCTGTGTATCTGTGCTGGTTTGTGCAGTCGCCTTCTCCCAGGCATGCAGGTGATGGCCAGCCTAGGTTCAGTTGGGGGCCCATGTGCTTGCCTGGGTCCTAAAATACACACTGTTGTAGAACAGGGTGGGCTGTTACAGCATGTCCAGGGACTGTTTTTCCAACCTCTGACCCACCACGGGCTGCACCTTCCAACAAAACCAGTAGGGACCAAAAGGTCAATTCGAGGTATTAAAAAAAAGGGTGGGCGGTCTCTGTGCCCTCCTCCTCAAAGCAGAGGAAGGATGAGGGAGCATCCCTCCTGACACTTTGGACTGTCCCTTCCTGATTGAATTGCTTCCTGAAAGCCTCCAAGAGCAGCAGCACATCTTTTAGATAGGTTTCCTCCCCCCGTGTACTCTATAGCATCAACCCCCTCCTCTTTTTTCCCCCCAATACAGTACAGTATTGGACTTCTGGTCACTTCTTGCTGTTTTTTTTTTTCTGGGGAATGTTTGGGCGGCCATTTTTGGAAGTCAGTGTGGCCCCTGGGCACTCCACAATTGCCCACCCCTGGCCTAAAGCAAGATGCATACAAGGCTTGTTTTATAAGAGAATCATACCACCGTGTGCCTTTGGGAAGCATGATATTCTCCAGGGTTTGTTTTTTTAATGGTTGAAGGGGAGGGGGGAGAAGCCCAAGAGGTCCAGTGCAGGGGGCAGTGACTATACAGAATGACTTTCAGGGGCTGCACCCCTGCTATAGGATGAGCTATCTTTATTACAGAATGGGTATGTGTGTACAGCTCCAAGCCCACCTTGGAGAGATACTCAGAAGAGCAGAGGAGAGCATGTAGATCCTTTCTGGCTGTGTGATAAAGAAAGAATGATAAGGTAGGGCGCTGGGGGAAACGGGTTTAGGGCTTCAGAGCATTTGGACCATTGAAGAAGAGGGGAGTCGTGGCTCCTGCTCTTGGCCCCTGTCATTATCCCATCTTGCTGCATGCCCTTTTGCCAGATCTCTTGTGCCTTTCCAGTTGGACACTTCCACCTCTAGGAAGCCAGGGGAGTGACTCAGTTACAGTCTGAAGACAGCTGTGCTGTGCTAGAAAACCCCCATGCTCTGCCATTGCTGGAGGGCTGTCTAATCCCCAGTGTCACCAGTTGTTGTCCTTCATGGGGGTCAGTTTTGAGCAGGCTCTTGCTGACATTACAGTGGCACATGGTCTGCCCCCCCAGCTCCCACTAGGCCCTCTAATCAGTGTAGCCCAGCTGCTATTTTTCTCTGTGCTGACCTTTTCTGCTAGAGCCTCCCATGTGTGTTCACTGTTACTTGGCAAGAAAACCTGACTCAAGGCTCAAACCTGGTGGTGTCTTGAGCACTGAGGATGCTTGCTTAGCTCAGTGAAGCTGTCAGTGGCTACACATTGTAACTGATTTTTTTACTGTTCCATTGGTGCTTTGTAATGAACACCCAAACTTCTCCAAAATATTGGATACATCCTTTTTGCAAGCTACTCTTCTCTATGTCTCAGCCCCAGAACCAGTTTGCAGTTCCAGGGTTCAGTTCTGGAATCTTTAGAAATAATATCAGAAAAGAGGAGGACAAACTTAGAACCGAATTCTTTTGTTTTCCCTGTCTAGGTCCGAGGGAAGTCCCCTGCCCCCCACGTAACGAACGAGTACCGAGACTCCTGGCCCTCCAACTCCAGTAAGTGTAATTCTAGAACCTCTCGTTGCTAAGTGGTGCTAGCTTTTGAGGACCTGGGAAGGCCTTGCACCCCACTCCCAACTCGTTGTCATCCTGCCTGTTCCCTTGCCTTTGACTGTTTCTTTCACTTGCAAGACTTGCTTATAGGAACTTGCCTAAGCATAGCTGTTGGCACAAACAGAACTGTTGCTGACTGTGGACATTGCTGCAGCAGAAATAATTAACAGTTCCAATTGATAATTACTCTTTCAAGATCAAGCAGAAAGCATCACAGTATTCCATGCAGTGCTTTTAAAATGGGTTACTGCAAGCAGGTTCTGACATCTAGTGGCTGCTGCGGATAGTGTGTGTATGTGCCTTCAAGTCACCTGTTAACTTATGGCAGCCCCATGGATTTCATTGCGTTTTCTTAGGCGGGGAATCCTCAGAGGTGGTTTTAACAGTTCCTTCCTCTGAAATAGAGCCCTACAACACCTGGTATTTGTTGGCAGTCTCCCATCCAAGTACTAAGCAGGGAGTCTAACCCTGCTTAGATTCCAAGATCAGAAGGGTATTCAGATCCTGTTATTGATAATGCAGCCTCTTTTTTTGGGTTTTATCTTCCTTGTGTGTCTTGATTCGGGTGGGGCAGCTGTGGAATTTTAGATCTTGGATTTAATTGCACTGGGAGTGGGGTACCTCTTTAGACAATAATGTACATTAGGTCAGCTCCAAAAGTGGTACACTGCTTTTACTGCTACACTTGAGTAACTTTCTGCCAGATGGGATTCTGAATGTCTGCCTCTAAACTGGGCCATGCATGACAGCAGCATTTTTTGAAAACTATTTTGGTGAAGGGTGCTGGGGGTTCTAAAATGGCCACTGGAGCTGCATTTACTCCACCCCTGGTGTCTAGGATTGCAATCTTCCTAGGGAGTAAGGTCCATTGGGTAAAACTGGGACATTTATTTCACATTTGAGAATGTGTGCAAACATGAGTCTGTTGGGATGAACAGAACATAAACAAGGGAGTGTTGAATGATGGGTGGATGTGGCAGAAGAGCTGATTAAACCTTCTTGGGCTTTAATTCAATAAAACCTTTGGCTTTTCCAGATCCAGAGCCCCCACTCCTGCTATTTTGTTATGGAAACTGTTTGGCTATGTTTCAGCAGGCTCAGTAAAACACAATGAATCCTCTGTCACAGTGTACGTTATGTAACTTTACGTATACTTATCTACATAGCTAGAGGCTCTGAGAAACCCTGGTTGTGAATTGTGAAGATGCATAATGGGATGCTGGCAAGAGTGTCTTGGTGCACACCAGGCTCTACCAGTGTGCATTGGCACTCCCTAGCTGGTGTCCCAATGCATAATGGGACTGATGACGTCAGGCCTGCAGTGCATCCTTTACTGGCTTCCCTATGTTTTAATGTACGTAAAAGTTGCCCTTCACTAGCTACAGACATTACAAGAACTGCCCCATTTTAATTCCCACAGACGCAAGTCCACTTACAAAGATGAAAGTCCTCAACAGGATTCCAGCCAAGAATTTTATGTTAAGGAAATGTCCAAGGGGGGAACAAGTCAACCCCTTGGACTGGTTTGTCTTCCAAGAGGGACAGGCATACCCTGCATGACCCTTGCCTGCTCACTTCTTTCCCTCTCTGCACTGAAGACTGTGCTGGGTGCAGTGGCAAGCATTGCCCATACACCCAGGACTAAAGTTGCCTTATCCAGCCCCATTCCTGGCAAACCTGGTTTGTTGACTCCTACATGCCTATCCTGCTGTGTCCTGTTTGTTGGAAGATGGTACAGATGCAGAGGGGCAGCCGGACATCCAGTGAGAATCTCAGTGTGCCTGCAGGTTTGTCCAGTGCTGATTCCCTCCTTGTCCACGTGGGAGGTGGCGTTGGGTTCAAGCCCAGGCGGGAAGTAGCAGCAGGGGTTATGCTTTGAGCTTGTCAAAGAAAAAGGCTCTTGAAGTCTCATAGGTTGGACTGGTGCCAGTAAAGCCCCTATTCCACCACTGAGACTACCAGCAGGATGACTGTGTGGAAGGAAAGGCCTTGTGTGGGTTGGGCTCTATGTAATCCCTGTAGTGGTTGGCCAAGAACATCTCTTAAATCTTAATGATGAAACAGAGGAGGCTTCTGCATGTATGTGGCTACTGACTTCTGTCAGGCTGGAATCTGCACCCTTTGCGGGTGGGTGAACTCCCCTGTTTGTCTGCCTTTCTTTACAGAACTGCCTCATTCTCACAGCACCCCTGCAATGAGCAGCAGTGCCTGCACCAAAGTGCTCTACTTCACCGATCGCTCTCTCACACCTTTCATGGTCAACATACCAAAGAGGTGAGCCTAGCAGGTTGTGGGGGGTTGTTTATTATGGGAGATGTGGACACTCGCTGCACTTCTGTAGGTTTGTCTCCACCAGCATGCACCGGGACAGTCGTACCTGAGAGCTCAGGCTCTCGTTTTTGTGCCACAAGGCAGCCGGCAGTCCAACATACTCTCTTTTCTACTCCCCTGTTTTTGCAGGTTGGGTGAGGTGACACTGAGGGATTTTAAAGCAGCTATTGATCGAGAAGGAACACACCGGTACCATTTCAAAGCCTTGGATCCAGAATTTGGCACAGTCAAGGAGGAGGTAGGTGTTGATCTCTAGTTAGGGCTTCCTTTCAGCTTTGTTTTGTAGGTCTCTCTGGCTTTTCTTCGCAAACGAAGATTCAGGAAGGACACATCCCGCACTTTCTGCAAGCGCGCTTTTGGAACTGGATTTGTCCTTCGAGCCTGTGCAATGGATTTTTCTGGTGGAGCGCAGCGTGCACAGAACTGGCCTCACCCATTAAACCAAAGGTTCATCTGCCGTGGCCTTGCAAACATGGACGGTAGCAGCGCGGTCCTTGGGTCGTAGGTTTGATTAGTTTCCTTCTCTTAGATGGTTGACCTTACAGGGTTGGACGAGCACCATCTGCCCAGGTTGGGGATTAGAGTTTTCCTTCTCCTAGGATGGTTGCCAAAAGGCTAGAGAGCCCATCCTGCCCTTTGACGCTCTTTGTCAGACCCTTCGTTTTTGACATGTCTGGCATGGGAGACCCTACCGGTGGCTATTATGCCACCGCCAGCATAGCTCAAAACATCATTAGGGTACGCAAGCCTCTCTCCCACAACAAGGGGGCATCAATGGAGGTATAATTCTTTTGTAGGTATAATTCTTGTATAACCAGTGCTGTAAACTGCTGTAGACAAGCAAGTTTTTTATGTCTACCTGCTCATGCATGGCCAGTAGCTTGTGGGATGGAAGTCCAGGTGAAGAAAGGTTACTAGTGGCCCAGTACAGCGAGAGGAATCACACCCTAAATCATGATTACTGAGTGTACACAAACCAACCTGACTATCCAGCAGAAAGGGCTCTAGGCAGAAAAGGGAGTCTTCAGACAAATCAGCTGTCAGATGGTATTCAATCAATAGAGAACCAAGGCTTTGATCTTTTCCTGTTTGATTTGGCTCAGCCAAGACAAGGGTTATTTTGGAAACCTTCAGCTTGGCTGATGTAAATGTAACATTGAAATGTGGTTAGTCTGATGTGTCTAGGGCCAGGCCATGCTTGCATGTTGCTGCTGAATATCTTGGCGGTTACAAGGCCTTGATCATTCTGCAGCTTGCAGAACAAGGCTTTTAATGGAAAAACTTGCAAAATGCCATTCTGTTTGCTCTTCAAAGGACAGGTTACTGGTTTTCTTATTTTTTAGACAGCTTAAATAATAGAACAGCCGTTTAATAGTGAGAATTGGGCTGGTGGTTAGGAGACTCCCACCATCTTCCGTGGGTTCTCTGTGTGAGGTCTTTGGTAGATCACTGTAGGGCAAGGGCAGGAATCATGCAGCCCTTCAGATGTTGTTGGTCTGCAGCTCCCAGCAGCCCTAGCCAGTACAGTCAATGATGAGGAATGCTGGCATTTACAGTTGAGAAACATCTGGAGAGGTACATAATTCCCACACATGCTGTGCTATAGCTTAAGTCTCAGGATCAATAACCCATCTGGAAAAACATTAATAAACTGTTATTCCATCGAGCCCCAGAAACTGACAGCCAGTGTGAGAATTATCTTCTGATTCTTCCTTCTCCTCCTCTTCATCACAGTAGCAGTAGTAATCATCATCAGCATTATCAGACTTCAGAAATCATCAGAATTGTTACTATTTTCCTTCCTGTCTTTCAGATAAAGAATTCAGGTATGATCCTGTTAGAATAGTAGATTGCATTAAAGTTGCCTGGTGAATCCATGGTTGTGTAAAATTTGAACTGATTGGTTCCTAATAGGCAACATGCTCCCTCAGCCACCAAGCCATGCCACTATTAAAGCACCTGATTCTAGGAAGTGCTTAGGGAGAGGCGTCAGCCCTTTTCATACTTAAGAGAACCACTGACCTTGGGGGATTTGTGATAATGTTTCCAACCACCCTAACTTTGTTGACAGCATTTTGTTTTTCCTGTAGGTTTTCCACGATGACGACATTATCCCTGGCTGGGAAGGGAAGATTGTGGCATGGGTGGAAGAGGACCATGGGGAGAACTAAGTGGACATCCGAACTCTCTCTTTATCATGAAACTCCACCACTGTCTGTTGCACTTGCCAGAAACTGACCAAAAAGCATGTGAACTGAGATGCATCTGACTCTTAACTGCCAAAAGAAAGGAATTGTTTGCAAAATGACGGGTATGAAGGTTTGCCACATGCAAGGGTGTCTGGCATTCAAGTTTCATGGCCAAAAGTTGTAGATTTCAAAAGTCCTGTGGGATGGAGAACGAACCACCTCTTTTTATTAAGTCAGTGTTGGCCTTAATAATGTGTTTCTTCCCACTCCTCTTTCCTGCTGGTAGTTGTAGCCCAGAGAACTTTCATTGGTGGCATACAGTATTAGAAGGAACACTGCACTAAACGGCTAAAGTTAGAAGCTGTGGCCTCCAGAGGCAGGGAGGGCTGTTGTTGCAGATACATTGCTTGTATCAGAAGCTTTGCCAACCAATCATTCCAAATAACTCTGTGCCCAACACACTTTCCTACGGCAAAAGTCCACTCAAATCTGTCAGTGTCAGGAACCAAGAGGACATCCTCTGGAGAAGGACAAGTGAAATGGATCATGGCCCACATCAACGATAAACAGCTTGGCAACATTGGTTAGGGTGGGATGGTTGCTTCTGCTGTTCCTGAAGGACTTGAAACAACAAATTTGCTTTATTATTTTGGGATATGGGCGAGGAGGGGTCTTTGCCCTTCTCTTCAGCAGCCTAGGTTGCCATTTTCCTTTTCTATTGGCAAAAGTATCATGGAAAGGCCCATGCATTTGTTTCTGAATTCTTCTCCAGTGATCAGGTGGTAGAATAGGGACCTGTTAATGCATCTGTCCCTGTGGGTTCTCTTAGATCAGGGATAGAGAAAGTGCACCTCACAAGCTGCATTCAGCCCCCAGGGCCATTTCTGTAGACCTCAGGAGCATGTCTTGTGCTCCACAATGCCCCAGAATGCCCTCTGGGTTGAGTAGGGGGGCTTTTCACCACATTTGGAGCCCCCTGGGCCATCCAGGGTCAAACCGACATTTTCCAAAATTTGTTTTGCCCTAAAATGCCCTCTAGAGGACATGGAGGGATTTTCCATCGTGTTTTGGGGGAGCCTGGACCAATTTAGTCCCCAGATAAGCCTTTTTTTTTTTTGAAACAGGAAGTGACTTCTGCTCACTTCTTGTAGTTTTTTTTAAGCTATGATATGGCCCAGGAAGCCCCCCCAAACCATGATGAAAATGCTGCTCATGCTCCCTATAGTATGTTTGGAGCAAATAGATATATATATTTTGTAGAGGTGGATGTGGTGGGGTGTATGGGTCTGCCAAGGTCTCTTGGTAGACCAGTGTGGCCCCCTAGCCTTCCACAGTTGCCTACTCCATCTTAGATAAACTGCCCCCTCGGCCCAAATGGTAGAAGAATATTAAGGTGGGACTATTAACCTGTGTTTTGCTGGACCCACAACACTGCTTTTCTCCACCACTAGCTGAGCTCGTTTCCCATTCATCCTGCGTTGAGATCCACATGAGAGTGGAAATCTTCAGTTACCACTTGAATAGTGTTTATGTGTGACTGGTGGGTCGGGCAGTGGAAGGTGTCTCAGTGCTTCCACAGGTGCAGCTCACGTGGGTCTTAACACAGGGTTTCTGGGATGGAAGGAGTGAGTGTGCGAAACCACCTTCAGGAAAAAGAAAAGAGTGTGGTGTAAAAGAATTAGGCACTTGATCCCTGAGGTCCCTGATCGAAAGCTGTTGCATACAACTACCCCATGTAGAGTGGCTTCCTTTTTCCTTACTGCTCATAATGATTCCTGGTGGCATGCAAAACTGGTGTCTCTCTCTGTCTCCCTTTCTCTCTCTTTCTAACTCCCTTCCAGCCTATTTTGATGACAGATAGCAGAGTGTAATAACATTTGGACAGAGATGGGAGCAGCAAGAGAAAGTGGAGTGAACCACTCAATGTCAGTTTCATGGTGAAACGCCTTGGGGTATGCCTACACATTTTTGCAGAGGGATACCATAACAAACTGATCATTCTACACAAGCCCAGATTGGTCTTGATAGTCTAGTTACCAGACCGACAATTAATGTTGTCAGTTCCTAGGGAAAGCCGTGCCCAGTTTCAGCCAACATAGACCTGGTCTTTGCTGCATTTCCAGTCACACGCTGAACCTTGGAGTGCAGAAACTACCTTCTGCTATCCCCCGACTTACCACGCTCCAAAGTAAAGCGGTAGGGGAGCAGGAAGTTTCTGTCTTCCATGCTGCCTTACCACATGATGTGGTCATTTTTCCGGCGTTCTTTTGTTCTGGTCCCAAGGGAGGCTGAGGTAAAACCGCATCTTTTTGCTAATGGGTTTTTCCAGTTAGCAAAAAGATGTGGTTTTAACTCGGTCCCCTATAGGACCAGAATGAAAAAATGATGACATCATGTGGTATGACAGCACGGAAGACAGAACGTTCCTGCTGCACTGCCGCTTTTCTTTGGAGTGCAGTAAGCCCCTAGGTATCACCAAACTGAAAAGCAAAATTAAGGTTTTGCTTTAACCACCATGGATTGCTGCCTCCCTCCTGCCCTCCTCCAGCCAATCCCATGTTTGTCTTTGCTAGCATCACAGCGATGTACTTCAAAGCCTGTCTTTTGGTGCACCAGCACTCTGAATGAACGTCCGTGTGTCAGCCTGTCTCCCTTCCCTGTAAGGCTGAAACTTTGAAGGAAGACTTGACTTCTATCGTTTTATAGATGTAAACATAGCCTTTTTGTAAATTGTTCCTGTTTTGGGGGATTATTTTGTATCCATTTATGTCATTGTTGTTCAAGGACAGTGTATATTTTTATACCAGTGCAAGTGCTTCTGCTCCTGTATATTTCTGCACGCACACAGTATTGCATTTTATCCTTCCCCCAGCCCAGAGGATGCTAACATGTTTTGTACCGCATCCTGTGAATGCCACCCTATGTGGCTGCTATAACTAGTTTTATTTTACTATGAAGGTATGGCAGGATCTTAAATGATTTTATATTTCGCCAGTAATTTCTTGTATAGGTATTTTATGTGTTGTTCATTTTTACCACGCCCTCAGTGTACAGAAAGAGCGGTAGTGCCTTTCTAACCCCTGCACTTGTTAGAATGTGTGTCTGCTGTTAGCATTCAGAGTGCAGTCTTTGTTGTCATTCTGAACAACTACAAAATTGGCTTTCAGAGGAGAGAGTTTGTTAATAAGGAGAAAATAGGGTTTCTCTTCTAAAGGAAAAAAAAAAAACCCTTCCTCTCATGGAATTGCTGGTTTCTCTGTTGCATGAATTTTTGTAAGTTGCAAAAGACAGCATGGAGTTATCTTTACTTAAAAAAGAAAAAGAAAAGAGAATTGTCCAGTTTATTTCAGCAAGAGATTTGCTTTAAGGTCAATCTTGTACCCACTTTTAAATTTCATTTCATTTCCCTTCTCATATCAACTCATAGATAGAGACATAGTGGTGAAGATAGAAGGCAGAGACTATGCGGGAGGGTGGTCATCTCAGAAAAGGTATAAGGACTGTGGCTGGGAGCAATCCTGCATACAAGTATCCTGCTGTGAATCCCATGGATTTTGATGTGGTTTAGTTATCCCAGATTTTGCAGGACATTAGCCCAGGCCTTTTAGCATTATAAAGCTAAAGTTGAAGTATGTTGAAACCTTTGCCCAACGCCTTTGGCTTGACTGCGTTCCTGCAGTAATGCCAAAGAAGTTACTTGAACCACTGTCCTAAAAGGATCCTATCAGTCCTCCCTAAGAAGAGCCACAGGAAAGGGCCTGGGCAGTCTTAACAGTGAATGTTTAGCACTCTCACCAAACTACAATTTCCAGGATTCTTTGGGAGAAGCCATGAAATCTGTTTTAAATCTTATATGTGTGTGAAAACTAGGTATGCCTGGATTAAAAAATCTAGGTTTTTAAATCCTCTTCTCATGGCTTCTGCACAGTTAGGTAAAAAAATTAGGACAGGAATAATGTGGATTTTTAATGAATCCAACAGGCCACATGCATTTTTTATAAAGAGGGAGTTCTCTTATTCATTTTTATCCTCAACATCTTTATGGCTGATTTATACATAAGATACCCTACAGCTGTTTTGCTTCCTTTTGAAATTCCTTTCTGGGTCCATGTCGTTGCACTACAAGCAACACTGACTATATATACAGTATATATACTCTTGTTTTGCCTAGAAATATTGAGGTTTGCAATCTTTGCTACTAAAATGAGGATTACTCTGTCTCTCTGTGCACTGACCAAGAAAGACCTAAAGCTTGTTTGTGTGCTGTTTACACTTGGACATACTTTGGTTTGAGGACCAAGACTTTAAAGGAAAAAAGAGCTTTCAATAAAGAAAGTCAGCAAACAAGTCTGAATTACTTCTTTACTGCAAGAAATGATAGGGGGTCTCATCAGCTGCATTGGGGGTCATAGAAGTGCATTCTGTGTATTAGCAGATGTACACTGTGTCTGTTGTGCTTGGGAATACAACAGGAGGCATCCAGCCTTGGTCCAGGGTGAGAAAGGGGCCATGCAACCAAGGAAAGCATGTTTCCCTCCTGATTCGAGGGCAGCGGGGAGGCTCAGTAAAGAGGAATCACTTTCCCTTCTAGATGTGGCTATGTCATAGAATCATAGAATTGTAGAGTTGGAAGAGACCACGAGGGCCATCCAGTCCAACCCCATTCTGCCACGCAGGAAATCACGATCAAAGCATCCCTGACAGATAGCCATCCAGCCTCTGTTTAAAGACCTCCAAGGAAGGAGACCCCACCATGCTCAAGACAACCTTCTGGAAACAGCTTCTGTATGATGGCTTTCTCATACAGAATCCAAATGGTAGGCAGACTGCTACATTTGGAAGTATTTAATTTTATTTATTAGTTAACATTCGTACCCCATCTTTCCTTCAAAGAGCTCAAAATGGTATAGATCACTTCCCACACCTCTACATTTTCTTCACAACTGTAAGCTTCAAGAGCTAGTGGAAACTTGAACCTGGACCTTCCAAGTCCCTATTTAACGATTACACCACACTGACTAACAATCCCCCACCCAAAACAGTTTATGCATTGCAAAAAGCAATGCTCTGAGAGTGTTTGCTACATGCAAGCGGTTTAAAAAAAGCTCCTCTAGGCTGTTGGACTGCAACCTCCATCATCCCCTAACCAATGGACTTTATCACACTACACTGTTATCGCGCTATTATTCCTCTTTAGCTGCTGTGGGATTCTGGGATTTGTCCTTTATTTATTTATTTATTTATTTATTCCACTATTTATCACACTATACTGTAATAGTATTTTTATTCCACTTTAAGTGCTGTGGCTGCCACCCGGGGAATTCTGGGGTTTGTCCTTAGAGCTTTCAGGCTGAGAGTCCTAAATGCCCCCCCTCCCTGAACTCCAAATCCCAGGATTCCACAGGAGGCAGCACAGTGGAAGGCGAATGCCTCCGCGCATGCGCACAAATCCCACCCCCACACCTTAGAACGGGCAGAAGGCAAGGCGACCTTAGGAATCCCTCAGCCCCGCCCCTCCCTCGCGCGGCGCTTGGCGGCTCCTTCTTTGCGACACTGTCGTGCTCGCCCCCTGTGCCGTAGGGCGCTGCCGGCTCCGGGGAGGAGGGAGGTCACTGCTGAGGAGGGAGGAGAGAGAGGGAGGACGGCCCGGGGCGCGGAGGGCGGGGGGCATCGGCGGCCTGCTCTGGTCCGGCCCGGTCGTCGCCTGAGGGAGGAGCCGCGATGTGGCGGGTGCTGGCCAGGCGGGTGGCCCCGCGGTGGGCGGCCCCGCGGAGGGCCACCACCGGCCCGGCTGAGGAGGGGGCCCGGCTGAGGGGAGGCCGAGCCCGCAGCACCGCCCCCGCCTCGCCCTCGCCCTGGCCCTGCTGCTCCGGGGGGCTCCGCCGAGGGGGGACCCCCACCCCGCCGGGGCTGCGGCTGCTGCTGCTGATGGGGGCCAAGAAGGCCGGGCCTCAGGCCGCCCCCGCCCGGCACTGGTGCAGCCACCCGCCCCACCAGAAGGTCAGGCAGGGAGGGGCGGCTACGGGGGTCTCCTCCTCCTCCTGCTATTGGGGGGGTCGTCTCCTCTTCCTCCTCCTGCTATGGGGGGTCTCCTCCTCCTCCTCCTGCTATGGGGGGTCTCCTCCTCTTCCTCCTCCTGCTATGGGGGGGTCTCCTCTTCTTCCTCATGCTATGGGGGTCTCCTCCTCCTGCTATGGGGGGTCTCCTCCTCCTCCTCCTGCTGCTATGGGGGGGTCTCCTCCTCTTGCTCCTCCTCCTTTTCCTCCTCATGCTATGGGGGGTCTCCTCTTCCTCCTCCTCCTCTTCCTCCTCCTCTTCATGCTATGGGGGGGTCTCCTCCTCTTCCTCCTCATGCTATGGGGGGGGGTCTCCTCTGGCGCCTCTCCCCTCCCCGCAACGTCCCCCTCAGTCCTCGCAACGTACTCAGAAAGGGGTAGGGGGTGTTCAGTCCCACTTCCAGGAGGGGGGCTAAGGGCGACCTCGAGGTCCCTCCCCCCCCCGCCTATAGTTTGGTGATAGTGGGAGAGGGGTTTTGTGGTGCTTGTGCTTTGTGGAGTTTGCCCTTCCACAGGGAAGATGTGTGTGTGTGTGTGTGTGTGTTTATTTCCTCCTGCTCCACTGTAGGTTCATCTGAGGTGCCTTTCATAGAATTGTAGAGTTGGAAGAGACCCCAAGGGTCATCCAGTCCAACCCCCTGCCATGCAGGAATCACGATCAAAGCATCCCTGACAGGTGGCCATCCAGCCTCTGTTTAAAGACCTCCAAGGAAGGAGACCCCACCACGCTCCAAGGGAGTGTATTCCACTGCCGAACAGCTCTTACTGTCAGAAAGTTCCTCCTCATGTTGAGGCGGAATCTCTGTTCCTGGAGCTTGCATCCATTGCTCCGTGTTCCAGTCTCTGGAGCAGTGGAAAACAAGCCTACTCCATCCTCAACGTGACACCCCTTCAAATACTTAAACAGGGCTATCATATTGCCTCTTAACCGTCTTTTTTCCAGGCTTAAACATACCCAGCTCCCTAAGTCTCTCATCATAAGGCATGGTTTCCAGAACTTTCACCATTTTAGTTGCCCTTCTCTGGATACGCTCCAGAAGGTGGGCTGGTCAGTCTTGGAGAAAGAAAGAAGCCCACTGAGGGGAGGCCAGAGGGCAGCTGCACCCCCCCCCCATCCCTGCCTCTCTCTTTCGCCCACCACCCGTGGGAACACAAAGGCATAAGAGGAAGAGCCGGTGATGACCCCATTCCCATGAATTTAAACCAACCCACCTCCCCCAGACTATCAAGCCTGGCTGCCCTCAGTACATTTTGAAGTTGTCTAAATGGTGAAAATGCCTCTCCTGGAATTTTCTGTGAATCCAACCTGTCTAAATGGGATCCCGCATCAATGCACTACATTCGGAAAGAGGGGCACCCAGAACAGCAAGAACAACGCAGCAAAGGCCTTTGCGGCTTTTTCACATACGCTTTTCTCCTTTTGTATGTCGGTAAAATGAGTACCCGGCTTGTGGGGGCAATTAGCTAACATGCATTGGAAACTGCTTAGTGCAGTGTAGATGTGTGAATTGCTATTGCTTAAAACAGTTTGTAAGCCACTCTGATAACTTTGTGGCTGAAGAACAGGGGATAAATAACTAATTTTAAAAATAGTATTAAAAAAAACCACAGCAAGGTGCACATTCCTGCTCATTGGGACAAGTGATTTGGTATGAACCACTTTCTCATAGGAGAGGAAGCACAAAGCTGATTGGCTGCAGGGAGGGTGACATGATAGCCATGTTTAAATATTTCTTTAAATATTTGAAGGGATGTCATCCTGAGGATGGAGCAAGCTTGTTTTCTGCTGCTCCAGAGACTAGGACATGAAGCAACAGGTTCAAACTACAGGAAAAGAGATTCCACCTAAACTTTAGGAAGAACTTCCTGATAGTAAAAGCTGCTCAGAAGTGGAATGCACTGCCTCGTAGTGTGGTGCACTCTCCTTTGGAGGTTTTAAAGCATTTGTTGGGGGGTGCATTGATTGTATATTCCTGCATGGCAGGGGGTTCAACTAGATGGCCCTTGTGGTCTCTTCCAACTCTTTGATTCTACGATTCTAGGACCTAACCACCTGTGCTTGCTGCAGACTCTGTTACAAGGGACCAGTCCCTGTTATGGGTTTGTTTTTACCTGTCTAGCCCCAGGAGAGGCCCCTGTTCTTGTCGCTTACCAGTGGGGAAGGGAGTGGGGAGACAATTTAGACCATACAGAAGCAGTTGGTCTCAGCTTGTTTGGGGAGGAAGAAATGAAGATGCATTATCAAATGGAGCACCCAGCTTTTCCTTCCCCCCAGGAGCTCAGAGCAGCTGGATCTTCATGGCTGAATCACCTCCCCTCTCCTTCCCCTTCTCACAGGAAAGAAGGTGCAACAGCAGCCCCTCTCCTATCTGGTGGGCATGGGAGGTTTTTTAATAGAGTGCACTGCCAAGCCAATAGCCTTCTGCACCTGTCCAAAAAGGGACTTATGTGCATGCAGGCTGCACTGGCATGCATATATGTCACTAACAGGATGCCAGCCATGGCGTCTTTATCCCAAAGCCTATCAATACTGGCCTCCTCTTGCTAGGTATTATTGCAGGGAATGCTCAAGAGCCCTGTTTTTGTTTTGTTTTTTCACAAATCAAGGCTGCTCCTGTTAGGAAGGAGACAAGTGGACAAGATCTTGGGAACTGAGCGTCACTCTTATGCTCAGGGTGGAGAGCTGTTCTTCTTAATCACCTCTTCCTTTGTAGGTGCCTTTGCCTGCTCTCTCCCCTACGATGCAGATGGGGACTATCGCACGGTGGGAGAAGAAAGAAGGGGATAAGATCAACGAGGGGGATCTGATTGCAGAGGTATCTTGAAAATGGCATAATCTGCTGTTCATTAATCATTCAGACACATCACCTGGACAGGCCTGTCCTGGATTTGGTCCCAGGTGACCTCCTCTTGGGCAAAAGGGCATCACTAGATGCCACTTCTGTTCAGTGGTACCTGAGCAAGCTCTCAGGATTGACTTTGTAGCACTGTCTGGATGGATTGCAGTCCTTCATCCCCGCTTTTACCACCCCTGGCCTAATACTTTCTCATGGCCACCTCACCCCACCTCTTAATTTGTTGTTAGGCTCGATCTTTCTGATTGGTTTGTTTGTTTGTTGCATTTATAGCCCACCTTTCTCCCCAAAATGGGAGAATGTGGGCTTGTTAGGGGAAACTCAAGTCAGTGACATCATTTCCTTGCTGTAACAAATTGCTGTGTCTGTACGCTTGTGCAGGTGGAGACGGACAAAGCAACCGTAGGATTTGAGAGCCTAGAAGAATGTTATCTTGCTAAGATCTTGGTGCCGGAAGGAACTCGGGATGTCCCCATAGGAGCCATAATATGCATCACTGTAGACAAGTGAGTACAGTTGGGAGCATCTTTCTGCGACTCCCATGTTTGCTACTGTCTGCTTCCATTTCCTTTATTTCTCACTCCCCACACCTTTGCCTAACGAATCCATTTTTCTAGAATAGCCTCCAGCTTCCCTCTGTCAAGCCATCCTTCTGTCATTTCAGATCATATCTCTTCTTTAAACCCTTAGCATCAACACCTTTCCTGCACCTCTGCCTTGTCTTGTATTAATTTACCCTTTTCCCAGCTTCACTCTTCCTTGGTGCAAAAATCTGGAAGCCTTTCTCTCAGTCCCCTTAGATGTGTGGAGATGGCTGTTATTCATTGGTCTGAGAGAACTGCTGTGCACATGTTCATCTCTCATTGCACTGAAAGAAACTCGGGCTGATTGAAACCCTCTTTCTCTATTTTCAGTGCCAGTCGCCTACTCTTTATCCTTTCCACCGTACTGTGACTGACAGCCCTCTGGGAAGGGCTGCCACACTTCAGAGAACAGCAGTGCAGAGCCTAGGAGTGTGCTGCTGGCGCATGCCAGGGTTGGCAGTGATGTGGGAGGGTGCATCTTAGGTAGCAGTGTTACACCTCTAGTATGTCATCTCTTTGTGTTCACGGCTCATGGCTCGTTCCTGCCTTCCCCTAGGCCTGAGCTTGTTGATGCCTTTAAGAATTACGCTTTGGATGCTGCAGCAACTGCCCCACCTGCCTCAGTGCCTCCTCCGCCACCACCACCTCCTTCAGCAACGGCACCACCCACACCAACAGCTCAACCCTCTGCCCAGGCTCCAGGTAGCTCCTACCCTCCCCATATGCAGGTACAGTACAGGCTTCTTATCTCTCCTTCCTGTAGCGTTTGTGACCTTTGTAGTTCATTTTACCTTGCTCTCAAACCTCACTCTTATCTCTGTGCTACAAAATTCAAAGCAAGCCGTGATTGTCACTTTGCTCTAGCAGCAGGAGAGCAAGTGAGCCATTTTCTGCTGCCTCCAAAGGGCAGTCCAAATGGCAGAATAAAATGTTAATGTTTTTGACCAGTTGGCAAGTGAGGGTGGATAGGGGCAACTGGGGAGGTACCTGCTGGCCGATTTTGCTCCCTGACAATAAGACACACACTGACAACAGGCTGTGCTGAGCAGAGGGAGAGTACGTTCGTTTGGATGCTATTTGTACAGGCAGGAATGCCCTCTGCCTCATCTTCTGCAGTGGCAGTGGTGGAGGAGGAGTTGATTATTCATTTTGTGCCTATGGTTTTGCTTGGCCTTCAGTTTTGCTCCTTTAGCTTTGCAGAAAGAAGGCAGATCAGAATTGCAGAATCATTTCTGGACTTTCCTTTTGATTTGTGGGGTTGTTGCTGCTGGATTTAAAGTGGTGTAATAATAAAGGCTGTGCGGTGCTCTCTTAATTCCCTAGATTGCTCTCCCTGCCCTCTCCCCTACCATGACGATGGGCACAGTTCAGAGATGGGAAAAGAAGGTCGGTGAAAAGCTGAGTGAAGGAGACCTGTTGGCAGAAATTGAGACCGACAAAGCTACAATAGGTGAGAAGCTTCCAAATTCTAGATGAATGAGGGATTGGAGGATGTGTTGCCATTTCACGAAGAGTGGCCAACTACACATCCATATTTGTTGTATAGTGAAGTACAGGTTGGGATAGTGGGGAACCTCAAAAGCACCCACAAACCAGGGGAAAAGTGCTTCAAATTTGGTTCTCTTGGTCTGTGAAGCTTTCCTCAGATACATTGCCTCTGGATTGCATTTCCAAATTAGTGTGTCTGCTGGCTTGAGTGTTTGTATGTAGAGTAGGATAATAAAGTCAGCAAGAATGGTCTCAGTTTGCTGCCTTCTCCAACCATTTCTTTCACTCTCCTTTGAAGGCTTTGAAGTGCAAGAAGAAGGATACTTGGCAAAAATCTTAGTGGAAGAAGGCACAAGAGATGTGCCTTTGGGAACCCCACTGTGTATTATTGTGGAGAAAGAGTCTGACATTCCTGCCTTTGCAGACTACAGAGATGCTGGAGTGGCAGATATCAAGCCTCCAATGCCACCACCGCCACCACCAAGTCCTGTATGTACAACTCCAGGGTGTGTGTGTGTGTGTGATGGGAAAGAGAGTGTTGATCATCTTGAACACAGATTCGTTAGTTTTGCTTCTCCTATACAGGAGTATCTTTCAGCTGGAAATTGCCTCCTCATGGGAGAGGTGCAGCATTGTTTTTGTGGTGACCCTTTCCAAGTAGAGGGACTACCAAGTCCATTTAGAGAGAAGCAGGCTGATTCAACTGACTACTAGAGCCTTGTTCTTCGTGTTTGGTTTATATCCTGGCTTGATCTCAGTGTCAGTTCCAAGGCAGCTCATAATAGAAGTTAAAACCAAATAGTTAAAGCGATGGATAATATAAAAGTTAAAAAGCAGTTTTTAACAACCACATTAAAACTATTAATTGGAAACAGTTTAAAAGGCAGTTAAAACAGAATAATAATGATAAAAATACAGGACACCCCCCAATTAAAAGACCATCAGCAATGCCAGTTAACAGTCAGAGGCCCGAGTAAATAAGGAGATCTGTGCCTGCCAGCAGAAGAAGAGCTGGGAGGGCACCTAGTCTCCTGTCGGAGGGAATTCCATAGCATGGAGGCAGCCATCGAGAAGTCTCTCTCCTGTGTCCTCACCAGCTGTATCTGTAATGGTTGTGGGACAAAGAGAAATACCATCTAGTCCACTTCCTGACAAATGTGTGTTCTCTTCTATACTGTCATCTGTCTCCTGTGCCTCTTCCAAATTAGAAGGGAGCCAGGACAGCTACCCGCATTCTTGAACCCTTACTGCACTAATGCATTTCTACTGTGCTTTTGTGTCACGCACTGGAAGGCACTATGTTCTATGCTCAGGACACATTCATTGTTGCTGCAGATCCAGGCCCAGGTTAGGATAGGAGCACTAGGGAATTGTCAAATATCACCCATGAGCCAACATTTAGTTAAAATCACTCAGCCTTACCCTTTTTTCTCAAGATGGTGGGTGCACCTGCTCCTTCTCCACCCCAGCCTGCAGCCTCTCCTTCAGTCAAGGGTCCTGCACATAAAGGGAGAGTCATAGCCAGCCCCTTGGCAAAGAAAATGGCAGCAGAGAAAGGAATTGATCTTTCACAGGTGAAAGGTGAGTGAACCTCCTCAGTGAACTTACATCATTCCACCCCCTGTTCACTTGGTTGGCGGCTGTGTGAAATATTTTCCCTTCTGCGTCTCCCCACCAGGTACAGGACCAGATGGACGGATAACAAAGAAAGACATTGAGTCATTTGTGCCATCTAAGGTAGCCCCAGTGAGTAAGACACAGTTTTCAACATCCTCTTACTGGTGTTGTAGTTGGATCAAAGCTGGGTATCTCCTTGACAACAGGGAACATGAATGGAGGGTTGTCCTCTAAGGTATTATGTGGTTCCAAGGCCCAATACTGGGATCTGACTTGGTGTCCAGGCTTCTCTCTTGGGACACATGTGACATTTTCCTCCACTGATCCTAGATGAATTTGCATCTTTTCCATCAAGGTGGCATTCTTTTGGTGATTCTTCACTAGAAGCATGGTGAGAATATAGACTTCCTCTGACTTTCCAAATGTGGAGTTATGTCCTGAGAAATCCAGAGAGGATTTCCTTACCACCATTGTTGCTTAAACATTTTTGAGTATGTACTCTGAGCATACATGTAAATATATCGACCTGTAGATGGGAGTCAAAATGCAGGTTATGCAGCTTCATTGCTGTTCCCTTTGTTTTCCCTTTGTGCTGGTGCTCAGTTCTCGCCAAGTTCCCTTGCCAACGGCATCAGGCCCCTCCTGATGAAAATGTTGCCTTCCGTCACATAAATGAGCTGTGAATTAGTTTGATGGAGCAAGTGTAGAAGTTTGAAATGGTGTTCTCTACGTGGGAGAAAAATAAGATGATGGAAGGGCAGCAGGTTCTCAGGGCTGTTCTCCTTTTTTGTGTAAGCAAATGGCAACACTTTGCAACTCTTCTGTGGGAAGAAGGGCAGCCTCTTCTACCACCCTGCTCTGCCTCTTTCCTTCACAATCCTCATAACTAAAGTGCTTTCCTACATACAGGCCCGGGCAGCAGAACCAGCGCCTGCAGCCGCACCAGCACCGGCTGCAGCCATTCCCCCCACAGGTGTCTTTACGGATATTCCAATCAGCAATATTCGCAAGGTAAGGCTTTGCCCTTTCCACATCTATGCGCTTGCTAATAGCCAATAACTCTTCAGGGTCTGAACTGAAGGCTTGCTGACGACTCCTCCATGTCTTCAAAGAGTTGGGTAGCAAAAATAGCTGTTCATAAAACTGAGTTTGAATGCACATCGTTTCCAGCTGCCTGGCTTGGAGTTACCATGATATCAAAAGAGGTGGTTGTGGTGATGGCATTTTAGTGTAACATAGGAAGAAATCAAGTTCCCTGCCCTTACAATTAAGCTTACAATTAAAATACCTATCCCCAGCTCAGAACCCATTTAGTTAGGATGTATAGTTGTAAAAATGGAGAACACAGGATCATAAGGACGCCCTGCCAAAGAAACCAGAGACTGCAAGGTGGGGGAGGCAAGGGAAGGAAAAGAGAGGTAGGGAGGAGAAAAATAGCAGAGGGAGAAGGTTTAGTTCCACACCTCTGCTCTCTCCACCTATTCTGCAGATACATTAACAGACTTCCTCAGTCTAATATCCTCCAGCAATCAAAAACTTTGATGGGATCCAAAAGTGGGACTTGTAAAGGGTTGATAGTGAGCAAAAGGAGTACAGTTTCTTAGGCTTTATTCTAGTTGGTGTTAGGATGAAGATAATAGGCCATAGTTTTCGCAGGAGAAGTGGTATGTTTTCAGGGTGCATTTTTGCAAATGAGGTTACAATGAAGGCTCACATTTGGCTTGACACTTCCGTAGCAAAATAAGTTAATGCCTTCTGTTGTGTTTTCCTGCAGGTCATTGCCCAGCGTTTGATGCAGTCTAAGCAAACAATACCTCACTATTATCTCTCAATTGACATAGATATGGGAGAAATATTGGTGCTAAGAAAAGAACTCAACCAGGTAACATGCAGCATGGAGATCTGTGGTGGGTGTTCAGTAAAATGGTATTGTGGCCACTGTCTCTCAGGGTTTTTTCCCCTCTTGCAATGATTTGAGTTTTCCCTTTTGAGGTTATTTTTTAAAATTGTTATTTAAGCATTTTATGCACCATGCCTCCTAGCCATGGGTATTCCAGCACTGCAGCAGTTTGCACCTGTCCCTCTAGTTTCCCCCAGATTTGCATTCCTAATCAAGAACACAAAATATGTAATCTGAGATGAGAGACTGTAAGGCAGAGATTCCATCCAGAGGTAATTCTGTAGCAGGGGATGGGTTTCACACCCCTGGGAGAGAGATCTGCTATCATTAGGACAGAAGCTGGGGAAGTGGCTGAATATGCCTGAAGTTAAACCCCCTTATTAACCTAACCCTTATTAAACTGCAGTTAAAATCTTTCATTCCAGAACCTTGGCTTAGGGAGAATCATAGTCTGTGTTCAGTTTGGGAAATGCAGGAGGGGATGAGGAGACCCATTTTTATGAATTGGGTGGATGGGTGGGAGTTTTGATTGTCCCAGCCTGGTCAGCTTGGCTGCTAAAGAAAAACTTTCAGCCTGCTTTTGCGTTGTCCCCCACCTTTGAATTCACTTAATAACAAGGCTCCATGGGAGAGAGCAGTTTCCCCCTTCTTTGGCTTTCTCTGATTTGTTAAACGTTTCCGTTCTGTTTCGTTTTTGCAGGAGATGCCCCAGAACACGAAGCTCTCCGTCAATGACTTCATTATCAAGGCTTCGGCTCTGGCTTGCATGAAGGTGCCTGAGGCAAATTCCTCTTGGTTGGATACAGTCATTAGGCAGTAAGTATCCTGTCTTAAGCTACTCTCTTCATTTTTTAAATTAACAAATAGCCACATCTAAGAGCATGCTGGAGCTTCTGGAGAGCGCACCAGGGGTTACTTTCTGGTAACCATTTTTCCTCCTTCACAGTGGGGTAGGCAGTAGATGGCATTGCCTTATTGTAGAAGGCAGTCATGGTTCAAGTGTAAGAGAAACCTTCTAGGTTTTTAATTTAAATATTAATTTATTTTGCGTCTCACTTTGTTTTTATAGAGGGACACCCCTGCACCCCCTTTTCTGTCTTCCAGGAATCACATAGTCGACGTTAGTGTTGCAGTCAGTACCCCGGCAGGACTGATAACCCCAATTGTATTTAACGCGCACATAAAGGGACTGGCTTCCATTAACCAAGATATTGTAATGTTGGCAGCCAAGGCTCGGGAAGGCAAACTACAGCCACATGAATTTCAGGTAAGAAACACAGAGCAGGAGTGATTCCTGAAGTTGTGGCCATGCTCTGTTTTGTCAGAGCGATTAGAGAAGTATCTTGTTGTTGTAATGGTCAGTTATGAAAGGGTTTTCTTCCCAGTATGATCCTTCTCCATTCTCTAAATAACACAGTGAAACATAAAGCAGCCTTATTGTCTGTTTTCTTGCAGGGAGGAACTTTTACAGTCTCAAATTTAGGAATGTATGGTATTAAGAATTTCTCTGCAATAATCAATCCACCGCAAGCTTGCATTTTGGCAGTTGGTACTTCAGAGAAAAGACTGGTCCCAGCAGATAATGAAAAAGGGTGAGTTTTTTTTTTTAAAGTACCTCCTTCAGGTGGTAAAATCTAAGGGGACTATTGAAGTATGGAATAGTCCATAAAACACTGAAAGACAGTAAGTATCAGCACTGATTATTAAGTGTCAGCAATGATTATTAATTTGCACCTTATCTTACAATCAAAAGGAGCTTTTAAATTCAAGATTTCCAAGAAAGTAGTTTGAGACACTGATGCTTAAATACCCAATCAGCTGATGCAGGGGTGAGCAAACTGCAGGCTTGTGGAATTATTATTTTTTTACGCCTGGGTTCCTCTAATGGTAACAGCCATGGCTCAGTGGTAGATCACCTTGCTTTCCACGCAGAAGGTTCCAGGTTCAGTCTCTGGCATTTGCAGCTGGGGCTGGGAAATACTCCTGTCTGAAACGCCAGATAACTGATGCCAGCCAGTGTGGACGATGGTCTGGCTTGTATAGTTTAGCTTTATTTTTATTTATTTATTTATTTATACCCTGCTCTTCAGCCACAAGGCTATCAGAGCGGCTTACAAATTGTTTTAAGCAGTAGCTGTTTACACATCTAACTGCATTAAACAGTTTCCAATGTGTGTTAGCTTGGTGCAAATGTTCCACCAGCTGGAACAAGATGGAAGATGATGGCTTGAAGCAGTGCTGGTCCAGGACATTTTTCTGATTGAATCAAAGCCTAAACAGTGTTCTCCCTCCCCATCTGCTAGCATCAGCCCTTTTAAAAAAATCAGCTGCTGTTGTACATTTCAGACTCCATTTATCTGCTGTATAGAGCAGGTCGTTTTCATCTTGCTGAGTGGCAGAGTCAACGCTGGTTCAGTGGAGGCAAACATATGCTTAAAATTAACGGGACGGTTGACCTACCTGCTCAATCCAGGATTTTATTTTTTATTTTTTGAGCCCCAATGGAGCTCAAAGGCTTTTCACCCAAAAAGCTACCTGTGGCTACCTGTTTTCTCCTAAATGGTTCAATTTAGGAGCAAACAGTACCCTTTTTATTGTTACTAACATGCTACTGTTTAACAAATCAGAAACCTTCACTGGTCTCCTGTAAATCGTAACAAGAGATCCAATTATAAGAAGAGACCCATCTGTAGATTCCAGTCTGCCTTCTGCTCATCCTTGAACAAATCCATCATGGATTGAAAGTTGATTTTAAAACAAAACGAAAATGTCATTTGATTGGCTGAGATCCTGCATCAGGAGATGCACTTATGACACGAAGCTCTGTCTCTGGTCACTACTTCCTCAAATCCACCTTTTTAGCAACATAGCCCCCCCACACACACACAACATGGCCATTCCTGTGTGTCGTTGGAGAGCAGCATGTGTGTGTGAGAGAGAGAGAGAGAGAGCAGAAATGCAGCCAGCTGTTTTCCTGTAGCTGGATGATCTGCAAGGAAAATCGCTGGTCACACCACTGATTCCCCCTACTCTCCACTGACATGGAAATAGGTGTGTATGTGTGTGTAACACATCACTTAAAAGGCGGATTGGGGGATTTTGGTTGTCGTGCAGTCGCCAAAGACTTCCGATTTCCACAAGGACCAAGTTGGGCTTTGCTGTGGTGAATCCCAACCAGGGTGCCAACCAACTGGCTAAAATCTGAAGCACTTCAAGTGAACAGGATTTGACTGCTATGTCAGCAGCATTTATTTTGGACACTTTGATGTTTTTCTGCCATTAATATAACAAGCTGTAGGCAAAACAAGAGGGGAACATCATGTTCATGGGGATTAAAGATGGCGGATTCAACAGGTGTGAAAGGGAAGTGATTCATAGAACAGGGAGTTGTGAATGGCTCAGGGGGAAATTTGACTCTAGAAAACTTCTAAATACCCCTCTCTTATTTCTTGCTGAGCTTCTTGAATAATTTGTTTTTATTTTGGCATTTTCCTTGTCGTCCCCCCCCCCCACTTTTTTTTTTCCTTTGGTAATGTCTATCAGGTTACTTACTCTGGTTAGTTTTCAAGGGTTTAAGCATCTGTTTCATTCTTTTTCTGCCCAGGTTTGACGTGGCTAGTGTGATGTCTGTTACGCTTAGCTGTGACCACCGTGTTGTAGATGGAGCAGTTGGAGCCCAGTGGCTTGCTGAGTTCAAGAGGTTCCTTGAGAAGCCAGCCACCATGCTGCTATAATCTCCTGAGGCCACTAGGACTTTCTTGGGTTGCATCACTTTAATTCTAAAGAAGCTATTTATATATTTAGGGTTTAGACTTTTAAACAAATGTTCCTTCCTTTATTTTTTAAAAAAATTATCTATATATAAATATAAATATATATACACACAGAGTTGCTGGTAATTTTTATTACCAGTTGTACAGATTTAAATGGTTTGCAAAAAGCTTTCTGGAGCTAAGTACAATTATACTGTATTTTATACAGTGGATCAGTTTGCAAACTTCTCCCTCTAAATAGGCCAAAGTGTTTAAAATCATGTGGAAGAGCTCATGCTTCCAATCAAAGGAACATCGTCCCACTGAGCAACTTAATGATTCTTGCCACCTCATATAAATAAGGGAGCCAGACTGTAAAAGCGGAGAAAACAAAAGCCTAATCTGAAATCTGTGGTGGTTTCCAGTTTAGCACAACAGGCGAGCCTGTTTGTGTGTTCTGTTCTACTGTTCTTTAGATTAGCAGGCTGTCATTGAGGGTGGGATAGAATAGCTTTCAGGATGGTTCACATTCCAAACTAACTTTGTGAATTCAGCAGCTTTTCCAACTTTATAGCCTCAAAAAAACCTTTTCAAGAGCACTTTATTGCAAAAGGGAGGCTTCAGTCAAACCAGCCAAACTCTGTGGCAAAAAATTATATTTGAAACATTTCTGACAACATGTCCCCTTTGGTGAACTTTGATAACAGCAACTCTTTTTTTTTTTTTTAACCATAAATCTTTGATTTTTGAGAGACTGCTACCCCTCCAGGTTCCTGAATGCTGCTTCAATCCAAACAGATGTGTCTGCAGAGAAGGGGTAAAATTCAGTAGAAATTAAAATATAGAAAAACAATTATCAACCCTGGTAGTCTGACCTACAAAGCTCTGTGAGAGGTTCTGAGACCAGGTGCGGTCCAGTTGGGACCTGTCTTGTCATCAAAATGAATGTGTTGTCACAGTTTTCCTTCATTTTTGAACAAACCTTGTATAGAAAAGAAGACCCTAGTGGATTATAACCACAGGCCCTAATAAAATGTGAGTGGTTTTTATTTTCCATTAAAATTAATGAGACAAGTTAGTTGTGACTGCTTGAGTCCCATTCATTTCAAATTAAGTATAGATACTGTTCGCTGGATGAGGCCACTGTTGAATAAAATCTTTGTTCTCTTCTCCATCCCAGGCTTGGGGAAACAACAGAATTTCTCGGGACATGTAAATAGTGTAAAAACCTTAAATTGCTTCAAATGGATTTTGTTTGCAATTGTCACCAGATGCATTTATGATTACGTCCATGATGGGGAAAGATACCCTAGTGGAAACGCTCCCGTGTTTGCTTTCCAAAGGACCTGAATTTAAAAAAGGAGGATCATGGAATTGCTAAGCAACGTGAGCAGGAAGCCAAATAGATGACTAGATAAATAAAGATGCCCCAAATTATTTTGTACCATATACATTGCATTCAGTATTGTCTCTTGTAAAGTTGTGTTACCAGATCCGCTAAAAAAAAATAGTATTCAAGAAGATTATATGGTGCACATTAAATATTTTTCTGAAATCGTACTAATGTGTACTTGCTTTGGTTGCAGTTATGCTTAAATTTATCATCTTGGTGAGGAGCAAGCTGCAATTCAAATGTCCCGACTCAGTTCCAGACTGGCTAGATAGGCCAGGTGTGTTCCATTAAATGTTTGAAATGTATGAGCCTGCATCACCTTGTCCCTGGTGTGTCTTTCTTTGCTAAGTGGTGTGTGAGAATGCTTATCTATTTCAGTCATCCAAACGTGACTGAATGAGGAGAGATTTGTCACATGAGCTTTGGCTGGCCTGTTGCACTATAACTCCACAGCTGCTCTGAATGTTTCTCAGCTTGTTTTTAGAATCCAAGTTAACTGAAGCCTTGAAGTAAATGTGTGTGTCTATGCACATTTGTAATAATCCAAAATATGAATT
This sequence comes from Gambelia wislizenii, assembly GCA_030847615.1. NCBI lineage: Eukaryota > Metazoa > Chordata > Lepidosauria > Squamata > Crotaphytidae > Gambelia > Gambelia wislizenii. Next base: position 40,929,771 of record JAUMIR010000007.1, read on the forward strand.
AATCTCTCTCTCTCTCTCTCTCTCTCTCTCTCTCTCTCTCTCTCTCTCTTTTGGCAAGGAGTAATCCTCCTGCTGATTGCTGTGTCAGCAGAGAACTGACTGTTTCTGACCTTTCTTGTTTGACTGCTGGACCAGTGTAGTATCTGAGAAATAGTAAGGCTAATCTTTTGGCTAGGCAGTATGGAGGGTAAAATTAGAATGTTATTTATCAGCTCCACTTGATCTCTTCTTGAATCAAAAGCCAACATGCCCTTATAACAAGCAGAACTACTTCAGTTAAAAACAGGTTGGCTTTGGAGCTGAAGAGCAAGCTGTGTGCCTTCAAGTTGTTTCTGACTTATGGAGACTCGTAAGGTGAACCTCTCATGGGGTTTTCTGGGCAGTATTTGTTGAGAGCAGGTTTGCCATTGCCTTCCTCTGAAGCTGAGAGCGTGACTTGCCGAAGGCCACCAGAGGGTTTCCACGGCTGATCCAGCATTCAAATCCTGGTCTCCTGGAGTTCTAGTTGAACACTTGAGCCACTACACTGCAGCTGAGCACTGGACATAGAAATCTTTCAACAAGGGGTGCTGGATCAGTCTAAATCCAGAAAGAGCTGAAAGCAATATAACCTCATTATCTCTTCTCTCTCTCTCTCTCTCTGGCTTTTCTTCGCAAAAGAAGATTCAGGAAGGACTCATCCTGCGTTTTCTGCAAGTGCGCTGATGACTAAAAAGGCAAATCCGAGATAGACAAGTCCGGTTGCAGAAAGCACAGCAGAAGGTCTCCTTGGGTGATGTTACCGGGTTGTGATTCTTTCTGCATTGCCGTTTCTCTTCAAGACTTGTTCAGCGTGAATTCTCAAATAAGGCTGCAGCATTGTGGATAATGCGTCTCCATGCCTCCCAATGTGAGGCCAGGGCGGACCCTTGTTGGTGATCAATTTGGCCAAGCCTGAGATGTTGTTTCAGGGAGTCCTTGTATCACTTTTTTGGAGCACCCCTCTTACGCTGACCCGTGGCGAGTTCATCGTAGAGTAGTATTTTTGGGAGGCGATGGTCTTCTATCCTAGAAACGTGCCCTGCCCAGCACAGCTGTGTCCTCAGTGTCATGGCCTCCATGCTGGTGATCCCTGCTTGCTCAAGGACAGCAACATTTGTCACATAGTCAGTCCAGATAACCTCATTCTCTTACAGCTTCAGTAAATGGAGGACTCAATTAAGATGTATAGTACATTTTACTTATTTATAAGGTTTTTATACATTTGTTGATCTCTTGGATAGCAGAGATCATGCATTAAGAAAAATATATATATTGTAAGTGCTTGAATACTTTGTTAGTGTTGGGTTTCAGTTCTGTACTTGGGGATGTATTTTATCTCCACGCTGCATGTCCCTGCATTTGTCCAAAGGGCAGCTGGCATTCCTGCCACAAGACACAGCCAGCTGAGTTAATATTAACATACGCAAAATCTTCTAAGTGCTGAGTAAGTAACATGCCTATATATATATATATATATATATATATATATATATAAAGAGAGATCTATATACGTGTATGTCACAACCTCACTTTGAATGATGCACAGGCATTGTGATGAGCAGGATACCTTTCTTCTTGTAAAATGCCGCTGCTGTTGCTTCTTCGTTCACAGTCTCGGGAAGATCCAACTGCAGTCTGTATTTTTCAAGGCATTCAATTAAGACATCATCCTAAAGTGGAAGAGAAGAGTTGTTGTTAAGGAGGGAGATGCAGTTCTTAATAGGCAAAGCATGCCCAGGGGAGAAAGGAATTGCCTGAAGACAAGGTGGTTAAGAGTGAAGTGTGACAGACTTGCCTTGGAAACGCTTAAGTTACACTCGGAGACACAGCGCACCTCCGGCAATTCAACTGTCAGTTCAATCTTCAGAGGCTTCCCGTTTGTGTCCTTTATGGTAGTGATTTCATAGGCTGGTGTGCATAATTCCTCTGGACTCTCTATACTGGAAATTTCTTCAATGAGGCTTGTTTTAGCAGGCATCTCCTTCATCAGCAGAGGAATGTCTCTGTTCTCCTCCTCTATGATGTTTCTCAGCTGGCTGAGTGTCACTTCTTTCCATGATGATTTTCCAACACCGAGTTTAAAATATTAGAAAGCATTATGTTCTAGCAGAATTAAAAGTGACATCTCCTTCCTACCTGCCCTCATAAACTAGATGGCTAAGAAGACAAAGGGAGCCATATTAGCAAGTACTGGGAAAATAACTGGTACCAGAAGCTAAAGAAGGACCCTCTGGGGTGAGGTCAATAGGTCCAATTAAACCCAGTATTCAGAAGGCCTGTTACCTGATAGAAGAAATGTCTGTCGATTAATGATACTAAATTGTCAATCAAATTAGTAAAGACACTGGTTCTGAAGTAAGAAGCATACTTGGTTTTTAGCTTGTGTTGCAGGAAGACTGTTTTTAGAAGAGGCATCTCTCTCCTGGGTTAAAGAAAAGGGATGCGTCTTTTGGAACGGTGCTTGCCAGCTGCAGTTTTTATAAATGTTCTAAGATCTTTTTAGACTATTATAAAGTGTTATCATCTTATTAATTTAACAAATGCTACAACCCCAATACTAATCATAAATATGAGGAAGCAGAAGAAGACTATAGTGAGGCATGCTCTCACAGCAAAGCATCTTTTGTTAATGGCATTTGTCATTATACCTTCTGTGTGGGACGTAACTTGCATCCCATATTGATGTGGGAAGATTCACCACACACCCGCTTCTTTCAGTCTTTAGCAGGTTACTTCTAAACCAAGATTAATTACCTGTCTTTGTGTTCTTCTGGGACAAAGCTGCTGGTGCCTGCTCTCTTCTCAAGCTCTGCCTCAGCCTTTCAAGACTTCCTTTCAGTTTAGATTTTACAATACTGTAGGAATGGGATAGAGTGATGCTGTAATGCTCCTCAATATACTTAAGGGACAGACGTATCAACTGGTCCTTTTCTGCTGGGTCATTTTCCCCCCTCTCGAGAACAGACGGATTGTATGCAACATCGAGGATGCTGTAACACTCTGTAAGAACAATGAGGAAAATGGCTGCGCTGCTACAGGAGATGATGGGGCAATATCAAATGTGAGGCCTAGAAACTTGCTTTTTAAACAAAAGAATTCAGATAGCCTTCTGGAAAGAATGCATATTATCTTGTTATTTCAATAATTGTTGGTTTTACCTTTATGTTCCAGTATCTCTTTGCAAAGGAACAATATTCAATGCACAGTAATTGAGATAATTTTACTATAGAGTAAGCTCAACCTTTTGCTAAAAGCAAAACTGACCTGATTTATCAGACACCGCCTCCATTTTGCCGGCTGTTAATGGTATCCGTTCAGATGATGAGTGGGGTGTGGGAACTCTGTTCCATTTGCAGATATTAACAAACAATGTTTTTTCAGCTGTATTTTCCTGGGGGAAAAAAATAAGTCCAAAGCCACTTAAATATTAAAGGAATATAGTTCTCTTCCTTTGCTACAGCAGCCAAATACCTCACCTGTTGGAGATAACAACATATAAACTAGCTGAAAGACATACATCAGCAGGAACATAAATCAATGCCCAGTTTGTATTTTCTGATATGTATTGATGGTCTTGCGTACAGACTTTGTATCCTTGTAGGAAAAAATGGGAATTGCATGTCTTAAATTTCATCCATCTCACCGGTTCCTATTACAAATACATATAAATACAAAAACAAATAACTCGAGACCCCTGTATAGAAGTACACACATGCTGTGATTACGTCTGTTTATGTCCTCGCCCTGTGCTACTTAAAAGTGGTGGTCCACAGACTTGCTGATTTATGTACCCTCAGCTACTGGTTTTCAGAGTTTTCAGGAAAGTAAGCAAATACAATAATAATCATGTGGCACAAACAGGATATTGGTCTCTGGCACACTGGATTTTTTTGATTTGGGGAGGTTGGTCTGCTACTTTAGCTTGATAGCCTGAGAAGGAATGTTCTAGTCAAGCACCTGCCAAGCAAAAACAATGTCAGACAACTGGGTTTCATCTTTCTGTGCCGCTATCCACCAACATACCTTTATATGGGTCTTCAGGCACAGATAGGGCTCAGGAGGTGCATAGTACTGCTTGGCATCCTTTAATTGCTGCTGCATGAACTGGCGGTAATTTTCCGGATTGCTCTCGGCCATATCGTCCAGCATTGTCCAAAGCTGGGTTGCTTTTGCCACCATGCCCTCTGAGCTGCAGAAGGTCTCCATTGTTGCCTTTTAAGCAGAGTCAGGATGCTGCGGTGCTGCAAAAGGTAGTGGCAAAGGATGGTATGAGAGCTAGATCAAAGGTGTTCTAAAACTGTCACTGCAACTGAAAGAGGAAAGTTAGTAGAAAATGTATATTGAGAACACAGCTGTGCTGGGCAGGGCACGTTTCTAGGATGGAGGACCATCACCTCCCCAAAATTCTACTCTACAGTGAATTCTCCATGGGTCAGCGTAAGAGGGGCGCTCCAAAAAGCGACACAAGGACTCCCTGAAACAACATCTCAGGCTCAGCCAAATTGATCACCAACAATGGTCCGCCCTGGCCTCACATCGGGAGGCATGGAGACACACTATCCACAATGCTGCAGCCTTACATGAGAACTCACGCCGAACAAGTCTTGAAGAGAAACGACAACGCAGAAAGAATCACAACCCAAAAACATCACCGAAGGAGACCTTCTGCTGTGCTTTCTGCAACCGGACTTGTTTATCTCGGATTGGCCTTTTCAGTCATCAGCACGCTTGCAGAAAGTGCGGGATGAGTCCTTCCTGAATCTTCGTTTGCAAAGAAAAGCCAGAGGGAGATTTATACTCTACCTTTTCTAAAAAGAAGAGCAATAAAAACAACAATACATTCAGAACAAACAAAGCAATAGACAAAAGACCACCCCCAAAAAACTCTTATTTGGTGTTATGAAGAAACAGATAAGGAGTAGGAGGCCACAATCTTGCACATGCTTACTTGGGAGAAAGTGGAATAGGTGCGCACAGAGATTGCTCTTGGGATTAAGTTTTACAAGTGCTATGAAAGTGTGGCGTAGTGGTTGAATGTTGGACTATGACTGGAGACCAGAGTTCGAATCCTGATTGGCCATGAAAATCCACTGGGTTACATGGGGCAAGTCACACACTCTCAGCTTCAGAAAAGCAAGACCATGATAGGTTTGCCTTAGGGTTGCTGTAAGTCAGAAACGTCTTGAAGGCACACAACAACAACTTCACGGGGGGGTGGGGACTTTGGGAACAGCTAATTTTTTAAAAAATAAAATAAAAACCTGAACAGATATTGGAAAACGTACAGTGAAGGTGACAGATTTGTGTGCCTGCATATGTATTTTTCAGGGGAGTCCCAGGGACATATTGATCAGACTCTCCTTGGACAAACTGGGGTAAGGTTGCTTCAGTTTAAAAAAATGCACATAGTTTTTATGCCTTTTTAAAAGCAGTTTTGCTTAGAAGTAATTTTTGTTCAAAACGTACCTTCCATTTAGATATGTTATGCATCTGAACAGTACAGTATATCTAATTATTCAACCTGCTCTTCTCTTCCTAAATTGAAGGCACATGTTTTTAATTTTTTTTCTAATTTAATATATTTTAAATTATTGTATGTTTTTACTCTCTTCTAATTTAATATTATTTTAAGGGGGGGTGGGCTAGGGTACTGCTATTATGGAGTTTTTATATTGTAAACCGCCCCGATTGCGTTGCAGATGGGCGGGATAGAAATAAATGTTATTATTATTATTATTAAAAACAATGAGAAGCTTAAGGAGGAGGCAACCCTCTGCCTACAGTACTTTCCTAGAAGGAAACTCCACTAGAAACCCCACCTGGCCCTAATTTTATTTTTGTATTAGTAAGAAAAGAGGAAAACAATTATTATTATTATTGTGTTATTGTTACGGCCTTTTGCGGTCAGGTGTATTTTTCAGTAGAATGGTCTTATTCCAATAAAAAATTCCTAATTTTGAGAAGGCACACGATGGACAATTCTGGGCAGACAGGCAGAGAATCAGGAAGCCAATACAGTTGTCCCTTCGTATCCGCTGGGGTTGGGTTCCAGGCCCCCGTGGATACCAAAATCCGTGAATACTCAAGTCCCATTATATGCCATGGCATAGCAAAATGGTGTCCCTTATATAAGACGGCAAAATCAAGCTTTGCTTTTTGGGTTAATATTTTTGTAAGAATATTTTCAAGCTGTGAATACTTAAATCCATGGATACCAAATCCGTGAATATGACAACTGTGTACTAATATATAGATAGATAGATAGATAGATAGATACACAGACACAGACACAGACACACACACACAGAGTTGTCCCTTCATATTCATTGGGGTTTGGTTCCAAGACCCCCCCGTGGATACCAAAATCCGTGAATATTCAAGTCCCATGATATGCAACGACATAGCAAAATGGTGTCCCTTATGTAAGATGGCAAAATCAAGGTTTGCTTTTTGGATTATTATTTTTTTAAGAATATTTCCAAGCCGTGAATACTTAAAACCGTAGATACTAAATCCGTGGATACAGAGGAACAACTGTTTATTTACTGAACTCCTACCTGCCTTAAGTGCCCACCTCAGGTTGTCATCGAAGAAAAAAACAAACCCCAGAAAGACGAGTGGCCCCGATTCTTCGTGGCACCCCTACTCGAGAGCAAGCCCCGCCGAGCAGCAGCGTCCGCTCCGGAATTAAAGCCGAAGTTTGTATAAAATATATACAATATATAAAATGGTGGCGCGACAAAAGACTGGAATAGTAGAAAAACAGTTCACGTTATAAACTCTTCGCTTCAACCCCCGTCCCGTTTTTTTAAAACCCCGTCAGTCAATCAAGCCCCACGCGGTCTCCATAGCAACCGCCGGAAGCGCCTTCGGCCGGAAGCGGAAGTGCTGCCGCCGCGTCTTGACTTCCCCCGGCTCGGCTGGGCCCGCGCGTTCCGGGTTCCGAGGCCTCCCTGGCGGCGCTTCAGAGCCCGAGAGAGCCCAAGGCGGGCGAGGAGGAGGAGGAAGGGAGGGAGAGGAAGAGAGGCAGAAAGAGCCGGGCCTCGTTGCAAGGGGAGCTCGGGGCGCGAGTGGAGGAGGAGCAGGAGCGGGAACGTGTGAATGGGTGCTCCCCGCTGACTCGTGTCCTGAGGAGAACAGCTGCTCGCTATTGGTGAGGGGAAAGTTTCGGTTTTATTTATTATTTTATTTTATTTATTTATACCCCGCTCTTTAGCCACAAGGCTATCAGAGCGGCTTACAAATTGTTTTAAGCAATAGCCATTTACACATCGACACTGGTTTTGGGTGTTATATAGCTGTGTCTAGACCGCTTTTTATACATCGTCTGTCTTTGGTGTGTTCTGTATTTTGTGGTCTTAGCCATAAATAAATTCTACAAGAGGAATATCTTTCATCGTTTAGTTCAATGGCTCTTAACCTTTTCTTTACCAGGGACCCCCTTTAAATGTCTTTTGTTGCTGCGGACCGCAAAGACTTAAGATTTAAAACCACAACAACAACAACAACACAATAATAATAATAATAATAATAACAACAACAACAATAATGATGATGATGATGCACCATCCATGAAACCTTCCCTAAGAGTCACTGGAGGAGAAAGAGGGAAGGCTTTTGTTCTGCCTCTCCCTGCAAGTTTGTGCATGGAGCAGATTGAATGGCAATGTGAAGTCCCAGCCAGCTAGCCAGCCTTTGCCTTGGCTTCTGTCACTTGCCACTCTGCTGCCTTCAAGCCTTCATCCGTTCTCCGCTCCAAAATCATGGTTGAAATCCAGGAATTTAAGGATTTCTCTGAATGTGGATGCTCTTGGCTGACCCTCCTTTTCCCTCCAACAATGGGCCGCCCTGGCCTCACATCGGGAGGCACGGAGACGCACTATCCACAATGCTGCAGCCTTACTTGAGAACTCACGGCAAACAAGTCTTGAAGAGAAATGACAATGCAGAATCATAACCCGGAAACATCACCCAAGGAGACCTTCTGCTGTGCTTTCTGCAACCGGACTTGTTTATCTCGGATTGGCCTTTTTAGTCATCAGTGCGCTTGCAGAAAGCGCGGGATGAGTCCTTCCTGAATCTTCGTTTGCAAAGAAAAGCCAGAGAGAGAGGCACTATATACCCTGGAAGCCTGAGAATTTTTTTCAGTGTAAAGGCTTCTTAGAGTAATACAAGTCTCTTTTGGCTGTATATTTTGTCATTTATGTAGTGAGTTTCTTTCCTGAACAGGCACTGGATAATTTTCTATACTTTGTGGTCCCAACAGGGATGTTTTCTGGACTAGAGATGTTTTCTTTAACTGTTGTTTATTTCTTGCAGGGTGCTTATGCCATCTCTTTTATGACTCAGGCTGAACAATGTCCCATGTCCCTTTGGGAAAAGTCCTTTTGCGAAATGTCATTCGACACACTGATGCACACAACAAGGTAGGGAACAGAGCATATTATCACTCAGGTTGTGATGCTAAATTGGGATTTGATATTGATCCGCTAGAAACATGACATTGATGGGTGCCTTCTTTAATATGTCTCTTTACATGTGTTAGATTCAAGAAGAGTCAGAAATGTGGAAAATACGGGAGATGGAAAAGCAGAGCAAAGACATATATTGGGGCAAGCAACAGAGAATGCTGCCTAAAAGTTCCAGGTGGGGTTTTGATTTTCCAGAAAAGGATCTTTCTGCTTTGAAATGTTACTAGTAGTGCCTCTTCAGCAGTGTGCTAAAAATTCCTGTTGATACTTTGACTCCTGTATCTCATTTTGAAGCTACTTTGCCTCAATCAAGAGCCTGCACTTGTTTCAGTCAGGGTTGGGGAATTAAGGAGTAGCGTGGTTGTTCCATCTTTTCTCATTTAATTTTTTTAACTACTTAGTTCTCTATAGGTCTTTAGGTCTATGTAGGTCTCTTTATTACTTTTATACCATGAAGAGTAGGTGATTCCCCCTTCCCCTTCAGTACAGTAGTGTTTCATAGCTGAAATGGCTGTGTTGATTCATCCTGTCAAAACTAATCCCACCTTCTTCCCTGTAGGGAACCTAGGCCAAGAAATGGGAGCGTAATGCCTGTATGTCCCTTTGAGAAGCCACAGGTTGGGTGTAGAGCAGGCCTGTTTTTGGCCTTTTCTATGCAATCGTTCTATAGCAGCAGTTCTTAACAGTTGGACCACCAGATATTTGGCACTTTAGTTTCCCGAGAACTTTTCCCATTGACCATGCTGGCTGAGGCTTCTGGGAGGCAAAGTCCCCAACCATCTGCAGAGCCAAAGTTTTGCAGAAAGTCTTTCCCTTAGAAATGGAAGAAGGCAAATCTCTTTGTCTCCACAGCAGCCGGATGCGTAGTGATGGGTTTGATGAGGAGAGCCAGCAGACCAACTGGAAGACAAGGGATTTGGCCCCCGCGTCAGTGGAAGATGACCTGCGACATGCCCGATATTGGAACAAGAAGCTCTATGAATGCGAAGCTAACATGCCAGACAGGTCTGAAAGTTGTAAGATCATTATTTTTTTAATCATCATCAGAGCACCCTCCGTGAATATGTTCTACTGAGGAAAAAACTAGTTGTTAGGCCTCTGCCCTAAAGAGTTTATAATCTAAATTTCAGTGTTGGGTTGAGTGTGGGTTGGTGGAGAAGCCAGGAGTACGATAAGGAGATAACATGAGCAAGTTCAGTTATAAATCCTTAGGAACATAGCAAGTTGTTTGTTGCTGAGGCTTTTCATCTCTCCCGCTCCATACTTGGCAGCTTTCCCAGGCAAGGAATCTTTCCAGCCCTACTTGGAGATACCAGGAACTGAACTTCAAACCTTTTGCATGCAAAGCCTGTGCTTTTTCCACTGAGCAATGGCCCTTTCCTTAACTAGTATTTCAGTTTGCGAGGCCAGGAGTTGGGAGGAACCATTTACAAGAACAGCTTTAATTTTTGTTATTTATTTGAATCAGCAAAGCACATTACAAAATAGTTTCCCCCAGGGCAATCTGACCAAGGTTACATGGTGTGATTCTAGTGAGTGCAAAGCTCAGCCGTATTTAACTTGTATGTTTCTGATAATGACAGATTGGTTTGTTGTTTTCTTGCAGGTGGGGTCACAGTGGCTACAAAGAGCTGTATCCAGAAGAATTTGATACAGACAGGTAAAACAAATAAGCTTGCTATTAAAAATGCAAGTAGGCCTTTTAAGACATTAGGTGAATCTGCAATTTAGAATTAACTGCACAAACCTTGAAATGGCATCTTCCTCGTCTCCTCCTCCTCTGATGCAGCTGTAAGGGAACAAAGTGGTTAGAAAACAAAAGAAACTGGAAACACCCAATGGAACCTGATCTAAAAGAGAGACAGAACCTCAGGGTGTTTAACGAAACAGTTTGGGTCCCAAAACAGCTCAGCTCAGTCAGGAAATATTATGTGGCCATCTTCAGGGGAAAACAATTTGAAAATCTGCCTGCAGTGTTTTTTTTTTAAAGTCTCACTGCTTTTGTAAACTCCTGCAGGCAGATTTTCAGTGTTTTCCTCAAAGAATGTCACAGTAATGTCTCTCCTGACTGAAATGAATTGGACTGTTCTTAGAGGAAAACCCCATCTTTACATATCCTGAGACGCTTGTCTCTCTTACATTAGCTAGCAAGTGTCAGCTGTTTTTGTTGACAAATGTTTTTGTACTGTAGCTCTCATTGTTATTAATAATAATATTAATATCCCACTTTTCCCCAGTCTGGGACTCAAGGCAGCTTACCAAAGTTAAAACAGATACAGCTAAAAGACTGACATTATACAAAAGTTAAAAAATATAAACTCAATACAATTTAAAACAACAGATGTAAACAACACAGCACATGAAAGGCCCTTTCCCCCTGAGCGGTCAACCTTCAATAGGACTGCCCAAACAAAAAGGTCTTCTCCTGCCTACAGAAGCATAGCAAGGAAGGCGCCAGTCTACCCTCTCTAGGAAGGGAGTTTCTGGGAGTGGCCACCAAGAAGTCCTTCTCCCGTGTTCCCATCAGATGCACCTGTGATGGTGCTGGGACAAAGGGAAGGGCCTCCCCAGAAGATCTCGAGATATGGGCAGGCTTCTATAGGGAGATAAGGTCCTCCAGATCACCTGGGCCTGTCTAGGGTTTTATAAGTCATAACCAGCACCTTGAATTGTACCTGGAAACAAACTGGCAGCTGGTGGAGCTATTACAACCAGGCAGGTGTGCACCTCTTTGGACCAGCTGACATTTCCAAACAGTCTTCAAAGTCAGTCCCACACAGAACACATTACTCTCATCCAAGCGGGATCATCCCTCACCATCGGCTATGCTGGCTAAGGCTGATGGAAGTTAGAGCCCCACAATGTGTGTGGGAGGCTACAAATTGTCCCCTTCTGTTGTCAATTAAGCAGAATCCACCCCTCTCAATTTGTATTTGCTGGAGTTCCAGTCTTATTGACCACGCTGCTGATGTTTGCAGTTGACTTGTGAAGTATGCTGGGTGTTTTAGTTCAACATCTGGAAAGCTTCATGCTTCCCACTCCTGGTTTAAATGATGCTATGTTCAAACAAGCCAGGAACATTTTATGATCCTGGCTTCTTCACAGGTATGCATGCAGCAAGAAACCTCCAGTTCACACACCCAGATTCTTCTGGCTTCCTTGCTCTGTGTGTGTGCATGTGTGTCTAAGCCTTTAAAACTAGGGTGAAGAACTTGTGGGCCTCTGGATTGCACTCCCATCATCCCTAGCCAGCATAGGTAATGGCAAAGGATGAGGAGAACTGCAGTCCAAGCCTCCTCTGGAGGGATATGTTCTCCATGCCAACTTTGGAACAGTCTCATTTTTCTTTCATTATGTGCTTAACGCTGTTTCATCTTGTTTTGTGTTTTACAGCGATGGAGAGGGAGATGAACAGGATTCCATGAATGGAAAAAGAAAACGTCAGCTCAATAAACAGTCTTCTCTTGAGTTGCCCCCAAGGAAAAAGGCCAAAAAGTCTCACAAAAAGAAACAGAAAAAGAAATCTCACAAAAAGCGGAAGAAAAAGAAGAAACGAGAGCAAGTGAGCACAACACCAGATTCTTCCAAGGAGTCTGAACATTCAGAGGGAGATGCTGGCACGAGGAAGCGGAATCGCCACAAAAAGGCCAAGAAGGCCTCAACTCGGGCTCTGGCCTCTTTCTCAGGGCAACACAGTGACTCCAGCAAGGCCAGTAGCTGCCCCTCCAGTAGCTCAGAGGACAATGAGCTGGAGGAGAAGCAGGAGAAACAGCAGAAGAAGAAGAGGAGGAGGAAACACCATTCTTCTGTGTCAGAAAGAGGTGGAGAAAGGGTGCAGGAGAAACGCAGCAAGAGGAAGAACTGGAAAGTGGCAGCAGATGAGAATTCAGAGGATAGTTCTGAGGAGGACTAGCAGAAAGGGACCAGCTCGGTGTGTGTTAACTGCTGAGAATAGGCTTTACCCTTAAACGCTGCCCCTTGGGAACCAATAACTGCCTGGACCAGCTGTGAAACGGCACTCCAGCCTGGGCTTCACAAACCTTGGCAACTTGCAGGGGACATCTTTCACTGTGGTCAGAAACCAAACCGGGACTAAGATCTTCCCACTCAGGGCTCATGTTTTCCTACTTCATCTTCTGGCCCAATATGCAACAGAAGGAACCCTTAAATTGCAAAGCACTACTTGTGAAAGTAACACAAAAGGCAACATAAAAAACTTGGGGTTCCCCTTGGCCTTTAACATCCCCGCTAAAATCTATTTCTAATAGTAATTAGATAAAATCTAATTGCAATAAATAATGAAGGAGCAAGAGATTGGGTTTGTCTAGTTGTCGCTGAGGTACTGCCAGCCTGTATTGGACACACACCGTCCTCAGTTGAGGGGTTAAGGCTTAAGGAGATGGCTGGAGGTACAGATCAAGCAGAGAGCTACCCAAGAAGCACAGAAGCCCATTAAAGGCAGTCCTACTACAGTACGGAAATGACTGTGTAAACTGTCTCAGCTAGCCAATGTGTTGGTAGATGGAGCCACAAGAACATTAGCTATCAGCTGTTCCTTTTGTTAAAATGGTTGTAATTTGCGCTGGAAGTGTGTATATTCAGGGTGCCTCTGTCTCTGTAGTTCTTGCCATAGAAACCAACTCTTGCTTCAAGGAATTCCGTGACCTTGCAAATGCCAGGAAGTGAGCAAGCAGAGCAGTGGTTCTTGGTTCACCTTTGAAATTATTGTTCTCCTCGGTCCTTCCCCCACAAGTACCATTTGTATGGAGAAGCGCCTTTGAAGGATCCATGGTATAATCCAAAGTGCGCATTGGCTTTCAGGCTGTACTTTTCCTAGTTCCCAAATGCACACACTTTTGTATTTAAGAGGCAGTGGCAGCAGAAGTTGACTTTTTCAGTGGTGTGTCATCATGTTGGCTTTGTTCAGGATGACCCAGGGGCTGCAGAGAGGCTCACTCAAGTGAGTGCCTAGCCTTAACTGCTCTGTCTCCTTCCTTCTTCCAGAGGTTTATCTACATTAGACTTTAACATTTGTTTAGCACCCAACTCTTCTTTCCCAAACATCACAGTACAGTTGCCTTTCAAACGGGGTTGAGACTACTTGAGAAAGTTACTTTTAGGGGGGGCATACTGATTTTTTGAGCTGTAGTCCAAAAAAGTCTCTTTTTTTTAAAGCTCTGGGCTCTTCAAGGCTGGGTTCTTTGCATCCTCCCCAAACTGCAATTCCCAGGATGCCTAGGGGAAGCCATAATAACTAAACCGATATACAGTGGCTTCGTTTGTATGGTACATATTATCTTATTATTTCTTTTACAAAAGATTATTGCAAACATAAGGAACTAACTCAGGATAATGGGCTGGTCAGATGATCACCTGTTGTTTACCTTTAACAATCCCATATCATTTTCCTTTATCTCAGTACCTTTTTGCAAGAGCTTTGCTTTTGTCAGCCATTTTGACCCCCCGTCCCTCTTTCTTGGCCCACCTCTCTTTACAGATAAAGTTGTTTGGCATCCTAAGGAAGCATTGTGGCGCAAAGATGCAAACACCAGGATTATTGTCCATGTTGTGTTACCAGCACATAAAACTTATTTTTGAAAATAATTCTAGTGGGTTCCTATAGAAAGCAAAACCATTGAAATTATTTTTTTTTAAGGAACTGTTTTTTAAATATGTGCAGAACACTGGCACAAATATGTTCAGAGGATGTTCACGAATAAAGTGCACTAATTTCAGCCATCAAAGTAGGGAGTGTTACAGCTGAATTTCTAATGTTGACACTAATTTCCATACCATGGATCGGGTGGGTGGGGAGACTGGCTGGCCATTACATTTCAAGGGAGCAAATTTTTCATGTTGGTACTTAAGAGTTCAGAATTGATGTAACAGACTTAACAGAAATCTGGAATTCACTCAGTTATTGGTGTTCTGGTAAGGCTTTTTAGCTTGAGGAGGGGAGGAAGAGCAGAACCTCTTTTACTTGTTGGAGCACCATCACAATCGAGCCACTGGAACCCCTTGGCACAGATCTAAAAAGCACTGCCTGGTGGTGGCGATAGTGGCATACTATATTTCCTATTTCGCACGCTCATTGCTACAGCAGGATCAGGCCAGCATGCAGGACTGGGCTGTGCCGAACAGGCGTTAATTCAAAAATTGCCATTAATAAAGAACGTGGCTTCAATACAGTTGAGTATGTCCATGAAACAAATATTGCATTCATGTGCATGTCTAATTAGAAGCAGGTTTCACCTGAGCTGAGGAATACCACATTCAAGTCGCAGTCATATCACTAGTAACAGAAATTTTTTACCAGTATAAATTTGTGAGGTAACTTTCTTTTTAATCAATCATCAATATGCAAAGAATCAGAGGAAAGACGCCTACATACAGTGGCCAGCCTGTGGGAGCTGTAACTTGGCTGATAAAAAGGGGTTGAAGATCAGCTGTTTCAGTGTTAAGTTTGCAAATGCTCAAATCAAAGAAACCATTTTACAAGCAAATCATTTACAATTTCAGCACATCTTATGCCTGTTATCCTGCTGCTGGAGAAACAAAAAAGCAGTAAGAGTTCCCAGTATACAGAGCCAACTTGTTCATACAACTCATGATTTATTGGCCAGGATGTAGTCAGCAGCTTGTTTGATACGGCACAGTTCAATGTCACTCAGGAAAGAAAACTTACAGACTTGTGTAAGTGGACAGTCAACCATTTCTGCGCTGAGGTAGAACTTCTGCCCAAGGGGCAGTATCAGGAAATGGACTATGCGCTGGTTAAGTGGCAATCAGTGTCCTCCTTTCTGTACTATCTGCGCAAAGCGATTGGTGACAGACAGCGTTGTGTCGATGAAGCGGTTAACACAGTTGGCCAGGCAGCTTTCTGTTCTGGAGTCCAGCTTGGAGCCTGGTTTGTCGACACATTTATCCCAGCAGACTTCCATGAAGTTATGAACCTAGAAATGGGGGGTTGAAAACAGGTGGGGATAGGAAAAATATAAGTGTGTATCATCACTGGGGTTCTTCTGAAAGAACTCAGCATTGGGACCAGCTTTTCAAAATGTTGTGTGCCACTGTGGCAAGTGTGTCGATGCCTACAGGACACAACTCTACCTTCCTCCAGTTACTGGATGAAAAGGAGGTGGGGAGAGGAAGGCATCTAGTGGGTGGCACCTTGAAGACTAAACCATCCATTTTAGTATGAGTATTTGTGGATTTCAACCCACTTCTTCAGATTAAACTGACAACGTACAATATTCAAGCCACACATTACTTGGGAAGCAGATATCCCCATAAAGGTACTAAGAGCTGTGAATGGCATCACGATATTAAGAATAAGATCTCCTTTGGGAGAAAGAATAAGCTGCTTCAATAGAGCTATATTAGGCTATTAACCAAAAAGGTGTGGAAGTAATATGAAAAGCTGATTGATACCAGTAGGAATCTGATAAATCCATTATCAGGTCCAGCAACCTAAAACTCCATATGATGATTGGTTATATTGTAGGTGGGTGTGCGTATGGATGCATGCATACGTCTGCACCTAGAGGAAAAAGACCAAAGGCCTAAGAGTACCTGAAAGGGGCAAAGAGCTTGGGAAAGGGAGTAGTGGGAAAGCATAAATAGAACAGACTGCTCCCTACGGGGGTATATGCGTGTGATCCCTTATAAGACTGCTGCAAAAAGGAGGGAAAGAGAGGTTGGTGGGGTGTGTGTGTCAATGAGTCCCAAACAGGGTAGAAATAAAGATGATACTAATTTTATATGAATAATATAGTTGTCCCTTCATATTCGCTGGGTTTTGGTTCCAGGACCCCCGTGGATACCAAAATCCGTGAATATGCAAGTCCCATTGTATGCAATGGCATAGCAAAATGGTATCCCTTATATATAAGATGGCAAAATCAAGGTTTGCTTTTTGTATTATTATTTTTTAAAGAATATTTTCAAGCTGCGAATACTTAAATCTGTGAATGCCAAATCCGTGGATATGGAGCGACAACTGTACAAAGTTTGGGTTAAATGGTGCTCAGGGATAACTTATTTGCCACCTTGGTCTTTTTTGGAGGATGCCTGTGTGTTTTGGAGGATGCCTGCAACCCTGAGGTTCTCCCAAGCCTTCCCTGTTAGCTTCCTCTTGTCTTATGAGAGTCTGAATAACTTGTGGTATTCAGTCCTAAATTCATAAGGGTTAATGCTCAATTTGAGTGAGTTCACTAAATACATGATATACCCCACTTTTCTGAGCAGTTATTATTATTATTATTATTATAACATTCTGGCTTGTTACTGATTCTAAATACTGTACTCTGGTTTCTCTTCAGATCGTATAAATCTTTCGCCTATTATTATTATTATTATTATTTAAAGAATATTTTCAAGCCGTAAATACTTAAATCCGAGGATACCAAATACATGGATACGGAGGGAAAACTTTAATAATAATAATAAATAATGGATACGGAGGGATAACTTTAATAATAATAATAATGGATACAGAGGGACAACTTTAATAATAATAAATAAATAATGGATATGGAGGGACAACTTTAATAATAATAATAATGGATACGGAGGGACAACTTTAATAATAATAATGGATTCGGAGGGACAACTTTAATAATAGCAATAATAATAATAATGGATGCGGAGGGACAACTTTGATAATAATAATACTAATATTATAATATTATTATGGCAGCATAATGGAGCATTTAGAGAAGGGCCGGGAGATTCCTCTCCGCTTCCTCCCCACAGCCACACATGTCGCTATACTGTATAACCTTGAGCCCTGCCTGGCCTACCTCGCAGGGTCGTCGTGAGGCGGGAAATGGGGGCGACCAGCCACCGCTGCCCTGCACCGCCCCCCTAATTACGGCCGGGGCCCTTCTTCGTTACCTGGGCGGTGAGGCGGGCGCGCTGCTCCTCGGCCGCCACCAGGCGCTGCAGCTCCGGGAGGTCGACCTCCCTCTCCAGGTCCTCCATGGCTTCCTCCGCCTCCGCGAAATGGTGGTCGTGAGGCGCCGAGGGCCGCTCTGGGCTTGGAACCGGAAGCGCCTCGTCGTCGGCCGGAAGTGTGCTAGAGGGGGCGTTGGAGCGGCCGCGCATGCGCACGTCGCTGCCTCGCCTTCTCCGAGTTGCCCTTGTTGGCTCCCCCGAGGGAGGGAGGGGGGAGCGAGGCGGGCTGCGAACCCTGGCGGCAAAATGGCGGCGGCGCTGCGGCTCCTCCTCTCCTCCTCTCGGGCGGGAGCCCTGCGGAGGCCCCCAGGCGGTGAGTGTGGCCGCCTCGCCTCCCCTCCTCTCAGGGAGGATATAGTTCGGACCAGTGGGGGAGCGCTTGCTCTTTCTCTTCTTCCCACCCCAGGGGAGAGGACCCCCACTTTCTGGACTAAGACCCCCCCATTGAGGACCCCCAATTTTTGGGCTAAGACCCCCCCATTGAGGCCTGGCTAGTGGGGGGGGGTGTCTACGCTTTTCCCTAACTCTCCTCCTCCACCACTTTTTCCCACCCTTTGGGAAGGGGACCCCCTTTCTAGGCTAAGACCCCCCTCCCAGTTCTGTGTGTGGTTGTGTGTGTGTAGTCCTGCAAAACCCGCACACACACACCCCTACAAAGGAGGGTCAGGTCTTAACCACTGCAGCCTTCCCCTTCCCGCCCCCCTTAGGAGACACTCTTGTTCCCCAAACCCCTCCTTCGTTTCCTCCTCTTTTGGGTGGTGGTGGTGGTCCTGCAACGCTTTATTTTGGGAGCCCCCTATGTTTAACTCAGGTCAATCTAACCTCACCTATATTCATAGTACAGGGTATTCAGATTATTACTAATAATTTTTTTTTGCAGGAGGAGGTTTACGACACCCACTCCCACCCCACAATGGTGGTGGTGGGGGCTGTGGCTGCAGGTGCTGCAGGGCTCTTAAACCTGCCCTGTGTGTTTGTCTCCAAAAGAGCCACTTGTCACCAAAAGCAGGTTTTTGGACAGGGCAGGGTGAGGGGTGGTCTCAGAAGAAGCCAAGCCCCCCACACCTCTCTCCAGTTAGGAGTGGGATCTGCTGCTGCCTGGGAGTGTGGTGGAGTTTCCTTCTTTGGAGGTTTTTCAAGAGAGGCTGGATGGCCGTCTGTCAGGCGTGCTTTCATTGGGTATCCCTGCATGGCAGAATAGGGTTGGACTAGATGGCCTTTGGGGTCCCTTCTGAGTCTATGATTCCTCACTGAGCTTTGGCTCCTTGCTGGAAGAGGGGCGACATTTTGAGATCCCATCCTTTGAGTCACCTTTAAGGAAACAAGGCTTTTGCCTCCTTCTCCCCTGTATCTGTTAATGACCATGGTAATTAGTGAAGGAGGATTCTTAATTAACACAGAGGGCTTGCAGGGTGCCCCCTCCTTTGCTCTTCCCCTGGCACTGTGCACCCCAACACTGACTCCAGCCATTTTGAGTGCCAGAGGCACTAAAGCAACAACTAGCACTCCCGAGTCACAGACCATAGCATCTCAAGGGCAGTCAGGTTATTGTGGCACATGAGGCAGAAAGTTCCAGGAAGAACTTCCCTCCTCGCAGCCAGTCAAAATGTGCCAGCCCCACCACCATCTCCTGGTGATGTAAATTAAATGAGTGAGGGTTTCCTAGTTTTTCATGACACCAAAAGGAGCTGCCTCAAGCAGTTGATGTTACTCTGTCTCATCATAAACTCAGCTGTGAGGTGTCAAAGCCTAGGTTGCAAAACCAGGTTGGGTTGCAAAACCAGGCAGGGTTTCCTCTCGAGCTCTGCTTTCTCTTTCTCTTGCTGTGAATTCCAGTCAGGGGTCCTTTGGTGCTTCATGAAATTACACATTGCCCTTCTCAAGGTGACTTCTCTCCATCTAGAAGCAGTCTCTGAAGCTCCATAGATGGGAACACTCTTTCTCACCACCTAGGAAAGGCTTCTTTCATCCCTCGAAGCCTTGGGGCTTTGCTACTGTCCGATTCATTGGCTTCTGCAGCTGCATTTTCCTTGGCTTTCTCTCCTTGTGTTTGGCGTTACCCAAAAGCCCCCCCCCACACCGGAACAGGGCACGTGTTGCTGCTTTTTGAGCGAATGGGTGACATGGGGCAGTGTGGTTAGCAGTCCTTTCACTGAACAGTGCTGAAAGAGATCTCATTGATAGCGAAACACAGCTTGGTTCAGTATGTGTGCAAATGGTAGGAACCACTGTGTAGTTAAAAGCAACATAGTTTCTTTCTCCTGGGTGTGAGAGTGGCACTTAACCAAATATAGAAGTACCGTTTACATTTTCCTAGTGACAAACAGTTGCAGTAATTGCATACACAAGTCATTGGCTTGAAAACAAGGCTGCCTCAAGGCACAGACAGCATTAATCAGGTTGGCTGTTAACTGCTGTCCAGCAAAAGCTTTGTCACTTACAGTTTGAGATATTGTACAGCAGCCTGGCTAATCCACCATTCCCTAGGAAAATGTGATTTTTTTTCTGAAACATGCCACTAGCTTGACCATTGTGATTGGAGAATAAGATGGTCTTACTATTTTGCATAGAAGTGAGAACATTCTAACTTGATGTTTATATAACTAATTGCTCTTGTTCTGCATTGACTTGAATGCTGTGGGATGAACTAAAAGTAGACTCATTGAATCTATTGTCAAAGGGTGAGTCAACACTTAAAGTAAATCCCATTGATTTGGTAGGTTTACTCTGGTCTGAAGTATGAATAAGCTTCAGGGTTTGTGTAAGTGTCTCGTTAGTGCTTTTATTATTGCATTTGCATAATTAAGCTGCTTAATGAGAGCAGAGAGATTAAAAGACCCCTCGTTCTTGGGTTGAAATGCACCTATTCTGTCCACAGTTCTCCTGCGCAAGGTGATCTTGATCAGACCAGCGGTTGCTTGTGCTGCAATTGAGGAACGCCGTCTCCTGGCATCCAACATCCACACCTCCCCCAGGAGTTTAGGTAGGCCTCTCTCAAGTTCTTGTTGTGCATTTTGTTTCATGTGTTTTTGCCAAACAGTGATATGTTTATATTTTTGCTGGAGCTGGAATAATTGTTCTCCTCTTGGCAAAGAGAAGTCTGGAGCATGCCTTTCTTTGGTTTTCTAAGCGGTAATGCAGTTGTAGTCTCACTCCTGCTGGCAAATGTTTTCGTTTCATTTAGATTTGATCCCATCCTTTCTTGAAGCCCTGCAGCAGATTAGAGCAGTATCAAAACAGGCTTTAGCTTAATAATGACAGACCTCAACTGCTACTAGACCTATTGGCTGTAAACTACTAGACACGCTACGGGATTTGTTGGCTTCAGGATCAGAGCGACCTTGTTGCTGAATGGGAGCAGGGGAGGGCTTTTACGCTTGTGTCTGCGTTGTGGTTTCCTGTGCAGACTTTTAAAGTAACAGTACTTGTAACAGTGGTGTCTGTAGCATGTTATTTTGGGGGACAGTAATGAAAGCATAACAACATTTTTACAAAGAAGCATTATGAACTGCAGCGTTGTTCCTTTTATTTGCAACAAGTCACACTTTAGTAATTACTTCTAAAAATGTTGCTTTGGGGTGATTATATTGAGTAATTTTTCTGCCATTTTCTTCTCTTTAGAGCATATGTTTATAATTAGAAAACAATAACTAAAAGTAACGTGTTACTAATTGAGCAATCCCAAAATAACAAGTAAGAATTATTTTCCAAGAAGTAAAATGTTAAAAACTTACTTTAAAAAAAAAATATCCAATTTGGTGATATCTAGCTAAGGATTGTGGGAAACAGGATGCTAGATTAGATAAGTGCATGGTTGGATCAGACCAAAGGCTTATGTCCTTAAGAAGCCTCATTCTTCCAGATCATGGATCATGTGGGTAGGCTTATATTCTTCATGGCTTCATGTCGTGGCTTGGAAATACTCTGCAAAATCTGAATCTGAAAAGCCAGACTAGTGGAAAACAGAGCAACGGCTTGTTGTGGTTTCAGTGTTTAGGATTTTCCACTTCCTGACCTTAACCACACTGGTATTATCCTACATGCATCACATAGGTCTCTATTCTTGTCTCCTGTCAGTTGTCACTAACATATCCTAATTCTTATAAAACTAATGCAAGGTTCTGCATCCCAGGACAAATTATGTGTACTAATTTTATATAGTTTTGCTTAATTTGCATTCTTTTATTCTGAACTCAAACATGTTGAAGAAATGCAGCACACAGACTTGCTTCCCTGAAGGTTGTGGGTTCAAGCCTCCGTTGTTTCCTAGATTGGGCAGCTGCCATCAGCTGAAAAAGGGGGAATCCAGTTTCTAGGGTAAAGAAAGAAACACTGCTTGGGGGTCCTGTTTCGGGGTTTCTGTCATAAAGAGAAATAAGCCTTGATCTCTGACCACTTTGGGGAGTGATGTGGAATTGGGCTCTTGGCTTCCAGCTGCATTGTAATAAAGATCGCACAAGAGCTCTGCAGTAAATGGAGTTCATATAACAGAACTTTGGGAGAGAGGACTAATCCTGTGAATTGTGTTAGCTGTGTTTTAATTGAAATGCTCAAATAAAACAGGCACTGTTTACATGTCCAGCTTATAGGGGGTGCAGCTTCAGGTGCAAATCAAGTTTGTTATTTTCCCTAGTGTGTAATGATTCCTTTCTTCTGATGTCCCATGTATTGTAGTTGTGGCACATTCCCTGCTTGTGGCATCCTTAAAGCTTGTGATAAGGATCACAACTTGGATTCTCGTTTCCTACTTAATTTTTTTTTAAAAGCAAGTTTCTAGTCCTCGTGGCTGGGGAGATATGTTTGGGCAAACACAGGCCGTTTGTGCAAAAGCTTCTATATTTGGGGGCCATACTTGTAAACTCCTCCTCCTCCTCAAGGCTGCCTCCCCTTCCTGTCCTGAGTTCCAGTTACCTTCCTCTAACAAGACCACCCTCAGCTGTCCCTTCTCACCAGTGTGTTCACTTCTGTCACCTACCTGCTGCATCTCTACCAAAAACAGAGGTATGCAAATATCCACTGTTTGGTTCAGAATAATGTATACAAATGACTGATAAGCAAATCTTCATACATTCCATTGGTCTGCATAATTTGGAATCCTGATTTGATGGCGGGGGAGGGAAAGAATGAAACCTTCATGCCCATCAAGATACTTGTCCTTTTCTCAACAAGTATGAATTACTCATTCGATATATAATAACAGTTACAAGAATACTATTTGCTCAAATATGGAAATGGGCCAAAGCACTGAGAATAGAAGAATCGGTGGTCAAGGTTGCAGAACTCACCCAAGTTGCTCAACTGGTGTGGATTTTAAAGGATAAATCAATTGAAGATTTTTATAAAAAAAGATTGGAAACTGTATATGGATTTTTAAGCAATAAGACATCTTAACAATATAGTAAAATTTGCAGTTACGATTATTAGTAACTTTAACAAGTTGACCTACTAAGATCTGTAACGACTGAGTAATATACTTTTTACTAATATTTTTTTTCCATATTAGAGTTCTTTGTTTGTTTGTTTGTTTTTGGCAGGGGAGTCAGAGTTCTTTTGTGTTTGGATTAGTTTTAGTTAGTTTGTAATTAGTTAGGCTGTGGTTATGGTGTTAGTGAGTGCATTCTGTGTGGTTAGTCTTAGTTGTAGCTTAGGTATTATGCATGTACTGTGTAGGATGTTTTTCTTTTTTCTTCCTTTTCCTGGCCTTTTTTCTTTCTTTGTTTTGTTTATGTATGTTGACTATTTTGTTATGATTACATGTCATGAATTATTTTGTATGTTGTAAAATCTAATAAATAGAAAAGGACAGGTATCTTTTTTAAAATCACAGATGCTTTTGCATTTTAAAAGATAATTATTATTAATTTTGAGGGGGTGGGATTAGATGGCTAGGTCCTTTTAGCTTGCTTCAAATTTTCCTGCATTTACAAACTTTTAAGCTGTTAAAAAGTATTTTAAAAAAAGAAAAGAAATTCCCAGCACTAAAGCAGGACCAGACAGACCGTTTGTGGAGATTCAGTGTGCTTCTTCTCTCTGTAGCTGGTTCCAAGGCAGCATCTCTGCATTGGACGAGCGAGCGAGCAGTCAGCGTCCTCCTGCTGGGGCTCCTGCCTGCAGCCTACCTGTATCCTGGACCAGCCATGGATTATTCATTGGCTGCAACTCTCACTCTCCATGGCCACTGGTAAGTAAGGACTGAGGCCAGCTACCCAGCCAAGTTCAATGCATGCTCTGTTTTTGGCTCAGTTCAGAGTAATACCCTGGAAAAGAGTCATACCCATGAGATGCTGCAGAAGTACACTGCAGTGGTGAGAACCAAGTTTGAAAGGTCACCAAAGGCCATCCAAATGGATTGTGGTGGTGACTACCTCTCAAATTGCACACAAGCTTTCTGGGAGGAGCCTTTCGCCTGTCCTTCCCACAAACAAGGTAATTTGAGCCATTGGCATCTTGAATAGAGGGAGAGGCTCGCTAGACCCCTCTGCTCCATGTATTCCACTCAGTCTAGACAAAGCCTGATGGAAAGTCAGAGATTTCATGCCCTCCAACTCAGATGTCAGGAATCAAATTGCTTACTTAACATTCCAATAAGAAAACCAACTTTTTGTTCATCGCTCAGAACAAAACCGTGCCAATCCAGCTTGGACTGCAGTTACCAGAATCCCCAGCCAGCATGGCCACTAGGGATTCTTAGAGCTGTAGTCCAAAAGGAGTAGCTTGTTTGTTCCAAGCTCTTTCCCAAATCAGACAGTGCTCTGGAATTGCTCATCTGTGTAATCTTGAAATTGTAGCCATGGAACTTTCTTTACCCCATGAGTTCCTTTTGAGCTTCTGAGGCCACTCAAACATAAGAGCAAATTCCAGTTGATGAGAGGAGAACTGGGAAAGGGTTAGGGATGCTCTTAGCTTGGCAGGTTCCTCATCTAAAGACAAGACAAAGCCTGTAACAATGCCTGTATTGTAACCTTCATTAAGCCACAGTTTCCCATTGCAGCCAAACAGGGAAACTGTGGTTTAATTTCTGCTAAACAAATAAGGATGTAAAACCAGGATGGGTTTAAAAATCAGTTTAAACCATGGTTCCTGATTTAAATTTAATGGGAATTAGACTAACGGGGTTACATAGCAGTCACTCCTGTCACTGAATATCAGTAGTGCGAGAGGAAGAAATGGCTGTCTAACCACAAGTTCAGTTTTGGACTTTGTAGTAACATCGGACAGGCTGCTGCTAGAGGCAGAATTTGGGCTAGGAGCAATACTATTCTGACCCACATCTGACTAGCCATGTTGGCTGGGGTACGGGTGGTTCTGGAAATTGTTGTCCCCAAAAGTATCTTTTCTGAGTCTGTTCTAATCTCACAGGGAGTTCTTTTGATATACAGTCGGTCCTCAAATTTTGCAGGGGTTAGGGTCGCAGGAGCCTTGCAAAAATGGGAAAACCTCTCTTGATGATTTCCAGGCCCAGGCAGGCTCATATGGGGAGAAAGGGTCTGCCTGGACCTGAGCCATATAGGGCTTAGAGTTTGTAGCCAGAAGTGTTTTCTTGCCTTGAGAAAAAGGAAAGAGCAGAAGCCATGTAACTTTTCGTATGGAGTTAATTCTACAGGTAGGGGACCACCACCAAAAAGCCCATGTTCTACTATTTCAAGTGTCTTAATTTCAGCCCATGTAGGGTCAGTACAGTCTGACACCCATATCTGCAGAAACAATATCCTTGGTTTGTTACCCACAGGACACAAAATGGAGACACATATCGTAGAGTCGCACTGGAAGATGCCTAGAGAGACATCCTCTCAAGGTGTCTTCTAGGTTCACTAATGCAATACTATGGTAGGTTTTTATCAGAAGTCCTTTATTTTAATAGAGTTTGTATCCACAGTAAGTCTGGGAACCGAACCCCTGTGATACAGGGGTCCAACTGTACCTGTGTTTTGAACTGAACCCAGAAAGTAATTTGTTAACCTTTGAAGTCATTGCTTCTTGTGATGGAGTACCTGCTTTTGCACTAATGCATTCCGGAACAGTGGTAGTTTCTGAACGCTCCAGAGGCAGCCTATAAACCCTGTATGTTTCAGGTCAGTTGAGCTCTGATGATCCAGATTGCCTTCTGGTTCTGACTGATTTGGGTTTAAAAATAGAAATGCCATGTTCCACCTTTTCCAGTGTGCTGGTGGAATATAAGTCATCTCCCATGTGGAAGGCATTATGCTTCTGATTCTCACTTGCTGGGAAGGAGAGAAGGAGGGTGTGATTGCACCTTTGTTCTGCTCTAGTTTTCCCTTAGGCAGCTGTTTGGTCACTGTGTGAACCGAGTACTGGACTAGAAAGGCTTTCATTCTGGTCCAGCATAGTGGTTCATAAGGCTCTAAATGACTGATCTTCCCCACCCAATATATTCACTCATCTTTTCTTTGACAGGTTTGCTTCTCAGAGCACCTGGCTTTCACTAGGATGGGTCTTTGCTGAGATAATGCACTCCAGATTAAAGAGTGTGGGTTACCTATGAGGCAGGGGTGAGGAAAGTCATGTGATGTTTTTGGACTGCAATTCCCTGTGCTGCCTAGGACTCATGGAAGTGGAGGTCCAACAACATCTGGGTGGTGGTGGGAACGGATGGCATGTAACTTGTTGTCTTTTAAGGATTTCTGGGGAGGATCGCTAGCTAAGGCCTGCACTCTTTTTAGCTTTGGGTTAGATGGGCATTTCCTCCCAAGCTCAGCACTTTCACTGGTCAGAAGATGGATACCTCAGATGGCACTTTGCCACTGTTTTGCCTTCAGGCCTGCCAAGGGTGGTGGTGGTGAAATAATTTGGAAAACAAAATATTTGTTATGGGTGGGGGAGCAGCAGAAGCTGAAAGTTCCTCATTTATCTGTCTGCTTTGTGCTGTTTTCCTCCAAGCACTAGAGGACAGTGCTCCTGTTGTTAGTGGCCTCTCAAGTTTTCTACATGAAATCTGGTACACTCTTTGTGAGTGACAAAAAAAGAAGAGCAGAGAAAGTAACTGTTATGGGCTTTGTTCCTTGCATCCTGTCCTTGAGAGTCCTCAGTTTCTGCTGATACTTCTTTTGTGGCCACCACTGCCCCAGCCCCCTATCTAGGGAGACCCTAAAAGTCAGTAACAGGGCAGATGTTGCTGAGGGCCTCTGGCTTAACAGAGCCCATCCCTCCCGCTCCTCTGGGATAATCAAAACTCTGTGTACATGTGCGCGCGCACACACACACACACACACACACACTGAGCACAGCCATACAGGGGGGTAGAAAGATTTCCTACAAATCTTGTAGGAAAACTTTGTTCTAAGCAAGTTACTATCATATTAGCATTTGAAACCTATCCTCCCTTCAGGGATAATATGGAAGTTCCAAAATCCCTCTGTGAGTCCCAAGAAGTTCCCATGCCCATGAGGTGCTGCCCTTAAAAAAACCTCACAGTCTGAAAAATTGAGAAGTTTTCCCACTTTCTCACAAACAGATTGTCCTGTTGGATGAGTGACTGTTTGTCCTTTGTGATCTTTTGCAAGTAGTATGTGATGTTCTCCCTAAATCTATATGTTAATGCTTTAGTTACCTTGAAACTGAGCCCACAATTTATTGGTCATAAATGTTAAATATCTGTATGTCATCTATATGTGACCAGCTAAAGCTCTTTTCCAGTCTGCCACTAAGAAAATCAGAAAGAAATCTCTTGGTATTTCTGATACCAAGCTTGTTTGGAGATAGCTGAGTTGGACCAGAGGTGGATGAGTTCTTAGAATAGGAATAGAAAATGTCTAGTGTTGTTCATCTGCAGCCACAGTCATCCCTAACCATTGGCTATGCTGGCCGAGGTTAATGAGAGTTGGAGTCCAGTATCAACGAGTGGATGGGGAGGGGCACACGTCTCCCATCTGTGTCATAGAAGACACTACCCAGTTTTGGTTAGAAAGGGGAGAAGCTGAGGCACCTACAGAACCGTACTTGAACACTGAGGAACCTCAGAAGAGGAAGTGGTGCCTGAAAAATGTTGGCCTCCCTGCAGACACCGTTTCCCTTGAGAAAAATTAGCTGTTTTTTGTGGGGTTGGCTGCACTGGCTATGTTGCTGTTCTAAAGAATAGTTAGTGCAGTCAACATTGGATTTAGTCAGGTTTTTCTTTATAGAATTTTGATTCTACCCTTTAGTCAAATACCTAGGATGGTTTACAAAAAAAAGAAAGAAAGTGAAAGTGAAATTACACCCCCCAAAAAAAGCCCAAAGAAAACCCCAACCTCCTAAAAGCCACTAAACCCATAAAAGTACTGTACAATCGTCTTCTGATTTAAAATGGTATCTTAATAAACTTTTGAAAGTTCAGGTCTTTGCTTAGTAATGAAAGGGCAATAAGTGGTGAACCTTGTAGGAGAGTGTTCCATAGTTGGGGTGCCACAACTGAGAAGGTATTTCTCTGGCTTCAAAGGCTTAGTGGAGTGGGCAAGATTAAGATAAATTGGTATGCTCCCTCCTCACATCCAAAAATAAAACCTAACCTGGGTTTAAGGCCATCCAGCCAAACATCCTATCTCTACCTTTGTAGCTACTTGAACCTGGCCTAACAAAATGGCATCATGCCCTAGTAGTGGGTAACTGTGGTTCCCCAGATGTTTTCTGCCACAACTCTATAAGCTCTAGCCAGTATAGTCAATAGTGAAAATTTATGAAAACTGTAGAAAACTGGGGCTCAAAGTGGCTACATTGGCCGGTCCGTTCCCCAGCCCGTTAAAAGCAAAGTCCTTCCAGGCCTTAAACTGCGTCTAGGCTATGTTAAACCCATCTCATGCCAGTCTAGTTGCCCTAAGAACTGTATATAGGGGCAAAGTAGGTGTCTAAGGCCAGCACATCGGCCTGATTCAGGGTATGGGTTGGTAAGATACCTGTGACTTATATTCTCCTCGTTAAACAGGGCCAGCACAGCTAGTTCGCACTAGATGTCCCATGCTGCCAATTCTTTGGGCACCA
Source organism: Gambelia wislizenii (assembly GCA_030847615.1). Classification (NCBI taxonomy): domain Eukaryota; kingdom Metazoa; phylum Chordata; class Lepidosauria; order Squamata; family Crotaphytidae; genus Gambelia; species Gambelia wislizenii. The sequence continues at coordinate 40,958,192 of JAUMIR010000007.1, forward strand.
GTTATTGGGATTGGTCTTCAACAAGTTACTTTTATGCCTTAAATGTGCTTAGTAGTCTCTGCACCTTCCACAGATTCCCCAGGCTCCTGGTCAGTGCCGTGGCCCATGGGATTTGCAGTCCTTCGGCATCTCTGCAACTGTGGGAGATCATCTGATAATACCTTGTGCCCCAGTACTGAAATCTTTTCTTTAAAGGAGGGTTAGGCAAAGTCTTGCCCTTCCAGATTTTGTTGGACTGCGTTCTTCATCATTGGCTATATTAGCTGAGGCTGATGGGAATTTCAGTCCAACAAAATCTGGAGGGGGCAGATAGTTCTCACCACTGCCTTAAAGGACTTGCTCCTCCATGTGCCTTTTCCCTGGTTTGAGGCATGTAGCCTTTGGAGTTGATTGCTGAGTGGTAAGTAATTATTTATGGAAATCCTGTTGATTCAGTGGGGCTTGCAATTGCACTTTTAGCTTTCAAAGGAGGATTAGGAATGCATAAAAGGTTTTATGCAGAATTCAAAAGGATTCTGCTATGGCTAAAGCATACATTATCTCTGAGCCATGGAACAGGTAACCAAAAATTATTAACTGATTTTCAGATCTGCCAGAGTTCCTATTCATGACGGCTCTTTAAAAAAAAATCGCAGCAATTATGGATCTGGTGTTCGTCTTTTCAGGCTGCTTCCTTCCTGTTTTTCTTCCTTCCTTCTAGGGGCCTTGGACAAGTTGTAACTGACTATGTGCATGGAGAGACATCAGTTAAACTGGCCAACACAGGCCTCTACCTGCTCTCGGCAGTCACCTTTGCTGGCCTCTGCTATTTCAACTACCACGATGTGGGCATCTGCAAGGCTGTAGCCATGCTGTGGAGCCTCTGAGACGTGACCTAACCTACCGGCAAAATACAACGATTGTTCACTGCTGCCTCTGCTTCATTGTATTATTACTGAGTCATTGAATGAGGGAGAGATAGCCATAAAGTGTCCTATGTGGCATACAGCAGAATGGCTTGGAGAAAGAGGCATGCAACTCCAAGTTGGCAGCTGTAGCCATCCAGCAAAATCTGGGATTTCTTGACAGGAAAGGAATTTAGACTTGAAACAGGCTAGAATCAAGGAAGAGCTCACAGACAGAGCTCTGACATCAGTTGGGGGCAAACCAGTAGTGATTGTAGTGGCTGCCATTGCATATGGCTGGCCTTTCCCTTGTCAAATGGCAGCTTGGTTTCAACAGGTGCAGTATATAACTAATCTTGATTTTCTATCTCATGTCTCTGGTTCTGATGTTGCAATTAGTGATTTGTGTACATAGCATCTTGTGCAGCACTCAGGCAAGTTGCAATACAAAAGGGAAGACCTCTGTTTAATCTGTGTACAATAAAGAATTTACACAACCCTCAACTATTTGATTCTGAAATCAATTTCTTAATCTTTACATTATCTTCGAGACATTCTCTTTAAAAAATGGCTAACATAATGCAAGCAGGGCTGCAGGTTCTGTGTAGTGCATTAATCAACGGATGCTTTAGTTGATTGGTGGCACTGAGAACCAAAGACATCTTTTTATTTTACATGCTCTTTCGGTTCTTCTAGGCTGCTTTAATAGAATTTTTAAAATAAAATGGAAAATCTTAAGTTTCTAGGTTTCATTTTAAGTTGTACACCTTTCCTTCAGTATTTCAAAAAGCCATTTATATTGAAGTTTCAGCATTATTTTTTTACTTGGTATATTTATATTCCTTGCAAGATGGCTTATCTCTCAGCAAGCCTGATGGTGACTTCTGGAGAACTCAAAAGCTTTCAGACCTTTGCTGCTTGATCTTGGATATTGCCCAGGGGGACTTCATTCTGCATGTTCTTTATTAGCTGCAGTCTTTGAGAAGAAAACTCAAACCTGTGTGCCAAGTAAACTTACTTTTTCAGTGTTTGAACCATACAGGTATATTTGGAAAATAAGTCTTTGTACCCATGCATGGATTTACAGTGGAACCCCTGTATCCACTGATTCTTTATCCACTGATTCAGTTATCCATAGGACACAAAACAGCACACCTACCATAGAGTAGTCCTAGAAAATGCATCTTTAGCCATTTTCTAGGTCGTCCAAGGCAACTCTATGGTATTTTAAACCAGAAGTCCCATTATTTTCAATGGCATTTGCTGTTATCCATGGTTTTCGGTATCTACGCCCCTCCCCAGAACCAGTCCCCAGCCGATATAGGGGTCCTACTGTACATCTTTTTTTTTAAAGAAACGTTCAAAAGTTTCAGAAAAAATGCAGTTTGCTGTTGTGAAAACAAAGAGATGGAGATCCCATCTTTTACTGTATCATATAAAAAGTCTGCTGTTTTCATTCTTGCCAAATATGGCATCTAGTGTGGAGCCCCAAACCCTTGATTGGAAGAAAATTACAGATTCAAGTCAGAGAAGTGCCTTTCATCCAACATTTTCCCAGGTCTGGTAGCACTGATGCTCAAGGCTTAGTTGTATGTACATGAGCCAGGGCTTCCCTTTGGTAATGTCCAAAACACCAGACATGTGCCATGGAGCCTTAAACGGAATCCCCTGCCTGCCTGTGCTTTTTTTCAAACATCTCATAAGTCAAAGGACTAGAAACTTGCTTTAAATTTAAATAAATCTACAGGTGTCTGCTATGTTTTGCCTAACAAAAAAGACTGCACAATATTGCAGAAACCAAAAACACACTTTTGAGTGCTTTATCTACTGTGTGTGTCTCAAGTGCTTCTAAGACTTGAATTTTTCTCTTGATTTCACCCCTTTGTTCCACTGATATAACTCTGTATGTGGCTGAGCAGGTCTAGTTCCTGGCTACATGTTCTCCCCTTTTGTATTTTTGTGTGTGCGCGCGTGTGTGTGCGTGGTGGTAGTAGTGAGAATGCAGTAATGTTCTCTTTATGCCTCACTACTGTATTTGGAGATGTACTGTGTCTCTGCTAACTCCCAATTTTTTAGAAGGTGTCACCTGAAGCCTCTTTTATCTACTGTGTAAAATAGATCCTTTGGAGGCTGTGCTGTCTTTTCTGGTGCAGCTTTCTAGATGAGGTTCAGGAGTTTTGATGAGTTTTAAAAACTCATTAGTTTCAAAACTGTTATAAATATAACAACAGATAAGCAAAATTCACATTTTTGAGAGAATAAGTTAGCTATTACTAAATTCAAGTTGAAATAGGAATCGTGATTCATCTCTGCAAGCATTTCTGGTTACCTTTGTAGGGCAGATTTTTCTTGAGAAAAAACCAAATGGTTGTTCTTTTGCTAAGGTGGGCTTTTGTGTTGCATATGTGGATGCCGTTTTTTGGCAACCTGCTTTTGAAACTAATTGGATGTTTGGGTGAGAATACCCAAGTTTTAACACGACACAGTCTCTTATGAAATTATTTATGTTGCTTTGTTGCACAAGAGTTCCATTTTCTCTTATTCCTGCTTTCGGTGTAAGAGACAACAGACGTAGTCATATATGAGTCACTGGGAATGTATCTGCTACAAAAAGGAAATGTTTGTTGTGTCTGCTAAACTTGCAGTTTGGTGCTTGAATAATATTTATATTTAATACCATAATTATGGCACTTTTTCTACTTTAGCATTGCTGTCATGGGCTTTTGTCATGGATAATACTGTAATTGGAATCAGGGTGGTAGCACAGCCATTAGGAAGCTCTACAAACCTTTGAGCTGTGTGTTTGTGAAGAGAAGGATTCGGACTAAGACTTTCTTCCTGCGCTTTGTCTCCAAAGAAAAGATTTTAGGCTTGGAAAGGACAATATGTGTTTCCTTGGAACAGACAGTACTGGCCTCTCTCGATGGATAGCTGATCTGATTTGTAAATAGCAGCTTCCTCTGCATCCACATTGGCTAATTACCAGGAGGATGAAAAGGAGACAAGTATCAATACAGTTGTCCCTCCACATTCACGGATTTGGCATTCACGGTTTTAATTATTCATGGCTTGAAAATCTTCTTTAAAAAATAATAATCCAAAAAGCAAACATTGATTTTGCCATCATATATCAGGGACACCATTTTGCTATGCCATTGCATAGAATGGGACTTGAGTATTCACAGATTTTGGTATCCAAACCAAACCCCTATGAATATAAAGGGACAAGTGTACATTGCAAGGGTAAAGTAAGGCACAGCCTTTAAAAATATGCAAAGACTGAGGGAACTTTAATCAGTGTGTCTAGTTCATTTTGTTAAGACTCCTTCAGGACACTGAAATAAGTTAAGTCATGTGTTAAAATACTTGGAACATATTATTTATTAAATTTATTTTACCATCCACATTAATTTTAAAAACTGATTTTTTACAGTGCATAATGTGATTGTTCTCACTCAACTACACTGTGTATTCTATATTATAAGTTGTACTACACTTTGTAACCAAATTATTTATCTATTTGGAGGGAATGAGGAATGGAATATCTCTGTGGTTTGGTCTACTTCATCCCTAGCTTTCTTTACGATCAATCTTGTGATGTTGCTTTCATCCTTCTCAAAGGCAAGGAAGTAACCTTGTTCCAGGGCGGACTCAAACTTGAAGAACTGACTGCCACCTTCAGAAAACGACATTTTGTTGAAGATCACATCGCTGGTTTGTCCATCAATGCGTTTTGGAACATCTCCTTCCTGAAACGAAAAGAATACGTGGTAACCTATATAAAAATAGCAAGAATCACAGAATTGGAGCCTGAAACAGGGCCTGAACGGGCCATCAGGCCCAGGCCATTAATCTGGGGCAGGACATGACTCACTCTGCAGCCTAGAGAGATCCTGCGACTTTAATGAAGAAGCCAGCTTGCTGAATTTATGACAGAAAGCCGCCTTAATATGTGAATAAATCCTTTTACAAAGTCATTCTATGCTCACACAGCCCCCATGCTTTCCCTCTCTCCCTGTCTAGCTGAAAGTTTGTTTTAGCAGCATCCGCATTGGGAATATGGCGAAGGAGGGCTGGAGAAGACCAGAATTACAGTTTTGGGTTGCAGCAGCAGGTCTGCAGTGAACAATGCAATAAACAAAGCTTGACTGAGGGCAAACCGTGTTTCTCCTCAAGACAATCCTACTGAAGCTGTGCATTTGCTTACAACCGTCAAGGTAAACAGTTGCCGGGAGAGTGCCTTACTGATCGTGCATCAACAGCAAAGCAGAGAGAAAACAGAGACCACCAGAATGGAAATCCAAGAGAAGTGGAGGTTGGTGACTGATGAAGCAATCCCTGGGTCTATTTTAGAAGAACCTTTCAAGTGGTCTCTAAAATGTTCAAAATGTTTTTGTTTACTGATGCAGTCCTTACCTGAGCGGGTTGCTTCATTTCACACGTTCATCGTTTTGAATAAAAAGTTTGCTGAAACATGTCGAACTTGCTTGTCTTTTTTGTGGTGTAAGGAACCTCTCTATTTTTTCTACCTGTTGTACCAAATGTTCTGTTAAAGTAGTAATGCCACTCTGCTTTGTTAACTGAGGTATATCTGTATCCGCAATGGTTTAGCATACATAGCAAGGTGGGAAGCTATAATGCCAAACCCTGGTTTATTGTGATATCTGAACAAATGGTATCTAATAAATGATGTTGTTTTACATGGCCGCCAAATCAGGATTTGAAATTTGTCTGAGAAGTTGATTTGAAGGCTATAGTTTGGGTAAATTTAGTTTGAGCTATAGTTTGCTCCATCTTCACGAGCCATTGGATTTACCATCTAGGGATTCTTGAGGAAGGTAGGAAAAACACCACATAAGTCATAGTTCAGAATCAAAATTGGTAGGTAATGTAAACCATGGTGGGGCATTACATCTGAACTAATGTACTATGAGCACATATACAGATACCATTGGGACTACTTGGTAGCATTTGATCTGTTTTACTGCATTTTTCCAAATGCATTCAAGGGCATTGTAAGCTGTGAACAAACTAGGGTAAAATATGATTATAGAATAATATCTGTTAGAGATCACTCTTTTGTAAAAAAAAAAAAAAAGTAGCACTGACGTTCATGCATCGCATGTTTAAAATGTTTGTTTGTTTGTTTGTTGTGTGGAATGGATGTGTGGCTTACCTTAAATTCCACCCTCAATTTGTTGTTGCTTTTCACAACACACATGTAGTAAGTTTTGCTGTTCCAGTCAATGGTGAATGCCACCGGCAGTCCTCTTGGCATAGAGTCTTCATAGATGTGAATGTTGAATTTGATTCCAGCTACTGCACAGAAAGAGCATGGTGTCAGCCTTCTCTTAAAAGCCTCTAGTAGTAGCTACCCAAACTCAGAGCTTGTTTCCTACAACTGCACCATTTCCTTTGAGTTTTGTTGCCTATCATCTACAGCCCTTTCATCTATAAATGCCTGTCCCCATCCTGTGTTTGTTGGATTTCACATATCCATGTACGTTAGATTTCATCACTTATGCCAAAGGATACTGAGGCCACATCTATATGATTTTTTTTTAAATCCATTTGGGGGGTAAAAAATAAGAATAGACATTCATTCGAATACATATGATCCGCCTACACGATTTTTTACACACACACCCCATAAACTCCGTATGACTCCCCTTACCCAGCTGGCTGTAGCAAGCAATCCAAGTGGTGGTTTAAAATCTCCCGCCACTTTTTATTATTATTATTATTTTAAAAGGTGCCTATTATGCAGACATTCGGTTTTCCATATTTACAAAAATAAAATAAAAGGGAATACATGTAACATTCATGGACTTACCGGACTCTCGCTTAGCTGGCAATCCAACATGGCAGCTGCTCCCAATTCCCCTCTTTGTTAGCCCCACCCCCTGCACTCGGCCTGCCAATCAGATTACACTACCTGTTCGGATGTGTGTGAACGGAGAGGTACAGACGATCAACCATTTGAACGGCTGTACGGAATTTAGCTCGAGATCCGCTAATCCTCCTGAATGCCGAATCCACGTAGTTTACGGGGAATTAGCTAGCCTCCCCTTCCAAATGACACATATGCATCCCAACGGCCATGTGTATGGATGATTGATCTTTTGAATTTTATAAAGCAAGCAGTGGCTCCTTGTTTGAAGAAAGCTGTTTCTGATTTAATTGGGGGTGGAATTCAGATTACTGAATAAGTACATGTTTTCTTAACCTGATTCTTGATCTTGTATATGTTTGAAATTGTTCTTTTGTACTTAGCAGAGGAGTACGATAACAGGGATTGTGAATACATTAATCTGAAGAACAGCCAGTCTTGAAAGCTTGCTTTTAGTGTTTCTTAACAATAGGTGTCTCCATGGAGTTTCAAGAGCTGCTGTAGAACTTATAGAGGAGATGGTGAGCTGTGTTTTTGGGGAGGTGTGTGTCAGTGTTGGCTATTTGTCTGCCTTGTTTGGAGGGTTGTGTGGGTGCTTTTGTTTGCTTTTGGCCATGGACTCTCTGTGAGCACATAGTCTACGGGGAGAGGGCTTCTGCTGAGTCACTGACTTGGTTGGGGGCGAAGCTGGCAGCCCCTAGCTCTATATACCTACTGCCTCAGTCTTTGGAGCTCAGAAAACTGGAAGAGAAAAACAGCCATGTTCGAGGGCATTTCATTGGGGACTTTAAGGGGAAAGTCTGGAAAGCTGTGCCACTATATATATATATATAGGATGACAAACATGGGTGGTGATGGAGTTGTTGCAGGGGCCTCCAACACCTATGCCATATTTGTTTTCTTTTCAGAGGATCTGCTGTGCTATATGTGTAGCAAATGCAAGTTGGCTGTCCTATTGGAGAAGAAGGGCCCAGCTTGAAACCTGCAGATCTACACAGGGAAGATAAAGGGTGGTTTTTTTTTTTTGTTTGTTTTTTGGACAGAGTGGAGCAGACTCTTCAAGAAATGGGGGATGCCTCTAGAGAGGTTGACAATTCCAAAACACAGGAGGAAGATATTGGGAGGAATGTGACATGCGGAAGTATCAAGAACCAGGCTTCAAGCTTGGAGCTTCACAACTGATACCAAACTTTCCCCTTAATCAGTGATTATGAGGCACAGGAACAAGAGCCTCACAACTGAAGTCATGGAAGTAGTTGTACCTTGTAGGGTTTTATGGATAGAAGATCTGTTGTCAATTCCCAGAGAGAGAAGAGATGTGTGTGATTCCCAGTTGTGAGAAATAGAAGCAGTAGTGTGTGGGCATGATAAAATGTCTCATGTGGTATGCTGTCTCCCAGGGGCGAAGATTCATGATGTAACAGAGAGGCTGAGAAGTTTCATCAAGCCCACCGACTATTACCCTTTCCTTCTGATACAGCAAGATACAGCCTTCAACCTATTGCAAGGGACTATGAGGCTCTGGGGAGAAAGTTAAAGGGCTCTGGGGCACAGGTTATTTCATCGCTCCTTCCTATTAAAGGCTATGGCCCAGGAAAAGTGAGAATACTAGAAGGGGACAATTGGTTCTGCAGATGATGCCATCAAAAAAGATTTGACTTCTTGGACCATGATCTGCACTTTCATGAAGAAGGACCTCTGGTAAGAGATGGGCTGAACCACACAGCAGTTGGGAAGAATGTATTTTCCAGGAATCTTGCAAATCTGATCAGGCGGGCTTTAAAGTGAGTTACATGGGTGGGGAAGACCAACTACTAGGGACAATAGCCTAAATGATACAAGGGGAATTGAACCAATAGCAGAAGAACCCAAGAGTGGGTAGAAAAAAACCAAGAGGGACTCAGCTGGAGAGAATGAGCCATGGTCTTAAATGTCTCTATACTAATGCACACAGCATGGGAAATAAAAAAGATGAACTTGAAGTCTTAACACAGGAAGGCAAATGTGATTTAAAAGGCATCACTGAAACCTGGTGGGATGAGTCTCGCAATTGGAATGTAGTAATGGAAGGGTTTAACCTATTCCAGAGAAATAGACAAAATAGGAAAGGAGGAGTAGCAGCATTATATGTGAAGAATGTGTACATCTATGAGGAGATCTATGACTTAGAGCATGGAAAAGAGGTTGAAAGACTTTGGGTAACAATTAAAGGGGAAAGAAACAACCGTGACCTCATTGTAGGTGTCTGCTACAGGCCCCCCAGCCAAACTGAAGATCTGTTGGAAGACCAACTCTGCCTAGAATTTAAGGTCCAACAAATTTCTCAGTAACCCTGCAGACAATTTCATTGTGCAAAAGGTGGAAGGAGCAATAAGGCAATCAGCTAATTTGGATTTGATCCTAACCAACAGAAATGAACTGGCCAGTGGGTGGAAATAGTGGGATCCTTAGGTGGGGATCCCCCCTAAGGGGAGGATGTCCTCTTGGAATTTGTTATACATGTTTTCTGGGGGTTTATTATACAGAGGAAAGGAGAAGCCAAAAGTAGTCAGACACTCTGGACTTCAAGATAGCTAACTTTAATAAACTTAGGGAAATACTGGATGAAATCTTATGGTCAGAAATGATCAGAAGGGAGGGAGTTCATCATACACAGGATTTTATTAAAGGTGAGGTATTGAAGGCTCAGCTGCAAACAATTCCAAGAAGGAAGAAAAGTGGGATGTGTATAAAGAAACCAGGGTGGATGTACAAAGACCTTTCAATTGAGCTGAGATTTAAAAGAGACATGTATAAGAAATGGAAGGGGAAATCCCAAAGACTAATATGAACAAACAGCCAGCACTTCTAGGAGGAAAGTCAGAAAAGCTAAAGTTCAGAAAGAGCTCGGGCTCGGTAGAGACCTTAAATATAATTAAAAGGATTTGGGGGTTTTTTTTGCAGGGGGCTATGTTCAGAGCAAGAAGAACAGGAAATGATAGGACCACTGTGTAGAGAAGACAGTGAAATGCTAAGGGCAGAGAGAAGGACAAACTGTTTAATACCTTATTTGGCTCAGTCTTCTTCCGAAAGGCAAACAGTGCTCTCTGACTGGGGAAAATCAAATAAACCACACAGTAAGGGGACTATAGACCAGAATAGGTAAAAAGTTAATAAATGAATACTCCTTGTTATTGTGTGCCTTCCAGTTGTTTCTGATTTATGATGACTCCAAAGCAAACCTGTCACAGGGTTTTCCTTTGTCCTCCTCTGAGGCTGAGAGAGTATGACTTGCCCAAGGCCACCCAGGAGGTTTCCATGGCCAAGCAGGGATTCAAACCCTAGTCTCCAGAGTCATAGTCCAACACTCAAACCACTATACCATGCGGAATACCTAGCTACTCTAAATTCAAGTCTCCAGGACAAGATGAGCTGTATCCAAGAGTACTAAAGGAATTGCAGATGTAATCTCAGAGCCACTGTCAGAAGTGGCTCCAAGTACTAACCAGGGTTGACCCTATTACTCTTACTTAATTACAAAGCTATTGCCTGCTATATAAACTAATCATATAGCCCTGTAACTTTTAAAATGTTGCTTTCTGCTCTGTCCTTGGTGAATGGAATCAAAAATTATGACTTTGTTCCAAGCATGTTTCCCAGATCCTTGAAATATTGGGAATTTGGAGTTAGGATACATAAAAGATGTTCAGACTTCAAAGATGTGAAACAGGTACTGTACCATTTTGCATTGCTTGATCTGTCATGAGCTGAAACACTGCCTTGTAATCTTCATGTTCATCTGGTCGTGCTATGAGGACATAGTTGTCTCTGTTTCGGAGGATTTGGGTTTTTTCACATTTTCCAGATTTTCTCCAACTGTCAGTTTCCAGAGCTTTGAACAAATGTTAAACATGAAGTCAGAACGAGGACTGTAGAGTTTCTCTTCAAAACATAACTACCAGGCATAAAAATGGACACATATGGGAGAGACTAGTCCAGGAGATTAGTAATTTCCTAACCCCTGAAATTCATTATGGTTTGCAGAACAAACGGTTTGTCATGGAAGTTCACTCTTGAATCCCAGATTCTCACCCCCTGCCCCATTTGTTATGGCAATTAGGTAAGCTATAGTGAGAAATGTAACTCTAATTGAAATTAAAGTTAAGATGAAAATTATTTTCTTTTCCATTTTGCTTTCCTTTTTACTCAGTGACACCACAAAAGATTTATAAAACAATGAAGCTGTATCCATAGTTCTGCATCAAACAGATTCACTGACACAAGTGGGACTAGATTCTGATTAACCTGAGTCCCATTGATTTTAATGGGTTTACTCTATGCACAGCTAAGTCTAGATACAGGCTTTATTTGACTGAAAACTACCAAGTGTGCCCATGTGTTTCATCTCCCTCCTTTTGTGCCCTATGACATACGGTATGTTGAGTTTATTATGCCACCTTTCTCATTACATCCAGACTGAGAAACTGTGGCTTAATGTCTGCCTTCTTAACTAGGACATAAATAATATTAGAATCTAATCTAAGTTTCATGTGCAGAAGTGTAAGAAAAGATTAAACCATAGATTCCCTGCTTGATAGAACTATGATAGACATGCAGAAGCTAGACAAACAACGACAGCAACGTACAGCAGCAGCATTTATAGACAGTCTAATCAATCATGGTTTGGAACAGATAACTTGCATTTCTTTCTACCTTTCCAGTAAAAATAGTGTAAAGCAGCTAATAAATCTCATTAAACCAAATAATACAATAATACAAATAATGATACAATTAGAACAATAAAAATAATAAGTATATGGTAACTCAATTGGGTTTATGCCTCCTTTCTTTGGCAATTTGTCACCAAACTTCTTTACATTTTTATTAATTTTCATCTGCCTTTTCATTACAGAATGCTGCATTCCAAGGTGATGTGGAGGCAGCTGTGGTATTTAAACTTGGCTGTGCTGACCTATGTGATTTTTTTTAAAGTCATGTATTGCACCAGAACATTGCCATACTTCCTATGTGGTGTTCTATTTTGGTATGTGGAGCTCCATGATCTTACTTGCATGAGTAATTGAAGCTGCAGATGGAAACTGTCAGTGAAAATTGTCATGAGAGTACTTAAAAAGCTGTGCAGCTACTGTCTCGATGACAAAATACCTAATGAAACTGTGATTTGTGATACAAAAACTGAACACTATAAATCCCTAGTACTTGTACTACTATATTTTGTCAGGAATGGCAAGTAATTAGGATACAGAATAATTAGCAGCAGAGTAGTTTGTACTTACCGTTGTCCTCTTTATTCCAACCAAACAATGCACAGAGGAGAGAAAGGAGAAAAAAAAAGTTAGAATTCTGCACCCAGGCCAGTGATCACTTACTTGCTTTCCAGTTTCATTCTACTCATTGAATTAGATAGAGTCCATTTCTTTAGCAGTCCCTCATAGAGCAGAAGCTATGTCATTAGCCGAAAGTGTTTGTTTCCCCTGTGGATGCCCCATCATCATCATCATCATCATCATCCTCTTGCTTTCAAAAGCAGAAAAATGATATGAACCCAAGCCTCAAAGAAATAGAACCTCCACATTCTATTGCACCCTCTGGCTCTATCTTCGCCTGTGGCATCAGACCATCTGGCTGATGTAGCCCAGTGTTGTCTGATGTTGTTTGTTACCTGAAATCCTTTAATGACAGAACCCAGACATGGAGCTATGAACGTTACCCACACCAAGAGAGAATGTAATTCAAAAATATTATGTTACCAAGTGGATGCTTTCTTTGGAAATGCTATAACCCCAGTCCAGCTAAGAGTTAAGAGTCATTTAAAACTTGGGAGTTCTTCAGCTGCAGCAGAAAAAATATTTCAATATCCTAAGCAGCAATGTTAATTATCATGAGCCTAGCATAAGAATATTAGACCTCAATTCTGCACGATGATTTTTTTGCATTGTGGTTGGCCCATTTGGAAGACTTTACAAAAGAGTCTGGAGTAATAAACACCTGAGGCGAAACACAAAAATCAGTGTGTATAGAGCCATTGTACTGTCTATTCTCCTTTATGGGTCTGAAACATGGGTCACTTATCACCACCACCTACGACTCCTCGAACGCTTTCATCATCGCTGTCTACGGACAATCCTAAATATATACTGGACTGACTATGTGACAAATCTTGCTGTCCTTGAGCAAGCAGGGATCACTAGCATTAAGGCCATGATATTGAGAACACAACTGCGCTGGGCAGGGCACGTTTCTAGGATGGAGGACCATCGCCTCCCAAAAATAGTATTCTACGGTGAACTTGCCACGGGTCAGCGTAAGAGGGGCACTCCGAAAAAGCAATACAAGGACTCCCTGAAACAACATCTCAGGCTTGGCCAAATTGATCACCATCAGTGCTCCGCCCTGGCCTCACATCAGGAGGCATGGAGACGCACTATCCACAATGCTGCAGCCTTATTTGAGAACTCACGCCGAACAAGTCTTGAAGAGAAATGACAACGCAGAAAGAATCACAACCCGGAAACATCACCCAAGGAGACCTTCTGCTGTGCTTTCTGCAACCGGACTTGTTTATCTCGGATTGGCCTTTTTAGTCATCAGCGCGCTTGCAGAAAGTGTGGGATGAGTCCTTCCTGAATCTGCGTTTGCGAAGAAAAGCCAGAGAGGGGGTTGGGGGTTGGCCAATAAAGGTATCACTCTTTTGTGGATTTGGATTTTGTTGTATTTTTCTAGCCCTCTGTGTCTGAAAGGTTCATCATGCCAAGATGACAACAGAAAGTATGAGTCCCTTAATTCTACATTCATCCAGCAAAGAGTTACCTTCTGAAAAATAGAGGATTCCGTCACTAAAATGCACTGGAAGCATGCAAACGAAGTCAGAAGTCATCTTTGCTCCCTAGGAAGGAGGGTTGAAGAGAAAGAGATGAACATGTTAGGGAAAGATACCATATTTTTCCAAATATGTGCCAGAATTTAGGACGCTTCTCTTTTCCATGCTCAGATGCTTAAGAATGCTTGGGCCAAAACTGGTAAGGGCATTGCAAAGAAGAGGGACAGCTGGAATTAGTATCAAGTCTGTCAAACTAATGAAAGAATTTCCCTCCCCATTGCTGCATGGATTTCAAATGACATGCTTTAAACAGATTAACTTATTTGCAAAACCTATGGAGGTGCTTTATGGAGAGTCCTGGAAGAAGACAGATGCTTCTAAAAATTAATATTACAGCTCAGAAGAAAAGGTTGACAGATTTTTTTTTAAAATAATAATAATAATAATAATAATTATTATTATTATTTTGGCAGTATCCCAGTTCAGGACTCAGTTGCTGATTGCAAATGCTACTTTCCCATTGCCATACCTTGTGAGAGGAGTTTCTCCTGTTCCCACATAGCTGCTATACCCCCTAGAGAAGGAAGGGGGGGGCCTGTAACCCTCTCAGTTATATTGGACTATAACTCCCAACATCCCTGACCACTGGCTGAAGCTAGTGGGAACTGGGGTCCAACAACATTTATAGGGACACAGATATTCCACCAGTGGCCTAGAGCAAGAAGACAATAAAGACAATTGCCACATAGAATAATAACTTGCATCATTTGACAGCTCCAGAGGCTGAAATGCTATGGCTGTGAACCATATGGCCAGTGCTCATGCTGGTCCTGGGGGTCTTTGAGAACAGCTGATGCGTACAATTTTAGCTGAATGTAGCTTTCCTAGTATGGAGATAAATGTTTTCCCAGTTTGTTGTCCCCAAAATAGGCAAACTGGTGACCTCCATATACTTTGGACTGTGTGCATGTGCCTTCATGTTGCGATTTAGAGCTATCATAATCCTTTACTATTCGCCATGGCATCTGGAGCAGCTAGTTTGTGCAAGGATGTGGGGAAGACAGCGGCTCCTTTGCTGTGGCCTGTCAGTTTGTACAGGAACATGGTTTTCAGCAGTTCTAATTTGTTTGAAATGTTTTAATATGCTTTTGGATACTTACATTTTAAATTTTGAACTGTCTGAAACTATTTACATGGATTTTATGTGTATTGACACCCTTGTGATCTTGTGATATAGGTAGAACATAAATATTTTAATAAGAATTTAAAAGAATAATTTTAAAATAATCCCAAACATTTGAAGACATCAAGTTCATTTGTTCCTGGGTTCCATCAGTGTGGGCAATGCCATCTTGAACAGAAATTGCAAGGAAGTCTCTACACAGATTGCATGAATTTCTGCTTACAAAACTGTCTGAGAACAACTACCCATCTTTTGGAGTGAGGGTTTCCCCAGATTTGCAATAAATGTGCATGTGTGACTCATATGTTGGTGGAAGCCTATTTGTCTTTCTTCAAGGTAGCATTTCTGTTGTGAGAAATCCTATTGTATTTTAGCAGGTCAAGTGGGCATAAAAGGAAGATGAGAGAGATGTGGTGGCTGCATCTTTCTCACGAAAACAATGACTTCTTCGACCTTTCTGGTTCTCTGCCACAGACCGCTTAGCTTCCTTGCTTATTATGGCATCACTGGGTCAGTCATGGGTCTTTTCTGATCTATGTCACTAAGGAATTTGTTCTTTGTAGGCCATTAATATTTTTGATGCCATAAACAGAGGCTGGATGGCCATCTGTTGGGAGTGCTTTGATTGCGTATTCCTGTAAGGCAGGGGGTTGGACTGGATGACCCTTGGGGTCTCTTCCAACTCTCGGATTCTAAATGGGCCTCCCCCTTGGTATTCCACTTAAGTTAAATTTTGCCTTAGTTTCTTGTCTAGCCCCTTGTTTCTCTCCCTCGCACATATGCCAGTACTGACCCTTGGAGCTGCCTGGCCAAGCAAGGAGCCAACCCTCTTGCAAAAGCCTCCCTTGATTACAACCTAAACGATTGAGCATTTTCCCTTTCAAGAGTAACCAGAAAACTGCCAGTACTTAAATGCAGAGTGTTTCATATGAAACTAGTTTTCAAAAATGGTTTTCAAAAATGGTTATCATTTTTGAAAACCTTGGCATGCACGGGATGAAATCCAATTTTCGCCCCAACTAGCAGGTGCCCATTGAATTGCTAGGGGCTTGCCAATCCTCATCTGACACATACCCCATTGATTTCACGGGGTCTGGCTTTAGCCCACCATTTCTTGATTTTTAAATCCGCTTTAAACACCGACAACCTTTTTTAAAAAGGCATTATTTGCTTGTTTTGTATGCCGCTCCCCCTTGCTGCGGGGGGGGGGATGCCCGGGCAGGCCGCCTTCGGAGCAGCCGGGCTGGGGGAGGCCACGAGCGAGGGCGCCCCTTCGGCCTTCCTCCTCCTCCTCCTCCTCCCCCCTTTGGGCATCCTCAGCCCCGCGGGCAAGGGCGCCCGCTTGCCTTTTGGCGAGCAGCCACGCGCCCACCCCCGCCTCCTCCCCCTTCCCCAGGGCCGGTTGCAGGCATTGGGGGCCCCCCTGCAAGGCTTTAATTGGGGGGCCCAGATGTTGATCTCAGGTCAGTGTCACCGAACCCAAGCTAAGCTATGCCCAGTCCAGGATACATTCAGAGGCTTGCTCAGGGTGTTTTTGCAGGGGGAGGGCTACTCCTATGGGGGCCCCCCAATGATGGGGGGATCATTGCTGACCCCGCGGGTGCCTGAAACCGGCCCTGGCCTTTCTCCTCACCCATCCCGCCCCAAGGGGGGCCCTACCTGGCTCCAGCGCCACCAGCACCAGCGCCACCAGCAGCAATCCCAAGGCGGCGGGGCGTGCCCGGACTTAGCCAGGCTGGGCTGGGGGCAGCCGGGGCGAGGCTCCTCGGGCTCCTCCTTGCCCGGAGGCTTAGCAAGCTCCACTCCCTTGGCACCCAAGGGGGGCTCCCCAGGCCCTGCTGGCGGTGGTTTTTGTTTTTGTTTTCTTAACGACCGAAAAGGGAGTGGGTGGGTGGGTGGGTGGCTGGCTGGGATTTTTTCCCAAATGGAACAAACGACGTGGCCTGCAGAAGGTCCCCGATCCAGCCCTGGGCGCCTCCGAGCCCCACCGGGGACACCCCCGGGGCCAGCCCGTGCCAGCAGGATGGGGGAACCCAACAGGACCAAGCAATTGCCTACGGCTTTTCCTGCTGCTGCTGTTGCTTTTTAAGCTGTCTCGACATTGTAGGGAAATGAGGCATACATGTTTGCAAGGCATCAAGAGCAACGTTGGTTAGCCTGGTGGCCGCACAAACATGCTGGGAGCGATTTCTTCGGATGCAAACTAGAGGACCGGATTGCTTGAAAGACACGGGTGCCTTTTTGTCAGTCTCGCTAGAGGAAATCCTGCCGAATTTCTCCTAGAATAGGGAGGGAGTGGGTGCTGGCTTTGTAGCCCCATGACTTGACCAAGGAGGACAAGCCCCCCCACCTTCTCCACAAAATATGAGCCCATGCTCTAATGTGCTTTTTAATCTTTGCTCTAAAGCTGAATTATGAAAAAGCTTCTGGCAGAAACTCCAAACTTGGTTCCAGCTTGGTTTTACGGATCTTTTAAACCTTTTGTGACTGGTAGTAGTAGTTGCAGTAGTAGTAGAGGCATTATTATCATCATTAGTCTCTGCAAACTACCTGATTTTCTCTATGCAGAGGCAGCCACCACAAGGGTATCACACAAAGTTGGGATGTTAGTGTACAGCATAATTAGCAGTGAAAACCCCCTCTCTCCATCCTTGAATGAGGGAAACTAGAATCCCCCCCCTGCTTTTTTTGTTAATGTGTTACAGAAATAGGATATTTCTTTAGTTTCCAGTCATGCCAATACTTTAAAAAATTCACATAGTTCTTTATCTTAAGAACATAAGGTGCTAAGACACTACAGAAACCAACAATTTAAGTATGCCAGCCACAGATGCAGGCGAAACGTCAGAAAGAAACTATTCCAGAACACAACGTCACAGCCCAGAAAAACCCCAAGGAAAATCAGTTTAAGTATAATTTACATTTAATCAGAAGAAGCATTCTGAAACCCATACATACCAATCCAAAACAGGGAAATGGTTAAATGTTACATTAAAGGTGTTACTTTTAAAAGGGTTACTTTGCATGATACATTAATGATACATAAATTAAAACTGTAACTTTTAATGATTATGGAAAGGATTACTACAGTAATAGCTGTTTTGTGAGTACCAGCAAACACAGTTTGGTTACAGAGTTGTAGTTTAAGGATTTTCAAAAGTCCTCGCAATTTTGTAAGATTTAATAGGGGTTGTCTAGATTCTAGACAGTGAAAATAATCCTAATAGAGTTTGCAGATAATACTTTTTGTCCCAATGAGATCCCACGGTGATTCGCCTTATTCAGAAGGAGGGGGGGCAAAATCTCAAAAAAAAGCCTTTGTGGCTTTTCCCAAGGTTTTTAAAATAATGCAAGGAAATGCGCATTACCGCTCATTTGGACAACCAATTTGCATTGCAGCACATTCTCGGCAAGGACGGAAGTGGAAAGCTGATTGATTCGATGTGCATGGGGGGGGGGGGGACTTGCTGACAATGAAGTAGCCGGAAGCACCATTTTGGAGTTTTGCATTGCTGATCTCGCACATTTTTTTGCTGTGTTGAGGTGACCAAACAGCTTTTTTGAGCAGCATGTCACTCTTAAGCACCTTTGATTTGCAGTTTAAAAAAATACTGTGCAGTGACAAAAACTTGTGGAGAATAATAATGCAAGTAATTCACTCTTGGCCACCATGTTGATTCACAGGCAAGGCTGTGTGTGAACTTCAAACACAGATAGCTTCACATACCAGTGATTTTGCCAAAGAACCTTTGAGACAAATGAATGCTGCTGCGAATTTGTGTTAATGCACAGCAATCAGCATTATATCTTCCCTTCTAGACAAGCCCTTAGTCTGTGAATGTACTGCCCCTTCCACAAGGCAATACTGTGTTTGTATTTACTAACTTTACTAACTTTGTATTTACACACTTTACTAACATTTGGCTAAAATCAACAATTTGTTTTGCTTAAATATTTCTAGCACATCTTATATCAACAGGTCTCGGTGTGCAATACAATCAATAAAATCACTATGAAGAATGTAAAATTATTTTGATACTTTAAAACAAATTGCACACTTTAAAGCAGATGTGATTTTGCATAGGAATATTAGGCTAGAATCCCATCCTTATCACCAGTTTAGAAGCCAAATTATGCAGCTGAAAAGAACAAGTAATTCTAATTATTTGTATGTGTGTGTGATTGTATTTGCCTAGAATCATAGTGTAAGTTACATGTATGAATAAGTGCATTAAATAAGAATTAACAATTTGGTTCAAACACTTTGATAGCTACATCTGTTTAGTGTTTCCAGCTTGTGTTTCATAGCTTAGGAATCAAAGGGTTAACTTACTAAGAAAGTTGAGTACTGTATATGTTTTCTCAGATCTTAAAAGTATATGTACACAGCCAACTTTATTTATTTAACAATTTATTCACCACGATGAAGTCATACTGTGCGACAGTTGTCATTGTCTGATCATGTGTCAATATGGCCCATTTCATGGGGGAGGAGAGGGAACATTACTGGAATCCAATCATATAGTCTGTACAACATTCTGATGAGAAGGAACTGAAAGAGTTAGAGGAAGTAGATGTTTTTGTGCGAGTGTACACTGCTGTCACCCATTGTCCAGGAAATGTCAGTATGGAAAGGGCAATGATGGTATGTGAGAAATGACTCGATATACTAGGATGTGTTTTTTTTAAGTGTCTTGAAAAAAGGATGATGATGAGAGAGTCCAGAGTTCACTCCCTTGACTTCTTGATATGGTTATTGAAACTGTGAGATTGCAAGGCTATAAGCAATAAACTTGTTGTGTAAATGTGAGATGCCTTCAATCTGTAATATTGTCTGGGCCAATGAAGCTCTTGTCTCTAAGAGGTCACTACCCTTCTAGGTGATTCTCTATAAAAAATGTTAGTGTCAAGGAATTTGCTATTTGTTTTTACATCAGCATAATAACACTTTGTGCTCATTTGTTGTGAATTATGATTTCCCTTTAGTATTTGTCTTTACAATTGTAATTATACAGTATTGGTATTGGCACCTGGGAGAACACTTTATCCACAGATTAGTAATGTAATAAACTATGCAGCTGAAAGACTATTAAAAATCCATTTGAAAGCATCTTTAAAATGTCAAAGGGGCTGTTTTACTGCTATATTAAGGATGCAAATTACTCTAAAAGACCACTCTCATATTTACATCTTAACAAGCATCATTTAATCACCCGATGGAAGTCTCTGCACATATAAAGTGGCTATATCCTCTTCTGGACTTACTGACAGAGCCTGTGAGGTTTCTGCAGCTTTTTTTGTGCAGCTTCCATTTCTAGTCTTCCCTGACTTCTCTGTCTTTTCAGATATACACTTTTCTGAGAAGCTAAACAGAGTCATTCTTGTGTGCCTGAAAGCAAAATCCTAAATGGCAGGCACCCAGCATTACTACTATAGTATGGCTGGCACACAGCATAACTACACTGATTTGTCAAAAGTTTTATTGCACAAGGTACTTTTCCTCACTACCCTGTTACAAGACAGAAGCCTGAATCCTGTTAGTAAGGCATAAAGTAGACCCATTGAATCAATTGTTGGTTGGAGACACAGGTAAACCCTATTCAATGTGTTTACTCTAGTTAGGACTAACTATTGGAGTCAGGCCATTTTATAGCATCAGATGAAAGGAGTTTACCACTTCATCTAGACACAACCAGGCAAGATATGTATATAATATGTTTCAATGAAGAACACAAGTCCTAGGCATGCATGGAGTAGATGAGTAGTTCTGGTCAGGATGTGGATAGGAGATGGCTTGGGATTGCCTTGCATTCCAAGCTAGGAAATGATTACGGTATACAAAAATAAACAGATTTTGAAATGGCACAGGCTGCCCCCTGTGGATGATGACCCCAAAGGCAGAAGCTGCTGTTCTGGCCCCCAGCAGGACTCAAGTCTATCTCATTTCTCAAAAGCACCACTCAATTCTCTTCATAATGGAAATCAAGCACTTTGCTCACACCCTGTGAAATTGCTTTTAAGCTACACTGTGAGCTTTGGGTGAAACTGCTTGGAGCATCTTTGAACCTTTCTCTCCAGATGGGGAATTCGATTTGTTTATATTCCTTATATGCTACTAGCTTAGTTCTCTCCTTCACTTTGAAAGCAAAGCAAAGAACTAATACCAGCTACCAGAACATCTGAACAAGGGTGAGGACTGTTGGCATCTCATCTGCTTGACCTTTTCTGCCTTGCAGAGGAAAAGAGACAGTAGCCAGGGGCCAAACTCTAGAAGCACCACTCTCCTATAATTGCCATTTACTGCAAGGAGCCATTTGAGGAGGAGTCTATTGGGTTTGGGGAGGACGCCAGATGGGAGCTGTGGAAAAGAGAGCAGTGCACATTCATGTAACTTTTTGCTTCATTGAAAGCCTGATGAGTGAAAGGGCAGGATTTGTTGCTGTTAACTGCCTTTGAGTGGACTTTAACTCATGACGACCCTGTGAATGAGACATCTCCAAGACTCCTGACCTCAACTGCTCTGCTCATGTCCTGCAGGCTCAGGGCCATGGCCTTCTTGACTGAGTCTATCCATCTGGTATGTGGCCTTCTTTTTCTGCTGCCCTCCACCTTTCCTAGCATTATTGTCTTTTCTAGTGAGTCATGCCTTCTCATGATGTGGCCGAAGTATGATAGCCTCAATTTAGTCATCTTGGCTTTCAAAGAGAGTTCAGACTTGATCTGTTCTAGGACCCATTTGTTTGTCTGTTTGTCTGGCCATGGTATCCTTAACATTCTTCTCCAACACCATATCTCAAGTGATCTGATTTTCTTTCTATCAGCTTTCTTCACTGTCCGGGTCTTATGTCTGTACATGGTGATGGAAAATATGATAGCTTGGACGATCCTAACTTTTCACAGCTGCCCTTATCAGTCCTAATCTTCTTCTGGTTTCTTGACTGCAATTTCCATTCTGATCAATTATTAATCCAAGGTATGGGAAATCATTAACTACAGTATTTCAATTTCCTCCTCATCTAGATTGAATTTATGTAAATTCTCTGTGGTCATTATTTTTGTTTTCTTAATGTTCAACAGTAAGACAGCCTTAGCACTTTCTTCTTTAATTTTCTTTAGTAATTGTTCTAAGTCTTGTTGTTTTCTGCTAGTAGTACATACAGTGTCGTCTGCATATTTTAGATAGTTGATATTCCTTCCTCCAATCTTCATTTCTTCTTCCTCCAAGTCTAAATCTGCTCCGTGTATGATATTTGCTGCGTACAAGTTGAATGAATAGTGTGATAGAATGCAGCCTTGATTGACCTCCTTTCTGACTGGGAACCATTCTTTTTCTCCATATTCTGTTCAAAAGATAGCCTCCTGTCCTGAGTACAAGTTGCACATCAAGACAATCAGGGCAGGAGACATTTTTTTTTAAAAGACACAAATAGTTATTGCCTACAAAAGCCATATATAGTTTACAAATGAAAGGGATTTTTAAACTGTTAGAGATCTTCTGTACAGTCTTGGAGCAGTTTTGCTGGAACATTCAAGAAAGAACAGAAATCTTATTCATTTCATTACGCAACTGGATGCATTCAGAATTTTGTCTCTAAATGTGTATTATCTCTCTAGTGTTCCCAGACTAAAACAATTATTTGCTTAACATTTTGATTTGGTAATCTGAGTAATGTCATACTGCTAGTGAAGAAAAAAAAAAGTTATGTGGCATGAAGCTGAGGAATATTCCTGTGTACTTCTGTCTTCCAACGTTTCCTTTTCCTCTGCCAGAGTAATTTATTGTAGGCCTCATCATCACTTGCATGCTTGGTGATATAACATACCCTCAATCTATTTGTAAATTAATTTGGAATAATTGATCCATTAATCCCAACTCACAGCTGGCAATACAGACAAGAATCCCCAGCTCACAATAAACATGCACAATCTTACCGTGTTCCACTGTTATAATGATCTTTATATAAATGCTTGTAATAAACCTGGTACAAGTACAGTTGTCCCTTCATATTCGCTGGGATTTGGTTCCAGGACTCCCTGTGGATACTAAAATCCAGGAGTACTGAAGTCCCATTATATGCAATGGCATAACAAAATGGTGTCCCTTATATAAGATGGCAAAATCAAGGTTTGCTTTTTGGATTATTATTTTTTAAAGAATATTTTCAAGCTGTGAATACTTAAATCCCTGAATACCAAATCAATGCATATGGAGCGACAACTGTACAAAGTTTGGGTTAAATGGTGCTCAGGGATAACTTATTTGCCACCTTGGTCTTTTTTGGAGGATGCCTGTGTGTTTTAATTTCTGCAACCCTGAGGTTCTCCCAGGCCTTCCCTGTTAGCTTCCTCTTGTCTTATGAGAGTCTGAATAACTTGTGGTTAATCAGTCCTAAATTCATAAGGGTTAATGCTCAATTTGAGTGAGTTCACTATATACATGATATACCCCACTTTCTGAGCAGTTATGAATTCCAGGGACAAGTCTGTTAGGATGTTTTTGAGATGTATGTAGGTTTTTTGGTAATATTTATTTTGTTTACAAATACTGGTATATAAGCAAGATGTAAGTGGATGAAAATGCACTCCTGTAAGCAGCAGATCAGCTGCTTGGAGATTCCTTCTGTATCACGGGGTTGGACTAGATGGCCCTTGTGGTTTCTTTCAGCTCTATGATTCTATGATCCTCCAGTTGTTTTACTTTCAGCTGTCCTTAGAAAACCTCTGTGAGCTACTTTGGATATTTCTGAGGTCCAATCTCATGCTCTCTAACATCTCACAGATGAAAACTGGGATACATGTGGCCAAGCAATATCAGTGTGGTCAAGAAAACAAAAATTATTAATGCAGAAGAACACACAGACTAGGAAAGACTGCAGCAATTTGGTTTTGCCTGAGCCTCTTGGGAAGGGCAAATTCTTTCCTCTCCTCTCCTTTTCTCCTTGCTGAGTGAATTGAGGCTAAACTACTTTTGCACTTTTCCCTCTCTTCTCCTTTTCTCCCTGCTGAGTGAATTGAGGGTAAACTACTTTTGCACTTTTAACTCAGCTGAGAACAAAAGGCAAAAGTGGGAGCAGAGACAAACTCTGACCTTTTAAAAAGGCAGAAAAAGATGAAAAAATGAGATGACAGAGAAAAGTGGGATTGTCCCTGTCAAATCAGGCCAGTTGGAGGGTATGCAATATGGTCCTATGGTGCTAGAGTCTTGCCTCTGCCACCCATGCAGGGATGGCTGTGGAGACAAACTTCTTGGCCCTTTAAAGTAGCACAAGTACCTCAGATAAAATCTGGAGACCAAGCATGTGGGCTGGGTCAACAAATTAAGCATTTTAGGGGTCTTGCTAGACCCTTTCAAGCTATCTGCATGTGAATGGAGGCACAACTGATGTATGTGGCTCTACATACATGTCAGGCTGGATTAGGCCCTTGTAGCATCACCTACATTGCTGTGCCGATATGACTCCATACGATTCTGATTGATCAGTTTTGAAAAGGAAATTGACATGGCTGGTCTAAGTCAGAATGTCACTTATGCATGTAGTGTAGCTGCTGTTGTCTGTGCTTATATTATTTATTGGCTGGTACCTGTATTTATAAACCACACATCTCTGAGGTTTCCAAAATGGCATATAATTGTTACAATGTAATCTACCAGACTACAAAATCAAAATAAAATATTTATGTTGTCCATGAAATAGATGGCAAGTTTGACTCCACAAGGATGGCTTGCACAAATAGGAAAAAACCCAGCTTTGATCTTTGTTTTTTATTTTATTATTGACTATATGCACTGTGGGTGGTCTGAAAATTATAAATAGATCTTCCTTCATAAGTGACAGTTGGATAACAATCTTAGAGAAGAACCAGTTTATCCATCTCATAAAGTATTACCTTACTGAGTGTTTTTTTCCTTTCCCTAAGATGTGGGAATGTATAAAACACACACTGATATATAAAACTGCTCAGAAATGATATATTTTTTGACATGATTAACAAACAAGATTGAAAATGCGACATTTTTTATTTTTATTTATTTATTTATTTATTTATACCCTGCTCTTCAGCCACAAGGCTATCAGAGCGGCTTACAAATTGTTTTAAGCAATAGCTATTTACACATCTACACTGCATTAAACAGTTTCCAATGTGTGTTAGCTAAATGTTTAGACTTCCACCTTTTTTGGTTGCTAAAGATGAAAGTGAGCTGCATACAAAGTGGCAGTTTAGTACACTCTGGCCAAATCCACACTATAGAAACAATCCACTTTGAAACTGGATTGTTTGCCATAGCTCCTTCCTTATTGAATCCTGAGATTTGTAGTTTGGTGAGGCACCAGCACAATTTGGCAGAGGATAAAGACCTTGGATGCAAATATGCTCCAATATACAGGACAAGAAAGCGCCAGATCTATATTGACTCAAAAGGGAAAGCTCATAATTTTTGAAAAACTAAAAAAAAATGTAATGTCATATTCAGATAACCATAATGTACAATGTGTAATGCAAAATCTAAAATGTGTCATAGAGCCAGTGCTGTGTAGTGGTTGAGTGTGGGGCTATGACTGTGGAGACCAAGATTCAAATCTGCGCTCAGCTATGGAAACCCACTGGGTGACTTTGGACACGCAAATCTTGCCCCCCTTAAAAAACAAACAAACAAAAAAACGGTGATAGGTTCGCCTTAGAGTCGCCATAATTCAGAAACGACTTGAAGGCACACAACAACAAAGAACGGCAGAAATTTTGCCTCAGGCATGCTTGTTTGTCGGCTTTCTCAGTTAACGTGCCTTTAAAAAGGAGCCCTTCCCGCCCCTTTTCCTCCCTTCGGTCATTTTCTCTCCTGAGGAGAAAGACAAGATCTCCTCGCGCCCAACCGACTTTCCCGCCAGAATCGCCCTGGCGCGAGTCCACCGTTAACGGCCGCCCGAGAGGGGAAAGGGGCGTGGCCGGAGCGCGCGGGAGATCCCCGAGGCCAGCGAGGGAGGGGCGGGGAAGGAGGGAAGGATCCCCCTCTCTTTGTAGCGCTGTTAGCGCCCCCTTGAAGGAGCCTGAGGTGGAGGAAGGCGGGAAATTTCTGAGGCGTTGGCACGAGAGCGATAGTGGGGGTGGGATTGTGGAGTGTGGGGACGAGGGTTTGGTCCCTTCCAAAATACCAGAGAAGGAACATACAGGGTTTGCCAATTCAGTGGTTATCAAGTGCTTCATATATATCTATATGTATATCACACACACACACATATATATACGGATCTTCGTTTGCGAAGGAAAGCCAGATATATATATATACATGCGTTTCCACAAGCATGTCCAATATCATCATAATAAATAATAATAAAATTTATTTCTGTCCCGCCCCTCTGCAACGCAATCGGGGCAGCTTACAATATCGGAGAAGGAACAGAGAAGGGTTTGCCAATTAAGTGGTTATCAAGTCCTTCATATATGTGTGTGTGTGTGTGTCACACATATATAGATGCATGTCCAGTATCAGAGAAGGAACATATAGGGTTTGCCAATTCAGTGGTTATCAAGAACTTCATATATATCTATCTCGGATTGGCCTTTTTAGTCATCAGCGCGCTTGCAGAAAGCGCGGGATGAGTCCTTCGTGAATCTTCGTTTGCGAAGAAAAGCCAGAGAGAGAGAGAGACATATGTTTCCACAAGCATGTCCAATATCAGAGAAGGAACATATAGGGTTTGCCAATTAAATGGTGATCAAGTCCTTCATATATATATATGTGTGTGTGTGTGTGTGTGTGTGTGTCACACATATATACATGCATGTCCAGTATCAGAGAAGGAACATATAGGGTTTGCCAATTCAGTGGTTATCAAGAGCTTCATATATATCTATATGTATATCACACATATATACATGTGTTTCCATAAGCATGTCCAATATCAGAGAAGGAACATATAGGATTTGCCAATTAAGTGGTTATCAAGTCGTTTATATATATGTGTGTGTGTGTGTGTGTGTCACATATATACATGCATGTCCAGTATCAGAAGGAACATATAGGGTTTGCCAATTCAGTGGTTATCAAGAGCTTCATATATATCTATATGTCTCTCTTTCTGGCTTTTCTTCGCAAACGAAGATTCAGGAAGGACTCATCCCACGCTTTCTGCAAGCTCGCTGATGACTAAAGAGGCCAATCCAAGATAAACAAGTCTGGTTGCAGAAAGCACAGCAGAAGGTCTCCTTGGGTTATATTTCTGGGTTGTGATTCTTTCTGCGTTGTCGTATATCACACATATATACATGCGTGTCCACAAGCATGTCCAATGTCAGAGAAGGAACATATAGGGTTTGCCAATTCAATGGTTATCAAATCCTGCATATATATATAGAGTTGTCCCTCTGTATCCATGGGTTTGTTATTCACGGATTTAAGTATTCACAGCTTGAAAATATTCTTTAAAAAATAATAATCCAAAAAGCAAACCTTGATTTTGCCATCTTACATAAGGGACACCATTTTGCTATGTCATTGCATATAATGGGACTTGATTATTCACGGATTTTGGTTATCCATGAGAGGTCCTGGAACCAAACCCAAGAGAATATGAAGGGGCAACTGTATATGTGTGTATGTGTGTGTGTGTGTCACACATATATACATACATACATGTCCAGTATCAGAGACGGAACATAGAGGGTTTGCTAATTCAGTGGTTATCAAGTGCTTCATGTATATATATGTATGTATCACATATATATACATGCATGTCCACAAGCACATGCATGCTGCCTTGAATCCCATCTTGGGAGAAAGGCGGGATATAGATCTAATAAAACAAAATAAAATTAAAATAAATATGGGAGATACATTTGGGACGACAGGTCCCAGAATCCTCCAGCCTGTCAGCATCCCTATTAGCCGAACTGGTTTGGGGATTTGGGGAGCTGTCATCAAAACAGGTCCCATTTTTAAGTTCCCTCTCTGATGGGGAGTCAGGTCCACAAGACTTTTCGATTACTGCACAAACGTCTGGGATACGTTATAAGTCAAATAATGGTCATTGGGGAAACAAAATCCTTTAAAAACAAACGAACATGCCCACTGTGGGATGGTTAAGCTTGCTAAATGGAGACCACTATTTGACTGAAGGACTTGTCCCTCATGTTTGTGGGGTTAGAAGCTAAAGGTGCCATAGAAGTGGGGGTTGTTTTTAATTTAGCACCTCTTTCATTATGTATGAAGCAGAGGTTAAAGGACAATTTTTGAAAGAGGGGATTTGCAGCGCTTCTGCATACATTTGTGGTGTTGAATAGCAGCCCTTTTTGAGAATACGTACGTTAAAAACATTTTCCTTTCTAACAAAGGGGCATTCAGTTATTATATGCCTTCCTAATCACTTTCTCAGGGGAACCAAATGGGATTCAACATGTCTTGTTTGGGAACTTCTGTGGGGCTTAGAAGATATAATAAGATTTAATATTCAGCACTTTTAAATAGTTTGAGGATGCAATCCCGTGTTCGCCTACCTAGGAGTAAGTCCCATTGAATTCAGTGAGACTATTTCTGAATAGACATGTACAGAATTACACTATACAGCTCACTTAGTAGGTGAGAGTAAATCCCATTGTATTCAGTGGGACTTAATTTTCAGGAAGCTACAAACTGATACAAACTGGTATCTTTTAAGAGTGCAGTGGCTACTCTTTTTCAATGTACAGTAGTTGTTATATTTGATTGTGTATTCCTGCAGGGCAGGGGGTTGGACTAGATGGCCCTTGTGCCTTCAAGTCAACTCCAACTTATGGCAACCTTAGGGTTTTCTTGGCAAGATATATTCTGAAGAGGTTTGCTATTGCCTTCGAGGCTGAGAGAGTGATTTGCCCAAGATCACCCAATGGATTTCCATGGGTAAATGGGGATTCGAACCCTAGTCTCTGAGAGTCCAAGTCCAGCACTCACAGACCAGTACACCACTTGGGTTCCTTTTCTTACTTCTTAATAGAAGATGGGACCAACCAAATAATAAATGATTATGATACTAACTGCTCCCCATGTTCTCTGTGTTTGAGGAGTTCTGGGAAAGTCACATACTTATTATAGTGCCATTGTTATAACACAATAATCATCACTGCCACATACAGACTGTTGGGATTGCTTGCATAGGTCACCTCAAAGGAGTAGATAATTATCGTTTAATTTTCATATTCCTATCATGCAAGTTATTTTGTCACCTTTTTTAAAGCTTCCGTGCCCCATACTGAGGAGCAATGAAAGCTTTATGATCTTATTTTGCACTTATACCATTTAAAAATACACTTTTATCTGCTGTGTGTGTGTGTGTTCAAGTTGCTTGTTGACTTTTGGCAACCGCGTGAATTTCATAGGGTTTTCTTAGACAAGGAATCCTCAGAGCTGGTTTTGCCAGTTCTGTCCTGAGCCTACACCTCCTGCTATTTGTTGGTGGTTCTCCATCCAAGTACTAACCAGGGCTGGCCCTGCTTAGCTTCCAAGATCAGATGGGAGCTGGTGCCTTTAAGGCATTTACAGTATTTATCTGGTACTGCTATAAAAAGAAACAAAGTTTTGTTTCTCAATTATAATGTTGCATTTCTTATCAGGTAACAATGACGAGTAATCCTGTAAAATCTGTTGAAAATAGAAGTAAACGTAAAAAAGAAGCAAAGGTGAGCTGTTTTAATTAGCTAGTGTTTTTATTTTTAAAATGTCAGTTATTGTTAATGCAGTTTTGAAGTGTATACAGACACAAATATATGAAGTGGATGTGGAAATCAGTGTGCTTACTGGCAAGACTAGATTATTCCAACTTTTTGCTGTTTGTTTTCTTTTGGTAGAATGAAGCTTCAGAAAATCCACAGTTGTCTGCTTTAGAAAAAAAAGAGTTGTCTCTTTCAGAATGCTCTCGCTCACATAAAAAAATGGAAGCCATGGAAACAGTTTTAAATGGTGATGATTTTAAAAGAATATCAGCCATCCACATCTTGTTATGTTTACATTTATATCCACTTTTTGATTAAAGCGAATTTTTATGTTAACAGATACAAGCAAAGAAATCAATGCTCTGTTATCAAAATATGCTCATATTTTAAGGCAAGTAAACTATTTTATTTATTTTAAGGGATCCTTCCCACCCCTCTTTTTCTCATGCCTTCTAACTGTCCCAATTTGGCAGGGACAATCCTGATTAATCCTCTTTTGTTCCACTTTTTCAGCTGCTTTTAAAATGTCCTGGTTTCTCTCTCCACCTCCCACTTTGTCCTCATCTTACTTCACTTGCTGCAAACTGAGCTTAAGGTGCAAAAGTAGTTTGCACCCAATTAACTCAGCAGTAAGAAGAGGGGGCAGAATGTTGTCCTTCCTTGTAGATTCAGGCAAAAGCAAACTGCTGCAGCTTCTCTTAGCTGGTGTGTTCTTCCACATTAAGAACCTTTGCCATCTTAGCCATAGTAATCTGATGTTGGTTGGCAACACATGTCCCAGGTTTCATCTGTGAAATGTTGGAGAGCGTGATGTTACTTCTATTCATTAATAAGAACAGATAAACTACAGTATAGTCCCTTTATCCAAGGGGGATATGTTCCTGCACTTACTGTGGATACTGGAAACCCATGAATAATATCAAACTCTATTAAAATAAATGACTTCTGGCCCAAGCATACCATAGAGTCACACTGGAGGACCTAGAAAATGCCTAGAGAGACCATATTTTTTTCAGATGTAAGTGAATCCTTGGGTATCAGTCTTGTGGATACAGGGGTCACATTGTACTAATTTCTTACACTATCAGAAAAAGGCAGTGTTGTTTTCAGTTGGAAGAATTGCTGAATTCAAAAGTTACCATATTTGACACCACAGTTTCCGGAACTGGATTCTTCAGTTGGGTGTGTTCTGGTTTTCAGCTTGATATCGGCTAGACATATTTGCTAATAGTTACTGATTATACAAATACTTCCAAGACTGAGTGTGTTAGTACTACCACTGGGTGGAGTAATGTTCCTAGCAAAATACACAACCTGCTTTATCTTTCCAACTTCCTTGACACTGACATTACAAGTAATCACATTTTTAAAGTACCATAATTATTTCTACAGTGAGCTAAATTTCTTTAAAATGGAATGCTGTACTTCAAAAATGAGAAAAGATAACTGTTCTGCGTTATGGTAGTACAGTAGTCATCAGCATAAGTTGTAGAAATTAATGGTTTATATGTACCCATGTTAACAATAGGTACTCTTTTCCCCCTTTCTTTATTTCTAAATAAAGTGAGAAAGCAGCAACGGATGCTTCATATGTAGAGGAGCTAGAAGGAATCCTAAAAGAAGCTTGTTCTATAGAACACCACTTGAAACTGAAAAGAGAAAATGTAAGGCACAGGTTTGCTGCAATTGCAGGCCCTCTACAAATTGAAAATGGATCATCTGGCAAATGACTTAAGGCACAGGTTGCATGAGTAGAAGTGAATATCAGCTATATACTAATAGAGAATGAAGCACACATTTACAGTATATGCTTTGATTCTTGTATACATTTCTATTGATTCATGAAGTAGCTCTTGACTTTTCAAAGTAATGTTGTTTAATTTTAAAAGAATATCTATAGTTATAAAGAAATAGCAATTAAAGTATTAAGAACAGTTGTATGGGGTTGGGTTTCTATGACAAATCTCTTCTTTATAAAGTCTGTGTTTTTTTAAAAAATTGGTTGTAGAGTTTGTGTCCTTTCCTGCTGGATAGTAGTGTACTAGTATGATGTAGCAGGAGAGAATTGGGAGAATCTTATATGCTTGACCAAAATCAGAATTTTCAGTAAAGAGCAGGGATGTGAAAGTTACAAACATTTTACAGTTTGATAGTGAATATTACCAATACAATGACATGTTTAACTAAAATGTTCATACTATGGGCAAATTAAGTACTTAATCCAAATCATATTAAGTACTTTTCAGTCTCATTGATTCCAACTGAAAAGAATTAAACACAAATGTAATTGTCACATTGGAAACTTGGAGACATAACAATACTTAACTTTCATTGGCTTGTGCTCAATATACTTTGATAAATACACATTTGAGGATAAAACATTTGCCTTGCCTAAATATTTTTTTTAAATGCTGGTCTTTCTTACTGTATATTTTATTACTTTGTCATTTTTCTTAAGCAGTTTCTGAAATTCAGAAAATGAAAAAGAACAGAACAAGTTTTCATTATGGTCATAGATAAGCACAAGAAGGTGGGGTACATTCAATTAAAAACATAGAAAATAAAATATACATTAACTTTAGAGTATAAAATAACTTCAATTAAAAATTTAAAACATACAATTAAAAGCACTGGGGTGCTCTGCCCGTAAACCCCATGAATGTGAAGGGCCAGCTGTATTCTAATGGGAATAAAGCCAGTGACAAATTCGAGAGGTTATTTCAGAAGCTGCTAGTTCGTCACCATCTTGGATCCTCCCCTCACCAAAAATGAAAATAAAATTGAAAGGAAGCAAGAAGGTTATAACAAAATCCTAATTTTGCTGGTGCACACTATTTACCAAACCTATTTGTCTTAAATAAAGTCATGTTTTCTTCTGGCTATTCAAAACTAATCTTCAACGTTGGGGCAAAGTTCTTTAGACAACACCTAGAAGTAGTGTTAAACCTCTGGCATCAATTAGTGTAAACTAAAAAAAATTCATTAATATTGACAAATACACTTTCTTAAAAGATCTGACTGCCACTTTTCTTTCTCTAATCAGCTTTTCTGTTTTAGTGGGTGAGGTTTGAAATGAAAATTAATTGGACTTAAAGCTGCCACATCTGATCAGCAGGGCTTAGCTGGCAATTACTTTTCCCTGTAATCTTTTCCATCCTATTGTTTAGCCTTCAGTGTTTGTAATAAACCAGAAACAGTACCAGTATCAACTGGCTCAAAAATCTCACAACTTACTGGCTTGATAGAACTTCTGATGAGGCCTTCCTACTGGTTATGAACTACTGAGTGACTATCCTAATTATAGGCAAAAACCCACCCAGAGTTGTTGTAAGGGAGCTGGCTCCCAAGTATGACTCCTAGAGATGTCTTAGGTTTCCAAATATGTCTTCTGGCTTGTCTACACTGGCAGGAAACCCCACACCTATCTCGTACCCATGGTGGTTTCTTGTTGCCCTAGCAGGTGATCCTATTGAAGCCCTGGCTGATCTCTGGAAGAAAGAAATGGCCAGGGCATTGGAAATAATTGCTCTTTAAGTATGCCCTCCTGTGGAGTGGAGCCAAGAAAGCCCCCTGGTTTAGTAGGGAGCTGGCAGTGATGAAACATGGATTGGAGACTAAAGCGTTGATGCTGGAAAACTCAGCGCAAGTCTGACCCAACTTGGGCTAGAGCCCATTGGAAAGCATATGCTGTGGCAGTGGTGGCAGCAAACAAATCTTTCTTTGCTACCACAATTCTGTCTGCACAGTCATCCAGCAGAGCCAACTCAAGCAGTCATGAACCTTTCATGCTCAGAAGCTCAATGTGAAGAATTTGCATGGCATTTTGCAGATAAAATCACTTAGATGCTGTGGTTAATACAGGTCTAATGAATGTAATCTTGACTCCTTCTTGTCCCGTTATTGGATATATTTTAATTTGAGCAGCCTGAGGATATGGACAGGATCCTGGAGAAGTGAGAGTCATCACATGTGTACTAGACCTGTGCTCTTCCTAGAAAGAGGCGTGGTGAAGGCTTTACTGGGTGGGGAACCTTCTGTGAACCATACTGTACTAGATAACTACCAGCCAGTGTCCAACATCTCTTTTTTGAGCCAGTTTCTGAAATTTGTTGTGGCCTCCCAGCTCCAGTGATTACTGAGTGAAAGGGATTATCTAGATCCACTTCAGTCTGGCTTCAGGCCTGACTATGGGACAAAGTTAGCTTGAGTTGCTTTGGTGGATGATGACCTATGCAGGGAACTGGACAGGAGAAGTTGTCCCTGTTGGTTCTGCTGGACTTTTCAGTGGCTTTTGATACCATCTTGGGCTCCCTGTCTAGGATGGGACTTGTGGGCACTGTTCTACAACAGTTCCAGTCCTTCTTGGAGGATTCAGGGGGAGCAGGGGGGATTCCTGTTCCACCCTGTGGCTTGTGGAGTACCTGAGGACTTGGTTTTGTCTCCCGTGCTATTTCATGTCTACATGAAACTGCTGAGAGAGGTCTTCTGGAGTTTTGGAGTTCAGTGCTACCAGTATACAGAGGATACCCAACACACTCTCTCTCCTTTTCATCTAACTCCAAGGAAGCTATCTTGGTCCAAAACCAGTGTCTCTTGTCAGTAATGGACTGAATGAGGGCCAACATATTGAAAATTAATCCAGACAAAATTGAAGTGCTCTTGGTCAGTTGTAAGGCAGATCAGGGACTAAGGATTCAGTCTTTGCTGGACAGGGTTACACTCCCCCTGAAATCTAAGGTTTGCAGCTAGGGCGTAATCCTGGATGCAGATTTGAGGCTGGATGTTTAGGTTTTGGCAGTGGCCAGGAGTGTTTTTGTACTGTTAAAACTAGTGTGCCAGCTACAGCTGTTTCTTGAGATCTCAGATCTAGCCACTAACACATGCCTTGATTACATCCTGGTTGGGTTACTGTCACACACTCCTTTGGAAACTGGAAACTTAACTGTATTCAAAATGTTGAGGCCAGGCTGCTGAATTGGGTTGGTTACAATGAACATACAGTTGTGGCAAGACCTTGAGGGTCTCTTCAGCTGCCCATCTCAATGCTTAGAGAGCACTGTAGTCATAATTTCCCAGTGCTCTGATCTGCAGTACCTTGGAAACCCTTCGGTTTGGGCACTGTCTGGTTGAAGAGGTAGTTCCCACCCCCCCAGGGGTATTATTGGCAGAAGTAGCTATAATGATGGAGTGCAATTGTTGAAACTATCTCTGATGGTTCTCTGAAGATGCCAGCCACAGATGCAGGTGAAACGTCAAACTATTCCAGAACACGGCCTCACAGCCCGGAAAAAACCCAAGGAAAATCTATCTCTGATGATGCCATTATTTACAATTACAGGCATACCTCAGTTAATAAAGTTGCTAACAAAGAAGCTTGTTTTTACAAAGTCTTTTAATGCCCATCTAAGCCCCTCTTTTTCTCCTTGTCTTCTAAGTTAAAGTTCTTTTATCAGCATTAGCACTGGGAGGGTAGTAAAGGAGGACTGGAGAAACACATACTTTGGGTATCTGGTTGCAGCAGCCATTCTGCAGTAAACAATGCAATAAAGCTTAAACTGGGAAAGAATGGGATCGTACTCTAGCCAATCCTAATTTAGCTGGGTATGCTTGCCTACAACAGGCAAGGTAAGCAGCAGCTGTCTTCACAAACCCTTACTAAGCATGTATAAAGAGCAAAATAGGGGGAAAGGGGAAAACAAGATAAGCCTACCTTACCAGCTACCCCAGCATGTTTAAAAAGCATTGAAGCTATCTATGAAGCTATCAAAATGCAAATTATAAAAAAGTGGACACTGGTGAAAAGTCATCCCTGGATACATTTTGGAAAATGCCCTCAAATGGTCTCTAGAAAGTTCAACATGTTTTTGTTTACTTATACAAGGCATCCCTGACATGGTGGTTCCATTTCACATATTCATATTGTTAGTTCTGAAAAAAAAAATGGAACATGTGGAACATCTTGCATTGTAGGAACCCTATTCTTTCCATGTTATTTCTGCCTCTGCTACCAATTTTTCTGTTAAAGGAGTAATACTCAGGAACATATCTACTTCATTAACTGAGGTATACCTGTACTAACTTCCAAACTAAATTTTTGTAATACAAAGACTAATTCCTTGCTTTCATTTTGACAAAACTATCAAATTATCAAAATTTATCTGGTATGTGACATTTCATCAAAGTGTAATATGGTGATTAAGCCTTTCTTGACATGTGGTACGCTTTATATTATACTCTATTACTTTCCGTTTAAAAGTATTCAGGGGTAGCTTTTTTATTTTGCTTTCTCTTTGCTGCTTCTTCTGCTGGAGTGTTCTGGCAAAGCAGGGCCAAACAACTTTCCAATTGCTAGAGGTCAGCAGTTGATATAGGAATGCAACTGAACGCTCTTATTTTATTTGCTACATTTATGTATATCTGCCCATCCAAATTGTTTACATTAGTAATGGGGGTCTACCCATCCTTGCTCGCACTCAGGACCGTTACTTGTCCCAATTTACAGTCTGTAACCATGAATTTGTTGCAATAGTTCTAGTATTTTGCAGGTAATTTTCATAATAGGTTTCTTCTTTGACACTGTAAATCCACTGCCCTGAAGATAAAAATGAAAGCTCAGATACAGTACCTGAGGGGTAAGCCAGTACTGAGCAGGAAAACAGCACTCTTACCCCCCAATCTGAAAGGTAAGCAGTTTATCTCCAGTCTGGAGATAAGAACAGATTTTATTTGTTCAGTGATGAACAAAACCTTTCTCTTGCACTGAGTAGTAAAAACCCATCTCCAATCAGTCTCTGGGTTGGCTAGGAGATGGCAATGGGAAAGGACGTGTTTACCTATGTGACAAATGTTGCTGTCCTTGAGCAAGCAGGGATCACTAGCATTGAGGCCATGATATTGAGAACACAGCTGCGCTGGGCAGGGCACATTTCTAGGATGGAGGACCATCGCCTCCCGAAAATAGTACTCTACGGTGAACTTGCCATGGGTCAGAGTAAGAGGGGCACTCCAAAAAAGTGATACAAGGACTCCCTGAAACAACATCTCAGGCTCGGCCAAATTGATCACCAACAATGGTCCGCCCTGGCCTCACATCGGGAGGCATGGAGACACACTATCCACAATGCTGCAGCCTCATTTGAGAACTCACGCCGAAAAAGTCTTGAAGAGAAGCGACAACGCAGAAAGAATCACAACCTGGAAACATCACCCAAGGAGACCTTCTGCTTTGCTTTCTGCAACTGGACTTGTTTATCTTGGATTGGCCTTTTTAGTTATCAGCGCACTTGCAGAAAGAGGGGATGAGTCCTTCCTGAATCTTTGTTTGCGAAGAAAAGCCAGAGAGAGAGAGAGAGAGAGAGAGAGAGAGAGAGGAATGATATGTATATGAAGATGTTTATTTTGGTGAAGTTTTAGTACATGAGTCAATGGACTATGTGGCTGATGCACCAATTGTATGTGAAAGAATGGATTAGCTATGACTCAACCATTTGTTTCAGATAAATTTCTTAATATTTTGTATGGTGCAAACACAACAAACCAATGTATAAATATGTAAATACTCAGTAAAGAGATGTTGTTTTAAAGAAATAATTCACAAGAAATCTTGTCTGGCCTGGAAAAAGGATATACCTCTGTTATATATTTTGTTTCGTTGGAATTATTGAGGAGTTAAGACAGAACGCAAATGTATATAAAAGTAAATAATTCTAAACAAAGAAGTAATATTATGGAAAATGTATAAATATGTTCCAACTAGCTGTACCCAGCGTAGCATACACCATTATAGTAGATTTGAAAGGTTCACACGTTTCAGCTAAATGCTATTGTTTTAGGAAAAATATTGCATTGTTTTACACGTGGGTGGTAAGTGGCTGAGGGATTGAGAGGAGGGAGGGGCCCTTGTGAGGCTGTGAATGTAGATGCTGATTGAGTGGCAGGAGTGGATTATGAAGTGGAGAGGGAATTTGCGTGTGGGTGGTGATTGGCTGAGGGAGTGATAGAAGGGAGGGGATTGATAGGGTATGTTTCCTGAGTGGCCAATCAGCACACTGGGAAAGGAAACCTAATCAAGCGTTTTACATATATAGATGTTGTGGGTATATCAGCTTCCTCATGGAACTGGTGGCCATGTGGAGTGAAGAGCTATGTTCAGAACTGGTTAAGAAACTGGGAATTTAGAAAGACTTTCAGTCTTCCTTTAGACTCTTTTTTAGACTATTGAAGTCTCTGATAAAAACAAGAGTTTGGAAGCTCAAATATTTCTTATGGCGAAGGAATTACTGCTTTATTCCATATATGTTGGGTTTTGATATAATGTTTTCTTGGATGTGCATATACACACACATGCACAAATTAAAATATAAAAATGAATTCAAAGATTTTCCCCATATTAATTATTGACTGTAAAAAATGAAAATTGCACCCCGGCTAAAGTGATCTTTGTTTGGAGCACAGCAGTCACTGGCAGGCCAAGTTACCTAAATACTGGCATGTTTGTGACACGTGAGCATCTCACTACCGTTCTGGAAACAGTAGGTAGGACTTGGGTTTGATCCAGTTTCAGGGCTCTTCTTGGCCTTTTCTAGTTACCGGTATCCCTTTTTCTCTTTTAAAGCCAAATTGGTCTTAGAATAAACTTGCCCTAATTGCAGAGATGAAACACTGCAGGCTGAGAAACCTGTTCCACTGTTTCTTCTGCCAGTTTTGTCTGCCCAGTTTTGTCATGCTTGCCATTGTTCAGTCAGAAAGGGCTGAAGCAGGCTTTTATTCTGAAATGATGTGATCAGCCAGCCTTGCTCTGCATTCCCATCAGTGCCAGATGCACTGTGCCATCTTCAGCACAGACAGTTTCTGCTGGTTACTTGGGATTGTCAGCTTTTATTATTGCTCAGCATCACACAGATGCTTTCCTACGTCTTTTTGTTTATTAGCCTCCTGTTTAAGAATGTGATTCATTTCCTTTGGTCTTTGCTTCAGTACATCCCAGGTAAGAGCTCATTTTTCTCCTCCTGGGGGTTATTTTATTATTGTTGCTATTTTACAGCATCTGAGATTGGATGGGATGAATACAGAGGTCCTATCTAGGATTGTGGCTATTACACAAAAGTCCAATTATTATTTGGAAGTCATGAGTACCGATTATATCTGAGAATGTAGATCTGGAGCTGTCAGTAAACAGTAAACATGTCTGTAAACAGCTGCCAATTGTGATCTTTGCAGCCAACTTACTATTTAAATAGAGTAGCTCTTCCAAAAATGCAACTCCTAACTGAGGTTTTTAGCTACTTTCCACAACACAGGGGCTGAAGTCTTAAATAGTCTCATTATCTGGGTACTATGTTAGTCATTATGTGAGCAGGACTGATGTGAATTCCTTAAATCAAATCGGCCTTCATGTTGATGGGTCCTGAAACAAAATTGTTGCCTGCTGACAGATATTCATAGGGGAAGAGATGATGGAATTAACCATAAACAGCAAATTGAGGGTGCATCCAGACTGATTAAAAAGACCAGTAAATTCCAGATTTTGTTCCAGTTTTCCCCCTATTTTATTTTGGGGATCTATATTCCTTTTGTATATCCCAGAATATTTTCTGTCTGTTCCTGGTACGATCATATACTTTTTATACCAGCTCTCCAGGTTGGTTTATTTTAATCCCATATAAAATTGGAGAAAACAGGAATAAAATCTGGGACTTTTCTGTCAGTCTAGATGTGCCCTCAATTTGCCTGCTCAACATAAGCTTTGGCGCTGTTAAGTAAGTATCTACTATTGATTTACTAAGAACGAATGCTTGCCTGGACCAATAAATATAATTGTTATCTCAGTGACTGGTTGCTGCTTTAAAAACTCTAATGAAGGACAGGACGCCTTCTGGAGCAGTTCTGTTCCAATGTCTTACACTTTGTACTAAAAAAAGTATTTCTAATAAAAAAAATTGTTATCTCTTTGTGTCTTTACCTTATACTGTAATATCAGCCTAATATCTTGAGAGGAAGAGTTGGGCAATATTATTTCTGGGGGATGGGTGGGGAGAACGTTTGATCACAACAGTAATTTAAAAGGGGATTTTTTTAATCAAACGTGATTTTTGATCTTTATTTTTCACCCCCTTGGTGGAAAACTGTTTAATTTTTTTGTATGTTTTTATCAGCAATATAAAACAAAACTATTTTGACGTTTTTGTAAATACA
This sequence comes from Gambelia wislizenii, assembly GCA_030847615.1. Lineage (NCBI taxonomy): Eukaryota > Metazoa > Chordata > Lepidosauria > Squamata > Crotaphytidae > Gambelia > Gambelia wislizenii. The sequence goes on from JAUMIR010000007.1 coordinate 40,997,845, forward strand.
CACAGAATTGTTGTTTGAAAAACCTAGCTGGCAAATCTTAGAAACGTTAAAGATATTTCTGGAAGCATTTAATGTTTCTTTCATCTGCTCCTTCCTCCAAACGGTTATCACAAAAGCATTACATTCCAGCTCTTTACAGGACAAATCTACTGCATGTCCCAATATCCTGACAGGAATATTTTTTGGAGCAAGGGATGTTTCCTAGCATTTGTAATTCTGTGTTTCCCCATCAGTTTTTATACACATAATACAGTTGCCCTCCACATTCGTGAACTTAGCATTCACGGTTTGCATATTCGCAGTTTTGGGAGGGCCCCCTGCACTCCCAAAAGCAGTGACACAGGGCCTCCAGAGGTCCCGCGAAGGCCGGGGGAGGGCTGGGGAGGCCTCAACGGGGCCTTCAGAGACCCTCCGAAGGCCCCGCGAAGGCCTTGGGAGGGTGGGGGGAGGGCCGGGGAGGCCTCAACGGGGCCTTCAGAGACCCTCCGAAGGTGCTGCGGCCTTGGAGGGAGGAGGGGGGAGGGCCAGGGAGGCCTCCGCGGGGTCTCGGGAGGGTCTCCAGAGGCCCCGTGAAGGCCTTGGAAGGCAGGGGGAGGTGGGGGGAAGCAACTATGGGGCCTCTGGAGGCCCCGTGGTTGCTTTGGCATGGGAGGGGGGGCAGTCATTATTCGTGGAATTTTCACATTCGCGGGGGTCTGTGGAACCTAACCCCTGCGAATGTGAAGGGACGACTGTGTTAGTAAGGGTGGGAATGCTGTAGCTGTGCAAACACCTTTAACTGAAAGTGCTGATTCTTTCTTTTAGAAGCACACTTTGTTGTTGGAATGCATTATTTTCCCAGCTAGGAGGTAAAATAAACAAATAAATCATTTCTGCTTTTTTGATCACTTCCCAACAGCATAAAAAAAAAAAATACAGTTGAATCTTGACACATCGTGTCACACACATCCTTGTTTGTTGTGGGTCCCTCTTATAGTGCCTGGCTCTTGTATCTGTGGGTGCATAAATAATTGTGGAACATTGTGACCATATTCCTACATATCTGGGCAGAACATCACATTCTGCCTTCACATTTCTACTTCCCTACCCTACCACAGAAGGCAACTCTGAAGCTTGAGAGTTCCTTCCCCTGCCATTTTTTGGCCCAGAGCGGGTGGGAGGTGCCCAGGCAGCTGGGAAAAGAACCCTACCCTGTTGACAAGCAGTAACCTTGCATAAAACCACAGCATGATCCACATGCCAGAGAACTGAGAGGGTGGAAAAAGGCACCCCTTCTTTCTCCCATTTCCCTGTTACTCTACTAAAGCAACGGAAAATATACTGAGCAGGAGAGAATCCATAATGAATGAAAGTTGTGTGGGGGAATGGTTGGTGATCCCCAATGAGCACTGACTGATTACCACTCTTGTAACATGATGAATTCCACATTGTTTCAGCATGAAGCTCCAGAATGAACTAAGCTATTTTCAAGTTTACAGGGGAATAGTTCCTTTTTCAAAGCTAAGTCTCAATACTTACCAGGGGATGTGTCAGATCACCATTGGCAAAGCTTGTAACAGCCCCATCTTCTTAAACAACAAAATCCTAGAAGCAAACAAAGAAACACCCTGCAAAGAAAGTATACAGGCAACCTTCTGACGAAGAAGCTCCTTTTTACAAAATATTTTTAAGCCTTCCCAGCCCCCCTTTTACTTCTCATCCTTTATCTAGCTGGAGTTTGTTTAGCACCATTGGAATTAGGAGGATGGTGAAAGAGGGCTGTAGAAATGCAGACTTTTGGTGTTGGGTTGCAGCAGCAGTTCTGCAATAAACAACGAAATACAGCTTGAGCTGGGAAAGAAAGGGATTCTGCTCTAGCCCAGTGGTTCTTTACCTGTGGTCTGTGGACTCCCAGGGGGCTGCGATGTCCTCACAGGGGGTCCACAGAGGTGTAAAGGCTGCCCTGCCCACCTCCTCACCAAAGTGGACCAGCCACATGACAGGTGCCAAGGCAAAAGTTGGCAGGCTGGCTGGCTTGGCCTGAGCATTGACGTTCAATCTGCTCCAGCCACAAACTCGCAGGAAGAAGCAGAGGAAAAGTCTTCCTCTGCTTCTTCCTGAAAGGTTTAATGGAAGGTGTATTATTATTATTATTATTATTATTATTATTATTTGGTTGTTGTTGTTGTTGTTGTAAATCTTGAGTTAAGTCTTGGGGGGCCACAGCAACAAAAGATATTTAAAGGGGGTCCCTGGTAAAGAAAAAGTTAAGAGCCACTGTTCTAGCCAATCCTACTGTAGCTGTGTGTGCCTGTCTACAACAGGCAAGATAAACAGCAGCTGCCTCCAGAATCCCTTACTGAGCATGCATGAGCAGCAAAACAGAGAGAAAGGGGGAAAGCAGATAAGCCTGCTTCATCAGTTATCTGAAGCAGTTTTTTTTTAAAAAAAAAGCACAGATCTATGTTTGGTCACCAAAATGGGATCATAAGGAAAGTGGGAGGTGGTGAAAGAAAAAATCCCTGGATGCATTTTGGAAGAAGCTTTCAGGTGGTCTCTAGAAGGTTCATAATGTTTTTGATCACTTATGCAAGGTTTACCTGACCTGGTTCTTTCATCTCAAGTGCATATTATTAGTTTTGGAAGGGTGAAAATAATGAAACATGTTGCATGACTCTTCTCTTTATAATTTCTGCCTCTGGTTCCAAATTTTTTGTGTAAGAATTAATGCCCAGGAACACACTTACTTCATTACAATCAAATAACTTTGGTTATTGTGAGACTGACAAATGTATATTGGGTTGGATCCATACTGAGACATATTTCAGGTAGACTGCAAATCTCACCATCTGTTCACCGATGGTGTGCTGGCGAAGGCTTAAAGAAGTTGGAGTTGACTTACCAGAGCTACACTTGCCATGCCAGGAGCAAACATGCAGAAGGCTAAAAATTAGTTAGGACTTCCTTGCCTGATTTCAGCAGGTTTGTTTATAAATTTCAGGCAGAGTCTGGATCCAGCCCATAACAACAGAATACAAGTGCAAGAGAAAGGATTTTACAACAGCCCATGCATTGAAAGCTTTCATTTTGCTTGCTTGCAGTTTTACTTGACAGAGATCAAGAATTCAGTGTTATGTGTGAAATGGTTTACATATTGTAGTCTCACTCACCGAGGCATGAAGGCCATTTGCTATTTGTGTATTTGCCTCCAATGTTGCCTTTCATGGCAACCCCATGATTTCATAGAGTTTTCTTAAGCAAGGAGTACTCAGATTAGTGGAACGTAAAGCTGCTTTCATTTCAAAGGAAATGGTAAAACGAGCCCTTCTGTACTATTCTGTAGTAAAAAGGAAGTCATACCCTCTGTCTGTCCCAATTTAGCAGGGACAATCCTGATTAATCCTGTGTCCCACGTTTTAAGCTGCTTTTAAAATGTCAGTTTCTCTGTCCTCTTCCTGCTTTCCCCCTTTTGTTCTCAGCTTACTTCATTGGCTGCAAACTGATTTCAAAGTGCAAAAGCAGCCTGCACTCAACACATTAGGATTAGAGGAGAGGTAGAGTCAGAATCTTACCCACCCCATTGGGCTCAGGCAAAAGCAAACTTGGTTGCGACCTCTTCTAGCTTGTCTGTTCTTCCTCATGAATATTTTTTACCATCTTGACCACACCCGTATGTTGCTTGCCCACACATGTCCTGGTTTCTATCTGTGAAATGGTGGAGGGTTCAATGTGTTAGTTCACAGTTAGTGCATACCTGTGTGTATGATCTTACTCCAAGGAAACAAACATAGGGGTTGTTTAGACAATGAAAAAAAATCCTCAAGGAATGAGGGCAGAATATCTTTTGTCCAGATGAGCTCCTGCTGGGATTCCCCATATTGGGAAGGAGGGGGACTGAAAAGTCCAAGTAGTTCTTGAGTACAGCTTTTGTTGTTTCTTGCAACCTTTTTTTAAAAAAATATTTGAAAATGCACATAACACCCTATCTGAACAATCAATTCAAATTGGGGCACATCTAGGAAGTAAAAACATGATTGAGCCGACGTGCACAGGTCTAGCGACGAAGTGGCCAGAACCGCCATTGTTGTTTTTCGCAGACACGTTCAAGCATGTTTTTTGAGTGGCAGAGCAAAAATAAAGTTTTTAAGGCAGAAGATCGCTCTTCCACATCTCTCATTTAACAAGGCCCAAAAAGTAAATAAATAAAATAAAGGAAAATGGAGGGAGCTTTTGGGGAATGATAAGGCAGGTAATTCACTTGCAGCCACCATCTTTTCTCGTGGCCATGCTCCGTGTGATCTTCAGACTTGGGTAGCTTTCCATGCCAGTGGTCTTGCAAATGAATTGTGGTGACAAATAAACACTGCTGAGATAGTGAGGTAATGCGCTGTTTACTGCAATTAATTATCCCGCCTGACTGAACCCATAGGAACAGTTTAGCACTCTATCTCCAGAGGGAGAGGGGGGATCTAGACCTTAGCTCTAAAATGGTAGGCTTGGAAAGACCAACCCCCTCCCCCAATACACACATACACAAATGCATCTCAGCCTGACAACTTCAGTGGAGGAATGACATTCTCCTTCCCTCTCTCAATCTTGCACCTTCAGGCCAAGTTGGAAAACTGACTACTATGGTGTGTCTGTGTGGCTTACTCTTTTTGAGCACAGGAATTTGCTTCTTTATTGCTGAAGTTCTAGAGTGAGACTTTTTAAAAATTAAAAACATTAAAAAGAGACATAGGTGAGGGGTAGGAAGGGAAATAGGGGAGAGGACAGAAAGATCTTGAAAATAGGGCATGGGTAAAATGTTGGACATATCCACTTCATACTTACAATTCAGGAAATGGTCAAACATCTTGTTTACCTCTCTCTCTGGCTTTTCTTCGCAAACGCAGATTCAGGAAGGACTCATCCCGTGGTTTCTGCAAGCGTGCTGATGACTAAAAAGGCCAATCCGAGATAAACAAATCCGGTTGCAGAAAGCACAGCTGAGGGTCTCCTTGGGTGATGTTTCTGGGTTGTGATTCTTTCTGCGTTGTCGTTTCTCTTCAAGACTTGTTCGGTGTGAGTTCTCAAATAAGGCTGCCGCATTGTGGATAGTGCGTCTCCATGCCTCCCAATGTGAGGCCAGGGCGGACCATTGTTGGTGATCAATTTGGCCGAGCCTGAGATGTTGTTTCAGGGAGTCCCTGTATCGCTTTTTTGGAGCGCCCCTCTTACGCTGACCCGTGGCGAGTTCACCGTACTATTTTGGGGAGGCGATGGTCCCCCATCCTAGAAACATGCCCTGCTCAGCGCAGCTGTGTTTTCAATATCATGGCCTCAGTGCTGGTGATCCCTGCTCGCTCAAGGACAGCAACATTCATCACATAGTCAGTCCAGTGTATATTTAGGATTGTGCATATACAGCGCTGATGGAAGCATTCGAGGAGTCGTAAGTGGTGGCGATAGGTGACCCATGTTTCAGACACATAAAGGAGAATAGACAGTACAATGGCTCTATACACACTGATTTTGTGCTTCGCCTCAGGTGTTTATTATTCCAGTGTTTATTACTCAGGTGTTTATTACTCTTTTGTAAAGTCTTGTTTGCAATACTGTGGAAAAGGAAGGGAAATAATATGAAGCATCACATGATTGGCAAAACATTATTTGGATTTTCTTTTAAAAGTGGGATGTTTAGCAACAACGACCACCATGTCTTGATATATTTACCCTATCCTGAAAAGCCCCAGCATTGAGAAAACCCCATGTACAAAATGCTGCCGAGCACTCGGAATTCTCTTCATTAAAAATAAAAGGTGAACATTTAAGTAAAGTCCTGTGAAGGAACACAAATTTGTGTGATGTTGCTTGGGGATGAGGCCAATAGTCCTTTTGAAAACAGAAAAGCAGACCCAGAAAAGTTATTGAACTCCATACCTAATGATAAGACTGACTACAGTGCAAACATGTTAAGCTGAGAATACTGTGGTCCCAGCCTCATCTCACAAATCTATGGGAGACCTTGATTAGAGCTCAGTTTCTGTAGACTAGGTCTGTTAATTCCCCCAATTGTCTTTGCCAACCTCATTAAAAACTGCATCCTCTCTTCCCATCATGCTAGTATCAAAAGGAGCATTGGATTCAGGGCATTAGACAGGATTTGAACAGAATTTAATTATACTTGCAGAGGAAAGACAGTGGAAGAGATAATAGCTTTAACTCTTTTGTTGCTCAATCATATTAGGGATGTGTCTCTCTCAGAGATGTTCTCTGCTTAAGAAAGGGACAGTTAGCTTCACACAAGACAGGGTAGATTGGATCTCAAGGGAAGTCACTTTTCTGTTGCTAATGGAGTTGAACTGTTATTGCCTGTCTTCTATTGTCTTTTGCCCTGGGTCCCTGCATGGCCAAAAAGGAGAATGGCCTTTGCCTGTACCAATATCCTTATAGACCAGTGGTTCTCAAACTGTGGGCACAACCCTGGAGGAGGGGCATGATAGTTGCTCAAGAGGGAGTGTGCCATAAATTTTTTGAACATTAAATTATTTGTGTCCCTCTGTCCTAGGACAGCTTAAGGCAGCGGCAAGGCCTGGGCTCCAGGTATACCTTCTTCCTGCTTCAGCTGCGGTGCTTCTGCTCTTTCTGTTTGGTGGCTGGCATGTTCCCTGTATATGGCAGAGCAAGAAGAACGGATGCCTCATGCCCAGGGCTTCCCACCCCCCCAGGGGTGACACAACATCCAAATGGGTCACAGAGGTAAAACATTTGAGAACCACTGCTCTAGACCATCTGAACTGACAACAGAAATAACATCTGAGACAAAATTTAGGCCTGTGACTCTAACATCATCAGTTTTCTTAACCTCTATGATTTTTTTACATCTTTACCTGATGAAGAAGCCAGTGAAATGTTGAAAACGTGCATGATGTATTTTCTGCATTTTGGTTGGTCAATAAAGGTATCACTGTTTATGGATTGTACATGTGTGCGTGTGTGCCTTTATGGATTTCTTCCTAGAACACCCTTCAGTATAATCTCTCAGGACCAAGTATAATCAGTAATAAAATTATAATAAAAGGATAAAAGCAAATGAACAAAAAGCACAGAAGTAGCAGCTTTAAAGCTTTAAACTCCTGCAAAGCTATGGCTGCTGACACACTGTAGAAACTACCCAATTTGACACTGTGTTAATTGCCATGGCTCAATGCTATGGGATTCTGAGGTTTGTAGTTTTGTGATATAGTTAGCCTTCTCTGTCAGAGAGCTCTGGTGCCACAACAAACTATACATCCCATAATTCCATCAGATGGAGCCATGATAAAGTGGTGTCAAACTGCATTATTTCTGCAGCATGTCAGTAGCGCTAAACTCAATTGGTTTTGACATTGGGCTTATTTGCATTCACATGCAGTTCTCAAAGAACTGGAGTTACTCATATCAGAGCAAAACTGACACATGAAAAGTACTCCTGCATTGCCCTAGAAAGGAACGCTGTCTGTTTTTGTTTGAATTAAGGGGGGGAAAGCAAATTAACCAAGGGCCAAGGAATGCAATTCCCTTCTTGTTTGGTGATCTCTTGCTTTTTCTCTGCAGTTGTAGAGAGCTTTGTGTCGAACCAGAAACAACAGCAGCGGGCAACCTTCCGCCTCCGGAAGGGCTTGGAATGTATCTCCCCATTTTTCACCAGTGTGGAAGAAACTCCTCAGGTGATCCAGACAAAGATCGATGGACAGGTGCCCAGATGGCTCAAGGGCAAGCTACTGAGAAATGGGCCAGGGAAGTTTGAGTTTGGAAAAGATAAGTAAGGCTTATCTGTTCTGTTGTTGTTGCTGCTGTTGTTCTATGCACTGCTGACAATTCTGTAGTTCAAATAAGGACTGTAGCTCATTATGGTTCCAGCCCATGGAAGCTATATCCACAGACATTGTAAGCCCACACATCGATTTGTCCTGTCATCCTCATTTCAGTGTCAGAGAAAGTTGGGAAAGTTGCTCTGTTGTCTGTAATTCCCAGAATCCCCCAGCCAGTCTGGCCACTGATCATGTTGGCTGAGGAATTCTTGGAGTTCCAGTCTAGAGAAGTAATGTTTCCATGCTCTAGTTCATTGTATTCTAAGAAGAAAGGACCATATTTTGTAAAACTCATTTGGCTGGCCAGTTTATTCTGAGTTATTATGTATGATTAGCTATGCATTAGTTACATTAGTTAGTTAGTTAGTTATACCCTGCTCTTCAGTGATAAGAGCAGCTTACAAATTGTTTTTAAGCAATAGCAATTTACACATCTACACTGCATTAAACTGTTTCCAATGTGTGTTAGCTAATTAATTTTCTTCAGTGAGCTCAAGGTGATATAAATGACTCTTCTCCCCAGTTTGTCTTCACAACAACCATGGGAGGTAGGTCAGGCTCAGAGGGTGCCATGTAGTGAATGTCAGTGAGAAGCTGAACTTGGATTTCCCAAGTCCCAATCCAACACTCTTAACTGTTACACCACACTCTTAACTGTCGCCTTGAACCTGTCAAGCCACAAATGACAGAGGTTGTCTGTAGAACACCAGGCCAACCTTGTCCTTAAGGCAGAGGAAATTTAGCTGCTTCCTCCCCTTTGATAACTCAAGCTACGGGTGATTAGAAGGAAGACAAGTCTGTGTCCTGGAAACAAATACCATTACAATCATCATTCTTGCTTCCTTTCTTTAGATTTTTTTTTTTAAATTTATGGAATTTTTATTTCAATGGCTGGTGAAAGTGATTTTTCTTCTTTTTGCCTGGATGAGAGGGAGAAAAAGGAGAACAGTATCTTTACCAGAGCTCTCCTCCAGAATGTAGCATGGCCCATACTGTTACTTTCACAGGTTATTTTATGTTAGCATCTTCTTGATCGCGTAGATTCTGTGTATGCTTTTCAGTGTCTTTGGGCTCATCTATAAGCGCATGTCCTGGCTGCAGAGCTGGCTCGTTCTTCCCCTGTTACCTGTGTCAAACAGGCTGGAGTCCAAACAGGCATGCCAGCCTGTCACTGCAGCCACCTCTGCCACTTTGTTCGCTGTCTTGGAAGTCAGGGAGGGGGTCCATAATGTGTGACTGAGGCCCCCTGCATGCGACCAGCCTTCGTCACATGCTGCAGGACTCCTTACCTGCCTTCTGGGAGAGCCAGGGAGATGGTGGCGGCAGCGAGGGTCAGCATGCCATACAGGCTCTGTGGACACGAAGGGCCCAATCTGTTGTTTGCCACCTATAATGGGGTAATCCAGATATTTTTAAAAAATTGTTTATTGGTCCCTACTTTGCCTCCACCCCCCCATAGCCCCGTATCTGCCCCGGGACTGCCTGGGGGCAGAACAGGGCAAATGCCCTGCATCGTATGGATTGCAGGACTCTGAGACAGAGGCAAGACGGGATATTTAGCCTGTGTAGACAAGTCCTTTGACAAGCTGATTGGGTGCGCTTGAAGCTACTAGGATTTGAGTTTGAGAAAAGGAAAGGAAAGGTGGGGGTTAAAATTCCATGCCCCTTTCTTCTCCTTTGACTGAGTGTTTCTTCTTCAATGGAAGGTATAACCACTGGTTTGATGGCATGGCTCTATTGCACCAGTTTGAGATTGAGGATGGGATTGTGAAGTACAGGAGCAAATTCCTAAGGAGTGATTCCTATGTGACAAATAGCAAGAACAACCGGATCATGATCTCTGAATTTGGAACCATGGCACTGCCAGACCCTTGCAAGACCATTTTTGAGCGCTTCATGTCAAGGTTTGAAGTGCCAAGTAAGTATCTTCCTTGGCTCTGCTCCATCTACCCCACGTCCTTTAATGCTGGTGTTTCTCATTGTACATGGGATGGGTTTCATGACAAAGCTGAATGGACCTGGACTGTACTTACATTACTTGTTCTTGTACTTGTTAATTGCTTGTTCATATATATATTTTAAATTGCAAACAAGGAATCATGTTTAAAAACACCGATGCACAAATAGGAAATAAAGCTGTACATAACGGAAAGAAATCATGTTTAAAAACACCAATGCACAAATAGAAAACAAAGCTGTACATAATGGAAATAAAAAGTGTTAGGAGTGCAAAAACAAAAAAATAGACCATCATCTTGACCACCAACTACACTAAAGAACATGGTAGACCATCTCAAGATCTTCTGTAGTTTTCTGGAGAGGTGCTTCTCCCAGTCCTGTCAATATTTGAGAGAGAGAGAGAGAGAGAGAGAGAGAGAGAGAGAGACTGATTGAAAGCCACCTTTCAAGATAAATCCTCCCAAAGTGACATACAACAAAACTTGAAATTAAAAAGAGATGTCTGGTGGGAACTTTGGAGAACACCTTCTTAGTGCCTGCTTTGAGGTTTTGCTATTTCCTCTATAAGGAGATTATCATAAACATCAAAAACCTTGTCATAAGATTGCGACGAGAACAGGAACTAGTGAGATTATCAGATGACAATGTCCTTCAGAATCCCAGGGGCACAGTGCGGTTGTGAGTAAAGCATCCCTTTTTATTGGAAGCTTGTCCCCATCAATAAAAAAGAGAAGCCTCCGTGGCAGTGCTATGCCCTGGGAACTGCTGAGGATGTGGGTGTCTGATAATGTCTCCCTTCCTGTTCTCCTCCCGTTCTTCGAATGTGGTTTGGGACACTTTTTTTGCTGCATTCCATCATGTCTGATAATCTCCTGAGAAAGACCAATTTAGTTCCCTCTCTGATGACTGTCTACTGACAGGTAAAGATTCCCCTGCCCCTCATTTAGTTAGGTCTTTGGGCTGTACAATAGATTATTTGTTTTGGTGCTCACATTTGCTAACAGTCAGAATGAGGGCAAACAAGTTGAGACTAGAGAGAAAGAGAGAGAGAGAGAGAGAGAGAGATGGTTGGTAGGTAGTTCATCCCTGTGAGCAAATGGCATCCAGCCTGTTCTAGATGGGGTTACATTCTGACTAAAGGATCAGGATGTTTCAATCTCGGGATGTTTGTTGATCCAGCACTGCCATTAGAGTCTCAAGGGATCTCTGTGTTTCAGTGTACTTTGATATGCCAGCTGAAAACTTAGTCACACTTAACTATGATTACATGCCATTTAAATGATTGCAATGTTCGTGGTCGTTAGGTGAGAGGGCTGTTTCAGTGGTGGTACCACGACATGGAAGAGCATCCGCAGAGAGGCTTGCCTGACTCTGTCTTTTTTGGCACCAGCTGAAGTGTGTGTGGTTTTTTAAAAAAATATTCATTCAAGTCTTTTAAAGAACATTTTAAAAAAGTGTTTGTCTCTCAGTATCAAATTCTGTATTTTTAATTGAGTTTTAAAAATCAAGCATTTCTGTTGTTTTAGGCTGTATTTTAATGTTGCTTTATTTGTGAGCAGCACAATACTTTTTGTTATGGGCTAGCTATATAAATGGAGTAATAGACTTAATGCATGAGGGAAGGAAAGCAGCAGTGCAGCCTGATAATAGTGCCTCCTGTCCTGCCTTACTGCATGACGTCGGTGTGCTTCAGTTGTTCTTCTTTTCCGGTCCTGTGAGAGATGGTGGTAAACACAAGTCTTTTTTTCTAACGGATTTTTCAGTTATGGGAAAGGAATGGAAGAACAGCTGTAGACTGCCAAAGTCATGCACTAAGGCAGGATGGGAGGTGCTATTTTCAGTCTGCACTGCTGCTTCCCTTCTCTCATGTGATAAGCCTCTAATTTACAGCCACCTTGAGCTCCTTGGAGGAAAGGGAAAATATAAATGTAGAATAACCAGTAATAAGAAAAAAAGCAATAATACAAATACATAAATAAAATGTATTGTTTTGAGCATCTGTGGACAGGTTCTCATGATAAGAGAGTGGAAGGATATAAATAATGGCTGCCATCCTCTATCACAATGTATATTGCATAACTTAAGTATATGTACCTGTCTAGCAGAGACACTAAGAAACCCTGTTAGTAATTTGCAAAGATGTGTAATGGGACACTGGCAAGATTGTCTCAGTGCACATCAGCACTCCCTAGCTGGTGTCCCAACGCACAACAAGAATAATGTGCCTCAGTCCCAATGTGCATCAGCCCCAATGCACATTGGTCCCATTATGCATCGGTCCCAAAGTGTATCAATCACTGTGCTGGCTCTCTTATGTAGTAACATAACAGCAGCTCTTTACTGGCTGTGAATGTTATGGAATGGCCCAATTCTAATTCCCATACAAGAAAGTTCATTTACGAAGATATAAATGGCCAACAGGGTTCCGGCCTTAATAAATGGATATGTGGAGTATCTGGATCTCACAGACTCCTTGATGTTTTGTTTTCTGCTGGGCATCCACAGGTGGCTGAAGAGCCAGGGAACAGTTACACCTCAGGTTTCTTCTGAATTAGTTCTGTCTGAGACTGCTGAGAGTTTCATTATTCAGCTAGAAGAAAATCAGTTGTTGCGGCATGGATAATAATGTAAGAGGAGATTATCTGTATTTCATTGGCATAGAGTCAAAAGAGCAACTCTGCCTTTAATGCCAATTAAAATACTTAGGGAAGGTGCCAGCATCCCTCTTGGCCCCAGATATAGACATTTAAAGCACAACAGGTTCAGATGAGAACAGTTTGTCTCTCTGTGCCATGCCAAAGAGCCTCGGGCTTTTGCAAGGAGAAATTTTTCTCTATGCTACTCCAATAAATTTGAGGTTTTCTACACCACATTCCATTCCCAAGCTGACCTGAGCCAGGCTGTTTTTTTGTTTTTGTTTTATCTGCTTTGTCACAGAATCAACAGACAACTGCAACGTGAACTATGTGGTCTACAAAGGCGACTATTATGTCAGCACAGAGACCAACCTAATGCACAAGGTGGATCTGGAAACTCTTGAAACAAAGGAGAAGGTAAAGGAACAGACAAAGGAGCCTTAGATCCAGTCAGTTGGTTTGCTCATCTAGTCCAGACAGAGGTGTTTCAGGTGCTCCTGGCACTGCTACCTGATCCTTTGGAGATGCCGGGGACTGAACTTGGGACTTTTTTGCACATCTCTTTTCCTCTCAGTTCTAGCTCCTCCAGGTTCAGAGAAGGTATGATTCTGAACACCAGTTGCTGGCAAACACAAGCAGGATGGGCTACTTACTGTAAGCTTCCTATAGGTCTCTGGTTACCCCCTGTGGGAAACAGGATGCTGGATGAGATGATCCTTTGCCTGATCTTGCAGGACTTTTCTTGTGGCCATGATAGCTGTATAGAACCTTTATATCTGGAGGTGTTGTGTCACTGAGATTCAACATCTGGGCACCACCAGCAGGAGAGGGCTATAATTATATATGATTCGCTTGTGGGCATCCCAAAGGCATCTGACAGACCCCTGTACAAAACAGGGCAATCTAGAATGCAGAGTTGGTACAGGGAGGTTAAGGTCTCAGCAGGGTGAAGCTGGAAGGGTGAAGCATGGCCGAGGGGAGGGAAGGTTCTATGAGTGTGTTGTAGCAATGGCAGGTGCTTTCCATGTCAGAGAGGCTGTTCCAGGTAGTCGTCTGAGCTCTAAAGGAACTCCCTAAGGTACTGAATTCCATGTGTGAAAATAGGTTCAGCAACTTGGATAAATCCTTTGAAGTTTGGGCTCAAACCTGGAATGCATTTATTCCCCCAATGACAAGGGAGCCGCCAGCTGTCACTGGTTGTGCACTTAGTTTCAGTGCACAATGGAAATCAGATGTACTGAAGAGGAAGAGGCCGGCTTATTGTGAGGCTTGACTTTCATGAGTGAGGCATAGACTGGTGTACACACATGCAGCAAAACTGTATAGGGACAAATTGTGTTGAAATCTGTGGTGGCAGAATGGACTCCCCCAGTTCAGAATGTAGACAAGAAATCATATTTTTGCCTCTTCCCTATGTCAGTAGCCCACTGAAAGAAGAAAGCTAGCAAGCAGGATGAAATACTCCCATATGACTCCCATCCATCATGCTATTTTTAAAAAAAATATATTTACCTGACTGTTTTCAGGAAGATTTTTTTTAACATAAAGAAGCATCCAGGAAAAGAAAATCTTACATTTTGAGTCCATACTTTCCCCTGGCACTCTTACCATCTTGTTCCTATCACAGTTTTCACCATGTGCAGATAAATGAACAATATAAACTCTGCAGCACATTCAGCTGTTCAGAGGATGAATGGCCCACTTCCTGAAATTTTATTATGAAAGATGTCCACTTAGTGGTGTCCACAGCTAGCTGCAAAGACAGCATTACACCTCCTGTTTATGTCAGGGCTGGAAAAGATATTGCTAAATGAACAATCTCCATTCAGATCCTGAACAGAGAAACATCTTTCACTTGCAGGTCAATTGGGGAAAATATATTGCAGTGAATGGAGCGACTGCCCACCCTCACTATGACCCAGATGGGACAGCGTACAACATGGGCAACTCGTATGGGAAGCACGGTGAGGATCAGATGGCTCAGGGAGAGACACATCCACATCTCCAATATAATTGTTAGATGCACACATTACTTTTTTTTTTTAAAGTCTATGTTCATTAGAGATATGAAATGGCTTATTCATGCCACTGAAAACCATTTGTCCCTCCGTGTTTCAGCTTGCTGTGCTACCTATATAGCTTGAATACAAGTGCCCACTTGGTGAAGTTCAGTGACTCCAATAACTCATATTACCACTCCATATTAGGGAAATGCAAATGGCAGTTTACTCCAAGGGGAAAATCCCCATGTTGTTAAATTGCATCCATAGAGAAGTCAACGGAAGGCTCTTGGCCACACTGAATGTGTTGATAGCACCATCATCCTAGTTTATGCCAAGCTTTTAACTCTAACAAAAGTTTTAGTTCTTTAACAAAATATGTCCATCTACTTCTGCTAATCTAGGTCCTGAGCTACTTGAGGAATGCGTTACTCCCACCAATCATTGCTTGTATACTGCTGTCTTTTGGCCTTTACATATTATATGAATGCTTATACATTTATATCAAATTAGTCAGATTCTGAGGAGAGATCCAGGGCCATCTAACTGCTAGACTGTAGAAAGGGTGATAAATTCAGTAATCTGAGATTGTTAGACTTGAATAAACCACTTTTTGATACAAGTAATTGTTTAAATGTATAGATACAGATCTCATTCTTTCTCTTTAAAAATAAATAAAAATGGAACAGTATCCAAATGAAAAATGATATGAGCAGAATAAAAAAAATACAAAATAAGTCACACAGTCCCAATATTCTCTCAATATATACAAGCAGTAGAAAAATAAAACAATATCCTTCACTCACTAAAATAAGTTCCACTTGCTCAAAAGTGGGGAGGTAGGCAGAAAAAGTCAGAAAGAAAGCCAAGAAGGTTGGAACAGAAGAAGAAAGGAAGGAAGGAAGAAGTTAGTTCCCTGTTTCCCCCCCACAAAGTCTTCTCTGTTCTTATCAGAGGCTGTATTGTGAAGTATTATCTCCTTCCTGGAATCTAGCATTCTGCGTGTCTTTATGTCTGCTTATCGCATTCTGAATTAAAGCGTCAGGGCAGCTGGACAGTTCTGCTTTCTGTGCTGCCTTACCACATGACATTGTGATTCTTCCAGTGTTCTGTCATTCAGGTCCTGTGAGAGACTGAGGTAAAACCGTGGCTTTTTACTAACAGATAAGTAAGACACAGTTTTACCTTGGTCTCCCACAAGACCTGAACAGAAGAATGATGACATCATGCAGTAGGGCAGCATGGAAGATGGGACCTTCTGGCTGCCCTGACACTTCAGTTCAATGTGTGATAATCCTCTAAGTCTCTCAGGCAGCAATTAACCAAGTAAGACTGTGTTCTTGCCATCTTTGAGCTGTATGCATAATTTGTTAATAAGCAAGTATAAAAGCCACAGGGCAAAATGGACAAAGTGGTTAATCCTGACATCCACTTAGGTCAATGTCTTCTTGAATTAATGTGATTATTCATCATAGTGAATTAAATTAATTTGTCACTCGTGTTACATGTAGGAGTCCATTTAGGTGATCATTTCGTGCATCTATAGATTGTGGCTACTGAAAACATATGCCATAATGTATTCCATCTATGTCACAAGATCTTTTATGGTTTTTTTTGTGTAACTAACACAACAACATTCTAGGGGGGAAAACAGTCTCTTAAGCGTACGCCTATAAAATAGGAAATTACCCCTGTGGTAAGTTGAAGAATCGTGCTTACATTGCCCTTTATGCATTAAAATATAATGTCTTTTCCCAACACATGTCAATCTGCATCATAAAAATATTTCACTTGGGGTGACTCTTTTATAAGTGTTACTTACAGGATCGCAGCAGCTGTATGAGAGTCTATGTTTTGCAGAGAGCTATGGCATGTTATGGAGAACAAATTGTCCTTTCCCTTATTTCCTGTTTTGATGCAAGTTTCATCAATTTGTTTTTCAACAGCTCCCTCTTTAAGAAACCAATTGAAACAAGAAGGCAGATAAATCAATAGGAATTCCTTTCCTTGTATTTTCCAATCTTGTCATTTGTTATGTATCTTTCAGCAATGGTACTCATTAATTTAAAATGCTTGGCAGCCTAAACTCAAGACATTGTGTTGTGTCAGAAATGATTTTCAAGGAGAGAGTGCCTTTACAACTCATGTCTGTGAACATTTTGTTTATTAGTTACAGTCAGGCCAGGCTGACCGTACTGTATTGAACTAATTGAGGGATTAATTCAAGAGTCTAGGTTCAGTGGGAATAGAACCTCTTGGATCCTACCCCAACAACCTTACAACTACACCAGAATGGCTCTCTGGAGCTGCCCTGTATTGTACTAGAAAAAAGGTCAATTTAGACCAGAGTAGCTGCTCTCAAGCTCTTAGGAAAAAGTTGATTGCAGCCTGGATACTCAGGTATCCTAGCTTGAGATTCAGAGGACTGAATGTAGGATGCTCTCAGCATTCAAAGCATGTCACTGGGTTGCACTCTTCCCTCTGTTTTGTCCCCTAAATATAAAGTCTCCTTTTCTTAAATTATCAGTTCTTATGGGTCATAGCACTGCAATCTTGCCCATGTTTTCCCCCAGAACTAAATCCTGCTGTCTTCAATAAAGTTTGCTCCCTAGTAAGTGCATTTAAGAATGCAAAGAGGTTGTGCCTGGTACAAGCTAGGGAGAGAATAATATATTTTAAACAAATATTTGTGGTATTACTGAAATTATATCAAATTTGCAACAAAGAGTATTGGAAATGTGAAACCTCCCAAACTGTAAATTGTCGAAGCCAACCATTTGCTCCAGTCCCCCATCCCCACTCAGCTGTTTCTTGAGTTTGGTCGTCTTTCATTGTTACGTATTTCTCTCTGCCCTTAAGCCGCTTGTCTTCTGTTTATAATGCTGGTTACATGAAAATGGCAGGCAAAGTTGCCTGACTGCTCTTATTATATAAAATGTTCGGAGCAACCACAGGGGAAAAAAAGCACAGAAGTCTGGAAAGGTAGAATTTCATTTCACATTCTTCTTTCTCCTAAAGTCTGCAGAATTGGTTTTTGCATTTGATCCTGCTCCTTCTGTTACATATGAATCAAGAATGTCTCAGCATGGGCATTTTTCTAAGGGAGCTAAACTACAGCTTTATTCCTTGGCTTCACTGTCCCAAAGGGATTCCCACTCCACCACTTTGCAAGGCACAATATGAGCTGCTGCTGAAATCCAGAGTACCTGGTGCAATTGTAGCCTGCTTTTTGCACAGGGGCCAAGAAAAAGAGAGCATACAGTTTGCCTTCCCATAAAGCCTTTCTAACTTTTGACATATTGGTGGTCATGCTTCCCCCTTTCTCCTATATCAAACAAATAAGAGTGACAGAAGGCATTCATCCCCAAACTCGGTTATTAAACACAAAAGCTGCTTTAGGTCATTTCTAGAGAGGCCAGTCCTGTTAACAGGAAGGGAGCTCACCCCAGACCCATCCACAGCTTAACTGCGGGCAGGATCATTCCTGATGGGTGTGCTTTCTCTCTTCCAGGCTCCAACTATAACATCATTTGCATCCCACCACAGACACCTGGTTCTGATGACTCTAGCCTGCAGGGTGCAAAAGTGGTGTGCACTATTGAGCCAGAGGATCGGATGAAGCCCTCTTATTACCACAGCTTTGGTGAGCACCAGCATCCTTTGGAATGGACTTGGTTCTAAGAAGGAAGATCTAGCCAGACAAAGAGATGGTACTTTCTAATCTGGGCTCTTTCACACTACGCAATTATAGCACTACTAGCCATACCCGGCATAACATATGCCGTAAAAAAACCTCCAACCCCCACCCCATGACAACCCTGTAAGGTAAGCTGGTGGATTTTTAAATTCCTCCTCCCCCTTCTCAGCATCCCACACTTTCCCCAGAATTGCTGAGGGTGACTCACTCTGTTGCCCTGCAGTTGCCATCATCACCAGTTGACTATTTGGGTCCCAATCTGGGCCACAGATTGAGTGGCAGGAGTGGATTGTGAGTTGATGTGGGTGGTGATTGGTTGGGTATGTTTCCTGAGCAGCCAATCAGAACACTGGGAAAGGCAACATACCCAAGAGTTTTATATATATAGATGATTCCACTTTAACTGCCATGGCTGCATCCTGATGGAATCCTGGGATTTGCAGTTTAGGGAGAAGTAGTTAGAATTCTCTGCCAGAGAGCTCCCCTAGTGCCACACTAAACTACAAACCCCAGGATTCCATAGGATGCAGCCATGGCAGCTAAAGCAGAATCATAGTGCTATAGATGAGTAGTGTGAAAGGGCCCAATATTTGTGTATGTCTGTTCCAGTGCTCTGTTCATACTCCCCCTCCTATAGCTAATTGTGGCTTTCGCTCCTCTCCGTATTCTATGATATGGAATTAATACAAGGACTTTTTTTTAAATGATAACTATATTCTGAGCTGTGTCAGGTTTGATTTCCCAATATGTTATGGTGGTTCCAACATTAGCAAGGGTGGTGAAAGTGCTCTGAGTTTTTGTTTAAACATTAAAGGTGTCACCCAGAGTGTGGCACCTTATAGCCCAAACAAGTTCCCCACCTTGCATAGCTCCTTCCAACTTTAGACTAAAACCCAAAGCAGAACCACCCCACCCACTGAGCTTGGCACCAGGAGTCTTGCCTGTGCCTTAAAAAACAGTAGCGTTGCACTAATGGCATCTACTCTTGGGGCATAGTTCTCTGCTTTTCTGTTCTTTTGAAAACAAATACAGTTGGTCCTCCATATCCATGGATTCTGCATCCACAGATTCGATCAACCATAGTTTGAAAATATTCAACAACAAAAAATTCCAAAAAGCAAACTTTGATTTTGCCATCAAAGGGACATATAAGGGACATATTTTACTACACCATTGTATATAATGGGGCTTGAGCATCCATGGATTTTGGTATCCACAGGGGGTCCTGAAACCAAAAACCAGTGAATACCAAGGGTCCGCTGTAGAACTGTAAGGAAAATCCAGGATGACAATGATTGGATGATGGTGATAATGTGATGCCCGGGAGAAACTGAGCGAATAAAGCTTGGCAATGCCTAAATGGAAAGGAAGAACCCCTAATAAAATATATTTTATTCAGGGTATTACATAGGGGCCACTGGATATCATAATATTCTTTTGCCAGAAACTATTAAGAGAGTGGAAGAAAAGCAGAAACAGGTTAGCAAAAGATGTTGGTAAGGGCCCATCATGCAAAATAAGGTGACAAGGCGTGGAACTGTTTTATTATTATCGAACAGGCTGATGTGTAAGCCTTATCATCTCTTGCTTCTAGGAATGAGCAAAAACTATATCATCTTTATTGAACAGCCCCTCAAAATGACCCTGTGGAAGTTTATGGCAGCCAAGGCACTCGGTAGGTCCTTTTTGGATGGGATTAGCTGGGAGCCTCAGCATAGCACCCGCTTCCATGTAGTGAACAAGCTCACAGGGCAGGTAAGTCTTCTCCCTTCACCAGCTCATGATCTGTAGCCTTCTGCATTGCCTGCTGTGGAGCCCAGAGATCCAGCCACAGAGCCTGTAGAGGCTGCATTTCTGGATCACGACTCCCAGACTCACCCAGCCAGCCTGGCCCCACTGGGGTGGAGGGGGGGCTTTGGGAGTCCAAATACATCGCTTCTCCAAGCTCTGCCTGGCTAAAGCTGCTCTTTGATAACATGTGTAACAACATTGCTCAGCAGCCAAGAACATCACCCTCTTTGTTGCTGAAGGAAATGAGATCTTATCCCAGCATTTATTTATGATGCTTCTTAGTTCTTATAAGTGTGAGATTTTCACACTCAGCCTTCCATCTTTTTGAGTACCTACCCAACTTGTGGGGGAAATTAGCTAACACACATTGGAAACTGCTTAATGCAGTGTAGATGTGTAAGTTGCTATTGCTTAAAAACAATTTCTAAGCCACTCTGATAGCCTTGTGGCTGAAGAGTGGGGCATGTATAAACAAACAAACAAACTTTTTGCAGGCTGTACCATAAACAACTGGTAAAGACGCTTCTTGCCTTCCTGTCCAGCTTGTGAATTTCCAGAGGCTTCTGGCCACCCATTGGAAAGAATATCAGCAAGGGTGGAACTTGGGGCTAATCCAGGATGGCAGCTCTATGCTCTTAAACTCTCACTGTGTATTGCTTTTGGAGTCTCTCCTGCCTCAGAGATAATATGATTTTAGTTAATTGGCAGCCAGCTTTCCTAAAGCTGATCTCTTACCAGAGTGCTGAGCTGTGCAATCCCTGTTGAAGTCTGCACATGAGACAAAAACGGGAATCATTTTGGGTTACTTGGTGGTATGACTCTTGGTGGAAATTGTGGGACCAGATTTTTAATGCTATGAATTTTTAACTATGTTTAAGTATTTCTAGTCACCTTGAGTCCCAAATTGGAAAAAAAGGCAGGATATCATCATCATCATCATCATCATCTTAGGATATTCAATGTGAAGTCGAAGTCTCACAGCCGGTATTCATAGGTTTTCTGTGGGGTTTTTTCCAGGATGTGAGGCCATGTTCTGGAAGAGTTTATTCCTGATGTTTCACCTGCATCTATGGCTGGCATCTTCAGAGAATGGTTGGATAGGAGTGTGTGTGAATTCCTCCCCACCATTCTCTGAAGATGCCAGCCACAGATGCAGGTGAAATGTCAGGAATAAACTCTTCCAGAACATGGCCTCACAGCCTGAAAAAAGGCCACAGAAAACCTATATTAGGATAGATGAGAGAAAGGGATACAACTTGAAAAATTTCCTGTTAAAACATCCCTAACCCCCCCCTAAACACTGAAATTGTATTTTTTTCTGTCCAGAAAAGTAACTTAGCCTTGACACTTTTTGATAATTTTGAAATGTAACTTTGTTATTCTCCCATTCCCAACCCACTCAAAAACATTGTTACCATTGGATTATACAATTATGCTTTGCAAGGCAAGCTTAAAAGTAATGTTTTAAGTAATATCATTACCTATAATAAGGTTACAGTAGTTACTTGTAACTCATAAGCTCTGCTTGCGAAGCATCATTGTATAACCTTGGCAACTATAAGGAGCTTAAGTAGTACTTTAACCATGTGTGTTCTTTGCATAGGTGTTGCCCAGGCAGTACTGCAGCAAAGCCCTGTTGTCCTTCCATCAAATCAATGCCTTTGAAGATCAAGGCTGTATTGTCCTTGATCTCTGCTGTCAGGATGATGGGAAAGCGATAGATATTTACCGCCTGCAGAACCTCCACAAGGCAGGGGAAGCCCTGGACCAGGTAAAATCTGCCCCGGAGTTAATGTTGTATGTCGGGCCTGACCAAAGAGTGTTTGTGGGGAGGGAACAAATGAAAGGGGAGCTTCTTTGGGCTGTGTGTGTCTGTTGTATTCTGGACGTATAAGTCACAGCAATGGTGGTTGGTAGCTTCCATGTCAGTGGGGTGGTGAATCCACTCCAAATTTTGGACAGCTTTCAAGGAGCTATCCATGGTGCTGAATCTATTTCAGAAAAGAAGGTCTGGCACCTTGGATAACTCTTTGAGAGTCTGGACTGGATTCACTGCCCCACTGAGAAGGAAGCTATCAGCCACCACCATTGTTGTTGTTGTTGTTGTTGTTGTTGTTGTTATTATTATTATTATTTTATATAGTGCCATCAATTTGCATGGTGCTTTACAAGTACAACAACCAAAAACAGCAGGTCCTGTCAGAGGCATACAATCTAAAATATATATGTATACCCATACACACTGAGGGAAGGAATAATGAAATATAAAATTATACAATATAATAATAAAACAAATTATCTAAATAAAATACAAAAAATATAACATAAAGCAAACTAACCAATACATATAATCAAATACAGGTTGCTCCCTATTTCTGTGGGAGTTTGGTTCCTGCACTTACTGAGGATAATAGCAAACCCTATTAAAAGAAAGGACTTCTGGTACAAACATACCATAGAGTTGCATTGGAGGCCCTAGCAATTCCTAGAGAGGACACCTCTCTAGGCATTTTCCAGCAAGATTCTATGGTATGTGTCCCTATTTTTCCAGTCACAGATAACTGAAACCATGGATATTGGTTTGGCAGATACAGGTGTGTGTGAGAGACCTGTATATAAAATTATGAAACAATATTAAACTAACATTCCAAAGCTTTAGTTAAAAAAAAATAAAGTTTTAAATTCAGATTTTAAAAATAGCAAGGGAAGGAGTAGTCCACAAAGGTTCAGGGAGGAGAGTCACACTTTGTCACTTGCCAGAATTTACACACAACGATGAGAGCAGGCAAATTAGTGTACCTCATCCTGCTCTTTCCCTAAAATCTTGCACAAAGTTTACATTCTTGGGTATCATCCTTGGGGAAGATTCCATTACTCTCTAATGTTTTGAAAGGACATAGGTCAGTGATGATGCATCTGTTTTGGATGCAAAAAGGTGCAGAATTTAACTCTCTTTTCTCCAGGGGTGGGGAAAACTTAGGTTTGCAATCCAAAGAATGTTCTGCATCTTGTATTGTTTAAAGCTTTGTTACTTTTAGTTTTATATCAGTTATTCACAGACAAAATTTCCATTCAAGTATCAAGGTACATTTGGAGCAATTTAAAATCCTGAGATCATATCAAACAATGCATTCCATTAAAGTACCATAATAATGCATGGCAACGTTTGCTCTGCTAATGGCATTAATGCTGTACTTATTTACTCAGATATCAATCAGATTTTGAGAGCCAACATGATGTAGTGGTTTGAGTGTTGGGCTGTGACTCTAAGACCAGGATTTGAGTTCCCATTTGGCCATGGAAACCCACTGGGTGACCTTGGGCAAGTCACACTCTCTCAGCCTCAGAGAAAGGCAAAGGTAACCTCACTCTGAACAAATATTGCCAAGAAAATGCCATGATAGGTTCACCTTAAGGTCGCTATAAGTTGGAAATGACTTGAAGGCACACAGCAACAATGTCAGTTTTAATAGACAGCTTATTGAATTGTATTTTAACGTTTTTATTATCAGGTTTTTATTTGTATTTTCTTTTACTCTCCACTGTAGTCTGCTTTGAGTCCTTTGTTGTGAGAAAGGCAGGATATGAATCTAACAAATCAATAAATAAGGCCCACTTTGTTTAATATGGTTTAGTTGCAAGTAACATACTATGCCTAGCAATAAGCTCTTTACACTTGCTTCTCCTACTCCTGCTGCCTAGAAATTGGGGAAGAGAGTTTGTAAGGTATCCATTTGGGACAAGAAGAGTTATTTGTCCATGTGACTGAGACGTAGGTGGGACTCTGAATAGGAAGGAGCCCAGATGGGGAGCTAGAGAAAGGATATTTTTCTCTCATGGTTTGTTCTTAAACTCTCACTGCACTGCAGAGTGCAGTTCTTCCTTTTGCTCCAATTTGTTTTGTTCCTTTTGCAGGTGTATAATTCAACAGCAACACCATATCCACGGCGTTTTGTTCTGCCCCTCAACATAGATGACAAGAAACCTGTGGGAGAGAATCTCAGTCCTTTGACCTACACATCAGCAACAGCTGTGAAAGAGACTGATGGGAAGGTATGTGCTCCATGCTCCATGAATAAATGGAGCGGGCAGCTGTAGGGGGGCTGGGGGACATTTCTCCCCCAAACCTCATATGAACTGCACCCCCACTCTCATGGCATGTGGAAATGCCTCCTTGTTTGGTTGTATGCTGGCCAAAATGAGAACTGGAAGTGACATTCTATTGCTTCTAGTTCATCACCATCATCAAGCTCATGGCTTCTAGTTGCCATTTTGGCAGGGATACAACTGAGTGGGAGCCAGTGTGGTGTAGCGGTCTGTTGGACCAGGTCTTATGGAGACCAGGGTTTAAATCCTTGTTTGACTATGGAGACCCACTGGGTGACCTTGGGCAAGTCCCACTCGCTCAGTCTTAGGCTGCATCTACACTGTACACAGCTTGACACAAGGTACCAATTCCTTTTCCAGATCTGGTGCACGTATGAAAGTCTGCATGATGAGAACCTTGAGAAAGCTGGAGGCCTGGAATTCCCCCAGATCAATTATGCTCATTGCAATGGGAAGAAATACCGTTACTTCTATGGCTGTGGCTTTGGGCACATGGTTGGAGACTCCTTGATCAAGATGGACCTAAAAACCAAGGAGATGAAGGTGAAAGGATGCAGGGCTTCTCTTGGGGGAAGGGGGGCTGTTTGTTTTTACCTAGGCTGGATGCGGAAGGTGGATTCCAGCCTTTAAAAACCACTAGAAAACATTATTCTTCTGTTCCTTTGGGTTTTTTCTTTCTTTCTTTTTTGCTAGATTTGGAAAGAGAATGGGATGTATCCCTCTGAGCCTGTGTTTGTGCCTGAACCTAACTCTGCTACAGAAGACAGCGGAGTCATTTTGTCTGTAGTGCTCACACCCAAGCAGGTAATTTAGCCCTTACAAGTGGTAGAGTCCATGGGCTTCTCCAGAAGAGGCAAACGTTGCTGAAGGTTGTGGTATTTGTTACTGTAGTTCTCGGGTGTTTTATATATATATATATATATATATATATATATATATATATATATATCTCCAGACAGTGGCCAGATTCTTGTTGGGGACTTGTGTCTGTATAAGTGAACTTATGTCTGTAGGAGTTAGAATTGGGCAGTTCCATAAGATCCACATCTAGTAAGGGCCTGCTTTTATGGGACTATGTAGGGGAGCCAACAAAGGGCTTCTCTACACTGGGGGTAAAAAATCCAATTGAAATTCGGACTTCTTTGGCTTACAGCTGCACCATATGAAATTCAGACTATTCTGGCCCTGATTTAAGTGCCACACCTTGGCCAAAGCCTGAATCAGATTCATCTGGATTTTTACCACTGGCATGCAGTTGCTTGCTCGGACCTCAGAAAGATTGATTGCACCAGGGCTCTGCCTTTTTGGCATGTGGCTGCCCCAGAATGGAAGGCTCTACCTTTCTGGTGCCCTGAGGTCAGAATGAGTGGCTGCACCTATCAGGCAGCAATTGGCCTGCCTCTCCACCCTGCATCCCAAATCCACTGCAGAGCCTTTATTCACTCTACAGTTTTCTCTGGAGTTTCTAGCAAACTCTGGAGAAAACTGCAAGTTTTCCAAATTAAGTTGTTATTCCCCAAGTCTCATGTGGATAGGGTTGTATGTCGTGTGGCATCATCAGGCCAGATTCAGGAAGGATTTGAGGGTTTTCACTAGTGTAGACAAGGCCAAAGTGACCAATGCGCATTGGGACTGATCCACCACAAGGTGATGTATGATGGGACCCAAGGCACATCGGATCCATTGTACACTGGGATACCAGCTACGGAGTGCTGATTCACATTGGGACACTCTCGCTTGTGTTCTTTTACACAGCTTCGCAATTTACTAGCAGCATTTCAGAGCACCTCTGCTATGTAATTAAGCATACACAAAGTTACGTAACGTCGAGTGTGATAGAGGAAACCAGCCAATATTTTTGCTGTCCTGTACAATTTTCAGGGAACGCCTACATACCTTAAAGGCACCAGATCCTGTCTGATCTTGAGAAGCTAAGTAGGGTCAGCCATGGTTAGTACTTGGATGGGAGACCACCAACAAATCCCAGGTGCTGTAGGCTCTGTTTCAGAGGAACTAACTGGCAAAGCCACCTCTGAGGATTCCTGGCTTAAGAACAACCTGTGAAATTCACGGGGTTGCCATAAGTCAACAGGTGACTTGAAGGCACATGGACATGTGCGTGCATACACACACACACACACACACACACACACACTATTTTTTGGCAATTTTCAACACCACACCAGCTCCAACATTTTATTGCTATGCTCAAATGAGTTTCCTTTTAATTATGAGACATGGCAGAAGAGTAAAATATACATTGCTCCTCCTCCTCCCTGTCTCCATATTTCTCTCTCTCTCTTTAAAAATAAATTGTTCTCAACTTACAGTGCTAAAGTGCATCACTGAAATGACACTGTTGTACTGTAGCTCTACAACCTGATGGGAAAAAAATCTGAGAAATTTCTGCTTCAAACCATAAGTTGTTACTGTTGTTGTGTGATCGGCAGACCCATCACAGGCTTTTCTGAAAGCTGAGAGTGTGTGACTTGCCCAAGGTCATCCAGGGTTTTCATGGCCAAGTGGGGATTTGAATCCTCGTCTCCAGGATTGTAGTCCAACACTCAAACCACTATGCCAACCTTGTCCCAGTTTTTAAAAAACTAAAAACCTTTGAAAGACCCCTGGTATAGATCCAAGCGATCACCCCCAACACCCCCCAACATGAGTGGGGAATGAGTGGACCTGGAGGTGACAACAACCAGCAAACCCTGAGGAGCTGTATCATGAGACTTCATGCATGCCTCTTAAGACAAATCTCGAAAATCAATTCTAGGGATGCTGAAACCAAGTTGTATCCTGCCCTCTAGCGAATATGGGTGTGAAATGCAGCACAGGCTGCGGTGTTTTGCTTCGAAACGTTATGGCCGCATATATGTGTAGTTGCTGCACTCTCATATTCCATCTTCCTAACTGAATAGCCCAAAGAGCATGTTAGTGAGATCTCCATGTGAAAGTAATGCTGTGCCTCTATATTACTGTTTGACCGTGACTTTGTCCTTGTTTCAGAATCATGGTACTTTCCTGCTTATTCTGGATGCTCAGAATTTCACTGAATTGGGACGGGCAGAAGTTCCAGTACAGGTCCCTTATGGATTTCATGGCATCTTTGTCTCACATTAGCAGATGTTCTGTTAATTAGTTAGTTACCAAAACTGGAAAATGGAAAAATCTGCTCCATGATGCTTTATGACTGAAATGTCTCTTTTGCAATCTTGGGCAAGCCACTGGATCTTACCATGGTTTGATTTCCTTGTATGTCTAGTGGTGTCCTAAAAGCTATCTTAATCTATAGAAATGTTGCAAGGCAAAGTTATGTAGATGTCTGTGACAGGTATTGCTAATAAAAGACATAGATATTGCACAAATAGAAATAATTTGTTTAAAGGAGGCACTAAGGATGCTAAACTTTAAGCTAACTTTTATAGCACATCTTATTGTTTATTTTTGTATTGATGATCTATTTTACAGCTTAATTATGTACATGAAATTGAAGCCCTTTGGGCATGTCTATATATATTTTTAAAGAAATCTTTGCAATACTAACAAACATGTTTTAAATTTGTTTGCATTAGGGATGGGAGAAGTGATTGGCCAAAAATAAAAGATGTCCTTATCTTTATTCACTGTTTCCCCTCATAACACTCACTTATATCTTTAGGAGCTAACAGGAGGAAAGAAAATCTCCTTTTCTCAAGACATAGCATGCTAAGAATGAGGACAGCATCTATGTCTGTCTTGAGACTCTGGTTTATGATGTAGGGTGACCAGGGACTGCATCCATTTGGTGTGGCATCCACTTGGTTATGGTTGTCCTCCTAGCTGTTTCCACACATCAGGAAACTCATCCTTTTAAAAAAAAACAGAACTGTAATACAAACACCAGAGATGTGAATGGTTCTTGGTCTATCTCTTCCACAATTTGAGTATTTTGATACCTCTTTCGCTGCCATGGCTACATCCAACAGAATCCTAGGATTTGTAGTATGGTGAGGCCTTAGAGCTTTTGGGCAGAGAATTCTCAATACCTCATGAAATGAAGTACTGTATTCCCGAATTCCATAGGATTTAACATGGCAGTTAAAGTGGAGTCAGTGCTGTAATTCTGGTCTCCAGATGCTTACCAATGTATCGGACATGGGAGCCCACTGCTGTTTCGCACACTTTTGCTGTAACTTTTGTCGTGGCTGGGTGCTATTTTATCAACTTGTTTATTTTTTAAAAGCGACCTTTTAATTAGTGCCAATATAGTTTTCTTAAAATTAGCAAAATAGCGATTAAAGAAGAGGTATTGTGACTCCATAATTTTTAAAAAGCAATAAAAATAACCACCCATTTCATCTCTGCTTGTCCTCATTTTAGCAATGTTTTTCTCATCTAAATAAAAGGCTCTATAAAAAAGCATTAAACTCTCTTTTTTCTTTCTTTTTTTAATCAGCTATAGCTACTACATTTCATAGGCAACAATTAAATACTTATATGTTGTTGTTGTTGTTGTTGTTGCATGCCTTCACATCGTTTCTGACTTATGGACACTCTATGGCGAACCTATCACAGGATTTTCTGAAGCTGAGAGTTTGTGACTTTCCCAAGGTTAATTTTAAATTGCTGTTTAAATTTACATTACATTTCTAAGCTAAAAAGCCTTAGCACAATGAAGATGAAAACTTCCATCAATGATTTTTCTGCTTCCCACTACCTGTTCTGGGCTTAAGAACAGCTGCATGGATTTTCCAAAACCCCACCTTTCACCTCCCTTCCCCAAACTCTTCTTTTGCTTTTCCTCCCTCTCTTATCATTTCATCTCCTTACTTCCTTCTTTAGTTTAAGGATTCTCACATGGATCCCGGAAAGAATTCCAGAAAGCTGTCCAGTTTCTCAGGACAGGTTAGGGGTCTTTATTTCGTAACCAGTGCAGATAACTGGAGGAGCATCTGGACACAAAGGCTAGAATCCAGTTGGTGCCTGATGCATGTATTATTTCCCTGACAGAAACATTTTTGTCTGATGCATCTGCATCCGGTTCAAGGTTGCAAAGCACAGTTGCGCATGCAGTGCGTTGCACATAATGTGTGGGTGTACATGCCTATTTGGTTGCGCATTTGGTTGCATGTTTGGGGTCTTAGTTCAGTTGCATAATATTGCCATTCAGCAGAAAGGTTACACAGCACATTAAGGGCTTTATCGCACCAAGGAAAGGGAAGTGGCAGCAAAGCCCAAGAACAGCATGTCCCCCCTTGCCTTATTGCATGACGTCTGCGTGCTTCTATTGTGCTTCCGTTATGGTCCCATGGGAGACAGTGGTAACAGTAAGTCTTTTTGCTAATTAGAAAAATCTAGTTAGACACCTTTACCACTATCTCCCATGGGACTGGAATGGGAGAACAGCTGAAGCATGCCGACGTCGTGTGATACAACAAGGCGGGACACGCTGGTTTTGGTCTGTGCTTCCGCTTCCCTTCCCTTATGCCATGAGCCCTAAGTGTGTAACTCTGTGTAAGAGTTTTATGCTACACCATCTTGATATTGGACCTTGGCCAAATCTCCTTCCCAGCTGTCCTCCCTACTTGTTTTACATTTTATTTTACTTTGGAATTTACTAAACTGTCATACTCTAAACACAAATTAAAATAAACTAGTGCTTGTCTCCATCTCAAAATAATAATAATAATAAAAGTGCAAAAAGGCTAGGAAGTTTAGTGCCAGTGGCATAAGTGCAACAGTGAATTTCCCCCCGGGTCCACAGACTTTCCAAAAGGACTCTCAAACAGAGAACTTGGCAGAGCAGACACAGTCGTAGGAGGTGGTGACAGATTTTTTAGAAAGCTCTCTTTGGTCACCTGCAGGGAGCATGGGCACTGTGCATGCTGGTGGGAAAGCTGATGCAGCTGGTGCATCTCCCCTGTAGATGACGCTGATCTCGTCTGTTTCATAGAGTTTTATTTTATGAAGGCTCTTCCCGGACAAGCGCTTCTGGAGGTTTTCCCAGATGAACACAGCAAGATTCTCGGTTGTACTGGAGGTGGGACAGAGACACAGAGAGAACATTAGGCTTCTTGCTTGTGATTTATAGCACCCCCAAGGCTGTATTCCACCACATATACCCTCCAACTATTCTGAACTGGAAGAATAATGGAATAATGGAAGCCATTATGCCCTATGAAGAGCATCATAGAGAGCTGGAAATGTTTAGTCTGGAGAAGAGAAAGTCGAGAGGGGACATGATAGCCATGTTTAAATACTTGAAGGGATGTCATACTGACGGTGGAGCAAGCTTGTTTTCTGCTGCTCCAGAGACAAGGAACATGGAGCAATGGATTCAAACTACAGGAAAAGAGATTCCACCTAAACATTAGGAAGAAATGCCTGACAGGAAGAGCTGTTTGGCAGTGGAATGTGCTGCCTCGAAGTGTGGTGGGGTCTCCTTCTTTGGAGGCTTTTAAACAGAGGCTGGATGGCCATCTGTCGGGAATGATTTTACTTTGTACTCCTGCATAGCAGGGGGTTGGACTAGATGGCCCTTGGGGTCTCTTCCAACTCTATGACTCTATGATTTGCCAGGGACAGTCCCAATTAATCCCCTCTTGACCCTCTTTTTCAACTGCTTTTAAAATGTTCCAGCTTCTCTCTCCTCCCGCCACCATCCCCACTTCATCCTTGCTCACTTCTGCCATTGCTGCAAACTGGGTTCGAAGTGCAAAACTAGTTTGTATTCAATTAATTCAGAGTGGGGAGAGGAAGGGGTGGACCCTTGCCCTTCCCAGGAGTCTCAGGCAAAAGCAAACTGCTGCAACCTCTCATAGCTTGTTTGTTCTTCCTCATTAACAACGTTTGCCATCTTGACCACACTTGGATGTGGCTTGGCCACATGTGTCCTGGTTTACATCTGGGAAATGTTGGAGGGTATGCCCCAAGACTATTTTAAAGGTATTTGCCACTTCAGACTCCATAGACTGCCCTTGTTTCTGGCAAAAAAGGGGGTGCATTCCCTCTCTTGGGAACCTTGAGGAGAGATAATTCACCTTCTTAAAAGGCTGAAAGACTACCTGTACTGTTTAATATTAAAAAATAAAATAAAATAAGCAAACTGTTTTTCAAAACCAGAAGTGGACTTCCAGCCATTTCCTGTTTGGTTGTGGGGGTATTTTTGGCACGGGGGCAGAAAATTAGATGTTCAACCTACCACAGTTGTTTAGATACGTAGGTAAGTCATATTTCTAGACCTTTTGAGCAAGCAGGGATCACCAGCATTGAGGCCATGATATTGAGAACACAGCTGTGCTGAGCAGGGCATATTTCTAGGATGGAGGACCATCGCCTCCCCAAAATAGTACTCTCCGGTGAACTCGCCATGGGTCAGCGTAAGAGGGGCGCTCCAAAAAAAGCGATACAAAGACTCCCTGAAACAACATCTCAGGCTCGGCCAAATTGATCACCAACAATGGTCCACCCTGGCCTCACTTCGGGAGGCATGGAGACACACAATCCACAATGCTGCAGCCTCATTTGAGAACTCACACCGAACAAGTCTTGAAGAGAAACGACAACGCAGAAAGAATCACAACCTGAAAACATCACCCAAGGAGACCTTCTGCTGTGCTTTCTGCAACCGGACTTGTTTATCTCGGATTGGCCTTTTTAGTCGTCAGCGCGCTTGCAGAAAGCGCGAGATGAGTCCTTCCTGAATCTTCGTTTGCGAAGAAAAGCCAGAGAGAGAGTGGGGGGGAAATATAGTACTGGATTTAATTCATATAAGCAAAGTCCTCTCCCTTCATGGCTGTTTTCTTCATGTGAGAATTCTATTGTCTTACCTTACAACATTTGCAAAATAGGGGACATCTTGATCCAAGTCTTTTTTGTCAAGAGGCTCTGTGACTGCCTCCTAGGTAGGAGCAAAAGGTAGATTAAGTTGAAGCGTGTCCAAGTAAAGGAGCAAAAAAAAGTATGACTGGGACAATGTCACTCAACAACAACAAAACAAAACAACAACAAAGCCCATAGGAAAGAACAAAAGTGTTTACAACACAATAACACACATTGGCTGCAGTCCTGTATGAGGCAGTGTAGCCAACTAGGTCTGCTAGGCAAGGCTGAGCCGTATTATATCACCACCTCAACCTAAAGAAACTGCCTCCTTGGCCATTCCATGCTTCGTGGGGAGCAGGCAGGACTGTAGAAGCATCTGGCTTTGTCCCTGTAGCCAGGTGTGAAATGATTACAGGTAGGGCCCAGTGGATGTGAGATCGATGTTGTCATTTTGCATCCAGCTACAGGGACCCTTCTGCAAGCCTGCCCAATCCTCACAAAGCCAGGGAATGGTTGTGCAGGGGGCTTCTCAGGCTGCTGAGTAAGTCCGGGGTGGGCAGCTTTGGACATTGCAGAGGGAAGTGGATAGCAACCCCTGCATTACCCAAAAAAGGAGATATACACACATAAAGGGAACTGATGCATGTGTCCATCCTTGAGTGGATGCCAGCCGCTGCCTTGGTATTGACATATGTAAGCCTAAGTTGCTGAACAGCCATATTCAGCAGGCACTGGTGAAAGCAGAGTTGTACATGTGGACCATTGAGTAAAACAGTACCTTCCTCTGTGCATTGTGCATTGCACAATGGGGCCCATACCTGAACATGTGTTGTGCATTGTTGCATAGTGCTAGCCTCCCCCAGTGGATGTTTATGACACACTATGGCAATGTAGGATTCCAACCATTAAAACCTCCACATGTTAAAACAGATTATAGCCATATACCCCTATACAGTATATTAAAACAATGGTTGTGAACTTGCATTGGGAGATGCAGCTATGAGATGAAGCTACCATAGTCTCCCTGTTAAGACTCGCCCCCAAACTCACCTTTTCTCAGCTGCAACCCCCCCCCCCCAAACTCAGCCATTTTCTGGTTGGTGGCAGGCAGAGGGAGCAGCAGACAAGTGTCCAGCTATTTTCCTATACAGGCATCCACAGGACATGCAGTGGGGGTGTCCCTTACAGGTCCCTGCAGAATATTTCATTGCTGTCCATCCAGCTACAGGGAAAGAGCTGGACACTTTATCAGCTACACCCCCTTCCCTTCCCTTCACTGACCAGACCATGACTGGGATCAGGGGAATCCAGTGGAGAAAAGGTGGGTGGATTTGGGGGGAATGTTGGTTGTTGTGAGGTCTATAGACCCCAAAAGAGTGAACTGCAATGGCATGCCTCACTTACACCATCATAATTCACCAACATGCTAGCCAATGTATTTAAATAGTAAAAGAACAACACCACATTATAAACTTCACTGAGAAGGAATGATTCAGTATCTTAAAACAGAACAAAACAAAACAGAATCAAAAAGATAGAATGGGTAACAGGTCTAGCAGTCAATTGTGTTTATTTTGGCCAAAGAAATTTTAGACTTTGATTTTAGGTTTTAAATTAGTTTTTCCTAAAACCTCTTCTCAATAAAGCAGAATTCTCAGCCAAGGCAACTTAGGGAGGCTAAATCTTACCCCAAGAAAAGTGGATAAACTATACTGGAAAATGAATGGGTAAGTTTTTGCTTGCATGTGGGGGCCTTGGGTTCTGGTTTAATGTTAGCTAAAGAACACAGAGCTATGCAGCTGCTGGAGAAGGATGGCCCCAGGACTGGGAAATGTTGGGAAATTTGACATCTCATTCAATCTGTGTAAGGAATAAGCTTTCTTATCCTCAAACAAGGGGCATCCCTTCTAATAAGGGGCACTTGGCAACCCCGTTCTGCACAGACACTTGAATTTCTAGATAATGCTTCATGACTTTGATGATGAATCCAACAGGTATAGCTCAGTTAATGAAGCATGACTTCTTTAACAGTAAATTTGTTACAAAGGCTGAAATAATATGGAAAGAATAGGGATAGGGTCCTACAGCACAAAAAAGAAGAGCAGTTCAATATATTTCAGCAAACTTTTTAACCAATATGCACATGTGAAATGAAGCAACCAGGTCAGGTCAGGTCAGCTTTACGTAAGTAAACCAAAATATTTTGAATCTGCTAGAAATCACTTGAGAGCTTCTTCCAAAATGCATCCAGGGATCATTTTCTCCTTTTCCTATGATTTCCATGCTTTAATGTTCACTAAAGAACATAGAGCTGTGCAGGGGCTGGGGAACTATGGCCCCAGAAGTGCATGAAGTTCCCTCAGTGTTGTGGGGTGGGTGGGTGAGTACAACAACAAAGGCCATAAAACAACCTTGGGGGCTGCGTGCAGATCTGGGGCTGCACCTTTCCAGCCTCTGCTCTACATAGCCTTGTAACCTTTAGTAAAGGTGAGATTTCAGAGCTGCAAACAAAACTTAGTACTTTCATATTGTTATCCAGCATTCTTTATTATGGAGGAAAAGTCTGCCAATGGCTAGTAGTCAACATGGCTATGTGCCGTCTTCAGGAGGCATTATGCCTCTGAATACCAGCTGCCAAGGGGAGAAAGAGACAGTTACAATTGTCATGTCCGATGTCCCTTTTATGTTTGCATGCTGTAAGATGCCCACTTATGAATCCCGCAAGGCTAGCATATTTACCTGCAGGTAAGCTTTCAAATCTGTCAGGTCTATCACCATCCCAGAAATGGGATCAATCTAGGGGGGAAAAATGAGCCAGCATTTCAGCAATCTATAGACAAGCAATTTGGAGAGAACATCCATTCTACTTGGGATTTCTGGTGGCTCCTGGAGGTTTCGGCAACCATCTAGGAGAAAAAGGCAGAACCTGGCAAGCTCTAGAGTCCCATGAATCGGGCAAGCCTCAGAGGTTAGAGTGAGTCTCATCAAATGAGGCATTTTTATCAGATCTCTGCAGTTAAATCTAAGGCCTTCAGCATGGCATTTCGACTGGACATGAAATGATCCGTCCAGTTCTTCCCATCTGCCTCATTACATGAACAAACAGCCTGCAATACTCTTTGATTTGATTCTCTGTAATAAGCTGCCACCAGGCAGATGGGCTTTGGAGTCCTTGCTAGCTCATCAGAAAGGGTGACACCAAAATGACTGTCTATAAAATTTTTGTGAAGTGTTTCAGCAGAAATGTATTTTTTTATTTAAAAATATCTCTGATATTGTAATTTAAAGGTGTAATTTTAATTTTGCTGGTTGTTTATGTCACTACTATTGCCATTACATCCAGTGATATATGGGAATTATGATTTACAAGTAACATTAGTACAAAAAACATTACCAAGGATCCTGTACGGTCTGGTATGAGAGGAAGTCCATGGAGGTGACACCATGAGTTACCGCATGGGGTGACACCACCCACCCTAGTGATGTCACTGAGCTCAGGCACTTGAATTTTCTTTGCTTCAACACAATATAATCCCTGGGAGTCTATCTTCCATCGGCCTCACTTGGGATTGGATGTATTTTGGGCCAGGGGCCCCATGGCCTGCCATGGGGAATTGGAATGGAACGGCTTCTCTATACTATTTGCTACCAATTAAAGCTTATTTTATAGCAGTAACATGCACCAAACAAAGTCTTGGGGAGACTTGGAATTTACTCCCAGCTCCAGAACAGAATAAGCCCCATAATGTGGAGCCTGGATCATACCAGAACCAAATGCCCCTAAGCTTTCCCCCATTGGCTCCCTCCAAGTTTTCCCCATGTTACTTACTTCTCCGCAGACTGTCACCACAACTAGAGGGAGGAACAAAAGGAGACATTATTACTATACCCTCCAACATTTCACAGGTGAATACTGGGACATATGTGGCCAAGCTAAAGAGCTCTGTGGAACCCTAAAGCTGAATACATTTATTAACAGCATCAACTTCTGAGGACAACAGTCCACTTCATCAGAGATATTTAGCGTTATCCAGAATATAAATATACAGGGTATATAATTGGGAGGACAACAGGCAGCAGAGTCAGAGGGAAACGAAATGCACAAAGTATGGGCAATGATAATTTCTTTTTTAACCTGACCATTCATGAAACTGTTGGCAGTAACACAAACAGTAAAATGAGACCGAACTAGCTATAACGTTAAAAACAATTTGAAACTTACAACTAAAAATAATAAAGAGCAGTTTAGAAGCTGGCAGAAAGATAACAAGAGGGGAGGCCATTTTAGCTCCTGGAAGGGAGTTCTAGAGCCTAGGGGCAGCCACAAAAAAGGCCCCGTCTCATGTTCCCACCAGACATGCCCGAGGAAGAAGCGGGATGGAGTGTTTCGGCACTGCAGAGGACTGCAAGGTGACAGAGTGGTGAGAACCTGGGTGGGCAGCTATGGTCCTCCAGATGTTTATAGTCTCCCTACGCATCCTACACCATTGGCTATACTGCCTGGGTCTGATGGGCATCGCAGGCCAAAGACATTTGGAGGGTCGCAGTCATTCACCTCTGAGCTAGAAGGATGGACAGAGAAAATCCAGGCCCCTAAATTCTCAATTCCTTGTTCCACTATAGGGTGGTGTTGAAAGGAAGTGGCATGGCAAAATTGTCTTGTTTCTCACCTTTATAATTGTGCCCATGCGTCTGACTGCATGGCCCAAACAGCTTCTTATTCTCTGTGTCACTCAGGGATTTGCTGGAAAGAAAAAAAGAAATGAACACACAGGACCAAGGAGTGAGCACAGGATGGAAGTCAGAAGCTCTGCTGTCCATTCTGTTATTCTTGGCTTCTCCTTGGCTTATTTGGCTCAGCAAAGAAAAAGCAGGTTTTGGGGGTTTTTTTTGAGAGGCAGAAAATGAGTGTTTCATCCCATGGCACTGGCAGCTCCCAGAATTACATTTGTATACCAGTCTTACAACAGGCCTTTAAAAGAGTTTGGCTTCATCAGTGTGGCCTGCCAGCTGCTCTGCCATTAGGAGGGAGCAACCTCTGTGAGGAACGCTGACCCGGTAGGATCTTGTATGGCACAGTCTGATAGTTAGGCAGGTGGCATTGTGCTACATCTCTTCTCGGGAACCTACCCACAGACTCATTGTTTAGCAGTTGCAGCCAGCCCCCTGCCCCGGCTATTAAATGGCTGGTGGAAAGTAGGAGAATCTGAAAAATGTCTGGCTATGTCCCAATAAGCAGGTGCAAACCAATTACTTCATTTGCTGAGATCCGCCAAGGTCCTCCAGAGGCCTCAGTGGATGGTATCATTGGCCTGCCTCTGGTTATGGGGACATAGCCAGGTGCTTCTCCAATGCCCCCCTCCACCAGCCACTGAACGGCAGGGGAGGCTGAGCAGCTAAATGGTCAGTCTGCGGGGGGGGGGGTCACTTTGGTTGTTGTGGAAGGTGAAACAGAACATCAATCGCCATCACAACCAAATCAGATATACAGAGGTGTGCGGTGTCACCCACTGTGAATTTGCAAGCGACTGTTCTGTATTCCCCAGAGAGAAACTCTGACCTTCACCAAAGCCAAGCTGGCTTCTTTTTCCTTTCCTCTTCCCCAATCCTTTCCCCACAAATTCTTTCCAAGAGTTCGAAATGCTGAAGGCTAGTCCCTACTGCAGCCATATAGGATCTCACCCAGTGTTCCTCTGCCCTCTCCCAAGGGCAGAGTAGCTGAGATGCCACATTTAATAGGCGCCACAGTGAAGGTGGTTTAATCTCTACTGTAGCCTTTGGGCTCAGAACAGCCATTTCAAGGCCAGGTCTTCCTGAAGGATATACAGACAGGGCTGTCCCAGGACACCTTGCTGCCTGAAAGCAGCATCAAATTCCAAACCCCCACCACTGAAGCCAATGTGCATATTACCTGCCAAGTTATCTTGGTACCCGAGGCATAAAACTCCCACCAGCACTTTGCTTGATACAAATACAATGGCTGAGATTCCATGTCAAGGAGACAGACTATAGCTTTATACTCACAGAGTTATATGAGGGATGCCCAAGAGCACCTCGCTAGTGATTTGCAACATTCTGCAACTCAGTGTGCAACCAAATGTGCACATGGCTCTACATGCACAATGCATGGTGTGAGTATGCACATGCAATTATGTGCAATGGGCATGCATAATGGCACCACATGCGCAGCTCTACTTCTGCAGCCTACAGCTGAGTGTCCAACCATTTCTGTATGGGATGCGACACATGCGTAAGGCACCTGTAGGATTCCAGCCAATAACAACAATAATCATAACCATTTGCTGCCCCTTCATGACATTCAAAATCAGCAGCCTCGCTGTGCCCAAAGGGAGGGCTGGACATTGGCTACACCCTCCACCAGGAGCTTCACAAGGAGGCTTGATTTCAAGTGGGGCCACCAAGAGTTGGCTTGCTTCCCAGATGAGAACAGAAGACACACAGAGGTGTCTTACAGGTAGCTTTTTTGATGTCCAATCAAAGGCTGCACTGAGGGACCCATAGACTTTACACTCATTTTGAAGCAGGAAAGACACTCAGCAAAACAGTGGACACTGAGTGAAACTGTGCTTATATTAGTGCCGTTCCCACAATCAATTTCACAAAGAGTTTGATTGAAAGTGCAAGATATCTTTAAAAGATGTAGCATTTTCCACCTGATGGGAGTTGCACCAGGACAATGCACTTGCCATAAATGGTGGCAGAAAACCAACTTGTTTTGCTTTGAGACAAGCTGTGTACAGTGTATGCATCTTGTTTCCTAGGCTAATATTTATTCATTCATTTATTTGATTTATATGCTGCCTGTCTCTCAGAATAGGACCCAATGGAACTCCCAGAATTGCTATTCACATTGTAAACAAAGCATGCATTCCTAGAAGTGCTATTCATTTTTGGGTGGGGTTTCTCTCCCCCCCCCCCAATGACTTGATTCAATTTACAAAAATGCGCCAGCTTCCAATTTTAAGAACTCTGAGCACATTTGGAGAAATGGTCAAAATTCCCTGTCCACCATGTTACAGGTGTTGGATACTAAGAACCATTCTGGAGATATTCCCTCTCCACCCCTGATTTCCACAACTGCCAGCATGGTGTAGAAGTTAGGTGAGTTAGCTAGGATTAGGGTGACCTAGGTTCAAATTCCCACTTGGCCAAGTAGGTCACAGGGCAATCTTGGCTCAGTTCCCAGCTCTCAGCCTTGCCTCCTGCAAAAAAAAGTGGGGGAAAAAGTGGGGGAGGACTGTGCACCACTCTGTGGTTGCAGAGGAGAAAGACAGGATATAAATGAAGTAAATACACATGTATGCTTGTTGTTGTTGCATGCCTTCAAGTCGTTTCTGACTTATGGTGACCCCAAAGCAACCCTATCACAGGGTTTTCTTGGCAAGATTTGTTACCCAGGGTCCTAGTCCAATACTCAAACCACTACCGCACACTGGCTCTACACACAAGCATGCCCACATACATAAATAAAGGATTAGGAAGCAAAATTACCAGGCCAGTCTGTGGGAAGCACTAAAGGTATCTATCCTGGAGAAGGTGACCATTTTCAGGGGAGATGTCTCTGCCTTAGGTTCTCCTGAAGCCTCCGGGGTCTGCATTGCATGAGCCAAGCTGAGCTGTTGTCGGTGATCAGCGACGGAGATGGAGGTACTGTTAAAACCGTTGGCTGAGGCTCTCCACAATCTGAATTAATAACCAGCTGCCCATCATGTGATCATGGCAGAGAAAAACTATATACGCCAAAATCAGAAAACCAAGACCACGGGATGGGAAGAGGAACCAATCAATTGTTCCCGGGGGAACAAAAGTTTCCTGAGAAAGCACATCTGTTTTGCTTGGTAAGGAATTATCTTTGGCATCGATGGTTGAAAGGATCCCATTCTCAGGTAGCAGCAGGCTAGGGAGAAACCTCCTTCTTCACAAGCTGAGCATGAGTCAGCAGTGTGATTGTGGAGGTTACATACAATAGAGAATGGAGTCTTGGGTGGCAGTAATGGGAGCGTAGTGTCCAGATGACAGGAAAACAATAGTTCCCCTTTGTGATGGCTAAACTAGATTGACTCCAGTTCTAGAAAACGAAAGGAACAACAGAG
Source organism: Gambelia wislizenii (assembly GCA_030847615.1). NCBI lineage: Eukaryota > Metazoa > Chordata > Lepidosauria > Squamata > Crotaphytidae > Gambelia > Gambelia wislizenii. The sequence goes on from JAUMIR010000007.1 coordinate 41,037,769, forward strand.
CACACATCCATATTGACCAGCACGGTGAGGCCCCCATAAAACCAGTCATGTGAAGAACAGTTGACAGAGCGCAGGGTCTGTGTTTTAGCCTGCAGGAGAGCAGATGAAAAGGGAGACATGGCAGTTATCTTCGACTGTTGGCAGAGATGGCACACACAGGACTGAAATGAGGGGGCAGAAATCACAAGGAAGCAGAGTTCAGTAAAACTTGTTGGGTTGTAATCCTTTTGGGGCTCTACACTTGTGTAACCAGCAAGTGGTTGGACTTTTTTTTTTAATTTTTCTTTTTAAAAACCCAGCTTGTGTAAGGAGGGCTCTGAGATCACCTTAGGCAAGTGTTCCCCCAGGTTTCACAACACTCTGTGAAACTCCTGGAATGATGCTGTGGGCACAGCTCCGCTCTTGTCCTGCTGGCTTGGATGCCTCAGTTCCTTTCACAATCCCACACATGCTATGCTGTCACCCGGATCTTGGCCTTAACAATATAGTCACCACCACCCCAGTATTCACAGAACCAACACCTGTGGTTTCATCTGTCCATGGCTAAAAAAAAACAGGGACACATACCATAGAGTCATGCTGAAAAATACTTTATTCTCTCTCTCAAAAAAGAAAATGCCTAGAGAAGTGTCCTCCCTAGGAATTGCTGGGTCCTCCAATGAAACTCTATGTATGTTTGTACCAGAAGTCCTTTATTTTAATAGAGTTTGCTATGATCCACACTTTTACTTATAAACAGTAAGTCCAGGAGTGGATACAGGGGTCGACCGGTATTATAAACCTGTTTGACACTGGAACAAATTGACTTGGGAGGTGATGGGCTTTTTCGCTGGAGGTATTTAAGCAGAGGCTGGAGGGCAAAGGAAGACCTCTCTCTATATATATACCTGCCAAAGGACCAAGGATTGTTGGAAGGGCTCTCCTCTGTGTCCCATCAGTGAGGACAACACACTGTGGGAGGCTGCAGGTGAGGGTCTCTGCTCTAGCACTTTGGTTGTGGAATATGCTCTCCCTTTGACCCAATGGGTTCTGCCGCTGGCATCATACCAGCACCAAATTCAAATATGGCTTTTTATTAAATCCCTTCAGGTCTAAGCGATTTCTTCCAAAATAAACTTATGCATTGTTTTCAACTGTGTTAACCTTTTAAACCTGTTTTAACTTGTGAAAGTATTCACGGCTTGAAAATATTCTTTAAAAAATAATAATCCAAAAAGGGAGCCATGACTCTGCAACACCTGAGCAGGGTCTCTGTACTGCATCCAAAGAAGTGGGTTTATATCCATGAAAGCTCATGGGGGGGGGACCCCGAGTTAGTCTTAAAGGTAGTGCTGCATTTCTTTTTTTCCCCCTCCTTCCCTTTTATTCTTCAAGAGACTAACATGGCTACTTCTTTGAAATCTATCTCATTCACAAGGTCACCATAAGCCAAAGTTGATTTGTTGGCAAACAACAAGAACGACTAGTCTTGCCCTGTAGAGCTTATTTCTTTACCTTGTTGGATGAATGTTCTCAGAAAAATGTCTGATTTAAATCCTCTGGTTCCAGGTCTCTATCCAATGGGTCGGAAGAGATGCAGTTGTATTGAAGAGTTGGGCTGCAGACAACAGACCTTGTGTAGATATGTGGGTGGAAGTGGAGGTTAAATACGTGCAGCAATCAGCAGGCTTCTGATATAAGGCGATGCTTGTACATTGATTACAGAAATACTGAGGGCTCATCTACACAAGGGGAAAAAATCCAAAGTATCTCATAGTATTGGCATCTTGCAGCAGCAGTGACATGTCTAAATGGTTCTTCTGGCCTTGGAAGCCCCCATAAGTCTCACATTCCTGATGGCAGCCACAAGTGATTTACTCACGTTAGTTTTTCACCACCATTAAAAAAAAATCATCCCAAGATGCGCTGGTGCAATAGAGTGATTTTACAATTTTATAGGACAGCAAAACTAAAATATTAATCCTGTTTTATTGCCTTAGTGAGTGAACGCTAAGGTAAAAATCCAACATGGTGGCAGCGGGCACTTGCCATCCTAGCTTTCACCCAGCCAATCAGCTTTGTGATTCCCTTCAAGTTTTTTATTGTTCTGAGCAAAAATGCACACCCCGTGGTTTTGGAAAAAGTACAAGGAAATCTGCGAAGGCTTTTACCCTGTTGTTTTTGCCATTTTGCCCCCCCCCCTTCCGAATAGTGTGGATTAGCGCTGGATCCTGTAAGACAGGTAGGATTCCCAGCGAATTCCATGAGGGGTATTTTCACCGTTTAAACAAGCCCTGAGAACGGAAAATTCAGGCATGGGCTGGTTGATGGTAGGATGAGATTTGATGGCAGGATGAAGTCCTGATGGAAGTTCACCAGAACTTCCTGGTTATGGCCACAATCCTCCTGGGGTGTTACACTGTTGGAACTCTTGATAACTTTCCAGGAGGATGTACTATTTAGACCCTTGTGTGAGGTGGTATCCAAGACACCATTATGTCAGCCGTTTCGTCATTTGCCTGCAGCAGTGGCGTGTGGGCACAACTCCATCCTTCCCTACTCCACAACTAGCAGTGCCATGGGAAAAGCTTCTGGAATGGCTGGGAAATTATCAGTCACACCATTGCTTCAGTCCCTTGTGGCTTTTATGCTTTGCAGGCATCAAACAGAACTATGCCTATGAGCTCCAGCTCTTGTGTTAAGACTTTTATCACTACTTATCACATTCCCCTGAGAGCCAGCGTGGTGTAGTGGTTTGAGTGTTGGACTATGACTCTGGAGACCAGGGTCTGAATCCCCTCTGCTCAGACGGGGAAACCCACTGGGTAACCTTGGAGAACTCACTCTTTCAGTCTCAGAGGAATGCAAAGACAACCCCTCTCTGAAGAAATTTTGCCAAGAAAACCTCGTGATAGATTCGCCGTAAGTCAGAAACGACTTGAAGACAAACAACAACAAAATCACAACCTCCTGGATATGGTTCACCTATAGGATACAGGATACCACAACTCAGATATGTCAACATAGCATTGGATTTGTGGGTGTGAAATCCTGTCCAGTCATCTCCAGAATCCAAGGCAATGGCCTTGGAACAAAGAGAGCCTGCTGAGCTAATTTTATGGCCATCTATTATTCTTAATTTTTTTATTTAAAAAGCAGAGGCAGTATCTCTTAACAAAAACACAAACTCATGACTACTGGTCAGAAAAATTGTATTTATTAGTTACAGTTATATTCCCCCATTCCTCAAATGAGCCTCCATTTCCTCGCAGCAACCCTGTGAGCTACGTCAGAAGAGAGTCTAACTGGTCCAGTGCCAGCTGTTGGGTCTGATGGTGCTGCAGGGACTAGAACCTGGATGTCCCAAGTCCCAGTCCAACACCACACTTAGTTCAAATAACACAGTAATAGTTACATAGCTTATTCTATGTATGTAGTCATCCTTTTAGCAGCCCTGTAAAATAGGCTGAAAATGTGGTTATCTCAAGTGTGAAGCCAAAACCAACCTGGCAGAATGCCACTTTAGAGCATTTGTGGCAGAAGCGAAATCTGAGCAGGGGTGTACTTCACAGCTAGTGCTCTTATTTAAGAGTCAAGGTGAGCAAAGTTAATGGCTCAGTGGTGGAAGGCATGGTTTACATGCATGAGGTCCCAGGTTCAACCTGTGGCATCTTCAGTCAAAATAGAGGTGGAATTGTGTGGTCCATGGGCCAATTATGGCCCACCAAGGCCCCCACAGTGCCCCTATTCACAATTGTTTTTCTGGCGCCAAAACTGAAAATTGCTCTCCCAGACGTCTCTGGGGGCACAATCCCCTAGAGTGGGTTCTCCTTGGTTCCTATGATTCTCTGGAAAAGATCACATCTAGTTCTCATTTCAAGAGAACCGGATAGTCGTTTCTGATTTTTTTGGAGAAAAAACTGGGTAGGGGTGGCCTGCGGGGGTTTGGGGGCTTGACAACGGGATGGGCATGGCCTCCAGATTACCCATGGCTCCCAGCTTTGAACCCAAAGGACCAAGGAGCGTTGAGGGAAAACGTTCGCCTAAGACCCTTAAAAAGCCAGTGGCAGTCACAGTACATTCCAGACTTACTCTGGATTTTTGCAAAGGTGTGAATCCTTTTTGGTGCTACCTAAACAAAAACAGACAAAAACGGACACAGAGTTTACATCTTCTTAACCGTCTGAACCACTGGGATACTTTCTGATTCAGAAGCAAGGAGAGAAGAAGACACTCAGAGTGCTTCTTGCAGAATGCTTCACTACCAGTCCCTTCAAAAGGTGTATTTAAGAAAGAGACGCCTTCCTATTCACCTGATGGCTACACACATCAAACCTATGCCTAATCCATTAATTACATGATTGATTGTGTTCTTTGGTTTCCCTCTACGGATCAAAGTCATCAAGAGATTCACATCTCATTTCTCTTAAGTGCTCTCCTATCCCTTGTAAACCACAACGTTCTTGTCTGTTTCGTAGACTTTGACTTTATAAAGCATCCTCTCAGGGCAGCGTTTCTGGAGGCTTTCCCAGATGAACACAGCAACATTCTCAGTAGTACTGTGAGAAAAATAGCAACAGTTAGTTATTCCACCCTTCCATTTCTGTCATCTCTGCTGAAGCTGCTTTTGCTTGCTGTGAATGCTTGCTTCTGCAGATCACTGCACTGTTGATATACCTTTTATCTTCTAGCACCACAGTCAGATGAAGTCTGTTGCTGAGAGGGAGGCTAACCCTCTTTAATTAAACATAACCGGCCAGGGTTAACCTAGCCACCGGCATTATATCATGGTGTATGATTTTATGACCTATTTCTCACTCAAGTGGGATTTCCCCCGGCCTCTTCTCATTCCCACTCAGGGTAGTGTTTCTATGTCAGTATGAGTACATAGCCCAGAATTACCAGAAAATCATCATCTTGGCAAGAAGACTCTAAGGAAACCCTCTGACTATTAAAAGATGCTTTGTCAAATTCCACATATTGCTTAGCATCGTCCATTAATCAGAAAGTTACGTTAAAAAAATATATTAAAGCAACTGTGGCTGCTTCTGAAGGGTGTGAGAGACTGCCATACTGCTGTCCTCCCATCCTACTGCTTCTGTCAAACTGGGGAGACTGCTGTGCTGCCCAGTGATAAGGAGAAAGGCTGAGGGCTGGGCAGCTGATCAGTCCCCAGCAACAGGGGGATGCTGGAGACTCAGCAGTAAGTGAGGGGAAGCAACACAGGTATAAAAGCTGAGGAGTTTAGCATGTGTATTGGACTTTTCCCCAGGCTTGGAAGACTGGTACAGAAGGAGGCCAAGGCAAGAGGGATGAGACAGCCAGCAAACCACCCAGGAGGGAACGACTTTCTTAGGGGGAGGAGGTCAAGGAAGAGCTCTCCATTGGGCTCTCACCCAGGGTTTGATCATCATCATCATCAATTTCTATAGCCCCATCAGTGTACATGGCTCCTCAAGCTCACGAGCCCCAGTTTGACAGGCTCCCTCACCCTTCTAGGGAGCTGAAGGAGACTCCTCTCTTACTAGCACAGGCTTGTCTACTATACCCAGAAAGACTGTACAGTCCCGGTCATGGAGGCAACATCTTGCTACTTCAGCTGTGGCCAGTGGTTCTCTAGGGCCTGAGGCTGCACGAGACGCACCCTTCTCCATGGGCTTGGCCATGCTGAGACTTGAGAATGGAGGAGCCTGATCCTGCTCAGACTTCCCCTCCTTCATGGAGCTGATCCTGTTGCAACCTAAAGCCCTGCAATGGGAGAGCTTGGAAGGCCTTATCACTATCCTTCCCCTGTGAATGAATGAAGAATGGAAAGGCTGGGCTTTTGAGCAGCATAATTATTTGAGGCCGTTAAGCATCTACGAAGTGGAATCCTTGGTTGTGTCTCTAAAAAGAACCCTCCCCAAGCCCAGAAGGACTGCCAAGGAATACTAGGTACTATAAGCTCTCTTTCAGAGGAAGGAATGGGCAAAACCACCAATTCTGAGAATTCCTTGCCTATGAAAACCCTAGGGATTTCAGGGGGGTCACCATAAATCGACAGGCAGCCTGAAGGCACATAGACGAGAAACTCAAAAGGACCCAGTTCCGTGTTAGGGAACAGCCCTGTTAAGGTCAATGCCTACCTGACGGTATCAGTGAAGTAGGGGACATCCTTGTCTAGATTCTTGTGGTCAAGAGGCTCCATGATGGCTTCCTGGGAGCAGAGAAGAAGGAGTTTGGGCAGCAATAACTCTGTGTGCCTGCTCTGTCTACATGATCAGCCATTCTTCACAGATTGCTTTTCATCATCTTGCCAGACACCCTTTTTTTTAGAAAGGGAAGAACCTTGAAAAGGATTCAAGACCCTCCTGTTCTCAATTCCCCAAGAGAACATTTTCTGGTGGGGATGATCCTCCTTCCCCACTTAACATCTGGGGAGACCAGCTGTTGCTCCCCTTTCCTCCCAATTTAAGTTTTGGAGGCCGTTGTGTCCCTTGACGCTTATCTTGTGTCCATCTTCAGGGAGAGGCAAACAGCCTCCAGGCAGTGTTCAGCCCCCTTATATAACTCCATTCCTCTCTTAGTTCAGCTTCTAGTTTCTACAGTGCATGAGTTCCTTGCCACAGGCATGAGGCACTGTGGCTAAGACCATACAGTTCTGCCAGTAATTACATGCTGCCAGGACTCTCAGTCCACACCCAAAGCCATTTTGGAGGTGCAGGAGATGCCTGCTCCCTCCTGTGGCCGGCTGCTGAAACACAGACAACGGCCGCTCAGATGGGTATGTGGGTGGAGGGGGGCAGCAGATCAGTAAGTAAAGAGAATGGGAGGCCATTGCAGACAGAGGTGCTGAATACCTCTGTTCACAACAACCATGAAAAGATATGCACAAGTGTAATTTGACATTTATCCTTGCATCTGTCGCCAACAGGACGCAGGCCTGTGGATCACCTTTGCCAGTCCTTAGCAAAAACACTGCCTCATTACCTCCATGTAGTCTTTTAGATCTGTGAGGTTGATCACCATCCCTGTGGTAGGATCAATCTAGAAGGCAAACACCAACAGAGCAGTCTGAAAAGCATATTCACCTGGAAAGCCCACAGTTTATCTCCAGGACTTCTGAGAAACCTGGTTAGAGTTCTCAAATGTTGCTCCGTATGCTTGTCACCATTTCCCTCAACCCCAGCTGAGAAACTCAGCAAAATACCAAGACTTACCAAAATGTTACAAAGCAAAGCCTAGAAAAACAAGTATTACCCAGGCTGGTTGTTGTCTGGAATCCAGAAATGGCATGCTGTTGCCAAAAAATCTGAACAATCATTCAAACCGTGCAAAGACCACACTTACCTCTCCGCGTACAGTTACTTCCACTATGAAACAAAATGGGGGAGGGGGGAACAGAGGAAAATACCAAGTCACAAGGTGGGCTTCATAGTAAAATAAGCAACTACAACAATGCACATAAGACACTGATTAATTTCAATAAGGAATTTGAAGGGGGGGGGGAAAACCTTATTTCAGTTCAACCTGCTATGCCCAGCTCATGAAAAATGTTGACTGAAAAGCATACGTACTTGTTGGCCAAGAGGAAGAAAAAGAGCATCTATGATTTGCTAGTATTGCTACCTCTCTGACATGTTGAATAGCCATTTCAAGTAAATTCCTCATCTGTTGCATTTAACTAAGAATGCATCAACATCCTCCCTGTTGGATGCAACAAATTATTTTGTTTTGCGGTTGGCTCATTTGTTTTTGAAAGCACTGCATTCACATAAAAGCCAGAAGGCTATTGCAAGAACTCAACTCCCAACTAAAGGCCTTTTTGTATGTGTGTATATGTGTGTGTGTGGGGGAAGCCCATGTCATGAGGGGGCATTTGATCACACGTATTGGTCAGTTTGATTTATTTTTATATTTTCTTGCCGTTTCATACTACAGTATATTGTTGTTGGGTTGGGTGTGTTTTTTTTTTTTTTTTTTGCAGTTATCTATATAATTTGTTTTGCATTTTATAGTTTTTTTTGTTTATTATTGCTTCCTTCCCTCTATGTGTGTGTTTATGTATACACTTATTTCAGATTGTACGCCTTTGGCAGGACCCAATTTGTGTGTGTGTGTGCATGTTTGTTTTAATGTGAAGCGCCATGTACATAGATGGTGCTATATAAATAAATAATAATGATAATGATAATAAAATTTGGGGTCTGTCCATCCACTCCTGGATCAGCCCTTCAAATAATTTCCTACGCCAAAAATGATGGAGACATCATTTCCACCAAGTCGTACCAGGCTATCCAAAAGGCAGCACCTTGGCTGTAGAATAGAAGAAGAGTCAAGACAGGCTGAGGAGGTCTCTGACAGCCTCTAGTTCTCCTCAGGTGAGCTGCTCCTCACCTTTGTAGTTGTGGCCATGTCCATTGGGGTTATTGCATTTCCCAAAAAGTTTCTGGTTTTCTTCATCACTCAGCAACTTGCTGTGGAACAGAAGTACATTAAAGAGCTAGTTACTGGCTGTGATCTTCACTAATATGAGAGGTAGTGGGGTCTCCTTCTCTGGATGTCTTCAAAAAGAGACTGGAAATTGCTGGGGATGCTCTAGCTGGAGACTCTGCATTGAGCAGGGGGTTGGACATGATGCATAAATAAATAGTGGGTATGTAAAACACACATAGACTTATTCACTACCATGCCAGGGGTATTTGGGGATGGTGACAGTGGATCCCAATCACCACCAATGAAAAGGGACTGTGTCATGATCCACGCTTTGGTTCTTTAACAGAGTCCTTGTGAAAATGAATATATATCTTTTGTATATCTTTTACGTTAATAGCTTGGGGTGCCGTCTACAGCCTGAGGCTTGGCGGTGTGATAAGGTACTGGCCATTCTCTGCTAAAGAGCTCTAGTCCACTCTGCTGAACTACAAATCCCAGGATTCCATGGGATGGAGCCATGGCAGATAACAACAGTGTCACTCTGTAGTGTAGATACCCTTCCTCGTCCAGAGGAGGGCAACCTTGACATAAACTTGGATCTGACCATCTTACAACCATCTTGCATTTTCTCACTGTTTCTATCATATATATATGATATATATGATAGAAACAGTGAGAAAATATATATATGAATATGAATATATATATGAATGATAGAAACAGTGAGAAAATGCAAGATGGTTGTAAGATGGTCAGGTCCAAGTTTATGTCAAGGTTGCCCTCCTCTGGACGAGGAAGGGTATCTACACTACAGAGTGACACTGTTTGTTGTTATCTGCCATGGCTCCATCCCATGGAATCCTGGGATTTATAGTTCAGCAGAGTGGACTAGAGCTCTTTAGCAGAGAATGGCCAGTACCTTATCACACCACCAACTCTCAGGCTGTAGAGGGCACCCCAAGCTATTAAAGTGGCATCACACTGGTATAACTGCCTAGTGCAGACATTCTCTAAGAGAAACCTGAAGAAGACGGTGCCATCTTTAAGTATCTGAAGAGCTTCTGTTATATGGAAGATGGAGTGAACTTATTTTCTGCTGCTCCAAAGACAGGACCTGCACTGATGCATTCAAATGCCAAGAAAGGAGATTCCAAGGAAAGGTTAGGAGGAAGAAATTCCTGAAAGTAAGAGTAACAGGCTCCCCTGGGCCCTGGTGGACTCTTCCTTCCTTTCTTGGAATTTTTGGGGGATTAGGAATTTTTTTATTGGAATAAGACCATTCTACTCAAAAATACACCTGACCGCAAAAGGCCGTAACAATAATGCAAAAATGATAATAATTGTTTTCCTCTTTTCTTACTAATACAAAAATAAAACTATCTATCCTAACACTAATATATTTTTCCTCTTAATCTAAACACACTACTGTATAATCACATTATATTTACACATTATAATTATACCTATTCGAAAAAGAAAAAATCAATAAAAGATTAATAAAAAATAATAATACAAAATAATACAAAAATAAAATAATAATAATAATAATAAAATATTTGTTTAAAATATCCTTTTATGTTATTGCTGGGGTTGTCTCACTAAACCACGGCCAAAACTTTTTCCAATGATGGTTTGGCAATTTCTCTTTTTCACTCAGAGCTAAATTTTCAATTACGTTCTTCACATAATAGGCAGAGCCTTTTACATCCTGCAGATTTTGACTTTTCACCTCCCTTTGTCTTTGGAAAACTAACCCTAACATCACATAGAGGAGGTATTTAAAGTGAGGGAAGATGGACACCTCTCAGGAGAGCCTCACCTGCGAATTCTGCACAGGCAGGGGCGCAGACTAGATGCTCTTTGGGGATTAGGAATTTTTTATTGGAATAAGATCATTCTACTGAAAAATACAGCCGACCACAAAAGGGCACAACAATAATGCAATAATAATAATAATAATAATGATAATAACAATCTTCTGCTGTGCTTTCTGCAACCGGACTTGTTTATCTCGGATTGGCCTTTTTAGTCATCAGCGTGCTTGCAGAAAGCACGGGATGAGTCCTTCCTGAATCTTCGTTTGCGAAGAAAAGCCAGATAATAATAATAATAATAATAATTTATACCCACCCCTCTGCTAAAAACAATTGGGGCGGCTTCCAACAATTAAAACTCTACAATATGGACTAAAAGCACCACCCACCCCAACAAAAAGACATTAAACACTATATAATTGTTTTCCTCTTTATTAATACAAAAATAAAACTATCTGTCCTAACACTAATACATGTTTCCTCTTAATCTAAACAGACTATTGTTATTATTATTATTAATTTTATTATTTATACCCCGCTCTTCAGCCACAAGGCTATCAGAGCGGCTTACAAATGGTTTTAAGCCATAGCTATTTAGACTATAATCACTCTTTTTTCTTTTCCAATGAACATTATATTTACACATTTACAATGATACCTGTTTGGAAAAGAAAAAAAATCAACAAAAGATTAATACAAAATAATAATACAAAATAAGACTAGATGGTCTTTGGGGGTACCTTCCTATTCTACAATGTTATGATCAAAGGAGTCCCTCTGTGCAGATGGCAGCAGGGTTTCTTCCTCATGAGGACCCCCCCCATTGCTTGTTTACTTGGCACTCTGTCCATGCTCTGACACCCAAACGCCCCCCTCCCACCACCACGCGCATGCGCACACACTCAGCTCGCCCACCACCCCACATTTGGGGAGAGCAGCCGGGGAGAGGGGGTGCTCTCTATCTCCCCCCCCAAACTCCGGTAACCGATCCCGGTCACCTGTGTAGCCGGTGGGAGGCGCTGAAGGAGACGCAACGGGAGACTTTGGCCAGGCGGGTAGGCCCGAAGGAGCGCTGAGGCAGCGCCATGGCAACGGCTCTCTTCTCGGCTCCTTAGCCGGGCCTAGCCGGACAGGCGAGACTGGGCATGCGTCCTACAGTTTGGAGCATGCGCAGTATCGGCAGGTGAAGCCTACCCTCCTCTCCCTTGCCCACCCTTTTGCCAGTAGAAAAGCGTGTCAGATTCTCAAGCAAGGAGAGGCTGGAAGGAAGAAAGCCACACAATACAAATAAATAATCCAGTTTGAAAGTTGATTATTTGCATAGCTCCTTCCTATGGAATCCTGGGACTTGTAGTTATAATAATAATAATAATAATAATAATAAAAATTTATTTCTACCCTGCCCCTCTGTTAAAAATAATTGGGGCAGCTTACAAAAATTTAAATACAAATACAGATTAAAAACCCTAAATACCACCCACCACCCACCCTCCCCCATAAAAAGATATTAAACCAATGTAAATTAAAAACAACTTATCTAAAATCACATTAAAAAAATAATAAATAGCCAGCAGATTAAAAGAGGCCAGGAGCTCCTGAGGCCGGGATCTAATTAGGAAAGGCCTGTTGAAAGAGACAGCCACAAAAATGTGATAGAATTGCACCCCATGAACCCTTATGGACATTGTGGAGCATTTCAGGGTTAAAAAATAGTTTTGAAAAAAACTGATTACTAGTTTTACAAGGTCTTGAGCCTTCTCTGATAAAGAGTGCTGGTGCCTCACCAAACTACAAATCCCAGGATTCCATAGGAAGGAGCCATGGCAAATAATCCAGTTTCAATCTGGATTATTTCTCTAGTGTGGATGCCCCCTTGGTTTTGTTTCGTGAAGTTTGGAACACAACACAAATGCTCCAGACCTGGGCCAGGATCTGAGTGAAGCCTGTACTCTTATTCTGCTCAGTAGGGTTTCCTCTTCAGTATTATCCCAAGCAGTATTGAGGTGTTTGAACCAGACCTAGGGACGAGGGCCCTTGGTGATGCCTCTATGTCTTATGCATTAAATACCAACTGCAGTTGCTCACAGATTTTCATTCAAGCACACACACAACATATTCTCCTTTTTTTGAAAAATGTAGTTTGTTGTAGCACCAAAGCTCTGACAGAGAAAGCTAAATATCTCACAAAACTACAAATCCCCAGAAGTCCATAGCATTGAGCTATGACAGTTAAAGTGATGTCAAACTGCATCATTTCTGCCGTGTGGCAGCGGCCGTAGTCTCATCAGTGGTGCTCAAGAAAGATTTGGTCGCCATTTCAATTTGCTTCTCTGCACCAAATGGTGGGTAAGCGCATCATGTGCTTTGCCTCGAGCGGCAAAAGTGTCTTGGTCCAGCCCCAAGTGAAGTGGCATTGCTTGGGGTACTTTGTGACTGATTTCCGAGAAGTTGTTTTTGCAGTATTACTGCCAAACTACACAAACAACCTGTGAAAAAGCAAGGTTTTTCCTATATCCTATTAGTAATCCCAGAGAGAGTAGACCTATTGAATCAATGAGTTTTACATGGGTGTTGACTGACTCATCAATCACCCATGGATTCAACGGACTTCCTCTACTTGGGATGACCTATAGCAGGAGTGAGAAAGAACTTTTCAGAAGGTGCTGTAGATATTTACATTTGCTGCTTCTTGTTCTAATGGTTAGGGCTTTAATTCTGTTGATAGTTTAATTATATTTTTTAACTTTCATATGACTTTTTAAAATTTTAGCTGGATCTTTTAAAACTTTTGTAAGCCACTTTGAGTCCTGGACTTGGAAAAAAAAAGTGGAATATATATATATATATATATATATATGTGTGTGTGTGTGTGTGTGTGTATTAGTCATCTTCATTATCACCATCATCATTAGCAGCATCAGCATCAGGTAGCTTTCTAGATATTGCTAGACTGCAGTGTCCAGCAGCCTTAGCCAGTCTAGATTAGGGATAAGGTTGAGGGATTCTGGGAACTGCAGTCCAACAACCTCTGGAGAGCCACATGATTCTCACACCTGCCCAATATATTTCAGGTCAATAATTCCTCATGATGAAGTGTGCCTTTTGGACTGGATGCCTTGGTGATGACCCCCCCACCTAGTATAATGAGGGTCACTGCTAACACAAGCAAAAGCCCAGCATAGAAATTGTGGATTTGAAGGGATCTACCTAGAAATCCTTCCAGAGCTACCATTCAAACCAGGATCGTTTCACAAACTCCTGTTTCTTCTTCCTCTTTCCTGGCTATGACTTCAATTGTGCCGTGTGCAGGGAAGTATATCATTAATTTATGTGCAGAAATGATGGGGAAACACCTCTTTGGCTTTAACCTGGTTTCTCACTAGACCAGCTCTCCTTCTCTCTCCCTCCAACATTTCACAGATGAAAACCAGAACACATGTGGCCAAACAATATCAGAGTATGGTCAAGATGGCAAAAGTTTTTAACGAAGAAGACAGAAGCTATGACATGCTGCAGCAGTTTGCTTTTGCCTGAGCCTACTGGGAAAGGCAAAATTCTGTCCCCTTTTCACCTCATCCCCATTGAGTTAACTGAGTGTGAATGACTTCTGGGCTTTAAACTCAGTTTGCAGTAATTGAGATGAGCTGAGGACAAAGGGGGGAAAGAGTAGGAAGAGGGAAACTGGGACATTTTAAAAGAAACTGTTAAAGTGGAAGGACAAAGAGTTTGAATTGGGATTGTCCCTGCCAAACTGGGACAGTTGGAGGCTATGGTGTAAGCCCTGAAAAACGGCCAGTGTTCTGTTTTATTCAGTACAATCTCAGCAAAATGTCTTGCATTGCCAGTGTGGCACTAACCATCTTGGCATTATGCAACTGCAACTGCCCAATTATTATCACTTGGGCCATGGATCTTAATTAAGACAGATTGGCTTATAAGGTCTTACAAACATGAGGTATGCTCTCAAGGGTGTTGAGCCATGCAGAGGCCAGGGCTTTCTGGTCACAGCTCCATGAGCAGATGGCTTTTGCCCATGCATGGATAACTTGCAACAGGGAAAGCAATTTTGCATCTCTTCATATCTCCTTGATGTACAGGCCTAAATTAGGAGTGGGCAAAGTGTGGGACCTGGTCCAAATGTGGCCCCGAGGCTCTTTTGTGGCCATTGGCAATCCCACACTGCTCCTCTCCTGGCAGAAAAGGGTGAATTTCCTAGAATCATAGAGTTAGAAGAGACCACAAAGGCCATCCAGTCCAATCCCCTGCCATGCAACCTCCTCTTCTTTTAGTCTCCAAGGAAGGGACATTCACTGTTAAAATAGCTTGCAGGTTCCTCCTGCATGGTGTAATTTTTTATTTAAAAGATTATGTTTGCAAAACCTTGTTGACATTTTTGGAACTTATGAGGGTCCCAGGGACAGAACTTTGAGCCACCAAACCTGCCATAGTTGCCCACCCCTCTGTCTGGACTCTAAATCAAGTGGTATACATTCATGTGTGAATTCACATTGCAAAAAATGACCAAACTCTTGCTGCAAGAATACTTGTGTGAGTTATGCAGATCTTTCCAATCACTCATTTTTTAAAAAAGCAACACTATGTTTCTAAGATGGTATAAAAGTACAATTTAACCTCTGTTAGGTGCAGAATACTTAGTAAACATCCTTAATAAGGGATTCTCACTTTGATCTCATAAAAAACTTTAAACATGACATAGGTAGGAAAATAGTTCTCCAAGCCATTGCTTCCCCTCTTCTTTTTTAGGGTATTTAATTTCCTTTGTATACGATAAAGTTCCTGTCGGATTCATAGACCTTGACTTTGTAGAGGCATCCAGGCGGAAGAATTTTTTCAAGGTTGTTCCAGATGTATATAGCTAAGTTCTCAGTTGTGCTGACAAAAGAACAGAGGGATGAGTGAGGAGGAAGGAAGAAGAGTCAGAAGATGAAATCAGTGTTTGGAGAAAGATAGCACTGTATGTTTGTCACAGCACAAGCTTTTCCTAACGTTTGCATCTTGCATTTAGCTTGCTTTGTTTTCTGACTGGTCCTTAGAAGGTAAATGTGAGCTTAATTTGCAAGTCTGATGGCTGAGGCATGTATTCTCTGAGGTAATCCCACTGTGGGAGGAAAAATAGCTTCACTGCAGAGAATACACATTCCTCTTAACATCTGTTTTGACCCTCAGTCAACATAGCATAGCATGTTTATGAATCTGTCTCTGTGTGCACTAGGGATGGAAAGAATACTCATTACCATTTTTTCCCTGAAGGATAATGGGTTTATGTGACATGTGACCTTTGAGAACCTCTTGTGAGATGAACAGAGTAGTGTTTTTTAAGGGGGAATTGTTCTTTGCAAAAGTACAGGTGTTTTTTCTGCACCCCCCATTTTTTTCTGCACAGGAAATGCCATTCTTGCACGCAAAAGAAGCATTCCCTGTACAGGGCCCCAGATCCTGTGGGTAAATCAATTTTCAATCATGTAGGTAAATTCCACTGATTTCTTCTTTGTGTGGCAACCTGCTTGTTTTTCTTTTTAAAATGAGGCTTGTGTCCTGCAAACAGCTTACAAAGTTATTTTTTAAAAGGAATTGATTCCCATTAGTTGTCATAGGCCAGAATCCTATTGATTATTTCCAACCAAGGTAGCTTCATTGACTCACCTGCTGAATGGGGAGTCAATGCATATGTAAATTCCATTTATTCAATGGGACTATTCTACCTTAGGCTACCTACAGTCTGTGTACTTAGTGCAGAAGACACTGGCTGATCATAGAATCATAGAATTGGAAAAGACCCCAAGGGCCATCTAGTCCAACCCCCTTCTACCATGCAGCAATACCCAATCAAAGCATTCCTGACAGAGGACCATCCAGCCTCTGTTAAAACCCCACCAAAGAAGGATGCTCCCTGACACTGATTCTTCCCAGCTACCCACCTTGTAACATTGGCAAAAAAGTCAACATCCTCATCCAGGTTTTTGTGGTCAAGGGGCTCCATTATGGCTTCCTGAAGATGAGAGAGCAAAATGGAAGTTGGAGTCTTCCCTTGCCTCCCCCACCAGACACACACACGGAAGCAAGGATTGTGAGCATCTCGCTTTGCATACCCTGCAACATTTCACAGATGAAATCTGGGACACCTGTGGCCAAGCAACATCAGAGTGTGGACAAGGTGGCAAAAGTCATGAAGAAGGAAGAACACACCAACTAGGAGAGGCTGCTACAGTTTGCTTTTGCCGGAGCCTACTGGGAAGGACAAGATTCTGCCCCTCCTCTCTCCCACCCCCAAGAGTTAATTGAGTGAAAACTACTTTTCCACTTCGACCTCAGTCTGCAGCAGTTTCACTGGAAAAAGGGGGAAAGTGAGAGAAAAACTTGAACATTAAAAAAAAAACCAGCAGAAAAAGTGGGGTAGCAGAGGATTAATCAGGATTGTTTCTGCCAAATTGGGATAGTTGGAGGCTTTGTCTCTGAAGTTTTAAACTAGGGACAAAGTGGACTTTAACTCTTTTAGAGTATGGACTAAAACTCAGAGTAGATCCACTGCTGCAATGATATTGGGGTGACCTCTTGCTAGGTCTTGGGTCCAGGTTATTTGAAGGACTGTATTTGAAGGACTGTATCAAGATTTTAATGTTTTTGATTTTCCTTGGTTTCTTCCTGGGCTGTGAGGCCGTGTTCTGGAAGAGTTTATTTCTGACATTTTGCCTGCAGGTGAAACGTCAGAAATAAATTCTACCAGAACACGGCCTCACAGCCTGGAAAAAAAACCCAAAGAAAATCTATGGATGCCAGCTGTGGAAGCTTTTGATTTCACGTTTTTGATTTTAACAGTGTAAATTGTTTGATTTGTTTATAAACTTGGTTTTTATACTTTTAATAATTTGTATTGTTTTTAACTTGGACTGTTTTAAACTCATCATTAGCTGCCTTGAGTCCCTATTTTGGGAGAAAGGCAGGATGCAAATAAAATAAATAATAAATAATAAATAAGTCATGCAGACTATCCCAGGCTCTGAGATTTCATTGCCAAAACCTGAGGCATAGTGATGATTGCTCGTGATGTTGCAGGAGGCAGGCCCGGGAGATATTACCAGGATGTAGCCCTGGTAATCTCATTAAGGCAGATAGGCTAAGCATCACTCACAGTCATACAGAGTATGCCATTCAAATTTTTAACCCCCCCCACCAAGGATAAGTAATGAGGAAAATAGATATGCACACATTTTTCAAGGCAGTGCTCTCACCCTGAGATTTCTCTCTGAGGATTGGGGAGGAAATGCCAGGCCCCAAGGTTCAAGGCCAAGCCTTAACATCTGAGAACCCTAACCCCTAGCCACCACTGGACGGCCATGGACGACCGGGACCCTGCATGAGGCAGGCCTTTGGCCTGATCCAGCATCCAAATTCTTTTGCCGACTTACCACTCAGGGTAATAAGTGGATTATTCTACAACAGGACTTCCTTCTCTCCCCACACCAGATGCTCAATGCAACAAATATCATGCCACCTCATCAAAGGTTTAATTTCTAATTACCTGCATGTATTCTTGAAGCTTGTAAATATTCATGAACATGCCACTGATAGGATCAATCTGTAAGGCAAGTATTTCTTCTTATTATTTTTAAATGCATTTATCTAATACTTATTTTAAAAGCATCTTTAGAAATATCACAAGATGTGGTGATGAAAATGTGGATTACAAAAAAATAAAACCCATGAAGGACAGATTTGTCAATAGAGATTAAGCACAGTAATTGAGACATGCCATGAAATGTTGCAACATGGATAGCATATGTTCACTGGCCCAATGCTGTCCTCCATGATACTTCATTAACATCCTTTTCCTGACCAGTTTTCAGTTCTTGTCCCCAGTAGAGCGGATCAAACTAAACAAAGGCTGAGATCCTACATTGCCTACTTGGTTATGAATGCTTAACTAGCATCTCCTGGTCCGACCCCTCCAAACCTATCTTAAAAGCCAACGGCCTCACCGAGTGATGAAGGTCTGTACTGTTGGTGATGGAGGCACATCAGGATCAAGCACCAGTGGGTTGGAAATGTTATCTTCTTGATCACCATCAGAACAGACCTCCATTGCTTGGAATGGCTGCCAGCTGTTTAGGTAGGTTGGGGAGTGGATTTATGATCGTAGCAATAATGCCACAATCGTGAATACCTAAAACAGGTCGCCCCCTGTTTATATGGCTTGGTACCCACAGTTTCACTTACCTGTGATCAGGGAAAAAAGGTCTCTCTAGGCATCTAGAGGACCATAGAGTCACTCTGGAGGTGGTCTCTCTAGGCACTGGAAGGTCCTCCATTGTGACTCTATGGTCAATCTCCACCAGAAGTTGACCACAGAGTTGCACCAGATGCCTAGAGTGGCATCCTCTCTAGGCTTTTTCTAGGTCCTCCTGTGAAGTTCTAAAATCTAATATTGCAGTTTGCCATTATATGCAGTTTCATATAACTGTGGTAAGCCTGGGAATATTATCTCCTGCACAAATGGGGGGTGGGATGATCTGTATTACTGAGTACAAAGCAATTACGGATCTGTAACTGCAATAGAGGATGACAGCCAGTATTTTAGCATAGTTTGCTTAATGAAGAGGTGATCCCACAAATGGTACAAAATGTCTGTTTGTCATAGCACAGCACATGCTTTTCCTAATGCACGCATCTTGCATTTAGTTTACTTTGTTTCATGACTGGTGATTGGAAGGTTAAACACAAATTCAGTTTGCAGGTCTGATGGCAGAAGTACATGTTCTCTGAAGAGGAAATCCTACTCTGGGAAGTAGAGTAACATTTAGTAACATTAACATTTAGTAACAGTAATATTTAGTTTGATCTTCAGTCAACATGAAACATGGTTACCAAGCAACATTAAATTCTCCCTTGGGATGTTTGAGGAGTTCTTTCCTCCTGTGAAAGCTCTCTCTCTCTCTCTCTCTCTCTCTCTCTCTCTCTCTCTATATATATATATATATATATATACAGTTGTCCCTCCACATTCACAGATTTGGCATTCACGGTTTTAAGTATTCACGGCTTGAAGATATTCTTTAAAAAATAATAATCCAAAAAGCAAACCTTGATTTTGCCATTTTATGTAAGGGACACCATTTTGCTATGCCATTGCATATAATGGGACTTGAATATTCACGGATTTTGGTATTCACAGGGGTCTTGAAACCAAATCCCAGCGAATGTGAAGGGACAACTATATATATATATATATATATATATATATATATATTGCTGGAAACCTGAATATTCCCTTATGGCTGCTGATACCTCTCTCAGGTATGGATGTGGTGCTGTTTTGGTTAAAAATGAATGGCACCCACAGCCTAAACACTGGTGATAGAGGGAATGATGGGTCTCCATGTATGGAGGCAGCGTGCTACTAGAACCTGTTCTCCTGAGAGTGAACTGGGATGTGTCAGCTGTTAAATGTTGCTGAGCAATTTAGATTTTTATAAAAGCACAAATCTATTTTTTTTAAAAAAATACATAGCCCAAACAATATGAGGCATTAAGAACCACCACAACAAATGCTTACCTTGCCACATACAGTCACTGCCACTGAAAAACAAGATGGGTGGGGAGGGGGAGAAATATTAAGTTGTTAGAATTAATAGCAGATCCATTTTTGGACCGCAAGATGGTAGCAAAGAGCCAGAAAAGCACATCTCTAGGTGTAAGTCCACCTATGCACGTGTATTGTGTGCTTTCAAGTCATTCTGAGTTCTGAGGTGGGTTGCCATTGCCTTCCTCTGAGGCTGAGAGTGTGTGACTTGCTCAAGGTTGCCCAGCACGTTTCCATGGCTGAGCGGAGATTTGAACCGTGCCTTCAAATTGCCTCTTGACTTATGAATTTCATAGGGTTTTCTTAGGTAAGGAATACCCAGAGATACTTTTGCCATTGCTTTCCACTGAAATATAGCCTGCAGCACATGGTATTCCTTTGTGGCCCCCATCCAAGTGTTAATGAGGCCTGACCCTGCTTAGCTTCCAAGATCAGATGGGATCTAGTAACTTCAGGGTATCTAGCCCCTTAATAAATGTATTAAATAAAGTAAAAGATTGATGTGAGTGGAGGGGATGGTACAAATGGTAAAGCTTTTCCTGGAGTACAGATTGCTGTACTCCGTGGGGTATATCTGTGGGGATACATTCCCAGACTTATTGCAAATACTTGAAACCATGGGTAATAATGAACCCCATAGAATCATGCTAGAGGGCCTAGGAAATGCCTAGTGCGGCTGCCTCTCTAGACATCTCCAGTGCAACTCTATGGTAACTTCTAGCAGAAGTAACCATCGAGTCATGCTGGAGGACCTAGGAAATGCCTAGAATCATAGAACTGTAGAGTTGGAAGAGACCCCAAGGGCCATCCAGTCCAACCCCATTCTGCCACGCAGGAATCATGATCAAAGCCTCCCTGACAGATGGCCATCCAGCCTCTGTTTAAAGACCTCCAAGGAAGGCGACCCCACCACGCTCCGAGGGAGTGTGTTCCACTGCCGAACAGATCTTACAAGTTTAACTTCCCTAAAACTAACCATGGAATAAATACACTGATACTATGGTACTACCATTCTGTCTACAGTGAACACTGTTCCTGTTTTGATGTATTCATCTTTGCAGCATTGCCTGTGTAATATCTTATCTGTGCTGCACCAAAGAAAGACCATATTTTTCAGACAACAGATAATTTAAACTGTGGATACTGGTCCCACACATATGGATGCGACCTGTATACAACTTCCATGTTTGAACTACAGTAGCACTCCCGTATCCGCTGATTCGCCGTCCGCTGATTCAGTTATCCACAGTTTCAGTTTCAGCACAGCTACCATACAGTCTTCCTAGAAAATGCATCCTCTCTAGCCATTTTCTAGGTCCTCCAAGGCAACTCTAGGATATTTTAAACAGGAACTCCCATTATTTTCAATGGTGTTTGCTATTATCCACGGATTTCGTTATCCATGGTGGGGCCCAGAACCAATCCCCTGTGGATAGAGGGGTCCTACAGTACTCCTTCTCCCATAAAACAACTCTCTGCACATAAAAAAGCCAGCATGTCAATCACTGCAAGACTGATGGGCAGTGAGTTTTCCACTAACCTCTTTGGTCTGTTGTGGCACAAACAGCAGGGAGGCCAAAGGCACCTTAAAGACAAATGCATTTACTAGGGCCTTAAGGCTTGTTGGATCCAATTTGTTGCAGTAGCAAGCAGGGATCACCAGTATTGAGGCCATTATATTGAGAACGCAGCTGCACTGGGCAGGGCATGTTTCTAGGATGGAGGACCATCGCCTCCCCAAAATAGTACTCTACAGTGAACTCACCACGGGTCAGCGTAAGAGGGGCGCTCCAAAAAAGCGATACATGGACTCCCTGAAACAACATCTCAGGCTCGGCCAAATTGATCACCAACAGTGGTCCACCCTGGCCTCACATCGGGAGGCATGGAGACACACTATCCACAATGCTGCAGCCTTATTTGAGAACTCATGACGAACAAGTCTTGAAGAGAAACAACAACGCAGAAAGAATCCCAACCCAAAAACATCACCCAAGGAGACCTTCTGCTGTGTTTTTTGCAACCGGACTTGTTTATCTCAGATTGGCCTTTTTAGTCATCAGCGCGCTTGCAGAAAGCGCGGGATGAGTCCTTCCTGAATCTTCATTTGCGAAGAAAAGCCAGAGAGAGAAGGCTTGTTGGATCCAATTTGTTGCAGTAGATGGACAAAGCTGCGTGCTTTATTTGGGAGGTTCTCAGACACACAAGGTGGTGGGATTGTAAATGGTGAGGTCAGAGCAGATAGAAAATGCAGAAGCTCTGTGTTGTTTACATGGTTTATGTTTTAGTTACATACTGTATTTTAATTCATCTTGTAGCCCACCTTGAGCCTTGGGGAGAGGTGGATAAAAAATACTGATGATGATGATGAAGAAGAAGAAGAAGATGACAAAGAAGAGCCTGCTCCCTACCTTTATAGTTGTGCCCGTGACTTTGGTTGCATTTCTTAAAAAGTTTCCGGTTCTCCTCATCATTCAGAGATTTGCTGGAAGACAATGGGGTGGGGATGGGAGGGTGGAGGGAAGAGAAACATCTAATGTGAATAAGCCAAGGACAAGCAAGAGAAAGCGCCTGAAAGGGACCACCACTGTTCTTTTGGCACTTAGTGGAGCAAGGTACAAAATTCCATCACAGGAGGCTGAAAGAAGTATGAGAAAAGAAACCCTTCCAGTCACAAATGAGGAGTCTGTTGCTGATGGCCAGCCATGATAAAACTGAAATGGAATCTCCTTGGTCAGAGGCAGTCTATCTTTGACTGCCAGAGGCTGTGGAACAACAGCACTGAGGTGGGTAGTGGGTGGGTTTCCATCAGGCCCTGCTTGTGTGTTTCCAAGACTGGATGCTATTTTGGATGCTGGAAAAAGTAGATTCATGGTCTGATTCAGAAAAGAAAAAAGTTTTATATCATGTTGCTGTAGCAGAGCTGGGATAATAATGAGTTAGAAGTAACATTGTCACCTGAAGGGATTCCCCCCCCCACTGCTTTCTTGTAATGAGGGCATCATTTTAGACTCATGAGCCCTTTCAAGATAACTCTCACCAACTGGTCTTTCTTGTAAGATCTTCCTCTTCCCCTCTGTCTTCCTTGCTCCTTGGGTGCATCTACATTGTAGAAATAATGCAGTTTGACACTGCTTTAAATGCCGGAGCTCCATTCTATGGAATCGTGGGGTGTGTAGTTTTACCAGCCCTCACAAAACTACAAATCCCAGGATTCTGTAGGAAGGAGCTATGGCAGTTAAAGTAGAGTCAAACTCTGTTATTTCTACAGTGTAGACGCACCCCTTTTGTCTTGTTCATGTGATAAACTGGCCAAGAGTCCTGTTGAATCATGAAACCACTGTTCCTGAGGTGGAGAGAATCTTTGGTCCTCCAGAACTTGGTAGACCACAACTGTTGGTCATGGTGGCTAGGGTTAACAGAATCCAACACAACATCTTAAGCCACAACTTCACCACCATGGTTAATCTATAGATTGTTGCTTTGCTTTTCTTAGTTTTTAGGATGAAGTGGAGGAAGGAGTGGATGGTCATTGGAGACAGGAGGATGTAGAAAGGAATAGAAGTGACTTTGAGCTTTCTTTCTACCACTGGTCATACTATTTTTGGTGGGGGGATGGGAGAGAAGGACAAGGGAAAACTGCAATGCGATAACAGATCCAGCCCTTGCTCTCCCATTTGTGGAAAGAAAGGTTGTGGATGGATCTCTTCCATGAAATGGCTTGGATACTATTAATACGAAGACCAGAATCCTGTTGTGGCTTTATGCTGGTGTAAAAGCTGTTATGCAAGTGGTTGGACTTTCTTGGAGGCCTAGGAAGACTGGGGTCTTAGTTAGCCCTGGTATGCTGGTGTGTGAACTGTCCTGAGCAGGGAGCTGGTTTGACTGTTGCACAATTGGAGAGTATACAGCTCTACCACCTGTTGAGTGATTGGTGGCACAGCCGTGCAATCCAGTAAGTTCAGCATGAACTGGATCTTGGCCTGCAGCTACTGTTCTTGATTGTCAGAGTATCCAGGACTGGTTAACAAAGTTTACTCTTTGGCTGAATGTTGGATTGTCCAAGCTCCTGCCAACCCCTTTGAATAATGGGTTAGCAGGAGGTTGGATAATGGGTGTCTGGTGGCCCTAGAATTATGCGCAATGAGTCAAGCACTAGAATTGCTCATGGTTGCCTGTGAAATAGCCCTTATTCTGTGAGATAATGCCCTTCCTCTGGTAGCTGGGAAACTCTTTGGCACTTGGTCATCTTGGCACCTATGGATCTGAAATCCTCCTTCCCTCCAAGGGTGGGTTATCAGTGGTGCCGTTGGAGTAAGGCAAATGCCCTGGGCCTTGAATGTGTAGACTGTGACTAGTGCCACATCAACACATGCACACACATGTGTTGATTTGTGATACCACCAAGAGAAAAGTCAGAAGGAAAGGCCAGCCATAGGATCACTCTTTTGGTCTGCTTTCCCCAGGGTTAGTTGCATTTACTGCTCACCCCAGCTTCCTTTTCCAGCTGTCAAGGGGATGAAGAAGTGGCTGGCATAGTGGGCTCAGTGCCTTTTAAGACTCTGGCCTCACTCATGCCAGATGAGGACAGGCAGACCTCAAGAGCATCCCCTCCCTCAAGCCTGAAAAGACTACGTTCTGGCCATAGGAAGGGTCCCCCTTGGCATGGCAGCACTGCCCAGCTTGGTCTGCTGTGGCATGAAGCTGGTGCTTCAACACTGTCACTTGCAATGGAAATCCTCTTTCTAGAATTTCATACCCTTCAACATTTCAACAGATGAAAACCATAGAATCATAGAGTTGGAAGAGACTACAAGGGCCATCCAGTCCAATCCCCAAACCCACAACCAGGGCACATGTGGCCAAGCAACATCAGAGTCTGGTCAAGATGGCAAAAGTTATTACTGAGGAAGAACAGACAAGTGCAGAGAGGCCGCAGCAGTTTGCTTTTGACTGAGTCTACTGGGAAGGGCAAGATCCCATCCCCTTCCTCTCCTCTCCCCATTGTTGAATTAAATGAGTCCAACCTATTTTTGCATTTTGAACTCAGTTTGCAGAAACTGAAATAAGCTGAGGCCAAAGAGGGAAAGTGGAAGGAAGAGAGACAAAGTGGGACATTTTAAAAGCAGCTGAAAAAATGGAAAGACAGGGGATTAATTGGGACTGTCTCTGCTAATTCAGGACAGTTGGAGGGTATGCAAATACCCCAGGTCTCTGACCACTTTCCTCCGACCTTGCCCCCACCCCTCAAAAAAACACACCCTGTGTCCTCCAAGCCTTCTTCCTCATCATTACCTGCTCAGCCTGTGGGCGGCTGCAAAGGTTTCGGTGCGCGAAAGGAAGGTCATCTTCCCAGCCGTATTCGGCTTGGTGCTGTTGGCAGTGCTCTGCATTGTTTCAAGCCGTTGGGAGTCCCAGCTGCTGCTACAAATGTAAACCCTCCCAAAGATGCCCATATAAATATACCCCACAAATTGTCATATGATCAGGGGCTAACCCAATATAAACCTCTTCCTCAAGGAGCATGATTCCTGGCCCCAACCAGGCTATATGCATTGTGGCCTTTTCTTTTTCCAGCCCGTATTTGCCACTTAATTCAGCATGTCTCCTTCTTGCTTAAGGCAAAGATTGACACAGGCTACTTTTTCAGGTTTGCAATTAGCCAAGGTCAAGGCTCATTTGTCCCTTGGAATTGAATTTGAATTGAGTTTTTTGAAGCTACAGGGGGAGTGAGGAAGGAGACAGGAGCCTGGAATCCTGTTGCGATTTTACACTAGAATAAATCGTCTTGTGCAAGCCATCACACTTTCTCAGAAGCTGTGGAAGGGTGGTGTCCTCATCATGGCTACGTGAGCCTTGTTATGTTGATGTAAATGGTTGTACAAGTCTTGGGGGTACCATTAAGGACTTTATCAGACGTGGCAAAAACCGCATCATAAGGACGCAACAAAAACACAAAGGAGGAAATTATCAGATGTCATTGTTGTTCAGCTGTTCCAGGGGCATAGCGCTGACGTGAATAAGGCATCACTTTTTATTGATGACTTAGCCCATCAATAAAAAAAAGTAATACCTTGTCCACATCAGTGGACCATTAGACTATTAGACAATTTATATTGCTAAAACTATTAAAATTTACCATTATGTTGAACTGTGCCAACATTTCTGAGATTCTGGGCCCTTTCACATTGCACAATGATTGTAGTGCTATGATTCTACGTTAGCTGCTATGACAACATCCTATGGAATCCTGGGACCTGCAGTTTAGGGAGAGGTATTTAGAATCCTCAGCCAGAGAGCTCCATTGCCTCCTCAAACTATAGATCCCAGGATTCCATTGGGTGGAGCAGATCACCCTCAGTAGGCATATTGGAAACCCAATGGGTGATGATGTTGAGTCACATACTCCTAGCCTCAGAGGAAGGCAAAGGCAACCCCCCTCTGATCAAATCTTGCCAAGAAAACCCCATGATAGGTTCATCTTAGGATCTCCATAAGTCAGAAATGACCTAAAGGCACACTACTACTACTACTACTACTACTACTACTATGATTTCATCTTCCTAGGCCTTTTGGGATGACACAGGCTAAGAATAAGATAAGAAATAAACAAAAGGGGCTTGAGGATTTCTCTTGTCAGAAATCTACCAAGAACTTATCTATCCTCACTGAGCTGCTTCTAGGCCAGGGATGTGCATCTATGTGTGTGCTTGCATGTGGGACATATAGTTTTCATTCTTATGACCCCCTGTGGCTGAAAACAGAGATTGGGTGGGTTCTCGGGAAGTTAACTGCATATCCTACAACATCAGAGTATGGTCACTGTGGCAGAAGAAGACACAAGGAAGAAGACACAAGCGAGAGATCCCACCTAAACGTTAGGAAGAACTGTCAGTAAGAGCTGATGGAGTCTCCTTCTTTGGGGGTTTTTAAACAGAGGCTGGATGGCCATCTATCTGGCATGCTTTGATTGTGTATTCCTGCATGGCAGAATGGGGTTGGACAAGATGGCCCTTGGGGTCTCTTTTAACTCTATGATTCTATGAGGAGAGGCTGCAGCAGTTTGCTTTTGCTTGAGCCTATGGGACGGGCATGATTGAGCCCCTCCTCTCCTTTCTCCACTGCTGAGTTAATAGAGAGCAAACTACTTTTGCATTTTGAACTCATTTTGTACCAATGGGAATAAGCTGAGATCAAAGGGGGTAGGTGAGAGGTGGAGAGAGAAACTGGGACATTTTTAAAGGCAGCTGAAAAAAGTGGGAGGGCAGGGGATTAATTGCCAAATTAAAGTATCCCTGCCAAATTGGGATAATTGAAGAGTATGTATCTGCCATATTTTTGAGTGGGTGCCTGGCATTTTGGGCCATTTTCTGGCAAAAGGAATCACCCCCAGTGGGCCTGTTTGGGGTCTCAGGGGCTTTGGAGGACTGTTGGGGGAATCTTATGGCCCAGAAAGTTGGGTTGTGGGGGGCTCCAGGAGGCCCAAAATCCACACTTTGCCCACCCCAGCTGTAGACCTTTTCCTTCCTAGCTCTTGGCCAGGAGGACAGGACAGGATCAGAATCCAAAATGACCCCGTTAGCAGATTAGAAAGTTGGGCCACAACTAACAAAATGAATTTCAGCAGGGAGAAATGTAGGATACTACACTTGGGCAGTAAAAAAGGAAATGCACAGATATAGGATGGGTGACACCTGGCTTGATGGCAGCATATGCTAAAGGGATCTAGGGGTCTTAGTGGACCATAAACTGAATATGAGTCAGCAGTGTGATGCACCAACTAAAAAAGCCAATGTGATTCTAGGCTGCATCAATAGGACTATAGTGCCTAGATCAAGGGAAGTAATGGTGCTATTCTATTCTGCTTTGGTCAGACCTCACCTTGAATACTGTGTCCAGTTCTGGGCACTACAATTCAAGAAGGATATTGAGAAGCTGGAACGTGTCCAGAGGAGGGCAACCAAAATGGTGGGAGGTCTGGAAGCCATGATGCCCTATGATGAGTGGCTTAGGAAGCTGGGTATGCTTAGCCTGGGGAAGAGAAGGTGAAGAGGTGATTTTAAGATAATGCTGAAGGCACATGGTCAAGTACATGAGGTGACTGAGAGGCTGGGACCAGACAGAGGCCCCATGTCCTTTGTCTGCCTTGGCGTTTCAGACATGAGGTTCCCTTCCTGCCACCCCACCCCTCATCAGCATCCGTCATGGTCCAAGAAGATACTGTCTATCCAGCCGTTTGTGCCTCATCTTGTGACAAGGTTATATCATGGCTTGAAAGCATGGCGCCATTTCAGCTGACCTAGAATAACAAGTCAGCCCTGAAATCTCTGGCGTACTCCACTGTCCCCTTAAAAAGGATGCATTTGCTGCACACCCACAGCCACCTTTATGTCTGTGGCCAACGGATTACGCTGTGGCAAATCCACTATGCTGTTTTTAAAGGCTTCACAACATGACCGAAAGCAAGCCGTTCCCTGACATTTCATCCAGTTTAGGCTGGCTAGAAATGAATGGCCTTGTGTGCATTTTTCTCAGGGGGAGCCTGCTAGTTTTTCCATCAGAGGTGGAGTTTCAGCTGTGCGTATTAATTTATTTTTTTTATTAATTTTTGGTATTTTCTTTTCCTTAAACATATTTTTTGATTACCGTTTGGACAGAGGTCTACTGGGGTAAAAGCTGTTGCTGTGTGCCTTCAAGTCGTTTCCGCCTTATGATGAACCCTAAGGTGAACTTATCAGGGGGTTTTCTTTTCTTTTTTTAAAAATGTATTTTTAATTGATTTTTAACACAAACAATTTAATTCACAATCAAAGTAATATACATTCAGAAAATAAAGAAACAAAGAGAAGGACAAGAAAGAAAAAAAGAGAGGGAGGGGGAGACATATAACTAAAACACAGTAAGGCTCTGACCCCCCCCCCCAGTCCTAAATGTAATGAAAATAATATTTAAAAAGAGAGAAAAAATATTATTCTACCATTACAGAGATGACTAAATAATCCTACTAATTACTAACAACCCTAACCACAGATTATTACATTATTGTACTTTGATCCCAGTATAACTGCCGTGGCAACATCCTAGGGAATCCTGAGGTTTGTTGTTTCATGAGGTATTCAGAATGCTCTGCTAGAGAGCTCTTCTAGTACCAAACTATAGCCACATCTGCACCACAGAAATAATCCAGTTTGACACCACTTTAACTGCCATGGCTCAATGCTATGGAATTCTGGGATTTGCAGTTTTGTGAGATATTTAGCTTTCTCTGTCACATAGTTCTGGTGCCACTCCAAACTACAAATCCCAGGATTCCATAGCATCGAGGCATGGCAGTTAAAGTGGTGTCAAACTGGATGGATTATACGCACAATCCTAAATGTACACTGGACTGACTATGTGACGAATGTTGCTGTCCTTGAGCAAGCAGGGATCGCCAGCATTGAGGCCATGATATTGAGAACACAGCTGCCCTGGGCAGGGCATGTTTCTAGGATGGAGGACCATCGCCTCCCCAAAATTCTACTCTACGGTGAACTCGCCATGGGTCAGTGTAAGAGGGGCGCTCCAAAAAAGCGATACAAGGACTCCCTGAAGCAACACCCAGGCTCAGCCAAATTGATCACCAACAATGGTCCACCCTGGCCTCACATCGGGAGGCATGGAGACACACTATCCACAATGCTGCAGCCTTATTTGAGAACTCATGCTGAACAAGTCTTGAAGAGAAATGCCAACGCAGAAAAAATCACAACCCAGAAACATCACCCAAGGAGACCTTCTGCTGTGCTTTCTGCAACCGGACTTGTTTATCTCAGATTGGCCTTTTTAGTCATCAGCGCGCTTGCAGAAAGCGCGGGATGAGTCCTTCCTGAATCTTCGTTTGCGAAGAAAAGCCAGAGATCAGATAGTTCTGGTGCCACTCCAAACTACAAATCCCAAGATTCCATAGCATTGAGGCATGGCAGTTAAAGTGGTGTCGAACTGGATGGATTATTTCTGCAGTGCAGATGCGGCCTACCATTCCAAATATTCCCATTGGACACAGCCATGGCAGTCAAAGTGGGGATTACAATAAGTCCTGTGATTGTGACGTGTGAAAGAGAGGATACAGGAGATGCTGTATAGTCATCATGACTAGTAGCCGGTGATGACCCTAACCTCCATGAATTTATTCTAGTTCCCTTTCAAAGCCATCCAAGTTAGCGGCCATCACTGCATCCTGTGTCAGGGGGTTCCCTGCAGGTTATCTATGGCCATGAACTGAGTCTTTCCCTCAGTTTTCTAGACCCTCAGGCCCTTGAAACACTAGACTCCATAATGCTTCACTGTTTGGATAGATGCTCTGTGTTGTAAAGTGAATAAAAGAGTGCATTTATTCAGTAGAAATGTTTGGTTTTTGCAGAGGGTTGGCTCAGCTCTTGCTTCTGGATGTCTCATTAACAGCTTTCAGGAAAGTGATGGAGAAGTGACAAAAAAGGAGGCATTTAATGAAAAGGCGGCTGGATTTTCAGATCGCTGGAGGCCCATTAAGAAAGATGGATAGGCAGGTCTGCAAATGTACCTTCTTAATTGCTTATCAGGGGAGGAGTGGACTTGCTCAACTGGCTCTGAGTGGGTGGAACATGGGCCTTTTTGTCTGCGTGATTCAGGATCAGGTGGAACCAGTTTGGGAATTTGGATGCAGCCAGGAATTTCTTTGGAGGAGGAAGGAAAATGGTCAACACAGTGCTTTTAATTTTCCCCTTATCTTCTTTGTGGAAAAGGAGCCAGCATTACAGAGGAAGCAAACAGGAGAGGTGTCCAGCCTGGACATTCCTGAGCTTGAACAAAGGTTGGAATTGGGGTCTAATTTGCTAAGAGACATTTCCAAGAGATAACCCATTTATCTGGAGCATACCAATGTTATTCTTTGATCTACGGCTCCCAGAATCCCCCAAATGGCTGTGCTGGTTGGGGGATTCTGAGAGATATGATCCAGCAAGGCTTACTTTGTGCAGCTTTGCATGTATCACATAAGCATAAATCTTTTGCAGCCTCAAGTGGTGGTTAGCTTGATGTGTGAATCATAGGACCATAGGAAGAATCTTTGTCTCATCTGGCATTCAGGGCTGCTAAATGATTTTCCTGGCCTCTGCTCTTCTCCTTTTCAAATTTTATTTGCTACAGATCATAACAATACAGTTGGTTCTTTGTATTCATAAGTACTGCATCCACAGATTCAACCAACCACAGCTCGAAAATATTCGGGGGGGAGGGGATATTCCAAAAAGCAAACCTTGCTGTTCACCGTTTTGTATAAGGGATGCCATTTTACTATGCCATTATATACAATGGGACTTGAGCATCCACAGATTTTGGTATCCATAGGGGGTCCCCGATCCAAACCCCTGAGAATACCGAGGGCCCACTTTCTAATAACTGATAGGAAAAAAAAGAAAGAAAAAAAGATAAAGAAGGGGAAAAAAGATGACTTCCAGTCTTCTGCTCAGCAGTTATATACATATGCGTAATTATTCAAACTGCTCTCTCCAAAATTAACACAAGTTCATAGAATCATAGAATCATAGAATTGCAGAGTTGGAAGAGACCACGAGGGCCATCCAGTCCAACCCCCCTGCCACGCAGGAAATCACAATCAAAGCATCCCCGACAGATGGCCATCCAGCCTCTGTTTAAAGACCTCCAAGGAAGGAGACCCCACCACACTCCGAGGGAGTGCGTTCCACTGCCGAACAGCTCTTACTGTCAAAAAGTTCCTCCTAATGTTGAGGTGGAATCTCTGTTCCTGGAGCTTGCAGCCATTGCTCCGTGTTCCAGTCTCTGGAGCAGCAGAAAACAAGCCTGCTCCATCCTCAGCGTGACATCCCTTCAAATACTTAAACAGGGCTATCATATCGCCTCTAAACCGTCTTTTTTCCAGGCTAAACATACCCAGCTCCCTAAGTCTCTCCTCATAAGGCATGGTTTCCAGACCTTTCACCATTTTAGTTGCCCTTCTCTGGACACGCTCCAATTTGTCAATATCCTTTCTGAATTGTGGTGCCCAGAACTGGACACAGTATTCTAAGTGAGGTCTGACCAAGGCAGAATAGAGTGGCACTATTACTTCCCTTGATCTAGACACTATACTTCTATTGATACAGCCCAAAATTGCATTGGCCTTTTTAGCTGCCGCATCACACTGTTGGCTCATGTTCAACTTGTGGTCTACTAGGACTCCTAGATCCCTTTCGCACGTAGTCTCATTCAGCCAGGTCTCTCCCATCCTATATTTATGCATTTCATTTTTCCGCCCTAAATGCAGTACTTTACATTTCTCCGTATTGAATTTCATTTTGTTAGCTTTGGCCCAGCTCTCCAGTCTATCCAGGTCATTCTGAATTTTGATCCTGTCCTCTAGGGTATTAGCTACTCCTCCCAATTTGGTGTCATCTGCAAATTTAATAAGTATGCCCCTAATTCCCTCATCTAAGTCATTGATAAAGATGTTGAATAGCACTGGGCCCAGGACAGAACCCTGTGGCACCCCACTGGTCACATCTTTCCAAGACGAAGAGGAGCCACTGCTGAGCACCCTTTGGGTTCGGCCGGTCAACCAATTACAAATCCATTGAACAGTTAACTTGTCTAGCCCACATTCTACAAGCTTGTTTGCAAGAATGTCATGGGGAACCTTGTCAAAGGCCTTACTGAAATCAAGGTATGCAATGTCCACAGCATTCCCTTCATCTACCAAGCTGGTAACTTTATCAAAAAAAGAGATCAGATTAGTCTGGCATGACTTGTTTCTCTGAAACCCATGCTGACTTTTTGTGATTATGGCATTGCCTTCTAAATGTTCACAGACTCTCTGTTTAATGATCTGTTCTAGAATCTTCCCTGGTATTGATGTCAGACTAACTGGACGATAGTTGTTGGGATCCTCTTTTTTCCCCTTTTTGAAGATGGGAACAACGTTTGCCCTCCTCCAGTCTGCTGGGACTTCTCCTGTTCTCCAGGAGTTCTCAAATATTATTGCCAATGGCTCTGAGATTATATTTGCCAGCTCTTTTAATACTCTTGGATGTAGTTCATCTGGTCCTGGAGATTTAAATTCATTTAGATTAAGAAGGTATTCCTGTACTACCTCTTTACTTATTTTGAGCTGGATTTCCCCTATTGTGTCCTCTGTTCCATTCTCCTCAGGTTGGCCCTCCTTTTCCTTTTCTGAAAACACTGAGGCAAAGAAGGTGTTGAGTAATTCTGCCTTTTCTCTGTCCCCTGTTAGCATTTTGCCATCTTCTCCACATAGTGGCCCTATCATTTCCTTCTTCCTCCTTTTGCTGCGGACATACCCAAAAAAACCCTTTTTATTGTTCTTAACCTCCCTAGCAAGCCTGAGCTCATTCTGCGCTTTAGCTTTTCTGACTTTACTCCTACACGTGTTCGCTATCTGTTTGAATTCTTCTTTGGTGATTTCCCCCCCTTTCCATTTCCTATACATGTTCCGTTTAAAACTTAACTCCATTGAAAGTTCTTTAGTCATCCATCCTGGTTTCTTGAGACACCTCCCATTTTTCTTCCTCAATGGTACTGTTTGAAATTGTGCCTTCAGTATCTCCCTTTTGAGAAAGTCCCATCCGTCTTGAGGTCCCTTCTCTTTTAGTATTCTTGACCATGGGATCATCCCCAGTATTTCCCTGAGTTTATTGAAATCAGCTCTCCTAAAGTCAAGAATGCGTGTCTGACTATGCCTGGCTTCTCCTTTCCATTGTATAACAAACTCCAGGAGAACATGATCACTCTCACCTAAGGATCCCACCACTTGCACCCCATTAACAAGGTCGTCTCTGTTGGTTAGGATCAGATCTAAAATAGCTGACCCCCTTGTTACCTCTTCCACCTTTTGGACCATGAAATTGTCTTCCAGGCATGTAAGGAATTTGCTAGACCTTGTAGTTTTGGCTGAGTTAGATTGCCAGCAAATATCAGGATAGTTGAAGTCACCCATCACTACTACATCTCTCCTTTCTGCATGTATGTTCATCTGTTCTAGAAAGGCAACATCCAATTCCTCCGTCTGATTTGGGGGTCTGTAGTAGACTCCCACAATAACATCCCTGTTGTTTCCCTCCCCTTTAATTTTTATCCAGATGCTCTCCACCTGGCTTCCAGTATTGATGTCATGGATCACTTCACTGGTGTAAATATCCCTGACATATCAGTTCACTTCCTTCCATAACCAATCTTTTCTAATCATCAGAACCCCAAAATTAGCAAGTCATTTTCTTTTTTTAGCAACCCCCCCCAAACATCTGTGAGGGGTTCCAATTTTTAAAGAAATGTCAGTAATGACCTTTCTCTGATCAAGCATGACAATTTGTCCATTTCTGCTAAATCAGTCCATTTCCACAACTCCTCCATAGTCAGTAAATCTGAATTTTTCCATCTTTGTGTGCCTCTGCTCTTCTCCTTCCAACCATAGCTAGAGCTGCTGTTGTCAACAAATGATGGTGCCAATCTGTCTGCTGTGGAAAGCTCAGCCTTGCCTATTCTGGCAGTACGAGTGGCTATTAAAAGGTTTAAGAGCAGTCCAGGAGCAGTTGTTTTGAAGATCAGTTGGCAACTTCATTCACATCACCTAAATGAGAACTTAAAAAAACAAAACACCAAACATTTCTTACTCAGGGGTGGCTGGTGGCTTCCATGACAGCGGCGGCTGGTTAATCCACTCTGGGTGTCAGTCCAAACTTTAAAGGAGCTATCCAAAGTGCTGAACCTAGTTTGAGGATCGCTTTCGGGACCACCTTTGAATTCAGACCAAAACCCAGCCACCAGTGTCCATGAGGGCTGGGGGATTCTGGGAGCTGTGGTGCAAACAAGGAATGATTGCCCCCCTCTTCACAGCTCTGGAATTGTCTGGCAGGGTTTGCTCAGCCAGCCAGCCAGCCAGCCGATAAGGAAGACCGAAACAAGGTGCCTTCTATAGTTGTTTAGTCACTATTGATGATCCATCAGGCTCAGTTGTTCCAGGAAGGGGCAAGCATCCCATCAGATCTTCCTTGTGGTACTTAACTTTCACAGTCCAAAATATGGCCTCAGGGCTTATGATACTGACAGTAAATGTGATCATTGCCAGTAAGATATATATCAGCCCAAGGGCTAATTTTAAAATGGGAAATGAATAGGAAATGACTCCCAGGTCATTTCTTGCAAAAAATGTACTGTCCTGGGCATAAAATCCCAGTGTCAAAAATGCCCCCATGCCCTCTTGAGAGCATTAGGGAGTATTTAAGGGCAATTTCTTTTGGAGGTGTGTGTGCCGGCCTCCAAGGTCTCCTCACAGTCTCATGTAGCGCCCTAGCTTCTGACAGTTGCCCACCCAGCGGTAAAGGGACCACCTCAAGTGTCCTTGGAGGAAGGGTGAGATGTAGGAAATGGAAGCCAGGATCCTATTTGTGCTCTAAGCTGGCTAATGACATTGGTATGGGCAATGGGATCAGAAAGGAAAAAAAGACCGTGGGCATAAAGGCTGAGAAGAAAGGCAGGCACTGCTGGAGAAATAGCCGGCTTGGAAAGGCCATGGATTTTGCCTGTCTTCCCTCACCATCACTGTGTAACCCTGGAAGAAGTGCAACCACTGGTGTCATGCACCAGGTGGATTGTGGCTCGAAAAGCTGCCAAGTGCATTCACTGTCTTTTGTTGTTGCGTGCCTTCAAGTCATTTCTGGCCTATGGGGACCCTAAAGTGACCCTATCACAGGGTTTTCTGAAGCTGAGAGTGTGTGACTTGCCCAAGGTCACCCAGTGGGATTTCATGGCCAAGCAGGGATTTAAACCCCAGTCTCCTGAGTCATAGCCCAACGCTCAAACTTCTATGCCACGCTGACTCCTTTATCTGTGTTTTTATTTAAATTGTTTTTTTTAAAGGTTCAGCTAAGACAAATAGCTGAACCTTAAAAAAAGTTTGAATAAAAACACCATCTCTTTTAATCTGATTTTTATTTTTTTCCCCCAAAATAACAATTCTCTTTATAAATCCACCCTTGCATAGTTTTCTAATCAGCCCCATAGTTTGCAGAACTGGATGGGTGCCTCCTCTGTTCTGCCTTGCCCTGTTTTCATTCCTGTTTTGAGCTGATGCTAATCATCTGTTGGAGTCCTCCCTGCAGAATCACACCTTTGGGATGCAAAAAGCCTGCCAAGCCTGCCCTGGCCTTATCACTTAGGATCAGAGGAATCTCCAAAGTGGCCTGATCACAGAAATGACCCTGAAGGCTGCTGGACATATTCTGTCAATGGGGAAATGGTTGAGCATCAGACAAGGTCCTGAGCAGGGATTCGAGCCCTGCTCTCCAGAGCTGCAGCCCAGCGCTCAAAGCACATGCAAAGACTAGGAAATGTCCTGGGGCATAATGGGATATTTAAAGCAGGTGCCTGATGCTGTGAACAGGAATCATTGGCATAGTGCCCACCAGGGTGAGTGCCATGCATCAGCTTTAGCTATTCCTCAGCAGCTGGTTAACTCTTAGGGTGATTTGATGATGAAGACATGATTGGAATGCAAGATTAGGAAAGCCACATCTCGCCCTGTTCTTCCTATGTTTTGCAAGATCTCAATGTTGTTTACCTGTCCAGTAGCCTCACCTGTGTGAGGAGGGGAGGGAGACAGAGGCTCTGATGCTAAATTAATGTATTTATCTGGGGCACAATCCATTGGGAAGTTCTTTGGATGTCTGTCAAGCTAGGCTCAAGAGTAAAAGCTTGCCACAGTTCCTGTAAAGACAAACAGGGCACTCAACTAGACTGATGCGGTAAAAGTTACCTTTTGCGGGAGGGTGGGTGGAATCATGTTGAACCAGAATCTTACTGGTATACAGTATATGCTGTTATGGATGTAGTCACACTTTCTTGGAGGCTGCACAAGGGTGGAATCCTATTCGGTACAGATTGAGTCTCCCTTATCCAAAATGCTTGGGCCCAGAGGTATTTTGGATTTTGGAATATTTCAGATTTTGGAATACTTACATATACATAATGAGATATCTTGGAGATGAGGTCCAAGTCTAAACCCCAAATTCATTTATGTTCCATCTACAACTGATACACATAGCCTAAAGGTAATTTTATACACAACGTTTTAAATAATTTTGTGCATGGAACAAAGTTTGTGTACATTGAACCATCAGAAGCAAAGGTGTCACTGTCTCAGCCACCCTTGTAGACAATTTTGGATTTTGGAATATTTTGGATTCTGGAATTCTGGATAAGAGAGACTCAACCGATATTGTGCAGGCCCTTTAACCTTGGCATAAACAATTGCAGAAGAGGTTGCACAGTTCTAAGGACCCTTTCACACTACACAATTGTAGAGTTTTAAGAACAGAATTCTATGTCTCTCATTAAACTACAAAACCTAGGACTCTATAGGATGGAGCCAGGGCTGTTAAAATAGTATCTAAGTGCTATCATTGGGCAGTGAAAATCAACAGTTTCCTTGAGCATGGCCTTCCGCTTGTAGCCCAGTTGGAGAATTTCTTGTCTGGCATTCTTCTCTTTATTTGGCCATGTCTTATCCTCTCCAACAGCATCTACTGTGTATGAGGCTGAGATCCATCCTAACAGGTGATCTTAATTTCTTGACTCCTTTGCTGTGCCCTGCAAGGCCTCTGGTCCAGCTGAAATCAGGGATCACATGCCACTCAAAGCAATGCAAACAGGCACAGCTCTGTCATACCTGGGCCCATGAAAAGCCCTTCCTCCATCCCAAGTTGCCATTGGAGCAAAGCAAGTGCCATTGCTTTGGCCTCAGACGGAGAGAAGAAGAGGCAGTATCTGCTGGAGTTAATCCCCACCCAAACTGCCACCCCCTTTTCCTCACATCTTAATTAGATTGTAAGGCTAAGGGCAGGGAACTGTTTTGTTGTTTTTTACTTGTAAAGTCCTATGTACAGTGATGGCACTATATAAATAAATGATAACCCCCCCTCTCTCCCTCTGGCTTTTCTTCACAAACGAAGATTCGGGAAGGACTCATCCCACACTTTCTGCAAGCGTGCTGATGACTAAAAAGGCCAATCCGAGATAAACATGTCCGGTTGCAGAAAGCACAGCAGAAGGTCTCCTTGGGTGATGTTTCCGGGTTGTGATTTTTTCTGCGTTGTCGTTTCTCTTCAAGACTTGTTCGGTGTGAGTTCTCAAATAAGGCTGCAGCATTGTGGATAGTGCGTCTCCATGCCTCCCGATGTGAGGCCAGGGCAGACCATTGTTGGTGATCAGTTTGGCTGAGCCTGAGATGTTGTTTCAGGGAGTCCTTGTATCGCTTTTTTTGGAGCGCCCCTCTTATGCTGAACCATGGCGAGTTCACCGTAGAGTAGTATTTTTGGGAGGCGATGGTCCTCCATCCTAGAAACATGCCCTGCCCAGCGCAGCTGTGTTCTCAATATCATGGCTTCAATGCTGGTGATCCCTGCTTGCTCAAGGACAGCAACATTCATCATATAGTCAGTCCAGTGTATACTTAGGATTGTGTGTATACAGCGCTGATGGAAGTGTTTGAAGAGTCGTAAGTGTTGGCAATAGGTGACCCATGTTTCAGATCCATAAAGGAGAATAGACAGTACAATGGCTCTATACACACTGATTTTTGTGCTTCACCTCGGGTGTTTATTACTCCAGACTCTTTTGTAAAGTCTTCCCCTTTGCTAATCTGCCTTTGCTAATCTGTGATCGATCTTTTTGTCAAAATGGTAACAACAACAGCAGCAGCAACAACAACCAATTTACTGGAGCAAGGTTGGCTGTGTGTCTGATATACAGAAGCCAACCTCTCCCCGACATTAGTAACGGCTGGTGGTTTCCATGCTGGTGGGATCATGAAACTACTTCAGGTTTCTATCTGTCTTTTAAAGGAGGTTTCTGAGGTGCTGAACCTATTTAGGGGGAAAGTGTTTAAAATTGTGGCTAGCTCCTGGAAAATTCAGACTAAAACCCAAGAATGAAGTCCTCCACCTGCTATGACATGGAATCCACTGGCTGCCACTGCCTCCACACTATGGTCAATGTGAGGGGCTATAGAAGTCCACTTTAAAGATAAAAGTCAAGAACCTATACACTTTCGGCACAGTGTAAATATATGCACAGTTGCGTAACTGATTATGTGCTGAGCAATGAGGCCTTGAGCTCATCTGTTGTGCAATGAACAATTCGTTCCCCACCCACCAAGTCAAACGGGAGGGAGGGGAGGGAGATGTGTGTGTGTGTTTGCAGATTCATTGGCTGCACTAGCAACTGCACTTAAACAAAGAAAGCACAACTGCGTGCATAATGATTTTTACGCTCGTGTAGTGCTCCAAGAAGCTCATGGTCAGAGACCTCATTTGCCCATCTACATTTGTCAGCATTCAGCTAGCAGGCACATGGGCCACCTGATCACAAACTTCTTTATGATGGTGAATTGTGCTCTGTTTCTAGTTAAAGGATTGGAAATATTTCCAAAACTTGCATTTATCCACTGCATAGGTTTGCAAAGATTAGCACAATTTTTAAACATTCCAAACTGATGTCTTCTCATCTTCTTTTCAGACAACACCTTTCTTCTTTTTTAGACAATGTGGATTTGCTTCAAACAGCAAAGAATCTTGGGTAGCCCATGTTTGACTCCAGGACTTGTGATTTTGACTCCAGGGCTTGTGGTTTTGCTGTACTATACTATTTGCTAACTAATCTACTTGACATTTATTCAGAAGAGGGCCCTGCATAGAGCTGGTAAAAGTGATTTTTTTGGCATGTAATCCCCAGAACCCTTCACCCAACTTGGCCACTGAGGTTTGCCAACTAGACATTCAGATTGGTGATTAAACTCAAAGTCAGGGTTAGGGATTCTCTTCTGCCAGAAGGTTTTTCCTATTATTATCATAGTTATTCAATTGTTTTAAAATAATAACCTGTCTTGTGGGTAGGCTTCCTGGAAGAAACTGCCGGGTCATTGTGGGAGATGGGTTGTGTCTGAGAAGGAACAAGTTAAATGGCACATCCTCTGAAAAGTGGGGCTGCTGACCTCAGATCTTGGATATATTAATTTTTGGACTACAACTCCCCAAATCCCCAGGCAGTGTGATCCTCTATGTTAAAGGAAGGGCTCTTTTTAAAATATTCTGAGTGCTTTTCTTTATCACTATCAATTCATATATCTTCAAGAATCTTAAGAAAGCCAGCATGGTATAGTGGTTTGAATGCTGGGCAAGGATGCTGAGAGATAAGGGTTCAAATTCATAAAATTCCAAAGGGGACCCAGGGAAAGTCACACTCTCTCAGCCTCAGAGGAAGGCAATGGTGGCAAACTTCCTCTGAAGAGATCTTGCCAAGAAAACCCTAGGAGACGGTCACCATAAGCTGGAGTCAACTGGAAGGCATATAGCAAGGGGAACATGGAGAGCCAGTGGGGTACAGTGGTTTCAGTGTTGGACTAGAATCTGGGAGATCAGGGTTCAAATCCCTGTTCAACCTTGGAAACTCATTGGGTGACCTTGGGCAGATCATACTCTCTCAGCCTCAGAGGAAGGCAATGGCAAACCTCCTCTGAAAAAACGCCATAAATCAGAGTTGACCTGAAGGCACATAACAAACAGCAAGGGCTCTTAAGTATGCTTACCAGAAAAGCTAACTCTTTCCAAATCAACAGAATTAATAACTTCAAAGAAAATATATTGGGAATTGTGTTCTTTTCTTTCAGTATGTTTTGTTGCGGCCAGTGGGGACACAGATGTTATTACTTGGCTTTTACTGCTTTTTTTACCCCACACGTCCAAACCTGCATCAACCTGCCTTTCAGACCACCTGAAGAGCCATCTTAAGCAAGATGCAGGCCTATGATTCTGATACAGGATGTATCCATACTATGCAATAATAGCAGTCTGATGCCTCTTATTGTCATGGTCCTATCCTATGGAATCCTGGGATTTGTAGTTTGGTGAGGGGCTTAGAATTTTCTAGTGTACTTTCTTAGAGCCCTCTAGCAGAGAATTCAAAGTCTCTCCCCAAACTACAAATCCCAGGATTCCATAGGATGGAGCTACAGCAGTTAAGCTGGTATTGGAGTCTTATAATTTTAGTGTGAGTGCACCTGCAGTCATTTCTCTTCTCTTATATGATTTTTTAAAATCATCTTTGCCTGGTGAAGAAGCCAGTGAGCATCAAAGCTAGTGTGAAGTATGTTGCACCTTTTTCGTTAGGCTAATAAAGATATCACTAGAATTAGTATTTTGGAATTTCTTGTATATTTAAGATGGGAAGCATTAATATGAAACACCTGCCTTTTGGGAATCTAAGGGTTTATTCACGCTACAAATAATTTGCCATGGCTCCTTCCTATGGAATCATGGATTTGTAGTTTGGTGAGGCACTAGAAGACTTTGAAAACTACAAATACCAGAATCCAATAGGAAGGAGCCATGGCAAATAATTCAGTTTCAAACTGGATTATTTGAGTAGTGCAGATTATATGTCAGACAAAGTATTCTAAAGCAATGCTTGGTCCTTACTGTTTGCTGATGGGCTGCTTGAACTAAAAGAGTAATTGTGTTAATTTCTCTGAGCGTCTCAAGTGATGGACAATATTTGTAGTTGTGCGCTGTCTGTGGTTTTTTTCCGGGCTGTGCAGCCGAGTTCTGAAAGAGTTTATTCCTTATGTTTATATACCCCTCCCCACAGTCCTACCCCACCATTCTCTGAAGATGCCAGCCACAGATGCAGGCGAAATGTCAGGAATAAACTCTTCTAGAACATGGCCTCACAGCCCAGGAAAAACCCACAGACAACCTATGAATGCCAGCCATGAAAGCCTTTGACTTCACAATATTGTAGTCCTCATTAAAATGGATCTGACATTCCACAGTGCCAATAAACCCAGTTGTTATTCAGCAGCATTAGATGCATGTCAATGCAAAGCAGGTGCAAGTAGAATAAGCTTTCTGGTTAAAACTGGCTCAGAAGGCAGTCATTGAGAGAGCAAACATAACCCGTAGGGGGAGAAAAACTCATTCAAAGTCATGCCTGTGACTTTTTCAACAGGGGCATAATTAAGAAGGGAGACATTTAATGGTTGCTCTTTCCGGTTGCTTTCCTCCATGACCTTCAGAAAGGCATTAACTTGGTGGAACCCACCTGCTCCTTCACCTTTTGCCAACAACAGAATACAGGTCATCCAGTTCTCAATACCCACCCACACCAAACAAAACCCCAGAGGCCAATGTTATATGGGAGGCAATAAAGATGCTTTATTGGGGCAAAAAGTCTTTAAAATAACATGGATTTCCAAAATACATTTTTCCTAAGGAAACAGTCTGTACAAAAGCCATCAGCAACCAACTTGGCCTGTTTGGAAACCAATATCTAAAAAAAAAAAAAAAAGTAAAACAGTGACTTCAAGGTCTCAAACCCCAATTTATTCTCAGTTTCTCCCAGTGGCACTAAACTCCTCTTCCAGGTAAGTCTTCAGAGACAGCAGAAGAGGTATTTCAGAAAGGACGCAGATCATTATCTGGGCGTTTTTCAGCAAGGGCAATATTATATAGTCCCAGAGGAAATGCCCTGCCAGCAGGGGTTAATACATATTGAAAGCTAAAGTTATTGAAAAGGAGCTCTCTTTTTCTGGAATATCGCAGGCCATCTTTATATAAGTTGCTTAGGCAGGAGAATAAAGAGGGAAATTTGGCACATGGAAATTCAATGCTCTGTTTAAACCCAACACTGGAATTCTGGAACAGTCTCTCCTCCCCTCGCCCCCCATTTTTCATACACAATGCTCAGCTTGTGCGATGTTGCAGTGATTCCTGCATCGGGCTCTTGCCGGTGCCCTCTTGTGCTCAGAAGTCAAATGTCCTCTGAAGTATTGACTGATTTCCTACTCACTCTTCAGAGGTTGAGAAAACTTGGGGAGGTGGCACTGGAATGAACTCCAGAGGCTTCCTTTTCTAACAATGGAGATTGCAATCTTGTTGGTGTCTTATGCAGGCCTTCAGTTCTGCTAGAGAAGTGGCCAGACATTTTTTTCTTTGCTGAGGAACTTCTGCAGTCAGTTCAAGGTTGCGGAAGCTGAGTTGCACATGTGGTGCTATCACACAGGCAGAGGTGCATGAGATGTGCACTCCACTGCATGTTGGGTTGTGCATTCAGGTGTGCCATTAGTTGCACAATGTTGCCATTCGACACAAGGATTACGTTGCTCATTCAACGCATGAGCTTCACATGTGGAGATTTATGCCACACAACCCTGATTTGGATCTTGACAGATATCTTTGCTGAGATGCTAAAGCGCGCATACACACACACACACACACACACACACACTCCTGGTTCTTGCATTGAAACTTCATAGCAACTTTGAATTGAGACCTGGCCTTACCATTAGGGAGATCCAGGTAGTGTGCTTCAGGCAACTGCATTGGGGGAACAGCCGAATAGTTAGCTTGAGTATGTAGCTTATTACTATTCTCTGCCACATGGCAGCATGGACTGTTTTTTCTCCCCTCCAAATCACAGTCCTTTGGGCCTTCGCTGTTTGGATTTTGCCATACAGCTTCCTGCTGTAAGGTCTCTTGTGTCAACAGAATTGGTCTAGACAAGGATGGATATGTGGAAGGTGCAGTTAACAATGTGGATAATTATTGGGGAGTGGGGAGAGGAAGAGAGACACAGGGGCGAAGGGGTGAGGGTTCTTGCCTGAGGATGCCTCCCCCCCTTCACGTTCTGGTTGGATGTGAAGATGGAAGCCCACATGAAACCCTGGGCCTTTCTTTTGGGGATGTCCTTCTTAGCAGAGGAGCTTGTAGCCCAGAGAGATGGAGAGGAATTGCAAGAGAGCCAGGAGGACGGAGCTGGCTTGAGCCACAGAAACACCACTGTGAGGAGGGCCTTTTGTCCACTGGTGCGAGGAAGCCAAGTTGGGGTGGACCACTGTTGAGTTGTGGAGCATGTGGCTGTCGGTGGTGTTGCTGTGGAGGATTGTATGGTGGGAACCGGAGGTAGGCTGGGAGGCAGTTGATGGTGTTGCAGCAGCTGTTGTCAAATCTGGCAGGAGGGGGAATAGAAATAAACACAGCTGAGTTACTGTTGTTGAATAGACAAAGACATGGAGCTGGAGGTGGGAAAGATCTGGGGTATATCTGCACTACACAGTCACATCAGTTTCATAACACTTTAATAGTCAGCCACAGCTCCAGCCTAAGGAATCCTGAGATTTGCAGTTTGGTGAGGCTCTTCAAATTCTCTTAGAAAGCACAAGTCCACATCCTTGAACTACACATCCTATGATTCCTTAGGATGGAGCCATTAAAGTCGCATGAAATGGATATAACAGTATAGTGCTGATGTACCTCTGGTTTGAAAGGACCCATGTTAACAAGGTAATCATACGATGGCCATCAATGAACCAGATGTTTGGGAAAGTTATAGGCCTGAATCCCACTGGTTAAACTCTACTGTTGTAGACCCACTGAATCTATTGTTCACTAGTGAGTCAACACATAGGTAAATCCCATTAAGTCATTGGGGCTACTCTAAGTGGGGACTAACAATACAATTTAGGTCATACTTTTTTGGACCACAACTCCTAGAATTCCCCAGCCAGCATGTGTAGTCCAAAAAAGGTAACTTTTTCAAGCTCTAGACAAAATCTTTGGTGTTGTAGTCCAACAATTTTCCCAAGCTCTAAACAAATTTCTGTCTTCAGGCACAGCTATCTCCCAGGCTGAATTGGGTGTTCATACATATATTAGAGAGCCATTGTGGTATAGTGTTTTGAGTGTTGGACCGGGACTCCAGAAGCCCAGGGGCTGAATCCTTGCTTGGCCATGGAAACCCACTGGATGACCTTGGGCAAGTCACACTCTCTCAGCCTCAGAGGAAGGCAATGGCAAACCCCCTCTGAAGAAATCTTGCCAAGAAAACCCTGTGACAGGGTCACTTTAGGGTTGCCATAAGTCTG
Source organism: Gambelia wislizenii (assembly GCA_030847615.1). NCBI lineage: Eukaryota > Metazoa > Chordata > Lepidosauria > Squamata > Crotaphytidae > Gambelia > Gambelia wislizenii. Next base: position 41,082,539 of record JAUMIR010000007.1, read on the forward strand.
AAATGACTTGAAGGCACATTACCACAACAACACACATTTTATATGCAAAAGGTCAACCCCAGGCATTTCTAGTAGGTCTGGGAAAGACTCTGTATGGAACAATACAGTGTAGACAGTATTGAGCTAGATGGACCATTGATCTAACTCAGCTTTCTAAGTCCCTACCTTGTTAAGGATGGCCCATAGCATAGCTCATGGGTAGAGCTACTGCTTTGCACACAAAAGGTCCTGGTTTCAATCCCTGGCACCTCTCACCTCTCGGAGCGTGGTGGGGTCTCCTTCCTTGGAGGTCTTTAAACAGAGGCTGGATGGCCATCTGTCGGGGATGCTTTGATCAAGATTTCCTGCATGGCAGGGGGGTTGGACTGGATGGCCCTCGTGGTCTCTTCCAACTCTGCAATTTTATGATTCTATGATTCTATGATTCTCAGTAGGTGTCAAATGGCTGCCAGGTAAAAGTTGATCTGATTTAGTAGATGGCAACTTCTTAAGTACTTTATTTTTTTCTAGCTGTGAAATGGGATCAATATCAGCCCTTGCTTCTCACTGGTTGTTGTTCCAAGGCCGGGTGTCAAGAAACTGCCTTGACACTGAGGCTGCTGCCACACTACAGAAATAATGCAGTTTGACACCACTTTAACTATCATGGCTGCATCCTATGGAATCCTGGAGTTTGTAGTTTGTTGTGGTGCCAGGGCTCTTTTGACAGAGAAGACTAAATAACTCACAAAACTATAAATCCCAGAATTCCATAGGATGGGGCCATGGCAGTTACAGCAGTGTCAAACTGCATATTTTTGCAGTTTGACAGCAGCTGAGAGGTAACAAGGGGTGCAGGTCATGTCTGCTAATATCAGTGACTTTCTCTATGCAGTTCTACCAATGGTGGTGGGGAGAGGGTAGAGGAAAAAGGGGCTAAAATTTAAGGGAGATTATTTGGGTTGTGTTTACCTTCCGCCAGGCTTCTTGTCTGCAGCAGAGTTGTGCCATTGGCAAAGGAGACGAAAGCCCTGTTTTTGCAAAACAAAAGAGGAAAAGTCATCCTGAGTGAAGGAAAAGCAAATAATCTCTTAACAGGAAAGTGGATACTGTAAAATGTCAGATGCCATTATTGGGGTTTAGGAAAACAACAAGTGCCTTGTTTTTCTTTGTGTCTATTTCAAGAATGTCTAGGGAGCGGGATGGACTGCGAAAGATAATCAATATTGTTTATTTGTACATGCATTGGCACACTGAGCTTGCATTTCAGCCAAGTAGCCTTTCTTTGTGACCACAGCAAAACAGGGAAGCAGAGCTCTAGGCTTCCAACACAGCCAGTCATGCCGATGGAAGCAAACGAATTAATCAGAATGTAATACCATGGGTGGTAGGAGTCGGTGCCGTTGGCTAAGATGGTCTCCATTACACCAAACCGTATTTTACTTAGCCAATGCATCTCCCATCTTTTGAACTGATGAGTCACAAATACGCACCATCCACAAGAATTCAACAGCTGCCCTGTGTCTAGTAATTCAGCCATGAAAGTCTTTGGAACATAGAAAGCAGAATTATAGTGCCATATAGACATTGCTCATTTAACAAAGCCTCTGACAGAGAAGCTCATTTTTACAAAGTCTTTTTATACCCACCTATCCTCACTTTTGCTTCTAGACCTCTTAGCTAAAACCCTTTTGTTGCTGTTGCTGTTGCAGTATTGCACTGGGAGGATCATGAAAAGGCTGGAGAAACTTTTCGTATTCCAGAATTACAGCAAGATAGTAGCAGATGCGGCCCTTACTTATTGTATGACATAGCCTCTATCCCATTGCTGTCTTGCTGTTCATCTGTTTCTGTAGCGCATCTTATCATTGACAGGGGAAAATGTCAATAGCTCCCAATATTGCTGCGATGGCAGCATCCCCCTCTGTGCAATAAGATACGCCTGTGGCGGTGGCGATATGAAGGGAGTCACATGGCATGAGGGGGGTGTCACACGACTTCCTTGCCCCCTCTCTTCCCCTCCCTCTCACTATTTCAAGCCGATGAAAATTGCTTTTTCTCTATGCTTTTCTTTCTTTCTTTTTGCTGTGCTTGCATACTTATGGGGAAAAGATTTTTTTTAATCATTTCCTCATAATTACACAATTATGGCAAAAAGAAAGAAAGGCACTCATGCCCTGAGTGGCGGAGTTACAGACCTGGTGCAATGAGATGGAAATCGCAAAAGCAGCACCATTGCAACTCACACAAGTGAAGAGGAGGTGTGATAGTTTTGGCTTCAATACTAGTATGTTCCTGTTTGCTTTGCTAATGTGATTGCTGCAAGAAAAGAGGCCAGTGTGATAATGTCCTTGTTGTCAGATTGCAGTACTGCATGTCTGCAGTAAGCAATGCTGTGAAATGTAAGCTGAGGAAGAAAGAGAGTCTTCTCCATCCAATCTTACTGTAGGGTTGTGTGGCTGCCTACAACAGCCAAGGCAAACAGCAGCTGCCTCTGGAATGACTTGCTGGAGATGAACAGCCAAACCAGAAGAAAAAGAAGAAGCAGAAAAGCTGCCTTACCAGCTACCCCAGCATGTTGAAAAAAACGTAATCTTTGGTTTGGCCATCAAAATGGAAATCACAAGTAATGTATATGTTCCTCTATAAATCTCCCTTCCATTTCTCCCTGTATCCCACATAATTGCTCCTTACTCCTTAATCCTCTTGTTGGAAGAGTTCCATTGCCTTATCAGATCATATTGGTAGACAATGACCTCTACGGAATCTAGTCCAACTGCTTTCTCAATATAGGAAATCTAGAATTAGAACATATTGAATTGAAAGTTGTTCATAGACCATGGATTTCCCTCATCTTCATCCTATGTGTCACTATGGGAGTATTTGCACTACGCCACTGTACCACTTTGATACCACTTTAACTGCCATGGTTCCATCCTCAGGAATTCTGCAACATGCAATTTCATGATACTCTTGTTCAAGAGAGTGAAATAGGGATTAGAGACTTATGTCATGAAACAACAGATCCCAAAATACCATAAGTAGGTTAATGTGACATCAAACTGCTGTACTTGCGCAATGTGGATACATCCTATGACTCAATCTGACCTACTTTGCAGGATTGTTGTGTAAACCACATTCATTTCAAGGGTGAGGGTGTAAGCTGCTTGGGGCAGGGACCCCTCCACGACTCCTTTCCCCCAGTGGCCATGGTTTTCACCTTATTTGTGCAGACACTACGTTGGTGTTAGTTGGGGAAGTCCACCGTGTCCGAGCGGCACTACCAGAAATGTTTTTCTGCACAAGGTTCTCAGCGTCACTGCATGCAATTGGATGGTTTTCGCCTTCCCAAAGCCCACTAGAACTCTCATCAGAGGACAACGCCTGAAGGATAAGGGAGGTTCCATTTTCTATCCCGGTGATGGTTACTGGAGGGAGAGAAAGAGAAAAAAGGAAATTTTATTGGGTCAAGCATTCCATAGGAGAAAGAAGGGCCTAAACAATGCTGAGGCATCAAGGAAAATTCCAGAGAGTCTTAAGCGTGGGCGTGTTTGGACTCTCACACATTCCTATCCATGGGTGGGGTGGGGTGAGCGGCTGGAAATGGAGGTGGTGGGATATCTGACTCACAAGGTGAGACTAATCCCCAAAACTAGAAGGCTGGATTCTACAAAGGCACATGAATGGTTGTAAGGATGTTGATGAGCCCCTGCAGCAACTTGGAGACAAAAGAGAACAGAGGTAGGAAAAGGAAACCACAAGTAGAGCTTTTGTGAAGGAAGGCAGAAAGGAAGGGGGATTAAAGGAAAACAAGAGGGGAAAGGGAGCTCAGTTCTTTGGGAACTGGTTAAGGGTAATTGCAAAATCTCCATAATTATGGGGTGTCTGTTTATGGCATCCTTGGTATGCAAGGCTGGAGAGCAATTGCCTGAGGATGGATTAGCATAGCAAATTAATAACTGAAAAGTCCCCTGATTTGGAGTTCTGCCACTGGGAAATGATTAGGCAGCCTCAGTTTTCATCTGCAATATGGGTATAAATAAAACACATTGGATTTAAAGTGTAGAACACCCCTCAGTTCTTCCTCATTTATGAGCCATGGTGGCTGGTGAATCCGAGGACTGAAATCTGTTTTGGGTTTTATTCTGAATTTTAAAGGTGCCATCCAACATGTTGAACCCTGTCTCCCCAACTGGTTCACTCCAAATATCTCAAAGTTCACATTAAAACCTGGAGTGAATTCACCACCCCAGTGAGATAGAAGCCACTGGCCAGCAATACGAAAATGACGACCGTCTTTTGGTACCTTTGTAGGCAACAATGTGGAGTGAGGTAATTTCAGGCGATTGCATGCCTGTGGCTTTTGAAACATTTTTGGTCTTGCCTCATCTAAACTTGAGTGCAACATAATTCAAAATGAATGTGGATACAGTATGCAATTGCATTGTCTTAAAGGCATCTAAGTGTATCCTAGAAGGTAATTTTCTAAAATGAGACTCCAGGTTTTTCTGCCTCAGAACCATGGCCATTATCCCCACTATGTGTGGAACTTGGCTATGATTATTTCATTATGGACTCTATTTTAAACTGTCAGTTTTGTGACGGAGGAGGGATTTGATTCTGGGTCTGAGTTTTGTACCCTCTGCTGCTCTCTTTTTTGAGAGCTATCATGGTGTAGTGGTTGTGAGTGTTGGACTGTAACATTGAAGACCAGAGTTTGAATCCCTGCTTGGCCATTGAAACCCACTGGATACGTTTGGGCAAGTCACACTCTCTCAGCCTCAGAGGCTGAACAAAGGCAAACGCGCTCTGAACAAACCTTGCCAAGAAAACCCTATGATAGGTTCGCCTTAGGGTGGCCGTAAGTCAGAAATGACTTGAATGCACACAACAACTATGAGCAAAACATTTTGTACATGTTTAGCCACTCTCAAGGCTAAGCCAAGATATTTCACTGCCGGAGGCTTAGGACAAGATGGCACCCACTTTGTTTCACCATTCCCCACAAAGAAGGTGATCCGGAGTGGCTGTGAAATCTCACTTCAAAAACCAAAGCTTGGAAAAGTGACTACAGCTCCCAGAACTCCTAAGTTATGTGGATAGGCCATGTGACATATAAAACTCTGTTCCTCAAAAATGGGAAAAGGGCTTGGTGTGTATGTTTGGTCCCACAGCCCTGCTGCCCCAGTGGGACTATGGCCTGTTATGGGGGAGTAGGGGTGGGTGGGAAGGAGAAGTTCCAGACCCGGCCCCAAATTTTAAGTGCCCTTCCTCTGGGCAGTCTGATTGTCAACTGCAACCTCTTTGGGGTGGAGACATCCCCTGTGTCTTGCAATTGCACAAGACTGCTTTATACATCTACATTTTACAAGAGATTTGCCAGAAATAAAAACCTGAACATTTATTGTGACAACAGGCCATATTTTGGAGAAAAATACTACACAAAGAATGACATGTTTTAGAGATCTGGGATTTCGGCTGGTGTTGGTACACTCAGCTTTCTTGCTCTGTGCTCTGTGCAACAACCATTATGCATTCTTTCCTTCACTGCTCTTTCTTGGCCAGGAAATCTACCTGTACCTGATGCTCCTCCACAGAATTCTGGCCTCAGTCATGACTGAGAAGTGATTCATTCAAGGGGCATTAAAAAAAACCCCAAATCCTGGACCATTAACCTTCTGTGGTAATGAATATTGGTAGGAATACTATATTCACTGTGGCTGTGGATGACGCAAAGGGTTGTACATCAGACTTGGCTAGGAACTTCAGGCTCTGCTAGGCTGCTGCAACACTTACTTGGGGCAAATTAGTGTGGGATGAATCATAGAGGATGATGTGACAGCAACACTGCACATCCGCAAAAACTGAAATTCTTTGGCAACTGGAAAATGGCAAGGATATTAGACCTAATTCTCAGGTAGGGTTAAGTTGGTATTTTGATTACTTTTGATATTGTCCACATGACTGTCTTGGATATTTATGCTCTGATGCTGTTTTCTTTATGCAAAAGATCTTGTAGCACCTTTGAGACTAACTTAGAAAAAAAGTTGGTAGTGTAAGCATTTGTAAACTTAAGCTAGAATATCTGAGGAAGTAGACTGAAATCTACGAAAGCTTATGCTACTAACTTCTTTTGCTAGTCTCAAAGGTGCTACAAGATCTATTTGCATACTGATATTCCAGACTAACGCGGCTATGTCTTTGAATTCTGTTTTTTATGAGACTCAGAGCTTGGAAAAGTTTTGATGGACTATAGCTCCCAGAATCTCCCAAACAACATAGGCTGCTGGAGATTTTCCCAAGCTTTGTTGAAGCTGATAGGATCTCTGTGTTGGATCTGAACGACTGGACTCTCTTTCTAAAAGTTATAGGCCAATAAAAGCATTGGGCAAAAATCTTTATAAATCACATGCAACACATCTTTGCAACTAGGAAGGTCATAATCTCTCAGTTTTACAGATGAGAGAGACCAACAGTGACTTGTGTCCAAAGGTGTCCAGTCTGTTCATAAGAGACTGGTAAGATTTGAATTGTTACCACCACATTATCTTATGATTGCCAGTTCAGAGCTGGTCTTTTAATAACCATAACTAACTCAATATTCTCTGAGTCTTGTGATAAAATTCAAGAAAAACAAAAATATATTTCAACCCACTATAACATGGTTTTTAAACTTTCTCCACATTGCTTTAAACTCTTTAGTTTAAAATCCCAAGGAACTTTGCATCATAGCTTGGAAAAGTTCCTCTTTTGGATTGAGCCTCCCAGAATCCCCCAGCCAGCATAGCTGGGTGGGGAATTCTAACAAGTTGTTGTTGCAGTGTGCCTTCAAGTCATTTCTGACTTGTAGCAACCCTAAGGTGAAACTATCACAGGGTTCTCTTGGCAAGATTTGTGCAGAGGGGCTTAACCTTTGGGGTTGAGAAAGTGTGACTTGCCCAAGGTCACCCAGCAGGTTTCCATGGTTGAGCAGGGATTTGAACCCTGGTCTCCAGATTGTAGTCCAATGCTCAAACCATTACAGCAGACTGGCTCTCTAGGAATTAAGAGTCCAAAACAGAGGAGCATTTCCAAGTGTTGCTTCAGATCAAGTAGCTTCTGGTGAGTCTGGATCAATCAGGCAAAAAGATTTTGCTGACTGGACAACTCAGATTTGGATAAAGACAGTTTAACTCTGAACAGCCAAAGGCCAAGAAAACTAGGAAGCCAGAGAGACAACATTTGCAAAATAAATTCAGGCCGGTTCTGCCGCTTACCTGTGTAGATGGCACCAGGTTTGTAATAAAGGGGAGACACATCTAGGTTGTAAGAGCCATGTGTCACGGTGTTTCTGATGACTTCACAAGCTGGCTGCTGCTGAAGGTAAACTGGTGAAACCAACAACACCCCCAGGATGAGAAGCTGCAGCGGAGACTGGGATATAGTTGTCATGATGTTCAGAGTGGTTTCTCTCCTCTTCCTTCTCCTTACTGCTGATGTCCAAGAAGACCTGCCTGTCCTGTACCTGAGGTCTGGTGAGAGAAAGCAGCTTCCCAAGGTATTTATACTGTCAGGAAGATGCAAATTCTCCTCCCCACACACCCTCCTCAGTGGGAGGTTTCAGCATGGTGAGACATTCATTGTGTACTTCCTTCTGTCTAGATGCTTCCATTGAGTACCTGGATGACCCATCTGGGTTGTGGGGCAATGGGGAGGAAGGAACATCCACTGAGGAAATCAGGGGCCAGTAGAGAAACTGACAGGGATGTACTGGTCCTTTCCATCTCCATCTTCATCATCAAGCCCCAAACTGGTACTCAACGTAGCTTATAAATCGAAACTATTCGACCAAAAGACCAGAATTAAAAAGGGAGTTAAACTATCAACAACACTAAAAACAGTTTAAAATGTACAATTAAAAATGTACAAAACACAGTTTTTAAAAGGTACATTTAAAATAATACAGTGCCCTCTGTATTTTGGAATGAAAAAGTCTGCCTGCTGATGGAAGGACAGCAAGGAGGGGGGCCATTCTCGCTTCCCTAAGGAAAATATCACACTACTGTACACTGTTCTCTGTCTCTCTCTCTGGCTTTTCTTCGCAAATGAAGATTCAGGAAGGACTCATCCCGCGTTTTCTGCAAGCGCGCTGATGACTAGAAAGGCCAATCCGAGATAAACAAGTCCAGTTGCAGAAAGCACAGCAGAAGGTCTCCTTGGGTGATGTTTCCGGGTTGTGATTCTTTCTGCGTTGTTGTTTCTCTTCAAGAGTTGTTCGGTGTGAGTTCTCAAATAAGGCTGCAGCATTGTGGATAGTGAGTCTCCATGCTTCCCGATGTGAGGCCAGGGCGGACCATTGTTGGTGATCAATTTGGCCGAGCCTGAGATGTTGTTTCAGGGAGTCCTTGTATCACTTTTTTGGAGCGCCCCTCTTACGCTGACCCGTGGCAAGTTCACCATAGAGTACTATTTTTGGGAGGTGATGGTCCTCCATCCTAGAAACGTGCCCTGCCCAACGCAGCTGTGTTCTCAATATCATGGCCTCAGTGCTGGTGATCCCTGCTTGCTCAAGGACAGCAACATTCATCACATAGTCAGTCCAGTGCATATTTAGGATTGTGCGTATACAGCGCTGATGAAAGCATTCAAGGAATCGTAAGTGGTGGCGATAGGTGACCCATGTTTCAGACCCATAAAGGAGAATTGACAGTACAATGGCTCTATACACACTGATTTTTGTGCTTCATCATTACACTGTTATAGCACTACTATTCCACTTTAACTGCTCTGGCTGCCTCCTATGGACTCCTGCAATTTGTAGTTTAGGGAGGGGCATGCAGCATCCTCAGCCAGAGAGCTCTTAGGCCTTACTAAACTACAAACTCCAGAATTTCATAGGAGACAGCCATAGCAGTTAAAGTGGAATGATAGTGCTATAAGAGTGTAGATGGAAGGCAGTCCCAGAGCCTAAGGGCAACCACTGAGAAGTCCACACTGCAATTCCCACACTGCAATTCCCTCTTCTGCGGTTTTTCAGGCCTGGACAGGCTCATCTGAGGGGATACAGGCTGTTAGAGAGTCTGGACCAAAACCCACATCTTGAGATAAAAGAAGGGAAAACAAGTCCTTTCCCCCCTGTTGTATAATGTAATCTTAGGCATGAATCCTATGATCAGGTCCAATTACAGCAAACTCATTGAATCAGCGGCATTTAGATAAGTGTTGACTTAACAGGTTACTGTTGATTCAATGGGTCTACTCTAGTTGGGTGTCACAGCAGGATTTAGGCCACAATAACACAAACAAAACAATAATACCGAGGTGACATCCAGTCTCAGGCTATTGACACACTCCAGAAATAATGCATTTAGACACTGCTGTAATGTATCAGGGACTTGAAGTGATCCTGAGGACACTGAGAGATCCCAGGTAGATCCCACCCCTCAGAGACCCATCTTCTATCTATTTAGCTGCATATGTTAAAATGCAGGATGTTCAGGAGAAATAAAAGAAAGTAGTTATTCATGCAGTGCATAGTTAAGTTGTACAACTTACTGCCACAAGAAATTGTGACAGCTTTAAAGGGGATTGATAAAGCCAGTTTGGATGAATTGGATAAGTCTGTGGAGGATGGGACCAGCAGGACATTTTTGTGGCTGCTAGAACATTTTTGAAGAAATTGTGACTGGCAATCAATTCTCCAATTTGAAATGTTCATGAGTGGAATGCCAAACAGACTTGACATTCCGGTTTTATTGAAAGCATTTTTTTTTTAATAAAAGGGAAGAAATCAATACAGACTTACAAATACATCTAGAGATGCCAATATCTGAGCAATTTTTATTATCCTGTCCACTTACCAGAAAATACTTGAATTAAAAAGAAGAAAAATATCTATAACTCTCCACAAAGCTTAGAAAAAATGGTTAAAAGCACCACTGATCTGGGACTGCAAAAGATAGCTATCTGGGGATTATTTTTATTTTTGGTTTGTGTTAACTTGCAAAAGGCATTGAAAAAGAGGCGGGATTCAGGGAGTTCACTGATTATATTGGACGTGTCCTTTTGTCTCCACTGAGTGTCCAAAAGTCAGGAACTGCATGGCAATTTGGACATACCACTATTACTTTTAAAATGCCTTAGTGGCTGCTGTGAAAAAGAGAAAATTCATGTAGGAAAACAATGAAGGAAAAAAAAATACTGGATGAGACCTTGCATTGGGAACACACTTCCCAACGTTTGTTTCATAGATGAAAACTGGGACACATTTGGCCAAGCAACATCAGAATGTGGCCAAGACGGCCAAAGTTATTAATTGGAAAAACACAAGCTAGGAGAGGCTGCAGGAGTTCACTTTTGCCTGAATTTACTGGGAAGAGAATGCCCTCTCTTCTCTCCCTGCTTTTGCAGAGTTAATTGAGTGCAGCTTACTTTTGCACTTTGAATTCAGTTTGCAGCAATTGAAATAAACTGAGGACAATGGGAGAAAGTGGGAAAAGGAGAGAAAAACTGGGACATTTAAAAAGCAGTGGGAAGAGACAGGGTTAACTAGGATTGTCCCTGCCAAACTGGGACAGTTGGAGGGTATGTTAGCCTCAGAGAGGCAAGGATGCTTGTGTAGAAATTGCGGGAGAAGACAAGATAATAATAATAATAATAATAATAATAATAAAAATTTATTTCTATCCCGCCTCTCTGCAACGCAATCGGGGCGGCTTACAATATAAAAACTCCATAGTCCCAGTACCCTAACCCACCCACCCCTTAAAATAATATTAAATTATAGAAGATTAAAAACATACAATAATTAAAAATATATAAATTAGAAAGACAAAAATTAAAACATACAATGGTTAAAAAGATGAAGCGCACAGTTGCACCCATGTTGTGTTTCTCATTGTGGCAACAGGTTGTCCACTGTGTCAACTGAGTGTTGGCCTAGATAGGCCTTTGGACTGATCCAACATGGCTCTTCTCATGTTCTTATGAGTGGTCCTTCCATGGCCTCCACAAGGGGTGGGACTGACAGGGCTCTAGCTTGGGAGCCTAGGGCCCAGGATTAGTGATATTATTGTAAGTTTTTATGATGTTTTTGGGAATAAATTCTAAGTTTTAGACCATCCATTCAATGCTAAGTTCAAGAGGGGATAGGACTAAGTGATATTGTGGAGAGTGTTTCGAAGCTTAATATAGATCAGTAATTATTGATTACGATTGATTGTATGATGTAAATCCATTAGGCTTTTTTAAAAAAAAAATATAAATATTACTTTGGTGTCATCATTTAAACTGACTTATTTTAATTTTTATCCTAAATCCCGTAGAATATCTCGCTGCCCTTAACCGTAGCAGCAGGTAGGGAGCCCGCCAAAGATCCTGGCCTGGGGGGCCGCTTCAGGATAGGGGTGGCATGCCACTCCCCCTCAAGTTGGCCCCTCCCTTTGATGAACTCCTCCTCCTTCCTCCTGTAACAAAAAGCTGCGTCATGCTGCAACATTTTGTTGCCTACAACTTCCTACCAGAGCAGGTGAAATTTCCATGACATCACAGCAATTCAGGCTGAGCCAAGAGCAGGGGGTTGGGGCAGAGGAGAGGTGCAAGGCAATGGCTGGCGTTAGTCCTCTGCTGACTGATAATGAACACAGAATGTGTGTCCCCCCCATCCCCATGGGGGGAGGGATTGTGGCCTTCTCCAAATCAGTATCGCCTTGAAATGTAATGCCGCAGTTTCACTGTGGATTTCCAGACACCCCACCCTCTCTCCCAAACTGGGCAGCCCCTCCCAAAAACTGGGAGCATGGTTTTTCCATGACTTCATTCCAAGCTTAATTATACCCTTCGCCTCTCCATTCTTTGAGGTGGATCATTAACTTTTCCTCCGGGTTCTTTACACATCAGGTGACTTTCCATCCTGGTTCTCCTTCTGGGGCTCAGATTCCCCTTACCTGCACCCATCCTTTCCACCTCGGCTGGCCCTGATTCATGACATCAGGATGAGTCCCTTCCTCCTTGCCTGGCTGCAAGGTCTTGGGTGAGGCAATTGCAGAGGGACGGACAACGCTGGTGGATTTGCAGAGATCTCCATTGCAGCTGCTTCCACATTCCAGCTCTTTCAGTAGCCGGGAATAATACATACCAGGCCCTTGCGGGGAATGGAGGTGAGCAGGAATGACTCCATGGGGAGCAGGTCCTGTTTATGCATCACCTTGTTGTTGCTCAAGTGGAAGATGATTCAGAGCCAAGAAGGTGGAAGATGTAAAGGAGGAAAAAGACAAAAAACCTCCAGGCACGAGTCACAGAGGGAAAATCCCGCGTTCCAGAGGCGCTGCTTGCAGAGCCAAATGCGAAAGGCAAAACAACTTTGGGAGCAGCCAGGTTTAATATTCATGCACTAGGATGAACAACAACAACATTGTTTAAATATGGTGAAGTAAAAATCTGATGGGACTGTAAGATTCAAAGTGATAAACAATTAGGACACAATCCAGGTTGCTCCATGTTTACACAGGGGATACATTCCTGCACTTACCACAGACGCACGAAACCATGTATAATAGTGAACCACCATATTATACCATAGAATCGTGCTGGAGGACTTAGAAAATGCCTAGAAAGGATGCCTCTCTAGGCATCTCGCATGACTCTATGGTCAACTTCCATGGAATTTGACCATAGAGTTGTACTGGAGGATCTCCCAATGCCTAGAGAGACCACCTCCAGCATGACTCTATGGTCCTGCAGATGCCTAGAGAGACATCCCCCCCCCCCGGATTGTGGGTAAGTGAGATTGTGGGTACCAATATCATGTAAACACAGTGGCAGGGGGCTGTATACCAGACCTGACTGTAGTTGAGAAAAAGGCAGTTTGGAGTCTAGACATCAAAACTGAAGACCAAAAGAGGGAAAAGCTTATGAAATATCAATTTCAACCTACATCTTGAGATTCAGTACCTCTGGGAAAAGAAAACAATGGTGCTTCCAGAGGTGAGATGAGCTCTGGGAGCCATTCCAAACTGACAAAACATCAGAACAGAACTGCCATAGATAGGATCACAATAACACAGTGTAAGTGACACTACTTGGAAAATTTTACACTATCCACTGATATCTCACTGATTCCTAGATTCTTGGACAGAATCCAAAACACGGATGGTCCAAAACTCCAGTCAGGAACATCTGGGAAACTGTGAAACTGAGATAATAATAGAGAGAAAAGATTATGAAATATTGAGGCCTCCAAATGGAGATCCAACAGCTCTAGGAAAAGAAAACAGCTGTGGTTGCATTGGAGTAGGTGGTCTGGGAGGAAATGCCAAACAAAGTGGCAAAAATCTGAATATACTTGCCATACATAGGATCACAATAGCACAATTACAAAAATTGACCCTACCAGGAACAAGCCACGTTCACACCCTCAAACTGTCCCGATTATTCCTCTGTCACCCCTCTTTGTCAGCTGCTTTTAAAATGTCCCAGTTTCTCTTTCCACTTTCACGCTTCACCCTCTGCTTTCTTCCATTGCTACAAACTGAGTTCAAAGTGCAAAAGTAGCTTGCATTCAATTAACTCAGCAGAGGGAAGGGGGGGGCAAATTTTGCCCTTCCCAGTAGGCTCAGGCAAAAGCAAACTGCTGCCGCCTCTCCTAGCTTTCCTGTTCTCTCTCATGAATAACCTTTGCCATTTTGATCACATTCTGATGTTGTTTGGCCACACCTGCCCTGATTTTCTTCTGTGAAATGTTGGAGGGTATTTACATGATCTGACCATCCCTCCCGGATTCCTATTAGATGAACAGAACCTGAATCATGAATGTCCCTAAACTCTAGTCTGCAACATCTGGCAGACTGTGATTGTAAGAATAAGTGAAGGAGGAGGAGGAGGAGCTTGGAAAGTTACTTTTAAAAAGTAATTTGTTTCGTTATTCCTTACAGCATATGTTACAATGGTAGAAAGAAGCAACTCATCACATTCCTTTTCCCCCTGTCTTTTATTTTTCTATTACTTTCTGTTACCTTGCTGAGGAAAAACTGCTTAGGGTTGATAAGAGATTGAGATGAAACTGAAACATTCCTGTCTAAGACTGCCCTTAAAAAGTAAGGTTTGAACATAAGGGGAAATGATTACTTGTTACACCAATATTTTGGTTTTACTTATTACATTTTGTTGTTGTTGTTGTTTTTGGTTACACTTTCATTATTCACCAAAGGAACCAATTACAGGCAAGCCATTACTGTAATTCCAGAGAGCAGTCTTGTGTGTTTCCCCTCGGCTGACCTGCCCTTTCTGGTTGTTGTGCTGATACTAAAACAGTTCTTTCTTCAGGAGATGGTGTGACAATATTGAACTATATTTGAGACGTTTGTGAGCATGACTATTTGTGCTTGTGCTGACAGTTGAAGCTGCTGCCGGTATTAGATCAATTCCAGACCCCAGATAGGGAAGACTAGGTAGACATATCTACTCTTGATCAGATGTTTAAGTACTTCTTTGGAAGAAACTGGTGCCCTTGTTCCCTGAGGGACAAGCTCTTGACTCACAGTGCTCCGAGCATTAAAATGCAAGCAGGTTCACCTTCACCTGTGAGGTTTCCTTTTCCCTTTGCTTCATCCTTTTTCTCACTTTCCTTTTCTTGGCCTGTACCTGTGCCATGCCTCCCAGAGAAGAACTGCAATAACAATTGGGAACTGCAACAACATGTTGCAACATACCCTCGCCTCCTAGCAGGGACATGACCATTCAGCTGTTATTCCTCTTAACCATTTAGCTTTGCCCTTTGCTGTTAATGCAGCAGGGGGGCATATGATCCCTCCAGCTCTTGTTTGACTGCATTTCCCATAATCCCTAGCTAGCATGGCCAGCAATAAGCAACAATGAGAGCTGCAGTCTAACAACACCTGTGGGACCACACATCTCCCATCCCTCCTCTGTAAATTTTGTCCATCTCTGCTCCAAGTCAGCCACCTCCTACAGAGGATGTGTAATACAGAGTATTGTGTAAATATAATGTGATTATAGTGCGTTTAGATTGAGAGGAAAAATGTATTAGTGTTAGGATAGATAGTTTTATGTTTGTATTAGTAAGAAAAGAGGAAAACAATTAATATTATTTTTGTGTTATTGTTATGGCCTTTTGCAGTCGGGTGTATTTTTCAGTAGAATGGTCTTATTCCAATAAAAAATTCCTAAACCCCCCCCCCCAAAAAAAATTCCTACAGAGGATGGAAATGGACTTCTTTATAATTTGGAACTAGGAATATGCAGTGTGGCCTGAGGCAAAGCACAAAAATCAGTGTGTATAGAGCCATTGTACTGTCTATCCTCCTTTATGGATCTGAAACATGGGTCACCTATCGCCACCACCTACGACTCCTCGAGCGCTTTCATCAGTGCTGTCTATGCACAATCCTGAATATACACCGGACTGACTATGTGACGAATGTTGCTGTCCTTGAGCAAGCAGGGATCACCAGCATTGATGCCATGATATTGAGAACGCAGCTGCGCTGGGCAGGGCACGTTTCTAGGATGGAGGACCATCGCCTCCCCAAAATAGTACTCTACAGTGAACTCGCCATGGGTCAGCGTAAGAGGGGTGCTCCAAGAAAGCGATACAAAGACTCCCTGAAACAACATCTCAGGCTCGGCCAAATTGATCACCAACAGTGGTCCGCCCTGGCCTCACATCGGGAGGCATGGAGATGCACTATCCACAATGCTGCAGCCTTATTTGAGAAGTCACACCGAACAAGTCTTGAAGAGAAACGACAACGCAGAAAGAATCACAACACAAAAACATCACCCAAGGAGACCTTCTGCTGTGCTTTCTGCAACCGGACTTGTTTATCTCGGATTGGCTTTTTTAGTCATCAGCGCGCTTGCAGAAAGCACGGGATGAGTCCTTCCTGAATCTTTTTGCGAAGAAAAGCCAGCCAGCCAGCCACAATCCTAGCATTAAAGAGTTGGAAGGGAAGTAAGAGTTCCCCCTATATTCCGCACTGGCCAGGCCTCATCTGGAATCCTGCATTCAGTCCTGGGCGCCTCATTTTAAGAAGGATATAGACAAGTTGGACCACGTTCAGAGAAGGGCAATGAGGTTGATAAGAGGTATAAAGAACAAGCCACCGTAGGAGAGGTGGAAGGAGGTGGGCACGTTCAGTTTGGTGACGAGAAGACTGATGGGTGACATGATCCTACTCTTTAAATACCGCCCTCAAGGGCTGTCCCAGAGAAGAGGGGGCAGGTTTGTTTTCTGCTGCCCCAGAGGGTTAGGACCAGGCCTAATAGTTTTAAGTTACAGGAGAGTGTACTTTGATTGAACATTAGCAGAAGGAAGTTCTTGAAGATACAAGTGGTTTGGCAATGGGGCCAAATACCTGGCATGGTGGTGGGGGTCTCTTTGAGCCTTATTGCATGCGGGAAGGAAGCGGCAATGCACCCCAATAACAGCACCACTGCCTTGCCTTATTGTACGATGTTGGCATGTTTCAGCTGTTCTCCTGTTCTGGTCCTGTAAGAGACAGTGGTGAACGTGGGTCTTTTTGCTAACTCTGCAACAAGACTCACGTTTACCATTGTCTCCTATGGGACTGGAATGAGAGAGAATAGCTGAAACATGCCAACGTTGTGCAATAAGGCAAGGTGGGATGTGCGACTTTCAGGCTTTGCTTCCACTTCATGAGATAAGGAAGTGAGGGCATTCTGGCTGCAACATCTGCCATCCCATTGATTGCCAGGGTTGATTCAGCTGATCTGGTTGGTTAGGTGGGTGTCCCCTCCCTCCCTCACCGCTCTATGTGCATCCCACCCCAGATAGGAGTGTACCATTCTTCAGTCAAGGGTATACAATAGCTGGGCTCCCCTCCTAGAACCTCCAAACAAGCTCAAGGTCCCTTTGTAGGAGAACTTCATGCAATAAGGCCCTTTCTCTGGATGTCTGCAAAATGAATCTGGACAGGTACTTGGTAGGGATGCTCTATAGCTGCAGTTCCCCTACTGAGCAAGTGGTCCCCTTTCCCTATGGGGGGCCCTTCCACCTTTATTGCAATAACATAAAACCTCAGTTGAGAATTTAGAAATTGAATTTAGGCATCCAAAGAAAAGAGGCAGGCAAAGAGACCAAGGGGAGGCGAACACAGCTAATGTAAGCAAGGGTTGTCAGAAGTTGGGGATGACTTGAAGGCACATAACAAACAACTGAATTTGCCACCAAATGCACATGTGACCAGCACAGTCAATCTACAGTTCATATCGATGCTCACACACATAATGTCCAATGGTGAGCAATATGCACGGTCAACTATGCACAAAGTTGACCATGCACAACAGCACTTCATGTGCAACTCCACTTCTATAATCACACTGAATACGGCTGTTCCATTTCAGACAAAAATGCTCAGCTTCTTCTGTAGGGGAATGTACTCATGAATAAGACACCAACAAACTGTAGTCTTTTAAAAAGTGAATTTTCTACAGAGTTGCAGTCTCAGAAAGTCATTTTCCCCCAGGCTCTGATTTCTTGGAGATGTAAAGTGCTGGAAAGAAAAAAAAAATGAAGAAAAAGAAACTCAGAAAAGAACAGCAGGCATTCAGGTTAAACGCTGGGAGGCTTCCTCTTACTTTTGCAAGTGGATTCACACTTCCTTTCTCATTCCTTCCTTTAACATCACTTTCCCGTGCTGGACTTTGATCTCTCCTTGGAGCCCTTGAGGTGCACCACTACCACCATCATCACAATCACCATGGGGCAAAGTGACAGGAATTGATGAGTTGAGAAACAATCATAGAGAGAAATAAATGGGGTGATAAAGGTCCATTAACATTAAGATGAGGTAAGATTCCAAGTCATCCTTGCCAGCCTTCTTTCTGTATTGTCTGCTGTGTTTCTTTTCCAAAAATCCTTAGCACTTAATTTCAGAGAAGTAGCCCTACCCCTAAAGGCACCAGATCTAAGCTTGGAAGTTAAGCAGAGTCAGCCCTGGTTAGTCCTTGGATGGGAGACCACCAATGAATAACAGGCACTGTAGGCTATATTTCAGAGGAAGTAACTGGCAAAACCACCTCTGAGGATTCCTTGCTTAAGAAAACCCTATGAAATTCATGGGGGTGCCTTAAGTTGACAGACAACTTGAAGGCACATATATGTGTGTGCACACATCCCTACCCCAAGGAGCCAGTGTAGTTTGAGCATTGGACTATGACTCTGGAGACTAAGGTTCAAATCCCTGCTCAACCAAGAAAGCCACTGGGTGACCTTGGGCAAGTCACACACTCTCAGCCTCAGAGGAAGACAAAGGCAACCCCCCTTTGAACAAATCTTGCCAAGAAAACCCAGTAATAGGTTTGCCTAGGGTCGCCATAAGTCAGAAATGACTTGAAGGCACACAACAACAATAACAACAAATCCCCATCCTAATGCATCAGCCCTGTGGAGAAATTTTCTCTGCTCCTTCTGTGTAAACACATGCTCCTCCTGTACTTGAATACCAAATCCCAATCTCATGAATTTTTCAGAAACCCAATCAGATCTTTCTGTTTGGCTGAGTGTTTAAAAAGGAAATGATTGGAGGGTGTGGGAGGAGAAAACCACAGGGGAGCTAGAAGCTTATGGGTTTTCATATTGATTTGTTATTCTGTTGAGACATGATTTAATTGGATTTTAATGAAGGCTTAACTGGGCATTTCTTGTGTTTTCTAGCTGTATTCTGACCTATAGAGCTGAAGGAAAAGTGACTAGGAAGGTCTACTATTTGATATAAATAGACCAAATAATGTCAAGACAAATGTATATTGCATACTATTTTTTATCCCAATCGATCAACCAACCAATCAATCAATTACAAGCAGATCATGAACTCAACAGGGGTACACATCCAGAGTTTGTACTGCTATCCAGTTTGGACTGCTGCTGTTAATTACAGTCAGACCCCCCGTATCTGATAATAGCATGTCCTGCCTTGCCTTATCACACAATGAAGGTGGGCTTCAGCTGTTCTTCCATTCCGGTCCCATGGGAGACCGTGGTCAATACGAATCTTTTTTCTAACAGATGTTTTTCAAGCAGAAAAAAGACTTTTACCACTGTCGGGACCAGAATGGAAGAACAGCTGAAGCACACTGTCATCGTATGATAAGGCATGGTGGGACACACTGTTATTGGGTTTTACTGCTGCTTCCCTTTCACTGTGCAATAACCCACTTGGCCTTCAAGTGCTGTCTTCAGACGTAATCAACACATGGTGAAGAAAAGAACATCTCCATCCCAGAAGTTGGAAATGTCCCTTACTTGGTCTGCAACTCCCAGAATCCCCCAGCCAAACCCATGGTTATGAGTGTGCTAAGTTACTGGGGGATTCTGGAAGTGTAGCCTAGTAAAGTAACTTTTCCAAGCTTTGACCCTTCTTTTTAGCCCCTGTGGGCTGATTGGTTCTTTGGAATAATTCCACTGGAATGTGAAACTCAGTGGGATTTCTGCTCGCTTGTGAAATAAATGCGTACGATAGTATGTGAAACTTATTACACCAGAATTAATTTCTTAAAGAGTGCATGTGTGAAATAAGCTTTTCTATAAGTCTTATCCCAGTTTCCCATGTTGATCTTTGGAAAGATAAGATGCATTAAATTACACAGATCTGGAATTTAAAATACGATGAGGTCTACTGCATTTCCATGCGTGCAAGACCTTGGGAGACAATGTGGTGTAGTGGTTTGAGCATTGGACTATGACTCTGGAGAACAGGGTCCAAAAATCCGCTCAGCCATGGAAACCCACTGGGTGACCTTGGGCAAGTCACACTCTCTCAGCTTCAGAGAAAGGCAAAGGCAAAAACCTTCTCTGAACAAATCCTTCCAAGAAAACCACATGATAGGTTTGCGTTAGGGTCTCCATAAGTCAGAAACAACTTAAAGGCACACAACAACAACAATACCAACCTTGTAAAGGTGGTGGTATCTGACACAGTTTGGTTTATGTTTCAATTAATAAATCAATAAATATAAAACATCAAAGAATTCCATGTATTGCAACTTTCTTATCTGAAGGGTTTAAGGGCAGAAACAGCATCAGATGCTGGGTGCTATCACATCAGAAGGGTGCTGAATGTTCTCCCGGTTTTAGTCCAAACTTTAATGGAGCTGTTCAAGGTGAGAGCCTTATTTTGAGAATAAGGTTGCTATAAGGTGGCTAAATCCAAACTGGATTCACTGCTCTACTGACACAGACACCATTGGCCACCACAATGTCTATTTTCTACTGAAAATATTATCTCTTTATATTGAAATTGGCCTAGATCCTATTGTTTGTTCTGACAACCCCTTGAATCAATGAAATGTACCTACGTATTGACTCACCATTCAACAGTTGATTGAATGGGTTTCCTCTATTGGAACAAGCTAACGGGGTGGGAGTCATTCCCTTTCCAGTAATTAATTTCTCTGCTCTCTGTTTGTATTGATCATTGAAAGCTTTAAATTGTTCTCGATTATTTAATCATTTATTATTTTTAAAAAAAGTTGTAATTTTTTCCATATCTACTTTTGATGCATATCTCACGATACCTCTCTCCCTCTGGCTTTTCTTCGCAAACAAAGATTCAGGAAGGACTCATCCTGCGCTTTCTGCAAGCGCGCTGATAACTAGAAAGGCCAATCCGAGATAAACAAGTCCGGTTGCAGAAAGCACAGCAGAAGGTCTCCTTGGGTGATGTTTCCGGGTTGTGATTCTTTCTGCGTTGTCTTTTCTCTTCAAGACTTGTTCGTCGTGAGTTCTCAAATAAGGCTGCAGCATTGTGGATAGTGCGTCTCCATGCCTCCCGATGTGAGGCCAGGGCAGACCACCGTTGGTGATCAATCTGGCCAAGCCTGAGATGTTGTTTCAGGGAGTCCTTGTATCGCTTTTTTGGAGCGCCCCTCCCACGCTGACCCGTGGCGAGTTCACCGTAGAGTAGTATTTTTGGGAGGCGATGGTCCTCCATCCTAGAAACGTGCCCTGCCCAGCGCAGCTGTGTTCTCAATATCATGGCCTCAATGCTGGTGATCCCTGCTTGCTCAAGGACAGCAACATTCATCACATAGTCAGTCCAGTGTATATTTAGGATTGTGCGTAGACAGCGCTGATGAAAGCATTCGAGGAGTCATAAGTGGTGGCGATAGGTGACCCATGTTTCACGATATCAAGGGTTATACAAATAATATGTGTAAAGAAAAAAGTAAACAAATATGCATAAATAAACATGCATGCATATTATAAGTAAATTAAAAAGTTCTCAGGTAAATGAAAATAAAAATAGGCATTTTCATTCAGTGCAGGGAGGCCTGTGAATGCAATTCCCTTACTTTCTTGTAACGTGACACTTGTATACACATTGTTTGACTGAACAGTCATAACAATCTTGGGAATTTTGCACCTCTAAAGATATCAAAGGTTGCTGGGAAATTCTCATGTCTTAATTACTACAAGGATAAATATAGAGTGCAATTATTCAGAAGTATGTTTCTAGAAAGAGAGGAAGCTGAGTGTAAGCCTGCCTGGGAGACAGGCCGTGACACGAGATGACCTACTCTTCATTCCAAGTTGTGAAGCTGGGTGGTGGGCTATGCAGTGACTATGGAAGTGGGGTCAGGAGGCCATCTCTTCTTTGTGAAGGCTTCACGCATGCAAGACTAGAGGCATTATGGTAGAGACTAGGGACATTCTAGGGAAGACTCAGGGTCCTGAATGTTGTGAGCTATTAAACTAACCAATAATAAATTGATTGATTTATGGAGCCTATTTGCTGTGCATGATGCAATCCAGATCAGTATAAGGAAATTAAAAAGAAAGTTCCTGGATGTCTCCCAAGGAGATTAAAGGTTATCATGGAAGCAGTCTAAATTGCCTGAGCATCTGTGTCCTCATTCTGGCCAGGGGAAGTTAGCCTGTCTTGCTTTGACTGATGGAGGGGATGACGAAACAAGGCAACAAGAGCCGTCTGGATTGTGCAAGAGAGACACAGCCGAAGGCCTCCTTCCATCCCCAGCAGCAGTTTCACCTGGTACCACAGTGTCACGGTTTCACCCTGACTTGAGCTGGCATGCGCCCATTAGTGAGGAGACTTCCCAAATTCATTCCATCTTGCAGGACAGAGCAAAAGAGAGGCAAGGAATCCAACCGGGGCAACCCTGGTACCACACTTAGGTTGCTGCCACACTGTAGAAAGAATGCAATTTGACATTGCTTTACCACCTATCATAGCCCCATCCTATGGAATTCTGGGATTTGCAGTTTGTTGTGGCACCAGAGCTCTCTGACAGAGAAGGCTAAATATCTCACAAAACTACAACCCCCAGAATTCCATAGTATTGAGTCATGGCAGTGAAAGCGGTGCATTATTTCTGCCGTGTGCCAGCAGACCTAGAGATCCAAAAATTGGCCTGCTCATCAAAATGGGTGAGGTGAACAGCTGTCCCCAACCCCTTCCAGCATTTCAGATTAAAACAACCATTATCCCCAGACGTATGCGTGTGCATGTGTGCTGGGAGTTGTACATGTCTTTTGCAGTACTATAATTATAGTACTTGGATCCCACTTTATCTGCCATGGTTGCATCCTATGGAGTCCTGGGATTTAGGAGATTATGAGACACATCAAAAATGGCATTATAATGTCATGAGATCACAAAGGGGATTCCTTATCAGACAACGTTGTGCCCCAGCATTCTGCAAGCATTCTGCTGCTGTTATGAGGGAGCTCTTTTTTATTGTTGGGGAGAAGTCGAAAATTTATCTCCCATAGCATTTGTGTTCCAGATTTTAGTGCATGCAAAAAAGTGCTCTGTTCTGGTGGCATGATCCCAGCATCAATGAGCAATCCCACCAGAACATGTCCGGGTACGAACAGGAAAAGTAGGTACCGTACGCACTTTTTATGAACCTCCCTGTCTTACTTGCAAGTTTCTAAACATGTATCTGTGCTTTTCTGAACATTTTCTTTTTAAACCTTTGAGTTTTGGGGCTTTTAAGTGTGCTCATGTCTTCTCATGAGATGCACCGAAATCTCCTTCACAGAGAAACGTGGAAGTAAGCAGCACGAGCACCTGTATTACCAGACTCTTGGGGCGATTCTGTATCATTATCATGGCCGTGTGCAAAAACGTGTGTCATTGTGCCAGAACACGGAAGCTGTAAAATATAGTGCCATAATAACATTTTAAGGCACTCGTCTGATAATCTCCTTTGTTTAGTTTAGAATAATTTAGAATTCTCTGCCAGAGAGCTCCAACGCTATTGCTCAGGGGAGTGAACCAGAGCATTCCACAGGGATTCTATGCTAGAACTCCCAGCATTCTGTAGGACTGGGTTATGCTCCACCTGCATCAAATGTCCACAATTGTGCAGTATGGAAGCACTCCAGTAAACTGTGAGTGCTGAAGGAGCTCACTCCCAGGTAGATGACACTTCCAGCACCTTAGGGAAGAGCAGAGACTCTGCTCACTCTTTTGACTCATGGCATGACATCTCCAAGACCTTGGTTCCGATCCCTGAACACCCACGCACAAGCACTTTGTTGCAATACAGAGGATAAGGTGGGGCGTGAGCTCGGAATGTATCAACCCAAATCCTATTTCACTGCCACGGAATGCTGGGTTGCAATCTGGGGGTTCCCCTTTGAAAGCTAATGCTGAATCAGGAGGTGAGTCAGACATGATGCCATGCTTGGAGACCATGAAACCCACAGAGAAGGCCAGAAGAGCTAAAGGGGTTGTTCTCCTTCATCCATTCTCAGCTCCAAGTCAGCACTGGTGACACAGTGGTTAAATGCCAGTCCTGCAGCCACAAGGTTGTGAGTTCCATCTTGCAGGGCTCCAAGGTTGATTCAGCCTTCCATCCTTCTGTAGGTCAGTAAAACGAGTACCCAGCTTGTTGGGGGCAATTTGCTAACACATTGTGAACCACTTAGAGAGAGCTTAGCACTATAAAATGGTATAGAATTTGAAAGGGTCTCATGGGCCATCAAGACCAACCCCTTGCTCAGTGCAGATCCCCAGCTAGCACAGGGAGCTGTTCAGCCTCTTTCTGAAGCTATCCAGAGAAGGAGACCCAACCGCCTCTCTAGGCCATTGGCTCCATTGCCACACCACTCTCACTCTCAAGAAGTTCCTTCTAATGTTCAGTTAAAATCTACTCTCCTATAACTTCAGCCTTTCCAACACCTGTTCTCTTGTCCAAAAAGGGAAGTTTATACATTGGATGCAATTGCCTTGCATTTGAGGCAATATAGAGAAACTATAGTGTTTAGGCTGGGATGTTGTACCTACGCTGATGGTGTTTTGGTCTTCAAGCTATAACCTGGGCACAGATATAGACCAAGGGTGGGTGACTATGGTGGGCCTGGAGGCCAGTTTTCCAACTTTCTGGGGTTGTCTGAACTGCCAAAAAATGGGGTGGGAGGACACAGAAGTGACCAGAAGTCCACTTCTAGTTTTGAAAAGCAGATTAAAAAAAACAAAAAACTAAACAGTGCCGCCTGTTTAATAGGTGAATTGTCTTTCTTGGAAGTCTTTTTGGGAGGTCAGAAGAAATACAGTCCTGTGGATCTGGAAGGACTCCCAAAACAGTGGGGTCCCACAAAGCAGTCATGGGGGTTGTGGCCATAGAGCTTTGGACAGTGTTGGACAAGCTATGTTGCACTGCCCCACTCAAAGTGGCCGTTTATGCAACTATAGCGTCATGTGTAGAGATCAGGATGCAACCTGTGGGTGCAGCCACTCTCCCCTCATGCTTTCATATTGCACAAATATGGCAACATGAACAGGCCTCACGGTCTAAGCTGAACAGGCCCTTTTGTCCCATAGGTATTAAGAGGAAAAACCCGTTTAGTGGGTGAGTTACAGGATACTCTGGAAGTTGTTGCTTTGCTTTGCCCAGCTGGTGAAGATAATGAACAAGAGAACAAACAAACAAATCTAAAAATCAATGCTCCTATGAGCTCTGTGTTCTGGAGAACAGATAATTTTGAACACACAAATGCATCAAAACATCCTCTCGCCACCCAACAAACAACTGATATGGCTATGGAAGAGAAAGAGAGAGCTAAAGACAAGGAAGAGGTGTTGACTCAGCCAGTTAATGGATGGATGCTGAACTGTGCTCAAGCATGATCAGGTTTCAACCTAATTGCCAGTACCAACTGGAGTAGAACATGTTGTTGTTGTTGTTGTGTGTCTTCAAGTTGTTTCTGACATGGTGATCCTAAAGTGAACCTATCATAGGGTTTTCTTGGTAGGATTTGTTCAGAGGGGGTTTGCCTTTTGGGAGGGTTATTTCTTTCTTGCAGGGAAAAATGGCAAAGGTATTTTAAGCCTAGCTCAAAACCCTTTTATTATTCAAAGTTTCTGGTCCATTTGATAAGTGTGATTAAAGGCAAACCAATGTGACTTATGCTACTTGATGGAGTAGCAGTGGAACCAAATCTGCATTTCACTCTTGAATTCCTTTATAAGGTTTCCCTCGGCTTTTCTTTGTCTTTTTCTTTTTAAACCACTCTGCCTCTCTGCTTTTACATTGAGTTTTAACAAGCAATCCTTTTCTCACCCCACTCCTAATCTTGATTCCAGGACAAACCTTCATCTGTTTTATCGATTTATTGTGTGAGAGACAAGAGGAATGCCATTTCTGGTTGTGGCAGGGTGCTTAATCTTAAAACAAAGAAACCCTGCTTCTTTCTTTTAGGATTGTTCTCCCTCCTCCACGGTTACTGATGTGCGTGAATTTAATTAATTAACTAGCACATTAGCTGGTGAAACATGTCCAATTGAGGAAGTTTTTTTTTAAAGAGGCAGTAGTACTAGGATGTTATCAGACACATCAAATATGGTGTCATATTGACGCCACATAAATGTGAAAGGGCATAGGTGATGCACTTTTATGACCCTCCCCAGTTTACTTGTAAGTTTTTAAGTGTATTTTTGTGCTTTTGAAAACTTTTGGAGTGTTATTTTTGTTTTTGAATTCCCCATGCTATGTATTCTTGTGAGAATATGCGGGATTTCGAATGAGGAAGTGAACGGAGCTCCGTTCACTCCTCCGTCATTGCCGGGGAAGCCTTTTGCCAGGCTAGAAGGTAAGTGTGGCATGGGAAGTTCATTTGCTGGCATAAAAACGGAGATCCGTTCACTCCTCCGTCATTGCCGGGGAAGCCTTTTGCCAGGCTAGAAGGTAAGTGTGGCATGGGAAGTTCATTTGCTGGCATAAAAACGGCAAAGTTATGCCGGCAAAAGAATGGGATTTGGGGTGGGGAGTCTGATAAAGCCCCTAGTTTTCACAAAAACTCTATAAATACTCTCCAGAAGCCAGTGGCACCCAAGTCACTGGGTGACAAATTTGCTCTGGGTTTTAATCTGAACTTTCAAGCTGTCCAAGGCACTGAATTTATTTTGGGGAGGGTGAGGGTTCAGCAACTTGGATAGTTTGTTTATTATTTATTTGATTTACATGCTGCCTTTCTCCAAGAATGGGACCCAATGTAGCTCACAACACACAAAAACATGCAATCAAAAAGTGTATGTTAAAAGTTAAAAACAAAGTTAAAAGTTCCTTGAAAGAGGCTGGAAGTTCACTTCTGGATTCTCAAAAAAGTGGTATTTTTCATGTTCAGCAGCACAGGGAGGCCTTGAAAATGATTCCAAAGTAACTTGCTGCACCTGGAAGCTTTGAGGAACAGCAATCTGGAGAAAGCAAAGACCACAAAAATATATCCTTGGTCGGCTACATGTGGTCCCAAGGTCACACTTTGCCCACCTACTGGGGGGTTGATGAATCACTGACAGCTAATGGAAACAGCTTCTCTCTAATGATTCCAGACCCAACAAGAATCTAAGAGGAAATCCAACAGGGAAAGAATGAGGAGGGCTCAGGCAGCAGGACTCAGGTGACACAGTGGTTGCTAAACCGATGCTAGACCGGTAGTGTGCCAGTGATGCTGATCTGACACATTGGGTGTGAGCCTGGCCAAGGAGTTCCTCTTTGCTCGACTACCTTGGAGAGGCCTTGGGCAACTGACTGTCTTGCAATCTGGGGTTTATCTAGGGCTCTGCATGCTACAGATCTGGATCGGTTGCTGTCTGGGAATCCATTGGGAAGCCTCTGAGCCTTGCTTTGTGGAGAAGGGTGGAAAGATGGCAGCCGTTCCCAGACATTTCCAAATTTAAAAATAAGTAGAAAAGGACAACAATGCCTCAGGTTGGGAAGATCCCCTGTCCAGAAAAACTGAGTATCCTATACTGGATTATCAGTAGCTGTACATCAAGGGTGGATAGAGTGCATTTTGTGGGCCATGTGCATCCCATAGAACACCCTTTTGTGGCCCTTAAGTCTCCTCACCAGTCCTCCAAAGCCCCTCAATCCCCCAATATTTTTTTAAATGGCATTATTTTCAGGCAATCTTTGCCCTCAAACAATGCATAGAAAATACTATTTCAACATAGAATGTAAATTCCTACATAGAAAATGCAGTGTTCTGTGAAGACTGGATTTATTCTGCATGAAATTCTCACATGGTTGATTTGCACAGGGGAAAAAAACACATTTTCTGCACAGAAAAGAGTGTTTTCTGCATATTAATCCCACAAAACAACCACATATAAATATTGTGCAGAATAAATCCCAAGTTGTGAGTAGCCTTTGAAAACAGTGTGGTTTTTGAAGACTTTCTCAGAGCAGGAAGAAAATTGGTGGAATTACTAATTGCTACCTCTAAGAAGCTATATAGTGAAGAATTGCACCCCTAGGAAAATGTCACGTTGTTCATGCCTTTAAAAAAACGATAAGATTCATTGGCTTTATGGCACCTACAAAGTATTTGACAAGGAGGATGGGAGAAAGCTAGAGCAAGCAAGTGGATTATTATACCGATTTTATTAATGAGTCAATGCTTGAAAGCAACTTGCTTAAAGCTGTTGTGTGACTTCTTTGCAAAAGTGCAACACAAACATGGAACCTTCTGAATTCAAGTGGCAACTGGTGGCTTCTATCTGTTGGGGTCTAGTACACACTTTAAAGGGGTTCTCTAAGCTGCTGAGCCCCAGCTCCAAAACAGATTCAATATTTTGGATTTTCTGATATAGCTCAGAGTAAAACCCAAAGTGAATTCACTGTCCCACTGAAGTGGAAGCTCCCAGATGTCTCCTACCCGCTTCATTCAATAGCCAACTCCCACAAACTTCTAACCTCGCTGTTTTCCACTCCTTGAGTAACAGGTCAATCCAAAACCCCTTGGGCTGTGCTACTTAATATCAATGTATGGAGGAAATGCCAGCCAATTATCAGCAGCAAATCTGGGTGAGTCAGATTCTTCTTTTGTTATCTAGGACAGAAATTGGGCAAGTGACCAGGCATTCAGCATCACCACTACCAGCTATACCTCTCATCCTATATCACTCAAAACCTGAGTTCCTTCCTACCTGAAAGACTGTCGCCTCCCATATCAGCCTGCCTGAAATTTCAGATCCTCACAGGATGCCCTGTTTCATTTCCCAACACCTTGTGAGGTTAGGTTAGTAAGCACATGTAACAGGGCCTTCTCTGTTACAGCACTCTGCCAGTGGAACTCCCTGCCAAAGGAAGTTACTTTGGCTCCACCTCGTTTGAGCTTCTGGTAGCCAGCTAGAGCAATGTTGTTTCACATTGCCTTTAATGTCTGAAATGGCTCTGTCTGTTTTAAAATGGTATTTTAGGGTTCTTGGTAGACTGTTTTGAAAATAGTATTTTAATACATTTTTAATTTGTAAAAATCTTTCTACTATCTCAATTGCTTTTATTTGTTTATTGCCTTTGGAGCCCTTATGGGCTGGGAGATGAATAGAAGTACTATAAATGTATGCATACATACAGCCAGTTCTTGGTATCCACTGGGGTGTGGTTCCAGGATCCCCTGTAGATAGCAAAATCAGTGGATGCTCAAGTCCCATTACATACAATGGTATTGTAAAATGGTGTCCCGTAAAATGGTGTAAAATGGTGTCCCAAATGGTGAACAGCAGGTCTGCTTTTTGAATTTTTTTTTAAAAAACCCATGGATGGTGGAATCCATAGATGCCAAATCCGTGGATAAGGAAGGACAACTGTACATACATACCCATGGGTTGCTTCACAGAATGTGCTGGAGATGGAAGGGAGAAGCAGATTCTGAAAGCTGCAGGCTGGCAGATAACAAAACAGAATGGAGATGGTTAAGATGGGCAGTTTTAAAAAAAGTTGATAAAGGGATAAAATTACACAAACCCACCATGGCTGTAGACGGGTCCATTCCAGTCCATAGAATCACAGACTTGGAGAGACCACAAGGGCCATCTAGTTCAGGCTAGATGAGAAAACTTAGGAGGCAGTTTCAACAGCATTGAACAGCATCCAGGCCTAACTAAGGATGTTAGTGAAGTCCTTGTTCCATCTAGCCAAGCAGTTCATCCTTGGTTCTGGAAAAAAAAAAATTCTCCTTGAAATCTTACCTGCAGGATGGGCCAATGGAGATTGGTCCAGTGACAGTTGGTAGCCTCCATGCCAGTGGGGCAGTGAATCATCTCTGGGAACTATCCAAGGAACTGAACCTATTTGAGGGTAGTGTTCTGTGCGAGTGGTTTAGTGAACCAATTCTAGGGCTCAGTCCAGGCTTTGAAGGAACTATCCAAGGTGCTGAACTCTATCCGCCCAACTAGGTTCAAAGACATTCAAAGAAGAACCTTTTGTTTAAGAACCCACATTTTTAAAAAGGGAAGCGGAAGCCACTCCAAAACAACACCAACACCAAATCCCTAGGAACAGATGTCATATCAATAGAGTACTTTCAAGCTACAGAGGCAGAATCCATTCAGCTTCTAACTAAAACCTGCCAACAAATTTGGAAAACAAAACAGTGATCCACAGACTGGAAATGCTAAATATACATTCCAGTCCCCAGAAAAAGAGACGTCAGAGATTGCAGTAACCACCGGACTATTGCATTAATCTCCCATGCAAGCGAAGTGATGTTCCAAATTTTACAACAAAGACTTTTACCAGATATGGAGTGAGAAATACCAGGTGTACAAGCTGTGTTCAGAAAAGGAAGAGGCACTAGGGATCATATTGCAAACATATGTTAGATAATGGAGTGCACCAAAGAATTCCAGAAGAAAATCAGCCTGTGCTTTATAGATTGTAGTAAAGCCTTTAAATTTGTAGATCATGAAAAACTATGGATCGCTCTTAAAGAAGAGGGTGTGCCACAATCTTTTATTGTTCTCATGTGTAACCTTTCCTCAGGACAAGAGGTAACTGGAAGGACAGAATGTGGAGAAAGAGACTGGTTTCCAATTGGCAAGGATGCATTTTATCACCCGGCCGGCTTAACTTGTATGCTGACTATATCACCTAGAAAGCTGGTTTGGACTTGGAGGAAGTGGGCATGGAAACTGGAGGAAGGAACATCAACAATTTAAGATATGCAAAGGTAACATAATATTAGCAGAAAAATAGCAAAGGTTTGAAATGATTATTAAGGAAAGTAAAGGCATATCATTAAATACCAAAGTCAGAATCATACAAGCAATGTACTTCAGATTTCTATGTACGGTTGTGAAAACATTAACTCTGGATGCCTGCCAGTATAGATATATATACAATGAAAGATGTTAATGCTTTGCAAGGGTGTTAATTTGTAAACTTTGTTTCATAAATTATATTTCATGCTTGTTTTTTTCCAATAAAGGATTATTTAAAATGAAAGACTAACCTATTTTATTGGGTATGAAGTATTTGTGGACTGCAGCCCACTCCGTCAGGTACAGCCTATGAACAATGATGCCAAATAAATTGGATTAGTCTTTAAGATGACACTAGCTTCTTTGCTGTTTAAACTGTGATATATATGCTGTGAGTTATCTGTATGTGATGAGTTGCATTTATGTATGCATCTTGTGATCTCTGGCATGATTATCCATCAGTGTCCCCTCATCCTTGGTCTTAAATACAGGGTGGTGGTAGTACATCTACATGAAGACATCTACATGCATATCTACATGCATGAAAAAGTAGAACATTGTATTACATGGAGCCATTAAATGAGTTTAATGGCTCCATGTAATACAATGTTCTACTTTTTCATGGGTGGGGATGCAAAGCTAGTATGCAAAGCCAGTACCATACTATTGGTACACTCCACCCCTGCTGGCTGTTTCTTCTAGCAGTCTAGAGTCTCAAGCAAAAGTTTTTCTCCAATGTGAAACACTCACAGTGTGAACACTCATTTCTTCTTTTTCTGGCTGCTCTCTGAAATATAAAATTTTAAAAGTCAAATCTGGAATGTCTGCAGAGATGAATAAGTGAACACCAAGTGATCCCAGAATTTGCACTTTGAATATTCCTACATTACGTTTTCATAAACTAGAAAGCAGCACACTAGAATCCTGCAGCCGCTGTGAGACTAAGGACTTGGGGAATCAGTGGGAGTGTGGGTGGGAACTGTACATATGTTTTTCTTTTCTTTTTTGAGAATCTGAATGAACTTCTCCAGGTTGCTATTTTTTAACCTCAGACAGACATGTGTGACAGATGGAGGCAAAAGAGGCTGGAAGAAGCCAATTAAAAAGAAAACAAGATATTTAAATATAGGATAAGCAAACACTTTATTCTTGTCAGGAAAGCCAGGTTGGGTTGGCTCAGCACAGCCTTAAGATCAACTTCAAAGCCTTCCTTGATCATCAGAGGAATTGCAAAGGCTGCTAATATATTAGCAATGTGTTCACTCAAGTCTCCAGAAGTACATTGAATAAATTCATTTTTTTTTAAATAACCATTTGAAAAATAGCCACTATCTTCAAAGGGGCAAGGAGACCAGTCCCAGCTAAGCTTGGGCTATCATGAAAAGGGATGCCAAAGCACTTATCTTGACAACAGTTCTCCAAAAGAGGAAAATGTTACTCTCCACCCGCAAGGCTCCAGATCAGAGAGGAGCACCACAGGCTCAACAGTTCAAAAGCTTTCCTTGTAAAGTCAAACACTGCGCTATTTATCAAATACATTGCTTTTATGTTGCCTCTTTTCCTTCCTTGTTCTTTTAGACTCCCTTGAACCACGCTGGACAGGGAGCACTTTGGATTCATGCTCTGACATCCACAGACGGGAGATGAACCTGCAGCTCAGAAGGAGACGTTCTTAACAGGATGGCAATCATCTTAGGGTGCTTCTGCATGAGGCTGCAGTTGTGTCATTGCCCTCCAGAGCTCTTGAAGCAGATGGATTCAAATGATGAGAAAGGAGATTTCAACTACATGTCAGAAAGAACTTCCAGCTGGGAAGAGCTGGTTCAACAGGGGAGGGAGTGAAGTCTCTTTTGTTGGAGGTTTTTAAAGAGAGCTTGGAAAGCCACCTGTCAAGAAAGTTTTAGTAGTGGATTTCTACACTAGTGTGGGATGAGACTAGATGACATTGAGGGTTCCTTTGAACTCTATAATTCTATGAACATAGCTCTTACTGTTAGAGCAACCCTTGGCAGTGCTAGGAAGTTCTCTGTCTGGAGACATATCCAGTCAGCTCCTTCATGAAACACTCTCCCATGAGGTCTAGAAGACTGAAATGATGTTATCCTTGACAACTTGCTTGTAAAACACCCAGGTTTTCTTCCCCCCAGGTGGTCTAGCTTTCAGCACAACACACAGAAGCTGACCTGGCAGACTCTGCTTTCTATAGGAGGGCATTCGATTCCAGACTTCCATGTATAAGATGAGATGGCAGAGCTGAAGAAAAGAGGCAAAAGATTTGTAATTTTTTTCTAAGGGCTTTGCATGAGTCTCTCTCCTTTCCCTTCTTGAACATCCTTGTTGGGTGGGCCTTGAATATCAATCCCACCATTATCTCCCAAGTGAGGCATGAAGCTGGGTTTGAGCCCTGAATCTGGATAGGAAGGAAAATAAACACACAGAGGTCCAAACTATCCAAATCTGACCCCCCAAATGGAGTGCCCTGCAGTAATGGCATTTTGCAGCAACTGCGACTTGTCTTAATGTTGTTGGTTTCTTTTTGCCCCTCCCTGGCACAAAGCTTTGCATGCCCACCAGTCAAGATGGCAGTCATGAGTGAATTACTTGTGTTTTTACCTACTGTAATCTGCTGCCACCTAACTTAAAAACAAAACAAAACTATTTCAACTGTACGCTGGAGCGATATTTTGCCTTTCCAAAAAAAGGGGGAAAACACCCCATTTTCTCACCTTAGCACATGCTTGCTTAGGTGAAAAATCAAGATGGTGATGCTGTTAGTAAGCACTGTCCCCGCACATGTCTGGCTAATCAGCTTTGCGCTTCCTTTCCTATGGAAAAGCGATTCATATCAAATCGCTTGTCCCAACAAGGGGGAATGTGCATTCCTGCTGTAGTTTTTAAAAAACTCTGGGGAAAGCTGTGAAGGCTTTTCCCATGTAGTTTTTAATGTTTTGGGGCCCCCTCCTTCACAAACAGCAAAATGACACGGCTTGCCGTTTAGACAGGTAGGGTTCTCCTCATGTTCTGTGAGGAGTTTTTTTTACTGTTAAGACAACCCCAGAGTCCTTTAGCTAAAGGGACCACCATTCCTGCCTCTGCTCTCAGCATAGCTGAGATTCAGAGCTGGTCAGATGGACCAAATTTATTCAAAAGCCTCAGCAATTGATAGGACTTTCAGTGTTACATGAACAGAAAGAAAGTGCGCATGAGCAAATGTTGTTTGACAGAGGCTGCAAGGCCTTCTTCCTAGAGAACAGAGACTTTGCCATCATTCCCTCAAACAACTGATTATGTCTCCTCTCTGGCTTTTCTTCGCAAACAAAGATTCAGGAAGGACTCATCCCGCACTTTCTGCAAGCACTGATGACTAAAAAGGCCAATCCGAGATAAACAAGTCTGGTTGCAGAAAGCACAGCAGAAGGTCTCCTTGGGTGATATTTCCGGGTTGTGAGTCTTTCTGTGTTGTCGTTTCTCTTCAAGACTTGTTCGGCGTGAGTTTTCAAATAAGGCTGCAGCATTGTGGATAGTGCATCTCCATGCCTCCCGATGTGAGGCCAGGGTGGACCATTGTTGGTGGTCAATTCGGCTGAGCCTGAGATGTTGTTTCAGGGAGTCTTTGTATCGCTTTTTTGGAGCACCCCTCTTACGCTGACCCGTGGCGAGTTCACGGTAGAGTACTGTCTACAACCGACTGTGGCAAGATGGTAACCAGGGTGGGAGGAGCCGGAGGGATGCTCCCTCTGTTGCTATGACAACAGCTTCCTCTTTTCTTCCCCATCCTCCTGAGAGAGGATGCTAGGTGGTACAACAGCATATTGCCTGCAGGGAGAAGGAGAGAAAACTACCCTGGGTGAAGAGAAGAGAAACTTCTCAAATGGACCAAAGGAAAGCAATGACCCCAAAGGGTGTTAAAGCCCTTGGATCTCAAGGGAAGTTACTTTTTCTGTTGCTAATGGAGCTTAAATTTTATTGCTTGGATTTTGCAACTCTTTGTCCCAGAGCCCATGTGGCCAAAGAGAGGAGTGGCCTCTGCCTGCACGGATACCCCTCCAGACCATCTTAACTGACAGCAACCAAAGCAACATCTTGGTAATATCTAGGCCTGTGACTCTAACATCATCATTTCTCTTCTTCTTCTGTATGATTTTTAACACCTTGGCCTGATAAAGAAGCCAGTGGAGTTTCGAAAGCTTGCGTGATGTATTTTGTGCATTTTTGGTTGGCCTGATGAAGGTATCACTGTTTTGTGGATTTTGGATGTAATTGTATTAAAGGCCCTCATTTTCTTCTTTCTGCTCAATCCGCTCATTGTGCTTAAGACTAGAAAGGTAGCATTTTGTCAAGGCGACAGCCCAGTTCTTGGAATATTTCCTCCTTACACTCGAGATGTCTGTTGTCAAGCATGAAACAGCACCTTGTTAACCAAGAGTCTGACAAGATGCTTTATTACACTTTTCTTCTTTTTCCTCCCTCTGTTCCCCGCTGTGCAGGGAGCCTAGTGAGTAGTTGAGCTTCAGTACCTAAATTTAACCTTCCTTGAAACCATTTCGCTCTGCACGGATACAGAACGGCCGTTTGGGAAATTGAATTAAAGAAGTGTGGGCTCATGGGATGAGAGGAGAAAAAGATCTCGTGGATAAGGAGAACAAGAGCAGGGGCGGAAGGAATGACAATTCTCTTCCAGAGCTGCTGATGCCATACCCTTCAGCATTTCGGGGGTGAAAAACAGGGCCAAGTTACCTCAGAGTGTGGTCAGGATGGCAAAAGTTATTAATGAGGGAGAACAGAGAAGCTAGTGGAGGCTGCAGCAGTTTGCTTTTGCCTGAGTCTATGGGGAAGGGTAAGATTCCAATCCCTCTTCTCTTCTACCCCACTGAATTAACTGAAGGGAAACTATTTTTGCACTTTTAACTCAATTTGGGGCAACTGAAGGAAGCTGAGGCCAAAGTGGGAAAGTAGGAATGGGAGAGATAAACTGGGGCATTTTAAAAGCAGCAGAAAAAATGGGGTGACAGAGGATTAATCAGGACTGTCCTCGCTAAATTGGGACAGTTGGAGGGTATGGTTGTGACATATATATGCACCAATAGGATGCAGGACAAGATCTTGGACCTCAGGCAGCAAAAAGCCATGGGGTTTGTCTAGACATGATGCTTTACTGTGAGTGGGTGGACATTTTCACTCATTTGCAACAAAGTTGTTTTGTCCATTCACATTCGCATTCGAATTGATTGTCCACACACACTCATAAAGGGCAATGGAGTGAAAATGTGAAGTGATGTGAATTTTGATGTTCACACATCTGAAAATGTGTATCTAAGCATATTTGCCAGAAAACCTCACGGAAAACAGTGAATCCTTTTATTGAGCAGTTTGAGGAGTTTTTGGCCCCCCTTCTTCCAAATACCATAAATTTTGTTCAGAGCAAGTTAGGACAGATTGTATTCTCTACAAATTCTATGAGGAGCACGGTCTAGACAACCTCTTGGTCTTGGAAAGTTATTTTTAGGTAAACAAATCTTAAACTTTGTCCTCCTAGACAAGAATGAATAATTTTACCATTTTTCTCCTCAGTTGCAAAAAGGTTGCTGAAAACTGTGCAGTTTTTGGAGGAAAGTTTTCTGCACAGAAAACAGTTATTTTCTGCACAGAAAATTGTGTTTCCTGTGCAAAATTTTTATTCTCTGAGTGCAGGGTGGTGTTTTCTTCACAGGAGTGACGCACCATTTTCTGCAAAGAAAAACCATGTGCATTTTCTGCACAGAATCATCAGGGTTTCCCAACATTCTAGAAACCTGTTTTTTGCCTCAAATATTTTCAAATATTTTTTTCCATCCCTGGTTGTTTTTCAGAAGAACACCATTTTCATCTTACACTGGGGTGTAGGGCCATGCAGAATTTTTGGCTCAACAGATTCTCTGTACTTTGAGTTATTGGTGGTTTACCCGTGCGTGTAGCAGTGGGGTGGGGGGTGGAATGAGGGTGTTGCCCCCAAATAAGAATTCTGCCTCCCCAATAAAATTTTCTTTCAACCCCCCCCCACTCCTGATGTCTAGCATTGCAGAACCATAAACTTTCAGTTGAGAATTGAGACATATAGTTTAGGCGTCGAAATAAAAGGGGCAGGCAAGGTGACCAAGGGAATGTGAACACAGCAAATGGGAGAGTTCTAGGTGTGAACCATTTTCAACATCTCACTCTTTGCAATGCTAGAAATTTGGGCACTGAAGGAAAATTTCATGCCAAGGCAGAATTTTCATTTGGAGGGCAATGCCCTTATTTTGCCTTCCCTGGGGATACACCCCTGAGAGCAGCAACAGCGGTGTTGAGTGTATTTCATCATTACTGATAAGCTGCCACTGTTGTTTTTAAGACTAGTGATGTTCCAAATAATGCAGAGCTTGGGGGAGTTACCTTTTGGACTACAACACCCAGAAATCCCCTAGCTAGCATTGCTAGTAGTCGTGCTGGCTGGGGGAGATTCAGGGAACTGTAGTCCAAAACAGAAATGCCCTCCACCTCTGAAATAATATAGCTTCAAGGCTTTTTCTCCAGAGCCTCTAGCTCTTCAAAGGCCCTCCCTCTGGATGCAGCTACCTCTTTCCCACATCTGTCCACACTGCACACTTAAGCCAGGAATGGAACTGGTTCTAATAACCCTTCTTTGTCTTTGGCATCCCTTTTTCCATTCCTGATCTCCAGCCCTCCTCTTCTGCTCTCTTTCTTCCCCTTCACCAACTCCTCCTCCTCCCTCCCCCCAGTTTATCCCACTGGCCCTGTAGTTGATTTATGGGACGTTTCACAATACATTGCTCAGAAGTTGAAGAATTTATGTGGCTCAAAGCAGGCCATTAAATAAATCACTCTGTAATTTATATGAATGAACCCTGATCACAGAGTCAGGGGTGGAGAGGAGATCATTCTGCAAATCAGTCTGCAAGGCTTATAAAAACTGAAGGCTTCTCTGGGCACTGGTGTATTTTAGGGCAAGGCAAAAATAAAATATGAGGGCAATTTATATGAGGAAATACCAAAGCCTGCAGCTGATGCCTCAGGAATGACTTTGCTGGACTTCCATCTTTATTGGCTCAGCTTCTAGGAGTGTGTGTGTGTGCGCTTGTGTGTTTGTGAGAGGGAGAAAGAGAAGGAAGTTAATGGCAAACAAGTCCATGCATTTCCTTCCAACTTTCTTTAGGGCCAGGGGTGGGGAACCTTGGGGTCAAATCTGGCCCTCATGAGGTCAGAGAGTGGACCTCTGGGATTCCTCAGATGGTCAACCTTTCCCCATGACACCCACATTTAGGGATGAGATTTCTCAGCTTTTACACAGGTTTTTCTTCATTGGGTCAACACTAGCACAATAAATTTCAACAGGGAGAACCGTAAGGTACTACATTTGGGCAGAAAAAAATACAAATCGCACAAATATAGGAAGGGGGATGCCTAGCATAAAAGCAGTTCATAAGAAAAGGATCTAGGTGTCTTAGTATACCGCCAGGTAAGAGTCAACAGTGTGGTGTGGCAGCCATAAAAGCTAATGCAATTCTAGGCTGCATCCACAGGTGCAGATTGGGGATGTATTTTGTACTACGTACTTGGTTTAGCTTTGGACAGATCTCACTGTGTCCATTTCTGGGCACCTCGGTTCAAGAAGGATATTGACAAGATGAGATGTGTCCAGAAGAGGGTGACCAAGATTATCAAAGTTCTGGAAACCAAGCTCTATGAGGAATGCCTTCAGGAGCTGGGTGTCTTTAACTCGAAGATGAGAAGGTGACATGGCAGCTGTCTCTAAATATCTGAAAGGATGGAGCAAGTTTGTTTTCTGTTGTTCTGGCATTTAAGACATGAACCAATGGTCTCAAATGACAAGAAAAGAAATTCCATCTAAGGAAGAATGTCCTGACCACAAGAGCTGTTCAACAATGGAACAGGCTGCCTTGAGAGTGGTGGATTTTCCTTCATTGGAAGTGTTTGAAAAAAGATTGGTTGGCCAACTCTCAGGAATTGTGTGTTTCTGCATGGTTGAACTAGGTGGTCCCTTCTATGAGTCTATATGACTCTTTTTATCCATGGACCTTTGGCTGCTCAGTTTCCCTAACCCACCCCAACTTCTAGCACCATGAAAGTGGGTTTCTGTTCCTATCCCCACCTCCTCAGATGTATTTATTTATTCATTGTAAATTACAATATCCATTCTTCTGGATCCACAGAACTCAGTAAAACCTACAAAAACAAACAGAAACAGCCAACTCATCATATAGATGTAATGGAATCAGAGTCACTTTAGTGCAATCCATTGGCCTACTCCTTCATTTACATATTTCTAAAATGAATGTTAATGGTACTCTAATGGAAAATACTTGCCTTACACCCAAGCTCACTGCATTCCCCCAGAAGGTGTGATGTTAATCAATGAGTTTACTCACAGAAGGTCCTTAACCAGACAACTTCCAGAGACAAGCTGTCCTATGTGAAGAATGGCTGTTTGCTTACAAAAACAAGTGGAGCAACACCAGGCCAAGTTGTTAAGCCACAAACCATTCTCACAAGCATAAAACAGTCTCAGGGGCTCTGGCAGTAAGAGCTTTAAGCTCAAATATTCTGGTTACTTTTGGTCACATCTCTTCTTCCTGTAACTACACAATTAGTACAAGTCTTTGAATCCTGCCCTTCAGGTCTCTCCCTGGGTGGAATTTATCTTTAGAAAGCATGTGGTCTGGACGTATCAGGAGCAAATGATTGAACCTTACCTTAGGAGGCAATGCTTGAGTCAGCCTTCTCTGACCTGGAGAGTCTTCTAGAACTTTTGGATTATAACTCCCATCGTTTCCAGCCAGCTGATGTATTTTCTAAAAGGAGAGGTGTGATGTTAAGCATGCAGATTATTCAGAAGGCCTAAGATTATATTCCCACTTGGTCACAAAAGCACTGGTTGTTTCCATGGAACTTCAGACAAACTGAGTATAGAGATACCATCACAATTTAATCTTAGCCTGATCTTTGTAAAATAAGACTGAACGTTTTCAGTGTTGAAGGCTGAGGAAGACTTTATCAGACACAGAAAATATGGTGTCATCACATAACCCATGAAAGGGTGCATGGATCAAACGATGTCATCCTTTTGCGGTTAAAAACAGACCAAAACCCATCATTTTTAATTGATGGCTTAAGCCGTCAATAGACCTCCCTGCCCCTTTTTTGCAATACCTCTGTCCCTTTAAATCTCAGACGTACCCCAATAATGGACGAACTGGCACAAACACTTCCAGGTCAGATCAGGGCATCCAGGTAAGTGATGAACTTTTTTGACCCTCTTTGGGTTACTTGGAGGGTTTTTTTTAGTGTGTGTGTGTGTGTGTGTGTGTGTGCTTTGTTTAACTTTTTGACATTTCTTTCTTTTTTTTATTTTTGAATTTCCCACAGGATGAAATTGCGTGGAATTTCAAATGAGGAAGTGAACGGGGCTTCATTCACTTCCTCCTTCATTGCCAGGGAAGCCTTTGCCAAGAAAGGAGGTAAGTGCGGTGGGGAGGAAATGTTCTTTTACTGGCATAAAAATTGATTTTTTGATGCCAGCAAAAGAACGCTATAATGGGGGCATCTGACAAAGTCCTAAATCATGGAAGATGCATTAAAAAAAAGCTAACTTTTTTCGTATTGGTCAAGATCCTGAGGAAATATCTGCTCTTGCCATAGCACTAAGTCACATTGTTGCACAAGCTATTGTGAAAGTGAAAGTGCTTGTGAACCTTTGCACAAACAGTGGGCCAACTTGTGCAAATGCATGCCAGATGCTGCAGTTCTGCTGGGACTAAGAAAATAACAACAACTGATGCAGCAGGACTTACACCAGTGTAAGTCCAGAGCAAGATTTTGGCCATTAATTTCTGCTATGTCAATTTCTCCTCAGTTTATTTCAGTTGCTGCAAACTGAGTTCAAAGTGCAAAAGTAGTTTGCACTCTGATACCTGAGCAGGGGGAAAAGGAAAGGAGAGCAAGGAGTGGAATTTGTCCTTCCCAATAGTTTCAGCCAAAATCAAACAGCTGCACCCTCTCCTCGCTTGGCGTTCTTCCTCATTAATAACTTTTGCCAGGTTAACCACACTCTGATGGTGCTTGGCCAAATGAGCCCTGGTTTTCAGCAGAGGCGTATTGGACGGTATGGAGCTTGGAGATTTCAGAGCAACTCCTTGGTTGCTCTGAGACCTGGACACCCTGAGCCCAAGGAAGCAAAGAATACCAAAAGGGGTTCATCCTGCTCTCAGTACAATGGGAACACAACCGCTTCCAGGGTTGGGGTCAAGAGGTTGGCTCCCTGTTGTGCTTTTAATCTAGTGTCCCGAAGTGGCTTTAGTCTAGTCATGGACTCTGACCTCCTCTGTAGAAAGAAACCACCTTTCCAGGAACTGGTCTGTGAAAGAAGCAGATTTCAGTAATTTCACACTTGGCCACCTCTGGCTTGTGTGAGACTCCTGGGGTTTCTTTTCTAAGATTTTCATGTCAGAGTTGACTCCTCTCTCCTCTTCCTCCTCCCCCTCCCTGCCCACCCAGCTTCTCTACGGAAGCAAAAATATGGACTACTCAGCCACTTCATTTAAACAAGTGGAACTTCCTCGACTTGACTTCTCCCTTCTACACCTGATACCATTGCCTCTTCTGCTTTTTTATGAGCTACGCCGTGGGAGATGTTGGTTTCCTATCACTAAGGTTGCCAAATCAGGTGAGATTTTAGGGCCCAAACCTGAGATCTAGGGATGACCCCCTTGTGATGTCACAGGGGGCTGGCCTTGGTGATGTTATAAGAGGCAGCCCCTGGTTTGTCATTAACCTTGATACCTTAAGCATCAACGACAGTCGCACAGAGTATGCCATTTAAATAAACGAGGAACATATATACCTACATAGCCTTTTCAGGACTGTGCTCCTTACCCATCAACTGCTCTGATTTGGCAGGGACAGTCCCAATTAATCACCAGCCATCCCACGCTTTTAGCTGCTTTTAAAACGTCCCAGTTTCTCTTTCCTCCTCCTACTTTTCCCCTTTTATCCTCAGCTGACTCCACTTGATGCAAACTGAGTTCAAAGTGCAAAAGTAGTTTGCACTAAGTGAATTCAAGAGAGGAAGGAGAGGAGAGGAGAGTTAGGATCTTGCCCATCCTAGTAGGTTCAAGCAAAAGCAAACTGCTTCAGCATCTCCTAGCTTGTGTGTTCTTCCTCATTAACAACCTTTGCTATCTTGACCACACTCTGCTGTTGCAATATGTCTCCCAGTTTTCATCTGTTAAATATTGGAGGGTGCAGTGCTCTAGCATTGAGATTTCTCTCTCTGCCCTGCAGATCAGAAAAGAGGGGCCAAGCCTTAAAACATAAGCTCAGGCCCTGAGATCTGGCAGCTCTACAGCTGTAACCCTTCCTTGCTGTATGGCTGGATTTCAAAGCCAAGACTAGATGAGACAAGTTGGCCATGTTTGATATTTCTGGGCTTGCTCCATTGACATAAAACTGGGGGGGGGGATTGCAATGCCTAATTTTTATCTCAAAGTTGCACCCAACGGTGAGGAAAGTCAAGGCCTTCTCCATTCCCCACCTCCTCCTTCCGCCTCCTTTTCTGCTTCATTTCTATCCTGTCTTTCTCCCCCAAAACTGGGACTCAAAGAGGCTAACACAAATTAAATGAATACAGAGAAAATCACATAAAAAGACATATTCTCATACAACTTAATAAAGTTAATTAACATACAAAAAGTTACAGGCCTAAATCTGATGGTTAGACCCAACTAGCATTGACCCATGGAGTCAACAGAGCTGACTTATCTCATGACTCATTCAGCAATTGATCCCATGGGTCTGCTCAAGCTGGCATTAACCAATAGAATTCAGGCCATTATTAATAAGAAATTAAACTGTCCATAGAATTGAAACTATTTAAAACAGATCCATTGAAAAGGCAAAAAGTACATGCCAATAGAACGACAAAACTGAACTTTCATGTGCTCCTCCACTTGCTTTCAGTTGGTTGATCCACTCTGGATTTTGGTCTGAAGCTTAAAGAAGTATCCTAGCTATGTCTGAGCTAAGGTTCAGCACCTTGGGTAGCTCCTTTAAAATTTGGACTAAAGCTTGGGATGGATCCACTGCCTCATTGATATGGGGACCACCAACTGCCACTGCCTCCTCAACTTCATCCACCATTGTCCCAGTTCAGCTCCGATACTGGGAGCAAGCCTAGGAGCCAGAGCTTCAGTCTAGGGTTCATCGGCGTATCTCCCCCTCCTTCCCTAAAAAGGAACCACATTGTGGGAATACAGAGGAATATTCTGGCTTTTCAGTTGCAGAAATCTGACTAGAGGGACCTGTTTATGACTCTCTCCTTCATCTTCCCAGCATCTTTGTTCCTTTCTGCATTCAAGGGCTGAGCTGTGGACGTGAGAGGTCAGACTTGCCTTCCCTTCAGTGCCCTGGCTGCCTTTGACACAGCGTCTGCTTGAGTACGGAAACACTGCCGAGGCAAAGATGGCTGCTGAGGGCACCAGCCATTGTCTGTTGACAGGCTTGGGATTTGGGGGCAGCAGGGGTGGAAGAGGAGCCTTGCCAGGGAAGAAGCCCCACAGACCATCTTTGGCAGTTGTCTGCTTGATGGACTCTATCAGCCTCCAGGCTGTCTCCTTCCGCTGTTGTTCAGTGGGAAGGCAAAATGTGAAGAGCATGGCCTTTGTCTGGCCAGCTTTTATGCTTTGAGCCCCCTCCGGAACTGGAACTCTGGCCTCATCTGCATTTTGTTACCCAGAACCCCCCTCTCTCTGAGCCCCTCCCTCCCCCCATCCAGATTCTGCTTAGCAAGGAGAAAGGAGGGACTCAGAGAGAGACAGGACAGCCAGCTCTCAGTTACAGCAGCAAATAATTTCAGCATAGACCATCTACCCACGGCCCATCCACACACCTCTGCTTGATCCACATTCAGAAGTGAAAAGCTGGAGCCTGGGACTAGTGCACGAAATGCCAAGGGTGGGGTGGTTACACTCCTGGAAGTTAGTTTGAACTTTAAAGGAGCCTAACCAAGGCCTCTTTCACACTGTACAGTTACAGCGCGATGATTTCACCTTAACTGCTACAGCTGCATTTTAGCGTTGCAAGATTGGAAACTGGAGAGGGCTCCTGTACCTTTAAAAGCAGTGTAGAAGAGGGAATTTCATCAGGTGTTGCTTGTCACATATCCAGGTAACAAGCAACCAATGATGAAATTCCCTCCTTTACACGGCTATTACAGTTACAGAAGCCTACTCCAGGTTTCACTCTGGCATACAGCAGTATTTGTTAATATATCTGATGTGCCAGACTAGCAACTCTCCTCTGCCCCAATATATCAAGGACCAGAATCATATTTATGCCCATTGGCTATAGTTGTTTCTTTCTTTCCTGGAAACTCTCCAGGGAGTAGCATCTGCTGTCTTGCCAACCAGAACTGGTCCATGGACTACCAGAACAGTCCTAAAGAATCCTGGGAATTGTAGTTTGATGAAGCACTTGAGCTTGTTGTCTGAGAATTATAAATATCCCTCTCCGATCTCCCTAGGATTCAATGGGATGGTGCCATAGGACTTAAAGTGGAACTTCAGTTGTCCCTTCATATTTGCTGGGGTTTGGTTCCAGGACCCCCCATGGATACCAACATCTGTGAATACTCAAGTCCCTTATATAAGATGGCAAAATGAAGGTTTGCTTTTTGGATTATTATTTTTTAAAGAATATTTTCAAGCCGTGAATACTTAAATCCCTGGATACCAAATCTGTGGATACAGAAGGACAACTGTATAGTGGTATAATTATGTAGAGACTTACCGCATACCAAAGTAAAGCGGCAATGCAGCAGGAAGGTTCTATCTTCTGTGCTGCCTTACTGCACGATGT
This sequence comes from Gambelia wislizenii, assembly GCA_030847615.1. Taxonomy (NCBI): domain Eukaryota; kingdom Metazoa; phylum Chordata; class Lepidosauria; order Squamata; family Crotaphytidae; genus Gambelia; species Gambelia wislizenii. Next base: position 41,126,893 of record JAUMIR010000007.1, read on the forward strand.
TGTGGTTCTTCTGTTCTGGTCCCATGGGAGACCGAGGTAAAACCACGTCTTTTTGCTAACTCAAAAAACCCATTAGTAAAAAGACATGGTTTTACTTCAATATCCCATGAGACCAGAATGGCAGAACACCGAAAGAATGATGACATCATGCGGTAAGGCAGCAAGGAAAGTGGAACCTTCTGGCTGCCCTGTTGCTTTACTTCAGCGTGTGGTAAGCCTCGTAGTGTGACCGCTAAGGAACACTAGGTGCTGTAGGCTGTATTTCAGAGGAAGGAACTGGCAAAACCACCTCTGAGTATTCCTTGCCTAAGAAAACCCTATTAAAAATTTGGGGTCATCATAAGTTGACAGGCAACTTGAAGGCACATACACATGTGAAATCTTCTTGGCTCTCTCTCTGCTTCTGTTTGGCTTGTGTTGCTGTGTGGACCAAAGAGGCTTCTCCTTACCACCCCACTACTCTGGTTGTAGTGGGAACTCGTGGTCCAGAGTCTGCATTGCTTGTTTTCTGCTCCTGATTGCCCAGGCTGTGACTTCTGGAGCTGGAGACCCTGCCTGCTCTGAGTCAGATTCCTCGGACACCACAGGGTCAGTTATGACAGTGTTGACTTTTCCGACATCTGATTTGTACCCATTTATCCTTTTGCGTGAGAGCCAGCATGGTGTAGTGGTTTGAGCATTGGAATCGGGGGAAAGAATTGCATGTGAGTTTCTGGTGGTGTTTGTTCCCTGTGAATATCCTTGTTGCTGCCACATACTAACATGCCCCCTCCCCTGCTTTGGACACTGTTATTGTGAAAACACGACTCTTTCTTTGGAGTGGCCATTGACATAATGGAGTCATTCAAACAAATTAGATCCTCCAGTCAGTCCTCAGTATTACATTGGAAACAGAAGCATTAACCATTTCTTTGGGGAAGGAGAAAAGCAAGCCAGGAAACTGAACTTTGGAACCACCAAGCAGGTTGAAGGAACACCAGCTCTTCATCAGAGCTTCTCTGTAAGATAAACCCCAAAAAGGTTTTGCTCAAGAGCTAAAATACAAGTATCTTTAAGACTTCAAATTCCCTTGGAGCAGCTGAACCAGATAAAAGAGCAAACCTGCCCTTTAGCTTCCAAATATGGCCAACCAAACAATTTAAACCTATTTATTCAAGGTTTCTATTTCAAAGTTTCCTAAACCAGCATTTCAGGTACCTAGGAGTCCTATGACTTCAATTGCAATTCCAAGTATTCCAGATATCTTCATTGTTCTAAATTCCTGAATGTGGAACCAGACATAAGTCGTCTCTTCTGAGACAATATCACTTTTGAAGCTTGTGAGTGGAAATGTGAGTCTCTTCTTTCATTGTTCTCATTATGTTCTCCCCTCTTCTCCTCTCTGCCCACATATGCTGGCATTTTTAGCCAGCTCAGTTACACAGAACTAGTTGCATCGTTTTCCTCTGGAGCTGGAGCTCCCATGTTGCTTCATGTTTGTGAAAGACCTCAAGGTAACTGGGTATTTCCCATCTCAGTCATTAATCAAAATGGAGACTGTAGTCAAGAAATCAGAAGAAGACTAAGACTTGGAATGGTAGCTACGAAAGCGTGAATAAGCGCAAAGTAAAAATATAAATCACTTTGGAATCCCATAAAACAGTGCACTTTCTCTCTGCCTTGTATTCTCCAGTGGAAGGCAATGCTACACATTCACACACACACACACAGAGAGTGTGTATACACCCCCCCCACAACTGACTGGAGAGAAAAGTAAACAATCTTCTTTTTAAATAAATATATATATTTATTAACACAAAGAATTTTATATAGATAAAACAACATTTAAGGGAAACACATACAAAAACACATCAGAGAAATAAACGATACAAACCTTATAAACTAAACAACCACCACAACAAAACTAAAAACACAACAACAAAACTAAACACAACAACAACCAAAGGGTACAAATGTCTTCCACCTTTTAAACTGGTGGTTATATTTGTTAAATTTGTCAGCTTCCTCTAAATGGATGCTTAACATTGCTGCTACAGTACATGAAACTCTACTAAACCTCAAAACCTAATCCTGACAACTGACAACACCCCCCCCCCAGAAGTAAATGGTCTTCTAAACTACACAATAAGGGAATAATACATTTGTGTAATAATATTTTGTAGCAATAACTACACAATAGGAGACCTTCTTTTCCCAAGCTTGCCTATTTATCTCTTCTCCAGTTTGGAAAGAGCTGGTTAATCACATTCATCTTGAGCAAATATTCCTCCAGGCCAAGACGTGTGGTGGAGAAGAACCAACTGGGGAGAGATGCCATGCAGTAATATCAATCAAAGTATGTCTGACAGATGGCCATCCAGCCTCTGTTTAAAAACCTCCAAAGGAGGAGACTCCATCACACTCCCAGGCAGCGTATTCCACTTCCAAACAGCTCTTACCATCAGGAAGTTCTTCCAAATGTTTAGGTGGAATCTCTTTTCCTGGAGTTTGAGTCCATTGCTCCATGTCCTAGTTTCTGGAGCAGCAGAAAACAAGCTGGTTCCATCTTCAATATGACATCCTTTCTAATATTTAAGCATGGCAATCATGTTCCCTCTTAATCTTCTCTTCTCCAGGCTAAACATACCCAGCTCCCTAGGCTGCTCCTCATAGGGCATAATGGCTTCCAGAACTTCTGCCATTTTGGTCGCCCTCCTCTCGATACATTCCAGCTTGTCAATACTCTTCTTGAATTGTGTGCCCACTGGACACAGTATTCAAGGTGAGGTCTGACCAAAGCAGAATAGAGTGCCGCCATTACTTCCCTTGATCTAGACACTATACTCCTATTGATGCAGCCTAGAATCGCATTGATTTTTTTAGCTGCTGCATCACACTGCTGACTCATGTTCAGCTTGTGGTTCACTAAGACTCCTAGATCCCTTTTGCATGTACTGCCATCAAGCCAGGTGTCACCCATCCTATAATCTGTGCATTTCATTTTTACTGCCCAGATGTAGTATCCTACATTTTTCCCTGTTGAAATTCATTTTGTTAGTTTTGGCCCAGCTTTCTAATCTGTTAAGGTCATTTTGAATTCTGTTCCTGTCCTCTGGGGTATTAGCTACCCCTCCTAATTTGGTGTCATCTGCAAACTTGATAAACATGCCTTCTATTCCCTAATCCAGGTCATTGATAAAGATATTGAATAGCACTGGGTCCAGGACAGAACCCTGTGGCGCCCCTCTGGTTACCTCTCTCCAGGATGAAGAGGAGCCATTGGTGACTACCCTTTGGGTTCGGTCAGTCAAGCAATTACAAATCTACCTAACAGAGACTGAAAATGTTTTGGTAAGAATAATCTTCTGGTTTGCCAAGCAGAAAAGAAGAGAGGCCTGCGAAAGCTAACAACTGTTCTCTCTCCCCAATAAAGAGCTAACAGGCCCAAAGATTTAAGACCCAGCCTCACTCATCACTCACCTGCCAGGGAGCTGATTGTGAAAGAATTGCAATAAATTTAATCCATGCTGCAGGTCAACTTCATTGATTCTCATCAGACACCTGAAAAGTATGTTGTGTCATCTCCTCCAGGGTCATTTGCTACTCCATCTAGAAGACCGCAATGAGCACAGAGAGAAAAAAGAAAACCATACTGGCTCTCTCTGTGTGCCAGGGAGATTAAGGAATAATTGCTGGGTTCAAGCTTTCTTTGTCTCTATCTGCATTTTAGCACTGGTACAAAAGAAAGGGGAGGTCCACAGATGGACTGAGGCAGAAGGTTTTTTACACACACACACACACACACACACACACACACACACACACATTTGCAGAACAACACATCTTAGAAGCTCATCACTTCTCACAAGGGAGCAGGGGTGGAAATATTGTAATCACAAGGAAGAGAATGTGAGAAGAAATGACCAAGGGACTGTTATGTGCTGGTACAGTGGGGCCCTTGGTATCTGCTGGGGCTTGGTTCCCAGACCCCCAGTGGATACCAACATCTGTGGATGCTCAAGTCCCATTATATAGTGGTATAATAAAATAGTGTCCCTTATATAAAATGGCAAAATCAAGGTCTGCTTCTTGGATTTTTTAAACAAATATTTTCAAGCTATGGATGGTGGAATCTGTGGATGCCAAATCTGTGGATACAGAGGGCTGGCTTGTAATAGTGTAAAATTTGAGCTGTTTTCTTTCCTTTTCTTGGAAGGGATTAAATCAGACCATGGGTGGGGTGGATTCAAGTGGACAACATCAAGGTTCAAGTTATTCCCTCCTCCCAGCGTATTAGCAAAATTATCTCTCTCCTTCTTCTTCCTCCTTGCTCCTCCCTGCCCCTCCTCCTCTTCCTCTCCCCCTCCTCTTCCTCCCCACTTCTCCCTGCCCCCATTTTTCATTAGTTGTTGACTGCTGTCAAGTCAACCTCAACTTACAGTGACTCTGTAAATGAGAGACCTCCAAATCACCCTGTTATCAACAGCCTTGCTCCGGTTTTGCAAATTCAGGGCTGTGGCTTCTTGGATTGAGTCTTTCCATCTGGAGTGTGGTCTTCCTCTCTTTCTACTGCCATCTTTCCTAGTGAGCCATATCTTCTCATGATACATTCAAAGTATGGCAGCCTCAGCTTAGTCAGCTTCTAGGGAGAGTCCAGGTCCGATTTGCTCTAGGACCCATTGATTTGTCTTTTTAGCGGTCCACACTATCCATAAAACTCTTCTCCAGCACCACATTTCAAAGGAGTTGGTTTTCTTCCTATCAGCTTTCTTCATTGTCCAGCTTTCACAACCATACATAGAAATAGGAAATATCAGGGGAGGGACAACCCTAACTTTAATATTGAATGATACATCTTTATACTTCAGGATCTTGTCTAGTTCCTTCATAGCTGCCCTTCCAAGTCCTAGTCCTCTTCTGCTATCTTGACTGTCGTCTCCATTCTGATTAACGACTGAGCCAGAGTATGGAAACCCTCTATTTCAATGACTTCTTTAAAGCTATATAAGTCATCTGTGGTCATTATTTTTGTTTTCTGTAAACCTGCCTTTGCACTTTCTTCCTTGACTTTCTTCAATAGCTGCCCCAAGTCTTTGCTATTTTCTGCTAGTCTCTCTCTCTGGCTTTTCTTTGCAAACAAAGATTCAGGAAGGACTCATCCCATGCTTTCTGCAAGTGCGCTGATGATTAAAAAGGCCAATCTAAGATAAACAAGTCCGGTTGCAGAAAGCACAACAGAAGGTCTCCTTGGGTGATGTTTCCAGATTGTGATTCTTTCTACGTTGTCGTTTCTCTTCGAGACTTGTTTGGCGTGAGTTCTCAAATAAGGCTGCAGCATTGTGGATAGTGCATCTCCATGCCTCCTGATGTGAAGCCAGGGCAGACCATTGTTGGTGATCAATTTGGCCAAGCCTGAGATGTTGTTTCAGGGAGTCCTTGTATCGCTTTTTTGGAGCACCCCTCTTATGCTGACCCGTGGCGAGTTCACCATAGAGTACTATTTTTGGGAGGCGATGGTCCTCCATCCTAGAAACGTGCCCTGCCCAGCACAGCTGTGTTCTCAGTATCATGGCCTCAATGCTGGTGATCCCTGCTTGCTCAAGGACAGCAAAATTCATCACATAGTCAGTCCAGTGTATATTTAGGACTGTGCGTATACAGCGCTGATGAAAACCTTCGAGGAGTTGTAAATGTTGGTGATAGGTGACCCTCATCTGCATATTTCAAGTTGTTGATGCCCCTTCCTCCAATTTTCATGCCTCCTTCCTCTGAGCCTAATCCAGCTTTACATGTGGTATGTTCAGCATACAAGTTAAGCAGATAGAGTGATAAAATGCAACCTTGCCTGACCCCTTGCCAATTGGAATCCATTCCATTTCTCAGTATTCTGCCCTGACAATAGACCCTTGTCCTGAGCACAGGTTACACATCAGTACACTCAAATGTTGTGTCACACCCATTTCTTTAGGAGCAATCCATATTTTTCATAATCTACATGGTCAAAGGCTTTGCTATAAATCAAATGCCTTTTTATTCATGTCCTGCCTTTCCCCCAGAAATGGGACACATAGAAATTATCTATCAGCGTACCGATGTGTTGGGATGGGTGGGCAAAGTGCCCTCCCCCTGAGCTGTCCAGATGTAGGAACACCACCAGTGTATGAGGATGAAAGAAGTAACACCAGAGAGGGGGAAATACAGCAAAAACGTTCATCTGCTGCAGCACAGAGGGAAGGAATAAAGTCGGTGGAACCCATTCCTGGGCCTTCCATTAGATGGCAATGTTTCACCTCCGGCAGGCCTTGGCTTCACCCATCCCTAAAGCAAGCCAGCAAAAGATGGAGGCAGAGGCCAAAGCTGGTGCCAGTGGAGCTGATTCTGCTACCACCATTCCCAGAAGACGGCCTCAAGTCCACGACTAATTTCACATGTGTTAATTTAGTTAAACAGAGGGAAATTTAAAAATGGCGATAGCCTTGGCTAAAAAATCCCATTAATGAACCAGATCCAAAAGTCTGGTAGAAAGAGCTGACTATGGACCTTAATTTTAATCCAAACACTGTCTAGCGCTCAGTGCCTGGTCTCCGCCATGGACTATGCACAAAGGTAGCAAAGATGAAAGGACTTCTGAGCATGTGCTCGTACCGAACAGTGTTCACTCTTTATTGAGCAAACAGCAGCCCTTTGCTGCACAATTGAGGGGCCGGCTTGAGAAAGTTTTTCTTTTATTTTGGACTACTGCTCCCAGAAACCTTTAGCCAACTAGCTGAAGGATTCTGGGAGTTGTAGTAAAAAAAAAAAGGAAGCTTCCCAAGCTCTGGGTGAGAGCTACTTTGCACATTTGTGTACAGTCAAAACATGAAAGCTGGCAACAATTTTAAATGTGTATGATAAGATGACTAGGAAACATATCCAGTGTTGCTTGGGATGAATATTGAAGATTTAGCATATGAGTCAAGTAAAATAAACATTATGAGGGCTAAAACCTACAACTTGAAAAATTTGTTTCACACCATGTACTATGCAAAATGGATCAATTCTCCCCTCCCAACAATTAAATAAAAATTAAATTTTGCCTGTTTGTCCCAAACTAGCATGAAAATGTTTGTGATGTCAATCTGGTGGAAGTACCAGGTACTTGGTGAAAGTATTGGGTATAGTCAAAATCACTTCATAAAGGTATATCTTGTCAAAAACCACACACACATAAATCCCTCCATCCCCTCCAAACCCAGAAATCTAAAGTGTTTATTTTGAAGGTATCCAAATGGGTCAAATCCAAAACCTTACAACAGTCTTGGTTTGTGTCCCATAAGATACCATGTCAAGAATGGTGACCCTCTGATCAAGCATGTGGATTCGCATAGCATAATGGACAGAGAAGAACATCCTTGAAATTATAGTGCACACAAGCATGCAAATTAATTAATTGATAAATGTGCAAAGAAATTAATAACTCAGTTATTAATAAATTAATTAGAGATTGTGATTTGGGAAAAGGCAGATATACACATGAAGGAGGGATATGATACAAGTTGTGTGGGGAAATATGTTTAGCAATTTGGATAATGTGTTTGAAGTTCAGACTAAAACCTGGAGTGGATTTATCACCCCACTGACATGGGACCCACCGGCTGCCACTGGTAACTGCCCCTCTAGCTGGGTCACTCAGAGAGCTTATGTATGGACAGCAAAACTCAGTTCCTTCTTGCAGTATTTTCTGAGACCATCCCTACTTAAATGAGCGATTACCCTTGAGAAAATGGTGGCAAAATATACTGAGCTGTGAAATGTTATTTCTTTGGACTACAACTCCCAGAATCCCCCAGACAGCATGACCTTGGGGATTCTGGAAGCTTTAGTTGGAAAACATTCCCTCTGGCCCTCAAGCTCTGAAAATGTCAGCCAGAGGTATTAATAGCAGAGTTTTTCTCCCAGGAAGAAAATGATTTCCCTTTAGTACATCTGAAGAAAATCTCTCTTTGCAAAAAGCTGAATGATGAAATCCTTTTGTTTCAGCTCTCTATTTCTCATTTTCTTCTCTCAAATGCCAGGGCACCAGGTTGAGCCTCACAAGTGCGAGAGATGGGCTGGATGGGAAGACACAGAAGAGCCTTCTCCCGCTAATGGAGGTTGCTGATCTGAGAAGCCAGGTGTATTGGGGGTAAGGAAGTGATAAAGTAGAAACAAACGAGGTTCGTTCTGGCCAATTGCCCTGATAAATGTCAGTTTGAGGCATCTTGTGCTGCTCTGTGAGGGACCAAAGTTGTCAGGCAAAGGAGAATGTTTCCTCCAGGCTCTAGAGAGATATTTTTTAACTCCAGAGGATCTGAGACAGTCCCAAGTTCACCTCTCCAGCAGGATGTCACTTCGAAGCAGTAAGAATCTATAAAAGTTTGAATTCTTTTGGTAGTTCCAACTAGAACAGACCTATTGAAGCAATTGTTGAATGGTGAGTCAACACTTATACAAATAGTATAACACTTATATCAATAGATATACCCATTGTTGGGGACCAATGACAGATTTAGGCACCAGAGTCCTTTTCAATCCATGGAGGCCATCAGGGGTGGCTGGTGGTGTCCATGTCAATCAGGTGGCAAATCCACTCCAGGATTCCATTAGAGCAGTGGTTCTCAACCTGTGGGCCCCCAGATGTTGTTGGATTACAGTCCCAGGCGCCCTCTGAGGTCTCACCTTGACAGCTAGGTGGTCCTCTGTGTCCTTAACTTCACAACTTCATCCGTCAAGGACTGAACTCACAGCCTCACTAATGCCTGGGAGGACCACCTGGCTGTCAAGGTGAGACCTCAGAGGTCTCCTGGGAACTGTAGTCCAACAACATCTGGGGACCCACAGGTTGAGAACCACTGCATTAGAGTTTTATAGGAGCTATCCAAGGTGCCGAACTACAAAAGGAGCTATCCAAGGTGCTGAGCTACAACCCCTCCATACATTCAGCATCTCCATACATTAATAATAAAATCCAGAATAGATTCACCACTCCACTAACATGGGAGTTACCAACCACCTTGGCAGGGGCAAAGTTGACCACCCACAGAAGAAACTCAAGATACATCTCCAGATGCTCAGAAGAGGGTTTCTCTTGGTCCTTGCCCCAGGACTATTACAGGCACATTTGGTGAGGATATGGGAGAGGGCCTTCTCAGTGGCTCTCCAGGCTGTGGAACTCCCTTCCTTGGGAGACCCGGTTAGCCCCCTCCCTGCTCACTTTCTGAGGGAAGGTTGAGACCTTTTTATTTAGGCAGGCCTTTGATTTTTTTTTTTTTTACTCATATGGCAGAAAGTGTTCAAAGTGGGGTGTACTGTGCTGTGTTTTCTCCTTGTATGTTTCCCATTATGTCTTAAATGCAAAATTTACTATTTTTGTTATCTGCCTTTAATAGTATTGCCATTTAATTGCTTTCTTAAACTTTTGTAAGATAACATTTTAGCCAGCTTCTGTTTTAAATTATTGCAAGCCACTTTGGGTTCCTTGGCTGCTTCACATGTTCTACAAACTCTGTGGGTTTATCAGCATGAGAACTTTGGAAAGCTATTTTTTTTTTTGGACCACTAGAATTCTTGGGATTCTGACAGTTGTAGTCCCCAAAGGAGATTTTCAAAGCTCTGATCTGCATGGTAAATATATCTCACTAGTATGTCCAACTTAATGGCTGTGATGGCTGGTGGCTTCTATATGTCCAGAGGGTGGGGAATCCATTATAGGTTTAACCTGGGCTTTGAAGGAACTGTCCAAGGCATAGGCCAGATGTAGGATCTCAGCCTTGCTGTGTAGCTGGTTTGGCAATCCAGACCCAAAATAGAGGGTGAGGGTTTCTGCAGGTTGTCCCAATAACATACAGGAATTTCTGACTATGGAAAGGAGTTCTTGGAGGTAGGGATGTTGGGGAAAAATAATCTCACAGTTGCCAAGATTTTGGATAAGACAGGTCCTTTTGGTGCAGCAAGACAGCTTGTTGAAGTTGCATCCTGGAGGAAACCTCCTTTGGTGAGGAAGGGGAGAAGGAGAGCCAAGGTAATAGGCTCCACCCTGGTAGCCCTGCCTTGGAACCATAGGAAGGTTGGCAGCTCAGCCCTGGACATGGAGCCTGGACCATCCCACATGGACCTGAAGACAGGAGTGAGAGCTATTGGACCTTTCTGAATGATGGGAACTAAAGTTGCAGCAACAAAAGAGCAGAAAACACCTTGGCATGTGTGCTGGTCTATGACTGTAATAAAGATTCTATTCTATTCTATTCTATTCTATTCTATTCTATTCTATTCTATTCACCTTGGCATGCTTTAAAATGAAAACACTGAGATAATCGTGCCAGCTGTGCTGATTTACACATCCAAGGCTGTTGCTTTACTGCAAGACAACTGCTCTACTGTTTGGCATTGTGTGGCATTTTCTGCTCTCTTGTTTCCTGAACTTCCACTTGTTTCTTGGATGATTCTCTTTGATGACTTGCTGACTGGCTTTGGTTCCTTCTTAGACTGCTTCTCATGCCAGGCTCTGGAGGGCATTGACCACGCTTCTGCTCTTCTGGACCCTTTGTGTATGATCCTGGACAGGTTTGGTTTCTCTATTTGTTGTTCTCTTGAACTGGGGATGTTTTTTTGCTGGGCATTCACCTCTTGAAGAAGGACAGTGAAGATTTGGTGCTCCCTTGTGAGATCTCACCTTCATCATGAGACCGAGACACCAAAGGCTTGCCTTCCCATTGTGCTTTTGGCATTTTGCCCCAAATGTCTCTCCACAAAGCCTTGATGGATGAAGTTGTGAAGTTAAGGACACAGAAAACACAGAAGGTTGGGAGAACTGAGCAAAGATGCCATTACTTTTACTAGTCCATGCAACGTGATCATTCCCACCCCCCACCCCCATTTCTCCACCTTTTCCAGGAATGGTCTCAAAATCATGCAAATCTCTCTGAGACCAAAGCCCAAACCCAAACCCAAACTACCACCACCAGCACTTCCACTATGATGGTGGTTTCTATATCAAGTGCATGACATTCTAGGCTGGGGCAGATAAGGCCCTACAGTGGACAGAACCAGTGAGCCACCAGTGTGTTAAGCACAGAAGCCACCAAGAGACTGGGAACACAGCCGTAGAACTGATGAGTGTTCTCGCTAGGTCCCTCCTGCACTATCTGGCCTGGCTATCTGGCTCTTGGAAGGAGTCTGCCATGCCTGATGTTTTGGGGCTCTTTTCCATTGCATGATTCCACTTTCATGGCCATAGCAACATTCTGTGAAATCCTGGGTTTTGCAGTTTCGGGAAGTGTATTTAGAATTCTCTGCCAGAGAGCTCGGTGCACCCACCCCTGATTTTACTGCTCCTCTTCTTGCAGCTGCTCTGAGTGGAATGGGCCTCTGGGTGCATCCACAATGCACACATAATCTAGTTTGAAACTTGTAAACCTTGTAAAACTACAAATTCCATAGGAAGGAACCATGGCAAATAACCCAGTTTCAAACTGGACTATTTGTGTAGTGTGGATTAGGCCTCTGCCAGTGTCAGACTAGGGTCTGGCACTGACAGAATTCCATTTCAGTTCAGACCGGTGGTAAATTGCCTTCCATGTGAGGGGACCCACTGGCTCCCCCTGGTAACTGGGGATTTCTGTTATGTATGCCACCCGTTGAATTTTAGTTGGTGAACTCAGACTGAAGTAGTAGCTGTGGTGGCTTTGGGGGACGTTGTGCAGCCGGGGATCATACCCCGCACTCATTCAAGCGTGTGAGCTGAACAGAACAGCAACAAATGAAGCCCTTTCTCTTACAAAGTTTTCAGAGCTAAGCGAGACAGTGGAAATGCCGCAGAGGCGCTATAAATTATGCATGAATAGCAAAGGCTGCCATCCAAGCTGGCTTGCAGATGGTGTTTGCTTTGCTCTTCGGGAGACCTGCTTGTTGTTGGAGTTGCTTTTTGTCCAGGGGAGCCCCATGGGCAATGTCTTTCCTTTTGGGGTCTCTTTGTCTGCCCCATCCCGAGTGAAGTTCTGAGCCCCCTGTCTACCTTTGAGTGTGGAAAAAGAAAAAGGCCCAGGGCTTGTTGTGATTGCTTTGGCTTCAGAAGCCCTCCTTGAAATCCAAGAGGAATGGAGCCCAGGTCATGGCAACCCAATAAGGAAGCCCATACTCTGCACATGTTCAGAGGCTCTGTCTTTACTGCTTTAGAGTATGAAAACCAGTTGGGAAGAGGGCAGTAAAGAAAGTGTTGATGAAAGAGATGAGGGCCGACATAGAATCACTGAATCTTAGATCTGGAAGAGGCCATAGGATCCATCTAGTCCAATCCTCACCAAGCAGAAATACATAACTAAAACACTCCTGAGAGCTGCCCACTCCATCTCTGTTTAAAAACTTTCAAAGGAGAAGAGTCCACCACCATCTGAGACAGTCTATTCCACTCTTGAACCACTCTTACAGTTGAGAAGTTCCTCCTAATGTTTAGGTAGAATCCCCTTTCTTGTAATTGACTAAACTGAGACTGTCGTACTTCGGCATGACCCACTAGAAAAGACAATAATGCTTGGCGAGGTAGAAGGCAGTAGGCAAAGAGGAAGACCACATTACAAATGGATAGATTCCATCAAGGAAGCTGCGGACCTGACCCTGTAGGACCTGACCTGTTGATGACAGGGTGACTTGGAGGTCTCTCATTCATGGGGTCTCCATGAGTCAAAGTCGATTAGATGGCAGTTAACAACAACAAGGCATGTATATCTTCCAGGGGTGGAGCTTTTTGCATGAGCTGTGCTAGGGGTGTTTCCATGGTGCTGCCCCCTCCTTTTCAAAAACAATTTGCTTCCCCTTGTAAGAGCAACACAGTCCTTTGATAATCAGTTTCCAAGGCAACGAGGCAACATCTTTAAAGTTGAGCATCTCTGGCAGGCAAACAGAGAATGTTTCAATTTGTTACTATGGGCAATAGAACCGGACTGGCATAAAAATATCCCCTGCCATGATGGAAGCATCCCAGGAGATTCGTTCTCTCCCAGGTCAAAGATTTTAAAAACATTGTTGGCTTTTGGCTTCCTCATTTGAAAGCCTAGATGAGCACTCTTACGTTGGAGTAGAACTGGGAGGGAACACACAAGTTCCTACAGTTGCAATGTGGCCAATGCCATTATTCTGGGTGATCCTGCCTAGAGGCGGTGGAGGTGTTCCTTGACAGTGGAGCAGCTAATCTGCTCGAGGTTTTAGTCTGAACTTTACAAGAGCAATCTAAAGTGCTGGGACCTATCCTCTCCAAAGAGGTTCAGCACTCTGAATAGCTCCTTTACAACTCAGACTGAAAACACACATCAGCTGAGATTCTACCACAAGGAAATGGTCTGCAACTTTACATTTGCAGAGTTAAGGGATGCTTGTGCATTAGTAAATCTCAGCACTGCACAACTGAATGTGCAAGCAAATGCAAAATGCATTATTGCAATGTACAATGCACATCTGCATCCATAGGCACAAGGTACCTCTGCATGTACATTATGGGATGACACTGCATACCCAAAGGCACCTTCATGTGCAGCTATGCTTCTGCAACCTTCCAGTGAATATGGACTTCCGCAGTGGACAAAAATGTCCAACCACTTCCATAGGGGGACCTACACATGTGTCAGACACTAACAGGATGCCTGCCAGAGGCTATTCACTTCCCCCACCAAGAGAGAAGCTGCCAGCTGCTAACTGTTCTGCCCAGTTTGCTATCACTGCTCTTTCTGGCATGGCACAAGAGATAGCATAATGAAACTTGAGAGAGGCACAGAATGGTAGAGGAAAGGGACAAGGCAAATTCAGAAGGGTGTTGCTTACAACCATTTAGGTGGCAGGCAGGACCTACTGAGCACACCAATCGTCATGCAACTGAATTACCCACAGGTGAAGCAAGGGATATATGCTCTGAGGATTTACAACAGCATTTGGCCCCTCAAGTGTAGAGTAACAGATGCAACTGCAGTATAAGTGACCAAAAAATGTGAGATCCAAGTAATGCAATGATGAGAGAAGATTTCAAGGCAGTCTGCAAATTTCACTTTTTAAAAAAGTGTTCTCTAACTTACCTCCACCAATTTCACTCAGCGTTTCCAGAAAGACTTCTTAATTGGCAGGCATTTCTGTTGTGAGAAGCCATAATCTTTCTGTCAGTTTAGGGGAGTAAGATAGCATTTGCTGGTTTAATGGAAGTAATTCTAGCTGATTGTGTGGCTATTTTGCAGAGGTCAGTGGCTTTTACAATCTCATCCTGAAGGCTACAAGGGATCCATAAGTAAGTGAAACCAAGACTGCTGATGGAGCTGGGGGAAATATCTTGTATGTTTTAAAAGCAAATGACTTTAGGAATTAAGATGAAGGATGAATGAAGCTGCCTTAAAATTGAATAAGACCATAGGCTCATCAGTCTCAGCATTATGCTCACTGACCACTAGTGGTTTACTAGGGTTGTAGACAGTGGTCTCTTCCAGTCCTACTTGATGCCAGGGGTTGAATGTGGGACCACCTGACTGAAAAGCGTTGAAAAGTTACTTTTTGGAGCTACAGCTCCCAGAGAAATAAAAGCAGGAGAAATTAAAATGGCCGAGACAACCAACAGAAAGCTTTTAATTAACCTTGGGAAGGAACTCTGCTGAATGGGATTTATTGGTTGGGGGATTCTGGAAGATGTAGTCCAGAAGGTAACATTTCAAAGCTCTGTTGCAAAGCATGTGCTCTAATCCTGAACTACAGCCCTTCTCCAAAGAGAAATTGGAGAGGCTTCAGAGAACTAAGCTAGAGTGCTTTATCATGTTTGATCCCAGGGTCAACAGACAGCTCTTTTTCAGGAGGAACAGGATACACACATATCTTGGTGATCTAATTTCTAGCCACCTCACTTCCAAGCACCAGAACAGCTGGCTGAAAAGAGGATATTTTTGGCAATAAAACATAACTGCAGAGCCAGACTGTCTGGTGGACAGTCAAAATGTTGGTGAGGGTTTTGCTATTTTTTAAATTAAAAACTTATTGTTTGTGGTTGTGTCCAAGACTTCCTGAGGACATTCATTATAAATTGGCCTTTGGCTGTTAGCTTCTGTTCCCTACCAGGATGGTAGTGTTAATTACTTGTTTCCTGCTATTTTAGGGCTACTCCACCATGAAAGAAATAAAATAAATAATGTCATTCATGTAAGGGGGGGGGGGGCAGCATGAGGCCAGCCATTATTAGTTACATACTGATAGAAGAGGGACCAGAAGCTGAAGCATAAGAGATAATTCACCACTAAGCCCTAAGCCTCACTGAATGGGAAGAAAAAATACTACAGGCTCAGCAAACAGGAATCTTTTAATTAACATTGGGTAAGACCTTTGCTGAACAGGAGGTACTCAGATCTCTGCCATTGAGAAGAACGGATAGCAGTACAGTGTTATGTGAAACCTCCATTTTGGTTGTGCTTCCAGCTAACTGTAGAAAAATAATGGCTAAGCAGGACTAGTTGTATTGTGGAAGTATCCTGCCTGTCACATCAGCTATGTGCTGTTCACTCTGACTTCTTTCATCTCTTTCCTCAGAAACCCACTTTCTCTGCAGAACCTGTAGTGCAACCTCCCCGTTCTTATCCGTTTTAGGAAGATGGAACTGAATGGTGAACCTAATCTCTCTTTGCTAGCTCTTACCTACATCTTCTTTCTCTTCCTCTGTTAACTTCCTTGTGTCAAATTTCTGACCTCCCTGAAGCATTTCATTCTCATTTCATTCTTATTTTAAGCACACGGATTGCACTAAACAAACAAATAGTCTCTTCTTTAAATGCAATTGAATATTGCAGACTTCACTTTTTCCTTTTTTTTAAAGAAAGCATATAACAGCAGAGGTTTTGTACAGCAGAAAACAGCAACAACAGCCACTCCATTCTGGCTGTTGAAAAAAAATCAGTTCATTGGCTGTTTCAGCCTAACCTGCTCTCATTCCCTCCCAGCTTTGGGGATCTGCAAAATTCACAAGGCATGAATGATTTATATGGCTTCCTCTGACAGACAGCTTGTCTTGTTATGTTTAAAGACAACCCACCAAATCCTTCCAGAGTGGGGGAAAAAAGGAAAACTTCTACCCCTCCCCCAAAAAACTGTGCATAAAGAGGCAAACACTTTTTGAAATGGTTATCATTTAAAAACAAATGTTTGGAGCCCGAGGGAGAGAATGGTTCCACAAGGCTGTACATTTTAGATGGATTCTCTGTAGCATCTCTCCTTCCCTTGCTTCATCATGACAACCTTCCCCAACCTGGTGCCCTCCAGATGGGTTGGACTACAACTCCTACCACCCATCCAGGAATCAGGTTCTGGAAGGCTACTGTATGACTGCAAAGGAAAGCCATCCTCTTGGATATCTTGGTTAACAATTATCTCGCATTCATCACAGGGCACTTATCCAACTCCTGGCTGACCCAGCTGTCCACTAGGACCCCAGAAAGTCCCACCAAATTTCTTTAAAAAGTCACACAGCTGTACTGGTGGCTTGTTGAATTAGATAGTACCAAATCAGAATACACCCTCTCTTCCATAGCTAACTAGCAGCTGGGAGGCTGATAGAACAAAGAGCTTGATAAAGTTACTGTTTGGACTACAACCGTTAGAATGCCCCAACCTGGATCCTGGGAGATGTAGTTCACCTATCACTCCCAGTTTTGCTATACAACCTCTAAAGCCTCCCCTTGCATGGCCATTCTGTTGCTTGTGGGGAGTGGGCAACATGGAGAAATGTCTGGCTATGTTCCTGTAGCCAGATGTAGAATGATTACATCAGCTCGGAGATCCACCAGGGTCATCTGGCGGTCTCCACACTTCTGTACAATCAGCCCTCGCCTTTTGCAGGGGCTAGGGACAATGGACCCCCACAGAAGTGGAAAAACCGCATATATAGGCCTGTTATATTTTTTACACCTGAGAGAATACTTTTCTAGGCATTTGTAGGTACTCCAGCATGATTCTGTGGTCAACTTACAAATGCCTACAAATGCTTAGAGAAGTGTTTTCTCTAGGAATCTCTAGAAGTGTTCCCTCTAGGCCTCTCCAGCATGTATCTATGGTCAACCTCTGGCAGAAGCATACCATAGAATAGTGCTGGAGGACCTACAAATGCCCAGAGAAGTGTCCTCTCTAGGAATCTTTAGGTCCTCCAGCATGACTCTATAGTCAATATCCAGTGGAAGCATATTCATAGAATTGTGCCAGAGGACCTAGAAAATGCCTAGAGAGAACCTATTTAGTAATCCACAAATAATCAAATCTGTGAATGCTTAATCTGCAGATGTGGAGGGATGACTGTAATCATTTTGCGTCTGGGTATTTTGCGTCTCAGATGCTGTCTGCTCCCCACAAGGCACGGCATGGTCATGCTGGGGGGTATGCTGGGGTGCAGAGGGTGCTTCAGAGGGTGCTGTGGAATAAGTCTGAGTGTCTTTGTGTGTTGTGATGAATGCCAACCTCTGCAGTGCTCAAGAAAGGACAAACACAGGCATAAAAGGAATTTAAATGTGCATAATGCCAGTAATAGGATACAAACTCCTGTTTGTATCTGATGTCCTGTCTTCTTGTATGTGGCAGCTGATGATATACTTTGATGATTAATACATTGTGCACAGTTATTTTTAGCATTTTTGAATTTAATTTCATCAATAGATAATCGCCAAAAAAATAAATAAAATACAAATGAAACAAACACATAAACAATCCAGTACAATAAGAAATCAATTATCTTGACTCTTTATATCCTCAGGTTCAAATCATTGCATTCATTATAATGTACAAAGTCTGGCACAAAACAGTGTGCTTGGCAGTGACTGATCATGCAGCAATGGAAGGATTTCTTCCAGAATGGCTGGCATTCAATAGGACTTAATCTTTGGCTGCACTTGGCAGCTGACATGCAATAGCAATTTCGCATAGTGGGAGGTGGACAACCATGGTTAGTCTGGGGGTCCATTTTCTGCCCCAGGACTCTCAGGAGTGGGGCTTCATGGATTTCTCCAAATGCCAAAACAATGGCAATGGCTGGAAGTCCATTTCTAATTTTTAAAAGTGAGTATTTCTTGATGTTCAATGGGTGAATGAGTGTTTAATGCAAAAAAAAAAAAAAAAAAAAAAGAGAGAGAGAGAGAGAGAGAGAGAGAGAGAGAGAGAGAGAGAAAGAAATAGCCAAGTTTTAAATAATTCAAAAAAGAATAAAATAAAGTGTCGAAACCTCTGGGAAATGTCCCTGTTTTACTGGCTGTTAACCTTTGCTTTCCATGGTAGAGGCTGCTGATCTGCCAGAACCCAGCGTGGACTCCTAATAGCCTTATTGCTTATTAATCGGGCAATTAAAGGGATAATGTGGGAAAGAGAGCACCTTAAAAACATAGCATGAAAGTTAATAAAGGAGCGGATGAGCAACGGCTGGCTTCCTAGGCCTCTGTGTTGCCATAGCAACATCTGATTCTGGCTACCCATTCCCTTCCCACCGGCAGAACACAATGCCTCCTGCTCCTAGGTCTGGTGTGAGGTTTCCACCAGCATCTTGTCCTCCTTTCTTCCCAACTCCTTCCTTTTCCTCTCAAGTTCCCTCCCTCTTCACAAATGCTCAGGTCCTGTTTTTTCAGACCATGCTGTCACCTTTCTTTTAGCCCCCTTGTTTCCAGTTGGTCTCCCTCACCTCTCCAGTTAGGGTTCCCAGATCTCAAGGCCTGGACCATGTTGGAAGGAATCTCAGGGCAAGAGCATCACATTAAAAATGACCCCCACCCCCAGCTTGGTGTTCTGGATTTTTTGGAGTGGCTACTGTGCCCCAGAACTTGTCTGACCTAGGAAGCTAAGCAGGGTCAGCCCTGGTTAGTACATGGATGGGAGATCCCCAAGGAATCCTGGGTGCTGTAGGCTCTGTTTCAGAGGAAGCAACTGGCAAAACCACCTCTGAGGATTCCTTGCCTAAGAAAACCCTATGGAATGCATGGGGCCACCATAACTCAACAGGCAATTTGAAGGCACACTCATACACATGCACACACACACACTGCTGTCTTTCCTGTTCCAGACAAAGCCTGGAAAACTTTTTTTGGTTCTTGGGTGCCATCAACAGGAAACATCCCTTTGGCCCTGGGGTGTAGTTATGTGGGGTGTGTGGGGAAATGAGGTCATTGCTCCCAATAAGAAATCTGACCCTACCAAATGAAATTTTTCACCAGTCCCCAAATTTCTAGCTTCAGCTGAGCGTTTTGAAAAATAATTGGGCATCCAAAGAAAAAGAGCAGGCAAAGTGACCAGGGAAACACAGCAAACAGAGGAGTCCTAGGTGCTTACAATCGGTGCTACAAATGAGACTGAAGGACAATTTCATGGGGGGTGGGATTTAGTTATACACCTGCTTTGGCCTCAGATTTTATCCCTGAGATCTCTGGGACAAAATGCTCCTGACTTGCAAGCCCACCTTCAGTTAGCCCATCAGTGTCTTACCCTGCTTTGTCTCTGTGTCCCCTTACCTGTGAGTGTCACCTGTTCCCCAGGTGTATACACTGGGAGACACAATTGTAAGTTGCTTTAGCATGGGGCTTGTAGTGGCTGTTTTAAACTTTGAAATGGGGCTTGTGGTACTAAGCACTTTCTTTCCTTAGCAAGAAGACAGGTCAAAAGATGGCCAAGAGATAGATAAACGTCCTTGGTACCAACACCTGGTAGCTTTAATGAGCTTACATTCTGGGATGTGCAGCCGGGAAAGTTTTGGGCATCTTGCCTTATCAGAAATGCCTCAAAAAGAAGAATGTCTGAGAAAATACCATGCCTGATAAAGTTCAATGTCTGAGGAAGATGGCCATCTGTTGGGAGTGCTTTGATGGGGTATTCCTACATGGCAGGGGGTTGGACTAGATGGCCCTTGTGGTCTCTTCCAACTCTATGATTCTATGAAGTTTTGATATAGCATGTCACAAGTGTAACCTGTCTTTAGTGCCTGTAAACAAATATGTTATAAAATATACTGCATATCCCATTCGCAGTGTTGAGGCAGGCTGATTGTTCTGTGAAGGATGCTTGGCTGTCTGATCCTTTTTGTTGTGGGAAATGCCTGCATGTGCTGAAAGTGTTCCCAAATAAAGATTTTTCTCCTTATGAGTAAACCTGGCTCTGACTTATCGTTTTTATGGTATCTTCCAACTCTGGAAACCAACTGCCAGAGAATACACCAAGTTAAACATCTTGGGCAAGATCCTGTCCAACACTGGCAGAGTGTAAATTTTCACCGGTGTACTTGACATCAATGACAGAAGCAGAGCTACCGTTCTGGCTTCTTTTCTGGCCCATTCTGGGTCACAGGGAAACTGACCTTTGAGCTGGCTTATTACACTTTGTGGCAAAGTAGAAATTGTTTGTGTAAGCTGGAAACTTCCCTTCACAAGTGGAAACTTCACCACACAATCATACATATAAAGCACAATTGCTGGTGTAACCCAGTGTTACGCCGGTGTAAGGCCACAACAGAATTCAGATCCTTGACAACAGGAGCCATGTGACAGTCTAGGCCCAGAAATTTTGATGGCAGATGCCTTTAATTCTTTTAACACCTCCCTTTCTTCTTTCTCTATATTCTTCCCCATTTTATCTTATTTTTCTCTCTGCTGCCCCTCCCAAAAATAGTACTCTATGATGAACTCGCCATGGGTCAGCGTAAGAGGGGCGCTCCAAAAAAGCAATACAAGGACTCCCTGAAACAACATCTCAGGCTTGGCCAAATTGATCACCAACAATGGTCCGCCCTGGCCTCACATCGGGAGGCATGGAGACGCACTATCCACAATGCTGCAGCCTCATTTGAGAACTCACGTTGAACAAGTCTTGAAGAGAAACGACAATGCAGAAAGACTCACAACCCAGAAACATCACCCAAGGAGACCTTCTGCTGTGCTTTCTGCAACCGGACTTGTTTATCTCGGATTGGCCTTTTTAGTCATCAGTGCGCTTGCAGAAAGTGCGGGATGAGTCCTTCCTGAATCTTTGTGAAGAAAATCCAGCCAGTCAGTGTTTAAACACAGTTAAAATCACAGTTTAAGATGGAAATCAACAAAGTGGGATGTGTCCAGAGGAAGGAAGCCAAGATGGTGAAAGGTCTGGAAGCCAAACTCTATGAGGAATGGTTGAGGGAGTTTGTTACGTTTCACCTGGAAAAGCTTGAGAGGAGATATCACATGGAAGATGGAAGTGAGCTTGTTTTCTGCTGCTCCTGAGCATAGGACTTGAACCAATGGGTTCAAATGACAAGAAAGGTGATTCTGACTAAATATCAGGAAGAACTTCCTGATGGCAAGAGCTGTTCAATAGTGGAATAACCTACCCCAGAAGGTGGTGGGCTCTCCTTCATTGGTGGCTTTTAAATAGAGGGTGGATGCCCTGAGATGGAGCCCCTTGGGCTCCTGTCACCACCTTGTCCTTTGCTCTTCAGGACCCTTGCTTAGATCTGGTACTTGGGCCTCAAGGTAACTTCTATACTGGACAAGTGGCTGTGTTGACCAGTATGCTCAGGGGGGTAAAGTGTGACCATTTCTCTCTTTCAATTCTTAAATGAAAAGAGTGTGACATAGAACTCAACTACACTGGTCAAGATAATTCAGGTGCTGCCTGGAATATTCTGGCCCTGGAGCTGCTCCGGATGCCTTGCATTACTGGTGCACTCCATGGTGACACTGGGCGGATGTCTACACATGTGTCCCCGCTGTGTTGCCTGCTGCTGCTGGTGCGAGTCACATCCTCTGAGGACAGATACAAAGTGCTCAGCATAGATCACATAGCTGAGCACCTCGTTGTGACCTCAGAGAATGTGACTTGCACCAGCAGCACCGCCACTGGGTAACACAGCAGGGACATGGAGAGACATCCACCCATTGCACCAGGTTTTCCAAATGGTGAGTTTATTTAATCAGTTCTAAGGTTCTGCGCTGAATTGGTCAGATATTGTGTAGACAGAATCTGGGAATTGGCCGTTCATTGTCTGGACAGATTGCCACAGGGACAGGGCGAGGACACTTTATTTGGCTGGTGTAGGCAAGTTTATAATTGTAGAAAATAAAACCAGTGAAGATTATTATGTAACAATTAAGTCAAATACAAACTCCCTAACCTCTTTCCACCTTCCCAGCTCCCCAAATCCTATTAAGATCTTACCAATTCCTCTATCCCTAAATGATCTTGACACTTTCTCTGACTGCCCTAACTCACTCCTTTAAAGACAAACCTTTGGGTTATATCTCCCATGGTCCCCCATCAAAGCATTCCAAAGGCTCTGCTTGGCTTCTTACTTCACAGCCACTTCTCAGAGGTATCTTAGGGGTGGAGTCCTGCTTTGGCAGGAGGCTGGACTAGATGGCCCTTGGGTTCTCTTCCCACTCTACGTTTCTATGTTGAAAATATTTTTTGGAAAGTACAGCTTTTACTTTGAGCCATATACTTTGTGACTTCATTTGACAAGGCACTTTGTGCCTCCCTAAATGTGTCCTCATCTGAGCAAGAAGGATCTCACCATTACTAACTTAAGAAAGTCAAAGTAGCCAAGTTACCAAGCAGCTCTGTAAAGGTAAGATAGTACAACTTCCAAACCGGACAAAGGAATCCAGATTTCTCTTTGTTTCTATTTCTTCCAGTCTCACAGGGATGTTAAGTGACCCATAAAAGAACTCAGGCACACATTAAATTACCCATTCGCTGGGGCTAAGAGAGGGAGCGAGCTGTGCAGTGAACTGGTGACCCTCCATACTTTGTTTCTATTGCAGAAGTCTCCAAGGTCCCTCCTGGCAGGCTGTCTCTTTTCCAAACACAACATTTCCCATGGCGAAAAGTCGGAAGCTTCATGCAGATACTGCTGCTTCCATCTATCTGACCTCTCACCCTGAATCATCTTGAAGACCTTGGATCTGGGACAGTTTCCAGGTCTGGGAGGAAAGGCGGAGAGGAACTTGAGGCGCTGCCAACTATCAGCTATTCCGTTTTTAGAGCCAAGCTGATCTTAAATCCACAATTATAAGGACAGAGAGAAAGTGTTGTCTTTACCCAGGTATACAGAATGGGGAGTGGGTGGCCATGCTCCAGAGCCCGGAGAATTGTAGCACTCCATTTTTGGTTTCTCTAGAGATCTGAGGGAACCACAGGGCATCATGTTGGCTGCCATTATAGTGAGCAGAAGTGACAATGGGTCATTTCCTGTCACATTTTGGGCTGTTCAGAGGGTTTTTGGTTGTTTTAGAGTTAGGACTGCACCCCCAACACCATTTTACAAATATCTACCAAATGTTTATTAAACCATAATTGTTGGCATCCTTTTAGTGACATGCACAAGGGTAAGTTGGGTTACACATATAGAGTGTTTTTTGGGATGATGTGGAATGGTCATATCCAACTGATGGTGCCATAAGCAGAATTAAACATGTAGGTTTGTTGTTGTTGTTGTTAACTGTCCAAACAATGTCTGGGCAACCAGCCAAAGGCTGATTACTGCACAGCTGATAAGCAGAGGCATAGCACAGTCAAGTTAATTACAAGCAAAGGAATCAAAGCAACGTGAAGTCAGACACTTACTTTACTAGCAAGCAAAACACAATTCCACAAGCAAAGTCCAATATACAAGGTCCAGGTCCAAAGAATTCAGGGTAGTCCAGCAGAATCCAGGTCAGGCAAATAGAGTCCAGAGTAAACAAACACAGTCCAGGTCAAACACAATAAGCAGGAACATGATGGGTACTCGGGTAGGTCAGATAATCTCCAACAACCCCTGAAGGGCAGTGCTGGATATTTATAGAGCAGCAGCTAACACAGCTGCTGTTTAACCAATTGCTGCTTCCTATAAATATGCTGAGACCGCCTCAAGCCCTCCCTTTGTTGTCCACGTGCTGAGCAGGTGGGTATAGGTAAGTTGTCCTCTGTATCTGAAGGAGATCAATACCTTCTGCTAGAGCTGGTACTGTGTTCTTCTCTGTCTCTGAGGCCTGTGGCTCTGGAACATCCTCCTGCTCTGGTTCAGCAGATCCTGTGGTGTCCACTGCTTCAGTCTGAGTCAGAATCCATTTCCAAGTTCTGGAAGAAGGGCATGACATTAGCCGCCCTTGAGTTGACTTAGACTCATGGCAGCTTCATGAATGAGACACCTCCAAGACCCCCTATCCTCAACTGCTCTGCTTAGGCCTTGCAGGCTCCAGGCCATGACCTCTTTGATGGAGTCTATCCATCTGGTATGCAGCCTTTTTTTTCTACTGCCCTCCACCTTTTCTAGCATTATTGTCTTTTCTAGTGAATCCTGCCTTCTCATGATGTGGCCGAAGTATGACAACCTCAGTTCAGTTCTCTGAAGATGCCAGCAACAGATGCAGGTGAAACATCAGAAAGAAACTATTCCAGAACATGGCCTCACAGCCCGGAAAAACCCCAAGGAAAATCTATGGATGCCGGCTGTGAAAGCCTTTGACTTCATACTTCAATTTCCTTGTCATTTAGATGGAATTATGTATATATTCCATGGTCATTATTTTTGTTTACTTAATGTTCAATGGTAAGTGCGCCTTAGCACTTTCTTCCTTGACCAACTTTAGTAATTGTTCCAAGTCTTTGTTGTTTTCTGCTAGTTGTAGTGTCATCTACATATCTTAGATACTTGATATCCCTTCCTCCTCTCTTCACTGTTCCTTTGTATGGGTTGAAACCTGCTCTGTACATGATATTTTCTGCATATACAGTAAGTCTAATGAATATGATGATAGAACGCAGCCTTGACTTTCTGATTGGGAGACATTCTATTTCTCTGTATTCTGTTCAAATGATAGCCTCCTGTCCTGTGTAGAGGTTACACATCAGGACAATCAAATACAACGGCACACCCATTTCTTTAAGAGCAATCCATAGATTTTCGTAATCCGTCTAAGACAGTTACTTGTATTGTAGAGCATTAAAATAAACAGAGTAACATGTGCATTGCATCTATATATCACCTTTGTGCATTTCCTATTGCAATTGCACCATTGGTTGTCAGCCATATGCATTGACTATTGATCCACCTCCATTGTGCTATGTTGGTATTCAATATATAGATTGCATAACATAACTCCTCTGGTGGATATTTATGTTTCAAAGAAGAGAAATAGGGTTCTGGATATAACATGGTTTTTTTTCTCCAGCTGAAAAAGTCTGTTTTGGCTAACTACTTTTATGGGAAGTGTTAGGACCTTCAGGAGGCTGTTGGGATGCTGTTGCTGTTGTGTGCCTTCAAGTGATTTCTGAGGTATGGCGACCTTAAGGCCAACCTACAATGGGACTTTCTTGGCAAGATTTGTTCAAAGAGGGCTTGCCTTTGCCTCCCTCTGAAGCTGAAAGAATGTGAATTGTACAGAGAAAGTGAAACTGATAAATTTCCCCATTCCTAAGTAGGGGCCCTCTCACACTGCATAGTTACTTAAAGCAATATGATTCCAGTTTATCTGCCATGGCTGCATCCCACGGATTTCTGGGGCTTGTTGTTCAATGAGGCACTGAAGGTCTCTGGGTGAGAATTCTTAAATGCCCCTCTCTAAACTACAAATCCCAGGATTCTATAGGATGGAACCATGGCAGGTAAAGTGGAGTCATAGCATTATAATTGTGTAGTATGAAAGGGCCCTGGGAGAAATCATGATTAAAATCACCCCAGTTTCAAGCATGTTCACTTTTGCAGTGTATGTGACTTTCCCATCACATTTGTAACCTTATCTTTCTTCTCATTGGGTCAGGATAGTCTAAATGAATTTAACCCACTTTACCCTTACAACAACCCTGTGAGGTAGGATAAGCCAAGAAAGACAACATTGCCCTAAATGCTTATGCTGGATTTGACAGGACCACAAGTGTCCTGGCTGTGCAGGGATTTGAATAAGGGAGTAACAGCTCTACAGGACTGTGAATTTGGTCCAAACATGATGCCAATAGAAGGGTCCAACAGTGAAATTCTTCCAGCTACCAGAGGCAATTTTGGAATGGAATTTATTTTTAGCAAAGGCTTCAAGAGCATTAATTTGCTTGGCTTCGTCAGCCAGATCAATCAGTTTTAATGTGACAATTTGTTGCAATGGGTACTGGTGGGAGAACCTGTCTCCAAGCATACCTTATCATAGAAAAAAAAAAGGAAGAACAGAAAAAAGGAAGGAAGGAAGGAAGGAAAATAAAATCCAGTGGCAAGGATGAAAGGAACATCAGCAGAAGTGATAATTAAAATCCAATCCGCTGGAGTGAGGCAGCATTGGGAGCGGTGATGAGAGATACTGCATCAAATGACTGGGCAGTTCTGGAGGTAATTAAGCCTTTCCCTCAAGAAATTCAGTATTAGGTCTAATGAGTATTGAATTAGAGACAATTTGGAGGCTGCATTTTCCTCCCAGCTGGTTCACAGTAAGGATGTATATCCATACTTGACTTGTTCACATGTGTGAGATTGAGAAACGTTGAAAACATTGCCAGAATATTATTATTATTATTATTATTATTATTAATATTATTAGTTTGTGATTGATCTCTGTGAGAATTTGCACATTTCAGCAGACTTATTTGCGTGTGTGCAGATTGTGCAATTATACCTGAGATGCTGTATTAGGAGATGTATCCCTGCCATGTAGCTATGGTATATTTCCCAGTGTAACACTCCCTAGCTATTGTTTCAGTCTGGCAATCTCCCGACTTCCCAGACAGCCATTTCTGTGTTGATGGAAAGTGTGGGGATCAGCAGAGTTGCATCCATCCATTTTCCTTTCCCTGGACCAGCCATGGCAAGTATCCTCAGGGACCTCCTGGGAGTCCTTAGGAAGTCCCTGAGGATGATGGTCTTGCTGTGCTTCCAGTGAAAGGAAAATTAAGGTGGGTCTGGGTTGGCTTCCTGTCCTCCCAATTTAAGAGGTTGTCTAAATGGTGAAAATACTCCTCACATTCTACGGGCTGTCTTGGCATCATGCATTGTTTCACCGTATTCAGAAAGTGGGGGCGAAATGTCAAAAACTGCGCAGGGAAAGCCTTCACAGTTTTTCCTGGAGTTTTTAAAAAGCTCTATGGGGAATGCATATTCCTACTCATTGGAACAAGTAATTCAATTTGAATTGCTTTCCCATAGGAGAGGACACGCGGGCTGGATGAGCACAGGGGGTGGGGCTTGCTAACAGGGCAAGCGCCCACTGCCGCCATGTTGGATTTTCATCTTAATGAGTGATCGCTAAGGTGATAAAACAAGGTGTTGTTTTTTCTTTCTTTCTTTTTTTGTGGAAAGGCAAAATATTGCTTATGAGCACCATGGAAATAAGGTTTTTTTAAAAAAGTTCAGTGGTGGCAGATTTAAAAATATGAGTAATTCACTCATGGCCACCACCATGAATAATAATAATAATAATAATAATAATTTATTTATACCCCACCCCTCTGTCAAAACAATCGGGGTGGCTTACAAAAATTAAAATACAATACAGAGGGCATGTGAAGTTTATGGGGGCTGTAAGACCATTAAGAGAAGTCACAGCTGCTGCAACTTGTCTTTACTGCAAATCACTCGGTTTTTTGGGGGGCTTGTATAGATGAGCCCTTAATTGAAACTGACCTAAATGGGGGGAACCAGGTCCATAGGGAAACATTTGAGACCAGGGGGATGCATTCTGGTGGAGTTAAATCAGCCACAAAGTTAATGATTTTACTTAACCCACCACCAGTTTTAAAGAGGTGTAAAGCATAAAATACCAGAGCTTACTTTTCCTAGGCTAGAGAAATTTGCAGGTGCTCTCCAGAGGGACCAGGAGAGGCATCGATTACTGATCTCAAGGGGGCTCAGCTAGAGTGAGCTGTTTCACTCTATTCTCTATCGCCATTCAATGAGAGTTCCTCTTCAGTGGAGCAAACAGACAGAGCAACTGGTAAGAACTGTGTTCTTCTGCTGTGCTGTTCCAGTAGCCCTCCCAAGTGGGGGAAAAAAAAAACATAACATGAGAAAGAGAGGCAGCACTTTTCCTGCTATTTCTTCTGCAGCTGGCCACCATAAGTCAGAAATGGCTTGAAGGTACACACCACCACCACCACCAACAACTGCAGATGACACAACAGGAGGAGAGGTAGCACATCACTCACTGTGCCCTCTCCAGCAGGCTTGCCAGGTGAAGAAAGCAAAACCCAGTTATTCACCCTACACCTAAATAAGCAGAGGAAACCTCTTCCAGCCACACCAAATCCCCAAGATTCCAGAATGGTCTTATTCCAATAAAAAATTCCTAATCCCCAAGATTCCAGTTTCTTCCTCCCCCTTGATCCCCCAGTTCTAATCAAGCAAAGGAAACCCCTTCCTTGCAGTAACCTGGACACTGCAGTTGCATTCTCCACCTCCCCAATTCCCCAGCCCTAGGCAGGTAAAAGGAACTCATTCCTTTACTTACTGCTCAAAACTCCATGCTAAAACTCCAAACAACTTTGTTCTTTCACCTCATCCTCCTCATTCTTTCCTCTCCCTTTCTGTTCTCTTGCCTTGTTCAACAAGTACAGGCATGCTGGTACTTTGAAATGTAAATTGTAAATTGGGGCAATGCAACTTGAAACATGCCTGTAGGTGGAAGTATTTATGCTGCTCCCACCTCTTTCCATCTTGGGGGTGGGGGAGGGCACACTGCAAAGTGGGATTTGGGTGGGATTGGGGGTTGTTGCATGGTCAGAACAGAATCCCAACCTCTGCAACAACCAGAAAAGTTGGTTACAAGGGCGTAGCTCACTGACAGTATGGGGTAGCTGCTGACTTGTTTGGACTTGTTATGTGGATGTTTCTTCATGCTCATTAGATGGCAAGACATTTGTCATTGTTGGCCTGAATGAGCATTTGCAGATTTGAAATACCAGCAGAGAGCCTACACTGAGGAGATGGAGTGTAGTGTTATGCTCACAAAATTACACAACAGCTGTGACTGTGCGTGTTGCCTCATTAGTGAATTACAGCGCTGTTCAACTGAAGGCATGATTAAATGAGCATGTATATGTGCGTCTGCACACACAATGCACACCAGTGCACATTATGTGCAATGCTTGTGAGCATCAATGCACAATGAGCAACCATGTATAATGGCACCCCTTGCACAGCTCCACTTCTGCAAACTTGAATTGAATATGATTGTTCTGCACTGGACAAATATTCCTAATTGCTTCTGCTTGAGAAGTTAGACCTGTGTAAGAGATCCACAGCATTCTAGCCATTATTTGTGTATGTGTGAAAATTGAGCTATTGCAGAAAACTACAATATCTGCTAACTTTTTTCATTGATTTTTTGAATAAAAAAGTTATCATCATAGCCATAACAGCATAAAAAGAGCCATCTTGAGTCAAACCAAACACCCACTAAATCCAGGAAGGTGTGTCCCATGTTGGGCAACCAAATGTCCCATGAGAAGTTCCCAACAGTGCTTGGAGGAAATAACTTTGTCCTCTAGTTGCCAGCCAAGCACATTATGTTTGAACTTGTAGGTCCCATGTTCCACCGTTCATGACAAACTAGGTTTCTGCAACATGGTACCCTCCAAGAAGAGGCAAGCATAGCACCGTCATGCCAGGGCCCAGAAGCAAATGAAAGGCTCT
Source organism: Gambelia wislizenii (assembly GCA_030847615.1). Classification (NCBI taxonomy): domain Eukaryota; kingdom Metazoa; phylum Chordata; class Lepidosauria; order Squamata; family Crotaphytidae; genus Gambelia; species Gambelia wislizenii. The sequence goes on from JAUMIR010000007.1 coordinate 41,156,486, forward strand.
CCATCCATCCCAACTCCATTGCCTTGGCCATGGAGGGAGAGAAGAAGCAGGGACAACTCCACCATATTTTGTTGTTGCTCTTCAACCCCCCCCCCCCGAAGAATAGAGAGCCCAGCGGTGGGTGGTGCTCTCTGTGTGGACAGAGGGACAAAAACACTTTGGGTTTAGTCCAGACTTTAAAAGAACTACCCAATGGGCTGAACATATCCTGGGGATAGGGCTCAGCACCTTGGAGAGAACCTTTAAAGTTCAGACTAAAATCCAGAGTGGATCCATCTGGATCCACTCCATCATCACCTGGCAGGGAGGCTACAGCAATATTTGGTTGTCAGATGTTTAGATCCCTATAAGTGAAAAACGGTGGCTCAGATCTCCACCACCTCACCATTTTCCTCTCTTGAGCAACAATGTGCTTGAGATCGTTGCTGGTATTTCAGCTCCCATTCATCCCCAGTTATGGTGCTCTCGACTTTACCTGTCTATCCCAACGTAGTTGGAGGGCCTTGTCTTGGCTAATCTCCTTCAGCTCATCTGTATTCCTGGGGAATGAGCAACCGACTTTTTAGATTAGAAAGCTTTTTGGGGACTTCAGAAACTGTTCTGGAAGAATAACCCCGTGGCATTGCTGGTGGCACCACGCGGTGCCTGGGAGCTAACTCCATCAAGTAGCCCTGATGTGAATTTCCATTGCACAATTTATCTGCCAGCCAGTATGAGAGAATCTGCTCTGTCACTCCCCTGTACACCTCTCTTCTCTCTGTCGGCAGGAGGCAATTGCATTAGTTTTTAACCAAGCAAGATCAGAGGGATAGAGAGAAAAGGAGGGAGTGAATCCAGAGCAGAAACCCTTGGGGATGATAGAGAGAGTGGCCTTTTACGGAAAGAATGAGGCCTGCATCTCAGGGAGCAAGGCAGCCCAAGAATATCAAAGTGGAAAGGAAGAAAGTTATTTTCCCCTTTGCTTTGCGTATGGTTTCCTTGTGGCCCTGACCTTGTGTGCTTATTTCAATTTGAGGTGTGTGTGTGTGTGTGTGGAGAGTCCACTGAAGAAGAAGAAGAAGAAGAAGAAGACCTGCGAGTTATTTGCCAGATTTCACCGGAAGCAAAAGCAGACGTGGTTCTCCTTCCAAAAATGGAGAAAAAAAGAAACATCTAAGGGACTTTATGGGGAGCTAGAAATGTTGAGTAACATTTCTTGGGAGGCAGGTGGGCTTCTAAACCACTAAGCAGCTGTCGGGTTGTGCCTAAAATGAGAGATGAGGGGAATTTGGAGGCCCTGCTTCAAATAAAAAGATCTGAAGTGAGCACAGCTTTGAGAAGAGCAAGATTTCCCAGGTGGAGGGCTCCATGTCTCCCCCCCCCTGCAGGCTTGCAAGGGCAGTACGACTGGAAATGTAAGCTAGACAAGAGATATTCTGTTAACTTTAATGCCCCTAGGTTGTTAAGAACACCATACATGTAAAGCAAATTCATTTCCATTTCTTCCATTGCTTTGCTCCTTTTCTCTGCTAATCCTTTTCTTTCACTCTGAAAATTTATTAACAAAACTAATGGGAAATGTTTGCATAGATTTTTCACAGCAGAATTGGGCAAATTCCAAGTGATGTCAATTTTTTACATATTTACCCATAAGACTCTTCTGCTCTATATCTGTGAATATTTAATGTAAAAACCCCCCACACATGTAATCCATATTTTAAAAACTAGGCTGGGATCCTGTTGATTAGTCACAGCTAGAGCAGACTCATTGAGTCAGTTGTTGAGTAGTGAGTCAAGAGTAGGTCAGTGGCATTGCCAGTATATTTGACTAGGCGCGGATCATTTTTTAACATCCCCCTCTCTACAACAAAATTATTTTCAGTAGTTTCAGTAAATCATGAAATGAAATGAACACAATACAACCCCCATATCCATGGGACTAGTCCCTGCAGTTTCACTGACCCACATTTTAAAAAATGATCTTTCTAGGTGAGGTCCTCCAGTGCGAATCTATGCTATGCTTAACCATACCCTCCAATTGTCTCTACCTATCATGGGGTTTTCTTGGCAAGATTTGTTCAGGGAGGTTTACCTTTGCCTTCCTTTGAGGCTGAGAGAGTGCGACTTGCCCAGCATCCCTCAGTGGGTTTCCATGGCTGAGCAAGGATTTGAACCCTGGTCTCCAGGGTCATAGTCCAACGCTCAAACCACTATGCCACACAACCTCTCATAGCTTGCCTGTTCTTCCTCATTTATATATTTTGCTATCTTAACCATACTCTCTTGTTTGCTTGGCTGCATGCATCCTAGCTTTTGTCTGTGAAATGTTGAAAAGTGTGGGACATAAGGCTCCATTTTCTCTCAAAATATATCACTGTAGTCCTGAATTCTATTATTAGTCCCAAATAGAGTTAACCCATTGACTCAGTGGGGCTTACCTCTGTGTTGACTCACTGTTCAACTCAGTTGATTCAATGGGTCTACTCTAGTCAGGAATGATCAGTGAGATTTAGGCACTATAAACATACAGGTATGTGCATTTTCAGAATGTGTATTTCTAAATTTGTTGTTGATTTCTTTTTGATCTGAAAACCATGTTGGGACATTTGAATTCTCTTGTATTTCTTTTGATGTGTAGTTTTTTTAGAAGTGGCTTTAGCTCTGTGGTGTATTTAGAATTTTCTTTTTGGAGGTTGAGTTTTAGTTACTGTTGCTTTTAAGCTGCTGTTCAATTAATTGTTTTAAATTGATTGTTTCCATGTTCTTTTGATTCAACTTGTACTGGTTTCATATTTTTAATTGCAGTTTTTAGCTTACAGGGTGACCTGTAAATTTAAGAAATAAATAAATATCACTACTGTAACATTCAGGAAGTACAAAAGCTGGTGGAATATTGGCATGGCAGTTGTAGCAATGGCTTCTCAGAAGGTACAGCAAGTTCTCAGTGGCTCTTGCTCTCAGGTAAGTGGGTTTACAACAGCAGTCTTAGGGCTCCTCTCCATGGGCAGAATACGCCAGCTCCCCACCAGTGTATTCCACTGGTGGAGCTGGCCTGTTCCTGTAGTATGTGGGGAAATAATTATTGTAATGTAAAACAATCTTGTGTACCCCATTCACATACTAAGATAAGTCTAGGAGTTTTCCCTGCATGCTTCTGTTCTCCCAAACTCCCTTTCTCTTATTTCACTGGGCACTTCCAGCCAACTGGAGTGATGGGTCATTCAACACATGACCTAATTTAAATTTTATTGCTCTTTGTGAGACTCTCTTTTAAGTTAGAGTCTCCATGCGTATAAAGCCATGCTTTGAAGCCATGCTGCTATGAAGCCATGCTATGATGCTATGCCATGATGTTCACCATGCAGCCTCTACCGCTAAAGGCTGGGTGAGCCATTCTACCCTAAATCCTCCTAGTTAGTTAGGAACCCTTTTTTAAAGTTTGTTTTAGTATGTAGATTAAGATTCATACACCTTCAGTAAACTTTTGATATGCATTTTTAAACTGACTCCTTTGTTTTTGTAATGAGTCTAATTTAACTGGGTGATCAGACCACAGACCTCAGAATGCACTTTTAAATGTTAATTGAGCTTGTCTCAGCATTCTTGATGCGTCACTCTGCATGACTTTGAAAGTGAAGTGATTTTAACTTTTTAAAAGAAGATATTTTTTATTTCTTTTTAAAAAGGGTTAGATTCCTGGAATGTTTAATACATTTTTATTTTTAGACTCATACCTCCTAAAGTTCCTCTCCAATTACCCCCATGAAACGGGCCAGAGTCCAGATGGGCACACAATTCCGTCCCTGCAGCCGCCGCCCTTGCCCACGCCACACACTCTCACATTAGGAAGCAGGTCTGCAACATGCGAACAAGGCCGCCTGCATGTGACCAGCCTTGCTCACACGTTGCAGGCCTGCTTCTTGCAGCGGAAGAGTGACGGCAGACCGACCGGCAGCTGTAGCGATAGGCTGGCGTGCCGAAATGGGCTCCAATGGTCACGCAGGGCCCGATCCACTTTTTTTGCCAGCAGGAGCTGTTTTTCCTGGGTATCATTTTAAAATGTTTTATTGGGCCCTACTCTGTCTTCCTCGCTGTCTTAGCCCTGTCTTTGTCCCGGGGTTGTGTGCCCAGTGGCAAAAAGGGGGAAAAGCCCTGCATCATCAGGATTGCAGGGATGCAAGATGGGGGAAAGACAGGCTAAATTGCTCATGTAGAGAAGCCCATAGTTTCCTCTAGGGATGGAAAGAATATTTTGATCATATTTGAGAAATGGTCAAAAATATGTTTCTTGAGTTTTAGGAAACCCTGATGAGGAGAATCCTGGATGTTGTTATTGCTATTATTTGCACACATTTCAGCAGCCTCATTGTAAGAAAAGTGCAATCGTGCCACACTTTTGACTCTGACTGCTGTACTCTTAGCACAAGGAGACTGCAGGTGGGAAGTGATAATATGTTCAAAATTGTGGGGAGGGAAGCAGTGATTACTGAGAGAATATTCTTTTCCTGTGTCACATTTCCATTTAATTGTATCCTGGCTGCTTCCTCCTTCACAGTATGAATATTGGGATGTAGTTTGCATCTCTAAAAAAGCCCACCAGGGCCCAGGGTGAAGGGAAGTTGTCCTTAATTCATAGTGTTAAAAAAGGAGGCAAGGTAGGTCACATCAGAAGAAACAGAAATTGTGCCCTTAACAAATAAACAAATAAACAAGCAGCCAGCTACACACTACCCCAAGAGGACCAAGGAGGACACTGAACCATCTAAAATCACATTGACAAATTGATATGCACAGACACAAAATTAAAAATAGTTGAGAGAGAATTACAAGACATTATACTTGGTTGAGGAGACATGGACCAAGTGACCTGTATGCCTCCTGAGTCTGTGGTCCAGATGCTGGGGAGTGTGGATGATGGGTGACTGTGGATGATGGGCTCCTGCTGTCCCTTCTTATGGTCCAGATTTGGGACTAGGCAGCCATCAGATAGAGGCCACCGTCGGAAAGAGGACTTTTTCCTGGCATTCTTTTGACAGAGGATTGTCTTTTAAAAAAGAAGACATGTGGCCACCCTATTTTCCCCTCATTGAACAAACACAAAGATTGACTGACATATTGGGGATTCCCAAATGAAACATAATATATTAGTGTGATGGGGAATTTGGTCAGTGCTATGCAGCAAACCAAGCCATAATATTCTCTCCTGTCTCAGTGAAATTCATGCTGGGATGTACAATACATTATGTCTCTATAGAGGGTAATTCTTCAGGTGGTATTCCTTTGCTGTTAAGACAATCTGCTGCAGCAAAACAGAAGTGTCGGAGAGCACCTTTAAGACAGACCAGTGGCTCTTAACCTTTAAAAAAAACCATGTACCTGCTTTAAAGGTCTTTTGCTGTCGAGGGCCCCCCAACTTAACTCAGTAATAATAATAATAATAATAATAATAATAATAATAATAATAATAATATCACACCATCCATTAAACCTTCACTCAGAGGCACTGGAGGGGGAGGGAAGACTTTTCTTCTGTTTCTTCCTGCAAGGTTGTGGCTGGAGCAGATTGAAAGGCAATATGTAGTCCAATCCAGCCAGTCTTTGCCTTGGCTCCTGTCATGTGGCCACTCCACTGCAGGAAAGAGGGGGCTGAGAAGCCTTCAAGCCTTTGCGGACCCCCTGCAAGGACATTGTGGACTTCTGGATGTCCCCAGACCACAGGTTAAGAACCACTGCAATAGACTTTTATTACAGAAGTAGCCTTCAAGGGCTACACCCCACCAAAGTTCACCCTATCCTACATCCATTAGTCTTAAAGATGTGATATGTCTCTTCATTGTCCCAGATGGTTGTGCTATGTGAGGCAGATCTGTTTGCCCCTTAGAATCTACTTGAGGGTGGGCATAAATACCCTAAAGGGACCAGATCCCATCTTATCCTGGAAGCTAAGCAGGGTCAGCCCTAGTTAGTACTTGGATGGGAGATCACCAACAAATGCCAGGTGCTGTAGGCTATATTTTAGAGGAAGGGACTGGCAAAACCATCTCTGAGTATTCTCCTTAGAAAGCCCTATGGAATTCATGAGGTCACCTTAAGTTGACAGGCATCTTGTACACACACACACACACACACACACACACAAGTGTAGCAGATCTGGGGACCAAGATTCTGTGCCAAGATCTCTTCCAGAGGCCACATGGATCACCAAGAATGTCACCCCTACCCCACCAAACAAGCCAGAAGTGCACTCTGGCTTTGAAAAATGAGAATTTTAAAATCTTGAACAGTGCAAGGGTCCACTGCAACCCATTTAAAAGATGAATTCCTACTCCTGGAAACTTCTAGGATTGGCAATTCACCTTTTTGGCCAGAAAAATGACCATCTATGGGGTCTGGAGAGTCAAGAGCTGCAAAATTTAGGGTAGCCCACACATAGCTAACCCTGATCTTTGTCATGGTCTGGCCAAATTTTGGTCCTCCAGATATTGTAGCCCTCAACTTTCAGAAGCTCCAGCCAACATGGCTGATGGCCAGGGAACCTGGGAGTTGAAGTCCGAAACAACTCAAGGGCCAAAGTTTGAGAGGCACCCATATAGGCAACCCACAGCTGTGACAGACTCACACTCCCTTCATGTTCCAGACCTCCTGAGAGAGAAGATCAGAAATGAGCCATTACTGGAGACATTATCTCTCCTCCCTTATAACATGTAAAACCTATGAGTTAATGGTTTGGCCCAGTGAATGAGGAAACCCTTTGGAAGGGGCTGTATTTATGAGTTTAGGAAAGTGAGTGAGCACTGGAGGGGAGATGATGTGTATTTGATAAGGATAAGAATTAGGCCCCTTTCATTGTGAGTTAGCCATTTTTTTCCACCTCTGGCTTTTCTTCGCAAACGAAGATTCAGGAAGGACTCATCCCGTGCTTTCTGCAAGCGCGCTGATGACTAAAAAGGCCAATCCGAGATAAATAAGTCCAGTTGCAGAAAGCACAGCAGAAGGTCTCCTTGGGTGATGTTTCCGGGTTGTGATTCTTTCTGCGTTGTCGTTTCTCTTCAAGACTTGTTTGGGGTGAGTTCTCAAATAAGGCTGCAGCATTGTGGATCGTGCGTCTCCATGCCTCCCAATGTGAGGCCAGGGCAGACCATTGTTGGTGATCCATTTGGCCGAGCCTGAGATGTTGTTTCAGGGAGTCCTTGTATCGCTTTTTTGGAGCACCCCTCTTACGCTGACCCTGCCAATATAATTAATTAATTATATAATCCATATTATCTAATCCATAATTAATATATGGATTTAGGATGTAATGGAAGGCTAAACCCCTTGCAGTGGACTTTGTGTTATTTATCTGTATCTATTTTGTACATTTATTTAGGGTTTTGTGGTTGCCTCCAATAACTCCTTAGTAAGCAAGCCCTGTGCTGATTTTTTCAGGGGTACATGGAGATTTAGGAGACCATGTATGTGCTGGATTCAGTATAAAATACGTAGCATTCTTTCTGGTACTGTGGTTTAAATATAAAGTTTATATACATCTGCAAACTGTTTAAACTTTTGTAATCGTGTTTGCAATATTCATTTATAAGTGGCCCCATAGAACCCAAGGAAGTGGTATACACACATAACAGACATAGCTTAATTTGTTTTCTCCATCCTTTGGGGGGGAAATCTGTTCCTTTCCAATCTCTTAGTCTCCATAAAATGGGCAAATTAAACCAGTTAGCAAATCACTGTGGAATGTGCTCATTCTCTTCTACTCCTTCCTCGGGTTTTTCTTTTTGGCACAAGAACAAACTCTGGCGAGATCCATTTAACACACTCTCTGTGGCACCCCCCTCCTCATCTTTGAGCTCCCAGCTTAAAACCATTAACCATCAAGGAGCAAGCTTTGGGAGGGATTCAGTTTTTAGACACAACAGAATCCAACAGAGAGGCTGGTCTTTCTCCACATCCTGACTCAAAGCATTTACCTCCGTAAATGTGGACTTCCATTGTTCTTTGCAGACTAACCATTTTCACCCAGCAAAAAAATCCCTTCCAATTAATCTCAGGTTTTTCCTCTTCAGGGGGAAGAAGACTTGAGGAAAACAGAAAGAGGTTTTTTTTTGTTGCTTCCATGGCTTTAGGGCAGAGAAATTGAAGCCCAACATGGTGACAGCCAGGTGGAATCACACCTTAAAGGTACCACAGCTAGTGGCAGTTAGTAGCTTTCCACATCAGCGTGGGTTGTTGAATTCATTCAAGGTTTTAGCCCAAACTTTAAAGGAGTTATCCAAGGTGCTGAATCTTATCCCCTGTAACAGTTCAGTTCACTGTTTGGGTTTCAATATTTGGGTTCCTTCACACAGCTTGGGGAAAAAAAATTACCTTTTGGACAACATCTCCCAGAATCATCTCTCCTGCTTGGGGATGGGGGATGTTGGGACTTGTAGTCACAGCATATTTTCCAAGCTGATTGTAACCTCAATCAATCTGTGTTTGCAGACCACTGTTAGGCATGGCTAGTCAATGGAGCTTTCAACAAGTAGTCTCATGAAGTGATTAGGATTCCAACATTGGACCATATTGCATCATGCTGGAAGCCTTTCAAGAGATGCAAAGGATTTTTTTTTATTTTATTTTTTTTGCAGGGAGGTTGTACTTTAATACTGCTTTATAAAGATTTTGCTCTTCAGAGGAGAGATGGGAAGCTTTCAAATAAGGCACCAATGTCCCTGATTTTACTTAAGAAGGCAAACCCATGAGTACATTGCACCAGTCTGCAAAAGCTTACATGACTACAAACTCTACAAACTTTTCCCTCTCATTCTCAAAGGTGCTACAAGATCCCTTTGCAATGGCTTTGGTGTCATTCCAGTCAAATTCAAGTGGACACCTGTGGAATGGAAGGGATCAAGAGGACTTATTTTTATTTATTTATTTATTTATACCCCGCTCTTCAGCCTCAAGGCTATCAGAGCAGCTTACAAATTGTTTTTAAGCAATAGCTATTTACACATCTACACTGCGTTAAGCACAGGGGCAGGGCAGACAAAGAATGACTTTGGCAGTTGAGTGCCTTACATCATCCCTCCCCAAAAAGCCCTGGATGATGTGTAAAGCGTGAAGGAAAACATTTCCTAAATGGACCGTTCCCTTTGGCTGGTATCAGATTGTGTCAGTTTGCCTTAATTTGTCAATTAAACACTCGGTACACACCCACCCATGAAGCTTCTGCTCACCGTTCCTTGCGATTATTAAGGAGCTGGTGTTGTCACAGTGCATAAATTCACACGGCAGACGCTGCCAGATTCCCTTGCCTTTTGCATGCTGTCAGCAACCCACTTCTAAGCAGAAATGTCAAATCTTTCCTGGATAACAAAATGTTAATTGACATCCAAGGAGACCCAGTGCTAACCACTGAGTATCAGATCATCTTTACTATTGCTGTATTCCTGATATGACTCCATGGCACCAGGGCTGAAGGGCACAATGGCCAATCTGAAATGTGAATAGTTTCTCCATCCCTGATAATAGTGACTAGCCAAACTGGAAGTTAGCCAGTCAAGATTAAAAATAAATAAATAAAATCCTAACCCCCAACCCCCTCAATAGATGATTTTAAAAAATGCAAAATTACATCTCACAGAATGGATTTGGTTTTTTTTTTGGCTGGATCCTTTCATATGGTCGAATCTGCAACACTTTTGACAGTGTCTCTCCATGTACCCTAGAGACCTGCTTCAAAGGGCTGGGAAGCCCAATGAAACATGTTTGGTGTGTCACACAGGGTACTGCAGTGGGAGTGGAAGAGGAAGAAAGTCCAGTTCTGTAGATGTTGGATACTGAGGTATGCTCTTGGATCCTGGTCAATGGATGCAGAATTTAACTCTGGAGAATCCAGTGGTTGCTTTTTTTAAAAAGGAAAAACATGGTTCTAGTCCTTAGGGATGCAAGAAATACACTTGAAAGGAGATTATCAGATGTGGCACCATAATGATGCCAGAGGAAGGCAAAAGGATGCCAATATCAGACGTCATTGTCCTTTTGTGTTCCACTGGCATCATTATGGCATTTCATTTTATTGACGGGCTGAGCCATCAATAGTTCCCATTGAGATTTGGTGCCGGCATTGCTGACGTGTGAAACCTTGGGCCATTTAACTCCCGTGAATGCAGCATCCATGGGCGGTCTGGCCAGAACACTTCCGGGTGAGATTGGGACACACAGGTAGGTGACCCACTTTTTAAAGAGTTCTCTGGTTTACTTGGAAGTTTTAAAGCGTGTGTATATGTGCTTTTGTAACTTTTTTTGTGTGTATTTTTGTTTTTATTTTTGAATTTTCTGCGCTTGCGTCTTCTCATGAGAACCGGCGGGATTTCAGTCCAGGAAGTAAACGGAGCTCCGTTAGAGGTCCATTCACTCCTGGGCTGTCCTATCAATGGGAGAGAAGGTAAGTGCGGTGGAGAGGGCGATAGCGGCAGGACAGGGGCAGGAGTGGAGATTGTGGGACAGGAATGCTTTTTGTGTTCCTGTCTGATAATCTCCAAAGTGTGTGAACTGTACCTACTATATAAATTAGGGTGGTTAGTTGAATGAAATGCAGTGGTTCACAGCAGGGATTCAGTTTGCTTGACAATTGATAGCCCTCTTTTTGCTACTAAATCCAGGATATATTATGCAAAATAGGACAACGTAAAATAAAATCCAGCATAAAGTCTGCAGGCTAAGAGAAATTATGTAAAGATGCTGGAATCCATCCATTTGTTTGATGATCCCATCCCTTTCTTAATCTTTCTCTGCCATCCTTTCAGTTTCTGCCTACAAATGATCATTAGCTGTCTCATTTTGTTACCAAGCTTGGAAAAGATCCTTTTTTGGACTACAGCTCCTAGCATCCCCTACCCACAGGGGTGGCTGGTGGCCCCAGTGTCGTCGGGACAGTGGATCCACTCTGGGTTTTAGTTTCTTCTTTAAAGGAGCTATCTAAGATGCTGAACCAATGCTCGTGCTAACATTCAGCACTTTGGATAGCTCATTTAAAGCGTCCATAAAAACCTGAAGGGAACTCACCAGCCCATTTACACTGGAGCAATGAGCTGATGCTGAATACTACCTATGCTGTTTCAAGCCAAACTTCACAAGCTTAAGGGCCAGGAACATACCTTCCATACAAATACTAAAGCCAGACAGAACACTAATATTCTGCCATATTTTTGCTCTCATTTCCGACTACACCCCAGAGATAATTTATTGAGATGGAAGCAACCATCCACCACTACCCAGCCAGGGAATCTGAGAGTCGTAGTCCCCCCCTCCCAAAAAAAGACTTTTCCTAAGCTCAGGTTTGGTTATTACTTCACTGGTGCCATGTTTCAGGCCTCTCAGTAAAGCTGGCAGCCTCAGTAGTCATGAGTGATGATGACTCATGTGCTTTACAATGCGCTACAACAAGCAATTCATTAGAATAAAATGGACTAATTGTCATCAGCCCAACATCTCCAAGCTTCATGTTGTATTCCTCAGCGCCCCAAATTCCCTGCTCAATGATGGATGGTATGCATCATTATTTATATTGATGGCAGACCTGAATGGAAGAAACCATGAGTATTAAGGATGCTTAGCCATTTCCTATGACATATTTTGTTGTTGATAACTACCCTCTAGTTGACTTTGACTTAAGGCGACCCTGTGAACAAGGTACCTCCAAGTCACCCTCTCCTCAACACCCTCAGGTCTTTCAGACTCAGGGCAGCTGTGGATTCCTTGGTAGAGTCTATCCATTTGGAATGTGATCTTCCTCTTTTCCTACTCTCTTCTATCTTACCAAGCATGACTGTCTTTTCTAATGAGTCATATCTTTTCATGATATATTCAAAGTATGATAGTCTCAGCTTAATCAGCTTCTAGGGAGAGTTCAGGCTTGATTTGCTTCAGGACCTATTGATTTTTCTTTTTAGCAGTCCATGGGATCTGTAGAACTCTTCTCCAGGACTATTCACTGTCCATTGTTTACAATCATACATAGAAATTGGAAAGACAATGGTATGGACAATCTTGGCTTTAGTATTAAATGATATATCTTTATATTTCAGGATCCTGTCTAGTTCCTTCATAGCTGCCTTTCCAAGTCCTAGCCTTCTTCTGATTTCTTGACTGCAGACTCCTTTTCTGGATTTGGGAAATTTACAAATGAAAGGCCCATTTAATGAGGACATCAAGGATCTGGAACTCACCTGGAGTGACAGCTGTTAGCAGTGCAAATTAGCCATTCCACAGCAATATGGGTGATACATGTTTGCTGTTCATTATCATTTCACATTTGAAATTTGTCAATCACAATGGCAAGCTTTCTGCATACTTGACTAGCCTGTGGGCTGATAGAGTTAGCAATCTTTGCATGGTATACACACTAATTGCTAGTTTTCATCTTTGCTGATTTTGTTTTACAACACCCTCTCCTTTTTCTACATCAATCTAACATGTAGCCATTTTTCTGTCTTCCTTCTTTCTCCTCCATTAGATCATGCATTTGGTCATGGATACATATTTGTAAGTAAAGCTACTTTTATATATTTTACAAAGAAAATTAAGCTTACTTTCTTTCTCTGCAAGATCCTGTATGAATATGGATGGTTGTGGGGATTGGTTGTTGTTCAGCTTCTGTCTTGCTAACTAGATTACTCTGCTTCAAAGATTCACCCCTATCTCTCACGTTTTCCAAGATGGGCTACTGAGATGATGTCTGAAAGGAGTCTGTTGCCTTCTCTGTGGAAGCTGGTGGTTGTCTTATCCCATAATTTTAGTACAAATGTAACAAGTGTGAAAAACAACCATAACAACTCAGGCCTTTTAGTTTATGATCCAGGAAGACCAGAAGAGGGCTGCAGGCATCTATCTACACGGAGCTCAGGAGAGTTACTTGTCCGGACTACAGGAACCACAATCTTGCTCTCAAAAGAAGTATTCTCACTGGGGATTCTGGGAACTGTAATCCAAAAATAACTTCTGGAAGCTCTGCCTCTACGTGAGTGCAGAACTCTGCATAAAACAATTCGTATCTCAAACATGGACCAGTTTTTGAATTGGGATAATATGATGCAGCTGTTATCCCAAAGCTTCAAAGACACATTTTCAAGGATTTTCAGCTGAGGGTAAACCATGAGCAGAGCTGATACATGCATTTACTTTTCACAAAGTCAGAATTTCAGATTGTGAATTGAATATTTTGAATGAGAGACACACAGAAGTCAAGTGATGCTTTAGATAACTGCAGTGGGGTGGGGAGGAAGTTTACTGTGCTCTGTAAGCCACAAATGGCTCCTGGACTCCACTTCTGTGGCCCCTGAAGTCCCCACCAGTTTTTCAAAGCTCTGCAACACCCCAGATTTTTTTTTAACAAAAATTAAAAAATATTTTTGACATGATTCTTTCAGGGCTTGATCTGTTTTTTTTTCCTGGTGGAAATAGATTAAAACAGGTAATATGTTAGAATGGTTTATCGGGCCCTACTCTGTCTTCTTCCCCATCTTAGCCCTGTGCCCTAGAGGTCATGAGGACTGTCTAGGGGCAGAATGGGGCAAAACCCTTGCATCGTCAGGACTTCAGGACTCTACAACGGGGGCAAGGTAGACAAACCCCAGGGTTCAAATCTCCAACTGGCCATGGAAACCCACTGGGTAGAAAAGTCACAGTTTCTCATCCTCAAGAGGAAGGCAAGGGCAAACTCCCCTCGGAATGAATTTTGCCAAGAAAACCCTGGGATAGGTTCACCTTAGGGTTGCCATAAGTCAGAAATGACTTTAAGGCACACAACAACAGTAATGAAGGATCCAAGAAGAGGTTCCAGCAGGCACAAGAGAGTCTGAAGGAGACTTTAAAAAACCCACTTGGGATCCTTTCACACATGATAACACTATGATTCTATTTTAATGCCCACAGCTGCATCCTATGAAATCTTCCTGGGGTTTGCAGTTTGGTGATGCCCTAGAGGTCTCTTGGCTGAGCATCCCTAATAACTATTTCTCAAACTGCAAATCCCAAGATTATGCCCAAGAACATAAAACTCACCCCTGGTCCTGCTACTGTTTCTCACCCATCAGGAAAGGATTCCTGGAAGTCCTCTCAATAGGAATAGCCCATCCTTTCCTGGTGAAAAAGCTCATTACCTGCTCCTGTTCTCCTCTGCAGTCTTAATGCAGGCCTTGTTGAATAATCTGCAGCCATAACTCCTACACACTCCCTGGGACGTGTGTGATGTTTGCAACTGATTTTTCTTTGTTGCATCCTTATGTGCCTAGACCACATTATTTGAAAGTGCAGTGATTGGTTATTGCTTCTATTACGTCTCCCTTCCCCCACTCCCCTTTGCATAGCCCCTTTATCCCCATCATCTTCTAACTCATACAGGTGCTCTTTCAAGATTTTGGCTGTCTTCAGCACATGGGCAGAGGAGACAATGCAGGGGCTTGGTGTATGGCCAGGATGCTGCCCACGGAGTTTGCATTTCCCCAAAGCTCTTCCTGTCTCCCTGCCTTCGGTCACGTTTTGCCCTTGTCTCTCCAATTTATCAGGCCTCTGCAGGTAAGAGAGGAGATTAGCTGGCTGCAGATAATGCAAACAAATCTGTTCCTTGAAGATATGCATCCATGCTGTCTGCCAAAGCCATTACCCAATCCACTTCTGCCTCTGTTGTGTGATTGCCTCCAATTTTGGAAATGGGCTTCAATGGGATGATTCTAAAGGAGTGTTTCTGAGGCAGCGATGGAAGTTGAGCACTGAAACCCACTGATGTCTGTCATTGCTTACTAAGATGGCCTGGCCCTGGATACCCAGAGGCTGAGAAGGCACCGAGAATTTCATACCAATTTCAGGCCTGAAGGGGAAGGTCAGAGGCTGACCATGAGGCCAAGATAAGGTAGAGCCATGCTAAAGGAAAAGTTTTCTGATTCAAGGAAAAATGTGAAAGAGGCAGAGTTATTAAGCTCTTAGGAAGGAAAAGTAGTTTAAGCATGACCAGAATATCCTGACCTTACCATTGGCTTAGGGCCTTATTAATTACACTGTTATACTGAAGCACTATGATTCACTAAACTACAAATCCCAGAATTCCACAGGAGGCAGCCAGAGGAGTTAAAGTGGAGTAATAGTACTATAATAGTATAGTGAGATAAGGCCCTTAAGGCTGCTGGCACGCTGCAGAAATAATGCAGTTTGACATCGCTTTAACTATCATGGCTCTATCCTATGGAGTCCTGGGGTTTGTAGTTTGTTGTGGCACTAGAGCGCTCTGACAGAGAAGGCTAATAGGTCACAAAACTACAAATCCCAGAATATCCTAGTATAGAGCCTTGGCAGTTAAAGCAGTGTCAAACTGCATTATTTCTGCAGTGTGGCAGCAGCCTAATTGGTACTTTCTACTTATTGCAATAATAGTCTGAAATGAAAGGGTTCATCTACACGGGACAGAATATGCCGGCTGCCTGCTGCCATATACCGCCCATGGATCTGGCCCATTGCCTCCCCCCACTACCTCCACAGAACAAGATGGAGTCTAGAGTGGCACACTGGCCGGTCTCTGCAGCCGCCACCACCATCCGCAACACTCTCTCCGTAGACAGGAAGCCAACCGGAAGCACGGGAACAAAGTCCCCTGCGTATGACCAGCCTTGGCCACGTGCTGTGGGACTCCTTCCTGGCTATGGAAAAGCGAGGTAGACAGCAGCTGCAGTGACGGGCCCCTGTGGTGGTCTGGGCTCCTGCAGTCACACGGGGTCTGATCCGTTTCATTTTGGCAGGAGCAGATTTTACCAGGTATTTTTTTTAAAAAATGGTGTAACAGGCCTTGCCCTGTCTCCCCCGTCTTGGCCCTGCCTTTGCCCTGAGGGTCAGGTGGATGAGGCAAAAGCCCTGCGTTGTCTGGACTGCAGGGCTTCAGATGGGGGCAAGACAGGGCAAATTGCCTGCCTAGACAAGCCCTAAGGGAAAGGTTCAACATGAACAATTTTTGCATGGTGCTTGCTTGGTAATTTTCAATTGCCATAATTGAATTACTGCTACAGTTGTTCCTCCACATTCACGAATTTGACATTCACGGATTTGAGTATTCATGGCTTGAAAATATTCTTTAAAAAATAACAATCCAAAAACCAAACCTTGATTTTGCCATCTTATATAAGGGGCACCATTTTGCTATGCCATTGCATATAATGGGACTTGAGTATTCACGGATTTGGGTATTCACGGCGGGTGGTGGTGGTTCTGGAACCAAACCCCAGCGACTGTGAAGGGACAACTGTATTTCATGATTGGTTAATATATCTCCAGTATTCTCCTAGGATATGCTATGGATGTCGTATGCTGTTGCTAGGTAGATTTTCCAAATTTGCTATAAATGGTAAGGTGTTTCTTTTAGTGCCAGATTGCTCACAGCGAGTGCTCTCAGCCTCAGAAAGCCCTGTCATAGGGTCGCCTTAGGGTCGCCATAAGCCAGAAACAACTTGAAGGCACATTGCAACAACAATGAAAGAACCACCTAGTGGGTATGCCGCTGGCCCCACGCGAGTCTGAATTCCTCTCCCATCCTCCACTTTCTAGCTGAACATTGGATCTTTGGTTCCAACATTACATTGTAGGTTTGATCTATCTCAGCCTTTCATTTTCCCCCTCATTTTCTTGGTTGACAAGCTTTCAAAAGGCTGCTGCTTTGAAGTCTTGGGGAAGACAGAGCTGAACTTTATTGCTGTCCTTTTGGTTCAACATTTCCAAAGGTTCAAAGATTGCAGAGGGCCAAAAGGTGAGCACGTGTCCGGACCGGAGCTCCAAAACCTGCCTTTGTTGGACCATAGCAGCATTGCCGGACTATTTGCTACTGTGCCAGGTTCCTTGTTAAGTTTCTTAAGCCCTGGGAGCCAGTTACCCTGGGATTATGCTTATGCCTTAGAGATCCATTCGTTCTTTGAGGTCATCTAGGAGGGCCTTCCTGGAGCATATACACAATTATACCAATTTAATGCCACTTTAAATGCCATGGATCCATCCTATTGAATTCTGGGATTTAGAGTTCCATGAGGTACTTAGCTTCCAGAGAGTTGCAACACTGTGGTACAGGGGAGAGAACTAAAGAATTTCAAGTAGCTACCCAAACTACAAATCCCACGATTCCATAGGGTGGAGCCATGGCAGTTAAAGTGGTATCAAAGTGCTATAATTCTCCAGTGTGGACACACCCTGTTAGTGCCACATGCTCCTGAAGGTCCAACAGGGTGGGCAACACTTGGGGGCTAAGTCGCTTCATGGACCCCCCCAAAACCTCTAAGGGTCACTTCTAAGGGTTTCTAATGTGACGAGCACATTAGAAAGAAAGAGAGAAATAATGCATTGGAAAACAATACTTTATATGATATCAGCCGCATGTTTGTTGATAGCAAAAAATAGGAAGACTAGTGTTTTGCCAATAGTAGAAGAATGGATATTTAAAGTTTTAGAGATGAAGGAGCTGGATAAGCTAACTGCTTGGATCAATCAAAATACAACAAAACAAGCTGAAAAGGAATGGGCATCAGTTGTTTTTTATTGGGAGGAAAAAACAAAACAAAATAAAATAATAAAATTTATATACTTTAATGAAAACAAATTAAAGTCAAGGGAAGTGATGATTACAATGTAAAAAGGTAGAAGTATGAAATATATGAGATACAAATTATCAAAGTCACATAAGAAACATTTAAAAGTCAGCAAAAGTCAGGAATATATTAGGAAGTGCAAAGAGAACTTGAATGACATAATAAAGGAAGAGTATGCAGATAGTAGGGTCTTAAGGAAATTTGAAAATAAAAATGTAAAATGTTAATTTTTTGCTCTTTTCTTTATACTTTCATGGAAAAATTATTTTTGTATTTTTTTAACTTATAGGTTGGCTTTAAATATAATTACTAAAAAAAAAAATTCTGTCCCAAGTGCTTTCTAGGAGTATAAGAACAATTGTGCCATGTTTTGGAGACCTCAGAGGAGGTCTTTTTTTTTTACAACAGGAAATGATCCAGGAATCAATTTCCTGTTTGGAAAAAGGGCCTCTTTTCCATCTAAAATTTGGCCCGGCCCTCCTCCCAAACATGGCGAAATCCACCTTCCCAGGCCCCCATAAATCATATGGGTTCATTTAGTAGGAAACCAATCTTGGTGGGCTCTGGAAGCCACAAAAATTGTCCGTGGGACCCATTTTTAACTGAAGTACACTGTTTGGAATTTTTTGGCTTGAAAATGGTATAGAAATATAAAAACCAACAAACAAGCAACCAATTAAAGGTCCTAAGCCTATTGGTTAGATTCTGACTGGAGCAGACCCATCAAATCAGTTGCTGAAGGTGAGTCAACATGTGAAGTAAATCCCACTGATTCAGAGCTTGTCTATGTAAGGCAATAAAATGTGGATTGGTGCGCACTAAAGCCAATTTGCAGCAGCTTTCGTTTGTCTCCACTTTTTTCCTCCAGATTGCAGGCATGCAAAGCCATACACATTTGTTGTTCAAATGGGCATGCCTAAGAACCAAGATTGTGGGCATGAGTGAATTGCTCACATTTTTTTTGTCACCAGTTTCTGCCACTGAACAGTATTTTTTTTTTTAAAAAAAGCAAATCCAAGTTGTGGAAGTGTGATCTTCTGCTAAAATAAACAGGACAAAAAGAGAGACTGTTTCATCACTTCAGCGCACAATCGCTACGGTGAAAATCCAACATGGTGGTTCCAGGCGCTTGCTTTGCCAGCAAGCTCTGCCCCCTGGGCACATCTGACCAACCAGCTTTCCACTTCCGCTCTTCTCAGGAATGTGTACCAAAGCTAATTGGTTGTCCCAACAAGCGGGAATGCATATTTCCTTTGGAGTTTAAAAAAAAAAATACGGGAAAAGGCACAAAGACTTATTTTGAGTTTTTTGGGGCCCCCTCCTTCTGAACACAGTGAAATGATGCAGGATCCCATTGG
The DNA here is from genome assembly GCA_030847615.1 of Gambelia wislizenii. NCBI lineage: Eukaryota > Metazoa > Chordata > Lepidosauria > Squamata > Crotaphytidae > Gambelia > Gambelia wislizenii. Next base: position 41,175,420 of record JAUMIR010000007.1, read on the forward strand.
GAGAAAACGTATTCTCCTTGAATTCTATGGGGAGTATTTTCACTATTTAGACAACCCCCCAGTGGGCCTCCTGCAGTTGGGACTAAGAACAGAGTTCAGGCCAATAATTTCAAGGAAAGCATTACAAGAAACTAGTTGTTCATCACTAGTTATCGTACTCCCAACCGTTGCTTTCCTTCACTCAGGAGAATGGGTCAGGCTTAACAGGAGGAACCAGCTCTGTTCCACGTCACATCATCAGCCCTTCTTCCCCACTGCTTCCTTCTGAATGGCAGCAGCTTTCTGGGGGTCTTTCACAGCCCTGTCTCCACCTGGGGATGTCAGAGACGAAACGTGGAGCTGCCTGAAGTCCGCCCCAGGAGCGATTGGACACTTCTCAAAAGCTGACTTGGAAAAAGGCATGATTTCATAATCTTATATCCTTATTAGTGTCACTCGTAATCCTCCAAATGACCGTGATGGCCTGAGGAATTAAGCCATGTTAGATAAGTAAGCTGCTCTGACACGCATGGAATACAAATGCATCTATTTTCCCCCCCTAAAAAGTCAAATCAATTGCAAGATGATTTCTTCTTCTTCTTATGGTTCTCTTTGCTTTGCTGCAGCTCCAACCTATAAATGGAGCATTACTGAAAAGTGTTTTACCCATCTGCAGTATGTCCCTGGGGAGTCCAACAAAGACAAATACCATCAGGAACTGGGAAAGGAGCCCAATTGTATCTCTTATTTCCTCTTATCCCAGAAGATGGTTGGCAATACAGGAGATGTCTGGGGCTGTCAGTCTTCCTACCACTTCCCTCGTTGACTCCCAACTTTCTTCTCCCATCTTGGCCCATGCTTGATGGCTGACAGAATCCTGTTGGTTCCATAAGTCTGTGTAAGTTTTCAAAGAAGTAGCCATGTTAGTCTCTTGCAGCATGAAAAAGGAGGAAGGGAGGGGGAGGATGGATTCTGTACCGCAGCGGAAGAAGCGGAGTTATATCCATGAAAGCTCAGGCAAAAATAAAAACCAGTTAGTCTTAAATGTGCTGCCTCATTTCTTTTGTCCCACCCCTCCCTCCCTCCCTCCCTCCTTTTTATATCTGTGTACGTTCCTTTATATAAGTGGTTGTACTTTATAAGTGGTTGTACTTTTTAGGCTGTTGTGGAATGGACATACAGGTTGACACCCGTATCCACAGATTCGGTATCCACGGTTTCACTTATCCACATCTGAAAAGAATACAGTCTCTCTAGGCACGTCTAGATTCTCCAGTGTGATTCTATGTACAACTTCCAGTGTTTGTATCATTGAAAGTAATAGGGTTCGCTATTAAGCCATGGTTTCAGGTATCCATAGGAGGGTCTTGGAATGTATGCCTGCGGATACAGGGGTCGGCCTATATTCAGTCAATGGAGTTTTACTAGGGTAAGCATTTCACATGTAGTTGAGCATTCTTGGATGGTGTGCAACTATTCACCTGTGCCTTCAATGCACCACTTGGTGCCCTGGGATTGTGGAAACAGCCATTGTGTGATGTGCAATGGGATAACCAGCACACACATTGAGAGAGGTATCCTCAGCAGTGCAGTCTTGGGATTCAGTAGAAAGGTAGCGTATTGCAGCTACTGCATAACTTCACGAGTGTAGACTTGCACTACACAACAATGATGTAGGGTCTCATTCTGAGTGCATTGTAGATGCCAACATCCAGATGTTCTCCTGCATGATCCTGAAAAGGAAAGGTCAACAGCATCCTAGTCCTTTCTACCATACACCTGGAAACAAAGGCTATGATTTATGGAGCTACTTCAGTGGCACAAAGTGGTATTTATGGATGTAAGGTGTTCAACGGTCTGGAAATTTGGGGACCCAAAACAACAAAAGCAAGTTCTTCCTCCATTCAGAAGCAGGTGTGGGGAAAAAAAGATACCAACCCAGCTCTGTGGGGTGTAGTGCTGGTAAAATTGGATGCATAAGATATGTGGAAGCATCCTAATTAAACCGCTACACAGGTGTTCATGTTGCTAAGCAACCCATGTTATTATGCAGCTTGCAAATCTTTCCTTCTTAAGCTTCATCCTCATTTGGCTGTTTTTCCAGGACATCATTCCACAGCACCAAACTGGAACATGTCCTGAAAGAAGCTGGAGTTAGCCAAATGTCCCTGTCCTTTCCTCCTGGATGGGGCCTAGACTGAAACTTCTTCCCACTATGGACTTTTTAAATTGGGGTGCTCCCAAACAGATCATCTCCTTGTCCTGTTCTCTAACAAACTTGAGGGGACATGTTGGAATGCCTTCCTTGACCATTTGGACTTGGAGAAACCTATAGATCAGTGGATTCTGAACATGGTCCCTCAGATGTTCTTGGACTACAATGCCCATAATCTCCAACTAGCACTGCCAATGGTGAAGGATCCTGGGAATGGTATTCCAACAACATCTTGGGATATGTGTTGGAGAATCCTGTCTTGTTCTTGTTTGAGTCATGGGCTAGTCAACTGTGTTGGTGTCTCCGTTGACAGTCTTCCATTGTGATATACCTTGTTCCTTGATAGCTAACCCTGCTTGAGTGTCCATTTGATGATTCATCTTCCTTTCCCTGGCCCTTATTTCCTGCCTTGCCATGCATGGTCTTCTCCTTGGAAAAGACTCACCCATGCTGCTAAGATTTAGGCCAAGCTGAAGGATTAGCACTAACACTCCATGTCCTCAGTAGTCTTGGTTTAGTGTGAAAGCTGGCAGCTTGGAATACATATCCATAATAAGTGAAGAAAAGGATATGTCTGGTCAGAGCTAAGGGGTAACAAGTTACAAATTAACACAGCCACTTGTAACTACAGTTGGACTCCTGTAACCGTGGAACCAATATCTGCTGTTTCAGTTATCCATGGGACACAAAATAGGGGACACATACCACAGGGTCATGTTGGAAAATGCCTAGACAGGCATCCTCTCTAGGCATCCCCTAGATTCTCCAACACAACTCTATGGTATTTTTTTTAAAACCAGAAATCCTTTATTTTAATAGGGTTTGCTCTTACCCATAATTTCTGGTATATACAATAATTCTGGGAACCAAACCCCCATGGATACAGGGGTCAGACTGTAGTTTCTTTTGGGGATAACAAGGGTGCAATGGAAACCTATTTCAAGAATAAGAGAATGAATAAGTTTACTTTACTGGAGTAAGGAATAACAGTTTATATTACTTTCAAACATTACTGCCATAAGAAATTGTTCAAATTTTATGCCATTCTTTTATCAGTCTTAAGGGGGTTTCCCTCAAAAAAGCAACTGAAAGTAATGGGAAAACACTGAGAAGAACAACAAGGAACGCAGCATCTTACTTTTTTTCATCCTCAGATTGGATAATGACTACAGGCTACTTTTAAAACTCTATAATGAGTAACAGAATGAATTACATTAAAAAAAAATAGCTTCCCAGTCTCTATGCCTGATTGATAGAGAAGGGTGGGATTTGGAGAGTATGGATACATGATTTGGACCATTACTTCCCAAGCTATCTGATGTGGTGGGCAAGCAATTCATTTTTTCCAGTTTACAAGGGACTGGTACCGTATTTGTTCCTGTTAGCTAAAATTCTTTCTTTCTTTCCTGGAGACTCACCAAGGATTGGCAGCCGATGGCTCAGGCACCAGCACTAGACTATGGAACAAGCACCCTGAGTTGCAACTGCCTTTGATGAAGACTGTAGGAAGAAGGAATGAAGTCAGTCCTAATACATGAAGAGGAGCCACACACCAAAGAACCTGACTCTACCACTACCGCCCCCTATAGGCATGTAGCTGCTTGTGCAGGAGTGGCTATATTTCTCCACTTCCAAGAAGTAGCTGCTTTTTTCTTACACCTGTGGAGATGAAGTAGTCGAGGATCCTCCAAAACCTTCTTCCAGTATGAGAGCATTTCTCAAACTTTGGTCCTCCAGTTGTTTTGGACGTCAACTCTCAGAAGCCCCATTTAGCTTGGTACCGAATTCTGGGAGATGAGGTCCGAAATGTCTGGAGGACCAAAGCTTGAGAACCACTGCTATGCAAGAGCCGGCCCCTTTCCACAGGGGATTGTTTTCCTTTGCTATTGATAATCCCCAAGCTTTTAACTTTAATTACTTCTCTCTCTCTCTCTCTGGCTTTTATTTGCAAATGAAGATTCAGGAAGGACTCATCCCACGCTTTCTGCAAGCGCGTTGGTGACTAAAAAGGCCAATCCGAGATAAACAAGTCCAGTTGCAGAAAGCACAGCAGAAGGTCTCCTTGGGTGAAGTTTCCAGGTTGTGATTCTTTCTGCGCTGTCGTTTCTCTTCAAGACTTGTTCGGCGTGAGTTCTCAAATAAGGCTGCAGCATTGTGGATAGTGCGTCTCCATGCCTCCCGATGTGAGGTCAGGTCTCTATAATAATATTATAATATATACATATATGCTTCAAATAAAAATGGCTTTTGGGCCCATACTGTTTTTGTTGGGAGTTTGAACCTATAGCACGCATTGATGGAAGGAATGAAGAAGGAGGAGATTTTGTAGCGGTACCATAATGAGCCAGTATGGTGTCATGCTTTGAGCACTGGACTAGGACTCTGGAGACCAAGGTTCAAATCCCTGCTCAACCATGGAAACCCACTGGGTGACCTTGTGTAAGGACTTTATCAGACGACCCCTGTTAATGTTCTTTTGCCAGTATAAATTGTGGCATTTTTATGCCAGTAAAAGAATCCGCCCTACCAGACCAACCTTTAGGAACGTCAGTGAGGCTTCCCCGGCATAAATGGAGCTTAAAACGGAGCTCCATTTATTTCTGGGTTCCAAATCTTGCAGATTCGCGCGAGAAGACTCTAGCATGGCAAATTAAAAAATAAAAGCAAAATCAAGACACAAAAAGTACAGGAAAGCACTAAAACACACTTTAAAAGTCCCAAGTACATGAGGTGTGTGTGTGTCAGAAAAAGAGCGTTGCCTAGTTGGTTGCCATGATCTCACTCGGAAGTGTTTGCCCATTGACGGTGCATTTACGTGAGCACACTGGTGTGAGGATTCAAACACTGGCAATGCCAGCAGAAAAGCGGAACAGGGGATCTACTGATGGCTTGGGCCATCAATAAAAAAGTGCGCCTCATGTACAGTACATGATTGAGAAAGGACAACATCATCTGGTATGCGCGTCCTTTCGCGATCATTAGGCATCCTTATGATGCCATATTTGCTGCATCTGATAAAGTCCTAAGTCACACTCCCCTCTCAGCCTCAGAGGAAGACAAACCTGAACAAATCTTGCCAAGAAAACTGCATGATAGGTTCTCCTCAGGGGTGCCGTAAGTCAGAAACAACTTGAAGGCACACAACTGCAACAACAGTACCAACAACAAGAAAGCACTTATGCGCATCACTTTTTGACACTCCTGAAAATGTTTCCAAATAAAATGCCACCCAGCTGTAGTCTTTACTTGAGCAGGCTCATTGAAATCAATAGTGGTTACGTCAGGGGTGACTAGGGACTCCTATTCATTTCAAATGTGTCTGCTCTAGTTGGGATAAAAATTCAGTTTTGCTTGTGATGTTTTGCTCAGTCTCAGTTAGTTGCTAACTGGCTTAGCAAGTGCTTTCCCCTCTTACATCAGCATTTCTCATTTTTTATGCTGTTGTTCATGATACATAAATAATCTCCAGATATTTACATCTTTAAGAAAAAGGCGCACACGCAAACGCACATCTGTGATGATATTAAATTAAATTGCATTGTGATATTTGATAAATGCACTTGGGGGTTTATCTTTCTTTTTTTAAAAAGAAGAATCCTCCGGAAAAAAAAAGGGGGGGGGAATATGGAGAGAGAGAAAATACATAACAACTGTCAAGCACAAAATGTGCTTGAGTACTTGACAAAGTGCACTTTATCAACAGAATGAAATTAGATACCTGTCAAAATACATTTGTCCTCCAAATAACTATTCATACATTCCACATTCCTGCATAAATAGATATTCATCTACTCCTTGCTGCCTGTCATTTGCTACTCATGTTCCGGCATCAAAGAGAAGATGGGGGGAAATTTCGCAAGACGCCTCCAAAAGCAATAATCAGCTCGAGTTTATATCATTCTCCTCTGGTTCTCTTCATGGCATTCATTTTATTACCAGAGAGCAGGGAAACATCTATTTAAAATCAATCCAATAATATTATGTTCCAAAACATTAATTTCTGCCTGCAGACGCTGCCACGGCTTTGAGTGAACTTTCTCTCAACTGAGCTTCCTTCTATGCAGTTGCCTTCCAGAATGAAAAGCACCATAAAGAGACATGATCCCTTGCAGGAGCTTACGTGGGTCAGAGGGTGGGATGTGGTGCCATGATGGAGCAGACCTCCATGCTGCCAGGTGTGGCCAGTATTCTGTTAGCGCCTTATGCACGCATGAGTTTCTACATGGAAGTGGTGGTAATTTTTTTGGCTATTGTCAAATGGACGAATTCAGTTCATGGTTGTGTAAGGGGAGTTCTAAAAGAAGCATAGACCGGGAAGCCCATGGTTTAGCCGGAACTCATCCAAGTTGCTTTTTTATCCCACACCCCATTATTTGCAGCATTTCATATCCCCCAAATACAGGAAGATCTTCTCCTGCGCTTGTTTGAATGTGCTCTCTTCAACACTTAGTGCTATTGTTCCACTTTAACTGCTCTGGCTGCCTCCTGTGAAATTCTGGGATTTGTAGTTTAGTGAGGTCTAAGAGCGCTCTGGCTGAGACTGCTAAATGCTCCTCCCTAAACTGCAAATCCCAGGATTCCATAGGTGGCAGCTAGAGCAGTTAAAGTGAAATAATAGTGCTATAACAGTGTAGGACATTTTCAGAAGCGATTTTCAGCAGCAAATATCCCAAAACAGCTCCGTTGCTGCCACGTGGCAGGGGAGTGATTTCGGATGATGCCGTCCCTCTGCCTAAACCCTCCGTGTCACTTCCATAACAGAATGGAGGAAGCTGCATCATATTTCACTCACAGGCAACATTCGTGAATGTAATATGACATGGTTTCCTCCATTCTGTCACGGAAGTGACACAGAGGGTTTCGTCAGAGGCACGGCATCATCTGAAACCGCTCCCCTGCCGCATGGCAGCAACGGAGCTGTTACGGGATATTTGCTGCTGAAAATCGCATCTGAAAATGTCCGTAGTGTGATAATCTCCACTTGAAGGCCGATACAGGAGAATCTCATTTCCAAATCCGGTTTGCGTACAGTAGGACCCCCATATCTGCAGGGGTTCAGTTCCTGGACTTATTGTGGATACAGGAAACGGTGGATAACAGCAAACCCCATTTAAAATAAAGGGACTTCCAGTTTAAAATACCATAGAGTTGCCTTGGAGGACCGAAAAATGTCTAGAGGGGACACCTCTCTAGGAAGAATCTATGGTATGTGTTCTGTTTTGTATGTGGAAACACTGAAACTGTGGACCATGTTTTATAATTTTGTTCTTTATACAGAAATTCATGGGCAGAGTTAATTGCTCCTTTGTTGCTGACTCCACCCAGGGCATCCACCCAATTATTATGCAAATTTCCCTCTTGAGGATTGTGATCGTATGGGAACATTAAAAATAGCAACATTTTTTAGCAAAGCCTGTTAAAATAAAGGTTATAGTCAAGGCCTTTTACACATTTAAAAGGAACTCAGTGATCTTATCTGGACATTAAGGCCCCTGGGTTATACTGTTTATATCTGTTTTAGTACTAGAGCCATACCAGGTGCTGCAGGCTGTATGTTGGCAGATGCTCAGCTGCAGTACTATGGTCCCCCTCTGTATGTAAATGTAACAAAAATTCTCCACATTTTCTGTGCAATTTCCCATTACTGAGGCCAGCTGGACTTTTATAGAGTTTGTACATTGAGGCGCTCCAAAAAAGCAATACAAGGATTCCCTGAAACAACATCGCAGGCTCGGCCAAATTGATCACCAACAGTGGTCCGCCCTGGCCTCACATCGGGAGGCATGGAGACACACTATCCACAATGCTGCAGCCTTATTTGAGAACTCACGACGAACAAGTCTTGAAGAGAAACGACAACGCAGAAAGAATCACAACCCAAAAACATCACCCAAGGAGACCTTCTGCTGTGCTTTTTGCAACCGGACTTGTCTATCTCGGATTGGCCTTTTTAGTCATCAGCGCGCTTGCAGAAAGCGCGGGATGAGTCCTTCCTGAATCTTCGTTTGCGAAGAAAAGCCAGAGAGAGAGACATTGTTGTGTAGTGTGTAATCAAGGTGGGGAAAGACCTGCAAATATTATTTTTTGAACCAGAAGTCATCAGTGCAGAATGGACAACAGTTTACATGCCTTACAAAGAGGAGCCCAAGCAGATGGCCAAATTATTCCAGCTGGTGTTCTCGGTCTCTGGAGTAACTTGGCTCTTTTCCATCTGCATCTTCCTTCCAAGTGGTAAGGAGCATCTCCTTGTGTAGCAGGTGCAGAGAAGTGGCACCACGTGTGGCCAGCTGATTGTCTGTCTGGACTCTGGATACTCAGGCTCAGGTATTTTTTGGACACTGGCGGAGCTCTGCCAACATACTTTCACTTTCCTAGAAGAGCAGGAAAGGCCGTTTTTTTCCTCCTGTCTAGGGAGTACCCAGACCACACTGGTAATCAATCAGTGGCTGTTTGGGTCAGAAGGTGGAGCTCCATCTGAGAGTCACCTAACTGTTGTTCTGCAGCTAGGGAGAAAGTGTTGTGCAAGTAGGTACTGGATGCCTCCTTTTACAATATCCCAAGAAGTACCTACACTATACACACTGCTGGGGAGGCCCTTCTCTCTGTCCCACCACTGTCACGGGCACATCTGGTGGGAACGCAGGACAGGGCCTTTTTGGTGGATGCCCCCAGGCTCTGGAATTCCTTTCCCAGAGAGGTTAGACTGGCATCCTCCCTACTCTCATTCCACCGACAGGTGAAGACCTTCCTGTTTCAACGGCCTTTGAGGATTAAGTGTACAATGCCCATCCCAACCAAATAGTGTGCTGGAATTTCTGTTATTTTTGTTGCACTGTTTTGTTTAATAGTTCATGTTTTTAACTATTTTTAATTTTTTTGATAGTTTTGATAACCTTTTGCATTTTATGAATTTTAACTATGTATATATTTTTTGCCTGTTGTAAGCTGCCTTGAATTGCAAACTAGAGAAAAGGAGGAATAATAATAATGACAATCATCATCATCATCACCACCATCATCCCCTTGTTATGCTAGACTAAGTCACCAAGGTGCATCTACACTATAGAAATAATGCAGCTTGACACCACTCTAAGTGCTGTAGCTCTATCCTATGGAATCTTAGGATTTGTAGTTTTACAAGGTCTTTAGCCTTCTCTGCCAAAGATTGCTGGTGCCCCACAAAACTAAAAATCCCAGGATTTTGTAGGATGGAGTCATGGCACTGATGTCAAACTGCATTATTTCTACAGTATAGATGCACCCTGAGGATTCTAGCCAATTCCTCCCTTTTCAGGATTAGAGCTTGGAAAAGTTACTTTTGGGATGACAGCTGCCATAATTCCCCAACCAGCATAGCTTTGGGAGTTGTATTCCCCCCCCCCAAAAAAGTACATTTCTCAAGCTGTGTGCAATGGAGCTGAACACATTCCCTATAATTCAGAGCACTAGCAGGGACTTGGGGATCAATGGTCACTCCATTTCTCCTCTGAAGCCACTCCTTTGCCTTCGTTAGTATGACTCAGACAAACCCCATCTCTCAGAGGAAAAGCTGCACATGACAGAGACATTTTGCCAAGCCAGTATTATTGACTGCATTTTAATTTGTTGATTGCTACCCAGCGTGAAGAGGGTTTCACGTCCTGTCAAAACTCTCATTTTGCAAGCAACATTCATCTCCAGGAATTTGCAGATGAAAGCACATTTCTGACCAGGCTCCCTCTCCAGCCCTTCTGCAAAAATGCTAAAGACAGAGCAGAGGAAACCCATACATTTTAATAGCCCCAGAGAATTCAGGATGCTGATTAGCTTGGGCCTGCTTCAAGGGCATCATTTCAAGGGAAGGAGAAAAAAAGAGACACTTGAGCTGAGTTCTTGGAGGGAGCGACACACCCTTTCTTGTGCTGGGAGAACAAAATTGGAGAAAATAAATGACCTGCTAAGGTGGGAAGCTCTTTCTCTAAGCTCACCATGGTGGAGCCTCCTTCTTTGGAGGTTTTTAAACAGAGGCTGGATGGCCATCTGTTGGGAGTGCTTTGGTTGGTGTATTCCTGCATGGAAGGGGGTTGGACTAGATGGCCCTTGTGGTCTCTTCCAACTCTATAATTCTATGATTATCTCAGATGGCTCTGGCTAATGTAGATTATGTTTTTTTCTCTTTTCCCTTGTTGATGGAGTAGATTTGCTGGAAAAATGGAAGGGACCAGCTGGTGGGTGGGTGTTGCATTTGTCTGGCTATTTATTTATTTATTTATTTATTTTGAGAGGGGGGAACATTTGTTCAGTTCATCCAAATCCTGAATCATGTTTGGAACTGGTGATGTGCAAATCAAACAGTGTCTACCCCGTATGTGCTTCACCAGGGGTCCATTTACTCTACAGAATTATAGTGGTATGATTCTGCCTTAACTGCCATGGCAACATCCTAGGGAATCTTGGGGTTTGCAGTTTAGGGAAGAATACTTAGAAATATCAGCCAGAGAGCTCCAGTGCTTCACCAAACTACCAACCCCAGGATCCCACAGAACTGAACCATGGCAGTTAAAGTGGAATAATGGCACTATAATTATGTAGTGTGAATGGGCTTCAGGTGAGGTGTTTTCATCTGCTTTATTATCTGCAGAGAACTCTTTCTGAACGTGTTTGTTCTCCATGTTAGTGGATTTTGGGCAGAAAACAATAAGCAAAATGATATGCATTTATAAGGGCACTGGTATGCATTTTTATATACAACAATGTGCTTCTTCTTTCTCTTTCATACATAGTGTCAGGATCTGCCTCTCCTCACAGGATTAGGCCCCTGGCTGCAGCAGCCGGCACAGCCTCTTTGCAGACTCAGGCCCTGGCTGTGGGAATGTTGGAAGAGCCAGGGCCAAGCTATCAGATGCAGCTGGCTGCAATAATGCAGCACACCTGAAGCAGCCGGGAACGGCTATTTAAGAGTGGCCCTCGGCTCTCAGTCTTTGCCACAACAATATGGTCTTCTGTACTGTTTGTAGCTGCTCTGTGCTCTTGGACCTTGATCCCTTACCTTGACCTGCTACTTGTGTTCGGACCATCACTTGCCTCTTGGATTTGCCTCTAGCCCCTGGATATCTGGTACATGCTCTGATCTTGGACTGTTTTTGGACTCTGGCTTGCTTGACCTCTGATTTCTGTGTTCCTGACCCAGGACTTTCTTCCTGGACCTTGTCTTGCCTTGCCTCTGGCCCCTTGAACTCCTAAGTAAATGCTCTGACCCTGGACTGTTTTTAACTTTGGCTTATCTTTAACCTTGCCTGGTCTTTGGATTCTGTCCCTTGTGTTCCTGACCGGGCCCTGGCATCTCTGCTCTTAGATCCTGCTGCCCATGCCTCAGATCCTGATGCAGTCAGACCCTTGTATCTGCAGGGGTTTGGTTCTTAGACTTACCACAGATTGCAGAAAACACAGATAGCAGCAAATCCTATTAAGATAAAGGACTTCTCCTAAAAAACACACTATAAAGTTGCATTGGAGGACCTAGAAGATATCTAGAGAGGATGCCTCTCTAGGCATTTTCCAGTGTGATTATGGTATGTGTCCCTATTTTGTGTCCCGCAGGTAACTGAAACCATGGGGAAGACAGAGTAGGACTTCACACAACATTTTAGAATAATACCTATTTTACACCATTTCCAACAGGAGGAAATGGATCGGGCCCTACGTGTCCGAAGGAGCCTGTCCCAGCAGGCCAGCTCTCACTGCTGCCGCCATCTTCCTGGTTCTCCCGGAAGGCAGGAGGGAGTCCTGTAGCAGGTGACTAAGGCTGGTCATATGCATGGCGGCTTGGTCATGTGTTGTGTGCCTCCTGCTGCGACAGTGAGGAAAATGGCGGTGGCAGCAGCTACAATGATGGGCCTGTCAGGACTTCATTCCGTTCTGTGGAGGGAATGGAGGAACAACAGGCCTGATCCGTGGCCAGGATACGCCAACAGGGAGCCAGAGTTTCCTGACTTGTGTAAGTGAGCCAGCCCTTGGATGAACCAAACCCATGTTTCCCCTCCATAAATTTCCAGACAAATGCAACATCCACCCACCAGTTGGCTCCTTCCAATTCCAGGCAAATCACATGCAAATCCAGTCCATCGACAAGAGAAAAGAAAAGAATGTAAATCAGGCAGAACCTTCTGAGATTGTACTGTGCTTGTAAAAGTGGCCTGTGACTTAACAATTTGGCCCAGTTGCTCTGCTTGTTCTCAGAAACAAACAGTCATTCTTCAGAGGTGACAACTTCCTCTCTGGAAGTTGTCTGGCTCAGGACTTTCTGTGATGAAACTCATTGATTAACCTCACACCGTTCTGGGGGAATGCAATGAGTTTGGGTGCCAATGGATTAATGAACGAATGTAGGTAAAACAAGTACTTTCCATTAAAGCACCATTACCATTCATTTTAGAAATAAATGGAGGAGCAGGCCAATGGGTTGTACTGAAGTTACTCTGATTCCATTACATCTGCATGATGAGTGGGCTATTTTAGTTTGTTTTTGTACATGTTAATGTTCTGCAGATCCAGAAGAATGGATTGCTTTGTAATTTACAATAAAGAAATAACTACATCTCAGGAGGTGGAGACAGGAACAGAACTCATGGTGCTAGAAGTTGGGCTCAGTTAGATAAACTGAACATTCAAAGTTCCACGGATAAAAAAAAGGTCACTGAAACATAGAATCTTAGAGTTGGAAGGGACCATAAGGGCCATCTAGTTCAACCCCTTGCACTGCAGGAGTACACAATTAAAGCACTCCTGAAATATCCAACCTTCATTTAAAGTCCTCCAAAGGGGAGTCCACCACCCTCTGATGCAGTCTTTTCCACTGTTAAACTGTTCTTGCAATCAAGTTCTTCCTCATGTTTAATTGTAGTTTTGTTCTTGTCATTTGAATGCACTGGTTTGTGTTCCCTTCTCAAACAGCTTTTATGGCCGAGTTCTTCCTCGTGTTACCATTTGCACTGCCTTGTTTGCTCTGCCTCCTGCATCATGATTGGTGCCCCCCATTGCTTTAAAAAATGAAGATAATAATGCTGTTACAACATGACATCATAGCGCTATTGCATTGATGCCTTAATTTTTTTTAAAAAAATAATAATTATTCTAAAAAATAACTTGGTAGTATCTGGTAAAGAACCAGTGTGATGTAGTGGTTTAAGCACTGGACTATGACTTTGGAGACGAGGGTTCTGATCCCCGCTCGGCCATGGAAACCCATTGGGTGACCTTGGGCAAGTCATACTCTCTCAGCCTCAGAGGAATGTGAAGGCAAACTTCCTCTGAACAAATCTTGCCAAGAAAGCCCTGTGCTAGGTTCATCTTAGAGTGGCAAAAGATGGAAATGGCTTGAAGGGACACAACAGCAACAGCATACAGCATTGCAAGAAAGCAGAGGAGAGATCTCTGGAATTCACCCCTGTGCAATAAAGGTGTATAAATGTGACTTGCAAAGGTTAACAGGCCAGGATTGCACCATTATTACACTATAGCAACAAACTATTTTTACAATTACAATAGATCTAAAAAGGGGTTCAATACTATATATTTGCTCTTCTCTTGGGGAGTCTTGTCCTTCCCATCTAAATGCCACCTGCTGCAGATTTCTTTGGGAATCTCTAAGGGAGGGACAACCAAACTGCTTCTGCACCTCACTCACTATTCAGTCATTCTCACAGTAGAGTGGAATGAGACAGTTGCACTCAACTGGGTACTGAACCATAGCTGGAAAGGGGTTCATGCATGAATTATTTCCAGCATGAAAAAAATCAAATTCCCAGTAGCTCTGCAGCACAGCAACATGGGAGAGCTATGATCATAGAATCGTAGAATTGTAGAGTTGGAAGAGACCATGAGGGCCATCCAGTCCAACCCCCTGCCACGCAGGAATACACAATCAAAGCATCCCTGACAGATGGCCCGCCAGCCTCTGTTTAAAGACCTCCAAGGATGTCATGTGATAACGTTGAGGCAAAGGCAAGCTTAATCCATTGCAATATTGGTACATCAGAGTTGTATCACAAGCACCAAACTCTGCCTCCTGGCTAAGCAGGGATCTGAACCTTGACCCTAAAGCCATTTATTGTTCCCAACCTGAGTAGCCCCAATAAGTCAATGAAGCTTACTTAAGTGTTGATTTACTACTCAGCAATCAGAGGAAGAATTATCAGGACCACCTCTGCGTATTCCTTGCCCAAGAAAATCCTATGAAATACATGAAGTCAGCACAAGTTGACAGGCGACTTGAAAGGCTACACACACACACTAACACACTCACACTCAGTCCAAGAGGTCAAACAGTAGTGGAGGTGGGGCAAACTGATTCAAATTATAGCATTCTTTTTGCAGTGGTTTGGGTGATCTTTTTTGACCATTTGGGACTGGGGATTTTTGGTTGATTTTTTTCAGCACAAATTTCAGGGTAGGTCAGCTTTGGGTGTGTCCTGGGGGGGTGAAGGAGGCTTGCAGACTTGTCAGAAAAGGAGGGTTGGGGGGTACACATGGCTAATGAGTCTCATTTTCTGCATCTCTGGACTAAAATGATCTTAACTGCATCCCAGGGAACATCATGTATTGCACGTGGGTGTCGCTTTCACATTTTCTAGAGACATCTGGCTGGCAGATGTTTGAAAGAATGCCCTGAACTAGATGGGCTAATCCACCAAGGCAGTTCTTAATGCTGCCAGGCCGATTGTGGTTATTCAGTGGAGTGGAGAAAGCTGACTGTCTTAGATTATTAGCACATCATGGCTGGAATCCTGTTGCCGTGCCTAAGCTCTTGTTAAAGTAGCTGGACATTTTTGTCCCTGTGTGGAACAACCTGATTCAGTTCAAGTTTCAATGGCGCGTGCGGGTGATGCTGAGTGTGGCTCAGAGAAAGAGGTCGGAGGATGAAGAAACTGCGGGCAGGGTGTTAGGGGGCAGTGGGAATTTGAAAAGTGGGAAGAGGTCAGTGTATGTGGGAAAGGCAGGAGAGGAGCCATGTGTAAAAAGCTGGGAGAATGCGAGGAAGAGGAGGAGGAGGAAGAAGAAGAAATCTATATGGAGGATGGAAGGAACAGGAAAAGCATGGGGAACAGAGAACAGAGGAGGGACAAAAAGTGGACTTACAGGATGCTGAGGGACAGGCTGATAGAAGGAGCAGGATTAGGCAGTGTTACAGGGTGGAGACAGTGCCAGGCAGCTGGGGAAGAGGGACGGGAAGGTGTTACAGAGTCCCAGAGGCTTGGAGAGTTCCAAAGAGAGATTGAGGAAAGAGGAAGCAGCCTAAAGGAAGCACTGGAACTGTGGACAGAGGATATTGCAAGGGAGAGAAAGATGAGTTGGAAAGTAGCTAAGCAGGAAAGGAAGGAGGAGTCAGACAGGGATTTTGGGTATTTTATAGGCCAGCCTTGGACCCAAGGATAAGATTTGTCTTTGGCAAGGAGCAAAACGGGGCAGATTTGGCTCCTTGTACACATAGGCTTGGGACCTATTTTTGTTTGCAGGAGAAAGGGGAGGTCTGGTTTTCATAGCATCATAGAATCTTAGAAGGGGTCCCAAGGGCCATCTAGTCCAATCCCCTTCTGTGCATGAATACACAACTACAGCATTCCTGAAAGACACCGGTCCCACCCCCTTTTAAAGACCTCCAAAGAAGGAGAGCCCACCCTCCGAGGCAATCGATTCCACTGACAAACAGCTCTAACAGTAAAAAAAGTTCTTCCTAATGTTTGTTTTCTGTTTCCCTCTGACTCCCAAAGAGTGATAAAGATTTAATGGTGTTGCACTGCCACTTAAAGTCTCCATCTTTGTTGCTTAGAGATTAAAAATAGGCAGAATAATATGGAACAAAAGTTAAGGCAGGTCCCCTCCCCCCCGTTGAGTCCACACCCATGCAGTGCCATTGTGTATGCAGACACACATCACACATGGTTGTGCAGCACATTGTGCATGGATAGGCATGTGGATTTGATTGTGTACTTGGCTGCGCACTTGGGCTGAGATCATGGATTTGGAGATGTACATACCCACCAACATTTTACATGTATCCCCATTAAGAAAAATAAGGATACATGTGGCCTAGCAATATTAGAGTGCAGGTTGCCCTCTTGTATGCATGGTGGATATGTTCCCAGACTTACCATGGATCTGTGAAATTGTGAACAATAGCAAACCCTATTGAAATAAATGACTTTTGACCCAACTTCTGGTGGAAGCATATAACAGAATCACACTGGAGGACCTAGAAAATGCCTAGAGAGGACATTTTTTTGTTTGGACATTTTTTATTTATTTAAGTGAAACTGCAGATACCGGTTCTGTGGATATGAGGGCCAATCTGTGTGATCAGTATGGCAAAAGTTATTAATGAGGAAGAGACACAAGCTAGGAGAAGCTGCAGCAGTTTACCTTTTCCTGAGCCTACCAGGAAGGCCAATATTCTTTCCCCTCTTCTCCTCTCAACCCTGGTGAGTTAACTGAGTGCAAACTACTTTTCTACTCTGAACTCAGTCTGCAGCAATTGAAGAAAGCTAAGGACAAAGGGGGGATGTGAAAGGAGGAGAGAGGAACTGGAACATTTTAAAAGGAGCTCAAAAAGTGGAATGGCAATGGATTAATTGGGATTGTTCCAGCAAAATCAGGGCAATAAAAAGGTGTGGATGTAGCATAGCAATTCTCATAGGCAGAAGTATAAAATCTCACCTTTTAGCTGCTGCACCTCTCCAAAAGACCAGCTTACTGGCCGGTGGAGAGTGGGGGAGCAGAAGTGAAGCATCCAGCTATTTTCCTATAGCTGGACGCACAGCATGGATGCCCTCCTCTGGGACCTCTAGAAGACCCCTGCAAAGTCCTGGAAGATGCCATGTTCAGTGCATCCATCTTTAGGAACACAGCTGGACATTTCTATGCCATTCCCTGACTCTCTGCTGGCCATTAAATTGCCATGTGTGTGCGTGTGCACAGCATCCAAAGGTATGTTTGGGGATGGGGGATGTTGGTCATTGTGTGAGGTTGGCTGACAATTCTGAGCTCCTCAAAGGTTTTTCAAAAATGACGTACGCAGGTGTAAGTTGGATTTATGCCTGCGTAAGTCACTTACACGAGGCCTGCCTTGCTTCTCTTGGTCCATATGTTTCATATTTGCGTTCATATGGTTCTGGGCTGAGCGATGGCGTGGAAAACATTATCAAAAGCTCCTCCCAGGGGAGCGCAAGTCCTGCAGGGATGCCCCCTCTCTCCGTTCCATATCTCCCAGCCCTTGAGCCATTGCAACTTTGTGCCACCACTCAGATTTCACAGTCTGTCAGATTTTCGCTCATTATCTCATCCTCCTTGGCCTCAAACCAGCATGCAGTGAAGCCAGGCGGAGGGGAGGGGAAAGAAAACCCGGCAAGCGGTTTAAGTTCTGAAAGGGATGACTCCAGGGGAAGCAGACACCCGTCTTTTAAAAAATTAGTTCTGGACAACAGGTTAGCCACCCTTTGGCCTTCCTCTGTTGCATTGCTTTAAGCCCTCACCACTGGCCGATGGCTCATTCAGGCATAAAGAGGCCATGTACTGTACTCAAAACATCTCGACAGGTAAGAAGCAATTAGAGGCTGATTCAAAGCCCATTAAAAGCAACAGGGATGTTGGTAGGGATTTTGCATCTCATCTTCTAGAATTCTTTCCTGCAGCCTTGGAAGAAATGCATCTCTAGGCAGATCTATCTAGTGAGTGAAGGAAGGAGGCTCGACCCATCTCCTCCCAGTGCTGGGGGAAATCCAGCTTGGAAAGGTGGGGCGTTGCAGAATTCAGCAGGGTATGAGGGATTTGCATCCAAACTCCAGTGAATAGGAAGGGACAACTGTATTTTTAATTTGATAAGGCTTGAATGTTAAGGGGATTCTGTAACATTTTAATACAGCCTTTTAGCTGGTAAGTTGGAACCTACACAATTCTGTCTTTTGTTAGTATAGTCTGGTTTTTTGTTTTGGGGGTAGAATAGAGAGAGGGGTTAGAATAGGTGGGGGGAGGTTGTGTTTATTTTTGTTTGAGTTTTTAGTGTGTATTGTCTTTTGGTGTTTGTTTTTTTCCCTTATATGTTTTTTAGATTGTAAAAAGGTATGTGTTTAATAAAAATAAAAATAAAAAGGAAGCCCTTTGGGTGACCCTGGGCAAGTCACACTCTCTCAGCCTCAGAGGAAAGCAATGGCAACCCGTCTTGGAATAAATCTTGCTGAGAAAACCCCGCGATACTAAGAAACTAGCTTCATTGCCACGCTGCAGCACAGTATTCTGGGAATTCTCCCACAGGAGCTGAAGCTACCTCGGTTCTGCGCCTGACAGCTCCCAGTTTCATCAGAGACCCTCGCAGCCAGACAGAAGCTGCTCTGATTTGGAAAGAGCTGCCAGTAATTCATTTCATACCATTGATTCCAGGGCGTAAATACCTCAAAGGCTCTGAATTTCCCTGAGGGGGCAAAGAGCCAGAGAGGATGACAGAAGCTGAGAGCAAATTGCCAGGCACTAAATTAGAATGAGCAACCTGTCTTTGAGTGGTACTGGAAAAGGTCTTTTTGAGGTGTGTGCGTGTGTGTGCGCGCATGCAGGCGGAAGAATCCATGGCAAGAAGCCACCCACTCTATAGAAGATCTTTCTGCCACTCTGCTTATCTCCACTGGGCTGGGCTTTTTTTTTTGAGTGTCCAAACAGGAACACCAGCCTATCAGTACAGCCACCACCACCAGCTCCGCCATTTTTGCTTCTGATGCAGAAGCCAGGAAGGGGCCCCACAACATGTGACTGAAGGCCCCCTGGATGTGACCAGCCTGGGTCACATGCTGAGGGATTCCTGCCTGGCTTCCAGGACAGCCAGGGAGATGATGGCAGGAGCAAGGGATGGAGGACCAGGACAGGTTCCCATGGACATATGGGGCCCGATCCGTTCCATTCCAGTGGTACCCAGATTAAACAGGGTATTTTCTTATAGAGATTTATCAGGCCCTATCCTGGCTTGCTCCCATTCCAACCCTGTATCTTCCCTGGGGGTGGTGATGACTGCTTGGGGGGCAGAACAGGGAAGAAGCCCTGTGTCATATCAACTGAGACGGGGCAAGTTGGGGTATTTAGCCTGCATAGATAAGCCCTAGTGAGTGTAGATTTACACTACACAAGTAGGATCTCAGCCAACATAGTCACACCTCTGCTAGTTTTCCTTGAATCCCTGTCTCACCACCACCCCCTCATATGTCTCAAGGGTGTTCTTCATTCCTGCCCTTTCCTTGATTTCAAGCACCACCAGGGTGGGTGAGATGGGTTCATTTTTGTTGCATTTTTCTTCTTCTCCGCTGTGCTCTACTTGTGAAGCAGAATTTAAATCAGCTCAGGAGGAACCTGACAACCCTAATTATGCTCAGTGGTGTGACAACCCCAGGAGCACAAAAGAACTGAGGAAAGGAAAGGAGCCACCCAGTTGGTGCAGGGAATTTCTAGGCCGAGCCAGTTAGAAGGGGAAATGCTGAGGAATGTTTTCATGCTTGCTCCCTCCAGAAGCTGTGGATTGCCCGTAGGGCTGCCTCTAGGATAGTGTAGACATACACCAAACCTAACCCACTGGAAGTGGGAAGTATGCCTGAAATGTGTGTTTGTGTGCATTTTCAAGTGACCTGTTGATTTATGTCCCCCACCCATAAATTTCATAGGGATTTTGTAGGCAAGGAATACTCAGAGGTGGCTTGCCATTTCCTTCCTCTGAATATAGTCCCCAGTACCTGGTATTCATTGGTAGTTTCCCATCAGAGTACTAACCAGGCCTCATCTTGCTTAACTTCCAAGATCAAACCAGATCTGGTGCCTTCAGAGTATTTGGGGTCAAAAAATATGGTGGCCTTCCTTTTTCAATTTTCTTTTAATTTTGGTCTAGCTGGAATTGTTCTTGCTGCATTGGCATTGGGAGGATGGTGAAGAAGGGCTGGAGAAAGACAGACTTTCAGTGTTGGGTTGCAGCAGTGTGTCTGCAATAAACAATGCAATAAAGCTTGACCTGGGAAAGAATGGATTCTACTCTAGGCGATCCTACTATAGCTGTGTGTGCTTATGTAGAACAGGCAAGGCAAACCACAGCTGCCTCTAGAATAACTTAGTGAGCATGTGTGAAGAAGCAAAACAGTAAGAAAAGGGGAAAGCAGATTAGTCTGCTTCAACAGCTACCCTGGCATGTTGAAAAAGCAGAGATCTCTAAGCTTCACCACTGTCTGAAAGGGAAATCATAAAAATAAAATTAAAAAAAGAAAGAAAATCATCCCAGGATGCATTTTGGAAGACACTTTCAAGTGGTCTCTGGAAGATCCAAAATGTTTCTGTTTACTTACACAAGGCTTACCTGAGCTGGTTGTTCCATTTCACATGTGCATAATTTGTTGAAACATGTTGAACTGCTCTTCTTTTTTGTGGTGTAGGAACCTACCCCTATGCCTTCCATGGGATTTCTGTTTTTAGTACCAAAGTTTCTGTTAAAGAAGTAAAGCCCAGAAACACATCTGCTTTGTGGGATACCTATACTGTAACCTCCTCACACATATTGTTTGTCTGGAGGAGCTCATTGATAAAGAATTGTATTAAGTTTATTTAGAACATTTGCAATGACCAAGGAAGAACTACACTACACTTATCTACATTATACTACATTCAGCCGCTGCAGTCCCCCCCACCCCCTTGGGCATTCAATGGCCTGTGGAGAAAGGGGTGATGGGAATTGTAGAAGCATGTGGCTATGCCCCTTTAGCTGGGTGCAGACTGATGGCATCATCTGCTGAGCTCCACTAAGTTCTTTCAGACGTCTCAGCAGATGATGTCATCATGCTTCTATGGTTTCCCCCACCTCCGCCAGCCACTGAATGGCTGTTGGTGGGCTGCAGAGGCTAAATGGTGATGTGTGTGTGTTATTTGGTCATTGCAGAGGGTAGACAAGAATGTCAACCTCTGCAATTACAAAAAAGAAAAAGAAAAAAAAAGACATACACTAGCATAAGGTCATATCTGCACATGTCATTCACACGGTGCCAGTCTGATTGTGCTATGCAACTCTTGTGCTGACTGGCAGTGTTGTGCAACTAAATGCACATCCAAATATACAGTGCACAACAGCATGGCATGCATAATTCTTCTTCTGCAATTTTGGACAGAGTGTGCATGTTCCACATTGGACGAAAATGCCCAGCCACTTCCATAGGGGACTTGAGGCATACATAACAGGAGACCAGCCTATCTGTACTAAATTTGCATCCCTCTCCTCCAATTTCCATTTGCATTCCTTTCCTCAAAGAGTTTATTTCATGCCTGGACCCCCCTCCTTTATCCTGACAGTGGAGAGATTCTTGGGAGTCCCTCTGGTATTTAACCGTGGGGCGCGGGGGGGGGGAGGAACCAAGCAGCCCCCACACCTTCCTCTTTGGCAATGCAATGCCGAGAGAGAAGAAACCAGTTGGGAGAAGACGGCATCGCCGCCAGCAGTGAAAGACTGGCGAAATCTGGCTGAGCATGCCATTCTTTCAAGCAGATATTTGAAACAGAAGTCTCTCTTTATGGAGGGATTGATGGTCTGTTTTAGATGAAATTGCTCAGGGGAGAGGAAGGCATTTGCTTGCAGATGTGGGGGTGTAGAACTAAATCTCATGCTTTTGTCATGCTGTGCCCCCCCTCCCTACATTTTATCACCAGACCTGCAACAGATGCCTATGTGTGCTCATAAAATGCTCTCTGTGCTCATAACACCCAAAGAAGGTGTTCCTGCTGACCCTGGAGCTCCCTCTGCTCCACACTGTGTCCAAAAGGGAATGGCTGGTTCGTGGGGAACAAGGAGCAAGGACAGGAGATGCACCTCCATCACAACTGGACCTGCTGCCTTTCTAATCAGCTGGTGTGTTGCTTGTTCTTTTGTTCCATCAGTTCGCCAACAATTGGGGCAGGAATAAAATTCTTCCACAACGATACCATGAATGCCACCTCCACCAGGTTATCTCAAGGACTTTATATCCCCATATGAGCTTGTCTTGGTTTGATATGTATCGGTTAAGGAGTGATCTGATAGCCCTGTTTAAGTATTTGAAGGGGTGTCACACTGAGGATGGAGCAGGCTTGTTTTCTGCTGCTCCAGAGACTGGAACACGGAGCAATGGATGCAAGCTCCAGGAACAGAGATTCCAGCTCAACATTAGGAGGAACTTTTTGACAGTAAGAGCTGTTCAGCAGTGGAACACACTCCCTCGGAGCGTGGTGGGGTCTCCTTCCTTGGAGGTCTTCAAACAGAGGTTGGACGGCCATCTGTCGGGAATGCTTTGATCAAGATTTCCTGCATGGCAGGGTGTTGGACTGGATGGCCCTCGAGGTCTCTTCCATCTCTGCAATTCTATGATTCTATGAAATCTTCAGGGGTGGCCATCATCATCATCATCATCATCATGTTTATTTACAATGCCCTTTTCACCAAAGGGCAGAACATCAGACATATATAGTCAAAAACAAAACAATAAAACACAATACTATAAAATGCTAAAATACTAAAAAAAATAAAATAAAAAAAATAAAAAAATACGCATATACAACTCCATCCCAACACCTTCACAAGCTTGTAGGAACAAGGTCAGAGGACTTTCTTGATAGCTGCTCTCAGGCTTTGGAACTACTTCTGTAAAAAAGTGAGGTAGTCCTTTTCTGTGGTGTTCTTCCAGAGGCAGGTGGAAACTCTCTTGCTTCAAAAGGTCTTTGAGAACTGGCTATTTATGATGAAAGGGCTTTTAATAATGTGTTGCATTCTCCATAGTCATTGCTTTTATTGGATGTGGCAGGAATCCTGTTCAGCAATTTCAAATGTGTACTGTTCAGTATTCATAAAAAGGAGGAAGAAAAGGGGAGAAAAAAGAAGAAACATGGCAGCACCTAAGAGTAATTGGTTTTTATTTTAGCATGAGCTTTTATGGATATAAACCCACTTTTTCGGATGTGTTACTGAGTGCTATTTTTAGGCTGCAAGAGACTAACACAGCTATTACTTTGAAAATTGCTCAGTATTCATGTTTATGATAGTTGCACTATTGCTACCTTCACAAATGCCCCCCTAAACTTTAAAAGTCAGCAGCCACAGAACGTGATGGAAGTCTGTTCTGCTGGTGATCAGGGCTCTGCAAGATGACTTTCCATCCACCTCCTACTGGAAATGTCATCCTGTTGAGCCCCGATTGCCAGTGGAACGGACTTCTGTTGCTTCGTGTGGCTGCTGACTGTTAAGGTAGGTTTGAGGGAGCAGGTCACGGGACGATACGTAGTTATTTATTCACAGCTAAATAGTTATATATGGTATGTATAAATAAATACATAGTTATTTATTCACAATTTATGTCTGTGATGTAGGATCTTGGCCCATGCTTTAAAATTGCTTTTAATTTTATCAATCGTTTAATTGCATTTTGACTTTTGTATATTTTAAATGAATGAGCTTTTACCAGGGTCTGCTTTAACTTTTGTAAGTTGACTTATATCCCTGGGCTTGAGAAACAGGTGGGATATAAATACATATATAAATAAACCAGCAGATGCCAACAAGGAGAAGTCAAGAGGCTCTTGCTATGAGTTGGCATGCAAGCTCCTCAGATTCTAGCTTTGCTTCCTTCTCTTCTACTGCTTTGCATATATGTTCATGTGCGGTGCGCTGAGGTTCTACAGAAGGTGGATTACACACCATAATCATCAAGGGGCTTACTGTCAAAAAGCCCTGCTTGGTCATGTACAGCTGTTCATAGGACTTCAAAAATTGCGCTCACTCTTTGGGTCTGAGAGAGATTTCAGCATGCCCACATTTGCCTGCACACTACAGAGCATATCTTCAGAGCCACAAGGGAGAGACACTTGATACTGAAAAATAAATACAATTGGATATTCTCAGCTGCCAGTTCCTGAGCCTCCATAATCTTCATTTGAATCATGCACAGCACACAGCCAACATCAGAGCCAATAGGCTGTTTGAAGAAAGCATGGAATGGTGCCGGGGGGGGGGATCATCAAAAGAGGGAAAAGGCAGTTTTTACTCCATCTTGCTTCTCCACTGAGACAGACTTGACTAGGGATGTACCTCTTCACTTATCTTGTTCTTGCATGTCACATAGAAGAATTGTGAAAGTTTTATTCCCACTGGGAGAGATTATGAGATTTTTCTTTGCACACTTTAATTTTTTTTTTTCATTTCAGGATGTTTTTGGTGAAAATTTCATTTGTGAAAAAAACATTTAGGCTTGCATCTTGTTAGTGGCATACACATATGTATGTTTCCCTTATGTCTGCATATGCCCTTTCTTGGGCTGCCGCAGAGGTTGGCATTCCCTTCCTCCCTCTGCAATGCCCAATTCCCCCCCCCAACTTACTATACAACCTCTGATGCACCCCCTTGCATGGCTATTCAATGCCTCTTGGAGAACGGGCAGCATCTGGCTATGTCCCTGTAGCCAGGCATGAAATGATTACAACAGTGATGAGAACTTCAGAGAATCCCAGTGGATTTCAGCACTGATGTAATTGTTTTGTGTCTGGCTATAGGGACATAGCCAGATGCTTCTCTCACCTTGCCTGCTCCCCATGAAACATGGAATGGCCATGCAGGGGTAGGGTGGCTTCAGAGGAGGTAGAGTAAATCTGGTGTTTGTGCGTCATATGGTTCAGCCTAACATAAGTCTGCATGTGGAACTACTACACTGCACAGAGTCAAACACAATTGTGGCCTTAATGTGGGAAAAAAAAATAGGCCGAGATCCTACAAGGGGGATTGCATATTATAAATCTCTGATTTTGCTAAGCAAATCTGAATGGCGAAATTGAAAAACTGAATGTACACCGAAATGTGCCTGTGAACCCAATGCACATTTGCATCAGTACTGCATATGTGATGGCATGCAACACACAACATTGGTTCAACTTTTGAATTGAATGTGGATGTTGACCATCAGGACAAAAATACTCAGTCACTTCCATAATGGGATTTACACCTGTGTAAGATACCAACAAGATACTGTCCTCAGGTCCCTCCCAAGAGTGTATGTTGCACAGAAACCACTTTATTCTCCTTAAATAACATGTTTTGTGCAACCCCCCAATGGTTTTTGCGCACACCAATTTTTCACCACCACCCCCACAACGACAAAGGACCACTTGCTTACCAACAGTCATCTCAATATGTTGTAGCAGCCTTTCTCATTGAGGATGAGAAAAGCTGTGCTGATTTTTACATTCCTAGGCGTGACACTGTTGTGACTGCTTCTCATGTCACAAGTGCAGTTGTCACATCCAGGCAATTGAGGGATAATCACAGCCCTTTCCCAAATGATAGGGACTCTGTTGCAGGCAGCACAATTCCCAGAGCAAAAAAAGTGCTGTTATTACAGCAATTGACAAGACTGGATTATTGTAGGGGACAAACAGAAGAGGCCTCTAGAAAGGTGAAGTGGGGTGACACAGGCTAGAAAGAGCAAATGTTCTCATTGTTGTAGAAGTTTTGCTAAGAAGACCTAAGGGAAGCCTAGGCTAGAATCCTCTTTGTGTCTTACACATTTTCCTATATGGAAGCATCTGGACATTTTTGTCCCACATGGAATGTCTGCACTCATTTCAAGGTCACACAAGCAGAATTATGCATGGGTGCACATTGTTTATGGGTGAAGGAATGCATAGCACATGGAGGCACAGAGCATTGTGCATGGGTGCGCATGCACATTTGGCTATGCATTTGGTTGTGCGTTTGGTGCCTTGATTCTGTTGTGCAATACTGCTATTCAAAAGGAAGGTTGTGTAGCACAATCAATGCATAACTCCACATGCAGAGATCTGCCTGTCACAACCCTGATGTAGGATTTTGACCCTAGTTTCCAAGGGATTCCCTACTGCTTTCTTTTCCTCTTTGTGGAGTGGCAGATGGAGTCTGGTTTAGTAAGGTTGGTCTGGGAGCAAAAAAGATGCTGGTGTCTGCAAATGCTGATTGAGAATGCAGCTGGTTTCATTCTTTCTCCTCCCCTTCATGAGGAAGACTGAGTTGGGGGGAAAGAGCTCCCAGCCAGGGCTTGGAAATGCTTCCTGAGCACATGGCTGGCCTTGCTGAGCTCATGGCTGAACACATGGAGGGTGGAGGGGGCAGCAAGATGGAGATAGGCAGAGACTGCTCGGATTTCCTAGACTGTCCTCTGATTGACTCTGACCTATGCCGATCTTCCTCCTGCTCTGATATTAGGGTGCCTGCTCTTACTTCCTTCTCTTTCTTTAGGCTCAACCCTCTGTCTTTAAAGAGAAGACATCTTTGTTTCTGCCAGAAGTTCTGGAGACAAGCATGGCTCCCTGCATCTCCAACTCAATGAGACAGAACTAGGAATTCCTATGAGAGCCAGCATGGTGTGGTGATTTGAGCGCTGGACTACAATTCTGGTGACCAAGGTTCAAATCCTTGCTCTGCCATGGAAACCCAACAGGTGACCATAGGCAAGTCACAGTTTTCTCTTAGCCTCAAAGGAAGGCAAAGGTAAAAAGATTTGTCAACCTCCTCTGGACAAATCTTTCTAAGAAACCCCCATGAAAGATTCACCTTAGGGTCGACATAAGTAAAAAATGACCTGAAGGCACACAAGCACAGCAAGAAGGGCTTCCTATCTCCTTTTCTATCACAATAGCTGTAATTCCCTAGGTGGATTATGTTGTTGTAACCCCCAGTTACGCCAGTGTAAGTACATTTGAAGACATTACAGAAATACAGTTTTATGACATCCTCCAAATTATACATTTAAATATATTGTGGAAGTAGAGTTTTATGATCCCCAATTATGTCAGTGCAAATATGTTGAAAGACATCTGTCATATGCACACAGGGAAACCAGAGGCGCCTGAGCACAGCTCCCCCCCCCCACTGATTGTCTACAAAGATGCACCTAGGAGTCATCCAGCTTCCTTGCACACCCAGGAGTGAAGAAACAGCTTCTGACTTTGCCTGGTGGGAAACAGATCCTTTGTTCCATCCCCCAGACCTGCAAGGGCATCTGGATGGCCCCTGTGTGTACCCTCTCTCCAGACAAATAGAGGCCAAGTGGTGGTAGGGAACTGCACTAAGGAACCTCTGGCTGTCCTGACACATTGGGGTGAGAAGCTAGTGCTATAGCTAGTGCTATACCTAAGCTGTCAGTTACACTCTATCAGCATAATGCCTGGATCTGAACAAATGCATTTCCTACAATACATAGTTGCTTCCTTATTTTGCTAAGTGGAGAGCCCTGGTGCAATTGCCTTCCAGGGTAATGATGCTCTGCCAGACACCCTGGTACATCTGAGGGCTGAATCTATGCACACTCACACTCTGCTAACAAGGAAGTGAATGGAGGAGAGAGCCAAGGAAGGAACCTCAGGTATCTCTAATCAGTGATAGGAGATATAAGGGATTTCCTTCACTGGAAGTTCTAGTGGTAGGGCATGAGAGTGGTGGGACTTGTTCAGAGATCCCAGGGGGACATATGGAGAATCTCTATGGGCCAGAGTAGGCCCTGGATGTGGGATGCATCAAGTAGGATCACAGGTCAGAGACTCCCCTCCTCTGGCCCAGTGGTGGAGCCATCCCAGGGCTAGCCTAAAGCTACTGGTGCATTAATGATAGAGATGAGATCTGACTTCCTGATTTGTAGCCCAATCTCCCAGCCACCGTGTCACAAGAGCTCCATGAAGCCTTTGCCTCAGGGTTGATTATCTTCAATACAGTTATATCCATGTTTTGTGAATTTACAAGAAGAGGGTATATAGAGCTGAGAATTGCACCACACGGATGCATAAAGGGTCTTTTATTCACTCATACACTAGATCTGTCACCAGCAGGTGAGTAAGAGAGTGAGGAATGAATGGAAGACATTTTTATTATTTAGATGAAGAGTGGAAAAGAAGGTGATCGCATCTGAACAAGTCCCACCAGCCTTTGAGAGAGGAGTGCAATTATAGGACAAAAGGATTTACTAAGATGAAGCTATTGTATCTGTACAAAAAGAAAATGAGAGTGGGAGAGAGAGAGAGAGAGAAAGAGGAAGAGAATAAAAACTGGTGCTGAAAAGGAAACAGACAGGACTGCATTATCTCAGCGGCAAGGACACTGGAGAAAACTTGCAACATCAAAGTGGCAACAGAGCAGGAATTTAAGGTGCAGCACCTTCAGATAAGAGAGACACTTATCGGCAGTGGAACAAAGAATACAGAGGCCCCAGCGCTGTTCACTTTCTTGGAGAGGGAGAACAGGAGAATTTGTAAAAGCAATTAGTGATAGGAAGGAAGCCAAATTGCCAATCATGGAGGCTGCAAGGAAGGGAGGAGTGAGGCCTTTGAAGCCTGGAGCTTGGTGAGTCTGGGGAATAGGAATTGCTCCTCCCCTCTCCTTCAAGGAGGGCTCAGCAGATGACCTCTTGAGCCTTTTTCTGGAGCTCTTCCCAGTGACAGTAATAGTATGCAGATGTGGTTGTCTACATTGCACAGCAACTTTGGTTTTAGAATGGTGGACCTGTCACGGCTTCCTGCAAAGTATCCTGGGACTGGTAGTCTGCTGAAGCTACTGAACTGAGAAATCTTCATCAGAGATTCAAGGAGAGCTAGCTCAAGGCTATTGCAGCCTGAGGCAAAGAACAAGGTGGCACCTGGTGTGTAGCTGGCTTTTACTGGTGTGCTGATGGCTCTGTTGCTCTGGTGTGGAGAATCCATGCTGGGTTTATACAGGAGTTATCCCAGCTGCTAAGCCCTATATGTTGGGAATACAATTCAGCACCATGGATAGCTCCTGTAAAACCAGGAGTAATTCCTGTGAAACCCTACATGGATGCACTGTTCCAAAGTAACCGTGCAAGTGGCTGCAACTGGATAATGCAGCTCTCCTTTCAATGGGCAGAAGCTGCCTGGGCTGGTAGTTGAATCTTAGGACTTTATCAGATGCAGCAAAAATGGCAGAATTACGATGTCATGATAGTGTAAACGGCTGCAGCCATCGCATAACCTTGTCATCATCTCATGGTTACCCTGTGTCCCAGAAGCAAATAAGACGTTGCTTTTAACTGATGGGATAAGCCATCAAAAGATTGCCAACATCGCTTTTTTGGTGGTATTGAGGGCTTGCGAAAACATGTCCCATTGTAATTGTGAGATTACAGCGTGAATGGGTGGTCCTCAGTGAGAAAACATTCAGGTGAGAATGCCAAAATGAAGCACAGGATGCTCTTTTTATCAACTGTCCCATCTAATTTGCACATTTTAAGGTTTATTTCAGTGCTTATGTGTTTATTAACTTTGTTAATTTAGGGTTTCTTTAAAATTTAAAGCACACTCACATCTTCTTGCAAGAACAGACAAAATCTCACCCATGCCAAATCACGGAAGTAAGCTCCTGTTCTTAAAGTGCTAGTGGACTTCCTTGGTTTTTTTCCGGGCTGTGAGGCCATGTTCTGGAATAGTTTATTTCTGATGTTTCACCTGCATCTGTGGCTGGCATCTTCAGAGAATGGCTGGGTAGGGGTGTGTCTGGGGTTTATATGCTGTGAACCCCTTTTGGGGAGTATATGTAAATTTGTGTAATTGAATGGTTAGTTTCTGGGTATAGAAATGCAAGGCTCATTAGTGTCTGTTTGGCTAATGGTTGGTTGATGGGCCGTTATCTGTTGGGAATCCCCCTGTCCCCGGGTGGAATTCCTTTGTAAGTGCTGAGTTTTAATTTTATTGTATTTCAAAACCAGGAGCCAGATTTTGTTCACTTTTAGGTTTTCTTCTTTCCTGTTGAAGTTGTCCAGGTGTTTGTGGATTGCAATAGCTTCTCTGTGCATCCTGACATGATAGTTGTTGGCCTGCTAGTGGTTGTCGTGTGATAGTTCCATGGCATTTCTTTTGCATTATTACAGCTATGTGTGATAAGTGTTATAATGCCACGATGTTCCCGCTATCTTCATTTGCAGAATTACAGCGTTTTTAGACGCCAGTCTGATAAAGTCCTGACACTGACAGTGGTAATGAAAAAGCATTCCTCACCACACTTGGAGAGAGAAGGATAGTTTAGCAAGTGCAGAAGAGGCTGTGGAGTACACACAACTCCAAGGGAAGAAAATGATAGTGTGCGTGTTTGGTTTAAGCAGGAATGACCTGCAGTCGGCCACTGTTGCTCTTGGCATTTCCATTTGAAGTTGCTGCAGAAGAAAACAGGTATTTGACAGGCACAGGGTTTGGAGCTGCTTGTGGTAGGTAGGGCGGGGGCATTTTTGACTGCCTTTATGCATTTTGGGGCTTTTCTGTGTGATTTTAGTTCAAAAATGGTCTGAAAAGCATACCATTTTTTAAAAAATTGGGGGCAGGGGCTTTGGAGCCTCAGAGGCTACAAAGGTGTAGCTCATGGACCATATTTTGCCCACTTCTGGTTTATAGTAACAACTGCAAGGAAAAATAGCAATTAAACATTTTTTTTGGTTATTTTCCTGAAAGTTTCTGGAAGAGGAGAACTGTTTTATGATCAACCATCTTATAATACTCTGCTGCTTGTTTTTCTTTCTTTTTCAGAAAGTAAAAACCTTTGCCTTGTGCCAGAAATGGATGATTGGCCCTTCTAACTCTTTCCTCCACGAAACAGGGGGAGTTACTGGCACTGGCAGGCCTGCTGAATATTATTTTGGCCTCCCAAGGGGTTACTGTACGCTCTGTTACACACAGCCTAATGAGGGTTTCCTTTTGGCCTGACATTAATAAATCTACATAGCAATTTTAATTCATAAATTAAATCAAACTAAAGCTGTGAATTCGATTCAAATGTTACATCAGGTTGATTTAATTAAAATGGTTAATTAAAATAAAAATTAAAGCGTAATTTGTTGAATTACACACATTTACATTCAACACGTTCAAACTAATCTAATTAGAATTAAGCTCAAGGAATCCAATTTGGGTTAATTTCAACTGGAATTAATTTATATTCTAAATTTCTTTGAAACTTAGATTTTTAAAGGTCTTGGATGACTGAAGACCACAAATATAACAAATTAAATATTGCATTATTATTCATTACAATAACTTATGAATGTAATGCTACAAATAATCAGTATACAAGCCAGAATATATACTGTGCACTGTCATGTTGGTTTAATCCCATTTAAATATTAGTCTTATTTGTCCAGATTTCTAGTTTCTCTCGCTCTTTTTAAGGTATCTGGTGAAATTTGGCTGATTTCGCTGCTTTCTACTGTACAATGGTTAAACATCCAGGCAGGATTCAAACCCAGGACTTCTCAGCTGAAAAGTTAGCTCCCATTAGGTTCTTTATGTGCACTGCATTTCTGCCTAGAGACTACTCCTTATCACTTCCACCAGGTGGCAGCACTCCATTGCCTTATTTCCTGTGCCAGATATGTTAACATTGTAGCTTATTGATTTTTTAAAAAATGGCAGCATTTAATAGTAATGAATCTGCAATTCCTGGATGACTGCAGCGTTTGGGATCATTAGTATAAAAATAGTGTCATAATTTGGAAAACACAGTTTACTGAGAACATCCTGTAATCTCTTCTTGTTCAGGATCTTGGCATTTAATGATCACATTTAGATGAGTTCGGAACAATGCCATCTGCAGCATTTTATCAGGAGTGCATTCCTGGGTGCATTCGTATGCCTTCCTGTGTAGATCAATGGCAACCACAATGCCTATTTGTAAGCGAAGGCAAAGTGGTTGTCAAAAATGCAACAATTTGCCCCGATCAGCTATTTCCTCTGGGGACTCCACAATGGAAAGAGAAAAGAAAAATCACATGTGCTGCCCCAGAGGAGCTCCAGGCTGTAGCTTTGTTAGCTAAAGGAACTAACTAATATTCTCATTTTGACTAGTAGGATGAGCTCTTTGCTCACTCACTCATGGTTGAAAAACAGTTTAGGTTCAATATCTGCATTGTGATACTTCTTCTATAATGATAGAGGCTGCTGCCACACTGCAGAAATAATGCAGTTTGACACCACTTTAACTGCCATGGCTCAATGCTATGGAATTCTGCGATTTGTCATTTTGTGCACCATTTAGCCTTCACTGTCAGAGAGCTCTGGTGCCACAACAAACTACAAATCCCAGGATTCCATAGGATGGAGCCATGGTAGTTAAAGCAGTGTCAAACTGCATTATTTCTGCAGTGTGGCAGTAGCCATAGGAGATTATCAGATGTGGCAAAAAGTACTCCAGAAGATCGCTAGAAGAACAGGAATGGGCAAGATTATTAGGCAACGTTCTCCTCCATTGTCCCGGAGGCATAGCACGGCCGTGAGTAAAGCGTCCCTTTCTATTAGCGGCTTGTCCCTGTCAATAGAAAAGGGACGCCTCATCTGCGACAGCGCTATGCCCCCGGAATGGCAGAAAGATGTGGGCATCTGGTAAGGTTGCCATTTCTGTTCTTTTAGCGATCTTCTGATGTGGCTGAAACATGGGTCACCTATCGCCACCACTTATGACTCCTCGAACGCTTTCATCAGCGATGTCTACGCACAATCCTAAATATACATTGGACTGACTATGTGATGAATGTTGCTGTCCTTGAGCAAGCAGGAATCACCAGCATTGAGGCCATGATATTGAGAACACAGCTGCGCTGGGCAGGGCATGTTTCTAGGATGGAGGACCATCGCCTCCCAAAAATAGTACTCTACGGTGAACTCGCCATGGGTCAGCGTAAGAGGGGCACTCCAAATAAGCAATACAAGGACTCCCTAAAACAACATCTCAGGCTCGGCCAAATGGATCACCAACAATGGTCCGCCCTGGCCTCACATCGGGAGGCATGGAGATGCACTATCCACAATGCTGCAGCCTTATTTGACAACTCACGCCGAACAAGTCTTGAAGAGAAACGACAACGCAGAAAGAATCACAACCTGAAAACATCACCCAAGGAGACCTTCTGCTGTGCTTTCTGCAACCGGACTTGTTTATCTTAGATTGGCCTTTTTAGTCATCAGCACGCTTGCAGAAAGCGCGGGATGAGTCCTTCCTGAATCTTCATTTGCGAAGAAAAGCCAGAGATGTGTTTGGGAACACATTTTTTTTGCACATTCCCCCACATTTGATAATCTCCGTAGTCTAATATTTCAGTCTACATTAGGGAAGTTGAGGGAAGTAATAGTCCCACTATGTTCTGTGCTGGTCAGGCCACATCTGGGATACCGTGTTCAGTTCTGGGCACCTCATTTTAAGAACGATATAGCGAGTTCAGAGAAGGGCAACAAGAAAGATAAGAGATACGGAGAACAAAACATAGGAGATAAAGTTGAAAGAACTGGGCATGTTCAGCTTGGTGAAGAGAAGACTGAGGGGGTGACATGATGGCCCTCTTGAAATATCTCAAGGGCTACCACAGAGAGGAGGCAGCATACCTGTTCTTTGCTGCCCCAGAGGGTAGGACCAGGTCTAATGGGTTTAAGTTGCAGGAGGGTAGAGTTTGATTGAACCATAGAAGGAACATCTTGATTGTAAGAGTGGTTTGTGATGGAACCAATTGCCTAAACAGGGATGGAGTCTTCAAAAAGACACCTACCTGCCGAAGATGCTTTAGCTGGAGTTCCTGCATTGAGCAGGGGGTTGGACTTGATGTCCCATGAGGCCCCTTCCAGCTCTATGGTACTGTAGGCAGTTGGAGTGCTGTGGCAGTGCTATATTTTAAATTGCTGGTCGTATTAAGCTTGGTTCCTCATTCAGAACCATCAGAAAGGTGGTGGATTAGAAATCTAAACACATAACATATTATATATTTATATTGCAGCATTTTGGGGATTGGTCTGCTCATGCCAAACAGGCTACGCTCTTAACTACACAAAGGCTTTCCCTTTGCCGGAGCCAGGAATGATGTCATTTTATTAGCCGTTATGATTCAGTTCTGTGCCTTTCTTCTGCTGTAATTACCGGTACAACATGTAATATTCCCTCCTCCCGCTCTTTCTCTCTCATTCTTTCTTTGTCTACTTTCTGCATCTCATAAATACATGACTAGAAAATTTACGGAGTGTTGCCCAGGGTGATGTTGATGATGTTTCTGTGATTGAAACAAAAATTTAACTGGTTGAACCTCTGATCCTTAAATTTTACTTTATGCTAGATTCCAGGTAAAATAGACCAAACATAGAAAATCCCCCCTCCCTTCCCTCAGGAAAGAAAAGAAAAGAAAAAGGAGAAAAAAAAAAAACTCCTGCTGATTGGTCATGAATTTGCAGGAAAATGTCTGGGACTTAGCCTAAACGTACACTTGATGTTGAAAATCTGATAAACTGATGATGGTTAAAATTGGTTCAAAACCATAGATTTTTAGAGCAAAAATAGTTTTTTTTTTTAAAAAAGGAGAAATCCAAAGTGTTTGTTCAGGACACACACAAAGTAGTTGACAGATTGGGCCGAAAAGCATGCTACCATCTTTGTTAGGGTCCCATTAGAGAACATAAGACATTTGGTGACGATGAGCTTATCTACATGGGCAATTTACATCATCTTGCCCTCATCTGCCCCCATTCTGCCCCCAGGCAGTCTTCACCACCCCCAGGGCAAAGATGGAGGTATGATGGAGGGGAGAGAGGAGACAGGATGGGGCCTAAGATTTTCCTTGGGTTTTTTTCCGGGCTGTGAGGCCGTGTTCTGGAATAGTTTCTTTCTGACGTTTCGCCTGCATCTGTGGCTGGCATCGTCAGAGAAGGCCTGTTAAAGCCTTCTAAAATAATGCCTGCTTTAATCCACTGCCACCAGGAAAAAGTAGGATCAGGCCCTGCATAACCACAGGAGGCCATCCAGGCATGCCGGCCTGTTGCTTCAGCTGCCCACTGCCTCACGGCCAAGGCTGGACACATGCAGGAGGCCTTGGTCACATGTTGCAGGCTGGCTTCCTGGCTTCAAGAGAGCGAAGGGGGTGATGGTGGTGGTTGTTGCAGCAGTGGGCTGGATGACCGTCTGAACTCTGGCCTGTTCCGTCCAGGTAAGAGGGGAGGAATGGACCTGATCCACAGTCAGTGTAGATGAGCTGGCTCATGTAGCTGAGCCTTCTGTGACCAAGCATGTGGCTTGGCAAATATAACAGACATTGTTCTTGTTGTGTGCCTCAAGTTGCCCCTGACTTATGGCAACCTTATTGTAAGATTTTCTTGGCCAGATTTCTTCAGAGGTGGTTTGCCACCATTGCCTTCCTCTGAGGCTGAGAGTGTGTGACTTGTCCAAGGACACCCAGTGGGTTTTCATGGCTGAGTGGGCATTCAAGTCCTGGTCTCTCAGAGTCCTAGTCCAACATAAAAACCACCACACTGTGCTAACTCTCTGTACCACAGACATAGATCTAGACCAGGGTGGGCAAAAGGTGGCTTGTCCAGGCCCATTTTTGTGGCCGCAGGGGTCCAAACAAAATTCTTTTGGAAAAAAAATCTTTGGGAAAAAAACCCCCTTTGCTTCAAAATATTCCCCAAATGCCTTTGGGGCATGTCAATGGCATTTTCAGCACATTTGAATGTCCTTTCCCCCAGAGTCAAATTTGTTTTGCCCAAAATGCCCTCTAGCGGGTGTGGGGGGCATTTCTTCCATATTTCCCACTGTCAGACCAATATCTCTCTGGCTTTTCTTCGCAAACGAAGATTCAGGAAGGACTCATCCTGCGCTTTCTGCAAGCGCGCTGATGACTAAAAAGGCCAATCCGAGATAAACAAGTCCAATTGCAGAAAGCACAGCAGAAGGTTTCCTTGGGTGATGTTTCCGGGTTGTGATTCTTTCTGCGTTGTTGTTTCTCTTCAAGACTTGTTCGGCGTGAGTTCTCAAATAAGGGTGCAGCATTGTGGATAGTGCGTCTCCATGCCTCCCAATGTGAGGCCAAGGCGGACCATTGTTGGTGATCAGTTTGGCCCCAGGAAGGCCCCCAAACATGGTGAAAATGTCCCCATGTCTCCTAGAGGCATTTGGGGGCAAAATACATTTTGCCTGATTGTTTGATTGATTTTTTTGCAGAGGGTGATGTGCGGAGTATACATGGCCCTCCAAGGTTCTTCTGGGGGACCAATACAGCCCCCTAGTTTTCTACAGTTGCCCACCCCTGATCTAGACAAACACTTGGGTCAAAATCCTGTTGTTGTCATAAGCTTCCTGATGGAAGCGGTTGGGCATGTTTGTCTGATGTAGAATATCTGCATAGTGCAATAACTCATGGTGATAACTCATGACAATAACCTCCATGGACCTCCTCCCATACCTGACCATACAAAACCCTTTCTAATGTGTTTGTACTATTACATTACTCCATAAATCATAAATCCCACATATCACTGAATGTTTTGAAATGTTTTGAACTTGTTTTGAAAGCAAGATGGATTAAGAAGCATCAGGAGGAGACTATGGTAACTACATTTCCCAGCTTTGAGGGTCTCCAAAAACCTACATGTGGGAGAGGAACAAGAAGGAAGGCTCACTTGGCTGGACATAGTGCCAGGGATATTTTTATTAAAAAGTAATACATTTCTGCTAAAACAATGCACAGAAATTTTATGGACAATCATTTTGGTGTCACCCCCTCTGATGGCACCCCCTGCACCCTCCTAATGATGTGACTACATCTGCATTCAGCTCAAGGCTTTGGAAGTGGACTTGCACATGCAGTAGTATTGTGTATGGATGCATGTTGTGCTTGCATGAGAATTGAGTGTGGTTGTCCATTGCACATGGATGGGCATTGCACATAGATTTGTACATGGATTTGGTTGTGCATTTGGAATGTTTGTTGTTTTGGTTCAGCTGTGCAACATTGCCATTCAATAAACATGCAGAGATTAGTTGTACACAACTCTGATATGGGATCTCAGCCTTTAAATTACAAGACAGACTAATGGTTTTTTGGAAAGTGTTTCCCCCCCCCCCAGACCTTGTAATTTTGGGGCTCAGAAGATGAAGATACTCTGCCATTTCCTAATTAAAGCCACACATACATTCATTTTCTGTTTCATTTTCTCAAGAACCAAATTACAGTTCGAGCTGGAAAAGAACATGGATTACAAGCAAAGCATCCCGGGAATCAATTAAAAGGCAGTTGAGATTATTTTTATTACCAGCAAAATGCCCCTGAAATCCTTCTCCATTTATGGAAGCTTCCACTTCAAAATGAAAAACCAGTGATAAGGAGGCCCACTGCTATCAGGGCAGCAAACATCTGTTGATGCCGTTTGAGTGTAGTTTGTAACCCTATACTCTCCTGCTGTCTAGATTTGGCAGGGAGAGTTCTGATTAATCCCTCGTCATTCCACTTTTGGAGCTGCTTGTAAAATGTCCCAGGAGCTGTCTAGACAATTTTTAAAAATCCTCATAGAATTTTGGGGAGAATACCTTTTGTCTCAACGAGATCCTGCGGTGATTCACCATATTCAGAAGAACTACACGGGAAAAGCATTTGCAGCTTCTCCTGAGGGTTTTGTGTTTTTTTTAATGTGGGAGAAATGCACATTCCCACTAGTTAGGGCAACACAACTGCAGTGCATTCATAGATAAGAGCGGAAGTGGAAACCTGATTGGTTGGATGTGTGCAGGGGTGGGCTTGCCAGCTACAAAGTGTCTGGAAGCGCCATTTTGGAGTTCCGCAGTAGTGATTGTGTGCTTTTCTCCTGAGTTAAGGTGACCAAAACTGCTTTTTAAATGGAAAGTTGCACTTGCATACCTTGGCTCCATGGATAGCTTCGCATACTGGCAATTTTGCCAAAAAAATATGGAGACAAATGAATGCTGCTGCAAATTTGCATTAATATGCAACAATCAGCATTATATCTTCTCGTCTAGACAAGACCGTGTTTCTCTCCTTCCCCTACTTTCCTCCTTTGTCCTAGAATTATTTCAGTCACTGTAAATGGAGTTTATAGTGCAAAAGTAGTTTGTACTCAGCTCAGCAGATGGAGAAGATGGGAAGCAGTGGAAATTTTCCTGTTCCCAGTAGGCTCAGGCAAAAGTAAACTCCTGTACCTGCTCCTAGCTTGTGTGTTCTTCCCTATTAAAAACGTTTGCCCACCTGACCACACTCTGATGTTACTTAGCCACATGTGTCCCAGCTTTCATCTGTGAAATTTTGGAAGCTATGCAATCTACTCCTACAGCGTAAATCAAGTTCTCATCCATTTCTCCCACGGCTGTGTCTTGGTCTTTTCTTCCTGCAACTAACAGAACCATTTCCTCTGCCATTTAATCTGATTTTTTGGAAGGGCTCCAAAAACCATTTAACAAACAAACAAAAAACAACCATACACCAATAAGATATTTTAATCACTTACCTCCTGTCACAGGTTCTCAGCAAAGTACAATAGGCGTGACACCTTCTTTTTAATCTCTGTGCATTTTGTGCTGTTCCTGTTCTGTTTTTACATCATGGCTGTTTTGCTTTTTCCACAGTGAAAAACAAACAAATGTATTTTTCAAATGTAGGTTGTGAAAGAATCTCTCTCCCTCTCTCTCTGTCTCTCTCCCTCCACCCCAATTCCTTCTTATCTTATGAATGATAGTTCAGATCATGATACAGCCCAGGGGTGGGCAAACTGTGGCCCCTAGGATTGTTTTTGTGGTCCTCAGCCCCCCCTGCCCCCTGTGGGGGTCATTTTTTGTAATTTCCCCTCCAAATTTGTTTTGTTCCCAAATGCCCTCTAGATGGTGTGGTGGCATTTTGTCACATTTTGGGTGGGGCTTAGGGCCATTTTAGGCCCAGGAAAGGCCTTTAAAAAAGGTGGATGTAATTTAGAGGTAGAATCATAGAATCGTAGAGTTGGAAGAGATTCTCTCTCTCTCTCTCTCCCTCTCTCTCTCATTTATACCCTGCTCTTCAGCACAAGGCTCTCAGAGTGGCTTACAAGTTGCTTTAAGCAATAGCAATTTACACATCTACACTGCATTTATCAGTTTCCAATGTGTGTTAGCTACAAGGGCCATCCAGTCCAACCCCATTCTACCATACAGGCATACCCAATCAAAGCACCCCTGATAGATGGCCATCCAGCCTCTGTTTAAAAACCCTCAAAGAAGGAAAATCCACCACACTCCCAGGGAGCAGAGTATTCCACTTCTAAACAGCTCTTACTGTCAGGAAGTTCTTCCCAATGTTTAGGTAGAATCTCTTTTCCTGTAGTTTGAATCCATTGCTCCATGTCCTTGTCTCTGGAGCAGCAGAAAACAAGCTTGCTGCATCCTCAATATAACATCCCTTTCAATATTTAAACATAGCTATCGTGTCCTCTCTTAATCCTCTCTTCTCCAGGCTAAACATGCTCAGCTCCCTAAGCTGCTCCTCAGAGGGCATAATGGCTTCCAGACCTCCCTCCATTTTGGTCGCCCTCCTCTGCACATGTTCCAGCTTGTCCATACCCTTCCTGAATTGTGGTGCCCAGAACTGGACACCGTATTCAAGGTGAGGTCTGACTAAAGATGAATAGAGTGGCCCTATTACTTCCCTCGATCTAAACACTAGACTTTAACTTCTGGTCACTTCCCGTTTTGAAAAAAGTCCTCTCCCTGGACTAAAAACATAGTGAAAATGTTCTCGCAGTTCCTAGAGGGTGTTGGGCAACATATGAGACCATTTGTTTGTTGGAAGTGAAGAAGCATCAACGCTTGTTTATGCAGATGGGGTTATGTTGAGGGGTGCCCACCTGTGATGTAGCTAAAAGGACACCATCTGTACCCAAGAGTGGGGAATTCCCAAGTGTGGGGAAACCCAAGGTTTCCAGAAATACAGAGCAAAGTCCGATTGAGGTTCAAAATAAAGTGGGCCGTTCCTCATCCAATGAGAACTGAGCATGCTCAGAAAGCACAGGACGCTGCTGACTATTGGGGAAAATTTGGAATATTGGCAAGAGGGAATGAACTGGAACATTTTAGATGGGGGTGGCATGGTTTCCTGGAACCCTGAAGAGGAGTCCTCTTCATGGTAACATTCTGGGGTTGTCTAAATGGTGAAAATGCCCCTCATGGAATTTTCTGGGAATACGACCTGTCTAAATGGGATCCTGCATCAACCCACTGCATTTGGAATTGGGGGGGGGGGGGAAACGGCTAAAACACAGCAGGGAAAGCCTTTGCAGCTTTTCCTGTAGTTTTTTAAAAACAGCAAGGGGGGTATACTCCTGCTCATTGGGACAAGCCATTCAATATGGATCGTTTTCCCATAGGACAGGAAGTGCAAAACTGATTGGATAGGTGAGCACAGGGGCAAGACTTGCTACGAGGGCAAGCTCCTCCTGCCGCCATATTGGATTTTCACCTAAACGAGCAATCACTAAGGCGATAAAATGGGGTGATTTCCCCCCCTTTCCTGTTAAATTGAAAAATTACTCTAGTGCACCTTAGACAACATTTGAAAAAAAAAGTTTGCCAGTGGCAAATTGAGGCAAGTACAAATCACTCATTTTGTATGCAAAGCTTATGGGGGCTAAAACACTGTTAAGACAAGATGCTGCTGCTGCAAAGTACTACAAAGTACTGCAAGGTACTCCATTTCCCCCCTTGTACAGATGGGCCCTCTGTTTCAGATCCTATGGAAGATACTTTGCAAGAGCAGTACTGGGCATGTGCAGAGGTGTCATGTTTTGGCCCTTCCTGGCCCTAGGTGGGCTACACCACTGCCATTTTCCTGGAAGCAAAAGTTCTGGGAACTAGAGGTCACTTTAAGGTAAATTTGGACAGTGATTCCCCACCCCAGTTTTTTGGAGACCATCTCCCCAAATAATGCTAGAACACTTAATTGTTCTTCACGGGCATGGCTGGAGGGGAGAGGGCATTCCCAGTGGCTGCTCCCATGCTTTGAAACTCCCTTTGGAGGGAGGGCAAGCTGGCTCCCTCTTTGCTGTTCTTCTGACAGCAGGTGCAAGTCTTTTCTGTTCCAACAGGCTTCTGGGAACTGACTACAAGAGTGTTTAATAATGAGCTGTTTGACTCATTTTTGCCTTTTTAATGGTTTTGTTTTAAAAGGCTGTAAGTCTATAGATTAATGGCACTTCATCAATAACATTTCTCCTTATGTCTTTGTATGTGCTTTAATCTATATTTACTTTAATTTTTGTCAGCCAATTGAGGCCTAGTTTTGGGAAAACACAAGATATAAAGGAAACAGCAGCAGCAGCAACAACAGCACCCTTGGATTAATTTTCAATAAGGGGGTTGTCTATACAATGAAAATACCCCTCATAGAATTCACCTAGAAAATGAACTATCTTAATGGGATCCGGCGTTGTCTCATCCACTTTGGGAATGTGCAGTGATGCCATTCAGTTGTCCTAACAAATGGGAATGCACATTTCCCCGCAGTTTTTTAAAAAGTCAGAAAAAGTCCTGAAGTCATTTCTAGCATAGTTTTGGTGGTTTTTGGCCCTTCCCCTTCCAAATACTGTGATTCAACATGGGATCTCATTAGGTCAAATGGAATTCTCCTCGAATTCCATGAGAAGTTTTTTCACCGTCTAGGCAACCCCTAAGTCTATGAAAGCTTATGCTACAATTTCCTCTCAATTACTCTCAAAGGAGCTACAAGATCCTCTTGCTTACTGATATTCCAGACTAACATGGCTTTGTCTTTGAATTCTGCTGGAATAAGTATCTGTAGGGACCTCCAGGGAACTATGGGAGATGGCATTTTTGCAGTGCATCCAGCCGCTGGAAGGTGGCTGGATATGTCCCTGCTGATTCCCCCACTCTTTGACAACACTGAAATGGATGCATTGGAGAGGCGTGTGCTGCTGACATGGTCAATTGAGAGGGGATTTGGGTTGTTCAAGGTTGGAAGTTCAAGAAGGACAGTTCAAGAAGGATATCAACATGATGAAATGTATCCAGAGAAGGTCAACCAAGATGATCAAAGGTCTGGAAACCAAGTCTTATGAGAACTGAGAAATATCTGAAGAGATGTCATGTAGATGATGGAGTGAGCTTTTTGTTTGCTTGTTTTTTTGCTGCTCCAGAGACTAGAACCTGAACTGATGGATTCAAATGACATTAAAAGAGATTCCACCTAAATATTAGGAAGACTATTTTTACTGTTAGAGCTGTTTGATAGTGGAAAGGACTGCCTTGGAGGGTGTTGGACTCTCCTTCTTTGGAGGTTTTTAAACAGAGGTTGGATGGCCATTTCTCAGCAGTGCTTTAATTGTGTATTGCTGCATGGCAGGGTTTGGAACAGATGGTCCCTGTGGCCCTTCCAACTATAAGATTTGGTGATTCTATAGAGAAGAATTCTGAACTCTGCAGTGACCAAAAAAGTGAGTTCCAGCAGCATAAACGTGGACTTTCGCCATTGTAATTCACCAACAGGATAACAATCATAGATTCCTCTAGTTTGTGTCAGTCCCCTCCTAGCTGTCATGAATGCCCCCTTGCAATGCCAAAAACATAGTACCTCAGCCAAAACACAGATCAAACCTGGCACATGATTTGTTATACAATTTGTGTTGATAACCCTTCAGGTATTTACTATCCATCTTTGTGTTGTCAGAAGTGCAAGGTTCTCAGCTTAGCTCAATCCTCTGGATTGTATGGGAAATAACTTACATCGATAGGATAAATGCTGCTCTAAATTATATGAAATGGCAGTTGGCTAATGGAGCGTTGTGCACACATCATGAGAAGACTCATTTTTTACATCTCTTGCAAGAGCCGCCTGCTACATGCAAAGGTTGAGACCGTTGCAGCACCTTACAGGCAAACCTCTGGGACTCATTGCGAGCTCTGAGCAGCTGCTAATGATCTTTGGTGACAGACAGACAGACAGACGCACACACATACACTACACCAACCTAGTAAGCAGCCTTCTGCAGAGCCACACCTTTAGGCCATATAACTCAGTATTATCTACTACAGTAACTAGCAATGATTTTCTAACATTTCAGTCAGGGGTGTTTTCCAATCCCTCTTGAAGATGCTGCAGATGAAATCTCAGGTCTTCTACATTATGAACACTTTTTTAAAAATAAAGCCATCCTGTAACAAGGTACATTGTTAGGCATTCCCCACCCATGGAGATGCTGGCTATGACTAGTGAGGCTTACAGACCAACAACATCTTAAGTAGCACCCCACATCTCAGGGGGAGGGGTCTCATGATGAGAGCGCTGCTTTTAAAAATGTGTGTGTGTGTGTGTGTGTGTGTGTTCCTCACTTGTTAGACCTGGTGGGTTCTTTTTTTAAAAAATTGAATGGCATACTCTGTGCAACTGTGGTTGATGATTAAGGTATCAGGTTTAATGACATCTTTAGGGGTTGCCCCATGTAAATCACCCTTGTAACATCTCCAGGACTCTTCTCCTGTGACATCGCAAGGGACCATCCCTAGGAACCATCTCAGGTTTGGGCCCTGAGGTTTCAGGGCTTGGGATAGTCCTGACCTGACAACCTTAGTCTGGAGGGTTGGATGATTCCTCTGGTTTAGCCAAAGCGTTCTGCAAGTAAGGGTCCATGTCTAGGCCTGCTACCTGTTCCAACAGGATCCAACCAAACAATTGCAGCTGGTTTAACGTGGTTTAAAGTTTTCAGTTGCTGCACAAGGCCAGACCAGCTATTGGGCAGAGTGAAGCCATAATCTTAGGCAGTGGATGCTGCGAGTTAATGTTAGCAATGTTTTAGCTGTTCCTCTCTTCCGCTCCATTGGAGGAGAGTGCTGTCTATGTCATACAATCTGTCCTTGGCTCAGCATGCTGCCTCAGGTACGATGGAGGGCACTCTACCATTGGCAAGGTTGGATTCAGCTACCATCTAGCTGGTTTCTGTTGATGTGGAGTGGGGTGTCAATTCGGGGCCTAGAAGTTGCTGAACTGCAATTCCCAGCAGCCCTTGCCAGCTTGTTGATGGTGAGGAATGCTGGATGTTGCAGCTCAGCAACACCTGGATGGCCATACTTTGTCTACCTGTGCTGCAGACAGAATAGGATGGGAGCACCATCTTCTCCTTGTATTCAGGCAGCAAGCTGTCTTGAGCTGGCCCTGTTGTTGCCTGCACACAAC
Source organism: Gambelia wislizenii (assembly GCA_030847615.1). Taxonomy (NCBI): domain Eukaryota; kingdom Metazoa; phylum Chordata; class Lepidosauria; order Squamata; family Crotaphytidae; genus Gambelia; species Gambelia wislizenii. Next base: position 41,219,610 of record JAUMIR010000007.1, read on the forward strand.
CCCCACACAATACACCATCTCAGACAAAATCCATGGAAATAGAAAAAGTTTCCAAGGCAGAAGTTGGTAGTTGTACCTTCATGCAGAGGTTGTTTGTGACTTTGTTGCTTTGGGGTGGGGAATCTGCACTAGGTTTTATAAGAGGTACTTCAGGTTTTATGAAAACATTTCATGGCAGCTATCCAAGGTGCTGAATCATGTTGTTGTTGTGATGGTGGTGGTGTGCCAGCAAACCTATCATGGGGTTTTCTGGGCAAGATTTATTCAGAGGGGTTTTTGCCTTCCTCTGAGGATGAGAAAATATGACTTGCCCAAGGTTGTTGCTTCCATGTGCTAGGTGAGCATCTACGGCACTCAAACCCTGGTGTCTATTTCCTCCAACTCATTACTACACTGGAGTAAAAAACAGCAACTGTCTTAAGCGCACTGAGCATCCTTACCCCACTAACATCATGCCATTTAATGTACCCCTTTAATCTTTTTTTAAAAATCATTGCCAATTTGCACTTTCAATGGAAGTAATATACAACATTTCTCCCGACAACCTCCAAATCTGAGTTCTAATTCAAGTGAAACCGGAACTTGGACTTGGACTGAATTAACGCCATGTGCCTATTTAGCAAATGCTTTGATTTTTCTAGCCAGCCTCTCCATTGATATGATTAAAATAAAGTTATGACTTCTTTGATTATTTAAAGAGGGAAATGAGTGAGACTGGAAAAGAAGAAAAAAATCTGATAAGGAGCTCACTGGTTGTTTCTGGTGAGAGATTAAACGAGACGTTCTGGAGCTTGCAGTGTGTTTGTGTGTGTGTATGACCCTTTGTTAAAAAGCAGGTTCAATGTAATTGGCTGCCTTTATTGCTGTAAAATTATATATCGCACAGTACTGATTCACTATGTTTGAGAAAGAGTTGCCTAGCAATAGTAACTTCTCCTCCAGGTTTCATGTATTCAGTCTGTGGACTCATTTCAGTAAGTGGTTTAACCCCCACAAACTGTTTTCAGATCTAGGAACTGAGGTCTGTAGCAGTCTGATTTATTTCATTTCATGAAACAGTTTCTATTCTACCTTTTGAATGCATTTGCTGCAGTCAGGGTGGCTGACAGCAATTTAGAAAAACAATGAAATCCAACCAAAAAAACCCGAAACATCAACCAATAGCATTTTTTAAAAAAATACAGAAAACCAAAAGCCAGGCATGTGCAAGAGTGAAAAGCAATCTCAAAAATGCAGGGCTTGCTGTAAAGCAATCTATACCTTATGCAAAGTGCTAAGGAAGAGAGTTCCTGTAAGCATGTGCAGAGTGCTTTCCTAGCACCATTGAGCAACTATAACCAGCTGCACCACACCATATCTAGCCCTGCAGGCAAGTCCTTGATATTAGAGACTGTGCTTTCTTGAAAGGTGGGCACTCTGTCAATCAATCTGTGTTCCTAATTATTCTAACATTCACTCTGGTTTTCATTTTCTCTCACAGATTTATTTAATTCACTCACAGTGTAATCTGATTCACGCCTGAGTGTGTCCCAGGTAAGTAGGATTGCAGCATTATTTTATTTGGATATCCTGCCAAGCACAACCCTTCAGAGGCCTTGGGGCAGCTCATGACATTGTTAAAAAAAAAAAGTAATTTTTAAAAATGTCACCTCCCCCGCACATCAGTACCAATGTAGAATTATGTATTATGTGGTGCTATGTGTAGTTCAGTACGCCAAGAGAAGAGGGTAAGAGCCCCAGTTTAGCCAACCCTCCTATTTTTTTTTTCTTCCATTAGATTTCTACCCCTTCCACTGGCTGCATGGTAGTGATGTCTCAGGGCTTCCACGTCAGTGGAAAGGTGAGTCCTCCCTGAATTTTAGTCTAAACTTTAAAGGATCTAAAGTCCTCAACCTACTAGAGTTCTGCACTTTGGCTAGCTCCTGTAAAGTTCAGACTAAATGCTGGAGCAGATTCCCCCTCCCTCCACTGAGTGATCAGCTGCTACAAGCCAATAGAAAAAAACCTGCCTAGCTTGTTGCCTTCTTCAGAAGAACAATAAAGACACCTCAGGATGCTTCACCTTCCAATTGTAGATGTAAAAGTGGCAGTATGTTGGCATGCCACAACACATTCTTCTTCCACACTCTGCTTGACAGTGGCATTGCTATAGATTCTGAGGTGTGCAGTGAAGCTGACGCACCACTCAGCTGCCACCTCAGATTTGATCTCCTGTAGTTATTCCGGTGGTTGCTCTTCATTACCTCTAATGACCCCTCTGAGTCAAATACAGTGGAAAGACCAAAAGAGAAGATGGAAGGATCTGGAGCTTGATAAATGCATTGTGTGAGCACAACAAGGCAAACCCACAAAAACAATCTCAATCACAGTTGTGTTTTGGAAGGACTGTTGGGATGTAGGAAGCAGCCTGCTCTCAGGGCAAAGCAGGGGTGGCCAATGGCTTTTCCATCAGCGGTGTGGCGAAATGGCTGGGAGATTTATTTCCTACTTTAAAAGAACTCTCCAAAGTGCTGAATCTGTTTGGGGGGAAGGAGGAGGTATGGTTCAGCACCTTGGAGAACTCCTATAGAGTAGGAATTAAAACCCAGAATGGTTTGATGCATTCCTTCCATGGAAGCCATCACTTGCCATTGGATCAGACCAGTGGCCAATCCAAGCCACCATTGCCTGCTCCAGAGATGGGCAAAGAGTGCCCCCCAGGCACCCTAGGATTTACTTCCTCCCCATTTTTGCCCCCTCAGATATCCACCAAACATCCACTGGGTGTGAATGAGAGGCAACTTTGCCACATTTTTGTCCCCCTTGGGCCATTTTAAGCCTAGGGCAGCCTTTTTCTAAAACAGGAAATGAACTAAAAGTGACCTCCAGGTCACTTCTTGTTGTAAAAGAGGCCTCTCCTGGACCTAAAATGGCCCAGAAACAAGGTCTCCCAGGGGGCCAACATGGCTCCTTAACCCCCAAGAATTGACCACCCTGGCCTACGCTGACTGGCAGTAGCAACCCAAGGTCTCTGGCAGAGGTCATTTCCCCCCACCTGCTCCAAGATCCTTTAAACTAGAAATGAAGCTCAGGAAAATGTGCATAGGAAGTGTCCACTCCTACACTGAGTGACTGGGCCTTATTATGTTAGGTTGGCTCATTGGCAGAGACTACCATCACTCTAAGCTTGTGTATGGCTGGTGGTTACAATGACTGAATGCAGCTTGCTCGGTGGTTTAGTCAGTGCCTGGCAACTCATCTCAGGGTTTATGACCAGGCTGGGCAAGGTATAGCCTTAGGGCTGTATGAGGGCCCACAAGGCTTTGTTTGTGGCCCTCTACTCTTTCAGAGTCCCAGCAACACTCTTTTTCCAACTGCCACTCATTTTTACCCATTTTACAAAACCAGAAGTGCACTTCTAGCTACTTCTTTTTCAGGGGCATTTCTAGCAGTCCAGGCTAGCTCCAGAGGGTCCCAGGGGACAGAACATTGGCCCTTGGACTCAGTTCACTACTTGGATCTATGATTGAGGCTGTCGGAATATTTCATTCTACTGGACTTAATTTGGCAAGTTGCTTTTCAACCATTCAAGCCAACATTCCAGTAGAAAAAGAGTAGGAAAGTAAAGCCAACAATCCCTCTGCTGAACTTAACAAGCCTTTTAAAAGATAATAAATTCAACCTGCATATTTTCCCATTTATGAACACATACATTTGTACCCCTGTGGGAAGCTTAGTGAGTTTGGGCTGAGCTTGAATCATGTGCTTTGGCTTGAACTTGCATGGGCAAATAGGGCAAACCCACAGTTCATCCATTGTGGCTTGTGGCATCTGTATCTGTGGGGTGGTGGTGATGGACACATTCTGGGTTTTAGTCCTAATTTTAAAGGTGTTTATCAAGTTGGTGTACTTATTTTAAGAGTTAAAATGTTCAGACTAAAACTAGGAGAAGGTTCACTGCCCCAGTGACACAGAAGATAGCAGACTGTACAATTTGCTCTATGTTTTTCTGAAGACTGTGGCTTGTTCCAGAAATGATACTGAGCAGCAGAGTTCTTTCTTCAAATGGCATGTATGTGTGCGTGTGTGGGTTTTTGATTGTGTTTAGTACAAAGCAGCCTCAGAGGAGGCTTAGGCTGGGAAAGTCAGGTCAATAAGCCAACTGTTTTGCTTTTGTCTTTGTAAACCTTACTTTCAACTGGCATTCTTCCTGAAACCAGAATGGTGTGCCTGAATAAACAGCAATCAGCTCCAGCTTGGGGGGTGATATTTTAGGAGAGGGAAGATAGCTGTGGAATGTTGGGAATTATGGGAGCTGCAATCCCACACATTTGTTGGACACCACGTTGGAGAAATTGCTACACTTCTAAGAGGGAGATCAAAGCAGATGCCTAAGGTGGCAGATTTTGTCTTTATTAATTTAATTAATTTATTTATACCCCGCTCTTCAGCCACAAGGCTATCAGAGTGGCTTACAAATTGTTTTAAGCAATAGCAATTTACACAGCTACACTGCATTAAGTAGTTTCCAACGTGTGTTAGCTAATTGCCCCCCACAAGCCGGGTACTCATTTTACCGACCAACGAAAGGATGGAAGGCTGAGTCAACCTTGGAGCCCGCTGGAATCGAACTTGCAACGTGGTGACTTGCAGTACTGGCATTTAACCACTGCGCCACCAGGGCTCCATTGTCTGTCCTAAAAAGATCACAATTGGCTACCGGTAGTTCTTTAATTTATGATTGTAGTTATTCTGCCACGAAGAGAAAGAAGTGCCAGGAAGAAGCAAAAGGATCTCTCTTGGGTGCCCAAATATCTTGGTTACCCTAGGGTACTGTGCACTGTAGAGCCAGGGTGGTGTAGTGGTCTGAGTATTGGACTAGGACTCTGGAAGACTCGGGTTCAAATCCCCCCTCAGCCATGGAAATCCACCTGGTGACCTTGGGAAAGTCTCAGCCTCAGAGACAGGCAATGGCAAACCTTCTCTGAACAATCTTGCCAAGAAAACCCCATGATAGTTTCACCTTAAGGTCACCATAAGTCAGAAATGCCTTGAAGGCACACAACAGCAACAACTGTGCACCTTGACTTTGGGAATGTGAGGCATATGGTGGCTGGGTGTCCTATTTTACAGGGGAGAGCCCTCTTTTTAAGGGCTTCTAAAGGACAATCCTCATTTGGAAGGCATCCTCTCTTTGAAGGCTGTCCAGTCCAAGTATGACATAAAGATACATAAGCATAAGGAGGGAGATTGGGGCACTTAAAGTCTACTGCTCTATCCAAAAAATGAAGTTAATATTGACTATGGAGGAGCTGAAAACAGCCTCATAGAGAGTGGGTCAAGATTTGTCTCCCCTATTATGGATCTAAGTTCAGTATGTGTGCCACTGACAAATCAACTAGAGCAGTGGCTCTTAACCTTTTCTTGACCAGGGACTCCCTTTAAATATCTTTTGTTGCCGCTGCCCCCCAAGACTTAACTCAAGATTTAAAACCCCAACAACAACAACACATAATAATAATAATAATAATAATAATAATACATTAACCCTTCCCTCAAAGGCACTGGAAGGGGAGGGAAGACTTTTCTCCTGCTTCTTCATGCAAATTTGTGGCTGGAGCAGATTGAATGGCAATGAGCAGGCCAAGTCAGCCAGCTACCCTTTGCGTTGGCTTTTGTCAAGTGGGCTGAGCTGTCTTCAAGCCTTCACAGACCCCTTTTGAGGACATTGTGAGTCTGTGGACCACCAGTTAATAACCACTAAACTAGAGCTTTGGAATACAGTATGATCCTCATATCTGCAGGACTGGTTTCACTTACCTGAGTCTGGAAATATATGTTACCCCTAGGAATTTTCTGTGTCCCCCAGCATTATTTTATGGTATGCCTCCACCAGAAGTTGACCATAGAGTTGTGGTGGAGGACCTAGAAAAAACTAGAGTGGTGTTCTTTCTAGGAATGTTTAGGTCCTCCAGCGTGACCATATGTATTCTTGGGCTGGAAGTAATTCATTTCAGTAGGGTTTGCTATTATCCATGGTTTGCACTTCCATGGGAAGTCCAAGAATGTGTTCCCCACAGATATGGGGGTCGTACCTTTGAATATCTTGAATCATGATTTGAAATTGGAAAGGAGATCTGTGAGCAGTGTAAAGAAAGGGGATTGGGCCTGAAGTAAGTATGCTAGGCAGAAAATATTTAAGATGGTGATAGCTGACTGTCCTAATCCAATGAATGGATGCATCCTGTCACTTTCTCTCACCATTTTGAGAGGGACTGCATAGGAAAACAGAGCATTTGGGGTTAGTATGGATTCTGGGGTACTTTTGGGGGTGGGTGGGGTATTTTTGTATACTTTCACATGTTTGTGTGGAGCTTTGTTGCACCCCAAACACCATTTTTTTTTAAAAAAATTGGAAGGTTGGTGGCATTGGGGGACTGGTGGGGCTTTCAGGGGCTACAGAAGTGGGGGTTAGGGGTGGCAGGTGGCCCATGGTCCATACTATGCCCATCCCTGGGGTAAATTGATGCTTCACAAGCCTGATGTGGGATCTCAGCCAATATCTCTCAGGTTGGCCCTGGCTGTGATAAAAAGACATATGATAGCCCAATGGACTTGTACAGATACTGACAGCTTTGCAGACCAGCCTCAGGGTGGGAAGAAATGGTGGGGGGTCAGCTAATTTGGTGGGCCTGAATTAAACCTGAAGCCAAGGGAGGAAAAGGCTATGAATCTCGTTCTCAGATGGCTGGAGAGGAGATGCCAGGTTGTTTACACTGAAAACGAGAGGTGAAATGATAGGATATTATGCTTGCAGTTTACGGGCAATTAAATTTAAATACTGTACTCGACTGGCATGGGTCTGTTAAACAGGCTGCTTTGCTATCTGCACTGGTTGAGGGGGAGGCAGCCACCATGACAGGGGAGAGAGTCCCCAAGGGATTAATGATCCCGCATAGCAAAATAGGTGGAGAGTGGAGTTTAAAAGAAAGCAAGAAAAGGTGGCTTTATTATTTTTTATTAGGTCTTAAATAATTAATAGGCAATCCGCGCTCTGGCGGCAGCTGAACGGCGGCGTACTGCTGGCACAGTGCTGTGATGCGCACAGGCCCCGGAGCCCACGAAAACTGTGACACAGCCCTCTGGGTTGCCTAGCAACCAGCACAGGCCTAGAAATGCATTCGGCCTTATCGCAAGGACGTGTTGAAGCAATTAATATAGCTCATTGCCTATAGCCAGAGCTGGAGAATGGGTGCTTTGGAAAAGAAGAAAAGAAGAAGTCAAGTTTTGGGTTAACCCAAACTCTGCACCAAGAAAAGGGGCAAAAACCCACCTGAATTCTAAGACCAATCTCAGTCGAGCAAATTAAAGATTTGTGTGCCTTTAATTTTGCATCATTGGGGTTCATAGTTTGGAGAGGTACTTATAAGTACCTACTAAGGAGCTCTGTTGTCTTCCTCTGAATTCCAGCACTATGGTTCTTTAGCAGAGTGTTCTAAGTCCCTCGCCAAACTACATATTCCAGGATTCTGTAGGCTGGAGCCATGAGAGATAAAGTAGTATTGAACTGCTATGGTTATGCAGTCTAGATACACCCTTGGTGAGATAATTTTAGCACTATGGAAATTAAAATTTAATACATTCCACGGGATTCAAAATAGATGACTGGAGTGGTGCTTCCTCCAAACCTAGTCCTTCCTACCAGATTTGTTGTACTACAACTCTCATAATCCACAGCCACCACAGTTTGATGTGGGGTTATGGGAGTACTGCTCTAATCCACTGGGAGAGTGCCAGGTTTGGAAGACAGTGGAACTGGAGGAGTAAAACCATAAAGCCATCCCTACCATATCTTCCAAATGTCCTGATTTGACAGGTACAGTCCCAACTAATCCTCTGTCCTCCCACTTTTGGGGCTGCTGTTAAAATGTCCCAGTTTCTCTCTCTTCCTCCAATTTCCCCCCTTTCTCCCCAACTTACTCCAATTGCTGCAAACTAAGTTCAAAGTGTAAAAATAATTTGCACTCAATTAACTCAGCAGGGGGAGAAAAGGGGACAGAACCCATCTTTTCCCAGTAGGCTCCAGCAAAAGCAAACTGCCACAGCCTTTCCCAGCTTGTGTGTTTTCCCACATTAATAACTTTTGCCATGCTGACCACACTCAGATGTTGCTTGGCCACACATGTCCTGGTTTTCATCTGTGAAATGCTGGAAGGTATGACATAAGACAAATAGAAACCGGGTTTCCCACCCTACTTTGTCAGGAAAAAATTGCAGAAGGAAGTGACTTCAGACTCAATGCTGGCAAGAGAGGGAAGAGGTCTGTTGGACCATGCAGAAGTCAATCTTGGTTAATTCAAGGTATGAAGCCATTATTGTGAAACCACAGGCTGCAGTGTTTTCTCTCCTTTTGCCCGTCTGATCTCTGGCGTGGCCATCTGCAGAGGGTTGCCTCAATGGGCTCATCAGGTGAAGCTGAGCAGTAATGAGGCTGTCTCAAGAAGCATCTGTGCAAAAGAGTAACTTTCTGTCTGGCAGCCCAGGAAAATATTTGTCTTTTGCAGGGTTTTAGCTGGTTTTAGCTTGTTGCTCAGCCTCCATCTGAATTGCTGTAGGTCCCTGGGATGCGGCGGGGATAGCCAAATGCTGCAGACTGCGGCTCTCATTAGCATCTTAGTATTCAAGTAGATGGTTGCAACGGTTGGGGATTTAAGGCATTAGATGTACAGTCGTGTTTTCTGTTGACCTGTAACCCACTCTGGGAGCCTTTCCAGCCAAAAGAATGGAGGAAAATGCTAATGCTAATGATAATGATGATGGCAATATTACAGAAACTGGAGTTTAGTCTAATTTTCAGAGATGGAGGCCTGCGTCCTGTTGGTTAGTCTTGACTTGAGTAGATCTATTGAAACAAAGTTTGCCAGTTCAGAACTGTGCCAGGCCCTGAAGTTTCTGGGCCCAAACCTGAGACTTAGGAATGCCCCCCTAATGATCTCATTAAGCATACTTATGAATTAAGTACCAACCATACCTGTTCACAGATTGTCGTTCACACACACACACACACACACACATGGCAGGAAGGGGAGAGAGAGAGGGAGAGAGAGAGAGAACATATTTTTTTCCTGTTTGGAAATTAAGACAGAAATCTTGGCCAAAGGGACTCTTCCTAGATCAAGAGGAAATGAGAGGCTTTGAGAATAATTGGGAGAAAGAAGTTGGAGCATAAGTTTTTGTAGACTTAAGTCTCCTTACTCAGATGCATGGAGTGAACTAGCACCTAGGAACAGACCATATCAAGAATAGCCATAGAAATGCAAAACTTGTGGGTATGGTGATGAGGTGACAAGTTCAGCTTTAAGATGGTTGTTGAGGGACAAAGGCAGGAGGAAAGGTGTTAAAACCAAGGTGGATGGATGACCAGATGAATGGCGGAGGGAGTTATTGGAATGTAGTGTGATGCTGGCTGGGAACTAGGAAGGAGATGTGATAAACTGGCTAAGAGTGCCCTCATGAGGCTGGGGTGTTAAATGGTGTTATAATATACCAGGAATGCCAGGTATATTATAACATTCCAGGAAACAATTGTCTCTATTCAGCCCACCATTGATGGAACACCCCTCTAGGCATTTGGAAGTCCTCCAGCATGACTCTATGGTCAACTTCCACCAGAAAATGACCATAGAATTGTGCTGGAGGACCTAGAAAATGCCTAGAGAGAACATATTTTTTTGTATGTGGGTAAGTGAAACTGTAAGTACCAGACCTGCAGATATGGGGTCATACTGTAGATTACATTTGCATGTCAACCACTGGAGCTGGGGTTGAGTGTAAAAGGCATACAAAAGCTATTTCAATGTTCAAGCTACCACAACAGCATGTGCCGGATATAGAACTGAGAACTCTATATCTATATGGGGGTCCTGGGAGTCTAATAACCATCTGAAGTGTTCCATTATTTCCACACCAGTTTAAAAATAGACTTGAAGTATATAACATCTGGATTTGGAAATGATAAACTTTGGGCAATTGGTGGGTTTTTCATGGAAAGGAGCTGCTATACTTTTAAAAAACAGATCTCCATCTATATTGCAATTAATTCAATTCCATTTAAATAGCATAACTTGTTTAATTGTGTTTTAATACTGCAAATATCTGTGTTATAATTGTATATATATATATTTATCCCAGATACTTTTTTTCCCTTTTTTGGAGGGGTGTTGAATAAACTATTTTCATTCTGAATTTCATTGTATTTTCTGAAACTGGGTGGTGGTGATGAACTGTCTGACAGAGTAGTTGTCACTACGGCCTGAAAATGTTACTTTTCTGGACTTCAACTTGCAAAACACTCTAGACACGATGGCCCACAGGTTCTAGGAGCTGTAGTTTACCAAAATAATGGCAAGGAACCTATTAGTGATTCATGCATGTGTAAGTTTTCCTACAGAAGTGGTTGGATATTTTGGTCTGATGCAGAAGTCTGTATTTGGTTGAAGGTTGTGGAAGCAGAGTTGTGGATGAGATGCCACTGTGCACTGAGCATGAAGATGCTCATTGCACACTACATAGGTAAATGTGCACTATCCTTTGCAATCAGGCATTTCACATTTATTTGCACATTCAGTTCCACATTGCTGCAATTCACGAAGGCACACAATTATCATATAACTCCATAAGAGTCTGGATGGTTATCTGTCGGGAATGATTTGACTGTGTTTTTCTACATGGCAGGGGGTTGGACTGGGTGGCCCTTGTGGTCTCTTCCAACTCTATGATTCTATGATAAGGGTAACATTATGCTCTGTCTCCTAGATGTAGGGTCTCGGCCAACGTCTCCAAGTTTGGGTTGACATTTAGAGACAAAAGATGCATGAGCTCATATAGTAGCATCATGTGGATTTGGAAGACCCTCACCTCTCTGCTCATTATGTGAGCACAACCAAGCCCCAAGCCCACCTTTCTTCCATGAAAGAAGTAAGTTTAAAGCAAATAAGATTTACTCCTAGAAGGGACCCAGTACTTACCTCTGGTACCCCTTTCCTTCCACCTGCAGACACTCCTTCTCTCAAAGGGTTAAAATCACTTGCTGCAATTAGTTCTTAATTGTTAGCAGCTGTGCCCATTATCAGTTTAATGCCTAATTAATTGCTGCAATTAATGCCACTTTGCTTTGCTTACACCCATCTTAAGGAGTATTTGCAGGGCAATTTTGTTGGAAGTTATATGTTAATTAATTTGCTACCATTTTCCCCCACCCAGGTTTTAATTATCTTAAATTCACTGGTATTTCCCTACTGCAAGCATTTACATAGGCAGGGGTCAATTAAGCCTGCACTGACCTCTGAACCATTTGGCTGGTGTGGCAAAGCAAAACATACCCTCCCCCTTGATAAGCTGTTGAGTTTATTGATTCTGCTCAGAAGACAGCAACCATGTGGCATGACAACCTATTATCAGTCCATTCAGGGCTAAGAACAGCTGAATGTAGCAGGGAGGTGAGGCTTAAAGAGCCAGTATGAGATTAATAGCTTCTTACTTTCTCCCAGATTCCCAAGAGCAGTTCTGTATCTAATTCTTTTCTTTTTCTTTTTAGCAAACACTTTCTTTAAATGCTACTTTTTTACAGGATAGTCATCGAGGTGGTACCTCTCCATGACTGTATAAGCATCTAGGACAATAGAAGAGTAAGTCTGCCTGTGGTAGCCATAAAACTTTGGTACATCATGCTTGATGCTTCAAGATTTGCAAGAGGTTTTTTGGTTGTAATCCAAGCTAGCAGTGTGGAGTCTAGAGTTGAAATTGCAAACAGGGGGGTTTCTAGAAGCAGAATGGGAGCAGGCATACCTCATTAGGTAACTGTGGTAGATACCTCAATTTGACAGTGGCCCAAATTCTGTTAATGGCACATATGCATGTATCTCTTAGGGACCATCTATACTGTGAAAATACTCCTCGCTGAATGCAAGGAGAAGGCTGTCTGTCCTAATGGGATCCTGTGGTGTGTCAATGTATTCAGAAGGGTGGGAGGAAAGGCCAAAAACTTCATGAGAAAAACCTTAGCAGCTTTACCTGTATTTTTTGAAAGATTGCAAGGGGTGTGTACATCCCTTCTTGTTAGGACAGCGATTTGATCAGAATTGCTATCCCACAGTAAAGGAAGCACACCCCTGATTGGGTGGACAAGTGTGGGTGCGGGGCTTGCTGATGCTGGGATTGGGGAAGGTAGGAGGTTGGCTGCCATCCTCTCCCCCTTCCCCTGTTCCCCTGATAATACACAAATAAAGGATGGGTGACATCTGGCTTGAAAAAGGATCTAGGGATCTTAGTAGATCACAAGCTAAACATGAGCCAACAGTGTGAAGTGGCAATCAAAAATATCTGAAGGGATGTTATGTAGATGATGGAGTGAATGTGTTTTCAGCTGCTCCAGAGAGCAGAACATGAAGCAATGGATTCAAACAACAAGAAAAGAGAATCCACATAAACATTAGGAAGATCTTCATGACATGAAGAGCTGTTTGACAGTGGAATAGTCTGCCTCAGAGGGTTGTGGACTTTCCTTCTTTTAAGATATTTGGACAGAGGTTGCATGGACGTCTTTCAGCAGTGCTTTAGTGCTGTATTCCCACATACCAGGGCTTGAACCAGATTGCCCCTGCAGTCCCTCTCAACTATAAGATTCTAAGTACCTGCTGAATTTCTGTACAGGTGAGATCTACGGTATTTTAGCTCCAGTGTAGCTATGCAAGGGTTGGAAAGAACGTCCACTGTTACTCATTTCCCAGGCAGAAAAGAATAACTGGAAGAATATTTTGGAAAGAATAACACTGAAGCAAAATTTCTGCACAGTTTTTTCACTGGTATCCAGACATCCAGGGGATTGTTCTACACAGAAACACATGTAGTTTTCCTGTGCAAAAAAACAGAAAACAAACACACACACACTTGTTTGATGGCTCAAACCCCACCTTTTTTGTGCAGAACCCCCCCCCCCATGTGTTTCTGTGAAGAATAATCACCTGGAACATTTTAGGATGTGTGAATATGGGGAGAATAATGCACAGAAATTTTCATATTCTCATGCAGTGGGGAAAAATATTGCAATTATTTGTCCTTGCATTCTAGAAAGAATTAATCCCTAAATGATGCTAACATCATTGAATGCTATGCCACAGGATCTCAGCTCTAGCATTTTCTCGAAAGAGGACTGACACACATGATCTCTTTCTCCAGGATTCCTGGAGCTCTCTGTTTTCCAGTCTTTGATTGTAGCTCCTGAAGTGACCATCCCATGCAGCTCAACTTCATTTGGGAGGACATCCAGTGATTTGATGATGCCTCCAACACAGAGAAGCCTATTTTGATTTGGTCCTGGGCCAAATGTGTGTTGAATTCTGTTGAGATGCATGTTCATTACGATGCTTGACTGCACCATGTGTCAGTTTTGGTCTTAACCCTCCTGGTTGTAGATGATGAGTTCATGGGGAAAGAGGGGCCAAATCGAGACAGGATAACAACATTTTGCAGTTCTTTTTTAAAAAAATTCTTCCAGTAATGATACAGCAGAAGGGTTCTACTTGTTTTTCTTTTTTCAAACAAAACCAAACCAAAAAACACTAATCCAGCCAGAATGCTGTGGCACATTGCGAATGTTCTCCTAACAGATGGAGTTTTATCCATAGCTGAAATTTTTCAGTCTATGTGAGAAAAGAGTTTTAGAACTAAACATTCATTTGAAGCTGCATGGAGTTATCCTCCTGCCAAATGCATCTAGTTTAGATTTGTGAAACACCAGCTCTCACCCCATCAAGGCCAGAAGTGGGGGGAGATGTCAAAGGTCCCTTTTGTGAAACATGTTCCCCTTTTATGGGGTTCCCAGATTTTAGACTCTGGTCCTTGAGTCTCACAGTATGGTTCCTCTTCTTTGGTACCCAGGGGAATGAGTCTCAGGGCAAGGGTGCTGCCTTGGAAGGTGTGTATGGGTGTGATATGGGACATCATTGCTCTCTGTCTCCATGGTTCCCAATGAGGCACAACCAAGACTTCTACTTCACAAGCATTTATTGGTTTGAAATCATTACACAGATCAAAGGTTCAGTCCTCCCACCCTTCATTCATTCAGGGGGTCAGGATGGGGAATAAGCCTTCCAAACTCTCCCCCTGAAGGTCTAGGAGCCTTCAAGTTGCACCAGGATTAGCGGTCTGAAGGAGGGTAAGGCTGTGTACAATCAGGGTCCTCGAGGCTGTTCTGACATCTCAGCATGTTCAAGCTTATGGGGACAGTGAATCTGTGTGGATCTGGGGCCAAGAGAACCACTCACAACACCTGAAGTAGCGTGTTAGGGGTTTTTAGGGTTGGTAGGAACAACTCCCTTACCAATTGGACTGCAGAGTCTGTGAACGGCAGGCAGTGGGCCCCTTCTAGTACAGGCTGGAGTCTTCCTCTGCTCTCTAGAACTCCTCGGGAGGGTGAAGGAGCTAGGCAAGCTGGGCCTGATGAAGTTAGGAGCCAAATCCTGGGGGGCAGCTGGCTGAAGAGCCCTCCCTTGACGTCTCCCCTCTCCCCCTGAGAAAGCCTTTTCCTCCTGGGTGGGTTTCTGGCTCTCCCTTCTTCCTCTACCTCCTTCTGTAGCAGTATTTCTTCCAAGGCTGGGACAAATCCAACACACTCTCCACACTCTGACTGTTCCCTCCCTGTCCCTCGCCATAGCCGCAGCTTTTATACCTGTGTTGCTCCACCTTTCTTGATGCTGTGTCTCTGGCAATTCCCTGTTGGCAAGAGACTGATCCACTGCCCAGCTGCCAGACTTCTCCTCTCCACTGCTAAGCACAGAAGCCATCAGCTTCCCCAATCTGACCAAAGCAACAGGAAGGGTGGTGGTGGTGGTAGTGCTCCCTGATGCCTCTCACAGTATTTCTCATTTCTTATACTTGACATTTGGCTATTTTGTTTGCATTGCATACATGTGTAACTGGGATTAATTTACAGACAATGTAAATTAAAGTGCAGAGAGCAAAAGGTCAGTTAACATCCTGCTCCACTTTAAATAAAGGACACTGAGTTAAAGAGGTCAGCTGCACAAACTAACTGCTGGCTATAAAGTAACTCAGCCCAGGCCAATCCAGTGCTGTAGAACAACAGCTCTTAAACTTCTGTACCTGTCTGACATTTCTGGCTTCCTGACTCTCTGGCATGTACTAATCCTTCTGGCAATTCCCCTCTGGGCTTTGGACTCTGCTCAGGTCTGCTTTCTCCCTTTGAACCCATGCCACTTGGACCATGCTTCTGTTTGCAACCCTGTGTAAATCTTTGGACTGGCCTGGATTTCCCTCTGCCAGTTCTTGAGGACTATAGGGGTGCTCACCTGGGCTCTTGCCAGCTTTAAACAGGACAATGCCTCTTTTGTATGCAGAAGGTCCCAGGCTGAATCCCTGGCTATTCCAATTACAGGGATCCAGCAGGAAGTGATGAGATGCTTAGAGTTACACGTTACAGATAGACTAGTCATTCCAGCCAAGTTTATAAAATAAATATAAGCCCTAATGCAACTAGTTAGACAGTTTCCTAATTTACTCATGAGGGTGCAGTCCAGAAGTGCTGGATGTTCATAGGGGATGGGAGTCTACGCCTGTCATCCCAGCCTTTACCAAGTGTCCCCTCTCTCTTTGTTTCTCCATCTTTGTTCTTCTCCTTGTCTTCTGGTCCAAGGCAGTATTTATCACCTTTTCAGAGAAGCATCTTGAAGTTCCCTCCAGGTGGTCATCTCCTTGGTCAGCTATCTCCTGACACTGACCCCCATAAACGATAACTTAACCTAGTACATCCTTAACCCTTTGTGTACTTGGTTGGCTGTGCTTTCCAGACAATGGGAGAACCCATTATCACAGAGTCCCTGACAAAAACAGCCCTGGGGGGGTGCACATAGCCAACTGGCTATGCTTCCCCCATGCCTTGCACAGGTAGTATTGACCCTGATGGACCAATGACCTGATTTCATAGAAGGCAGCTTTAGATGTTGAGGATTGATCATGGACACAATTCTGCAGGAAAATCTCATTAATATAACTGACAGCACTGGGAAGGGCAAAGAGAGTTTTTTTTAAAAAAGGAGACAAGAGAAGGAAGGGGAAGAGGCCAACGTTTTTCTCTGAACATTTGCTGCTTCCACCTTTCTTTAAATATGAGAGGCAGGGTTTCTTCCCTAGTTCATAAATCAGGTTAAAGCTGAGAGACCCTGAACACCAGTTTTTTTTAATCCTATTGAAATCAAGGCAGACCGGAGAGGGAGGGAGGCTCTCTCAGTTTGATAAGAATTCTGGTCCACTCCGGCTTGCCTGCAGGATGCTTTTTCAGTCCTGTGGAGGGGTTGCTCATTTTCCCCAGAAAAAGACCCCCCCTCACATTTATTACAGGAAGGCTGGGCTCCTTGCTTACAAAAGGGATAATGTGCCTCACTAAATCAGGCAGTGAAATGTATCTCTTCAGACACATTGAACCATACCGGGACTTGTAATTGCTTGCTTGTGCTCTCCTAGCTCTGTTTACTTTCAAATCCAGGCCTGTGGAGAGAGACCTCCCTTTTGCTAAATAGCCGCGCATTAAAAAGCACTGCCAGGCTGCTCCCTCCCTCAATTTCCTAAGGAGCTTTGGCAATTGGAAAAGTCAGTGATGTGAGACCTGGAGCATGGCGGTACTGGTAGTGGAATGGTTGCAGAGAAGGGAGCTAATTCCCCATCCAGCAAAATGCAGCCTTGCTCAAAAATGAAGTGGTCAATATATCTGAATGGGCAGCTCCAAGCATCATCACATCATGGGGATGGGACATTCCACCAATTGTGCTCTGCAAAAAAAGGTTCTCTGTCTAGACTTGGTGTAATTCAGGGATGGGCAACTGTGGAGGGATAGCAATATTTGCCCCATGCCCCCTGGCAGGATTCACCAGCACACCAAAGACCAAAGAGCTCCTCCATTTTTTTTCTGGGTGATCTCCCCCCCACCATTGCCCAAAACTGTTTGCCCCCTCCCATCCTCAGCCCTCTAGATACCTTGAAATGCACCTCCCAGAAACTGGGAAAAAACGGACAAAAACTGACTGAAATAGAAAGAGGAAATTAGTAATGTCACTTTTGAATTTGAAATGATGTCACTTCTGATTTTGAAGAGCCATTTTTGGGCAAAGAAAAGAAGATCACATGGGAAAATTTAAATTTTGGGGGAGGACTGGGGTTTTGGGGGGCTTCAGGGGCCACACTTTGGGCCCCTGTGGACCACACGTTGCCTATCCCTGATGTAGTTGGATGAGACACATCTGCTAGCCAAGACAAGATTGTGTAGTGTATATCTCTGCACGGGGAGGTACACATTAATTGTGTTACACAGCCCTTGTACACAATGGAACCAAGGCACCAAATGTGCAACCCAATGTGCCCATGCACATTATTGTGCGAGGCACATCTGCATGTGAAATTGCATGTGCACAACCGAGTTTTGACAATCTTGAACTGAATGCAGGTGTTCCACATCAGATAAAAACTGTCCTTGTGGATGATGGGGGGGGGTGTCTTACAAATGAATAAGGCACCAACAATGTTCCAGTCCATATGTCACTGGTCCTGAACCAATCGCACCAGCTTCTAGTTTGTTTCTGTGCTCAATTCAAGGTGGTTTTTTAAAAAAATCTATACAGCTCCACACAGCTTGGGGCTAGAATATAAGTTGCAGGTAGTCTTCCCATGTGTGAATCTGCCTGGAAGTTGAGATATTTGCTGGAGGTAACGTTGTCTGTGTCCCACTACCCTAAGAGCCTAATTAGGGCCAAATCCACACTACACAATTAATCCAGTTTGAAACTGGATTATTTGCCATGGCTCCTTTCTATGGAAAACTGGGATTTGTAGTTTGGTAAGGCACCAGCACTCTTTGGCAGAAAAGGCTAAAGATGTTGTAAAACAACACATCCCAGATTCCATAGGAAGGAGCCATAGCAAATAATTCAACTTCAAACTGGATTATTTGTGTAGTGTGGATTTGGCCATAGGGACTTATGCTATATGAGGCATTTTTGAAGCTGCACCTCAACTGTGGAATTTCCTGTTAAAATAATTCAAGTAGACTCCAGCCCAGGTGAACATCCTAGGTGTGGTTAAAACTGAAATTTGGCATTCGCCCTTTTGTGTGTGCACATTTTAAAAAATAGATTAGAATTTTTAAAAAAAAACTGTTTTAAAAGAATGTTCTGTTGTCTATGTTATAAACAATAAGGCCAGACTCCTGCTGGTATTGTATACCTGTGTAAGTTCTCTTTTACCCACAGTTGTATTTTTTGGTTCTTCCACAATGGACTTATTCAGCTCATGGCTACATAACCAGCATTCCACAAGTGTAGCCATTTTTTGTGGGCCTCAGCCCTATTGTTAATCCTGATTAGAGTCGAGCCATTACGTCAATTTGATTGTTCTACATGGTGACTCACTATTCAATGATTGGTTGAATGGGTCTACTTTACTTCAGAGTAGCCAACAGGGTTCCAGTTATGCAGTTGCACATTCTTGGATGGTGTGTAACTATTTGTCAATGCCTTCAGTGTATCTCTTGATTCACAGGGATGCAGAAACAATGGCTGGGCATTCCCCATTGCACAATGGAACAAGAACCAACAGCACTGGAAGATATGCAGTCGGTTCTAAAATTTTGGTATCCATTGTGTTCTCTAAGGCTGCACAGTCACTGAAAAGATTGGTAAAATAAGACTCCCATATATGTGGTGGTATGTTACATTACGGTGGTCCCCCTCCATTTCCCAGTGTGCCTGTCACTATTTCCCAAAATTGCTTGGTGTTATTATGAAATACTGAGTCTAATAGCGCAGACCATTGTCTACAGCACACTCTTTTTTCTTCTTGCTATGTTCACTTTATATTGTTTTTTAATTTCAAAATGGCTCTTGGGGAGCGTTCTGGAATCATTGCACCTATATTTGCAATATATGAGACCTAGCTGTTTCCTATTTTCCTGGCATTCTTTGTCCAGCCCTGTGGCCACCTTTTTACTTCTAAGGTTCTCCCTACTCCTCTCCAAACTCCTTACTTTTGTAGCTATTGTGATACAAATTTGGATGTATTTCTGTAATGCCTCCTCTGGATTTTTTGTCTTAATCATAGCCTTCTTAAGCTCTTCATTTGAGGCAGATTTTACTAGGCTTGCCATCCCACATCCTCTGTTTATAGACCATTTCAACCTCCCTTTTCTTATCATCCTACTATTATCCCTGAGCTCTTTTTGGGCCGATAAATGTTTCTCTTTTGGGGTGCTAAGTTTAAGCGCTATAGGCAAATTCAGCAGAAGGGTGGCACAGTGTGGCCACCACAGAACTATGTGAGTGTGTATTTACACCTTACAAGCATGATGTAGGATCTAAGGACTTTTTCGAATGCATGAAATATACCGCAAGCAGCCTCGTCGCGTTGCGAGGCTGCTGCACTGCAGAGCGTCCGTTTCGTATGACGCTCTCCCCTGCCGGTACTGTTGCAGTACCGCGGGGAGAGTTGAGCGTCATATTTCCTCGATTTTTAAGCGCGAAAGTTGATTGTGCTTAAAAATCGAGGAAATATGATGCTCAACTCTCCCTGCAGTACCGCAACAGTACCGGCAGGGGAGAGCGTCATACGAAACGGATGCTCTGTAGCGCAGCAGCCTCGCAACGCGACGAGGCTGCTTGCGGTATATTTCATGCATCCGAAAAAGTCCTAAGCTGCAACTTAATAGCAAAGATACAGATCACAATTCTATATTGCAATCTATGCTGGGTAACTTTACATATACTTAGCTATGCAGCAGAGTTGCTATGGAACCCGCCTAGGAAATTGTGAAGATGTATGTTAGGACACTTGCAAGATGTGTCCCAATGCGTATCAGGCTCTGCTGATGGACATCAGCATTCTTTAACCATTGTCTGGATAGGCATTGAGAGAAGCTGATGTGCATTGCTGCCTGTTGTGTATTGTTTCCAATATGCAACCTCACTTTGCTGGCTCCTCTACGTAGTAACATCACAGCAGCCCTGTCGCCGAATATGAATGTTGTAAAACCATTCAATTCTATTTCCCACAGATGTTAAGTCCACTTACATAGATGTGTCCTATACTGAATTCCACATGCTATCTGTAAATTTACACCAATGTGCCCACACTACTCATCTGGATGGCAGTGCTTCCTTCCCCAGGCATGCAATGTTACCTGAATGATTCCTCCTCCATATCCCTTGTTCCTTGTGTGTCATCTTTTAAATTTTAGATCCGAAGCCTGAGGGCAGGGACTGCTATGTTACCCATTTCCTTATGTGTCTTTTGTACCTGAGGCCAGCTGCTTGTTGCACTCCGATGTTTATGGGGAGCTGATGCTCCCAGCCAGCGGGATGGAGGGAGCAGTGGTCTGACTCCGGAGAAGGACAGATTCTTCCATTTCTGTGCCTGACCTTTTCCCTTCGAGAAACCGAGCTTCTTGCGTTACTGTGCTGAGCCAGCCATGTGCCACCCACTGAAAGCACAGCTGCATGTTTTATTTCTCCACTCGTCGTTATTATTACTGTATCTATTTCAACATATTAACCATGAGTCATGCTAGGTAAATATTTTTCTGCAACTGAGCCAGAAAAATGGAACCACTTTGCTTGTTCTTTAACCAGAATTACTACGAGAAAAGAAAACCATCTTTCACATTCAGAAGGCAATTCCTTTGTTGCTCTTCCACCAGTGATTTCTCTAAAATTTCACAATTCTTCTTTTTTTTAAAGCACCAATGGTATGTATGAAAGTTCATGTCTGTCCTGCTTTGAATGCTGAGAATTTCAGCTTCCTAATGGGATAAAATAGCAGACTTCTAATTCTTACTATGATACGAAACCCCCAGCATCACTTAGGGCTCTATGCCTCTCCATTTATGCTTTAAAATGGAACAAAATAGAGTATTCTGTACTAGAGTCATTGAACCTCTCTGTCAAAAAAGTTAGCTGACTTTTTGCAATTTGGTAACTTTAAGCAGATCTGCCTCGTGGGCATGCGTTTGTATAATTCTGCTTCAGCAGGGCAGAGCCCTTCAGTTGGAAATCTCCCTGACTTGGTTTTTGATTTTTTTAAATCAGGAAAATACATTCTTAAATCTATTTTTACGCCTTATGGACTAGGATCTTGGGATTCTTTCAAAGGATTCTAAGTCCTGTGCCATGTGTCAAATCCAGTGCTTGATTGGGGAATTTGTGGAATATGCATGGGGCTTGTCAGAGATTGTGGGCAATATGTTAGAAGTAATTGGGTTACTAGTTACTCTTACAATAAATAACAAGAAGCATATTTTTTAAAAAAGCAGCATGGTCTTCATGAGTTATGTTGCTCATAAGTAACAAGTGGCACATCCCTCCATCCCAGTAACACTAACACTAACAATGAGCCTTTCTAGGAATTAGGAATGAGAACACACAAAATCCGGTTGCAGAACACTTCCATCTTTCTGATATTCCATCTCTGACCTCAGGACAGCTGTACTGTACTACAAAAGAAAATTGGGGAAAAACAGCTGAATTGGAATATACCCACAAATTTTAGTCCATCAACAGGGGCTGAAAAAAGACAGTGGCTTCCTGGCACACTACACATATTATTACACTAGTTAACAACCCAGTCTCAGGAGGGTATTCTTGGTCAGTTTACCACATCTCCTTCCTGATTCCCAGCTAACATCACACTACATTCCCAACCTGACCTTAGGCAACATCTTTCCTCCTGCCTTTGTTCCTCAATGACCACTGTTAAACTGAACTTGTCACCTCATCACCATACCCACAAGTTTTGCATTTCTATGGCTGCTCACAGCTCACTTATAAGGTCTGTTCCTAGGGTCTTAGTTCACTCCATGCATCTGAGGAAATTGACCAAGTCTACAAAAGATTGTGCTACAACTTCTTTCTCTCAGTTAGTCTCTAAGGTGCCACACAATCAGTTTGCATACTGATGAGCCTTTCTAGTAAGGCTTCCAAGCCCCTCTGGGCTGGGACCATGTGAGTCTCATATTCCTTGCAGTATTTGGTTCATTGTTTGTGGTTTTTGCAAGAATGACTGGCGATGAGAGAGGCACCCGTGTATTTTGCTGATGCAGAATCTGGGATGTTTATGTGTTGGATTCCCACCCCTGCTTTGTTAAGATAACTGCTACATGTTCCATGTTGAGATGTTATCGGAGTATAGAAGCCTAATAAGATTTTTCTCTCTTTGTTGGCACACAATGCACAAGGAGGTGGATCCTAACCAACCTCAAAAACTTATTATGGCGACTGCATCTTAATGAAGGTTCTCTGTCTCTGATCTAACACAGACTAGAATTAGCTGCTGGAATAATAGGCACCTCTCTGCTGACTGTTTTCTGACAGCAGGAAAGTTAATTAGGAGCTCTAATCTCCTTGTTGGTTCCCCCTTGCCTCCTTTTTAAATACCCCCTTTGCAAATCAGTGCGAGAGGAGCTTGCCAAAATGACTCCTGCAATTTGTCACAGAACACCTCCGAGTTGTGGAACTTGGACTGCCATGGATGGAAGGGGACAAGACAAACTTTCTAAAGGAACCCCTTTGCAAAGAGAAGAAATTGTAGAAGGCTCAATGGAGCTGGATTTGAGAGTTTTTGGATCCTTTGCAAGAGTTTTAGGGTGTTATAATGCAGGCTGATGACACACTGCAGAAATAATCCAGTTTGACACCAGTTGAACTGCCATGGCTCCATCCTATGGAATCCTGGGATTTGTAGTTTTGTGACCTATTTAGCCTTCTCTGTCAGAGAATGCTGGTGCCACAACAAACTATAAATCCCAGGATTCCATAGGTGTCAAACTGCATTATTTCTGCACTGTGTCAGCAGCCATGGATATCCTGTTCCTTCCCCCAAAAAAGTGTCCTCCTCTTTATCTTGTAACCCCTCGCCCATATACATTTTCATAGAATCATTAAATTGGGAAGGACTATGAGGCCCATCCAGTCCAACTCTATGCAGTGCAAGAATACGAAATGAAACACAGCTGAAAGAATGCCATCCACCTTCTGTTCACAGAGCTCCAAAGGAAACTCCACCTCACCCTCTGAGGCAGCCTATTCGACTGCTGAATTGCTCTTACTGTCAGGACGTTCTTCCTAATGCTTAGGTGGAATCTATTTCCTTATAATTTGGATTCATTGGTTTGTGTTATAGTCTCTGGAGCAACAGAAAACAAACTTGCTTCATCTTCTATATGACATCCCTTTAGATATTTAAAGACAGCTGTTAGGTCACCTCTCAGTCTTTTCTTCTGCAAGCTAAACATGCCCAGCTTTGAGAGCCATTTCACATAGGGCTTGATTTCTAGGCTTTTGACTATCTTGAGCGACCTCCTCTGGACATGTTCCAGCTTGTTGATATCCTCCTTGAACTGTAGTACTAGACTTGGAAAGAATATTCAAAAATATTTGAAAAATGGTTACAAAAAGCCATGTTTTTCTCTGACGAGACGAATCCTGGACTAATGAGAATCTTTGCAGTCTGGGACATATTCTACACAAAATTTGCATGTGGTTGTTTTGCACAGAAAAAAGCATTTTCTGCACAGGCATTATTATTTCTGTGTTGAAATGTTATTTTTTTACACAGAAAATGCTGTTCTGTGCAAAACAACCACATGTGAATTTTGCGCAGATGAGTCTTGAATTGTGAATAGCCTGTGAAAACTGTGGTTTTCAAAGACTTCCTCACAGCAGAACGAAAATGGTTGAAACTATTTATTGCTATCTTCAAGAAGAAACTTGGTGAAGAATTGCATCTCTGTGTGGTGTCCAGAACAGGACACAGCATTCCAGGTGAGATCTGTCCAAAGCAGAACAGAGTAGGACTATATCCTCCCATGATGGGGACACTACACCCCTGTTGATGAAGCCTAGAATTGCATTGTCCTCGTATTTTGCAGTGGGGCCCTTGGTATCCACCGGGGTTTGATTCCAGGATCCCCTGTGGATACCAACATCCATGGATGCTCAAGTCCTATTATATATGATGGCATAGTAAAATGGCATCTCTTATATAAAATAGCAAACAGCAAGGTTTGCTTCTTGGAATTAATCTTTGTTGAATATTTCCAAGCCATGGATTGTTGAATCCATGGATGCAGAATCCATGGATATGGAGGGCTGACTACAATTTAAACTCCAACCCACCCCCTTTTAGCTTACACTGCACTTGTCTTGTATTACCCATGGCAGGCCCGTGGCATTATAATTTCCATTCCCAAGAATGTTGCTGTCAAGAGTGTGTGCCGCTTTCAAGGCAACACGTCCCATCTCCCCACAGAAGTGAGTGTGCAAACAATTCTTCTTCCACACCTGCCATTCAGATACAAACAAAATTCACACACCATTGCCTTTTGAAGATAATTGACATCTCCCAAGAAACATGCAGTGAGAACTGATGTGGGTTGTGGGTTGTGATATTTATTCCTTCATCATCAGGTACAAGAACAATGGGGGGGGGGAGGGAGAGAGAGAGAGAGAGATGCAAATGTGCAAGAGGTCTAATTATGGATTAATTTGGGGCAAAGGCATCATTTTGCAACTGAGGGTTTCAATTTAGCCCTGCAGATCACAAAAGAGCTCCAGCCGGTGCCAATTGATGCCAGTGAAGAAAAATGCAAAACAGACATGTGGTTACTTGAAGCAGAAAAAGCTCCCATTCCTGATTGCTGAAGCTGCTAAAAAATCAATCTGGGACCAATTAAGAAGCATGTATGCTGGGGATTGGGGTTGGTGGTGGCAGTGATGACTAATTCTGCCAACACTGGGGCTTTGTTTTCATATTTATGTTGGTCAGATCCGGGGCTCAGGAGGGAAGGACTTGTTGGCCTATTGCATACAGGCTCCACAAAAAGAGAGAAGACAAAAATGTGTGTGTGTGTTTGTTTGGAGGATATACATGATTAGAGGTGACAGATCTTGGGGCCCAGCCCTTTTCCTTAGGTCCTCAAGGCAAGAGGGAGGAATCTCAAGGCGAGAGCTGCCAGTCTGTTTCCATGCACAATTCAAAATGCTGGTTATCACTTACAAAGAGACAAATGACTTGGTGCCAGATTATCCAAAAGGCTGTGTCTTCCCATACCAGCCTTCCTGTAAGATCTTCAGAGGAGGTACTTCTTGCAACCCCACCACCTTCACAGACCTATTTAGTGGGAATGCAGGAGAGGGCCTTCTTGGTGGCTGCTCCCAGATGTTGAACTTTATTCCTAGGGGCACAGGCTGGCTCTCTCCTTGTTGTTGTTATGTGCCTTCAGTCATTTCTGACTTATGGTGAAATGATCATGGCATTTTATTGGCAAGATTTCTTCAGAGAAGGTTTGCCCTTTCCTTCCTCTGAGGCTGAGAGAATGTGACTTGCCCAAGATCACCCAGTAGGTATCCATGGCTGAGTAAGAATTCAAACCCTAGTCTCCTAGTACAACACTCAGACCACTACACCATGCTGGCATTTTCTTTACTTAACGTTTGCAGTCAGGTCCTCTGGCCATAGCCATGACAGCCTGGCAGTGACTGGTTGTGTTTCTGCAAATGGGTACACAGAGAAGAAGCCCTCCTTCTGGAGCCCTTTTTGGGATCCTCAGGGAGCCCCCTGCCCCCCAAGGTCTAGGAGGAGGAGGTCATCTTCATGCAACTGACTGCAGGAACACAATTGGATGCTATCTGACTGTCCCCTCCTTCCTGGGCACTAAATGGCAAGGGGGAAATGGACTTTGGAGATTATCAGACACGACTAATGTGGTGCCAAAACAATACCAGCAGAATGCAAAAGGATGCCTATATCACATGACGTTGTCAGTTTGCATTCTGCTGTCGTTACTGTGGCATTTCTTTTTATTGACAAGTCTGGAAATGTAAATGGATTGCCCATCTCATTTTGGTGGTGTCTGAGACCTCACACCATTTTTGACTTGTGAATACAACATCAATGGGCTGTCCTGCTAGACCACTTCCGGGTGGGTTTGCGAGAACCAGGTAGGCTACCCTCTTTTTTGTACCCTTCCTGGGTTACTTGTTATTTTTTAGTGTGTGCATGTGCTTTTGTTAATTTTTGTGTGTGTGTATTTTTCTTTTTCTTTTTGAATTTCCCACACTTGCATCTTCTCACGAGAATGGGCGTGATTTCAGTCCAGGAAGTGAATGGAGCTCCGTTAGAGCTTGGTTGGTGCTTGGGCTGCCTTTGGAAGCAAGAGAAGGTAAGTATGATGGGGAGGATTATTGTGCCGGGATAGGGACAGGTCTGGAGACTGTGGGACAGGAACACTTTTTGTGCTGCTGTCTGATAATCTCCTTGTTACAGGATCATGGGTAAAGATCACAGCCAGGATGGTGGGAAGGAATGGACTTACGTTCGGTAGAGCTTTGGGCTCTGCTGTTTACTGATTGATTTATTTCATTCATGTCTCCCCCCCCAACTGAACACTATGATATTGAAGATGGCTCACAATGTAAGATGAAAGCCAAAGATAAAACAATAAATACATCATTTTTTTAAAAAAAATGAACAAACAACCAAGTTAAAACCAACAACAACAACCCAGCAGACTAAAACAGTTAAAGAGGCAATAACAAGACAATAATTCTGATAAAAGTATAGCACACCACAGTTAAAAGAATTCCTGCAATGGCCAGTTAATGGTCAAAGTTCTTTGTAAATTAGGTCTTTGCCTGTTGGCAGAAAGGAAGCAAAGAGGAGGCCAAGCGAAGCCCCTGGAGGAGGGAATTTGGAAGCCTGGGTGCAGCCACTGAGAAGGCTCTCCAGTAGCGTGATGTCTCATCTTGGCCTGATTTAGATCCGCACAATCAGCTGCCCTCTGGATGCTACAGAAAACAGTTCTGTTGTGGTGCAAAATTTACTATTGTGCCACAGGGTGCCAGAGTAGGACTTTGGAAGGGACAAATACAAATAAAGAAATAATAATAATAAAAAGAAATCTCCTGTCTGTTCCCATTTCTTGTGCAGCATTCCACACGACTGGAATGTAAGCCTCTGCCATGTGCCATCTAATACCCAGGATTCCTTGCACGGAGGCTATGGCCATGAAAGCAGATTAAGTTTCCCTTCAAGAAATCCAGGCTGTCTCCAGCAGAGAAGCCTGGCCTGGCCTCTTCTCCAGTTCTTCCAGATGCCTCCAATTTGTCTTCTTTTAGCCGAAGAGGTTTATGGTTACTTTGAGTGTGAACACATGCTTCCCCTGTTTTGTTTTTTAAGTATTGCTCCTTAATGAGATATTTATCCTTCTGAGTCTGAAATAAATTAAAAACAGCCGAACAGATCCAGTCAGCAGCAAGGCGGCCAGCCCGTGGAATATTTTAAAAATGATCTAATTCTCCCACGTTTTAAGCGCACCCTTCCAAAATAGAAAGAGAGAGAGAGAGAAATCTTAATGTGTCCTTTATACTTTTGTCAATGAGCTTGCCTGAAATTTGGCATCTTCAGAGGAGGCCCTGGTGTGTGTTCCAACACCTTGTGAATTTAGTTGGGTATGTGCACGTAACAGGGCTTCCTCTGTAGCAGCACCCTGACTGTGGAACTCCCTGCCAAAGGATTTAGGCTGACTCCACCTCCTTTGAGCATCCAGTGGCCAGCCAAAACAGGGCTGTTCTGCATGGCTCTTATCTTAGGGCCTTACTGCACTCCGGCAGTGCAGTAGGAACATTCTGTCTTCCGTGCTGCTTTACTGCATGATGTTGTCATTTTTTCATTCCATTCCCATGGGGGATGGAGGTAAAACTGCATCTTTTTGCTAACCAGAAAAACCTGTTAGCAAAAAGATGTGGTTTTACCTCAGTCCCCCACAGGACCAGAATAAAAGAACGCCGGGAGGATGATGACTTCATGTAGTAAGGGAGCCCAGAAAAAGGAAAATTCCTGCTCCCTTACTACTTTTCTTTGGAGTGCCGTAAGGCCCTTAATATCTCATTACACTGTTATAGCACTACAGTATTATTCTATTATTCTAGCTGCTACAGCTGCCTCTTGTGAAATTCTGGGGTTTGTTGGTTTAGTGAATACTAAGAGCTCTCTGGCTTAGAGTTCTAAATGCCTCTCCCTAAACTACAAATCCCAGGATTCCATAGGAGGCAGCCAGAGCAGTTAAAGAGGAATAATAGTGCTATAACAGTGTAGCACAATTAATGTTTGCTGTTGCTCTGTTTTAACTGTTTTTAAAATGGGTTTTAGGATTGCTTTTAGATTCTTTTAAAATGTTTTTTTAAAGAGCACCTTATTTTATCTTGGTATTGTTATAATTGCTTTTTTTTTTAACTTCAATGTTGGGAAGAGTTGGAATCATATAATAATAGTGCTGGGAGAGACCACGAGGGCCATCTAGTCCAACCCCCTGCCATGCAGGAATACACAATCAAAGCATTCCTGACAGATAGCCAGCCTCTGCTTAAAAACCTGCAAAGAAGGAGACCCCACCACACTTCCAGGCAGTGCTTTCCACTTCCAAAGAGCTCTTACTGTCAGGAAGTTCTTCCTAATGTTTAGGTGGAATCTCTTTTTCTGTAGTTTGAGTCCATTGCTCCTTGTCCTAGTCTTTGGAGCTGCAGAAAACAAGCTTGCTCCATCCTCAGCATGACATCCCTTCAAATATTTAAACATGGCTATCATATCACCTCTTAAACTTCTCTTCTCTGGTCTAAACATACATAGCTCTGTAAGCCGCACCTCCTAGGGCATGGCTTCCAGACTTTTCACCATTTTGATTGCCCTCCTCTGGACACGTTCCAGCTTTTCAATAGCATTCTTGGCACCCAGAAGTGGACACTGGAGTTGCACTCCTTTGTTACCAAGGGCAGCAAGTTAGAATTTTTAGCAAACTTTTGTCTTCCAAACTTTTGCCCTTCTGTAGTAAGGACGTGCAATCTTCTGGCTCCCCAGTACTGTTGGACTCGAGCTCCTATGAGGCTCAGGAGCATAGACAATGGTCAGGGATGATAAGGGCTGGGGTTCAATAATAGCTGGAAGGCTGCAGGTTGTCCACTGCTGGTCTAGGGTAGAACAAACTTGATCTTGAAACTGTTTTGTTTTCATTGTTGCTCTAATATTCTGAGGAGATTATGAGAGTTTTAGTTCAATCATGCACATGCACACAAACACCCCACAAACATACCTTTTCTGAGCTCTCCTTGTTACTGAATGGCCTGAATCCTATTGGTTAATCCTGACTGGAGTGACCTGTTTGCCTCACTTGTTGGGGATGAGTTGATTTGTAGATAAATCCCAATTTTTTTCAATGGGTTTACTTGGATGAAACAGTAGAATTCAGGCAAATGTCTTCACTTCTCAGATTAAGTGCATTCTATTTTGTCAACCCTTCTGACAGTGATATGGCCTCCCTGTAAAAGACAGAAGAAAACCCCAAAAAACCCCCACAGTTGTGTTCCCCTTAAGGAACTTTTAAAGAATAATTCTGGAAGTTCTGACTTTTTATCTACAACAGAGACACCCTGCTTTGCATCTCTGACTCTCCACCATCCAAGCTTGTGCTTGGCCCAGGGCTGACTTTCAGGTAGGTTTGAGCCCCCCTGGCCCTCCTGGTGACAGCTGTCTGCAAATTTCTCTCCCTGTGCCACTGACAGCAATCCTTTCTAATTTGCCTCTTGCAAACAGTTACTAATAATTCAGCACTCAATTTCCATTTAAATGGAAGCATTAACCTCTACCTGCAGGCTGGACTGCAGCATGAAGTTAAACATAGTCCTAGCTCAACACTTTTTGTAAGCGCACAAAGTAAAGGCATCCAAGCACCCATTAAGGAGGACTTTAGTGTAGAAAAAGACAGGCTTTTTTTTCATGTGGCCAGCCCCTTTATTTTCCACATAGCAGCTCTGACCCTGGTTGTCTCTAGACTGCAGCCATACATTAGCCAAGTGATGCTCCATCCATTCTCACAGCGAATGAGTGGATGAAAAAAAGGAGGAAGAAAGGAGGTGTAATGCTCAGCCCCATTGATAGCTTAAGGATACAGGTCATCCAGTTCCTATGTCATTGGAAGTAACATGTGACACAGATTTAGGTGCGCAGCTCTCTCTTGGAGTCATGTATAAAGAGGCACAGGCTGAAATCCTGTTGGTGTCTTACAAATATGTAACTTCTTCTGTTGCAGTGGTTGGCCATTTTTGTCTAATGTGGAATGTCCACAATCAGTTCAAGACTGCAGAAATGGTCTTGTGGATATGGTATCATTGTGCACACAGAAGTGCATGGTGCATGTATGTAGAATGTGCATTGCATCTATATGCACATTATACACCACCTATGAATGCACATGGGGTTGTGCACTGGGTGTCTTGGTTCAGTTGCACTACATTGCCATTCATCACAAAGGTTGTGTAACACAACATATACCTCTGGAACCAGAGTTTTACACTATAAAAATTCAATTTAAGATTTTTACCCCGGTTTAAACAAATTGAAATAGGAAGGTTGAGAACATTCTAGAGAGCTAGAGCCAGACAAGGAAGACAACCCTGGATGATGCTCTGATGTAACAGAAAATAGCTTGTTGTATTTAGAAGACCATCACATGGTACCCTTTTCTATGTATTGATTCAAATTTTTACTTAATTAAAAATAAAAATATATGCGAAATGAAAAGAACAGTGCAAATTTTCTCATGCTTCATCAAGAAAACAGTGAACCTCCATAAGATTTTTCATGTATTATTGAGTTTATATTAGAATGTAACGCCAAAAATTTCAAATAAAAAAAATAAAAAGATTTTTCAATATATATATTTTTGTGCAAAAATATGGGGCTTGTCTATATGAAGGGAAAATGTGGATTGATGCACACTAATGTCAATTCAAAGCAGCTTCAATTTGTCTTAATTTTTTTTTTTTTTGCAAAATTGCAGGCATGCAAAGCTATCCACTTTTGCTATCCCAACAGGTATGCTTGCGAATCAAGATGGCAGGTGCAAGTGAATTACTTGAGTTTTTATTGTTGCCAGATGCTGCTGCTGAACAGTATTTTTTTTAAAAAAGTATATCTAAGATACAAAAGTGCAATATTCCACCTAAATAAATTAAAAAAGAAAAGAAAAAGTCTTTTCTTTGTCACTTCAGCACACGATTGCTAAGGTGAAAATCCAAGATGGCAGTTTTGGGCTCTTGCCTTGTTAGCAAGCTCTGCCCTCTGCCCACATCTGACCAATCAGCTGTCTACTTCCGCTCTTACGTGGAATATGAATCAAAGCAAATTGGTTGTCCGGACAAGCAAGATGTGCTTTTCCCATGGAGCTTTTAAAAAACTTTGGGAAAAGCTGCAAAAACTTTTCCTGTGGAATTTTTGGTGGATTTGGCCCTCCTCCTTCTGAATACTGTGGATTGATGCAGGATGGCATTTAGACTAATTGTTTTCTCCTCGAATTCTATGAGGAGTATTTGAACCATTTAAACAACCCATGGGCCAGGATCCTATACTGAATAAGTGTAGAATAAAGCTCCAAGAGGTGCATGCTCCCTGCATGCACAGATTGCCATCCTGTCACTATGGCACCTCTATGGCCATCGCGTGGCCAGGGGAGTCTGGGAGTGGGTGGCCAGGCAGCACATGGTTATGTGCCTGGAGCCAGACGCATGAAGAAAAAAGCACTGACTTGGACAAACTGGAGTCCTGAGGAGGTCTGGAATTGTAGCTTCTTCTTTGTGTCTAGAAACACAACTAGATGCTGCCTCGCCACACCGTATCCTCTCCCAGCCTATAAATGGCCTTGGGGAGATTTCCTGTAGGTAGGTTGCACAGGCATGGTGTTGTTGTGGACAGAGACGCTGGATATCTCCTTGTGCAATGAACATAAAAGCACATATGCAGATCCAGTTTGATGTGATGCCTGCATATATCACCGACAGGATTCCAGCTGTAGGATGGAATCCTGTTAGTGACATATGTGCATGTAGGTGTGGGTTGCATGTGTATATCCCAAAATTTCTCTCCCTGGCAACTGTCAAGCCTCAGAGGTCTGCTGCTACTTCCTGGTAGGAAAGGAAGGGAGGGAGGTGCATTTCAGTCCATGAAGATACAGCTGTTCTAGGATCTTGGGGGAAGGAAAAGGAGAGCTCATTTCCCCTTTTAAGCTGAATCGAACTACTACTGCATGGTCTGAATTCCCCTCCTGTCCACTGCTGCTGTGGAGAGGGGGCTAGGATGTGGAACTGGGTGAGCAGAGATATGCTCCAATGTCAGATCTCAGCGTATTTTAAAACAGTTGCAATTGTATATATTTTTTCCATTCACCACCGCAGATGCTTAGTTGCAGGAATGCAGGATACAAATGTAGTGAATGAAGCAGTTCCTACTACCTGGTGCAGCCCAGTCTGGGGATCTGGGATGTCATGGTGAAGGAAGAGCCAATAGCCTCCTGCGTGGCTGCCCTTGACTTACCATCCTCATTGGCCTTTGTTGGTTCCTCTTGTAGCAGAGATAGCAAAATCCAATGCACAGAAAAGGTGGTGTTTCTAGGCTGTCTTCCTCCCTTTGGCTCTTGGAAAATAGAAGCCTCCAGTTCCCTCTATCCTTTCTCTGTCACTCCTCTGTCAGATGAGCTTGCCACCATGGGCAAAGCCATGCTTCTCATCTGTGTCACATCAGCTCCCTGTCCCTTGCCTGCCAGCGTCATGATGTCTGGAGATGGAGACAGTAATTATGCACACATGCTGTTGAAGTAAATAGAAGTGCCTGGCATGGCACATTTATGGTGAAAGAGCATATTGTGGAGGAAGGGTGGGGGAAGATTAATTGCCATGTGGAAGGAAAGCTTAGAAAGGGTGTGGGATTTTCCCCCTCTAGGGGGTGCCATTGACCAAACGTTCAAGCATCTTTCCCCTCCTGACTCTTGGATGAAGTTGCTGCATCATGCAGCGGTAGTGGTGCATCTCTGTTGGGACTTCCTGAAGCCATGGCAAAGCAGATGGACCTGTTTTTTTAAACTGCATTCAATCAGGCTGTGACCTCTCCTTCCCTGATCCTTACCATCAAGCCTTTCTCCTTTACAAATTCCAAAGGATGGCTCTCCTTACACCTGGAGCAGGATGGCTCTACTTAGACCTGGAGCCCTTTCACACTACACAATTGTAGCACTATGGTTCAACTTTAACCACCATGGCTGTATCCTATGGTATTCTGGGGTTTGTAGCCTGGGAAGGCACTTGAACTCTGGCTGAGAAGTCTAAATGTGTTGTGGTCAACTCCCATCAAGTCGTCTTCAACTTATGCCGACCCTTTAAACAAGAGACCTCCAGTTTACCTTGTTATTGACAGCTCTGCTCAGATCTTTCAATCTCAGGGCTGTGGCTTTCTTTGACTTGGGCTGCATCTGTAATGCAGAAATGATCTGGTTTTGACACTGCTTAAACTGCCATGGCTCAATACTACAGAATTCTGGGATTTGTAGTTTTGTGAGATATTTAGCCTTCTCTGTCAGAGAGCGTTGGTGCCACAACAATGTACAAATCTCAGGATTCCTTAGGATGGAGCCATGGCAGTTAAATCAGTGTCAAACTGGGTTATTTCTGCAGTGCAGATGCAGCCTGACTCTATCCACCTGTAATGTGCTCTCCTTCTTTTCCTACTGCCTTTGGCCTTATCAAGTGCTAATATATTTTCTAATGAGTCATGCCTTCTGATGATATGTCTAAGGATGACAGTCTCAATACCCCTCAATACTCCCTTACATAGGCATAACAATGGCAGTTAAACTAGAGTCCTAATACTATAACTAGGCAGAGTGAAAGGTCACCTGGCTTCCCTCAAGGGGCAACAGGACAACTTCCTCTCCCTCTGACCATCTTTAAATCTAGAGCCCTTATCTGATAGGAATTTTCAAAGAGCTAGCCATGCTAATTTGTTGCAGGCTAAACCAAAGCCCAAAAGGTCTGTGTATGTGTGTGTGTGGAGGTTTAGCAGCACCTTTTAAGACAATTGATTTATTTTATATATCCCCCAACTGTCCTGATTTGGCAGTGCCAAGACCTGATTAATTCTCTGTCATCTCACTTTTTCATCTGCTTTTAAAATTCCCCTGTTCTCTCTCTCCTCTTCTCGCTGTCCCCTTGGTCCTCAGCTTACTTCAATTGCTGCAAACTGGGTTCAAAGTGCAAAAATAGTTTGCCCTCAATTAACTCATCAGCAGGAAGGAGAAGAGAGGAGGGGGCAGAGTCTTGCCCTTCCCAGTAGGCTCAGGCAAAAACAAACTGCTTCCTCCTCATCTGTTCTGACTCATTAATCACTTTTGCCTCCTTGACCACACTGTGATGCTGCTTGGCCATGCATGCCCTGGTTTTCATCTCTGAATTGGTGGAGGTTTTAATTTCAGCATGGGTATCAATCCACTTCTTTAGATGCATTGATATTAAAGAGTGATATTAAAGCCGCACGTTTTAAAGCACGGTGACACAGACAGTTGTGTGAGTGGGACAGAATATAATAGGATACAGAAAGATGCAAATTTTGACCCCGGCCATAAATCTTTAAAGGATTCTATGAGACAACACAGGTCTGTCAAGTATCTAGTAGTAGTCTTTCAAGCAGTCTGTTATCATTGATGTGTGAAAGCAATAAATCCATGATGGAAAGTCAGTTTCCTTGTAGTCAAAACCTTCCTTGAGGAGATTCCTTTCATTCTATTTGCAGTTATGAGGCCTTACCTATGTATGCATCTATGTCCTTGAAACAACATCTCAGGCTCAGCCAGATTGATCACCAACAATGGTCCGCCCTGGCCTCACATCCGGAGGCATGGAGACACACTATCCACAATGCTGCAGCCTCATTTGAGAACTCACGCCGAACAAGTCTTGAAGAGAAACGACAACGCAGAAAGAATCACAACCTGGAAACATCACCCAAGGAGACCTTCTGCTGTGCTTTCTGCAACCGGACTTGTTTATCTCGGATTGGCCTTTTTAGTCATCAGCGTGCTTGCAGAAAGTGCAGGATGAGTCCTTCCTGAATCTTTGTTTGCGAAGAAAAGCCAGAAGATGTATGTATGTAGTGTGCCCAAACAAACAGATAGACATCTCTGTTCATACCTTTGCTAATGGGTTGGAATTTGTGAATATAGCTCAGTTCAGCCTTTTCTTTCTTTCCAATATTCCTTGGAAATTTCTTTGTTTGAGATATGAGAGAGTCTGATTGGGTTGTCTCAACCCTCTTATTAGCTGTTGGGATTGTTTTTACTTCAGCCAAAAATGGTTTCAGTGTCTGGTAATAGTTACTTTGCCCATAATTGCTGAGTTGGGTTGTGTAAAGAAGTTGCAGCAGCAGCCTCCTTGGGGAGAAAAAAAAAAGATTTCGGAGGGCCTCTAATTATGTTGAGGGTTGTTAAGAACATTGGTTGAAGGGGAGGGAGAAGGAGGGAAGAGCAGACCAGAAGAGAGAGCTGCATTCACCTCTCTCTTCTGCTACAAAATGGTGGTGCAAGCTGCAAAAGGTGCAGCCTAGTGCTACCAACCAAAAGACAAGCAGTAGGGAATGAGGCCAGTGTATAAACCTGCCAGGTGGACCAGAAGAGGAACTATTCTTCTCAGGCCTGCCTTTCAGAAGTCCCACCTCTGAGATCCTTCTCAGCCAATTATTCTTATCTTTGGTCCTCCAGTTGTCTGGGTCTTCAGATCCTAGCATCTTTGACCATTGGCTATGCAGGCTGGGGCTTCCGGGAGCCGAAGTCCAAAACATCAGGAGAGCCAACATGGCTGTACCCACCACAACTGGATGGACCCACCACAGGCCCATCAGGAATTAGCCACTTCTTCACTCTCTCCTGTTTGCACAGTAATGCAATGAGGGATTCCCAAAGATGGAGAGACCTGGGTTTCTCTTCCTGTGTGTGTGTGTGCCTATGTATGTCTGCCTTCATTTCACCTGTTGATTTATGGTGACCCCATGAATTTCATAGGGTTTTCTTAGGGAAGGAATACTCAGAGGTGGTTTTGCCTGTTTCTTCCCTTGAAATGTAGCCTACAGTACCTGGGATTCATTAGTGGTCTCTGCTTAGCTTCCAAGATCAGACGGGATGTGCTGCCTTTAAGCTATTTAGGCCCTGGTGGGTTAGAAATCATAGCAGTGGCAGCACTGAGCACTCTCACCACCTTGGCTGTGGAGAACAAAACAGATATAAATAGTTATGGTAACAAAAAATTGCTACCAGGATAGAGTCTGCTAGGGATGGAAAGAGTGATTGTAAATATTTGAATTATACATGAAAAATTGCAACAAAATCCAAAATGCACAAAACAGTGATACCTTTATTGGGCCAACTAAAATGCACAGAATACATCATGCCAGCTTTTGAAGCTTCACTGGCAATGATGTTAGAGTCACAGACCTACATGTTGTCTCAGACGTTACTTCTGTTGTCAGTTGAGATGGTCTGGAGGGATAGCAATGAAGGCAGAGGCAACAGAAATAGGGAGACAGAACAGCTCATGTGACTTCTTCTAGACCAGAGCCTTGTAGACAAAGAGTTTGAATGTAAACTTTCCCAATTAAGAATTTAATGTAATGGACAGCCTGTATCTGTGGTGTAGTTTCTTAGCAGCCATGGAAAGATGCTCTCCTGGCAAACAACTGGCCCACAGCCAAGTTGTAGCTGATCCATGGTTTGGATTTTGTGAGATGGTTACTTCCCGGTGTTCGAGCATTGTGTGCAAGTGACCTGCAGAATGGGAATGAGCCCTGGTCTTTATTGGGCACTGCCTGCTTTTTCTGTCCAATGCGCCTGCTCTATTGTAGAACCCATGGTCCTCATGGGCCTTTGCATACACTTATGGCTACAAAAGGCTCCGATGCAGCTGTGCTTGCTGGTATGACATGCCTCCTCATGCAATCCAGGAAGTGGTCCATTGTTGAAATAATTTCCCCTCTATTTCAACTCTTACAACCATTCTCTAAAGTATCCAACTGTAGAAATGATTATAGGCACTTCTGTCCTCTTGGATTATGTAACCAGGATCTGGCCAATATACTCTCCATCTCATCATCCCATTGTTCCGTGCCTGGGAGTCCATTCTCAACCACTCTTTGGAAGTGCTTGGAACTGATGTCAGCCAGTCCACTTTGGGCAAGGGCCAAAGGAAAGGATGCGTTCCCCCCCTGCCAGCTTTGTTACTGAAGCTTTCACATTTTGACTCTCACCTCTTTCTCTCGGAATGTATTCTCTTTGAACTCAAAGGGACAAACAGCCACCCTTCATTTCATCCAGGCTCTCAAATCATCAAATGGGAGAGGAGCTGCCGGGCAAGAGAAATGACCGGGCATTTCTCCAGCCGGGCTTTGGCCTAGAAGGCCGGCAGGTGGTGAGATATGACACAGGGCCAATTCTCCCAACCATTTGTGCATGGCTGATGTGTGATCACAAAGCATGACAGGCTGGCACCTGGAGGGATAGTGGTGGGTCAACATATGGCAAGATTGATGCTCAGAAAACATCCAAAAACATGGTTTAAGCCAGGAGGGGATGAGCCACCATTAAGTGACAAGGGTCTTTCATCCAAAAGTTGCCAGCCAGAAACTGAAACTGAAAAGTGACTTCTTGAGGCTATGAAGAAATGGTGGCCAGTATCACAGGTCTGTTGCCATTGTGGCTGGGGTAGCATGCTTGCTATTGTAGAAAATGTTGTTGTTGTTGTTGTTGTGTCATTAAGTGACTTCAAGTCAGCTCTGACTCATGATAACTCTTTCATCAGTTTGTGTGTGTGTGTGTGTACAAGATGTGTTGAGGTGGTTTTGCCATTGCCTTGCTCTTAGGCTGGGAGAGAGTGAGGCTTATCCAAGGTCACCCCATGAATTTCCATGGCTGAATGGAGACACTAAAGCATGTCTTCTGGAGTTCTGGTCCAACTCTCAACCCAGAAGGTTAACAGAGTGAGAAGCACATTTTGGAATATGGTGCTTGATGGCCTATCGAAAATATTAACCCAGACAGCCCCAAAATGTGGAGGATTGTTGATGCTTTCTATAAGGGTCCTAACATCTCTCTTCATCACAAGGAATTGATTGCAATTTTAATAGCAGAAGGTAGATAGAAATTTCCAAGCATCAGAGAGAGGTGGAAGATTTAACTTGGAGAAGTTGGTTAAGCAGAACTTGGATACTGACGCTGATGGATAGACTGATATATCAGTTGCTATCCAGGGCCAAAGGGAGGGACAAGCTGGTACAAATTACCAGGGCTGGACAAGTCATCAGAGGTTCAAAACTACCACCAGGAAAGGAAGTTGGACTCCTCAGGAGTTTCTCCCACAGCCACCAAGTAAAGTGGCCTGACTGTGAGAGTTAAGGAGGACTCCCTTGTTTTTCCTTGCCCACCATAACAACTGGCCACCTTGCTCTCCCCCCCTGTCCACCCACCTGCCTTCCTGCCTTGCTATTGAGAACATTCTGGGTGTGCCCACCAAAGAAGGAGACTCTACCACACTCCCAGGCAGCGCATTCCACTGCCAAATCTCTTATTGGCAGGAAGTTCTCCCTAATAGTTTAGGTGGAATTTCTTTTCTTGTAGTTGAGTCCATAGCTCCATGTCCTAGTCTCTGGTGCAGTAGAAAACAAGCTTGCTCCATCCTCAGGATGACAGCCCTTCAAATATTTAAACATGGCTATAATGTCATCTCTCAACCTTCTCTTCTCCAGGCTAGACAGACCCAGCTCCCTAAGCCGCTCCTCCTAGGGCATGGTTTAGACCTTTAACCATTCTGGTCACCCTCTTCTGGACACACTCCACCTGAGCAGCAGATCTCCAGAGTATTTTCCCAGCCCAGAGGAAGGAAGTGAGGGGACCGGTAGAAGGGCCCCTTCCTTGGATCCCTCCCTGCACCCACAGCCAGGTGTCCCTTTCCTTCTTGGCTCAAAGCCACTCACTTAGCCCAAAGTCACTTACCTGGCATGCGGTCACCCATTGGTGGCTCAAACCCATCTCTCGGGATTGTTGCTGGCAACCAGCTGGGGGTTGACCCCCTCCTTTAATTTTTTTCATGGGGACTTGAATCTACCCTTGGCAGCCCTGCTGAGATCTACATGTGAAAATAACTGCTACGACTCGTTTATTGATATGTGCCATGCTACCCTTTTATTGTGTTTGCTGGGAAAGAATTATCTCCACACGGTCCTTTGTCAGAGCTTTTGAAGGTCTAGAAAAGTCCATTCTAAGGTTATTTATTGATGGTTTCAGCAATTCATCTGTAGATAGAAAAGGACAATGGTGATGCTGTGTTTAAAAGATCTCTATAGAGGCCTGACGCGATACATTTTATTTGAACGGTGATGCTGCCTTTTATGGAGCTTTAATAAATTTTGTTTTAAAGAAGGAAGAAAAAACAGAGTCTGAAATCCCACATAAAGGAGGGGGAGCATAACTTTATGTTCACAGGGTTAGGTGGCAGTTGTGCAATGCTGCCTTGTTAACACACACAAATATATAAATAAATGCCTTTGTGTGCATATATCTATATATCTACTAGCTGTATCCAGCATAACACACACCATTATAGTAAATATGAAAGATTCATATGGTTCAGCTACACACTATTATTGTGACTAATGTTGCTGTCCTTGAGCAAGCAGGGATCACCAGCACTGAGGCCATGATATTGAGAACACAGCTGCGTTGGGCAGGGCACCTTTCTAGGATGGAGGACCATCGCCTCCCAAAAATAGTACTCTACGGTGAACTCGCCACGGGTCAGCGTAAGAGGGGCGCTCCAAAAAAGCGATACAAGAACTCCCTGAAACAACATCTCAAGCTCGGCCAAATTGATCACCAACAAGGGTCCGCCCTGGCCTCACATCGGGAGGCATGGAGATGCACCACCCACAATTCTGCAGCCTTACTTAAGAGCTCATGCAAACAAGTCTTGAAGAGAAACAGCAACGCAGAAAGAATCACAACCTGGGAACATCACCCAAGGAGACCTTCTGCTGTGCTTTCTGCAACTGGACTTGTTTACTTCCGATTGGCCTTTTTAGTCATCAGCGCGCTTGCAGAAAGCACGGGATGAGTTCTTCCTGAATCTTTGTTTATGAAGAAAAGACAGAGATTATTGTGGGAAAAAATTATATTTAAGTGAAAAAAATATTTCAGTGTTTTACATGTGGTTTTTAACATGTACACACCACTATTTTAGGAACAAATATTGAATTGTTTTACATGTGGGTGGTGATTGGCTGAGGGAGTGAGAGGAGGGAGGGGCCCTTGTGAGGCTGTGAATGTAGATGCTGATTGAGTGAAGGAGTGGATTATGAGGTGGAGAGGGAATTTGCATGTGGGTGGTGATTGGCTGAGGGATACACACACACACACACACACACACACACACACACACACACAATTAATACATGCCCAGAAACCAGCCAAAGCTGCTAGAAGTTACTCCGAGATGCAGGGACCACCCAAATCTTGAGTGTGAAAGGGGTATCTTCAAGCTCCAGACCTGAACTTCCATGGGTTCAACATTCAAATGTTCTTTGCCTTGTCAATGACAGTGCTTCTTGGCATATCTTGTCCCAGGGCTCACTATTGACCATTATGTACACTTGGAAAGTCTGTTTTTGCATCATTGGTCTTGTATCTCCTCATGATCCAAAAGAGGATCAGGGTGTGGAAGATCTACTTTCCAGAGTGCTGGAAACCATTCTCTGGTTCTAATACCAGTGGGGGCCTGGTACTATGTCACTGAGGTGGGGGATTGATTCTGAGATTTAGTTTGTGCTTTCAAGGATCTCTCCAAGGTGCTGAGCCTATTCTAGGGAGAAGATTCAACATGTTGGATAATTCCCTTATAGTCTGGTCCCACAATCCTAAATGTACACTGGACTGCCTATGTGACAAATGTTGCTGTCCTTGAGCAAGCAGGGATCACCAGCATTGAGGCCACACTCCCTCAGAGCGTGGTGGGGTCTCCTTCCTTGGAGGTCTTTAAACAGAGGCTGGATTGCCATCTGTCATGGATGCTTTGATCAAGATTTCCTGCGTGGCAGGGGGTTGGACTGGATGGCCCTTGTGGTCTCTTCCAACTGTACAATTCTATGATTCTATGATATTGAGAACACAGCTGTGCTGGGCAGGGCATGTTTCTAGGATGGAGGACCATCGGCTCCCAAAAATATTACTCTACGGTGAACTCACCATGGATCAGCATAAGAGTGGCACTCCAAAAAAGCAATACAAGGACTCCCTGAAACAACATCTCAGGCTTGGCCAAATTGATCACCAACAAGGGTCCGCCCTGGCCTCACATCGGGAGGCATGGAGACGCACTATCCACAATGCTGCAGCCTTATTTGAGAACTCACGCTGAACAAGTCTTGAAGAGAAACGACAATGCAGAAAGAATCACAACCCGGAAACATCACCCAAGGAGACCTTCTGCTGTGCTTTCTGCAACCGGACTTGTCTATCTCGGATTGGCCTTTTTAGTCATCAGCGTGCTTGCAGAAAGCGCGGGATGTGTCCTTCCTGAATCTTCGTTTGTTTGCGAAGAAAAGCCAGAGAGAGAGAGAGAGAGAGAGAGGTCCCAAACCTGAAATGGATTCACTGCCCCTCTGAAATATGAGCCCGTAGGGATGGAAAGAATATGTGAAGATATTAGGAAAATGAGTTTCTTAATGATTAGAAAATCCTGATGAGGAGAGTCCCAGACAGGGGAGAATCTCTGCAATTTATTCTGAATGAAAAAGCCTTGGGAGTTTTTGGTGCAGAAAACAGCATTTTCTGTGTTGTTTTCTGCACACGGAACTTCTTTCCTGTGCATAAAATGCCATTTTCACACAGAAAACATGCACTTATTTATTTATTTTCCATAGAATAAGTCCTGAACTGCAAATGGTCTTTGAAAACTGGGCAGTTTTCAATGACTTCCTTGCAGCAAGGACACAAATGGTAAAACTATTAATTCTTGCCTGTAAGAAAAAATATATATGTATTTTTACATTCCTAGGAACCTCCAGTTGTTTTGTGGTCGGGTGTATTATTCTGTAGAATGGTTTTATTTCAATTAAAAAAAATCCTATTCCCCCCGCCCCCAAATCCAGTTGCAATTCCCTAACTCTATGCACATTCTTTCATGCCCCAACTTCACAAGCTTAAAGATGAGACACTTGATTTCCAGGTTGTTGTTGTTTTAAAAAAAGTCTCAGAAAGCTGAGATTGTGATAAATTTTCTTGAATGTAAATGATTTCAATGCCTATTTTTCCCCTGCCAAAATGTGTATGTGTAGTGAAGGTTTCTGGAGATGGTTGGCAAAGGTGAAGAGCAGCCAAAATAAGGTGTTGAAAATAAATTCCCTGCAGCTGCAGGAGTGAAGACATTTGGTTAAAAACCCTCCCTCCCCAATTAGTTAACAGGGAGCTACTGTTTTCCATTGAGAAGCAACCGCCTCAGCCTTCTCTCCCCGCCCCACCTTGCCTTCCTTGATTCCTTGGCTGCCTGCTGGGAGACAGGATTAGGTACTGAAGTTGCAGCCACATAAGAGAAGATTTGTTGCTGTGTGAGCTACGCTGGAAGGTATTGTTTGCGGGGATTAGGTTTGCTTGTGAACAGAATGTTCCTCCTTCTAAATTCTGTTTGTGCT
Source organism: Gambelia wislizenii (assembly GCA_030847615.1). Classification (NCBI taxonomy): domain Eukaryota; kingdom Metazoa; phylum Chordata; class Lepidosauria; order Squamata; family Crotaphytidae; genus Gambelia; species Gambelia wislizenii. The sequence goes on from JAUMIR010000007.1 coordinate 41,262,240, forward strand.
TGGGAAGGAAAACAGGTCGGGAAAGGCTCTTCCGTGCCTCAGCCAAGAAGCATTAGTAATGCCAGGATGCGGATGTTGCAAAGCATCCATTCTTCTTCTTCTTTTTGAGAAGCAACAACAAACATTTCCTTCATTTCCTCCATGTTTCTTGGGAAAAGCAAAGCCCTGGAGGACTCCAGTGATAAGAGCATAAAAAGGATGAAGAAACACAGCATAAACAGTGGTGGGTGGTGGCTTTTAGGCTCAATGAATCCATTCTGGATTTTAGTCTGAGCTATCCAAGGTGCTGAATTCTTTTTTGTTGTTTGGTTGGGGATAGGGTTCAGCACATTGGATAGCTCTTTGAACATTCAGACTAAGACGGAGAGTGGATCCACTGCCCCATTGACATGGAAGCGAACAGCCAACACTGGATTATAATATAACAAATTGTTGGGTAAAAGTGATGGGAAAAGAATGACCCGATTCAGCTCAACCTGCCTTGTCACAGTAGCACTCGGTCCCAACTGATCTCTCTGTAACAAATGAAGGAAGTGCTGCTGTCAGCTGACTCCTGTTCAGTCATTTAAGTTTTTGGGTGGTGAAGGGGAACCTTGCCCAGTTTGGGTTTCAAGAATGGAGGTGCAGTGAGTTCAGGACAGCACCTCATTTAATGGCAGAGGACCAGTCCAGATGCTAGGCTTCAAACTGAGCACAACATACACATTACCATTTGTAGTAGTTTTGGAAACTACCCAGCAACAGCATACAGCAGCATATTGCAAATCCTGGGAGGATGCTGGAGATATACTAGCCAATCATAAAACAGCTGTCATTAAGCCGTAATGGAAAATTACCAAGCAAACACTATGTAAAAACTATCTATGTTGAAGCTTTTCCTTACATTTCAGATTGTTATTGTCCTCAATAGGAAGCACCAGTTAGTCAGTGGTAAAGTCAGAATGTACTGGTAATGCTTAAATCTGCTTTTCTTTGAGATTCCTAAGCACTTAACTCTGCAGCATCTACATTTTCCCTTAATTCAGAACACTTTTCCTTTAGTCTTTAGGTCTACCTTGTTTTGGCCTTATGGTCAGCCTTTGAGTTTTGCTTTCAGTGGCCCATTCCTTTATTTATTTATACCCCTGCATACCCCCTGCCCCAGCATTTGGGGTTAAATCACCACAAATGTTTAAACACCCAGCTTCCTCAAAAATAATAACAAAAAAATGGAAATTGGAAGTTACTTCCAGTTCTGTTTTTGGTTGTATAAACACTTTAAATCCAGAGCATGGAAAATATTCTAATTTTGGCCATCTTGGCTAAGGAATTTTAGGGCCAAGTTGCCCTTTGAGGTTGGCAGAGTCTACATTTCCACCAGGGTACTTAAAACCAGCATCCCTCCAAGATGGCAGAAACTTGTGAGGGATCCATGTGGATGTGGATGGAGCTTTCCTTGTGCCCTCTGCTGGTGGTTGAATGGAGCTGCACCTGGTAGCCCTTTTGTTGTTTTTGCATAAGCTAGGAAGATATCATTGCACAAGAAGGTACTGGATACCTCTTTGCACAATCCTGTAAAAAGGGCTTACATTTGTGTATCTCTTGGTCATGTTACTGTAAGTTCCAGCCTGAGAGCTGTAATCCAAAAAGAGCAGCTTTTCCATGTTCTGTCCAGAAGACAAGCAACATTAAACATCTCTAGCTCCCCACCTTGACAAATGGTGTAGTATTCTGTCCTCACTGATGCTTCAAATCTTCTGGACCCTTGGGAGGAAAAAAAGAAGTAGGAACTTTCAATCAAGAAAATTTCCAGTCGAGATGAAGTCCTGAGAAGCAGTGTTGTGTTTCTTTTACCTAGTTTTATCTTCTAACTACCCAATTTGTTTTAATTATGGCATTTTATCCCACTGAGTGCCAATCAGGCAATAGTCAGGCTTTGTCAAGAAACTTAAATATTGTAAGGATTGCTTTAAAACTTTTCAACTTATCTCTGTGACTCCTCTCCTGTGTTCCTGTTATTGTGTGGGAGAGTCCACACAATAAGGCCTGATAAGATTTTAGAAGACTTTTAGGTGGGATACATTACATTTTCTTACAAAGAGAACGCAGAGTAAGGTTGTTAATTTTAAGCATTTTAAAGTACGTATTTCCTTTTAAAAATTGTAATAGTACATTTTCAGTCAAGACTGTGGTTGCTCCTTTTTCACCTCACCAACCTATCTTTCCCCAGAAGTTGTGTGTGTGTTGACTTGGAAGATAGCTGTTCCTCCCACACCCTGGAAGGCTCTGTTTTTGCTTGGCTAGGAGAAAACAGATGCTGCCAGTGTGTGTGTAAGGAAAAGGCATTCACAAGATGCAAGTCTAAGGAAAGCTCTTGGGCTGGCATTTGGGATCTGACAAGTTGAGTGAGGGCCGCAGATGTCTCTGCAGGGCTGTGCAACACAAGCCTCAAGATGCACAGCTTGTTTGCCATATTTGCAGAAACACGGGCTGATTGGCATTGCTGTGCAAGTCAATTTTGATCATTGATTGTTAATTATAGTCACTCATCGGTGTAGTCTTTGACCCCCACCAATCTCTGAGCAGAACCTTCAATCTATCATTATCTCCTGCTGAATCAGCTTCCCTTTGAAACTGGGGTTGTGTTAACTCAGCATTTGAGGCTGACTTAGGCAGAGACCCTGTTCATGGATCTTGTGAAGATTGTTGTATTGCTAATTCATTTGGGCAACCGCAGAGTCTCTGTGTGCCAATGCCCCCCACCCCAATAAAGACCTTCTGCCCAAACGTGGGAAAAACCCCTGGAAATGACTGTATGTCTATTTTGGTTTTGAAAAGTGGGGTTCTAATGCTAAACAGTGTGTTTGTGGGGGAGCTGCAACCTGGATGCTTCAAGGACAATCAATTTACCCTTTTACTTTGCTTAGAAAAAAGCAGTCCAGTGGACCTGCAGGACAAGCAGGGTGCTGAAGGGTGGCATGCTCCTCCCCCTTGTTACCCTAAATGCTTGGGGGTCTTAAGGACCCTCAAAATATTGATAATAATTTGGTGGATTAATATACTCAGCTTGGCTATGTAAGAGGGGGCAACAGCAGGAACTTTTGACCTATTTATACTGGTAATCAGGAGGAGACATTCATCTACATAGTACAATAATTACTCTTTATTTGAGAAAACAATAATAACAACGTACACACACACACACACACACACACACACACACAGGCTTCAAGCATTCACATAAGGTTAGTGAATACAGTAGGAAGTATTGGGATAGAGGGATAAAGGAGGGAGGTTGCTTTCAGGTGATACTGTACCGAAGAGATGAGGTCGCAGAAGAAACCAGCAGAGTGGGGGTCCTGAAGCCAGAATGGCTACACAGTCTGACATGGAGTTGAGAGGAAGATGGACACTTCCTCTGTGCACACTTGAGTGGGGTTTTGGAAGGGTTTTTATGGTCAATAGTTTCCTTCAGGGGATGGGATTTAGAGTGAGAGACAATGCCTCTTGGAGGTTCCCAAGGTAAGACAATGGATACTCCGGATATGCTAATGGCACTCAATGTGTGGATACTTTGTAATTGAATGGAGGAAGCAACCTTCTTTATTTGGGGAAGGACAAAGGTATGCGGGATCTTTACAGGTTTGAGTATCTCAGTTTAGGCTGATAGGATTAGCCAGGTGTTCAGGCACAAAGTTGTCCTGCAAATGTATCCTTGTTTGGAATTTGGGCTGGCCCCTCCTTAGTGCATTCATGACTGCATCTGAACGCTAGTCTTTGGGATTCATGGTTTTGGAATTTCCCCAGCTTTACTGGTCATACTATGTGGAAGGCCACATTTGACCTAATTATTAAAAATTGCCAAATTATTATAGATACAGGGTGGGGGTGTCAGGATAGGTAATACCCTCCTGCCAGTGAATGTGGTGTTGCAACAGGATCCTATGGGGTACCTTTTCCTACTTGTCACACCATCCATGGCTTGCTGACTGGAAGGGTCTGGATGGGTCATCCTTCAGTACCCCACTGGCCAGTGCTGCAAAACTCCATCCCTTGGTATATTTGCCTAGATTTTAAGGTGGGTTTTAGGAGGATTTGCAGTCAGGGCAATAGTAGCACAATCACAAATATGAATACCAAACTGTTATAAAGTTGTGAGCCTAGCTTGCAACATCATAACTGCCTAACAGGAAGCCAGCCATATTTTCCAACAGATTCTACACTGTGTAGGCTAAGACAGTGTTACTCAAAGTGAAGGTCCCTGGACCAGTGTTGGACCACGAACCATTGGCTGCTGGCCCATGAAGAATTTCCAGGAAATAAACATTTGTTGCTAGTGCTTGGCATTTTCCTATTGAAGCCCCCTGCTTTATACCTCACCAGGGGATTTCACCTCAGTGTGAAAGGTGTGCATACCTGTTTGGGGACTCAGTAGCGCCTGAAGCATGCTGCCTTGTAATCTGGGGAAACTTGCTACAACTAAACGTGGATGTGGGCTTTTCACTGCTGTAAACCCCTGATGCACCCATAAATCACCAAGGAAGTTCTATTTTGCACAAATGGCTTGTACCAGACTTGGTATCAGATGCTTGGACTGGGTCTGCTTCCAACTCCAGACCGAACCAGAATGTGGATGTTTTTCTTTCATACTCAGTGAGCTGAATGTCTGCATGCAGAGTTTGCCATCATTTCCCCTGCATGTGAAAACCCAGATTGGGGAGGGGGGTTTTATGTTGGAAAATGGAAAGAAAGGATTAAGTCAGGGTTGGGAATCATGCAGCCCTCCAAGGGGTGTTGGACTGCAAGGCCCAGAAGCCCTAGTCACCATAGATGGTGGTGAACAATGCTTTGAGCTGCATTACAACCAATCCTGGAGGTATGTATGATTCCTACCTTGGATTAAGAGAGCTCTTTCTCCCCACCTTCCTGTGTCTGAGTCACAGTCAGCCTTAGCTGAGTTGAGAACAAGCATACTCATGTGCAGACACTCTGCGTAGGATGAAGTCTGAACCCATGTCATTAAGCTAACATGGAGCAGCTCACAAAGATGTCCCCCAGAACCTAGCAGGCAGTGACACCTGTGGTGTAGCCCTATGCACCAGGGAATCGGTTCAGGCAGGAAGCCTTTGAAAACGACACCTCATGCAGCTAAATAATGGCTGTCTCTCTGTCTCCATCTTTCTCTCTCTCATTCTCTCTGCAGAGCAAAAAGGGGCTTTGATGTCAGGCTCTGAGATGAAGCAAAACAGGCTGGTGTGAAAAATTAAACATTTCCTTGAAATATACATCATTACCATACTGCTGTGCCCCAAATCTTGTGGGCTTTGGTAAAGCATCGTTCTTTCCTTTTTCCTGCCAAAGCAACTTTCATTTGTATGTTAAAAAAAAGGTATGTTAAAAAAAAGAAGAAGGAATCTGCAGCACCTCCTTTCCATGTAACTCTTTCCATTCAGTTGTTTTTATTCTGGTTAAATAAGTATGGTTTCCTCTTGAGATGGTGCTCACTGGGAAGTCGAGGGCATCCAACAGGGCCAGCTCTGTCCAGGCTGCTGAGGTTGTATCAGTTTCATGGAATCCACTCCAGGGAAGTCCACCAAACACAGCAGGCTAAATAAAGGCAGAAGTCCTCTTGTGTAAAGGGCAGCTGAAAAAGGACCGTGGAAAGCTCCATGCCCCACCAATGTGATACAAGATCTCAGCCATAGGGACAGAGAGATTTAAAGCCCATCCTCTTCATACTTTTGAGGTGCCTCCTCATCCACATAACGTCAATTATACCCGAAGCAACCAAAACAACATGAAACAAAAAACAGCTTGACCATGAAGGTGGTTCAAGCAACAGATGTGAAGTAAAAGGGGCCCTTCCACATTACCCAGTTATAGCACGATGATTCCACTTCAACTGCCACGGCTGCATCCTATGGAATCCCGGGATTTGCCATTTGGGGAGGGTCATTTAGAAATCTCTGCTATGTAGTTCTAATGCCTCACCTGACTACAAAACCCAGGATTCCATAGAATCACAGAATCATAGAATTGGAAGGGAACTCATGGGCTATTGAGTCCAACCCCCTGCTCAGTACAGAAAATCCAGGTAGAACAATGGTTCTTAACCTTTTCTTTACCAGGAACCCTCTTTAAATATCTTTTATTGCCATGGAGCACTCCCCTAAGACTCCCCTAAGACTTATGGTTTCAAGATTTAAAACCATAACAACAACAACAACAACAACAGCACCTGATGATTATAATAATAACCATACAATTACACCATCCATTAAACGTTCCCTCAGGGGCACTAGAGGGGGAGGGAAGACTTTTCTTCTGCTTCCTTTTGAAAACTTGTGGCTGGGGTGGATTGAATGGCAATGCACAGGTCAAGCCATCCAGCCTTTGCCTTGGCTCCTGTCACGTGGCCACTCCATTGTGGGGAGAGGAGGTGGGCAGAGTAGCCTTGAAGCCTTTGTGGACCCTCTGTGAGGATATTGTGGAGCCCTGGGAGTTCCTGGACTACAGGTTTAGAACCATTGAGCTAGAGCATCCCTACCAGGTAGCTCTTTTTGAAGGCGTCCAAAGAAGGAGGATATTGCCATGACAATTAAACTGGAATGTAGTGTAGCAATTGTGTAGCATGAAAGGGCCCAAGGTTTTGGAGAGGGTTTTTGTTTGCTTGTTTGACCTTCACAGTTGCAACATTTTGGAACAAAAGGAAGCATTTTAGTTGTCAAGGCATGAGCCACGGAGGAACATATGGGGAACAACACAGGTGTTTGGCTAGAGGCATGAGATGGGTGCCAAATGATGTTAAATATTTGGCCTACTGGATATTAAAAAAACACCCCTAAACAGCGATGACATTTCCTTTGGCACCTGAATTCTCCTGGCCTGGAGAATCAGAGTCATCTTCCCTTTATTACAGCCAATGATTTATGCAGCTCTTGGTATCCAACCAGCCAGCCTTATAAGCAGAGACCAAGCAAAACCAGTTGACAAATATGTCTTCCTAGTTAGAACATGCTAATTGCCTATTATGTGTCAGTGTTTATTGCACTGAGCTAAGGAATTGTTTGTTTAACAGCCAGCATGGTGTAGCAGTTTGAGTGTTGGACCAGGACTGCAGCAGACTGGGTTTGAATTCCCACTCAGCCATGGAAACCCATGGGGTGACCTTGGGCAAATCATACTGTCTTTCAGCTTAAGAGAAAAAACAATGGCAAACTTCCTCTGAATAAATCTTGCTAAGAAAATACTAGAATAGGGTTACCATAAGTCAGGGTTGAATTGAAGGCAACAGCAGCATAACAACAAGGAGTTGCTTGGTGCTGAAGCTTCATTTGGCTTTAGGACTTGGCTTGGCTGTTTAATGTCATAGAGGAGCAAAATAGACAGAAGACTCCTCTTTTCTGCTTAGATCCTAAGGGAAGTGCCTGGAGGCTTCCATATCATGGGGATGATGAATTGGCTCCAGGTTTTAATTTTAACATTAAAGGAGCTATCCAGGGTGCAAAACCTAAGAGGGAGGATAGAGTTGAGCAGCTTGGATAGCTCTTTCGTTGTGAGGATTAACTAGCACATTCACTGCCCCGTTGACATGGAAGCTACCATCAACCAGTGGATCAGGGCAATGCAGAATGATCTTGTGCGAGGATGGCAGAAGAAGCAGAGACCTAGGAAAGGATGAAAGAAGGACCTAAAAAGACACAAAGCCAAGAAGGGAAAGGTGAAAGGTGAATGTTCTATACTGAGGATGCACTGGCAATGCAGAGACAAGCAAGAAAAAACTTGGGACAGTACTGGAGTGGGGAAGCTGCGTCTTGTCCTACCTGGAAGAGGCCTCCTAAGACAAGGAAGGGGAAAATGTGAGCCAAGATGACCGGCTCCAGAGGAGGCTGCCAGCTCCAGCTTGGACCATTACATGTATACCTTCAAGAGAGAAAGCAGGAGGCTGAGCTGCTTCATTCTTTGGAGTGACTAGACTGAAAGAGCAGCAAGAAAAGCACAGGCAAGAGCATGGTCCGACTTAAAAGAGAAGCACTGGGATAATTGGGCCAGCTGTGCTGAGCGATAGCTAGCTATAAATTAGTAGCCCTGGTGGCGCAGTGGTTAAGTGCTCGTACTGTAGCCACAACATTGTGAGTTCAGTCCTGCAGGGCTCCAAGGTTGACTCAGCCTTCCATCCTTCCAAGAAAAGTAAAATGAGTACCTAACCTGTTGGAGGCAATTAGCTAACACATTATAAATTGCTTAGAGAGTGCTTAGCACTATAAAGCAGTATAGACATGCAGGTGCTATTGCTATTGCTATGAATTGGCACAGCCAAAGGTATTTCTGTGCTTCAAAACAACAGCTCCACTGTCTTTGTGTGGTGTCATGACATTCTTTCCTTTTTGGTTTTCTGAACTTTGTTTGGCTTGCTCGTTGGCTTGTTCTCTTTGGTGACTCCCTGACCCCGCTTGGACTGTTTTTCATGCTTAATCTTGGACTGCTTTGACCATGCTTCTTCTCTAAAGGACCCGCTGTGGTTAATCCTGGATTGGATTGGTTTAGCCATTCTTTTTTTCTTGAACTAGGAGTGCATTCACCAGGATACTTTCCAGTCTGAAACAGAACAGTCTAGCAGCATGGAGGAAAGATCCAGAACTGAGAATATTTGACTTTGTGAACAGTTTCTTCATGCTTTGAACCATCAGTATTTGAACCTTTTAATAACTTCCAATTTATGTTTAAAGTTTAAGTGCCTGAGTAATGGTATTTCTGCCAGCATTTGTCCCTAACTAGATTCCAGCCTCTGTGCTGGACATGCCCGGAATACTCATGAGCAATCAACCAGCTTCCCACTCTTTAGGACATCTCCATTGCCAATCAACTCTGCTGTATGCAAGACTGTTCCTCTCTCATCTTGGGCAAAGTCTTCAGATATTGGCCGATAATAATTAGAACTGTTGAGAAGAAAAGCCAGCAGGATTCCTTGCAAATCTCTCCCCTTCCTAGCCCCAAATGGCTTGTGAGAAATGGAGGCTGATGAATGCTAGCTTTGCAATGAACATGGAAATATATATATATATATATATATATATATATATATATTTATCTCTGAAATCCTATCATGCTTGCATAGTGTAAATCTACACTCATGTAGTTAAGTGGTGCTTGCATTGCATCACCTTTCTGCTGAGTACCAATATTATACAACCGGTTGTGTACCAGTGAATGTGCAATGGCTGTTTCTGCAGCCCCAGTGAAATCAAGTGGTACATTAAAGGTACTGTGAAATAGCAATTATTATTGTTGTTGTTGTTATTTCTTACCTGCCTCTCCCCATGGGTCGAGGAGGGGAACAACATATTTGAATAGCAATTCAAATACATGTTGGTTAAATACATAAACCCATTAAAACACATAATGTCAGTTTAAAAGAACAAATAAAACTGATACATATTAAGAGTTTCTAATTCACAGTTTAAAAATCATCTGGATAGGCCTATTGGAAGAGAGTTGTCTTTAATGCTATTTTAAATTCAGATAGTGTATTCAACTGTCAAATCTCTTCTGGTAGGCCATTCCAAAGTCTAGGGCTGAAGAAAAAGTCCTCTGGGTCAGTGATTCTAAACCTGTGGTCCGTGGAACCCCAGGGGTCCACGATGTCCTCATAGGGGGTCCGCCAAGGCTTGAAGGCTGCTCTGCCGACCTCCCCCCTGCAGTGGAGAGGCCACATGACAGGAGCCAAGGCAAAGGTTCCTTCTCTTCCTCTTCCTCCTCTTCTTCCTTTTCCTCCCCTTCCTTTCATTCTTCCTCCTCCTCCTTTTCATTTATATCCCTCTTAACTATGAGACTCAAGGTGGCAAACAACATATTTAAAACAATACAGATTAAAGCTATATGAGAGCTTCAATAAAAGTATAACTATAAAATTTTTAAAAACACAATTAAACAATTGATAAAATTAAAAACAAAAAATATTTAAAAGATTAAAAATCATCAAAAGACAGCATACAAACCTCAAAATCAGCACTGGACAGCATTAAAAGCCCTCCCCAGTCCGTTTCCAAAATTCTGATGGCATAAAAATGTCTTGACTTGCTGACGGAAGGGGAGCAAAGATGAAACCATTCAGTCCTCCCTAGGGAAGGCGTTCCAAAGTCTGGGAGCAGCCACCGAGAAGGCCCTGTTGCCCTTGTTCCCACCAAATGTGCCTGGGAAGGTGGTGTGACAGAGAAGAAAAGGCCTCACCTGTACATACCTCTGTACAAACAACAACTATGACTGACCGAGCCCAATTTCCCTGTTAAGTATGCAACTGAGCCTGGAAAACCACTATTGCCCCTCAAAGTTTGAGACTTAGTCTACCATCAAATGTGGTCTAGGGGCTATCTAAAAAAATTAATTAAATTAAAATTTTAAAACCACCAGAATGGTGTCCTATCCATGGGAAGTCCTGCTCCAGCTTTGCTCTGAAGCCAATCCTTGGCCTCCTCACTGCCAAAAATCTGGGTTTTCCCCTCAGATCCGGAGCAAACTGAAAGTCTGACAGAGCAGAGGTTTCCTACAGAAACCCTGGTGAAAATGCACATTGTCGAAAATGTTGTGTGTTGACTGTGCCACGAATATGGGGTTTTATTGCCTGTGTAGAGAAGCCCTAAGTCAGCAATGTAGGATTTTAGCCAGCAGCACTAGCAACAGGCTAATTGGCTGTACCTCAGACTAAAACCTAGAATGAATTCACTGACATGAAAACTGTTGCCCACCACTGTAGGCACAGAAGAATCAATGGGGGATTATAATAATGTCTGCCTTAGATTGTGGAAATGAGTATCATCGCCCACAAAATTCATTTTTCCCTCAAGCCGGGAGAAATGGGTTTCAGCGATATTTCTAGTGCAGGCACAGTTTTGAAGAAAGCAATTATTTGCTATGTCCTCCTTGCATTACTCTTGGTGACACTTTCTGTTCTGGTTTAAATTCCATTCCTCATCCATGCTGTTTCTCTTCCTCCATGCACAGGACAGCTGGCCAAACTGCTGCCTGTTGCAAACCATCTGGGCTGGCAAATACCACGGGGGAAGTCTCATTACCCAGGATGGCTGCAAGAGTAGTGAGCAAAGCACTGTACACACACCCTTGGAGGCAGACAATGCGTAAAGTAATTACCACTGGCTGCCAGGAGGAGAGACTTATCTGCCCTCAAAAGGATGCTCTCATTCATCAAAATGGCTTCACTGCTCTCTCCCAGAGTTGCAGAAGGCAGGAAAGACTTGCAGGAGAGAATGAAGTTGTGGGAGGGAGAGCAATCTGGGTGAGGTGAACCCGGGCCCTACTTCATGCAAAGCATGTGCTATACCAACAGAGCTTGGGAGACCCCAGATGTCATAAGTTACAAGATGATGTCATTGCCTGTAAGATTTTCCTTTGAGGAATGGAGAGGAAGAGTGGCTGCTGTGTCAGTGGGGGTGGGGGTGGCAAATCCAGTCTGGGTTTTAGTCCAAATTTTAAACCACTATCTAATGTACTAAACCCACCCAAATAGGTTCAGCACTTTGGATAGCTTCTTTGAAGCTTGATGTCCTGAACTCACCGTGGCAAATGTTTGAGGAGCAACAGGGGAGGAATGCAGGAACACCAGGGTAAGAGGTGCAGTTCTAGCCTGGTGCCAATTGTCCACAACAGAAACAAGAAAAGTCCAAAGCCATCCCAAAAGCCAGTCACCAATAATCCATATAGTTTGCAAGAGTAGTCAAAAGCCAGTCCAGAGTTCAGTTACCAAGAGTCCATACCAGGTGCTGGGGGAGTCACAAGACAGTCCAGAAGTCAGTAGAGTCAGGTCCTTGATCCAAGTCCATGGTCAGCAAAGGGTTAAAGCAGCAGTCCAGAAGTCTCTTCAAAGGCAAGGCAAGCAAGAATCCAGGAGGAGTGCAACAGCTCAAGATAAGCAGTTGTCAGCTCTGAAATTCAAAGGGAAGCTGTGGTTGAATTTATAGCTAGAGTTTCAGGGCCAGGTGGAGCTAATGAATGAGGGGGCAGGCCAGCATTTGGTATTTAAATGGCAGTGTGGGCTGTGGCACTTTCCCCTCCTATATTCAGAGAAGGGAGATGGCCTGGTGTCTAGATCAATCATCACTGTCTGACCGGCTGTTCATTCTGAATGAGGTATGTGTTCTTGATCTGCTTCGCCTGTATCTTCAGGCTGAGCCAGGCTGCCTCTTTCTTCTTCTACAGACTCAGCTATATTTCCCCCCAATGCTTCGTCTGCATTCTCTGCCTCCCCCCCCCTCCTCTGAGTCCACAGCCAGGGGGTTCATGACACTTGAATTAAAAAGGAAAGTAGATTTACTATGCACTGACACCAGCTGCCATGGAAGGAAGCAAATGGGAACACAGGACACAGCCTCATACTTGAGTGAAAGCTTTGATCTTTCTAGTCTAATATTGCAAACAATTGCAGTGATGGCCCTCCAGGGTGGCAGAGTAACATAAAAGAAATGTAATGTCAGTGGTGACGTCTGCTTCCACGCCAGTGGTAGGTGAATCCACTCTGGGTTTTAATCTGAACTTTTAAGGATCTATCCAAGATGCAAAACTCATTTGGGAGGTTAGGTTTCAGCACTGTGGATAGCTCCTTTCAGACTAAAACCCAGAGTGGATTCACTGCCCCACTGAAACAAGAGCTGCTGCCACCAGCTGCTGCTGCTTATTACGTGCCCATGGAAAATGCAACCTCTGGCTCCCCACCCATGGCTGGCTGATGACATTTGGGCTTGAATGAGGGAGTGGTCAGAGGTATCTCCTCAGTGGAGAGGTGGAGGTGGGAGTGCTAGAGAGATGGATGGGAAGAACATCCTTTTTTTTGTGCATGCGGAGAATCAGCCAACGAGAAGCCAACTGCTTGACCTGCCTCCTGAACCTATTCCAGATCTGTCAGGCATGGAGAAAATTGAGATGATAACTCAGACTTGCTTTTCTTTGGTTGTAACAATACCATTTTCATTCAGGCAGGCCGTTTGTCTTATAACTGGCCTACTCTGCCTTTGAGGACTAATTGCCAGGTGAAATTGCCCCCACATTAAAGGATGGGAGTGCCATTGTGTCTGTGTCTCTCTCTGTGTAAAATGCACACAGATATTGAACAATGCCCATGCCAAGTTCTTTGCTTCTTGCTTTTAACAATGTGCAAGCTGGACTCAGTTCAGAGTTCAAGGGGAAGAGGGTACAAAACACATGTGATGTTTCAAAGGCTTGTTTCATCAGCAGGCTTAAGATAAAAACAGATTTCTTGTAAACGTTTCTTTAAAATATATATATTGTTATTAACATGGAACAATATTTGGGATGTAAATCAAACCATAAAGAGCTTTCCTTCCATCCCGTCATAAAACCAGAGAGATTTGTCCCTTTGGCAATGCATTTAACATTTGACGACGCTAATTTGATTACAAAATATCTTGGCAATAATATGTTTTGATAGCTATAATTTAGAAGAGGGATGAGTAAGTCTGGCCCTGGACTTCGTGGCCTGAATCTGGTTGTTATTTCCAGCATGAGTAAACCCATTGAATCAATGGGATTTACATCACTGTTAACTTACCCATGAACAATCGATCCATTGAGTCTACTCTAGTTGGGATTAATGCTGCAGATCCTGGCCTATGTAGCCTTTGATCTCTCCAGACTCCCTGAACTGTTCTTAAATAAATATAATAAATATAAATAAATAAATAAATAAATAAATAAATAAATAAATACATGTGAATTTCATTTCCTGAAAGTTTTCCATAAATGGCAATTCAACCTTTAAATAGGCTGGAGCCTCCGTTCCCCCACTGTTTAATGTAAAACAAACAAACAAACCGAAACACACAATTTTTGTCAAAACCAGAAGTGCCTGGAGAGGAGATTTAATTCAGGACACAGTCTGGAGCTCTAGAAAACCCCAGAGCTGTCAGATCAGGATTATCCCAGGCCCTGCAATTTCAGCCCTCCAACCTGAGACCTTGGGATGATCTTGTGGGGTTACAAGAGGAAGGCTCTGGAATTGTCACTGAGCATGATGTATCAGTCTTTGCACTGTGGGATTTGTTTTGTGCAAACTTTGCACATGGTATTTTTTTTTTCTGAGAAAACAGCATTTTCTGCACAAGAAATACATTTCTGAGCAGAAAATGTTGTTTTCTGTACCAAAAAATCCTACATAAATTTAGTGCAGAATAAGTCCAAAGCCACTAAGATTCTCATCAATCTAGGATTATCCATGTCAGGGTTTCCTGACACTCAAGAAACATGTTCTTTGACCATTTTTTAAAAATATTTTCAAATCTTCTTTCTATCATTACTCAGCAGCATCCAATCATGGCTATGAAGTTGCACTGTACAGGGAGAGGGGGAAAAGCAGAGACAAGTGGTGGAAATATTTAGTGCACACTAAAAATGTTGGGCTTTGAATGTTGGGTGAAATCCTAAAATAAACCCCTCCCTACATATCTTTGCTGACAGCTCAATTACCCCAGCATAAACCCTGGTTTCTTTTCTGGGGGTTTGTGTGAAAACCAAAACTAGAAGATCCAATCTGGGAGCAAGCAAGGCAGGTTTGATGGAAGGCAAACATGGGGAGCAGCATAGACTTGCTGTACGAATGGCCCTTCCGTCTTTATTACCTAGCTTAATCTGTATTGCCACTTAGATTAGAAGGTCCTTTCCAATTTGGAGCTACATCTCCAGTTTACTTCCAGCTGTACCCCTTCCCCTCTGCTCCTGTTCCAGCAGCATGTCTCTCTCCTGTGCTGTTTGTGGTCTATTTATAAAAATGTGCAGCTCACTCCCCACAAAAGGCAGACATTTAATTTACTCTCAGCATCAGTGAGCTGCTTGTTTTTCTTCTTCTTCCTCTTCTTCTTCAAAGCTGCTTAGCAGGAGAGTCCACAGGAGAGATTTGCACAAGGCATTTGAGCAGGGTGGGGAAGTAACAGGGGAAAAGGGAGCTCTGCTGATTTTATGATTCTGTGATTCTTACCTTGACACAAAATGGGATGTATCTGAACTCCTAGGCGTTGTTTAGACAATGACAAAAATCCTCATGCAATGCAAGGGGAATACATTTTGTCTTCATGAGATCTTACAGGGATTCACCATATCTGAAAGGAGGGGGGCCAAAAACTCCATGTACTGCACGATAACAGCCTTCATGTTTTTCGCCAAGTTTTAAAAAATATATATGCAGAAATGTGCATTCCAGCCCATTTGAACAACCAATTTGAATTGGAGCACATGGCAGAAGTCAAAAAGTGATTGGTTCAATGTGCGCAGGGGTGGGCTTTTTAGCAACGAAGTGGCTGGTGCCGCCATTGTTCATTTTCATGATCATGTACGGTTTTTGAACATTAAAGCAATAATAATAATAATAATAATAATAATAATTTTTTTTAAGCAAAAGATCACTCTTCTGCATCTCAGATTTAAGGAGGGGAAAAACAGGGGTAAATCTTTTGGAAAATAATAACGCGAATGATTCACTCACAGCCACCATGTTGATTTGTGGGCATGCTCTGTGTGAACTTCAAACTACAGATAGCTCCCCATACCAGCGATCTTGCAAATATATCATGGAGAGAAATGAACACTGCTGCAATGGTGAAGTAATCTGCTATTTTCTGCAATTAATTCTCCCATCTAGCTGAGACTCTGGCTCTGCTGGGGATTGTCGCCTGGATTCGCCAACCTCAGTGGAATATACTGGCTATTTCTGCACAGAAAATGCTGTTTTCTAATATCTATGCGCAAATTTTGTACAGAATAAGCCCTGAGTTGTGAACAGGCTTTGAAAACCACATGGTTTTCAAGGACTTTCTTGCAGTGAGAAGGAAATGGCTAAAATTGTTGATTGCTTCCTTTGAGAAGAAAATGAGCAAAAAATTACAACCCTAATAGGCACATTTCACCTGCCCTCCATAACAGAGAGTATCCCATGCCCTCAAGGTACACCATTAATTGCTGCATGATTTTTCATCTTGGAATGAGATTGAAAAGACTCATACTTTTCCTTTTAAAAAATTTTGGTTGAGTTTTGTGCAAAGCGGAATATGCTGCTGCCTTGGAGTGTGGCGGAGTCTCCTTCTTTGGAGGTTTTTAAACAGGGGGCTTGTCTATAAGATGGGAAAAATATGGATTGATGCACACTAACACCAATTTGAAGCAGCTTCAACTTGCCTTACCCTTTTTTTTTTTGCAAGATCGCAGGCAATCAAAGCCATACACATTTGTTGTTCAAATGGGCATGCCTGTGAATCATGATGGTGGGAGCAAGTGAATTATTTGCATTATTATTCCCACCAGTTGCTGCTGCCAAACAGTATTTTTTTTAAACAAAGCATATCCAAGGTGCAAAAGTGTGATATTCCACCTAAATACATTTTTTAAAAAGAGAAAAAAAGGTTGTATTTTCCCTCAGTGCATGATTGCTAAGGCAAAAATCCAACATCCCATTTTTAAAAACGAGAACAGCATAGGCACTTATAGGATTGGGTCAGGTTTCTTTTTTCACTGTCATTTCTTCAGAAATAGACAAGTTCTATGAAACTGGGATGCAGGCATGACTTGAAGGTGGTGGCTAGCCTCCATGTCTGTGGGGTAGTGAATCCACTCTACTTTCAGTCTGAACTTTAAAAGATCTGCCCAAGATGCTAAACCTAATTTGGGTGAGGGATGGGGTCCAGAATCTTGGATGGTGCCTCTACTGTTCAGACTATGATCCAGAGTGGATTTGCCACTTCAGTGACTTGGTAGTCATCAGCCAACACTGCCTGAGAGCATCCAGAGCTGTCTAATGGCTGTAATAATTGAAAGAGCCATAGCTACTGTGGTACATTCTTGTGGGAGGACATGGAAGATTTAATGCCTGTAGCCAAAGATTTTGTTATTTCCAGTCAAGGTTTATTTAATTTTTTTAAAAAAGCATTTTTACTTGCTCTTCTCTTAAAACATCAATAGTGGTTTACAGCAACATAAAACAACTGTAAATGCTCAACAAAAGAATTACAAACCTTCTCCAGCAAAAGCAGCCTGAAATAATAGAAAAAAGCAACAGATCATAAAACAGAAAAACCCAGAAGAAAGACAACAGAAAAAAACCAACAACCAGTTGTTGAAATATGCTAGGGAGTAGGATGGTCTTGTTGACTACTTGTCTGAGGACAAATCCACACTCTACAAGTAATCCAGTTTGAAATTGGATTTTTTTTTTGCCATGCTTCCTTTCTATGGAATCCTGGGATTTGTAGTTTGGTGAGACACCAGTAAAGAAGGCTAAAGACCTTAGAAAATGTCATGTCTTGGGAGCCAGCCAGGAGCAAGTTAGTAGAGAAGTCCACCAGGTGGGCAAAACAGGAGTGTGTAAACCAGGCAGCGTGTATTGTTATTGTGTAACGAGTGTATTGCTATCAGAGTCTAGGCAGTCCACGTCAGTAGGGTAAGACAGTAAATCCAAAGGGTCAGTCCAAGGGAGTATCCAGTAATGAGGTCAGTCCACAAAGCAGAGCTTAAAAGTCAAAGAAGCAGGAGCCAGGAATCAAGGGAAGAATGTGGTTTCCTCCGGAAAGGTCGGTTGTCAGCAACATCTGACTGAGAGTGAGCCGGGGATATTTATGGTCTGGGATTCTCCCTCAGCTGTTGTGGAACCTTCCAACTCTATGATTCCTTTGTGGTCTCCTCTAACCACTCTCTCCCCCAGTCCTTCCTTTCCTAAGCCATTGTATCTACGCAACCCACATATTCCACTGTCAAATAGCTCATGCTATCAGGAAGTTCTTCCTAATGTTTCGGTGGAATCTCTTTTCCTGGAGTTTGAACCCATTGCGCCATGTCCTAGTCTCTGGAGCAGCAGAAAACAAGCTTGCTCCATCCTCAGTATGACATCTCTTCAAATATTTAAACATGGCCATCATGTTTTAATCTCCTCTTCTCCAGGCTAAATACACCCAGCTCCCTAAGCCACTTTTCATAGGGCATGGCTTCCAGACCTTCAGCCATTCTGGTCACCCTCCTCTGGACATGCTTCACTTGGGCAACAGATCTCCGGAGTCTCTTCCCAGCCCAGAGGAATTCAGGGAGGGGACAGGAGAAGAGCCCCTTCCTTGGATCCCTCCCTGCATGCACAGCTTCCAGACATCTCACCATTTTGGTTGCCCTCCTCTGGACACATTCCAGCTTGTTTCATAATCTTTTCCCACTCTTTGTCTTTGATTCTGCTTTCACCTGGGATCCCTGCATTTATAATCCAAGCTTTCTCCCCAGCCACAGTTTTATCTGGCATACTCTGTTTTATCTTGCTGCATGGCCTACATGGCTCCCCCAAATATCTCCCCCTGTTTTAATTGCTTATCAGTTTGAATCTTAAAGGCCCATAAAATGTTTACTTCTCTACATTTTTTCCAACTTTCCCTAGGTCTATCTTCATAATCATTCATACCGTACCTTTTTCCTAATACCAGGACTCAAGAAACTTATATGAATGAAAAAGAAATTGAGTTGAAAGCATTTACCAAAAACATAAGTAAAAATAATATAAAAGTTATTATTAAAATACAATTAAACAAGCCATAGAAATAAAACCCTATAAAACAAATCCATGAAAAGACAAAGGGCAAAAAATTAGCAAAACAGCACACCCTTAAAATAGCACACCATTAAAAATCCTTGCAATCAATTCCTAAAAGCCTGTTGCAACAGAAAAGTTTTCACCTGAGGTCTTTTCATATTTAACAATTGTAGTGCTATGATTCCACTTTAAATGTTATGGTTCCATCCTATGGAATCCTGGGACTTGCAGTTTAGAGAGCTTTATTGAGAATTCTCAACCAGAGAGAGCTCTAGTGCCTCTCCAAATTACAAACCCCAAGCTTCCATAGGATGTTGCCATGGTAGTTAAAGTGGAATCATGCTGCTATAACTGGGAAGTGTGACAGAACTCCCAATAGTGGAAGGACAGCAAGGATTTCCACATCTTGGGAACAACCACCAAGGAGGCCCTCAGATGTGTCCTCATCAAATGTCGCTGTAATGGTGGTGGTACTGAGAAAATGTCCTTTCCTTAAGATCTTAAAACTCAGGGAGATATTTTAGGAAGATATCGGGGTTGTTTGGATGATGAAAAATATCCTCAAAGAACGCGGGCAGAATACTTTTTGTCCAGATGAGCTCCTGCCAGGATTTGCCATATTGGGAAAGACTGAAAACTCCAAGTAGTTCACGATTACAGTGTTTGCTGTTTCTTGCAATCTTTTTTAAAAAGTATACGGAAATGTGCATAACAGCCCATCTGAACAACCAATTCGAATTGGGGCACATCCAGGAAGTAAAAACGTGATTGGTTGGATGTGTGTGTGTTGGGAGGCTTGCCAGTGACAAAACGGCCAGAGTTGTTTTTCAGGGACACGATCGAGTGCTATTTTCGAGCAGCAGAGCAAAACAAATGTTTTTAAGCAGAAGATCACTCTTCTGACTCTTCTGCATCTCTTATTTAATGGCAAAAAAAAAAAAAGAGAGAGAGAGAGAGAGAGAGGTGGAATGGAGGGAGCTGTTTGGGAGATAATAAGGCAGGTAATTAACTCGCGGCCACCATCTTTTTTCGCGGCCATGCTCCATGTGAACTTCAAACTCGGATAGCGTTCCATGCCAGTGATCTTGTGAATGAATCATGGGGACAAATGAACACCGCTGTGATAGTGAGGTAATGGGCTATTTTCCGCAATTAATTCTCCCATAGTCTTTCAGATAGTATTCAGGTGCATTAATCATATTGTATTAATAGAAGGTTCTATTTTGTGTCTTTGTTGCAGCATGATGCGAAGAAGCAAACACCTGTGTGTTATTTGCAGGGTGGCTATGCTGTGGTTGAGTTTATCATGATGTGTGCTCAGACAAGTTGTTTGGCAGCAAATTGTTTCCTTCCGTCACTTTCCATGCCAGGCAATTAACAGTATGCCATTAAAAGCATAGGCGTTCACGGCACTAAAATTAGCAGTGAGAGCGCATTAAAACAATCGAGAAGGTGCATGCTCCTGGCTCTGGGCAAAGTGAGGGGGTTTTAATGTATGTATTTTTTCCATTTCTCACTGCCTGCTCCTACGTGTCTGCTGCTGAGAGAACAATATATGCTCTCTTTGGAGGCCGCCTGTTCTAGAACAGCATGAAGAGGTGTCCCAGTTTGGGACTGAGGAAACTTGGGAAGTTATAGTCCCATTATGTTCTGCACTAGTCAGGCCTCATCTTGTGTACTGTGTCCATTTCTGGGCACCTCATTTTAGGATGGATATAGACAAGTTGGAGCAGGTTCAGAGAAGGACAAAGAGGATGATACAAGGGACGGAGAATAAAACATAGGAGGAAAGGTTGAGGGAGTTGGGCATGTTCAGCCCGGGGAAGAGAAGATGGTGACATGATTGCCCTCTTTAAATATCTCAAGGGCTGTCGCAGAGAGGAGGGGACAGGTTTGTTTCTCTGCTGCCCCAGAAGGTAGGACTAAGTCATAGAATCATAGAATCATAGAATTGCAGAGTTGGAAGAGACCACGAGGGCCATCCAGTCCAACCCCCTGCCACCCAGGAAATCACGATCAAAGCATCCCCGACAGATGGCAATCCAGCCTCTGTTTAAAGACCTCCAAGGAAGGAGACCCCACCACGCTCCGAGGGAGTGCGTTCCACTGCCGAACAGCTCTTACTGTCAAAAAGTTCCTCCTAATGTTGAGGTAGAATCTCTGTTCCTGGAGCTTGCATCCATTGCTCCGTGTTCCAGTCTCTGGAGCAGCAGAAAACAAGCCTGCTCCATCCTCAGCGTGACATCCCTTCAAATATTTAAACAGGGCTATCATATCGCCTCTTAAAGTCAAATGATTTTAAGTTACAGGGAGGTAGATTTTGATTGAGCATTAGTAGGAACACCTTGACAGTAAGATCTGTTTGACAATGGAGCCAATTCCCTAGAAAGGTGGTGGGGTCTCTTTCTCTGGACATCTTTAAAAAGAGGCTGGGCAGCTCCCTGCTGGGGATGCTTTGGCTGAGATCCTGCATGGAGCAGGCGGTTGGACTCAAAGGCCTGTGGGGCCTCTTCCAACTCTAGAATTCTATGATTTTGGTTCTGCATATTTTCATGTTTCACACAAGAGTGACAAGGAATTCCTCTCCCCTTTCTCAAATTTCTGAAAAAGTTGTGGTTTGTCTTGACCTCCAGTGTGATTTGGAGTTCATTGTCAAACCAAACTCCACACAGACTTTTCCTTCTCTAACTTAAGTGTTGTATTCAACCTCAGGGCTCTGATTGCAAAGTAAAAAGCGGCTGACTTCATCACAACCTACCTGTACCTAGGATTGTAGCTACGAGGGTGGGTGGGTGAGATGAGGGCTTTGCCTCCCAAACAAGAATTCTGCCCCCCACATGAAATCTTTCCTTAATTCCCTAGATTACTAGCACTGCAAAGAGGAAGGCATTGGAAATCATTCACACCTAGAACTCTTCTGTTTGCTGTGTTCACCTTCCCTTTGTCACTTTGTCTATTCCTTTTTTGTTGGATGCCTAAACTGTATTTCTAACTGCTCAACTGAAGTTTATTCAAGTTACTGCACTGCTAGATATTTATGGAAACAAGGAAAGTTTCATATGGGGAGATATCTTATGGGGTGGGGGTAATGTCCTTATTGTGCCCCATTTGTAATCACAGCTCTACATCTACTCCTCTCCCTCCTCCCTCCAACCCGCCTTTTGGTCCTCAGCCCACTTGGGGAAAATGGAGAATGGCCCCATCTACCTCTCCTCCATTCTCTATATTCTATATTCTGCAGTGTGGAGATAATAATTCTGAGCTAACCATCCATGATGGCTGTATGGGCTACAGAGAAAATGCAGGAACTCTCAGCAAAATCAACTCTCATTATTACTGCGTCTCATTGTGTTGTTCCACCCTTTTCCCTGTGTGCATAAAACTGGCCTGCTTGAAGCAATGGGTTCTAGAGAAATTATCTTCTCCTCGGGCAAAGCTGTCCTGTCTTGACTGCCCAAAGTCTACATCTGTCCCTCTCACCATTCACCTGGGCCAGTGGTTCCAACATTTTGGTCTTCCAGATGTTTTGGACTTCAGCTCCCAGAATTCTTTATTGTTGGCCAAGCTGGCTGGGGTTTCTGGGAGTTGAAGTTCAAAACACCTGGAGGACCAAAAGTTGGGAACCACTGAACTAGGCTACAAATCCATTATTTGTAAGTGGGGTGGGGCAGTAGTGGAAAGAAGACTTAAAAGACACCAGGAAATAGAATGCATTCGAAGGGAAGGTCAAGGAATTATCAAGAGACGCCAACAATGCTTCCCATGTGCTGGCTTCTCTGAGGCCCAGAATTTCTATGAATACAGCTTGTCCAATTAGTTGTTTGTCACAGGTCTGCTGTAAAAATTCATTTTATCAGAACCCCATGTCAAAAGCAAATGGGAAAACTCCTTATTACTTCCTAGATGGCTCCTTTGTGTGAACCAAGGAAATAGATTGCATTGTATGAGCGATGAATCCAATCCTCTATTCTTCTTTTGCTTCTGGTCAGAGAATATCCTTTGATGTGGGCAAATGTTATAATCTGATATAGAGGTTTGTCCCCTCCATATCTCCCTTCCAGATATACATACTTTTTTATGATTCTTTTCAAGCATTAAAGATTGTTCTGGAGATAAAGCATGCATCTCTCCTCCACCCCGCCCCCGTGCTTTTTCCTTTCTTTATATTTATCTATAGCTCTCTCCATTCTTGGTCAATTTTCGAAGCCACTGTAGCTTGTGCCCAAATTCAGCTAGAGTGATGAATAGAGGTGGGCAGGCAGATGGAAGAATCACTGAACAGAGAGATGAGTTAGAAAAACGGCAAGAGGCCGGTTCTCAGAAGCCTTTGAGTTTGCCTTTTTGTCGATAAAGAAATGAACAATTCTGCGTCGCTTCAGAGGACCAAATCCATGGCGAATTGGAACAGGAGACGGCACGGGACGATGACAAAGATAGATGCTGCTTTTCAAACGCCTTCTTGTCACAATTTTGATTTTGCTGGCTTTCAGTGTCATGGCAGTTGGTTCTGAGCTGTTCAGCCAGTAGAAGAATTTGAGGACTGATTGCACACGAGACACAACTTCATTTCAGGAGCTGAAGAGCGGGTGGAGAGACCCCCAAGCCTTTTGCCTGTAGTCCTCATGGATCAACTCAGGAGGAGGAGGAGCTTATGCCAGAACACCAATGAGAGCTCAACATCTCTGCACCAGGAAGCATCTCATTGGTTATGGCAGAGCTGCCAGATTTCCCCCCCCTATGCCTGGCCTTTCAAGGATGCCACAGCCTCTGAAAGTTTATACCAGTGGTGGGTGAAGTGTGGGCCCCACAAAGGTTTATTTTTGTGGCCCTTGACTGTTGCAGACTCCCCATGATTGCCCTGTCTTTTTCCCAGCTAAAAAAAAGGACTAATTATCTCTCCTAGAAACTCTAGGGATATCAAGTCACGTATTGAACAAGCTGCACTCCCTTGGACTCTCATATTTTCTTTAAAAAAATTGATATAAAAATAGCCACCACCACCCCAAAAAAAATCTAAAGGGGATTTCTAGCCTCTCCTGGTTTCCTTTGTTTTGTTGACCTTTTTGGCAGTCCATGAAGCCCCCTGAGGTTCCCAGGGGTAGCAATGGACCTTGGGACACGCTGTAGTTGCCCACCCTTCATGGTATCATCAACAAACCATTACGGTTGACCCATTGCCTTCATTAGTCAGGGTTGCCAAAACCTTCGTAGTCACATGGAGGGACAGGCTGGCATCCTGTTAGTGACTTACACATGCATCCGTCCCCTTTTGGATGGGGTTCAGAGGGCTATTCTCTTGCCCGTGTGTACCACCCAGAAACCTCCCACACCCAGCAACTGTTTAGCCCTGCAAGAGAGAAGGGAGGGAGGGATGAAGTGATTCAGGCCATTAAGATCCAGCTGCTCTGGGCTCGCAGGGGAAGGAAAAGGAGGTGCACTCCATTTGAGAGTGCAGCCTCATTTCTTCCCCTCAGCCAAGCTGAGTCCAGCTGTGTAGCCATGCTCTGAATTGCCTACCCTGCTCTTTCCCCTCCCCACTGATAAGAGATAACAGCAGGGGCTCCTCTGAGGCAGCAGAACTGCTGGTCAATGGGAGGAGGAACTGCGTATGGAGAGTTGCCTTCACAGGTAGGATCTTGGCCAAAGCATGATGACAGGTCTACTTTATTCCCAGTATGATGATGTCTTGCTAAAATACAGTAAACCAGAGAATATGATGTTCACACCTTTTGAGTAAAGCTTTCTTTGCCTCCATGAAGAGAGACAGAAGGAGGAACATGCAAAGAAAGCAGACGAGATGCTTTCATCAGAGATGGTGGGTATGTTTAGTCTGGAGAAGAGAAGCTGAAGAGATGCCCTAACAGCCACATTTAAACATTTGAAGGAATGTCATACTGAGGATGGAGCAAGCGTGTTTTCTGCTGCTCTGGAGACTAGGGAGATTTTTGGATGTGTCAAAAATAGCATTATAACGATGTAATGAGATCGCAAAAGGGCTTCCTTATCAGACAACGACATACTCCAGCCTTCTGCAAGAGTTGTGCAGCCATTATGGGGTAGTTCTTTTTTTTATTGTTGGGGAGAAGTCAAAAATTGATCCTCTGTGGCATTTGTGTTCCAGATTTTTGTGTGTGCAAGAAGGTGCTCCATTCTGCTGGCCCGATTCCAGCATCAGTGGGCGGTCTCGCCAGAACACTCTGGGTGCAAACGGGAAAACTAGGTACTGTACGTTCTTTTTATGAACTTCCCCGTCTTGCTTGCAAGTTTCTAAATGTGTATCTGTACTTTTCTGAATGTTTTCTTTTTTTAATTTTGGTGTTTGGGGGCTTTTTAGCATACTCGTGTCTTCTTGAGAGATGCTCCAAAATCTCATTCATAACAAAACGCAGAAGTGGGACAAGCACTTGTATTGCCAGATTCTTGGGGTGATACTGTAACATTTATCATGGCAGCGTGCAAAAACATGTGTCATTGTGCCAGAATACAAATGTCATAAAATATAGTGCGATAATCACATTTTTAGGCACTTGGCTGATACTGTCCTAGGACATGGAACAATGGGCTGAAACTACAGGAAAAGAGATTCCACCTAAACTTTAGGAAGAACTTCCTGACAGTAAGAGCTGTTTGGCAGTGGAATGTGCTGCCTTGGAGTGTGGTGGAGTCTCCTTTGGAGGTTTTTAAACAGAAGCTGGATGGCCATCTGTTGGGAATGCTTTGATTGGGTATTCCTGCAGGGCAGAATGGGGTTGGAGTAGATGGCCCTTGGGGGTATCTTCGAACTCTATGATTCGATGAGATATCTCAATTCTTAAATGGAAGCAAAAGTAATAATTTCTCCACTTCTTACCCCCATTTAGATCATGCCATGTCCTGGCACCCCTTCTTTAAGAGAGAGAGAGAGAGAATGCAAATAAAAACACAGTATCCAACATGACCTTTAGAGATTAGGAACATTTGTTCAGTGCATTATTTGGCCACACAAAGCAGGTCTGACAGCTCCATTATTGGATTTTGCAAACTGTTGCTCAACATTGAAATCCCACTGCTGATTTCTTAAATCACCTTCCCCCCGCTTTTTCCTTTCCTTTTATTTCCATGGTTTTGTTGCCATCACTGCAGGTTGGGTGGAAGGAAGAATAGAGGGGGAGATGAAGACTCAAAGAGGGAGGCGGGTTGAATGAACTTGACTCAGCCGTGATTGTCAGACCTGGTTGCAAGCCGTGTGTGAGGGAGAGATATGCGAAATACTACACAAGTGAGATTGCAGGTCTCAGCGTCTGTCAATAACTCACTTCCTTATAGTCTAGGCTTTACATCATCCTGGGGGAAAAGACAGCATTTTCCTTCAAAAAGGAACATACAAATCAAAGACTAATAAATCACATAGTAATAGCTACCAAAAACAAGCAAACAAGCCATGCTGCACTTTCAGATATGTCTCCAGTTAAACACAAAAAGGAACACAACCAGTCTTGGCATCAGACTGGGATTTCTTCCCCCTTCATGTAAGTTGGGAGGGGGGTTGAACCAACCTTTTTTTCCCCCACAGGCAAATTGGGTATGAGTTCTAATTTCATTCAGCGAGTTGTCACCCAAATGGTTTTAATTAAAGTCCGTCGGTGAGAGCACAGCAGAAAATGGAAATTTCAGCTCAGTTAGCTTGATCTGACTAAGTAATCTTGCTTCTAATTTTACACACAAATTCTGCTGAGCTTGAAACTTGGATAATGGCAACTTGTCGGAGTTCTTTTAGCTGGGTGGTTTTGAAGAGGTCAAAGGTCCATAATTTTTAAAATTCTGCCATTATCATAGAAAAATTAAAGATAGATGAAAAAAATATGTGCAGGCATTTTTGAACATAGCTACTGAGGAGGCACCTAAGAATTTTTTTTGGTGTGTGTGGGAGAATAAGTATCATACTGGATATGTTGAAAGATGTCTGTTTCTCACACGCCATCCTTTCCCTCACCTATGCATCTTACATTTGTTTTATATTTTTTCCATTGGAAGAACATATGCTTAATTTGCAAGTCTGATTGGTGAGATATACACCTGTGAGTAAATCCTGTTATCTGAGGGCCTTGGGAATGCACATTCATGTCTAGTTCAGGAGTAGGAAAGTGTGGCTGGGGCAGGGCCATTGTCAGCCCACATTGAGCCATTTTTGGTTGAACATCAGCTGGAACCTCTGGTTCTGACATCTAGTGTTTCAGTAGTATTTGGGGGAATTGGCCAGTTGCTACCGAGTCTACCACTCCTGGGGCCTCCAGAAGCAATTACTGTACTATCCTTCTTTTAGCTTTTTTTGGGGGTGGGGGCAACTTTCTGCTTCCTAAATAATTATTTTTAGGGGGAGAGGGCATGGGGGGGGTTGAGAGGCTGCAAAAACAATGGAGGCCCTGTATGACTTTGTAGGGTCCATTTGCCACACCTTATTTTCATTTGCCTATAAGTAGCGAAGGCAGACATTTTGTTTAGGACTGTATGAGCCATGACTATAGCTCTCTCTCTCTCTCTGGCTTTTCTTCGCAAACGAAGATTCAGGAAGGACTCATCCCACGCTTTCTGCAAGTGCGCTGATGACTAAAAAGGCCAATCCGAGATAAACAAGTCCGGTTGCAGAAAGCACAGCAGAAGGGCTCCTTGGGTGATGTTTCCGGGTTGTGATTCTTTCTGTGTTGTCGTTTCTCTTCAAGACTTTGTTTTTCAGGACTTTCCTGGGAAAGTCCAAGACAGCCCATGCTATTGGTTGTCTGAACAACCAGGAACCATCCCAGGACATGGGATCATTTCTGATTTGTTGGACATTGGAGGGGGCGGGCTTGCAAGGGAAGCCTTGCTGTCGCCACTTTCTTAGGGTCCCTCCCACGGTCCTCTGCTGGCTCCAAAGCAGCCAGCTGAGTGCCAGGCAAGGTCTCTCCCCTTCCCACACCCTTGCCACTGTGCGGGGTGTGTGTGTGGGGTTTTCCGTGATTGCCAGTCACTAAGAACACCCCCGCCCCAGACAGTTCCCCCCCCCGCCCTTGCAGCTGCGCAGGGCTTCCCCACCATGCAGGCATGCTGGGTGGGGGGGATCTTCTCTGTGACTCTCAGTCTCAGAGAAGACCCCCCCCCACCCAGCACAGCTGCATGGGGGGGGGAAGCCATGCTGGGCAGGAGGGATCTTCTCCATGACAGAGAGAGGGTTAATTGGGACAGTCCCTGCCAAATTGGGGTAGCGGGAAGGTATGCTTTCTGTCACTTCTTTAAATCTGCTGCCCTGAGCTCAGCCTAATGGAAATGCTGGCCCTGATTGCACTGTGTGTATGTGTTATGTGTACAGGACAGAATACCTTGAGTATTTAAGAGGTGCTACCTAGTGAGTTCATGACAAAGTCAAGGCTGGAAACTAAGATGTCCTGGCTTCCAGGCATGCCCTCAAAACTGTGTTTTAACTTTTTATTTTAAAAAAGAACACAAACAAACCACTATGACTTGTAGCCAGAACCACATTTTGTGGTAATGAATTCCTTGACTTAATTACATATTGAATGGGAGGTACTTCCTGTTGTTTGTCCTGATTCCTGAACTTTCTGCTGCCAACCAATTTCACAGAAAGAATTCTAAGTTCCAGGGATGAAGGATTTCTCTCCATTGGTAATGCTGCTACAAACATGCCTTCTCACAAGTAGGACTGTAAGGAAGGTCCTTAGTTAGAATGTCTCATGATGAGAAAGGGTATTCCGAGACATCAAAATGCCCCATTTTAACCCCCCCCACAAATCTCTGCAAGATAGTTTGTATTTTTAATAACTTTTTTGTTGCAAAAATCTCAAGTCATTCTTTTGCATTGAAAAGAATGACTTATACAAAAAAATTACAACATTTTATTTTAAAAAAATCTTGTTTTTGTTTTGCAGAAAATGCTTTGTGAAATATTTGCACAGAAATCCTGAAATGTGGAAAATGGGGGTTGGGTGGGGTGAACTCTCTGATTCTCAGCAAGGAGGGAGAAAACTTTCTAGATGTTTCCTTCTTGTGCGTGAGAATGAAATAAGCAAAGACTGCCATCCCTCCTCTGGAGTAATCTCCACTCCTTTTACCTAAACACACATTAATGTCATGTCTCCTTATTCAAAGCATCTTCCATCTCTGCAGGCAGCCGGAAGGCCCCAGGAACCATTACTTCGAAGAAGAAAAATATCCCATTGACAACAGTCCTCCCCTCCTGGCTTGTTTTTAGCTTGATTGAAATTATTTATGCCACCTGAACAAGTCACCCTTCAAAATAATCTGAGGAGCTGAATGACATGCTCTTGAATGAGTATTATTTGCCACGAAACTGATAGCTCCCCCCCCCTGGTTTCCCTTTCAGGCTGAAGAGCAGGTGAGGTATGCCAGCAGGTGGGTGAAGAAATCAAAACCAGGGAATAACTAAATCACTTTCAGGTGGCAAAGACAAGAAGCTTCGCTTAGGAGCACCTTATAAAATTCACCTCCCAGCTCTGTCTTTCATGCCTCTTTCTGCTTTTGATATGAGAAGGGAAAGAGAAGGCTCTGAGAAGAAAAGGAGCTGAACAAAGGGGCCAAGTTTGGGCTACATTTTCTTGGATGTGTAGGCTCGGCCAAATTGATCACCAACCATGGTCCGCCCTGGCCTCACATCGGGAGGCATGGAGACGCACTATCCACAATGCTGCAGCCTTATTTGAGAACTCACGCCCAACAAGTCTTGATGAGAAAGGACAACGCAGAAAAGAACCACAACCCGGAAACATCACCTAAGGAGACCTTCTGCTGTGCTTTCTGCAACTGGACTTGTCTATCCCAGATTGGCCTTTTTAGTCATCAGCGCGCTTGCAGAAAATGCAGGATGAGTCCTTCCTGAATCTTCATTTGCGAAGAAAAGCCAGAGAGAGAGAGACCCCATGGGTTCCTGAATGCATACTCCATTCCACTTTAAACTTTGGCTTTGTTTTACATGAAGCGTGAATAAGGGGCTTACCACACTCTGAAGAAAAGTGGCAGGGCATCAGGAATATTTATTCTTCCCTGCTGGCTTACTGCATGACACCAGCGTTCTTCTGGTGTTCTTTCATTCTGGTCCCATGAGGGGACTGGGGTAGAACCAGGTCTTTTTGCTAACAGGTTTTTCTGGTTAGCAAAAAGATATGGTTTTACCTCGTTCCCCCATGGGACCGGAATGAAAGAACACCGACATCATGCAGTAAGGCAGCAGGGAAGATGGAATGTCCCTGCTGCTTTGCTGCTTTTCTTTGGAGTGTGGTAAGCCTCTAAGAATACTTAGCTAGTCCAATTTCCTTCTTCTTATAATGACCAACCAGATTCCTCCAGGAAGCCACCACAGGGACATAAGGCTTTGGTCCTGGCTATCTGACAGACACAGCCTGCAATCCAGCATACCCTGAGGATAGCATAAATATCCGCATGTGGGGATATACTACACTGGCATTTTGCAAGTCCCATGCAGAAAAGCAACACTGTATGACCCATGTCCATGATTAGGTGCCACTGTGCAATGCGCAGCTGCAATTCACAACTGCAATGCATGAGATTGCTTTATGTGCAGCTCTGCTTCCACCACTATCAGCAGAATACTTTTAGTATGCCATGGTGAATAATTCACCCTGTATATGTAGCATGACTTATGCACACATATGTCACCAACAGAATGCTAGCCTGTATCTCTCTGTATGTACCTGGCCATGCCCTGAGATCCTCAGAAGAGGCCCTTCCTCCAGTCCCACCACTTTCACAGGTTTGCTTGGTGGGATCTCAAGATAGGGTCTTCTGAGTGACGGCCCCAAGGCCATGGAATTAGCTCCCTGGGGGGGCTAGAATTGTTCTCTCCATGTTGTCCTTCCATTGGTAGGTGAATATTGTTTTTTTTATTATTCTGGCAAGCTTTTAGAACAGAAGGTTTTAAAGGAAAGGGCCATTAAAGAGGTGCTGTATTCTTTTAAACTGTACTTTTTAAAACTGCTTTTTATCCCTTTAAAGTGTGCATGTGTTTTAAATTGTTTTAATATTGCTAATAGTTTAATTCTATTTTAATGATAACATTTGGCATGTGTTTATTGTACTGTAATCATTTAATTTGTAAGATAGGGTATAAATAAATATGATGATGACAATGATGATATCATGAAGGCGATAATTTTAACCCATTGGCTTCTAGTCCCAACTAAAGTAGGGACTACTTTAAATTGATGGATTAAATCAATGAAGCTTTTATAGGGGCTGGCTTCCTAGAGTCTTACCTGGGGTTACCCCATTTAACAACTGGAATGAGGCCACTGTTTCTTTCTAGTGTTTGGAATTCAAAGTCTAAATGCTTTTAACTGCAGATATACCAGGAATAGTTACCCAATCGTGCCTTCCCTTCTTCACCTATGGATGGGCCGAATCCTCTTTCTATGTTATCTCAGCCTTTGGATGTCATAAGAAGAGAACACTTTCCACAGTCAAGTTCCATATCTCCATGGGTTGTATGGATCACATGGCTGCTTCTCCCATCACTGTTGAACCCTCAAGTTCTGTTCCTCCTTTCGACTAGCAATTTCCTCCCTCTGGTTTTCTGTTCGCTGCAACTGGCCAAGTGTCTTTCTTTTTGATCCGATTATCATCTCCCGCCCCCCACCAACCCCTGTGAATAGCTGAGAGAATCACATTGACTCTTTTGAGGTCTGATATTTGCAAATTGGATGAGGGGGGAATGCTTCCTTTTCAATGGCAAAATGTTCATCAAAGGCAGACAAGATCCCACTATATATATATGCACTCACCACTTTGGCAGTGTAGCTCCTTATGTCTTCAGAACTTAACAAAGGAGAGATAACAGAGAAAGGGAGGTGGGAGGAAAAAAACACACCCCCAGCATCTTTGAGGGCTGTGAGACAGGCAGTTGTATTTATCAGTTAAACCAGCTGCAGTTCATAGAGAAGCAAGCCCTCTTTATTATATTGCAATTAAAGATAAAAATGCATTTGGTGTCCACTGTACAGATTACACCTGGCTTGATATCTATAAAAGTCTTCTTCCTGCTTTCTTTTTTTTCTTTCTTTCTGGCTTTGCAGTTTAAATTCTCAAGAGAGGTGAGAAGAGTCACACCGAGCGCACTGGGAAAAGTCAAATACGATGAGTACTTTTAATTGCAATTCATTTCATCCTTGCTATGGGTGGAGATGCCTTATTTCAGAGAGGCAATGCTCTGAGGAAACTTTAAAGAAATGGCTCTTAAACCCCAAATGCTTTGTTTTCCCCAGGAAGAGATTGCCGGCACTGGTTTTAGACCTGGGAGATGTGGGTTAAAATCCCAGACATCCTGCTTATGGGGTTATGCCAGGCCCATTGCTGTCTCATAGATTATATCTGCTGGGTTTAGAGAACTTGTGGACTCAGAAAATAATAATAATAATAATAATAATAATAATAATTTCTATCCCGCCCCTCTGCAATGCAATTTTCCCAAAATGGTGAGCCACCTTCCCTGGTTGGTTAACTCTAAGACATTAAAAAAGTGTTTTATACTGGAGACATATATAAGGACATTTATTTATTTAAAAATTATATACTGCCTATCCATCCTATCAGAACATCCATCACAGCTCATATTGCAAATATTGAAAAAGAAAACAAGACGTGAATCTTCTTGATTACTTCCAATTAGAGTAGTCCCACAGAATCGGTTATTGGAGGGTGAGTCAACGTGTAGGTCAATCCAATTGATTCAATGGGTCTGCTCTCATCAGGACTACTAATAGGGATCAGGACTAAATGTTGGGCTTTTTAAAAAAAAGAAAAGGCAGGCTTATAAGTGAATACACTTCTCCAGTTTGCTGACAGGTACACACAAATACACACAAACGCCTTTATCTGCCTCTGATGCCTTGCACACAGATGTCTCCATTGCTGCTAAAATTGCTCAGAGCAATTCTTGTTCCTCTCCTGGCCCTTATAAAATTTCCATGAAATGAAAAGAAAGTAAATATTGTTTTCTGAGTGTTTGATGAGTTATATTGTTCCTGTCTGTCGTGGGTCAGCATCTCCTGAAAAGGTCAGCTCAGACGTTGCCGGTGGAAGCCAAAGATAATGGGGATGATCTCTCCTCACTGTTTGCACAGGCAGTTGCTACGGGAGAGAAGCCCAGCCAGACTCCAGTTGCTTCAGGGCTGTGTGTGCCCACCCTTCAAAAATGAATCATTGGAGCCTCAGGCAATGATGGAAAGGTCTCCTGAGAGGAAAGAGAAAAATTTTGGGCTGCTGATGTCCCGTACCATGTGCTACTACTGCATCTTGAGCATGGGCATTGCAAAGGGGGCCGTCTGTAGGATTAGGGTACCTTGTGAAACCTTCTAGGGGCTTGTCTATACAGCAAAAATACTCTTTATAGAATTTGAGGAGAATACAATTTGTCTAAATGCCATCCCACATCAATCTGGCATATTCGGAAGGAGGGGACCAAATCCACCCAAAACTCAGAAGGAACAGCCTTTGCAGCTTTTGCCAAATGCGCATTCCCACTCATTGGGACAACCGATTCACATTCATTTGCATTCCCCATAAGACCGGAAGTAGAAAGCTGGTTGGTCAGATGTGGGCAGGGGGCAGAGCTTGCTAACAAGACAAATGCTTGGAACCACCAGCTTGGACATTTGCCTTAGCAATTATGTGCTGAAGCGACAAAACAGCCTTTTTCTTTTCTTTTTTTACTTATTTAGATGGAATATCGCACCTTACACCTTAGATACACTTTTTAAGCAATAAAAATGCAAGTAATTTACTTATGCCTGCCATCTTGATTCACAGGCATGCCAGGTGGGAGAGCAAAAGTGGATAGCCTTGCATGCCTAACATTTTGCCAAAAACCATTAAGACAAATTGAAGCTGCTTTGAATTGGCGTTAGTGCACATCAATCTACATTTCACCCTCTCGTATAGACAAGCCCTAGGCCAGCATCACCTGGCTGGAATCTTGTTGGTATCTTAATCATACACAAGTCCCCCTACAGAAGTGGTTGCATGTTTGTACCCAATGCACGGCACCCACAATTAGTTCCAGGTTGTGGAAGAAGAGTGGCACATGTGCTGGCATCATGAATGCTGGTGTGCATGCAGACTGCAGGAGCACATGCAGAATATGAAATGTCCCTGGAGATTGGAGGAGGGCAAGTATTGTCTCCAGCTTCAAAAAGAGCAAAAAAGAGGACACAAAGAACTACTGTACATATCAGTCAGCCTGACACTGATACTGGGAAAGGTTTAAACAGTCACCCTGTTCACTCAGCGAGGAATGCTATGATTACTAAAATGAAATAAAATAAGAAAATAAAGACCCGGGCATGGCCTTGGTTAAAAATGAAATAATAAAATGAAATAAAGACCTGCTCCTGGAACCACACGTGTTCTTTGCATTAAACCAGATTTCCCAGTCTCTCCCATGGTATTTGGCTGGAATCCTCTGGCCACCTGCAGTTCCCATTCTTCTTAGTAATGGGACAGGAGTGTGCTCAGGGAGGTTGCATGCCCCGAGAAATAGCCTCATTGCTCCCAATATCCCTGGATGTTGTCACAATGATGCACTGCAGTATCCAAATTCTCAGAAGGCAGGGAGAGCCCCATTTAAAAGGGTCTTGGGGTCTGCTCTAAAAATTTTACAGAGATAAACATTCCTGTATGTGTCCCACCACTCCACCCCAGTACCTAGAAGCTGCAATGGAGAATGTAAATTAGACATGCAGTTGGATAGGAAAATCAGGTCTGGTCTGCTAGTCCAACTGTCTCTAGGGGGCCATTCCAAGGAAAAAGCTAATCTAAAAATAAATAGTTTTAGGAATCTGGAAACATTTTCAAACCCACAGAAAGGAACTGTGTTATTTATTTATTTATTGTGGGGAACGAGAATGTGTGGGGAAGAAGTTTACACTTTGAGGGAAAATGACCTGTCTGTTTTCTCCAAAGTCAACTGGAGGAACAATGCAAGCCAAAGTCTTCAAATAGCATGTATATTTACACAGTGGGACTGCTCAGTCTGTAACTATGGTGAACACCTCCTGCAACTCAGCCTCTTCCCAGTAGAAATGTGCTTGCTTTCAAGGCAAGATTATTTCCAATATTGTAACTTGGCTCCTGACATTGCTGTCAAAGTCATCACCAGTTAAGACAATGGAAGATCTCCTTTTGCTGGCTGATGTCTTGAAAAAAATCTTCAGCCAGCCATGGCTCCTGACTGATTCCAGCAGACACCTTCTGAGGTGGTCGAGACACCCCCTGCCCCTGCCTCTGAATGCATGTTTGAAAGCATCTGCATTCATAGGCTGGCTCCTTTAGGTGGCTTCTGTGGGCATGATCCCTGCTTATGCCAATTTTGAAGGCTGGTATAGAAGAGGGTACTCTCTATCTCTTTGCTCAATGCTTTTACCTCCAGGTGCATGAGAGCAGCCAGAGGTTCCCCAGGCAGCTGTGTTGCCCAGCTATGGATTGACTACAGGTGGGTGCCGGCTGGTAGCCATCGATCCTTATACTTGGCGCCAAAGAAGTTGCCCCAGCCCTTGTCCAGGAGAGAACAGCTGCTACTGCTTCTCTCCTCGGTACAAAGGAGCAGCCAAAGAACCCCCCAGCACACCTCTGTGGTTATTTATGGTTGGAGGAGGGCAGAGCTACTCACAGGAGCTTTGGGCTGCCCCTGTTTATCTGGGGAAGGAACACAAATAATTGGTCTTCTGGACCACTGGCACCACTGTGCTGGTAGAGGGTTACACTCCACCAGCATAACAATTGGATCTCAGCCATAATTCCCCTGATCATAAACAATTGACATGAAGGGTTGATATTGCCCTCTAAGCTTGCATATTTGACTTGGAGGTTGTCCAAATGGTGCAAATAAACCTCATGGAATTCGCTGGGAATCCTACCTGTTTAAATGGGATCCCACATCAATCCATAGTATTTGGAAGGAGGGGGACCCAAAATGGCAAAAACAATGCAGAAAAAGCTTTAATGGCTTTTCCCATAGTTTTTTTTTTTTTTTTACATAGTGAGGGGGTGCACATTCCTGCTTGTTAGGACAAGCGATTCACTTTGAATAACTTTCCCATTCAAAAGGATGCACAATGCTGATTGGCTGGGCAAGTGTGAGGGGCAGGGCTTGCTAACAGGGCAAGCACCACTGCTGCCATGTTGAATTTTTGCCTTGGCGAGTGATCGCTAAGGAAAAAAAAAAGTGGATGGATGTTTTGGGGGTTTTGCTTTTCTTTAAACTTGGAAAATTACTCTATCATTCCTGCACATCTTAGACAAAGTTTTTTTTAAAAAAAGTTTGGTGGTGGCAAAGTACTAATGTGAGTAAATCACTTGCAGCTGCCATCTGGCATGCAAAGCTTCTGGGGGCTTCTGGTGCCAAAACCACCGTCAAGACAAGTTGCTGCTGCTGTGAAATGCCATTACTACAAGGTACTCCATTTCCCTCCCCCCTTGTATAGATGGGGCCTTGGTTTGTATTCTTGTGTGTTTAGTGTTAAAGCTCAGCAATGTATTTCTTTGGCAAGCCGAGCTGTTATAATAAAAATTCCATTCTCTTAGTCCTTTGGAGGCATGGCTGAATGAGAAATGAGCCCAAACTCACCACTATGTTAGTAGATATGTATGAGAGAGAGAGAGAGAAAGGCAGGAGTTTAGCTATGAGTGGGGGTATGAGGACATTGCTCTCCAAATAAGAATCCTACTCTCCCCTCCTCCACAAAATTATCTTTCCCCACCTTTTTAGCATTGCAGTCAGTTAAAACTTCAGTTGAGCATATAGAAATCGAGTTTTAGGCATCCAAAGAAAAGGGGGCAGGCAAATTGACCAAGGGATTGTGATCAAAGCAAATCTAAGATGTGAATGATTTTCAGTGTTTCACTCTGCAATGTTGGGCATTTGGAGACTTGAAGGGAAAATTCAGGAGCAGCATTCTTGGGTGTGTGCGCCTTCAAGTCACCTGTTGACTTATGGTGACCCCATAAATTTCTTAGGGTTTTCTTAGGCAATAATCAGACATGGTTTTGCCAGTTCCTTCTTCTGAAATGGAACCTACAGTACCTGATTTTTGTTGGCTGAGTCTCTCTCTTGTCTGAGAACCTGAGTTTCCCATCATGGCTGACCCTGCTTAGCTGCCAAGATCAGATGAAATCGGTTACCTTTAGGGTGTTTAGGCCATGACAGAATTCTTACTAAGGAGCATTTTGCCCCACCAATAGCTATACCCTTGGAAAGATGAGGGCATGCTTAGTAGTTATTATGGTGACTTCTTTATTAAAATGTTCATGCCATCATTGGTACCATTCTTGGCACCATCCTTGTTTGCCCTGCACTCATTTGCTCTCAGTGCCGTCAACGCATAGCAAAATGGTCTAGCCAAGTTGGTATCAAATTGTTGTGGCCTCATCCTATTCATTCTATGGTTTGGATCACCCAAGTGACTAACCCAGGAAAGAGGAAACAATAGTAGAAGGTAGGAGGAAGAGACTTCCTCCCAATAAGGTGTGTGGGGGGGGGATGGAAAGTCATAAAACAAGATGTTTCGTTGATTTTTCAGAGCCAGGGAGATGAAATTATAGCTAGAGGAAGTTCTCAGAAATGGATGTGCATGTCTCGATCTGAATATGGAGTTAATAAAATATTTCACGACCCTCCATAAATAATTTCCTACATATTAAAGGAAGGTTGCTCTAGAACTGTGCCAAAAGTGATTGAGGAAATGGTGGAATTATTTTAGTAACCCAGATTAATGAGATAAAATGGCCCATTTTCCATGTAGTGTTATGGGCCTGGCACACTTCAGAAGCAAACTAGATGCTGACTGTTGAGATGATCTTACGTTTACACTGTGAAATTGGCATGAAACTCCTCTTCTGACTCACCCCAACCAGCAATGGGATGGCTGCTCAGTGGGGGATATTGGGGGATACTGCAGCTAAACCATGAGTTCTGGGGTGTTTGGGTGCTTTGCTCATTGTGAAAGGCTACGAGAGAATAACAACTTCCACCATGACCCCTCCTGATATATGTATAAGGTGGACTTATGCTCATGTATGCTACTAATAGGATACCAGCTATCACCTGCTAGAAAACCTGGACCTCAGCTGCATTATTAATATATTTATTTAATTATTTATTTAGGGCTTTATAGGCTGTCTCAGGCTTTATAGGTCATAACCAGCACTTTGAATTGGGCCTAGAGACAGACTGACAGCTAGTGGAGCTGATACAACTTGGGAGTTGAAGAGTACTTGTTACTAGCCCCAAGGCCTGAGGATCCCAACTTTTTATTTTAATGCTACCCAGTTTAGTGGGGAAGATAATACTACGACATCGGACATGGCTTTCCACGCTGTGGAAATCTGAGACGTAAAAGATGGCTGGGAGAATCAGGGCCTTTTCAGTGGTGGCAATTGCCTTCCTCAAAAAGCCTTTCCTTTTCAGGCAGAGAGTTAATAAAAATGCCAGATTAAAAATAAAATAAGATTAGCATGATGGTCTTTGCAATTTAATGTGGTGTTAGCACGATAGGTTTATTTTAAGGAAAACTACTTTTGAAGAAGAAGGGATATAACAATATGCTGGAACCAACCATAACCAAGCAGTGCTAGGATAGTGCTTTGGGCGTCAGAGCATCATTCTAAGCACCGTTCAGTTACAAATGCCTTCAGTGAGTTATTATATTCCTTCTTTTTCTTCTTTAAAGTAATTTTCCAAGCACTGGCTTTTAGGTCTGCAAAGAATGCTCTTGCAGCAACCACATTGCTGAAATGGGGTTAATCTCTTCTTTGATATCACTTGTTTCATTTTATACTGTTCTTGTACTGTTATTAGCTGGTGTATTAAGCTGTGATTTTAATATTCCACAATCTCTACATCACCCAGAAAACTTTGTTATGGGGGTGACTGATAAAACAGAGTGAATACAACAAAGAAACTCCTTGGCTGGATTATTGTAATGCACTCAGCATGAGTCTACCTTTGAAGGCGATTCAGAAGCTG
Organism: Gambelia wislizenii; assembly: GCA_030847615.1. Lineage (NCBI taxonomy): Eukaryota > Metazoa > Chordata > Lepidosauria > Squamata > Crotaphytidae > Gambelia > Gambelia wislizenii. The sequence continues at coordinate 41,300,822 of JAUMIR010000007.1, forward strand.
CACCTGGCCCATATCGCTGCCACCATACAAATAAGAAGAGCCAGGAAACAAGGTCAGGTTTGCCTGTTTGCAAAAGCATTTGCATTAGCTCTGGTTAGTTACTGTGGGCTACCAGAGAAAGAAGGTTGATAGAGATGGCTTTCCACTTCTCAGGTATCCTTCCCTGATGTTCTAACTATGCAGAAGGATACAGCCGGCCTTCTGCATCCACAGAATTGGCATCCACAGATTCCACCATCCATAGCTTGAAATTAATTAATTAATTCCAAGAAGCAAACCTTGATTTTGCCATTTTATATAAGGGACAACATTTTACTATGTCATTGTATATAATGGTGTTACCTGAATTGCTTGGGGGTCTGTGGGAACCCTCTGATGTTCTAATATTAATTTATGGAATTTAATTAACTCAACTTGGCACATGAGAGGCCCTGGCAATGATGGGATCTTTTAACCTATGTATACCAGTAATAATGGAGGGCACTCTAAGCCAGAATGTACAATTAAATGGTCTTTATTGGAAATTAATGTAACCAGCACTCATACACTCACTCATGCTTTAAGCACTCACACAAGATTATCGAAAATGGTAGGAAGCATTTGGATAGAGGAATAGAGTAATGGGGTGGCAGGTTATACTCTACCAATTCTGCAGAGCTGAGATCATGGAGTACACTGACAGAGAGCGGGTCCTGAAGATGGGATGGCTACACAGTCTGATGTGGAGTCAAGAGGGAGTGGAACTGTGTGCACTTAGGTGGCGTTTTAGGGTGATATTTATATGTCATAGTTCCCCTGAAGGGATGGGGTTTTTGAGTGGAATACAATGTTTCTTGGAGTTTCCCAGGATGAGGCAAAGGATGCTCCAGAAAAGTTAACGGTTGTTAATGGGTGCTAATGGGAGAGGCTTTTAGAACTGAATAGGAGCAGGCAAGGTCTTTTGTTGGAAGGGGATGAGGGAAGGAAGGACCCATTTTACAAGCATCAAGGACTCTGCTATCATTCCAGGTGTTAAGTCCTCATCTTCCAGGTGTTAAGTTCTGATCTGAGTATTTGGTTTTGGGGAATTTCCAAAGGCCCCTTCCTTGGTCATACATGAATCCAGCCTTGGTATTAGGGGATTCCTGGTTTACCTGTAACCACGTGGATGTCTACATTGAGCCAAATTATTAAATATATACAATTAATATTTATCCCATGTGAATAAATTGCAAATCCTGTGAGAGTTCTCAAATGCAAACAGAGGCACGCTTGCAAATGTGTGCTTGTGTATTTGCCTTCAAGTCGCCTGTTGACTTATAGCAACCCCATGAATTTCACAGGGTTTTCTTAGGCAAGTAAGCTTCAGAGGTGTTTTTTTCCCTAATTCCTTCCTCTGAAATAGCTGGAGTTCATTGGCAACCAAACTGGTGCAGAAAAAAGTTGAGCTCTGACAAGAGAGAGACTGAAAACATTGCTGTCATGTCTAGTTTTCGGGGTGGGTGAGTGGGAGGAATTGAGGTCAATGCGTGGGGCCAGTTTGGATGGGAGGCCAGATTTTCAGCTAATATCCAGTTCTCTATGATGCCCATCATTATAAGCTTAAATCTGTTTCCTTAGGATGTGGGAGCAGGTTATTAGAGGCATAAGCCTACAAAGAGAACAGCCATCAGCAACTGAGATGGAGTAGTAATGGTGTATCCCTTCCTGTGGCAGTACCTTGCCTCTTTGGCTGGATTTGATCTAAGATCTGATGGTTTAATACAATGTTATATCCACTCCCCTACCCACCCCCAAGGTGGAAGGTAATCTTCTTTTGCTTTTTCTTCCTTACAACACTTTGACATGCTTAATCTGGTTTCAGTTTGTCTGCAAATCTGTCTGGCTTGGAGATTTAACCAATAATCAAGCCCCAAGAAGAACAGGGGCAACTTTTCCGTAACATAATTGCAAAGTCAAGGGAGGAGAAGATTTGGGTGGGCCTGGGTCAATCTCTTCTATACATGTTTGCCAGACTTGGGCACTGCAGCTGTTCCAGTTTTACCCCTTCCTCCATAACTAAAAGAAATGGCCTGTTCACTTTCGGATTTGATGTACACTGGAGGCCAGGCCTGGATTATGAAACCATTCAGGTGGAGCAACTGGACCAGGGGGCCCTTACTGCCTAGGGGACCAGGATAGAAAGGGGGAATGAGTCCTTTAAGAATGGAAAAATGGAAATAATATTGGTTACTATGTTTTCCTGCAGAATAATTGGATTCCAAATGCTTGAGAAACTGTGTCTTTTTGCTAACCAGAAAAATCTATTTGCAAAAAGATGCAGTTTTATCTTGGTCCCCCATGGGACTGGAACAAAAGAATACCAGAAGAATGGCAGTGCCATGCGGTAAGGTAGCAGGAAAGATGGAACATTCTTGCTGCTTTGCTACTTTTCAGCTCTCTGTGAATCATGAAACTCACTCTTTGAGTCTCTCTTGGTTTCAGCCAGAACTACTTCACAGGGTTGTTGTGAGGATAAAGTGAGGATTAGGAGAACAACATTCACCCACCCCTGCGTTCCTTAGAAGAAAGTTTGAATAGAAAGGTTATTAAAAATGTAACAACTACAACAGGGTGAGAAGAAAGCTGGCCTTCCAGATAGAGGTCCCCCCACCCCGCAATATGCATGGGAGACACGTTCCCAGATTTACTGTGAATACTTGGAACTGAAGGTAATAGCGAACTCAATAGAGTCATACTGGTGGATCTAGGAAATGCCTAGAGAGACCATACTTTTTGGAAGATGGATAATTGAAACCACCAGTATTGGTTCCACACATATTGGAGGGCAACCTGTATTGTTGAACTGGTAATTCCAAGGAGCTGTAGGTAGCATAGCCAAGGGCAAGGCATGGTGGAAATTGCAATCCAACAACTTCTGGAGGGCCCTAAGCTCACCTTCCCTTCCTTAGAACAAGCTGCTTTTAATCTCTTCTGTTATCTTGACTATAAAATAGGGAATGTTCTTTTCAGATGTCCTTATTGTGACACTGTGGTGGTTACAACGGGTGAGAAAGAAATGAATGGGATGGATTGGGCCTGGCTTGCTGTGTTGCCTTTGCTAATAGCGCATGATCATAAATGAACAAACAAGATTATTAATTGCCGTGCATTAGCGATGACATTCTCTAGTGAAATTAGCACTCCAGTGATGGAGCCACCAATATTGCATCCTCCCCCACCTGCGCTGAGAAATGGTTGCGCCTTCTGAGGCATTCATCAGACTGTGTTAATCAGGCTAACATGCCATAATTGTGATTATAGTTCAGAATCAATTAATGCCTCACCTTAAAAGTACAGCTTGGAGAGGGTAGCAATTAAGGTAATAGATCGGAGGAGCAAGGAAGACAACCATGCTATTGACAGTTATGGACTAGTAGCACCACCATGTGTGGCACAGCAGCAGATGTGTACAAATGATGTTGTTGAGCATCTCCATGTGTTTGGCCTGTTATGGAAAGGTACTAGTGATGGCCACATTCCTGAGCCTGTAGCACAAAGAGTGGGAAAGGAGTGAATATTCAGATGTTATTGAACGACAACTCCCAGCATTCTTCACCACTGGCTGGGGCTGCTAGGAGTTGTAATACAACAACCCCGGGAGGGTTGCATGAATCTCACCCCTTCTGTAAAGTGTTGTGTGAGTGAGGGAGTAAAAGAGAGATTTCTTGACCAAGATGTGCAGAGTTCAAGCCTCCCTTTTGGCCAGCCATTAATGGCATCATCCTATCCTCATATCACTCCATGGCTGAGCTCCCCTATTAGAACATAGCTCTTCCCATGGAGTCCTGTGTGCTTCCCTTGGCGGCTGTGAAGCCCCAGGAAGGGATGCTGCTCTTGCTTACTAAGGGGGGGGGAAGGTAATTCATATCATGACTCATAGAATCATAGAGTTGGAAGGGACCACAAGGGCCATCTAGTCCAACCTCCTGTCCTGCACGAATACACAAGCATTCCCAACAGATGGCCGTCCAGCCTCTGTTTAAAAACCTCCAAAGAAGGGGACTCCACCACACTTTGAGGTAGTGCATTCCACTGCTGAACAGCTCTTACTGTTAGGAAGTTCTTCCCAATGCTTAGGTGGAATCTTTTTTCCTGTAGTTTGAATCCATTGCTCCGTGTCCTAGTCTCTGGGGCAGCAGAAAACAAGCTTGCTCCATCCTCAATATGACATCCCTTCAAATATTTACACATGGCTATCCTGTCCCTCTTAATCTTCTCTTCTCCAAGCTAAACATTTCCAGCTCCCTCATAGGGCATAAAGTTTTCCAGATCTTTCACCTTTTTGGTCATCCTCTTCTGGACATGCTTCAGCTTGTCCATATACATTTTGAATTGTGGTGCCAGAACTGGACACAGTATTCCAGGTGAGGTCTGACCAAAGCAGAATAAAGTGGCACTATTACTTCCCTTGATCTAGACACTATACACCTATTGATGCAGCATCCTAGAATTGCATTGGCTTTTTTAGCTGCCACGTCTCACTACTGACTCATGTTCACCTTGTGGTCCATTAAGACTCCTAGATCCATTTTGCATGTACTGCCATGTCACTAACAGGATGCTGGCCCACAGAGGCTGGACTTGTAAGACTCCAGTCTTTTTCTCTGTAGGACCTGGAAATAAAAGATTGCACACAGGAAAAGACAGGAGGAGTTTCAAATCTTGTAGTTCTTGGCTGCAGGAAGGGACTATTCAAGCACCTTGAAAAGATACTACCTCTCCATGGCCAGTAATTAAGACTAGTCACAGTTTTTCTAACCATCCTTCTGCTGCTTGATAAGGACATTTTGCTTGGTTAGCAGTAGCCCAACAGGAAAAGAAAAACAAAAATCTCTATCTAGCCTATGCATTTTGAAGGAGGATTATGGGGATGCTATCAAAAATACACAAAAATGAAGAAGCAAGCCCAAACAGCCTGGTTAATTGTTCTTGCATGGAGGCCAATCGCCTGTTGGGAAATGTGAAAGATAGTGGAGGATCTCTCAAACAGAGTAATTAATTTTATGTAGAAGCTGATCAACAACAAGTCTCGTGCCAACCTCCCCCAAGGGTCTAGCAGACCAAGGAAATAAACTTGGTTTCCTTTGGTAAAGTAGATAAAGTGGTTTTATTCATGAATGCTTGTGCATAATTAACCCAGGTCCATCTTCTTGAGGAAAAGAAAATGTGCTGCATGGTATCAGGAAAGTTGGAGCATCTCACTGAGAGAGGCTCTTCTCACACATGCTTTCATGGAGGAGTGGAGGGAAGAAAGCAAAAGGTGAGAAGAAATGGGACTCCAGAGAACAAAGGAAGACTATGTGATGCAGGAAGAGAAGGGGTGTAGGAAAACAAAGAAACAGAAAGGTACCACAATCATGTTGCACCTAAAGTCCTAGAGAGTAACATGCAGTCCAGGAACTAGTGAATTTGTTGTCAACTGCTGTTAAGGTGCCTTTGACTTAAGGGGACCCTATGGACATTATCAGACAAGCATCTAAAAACGCTGTAATTCCGTGAATGAGGATAGCAGAAACATCATGGCATTGTTACAGTTATTGTCACACATCACTGTAATAGCATGAAAGAACCACCATGGAATTATTGCATGACAACCACTGGCACTTTAAGAATGGGAGTTTACTTCTGCAATTTAGCACAGGTGAGATTTCAGCGGTTCTCGCAAGAAGACACAAGTGTGCTTAAAACTCCAAAAACACCTTAATTAACAAAGTAAATAAACACACAAATACACAAACACTGAAACAAACCTAAAAATGTGCAAACAAAATGGGACAGTTCATAAAAAGAGTTTCCTGTGCTTTGTTTTCATGTTCTCACCCAGACGTTTTCTCGCTGAGGACCACCCATTCATGCTGTAATCTCGCGATTACAGCGGGACATGGTTTTGCATGCCATCAATACCATGGAATAAATACAAATGGAGGACAGTACAAAATGTATGGAGTCTAGACTCTGGATTCAGACTGAGTTAGTGGTATTTAGTTCCAACTGAAACCAATGGGGCTTTGAGCATGATTCACTTGTTCCACTGGTTTCAAGAAGACTGAGGTTCCCCTAACTTGGGGCCTGTTTAGATGCAGAAATACAGTAGTTTGACACCCCTTTATCCACCATAGTTCTATCCTATGGAATCCTGATGTTTGTAGTTCAGTGAAGCACCAGAGTTCTCTGATAGAAAAGGCTAAATACCTCACAAAACTACAAATGCCAGGATTTCCAATGATAGAACTATGGTAGAGAAAGTGATGTCAAACTGCTGTATTTTTGCAGTGTAGACAGACCTTCTGTCTGCATTCAACCTATTGCTTTAAAGCCAGTTTTTCAGGTTTAGCTTTAGTAATTTGGCAATTTGGCTATATCATTCAAGTTCTGCTCCCCCCTCTGTTAATGGAATTTTAATGATTTTATGTTAGCCTGCTTTAGGCAGTGAATGAAGGAGAGATGGGCTGTGTGAATCAGTGCAGGAATGAGAAGGCTGTAGCTGTGGGAACCATGGACACGTTTCAAATGCCTCTAGAAGGTGTGTCTTCCTCAGTTCAGGTGGGTTCAGGTAGAGCCAACTTGACCAGAGAAGGCAAGAAACAACCAGGTCAACTTATTTAAAGCTGTGTCTGGGGTCACTGGGGAGGAGTGCAGCACCCCCATGTGGTGAAGCACTGAACTGCTTCTCAGCAGCTTCTCAGAAAAGACCCTTCTGGACTGACTCCCCTCACAAGGATAACCATTGGGTCCTTCAGGGAAGAGGACAGTATATGGGGCTTCCACTTCCCATGGAGCCTTGCTTCAGTCATAACTATTACCTGATCCACTGCTGTGACTTCTGTTCTTCATCCTCCTCTTTGGTTCTACCTCCCAGTTTTCCCTCTGACCTTGACTGGTCTGTGGTCCCGACTACTGGCTTAACCCATGGCTCTCTGTACCTGGCATTTGGTTCACCTTAGTCTTTTGCCCATGACTCAACCCTGACCAAGCATTGGCTGTGTTGGCTAGATGGAACCTCTGTGCTCAAAGGTAGAGCAAGCACCAGGTGCTGGAGGTAAACAATATCCCATCCATGGCCTGCTCACCAGCTTCCTAGAAGGCATTTGGCCAGAAAATGCCAGTAGCAGCTGCAAGATTCTGGGAACTGTTGTAATATTTCCCATTGCTTGCCTAAACTAAAAAGGCATTCCTTCCCTCAGTTGTCTCTTAAGCTAGCCTGAGTGGAAGGGATTTAATTTCTTAGCTTGTTGGAAAATACCTTACATTCTATTTAAGATAGTTAAAGGTATGGTTGTCTCAGACTTTCTCTCACTTGATATATCTACTGATAAGCTCTAATCTGAAGGCCCATTCATTCATTATCAGTTGTAATTGTATTGCTATTATGCCTTTTGATCCAATATTGCCATTGAATGCTTGCTTTTTTATTCTGAACCTACTGTATTCTGCTTCCTTATTGGGATGGATAAGAGCTCTATGCCGTTATTGTTCTCTGGATTCACATTGCCCTACATTCTATTGCTTCTGATTTCACTTAGAAAATTTCAAAAAATTAATTCCAGAATTGGCCTCTGTACCATTTGCTGTGGCTTTCCATTCATTCAGTTCCACTGCATGTATAAGCAAGGCACTGCATAGATGAAACTACAGCAGCAAAGCCATCTTAATGTATTCATGGAAACGAATAGATCCAGATTTGCCTTGCGCAGTAATTTACTAATGAACATGTGTGTTTCTAAATGTTGGTAAAACACTGCACCGAAGGATGCCACCATACATATAGTTCAAGCAAGGATACTGTTTTTTAGTGTTTTTATCAATGAATGTTGACCAGGCAGAGGAGGAACTAAAACCGAAAGGAATGGGTAGCTGTGTCCATTGACACATGCACAATGATCTGTGCACAAATGAGAAACAAATGTTTTTAACACCCAACTGTGGAGAGTTCCTAATGCATTCTGTCTGCTTTGGAAACACAGCCCCAAATCTGGGGATATACCCCGTTGGGGAAAATTTCCTAACTGTTCCCCCTTGTTATGAATTTTTGTAAATCTTTGTTTAGCAATCCATTCCTGACAGCTGTCTTTTTCCTAGAGCCAAATAAAGAAGAGACCAAAACGCCTCTAATGTTGACTTAGTTGTGGGTCAGTTGGCAAGTTGTGATTCTAGGGTGCATCAGTAGGAGTATAGTGTCTAGATCAAGGGAAGTAATAGTGCCACTCTAGTCTGCTTTGGTCATAGTCTGGCATACTGTGCCCACTTCTGGGCGCCAAAATTCAAGAAGGATATTGACAAGCTGGAACATGTCCAGAGGAGGGCAACCAAAATGGTGAAAGGACTTGAAGCTATGCCCTATGAGGAGCAGCTTAGTGCAATGGGTATGTTTAGCCTGGAGAAGAAAGGTTAAGGGGTGATATGATAGTCATGTTTAAATATTTGAAGGAATGTCATACTGAGGATGGAGCAAGCTTGTTTTCTGCTGCTCCAAAGACAAGGACACGGAGCAATGGACTCAAACTACGGGAAAAGTGATTCCACCTTTAACATTAGGAAAAACTTCCTGAGAGTAAGAGCTGTTCAGCAGTGTAATGCACTGCCTTGGAGTGTGGTGGAGTCTCCATCTTTAGAGGTTTTTAAACAGAGGCTGGATGTCCATCCGTTGAGAATGCTTTGATTGGGTCTTCCTGCATGATAGAGGGTTAGACTAGATGTCCCTTGTGGTCTCTTCTAACTCTATAATTCTAAGTTCTAAGTGGCTACCTGGCCTGGACAGAGATTCAGTCCCAATGGACTGCCAGGAAAGGGCAAAGTCCAGGTGAATTGAGGACCCAGGGGAGCTGTCTTTGGCTCCTTAAGAAGGAGCCGGGACTTGCACATTATTTAGATATAAAGGCTGTCTCTAGAGCTGGACTAGAAGAAAGCTTTTTGAAAAATGGCGGTGGGCTTATTACTATTGGGGTAGGAAGGGTCCTACAACCTAACTCCCAACACTCTTTCCAGCCAGCTGAGGGCTATCAGGAATACATAGACCTTGTAAGGGAGAAAGCTCGATAGCAAAGTACTGTAGATGCAGTTGTCTGTGCCTTGTACTGACCTCTTTGCTTCACTCGTGGTGACTTCACCCACAGCCCCAGAGTGGGCATCAACCATCACTTAGCTAAAAGCGTTGCAAGCTAATCTTGTAAATGGTGGTGTTATTGAGGATGACAGTAGCAGGCGGAAGCAACAGGTGACCTCTGGCAGTCTGGCAGGAACTTAGGTTTCCAGGCCTCAGGACCTTGCCTCCAGGTGTGGTGTGTGTCTCTGTGTGTGTGCCTTCAAGTTGCCGGCTGACTTATAGTGACCCCCATGGATTTCATAGGGTTTTCTTAGGCAAGGAATCCTCAGGTGGTTTTTCCTTCCTCTGAAATCCTCTGTCGGGGATGCTTTGATTGTGATTTCCTGCATGGGAGGGGGTTGGATTGGATGGCCCTCGTAGTCTCTTCCAACTCTACAATTCTTCGATTCTATGAAATAGAGCCTGCGGCACCTAGGATTCCTTTGCAGTCCTTCTGGACTTGAGGAAGGTTCTTCTTTATGGACTGCCACTCCCAGAATCCCCTACCAGCATAGGCATCAAAAAGGCACTTTCCCTCATGCTCTGGAAGTTCTAGCCTGCTGCTTTTGGGGAAAAGGGACCAAGGTCAGATCTCGTGTGTATATGTGCCTTCAAGTCACTTGTCAACTTATGGTGACCTTATATATTTCAAAAGTTTTTCTTAGGCAAGGAATCCTCAGAGGTGGTTTGCCAGTTTCCTCCTCTGAAACAGAGCCTACAGCACATACTATTCATTGGGAATCTCCCATTACAAGTACCAACCAGGGTTGACCCTGCTTAGCTTACAAGATCAGATGGGATCTGATGCCTTTAGGGCATTTAGCCATGGTAGTTCCTACAGTTACCTAATCATGCTCAGAATGGCCAGCTGGGATGGAGGAAAGATGGCAGGAGCCAAACAAAACTAGCTTTCTCTCAGTCCAGCCAATTCAACCATGGCTCCAGGTAGATAACAGTATTGTATTATTTGCTACTGTGCGCAGTCTGTAGTCCATAAGAGGAAAATATGGTATATGCCTTTCAAGGTAGCACTCCTTCCTAAGATTCATCCCCCTCAGCCTAAATAGCCTGAAGGCAGCAGATCCTGTCTGCACATTTCCATTTCTCCATAGTTACAGGGTTCCCTTTTCACTCAGTATGTGGTACTTTCATGTAACAGAAGCCAGTTCTGCTGACCCACAACTACTAGTTTCTGGGTCTCTCTCCTACTTCAGCTTTCTTTCCATTTTATTCAAAATCTCCTTTCTGCTCCTGAGCAAGTTAGTTGTTTCCCCATTTTCAGGTTCATTTCCTTTCTCAGAATGCATGCTTTCCAATAATGCTGTGGTATAAACATTTGCTGGCTGCAACGGCATTCATTTCCCCTAGCATTAAAGAGAAATAGTTAAAAAGGAGGGTGTAGGTTTTCTATCTGCTGTAATTTCTGGAACTAATTCTCTATTTGGCATGCAGATTCCTGCTCTCCTCTTCTCTCCTTCTCTCTCTTTCTCTCAATCTTACTTCAGTCACTGCTTTCATCTCTTTGCATCCCAGTTAATACTTGGATTGGCCAGGTCCCATGTTTTCTACAGAAGCTTGGGAATCAGCGTAAACATCGACAGTAGTACAAAGGGAAAGGGTTCGGCTGCATGCCATGACTAACATGCATTCGGGGGCTTGTGCCAACACATGGGAGTTTTGTATGTGCCATGGACCAGCTATATATTCTGGAAGCCAGTCAACTTTGTTCAAGAGTGGGGATGGAGATCTGGCATGGCCAAGAGGATGGCAAAATGGACTTGCGTCTAAGGACAAAGCATGAAAACGAAGGAACAGAATGGCCTGGAGCCTATTGTTAATCTCTAGTAAAGTAGACCCATTGAATCAATGGGATTTACCTGTGAGTTGCTTCACCACTTGACAATTGAGTCAATGAGTCTATTCTAGTTGGGACTAACTACTGGATTTAAGCCAAGGGCTGGGATCCTATGGCTGACACACACGGTCTCTTATGGATTCTCTAACAGGCACTGTTACCTTTTTTGTCCAAGATTACTAGGTTCGTGCAAAAAAATATTTTTAGCACTCTTGTGCACGCACCTGCACAAACACACACAGCCACATGGTTTTCTTTCTTTTTTTGCAAGATGCTTTGAACAAAACCCAACAATGCTACACACAAACAAGTGGCCATCCTTTTTTGTGTGAGAAAGAGCAAGCATGGAGTAGTGGTTTAGATGTTGGACTAGGATTCTTGGAGGCCAGGGTTTGAATCCCTGCTTGACCATGGAAACCCACTGGCTGATCTTGGGCAAGTCTCACTCTTTCAGCCTCAGAGGAAGGCAAAAGCAAACCCCCTCTGGACAAACCTTGCAAATAAAAGTCTTAGGGTTGCCTTAAGTCAGAAACAACAACAACAACAACAATCTTGGAGAAGGGGTTGCACTGCTGTGTTTTTTGTACAAAATAATCATGCACAAAACATGTGGCTTTTTGGTGCAAGATTGCTAGATTTTGTGGGGGAAAAGTAACCTTTCACCAAAAATTAATGGCTATCTGGAAAGAGTGTTTTTGAGCAAAACTTGATGATTCTCCATGTGTATTACTGCACAGACTAATTTCCCAAAACATTTTGGAATGTGAGACTATTGGGAGAGAACTACACAGAAATACTAATTTTCTCTGTAGAAGGGAAAAAATGTGGAAATTATTCCTCCTCATTTGTTACTCCATAGGGTTGCCAGTGTGAAAACTGGAGAGGGCTCCTGTACCTTTAATGGTTGCGCAGAACAGGGAATTTCAGTAAGGGTTGCTTGTCCTGCAACCAAGTAGCAAGCAACACCTGCTGAAATCCCCTCTTCAAGATAACAATTAAAGGTACAGGAGCCCTCTCCACTTTTCACTCTGGCAACTCTAGAGGCAAAATACAGGTCGACCCCCAAAATACAGGTTGACCTCCATATCCATGGATTTGGTGTCCATGGTTTCACTTATCCATGTCTGGAGAAAAAAGTTCTCTTGAGGCATTTCTAGGCCCTCCAGTGCAATTGATTCTGTGGTCAGCTTCTGGTGTTCGTCTCATTGAAAAGATTAGGGTTCCCTATTATCCATGGCTTCAAGCATCCACGGGGTGTCTTGGAATGTATCCCCTGTAGATATGGGGATCGACCTGTAGTTGAATGTTTATGTCTATACCAGAATGCTCCAAGGAGTACTAGGTCTCACACACTCTCTGTTTCTTTCTCATCAGTTTATCAAATAGAACATGGCGGTCCCCCTATTACTATGACAAACTTGCTTGTTGCAGAGTGACTCCAACAAATGAACTGAAAATGGATTTGAAATGGTTTTGTCAGGAAACGTGGAAGCCGCTGATGCAAATGAAGGCCCCTGTCTGCCCTTCTCCCTCTCTTCCTCCGGTCTCTGTTTGATCAGCAGCTAAGAGAGTTGAACTAACCTTTCTTCTCCAGTGCGTAATGGTTCTCACACCTCCTGACAGCATCAGTTTGAGCCAATGGGTCCCGAAGACTTTCATTAAGCACCTCAGACAGGCAAATGGAAGGAAGCACTCTAGCACCGGGAAGGGAAATGGGGGGTGGGTGGGATGCACAGCAGACAGGCAGAACATCAGGTCGATTTAAATTAACTGTATTTTTAAGAGTTTCATTGGCTGTGCTGAAATTTTCCGCTTGTCCAGCCTGTGGGAAACACTTTACCTCCTGCTGAGCAATTACTTCTGCTTAATAAATAAACTTCAGTCCTTCCATAAATGTATGGTTCACCCAACTTCCAATTTATAGCTTATTGGAACATTGTGTGGTTACTTTAATGAGAGGAAACATGAGGGTCAATAATGGCTAGTACCTCCCATGTCAGGGTTGTGGTGAATCCTCTTTGGGGTTTAGTTTGCACTTTAAAAAGGCTTTTCAAGCTGCTGAACCTGATCCAGCAAATAGGCTTAGCATCTTGGATCACTTCCTCAAGGCCTAGAGAGTCTATTTTGCTACCAAAGTTAAGATTGGAAAAGTTCTTTTTTGGACCACAAGTCCCAACATGACCTTCTCTTTCTTTTCTTCTGTGGACTTGTCTATTCATTTTGGAAGACATTGGATTCATTGGCCGTGACCCCATCTTGTGGCAGACAGTTCCATATAATAATTCTGTAAGGAGTGGTTTTTGTGGGGTTTTTTTGTCCTGTCCTTTTCATTTGGATGAATCATAGAATTGTAGAGTTGGAAGAGACCACAAGGGCCATCTAGTCCAACCTCCTGCCATGCAAGAAATCACGATCAAAGCATCCCCAATAGATGGCCATCCAGCCTCTGTTTGAAGACCTCCAAGGAAGGAGACCCCACCACGCTCCGAGGGAGTGTGTTCCACTGCCGAACAGCTCTCACTGTCAAAAAGTTCCTCCTAATGTTGAGGTGGAATCTCTGTTCCTGGAGCTTGCATCCATTGCTCCATGTTCCAGTCTCTGGAGCAGCAGAAAACAAGCTTGCTCCATCTTCAATGTGATACCCCTTCAAATACTTAAACAAACAAATACTTGACCTCCCACAAACCATTCTGCTGCCTGACTCAAAGGATAATCTAGTGCCTCCTCTTGTTCCATGCACAGAAATTTGACTTTTGGTTGTGATGAAGGAATAGCATCCTCCATTTTGCTTGAGGACTGTGTGGTAGCTTAATGGGCCCTAGTGAAGCCATGTGGCACACACGCAGGTCCGATAATGAGTATCTTGCCACCATTCACCATACCTCAGCATACTTCACTTGAGGCAAATACTTCTCTGCCCCGTCTTAAAGTTGGAAGAGACCTGAAGGGTCAACTAGTTAACCATTGCTGTTTCAGGAACCCACAGCTAAAGTATCCCTGGCAAGTTGCCATCCAATATCTGTTTAAAAAGCTACAATGAAGGAGAGTCCACCATTGTTTGAGGTTGTCTGTTTTGTTGTCAAACAACAGGCATCATTGGGAAATTCTTCCTGATGTTTGGTTGAATCTCCTTTTTGTTATTTGAATCCATTGGTTTGGGACCTACCCTCTGGAGTAGAAGAAAACAAGCTCAATCCATTTTCCACGTGATTGCTATTCAGACATTTAAGGATGGCTACCACTATTATTACAATTGTGTGCCTTCAAGGCATTTCTGACTTATGGTGCCCTAAAGTGACCCTATCACAGGGCTTTCTGAGGGCCAAGAGTGTGTGACTTGCCCCGGGTCACCCAGTGGGCTTTCATGGCCAAGTGGGGATTTGAATCCTGGTTTCCAGAAGTGCAGTCCAACACTGAACCCACTACACCACATTGATTCATGTGATTACCATATCACCTCTCAACCTCATTTATGGGCTGAACATACCCAACTCACTCTTGGTTTTCAGACCCTTCATCATCTTGGCCATCCTCCTCTGTCTGGACTTGTTACAGCTTCTCAGTGTAACTCTTCAACTGTGGTGCCCAGAACTGGACACAAGTGAGGTCTGACCAGAGCTGAATAGAATGGCAGGGCCAGCCCTTCCCTCCAGAGCCATTCCATTCTTCCAGAGTGGCAGATTTGGCCTTCAGTCCAACAGAAAATAAATTAAAATTCAGAGGGAGGGGGATTATGCAGCCCTCCAGATGTTAGTGGACTTCAACTCCCAGAATCCTTAGCCAGCATAGTCAATGGTGAAGAATGCTGGTACCTGCAGTTTAGGAACATCTGAAGGGCCACACAATTCATGTCCTTGATTTTTTTTTAAAAAATGCAGGAGAGTGAATGTGCTGCCTGGGAGTGCGGTGGAGTCCCCCTATTTGGATGGTTTTAAATAGAGTCTGGATGGCTATCTGTTGGGAATGCTTTGACTCTGTATTCCTGCATGGCAGGGTGTTGGACTAGATGGCCCTTGTGGTCTCTTCTACCTCTGTGATTCTCTGAATTTATGATTCTATGATCTGTTTTGTTTTTCCATCATCCCATCCCCATGGGAGCAGCTCAGTTTATTTACTTTGCGCATTCCCCTTACATTTATCCATGCTTTTCTCCTTTAGACAATTGTTTTGTTTCTGACTCTGTACTATAACAAATGGATGCCTGTTGGTATCAGTTTGATGAAATAAATAAAGTCTCCACAGCAAAGCAAAGCAAAAACAAAGCCACTTTTTATTCCTTTTTAAAAATGAGTTACTTTACTAGAAAGACTAAAATGCCTTATTCTGTTGCCTGAGGCCATAAATTCTCCTTCCAGTCTACTGTTCTTGACATATCAATCCTTTCTACTTCTATGAACACTAAAATTGAAAGAAAACATGGCCAAGCATTTATACATTTTTAATTTGATGACGTATATCTGAGTGTTGATGAAAATAAGTACACACCATACATAAAACAGTACCATCCAGTTTGAGATGCTGTACAACTCCTTTGCAAGCCACCCTGGTGAACGGTGACAATAGGATGACATATGATTTTCAACACAGCTGGGACCCTTCCACATGACACAACTATAGGACTATCCTTCCACTCAAACTGCCATGGTTCCATCCTGTGGAATCCTGGGATTCATAGTTTAGGGAGGGGCATTTAGAAATCTCACCCAAAGAGATCTAGTGCCTTCCCAATCTACAAAACCCTGGATCCCATAGGATACAGCCAAGGCTATTAAATTGGAAATAATAGCACTATAATTGTGTAGTATGAAAGAGCCCCAGGGGTTTCCTTTTGGTCTTTCTGCCTGTCTCTCTGAATGGCACCTTCCCTGGTCACAAGCAATTCTCCTACTTGATCATTTTTGTTGACTTGGTCAAATCTGTGTCCTGTGAGCTGAGGCAGAAGAGGCACCAGGGATCAATCAGAAAGGGTTGGCATGTCAAAATTCTAGTGTTCAGTGCTTAATTTGAGAAAAGTTTCTTGTTGGAGCTCAGACCTCAGTTGTGGGATACTTCTTTGGCCTGCAGAAAGCTTGGAACATCCAGTAAAAATGTAACTGAGATCCTTCTCCAGAGATTGTGTATAAAACCCCTTAATGTGTATAAACCTACCTGTAGTTTCACTTACCCACATCAGAAAAAATACGTTCTTTCTAGGCATATTTAGGCCCTCCAGCATGATTCTGTGCTATGCTTCCTCCAGAAGTTGACCATAGAGTCACACTGGAGGGTCTTGAAAATGCCTAGAGGGGTGTTCTCTCTAGGTCTTCCAATATGACTCTATGGTATGCTTGGGCTGGAAGTTGTTTATTTCAATAGGGTTCACTATTATCTGCAGTTTCGCATTTCCATGGTAAATCCAGGAATGTATGTCCCATGGGTATGGACGTTGTACTGTAGTATAAACCAATGCCAGAATAGCTAAACTGGAGTTACTTTGGATTGCACTGTTGTGCAACCAATCATGCAAGGAGAAGTTATACAACAATTGAGCCAACTGCCCACCCACCACTTGAAGAACTACATAGGCAGTGAAACTCCTGAAAAAATGGTTTACATTGGAGTCAGAAGACTTCAGCAACCTGGATGAAGACCCCCGTCCCTGGGCAAAAGCTGAGAAGGTGCAACTGCTTGGAGAATGGCATTTATGCCAGAATAAAGATGGAACAAGCTCATATTTTGTCAGAAAACCAAGGGTTGGGAAAATGAGACAACTGCAGATTTCACAAAATTCTGCCTTAGATTTTGCCCCAGAACCAGCTCTCATTTGCCATATTTATCCCTGACTATTTTTCTTTCTTACCCAGATTCAGATGTGGCTCCAACTCACAGCCATGACAAAAATGCCATACTGTTTTTAATCTTCCAGGAAAGTGCAACCACTTATGTGATGACCACCTAGATAATTCCAGTCTTAGGTTTTTTCAAGAGTGCAATTTTGATTTGTCTATTGGTGGCCCAGGTTTGGAGCAAGGATGTAAATCTCCATTTATTTCATCTTGTCATGCAAGAACGAGCAATTCCAATTTTTCTCCCTAATGCATGACAATACAAGGATTTTGTGCATTTTTTTTTACAATTAGTCACACTTTTCAGACCTCTTTCAAATAAATTAATTTGTGCAAAATCATGTGCTTTTCTGCACATAATGTTGTTTTTGTGTACCGTCAACATGTTCTCTGCACAAACTTGCAGATCAGTGGCTGAGCTCCTGCAATACACAGTGGGACTGTAATGCTCCACATGCACAGCTCCACATCTCTCTCTTCCTCCCACCAGCTATCAACTCCAGAAAACCTCTACAGCTGCGGTTTACTGGCCAGGAGGAAGAGTGTGGTGATCCAGGAGACAAACATGCAGCTGGTCTTGACTTTGAGGAGAACAGAAATGAGGATGTGAAGTCCAAGGCTTACACGGCCAGCATCCATAGATTTTCCTTGGGTTTTTTTTCTGGACTGTGAAGCTGTGTTCTAGAAGAGTTTATTTCTGACATTTCACCTGCAGGAAAATCTATAGAAATTAGGATGTTCTCATGGATGGCAAGTGTTCTTCTTGCAGATGGAGATAGCCCTCACTTCTAGTCCCTTCTTAGTCAAGGCTAGCTGCTTCTTCATCTCCTGAATTGTTCCACTGCCACCCAGTAAACAGCAACAGCAACAGCAGTGCCCCATAGGAACTACAGTTGTTTAGGAGAGAGTGTTGGATGGTCCACAAAGACCTAGGGAATAGCCCCATGTATTGCATCCAAAAGAAATCATATGCATACATAACCCACAGCTATGCACATGTATGTTACCAGCAGGATTCTAGGGAGTGCATTTGGCATGTTTTCTGTGCAATAAAATAAATTGCCATTACTGTGCAGAATGTGCTTCTGTTACCACCAACTAATTCTCCTCCCCCCACAAGCCCCAAATTGTGAAGGATGTCACAGCTGTTCCCTGTTTTCTCAGTGGGTGTTTCAATGTGTTGAGCCATGCTTTGTTGCTGCTGAGAATAGGGGGAAAATGCACAAATACCTCCCTAGTTCATGGCAAACCTCCAAATGGAACTTTTCTATAGAGTTTCACCAAGGACTGTACAGCTTGGCTATTTTTCTGGAAATATGGTGGCCCTTTCTGATTGGGGGCTGGTGTTTTCCCATTGCCATGGGGTTACTCAGTTTACATTTTCAAGAAGATATTTCATGTGGGTGGGCTGTTCTTTTTTTAAAAAAACTTCATTACCCACAAATGTTGTGTGGGTTAAGAGTCTTGATAAAATGGGCATCTATCAGGGGTTAGGGAAGGGGGTGCATTGGCCCTCCAAGACAACTTGGAGGGCTGCCCTCCTTACTACATCTCCTAGGGTGGGGAGGAAATGCCCCCAATTTCACCCTGGAGGTGTGGGGGCAATTCTACCATATTTTGTGGCTCTCTCTGGACCTGGAAGTTCACTTCCCCTTGGAAAGGGACCTTCCTTGGGCCTACAATGGCCCAAAGAGGGCAAAAACATGACAGCAGTGCACCCACACTGCCTAGGGGACATTGAGGAAAATGTTTTCTAAAGAATTTGGGGACTTAGGCAGGTCCTCAGCCCCACAAAAATGAGGGCCATGTCCCACATCTTTCCCACTACTGGGTTTTATCAGTCAAGGAAGGCTGAGTACAGGTTTTAAGCTGCCTTTTCCTCCTGATGGCTCTGGTACAAATCCTTGTTTGCCATCCCCCCGCTCTCGGTGTATAATTAATTTTATTCATCCAAGCTGAAGTGCAGCATTCCAAGAAGAACTAAAGGCAGGTACATGAAAAGAGAGCGAAAATGGAAGGGGGAAATTGGAAAAAAATAAATAAACCAGAAGTCAGGGAGATAAAAGAAGGCAGGGGGGAAGAGTAAGATGAGATTTCCAAAGGCACTATCAATGGTGTGTGATCAGATGTGATGAGGAAAAGAAAGAGAGAAAGAGAAAGAGAGAGAAAGAGATGCTGGTGGGTGGCTGGGGAGAGAGAACAGAGTGCCAGAGGAAACCGAAGGGAAGTTTTGCAAAGAAGAAACATGGAGAAAGAGACAACTGGTGTGCAAGGATGCAGACTGTGTCCATATCTCAATTGGGGCTAGAAGGTTCCATGCTGTGTGAGTTTTCAAGGCCCTCCTTTTCACTCTAACATCCCCACGTTGCAACATGTTACTGTCTAGAAGTGCAATGTGCCAAAGGAAGATAGGGCAGACAATACCTCCAGTACTGATTGGCTGAACTGCCCTGATGTCAGAGCAGCAGGACATAAAAATCTCACTGGCTGAGTTTCTGGGATCTTAAAGAATGAAATGGGAGTAAGTAGGAGGAGGCCAGAGAAGCCAGGTGGGGCTGTGAGCAGGATGGGGACTCAGAGGGGAGCAGAATAATTGATTTCATGTAGGTCTTGGCATAATTCAGTTCAGATTTTTCATGAGAACAATATGTCCATCTCCTTGCTGCAGTCTGTATTTCAGACAGACAGACAGACAGACAGACAGAGGGATTCTGGAATGTCTGTTAACAGAGAGAGGGTCAACAGTGGGAGGCAGGTTATTTTTAATTTTGCATCCTTGTGAATCCTTCCAAGGGGAGGCAAATTACCTTTCCCTCTTCATTATCATTGTGTGTGTGTGTGTGTGTGTGTGTGTGTGTGTGCATGCACACTCCTTTGAGTTGCCTGTTGACTTATGGTGACCCCATGAATCTCACAGGATTTTCTTAGGCCAGGAATCCTCAGAGATTTTGCCAGTTCATTCCTCTGAAACAGAGTCTACAGCAGCTGGGATTTCTAGGCAGCCATTCTCGGCTTGAGGAAGGTTCTTCTTTTTGGACTGCCACTCCCAGAATTCCTAGGCCAGTATAGACACCAAAAATTCCAGTATAGACACCAAAAAGGGACTTTCCCCCATGCTCTGGAAGTTCTAGTCTGTTGCATTTGGGGAAAAGGGACCAAGGTCAGATCTTAAGTGTGTGTGTGCCTTCAATTCACCTGTCAAGTTATGGTGACCCCATTAATTTTGTAGGGTTTTCTTGGGCAAGGAATCCTCAGAGGTGGGTTGCCAGTTTCTTCCTCTGAAATAGAGCCTACAGCATCTGGCATTCATTGGTGGTCTTCTATCCAAGTACTAACCAGAGCTGACCCTTCTTTAGGATTTTTAGGCTTCTTATTAGCATTGGGACATCATTAAATACGAAAATTTGTATAAGCACAATGTGCGTTTAGACACACCTTCTTTCTCTTCAGTGCAGCTTACTCCCAAGTAATTGTTCATGGGCTAGATTGCAGGCAGCATTTATTATTCTTGGGAGAGCTCAACAATGATCACTTTCTTATTGTTACTTAGAGGATGATTATTTGGTAAATTTCTGCTTGGCAATGCTTGAGGAGATCCAACTACATAGGAGTTTTGGTGGTCCAATTTTGCCAGATCACTTTGGATGGGTTGCTCCCTTGTCCCCAAAATGTGAGAGCCCCCTGGACTATTCTAGGGAGGGGAGAGAGAGAGAGAGAGAGAGAGAGAGAGAGAGAGAGAGAGAGGTGGGGGGTGATTTTTTTTTAAAAAATAATCATGATAGGGAACTTAATGAAGACTGTATTCATTAAATTTTCAGCATAATGAATAGTGAGTTTTGACTCATTATTTCACTATGCTTCTGCCTTGATCTTTGTTCAGGGACCAGAGATTGAAGATAAGGAGCTATTTAAAGCCTGGGAAGGTTTTGCAGTGAAATGATTTCTTGTTTGCAGATAGAGAAGGTTTTGCATGGCACGGGAGCTCTGCTTTGCAGTCTATATATTGTTCGTTTAAAATTCACATAAAGAACGATGTAATAAATCAAAGATTCTGATACTACTGTTAATGATAGTAAATTAATTTGAGGGGATAAACTTTTGATAAACCACATTATT
Organism: Gambelia wislizenii; assembly: GCA_030847615.1. NCBI lineage: Eukaryota > Metazoa > Chordata > Lepidosauria > Squamata > Crotaphytidae > Gambelia > Gambelia wislizenii. The sequence goes on from JAUMIR010000007.1 coordinate 41,321,721, forward strand.
TTTAAAGCTACCGTTCCAAGTTCTGGAATCGTCTACTAGTAAGTTCTGACCCACTAACGGTAAACATGTGTCCCTTAAAAGATGTTCATTAGGAGAATGCAATCCAGGGGCCCTTTCACATGGTGTAATTATAGCACTATGATCCCAGTTTAACTGCCAAAGTGATATCCAACAGAATCCTGGGATTTGTATTTTGAGGAGGCACTATAGCTTTCTGACTGAAAATGCTAAATACCCATTCCAATGCCACAAATGCCAGGATTCCATAGGATGTTGCCATGGCAGTTAAAGTGGAATCATCACGCTATAAGTGTGTAGTGTGAATCCCTTGTCAGACATAAAAGGTCCATGTCCTTGAGCTGTAAACACCAAAGTTTGGCTTGGTACAGCCTCCTCAGTTTGACCGATTGTCTGTTTCATTACTTTGTTCTTGATGCAGGGAATCACTTTTAATTAAAAAACACATTTCTATTCAGTTCATGAAAAAGGAAATAAACTGCAAGTTTGACATTTTGGCGGCATCTGCACTGCAGAAATAATCTAGTCTGACACCGCTTTAACTGCCATAGCCCAGTGCTATGGAATGCTGGGATTTGTAGTTTGTTGTGGCACGAAAGCTCTCTGACAGAGAAGGTTAAATATCTCCCAAAACTATGTTAGTTCCTACAGTTACATAATTACGCTCAGAATGACCAGCTGGAATGGAGACAGTTGAAAGACAGCAGGAGCCAAACCAAACTAGCTTTTTCTCAGTCCAGTTAATTCAACCATGGCTTCAGGCAAATAATAGTACGGTATTGTATTATTTACCACTGTGCTGTAGTCTGTAGTCCAGCTTTTTCCGGCATGTTTTGATGTGTATGGGCAGTGGAGGAAAACCTGCATGTGGAACTCTTTTGGTTCGTCGTTGTGAAGTGAGAAGCTAAGCCAGCCTAGTTTAAGCCAGCTAGTCACAGCCTTTGGGATGTTGTGAAGGGGAGCCTGCCAGGGAAAGGATATAACCCACAGGCTTGTCTGTTAAAGAGTTAGTGGTAGGATGGAAAAGAGTGGGGGGCCATCAGAAAAAGAGAAACTGATAACATCTGAATAGGGTTTGGGGAGCTGGGCATGTGGAAAGAGTTCAGGAAGTTCATGCTTGTCTGATTTGATATACAGTGGGCCCTCCATATCTATGGGGGTTTGGTTCCGGAACCATCTATAGATAACAAAAACCATGGATGATTGAGTCTCAGATTAATCAATGGGTACCACCATTTTAGGTATGGGCGCCACCATTTCAGGTATGGGTGCTGCCATTTTAGCTAGACGGTGGCACCATTTTAGGTATGGGTGCTGCCATTTTAGATATGCAGTGATGATCCATGGATGCTTAGAATCATATAATCATAGAATTGTAGAGTTGGAAGAGACCACGAGGGCCATCCAGTCCAACCCCCTGCCATGCAGGAAATCACGATCAAAGCATCCCTGACAGATGGCCATCCAGCCTCTGTTTGAATCCATGGATATTGAACCCACAGATATGGAGGGTCCACTGTACGACAAATCTTTACTGTTCTTATTTTGTACATCTCCTGTCTGGATGTCTTGTTTTAATAATTGATAAGGAGAACCGGTCACAGTTTATTACAGTGAAGCCACTGATCAATACAGCCCTTTGTCCAGGAGAGTGGTCACCTTGAGGCCCGAATACCAAATCCAGGGAGGGAGCTTGAGGTTGTAAAAGGGCCAGGGGAGTGATAGGAGCCCAAGGGTTAGAACTGTAGGACCCCCTAGATAGGGGATCCATCACAGTCCTAATGAGAGGAGACCCACTCAATCCATTCAACAGGTGAGTTAACATGAGAATCAACATGAGAAGAGAAGGAGAAGAAAACCAGGCCCTCGGAGACAGCATTGCTTAGACTTTGTGATCACTTCAAGAGAGCTCTCTCCATTTTGTGAAAGCAAGCCTTGGCCCTGCATCCTATTGGTTAGTCCCAGACAGACTTGATGCATTCAATCAAGTGTTGAATGGTGAGTCAACATATTGGCAAACCCAGCTGATTCAATGGCTCTATTCTAGCTGCAACTAAGCAATAGGATTTAGGCCCATGTGACATTGTTACATTTGTGCAGTTCTGTTTCTGCCACCATGAACTGAATATAGTCAAAGATGTACAACTGTATCTGTAAGGAAATTGCATGTGTGTATGACACTAGCAGAATTTTGGCCATAATGTTGAGAGCAGATGAGAGGCAGATGGTAGCATATTAGACACCAAAATACAATTTGTCAAGCTCACTTTGATGTTGTTTTTGTTGTTGTGTGCATTCAGGTTGCTTTTGACTTATGGTGACCCTAAAGTGAACCTATCCCAGGGTTTTCTTGGCAAGATTTGTTCAGACAGGGTTTGCCTTTGCTTCCTCTGAGGCTGAGAGAGTGTGACTTACCCAAGGTGACCCAGTGGGTTTCCATGGTCAAACAGGGATTCATGGTTGTAATTTAACACTCAAACCATTACACCACACTGGCTCTTACTTTGATTTTAGTGATATCAAAGACCTTGAAAAAGTTTCTCCTTTTTTTCTGTCAACTAAACTTCCTTCTTTGCAAAACTTCCCCATTTGTCCTCTTGCTTTTTTTTTTTGCAGGTCCCCATTGACTTTTCTGTTCCACCTTGGGCAAGGTCTTCTGCTGAATCTAATCCTTGATGGATTGCTGTTCATAATACGTTTCTTCAGCAATTTTCTTTTCACTTATAACGTATCATACGCTCACTATATATGATCAAATTTTATGATATTACAAATCAATGGGAACTTTTACAGGGTTTTTCTTTAGCTCTCCAGTGCATTATCTCTTCCATGACTCGATAACAAGCCTCTTGACAAGACCAAAGATGTTTTTTGGAAGACTTCATCCTCCAAGTCCATTAATCTCTTCTCTCTGTAAAACATTTTTTAAAAATTTAAAAATAATATTCGGAGTATAACGATAATGGAACAGTTCGCTAGATTTGTTCTCCTTATTACTAATTTGGGAAACAGTAAATGCAACCCACCCCCCACAAGATCGGTGGTCATTTTGTCAACAAGAAAACCCTTCTAAAATCGCATGAGAATGGATGTTGCAATTATAGGTTGCACTGTAAAGGGAAGTAGAGCTATGCTTTCTTGTCTGAAGGGGGCTGCATTTCTCAAACTTCAGCCCTAGGTGCTTAGTTAATGATAAGGCCCAATGACATAGAGTGGAAGCTTCCAGAAAAGCTGATCTGGGGCCCATTCACACTACAGAATTATAGCGTTATGATTCCAATTTAACTACCATAGTTCCAGCCTGTGGAGTGTTGGGGTTTGGAGTTTAGGGAGGGGCATTTAGAATTCTCAGTCAGAGAACTCTAGTGCCTCCCCAAATTACTATGCCCAAGATTCCACAGGCTGGAACCATGGCAATTAAAGTGGAATCATAGCACTATAATTGTGTGGTGTGAATGGGGCCCTGGTATTTTCGTCCTCTTTGCATTCACACTTGCAGTTGAAATAAGGACTAGGGACTTTTTTTGGATGTTGATTTACCGTGCCAGAAGGCTCGTAACACTCGCGACGCTGCTGCGGAGCGGGGGCCCCGCTTCATACGACGCTGTTTCAGTACTGTGAGAGATTGGAGGCAGCCGTGCCATATTTGGCCATTTTTTACTCACGGAAATTGCCCGTGAATAAAAAATGGCCAAATATGGCACGGCTGCCTCCAATCTCTCATGGTACTGAAATAGTATCGTACGAAACAGGCCCCCTGCTGCGCAGCAGCGTTGCAAGTGTTACGAGCTTTCTGCTGTGGTAAATCAACATCTGAAAAAGTCCTAGGACTGATACATATTTTTGATGCGCCACTAAGGTGTGGTTTTGGTTGCTCTTTGAAACTGATTTTTAAAATTGTGATGGGTGCGTTTAGGTTGTACATTGTTCTGCCTCTGTATTTTGCATGGATGATTACTGTTTTCAATGATGTTGCCTCCTTTTTTGTGTTATAAGAATTCTGGGTAACATTCTCAGCTTGGATGCTAATTTTAATCAGCCTTTCCCCAACTCAGATGTATTGGTCTACTACTCCCATCATACCCAGCCAGCATGGCCAAACAGTGTGCTGGTTGTGATGGTTGGAGTTGTAATCAAACACAGGTGAGAAAGGCTATATTAAATCACCACTGAATCATCATTAAGGATTTAAATCCTTACCTGTGAGAATGAATAATTATGGTCATTTTCTCCCCATCGTGGGGTGAAATGTACAGTTGGTCTTCCATATCCACAGAGTTTATATCTACGGATTCCAGCACCCACAGCTTGAAAATATACCACAAAAATAAAATACAGTGGGCCCTCAGTATCCACTGGGGGGGTGCTTCTGGGATCCCCCGTGAATGCCAGAATCCATGGATGCTCAGGTCTCATTATACACAATGGTATAGTAAAATGCTGTCCCTTATACAAAATGGCATAATCAAGGTTTGCTTCTTGGATTTTTTAAAAAATATATTTTTCAAGCTGCGGATGGTGGAATCCATGGGTAGAGAATCCATGGATATGGAGGGCTGACGGCATCCAAAAAACCAAATCTTAATTTTGCCATTTTATATAAGGGACACCATTTTACTTCATCATTGTATATGATGGGACTTGAGCATCCATGGATTTTGGTATCCATGGTAGATCCTGGAACCAAACCTCAGCGGATACCAAGGGCCCACTGTATATTATTCCACAGTTTTCTCCCAGTGTTCTCCACAGTGTTGTAGGGGAATTGTTCTTTTTGGGGGAAAAATGTGGCATTTTTTTGTACAAAAAAATTGTTTTCAGCACAGAAAAGAACATCTTGTGGAGGAAACAGTGTGTTTTTGTGCAGGAAACAGTGTTTTCTGCATAGGAAACTCATTTTATGCACAAAAGTCCCCCCACTTAAATATGTGCTTTTCTTCACAGAATAATTCCACTGCAACACATTGGGACATTCAAATACTGGGAGAAAACTGTAAGAAAGAAATCCTTCTGGTCTATTATTCTTCCTAGTGAGGTTTCCCAGCTGTTGAGAAACCTTTCAACCTGGGAAGGAATCATCATGAATATTCTTCCTATCCCTAATTCACCCCCACAGTCAGCAACTCCTCCATCTCCTGGCATACACTTTACAAAAGAGCAAGAGACTATCTCTGCATATTTTTGCAAAAGGGGCCACAGAGACAACCACATAAGAGCTCAGCATCCCTAGCATAATTTCCTTGGAAGACATGACCTCAGTGTCAGGCCCACTTGGCGTCCCACAATTAAATTAGAGCAGCTAAGTAGGTATCTAGAAAAAATATTGCCACTGAGATGCTAGCACATATGACCCACAATGCATCAAGATTTGGCACTGAGCCATAGTAGTACTTAACATCATGGTGTTATTGAGAGAAATGGTTGTGCATGTACACACACACACACACACACACACACAGTATCTGTTCTCCACTGCCCCTGCAAATCTAAACTTACAACAGAGACTGCTGGCCAAAAAATTCTCCTCCTTGACCCCTGCAACTAAAGCAAATGGACTTGCATAAGCGTAGGGAGATGAAGTCCTCATTCTCTCAACAGAAAGAAAGCCAAGCAACAACAATCTTTAATATACATTGCGCACAAGCCTGGAATGGATTCACCACCCTACTGATATGGAAACCACTAACCCACCACTGAATGTAAGTAGGCATGCAAGAATATTTGATTTTTTTAAAAAAAGACTGGAAGACATTTTTGGTTTTTTTTGGAATACTGAGAAACCTAGCCAAGAAGAATCCTGGACCGATGAGAATATTCACAGTTCAGGCTTTATTCTGGACAAAATTTACACATGGCTATTTTACATAGAAAATTTCATTTTATGTGCAGAAAATATTATTCCTACACAGAAACATCGTTATACAGAAAATCCTATTCCTTTTGCCGAAAATGCTATTTTCTGTGAAAAACATCCAACTGTGACTTTTGTGCAGAGTAACTCCCAAATTGTGAATAGGCTTCAAAAACTGCATGGTTTTCAAAGTCTTTTTTTTCCCCCTGCAGTAGGAAGAAAATTGCTAAAATTACTCATTGCTTCCTTCAGGTAGAAAATTAGTGATGAATTACATCCCTAAATATAAGTCTATTATTGCATCTTGAGAGATGGAGTGTGGGAAGAAGCCTACATTTCTGCTCTTGTTAATGGTAGATTTAATTTAGATTACTCTGGCTTTTTTGTATAGTTTACTTTAAAGGAACTATCCAAGGTATGAAACCAATCCCACAAATAGGTTCAGCACCTAGGAGAACTCCTTTAAAATAAAACCAGGAATACATTTCCTGCTCTGACATGGGACCTACCAGCTGCCACTGCTTATAACAAATATGACCAAAGTGTGGTCTATGGGTCAAAAGTGGACCTTGGTGTTCCCAACTGCAGCCCCTGAAAGTTCCCAGAAACTCCCAAATCCCCAAGACCCCCCCTTTTTTAAAAAAAAAATCAGGCCAATTTTTGCCACTCCTGGATTACACCAAAAAAATGTAAAGTGAGAAAACATAAAGTGAGCAGCATAATATATATATATATATATTTAAAAAATCTCCAATTCAGGCAAGACTATTTGTCAAGGAAACATAGCTTGCATTTTTTTTTAAAAAAAGTAATTTGTTCCCATACCTTGTTACTCCTTAATACAATATTGTATTAGTACAATTTTGTGTTACTCATGCTCTTTCCATTACATTTGTTTCTTTTGCTCTCTCTATCTCTTTTAAAAAGGTATCTTCAGATTGTTAAGAGAATGGCATGAAACTTGAGAAATCTCTGTCAAACTGCTTCTAAAAATGATCTTAAAGAGTAACTTTGGGGGGAAAAAACTGCAAAAATATACTTGCTACACCAATGAGGTGGTTTTGATTCCATTCCTGGACAGTACATCTAAAATCTAAGGCTGTTGAACCTCATCACTGAAAAAAGTAACTTGCTACAGGTAACTAAATTTCTCGTAATTGATTCCATGCTCTGAAGGGAGTCAAGGTGGCCACATTTTGATTCTACCTTTTAAACAATGCTAGCAACAGAAGTATAATCAATACTATCACCCAAATAATAATCAACAGTGAATGGCCCCAGCAGCAATATTTTCCCTACCATGAGTTCAAAGTTGGGTTGCTGAATTCCAGAGCAAATTGTCTAGAACAAATTGGCCTGAAAAACTTTCATTTTTATACATTAAAAAAATTAGTAATCCAATTTTCAATCAACATGTCTAATTATATGCTGTTGCTGCTTCTTTTTTAGAACTCAAGTGAAAGGTATTGATTTTTGGTAAATTGAAAGCATGCATTTTGGCTAGAAAAAAAAGTATATCTGCAAGATTACACTTTTTGATAGACAAATAAAAAGAAGGACTACGTGCTCATAATTCAAAAAGCCACAGGTATAAGTCCTACCAGAGTGGATTGAAGGAGAATTTCCCTCTGAATCAGTGGAACATGCAAAAAGTCTTGATTTATTAAGGTCCCATTGGGTCAGTGGGTCTAATCTGGTTGAGACTAACATTTGGATTGGGTCCATAATCTGGGATGTTTCTAATTAAAACAGAACAAAAATATTTGCAGACATAATACAAAATTCCATCACAACTATCCATCATCCCAATATGTGTGTTAATGTACACACATGTGTTTGTGTTTTTGTGCGTATGTGTTTGGTCCTCTTGTCTAGGGCAGAAGAATTCTGGAAGATGTTGCTACAAAGAGGGATTTTGGTCAAAGGCTATCAAGTTTAGAAGAGTACCAGAACCTAAGGAAAGACCTTGAGGAACAGGAAGCCATGTTTGGGATTGGCTATGCTTGACACCAAGGTAAGGGGAACATATCCTCAGGAAGGAGCAGGTTAACTGAGGTGTGCAAATCCAGCCACAAGAAGGGATTTTTACAGGACTTTGAATGGCTTCCATTGAGTAGCAAGGTGGAATTATGAAGCCATCAATACATAATTAAAAGATTCAGAACTTGCATTTAAAAAAAATAATACAGCAATCTACTCAGCTGTTGCCAGCTTAATTTCTGGGTGTTCATGTAGTTCAGGTAATACTGTAAATACCAATCAACAAAAATGCCACTTCCTGCAAACAAAAGGAAACCATATAAACACACTAGAGGGTTGCTCTTCTAAGCACCCCTTGCAGTCTATCAATTCCATCTTCCTCATCTCTGGTTCAGCAGTTTATGAGCCTTGTGTTTGCTTTTATTTAGGCACAAACACCATGCACACAAAAAGTTACCTTAAATCACAGGTGTCAGCAAGGACAGGGACTCACAAAAATGAGCACAATCAACTCTTGCAGTGGATGTTCCTGAGATGGTGAGTTCATTAACGGTTTACTGTTGGGAAATTGCTCCTTGTAGAGGCAAGAAGGAAGGCCTGGGAGGGGAGAGAAGGGGATAAGATGGAGCAGATGTTTCTACAAAGCCCAAAGCTAGGACATGGATGCAATTGCTTTACTTTCCATTTCTCACTTCCCAGCAGCTAGTACTGGTGGAGTGGCAGCTCTAAATTTGGTTCCACTTTTCCCTTGCCACTCTTCCTGGCTCAGTCTACTCCTATTTTAAGGCTGGTGGCCACCACTGCCATCTTGTGGCAGTCTGTTCCCAGCCATGACTGTGTGTTGGATGTGTTTGTCCTGCATTTCTTGGCCATTTGTTTTACTAGAAGACCTCCACCTGAATCCTATTGGTAGTCCAAGGAGAGTAAGCTTAATGAATCAATGGGATTTGCCTATCTGTTGAGTCACCATTCAACCACTAATTCAACTGCTCTTGTTAAGATTCAGACCCTTGAGTTCTCTAGAGTTTGGGGGGGGGGAATACTTTTTAGGATGACAATTCGCAGCATTTCTGGGGGATTCTGGGAACTGTAGTCTCCCAGATCTGTTTCCAATGTTAATGACAATGGGAGAGAAAAACACATTACAGTCCATAGTGTGGGTACATGAACACAGGCTTCCAAGAAAGACCTCAATGTCCAGGTATAATTGTAAGGGAGGAGTGGTAAGGTTTAATGTGTTAACCTGTTGCAGCAGTTCCATTGGTTGCCAGGCTGTTTCCAAGGACACCAAGTGTGGTTACAACCTACAAACTCCTCTACAGCTTGGCTTCAGGTCATCTGAGGAACATCTTCTCCCATATGAGCCAGCCTGTGTTTGGAGATCTTCTAGGAAGACACATCTCTCTGGCCCACCACCCCCATAGGTACATCTGGTGGGAACATGACACAAGGCCTTCTTCATGGTTGCTCCCAAGCTCTGAAAATCCCTTCCAACAGAGCTCGCGCTATCTGTCGGTAGGCAGGTGAAGACCTTTTTTGTTTCAATAGGTGAGTGAGGGCTGATTGCTCCAGGTTAAAGGGCCTTTCAGAGTGTACTGTGTTGTTAAAAACAAGCTGTGTATCATTTTAGTGGTCATCCTTTTTAACTACTTTTCATATTGATAGTTTAATTATATATTTTTAACTTGTGTATGATCTGTTTTAGCTGCAACTGTTTTAACCATACTGGGGAAAAGACAGGATGATGATCAAGGTGATGGAGGAGGAGGAGGAGATACTATTTATTTATTTAATAAGTTAAAAGAAGTGGGATAAATGCAGTAAAACTACAACAACAACAAGGTTTGCAAAGGACGTAGTAGAGTCTCAGGCTGTTCCCCTGGCTCCTTTTAGTCCAGGAAGAGTTCGCTTCAGTGACTTATTTGCACCAAACATCATTCAGTCACTCTGCAGCATTTCCAGAGGATTATATCCAGTTACAACCAAATCTAAGGGTAGCTACAACTTTGCTCGCAGGAAGCCAAGAGCTCAAACATGCCTCAGAATGCGACGACATCTCTCGTTGCTCCAGGTGAGGTGTCAGAACTGGCATCGCTTCATCTCCTGGGTTCTCCGCACATCAATTTTTAATGCTCCCAACGTTGCTGGGTTAAGGATACAGTTAATTAGCTCAAAAGCTACATGGCTGATGGATGTGTGGGATAAAAGAAGCAGGCGTGCACTCGTGCGTGTGCGTGTGCGTGTGTGGCAAGAAGTGCTGTTGGGATTTTCCTTCACACAACTTGGAATAGCTGTCATTTCATTGATCCTTTAACAGATTCAGATGTGATGGAGGGAGGAAGAGGGGAGAGATAACCGAGGAAATTCCAGCACACTAGAAAATAAGCATAGGCAGCCATAATAAAATATCTACAGAGCCTATTGTGGTAATAAGCCAACCAAAAAAAGGCAGAAAAATGCCTGCAAGCTTTTGAGATATTCAGATCTCATCAATAAATAAATGAGATTGGTCAAGGGAGGGAAAGGTGGGAGTTTTGTCTCTTTTTGAATGGGGTGCAGGGGGCTATTTTCTTGTCCTCCCCATTGACAGCAACCTAGCCCCAGGAGGGGCTGCTTTTTTGAACCAGTTTGGAGGGGAGGGATGGAAGAGGAAAAATGGCTGATCTGCATTATGAGAGGAAGGAAAAAGATGGTGCACTTCGTCTGGGAGTGCATTTTCATTTCTTCCTCTTAAATACTCTAAAGGCACCAGTCTTATTTTGGAAGCTAAGCAAAGTCAGCCCTGGGTAGGACTTGGGTGTGAGACCTCCAAGGAATAGCAGGTGCTGTAGGGTCTATTTCAAGGGAAGGAACTGGCAAAAATCACCTCTGAGGATTCCTTGCCTAAGAAAACCCTGCAAAATTCATGGGGTCGCCTAAGTCAACAGGCAACTTGAAGGCACAATAACAGAAACAAACAAACAAAAAGACATTGTCTATTGTGAAGTAGCACAATAGAGAAAAACACTGGAGGTGCCAAAAGCAAAAGCAAGCATGATTGTATGAATAGAATAATGTATTCAAAACATGGAGACTGTGTATCATAGTGGTTTGAGCATTGGACTACGACTCTGGAGACCAAGGTTCAAATCCCTGCTCTGCCAAGAAAACCCACTGGGTGATCTTGAGCAAATCACACACTCTCAGCCTCAGAAAACCCCGTGATGGGTTCGCCTTAGGGCTGCCCTAAGTCAGAAACGACTTGAAGGCATACAACAACAACAATTCAAAACATAAACAATACATAGAATGCTAGAACCAAAACATATACACAATACGAAACATATACAACATATCAAATCATATTACAATCAGTTTATGTATTAGTGAGATAAAGCCTTGCTTTCAGAACTGGTTGTTGTAAATATTTTTTATACTTTAAAGATGACCCTTTTGGTCGAAATGGATATTATCAGGAAATCCGTGTTATTGCCTATACATTTTGATTATATCATTCTGTATGTTGTACATGCTTTGTAATGTATATATGTATATATGGCATTCTATACCTTTTGAATACAGTCAGCCCTATGGATCTATGGATTTGGCATTCATGGATTCCACCATCCACAGCTAGAAAATATTCCCCAAAAAATACATTCCAAGAAGTAAAGCTTGATTTTGCCATCTTATATAAGGGACACCATTTTACTATGCCACTGTATTTAATGGGACTTGAGCATCCACGGATTTTGGTATCCACGGGAGGGGGGTGTTCCTGGAACCAAACCCCAGTGGATACCAAGGGCCCACTGTATATTATTCTGCTGATACAATCCCACTTGTTTTTGGTTTGGGCACCTCTGGTATTCTCTCTGTTGTGTAACTTGAAGGCACACAAACAAATGAATACACACACACACACAAGCCCAGGCTGGCTGCATCTTCTTCCTCTGAATTGCTTTCGCTCTCCCTCCTCTCTCAATCACTAAGGAGAGTTTGCAGCAGCCCTCTCCCAGGGCTTGGCAGCTAACAAGGGGAGGACACAAAACTATGGCAGAACTATACCTTCTTGATATAGGATCTTAGCCTATGAGTCCATTTTATCTGCCATGGCTGCAGCCTCTGGAATTGTGGGATTTGTAGTTTGGGGAGGGATGAGAACTTTCTAGCTGAGAATTCTAAGGGATTGTCCAAATGATGAAAAAAACCCAAAAGGAAATTCACTTGGAAGGTGATCTGTCTAAATGGACATTTGTATTGATACGTCTTATTTGGAAGGATGGCAGCCAAATCCACTGTAAACTCCATTGGGGAAGCCTTTGTGCTTTTTCTTGGAGTTTTTAAAAATCTCTGAAGGGGATGTGAATGTCCGCTCATTAAGGCAGTCACATTTGTGTTGCTGTGCCGAGGCAGCACAAAGCTGATTGGCCAGAGGGGGGGATGGAGCTTGCAAACAACGAAAGCGTCTGCTGCCACCATGTTGGATTTTCAGCTAAGCTATAGATTGGTAAGGCAATAAAACAGTGATTTTTCTCTCTCGTTTCTCTGTTTTTTTCTTTTGTAAATGTGAAATATCACTTTTGAGCACCATGGGAAACTTAAAAAAAAAATCAGCAACAGCAGATTTAAAAGTGCGAGTACTTCACTACGCCATCTTGGGTAGAGGGCATATGAAGTTTGTGGGGGTCCTTTAGCCATTAAGACAGCTTGCAGCTGCTGCGAATTGCTAATACTATGGAGCAATCTGTTTCCCCCCTCGTATAGACTTAAGTCCTTGTCCCTAAGCTGCAGATCCTAATATCCAATAGTATGTTGCCATAGCAGTTAAATCATAGCACTAGAACTGTCTGAAAGGGCCCCCAGATTCTGAGGCAAGAGTTGGGCACATGTTAGACTTTCATTCAAGGAATCTTGTGACAATGGATAAGAAAGAAAGAAAGAAAGAAAGAAAGAAAGAAAGAAAGAAAGAAAGAAAGAGAAAAGGATTTCCCTTTGCTTCATCCAATATGGAAGAAGCTTTCTCCCTCTTCCCAGTCTCCTGTTCCACCATGGCTTCTTTGAAGTCATCCAGCCCTTGCCTTTTAAAGCATAGCTGGCTGCTGCTGTAACCCCAAAGGCACTGAAACTCTCCAGCCAGGCCGAATTGCCTCTTGCGGTTCCCATGGCAACCGGATGGTACTCTCCATCACCATAGGCACTCACATTTCCTGCTTTTCAAGCACACCTTAGTCACATTGATAGGAGCCTGGATGGCTGCCACAGAGGTAAGACCAAACTCATTTTTATAACAACTAGCATGAATCAGGTTGACATTGGCTGTATCCACATTTTAGTTGTTAATGGCTGTCAAGTTGGCTTTGACTTATGGTGACCCTATGAAGGAGAGACCTCCAAGTCACCCTGTCTTCAACAGCCCTGCTCAGGTCTTGCAGACTCTATCATAGAATCATAGAATCATAGAGTTGGAAGAGACCCCAAGGGCCATCCAGTCCAACCCCCTGCCATGCGGGAATATACAATCAAATCATTCCTGACAGATGGCCATGCAACCTCTGTTTAAAAACCTTCGAAGAAGGAGACTCCACCATGCTATGAAGCAGTGTATTCCAATTCCGAACAGCTCTTACTGTCAGGAAGATCTTCCTAATGTATAGGTGGAATCTTTTTTCCTGTAGTTTGAACCCATTGATCCATGTCCTAGTCTCCAGAGCAGCAGAAAACAAACTTGCTCCATCCAACATCCCTTCAAATATTTAACCATGGCTATCATGTCCCCTCTCAACCTTCTCTTCTCCAGGCTAAACATGCCCACTTCCCTAAGCCGCTCCTCTTAGGGCATGGCCTCCAGATAGACTCAAGGATGTTCTTTCCTAGATTGAGTTTATACATCTGGAATGTGGTCTTCCTCTTTTCCTACTACCTTCTACCTTTCCAAGCACTACAGGTCAACCTTTGTATCCACGGGGCATACATTCCAAGACCCCCTGTGGATACCTGAAACTGTGGATAGTAGGAAACCCCATTATTTTCAATGAGACAAACAAATGAGAAGTTGACCACAGAATCTCATTGGAGGATCCAGAAATGCCTAGAGAAAACAAATGCAGTCGTGTGTGGATAAGAGAAACCATGGTTACTGAATCTGTGGATATGGGAGTTGACCTGTATTATTTTTTCTAGTGAGTCTTGTTTTTTCAAGATATGGCCAAAGTATGACAGTCTCAGTTTAGCCATCTTGGCTTCTAGACAGAGTTCAGGCTTAATTTGCTCTAGGTCCAATTTATTAGTCATTTTAGCAGTCCACAGTATCCACAGAGCTCTTCTCCAACATCGCATCTTCAAATGAGTTGGTTCCCTTCCTATCGGATTTCTTCACTGTCCAGCTCTCACAACCATACATATTACGGATAGCAAAAACAATTGTTCTCAAAATTGTTCTAATGTGGGATTTATTTATTACTGCATTCAATGGAGCTGGTGTGGTTTAGTGTTTAGAGTGTTGAAATGAGACTTGGGAGATCCAAGTTCTGATCCCCATTTATCCGCAAAACTCCCCATCTTTCAAATTCACTTACCTCACAGGGTTTTTGTGAGGATAACACTGGTGGAGAGGAAAACCATATCTACCACTTTGACCTTGTTTGAGAAAAGATGGGATATAAATTTTGGCTGGTATTCAGAACTGCTGGCATGGATTCATAAGCTAGAGTTACACATTTGTATCTGATCTGCATTCAGTAAGATTGTGTAGTCTTTGTACTGATCTACATAAATGCCACCTCAGTCCACCTTAAGAGCCAGCTATTGGATTGGGTGAAGTAGGTCCATTCAGCTTCCAATGGGGGTGCAAGGAAGATGATGTTTCCACCATCACACCTCCTGCCAGTGAATGAGGCTGTGACAATCAGAAGTAACCCCTTGTTGCAGCCTCACTCATTGGAGGGAGGAGGGTGGAAATGTCATAAGAAAAATAAGTTGTTTTCCAAGAGATGCCATCCCTTGCCTTGTCTTTTCCTCATCTTCTGCACACACACCCAAAAGTTCTGCTTGCAAGATTTGGGGAAAGTAGAATTGGACCTCCCCATAGATGTTACCAAGCCTCAACATGTGCATCCCAGTTACAATCTTGGCAAACATGGGCCAGAATCCTCTTGGTGGGTTCTGCACGCATGAGTTCCCCTATGTAGATTTTTTGTACAGAAAATAGCATTTCCTGCACAGGAAACAGTGTTTTCTGCACAGGAATATTATTTTCTGCACAAAATTCTGTGCAAAACTGTTCGAATGTTGTCCAGAATAAGTCCTGAACTGTGAAAAATCTCATCCATCCAATTGACTCTTTAGCAGGGTTTCCCGACACTTGAGAAAAATGTTTCCAAACAGTTTCCAAAGATCTCCAAATAATCCTTCCAGTTCATTCCATGCATCTGAGGAAGAAAACCAAGCCTATGAAAGCTTATGCTACAATTTCTTTCTCTCAGTTATTCTCAAAGGTGCTACAAGATCCCATTGAAAACTGCATGGATTATGTGTTTATTGCAGATTACTGATCATTTATGCAGATTTTCTGAAAATTGATCTTTTACATTTATTCACTACACACACACACACACACACACACACATACACTTTACTTATATATTTCCTGACTGTGTTGGTTCATTAATTCTGTTTCAATTCTGTTTCCTCCTATGCCTGTAGAAATGTCATATCGTGTTTAAAAGTGATGGATGATGAAAGAGATGCAAATGAAAGAGGAGGGAGAAGAAGTATGTTTTTCGGTACACAAATGCCCATAGGTGGCTTCATATTAGTATGCTTTGTAGAAAAATGAGTATTATTTTCAACCTCAAATCTGCCAGTGTGAGAATTTTTTTTCTCAAAAAAGCACCCTGGATGACAGCATGGAGAAGAGCCACTGATCTGCTGAGGCGCACATGATATGGATTATGTTTGATTTGCCCATGGCTTGTGGTGGTTGATGACATTATTGTCCTTGGTAACCAAAGAGTGCCAGTGCCTCAACCCGCTAAGCCTGGCTCCAGTCCTTCAACACCACTTGTAATAACATAGTCCTCATAACAGGCAAGGAAAGTGTTTTCAAACCCACCTGAAACCTACAATATTTCTGCACAGAAATGCTGTTTTCTGTGCAACAAAACCCACATGTGAATTTTGTGCAGAATAATACCTGAATTCTGAATACTTTTTGAAAACGAAGTAGTTTTCAGAGACTTTCTCATGGTGGTCCGAAAATTGCTAAAATTACTTGTTGCTTGCCTTGACATGTCCTCCCCCTCCCCCAGTATCCACAGAACCAATATAATTGATTTCAGTTATCCATGGCTGAAAAAATAGGAACACATACCATAGAGTCACACTGAAAATCCCTAGAGAGGTATCCTCTCTAAGAAACACTAGGACCTCCAATGCAACTTTATGGTAAGTTTGTACAAGAATAGGTTTCTTATTACCCGTGGGTTCACTTATAAATGGTAAGTCTAGGAATGTACCCCCGGAATATCCCTGCTCTGAAAAACTGAAACACAGGTTGGAAGGTACTGAGGGGAATTTCTCCCTTACCCGAGCGTGCAACATCACCTCCACCCCCACGTACAAATGCATTGCTTAATGCTTCTTCCCATTAAGTTCTACATATGGAGACACCAGCAGAGGCAAAACCAGTGCTCTACCTAGTTAATATTTCTTCTCTTTCATCCTTGCTGATCCCCTTAGTAGCAGTGAGAAGCTGTTACAAGCCACATGGAATAAATAGCCAATGTTTTCTTTCCTCCCTTCCATAAAATGTTGTTATTTCTACTTCTCAGTTTATTGTGTCCAGGAAATGAAATGGCCTGAACTTGCCCAATGGAATGGAAGAGGGCCTGTGCAGAGGAGCAAACAATTTTGGCTCTTGGAGAAGTGTTATTTGTTTCTAATATGAATAAATTGGAAGCAATTATGTTCACTTTCCCCCCCTTTTGCAGAGAGATAAATGTAGGAGATTGCTAATCAGTCACGAAGCACTCACCTCATCACTTCAGCTGTACAGGTGATGATGGGGATGAGATTGCCATTCACGCCCTGGGCTCGGAGATGAAATTAACAGAGGGAGAGGGAAGGTTCATGTTTGTTTGGGGCTCTGCTTTGACTGGTAACTTGGCTGGTGTTGCAAGTCTTTAAGCAGAGGGGTAAGCAGCCTGATTTAGACCTGAGCCACAAGTTGGTTGGATGGAGGAACTGTGCTAGAGTCAACATTGTTATAGAGCCAGATTGGGACTCTATAGGCTAGAATCCAGTTGGTGGCACCTACAGGCCTAACCCTCTGTTATGCCTGTGTATGAATTTTTGGATGTTACAGAAGGAGATATATTGTACCTCCTTGTGCAATGACCTTTTCAGAGGTACATAACAGCCAGGGATGGAGGGCTCACAGGGAGAGCTCTGTCCTCCCAGCCACCAATCAACTGTGGGGGTATGTGCCCTGGTGCATTCCAGCCCTTGTGTACCCCGGGAAGAAGGAGCGGCCTTGGACTGGTATGCAATGGCAGCTGGAACACATGCACCTCTGCTGGCAATCAGTGACTGAGGGAACAGAACTGCACCTGCAAGTGTGCACCCGGAGAGAAAGTGAAGAAGAGGGAACAGCCTCTGCCCTCCCAGAGAATGGCATAAATATGACGGTGGAGACTTATGCACTGCCAGTATGCTTATTGGCTGTGGCCCTTTCCCCATGACACCCCCAATTCTGTGGTTTCCCAGTTTTTGTATGGCTTTATTTCCCATCCTGAGTGGTTGAAATGCTTCTGCTAAGGCTTAGTTCCTGCCAGTAAGAGTTTTAAGCTCTAAGATGTTGGTATTTTTGAACCCACACCTCTGTCTTAGCTCCCCCCTTGCTCAGAATGTGGCCCTAGGCATGTCTCTGAAATTTAACTTCGCTCTCAGGCTGAAAGAAATCCCACTCTTGCCTTAGCTGGAAAGTGTGCCATCATTCCTAGCTGTCTGCAGCAGCGGTGCTATGGCATAGTTGAAATCAGCTAGTCCTTCCATTTGGCCAGATTCCATAGTAATGGAAGGAATACCCAGGATGAGACTTTCGCCTGCTTATAATTCCTCACAGTCTGGTGCTGGCTGCTCATGGGACCAGAATCTGTGTCCGTTGAGAACTGGAAAACAGAATGTGTTCTCTCAATGGTCTTTCAATCCTTTGCTTCCCCCCTTCCCCCCCCCCACTTGCTCAGGAGGAAAGAAATTCTCCAACCTTGCTTCAGCTTTTAAACACACACACACCAACAAAGCCTCCACAGCACTCAGAAAGAGCCAATGTCTGAGAGCCAAACTAGGCAATACATTTATCACAGGTTTCTTTGGCAGAAGTGCCAAATGCTGGAAAAGGCCTACTTGCCATAGCACATGGTTTTTTCACCTACATATTTTGCATTTAGCATGCTACATGTTTTATGATCAGTCACTGGAAGGCAACCATGGGCTGGATTTGTATGAGGTCTGTCTATTAAATAATGAGACTGTGTTTCTACCTTTCAGACAAACCAGGGAGGATTGATTGTGAATGCTTGAGTGGTGACCTTGAACATGTCTGAACCGGCATGACAAACATCAACACTCTTAGCTGTTCAATTAATTGTCAGTTGTTATTTAAAGCAGCTGTATTGTCTGTTGTGTGCCAGAAAAATGCTAAGTTTAAAAGTCAAGCAGTGTGACATTCTGCAGCAAATTTAGGCGGACCCAAACTTTTTCAAAAGAAATCATCACTTGTGATGAAACCTGGATCTTACACTATTATCCTGAGACAAAACAGTTTGGATTCCTCTTTAAAGCAACTGTGGGCAACTGCAGCCAGGATGGGGGCTACTTTATGGATTGGCCAGGAATTGGAGGCATGCCTTGTTGGTTTTTTGCTTTCAATCTTTATTATATTTATCAATTTATTTCATTAAATGCCTTTGTATTAAACACATCATTGTTATTATATTATATTATACAGTATTATATTAATTATACATTAATTCTAAACCAGATTAACAGTAACAGCGTACTTCACAATTAATTATCTGATTGCTTTATTAATTAGAGTTTTCTGAAATGTCATTATATGTACATGATAATTTGAGGGAGCAAACTCAGCGGCAGTCAGCACACGTGGCGATGAGACTCTAAAAGCAAAATGGTATGGTTGTTGTGCTTAGGGTTGCCAGAGTGACAAACGAAGAGGGCTGCTGTACCTTTAATGGTGGTGTAGGCAGGTGTTGGTTGTTAACCTGGTTGCATGACAATGAACACCTGCTGAAATTCCCTCTGCTATACAACCATTAAAGATATAGGAGCCTTCCCTGGGCACCTGTGCTAGTTGTACAGATAGGCATTTGACTATAGAGATTTGGAGGCTACTTAAGCCTGGAAAAAAGACGGTTAAGAGGCGCTATGATAGCCCTGTTTAAGTATTTGAAGGGGTGTCACGTTGAGGATGGAGCAAGCTTGTTTTCTGCTGCTTCAGAGACTGGAACACGGAGCAATGGGTGCAGGCTCCAGGAACAGAGATTCCACCTCAACATGAGGAGGAACTTTTTGACAGTAAGAGCTGTTTGGCAGTGGAACACACTCCCTCGGAGCGTGGTGGGGTCTCCTTCCTTGGAGGTCTTTAAACAGAAGCTGGATGGCCATCTGTTGGGGATGCTTTGATCGTGATTTCCTGCATGGCAGAATGGGGTTGGACTGGATGGCCCTCGTGGTCTCTTCCAACTCTACCATTCTATGATTCTATGATTCTAAACAGGACATTTCAGGATGGCTAGCTGGAAAGTGTAGCTGGAGCAGGAAGTCCAATCACTTTGGGTTTGAAGAGAGGCTTGTGTAGGCGGAAGGAAGACCAAAGGCCTAAAAAAGGGTAAGGGCTCACCCCTCCCTCAAATATCCCAAAATATGGCAAAATGGTCAGTGTTGCCAAACTTTCCAGTGTGTCACAGATGAAACACATGTGGCCAAGCAACGCCAGAGTGTGGTCAAAATGGCAAAAGTTATTAATGGAGAGGAAGACAGAAGCTAGGAGATGCTGCAGCAGTTTCTTTAGCCCAAGTCCACTGGGGAGAGCAAGATTATGCCCTCTCCACTCCATTGAGTTGAGTGCAAACTGCTTTGGCGCCTTCAACTCAGTCTGAAGCAATGGAAGTAACCTTGCTTTTGGTCATGTTAGAATGCTTACAACAGCACTGCACAAAATCCAAAGTGATTTATCTGCCTTTTTGAGGTCCCTCCTTTTTTATTGTTGCAACTGGTTCCTCCCCTCCCTCCCTCTCTGGGTGAGGCAGGAGCCCATTTCTCTTTCTGCCAACTCTTTCAGCCTTTGTGACTGAAGCCCCTCCTTGCCTTGGTGGGATGCGGATGCTGCCATGCTAGAAGCCTGGGTAGCTGGCGGGTGTGGGGGATGCTGGGCTTGACATATTGATTTAAACTAATCATACAAATGTGTCTGATAGTGTTTCTCTAGTATGACGACATGTCTTGCGGGGCTCATTGCTTCCTCCTCCTTCTCCTCTGCAATAAACAAGTTTTGAGCTGAACTAAGGAGACATCCTTCCTCCTCATATCTGTGGGCCTCCCAAATCACAAAAAACTCTGCAGGGGAGGCTATAATAAGAACAATTCCTTGATGGCTTTCCTTGCATGGGTGAAAGAGAATTGCAATCAGAAATTGTAAAAGATAGCATCTGATGTTTAATATAAAATATAAACAAAACCACTGATTCAGTTGGAACATCAGTTGTATACATACCAGAGAGAGAATGAGAGAGAGAGAGAGAAATACTGAAAGGCTCTTTTGATATTTGGTCTGACAAAGCCTTATTCTGAGAAACCACTGTAGTGTATCCCTTTCTTAAATACCTTTGTTTCTTTGCTTCACTCGGGGCTCATTTAGCAAACTCCCCGTCTGTCTGATTATTCATCTCTGCTTGCACACTGCATCTCAGTCTGACGGAGACAGAACCTGCACATCTTCTGTTTTGGATATATTTGCTAGCTAGAGTATCAAGAAGCTGGGCTTTGAAACGAAATACTCAGAATTCCACATTCTGCCTTAGAAGCATGGATGCTCCTTTGAGTGCCATGTCTGTCAGCAGGGACCCCAGATCAATTTTTAAGGTGTGTGTGTGTGTGTGTGTGTGTGTGTGTAAGCTCAGTCTTGGTTGTTAATAATTGTGTCTATTTGCAGGTCTTCAAAGGGGGAAATTACTTTACCTATCCATTATCATGCAAACATCCTTAAACATGGTTTCTTACAAGCACAGTATGTATGTAGAAGTGTCCTCCATATGCTCAAGGTAGCTTACTCCCAAGTACGTGTGCACAGAATAGATTGTAGGCAGCCTTTATTGTTCCTGGGAAGTTTCAACAACAAAAGCAGTTTTAAGATTTTTTTTTATTGCTCGATGATTTAATATACTTTTGATCGATCACTCCTGAGGAGGCTCTATTACTTAGGACTCTTGGTGGTCCAATCTTTTCAGATCATTTGGGGTGGGGTGGGGATTAACCCCACCCCAAACTAGTCTTATGGGGGCTCGAACCCCACCCCGCTCCTCTGTTTTGAGTTCCATATTTGTCAGTCAAAGATGATGTGAATTTGCCTGTAATTTATTATTGTCATTGGAAGTCCGGTTAGCCATCTTGGGTATCTGAAACTGTTAGGTATTTGGTACAGGGTCTTTTCAGTAAGAGCACCCGCATAGGGGAGGTGAATTGATTTTCTTGTGCCTTGCATTGGATGGGCAATGAATACTTTTCTGTTCAACCAGGCTTTCAATGTAGCTCTAATTTTATCTTTCTTTCTCTTTCTCTCTCTCTTTTTTTAAAATCTTGCACTCCAGTTCTAATTTTCATTGTGGTGTTTGGTTGTAATTTCATTTATGTCTGTGCTGTTTATGTCTTATGATGATAAGATTTTAATATGTATGCATGTTTTTTTTAAATTGTATATTGCCCTGAGGCCCTCTTAGGTGGGGAGAGGGATTCATAAATGTGTTATGTAGATAAAAGTAAATAAATACATCTAGGAGGAGATCTCTCCCCTGTGCAAGAAACCCTTAAAGCAGAGGTGAGAATAATGCAGCCCTATAGATGTTGGACTGCAACTCCCAGCATTCGTCATACCCTCCAACATTTTATAGATTAAAATCAGGACCGGTGTGGCCACGCATCATCAGAGTTTGGTTAATATGGCCAAAGTTATTAGTGGGGAAGAACACAGAAACTGGGAAAGGCTGCAGCAGTTTGCTTTTGTCTGAGCCTACTAGGAAGGGCAAAATTCCACCCCCCTCCTCATCCCTGCTTGAGTTGTATGCAAACTACTTTTGTCATTTTGAACTCAGTTTTCAGACATGGAAGTAAACCAAGGGCAAAGGGTGGGGGGATGTGGGAGGAAGAGAGAGAAACTGGGACATTTGAAAAGCAGCTGACAAAAGTGGGATGAGAGAGGGTTAATTCAGACTGTGTCTGCCAAAGCAGGACAGTTTGAAGGTATGTTTCACCCATCACTGTGCTGGCTACAACTGCTAGGAGATGCAGTTCAGCAGTATCTGGAGGAATAAAGGATTCCCACCCTTACCTTAAAGAATCTTTCAATGGTAACCATACCATGGTATAGTCATCCTCAAACCTCTCACCCCTACATTGGAGATCACCACTGGTAGGCTGAATTCCAGGTAGGATTAAATCACAGGTGGGGAGAGTGTGTCCTATGATCCCTATGTGGGCCCCAGCACCATTTTTGTGGCCCCGGGACCCTGGGACCCACTTTTTGCCTCCCTAATCCCTAGAGTGCATGGGGGGGGGAATTTCCCCATGTCTAGCCTGTTTTAGGTCTAGCAGAGCCTTTTTTCCAATAGGAAGTGACCCGGAGATCTGGAATGTGCCCAGAAGAGGGTGACCAGGATGGTGGGAGGTGTGGAAGCCATGATGCTCTATGAAGAGCGGTTTAGGGTGCTGGGTGTGTTTAGGCTGGAGAAGAAAAGGTTGAGAGGGGACATGATAGCCAAGTTTAAATATTTGAAGGGATGCCATCCTGAGGATGGAGCAAGCTTGTCTTCTGCTGCTCCAGAGACTAGGACACAGAGCAATGGGTTCAAACTTCAGGAAAGGAGATTCCACCTAAACATGAGGAGGAACCCCCTGATGATAAGAGCAGTTAGGCAGTGGAATGCACTACCTCGGAGTGTGGTGGAGTCTCCATCTTTGGAGGTTTTAAAAAAGATGCTGGATGGCCATCTGTTGGGAATGCTTTGTGTATTCTTGCAGGGCAGGGGGTTGGACTGGATGGCCCTGGTGTTCTCTTCCAACTCTATAATTTTATGGTTGACTTCTAGGTCACTTCCTATTTGAAAAAAAGCCTCTTCATTGCCTTAAATGTTTTTGGGTGGGCCTATAAGGTGTTGAAAGTGCCCCCCCATTGAGAGCCCAGTTTAAAAACCCCAACAGTTGCCCCTTCCTGCTTTCAGCAGTAACTGTCACGAAACTGCAATCCCGCATGCACTTATCTTGCAATTAAGTCCTATTGAACTCAATGGGTTTACTTCTTAGACATGTGTAGGCTGGTGCTGGCAGCCATATTTTGTTTTAAAAAGGAGGGTGAGGAAAGAAATCAGAGAGAGGCTTAAGCAAAACTCATATTGATGCAATTTGAGAATTGATGCCTTTGCTATATAATAATCTGGACCCCGCTTTCCAGTTCTCTTATTTTCTTTCTTGCTGGTCTCATTATTTTTGCCGCTATTGTAGGTCTCCCTCTCTCAAAAACACACACATTTTTCTACAATGGGAGCTAAACACAGTCTGTTCAGTAAGCCCCAGTTAATCCTGCTGTTTAACATTATGCTCCTAATAGAAAGTCATCCCTATAAACAGATTAACTGGCATACTGAATACATTTCAATACTGGTACATGGAACACATGGTTAATCCAGTCCTGAGGAAATATACGTTTGATCAGGATATGTGTGTGTGTGTGTGTGTGTATGTATATCAGGGGATGGGTGTGTGTGAGAAAGAAGCACCACCCAGCCTAAAGGAGAGTCAAAGGGGGACCTTTTTTTATCAACCTCTGGTTGCGCTGGGTTGTTAGTATCATAACTCACTATCACGCCAACTGCTAAATTGTTATCTATTATTCATGATTAAGGTTCGGAGCAGAAGTGAAAGAGACTGTTGGGAGTGGGGGGGGGGAGATGTGCATTTGCAGAGATTGCCTCCCCCCTCCTCCAAGCTCAGGAAATAGGCCAAGTTGATAGCCATTATAACAACCAAATCTTGAAGAAGATTACATAGTAGATAATGGGAGAAATTGAGGCTTTCTGAAAAATATGGGATAGGAAATCTAATCAAGATGGGCTGGCTGAATGGAGGCACACCCAGCCTTTGGGGAAAGCCAGGAAGAGCTAGAACAGGATGGTATATTTTCAGTAGAGCTTGGAAGTTTGCGGTGCTGTTTGGGGATTCTGGGAAACACAGTCAAAACAGCAAATTTCCCAGGCTCTGATGGCATATTTTGATTGTAGAAAAGAGCAGAAGACTTTGGTCTGTTTCATACTACACAACTGGAGCACTTTGACTCCACTTTAACTGTTATGGCACTACCCTGTGGAATCCTGGGATCTGTAGTTTAGTGAGGCACTAGAACTCTCTGGAAGATGATCTCCCAAAACTATGAATCCCAGGATTCTGTAGGATGGAGTCATGTCCATTAACGTGAGATCAAAGTGCTATGTTTGTGTAGCATGAAAAGACCTTTGAATTTGGATCTTGCACCAAACCCAAATTTTTTGGGACAAATTTAGGTGTCTGTTCATGTCTGTGTGAAGACAGAGAACTCAGCTTGTCTCAAAGACTTGCCTCATTTCACTTTTCCTCAGCTTTTGAAATCAAAGGTTTTGTTATGCTCGTAGCTGGCAAGTGCCTCTGAAACTCTCAGTGATTGCTGTGAGCTACGATCCAACCATGCATCTGATATTATCTTCTCTATTCCAGCCAATTCTCTCGATTGCATCTTACAAATGTTTTATGTCTCTATTATGTAGCTATATAGTTCTGACTGCAGATGGGTATAATATGCTTTTACATTTCATCTCACCACAAACTTGAGCAGCTGGCAAAGGTCTAGGCGAAGGCTAGAAGCTTCCTCCATGATGTTCCTTTTCAGGCTACCTGGAGGATCATTCAAAAATGGAAACCATCATCCATCGCTTGTCCTTTGAAATGGGCCATCCATTTGCTACCTCATTCCCACTAGATTCTTCCATGCACTTCAGACCTTGCTGATGGAAGAAAATCTGCTTTATAGCTTGTGTGTGAAAATAATAGCCAAAGTTAGGAAAACTGGGAAACTAACTCCTACATATCTCCTACTCGCCATGACTTTTGTCTCTATAATCACAGACAAAGAAAGAAGAGGTCAAATAAGTTACCTTCCCCTTGGGAGGGCTGGCTGGGGATTCTAGCAGTTGTGAGTCAAAAAAAAAAGGGGGGGAACTTTTCCAAGTTCTGACATGAACTTGCCTTACACCAAGCTAGACTATTTGTCTACAAGCCCAAGGTGGTCTGCTCTTGACTGGCAGCAGCTTTCTGAGCTCTCTGGCAGAGAAGGGTCTTTCCCCACCACCTGTCATCTGAACATTTAAAACTGGGGCATTCCACATGGCACAATTATAGTAGTTTGATTCCTCTTGAACTGCTATGGCTGTGTCCCAGGGAATCCTTGGTTTTGAAGTTTGGGGAGGCAGCATCATTCTCTGGAAGAGGAATATAAATACACTACCTCCTGAAACTACATGTCTCAGGATTCCATAGGACAGAACCATGGCAATCACAGTTCAATCAAAGTTCTGCAATTATGAGGCATGAAGGGGCCCCTGGAGATGCCGAGGACTGAATCTGGGGCCCTCTGCATCCAAAACACATGCTCATAGTCCTTCCCTACCATTCAGATGCACTTTTCCTATGAACTTCCAGTCTTTCCTTTCCTTGCTAAAGGAAGTCCTGCCTCTTTCTTTCCCCATCCCCTGCCTTCTTCCTTAACTTCAGGGGAAAGTGCCATCTCCAATGTTTCTCTAGCACATGGGTGAGGAAAGTGCAGCCTGTGAGAGACATGTCCCCCCACCCCCGAGACATCTCCAAGACTCCCTGTCCTCAACTGCTCTGCTCAGTCCTGCAGGCTCAGGGCCGTGGCCTCCTTGATTGAGTTGCTCCATCTGGTATGAAGTCTTCCTCTCTTTCACCTTTCTTAGCATTTTTGTATTTTCTAATGAGTCATGGCTTCTCATGATGTGGCCAAAATATGATAGCCTCAATTCAGTCATCTTGGCTTCCAAGGACAGCTTAGACTTGATCTGTTCTAGGACCCATTGGTTTGTCTTTTTGTCCATCCATGGTCCACTCTTTTCCAGCACCAGTTGATTTTCTTTCTATCAGCTTTCTTCACTGTCCAGTTCAGTCAGTCAGTCATAAACTTTATTGTACATAGCCAATGGCCTTCACAATATACACAAAAGAAAAGAGCATGAATAAAATTGACAATAAACATTAAAATGTTATACATAGTGCACTGTCCAGTTCAGACTTTGTACTTGGAGACAAATCTGCAATGTGTTATCCTCTCCTATCGTTACACATGGACAGAACAATAGCCTGGTGTAGTAGTTAGAGCATTGAGCTAAGCTGGAGGAAACTCATGTTCAAATCCCCACTTAGCTCAACGTCACCACAAGTCATTTGTGAGTGAGTATAAGTGGGATGGTGAAGCAGGGTGGGAAATGGATATAAGAAAAACATGTTGGTGCATGGGTGGTGGTGGTAATTCAGACTGGATAAAATCCATTCTGTAGTTGTTTTGCCATCTTACATTTGCTAAGGTAAAGCCTGCAATTACAAATTTTCACATCTGAAATGATAATGACCCCCATCTCCCCTCATATGAATTCCTAATCTTTGTGGTGCTGCAACTCATCAAAGCTGAATTTTAAACTTAGTTTAATCTTTGAAATTATTATGTTTTATTACAAGCCCGCCCCTGTTCTTTCTGTGTTAGAATACACTGCTTTGACCCTCCCTTGGCTCTCAATGGGACTTGAAGATGTTGCCAATCGTTGCTAGGGAAACCAAGTCTCTCATTCTGTGTATGTGTGTATTGAAGGGAGGGGACAGAGACTATGTAGGGGGCTTCGCTGCATGAAGGAGGAGATGCAATTTGGGGGGATATGTTTTTTGTGCAAACGGTAAACACTCAGAGATTGGTGTAATGGATCTTGATAGGAATCTTTATGGAGCAATAAAGGTAACCAAGGACCTGGCATTCCCCTTCTGCAGACTGAAAAGGAGGCTTGCTTTCTTGGGGGTTGCTTTCTCCACCGTATGCAGCTGACAGCCTGCAGCCAGGGTGGAAACCATCCCTCCCCACCCACCCACCCACACTTTTACTTATCTCTGAGATGTACTGGATGTTGCATCTCCCCTAATGAGATTTAATGAAAAGGGCAAAATGAATGCAAACAACTTCCACTCCACACGTTCCAAGAGGATTAGACTATCATTAAATATTGAAACCATATGCACACAAAGGAATGCTAGGCAGCTCCAAGGCTTGACTTGAATGGCTCATTGGGGTTGGCTCAAGCCGTTTCGGAACTGTGGTTCCACTATTATTATAACTCATATTTTCACTATCCTCATCCTCATCATGGTTGCACCTCCCCCCCCCCCACAAACTGGGACTCAAGCCAGCTTTACAATACAAATGTAATTAAAACATGTGAAAGGTCAATCTTAAAATTGACTTAAATATTCAATAACAATAAAAGTGATTTAAAACAATTAAAAATGGTAGAATTAAAAATAATCCAGTTAAAACAAGGTAGCACCCTATTCAAAGGTATTTCCTTTTAAAAAAATCATTTCTTAAAATTGTGCCAGAATAAAAAAAAAAAACTTTTTTTCCTGCTGATGGAAAGACAGCAAGGAGGAATTCATTCTAACCTTCCCTGGTGGGGAGTTCCAGAGCCTGGGGGCAGCCACTGAGTAGGCCAAGAAGGTAACATAATGTATGTGTCCTGACTCAACCAGTGGCCATGCTGGCTGGGGACCAGGGTTGTAATCCAAAGACTCATCTATAGGACACAATAAAATGTAGATCTTATCTCCGGGACCGCCTCATCCCATATTCCATCTTATCTCCGGGACCGCCTCATCCCATATGATCCCCCCCCCCCGCGCACTTCGGTCCTCTGGGAGGAACCTGCTGCAGCTATGAAAACTAGGCTGTTGCAGACCTCCCAGAGGACCTTCTCTTCTACGGCTCCCAGACTTTGGAATGACCTGCCGGATGAGATCCGTCTTATCACTACTCTTGATAGCTTCAAGAAAGCGCTAAAGATGGATCTCTACAGGCAGTCCTTCCCGGAATAACTTCCCGGTTCAAGTGGACTGATTGCTACCCACTCCCTTGCCATCGTTGCCTTTATTTATTTATTTATTTATTTATTGTATTTTATCTTTGTTTTAACTCTCCATTAGTTTAATTTAGTTTTAAGGGGTGGGAGGGTTAGGATGGGGAAGGACTGTTTGAACTTGATGTTGTTTTAATCTTGCTGTACGCCACCCCGGTTGCCAAGCAGAGGGGCGGGTTAAAAATTATTATTATTATTATTATAATAGATTGATGCACACAGTAACACTAATTTGCAGCAGCTTTCATTTGTCTCCATAGGTTTTTTTTTTCAAGATTGCAAGCATGCAAAGCCATATGCATTTGTTGTTCAAGTGGGCATGCCTGCAAACCAACATGGTGGGGGCAAGTGAATTACTTGTGTTTTTATTGTCACCAGTTGCTGCTGCAGAACAATGTTTTTTAAAAAAAGCAAATCCAAGGTACGGAAGTGCAGTCTTCCACTTAAATAAACACGGGGCAGGGGGGAGGCTGTTTCATTGCCTCAGTGCACAATTGCTATGGCGAAAATCCAACATGGCGGTTCCAGGTGCTTGCCTTGCCAGCAAGCTCCGCCCCCTGTGCACATTCAATCAATCAGCTTTCCACTTCCGTTCTTATTGGGAATGCACATTAAAGTGAATCGATATTCCCAACGAGAACCAATACTCATTTCTTTCAAGGTTTTTTTAAAAATATGGAAAAAGCCACGAAGGCTGAGTTTTTGCCCCCCTCCTTCCGAACACGGTGAAATGATGTGAGATTCCACTGTGACAAAAGGTATTCCCCTCAAATTCTATGAGGAGTATTTTCACCATATAGACAAGCCCCAAGATAGTCACTGTTCCAAGCTTTGGTCAAGGTTAGGACTGCTGGGAGAGAGCCAGCAGTGTGCAGTGGTTTGAGTATTGGACGAGGACAGTGGCATTGGAATAGGACAATGAGAGATCAGGGTTTGAATCCCTGCTCAGTCATGGAAACCCACTGGGTGACCTTGGGCAACCCACACTCTCTCAGCCTCAGAGGAAAGCAAGGGAGAAAGAACCTCTGAACAAATTCTGCCAAGAAAACTCTGTAATAGGTTCACCTTAGGTTTGCCAGAAGTCAGAAATGACTTGAAGGCACACACCACCACCACCAACAACAACAGAGGAGACCAACTGAATCGATGATAGCTTAGGAAGTCATCACCTACATAAGAGCTCTTGATTCAACAGTCTCCTCTAGAAGGAGACAGCCATAGCAGTTAAAGTCAAATAATAGTGCTATAACAGTGTTATGTTCCCAGACTTGTGACTTGGTTGTGTCTGCCCCCACACCTGTTAGAAGCAGACACAAGAAGTGGGGTGTTGGGAGACAGGGAAGAAAGAGATGGGTGGCAGAGCAAAGATACAATGCGGAGGGGTTGATAAGATGGGGAATGAATTGCCAGGAATAATAGCTGTTCAGAGAGATTTATGTGGACATGGGGTGGGAAGAATATTTGAAAGTATTTTTTTTAAATGGATGTAACACATGTTCCTTGAGTGTCAGGAAACTCAGACAAAGAGAAACATGGGCTAATGCAACTGATGAGAAAAGTTTAGGACATATTCTGCACAAAAAGCACATGGGTTATTCTGAACAGAAAATAGCATTTCTGTGCAAAAGAAAATGCAATTTCTGTCTAGAAATATTATTTTCTGTGCAGAAAACACCATTTCTGTGCAAAAAGGCCATGTACAAATTTTGCACAGAATGAATCCCGAACAGCAAATAGCCTTGGGAAACTGCTATCAAAGACTTTCTTGCACTGGTAAGGAAATTTCTAGAATGACATTAGCGAAGAATTCCATCCCTATGATGGTGCAAAGGGAGACATTGCTCTGAATCCTGTTGCTACTCCTATCTAAAGTAGACCCATTGAATCAATGGGATTTAGCTATGTGTTGACTCAACAAGGGATTCAATGGGTCTACTTTAGTTGAAACCAACCAATAGGATTCAATTCTATGGGAAGCAAGAGGGAATTAACAAAGAGCGAGTTTGAAAGAAAGCACCATTAACACCGCTTCCACAGTGGGTTTTTTTTCCTTACAATGATCACAATAAATTAACACTCCTTTTTGTGATGATTATGACAGTGCCCTTTTAGAGTCATTAGAATTTTGCACCCTTTAGGTACTTCTCTCCCTGCTCCACTCTCATAAATGGCTCTGCCTCTGCAGGACTTCTTTGCATATCATGCAATATTTTTTTGCTAATTAGACTCATCAAGTGGTGGGTTGGGACCCATCCTGATTGCTTTGCCTCTTCCAGATTGCTCCCTCCTGATGAGACTTTGCCATGAGAAAACAAGCCTTTAGGCTTTCCTGACCCCATTTCGCCTGCAAACAGTTGGGGCAGTCCCACCTGGTGGCTTCTGTCTCAGAGAGGCGGTGCCCCTGCCCCAGGTTTTATTCTCAGCTTTAAAGGAGTTGTCCATGGTGGTATTACTCCCCAAAGGGGTTCAGCACCACTCTGAAGACTAAAATGTAGAGGAGATTCAGCACACCACTGATGTGGGAACCATTAGTCCTCAAAGGCTGAATAAAAAAGAGGACACATCCATTATGTAAGTGGTCCAAGAAGTCTAGTAAATTATGCTGATTGGTGGCTGTAATTTTCCCTTGGTATCTACAGTCGGTCCTCTGTATCCACGGATTTGGTATCCACAGATTCCACCATCCACGGCTTGAAAATATTTTTTTAAAAATCCAAGAAGCAAACCTTGATTTTGCTACCTCACATTGGGAGGCATGGAGATGCACTATCTACAATGCTGCAGCCTTATTTGAGAACTCACGCCGAACAAGTCTTGAAGAGAAACGACAACGCAGAAAGAATCACAACCCGGAAACATCACCCAAGGAGAGCTTCTGCTGTGCTTTCTGCAACCGGACTTGTTTATCTCGGATTGGCCTTTTTAGTCATCAGCGCGCTTGCAGAAAGCGCGGGATGAGTCCTTCCTGAATCTTCGTTTGTGAAGAAAAGCCAGAGAGAGAGATAAGGGACACCACTTTACTGTACCATAGTATATAATGGGACTTGTTTTTATTTTTGTTCAGGATCAGTGGAGCTTCAAGTGTCACAAAAGAGAGGTCTGAGGCTGCACTATGCCCACTCTTGCTCTAGCTTGTCCACTAGCTCACCCCTGCTTTATAGGATCAGGAAAAGCTGGGGGTAGGTGTGGAGGACAGGGGTGGACAGAAGGATGACCTGGAATATATTGGTGTGGACTAACTGACCAAATCTTTGACTCCAGGCTTTAAGCTATGATGAGACTGTCTCTTGGTAATATGCAGATGAACTGATTATTGAAAGGTCTTTATAGGAGGCAGACAATTAGGCTGGGAAGTTGATAGAAAAAGCCACAGGGGAGATGGAAACTCATTTGCATGGGCCAGCTTATGCCTTATTAGCAATTTGTTATAGTAAACGAAGCTGTTTCTGAATTTCTTTTAAAACAAAATTAATTCCCACTGTGTCTAGGAAGATGATGAGGGTGTTGTACTTCTAAATAGTATTCCCCTTCCCCCCCACCAACCCTGGGTCATAATGAGAGCAGTGGCTTCAGTACATACAGCCATCACTTCCATAGTGAGGTGTACAGCTGTGACGTGTGTGTGTGTGTGTGTGTGTGTGGTGTGTGCAGAAATTAGGGCCGGCCACAGGCAAAAGGAAGTTCAGCTTTTCTAGGGCGCCTCAGAATGACATGCTTCAGCCTGGATCCACACACAACCTCATACTATTTTCTGATACTTTGGTATCTTTCCCTTTAACTATAATAGGAAAACCCATTGCCAAAACAAAATATTGTGCCTGGTATCCTGTTGGTGATGGATGTAAGTACAAGTTCCCCCATGGAAGCAGTTGGACCTTTTTGTCTGATGCCAAACAGCCACATTCAGTCCAAGGTTATGGAAGTGGAGCTGTGCATGGGGTGCCATTGCCAAATGTCCATGCATTGTGATTGCACAAAAGCCACAGTTTTCTAACCAAGCATAACTCCATGGCCAGCATCCTGTTAGTGACTTACACACTTGTAAGTACGGTTTACGGTGATGTAACTCTCTTTCTGGATGGGGTGCAGAGAGCTATTTGCTTGCCCTTAAACTGTCCAAAACCTTCCCATTACCCTGCAACTGTCAACTCTTCTGACTCCCCCCCCCCACACTTCTTCCTTTGTTACATGCCAGATTATTCAGTTGCCAACTTTGTGACCTGGGCATATAACTTTAAAGTACAGAATGTAGCCTATAGTATAACCTATAGAGTGTAAGATATATAGCAGTGGTTCTTAACCTTTTCTTTACCAGGGACCCCTTTAAATATCTTTTGTTGCTGCAGACCCCCAAGACTTAAGATTTAAAACCCTTATAGCCATCATAATAATACCTGATAACAGCAACAACAACAATAATACAATTATACCATCCATTAAACCTTGTGTCAGAGGCACTGGAGGAGGAGGGAAGATTTCCTCCCTGTTTCTTCCAGGATGTTTATGGCTGGAGTGGATTGAATGGCAATGCACAGGCCAAGCCAGCCTTTGCCTTGGCTCCTATCACATGGCCGCTCCTCTGCACTGAGGAGGTGGGCTGAGCAGCCTTCAAGCCTTCAAGGACCCCCTGAGAGGACATTGCAGTCCCTGGGGGTCCCCAAGGAATATTGATGTGGAATACTGATGTTAACTCATCCTGGTCTGGTTTAACCACCATCCTGAGTTGGGCACTTGTCCTTGATACTTCCTACCAGAGGTGGGGAAACAAGATGGTGACCAGGCAGCAGCTGCAGCAAAAAAAAACTCCCTCCTTAAAGTTTGCTTTTATTATCTTTGCAAGGGTAAAATCCTTCTAATTTCCTGGCTCAAACTTAACAACAAACTTATCTAACAATGTCAACCAAAGCTAAGAAAAGATCCTGGACCAGCCCTAGCAAAACGACAGAAGCTCATGAAACTCCTAAAGCAGAGAAACAGAGGAGGATTGACGCTTATCTTTCTCCAGCAGATGAGTTGCAAAGTACAAGTCAGGCACTCAGGTGACCAGAAGTTGGTAAAAGTGGCCCCAGACAGAATCCAGATTAGCTGACAAGTGGCAAGGACCCTCAACTTCAGTCTAAGAGATAGGAGTAGGGAATCACACCTGTTTCACCTTTTTCCATTTGTAAATGATAGCAACTGGGGCCTTCTTAGGGCTTGGCAACTGCTACGGGAAGAGAGGACATGGAACTGCCCACAGGGCACTACCGGCAAATATTGGATCTTGGCCCGTGAGTGTAAAGTCAGTCTCAGTCTCCTTGATGTAGGGTGTTGGCCAAATTGTGAATTCTAAAATTCCCAGTCACAAGCAGTGTCAAGCCATGCCATTAGTTTCTTAACCTGTTGTAGAAATTGGCCCAGATTTAACTTGATCCTGAGCAAACTCACCAAGATTAATGGGAATTGTGCTTATGTGTGTTTTCCATTCATTTCAAGAGGGCTTAAATTTAGGTAATTCAAAGTGCATGGTGCCAACTCTTCTTAATGAAGAAAGTGACTGGAGCTTGCAGTGTTTGCTTTTAAGGTAGCAAAGTCATCATGTTGGCAAAAACATCATGAAAGGGTAGTGTCAGTTCTCTTTTAACTAGCAATGACTGAAGGTAGCATTTGAACCAAGTATTCCTTCAAGGGAGCCAGCATGGCATTGCGGTTTGAGTGCTGCATTATGACTCTGGAGGCCGGAGTTTGAATCCTTGCTCAGCCATGGAAAACCCACTGGGTGACCTTGTGCAAGTCACATACATTCAGCCCTTGGAAAACCCTGTGGTAGGTTCGCCTTAGGGTCACCATAAGTCGGAAACAACTTGAATGCACACAACATACCCATACTTGATCCATCTGACAAAGAATCCTCTTTCAAAATAGAGCTTGACAACATGGCTTTTGAAAACTACAATTCTCCATGCTGCCCCATGAGGGATTTGGGGAGTTACAGTCCAAAAAATGTAACTTTGTCAAGCTCAAACTGAAACCAGTTGGTTTTAAATTATGTCTATGGAGCATTTTAGTTTGTTCTCTGTGTATATTTTAAATCTTTGGGTTGTTTTTTTAATAAATCCATTGTACATCACCCCAGAGACCCTGGTGGACTGAAAGGTGATATATAAATACCTTAAATAAAAGAAATAATATATAAAGCCATCTACTAAGAAGCATGCTCACTCCCAGACAAATGGGCATATGTTCTCAGGGAGTGACCTAAATCCAGTTGTTATTCCTAACCTCAGTAGACCCATTTGAACCCATGAGATATACTTATGGGTTGAGACCCCACTCAGCAATGGGTTCAGTGGGACTAGAGCGCTGGGAGAACTAACCAGACTTTATCCTGTTTAGCTTCTAAAACCATGTGCATTCCAGGTGGTATGAAGGTACTAACCATTTCAATTCCACTGTTTGAATCAAGATTGTGTTTTTACAGATACACCTGTACATGAGCATAACCAAGCTGTATGTACTTGAACTTCCAAACTACACTACATTGAGCACACATGAGCTGCAGCCCAACCCCTCGGCATAGTGCAAATATCTGCACATGTGGATATCTTATGGCAGCATCACACAACCCCCATGAAGAACAGCAGGATTGTGAAACACATGTAAATGACTGAGTGCTGTTGTACAATGTGCAACTGCGATGTGCAACCACAGTGTGAAACAAGCAACTCCCATTTTCAACTGCAATGTGAAATGAACAATTGTTATGCACAATATGCAACTGAGATACACAAATATGGGCAACTCCACTTATATCATTTGTCAGCAGAATACATCTGTTCCATTATAGTAAATCATTCACCCCATATGTGTAGCATGACTTATACATGCGTATGCCACTAACAAAATGTCTGCCATGATCTTGTCTATTTTGAGAAGCTAAATGGATAGATTCAGCTGAAAATGATGACAGGAAGAGATGTGATTTCCACTGTGCCTAGACCCACCACTGCATGCCATTAGGGGGGAGAGCAATAGACCCCCAATCCCAGCACAGTTGCCCAATCTGATCTAGTTCAAACCCCAGACACCTGTGCAGGAAATCCACTACTACATTACCACTGAGAGGTGGCCAGCCCATCTCTGTTTAAATATATCCTAAGAAGGAAGGTCCACCACCTTTCAAGGCAGCTCATTCCATTGTTGAGCAGCTCAGACTGTCAGGGCATTATTCCTAAGGTTTAGCTGGTATTGCCTTTCTGTATTTCTGTATTTATTTATTTCTCATAGCAATCTGAAAATCAATCTCTTTATATAAGTGAGCTGGGATTTCTTCTCTCTTCTCTTGCTACTTGCCTTCCATTAATAGGAGATTGTCCAAATCTTAAAACTGGAATGGCAGGCTGATACATTTGAGAAACAACAGCCATGTGTCAACACCCAAAGCTGTAGCTCGAGGATGCTCGAAAGTCTTACATCTGGATTGCAGAAGCCAAGCTTTTTAGAACCATCCCCTAAACAGCTGGAGTTGAGTTGGTTATTTAAAATAGGACATGCACAATTAAACATGAGCTTTGAAGATTTTTCCTCCCCCACTTCTTTTTAGCTTGAGAAATCCATTTTAAATACTTTGCCCTCATCACCAGTAGTGTTATAGCTCAGGGAACCAAAGCAAGTGAGCCTTTTACTCAATTTTAAAAAATCATTAATTAGTTTTAGGAGAGAAGGGAAAAGGTATACCGCCTGTAATCAAACATCCCTCTATTCTTGAAAGCTTACCTATCTGTTGTGGTTAGACTTTCTTTTTTACAAAATAAATTGCCTGAAACAATTCTGAAAGCTTAAAGCAGGTGATAGGCTGGTGGTTGCAAAACAAAATATAAGTCCAGGAATTAGGCAAAAAGAAACAATGAACAGTAAAATTGTTTGGGAAGCAAGTTGCCTGGACCAAATTGATGTGCCGTGTATCCTGTGTCCTCCTGCAGCATTTTGGTATTTTTGAGAAGAAATTTGTAGCCCTAAACCCAATGACTAATCCCAACTAGAATAGACCCATTGAATCAGTTGCTGAATGGTAAACCAAAACTTACATAGGTCCCATTGATTCAATGGATCTACTCTAGCTGGAACTAGCAATTGGATTTGGACCAGAAATGGGAATCATGCAACCTTCCAATTTCAAGTCCCAGAAGACTACCTACTATAGTGAAGACTGAGAAATGCTGGGAATTGCAGTCCAAAATCTGGAGGTCCTCATGATTCCTACCTTTTAGGCTGCACTACCCTTTTCCCAGGGCCTGTCATGAATGAAAGTTGCTACGGTAATTGCGGTACACTATACCTCTCTAGGAGCCAGTGTGGTGTAGTGGTTTGTTTGTTAGACTTTGATTCTGGAGACGAGGGTTCTAATCCCCACTCAGTCATGAAAACCCACTGGATGACCCTGGGCAAGTCACATATTCTCAGCCTCAAAAAAAACCTGTGATAGGTTTGCCTTAGGGTTGCCATAAGTCACAAATTACTTGAAGGCACACAACAACAGTGCTTCTCTATTTATTTTGTGTATGTGCCAAGAATCAGCTTCAGGAATTAAAAAAAAAAAGTTTTATAACCATTTTTGCTAAAATCTTCAAATGATGGAAAGTTCACCATTTTGGTCAGACCACATTTGGAATTCTGTGTCCAGTACTGGGAATCACAGTTCAAGAAGGATATTGACAAGTTGGAACGTGTCCAGAGTAAAGCAATCAAGATGTTCTGGAAACCAAGCCTTATGGGGAAAGACGTAAGGAGCTGCGCATGTTTAGCATGGAGAAGAGAAAACTGAGAGGAGATGTGGTGATAGCCATCTTTAAATATCTGAAGGGGTGTCATACTGAGGCTGGAGCAAGCTTGTTTTCTGCTGCTCCAGAGACAAGGACACGGAGCAATGGGTTCAAACTACAGGAAAAGAGATTCCACCTAAATATTAGGAGGAACTTCCTGACAGTAAGAGCTGTTGGGCAGTGGAACACACTGCCTCCAAGTGTGGTGGACTCTTATTCAGAGGTTTTTAAACAGAGGCTGGATGGCGATCTGTTGGGAGTACTTTAATTAGGTATTCCTGCTTGGCAGGGGGTTAGACTAGATGGCCCTTGGGATCTCTTCCAGCTCTATGATTCTATGTAGAAAATGAAGCAAGCCTGTTTCATGCTGCTTTAAAGTTTAAGACTTGAATCAATGGATTCCAATGA
This sequence comes from Gambelia wislizenii, assembly GCA_030847615.1. Classification (NCBI taxonomy): domain Eukaryota; kingdom Metazoa; phylum Chordata; class Lepidosauria; order Squamata; family Crotaphytidae; genus Gambelia; species Gambelia wislizenii. Next base: position 41,359,265 of record JAUMIR010000007.1, read on the forward strand.
CAAGAAAAGAGATGAGGTAAGATGAGCATCTTTCAGGAGTGCCTTAGTTGTGTATTTCTGCATGGCAGAGGGTTGGGCTAGATGTCCCTTCTGGCCTCTTCCAACTCTAAGATTCTGTGATTCTCTCTATTCCACTGCTGAACAGCTCTCAACATCAGGAAGATCTTTGTAATGTCCCATTGGAATCTTCTTTCTTGTCATTTGAATCCATTGGTTTAGGTCCTATTCTCTAGAGTTGCAGAAAACAAGGTGACTCCAGTCTATATTCTCCATCAGCTACTTAGTTAGGTGATGCAGCCTAGAACTGCATTGGCTTTTTTGCAGGAGGGGGAGCGGGTGTTGCATCCTATTATTGGCTTATATTTTGCATAACCTTTAGACCCTCTTCACTTATAGTGCTGGCAAGCCACGTATCACCCATGCTATATTTGTTCACCTATCTTCTCCTGCCTAAATGTAGTATATTACATGTCTAAGAAAGTCAAGGTGTTCTTTAACAACAAACAGATAACAGGTTGGTTTTTGCAGGCTACATTTTGATCAGATGATTCCCTGCTGAAATAACACTGATTGTCCTTCTTTTCTGTAAGGATAGTCAGTTCATAAGACTGCTCCTGAGATCTGTTAATGTATCTCCTCCTCCCTCCATGCACACCAAATGAAGTAGGGGAGATATGACTTTAGCAGATGTAGCATTATCCCATGCTCTCCACTTTTGAAGAAGGGTCTCCTCTGCACTTAGCAACGATGCACAAAGGGGAGCATGTGTGGAGCGCCTGCAGGGAAGTGGCTGAGATCAAACAGTTTTCAAAGACTGGGATTTGCTGGAGGTGTTCCTTGGTAGACTCCCATGGAGCAAAATGGATCCATGCTGGTTTCATTCCAGCTGTGATACTCATTTAAAAGCAGATTTTTTTAATTTTTATTTTTTAAATTTATTTTTAAAAAGATCCATCTTAGAACACCACACCAGCCATCACTGTGACTCAATGGATTGATTTCAAAGTGTCTAGGTAGCTTTCATGGCCATTTAAAGCTGGATTATGTAGGCATATGTCTTCTTGATTTAAACACACATACACACACACACAGAACTTGGCAACCTATAAAAAGCAAGGTCAAAGGGGAACAAAATGGAGTGACAATGTTGTAGAGGATGTGCAACAAAGCACAACAAAACCCCCCAGCCCCTCATGACTACCGATTAGCAGAAGTAGCTGGTAGTTTCTCCATCAATGGGATACACAATCTGCTCTGGGATATTCTCCAAACTTTAAAGGAGGCTTCCAAGGTTCTGAACCCTATCCTCCAACTATGTTCGGTATAGTATAAAGGTGTAAATATCATGTTTATTGGAAAAGAAAAGAGAGTGATTATAGTGTATTTAGATTAAGAGGGAAACTGTAGTAGTGTTAGGATACTTTTATTTTTGTATTAGTAAGTAAAGAGATTTGGGGAAAAAATTGCATTATTGTTACGGCCTTTTGAGGTTGGGCGTATGATTTTGTAGAATGGTTTTATTTCAATAAAAAAATCCCTAACCACCCCCCATCCAAATATGTTCTGCATCTTTAAAGTTCATCCTATTTTTTTTTAATATTAGTTATTTATACCCCGCTCTTCAGCCACAGGGCTATCAGAGCGGCTTACAAACTGTTTTAAGCAGTAGCAACTTACACATCTACACTGCATTAAGCAGTTTCCAATGTGTGTTCGCTAATTGCCCCCACAAGCTGGGTACTCATTTTATGGACCTACGAAAGGATGGAAGGCTAAGTCAAACTTGGAGCCCTCTGGAATTGAACTAAAGCCCAGGGTGGGTTCATCACTGCATGGATATGAAAGCCATGAGCTCTCATGATTCGTGAGCAAATTTTGACTAGAAATCACAATGATTTGGATCCAGAAAGAGGAGGAGAAGAAGGAGGAGGTCTTAACTTACAAACATTCATGGATGGAGTTTTTCCAGTCCCCTGCTGCTTAGGAAGGACAACAGAACTCCCAGAAATATTTTTCCAAAGCATTAAAGCTATTCCACAGAGTTATTCCTCTGTGGAATGACTGCAAGAGCCAAGGTCCTTACCAATTTCAATCAAGACAGAGCAGGGCAAAGGGTTTTCTTTCTTTCAATGTCTTCACTGTGGACTCCTTAATTCAGAGAACGGGGCTATAAAGCTGAAATTACGGTACATGTCCCGGCCTTTCTAGGGGATCTCAGTTTGATGACAGACCCTGGTGTGCAGGCTCCAAGCTAGAGAGCACAATCATAGTCTATTAGAAAATGGAGCTTCTTATTTCCCCTTGGGTCCCATTTAGAAGCTGGGGGGAAAATTACTTCTAGGATTACAGTTCGCAGCTGGCATATGTTATTTCTGAAGTTATAGTCCAAAAAGTAACGTTTCCAGGTTCTGAGCCCCTTCTGTGCATGAAGACATCAGTGCTGATCTTCAGCTGGGGACAGTATTCAGATCCAATGCTCTTGCTCTTCAGCAGCACCCATTGCATAGCAGGGGGTGGGACTGGATGACCCTTGGGATCTCTTCCAGCTCTATGATTTTATGACTATAACTGCCTAAAACTAGCAGGGCCTTTTTCAAAGCATGGATGGGTTAGGTGGGAAGGGATTCTTCTCCCACCCCCTCCCTCCCTGACTTCCTCTGGGCTGGGAAGAGACTCCAGAGACTTGTTGCCAAGAGCACCTCCTAGTGGACATGCCCACAGCATTCCCAGAAGCAAGCAAGGCAGGCAGGTGGGTTGGGCAGAAGAGAGGGAGGCAGGTATTTGGTATATCGGTGGTGGGGGTCAGGAGAGGGTCTTGGGCACCCGGAGTAGCCTGAAGCTTGGCTCATCCAGAAGGCTTTCTTCCTTTGCTCCTGTGGGCAGACGGCTTTGTTTTGTAGTTGCAGGAGCAACGCTTGAGGAGTCTGTCTCTATTTCCTAACTCTCTTGCTGGCAGTTTTGAGCCTTGGGTGGACCAGCTAAAACTTTTGATGTGGGATTTCAAATTTTCTTTGATTTTCTTTGAAATTCGTTCTTTTTACAATGGATGTCAAAAACAATTGAGAAAGAATGATACCGCGGATATAATGATACTGGTTGAGTCTCCCTTATCCGAAAGGTATTTCAGATTTTGGAATATTTTGGATTTTGGAATACTTGCATATACATAAGGAGATATCTTGGAGATGGGACCCAAGTCTAAAACACAAAGTTCATTTATGTTTCATATACACTGTATTCACATAGCTGGAAGGTAATTTTATACACAATATTCGTAATAATTCTGTGCATGGAACAAAGGTTGTGTACACTGAACCGTCAGGAAACACGTAGAACTTTAAATGCCCAGTCATGTTGATGCTCAAAAAAGTTATGGATTTTGAAAAATTCTGGATTTTGGAATTCTGGATAAGGGAGACTCAACCTGTACTACTTTCTGGACTGCTGGGCCCTGGTAAATTGTACTGGCTTCACATCCCCACACCCCACTGGCCCTGTACTCATTGATTTCTTTTTCAGCTAGTAGGTTCCACGCCAGGGTTACAAATCATGCATTCCTCTGATGTTGTTGGACTGCAATCCAGAGAAGACCTAGTCTGCAGAGCTGATGATGATGGATACTAGGATTTGCTGCTCATCAACATTTGGAGTGCCACATGATCCTCACCCCTGACCTAGCACATCATCTCTTCAACAACAACAACACACACACACAAAACCCCACAAGGAGCTACTTCCATCATTTTTAAATTCTCCTCTTCTGAATGTGCCAATTCCTGGACCAATCATGATTTTTTTTCTAAAGAAGAGTGGGCTAGTAAAAAGCAATCTGCTCCAGAAATCAATTAATTGTTAATTTCAACACAGTGGTTTTTAAAAAAAAAAAATTAAAAAGGTTATTTCAATCAGTTTCCAGTAATTTGGGGAGCTATTAGCTGACCAGGGCATGATATAATTATACATACAACATATTAACAGCCTGGCATATAAATCTCTGCTCTCTTAATGAGCAGTAAAGCTGGTTCACCGCTTTGAAAAAGTGAGTTCGGAATGATTGCCACAGTTTCATTGGCTAATTGATTAATGTGGAGTTAGCCTTGGAGAGTCATGGAACATCCTAATAAAAAGTGCCGGAATTTCTCCAGTGCCTGTTGAAGCCGTCTGCATAGACCTGGGTGAGAGGAGAGCAATGCCAGCGCATAAGAGCGTCTGGCAAATTGATGATGCTAGGCTTGTATTTCAGCTCCTGAAGGGAGGCCAGCCAAAAAAATCTGAGGGAAGGAGTTCAAGGCAATACAGACTCCGTTAGCAAAGGCTGCTGCCATGGTGCAAAAATAATGCAGTTTGAGACCGCTTTAACTGCCATGGCTCCATGCTATGGAATGCTGGGGTTTGTAGTTTTGTGATATATTTATTCTTCTCTGTCAGAGAGCTCTGGTGCCACAACAAGCTGCAAATCCCAGGATTCAAAAGGCTGGAGCCATGATAGTTAAAGTGGTGTCAACTAGCATTATTTCTGCAGCATGGCAGCCGCCAAAGCCTCTAACAAAAAAGATATTTTCTATAACGTCTTTTTTTTTTTTTTTGCCTGCCCAACCCCAACCCCTTTTCTCCTGGTCCTGTAGCTAGAGGCTTTTTTTTAGTGCCATGGGCCAGGATCTGGACCCAGATGAGAAGAGGAGACTCAGGCATCTCTCCCAGGTGAAGAGCAGCCTTGTGCAGCAATCCCCATTGAAGACCAGCCTCAGCCAGAGGAGACACAAAGGTGGGACTGAACTGCCGCTGATTTGGCAGAGGATGCAGTTGGGGAGGCAGCCAGGCCCCCAAGTCCACAGACTCGGCACACAGAGCAGAGAGCAGAACAATGATGCCCAATCTCTAAATGGACTCCAACAGGCAAGGATGCTTTCTGAGTGCTGCTGATTTATCGTCTGAACTATCTCAAACTCTCAGCTAATTGTTTCCACCTTTGTCCAGCCTGTGTCTCTGTGTGTGTTTGTGTTAGCGTTAGCTAGCTGAGTCAGGATATTTAGCAGCTTCAGCATGGAGAGGAAGGTTAAAGGAGGCTGGACAAACACACTCTTGGTGTCAGGTTGCTGCTGTATGTCTGCAGTAATCAATGCAATACGAGAAGCTTGACCTGAGAAAGAATTCTGCTCTAGCCAATCCTACTGTAGCTGTGTGTGCCTGCCTACAACAGACAAGGTAAACAGCAGCTGCCTCCAGAATCCCTTACTGAGCATGCATGAGCAGCAAAACAGAGAGAAAAATGGAGACCAGCCTGCCTTTCCTGGTACCCCCCAGCATGTTTGATCACCAAAAGCAAAATAATAATAATAATAATAATAATAATAATAATGGAAGCTGGGATAGAAGCCTTCAAATGGTCTCAAGAAGATTCAAAATGTTTTTTTTAATGCAAGGCTTACCTAACATGGTTATTTCATTTCACATGGGTAAGTTGTCAGTTTCAGATTAAAAGCTGGTTGCAACATACTAAACCGCTCTTCTTTGCTGTGCTTTAGGGCCCTCTCCCAATTCTTCCCATGTTCTTTCTATCTCTGGTATCAAAGTTTCTGTTAAAAAAGCCATGCCCAGGAAGACATGGGCTTCATTAACAGAGGTATGCCTGTACATGTATAGACTAATGCACCAGCAAAGGGGTGGATCTCAGTGGCAGTGGCTGGCTTCCATGTCAGACTAAATCAGTGAGTCAGATCCACGTTTTAGTCCAAAGGGCCTCTCCCCACATGGATTTCATCTCTTTTAAAATACAGATTAAAGCTCGGAGTGGCTTTCCTACCCTCTTCTGGGCTCTTTGTTGAAAAAGAAAAGGCCTAGGCACCACTGTACATGTTTGCTCCACTGCCTGCCACTTGTTCTGGAGTGAGAATCACTTTGAAGTAGAGTGTTACTTCCAAGGATTATCTTTGGGGTGAAAATATGTCTTCCCTCTTTCCTTGCCAGTTGGTGACTTCCATGTCAATGGGGCAGTGAATCCACTCCATGATAGGTATGAACTTTCAAGGGTTTCAGCATGTAATTTGAGGAAGGGTTTAATCTCCTTTGATAATTCCTTTAAAATTTGACCTAAAACCAAGAGTGGAGTCCCCACCCCACTGATATGGTAGCCCCCGACCACCACTGCTGCTCCCCATGCTCAGAAGGTCAGCAAGGCCCATCTTCGCCAGAGAGCTGTGGCCAAGCCAAGCAGCCAATAGCCAGCTAGGTGGGCTAAAAGCAGAGCTTTGAAAAAGTTCCTTTTTCAGACTACAGCTTCCAGGATCCCTCCAGAGTAACTGTAGGGTTCTGGGAGTTCTAGTCCAAAAAAAGTAACATTTCCAAGCTCTGACTGATGAAGAGACTGGCCTGGTTCTCCACAGTTGGAAGAGTATTGCAGCTCCTGTTCTGAGTTGCTATAAACTTTGCAACCCCCGCCCCATCAAACAATGGTGCTTAACTTCATGGAGTCCTTGTGGATACAAATGGCATGTAATCAGCCGGTGTCTCGGGGCAAGTGCTTTTTTCCCAGCTACCTGCTGTGCCAGAGGCACTTGTCGTCCTGCTTCCCACCATGATGGGCTCTTGCTGGCCTCTCCACCAGCCAAGCGCTCTTAAGCACAGCCTATTAGAGAGCCCACTCCATTATCTGAAGGAGGCTCTGTTGCTGCCACGTTCTTGCACAGGCAGCTTTGGGGAATAGTGGGAAAGTGTGTTGTGTGCCTGTGTTTGTGTGGCGGGGAGGGGAGGGGAAGAGAAAGCTCTTTCTGGCATTTTTTGTGGGCTGAAAGGAGAAGAATACTGGGTGGCCTGTAGAAGGAGACCATCTCTCTCTCTAGTGGGTCTGGAGGGAACCCAGTTTTCAGTCACAGGTCCCACGAGGAGTTGAACCAGCCCAACACCCCTACTGAAAAACAACAACACAAATTCACTTAGAAGTGGTCGGAAGACCATTTTTAATTGGAAAACAAAACAAAACATCAGAGTGGAGGAGAAAACAGGGTGCACACAGAGCCTGCGTCTTCTCTGTCTTTCTTTCCTTTCCTTTTATTTATACCCTGTCTTCCTGTCAGCAGCAGATTCAAGGTGGTGTATGATGTCTTAAAAGCACAGTACAATACACAAAAACTCTTAGCACAAAAGTTAAAACACAATTAGACTAAACTTTGATTTAAAAATCACAGGTTAAAAAACACACATTAAAACACATCTATCTATCTATCTATCTATCTGTCAAAGCCTTGGGTATGTTTCCTTTCCCAGTGTGATGATTGGCTGCTCAGGAAACATAACCAATCCCCTGCCTCCTCTCACTCCCTCAGCCACTCACCAGTCATGGGCAAGTATATGTTGCTCTCTCAAGAATATGATCATTTGACACATTAATATTTAAACTTTCAAATCTATTATAATGGCATATGTTATGCTGGGTACAGCTAGTTTAAAATATAAGATAGAAAAACAACCCTCCCCTGCCCCCCAGAAGATAAGACAACTCAACTGAGACTGTTGTACTTTGGCCATATCATGAGAAGGCAAAACTCACTAGAAAAGACAATCATGCTTGATAAGGTAGAAGGCTGTAGGAGAAGAGGAAGACAGCTTTCCAGATGTTGATTTCTGGGGTTGAAATCTCCCTGATTCTTGCAAGAAGACGTTTGCATGGGAAATTTAAAAATTAAAGAAAAATGCACACAAAAAGTACAGCAAAGCACAAAAACGCACTTATAAAGTCCCAAGTACATGGGGGAGGTCATAAAAAGAGCGTCCCCTACCTGTATGTTGTGATCTCACCCGGAAGTGCTTGCCCATTGATGCAGCATTCATGTTAGTACAATGGTGCACGGATCCCAACACCGGCAATGCCATCAAGAAATTGCTACGGGAGATCAAATGATGGCTTGGCCCATCAATAAAATAGGACAGCATATTGACTTGACATGATTGTGAAAGAGTGACATCGTCTGGTATGCGCACCCTTTCGTGATCATTAGGCATCCTTATGATGCCATATTTGCCTGGTCTGATAAAGTCCTTAGACCAAGTACCTTGCTTCCCCAAACCTGAAGCTAAGGGCTTGTCTAGACAGGCTAAAAGACCCCTCCCCAGTTCCTGCACTCACCTGTTTACATGATGCACAGGGCCAAAAGAGGCAAGAAACAGGCCCAATCCATGTTCCAAGGAGACGCTCCAGAGTAAAGTAAGTCCCCGTTTACTCTGAATTAACAGAAAATTCAGGAGCATCCCCTGATTGTGCAGATTGCTTGCTGGTGTGGGGATGGAAGGGGGGAGCGTGTTCTGTGCTTCTGGCCCATTGTGGGAGCTGGCCATGTGGTCTCCTCATTTTACCAGTGGATCTGAATACCCTGCCAGTGAGCTGGCTTTTCCCGCCAATGTAGACAAACCCTAAGAAGGATAATTTGTTCACTTGGAATGTTATTTCAGTGACTCAGAAAGCAACAGCCTCTTTTCAAACTTTAGCTGTTTTTGCTATGCCTTATTGTTCCTGATGCAAAACTGGTTCTCCCTGCCCGCCCGCCCCAGCCCTTTAAAATCTGTACAGCAGGTACATGCACACACACACTAGCAACCTAACAAAATGCTAGGGTGCATCTACATCTCTTTCCCCCTTACTTTGATCAATGGGTTCAATCCAGCTTGTACAGCTAGCATGTAACCTCTATTCAAGAAGACCAATGATAAATTGAAAGGGCTCGTAAGCTGGTTCATTAGAGCTTATGTAGGTACTTTCAAAAAGCAGGGGAGCGGGGGAGAGAGACCAGAACATCAAAATTCCAATTTTGCTTTCAGGGTAATGAAAGCATAAAATGCAACCCCTCCCAAAAAAACCCCCAAACCCTGCAACATAAATGTCATTAGTGTCAGCAAACAGGCTTGACATTGCCACCCACTCCACCCCTTTCTCTGTTTATTTACCAGGATTTAGATAACTGGAGCCTCAAATAAGCTCAGGTTTACCTGGGAATCAAGCAAAGCTGACTGCTTAAAGACGAAGATTTCATGATCAAAGCACCTGTAAAAATCCCCACTCCCCAAGAGGGTAGCTGCCATCTTGAGCCCAATTCCCAGAGCATCCCAGAAGGCAACAGGAGGGACAATTCAGGTTGCATATGGCCCTCAAGGCTACTTTTTTGGGACCTGACCCCATGGCAGACATCCCTGGACCACCCTTACTCTTTTCCTGTGTCAAGGGAAGTAGGGAGGTAGGGAGAGAATTGCCTCACCTTTTAAATAAGCGGTAGCAACCCCTCTTGTAATGTTTATCTTTTTTTAAAAAAATCCATTTTTTAAAACTAGAGCATTGTGGGTTTCTCCCTCACCCCACATTTTTGACTTATTTGGGGCAGTTGTGTACCACCTAGAGGGCCCCATAGACAGAAAATTGGCCCCCGAACCCACTGAAGTTACCCACCCCTGCTATAAGGACACCAGAAGAACCTTGAAGCTGGATCTGATATGGGGGAGTTTGCATCTACTTCAACCAGATGCTCCAATGGGAAGTTCACAAGTAGGCCAGAGCCCTCCAGAGCTGTGGTTTCCTGGGGTGGCTCTCCCAATAGCATGGGTGGTTTACAGACTGAACCAAATAGGCAAACTCTGCTCAGCATTCCACGAAATCCATAAGATAAACAAGAGACCTGTCTCAAGAGATGTTCAAGGCCTTCCTCAGGAGGCTACTCAGAAGTTTCTGAGCCAGCAACTCCAACGCCATTTACTGGGTGTATATTAAGGCCTTAAGAGCACCCATAGACCAGAGGTCATTGGGCTGTTCAACTAATTAACAGGCCATCTTTTGAGCATCTTGAGACAGGTCTCTTGTTTCTCTTATGTGAAATGATTTATGGACTGAGTCACTTCTCCCTACAATTTCAAGGTGAGGCAACCTTCTGCTCCATTCACAAGCCACCACATTTTGGATCCCCACAAGCAATTAGAGGTCTAGAAAAGGCCTTAAAAAACTGGAAGTAAAATGGAAGTGAAAGTTTTGAAAAAGGGCCTTTTATGGGCCTAAAATGGCTGAGGGGGGCATCACAAAAATGCCCCTCACAGCTTCTAGAGGGCATTAGGGGCATCGGGGGGAGGATATTTGGTGTGGTTTTTTTTGTAGTGGGGAGAATGTCCCCCCATGTCTCCTAGGAGGCTAATGCCCTAGCCTCCCACAGTTGCCCACTTCTGATGTAGACAATAGATGGATCAAGGGTCTTACTCAAGAGAAAGGCAGCTTCCTGAGTCCATATGTTTTCACGGAGGGTGTGTAGCTCACTGGAAGGAAGAACAGCTAAAGTTTCCCTGACATCACTGGTCAAGTTGCAAAAATCTCCTATCTCAGATCACAGGGAGGTGCTATCAGTTGATAGTCAGTCTACAGAGAATACTCTGGTAGTTGGTCCACTGGTCCGAATCCATCTAAAGCGGCTTTCTGGGTTCCCAAGCTGATGAAGTTCCTGGGAGACTCTGAAAGCCTAAGTAAGTGCTAAACATGAGCAAAAACCAGAAGCATAATCTGTCCAACAGCTGTCCCGAGAGAGTCCCTTGGCTGTTCCTATTAATAGCCTCCCACATCTGCCGAAGAAAAGAAAGGCCCACACAGACACACAATGTTTTGCCCTTGGAGGATTTAGATACGGTAAACATGAGATGATCCTTGTTCCTTCTGAAGTTTATATAAAATTCACCCACCCAAAACCACAGAGTATTTTTACTCCCTCCTGCATCTTCAAATTTCTCTCTCTCTCTTTCAGATCATCCAACCATTTCTTTTGCAATCTTGTGGTTTAGCCATTTGGGACTGTCAGTACATCGGTCAAGAGGGCAACAGCTGGCAAACTTCTGTGGTGGGTAATTTTTGTACATGCTTTCAACTGGAGGGATTAAAATCCCATTCCCATTTTGAGGCGCTTTTAGTAAACACTGCCTCTTTTTCACTTTATTGTACAATTCCTGATACTGATATTCAAGGAGGTGCAAGCTTGATATTTGGCCACCAATGTGCAACTGGGGCTGGAGGAGGGAGATGCGGTCTGTGTGTAAACATGTGTGTTCATGTATGGATCATAAAGAGAAGTTATAGACCTATCTTGAATGTTTTCTCTCTCTGGCCCAGGGAGGTGTGCCTTTTGAAGGCATTATCTCTGATAGGTCTGGAGGCCCCATTTCCTTTCTTTTCAAGTCCTTTGTTGTCCACGAAGTCTTTGGATTTGTCATTGGTTTGTCTTATCTTCTTTTGGGTGTGCATTTGGAAAAGGAAAATCAGCAAACAGACTGCCAAATCTGCAGGCTGCGACAGGAGACATAGGCCAGAGTCCTGTTGTAAATACTGTTATGCAAGCAGTTGTATTTGCTAAATGGTTGTGCATGGCTGACATCCTAATCAAGAGGTTATATTAGTTTCACCATTCTGCAAGTTTACTCAGTTCTACTTGGTGGCTGGGGCAAGAACTACACAATTGTACAACATGTGAGCTTGAGGCATTGCTGCCCATTGCTGTGAGAATGGTGTAATCCAGTGTAAACTGTGGCATAGCCACACTGGTAAAAAAAAATTGTACTACAGTCAGTCCTCTGTATCCACGGATTCAACCACCCATGGCTTGAAAATATTCAAAAAAGAATTCCAAAAAGCAAACTTTTATTTTGCCATTTTATAAAAAGGACACCATTTTACTATGCCATTGTATCTAGTGGGACTTGAGCATCCAGGGATTTTGGTATCCATGGGGGGTCCTGGAACCAAACCCCAGCAGATACCAAGGGCCCACTCTATATAGACACTGTACTAGAGCTCTGCCATGGGAATCAGACAATTGTTCCATTTCACTCATCCTTGTCTACTTTGCTAACTCACAGTGGGCCTTCAGATTTCCAGGATTCAAGGTCCTTCATCAAGGTTACACAGTGCAGCAAAATCCCTGAACTTGGAGTCAAACACTAATCATGTTATCCAGCCCTTGTGTTGAATGGCAACATTGCACCACTGATGTTGCATTACTAAGGCCAGTGTCACTCCTCCCTCCAATGGTCAATGGTGTCAACTGGTGCAGTTCAGCCTCTTCACACACCCACCCCAGTGCCACCTCTGTCCACTGAACTAAGACCCTAAGCGCACAACCAAATTTACAATCAAATAGGCATGTTTGTCTATGTTCAATGTACATCCAATGTGCAATGGCATCTCGTGCACAACTCCATTTATGCAACCTTGAACTGAATGCTGCCATTTTACACTGGAAAAAAAAGCCCAACTGTTTCTGTAGGGAAACCTTTGCATATGTAAGAGACCAACAGGATTCCAGCCAGAGTTTTCTAGTACTACTAGGAGCTGTTCAGGATTCAGCCCAGAAACATTCTATGTAAAACAACTGATCTCACCTTCAGTTACAGTTCTTCCCACACACTGTTCTAATGCATAAAATGGGCAGGCGTACCTTAAACATGGATAGCAATCTTAATTACCATTTGCTCCTTGATGTACATTTGGCCTTAGCCTTTCTGGCTATGAATTAATTTGGATTTGTGTGATTCTCCCCCCCCCCCCGCTCCATTTTTATCTGAAATGTATAATTAAACATAAATATATTTCCAAGGGACTAGCCAAGGGCTAATATTTATATTAGCCAGTGAAAACCTTGGAAAAGTTACAGCTTGGGGCTCCATTCTCCATCATCCCTAACCACCATTTTCACCATGGCCATCTTAGTTATGGATTGTGGAGAGTTTCCAGTTCGGGGCACTACAATTCAAGAAAGATATTGACAAACTGGAAGTTGTCCAGAGGATGGTGACCAAAATGGTGAAAGGTCTGGAAGCCATTATGCCCTACGAGGAGCAGCTTAGGGAGCTGGGGATGTTTAGCCTGGGGAAGAGAAGGTTAAGACATGACATGATAGCCATGTTTAAATAATGGGCTGGATGGGCTGGATGAGGAAAAACAGATTGAGACTGAATCCAGACAAGACGGAGGTGCTCACGGTAGCGGCCCCGAAACCAAGAATCGGGTTGCAATCTCCAGTCCTGGATGGGGTCACACTCTCCTCCAGTGATTGTGTTCACAGTCTAGGGGTGCTCCTTGACTCGTCACTCCTGATGACAAATCAGGTAAATCCGACAGTCAGGAGCGCTTGCTATCAGCTTTGGCTGATACGCCAGCTGTGCCCTTTTCTGGAAGTAAGGGATCTTGAGACCGTTGTACACGCGCTGGTAACCTCACGTCTTGACTTCTGTAATGCACTCTACATGGGGCTACCCTTGTGCTTAGTTCGGGAATTACAGCTGGTACAAAATATGGCAGCCAGGCTAGTTTCTGGGACATCTAGGAGGGACCACATTACTCCGGTTCTGAGGTCCCTCCACTGGCTGCCTATCAGCTTCCGGGCCCAGTACAAGGTGTTGGTTATCACCTTTAAAGCCCTAAATGGCTTGGGCCCAAGCTATCTCAGGGACCGCCTTCTCCCTTATAATCCTCCCCGCGCTCTCTGGTCCTCTGGGAGGAATTTGTTGCAGCCACAAAGACCTAGGCTGGCGACCACCTCCCAGAGGGCTTTCTCGGCTGTCGCCCCCAAATTGTGGAACGGCCTGCCGGATGAGATCCGCCTATTGACATCATTAGACAGCTTTAAAAAGGCTGTCAAGACGGTTCTCTTCAGGCAGGCTTTTCCAGAATAGCTAACCCCGGCTTCAGGAACCCCCTCCGGAGGTTGCTTCTGGACCTCCAAACTGATGCTGCTTGCTCGAAAGGGTTTTTAATAAATTGTATCATATATTGATTTTAATTTGTATTAATTTAATAATGTTTTAAGGGGGGGAAGGGATTTTGAGTTGTTTTATATGGTGTACTATTTTATTGTTGTAAGCCGCCCCGATTGCTCGCAGAGGGGCGGGATATAAATAAATTTTATTATTATTATATTATTATTAAATATTTGAAGGGATGTCATATAAAAAGGATTGAGCTTGTTTTGGAGCAATGGGTTCAAACTCCAGAAAAAGAGATTCCACCTAAACATTAGGAAGAACTTCCTGACAGTAAGAGCTGTTCGGAAGTGGAATGCACTGCCCGGGAGTGTGGTGGAGTCTCCTTCTTTGGAGGTTTTGAAACAGAGGCTGGGTGGCTATCTGTTGTTCTGCTGCTGCCACTGCCAGTTAGGTGGCCTGATACTGATGCCACCAGTTGACTATCTAGGTCCTGTTGTAGCGGTGGCAGCAGTATCCCACCACCACTACCACCACCACCAGTTAACTGTCTGGGTTCTGTTGCAGCGGTGGTGGCAGCATCCCACCACTGCTACCAGTTAACTGCCTGGGTTCCATTGCAGGTGGCCCATCACTGCTGTTGCCACCAGTTGACTGTCTGGGTCCCAATCTGGGCCACAGATTGAGTGGCAGGAGTGGATTGTGAGGTGGAGGGGGAATTTGCATGTGGGTGGTGATTGGTGGGTGTGTTTCCTGAGCAGCCAATCAGAACACTGGGAAAGGCAACATACACAAGAGAATTATATAGGTATAGGTATATAGATATAGATGTAAATATATATATATATTCTCAGTACCTTGGAAATATATTTATTTCCAGTGGCCACACTGGTAGTTGGATTCTGGGTACTGTAGGCCTGAAAAGTAAGATTTTTGAGCTCTAAACAAGTGATATATAATACTGATTGATTGATCTGATGCATATTAGGAGTCAAATGACAATATTTTGCTTGGTTGATTGGTCCTATGTTCCATGCGTTTAGTTCATTTTCTTTGAAATGTAATGGTGACCTTTTTAATTTTATTTAAAGTCACACAAAATGGATTTTTTTAAAAAAAAATAACCTGCATCATGTCAGAATCCTTGACATGAAGCTCTAATGAGCAAAATTCTTACTTGAGGCTTTCAAGCACAAAGTAATTTTCATCAATCATGTATTAAATTTGTCTGCCCTGACATGCCAAATGTTCCTAGGATGTACTCGAATGTGGATGCATTGAACCTTCCTTTTCTGATGGGGAACTCACCAATGAGATGCTTGTTCCAAAAACTTAAACTAGTTTCGGAGTCCATAGCTGAGATCCTACATCATGCTTCTTCTTCTTCTTCTTCTTGTGTGCCTTCAAGTAATTTCTGATTTATGGCAACCTATTCCAGGGTTTTCTTGACAAGATTTGTACAGAGGGGGTTTGCCTTTGCCTTCCTCTGAGACTGCTGAGAGGGTGTGACTTGCCCAAGGTCACCTGTGGAAGAAGACAAAGTGTCTGTTTCTGCAACCAAAGTGGTCCATTGGAGGCACTGAAAAATAGTTATGCACCATCTAAGAATGCATAACTGTGAATGGCTGGGATCTTATTGGCTCATCTCAAGTAGAGTAGACCCAGTCAATCAATTGTTGAATGGCAAGTCGACACATAGGCAAATCCAGTTGATTCAATGGCTCTGCCCTACTTGGCACTAACAATAGGATGTCCATGTGAAATTGTTACAGCTATGGAACTCTGCATATGTAGCCATAAACAGAATACATCCATTGAACAACACAATTCAGGTGTGTTTACGACACCAAGAGGATTCCGTCCCTCATTTTTGTCCAGCGAGGATGGTGCAGTGCCTTCCACCCTTTTAGGGAATTTTCCATGGAGAGAGCAAAAGCTGGAAGATGTGAGGGCAATCAAAGTGGACCCCAGGCCTTGCTTGGATGGACTGCAGATACCCATATATCTCCTGCCCTGTCTAGTGTCTGGCAAGAGAACAGCCAACAGACAGTGGGCTGGCCAGCAGCCATCCTGAATGGCCAAATGCCAACAGATAAGCAAGAGCCAGAAAATCTGCAAGTACAATATAAACATTGGCATTGGACACTTTCCCAGAAAGAAAGAAAGAAAGAAAGAAAGAAAGAAAGAAAGAAAGAAAGAAAAGAGGAAAGTTATAACTGATGAGCATGCAATTTGGTTACAAGACTTCTCACATACATCAAAAGAAGGATTGGATGATCACAGTTACACTCTCAGCTGAAAGAGAGAACTTGGACCTTTGGTAGGGTGGCCACATGTCCTTTTTTGCAGTGGAGTGTCCTCAGTTTAAATGTCTGCCAAAGGACAAACCTACTTTTTGAATAGGCTTTATCTAGGGTTGTTCAGTCCCACATCTGGTTCAAAGGTAAGGGCCATAAGGAGTGTGATCAGAGACCCTGAAATTACCCATCATCCACAGTTAGCAAAGCCTGGATTCAGCTGATACAGTTCTCCAGCTGCTCCGTTGGGATGAGATGTATGTTAATTCTGTTTAAATTCCTAATTTTGTATCCGTATAAATGATGTATGAGTAGTCATCTTCTAGGCAGGTGCTTGTGCTGCAATTGCTCTCATCCACTTTAGGGAAGGTAGAAGAAACAAAGGGGGTTGAGGAAAGAGTGTGCAAATGCTTGAGAAGGAAACAAACCAAGGAACAGAACATATGCATGTAGAGACGTGTACATGGGAGGCTGGATAATGAAGAAAAGGTTCAGAGTGCTAGGTGGAAGAAAAGAAGGCAAGAGGGAAAGAAAAGATATACAGAGCATGGCTGGGGAGGAGAAGTTGAACCTCATGGCTAGAAAACATGTTTTGCATGCAGAAGGTTTTATTCCCATTGTCTCTAGCTAAATGGATCAGCTAGCTAGTATGGATCTCTCAGAACTTAGACATGTTTCTTTTATGGAAGAAACCACTTTACAAGCTCAAGATCTAATTCTTCACTAATACAAATCTTGAAGGAAGCAATAAGTTACTTGAGTAATTTTCTTCCTGCTGTGAGAAACTCTTTGAAAAAACATGCAGTTTCTGAAGATTATTGGCAATTTGGGACTTATTCTGTGCAAAATGGCATTTTGTGCAGAGAACAACATGCTATGTGAAGAAGCATTTTCTGCTGTTATTTTCTGCTATGCAAAAAAAATAATAACAATGCTGCTTTCTGCACAACACCATGTGTGACTTTTGTGCAGAATAAATCTCAAATCATGATGATTCTCTTCAGTCCAGGATTTTCCTCGTTAAGATTTCCTGGTGCTCAAAAAACATTCTTTCTACTATTTTTCCAAATATTTTTTGAATATTCTTTCCACCCTTGCAGGTGCACTGGTTTTTCATTCTGAAAAGTGTATTTACACACCAATCTTGTTTTCTGGGGAGGGATATTTGTGTGTCTAAAAAACAATTATTGTTGTGCAAACATTTTTTTGGGGGGGGGATGTATTCTAAAATGTAAAAAGGAAAAAAAGAAAAGAAAATGCACAAAACCTCTACCATTTCATCCAGGAGGGAGAAAATGTCTGCAAGTCTTTGCTCTTGAATGCCATAACAAAATAAGCAAAGATTTACATCCCTACCCTGGAGTGACCCAGATGATCATCAAGCCTAAATTTTCATTTTTTTTCAAAATAAGGGAGAACTGTTCCTCCAGGGGGTGCCATTGCCCTCTAAAACAAGGTGTGAGACCCACACCTTGCTTTTGTACAATCCAGTTTTTCAAAAAACTGGAATTAATGGGGTGCTTTTCTCCCCAAAGGAAGTGACCTTCTGGTCAGCTGCCATTTCCTCTGGAGGGGCTGATGAGACCTCTGGATGATCCTGCAGTTAGAAAAATGGCTCCCAGACTCTCATAGCTTGCCCATCCTTGCCGTAGAGCCACATAAGAGCCTAACACCAACAGTGTGTGAAGCTCCACAGGTGTACTTACGCAGATAGAGGAGATAGCAGTGTAGCTGGTAGCTTGCCAGCCATTCCAGAGACCATGCTAGGCATGTTTTGTGGTTGTTCCAGTTGTGAGATGGGGAAACAGCTTCCATAAGAGGGTGTCTGATGCCTCCTTATGCAAGTCTCCAAAGAGGAGTTATTCCAGTGTAATGCTTCAAGAGGCTTCCAGATTTTGCTTGGTACTTCTTCCTAGCTTCCATCATGAGACTGTAACTAAACCCACCATTCCCTGAAGTCCAGTTTTGCCAACATCCCTCCCTCGATATTCACTCTTCAGCCAGGTCACAATGTCTGATGGTAGATGTAGCTTGAGGGGCGCTCCAAAAAAGTGATACAAGGACTCCCTGAAGCAACATCTCAGGCTCGGCCAAATTGACCACCAACAATGGTCCACCCTGGCCTCACATCGGGAGGCATGGAGATGCACTATCCACAATGCTGCAGCCTTATTTGAGAACTCATGCCAAACAAGTCTTGAAGAGAAACGACAACGCAGAAAGAATCACAACCCAGAAACATCACTCAAGGAGACCTTCTGCTGTGCTTTCTGCAACCGGACTTGTTTATCTTGGATTGGCCTTTTTAGTCATCAGCGCACTTGCAGAAAGCGCGGGATGAGTCCTTCCTGAATCTTCGTTTGCAAAGAAAAGCCAGAGAGAGAGAGAGATGTAGCTTGTGGCAGATGATGTGTTTTTCTTGTGTACATTTTTGAGCCAACAATTTTCTTTTTCAGCAAAAGCCCTAAGCTTACCCTCTAAGTAGATTGGTAGATCCTGAAGATAGCAGTCCTATGTGGCAACTTTCCCTATAAAGTTCTTGACTCTTTAGGGATGGCTCTCCTGACAGATCAGAAGCACACACAGATGCTCACAGTGTGCAGTTGACTATTAGACAATTACACAGAGCGAGTAATGCAGGATGGTTTGTTGAACAGAAGCACTCTACTCACCCTGACACCATGGGCTAATGAGTACCTTTCAGAGCACTGTTCAAATGGGAGACGTACAAATTGTACTTAGGAAGTAAGCTTTACTCTGATATTAGTAAGACCGTTCAAGGCAGGTAATTACAGCATAGATGTTTACCTTGTTTTCCCCACTCTTAAAGATCAATGTGTTAAGGTGGGGAGGGGAAAAGGAAGAGGAGGTGTTATAGGAGAAAAACAGTGCTCCGTGTTGAGTTTCTTCCACCTGTTTTTGTAGCTTCATGGCATGAGAAAGAGATAGAAAATCAGACCTTCAGAAATAGTATCGCTTAGGCTATGTGATAGCTTCAGGAGGGTTTACTCCATTTTGTGAAAGCATGTCTTAAGCCTGAATCCTATAGGTTAGTCCCAACTAGAGTAGAGTCATTGACATCTATTGCTGAATGGTGAGCCAACACATAGGTACATTCCACTGATTCAGTCTACTGTAGATGGGTCTAACATTTGGGCTTTTCATCCCATATATTGCTTCTTGGAGTTTGTTTCATTGAACTCAGCAAGTCTAAGGTCTAAGTAGATTTTTTTTTTTAATTATTTATTTATACCCCGCTCTCCAGCCACAAGGCTATCAGAGCGGCTTACAAACTGTTTTAAGCAGTAGCAATTTACACATCTACACTGCATTAAGCAGCTTCCAATATGTGTTAGCTAATTGCCCCCCACAAGCTGGGTACTCAATTTACCGACCTACGAAAGGATGGAAGGCTGAGTGAACCTTGGAGCCCGCTGGAATCGAACTTGCGACGTGGTGGCTTGCAGGACTGGCATTGAACCACTGCGCCACCAGGGCATGTATATGTATAGAACTGCATTGAACTGCGGATTCCAGCACTTATCGTCCAAAAAGGTTATAGTTCGAAGCTCCGTAAACAGTTTCAGAAGATGGTGCTGAGCATCTTCTTCCTCCTCCTCCTCCTCATTATATCATTACATTTATTTATATCCTGCTTTTCAGTCTGAATTGGAACTCAAAGCGGCTCACAATGGAAAAGAACAATACAATTAAAAACTTACAGAAAGTAAACATTATTAAACTGTTTACAGTATTAGCCCTAAAAGAATAAAATACAATTAAAAAGATAAAAAGCTCTTTAAAATTAGTTCGGCTAAAACAGCACACTACCCCTTAGCTTGTTCTTTTAAAACTTTCTGTTTTAAAAGCCTGTCTGAATAAACAGTCTTTTCATCTGCTGATGGAAAGAAAACTGGGGGGCAGCATTTTGGCTAGGCCAGAGGAATTACAAGACTAGGTCAAAAACGTCTCTCTATCCACTATTCCTGCACGATTGTCTAAGCCAGTGGCTCTTGATCTTTTCACTACCAGGGACCTCCTTTAAATATCTTTTGTTGCCGTGCCCCCGCAAGAGTTAACAGCATTTAAAATAATAATAATAATAATAATAATAATAATAATACACCATCCATTAAACCTTCTCTCAGTGGCACTGGAGGGGGAGGGAAGATTTTTCTCCTGCTTCTTCCTGGAAGTTTGTGGCTGGAGCGGATTGAATGGCAATGCACAGGCCAAGCCAGCCGGCCTTTGCCTTGGCTCTTGTCATGTGGCCACTCCACTGCAGGGAGGAGGTGGCTGAGAAGCCTTCAAGCCTTTGTGGACCCCCTGTGAGGACATTACGGCCCCCTGGGGGTTCATGGACCACAGGTTAAGAAAAACTGGTCTAAGCCTCTAACGAGCTTATTGACAACATCTCCTTTAAATTAAAAAAAAAATGTCACTGATTGCTTGAGTATGTCCTCCTGAGCAGAGCCCTCTGTCTTTTCATCATTTTGGTCACATCTCATCAGCACCTTTTGCAATTCTACAGTATCCTTTTTGAGATGGTGTGTTGAAAACTTTAGAAGTACAAATTGGATGTGCAGCACAAAGCCATCATGTGTATGTCCAGGGTAGTCAATTACACTACAGGTCCTCTCCTCTCTCTCTCTCTCTGGCTTTTCTTCACAAACGAAGATTTAGGAAGGACTCATCCTGCACTTTCTGCAAGTGCGCTGATGACTAAAAAGGCCATTCTGAGATAAACAAGTCCAGTTACAGAAAGCACAGCAGAAGGTCTCCTTGGGTGATGTTTCCGAGTTGTGATTCTTTATGGGTTGTTGTTTCTCTTCAAGGCTTGTTCGGCGTGAGTTCTCAAATAAGGCTGCAGCATTGTGGATAGTGTGTCTCCGTGCCTCCCGATGTGAGGCCAGGGTGGACCATGGTTGGTGATCAATTTGGCTGAGCCTGAGATGTTGTTTCACTACAGGTACAGAATCATAGGACCATAGAGTCGGAAGAGACCACAAGGGCCATCCAGTCCAACCCCTGCCATGCAGGAAGACATAATCAGTTCTAACTTCAGTTCTTAATCTCAACTAGAGTAAACTCACGGAACCAATGAGAATTTAGTGTGACAACCTTTATGTAATTTTCCATTGATATAAGGGGTTTACTTTAGTTAGGAGTAAGAGATTTAAGTCATTTGGTAAGTCAACAATGATGTAAGTTCCACTGATTAAATGGGTCTATTCTAGCTGGGACTAATAGCTGGATTTGTGCCACAGATCAATATTTTTATCTATAAAATGCCATGCCAGCTGTTTTATTTTCAGTCCTAATGATCTCTGAGAGCCAGTGTGGTGTAGTGTTTTGATTTCTGGACTAGGATTCTGAGGGATCAGGGTTCAAATTTGTACCCAGTTATGGAAACATTCCAGGTGACCTTGGACAAGTCACAATCTCTCAGCCTCAGAGGGTGGCAAGGGGGAAAAGTCCTCTGAATAACTCTTGCCAAGGAACCCCTAGGATAAGGTTGTCATAAGTTGGAGTCAACCTGAAGGCACATAACACAAAAACAATAGTCTCTAGTGTGTCATTGTTTGCCTTTTTCTCAGCCCACACTTGCCCTGGACTGACATTTCCACCGAGCAGCCCATTTTGGGCTTCACAATCCCTAGCTGGTCTGCACATGTGAAGATCCCATTGTACATCCACTGCTAAAACACTTACATGGAGATTAATCAAAGAGCAACAGTTTCTGGCTAAGATTATGTACTTCTTACCCTTTTCAGATGTGAGCAAACAACTCTGAACTCTTGATCTAATGGAGTCTTATCTGTAATGGGCTCTTATCTGCTGAGTGACTGTCGAATCCCTTTTGCCAGACTATCTTGGATCCAGATTTAATGAGGTCTCACTCTTGCACAGGGGAGTCTGGGTTTGTTAATTTAGAAGAGAAAGTGGGAAAGGGAGGTGTTGCTCTTAATATGACAAGGATATCTGGAATGTAATTTGGGAAACAGTGATAACACATAAGGAAACAGGGTTGTTTCGGAGAAAGGGGCTTTTGGCCCTGAACCTGAAATGTCTGTCTGAAGCTCAATGGAATGTCTCTCTTTTTTCTCTCCCTGGAGAGTTCACAAGTTCAGTTCAGTGCTTGCCAACATGTTTATCACAATCTGCCTCAGCTCCCTTGCCTGGGTTATTTATTCAGTCGCTCAGATTTTTATTGCTCCTGCCCAAAAGGCCTTTATAAGAATTCAAACATGCTCCAAAGTACATGATACCAAAAGTCACATTTGCAAATACATTTATATGAAATGATATGGCTATAAAAGACAGTAAATAAAATCCAGGTTCCAAAATAAATATTTTTTTAAAAAATCCAAACAAACCAAAAATGAGCCATAAAACAAAAGATAAAAGAAAACAGTAAAAAAAGCAACAACAACCAATAACATTATCATGAAATCAGACATCACCATCACATTTTAAAGCAATCTCTGACTGAGAGTTTGCATGGACTCTTACTGCATGCAATGCAAAAAGAGACACCCTTAAAAGACTCTGTAAGGTTGGTTTTGTTTTTGAACCCTGGAGAGATGCCACCAGTTGGAATGGACAACTCTGGCTTAGCTAGATGAATGATCTAAGAGATTGGAAATGTTGCTTTTGGACTACAACTGGCCATGCTGGCTGGGGGATTCTGGGAGTTGTATTCCATAAAAGTAGAATTCCCCAGGTCTCATTGGACTTAGCATAAGGCAGCTTCAAAAGCCAATGCAATCATGGTATTAACATGTCTTCAATCTTCCTTGGAAAGGCCGGTTTTGGGAAGAACCAAGAGGAAAGAACTGTTACTGCTATATCAGGCTTCTAAGTAAGGGTATGAAATATCTAGCCATTGCTCCCAGGCAGCAGCTGGTGGCTTCCATATCTATGGGGAAGTGACTCCACTCAGTCTTCGGAGGAACTTTCCAAGGTGCTGAACCCTATCACCCTTCTGAGACGTTAAGCACATACATCCTTTAGAGTTTGGCCTAAACCACAGACTGGCTTTGCCATCCTACTGAGATGGAGGACCGCTGCCACAACTGCTGTTGCTGAGATTTGGGTTGTCAAAGTATGGTCAGATAGTCTTTTGAAGAGTCCCACCTCCAGTGGAAAAACGAGGCATCCAGTAGGAACCCCCACTCCTACCCTGCCTTGTATTTTCTGCACTTGGTGCAAGAATTTGCACTGAATTCCTGTCTCTGGGCAAAATTTATGTTCTTTTCTTTTTGTGTAGCTCATAAGCACATACACACAGATGAAGCACCACATTTTTTAAAAAAATCTGTCCCACCCTCATGCTTATACTGTAAAAGTCACAACATAAGAGGAAAAGGGGATGGGGAGGGAGAAGGAAAAATGCAAACCCAGTTACATTTTTTCACATTTCAATATAGTACAGCAATGAGAGTGGCCTAAATACCCCAAAGGCACCAGATCCCATTAGATCTGGGAAGCTAAGCAGGTTCAGTCTTGGTTAGCATATGAATGGGAGGCTAACAATAAATACTAGGCACCCTATGAAATTCATGGGGTTACCATAAGTTGACAGGTGACCTGAAGGCATGTGTGTGCACACACGCACACCCACCCCACACACCCACAGAGTAATCAGCTGGGAGGAATAGAGTTGAAAGAGAGGAAGAAGTTAAAGGTTTCTCATCATAGCTGACCCCCCCCCACTTTCCTCTTCTTCTCTGAGGTAATCATGTTCCCAATGCTATTTTAGTTTTGTGAAGGGGTGGTCCAACTTTCTATGGCTAATTCACATACAGTACATCTTCTGAACTTCACATTTGTGATTTTTAATTTTCATATTATTACTTGTACTATCTGAATAGCCAATCTCCAGACCCTGTTTAACTAATTCACATCATGAAAGGTTTGCATATCTGGGCTCTGTAGGGTGTACTATCACTACTATGACTCGAGCCATGACAAAAGGCTTTTAATAATCTTTAATAGCTGCAGCCAGCCATCAACGGATGCTCTTGTCATACAAATTGCTTGACTCTGGGCTCTTTTGGTAGCTCCCACGTGGTTTTCTTTCTGTCTTGCAGTCCCTTCTTGGATCTTTGTTATGAAGCTGAACAAATTAATGGCCTGCATTCCTTTTGTGCATACCAGGGATGTGCTTTTGCATCCCCCCCAAATGCATTTGCTTCAAACAGACGTGATCCCTGAAGTAAAACCAAGAGTGTTTTCAACAGTCCCAGAATCATTGAAACCTCTGTCTTCCTGTCTGCAATGGATGGTGGGAAAAGTTTCATTTGCACTGGATTTTCATTTGCACTGGAGAGTTGGGAGTCTGACCATCGAAGCTGGGGCAATTAAGATATTTGTGCAAACAGGTATGTAGGCTGGGTAAAGTTCTCATGTAAATGTGGCCTTCCAGACTGTGTCCAGTGGGCTTCAGCACAGACCTCAGTCATGATGGTGCTCTGTATCTGTTGGCCAGATGGGATCTTTCTGTTGTCAGCTGCTTGGAGATCCTGGCAGCAGAAAGGAGAATATTAATATCTTTGCTTAAGAAGTGTCTTGTATCCCCTCCTCATACCTGCTATCTAATAAAAGCCTTTAAAACCTTCCTCATTTGTGTTGTCTTCACCTATGTGTTGCATTTGGCAACACATGCTATAAAGTCCCATTGATTTCAGTAGGTCTGCTCTAAAGATGACTTCATCAAGAACCAGTCAAATTCGCATCATTCATGTTCTTTTATGCATATACAGGTAACATTATAACACCAGCAGCTTGTGGATACCACATGAATGGTTTGGTGACCCTTCTCTGGGTAAAGTCTGAATTTCAAAGGATCTGTTCTTTATCCTATCCCCCTCCTATCCCAATAGGGTTCGGTAACTTTGAAGTTTATTTAAAATTTGAACTAAAACCCAGAACTGACGTGGGAGCTGTCACTGATTGTAACAAAGCATGACAAAGACAAAAAAATAGGCATGTATCAACAGCAACTAACAACACTACAACTCTATTAAAATATCATAAAGAGATCTGCCACATTAGAAATAAATGAAGCAGCATCAGTTTCATATTTCAAGAGCTTTCATTACTAATTAATTAGCAACTGAATAGTAAACCTTTCAAACACGTACAGAGAAATAGAAGGGCCAGATCTTAGTTCTGTCACAAAGGCAAAGGATGCAACACTCCCTGGCATAGGCTGTGGGACAGACAACAGCAGAACACTCTCTTCAGGTCCTACCGACCCAAGGGAGTGAACCTGTAGATGTGGTGGCAGTGTCCTCTTCCTACAAATCTGGACGCTGCTGAACCTGGAATGAGAAGCTTGCAAAGGAGATGGAGGAACTCTCTAACTAGAAGAGGGGATGGTGTCATGTCTTACCTGGAGGAAGCCACCTCTCATGAAAGGGAAGAGGTAGCCCAGATGGCAGACTCCAGACTCCTGCCCTGAAAGCAGACCCTAGACCGGTGGTTCCCAAGTAGCTCAGCACCCAACCCCATCTCTTCAAGGTCTGCATGTAATGGTTCCCAAATTTTGGTCCACCAGTTGTTTTGGACTGCAATTCCCTGAAGCCCCAGCCAGGTTGTCCAATGGTCAGGAATTCTGGGAGTTCACTCACATCCTGCAGGCCATCTTCCTGACTTCCGAGAGAGTGATGTGGGCAACAGTGGCTGCAGAGACCAGTTGGGGTGGCAGTCTGAACTCCATCCCATTTTGTGCAGGTAACAAGGGAGCAATGGGCCAGATTTGCAGGCAGAATATCCCAAGAGGGAGCCAGTGTATTCTGGCCAGTGTAGATGAGCTTTTCATTATTATTATTTTTTAAACTCTACTCTTAACTTTCCTTCTGTGCTTGTTTCTGAGTTTCTGGTTGCCATCAGTTCATTCTGTACTAGCAGTGTCTGCCATATCAAAGAGTCTTCACCTCCGCTTGATGTAAGCAGTGGCTTTCTGGGATTGAGCTTTCTCCCCACCACCGCTGCCAAAAAAAAAAAAAAAAGGATGGGTTTGGGACTGTCTTCATCTCTCCATACCTCCAGAAGGAAGAATGGAAGAGGTGAAGGTGTGAAGTTCTCCTTTCAAGCTACATTATTTCTTCTTTTTCTGTTCAGCAGCTTCTGCTTCCTGAAAGCAGAGGAGGCTGGATATGAAAAGAGAAATAAACCTGACTTTCAAGTGCCAACAACCAAGATACTTCCAGAAAATAAAGTGCCAGAACCAACCAGTAATGCTCAACTGCTATGGAAAAGTGGACTTCAAAGTGCTTGAGCTGGTGGTGGTCAATGTATTCACTGAGGAGAGAGAAGGAAAACAAGGAAAGGACAAGACAATAGGCCTCCTTCCCATACATTTGGCCTACAAAACAGGCTAGTTTTGTCCTGCGTTGGCTAATTAGTGTTGCAACAACATGAGGCCATAGGCCATCCCATTAACACCAGGCACATTTTGCTACTTAATAGATATTGAGATGGTTGGAGGAACTCAACCTTCTGATCATTAATCTCCCTTTGTTTTGTGGACTAGAGACAATTTCATCCTCAACCAGTGAAAATGTCTCTGGGGGAAAAAAATTGTGTTGCCAGGATCTCTTAAGAGAGCTGACTGTCTTGCTGGAAGCAGGCTGAGGGGAGGTTGGAGGTGGAGGTCATCACCTTTTAAAAATGAAATTAATTGTAAGTGGGGTTGGGGAGCTGAGATTGAAGCTCGTTGCCTTTGTGACTGCAGCTGAGCCAAGGTCTCAGTATGTAAAGTAGTTTGGTGAAGTCCCAATTTTCAATTCGCACTAGGAAAACAGATGAGAGATGGTGGGTGGGTGGGAGGGAGGGAGAAGCAGAGGTCATTTTCCTCATTGTGGAGTTTAATAATATGATTTTTCAAGGCGGCAGAAGAAATGAAAATGGTTTCAAAGTTCATCCGAGCCTGGTAGGCCATGGGGAACTTCACTTCTTAGAAAATTCTAAAATCCAGAGGGAGGAGAGAAATGGGAACAGCAATTATAAAACAGCAATCAAAATTTACCTCAGTGTGATAACTCACCTGATCTACTTTTCCCCAGGTAAGAGATCAAGAGATGGTTAAGGGGCTGCAACTGGAGACATCATGCCCCCCCGCAAAAGTCCTCAGCAGAGCCTCTAGCAAACAGAAACCCCCAGAACCCTACAAAGCTGGGGTCCAGGAGGAGTGGGGACAGCTGAAGGCCCACCTACTTCAGGTGAACAGAGCTCTGCAGTAGCAATGGAGGCAGAGCTAATTCATCCCCCAAGCCTTTGAGAGCATCAGTAGGTAAAGGGGAGGCCAGAACCTTCATGCTTAGAAGAAATGCCCAGCTGCCACAGAGACCATCTCATCAGTGAAGGACTCCTTATGTGTAAGGGTTTCCTCAAGAGGAGGGTTTTTTCCTTAGAAGTATCTAGTACACTGCAGCTGGACCTACCATAGTACTTTTTCAGATGGGCTAAAAGACCCCCACGGAGGTCGGGAGGAGGATGGCTCTGTCCCGCTTCCAGCGATCGATTTCGCATGATGCCATCCTCCTTGCATCCTTCGTTTGTGCTTCCTCCATGCTGGAGGGATGAGAAAGGTGTCAGTTTTCATTGATGGATAGTCAATGAAAAGTAGCACCTTTCCCGTCCCTCCAGCATGGAGGAAGCACAGAGGAAGGACGGGAGGAGGACAGCATTGTGCGAAATCGATGTCTGGAAGCAGGACAGCGCCGTCTTCCTCCCGACCTCCGTGGGGTTTTTTTAGCCTGTCTGAAAAAGTCCCTAGTGTGGGACTCTGGCAGCTCCTCCTTAAAATCTTCAGTGTCAGGTTAAAGATGCTTCGATTTCACCATTTCTAATTGACAGAGGAACAACCTCTGGAGCTGGACCTTGTCAGCTACTGATGTATTTCTCAGAAATCCTGACTTTTGTGACAGATGCCTGACTGGACAGTATTTGTCTTGGCTCATGGAATATCCTTGCCTGCTTGATGTTCTGAATTGGATTATTTAGACTCTTGATTGTTCCTTCACTTTGCCTTTAGATCCCCTTCCTTCATTTTACTTGACTTTCTGGTAGGAAAAAAGGATCTTCTTTTTACCTTGGTTGGGTTCGCTGTCTCTGGTTTTTATTTACCTACTCTATCTGGTGGCTGTATGTGGCTTTACTGGTATTGATTGTTGGGTTCAGTATTTTGTACATTTCAGTCTAGTCCATCTTGTAATTCTCTCTCTCTCTCTCTCTCTCTCTCTCTCTCTCTCTCTCTCTCTCTCTCTCTCTCTCTCAAGCCAGCTTGTGGACAAAATCTAAGATAACAGAAAGCTACCATGTTAAAATATATTGGTTCTTTATCCTCTTGGCTGGTATTACTATTTTTGCAGAAGTGACTGCATTGTCAGAGTCAGTGGTGTGGTGAAGGGGTAAAATGGCCACAATGAGTGGGGTCTGTATTTTTTATGGCAGCAGACACTGCTCCTGCCAGAAAAAAAGAGCCTGAAAGCTCCTCAGCTACTCTTTTTCCGATATCTCCAACGTCTGCAAGGTGCCAGTCCAAAAAGTGCCTTCCAAGTCCTAGAACATGGAGGCAGACTGAAAAGAAGTAGCACAAAAATAACGATGATTTCCTCATAGCAGGAAGAAAATAGCTAAAATTATTTGTTGCTTCCTTCAAGAGTGAAATCAGCAAAGAATTACTTCCTTGCTTCAGGAGGCTGGTCACTGTATCCAAAGGTTCCCCCCCCCCCAGGGTGTAGCACTGGGTTTCTAAGATGGAAACAATTAAGAGTCAGGCATGTTTTGAAATCCAGGGGAGGAAAGTTACAACCATAGAAGACATCCAACCATCTTCCAAGAGAACATTATTGGCCGTGAGTCTATCTTGTGGTCTAAGCTGCATAACTTTACTCCTACTTAACTATGTAGCAGAGGTGCTACAGAACCCTACTTGTGAATTGCAAAGATACACACAGGGCATGGGCAAGAGGGCTCAATGTACATTGGACTCTCCCAACACACATTGGCTCTCCTTTTCCAGTGTCCTGAAGCATGCTAGGCTCTAGCAATGCGGTGCAGTCCCTAGTCAGTATCCAGATAGGCATTGGGAGCACCGGATATGCATCAATGCCCGTTGAGCATCAGTCCCAATGCGCATGGGTTACTTGGCTGGCCCCCTTATGTAGTAACATTGTGGCAACTACTTGCCAAATATGGACATTGTGAAAGTGCTTAATTCTATTTCCCACAGATATAAATCTCATGCTGAGATGCAGCCATTGTCTCTCCACTGCAACCATTTTTAAACATAGTACAGGTTGAATGTCCCTTATCTGAAATGCTTGGGCTCAGAGCTATTTTGGATTTTGGAATATTTTAGATTTTGGAATACTTGCATATACATAATGAGAAATCTTGGAGATGGGACCCAAGCCTAAACATGAAATGTTTCATATACACCTAAGACACATAGCCTGATGGTAAATTTATACACACAATTTTAATAGTTTTGTGCATGAGACCAAAGGCCTGCCTACACTGCAGAAATATATCAGTTTGACAGCACTTTATTCATTATAGTTCTATCCTATGGAATCCTGGTATTTGTAGTTTTGTGAGGTATTTAGCCTTTTCTATCAGAGAACTCCAATGTCTCACCAAACTAACAAATACCAGAATTTACTGTGGTGGACAAAGTGGTGTCAAACTGCTGTATTCCTGCAGTGTAGACAGGCCCAAAGTTTGTGTACATCAGAACATCAGGAAACATATCAAATGCCCTGACATGTCAGTGCTCAGAAAAGTTATGTGTTTTGGAATATTTTGGATTTCAGAATTGCAGATGAGGGAGACTCAGCCTGTAACAGCACAGGATTCATTTTGAAGCTGGCATTGCTGTATTGCTCAGTCATCCTGTTAGAAAATGAAGCTGGACCTGTCTGCTCCTCTTCAGTCTCCGATGTCACCAGAGGTCAGCCCTTTGTTTGTTCTCCTCCACTCCAAATGTACTCTGTTTCCCCTGTTTTTATTTCTTTTTAAATTTAATAGTGAAACCTTCCCCTGTGGTGCTATTTCTTTCAGCTAATGGATTCTTTTGATAAAGTGGAAGTTGGTGTGTGTGTGGGGATCTCTTTCAGGGTGTGTCAGTTCATTAATTTACAAAGAACAGGTTTCAAAGAGTTTAGACGATTATGATTGTTTTGTTCCCACCTCTTCCTTCTTCCTCCCCTCCTCTCCCATTGTCAGCCTCCTACATTGGGGAGAAAGTACAAAAGAGAGAGGAGGAATGTGTGAGAGTTGTTTGTGTCATTATTTCCCTTTTGAACAACTGAAAAGTCATTTTGAAGTCTCTCCTTTTGGTGATTTTAAACATCAACAAACATCCAAACGCAGCCACTGGGTACCAATTGTGTCCCCTTCTAAATGAATGGGGTTGATCTTTGGTTTTCAACTTTCAGCACAAGGGACAGACCTGGCTGTCTTTTTCCACCAAGTAACTGGAAAAAATAGACATCACAAGACAGAACATTGGGTTGGCTGTTTCCTGAGAGACAAGCAACATACAATCAGCTGAAGTGAGCAGGCTTAATTCTTCTGTTATGACATCTGTGTTGAGCATTTTGGAGATGTGTCAAAAGTTTCCAAGCAAAGAGCCAGAGATTTGACCACCCTTCAACAAGAGATATGTCTGGACAGGTTTACTTGTCAGAATCAGAGGTCAGGAGGCTTTGTCTACAGTGCAAAATAATGGTTAAAACAGCCCGACTTTGAAGGAATCCAAGATTCACTATGGTGCAATTTCAGATTTGTCTAAAGAAGCATGAATTCTTGAGTTGGAACATATTGCATTTTGATGGCTATTGTCACTTCTGCATCCAGTCATTCCCTTCTTGAGAGCTTGGAAAAGTGACATGGGGGATTCTGGGAGCAATAATTCCCCAAAGTCATGGGGGGGAGGGCTTCAGTAACAGCAACGGCCAGTTACATGGTCAGTGTAAATAGTTCCTTTTCAAAAGCAAGAGCCCATTCTCTGTTCTGTTGTGTTGAAACAATAAGGGAGGACTCATGAGTGGGGTTTGGGTCATTTACTAGAATATGGGGGGGGGCAATAACAGTGACCAGACATCTTTTGCTCACTGTGACTCATAAAAGGGTTGTTTCTGCTTCAGCTTACCACATCTGCTTTTCCTCTTTGCTCTAATATTGTAACTCTAATTCTCTCATATTGCAACTGATTGTGATATTTTTAATTTATCTGTTACTTCATTGTAATGATATTTTCAAGGGTCTAGGACTGGAGAAAAAGATGACTGAGTGACTGGTCATAAATTAAATTGTGGCCAGGCGTTCCAATGGCCACAAGGAGGAGGAGAAGGAAGAGGCGGCAGCAGCTGGCATTCAAGTCCCTTGATTTTATGTGAGATGAATTTTACTTTGTCGTGATAAAAATGCACATTAAGAAAACCCACAGTACTCCTATCTAAAAGCCCACATAAGACTTTTTTTCCATTGGATTCTTGGTGAATCAAACACAAAGGTCTGGATCCTGTTGTTAGTCCCAGCTGGAGTAGACAGGCTGAGTTAATTGTTGAATGATAGGTCAACACTTACATAGATCTCATTGATTCGATGGGTCTGCTCTAGTTGGGTGACAAAAGAGGGGCCCTTTCACTCTACATAATAATAGTGCTATGATTCCACTTTAACTGCCTTGGAAACCTCCTGTGGAATCCTAGGATTTGGAGTTGGGGAGGAGGGCATTTAGCATTCTCAGCCGGAGCGCCCAGTGCCTTCCTGAACTACAAACCCCAGGATTCCATAGGATGCAGCCACAGCAATTAAAGTGGAATCAATGTGCTATAGTTGTGTCACCCAAAAAGGACCTAGGACTGAGACTTACTCTCTTTCAGCACTGGGGATTGTGTAGCCTTCCAAATGGTGCAGCTCCCAGCATCCTTAGCTGTGCTGGTTAGCACCGTTGGTCTTTAAGTCAACCAGCATCTACTGAGCTATATGTCTTCCACTTAGGGTTGCTAGGGTAGTGACCGGAGAGAGTTTCTGTAGCTTTCATGGCTGTGTAGAGGAGGGCATTTCACACAATTTCAGTTGCGTGACAAGCAGCACTTGCTGAAATTTCCTCTCCTACACAACCATTAAAGATACAGGAGGCAGCTCCAGTTTTCAATCTGGCAAACGTATTCTCATGCCAGCTGTAATTAAACCCTGGTTAGCAACATGAGTGAATGATGGTAAGATCTAAGAGAGTTGTGGTTATTATTTTTAAAAAAGTTTTATGAATCAGTTACCAAGATCATTAGTATTCAGTCAGCAGTGGAGACCCTACGTTGGTATTGTGTCACTTAAATAGTCACCAATGGAATTATGTTCTGCTGGCATTATGCAATCACATTTGTTGGTGTGTACCTTCAAGTTGTTTCCCACTTACGGTGAGTCTATCATGGGTTTTTCTGAGGCTGAGAGTGTGGCTTGTCCAAGGTCACCCAGTGGGTTTTCATGGCTGAGCAGGGATTTGGATCCTGGTCTCCAGAATCATAGTCCAACACTCAAACCACTATGCAACACTGGCTCCTTATTCTGAAAAGCAATGCAGTCCAGCATATGGACTTTGATGGCCAGTGCATGTGTACTGGTATTATTACCCTGTAGCACCAGTATACATGCCTCTACCATCCTCAGCTGGATACAGCTGTTTGCACATTTTCCACAAAAGTGACACCACATCTATAGTGCATCTTACACCTGTGTATGTTACTCACAAGATGCCTTCCAATGGATCCACAATGGGTGAAGGCAGAATACAAATGGACATGGCGTGTGCTCATTAAGATCCAATCTTGTGAGTAGATTCAGGCACTGATCCAAAGCAATTGTGACCAGGTTCTCCCTTTGCTTGCAAAGAACTAGTCAGCGCTTGATGGCCAGTATATTAGATAAGGAATTCATTTTAGCTGGGTGGGTTCCATCCAAGAAGCATTATTGCAAAACTCTGTTGTGCTTTCTTCCCTCCCCTTGCCACATTAAAGCTAATAATATTTCTTGAAGCAAAGAGAAGGGTGTTTTTAATGGGACAGCCTCAACAGATGGGATTTGAATGGCTCCGGCTGATCTAATTACACTCCATCTTCTGCCGCAGTGCCATGGCATACCTCATAGCCTTAGATATTTCTTGTAAATTTTGTGCTTTTACAGCCCTAAGAAATGAAACAATAACATTAATTGGTTTGGAAAGCTGCCTACCCTACCAAGCTGCACTTATAAAAGTGGAAAAGAGACCTGGTTTTCCTTATTGGTAAAGGAACGGGTGCTTACATGAAAGTGGGGAGAATAACTTGAAGCAGCTTTCCCAAGCCAGATGTGTTGGTACGACAACTCCCATCATCCCTATAGCCAACATGGCCAATGAGGGTGGTGGCTGTTGGTGGGGGGAATAGCAGTTCAACATCCTGGAGGGGCCAACATTGTGGAAAGTTATGATAAATGTGTCAATTCTGCATTTATGGTGTGGCGGGGAACAGAACGGTAATGCATTACTTCACTTCTATAATTACAGCCTCCAATCCTACAAGTAGCAGAAGGCAGGTCCTGTTGAATCCATGAAAGGCCCACCTTGTCCAGCATCTTTTCTCGGGTGGCTTCAGGAAACCCACAAGTGGAGTATATAGGTAATGATGTTGTCTGTTAGTTTCTTGTCCTGCAACCTGGTATATTGCAAGAGTGGGCACATTCAATTTCAGAGAAGTCCTTGTAGATCACAATGCCATGGGGATGTGCAAAGGCAAAAAGGAAGGATCCAAAACATCAGCATATTTTAGCTTAAAGCTCTTGCTGCCAGAAGCTAGGAGAAGTTATTTCTACCTTTTGGAACAGGGGAAGGGACCTACGGTATCCAGAAACAGGGAAACTACCAACCAGTGGTGTCATGCAGAAGAGGGTTTGGTCAGACAGTGGCTTCCACATCATTGGCATGGCAAATCTTACCTTGGTTTTATTCCAGACTTGAAAGGAGTTGTCCAGGGAGCTGAACCATACTTCCCATGTAAGTCCAGTGCATTGGCTAGCTCTTTTAACATCTGGAATAAAGCCCAGAGTGAATTTACTGTATCACTATCATGGGAACCTCTGGCTGCCCCTGGACATCTGAGGAACCCAAAAGGCTGAAATGGAAGCTGGATTCAGCCCCAGGTCTTCTGGGTTGCCAACACAGTATACTGCCTTTGAACACAGAGACTTGATTGAGCTAACAAGTCTGATAGCTGTGAATGGACTTGCTGAGTGAATTTATCTATTGTTTCTAAAAAAATGTAAGCAGAGCCAGAGAAAATTTGAAGCCGGGGGGGGGGGGGACACACAGAAATTTTCAGTAAAACTAAAAAATGCAATATTGTCATCCTTTACAGATTTAAAGTCACTTTGCTACTTTAGGAAAATAGAATGCATGGTATATAACTCGGCTCAGCAAAAAATGACATTTTAAAAGTAAACTTTATTCAGAATATAATGTTGGAAGTGCAACAATACTTAGCAACAAAGAGTCAAGAATGCCTCAGAGCAGGCAATAGCATTAGGGTTAGATAGATTGAGTGACCTACAGTCTTCCCCGCTGGTCTACCTAACTACCTATCCTGCATTAGTAAAACAAAGAAAATTATCTTGTCTCCACTAGTTCTTGATAGAAAGAACCTAAGTACCTTGAAGGCATCAGATCCCATCTGGTCTTGGAAGCTAAGCAGGGTCAGGCCTGGTTAGTACTTGGATGGGAGACTGCCAATGAAAACCAGGTGCTGTGGGCTCTGTTTCAGAAGAAGGAACTGGCAAAACCACTTCTGAATATTCCTTGCCTAAGAAAACTTTGTGAAATGGGGTTGCTGTAAGTTGACAGGTGACTTGAAGGTAGATAGACACACACACACTTTGCTATAGCATCAGGCAGAAGTAATGCACACACTCTTATAAAAAAAACATAAAAAGGAAACCAAAATCTGAAATTGTAATGGTCTGATACTATCCATATTCTTCCTTCAAAATCTTCTTACAATTTTTTTAGAGATCATTTTGGGGCAGTAATTGTATCAACACCTTGTCTTAAACATTTCATTCATCATTCTAAAAGAAAATATCCTATAATCCGTTTTTTTCAAATTTTCCACCAAAACAAAGCTTTAGGAGAAAAAAGTGTAGATTTTTTTTCCCCTGAGTCCTCCTCTCCCCCAGCCTTCAAATCGCTAAGCAGAACACTGCTGAAACTGCAACCACAGAGCCAACCAGAGCTTGGAGAGGCTGTAAGACTATAACCCCCAGAATCCCCTAGCCAGTATGAAAGCTTAGAAGATTTTTGGATGACAATTCCCAGCATCCCCAAGCCAGTGCCCATGCTTGTTGGAGGATTGTGAGATCTGCAGTAGAAAACAACCCACAACCACCCCTTTCCCAAGCTCTGGTCCAATTTAGTGCAGGTCCTGCTTCCAGCTGCACATTAAACAGATGTGATTTCATGTGTTCGTTTGTTATTCTGAGTCTAATCTATGGGCTCTTTGTGTCCCTGCCAACAACGATTACTGACAGGCCAAAGGACCATCGAAAGTCTAAACTATTTCACCATTTTGACCCCCTCGGAACAGCTCCCTGAAAGAACGTCCATGGCTGAGGCCAGCAACCCTGCTGTTGGATCCAGCTAGTTCCATCTGGTGCCTCAGAGGCATTTTTAGGAGGCTGTTATGGATTTATAAGGATGATGTTGGCCGAGTGGGAATGCTGGGGAAGAGTACCCCCTTGCTACTGGGGGCAATCGCAGGATGGGGGCTTGTGTGCATAAAGGTTGATGACCCAATTATGCTTCCTAAGTAGAAGGCTGGGAGGGTTTTAATCAATGCCACTTTTTCTCACTGGATCTGGTGACCTTCTCTCACATATCTGCTAGCTGCTATCTTGGGTTAGCGGAGGAGGGAGGGAGAAAGAGAGAGAGGATGAATGGATGGGTGGGTGGATATTAGGAGAAGCGGACAGGACTAGGCATAGGGACAGACTGCAGTTCAAAGTTGAACTGGAGAAATTATTTTTCTTTGGACTATGGTTTCCTGAATGCCAAAATAAGCATAGCTGCTGGCTGGGGGATTCTGAGAGTTGTAGTCCAAGACAGTTACTGTTTTAAAGTCTGGCGAGCACAAGGGTTTCATCTTATTCTGCAAAAATTAATGGAATCCATGTGAGTTCTAGAGGCAAACTCTCATGTTTAAAGCTTCATCCTTTGCTCCTTGCTGTGGTTCAGTGCTGGGCAACCAACTTGCAGACCACAGACCCTGGTTTAAGTGTCATAGACTTTATCATGCTGGAGAGAAAGCAAGTGGTGTTTCAGGGTGGATAGTTCCTTAAAACCATCTGTACAGTGATCTACCTCTTCTTTTTTAATGCGCTGTGAATGTAGTTTTTCCTTTTTTTTTTTTCCGGGCTGTGAGGCCATGTTCTGGAATAGTTTCTTTCTGACATTTTGCCTGCATCTGTGGCTGGCATCCTCAGAGAAATGTAAGTGTAGCGATTGCCAACAGGAAGCGGAGGCTCTCATGGATTATCGGAAAACATGGCGACTCCCTAACATAACATGATGCACGTGTGTGCTTACTTCCATCTGATTATCAAACACATGGCTAACCCAGTGGCAGCAGTTGGCTTTCTGGTCTGCTCTTGGTTTTAGTCTGAACTTTAGGGAGCCATCCAAGGTGCTGAAACCTATCTCCCAAACATAGCAGAGATGCATTTTGTGCGAGATGGCTTATTAGCACCTTGCACTAGATGTCTTGAACATATTCTACTGGAGGGGGGGGGAAGCGAGATAGAAATGCTTTAATTCAGGGCTGGAACTCATGCTGCCCCCCCCCCAGATGTTGAACTGCATCTCCCAGTATTCCTCATCACTGGCTATGTTGGCTAGGGCTGCTGGGAGCTGTAGTCCAAGAACAGCTGGAGAGGCACTATGATTTCCTCCTCTCTTTAAATGAATGAATATAAGGATAGTTTCTCATACCTTGATAGGAGATGTTCATGTTCTCAGTCTAGGATTGTTTTATTTACTGCATTTGTATCATTGCCTTTCTTCTGTGGAACTTAAGGGGTCTTACAGAACTCTTTCCATTCTTATTTTACCTTCACAACAGCACTGTGAGGTCTCTCTCTCTCTGGCTTTTCTTCGCAAATGAAGATTCAGGAAGGACTCATCCCGCGCTTTCTGCAAGCGCGCTGATGACTAAAAAGGCCAATCCAAGATAAACAAGTCCAGTTGCAAAAAGCACAGCAGAAGGTCTCCTTGGGTGATGTTTTTGGGTTGTGATTCTTTCTGCGTTGTCGTTACTCTTCAAGACTTGTTTGGCGTGAGTTCTCAAATAAGGCTGCAGCATTGTGGATAGTGCGTCTCTATGCCTCCCGATGTGAGGCCAGGGCAGACCACTGTTGGTGATCAATTTGGCCAAGCCTGAGATGTTGTTTCAGGGAGTCCTTGTATCGCTTTTTTGGAGCGCCCCTCTTACGCTGACCCGTGGCGAGTTCACCGTAGAGTAGTATTTTTGGGAGGCGATGGTCCTCCATCCTAGAAACGTGCCCTGCCCAGCACAGCTGTGTTCTCAATATCATGGCCTCAATGCTGGTGATCCCTGCTTGCTCAAGGACAGCAAGATTCGTCACATAGTCAGTCCAGTGTATATTTAGGATTGTGCGTAGACAGCGTAGTCTGAAAGACAGTGGCTGGCCCTAGGTTATGATGTACATCTTCAGAAGTGTTTGAAGCTGGGGCTCTCCACTTTTGACCTGACTCCCTTGCCACTGTGCTGAGTTGCCTCTCAATCAGGACCCAGCTTTTCTAGTCATAGCCAAGCAACTGCAGACAGTTGCTGTGCATTTGGGGACAGTGGTGTGGGCAAAGATGTTACCACTACGAGACATGCACTTCTTATGATTCTTCCATGCTCATATGCTTCTCCTGAGGTGAAACAGAGGTACAACCAATCCACGTTCTTTCCTCTGCTATTCTTTTTCTGTAGTCATCCTTCGCACTCAATACAAGTGGGTGCAGACATCAAACCAAATAACCTCAGGGGAAAGTGACACGCTGTGGGGAACAGAAGAGATTGCTCTTGATGGCAAGCAGCACTTTGGTCACAAAAAGTTTGCTTTCTAGCTCAGTTGAGGAGTCTCTCACTGGCACAGCTATATGGCAGGTGTCAGCAACAGTAAATGGTGGGGGAACACATGGGCCTCAGAGCTCCAAGTGACACCATCACAATTTTCAGCTGCACCTCCATTGTCAAGCCAGTTTGGTGATGCAGAAGCAAAATGTTAACGGTGCATTCTAATCTCCCCTCGTTACTCCATCAAGCTCCTCCAATCCCTTGCAGTGCATTTGGCATCTCTCTCTATCGATTTGGAGCCTATTAAACTCTTTTTGACTCAGCTCTTTAAAAAAAATTTTTTTTTTTTTAAAAAAGAGGACGTTGCCACCCTCCCAACTGATTTGTTTCTCCCCCACACTTGACAGTGATGTGCTGTGAAACCACATCTTGTGAGCAAAAGTCTGCCGGCCTCCTTGACAACTGACATGATGGAGAAAATGGCCGTGTCACCTCTCATCAGAGGAAATTGCTTTCAACTGAATGTAAAAATGGGGAGGGGGAGCAGAAACAGAATCTGTTCTGGGTGGTCCTGAACATGCCATGATTCACCTGGCATCTGGCTACCGGAGGGTGAATGAGCGTACTCCGTGCGTCAGCGGCAATCTGCAGTTGGAGAAGGTTTCTTGGTGGGTTCTTTTGGGCAGGATATGCTTCTAATTTCGTCTTAACAAGAGGCTGCCAAAAGCAAAATTTTCTTCTTCCAACTTCCCCAGACAGGGTTGGTTTTGACTAGTTTACGTGAATCATAGAAGCAAAGCATTAGAAGAGATGTCAAAGTCTCTTCAGGCACAAGCTGTTTACTGGGTGAGTACACTATCCAAAGTGTGCTTTCTTACCGCTTCTGGTGCTTTCTAGTCAAAAGATGCAAGTGATGACCTGAGGTGTGGGATGAGAAGATGGCTAGGCTCTGAATTTTTGCATGGGAAGCAGGTGGAGTGGTCTTATGCTCATCTATCCTAGCATCAGTCCCTCCTCAAAATATGTTCTATCCACCAAGGTCCAACTGGTAGCTTCCATTACGTACAAACTGAAACATGGCCAGAGAAGGGCAACCAAAATGGTTAAAGGTGTGGAAGCCATGATGCCCTATGAGGAGTGGCTTAGGGAGCTGGGCATGTTTAGCCTGGAGAAGAGAAGGTTAAGAGAGGACACGATAGCCATGCTTAAATACTTGAAAGGGATGTCATATTGAGGATGGAACAAGCTTGTTTTCTGCTGCTCCAGAGACTAGTACATGGAACAATGGATTCAAACTATAGGAAAAGAGATTCCACCTAAACATTAGGAAGAACTTCCTGATGATAAGAGCTGTTTGACAGTGGAACGCACTGCCTTGGAATGTGGTGAAGTCTCCTTCTTTGGAGGTTTTTAAACAGAGGCTGGATGGCCATCTGTCAGGAGTGCTTTGATTGTGTATTCCTGCATGGCAGGGGGTTGGACCAGATGGCCCTTGTGATCTCTTCCGACTCTATGTTTCTATGATTCTAATGACTAAACTTTGGGTTTTATAGCCAGACTTTAAAGGACCTATTCTATTAGGGGAGATTGAGTTCACCACCTTGGATAACTTTCTTAAAGTCTAGAAGGAAACCCAGTATGCATTCACTACACCAATGACATTGGCATCTTCTGGCCAGTCCTGATCCTTTTTCCTCACTAAAGTCACAAGGGGACTAGTGACATAACATTTCACACAGTTTTTACAATGTTTCTCAGACCAGAGCTTGGAAGCAGCCATTTATTAGAACAATATGTTGGTGTTGGTCTTAGTCAAGGTTTGCATTTCTTCTTGTTGTATGCCTTCAAGTCATTTTCAACTTATGGCAAGCCTAAGGCAACCTTATTATGTGTGGGGGTTTTGGGGCAAACTTTGCTCTGAAGGGATTTACCTTTGCCTTTCTCTGAGGCTCAGAGACTGTGAGTTGCTCATGGTCACTCAGTGGGTTTCCATGGTTGAGTGGGGATTCAAACCTTGGGCCTAGTCCAACACTCAAACCAATACACCATCCTGGCTCTCAAATTTTGCATTAGCTCTTGTTAATTACTGTTTGTAAATTTGTTGAAGAAGTTGTCAACATACAGACATGTCCTTACTTGGCTGGCATCCTGTTAGTGACATACACAGGTGTAACATTTGGGATCATGGAGGATGGATGAATTCAGCACCTTTGGCTTCTCCAACTCCCTTGGCATCTTGCAGACACCTGCAGGAACAGATCCAGCTGGCTCCCTTGCCAAATTGATTACTGCGCTTGAGTGATCTTTCACATTCCCAATAGACGAATGGTCTTTAGAGTAGACTGATAGGATTTACCTGTGTGTTGACATACACTTCTACAAATGATTCAATGGGTCTACTCTACTCTACTCTAACTAATAGGATTCAGGTTCCTGATAGCTCATAACACACACACACCACTGTATACAGGTACCCCCCACCCCATATGAACTCAACCAGTACCTGCAGTTTCAATTATCCATTGTCAGAAAAATATGGTCTCTAAGCATTTCCTAGGTCCCCCAGTTACCAAAGAGTCACACTGGAGATGCCTAGAGAGGCATCCTCTCTAGGCATTTCCTCGGTCCATCACTGCAACTCTATGGTAACTTCCACTGGGTGGTACTGTAGAATTGTGCTGGAGATGCCTAGAGAGGTGGCCTCTCTAGGCATTTCCTAGGTCCTCCAGCATGAGTTTGCTCTTACCCAGTTTCAAGTATTCACAGAAAGCCTAGGAACGTATCCCCTGTGGATACAGCATGGGGCCTGTACTACACTGAAATCTCATATAATGAAACATATTAGAATGTTTGAACTAAATTCATATTAATAAATAAAATAGGTTACAATTGTTCTCCCAGATATCTTCCGAAGTCCTACCAAGAAGCTCATATCCTTTCAGGTGATAAGGTTAAAATCTCCCTGCCTCTCAAGCAATGGGTGAAGAGTGAGCTATGCAAGGTTTAGCTTTGGACATGCCTCTAGGATCCTAATTATGAAAAGCTAGACAAGCTCACTTACTGCAAAGTTCAGATCATCGTTTTCATGGCACGAGTTATTTTCAGCACAAGAGAGAGGGAACAGTCTTTCTTCCGTAAATGAGATCTTCGCAAAGGCACAAAATTCCCAGTGGGAGATGTTTAATTTCAACTAGTTTCCCCTCCCTGCCTTCTCCCGCCCAGCTTCCTTTTAACAAACTGAAACAAGTCAAATTGAGGCTTGATCATGAAATTGTTACGTTCGACTTTGTTTCATTTCAAAGTGACGCACCATGTCAAAATAGCATATTTCATTCCAAAATGTTGATTGGAAAACACCACTTTCCTCCTTTTGTGCCAGAATGCTGACAAATCTCATTTAGCAAAAGAAAAGTTACCATTTTCTTTTCAACATGGATATTTTGAATATTTTATGCAATATTTTATACCGGAGTGTTAATGCAAAACAGTCTTTTTCATTCCTAAAAAAGAAATCTTGTTTTTCTTCCTTCTTTTGTTACCTTTTTATGAGGAGCAGATGAAGGGAATTCTCCATTTCCCCTTGATCAGAACGTTTTGGCAAAGTTTGTTTTGTCCAATAGCATTTATTTCTTGTTACTGACAAAGATCAACAAGAAGTTTCAACTCCACATGTGTGAATAGAATTAAGGATTAACTCTTTTCTGGACAAGACCCAATCCTTTGTCAGACTGTTACCCAAATTGTTGAGGTCTGTGGAATTTCCACACTTGTCTGAATCATGATTTGGGTAAATTAATTAATTAGCTCAAATTGGCACGTAAGAGGTTGGGCAACTGTGAGATCTTTGACCTGTGCACACTAGTACTCACTGAATGGACTTTAGCCCCAAACAAAATAAACTAAAGAAAATGGAAAATGGTCTTGACAGCATTTGCACCAACACTCAGGCTTTAAGCATGCACACAAGACTATTGAATTAAGTAGGAAGTGTTTGGATCGAGTAACAGAGTAAGGGGATGATAGGTTATACTATACCAATCCAAAGAACAGAGAAGTCTCAAGAATTGCATTTGGAGGGTCAAGCAGCGAACAAACACAAAGGAGGGGGTAGGAAGGAGGATTGGTGTCACAGACTAGCATGGAGATGGGAGGAAAGGGATCTGAGCACACTGAGGTGGCGTTTTGGGGTGATATTTATAGTCGATATTTCCCCTGGAGGCGTGATTTGAGAGGAAGACAATGTTTGCCAGAGATTCCCAGAGTTAAACAATGGATTGTTGAAGGAAGGACTATTTTAGGACTGATGGGTGAAAGGCAGCCTTCTATTGTTTTGGAGTTCTGTGAGAGGAAAACCAGCATCTCACATGGCCAACTACCTTTGATGTTGCTTACAGAGGTGCCCAGGGAGAATTGGCCACCATCACCCGGACTTTAACAGTCTTCTGGGGCCTCTGCATTATCCTGACCTGGGGGTGTGACTTTTTGAGGAATTTAGAAGGCTCTTCCTTAAGTTGGACGTGCCCTTACCTTACTTGAACTTCTCTCTCTCTCTCTCTGTATACTTGAAAGACACTTGTCGACTTATGGTGACCCCATGATTTTCATTGTGCTTTCTTAGGCAAAGAATACCAAGAGGGGGTTTCCCATGGCCTTCCTCTGAAATATAGCCTGCAGCCCCTGATACTCCATCCAGTACTAACCAGGCCTTTGCTCCTTGGTAAATACCTTGTGTATCACAAAGGCATTGGCCTGATAGATTTTCCTTGTTTTTTTTCTGGGCTGGAAGAAACCCTAAAAGTAAACAAAATTTGGCTCCCAGTTTTGAAATACAATAGAATCAAAACTCAACACTTACAAAGGAATTCCACCCAGGGACAAGGGGAGTTCCAGCAGATAATGGCCCATCAACAAACCATTAGCCAAAGAGACACTAACGAGCCTTGCATTTCTATACCCCGAAACTAACCATTCAATTACACAAATTTACATATACTCCCCAAAAGGGGTTCACAGCATATAAACTCCACACACACCCCTACCCAGCCATTCTCTGAAGATGCCAGCCACAGATCCAAGCAAAACATCAGAAAGAAACTATTCCAGAACATGGCCTCACAGCCCAGAAAAAAACCCAAGGAAAATCTATGGATGTTGGCCGTGATAGCCTTTGACTTTGCATTGGCCTGAATTGTCTGGGCAAACTTCCTGGAACAATTGTTGAATGTTGAGGTGACACATAAGTAACTCTTATTGATTCAATAGGCCTGCTCTCCTTGGGATGAACAATAGGATCCAGGCCTCTATTGAAATAAAAAATAATAGCTGATCATGTGTATCTTGTTCTGCTGGTTTTGAGAAACAGAAAAACAAGCTTGTGGAAGATTGTGATACGTTGCGTGAATCCCTTGGGTGAGGAAAGGGAGGGACAGTAGCAGTTGGCATTATTATCTATAATGGGAATTGTGAGCACATGCACACAGAGAGAGAGAGAGAGAGAGAAAGAAAGAGAGAGAATGCACACTCACTCACTAATCTCTGGAGAGAACGGAGGCTTCTGTATGCAGACACAATGAAGGGGCTCAGAAGGAGATAATGATCATCAGGGTCCCTTCATGACAACTTGAAGCAGCTCAGTGGAAACTAAGCTAAGCTGAATGTGTTTACAATGCATACAGATATCACTGAGCATCCAGTGCTTGTATTCCTGTGCCCTTAATTTTCTCTCTCCTCCTTTGCTGATCCATGCTGTGCATGGGCAAAACTTCACGGATAATG
This sequence comes from Gambelia wislizenii, assembly GCA_030847615.1. Classification (NCBI taxonomy): domain Eukaryota; kingdom Metazoa; phylum Chordata; class Lepidosauria; order Squamata; family Crotaphytidae; genus Gambelia; species Gambelia wislizenii. The sequence continues at coordinate 41,403,174 of JAUMIR010000007.1, forward strand.
CAACCATGTTCACCACCAATTCCTGCTGCTCCTGGGGGGTTGGCTTGCTAAACATGCTTGTGCACATGCAGGCGCTCAGATGCACACCCTGACAATTCACTCTCAGGGACAATTAAAGAAACTTTAGCATGCCTCATCGACAAGTTAGGGGTTCCTGTGCCATAAAGTGGATATTGCTTCTCCAAGCAGGCCATGGCAAGACTGATAAGTATGGGGCACCCAGCTGTCAGAGATGGCAGGGAAATTAGCTCCTTGGAAATTCAAATTGACCAGCCAGTCTGTTATTTGCAAGGAAAGTGTTCTAATTCTAGGTGGGAAATTGCAAACTCCTTTGAATGCAACAATCTGGCAGACTTTAATTGCTGTGCATTGACTGCTTCATTTTCGACTGTTCAGACACTGAAAGACTGGAGAACCAGAGGCAGATTACACTGCCAAAAAACCATCTGCATCATAGCTTCAGCCCCCATGAATTGGATGAGACTGCCATTGCCATGGGCAGTCTTTGTAGGTGCAGGGCCTCCAGGAGTGGGTTTGCACCCTGGCAGTTCTCTCATTTCCTCAAGGTCCTACAGGTCTTGGTGGGGTGGAGGATAAACATACAGTCACTGCAATGCACAACCAGCACTCTCTCCCCCTCCTCCGCCACCTGCCTCACTTCACTGTTTGACACACAAAAAGGTTCTGGCTCCCTTCTGTGTCACATGTCCCTTGCCAGCCAATGAGGGCCAGCCAGATGTTTGGGGGCTGCTCTCAGAGGCAGCAGAATTGGTGAAGAATTGGGAGGGTTGCTTGATGTAGGGATGGAGGCAATGGTGGAGAAAGAGGAGGTCCTCTCCTACTGCAAGCAGTGGATGCCACAATGGGCCAATTGCCTCCACATCTCTATTTTCAGCTGCTACTGAAGTCACGAGTCTTGCATTTTACCTCTGGCTTCTCCAACACCACCCACCTGCCTGCACCCTAATTCCCTTCCTCTCATTTTCTGGTGCAACTATGTCCCTTTGCTCACCTGTGGCTTCCTTTCCCTCACTTGGGACCCAGTGCTGCCCTTTCCTGCCCCAAGAGCAGACCAGCTAAATATATTTAGTCTTGCAATACAGAATGTGGCACTATATATCATTATTATTTCCTTTGAAATTCATCCATTTTACAGTGGAGGTTGGGAAACAATCAACAAACTATGAGGCTACAGGGAAAGACAAAATCATGGGCAGTGTAGTGGAGTCCTATTCGCCTTCTGGAACATCAGGCCTCAGTAATTTGTATTGGTTACCCTCCCTTATCCATCCTGTGTAGACAAGGTATGCAAATCCAAATTCAGTTAGACCAGGGGTGGGAAAAGTGTGACCCTGGAGCTGCAAGTTCCCCCCTCCCCACAATAGCTGTTTTTGCAGCCCTTGATTCCACCAAAATCCACAGGCCAGTTTTTCTGGCTCAGAAAATTTTCTCTCATGGAATCCTCCAGAAGTGGTAGTTCACCATTTTTAATAGGTTGCAAGGACACCCTGTTGTATTTACCATATTTACTTATTTTTCATAACCAGAAGTAGACTTCTGATCATTTCTATTTGTAGTTTTTGCTTTATTCTGCATTTTTTTTTGAAAGACCAGAAAACTGGCCCTCAGACCTGGTGCAATTGCCCACCCTTGTGTTAGACTTGTTGGTTGGTTGGTTTTATTTCACAGCTGCTGGACCTCTGGACACGATTGACTGAGAAGTCTCAATGCCCCTCCTTAAACTACACGTTCCCTAAACTACACATTCAGTAGGATGGAACCAAGGCAGTTAAAGTAGAATCATACTGGTATAATTAGATAGTATGAAAGGGCTCCAGGTCTGCTCCAGATATGCTGGAGCCGTAGTGCAACAGATCTGGTGAAGATAGCATTAGGCTGCTCTGGTCTGGAGCTCAGCTATGTTGAGAGCCCTGGGTCCTTGCCCTGCCATCTCCTGACCAGAGCTTAGAAATGTTCCTTTTGGATAACAGATTACCAGAATCCTCTGGTGACCAAGACAACTGGTGATTTCTGGGTGCTGTAGTCCAGAAAGGTAATTTTTCCCATACTCTGCCTCTGACAGGGAACCAGCAGAGCTTGGCAAAAATGAGTCATGCAGAGTCTCTACAGATGATTTTGCTTCACAGGTCACAAGGATTATTACCGGAGGAAACATTTATGTGTTGGATCAGAAAAATGCCAACTTGTTACATCTCAGTGGGCATTCATTGCATTTTACTCAGAAATGTCCCCCCCCCCCCATCCTTTTCACTTCCCTCACATTTGTTCCATATTGCTCAGAGCTTCTTTGACGTACAGTCTGGGCAGGGGGGAGAGAAACGTTTTTCATTTTTAATAGTTCTGCTGGGGATACACCTAAAAGGCAAATTGTATGTTTTTTCAAAGAAGGGCTTTTAAAAAACAACAGCAGCAGCCTTTTCTGAGGAGAATTATGGGAGTTATGAAGGTGGTAATACTGGGGGGAGAGGGGAGGCAAAACTGAAGGAGACAGGCTGGAAGGACTAGCTAGTCTCAAAGGAAGAAGAATAAGGAGATGCTACCCTTCCCCATCTGAAATATGTAATAGGCTTCTGGGGAAAAGCAGAAGGACAACTCTTCTCCTTACCCCCATTAGTACAAGACAAGAAGAAATGGGCTCAGTTGTCGTGGGTGTAGACTCCAAGAGGGGAGCCAGTATGGTGCAGTAGTTTTTGTTCTGGACTAGGAGTTCAGAAGACCAGGGTTTGAATTCCCCTTCAGCCATGGACATCCACCTTTGGGTGACCTTGCGCAAGTCATACTTTCTTAGCCTAAAGACTTTATCAGATTGGCATCTAAAAATGCTGTAATTCCACAAATGAGGAAAGTGGAAACTAAGGAGATTTTCAGACGGGGAAATTATTCCCCTGGGAGGTTGGGACAGAATTATTTCTGTCCCGGAAGCAGCGCCACGGTTCACACGCGCACTTCCCTCTCCCGATATTCCGTCATCCTCACGCTGTCCTTTTTCTAGTTCTTTTTATTAACGATGAACTGTCATTAATAAAATATGACGGAAGGAACCAGCAGGGAACTAGAAAAAGGACAGCGTGAGGATGGAATATCGGGAGAGGGAAGTGGGCGTGCGAATGGCAGCGCTGCTTCCGGGACAGAAATAATTCTGTCCCGATCTCTCCAGGGAATAATTTCCCAATCTGAAAATATCCATAGTGGCATTATTACACTTTTAATTGCACATCACTGTACTCGTGCAAAAGAACTGCCATGGAATTATCACATGACTAGCACTAGCACTTTAGGAACAAGACTTTACTTCCATGATGTAGCAAGCACACTTAAAAGCATGCAAAAGATGCAAGTGCACTTAATTTGCAAATAAATGTACACAAACACTTAAAAAAAAACCTTAAAACATACAAGCAAACAGGGACAGATCATAAAAAGAGCATCCTGTGGATTGTTTTCATGTTCTCACCTGGATATTTTCTCACCAAGAACGGGGAGAGGGGAAAGATGACCACCCATTCACACTCTAATCTCATGATTACAGTGTGACATGTTTTTGCACACTCTTCAATACTGTGAAAAAAATCAATATTGAGAGCTATTGACAGCTTGTCCCATCAATTAAAAGCGATACCTTATTCGCAGCTGGAGCACAGTTTGACTATGCAAACATGACAATATCATGCAATAGCGGGTCCTGCTTGCTTGACCGTAATGTCATAATTGTAATGTGTAGTGGGAATAATTTACGAATATACTTTCCTAAGTTATGAGATGTAAAAATGGTATTGATGTGATTACATACATCGAAAGAGGAAAGTGTATGTTTGTATGTTTATAAAAACGGTAAATAAATAAATAAATAAATAAATAAATATTTTTTTAAAAAAGAGTGACCTAGGAATCTTTTTTTAAAAAAATTGTGGACATTTATTGCCTGACACAATGAACGTTTACCCAGGAGTAAGCCACGCTGACTCCAGCAGGGCTTGAGCCAAAGTACATGTGCCTAGGGTTGCAGCCTTAGCAAATCCAGGTTGCTTCTGTGATAACCTTGAAGGTGCGGATGAGGGGTTGGGAACTGCACCTGGCTCCTGGAACCATTTTTATGCCCGCTGCCCAGTACCTCCACTGGGCCACTGTGGTTCTCCAGAGCCAGAATTCACTTCCAGCTTCAGGTATGGCCAATTCCCAGCTAGTTTTGAGAGTTGTGGGAAGCAAAACTGCCATTTTGGGAAGGGGTGGCTTTGTACTCTTTGTGGGTATTTAGGAGTGAAAATATAGGTCTGGAAGCTTTGGGGTTGTTCTGCGGAGCTTAGGGTTTGCAAAAAAAAAATTGCAGGCTTTACTTTGTCGATCCTGGTGTAGAGGAAAAGCTGCATTACTTTTCTTGCTGCCGGCTAGCTTAGTCTTACAAAGAGCAAATGCAGCTATCCCCATTCTTCTCCCTCCACCCAGAAAGGAGCTTCTCAATATCAGATTTGGGTCAAACAATAAATTTGGCATTAACACACATAAAATAAAACTGGCTGTAGCTGTTCCCTACAGAATTTGCCGCATGCCAGACCGGATGGAAAGGTAATTTATCCTAGAAATAACGACTTTACGTAGAGCCATTTGGTCAAGATCCAAATTCAGGGTAGAGTACATTTTGGACTGGGAACAAATGCAGGAAAGAACATTGAGGCATTTTAAGCAGGGACAGGACATTTGAAAGAGCCGGGGAAAAGTATTCTCGCTCAATGTCGCCCTAAATTAGGCCATAAAAAGTAAGTGCTTTTAAAAAGCCATTTTGAGCAGTGGGGGGAGGGGGGTGGATTTGTCAAAGCCTGCCTGTGATTTAGGGCATCAGTCTGGCCTTGAGGATCCAGGAATGAGAACAGATGAAGTGAAGGGGTGGGGGCACACTCACTCACAAGATTTCACCAGTGAAATTGGGGACACACTTATAACATCTACTCCCTGTGTCAAAGGTAACTTCTTAAGCCTTCATGCCATTTTCAAGGATCTGCATCACCAGCTGTAAGTAAGGTATAGCTAAGTCATTTCCAACTGCCTCTCCATCCTAGGGTTACCAGGTCAGGCTCTGAGTTTTTAGGGCCCATACTTAAAACTGAATGATGGCTCCTTGCATACCCTACAGCATTTCACAGATGACATTTAGAACATGTGTGGCCAAGAAGCATCAGCGTATGGTCAAGGTGGCCCAAGTTAATAATGAGGAAAAACACACAAGCCAGGAAAGGCTGCAGCAGTTTGCTTTTGCCTGAGCCTACTGGGAAGGGTAAGATTCTGCCTCTCTCCTCTACCACCGGCTGAGTCAATGGGGTGCAAATGACTTTTGTACTTTGAAATCAATTTGTGGCAACTGAAGTATGCTGAGGACAAAGGGGAAGGAAGGAAGGAAGAAACTGAGACATTTAAAAGGAGCTTAAAATGGAAGTTTTTTAAGCAGTTGCACAGTGTATACTAGTCAAATTAAAAAAAAATTCCACCAAGTCTAGGTAATGAGGAAATGCATACGCAAACACTTTTCAAGGCAGTGCTATCACCTTGAGATTCCTCCCCCTCATCCTGAGGGTCAGAGAAGAGGGGGCAAAGTCCTGAGAGTTATGGCCAAGCCCTAAGTTCTGGGAACCCAGCCGTTCTAGTTGGAACTAACAGTAGGAATTTAGGAGTAAGATTCCTAAAAATAGAGCTTTTATTCTTGGCTAGCCTAAGGCAAGCACCCTACAATAAGAAGTGACAAAAGACATTCGGTAGCTAGTAATAGTCTGTTGATGCATTTGAGTGAGAAATAGGATGATCCAAGAAGGCATCAGGGAATGGTTGAAGATGGCCAAGATCCTACACTGAAAGATGTATTGAAAAGTTTTAAAAGGGTGGAACTATGTGTCTCCCGGCTGCTCTCCTCTTCTTCCCAGCCCCAGCCATGTAGTGGCCAGTGGAAAACAGGGGGTGACTATGAAGCTGGCTATGTGACTATACCCAGATGTACAATGACAACATCATCTTCCAGGATCTCTGGAGGATGCCTAGGAAGTGCTGGGAGATGCCTTCATCATAGTGCATCTGGCTACAGTCACATAGCCAGATGCTTCTCAGCTGTCCCCCATTCTCCCCATGGCCACAGAGGGGAGAGGAGCACAATAGGAAGGTGAGCTGTCAGAGAATTTCTGTCATTTGCACAAGGGAGGAAGAGAATTCCAACCTCAGCAATGACTTGGAAAAAAGAAATATGCAGGTGTAAGATGGACTTGTGTTTGTGCATGTGCCTTCAAGTCACCTGTCGACATATGGCGATCCCATGAATTTCAAAGGGTTTTCTTAGGCAAGGAATCTTCAGAGGTGCTTTTCCAGTTCCTTCCTCTGAAATAGCACCCACAGCACCTGGGATTTGTTGGTGGTCTCCCATACAAGTACTAACCAGGACTGACCCTGTTCCAAGACCAGATGGGATCTGTTGCCTTTAGAGTATTTAGGCTGCTAAGATAGACTTACACCTGTGTATATCACTAATAGTAGTGGTTTGAGTGTTGGACTATGACTCTGGAGACCACCAAGGTTTAAATCCCTACTCAGCCATTGAAACAGGATGCCAGTCCATAATCATATTCAAAATTTGAAATCCCATGTAAAATAAATTTAGCCAGTCTACCAGGGGCTCAAAACTGCTGCCAGGAAAGAAAGCAGCAGTTGCTGCTGCAGTTGCCAAGTGAAGTGGTCTGATCATGGTAGTGGGTTGGCCTTCCACTTCCAGCCAAGTCAGGATCCAGGCTGGTCCAGGCTCTGGAGACACCCCCCCCCATTTCCCTCACCTGCTTAGTACACCAAACATCCCCCTTCCCCTCCCCCTACCCTGTCTGCCCACCCACCCACCTGCCTTGCTTGCTTCTGTGAACACCGTGGACACTGGAAAGCTCTCCAGGTGCCAGGTCTTTGGCATTTTTCCCCACCCACAGGAATTCATGGGGAGGGAGGGAAGTGAATGGGAGAAGAGCCCCTCCTTTGGATCTCCATGCTCAGCAGAGAGCCCCTTTCCCCCTCTGCCCCAAACCACCACCTCATCCCAGAGGGACTCCCTTGACCCACTGGCTGCCCTGTTCTCACCCACTAGTGCCCTCCACCCATCAATCGGGACTGCTCATGATGAACAGATGGGGGGCTCACCAGGGCCTAAATCTTCCCTTGATGACCCTCTTGAGAGCCAGTGGTTTGCTTGGATACTGAAACCATTCCCCACTCCTTACTTAATTGGAGAGTGGGGTGAATTGCTCCTGTCGTTTTTCCTACCACCACCCTGGAGAGGCAGCTGGAGAAAGCTTTGCATATAAATAAAAAATACCTCTATAAAACATCCCCAGAGAAGTCACAGAGGCACAGATCTGGGCTAGTTTGAACCTCTTAGACTCCTGCCCTTAAACCGCCTGCTTATCCTGAGAGGGAATGGATGCGAAAAAGCCATGCAGAGGAAGAAGAAGCGAGACAGAGGACCATTCCCTTGTGATGCAGGTGAGCCACCTGACTGGCTCTTTGGGCTGATGGGTTTTTATCCTTTTTCCACACACACACACACACAATGAGGAAAAAGGAAGCAACCTTGGTGTATTAGTATTTGTGATCATGATAGCGTGGGATGATTCGTGTTATCCGCAGCAACGTCTAATCCCTTATTGAATCCTGCTAAGCTCTTTGGGTGCAATGCTATCTGGTGCCAAAGAGCAGCTCACGGCTGGCCATTACTAAAGGCAATCACAGAGGCGGCGGCCTCATGGCCTATGGATGTCGTCAAAGGCCCTGTCTGTAACCTAATGTCATATCTCCTGTTTTCCCCACAGGAAATCCAAAGCCGGAGAAATGTATTCTTCCATCCTGCCTATGCTCACGTACCTACATCAGTTTTTCCCCAGTGGTATATGCATTGCATTTTTAAGCAAGCATACAAACAAATGAAAAAGAAACGCACAAAAAAAAGGCCTAACTTGTAGTGCCAATACTCCCTAGGAATATTTTGTTGCTCACTGAAATGCTGCTATCTGTAGCCCTTGAAGCTTGCTGCTCAAAGCATCCGTCAACACAGAGGTCTCTGGGCTCGCAGTTCTAGCCTCAGGCAGTTCTTGGTATGGTATGGAAACAGAAGGAGCTAGAAACACCTAATGAATGCGGTGTAAAGAGAGAGGCGGAGAATTGCATCCAGTGTGTTAGATGGGAATTATCTGCATGTTGACTCATTACTCAAGAGTAGATTCAGTAGGTTTACTCTAATTAGGACTAACCAACAATATTCTGACCTAAGTCTCAGGATAGAGAAAAAAGGTTTATTTCTCAAACTAGCCTGATGCAAAATAACCAAGAAATAATTGTACTCCCTTCATCAGAGGCTGGTAAAAAAAAAAAATATTAAAGGAGGGTGTGGAATACATTTTTTCTTATTTGCTGTGAAGTCAGTTTTAACATATGACAACCCTATGAAATGGAGATCATCAACAGCCCCGTTCACCAGCAGCCCTGTTCAGGTCTTGCAAACTCAGGGCAGCCATTGCTTCCTTGATGGAGTCAAGATGAGGACACGGAGCCATGGACTCAAACTACAGGAAAAGAGATTCCACCTAAACATTAGGAAGAACTTCCTGACAGAAAGAGCTGTTCAGCAGTGGAATGCACAGCCTGGGAGTGTGGTGGAGTCTCCTTCTTTGGGGGTTTTTAAACAGAGGTTGGATGGCCGTCTGTCAGGAATGCTTTGATTGTGTCTTCCTGCATGGCAGAATGGGGTTGGACTGGATGGCCCTTGGGGTCTCTTCCAACTTTATGATTCTACCTGTGTTGTGGTCTTCTTTTTTCCCCTACTGCCTTCCACTTCATCTAGCATTATCATCTTTTCTAGTGAGACATGTCATTTTATCATATGTCCAAAGCACAATAACCTCAGTTGAGTCATGTTGGCTTTTAGGGAGAGTTCAGGCTTGATTTGCTTTGAGACGCATTCATTTGTCTATTTAGAAGTCCATGGCATCCCTAAAACTCTCCTCCAGCACCAAATTTCAAATGAGTTGATTCTCTTCCTGTCAGTTTTCTTCACAGTCCAGCTTTCACACCTATACAAAGAAACTGGTAACTCTGTGGGCTGGGTGGACCTGACTTTGTTATTCAATGAACCAAGTTTACACTTGAGGATTTTGTCTAGTTCTTTCATAGTTGCCCTCCTATGTTTTAGTGGCATTAATAATTATAAGCAAGGCATGGCCTGAGGAAATAGAAGAAAAATGTATATTTCCGTCTCTTTTGACTGACCCTAAAGAAGGACACAGAATCATTTCTTGGCCTAAATGCACTGGTCTAATTTGAGAAATAGGACAATTTTTTAAAACACCCTGAGACTCAGGCTGGAATCCTGATGGTTTAAGTTTTTTGGAGGAGACCTAAGGCTCCATCTCCAATACCTCCATCTGCAACAACTCCCTGCCCATACCACCTACCTTGCTACTGGCTAGGCATTCCCTGCAGCCATTTAGTGTTTGTGTTGGGGTAGGGGGGAGGAGATGGTGAAGCAGCATCTAGATGTGTTCCTGCACCTAGACTCATGAAGATAACATCATCCTCCTGGACCTCGCAAGGTGGGGACCTTGAGGACCTCCAAAAGGTCCAGGAATATGCCTTCTTCATTTCTCTACTTGCAGGGAGGCAGTCAGACATTGCCTGGCCACCCCAACCCTATCCTGGCCACTAAATGGCCCCCTAACCAGCAAGAAGGTAAGTAACATTTCCAGGGAGAAGGATAGGGGTGCAACCAGACCTGTGGAGCTTTATGCTCCTCCACGTTTGAAGCATGATCTCATCCTTGGCTTCTCTTTTACATCTGATGAAGTATGACCAAAACTCAGTCTCCCTTAACCTGGTGTCATTCCTCCCCAATGTGCTAGACTCCCATAATCCCACAGCCAGCAGCAGGATTATAGGAGTTCTAGTCCACCACATCTGGAAGAGACCATGTTGAGGGAGGCTGCAAAATGTAACCCCTTTGCCAGATCTGTAGGAGCAACGTGTGTCAATGATTACTTGCACACCCTGGTCTTCTCCAGTTAGAGTTGAGAAATTGGTAAAAAACTAGGGAAATGGTGGAGGTTGGAAGAGTGTGCCTGAAGACTACCTGCTCATCACAGAATAATCCTGGCTTGTACAGTACTGGAGAGGAGATAAAAAGGGAAGACTAAGTGGACTTGATGGAAGTCCATAAAACCCAATGATCTGACAGCTATCCAACTGCAATATTGTTTTTGCTCCATAAACTCCACATAAGCTCTGATCACTTACTCAGAAATGAACGTTCTTGCACATAGTTAGTCTGAAAAGAATTTTTTTAAAAATAAATAAATAAAATAAATGATCACATTGTTGCACACTGGAAGCTTACAGATGGTGCATAGATTATCACTTCTGAAACAGGAGATGCTTGCCTGGTTGCATCAGCTTCTGGAGCTGCTTTATATGTTCTCCGGACATAGGAACTGTACCATACATATTGGCAATGTTCAGATCCTTAGAGATGAATTTAGCATGGATGTGTGCCAGAAAGAAAGAGATCCTGCTGACCGTCATTGAGTCCCCCCCCCCTCCCTGTGTGCTCAGGGCTGGATTAATCATTAGGTTAACAATGCTGTAAAACAGAGAAATTGTGGACAAGGATTTGGGTGAACACAGACTGATGTAATGTTAGGGAGAACCTCCAGGCCGTAAGAGCTGTTTATCAGTGGAACAGACTCTCTTAGAAGCTGGTAGACTGTCCTTTATTGGAGGCTTTCCAAGAGAGATTAGCTGGCCCCCGTCAGAGATGCTTTTGGTATGGATTCCTCCACTGGCCAGGGGTTGGACAAGATAGACCTTGGGCTCAAATTCCATGTTTGTGCAATACTAGGTATTATATTATAAAGCTGCAAGCTGAGAAAGACCCTAACTCCCTATATGAGCCTGCATGAGATCTTTAGGGAAAGGCTTTCCTTTAGCTGACAAGCTGGAGTATGTCCAGAGGAGGGTGACCAAAATGGTTAAAGGTCTAGAAACCATGCATTATGGGGAGCAGCTTAGGGAGCTGTGTATGTTTAGCCTGAGAAGAAAAGGTGAAGAGGGGACAGGATAGCCATGTTTCAATATTTGAAGGGATGTCATATTGAGGATGGAGCAAGCTTGTTTTCTGCTGCTCCAGAGACTAGGACATGGAGCAATGGACACAAACTACAGGAAAAGAGATTCCACCTAAACATTAGGAAGAACTTCCTGACAGTAAGAGCTGTTTGGCAGTGGAATGCACTGCCTGGGAGTGTGGTGGAGTCTCTTTCTTTGGAGGTTTTTAAACAAAGCCTGAATGGCCAGCTGTTGGTGGTGCTTTGACTGTATACCTGCATAACAGAATGGGGTTGGACTGGATGGCCCTTATGGCATCTTTCAACTCCATGATTCTATAATTCTATGGTTGTACCACCCTCATAGTCACATGGGGTGACAACACAAGAGGACCCACCCAGTGAATACACCCTAGCTATACAACTTCCTTCCATAAGGAAGTTAGACTGCCCCCTTTCTCCTCTTCTTCCATCAGCAAGTGAAGACTTTTATTAACAGGAAGAAGAGTCGCTTAGTGGGGAGGGGATGTTGTACTCCTTTCCCTTTCTTAATGTATTTTTGAATGGCAAAATTCTTTCTACAGGACTGGGAACTATGGGAGGCCTGCTTTGCTCATCATAGCTTCTATTCTCTGCATACATCATCATCAGGACCACATTATTATTATATTGGTTTTATATTCTACCAGATGTTCCTGGCTGGAGTTTTGGACCATCAATGATTCGGATTCTATCCAAGAATGTAGGAATCAGCGAGGTATCATCAGATGATGTGGCCAGTTCCAAGCAGTGTCATTTTTATTTTGTATTTGTGCTATTGTATACCTATCTTACACAGTTAGGATGGTCCATGCCACTGTATTTCCCATTTCTATGTATGGTTGTGAAAGCTGGTCAGTGAAGAAATCAACTCATTAGAAATGTGGTGCTGGAGAAGATACCATGGACTGCTAAAAAGACCAATAAATGGGACCTAGAGCAAATCAAGCCTGAATTCTCCCTAGAAGCCAAGATGACTAAACTGAAACTGTTGTACTTTGGCCATATCACGAGAAGACAGGACTCACTAGAAAAGACAATCATGCTAGGAAAGGTGGAGGGTTGTAGAAAGAGAGGAAAGGTGCATTCCAGATGGCTAGACTCCATCAATGAAGCCATGGCTGCCTTGAATCTGCAAGACCTGAGCAGGGTCATTGAGAACAGGGTGACTTGGAGGTCTCTTATTCATAAAGTCACCAGATGTCATGAACCCCCTGGCTGAGGACTCAGAGGAGGAGGGAGGGAAGCAGAGAATGCAGACGAGGCAGAGGAGGAAAGTATAGCTGAGTCTGAAGAAGCAGAAAGAGACAGCCTGGCTCAGCCTGAAGATGCAGCTGAAGCAGATCAAGAACACATACCTCATTCAGAATGAACAGCCAGTCAGCCAGTGATGGATGATCTAAACACCATGCCCCCTCCCTTCTCTGAATATAGGAGAAAGAAACACCATGCCCTACACTGCTGTTTAAATACGAAACGCTGGCCTGCCCCCTCATTAATTAGATCTATCTGGCCCTGAAACTCTAGCTATAAATTCAGCTACAGCTTCCCTTCAAATTTCAGAGCTGACAACTGCTTATCTTGAGCTGTTGCACTCCTCCTGGATTTTTGCTTGCCTTGCCTTTGAAGAGACTTCTGGACTGCTGCCTTAACCCTTTGCTGACCATGGACTTGGATCAAGGACCTGACTTGACTGACTTCTGGACTGTCTTGTGACTCCCCCAGCACCTGGTATGGACTCTTGGTAACTGAACTCTGGACTGGCTTTTGACTACTCTTGCAAACTATATGGATTATTGGTGACTGGCTTTTGGGATGGCTTTGGACTTTTCTTGTTTCTGTTGTGGACAATTGGCACCAGGCTAGAACTGCACCTCTTACCCTGGTGTTCATGCATTCCTTCCCTGTTGCTCCTCGAACACTTGCCACTGTGAGTTCAGGACACCATAAGGCAAAGTTGACTTGATGGCAGTTAACAACAATAACAACAACACCTTCCTATCCATGGCAATGCCATTCAGATGTTTTGTCAGTCCCTTTGGAGTTGTTCCCATAGCACCTCTCACTACTGGAACCACAGTTATTTTCTTTTCCCAGAGGAGCTAAATCTCAGTTTGTAGGACTTGATATTTCATAATCTTGTCCATCTTTTTGTTTCGATTTTTACTGTCCTTTCCCCCACACCCCAGGATTGCTATGTTTATCCTTTAAGCTTTCTTTTTTCTCTACCACAGTTATGACTGGCATGTTACACTCTAAATGTTTATCAGTTTGAATCTTGGGAGATTATCAGATGCATTGAAAGTGGCTTTACAACAACACCAGATCACAAAAGGGATTTCTTACCAGATGACATCATCCCCCATTGTTATGCACTTATTCTGCTCCTGTTCTGTGGGCACTGTTTTTTTATTGATGAGAGAAGCCATCAATAGATCCCCTGTTCCATTTATCTCCCAGGTTTTTATGTGTGCAACAATGTGCCCCATGTTGCTGGTGAGATTCCAGAGTCAATGAGCAGTCCCTGCCAGAACACGTCCAGGTGAGATTGGGACATCCAGGTAAAATACCCTCTTTTTATGACATTCCCTGGATTACTTGTTAATTTTAAAAGTGTGCTTGGTGTCACTTTTTCTGTTTTATTTTTCTTTTTAACTTTGAATTTCCTGTGCTCGTGTCTTCTTGCGAGAACAGGCAGGCATACCAAACAACATCCTTTCACGATAATGTCTTGTCAAAAAGCCGTTAGAGGTCCATTCATTCCTGGGCTGCCCTGTCGATGGGAGAGAAGGTAAGTGTGATGGGGAGGGTGATTGTGGCAGGACAGGGGTGGGAGTGGAGATTGGGACAGGAATGCTTTTTGCATTCCTGTCTGATAATCTCCTTGAACTCCCGTATGATTTTTACACCAGTGTTTTTGTCATTATCATTATAATAATAATCATCATTACTTTGCCTTTTCCCCAAAATGAGACTGAAGGCAGCTTGCAAGTTTAAATGATTCAAATAGCTAAAAACATAGAAAAAAATCAACAGTAAAATAGGATTACACTACTAGCAATATTAAAGCAATTTAAAACATGCAAGTAAAAATAACAAAAAGGAGTTTAAACACAGTACAATTAAAACATGAAACAATGGGTTCAAGTTACAAGAAAAGATATTCCACCTAAACATTAGAAAGAACTTTCTTTTTACTGTAAAATCTGTTCAACTATAGAATGGACTTCCTCGGAGCGTGGTGGACTTTCCATCTTTGGAGGTCTTTAAACAGAGGTTGGATGGGCGTCTTTAGTGGAGTATACAGTACCTACATGGTAGGGGTTGGACCAGAGGTCCTTTCTGGTCCCTTCCAAATCCAAGACGCTTTGGTCCCATGATTCTAGGAATCACAGCACCCTCTTCAAAGCCCTTTCTTTCAAAGCCTTCCATTCTAAAAGCCTATTGAAATAAAAAAAAATATTTGCCTGCTGATGGATGGACTGCAATGAGAGGGACATTCTAGACTCCCTGGGAAGCAAGTGACATCTTCATTTTCCAAAATATCTCATTTCTTCATCAGGTTTCTTTTCTGTTAACGCCTCCTCTCTAGAAGCAAGACTAAGCATACCTCCTTGTTCCACCTGCCCCCCTTCGTATACTCTGCTGTATATGGGACAGCTTAATTCATGTCCATGGGGTCTTTTTGTACATAGGAGATGCCTCCTACTGCTGCATACCAGACTCTCCCTGTCCCCAATCCCAACACCATAAAACAAACAGACCTTGTTCACCAACTTTTTTCCCCCACCCACAATTTTGCCACAAAGGTTCTAATGGGTTAAGAAAACAATGTGGAGAGGAATTAACAGAGAAGCAGATGAGCCCTGGCATTTCCCAGAGCAGTAGTGAATGGCCCCTTTCATAACTGTTTAATTTTCTCGGCTGGTGGGGGAACCCGGTTGATCTAGGAAGCCGGGAATGTCATTGTGAAGCCAGGGGGGCCTCTTGTACAGCCAAGAGCTTCAGGTCAATTTGTGATGTTTTTCACTTTGGTTCGGGTTGGTTTTGTCTTGTTTTACAAAACACGCTTATGAATTCAAAGGCAGAGAAGAGTCTAGCCGACAATATTGAGTAGGGGGGTGCAAAGAACAGCCTCAAACTGCCATCAGAGAGGGTTTTCTCTGTTCCCAAAATTCCCAAGTGTACAGAGGTTGTGGATAGAGGAAAGAGGCAGCCCTGGGGCTGTCTCAGCATACAAGACATTGTGCTACTTTCTGGTGTGGAAAGGATTGGCTTGGGTTTTGTTGTTTTTTTAAGTGAAAAGTACAAGTCAAGGACATTGATTTCCTCTAAAGACCTTCTAACAATTACAGAGAAACAGTGGGCCAACTGCAATGAGCATCCCTACCACAAGATCATGGTACCTTGGTTTCTGGACCCCCGGTTTCTCCTTATCTTTTCCCAGTTCTTAAACTGGAAGTAGAGCGGAAAAAAATGTCCAAGTCAGGAGAGAATACAAGCAAGATTCTAGGTGTCTGGGACCAGTTGTTGAGAAATGCAATTGGAGGAGTGAAGCTGATGTACAAGATACCTGTTGGCATGCTGTGTCCCACTGAAAGGTTACTACATTGTGGAAGGACATGGGAGAGGGCCTTCTCTGAAGTGACACCCCAGTTGGAGTTATCCAAGCGACTGAACCAATTCCCTCCCCTCCCCAGGGAATAAGGCTCAGCATCCTGGACAGCTCATTTAAAGCTCATATTAAAACCCAGAGTGGATTCACTGTCGCTGTGACGCAGAAACCACCAACCTCCACTGCGGAATGCTGTCTGTTTTCATCTTGGAACAGCAGGCCCCCATTGGCTGCATGGAGTGTGTGTGTGTGTGTGTGTGTGCACACACGTGCACCTGCTTCATTGTCTTTCACTTAATTTAAGAATCTCCATACAAAATACAAGCCAGCAGTGGCAACTCTGTAGGTTTTGGATAGCTGTTCTGCTGGCCTCCCAGATATCAATTCTCCTCCTTCTGTTTTCTCTCTGACTCCTGGTTCCCACTCCTATCCCAGCAGCCAAAATAATCATCTTTTGTTTTCTTTCATGCTTTTTGCTACAGAAAAAAAAGGGGGGGGGGGAAAGAAAGCAAATTCACCCCGTATCAGGGTAGTCTGTTTACCCACCCTGTGAATGAGCTCCGCCACTTTTTATGGATGCCCTTTTCACCAAATGGCAACAGGCTGAACTTACAAAAGGTTAAATGTTTGCCTGCTAGGGAAAGATGGATCAGCATGACAAAAGTGGCCACCATAAACCACCCTGTATGAAAGGTCAACAAAAACTATCTGTTAGTACAGGGAGTGGGGATTAGGAGCCGGAAGGGAAGAGATAAGGGGATGCTCTAGAAAGCAAGAGGGTACAAAACCAATTAAATGATGACATTAGAAGGAGATTATTTTTCCCCATAAAAAGATTAGCTCTCGTGGCAATATTGTAATTAAGTCCAATCCTTTCCCACCCCTTCATATGAGGTCAACCTATTGGGGTGATATGAAGGTTTTGGGAAATGAAGCTACAAGTAACGATGGGTTCAGCAAGTAGACAGTGTTGTGTTTTGGTTTTGAGAGAAGGATGATGAGGTGAATTTGGGTGTTATAGGTCATAAGGGAACCTGCCTGCTGGAGTGGTCTGAGTGCTGGACCAGGACTCAGGGAGACTAGGCTTCAAATCGTCACGCAGCCATGGAATCACCAAGTGGCCTTGGGCAAGTCACCCTCTTCTCTCAGTCTCGGACTGGCAAACCTCCTCTGAACACATTTTGTCAAGAAAATCCTGTCATAAGGTCACCATAAGTCAGAAGCAACTTGAAGGCACAAAACAGCAGCAGCAACAAGCCATAATAGTGCCAGTTTTTATGTGAGGTTGTGAAAGCTGGACAATGAAGAAAGCTGATAGCAAGACAATCAATTCATTTGAAATGTGGGGCTGGAGAAGAGTTCTACCGATACTGTGGACTGAAAAAAAGACAAATGAATGAGCCCAGGAGCAAATCAAGCCTGAATTTTCCCAAGAAGCAAAGATGATTACTAAACAGAGGCTATCATATTTTGGATATA
Source organism: Gambelia wislizenii (assembly GCA_030847615.1). Taxonomy (NCBI): domain Eukaryota; kingdom Metazoa; phylum Chordata; class Lepidosauria; order Squamata; family Crotaphytidae; genus Gambelia; species Gambelia wislizenii. The sequence continues at coordinate 41,420,430 of JAUMIR010000007.1, forward strand.
CAGGTTGTCCCCCATATCCTGGACTTACCCTTTATAAATGAACCCATGGATAACAGCAAACCCTATTAAAATAAAAGACTTCTGGTACCACAGAGTTGTGTTGGAGGACCTAGCAATTCCTAGAGAGACACCTCTCTAGGCATTTTCCAGTGTGACTCTATGGTATGTGTCCCTATTTTTTTCAACTGTGGATAACTGAAACCACAGATACTGGTTCTGCAGGTACAGGGGGGCTGATTGTATATCATTATGGGCCTTCTTATTAGTACCAAAGCAAACAATAGCCAAGAGCCTGGATTGCACTGGAACATCATAAAACACCACCAGGCAGAATTTTCCTTTATGCAACCATTTATGTTAGCCTCAGAGGGCTTGTACAACTCCAAAGAGGAACCTTCTCTTGCACAACCCCCAAAAAAGTGCCACCACTTGTGCAATGTCATTGACACCAGTAGAAAGCAACAACAGGGTTCTGTCCATGAGGCAAAATAAAGCCTCATGGGCATATTATGAAGACACTTAGGGTACTGTCAGAATGTCCTCCTTGACATTTCTTCTTTGGGGTACAACATGTTGCAATGCAACCTTGGAATGGAAGAGTTTCAGTTGCAAAAGGTAATCTAGGTACAAAAACCATTTAGGCAGCAGGCACACTTTCCCCCAGGCAGATTGTCACTTACTTGCAGCATGATTCTTTGGTGCTTCTTTGACCTAGGCCTACAGCAATCACTGAAAGCCAAAGGCAGATATCGGCTCTTCCTCCTGCATTAAAAATGATAACAGATGCACTAGCCCAAGATCCTTATGGAACACAGCGTGTCCTGCTGTTTTCAGTGGAGTTTATTCCCAACTGAGTCTGTCTGTCTGCACAGGATTGTAGTTCTAATATGTTTCAGAAATGTCTCCTAGGAACTTCTTCCTTCTTCCCCACTTCTGACAATTTTGCTTTTGCCTTTCCTGCAGTGTGCTAAGGAATGTGAAATTGCCTTTTGAGCCCCACCTGAAATGAAAAGGAAAGGAAAGGAAAGGAAAGGAGAGGAAAGGAAAGGAAAGGAAAGGAAAGGAAAGGAACTCAACTCCATTGACTCCACACTGGGCAAGTAATTCCCAACTTAGTGCCATTCTCTTCTGCCTCTGATTTAGCAGGAGACATTGGATTGGGCCCTTCCTGGCCCTACTGGATACAGGCATTTTGGATAGATGATGTGTCGGTATATGAAGAGACTGAGTGGGAAATGGGTATCTGGGGAAAGATGTGAATTATTTTCAGTGTCTCACTTTCTGCAGTGCTAGAAATTTGGGAACTGAAGGGACATTTTTTGGGGGGGGGGTGAGTTCTTATTTGAGGAGCAATCTCATTTTGTGTCCGTCCCCCCGCAACTACACCCCTGGGTACCACGACAGTAATTTGAAACCTGTAGTATATCACTCTACAAAACAAACAGAAATTGTTAGTTGCAGGCTCTTTGAACTGAACTGACTGAACATTTATTGTGTAACATTTTTCTGTTATTTTCAGGATCGGTCTCAGGCGTGACCTTCTTCTGCTGATTTCAGTTCTGTTCTACTATCGCTTTGTGGCTAGCTGTGTTTATATTCCTTTGTACAGTAGGACCCACGTATCTGCCGGGGATTGGTTCTGGGTGCCCCTGTGGATACCAAAAACCATGGGTAATAGTGAACACCATTGAAAATAATGGGACTTCCAGTTTAAAATATCATAAACTTGTCTTGGAGGACCTAGAAAATAGCTAGAGAGGATACATTTTCTAGGAAGACTCTATGGTAGGTGTGCTGTTTTGTGTCCCGTGGATAATTAAATCAGTAGATACTAAATCAGTGGATACAGGGGTCCTACTGTACTTGCTAACAACCCTGTAGTCTAACTGGAAGAAGGGAGGATATATTCTATGTCTGCAGCTATTTGATTAAAATTTGCACCTGGCTTTTGCCATGGGAAATGTGGGATGAGCCCACTGTCTGTGGGAATGGGGAGTGGGGATAATGGTTAGCCAATGACTGTCTAGCCCACCAAGATTTTGTAGATTGTAAATACTTTTTAACTTATTGCATTGTAGATAGGTTTCATTCTGAGCAACAGTATTGTAGGGATAGCTCTTTAGATTACTGTACCAATAAAGGTTACTGTTTAACTCTGAAACTGCTGGTTACTGAGTCTGAAGAAGCCAGTACATGACAGGTATTGGAATTGTCACTTACATACCCTTTAAACATTCTGATAACTCATAATATCTTCTTTTTCCAGACATGAGATGAGAAACATGCTCTGTTGACCCTTCCAGGATGTTCAATAGATGGCAGACACATTTCTTTTCTTCTGGATCAAACATGATGAGCTGTTCAATGTTACATTTAATTGGATGGTCATCTTTTTCCCCTTCAGAAGATCACACAATCACTTTGTTGCCACAAATCCTTCTCATCATGGTGCTGCCTAATTCATTTCTGTATCCTTGATAGTCCTTAGGCCTACATGCTCCTTTGTGTGTTCCAAACCTGGTTCAACGGAATGAGCAGTGGCCAATGGAAACTCAGGGTGCATCTTGTACGCTGTAGAAAGAATGCAGTTTGACACTACTTTAAGTGCTGTAGCTCCATCCTATGGAATATTGGGATTTGTAGTTTTGCAAGGTCTTTAGCCTTCTCTGCCAAAGAGTACTGGTGCCTCATAAAACTACATATCCCAGGACTCTGTAGGATGAAGCCATGGCAGTTAAACTGGTTTCGAACTGCATTATTTCTACAGTGTAGCTGCACCCTCAGTCTTGCAAAATCCAGTTTTCTCAACTGTGCATCTTGCACAATCCAGTTTTCCTGCCCTCAGCAACATAATACAATCCCCTCTCTCTCATTCACTTTCCTTACCAGTGTCACATTTTATCCACAGGGTTCACCTGGAGATAAGGGGTGAAAGACCTTTTCTTGTTTTAACCAAATCTCCAGACATTGTCTTACCATTCTTATCATGTGTGTTTTAATAACACGGTTGGGCTAACGCTCAGGGTCCTCTGTCTCCATCCAACTTATCATCCGCACACTCCAGCCATACAAGAAAAACACACACACCATGTGGATAGAATTGCAGAAGTCTTCAATAAACTGTGTGTGTTTCATCTTTGCAGCCATTTGAACACAAGGCCATTCGGAGCTTGTCAAAAAATTCTCCCCCTGCTTTCCTGCAGATAACGTTGGTTTCCTTTCTAGGGGAAGCCATTTGGGAATAACGGAGATCATTTAATTTTCTCATTCTTGATGTTTCGTCTGACATCTGCTTTCCCCATTCCTCCCTCCTCCTTTCCATATTCCAGGCATAATGGACCCCGTTGCAAGAAAGAGGAATATTAAACGGCTCAAGAATCCCTAGGGGGGAATTGCTTGGCTTTACTGCAGAATCATTGCTAGAATATTTTTTTAAAATATTGTAAATCATTTATTGTTCCCTCTCTTCCTTAACTCAATGACTTCTATAAGGGGGGGGGATCCCCCCAAATAGAATTAGATCAGTATGTTCTTTGTTTTTTAATTTTATTTTTAATTAGGAGGCTGGAATAGAACGGCTTTGTTAAGGTCGTGTCATGTCAGTTCCTAGATGGAAATGCACCAGATATTTATAGAGAGAGAATGCTGTGTGTGTGTGTGTGTGTGTGTGTGTAGGGGGGTGTTTTCTTTTCTTTTGATATTCCCACTTATCCAAGTTAGATTTCAATCATGGCAGTTAAGGCAGTATTGACCCCCTCAAATCAGGTTGCCATTAAACTCTTAGATATAGTATTTGTTTGAGGAGGAAATTGGTCATGGAGATCTGCTAGGCTGCCAAAAGGCAAACTGCTTAAATGGAGGAGGAGAACCGTTATAGAGGATTCCTGCATAGACACTAATGCATATAAATGATGCTTGAATTACTTCCCTATCTGGGATTTTAAAGGCTAGAAAGGCCACTGCTCTATATGCAAGTTGCAAAGTGATTCAAGGAAAGTAACTCCGGGCAACTCTATTACACAGTATGACTGGCAGACTTAAATTGACTGGAGCAACATCTGAGTCAGTTCACACCTCCATCTCAGAAAATGCATGATTATATAGGCTGAGTATCCCTTATTTGAAATACCTGGGACCTGAAGTAGTTCAGATTTTTAAAAAAGATTTTGGAATACCTGTATTTGCATATAACCATACATATACATATATGCACATATACATAGATATCTATGCCTCTTGCCATTTCACAAATCCTCACGTCTCTCTCCAACCTCATGTGTATGAGAAATGAAGCTGAAGAGAGATGCGAGGATCTGTGAAATGGTGGGAAACTGAAACTTTTTGCTGCTATCCACCAACTCTCTCTGATTCTCAGTCTCTCTCCAGCCTCACATCTCATACACAATGCAAGTAGTGAATGAATGGCATGCAAGGCTGGAGAGACTGAGGATCTGAGAAATGAATGAGCAGGAATGATGTACCACATTTCAAGAAGGATATGGACAAGCTGGAAGGTGTTTAGAAGGAAAGGACCAAAATGGTGGGGGACGTCTGGAAGCCACTATGCCCTAAGGAGCAGCTTAGGTTGCTGGGCATGTTTAGCTTGTAAAAGAGAAGGTTAAGAGGGGACATCATAGCCATGTTTAGATATTTGAAGGGAAGTCATATTGAGGATGGAGCAAGCTTGTTTTCTGCTGCTCCAGAGACTCAGAAATGGAGCAATGGACTCAAACTACAGGAAAAGAGATTCCACCTAAACATTAGGAAGAACTTCCTGACAGTGAGAGCTGTTTAGCAATGGAATCTGCTGCCGCCTGGGAGTGTGGTGGAGTCTCCTTCTTTGGAGGTTTTTAAACAGAGGCTGGATGGATATCTGTCAGGTGCGCTTTGATTGGGTATTCCTACATGGCAGAATGAGGTTGGACTGGATGGCTCTTGCGGTCTTTTCCAACTCTATGATTCTGTAAAACATTACAATATATGATTCTATATGAAAATTAATAAAATTATTTATTTATTTATTTTAAAAGGTACCCATACAACTATAGTTTTTGTTTTAACCTTTTTACATCTTCATTGCAGAGGTATTTAGATACAAGGCCCAGGTCACGGCAGAAAGATACAACAGGTTCAGCATAAACTAAAACAGGGGGGAAAGTAAAATAACAAACAATAACAAGAAACATTGGTCTAGAGGTATGGTGTGGGTTCAGTAGCAAAGGCGGCTTGGTTTACTTTGTTGTAGGCTGTGCTGTTGGCCTGACCTGGTTTAATCCCACCTGGACCATTGATTTATATTTAATGTACTGATTCCCCCCCCCCATAGACACCCAGTGTCTATGAGTGTTGGACTAGGACTCTGGGAGACCTGGGTTCAAATCCCCACTCGGCCATGGAAACTCACTGGGTGACCTTGGGCAAGTCCCATTCTCTCAACCTTGGAGGAAGTCAAAGGCAACTCCCCCCCCCCAACAAATCTTTCCAAGAAAATGCATCGTAGTGTTTTAATTGTTGGAAGCCACCCCGATTGTTTTTAGCAGAGGGGTGGGGTATAAATAAATAAATACATAAATAAATATTATTATTAGAAAGCCCCATGATATGTTCACCTTAGGGTCATTATAAGTCTGAAGACACCCAACAGCAACAATTTCTTAATCTATTGTACATTGCCTTGGTGGTCCTGGTACGCTGAGAAGCAATACAGAAATGCTATGAATACATACATACATACATGCATGCATACCACATCTCTCCAGGTCATGTGTAGATTGGCTGCCGCTCATTCATGGTATTCCCCCCCCCCTTGCTTTCTTTTCCTTGCTGCTCTCTTGCATCCCCTCCCTCTCTTTCTCTCCCTCTCTCTACCTTCTGGTTCTTCCTTCTTCCTGAAACAGTCTTTATTCCCAAGCTGGCTTGAACTGGACCCAGCAAGCAACTCCTCATGGGACTCCCAAAGAAATCTCTTCAGGCACATTTCCCTGCTGCCTTTTGTGTTTCCATGCAACCTTCTATCAAGTGTTTTGCTTGTTTTATGCCCCCTCATGGAGTTCAATCCAGGTCAGCTACTACACCCACAATTAAATGCGACACTCTTCACGCCACTGCAGGGAGTTCTAATTCTGCATGAAATAGTGTTTTGTGCTCCAGCACGGTCTTCTTTCGAAGCCGCCATTATCTCTCGCTTCCTGGCCATCTGGCTTGCCGTTGTCTTCCACTGATGAATAATAAATATCCTCCGTGCATTTCTTTTCCTTTTTAAAGTCAGACCTACTGAAATCTCTCTCCCATGTTCCTCTGGGGGATACTTGTTCCTCGGGGAAGGCAGAAAGACAGAGAAGAGTCCAGAATTACTACAGCTGGCCAGAAGCCATACTGGTATTATCATCACTTCAAATGGGCCAGACTTATGGCTGAAGTATAATGATCTATTTCCATGGAAAGGAGAGCACTGAGACTCAGAGATTGAGCCCTTTCACTTTATTCTAATAAATTCACCAGTCTTTAAGGACTCACAAGACTCTTTCCTGGTTTTACTGCAAAAGACAGACCTGGCTCAGCTGCTACCCATCTGGAAATTGTCTTTATTCTTGGTTGGTAGAAAAATTCGGCACTCTTAAAAATGAGCATCTTTTATCTCTTACTCTTTTTTTGGTTTGCATTATCCCAGAATCATAGAATTCTAGGGCTGGAAGGGACCCCGAAGTTCATATAAACCAATCCCCAGCCAGTGCATGCATAAGTATAGTTAATCATGTTCTCTTTTTATAGTCCCTCTGGGGCTGTATACTGGGAATAGAGTTCAGCACCTTGGATGGCTCTTTTCCATTTCAGACTAAAGCCTGGAATGGATTCTCCACCCCCACTGACATGGAAGCCCCAGCAGCACTTTGCTGTTATCCTCTGTATGTCTCTGGTGTTTTTTCAAATCTTTCCCCCCACCCTCTGCCTTAGAACATGTTGGATCCGGGAGCTTTGCTTAATCCTTGCAGCTCTTAACAGCTTTCTGGATTTGGCATTTAATCTGCAGGTTATCAAATGAAGATCTTTTCTGCTCTCTTTCCTTTCTTCTCCTTTTCCTGGGAAGAGGAAGGAAGGAAGGAAGGAAGGAAGAGATGGAAAAGAAGAGAATGAATGGATGAATGGATGTCACAGTTCAGTTAAAACCAACCAATAGGAGAAGCAGATCTATGCACAAATATACATACGTGAGCACACAAACAATACTAAACTTTCCTAGTGAAAGGGGCAGCAGATGGGGAAAGATTTGGGAAGAAGGGTCCCCCTCCACTTGGTATAACAAGCTAGAAAGGGGAACAGGCATTTTTGACCATGGTCTGGAGTTATTTGTTTATTTCTTTGTTTACTTACTTACTTATGGCATTTCTCCTCTGCCTTTCTGCTGAAACTAAGCTCCCAAAGAGGCTTATAAATTCAATTGAGAAACAATAAAATCATGACGAATCATTGAAAGCAGATGCTGAGCCCCCAAACAAAGAATGAAAACAGCACTAAAAAAAGCATGAAATGGGAAGCAGAGTAAAACCAATCAAATGTGGAGGTTGTTAAAAGTGTGGGTAAACAGGACAGACTTGGCCGGGTGGGTAGAAGGAAATAAATGTGAGGCTAAGCAGCCATTGTCTGGGATGATTCCATGTTCAGGGCACAAAGTCCACATGCTCAGGGTGGGGACAGTGGGCTCAATTCTACTTTTCCAATGCACACTGACTGAACATACAGACTGAACATGCACACAGGGTCCAGTCATCCCTGGAACCAATCTGCTGCCAAGGTCCTAGCTCTCATTGATAAAGCTTAATGCTCTGCCGGCCATGACTACACTTTCTCTCTCCTTCCTGCACCCTCTACCTATCCATGTGCTGTTGAGGTGTTGCCATGTGGCCATTTAGTGGCTGGGGGAAGGCAGGAGGTGGCCAGGTAGTGACTAGCCTCAGGAAAGTGACACCATCTTTCCAGACCTCCAGAGAACAGCTAGGAAGCCCAGGAGAATGCCTACTTCTTCCTGTGGCCAATTACTAAAACATAGCCAGCCACTGCCTGGCTGCCCCCATCTTCCTCTAGCTTCTAAATGACTGTAGGTGGTGGTGGGGGTCTTTATTATAGCAGACAGGTAGGTTGGGAGCATAGGGGATTGTTGCAAACAGAGGTACCCCCATCAACAATGCCCATTTAGAAATATGTACAGGCATATTTAACATTAAGCCTGCATATATTACCCAAAGGGATCAACTGAGGGGAATAGACCTTTCTTGGCCCAAGAATCTGGAGACCCCCCCTGTCCTTCATCAGAGTAGGGATGTAATTCTTTGGAGCTTTCATACTTTGAAGAAAGCAATCAATAATTTCAGTGATAATTTTCTTCCCATTGCAAGGAGGTCTTAAGAAACTGCAGGGTTTTTTTTAAAACTATTTGTAATTTGGAACTTATTCACAAAATTTGCACATGCTATTTTTCTGCAGAAAACAACATTTTGCACAGAAATATTATTTCCTACACAGGAAATGCTGTTTTCTGCATAAAAGTATCACGTGCAAATTTTGTGCAAATTAAGTCCCTAGCTGCAAAGATTCGTATCAGTCTTGGATTCTTCTAGTCAGGGTTTCCTGGCACTTGAGAAAAATGTTTTTCAACTATTTTTAAAAAATATTTTCTAAGATTCTTTCCATTTGAACACCAAAGTAAGCAAAAAACTAGCCTAGATGGCCAAATTTACTGGCATAGTTCATCTAATATTGTAGAATGATCGTTTTCCTGCCTGCCTGCCTGCCTGCCTTCCTTCCTTGTTTCCATCCATCATCTGAATATATATATATTCAAAGGCTTTGTTAACATTAGGTAAAACTCATAGCATTATAGAGTTGGAAGGGACCACAAGGCCATCTAGTCCAACCCCTTGCCCTGCAGGAATACACAATCAAAGCACTCCCGACAGATGGACATCCAGTCTCTGTTTAAAAACCTTCAAAGAAGGAGACTCCACCACATTCCCAGGCAGCAGAATATTCCACTTCTGAACAGCTCTTACCGTCAGGAAGTTCTTCCTAAAGTTTAGGTAGAATCTCTTTTCCTACGGCTTGAATTCATTGTTCTGTGTCCTAGTCTCTGGAGCAGCAGAAAACAGGCTTGCTCCATTCTCAATATGACATTTCTTCAAATGTTTAAACATGGATATCATATCACTGTTTAACGTTATCTTCTCCAAGCTAAACATGGCCTGCTCCCTTAGCTGTTCCTCATAGGGCATGTGTGTTACACAAAATGTAACAGGGCAGTGGATTATGCCACTTTCAGTTCCTTTCTGAAGTGGAAACATGTATATTGGGGAGCAGGGTACATATATTGGGGATGTAGATCTTCACTAATTTTGCTTTTCCACACAAGAATAATGAGTTTCAAAATTTTCTCCCCATCCCATGAACTTGCAAGTCTTTTTGACCATTTTTGGTGACTTTTCAGGCTGTGGGCTTTTTTGTGTGTGTGAAAAACTTGTTTGCATAAAATCTTGGATTTTGCATGAAAAGTTTGAATTTGGTGCAAAAGCTTTTTTTCAGAATGCTTGGTTGTCTATGAAAAAAATGTTTTCTGCAGAAAAACCAGGATTTGGGAACAAAAACAAATGTTTTGCACACACCCATATACACAAATTGCAGAAGAGGGGTTTTTTTGCCAAAAGATCTTAAATGCGGGGGGGAAATCCCACTTCATGTCAGTTAACCATTTTTGACAGAATATCTCGATGTGTTGAGAGACATCCTTTTCTTGCCAAGGATAAGAAGATTTGTGAGTATTCTTTACATCTTTGAGATAGGTAGACAGACAGACACACAGACAGTTATACACCCTGCCTTTCCAATCACAAAAGATGATGAAGGCTCTGTAGTGTCCTATGCTGTTACTTTATTACCCCATGGTACAAGCCTTTTGCAATCAGTGAAACAAACACAGAAAATTTCAAGGAGGGGGAGTAAAAAAATAATTCTTTGAATCATGGGTAGTCCAAATGAATAGGCTTTGGAGAATCAAATTGTTTCACATCAGATAACTTTGACACAGCTAGAAAAAGACTAAAACTGTTTCAAAAGAAATCAAAATAAGGGCTGGGATCCTGTGAGTGTCTGACACATGTGTAACTTGTGTAAGGAAGTGGAAGTGGAGGAACATTTCTGTCTGTTCAAGGCTGCGGAAGCAGAGTTGCTGATGTGGTGCCATTGAGCATCAAGAGGTGCTTATGGATGTACATAGATGTGCCTTGCCTATTTGGTTCTGGTTTTGGTTCACATGCTAGTGTCTTGCTTCAGTTATGCCTCACTGCCATTCAACAAAAGGATTCCATACCATGATTAATACATAACTGCATGCAGAGATCTAGGTTATGCAGTTCCAATGTAGGATCCTGACCCATTAGTATTTCCCTCCCCTGTCTCCACAAAACACACACAGTTTTAACAACAGACCTTGAAATCCATTGCTAGAGGATGTGGCTGTTAGAAACAGTAGACATCAAGATGCAAAATAAATGAAACAAACAAATGAACTAGGTCAGTGCTTATCAAATGCTGGTCTTCCAGATGTTTGAGGTTTCAGTTCCCGAAATATCCAACTATTAGCTGTGACTTCTGGGTGTTGAAGTCTGAAACATCTGGAAGGCTAGAGTTTGAGAAGCTCTGCACAAGATCATCCATGGAAGAGAAGACTAGCCAAGTATGTGCACTGCAGGACCACCAGAGCATAATTCTTTCACCAAGGTTATTCTAGGACTAATCCTGGAAGCTGGGGAACATAAGAGACAATTCTGTTCCAGATTCTGGAGTATAATAACCTTCCCTAAGGAAACAACATGTTTTGCAGATTATAGATATCACATTTCAAGCCCAAGTCTATGAAATCCTGAGCCATCGCTTTGGGGTTGTGGTAACTTCAATGTTTTGTCCCACCTCAGGAGACTTTCAGATCTTCCTTGTTCAAAAGAAACCAGCTGGATTTTAACCTTTGAGCAATAATGAATGACTGGGTTTCCTTTCTTCCCCAGGTTTCACAGGCCCTCCCTTTAAACAAAACACATCTGTCAGTGAGTGTTCTGCATCTAGGTATTCAGCCCTGAAGATTTATAACTGAGAAGGAGTCCATTCAGGTGAGGGAAGAAAAAGAAAGTTAATAAAAGAATGTTTGTCTTAATTTTTCCACATTATAAATCTGGAATGTGTTTCTATCTCAGTTTGGGTGAGGCGAGGCCTCTGCTTTGCTCACGTCTCAATTGTTCCCTGCAAAAGCACCCAAGTAAACATGAAATTAAGCAGCTGAGCTCAGAGATTCAGCTTCTCAGGGGGCTCAACTTTGATTGAAAGCTTTGTGTGTGATTTCATCTCTATAATGCTGTATAAGAAGCTACTGGGAGCCTTACGTAAAGCACCAGTTATGAGGAAAGCTTCTTCAACTCCATGCCTGTATGAAGCTGAATATTCCCAGCTCCTCTCTTCTTCCTCTCCCTCTCTTTCTCTCTCATAGCATATAGCTCATAACACTGTGAAATCACATTCATTATGGGATCCCTGATTGGTTAGCATAATACTCCATTAAAAGGGGGAAAAATACTACCAAGCTTCATCTCCCCTCAGTAACAGTAACCTGTTGCTAAATCTGACTGGCTACATAGCACTGTGAAATCATCACATTGTCGTTAAGAATCCTGATTGGTTAGTATCAGACTCCATTTAAAAAAAGAGGCTAATATTCTATATCATGATTGCATAGTTACATGGTGGCTGTACTCCACCCCTCTCTCTCTGGCTTTTCTTCGCAAACGAAGATTCGGGAAGGACTCATCCTGTGCTTTCTGCAAGCGTGCTGATGACTAAAAAGGCCAATCCGAGCTAAACAAGTCCGGTTGCAGAAAGCACAGCAGTAGGTCTCCTTGGGTGATGTTTCCGGGTTGTGATTCTTTCTGCGTTGTCGTTTCTCTTCAAGACTTGTTCGGCGTGAGTTCTCAAATAAGGCTGCAGCATTGTGGATGGTGCGTCTCCATGCCTCCCGATGTGAGGCCAGGGCGGACCATTGTTGGTGATCAATTTGGCCGAGCCTGAGATGTTGTTTCAGGGAGTCCTTGTATCGCTTTCTTGGAGCGCCCCTCTTACGCTGACCTGTGGCAAGTTCACCTTTCTGATTAATAACAATGTTGTGAAATTGATTGCACATGTTCTAGTATGCTCAATTATAGCCTACTGTGCAATGGGGAATGTGAAATGGATCAAGTGGTTCCTTGATTTTGATTAATAGCTATATACCATCCAAGGATATGCAAATGCATGTGATATGGTTAAGTTTGAGGGACTGCATTTATACAGTTCTGAATTGAATATATCCATTGCCGAAAAAGCACAATCACCACCCCCCAAAGTACAATCACATGTGTTTGGCAAACTTTGTGTGTGTGTGATGCCAACAAGAAAAGGAATAGGTGTATGTTTATTCGCATTTCAACCTTTGTCCCAATCTGGGACTCAAGGCAGCTTACAAAGACAGGGGTGAAAAAAATCACATGATGCAAAAGTTTAAAATAAAATTAATGTATAAATAGAATTAAAAGCAGCATGACCATTAAAAAGAAAAAAAACAACATGGATAAACAATACAATACATTGTGGAAGGCTCTTTTCCTCTGTTCAATCAGCCTTCCAAGAGTAGCTGAAATAAAATGGTTTTCATCTGTCTTTCAGAAGTATAGCAAGGAGAGTTGCTGTATAGCTCCTAGTTCTTGATTCTGGTCTTAGTAACAGCATCACATCAGTAACAGCATCACACCATGAAATCTGATTGGCTAAATAGCATGGTGAAATCGTCGCATTCAGGATGTGATCCCTGATTGGTTAGGATCATGTTCCATGAAAAGAAAGGAATACCTCTCTAAGAATAAACTGGAACTAAGGCAAAGCAATAGGGGAAATCATAATAGCAGATGGGGTGGGAAGAGTGGGGAAAAAAACCCAGCATGTTTGATAATTAAAGGCTGTGTGTGTGTGTTTGCGGGTGTGGCAAATATGCCTCCTTTGAATACTCTATTTTCAGCCCCCAAATCAAAGTGGGTGGAGAACATGTGGAGCAGCTTTAGTTAAAAGTAGCTTGGTGAGACATTTATGGATTATAGTTAAGGAAACAGCAGCTGGGCAGACAGTAGGGGGATGCCTGGCTCTGTCTTCTTTGCTCCCTCTGATCATATTAGCTCGCTGAATATTTCATCACACATCACAAAGAAGGCACACACTTGCCTTTCTTCCACTTCTGGAAGGACTTTGGCTCTCCTGTGAAGCTTTCAAGATTTATGCAACACAATAATCTGCACACACACACACACACACATTCCTCCAGCTGTCAGTGAGCTGTGACAGTTCATTCTGACATTGGGTTGTTGCCACAGCCATTTCCTTCTCCTGTAACTTGCTGATTTCACCACATCCCTGTATCCAGTTTGATCATTCAGTCTCATTTATACAGGCCATGATACTCTGAGATGGGGAAGAAATCCCCATTAAATGTTGCTTCAGTCTATGATTTGTTTTCTTGACATGAACAAACATGCTTAACCAGGGACTGAACAGCTCTCCATGGTGGACAATGCTGGAATGAAGATGGTGCCACCAGAATTCATCTTGAGGGTGTCTTTGCAGGTTCAAAGATGGTTCAGGTGCATCTTAGATAGTGATGAGTGGAAGGAAGAAACACCCCCTTGACTGGAGAAATTTGTTAGTATTGCTCCCTCCTGCATTTGGTTTTCTTAAACATCAAGGTTTTTTTCTATCCTAAAATATGAAGAAATTAGTGCATTTTAGCTGTGGAAGCTGGTAGCCTTGAATCCACTCTAGATTTTAGTTTAAACTTTAAAGGGCCTATCCAAGGTGCTGAATATGATTCCCAAATAGTATTTTAACCACCCTGCTGTGGCACTATCTTTCCGTGGTGGTGGGATCACGTGCTTCGGTGAGACGAGAAGCTATGCTGGTGATGGCAGTGCCATGGGTTGGTGCGGCCTCCTGTGTCAGACAGGCTTTTGCTGAGAAGCCAGGCTAAGGGCTTTATCTACATGGGCTAAATACCCCAGCTTGCCCCTGTTCCAGAGCCCTGTAGTCCAAATGATGCAGGGCATTAACCACAACCCACCCCTGGGCAGTCCTCACCATCCCAGAGGCAGATATGGGGCAGGAACAGGGACAAGCCAGAGTAGGGCCCAATAAATCTTTATAGGAAAAAAAAAACTTGTTTAATCCAGGACTGCCAGATTGTGCCCCACATGTCTGTGGCAGCCCATTCCAATTGGCCATCGCTCACCGCCGCTGCCAGCTCCCTGGCTCTCCCAGAAGCCAGGCAGGGGTCCCTCAGCATGTGGCCAAGGCTGCTCATATGCAGGGGGGCTGTAGTCCCATGTTGCAGGCTCTCTTCCTAGCTTCTACACCAGCAGAGAAAATGGTGGTGGTGCCAGCTGCAGTGATGGGCCAGCATCCCATTTTCTCCAGGTAAGGGGGGGGGGGGGGAAGGCCAGCTCCAAAGTCATATTCTGTTTTTATAGACATGGGATGGAATTAATTTTTTTTTAAAATGATGGTTTGCATCAGTCCCAACTAGCGTTAGACCCACTGCATCCATTGTAGAATTGTAAATCAACATGTAGGAAAATCCCATTGAATCCCACATGTCTCCTCAAATTGAGCCAAGTAAGAGGATTTAGATCTGGGCTGGACTGTAACTTAATCATACTAATTCTGGATGAACAACCCCTGCCTTTTATCTGATGGTATTGCTAAATTTTGGCACAGGGAACTTTCAGAAACGACTCTCCATCTCAGAAATAATGAATTTTCAATGATCCAGATGAAAATTGCTTTGAACTTTTGTTCAGTTCATGAATATGGTTGGTTTCTTCCTAGCTGTCCCTCCCCATTTCCCTCTCTGAAATGTTCACCTTCCAGCTGCTGCAAAGTGATGGTAGGATTTGGTACTTTGTGTTTCATTAGGTTTGATAGATTTACCAATCTGAGTTCCCAGTGTAAAAGACTCAAAAGCCCTAGCAAACTGTAATTCCCAAAGAGCTAGGGAAAATGCGACAAGATCCAAAATACACACCATGGTGATACCTTTATTAGAAAAATCAAAGAGGAGTGCTAACATCCAATAGATGTGTTGTGAAAAAGAGACAGGGGCTACATCTGCACTGTAGAAATAATCCAGTTTGACACTGCTTTAACTGCCACAATTCAGTGCTTTGAGCAAGTCATACTTTCCCAGCCTCAAAGGAAGGCAATGGTAAACCTGCTCTGAAGAAAGCTTCTGAGAAAACCCCATGATAGGTTCACATAAGGATTGCCACAAGTCAGAAACTACTTGAAGGAACACAACAACAACAACAACTGAGTTCACTGGATTGATAAAACCAACACTGAGACCAGGGCATTGGCAACCCAGCCGAATCCATCATGGAACATCTGCATCTTCTTTTATAGGTGGGACAGGCAGAAGGTGAGCCAGCCTGGTGTACTGGTTTGAATGTTGGACTGCAGCTCTGGCATCCAGGGTTCAAATCCCTGCTCAGCCATGGAAACCCACTGGGTGGCCTTGGACAAGTCACACTGTCACAGCAGTCTCAGAGGAAGGCAAAGGCAACCCCCCTTGGAACAAATCTTGCCAAGAAAACCCTGTGCTAGGTTTGCCTTGGGGTCACCGTAAGTCAGAATCAACTTGAAGGCACACTTCAAGAACAGGTAGAAGGTGGCAATGCAAGTTAAAGAAAGTGGGGGGGGGGAGGACCTGGTTTTCATTGACATGATGACAGTTGTTGCTTCCTTAATTAGCCCAGGCATTAATAAATAGATGGTTTTCCTTTCAGGTGCTGACTTTTATCATTACCTATCTCTTTTAGCTTGACTAAGGCAAGCAGAAGGCTTATCACCTCGCTTTGCGAGCGTCTCTCATTCCTAATTTACATGCCAGGCGGTGTGACAAACTCAATTTGTAGAACATGATAAACAAAAGCTCTCCAACTCAGGCTCAATGTAATGGAATAATGTTGTTGGAAACACCCATTAAGTGGAACAGGAGGCACTGGGGGAAGGGTGCATGTCCATTTAGACTGATCTAATTCCACTAAGCTGGCTATCTCTACTGGACATTGGCTGTGCTGTCTGGGAATGATAGGCGCTGTAGTCTGACACAGGTGGAGAGCATCAGATTGGAGGAGGATCCCAAGTCTTACACGTTTTAGCTGGAATCCCATTGGTGGCTGACTCATGTGTAAGTACTGTACAGAACTGGTTGGGCATTTTTGTTTGATGCAGAACTGTCACATTCAATACAAGTTTGCAAAAGTGGAGTTGTGCATGCAGTGACTTTGTGCAATAGATTTTGCATGCACATTTCACATGGATGTGCATTGTGCATGGGTGCGCATTGCACATTTGGTTTCTTGGTTCACCATTGCCATTCAGCACAAGGGTTGCACAGCACAATTAATGGGTAACTCCACATACAAGAGATTCATGTTACATAACACCAATGCAAGTTTTTGGTCTTTGATAGCAATGCACTGCCTCCATTTACAACTGACTCCTAATGAGATTGCACCTAATCATGTCTCAGGGCTTCCTGATTTCTCCTCCAGACTATGGGGCTCCAAATAGCCTGCTCCTCTTTTCAGACCAAAATAGGGTGCATTGTAATTTCTTGCAATTTGATTTTTTAAAGATGTTCAATTTTTTAAGTATGTTATTAAGGAACAGAGAGGTACTGATAAGAGAGTGAAAAAAGCTATTACTGTAATAAGATTTGTGTGTGTATGTAGAAATAAAAGAATATTCAAAAACATTCAAAAAATCATCAAAAACAAAATTTTGAAAATCATTTTTTTTAAAAAAAAACATTTCTTCAGTCTCTGAAAACACTAATAAGAAAAAAATCTGGACTGAGGAGACTCTTCATACCTCGGGATGTATTCTGCACAAAACTGACAATTTTTGCAGGAAAAAGAACACTTTTTCTTTACAGAAAATATTTTTATGCACAATGTATATGTAAGAAAATATGTGTTTTCTGCACACAAGAAAAACCATGAATGAATTGTGAGCAAACTAAATTCCCCCATCTACAACTTTTCTCAGAATAAAGCAATATTTCTATGCATAAATATTATTTTCTGAGCAGAAAGTAGCTGTCTTCTCCCTTAAAAGGTGCACATCTGGTGTAAAAAAAGTCCCAGACTGAATTCTAGAACAGAACAGTTTTTGAAGACTTTCTCACAGCAAGAAGAAAATTGCCAAAATTACTTATTGCTTCTTTTGAGAGTTAAATTAATGAAGTACATAGCTGTTTTGGTGTAGTGTTTTTCCTGTGTGTAGGAGGACACATGTGCGTGTGTGTTACTAAAGCTGCACATTAAAAAAAAAACCATTGGCTCTCAGCAAGTTTGCTTTTACCAGTGGTTCATCAATGTCAAGTTGTATAGATGGAGTGAAATAGGCTAATGAACCAAAAGCACAAGATGCTGTGGCAAACACATCATGTTCCAGTTCCATTATTCATGTTAGGAATGCTCCTAGATACACTTGGATCCAGAAGAGGTGGACTGGAAACCAGGAAACAGGAAACGTATGAAAGAATAAAGAAGTGGAGTGGAGAAAAGCTAATCTTCCCTCACTGTATCCCAAAGTGGAAGCCATATTTTCTCCAGTCATTTTGAACCGATATATGAAATTCAGTCTCTTCTTTGCTCAAGGGACCTTGCCACCAAAAATGATTCTCCTCTCAGAGTTTTTGAAATGTTCCTTCTTTTTTTTGCACAGCTCCAAGAATCCCTTTGCCAGTGTGATCAGCTGTACTCCCAAAAAAGTAACCTTTCTAAGCATCACCCCGATAAGATTTCTTCTTCCCTTTTTCTAGCCTTCTCACCTCTAGTCCTTCCATTCCCTCCCGCTTGGCTGGATTTCTGCCCACCCTCCCTGGACCTTCAGCTCCCACATACTTTGTGTGGGGATTCGCTTAGGCCATTGACCTTGCAATTCCACATCACAGGAGTTTGTGGAAACTGTTGGCCTTCCACAGCTGGAATCCTGTTTGTAAGTCCCATCTAGAGTCGACCTATGGAATCAGTTGTTGAATGGTGAATTGACAAATAGGTAAATCCCTTTGATTCAATGAGTTTACTCTAGTCAAGACTAACAATAGGATTTAGGCTCATGGTTGAGCCGTTGTTTTTGGAAGTCAGATTCGTGAACATTCTTTGACATCACAGAAGCACAGCCAATAGCGTGGCTCACAGTTACATTTCAGATTTTGCAAAAGCGTCTCATTCTGGAGCTGCAACTAAAGTCATCTATGAATTTTTTATAGCTTTCAAAAGTATTCTTCCCACAGGCTTAAAAAAAAAAAAAGACATAAAAACATTCCAGCCCAAAGTACATTGGTTCTCCTGCCAGTTGAGCAGCTGCTAACAGGGATGTACTTTTGACCCACTCTGCATCTCACCCTTTCCTTTAAAAGTGCATTCTCCTACTTAGTCCTGTCCATCAAAGCCCACATTCCTTTCATTACACCACCACCTCCTTTCTACCCTCACTCCCCACCATATGTCAGAGAAACCGAGAAACACTTGCCTTTTTCTTCATGTTTGAATTGCTAAATCAAGGGAAAGGAAGTCTAAAATTAGAACATGCTAAAAACAGCAGAACCAAAGTAAAGGAATTAAATGCCATTTGAGCAGAGTTACTCCCAACAGGGGAGGATGTGGATGTACCTTAAACATCATCATCATCTTCATCTTCATCTTCATCTTCATCTTCATCATCATCAATTAGAAAAATGTGGAAACATATGTAGATGGCACAGCTGGTTGAGAACTCTTACAGCCGTTTCACAGACTTTATACATCTTTGGAGCAGGACAAAGAGGAAGCTGTCATTTCAGAGTAAGTTTCCATAGAAGCTGAACTTCAGGCTGTGTGGAATTAGGGTTATTTGTAGAATTCAGTATTTGTGGATTCCAGGAGGAACTGACAGATCTGTACTGCCTGATTTAATGTGCCATTCAGGTTCGAATGCACAGGACAGTCCCCTGCATATTTACTCAGAAGTAAGCCCTATTATGGACATTATCAGACTAGCATCTTAAAATGCTCTAACTGCATGAGTAAGGAAAGTGGAAACATTGTGGCAGAGTCACAGTAATCTTTGCACGTTGCCGTAATCACAGGATTAAAACTCACACCACAGTAACACTTGCCATCACATTGCCTTATATTAAGGCAGTCCTTTCAATTTGGAGTGGCCCGTGCATGCCCCCACAAGGGAAAACGTTTACTTATTTCCATGATCTCCCATGGGCACGATCTCGGCAGGTCTTGTGAGAAGACGTGACTTCTTTAAAAGACTCCCCAAACCCTTAATTTAAAAAGTTAAAAAAGACATAAGCACTTAAACAAACCTAAAAATGTGTCCCCAAAAATGGGACAGATCATTAAAAGACCGTCCTGTGGCTCATTTTCCCATTGCCAACAGGAAGTGTTCTCGCTGGCAACAGGGAGGCACAAAAGAGGACAGCCCATTCCCACTGTAATCTTGCCATTACAGTGGGACGTGTTTTCACGTGCTCTTCAATACCGTGAAAATGGCGGTATTGAAAAGCTATTGACAGGTTGTCCCGTAAATTGAAAGTGATGGCTTGTTTGCAGCTGGAGCACACAATGAGGACACTAAGACTATGATGTCATGCGATAAGGGGGACCCCTTCGCATTCACATTGCATGGTAATAACACAATTTTTGTTGCATCTGATAAAGTCCTAAGTCCAAAGGAACTTTCTTTTAGGAATGGGAGTTTAGCGGTGCTGGGATTCACAGGCTAACAATGGGCAAAATTCCTCCTATGAGGACATGGAGTGTAACTTTATGTTTATGGAGTAACACGATGATCGCACAATGCTGCCTCACTAGTGAGTGGCAACATTACATGACCAGAGGCTTATGTGCAACGCACATCCATGCTCAACAGCACCACATGGAGAGCTCTGCTTCACAGGCTTTACTTATAAACATGACTGCTCCACGTCGGATGAAAGTGTCCAACAGCCTCTGCATAAGATGCCAACAGAGTGCCAGTCAACCCCTGAAGGGCTTCAGGATTCCCATCTTCTCTTGGGGAGGGAGGAGCATGCATAAGGAAAAGACATCATGACTATTTGGTTGTTCTTGAGCTTAGAATTCAGGGATAAATTTGGGGAGGAGATTTTACTGGAGGAAAGTACATGTAAGGAGCATTCAGTGTTGCATTTTTCCACCTCCGCAGGATGTCCGGGTATGGAAAGCCACGTTTCATCAAGGAACACTCAATCAATATCTCCACCCTGTTCCGGGCCTGCGGCTTTTGTACTTCTCTGCTTCCTTGCCATTTCTCTCCAGCCACTGGAGTGAGGGAAATGAGTGAACTGAAAGCCCCAAGTGCCTTTCCAGGCTGGAGGGTCCCTGGAACCGCGTTTCCTCTGACACAGCCATTCAATTGTAGCTTTATTTTTATAGTTTTATCAATTG
This sequence comes from Gambelia wislizenii, assembly GCA_030847615.1. Taxonomy (NCBI): domain Eukaryota; kingdom Metazoa; phylum Chordata; class Lepidosauria; order Squamata; family Crotaphytidae; genus Gambelia; species Gambelia wislizenii. The sequence continues at coordinate 41,441,009 of JAUMIR010000007.1, forward strand.
GACAGTTCTTCAGAGAGGCTCTAATTATGCGTCTCCTGTGGATTGCTTTTCTTCTGAGCAGCTGGCTTTGTGTTTCCCAGCCTAACTCTCCCAACCTCCTCTGTAGCTGGCATTCAGTTTTACAAAGCCACACAAAAGCATAAACGTTTAAATCGAAAAATTGCTCGACATTTTAGGAGCTGGGAGGTGGTGGTGGGGATCCTTGCCACCTGACATCTCTTGCCTGATTTCAGCTGCCACCTGATACAGCAACAAGAAAAGTTGTGGGTGTGTGGGAGAGCAATGGAGGAAAAAACCCACCCTTTAAAACAGACAGCTGTTACTCCCATTTTGGAAAAGGGATGGAACTGAGTTGTTTTGCTGGTTGACTCTTAATCTAGTATTAGGTTTAGGGATGTGAATGTATACAGCTTAGGTGCAAGTTATCTAACACACCTTATCTCCCTGTCATGTCCTGGCTTCTTCAGACTCAGTAACCAGAAGTTTCAAAGTTAAATAGTAAACTTGATTGGTACAGTAATCCAAAGAGCTGACCCTACCATGTCATTGCTCAGAATGAAACCTATCTACAAAGCATTAAGTTTAAAAGTATTTACAATCTACCAAATCTTGGTGGGCTAGACAGCCATTGATTATCCATCATCCCCATTCCCAGTTCCCACCAGCAGTGGGCACATCCCATTTTTCTCAGAGCAAAGTCCAGGTGGAAACTTTAATCAGTTACAGACATCGAGCATATCCTCCCTTTCCCCAGTTTGACGACATACTCATTAGCAAGGACAAAGGAATGCAAACACAATTAGCCACAAAGATATAGAACATAACTGAAGTCCGGGACTGATCCTGACACTCCCCATGGGAGCTTGGCTAGACAGAATCTCTTCATTCAGCTCCACCACCTTCATAGGCATGGTTACTAGGAACACAAGACAAGGACTTCTCAGTTGCCTCTCCAGGCTGTGGAGCTGCATCCCTAGAAAGGCTAGAGTGGGCCTCCTCCCTGCTCTCCTTCTCTCAGCAGGCAAATCCTTTTTTTTCCCTTTGGACAGGATTTTGGATGTGAACAATTTTCTGGGTCTGATTTTCTGGAATGCTAGCAATCTGGGGACTGAAGGAAAATTTTATGCCAACAGGTTGGAGAAGAATTCTTATTGGGGGAAGCAAAGTCCTCATCCCTCTCCCCCAGCCTGAAGATACACCCCTGAATGATCTAAACCTTATAAATTCATGCTCTGGGTTGGGTGATTTTATGGCTCCCCTTCAGAATATGTGGGAACAATGTCTACTGCAGCAGAAAACATTTCACTTGTGAGGCACTGGGGAGTTTATTTCCTGCTTCTGTTTGTGAAGCATTTTCATTCGTTAATTAAATGAGAGGAACCAAGAAAAAAATATTGAGAAATAGCCTTCCAATAACACCCAGTGAGAGGAGGCCAGCTAGTTTTTACCATAACCACTGTCCTTTGTAAATCCTCAAACAACTGATAAGAGGAGTAGCACCACTGTCGTACGGCCTGAGACCTTCCAAATGGTGCTTATGAAATGAGTTGGGTTGTAGGCGTAAAACTTCCAGAAGCATCTTTGTCCAGTTAGGGAGATGAAAGTGGGCAGAAATTAAACCATGAAACTTATCAGTAGATAATACTGATAATGGGTGGATATTTTTATTTTATTTTATTTTATTTGCAAAACTTTAGGACACATCTGCACCACAGACTTGGATGTGTTCTAGTATTGATTCCTTCTTCTAAAAACATCTGGGGAATTGTAGTTCTGTGAAACAGAGCTCAGGTTCACTAACAGACCTACAATTCCAAGGATTCATTGCTGGGAAACTTGTCAGTTTAAATGGTAAAAAGCCAGCCTTCATTTCTAGAGTGCATACACCCACTGAGTTTTGCTAGTATTTTCCACCTTAGTCATGGTACAAAGTATTCCAGTGTGCCCAATAAAGTCACAAGGGGACCCTGTGGATTAGAGTGCTCATAGGTAGTCACTCTTTTCTGGGTTTTAGTCTGAACTTTAAAGGAACTATCCAAGGTACTGAACCTTGGGGGTTTTTCCCCTCAGATGTTGGAATACAGTACTTACAAATATATATATAATGAGATATTTTAGAAGTGGGACCAAAGTCTAAATACAAAATTCATTTATGTTTCGTATGTACCTTATGCACATAGCCTGAAGATAATTTTATGCACACTATTTTTAATAATTTTTGTGCAGAAAAACAAAATGTATATACAGTACATTAAACCATCAGGAAGAATAGGTGTCACTTTCTCAGCTGCCCATGTGGGCAATTTGGGATTTGGGAGTATTTCTGATTTTGGAATTCAAGATAAGCGATACTCAACTTGCATTTAGTAATAATAATAATAATAATAATAATAATAATAATACACTTCAGGTCCCAAGGTTCACCATCTTTGAGTCTGATATTTTTCTGGTGATGATGAAAAACACCAATGGAAAACCAACATGGTCTTTGAATAAATACATCCAAACCTATGTCAAGGAAGACAAAGTTTCAAGATGTCTCCCTTGGAGCATTGGTACACTTGTTGTTGTTGTTGTTGTTGTGTGCCTTCAAGTAATTTCCATCTTATGGTGACCCTCAGGAGACCCTATCATGGGGTTTTCTTGGCAAGATTTGTTCAGAGGAGGTTTGCTATGGCCTTCCTCTGAGACTGCTGAGAGAGTGAGACTTGCCCAAAGTCACCCAGTGGGCTTCCATGGCCAAGCTGAGATCCAAATCCTGTTCTCTAGAGTTGTAGTCCAATGCTCAAACCACTACACCACACTGGCTCTCTGTGCACATGTGCTATGCACACTGGTGCATGGCAGGCCTGAAATCTTCCTTCGTGGAAAGCCCATTCTAGATTCATCACCCCTTCTTGGCTCCTTCCCACAGAAAGAAATGATGTTCCAGGATGGGAAGAAAAATCTGCGGTTGTTCTGGAATCAGAACCTAGTTCCTTGACGGAACGAGTGTGTCTTTAAGAACCTAAAGAAGATATAATGGTCAATTCTGTTTTATGCTTTTCATATGTCATTAATTTTCCATTACACGGGTAAATGAATTATACACACAAAATTTTCATAGCTTTTGTGGGAAAACAGTCACTGGGTTTTTGACTTCTCATTAATCTGGTGTCGCCAGTGTACAAAATGGGGAGATGTTTAATGCCAGGCATTGGCAGATTAACAAATTGGCTGTGCTAATATTACATGGAGTATCATTAAACTGTCAGGAAAGTACTAAAACAATAGTGCTGAATGGGATCCGGGAGCAATTGCAGAGACCTTGCAGAAACGACTGGGACTCAATCTATTAGGAAACACAGGGCGGGCATTTTTTATTTTTATTTTTTGGCTTTTTAATGTCACACAGTAAACATTTGCTTTTAATGAGGATAACTATGATGGCAAAAATATAAGGAACAGCTTTGCTAGCTGTCACAAGAGACATAGTGTTCTCTTTTAGTTCTCATTCAAAAGGGGGGAAGGTGATCAAAAGATCCAGAAGAGATATGCTATTATTATTCTTGTTGCTATTATTTGCCATCAAGCTGACTTCAGCTTATGGAGATCCTGTGAATGTGGGACCTCCTAAGTCCCTGACCATCTACAGCCCTGCCTCAGGTCTTGCAAACTCTGGCTTCCTTGAATGAATCATTTCACCTGTCATGGAGTTTCCCTCTTTTCTCAGCATTCTCGTCTTTTCCAATGTGGCATGTCATTGCATGAGATGTCCAAATACAACAGCCTCAGTTTAGTCATCTTGGCTTCTAGTGAGAGCTCAGGCTTGATTTGCTATAAGACTTATTCATTTGTCCTTTGGTATATGCAGAACTCTCCAACAGCGCTTCATTTCCGTCCGTTTTCTTCCTGTCAGGTTTCCTCTCTGCCCAGCTTTCATAACCATACATAGAAATTGGTAATAGAGTCAGCCCTCTATATCCATGGATTTTACATCCATGGATTCCACCATACACAGCTTAAAAATATTCCAATAAATAAATAAATTCCGAGAAGCAAACCTTGATTTTGCCATTTTATATAAGGGGAACAATTTTATGATGCCATTGTATGTAATGGGACTTGAGCATCCTTGGATTTTGGTATCCACAGGAGGTCCTAGAACCAAAGCCCAGCAGATACCAAGGGCCCACCGTACTATAGCATGGATGAGTCTGACTTTGGTATTTGATGATAGGCCTTTACACTTGAGAATCTTATCTAGATACGCTAGCCATCTTTAAATATTGGAAGGACTGTCAGGTGGAAGATGGAGTGGAGCTTGTTTTCTTCTACTCTGGAGCAGGGCTCCAACTCTTCCAACTCTACAATTCTATGATTCTATGATGCTTTGATCAAGATTTCCTGCATGGCAGGGGGTTGGACTGGATGGCCCTCGTGGTCTCTTCCAACTCTACAATTCTATGATTCTAGGGCTGCCAGGTGAAATAAGTGATGGAGATTTCGTGTGACGGGCAACACCTGCTGAAATCCCCACTTCTGAACAACTGTTGAAGGGAAAGGAGACCTCTCCCTTTCTTAACCTAGCTACCCTACTCTGAAGGATAGGACCCAAACTGATGGATCCAAATTGCAAGATTCCATATAATCATCAGGAGGAACGTAGTGGTGGTAAGAGCTTTTTGACCATGGAACAGCCTGTCTTAAAAGGTGATGGGCTCTCCTTTATTTCAGGTTTTTAAACAGAGGTCAGATGGCCACACTCCAGGAATGCTTCAGCAGTGGATTGCTGCATGGCTGGGGGTTGGATTAGACACCCCTTACAGTCCCTTCCAGACATATCATTCTATGGACTTTATCAGATGAGTGTCTAAAAATGCTGTAATTCCATGATTGAGGAAAGTGGAAACATAGTGGCATCATAACACTTACTTTCACACGTTGCTATAATTGCGTGAGAAAACTGCCACATAATTATTGCATGACAACCACTAGCACTTTAAGAATGGGCGTTTACTTCTGCGATTTAGGTGGGCAGTTCTTGTGAGAAGACGTGAGCATGCTTAAAACTCCAAAAACACCTTAATTAACAAAGTAAATTAACACACAAGCACTGAAACAAACCTAAAAACATGCAAACTAAATGGGGCAGTTCATAAAAAAGAGTGTCCTGTGCTTCGTTTTCAAGTTCTCATCTAAAAGTTTTCTTGCTGGGAATGGGGACCGGGGAAAGAGGACTGCCCATTCATGCTGTAATCTCGCAATTACAGCAGGACGTGGTTTTGTACACTTGTCAATGCTGCAAAAAAAGGCGATATTGAGACCTATTGACTGTTTGCCCTGTCAATTAAAAGCAACACCTTTTTCATGGCTGGAGCACAAACCACATGAAGACGACAACGTTGTGCAATAGTGGGATCCTTTGCACTACTGTGACATCATAAGCATGCAATTTTTCTGCATCTGATAATGTCCTTTGATTCAATGAATTATATGCCACCAACCACCATGAATGCATCCAAACACATCTGATTTTATAAGTTAAGCAGGGCTGGGCCTGCTTACCATTTGGGAGGGAGAACAACAGGAATACCAGAATCTCTAGGAAGGTTTAAGGAAGAATTTTGTGCGAAGTCCCTGAGAGCCATGGCTGCCAGTCAGAAATGAGGACAGTGGGCTAAATAGTCTGTCTCAATGTAAGGCAGCTCCCAGTGATCCTATGAATCCACAAAGAAATACCAAGTGGCTCCCAGTGGCTAAGATGTCTCGGCAGAATTTTCATGTTCCAGACTTCCAGCAAACAAAAGTCACTGAGAAGCAGAAACATTTCTTTTTTAAAAAAAATCACAACTCCCAGAATCTCCCCTCCAAAATGGCTGTTGGGGGATTGTGGGAATTGTTGTCCAAAAAAGGGGAGTTTTTCTGAGCTCTGCTAGGGAGCACAAGGGAGAGGAAGTCCTTTGCTTCTATGCTTCTGCCACTGGGCTTCTGAGAAGGCCACTGTGTGAAGCAAGATGCAGGATTAAATGACCCTTTGGTCTGACCCAGCAGGATTCCCTTTGTGTTCTTATGTATAAGCAGCCACTGCTGCCGGGACCCCTACTAAGCTGCTTCTTTGGGTGATTTGATTCCATGGATCCTCTTCCTTCCTGGCAACAATTCAGGTAAGCTTGAAAGTCTGTCGTCTAGCCACAGAAATCACACAGATTACCCCCCAAGAGCAGGAGGGGCTGTAACTAGAGATGCGTCTTGTCAGCCACTGTTTCTGCTATGTGACTGGTGTCCCAAGGGCCCACCACATGGAGGAAGCATTAGATGTATAAAGTAGCCTTTTAAAGATGTCATTCGCTTAATAATGCAGAGGGGGAAATAAATCAAGATTATATGGACTATTCCAAAAGACCCGATGTGCTAAGCATGGTAAGAGCTATCGGTTCCATGGGGGAAAGGAGGTCCATTCTCTGGCGGTGGAAGCACAGGTGAATGATGTTTCCTACAGGCTTGGAGCAGTCAGGCCAGGAGACTTAGTTAAACTGATATAGGATTCTGGCCATTACCGCCAAAACCCTGTATCAGTGAGGACTTGATTCCTGGACTTACCGCGGATACTGGAAACCATGGATAAAAGTGAATGCTATAGAACTTCCAGTAAAAACATACCTTAGAGTTACACTGGAGGACCAAAAAGATGCCTAGAGAGAATGCCTCTCGAGGCATTTTCCAGCAAGACTCTATGGTATGTGTCCCCTATTCTGTGTCCTGCGGATAACTAAAACCATGGATATTGGTTTCGTGGATATGGGGATCCAACTGTATTATTAATATTAATTCCTTTATATCCTACCTTTTGCCCAGCACTGGAATACAAGATGGCTTAGAAAGATTTGAACAAATACAAATTAAAATGCATGCATAAACATCAATAAAAAACGTTTAAAATGTTATTTGTAAAACACCAATAAACGCCCTATAGAATTAAAACCATTTAAAATCTATTAAAAGTCAGAAGATAAAAATTGACTAAGCAGCCCACCATTAAAAACCCATTACTGTCCATTCCTAAAAATTGTATCCTGGTTGATTGCTCCTGCGATTCTCCAGCTGTGTCTTGTACAATTACACAGGCTTTGATGGGTAGCCTTGATGGTTCCTCAGCTTATCCACATATAATTGGGTCTTCATGTATGATATTTTCCCAAACTTTAACCTCCTTTGTCCAGTGTTGTCTCCTTCTATTGAGTGGTACACAAAACAAAAAACAAACAAACCCAGAAACAACCCCCCCCCAAGTCACTGAAAAAATAAAACAGTGCTTCTGAACAAGAGGATCCATGAGCGAAGAAAGACAATGTGCAGGAGAATCAAGGGAAAATGCTTAGCATAGCCTTCATCTCTTCCAAAGCAGATACTGTGTTGGCTTGCCTGCTCAACCTGTGGAGTGCAGCAACATCACAATGAAGGGTTCAGCCCAGTTTCCCTTTCAGTTCTTTTTCAAAGAACCTGACCACTCTCATCTCTTTTAATTAAATTTGCACCAGAAGGAGAGAGATGCACAAAGGCCAAATGCAACATCGTTTGTAAATTTATATTTCTACAGATGGATCCCTTCCTCTCCTCCTGAGTTACTTCTTTATTAAAAATGATCCCAAGGAAATGTATTGCTTGAAGTTATGGTCTGTTAGTGAAATGCCAGGGGGCAAACCCTGCAAAGGTTTCCTTTTGGCGAGAAAAGCAGCCCTTTATGAGATGGATTCAGAAGGAGATGGTTTGTTTTTGTTGTTCACAAGCTATAACCAACAGTTCAGAGAATAACAGTCATCTTTAGAGTTTATTTTTCTCCTTCCCTTCTTCTTAAACATAGCAAATTAGAAAAGTTGAACAAGTTTTCCAGGAAAACTTACTACGGTATTTGCCTTGCAAGAATGGCTGATTCGTGAGTGGAAAAATCATGTACTAAGAAAGTTCTCGAGGGCTTTGCCACATGCTATGGCCAGAATCCTGTTCATGTCTTATGTGTGCGTATGTTCCCCCTACCAGATGTGGCTAGATATTTTTGTCTGATGTTCAACATCCTTATTAGGTTCAGGGCTGCAGAAGGGGAGTTAAGCATTTGGTGCCATTGTAGAGTTGCACCAGTAGACAATTATGTTCCACAGATACTATGCCGCATGAGGCACTCTGTGGCCAAGATCCTACATTGCCTCAGCATAGCATAAATATCTGCTGGTGGAGATATACATACTCTGCTAGCACAATGCAACTGAAGACCACCACAGTGCAATGTTTGAGAAACAGTGAATATGTATAGCTGTCACCTTTGTTGCACAATGCACAAAGGCAGTATGAAATGTGCAATATGAAATGCACATCGTCATATGACTCTATCATAGAATCATAGAATCATAGAATTGCAGAGTTGGAAGAGACCACGAGGGCCATCCAGTCCAACCCCACTCTGCCACACAGGAAATCTTGATCAAAGCATCCCCGACAGATGGCAATCCTGCCTCTGTTTAAAGACCTCCAAGGAAGGAGACCCCACCACGCTCCGAGGGAGTGTGTTCCACTGCCAAACAGCTCTTACTGTCAAAAAGTTCCTCCTCATGTTGAGGTGGAATCTCTGTTCCTGGAGCTTGCATCCATTGCTGCGTGTTCCAGTCTCTGGAGCAGCAGAAAACAAGCTTGCTCCATCCTCAATGTGACACCCCTTCAAATACTTAAACAGGGCTATCATATCGCCTCTTAACCATCTTTTTTCCAGGCTAAACATACCCAGCTCCCTAAGTCTCTCCTCATAAGGCATCATTTCCAGACCTTTCACCATTTTACCATTTTAGGTGCATTTTTGCATACCTGCAATGGTTCCTCATGCAGAACTGCACTCCTGCCAGCATCATCTGGATATGCCTGTTTCGCATCATCTGAACATGTCACGCTGCATGCATAATGCAATGTACACCTGCATATGTCACCAACAGGATTCTGCTTCCTGTCAGCAATAGGAATTAGGATCGCAAGATCAGGACTATCCTAGGCCCTGGGTTTCCAAGGCCAAAACCTGAGACCTAGTGATGATCCCTTGTGATGTCAGTCAGGGTGGGCCCTGGTGATGTCATGCAAAATGATATTTTAAGCATCAATCATAGCTGTCCAAAGTATGCTATTCAAATAAAAAACACCAAGTCTAACAGATAAGGAATACACGCACATACACTCACAAATACACTTTGTAAGATGGCACTCTCACCCAGAGATTCATCCTCTTCGACCAGAAGGTAGGAGATAAAATTCAGGGCCAGCCCCTGAGATCTGAAAATGCTTCTGGAAATCAATTTGGCTAGTACCTCTGTGCACCAGAATCTCCCTCTAGAAATCCAATCTGCTCTTTGCAAAAGTATTCTTCATGTGGCAGGTTTCTGGGTTGCAAACTGAAGGTACTGGTGCCACCTGCCATCCTTGATAGGCAGGGGCCTTGGAAGGACCACAGTCAGCAGTGCCCTGAAAAATGCCAATGAGTGGGAACTCCAACCTGGCAAAATCCAATCCATGCACTGGAGTGGGGACAGGTGGTCTGGAGAGTCACATCAGCCCCACAGCCCCGTGCAGCTCCTAGCAAACCCGCCAAGGTCACCTTCCTAATTCAGTTTCTCTACAACAGGGCCGGTTTAACCTGTCTGCCAAATCAGCATTGGCAGGGGGCCCCGAGGTCAAGAGGGGGCCCCGAGGTCAAGAGAGGGCCCCGTGTTGGCCTCCTTAATATGAAAATAATGGGATTTCTGGTTTAAAATACCATAGAGTTGCCTTGGAAGGCCTAGAAAAGGGCTAGGGAAGACACATTTTCTAGGAAGACTCTATGGTAGGTGTGCTGTTTTGTGTCCCATGGATAATGAATCCAGGGATACGGGGGTCCTACTATAATCTGAACATCCTGTACGGTGAATAGGTTAGGTTACATTGATCTGAGATAAACATATGGGGGCCCCAAAGTAAAGCATTGCAGGGGGCCCCAAAATTCCTTAAACCGGTCCTGCTCTACAATACAGCCTGTTCCCCGACTCATCCCTGTTGCTAATTGAGTTATATGTAAAAGCTACACGCTGTAATTTCAAACATTACACCACTTCAGCAACCCAGAGAGAAAGAGAGGTGGTTGTTGCTTTCCCCCTACCTACATTTGCAAGAGACAAATTGCCTCCAGCGAAAAACATGTCTGTGCCATCAGATATCCGTTTGCACAGGAAAGGGAGAGGAAGCGGTGAGTGGCCAGGCATCTTGAGGCCTGATTGCATTGCATAATGGGAATTACAGACATGGAATCCGTCTGTGCCTTCATCTCAGCTGCAATGAGTTGGAGGCTTCTTCTGAGTAAAAATGGGCAGAGCTGCCTGTTTCAGTTCTATCGCTTTTTTCTTTCTCCTGTTCTTTAAGCTCATTCCTTCCTGTTTCTCCATCAGCATGTGATTTAAAAAAATAAAAACAAAGTCTGCACACACACAAAAATCACATACAGTTTTATGAACATTTCTTCTCCATAGAAGTATTTTGTTAAACTGTGGGCTCTACGTCAGAGGAAGAAACTGGCAAAACCACCTCTGAGTATTCCTTGCCTAAGAAAACCCTATGAAATAAATGGTTTTGGCTGGAAGAAATTAAATCTTTTATTTTCCCCCAGTATTTTATTAGACTGATGTTTTAGAGGTGTTTTTTTTTTTTAATGTGGGAAGCAGGGGGCTTATTATTGGCAAACCTTTGTTCAAATCCTGTTGACTCACCCCAGCATGAGTAAACAAATTCAATCAAATACACAGAAAGGTTTCTTATATCTATTTTAAATAAATAGACATGCTTTGTCCACCTTTGAAAGTGGGTACACTGCGAGCTTTATGATGGCTGTATTTCTTCCAAAAGACCTATTCCAGCCCCAGGACAGGACAGCTGAAAACCCAAAGCAGTGAATCAAAAATTAAATAGCTTAGTAGTAGGAATTCATTGTTTTGACACCAACTGCATCCATTTCGCTCCTTCTCAATCTCTTGCTCTCTCACTTTCTCTTGCATTTCTTGACCTGGGGTCAAGTCAACAAGAAGTGCCTAGAGCCTCCATCCCTCTCTGAGAAGCTTCTGTCCAAGAAGGACTCTTGTCTAAACAAAGTAGGGAGGTCAAGCAGTTGCCTTTTGGGGGCTGAATTATGAAAGGCATAAACAAAGCAGTCCATAATTTCTCTTTTATTACATATGCTCTGGTTTTCTTTGGCAGTGCTGATAGCTGTGGTTTACAACGGACAATTAAGTGATGATGGATTTCAGGCACTGACTGTTCCCAGTGTGGAAATCACTCCTCTGAGGGAAGAGTAACAGGTAACGTGTTTAACTCTTGTCATCTCAGAAGCCCTGTTTGTCATGAGATCAACATGAGGTTTCATAATCACATTTGTTGACACAGCAAACACAGCTCTATAAGATACACTGGCATCAGCTACCTGCCAAAGTTATGGGGTCTATAGCAATGATCCTGTAGCAAAGAAGGAGACTGATGCAATCGGACATTAATATAGTCCCCATTGTGCTTTTCTTTCCAATGGCACATGGTTGCTTTATTGCATTTTCTTTCTCTGGACCCAGGTGACCTGCTAAAATGCTTGATTAAAGAAGAGTTACGTGCTCAATATTGTCCACCATCTTGAGTGAGACTAAACACAGGACTAACTGCATTTGCAGTACTGTCCACAAAATGGCTGCCACCATGCCAATGAGCTGTTTCAGTTTTGTCAGACAGGCTCTTTACTAAGACAAAATATGGAACAGGCAAATCTTCCAAGGCAGTTTTAGCAGTACAGGTTGCCTCCTGTATCTGCAAGGGTTCAGTTCCCAGACTTACCGTGGATACCAGTAACCATGGATAAGAGTGAACCCTATCAAAATAAAGGACTTCTGGTACAAACGTACCATAGAGTTGTGTTGGAGGACCTAGAAATTGCTAGAGAGGACACCTCTCTAGGCATTTTCCAGCACAACTGTATGGTATGTGTCTCTAGTTTTTTAGCTACAGATAACTGAAACCATGGGTATTGGTTCCACGGATATGGTTGGGGTGACCTATATTTGAATTTGGCAGGTAGTGAGTTAAGGGACAGATTCTATGGAAGTCCACAACTCAGACAGATCTAACCCTTTTTAAAACAAAATTACGAATCTTCTGATATTTGAGGGATGATCTCAAGGCTGTTCCATAAAATCTGATATGAGGAAGAAATGGCCACTCCAGAAGTGTTTATTGGGCATAGGGCAAGCTGCATTTTCTTTAGCTTGGTTTCTGGGGTTATTGTTGCCAAATTTTCAGGCAAAATATGTTAATGTCAGGACACATTAAATTGTCTCTACATTATTAGACATTATCTGTTACTTGGGAATCATCTATCTATCTATCTATCTATCATCTATCTATCTATTCTTCCATCCACCCATCCAGGAGCTGAAGGTGGGTTCTGTATCACTCTGTATTTTAGTCCAGATTTTAAAATAATTATCCTAGTTATTGAGCCCTGTCCTCAAAATAGGTTCAGCACCTTGTATAGTCCCTTCAAAGTTCAGACTAAAACCTGGAGCAGATTCACTGCCCCAATGGCATGGGAGCATCAGCCACCACTCCATTTATCTAGGCATCTATCCATTCAGGACAAGAGAATCTAATATTTTTGCAAGTAAATTAGAAGGATCACTAAATATCTTCTCGCCAACTGTAAGAAAGAATCATAAACAAGTGAGGAGGAATTAATTTGCTAACAGCAGATGGGGGCAGGCTAGGGAGAAGCACATCTCTTCCCCTCCTCCCTTCTTCCTTCCTGGCTACAGCAAGAGAGAAGCTGAGACATTTTATTAAGCCCCATGGAACAAGCTTTATTATTGTTGTCAGTTGTTCATGGAAACTCTTCAGCATTAATAACTTCCCGATCACCACAGGCCTGGCCTGCCTCACTCAGGGGTTTCCTGGATCTACATAAACATGCTCTGCTCTGCAAGCACAGAGGCAGCCAAAGTTCTTGACACTCACTTAAGACTCCACTGGCTGTCGATCTTTGCTGAAAACTCCTAATTCTAAGATCAGTCCAAGTGCATTTGTGGTGGGGGTGAGACTGGACCCAATTCACTTCTGTTTGCCTCAACAGAGCCACTGGAAACGAAGCAAGTCTGGGGAGAGGAGCAGAGAAAATAAGTCAACATGCCTAAATAAAGTTGTTTCGCCCCCTGCTAATATATTCCTATGAATCAATGGAACTTGCTGTTGTTGTTGTGTGCCTTCAAGTCAATTCTGACTTATGGCAACCTTATGATGAACCTATTTTCTTGGCAGCATTTGTTCAGAGCATTTGCCTTTCTCTGAGGCTGAGTGACTGACTTGCTCAAGGTCATCTAGTGGACTTCCATGGTCAAGTGGGGGGTTCGAACCCTGGTGTCCCAGCGTCCTAGTCCAACACCCAAACCACCACACCATGTTGTTTCCCAATGGAACTTAGCTAAGTGTTTATTAGCCAAGCCACAGATGGTCAATGGGTCTACTCTAGCTAAGATTCACCATGGAACTTACCTGAGTGTTGACTTCCCAAGCTCCTGTTCAATCTGCTCTGTCTGGGATTAACAATGGAATTGACCATAGTGTTAATTTACCAAGCTCCCATTGATTCAGTGGGTTTACTCTAGCTGTGACTAACAACAGAACTTGTTAGTCTAACAATGGAACCTAAGTGTTGACTTCACAGGGAGCTGCTGATTCAACTCTGGCTGGATTTAACAATGAAACCTATCTAAGGGCTTGTCTGCGCTGGCTACTTAATCCGGAGCCAGCCTGGAGCATTATGCACTGGACTAACCCCAGAGTGGCCATGATGGCAGCCATATGCACAGGGCTGAATCTGGTGCAACGGCACATTTTTGGCCCATGCAAGAGCTGTTTGGCAGTGGAATGCACTGCCTGGGAGTGTGGCGGTGTTTCCTTCTTTGGAAGTTTTTAAACAGAGGCTGGATGGTGCTTTGATTGTGCATTCCTGCAGGGCAGGATGGGGTTGGACTAGATGACCCTTGCAGTCTCTTCCAACTCTGTGACTTACCAAGCTCCCATTCATTCTGTAGGCCTACTCTAGCTGGGACTAATGACTAAATTTAAGTCGCTGTGTCTTCAGCACTGTAACTAACCATTTCTACCTCCATAGCCCACTCACATGCTACAAAAATCTCTGTTGCAGATTTTAATGTTGAATGTTTGCAAGCGATGCTGGGAAGGCTCAGAATACTTGGCCTCGACGTTTCACCATTAGATGACCTTTTAGACTGGAGCTGATACTGAGTCATTGACACACAAAGCTATCTGAAGTGGATTTCTTATTTGGCACCTGACAAGCTGAAAACAATAAAACAATGAGATTATCAGACTGGCTTAATACTTTGTTTCAGTCACAGAACAGGCTCGGGAAAGGTTGTTCCTGTCCCATGCTGCCCCCATGCTTTCCCCCATGCTGTCTCTGTCTTTTTATATTCATAGGGAAAGATCGTTAATGGACCACTTCTTGTATTTCTGTTACATGATCGCAGGAGTGTGAACTGATGTCCTGTGATGCTCGTGCAATCAGGTGGGTCCATTCTGAACACTTCCGGGTATGATCGGGACATCCAGGTAAGTGACAACCTTTGTTTTCCTCTCCCTGGGTTACTTGTTAAATTTAAAGTATGTTCTGGTGCTTAGTTTTGCTGTTTGCTGTTTGGTTTGGTTTTATTTTTTAAATTCCCCGTGCGATCGTTCTCTCGCAAGAACAGGTGGGATTTGGTTTCTCTGTAGTAAATGCAGCTTTACGATGCCTGCATTCACTGCAAGGAAGCCGAGGGGAGGGGGAGCGGTTTTTCGCCCACAAGAAAGTAGGTGTGTGAACATTTTTAATTTATTCCACGTCAGGGATGGGAGTGGGGCGGGAAGGTGCTAGTGAGGCAGGAATGGGGTATTTTAAGGTAGTCTGAAAATCTCCCAAGCCCCAGGCTCTGGAATGTGAGGGTGCATCTATACTGTAGAAGTAATGCGGTTTGACAGTGCTTTAATTGCCATGGTTCCATCCCACAGAATCCTGGGATTTGTAGTTTGATGAGGCACCAGCACTCCTTGGCAGAGAAGGCTAAAGCCCTTGTAAAACCACAAATCCCAGGATTCCATAGGATGGAGCTACAGCGCTTAAAGTGGCATCAAACTGCATTATTTCTACAGTGCAGATGCACCCTGAATCTCCAGGTACAGTTTCATATTTGAAAGCCTGCATTCAGATTTCAGAGATGCATGAGTGGGGGTGGAGGCCTGCGGGTGGGGGGAGATGCATTTGGTATTTTTGCAAAATTTCATATAAGGTGAAGCTGGAATAAGGACATAACAGTGCCCCCCTTTAAAGGGCAATGCCCCCAAGATAGGGTCCTTTTTTAAATTTCTTCCTTTACCTCTTCCCACTGTTTCACCCCATCTCTTATTCCCTCCCTGTCCTTCACAGTGAGGTAAGTGAGAAGCTCCCTGGAAATCTCTGAATGCAGACAGCTGCTGCAAGGATGCAATTCGCTATCAAATAAATAAATAAATAGCTCCAATGTTGCTCACAAAGAAACTGCCTTCAGGAGACCCATGCTTGACTATATTACCGGCACTTTGAATATATTACTGACGTATTCAATTTTTCATCATCTGCTGTTCGAAGGGAGGCAGTTCTAGGAAACCGTTTGCTGCCAGACAAGGCTGCCTTCCATACTTTCTCCAGATCTATTCCTGCAATCACATCCCATAGGTCAGATATGGGAGAGATACTGAAAGTCTTGACCACTGTGCAGTTGCCACTGGTGGACTTGATCCACAGTGTAGAGCACCAAGAACCAGAACCTGTAAGTAGCAGCTTAAAAATACCATGATAATAACTTTGTTTGCCATCAAGTCAGCTTTAATCTATGGTAACCCTCTGAATGAGAGACCTCCGTGATCCCCATCAATAGCTCTGCTTAGGTCTTACAAACTCGGGGCAGCCACGGCTTCCTTGGTTGAATCAATCAGTGTCTTCCTACTACCTTCCACTTTGCTGGACATTACTGTCTTTTCCAATGAGCCATATCCTACAAAGCGCTAAGCAACTTGGGGCCTGAAAGACTACCTCCTCCCATAGGACCTGGCCAGAAATCTGAGCTCTTTAGAGGAGGCCCTGTTGTATGTTCCAGCATCTCATGAAGTTAGATTGTTGGGTACATTTACCAGGACTTTCTCTGTGGCAGCACCTCGACTGTGGAACTCCCTGGCCCCATCTCTTTGAAGCTTCTGGTGGGCAGCCAAAACAGTGCTGTTCCACATGGCATTCAGTGCTCGAAACTGCTGTTTTAACTGTTTCAAAACTGGATTCCAGGATTGTTTTTAGACTGGTTTTAGAAGTTTTTCAAGAGCATTTTAATGTGTTTTTAAAATGTTTTTATCTTTGTATTGTTTTAATTAGTTTTTATGTGTTCATTGCCTTGGGAGCCGTTTTGGGCTGGGAGGTGATACAGAAATACTATAAACAAACAAACAAATAAATAATTAAATAATCTCATGATATGTCCAGAATACAATAGCCTTGGTTTAGTCATTTTGGCTTCTAGAGAGACTTCAAACTTGATTTGCTCTTGGATTCATTTGCTGGTATTTTTGGCAGTCCAAATTGATGGGCTATTTGTAAATAATTATGATTTGTCCAGCAAACTGGGGTAGCTGATGATTCCCAGGTCAGTGGGGTGGTGAACCAGTCAGGCATGGAGGAAGTTGTAAATGAAAACACAAACTCTCCAAGTTCTGGCTGATTTAATGGCCCAGGAGAGAAGGCTCTTTCTCATGGGACTTTATCAGATGCGTAAAATACAGCGTCATAACAACACCACATAACCGTGAAAGGGCGTGCATATCAGACAACATTGCCCTTTCGAGGTTATGTCCCCGCCAAAACCTGTAGTTTTTTATTGATGGCTGAAGCCATCAACAGATCCCCCATGGCACTTTTGTGCTGGCATGAAATCTTGTGCCATTGTACTCACATCAACGCAGTGTCAATGGCAGGTCTGGCATGAACACTTCCAGATAAGATCCCAACAGCCAGGTACGTGACACACTTTTTATGACCTTCCCTGGATTACTTAAGACCTTTAAAATGTGCCGGCAAAAGAACACTTTTAAGGGGCTTGTCTAGTAAAGTCCATGTTCTCATCCACCATGTCTTGGATGGCCAGGAAACATAGAGGTCATGGCCTTTGATGGTGTTTACTTCAGTATTCAAAGAAGGTTATAAGGGAAAAGCTGTCTCTGTCCTGTGAAGTCAAAGGCTTTCATGGCCAGCATCCATAGATTTTCCTTTCTTTTTTTTCCCCGGGCTGTGAGGCCGTGTTCTGGAATAGTTTTTTTCTGATGTTTCGCCTGCATCTGTGGCTGGCATCTTCAGAGAAAGATGCCAGCCACAGATGCAGGCAAAATGTCAGAATGAAACTATGCCAGAACACGGCCTCACAGCCCAGAAAAAAAACCAAGGAAAATCTATGTCTCTCTCCTTTCCCCCAAATTTCTCATTTCTTTCTCACAGACAGTAAAAATGGAAGAGTCTGACCAAAAGGTTTGACTTCAGGATCTTCCTCAAAAGGAAAGCTGCTACACCAAGGAAGTTCAGGATGGTTTTGTACCTAGTAGTGAAACAGAACAAGGTAAGCCAATGTTTTATACCTCTCCTCACGCCTGATAGAGGAGGGGAACAAAAGGTTACCCGCTCTGTACATAATTGTATTTGTTCAAAGGATGTGATTACAATTTCCTCTATTGTTAAAGCTCAAGTTTGCAGATAATCACTTAGTTTAACTTGGCTTGTCTTTGCTGCATTCTCAGAGGATTTTATTCAGGAAAATGTCAAAAATCCCCCTCTCAAGAAATAATGGTGGTGATGATGATGATGATCCCTTTTAAGAGGCAGTGCTAATATAAAGGAAGGGGTTGGGGGTTGGTTGGTTTTTTGACACTGGAAATATTCATTTGCAATGTAGCAAATTGTCAGGGGGAGGTGGATTGTATGCAGTGAAGAAACATATTAGTTTCACAGAAGGAAACAAGAGGACAGCAAAAAGTGTTTGTATATGGTAGGAATGTCAGTAAGGATATCTTTGTCTTTTATGCTTCCAAAGCCATGTACAGTAATTGGCATTTTGGACAGCAAAAAGCTTTGCAAAACCTGTTGCTCTAATTTGTTATTTGCTCCTATGCTACATAAACGTTAAAAACTGATTTCTATGTTACCTACACAACACTTTGAGACTTTTCAATACACATCTCTTTCTAGGAGTGGAAGCAACAAGTTACAAGCAACACACTTACCTGTAAGTGTTTACTTTCAGGGGTAACACATGCATAATGAATTTACATTTAAAAATTAACATAAAGGAGTGAGATATAACAACATCCAAAAAAGACATTGCTGTGGTATCTTCATTAAGCCAACCAAGGACTTTTTCGGACAAGTAAAATGCAACAGAAGCAGCCTCGCCACGTTGCAAGACTGCTGCGCTGCAGGGCGTCCCTTTCGGATGATGCCCGTCCCTGCTGGTACTGTTGCGGTACCGCAGGGACATTTGAGTGTAACATTTTGGAGATTTTTACTCACGAAAGTTGAGCAACGTGGCGAGGCTGCTTCCGTTGCATTTTACTTGTCCGAAAAAGTCCCAAGAGGCACAAACTACTTTATGCAAGTTTTGGAAGCTCACAGTTTTCTTCACCAGGCATGGATGCTAAAGTCATTTTAGGAGAAGAATGGTGATGATGGAGGATCACAGAGTTGCATCTTTTTTGAGATGTTTATGCTGTTGTTTAATATAGTGGTAAAAGGAGAGTAGATACAAACAGAGACCACATCTTTTATTGGCCATGAGGTAACTGGAGACTCGCACAGCAAACTCAAAGCAATTTTTTTTCTCCATTGGTAAAAACAAGGGCATTTCCTTTGAGATCTAAGCCATATTTAATCTAAGGAGAAGGTAAATTACTTTTCCTGCCCATTATCATTCAAACAATCCTTAAATAGGAAGACTTTTACAAATACACTATGTACGCAGATGTCCACCCCATGTGTTCATTTAGGGCTTTGTTGTGCCATGGCGTTATAGTGTTATAGCGATGCATTAGTCCCAGCATTGCCCCAGTCTTACTGCATGACATCATTGCTCTCCTGGTTTTATTGCATTGTAGAGTCATTGTAAATGTGCTTTTTAAAAAAATTCTGGAAATAATCCATTAACGATCCCCTTTCCTGCTAGAATTCAGTAACTCATCTTTCTCCTGAGAAAGATCCATTAGTGGGCATGGTGCAGGTGTGGCCAGGTTATGATGCTATGGAGCTATTGTGCTATTACAACAATTTCTTCTTTTTTAAAAAAATTACAAACCAGTAGCGAAGTGGGAGTGGACTATAGGAGACAGCAATGAAGAAAAAACGTGTATAAACCAGGTAAATGATGAGGTTAAAGTGGAAATGTGGTAAGTGTGTGATAGATAGCATACTAATTCAGCTACCCTTGAGAGAACTGTTGGAGCAGATTTCAGATGGAATAATGTGGTATAAAGGAGTGGTGTGATAAGGCACTTATTCTCAAGTAAGTGTGCACAGGATAAATTACAGGCACCTTTATTATCCCTGGGAGGGTTCAACAACAATCTCTGTCTTCAGATTTCTTACACTTCTGGTTGATAATGCCAGAGGAGACTCAACTATTGTTGGAGTCTTTGTGGTCCAATTTTGTCAGACCATTTGGAGAGTTTAAGCTTCCCCTGCCTAATTTTGGGTGAGGGCTTTAGCCTCCCCACAAAACCTCTGTGCTGGGGTCCATGATACCATGCGTTTGGATAGGTGGAAATAAGTTCATCAAAGATGAATAAAATCCTTTTGCAGATTCCAATAGACAGGGCTGGTCTATTGTCACAGCTCTACATTCCAGACTCTTCTTTCCATCTTGGGCCTGGAGCGTTCCTTGAGGAAGGCTTGTAGCAGTAGACCTCGGAGGCTTGCTGACTGTGCTGCCGAGTTCCTCTGCAATCCACCCCACCTGTCACAGCAAAGCTGACTTTAGTCATTAGGCTTTTCGGTCTGTCACACTCTTCACATTTCTTCAGATCTCTTCCTGCCTGGCAACTTTCCATCTTGTCTTTCTGGGCCTAGCAGCCTTCAGGTGTTAATGAGTGCCATCCAAGAAGCCAGCTCGGCAGAACTTTTTGCTGATGGGTTTATTCCCATCTCTTCAGAGACCTCTGTGCCGCCATCACTGCTCTTTCTTTGCTCCTATACATTTACATCCTGGTGCTGTTTTCAGGCCAGGAGTCTGATAGCAACTGACATCCCAGGCACAGAGAGACATGAAATGCCATGGGCAAAACAGACACATGGAGTGTAGGCAAGGCTCTTAGAGGAAAGTCTGGAAAAGACCTTTCAGTCTATAGCAGTGGTTCTTAACCTTTTCTTCACCAGGGACCCCCTTTAAATGTCTTTTGTTGTCACGGACCCCCAAGATTTATCCCCATATTTAAAACAACAGTAGTAATAATAATACCTGATAATAATAATAAGAATACAATTACACCATCTATTAAACCTTCCCTCAGAGACACTGCAGGGGGAAGGAAGACTTTTCTTCTGCTTTTTCCTGCAAGTTTGTGACTGGAGTGGATTGAATGGCAATGCACAAGCCAAGCCAGCCAGCCTTTGCCTTGGATCCTGTCACATGGCCACTCCACTGCAGGAAGGAGGTGGGCCAAACAACTTTCAAACTTTTGTGGACCCCCTGTGAGAACAGTGCAGACCCCTAGAGGTACCCGGACCCCAGGTTAAGAACCACTGGTCTATAGGAAGAAGCCTATTTATTTCAAAGCCATTTGTTTCAGTTACTTTCTCCAGTTTCACAGAAGGTTCTGATATTGTCTTTCCATTTCAGTGCTGATCTGTGGTTTCTATGCTAGTAGGGCAGTGAATCCATTCTGCCCTGGCTGGATCCTATGGCTTCCCGGCATTTGTAGTTTCATGAGATGTTGAGAATTATCTGGCAAACAGCTCTCATTTTTCAACCTTGGGCCTTTTCACACCACACGTTACACATTCTTGTGAAGCAAAACAAAATCCAAAATTCACCAAAAAAGTGATACCTTTATTGGCTAACCAAATGCAAAACACATGATGCAAGCTTTCGAAGTTCTACTGGCTTCTTCACCAGGCAAAAAAGAAAGAAGTGATGATGTTGGAATCACAGGCCTATGTGCTGTTTCAGATGTTACTGCTGTTGTTGTTCAGGTGAGGGGTCTCATGCAGGCAGAGGCCATTCCTTCTTCCTGGCCATGTGGAGTTGAGACAAAAGACAGTAACATTTAAATCCTTTTGCAGCAGTGAGGCAGAACTCTAGAGCAGTAATTCCCAAACTTTGGTCCTTCAGGTGTTTTGGGCTTCATCTCCCAGAAGCTCTAGCCACCTTGGCCAACATTTAGGAATTCTGGGAGATGAAGTCCAAAACATCTGGAGGACCAAAGTTTGAGAAACTGCTCTAGTGGGACAGCAGAGGAGTATTTAAACTGAGAATTCTAAATAACCCCTTGCTAAACTACAAATCCAGTGTGGTGTAGTGGTTTGAGTGTTGGACTATGACCCTGGAGGCCATGGAAACCCACTGGCTGACCTTGGGCAAGTCCTACTCTCTCAGCCTCAGAGGAAGGCAATGGTGGTGAACAAAGTTGGCAATGAAAACTCCCTGATAGGTTTACTTTAGGGTTGTCATAAGCCAGAAATGACTTGAAGGCACACAGCAACAAAATCTGCAGAGCCTAGAATTCAACAGGATGGAATCATGGTAATCAATGTGGAATCATAACACTATAACTGTGTAGTGACAATGGTCTCCTGGCAAAGTTTTACTCTCTGCCAGTTCCATGTGGGATCTTGACCATGGTTCCTAGGTGAGCTCAAAGAAGGCAGAAGCAAACCTCCTGCAAGCCAGAAACACCCGCCTGCCTCATTTTGCATGTCTCTGTGCCTGAGAGTAATTATCAACACTGCCAAATTGCCACAGAGAATAAGCATTATAAAAAATCTAGCTCACTAAAAAGAGGCTCTATAAAATGACAATAAAGCTTTCAGGGGCAAATAAACAACTGAACAGAAACTGTAGACAGGTATGAAAGTGCGCATGACATATTGATGTGCTAACTGAGTGATGGGGCAAGGGTCAGTATTTGAGCCCAGCAAAATAAAATGCTCTGAAGTGAGGATGCTTGGGGGCATTTGGCCAAGGGGACAATGCAGAAAATTTGTGTGTGGGGAGGAAGGGAAACAAAACACCATCTTTGCAGAATTCCTCCCCCCTCCCCACGACAATCGTTTTTAACTGCAATTTTATGGTTTGGCATTTTATGTGGGCTGGAAGGTAAGAGGAAATGGAGGGGAGTACCTATTCCTCAACTCAAAAGCATTAAAGTAAAAAATGGGTTTCAATAAAGCATGATATTAAAACAAGAAATAACTGTAAATGGAATTGAAAATCAATGGCATTCTACCACCCACCCCCCTCCTCAAGTTCGAGCCACCCGTTGTGACCACATTTTTGTGGCTGCGACGTGATCGCAATCCAGACCTCATTTCACAGGAATTTACAGCTTATGGTAATATAAAGTGGTTCTGCAAGCACACACATGCATTTAAACATTTCTGTTTTGCCTGGGAAAAGAATTAAGCATGAACACCCATTAACATCACTCCCATCCTGTTCTCACGTTTATCAATACTTTTTTTTAATACACTGGGAGAAGCCAGGCCCCATTTGAAGAAGTTAACAAGGCCTTCATGGAAAATCAGGCAGTTCTTTTGCAGGGTTATCCAAGGGTATCAGTGAGGCAAAAGAAAAAAAATAAAAGGGCAAAAAAAGGGTCAGATAAAGGCCAGGATCCTGTTGTGACTTTGTATTGGTGAAAATGCCATTATACAAATGGTGGCACTTTCTCAGAGGTTACAGAAAGGTTTTATACTGTTATCTCCTTGTCAGAAATGATGAACTGTGTTTCTGAACAACTTATTAACTGTATTAGATCAACATGCCTTTTCCTGCATTGAACTGCTTTCTTTCCATTGCACTGGCATTTCTAGAGGTTAGCTAAATGCATAAAAACAATAAGAGGAATCAGCCCACACAGAATCCATAGGCAATAACCTTTCCTTGTGCTTCTTGTAGTTATACTGTTGTTATCATGTTCATAATTATTTGTTAAAATCTGTCTTTCTAAATCCTGTGGAGTGTTGGTGTTGTTTTTAAATGACAATCAGGGTGCATCCACATGACACATGTTTGAAACTGGATTGTTTGCCATGGCTCCTTCCTAGGGAATCCTGGGATTTGTAGTTTGGTGAGGCACCCACACTCTTTGGTAGAGAAGGCTAAAGACCTTGCAAAACTGCAAATCCCAGGATTCCACAGGCAGGAGCCATGACAGATAATCCAGTTTCAAATGGGATTATTTGAGTAGTGTGGATTAGGCCTTAGACTATTCTAGATTTTATGACCAACAGGTTTCTTGACTTCTGAATTCCAGATGAAGTCCATTTCTAGATGGTGCAAAACAAACCTCAAAATAACAGATTGCCAAAATCCAAAAATAAAGATGGAAGCATGATGCAGGAAAGGGGTTGGGATTAAAAGGTTTGATATGCAAAAAAGTGTCCCTGCCAACAAAGGATAGCAACTTTACATTCCAGGATACTTCTTATCCACTGCTTGGTTAATTAAATGTTTCAATGCAACATTATCCTTCCATTGCTACAGCCAAAAAAATTCCTTCCAGGTTCTAATATATGTGAGAAAGGAGCTCATCTCTACTGCTTTCACCCACTCGCTGTGGGAGAAGCTGATTGACAAATGGTAATCAGGGGGAAATGAGGTTTCCACTTAATATATTATCATTTCTGCATGGGCAAGCATGTGGGGTGCTTCGTGCTGTGCATAAAAGGACTTACTTACACTTTGCATGCTGAGGCGGGACACATTTTTCATAAAGCAAGGAGCATGCCCTGCTAAGTCTTGAAATCTTGAAAAGAAAGGATACTTTACAAGCAAATGAGTTGCTTTTCCATGGCGGGAGGAGCAGGCAGTGGTGGGTGGTGGCACCCACGTTAGCGGAGTGGCGATTCTGCTCCAGTTTGACATTTAAAGGAGCTAGCCAATGTGCTGGACTTACTTGGGGGTAGGGCTCCCTTAGACTGAGAAGGCTTTTTATAAGGCTTGGGAGGCTGGGATTGGTCCTGGAGGGGGCAGGAGACATAATGTAGAGAGCCTGAAATGGCACCCTAGATGCCCAGACTCAATCTGCCAGGCACGTGGTTGAGAAGGTGCTGGTGATGGCACAGGAAATAAGGGTCTGTGGTATCCTGAGACATGAGAATTTCTTCCATTCTTCACGCAGGGAGACTTTCAGCTGTAGGCAGAGCGAGTGATCCAATCTGTCATGGCCATTTGCAATGCTTTGGCTGCTGTGGAGTGCCAGGAGATCACTGGAGCCCTGAATCAACGACCATACTGTCCATCTCACATGCAGCCAAAAATCCAAAAGGATTCAAATGTTTTGGCTGTGAGAGAAAATAGAGAGAAAGTCGTAGAGGCTCTGAAAGCCTCCACCTTGGATCTAACAGAGCTCTATTGCAACACATTCAGTGCAGACTTCCAGACCGTGGTACATGGGAACAGAAAGCATTATCTCTCCCAAGAAGCCCACCTTCTTCCCTGACCCTCTCCTTCACTGTCTATGCTACGCATGGCATACCTGTCACTTGGGCTGCAAGCTATGAAGATGTCTGCCTTTCCTGTTCACTCAGTCATGGTGGCAAAGAGCTCTGCAGCCCCCTGCGCACCCAAAGAGTTCATGTATACAAGTAGCTCTTCCATCTCATCATCTGGGACCAACATGAGAGAAGCTTCAGATGGAAACTTGGGAGGCACGCCGGTTGCATTCCCTCTTGCAGCTGGAGACATCCTTGTGGACCCCCATCAAAATCCAGTTTCACTGCAGTTTAGTTCCCAAGCCAGACTTGGAAAGAAGATGCCATAATATTTATTTTAATAATATTAATAAATAAAATGAATATTAATAAAGTATTTCAGAACACACAGAGACCAAAAAAAGAAAATAAGGGTCTGGAACCTGGCCTGAGTCTTTCCAGAGCCTGAGAAAGGTACTTACTGGGGGAGTTACTGTTCAAAAAAAGAAACTTTCCTGAGCTCTAGTTGTATCATCATCATCATCATCTTTATTTAAAGCTCGCTTTTTTCCCAAGGCTGAGACCCAAAGCAGCTCACAGTTTTAAAAACACACACTTAAAGCATACAAAAAGGTACATATTAAAACAGAATTAAATCAATAACATCATTTAAAACCACATCAAAATATTTAAAAGAATCAAATATACTTAAAAGTATTAAAAACTTTTTTAAAGGATAAAAGGCTTTTTAAAACAGTCCAACAAAACCACACCACCACCACTCAGACTGTTCTTTAAAAAGCCTTCCTTCCTAAAAAAAAAGGTTTTGGCCTGCCGCCACTGGAAGGACAACAGGGAGGGGGCCAATCTAGCCTCTCTGCGGAGGGAGTTCTAGAGTCTAGGGGCAGCCACTGAAGCGAACCCTTTCCCAGCACTTGCTGGTTTGTCTGCAAAGGGCTCTGTACATGCACAGAGTGCATTTTCTAATGGCGCTTGATCTTCATACATTTGTAATTAACTTGTGAGACTCTAGGGACTTTTTCGGACATTGATTTCCCACGCCAGAAAGCTCGTAACACTCGCGACGCTGCTGTGCAGCAGGGGCCCCGTTTCGTATGACGCCGCCCCCCTGCCAAAATCAACTGTTTCAGTTCCACGAGAGATTGGAGGCAGCCGCGCCATATTTGGCCATTTTTTACTCACGCAAGTTGCCCGTGAATAAAAAATGGCCAAATATGGCGCAGCTGCCTCCAATCTCTCGCAGAACTGAAACAGCGTCATACGAAACAGGCCCCCTGCCATGCAGCAGCATCGCGAGTGTTACGAGCTTTCTGGTGCAGTAAATCAATGTCTGAAAAAGTCCTAGGTCTGAGACTCATTGCTTGTGTCTTATTCCTTAGCTTGTGGACCCTCATGTACCTTCTCCCTACCGTCTTTGTCTTTGATCCACAGAGGCCACAGCAAAGCGCAATTTTCTTCTTCCATAATTCTTCATTTGAAACCTCCAGGCCTCTCAATAACAGGATTGTGGTCCTTTGGATGCGATGCCAGCTCTACAGAGTTATTGTTTCTTTTTTCCCCTGCAGCACATCGCATATTAATTTCTGCTCACACTTTTCCCAATTAATCACTTTAACAATCAAATTAAGACAATTATTTTAATGAGCTAATGGGTAGTAAAGAGCAGAAGACACACATTTATGACCACTTACAGCCAGAAGACTTTGATAAAAGTCAGCCTTGTCAATAATATATTAGACCATAAATGCTTTTGTTGGGGGAAGGGGGCAGCAAGGAAAGATGAGTGGACTGTCAAGTGGACTGAAATCCAAGGGCACGATGGAAGCTGCTGTAATGTTTATGGCTTTTGTGACTATTACAACCAAATGCCAGTCCTGGAAAAATATAAAATGAAGGGGTTTTTTGTTGGGTTAGCAGTAGAGTTTCCCAGGACTGAGATAGCCCAGATTTCAAAGGAGGTTACTTCGGCTGCTGCTAATGGATTTGAAGTTTTATTGCCTGTCTTTTACTGCCCTTTGTCACATGGCCAAGAAAGAGTGTGGCGATCCCTCCAGACCATCTTAACTGACAACAGAAGTAACCTGTGACTCTGAGACCTGTGACTCTGACATCATCACTTTTCTTCTCCGGTATGGTTTTTAAAATCTTTGCCTGATGAAGAAACCCAGTTGTCAGGATCTGCCTCTCCCTGCAGGATTGGGGCCCTGGCTGCTAAAGCCAGCTCTGCTTCTCTGTGCAGGACTAGGCCCTGGTTGTGGGAAGTCTTGAAGGGACCTGGGGGCAAAGGTGTCAGGCACAGCTGGCTGCACTCATGGGGCACACCTGGAGCAGCCGGGGGAACTGCTATTTAAGAGCAGCATTTTCCACTCAGCCTTTGCTACAACAACATGGTCCTCTGTCTGTAGCTGCTCCTTGCTCTTGGACCTTGATGCCTTGCCTTGATCTGCTACTTGTGTTTGGACCTTTGCTTATTTCTTGGACTTGCCTCTGGTCCCTGGAAACCTGGCATGTGTTTGACCTTGGCTTGTTTTTGGATTCTGGCTTCTTTGTCTCTGTTTCTCATGTACCTGACCTGGCACTCTCTTCCTGGACCTGCTTTTGCCTCTGGACTCCTGATATGTGTTTGACCTTGGCTTGTTTGTGGATTTTGGCTTGTTTTTGATCCTGCTTGGACTTTAGACTCGGTCTTCTGTGCCTCTGACCTGGCCCCTTCCTTCTGGAGGTACCTTGCCTCTGATCCTCAGGTTCCAGTTCTCTGCCTCCCTGTATGTCCTGGCCCTGACATCTGTGTCCAAGACCCTGATGCCCATGTCCTGGATCCTGACACAGTGAAGCTTCAAAAGCTAGCATGATGCATTTTGTGCTTTTTAGTTGGCCCAATAAAGGTATCACTCTTTTGTGGATTTTGTTGCATAGTGGGTCCTCTGTATCTGTAGGGGTTTGGTTATGGAAGCCCTTGAGGATAGCAAAAGTCACAGACAATTAACTCCTATATAAATCAATGGTTACTGTCATTTTAAGTACAGGCACCACCATTTTAAGGACTTTTTTGGATGCATCAAAAATAATGCAAGCAGCCTCGTCGCATTGCAAGGCTGCTGCACTGCAGAGCATCGGTTTCGGATGACGCTCTCCCCTACCGGTACTGTTGCGGTACCGCAGGGAGATTTGAGCGTCATATTTCGTTAGTTTTTAATCACAATCAACTTTCGTGAGTAAAAACCGACAAAATATGACGCTCAAATCTCCCCGTGGTACCGCAACAGTACCGGCAGGGGAGAGCATCATCTGAAACCAACACTCTGCAGCGCAGCAGCCTCGCAACGCAATGAGGCTGCTTGCGTTATTTTTGACTGTCTGAAAAAGTCCTAAGTATGTGGTGACAAGCCACTGTATTTTGCTGCATGTCCAACATGGCTACTCCTGAATATGTTCCCAGGATGTCAGTCTCTTTTAGGAAAGGACGGAGATGGGAATCTGTAACAGGCAGACTCCTTCAACGGAGTTTATGCAGAGGGGTACATTGAATCACTAGAGTGTCCTACCAAGACTAACTTTCCAAAAAAATGAGAGGTGATCAAGCAACACTAAGGTTATATATTTATTGTATACCCTTGACCAAAGAGTGGTACACTCCTTCTATCTGGGATGGTTGTCCTCTTCCACCGAGTGTGCAGTTTTGGGAGGGACGCACATGAAGCAGTGAGAGAGGAAGGGGACATCCACCTAGCCAGCCAGATGAGCCGAATCAATCTTGGTGATGAATGGGGTGACATGTTGCAGCCAGATCACTGTCACATCCTAAAATTATATATTTGAAAAGTTTACTTGTCTATAAATGCACATTCTGAACATACAACTCCACTGGCTGAATGTCTGTTTCCAGGCGCAAAATTTCAACATGCTGGTTATGACCTATAAAGCCCTAGACAACTCATGTCCAGGCTATCTAAAGGACAATATTTGCCAATATGAGCTTGCCTGTATGTTGAGCTCTTCTGGTGCCCTCCTTGCTTTCATTCCATAAGCAGGTGAAGATTTTTAAAATTTTGTTTCAATAGGCCTTTAGAGGATGGACTGCTCAGGAAGAAAGGGCCTTTTGTAATGTTCTGTATACTCTATATTTGCTGTTCTCATTTTTAATTGTCAATTTTGTTCCTGGTGTGAGAGTCTTCAAAAGATTATTCACAGTTCAGTACTTCTGTGCAAAATTGTTACATGGGGGTTTTGTGCAAAAACAGCATTTTTTGCATAGGAAACATTTCCCGTGCTCTTTTCACACGCACACACACAACACCCATGTGTCAATTTTGCACAGAATAAGTCCCAAACTGCAAAATTCTCATCAGTCCAGATTTCTCCTCATCATAGAATCCTAAAGTTGGAAGAGACCACAAGAGTCATCCAGTCCAACCCCATTCTGCCATGCAGGAATAAACAATCAAAGCACACTTGACAATGGCCATCCAGCCTCTGTTTAAAAACCTCCAAAGAAGGAGACTCCACCACACTACGAGGCAGTGTATTCCACTTTGCTTTCCCAAAACTCAGTAAGCCCAGTTTTTGATAATTTAAAAAATATTTTTCCACCTCCTTTCTTTCTGTGTATTACATATCTCTCATGTGCGAAGAGAGACAGACGGTGCAGCTCCAACCACCTTGAGACAGTAAGGTCACTTCAATAACACCACTGAAGTGAGTTTCCTGACAACGAAGTAGAAAATTTGTGGTGGAAGAATGCTTTTGAGAACCTAGGAGACAGAGTTTAGGACAGCACCTAATGAAAATAGCTGAGATAATTCTGCTTCATGCCACTGTTCTGGTGATGGGCTAAAGCCACAGTTGAGATATTTGGCTAGATTTCTAAACATGCTCTGGACTTCTTTCAGAATTCCTCAGTTGTTTTGTTGCTTGAAGAATAATCTCCAATTTTCTTCATGTTTTGTTTGAAGTAAACATCTCACAACATCCTAGGGACTGCAGAACAATTTTTTAATTTTGTTTAGTCTTATTGAAATTCTTCTGAATTTCCCAGAAGTGTCTCTGATGCTTCACCTCAGGAGGAAGCGGCAAATTTTCCTTGACATTCACTTGAGTCAAACTGCTGTGGTTGCTTTAGTGGAGGCACAGCAGTAACTATCACTGGAGAGGAAAAGGAATGGGTTAGGACTGAGGCTGGTAAATAGCTGCTATTTGGTTGATTGTATAAAGTAATAATAATTTCCACATGACTAGCTATGTTTCACAGAGCCAGTGTGGCATAATGGTTTGAGTGTTGGACTATGACTCTGGAGACTAAATTCCCACTCAGCCATGGAAATCCACCTTGGGCAAGTCACACTCTCTCAGACTCAGAGAAAGGCAAGGGCAAACCCCCTCTGAATAAATCTTGCCAAGAAAACCCTATGATTGGTTCACAATAAGTCAGAAGTGACTTGAAGATAAACAACAACAACAACAACAACAGGTATGTTTTAAAAAAGTCAGTCTGCTAGGTGTGCAAGGGTTGCCACTGTCATCCAGCTAGAGAGACTCGAAACTAAGGCTAAAAATATTCACTTACTTTCTTCTTACATTGAAATAATTCCAAATGTTTTCCTCTGGGTGAGGTTACAAGAGGTTTTGCACATTGTTTAAACTAATACTTCGGCAGATTTTGCAGGGGGATTCCTTCGTGCAAAAACCTTGAAAGTTTTATGCAAAAAAAAAAAAAAATCAACATTCTAGAAGAAAATAGTGTGTGCCTGAAAAATACACAAATTTTTGCCCAAAACAAAAAAGTTTGTGAAAATAGGTTTTTTCCTCCACAAAATACTTTTTATGCAAAAAGCAGCCTTTTGCACAAACTCTTTTTTTTTTCCAAAAACACTCCAAGATGTGAAAAATCTTGCAGTTATTGACAGTTTTCTCAGCAGGGTGTGTTGATGCACCAAGGCATTCTTTCTCATCAAGGTTGAGTACTTGAGGATATTCTTTACATTGCTACTCAAGTTGCATACTGTTCTGTCATTCCCCACCCACCTCCACTGGACCATTCTTCCCAGTAAAAATGGAGGTGGGAAATCCAAGCAATTTTGGGGTGGAGAGGGGCGAGTATCAGGTAACATTCAAGTAGGGATGGCAGATGTACTGAGCCTTTAAAGAAGGTGATGCTCTGAGGGCTGCTTTATCCTCCCCACCCAACACTGTGGCCTTGATCCTAGTTATAGTCTCAACTAGAGTATACCCATTGAATGAGTGAGATTTACCTATGTGTTGATTCCCTATTCAACAGTTGATTCTACAGCCTGAGTCTTGTCGGTTACTTGCAACTAGAGAAGGTCCAGTGCATCAGTTCTTGAAAGGTGAGTCCAAATCATTGCTGTTGGTTTCATTCCATTGAGTTAATGGGTTTTCTCTACAGGAGACTAGTAGTAGGTTTTAAGCCCACATGTCTAACCAATAAGATTCCTTCCAAAGTCTCTTCCGCTTTGTGCATCCCTTATTCTTTTCTCAGGCTCCCTTTTTTTACCAACGCAGACAGGGCAGGCCAGAATTAGGGCTTCACGTTACCTGGATGGATGCATCCGAGCAGCCATGCAGATGTTGCAGAACGGATAAATGGCAGAATGAAAGGGAAGTTGACATGGCTACCCAAGCCGGACAGCAAAACAGATGGTGGCAATGGCTGCGGTGATGGTGGTGGTACCCAAAAAGGCAAAGGTGGATAGGAAGCGTGAAGTGAAACCTTATGCACTGCAAATCAGGAGGACAATCTGCTCCCTGGGGAGGGGGAGCTGCCTAAGAAACCAAGCACATGCATGCTGCCCTGGGAAAAACCTCTGAAGGGTCTCTGCACCATTTCATGCGCAGATGAGTTACAACTTGTTGCCCTATGGAACTATTTGGTGGACGGAGGGCATATTTATCATCTCCTTCCTCCCTTCCCCCCACTCCTATCTCAGAGTAATGAGGGCAGAGATGATAAATGCCTTATTCAAGGGAGCCCAGCCTACCGATAAGCAGAGCTGGATATATAAGTCAAGTGTTACAAATCTCTCACCTGCAGCTTCTGCAGGACACTCTCAGGCCCCGAGAAGCCATCAGGAGACCTGTTGCCAGATAAAGAGTCCCAGGTGCAAGGGATCTTTGGCCTGCATTCTGGAAAGCAAGTGAGTTCTTATTCATCCGGTTTATTTTCCCTGCAAATAGGATTGCCAGCCTCTATGACTGCATCTGCACGGCAGAAATAATCCCATTTGATACCACTTTAACTCCCATGGCTCAATGCTATGGGATTCTGGGATTTGTAGTTTTGTGAGCAATTTAGCCTTCTCTGTCTGAGAGCTCTGGTGCCACAGCAAACTACAAATCTTGGGATGCCATGCATTGAGCCATGGTAGTTAAAGCAGTGTCAAACTGGATTATTTCTGCAGTGCAGATTCACTGTATGTCTCCCTCACAGGGCTACTTGAACAAGGGAAGAGAAAGTACGGCCCACTGGTTGCCTGTGGCCCCCAGGGCCACCTGGTTTCTGCCCCCAAATGACCCCTAGAGGGTGTGGGAGGCAAATATGATATTTTGGGGGGGCGGGGCGGGGCCACTGTACACACATACATACTGTACACACAAAAATCCCCCAGCACTTCCAAATTCTAGTACTGGGACACTTGCTTTTGTAACATGTCCTCTCCCAGGTGTACAGTGTGTGTGTTTGTGTGTACATATTTTAAGGAGCCAGCGTGGCGTAGTGGTTTGAGCTCTGGCTTGAGCTATGACTCTGGAGAACAGGGTTTGAATCCCTGCTCATACAAAAAAAACCCACTGGGTGACCTTAGACAAGTCACACTCTCTCAGCCTCAGAGGAAGGCAGTGACAAACTTTCTCTGAACAAATCTTGCCAAGAAAAACATGCAATAGGTTCATGTTAGGGTCACCATAAGTTAGAAATGACTTGAAGGCACACAACAACAACAAATAAATATTTGCAGGGATGCAGCAGGAGGTACAGCCCTCCATGATCTCTTGGCGGCTAATTCAGGTGACAGTTGCTGATCCCTGCATTAGAACTTGGAAAGGTTATCTTTTGGGACTGGAACTCTCAGAATCCAACAGCCAATATGGCCAAATGGGGGATTTGGGGAGTTGTAGTTAAAAAAAAAGCAACCTTTCCAAGCTTGGTCTCCCACTGTTGCTTTGTGATTTGCATCCTACAGGAGATTTATTAACATTCATTTTAAAATTAAATATCATGAAAGATTCTGTGCCTTGGACTTCAGGTGTGTCAGCTGGTGAGGAGAGCAAATTCCAAGCCATTAAGGCAGTTCATTAAATCACAGGCATGGAGACAATGGCTCTTCTGTCTGGCTAAGAATTGGGAACTTCATTTCCAAAGCAGCTCCATTCTTCTCATAATTTAAGTCCTAATGGAAAAAAGCAGCAAGATGATTACTTTCAGGTATATTTTTACATTTTTCAACTTGGGGTCTTTTGCAGCAATTACACTTTCAAATCTTGGCAACTTTAACCTTTTTAAAATAGGAAAATCAATTTTCCCCAGCTGAAAAAAATTTAAAAAATTGAAAATTCATCATTACCAAACTCTTTATTAATATGCATTCAGTATAAATGAAAGAAATCTAGATGAAAACTGGTATTTACATTTATACATTTTAAGTTGATGGTTTTTCTGCACCTTCTGCTATCATTTTGCTAGCACTAAAAGCTGATGACTACTGTACTTTCCATAATCACTTTTGGTTGTTGTTGTGTGCCTGCAAGTCATTTCAGACTTAGGGTGACCCTAATGCGAACCATAATGGGGTTTTCTGAGGCTGAGAGTGTGTGATTTGCCCAAGTGGGTTTTCATGGCTAAACAGGGATTCAAACCCTGGTTTCAAGAGTCATAGTCCAACACTCAAACCTCTACGCCTTTCATTTGTATAGAACACCTTTATTGGCCTATAAATGGAGGGCCTGACCTGCACTGAACTGGATTGAATGGCTGAGGATCAGCATCTGGCTATGTCCTAACAGCTGGAGCACAACAACATAAGCATCCTCTGGAACATCTTTGGGTACTCCAGAGGTCCTAAAGAATGATTTTATCATTGCACACCAGCCATCAGAATCTACCTGGATGATGACCCTCAGCTGTCCTCCACCCTCCTTCTGTCCACTGCATGACTGTGTTGGTGGGGGGGCAGAAGAACAAGGATTGTGTGCATGTGGGACCAGCTTTGAAAACTGTATGGTTTTCAAAGATGTTCTCACAGTGGGGGATAAACGCTGATTAAATTATTTGTTCTCCCCTGTAGGAATGAATAATAATGAGAAGCACATCCCTAGGCTGTGGTGACAAGCAGAATCCCCCTTCCCCAGAAATGTCTTCTGAAAACCAGAAGCAGAGGGTCATCACCCAGATAGGTTCTGATAGCCGCTGTGCAATAATAATCTCATCCTTTAGGACCCCTGGAGTAACATCTTCTGAAGTAGCTCCAGATGCAGACTCCCCCTCTTTTTCAGTCCATTGGTGTATCCATTCAATAACAACCCAAGCAAGGTCCTTGCAAGCCAGTTCAACATCACCACAGAAACTCAGGAGTGGGTACCAGAGGTGTAGTGGGAGGGGGTTGAGAACATTTCCTCCCCCCCCCCCATTCTGCTCCCCCAGTGAAAATTTCCTTTGGTTCCCAATTTTCTAGCATTGCAGTAACTTAAAACATCAGTTGAGCCTTCAGAAATTCGGGCCAATTTGGCCTTTGAGGGAGAGAAGAGCAGCCAAGCACAGCTCCATCATGCCTTGGCCTCAGCAGGGGAGAAGAACAGCAGGGCACAACTCTGTCACACCTTGGCCTCAGTAGGCAAAAAGAGCAGCCAGGTACAACAACATCATGCCTTGGCCTCAGCAGGGGAGAAGAGCAGCCAGGTACAAACTCCATCATACCTTGGACCCAATGGCTGGTGAGAAGCCCTCCCTCTGTTCCATCTGCCATTGCTGTGGCCTCTGAGTGAGACACTGCAAGGGAACCAAAGCAAAGTAGCATGAAAAGGGCAAACACTGGAGCTACTGAAAAGCAGCCAGAATTTGCTGGATTTAATCCTTTTCCCCACTGCCATTTCTTTATGGGTCTTGTCTTATTTAGATTGTAAGACTGAAGGCAGGGAACTGTTGAGTTAATGATTTGTAAGCCACCACCCTGGGAACTGTTTTGGCTGAAGAGTGGGGGTATAAACACTCTAAATAAATACATACCGGTATATGCACAGCCAGCAGAGTCTAGTGGTTTGAGTGTTGGACTAGGACAGTGGAAGATCAGGGTTTAAATCTTTGCTCGGCCATGGAAACCCACTGGGTGACCTTGGGCAACCTGCATTCTCTCAGCCTCAGAGGAAGGCAAAGGCAACCCCCCTCTGAACAAACCTTGCCAAGAAAACCCCATGATAGGTTCACCTTAGGGTCTCTATAAGTCGGAAATGAGTTGAAGGCACAAAACAATAATAAATACATATATATGTATGTACATACACACATATAACTTAGGCGTCCAAAGAAAAGGGACTGGGAAAATGACCAAAGGAATGAGACCACAATACCCTTATTTTCTCCCCCATCCCATTGTTACACCCCAGGTGGGGCCTTATTAGAACCAGCACCATTTCCAAAATATTAACCAGCATGATCCCTGCCAAACAGGGATCATTTCAGCTGGATTTGTTTGTTTCAAAAGGACAATCATTGTGTCTGATGGCACGTCCTTGTAAGCCAAGGCAGAATAATTGAAGTTCTGTATTGTGAAACATGACTACAATTTGAATCTCTCTCTCTCTCTCTCTCTTGTTATTTTCTCCCTGTTGTGGGGGAAAGGCCATCAAATCATTACATCAGGTTCTACTAATATAGTCTTCATTTTGCCTCTGACACTGTTAGCTACCTGTGGAGCTGACATTTCGGTGACAAGCACACCTGTGTTTTCCCATAAACCTCACACATAGCCACAGGCAAAAAGGGAGCCATTTTTAAAATTATTTTTGTCACTCTCTCTATATCAAGGGCTCTGAGATCATCTCCGCCTTCCTGTTTTCTGTCTGACAAAATCTTAACTTGAGCTCCAATTTAATGGAACAAGCTTCTGGCTCACATACCTCATGTTTGGCTTCTGTGAAGCATAGGATTAGGACGCAAGATGTTATCCAAATGCTACTTTTTTTAAAGGGCAACATCAGCACATCCCATAGATAGGGGAGGTTGGGTGTCTAATGCATCCAGTACCCCAACATATTCCTGCTGGGAGGGTGGAAAGGAAAGAAGGACATTGTTCCTCCTAGCATTCCCTTTCCCCATCACTTGAATTAATTTGAACAAAGCTCTAGCATTGCTCCTAGTAGAAGACTCAGTTGAGGATGTGGGTTGGAAGCAAGTGCATCCAAAATCTACACACACACACACACACACACACACTTTGTCTATTTCTCACCCCACCCACCCCCACACAATCCCGTCTGATGTTGGAGACCCAACACTGGAAAGGTGAGAGGCACAGGAAGGGCTGGGATGGTGGGTTCAAGACTGGGGCTGAAATTCTCTGAATGTCTTACCCACATGTAAGTTCCCCTATGGAAGCAGTTGGCTGTTTTTGCCTGACGTGGAACATCTGTATTCAATCAAAGTGCTGGAAGGGGAGTTGCACAGGATGTGCCATTGCCTATAGATGTGCATGGTGCATGTGTTGTGCATTCAATTGCATCTATTTGGTGTCTTGGTTCAGTTGTACAGTGATGCCATTCAGCAGAAGTGTTGTGTAGCACAATCAGTGCATAACTCCACAAGTGGAAATATACATTATGCAACCCCTATGTAGGATCTCATCCTGGATCTGGTCTTCCAAGACTGCAGCTCTAGCTTGTATGCTACTGGGGCTTTATGCCAGTATTTTTTTGCCATGTCTGCATAAAGAGGTATCCATTGCCTCCTTGCAAGGCATGCTCCTTCACCTCATAACACAATAAGATGGCGTAAAGCTCTTCCCTGTACAACCAAGAGCAAAAACTGGAATTGCTCAGAAGTGCCACCAGAATGTCATCAATGCCTCCATCTGAACAGGATCTTGGCCTCTGTCTCCAAGCTCAGACAGGTATTTCTGATCTGCCCTGTAGTCTCTGGAATGTCATCTCAGGGGCTGTAAGCCACAGCTTGGAAAAGTTGCTTTTTTTTAGATTAGAATTCCCAGATATATTGGGAGTTCTAGTCCTAAGGTTGCACCTATGCTAGAAAATTGAACTGTTCTGTTCCTCAGTACTTTATCCCCCTCTACCTCACACATATGTGATTTTTAGTGTTTCTTTTTAATCTTTTCTGGTTTCTCTGGCAACTAAAATATATATGATTCCTTTTCTGTTCATCCAATGCTTGGCAATTGACAGTGTTTTAATAACTGACAAGTTTTGCATTTCAGACATATTTTTAAATTAATTTAGGTGGATTTGTAACAGATTTGAACAGAGGGAACTAAGGTGAGAGATTCTACAGTGATTTTTCAAACTATGCTAATCTCTGTCCAACCTCAATCCGAAACTGTCTTACACGCACCCCCCCCTTCAAAATAGTGTATCACATATATATTCAAGATCCTACAACAAGAAAACAGCGTGAAACTTTATTCTCATGGAGTGACAGTGTGGTTGTGCAAGGTCACCTTGCTAGTGAATTACAATGCTACACACCTGGATGTGCAACCAAATGAACATGTGCATCTGCATGCACAATTTGAAATACAAATACAAAACCTTTCACAATACACATGTGCATCTTGTGAAATGTGCAACACAATTTGTTCACCCATGACCAATGTACAATGCACATACACATCCATGTGCAATGAAAACACATCTGCAACTCTGCCAACAGACACCCAGTGGGTTTTTATGACCAACCAGGGATTCAGACCCTGGTCTCCAGAGTTGTAGTCCAAGACTCAAACCATACA
The DNA here is from genome assembly GCA_030847615.1 of Gambelia wislizenii. Lineage (NCBI taxonomy): Eukaryota > Metazoa > Chordata > Lepidosauria > Squamata > Crotaphytidae > Gambelia > Gambelia wislizenii. The sequence continues at coordinate 41,478,764 of JAUMIR010000007.1, forward strand.
CCACATTGGCTCACAACCTAGAATTACATTTTGATTCGTATTCATGGTTGCATTTGAGATTCTTCCACCAGGCCGTAGTTGCTGCGAGAAATAGAGGTCTATTCTCCTGCCGATTGGGATGCAGTATACTGGCTTAGGAGAAAATCATCTCCTGACATCAATGTCCCATGCAAGGAGCAATTGCCACAGGGATCCTGCTTCTGATGGTTGTACCAGAGGGAGGCGATGGAAATGTCAGTATGCTGTGCCCCGATCGACAGGAGAGCAGATCTCCATCACTCAGAGCAGCTGCTGCCCAGTGCACCACTGCAGCTACAATGATGCCCAGCATCTCTCTGCCTTCAGCAAATGGCATTAGCCATGCCACACGAGTCCTCATTTTTTGGACTGTTCATCTTCCAGTTCTCGAGAGTGTGTGCCCAAGTCTCATTCAATTTCTCAAAACTTGTTTTTGATTATTATTATTAAATTGCCATCTTTTCATAAGCTCTCCTAATCCAATGAGATTCACAGCAGGAGAAAAATGTCTAATTTAAATACTTTGGGGGATATAATTAAAAGAGGGAAGAAGAAAAGGAGATGAAAGAAAGAGCTCCATTAGAGAGGCAATGGGACCATTCTTAAACATGACAGCCTGGAGTTCTAGGCCTTTCCTACCTCTTGACATCACACCCCTCGATTACAAAGAAAACATTTCACCCTTATCATACATCACCACCTTTTCCACTTATGCAACACAGGACTCCTTGTTATGCAAGTAGCAAAAATGACCCCAGATCTCCCCCTGGGCCAAATCCTATAGGGCCAGAATGGGTCAACCCAGGGGCTGATTGTGACCCATTTCTGCAACTCCCAATGCTCACTGACAAGCAGTTTTAAAAATATTTGGCATGACTTTGGGTGTGATTTTAGTGAAGGTACAGTGGATACTAGGGAGTGAAAAATACAGGTTTTCCCCTGTATCTGCAAGGGATATGTTTCTGGACTTACCATATGTAAGTAAAACTTTTAAAAGCAAACCCTATTTTAAAAAAACTATCAAAAAATAAAGCACTTTCTGTAGAAACATGCCATGGGGTCGCTTTGGAGGACTCAGGGATTCATAGAGAGGACACTTCTCTAGGCATTATCCAACATGACTCTATGGCATGTTTCCCCTATTTTGTGTCCCTTGGATAACTGAAACTGTGGATACTGGTTCTGTAGATGCAGGAGGTGACCTGTATTTAAAAATATTTGAAAATATATATATAGAAAAGTGGGCCTCCTAAGTGTCAGAAAATCCTGATGAGAAATATCCTAGATGGGTGAGAATCTTCACAGTTCAGGACCTATTCTACGCAAGAACAACAACAAAAAGTATGTGACAGTTTTGTGCAGAAAATGACATCTTCTGCATAGAAAGCACATTTCCTGCACACAAAAAATAATGTAATTTCCTTTGCAGGATACTTGCTTTTCTGTGCAGGAAATGCTGACTTCTATGTAATGAAATGCCACATGAATTTTTCTTCTTCTTTTGCACATGATAAGCCCCAAACTGCAAATAGTCTTTGGAACCTTTGCAGTTTTTCACAGCTTTCTTCAAATGAGGAAAAAAATGATATTTTTTTTTTTTTAAGATTTACCTGCCAGGGATCCTGAATGGAGCAGAAGGTTGAACTTGATGGCTCATAAGTCCCCTTCCAACTGAATGTTTCTATCACCCTTCCTGCCTGCCTCTTTCTGCAGTAACCACCCAAAAACATAGGCAGCTGTAATTTGACATCTATATGTCACTAAAAAGATTCTATCCAGTGGACTTTATCAGATGAGGATATAATTGTACAATTATGATGTCACAGTAGTGCAAACATGTTCCCGCTATTGCATGAGATTGTCGTCTTCCCATGGTTACAGTGTGCTCCAGCCCCCAATAACGTGTCCCTTTTAATTGATAGGAGAAGCTGTCAATAGCTCCCAATATCACCTTTTTATGCAGTATTGAAGAGCGTGCAAAAACACATCCCGCTGTAATCAAGAGATTACAGCATGAATGGGCAGTCCTCTTTCCCTCCTCCACATTCTCCTTCTAGGTGAGAATATGAAAACAATCTACAGGATGCTGTTTCAATGAACCGTCCCATTTTGATTGCACATTTTTAGGTTTGTTTAAGTGTGCGTGTGTTGATTTAGTTTGCAAATTAAGGAGGTATTTGTGTTTTTAACTGAAGTCGTGTCTTCTCGTGAGAACCACAAAAATCTCACCCATGCTAAATCACGGAAGTAAAATCCCATTCTTAAAGCACTAGTGTTGGCCGTGCAATAATTCTGTGGCCGTAGTATTGCATGATTACAGCAACATGTGGTAATAAGTATAATAATGCCACTGTATTGCTGCTTTCCTCAATAGTGGAATTACAGCGTTTTTAGACGCTAGTCTGATAGTCCAGTGTGTCTTTTTCATGCTACAAAAAGTCCATGAAGGGGGGAAAGAAAAGAGGGACAGCATCACCATACTTTTGGACTGGTAACATGAATAACTGTCCTCACCACTCATTGATGCAGAAAGTATCTTCTGAAGCAAAGCTAAATATCATCTGATATATTCTCAGGCAGAAGGTGATGGTGAGCTCACCGGTATCCCATTTAGAAATGTGCCTTTCTCTTCTTGTCCTGCATATGACTCCTGCAATGAGAGAAATGATGCCCTCCATACTTCACAAAGAGGGAGATGATTAAAACATGGTTTTCCTTGACATGTTATCAACATGACACCACCAGAGCCCCTTGGATATTACTTGGATGCCTCAAATAAATGATTAGCCAGCTCTCACACTTCCCCTTGATGCGCTCCATTAAGCAAATGAAATAGAAAGGTTTGGCTTTGCTTCCCTAAAAAAATACCTTCTTGGAGATTAATGGCACAGTAAAAATTAAATTAAGAGGGTATAAATTGTATACAAGGTCTCTAACTGACAGGCCATTATAACGACAACAATAAACACAGGTCATCTTTTCATAGCTTGTTCAGAGCCACCATATTAACAGAGATGCCTGTTGGCAGGATTGCCTTCTTGTCCTCTTCTTCCTCTGGCTTTAATTCAGAAGTGGGCTGCCCAGATTGTTTTAAATCTCCCTAAATATTCACAGGTTTCTTCCACCTTAGATCCCTTCACTGGTTACCAATTTGGGCCAGACTTTTGGTTCTTGTATTTTGGGCTCTTTGCTCTAACCTCCCCCCATACCTGGCAGCTCAGCTAGCATGTTATATGCACCATCTCAGAATTCAAGATCTACGGGCAAAAGACTATTGTCTGTTCCACCAACAGCTCTGTCAAGGCTGCGTACCTTCCAACACCTGGCTCCGCATCTATGGAACAGTCTTCCTTTGGACCTCTGGCTAGAGGAGGGTCTCATCCATTTCGTAAGGGGTGGAAGAGCTTCCTCTTTAACTCACTGGATTAAGCTGCTGAGTTGTGCCTGAGGTTGCTGGGGTGGGTAATGGCTGGTGGGATGTTGGAGGTTTTATGTAAAAGACCACAAGGGCCATCCAGTCTAACCCCACTGTGCCATGCAGGAATACTCAAAAGCACACCAGACAGATGGCTATCCATCCTCTGTTTAAAAACCTCCAAAGAAGGAGACTCCACCACGCTCCCAGGCAGTGTATTCCACTGCCAAATAGCTCTTACTATCAGGAAGTTCTTCCTAATAATTAGGTGGAATTTCTCCAGTTGTCTATGTTTGATGTTCTGCCCTTTGGTGGAAAGGGTGTTATAAATCATCATCATCATCATCATCATCATCATTATCATCTGAATTCCTCAAGGAAACATCCCAATAGACCCAAAGAGATCCACTTCCTTTCAACTTTGTATGTGTTTCTCACCCCCATAAAAATGCTAGCAGATCTTTTGCTTCTGCCTGGGAAAAACATTGCATATAAAGTGGAATGGGTTTGCCAACCGTTTCCCCCACCCCACCGGTTGAGCTCCTCTGCCTTCTAGAAGTACAATTGCACTTCTTATTTAGCAGATGAAGACTTGCTCATCGTTTTTCCTACATATTAAAATGTAGGATGGAGGACAATCGCCTCCCCAAAATAATACTCTACGGTGAACTCGCCACGGGTCAGCGTAAGAGGGGTGCTCCAAAAAAGTGATACATGGACTCCCTGAAACAACATCTCAGGCTTGGCCAAATTGACCACCAACAATGGTCCGCCCTGGCCTCACATTGGGAGGCATGGAGATGCACTGTCCACAATAATGCTGCAGCCTTATTTGAGAACTCATGCCAAACAAGTCTTGAAGAGAAACGACAACGCAGAAAGAATCACAACCCGGAAACATCACCCAAGGAGACCTTCTGCTGTGCTTTCTGCAACCGGACTTGTTTATCTCGGATTGGCCTTTTCAGTCATCAGCGCGCTTGCAGAAAGCGCAGAATGAGTCCTTCCTGAATCTTCGTTTGCGAAGAAAAGCTAGAGAGAGAGAAAATTGATTTTGAGTACAAAACTATATACCAGTTGTTCAACTTCTCCAATAGAAAGTTGGTGGTGTTCTCACTTCTTTAGATGAAACAGTTTATCTGCTCAGTAAATGAGTTTGTACACTTAATTGGATCAGAGGAATAAGCTACAATGCCATCCCATTAGGAATGAGAAGCTTCATTTCACTCTCCATCCCCCCGAAACTTCTTATTTTCCCAGATTTGCTGATAAAAAGGGAGACTGTTACGCTCTGTTTGTGACTCATTGGGAGCAATTAAAACACACACACACATACACACACACAGAGAGAGAACCGACTTAGCAACTCACCCTTCACTCTAGGCATTGTTGAAGATGGTCAGCTGTGGCTCAGATTCCATCAAAGAACAGATGTTAAACTGATCAGGGCTGCAAACTTGAATTGATTACTTGGTTAGGTTTATCTTTTTGATCAATCAGTAAAAAACATTCCTTACAGCAAAATCCTATGCATGTCTACTTGAATGCAGCAGTGGCTGTTAATTCCCATGTTAGTAAGACAGTGACGGATTTATTTGGTGGGTGGTGGTTCAGCACCATGGTTAGTTCCTTGACAGTTCAGACTAAAGCCTGGAGCAGATTTATTGCTCCTACTAACATGGAAGCCACCAGAGGCCACAGCTCCAATGTAAAACTCACAGAGAATTTAAGAGATGGGGGTCTTTCTTTTTGATGCAAATCTAGACCGCCCACTACCCCAAGACTGCTTATATTTCTGCAAACTTTGGGCTTTCCCTGGATTTGCGTATAACTCTCTCATGTATGTAGCTGGGTGCTGTTTTGCCTTCGTAAGCAGTGGCAACCAAACAATGGCGAATGTTGAAATTAGAGGAATTAGCTTGGAAAATACAGCTCCTTCTTTATTCAGATACAGGGGGAACTATCTAAGGCATCCCTGGTGACATTAAAAGGATGCTTCAGGGCATAATCCCAGGTAGGGCTCTCAATTGCTTTCACTGCAGTGCAGTGTGTTGCAATTTCAGCTTCTGCTGAACCGTCGGCCCCTTCGCTTTGGTCTCAGGCTGCTTGGAACCCAGAATTAAGAGGGAGGGGACAGATTTGGATGCTGTCATGGATTCCCTACCAACCTCCTCTCCCATCTGTAGCCACAAGGAAATGTGGATAGCTGCAGAATCAACTATGCATAAAATATCAAGAGGTTGATGTAGCAAGGCCAGAAATCAAAGAAATAACAAAAGCGGCAGCACATAAAGCACAGATTTAAAAAGACAACATCTTGCTCAAAGCTGCCCCCTTCTAAAAAAATAAAATAAAATCGAAAACCAAAGAGGGGAATGGAATCATCCTCACTGACTCCAATCTTTGATCTCTTCCCCACCCCCATGCATTCATAATAGACGAAACAGAAGGGAATAGAAGGTTCTCAGCCAAAACTGTCTTTTTTTCAGCCAAGACCCAACATCAGGGTCATGTAGCCTAAATCTCCACATGCAGAGTTACTCATTGAGACTACAACATGCATAGCTCAGCATGGTGTAGTAGTTCCATATGTGGAACTAGGCTACACTGAGCCATTTACCACCTGTCATTCCGACTATATTGGCTTCATGGCTGTGGGAGGGTCAGAGAAGTATCTGCGTATGTCTCTGTAGCCAAACATGAAATGATTGTATCATCTGCTGAGGTCCACATCGGTCCTGTGGAGGTCACAGCAGCTGAGGTAATCATTTTGCATCTGGCTTCAGGACCGTAGTCATATACTTCTTCTATCCCCCCATTGCTCTCCTCCAGGCCATGGGGGAGGCTTTTGGTGGGTCTCTGGTAGGTTTGGAAGGACTTTTGGTCTCTACAGAGGGAGGGAGGGGGGATACCAATTTCCACAATGGCCCAAAATAAATATATGCATGCATAGGGTTAATTTACACCTTTGCATACACAAGATGCTGGCTTGATTATCTGTGCAGCCCTTGAACTGAGCAGCAACATTAGACAATTGAACAAGTAAACCAAGTCTGCAACCAAGTGCACATCCAAATGTGCATGGCCACTCATGTGCAGTGCACTTCAGTGTGCAAGGACACCTCATGCACAGTTCTATTTCTTCAACCTTGAGCTGAATATAGATGTGCTGCCTTGGTCAAAAAAATGTTCAAGTGCTTTTTACATATCCATAAGACACCAACAGATTTGAAACTATCATTTTGTTGAAATGAAACCATACAGGTTTGTATTGTTTTTATCATATAAACACATGCAGGTCTTGGAGATGTCTCATACATGGGGTCGCCATGAGTCGAAGTCGATTCAAAGGCAGTTAACAACAACAACAACAACAAATGACCCACACCCTCAAGTGATTTAGGACCATTTAAGAGCTTCAAAGATTTTTAAAAATCAGCTTGAGTTGAGCTTGTGAATCCACTGGCAAAAGGGTAGACTGAACAAAACAAGCAGTAGCAATAGCACTTCTATTTCTATATTGCTTATCAGTGCCAAAGAACTCCCTAAGCTGTTTACAACATGTTAGTTAATTGCCCCCAACAAGCTGGGTACTATTTTACTGACCTATGGAAGGATGGAAGGCTGAGTCAACCTTGGAGACCTCTGGGATCAAACTTACAACGTTGTGTCTGCAGTACAGACATTTAACCACTGCACCACCAGGGCTCCCTAGTATGTTTTGAACACCTAAAACCTGTTAAAAGTCTAGCAGGGGCAATTCACACCTGTTGTAGTTTCTGAACCGTCATCAATGCACTCCCTCGGAGCGTGGTGGGGTCTCCTTCCTTGGAGGTCTTTAAACAGAGGCTGGATGGCCATCTGTCGGGGATGCTTTGATCAAGATTTCCTGCATGGCAGGGGGTTGGACTGGATGGCCCTCGTGGTCTCTTCCAACTCTACAATTCTATGATTCAAGGGCAGCCCCAACAGAGATTGTTACAGTAGTCAAAAGCTGCAGTAACTAGACCAGGAATAGCTGTGGTGAAGAGGTTGGATTTCATCAAGTCCAATGTCATCCTCAGGTATATCATGTGAATAGACTTAATGCTACTAGCTCTACAGTATTAAAAAAAAACCCCACCAGCACTTCCGTTAAGTGTGTGAAGAAAGTGAGGGAATGAAGGAGCCATAAAAACACGCAAGGAGAAAGAGATTGAGCAATTTCCCTTACTAACTTCTTTTAAAAATTACTTTAAAACATAGCTTTTAGCCGAGGGAGAAGTACCATTATAGGTAACTTTGTGGGAAGAGTAGGAGATGATAAACATAACCATGTAAAAATATCACCAAATCTCTCGTCTGCTGATTGGAGTTTAAAAGTGTGATGAGAGTCAGAGATAATGTTTTTGAAAGGTTTCCTCGGCATTTTCTTTTTCTTCTTTTCCAGTCCCAGAGAGCAGCCCTGTTCATTTCCATACAGAGAAGCTTTAGCTTCGTTGCACTAAAGAAGCGCCTATCAGTTTCTCCTCTAAAAGCTGGAATTGCTTAAAGACAGAGTTGAAATTATTGCAAACCCTTGCAGATTGATAGGGGTAGGAGAATAGCTACAGTATTAAGCTAGAAGCTGAGTTTCATGGTGAAATTCACAAGACCCTTTGCGATTTCACTGCAATTGGTTTGCCACATTAAAAAAAAAATGAATTGAGGGGTCACAGAGCTCAGGTGCAGTAAAGATGGAACGAATATTCCAAAATATTCAGATCACTGGTTCAGGGGGATCAGGTCTGGCCAGCTGCAGGGTGCCAGATGTGGTGGTCTTGGTGGGGTCCACATCTGTAGTTTCCAGACCATCAGCTATGGCTGGCTCAAGTCTGGCCAGCTTGGTGGAGACATGGCTTTCCAAGACATGACAGCATGGTTTTTTCCACAGTCAGGTGAAAGTAGAATTAAAATACAGTGCACATGTATTTAACATTGTTGAATTTAAATGTATGTGACAAAAAGAGTTTTTAATGGGATGGTAGTTTTAAACTGTTTTTATCTTCTTAAATCTTTCTTTTTCTCTGTGTTAATCACATATTGTTTTAACCTTGTGAGGTTTTTTTTTTTAAAAAAAAAACTAAATGGACACTTAATTGTTTTGGAAGTTTTTGGAATCACAAAGCTTTGGAATTTTTGGAAGCCACTTTGGATCCTGTATAAAAAGAAAGGTGGGATACAAATTAAACAAACTCCAATGGGAAGAACTGAGGGCTGGGATCCTGTTGGTGCCTTACACATGGGTAAATTCCTCTACAGAAGCATCTGGGCATTGTTGTTCAATGTGAAATGTCTACATTTAGTTCAAAGATGTGGCCAGGGAGCACCCATGGATGCATGCTGCATGTTGCCTGCTGCACATGGATACTCATGCCCATTTCAGTGTGCATTCTGTTGCATATTTGGTGTCTTGGCACCATGAAGCACAAGGGTGGCATAGCATAGTTAATGCATAATTAAAGTATAATTAACATTTACATGTCTTGATGTAAGCTCTTGGCCATTTTTTGTTAAAGAAATCTTTACAATGTCGAATTTGGATTTAAAATATTCCTGGTTTACATATTTCAAATGGCTCTTGTTTTGGAAACTATGTGTCTATTGGGCTCTGCAGCATTATAATTGGACGGACGCTTTGCCTTGATGAAGTGGGCTAGATAATTTATGAGGTTTCAGAGCATTAAGTGGATGGTTCTCAGGTGAACAGCGCTGGGCTTAAGAGGCATAGGAGGGGGAATAGAATGCTGTCAAAACAATATTGTTTACAACTCTCATTCATAATACACCCTAATTGATAGATTATGGCCTGTCTTACCAGCCTGGGTTGATTTTTATATTTATTTTTTGTATCTAGGTCCTGACCAATACTAATGATTGTACCACTGTAGTATCTATAATTGTGAATGTTATAAACAACATTCATATTAGCATCGGATGCTGCATCTGGCAAGTTTAGGTTGGAATCACAATTGCTGTTTTATTTATGTATTTATTTTCTACAAATAGTTAACGCTACACTGCCCTTCGGTTCCATGAATGTTAAGGACAGCTTGTGAGAGAAGAGGAATGAAACAATCCTAAAAGTAGACAGCTGCACCAAATGAACACTAAAAATGGCAGATCAGCAATAAAACCATAAATTTGATTTGCAGCATCATGGCTGAGACTAAAGAATTAAGCAGCCTGAGCAAACATAAAAGATTTTCATCTCATGCCAAAAGTCATAAGATTCTGCAACAGGCAAGCTCCCAGAAGGAGAATATTCTGGAGATGAGACTCTGAGACTGAACCGTCCTTTTTCGCCAACTGCCCCACTACCTTGAATCTGGTTTATCTGAGGACCTGAAGCAGGGAACGAGGAGGAGGAGGAAAAATAGAGACTGGTTTTTAACTAAGCTTGTCACATTTCCAAAAAGAGATGTGAAGATCTCTCAGTCTTGATTTCATGACATTTCTCCAAATACCACTGTACATCTTTTCTTACCACCTATCATGATGCAAAACTTTGCTCAAGGTCCAACATGTAAACCTTTGGTCAAGGTCCAACATGTAAACCTTACACTGCACAGTGTAAACCTCTGAATGTTGGGTTACGCATCGATTGTGCTACACAACTTTGTGCTGAGTGACAACATAGCACAACAGAACCAAGGCACGAAATGTACAACCTAATGAAAACCCGAATTTGTATGGGGCTCTGTGTGCATCTGTACATACATTAGCCTTGGGCACGCATCTCCAGCAACCTTGAACTCAATGTGCACGTTCCACACTGGACAAAAATGTCTAACCACTTTCATAGGGGAATGTAGGTACGTGTAAGGTACAAACAGGATTCCAATGACTCTGTGTAGGGGCGAGTTATGTGTGTATTTATTCTGTACACTTGGCCTAATGTACAATCTGCTTTTTTATTGTCTAGCATGCATTGGTGTTGTTTTTCAATTTGTGCACATTTTAGCTGATTTTTTTTAAAAAAACAACAATGCAGGTATGTCCATTGTTCTCCAAGAATTTTATTTCTCCCAGATGATCTGGAAGCCTCATAACCATGCAATTTCTCAAATCAAGGGGTGTTTCATCACATAACAAGACTTGAGAGAGGTGTGAAATGGCTACTTCTATAGAGATTGTCAAATCCCCCCCCCAAAAAAAATCTTTTCCATCCTCCTTTTGAAAAGTAGGTCTTCTTAAATGTCCATTTTCAACTTGGTATCAAACCCAGGGTGGTTTCATAGCAGTTAAAGAATTGTTATAGAGAGTCAGCATGTTGTAGTGGTTAGAGTATTAGGTTGCTGCCAGACTGTAGAAATAATGGAGTTTGACACCACTTTAACTGCCATGGCTCAATGCTATGGAATTTGGGGATTTGTAGTTTTGTGAGCTATTTAGCTTTCTCTATCAGAGAGCTCTAGTGCCACAAAAACTACAAATCCCGGCATTCCATAGCACTGAGCCATGGCAGTTAAAGTGGTGTCAAACTCCATTATTTCTGCAGTGTGGCAGCACCCTTAGACTAGGGGCTTTATCGCATAAAGGAGCAATTGTGGTATTACATTATGACAATAGCAGTGATGGTCTTGTGTTATATGCTGTCATCTCTACCCCATTTCTGGTTTGCATTCCAGGCCTTTCAGTAGTGCATCTCTTCACTGATGGGTCAAACCTGTCAACGGCTCTCAATACTGCTGCTATGCCAGTATTCCCCTTTGTGAGATATGCTCCCTCCACTACAGTAGTGATAGGGCAGAAGTCATGTAGCATGAAAGGGTGTGATGTTCCTCTGAACTACAGGAAAATGATAAAATAAAAAAATCGTTTCTCTGTAATAATGGAATCGCAGCTAAATTTTTAAAAAGTAAAAGAAAGGCACGCATGCATAGAAGGTGGGGTTATGGAACCAGGGGAGAGAGACAGAAGAGTGCCAAAGCAGCACCATCACAGCTCACTCGCATGACTGAAGAACATTGCAATGATGAACATTTCAAACAGGTATGTTCCCATTTGCTTCACTAGTGTGGTTGATATGAGAAAAGAGGCTGGTGTGATAAAGTTCTGGGACTCCAGGAGACCAAGGTTCAGATCCATGTTCAGTCGTAGAAACCCTCTAGGTGATCTTGAGCAAGTCACATTCTCTCAGCCTCTGAGGAAGGTGATGTCAAACTCCTCAGGACAAATGTTGTCACAAAAAACCTAGGATACGATTGCCATAAGATGGAGTTGACTTGAAGGCAAATAGCAACAATGATGTCTTTTATGGGCATTGCTTACAGAGGTATTCAGCACCTCTATGCACAGCGACCCCTGCCATGCATTCTGAAGCTAGCTATCGCCCACCAGGGCATTCCTGCCTATGGCCATTTAGAGGCCAGTCAGGCAGTTGTCAACTATGTGCTGCAGCCAGCCACAGGGAGAAATAAATATCCTCCTGGACCTTCTGAGGATCCTCCAGTGGTCTGGGTGGAGGATATCACCCTTCTGTGGGCAGCTGTGGACACACAACCAGCTGCTGGAGAGCCACCCCATTTCCCTTCAGCCACTAAATGGCCCAGCGGCAAATCACCAAAGTAATAATACAAGTAAATGGAAGGAAGAAGAATTATGCCTGGAGAAGATTTAGGCTCTGCCAGTGGGATCCAGAATCCCTGCCTTCGTGTTGAGGAGTTGAGCCTCTGTGCTGCAACCCAATCACGCATGGTTGGAGGTGGGAAAGGAAGTGAGTTAGGGAGACCTTGAAAGTGTCCAAGCTCTACTCCTTAACACAGGGTCCAAGCAGTCTGAATCCAAAGCAACAGTGCAGAAGTACAGACGTTGTAGCTGCAGCACACCACTCTGGTAGGAAGGGCACTGAGGTAGGTCCAGCAAGGGTCAGGGAGAAGTGATAGAACTGAAGACAAACAGGGGAAAGGAGGCAGGGGTGGCAGGATGGCTGCTCCAAGGAGAAATCCATTGGAAGCCTTTGGCTAACAGCTTGTTATTGGCATACACAAGCCTAAGTCCACATTATACTTGCATATGGTTTTAGTCATTTATTTATTGGTCATTGCAGAGGTTGGTATTCTCTTTCTCCATCTGCAGCATCCATACCCACCCACCCCGGGCTCACTGTTTCACTGGGATAGTCCCACCCACAGCCATTCTATTGCTGGTGGAGAGCAGAAGGATTTCTGAGAGCCAGGCACAGACTGATGACATTATCAGTTGGAGAGTTCTGGAGGACCCTTCATGCAAGAGCTCCCCAGTCAACATCTGGCTATGGAGATGTAGCCAGATGCTTTTTCAATCCCCTCTACTCTCCAACAGCAAGAGAACGTCCATGGCGGGAGGAGGGCTATCACAGCATAATGGTGAGTCTTGAGTGTGGCAATGTGGGGGTAGAGTATATTTCTGCCAGCAGAACTCTTACACCCTGCACGACAGTATAAGATCTTGCCCTGAGTTTGCTTGCTCATTCCATGACTCTAGCCCACTAAAAAAAAGTTTCTGTTTTCACCTTGGAAATAAATCCTGCACAATCAAGTTAATTTCAAGTCCTATCAACTCAAGCATTTCCCTCTGCGGCAGATCTGCCAACATTGTGGCTTGTTATTTCCAAGGGAAGATGGCGAGACCAATATATGTGGAGACAAGATGCAAACCTGAAACTTTGGCCAGCAGTGATTAGGCAAGGTGGTTTGTCATTTCCCAGCTGAGCACTCCATTTACTCTTCCACCCTCATTTGCCTAATCTTCTATTGTAGTTGTGCTGATAAGCCCTTTTTGTGGGGGAGCCAGCTAGGAAATTCTGGTGTTTGCCATTCCTGTTGCTTTCTTGAAAAGGCAAGGTGCTGGTTCGCAAGAGCCCAGAAAGGTTATTTTAGAACTACAGTCCCCAGAATCCCCCAAAGCTTAACATTCTTGGGGTTATTATCCAAAAAATAAAAATAAAAACTTTTCCAACCTCTGACTCACCCATGGATGCTTCCCACCTGATGACCTTAACATCAACTAGAACCAATCATCCTTGAGGAAACATGGCAGGTAGAGCTTTTGTAGGAATGTGATGTGGTGCAAGTTCTCCTCACACTTTCTGAAAATAATGATCACCAAGTATTGACTTGTTGAATGATTATGTCAAAAATTAAGTGAGGCACAGCCTGAATGCTTCTGCAGACTGATGTCTACATTAAGATGTCATTGTAATGCTTCAAAAACAGCACATGGCCATCAGCACATTGCGTGCTGGTCTAGGGGGGTCCTGGCAGACAACTGTGGCAGTTGTCTTGGCCAATTTTCTACCTTTCAGACCTTCCAGAGGCTGCACAGATGGCCAGCACGACTCCCCCCCAAAAAAATCCTGAAAGTAGCAATAGATGCATGCCTGTGGAACTGACACTGAAGGGGAAATTAGGCTGGCCTGTCCAGGAGGAGTAAAGGGGAATTTGGTTGGTCCTCTCAAAATAATCAAATAATCAGAACCCTGGACAGCGAAGCTGAAGACCTGAAGTTTTAACTTATCCGCTGTTACAAAGTCTTGTGGATTGGGACCAAAAGGATTTTCTCTAGTGAACCACTGGACAGCCATCTTGTGTTTGCCTCTCCATTTCACACACACATACAATTTATAAATAGACAAAAGAGAATTAATTATTCTGACTCTAGCTGAGAAACAAATCCCATGTTTCAACATTGCTGATATCCCTGTATAGTTCACTAATTTCCCAAGGTCTCCTTTCATAGACTCTCTTTGTTCTCATTTGCAACATTCTTAGCTTGCCCAGTACCTAGTTATTAGCCACAACTGTCTTTGTAACTTGTTCGCTTATCAATCATGAGAAGTAAGAAAGTTTACGCTCCACGTGCAGTGTTAACTGCCATGAGATCATGCTAAGCCAAATTTATAAAAACTATTGCTAAAATCAATAAAGTTGTTCCTCTTGCTCATGACAAGCACTGGCATGGCTGTTTTTCTCTTGGGGAGGGGAGGACCCCTTTGATCAAAGTAGAGGTTGAACCCCATATCCATGAATTAGGTATCCACAGTTTATCCACGTCCAAAAAAATATGTTCTCTCTAGGTAATTCTAGGTCCACCAATGTGATTCTATAGTCAACTTCTGGCATCTGTCTCATTGAAAATAATAGGGTGTAGCCGATTATCCATAGTTTCAGGTATCCATGGGGGGGGGTCTTGAAATATATCTCCTGTGGATATAGGGGTTGACCTGTAATTGCAGTTTAGGATATCTTCTTTGACTGATTCGGAGTCAAAGGGCAACTCAAAGGGGAACCCGGGTAATGTCTGGCATTCTAGAACTTGCCCAAGAACACAAGAAGATATTACCCAAAGAACTGAGGATTGATCCTCTGTGCCATCTGGAAAAATATTTGTGTGTGCGTGCTTGTATATGTGTGTGTTTAAAGAATGCAAGACACCCCTGTAACCTTTCCAGGAGGTTTAATTCACCCTATTTGGGCCAGGAAAAAGGACTGTCTGGAGAGTTTGGAGGAGTCAAAAACAGCTGGGGGGAATCACACTTTGCCCATCTCTGATCTTAGGGCCATGATTCCCATTTCAGGTGAGAAAGCACCTGGATTTGAATCTCATGTGTGTGGGGAGAGAACCATGTGATGCCCAATGGCCATCGTAGCCCTTTCGAAGCAGAGTGGTTTCAGGAGGATGGCAGAGAAAACTATCTCCATTACCAGAGAAAGCTTCCTGGTTGGTCCCCAAGCAGTTTTTACTGCCATTTCCCACATCATCACAGGTGGCTTCTGTGGGGCTCTTTACTTCTCCTAGCACTGCTATCACTCATGGTAACCCTCTTCTGATGATCTAAGCTACCACAGATACCCCTGTGCCTGAACTGATCAATAAATAACTTAATCCCAGTGTAGTGGCCCTCAACTATTCACAATTAATTGTTGTGCATACACATGTGATCACAACACAGTGTTTTAGCTTATTCTCACAGTTACCTACACACTTATATACTTACTTGAATTAACTTTCCTCAAATACTCCTCACAGATTCCACTCTATATCCGAATCAGCTGGCCCCTAACTGTTCTGCCAGCTGCTCTTCCTCTAACTTGTCTCTGATCAGTTCTAACTGACCCTCCCTAATTCATATCACAACTGATCAACGGTCAAGTACACTGATGCTTTTTCAAACAATCCCATTCAAACACTCAACCAATCACCAGTCATAGGTTTTCCATGTTTTTTTCTGGTCTGTGAGGCCGTGTTCTGGAAGAGTTCACTTCTGACGTTTCACCTGCCTCTGTGGCTGGCATCTTCAGAGAATGGTTGGGTAGGAGTGTGTGTGGTGGGGTTGTATACTGTGAGTCCCTGTTGGGGAGTATATGTAAATTTGTGTAATTGAATGGCTCGTTCCCTAGTTCACCCAGGCACAGGGGGATTTCCAGCAGACAATGGATCATTAGCCAAACAGACACTAATTCTCCTTGCATATCTCCCCCCAGGAACTAGCCATTCAAATACACAAATTTATATATCCTCTCCAACAGGGACTCACAGTATATAAACCCCACACACTCCTACCCAACCATTCTCTTAAGATGCCAGCCACAGATGCAGGTGAAACGTCAGGAATAAACTCTTCCAGAACACAGCCTCACAGCCCGAAAAAAACTATAGAAAACCCATGGATGCCAGCCATAAAAGCCTTCAACTTCACAAATCACCAGTCACCTCCAACCTTTCATACTCTCACCCATTCCCAACCAATCACTTACCTTATTTCATATCATAGCCATAATACATAACCATATAAAATAATGCATTACCCTATTTCCTATAATATATTTATTTATTTATTTATACCCTGTTCTTCAGCCACAAGGCTATCAGAGCAGCTTACAAATTGTTTTTAAGCAATAGCTATTTACACATCTATACTGCATTAAACAGTTTCCAATGTGTGTTAGCTAATTGCCCCCACAAGCTGGGCACTCAATTTACCGACCTATGAAAGGATGGAAGGCTGAGTGAACCTTGGAGCCCGCTGGAATCGAACTTGCAATGTGGTGGCTTGCAGTACTGGCATTTAACCACTGCGCCATTTTACAGGACTCTGAACATCACAGCTTCCATGTCAGTGGGATGAGGATTCCACTCCAGGTATTAGTCCTCCATTTTAAAGGCGCTAGCCAAGGTTCTGAAACTATGGGGGTTGGCTTCTAGCACCTTGGACAGTTCCTTTAAAGTTAAACATGAAACCTGGACTGTATTCACCACCCTATAGACACAAAACCAGCAGCTATAATGGGTGAAGCAGTTTTCTCTGCCCCCCAAGTAGGTACTCCCTTTTCCAGGATATTGTCTCTTAAGCACATATAACATTTCTCCCAAATCTCAGAGTATACTTCATCCATCCATACAAAAGCATCCCCCACAACATTATTATTGTTGTCATCATATTTAATTTCATTCTGCCATTTCATACAAAATTATGCTCAAAGGAGCCTATGACAGCAAAGGGAACAAGGCATTGTGAAATCAGCAAACAACTTATCAGCGCATCCCAATATTCTAAACATAACAGCAATGTTTCATAAATAACAGCCCAGCAGTCCATTCAATAAATGCAATATAGCCTGTCAATAACAGCATCTTTAATCACATCTTTCCATAGTCTTTAAAAACTGAACTATCAATCTGTCAACAAGATGAGATTTGGGTTGGGGCCAGCATGGGATGGAAAGAGCCCATGACAGAGAATCAAAAAGACAAGCTGACCCTCCATCTTCCCTGAACACGGACAGAAAATCCTGAAGCCTATAATACTCTCAGCACACAGGGCAATAACAGATGAAGGCTTCATAGTATTTTCCATTTTGTCACATTCCTCTCCATTGATTTTTCTCTGGCTACAAACACACAGCTTCAGGAATGCCATTAATTACAAATTGATTTGCTCTGTGAAAATTGGCGAGGAATGCTTGCAAATTTTTCAGGAGTCCCTCCCAACCTTTTGCCTCTTGTTGACCACACACACACACACACGTACATGCAGGCACAGACTGAGATTGTACATAAAGGAGATGAAGCATAGTTTTAGGCTCACAGAATTATGCAAAGGATGTGCAATGCTGCCTCATTAGTCAGACATGAGGATGCGCAACCAAATGAGTATGAGTGAGCATTGCAAAGCCATGCATGAGGCAAGTGCACATCCATCCATAATACATACAATGGCACCACATGACTAATTCCACTTCTCGAACCTTGACCCAAATATGGCCATTTGCATTGAACAAAAATGTCCACCCTGTTCCATTGGGGACCTTGCACATGCAAAATATGGACAGGATTTCAGTCATGCTTTAAAAATGGGGGGGGGGTTGTGGCTTCGATCTCAGTGGGGCAGGGAACCTACTCCAGGCTTTTGTCCAAAATTTAAAGGAACTCTTCAAGGTGCAGAACGATATCCCCAAAATAGATTCAACACCATGGAGAGCGTCTTCAAAATTCAGACTAAAAAACAGATTTGATTCACTGTCCCACTACCATGGCAGACACTCATTGCCACTGGCTGCATTTAGGCCAAGGTTAGTGCAATCTACATAGAATCATAGAGTTGGAAGAGACTCCAAGGACCATCTAGTCCAATCCTCTGCCATGCAGGAATAAACAATCAAATCATTCCTGACAGATGGCCATCGCTCAGCCTCTGCTTAAAAACCCCCAAAGAAGGAGCCTCCACCACACTCCCAGGCAGTGTATTCCACTTCCAAACAGCTCTTACTGTCAGGGAGTTCTTCCTAATGTTTAGGTGGAATATCTTTTTCTGCAGTTTGAGTCCATTGCTCCTTGTCCTAGTCTCTGGAGCAACAGAAAACAAGCTTGCTCCATCCTCAATATGACATCTCTTCAAATATTTCAACATGGCTATCATGTCACCTCTTAACTGTCTCTTCTCCAGGCTAAACATGCCCAGCTCCCTAAGCCGCTCCTCATAGGGCATGGCTTCCAGACCTCCCACCATTTTGGTCACCCTCCTCTGGACACTTTCCAGTTAATATCCTTCTTGAAATTCACAATCTATGTTTTGTAATTTTACAGATCCATTAGTACACTGCAGAAATGCAACAAAACCCTATTAGAAAATTGCAGAGATGCACAACCAGGCACTGGCAAGAGTGCACCAATGCACACCTAACACTTCTGAGGTGCATCAAGTGCTCTTGTTGTGCTCTGGCATTTCCTAATCTATGCTCATTGCCCATCAAGTCATGGTGCCTCACTCCTTCCACCACCGTGCAATGGCTGCTCATATGTCATCATGTCACTGCAGGCCTTAAATATGGACGTTGTGTGAAACTACTCCATTCAATTTTGTACCCACATCAGGCCATGTACAAAGATCTAAGTCCCAAGAAGAATGCTAGCCAAACTTCCCTAGAAACGTACACCGTTTGCCTCCATTCTGCCTCCTCTGGACTGGGTTCTCTGGTATGTCTGCCCTTTCTTGGAAACTATCTTTCTATGCCTTTCAGAGGCATCATCGGATCACATGTCTGTGGAATTCAGAAGGAAAAACATGGTCTGCCAAATTTGATCTGGGGTGGAAATTGGAGTTTCACCCATCCCCACCTTGATGGGATCTTTGTTATTATTGGATGTGGATAGTCTGAGCTTTCTTTCATCTGCTCCAAAGGCAGTGTGGTTTTAATATAAGGTGCCAGCAAAAATCCCCTCCAAGGAGGAAAACGTATCTTTTAATCTTTTGGCTGCTGCAAGCTATTGCTGCTACAAATATAACCTCACAGCTGGGCAAAGTCTTAAACATGCCAGCTTCTGCCCCATGAGCAGGCCCCCATAACAGAACACATCTGGTTCTGCTTTTATGAGGCTGAGTATACCTGCTCACTTGACACATACTGTTGAAATGGGGTTCCTAAACCCATCACTTATTTGCATTGCAAAACATCCAACTGCTAACAGCCTTTACACATGTTATCCACCAGAATTGGAGGAAGGGAGACTCATATGGATCACTTTGTTTTTGAAAAAGGAAGGATGTGTTGGTCTTGATCATGTAAATTAGGTGAGACACATTCTACCTCAAGATGTATAATGTGGAGTGGCTTATTTGAGCTCACAGTCCAAAATTCACTTGTCAGGCTAGAGAGCCAGAAAGCATGCTAAGGGCATGATCCAGCTGAAATGAAGCACCTTCAGGTCTCAGTGATTTCAATGGAGAACCTAAACTGATACTTAGATTCATCCCTATCATAATTTCACAACTGAACATTAGGGTAGCATGCTTGGATCCATAGCATTCCCATACCAAGGATCTCTGGCTGATCTCTGTCCTGCCTTCCATTATCATGCATACTTTAAAGCTTTATTCCAGTTATATCTTGGCTGAGATTTACATTGTGCTTGCATTAGTGCAAATCTCTAATTACATACTTGGCTATGCCAACCCTCTTCTAAATACCAACATTGTGAATTATACATACCAGTGCAGCTTCACTACAGAGCTCCCAGTTTGACAGCTTATTGTCCAATTTATCCTATGGGGAGCACACAGTGGCTGTCTTTTCAATCCCCAGAAATAAAATGATATATTGAAGGCAATGACAAACAGTTACTCACAGAGAATCTGCAAGTGCATCGATGGAATCTGTTTTATTAGACCCAGCTAGAGTAAAGCCATTGAATCAACTGTTGCATGGTAAGTCACCAGCTAGGTCAATCCAACTGATTCAATGGCTCCACTCTAGTTGGAACTAACACTAGGCTGGGTGGGCAACTGAGGAGGGGGAGCCATCCCCCACCATGCACCCCCAACCCCAGGAGGCCGTACCATGACTTTTTGGCATGACAGGAGTGATGCAATCTTACTTCCAGCTGCAATTTTGGTTGATTGGGGAGGGGGCCTGTGTGTGTGTTGTGGAGGGGTTGAATGGCTGGTTTTGTGAATGGTTTGGGATGTTTTGGTCCTTGGGAAAATGTGTCCCAAAATTTGCATGAAAACAAACTTGTTTTCTCCTGCTCCAGAGACTAGGACATGGAGCAATGTGTTCAAAGTACAGGAAAAGAGATTCCACCTACACATTAGGAAGAACTTCCTGACAGTAAGAGTTGTTCAGAAGTGGAATACACTCCCTCGGAGTGTGGTGGAGTCTCCTTCTTTGGAGGTTTTTAAGCTGAGGCTGAATGGCCATCCGTCAGGAATGCTTTGATGGTATATTCCTGCATGGCAGGGAGTTGGACTAGATGGTCTTTGTGGTCTCCTCCAACTCTATGATTCTATGATAAATTTTAAGGGACATAAGGCACAAAGCTTTGGATGCTTTTGCAGGCTTCAGCAACCACACCTTGGGGTCCCAAGCTGCATTTTGTACACCCCCATGATTTCTCTTGTGGACCTCTGCTTAAACAACCAAGAACCACCTTCATTGCCAAACAACCGCCTTCATTGCCCAAGGGCAAAAAAAAAAAGTACATCTGCTTGTGTGAGGAAACCTAAGCATATAAAGGATGCTGGCTGTTACATTCATGTAATCAACACTAGCCTTACCTTCCACTGATTTACAAGCCAACAGGTTATTGGGTTAAAGTCATATCAGAAAAACAAAGTCCCTCCACTATGTTGTCAACCCTTCAAAAGGAACAAAATCATAGTCAATTAATCCACATACCATGTTCTGCACAAGTACAAATCAGCAGTTTGCCATGTATAAAAATAGCAGGCTCTTCTGCCATGTGTATGGCCCCTGAGTGATCATGTGCACACATCAACACACATGCATACTAGAGACAAGATGCATTTCTCACTCAGAGGTTTAAGTTTTACAGATCACCCATGAGAGCACAAAACCCTGGAGAATGAACCCTCAAGCAACTCCACAGCAACAGAATTGAAATAAAGCAGTGGGACAGGGCACAAAGAAAAGAAAGAAAAAGACAGATGGAGTAGTTTCAACGATTTCCCAAGAATGGGGATTCAGTAATAGGGACGGTCCATGGTAAGCATGTGCATGTCTTTGTCATTAAGTTTGTGGGACTGAAGAAGTGCTTGGCTCTCCAAAGGATATGCTTTATGTTTCCCAGAGGGATATGACCACATAAGGCCTCCCTGCTGTAATCCATGCAAGTTACTTGCAGTAACTTTTAGCAGAATTGCCAGGTGGATCAGTCCCATTGTAACTGTGAGCCTTAAGTCTCTTCCTGCTTCCTATGGGTCGCAAAGATAACAGAACATTCAAGTCCCACTCCATGTAGGATGCAGCAGCAGCTGATGGCTTCCCTATCACTGAGGATGGTGAATCTGCTCTTGGCTTTAGCCTGAACTTTAAAGGAGCTATGCAAGATGTGCTGAATCTTTTTTTGGGGGGGGGCATAGAGTTCAGCACCTTGGAAATGCCTATAAAATTAGAACCAAGACCACCCCCCAAATATTCAGTGCCCTGCTGACATGAGAGCCAGCAGCCATCACTGGTAGGAGGTATTTTAAAAGGTAACCAGGAGAAATGCAGCTAGGAGCAAACACCCTTGCTTCCACAAGAGTAATAAAAGGGTGGGGAGATGAACCCTATCAGTGTATTTCCAACTGGAGCAGATCCATTGAATCAGTTGCAGAATGGTGAATCAACATGGAGGGACTACCAGTAAGGTTTAAGTCATGTTTTCTCCCAAACGACTTCTTCCTTACATTAAAAAGAGGCCGTTGCTGCTGCTACTGCTTCTGTCTGCAATCAAGTCAACTTTGACTTATGCTGACCCTATGAATGAGAGACCTTATGATCAGTCCAAAGAGGGACAGCCTCAGTTTAGCCCTTTTGGCTTCTAGGGAGAATACAGGCTTGAATTCAGGGTTTTCGACCCATTTATTGGGCAGTCCACAGTATCGATAGAACTCTCCTCCAACACCACGTTTCAAATAAGTTGATTTCTTTCCTGTCAATTTTCTTCATTGCCCAGCTTTCACAAACATGCATGGTTGTCCTACCAAGCTTCTTATACTCCACAGTTTGGAAAAAATAATTGACCATTTAGAACCACCCAAAAAAGAGAGAGGCTATAATAATTAAACTATGGTTTTAAGCAACAACAACAACAAAAATACAATATCAGTAATAGAGCCCCATAAACACTTCATTTGGGCAGTGGGAAACAATTAATTTTCATGATTCTTCAAAGCACAAGACAGGAAAGTAATAGTTTGAGTCAGATATGATGAAATGTAATGTTGTGGTATAATTCCCCCCCCCCTCCCCGTGCTCTGCTCTATCGATTGGGCACCGACCTATCTGAGGTGATTTATAGAAAAAACTGTGAAAAGGAACTGGCTGCAGTTTTGCAAAAGCTAGTTAGGTTTATGTGCTGTACTGGTGCGCAAACTTAATAGATTTTAAATTACAGTCTACGTGTAACCTAATGCACACAGGTAAGTCTCAGATTGTGATTAAGGATGAGAGGAGAGCAGAGAGGAAATTAACTTTCAAGTCTCAAGCCCCTGCAAGGCCTCACAAATATTTTCTGAGGAAATTCAAACACCAGATATTGTCTGACTTAATTTGTGGCATATGTGTCGGTAACTAAGGATCTTAAAATTTTGTACACAATAACTCTGCTAAGACGATGGCCATGAATGCAACTTCTCCAGAGATGACAGGCTACAGGAAACTTTCTCGTACACATGTGTTCAAAGGCAAAAAAGAACATTGATCCTGTAAATCCCAGCTTCCATATTCTGAGGACAATTTTGAAGGAGGATTCTTTGGCTCCTCAAGATCTGAAAGAAGTCAGTACAAACTTTATGAAAGAAGACATGAACTGTGACCTGCAAGAAGATGGAGGGAAAGACATGGAACTCTTGCTGATTCAGCAAGAAATGGTTTGCATTGGCATCTGTTAGCAGCTTCTAGAAATGAAAGGGCTAACCAATCTTTCCCCAGACATCTCCCTCAGACTTTCTTTTCATGAAGTATTGTTTTACTATATAAGCATCTGGTCCCTTAAGGTAAATCACATACATATTAGAAATAGATATTTTTCCTTTTCCCTCTACTTTGGGTCTAGTTTGTTTGGGACTACCAATAATATTCAAGCCCATGCTGTTTCTCTCCCTGTGGCCACTACTGCTGTTAACTAGAGCAGTATGTTCTATTGCAAATACATGAAACTTTGCAGAAATTTGTCGAAATGAACTGATTACATGCAACTCACTATTGCATGCAGCAACTACATATCTTGGAAGCTCTGCCTGGTGTTTCATCTTCCCAAGGCTGGGGCATAGTGACACGTCCAAGCATAGGCTGTGCTACAGACATGGGGTGAATTATTTTTAGACAATGCACAACAGTTGCATCCAACTGATTGTGGTGTAAGCAGAATAGTACTATGTAGGACTATTGTGTGTGCGGCAGCACATTGATGTATGCAGAGTAGTGTGTGAATGCACATTGTCTCTATCTCTTGTCTTCATGCATTGTGGATTACAGCTGCGCAATGGGTTGTCAGCCATGCGTATTCACCATTGATCCACCAACTTTGTGCTATGTTGGAATTCACTATAGGAGTTATGCAACATAACTCCACAAGCAGATATCTACATACAATATGCTGAAACCATGTAGGATTTGGGCTTGAATGTGCAAACAAATCTGGAATGCATAATTACAATGTGAAATGGACATTTTCACGTGCAAGTATGCAATAGCACCAAATATGCAATGGCCCTTCATGCACCATGCTGCTTCTACCATCTTCAGTTCAATATGGATCTCTGCAAGGGAACTTATACATGCATAAACCACTAAGAGGATGCCCGTCAACCTAAGAAACTCTCCTCAGGATCAGAGGACAATCCCTGGCAGGTCTGTGTCTTGATTAGGATTTTATGCCTTTTTGTAGAAAGCCTGGTAGAAACTGCCTCCCATTGGCTGCTTATTCCCAGCATGGTTACTCTGACATTACCAACATGGGGTAACATCACCCACTTCTTACAAATACAGTGCAAGTAGACCAAGGACTTGTCTACATGTGGGGCAAAAACTCTAAATGCATTTCTGCCTACATGCTCCTGCATTCTCTGCAAAGCCCCGTACATTATTATTTTCCACAGGGACATGGAGTACCTTGTCTTCATTGTTCCTTTGGAGTTTCATCTACTGCCACCACTATCTCAACCATAATTTAAAGCTCAGGAGACAGTTCCTGGCCAAATGGAGAGGTTTTCTCCATTCTCATAGAATCATAGAATTGCAGAGTTGGAAGAGACCACGAGGGCCGTCCAGTCCAACCCCCCTGCCACGCAGGAAATCTTGATCAAAGCATCCCGCACAGATGGCCATCCAGCCTCTGTTTAAAGACCTCCAAGGAAGGAGACCCCACCACGCTCTGAGGAAGTGAGTTCCACTGCCAAACAGCTCTTACTGTCAAAAAGTTCCTCCTCATGTTGAGGTGGAATCTCTGTTCCTGGAGCTTGCATCCATTGCTCCGTGTTCCAGTCTCTGGAGCAGCAGAAAACAAGCTTGCTCCATCCTCAGCGTGACATCCCTTCAAATACTCAAATTCTCTTAGCCTGGCAGCACTGCCTTCATTTGCTTTCCCATTAAAGGAAGAGGTTTTCCTTGGGTTTTTTCCAGGCTGTAAGTCCGTGTTCTAGAATAGTTTCTTTCCAAAGTTTCGCCTGCATCTGTGGCTGGCATCCTCATCTGTGGCTGGCATCCTTTCCCTCCATCTTCTCTGAGGATGCCAGCCACAGATGCAGGCGAAATGTCAGAAAGAAACTATTCCAGAACACAGCCTCACAGCCCAGAAAAAAATTAAGGGAAATCTATGGATGCTGGCCGTGAAAGCCTTCGATTTCACAAAGGAAGAGGTGCTTGAATGAAGTGATGGAAGTGCTTGAAGGAAGCGGCGGGTGAGTGGAGAGAAGGCAGAGGCAGCACTGCCAAGCCAGGGAAAGAGAGAAAACCTCTCCCTTCAGCCTGGAACTGTTTCCTGGATGTGGTGGTGGTGGCCGGTGTGGCGACAGACAAAAATGTGGAGAAAACCCCAAATCCCACATACTCCACATCTACAATACCGTATATTTCTGCATACAAGACTACTTTTTAACACTTGAAAATCTCCTCAAAAGTGGGAGGGTGGTCTTATACCCCCAATAGACCTTTTCCCCTGCTGTGAGAATGATTGAAGTGTAAAATGGCCTGGGCAGTTTTCCCAGCAGATCCTTCCTCCTGCTGTGAGAATGACTGCTTTGCATTTGAAGAGTTAAATGGCCCTCTATTTAGCTCAGGAGAGTCAAAATGATGTTTCTTTTCAGGACAAGTTAGCCTAAAATTAGAATTTCTGGATTCAACTTCTCATTTTGCATCAAGTTTTGTCTATGGTGAAATTCTCTTGTCTGCCAATGTGGCTCTAAAACCATTAATGTGCTCATTCATTAATGTGCTCATTCAAAAATTTGGGATTTGATAGCTTCATATTAACCAACTTACAGTATTAATGCAACCTTACTTTCCAAAGATTGAACACCACAGAGATTTTTCAAAGTATCCCATGCTTTTTTAGCTGTTCTCAGTCCTTTAATTTCACAGACTATTCCATCATCTACAGCCACTGAGCTGGCTGGCTGGTGGGGAACAGGCTTTCCAGCCAGCTGGCTGGCTGGGGTGGGGGCAAATTCTATATTTTAACTTAAAAATTGGGGGGGTCGTCTTATGCGCCCAGTCGTCTTATACGCCGGAATATACGGTAGATAAAATACCCCCAAATCCCATGAATCTGGGCCATGCAACATGTGGCCAGATCACTCCAGATTTGGGGGAAAGTCCGGTAAATGTCATGTGTGGCCTGATTGCCACAGATTCAGGGGCATTCACAGGGGGATTCATGGGTTTTGATAGTGTAGACAAGCCCCAAGAGTAGGCCATGGCTGGGGACCAAACATTTCCCTTACTAGACCTCAGCAGGCTGTACCTACCCAATTTTGGATTTTAGGGAACAGAAGGATAAAGTACAATCCATCAGTTACATGCAGGCTCGTTTTGAGGGACCTGGTAATCCTATCAATTTTTTTATCCCAAATGGTGCACAACACCTCCAGAGGTGTAGAGATTTCACCACATTTTAGTCCTTGGCCAGGGCTAATGTAAGTTCAAGGGAGACCTGTTTGGAAACAGAAAGTTTCACCCCGTAGAGCTTTCAAAATTTTCTGGGTGATCTCCCCACTCTGAAAAACAATGTACCTTCTTTTAAATGCAAATCATGTCCCAGCATTGAAATGTATTCATTTGTTCATTTTAAAAGCTTCCATGAGCATAATTTGGTGGACAATCCCCAGGGCGGTTTACAAAAAATTGACAGAATAAAATGCCATTTTGAAATATTTTTAAAAACTAGGCACTTACTGAAAATGGATTTTTTTTTCCACTGGGTTCCTCCCCCTCCCCATGTGAACTGTTTTTGTTGTTGTTTGCTTGCTTTTGAAAAATGTTGCTGTTATCATTGTTGCCTTGTGGTGTTGTAAACCACTTCAGGATTTTATTTTATTTCATGGAGAAGTGATATGAAAATATTTCTCATAAGCAAAATGTAACTATTTTTTAAAAAAAAAACTCAAAGCAAAGAACTTACATTTAATAGCAGCAGATATCTGGGTGAGCTCTTATTGGATGCTGGTAGAGTGTAAAATATTTGCCAACATATTAATGCTGGATGTACAAAGAGTGAAGGCTGTTTCTCCCTCACCAACTGAACAATGGTAGCTGGGGAGCAGCAGGGCACTGCCACTGTGGATCAATCAGAGGCTGTTAGGATTGAGGGATGGAGTTGTGCCTGGATGCTGTTTGGCTCTTGGTGCACAGCTGGGGAAAAGGGACTGCATAAGGAGGTACTGGGTGCTTCTTTATGCGATGCCTTTCCAAAAAGTACTTATTCTGGGGTAACCAGAGATCATGTCCATGTAAGTCACCATTGAGATTCTGTCCACTATACAACAACAACAACGTAACACTTAGGCCTCAATGCAACTTCCTCTCAGCATATCATAAAGACCTCCATATGGACCTGATGCTATGCTGACCGATACACCACTGCAACGTATGCAGAAAGGTCTGGCCAACACCCACCCACCCAATGCTCATCAGTGCTGAGATCCATGGGGTTCCTCCAGAGGTCTCAACTCTTTTGTAATCATGTGCATCCAGCAGGTGTTGGACTGCCAGACACTTCTGCAATCATGCCTGTTCATGTTGAAGCATGGAATGCCTCTATGAGGCAGCTTTGGAGCTTTGAAGTACAGTACACGCCCCCTCCTGGTATTTGTACTTGAGTTCCAAGCATCATTTCCCATGCATTGGTAGGGCTGACAGGGAGGTGGAAGGAAAGTGGTTCAAATTATTGGAGTTGGGCAGTCCAGAAGGTGGTCCAAGGCCTGACTATGAGTAGCAATCATCTTTATATGCAATCAGTAGACCATACAATCCAGAAATTAAAAGACACATTTGATTTTAAAAGTATGCAATACACAATAAAACAACCAAACCTTAAAACAATTAAACCTTTCAGTTATATATTAAATATTGTTAAGGTTATTCTATCGTAAGTGACCTAGTAAGAATTGCCTGATTTGGAAACATAGCCACCTGCTCTGTAAACAACTTGTTGGAACCTTTGAGCAAATTAATTAAAAGAGGCTCAGGGGAGCAGCCTGGGAAAAGTTGAATAATTGGGGATATTGGGTCTTTCCTAGTCCGTTGATAGTAATCACAGTGAAAGAATACCTGTAAGATAGATTCTGCTTCAATATTGTTACAAGAAATCAACAAAGAATGATACTGCTGTGAAAAACAAAAAATTATTTGTGATATATATTTTTTGTCTTTCTTGGTAGTATTATTATTTGTTGATTAACTTAACATCCATTGTAAAATCAATGATGTTCAAAGAATATAGTAACAATACCCAAAATTTTGCCTGCTATCAGCCAATATAGATTCTAATCAACCTTAGAACTACTAGCTACATAGTAAGAGCAGAACAGAATTATATTTTAACTAGTTGTACCAGGCATAACATACACCATTAAAAAGCTCCCCCCAAAATGCCCAGTAGACCTCACAACAACCCTGTCAGGTAGGTAAATGGATTTTTAAAATTCCTTCTTAGCGTTCCACACATTTCCTGGAATTGCTGAGGGTGACTTGCTCTGTTGTCATGCCATGGCCATGGTCGCCACCAGTTAACTGCCTTGGTCCCATCGCAGGCGGCCTGCCACCGCTACTACCAGTTGCCTGTCTAGATCCCAATCTGGCCCACATATTGAGTGACAGGAGTGGATTGTGAGGTGGAGAGGGAATTTGCATGTGGGTGATGATTGGTTGGGTGTGTTTCCTGACCAACCAATTAGCACACTGGGAAAGGCAACATATCCAAGAGTTTTATATATATAGATATAATTCTTAACAAAGTACAGTGTGTATTTCATGTTCATTGTACACACAATTCTGAATAAGGCTTATGAGCTTGTGCTGTGAACAGAGCACATTCAGGTCAAGGTTCTTCATACCCTCCAACTGTCCTGATTTGGCAGGGACTGTCCTGATTAACCCCCTGCCTTCCTAAACACACTTTAAAACTTCCACGTAAGTCACAGAAGATTTTAAAAAGTGTGTCACTTTCCTGGATGTTGCAATCTGACCTGGAGGGGTTCACGCTGGACCAGTCATTGGTGCTGCATTCATGTGAGTTAGATGAGCCGAGGGTTCACACACTGGCAATGGTGGCACCAAAATGGGATGGGCGATCTATTCACGGCTCATCAGGTCAATAGAAAGAAATGTCACAGGAACGACAGCGGAACGCAAAATGATGTTGTATGATATTGCTGTTGTTTTGCGTTTTGCTGTCTTTATTCTGGCACCACATTAGCTGCATCTGATAATCTCCTATACTGCTTTATAGTGCTAAGCACTCTCTAAGTGGTTTCCAATCTAATCTCCCTTTCCAACAACAGAAATGTACAAAAACCTCTATTGAAAATGTACACATTTTATCTGTGAACACCACCAGTGCAAAAAGCTGACTGTCACATTATAGTTTGTATGAAAGAAAAATGTTTCAGAATTTTATGGTTTGCTGTGTGAGGATGAATCAAGTCAGGATTTACATCCCTTTAGGTCATGCAATGTTGAACCCACAGTGTCAATGTCTTAAAAAGACAAGGGGAGGGGGGGAATTGAAATACTCAACCGTTGTTGGACCCTTCACCACTAAGCAGTCCCCGACACACTCTCCATTCTTTTGATAAGAATCGTTCCACAAAGAAGAAGGTATCCCTTCTTCATGATAAATGCTCACAGACTTGGCATTCATGATGAAGAAATCAGGCCATCGAACTTGGCCGAGCTGCCAAGTGAGCAAACTCCCCGGTGTTACATTTGGGATCATGACAGTGATAAAGCGCAGAAGCCTCTCTGTGCTAACCACAGATCTATAAATCAGGCTGTTGATCATCTCTATCCGTGACTTCGGCCCCTGGAGAAAAAAAAAATGGAAAACACAAAGTGTGAGCCGGTCTCTCTGGATTCCAGCATTGATTAAGTTGCTGCCTTGGATGTGGGCACCTCCGCAGGGGAAATGATCAGCCTAGCATTTCCTGATCAGGAGGAGATCTGTGGTTTATCCTCTGAATGTTCTTTGGTGGTGTCGGTAGTGCAAGTAGCAGCTTTTGACCACTGGACAGCATTACCTGTAGTACTGACCTTGGTGATGCCTTTGAGAGAAGGTTCGGACCTTTGTGAACCTCTTCCTCCTCCTGCAAGGGCAGATCAGCTAAAAATCATCATGCCCTCCAGCATTTCACAGATAAAGGACATTTTCAGACAGTGTTTTAGCATGCCTACCACGGGAGGAGCTCCTGGGAGAGGGACGGCGCTCTTGTGCGGCAGGGGGTCGTTTTCAGATGCCGCCGTCCTTCTCCCAAAACCATCAGTGTCACTTCTGTGAAGCTTGGTGTAACTTTTTCTGTTTTGTTTTTCATTTTATTTTTGGATTTCCCATGCGATGAAGTCTTGCGGGATTTCAAATGAGGATGTCAATGGGACTTTGTTCATTTCCTCTTCATTGCTGGGGAAACCTTCTGCCAGGAGAGAAGGTAAGTATGGTGGCAGCCATTCTTTTGCTAGCATAAAAATGGATTTTTTTATGCCGGCAAAATAACGTTTAAAAGGGGATCATCTGATAAAAGCCTAGCAAAAATAGCATTTATATTTCTATACCGCTATACCATTATTGCTCTTGTACCAGGTCACTTCCCCCACCCAGATCCCCCCAACACCACCTGTGTGACTTCCTGGACACCTATTACCCTGATGAGCAGCTGAAGTGGATCAAGAAGCTGGAGAGCATGTGGACAACCTGAAGTAAGTGTGTGTGTGTGGTGTGTGTGTCCAGGAGGACAGCATTGGGTGAATACCTCTTTGACTGTCTCAACTGGGATGAATCTAGAGGTCCTGGCCTCCTCCAAACTTCCTTGACCCCATCCAAGTTTGTCTTTAACCTGTAATGAAACCTGTCTGCTCAGCAAATAAAAGGCCTCTATACCAGTGACTCTTAACCTTTTTTCTTTTTTACCAGGGACCCCTTTTAAATATTTTTTGTTGCCATGGACCCCCAAGACTTAACTTAAGATTTAAAACAACAAAAACAACAACAATAATAATACAATTACACCATCCATTAAACCTTCCCTCAGAAGCACTGGAGAAGGAGGGAAGAATTTTCTCCTGCTTCTTCCTGCAAGTTTGTGGATGGAGCAGATTGAAAGGCAATGCATAGACCAAGCCAGCCAGTCAGTCTTTGCCTTGGCTCCTGTCATAGGTCCATTCCATTGTGGGGAGGAGATTGGCCAAGCAGCCTTCAAGCTTCATGGACCCCCTGTGAGGACATTGAGCACCCCTGGGGGTCCCCAGACCACAGGTTAAGAGCCACTGCTCTAGGCCATTGCCCATTTTGTGTATGTAGGGGAGTCTGTCACTGCCATTAAATAAACTTGGCACTGAACACTAAAAAGAGAGAAAGAGAGAGCACACATCTGGAGTAATTGCTCCTGTTTCTACCCTAAGCCACTTTTGCACTAGCCCTCTGGCACTCTGCGTAATAACAGTAGCAAATATTGCTCTGGTCCTCACAGGTTCAGGGAAATAAGTGTTTTGTTTCTTTGCTCAGCTCCCCATTGCTTGAAGTGGGAGCAAACTGACAGCAATTATGGACATGATGCTGTTACATGGGCTGAGGGTCACAAATGAGGGATGTAAAGAATGCTCACAAATATCCCCATCCTTGATGAGAAAGTGTGTTGCAACCCATTAAGATACCCTTTGGGGACAATGGTTCTGCTACCATGAGATTAATTATTTAAGATTTATTTATTTTGTACCATGGGAATTTCATGGAAAAGTTTTGCACAAAATAAACTTTGTGCAAGAGAAGTATCTGTACAGAGAGAAATGTGTTTTCTGAAAAAATGCATTGTTTTCCCATAGAGCCAATTTTTTTTCATAAAAATGAACTGTCTCAGGAGCCAAGGTCAGGCTGGACGTCACTCATCTGCTCATCCAGGGGAGATGACATTATCTTCTGCGTTAACAACATGCCAACTCAGCTCAATTCCTTATCTGGCTATGTCTCCATAGCTGGATGCAAAATCATTGGTGGATGTCTTCCGAGGTCCTCTGGAAGGTCTAGGACATTTCAGTGCAGCCATTCCAGTGTGGTGCAGTTCTGCTTGTATACCAGTTGATAACGGATAATTTTGTCAAGAAAATGTCATCAAAACCATTTCTGTTGGGTTGGGATTGTCTTGCAAAAACATTTGGGTAAGGGTTAGGATTAAGGTAAGAGCTAGGGTTAGGGTTATTATCAATTAGCAATTTATAGGCAAGCAGAACTGCACCATACTGAAACGTCTGTACCGAAATGGCCACTCTGAACTGGCTGCACTGAAACATCCCATTCCCCCTCTGGAGGTCTCACATTTCACACCTGGCTACAGGAACATAGCCAGATATTTTTCTGATTTCCCCTCCAATCCTGTTTTCCACCAGGCACAGAATGGCCATGGGAGTGGGGGGTTGCAACGGCTGCACAGTAAGTCTGGTGGGCTTTCGTTGATACAGAGGGAGCAAGGGAATACCATCCTCTATATCAGCCAGGAAAAGACATACACAGATTTAAAGCTAACTTATGCTTTTGTTTGCCACTAATTTAATGTCAGCCATAGCGTAATAAGAATCAATAGTTGTGGCCTTATTTCACTGAATATCAGGTATTTTACCTCTTTATTCCAGATGCAGGCACAAAAGTAATTTCAAAGATGATCATCTCCTTCCCATTCTGAAAACTGATCTCCAGACTTTACCTATTTTCTGGCCAGCTTAAACCTCTTTTTAAAACACTTCCCTATGAATTTTGCCTGAAGTGAAGTTTAAGCCACTTCAGTGGTTCCTCCTCTGACAAAATTGCAAAGGAAGTTACAAATAAAGCTCAATGAAATTTTAATCACACAAGCAGGAAAAAGATCTCTTTTCCCCAAGCCGTGTTAAAGGGAAACTCTCAAAATGCTGAGCTCTGGATCAAAGCATTAGCTCCCCCACAAGGTTTGTATCTAATGCAAGGGTGCAGAGTTGTGCAGCCTTCCAGAAGTCTGGTGGACTGCAGTTCCCAGAAGCCCCAGCCGGCATAGACACTGTGGACAAATGAAGGGATTTGCTATTCAACAATGAATCAACGGAATAGCCACACTGCACAAGTGTAGCATTTTAATACCACTTTGATAACACAGCTATGTCTTATGGAATATTTCTGGGATGTGTTGTTTGATAACATCCTTAGAATTTCCTAGTAGTACAGCACTACAGCTCTCTGGCAGAGAATTATAAGTACTTCGAGACACTACAAATCTCAGGATTGCACAGGATGGAGCTATGATAGTTAAAGGAATACCAACATGCTATAATGCAAAGTGCACATTGTGGTTATAGCTTAAGGCAACTCTGACATAACAGGTAGCTGAGATCAAAGTTACCAGGTCTCTCTAATGTAAGGTCTTGCAAATGGATTCAGTAAGATTTTAAATCCAAACTTGTCAAGCATCTCACATTTAGCATAGTATCTTAACTGTCTTGATGTAACCCTTTCCCAGTACCTTGAGCAGGAGACAGACAAATCCGAATGATCAGAGAAATGCAAATAAATTGCCTGTGGACGTCAAAACATATACCTGCAAACATTTGAAATCTGGAAGTGGCAGGGGGTGGGGAGACCAACATTTCTTCTACTGCCTTTTTTGGTGGGTCAGACTTGAACAAAGCTGGCGAAAGTTACTCTATTGGACAACTCCCAGTCTTCCCAGTGGCCATGCTGGTTGTGGCATCCTGGGTGTTGTAGTCCCCAAAGTTGTTTTCTAAGCTCACAATTTGAAGCAAGGAGTGTGTGGGGGGGGGGCGAGACTTCATTTCAAATTAAAGCATCTGAGTGTCTCTCTCTTGGTCCAACAGATGAGCAAAGAAACTGGGTAAATAATTCACTTGTATTGAAAGGAAAGAAGTTTGCAAAGTGCTAATGCGTTAAAGCCTTCCCTTTTGTTTTAAGAATTCATTTTGACTGCGTATCTGAATGGACATTCAATGCCGGTTCCCATAGCTACATGAGTCAAGAGAGAGGAAGAAGAAAGATAAAGCCATTGAAAGTGCTATAAAGCTGGCATCAAAGAAAATATCAAGATGAAAGATAAAAACAGGGCAGAGAAGTAAACAAGCGCAGATGCCCCATTTAGCTCCATGAGCCTCCTTGCAAACGATGTTGGAGTGAGAAATAATTCACAGCAGAGACAAGCAGCTTTGCTACATTTTGTGAAGAGATGAATTGGTGTGTGTGTGTGTGTGTGTGTGTGAGAGAGAGAGAGAGAGAGAGAGAGAGAGAGAGAGAGATCTTCTAAAGCCTTTTTTGTTGCTTTTTAAAAGAAAGATACAAGGATTTTGGTGCCAGCTGGACTTGTATAAAATGGCCGTCAACAATGAGTTCAGATACATTGGCTAGAATCCTGTTGGCATCTTATACCTGCACAATTTTCCGTATGGGAGTAGTTTGACAAGTTTGTCCAATGTGCAATATTCACATTCAGTTCAACGTTGCGGAAGCAAATCTGCGCATGCAGCATCATTGTGCATGGGTGCATATGCGCAATGTGCATGGGTGAACATTGTTCATAGACATGCCTGTGCTTTCAGTTGTGCATTCAGACCAAAACTTGTCATTTTTAATTAACAGCTTAAGCCATCAATTGATCCCCTGCAGCTATTTTGCCAGCATTGCAATACCTCTGTCCCTTTAAATCTCATACTTACCCGGACAATGCCCTCTCTGTTGCAAACACTTCTGGGTCAGATCAGGACATCCAGGTAAGTGACTATTTTTTTTTTTTACCTTCCCTATAACTTGGGACAACTAGTAGGATCCAAGCCCATGTTATTTCTCTCCCTGTTGCTGCAGAAATGTGGAAAATAGCAGAAAGGTATTGATTGCAAGCAACTCTCTATTGGTAACTAGTTACTCAGAAGTTCTAGCTGGTACTTCATCTTCCCACAGCTGGGGCCAACCTTCAACCAATTATCTTAGCGTTGGAGGTGTTCCTGAGGAGAGAGGGGATGGCGTGCATATCGATAGCTTTGTTCTTCTCCCTGCTCTCAGCAGGCAGCTTTTGGGTTCTCTAGCACACACAGGGACTTCTGAAGAAGTGCCCCTAAGTACTCTGCAGTGAGGCTGCAGCCAGAGCTGAAAATCTCCTGCAGCTTATTCAAGAATTTATTCAGAGTACAATGCAATTGGCTCTTGTCGGATTGAGGTGCTGGTTGCCCATCGTCTGCGGTGTCAGCCAGCCCAAATGTCAGGTGGATGGAGCTCTTCCCTTGGAGCAGGGGTGGACAACTGTGTGGGGGCTGGGGAAACTCCCCCTCCCTTTATGGGACTAACCCCAAATATCAAGCCCAAATACATGTGGTTAAACGCCAGTACTGCAAGCCACCACGTTGCAAGTTCAATTCCAGTGGGCTCCAAGGTTCACTCAGCCTTCCATCCTTTCGTAGGTCGGTAAAATGAGAACCCGGCTTGTGGGGGGGCAATTAGCTAGCACACATTGGAAACTGCATA
Source organism: Gambelia wislizenii (assembly GCA_030847615.1). Taxonomy (NCBI): domain Eukaryota; kingdom Metazoa; phylum Chordata; class Lepidosauria; order Squamata; family Crotaphytidae; genus Gambelia; species Gambelia wislizenii. Next base: position 41,514,393 of record JAUMIR010000007.1, read on the forward strand.
ATGTAGTGTAGATGTGTAAATTGCTATTGCTTAAAACAATTGTAAACCGCTCCGATAGCCTTGTGGCTGAAAAGCGGGGTATAAATAACTAAATTTTAAAAGAAATTTAAAAAATCTGTTTTTCTCTGCAGACCTTCTCAAAATGGTGACAGGAAGTAAAAGTGCTCCTCTTTCTGTTGCCATTTTGAGAATGACTGCAGAAGGGAACAGAGTGATTTGGAAGTATTAGAGGGTTCTTGTGGGAGTGTTTTTACACATTTTCATCCATTCAGGGTGCTTTTTGAGAGATGTTTGTGCAAATTTCCCCCTGAAAGTGCGTTAAAAATTAAATATATTTTTGTGGGGACAAGGGTGTCAGGGGATACAAAAGTGGGGTACCAGGGTCACATATAGCTCAGGGCCACACTTTGCCCACCCCTGCCTTAGACTCAGATACTATAACTCTTTGGCCATGAGCCAGCATGGTGTTGTGGTTTGAGTCCTGGAGTACAACTCTAGAGACCAGGGTTTGAATATCTGTTTAGCCATGGGAACCCACTGGGTGACTTGGGCAAGCCACACTCTCTCAGCCTCAAAGGATGGCAAAGGCAACCCTCCCCTTGAACAAATCTTGCCAGGAAAACCCTGTGATAGGTTCACCTTAGGGTCACAATAATCATAGAATCATAGAATTGCAGAGTTGGAAGAGACCACGAGAGTCAGAGACAACTTGAAGGCACACAATAACACTTTTGTTGGCTAATGGGTCCCATGTGAATCCTGTGTTAGTGCCGTGGAAGTTACCAAAGAGTCGTGCTGAAGGACCAAGGAAATGCCTAGAGAGGTTGCCTATCTAGGTATCTCCAACATGACTCCATGGTACTTTCAGTGGAAGTTACCAGAGTCACACTGGAGGGCCAAGGAAATGTCTAGAGAGACCATATTTTTCAGACTATGAATAATTGAAACTGCGGGTACTGGTTCTGAGCCAAGATGGAGGTGAGGGTCCCCTTGTTGGCAGAGAGATCTTGCCAGACAACAGCCACAGAGTTCCTCTGTGAGGTTCTGCAGGTACCAGTTCCTTCCAAGATTTGGATCGGAGGCCTCAGACAAAGGCAAACAATGTAACCCAGGGCAAGGAAAGGATGATTTAAAGTGTAATCTTGGGGCAAGGAGGGTGGAGGAAAACCTAGAGAGCCCCCATGTTTATAGCCTGCGGTCTTAGTGACCCCAAAGGCATGTAAATTCCAGAGCCTGCTCCTTCAGAAGGGAGGCCATGTGGGCAACACATGGCGGAGAGGTTTCTAAACAGCAGGCGTCAAGATTAATGGGCCCTTCTCTTCACCGTCTTTGCTGCCAAGGCAGTTTGCCTGTTCTCCTTGCCTCTTTAGCGAGCATCTCCAATTGAGAAGGTCTGTCTGTTTCCAAGATTCCAGTCCATGGGGTCTTGTAACTTAGAACGCTCGTACAAATCACATTTACGGAGAAGGGGATGGGATGTCATTCAAGGTGGTTACCACCTTTATTTTGTTTCCAGCACATGTGCAGAGGGATTTTTTTTTACAATCCCTTTTATTGACAAGCTTGCAGAGGTTTGGGCCTGGGCAGAATGCCTTTTGTATGGTTGGGGTCCCCCTCCCCTTTCTCAAAGGCAGGAGAAGGTTTATGGGTTTTTCTTTTCTTTTCTTATAAGTAATGCTAACAGTCCTGCTTTGAAATAAATATGTTTCATATTGAATGTAGCTTTGAAAAAGAGATGGTAGAACCCCACAAGGAGAAATGGTAATGGAAGAGATCTACCAAACAATACTGAAGCACAGACAGGTGCATTCTGAAGCCATGCCCTCTTTGGATTCTTAACAAGACTTCTCCATTGAAAGTGCTGGTTCTGATCTATAAAGCCCTAGATGGCTTAGGTCCAAACTATTTCAGAAAGCCCCTATCTCCCCATACAAGCCTGCTCAAGTCTTGCAATCTTAGTGGAAGGGCTATCTCTCCATCCCATCACCCTCCCAGACTTACCTGGTGAGAACATGGGTGAAAGCCTTCTTGGGGGCTGCTCCTAGACTTTGGAACACCCTCCCAAGGGAGACCCAAACTGTCCCCCTCTCTGTTGTCTTTCCCCAACAGGCAAAGACCTTCTTGGTTAAACAGGCCTTCAGCTTTGGCTGACTAGGGTGGAGCAATGTGCAATTGGGTGTGCTGCTCCTTAGATGATGATGATGATGATATCACTGGTTACATCCCTAAGATTACAAAGAAACTATCATCCACTGAGGTCTAGAAGGTCTCAGCAGCCAATGCAATTGCTTCACATCTGGCCTGCTGTCCTCTAGACATGAATGGCTGTGGTTGGGGGGCTTCAGAGCCTCTGCTGTAAGTCTCGGGAGGAGGGGCTTTGGTCACTCTGGAAGGAGAAAGGAATACCAACATCTGCAGTGATTAAAAAATAGACATACACAGGCATGGGGTTAATTTATCCATGTGTATGCCATTAACAGGATGCCCAGCTAGACTGGATAATCGTGGGTGTTTTCTTTTATCTTTCAAACAAGATGACCAACTTGGAGAGACAGCTTTAAAAGGGGGATTAGCCAAATTCATGGAGGTTTAAGTCTATGAGTGGCTACTAGGAAGTATGGCTATAGATTATCTCCAAGCAGTATGACCCTGAATAACAGTCACAAGGAGACATGAGCCAGAGAGTGCTGGTGGGCTTCCCATGGGCAACTGGTTGGAAGCTGGACTAGATAGGCCTTATATTCAATGCCTCTCAGAAATATCCAGCCCTTCATTTCCAAAATAAGAAGTTCTGGAACTTGATACTGCAATAATTTCAGAGTGGTGTGAGAGAATATAGAACTATGCTGTGGTTTCTACGCTGTGTAACAACCTATGGAAGTGTAATGAAATGCATACATAGATTCGGGGGATTTAAAATGGTTTTAGTCATTGCATATGGGAAGAGTAGATCTGAAGGTTCACAATGCCCTTTTTACTTGTCATCTTTTCATTCTCATGGGGATGCTCAAAGAATTCAATCTTTGTGAATTCTGTTGCAAACCAAACCAATCCGCTCCACCTAGACTAATGCAAAGATTGGCTTTCATACTTCTCGAAGGCTTGGGTGTTGTTCCCAGCTCAAACAGTTCATCAAAATATGTTTAAAACATGTGTTTTGAGAGCAAATACATTTAGAAATGCACATTTGGGGGAAGGACTGCATTTTAAATGTAAAAGATGTATTTAAAAGCAAATTTCCCTGATGATTCGGTATAGAAAAAAATCCATAGATTAACAGGAAAACAGGATGGAATGGAATTGTAGCTGAACACATGCAAAGATGATTTGCCCTCTAGAACGAAGAGCTTGGAAAAGTTGCCTATTTGGGGATTGTAACTCACAGCATCCTCCAGCCAGTGTACCCTGGGGGAGATTTTGTGCATTGCGATCCAAAAAGGTGCAACGTTCCCAAGCTCTGAATCATAGCTGGTGCATTTGCCCAAGAAATCTTTTAGAGAAGTCAGTCTTCGGAACCATTCAGCTAATTGTGAAAATGAAGCAAACAACAGTTCCACCTGCCCACCTCCCAACATTTGCCATGTTGAGACATTAACAGGCCTCCTGAGGTCTTTAATCTTCCTGCATCCCACAGGAGGGCTGCCTAGTGCCGATGGGTCTAGGAAAAACAGGTGGGTGGTTGAGTGGGAGTCTGTTTTCTCTCCAGCTGCTTATAATGACATAGCTCATCATGTCAGCAACCTACCTGGGAGGTGAAAGGCATTAATACACTGCAGGTGGCAGGGGATCAGGAGAGCCTTTCCCCCCTAGAGGACCAAAGGGAACATTTGGAGACTCACAGCAGGTGTGTTTTGCTCCAGCATTCAGAAAGAGTGTAGCAGAAGACAAAACTCTTTTGTTTTACAACCACTAGGTTGACAAGATATAAGCAATGGCACCTGCTGCCTTCCATGTCCATGGCAGGGTGAATCCACTCTGGGTTTCAGCCTGAATTTTAAAGGAGTTGCCTAAGGTACTGAACCTGTTTGGGATAGTGGTCAGTGTTTTTGGATAGCTCCTTAAAAGTTTGGACAAAAACCCAGAGCAAATTCATCAACTCACTGGCATGGAAGCCACCAGCCACAACTGGCTATCAATGTTCATACTTCTTTCTGTCATAACGCTTTGAATGCCGGCAATAGTTCATCATCAGAGCACTTGCATTCCCTGTAGAACAGCTCAAGGTCAATCCCCCAGATCTAAAAAAAATCTGAAGGCAAGGATAGGAAAATTCCTCTTTTATCTAAGAACCCATTCAGTCTCTGCCTGTCAGAGGTTAGTCTACTAGGCTAGTAGGCCAGTAGTATCACAAGAGTTTGGACAACTTTTGGGTGGGGGGACTAGAACTCCCAGATTCCTCTCATCAGCATGACTAGCAAGTATGTTGACTGGGGAATAATTCAAAAAAGGGATTTTTCAGACTCTGCTCAATGTAGAGACTCTCCGGAGCGAAGTTGTTTGTGTATCAATTTAGGTTCATATATTGTATTATATTGTATATCAAATAGAGTTGATTGACCACATTGTATTATTGCATATTTTCATTTGTATTCTTGTGCAACAAATAGAATTTTGGCAACTGTATAAACAGGATTTAATTTTATATCATATACTTACCTCTGTGTGAGAATTGTATATTTACTAAAAACATAGAGTTTAATTAGCAGTGTACACACTTTTCATATACATACCTTCTTGTGAGAATTATTTGAATATTTTTTCCATTGTATATAATTAACTTGAACACTGGTGATTTGTTAAAAACTTTTTTGCAAATCATTGGATATTGATATATAGATAATAATTTTGGACACTAGTTACATACAATTGGTTCTCCCCTTCTCAATTTGCTACAGAATCTGTGGGTATGGCAGGCCAACTGTATATAAATTCCATTGGTTCAATGGTTCTACTCTAGCTGGGATTGCCAGATAGATTTAGGCCACAGGGTCTCAGTAGCATGGGCGACCATCAGTGGAGTGCAGCAGGGGTGAGCAAAGTGCTGCCTTGGGGCCAAATGTGGCCCCCAGCATCATTTTTTCAGCCTTACCCCTAGTCCACCTTTTCCCCCTCTGGCCAAACACAAATGAAGTTGACTTGCCTCTCCTGCAAGTTTCCAGCAGTGAAAATTCGCTTTGTAGGTTGAGGGGCCCCTGAATTTTCTAACATAAATTTTCCCATTTTCCCCCCAAAAAACCAGAAATAAACTTCCAGACACTCCTCCTCTACCCCCATTTTTGGGGGAGGGGGGCTTTTTTTAGCAATCCATGAAACTCCCAGAGAATCTTGGAGCAGAAAATTGGCTCCTACATCTGCTGCAGTTGCTCAGACCGGTACAGAGCATCCTAGTTGCAGCTATGCTGGTGTTCTGCAGGTGTACAGTGGCAATTGTCTTCCATTCCCCTTCCTTGCATGAAGAAGGTCAAGAGTCTATGAGGAAAGTAAGATGCTAGCAGAGAGGAATGCAAAGACAGACTCACACATTCTCCTCCTTGACTCCTGCTGGCGTGTTTTCATGGACTAATGTGTGGACACCCTGACCTTTCCTGCAGCAGCTGGGAATACTAATGAGAGCTTTTTGCAACCATGCTATAGAGAGTGGACACTAAGTAGAAGGTCAGTGTGGAAATTATGGTTCAGCCCTAACAAAATCCATCATGGTTAATGTGATTATGGGAGAGAGCCCAGAGGAGCCCAGTGTGATTTATCCAGAGTGGGAAGACATTTTTGCTGGTTGGCTTTAGGTCACATTGTCTCCACACACACACACACACACACACTCCCAAACATTTAGGAGGATGCTAATATGGAACAACAAGAAGGATAGTTTGCAGATGGCCTCTACTCAATGTCCACTTTCCCCGTTGTTTACAATCTTGACCAAGGACAGGAGGACAGAGAGTGGCTGAGTACAATGGAGACAACTGCTTATTCACAACTGGTGCTGCTGTGATACAAGACCCATTGCTTACATCAATATATTTATTCATATGAGTATATGCCACCTTTCTGGCAATGAACACAAGATGATGCATCTGGTAGTCTATCTCCCTGCTTGTGAGGTCAATCAGGTAGAGGGTGACTTATTCAAGCTCCCTTAGTGAAATTTCACTGCTCAACCAAGCATGGTGGTCTTTCTTGTAGTTATGTGCCTTCAGGTTTACTCCAACTTATGTTGACACTATCCTTACGTTCTCTTGACAAAATTTGTTCTGGGGAGGTTTGCCACCATTGCCTTCCTCTGAGACTGAGAAAGAGGAACTTGCCCAAGGTCACCGAGTGGGTTTCCATGGCAGAGTGGGGATTCAGACCCTGGTCTTCTGGAGTTGTAGTCCAGCTCCCAAACCACTATATTGAACTGGCCTCTCACATTAACATCACAAAAGTGAAAAGAAACTGCCAAGTTTAGAAGGACAATACCTTGAGATAACAGATGCTAAGAGGGACAAACACCCATAGACAACCATGGCTAGAGGCAGAGCTCAGGAAAAATATATATATTTGTTTTGGACTACATCTCCCAGAATCTCCCAGCCATGATGGTTATGGGCAATCTTGAGGTGGGATGATCATAGAATCATAGAATTGTAGAGTTGGAAGATACCATGAGGGCCATCCAGATGATGGTGATGATGATGGTGATGATCTTTATTTATACTCTGCCTTATCCCCAAAACTGTGACTCAAGGCAGCTTACACATTTAATTCTGGGTGTTATAGTTCAAAGGAGTAACCTTCCCAGGCTCCAACCTGTGGGCTTTCCAGAGTATGAGGCTGGCACTGTCAACACAATACTGATTCAGACCAGAGCTCAGTAAAGTTACCCTTTTGGACTACAGCTCCCAGGCTCCCCTAGCCAACATGGCTGCTGGCACCCAGTTCTTCCAAAATAATATTTTTTTCCACACCCTGATCCAGAAGGACCCTTACTTTAACCCATGAGAACTCTTCTGATGCTCTTTTACCAAGAAATCCTGGCTCAGGAGGGTGGATGAAGAAGAGACCACATTGGCAATTTGCATACAATTCTGTATATTTTTAAAAAGCAATCATGCCAACAAAATAACAAACTCCCAACTTCTTTCCAGGGACCAACATGACCCAGACAGGTGGCAGAAGGGCCATGGCAAAGATTCTGCCAAGTTCTGTCAGGGAGAGACACTCTCTTCTGCTTATCCCCTTCCTTCCCTTTGGGAGCTGTGGGAGCCCAGTCCACCCCATCCAGACAAACATGTCTTTTCATATCTGGCAAACTGAGCTTTGCTTTAATGAAAGGCTGTGTGGGTTGCAGAGAAAGGCATGATGTGCCAAAATCTGGGTAAAGAGTGCCTTGTCCTCTACCCGGTCAGCATTTGCTGCTGCAAAAGGAAAGATGAATGGTGTTTCTGTCTCCTTTTTGATCTGCCCAGGAAGAGCTCTTTCTGGGCATTGGAGCACCTGCTTTTATTTGGAGAAGAGAGCCAGGCCCTGTTGTGGGCGAGGGTGATGCCCTGTGAGAGACGTGGCATTTCGGCTGCAGCCCAAACGGTCATTGATTTACATACAGGATTGTGACGCAGGTGGAGGATGCTCTTGGATTTGCATACTGGCTGATGAAGGTGGAGGAAGGGTGGTCTCATTTGCATGCCAGGGCGTGATGCCACCGCAAAGGAGAAAAGGTGGTGATGATTTGCATATTGGCCAGTGGCACACAGGAAAGGATGCACCTGTATTCACCCTCCATAACACACACACACACACACACACAGAGTCAATGCCGGTGCTGTGAGTTGAGTTGAGTCGGGAAGAAACAGGGATATCCCTACCCAGAGCAACACACTTTTTCTGCACTCTGTTGACGGCACTGGCTTTATTTGCCAGCACATCACACACAATCCTAAATATACACTGGACTGACTATGTGACGAATGTTTCTGTCCTTGAGCAAGCAGGGATCACCAGCATTGAGGCCATGATATTGAGAACACAGCTGTGCTGGGCAGGGCACGTTTCTAGGATGGAGGACCATCGCCTTCCAAAAATACTACTCTACGGTGAACTCGCCACGGGTCAGTGTATGAGGGGTGCTCCAAAAAGGCGATACAAGGACTCCCTGAAACAACATCTCATGCTCAGCCAAATTGATCAACAACAATGGTCCACCCTGGCCTCACGTCAGGAGGCATACACAATGCTGCAGCCTTGTTTGAGAACTCACGCCGATCAAATCTTGAAGAGAAATGACAACGCAGAAAGAATCACAACCCAGAATCATCACCCAAGGAGACCTTCTGGTGTGCTTTCTGCAACCGGACTTGTTTATCTCGGATTGGCCTTTTCAGTCATCAGCGCACTTGCAGAAAGCACGGGATGAGTCCTTCTTGAATCTTCATTTGCGAAGAAAAGCCAGAGAGACAATGGTTAACTCATATTTAGCTGTTCAGGACCAACTAGAGGTTTTTTTAAAAAATTTCCTTAGGCCTTTGAGCTTCTAATTTTTAAAATTAAGCCATTTCAGTGTTCTATATATATCTTTGAGAGATCACTAAAATGTTTTAACCAAGAGCCAGCATGAAGTAGTGGTTTGAGCATTGGACTCTGACTGTGACCAGGATTCAAATCCCTACTCAAGCCATGGAAACCCACTGGGTGATCCTGGGCAGGTCACATACTCTCAGCCTTAGGGGAAGGCAAAAGCAACTCCCCTCTGAACAAATCTTGCCAAGAAAACCCCATGATAGGTTCACCTTAGGGTCATCATCAGTTGGAAACAACTTGAAGTCACACAATAACAACATAGATCTTGCAACATTTCTAGAGTTTAAAGCCAATGAACTTCCTGATGTTTATGCAGATTGTATTATATTTATTTCATACCCTCAAGTGTCCTATTTGGCAAGACAGTCCCAATTAATCCTTAGTCATCCCACGTTTTTCATCTGCTTTTAAAATGTCCTGGCTTCAGTCTTCTCCTTCCCCTTCTCCCTGTTGTCCTTAGCTCACTGCACTTGCTGAAACTGTGGTTCAAAGTGTAAAAGTAGTTCACACTCAGTTTATAAAGCGGGGGCAAAGGAGAGGTGGGGCAGATTCCTGCCCTTCCCAGTAGGCTCAGGCAAAACCAAACTGCTGCAGCCTCTCTTAGCCTATGCACTCTTCCTCACTGATACCCTTTGCCAACTTGACTATACCGTGATATGTGTTGGCCCCTCATGTCCTGCTTTCCATCTGTGAAATGTTGGGCGATCTATTCTTTTAACCTCTACTCCTGTTTTGTTTTGTTTTGTCTTGTCTTGTCTTTTTAATTTGGGTTTACCTGCTATGGTGTCTTCTTGCCTCTTTCAGTTCTATTTTAAACTACCTTGAAAGCTTTTGTTACTGGGCAGCATATAAATGTTGTAAGATAAGGTAAATAAGTAATCATCCCAGCTGTTGTGATGCCACCTGTACCTTTTGTGAAGGATTGCATAAAACGTCACCTTGACACCCTTCTTCACCGGTGTTTTGGAATGGGTAAAAAGTGGATTTGTCTTGCTTCGACAATCATGAGAAAGGAGGAGCGAGATGGGCCTATTTTGTCTTTCCAAATTCTTTTTGGATAAAACCCTCTCTGCTTTTCTTGTACCGGCTGCTTAGTAATCTGGCCTGTTTGCGTTGCAACTGGAGAGGAGGCAAAACCCCAACCACCTCTGTCTCCATTTGGCCTTGTTTCCAGGACTGATCCTGTTTCCTTATGCAAAAGGAGATGCTCCTAAATCCTGCTTTATCACAGAAGCTATTGAAAGGGAATTCACATCCAAACCAATTTCCAGGCTGGTAGGTTTAATTTTCTGGGTTTCTTCGTGCGGAATAAAGGGCGGTTGGAAAGGGAGGGGAGAAATATTCATTCCTCTTTCACAAGAATAACAAAATCATACCCTCCAGTGCTGCCTGGGGAAGAATTGGTTCTGCAGAAGGGCCCAAGGAAAAGCAGAGACAGTCTAATATGGAAGCACAGTTCAGTTGAGGCTATTCCTAATGCTGCACCCCTTCCTTAATAAGTTTCTCTCAATTCAGAGCTAACAAAATGAATTTATAGAGGGATAAATGAAAGGCACTACATTTGGGCAGGAAAAATCAGATGCACGAATATAGGCTGGGTGATAGCTGGCCTGAGAGCAGATCATGTGAGAAGGATCTAGGAGTCTTAGTAGAGCATGAATCATCAATGTGACACAGCAGCAAAAAAAGCCAATGCAATTCTATGCTGCACAAACAGAAGTATACTGTCCAGGTCAATAGAAGCAATAGTATGGCTCTATCCTACCTTCATCAGACTTCACCTGGCAAACTAGTTTTGGCCATCACACGTTAAGAAAGATCAACAAAACGTAACTTGTCCAAATGAGAATGATAAAGATGGTAAAGAGAAACAAAGCCCTATGAGGAATGGTTGAGGGTGCTGAATATTTTTAGCCTCAAAAAGCAAAAAATGAGAGATATCTGTCTTTAAATAACTGAAGGGATTTCAGATGGAAAATTATTTATTTGTGATGTTGAAGGCTTTCACGGGTGGCATCCATAGATTTCCCTTGGGGTTCTTCCAGGCTGTGAGTCCATGTTCTGGAAGAGTTTCTTTCTGACGTTTCGCCTGCATTTGTGGCATCCTCAGAGAACGCCAACCACAGATGCAAGTGAAACGTCAGAAAGAAACTATTCCAGAACATGGCCTCACAGCCTGGGAAAAAACCAAGAGAAATGTTTATTTGTTTGTTTGTTTGTTTATTCTGGCTGCTCCAGAGGATAGGATGCTAAGCAATAGATTCAAATCATGTGAAAGGAGGCCCTGACTCAACATTAGGAAGAATCACCTGACAGTGAGATCTGTGAGACAGTGGAAGAAAGTGCCTCAGAAGATGGCGGGCTTTCCTCCACTGGAGTTGTTTAGGCAGAGATTAGATGGTGATCTGTCAGAGATACTGGGGATTCAGAGACCGTAAGGTAAGTCTGGGAGGGGGCTTTGGGTGCTGAGGAGGGAGGAAGGGAGGGAATACCAATCTCTGCAGCACCCAAGAGGGACATATGCACATATAAGGGAAACATACATGTGTATTTGCCACTGATGGAATGCCAGCCATTGTCTGTACATTTCCAAAATTCCTGTTGCAGCCATCATAACTGCAAGAAATGTCTCTTTTTTTTTAAAGCACCATGAAAGGTTCGTGTTTCTCCCCCAGGCAACCAATTCTAAGATGGAGGGATATTTTGCATTTGCATAGAGTGTCATGGAATATCCCCCCCCCATTGTACATCTGTGTCCAGTTTTTCCAAATAGGGTAGGCCGCTTTAATTTATTTTTCTCAAAGCAAGAATGTATTCCACCCTCTTGCTTTTTTGCAAGTCATGAGTGGTCTGGAGTAGCAGTCTGATGTCTTCTGCCTCAGGCACATTGTTCTTCACATATCCCATTGATTTGTTGTAGGTCATGCTGATGAATCTACTCACCCTGTGACAACTCTAAGTGGTTCTGTTTTGCTGTGAGATGAGAGCCCGGCACTCAACACACTATTCCAACCCCTCCAATTGCTGCTCAAAATTAGCAAGGAGTACCTTCCCCTGGAAAGGTTCAAAACACTTGAGGACTGATTGCTAATATCTCTCTACTCCCCTCCAACCTTCAACCTTCTTCCTGCTCCCAAAGTGCATTTGAAAGCCTATATTCTAGGTGCTGTTGGCCAGGAACCAGCAAGGAATTCTGATGTACATAAGAGAAGAATTCCCTCCCCCCCCCTTTCTCCCTTCATCCCTTTTGGTCCAGCCAGGTATTTTTGGTTTTCATTTTAGAGGGGAAACATTGTGGCTCACACATACATGCACAAAGCCATCGCTGGATGGTGAGTCCATTTGTGAATGGATTATCAGTGGGTAAAGCACTTACAGTATCTCTATGTTCACTTCTAACATGAATGCTTTTCAGTGGAGGCTGAACATCATCAATGGCATCCTTAAAATGCAGTATCCATAACTTGACAGAGCCCTAGATCCTATTGAATGCTGGTGGGGCAAATCTCCTTTCCTGGCTGTGGAACAGCACATCCCCATAGCCATTCAGTGACTGTGGTTGGCAAAGCATCATAAAGGACCTGTCCAGTTACTGTTGCATAGCCAGGAAAAAGGTGTTGTGTTGTGGTATGAGATAATTATAGAATGTGAGGAAATTATTATTATAATGCAATACAATCTTGTGTATCCCATGTTAAGTTCAGTTTAGGAATTTCCCTGCATGCATGAGTTTTTTTCCACTCCCCCTTCTTCATTCCCTAGGCAATTTCAGCCAACTGGAGCAATGGGTCATTCATCACATGACCTCCTAATTTAAATATTTTATTATGCTTTGTTTAAGTTCCCTTTTAAGTTTGTCTCCATGTGGTTGTAGCCATCTTTTAGTCTTGCTTTTACTTTTCACAATGCAGCCCTCATCTCTTAAGGCTGGGTGAGTTTTTTCCTACCCTAATCTAATCTTAGTTGAGTTAAGGACCTTTTTAAATTTGTTTTAATATCTAAATTAAGATTAATATATTTTCAGTAAACTTTTGATATGCATTTTTAAACTGATGTCTTTGTTGTTTAATGAGTCTAATTGACTGGGCGATCAGACCACACATTTAAATGTTAATTGAGCTGTGTCTGCATTCCAATGCCTTTACTCTGCTTACTTTGAAAGCAAGTTTTTTTTTTTTACTTTTTAAAGAAAAGTATTTCTTTAAAAAATATTTTTTGTTTTTAAAAAGGGGCTAGATCCCTGGAATCTTTAATAAATTTTTAATTTTAGACTCATACTCTCCTACAATAACTCTTTGGCCAATGTCAGAAAAAAGAACTTATGCTGACTGGGCTGAGAGTTATGCTAGCAAAAGTTAGTCTCTCAGATTTGTGTGAACCAGTACAGAACAGAGTTGGGAGACTGATGAATCTATCAGTTCTGGTTTCCCCCACATTTCAACTTTTAAAAGCTCAGGTTCTTCCCATTTGGTTTAGAAAGAAGCATGCATTGGGGTGGATTCTTATGAAAAACAAACTGAATGCATGTGAAAACAAGTGAAAATGCACCACCCATCCACCCATACAATCAGCCCAAAGCCCTGTACTACCTCAAATACCTCAATTTTCCTCTGCAGTCCTTCTCAAATGGTGACAGGAAGCGACACAACCTGTCACCATTTTGAGAGGGATTGCAGAGGGAAATGGAGGTACTTGGGCTTGCTATGGAAAGTTGCGGCCCACAAAGACTCTGGTGCAAAATTGGACCCTACCTTCCCACATCCTTGCCCATCCCTGATTCATACTTTTAGAGAGCAGTCTTCCATCCAAGTATTAACCCGGGCTGACCCTGCTTAGCTCCCAGGATCAGATTTAGGCCTTTTTTCATGCCTAAAACTAGGAACAGATTCCCAACTCCTTTGCTATGGAAGCGACCACCCACCACTGGGGAGAGGGATCCTGAGAGTGGCTCCCCTCCCATGCTGGAGATCTCTCCCTAGACTTGCTGTGGGGCGCCCTCCTCATTCCTAGAGAAGCCATAGCAGGGGCTACAGGAATGCTCTGTTAAGCTACCACTAATACTGATTATGAGAATGCCAGCCATAGTCTTCCTGGCTCAAGTCTCAGATCCCTTGATAGAGGCAACCAGGGAGAGCCAGATTTGTCCTGTGGATAGGCTGGTAGACAGAGAGGAGATGGTGGGGGAAGCCAAGGAGAAGGTTGGGAGAGAGGAAAAGCAGATCGCTCTCCAACTGTGCCTGTCCGCCACAAGTACGGAGGATAAACCATTCAGCAGCAAACACTGCAGCGGAAATTGGCTCCACAGACAGATCCCATTAGTGTTAATGGTCTAATTACCAGCACATCACACTCAATATTTACCCTTAAGTGGTACCCAAAGTTTCATTACTTTCCGTTTCTGGAAGGAGGCAGCTATTGTTGTCCTTGCCAAAGCACAGCAAGAAGGAGAAAAAGGAGAAGGGATGGGAGAAGGAGAAATCACAACCTGATTTCTGGGAACAAAGACACACAGCATTCGCCTCTCAGGCTGTTTGCAGACACACATAATAAAATGCAGCATCCATCAAAGCAAGGAGGAAGAGGAGAAGGGGAGGGAGAAGAAGAAGACATAACAGAATAGAGGCATAAATGCTGTTGGGTTATGCATTTTGTTGCACGTTTGGTGTCTTGGTTCAGTTGCACAACGTTGCCATTCAGCTCAAGGGTTGCATAGCACAATTAATGGCTGGCATCCAGTTAGGGACATACACATTCATAAGTCATGCTGTGCATGTGGGGACCAAAAAGTCACCATTGCACATGGATGTATTCTGCTGATAACAATGGAAGCAGAATTGCACAAACAGCATGTTGCTCTGTGCCTTTCTTTGCATGTTGTGATTGCCCATTGTGTGTTGCAGCTTCACATTGTGTATTGCATTTGCAGTTGTGTGTCATATATTATGCACTGCAGTTGTGTGTTGTTCATTGCACATGGTGAAATAGCATCTAGTCATTGACATGTGTTGTGCACTGCTGCTGTTCTTCATAGGGGTTGCACAGTACTGGCATAGCACATCTCTTCATGTGGATATATACACTACGCCGAGGGGATGTTAGATTGCAGTCTAGATATAACTCCACATTTGAACATTTATTAATATGTAGATTTATGCCACACAAGTCTGATGTGGAATCTTGGACAAGATCTTGTTAACGTCACTGCACCTCAAGGGTCTGCTTTGGGAGATAGAGGGAAAGCAGTGTGTTTATAAATAAAGGGTTGTTTGCTTGCTTTATATTCCACTTTTTTCCTAGTACAGCATTCAAGGCAGCAGAGCACTAGAAATCCACACTGTTTTATAAGGAAAATCTTTCTGGTTCAAAGAATCTAAAGTCCAGACCTCAAATCTAGGTCCTAAATGGGAAGTTCGGGATCTTCTGAGAAAGCCAGGTTAAATTCCATTGATAAAAACTTCATTTTCCTATCATCAGAGTCCACTCATCTTCTTTCATGATGCATTTGCTGGGGCCCCATAGTAATCAGGGGCCAAGGTCTTATCTGAACCCTATGGGGCATAAAGCAAAAGGCTCCATCAATGTATTTACACTGGGAGCTCCGGGAGGTCAAAGAAGGAGATCAGAGAAGATGGTGGGCACAACCAGCCAGCCAGCCAGCCAGCAGCATTGGGGAGCTGGGTGTCAGAGCTACACCCAGGCACTGCCCAGCAGCCATGGAGTAGACCATTCTGTAAGGAGATTCTAGATACCTCCTTACGCAACATCAGAAAAAGTAGTTAACTGGCATAACCCCCTCAGTAATACCAGTGTAAGTTACTCAGAGGATTCCTGTCTCAGTCTACATTCGTTGGCTCCATGATGGACCCATCCATGATTTCTGGGAAGGGAAGCTGAGGCTTTTCAGTCTAATTATCCCCCTTACTCAAAACGTTTCATGTTATCACGATTAGGGCAATCAAAGCAAACAGCATGTAGCTGATTTCTCTGATGTCACTGTTACCAACCGTCTGGAGAACGAAGGTAAGCAAACCTGTTTGTTTTGCAAATGTCTGTGCACATAATATTAAAATCAAATATTGATTCTGGGGGGAGGATAGAAAAAAAACCCTCGTCATTAGAGAGCACTTTCCCTTTGATAATAAATAGCTGGCTTAGAATGTGAATTTTGAGCAGGTGCATTGCAAACAAAAGCTAAATCAATGTTTGCATGGTTTCATTTCTACTTCTCCCCATCGCCTCCCACCTCTCCGAGTGGAGGCAGACCCATGCATCAAGCTGTTCTCTTCACCTTGAGGGCGTGTGACCTTTAAGCAGGTGAGGAGATGGGAATAGAGTCTTTGGGTCCGTCTCCTGACACCACTGTTCCTGGCTGGTAGCAAAGAACGATGATGAATCAATGTCTGTAAAAATAGAAATGAGACACAATGAAAATAACCAATCTGGCAGCCTCAGGACCTATTATTAGAGGTGGGTGTCCTTCATCTAACCTACTCTTGTGGCTGAAGCCAGTAGGTGGCACTGAGAAACACACAGGACCGTCTCATCCTCATTCGCCCACCCACCCAAAAAGTGCTTGAACAAATCTACAAAGGAAGGAGGTTGGTGCATTGGTTGGGATTCAGCAAAATTCCAAGGGACTTCTTGCATTTGGTGATTTCCTTAGTACAGATGAGAGGATGAGTCTGAAAAATAGGGACTACCAAAGGATACCCTTCAAAGGTGAATTCCTACAATGTTGGTGTTAGTAGGTGTTAGTAGGATGGTGAATCCTTTCCAAATTGTAACCCAAACTTTAAAGGACCTATCCAAGGTGCTGAATGTATTCCTCACTTTGGATACTTCCTGTGATGTTTGGACGAACATCCATAGCATTGACTTGTAAGCCACCAGTCTCCACTCAGACGACTTGAAAGGTAAATTCCCAGAGTGTCTCCATCCCCATTATGGCCCACAGAACTGTAGCAAGGCAGAGGAAAACAATATCATCTATCTATCTATCTATATAACATTCTCTTGGGTATGTTGCCTTTCCCAGTATGCTGATTGGCTGCTCAGGAAACACAACCAACCAATCACCTCTCTCTCTCTCTGGCTTTTCTTCGCAAATGAAGATTCAGGAAGGACTCATCCCGCACTTTCTGCAAGCATGCTGAATTCTCTTGGGTATGTTTCCTTTCCCAGTATGCTGATTGGCTGCTCAGGAAGCACACCCAACCAATCACCATCCCCATGCAAATTCCCTCTCCACCTCACAATGCCCTCCTGTCACTCAATCTGTGGCCCAGATTGGGATGAAGGCGTATAACTTGTGGTGGTGACAGGCTGCCTGTGACAGGACCCAGGCAGTCAATTGGTGGTGGTGATATGATGCTGCTGCCACTGCAACAGGGCCCAGACAGTCAACTGGTGGTGGCAGCGGCGGCAGGACAACAGAGCAAGTCATCCTCAGCAATTCTAGGAAAAGCGTGCAGTGCTAAGAAGGGGGGGGGGAGTTTAAATGAGGTCTACTGGGCATTTTGGGGGGAGCTTTTTTTAATGGCATATGGTACACCGAGTCCAGCTAATTATATTGAATGTTCTCCTGCTCCCCAGTTCCATCTGCAAGGGGTAAACAGTACACACACCAGTTCAAATTGACCTAGTAAGTGACACCGACATTGCATGAATTCTATTGGTTAGTCCCAACTAGAGTAGACCCATTGAATTAATTGTTGAATAGTGAGTCAACATACACTTAAATCCCATTGATTCAATGGGTCTTCTCTAAAGAGGACTAACAATTGAATCCATGTTATTTGGTTTTAAGTTGCAAAAGCATCATCCTCACCCACCAAGAATACTCATGACATGGTGATCTCTCTCTCTCTCTCTCTCTCTCCATATATATATATATATATCCTCAGTGCAAATTGTCAAGAAGTGGAGACATCAGAGATCAGAAGTCTGCCATCACTCCCCCATGTTTACACAGGAACTCATAACACTAATTCTGGGCTTAATTTACCATATGTTTGAATGTTTCTTGATGGTGCCGGCCAGAATCTGTTCTTGGCAGCTTGTCTTTTCTGGCAGGGCTGAACTCAGAAAGCCATATCTGTGCTGATTAAGCAAACCATCAGATCACCCAATAACCGGAGGTCTATGCATGTCTCACTTGCCATTATTCCTTTTATGGGCAGCCTGAGCAGAATTTGGCTGGTGGGGGCAAGAGAGGGGAAAGGCTTGCAGCTATAAACATGCCTGAGGGTCAGAGGAGTGTCATAGAATCATAGAATCATAGAATTGCAGAGTTGGAAGAGACCACGAGGGCCATCCAGTCCAACCCCCCTGCCACGCAGGAAATCACAATCAAAGCATCCCCAACAGATGGCCATCCAGCCTCTGTTTAAAGACCTCCAAGGAAGGAGACCCCACCACGCTCCGAGGCAGTGTGTTCCACCGCCGAACAGCTCTGACTGTCAAAAAGTTCCTCCTCATGTTGAGGTGGAATCTCTGTTCCTGGAGCTTGCACCCATTGCTCCGTGTTCCAGTCTCTGTAGCAGCAGAAAACAAGCCTGCTTTATATATGTGATGATCATGAGATTATGCTGTGAACCCAAGAAGGTCTTGATTCAAAACTTGACCTATCTAGGTGGTCTGAGACAGACACGTCAACCTCACCCCCTTCCTCTTGAAAAATGGAGATCAAGCTTTTGTAACATGTTCCAATTCCCTAAGTGATGAGATGTTCCAGGGACAATACAACTTGGTTCTGACTTCCTTTGAAGGAACAAGCATGAGACATCATTGATGGAATCGTATCGGTGTCTTTCACAGAAATAAGTTACCCCTGTGGAAGTGGTTGGACAATTTTGTTCAGTAGAAAAAAGCTACATTCAGCTCATGGTTGTGAACACAGAGTTGACCTACAATACCACAGCCTGTGGTTGAACATGCACATTTGATTATCCATTTGGGTACACGTTTGGTGTCTTGGGTTGTTTTTTTTTTTCTACCTAAGATTGCCATTTAACTTGCATAGCAGTCCCAATGTAGGATCTCAGTATGGGTTGTATGAAGGATTTAAAACCCCTTTTTGCAGGGGTGAAGGTACAGCATCCAGTCAATCACAAATGACGGGGTCCTAGAGCAAATCAGGCCTGGATTCTCACTAGTGAGCAAAATGACTAAAGAGAGGCTGTTACATTTTAGATGCGTCAGGAGGTGGTGTGGCTCACAGGAGAAAAAATATATAATGCTCATTAAAGTGAAAGGCAGCATGAAAGGGGAAGACTGCATTACAGGTGGATTGATTCACTAAAAAAAAGCACAGCACAGAGTTTTTTCAAGAGCTGAGCAGGAGCAGTTGATGACCAGGGTGCATGGGGGTTTCTCATTCATAGGATCCCCATAAGTCAAAGTTGACTTGAGAGCAAATAACAACAAAAAGATTCAAAAGTCTACGAGTAGAGCAGAAGCAGAAGTGATCAGCTTGTAGGCAGTTGCTCTGCAGCGGATCTGTTCCATCAGCTCCCCAGGGAGAGGCACGTGAACCTCAAAATACTTCCAACCTTGAGCTCATAGCTCTCAACCTGATTCTCTAGGTTTGTAGCCATCTGTGGGGCTAATGAGGTGAACTCCTATAAGGTTTTTCTTTTAAATGCCAGGCATGGGTACTGGTGGGATGGATGTGCAATGCATGGGGAAGAGAGTTTAGGCCTTCCCTCCACAGTTGCCTTCCCAGTAAGTTTGTTTCCCTTCCCTCACCCCACAGGGGATTAGCAGGAAAAACCTCCAATTTCTGCTAATGGGAGAATTTGCCCTCCAACAGGAATTGCTACATATAGAGGGGAAGTGATCTAGACATCACAAGGCTAGAGAGAGAAGGTTTAAATCTCGGCACCCCATGCGCTCAGGGGCTATGATGCACACAAGCACACACCTGGCACTTAATAAAAGAGCAACAAGGATGTGCTTTGCTAGCCACATTTTTAGTGCAGCATGTACTTCATCTCTGGTTCTGACCCATGCTAGCACATACTGTTGGCTGACATACTGTTAGTAATGTAAGCGCATAATTTGTGTCAAAGGTAGAAGTGTGTATTCAGCTGAAGGTTGCAGAAACAGAGTTGTACATGCAGTGGCACGGTGCCTGAGCTGCCATTTCACATCCCACCTGCAGATGTGCATGATGCATTGTGCACTGCAGTCATGCATTTCACATTTGTTTACACATTCAGTTGTATGGCTTTACTATTCACTAATGCACAATCACCACATAATTCTATGAATTTAAAACTATGCTAATTCCACAAGGGTAAAGGTACACTCCATCTCCTTGAAGCAGAATCTTAGCCACTGTTTCTTCACATACACACACTAAATGGAGATGAGAGAAAGCTGTCTCACTTTCCCCAAGCTCTGATAGTTCTCATCTCACACATTCCTGAGAGCTCGCTGCATTAATAAGCTATTCACTAATGATTAGATGTACTAAAGGCATCCATTGGCCATCTTGACTCACTCAGAAAAAGCCTTTTTCTGTCAAAGCCCAAACTGTGACCAGGTCTTGTTTAAGACTATCTATAGGGATGAAGTTACCCACAGCAAGTTCACAACAGTGCAAGTCTTCCTTATGGAGTTCTTGTAAGTCTTGCTGGAATAACAACAACAACAACAACAATATTTCTTACCCGCCTCTCTCCAAGGCTCGAGGCAGGATACAATGTAAACTAAAATACAATATATAAGATAAAATGATTTTAAAACACCAATAAAAACACATAGGATTAAAACAAACATTAAAATCATTCATAAACTTTAAAAAAAAAACAATTTAAAATTCATAGTTTAAAATCAGTTGAGTAGGCCTGCCAGAAGAGATTGGTCTTTAGTGCCGTATTAAATTCCAACAGCATATTTAGCTGTCAAATCTCTTCCAGCAGGTCATTCCACAGTCTGGGGATAGCAGGTGAAAAGGTCCTCTGGGTGACAGTTGCCAGCCTAGTCTTGGCTGGTTGAAGTCAATGTTCCCCAGAGACCTGAGTGTATGGGGCGGAATGTATGGGAGGAGGCGATCCTGAAGGTACCCTAGCCCCAAACCATGAAGTTTTTGATGGGATGTTGTTGATGATGATGTTAACTGCCCTCGAGTCGACCTTGGCTTATGGAAACCTGTGAATGAGACACCTCCAAGGCACCATATCCTCAAAAAGCTCTGCTCAAGTCCCCCAGACTCAGGTCTTTGGCCTCCTTGATTGAATCTACCTACCTGGTATGCAGCCTTCCTCTCTTCCTTCTACCTTTCCAAGCATTATTGTCTTTTCTAGTGATTTATGAGATGAGATGACCATCTCTTGATACAGTTAGAACATCCTTTATAGTGAATATGGAAGCAGCAACATGAGGCAGTTCAGCAATATAGCAACTGGTCATTGTCCCACCCTAGTAAGAATTCTGGCAAACAAATCCAATGGAAAAAAAATTCAGTCCTCAAATTTCTATCATTGCATTAACTTAAAATTTCAGTTGAGCATTTAGAAGTAGGCAAAGGGACCAAGGGAATGCAAATAGAACAGAGCAGTGAGAGTTGTAGTTGTGTGCCTTCAAGTTGTTTCTGATTTATGGTGAACCTCAGGAGAACCTATCATGGGATTTTCTTGGCTAGACTTGTCCAGAGGGGATTTGCCTTTGCCTTCCTCTGAAGATGAGAGGATGTGACTTGCTCAAGGTCACCCAGTGGGTTTTCATGGTTGAGCAGGGATATGAACCCTGGTCTCTAGAATCTTACTCCAGTGTTCAAACCAGAACACCACCCTGACTCTCAGTAAGAGTCTAAGGGTGCCTCGCTGAGATGCTAGGAATTTGGAGACTGAAGGAAATTTTCATCGGGGCCAGAATTCTTGTTGGGGGAGGCAACAAGAGGTCTATCCTGTAGCTACACCTCTGCTATTAGTCCATCAAATCAGTGCCAAATACAAGCATTTTATCCCTATATTCATAATCTTACTTAATGGTGTAAATTTCTTCTTATTTCATTCTTGTATACAGGAACAAAGAATTGCAAAGATTTTCTCCCTGAGTGAGCTTGAGCATTGTTGCGCACTTTGTGATGATTTTTCACATTTCAAGATTCTGCAGTGGCAATTTTGTTTGTGAAAGAACGTTACTTTAAAAAAAAAAAGTCCACATCATTTTGCACAGAAAACTGTGTTTTTATGTGTATGTGAAACAAATTTTGTTTGCACAAATGAAACTTTCGGAAACAGTCCTAAAAGACAGAAAATTTTCATGGTATCTTCCCCCTGTCCCCAAACAGCATATCTCAATGTGCTGAGACATTTCTTGTTGAATAGTTGACAGGTGACTTGAAGGCACACACACAGACACACACACACACAAATGTGCAAGCATTCTTTCCATGCTTCATCTTAATTGCAAGAAACTGTAAAATGCTGGTACTTTGCTTCAAAAGTTTGTATTGGAAATTGGCTTCTTTTTTCCTTCCTGAGCAGAGAGACATTTGCTCAATCAACATGGTTGTCAGCTAAAAAGACTGACGTTTTTCCCCCTGAGCAGGCAGCGCAGGTGGCTGCCAAGATAGTCTCACCAGCCAGCCGTAGAATGTGGCATGTCCCATTAGAATGTGGCACCCTCAGCCTCTGAAAGGGGACTCCTGCCTCTTCATTGCTGTCAATTAGGATCCACACATCAGCAGGAAGGAATACAGAAAGTTTTTCTAGGGGGAAGAAGGGTTGGAATCCTCCTGGCAACTTCTAAGGGTCACTTTCCTAAACACAACAGTAACCGTTAACTTCCCAATTAGACTCTCTCTCTTTCTCTCTGGCTTTTCTTTGCAAATGAAGATTCAGGAAGGACTCATCCCGCATTTTCTGCAAGCGCGCTGATGACTAAAAAGGCCAATCTGAGATAAACAAGTCCGGTTGCAGAAAGCACAGCAGAAGCTCTCCTTGGGTGATGATTCCAGGTTGTGATTCTTTCTGCGTTGTTGTTTCTCTTCAAGACTTGTTCGGCGTGAGTTCTCAAATAAGGCTGCAGCATTGTGGATAGTGCGTCTCCATGCCTCCCGATGTGAGGCCAGGGCAGACCATTGTTGGTGATCAATTTGGCCAAGCCTGAGATGTTGTTTCAGGGAGTCCTTGTATCACTTTTTTGGAGTGCCCCTCTTACGCTGACCCATGGCGAGTTCACCGTAGAGTAGTATTTTTGGGAGGTGATGGTCCTCCATCCTAGAAACATGCCCTGCCCAGCACAGCTGTGTTCTCAATATCATGGCCTCAGTGCTGGTGATCCCTGCTTGCTCAAGGACAGCAACATTCGTCACATAGTCAGTCCAGTGTGCAATGACTAATACCTGGAACTGTCCTTGAAGGCAACTTGGGATGCATCAACACTGTAGAAATAATGCAGATTGACACCGCCTTAAGTGCTATAGTTCCATCCTATGGAATTCTGGGATTTGTAGTTTTACAAGGTCTTTCACCTCTTCTATGCCAAAGTATGCTGGTGCCTCACAAAACTACAAATCACAGGATTTCATAGGATGGAACTACAGCACTTAAGGTGGTGTCAAAATGCATTATTTCTATAGTGTAGATGCACCCTTGGAAGCTGCAATTAGTGAAAAATGCAGCAGCTAGACTACTGATGAGAACATTATGTAGAAAGCATTCCACGCCATTTTTAAAGGTACTAGGTGTGTCCGGTGTAACATGCGCCCAATCGTGCTTCTCTTTCTCTAATGTTCTCTTTGTCTTTTTGTCATCATGGTTCTTTTTGATGTCTTAGTCTATTTGATCTATCCTCTAATGTTTCATTACAATTTCTTCTTTATTTCACACGGTTCACCCATTTTTACACATTTCTTAAAATTAATAAATTATTTTATGTGTTTTTCCCAGAATCCTTTCACACAGTTCAGTTACATGGTATTATTTTAGGGGAAAAAATATTGCATTGTGATACATGTGGGCGGTGAGTGGCTGAGGGAGGGAGAGGAAGGAGGGGATTGGTTGGGTATGTTTCCTAAGCAGCCAATCAGCACACTGGGAAAGGAAACATACCCAAATGTTTTGTATATCTACATATATATAGTGCTAGCTGCCAACATGCTTCCAGCCTGAATTCAAGGAACTGGGGATGACATTTAAAGCCCTAAATCGTTTTCGACCTCAGTACCTGATGGAGCACCTACCTAAGGACTGAGGTCTGCTGGATGGGCCCTCCTTTGTGTCCATCCCACTATGACAGAGCCTGGGAGGGGGCCTTCTCAAGTGCGGCACCCCCTTGTGTGGAATACATTGCCCTTAGAGGCCCAAATGACCCCACACACTGGTGTCATTCTGGCACCAAGCAAAAACATGTTTTGTTTTGTTTGTAACTAAAGGCTTTTTAAGCCTGGTTGATTACATCCAAATCTGCACATGTACATGGTTTTAAATTGTCTTAATTTGTTTTAACTGCCTTGTTTTAAGTGTTAAATTGTTTAACATGCTTTTAGTCTGTTTAAATTATTCTTATTGTTATAAATTTTTAAAAACCATTGCAACTGATTTTGTCATACACTGCTCTGAGATCTTTGTGTATAGGATTGAGAAATGGAAGAGAATTTTGGATTAAGCCAGTATAGGTACTTTCTTGGGTATTGGGAAAGGAGATATCTGTACCTCCTTGCACAACACTTTTCCCCAGGTTGCACAATGCCAACTGGACCGTGCCTGGACACAGCTCTGTCGACAACCCAGACAGCCACTGACTGGCCACAGGAGTACACTGCAGACCATCTACCTGCCATTGTGTATCTGGGGGAAAAAGTGACCTTCGCTCTCCAGATCTCCAGTGTAGGCATACTGATGGAGATCTATGTTCCAGCCATGTCCAAAAGGATCTTCAACGGAGTATCTCTCTTTGCCCAGGCGTAATGATGAAACCTCTCTTGAGCTTACTGATATCTGAGCTGTTAAATTCATGATTTTGAGTTACAGACCATTTAGTGGACAAGAGAAGGTGGGGATGGCCAGGCAGCATCTGGCTGTGTTCCTACAGCTGGACACAGAAGATTGAAACAATCCTCCTGGACTCCCAGTCATCCTCCGAGGACACCCAGGAGGTCCAGAAAGATGTCGGCTTCTCTGTGCATCTGGCTGCAGAAAACTGCCTGGCTGTCATGCCCTGCCTCTCAGAGGACAGTGAAGGTGAATTTGAGCTAGAGATATAGGGAGAGAGTGACCAGCAGGCTGAGGAACAAAGTGTTCAACAGGCACAAGCTGTTGAGGAACAGAGCGCCCAACAAGCTCACTCATTTGAGCAACAGGATATTCCACAGCCACAAACACCAGAGGAACAGAATACAAGTTTACCTAGTTTCATGCAGCATCGACAAGAAAGGAACAGTGTAGGAGATCAGAGAGAATAAATAGGAAGCAGGAAGGAAACAGGCAACACCTGAAGGATGCTGCTGGCTCATAAATTAGGCAGCACCTCCTCCAGAACAGCATGCCTAACAACCAACCTGCTTGGGTGTAAGCCATGCCGGACTCCAACTCTCAGCTGACTGCCCGTGATCTTGAACCTTGCCTTTGCCTTCGTGACCTCGTCTTTGGATTTCCTCATTGGAGTGTTGATTTTGCTTGTTGTCTCTCTGTGTTTGGCTCTTAAGACTGGACTGTGTTTATTCTTTGTGCCTGGCTCCTAGACTGAGTTTGTGTACTGGTAAGATGACTAAAACCCAGCTACTCCCTTTGAACAGTGGAAGCCGGTTTATTGGTTCTCAGCAGCCTGCTCTGAGCAGTATAGGACACTGACCATCCTTCCATCCTCCCCTTGGCCACTAAATGACCATGAGGGAGGCAACCCAGTAGCAGAACTGTCAGTAGAAATCACAAAGGGCTGCTGGTGGTGGAAGTGCTGGATGCATCCATCCTCAGTAGCCAAAAAAGGACACACACACCCATGTGCATCTTTCACTTATGCCTGTGCATGTCACCAACAGGATGCCAGCCTTGTGTGTAGGGAGTAAAGGTGTACCTGCAAGCCCTGGCTCCAGATCATACAAAGCATTCTTCACAAATGCTAGTCCATACAGATTGTATATAATGTTATATAAGATGGTAAATCCTTACAAAAACAGGTCTCTGTGTTTCATCCACTGATGATACAAGATGCATGATTCTTTACTTGTAAAATCTTTATTGCAAACTTATAGTGTAGGATGCAGGCTGGCTTATAGTGTAGGATGCAGGCAGTTTGTGACTTATCCAAGACTTATCTGTTTGTGACTTATACTAAGTCTACCTGAGTATGTCTTATTTGGTTATTGCAGAGGTAGGAATCTCTTCCACAATGACCAAAGCTCTCCATGATTAAGCTTTTCTGCACCCCGCTAGGCACAAAATGGTCATTCTGAGGGGTTGTTGCAGCAAAACTAAAAAAGTCCTGGGGGTGATGAGCAGGAACTCTTATGCTATGCAGGGCACTCCAGGAGCTCAGTCATAATATGGTTCCGCCACAGGAAAGATGATTTCTGAGCAAAAAAGATGGGATTTGTGCAGGAAAACCATCTCTCTTTCTGCACAGAAATAATTCCTGACACACTTTGGGATATGCTGCTTTGGGTGTGCAAAGGCAAGGAGAATACTACACAGAAATATTTGTTTTCTCCCTCAGTGATGAGAAAACTACAAAATTAGGAACTACAAAACCCATCCCAGCAGGCAAGGATGTACAGGTCACCCACCATTAATGTGGAATCGGTATCCAGGGTTTGACTTACCCACAGTCAGGGGACAAAGGCCTCTCTAGGCATCTGGCAGACCATAGAGCTGCATTGGAGGTGGTCTCTCTCGGCATCAGGAGGTCTTCCAGTAACTCTATGGTCAACGTCCAGCAGAGAAATCCTCTCTAGGCATTTTCTAGGTCCTCCAATGCAATTCTATGGTATTCTATGGAGGTTCACTATTATATGTGGTTTCGCGTATCTGCAATAAATCTGGGAATGTATCCCTGTGGATACAGGGGAGAGGAGGCTGACCTGTAATAGTAAAAAAGAAATTACATCCCTGATGTGAATGGCCCCACCAGTCTTTCTATTCATTCTAGCCCTGACTTCAAGCTGTCTCCATTTGACTCCAAACCTGGAGGGGGGATTGCAAAATAAGGGCTCCCCCCCATAAGAATTTTGCCTTAAAAATGAAATTTTAATTCAGTCTCAAAATTTCTAGCATTGCAGTTTCTTAATCTTTCATTTCTGCATTTAGAAACAGAGTTGAGCCATCCCAAGAAAAGGGAAAGGCAAAGGGACCAGGGAATGTGGACACAACAAATAGAAGAGTTCTAGGTGTGAATGGTTTCCAGCGTTTCACTCTCTGCAATGCTACAAATCTGGGGACTGAAGGGAAATTTCATTTGAGGGCACAGAATTCTTATTTGGGGGTGCAACACCCTCATTTTGCTCTCCCCCCATAACTGTACACTTGACTGCTCCCTATCTCTCTCTTTCTCTCACACCTTCCCACATTTCCATAGCGATGCTGTCTTAGAGATCGGGCTTTCTCAGATTACAGTAAATGGCATACATTTGCTATGCAGACCTAGCAACACAATCACAACTCTATTGTTCCTCTCTCCAATACACAAACCCTGGGACTTTGTAGGGAGGGGCTGGAAGGTGATGGGAAAGTGCCTTGCCAAAATCATCCTGCAGAGGGCAGCCTTGAGTCTGAGCCACAGCCCTTGTTTTATTATTCATCATCTGCTGCCTTCAGAGCATTTAAGGACCAAGAGGGAAGAAAGAAAGCAGGAGAGGGCAGAGTGTGGGAAAGTAACTTTCTGAAGCTTTGAGAGATGCATCAGTCATGCAATGCCAGAAAGCCTCCAATTTTATAGGAACATGAATCTGCCTATTTTTGTAAAAGTCAGGTGCTGGAACACTGTATGGCAGTTTGTTGTTGTTGTTGTTGTTCTATATTGTTGTATATCCTAAATATACAACGGACTGACTATGTGACGAATGTTGCTGTCCTTGAGCAATCAGGGATCACCAGCATTGAGGCCGTGATATTGAGAACACAGCTGCGCTGGGCAGGGCACATTTCTAGGATGGAGGACCATCACCTCCCCAAAATACTACTCTACGGTGAACTCGCCATGGGTCAGTGTAAGAGGGGCGCTCCAAAAAAACAATACAAGGACTCCCTGAAACAACATCTCAGGCTCGGCCAAATTGATCACCAACAAGGGTCCACCCTGGCCTCACATCGGGAGGCATGGAGACACACTATCCACAATGCGGCAGCCTTATTTGAGAACTCATACCGGACAAGTCTTGAAGAGAAACAACAATGCAGAAAGAATCACAACCTGGAAACATCACCCAAGGAGACCTTCTGCTGTGCTTTCTGCAACCAGACTTGTTTATCTCGGATTGGCCTTTTCAGTCATCAGCGTGCTTGCAGAAAGTGTGGAATGAGTCCTTCCCAAATCTTCGTTTGCAAAGAAAAGCCAGAGAAAGAGAGAAAGAGAGAGAGAGAGAGAGTTGTATGCCGTCAAGTCATTTCTGTTTGATGGCAACCCTAAGGCAAACCAATCACAGTGTTTTCTTGGGAAGATGTATTCAGAGGGGTTTGCCTTTGCCTTCCCCTGAGGCTGAGAGAGTGAGGGGTTGTCTATATGTGGAAACAAAGGCACCTACCTGTGCATTACAGGCAACTCACAGCACCTTTCTTCTGTCTCAATGGCATTTTGTCAAATTCTAGTGTGTGCAAGGCTCTCCAAAGTGATGTCCATGTGGCCTCTTGGTGACTGTGTTGTTGTGCGCAGTGGGGGGTTGAATAAGGCGAATGGGACTGTGATGGCCGTGGCGCGGAGGGCAGCCACGGAGAGGGGGAAGAGGAGAATAGAGCTGTCCTCCCTTCCCCATTCCTCCTTCTCCCTCTCCTCCTGGCTGTAAAGCCCACAATCATGCCTGAGCACCCCTGACCCCAACCAGATGGTCTGTTCTGCCGCCTCCAAACCACACAACAATTTGAACGGTTGTCTGGTCAGGGGTGGGCATGTCCCTCTGAGTTTTTTAAAAACTCTGGAGAAATCCCTGAAGTCTACACTAATGCTGTTTTTGTGTTTTGGGAAGCCCCCTGCTTCTGAATACTGTGATTCAACACAGTTTCTCATTTAGACAGATGGCATTCCCCAAGAATTCTGTTAGGATTATTTTCACCATTTAGACAAGACCCCTGACTTCCCCACGGTCACCCACTGGCTTTCCCAGAGTCCAACACTAAAACCACTACACCACCCCAGCTCTCTGTGCTGCAGTTACCAGGATTCGCATTCAGATTGAGCTATGATGTCAAGTTGAAGGCTTTCACGGCTGGCATCCATAGATTTTCCTTGGTTTTTTCCTGGGCTGTGAGGCCATGTTCTGGAAGAGTTTCTTTCTGACATTTCACCTGCATCTGTGGCTGGCATCTTCAGAGAATGGTAGAGTAGGAGCGTGGGGGGGGGGGTTATATGCTGTGAATCCCTGCTGAGAAGTATATGTAAATTTGTGTATTGTGTGCTTGAAAAACAATAGAATCAAAACTCAGCACTTGCAAATGAATTCCACCCAGGGACAGGGGAATTCCCAGCAGATAATGGCCCATCAACCAACCATCAGCCAAACAGACACTAATGGGCCTTGCATTTCTATACCCAGAAATTAACCATTCAATTACACAAATTTACATATAAACCCCAGACACACTCCTACCCAACCATTCTCTGAAGATGCCAGCCACAGATGCAGGCGAAACGTCAGAAAGAAACTATTCTGGAACACGGCATCCTCACAGCCTGGAAAAAAAACAAGGAAAAGGCTATGATGTCCTTTGCATGCACACATCTGCCTCAATGTAAGCTGAAGAGCAAATGTCCCTTAGTCCATAGACTAAGTCTAGCCATAGTCTAGGTTGGTCGCTTCTTAGCTCTCTTTCCATCAGCAAGCAAGGACCTTCTTATTTAATGAGGCCTTTGGCTGTTATCTGGCCATTGCAGGAGATCCTTTAATTGGGGGTGTGCTGTATTTTTATCATTATTATTATTACCGGTATGTTTTAACTGCCCTTTTTCACTGTTTTGTAATTAAAGTTTTTAATCTGGTTGCTTATTTAAATTCTTTTCAGCACCTGTGTTACCCATTGTTTTTAACTGCATTTGGTTTTAGTTACACTGTGAGTGGCATTGGGTCCCATCCTGGGAGGAAGGCAGGACATTAATTAACTAATGTTCTGTTTCTTGCACTGCCTTCTAGTTTAGCATGGAAGATTTTTCTGTTTCTAGGTATGTATTTATTTAAACCGCTTTCCTAGCACCCATTACATTGAAAATGGGACCTGAAATTCCCCATATTTTAGAAATTATCTATGTTAAATTAGAAGGCAGTGTGAGGAATGGAACATGAAGAAGCTCAAACACGTGGGACATACGGTATGACCCCACTGAACTGGTAACCATGGATTCACATACACATATCTGAAAAAAATATAGCCTCTCTCTAGGCATCTTCTAGGTCCTCCCGCACAACTATGGTATGCTTTCATCAGAAGCTGACCATGGAGTCATGGTGAAAAACCAGAAGATGCTTAGAGAGGTGTTCTCTCTAGGCATCTTCTATGCCTTTCAGCACAACTCTATGGTATGATTCAGCCAGAAGTCATTCATTGTAATAGGGTTTGCTATTATCTGCTGTTTCTGGTCTCCACGTATCCCCTGCGGATACAGGGGCCATGCTGTATTAACAAAATAACTCATGGTTATTTCTCACCCACCCAGCTCTTCTCTCTGTAGGAAAGACTTTCCTGTGAGCTCTTTCTTCACTTCTTCTCATGAAGCTCAACAGTAGTGTGAAATGCCCAGGGAGGTGATGGGATCACTTTCCATTGACACTTTTAAGGAGAAGCTTGCTGCGCCTCTGGGAGAGATCTTCAGGAGGAAAGCTGGCTTGTCTCATAGCAGGGGAGAGTTCAGCTTCTGTGACTCACCCGCAAAAAAGTAAAATTAAACTCAGAGCATATTCATAGAATCATAGAATTGCAGAGTTGGAAGAGACAACGAGGGCCATCCAGTCCAACCCCCTGCCATGCAGGAAATCTTGATCAAAGCATCCCCAACAGATAGCCATCCAGCTTCTGTTTAAAGACCTCCAAGGAAGGAGACCCCACCACGCTCCGAGGGAGTGCATTCCACTGCCGAACAGCTCTTACTGTCAAAAAGTTCCTCCTCATGTTGAGGTGGAATCTCTGTTCCTGGAGCTTGCACCCATTGCTCCGTGTTCCAGTCTCTGGAGCAGCAGAAAACAAGCCTGCTCCATCCTCAGCATGACACCCCTTCAAATACGTAAACAGGGCTATCATATCGCCCCTTAACCGTCTTTTTTTAATTGATCTTCAACTTTCTACTTCTTTTTCTTTCTTTTTTAAAGAAAACTTGGCAGAATTTTCTGTGCTGCTCTTCCTGAGATCAGCCCATCCAAAAAATGAGAGGAAAATATCCGTTTCCCAGAGCTTGGGGGAGTTACCTTTTCCAACTGCAGTTCCCAGAATTCCCCTCCTCCCAGCAAGCATCATCAGGCTGGCTGGGTGGGTTCTGGGAGTTGTGTTCCAAGGCCTGGCCTCTGTTGGTAGTCCCAACTAAAGAAGGATCCATGACTGAATGGGGAAGAACATTAATATAAACCCCATTGATTCAATGGGTCTACTTGTAGTTGAAAGGCTAATAGGATCTAGCTTCACCCCACCCCCCAACCTTGCTCTTCATTTCACTTCCTTGCCATTGTTTTCCCTACTCCTTTTCCTTTTTAGAAAATAAAGTTTTCTCTGTGTCCTGTTTCATCAGCAGCATTTAGAGCAGGGATGGTCAAAATATGAGCAACATATGGTTCCCACTCCATTACCCCCCTCCCCATTTTTCCTTTGCTTATAAAATGTCCCCAATGCCCCTAGATGTTTTGGAGGGTATTTCAGGCAATTTTAAAAACCAAAAAATTCAGGCTGTAAGGAGCATCACCATGAAGCCAAGTCATCTCAACAACTTTGACTCAAGTGGGGAGGTATATCCCCAGTTCATGAAAATCCATGTTTGAAAAGGCCCAGGTCACAAGACTGTGTGTTAGATAGGTTTTGGCAGATGTGGTTCCTGAAGGACAGAGTGGTTTTTTGAACCCCAACCAGCCACCATCAAGGCTATCTTTCTGTTGCTTACCTCCCCCAGTGAGGTATTGGCAAGACTCCTCATCTTCAGAAGAGGTTCTCGTGGGAAGTGCTGGCCTTTGCCACTCAAGCCAGGCAAATTTCTCTGGTCCTTGTTAGACCCATTCGGCCTGAACTAAACATTTCTCAATGCCCAGCCAAGCTCAGCCTGGCGTTCAAGCGTGCTTCCCCTCTGATCTTCTCATTTTTAATTTCCCCTCCAGCTATGTTCCTTGCTTCCGTTTGCTCGTAAAATACCGATCACATCCTTGGGTTCTTTTTTGCAGAAGATGCACACTAACTCTGGAATCAACTCACACACACTGACTCTCTCTCTCTCACACACACACACCTTGTCCTTTCCTCACCCTCCTTTCATTTCCCAGAGAGTTGGCATGAACCTTTCCAAGGCAGACCAGTGAATAAGATACGACACAGCCTTCAGGGAGCAGCGCATGCACACTCTCCCCCTCTCTCTTTTTAATGAGCATCACATCTGCAGTCCAAAATAGCCTATCCTGTCAACCTCAAGAAAATGGTGGCCAGAATCTTTCTCTCAGAAGCAAGGCTTAACTAGCCAAGAAGCTGATGGGCTAAACAAGAATGTAGGCAGGTTGGCAGCCACTGCAACCAGCCAAATGAGGGTGGGGAGGGGAGAGAGATGGAAATCAGCCTCTTCTTTTCTGACTTTCAGGCTGATGTTTGAGCAGAACATTTTCTAGTCCAGTGATTTCTTCCCACCTCTGTTCCCAGCCCTGTGATCAGAAAGGAAGAGAAGTGACTGGGATGGCCAGAAATAACCAATTACAGAAACAGCAAGAAACACAGCCAGCAGTGGGGGTGGAAGAGAGTTCTCCAGCTGTCAGGCATGCTGTATCTCTGTGCTGATGTAAAAACAAAAGCAACCAGCAGTGAGGAATTAGTGGATTTGCCCCAGGCTGGGATGCACACCCTTTCTCCGGAGTAATGCAGAGCTGCCTCCCAGATTCAAAGTTGGGAAAACCCACAGTGCAATGCTCTGAGTAGTTCCTTGATTTTGTTTCTGCTTTGGGGGGAATGCTGATGCTGGGGTGGGGTGGAGGACAGTTGCCTTTATAAGCTTCTGAAACAACATCCTTGCAAAGCGCAATTGCTCCAACTTCTTGCCCCTGGCACTGTTTTTCCAGCTGAACTCTACTCCAAATGGACTAGCATCTTTCCAGTTTCATCTGCGTGTTCTGGTAGCAGCAGTTGTTGGGGAAGTGAAACCTCTGGTTCTCTGGCTGCTCAATGTGGGATTTGATCCAAAGCCAGTGTGTGTGCCATGAGAGATCAGGGATATGTGGAAGATGCATGGCTTCCAAGGCCAGTTTAACAAGGCCGGTTTAAGGTACTGGCGGCATCAGCATCCACAGGGGGCCCCATCATTGTAGTAACCCTCCTCCTGCAAAAACATTATTAGTAATAATCTGAATATCCTGTCCTGTGAATAGCTTAGGTTGAGTTAGGTTACATTGACCGGAGATAAACATATGGGGCCCCCAAAATAAAGCATTGCAGGGGGGCCCAAAATTTCTTAAACTGGTCCTGATGGCTTCAGGAACCAGGATCAGGAGAAGGCTGGACTGGATTACCCAAGTGTTTTGCTGCTGATTTTTAAAAGCTACAATCAAAGAAGCTGACAAAAGAGCAAAAGGTTGGCACTATTATTTTCCTGCCCCACTTGTAGCCCATGTGTTCCTCCTGATCTAGCTTAGCGATACAGATTGGACTTTGGAATTTATATTAGCAGAGTACATGGGTTCTGGCACTGTGCTTGGGTATATTGAAAGAGGTAAACATTCTGGGAACTGACAATCTGTGGAAGAAACTTACATGTTATTGTTTCTGGAAATACATTCAGGTTGAGATCCTACATTGTGTTTGTGTGATGTAAATCTACACCTTCGGGTTGTGCTAAACCACCCTTCTGCTAAATACTAGCATCAGGCGACTGATTGTATATCTGCAAACGCGCCTGCTGATTGTCCCATTGTGCAACGGAGAAGGCACTTGGCTGTTTTTGCAATCCCAGTGAATCAAGAGGCACAGTGAAGGCACAGAAGAAGAGTTATGCACCATCCCAGAATCTGCAACAGCACAGCGGAAATCCTGTGGGTTAGACCCTGCTAGAATAGACCCATTGAATCAATGGTTCTAGGGTGAGTCAGTATATAGGTAATCCAGTTGACTCAATGGTTGTGCCCTAATCAGGACACTCAATAAGATTTAGGCCCATGTAAAATGGTTACACTTATGGAACTCTTCTTACACAAGAAAGATTTGAATATGTCCATTGTGCAATGGCCAAAACAGTACAAAAACATATCTAAGGGAATGTACGTTTCTGTATGACACCAAGAAGATCCCAGCTTCAGGAAGAGATCAGAAGGGCAAATCCTGTCTTAGGACTTTATCACACTACACTCTTATAGTGCTATTATTCCACTTTAACTGATCTGGCTGCCTCCTGTGGAATTCTGGGATTTGCAGTTCCGGGAAGAAGGGGCATTTAGAACTCTCAGCCAGAGAGCTCTTAGGCCTTGGTAAACTGCAAACCCCAGAATTCCACAAGAGGCAGCCAGAGCAGTTAAAGTGGAATAATAGCACTATAAGAGTGTAGTGTGATAAAGTCCTTATTACTAAACCCTCTGCAGCTGACATCCATGGGTGTGTTTGTGACTGTAGCTATTATGGAGAGACGTGACTATCTCTTGCACGGAAAAGACAATACAAACTACCTAGACAATACCAAGTCTAGAAACTGCAATACATTCATCAAGAAGTGACATCGTTGGCTCATGGGTATCTCAAATTAATGTTGCTCACATTCAGAAAAGGATCTGCCACTGATAAGCAGTTCCGTAATAAGAGAATGAAAGATACCTAGATCCACAGCATCTGCTGTATGCTGCAAAACCTGTGCATTTCACCCACAACAGTGGTGGAATCCATGCAGCCTGCAGATTGTAGGTGACCCCTCCAGGGGTATTGTTACAGCCCCCCTCTGAGCTTTTTCCAAACCTCCCAAATTCCCCAGATCACTCCCCTTCCCAGGTGGTGATTTTTACCCCCAAAATGCACCCATGTTCCTCCTGGAGGCCATGAAATCACAGTGTGGCTTTGGTTCTTAAGATCCCTACCAGAAAGAGTGACAAGAGAGGGCTTCAAGATGGCCGCCCTCCAGGTGGGGCCCACCTTCTTCATGTTTGTCTTCACTCTCTGCAAACATAGCTGAGGAAGGTGAACCTTTCTGAACACACAGAGGCACACATGCAAAATCCACTGCCACCAAACTCAGAGTCATTAGGGAGATAATCTAATTAGGTAAGATCAGCTATCAGAGCCAATAAACTGCTGCAAAAATGAGCTTTCACCACCAGTCCCCTAGCCAGATGAGGAGGCGGCTTCCATCCAGTTAATTAGTTTAAGTGGATGAGCATCTGTGCTTCCCTGGTACAAAATCAATGCATTGTCCACCTTTCTCGCTCCCACCCCCATCTCTCCTGCTCATACCAGGTGTCGTTCCAACAGTCCTCCAAATGCATTATGTTTCTATCCCCCAGTCAGGTAGCCATTGGTCTCACTTTTTGCCCTTGGCTTCACAAGATCCCTTCCTGATTTCATTTTACAGGTCACACACACATATTCACAGGGGACACATTCCCGAACTTACTACAAAACTACATATTAACAGCAAATGTCCATAGAATACCATAGAATCGTACTGGAGGACCTATAAAATGTCTAGAGAGGGTGCCTCTCCAGGCATCTGGCATGACTCTATGGTCAACTTCTGGTGGAAGTTGACCATAAAGTCACACTGGAGGACCTCCCAATGGCTAAAAAGGTAAATTGTTGTTGTTGTTGCCACCACTGCTGCTGCTTCTGCTGTTGGTGTTGTTGTGTCCCTTCAAGTCATTTCCGACTTATGGCGACCCTAAGGCAAACCTTCCATAGGGTTTTCTTGGCCAGATTTGTTCAGAGGAGGGTTGCTTTTGCCTTCCTCTGAAGCTGAGGGTCTGAATCATTTCCATTGATTCATTGTTCAATTTGTTTTCAGGGATGTTTTTAGCCAATTCATGCACTATTCTTTTTTTTTTTAAGCTGAAAAATAGGATAAAATGGGGGGAAATGAAATATTTCTGATGCGAGAATGGCTGGGTGCACACCTGACACAGGGAACTGTGGAAGAACACTCGGATTTTGTCAACTTATTAAATGGAAAGTGTCGCACTTCGAGGCACTTTTCTGCCGGCACCACCAGTTATCAGTTTTGACCCATAGCAGGAGGTCTGTCTTTGTCCATCCTCTGCTTTCAAGCCAACGCACTCCCCTAAGAAGCCACGTGGGACTGTTTGAAAAATCACTGCAAATGTAGCTGACAGGCAGTCATAACAAAATGCTGCACAATCCCATTGTGGACACCAGTGGCTGTCATTAGCACTCGGGAAGTTAAGTCTTTTAGGTTAATGGAATCTGGCACCGAGACAGCCAAGGAGCCATCTTCAAAGTGAAAATAAAACATTTATAGTTGGGAGTTGTCATTTCACATCCATGGGACTGCACCTGCCAGGAGCTCCATCAACAATCAGCCTTGAGCTCTATTCCCAAGCTTGGAGCATGGAAATAACTTGACGCTTTTGGAAGCTATATTATCTTCTCCCCCGTCCTGGGAAGTGACAAGTGACTGAGCTGAATGTTCTTTAAGTACACTTTTTGATACAAAAGTAGTGGTTGCATAGCATGCATAACACACCTAGCTACCCTAAACCCAATCCTTTCGTTTTCTATTTCTAACCAGGCAATCTGAAACAATCAGGGTTCGGTTCTTTTCAAGCTATCCCAAACAATCAGGGAGCTTGTAGCTGACGTTGTCGATATTTTGATAATTTTTAAAAAAAAGCTTTGTTGCCTTTATCTGCCTTCAAGTCAGCTCTGATTTATGGTGACCCTATCTTAAGGTTTTCTTGACAAGTTTATTCAGTAGAGGTTTGCCATTGCCTTCCTCTGAAGATGAGAGAGTGAGACTTGACCCAAGGCCAGTGGGTTTCTATGGCTGCATGGGGATTCAAGCCCTGGTCCCCCAAAATCCTAGACCAACACTCAAACCACTAAACCACACTGGTCCCAGAATTCCCCAACCAGCACAGCCAGTTGTAGTTTCTTGGAGTTGTAATCCCCAGCCCCCAAAAAACCATAACTGTTTTAAGCTCTGACATTATCTCTAATGGAGCCAGTAAGATGTGGCCATTTGATGGCATCATTAAAAGGAAATGAAGCTTACCAAGAGTAAGGGCAGTGCTGCCTACAGAGGCTACACAGACTATCTTAGCCAGTCAGGGATCACAAAACAAGCACTACAGCTGACCTGTCACAAAGAGAAAATTACAAAAATAAGGGATCCTTTTGAAATTTCACCTTCATTGTCACAAAATGAGACCCAAACATGTTTCAGATGGGCCCTACAAATCAAAACGCACCTTTAGGTGCTGTTGGGGAGAAGGCAACTCAGGCAGTCAAATCCTTGATCAGAAGTTCTTCCCCTTACTGCCATGTTTCAAAGTGTATCAGAAAGCATGTGCTAATACAGTTGTCTCTCCATATCCACGGATTTGGTATCCACAGATTTAAGTATTCACGGCTTGGAAATATTCTTTAAAAAATAATAATCCAAAAAGCAAACCTTTTGCCATCTTATAGAAGAGACACCATGTTGCTATGTCATTGCATAGAATGGGACTTGAGTATTCACAGATTTTGGTATCCACGGGTGGTCCTGGAACCAAACCCCAGCAAATATGAAGGGACAACTGTACACCTGTAGAGACCCATCTCTGCATCTCAGCACTTTGATTTGCGTCAGTGCCATAGCAGGCAGTAGTGGAACAGCATGTTGGCTGCAACTCAGTACCCCCAACTTCTGCTACGGCTGCCTCTTCCTATCACTGAAATCACACGCCTCTCCTCTGAAGTAGATAATACCCCCATCAAGCTCTCCAGGCCTCTGAGAGATCCATTCTCTCTCTCTCTCCCCTGCTCTGCGTTTTCCTACCACTGATTAAAATGCAAACCTCTTGTGTGTCAAAATACCTGTTCTTAGCAAGATGTGTGAAGCTCCTTGACCAGAGGTGCTTGACCCGCATGTAAGAGGTAATGATGATGGTCCACTTGGGCTGAGCAAGGGCACCATTTGCATGTTCAGGCTCGCTAACCCTCACTAACCCAGATTCATCCAACCTGGAGTCTCTCACGTGTGACTGGAATTGCAGTCTAGTGCATCCAGAAGAAACCAGGTTAGAGACAGCTGCCTCAAACACCCACCAACCCTTCAAGAAGATAATATTATTTTTTCATTTTCTTTATTTAAAATATTTCTATTCCATGCAGTATCATAAGAGCTCTGGGTAGCCTTATAATAAAATCAATTTGAACAAGTTCAGAGGTAAGACAATAAAAATTGAATGCTGTAAAATATTAAACATTCTAAAAACATACAGTATTAAATAAATGGATCATTTGAAAAGTTCAGGCTAAAACAATACAGCACCATGTCTATACAGCCAGACCCCTGTACCCGCAGGGGTTCAGTTCCCAGACTTACCATGGATACTGAAAACTGCAGTTAACAATTAACCCTATTAAAATAAAGGATTCTCAGTAAAAACATAGTACAGTATAGAGTTGCATTGGAGGACCTAGAAGATGCCTAGAGAGGATGCCTCTCTAAGAATTTTCCAGTGCAACTCTGTAGTACGTGTCCCTATTTATTGTTCCCCAAACCACAGAGATTGTTTCTGCAGATGCAAGGGTCCAACTGTATAAACATTGGGTGTGAAGTCATTAGGCCCTGAAGGCTTATTATAAAAGCTTGATGGTGGAGAAAGCCAACATGAGCACCAGTTGGGACACCGAGGGGAGGGCGTTCCACAACTGGAGTGCCACAGTTGAGAAGGCCTTGTTCACATATTGTCGTACAGAGTCAGATATTGTTGTTGTTTTGTGTCTTCAAGTCATTTCTGACTTACAGTGACTCTAAGTCAACCCTAGCACCAGATTTTCTTGGCAGAATTTGTTCAGAGGGGGGTTGCCTTCCTCTGAGGCTGAGAGAGGGTGACTTGCCCAAGGTCATTCAAGTGGGTTTCCATGGCCGAGCAGGGATTTGAACCCCCTGGTCTCCCAGTGACCTAGTCCAATAGTCAAACACCTATACCACACTGGCTCCTAGAGTTGGACATATTACCCTTAAAACACTCACTAGTTCCACCACTCCGCCAGTCACTTCTTTTTCACCAAACCAGGAACACTTTTAAGATCGGAGAAGCAGGAGGAGTCTTCCAAAAGAGGAAAGCTGGGGGATCTCAGGCCTTGGGGTGAAACCTGACCCATCCAACCCTTCTAATAAGGTCCTTTGGGATTCTCCAGATGGCCATGCTCCCTTCCTTATGGCACCATGTTTTCCCAAACTTTGTACAGGTCTTTCCTGATCCCAAATAGCTTTGGTCTTCCCCCTCTTTGCTGTGGGCCCCTCCCCTAAGAATTTCTCTGAAAGCAAAACATAACTCTTGGACTGAAAGAGATTCCCCACCCCTACAGTAGAACAAAGGGGGGGGGTTAGTAACACCAATTCCCTGAGCAGGTAAGGATGCAGAAGAAGGGATCACAGATCAAGTTCTAAGTTGTAGATCTAGTTGATTGTGTTATTCCAACTCAATGGCCACTGAGTGCTTGATCAATGGAGCAATGTTCTTGAGGATTATGGCCCTAAGTGTGGTTGTATGGGGCAAAGGAATGAGTTAGTGATGGCAACAGGGATGCTTGCCAAACCTGCAAAATGGAATAATGGATGGAGTGAGCAATGGCAGGATTTTCTTTCCCAGCAGGCTTGGTAATATTAAAATGATGCTATTTTAACTCTATTTTAACTCTTCCCTTGATCTAGACACTATAGTCCTATTGATGCATCCTAGAATTGCATTTGGTGTTTTTAGCTGCCACATCACACTGCTGACTCATGTTCCACTTGTGGTCCACTAAGATCTGCCATTATCCAGACAGTCCAAAGTCAAAATAAGCAAACAGTCCACAGCCAAGTCCAAGGAGATTTTCACACAGGGGAAATAACCCCCAGGAAGATCGGGAGAGAAACGGGGCTGTTACGGTAGCAGCGCTCTGTTTCGCACACCCCCTTCCTTCTCCTGATCTCCCATCGTCCTCCCTCCATCCTGCTTCCATCTCCCTCCCAATATTTTCTACTAACGAAGAAGTTTCGTTAGTAAAAAAATAGCAGAACATAGCAGGAGGGAAATAAAAGCAGCACAGAGGGAGGACGACGGGAGATTGGGAGAAGGAAGGGGGCGTGCGAAATGGAGCGCTGGCAGCGGAACAGCCCCGTTTCTTTCCCAATCTCCCTGGGGGTTATTTCCCCCATGTGAAAATCTCCCAAAACCTAAGAATCCATACCAGAGAGAATAATCCAGATTCAAACCAAAGGTCAGACATACACAAGAAGGGAGGACCAGGATCTGTTGTCTGCAGCACCAGAATTACTTTGGCTGAGCTAATTTATAGACAGCAATAAATTAATCCGGCTGACCTCGTTAAATCAGTAGAGTTTACTTAAGGTGGAGAAGAACATCTCTGGTGTTTCTGCTCCCTGAGCATCAACTGTTAATGCACAACAGGGTGCAGAACCTCTGTCTCCTCTGCCAAGTCTACAGGTGTGCCTGGGAGGTACCGGGCTCTGCTTCTCTCACAACAGGACTGCCAGCCTCTGCGGGTTCCAGCTGGGGATTGTCTCTCACACTCCTCTTCTTCAACCGAGGAGGCCTCCTCCAAGTAAGGCACAACATAAGGATGCTCCATTTTACAGTGGGGACAAGTCTGATAAAGTGCAGATGTTTGAACCCCAACAGAAATCTTTTCTTTTTTTCTGAGAATGTTCAAGCCCACTCTTGCAGAGG
Source organism: Gambelia wislizenii (assembly GCA_030847615.1). Taxonomy (NCBI): domain Eukaryota; kingdom Metazoa; phylum Chordata; class Lepidosauria; order Squamata; family Crotaphytidae; genus Gambelia; species Gambelia wislizenii. The sequence continues at coordinate 41,555,152 of JAUMIR010000007.1, forward strand.
GGGAGGACAGGGAGGTAGGAAGAGGAACATACATCTTCCTGGGTTTTCTGAATATGATAGGTAGAGAAAATTGACAACAGTTGATTCATTTAAACTCTGGCACATTGAGGTCGAAATCCATCTTGTCAAAAATACATCACTTGCATTCCATACTTTAACTAGAGGAGGGAGGGAGGAGGGAAGGCGGGAGCATATGCTAGAGAATGAGAGATGATAAATCATACAGCAGTAGTCGTCTCGCTTCAGAACGATCCATCATTTGCTTGGAATGCATAAATATGTTACCTACATTTCCTTAATGGGGAAGAGCTGGCCCAGGGCCAGAAAAGACCTTGTCCTCAAGTTGTACCTGAGGACAGGAAGAAAGGAGAAGCAGGACAATTGTTCAAGGATGAAATCTGCAATGTGGCAACCTACAGAAAAGGAAATTGTTCCATAATGGCTAATAATAACCACTGAACCATGACAGACCATAGTGCATGGTGCCCACCTCCTCTTGCCATAAATGAACAAGATGAAATAAATAATGGTGTTATCTTGAAAAGGATACACGGCTCTTTCCCTTTGCTCCTTCAAATGGTGTAGTTGATGGATATTGCAGAAAGCATGTGATTATTGATGGCAGATATCTCCTGGATATTGTAGAAGGCACATGGATATGGATATTGTAGACTGGTATCTGTTGCCTATTGCAGAAGACACGGGGATATTGAAGACAGATAGCTCTTGGTTATTGCAGGAAGCATGTTGATATTGCAGACTGATATCTGTTAGCTATTTCAGAAGGCACCTGGATATTGCGGCCAAGTAGCTCTTAGCTATTGCAAAAAGCACATTGATATTTCAGAAGATTGCTCTTGGCTATTGCAGAAGAGACAAGAAGACAGATGTCTCTTTGGTACTGCAAGAAGCATATGCACATGGATATTGCAGACAGATACAGTATATTTTAGCTATTGCAGAAGACACATCAATATTGCAGACAGATATCTCTTGGGTATTGCTATCTTCTCCAGCACCACATTTCAAAAGAGTTGATGTTGTTCCTATCAACTTTCTCCACTCTCCAGGGATACCCTTGGACAAGTCACACTCTCTCAGCCTCAGAGGAAGGCCAAAGCAAGCTTCCTCCGAACAAACCTTGACAAGAAAATCCTGTGATAAGTTCACCTTAGGCTCTCCACTGGTCATAAATGACTTGAAAGCACACAGCAACCACAAAGAGTTTAACTAGGGCAGAATTTCACAAGAGAGCAAAGAACAAGAACGAAGTGAGTCCACCTGTATACATGTACATTGTCACTACTTGGCAACAGCAGGATGAAGCAAAGGAATGGAGCCTTGAGAAGTTTTCACAGTAGTGGACGATGCATGAAGATGCAAGACAGGTCCCCTCCCTGGTCTTGCAATTACTCAAGCCAATTATTGTATTTATTTCAGGACCATGGCCAGGATCTTGCACAGTTCTTGGGCATGCATCAGTCAATGCCGCTGGCCCTCTGACAGCAACCAACACCCCCCCACACACCTTAATCTTTCAAAATGCCTTCGCTCTGCTGAGGCCTCGACTGAGATTGACACCTTGCCATCACAACAACCCGTTATTTTGTGTGATGCTCCAGAGCATTTTCAGTTCCAGGTCACTCTGCGTGGGCAGCAAGAGAGGGATTGAAGTATCACCATGGCAATTAAACACCTCTCAAGTGCAATGTCATGAGCTTTGTCAGTGACCTCCTGCATAATCAGGGCCATTTTGGACAGCTGCGTGCCCTTCCCTTACACCAGTGGGGAAAGCAATGGAAGCATTGCTGCTTGAAAGAGCTGGGCATAACCTCTGGGTCAAGGTAGGTTATGGAGCAAAGAGGAGAGGCAAAGGGAAAAAAAAGAAGAGATGCAAAACAGCTCAAGGCAAACCAGTCATGATGTTCTGTGTCTGATTCAGTTTAATGCAGCCAGGGGAGGACCCTCATTGGATTGGAGTAGAGTCAGGGGAAAGTGTTTAGGCTCCTCCACTGATCAGAATCTCCTCACCCCCAAGATAGTTTTCCATCTGCTGCAGAGAGCATATCAGCTCCACATATATTTGCCCCTATAGGAGAACAGCAGTTGGGGTGAGAAGAGCGAGTGTGTGTGTGGGGGGATATTTAAGCAGACAAGTGGCCAGTGAGAAATGATTGATGACTGAGGTATGTTTGAGGAGCCCTCCTTTCTGTTGCATCAGTGGGAGCAATACAGTGTCCAAGGTTACTGGACAGGGCCTTTTCTGCAATGGGACCCCAGTTATGGGATATCCTTCTCTTAGGGGCTTGATTGTCCCCACTGCTGGCATCATTCCAGGGCCAAGTAGAAACATGGGCCAAGATACTAGATCATCTGCTTGGTTAAGTATACTTAACTGAGCCAACATCTCCTGGTCTGGCCCCCTCCCCAACTCTGCTTTACTGGGTAGAACCACTGTGAGTGACAGAGGCCTGTTCCCTTGTCAACCAGGATGCAGAAGACGGAGGAGATTTTCAGACGTGGCTTGCATCACAAGAATCAAGCGGGAGAGCTTTGCAGCCGCAGCGCAACAGGGGAACAACCTTCATGAATAAAATCTGGCGGAATATGGTGTGGCAGGCTCCAACCCTAAATGGAAGAGACACAGACGATTTTGCTGCAGGGATGGCGTCGTCCAAAATGGACCCCCTGTCGCACTGCAGCTGCGAAGCTCTCCCACTCAATTCTTATGCTGCTAGCCACGTCTGAAAATCTCCTGACTGACTTTTCCACACACACCCTCCCACTGGTGTGACAGTCAGAAGCAGGACCCCCATCACAATTCCTCCTCACACTATTGACCGTTTACACAAGCAGGGTGGAAGCATGAGTCTGCTGTGTCTTGGTTAACAGGAGAACAAATCCCCATCACTCACAGTAGCTGCTGCCCAGTAAGCCAGGATTAGGGACTTTTATGATTCCTGTATATTCCGTACACTATTGAGTACGAAGACAAATCAGTTACAAATGCATAAACTCTAGATTACCCATTTGTAACTGAGATCATGAATGCCAGCCATGGCTTTTAGACAGAGCCTTCTTTAGGGGCAGTTGGCTTATTCCAAACCTCCACGTATGCCTGTTTTTTAGTTGTTTTGACTGCTTTTAAACTTTCTTGCAAAGGGCTTTATCATATCACCCGCCATAAATGTTCTTTTGCCAGCATATTTTGAAACATTTTTATGATAGCAAAAGACGCCTACTGCTCCAGACTTACCTTGAGTTGTGTCAGAAAGACTTACCTTGAGTTGTGTCAGCAGTAATGGAGCACGAATGGAGCTCTATTTTCTTCTGGGTTCCAAATCGTGCCGATTCTTGCGAGAAGACGCTAGCGCAGCAAATTGAAAAATACATTTTTAAAAACCCACAAAAAGTACACACAAGCACTCACAAAGTCCCAAGTGCACCGGGGATGTAAAAAAAGAGCGTTCCCTATCTGGCTGTCCTGATGCTATTATTCACTAAGCACAATAGGGTGAGGTTTCAAACACCGGCAATACCAGCAAAAAAAGCACCATGGCCAATCTATTGATGGCTTGGCCCATCAATAAAAAGGAACGGGTTTTGGACAGGGCATTAACACAAAAGGACAACCATATGACATTCGCACCCTTTTGCATTGATTTAGCATCATTCTAACACCATATTTGCTTGGTCTGAGAAAGTCCTAAGATTGTTAAGATTGTTGCAAGTTAAGATAGTTTCTCTATTTAAATTACTCTTACTGCTTTAAATTGTTTTCAACTATTCATATTTGATTTATTATATACTACCTTGAGAGACTAGAACTGGGAAGGGCAACTATGAAAGAACTAGACAAAATCCTATAGTGTAAAGATATAAAACTAAATGATAAAGTTAGAATCGTCCAAACCATCGTATTTCCCATCACCATGTACAGACATGAGAGCTAGATGGTGAAGAAAGCTGACAGAAAGAAAATCAACTCATTTGAGACGTGATGCTGGAGAAAGGAGTTGAGAATACAGTGGACAGACAAATAGACAAACAACTGGGTCCTAGATCAGATGACAGGGAGCTTGTAATCTAATTTTTGTCACTGGGAGGGAGAGGTTACTGTGAGAAACCAGAGAAGCTCCACTAGGTGCTTTTGTTAATCTAGGTCCTCTAAAGTTCAGACAAAAATCCAGAGTCGATTCACCATCTCCATGTAGGAGTCACCACCTGACAGTACAAGTTGCCCCCTGTATCTGCAGAACCAATATCCATGGTTTCAGTTATCCAAAGGACACAAAATAGGAGACACATACCATAGAGTTACATTGGGAAATGCCTAGAGAGGCATCCTTTCTAGGAACTTCTAGGCCATCCAATGCAACTCCATGGTACATTTGTACAGGGAGTCCTTTGTTTTAATACGGTTTGCTATTATCTTTGGTTTCACTTATACACAATAAGTCAAGGAATATACATATCCACTGTGGATATTGGGGGCGGGGGCCTGTACTTCACATTTTGGGTTTACCAGAAGTGGCAAACCCAAATGAAACCACCACCTGAACTAGCTTCAACATTTTAAAAGCTCCACAACATTATTCAGTTACCTGTTCCTGTCTTCTTCTGCCCCCATTCCTAGCCAGTGGTGCCTGAAGCTAGGTATGTCACCTGCTGCATGCCAATGCCACAACTGTCCGTGAAGCCATGTCCAGTGGCTTTGCTGTACAAGGTCATTGCTGAGAGCAATCACAGCTGACAGATGTTTCTTTATCCCATGAATTGGTTAAATCCTCCCTGTTAAGCCAGTGGCTTTCACCACCCCTTGTAGTGCCAAATTTTATGCTTGAAGGCCAGGATCCTGTTGATGCCTTAGATGTGTTTTGGGATTTTTGTCCACTGTGGAATATCCATGTTCAAGGATGTGCATGTGCAACCATTGCATGTAAGTGCACATGGACATAGCAGTGTGTAGGCAGCTGTTGATGCATGTGTGCCCTTGGTTGTGGAGTATTGCCATTCAAAACAAGAAACGGTCAAGTCACAGCTCTGTATGCAGGGATGTACATCAATACTACTCCAAGTGCTGTTCCTTTAGACCAGTACCACTCCATGACTTTTTGGCTGCTGGTCCCTGGCAGCTTTCCAGGAAATAAATAAACCATTGCAATAAATGGATACCAATATGGTACTAGTTCTTGGCACACTGGGATGGGGGGGATCGTACCAGTCCCCCATATCAAATACTTGGGATGCTCTGTGCTCATAACCTAAATGTAGGATTTTGGCTGAATTCTGTACTGTGTAAAGAAGGAGGGCGCTTCCTTCTTATCTACACTGACTCTCTTTCCAGTCTGATTTATTGAGTGACCCAGAGTTTTAGTCTACTGAGAGTGAATCATTCTCTCTGCACCACACACAATTTTATAAAAATAAAAGTCTACTGTGTCATGCAAATCCCTTGGTCTTTGGGTTTTTTTCCCTTCCAAAAAGGAGATGCCAAACACATTCACCTTTCATTGAATGAACTTGCTCTAGCCCCTGATCATGCTGATCATCCATTTCCACACTTTTTTCTGCTCTTCAGGCTGCATTTATTGTTCCCACATTTTAGTTGCAGTCAGTGGCATCCCAGCTCCTAAGAAACAGCCTTGATGGTCTGTTTCAGTATAAAAAGAAGAGGCAGAGGGAGAAGATGAGGAGGCTTATATGGCACCTTTGGGACTCATAGATTTATCTCACCATGAGTTTATTGCAATCCACTTCTGCAGATGCACTGCAGAATTTTTGCAATTTTTTGTACAAGCTGTTTAGCATATGCATGAGATGCACTGAATTTTTGTATAAGCTTCAATTCCTCAATGCATCTCAGGAAACAGATGATAATCCACAAAAGCTAGTGCTAAATAAAAAAAAGAATCTGTCTTAAAGATGATCGATTGCTTCCTTGGCTATAAACCAGTCATGGTAAAATGTGGCCTGTGGACCTAAGTCCTGACTTGTATCTCGTTCATGATTATCCTCGTTTTATGCTCAGTGATGGAGCAAGCAAGTGAAAGGAACTAAAGCTTCCTCTCTTTCTCTTGAACAGTCCTTATGCATTCAGATTCTTTCCCAAAGAACTGAAGTATGTTCCAGAGGTGCTGACACTTTTTCTTAGAATCTCAGGGCTCATTTACACTAGTCAGGATATGAAGGTTCCTCACCAGTGTATCCTGGCTGCAGATCTGGCCCATTCCTCCGCTATTACCACCTCCAAACAGGAGGAAGTCCAGATTAGCACGCCGGCTTATTGCTACAACTGCTGCACCACCATCTCTCTCATCATCCCAAGAGCTAGGAAGCCTTGGTCACATTCTGCAGGACTCCTTCCTGCTTTGGAGAGAGCAAGGCAGACCATCAGCTGCAGCAACAGGCCAACCTGCCGGGATAGGCTCTTATGGTCTTGTGGGGGCCCGATCCATTTCTTCCTGGTGGGAACAGATTAAAGCAGGTATTTTAATATAATAGTTTCTCAGGCCCTACCCCATCTTCCCCCCCATCTTAACCCTGTATTGTGTTAAGGGTCATGAGGACTGCCCAGCAGCAGAACAGGACAAAATCCCTGCATCATCAGGACTGCAGGGCTCTAAAAAGAGGGCAAAATGGGGTATAGTGCCTGTGTAGACGAGCCCTCAGTTTCCATTCCTGAAAAAAATCCCAGATTTCCCTGGGGAAAGATAAAATGGTTAGTAAACTGTTTTAATGCTTATCCTGTCCCCTGAATATGGTTGGTGTGTTCATTTGTAAATAGGAGTACATTCAACCTGTCCTTGTGTGTGTTATAGGGATGGGGAAATACATGTTTCCTCAGTTTCAGGAAATCCTGATGAGAAGAATCCTGGACGGATGAGGATCTTTGCAGTTTGGGACTTATTCTGTGCAAAATTCACACATGGTATTTTTGTGCTGAAAACAGCATTTTGTCTATAGGAAACCATATTTCTGTGCAGAAGTATAAATTATCTGCACATAAAATATAGTTTCCTGCATGGAGGACATTGTTTTCTGCATAAAAATTCCACTTGCAAATTTTGTGCAGAATTAGTCCCAAACTACAAATCTCAGAATTCCATAGCATTGAGCCATTGCTACAAAATGCAACAGTAAATGTCCTTGACCTCTAAAAAGTCTGAACTCTTTTTCATTATATGCTTCAAGACCCATATCTTGTGGCATCCATGGGCCTGGTCGAAGCTTGAAATTTTTACTTTTTGGACTACAATTCCCAGAACCTGCAACTGGGGGAATTCTGGGAGTTATAGCCCAAACAGGTCACATTTTCATGTTCAGGTTCTTGTGGGATTATGTAATCCTGTGCCAGTGAAGCTGACCGTTCCAGAAACATCAAGGAAAGAGGATGGCTGCCCTGGTTCCCCTGGGGTTCTTGATGCTGGTGGGAATTTTCCCAGCATCAAATTCCTGGCAACCTCTCCTATCATTCCTTTGTGTTTTTGGCAGTAATTGCCCATGAACAAGCCAATTTTGCTGGCAACAGCAGGCTGACCTGGCAAAGACATCTTAGCCCAATCATAAAATGTGTTTGTGTGTGAGTATGTGCACAATTCCTCAGTTCAACAGAGCTGAAAGGAGAGAACGTGGCCATGGGGAGCAAATGTGCAAGTGATTCAGAAAGTGCTCAATAGGTGGAGAAGACTTAGAAAGCCCAGAGGAACATTGGGAAGAACCCTGTCAAAAACTCTGGGTTTCCACCACAGATCTCTGAATTATCGCTGGGACCTGGGATGGCATATACTCAAGTCTCAGAACTGCTTGCAGGGGACCCAGGGAATGGGTGTGTGCAATATTGATCCTGAGACTGGTGGACAAAATGAAGCTTCTCCATTGGCCATCCCCAAGTACAATATGAGGAGCCTCATCTTCTACCTTTGTTCAAACAATAAGGCAATACCTTCTACCTCCTAGATGGAGAACCTCTTTCAACCTGACAGTCATTTTGAGTATCGTGCTGGCTTCCTGTTGATGCATGCATAAATTCCCTTATGCAGGTGGTCATACTATTTTGGCCAATGCATAATGTCCACATTTAGTTGAAAGTCACAAAAGCAGAGTGACTCATGTGATGCCATTTCACATCATTGTGCCTTGTATGTCTCACATTACACAACGTGTGTTGTGGTGCCATTGCACATCAGGCATTAATAACCAATATGCATTGGGTTATGCAACACCGCAATTCTTTGACAACATGGCATAACAGAATCAATGCAAAACTGAAAGAGTGTAAAGTCATGCTATGTCTCTTTGATGCAGGATGTTCTCAGGGACAACATTACAATAGTGGGTGGAACCAAAAATGTCAGCAGATTTTATGTTAATGCTCTTGCTGCCAGGAACTAAGCAACTTAGAAGTGTCATTTCAAATGTTTACAATGGGGAAAGAAGTCCCATACAAAAACCAGGAATCCACCAAATGAAGAGGAGATGTGCCCATTTGAAGAAGTCCAGAGGACCAAATTGGAACCCAAGGAGGCTCAGACTCAGCCCCGAGGTCTGAGGTTCCACACTCCAGTTTTACCTACTGTATTTTGTTTAAAGCACTTGCAACTGATCTAACATACTCTCCACTACAGAATGCAAATCACTTCCAGTCGGTATCCAGGTCAGCTTTGAATCATACTGGCCTGGCCTTGACACTCACTTGGGGGGTGCCACAAAAAGAAACGTGATGCTTAGTAAAGACTGTGTGCCTCCAGCAACTTCAGAGTTAGCCTTCTTAAATGCATCCATTCTATGAACCCAAGAGTGTTACACTGTACATAAGCACAGCCTATGTGGTTCTGCACAACCATTCCAGGGAAAATGTGCGTTGCTGTGCATCAACGCCTAGACAACACAGAGGAAGAAAATAAACTGAAGAATAATCTTTAAACAGATGGTTTCCACCACAGTAGAGTCGAAGGAGCAGTGATGTAATGGAGCCTAGGTTCACGGGGTCAAAGCCCCAGGACTTTTCAATTACCTGGACAAGGACAGCATTTGCCATCCCCCTTTAGACTCTCCACCATTTTCTATGAGTATAGCTGCAAACCTCACAGCAACTGAAGGCAAAATTCATTTTTCCCCACCAGCAATGCATTGTTCTAATCTACCCCTGTTGTAATCCAAAGGATCTTTGGGTGGCTGAGTCTGGGGTGGGCAATTATGACCCATTTGATTTTATAAAGACTTCCACTTTTCAGAATAGAATTAAAAACTGCTAGGAATGGTTTGAGATCAACACAGCTACCCCTTTGGACTCTCTGTGGGGATGTTGCCATAGAGGGGTCCTCCTCTGCATCCAACCAGTAGGAGGGAATAGAGAGGACATGCGAGAGGGCCTTCTCAGTTGTGGCACCCTGATTGTGGAATGCCTTCCCCTTGGAGACCTGACTGGTGCCAATGTTAGTTTCCTTCTGGCACAAAGCCAAAACATGGCTTTCCATTCAATCCTTTGGGGAATAATTTATTTTAAAGTGTACGTGTCTGTGGTTTTGAATAGCTGTAGCTTTTGAAATCGTTTTAACTGGTGTTTTTGTGTTATCCAGTGGTTCCTAAACTTTGGTCCTCCAGGTGTTTGGGATTTCAACTCCCAGAAGCCCCAACCAGCTTGGCAAACTGCCAGTAATTCTGGGAGCTGAAGTCCAAAACATCTGGAGGAGCAAAGTTTGAGAACCACTGGTGTAATGTGCTTTTATCTTCTTTAACTTATAATGGTTTTAATCTGGAAGTGTTCTAAATTATTTATATTATACACCACCCTGAGATCCCATTATAAAGAATGGGATAGAAATATTTTAATGAATGAATGAATACATAAATAAATAAATAAATACTGCCCTAGTGCAGGCTTGCACTTCAAAATTTGTATTCCACTGCTTAGGAGACACAACAATGCATCTAATGAAGCATGTAGGTCCATGTCCTGTCCTCGGCATCTCCAGTTAAATTATCTTAGGTTGCAGCGATAGGACATATTAGAAGTTTCTGGAGTATAGTGTCCAGAGTGGGGAAGTAACAGTACTGTTCTATTCTACATTGTTCAGACCTCACCTGGAATACTGTGCCCAATTCTGGGCACCACAGTTCAAGACAGATATCAGCAAGCTGGAATCTATCTTGAAAGCAGTACATGTGAAAAGGACCTAGAGGGTCTTAGCAGACCACAAACTAAACATAGATCAACAGTGTGATGTAGTGGCCAAAGAAGCTAATGCCATTCTAATCTGTATATAATGTCCAGATTGAGGGATGTAGTCATCCCACTCTATTCTGTTTTGGTCAGCCTTCACCTGGAAAACTTGTGACCACAATTCAAGAAGGATACTGACAAGCTGGAGCATGTTCAGAGGAGAGAGGCCAAAATAGCTGAAGTTCTGGAAGCCAAGCCCTATGAGGAACAACAAGTTGAATATGTTTAGTTTGGAGAAGAGAAGACTGAGGAGTGAGAGAGTAGTCATCTTTAGATATCTGAGGGTATGGCCGTCTTTAAATATCTGGGGGAGTAAGCTTGCTTTCTGCTCCTCCTGACTCGAACACAAACTGATGGATTCAAATTGTAAGAAGGGAGATCTCAACTAAACATTAGGAAGAATTTCCTGATGGCAAGAGCTGTTCAGTAGTGGAGTGAACTGCCTCAGAGGGTGGTGGACTCTGCTTCATTGGAGGTTTCTAAAGACAGGTTGGATGGTCACCTCTCAGAGGTGTTTTGGCTGTGCATTCCTGCATGGCAGTGGGTTGGACTAGATGAACTTTGTAGTTACTTCCAGATCTATGATTCTATGATTCTACAATGGGAAAACTGCCACACATTGGAGTCAACAATACTGGCTTAGGTGGATTGATGCTCTTAGCCCTCAGAAGACAGATCCGTACAACGTGAAGAAGCAATAGCATAATATCTTAACACAGTTTCTAACTACTGCTAATGGATGCTCACAATCTACTGACTGGATTGTTTCCATCACCTGTGGAGATAAAGAAACCAACAGAGCTAGAGGATCTTGTTTAAGCAGAGGCAGCTACAAGCCGGAGTAAATATGAGATGGTGGTGGGTCCCCCCACGCCTTTTCCTCTTTGGCCAAAGGAAACAAATAAAAAGGAAACATAAAAATAATCCAAAGCCAACAAACTGAAAACAGCAATGATTCTAGGGCATTCAGAGATGCTGGGATAGCATTTGTCCTATGTATTAAAAATTATATATCGGTTGTCCTGGGCCAGGAAATAGGCATCAGAAAGATGCAGTGCAGGTAGTAAAGAGCTGAGCAACCCACCTGTCTAGCTGCCAATAGCCCAGGTAACCTTGCCAGTTTTCTATGCTAAAACCAGGGTGTGCACATGATGTAAAAACAATATAGGTCCTAGACAGCAGTAGTGCTGGTGGATTCCATGTCAGTGGAACAGTGGATCTGTTCTGGGTTTTTATCTGAACTTTTAAAAAAATCCCCAAAATACGTTCAGCCATTTTTGATAGTACCTTTGAAGTTCAGACTAAAACCCAGAGTGGATTATTTATTTGCTGACTTTCTTCTCAAAGGAAGCAACAAGTAATTTTAGCAATCTTCTTTCTGTTGCAAGAACATCTTTGTAAAAATGCAGTTTTCAAAGAATACTCACAGTTCAAGACTTATTATGTTCTAAAACATTTTTACACTTGGTTGTTTTGTGCAGAAAACAGCATGTTCTGCATAGAAATAGGCTACATATTTTGTGTTGAATAGCATGTCACCCAAAAAAGTTGTATGTGCAGAAAATAATATTTCTGTGCAAAAAATTATTATCTCTGCAGAAAAATTCTATGTAAAACAACCACATGATAAATTTGCATAGAATAAGTCTTGAACTGCAAAGATTCTCACCAATCCAGGATTCAGCTCACCAGAAAAAGAGAAGTGTGTCTTGACTTCCTCACAAAATACATATAAATAAGGGTGCTTCAGAAAGGAGGCTGTTCCCTAACCTGCAGGAGGCAGAGGAGGTCACTTTCAGGCCATGGGTGGAGTTATCATAAAGGACCTCTCTGTAGGACCTCTCTGGTCTGGTCTGAAAGAACACATACTTTCCTCTGGATCAACTTGAACTGTCAACCAGACACCCCAGAGCCTGATTTCTTGCTGAAAGTAGAACACAAAGCAAGAGCTTCAAACTAGAAGAGATTCCAGCTAAATATTAGGAAGAACTTCTTGACTGTAAGAGATGTTCTAGTGGAATGGACTCCCTCAGAGGGTGGTAGACTCTTCCTCTTTGGAAGCCTTTAAAGCTTTGAATCCATTTTGGGTGGACCTCATTCAGGAGTTTTTCAGTTGTGTGTTCTTGCATGGCAGGGGGCTGGACCAGATGATCCCTGTGGTCACTTCCAGCTCTATGATTCTATAACTCTGTGAGGCTTGACAGTGACTTTTCTCTCATCCCCATTCCACCCTCTGAATCGTTTTTACCTAATTTTGCTGAGCCAGAATGACTGCACCAGCAACTCCTCTTTTAGTTGGGCCTTACATAATGTCCAGACAATGTCTGGGCGGTCAGCCAAAGGCTGATTACTACACAGCTGATAAGCAGAGACTCAGCACAGTCAAGCTAATTACAGATGAAGGAATCAAGGCAACGTGAAATTAGTCACTTACTTTACTAGCAAGCAAAACACAAGTCCACAAGCAAAGTCCAACCTACAAGGTCCAGGTCTGGCAAACAGAGTTCAGGGTAGTCCAGTAGAATCCAGGTCAGGTAAACAGAGTTCAGCGTAAACAAACACAATCCAGGTCAAACACAGCAAGCAGGAACATGACAGGTAATCAGGTAGGCCAGATAATCTCTGACAACCCCTGGAGGGCAATGCTGTGTATTTATAGCTCAGCTACTAGCGCAGCTGCTGCCTAGCTAACTGCTGCTTGTGATAAATATGCTGAGACCACCTCAAGACCTCCCTTTGCTGTCCTCATGCTGAGAAGGTGGGTATAGGTAAGTTGTCCTCTGTCTCTGAAGGGGATCAATACCCTCTGCTAGAGCTGTGCTCTTGTCTGTCTCTGAGGCCTGTGGCTCTGGAACATCCTCCTGCTCTGGTTCATCAGGTCCTGGCCTGTCCACTGCTTCTGTCTCTGAGTCAGAGTCCATTTCCAAGTTCTGGAAGCAGGGCATGACACATAGCTGTCATTCTTGGCAGGGTTGTGTCCAAGTCCTTTTGGGTGCAGCTGTCTCAGATTGGTCAGAGCATGACTTCTGTGGATGTACTGTGACTCAGCCAATGTGAGTCTCATAGAAACTGTCCCACATTCATCATCAGGCCTTCTGTTATCTCAGGACCCTGCATTCCATAGCGGAGGCTCTTCCTCTCCACAAATGCATGCAGGCTGACAAATGCCATCAGCTGCTCAGTTGGAATGAAACACACTCACATCCAGTGTGGGGCCAGACTGTTTGGAAGCATGACAGAGAGGTTTCAAATGCTCCTGCCTAGTCCATTTTCTCTGTGTGTATCGTTTGGTATTTCTGGAACTACTCACTGGCTTACTGCACACAAATACCACCAAACACAGGATTTGGGGTAAACCCTTCAGAACAGACATTCAGCTGGTTCAAATGCCCAGTGGGTGAGTTTGCTCTGGGTTTTAATCCAGATTTTGAAGGTGCTATCCAAGGTGCTGTTCTTCTCTGTCCAAAATCTACTTTCTGAAGCATCTGCCTCCCTCGGCTCTATGATAGAGTTGGTCTTCAGGGACAAACCCATATTGTCACTGAGGCTGGTTGGGTTGCCTTGTTGGAGTGGTTCATCTTAAGGAAGATAATAGTGAACCAGGCAGTGCATGCTGGTGGCTTCAATGGCAGTGGGGCAGGTGGCCAATAAGTGACCACAGGCTGACTCTGAAAGAGACAAAGACTCTAAAGAGGAGGAAGGCAGCCCGGGAAGATTGCAGAGGTGAGGCAGGTGTACCAAACTCTCCGCTGAACTTGAGCTGGAAAGGTATGGAGGGCTGTGAGCCAGGACTCCCAGAGCAGCTGGTTTGTAGGTTCTTGTGTCACAGAGGGAGGAGGACATATCCAGGGAAACCTCAAGCAGAGAGAGACTTACAGGGAGGGTTTTTCGGGGAGGGTGAGCTCTAAATTACAGCATACCCACCAATTTTTCACAGATGAAAACCTGAACATGTGTTGCCAAGCAAGACCAAAGTATGGTCAAGATGGCCAAGTTATTAAAGAGGAAGAACATGCAAGCTAGACCAGGCTGCAGCTTGCTTTTGCCATAGCCTACTCAGAAGCATGCAATAACAACAACAACATTTATTTATAGCCCCCTTTTCACCAAAGGGCAGAACATCAGACATATATAGTCAAAAACAAACAATAAAACCCAACACTATAAAATGCTAAAGTACTAAAATAATAAATTAAAAACAAAATCCTTATCATTTGCTATCCATCTTGGCCACGTTAGGCACACTCAGCAGCTTAAACATGCAAATCAAAGAGGAAGGTCTTCAGCCCTTTATGAAAGTAAGATCCTCCTCCAGCCAGAGGTACAAAGGAAGACTGTTCCACAAATGTGGAGCAAGATCCTGAAAGACTCATAGCCTTGATAAAGCCATAGGCATTGGTGGAACCACCAATAGTCCTTTGCCTGTAGATCTTAAATTCCTAGATGGTAAAAATACCATGTTATCCAAATACTGGAGGAGGTTAAAGCACAGGGCCTTAAATACCAGAGCCAAAAGCTTGTAGTGAGCCCTCGCCTGGAATGGTAGCTCTAGGAGAGGAAGAGACATGTGTCCTCTTCCCTCCTCTCTGCTCAGGTCCCTCCTGCTGAGTTAATTGAGTGCAAACTACTTTTGCACTTTGAACTCAATTTGCACTCAATCATGTAAGCTGAGGACAAAGGGGGGAAGAATAGGAAGGAAAGAGAAACCTGGATGTTTTAAAAGCAGCTTAACATGTGGGATGACAAAGGATTAATTAGGACTGTCCTTGCCAAACTGGGACAGTAGGAGGGTGTGCTACAGGAAAACCAGAAAAATCCCAGTTCAAGGAGAAGAATAGGGCAGGGACTGGGACTAAACACCTCTCCCCCTTGCCTCAGTTACTGTCCCTTGATTGGTTTAGTTTTGTCTTTACTTGCTGGCTGGGATTCTAATTCTCAGGGTATATCACCTTCTCTGTCTCTCTCCTTTCCTCACTTATTTTGGGCTCATGAAAAGGCTATTCTGCTTGGGTCAGACCTCACCTGGAATCCTGTGTCCAATTCGGGGCACCACAGTTCACAAATGATATTGACAAGCTTCAATGTGCCTAGAGGAAGGTGACCAAAATGGTGAAAGGTCTGGGAACCATGCCCCACATACCCAGCTCCCTAAGCCATTCCTTCTAAGGTTTGATTTCCAGACTTTATGTTTAGCCTGGGGAAGAGGAGGTCAAGAGAGAACATGATAGCCATGTTTAAATATTTGAAAGGATATTCTTCATATTGAAGAAGGAACAAGCTTGTTTTCTGCGGCTCCAGAGACTAGGACATGGAGCAATGGACTCAAACTACAGGGAAAGACATTCCACCTAAACATTGGGAAGAACTTCCTGACAGTAAGAGCTGTTCGGAAGTGGAATAATCTGCTTCCTCAGAGTGTGGTGGAGTCTCCTTCTTTGGAGGTTTTAAAACAGAGGCTGGATGGCCATCTGTCAGGAGTGCTTTGGTTGGGTATTCCTGCATGGCAGAATGGGGTTGGACTAGATGGCCCTGGTGGTCTCTTCCAACTCTATGATCCTATGATGCTCTGGAAAGGCCCGTTCTGCAACCACTTGCTGACAACCAATCAAGGTTAACACTCTGCCATTACATACGTGCAATGACAAAGGCATCCAGCAATCACTTACTTGCTGTCTACTCAGGTCCTCATCCTGATACCACTTAGCAGCTCTGCTACAAAGTCTCATCCAGCAGCTGCTCACTAAAACCTTCCTTATACTATCTAGTTGTTCTCTCTCTAAACATCAAATAAAAACTATTCTTCTAAAGTACCGGGTCCTGAAATGGCTGGGGAGGGTTAGACATATACCTCCCCATGGGGCGATACACCCTGCAACATCTTCAGACTGTAAAACTGCAATGCAATGCCACAGCTCTCTTGCTTCAACTCAGCTGAGTTCTGATGCTTCCGTAATGGCTGCATCCTTTGGGAAGGAGAGTTCCTGTCTCTCCCTTCCACCAAAGCCTGTTGCCATTTTCCAAGGAACACCCGACCAGCGATATGACACCAGGACTTCTGTAGGCCCAAGAGCAACACCACTACTGTGTTTCTTCAGGAGCAAGCACAACAAAAACAGACACCCCTATAATCAAATCCCAGTAATGAGGAAGCATTCATTATCACATTATCGAGCCTGCGTCGTTATGAAAGGTGCATTTGTGCTCCGCTCTTAATCAAAAGCATTGGTAATTGACAACAATCTCTTGGCTCTGTGGGAGGGTTGGAAATGTTGCACTGGAGCGGTGGTGAGCAGAACACCACTGTCTCTCTCCACTTTGTGGAATTGTTTCATTTTACTTTGCCATTCAGCTGGGGAGGGTTGTTTGATTGCCACAGACTCAGGAGAAGCAAAGTCACTGTGTGGCCTGGTTAAAATTAATTTCAGACTGCAAGAGTAGCAGCAGCCGGTCCTGCTTTGATACACAGCAAGAGATTGTTTGACGGTACAACATATTCCCGGCTCAAGGTGGTGGCTTCTGGCTCCCATGCCAATGGGGAAGAGAATCCATTCCTGAGTTTACTTCGAACTAGTGGAATTATTTGAGGGGCAAATAGGGTTCAACAATTTGGACAACTCCTTTAAAGTTGGGGCTGCCTTGAATCCCAGTTTTAGGGGAAAGGTGAGATATAAAGGAGGAGGAGGAGTTGTTCATACTAAATTCTGGAGTTGATTCATCACCCCATTGACATAGAAACCACCAACGATTACTGCCAAAAGTCTGTCTCATCCAGTGTTCCTGGTATGGCTCCTATGTCTCAAGTACATATTTATTGCACACATGTACTCAAACAGAATGAAAACACTAAGATCATGGGCAGAAGTGTGGTGCGCACACAGCAGGTGATATATTGGACTAGAGACGGTGGGGAAATTAGTTAAGGAACACAGACAAAGCTTAAGCATTCAGCATATAAACTTTTGCTTTACTAAAAATAATTATGGAAAGAAAAATAATAGAACACCACCCATAATCTTGAACAGGCAGCTTTCCTTCTCATTATACTTAATAGTATCATAGAATCATAGCGCTGGAAGGGAAAACAAGAGCCATCTCATCCAACCCCACATCATACAGGAAGACCCAACTACAGCACTCCTGGAAGATGCCCATCCAACCTCTCTTTAAAGACCTCAAAGAAGGAGAGTCCTCCAAAGCAGCCTATTCTACTATTAAATGCCTTTTGCCATAAAAAAAAGTCCTTCTTAATGTTTAGGTATGGGACAAAACAAAAGGCAGGGGGATGGGATGTTGTGCTAATTTATAGCTAGCTGTAACTCATCATGCCCAGCCAAATTATTCCAGTGTTTCCCTTTAAAGGCAGGCCACACCTTTGCTGCTGACATTTTGGACTGACACCTAAGGGCCCAAAGGAACAGAAAGGACATGTTCAGAGAGCCATTGGGAGAAAGAGAGAAAATGAAAGGCAGAGCAGGTGCCTTTTCCTGTTTCAGAGGATGAGAAAGAGGAGGCAAAGAGAAAGCTACACTAACTGGACATAACCAATGGAGTATCTGCACTACACACAGTTATACCAGTTTCATGCCACTTTAATGCCATCCTATGGAATCCTGGGATTTGTATTTTAGTGAAGGACTTAGTATTCACTGCTAGCTCTGTTGTCTCTCCACATAGAATTTGAACCACCCTAAAGTGCAAATCCCAGGATTCTGGAAGATGGAGCCATAACAGCCAAACTGGTATGAAACTGCACTACAGTGTAGAGCAGATGCACCCATGAACAAAATAAGCTGGGGAAAGGGATGCCGTGCTTCTTTGGGAACCACAGAGGGGTTGATTTGTAGTAGGGAGAGCATGGTTAAACCTATAATGCTGGTTTGGCGAGTGTGCCAATAATCTTTGCAGAGGCAGCTGAAAATAGACTGTAAAAGGAATGTTTTCCCGCAGTTGTACATAACTATGAAACCCCGCCATTCCCCACATTGCAATTTCATTTTGAAATTTACAACCAGCTGCTGGGAAAATGAATACAGCTTCTCTCTCCCCCTCTCCCTCATCTCTTTCTCTCTCTCTAAGAGACCAAAAGTTCTGCCCTAGAGAGTATCCACACTATACGGTTCTAGAAGTCTGGTCCCACTTTAACAGCCATGGTGCCATCTTATGGAATGCTGGCATTTGTAGTTTGGGGAGGGGCTTTGAATTCTCTGCTAGAGAGATCTAGTTTACTCCCCTGGATTATTGCAAAGAATTCCAAGACCACATAGACCACCAAACTACAAGTCCCAAAATCCCATACAGTGGTGCCATGCCAATGAAAGTGAGATTAAGCTGCTACAAAGGGTAGTGCAGCTCCATTCCCATGGTCTTTGACCAATTGCCTACAACCAGCAGGACACAAAGGCAGATGTCCTCACCCACTGGAGTGCCCGCCGACTGGCATTTAGAGGTAGACTCCCTCCACAGCCAGAGGCTCCAGTTAACCAAAAATCACTGGTAGATTATGCCCCATGAATTTGGGATGGAGCCATGGCAATGGAAGTAGAATCACTTTTCCCTCCACTAACAGTGACTGCCTTGTGCCAGGGATGGCAAATGCTCAGGAAAGCACACCTTTAGTTCAAGAAACAAGTGATGGAGAAACCAAGCCAATCCAGAGTCATTCACAAAGGGTCCATAAGAGCAGAATAGTGGCTGAGTCAGTCCAGGGTCTAAGCATGAAAGCAGTCCAAGTGGAGTCAAATGCCAGTCAGGGTGTTAATGGAGAGAAGAGTCCAAAGAGCAAGCTGAAGATCAGGAAACTAGACAGCAAGGGATACCATACAAGGCCAAACAGAGAAACAATGGAGCTGTTGTTTTGCAACACAGAAACAGCCTTGGCTGTGCTAATAAACAGCTTGCTATAACTCAAAATGCCCGGCCTAATTATTCCAGTGTTTCCTTTTGAAGGCAGCCCGCATCTTTGCCTGTGCTTTTGCTGCTGTCGTTTTAGTCTTCATCCTTCAGAAACAGAAAGCAACTCAGCCTTTGACTCCCCTCTCTTCAAGGTCTACATGTGATCGTCCAGGTCCAGCTTCCAAGGCAGAGCTGCCAGCATCTTCTCATTCCAAGGCTGGGTTGCCAGCCTGTTGTCAGGGCTCACCTCTTCCCCTTCCTCATCTGAGAAGTCTCCTCTAGGTAGGACATGACCCCACCACCACATGATCTGTGACAGCATATCTCATAGCTTAATTTCTCTTTCTTGGATGAAGTGCTACCCCATTTGTCCTGCCATTCAGCTACAGTGAATTACCTAATGATTCAAACAGTCCAAGAGCAAGAGGAAGAACTACCTCCTTCTAACTGCTTTCTCCACACCCCCAAATAATTAATTTCCCCCTCCTCTGGGTTACAAGCCATTACCAGAGGAGCAGTCTCAGTTTCTTCTCAGTGGCAACAAGCTGGAGAATGCCTTGTATATTTAGTCTGAACTGTAAATGAACTCCCCAAGGTGCTGAATCCTCTTGGATCCATGATTGAAGGAGTTAGTACTGCACAGAATGCAGCACTAGTAAACAACCTCTGAATATCCTTTACCATGAAAATCCTAAATTGAAAATGCTGAATCCTAAACCACCACCACCCCAGAAATAAAGGTTAAGTATCTCGGTTAGGTCTTTTCAAGTTTGGAATACATCCCTGAGCAGTTTCATCATTGTGTTGACATGGGGGTCACCAACCACCACAGCTTTTTCTCCTGGTACAAGATCTTTTCCTGGTGAGAGCTCCTCCATTTTAGGTATGTGGCAGCACTATTTTAGGCATGGGCACTGCCATTTTAGGTATGGGCGCTGCCATTTTAGATATGCAATGACGATCCATGGATGCTCAAACCCACAGACATTGAACCCATGGATATGGAGGACCCACTGTATTTGCTGTGTTGTCATTCCCTTGGTTGCTCAGCCTGCCTCTTTTCTTTGGATGTCTAAACTTTATTTCCCAATGTTCAACTCAAGTTCCTCCAAAGAAAATGTATAGGCAAAGTTCCCAAGTGAACAAGAACACAGCAAATAGAAGAGTTCTACATGTGAATAATTTTCAGTATCTCACTCTCTACAAAGCTAGAAATCTGGGGATTGAAGGAAAAAGGAGCTCTGGTGGTGCAGTGGTTAAATGCCAGGCAGCCACAACATTGTGATTTGGATCCTGCAGTGCTCCAAGGTTGACTCAGCCTTCCAGCCTTCTGTAGGTCAGTAAAATGAGTACCCAGCTTGTGGGGGTAATTGGCTAAGACATTATAAACTGCTTAGAGAGTGCTTTGCACTAATAAGCAGTATAGAAATACAAATGCTATTGCTATTGCTAAATGCCGGTACTGCAGCCACAACATTGTGAGTTGGATCCTGCAGGGCTCCAAGGTTGATTCAACCTTCTAGCCTTCCGTAGGTCAGTAAAATGAGTACCCAGCTTGTGGGGGTAATTGGCTAATACATTGTAAACTGCTTAGAGAGTGCTTTGCACTATAAAGTGGTATAGATATGTGAGTGCTATTGCTAACAATTTGTAAGGCTCTCTGAGAGCCTTGGTGGCCAAAGATCAGGGTATAAATACTCTAAATAAACAAATAAATAACATTTCATCAGGGGACAGAATGCTTATGAAGGGAACAGTGTCCTCATTTTGCTCTCCCTATAATCTACCCCTCCCTGCCTGCTGCTCTCCAACATCAGACTTTTCCAGGCTATTCACACACACACACACACACACACACACACACACGGTTGTTTGCTGTTTGTTGGTGATGGGAAAAGGTAGGATGCAGAGATCTATAACATTCTGATTTCCAACCTCCTTCTGCAACTCTGGAGTTCACTGCCAACTGACCCGACAAGAGAAGAGTAAGCTTTCCCTGGAGATAAAAGGGTTCTACTCATAGGCTGAACAGGAACGTCTGCCTTTGAGTCATGCTTCCCAGGCAGATTCCATCTATCTTGCAGCATCTTTGCCTGTCTGTTATGGCCAAACATCACAAGATTTATCACTGGCACACCTGAGACAGGCAAGGGAATGAGAGACTGTCAGGTGGGAACTGCTAGTGACATTGAAGTCGTCCTTTTTTTTCTTCCCACATAGACATTAAGCAGGCGACAGATCTGGAATAGTGTGGGATACTGGCTAGGGTTGTGGAAGGCAGCTAATTATCAGAGTGCTTCCCCAATGATGCACAATACACTTTCAGGCAGTCTGCAAAACTGCAACAAAAATGGCAACATTGCAAGAAAGCTTTGTAGAGTAAACTCAAAATGAACATTATGTTTAGAATATCAGAAGTGTTGTGATGGGTGACATTAAAAGCCTGTTTCGGTGAGCAGTGTCTGCCCACAGAGGCCAACCAGTTACCTGTGAAAAGCCCACATGCAGGGCATGAATTCTAAATTATATACAAAACAGGGGACCTTTCCAGTCCAGAAGAAAAAGTTTCCAGTTTAGGTAGGGTCTCAGGAACTATATTCCAGCAATGAGTGGGGTTAAAGGCACAGGGCAGGGCTAGGTGGAAATTTGCCACAGTGGAAATACAAATTTGAACCATACTGAATTGTCATAGTACAACAGTTTTGGGGCATGAAAAACCTTGTAAACTTGGAAACCAGAGCCATGCAAAACCTTGGCCGTTTGCAAAGAAGACTTCCTGTGTCATTTTTTAAATTATAGAGAAGAGTGTTGGTCGGTGATCAGAGATAAGAGCAGAAGTAGTTTTGCCAGTAGATGGAGAACTTCAACACCCTGATATAAAGCCTCAACAGCTTCTGCAATATACAGTAAATAACAGCATTCCCCTTTAAGAATAAGTGTCAAGCGTCCTCATTTTCTTAAAACTAAGGTGAAGTGATTAAGATTTGTTATGCACCAGGCCACTGTTCTAGTTTTCTGGTTCTCTACAGGAAATGGCACCTTCTCATATGGCCACTACAAGAGAGGATGTGACCACCACAAACCTCAAGTACCGACTCTTTTCACACACCCATGTGTTGTGTACTTCTAATTGAATGACACACTGGATCTGAATAGTAGCAATTTGGCTGACAGTGATACATGAGCACAAAGCAACACACTGTCAAGCCCTGAAATCTGCAGATGTGATTCAAGGAAGAAGGATTGTCATCATTTTGATGCAAACCTCGGCCATTAAACTGCTGGGGTCTGAAGCACATGTGTGCTTGTGTGTTTTAATGGAAATCTTTTTTTTTTTTCAAATACACAGTCACACTCTACCAAATTCCCACTGGAGCTATAATGCAGCCCTTGAGTTAAAGCCACTTGTGTGTTGAAATGGCAGCAGCATTAAACCAGGAGATTGAAGACAGGGAAAATAAGAATAGCTTCTTCTCCAGGGGCCTCCTTGGCCCTGCTAAACGAATAGTGCTGGGGGAGGGGGGAGGGCATCAGTCTCTGGGGCAAATCCTACCGCAATTTCAGTTTCCTTTCCCCAAAGGCTGCCCAATAGGCAGCAGTGTGGCGCCTTGTCTGTGTTGATCACACCATGCGTCTGATGCAATCTTGGCTCTCGCCTGCATCTCCTGCCCTCTCTTGGGACCAATTTGCTTGCATCCAGCCAGAGAGCTCTGCTTTGTTTAGATAAGCAGGTGCATTTGTTCATCAGCCACTGATAACTAGATCCAGGGTTGCCAGGTCAGGACTATCCCAGGACCTGAGATTTCAGGGCCAAAACCTGAGACCTAGGGTTGACCCCTTGTGAAGTCACAGAGGACCCCTGGTGATGTTACAAGAGAAAGCTCCTGGTGATGTCATTAAGCACAATGCATTAAGCATCAGCCTGATGACTATCCCATTCAATTTTTTAAAAAAAACAAGAACCAAGTCTAGCAAAGGAGGAAAATTCACAAACACGCACATTGATAAAAGGCAGCACTCTCACCCTGAGATTCCTCCCTCTCACCCTAAGGACCAAATAAGACACTGCAAGCACAGAGATCTGGGAATCCTGCCTGGGTTTGAAGTGAAATGGAATGAAATGATCCTTCAGCCCCCAAATTTCTAGCATTGCAATAACTTAAAAATTCAGTTGGCCTTAGAAATAGAATTTAGGCAACCAAAATGAAGGGAATACAAAAACAGCAAATGTAAGAGTTCTAGATATGAACAGGTTTCGGTGTCTCACTCTCAGCAATGCTAGAAATTTGAAGCAAAATTTTGGGGCGAGAGCAAAATGAGGGGGCATGTCCTCATTTTGTTCCCCTCACCCCATAACTAAGGAGATTTTCAGACACAGAAAAATCGTCCCTTGCCGCGCGAGCAGCCTCCCGAAACTGCTGCGCGGCAAGGGTATTTTTCGGACGACGCTGTGCCTCTTGCGAAGCCGTCCGTGTCACTTCCGTGAAGCTTGGGACGGCTCCGCGCCATATTTCAATCACGGAGGCTGCCCGTGCTTGAAATATGGCGCGGAGCCGTCCCAAGCTTCACGGAAGTGACACGGACGGCTTCGCAAGAGGCACAGCGTAGTCCGAAAAATACCCTTGCCGCGCAGCAGTTTCGGGAGGCTGCTCGCGCGGCAAGGGACGATTTTTCCGTGTCTGAAAATCTCCTAAATCCCTATGGAAGCCAGTAGGCCATCCTTCCCTCCTGGTGAAGATGACTTTCCCCACAACTGTTACCCCCTGCTCAGAAACAAAAAAACACTGACCTACAAGTGGTGTAGCACACCTTTACAGCAGTGCAAATGTCACCTGAACCCAGACAGGCAGCGTGTGAATCAGCATGCAGAGCACAATTCTGGGGGCCTGTCTGGGTTCAGGAGACATAAGAGACCAACAGAACTCCAAAAATTCAGATGAAAGCTTGAGAGCAAGTGTATATTTCCTTTCTGAGACAAACAGGGTGAGAATGGTATCTCCAAATCTAGGAAACACATTCAGGGGTTGCCATGTTGGCCTGGTAGGAAAACAAATTCACTTTTTTTTTTTTATTTGGAGTGAGAATGGGTCAACAATTGTTCAAGTTTATTTCATTTCTGGTAGACTTTGGAAATCAGGCCTCTAGTCCATTGGGCCCAGCACTCCTCTCAACATTCCCTGTGGATCCTGAAGTTGAAGGCAATCATCGTCACTTCCAATTGGGCGGGGGAAGCAAATTTGTGACTGGGGAAGTTCAAATGCATCTGATTTACCTGACAAAGTGGGTTGTGTCTAATGCATCAACTGAATCTCAGGCAGTAGAGCGTCATCCCAAACGTTCCTGCTAAAACAGACCAAATAGTTAGTCTTAAAGCGCTGCAAGGCTCTTTGTACTTTTTTGTACTGAAACAGATCTTTACAAGGGAGGGGGGGACCCAGGTATGGCTCAAAAAAATAAATAAATAACAGAATGAGCCCTGTTCAGGTCTTTTCCCTCCTAGTATCAAAAATTACAAAAACATGCACGCACAACGCACACACACACACACACCTAGAGGATGTGCATAAACTCCTTTTGACCCTTGCCAAACTTTCTCTGGTTGACACACATATGGCCAACATGTGTCCGTACCTCTGGACATTCCAGGGGCAGTGAGCTGACCTCCCTCTGCTTCCCCAGAAACTTACAAAGCTCACGCCAACCTCTTTTATTCCCTTATTTAGACTTTTTAACACGTTGCCTGAGCTCCAGCAGGCCCAGCTCAAGCCAAAAATACTTGAAAGCATCACTGAAGCCATGCTTTAAATGAGTACAAACTGCAGGCAGGGCTCATAAGTGGAGCGTGTCCAGAAAATTCAAGCAAGCTGGAAAGAGGAGGAAGAGGAGGTTCCCCCCACCAAGTCTCCCAGGCGCGGATGACTCAGGCAGACCTTTCTGCCTTCATTGAGTCTCCCGGCCAAAACCAATGTTTACCTGTCGACATAATGAGAGTTCTTTCCTCTCTGCAGCACGGAGGCAATTAAAATAGACCACGCTGCTGTGGAAGAGGGGGAGAAAGGCTGCCGGTATCATTTGCAGTCAGTGTTTTACAAGACAGGCGGCCCATCTATAGCCAAAAAAGCTGGGATGATGTTTGGAGGGAGAGGTGGAGTCAATGGGGAAAGGGGGAACTCTTTGCATCTCATGTGGCTGTAGGGCTAGGATGCCACAAAGGAAGGGGAAATCATTGTCTTATCCCATCGCTGCCACCACTCATGGCAACCGTCTTCTGATGATCCAAACTGCTGCCACTATAGAGACCCCTGCACCTAACCCGATCAATAACTTAATCCCAATATAGTGACACCTCCACCCCAAGGCGTGTGTGTATGCATACAAAATAATCTATGGAACAAAAGAAGACAATGAAACTATTCACAGTCGCTCACTGTTCAAATGCACAAGGTTAAAATACTGTGAGCCCTCCTAATCCATGGGTTCAACCACCCTTGAATCATCGTATCCCATACCTAAAATGGCAGCAATATGCACGCAGATGCGCTCATGAGTCTGTGTGCACATTGCTACCATTTAATAACATTGGACTTGACCATCTGCATTTCTTGCCAAACATTCACCCAATCACCATTCGCCACCAACATTCAGTGCTCTTGCCCCCTCCCAAATTGGCCATTTACCTTAATATCTCTTATATACATACAACTGAATAGTTCACCTTATTTTCTATAATATAAATGCAATGTAGATACAAAAATCCGGAACATCCTTGTTGCAAAAGACACATGGTTAGTTCTGTGTGAGTCTCCTGTTTATTTGTCACCATGTGCTGCTTGGTATGCATAAAGACAATTTTGAGGGTGTAAATCCTGAATGAGATGCAATAGTAACTCTGGTGAGGGGTAAATCTCCACTGACACCCAGAACCTGTTGCCCAGGGGAGTTGGCTCCTTCATTCCAGTGTGCAAGGGCAGTGCCAGAGACTTCAGGGTACACCTCTATCTTATTTATTTATTGGATTTATATCCTGCCTTCCTCCCACATCTGTCTTGATGTGCTACAATGTGTGCCTGAGTGCACCCAGGAAATAAGAGCACCTGTTGTCCTACCCACCTATGCAATGGTGGAAGTTTTGCAAAGACAGATGGGTGGTAGCTGGGTGCATTCCTCTAGCAGGAGGAGTTAAACAGGACAGCCAGCTTGGCAGAATCCTACAAGCAGACTCCTGTAATACAGTAGGACCCCTGTATCCACTGGGGATTGGATTTGGGGAGGGGCATGGATACCGAAAACCATAGATAATAGTGAATGCCATTGAAAATAATGGGACTTCTGGTTTAAAATACCATAGAGATGCCTTGGAGGACTAGAAAATGGCTAGAGAGAACACATTTTCTAGGAAGAATCTATGGTAGGTATGCTGGTTTGTGTCCTGTGGATAATTGAATCAGTGGATACAGGGGGCCTACTGTACACCAAAAACCCTTTCAAAATTTGTTAAATTCTATACCAACCTATTGCGAACAAACAAAATAAATTAAAGCAAAAACATCACAGAAATCCACAGGCAAGAGGGGACATTGAACAGGAAAAGGCTGTTGTTCAGGGCAGAGTTCTTGCTCTATAGGCAGAATATCTTGAGCAGAGCTTGGAAAAGTTGCCTTTTTGAACTACAATTCTCAGAAGCTCACAGAAGTCCAAAAAAGTAAGTTTTCCAAGCTCTAGTCCTGGGCTCAATCCCTGCTGGAAACAGACTTGGGTGATTTGTGTAAAGAAAGACATTGGGGTTGGGATGCCTGTCAGACAGCATAAACCACATTGGTCCGGATGGCCCAATGGTCTGAGCTGGTCTGAGGGAGCTTTGTGTGTCCTCATGGACAAACCTGCCTGTACTCCCTCCTAAGTCACCCCTGTTACCCCAGTACAGCCTTATATACAAGAGTATAGCTCAGAAATGCTGCACACACAGGGCAATAGCTATAGTATTCTCTCCCCGTCAGTGAAATTTTCCTTCAGTCCCCAAATTTATCACCTTACAGTAACTTAAAACTGGAGTTGAACATTTGGAAACAGGGTTTAGGCCTTCAAAGAAAAGAGACAAGCAAAGCAACCCAGGGGGAGGCAAACATAATGCTTCTAGGTGTCAGTGATTTTCAGCATCTCACTCTCTGTAATTCTAGCAATTGGGAGGCTGAAGGTAAATTTCATTGGGCAGCAGAATTCTTATTTGGAGAGGCAATGCCTTCCCCATAGCTACACCCCCACACATCCAACAAGGCAAGAAACCAGCTTGGCACAGCTACCCACCACCCCATGTGAACTCCTGTGGTGGCAACTAGACTGAGGCAGCTCAGGGGAGACAGGAGCTTCCCCACAGCAAAGCCTGCCTTTCTAGCTGGAGCTTTCTCATCAAAGCCTGCCCAGCCAAAGCCACTAATGTGCCGGAAATAAACAGAGTCCAAAACAATCGCTGGATTTGTGTTCCATACATGCACCAGTTGCCATAGGGACATTCATCCAGGGGGAAAGGAGGCAGATGTCTGACAGCACCAGCAAGAAGATGTCTCAGAGAACATGACCGGTCAGGTACCCCCAGGTCACACAGTCACATTGCTGGGGAGGAGAGGTCAGGAGGGTCAGAAATCGGCTGAGATGTAGATCTTCGTGTATTTCATTTCTTGCAAGCAACCAAGGAAAAAATGTCTATAGTTTTCTTCCTCCTGGATGAGATGATGAGAGGCTTTGTGGATTTAAGACGGATGATTTTTCACATTTTGGGACTTTCCAGGTGAAAAATTCACAAAGTAACTTCTCTCACTATGTTTTCATAGACAATAACAGACAATGGTCTGTGTGATATATGATCTTTCATATACCAGAACATTGCTTGCACACATGCAATAGCACTGCATATGAAACTCTACTCAGGCACAACTCCACTTTGACAACCTTGAAAACTGGAGACTCCCAGGACAACCCTTTCCTTGGTGAAAAAAAGGGGTGCCTTACCTTTTCCAAAAGCCCCCAGACATGGTAACTCAGGAGCCCCATGTGCTGTTCAACATTTTAAAATAAAACCCATGTTTGAGAACCAGAAGTGGATCCCTACTCACTTCTAGTTTGGTTTGGTCTTTCAATTTTTCAGCAGTCTAAATGGATACTGGCAGAGCAGACAATGATCCTCTCCACAGCTCATCACAGTTGCCTACTCTTTCTTTCATCTCAGGTATTACAGTACTGACCCACACATCCTGTATACATAGGCTGTGCAGTAGCTATGGGATCCTAAGCCAGACTTATGATCTTGTAACTTTTGGAACTCATGTTTACAGCTGATAACAAACAAATGTTGATAACATACAAACAAGCTGGAAAGTGTCCAAAGGAAGGAGGAATGGTGGGAGGTCTGGAAGCCATGCTTTATGAGGAGTGGCTTAGGGAGCAGGGCATGTTTAGCCTGGAGAAGAGAAGGTTGAGAGGGGGTATGGTAGCCATGTTTAAATATCTGAAGGGATTTCATACTGAGGATGGAGCAAGCTTGTTTTCTGCTGCTCCAGAGACTAGGACATGGAGCCAATTGAAAACCTGTTCAAACAACAGGAAAAGAGATTCCACCTAAACATTAGGAAGAACTTCCTGACAGTAAGAGCTGTTCAGAAGTGGAAAGTCTCCTTCTTTGGAGGTTTTTAAACAGAGGCTGGGTGGCCATCTGTCATGAATGCTTTTATTGTATATTCATGCAGGGCAGAATGGGGTTGGACTAGATGGCCCATGCAGTCTCTTCCAGTTCTATGAATCTATGAAATGTGATCCCAAAAACCTACCTGTCGGCCAGGGAACCTGTCACCTGTCACCCATCTGGTTGGGGGGGCAACATTGTGAGACTTAGCACAGCATCAGCATCATTATGTCATCATCATCATCATCATCATCATGAAATCTGGCAATGCAGGATCTTGGCCATGGATAGATAGATACCTGCCAATTCATTATATCATTAAATGCCAAAGTTAGAATCATCCATGTTGTAGTATTTCTGAATTTTATCTATGGGTGTGAAAGCTGTATACTGAAGAAAGCTGACAGGAAGAGAATTAATTCATCTCAGATCTGGTGCTGAAGGAGAGTTGTATGGATACCATGGAATGCTTAAAAGGCACACAAGTGTATCCGAGAGCCAATCAACCCTCCTTAAAAGCCAAGACTGAGGCTATTGTACTTTGGATACACCAAGAGAAGCCATAATTAATGAGGGGGAAAATAACTCTCAGCAGAATGGAAGGTCATAGGAAAAGAGGAAGGCCACATCAGAGGTGAATCAGTTCAGGAAAAGAAACCATAGCGGCTCTGAGCTTACAAGAACTGACCTGGGCAGCTGAAGACCAGAGTTTTGGGGGGGTCTCTTCTTCATTGGGTCACAGTAGACTGAAGCTGATTTGCAGTGCATCCACTGCAGGGGGTTGGACTGGATGGTCTCTTCCAACTCTACATTTCTATGCTTCTATGATTCACACTACACAAATAATCCAGTTTGAAACTGGATTATTTGCCATGGCTCCTTCCTATGGAATCCTGGGATTTGTAGTCTGGTGAGGCACCAGCACTCTTTGGCACAGAAGGCTAAAGACCTTGTAAAACTGCAGATCCCAGGATTCCATAGGAAGGAGCCATGGCAAATAATCCAAATAATTCAAACTGGATTATTTGTGTAGTGTGGATTAGGCCCTGACAGCAAACAACAAGAACAACAACCTGCTAATGCAGGATGATATTTCCTGCATCTGATGAAAAAGACTCTAGGCTACAAAGCTTATGCCCTAATAGATTTGTTGTTGTTTCTGGGACAAGGTAGCCTTGTGTGTTCATATGTACCACTGATGTTGAGCTCTCTTGTTTCTAAGACATTTTATTATCTCAGCCACATGAGATGGGGAAAACTACCCACTGAAGCCACATGGACACAAAGCTCTTGAGCAGAATTCTTCAGTAGGTTCATCTCAAGGAACAAACTTCCACAGCCTCGCTCCTTTGTTTTGACTGAGGTTTTGTTTAGGTTTTTTCAATTTCTTTTTTTAATTCTTGGCAAGAAGTACATATCTTCTGTGCCTAGACCTAAATATTTTTTAAAAGTCTTGCTTCAGTAAACACCAAAAGAGATCCAGAGGACCAGCTCAGACTCTGCACTTATGCATATAATAAAACAGATCTGAGCTGATGTTCTCCAGGCCTGGTTTGTTCTTTTTAAATTGTCTGAAATGTTTAGCTCTCGGTCTTTCATTCTAGTGAGAGAAGGGAACACCTCAAATTCTGTCCTTTCCATGTCTTAAACCCCCTGGTGCAAGAGGGGGAAACCTCACATATTGATCAAGTCATTCCATGGAGAAAAAGCTGCTGAGTTACCCATGAAATTCAATCTAATGTTCCTATTAGGGGAGCCAACCAAAAGAAGTGATGCCGTTACTCTCTGCTCAGCATTGTCAAAAAAAGCTTGTGAGCTCCGAACAAGATGGAGACCATCCTGACTTTACAGATGGAATTTACATTCACTAGGAATGCAATTATTTGCCAATTTGCTGCTCCAAAGAAGCAATGAGTAATTTTAACAACTTTCTTTCCATTGTGGGAAAGTCTTTGGAACTCTGCAATGTTTGAAGACTGTTTGCAATTATACTGCACAAAATTCACACATAAAACACTTTCTTTACAAGATATTGCTGTGCAGAAAATGCTGCTTCTTGCACAGAAAATGTTGTTACTGGGGACTTTTTCTGTGTAAAATTCATACTTCTGAATCAGAAATAGCATTTATGTGGAGGTAAGCATTTTCTAAACAGAAAATAATATTTCCACACAGAAAATACTCCTCCCTGTGCAGAAAATGCAATTTTGTGTGCAAAACTGTCATGTGTAAATTTTGCATATAAGTTGTCCCCAACTACGACATTTTCTGTGCAAAACAACCACTTCCAAATTTTGTGTAGAATAAGTTGTGGGCTGCAACGATTCACGTCAATCCAGGATTCTTCTCACTGGGGTTTCTCAACACTCACAAAACACCTTTTTGGTAGTTTTTAAAACTATTCTGCCCATCCTTAGTATGCACAAAAATGGAGGACCAAAACATCCTTTCCTTTGTCCGCATAGTCACAACTCTGGTTACAACCATCACTAGCAAGCCACTTGATTGAGCAATGAAGGTGAAGTGTGTGTGTGTGAGAGAGAGAGAGTGAGTGATCATTCAGTGGTGACCAGTGGTTCCCATGCCAATGAGGCAGTGAATACAGCCCAGGTTTTGAATAGATTTAAAAAAGCTCTCTATGGTACTGAATGAAAAGATCACTCCTTAGATCTGCTCAGAATAAAGCCTGGAGGAGACTGACTGCCCTACTGACGTCAGAGCCAGCATCCACCACTGCCACCTCCACTTCACTTTGCCAGCTTCATTTTTCTGGTGCCATCTTTTCTATGACTTTATGGAAACAGCTAACTAGCAGCAGTATCAATGAACCCTGAAAAAAAAAAAAGAAAGCTAGAAGAGCAAAGCGGTGGCATTTGTTAATAAAAGTCTGCCTCGGGTCTCCCTCTTGTGCCTGCAGAGAAACTGAGGCAGCTAGGGGGTGGAAAAGAAGGTTGGCATCTTTTGTTCCACCTCTCTTAATCACTTCCTGCTGGTGGTTAAAAAATGACACCCCATTTTTCTTTGTTAGTTTGAGCCTTCCCAGTGAAACATGTCAAAACTTTTTATTGAATGAACGACCAAACCAACTGGGAAGGTAAAGCAGTTGCATGACCTCCATTCACCAGTGATGACAGCCCTTCCTCTTCTCCACTCTTGTGCTTCCCAGTTTCCTCTCTGCTCTCCCAAAGTGCCTCTCATTTTTGCAAAGCATGTCTTCTCACGGTTGTTCTCCTTGGCAAAGCTTAGATCTTGGCAGGTCACTGGGTCAGCTTCAGTTTTTTTAAACCCAAGGTAGCTTTGAAGGTGGTCTCAGAGAAAGAGTTGGGGATCACAAGGGGTTCGTGGGCCATACTTTGCCCACTTCTGATCTACACAGATGGCTAGATCAACAGGCAAATTGACAGAACTCATCAGCCTAGGGTGGCATTTTTGTTAGCCAGTCAGAACTGCAGGACTGCATCCACATTTCTCCTTGGGGACCTTATGGTGACTTTGATTTTCTGTAATTCTTCTCTAGGGAATAGCTACCATGGGACTCCAACAAGGACCTCATAGCTCTAGGGCAGTTGCCCTGTGATAGTAGCCATTACACATGACTGGAGAAGACAGGGCCAAGAGAGCATCGTTCTTCCTAACCTGCAATAACAGTCAAGATATATATTTAAAATGGCATTACTCACAATCTTAAGAACAAAAAAATGAGAAGAGGATAAATTGGGGAGGGGATGGCAGCTTTACTTAAGGAGTTCATTTTGCTCCCAGTCTTTGCTTTCACATCCATTTCACTCTTTCTTACTTGCCTCTCATTTATAGATCACAGAGAGTCTGCCTGTCTTAGTTTAAGCCAGAAATAATTGTGCAGCTTCAGACTGTGTTCTTACTGTCTTGCACAATCCTCTTTCCCTCTTTCATGTAATATATTTGGCTTATTGAAGGAATTCAGGAGATAAACAGATACAGCTATGGAGATATATGGTCCTTGTATTTAGACACAGGTGGGCTGGAAGGGTTTTTTCCCCCTGCTTTCCAACAGACACACATGAAATGGTGAAAGGTCTGAAAACGATGCCTTATGAGGAAAGACTTAGGGAGCTGGGTATGTTTAGCCTGGAAAAAAGACGGTTAAGAGGTGATATGATAGCCCTGTTTAAGTATTTGAAGGGGTGTCACGTTGAGGATGGAGCAAGCTTGTTTTCTGCTGCTTCAGAGATTGGAACATGGAGCAATGGATGCAAGCTCCAGGAACAGAGATTCCACCTCAACATGAGGAGGAACTTTTTGACAGTCAGAGCTGTTCGGCAGTGGAACGCACTCCCTCGGAGCGTGGTGGGGTCTCCTTCCTTGGAGCTCTTTAAACAGAGGCTGGATTGCCATCTGTCAGGGATGCTGTGATCGTGATTTCCTGCGTGGCAGGGGGTTGGACTGGATGGCCCTCATGGTCTCTTCCAACTCTGCAATTCTATGATTCTATGATTTCCCAGGGACATTCCAGGTCCAGAAAGTTGTCACTAGCTTAGAATGTCATTGAAGTACTGGTCTTTCAGGAAGCAGATGATCTCCCAAGAGCCACTTTGTACCTTAGCTAGAGTCCCTGGACAAGGATAAGATGGTTTATAAATTAAATAAATAATTGGTGGACAGGTAGTCTAGTGAGGCACCAACACTCTTTGGCAGAGAAGGCTAGAGATGCTGTAAAACAACAGATCCCAGGATTCCATAGGAAGGATCCATGGCAAATAATCCAGTTTCAAACTGGATTATTTGTGTAGTGTGGATTAGGCCCCAAATATAAGCAGCAGTGTGGGCCTAGTAATCAGAGGTCAGAAAACAGCTCATCACTGCCCCCATGAGATAAACTGCATCACTGCAGCTCTTCAGTGGTCAAGAACAGCTGGCCACTAGCCGCTGGCTGCTGGTGACTGCCCCTTGTGGTGTGCAGCATCTCTACAGCTTCTTGTGCAAGAACCTTCTAGAGCTGGGGTGAGGAAAGTGTGGTCTGTGGGTTATGTGCAGCTCCATAATCCAGTGGTTTGCACCAAGCCCCCCCCCCAGGTTTTCCCAAACCTCAGTCTTGAACCAAAACTGAGCCCTAAACAGTGACTGGAAGTGAGGCAACACCAATTCTGGCACACTGGAACATCTGGGTGTGGTCTATGGGGGGAGTTCCAGAAAGAATTTAACCCCCCCACACACACCCCATAGTTACCCACCCTTACACCAATGGTTGCCTCCACCCAGTCTGGCCATTGCTTCCTATACCCACCCACATTTCACAGATGAAAACCAGGACACATGTGGCAAAGCAACATCAGAGTGTGGTCAAGATGGAAAAAGTTATTAATGAAGAACAACAGACAAAAGGAACAAAAGACAAAGGCTGCAGCAGTTTGCTTTTTCCTGGCCCTACTGGAATGGCAAGATTTCACTCCCTACTCGCTCCTTCCCCTGCTGAGTTGAGTGCAAACTATTTTTGCATTTTGAACTCAGTTTGCAGCAACATAAGTAAGCTGAAGCAAAAGGGGAAAGTGAGAGGAAGAGAGGGAAACTGGAACATTATAAAAGCAGTTGGAAAAGAGGGAAGGCAGAGAGTTAATTGGCTCTGTCCCTGCCAAATTGAGAGAGCTAGAAGGTAAGGATTCCTCTGTAGGAGAAAGGAGGGTGAGAGGGATTCCTGTTTCAGTGGAACGTTGTTTCGGCAACAAGATCTCCTCAATGCTGGCATGGCTCTGTTTTTCCTTCGGAAGTCCTGGTTTGCCCTCTGCACCCGATACCTCTTCTGCAAGGACTCCTGGCTGTTGGATCACTCTTGGCTGCTTCCCATGGCCTAGCCCTGGCACCAAACAATGAACAGGGCCTTACAAAACACATTTTGCTATGCAGAAAGACATTACTGAGAAGCCAGATTTCTCTGCCGAAGTCCTTGAGGAACGAGGGAAAATAGTTGGGTCACAAGTGAGTTGAACTTCACAGAGTCTGGCCTTTATTTTGGTCAATACCTATGAATTGCAGACTAACTAGATTTTTTAAATGGCAAGAGTCTATTGAGTTTTATACCCTCGGGGAGCAAAAAGTTACACTTCCCCCAATCTATCAAGTTTAATTCATCTGAGAAGAATCCCCTTGTAGTTCCCTGTTTAAGATTCTACTTTGTGGTTTGGTACAAATGATTTGTTTCATTAAAGGTAGTAAATCAACAGCTTGAGCAGAAATGGAAAAACAGAAACAGGATCTTCTGGGGCTTGATATGTCATTTCTGACTGTTTCATGTGGTGGGGGGATTGAAGAAACAGAACAGAGAGTGGGCAAAGTACATCCTACAGGTTGCATGTGGCTCCTGGACCCCAGTTTTCTGGCCCTGAAGCTTCTCTGCCAGTCCACCAACACCCACTCCATTTTTTAAAAAAAGTCATGATTTATAGGCATTACCCCTGAAAAAATACATGGATACCCCCCCCAATGTACTAAAACAACTCCAGTCCCACACAAACATCCCTCAAAAGATCCTAGCACCTGCAATACCTCCATTTTAATCAGAGGCCTTCTCAAAATGGTTACAGGAAGTGATGTAACATTACCCTTGGTCGCCATTTTGGGAAGGACTCCACTAAAGATGTTTGAGAGCAACATCAGGGTGTGTGTGATCCATGGAGGGTGCTAGAACAGGGAACTGGCACTTGAGTCCTGTACATTGCCCATCCCTGAAATAGATTATCTATTTTTGACAGATGCTCTCTCACTATGGACGGTCAATAGTCAAGACAGAAGCAATACTCATCATCCTTTGTTTCCTGGCTGGGGAGAAAAGGGGGTTTCCAGCAACATAAGAACCCCCTTTAGTAAAAATAACAGAGCAGCAGGACTTTTACACCACTTTCTCCTTAAATTCACACATCTCAAAATGTTCTGCAGAGCTATTCTGCACAGAAATACTCATGGTATTATTTTTTTCTGTGCAAAAAAACCCAACATGTTTCTTGAACAGAACACACACACATTTCTGCATGGAATATTTCCCTGGAACACTTTGGGATGTAAAGATTGTTGGGAATTCAACAACACTCCACATTTAAAGAGTTACATGTGCCACAGACTCATACAGTCAAAGAATCATAGAGTTGGAAGAGACCACAAAGACCATCCAGTCCACCCCCTTGTGTGCAGATGCCCCACCTCCCTGGGACCATGTGCTCAGGTAGAGATCCTGGGCTTACAGATGAAAGGACAATAGAAGATTAGCAAGCAAGCAAGCAAGCCTTCACCCAGGTCACCTACACCAAAAAACCTTAGCCCAACAGACCCACAACCTTAACCCCACAAACTCTCCCAAAGGACTCTCCTGGTTTGGAGAGGTTTAAACCAACAGACACAAGATCACCTTATGCTGGCTTTTGTACCACACCGACACAAAACACCCCTGTCAGCCTCACCTGTTAGCTAAGCTCTGTTTGGTGAGCTCCAGGGACTGAGGCTGCAGCTATATAGAGAGCTAATGTGCAACCGGACTTGTTTATCTTGGATTGGCCTTTTTAGTCATCAGCGTGCTTGCAGAAAGCGAGGGATGAGTCCTTCCTGAATCTTCATTTGTGAAGAAAAGCCAGAGAGAGAGGGGGTTGCTAGCAAGCAAGGCTTCATCCAGCTCACACACACCAAGCAGCCTCATCCCAACAGACCCACAGCCTTGACTCAACTCTCTGTGAGGACGTTCCAGGTTTGGGGAGGTTTCCCCCAAAAGACACAAGCTCACCTTATGCTGTGTCTTCCACCACACAAAACACCCCTGTTCACATCTCCAGTTCACTGGCCTCCAGAGACTGGGGTCCCGTCTACACAATTTAAATAATACGTACGGCGTGCGGAAGTTTGCACTTCGGTACAAATGGCCGTTCGGATGCACACGAATGCAAAAGAGGGGGGGCGATTTTCCACCCTGAAATACGCACACGCGGCATTCGGGAGGGAAAGCTGATCACGAAGAGAAATCTGTACGCCGTTTGGGTGGCTTACGGGTGGGTACGATCCGTTCGCACACATACGAACAGGCAGGGTAATCTGATTGGCTGGCTGAGTAGAGGGGGCGGGGCTAGCATGGAGGGGAATTGGGAGCGGCTGCCGTGTTGGTTTCCCAGCTAGCGAGCGTCCGGTAAGTCCGTGAATTTATATGTTTATTTATTTTTATTTTATATTGTAAATACGGAAAACCAACTGTCCGCAAACCAGGAACCTCTAAAAAAAAAAAAAAAGTGGCGGGAGATTTAAAACTGCCGCTTGGCTTGCTCGCTCCAGCCAGCTTCGGGAAGAGGGAGTCATACGGAGCTTAGGGGGCTTAAAAATCGTATAGCCGGTTCGTATGCATACGAATGACAGGCTGTTCGTATTTTTTGCCCCCCATACGGATTTTTTTATGATCGTATAGCTGCACCCTGGGGCTGAAGCTATAGAGAGAGCTAGCTTCTCCCTCAACCAATGGCTGCTACCTCCTTCCTCCAACTAGTCTCTGACTCACTCCCTCTCACAGATGAGGCTATGTGTTTTAGAGAGAGCTGCAGTGATAGGGTTAAGGAGTGTTTCAGTGTCCTAAAACGTCTTCATGTTTTATCCACCGATCCTAAACTCTCTTAGGTCACTGACGCACTGCATAAATAATGCAGTTTGACACCACTTTAACTGTCATGGCTCAATGCTATGGAATTCTGGGATTTTTAGGGCTATAGAGTTAAGCTGTAGGTGGTCTCTCTAGGCATTGGAAAGTCCTCCAGTACAACTCTATGGTCAACTTCTGCCAGAAGTTGACCATAGAGTTGTGCTAGATGCCTAGAAAGGCATCCTCTCTGAGCATTTTTTAGGTCCTCCAGTGCAATTCTGTGGTATTCTGTGGCGCTTCATGGATACAGTGGGGAGATATTTACACATTACTAGATAGATTTGGACAACAGTAACACCTCAGGGGCCCAAACCACATCTGGCATCTGTGAACATCTTTCTCCAGCATTGCAAAAGACTTCAGCACCTTTTTTCATGTAATGAATACTAATCAACCTTCATTTTTGAGGCTAATAGCTTGCCTGTCAGGGTTTGTTACCCATTCCCTGTTTTCTAACTCTCTCGCACCAGAGATTCACTCTTGCTGCTGCTGTTGTTGCTCCTGCTGTGTTGACAAGACATTAAACTTGTCACTGAATTTTTCTTTCTTTCTTTCTTTTTGAGAAAAGGAATCACAATGGAGTTGGTGATGGTGCAGAGAGAGATACATCTCCTCCTGTGAACATGGAGCGCTCATTTCTAAGATTACATAATAAGAGGTTATGGTTTGTAATTAAAACTAATAGGTTAATGAGGAATACTTAGATTACAGTCACACCAAAAACAGCCACTGTCATCCATGACAGTGAAGCAAAGTCAGGCATCTAAATGATGTCTGAACAGCAAGATCAGTTACGGCAGCCCCTCCCAGCTTAACACCTTCCAAATGTGTTAGACTACAACCTCAGCATTGGCTGTGATGTCTGGGAATGATGGGAATTGGAGTCTAATGCAGTTGGGGGTCCAGCTTGGAAGAGGGGAGTTCCTGGACTGGTGATCAATCATCAGGATATGGGGGGGGGGTGTTGCCAAGGAAAGCTTTATGCCACATTTATTTCTCAATTAGACTACTGCGTCACTAGTCCTGAACCAAATTGTCTGGCTTCCAGTTTGTTTCGAAGCTCCATCCAAGATGGAGGATTCAATCTACAGCGGCTTGGGACCAAAATATCTGAAAATCTAGGTTGCATCCCTCCAAGTCATTTCTGACTAATGGCAGCTCTAAGGTGAACCTATCACAGGGTTTTCTCAGCAAGGTTTGTTCAGAGGGGGTTTGCCTTTGCCTTCTCCCAAAGTCCTAGTTCAACAGTCAGCCCATTCCTCCAGCTGGCTCTCCCTGGCAGGATTTAGTCGGAGGAGGTTTGCTGTTGCCTCCCTCTTAGGCTGAGAGAGAGGGTGACTTGCCCAAAGCCACCCCGTGGGCCTCCATGGGTGAGCAGAGATTCATACTCTAGCCTCCTGGAAATCCTAGTCCCACACTCTGTGGCGGAGCATAAAGTCCTGCCAGTGCACTCACTCTGATGGGCCAAGGGGTGAGGGCTGCTGCTGCTTCCCAAGCTATGCAATTGGAGAGCTCGTGGGTGCAGCTGCACACCCACCCACAGACTGGCCACAGAGGGTGGGCCTGGATGCTTTCCCAGGTAAGAATGAAAGCTGTTCCTTCTTCCCTATCTGTCCAATGTCACCTGGACCACTCGGTAGCCAGAGGGGTGAGGCTGCACCAGAGAGTCATTTGGTTGCTGTTGTTCAGTCAGGGAAAAGGCATCACGCAAGGGGGTAGTTTGTAACTCTTTGATGGCTCTCAAAGTACTTATAGCAGTCTAATTGGGGGATTGCACCAACATAAATGATCAAGAGGGTTCTGGTCTAGAACTTATTTATTTATAGCTCATCTGTCTCCCAATACAGGAGGCTTACAATAGAGCTCAGAGTCCATGTCCTTCCTTCTGTTTTATGGCAACCTCTTCCATCAGCAGCAGGGGTAGCCTACACAGGCAGCAGGGCAGTTCCTCCTGCTCAGGCTGCAGCATGCAGCAGAGTTTGGGAAAGTTACTTTGTTGGACTGCAGTTTCCCCAAGCAGCATGGTCACTAGGCTTGCCCATGAAGGGTAAGAAAGAGATGAAAGCAAGAATGGGTGGCTGAATGGTGCACCAAGACCTCTTAAAGTTGGTCTAGCTGCATGGAAGAGGCAGCCTCTGCATACCCTGCTTCAGGCAGCAAAGTGCCCTGGGTTGCACTGCTTAGATAAATGGTGCTTTTTGCAGTCTTTCCCTTTCTCATGCCAGTGCACTGTGTATCTACAGTGTGCAGTATGGTGTTCTGCACTTGTGGGGCAACATCTGACAAGTCCTCATCCCTATGGAGGTAGTACAACCCAAGCTTGTATATTTTCCTTCTTATTCCAGGAGACAGTAAGTGAGAGATGGAACTGTCCATCATGATTTTGCCCACTTTTTCATTTGTTGAGGCCTTAGCTCCTTCTGTCCCTGCATGTCCTGCTAGTGACTTGTTTTGTTAAAAGTCAGCATTAAAATTTCTGTGCTTCTCCATGCTGGTGGTGGCTGGTGGCTTTTTCTTGTGTCAGTGGGATGCTGAATCCACTCCTGGATTTAGTCTGAACGTTATAGGAGCTAGCCAAGATTCTGAAACCTATCAGCCTCCAGAATGTTCAGCACCTTGGACAACTCCTCTAAAGTATGGACTAAAACTCAGAATGGATTCACTGCCACACTGCTATGGAAGCCACCGCCTGCCACCATATGTGTCCTCTTATATGTGTGTTTTTATAGGCATTTTAGCCCAGTTTTTTCAAGGAGCTTTGCAATGCTTTTACTAAACTACACACACATATTCGTTGTCCTACAAAAATAATATACAAATGTACTTTGTGTACATTTCCTCCAATGTATACATTTTTGCTAATACTTTTTTGTTGGGACAGCTGCATTGAGAAATATGAATACTGAAGGATGACAATGTTTCAGTTCACAGTTGGATTTGAGAAGCACAATTTTGGTCAAATTGTATCAAAACAGGGACTGGACAAAATCCTCCTCTTTTTGCCAGCTTACTTCTGAGCAGACATGCAGAGAGCTAAGCAATGCTTTGTATCCTTGGTGGGAAAATGTTGGCATAAGGAAAGTTCCTTCTTTGGCAGGGCGGGGGAGCCAAAAGTAACTTTCTCTCCCCCCAAAAGTAACTTTTCAAAGGCTTGAAAACATGAATCTAACTCAGCTTGTTTGCTCTGCTTTTGATTCCACTTAGCATGTACCACGTAAGGTGAGTATGCAAAAGCTAAGAAAACAGAACATGGTGTGTGCGTGTGTGCATGCGTATGGACTATTTTTATCCCATTGAGAGAAGCTGAGCACTTGTTTTTGTCCAAACTCAGCAGAGAATGAATGCTTAGAGGAGGGGAAAGAGTCCATTATGTGGAGAGAAGCTGACTCTTTTCATGAAATAATTATTGTGTCTCTTTCTGCTTTGGAGGCATGGCTTATGTAAGCCTCACACATTGGGCGCAGCACATCAAGCGACAAAACAGTGCAAGATTGAGGGAGAGAGAGAATGAGAGAGAGAGATGCTGAGATCCAGTCACCCTGTCCTCAAGGATGCATCCTCACTAGGTTCCCATCTCAGCCAGCAAGATGATCCCACGGTTTGACCAGAGACCAAGGCTTCCTCCTTGCCTGCTGGTCTTTGGGAGATGCCCTTTTCCCCCTCTGAAGGCACAGACCATTACTATGCTGCCTGCAGCTTACAAATCAAAAGAAGCAGAAAGCAAAAGGAAGATGGAGAAAAAGGAAGACGCATAATCAACGATGGCTGGGATGGTGGAGAGACCGGGACAGATTGCTAATGTGCAGGAATGCCTAGTAACCACTTGCAGGAGACTGATGGGGGGCAGAGGCTCCAAGTTATTCCCCCCCCTTTAAATATACTCTCCCTCTCCTGCCCTTTAAAAGCAAACACTCTTTCCTATGCAGAGACAGAACTCTTTTGGAAATACTGCACATTTGTGGAGGCAAAGAGGTCCAAAGTCAGAAAATAATATGCTACACAGATATAATGATTTGTGTGTGGGGAGATCCATACAGTGAAAATACTCCCCATAAAATTCGAGTAGAGTATGATTTGTGTTAATGAGATACCACATCAATCCACAGTATTCGGAAAGAGGGGGGGGGGGCAAAATGCCAAGAAATTTGCAGGAAAAACCCTTGTAGCTTTTCCTGTATTTTTTAAAAAGCTCCACAGGGGATACCCATTTCCACTCATTGGGACAACTGATTTGCTTTGCTGTGCATTCCCAATAAGAGCAGAAGTGGAAAGCTGATTGGTCAGACATGTGAAGGGGGTGGAGCTTGCTAACAAGGCAAGTGCCCTGAAACCACCATGCTGGATTTTTGCTGTAGCGATTGTGCACTGAGGCAATGAAACAGCCTTTTTTACCTGTTCATTTAAGTGGAATATCACACTTCCACACTTTGGATATGCTTTTTTAAAAAAAAAAAAAATACAGTTCAGCAGTGGCAACTGGTAGCAATAAAATTGTGAGTAATTAACTTGTACCTGCCATCTTAATTTGCAGGCATGCCCATTTGAATAATGAACACTGATAGCTTCACATGCCTGCGATCTTGCCAAAAAATCATTGAGACAAACAAAAGCTGCTGTAAATTGGCATTAGTGCACATCAGTCCACATTTTATAGCCTGGTATAGACAAGCCCTGTGTGTGTGTGTGTGAGAGAGAGAGAGAGGGAAGCCATTAAGGTCCCTAACTATTGAAGTCCAGGATGGGAAAAATGCAACCCTCCAGATGTGGTTGGTCTGCAAGATCAATCAGCCTTGAGCAAGCATAGCCAGTGGTGAGGAATAACTTCCATTCCAGCAACATCTGCAGGGAAACAAGCTTGCTTCTCCATTTAATTTTAAAGCAGGAGTGGGCAAAGTGCATCCCACAAACCATGTGTGGCCCTTAGGACCTCAGAATGCATCCTCTCATGTTCCCCCAAAGCCCCCAGACTCCCACCAAAAATTTAAATCATGCTGATTTCCAGGTGATTTTTCACCCCTAAAGCAATCAAAACACCTAAAACTGTTCACAAATGCAGTAGCTCACTTCTCCCCTTCTGTTTTCTGACTTTCACTTTATTTAAAAAATGAAGTTATTATAGCCCTCTGATTCTCAACTCAAATTTTATACATCTTACTTGTGAGCAAGTACAAGCAAAACCCATCAGCATTAACTTTTCAATAAATTCACATAGGAACATTCTGTTCATGATGTGTGAAATTACACATTTGTTAACTTTCAGAGCTTCCTTGTGCTGACATAAAAGGCAAATGTTTTCATCAGGACTTCCTTCTGTCTGAGATGAAGGACAAGATGGTGCCTCCTCCTCCTCCTCCCTCATTTTACCTGGACAACCAGTTGAATTTTTTTTCAACAGTTGTGACAGGTGAGAGCATTCTCTGCCACACCCAAGGGCAGCAGACCAGTTCAGGGGATGGGTACAGGCAATGGGGAAAACTCTTCTCTGCCCTCCAACAGAAGCCAATAGTCATAGAATCATAGAGTTGGAAGAGACCCCAAGGGCCATCCAGTCCAACCCCATTCTGCCATGCAGGAATAAACAACAAAGCACACCCAACAGATGGCCATCCAGACTCTGCTTAAAAAACCTCCAACGAAGGAGACTCCACCACACTTAGAAGCAGCAGCAGATTCCACTGCCTAACAGCTCTTACTATCAGGAAGTTCTTCCTAACGCTTAGGTGGAATCTCATTTCCTGTAGTTTGAGCCCATTTTTAGTCAACGGGCTCAGACAGAAGAGAAAGGCAACTGCCATTGCTGCCTCCTAATATCTGCTACCTGAGGCATCTGCCTCACTCTCTCTAATTATAGGGCTGGCCCTGCTTTTCAATAAGCTCTATAGTAAATGGTGAAGCACAAAAATCAGTGTGTATAGAGCCATTGTACTGTCTATTCTCCTTTACGGGTCTGAAACATGGGTCATCTATCGCCAACACTTACGACTCCTCAGATGCTTTCATCAGCGCTGTCTACGCACAATCCTAAATATACACTGGACTGACTATGTGACGAATGTTTCTGTCCTTGACCAAGCAGGGATCACCAGCATTGAGGCCATGATATTGAGAACACAGCAGCGCTGGGCAGGGCACATTTCTAGGATGGAGGACCATCGCCTCCCAAAAATAGTACTCTACAGTGAACTTGCCACGGGTCAGTGTAAGAGGGGCGCTCCAAAAAAGCGATACAAGGACTCCCTGAAACAACATCTCAGTCTCAGCCAAACTGATCACCAACAGTGGTCTGCCCTGGCCTCACATCGGGAGGCATGGAGACGCACTATCCACAATGCTGCAGCCTTATTTGAGAACTCACGGAGAACAAGTCTCGAAGAGAAACGGCAACGCAGAAAGAATCACAACCCAGAAACATCACGCAAGGAGACCTTCTGCTCTGCTTTCTGCAACCGGACTTGTTTATCTCGGATTGGCCTTTTTGGTCATCAGCGCACTTGCAGAAAGCGTGGGATGAGTCCTTCCTGAATCTTCGTTTGCGAAGAACAGCCAGAGAGAGAGAGAGATAGTAAATGTGAGTTCAACCAGACACAACCCATTTGAAGCAGGACAGGTGATTCTCTTCATTAAAGTATGTAAGAAGACATCTGGGTCAGTCTCTTTCCCCCACCCACAGCAGCCAAGGACATGCCTCCAGTAAGGGTCACGAGCCCAGCATGGAAGCCACCTCCCACAGCAACTGGAATTCAGGAGCAGACTCCCGCTGAGTGTGGTGGTTCTCTCGAGGCATTCTTGCCAGCTGCCACTGATCAGCATCTGCTTCTCCATGAATCTGTCCATTATTATTCAGTTATCCTTCCATTATCCAGCTTAT
This sequence comes from Gambelia wislizenii, assembly GCA_030847615.1. NCBI lineage: Eukaryota > Metazoa > Chordata > Lepidosauria > Squamata > Crotaphytidae > Gambelia > Gambelia wislizenii. Next base: position 41,599,454 of record JAUMIR010000007.1, read on the forward strand.
TATAATCTGTCATAGCGCTCATTTAATTGATAGCTAGTTAATACTTACCTACTATTACCTATTATACAGGGGGGTTCTTTGTTAATAAATGCTATGATTATGATTTTTTTTAAAAAATCAATGAATTTTAAAGTGTATATTGATTGGATTTCATATGCATTGGTTCTATATGCTTTTTTAAAACTGGCATTATGTATTTAATTTGCTGTTATTCCCCACAGCTTTCATCAGTGCTGTATACGCACAATCCTAAATATACACTGGACTGACTATGTGACGAATGTTTCTGTCCTTGACCAAGCAGGGATCACCAGCATTGAGGCCATGATATTGAGAACACAGCAGCGCTGGGCAGGGCACATTTCTAGGATGGAGGACCATCGCCTCCCAAAAATAGTACTCTACAGTGAACTTGCCACGGGTCAGTGTAAGAGGGGCGCTCCAAAAAAGCGATACAAGGACTCCCTGAAACAACATCTCAGTCTCAGCCAAACTGATCACCAACAGTGGTCTGCCCTGGCCTCACATCGGGAGGCATGGAGACGCACTATCCACAATGCTGCAGCCTTATTTGAGAACTCACGGAGAACAAGTCTCGAAGAGAAACGGCAACGCAGAAAGAATCACAACCCAGAAACATCACGCAAGGAGACCTTCTGCTCTGCTTTCTGCAACCGGACTTGTTTATCTCGGATTGGCCTTTTTGGTCATCAGCGCACTTGCAGAAAGCGTGGGATGAGTCCTTCCTGAATCTTCGTTTGCGAAGAAAAGCCAGAGAGAGAGAGAGAGATTCCCCACGTCAATTCATAAGGACAAGTAAGTAAGAAATACATATTATGTTACTGTTACTGTTATTGTTTTCCCATCAAGTATGATATCCCCAGAGAACACTGGCTGGGATCTTCTTCACAACTTATGCTTGCATAACCAGATGTTTCACCAATTTAGGCTGCTGCCACACTGCAGAAATAATGCAGTTTGACACAGCTTTAACTATCATGGCTCCATCCTATGGAATCCTTGGGTTTGTAGTTTGTTGTGGCACTTGAGCTCTCTGACAGAGAAGGCTAAATAGTTCACAAAACTCCATGATGGGGAAAAGATGGGGTAAATTGCCTACCTAGACAAGCTTTAAGTCACTTTCCTAGATGACCAAAAGACAAAGCGGTCTATTCTTAATCTGTATCATCCTCTATGTGTTCATTTATAAATCTGTTTGGTCCCACTTCCTCACTGTGTGAAAATTAGCATCCACATTAGCATTTAAATGCACATTTCAAGTGTGTATTTTTTTAATGTACTTTCCCAGAAAGTATGACTTTCTAAAGGCAGTTTTACTCGAAACATCTTCAACGCCTCTTAATGAGTTTTTGAGCGGAGAATATCACAAGATGCAGAGAGGTACAAAACCCAAAGGATAACTGATTTGCCCAGTAATCTGGGCAGAACAGATGGGGTACCATCAGAAGTCCATTACTGAGTTAGCATGAGCTTTCTCGTTGACTCAATTTCCAGAGGAGAAGGAGGCATGTAAGTCTGTTGCAACAAGACCAACAGAGACTCTTGTGGCATCTTAGAGGCTACTAATTTCTGTTTAGCATGAGCTTTGGTGTCAATTTCACCAGATGCATTTGTGGCAAGGATCTGCAGTTCATGAAGTCTTATGCCAAATAAAACTTGCTAACCTTAGGTGCTATGAGACCGTCTTGTTTCTGCATGAGTCAGAAAGCTTCCGTCTTGCACAACTGGCCTTGAATATTATATGTCTGCGTGTGTGTGTGTGTGTTTACAGTGTATGAGCAGGCCAAGTGGAAGTTCAGTGTATAAAGTGAAGACAACTCTAAAGGCCGTTGGAGTAGGAAAAGAAAGATGGGGGAATTATTCCCCAGTGCTTTCTATAGTTTATATTAATCCAAGCATGAGGTAGGCTGATAGGTCTGGTCAGGTCCTTGGCTGTCCTCTCCTTGAACCTTCATGAAAAATTATCAGACAATGTGAATGTCTTGCCTGGATTCCTGACATTATATTATTCACTTCGGATGTTGTTGTTTTTCCAGGGGGAAAGATTGTACCATGTAGGAGAGACACTCTGCCTTTTCAGTACCTGTCTGGGTTGGGATGTGCAGATGCATCACTGTGATGACAGAGCTTGAGAAAAGTTATTTTTGTGGATTGCAGCTCCCAGAATTCCCCGGCCAGAATAGCCATGCTGAGTGGTGGATCCTGGAAACTGTAGTTCACAAAAAGTAATGTTTGCAAGCTCTGATTATGGACCAACAGCTTACAAGGCTTCAGGGAGAATGAGGAACTCCCAAGAAGGTTACAAGAAGGCAATAAATCTGAAAAGGAAGCCCACCACCACAAAGGGGTCCATGTGTACATGGGGAGAAAGAAATAACACACACTGAGCAAACAGTCCAGAAGGGTTGTCTATGGAAAAACAATCAGCCTGCTGTTGTACCTTTAACAATGGCAACAATAACAACAACAACAACAACAACAAAGATCTGCAGAAAAGAACCTGGAGATATAATCATGACCTATGGTGAACGTCAGCACATCAAATGGGTGATAAAAGTGAAGAAGCAGCAGCTGGCGAGACATTGGCAATCCTGATAATTGGCTGGGCATCCACCTTGCCCACAAATTCTTCAGAGCCCAGCGAGACAAGTTTCTCTCAAAGACAGGTTTCTGCATATGCCCTTCAGATGGTTTGGGAAGCTTCCCACTAAAAGCAGTGCCAGTAATTGACTACAGATTTAAAAGTGTTTTACTTAAAAGGGTGGGATGGCTCCAAATTTTAAGGAGAAAGAGAGAGACAGGAGGCAGTGGAGGAAGGGTCAGTATCAAGAAGGCTCAGAGGAGCAATAAACTGATCAAAAGCAATGGAAAAGTTGGAAGCCTGTTGCACTCCTCTTGCAGTCCAAGCCCTGAACTTGCTCAATAATACAGGGCAGGGGGGCACATCTAATTTATACCCTGATTTCCATGCCAAGTACTCAGGGTACAACACATGTTTTCTGCTGTCGCACAGTTTTATGCTCAGAAAAACCCTGTGAGCACAGTTAGGCAGAAGGAGAGGAGGATTTGAACTATATTAATAATAATAATAATAATAATAATAATATTTATTTATACCCCGCCCCTCTGTTAAAACAATCGGGGCGGCTTACAAAATTTAAAATACAATACAAATAAAATCCCTAAACACCCTCACTCCCACCCTCCCCCATAAAAAAACATTAAACAAATATAAATTAAAAACAACTAATCTAAAATCACATTTAAAACTATAAATACAATAAAATATAATAAATGGCCAGCAGGCTAGAAGAGGCCAGGATCCCCTGAGGCCGGGATCTAATTAGGAAAGGCCTGCCGAAAGAGATCCGTCTTTAGTGCTTTTTTAAAGCCACTCAGGCTTGTTATCTGACGGATCTCATTCGGCAGGTCATTCCACAATTTGGGGGCGATTACCGAAAAGGCCCTCTGGGAGGTTGCAGACAGCCTAGATTTTTGTGGCTGAAGCAAATTCCTCCCAGAGGACCGGAGTGCGCGGGGAGGATTGTATGGGAGGAGGCGGTTCCGGAGATAAGTTGGACCCAAGCCATTTAGGGCTTTAAAGGTAATAACCAACACCTTATACTGGGCCCGGAAACTGATTGGCAGCCAGTGGAGAGATTTTAGTACTGGAGTTATATGGTCTCTCCGAGATGTTCCTGAGACGACTCTGGCTGCCATATTTTGTACCAACTGAAGTTTCCGGACCAAGCATGAGGGCAGCCCCATGTAGAGCGCATTGCAGAAATCTATTATTATTATTATTATTATTATTATTTCTTATCCTCATATCCCCAAGGATTGAGGCAGGGTGTAACATGAATTATAATGCACTATAACTAAAACATAAAACCATGTAAACATATTCGTTAAAACACATAGGATTAAACCAACTATTACATTCCTCTGAGGCTGAGAGGGTGTGACTTGCCCAAGATCACCCAGTGGGTTTCCATGACCGAGTGGGGATTTGAACCCAGGTCTCCACAGTCCTACTCCAACACCCAAACCACTACACCATGTGCCTTCAAGTTTCCTGTCAACCTACAGTGACCCCATGAATTTCAGAGGGTTTTCTTAGGGAAGGAATATTCAGGGGTGGTTTTGCCAATTCCTTCCTCTGAAATAAAGTCTACAGCACCTGGTATTCATTGGTGGTCTCCCATCTAAGTCCTAACCAGGACTGACCCAGCTTAACTTCCAAGATCAGATGGAATCTGGTGCCTTTAGGGTATTTAGGCCACCAAGCATGTGTATATATAAGCAGAAAGTCCCAAATGCAATTCTAGAACAAGGCCTGTGGCTCAGTGCTGGAGCCTCTACTCCCTCTCCTTTTAAAGTGAAACATCCCAGCTAGGTTCAATCCCCAGTGTTTATTTATAGCAGGATAGGCGTTTTATCAATCTAACCAAACTCTGAAATTTTGCTGTTTTGGATGACATCACTCAGAATCCCCCAGACATCGTGACCATTGCACTGCATGGAAGATTTGGTGAGTCATCATCCCTCCCTCCCAAAAATATCCATTAAGATGGATGTCACCAGCTATCACCGCTTTCAGGGCACATGCTTCTTGATCCTTTTTGAACTGGAGATTGAGACGGGGGCCTTGTGTCCTGCCCCCCTCAGTTAAAAGGATGTCAAGTATTCAGGCTGCTGGGGACCAGGTGGACTTGTTGCCCATGGAAGCCAACAGCATTGGGCTAGAAGGAACAGCAGACAGACTCTGTAGAAAATACATCCCTTCTGACATCTTCATGATGGATGCATGGGGGGTGTGGAGGTGGAGGTATTACCACTTGTATTTCTGCCCCCAATTCACCCAGGGCTCTTCCCCCAAAGGGCATGGTGTATTTTCAATTTCCTTTTACAAATGGTTCTTGTTACATAAAGATTTGCTGGCTTAGAAGGTCAGCTAGAAGGAAAGCAGTGTTGTCCTTGGGTCAAAAGCTGCTTTCATAGCCAAGAAACAGGCAGCAATCAAGGTGTGCCGGTGCTCTCCTTCCCCAGTGTTCAAATCTCACAGAGACAAATTCAGAAAAGGCTCCTGCTGGTGTCCAGTCACAGAACTCTGAGAAAAGAAGGGGTATGCTTTGAACACCATTCATGACTTTAGGATTGCCAGGTCAGCCATTTCCCTGAAACCTGAAACTAGGGGGTGGGCCCTTGTGAAGTCGCAGAAGTGGGACATATGTAACGTTTTGCAAAATAAACTGTATGCTTGTATGATAGACAGTTTGTATGACAGACAGACAGATTCAATGGGTCTTTTTTATTTGAGACTACCAAGCATATAGCACATTGGAAGACTTTACAAAAGAGTCTGGAGTAATAAACACCTGAGATGAAGCACAAAAGTCAGTGTGTATAGAGCCATTGTACTGTCTATTCTCCTTTATGGGTCTAAAACATGGGTCACCTATCACCACCACTTACGACTCCTCGAACGCTTTCATCAGCGCTGTCTACGCACAATCCTAAATATACACTAGAGTGACTATGTGATGAATGTTGCTGTCCTTGAGCAAGCAGGGATCACCAGCATTGAGGCCATGATATTGAGAACGCAGCTGCGCTGGGCAGGGCACGTTTCTAGGATGGAGGACCATCGCCTCCCAAAAACAGTACTCTACGGTGAACTCGCCACGGGTCAGCGTAAGAGGGGTGCTCCAAAAAAGCAATACAAAGACTCCCTGAAACAACATCAAATTGATCACCAACAGTGGTCCGCCCTGGCCTCACATCGGAGGCATGGAGACGCACTATCCACAATGCTGCAGCCTCATTTGAGAACTCACGACGAACAAGTCTTGAAGAGAAACGATAACGCAGAAAGAATCACAACCCGGAAACATCACCCAAGGAGGCCTCCTGCTGTGCTTTCTGCAACCGGACTTGTTTATCTCGGATTGGCCTTTTCAGTCATCAGGGCGCTTGCAGAAAATGCAGGATGAGTCCTTCCTGAATCTTCATTTGCAAAGAAAAGCCAGAGGGAGAGAGAGAGACCAAGAGGATTCAGACCATGGGGGTCCTTAGGCATGCTTTGTCATCACTTTCACAGCTATGGCAAATCCTCCCAAGGAGCTGCCACACTATAGCTTATCAAAGCATTATAGAAAGTTTAGAAAACTCAAAGAAATAGAAAGTGAGCAATTTCCATACCCCTACTGATGGCCCTTGTTGTCATTTCTATTTACACACCATAGACTACACAGTAGCCAGTGGCAGGGATTTGTTGTCCGGAATCTCCCAACTACAAGGACCAAGTAGCTTCTGGATGATGGTGGCAGCAGTATCCTGGCTCCCGCTGCCTGCAGCTCCTTCTTCCAGCCTGTGACTACAGTGGCACAAGAAGCCAGAAGCTGACTCAAGACCTCCAGATCTCCTGTTTTCCATAGGTAGAGGCAATGGCTGCAAGTCTAAAAAAAAGGGGGGGGCTGTCTTTCCTGTGGATCAATTTGAGATGATTCTGTTCAACAGAACAAAAACAGAGCCAGCTTATCTCTGTTCCCTTTCCTGGGAAGTCCCTTCCAACATTTACAGCATGTAATACTGTATAGGCAGACAGCATAGTGTCGTGGATTGAGCATTAGACTACAATAGAAACATGCTGGGTAACCTTGGGCAAGTCACATTCTCTCGGCCTCAGAGGAAGGCAAGGGCAAACACACATCCCAAACAAATCTTGCCAAGAAACCCCTGTGATAGGTTCACCTTAGGGTTGCCATAAGTCAGAAATGACTTGAAGGCACACAACAGCAACAATACTGTACAACTCAAAGGCCTCTCGGTTGTCCCTCTGTATCCACGGATTTGGCATCCATGGTTTTAAGTATTCACAGCTTGAAAATATTCTTTAAAAAATAATAATCAAAAAAGCAAGCCTTGAATTTGCCATCTTATATAAGGGACACCATTTTGCTATGCCACTGCATATAATGGGACTTGAGTATTCATGGATTTTGGTATCCATGGGGGTTCCTGGAACCAAACCCCAGCGAATATGAAGAGACAACTGTAGTCCATGAGGAAGACTCTCCTTTGCCTCAATGTGTTGCCATGTCCTCCTCTGATTTAGAAGCCAAGAAGTTCAAGATCTAGAAGAAACATGTAGTCATCTCAACCCAAGTTTTCAAAGCATCATAAGCTTCATTAGCTGTAGCACACAGAATGGCAGACATGAACCCCTACTTTGCTTGCAGAGGATCCTGTTCTCACTTCATGGCATCTCCAGGCACAGCTGGGAAAGAATTGTGTCTGAAATCCTGAAGGGCCTATACCCTCCCAACATTTCACAGGTGAAGCCAGGTGTCCTATGCTCCAATCAGCTAGTGACCCAGCAACCAGGTGGTTGGAGTGTAAGAGTTGTGGAGGGGTCCATTCAGTGCAGGTCCGTCACAGGGTATCCAGCAGGATCAAGGGAGAAGCAATAGAGTGGTACTCAGCTGATCCAGAAGTCATTCAGCAAGTCAGCAGTCCAGATAAAGAAAATAAAACAGTGTTGTAAATCATAGCCACTCCAAGGTCAGAAAAGCACAAACACTGAAAAGTAATGCTAGTCATCAAGGAGGAGGGTTGAAAGCGACAAAGCTGCCAGGGAGTGGCTGAGAGATTTATGGGCAGCCGTTTCAAGACACCAGGTGCCTAATCAGGTCAGCATCTCTTACTGAACAACTGCTGGGAATGTCACAAAGAGTGTCTCTTTGTCACTCAGCAACTGAAATCTCCTTCTGGGGACCTGGACCCCCCTCTTCCTCCACCTCCAGCTCTTCTGACTCAGAGAGACCACCAGCTTCAGGAGCTGCTGATTCCTGGCAATCGGACGCCTCCTCTTTATCTGAATTGTCCATCTCCAGGGGGTGAGGTATGACACTAGGACACGCATGGCCAAGCAGGATGCGGCCAAAATGGCAAAAGTTATCAATGAGGAAGAACAGACAAGCTAGGAGTGGCTGCAACAGTTTACTCTGGCCTGAACCTACTGGGAAGGGCAAGATTCTGCCCCCTTATCCCTCTCCCCGCTGAAGAGTTTACAGAGTGCAAACTGAGTGCGATGTTGTCAGCAATGCAGTTTTAAGAAAACACAGTCCCTGCTAAGGAGGAACAGTGGGAACACACATGGGACCCACATCCCTGATCTGGCTGTGTGGTTCCTTCCATTGCGTGTCCTCCAGAAGCCACCAAGAAGGTTTTGTGCATCTCTTCTGCCCTCTAAACACTCATGGAGGAGCCAGCCAAAGTGCAAAAGATGCATTTCTTAAGTAGACGGCTAACTTGAGCTGAACTTCAGGGGGCCGGTTATTGATGTGTGATTTGCCAAAAAATGTTATTCTAATATAAACAGCCATCTCTGATGAAAGGCCATGTGGAACGATTTATCCTGTTTCCAGTGACGGGATCTTTCCCCTCCACGTTATAGCAGAACACACGCGAAGGAAAATAAACAGTTCAAGAGAACTCATATCCCAAATGGAAATTCACACAGATAAGAAAGCAAACATAAGCTTATCTTCACAGCACAACCAGAGAACAAAGCATTGTGGGTTGAGCTCATGCTGCTTAGTAATGAATGTTGAGAGTAGACTGGATCGCTCCCCCTTATCTTCATGGCATATGTTTTCACAAAGGTCCAAGGAAGCCATTAAGACAAACCCTACATCTAAGAAAGGATGCAGGTACCTCTCTCTCTCTCTCTCTCTCTCTCTCTCTCTCTCTCCCAAATAGGTTGTGAATTGTCACCATCCATCTCTGTAGGTCCTTCACCTGCCTGTGGAAGGATACCAAGGAAGGTGCCTATCTAACCTCTCTAGGAAGGGGTTAGCATTCAGCATTAGCATATATATTTCTATACCACTTATCAGTGCAAAGCACTCCCTAAGTGGTTTACAATGTGTTAGCTCATTGCTCCCAACAAACCGGGTACTCATTTTACCAACCTGCGAAAGGATGGAAGGCTGAGTGAACCTTGGAGCCCTGCAGGATCTAACTCGCAATGTTGTGGCTGCAATACCAGCATTTAACCACTGTGCAACCAGGGCTCCTATAATTTTGAAGCCTGGGAGCAGCCTCCCATGGGACCCTCTCCCATGTTCCTTCCATGTGTACATATGAGGTGGGACAGAGAGGAGACAGAGGTCTATGATCGGTTTCAGCAGTTTGTGAAGTAAACACTCTTTGACAAACTTGGTTTCATGGAAGACATATTGCAACATTAAGCAATAGACACACAGCATGAGTATTAGACAGGATGGATGACCAAGAGGATGCATTTTGTAACTCTGCTAGGAGGCGGAAGAGCTTGGAAAATTTACTTTTGTCATGAACCCCCTTGCCGGGGATTCAGAGGAGGAGAAGGAGGAAACAGAGAATGCAGACGAAGCCTGGTTCACGCTGGAGAGGCTGCCTTAGCTCCCTCTGAGAGGGCAGCCGAAGCAAATAGAGAAAACTTACCTCACCCTGAAGAACAAACGGTCTGCCAGCCAGTGATGGATGATCCAGATGACATGCCACCTTCCTTCTCTGAATGCAGGAGGGAGAAACACTATGCCCAGCATCATTTAAAGACTAAACATTGACCTGATTACTTGTTGACGAGTCTCAGCTGGTCTTGAAGGATCTGGCTATACATTCCAGCAGTTCTACTCCCAGGTTCAGTGCAGACAACTGCTTATGGCTTTGGACTGACTTCTGGACTGTTGCATTAACCCCTTGCTGAACCAAGTACCTGGACCTCAGACCTGGCTCTGTTGATCTCTGGACTGGGTACTGACTTTTCTTATCTCTTGTATGGACAATTGGGGATAGAGTAGGACTACACCCCTTATCCTGTTGATCCTGCATCCCTACCCTGTTGCTCCTCAGGCATTTGCTATTATGAGTTCAGGAGAACTTTGGGGTCTACAGGTCCCAAAATCCCTCAGCCAGACTGACTGTGGGGTTCCTGGGATTTGTGATCTTTAAAAAGTAGCTTTGCTGGCCTCTGGATGATGGGGCCATACTTTCTCATGACCACATGATATTTTGCTGGTGCTGTGAAATGTGTGTGTGTGTGTGTGTGTGTGTGTGTCCTGTCCTATAGCACAAGATCACTGGGTGACTTACAATAAAATCAGTTTAAGCTATGTAAACAGAGAGCCAATATGGTTCAGTGGACTGAGTGTTGAACTAGGGACTTGTCTACACTGGGGGTTAAAGTCCAATTGAAATTCAGACTGCTTTGGCCAGAGCTACGCCGGAGCTGCACCGGATGAAATGCAAACTCTTCTGGCCTGGATTTAAGCACCATGCCTTGGCCCAAAGCCAAATCTGATTCATCCGGATTCCTACCCCCAGTGCAGCTGCTTGCTCTGACTTCGGAACAACTGACTGTACCACAGATCTGCCTTCCTGGCATGTGGCCACTCATTCTGAGGAAGAACAAGCAGGGGTATCTGGCACACTTGCTCACTCTGACCTCAGGATGACCAGCTGCATGCAGGGCTCTGCCTTCCCAGCGTCCTGAGGGAAATGGTGGTGCCTGTCGAACAGTGCTTGTCCAGACTCCCCACCCCCTTCCCAAAATCCAGTGTGGATCTTTTGTTCACACTACTGTACAGTTTTCTCCAGAGTTTCCAACAAACTCTGGAGAAAAATGAGAATTTTCTAAAACCCAGATTTAGGTGTCTGGTGTGGATAGGCCCATACATCATGTGGCATTATCGCACCAGGTTCAGGGATAAGGCCGCACATCATGTGGAATTATTGGGCCAGATTCGGGGGGGAGGGATTCAGGGTTTTTCACTGGTGTAAAGAAGGCATACAACTCCTGGAGGCCAGGGTTCAAATCCTTGCTCAGCCATGAAAACTCACTGGGTGACCTTAGGCAATCATACTCTCTCAGCCTCAGAGGAAGGCAAAGACAAACCCGCTGTGAACAAACCTTTCCAAGGAGAACCCTGTGAAAGGGGCGATATGATAGCCCTGTTTACGTATTTGAAGGCGTGTCGCGTTGAGGATGGAGCAAGCTTGTTTTCTGCTGCTCCAGAGACTGGAACACGGAGCAATGGGTGCAAGCTCCAGGAACAGAGATTCCACCTCAACATTAGAAGGAACTTTCTGACAGTAAGAGCTGTTCAGCAGTGGAAGACACTCCCTCGGAGCATGGTGGGGTCTCCTTCCTTGGAGGTCTTTAAACAGAGGCTGGATTGCCATCTGTCGGGGATGCTTTGATCAAGATTTCCTGCGTGGCAGGGGGTTGGACTGGATGGCCCTCGTGGTCTCTTCCAACTCTACAATTCTATGATTCTATGATTCTATGAACGGTTTGTCTTACAGTCACCATAAGTTGGAAATGACTTGAAAGCACATAACAACAAAACTGTAGAACCTTTAATACAATAAAATAGTGTAAGCATTCTGAAAGCATTTAAACACTGAATAATTTACAAAGTCAAACCATCTAACACCATGTATATACAAAAGTAGGATGAACTCATTAGATTTGAAAGTCCAGAATAAAAATCCAAGTTTTAACTTGGCGCCAGAATGAAACCAACATTAGTACCAGTCATGCCTTCAAAGTGGGGGGGGGTATTCCATAACTGGGGGTCACCACCGAGAAGGACTTCCCCCGTGTCCTCACATAGTGTATTGTTTCCACTGGTAGGTCACAGAAGAAGCACCCCCTCTGCCCCACTCCTGCAGATCTCAATCATCAGATAAGTAGCTCCTCCAGCTACTGAAGTCCCAAACACTGCACCTCAAGCAGGATAATTTCTCAGCAGAATCTGAGTTTCCTCCAACGGCCAAGTTTCTTCAAGATTCCACCACCATCTCATTTTTCTGTATATTGTAACACATCGGATAGATCCCACTTCCTGTCCTTTATTGAAAAGGGCCTCTCTGTGATTTTCCTTCTCCTAATTAGCCAAAGTGTTTAATAAGTAACAGGGATATTACTTCTAGTAATTTAGCACTTCATTAGCGATGGCTCCCTTTTATAGCCTACTGAGGGAAATCAGCTCTCGACTGGAACAACGGATCGGCTGTCCTCGCCAAGATAAGGGCCTCTTGTTTTTCATTGCGTGGGCCACTTTGTTAGCCTGTGAGTGGGTTTGCTTTTCGTGATTTGCATCTCATTATGGGATACATCTTGTCTTAAGCACCCAGCCTTTCCAGAAATGGAGGACTGTGCATCAAACACAAGGCTCAGTTTGGACCACAGTTCAACAATTCAGAAAACCAGTTTGGCTTGGATCAATTTGGTGCCCAGCTGATTCACCTGGGGTCACAATTTGATTCTGGGTTCAGGAACCCTATTCTAGGTGTCTCCTATTGATTACCATTGGAAATCAAGAAATAGATATAGCTCCCCAATCCAAACCTTTTGTTAGAAGTGGATAAAAGTTGCAGGCGTAGTAACCTACCAAGGGGATTATGCCTGCCAAAATTCAGACAAATAGGTACAGGTTTTCTGTTGTAAGCTGTTAAAGGGACCTGCCAATAACTTATTTTTTAAAAAAATATATTGGCAGAATAGATAAAATCTTCAGGAATAGGTCCCTTTTCTGGGAGAAGCAAGCCTATCTGATTTTCAGGTTCTAGGTAGTGTTGCCAGGTTGGGAACATCCCCGGCCCTGAGATCTCATAGCCAAAACCTGAGAGAGTCCTGCTGATGTCCTTAAGCATATTATTAAGCACCAGCCATAGTTTCTGAGAGCAGGTCATTCAAAAAAAAAATTTAAAATCACAAAGCCTAACAAATCAGACAAAGAATAAGAGGCAGGAGGTTTCTGGAGTAGATGGCAGATTCTCAGAAGCAGACAACAGCAGGCGGAAATAATTTCTTTTCAGGGCAGTATCCTCACCCTGAGATTTCTCCCCTCATCGTGTGGCCTGGAGTAGAGGGAAGATGGCCAGAGTTCTGGGAACACTAGTTCAGGGAGCTTTGTGTAAAAACATCCTTTACAGTCTGGCAGTATTAAGAAGGTGGAGTGTAAGGTAAGGGTGAGTCGCACATACATTTTGGGCCTTGCATGCAAAGAAACATTCATTCTTTGTTAATAATAATAATAATAATAATAATACATCCATTTTTTGCCCAGGGGAGGGATGGCAGGGGAGGGACAGCAGGAGGATCCTCCTGGCTGGGAGAAGAGACACTAAGGTAACACACCCAGATATAATTTTGCAGCCAAGAGAAGGGGGCTAATGTCTGCTGCCACACTGCAGAAATAATGGAGTTTGACACCACTTTAACCATCATGGCTCCATCCTATGGAATCCTGGGATGTGCAGTTTGTTGTGGCACCAGAGCTCTCTGACAGAGAAAGCTAAATAGCTCACAAAACTACAGATCCCAGAATTCCATAGCATTGAGCCACAGCAGTCAAAGCAGTATCAAACTGGATTATTTCTGCAGTGTGTCAGCAGCCAACATTGCCCTTCCAGATTTCCAGCTAGGGGCTGGAGACCCAGAAGCATGCAGAACTGCAGCCTGGGCACCTCCCTCCCACTCTCCCATGAATGCAAGTATCCAGTTGGCCATGGCAGCGTGCTCTGGGCCTGTGGAAGTTTTCTGGGCACGGCTATTGCATAAGAAGGTATGGAAGACCTCCTTCACAATGTCCAAAAAAGAAGACAAGTGTTCATCACCTGAGGTTACACATCGGTATGTCACCAAAAAGATTCTGGCCAGTAAATTATACATGTTAAAATAAAAATTAAATATATACAGGCCCCCCCCCATATAATACATTTCTGGACTTACTGTTTATAAGTGAAATTATGAATAATAGCAAACCCCCTATTAAAATAAAGGACTTCTGGTACAAAACTATCATAGAATTGCATTGGAGGACCTAGAAATTCCTAGAGAGGACACCTCTCCAGGCATTTTCCAATGCGACTCTGTGGTATGTGTCCTTATTTTTTCAGTTGTGGATAACTTATAATTTATAATAATTTAACATATCTCTGAAAGTGATGGGACTGTGAAAAAGGCCTGTCTTGCAGATCTCAATGCCCAATATGGGCAAATGTGGTCTTTCAGGTAGCTTGGAGTCAAGTCCTATGAGGCTTCAAATTGCAATGTCCTAGATATTGAGCGAGACAGGATTGCCAGGTTGCACATCTTGAGCTCTCTCTGGTAGCTCACCATGAGAAAGGAATGCAATCTATTCTTTGGAGCTCAGCTGCAGTTCTGGAAAACGGCCCCATCCAAATGCTTTACTGCCCAGCCATGCACCTGCTACCTGCAGTCAAAACGCTTCCAGACTGGCCAAGCTTGCTCAGCCTCAAAAGGGTAAAGGCACCACAGTAATATGTCTGGGTCATGAAGCTGAAGAAAGTTTTTTTAAAAGCAACAACTGCAGAATGAGGCATACAAAATAAGAGATGACGCATTTAGGCTTCATTAAGGCAAGTATCCCTTTATGTGCTTTATGAATAAAGCATAAATTAGCGCAAGCATAAATAAGAGATGCACCCAAGTGCTTCCCTCTTGGGGCTCTTTTTAAAGACTGCTTCTCCTCTGAATGGCCGATGCTCATCCATTCATTCCATGCTGTATTGCATGCCATGTTTTGTAAAAGAACAGCCAGGCTGGATGGGATCACAGGCCTAGATCAGGGTGGGAAGTCTGTAGCCTGCCAGATGTCTTTGGACTGTGGGTCAGAGCATTGCTCATCCTTGGCTAGCCTGGCTAGGGCTGATGGGAGTTACAGTCCAGCCACATTGGAAGGGTCACATGATTCCCACCCCTCACCTAGACATCTAGTATTCTGTCCCTATAGTGATCAACTGCAAGAGGGGGGGCTGACAGGGCCATAGTTTAGGGCCCGGGGGGGCTGGGATTAGGAGGGGGCCCAGCGTGATATTATTGTAAGTTTTTACTACATAAATCCATTTAGTGTTTTTAAAAAATAAATATAAGTATTACTTTGGTGTCATGATTTAAACTGACTTATTTTGATTTTTACCCTAAATCCCGAAGAGCATCTTGCTGTCCTTAAGTTTAGCAGTAGGTTGGGGGCCCACCAAAGATCCTGGCCTGCAGATCCACTTCAGGAGGTGGGGGTGATGATACTGGAACTAACATAGAGGATGTTTTTTTTTTTAAAAAAAAAAGTGGTGCATCTTTAAGATAAGACTGCAGTTGTCCCTTCATATTTGCTGGGGTTTGATTCCAGTACCAAAATCTGTAAACATTCAAGTCCCATTCTATGCAATGGCATAGCAAAATGTTGTCCCTTATATAGGATGGCAAAATCAAGGTTTGCTTTTTGGATTATTATTTTTTAAGAATATTTTTAAGCCGTGAATACTTAAATCCGTGAATGCCAAATCCGTGAATATGGAGGGACACCAACTGCACAAGGAAAAAGAAAGCAAAGGGGAAAGTGGAAATACCTAGGTTATGGCCATGGGCTGCAATCATCCATCATCACCATCATCATCATATCAAACTATGTCTGAAAAGTTCTAGAAATTATGAAATTAAAATCTTATGGGACTTCAAGATTTAAACTGATATAGAATTAGAACATCATCTTCCCAACACAATTGTGGCTGAGAAAAAGAAACCTTGGATTACACATGTAACAATCCCAGGGGACAGCAGAATCAAAGATGAAGTGAGGGGGGAAAATATGAAATATCAAGACCTAGAAATGGAGAGTCAGTACCTCTGGGGAAAGGAAACAACTCCGCTTCCAGTGATGATCAGTGCTCTGCGAGGAATACCAAAGGGGCTAATAAAACATTTGAATGAAATCACCATAGATAGGATCTCAATTGCACAATCACAAAAAGTGACACCGTTTGAAACATGACGTGTTACCCAACAATACCTTACCAATTCCTGAGTAGAATCCAAATCATTGATGGTCCAAACCTCCAGTTAGTAGCAATCAGTAGAAACTGGGATGAGTTGTTGTTGTTGTTAGGCATACACCGTTACAAGGTGGCCATATTTCCAAGAATACATATTCTTGAAACTGGCACCCACAAAAGAAACATTCCTGAATAGCTAAAGCTGTAACATCTTGCAAACATTGAAAAATAGATGGTGAATGTTTTATCTTTCCAGCCCTGGAATATAGATCTTCTAGTAAAAGTTATCACGTGCAGGATCCAATCACGTTGACTCTCAGTTACATTTCACATCACAGGATAGAAAGGAGGCTGTGCACCTATAGATGCCAAGATTTTTCTAATACAAAACAAACACATGCATCCACGAAAATGTACATAACCACTGAACACACCCATATCATAGGATACAGGGAAGCATTACTTGCATTACATCACCAACATCTACATAAAGACATCATGATTCATGGTTAGTAATTGTTGATAATATTATCCTCCATAATTTTGTCTAATCACCTTTCAGAGTTGTCCAGGTCAGTGGCCCTCACAACACCTCGTGGAAGAGAACTCCACTGTGTAACTATGTGTTGAGTGGAGAAATACATTCTTTCATCTGTCCTAAATCTCCCTCCATGCAGCACCAGTGGATGACTCCCAAATTTCTTGTACTATTGGGGAGGAGAGAAAGAGACAGACTCTTCCCATTTTCCCCACACAATGCATTTCTATGTATTGTGTGGGGTAAATGGGAAGAGTCTCTCCCTCTCTCATAGAATGTTAGAGTTGGAATATAGCGGCACTACTATTTCCCTCGATCAGGACATTATACTCCTGTTGATGCCACCCAGAATTGCATTGGCTATTTTTTGGCCGCAACATCACACTGTTCACTCGTGTTTAGCGTCATATCCCTCCATATTAACCTTTATCCTTTAGTCACATTTTAAACTGAAATCCAGAAACATCACCCAAGGAAACCTACTGCTGTCCTTTCTGCAACCGGACTTGTCTATCTCGGATTGGCCTTTTTAGTCATCAGCGCGCTTGCAGAAAGCGCGGGATGAGTCCTTCCTGAATCTTCGTTTGCGAAGAAAAGCCAGAGAGAGAGAGGTGCTGTGTGCTAATCTGTTGTTCACCACATCGAACCATGGGGAGAGGCAGGTAAGAAAAAAATATTACTATTATTTTGCTCTAAGTGAAACAGCCCCAGATGTTGTAACTTTTCCTTACAGATGAGTTGCTCTAGTTCATGGCTCCTGAAACCCTCTACCAGTCCACCAAACACCCCGAACCCCTTACATAAATATTTTAAATTCTTTAGCACTTTTGGGGGGACAATGTGTTCCTGAAAACCATACCCAAAGCCCCCCCAATGTAGAAACATGTGCAAAAGCGCTTTCCCACACATTCCCAACCCACCCAGGGCACCCATCTCTCCAAAACATCATTTTTGACCATATACTAACCCAACTAACTAGTGACTAGAACTGGTGTTGTGTCACTGCCAGTTGTCATTTTGGCTGGTATACAGCCCAAAACTGAAGCATTTTGGAGCACTGTTGAGTGGGTGCAGCTCATGGGGGAGTCAGGAAGAAATCAGTCCTTAAGTCCTCACAGTTACCCATCCCTGAACGTTTTGGTTGTCCTTTCTTGAGCTTTCCCCAGCACTACAAATATCTGTTTCATGGTGCAATGACTAGAATTGTAAACAGTGTTCCAACTGGATTTGATGATGGCGTCATGACATTGACACTTGTATTATCCTAAGACTAAAAAAAAAAATACTCTCTCCATGAAGATCTGCACCACTTCTTGCAACTGGTAGTGACAATTTCTTGGACAGAGAATGCACTCATCTCAGGAGCCATCAAGAAGACCTGGCAAAAAGAACAGTCTGTTTAAATTTCTTATTTTATTTATTTATTATCTGATAAAAATTACATTTTTTAAAAAAAAGGGAAACACAAGGGGAAAAAGAAGACTTGGAAATTGAACTTACCCCCTGCAACATCCCAGCCCCATCTTGGTACCAATGAATCATTGCCCCTCTCTTTTAGACATCCTCAGCCCTTCATGTAGCTCAGAGGGTGGCAAAACCATGGCCCACAGGCCACATGGGGCCCTGAGACCAATTTGTGCTAGCCCCCTGGAAACCCCTTGTTTGTTTTTGTTTCATTCAAAATACAAAAACCATGACACAAAGAAAATGTATTGTTAAAACAACTTGGAAAAGTCTCAAGACAGGCAGAAATGAAACACCACCAGCAGCTTCCCTATCTGTTCTGAATTTCCAGGTATCACTTAACATATGAGAGCCCTTTAATATTACTTAACCAAGTTTAATGTTCTCAACGAGAAAAAGATGCCAAGCGAAAAAGGGGGGCAGAAGAAAGAAAAAGCCATTTGCTTCACGGACAACAAGAGCTTGTGATCTGTCAGGCATGCTTTTCCAAAAATAACTTTACTTTTAAATAGGAGGCACATTAACTTGGATGGCACTAGAGTACTTATCTTCTGTGAATTAGTATTTATTGGGGTTTTAATAAACGTTCATCTTGCCGGCTGGGGAAGAAATCTTTCACAGGTGGCAAGGATGTGAAGGCTTATCTCCAAGCAAAAGTCTCTCTTATCATTCAGCGCTCATCCTGGAGAGATTTGGGCTCGGCCGGCTGCCTGCCGTCAAGGAGACCACTTCTGCATGATTGGCTTTTCCCTCTCCTGGGTGACTTTCTTCTTCCTCCTCCTCCTCCAAATGAATGTGGCTCTTCTGTGGTGGGAAACAGCAGCCCAGAAGGTCATCTGGAAAGACAGAGTTGGTCTTACAGCAAGCCTGTGAAGGAGGAAAGGGGCCAGGAGCCGCAGCAGTGTGAAGAGATGGGTTTGCATACAGAGAAACCCAGTTGCTAAGCAAAAGCCGTTGATCCTTGTGTTGTTTACTTGGATGAAGAGCTACGGACTGGAAACAGGCTCTCGGGCTTGCGTCTTAGAGAATGATTGTATGATTCCATGGCACTTGGTTTAATAAGACTGTGCCTTGTGCCGTGTGAGCTTTACAATGTTGTCATTATTGTGTGCCTTCTAGATGTTTCAAGGCTATAAAGACCCTCACATGAATGTCTCATGTGCCCTGTCCCAGGAGAGAGGCAGAATGTAAATAAGATAAAACAACATACCAATAAGCCATAAAAGGCTGTGTATAAATGAGATAAAATATTTCTTTTTAAGATTTAGTCACAGGAGGATTGCCCTTGCCTTCCTCTGAGGCTGAGAGAGTATGACATGCACAAGCTCACCCAGTGGATTTCCATGGCTGAGTAGAGATTTGAACCTTGATCTCCTGGAGACCTAAGGCGCATCTACATTGTAACTATACTGTAGTTTGACACCACTTTAAGTGGCGTAGCTCCATCTTCTAGAATCTTGGGGTTTGTAGTTTTGCAAGGTCTGTAGCCTTCTCTGCCAAAGAGTGCTGGTGCCTCGTGAAACTAAAAGTCCCAGAATTCTGTAGGATGGAGCCATGACAGTTAAAGCGGTGTCAAACTGCATTATTTCTACAGTGCAGATGCACCCCTAGTCCAACAGGCAAAGCATTACACCATGTTGGCATTTTACAATGTGGCTGCGGTTATTGTTCACGCCAGCAGTGGTGGATGTTGGGGGAGGGAGGCAGAGGCAGAGCATTGCCCCTCAAATAAGAATTCTGTCCCCCAAATGACATTTTCTTTCAGTCTCAAAATTGCACAGAGGGAGACCCTTGAAATCGTCCACGCTCAGGCCTCTTCCATCTGCTGTGTTGACATTCCTTGGGTCACTTTGCCTGCCCCGTTTCTTTGCCTGCCTGCACTTTTTCTTCCTAAAGGCTTGATGCAAGTTTTAACTTATTGCATCGCTAAACTTTGGGGAACTGAAGGAAAAATTCATTGGGGGGGGGCAGAATTCTTATTTGGGGGCAATGCCCAACTTTGCCCTCCCCGCCTCCATAGCTACATCTCTGAGTGGACAGCTGCGGCAGATCCGAGGGCTAGTGTTCTTTTCCTTCAAGGGCCACATAGGCTACCAAAAAGGCCTCCCCAGACCAAAGCAAAAGCATCAGAAAACCAGAAGTGGCCAGAATGGGATTACTTTGGAGGTTGATTGGGGAGGGGAGGGAGTGTGATGAACGGATCCTCCAGGAGATTTGCAGGAGAAGCCATTCATCCTTTGCTGTGGCCAGAGAGTCTGGTGGATTGGGATCAAGGGCCGTAAGAATAGTCTTGGGCACCACCTATTCTACTGCAAGGAGTGGAAATCATGCAGCCCTTGAATTGTTATTGGACCACAACTCCCACCATCCCTAGGCACCATACACAATAATGAAGAATGCTGGGAGCAGTAGTCTAAAAAACATCTGGAAGGCCACATAATTCCCACACCCATACTCTACAACCTTTTTGAGGGCAAATGGCATCTTTTATTTCTCGCTTTTTTTGGAGCACCCCTCTTACGCTGACCCATGGCGAGTTCACCGTAGAGTACTATTTTTGGGAGGTGATGGTCCTCCATCCTAGAAACGTGCCCTGACCAGCACAGCTTGTGTTCTCAATATCAATAAAAAAAATGTTGGCCAATGTTTGCAGAAATACCTGACTGAAGATTAGATGGTCTCCTCGTGAATACTGTATTACTTGTGAGAAAATAGTCCTCCTGAATAGTTCTCAGTTGTGCAAGTAATACGGATGGTTAGCACCTGTGCTGTGTGGGTTCTGAAGTCTTGAGTCTGAGGCTTCAGAGCTCCACCCAGAACACACGTTCTGACCTTCACTTCTTGTTCCAGTCCCTAGCCTTGTGGATTTTTTGGCTACCTAGATATTTTCTATACCTCCTCCTCTTTGTTTGGACCGTTTTCAGAGAGTTCTTTTCCTGCTGACCTTGTGTTTGAACCTTGAAATTTCCTTCAGACTGTGAGTCCACTATTGATCCTTGCAAATTCATTGCAGCTGTATTGTTGTGTTGCCTGAAACAGGAGGTTTGAGCTTTCAAAAGAAAGTCTGTCTAAATAGTGCTGTTTTAAGTTTTGTATCTCTGAAAAATATGGAAGAGAGGTTATGAGGGATAGAGATGCTCACCTTCTAATCATAGCACATGTTTCCCCAGGGATTCTCTGATCACTGAATGTCACGGGAGGGAGAGTGAGCCAAATAAAACTAATTCTTCCATGTTTCTTTGCTCTATTGCTAAGTTGTTTTGCAGGAAATCTGGATCTGTGTTGAGTTGTGGGGTACCTTGCTTCCAAGTTCTGTTTCTTCATGATTTCCAAATCTGTTTCTTTTTCCAAATATTAAATACATCTTCCTCTTAGGTTTGTTCCTGACTTTTTGCTGCTGTCTTACTTCTTAGTCTGTGAGTTGTCATTATCTAATATTTGGGCAGGGAATCCATCCTCCCTTCATCTGGCTATAGCTCAGAAATTGTCCACCAGGTCCTGTTGTACATCAGTTCTGCTACACTGCGTATGTCTGTGTGTTTGTGTGTGCAAGTATTTCATTATGCTACTGTTATTCCCTGATTTGCTTTCTCTTGTATAACAGATTGCTTGATTTGCTCTCTTATGTGTAGAATTTAACAAGAGGCAGAAAGGTCAGTCCAATATTCTTCTACTCCCTAAAGCTTTAGGGAAAGGGTATTTTAAAATACCCAATCTGTTTTGGCTCTGTTTTTCTTCTATTGCTCATTTTGTGAAAGATAGCGTGGTGTAGTGGTCTGAGCGTTGCACTGCAACTCTGGAAATCAGAGTATGAATTCCCTGCTCAGCCATGGAAACCCACAGGGTGACCTTGGGCAAATCACACTTTCTCAGCCTCCAAGGAAGGCAAAGGCAAAACCCCTCTGAACAAATCTTGCCAAGAAAAACCTGTGAGTGGTTTGCTTTAAGGTCACCATAAGTTGGAAACAACTTGAAGGCACACAGCACACACTCATTTTGTTCAAATATTGATGATGGTGATTTCTCAGCCTTTCTCCTGAAATTCCTTCCTTTACATTCCAGTTTCATTAATAAACAGTAATCTGAGCTTCACTTCATGTGCCTTTCCTTTCTCTCTCCTTCTTTTGCTTTCCTTTATATGGAAAAAATATGTAAACTGAGGCAAGCAGTTCTTCCAAACCAATGTGCCACTTGACTTGGACAAACAGATTACAGTGCTTGGAATCCAGTTCTTGCTAATTCTTCTTGTTTTCTTGTTTCCAATTGTTGTCTTTCTTATAATCTTATAACTATGGGCTTTTATCAGATGCGCTAAATACAACATCATAACGACGCCACATAAATGCGAAAGGGCATGCATACCAGACAACAATGCCCATTCACATTTATGTCCTGTCCTTAAACCAGTCTATTTTATTGATGGCCCAAGCCACCAATAGATCAGCTATGCCATTTTTTTTTCCAGCATAGCCGGTGTATGTAACCTTGCATCTTTTTTTTACATACCTACCTTGTGAATGGCCAGACTGACCAGAACACGTCCAGGTGAGATCGCAACATCCAGGTAGGTGACACATTTTTTATTATCCTCCCCAGTTTACTTTTTAAAAATGTTTGTATGTGCTTGGTGTAACTTTTTATGTTTTATTTTTTATTTTATTTTTAAATTTCCCATGCAATGAAGTCTCACAGGATTTCAAAGGAGGAAGTGAACGGTGCTTTGTTCACTTCCTCTTCATTGCTGGGGAAGCCTTCTGCCAGGAAAGAAGGTAAGGAGGGGGGGCGTTCTTCTGCAGGCATAAAAATGGATTTTTTTTTATGCCAGTAAAAGAATGTTTAAAGTGGTTCGTCTGATAAAGTCCTGTATTAATTATATGCAATGGTTATATGTCAGCATTCTATCTTGTGGAGTGTAGACTGCTAACACAGGTTGTGCAGACCCAATTGGGGCATAACCTGATCGCACATCTTAGAGAATCAATCACATTTCATGAGAGCAATCCTTTTTCCCCAGCCTAAGTAAGGCTGTTCCTTTCTTTTCTGTTGTGCCTTTTGATAGCTGCATGACTGTCAGAAACAACTTGAAGGCACACAACAACAACAATGACTAGCAAGCAGCTGTCCATCAGCTGCTGTCATCCCCCGCCATTTCGTCTCAGTGTTTGGACAGATCTCAGGTCCGGGCAGCTGCTAGGTGCAGGATCCCTTCTGGGTGGAGGAGGAGGACAACCCCAAACCATATCACAAAACAGGGCTGCCATGATGGATCCTTCTTCTTCTTTGTTTGGCCACAACAGAAACTTTTAGCAAAGGGTGATAGTAATAACACCAAAGACTTTTGCAGGCATGGTTGCTGTCCCAGAGCCAGGAAATGCTGTTGCTGGGAGGTAAAACCAGAAGGAAAGCAGCAAAAACATTTTGAGTCTTTACAGCTGGAAGGAAGCTGAATGGCTGAGAATTGTAAGCCTTAACAGTAAACAGAAATAATAAGAGGGGTAAGGAAACCCCACCTGGCTGTAGCTCATGGTTTCTGATCATCTCCTGGGCAAGCGCCATGCCTGGCATTCCTGGGTAATCCCTTTTTGCACAATGAGGCCATGGGAGACAAGGTTTCTGTCTGGAGAAAGGCACAAGGGACCCTTCTGGTGAGGATAGGGGTCCTCCACAATGGGGTTTCCGTTGGCCACACAAATATGCAATGACAGCACCATCCCTAGTTTCAGGCCACAGTTGGCTCTGAAAGTGAGTCAGAGGCAACAGAAGCCATTTGCTCTCTCTCAGCAAGCAGAGCTTGGAAAAGTGACTCCTTTGGACTACATGAGTCATGCAGGCTGGGGGATTCTGGGAGATGCCATCCATCACTAGCTCTTCTGATCTCAGTTAATGGATGGGCCTAGGTAGCTCTCAGGGTCATTTAGGAGTAGTACTGGGAGGGATCGGCTCATGGAGTTCCTCTCATTATCTGATCTTCAGATCTCAGCAATGCACAAACCGGCCATGAGCCATCTCCCCTCCTGATGTATACTCAATGTGGGTGATACTGAGCTGCCTGAATGAGGGTCCAACTCAGTTCAGTAGCTTTCCAAGTCCTGTTTCTTAAAAAGTGTTAAGTTTAGAGCTCAGGTGAGAATCATGGGGCCCTCCAGATGTTGTTGGAGTCCATGTTCCATCAATTCTAGCCAGCATAGCCAAGGATGAGGAAGGTTAGAAGTCCAACAGCATCTGAAGGAATGTCTGACTCCCACCCCTCCATTAGAGGACACAAGAGCATGGTGAGTTTGTGCAGACCTTGAGATCTTTGGAAGAAGTCCTGCTCAATGCTAAAAATCACTCCTGGGTGCCTCCTGCAAGGACAGTGCCCTTGACATTATCCATCCCATGAGTGTGACTCTGTAACCAATCTTCCCCAATATGTTAATTGGGGATAATGGGAATTGTATTCCTACTTATCCACCTGGGGTCCTGAGAGATTCCTACAAATCTTCGGAAGAGAATGGAAGGCCTTCTCAGTGGAATAGCTTTTCCTCATGGATTAGAACAGCAAGTCCAGTACAGTATTCCATGTGGCTAGAATTTGATTGTGGTTTTAATTATGGATTGTTGAATGACTTTTTATTGCTGCATTTGATTGCTGTGGGCTGCCTCCATTCCCTGCAGGAAGTACAAGGTGGGGGTGGGAGAAGCAAGAAATGGCATACAGACTCTTAAAAATACCTGATTATTTACAGCTTACAACCAAAGCTGAATGTGAACTGCAGGACGCAGCAAAAGCAATGCAGACGATGTAGCTTGGTTTTGTAATGCTACCTGATTTCAACATGATACAGCAGGACCCCCATATCCACTGATTCATTATCCACTGATTTACTTATCCACGGGACACAAAACAGCACACCTACCATAAAGTCTTCCTAGAAAATGTGTCCTCTCTATCCATTTTCTAGGTCCTCAAAGGCAACTCTATGGTATTTTAAACTGGAAGTCCCATTATTTTCAATGCTGTTCACTATTATCCATGGTTTTCAGGATCCACGCCCCCCCCCCAAAACCAATCCCCAGTGGATATGGGCATCCTACTGTACAGTTGTCCCTCCATATTCACAGATTTGGCATTCACTGATTTAAGTATTCACGGTTTGAAAATATCCTTAAAAAAATAATAATCCAAAAAGCAAAGCTTGATTTTGCCATCTTATATAGGGGACACCATTTTGCTATGCCATCGAGTATAATGGGATTTGAGTATTCACGGATTTGGGTATTCATGGGGGTCCTGGAACCAAACGCTAGTGAATGTGAAGGGACAACTGCATTTTGAAAGAAGCTGGTAGAAAGGCATGCCCTTAAAATGTTTCCACCTCTCCAGAAAGGTGTAAATGCATTCTAGTTTTTTTCCATTTAAAACTGTCTTCCTATTCATCTTTCCTAAATCATATTGAATGAATGGAGCTATACTATGTCACATTTGTAATGAATGTGCTTCCACTTAGAAGCAATTTTCACTTCTTGCTGTAATTAACATATTAGTCACCAGTTGTTTGTTATCCACAGCCTTACAACACTTCCATTGTATCTCAGCAATAATCTTAGGAGCGTAAAGGTTTCTATATACCTGATCCAGGGAGGTGTGGTCATCATGGGGTGGGAAACAGCAGTTACCATGACTAGCAATTATTTTTTGCCCAAAGGTGAATTCTCAAGAAGTAAATACTCCATGATGAAAATTTTTAAAAGATGGTAAATTCAGTGAAAAGGGTTTTTCAAAACCCATATCATGTCTTACACCGTTCCTCCCTTGGGATGGATAATGCCAAGGGCATTGCCCTTGCAGGAGGCAGCTGCAGTTCACCTTGGAGGAGAGCTCTGAATGGAACACTAGAGTGTTGAGTTCATAGAATATCTTAGTATTAGAAGGACCATCTAGTCTTGCAGGATGGCACAATTAAAGCACTCCTGAAAAATGCCTATCCAACCTCTTTTTAAAGACTTCCAAGAATGAAGTGTCCACCACCTTCCAAGCCACTCCATTCCACGGTCAAGTGGCTTTTACCATCAAGAGGTTCTTCCTAATGTTTACCTGGAATCTCTTTTCTTCTCATTTAAAAGCATTGGTTCATGTTCTAGTCTCTGAAGCAGCAGAATACAAACTCGCTCCACCTTCTACCTGATATCTCTTCAGATATATAGATAGCTATCATGTTGCCTCTCAATCTTCTCCAAGCTAAACATACCCAGTTCCCTAAATTGTTCTTTCTAAAGCTTGATTTTCAGACCTTTGACCATCATGGTCAGTCTTCTTTGTACGCATTCCACCTTGTCAATAATCAACTTAAACTCTGCTACCCAGAACTGGACACAGTACTCCAGGTAAGGTCTGACCAAAGTAGGATGGAGTGGCACTACTACTTCCCTCGATCAGGACATGATGCTCCTGTTGACACAACCCAGAATTGCCTTGGATTTTTGATGGTTGACTCATGTTGTCCTAGTAAGGTCTTACTGGTCTTACTGGTGTCCTAGTAAGACTCCTAGCTCTTTATACTGCTTTCAAGCCATTTGTTACCCCATCTTATATCTGTGCATTTCAGTTTTCCTATTTAGATGTAGTCCCTTACGTTTCTCCATGTTGAAATTCATTTTTTTAGTTTGTTTGGGGTGTATATGTTTGACTGTTTCATCCTTACATACACAGCAGGGATGGAAAGTCTACTCACCCTTAGTCATTTCCTGGCTGATAAATGGGTTTCCTGATACTTGGAAAATCTAGGTGGCAAGAATAACATAGTGAGCAGAATTTTGTAGCTGGTATCCGCACATCCCAAAGTCTTTCAGAATACCTCTGACAAAAGTAAAACTTTTCACTGGGACTACATTTGGCTGGTTTTACCAATACAGCACCTAAAGGATTTTTCCAGATGCAGCAGTATAGTCTTCTTGAGAAATTCAATGTTCTCTGTCTAAGAAAGGGACAGGTAGCCGCATCCAGAACAGAAACAGTCTGGATCTTAGAGGATATTACTAAAGGAGCTGAAATTTTATTACCTAGTTATACGAATCTTTGTCTCCCAGAGCCCACATGGCCAAAGAGAGGAGTGGCCCCTGCCTACATGGCTATCCCTCCAGACTATCTTAACAGACAACAACAAAACAACATCTTGAAAAAAACATAGGCCTGTGACTCTAACATTGTCATTTTTTCTTCTCCTCCTGCATGATTTTTAACACCTTTGACTGATGAAGAAGCCAGTGGAGCTTCAAAAGCTTGCAGGATGTATTTTGTGAAATTTTTGTTGGCTTCATAAATGTATCACTGTTTTGTGAAATGTGGATGTTGTTTGTATTTTGCTGTATGGCCAATGTGGCTACCCCTAGATATGTATTTTCTACAGAAATATAATGGATTTTTGCACAAAATCTATTTTTTTTGCACCAGAAACTGACATGGGAAGGGAGAGCGGTCCACCACAACATCATGACCATCCTTATAGTGACCCCTGAAGAAGAGTCCATAAATGCAGGTACCTGTGTTAAAGTATATTTAACACACATATATTTTAAAAAGCTGTCAAGACGGATCTTTTCCAGCAGGCCTTTCCTGAATAACTATCCCGGTCTGAAGACTCGGCTGTCCTTTCCCTTTGAGCTGCCATTGGAATTTTTTAAAAAAATATTGTATGTTTTTAATCTTTTCTAATTTAATATTATTTTAAGGTGTGGGCGGGCTAGGGTATGGAGTTTTTATATTGTAAGCTGCCCTGATTGCATTGCAGAGGGGCGGGATAGAAATTATTATTATTATTATTATTATTATTATTATTATTATTATTTAAAAACTATCTAGCAGTTTTTGTCCCTATCAGGAGCAAGTCTAATGTAAAGCTAATGGGTATTCGTTTCCCATTAAAGACCAAGCCAACCTTCCCCCAAACATTTTGGATTACAACAGAAAAATTGCTCGCAAGAGTACATGGTTGCTAGGAATATCTAGTTCTCCTCCACCTACTGCAGATTGCAGCAGATTTCAGCAGGAATGAAGACATTCAGTCAGGGGAGGGGCAGATGATTTTATGATCCCTGCTAATCAAAAAATCCTGGTGTTTCCAACCCCGCAAAGGGTCAGCTCCTTTTCTATCTTTTTGCTAGCAACACCAAGTTTTGCCTGCCTTAAACCCCTGAATTGAATCACTCACAATTAAGTGTCTAATTGTGTTTCTTTTTTCTCTTGTGTTTTTAATTTTGCAGAATTATGAAGAGTCAGATATGTCCATACAGTGGGCCCTTGGTATCTTCTGGAGTTTAGTTCTAGGACCCCACGTGGATGCCAAAACCCATGGATGCTCAAGTCCCGTTATATACAGTGGCACAATAAAATGGTGTCCCTTATATAAAATGGCAAAATCAAGGTTTGTGTCTTGAGGGGCGGGATATTTTCAAGCTGTGGATGATGGAACCCATGGATGCCAAATCCATGGATACAGAGGGCTAACTGTACAATCAGGCCATTAAATATAGCTGTTTGTGCAAAGTCCCTTCTCTCCACTTTGTAAGAGAGATAGGAAAATAGAGAAAGAGAGTACTTTAACATGTACAGAGAAGACTGTTGTTATTCACTACCACCTGACTTTCTTGCAATCTCAGGACCATGGCTTCCCTGATGGAGCCTCTCCATCCAGAATGTGGTCTTCCCCTTTTCCTGCTGCCTTCTACCTTACCAAACACTATTTTACTATTATTCCGTTCCTTACTGAAAAATGTATTTCTTTTTGCCCTACAAACCCAGTCAAGGATAACAACATAGAAGTGAGGATTTTGCATAGTTTTTTGCCCAATAATTGCACATCCCAAAGTGTTTCAGGAAACCATTCTGTGCAAAATAGACATGGATTTTTTTTTCCCTGAGGAAAAAACGTTGTTTCTGCAAAAAACAAAAACACAATTGTTTTCAGAAATACACATAGATTTTTGTGCAAAATGTATGTTTTTGCAGAAAACTCATTTTTCCCTTTCAAAATAGTGTACTTATGCATAGAATTATTTTGCAAAGCACTCCAGAATGTGTGATTACTGAGAGAAAACTGCACAGAAGTGTTCATTTTCTCCCCCACAGTGAGAAGAGAACTATGGAAATTATTCATCCTTGCAGGCAAGGATGAAAGAGTTGGAAAAGCTACATCCTTAGTATACATGCATATCAATCAGGGTTGGCTGTCTAGAAATTTCATCAGTGAATTGCATGATCTAATATTAGAATCATAGAGTTGGAAGAGACCACGAGGCCCATCCAGTCCAACCCCCTGCCGTAAAGGAAAACATATTGGCTGTTGATTTTTCAGCTATTGCAAAGCCTTTGCTAGCCAATTACATGATCTCATATAGCAATTTACATGGTCTGGGATCATCCAGTGTAAAGGGTCTCATATTGTACAATATTTCCCAGGTATTAGGCAATGTCTTCAACCTTGCCGGCCAACTGAGTGACCTCACTTTGAAATTGAGATGGTCTGATATTGTACAATGTCTTCCAGGAATTGTGCAATGGCTTCATCTTGCTGGCCAATTGCTCAGTGTGATATTGCACAGAGTGATGTTGCAAAGAAGGCCTGCTCCTTAAAAAGGGCCCTGAGACCAAAGCATGTCCATGCATGGTTCTACGTGTCTCATGACATGAGGACCAAGCCTGAGAACTTGTGATTCCTGCCTCTAATGAAGAGGATCCTTGTATGCCATCAAATCATTTCTGACTTATGATGTCCCTAAGGTGAATTTATCACAGGGCTTTCTTGGCAGAATTTGTTCAGGGGTGGTGAGGGGGGCTTGACCTTGCCTTCCTTTGAGGCTGAGAGGCTATAACTTACCCAAGGTCACCCAATGGGTTTCCATAGATGGAGAATATTGTTACCTATTTTCTCTTCCTACACTTTGGGCACGTTGTCTACTGTATTATAAGGTGAATAAAAATCTGAGCTCCCATGGGAATATAAAAGTCAATTTTGGCTCACTTCTGCAAAGATGAGATTTTCTTTTTCATACACATGCAAGGAAATGAGAAGCTACACTACAAAAGCTATTTTTTAAAAAACAGCACTGTGTAAGGCTGAAATAACAAATGGTGCTTTATATTTTAACACTGCCATGAGGCCTTCTATTTAGTAGTTTTTAATAGAGTTTGACCTAGTACTGTCAAAACAGAAACTACATTTCGTGCTTGTTGCACACTTAAGGCCTTGATTTCTACAGATAAATAATACGTAATGCAGTTCCTATTACTCACCCAGTGTTTCACACATCTGTTTTATGTTTCATTAATGGCTCGGCAAATGAAGCTATCAACCATGTTGCCTTTTTTCTTTTCCTGTGTTCACTCAATGTGCGCAGCAAATATGGGCCAACTGAAGGCAGCATCGCAGATTACCGCCTTCGAGAGGCTTTGCCAGGAGTTTAAGAAGTGCCAGACTCACAAATCATATGCCTTACAAATGGCAATCCAATACACTGCTTAAATTAAGAGCAAATAGCACTTTTTAATTTACAGGAAGTTTGGGACGCATGAGGCTGTAGATGAATCATCCAGTAGGAAATCAACAGGACCAAATAGCTGGAAGATCAAGGTGGACTGAAGGAGGATGGAAGTTCTCCTTGATCTACCACCATCCTACACCGAATGCCCCCAACATGGTCTGATTTTGGAAGCTAGGCAGAGTCAGGCATGTTTAGAACTTGGACCGGAGACCACCAGGTGAGGATACCAGGGGCCTCCAGGTTGTGCTAAGAAAGAGGCCTGCCTGAAACCCTGGTGAGCCACGGCTGCTGCCGATCAGGGTTGGCAATATGGCCTTGTTGGCCCTCACTATAAAGCAACGTGGTGTGTTCCTATGAATCTACAACCCCATCTTCATTCAAAGGAATTGGAGTTTGTGGGATGCTCCTTCACTGCCCCACCCCTTTGAACCATTCAAAGTACCAAAGCAAGGATGTGTTCCATTGATGAGCTAACCTTCCCATAATTAAGTGAGAGGCAACCTGTCCCAGGAATAATGCTGCATTTCACATAGTGTTAAGGTGGGTTTGTATGTGTTTCATATTTGTAATGTTTCATTTACATTGTATTCATGTTTTGTTATGTTGCAAATGTAAGGCACTTTTTGGAGGCATTTCCCTGGGGTGGGGTTGGGGGAGATAAATGTAAAACAAAGTAGCATATTGCAAAATAAATGTTAGTGGTAGCACCAGCCTAGCTAGGAGAGTTGGGCAAAGGGCAAGTGAGGCTTTTAAAGAGGCTCTTGTGCCTTTAACTGAAAGCTTCCTGTTGGCATGTTAATTGTGCTTTATTGCTTCCTGTTGAGCCTAGTGGTAGGTTAGGTATTAGATACCCTTTGCTGATACATGGTCTGCAACTTCAGAAGACACAGCTTATCAAAGCAAAGGAAGTTTTAAAAAGCCAATGCAATAAAAAAAAACACATAAAACAGAATAAAACAGTAGCAGCAAATAAAGCCAGATAAAACAATGTAGAATTCAATATATAAAAGCTTATTTAGTCAGCTTTTGTTCCCTACGGGTATCTTGAATGTGAGTGTATTAAATTACTGCTTCTTTCCATTCTTCCCCCCCACTCTCCTTTGTTTTATATCAAAACAAGGGGAAACGGTAAAAGAAAACAATTTAAAGTATGAATGAACACAGACACACAAAAACTGAGAACAAAAGCTGACTGAATAAGGTACAATTCAACAGAACAGCTGTAGTGTGGGAAAAGTAGTAAAACAGAAAAAGACAACAGGCAACCAACCTTGGGAATGTACTTTTTTGTACAAAACTATTATGGATCTTAGCTGGGTAATGTAATGCCATAGAAAGTATAATGTCTGACATCTGTGTGTAAGCGCTTTTAGTTCCAGCTGAAATGAGGCAATCTCAGCTTATATCTCACTGTTGCCTACACCAGATATAGGAGATTATCACACTACACTGTTATAGTGCTATTGTTCCACTTTAACTGCTCTGGCTGCTTCCTGTGGAATCCTGGGATTTGTAGTTTAGAGAGGGGCATTTAGAACTCTCAGCCAGAGAGCCCTTAGGCCTCACTAAACTACAAACCCCAGGAAATCTACAAATCTACTAAACTACAAATCCCATAGGAAGCAACTAGACCAGTTAAAGTGAAATAATAGTGCTATAACAGTGTAGTGTGATAAAGTCCGTAGAATCATAGAGTTGGAAGAGACCACAAAGGCGATCTAGTCCAACCCCCTGCCTTGCAGGAATATACAATCAAAGCACTCCCAACAGATGGCCACCCAGCCTCTGTTTGAAAACCTCCAAAGAAGGAGACTCCACCACACTCCTAAGCAGCAGCGGATTCCACTCTCGAACAGCTCTTACTGTCACAAAGTTATTCCAAATGTTTAGGTGAAATCTCTTTTCCTGTAGTTTGAGACCATTGCTACATGTCCTAGTCTCTGGAGAGCAGAAAACAAGCTTGCTCCATCCTCACTCAGTATGACATCCTTTCTAATATTTAAACATGGCTATCATGTCCCCTCTCAACCTTCTCTTCTCCAGACTAAACATAACCAGATCCCTAAGCTGCTCCTCATAGGTCATGGCCTCCAGACCTCCCACCATCCTGGTCGCCTTCCTCTGGACATGTTCCAGCTTTTTAATATCCTTCCTGAATTGTGGTGTCCAGAATGGGACACAGTATCCCAGGTGAATTCTTACCAAAGCGGAATAGAGTGGCACGATGACTTCCCTTGATCTAGACACTAGACTCCTATTGATGCAGTCTAGAATCCCAGTGGCTTTTTTAGCTGTAAGCCATACCCTATGACGTGTTGGCTCAGACGTTTCTTGTGGTGTTGTTCAGGTGAGGGATCTCATGCAGGCAGAGGCCACTTCTAGTTTTTTGGCCATGGGGGAGCTGAGACAGTAGATTTTTGCTGCAACAGGGGAATCCCAAACAAGAGAGAAATGTGGACTGGGACTCAACTCACTGAGGTATCTGCCTCCAACAAAGGTAAAACTTCTCTTTCAGATTATAATTAGGTAAGTTTTACCTATACAGCACCTAAAAGTTTTCCAGATGTAGCAGTACAGAGACTTCTTGAGAAATCCAATGATCTCTGCCTATCAAAGGAGCCTGTGGCTTCACAAAGGGACAGAGACATCCTGGATACCAAGAGAGGTTGCCTTACTGCTGCAAAAGGAGTTAAATTTTACTGTCCCTTTCTTAGATCCTACATGGCCAAAAAGTAGGAGTGGCCTCTGCCTGTATGAGATCGCTCACCTGAACAACAACACAAGCAATAGCTGAGACAACATGTAGGCCTGTGACTTCAACACTGTCACTTTCTTTATTTTTTAACATTGTTTGCCAAATGAAGAATCCAGTAGAGCTTTGAACGCTTGCATCATGTGTTTTGCATTTTGGTTGGCCAATAAAGTTATTGCTTTTTTGGTGGATTCTGGGTTTTATAAAACAGCAGTGTGTGTGACATGTGAAACTCCACACTTTCTCTTCTCATGCTAAATCGGACACTTACCAATCACTCAACTCAAACTCATTTCTCTCACTCCAACCCTAGTCTAACTCACACCCTTCTCAAACTTTTTTCTTCTTGCTGCACTCTTCTCATGTTGTGAGAAGCATGAAATCAAGGACCTAATGAGTTGGAGGGGACTACAAGGACCTTCTAGTCCAATGTTTTGCTATGCAAGAATCCAGCACTGAAGCATTCGTGAGAAGTGGCCATTCAAAGGTTGTTTAAAAACCTCCAATGAAGGAGAATCCACCACCTTCTGAGAGAGTCTATTCCAGTGTTGAGCAGCTCATAATTTTAGCAAGTTCGAACTAATGTTGAGTCAGAATTTCTGTTCTTGCAATTTAAATCCAATGGTGTGAGTCCTATCCTGTGGAGCAGCAGAAAACA
The DNA here is from genome assembly GCA_030847615.1 of Gambelia wislizenii. NCBI lineage: Eukaryota > Metazoa > Chordata > Lepidosauria > Squamata > Crotaphytidae > Gambelia > Gambelia wislizenii. The sequence continues at coordinate 41,633,255 of JAUMIR010000007.1, forward strand.
AACTCACTCCATCTTCTACATGACATCTCTTCAGATATTTAAAGATGCCCACCAGATCACCTCTCCATCTTCTCTTCTCCAGACTGAACCTTCCCAACTCCCTCAGTTGTTCCTCATAAGGCTTGGTTTCCAGACCTTCCACTATCTTAGTTGCCTTCCTCTGCACATGTTGCAATTTGCCATCCTCCTTGAACTATGGTGATACATTCCTGACTCTGGCCGATGGGACCTAGGAGAGTCAAGCAACTATCAATATGATGGGCTGGGCAGAGGATACCCCATAGGATTCATGCAACCCCCCCCCCTGAATTTTTATGTACCGTCGGGGGGGACCAGGTCACTTTCTGTAGCTTTGATAAAAAGCCCTCTCCTGCATCTAAAATGGGCCAGGGCCCTAAAAACATGGCAAAGTGTCTCCCATATCCAAAATACCCAGAGGGTATTTTTGAATTATTGGGAGGAGTCAGTTTTGGGGGATATGTTGGGGTGGAGCCCTCCAAGTTCTTCTGGGGGACAAATGCAGTTCCCTAGGATCCCAAAGTTGCCCACCCCTGTTCTGGAGGTATTGAAGAAGTTGTTCTATACATGTGTAAAGTTGATGTGGTCCATCATGCAATGGTGTTAAGCTGATTTATTCGAATATGGCTCACCTAGTTAGCTATTCACTGGCCAGTTCAGGAGCCCACCATAGCTCCTGCCACAGTCCATTACTGAGTCTTCCCCAGGGCGTCTCTGAAGATGCCGCAGGACTTTGCACCCATTCCCTTTTCTTTATTGTACAACCTACTGACTTGCAGCTACCTTTTCTGGAATGTGTTCACTTCTAACCCAACACAGATGTGTCTATTTATCTTTCCTTCTGTCCAGCATTCAGAGGGTGTGAAGCTCAAGGGTTGCAGTGGGAGCATAAAATCAATCTCATGCATTCTCCCAGTGTCAATAATGAGCATCTGAGATTTCCAAGACTCCTCCGCGGGGGCAATGCAAACAAAAGAGAGAAGAATGAGCTGGCAGACGGAGATGGAATGGAAACTGACCCTCGCCTAGGCAGAATATCCAGCTCTAGGAAGAAGAACTTCTTCATCATACTATGTTTTCCAAGATGGGGAGGAAAAAAGCCTCTCTAAGCAGTGAGGTGGTTTTTTTCCAAGTACAGTAACACACAAGCTAGTGGCGGGGGGTGCAGTACGGAGGGCTGAATTGCTTGTGGTGGGGGAATTTCTTTCAGCACTTGAGCTAGTGAACTCGCAGCTGTCTACTGGTAGTCTTCCGATCTGTGCTTTCTCTTTCCTCCTCCCTGCACCCATGGCTCTGTTAACAGAGGCAGCTATTGAGGATTCCTGATTAGCCTGTTTCTGCTCCCATCTGCTTTAGATGGTGGTGGTGGGTCTTGTAATGCTTTGCAGTGCTTTTTAAAAATGGCTGAGAACATGTAACTGCTGCTCTATGCTTCCCTGCATGGCTGCCAAGCCCCATAAAGCCACTGCTATGGCCACGGAAGGAGGGATTGGGCAGCAAGACTGCCTTGAATCCCTCTGTAGTTTACTAGAGGGAGATGGAGAAGAACAGCAATTGTATTCCTCTATCCCTCTGGGTGTAGTGGTTTGAGCATTGGACTGGGGACTTTTTCAGATGCCCCTTACCACGCAAGAAGCCTCCGTAACAGCAACGAAGCTGCTGCACAGCAGGGGGTACGTTTCGGATGACGCCATCCCTCTCTTGGCGTCATCCGTGACTGTTCCTGGTAGGATTGAGAGCAGCCGTGCCATTTTTTATTCACGGACAACTTCACAGTACATATGTTACGTGTACCTGGCATAACATATATCCAATCGCTCTTCTATTTCTGTATGTTCTCTGTTTGTCCTTTTCGTTGTAATGTTTCATTTTGATGTCTGGAGATTTTCAGACAACACTGTTATAGTGTTACTATTCCACTTTATTTGCTATGGCTGCCACCTGTTGAATCTAGGGATTTGCAGTTTAGGGAGGGGCATTTACAACTCTCAGCCAGAGATTTTAGGTCTCACTAAACTACAAATCCCAGAATTCCACAGGAGGAAGCCAGAGCAGTTAAAGTGAAATAGTAACACTATAACAGTGTAGTCTGAAAATCTCCTTAGTCTATTTGATCTGTCCTCTAATGTTTCATTACGATTTCTTCTACAGTTTCTCAGAGTTCTGTCACACGGTTCACCCATTTTTACAAATTTTTTGGTAAATTAATACATTGTTTTACATGCTTTTTCTCAAAATCCTTTCACGTGGTTCAGCTACGCAGTATTATTTTAGGAAAAAATATTGCATTGTTTTCCATATGGTTGGTGAGTGGCTGAGGGAGGTAGAGGAGGGAGGGGCCCTTGTGAGGCTGGGAGTGTGGATGCAGATTGAGTGGCAGGAGTGGATTATGAGGTAGAGAGGGAATTTGCATGCGAGTGGTGATTGGCTGAGGGAGTGAAAGGAGGGAGGGGATTGGTTGGGTATGTTTCCTAAGCAGCCAATCAGCACATTGGGAAAGGAAACATACCCAAGTGTTTTAGACAGATAGATAGATATAGGGATTCTCACTTTATTGTAGCAAAGGGGAGTGTGAGGTGTTGCTACCTCGTGTGCAGTGAGGTATGAAGTGGTGCGAACCAGTGTAATTCCAGTATTGCATAAATCTGGCATAGCTATGCTGCATAAATTTATGCTACACAAACCTTGACCAAGGTCAATTGGCTCATGATGGCTGAAGCCAGCATCCCCTTAATGTTGTGAAAATATCCACTTGCAAAGAATCACTATGCCAGCACGACACAACCCCTATGCAAATTAGCAGTGTTGCGTAGCACATGTCAATGACTGGGTGCCAATGTGCAATGCACAACCGAAACATGGAATATTGTTGTATATGCAGATTTGCATCCGCCACTGTCAACAGAATACATCCACTGCACAATAGCAAATAATTCACCCCTCATGCATAGTGCAACCTGTATATGTGTATGTCACTAACAGGATGCCAGCCACAGTCAAATTGAACCTCTTGCAAATGCTGGCAGCCCTGCCTAGGATGGACAAGGAGTCATGGATTGTCCAGGCCAGGAATCTGAACTTTGGCCCTGGACTGGTCAACAGTTTACCACACTCCAGATGAATAGTGGGCAATTCCCGGGGGGGTTAGGGAATGTCCTCTCTCTCTCTCTCTCTCTCTCTCTCTCTCTCACACACACACACACACACACACTTCTGGTCTACTTCCTGTGGGGAAAAAGGCTTCTTCTTTTTCTTCTTTTTCTTCTTCTTCTTCTTCTTCTCCCAACAAAAAAGGAACCACCTTTCTCCCCCAAAAACCGGGGAGAAGTTCAGTGGCTTTGTGTATATTGCCCGCTCTTGCTTCTAACCATAGTCCAAGCTTTAAGGCTTTGCCTGTAGTGGGAACCATGGGTTAGCAAACATATTTAATGCCTTCTCCTGGGTAGTACATTTGCCTCTTGTTTGGCCCAGCAATACAATCTGCAGCATCATTTAGTTGGTCTTGGAGCAAACATCTTGTAAGATGCAATGGAGGCATAGAAGATCAAGCTGGATCAAATTAGAAGATGCCCTTGGGAAAAAGCATCGACATTTCCCTTTTAACAACAACCAAAAAAAAAAAAAAAGTGGGGGAGGTTATTCCAGTATCAAACAGTCAAACATCAAAATGCCCCTTTATCTGACATATTAACCAAAAAAAGAGAAAAGACTTGATTCTACTTTCCAGGTCTCATTAGTAAGAAAAAGAAGCTTCTCTCTGAAATCTGAGGATATTAAAGGCGGGATTCTTGCTTGGATCTTGGGATTGTTAGATCTTTAACATTGGGAGTTTATTATGTTGCTTCTTTTACAACCTTTTACTTTAGTTCAAATAAGTGGAGATGTTCTCCTCCCCCGACAGGTTGAGAAAGCTCCTTCTAGCCAGGTTGCACACAAACTGTATGTTCAGTAGACATGGGCAAATGATGTAACTGGAAATCACGTTTATTCAGAAACAAAGGCCAAGAGCCAACAGCATAAGTCCTGACTTGCCCAACATGAGCAAAATTGAGACTTTCTTCCTCTTAATGTGGCACTAAATAGGATCCCAGGCAGCTGCCTCACTGGTGCATCTCGCCCAGGACTTTAAGCTCTGAGTGGCAGCAATGACTTCAGGGGTTTCAGGCAGGTTTCTTATCTCAGCCACACCTGGAGCTTGAATTTGGGACCTTCTGCCATGGAAAGCTGCCTCATACTGAGCCAGACCCTGGGTCCATCTATCCCAAGGCTGTGAGCTCTAACTGGCAGCCATAGATCTCTAGGGCTCGGGCAGGAATTCTCCAAGGACTAAGGGCCCTTTCACACCACACATTTATAGCACTATGGTTACACTTTAAATGCAATGGTTCCATCTACAAGTGCTGGGACTTGTAGTTTGGGTGGCACTAGAGCTCTCTGGCTGAGAATTCTGAATGTTGTTGTTGTTAACTGTCATCATATCAACTTCAACTGATGATCACCTTATGCATGAGAGATCTCCAAGTCACCCTATCTTCAACAATGCTAATTAGCTCTTGCAGATTCAGGGCAGCCATGGTTTCTGTGACTGAGTCTATCCACCTGGAATGTGGTCTTCCTCTTTTCCTACTGCTTTTTACCTTTGTTGTTTTGTTAACTGCCATCAAATAATGTTGATAACCATGGCTCTTGAAGGTCTCTTATTCATTGTTGTTGTTGTTAAATGTTATTAATTGCTGCCAAGTCAACTTTGACTCATGGTGACCCTAGGAATGAGAGACTTCCAAGTCACCCTATACTCAACAGCCCTGCTCAGGTCTTGAAGACTCAGGGCCATGACTTCCTTGATTGAGTCCATCCATTCCTCTTTTCCCACTGCCTTCTACCTTACCAAGCATGATTGTCTTATCTAGAGAGTCCTGTCTTCTCATGATATGGCCAAAATATGACAGTCTCAGTTTAGTCATCTTGGCTTCTAGGGAGAGTTCAGGCTTATAGAATCATAGAATCATAGAATTGCAGAGTTGGAAGAGACCACGAGGGCCATCCAGTCCAACCCCCCCTGCCACTCAGGAAATCACAATCAAAGCATCCCCGACAGATGGCCATCCAGCCTCTGTTTAAAGACCTCCAAGGAAGAAGACCCCACCACGCTCCGAGCTTGATTTGCTCTAGTGCATTTGTTGGTCTTTTTAGCAGTCCATGGTATTTTCTCCAGTACCACATTTCTAATGAGTTGATTTTCTTCCTATCAGCTTGTATGGTTGTGAAAAATATGATAGGATAGACAATCCTAACTTTAATATTCAGTGATATATCGTTACTCTTCAGGATCCTGTATAGTTCTTTCATAGCTGCCCTTCCAAGTCCTACTCTTCTGATTTCTTTACTACAGTCTCCATCCTGATTAATAACTGAGCCAAGGTATGGAAAATCTTGAACTATTTCAAAGTCTTCATCGTCTACTTTAAAGTTATGTAAGTTCTGTAGACTGCAAGGACCCAAATCCTTTAAGACTTTACAGGTAAGTTACAGCCCTTTAACATATGCCCAGAAATGGATCAGCAGTAGCTGGTGGCCTTGTTCACAAACTGGCAGGATGTGATCCCTTTGGCCAGTCCTAGTTATATATCTGCCAGCAGTAGTTGGGACAAAGTGATGTTTCCAAGAAGTCTTCAAAGGCAGGTCCACATATGACTCATTAGCAGTAAGTAATATACCTCTGTTTGGCACAAAACCAAAGCACTTGCCTTTAGAAATTCTAAGCTGATCTCCAATAACTCTGGATCTGCATGGTTGAGTGCAATGGAAGTTGGTGGCAATGAATCAGGCAATTTTTTTGCTTTGGATTCTGTACCTCAAATAGTTTCTTTAGATTAACCCTGGAGAAGATTCATTGCAACTGCCACCCACTACACATATCAAAGCCCCCAGTTTCCACTTGTTGACCTTTTACAGGAAGTCTGTGGACAGGGTTCTAAGGGTCATAGGTCCATCCCAAAGTCTGCATGTTATTCTCATCTCACTCCCTTGTTTTCCTATGAGTAATATCATGGATATTATCTTCTATGAGCCCACCAATTTAGCTCCCTCTCAATTTGCAGTGCTCATCTACACAGGATTTGGGGAGTAGATTCAGTCTCTGTCTTCTGGAATTGACTTCTCCCTGGAATTCAATGTGCGTGTATGTGTGCACACATGTACCTTTAAGTCACCTGTCAACTTGTGGCGACCCCCACAATAGGGTTTTCTTAGGCAAGGAATACTCAAGGTGGTTTGGCCAGTTCCTTCCTCTGAAATAGAGCCCACAGCACCTGGGATTCATTGAATCTAGTCATTTCCCCTTCTAGTGAGAATCCAGGCTTGATTTGCTTTCAATCTCATTGATTTGTCTTTTTGATGGTTCAGGGTATTTATAGACCCCTCCTCTAGCACAGGTCGTGAGTTGATTCTCTTCCTGTCAGCTTTCTTCACTATACAGCTTTCTTGACCATACACAGAAATCAGAAATACTATGGCATGGATGATCTGCAGTTTGGTATTTAATGATATATCTTTACATTTGAGGATCTTATCTAGTTGCTTGGTAGGTACCCTTCCAAGTCTTAGCCTTCTTCTTTTTCCTTGACTACAGTCTCCATTTTGATTTATGACTTAGCCAACATATAGAAAATCTTTAACTTTTCCAATGTGTTCAACATCCACTTTAAAGTTATGTCATGCATTTATAGCAAACTAAATAGTAAATACTTACCACCATCAAAAGCATCTTGGAAGCATCTAAGTGACCACTGGTAGAGTTAGCTTAAAGATTCTGGACAAAACCTACAAAGCCAAATTCAAGGCTTGGATAAGTTACTTTTTTGGATCACAATTCCCAGAATCCACCAGTCAGCATGTTGACCTGGGGATTGGAGAAGCTGCAGTCCTAAAAAGTATCTTTTTCAGACTCTAGCCAAATCTGATAGGCAAACAGTTGCATAGATGCTTTTCTTGTATGTTTGTTATCAGTCCATGAACACCATCTATGTGAATTTCTTCCCTAAAAGTAGCAGAAAAGATATGTTTCAAAATTTAAAAGACATGGAGATCTATATTTATTCACAATTGAAAGCTGGCATTAAAAAAATGTGAGTTTGTGATTTGATCGCTGCAACTCTGGTGATTTCATCTTTTCTTCTCCTGCGCTTTATGATCTCATCAGTAACTCCCCCCACCGCCCCCAGCAAATCACAATCACCTGTTCCTGATTACTTTTTTTGTTAAGGGCAATGGAAGAGGAAGGCTGATCGTCGGCATCTAAGTTACTTCATTCAAGAAGACTTCCAAGGGAGTTAATAGCAGCCTTCCGGGATACTCTGGCTGGTTCCTTTCTAGGCGTCTAGGTTAGACATGCCAAGTGTCAGACACTAGTTATTTTATTTTATTTTTTTAAAGAGAAAGCTGTTGAGACAGGCACAAAAATCCTAATATTTATTACATTTTAAACTCAACCTCCCTTCAAGACAACACACACAACTTTGTGCTGCAACCCCCCTGCCTTATTCTCCTAGTATCCCCATGAAGGAGGTTAATTGGAGTCAACTGCAGATGGTTGAGCTGGAGCCAAGGTAGAATCATAGAATCATAGAATTGTAGAGTTGGAAGAGACCACGAGGGGCATCCAGTCCAACCCCCTGCCATGCAGGAATACACAATCAAAGCATTCCTGACAGATGGCCATCCAGCCTCTGTTTAAAGACATCACAAGGAAGAAGACCCCACCATGCTCTGAGGGAGTGTGTTCCACTGCCAAACAGCTCTTACTGTCAAAAAGTTCCTCCTAATGTTGAGGTGGAATCTCTGTTCCTGGAGCTTGCATCTATTGCTCTGTGTTCCAGTCTCTGGAGCAGCAGAAAACAAGGTAGATCTCCTTATCCTAGTCTGAGTCTTCCCATGATCACAGTTGGAAGTGCAGTTCTGTCCTCAGCCTCACGCAGCAAAAAAGCTTAGCTTAGCTGAGGAAGCCTCACTAGAACAAAATTATACGTAAAATACACGGAGTTGGAGCTAGCAGTTGAAAACAATGATCCATAAAAGCCCTGTATGGCTTAGGTCTAAACTATGTGAAAGTCTGCATCTCCCCATATAAGCCTGCCTGTGTCTTATGTCTTTGAAGGGAAGGCGTTTTTTCAATCCTACCACCTTCACAGGCTCACCTGGTTAGGACATGGGAAAGAACCTTTCTGGTGGCTGCTCCAAGGCTGTGGAGCTCCCTCCCAAGAAATTAGATGCATAGAAGGCCTCAATACATAGAGGTGAAAAATAAATAAATAAACCAATTGCTTATATATCTGCTCACAATCCTGCTTTAAGTCTTTACCAAAGAAGAAGGGTTTTTAAAGAAATGACTGGCTTTTTTTTTAAAGAGGGATGCATGATGTCATAAGCAGAGGACAGTCTTATTTCTGAGATGAGTTGAAATAAGGCAGTTAGAAAAGCCAGCCTTGGCTCAGCTAAGTGAATGCAGTCTCTCAAGCTAGGAAGCTACCTTGACAAATGGGAGATGATTTCTGCTTCTTTTTCGGCGATGATCAGATGAGTATCACACCTGTCAAGCGGTGAGCCTGATTTCTGTCCTTTTGCATCATGTTTGCTCTGATGGGGTATCTGTTAACTTTCATATCATATCAGCTCAATACAGATATGAAGTTATCTACCCAACCATGGAGAGAAATGTAATGCCACCTGTCCTTTTATCTCTCTCTCTGATCTCCGATGACCGATCTTCTGTGTGGCCTTTCCCCGACACTCTAATGCCATCGGAACAGAAGCCTGTATTTGATAGGCACCAATCCTTAATTCAAAAATGAAGGGTCATATTTTGGATGTCTTCCAGGAGCGTAGGAAGTTGCCTTATACTAAGACCAGCAGTGGTCCATGCAGTACAGTACTGTACTGTCTGACCAGAGGTGGGAAAAGTGCAGCCTGCCAGCCCCATGTGGTCCCAGATTCCTATTTTACAGCACCTGATGCTCCCCAAAACCCTCCACTTTTTTTTAAAAAAAAGATACATTTTTAGCTGATTTATTTGGCCAAAAGATGGTGCACAAACACTCAACCCACTGCAAAAACATAGAATGTGGGGACGCCTCTCCCCTCCATGGTCCCAATGAAGAAAATATCATTTTTTCAACTGGAAACCCAAACTGGAAGTGATGTTACATCACTTCCTTTCATGCCAGAAGGGATAATTTGGCCTGTGGGGATGAAGGTGGCCTTGGCCCTGTCCCTCTCTGGTCTCCATTGACCAGCAGAAACTCATGAGCTCAGCATCTTGAATTCCAAGGGAGGTTTGAGCTGATCTAGGTAATAGGTTGCGTTTTCTTTTCATTTTTATAAGGCTCCTGCCTTTTAAGGTAGAAACTTCCCATCAAAGCTATACAGTGGGCCCTTCGCATCTGCTGTGGTTTGGTTACAGGACCCCCATGGATACCAAAATCCTTAGATGCTCAAGTCCCATTATATACAATGGCATAGTAAAATGGTATCCCTTATATAAAATGACAAAATCACAGTTTACATCTTTGAATTTTTTTGGGGGGGGGTATTTTCAAGCCATGGATGGTGGAATCTATAGATGCCAAATCCATGGATTCAGAGGGCCAACTGTAATGGTCTTTCACAATACTCAGTCACAGCATGTAGGTTCCACTTTAGCTGCCATTGCTGCATCCTATGAATTCTTGGGATCTGCAATTAAGGGAGGGGTACTTAGAATTCTCAGCCAGAGAGACCTAGTGCTTCATAAAACTACACACCCCAGGATATCAGAGCATTTGGCGATGACAGCTCAAGTGGAACCATAGTGCTGTAATTGTGTTGTGTGAAAGAGACCTCAAGAGAGGCTTATCCAGCCCACCCATTGGGAGCTGCCTGCCTTTCATCGCTCCAATGTGAAAGCCATCAAACTCAACACCCAGTGGAGTAAAGCTTGGTTTTCCTCCCCATGCAAATGGTCTGTGGGGTGACTGAGAGAATGTTTGTAGCCAGTCCAAATCTAATCAGAAACAATCTAATCAGAAGCAATTTTTGGACTCCATTGTGAAATCTGCTTGTTTGCTTATGTTGAGTCTTACCTGCTCAGATCACTGTGGGTTGAACCCCATTATTTTGTCTATAGATATTTTGGAGGATAAGGACTCAAAGTATCTCTTTCCAGTTCATATTCATATTTGATTTAGACCAATTTGGTCAGCCCAGGCCCCCAACAGGCCCAAAGTCCAAATGTCTCCATTTTCCTCTGCAGTCCCTCTCAAAATGGTGACAGGAGAGAGCACCACATCACTTCTTGACACCATTTTGAGAGGGACTGGAGAGGAAAATGGAGGTTTGGGGGCATAGCCAAAGGATACTATGGTGCTTGTGAGGGATGGGAGTATTTCTATGAGTTTTCACATGTTTGGGTGGCTTTCTGTACAGCTTTGGAGCAAACTTTGCCTGAAAATAATGCCAATTTTTTTTAATGGAATTTTTGTGGAGTGGGAATAGGGTTTAGCAGCAAAAAGTGTCTAGGTGCTGCATGAGAATAGCAATTTGCCCATACCTGCTTTAGGCATTTTTGGAGAGGGCTAGAGATAAAAAGTTCATTAAAAATGTAAAATTATCTTGTGCCCTGTCTAGCTGCATAGTTCTTTACCATTAGCAAAAATTAAATAATATTTTAAGTGGATATAAATTGGTTTACACTTGTCAGTGCCATCCCCCCATGACATGCCATATTGCAGTTCTGATGATCTCTTCCTCAATAAGAGAGCAAACAATTACCAGCTTTTTAAGTCCCCTTTTAAAGAAAGAGAACAGTTAATCATCTCAGTCAAATTATGTTGCATGTTGCGACAAAGGGGTGTTTCCATCTGAAGTATTTTCTAGCGATTTAGACAAAATGAGGTTACAGTGAAGCGTTTACCTGTGGAAAACAATTGCTTCCGTCTCCCCCCCCCCCACATTCCGCCCCCAATTAATTCAACCTCAAACGCTTTTCTGTTCTTCCTTTCGAAACATTCTTGTGATGGAGCTTCTGCTAGAAATCTCCTCATAAACCCTTTCATGGGTGGCTCTCCCAATAAGGGAAATGTCCCAGAAAAAACTGAGTGAGACTTCTAAAGACAATGTGTTCAGCAATGGTTCCTACAATATTGGTAAGCAAAACACGATGGCGTGTGGTATAATTCATACAGACTCTCCACCTGTGTTTCACAGAATGTTTGGTTATCTATTTTCCACCCCAAAGAAGGAGGGTGGTTTTTTTGGGGGGTGGGTGGGTGATAGGATGTTCCATTCAACCCCACATACTCTCTCTGATATCCAGTAAAAGAGCTCTGTGCCCCATATGCTAGAACAGGGGTGGGTACCTGTGGAAGGCTAGGGGCCTGCGTTGGTCTCCCAGGAGACCTTGGAGGGCTTCACCCCCCCCATACCCTCCAGGGGTCATAGGGAACATTTTCCACCTGTTTTCAGACCTTCCACGGCCATTTTAGGCCCAGGAAAGACCCTTTTAAAACAATAGGAATTGACCATAAGTTCCTTCCTGTTTCAAAAAAAAAAAGCTTCTCTGGGGCTTAAACTGGTCTGGGTGGACGAAATATGGTGGAAATATCTTCCACACCCCCAGAGGGCATTTGGGGGCAGATTTTTTTAAGGAAAAAATATTGCAAAATGTTTTTCACTCCTGGAGCTTCCAAATGTGGTAGAAATTGCCCCATCATTTTGGAGCCAAAAAAAAAAAAAAAAAGACTTAAAAAAAATCCCTTGGGGTTCCTGGAAGTCACAAAAATAGCCCTGGGTGGTGGCATGCTGCTTGTGGGCGGCACTTTGCCCACCTCTGTGTTAGAACAAGGGCTAGGAATGTCTCCCAGCTCATGGGCCAAATTCAATTTCAGATACGTTCTTGGGGTGGAGCCCTCAAAGCATATTTTACTGTTAACGTTTGTACAGGTCGTCACCCCCATATGTGTGGAGCTGGTACCGGAGGTTTCAATTATCCATTGTCCAAAAAATATGTTCTCTCTAGGCATTTCTAGGTCCTCCAACAAGACTCTATAGTAACTTCTGTTGGACATTGCCATAAAGTCACACTGGAGCATTTCCCAAAGTTTTTCAAATAATGTGTGGGAAGGTGCATTACTGCTTGTTTGGACAATTGATTCGCATTTTCTGTGCATTCTCGGAGAGGAGCAGAAGTGGACAGCTTCTTGGTTGGATGTGTGCTGAGGTGGGCATGCCAGCAAGGAAGCAGCTGGAAGCACCATTTTGGATTTTCACATTGCTGATCATGCACTTTTTTGCTGCTCTGAGCCAACCACATATTTTTTTTTTAAGCAGAAGGTTGCACTTGAGCACTTTTGTTTAAAGTTAAACAAAAAATACTGAGCAGCAATGACAACGTGTGGAAGAAAATGACACGCTAATTTACTTGGCCACCATTTTGATTTGCAGGGGTGTGCAAACGAGGATAACTTTGCATACTATCAATTTTGCCAAGAGACTGTGGAGACAAATGGACACTGTTGCAAATTTGCAATAATGCACAGGAATCAGCATTATATCCCCTTGTCTAGACAAGCCCTTAGAGTGTGTGAGTGATGAAAAGAAAACGAGTTGTGTGTTGTTGCGTACCTTCAAAGTCAATTCCGTGTTATGGCGACCCTAAGGCAAACCTGTCACAGGGTTTTCTGAGGCTGAGAGTGTGTGACTTGCCCAAGGATACCCAGGGGGGTTTCATGGCTGAGCAGAAATTTGAACCCTAGTGTCCAGAGTTGTAGTCCAACACTCACACCATTCTGCCATGCTGGACATGGTTAAAAGACTTGAAAAGTTGCTTTCAAAGGACCTGTTTTCACATCACAGGGGGTGAAATGCCTAAGCAAGAACTGGGGTATTCTCTTGATCATGCTGCCTGAGGTGAACAAGGACTGAGCCTAGTGTGGACTATCTCTTAACTGCAGCTATTGCTCTCTGGGCAAAGTTACGGCCAAGAAGGGACCTTTTGGCTACTCACATATATAAGGGAGTGACTCTGGATTGCCCTTTTTGAAACTCTGCATCAGTTGGATTTTTGCACACAACACCCACCTCTGTTTACATTAGTTCAATTTCTAAATTGAACCTAAATTAAATTCTAAATTAAACCTAGTTTCGACTGGGAGCCATCACCAGCATCCTGTGGTAGCAGGGTCCACAGATCAACTTGTCCAGTGTACATGGGAGAAAATGCTCCCCCCACACTCAATGTATCTATAAAAAGACAACCACAACAGTAATTGTGGTCTATTAATTTTGTTGAGTGCCTTCTGGTTATATGCCAAATAGCAAATAATTATGCACAGATGATTCTTACTACATCTGTAGGATTTGGCCTTATATCTGGTTTGAAACTGGGGGTGGTGGGGACTGTAGGTGTTGCCCCATAAATACAAGTTCTACCTTGCAAGGAAATTTTTCCTCCAGTCCCCACATTTCTGGAATTGCAGTAACTTAAAACTTCAGCTGAGCATTTAGAAATATGGTTTAGGCTTCCAAGGAAAAAACATATTCAGGGAATGCAGACACAGAAAATAGAAAAGTTCTAGGGTGTTGTCTCTATGGCAAAAATACTCCTCATTGTCTTAATGAGAACCCACATCAATCCGCCATATTTGGACAAAAAGCTCGGCAGGGAATACACATTTCCACTCGTTGGGACAACCGATGCACTTTGCTGCGCATTCCCGATAAGAGCAGAAGTGGAAAGCTGATTGGTCAGACATGCGCAGGGGCAGAGCTTGCTAACAAGGCAAGTGTCTGAAGCCACCATGTTGGATTTTTGCCATGGTGATTGTGCACTGAGGGAATGAAACAACCTTTTTTCCCTATATCATCCTTCCGCACCTTGGATAGGCTTTAAAAATACTGTTCGGTGTCGGCAACTCGTGACCATAAAAATGAGAGCAATTCACTTGCGTACGCCATCTTGATTCATAGGCATGCCTGTTTTGAACAACGAAAGCGGATAGCTTTGCATGCCTGCAATCTTGCCAAAAAATCATTGAGACAAATGAAAGCTGCTATAAATTGGCATTAGTGTGCACCAATCCACATTATATTGCCTCATATGGACAAGCCCTAGGTGGGAATGATTTTTAGGATCTCACTCTCTGCAATGCTAGAAATTTGGGAAGTGAAGGAAAATTTCATGGGGTGGGGTTTCTTATTTGGGGGTGCAATGCCTTCATTTCCCCCCCGATATCTCCACCTCTCTTTGAAGACTGAGTACTGTAATCTCTCTCCCAGTAGTGGCTTCTCTTTTGAGTGGGAGATGTTGCATCACCCTTCTTTGTTTTCCTTCTCATCCCTATGTTTTCCCTAAGTGTATTGTTACACATAACAATCATTGAGGGTGTCCTCAGCTCTAAGGTGCTGTTGGAGACAAAAAGCCCCTGGTTATACCAGAGCTAATTTTTTTGCATTTCATTCTCTTCTACTTCAGTTAGCCTACTTGAACACATTAATGGAGCTGGTATCTCAGGGCGCCAGTGGATATACAGCAGGGATAGGCAAAGGGCACCCCACATGTGGCCCCCAAGGCTGTTTTTCTGGCCCTTGACCCCTCCAGACTTCCCAAACCACCCTTTTTCTGGCCAAAAAAAGAAAAGGTGATTTGCCTCTCTAGGGCACTGCCAGGAAGGGACAGTTCACCATTTAAATAGGGCTCCATGGGCTACTTCACAGAACATACCTGTCCATGTTCACATTTGGTTTTGGGTTTTTTTGGCAGCCCACTCAGGCACCCTGAGGGTTTTAGGGGCAGAAAATGGGTCCCTGGACACACTATCACTGCTCACCCTCCAATATACACCCCTGGGGGTGGGTGTACACATTTCATTGCCCCCCCCTATACATCCCTGGTGCTGTGTGCACAGGTTGTTCCCCGTATCCACGGATTTGGTATCATGGTTTCACTTCTCCATGTCTGAAAAATATGTTATTTCTAGGCATTTCTATGTCCTCCAATGCAATTCTATGATCAACCTACAGCATTTGCCTCATTGAAAATAATAGGGTTCCCTCTTATCCATGGTTTCAGGTATCCACGGGGGTCTTGGAACTGCAGATACGGGTGGGTGGGTTGACTTGTACAAATATAATTGGCCCCGGGAGGTGTTTTGAGACTTTCTTAGGAGGTCTCAGTTGCTTGGTATATTTTTCCTTCTGAGTACCTGAGCCATTCTATCTGAATTTTCAGCTCTTGGATCCTGAGGCACAGCCACCCGCCCCTCCTGTTGATCAAAATGTTGCTGTGATGGATTAATAAATAAACAAACTTACTTATCCAAACCCAACCTACTCCTTGCATTTTGGCCTAGGATCCTTTTTTGCTACCATTGTAATGTTGCCAGACTAGATTATTTTGACTCTTGTTTTGGCTCCTGGGGTTTTGGTAAGCGAAAACAAACATAAAGATACAATGAAGGAAAGTGCAACAATAACTGATTTTATTTCTAGTCACCAATATAGCATTGATGAGGGTATAGCTACGAAGCAGGGGCAAAATGAAGACATCATGTCCCCCCCCCCACCTGCAATAAGAATTCTGCCCTCCCAAATGAATTTTTTTCTTCACCTTGGAAACTGTTCACACCTGGAACTCAGTTTATTTGCTGTAAAACACAACACAATCCAAAATCAGCGCTATCTTTATCGAACCAATTCCAAAACATAAAATACATTGTGTAAGCTTTCAAGGCTTCAGTGGCTTCTTCATCAGTCAAAGTCATATAGGAGGGGGGAAATAGTGATCACCTTAGAGCAAATTATATTTGCTGTATTCACATGTCCTTAGTCACCATGTCTGCCCCTTTTCTTTGGATGCCAAAACTGTAGTTTACAGTTGTCCTTTCATATTTGCTGGGGTTTGGTTCCAGGACCACTGTGGATACCAAAATCCGTTCATACTCAAGTCCCATTATATGCAATAAAATACAACTGTATTTTATTTTAAAAATTGATACTGTATATATATTTTGAAGTCGAAGGCTTTCACAGCTGGCATACATAGATTTTCCCTGGTTTTTTTCTGGGCTGTGAGGCTGTGTTCACTGTGTTTTTGCAGGCAAAACATCAGAAAGAAACTCTTCCAGAACATGGCCTTACAGCCCAGAAAAAACCCAAGGAAAATCTATGTGTGTATATATATATATATATATATATATATTTTAAAAAGATTTTCCAAAACCAAACAATTGCTACTGTATATATATTGTGAAATTGATACTGTATATATATTGTGAAGTTGAAGGCTTTCACAGCCGGCATCCATAGATTTTCCTTGTCTTTTTCCGGGCTGTGAGGCCGTGTTTTGGAAGAGTTTCTTTCTGATGTTTCACCTATGTACACTTACGACTCCTTGAACGCTTTCGTCAGTGCTGTATACGCACAATCCACATAGTCACTGGACTGACTATGTGACGAATGTTGCTGTCCTTGAGCGAGCAGGAATCACCAGCATTGAGGCCATGATATTGAGAACACAGCTGCGCTGGGCAGGGCATGTTTCTAGGATGGAGGACCATCACCTCCCAAAAATACTACTCTACGGTGAACTCGCCACGGGTCAGCATAAGAGGGGTGCTCCAAAAAAGCAATACAAGGACTCCCTGAAGCAATGATGGGCAACCTTTTGAGCTTGGTGTGTCAAACTTCGCCAAAAAACTGAGCATAACTCGGTTGGTGTGTCACTTTGAGGAAAAAACATTATCTCTGCAAGTGAAAGTGATGGCAAAGATCCCGGCTTAACCGAAAGTCCCAGAACTAGATGCTCTGTGCTGGACTTCTGTTGTTTTGGCCTACAGACCTCCAGCACAGAGTGTCTAATAGGGGAGGATGAAACATTTGCAACTACAGTTGTCCCTCCACACTCGCGGTATTCACATTTGTGGTTCTGCAAATTTGCGGATTCCCACTTTTGGGAGGATGGAGGAAAGTGGTGACCGGGGCTTTGGAAGCCCTGATTGCCACTTTAGGGCAACATCTCAGGCTCGGCCAAATTGATCCCCAACAATGGTCCGCCCTGGCCTCACATCGGGAGGCATGGAGACACACTATCCACAATGCTGCAGCCTTATTTGAGAACTCACGCCGAACAAGTCTTGAAGAGAAACGCCAACGCAGAAAGAATCACAACCCAAAAACATCACCCAAGGACACCTTCTGCTGTGCTTTCTGCAACCAGACTTGTTTATCTCGGATTGGCCTTTTTAGTCATCAGCGCGCTTGCAGAAAGCGTGGGATGAGTCCTTCCTGAATCTTCGTTTGCGAAGAAAAGCCAGAGAGAGAGAGAGAGAGAGTCCCTCCATATTCACGGATTTGGCATTCACTGATTTAAGTATTCACGGCTTGAAAATATTCTTTAAAAAATAATAATCCAAAAAGCAAACCTTGATTTTGCCATGTCATACAAGGGACCCTGTTTTGCTATGCCATTGCATATAATGAGACTTGAGTATTCACGGATTTGGGTATTCACGGGGGTCCTGGAACCAAACCCCTGCGAATGTGTGTATATATATATATATATATATATGAATATATATTTATGTGTGTGTGTGTGCATATATATATATATATATATACACGCACACACACACACTGTAGTATGTATATACAAGGGACAACTTGTATATATATATATATATATATTTAAAAAAGATTTTTTTCCAAAACCAAAGAATGGCTACAGAACCAAAGAAAGGATCCTAACCAGACGGAAAACTGATGCATGGATTCTAATGCCAGAAAAGTCAATATAACCATGCCAGTTGGTCCTCCGGCTTTGGCAGTGGGAAGGACTCCAGCTCCCCTGGTTGCCAGTCCATCTTTTCTAGGCGGTTTCCATCTGCTGCTTTCTTTCCCTCCCTGCCTGCCTCCCTCCCTTTCGCCAGTCCTCCTGGATGCTCATTGCACTGTACTATTTCGGTGGCCAGTCTGGGTGGAAGAATACGGCGAGGTGCCGCGCCCCTCCAGCCCCCCCGGCCCAGCCCCAGCCCAGCCAAATCCAGGGGAGCGCAGGGATCTCTTGGCGCGCCCGGGTGCTGAGGCTGGGACTGTCACTCATCCTCTGAGCAGCTCCCGAAAGCAAGCCAGGAAGCAAGCAGTTGGAGGAGGAGGGGGAAAATAAATTAAAATTAAAATCACAATCACAACCAGCACCTTCTCAGCATTGCATGCGAAGCAACAAGAGCAACAGCAAACCACACCACCTGGTTCTGGGGATCATTTTTTCTCCCCTTTCCCTTTCTCCCCTCCCTTGCTGTGTGTCCCCCCCCCCCTCCTTGCTCTCTTCCCTCCTTGCTTTGGCACCTGAATACTGCAACCCTCGGCTCGCTCAGGTTTGCAATTGAAGAGGAGGGGGGAAAATAAAAGCACCCATCTGTCTGTCTGGAGGGAAACTTCCTCGCCCTCCACCGCGCGATGACAATGCTCCCGGGCCAGGGTCGCTTCCTCTGGACTTTGCTCTTCCTCGGGACAGCAGGTAACCGCTTTGTCTTTTTTTCTTCCCCCTTTCTTTCTCTCCCCCATTTGCATTTTGGGAAGGCGAGTCGGGGGGGGGTCTTTAAGGGGGTCGTGGTGATGTTGCAAAAGAGGGGAATGAAAGCAAGCTTCTCTGGACTGGAAATTGTGTATATGTGTTGTTGCGGGGGGAGAAGTCTTTAAGGGGGTCGTGGTGATTTTGCAAAAGAGGGGAATGAAAGCAACCTTATCTGGACTGGAAATTGTGTGTGTATGTGTTGTTGTTGGGGGGAAGAAGTCTTTAAGGGGGTCGTGGTGATTTTGCAAGAGGGGAATGAAAGCAAGATTCTTTGGACTGGAAATTGTGTGTATGTGTCGTTGTGGGGGGGAGAAGAACCCTTTAAGGGGGTCGTGGTGATTTTGCAAGAGAAGGGAATGAAAGCAATATTCTTTGGACTGGAAATTGTGTGTATATGTCGTTGTGTGTGTGTGTGAGAGAGAGAACCCTTTAAGGGGGTCGTGGTGATTTTGCAAGAGAAGGGAATGAAAGCAAGGTTCTCTGGACTGGAATTTGTGTGTGTATGTGTTGTTGTTGGGGGGAAGAAGTCTTTAAGGGGTTCGTGGTTATTTTGCAAGAGGGGGGAATGAAAGCAAGCTTCTCTGGACTGGAAATTGTGTGTGTATGTGTTGTTGTGGGGAGAGAAGTCTTTAAGGGGGTCGTGGTGATGTTGCAAGAGAGGGGGAATGAAAGCCAGCTTCTCTGGACTGGAGGCTGTGTGTGTATATGTGTTGCTGTGTTTTTTTCTTTCTTTCTGGTCTTCTGGACCACATCCCTTGTGAGGAGGGGGGATGCAACGAGAGGTTTGCCTTCTCGGGTGCCCACCCCGTATATGTGTGTGTGTGTGTTCCTTTTTTTGCATGGGTTGCCTCTCCCTTCCCACGCGCTGGCATTCGTGCGCCTGAACAATACCTGAAAAGAGATGTGTGTGTGTGTGTGTGTTATAGTCAGGATGGCGGCAAGGGGAGAAAGCCTGGGGTGTCTCTGGGTGTGTGTGTGTGTGTTGGGCAGCTCTGAGCCTCCCTGCCCTCTTCCTTCCGCCCCACACATCTCCATTCCCTCTTCCTTTCTCTGCATTTCATTGCGAACCCTTTCATTGCAAGAAGCCTCTTTGGAGTGATGGTTTTTGGAAAGGGGAGGTTCTCGGTGGCCCTAGGAGGCATCTGTGTTTTGGTGCTCTTAACAAACCTCATGCTAGGCAGGGCCCTCCCTTTCCGAACAACAACAACAATAATGATGATGATGATAACGATAATGTGTTTGTTTTTTTTTAAAGACCGGTGGGCATCTTTTTGGAGCATCTTTCAGAGCGCAAACAATGAGGGTTGGAGACGAGGGGAGGGGACGAGAGCAGGAAAGCAAAATGAGAATAGATTGTAAATATTTATGCATATGTATCCATCTCTCTCTCAGTATGTGTGTGTGTGTGTGTGTGTGTACACACACACACACACACACACACACGGACTGCCTGGTGGTCCCTCGGAGCGCTTTGCCAGTCTCATGGGCTGTTGTTGTTGTTGCCAAGAGCCCGATCCTCCTCTTGACGGTTTGCAAATAAAATAGTCTAGAGCTTTATTTTATTTTATTTTTTAGAAGGGAAGAGGGTGCAAAGGCATGCAAACCAGGGGATGCAGTTGTTCTGATGGTTGTGGCGCAAATGTGTGATGGAGGCTCCTTTTTTTTTTTTTTTTTTGAATTTTGGAGGTTGTTGTGTGTGTGTGGGAATTGCAACACACACACGCACACACACACAGAGCCCATCCCCTGGGCTGGAGTTGGTCCGGTCCTGCTTTCTGGGCAACATTGTTCTCATTCAAAAATGGACGGGTGGGTTGGCTGGGGCGAGATGCAAGGGGGAGAGGGTGGGGGGCGCGGATGGTCCCGGGGGGGGGACCCTGCAGTTTGACAGGAGAAAGTGGGGGGGAGAGGGTGACTTGGGCACGTTGGATGGTATTGCTTTTTTATTTCTTTTTCCTGGGGGGGGGTGCATGGTGCAAATGGGGTGGGTGGGAGCAGCTGAGCGCCCCTCTCCTTTGCAGCCCCCGCTGTGCCATGCTGAGGGTTGTGTCTGTTGCCAATCGCAGACAATGGAAAGGGAAAGGAGGGAGGGGACGGGGGACTGTTGCGCCGCCTGCGATGTCTTCATGGTGCCGCCGTGTCAGCAGCAGCTGAAATGGGGGGGGGCATTCCTTTGCAACCCTCTCCCTTCCCCTGATTTGGAGGGGGGAATTTTTCTCTGATGTTCTCAGTTGCATTCCTCCCTAGCCGATGACGATTTTTGGAAAAGGAATTCAAGTCATTGGGCTGGTTGCAGATGCGCGCATTGCAAATTGGAGAAAGGTGGGTGGGTGGTGCGTGGCGCGCGCCGCCGCCGTCTCGTGCCCGTGATGTGGGTCTGCATGAGAGAACACAGACCTATCTGTTGGGCACTTTTTTTTTTGCAAAATAATAATAATAATAATAATAATAATAATAAAGCAATCAGAAAAATTCTTGTGTGGAATATTTTTTTAAAAATGTAAACGATGCAAAGCGGATTCGAAAAACCTGCCTGTATTTGAAGTGTGGGGGGGAAGGGAGGTGGCAGAAAGTCGAGAGGAGGGGGGAGACGGAGAAGAGAAATGACATAAGGATTATTATTAATTTTTTTTTTGCAAGAAAAAAGAAAACCGGGCGGTGAAACCACATATTGCAAAATTGCACACTTACACACACGCATATATATATACCTTCCTCCCACCCACCCCCGCCACCGATGGCTTGTGCGCGCCTTATGGGTGCGTTGCTTTTGCTCCTGCATTGCTTTGCATTGCAATAGATGGGGAGAAGGAGCCAGCGCGCGCCACTGCCGCTGCTGCTGCTGGAGATGGAGGCGCGTGCGCGTGCGCAGCTCGAGCGCCTGTCCCCGGGCAGAGGTGTGTGTTCGAGGGAGAGAGAGCGAGCGCGAGCGCGAAAGGGGATGGTGTTGTTGATGGAGGCTCCCAGCCAATCAGAGCGGGGCACAGCCCGGGCGGGAAATGCCGTTAGGACCCTGCCTGTTTGTTTTATATTATACAGTATGGGGGTGTGATGGGTTTTTTTTTTTCGAACTGGCCCAACGTTCGTCCTGGCCCCGCCTTCTTTTCCCCTCAGAGGCGACCGTTACCTCAGCCAAAGGGCCGTTGTTGCCCCTCACAGCCGCCAGTATTAGCACCCCTGTGGTGTGGGACAGGCAGCCTTTCTAGCCTCTCTGGGCCTCAATCCCCTCACAGGAACACAGATGTTCCATCTTATTGTTATAATCATGTACTTCACCTTGATTCCCTAGGGAAAAGGCGGAATATAAATACATTATATGATGATGATAGATGATGATGATGATGATGATGATGAGGGCTTCCTCCTCCTTCTCAGCTCTTTTCCTCACAGTGAATGTTGAACAAATCTGGCCTTTCACATACATACAATTTTACTCTTTCTAGACCTGTGGTTCTTAATCTTTTCTTGACCAGGGACCCCCTTTAAATATCACTTGATCTTAGCCAAAAGGCGGAGAAGCGATCCCCTTTAAATATCTTGAGTTGCCTTGGACTCCCAAAACTTAACTCAAGAGTTAAAATCCTAAGGACAGCAACACATAATAATAATAATAATAATAATACAGTTGTCCCTCCCTATCCACGGATTTGATATCCACGGATTTAAGTATTCACGGCTTGAAAATATTCTTTAAAAAAATCCAAAAAGCAAACCTTGATTTTGCCATCTTATATAAGGGGCATCATTTTGCTATGCCATTGCAAACTTGAGTATTCATGGATTTTGGTATCCACGGGGGTCCTGGAACCCCCAAATCCCAGCACATATGAAGGGACAACTGCAATAATAATAATAATAATAATAATCCATTCATTAAACCTTGCCTCAGAGGCACTGGAGGAGAGGGGAAACTTCTCTCCTGCTTCTTCCTGCAAATTGGTGGCTGCAGAGGACTGAACATCAATGTGCAGGCCAAGCCAGGCAGGCTTTGCCTTGTTTTTTGTCATGGGGTCTGAGCAGCCTTCAAGCCTTTGCGGACCCCCTGTGAACCACCGCTCTAAGACACTTTTGAGGGCTTCAGTCCAGGCAGTGGTAGTTTCTCCTCAAGATAATCTCGCCTTCCCTGTTTTTCTGCCCCTCTCCCTCGAAAATTGTAATTTCTAGAGAAAACCTCCTGTGGTCTGCTGCACAGGCAGATGTTGTGAAATATTGCCACAGAGGTGATTTACTTCAATTGCACATTGTTGTTCATTGCTGCTAAGACTTCTCTGAGCTTATACATTACACTCGACTGATACGCATGTGAGAGGCGTTGCTTGTTTTGTGGTAATTCACAAAAATCCTCACATAAGTGTGACGGATGATGGGCAGAAGAAAAGTTTCCTCAGCTATCACCAGAATCCACTGCCATGGGGACTGTGATGGTGCCATGTGGGAAATACGGCATCACCAGTGGACCTTGCTTGCATGCCATTCTTTGACAGGTGGCACCAAATTACATGATGTACTGTTGTCCTTTCATTGCCATGGCCCACTGAGATGCCAGTCACACATACCATCCTCACCATCTGCTCTGCTGTCCAAAACAATAATAATTATATATTGCCAAAAAAATAATCCTTTATCCAGTCAACACTATGCTCCAGCCTACGTTGCCCAAATGTATACATTTACTACATTCCCCTGTCATGGTGACATCATCCAGCAAAGTACCAAGGCTAGCACATTGCAGGCATTGCCCTTCAATACTTGGAAAAATTACTTTGAGGGTTCCCAGGTTGGCATCCTGTTGGTGACTTAACGGTAGTGTAAATACTTATATCATGCACATGTTTTCACTTTCTAGGAGGTTGTGCAAAGGTGGTGTCCTAATCAGGATTGCACAGGTGGCCTAACCATTGTGCAACAGGTGAACGTGAGGCACTACCCTGTTGCACCATCAGTGGTGCAATATACATTTCATTTACACATAGCGTAATGCAACTCCAGCATGGCTACATTGGTGTATATTTATACCATATACCCTGCTGAATAGGCTCTTAGTACCAGAATCCTTCAGCCAGCATGGCCACTGGCCCTACTAGCTCTCCGGAATTATACCACAGAAATACTTTCCCCCAACAATACTGTTGCATTTAAATAGAGACAATAGAATGAGCCACTATGGTGGAATGGTTAGAGTATTGGACTAGGACTCTAGGAGACCAGGCTTCGAATCTTATCTGCTTACCCATGGGAATCCTTGGGTGACCTTGAGCAAGTCATGCTCAGAGGAAGGCCAGGGCAAACCTGTTCTGAAGAAATCTTGCCAA
The DNA here is from genome assembly GCA_030847615.1 of Gambelia wislizenii. Classification (NCBI taxonomy): domain Eukaryota; kingdom Metazoa; phylum Chordata; class Lepidosauria; order Squamata; family Crotaphytidae; genus Gambelia; species Gambelia wislizenii. Next base: position 41,657,186 of record JAUMIR010000007.1, read on the forward strand.
GAAAACCCTATTATAGAGGTGCCATAAGTCATAGTTGGCTTGAAGGCACATAGCAACAACAACAAAGACTTCATCACCCATGAATTCTACTACTGTACTAATGTTTTACATGGATATAAAAACCTCACAAAAACTCAGCTATCCTTGCAACGCCCAGCCTGTTCAGCATCATGTGCCACATATACTAGATCATACCTTTCTACTCTGCTTGACTTAGCTTGAGAAGAACTACCACTTCTAGTCCTGTATTCCTCTAACCAGGTTAAAATTCCCACTTCACCTATAAACAGGCAATGAATGTGAAGGGAAAGTCCATCTTTCTATGCTTACTCAGCCATAGCTAGCTGTAAATCGAGATGGATGGATCTGTCAGTTTTATCTTCTCCATTTTATCTTTTTTAGTTGAAAGTGTCAATTTCTTTGCATCCTGTTCATGAAAAAGTGAGTCAGTTTTGGCAGATTTTTAGCAAAATACATGAATAAAAATTTCAGCCCAATTATGCTAGCCATATTCAGTAGGTATAGCTATTCTACCACATGGTACCTGCCTACCTTGTAGCTGTTAAATATGTGAAGTTCTCAGATTTATTTGGAGTATCCCCCTCTCCCTCTCCAAAGACTTTAGGAAAAACCCTGGAGGATGTCAAATTGTTACTATTTATTGAATTATTTATTATTTATTGCTTCAGGGCACCATATATCAAAGTTCCAACACAATAGCAGACTGAGGACAAACTTTAAAACATTGTAACAATAATATAGCGAAAGAACAAGCAATTGCTATTCAACTGGCAACAGGAATATAATTAATCTAAAATGAGTCTAAAATGCCTGAGCAAATGAAAATGTTTTAATCTGGCACAGGTAACGAATGGGGGAATTGCCTCTCTTCCCCCGTTGGGTGGGAGGAGAATGGGATGGAGTGGTTTGAAAAGGTAGATGGAGAAAGAGAGGTAGATGGAAAAAAGGGAGAATGAACCATTTCACTGCCTGGATAATTCACTTCTGGGAGTCACTGAGAAAATTGAAAATTATATTATACTTGGGGTTGGGTACCGTTGCCCCCTCCTTTCTAACTAAGTGGTTTACAGCAGCCTTGCAGTGTTTTCCCTGTTACATATTATGGATTGTGGTGAAGTTAATGACCAAGTACAGTTGTCCCGTCTTATTCGTTGGGGTTTGGTTCTAGGACCCCCCGTGGATACCAAAATCCGTGAATACTCAAGTCCCATTATATGCAATGGCATAGCAAAATGGTGTCCCTTTTATAAGATGGCAAAATCCAGGTTTGCTTTTTGGATTATTATGTTTTTAAGAATATTTTCAAGCCGTGAATACTTAAATCCGTGGATACGGAGGGACGACTCTATTGTAATTCATTTTCTTTCAATCCAGCCTTGCAGGTTGTGCTGCGAAAATAATACATGGGTTATATATGGGTTGTTCACTGTTATACTTCTGTAGCAGATTAGAGGTTGGTACTGAAAGCTGTTTACAGCCTGGCCTGTGAACTACTCCATTGTTAATACTGCAGGTCAGAGGTGGGCTGAAGCTGGTTTGGATTCCCAGTCAAAAATTCCCCATACTTCTTAGGTTACAGCAAAGGTCACTGTATTTAACTTTCCCCATCAGATCTTTTCCCAGGCCAGATCATGCAGTCAGTTGTGAGCAGATGCCTCATGCTTCATTGACCGGTTGTACTTCTCAGTGTTCCGAACCTAAAAATAAAATAAAAATTCTCCCATGAAATAAAAACCAAGCTAGAGCAGGAATTCTTGCATTTGATGCCCACATTTGTTTTTTCAGCCCCAAGTAACACATACAAAGCAGAGATATACCACAATCTTTTCTTCTAAGAACTCACTTGTTTATTTACTAGAATCAGCTAGAATAGGAAACGATCACCAGTTGTTTCGCCCGCCCCCCTATTTTCAAAATATACCTAAACAGCTCAACTTTTTAATGTAAGCAAGGGGTCTTGCAGCACCTTTCAGGCTAACTGAGAGAAAGTTGTAGCATAAGTTTTCGCAGACTTGGTCTACTTCCTCAGATGCATGGAGAGGAAGTAGACCAAATCTATGAAAGCTTGTGCTACAATTTCTTTCTTTCAGTTAGTCTCAAATATGTGTTACAAGATCCCCTTGCTTACTGAAGTTCCAGACTAACATGACTATGTCTTTGGATTCTTGTATTACAGTAGAATCCCTGTATCCACTGATTCATTATCCACTGATTCAGTTATCCACGGGACACAAAACAGTGCACCTACTATAGAGTCTTCCTAGAAAATGTGTCCTCTAGCCATTTTCTAGGTCCTCTAAGGCAACTTTATGATATTTTAAACCGGAAGTCCCATTATTTTCAATGGCATTTGCGATTATCCATGCTTTTTGGTATCCATGCCCGCCTCCCTGAACCAATCCCCAGCGGATATGGGGGTCCTACTGTAATGGTAAATGTATATGTGCCTGCATCCCTACTCAGGGGTTATAAATCCCCCTTATGCAGTGGAAGGAGAGGAGAGATGACTAGAGGGCATTGGAGGTGTTGGATGCATTGGAGGGGAATTGTCTGTCTCAGACAGCATGTTTTACAGGAATAAGCTCTCTCTGCACTTGAGAACCCTGATTTGAAGTCCAAAACACTTGGAGGACCAACATCTGGGAACTGCTGATCTGGACTTCTAATCAGGTTTTTAAATTATGTGGAGAGCCTCCATGAGTTGAAATGTTTCCCTGCTGCAAAGGTGCAGTTTTTCATCCTGGGTGGGTGGTCATCTTGGGGCTAGTGGCTTGCTGTCAGTCCCAACTTCATTGAATGAAGAGGATAAGGTCTAGCGAAGACTATTGTGAGATTTACATGCAAGTAAACTCATGCACAGGATTGGGCTTTGCATTATGATTGATCATTTAAACAAATAATCCTACCACATCATGCATCTTTTACTAAATACTGTCCTTGATGCTGAATTCTATCAGTACACAATGGATTCCACATGACTTGAATTGTACTTTAAGGGAGATAAGAATGTGTTGTGCAGCAAGAATGCTCGTGTTGCTAGCAATAGTAATGGTTGGTCAGGAGTTGCACCACTTGTGTTGCAGGAATTGTTTCAACCTGTATAAGCCAAGTACAAATTCTAAGCAAGAACCAAAGTGTGGTGGTGCTGAGTAAAAAAATTCTGATCAGAAACTAACTTAGCTTTAACATGCTAAGCCCTAATCCTCTTGGGAGATGGTGATGGAAATGAATGTGAGGAAAACAAAGGTAAAAGAAATATGTCTTCTGTTTTGGGATTTGGGGTAGTATGGTAACCCAAGAGGATGGGGTAAAATGTACAGTGAGCCCTTGATATCCTCTGTGGTTTGGTTCCAGGAAACATTCCCCCCCCCCCCGTGGATAGCAAAATCCGTGGATGCTCAAATCCCATTATATACAATGGCGTAGTAAAATGGTGTCTCTTATATAAAATTGCGAACAGCAAGGTTTGCTTTTGGGAACCCCAACCCCTGAATTTTTTCAAGCTGTGGATGGTTGAATCTGTAGATGCAGAACCAATGGATATGGAGGGTCGACTGTAGCTTAAATGAAGACAGAAACAGGAGATAGATGTAGGGGGTTGGTGAAGAAACTGTCAATACAGTGCTGTCTTGGCTATGATAATTTGGTCGGGCAGGAATAAAGGCTTAGCTTGTACCCCCTCCAACACAGCTTTCAGAATCACTTTTCCCTTTGTTTATATTTTCTGTGTCCAGGGTTAATGACACCCTAATTTACTTTTCAAATCCAACCAATGTTCTTTTTATAATGCTGGCCATAGTTTATAAATACAGCAGATGGTTCCTTTTCTTGCATGCTCATGATGGAGAACTCCACAGTTTCTCAAATAATAGAGATTTTTTGGAATATAATCCTTACACATATTGATGTGCATATTTGCAGATCTTGGTCTTGACTAGTTGATATTTTTAAAAAGGAGGGTACTTAATTTAATGTTAATTTAATGCGTTTTAGTGTTTTAAGTTTTTCAAGGGCTGTGGCTACATTCCAGGTTGCAAAGTGCCTTCATGCTTTTCTGGCTGACCTCCCAATATATATTTTACAGAATCACATCTCTTGTCTCGGGGAGAAAATAATAATAGTTTTTTGACTGTTAAAAAGAAGACAGGAGGTACATACATATTTTCATGCCATGGCTTTGCTTTGCTTGGGTCAGGTGGCGGGAGACCAGAAACAGTTGATGGGGGTGGAGAGAGGAGGAGGAGGAGGAATGGCACCTGCTGCCATCCCTCTGGAAGAAACAGCAAATAGTTGAGTAAGACAAAAAGCACATTTTATTTCTTGATTTAAAGAGAATGCCATCCCTTGTTTTATTGATCACTGTAGACATTTGAAGTGTCTGCAGGGCTTTGTTTCCCCCTCCCCCGTGTTTTATTGGAGTGCTTGTAGCTTTTGAAGTATTATGTGGTAGAAGAGCATTTTTATAGTGAATTCAAACATGAGCAGTAGAGCTGTGGTCTTAGAGGCAAAAACTATGAAAGTGTTGAAATATGTGCAGACATTGTAATTGGAGAAATCACAAGCATCTTTTTTAAACTAGGCTCCTTTCTTAAATGTTGATGTTTGAATTTTTAAAAGATGTTCCTGTACAAGGCTGGTATCTAAAAATTCATTACTTGCTGATAAGAATGCATACCATTTTTTTCAATCTTGTATAGTTTGTTGGGGAAAAGAATCAAAGAATTATAGAATTGTAGAGTTGGAAGAGACCACAAGGGCCATCCATTCCAACCCCCTACCACACAGGAAATCACGATCACAGCATCCCCAACAGATAGCCATCCAGCTTCTGTTTAAAGACCTCCAAGGAAGGAGACCCCACCACGCTCCGAGGGAGTGTGTTCCACTGCCGAACAGCTCTTACTGTCAAAAAGTTCCTCCTAATGTTGAGGTGGAATCTCTGTTCCTGGAGCTTGCATCCATTGCTCTGTGTTCCAGTCTCTGGAGCAGCAGAAAACAAGCCTGCTCCATCCTCAATGTGACACCCCTTCAAATACTTAAACAGGGCTATCATAGCGCCCCTTAACTGTCTTTTTTCCAGGCTAAACATACCCAGCTCCCTACGTCTCTCCTCATAAGGCATGGTTTCCAGACCTTTCACCATTTTAGTCTCCCTCACTTTGTTATATGTATACTATATGTGCTGTTTATTTGGTAATCACTGAGAGTGTCTCCAGATACCTTTCCTTGCGGTATTGTGGTTTTTCAACATTGTCATAACATGCTTCCTTTTCTGAGTACAATCAGGGCCTGGTGTGCTGGTTGTGCTGACCATTTATTGATGGTGAGGATAAAGCAAATTTGTGGATCCAGTTCCACAATTGTTCCATTCCTCTGCATCCCCTCCCCACTTGGGCTGTGGTGACTAGTGTTGGCCAAGAACCAGGCAGGCTGGCAGGCAGATGCTCTGTTTAGATTCTCATATTCCTTCCTTTGTTTATACCCAATTTAGCACACTCCAGATGTGTTGGCCTATAACTCCAATGACTGTATTTCAGTGAACATGGTCAGTGGCCTTGCTGATTGTGGATTGTGGGAAGCAGTAGGCCAACACATCTGAAGGGTGCTGATTTAGGAAGTCTGGTTTATGTAGATGGAACTATATTCAGAAGTATAATCTCTGTACAGAATCATGTTTCTGAATCTGTCTGATTTTATTTTAATGGGTTATGCTTAGAATACATAATTTGGGCTTCAGTTTATAGCCTGCAGCTGACATAGATTTACTGAATGGCTCATACTAAAACATTTTTTCACTTACTTGGTTTTTAGCTGTGAAATTGAGAATGATTATGAGTTATCTTGCAAGATTGTTAGAATAAAGGAGGTAATGAATATAAAGGATTGGGCTCATCTGTGTTTGTATGTAACTTTTGTGGTTGTTTTTGCTTGTCTCTTGACCAAAAATTGACATTAGTATGGGTGAACTTGGAGTTTTGCAAGGGATGGCACAGGTTGAGTATCCCTTATCCGGAAATCTGAAATACTCCAAAATCTGAAATATTAAAATATTTAAAAATAAAAACTAATTTTAAAAAAATATTGTATAAAATTACTTTCAGGCTATGTGTATAAGGTGTATATGAAACATAAATGAATTTCGTTTTTAGACTTGGGTCTCATTTCCAAGAGATCTCATTATGTATATGCAAATATTACAAAATAAAAAATAAATAAATAAATAAATAAATCTGAAATCCAAAACTCTTCTGGTCCCAAGCATTTCGGATAGGGGATTCTCAACCTATATAATATTGGAGCAGACTCCCCTCAAAACACTTAACATACCTACCTCCCATTGATCTCCCATGGATGTATGTTAGTTGGGACTCATAACTGGATTCTAGGAATTTAGGTAAGATTTTAGTCACTACGACAATAATTTTGATTAGATTACAGGCATGTTATTAAGACCTTAAAGTACAATTTTGTTCTTTTCTGTGTCATGAATGGACATTTAAGAAGTTATATTGTGCAGACATAGGTGGCTTTGAGGGAGAAAAGTCAGTGTAGAGGCAGGACCTGTCTTGGATTGTTCTAGGTTTGCCTCTGAAAGAAACCGCATGTCCTGGTTCAATCTCCCTTGTGGTTCTTTTGTGTATGGTTATTAGAATTTCCAGTTTGGAGAGCAGCATCTCTCCTTAATTGGAGTGAGACTTATGTTGATGTTCCACTTGATTGTGCCTGGCATCTTTGCAAGCAGAAATCTTTGCACAGACAGGCATATCTTTTATTCAACAATAAAATCATAGGAGTAAACTCTGAAGGTCAGATTTGCACTGATTGTGGTCCCTTTGTTTGACAAAGGGTAGTGCCAAACCTTAAAGCCATTGCTGATGCAAAGTGATGTAAATGAGTTAGGACTGAATTGCTCCTTTTCTCTTGCAGCTGCTCATTAGTAGCTTTGCCTTTTGATGTTACCCTGACTGCCAAATGGCAAGTTTTCAAAGGTGTTTAATATACTGTATTTATAACTGTTTCAACACCCCACTGTTAAATGCTGGAAATCTCTTTCTGTCTATCTTGTTAAGTAAATAAATTGACATAGGCATTTAAGTTTACAGTTCAGAAGTTAAAATTTTCACCCTAATGATAAAGAAATAGATATTGGAAGAATCCATTGCAGAATGAAATAAGATTTATTTATTTTTTTCATATATGGTTTAGAGTATGTGTATCCAGGAGGAGCCGCTTTCACCCCTAGTTTAAGGCTTCTTCTTCTTCCCCCCTACTTAAAGGTAGCCTGAATATGCCCTGGTGCACTCCTGTAGCCAGTCAATTGCTGGAGGGACTGATATAGCTGTACCTGGGGAACCCCAAGGTGCTTTTGTGCACCTAGGGCAGGGAGTATTATGAAAGTATCTAAAGGCACCAGATCCTGTCTGATCATAGAAATTAAACATGTTTGGCTCTGGTTAGTACTTGGATGGGAGGCCAGCAACAAATATCAGGTGTTACGAGCTTTACTTCAGAGGAAGGAATTGGCAAACCACCTCTGAGTATTCTTTGCCTGAGAAAATCCTATGGAATTAATGGGGTTGCAATAAGTCAATAGGCAACTTGAAGGCACACACACACTGGATAGCACCTTCTGCAGTGCCCCAGAAAGCACATATACAGGTGTAACTGGGGTTACAACAGTGCATGTCACTGAGAGGATTCTAGCCTGGGTGAAATTCTGCTCAAATGCTGTTAGTCATGTTTCAGCTGCAGATGGTAGAACAATGACTATCAATGTAAACCTGCGTGCACTTTGTCAGTGGGATTTTAGCCAAGTGTTGGCAGGCTGTACCTGCTGCCCATATCTCACTATTGTCAGCTTGCTCCTCTGATGTTCCATGATAGTTGCATTTTTTAATAATATTGGGAAAGATGTAATGGGGTTGCTGTGATAGCAGCTAAATGGCAGACTATGCTAGCCTCCACAGGCTCTCCTATATACCCTTAATTCCCAGCCTTTCCTGCAGGAGGGCAAAGTTCTCCTAAATGCTCATGCACAGAGAAGTCTCTGTTTTAACTTCTTGGTTGTTTTTAAATACCTAGGGTTGAAGAAAAATTAACACATAAATAAATGACTGAAATATGTGGAGCTCGATACCATGGATCAGTTATCTCTAGATACAGGATACCTCTGTATCTGTGGGGGATACGTTCCCAGACTTACCACAGATATGTGAAACCGTGTATAATAGTGAACTGTCATAAAATACCATAGAATCACACAGGAGGACCTAGAAAATGCCTAGAGAGGAGCCTCTCTAAGCATCTGGCAGAAGTTGACCATAGAGTGGCGCTGGAGGACCTCCCAGTACCTAGAGAGACCACCTCCAACTTGATTGTATGGCCCTCCAGATGCCTAGAGAGAGCTCCCCCCCAACTGTGGGTACTGATCCTGCATAAACAGGGGCAACCTGTATTTCCTTTTCTTGTTCTCAGCTACCAGATGGTAAACCAGTCACATACAAACTTAACTCACTCTCCATGTTGGATTAGTTGTAGAAGAACCTTTTATTTCCTGAATATATTGTAGACTTATAATAGGGTGCTCTCCCCTGAGGAGGAGTTCCATAGATCTGTTATGTGGGTGTGTATTTTAAGAGCCTTTCTTCTGATTCTTATTGAAAGAGCCTTGCTTCTGATTCTTATGGTCTGATGCTGGATCCAGTCCATCAAGTATGAGATGTTTTCTCTTTTGTGGGTAATTACCAGGATAACTGTGGTCATTCCATGTCGTTTTATTGAGAAGGTGACCCATCATATATAATACTTTTGTGAGTGGCCACACTTTACATTTGGTAACCTTTGATATTCTTATCTTCTGAGTGTATTCCCCTATACCTGTTGTCAAATAACGGGTGGGGAATTACCTTGCTCCTCTTGATTAGTATGTTTGGTGATAGTTCTTTTGCATGAGTATTGAGAGCAAATTATTTCCAGCCTGGGGAGCTCATGGCCAGCCATTGCAATAATCCACTCAGATTGCCACATGACATTGTGAAAATAATATTTTAACCTGGTGCTGACTGAGGGCTTGTCTATACCGGCCAGAATATCCCGCCTTCTGGCTGGTGTATTCTGACCCCAGAGCTGGCCCAGATCCCTCCATTACTGTGATGAAATGGCCAGAAATCTGCTCGCACATGCCAGCCTGTATTGACAGGTGCTTCCCTGGCTGTTGTGTGTCACATTCTCTGAAGCCAGGAGGGATGCCCTCAGCACGTGATCTCAAGGCTGGTCACATGCAGGGGGCCTTGATCACGTGCTGGGGCCTCCTTCCCGGTTGCAGAGTGACACCAACAGTGTTGTTGGCACCCAGAGATACAGACTGGTGTGCAGGTATGGAAACTGGTCTCCCAGTGTCCTAGTCCAGCACTCAAACAGCTATACCACATTGGCCTCCTGGGGAGTATGGTGAAGGTAAGAACATTTCTTGATTCTGCCCAGTTATGTTTTTTGGGGGGAATAGGGATCGTGAGTCAGTGGTGGAATGGCTTTTATGACATGCACTTGCTTTTCCACCCAGTATAAAATGAGAGACTCCAAGTACATATGATTTTTTACAGGGAGACTTGATCAGATTATTTCTTCACTGTAGGAGGTTGAACTGTGATAACATTGGACAACCCCTATAGAATCATAGAGTCATAGAGTTGGAAGAGACCACAGGGGCCATCAGTCCAACCCCATTCTGCCATACAGGAATACACAATCAAATCATTCCTGACGGATGGCCATCCAGCCTCTGTTTAAAAACCGCCTACTTAGACTAAGCTCTGATCCTAGATATAATTTGGAAGTATGTGTGTTCTACTTTGGTGAGAAGTTCAGGCTTTTAACAGTTGGTAAATTTCAAGATGGATTCAGCTGGCTTTTTATTTTTCAGCCCAAGTCAGACTTGACTGTTGTGTTTCATTTAATCCAGGCAATCAATAACAGTGTATGAGTGGCATAAAATGAACGTATTCACACCCCACTCAAATAAATAAATATTTTTAATATTAAATGTCAAGCGTGTATAGATGCAGCCTTTCTTCTTGAACTCATACACAAGTTCCGAGAATGGATAATTTATTTACAATAGCAATTTCACCTGCACAGGTCTGGAGGAAGGTGTGTAGGAAAAAAAAATCTAGTACAAAAACAGTTTTGAAACTTATTAGGCATTGCAATGTGGCACCTGGCAGAGCTTAGATTTCCTGCTGGCCCCACTCTGATCTCATGAAGAGATGAAGCAGCTGTAGAGATCTGAAAAGTGTAATGTGAGGAGAGAGTGTGGGGGGATGAGATGTCCTGGCTTAATCAGGCACAAGCTTGAGCAATGTGAACAGCAGTCCAGAGGAGAAGCTCCCCATCCCAAATTCGGTGTCTAGTTATTTTCATAGATCATTGAATGAACATTTGAAAGGTCTATTGCTTCTTTGCTACTCATTCCACAGGGCTGTTTGATTTTTTAAGGCTTTTGGGATGGGAGCCAGTTTGCTGACACATGAGCCTTCCAAACACAATTGAAATAAAATCCTTGGAAGACAGAGCAACTGGCAAGCACTGATTCTCTTATTAAGTAGTGGTTTGAAAATAGTATCTTTTGTAATGGTGTTCTGTTGAAAAGGATTGGATAAGAATATTTTTACACTGCACTTAAAAGAAGAATAGAAAAGAATTACATCTGGCAATTGTGAGTTTTAATTCATAGTAAAAGAATGAACCAAGAATAGCCCCATTGGGATTTCACTGCTATTAATCTGGGTGAATGCATTGTGTTTGTTTTATATTCTCTTGCTAAAATGTGCTGATGTTAAAAGAGTGTGTGTATATTTTACATTTTTATTTTGCTGGCATGGGAAAAACGAAGATTGACAATACACTGTGTTTTAGTAACACATGAGCAGTTTCATCTGTTTGGATAAAACAAATGTAACAAAAACTTTATATATAAATATGGGACCCCCAAAGTGTAGTGAAAGTCTTGAACAGTTGCCAAGAGAGTCTTAAGTGCATTCCTTGACCTCATTCTACCCAGAATGTGCCATCATTGGGCAAAGAGCCAGAGGGCCAAGTCTTTTTAATACTGAATTTCAGTATGGGCATTGGAGTTGTGGTTTTCTCTCTGTTAAAACACAAACTTGCCCCAAATGAGAAGGCAAGTCCATATTGTAAGCTGAACCCCCATTGAATATCTGCCTTGCATCTAAAATGGGAGAACAATTAGTTACTTGGCTAGAGGAAGCTATCTATAAGAAACTGTGATCTTGAGGAGGGTAAAGTGTGGCTCTTCAGTTGTGTTGCATTGCATTTTCCAAAATCCCTCACAATTGTCTTTGCTGACTCAAGCTGCTAGGTGCTACAGTCCAGCAACATGTGGAGGGTACACTTTGCTCAGCCAGACCTAGAGCCTCCACCGGTCAGGAAAGCCATTTAATTGGCTGGCCACTGGAAAGTGTGAACTCCTTTTGGTGTTCCTTCACTAGCTTTAACCCACTGTTTTCTTGCCACTTTTTGCCAAAAAATTTTGAAATGCTAAAAATTGAGGTGTCCAACAGAATTCCATTAAGATGTGATTACCAAATATTCACCTTGTGGCAAGAAATACTAGTGTCAATCAGCATTTATAAGTGGCTGGGTATATAATACATTATGTCGTCTACACACATTGGGTTGATTCATTATGGCTTTAGAGCATTAGGTGATTTTTCTTTGCATCCCATCAGCAGCAATAAAATATTTCTTTTGGGATCCTTAAAGCTTTCAACTGATCCATGTGGTCCATTTTTCTTTGAACAATTGTTGGGCTGTGACAAAAATGATTTTTAGTAAAATCAAAGACATTCACATTTTTTTTTAACTAGAGGAAGTGGGATGTGTTTGGAAATGTCTTCTCTGAGGAGATTTGCTGTTATTTGAAATACTTGTTCCAGGCTTGTTATATGTTGGCTCTCGTGAAGGGTCTCTACTAATGATTTAGCCATTGTAGGAAATTTGCTGGTTCAGTGTCTCTTGACATACTAGTTGAAGCAGGGGCAAAAACAGGAGGGCATGTCCTGCCATGTCTTGCTTGTGGGTTCTACAGGTGTCTGCCTGGTTACTTTTGGAATTAGAATAATGGGCTTCATGGGCATTGGTTTGATGTGGCATGTTCTTGTGTTTTTAGCTATTTGTTTTTGTACATAAAGGGTGATCAATGTTACCTGTGTTCAACTTTTGCTTTTCAGGAGCAAAGCATACAGAGGCTTCTGGGGCATTTTCTTAGAAACCATTCATGGCATGAAAAATCACAGTCTGAAAAATTAAGCTGCTTTTGAACTGTTTGTGGATGTTGGGTGTTGCATGAATTGTCCTTAAAGCAGCACTGAAGTTATCTCATGTATCTGCAACCTCTAGGTTAAGAGTCCTTGCATGAAACTTAATTTGTATTCTCATGCCTACAAGGGGCATGTTTGATGAGAAAAGAAATGCAGATTTTTCAGAAGGGTGTAAAATGGGAGATGAGTTGTCAGTGAACAGATTTAGACACAAGGAAAGGATCACTTTGAGTAGAGTTTAATTTCTTGAAGTATGAAATTCTTAGAACTGAAGGAACTTAGCCTAGACATTTGGACAACTCAGTCTTGAAAAGGTGATAAGTAGAAAGACACAAATGGAAATGTGTTATGGATTTTGTTTTAAAAATGTCCTTGATTCTATACACGTTTTCTCATTTCTCACATCTGTTGATGAAAGCCCAAGTTAATTTTTCTCAACAGTCATTTTCTGAAAATTCCATCACTTGTGTTATGAACAGTATTAAAATCACTACTATTGTCCTGTGTTTTGTAATCATATATCACTTTGAAGAAATAATCAGTCTTTCATTAAAAAATCCCCATTACCATATTAATGTTTAAACACATTTTCTTGCAGTTTTCAAATGTTATGGATTACATTTTTGTTTGGGTGGATTAACTGTGACAGTGTTTCCATTGTTATGTAAAAAAAAAGACACAACATGATAAGCTAATTTGGATTTGTTTACAAAATATTGGCAAATTGGTCCAAATGTTTGGTGCTACTGAATGATCTTGTGCTTGAAAAGGAATGGGAATCATTGAAGAAACTTCTGAGTTTTTTTTTTAATGAATGATCTTGTGTTTGAAAAGGAATGGGAATAATTGTAGAAACCTGGGGTTTTTAGAAATAAATAAATAAAAAGAAATGCTTGTTGATGGTTCTTCACATGCTCTGAAAAAGCAGTCTGTCTTTGCATATTAATCATCCCTTGAAAGGCTTTTGCATGCACAGAAAAGTCTCACAGTGTGCTGAAAGGAGGGGGGGAGGAGGGAAAAACAGGGAGTGGAGAGGATTGTAATTGTATTTCTGAATAGGGTTTTTATTTCATTCAAGTGAAAAAAGCTGAAAGCGGAGAATTACTGCAGTGTTTTGTGATGGACTAGCCCCCAATTGGCCACTCAGTTGTACATGGAGTACATGGAGCTTGTAAGAAGCCTGAATGCAAGGCGTGTAGGGTTAAGAGGGGAGTGGCAGTGATGTAATCTGGAGAGTTAAAGATATTCTGGTTTGCATGGGCAAGCGCTTGCTGGTGTCCCTGATACAGAAGCTTGGAAAGTAACGACCTGCGGCAATAGATTAACACATGCAAAACTGCATGTGTGTAAACTGGACAGTACATTTTCATGCCCTGCTCATGCAGGTGGTTCCCAGGAACTATCTCTTCAGTGCTCTTTTTATTTCTAAGCCACTTGTGACACATTAAAACAAAGTAAAACACCCATCCACTGTCCCCTTGCTTCTGCTGTCCCAGAGCAATTGACTACTAGGCCAGCTGGCTTAGTTGCCCAGAGCCCCTTGTTCTCTGGTAAGCAGGTGGGGCCAAGTAGGTCCTTCCCTTGCAGTGGTGTTCTTTTTGGGAGAGAGAAGGTATAGTCCCTCCTCCAGTGGCTCTTCTACTTCTGGGCTCACTCTGATTTAGCCTTGATTTACATGGTGCACTTAGGGAGACATCAGCATTTGTTTTGGCTGGACTTGCTTAGATTTTTATGTTTGATTGGCACATTCCACCCCTCACCCCCAGCAATGCTTTTTTCTATGTTTTTGCTTACTATGGTATGTGTGCTGCACTGTTTAGTGAAGGCCTGTCTACCTTAGAAATGTAGGGGGAGCTGATATCATCACTGCATGATGGTCCTTGTTCCCTCCCTAATTCCAAGACTGGAAAGAAACTTGGGAAGTTTTTTGGGGGGTGGGGGGATAAGTTGCTGAGATGCTTAGACCACTTAGGAGCCGGAAAGGCTAGTGTTTTGTTATCTGCTCTGTGACTGAGGTGTCCAGATTGCCTGGACCATGCAGGAGTTAAATAGACAAACTTTCTTTCAGGGGTGGCATCCTTGGGCATTGCACTGTGCTGCCAAACCAGCAAAAAGAGGGGCACGCTCTTGGTGATCCCACTTTTTGCTTGACAGTTAATGTGAGTCAACCTTTGTGGGTCCCTTCCTTACATGCTATGACACAGGACTGTTTCAAAACCACTGTGGCATGGTCTTTGGTGGTCAGTACACATTTTAATATTTTTCCCCTGTTGTAAAATTTAATTGGTTTGGTCATGCTCCAAGTTATTAAACAGTTATAACTTGTGTGGATTTTACAAGGTTGCAGATGAAATGATATAAAGCTGTAAGAGTTTTTAAAAAAGCAATTATCTTTTTTTGAATAATTATGTACTACAGCGAGAAAAAATGGTAACTTTGATATTTAGATTTTAAGTGAAGCTGCCTGAACTCTTGAAAAATCTTTCTTGAAACCAGTCAAAGGAACCAAACTGCTGTTGTCTTTGGTTAAGGGATAGGTACAACAGGGTTTGCTTTTCAGCTGAGCTTTTACTGGGGTTTTTGTTTTAGGGGGGGGGGTTGGTTGTTTTAGCAGTCCAGTTGGTCTAAGAAAAGAAGAGGACTGTTTCTTTATTGCCTTTCCATTTCCACGCTTGAAATTCTATAGTGTTATACTGTGCTTGTGGCTTCTTCAGTGAAGGAATATATCTTCCAAAAGTGGGCTTTTTCTCAGTCTGGATTTATTTGATCAAGTATATTTTAAAGTATGCTGTGAGTGGAGCTTAATATTCCTTGAAGAAGACACAAGGGCAGAAAAGTTGGAGTTCAGCTGCTATGATTTTGAAAGTAAAGTTTTATATATATTTTTTGTAGCATAGAGCTATTCCTTACATTCTCACCATAGCTCTCAGAAACATGAGATATAGATATAAATGAATGGTTCTATGTACAAAACAATTCCCAATTTCTTACACATAGAAAACTAGTATGTCAGAAAATTACTTTCATATTTAATTTATTTATTTAGGTATTTATATCCTGCTGTTCAGCCACAAAGGCTCTCAGAGTGGCTTACAAGGCTCCCAGAGTGGCTTAATGAGACTTTTTTTCACTTGTATGTGGAAATGTTTTCATTTGAGCCAGGTTTTACCTCTTATGTCAGTGCTCAGTCATGTTTTTTTTGGGGGGGGGTTTCATTTGTTTATGGAGGGGATTATTTTATTTTAGAAACAAAATGAGAGGCAGGCAGACAAAATGGTGTGTGTCTCTGGGGGGATGCCTTGCAGTCCTGGTGATGGTGGTGGGCTTCTTACTTTTTCTGCAACTTTCTTACCTTCCCCTTACACAAAATCAGAAGTGCTGCTCTGGGCACTGCTGCTGTTTTCTTCCCTGTGTCACTCTGGGAGGAATATTGGAGTCCTTTGTAGGGGAAGTTGGGGAAGGAAGACTGGAGGTGCCCCCTCATCTGCTCTGCCTTTGCTGGCATCTTTTTAAACAAGCAAAAACCCTATGCCAATAGGAGGGAGTTTTATTCTTAGTGGCTGCCTTTGAGTTCAGTGGGAAGAAGTTAGCAAGCTGCAGTCTGGAACACAGCCGAGAGAGAACTGAGTTGTCCCTGACCTAAGATGGATAAGTCATCAAGGAATGATGATTGCTGTTCAGCCCTTTGGGGAGACAGTTAACAGTTGTGTCAAGAGATTCATAGGTAGTGTTGGATAAAGATGGGATGTAGCATCTGGGAATTGAAATAGGCAAGAATTTTCTTGTGATGGTCAACCTTCTATTGTCTGGCTTTGGAAGCAGCTTTTTTTAAAGAAATGTTTGCTATTGCTCAGCTTACTTGTTTTTGAGAGTTCTTTTCCTGCTTATAATGCATAGTGTAGTGTGTATAGTACTCCCTAGAAAGTATAATCCCCAGAGCATTAAACTGTTGTTGTTCCCCTGGGAACTAGGAAAGATTTGATATTTGGATGGGGAAAGGTGATCATGTAGAATGTTTAAAATGAAACGTTGAAATATGGTTGAAATGGAGAACATACTTGCCAAATGCTGTTTGCATAATTCATAGCAAACAGCAAAGAGTTTCATCAATAGCAAGGGGCGAACATTTGAAGAATTTTGGTGCATGTGATCATGGCTAGCTTGAACAGCGAATCTGCCTGTACAGAATCTCAGGTACATTCTGAGCTGCAGAAGAGCTCCCGGAGGAGCCAGCAGTTGACTTATAATGCAGCTGAACATTGCAAGCTGGACACAGTTGTATTCCAAATAATGTAATTATAAATACCAGTGATGTGTATACTAGTAACTGTGTACCTAGTGGTCTTGTGAATAAACCATACATAGTACATTTTCAGTGTTTTTCAGAATATCATATATTTTCTAATTCCACAACAGCAGTGAAGCTTTTTCCTTATCTGGTCAAAAATAGTACCAATGAATGACAATGGTAAATAAGTCTCTAATACTGTTCTGTAAAATATAAGTTCCTGATTTGAAACTGAAATATGTAAAGGTAGTGTAAGATCATTTTTGTTTGGTCGGTAAGAATTCAATCATTCCTTTTGAAAATGATTAGCTAAGTGTATCTTTTTTTCTCTGAAGCATTCCAGCACACCTTGAAACCTTGAAAAATAGCAATTGAACTTATTTAAAAAATGTTTTAGCCTTCTGGATTGTTAAATTCTGTAGAATTATAATATTCTGGGTGATAATGCTGTTGTGAGTCTTCAGGTCATTTCTGACTTACGGCAAAGCTAAGGCAAGCCTATCACAGGGTTATCTTGGCAGGATTTGTTCAGAGGGCGTTTGCTTTTGCCTTCCTCTGAGGCTGAAAGAGTGTGACTTGTCCAAGGTAACCCAGTGGGTTTCCATGGCCAAGTGGGGATTCGAACCCTGGTCTGCAGAGTCATTGTCCAATGCTCAGACCATTATACCACACTGGTCCTCACTGGATGATAATGAAAAGAACATATTTGCTAGAAGTCTCACAGATCTGATCAGGAGGGCTTTAAACTGAGTTACATGGAGTAGAGAGACATTATTCGACAGGGCAGGGGGACACCTAGTAATGTGAACAATAACTTCAGTGATATAGGTGGGATTGGGCCAACAGTACAAGAGCCCAACAGTGGGCAGAAAAAAACCAACAAGGAATCAGCTGGAGAGAAAGA
Source organism: Gambelia wislizenii (assembly GCA_030847615.1). Lineage (NCBI taxonomy): Eukaryota > Metazoa > Chordata > Lepidosauria > Squamata > Crotaphytidae > Gambelia > Gambelia wislizenii. The sequence goes on from JAUMIR010000007.1 coordinate 41,674,737, forward strand.
CCCATCTGAGATATATCTACACTAATGCACAGAACATAAGAAATAAACAAGATAAAAAACCCCACACGTTAACTCTTAACAAAGGAAGGCAAATATGATGTAATATGCATCACTGAAACTTGGTGGAGTGAGTCTCAAAACTATAACCTACCTCAAAGAAATAGACCAAACAGGAAAGAAGGGAGTATGGTGCTATCTGTCAAGGATGTGTACTCCTGTGATGACATCCACGACTTAGAGAATGGAAAACAGCTTGAGAACATTCAGGTAAAATTTAAAGGGGGGAGAAACTATAGCGACCTCATTTGGGGGGGTCTACTATGGATCCCTCCCCCACTGTTGCTTATTTTTGTAAAGACAATACATAGTTTGTTGTGATATAGAATTTGGTCTTTGTGCTTGTGACGTATCTATTGCAAGGAGGTAATGCTAGCTTTTGTATGCAGGGAGTTACTTTCTTTTCAAAATAGAGATCCCAACCCTTCTAACAACCCTTATTGTTATTGTGGGATGGCTCCCTGTTTCTCTTTCTCAGAGAGATGATCACACCCACCTGTTCTCCTTGTCAACTCTTTTACGATTATGTGGAAAGAATAATTGCACAGGCGAGTGAAGGGTCACATAAATCTGCACATTGTTCACAGGCTTTGCTGCTCATATGGAAGAAGGCACCTGTGGACTATAATGAAACCTCCTCATCTTGTAAAGTCAAGCTGCAGGAACTGGGAAGATCAGTTGTGTGAGGAGGGTGGGGAGCAGGCACCATGCTTTCTTTTGATAGATAATTTTTATTTTGTTGTCTCCATTGATTCAAAAAAGAATCCTCACCATTTTTGTTAAAGTTAGTATGTGTATATAGGTATAATAGTAATAACTTATTCTAGAGCAGGCAATACAGCAAAAGAGATTTTAAAATTCACTGTATCATGCTTTATTCAATCATCAGTTAATTAGCAAATAAAGGGAAATATTACTTTCTCAGCGACACTGAAGATTTTGAAGATAGGTAGCACGGATAACGGTTCAGATTAGCCAAGACAAGTAAGAACTGTGTTGTAGCAGAATGGCTTTGTCACTCTCCTGATATTGTTGGGATTCTGTGATGTTTAGCCCAACCCATCTAGAGTTCACAAAGTTGTGGCAGGATGTTCTAGAAACAGTTTCATATAAAATGCTTATATTAGAATCATGTGGCTGGGGAATGCATCTCTATCTGGATAATCCTTATCCTGATAGGATCCCGCGTTGTCTTATAGGGGCGTGAATTTACTGTGAAGAAAGAAAAGTCCTATGGGGATGGAAAACTGGTTGTTTAAAGAGTTTTGTTCTTTAGGATGGCTACAGAGGTGTGAGTGGGAGACACAGTATAATATCCCTTGTAAACCTCACCCATCTGTTTAATTGTGTTATTTATCTGCTATGCAGTTTCTATTACTGTTTCTATGTGAATTTGGCTTATATTTGTTTATTGGCTGCTTCATTGTGTTTTGAATTTCGTTAGCCTCCTTGGTGACTAGAGAGGTATGATAGAAATTATCCAGATAACCAATCAGGCTAGCTGTTTGCATGCCATTAAGAAGCTTTTACTAATGCTATAGCAGTGTTACTTTTTCCAGGTGGTTTTTGGCAATTTTCCACCACTGTTAGGTGGGTGCCAGATTGACCTTTGTTCTTGCTGTGCCTCTTGAGGCCTGCTTTCTCCAATGGTGGTGTGTGTGTGTGTGTTCAGGAGTATTCCAGTGCATGGTATGATGCTGTTTTTTTCTTATTTCTGACAAGTCAACTTTGAATTATGGTGACTGTATGAGTGAAAGCCTCTGAGAGCCTTAGTCATCAAATGCCCTCTTCAGGTATGCCATGCACATACTTTTTACGAAGTGCTGTTTTGTAGGCAAAAAAGAACTTGCATGCATTTGCCAGGGAAGGAATTGAGAGATGCATGTGAAAACATAATCACATGCCTCCTCCTGGTCCAGCTGGTCTCCCCACCCCACCTCTTCACTTGTGATAAAAAGTTCAACTACCTTAGGAGAATAATAGGAGAGAGGAATGCTCCTGGACAAACCTGCAGTTGCCTGGCTATTACTTCCTTTCCACATGCTCAGATGAGGAGTCTTTTCTCTGCTGTCTCGAAGGCTGTTTTGTTTTTTGGTTCAGTATTTCAAAATTCTGTTTTACAGCTCGCTATTACCTTCCCTCCATTCCAGCTTCAAATATCTTTCCTTGTGGATCCATTAATTTCACAGCTTTAAATTTTAAAGTGTAAGGTCCTTAATGGAATTGTTGTACTTTATTAATGTCATGAACCACTTAAGAGACTCTACTCAAAAGCAGGATACAAATCAGACAGACATACAGACACAGCAAGGCCATTTTTTTAGTATAGTACTCTGCAATGACTTGTCTAGGTCAGTAAAAATCCAGTACTGTGGCACCAGAAGACTCACTGAGATGACTGCAGCAACATTACAATGCCACATAGTGTGTATGTATGTATTATTTCATTTGTATGCTGCCTTCCGTCCAAAGCAGGACCCAAAGCAGCTTCCAGAAAGAGGCAACTAAAAACAAAGAAACCTTGGACAATAAAATTTTAAAACAATTAAAATTACCATATCAAACAATAAAATAATTGAAAAGACATACAGAGTTTAAAAAAATAAATAAGACATCTCAATAAAAATCTTCCCTACTTATAAAAATTGACCTCCTGTAGCCATGGGAAATACATTTCAAGACCCTCCGCGGATACCAAAAACCACGGATAATAGGGAGCATATTTTAAAACCATCTGCTTTTGTTCTTTCTTGTCAACTAATGACATGGCCATTGTGAGGTCTGCTCACATCATGCTGCAATATCACACTAACCCATGTAGGTGTGGCTTGTTTCTGAATTTAGATTGGACAGTATCAAATTTTAGTTTGATATACAGTTGTCCCTTCATATTCACTGGGGTTTGGTTCCAGGACCCTTCGTGGATACCAAAATCCATGAATACTTAAGTCCCATTATATGCAATGGCATAGCAAAATGGTGTCCCTTATATAAGATGGCAAAACCAAGGTTTTCTTTTTGGATTATTATTTTTTAAAGAATATTTTCAAGCCGTGAATCCGTGGATATGAAATCCATGGATACGGAAGGACAACTGTAGTGCCATTTATTTTCCTCTACAAGTGTTGAGCTTGTTCTGAGAGAATAATATTTGTAATGTAGTAAGGCATGGACTACAGTAAACTTGTTTTGGCCACTATAAGCTTTTATGGGCTCAATCTGCTTCATCAGATGCAGCAGGCTAATGTTGAAGCCAGTGGAAGATAATTTAGTTTTGCTAGCAACTCAATTGAATTTAGGATGTATCAATAGAAGGGAAGGGCATTTTTTTTTAATGAGGGGGATTTAAAAATTAATTTAATACCAGAAGATTTGCTTTTGTGGAAGTTGGTGACACTCGTTTATTTGGAAAGGAGCAGAATTAGGATTGTATACATAGCCAGTGAAGTTCACCAACTAGATGAAACCACAAGACAGCTGAACAGCAGGTTTTATAGGAAAGTTCATTTCTAAGTGATCACGAGGCCACCTTTTGATGAGTTCATTGCAATGAGAATTGCTGAGCTATTACTTGATAGTGCAGGCAGAATGATTAATACAGGGCTCATCTATACAGGCCAAATATGCTTGTTCCCTGCTAGAGTATTCTGCCTGCATTACCGTTCCTCTCCCATTACCAGGCTGCCACGCCAGCCCGTTGATGCAGCTTCTGCCACTGCCCACGTCCCACCCTCCGAAGCCAGAAGGTTAGCCCATAGCATGTGAGCAAGGTCCCTTGCATGTCACCAGTCTGGTCACATAATGTGGGCCTGCTTCCTGGCTTTGGAAGAGCAGTGGAAGATGGCAGCTACAGTGATGGTGTGGGCTGCTGCGGTCATGTGGGCCCCATTCCTTTTTCCGGCTGAAGCAGTTTTAAGGTATTTTTAAAAAGCAGTGAACAGGCTTTACTCCATATTGGCCCCATCTTTGCCCTGAGGGTAGGGCGGACTGCCCGGGGGCAATGTAGGGCAAGTGCCCTGCATTGTCTAGAGTGCAGGTCTCCAAGACGGGGCCTAGATGGGGTAAATTCAGGAGCGATAAGCAAATTGGTGAATGGAAATGAGTTTTGAGATTAAAATGAGAACTCTCACGGCAGGCAGTTGTGTCCTGTATTTTAGATGGTGTGCTGTGATGCTAACAGCTAGCTAATGTTGTAGAATCATTGAACTGTGATTTATCATAGCATATATGCAGAACAGCAATTGTGGAGTGGAGTGGAGTGGAGTGGAGGTTGCAGTAGCAGAGGCAGTGGAAATGCAAACGAAACAAGAAGGCTTCATTGTCTTAAAAATGTTTTATCCTTTGGCTCTTTAAGCTTGAAGCTGAGTGCAGTGACTGTATGGATGGTGCTGTAGTGATGAGTGAAGCATTGCTGTTGATTCCCTGGGAATTTAGCACTTTAAATGGATTAGGGCTAAAAATACCTCTTGCCTGGCATTGCACTGCATCAGGAAACATGTGTAATCACTGACTTTGTTTATGTGAGTGTGTTAGCAAGATATTAACAGCAAATAAAGTCTCAGTTTGAGCTTGTCAGAGACATGTATTTAGTTGAAATTCTAAAATTATTTTGGGAGGTTAATAAGAGAGGGTCAAGGTGGAAAGTCAGGGCTGGAAAAATATTGTTAATAGGTGTGAAGTTGAAGGCTTCTGTTAATAGGTGCCTGTTGTTTTGGTGTTTGCTCCAGAAATTTGAAATTCTGTTTCAGCTTTGCTTAAGAAGGCTAATAGTTTGTAACTTAATTCTGGCTGTAGAAATACCCTATTACTTCATAAACAATGGGCACAATCAAAGCAAAGTTCATAGAATCATAGAATTGCAGAGTTGGAAGAGACCACGAGGGCCATCCAGTCCAACCCCCTGCCATGCAGGAGATCACAATCAAAGCATCCCCGACAGATGGCCATCCAGCCTCTGTTTAAAGACCTCCAAGGAAGGAGACCCCACAAAAGTTAAGCAGTTTTAATTTCTGTTGATTGATGTAAGAGACTTTCTGCCTGCGTAAGTACCCCTTTGAAATAATTGAGTCCTAAAACTTGGACAAAATCAGTGTTCACCAAATATTTTTTATTAAGTATGCTTATTAGCGTGAAATGCTAGATTATTTTATTTTGCTTTTGTCTTTTTAGAATTTAAAATGGGAGTGTCAAAGCTCTTATACAAAACTTGTAGGTTTTTGATTTTGTTATGTCTTGCTCACACATATTAATTAAAATAGTGACATTATTCAGCTAAATTTGTGGCATGGACCGTTTCTGACTTGGGAGTGTTAACATCTAATAATGATCAGGATTTATTCTTAGGAATGAATTTGACCTGAAAGTATGCCAATTGAGATGAAGTCTAGATTGGTTAATGAGCTGCCCCTTGTGACGGGTATCTGTCTGCTGTCTTCATAAGTGTACACATGAGGAGGAGTGAACCAAAATATTGATAGGAGGGATTAGAAACTGGTGGCCTTGGTGAACAGCTGTAGTAAGTTGTATGTCATATTCTTTATGGACAATAGTGAATGCTGGGAGGTTAGAAAGATTTGGCCACCTTGACATGGCATTTGGGTCATCTGTTGAGGAAATGTGGACATGCAAGATCACTTTAATGATTTGGAATTCATACATACGCAAACATCTGTGAGTGTGTGTCTATCTAGTTAGCTGGTCATTCTTACCTTTACAACTGTTGGTTTGTAACAGCCTTCACTCATCATTTATGCATCGCTTCCCTGAGGTTAGTCATGGTTTTATATTAGGTTTCACAAACATCAGCCAATCTTCAAAGGTTCATTGGCAGGAACTTTGTGATTTGTGCCCTTCTACCTGGTGATTGATGTTACATCTGGAGTTTTTAGTGAGGCATTTCCTTACATCCAATTACTTTTTGTTGGTCTCCATATTCTCCTGCATTAGCTTTCCTTGTCAGGGGTCACTAAGCTTCAAGGATTAAGGTTGGTCTGTTTAGCTGCCTGTTTCACAAGTTGCTGTTAATATTATGAAAGGGTTGGGTTTTTTTGTTTTGTTTTGCTTCTTTGTTGAACAACTGTTCAGAATTTAGCTTTATGATCTGTTGCATAATGAGATGATCCTCAGGTTGATATTTAAAACTTTTGGAGTTCTGTTCCTGTTGTACTGGAAGAAATTGCCCTTTTTGAAGTCCACCTTTGAAGAAGAATGTCCCCCTATAATTCTATTTCCTTTATCAATCTTCAAACCAGGAACGCTATCTTTCAATCCTATGAAAACACAATCTACTTCTGTAACATAGAGGAAAGGATGGAGTGTGCCACTGCAGTAATTTCTAGTTAAATGATGTTCTTACCCGTGGTGAACTGGAATGCACACTTTTGGACTTTTGACACATGCAAGATGATCACTGCTCTGCTCCGTTCTCCCTGAAGAATCTGCTAAACATGGGCAGTCTTAGCTACATCTGACTCTTAAGCTGTGAGCTTCCTGTTTATATACTTGATTATAAGTCAATCTCATGGATAAATCAAGGGCAAATTTTGAGCCCAAAATTGCGGAATTTTCTATGACTTTTGGATAGATCAAGGATAAAACTTAGGGGCATTAACAAAAGATGTAAAGAGTGAAACAAAGGAAAATGATGCCAGAGAACTTACAAAATTCTGGCAGGTGTTGTTCATGTTCATCCTAAGGGCGGGATGGATGAGGAGGGAACTAAATTGCGGCTGTGCAATAGGTGGTCTAGGTGACCAGGTGCAGGGCCAAGAATATGCTAGTCACGATTGGTATGGGATCTGTTCCACATGCATGTAACAGAGGGTGTAAAGGATGAAGCAAAGAAAATGGTGATTCACTTGAGCATTTGGATAAGGGTGCTTCAGATGGCGAAAGAAGAAAACATTCGGTGACCGAAGGTATTGCATGACAATTAACACGCATTTATTTGCCACCCCTGTAGCTGACTGTGATAGTTCAGGTGTGACTGTCAGTCTCTGAGGCCGTTGCCTTGTCTTAATAGTCTGCCATTAACTCAACTCCTGTGGAAACAAGCATTGGCCTGTGGATAAGTCAACCCAGGTTTTCAGGGTAAATTTTTAGACTAAAATTTCTTGACTTATAAGTCGGATGTATATGGTAAGTCCTGTTATACTTAGTAAGTGTTTGAGAATTCAAAGTTTTTATAGACAGTGTTTCTGTCAGAACCACCAAGCTATGTGAGGGGGCCCTCTTTGATCCTCCCTGCTATGTGATTTAATTGGCATTGCATTCAAGATCAAGCCTGGGGCTGCCTTATCTTTCTAATTCAAGCAAAGTTATATCACTGGTTTCTTTTGTTTCTCAGCATAATCTAGCACAGGATACTTTTATTATTCTTCCCTTCCTTATATTCTGAAAGCAGGTGTTTTGCTTCTAGTCATATATTGTTTCAGGCTGATAAAAAGCTAATAAACTGATTTTACATGTTAAAAGCCTGGACAAATGGAATGGCTTGTGTTCAGTGTCAATGATATGATTGTTGATGCCAAATTAGTACCCTGGGCAGAGGGGTGGATTTCCTAAGTATGATGCTGCAACTAAAAATGTCCTCTGCTTGGTCTTGACCTACCTTCCGGTTATGATAGGATCCAGTGGGATGATGGGATTGCCTATTATGGAAGGCTCATGTAGTAAAAGATGGTCCTTGCTCAAAGTGACATTTCCACCCGTTTGAAAAGGTAGAATGTTTATCTTAAAATACGTGTCGTTGTAGAGCTCAAGCTTTCATTTTGAGAGAGAAGATGGATGTCTGTGATGCTGAAAGGATGGCATCATTAATCTGGGGGTGATCTTTTCTTTTTTTCTTCCTTGAAATTTCATGTAACATCTCCATAATTTGCAAAGTAGTGCATATGTCTTGGGAACAGGTTGGGTTGGTTTAAAAGGAGCTTGCAGTTGCCCAAGCTTTTGCTGTCTTTGATTTCTGCTGCTGAAATGGAACTTCTGCCTCTTGAAATGCTTAACTCAGCACCTTCCAACACCTCAAACAAGTTATGTCCCACCTAGTGACTATAGCAGCGGAGTGTTCATTTCTGTCTTCAAGAATTGTTTTCAGGGCACATGACACTGAGAAACTGAACATCTTCTTGCTTTCGCTCATACTGCACTCCTTACCTGTTGCTCTTTTAGCTGATATGTTTTGAAAGGTAGATCCAGCCAAGCATAGAGTTTGAAAGACATCTCATGATCTCAGCAACATGTTTGGATTACTTGAGCTTGCCCACTGAGCTTATAGTTGCTTCTCCTTCTTGCAGTAAGTTTTTCAAGTATAAATCAGGTCATCTTCTAAAAGATTGCACCCGCTTCTGATGGACAGATGGTTGGATAAACATAAACCTAAGACCTGGATAGTTCTCCAGTGGGGAGAATTTGGGCAACTATGCATCTTCTTCCTATCACCCACCAGAATTCTTGGGAATTTTAAAAATCTTTTGCAGAGACACTTTCTCAAATTTTGGCTTATTTTCAAATTGAAAATCTCCCTTTTAAATATTTGGTCGGTGCTGTTCCCCACTGCATTCTCTCCTCCACATAAGCTGTACAAAGTTTTGCAGGTGACATATGTTTGGGATTGTAGTTACCCCATCTTTCCAAAACTCGCACACAGGAATTACCATAAAAGCCTCTGGATGCTCCTATTCCCTCAACCATATTCTTAAATATAGTTGTTGGAAATAGTTGCTTCGTCAGATTCTTTAGACTGGAGATAGCAATGCTTGTTTGTAAGGGGAAGCAAAGGGGGAATTCTTGGGTTTCCATGAGGACTGCAGAGGAAATAGTCTGTTAGAAATAGTCTGTATAGTCTGTGAGAACTATACAAGAAAGTCTTAATGGCTTTATGTGAGCACATTCAGCCCTGAAATGAGCTGCTATCTAGAGTCACCTTGTGAGAAAGGAGACTAGCCTACTCTCTGTGATGGAAATAATGAACACCCACCATATGCCATTGAAGCTTTGAACTCTGGATCACAGCTAAAAATCTCATGTGTTTCATTTTTTCTTCCTCACTCATGAGGGTTAGAAGCATGTTATTTGCATGGTGTAAAGTAAAGCCACAGATTTGGGGGATCTGATGGCTGATCATATGGAATGCTAGCTTTTAGAGCAATTTATGGTTAACTTTGGTGTGCTGGCCAACAGCTAGCTTTTGTCCCATTAATTTGGCATTTCTGTGCATTAAGTCCCACTTGGTTTATCCATTGATACTTTATTCTTTGTTTTCAAGGGCTTTGAAACATACATTCACAACAGCTTCACAGTGGTTCCTTTGGCTCTTTGTGTACAAATGCAATTTCTTCTATAGTCACCAGGAACAACATGGTTTCCCCCCAGGAAGCACAGCCAAGTCTATTGTCTCCATTTTGTTTTGATTTTTAATGCTATTTAATTTTTTACATAAGCACTTGAAGAATATGATGATTTAAAGGGCTGACAATTGCCAGTCTCATTACTTGAATTATTATGGTTGTTGGAAGAGGCTGCAGGACTTGCCTGCCGTCTGCATTTTCTTTGTCTTCAGCAACATAAAATACAATACTGTACTGTTCTTTTACAAGAAAGGAGAGAGAGAAAGAGAGAGAGATAAGGGGGAAATCTGCAAACAAAAAACCTTTCAACCTGATGAAGTGTTTGGCATCTCTTGAACCTGGCTTGAGTGTGTGCTCCCCAGAAACAAATCTAATGGGTGTGTATCTGGAGGGTAGTTTCATATTTCCTGAAAGCTTGCATATCTATTATGTTTGCACAATCTTGTTGGCTTGGTAGCCCCCCCCTCCTTTTGGGGGTATTGATACCCTTTTAACAAAAGGAGCCTGTTTTGCTTGTAATGAGGTCCAAGTGCTGTGAGACATTTGGGCTAAATGCTGAGATCATCTGTGCAGTGACTGCAACTTGGGAATAGTTCTTGGGGGTTGTTTGGAGACCAAAAGATTGCTGATAAATCTCTGGGCAAAGCACAAAACCGAATGTAAATGGGTCTCAAGAGAAGAGATTTAGTGAAGAGAATCTGGGTCTATTTTGTTTGTTGCATTGAGATCCTCACTCAGAAGTGATGACAACGGAAGGCAGGGACATACTTTGAACAAATAGGTTTGTTTTGTAGAAGAGTAGGATGGAATGCCAATTTATTATCTAGCATTCATTGGAGTTGGATGGTGGGCGGGTGTGTGTGTGAAACAAATGAGAAAATTCTTTCTTTTCAAAAATCTTTGTATGTAGCCTTGATATATTTTGCTTTTATTCTACTACTCATTTTCTAACTTTAAAAAAAGGGGTTGTTCTTAAAACTCACTTTAAGCATAGCATCTGAAACAACTGCTTGTGTCATATTTGTGACGACTGGATCAAAAATTGTGAGGAGGGGTGGGAGAGCAGCTGATATACTGTATAAGGGTTAAAAATACCCATAATTGCCAGCTGAAATGAATATTAATAGCTTCTGACTCACTAGGAAACTCCATAATTGTTTAATAATGTAGCCATTTACAATAAAGAGAGATTTGTGCACAGCATTCTAACCTCATGGGTTATTTCTTTTAGGAAGAGGGGCTGTTAGGTGTGAATGTCTTTTTAAAGAAGGTTAGTTATGAAATAAAAGAGTTATTTCTGGAGATTTGTGTGGTCCTTGTGCTTGTGTCTCCCAGGGTGCCATACTCAGTTTGAATAAAACCATGCTTTGTTGAGGTAATCTCCTGTTTATATATTCCATTAATATATTTTATCTATTAAGTACTGCATAATAGATCTTGATGTTAAAGGCTGCCTCCACACCACCCTGGAAGTCTTAATGGTACCACACAGTGCGTTTTAGAGTAATGTTTATAGTCAGTTTAATAACAGTAATACTGACACTCTTTCTACTGTAACAGAAGAGAACGTGGATGATGGGTGCCCTTGGGTTTTGTACAATGGGATATTTCAGCTGTCTATATCCAGATGTTGGTAGACCCCCAGTCCCAGCAGGCCTAGCCAAATGTTTGGAGTTGTAGTACAACAGTGTCTAGAGAGCTTTACAAAACTCCCACCCTTGATCTATATTAACTTTGCTCTGTCTTGTGCCCTCTAAATGGCTGGGCTGTAATTTTCATTCTTGGCCATACTGGCTAGGGATATAGAGATAAAAAAATTCAGACATTTTGAAGCCATGGCAGGAGGAAAGACATGTTTTTGTGTTTTTTTTTAATTGAAATTTTCAGAAAAAAATGAAAACCTGTCACATTGATATCCTCTACAGATTGAAAATCATGTTGTTACATTGGGAACACAATACATATTATATACAGATTATAATACAGCTACAGAATTTTGTTTGGCTTCAGATTAGCATGGTTGTACATTAAAAGCAGTCAGACAGTAGTTACAGACTGGATTCCATCATCATCATCGTCGTGTTGTTATAAATGGAACTAAAAGATCCTGAACTGTAAGGAACCTTTTGGTGTTTTCACTTTATTAGGAGGATTGAAAAAAAAAAGATAAATAAAGAAGAATCCATCAATGTTAGTCATATAGACTAACATTCCTTTGTCCTTCATAGTCTCAAGCAGACATAATGCACTCATTCCCATAAAAAGAACAGAGAAGAGGGTCCTAGGGCCAGGAATTGCACTTATCAGGCACTGCACACTGTTTTACATAAAAATCTTTCTGCTATTTAGTTTTGAAAAATAATTTTGGGGAATAAATATATGTATTAACATGTTGTCGTACACATTTTTATTTATCATTCAAACAGAAAAAAGAAAAATCCAAAATCCGTTTTCCCCAGTTTTCCATACTTCCAACTTCCAGGGGGGAAAAGAGGCTTTTTTTTAAAAATGGAAAAGTCAGCATTCTGTATTTTGCCAATTTTCCCCCTCAGGCTTACATCTTTCACTAGGGATGATAGGAATTACAGTTTAGCAAATATGGAAAGCATCAGGTGGGGGCTGATCTTGAGGTTTCTTTAATGGATTGAAAGTGATCTGGGGGGAGTCTTATGGGGGACAATGCCCTTATCCCCCCCATAGCTCCACTATTGTAAAGGGGCACTTCATGTGTGGCTCTTTATAAAAAAAGATTTTGTGTGGAGAAGGGGCTGGCAATCATGACAGGTCTGGGGCTAATATTCTGCCCCAGTATGAACCTGTCTAGAACTCAACTTCTGGTATTTTTGCGGGTGGTGGTGGTGGTGAAGTGAAAGTATTTTTCAGTACTATATGGTGGGGAAGGGACTGCAGTCTATTTTAAGGGTGAATTTACATTTCTTTCTACATGCTCTCAGGAGAGGCAGCTTGCTCCTTTTTGGCCAGAAAAAGGGCTGTCCAGGGAGTCTGCAGGGCAAGGACCACAAAAACAACCATGGTGGGCTTCATGTGGCCCCGAGTCACACTTGGCCCACATATGGTATGGAGTCACACCACCGGCATGGTGTTTTTTTCTTGTCTTGTTTACTGGATTCTTTTTGGTTTGCCCTTAAGTGGTAATGTTGGTGATGCTCTGTATGAAGATTTAAGGTCACAGCTGGTGATTTCTAAGGGTTTCCCTGGAATCGATATGGTTGGGAAATAAGAGACAAGTTATGGCTTTGGAGTTCATAGATACTGTCATTGGACAACTGGTACCAGCATTATTATTATCTGAGTCTTAGTTGCCTTTTCCTGCGGAGTATTTGGAGTTTTTGCCCCCCTCCTTCCAAATGTGGTGAAACGATGCGTGATCTCATTGAGACAAAAGGTATTCTCGAATTCTATGAGGAGTATTTTTGCCATATAGACAAGTCCCCTGTCTTCCCCTGTTTACAACAAATACCATTTCTCTGTGTGTCTGTGTAGCTGAATGGCTTGGCTAAGGCAGTTATTCTCAATCCTGCTTTATTACATATTTCTCCTTGTCTGGTGTCTATTAATTTTTAATTTCCACAGTTATGATTTACTTTTCTCATTTTGCTGTGGGAAGGAGAGAATACATTGTTCTTTCCCTCCCTTCTCCCCCTCTCTTTTTTCTGTCTTCCTTGTGTGTGTGTGTGTGTGTGTGTGTTAGTGAAAATGTGAAGAGGAGTAAAGGAGAAAGGACCCAACAAGATAATGCTGTTATTTCCAGTTCAAAGCTAAGCAGGTCTTATATGAGCCTTGTCTAATTCATTATAGATTACTGCTTTAGAATTAGAAAATGGTGTTATAAATCATGATGTCATTTCCAACTAATCAAATTCAGGCAAAGGGCTTTCCGATTCCCGTGAGAGCTGGCCCATCGGCAAGCAGCTGTGCCTTTGGCATCTGAGCCCCGGAGGGAGGAGCCGGCTACCCTTGCAACCTGAAGAAAGAATCTCCCCTGCAGCCTGCCGGCTTTTTCACAGAAGGGCAAAAGAAAACTAAAGCAACCAATAATAAGAATCAGAACAGTCATCTGGAGAAGAGGCAGAAGGCGGCCCAGTGCTTTCAGGGAGTCACCCCCTTGAAAGTGGGCCACAGATTCTGTGTGAGGTGGGGGTACCACAACTCCCACAATAAGCTCCCTCCCCTCTCCCCAGAAACAAAAGATAAAGCGAGTTCAGGGACAGAACAACATGTCTTCTGTTTAAACAAAGGATGGTCCAGGTCAACTGGATAGAAGGGCTTTTGTTGCGGTTGCATGCTTGATACAGGGAGCCAACTCTTCCTGCCAGGAACAAAGGGGATACACCTCAATATACAGTTCAGAAAACATACTGGTCAGGTGGTGTGGAATTTTCTGAACTGCCCAGTTCTGTCACTGGTGTAGAATTGTAGTGGAAAAGAGAGTGGAATTAAAAAATGTCTACGGAACATGACCCGTTCTGTGAGCAGTCACGCTGACAGTAAAAGATCAGTCTAGGGAATATCTGTAATTCTGAATTTGTGAAAAATATTTTAGAAATAACAGTATCCTTTTCTTTGGAAGACAATTAAACCTGTTTGTTCTCTGTGAAGACTGAGCTTGTGTGCATTTTACAAATTGTATGATTAAAAAAAAAAAGGATTGATGTCTCCAAGGAATTTATTACTTAAATTAAAGATGATGCAATGTAGAGGAAACAAGATGGCAGGTTGAAGCTTGGCGGAGAGAAAATGGCAAATCACATGAATAATAATGCTGAGTTTTCCCTGCAGGATTAGAGCACTGTCGATTGATGTAATAACAGCACTGGCTGGCTTGTCTTTGTTTTAAAATGGTTGTCTGTGCTTGATTCCATGATACAGTGTAGAGATAGCTGAACTGGATCTCAGTATGGAAATGGGGAAGGGTGGGGTTGCTGTTTCCAAAAAAACAAGCGGACAGAAGGGAAGTGAATGAACAGGATGCCTTTGCTTTGCAAATGGTTTGCAGGGGTGGCCACCCTTTGCCTTGTGCTGTTTGTTTGGTTTATCTTTCTCTTCTTCCCCTGTTAATCAACTTGGCATGAGGAAAGGAGAGCATCATTATGTGTGAGCCCATTATGTTGCAATGTATTTCCACAGTGAAGCATTACGGATTCTGCCAGCCCCAGCATTCTCACTTGCAACATATATAAGCTGTCAGAGTTGTGCTACTCAAAGTATTTCCAGCCAGCGAAATGCTGCATTGTATTGTGGGAGCTACCACTTGCATTTTCAAAGCATTTTGGTGGTAGGCTTTTGTGCTGGGGCTGGGGCATTGGCAGGAATGGGTAGATGGTGCCAGAACAAGCGAGAGAGCAGAGAAGGATGGGGGGCTTTCCATTTGGGTGCTTGCCAAGGGGCAACTACCTCTCTCTCTCTCTCTCTCTCTCTTTTTTTTTTTTTGCCTCCTAGTTAGTGTGTGTCAAACTGCATGCTTGAAAAAAATGACAATTATGATGATAAAGTTGCTTGTTTGAAGCAAAACATTCTGTTTAACTGTGATTTATGACCGTAGCTTGATTTTTTTAAATGGCTGGTCCTTGAAACCAAATATGCTCGGGGTCTGCCAGGCTCAGGAAGACTGTGTTAATGTAACAAGAAGTAGGACCTGCAAGAATATGTTTTGGTGAGTTTTGAAGGGAGTTGCCTTTGCTGTCCTCTGGGGCTGAGAGGGTGTTATGTGCCCAACACCACCCAGTGGGTTTCCAGGCTGAGCGGGGATTTGAACCCTAGTCTCCAGAGTCGTAGTCCAATGCTTAAACCATGTTGGCTCTCCATAAATCTCTATATAGTAGCCCAAATCCAATCGTTAATTCCAACTAGAGTAAGGCACATTGAATCAGCTGGGACTTGGTAAGTCAACTTAGATGCATGTATGTTCCATTGATTCAATAGCTCTTCTTTGGGTCTTGCAGTTGGAGTTAGCAGCTCTAGAAAGCTGAGAACAAAAAAAGGGGTACTAGATGGTGGTTTTGCTTGTCAAGGCAAAACAAAACCCCAAAGATCCTATTGCCTGGTTTCTTGGGAATGTGAGTTTGTATTTTTAAAAAGACATATCTATCAAGGGAGACTCCTTAAAGAAAAATATTGGTATTCCAGTATTTCAGACCTTTTTCTTGAAATGGCTATTTTCCCCAACCCTGCTATGAAACAAATGATTATTGCAGTCTTTCTGCATACCCAGTGCTACTTATTCTTCAAGGACATTAAAACATGTCATGGTCCCATTCATTTCCATCTGTCTGTCTGGATGGTAAATTAATCCTAGTGAGCAAATTGCCTCCTATTCTTTTGGCCTTAGTTTCACCTTGGAAGACTCAGGTTTTTTTTTTTTTTAAGAAGGCTTGACCTGGGCATATTTTAAGTATACTGTTATATAAAATGGTGATTTAAACTGTTAAGGAGTTTGAACCATCTTTTAAAGCATGCAAAACAAAAGGGCCCAAGATACTTGCTATCTGATATTAATGGTGCATTGAAGATCAATGGAATTGACGGTTGGCAACCTGAACCCCAAGGGTGTCTTTTCATGCATTATCATTGTGCGGCAATTGATGTTACAGTAACATCACTGGACCCATTGAGCCTGCTGATTTTTGTTCTTTTTCCTTGTAAGCTTTAATGACCCAACTTTATTCTGAGTTGTTCTGCTTTAAATGAATGAGAGAGGATAAGATAAGATGGGGTCAAGAACTATTGATGATGCTGGCTGGCCAGGCGAAGAGCAGAGGCAGTTGTGTTAATTGAGTCCCGTCCCAGGAGAAAGGTGGCATATAGATGATGATGATGATGATGATAAAAAGCTATCACCTAGAGCAGGGGTGGAGAAAATATGGCCCATGGGCTGCATACAACCCCCCAAGCTGTTTTTGCTCCATCCCAGGTCCTCTGTGCATCCCCTGAAATTAGGGTTCTAATTTTTTTTGGCCCAAAATGGCAAATAACCACCCCTGAAGCATCTTGGAATAAGGAAGAACTTCCTGACAGTAAGACCTATTGGACAGTGGAATCCACTGTTGCCTTGGAGTGTGGTGGAGTCTCCTTCTATGAAGGTGTTTAGACAGAGGCTGGATGGCCATCTGTCAGGAGTGCTTGGATTGTGTGTTCCTTCAAGGAAGGGGGTTGGACTGGATGGCCTTCATTGTCTCTTCCAACTCTAGGATTCTACAATTCTATGACTATGTGATCATTCTGTGGAACATAGTTATATCTGGACTTGGGAGAGATGGCAGGGTTGCAGATCATCACCCAAATGTGGCAGGGTATCAAATAGCATCCTCCAGAAGTTTTGGGGAGCACTGTTGGCCATTACTTGGGGGGGATATGTTTGACCTCCAAATGTTGAGGGGTTAAAAGGGGTGGTAGATGTCATGAGGGTCCTGTGGGGGCTGATATGGTCTCTAAACTCGAGGCATTTTTCTGCTCCTGAACTAGATGTTCTGGCAAAGCTGTATCACACTTAGAGACCATCTACATGAGGGGGAAAATCCCAGACACCTCATACTATTGGCATCTCACAGCATCAGCGACCGGACCAAATGGTTTTCTAGCCTCAGAAGCTCCCATAAGCCTCATGTTCTGGATGGCAGCCTTGAGTGATTTACTCATGTTAGTTTTTCACTGCTGCTGGGGATTTTTTTTAAAAAAAATTGTCCCAAGGTGCGCTGGTGTGAGAGAGCGATTTTCCAAAGCAAAACAGAAAATATTGACCCTTTCTTTTATTGTCTTAGCGAATGATCGCTAAGGCGGAAATCCAACATGGTGGCAGCAGGTGCTTGGCCTCCTAGCAAGCCCCACCCCCACTCTCGCCTGGCCAATCAGCTTTGTGCTTCCCTTCGCATTTTTTTTTATTGTTCAGTAGTCCAAAAGAGCAAAAATGCACACCAGCCTTGCAGTTTATGAAAAAATACAGAGAAATCTGCGAAGGCTTTTACCCCGTTGTTTTTGCCGTTTTGGGCTCCCCTCCTTCCGAATAGTGTGGATTGGTACTGGAGCCTGTTTAGACTGATAGGATTCCCAGCGAATTCCATGAGGGGTAATTTCACCATTTGGATGGGCCCCCAGTATCTAGTGCACTCTATATTATTAAGATACAGGCATAAGTCAGTTTGCCACTAGCAAACTGCCATTTTTGTGTCCATTCACCAAAACAGTTTGCACCTTAACATGCTAAGCTGGGGGATGTTCCTCTGATCCTTCCCTGAGGAAAAGTTCCACTCATTCAATGAGGAGACAAGGAATCCACTCTTTTGACAGTTCTTGCCTCTGAAGGCTTGCTTGGGACTGACTGCAGATGTGCATGCTGCTTGCAAAGTGAGTGAGAGGGGGGAAAAGTCACCAAGCCAACTGGGAGACTTTGCAAGCAGCGTGCACAGGCAGTCCCATGCAAGCCACCTCAATTCCCTTATGTTTTCTGCATGGGTTCTGCATTTCAACCAACTGTGGTTCTGACGCTGCTGCAGTCCCTAACGTGTTCGGTTAAGTGGGGGCTTCCTGTATTTATCTATAGTCCTCGTTGCATTTTCTTGTATTGCTGCTGATACAGATTTATGTGGTGGAGTGGTTCATAAGTTGTTCCATCCTTTATCTAGGATGGTTATTCCCAGTTCTGATGATAAGTTTATTCCTAGGTGTGGTCTAGATTTCTGTTCAGTTAGCCATATATATATATATATCAGAGACCATACCTTTTGGAATGTTTCTCTGGCAATGCACAATTCCTCTTATTTTGTTAATAATCTAGGGAGAGCCTCCTTATGGTTTATTTTCAAGGCAAGTTGGTGTACTTGATATTTTTGAAACCAGTTTATGTTTGTTGTATTCTTCCATTTAAGTCTGTCATCATATTTAAAAGTTGTGATGTGTTGATTAAACAAATAGACAGATTCTCTGAGGGAGGGGTGATGCGGTTCCTTTACATCTGGGTTTCGTCAGTCACCGCCCAGGTGTAGCAGGAAGTTACATCAAGCCTCTTCATATTCAAATTTCTTTGTCTTCATCTCCTCCATCCTGGAGCCACGAGGCCCGTTCTAACTTCCTGCTTCGCCCAGTAGGTAGCTGAGAAATCTCCTCCGTCTGGAATTTCTATCTCCACCTTTATTCTTTTTCCTTTCTTGTTCCTTTACCTACCTTTTTCCTTCTCCAGGCATTGCTGCTTTTCAGCCCTTGCCTTTCTCCTTTTGAATTTCCCGCCTATTTAAAAAAAAAAAATCCTCTCCTCTCTCCGCGCGGCTGCTCAGTCGGCTCCAGCCTGCTCCTCCTCTCTCTCTTCCCCCCTCCCACCTCTCTCCTTACTGTTTTCTTTTCTCCGAGGCCATGCAGGCCCAGGAGATTCCCCAGCAGGCGGGGAAGGACTCCGGAGTGGCCGGGGATGCGATTCTCGACCGCGGCCACTCCGAGGACGCGGAGAGCGCTGCTGAGGGAGCCGCGGTCGCCATTGCTGCCGCTGCCGGCTCCCATGGGGGCGTCCCTCAGAGGGACGCGGCCCGGAAGGCACACCAGGCCATCGTGACTGGGAAAGCCTCCGATGGCCAAGCAGCAGCTAAGCCACGGAAGAGGCCAGCACAGCCCAGGAAGAAGCTGGCCTCCGATGCCTCCAGCGGGACCGCGATGGAACCTCCGGCCCTATGGAGTGCTTGGCACGCGCCAGGTGCCTGCTGCCAGGACTGGCCAGGGGCAGGAGCCCCTAGGAAGGTACAAGGGGCCCTTGGGGGGAGCGGGGACGAACTGCCCCTTCCCCCACGCATCGTGCCCTCCCTGCTTTTGGGGACGGCACGTATTCTACCCCCCTGGAGGCCAAACGGAGCGCGGGAGGGGGAAGGGGAGAGCGAGGACTCGCGCTCCCATGCGGAGCCCTCACCATCCACCGGGCCCCAAGCAACCGCTGCAGCTGCCTCGGGGGAGGGGGGCACACCGCATGGGGAACCCCATTCGCTGTCTGACCCCACTCCAGGAAGCAGCCAGGCCCTACCCCAACCGAGCCAACCACCACAAAGCCTGGGCATGGAGGAGCAGGCCTTACAGGCCCCAACTCCTCAAGCACCCCCCCACAGGCCCTGGCCTCCCAACCTCCACTCCTCCCGACCTTGCCTGCCCAGGTGCCACCCCAGCAACACCAGCTGCCCTTGGTGCTCCAACCAATGCCTCAGCAGGCAGTACCTATCCAGGCGCAGCAACCGTTGGTTTACCAGGCCCTGCCGCCACAGGGGCCGGTGAACCAGACCCTGGGCTTGGGTAACCAAAATCAGGTTTTCCTCCCACCAGTGGTCCAGCCTCAGCCTATGCAGGCGGTGGGTTTTCAGGCACAGCCCTACCAGGCCCCAGTCCTTCAGGCCCCGCCTCTCCAGGCACCCACGGGCCATACCAGCCAAAACCACCATGGCATCCCAGTGTTTTACGATCACTCTAGCGGGGAAGAGTCTGACATCGAGGGGTTGGCCGCTCACCCACCCAAGGCCAGGGGAGCTAGACCCACACAGCGGGGGGTCGTAGAAAGCGTAAGGGCGCCATTAAGGCAGCCCTACAGCTACTCTCAAAGGCATTGCTCTCAGACGAGGATTCGTCAGAAGAGCCTGGCACGAGCGCCTCAACCTCGGGGGTTCCCCCTAAGAACCAGGCGAACAACGCGCAGTCCCAGCAGCCAGCAGGACCGGGCAAGGCAAAAGCTAAGTCCGCGTCCAAGGGCCCTAGGGACCCATTAAGAGGCACAGATGTCCTGGCCAAGAAGAGGAAGGATCCTCCCTCCACCCACTCTTCTGCAGAGTCCCTACCTCCCTCGGATGAGGAACGCGCCCTCACCGACGTCGTCAGGGCGTCTGGGACCCACGACGATGTAATCCTAACCGACAAGGAAGAAGGAGAAATCTCTGATTCCGAGTTTGCAGACCAGGACCAATCGGATCGCCTTTTCCAAGGAGAGTGGTATGTTCCCCTCCTTACTAGGGTGATGGCAACACTAGAAATTACTCCTACAGACACAGACCAAGCTCCATCGACATCGTCGTCCAACGAGAAGGTCGCTGCAGTGATGCGCACCTCACGCCCAAAGAAGCTGGAGCTTCCCTTCCCAGAGGCCTTCTGGTCCCTGGTAACTGACGAATGGGAAAAACCCTCAATGGGAAGGCGGGGCACCACTGTGGCTCAGAAATATTACAACACCACTCAACGCTTTCTGGACCTCCTAAAGCCCCCAGTGGTCGACAATCCTGTCGCGTCCCTCGTCTCCAATTGTCTGGCTCCTAAGGAAGGAGAGGGCTCTCTCCGGGACCCAGACGAAAAAAGAACCGACGCAGCCATCAAGAAGGCCCACGACTCCGCGGCATGCGGGGTCAGATCCACGCTGGCAATATCGCTTTTTTCCAGAGCGGCGATAGTGTGGCTGCAAGAGCTCATGGAGATCCAGGAGCTCGATCCAAACGTGCTGCACAAGTCTCTGCTTAGATTCCTGCGTACCTTCTTCTTCATAGCCGACGCGGCACAGGACGCCATGATTTTTTCCGCCCGTGCGATCGGGGCCCTCACGCTGGCCAGGAGATCAGTCTGGCTAAAGCACTGGCAGGTGGATACTCCTACCAGGGCAGCATTGGCCTCAGCGGCCTTTAAGGGCCTTAAACTGTTTGGGGAAGAGGCCCTAAAAGGTATCCTAGTCGAGACAAAGGACAAAAAGTTGGCCATGCCCTCCACACTCAAGAAGCCAGACAAGAAGAGCGGCAGACGACCCTTTCAGACTTCTCGTCCCTTTCGTTCCTTTCGGGGATTCGGGAAGCAGCGAAACTACAACTCCTTTCGCCCACCATGGGTTAAGCCAAACTACGTCATCAGACAGAACACTGGACCGCAGCCCAACAACAGCAGAAGGGGAGGCTCCAACGCCCAGCGTGGAGGCTCGCGACAACAATCCTGACTCGGGGTCGCCCCCAGTGGGCGGCCGCCTCAGTCTGTTCCTGCAGCTTTGGTCGAACTCGACAACGGACAGGTGGGTCGTCTCAACAATCACCCACGGGTACAAAATCGAGTTCGACTCAAGGCCAAGGGGCAGATTTCTCCCAGCCCCAATACCCAAAGACCCAAAGAAGGCGAGAGACCTGACGACAGCCATATCTCACCTAAGACACATAGCAGCCATAGAAGAGGTACCACCCTCTCAGCGCTTCTTAGGCGTGTACTCCTTCTTCTTCACAGTACCAAAGAAGGATGGCAGCCAGAGGTCCATCCTGGACCTAAAATACACCAACAGACACATCACATACAGAAAGTTCCGGATGGAGACGCTTACATCCATAAGGGAGGCGCTCCAACCAGGAGACTTTCTAGCCTCACTCGATCTCTCCGATGCGTATATGCACATCATGATCCACGAGGACAGCAGACAATACCTCCGCTTTGCATTCGGGGATCAACACTTCCAGTTCAGGGCCCTTCCATTTGGTCTGGCCTCAGCACCAAGGGTCTTCACCAAGGTCCTGGTCACCCTAATCGCCAACCTGAGGGCACAGGGAATCCACCTGTACCCATATTTGGACGACATCTTACTGCGTGCGTCCTCTCTGAACAAAGCAGGGAGAGACCTGCAGACCACAATTCACTACCTGCAGGCCCATGGTTTTCTGGTGAACTTCAAAAAGAGCAGCCTGTCTCCTGCCCGCACCATCGTCCACCTGGGTGTGGAAATAGACACACAACGTTCCAAGATCACCCTGTCCAAGGAGCGACAGGAGGTCCTCCTACGGGAAGTTCGCACCGTTCGTTTACTAAGGAAGGTACCACTGTCCCTACTAGCCAGACTCCTCGGCCTTATGATATCAGCCTTTGGGGTTGTGCCTTGGGCAAGGTTCCACTCCAGACCCCTGCAGAACTTCCTGATGCCTTACCAAAAGGAGATCGCATTGAGGAAGTCCCCACTCCTTCTCCTCCCACAGCATGTGAAGGATTCGCTGGCCTGGTGGTCTCAGATGAAAACAGTCAGCAAGGGTTCTCCGTTCACAGTACCCCAGGCGATCCTGGTCACCTCCGATGCGAGCCTACGGGGCTGGGGAGCACACTGTCAGGGACAAGTGACGCAAGGGATTTGGAGCCCACAGGAAAAGACGCACAGCATCAACTGGTTGGAGCTACGAGCGGCTCGCTTGGCCCTGCAACACTTCACCCCAGTCCTGAGAGGTCAACACGTCACGGTGATGACGGACAACACTACAGCCCGATCGTACATAGCGAAACAAGGAGGTTCGAGATCCCGGTCCCTGCAACAGGAAGCGGATCTCATCTTCCTCTGGGCCGAACGGACGGTGCAGTCCCTTACGGCTCAGTACCTGCAGGGGGAACGCAATCAACAAGCGGACTACCTGAGCAGATACTCGGTTCTACCCGGAGAGTGGGAGCTAAACGACGACGTGTTCACTCAGGTCCAGGCCAGGTTCGGCCAGCTGGAGGTGGACATGTTCGCGACAAGATCGAACGCCAAGCTGGACAGGTTCTTCGCCAGGTTCTTTCACCACAACGCCGAAGGCATGGACGCCCTACGATCCCCTTGGCCGGCCGGTCTCCTATACCTGTTTCCCCCACTTCCCCTCATAGGGAAAGTCTGTCGGAAGATTCGTCAGGAGAAGGCACAAGTGGTCCTGATAGCGCCACATTGGCTGAGGCGCCCCTGGTTCTCCGAGTTGATGGACATGAGGGTTCAGAGCCAGTGGCGTCTACCTCAGAGACCCGACCTTCTTCATCAGGGTCCGATCCTCCACCCAGATCCAAGCTGGTTACAACTGACAGCTTGGAGGTTGAGCGGCAAGCCCTAAGAGAACATGGATACGACGATTCAGTCATTAGTACCCTTCTTTCCTCTAGGCGCGTGTCCACCAGGAGGATCTATGAAGCTACATGGCGAGCCTTCAAGAGATGGTGTGCCCCTCGCCAATTGATCGCTGAAGAAGCTTCGGTGAAACATATCCTGGCATTCTTACAGAAAGGCCTCGAGGCGGGCTTACAACCAAATACCCTGAAGAGACAGGTGGCCGCTCTGTCGGCCTTCCTCACAGCACAGGACGGAAACCGCCTCTCATCGCATCCCCATATCAGGCGTTTCCTCAGGGGTGCCTCGATAGTTTCACCCCCGGTGCGGCACAGGTTTCCGTCGTGGAACCTCTCCCTAGTCCTCAGGCAACTCATGAAGCACCCGTTTGAACCGTTGCGCACAGTTTCCCTTAGAATTCTCACCATCAAGGTTGCCTTCCTAGTGGCCATCACCTCAGCGCGAAGAGTGTCGGAGTTGGCCTCTCTGTCAGTTAGGGAACACCTGTGTTCCTTTACCAAGGATGTAGTGACCCTACACCCAGACCCGTCATTCAAACCAAAGGTAGTCTCCGAGTTCCATGTCTCGCAGCCCTTGATTCTGCCCTCCTTTTGCCCTGACCCTTCGCACCCGAAGGAGAAGCTCTGGCATAACTTGGACGTCAGGAGGGCCCTGAAGATCTACATTAGACGTACTGCCCCCATCAGACGTTGCGACGCCCTATTCGTCTCTTTCTCTCAGACAGCCATAGGGTCCAGAGCTTCGCAGAAGACCATTGCTTCCTGGATCAGGGCTTGTATCTTCGAGGCCTATGACTCAGCTAGGCTTCCCAGACCTTCAGGGGTCACGGCACATTCGACTAGGTCAGCCGCGACATCCGCGGTCTTCTCCACTAACGCTTCCCTGGTAGAAATCTGCAGGGCAGCAACCTGGAGCACACCGTCCACCTTCATTAGACACTATAAGGTGGATAAGTTCCGTTCCGCCGAGGCAAACTTCGGTCGGAGGGTGCTCCAGGAGGTGCTCAGAGACTGAGTCCGCCAATCCCGCAGTCACTCCCGCCCTATTGAGTCAGCTTGGGCACGTCCCAGATGTAAAGGAACCGCATCACCCCTCCCTCAGAGAATGCCACATTGGTTACTTACCGTGAAGGTGCATTCTTGAGGGAGTGGGGTGATGCGGGTCCTTTCCCCGCCCAGTGACTGCGTGCGTTTTTCCTTACATGGCGGTACCCTTATTATTTAGCTCTGCTTAATGTTATTTGACTTAAACGATTTCCTTAGTCCTTACAGGGCTTTGCTAGTCAGTGAACTGGCCTCGTGGCTCCAGGATGGAGGAGATGAAGACAAAGAAATTTGAATATGAAGAGGCTTGATGTAACTTCCTGCTACACCTGGGCGGTGACTGACGAAACCCAGATGTAAAGGACCCGCATCACCCCACTCCCTCAAGAATGCACCTTCACGGTAAGTAACCAATGTGGCAATCTATTAATGTGAAGTCAAAGGCTTTCACGGCTGGCATCCATAGATTTTCCTTGGTTTTTTTTCTAGGCTGTGAGGCTGTGTTCTGGAACAGTTTCTTTCCGACTTTTCACCTGCATCTGTGGCTGGCATCCTCAGAGGAAACGTCAGAAAGAAACTATTCCAGAACACGGCCTCACAGCCCAGAAAAAAACCCAAGGAAAATCTAAGAATCTACTAAGCCTGCTGATTATATAGTCTTTGAGTATTCCTCTTTTATGCTGCCATTAGTGAGGAGTTAATCTCCCTCCCCCCCAAAAAATGTTGATTGTCCAAACTGCAGTTCATTATCTTCATTCTGATGAGGTAAAGGTTTAGGATTGTCCCAGGAGACAGTGGCTGATAACAAAAGTCACCCTGCATGTTATTTCCAAGTCTGTGGCTTCTCTCCTGGGTCTGGCTCACTTAATGAGCTTACGTAAGTGTGTTCTCTCTCTCTCTCTGTGTGTGTGCATATATATAGTTAGTAGGAAAGCAATTAGTTTTAAAGCAACATAATTGCTTGGTTGTATCAGCTTGGAAAGGCTACTCTCCTTCCCACCCACCCCCACTATCTTCTTGGCAATGGCTTTGCTTCCACCTGCCCTTCTCCTTTTGTCTTGCCTATTTGCTTTCTCTTTTTATGCACCAAGGTAAGAGTGAAAAATGGGGGAAGTGCTCAAAATGCATACTAAATTATTCAAATTTTAATGGTGGCCTCTTGGGACCAAAGATGAAAGGCAGAGCAATGTTGCATCCTCAGTTTACTGCCTGAGACCAAGAGAACACAACTTGCCTCTTGCAGTGCATTGAAATGAAAGGTGTTGCTACATTTAAATCAAGGCTGTTGGGAGAAAAAATGAATTAAAAATAAGTAAATAGTAAAAGTGTTGTGTGTGCTCCACATGGTAAAAACAGAGGAAGTTGCAAAACCAAAATAACACAATAATTCACAGTTTGGGCATCTGAGAACTGTCTGGTCTATTTCTGGAAGTGCCAGAGTCTGAAATCATTGTGTGGAGCTGAGGAGGCAAATTAAGATCCTAATGTGTAGGTTGCAACTGCTGGGCTTGTACTAGGGATGAGTATTAACTTGGGAAAATGTGCTGGGTTTAGCAGTTGTTCCAGTAGCTGCTTCTAGGCTTGCCATCTTTCACTTCTGCCATTCCTGTACCAGAAACCTGAAACACAGAAAGGTGAACTTTTAGGAAAGCCTTATGTATTTTCTGTATATCAAGTAACTAGTATAGGCAAGAGAGGAAAACCAGAAGAGAAAGGTCGTGATCCAGTGTTGGAATAATTAATAGTGTAGGCAATACTGTTGTGGTGTTGCAGTCATTGTTCTTGAATGCCTTCAAGTTGTTTCCAGTGTACTGTGAGCCTTGTTACTGTTGTGTGCCTTCAAGTTGTTTCTGACTGATGGAGGCCCTAATTTGAACCTATCAAGAACATAAAGTTCCCTAACGCAATTCTAAACAGTCCCTAAAGAGTCTACTCACAATATGCAGTCCTATGTCAGATTCAGATGGAAGGCCGGAGCCAGGAGATGTTCCAGGCTGGCTCAAAAGCCTCTTCCATTGTTAAGCACTGGGCCTGGTGTCTGTGTCCCAGACCCTCCTTTGTCTCTCAGACCTCATGGTCTGACTCAAGCCATGTGCTCACACAAAGCAGTTATACCTTATTTGGAATTCCAGGTTTCAGAGTTGTGATAGGCCAGTTCTGGTCTGGTGATGTGATGTCATTGATGATGCCATCTCAGGAGATTCTGCGGAGGTGGTGTTTTAAACCCTCCCCTCCAGTTAACACTTTCCTTACCTGACGCCCTCTGACAAGACAATACTGTTTGCAAATAATGGAAATGTAGTCTTTGCAGAATGATGGGAGTGCATCACCCTGCAGGCAGGATGATGGGAACTCCATCATGACAGTCAACCATTGGGTTTTCATGGCTGAGCGGGGATCTAAATTGTGGTCTCCAGAGTCCCAGTCTAACACCCAAAACCACTACACCATGCAGGCTCTCATTGTGAGCTGAAGGTGAACCTATCACTGGGCTTACTCAGGAAGATGTATTCAGAGGCGGATTGCCATTGTCTTTCTCTGAGGCTGAGAGTATGTGACTAGACACACAACTCCATAATTTCCTAGAGTTTAAGTGCACCTATAGTGTTGTCAGAAAGAAATATAGTTGCCACTGAGCCCAATTAAGAAAGAGTGTCCAGAGAAGGTGTTGGTGGTGGACCTAGCTGAGGATTCTAGGTATGACGCTGGCCCTGGTAGTATTATCTGGCAATTAGACTTTTTTTGTGGTCTCTGTGCCTCATACTAATAGGTCTTCCATCTGCACTAGTATCAGTGACTACTAGTTGTGACAAGTATTTGCCATGTGCAAGTTCATGCCTCTGAGTGCCATTTCTTGGGGAAAAAAATGGCAGGAAAGAGTAATTGCCCTTGTAGGTTTCTCACTGGAACACTAGCTACTGTGGGAAGCAAGATGCTATACAAGATGGGCCTTTGGTTTGATGCAGCAAGGCTCATGTTTGTATTTTGTGAACATTTAATTTATTGATTAGATTGATATCCCCCCCCCCTTTTTTTCTTTTGTATCATTGCTCACTCTTGGGCTTCAGAACAGGAGGCATTTAGAGAAATCTAGAGAAATGCAGGCATTTTGGTTCTTACCCGGAGTGGACTGCACTCAGGTGACCAGTTGGCTAACAACTGTACTGCAAGCCACAACGTCGCAAGTTTGATTCCAGCCGGCTCCAAGGTTCACTCAGCCTTCCATCCTTTCGTAGGTCGGTAAATTGAGTACCCAGCTTGTGGGGGGCAATTAGCTAACACACATTGGAAACGGCTGAATGCAGTGTAGATGTGTAAATAGCTATTGCTTAAAACAAATTGTAAGCTGCTCTGATAGCCTTGTGGCTGAAGAGTGGGGTATAAATAAATAAATAAATAAATATTTACTTGCCTGGATGAGACAGTCTTCCCCGTGAGATACAAATGTATCACATACAATGGATGTGTGTGTCATGGTTTTTGCAGTGTTGGAATAAAAGGCATTGTACATTTTTTGTGTTTGTACATTGTGCATTTTACTTCTGCCTTTCTTCCCTGGAGGAACTCAGTGAGATGGGTGTTGGTTTCTCCGGCAAGAAGGCTTAACTTGGGGAAAGATGTTGGAACAAGTGTCCACAGAGGGTGCTTAGTACAATCTATGCATCCTTACTGAATCAAAGTGCAGAAGCTGCCTTGGTGAGGTTACCTTTTACAGTCTTCCCACATTCCCAGATATATTTGGGAGCTGATCCTGGTTTGTACATTCTTGGAGTTGAATGGTAAGCCACTGAGGAGATGGGACTGATTGGCTAAGGCTAGGGAAATTGAGGAAAGAAAGAATAACCTGCTACCGCGAGAACTGGCTCATGTTTCATATTGTGCCTTATGAAAACGAGGGATGGGTTCTGAGGGCAGAGGTGGAGTATAGCGGCAACTGTGCACCTGTGTCTTTCGCTTCAACAACAGACTAACAGGATTCTGACATGGGCATACCTAGAGTCCAACATTAATATTCCTTGAAATAGTCAAATTCCATTTCAAAGCTATGCTTAGTTCACAAACATCTTTTGCCAGTATCTGGCCCAGCATTTGTGATACTGGTGTCACAGAAAGCATTTATGTGGACTAAGGCAGTATGATCAGAACTAGTGTTTAGGGGAAGTTATATACCAGTTTATATACCCTAAAGGCACCAGATCCTGTCTGACCTTGAAAGCTAAGCAGGTTAAGCCCTGGTTAGTACTTGAACAGGAGACTGCCAACAAAAACCAAATGCTGTAGGCTATATTTCAGAGAAAGGAACCAGTGGCAAAACTACCCTTGAGTATTCCTAAGAAAACCCTATGAAATTCATGGGGTCACCATAGGTCAACAGGTGACTTGAATGCACATACAGTCTTTACCATTGAATATGAACCATTGGAAATGAGGAGCTTGTTCAGAAAATCAGTCTCAGTGTAGTAATTTCTCTCCACTTGACATTACAATTGAGGCATAAGGTGGAAAGATTATGATGTTTACCAGCACTTGTGCATATCAGTGAAATCACAAGGCGGAAAGCAATCTTAACCTGACCCCATCAAGATTGCTTTTTGTGCTGTGATTCAGTCATACTGCAAGGGAACCCAAAGGGTAGTCACCAATGGCTCCTCTTCATCATGGAGAGAAGTGACTAGTGGGGTACCACAGGATTCTGTCCTGGGGCCAGTGCTATTCAACATCTTTATCAGTGACTTGGATGATGGAATAGAGGGCATGCTTATCAAGTTTGCAGATTACACCAAATTAGGAGGGGCAAAGAATAGCCCAGAGGACAGGATCAGAATCCAAAATGACCTCAACAGATTAGAAAGCTGGGCCAAAACTAACGAAATGAATTTTAACAGGGAGAAATTTAAGATGCTACAATCAGGGAGAAGAAAAATTAAATGCAGAGATATAGGATGGGAAACACCTGGCTTGACAATAGTACCTGTGAATGGGATCTAGGAGTCTTACTAGACCACAAGCTGAACATGAGTGAAGAGTGTGATGTGGCAGCTAAAAAAGCCAATGTGATTCTGGGCTGCATCAATGAAAGTATAGTGTCTAGATTGAGGGATAGCACCACTTTATTCTGCTTGATCAGACCTTACCTGGAATACTGTGTCCAGTTCTGGGTGCCACAATTCAGGAAGGATATTGACAAGCTGGAATGTGTCCAGGGAAGGGTGACCAAAATGGTAGGAGGTCTGGAATCCATGCCCTATGAGGAGTTGCTTAGGGAGCTGAGTATGTTTAGCCTGGAGAAGAGAAGGTGAAGAGATGGCCTGATAGCCATGTTTAAATACTTGAAAGGATGATATATTGAAGAGGGAGCAAGCATGTTTTCTGCTTCTCCAGAGACTAGGACATGGAGCAACGGACTCCAACTGTAGGAAAAAGAGATTCCACCTAAACATTAGGAAGAACTTCCTGATGGTAAGAGCTGTTCATGGTGGAGTCTCCTTCTCTGGAAGTTTTTCAACAGTGGCTGGGTGGCCATCTGTCTAGCGTGTTTTGATTGTGTTTTCCTGCAGGGCAGGGGGTTGGACTAGATGGCCCTTCCAATTCTAGAATTCTATGATTTTGAAGATGCAAACAGACAAAAATGTGGCAAATTGTGTGGTAGTTTGGGCAGTATCTAGGATTAAAACATGGATGGTTGGCAGGTCACTAACTTGTTGGTGCCACTTTGGAAACAAACTGAAGTACATATGGGATTTTCAAATCCAGAGAGAAATTTGAATGGAGAGAATTTTGTAAGCATCTCTATTTACACTAGACTGTTGTAGCTTCTTGGACATACCCCAAGTGTATGAGAGGCATATTATGGAGAGACCAACACTTGGTCAAAATGTGTAGGCATCCTTTCACTTTAACATTTCTTATTGTTACTAGTGGCTGTAACTTTTTGTTGTTATGTGGCTCCATGTCAGCTCTGATGTATGGCAACCCTATGATAGGATGTTCTCGGGAAAATTTATTCAGAGAAAGTAGGATGAGAAAGTATGATTTGTCCAAGGTCACCTAGTGGGTTTCCATGGTTAAGCAGGAGTTTCAACCCTCATCTTCCGGCATTGTAGTCCAACACTCAAATCACTACACCAACACCAGTTCTCTGACTATAATATTTCTTTCCTGTTTATGCTGGGATGGAATTCATTACACCGTTCTGCTGTTTTTAAAGTTGTCATAAAAAGCGAATCTGCTTTTGTCTATAAAGCTCTCAAAGGTTTCATATCAGAGATGATAAACAACTCCATCCACCCGTCACTTTTAAGGTAAAAGATCTGGAAACGGTTTTAAAGGCACTTGGAGATTGCACCTGATTTACTGCTCAGTTGAATAGGCAAGCGAGAGGGGGAGCACATAGCACCAGTTCTTAAAGTTTCAGTGCCTTTTATTGACAGAGCAGTTGTAAAATGATGTGTATCTTTCTTAAATTATTCTGTTCTAAGGTATTCTAGGGTGATAGATGTAGCAGCATTACAAGTTGAAATTTTGATTTAAAAAAAAGAGGCGTGGTTGCTTCATGAATTCACTGGTTAAACTGTAAGTAGAGAAATTCCCCACACCTCACTGTTTCATACTGGTGCTCCTTTTTTGTTCTCTGTTTATGAACTTGTTTTCATATGTCCTTTTAAAGCTGAGCCCCCCCCTCCCCTTTCATGTCTGCCATATTTTGCCCCCAAATCTTCCATGACATGTCTTTGCCAGCTTTCATTATTCTGTTTGTTTGCCGGTAAAATTAAGAATCAAAGCTATTGATGAAGTCACATTAAGGAAAGGCCAATGGTGGTATCCCAAGTTATTCTTTGTGGTCTCTGTGACTCACATAAATGGGGTTATTTGTGCCTGGGCAGTGCATCATTCAGAATCTTCTAGAACAGTTCTGTAAACATTTTGGCAGTAGCCCCACCTCAAAGGCACCCTTTCCAGCCTAAGCCCTCATTTCTTTTTCATTCACCACATCACCAGCATCCATTAGCTGTCTTCTGTGAGCTATCATTCTTTTCGCCTTTAATTGTTTGATTTGGACTGTTTATAGTTTCTGGCTTTTCTTTGCTTTTTGGCTTCTTCTATGGATTGGTCTGTCTTCTCAAATTGACCAGGCTCATACTTACCTTCTTTATTGCTCATGGTTGGTGCTTTCACTGGCTAGAGTCCTGGCCAGTTTATGTCCTCTTTAGCATCCTTTAAATGCTAGAAACCTTCTTTAACTGCTCTGCCCTACTTACTGCCTGGAAGTTTTCCAGCTTTCCCTTGCAGCCATGGGCTAAGACCTTCAAGTTGAAACAAAGAGTGCATGTTCTTTTGCATTCTCTGCTGATGTAAGTTTCCCTGTTCGGTTAGCGTTCCAAGACAGGTGATTTCCTTTTACTCAAACCTACTTGCATGAATGGAGATCTACATCTGTGGCTGAAATAAATATTGTATATTGCCCTGTTTGTTTTATTTCTCATCCTTTCAGAGTTGTTTAGCATACTTGGAAGCTTGTCCTTGGATGAATGATCAACAAAATAACTTAGTGACGAGAGAGTTATTAGAGTGGACTACATATTTGGGAGATGGAAAATGTGGCGTCTGCTACTATTGGCTACGTGGGGGAGAGAGAGGAAGAGGTATATCAGGGGAAGCGAAGCCAAAAGGTAGAGTTATCAGTCTGTAGGTGAAGAAAAGATAGAGTTAATAAGGCAGAGAGGAATACACTACTGTGTCAACTTAGGTTGCATGCAGAGGCACATAGTCTTTTGTGTGAGCATGGTTCCGCATTTCTCCTCTTCCAGCCAGAGGTATGATGAAGTGTGTGAGGTTTGTGTTAGAAAACACCAGTGCAATGAGTGGCTTATTCTGAGGATTTCAAGGTATTGTGTTTTCCTCCAGGAACTCACAGTTCTGGTCTGCTGACAACATTTTGGTGATTGTCTTCCCTGGCTGAGAGGACCTACATTGGGGGCAGACAGAGCTTAGCACATGAATTGTGAGCTGTGAAAAGAATAGCATGAACTAAAAGAACACAGAAAAGGGTGAATCCAGGACACTCTTGAATTTGTAGGCCTCAGAGTTCCCTATTATGCCTTTCCTGTCATTACTTGAACGTTTCAATTATTTTTCAGAATTAGTGTGTAGATGTGTGTGCCTGACACAGTTTTGAAGGACAAGGCAGTGTCTCTTGGAGCTACATAAATCATATTGCTTCTGTTAGAGCTAGTTCAGCCTGCGAAAGGTAAATCAGGCTGGGAAGCATGATGTACTCTCTCAGGAATTTTCTGTGTAAGTCTTGGGGAACAGTTCATCTCCATTTTTCAAAACACTCAAGATTTATATCTATGGGGAAGTCCTGAAGCTCTCCTTGTCCTGGATTACTTACTTCTTCCCTTCTGTTTCTGCTTTTGCCATCAGAGGAGAGAAAACCTCCAACATATTTTACTTCATATCAGTAAAATTGATTGGGTGTCAGGACCATGCGATGTGATTTGTGGTGACTTGCTAGAACAAGACCTTGTTCAAGATGTCAGGTGGATCCCACACCCAGGGGCTGATAACAATGACAAGGGCAAGGCAGAGCTTCTAGATGGTAGGACCCCAGCCAGGTTACCTAGCAACAGAGATGCAGCAGGTACCCATCATCATGGAAAGAGGAGGGGAGCATATGGATGAGGATGACAACATCAGCAGGGGTTATATGATCTAACTTTTAATGAAGGCATTCAGTGCAGCCTACAGCTGAAGTTAAGAAAAACATAGTTTTATCAGTATGAAGGTGTTTCCAAAAGCAGAAGGGCCAGTGAAACCACACTACTGTTATCGTGTACAGTTATGAATTGCCTGTTGATGTTGAGAGCCAGGAAATGACATGATGTCTGAGGTGAGGCTAGCAGTGACCTTTTGCCACTTAAACACATGAGGTTGATACACATGTAATGAGTAACACATGAAGGGGGGTTGATACAGAAAGAGAAATCATGTAGAAAACCAACAAGAAAAACAAAAGCACACTAAATATATTAAAATGGTAGATTAAAAACACAGCAGCTTCTTTAGAAAGACTCTCATCAAAATGAGATTATCTTTACTTCTGACCCCCAAACAGGTACTGATGGTGGGGTGCGGGGGAGAACCAAATCTTGGTCCCTCATATGGTCATTCCAAATACTGTATGCCACAACCAGAAAAGGCCTTCTTCCCGATAATTCTGATGGTGCTAGTGGTTGTGACTCTAAAGAAGCCTTCAAACAGATGTGGAATGGATCATGCTGCTTAGTGCATATAGAATCCCTAACGGATGGCTGTCCAACTTCTGCTCAAGTACGGTATCTCTATCACCGGCCAAGGCAGTCTGTTCCATTGTCAAACAGCTCTTACAGTTAGGGAGTTTCTCCTAACATTTAGCCACAATTTGCATCCTTGCAATTGCCCACCCTTTCACTCTAGTCTCTTATCCTGTAGAGCAAGACAGAATAATTCTGCTCCTTCTTCTACCTGACAACTCTTCAGATATCTGAAGACAGCTATCATCCTTTATCTTAAGCTTCTCTTCTCTGAGCTAAGATGTGCTTTTTCAACCATTCTTCAGTGGCTTCCCAGTCCTTCCCAGTCCTGGTCACCCTCTGCTGGATGTACTCTAGTTTGTCAGTAGTCCTATTCAAGCAGTAATGGAAGGCATCTACTCAACATATGAGGGAGGGGAATGCCTCTTTGTCCCAAATTCCAGCAACCTCTGTGAAGGAGAGTGACCGTCAGATGAGAAGGAGAGTCTTGACTATATATGGAGGCTGTAGGTGTGATTAAGAAAATAAGGCTTCTGAATTGTGTGGACAGCTGAGATGAAAAAAGGGGTTATCTCCTCTTCAGACAGGGAAAATGACAAGAGGCATAGGGATGGGGTGTTGTAGATCACCCCTTGAATGAGGAACAAACACCTTTAAATAACACCTGAATAGGGCTAATGCCCTTATTATGTGGCTCCCAGAGCCAGTTACAGTACTCCAGATCTAACAAAAAAAGTTATTGAAGTAGCTGCAAAATCTTAACTATAAAGTCAGCACAAAGAGGAGGAAAAGAAAGAAGGAAAAATGTAGCCCCATCAAGTTTGGAGTACTTCTAAACATTCCACTCTAGAGGATTGCCTCCTGAGGCCCTTCTTTTGGAGCTGCTTGTGGTTTTGCCCACCATCTTTCCATCATCTTTATTCTCAGTTGGCTGCTTTGCCTTAGAAGGGTCTTTTTCAAAAGGTCTGATTGAGTGGTGGACTTCCACTAGTTGGATTTGGGTCATAGCGTATCACTTACCTACTGTACAGTTGTTAAATGATCTACATGTACTGCCAGTGTAGAAATCCTTCACTTAGTGATGGAGCCATCAGACTCTGCCTAATTTGCTTGGGCTCCTGCATAGCTTGGGTCAATAAAGACAGAATGGAGCTGTCATAGGTGTGTCCATGCAAGTCGGTGAGTGAGTTCTGAAAAGTTGCTGTTTGATTTGGGAAGGAATTAGAAAGGATATGGTATCAATGAATAGGACCACCGCGTTCCCATCGTACTTTGGCAGCTGGAAGGATATCGCTCCAAGAAGCTAAAACCATTGTTTTGATCTCAGGCCGCCCCATGATTTGGCTTTCTTAGCTTCCATATTGATTTTAAAATGTGATTTAAGTCACGTCTCTGCAAGAAACTCTGGATGGAGCTTTAGCTTAGATAAAGAGATTGCTTCTCTAGCCCACAAATCACACCTCCTTCAGATAATGAATTCTTTGTATTGCTGACCTTGAAAATGCTAAACCTCTAAGTGCTTTTCTCAGCCTTGAATTTGTCTTGACCAAGATGAGGAAGCTGAAGCATTATCATCTTTATTCTTTAGCTTATGGCTTATATTTCTACAATTTAAAATTGTTCAGTGTAAGCACAAGAACAGCACAAACACAGTGTAGTCACATTCAGTTCTTTAGATCTTTGACAGGACATGGTGTTTTCTTTTTATGTAATCTAGAGTCATCATAGTACAAAGTGAAATTTATGGACTTTTGAACATGTAAGTTAACTCAGTAAGGTCTATATAAACCAAGTTTCAGTTTTGAATTAATTCTGTAACCATCTCTTGTAAAACCCATTTCAAGTGGTCAAGCGTATTTTACACACTGGTGTAGAACAGGAGAGTCCAGACCATTTGGCTGCCTGCTGTGAAGAGTTTGCCCAGAGGCTTTCAGATAGAATCACTTGGATGTGCTCTGACCTGGACATTATTGTTGATACAGACCCAGGAGATATAACTTTGGTGCCTCTCTAGGCATTTTCCAGCACAACTCTATGGTATGTATCCCTGTTTTGGGTCTCACAGATAACTGAAACCGTGGATATAGAATGGCAAACTAGAGTTTGCTGCGAAGTGGAATATGTAAGGCAGTGGGCACATACAGGAGGCAAAGGATGGAGAGACTCCATGAGAAAATCTGAGCCTTATCAGCCCAGGAAGGCCCTTGGACTATTTTATTTGAGTTGGACAAGTTGTCTTGTTTTTAGGTACAATTTTCTACTGATTGCTCATTGCATTTAAACTCCCTTCCAGTATGGGTAGGCCTTGAATTTAATTGAGGGAAAGACTATAGTACCCCAGGTTAACACAATACACCTTGTAGGTTTTTACTCTGAGTTTCTCAGACTTTCTGAATCCTACTTACAATTCTGCCTTTACACCTAGGGATAATCTCACTGGCTTAAAAACTGGTTTGGCTTGGCACAAAGCTGTTTGTAGTTGTCATTCCTCCTGCCCTCCACCAGATCATCTTGGAAGTGCTGTCCAGCAGGAGCATTCTTTGCCAGCTTGACTTATCCATCTTACCAAACAAGGAGTTAGAAATTTTATGGAGATGCATAGATACACATGTCAGTGTTTGGATAAGATGAAAATGACAAGTCAAATTTTTTTGTATTGAAATGATACTTTTCTTTTCAATGCCAACAGAACTGTAATGTGCAGCCAAAGAACAGAAGTGGAGGGAGGGAGGGGGAAAACTCTCCCGGAAATAATTAAATGCTGGGGCCACCAATTGTATAGAGCTCTATTCAGCTGTCTGCCCACAAAGTGCTTCCAGAAAAACTTGGACCCACTCCATGACTTGGCAACAGTTGTTTGCTTTTTTACATTTTTTAAAATCTCTTTACATCTTTAAAATAATTTTCAGTGATCATCTCTACTGGAAAATACTCTCTTCAGACAAAAAAGCCTGTTTAAGATCCTATGAATCCTATAATATTCCTTTTTGATAATAACTTGCATCTTTTAAGCCAAATTCAAAAGAAGAGCTGAGCACATCTTTTGTACTCTGGATTGTGGAGGTGGACAGAGCTTGTTTGAGGACAGAGCTGCTCCTGGGAAAAAGGAAGAGCTAGTTTCCTCTGGGTGTGCGTTTAAAGCATGCTTTTCGCTTGCATAGTCACTGGGCTACATATTAACTGTGAATTTGGGTGTTAAATAATTGGAGGAGCAACTGGCCTCTTCTTTTTCTACACAGATTCCTATATGATTGCCTGGTGTGTGTGTATGCATGTACACTTGCCTTCAA
Organism: Gambelia wislizenii; assembly: GCA_030847615.1. Lineage (NCBI taxonomy): Eukaryota > Metazoa > Chordata > Lepidosauria > Squamata > Crotaphytidae > Gambelia > Gambelia wislizenii. The sequence continues at coordinate 41,711,619 of JAUMIR010000007.1, forward strand.
GTCACTTGTTGACTTATGGCGACCCATGAATTGGCCTTTACTCATAGAATTAATACTGGCTCCAAGTTTGCATGCCAGTGCCTCTTGTAATTACAATGGCTTCTACCTACCTTTGCTATACATAATGATTTTTAAAACTTCTTTGAGGGTAGATGACCAGGAGTAGGAAGATACATGCTGTTCAAGGTTTCAAGATTTATAGATGAGCCTTGACTTTCTGTCAGACTTGGAAGTTTTCTGAAACATATTTCTTGCTTGAGGCTGCTTTTGTTTAGTTTCATGATTGAGACTTCTCCTCTTTCTTCATTTCCCTCAGCTGAGATAGTTACCTGAGGAATTTGATTTTTTTCTGATTTCTGATGGTAACTGACTAGGTTTGCATGTCCTGAACCAATGTGTGAATTGGAACATAGTTGTGTATCAAGTTTACACTTTTCCAATGAACCAATGCACTTCTTGCTCAAAAATAGATTAAAGTTTGTCTATCTTCTCTACATTTAATATACAGTATTTATGCATATATTTGAATGCAAATATTTATAAGATTGAAAAATGGATTTGGTGATTAATGTGGAAGTAGGATGGAACAGTGTGGTTCAGTGGTTTGGGTGTTGAATTAGGACTCTGGAAAGCAGGGTTTGAATCCCTGCTCAGCCATGGTAACCTATTGAGTGTGGCCTTGGGCAAGCCACACATTCTCAGCCCCAGAGGAGGGCAATGGCAACCCCCCTCTGAACAAGTCTTGCCAAGAAAACCCTGTGATAGGTTTCTCTTAGGGTTACCATAAGTTGGAAATGACTTGGAGGCATGCAACAACCTCTACCATTTGCCTAAATATCCCAAAGGCACCAGATCTTATCTGATCTTGGAAGCTAAGCAGGATCAGCCATGGTTAGTACTTGTATGGGAGACTACCAATGAATACCAGGTGCTGTAGGCTATATTTTAGAGGAAGGAATTGGCAAAACCACCTTTGAATATTTCTTGCCTAAGAAAACCCTGTGAAATTCATGGGGTCGCCATAAGTCAACAGGCAACTTGAAGGTACATATACTCACAACATGGAACAGGTTTCTGAATGAAGGAACATAAGTGAAAATGGTGTGTACTAGAAATAGACTGGGTTGTCTATTTCTGCTACAGAGTCCATAACTATAACTCAACTGTGGATAGAACTACATAACCTATGATTTTGCTAGATGCAACATTGTTATAGTACATTGTTGCTCCATCTTCTTAGGTCAACTCATACTACCCCAAATCCAAGTTGGTGTGAGATACTGGATGTGCCCAAGGCCACCTGTTCTGTTTCTTGGCTGAGGTGAAACTGGAGTGAAGCCTACTGGTTGATATTCAACACTAGCCAGTATGCTAGCTGCCTGCCGTAACTGTAGTTTTATATCAAATACAAAGGAAAATGCTTGACCTTCAGTAGCTTCAGTTTTGTTAAAAAAGAGCCTCTCACAATCTATCAGCATAATTATTTCGAAGGGGAAGGGATAAGTATTTGGTACACTTTCATAATTGTTTCTTACTTAATTAATTTATGGAACTTGTTGCTGCCGGAACTAGTGATGGCCACTAGCTTAGCTAGCTTTAACAGTGGATTAGTCACAATGGATTAAAGGAGGAATATGGGTGCCTCTGGGCTCATGATGGTAGTAGCTAAATGGAGCATTCCTATTGAGAAACTGCATGAGGGCCTAAATACCCTAAAGGAATCAGATTTTATCAAATCTTGGTAGCTAAGCAAACTCAGCCCTGGTTAGTACTTGGATGGGAGACTGCCAACAACTACCAAGTACTGTACGCTCTATTTCAGAGGAAGGAACTGGCAAAACCCATCTCTGAGTGTTTCTTGCCAAAGAAAACCCAATGACATCCAGGGGATCACCACAAGTCAACCCCATGTATTCTGGCTGGGGGATTCTGGGAATGGCAGTCCAAAAAGAAGAACCCTCCCCAAGCTGAGAAGGACTGCCGAGGAATCCCAGCTGCTGTAGACTCTATTTCAGGAAAGGATCTGGCAAAACCACCTCTAAATATCCCTTGCCTAAGGAAAAAAAACCTGTGAAATTCATGGGATAACCATAAGTAGACAGGCAGCTTGTAGGGTGTGCATGCTTCCCAGTACTATTTGCTGGAGAGTCATGGTTAAAAACAGTATTTGTGCTCTGCCTTGATTGTAGTGTCTTCCCCTTTAACGTATCTTTCTCCTTAGTTCTCGTGTGCCTACAGCTTCATCAGAGGGATGGTCTCTTATGATACCTGACTAATGAAGTCTGTGTTATTCACTAGTTCATATACTGCTACACCAACAAATCTATCCCCAGTGAATTATCACAAACACTTAAAGCTATAGAGTTATTAAAGCTAATCAGGTATGAACATCCTCAGTACCCAAAGGAGAAACTTTTGGGGGTCAAGCTTGGAGTGATAAATTTTGTCAGAATAGAGAAATACAGGAAGCCAAGTCTAAACAGAAGGATCGATTTCCTTTCCTCTGTATGTTTTTCTGAATGAATGGTTCCCAATTTTGGTGTTGTACAATATGCAGTCTAAATTCCACCCTGGTTTTTGTTTGTGTGTGTTTTAGGCAGGCAAAAGGTTACTTATTTTCTTTATTTTATAGAGATGGCCTTTCACAGCCTGGCATGTTTCACAAGCAGGATTTGCTTTGTATTGGCTCAGAAATTACAGTTCACTTTTTAGACAATGGGCTCTATTTGGATGTCTCCAGGAACATCATATGAAATTTTGTAACAATCATCAGTGCATGTGCTGCATAGAAGGGCTTGTTTTCCTACTCTTCCCCCAGACAACATTTTTAGTCTGAACTCTATCCTTTGCATATCGACCATGAACAGAAGGAATCCTTGATTTCTTTTTAGATGGAAGTTCATAAACTTGCAATTAAGGACAGCACTGTTAAACGCCAATTGTAGTGGAGGGGGCTTTTGAGCACAAAGAAAGACCTTGTTTGGCCATTGTTTCCGTCCTCAATGTCAGTTTTCCTTAGCTTCGTGGAAGACTTGGCTTACAGCTTGTGCTTCATGATGCACCGAATGAACAAGAGGCCTATTCTTTCCACCCAAACATTAATTACGAGGGAAATATGGAGGAGAAAGGCATACTGATATCACAGATGGCTTTGGAACATTGCAGACCCAGTTTTGTTCTGCTCCTTCTTGTTTTTGTTGAATGTGGAAAGGAAAACACCTTTTCCCAGTCATATCTTGGGAAGCAGATAGATAAAGGCATCATGTAAAAATCCTGTTTGCAGTGTGGTAGCAAGAAGAAGCGGCTGCTTCACACCTCTAAACAGAGATTAGGCTTCAGTGGGAGATCATCCATCATCTACATGGATTTATTTGCTGGCATTCATTTATATCTATATTTTCTGGGTGTTGAGCAACAAAGAGAGTTGGGACTTTGTGCTGCTCTCTAAGATGCCAGCATGACTTCAGAGCAGGACTAGTGTGAGAACAACATACATGTAATACATTTGAAGCATTCAGCATGCCTTGGCTACCTCATTGCAACAATATTTAGAACAGGTCTACAAGGCAGTCTTGTCATGACAAGGTGTTGTCATCATCCCCATACTGTAGATGGGCAAGGGATGAGAGAAGCGGATGATGCTGATAGAATTGTGGATTATCAAGCAGACCATCAGGTGGGAAGAGAAGGCAGCGGTTGTGCATACAGTGGGTCCTTAGCATTTCCAGTTAAAAGTATCACAAGTGGAAATAGTAGTCACCATCACCCTGAGCAAACCACACGGAATTAGATGGAGAAATGGTCTCATGGAGCGTCTTCATATGTATTTATGCTTTACAGAATAATTATGTCCTACCCTTCAGTATTTTCCTCGCAGCTGAAACAATTAATGCTTAAGATGGACATGGTAGCAATTTGCATGATGAAAAACGTTTTTCTCTGCCTGTTGCTCTTGGGGGAGCATTTGGCTTGCAGCTGGGAGATTTTAAGGACCACTTCTTCTCCTGTGAAATGAAGACTGCCTGAAATTTGAGATTTTCAGCAGAAGTCTGGCTATGATGTAGAGGGACCTCAGTTGTGGAACTCTTTCCCTCAAAGGAAATCATGGTGACTGTGCCTTTGACGAGCTTCTGTCAGTCAAAACGTATTCTTTCTGGTTTTTAATTTTTTTAGAAATAGTTTTTAAAGTTGTTTTTCATCTGTTTTTAAATATGTGTTCTATCTATTTTATTATATATTGCTTTGGAGGCCTGGAGAAGGGAAGCAGTTAAGTGCTTTTAATAAATAGCACTCCACAGCTGAGAAGACCCTCGCCTGTCACCTGCCAGCATTTGAGAGATGTAGGCACATGGAGATGGTGCACAGGCAGGTTCAGATGTTCAGACCGGTTCGAGCGGGGGGGGGGGAGATTTCTGGACCAAAAGTAGCTTCCTGCCTGCTTTCAAAGACTGCATCCCTGAAACTCAAAGCTTAAAATGTGAGGTGGAGCTGCAAGGCAGCATCTTCCTTGTTTTGCTTACTGTGAATCTTCCTAAAGCATGATTGCATGCCCTGCAGCGCCTGTTGGGACTATCGCTCCCGCCATGAAAAACAGTTTTGCTTGTGGGGGCTGTTGGGTGGTGAATAGAAGCCTTGTACCGCAGGCGAAATGAGCCCTTTGTCTGGCATTGTTGAGATCGTGCAGGCTTCTGCAGCTTGATTTGTGTATTTTATATTCAGTATAAGTGTGACAGTTGGACCGACAGAGCTGTCTGTGGAATATCAAATCATTTGACATCAGCCAGAGCACTGCTGTGAAACCTGTCCAACAGAAGTGTGTTCGGTTGGCCATCAAGCCGTGAGGAGATGGGTCATATGTTACAGGTATAAAAGCCATCATTCATAAATATGTCTGCCCAGTTATTTTGAAAGTGGCCTGTGCTTGCTAATTATATATCTTCTTCATGGTCTTTGTGAATATACACAGTGGGTAATTCCTGGAAAAATCAGAGCACCATCCCTTTATTTCATTAATTCAGTGAAGTTTCATATCAGACTGAAGACTGCTCCTAAGGCTGTTATGTCCCTTAACATAAAGGCTCCGTTTTGATACAGTTCCAAATTCTGGATCTCAGATGGCAAATTGCATCCATTTCTGTTTTCCTCACCACCTGTTGTTTACCACAATGTAAAGGCTATCATAGATTTTCTTGTCCTTGGCGAGAAAAGCTGCCTCAGTAATATATCAAAATACCCTGTAGAAAAGAAAGCCACAATATCTTTCATATTGGGAGACATTGGTTGGCGGACACTTGCCCCTAAAAACCAAACAGGTGTTTTTGGCGAAATAATTTATTTTGCAAAGTATGAAAAGTCCATGTTGTTAAATATCTGTGCTGAGATGGTCAAGGGCCATCACCACTCTTATTGTGGAGTTTTATGTGAGTGGCTCTCTGTCATTCTCAGGCTTCCCAACTATAGAACAGGAACAGAAAATTATCAAAAGATGGCTGTAATAGCATAAAATAAAGATAGTAAAGTAGTTTTGCAAATTAAACAGGTTGCATAACTTACAGATTGAGTGTCCCTTATCCAGAATTTTGAGATCCAAAATATTCCAAAATCTGTAACTTTTTTGAATGCCGACATGACAGGCCATTTTATGTTTTATGTGTTTTCTGATGGTTCAGTGTACACAAACTTTGTTTCATGCGCAAAATGCTTAAAAAATAATGTGTATAAAATTACCTTCAGAGTATGTGTATAAGGTGCATATGAAATGTAAATGAATTTCGTGTTCAGACTTGGGTCCCATCTTCAAGATATCTCATTGTGTAAATACAAGTATTCCAAAATCCGGAATATTGCAAAATCCCAAACACCTCTGGTCCCAAGCATTTCGGATAAGGGAGACTCAACCTGTATTGTTAGGCAATGTGTTCATGCCATGCTTATTCTCCTGTGACTGTATTAAAGTTTTATGTTCCAGGTGTCTAAGATTCACAGGTCCATAATTCTACTCCATTGCTTGCTAGTTGAGTGTTCACTGTGCCCACTGGCAAGAAAGATGCTCGGGAACCTTTGCAGTGTTCTTACTTGCATTGCAGTTTAAAGAAGAAAAGAAGTGCAGACCAGTGTTAGTTTCTTCATACAAGCTTTGATGTAGATTAAGCAAGATGATGTCTTTCTTTTTAGTCTTGGGGGCTGCTGGGATTAAGGGACAGATTGCAAGGATAAATGACTGCTTGGCTATAAAGTCATGCTCACATTTGCAGGCCCCTACATAACAACAAAAAACAATGTCTGTTTGCACCATTGATATACAGGGGTTTTGCAACATTGACCAAAAGCAACCAACCAACCCCTCCCCTGCCCGAAAGAAGATCTTATTGGAGGAATTCGTAGTCTAAACTTTGGGTGGAACAAGAGAAAGGCCAGGACAATAATGGCTTAAGAAGCACACACAGTTCCATTATCCACAAAATAGTGATATGTTAATTGGCCAACAAAACTGCAAAACACATGATGGCCCTCAGAAAGTTTAGTCCCAGTATACATTTCCTAAACAAGAGGGGAATATTCTGGATTCTGGATTTTGTTTTGCTACATGGCCAACACAGCTACCCCTGAATGTGTTACACAGTTCTGTTGATAACTTTTCCATTTTATATAGGGATGCATCTGAGGGATTTGCAAAAAGGTAGTGTTGGAGGAGAGACTGGAAGAAAGGGAGGGAGGAATGTAGTGTCGTTGTGTAGTGTAGTGCTGCACGGTTGTTCTGGGAGTCTGGGGAAGGCTGGGCTATATGGAACGGTGGTCTGACTCAGTATGGCAGTTTCATATGCATTTTTCTTGTGAATGAAAGGGTGAGAAATGCATGAGAAAAGCAGAAGGGCTCCTACCCTCATCTGTTATGGTTGTGCAGATTTTATGAGTGGTTCTATATCAGGTCCTCATTGGCCAGTGGAAATTTGCTTTCTTCCTGTGGCTCTATGACATTATCTTTTCCTTGACAGGATAATGAAAACAGAGAAATCATATTCTATGATGGTATGCCGGATTGGGGGACTGTGTTCAAAGAGTCATCATCAGTGGGTGTGCTTCAGTCTGGAAAGAGGTCTGGAGTGGAGTGCCTCAGAGTTCTGTCCTAGGACCATTTATCAATGACATAAATAACGGGGTGGAGGGAATCCTTATCAAGTTTGCAGATGACACAAAACTGGATGGTGGCGGCGGCTAACACATTGGAAGATAGGAAGAGAATTCAGAAGGACCCAGATAAACTAGAAAATGGGGCAGAAATTAATAAAATCAAATTCAATAGAGACAAATGCAGAATTTTACATTTAGACTACAGAAACCAAACACACAGGTATAGGATGGAGCTCAACGGTACTACACGTGAAAAGGACCTTGGGATTATTTTTGATGATAAGTTGAACATGAGCCAGGAATGTGAATGCTGCAGCAAATAAGGTGAATACTATTGTCACTTGCATTAATAGAAGCATAGTTTCCAAGTTGAGGGATGTAATAGTCCCACTATATTCTGCGCTGGTCAGACCTCATCTGTGTTCAGTTCTGGGTGTCTCACTTCAAGAAGGATAGGGAGAAGGAGATGGCCCTCCATCCATCCCAACTGGCACTGCCCTGGCCTCTGAGGGAGGGAAGAAGCGGCAGTATTTGCTGGATTTAATCCCCTCCCATACTGCCACCCCATTTTCCTTTTGTGTCATGTCTTAATTAAATTGTAAGCTTAATTAAATTGTAAAATTGTAATGCAGAACAAAACATAAGAAGAAAGGTTGAAGAAGCTGAGTATGTTCAGGCTGTTGAAGGGAAGACTGAGGGGTGATATGATTGCATTCCTTAAATACCTCAAGTGCTGCCACAGAGAAGAGGGGGCATCTCTGTTCTCTGCTGCCCCAGGATTTAAGTTACAGGAGAGTAGATTTCAGTTGAACATTAAAAGGAACTTCTTGGCAGTAATAGTGGTTCAGAATTGGAACCAAATGCCTAGAGAGGTGTTGGGGTTTCCTTCTCTGAACATCTTCAAAAAGAGTCTGGAACGTTAGCTGCTGGGAATGCTTTAGATGGAGACACTGAGCAGGAGGTTGGACTTGATGGCCTATGAGATCCCCTCCAACTCTATGATTGTATCATTCTATACTGGATTGAAGGACCAGTCAGTTTGCAAACTGACCAGGCTTTTCCTTCTGCTCCTTGGCATTAGCATCCAAGCAAAAGGAGTCCAAACTAGCATTTGCCTCTGTTCTTGTAACTTAGACACAGTTCAGTGACCACAAATATAAACCATTTCAGTATTATCAGGTTCTTTTAGCAGTATGACAAACTATAAAAACACCGGCATATACATAAATAGCTATAACTTACATTTTTGATGCACAAAGTAGTGTGACATTCAAATTTTTTATTCTGCAGTTCAGTTGTTCCTTCATATTTGCTGGGATTTGGTTCCAGGACCCCCCATGGATACCAAAATCCATGAATACTCAAGTCCCATTCTATGCAATGGCATAGCAAAATGGTGTCCCTTATATAAGATGGGCAAAATCAAGGTTTGCTTCTTGGATTATAATTTTTTAAAGACTATTTTCAAGCCGTGAATACTTAAATCCATGGATACCAAATCCATGGATACGGAGGGACGACTGTATACTCTTTCCTCAACAACCTTTCTTTAACTAAGTCCACCTTTAGCAATTTCTGGCGTAAACAGTTACATCTACACAGGAGTGTAGGTGGCCTTGTTTTATGGAGGTAAGGTGCTCACATGCTTTTTCAAATGCAAGAAAAATCCCTGGGTCATCTCCTTGTTTGATGAACCACGTTTTATGGGATGCACATTTCACCTGTGTTGGTGAGGTGTCCTTATCCAAGCTAAACTTTTGGTGTTTCCTTCCAGTGATATTCTAGAAAGAAGTTGCTGGAGTTTGAAGCACACTCAAGGGAAATTTTTCTTCAGCTTGCAGTGAGTGCCTGGTGGATTAGCTGCTGCTGAGATAATTTAAGGAGCTAAAAATGGAATACTGCAGAAGATAACCTTGTGGGGAGGGGGATATCATTTTTCCAGCCAGAGGATATTGTCTAGTCTTAAAGTGGCAAAATGTTACAGATGGCTAATGGCAAAGCTTTGTGCAGTTTCTACATTTTGAAGGAGATGTATTGTGGGCTAAATGTGCTCACATATCTGAATTCTTGTCATTATTTATGCAGTCTATAGTAGCCTATGGGCACAAGTGTACCCCCTCCCGTCTAACCCTAGGTTATAGAGAAGGAACTATAATAGTTCATTGATAGAGCACTTGCTTTGCAAGCAAAAGCTTCCAAGTTGAATGGCCAGCTTCTCCATTCAAGAGGATCAGAGAGGAAGTGATGGTACATGCCTCTGCCCAAGAGCATAAAATAGTTATTGCCGAACAGAGTAGGCAGTCCTGGTGTAAATGGACGAAAAACAAACAAAACATAAAACCCTGACCTGGTGAAATGTAACTTTCTGTTATACTTCTGTCTCCAGAATGGAACTTTAAAATTAATGTTAAGGTGTTCCAGCTGGCTCAACTCCAAAGCTTGCTGTATCATGGTGAATTAAATGGGAGAGGTCCTGTAAATTTGAGGTTTGAGACCAAGTGCTAAGTTCTTATAAAATCTGGCTTCTGACCTCCTTTACAAACTTTTGCAAATAGCACAATTCCATGCTTCTTTACTCTGAAAGCTAATATTTTCCCATTCAGTTGGGCTTACTCATGGGCAAAGGATTATATCTTATTATCAAAGTACCCCCTCCTTTACATCTGAAGGGTTGATGGTCCTAATTCCTTCAGAGTTCTTCAGGTGTTCCACCTAGGACTATGTGGTACATCATGCATGTTACATGGAGAAAATTGGTTGCGGGTTGTGTTTTTGTGTTTTCAAGTTGAAAAGAGAACAAAACAAAAATTTAAGAGCATCATCACCAGAAAAGACCTCTGAGTGGTGAGAAGACAGTGTTGATGGTTTGATGTTACCTCCATTAGTATAAGGTGATGGTGCTCAAATTTAACCTCAACATTTCCTTCCAGGTGAAAGTCAGCATATTTGTTGATGTTTGAGCCCTCTTTCTTCAGCATTTTCACTACTCTTTTTTAAAAAATTTTTTTTGGATTACTCAAAATCCTGTTGCTGCATTGTTGTTATCTAGACCTAGAATTCCAAATTTATACTGAGATTTTAAATTAGGCAAAATTCAGTACAGGAAGCCTCTGCCTTTTAATGGCTCATTATCTGGCCACCCACTCTTTCGACACTTGCAAATTAAGGACAAGTTCCATTCATTTGACGATGAGGAATCCACTCTTTCGACAGTTCCTTCCTATGGAGGCTTGCTTGGGACTCACCATATGTACACATGCTGCTTGCAAAAAGGGGAAAAAGTTACCAAGCCGGCTGAGAGACTTTGCACGCAGCATGGACACACGTGTGTGCAGACACCCCTGGGCACACATAGGCAGTTCCAAGTGATCCACCATAATTCCCTTGTGTTCCCTACATATAGCCAGTTCTTGGGGATTGTGATTCATCTTACAGTGGGAGCCTGACTCCAGGCAATCTTTGAGGAAGCCAATTTGTTTTGACTTGTACAATTCCAGTTTTGAAACTACGTATGAGACCGATATTATCTTAGTGGACAAGATGGTGATCACAGAAGGACAGATGAGTGTGGCCCTAATAATTCTTACTATGCTTCTAATGCCCTTTGATACTATTAACCTTGACACCCTTCTGGATCACCTGTGTGGGTTTGTGGGTTGATGGTCTTACATTACAGTAGTTCCCCTCCTATCTTACAACGTATCACCTGGTGATGCTCTTTCTTGTGGTTTTTTTTTTTTTGGTGTGAGTTGAGGTTCAATAAGATTATGCTTTGTTTCCCATGTCATTTCATATCAAGATTGGGTCCTAGATTATTGAATTCTGGTGTTATTGGAGATGGATAATTTGGAGATGCTGATGGTGAGGGACCTAGCTAATCTCACAAGAGGTCTTTTGTTCTGGTTTCATGCTCCTTTAGGAGTCAGATACACAATTGATGGGTATTTCTGAGTATGGCACTACTCCTTGATCTGCAGGTAGCAGTTGCCACTCAATGTGACCTTTTATATCTTGGTCTGATTTGATAGCTGTTGTGGCTTGGGGCCTTACAGTCCAAACACATGCCTTGGTAATGACTGGATTTGATGACTGTAATTCATTTTACCTGTACTTGGATCTGCTCTTAAACATTCGGATGCTTCATCTGGTCCACAATGAGCCTCCTTCCTTGCCAACTGTGTGGCTTGGATCATAATACAGAAATACTGAAGAGGCCACGTGTACTACCAATTTATTTCCAGTTTCTACTCAAGGTGATGCTGGTGTTGATGATGTACAGCTTATGTGTCTCAGAACTTGGATGCTTAGATAATGCCTCTTCTGTGTCGGCTTTGGTCATCAGATAGGGCATTTGTCCAGCTGCCCTCTCTGTTGATATCAACTTTGTCTTAGCTGTGAAACACGGCTGTTCCAGTATTGCCACATCATTAGTAAATGTTCTTCCTTTTGAGAACTGCACTCCTGGCTTCCTTCTGGCCATCAGAAAAAAATGTGGGGGAAAAAAATCTTGTTTCCCTTTAAAAAGTATGGCTTTCTTGGCTGAAGAGGGTTTTTTTAAGTGCTTTATTAGTTTAACTGTACAGTATTGTATATTATACTTCATGGCTGTTAGCCACTCTGTGGAGTGTGGGTGGAAGAGCAGATTATAAATCTGTACAATTAATCAAAATAATCCCTAGCTCATATAGGCATGCTTGATGAATTTTGTCTTTCCAATTTTGGATGTAAAATGACCTCATCTGCACCTCCTGGACCAGAATGGAATATAATTACGGTATGCACTGGGGACTTTCCCGTTTTCCAAATATCTGGATGCAGCTCCCAGATCAGATTTTATTTTCTTTATTAGATTTATATCCCACTGCACTCCCATAGATGGGTCTCAAGGCGGATGGCAGTAATGTTAAATTAAAAAAGAAGAATACAATTAAATTCCCCAAATAAGTTTTGTCATTGAAATAGAATAAATGAAAATCCTGATTTTAAAATGCATCCTTAAGAAAAGGGCAGCACCAACAGGTAATATGCTCTGTCCTCAACATCTGGTGAATAACTCAACTCCTAATCAAATACAGAAGGCTTTACCAGCTGATGAGCAAGGATGGGACCAGCTTTGTCTCCCTGTGTATGGATTTCCAGAGCGTGGGAGTGACCACCAAGAAAACCCTCTCTTTCATCCTTCCTATATATACACCTCTAAAGCTGGTGGGACCAAGAGAAGCTCTTAAAGTCTGGAAGACTCAGAGCTTATCAAATTACATTTTTAGGATCTTATCAAAATACATTTGAAATGCATGTTCTGAGAGAAAATAATGAAATACTAAAATATGTATCTAAGACCAAGTGTTCATGTTTAATTGAAGGTCAATGTAGAAACAAGATGGAATGGGATGGAATGGGCTTGTGGGTGAAAACATATGGAAGGGGTATAGAGTGGAAATGGCTTTATCCATTTCTAAGCTCATACAGATGACTTCAAAAGCCCAGTAAAAGGTGCACGCTCATTGACTTATGAATTCTGGAGAGGTACTAGGATGCACTGCAGTTTCTTTGGTTTCCACAAGAATGGGTTCTCAAAACTCTTAAGTTTTTTAGCTGATGTACATTCCCAAAGCTTGATAACAGCTCATGCACTAATTTCGGGATAGATTTATCGTTCACAACACTTCCTTTTATAAAAAGCCTGGAGAACTTTTCCTATGGGTCATCTACCCAAGCCAGGATACACTGGCTCCCCGCCAGCATATCCCTGCTGTGGATCAAGCTTGTTCTCTTCCGTTACCGGGACGAAACAGTCTGGAGTTCAGACAGAATGCCGGCCCGTTGCCATTTTCCTTGCTCTGTCGGACCCCGGAAGCCGGCCCACATCATGTGACAAGGTCCCCTTGCTGTATTAGGCCCTACCCCAGTCCCAGTCTGAGTCCCATTTCTGCACTGGGGGTCATAAGGACTGCCCAGGGGCAGAACGGGGCAAATGTCCTGTGTCGTTTCAACCGCCGGGCTCTCAGACGGGGGTAGAACGGGGTAAATACCCTGTGTAGACAAGGCCTACATCTTCTTTCCTTTCAATAACATTGTTTTATGTTTTTCTTTTCCTGTGACATATAAAAACTCAAGCATGGTAGATTTGTTCTCCCTGGAGGCTTTTTGTTTCTTGTTTAAGTTGAAAATGAATGGAAAAATAAGAAGCATCTGGTGCACTGTTAACCTTATTTATTTATTTATTTATCCTTTTTCTTAAAAAAAAAAGAAAGAAAGAAGGAAATGGAAACAGAATAAAAATGTGCTGCAATTTATTTATAAACTTTTTCCCTGGATTTCTGTAAAATCGTAGATAGGTAAATACCAAATTCACTACCCTCCATATATTTGACATAAAAGAACAAATGAGAAAACAAAAGACTAATCAAATTTTTGTTCTCTCCCCCCCTCCCCAATTGCAATCCTACCCCTTGCCCCATTTCTTTTTGCTGCAAACTTTGGCGGTCCCAATGATGTGCCTTGGAATGGTTTCCGTAATGACATTTTGTTGTACCTTTCTTCCATTTTGTCAGGTAAGAATGATTTCCTTTTTTCCTGTGGATTTATTTGACTAATGTGACTATACCTGCAAACATAAAGCATCTGGCCCAGGCTAGCTGTTACCTTAAAAGGAGAGAAAACCTTCCCTAAATCAATTTTTGTTGCTGTTGCTGCAGAAGCGCACATTCATTTTTAATATCCTATGAGCTAGTGGTTAAAGCATGTATTATATTTTTGCAGTTGACAAGAAAGGCAATATATACAGGACGCAAAATGGTGAATAAGGAAAATGAACTGTAAGAGGCAAACAGAATATGAATCTATACTTCCCCTGCCTTAACTGGCACCTCTTTATGCTGATAATATATGTATTTCTCCTGTCTCTTCTCTCTCTTTTTCTCTCTCTTGCACGCGTGCATGCACACACATGTAATCACTTATTATTATGGTCCATGAGCAGTACCTGTATTCACCAAAACAATTTAAAGCATATTATCCAAGAATAGATTTATATCAAATGGTATAATATAGCATAACACAACATATATTAACATAATGTATAAACAATTTGGGCAACTATATTACTAATACTGTAATAAATAAAAAAGATAAAATAGTTAAAGTTAAATCCTGGTGAATTTTACGTACTGCAGTACAAAATTTTGCTGCTTTAAGAGAAGTAGCTGCATTTTGATTAGAAATAAGAACAAGGACATAAAATGCATCCAGTCATCCTAGCAGTTTTAAGAAGAAAGATTTTTTTTAAAAAAAGCATGTATTATAATAAAAGAGACAGTACCTAAGAACATGGGATACAAATTTAGCCTCTCCAGAATCACAAGAGACTGGAAAGCTACCTGTGGGGGATGCCCTAGCTGGGGTACCTGCATTGGGGTGGGGGGCACAGAGGGTTTGCACTTGATGGTCCATGTAGACCCTTCCCATCAGCCATCAAGTAGGGATTCACAGTCGGGAATTCTTTGATATGTACTTCAGAACTGGCGAGGGCAGAAGATTAAGGCATTCAAAAGTGAAATCTCTTCAATACTTTTGGGCAGAGAGCACATGAAGATAGTTTTCTGATTTAAACGGTGGAACAATTCTGTCAAAAGAAGTATAATAATGGATAAAGCCTAGATTGTACAGTATTGATGTCCCTTATCTGCAGTGTGCTACCTGAGAGTCTCTCGGGCCATTTAATACCCCCAGGAGACAAAGTAGTGGGAATAGACAAGCCGGAAAGAAGGCGAGTTTCAGCCAGAAATTGAAGATGGCAAGCCAAACCATGGATTCAATTTTCTGTAGTTCTGCCTGCCTCTCATCACAGGGTCGCCTTACACACACACACAGAGAGTGTTAAGGGCAATGTTTTAAAGTGAGGCTGGTAAATTACTCTACCCCCCCCCCCAAAAGTGTTGGACATGGTGAAAGTAGCTTCTCTTCTCTGGCAGCCTGTGTGGTCCAACTCCTAGTTGCCCTAACTTTAGCTTAAAGGTGCTCTGTAACTCTGTGTTGGATTGCAGTCAGAAGGTGACCGCAGGGAAATCACAACACGGCAACTCATTCCTGGTGTGTTGGGGCATTAGGTGTCACCAGTATTGTATGTTCAGGTGTGTGACCACTCAGGGTTTTTCAGCCCCATTTCCCTGTGGCGTTATGACGCCCTGGAGCAGGGTTTCTCAACCAGAGTTCCCTTGGAACTCTAGGGTTCCCAAGAGGTTACTAGGGGTTCCTCGAGATACTGTGATTGGAAAACATTTTTTGAGGTGTAGATATAATCATTTTTAGGCAGGGGTTACCTGAGACCTGAAAATGGTTTCAAGGGTTCCTCCAGGGTAAAAAGGTTCTATCTTAAAATGCTGATACATGTGAAACCGGTTTGGAGTCAAGACTCCAAATTGTGGAGTTGCAAAGTTCTTGCTCCTCTTCTAAAATGAGCACACACACCCCCAAAAAAACCACCATTTTGCAGTTTCCCTTTAGATACTGTGACAAATAGTTTCACCCCTTTCTCACATTTATTCACAGCAAATTGTGTTCCTGTTAATCTGCCAATAGTAGTGTGTCTTAGGAAAGAGTAAATCTACACAGGCCCCCTTAATTGCCTTGATCAAAAGAACAAGATGAAAGCACGCTGACATCTTTTTTTTAAAAAAACCCATCAGTGCATGTTTGTTCATTTTGCTGTGCTGAGGTTTAAGTGTCATGAAGTGTATAGATTTCTGCACCATATGACCCCCCCCCCAGTTCTTTCCATTCTCTCCTCTCTCCAATTAAGTGCCCATGCTTTTGCCCTTCAAATGCAATCCACCCTCCCCTTCTCTTCAGAATTGTGGCTTCCTGCTTGCAATTTCATGTTTTAAAAAAGCTCTGATTTCCAAGCAAAGCCAGAAAGAGAGAGCAAGGATTAAAAAGGAGACGTATGAAATGGAAGCTCACCATGGTCAAATAGGTTCAGCCACTGTTGAATCTCAAGTTGACCTCTGGCCTTGTCTGGTGAGCAGGGCATACATCTGGCCATGGAAGGGAGGCTGGGCCTAGGTTTTGTTGCTTTTCACCCCAGGCATGTGACATTGCTGTCCTCTTCCCATTTGGAGCATGGACATATTTCATTGGTAGAGCATCCACTTTGCATTCCTAATGTCCCAGGTTCAGTCTCTGACAGCTCCAGTTAGAAGAATTTTGTATCACACAAATAGGAATGAAACTCAATAAAGGCTTCTTCCAATCCAATCAGATGGGCTGTCCTCAACACCCTCCAGTTGTATAGGACTGCAACCCTTATCATGCCTAGCAAGATGCCATGCTGGCTGGAGCTGATGAGAATGGTAGTCCAACACATTGGGAGAGTACTAGATTGAAAAAGGCTTGGTTAAACTGTGCTGAGCCAGATGGACTAAGAAACTTTTTTTTTTTAAATCTTCCTAAGAACATCCATGTTCACGTTTAGCCAACAGCCAAATCTCCCTCGTGTGTGTGTGTGTGTGTGTGCGCGCGCACGTGCAGTTTTGCTATTTTTTTTTTTTTAGGGTAGGGTAATTCATTGAGGAGGGTCATGATCAGCATTTTTGAAAAAGGTGTGATAACTAATGGAGCAGGGAGTTGGCCAACCAGCATCTCTCTCTTGAGTTTCTCAAAGATGAGTTTTGAAAAGGATTTGCTCAGTAGTAGCCAGACTGATTTTTCTCTTTTAAGAGAAAGCTCTGAGCAAAACCTTGTGCCTTCTTGGCTGCCCTTGGGAATTTGCTGTGGGCTTTAATGAGGAAAATGCTGCCTGTTAGCTGTGCTTGCAGATCATTGTTTTGAGTCCTTTTGTTTTGTATTGTTTGTCTCCACCTGCTGGGTGAGAGGCAAAATTTGGGTTACCCAGTTTGTGCAAATGTCAAGTAACTGTTTCATCAGATAAGGAGCCTTTTGGGAGAACTCCATACCTTTTTAAGTGGAAAATCTCAGAAGACCTGAAAACGTTAATTTGGAATTTTGCAAAATCTGCCTTTTAGTATTTTTGCCACTAAATTTCTTTGTAAAATATTCTCCTGTTTCTGAGCTTTGGAAATGTAATAAATACACCATTCCTTCTTTTCTGGGGTAGTAGAAAACTGGCTGGATCACCTTTCCTTTCTTTCACATTTCTCTCTTAATACTTGTATTTTAAATAGGGTGAAGCAAATTCCTTCTGAGTGCTTCTTAAAAGACAAACAGGTATTCAACCTGTTTAAACAAACCAACAAGTGGGCAGTGGGAGAAAGAGCTAAAAAGATAATGAATCACTTTGTGAGAAGAAACACCACTAGGGCGGTCAGCTAATTCTGGTACAGAAAACTATGATGGTTGGGCATGGAGAAAATGCTGTATCCAAACTCTGTAGGCCTTGTGCTGGCCAGGGCATAAGATGAAGGGATTGGGCTTTGTTCCTTTTCACAGTGCCAGCTCGAGGGGTGGCATAGTTTCTTTTCCATTTTTGAGGAGGTAGGTGTCCAAGGTTTCAAGGACACACCCTTTTTCTACATTGTGAGGTTATGATTGAGAAAAGGTTTCTGTATTTGTAGTTTCAGGTTCTGTGGCACAATCCAGCCCTCCTGCTGCCCCAATGCCAAGGTGGACACACTCCTTCTTCTCTATGACACCATCCTTAAGTATTTCACAGCTTTAGTTTGTCCCCCTCCAGGCTAAAATGCCTCTCCAAAGGCTTAGTTAATGGTAGTAAGAACCTTAAAGCTAAAATACGCTGATATTTTTGGTTCTATTCTTTCTTCCCTCAACTTTACCTGCAACCACTGGAATGTGACCCATGAGAATTTCTCTGAAGTTGAGTGTAGCCCTTGGGTCAAAAGACTGTCCCTCTCTTTATCCCTCACCCCATTGGGAGATAAGACCTCTGGTGGCAAGCCTTAGAATCATAGAATCATAGAATCATAGAATTGCAGAGTTGGAAGAGACCACGAGGGCCATCCAGTCCAACCCCCTGCCACGCAGGAAATCACAATCAAAGCATCCCCGACAGATGGCCATCCAGCCTCTGTTTAAAGACCTCCAAGGAAGGAGACCCCACCACGCTCCGAGGGAGTGTGTTCCACTGCCGAACAGCTCTGACTGTCAAAAAGTTCCTCCTCATGTTGAGGTGGAATCTCTGTTCCTGGAGCTTGCACCCATTGCTCCGTGTTCCAGTCTCTGGAGCAGCAGAAAACAAGCCTGCTCCATCCTCAACGTGACACCCCTTCAAATACTTAAACAGGGCTATCATATCGCCTCTAAACCGTCTTTTTTCCAGGCTAAACATACCCAGCTCCCTAAGTCTCTCCTCATAAGGCATTGTTTCCAGACCTTTCACCATTTTAGTTGCCCTTCTCTGGACACGCTCCAATTTGTCAATATCCTTTCTGAATTGTGGTGCCCAGAACTGGACACAGTATTCTAAGTGAGGTCTGACCAAGGCAGAATAGAGTGGCACTATTACTTCCCTTGATCTAGACACTATACTTCTATTGATACAGCCCAAAATTGCATTGGCCTTTTTAGCTGCTGCATCACACTGTTGGCTCATGTTCAACTTGTGGTCTACTAGGACTCCTAGATCCCTTTCGCACATAGTCTCATTCAGCCAGGTCTCTCCCATCCTATATTTATGCATTTCATTTTTCCACCCTAAATGCAGTACTTTACATTTCTCCATATTGAATTTCATTTTGTTAGCTTTGGCCCAGCTCTCCAGTCTATCCAGGTCATTCTGAATTTTGATCCTGTCCTCTAGGGTATTAGCTACTCCTCCCAATTTGGTGTCATCTGCAAATTTGATAAGTATGCCCCTAATTCCCTCATCTAAGTCATTGATAAAGATGTTGAATAGCACTGGGCCCAGGACAGAACCCTGTGGCACCCCACTGGTCACATCTTTCCAAGACGAAGAGGAGCCACTGCTGAGCACTCTTTGGGTTCGGCCGGTCAACCAATTACAAATCCATTGAACAGTTAACTTGTCTAGCCCACATTCTACAAGCTTGTTTGCAAGAATGTCATGGGGAACCTTGTCAAAGGCCTTACTGAAATCAAGGTATGCAATGTCCACAGCATTCCCTTCATCTACCAAGCTGGTAACTTTATCAAAAAAAGAGATCAGATTAGTCTGGCATGACTTGTTTCTCTGAAACCCATGCTGACTTTTTGTGATTATGGCATTGCCTTCTAAATGTTCACAGACTCTCTGTTTAATGATCTGTTCTAGAATCTTCCCTGGTATTGATGTCAGACTAACTGGACGATAGTTGTTGGGATCCTCTTTTTTCCCCTTTTTGAAGATGGGAACAACGTTTGCCCTCCTCCAGTCTGCTGGGACTTCTCCTGTTCTCCAGGAGTTCTCAAATATTATTGCCAATGGCTCTGAGATTGGCAACTGCTCTCTCTGCCTTTGGAAAGAGAGGCATGCAAAATATTAGGCACCCTCCAAGAAACCATAGGATTCTGCCCTTAGTCTGTTAATTGTATGAGCTTTTCATCAACTAAAATTTCACATAAATAGCACTGTCATTTTGAAGGGGGTGGGAATGCTGATGCCTATTAATGTCAGAACAGTTATGGACATCCCCGATTTTTAAATTTCGCTCAATTGCTCTGAAGGAGGCATCGCTTAAATTCCTTTATAAATGGCATCTCATGCAGATCCAGCTTGCCCGGATGACAAAAGTCGCCCCCTCTACCTGCTGGAGGGGATGCTCTCCTCTGGGCACCTTCACCCACATGTGGTTAGAGTGCCCCAGCATTGAGAGGTTTTGGTCCTTAATCGTAGATATTATTAGTGCCATCACTGTACAACCTATAGACGCCTCTCTAGAGCTGCTCTTGCTGTCACTTTTTACTAAGTCTAATAGAAATCTTAAACATAAAAAGATTATCGTTTTCCTGCTTGCTGTCTCTTGGATTGTTATTGCTAAAAACTGGAGGAATGAAATGCCTGCTATGACTGCTTGGTGGGACAAATTTTGGGATGTGTGGTTTATGGAGAAGCTTTCGGACATCAGCTGACACACGGCTGTCCATGCTGATTCTGAATCCTTTATTGAAAAATGGTTCCCGATAATCACATATCTTTCTAACAAAGATCTGGCAATAGCACCTCCACCACATCATGGTAAGATGTGGAAGGATGTCCTCCCTGACTCCCCCTGATGTCCTTACTTTCAAGCTTTTTTATGCCACATACTACTTTCCTGACTAATCCTCTGCCCCTTCTCTTCGTGTTTGTTATGTTTTAATTTTGTTTTGTATAGTTGTTTTGCCATCTACAACTCCAGTTCTCCTGGTATTGTTCCAATTACAAAATAACAACTGTACAACTTTTTGTTTGTTAAATCAGTAAAACTTTACCAAAAAAAAAACGGGGGGGGGGGGAAAGCCGGTCCCTCCTCTGCATGAGTGAGCAATGTGGTGCCTAAACAGTGGAACTTGAATAAAGTATATGACGTAAGGTGAGAAAGAGGGCTTTATCTTTTCATATGCCATCTTCCCACTGCTCATACACATTAATATAATAATAATTTCTTTCAAAAATTTGGGTGGTGTATCAAGTCAATGGTAGCTTTTTATTGCTAAAGTCTTATCCGCAGTTGCCTGCTATGGATGGTCCAGGGATTGTTCCACCGCTTCTACACTAGAATGAAGCACACTGGAGCCCTCCCATCAGACACCATAACTGCATGTTGCTATATTGCTCAGACTTGACTTGTGACTGACTGAAGTAAATGGCCAAACTTCTCCCGGTGTTTACATTGATTGGGTAGTCTGGAAAGAGTTCTTCGTTTGCATCTCAGTCTCAGGAGAATCTGAGATGGATAATAAGCCAAATTATAAGGGCTCTGGGAAGAGGCTTTGTTGATGTTGTAGGAGAGGAGGGCTTGTGGTACATAATAACATATATGTGTGTACATGTATGTGAGGAGGTCTCTTCAGGATCTCGGGTTATTTTGGAGACAAGATAAGAAACGTCTGTGGTCAAATTGGACCTGAGACCCTGTCTATCCTTATCTTAAAAAGCTTTACCCTTTTTAAGGGTAAAGGGATGAGGTTGTATCACCTGGTGGATTGGCCTTTGTGTGTTTTCTGTTCTGTGGTGTATTGTGTGCCCTTGTCAGAATAATGGAAAACTCGCATCTTATTTTGGTCAGAATTTGATACACTATTGATTTCCTCATGTTAGACAGGCAGTAAAGCAGGACGTTGAATTCCTTAATCTCTTTTTCATAGAATGAATCTCTTGTCGAAAGGTCATCTTTTCTTGACGCTTATTGTCATTAATATGATTAAGGTGCTGGTGTTTGGGTTCTTGTGATACAGCATTCTCCCAGATCTTGTTGGGTTTTAAAAATCTTAACTCCCAAACCACCTATAAAATGTTGTGCTAGGAACATATGAAGCTGCTTTAAATGGAGTCAGAAGGTGAGTCTAGCTCAGTTTTTTCTGCGTTAAATGTCAGCGGTTGTCCAGTATTTCAGACAGGACTCTCTTCCCCAGCCCTGCATGAGTGTGCCAGGAGTTGAACCAGGGATCTTTGGCAACTCTGAGCTGCAACTATGCTGCAACTCTGAGCGACGGCTTTGATGCGTGAAAGAATGGAGACCTGGGATTCTGTTAAACAAGGTGCAAGATTGGGCTGGGGTGACAGTTTCATGCTTCTTCTTTTTTTTTTTTTAAATTATTGTCCTGTTTGGCTGAGAGCCAGTTAACTCTGCCTTGACAATAAATCTACCAGAATTGCTAACCTGTGTATTTAAGTTTGTCATTTCTGAATTGGCAACCCCTTGAAAGGCATCAGCTACACTAGCTGCAGCTTCCTTCTCCTTTGAAATAGTTTCATAAGGAGAGCCTCAGTCATGCAGTGGCTGGGATCCTGTTGGGCTACAAAGGAAGGGCAAGAAATAGTTGTGCAAGCAGGTACACTTTCTCAGATGTTGTGTAAATATGTCCTTAGTGTGGCCAGTTGTTCCAAGAACACACAGGCAGCCCTATTTCTCACTTTTGATTTGGTAGATGGGGAAAAGCCTTGGTGGCGCAGTGGTTAAATGCCAGTACTGCAAGTCACCACGTCGCAAGTTCGATTCCAGCCGGCTCCAAGGTTCACTCAGCCCTCCATCCTTTCGTAGGTCGGTAAAATGAGTACCCAGCTTGTGGGGGCAATTAGCAAACACACATTGGAAACTGCTTAATGCAGTGTAGATGTGTAAATTGCTGTTGCTTAAAATAATTTGTAAGCCGCTCTGATAGCCTTCTGGCTGAAGAGTGGGGTATAAATAAATACATAAATAAAATAAAATAAAAAAGAAATAATCTCACTTTGTGCATTGCATGAGCTCAAGGCCTTGGCAGTGGATCCAACATAACTACGGTGATATCCTTACACTATGCTAAAAGTATATAGGATCTTGGCCCGTATGTCCCTCTAGTACTGCATCTTGACTCCTGTAGTGAAAAACTCTATAAGCAGAGCATGAAGGCAATAGGCATTCTTGTTCACTAGTTGCTAGCATTTGGTGGTATACTGCCTCTGAACATGGAGGGTCCATTTAGGCGTGATGGAATAAGCTAATAGCCATTGAACCTCATCTGCCAATGTGGAAAGAAGTCTAGCATCTGTTTGTAAAGCCATGTGAACCACTTAACAACACCATATTATACAGCAGTGAACTCTGTGTAGAACATTTATGCGGCTGCTCATCAACATACATATATTTACTCTTGGGCATATAAACTGCCTAATGTTATGACTCCTGAGAGTGCCCGTGGTAGTCAGGTTTGAAACAGCAGCAAGGTGATACTGACACATCTTCCTTCTTTCTGCTCTTAGGAAGTGTGAACATTTTCAAATGCACAGCTATTAACAGGCATTAACCTGAGTCAGCGGAGTGTTACAGCTTTGTGAAATTATCAGGGACGACATCCATGGATGGAATTGACTGGTGTTGCATTGAGAACAGACGAGAGAAAGTGCTTCTTTGCATTGTGCCTAATTAATTGATGGGATTCTGTGCCACAAGATGGATTGCTGGCTCCTGGCTTAAGATGAGCATAAAAGCATACTAGGTAGATTCGGGTGGAATGGAGCTGTCATTGGTTATTAGTTGTCTAGAGCTTCCAAATGCAGAGGCACTATACCCCTGAGTGACAACTGCTGGAAGGAGGATAGGAGGGCGAGGGCTGTTGCATTCATGCCAGCTGCCTGTGGGCTTCTTGGAGGCATGTGGTTGGCTACTGTGGGAAGCGGGGTGATGATGTTAGATGGCCTGGCCAGATTTTTCTTGTGTCTCTATATTTGTTCCAGAAGATTTTTCTGACTAAGCAGGCCTTTTGATGCTCTTGGCTGGTTGCAAATCAGTGTTCTCTGAAACGGTGATTGAATAATGTGGATAAAACAAATTAAATCCAGGTTTGAGCAGAATAATGATCGTAACAGTGCCCTTCCCCCCAATTGCCAGTTGGCGTTGACAAAAGGAGCAAGATGACTTCCTTTCCATAATTAAGTTTTGTGTCCTAAATATATATATATATATATATCTCAGACAGCCAAACTGGCCCTTGCCATCCACATTCCTGTGGCCCTTCCCATCCTTGTTCAAGGCCAGTCATTAGTCAGCCTCAAGGCCAATGATGATTGTTGCTTGGCCATTATTTTTAGAATAACTTGGCAAATCTAAAGGGCTTCAGAGGGTGGGGATGGAATGGCCTTGCCTGAGAGATTTTGTGGCTAGACAGATGCTCTGTGCTTTGGGCATTTTATCAAACAGAAATGTGGAAATGCATCAAGCCACCATGCCAGTGGCAAGGTCTTGCATGACTCATCTTGAATTACTGTTGTCACTTATGTTTGCTTTCCCCCACCCCACAAATCCCCAACACTGGTGGTAGTTGTTGCACAACCCAGTGTTGGCCATGTTGCCTATGTGCAGCAGGTCTTCTCCTTCCAGAACAATGTGTTGTTAGAGGGAATAGTGGGTGGAGTAAGAGGAACAGGTAAATAGAGTAGGGATGTAATTCTTTTGTTATTTGTTTTCCAGGAAGCAGCATGCCATTTTAACAATTGTCTTCCCTCTCCGAGAAAGTCCTTGAAAAGTACCGTAGGCAGTTTTCGAAGACTATTCACAGCTCAGGACCTATTCTGTGCAAGTTTTGCATGTGCTATTTTTTTTTTTTTTGAAAGACAGCATTTTCTGCATAGAAAATAATATTTCTGTGGAAAACATATGCTGTTTCCTGTGTGGAAAAAGCTTTTGTGTGTGTGTGTGTGCAGAAAAAAATGTGTGAATTTTGATGTGAATGTTTCAAACTGTGAAGATTTTTGTTAAGTCCAGGATTCTTCTTGTTTGGGTTTCCCAACATTCGGGAAACATGATTTTCAACCATTAAAAAAATATTTTTGAATGTTCTTTCCATCCCTAAAGTAGAATCAGTTGAGGAAGAGGGAATTGGGGAAGGAGGTGAAGATAAAGAAAAAGAAATTCATGTAGGGGGAAGTAAGGTACAGGCAGCTTGATGCAGACTGCACCCCCTCCCAAAATGTTACTGTACTTTTTCTCCCCTTGAAATTCCTTGATGTTTGGTTTCATGTTGTGAGCTCAGGCTAGAGCCCTATGAATCTTGATTTTCTTGCTGGATGTGCTTCGAATGAAGACCACTATCCAAAGACTACACCATGTGGACTGGTGGCTTGTCAGGAAGATGCTCCCTTCCACCTTCTTACACCAAGCTCTCTTGTGCCTGGGAAAGCAACCTGTGAAGGTCAGGGCACATCCCGAGAAACTGTTGGAGAGAGGAGTTTCAGCTGCGAATAAGAACTGGCTCTCCTTCTGTGTGCTTGGCTTCCTTAGGCTTCTGTAAGGACTCCTTGGATCCCAGTTAATTTGGATCAGGAATGAAAACGAAATGGACTGGTTTTGCATCACCTTTCTCTTTTGATATCTCCTCTCCATTCCTTCTCCCCTCTCCTAACCAGTCCTTCCATTACACCCTGCACCAAACAGGGATGCCTCTTAGCTGAGAGGCAGAGCACGTACTTTGGGTGCTGAGCATTCCAGCTCCAGTCTCCAGGTACACTTGGGACAAACTCTTGTCTGAAATACTGTACTGAAGACCCATAGCTAGTCACTGAATGCCATTCTGGGCCTCAAGGGACACATTATTCAATCTGGTATGTGTAGTAGCATCCTAAGTCCTTTGGGCAAAGTGTAGTAGCTTTGCCCACCAATGGCTTGGGGGCCTCTTCATTTCCTGTGCCTACAGGCAGTAAGTGTCAGGCGAGGCAGGCTATAGTAGGGAGAAGCAGTTATGGGCAAGTCAAGCCAGTCCAGGTCGTATACAGATAAGGGAATTTATCAGGGTTGAAGGGAAGTGCAGTAGCGAGGTCTCAACTGTTCCAGACTCTGTCATGAGAAGTCAGCAAGCCATAATCATGAACAAAGAGAAAAACAAAAGATGTACACCATAAGCCAGTCCAGAGGTTAAGAATACAACTAAATCCATTAGCAGCAAGTGCACAAAAACAGGGGAGAACAGGTATTTGTGAAGAACGAAAACTCCCAGCAGCTGCTGTGGGATTTATAGTCACCTGACCTTGAGACGCCAGGTGTTGATTCTTAGTGGTCCTTATTTAAGAGGTGTATCATGATGACAGTCTACAAATGATGGGGGTGTCTCCTCAGGGCCCCTCAAATCTGGTTGTGTGGGGACAACCCTCCTGAAGTTCTTCATCGGCTGTGTTGGTGACTAGCTACTCAGATTCGGGGTGAGGGGTGGGTGAGAGCAGCCATCATCTGGAGCCAGAGCCCTTTCTATATCTACCTTGTCAGCATCTGATTCCTCAGACACTACAGGGTGAGTTGTGACACAGGGTGTCCAGTGTGCCCTCCCCTCACACTCTCACCACCTTTGCTTTTCACCTTTACTGCTGTGGCTTCACTGCACACCTTCCCCCTTTCTCTGTTGCTTCTCTGCCCCCCGCCCCATGTTCCTACCTTTTGACTTCTTTTCCCTCTTGACATGTAGCAGTTGGGGAAACCATGTGCTTCCCCTGCCTTTAGTTGTTGTTGCAGAGGGAAGCGTTCCTAGGGAGCATCTCTCTCTTTGTCTCTCTCAAGAGGGTCTGCCTTCACTTACTATTGATGCACTTAAAATCACTTAGCTGCAACAACTTTTGTTACCTAAGGCACTAATACTGTTACCTTGTAGAACAAGGGATAATGAGAGCTGTATGAGGGTGTTTTTCAGAAGGGTTGTTAACCTGGGATTCTTCGAAACCGGTAGTATTTGGGTGAAAAGATTTCCCTGTTTCTGTTTATATATTAATTGAACTACTTGTATCTTTCCTTTTGGACCACTCCTCTTCTCCCATCTAGATAGTAAAGAATGTTGTCTAATTCATACTTAAATTGTTGCTTGTCTCAGAAGACGTTCTTTTGCTAATTCTGTTTCCCGCATTCTGTGGCACAGGGTCAGAGACCAGCAAGGAGACTAGTGTTGGGGTAGGGCTGGGGAGATGGCAGGTTTGTAATATTGGTTTGTTTCTGTCATGGTTTCAGCTTGTGCTGATCCTTCTGTCTCTCAAACTAACTTACCTCGCAGGACTGTGACAATGAAAATGACAGAGCATGGTCATGCGCCTTGCTTTGAGTGGCTAGGAAGGAAGGGGTATGTGTTAAAACATGCTTAATAATGGAAAGGACAGCTCTACACCACATGATGCAAAAATGATTTAATGTCATGTTCCTCAGGCAGTGTAGAGGGAGGTAAATAGTTCAGCAGAATTGAAACCAGCATCCTGCTCAGGTTTGCGGTTCATAAAGAAGCTGCTTTCTCAAAACTCAGCTAAGTTGGCAACCAACATGCTGCTAACC
Source organism: Gambelia wislizenii (assembly GCA_030847615.1). Taxonomy (NCBI): domain Eukaryota; kingdom Metazoa; phylum Chordata; class Lepidosauria; order Squamata; family Crotaphytidae; genus Gambelia; species Gambelia wislizenii. The sequence goes on from JAUMIR010000007.1 coordinate 41,738,645, forward strand.
TTTTGATGTAGAGCCACATGGCAGAATATTATCTAGATGGGCTCACTCCTTGTCAGAAGTTGTAGCCATCCAGATTTTGACTACCTAGTTCATGATCATTGTAAGAGCATATGTTTCCCAATTGCATGGAGCCAGGCAGAAGTCTGCCTTGGGTTTCACGCCAGCTAGAGAGGTGTTACTCCCTTTGCTCGTTCATTCAAAGTGTGGGTTGATATAGACCACTTGTCTAGAGCTGAGAAGTCGATGCAGCTTATCTGTGGGTTTAAAAAAGAAAAAGAAAAAAGAGCTGGGATTGCTGGTGTGCTTTGCCAGGAATGTGCTTTTCAGGGAACAGATGTGTGAACTTAAAAGGAAATGGGAGGTCTGTTTATTTCTAGTATTTCTGGAATCCAGGTTGAAATGTCCAAAGTGGCTGAGGAAATCTGACTCCAGAGCTGCAGTAAGATGACTCCTCAGGTGGTGGTTTTAAACTATTTTCCATGGCACTCTAGGGTTCTAGGCAGACTGTTCAGTTTTAAGACCCATGGCAGCAGATAGGGATATAACTCCATTTTTGCATGCAAGAATGAATAATTTCAAATTTTCTCCCCACTGGCTACAACTGCAAGAGTGTTGCCTTTTTTTTTTTTTTTCATTTTGAATCTTTTTTGTGAAAAAAAATTGCACAAAAAACCTCTTATACACAGAATGCAGTCTTTTTGTGTATAAAACAAATTTTATTTTTTTTATTTTTGTGGAACAAATGAAATCCCCAAATGGAAGATAAATAAATAAATAAATTTTGAAAATCTTGTGGCAATTGACCATTTTCTGGACACACCCTTTCTTACAGCAATATCTAGCATTCTAGTGGCAGAGAAACTCCACTGGAAAGTTGGGTGTGCATCTGCCAAGGATTCAACAAAGCTATTAGTGAACTAGTTTCTCAGCTGTTGTTGTCGATGGCAAACAATAACAGCAATTAGTAAACCAATTTCCTAACCTCAGCCTTTCATTTGTACTGTGTGGATAAATATCAATCTACCTTTTAGGGTTGTGGTAAGGATTATAGAGGACCAAACCAGGCGTTTCATTGGAGTCAGATGTAGCCTTTTATATGCCCCCCTACCACCAGTTTTGTTTTTCTTATAGAACAGCCCTGGAGGCTGCAGTTGTGAGATCAAATGGTTGAGTGGGTGCCCAGTTCCTGGCAGGTGCCATTTTTCATTTCATTTCATATGAAGAGCCCAGCTAAATCAGGCCACATGTTGATATAGTTCAGTGTCAAACAGACAGGGATGACATGGCGGCTATTGTCTTCTTCCCCATTGTTGTCCCTCAGCTCATGGTGTTCAGAGTTAGTTTTCTAGGAGATAGAAATTTCAAGTACTCATTATGGTAGACAGAGATTGACAAACCTCTCTCTGCCATGGGTTTGGGTAGAGATTCTTTCCTTGATCAGAGAAACATTTAGAGGAGGTCAGATTGAAATAGGCAGATGGTGAAAAGAGATCGTGAGGGTTAAGCAGGCCTCCTTCCACTTATGACAGTCTCCTGTGAAACTGGTGAGAGAATGTGAGAAGAATCATGCCTGTTGGTCAAAGGCCTACCCAGAGATGCTTCTCTGACAGTGACCAACCAGTTGACACCAGCAGCTCTCCAGGAGAAGAGGAGTGCAAATGTATCCTTTGTTTTGTGTTCCCCAGTATCCTGCCTCTCGATATTACTTGCTAGGAAAATTTTCTCTGCTGTAACTATAGGTGCTTCAACCCCTGCCTCTCGCACCTGAGAGACAGTTCATGCATTTCATAGAATCATAGAATTGTAGAGTTGGAAGAGACCACGAAGGCCATCCAGTCTGCCACGCAGGAAATCTTGATCAAAGCATCCCTGACAGATGGCCATCCAGGCTCTGTTTAAAGACCTCCAAGGAAGGAGACCCCACCACGCTCCGAGTGGTGCTCAGTAACATCTTCTTCTGCTCTTGGAAAAGGCACACGAAATACATGTCATCTGTGACATCGCTAAGGCTGGTGTCTCCCTTCCCCTGGTGTGGTTCAGCCTCTCCACACACCCCTAGTGCCGACACTGATGTCATATCTTATATCCACGATGTAAATGCTGATTATTTTAAAGGTTGTGGATCATATTTTTCTTTCCCTAGTATGGTATTCATTCTCCAATTTGTTTATTAAGAGGCAGCAGGCTTCTGCCTATAAACCTCTCATTTCAAATAAATAGGATTAGTGGCAGGTGCTAATAAGTTTCCTCGTTTGTAAAAAATCATGTCTGCTATCGGGTGATGGTTGTGGTCTTGTGATGTGATCTTCTTTGGAGGGTTGATATCTGATAAGGGAAATTTATTATCTAGCAGAAATTATTCACTAGCAGAATATGGCCAGCAGCTGAGCTGACATGCTGTAGATGTGCCCAAATTAATCACCCCCTCCCCTTTAAAAAAGGGTGACTTTTTGATTCTTCTCTGCATGGCTAATCCAATAATGAAACACTTATTTGCAAAATTCACCTATTCTTAATTCTGTATGGATCTCATGATTCATACTGTTTATTGCGTTTTATATTCCCTTCCTTTGATTAATTTGGTACTTAGCTTATCATAAGTAAGCTAAGGAATGAGATGATGAGCATTATGCTGGGATGAAAAGGACATCACAGTCTGCTTTAGACTTTCATCAGTGAAATACAGTCTCTTAACACATCAAAAATGTGGGTAATAAAAAGATATGAAATTACTGAACGTATATGTTTGTTAACAGCACATATAAATTAAAGTCCCCCACCCACTGGAAAGAATGGCATGATGTATAGTGTCCTTTTTTACAACTAAAGGACAACGGCCTAATTATGCCAATAAAAGTGTTGAATATTTGTGCCTCCAGATGGATTCTACAACCAAGGCATCTTGATTTAGCTTGCTGGCTTATCAGATAAAAGGGGATACTCAATATAGATCAGAAGAGGCCATAGTTAATTTATTTGTCTCTGTCAGGCGTGTTCTATCATGCTAATAGAATTAGCATATTGATTTTGATTCATTGCTTTACATGAGCTCTTTTGTAAATAAACAAAACACAGCACATAACCTTTATCTGAAGCTTAGTTAATGTTTCTCATCAAGGGGCACTGCCTGATATCAATATTTGGCACTGAACATTGCCTTTCTGGTTTTGGTTGTGCATTGTTTACCTGAAAAGGCGATCCCTGTTTGTTCCTCTCACATATTCTCCGAACTCATGTTACCCACTGAAAGTGATGGGCAGGACAGAAATCCCAGGCCTCCTCAGATCCATTCAGAAACAGTCTACCCTTGGTTGCGTTGCTGGGGAGCAGCAGTGGAAGACAGGCCAGAACTGACCCTGCTTAGCTTCCAAGATCAGACCGGATCTGGTGCCTTCAGGGTGTTTAGGCCTGGGGTCCTCTTTTCCTGGTTTGGGACAGAGGAAGGGCTGGGGTCTGCAGCCTCGTAGGCTGTTTCCCAATCTTCCATATCCTTCACCAAATAATAATCCTTGAGGGAAGTTTAATCTGCCATCCCAAACAACTGCACTCCCCATAACCTGATAACTGCTTTGATATTTTTCATCAATTGGCAGCCAGCTTGCTAATTGATCTGGATATGAGCCAGAGAACTCTTGGAAAAGGAGCAATTTTATATAAAAGCAGTTTTAAATAAACCATTTTTCTTTTTGCGCAAAGTAACAATAGCACGCCAGTGTGCAGCGCACAGAGAACAGAGTCGACACATCATTGAAATGAACATTGAACAATGTGAGATCATGTTGGTTACTGAAACTTACATTGGCAAGGTCAAGTAAAAATAGCTTGAATGCATTCTGCTGCTGGGTGGACTGCTGCTTTGCAAAACAGTTTTGCAGAAACGACTTTGTGTCTCCTATCCAAAGCTCACAAGCCTCAACATGAGCCTGGGGTAGGTGCCACCATAGTTCTAAATGACTTTTGGTCAAGCGCAAAGTCAACAGGCTGAGGGTTGGGTTTCGTAGTCCATCATTAGATGTTCACTGCTTAAGGATGGCTAAGCTCTTTTTTCTCTCTTTCACCCACCATGATAGAAAGGAAGAGCTTTAGAGAGTTCAGAGAAACATAATCAGACTTGTCTCTTAGCAGCCCAGCCAAGGCTCAACCTGTTCATTTAACTTGCAGTTTCCTTCAGCTGTGATGGTGCTGCAGAGGGCTTCCAGTTTGGGATCCAATGTCTGCCTGTGCTTCAGGGCAGCCTTTCCTTCTGAACTGTTTCCCACTTGTCCTCTCCTGACTGGGCCATCAAACATTGAAAAGATGCCTGGAGGGGTTGATGAAGATGCTGCAGGAGGCTGAGTTCTGCTGGGATGTTGCCAGTAGATGTTGAACCTCCTGCAGGTTTTGGATCCCTCCCCCCAGTCTAGCTGGCCCCTTGACCACACAGAAAAGAGAAATGGGCCTTAGAGAGGGAAGAAACATGCTTTCTCCAGCCTTACACTGAGGAGAGAAGATGGTTCTTTTTTCCCTTACTCATGTGTACCCTATTCATCCATGAAGCAGGAACATGTGGGTGCTCTGATTTTTGCAACTAAAGGTGTGTCAAAGTCAGAGGACCCCTTCCCCTTCTTCATCATACCTCTCTGCATGCCATCTCCCCAGTGTGGCTCTCTACAGTGAATAGGATGAATCTGGCTGGAGGAAGACCACCTGCAGCAGTAGAGCGCGAGGAGGTGAGTCAGCTGAGCATCCAGTTCCTCGACAACCTCCATTATGAGGAGCAGTGTGCTCCTAGATATCACTTCCTGGTGGAAAACAGTATGGGAATGTACTTGTCTTCTTGCTCCACTTGTGGGCTTACTTGGCTGGCCATGATGGGAAACCAGATGCTAACTTGGATAGACCCTCCTTGATCCAACACAGTGAAGGCTTTTTTTAAAAAATGTCCACTTCTGTGTTGTCTTCTCCAACCTTCTATGTGCTGTAAATATTGTTGCTCTTCATGTTTAATTTAGTCCTCCAATGATATTAGTCAAGCCTGGGGCTTCTGCCCTTTGGCCAGACCTCTTGCAAATTTCTTATGCATCATCCAAACAGAGCAGACAGGAGATAGCTATGGTTCTCCTGGATGCTAGGGCTTATCTAGATGAGGCGATATAATGTGGATTGCTGCGCATTAATGCAAAATCGCAGCAGCGTTGAATTGTCTCCACAGTTTGTTTTTGTTTGTTTGTTTGTTTGTTTGTTTTTTGCAAGATTGCTAGTATGCAAAGTTATCCATGTTTGAAGTTCACACAGAGGCATGCCTGCGAATCAGGATGTTGGATGTGAGTGAAATTCTCACATTTTTATTCTTCACAATTTGCCGCCACCGCACATTTTTTAAACTTTAAATCTGAGGGGCACAAGTAGCAATGTAAAATACAGCATCTTTGTTATTAATTCACGCCCATTTGTCCTTCTCAATCCCTTATAGTCTTTTGTAAGCTTACAAGTTGGAGTCGACTTGAAGGCACATAACAACAAAATTGAATTTAACCAGTGCAGATGTGTGAGCAGATCATTTGGTTAGTTATTGGCACTTTAGAAGAACTTACCGTAACTGCAACTCACAGATTTTTTTTGAAAAAAGAAATGAAAACAGCTTTTGATTAAAAAACAAAAAAACAAAATAAAAAAACACACCTGACAGGTGAAAGCTGGAAAGTGCTGGATCAGGGCCACGACTGAGGTCTAGGCCTGGATTGATATCTGGCTCTTTGCCTTCCATTGCCACTGGACTGGCTGCCATGACTGTCCTTCCTCATCTGAGCAGCTCTTCAGGGTACGAGTGATGATATTGCCTGAGGTCTCTTCAACTGAAGGGAGACTCTGGAGTTTGAACTCAAATCTTCTAAAAGCAAAACATGCAGTTGGTCAGGGATCCATCCCTGAAAACTGTGTTCTGGCTCAGGGAATAGAAACAGCAGCAAACAGGTTTTAAATGGGACCACTTGGGACCCTAGACTCCAGAGAACAATTTCTGACTCTCCATTTTTCACCTTTTCTTGCAATAAAAACAGTATGGCCTTTAGAAGGGCCTGTTCAGAATTCTGTGCCAAGCAATTTCCCCTGAATCGCTCTCCATTTGCAGCCTCTCTGCTAAAAGAACAGTTTACTCTTGATTTTAATAAGCCATAAGTGGGCTCTCCTTGGCAGCTTTCAGGCTGCTCAGAGCTTAAATATCCCCCCACTCCCTTTCCTTTTGCACTGTTGACTCTTAAGCTTTGACTTTTGGATAAACACTTTGCTTAGTGATGATTAGCAAGAAGAATCGCTTCTGCCGGTCTTTGACGTAACCTCTTGTGTCATTTCTTTCTTATAATAAGAATATCAGTTGCTATTGTAATCAATAGCAGCATTTATCTCTCTGGTTTAAAAGTTGAAGCGCTGTCTCTGCCTGGCTGAAGAATTAGGTTAATTCTACTTTGATCCCACCCACTTTCTTTGCTAATGGCATTAAGAAATCAGACATTAGTTGAAATTTCACCTTTTCATATCTAGAGGACATCTCGGTGAAATGGATGAAAGAAATGGGTTGAGGTAGAATTTGGGTGAAGGAAGGTAGGAAGATAATGGCTGTGTATGACGTTATTCGTAAATGAAACACGATGGACAGCTAACTCAGAATTTGAAAACTGAGTCAAGTTCTTTATATTATGGGATCTCTCAAAAGTAGATAAAAAGATTTTATCACCTTTGAACAGGAGTATGGCCACTGGTAAGGGACTCTGGGAGCTATTGTCCAAAACACTAAGAAGATAAGAGATTCCCTACCCATGCCTAGCAGAAGAACTTTACATTGGATCAATGATTCCCAAACTTTCATCCTCCAGGTGTTTTGGACTTTGTCTTCCAGAAGCCCTAGTAGCCACCTTGGCCAACTGTCAGGAATTCTGGGAGATGACGTCGGAAACATCTGGGGGATAAAAGTTTGGGAACCACTGTATTTGATTAAATATGTAGCATGCTGCAGCAATTATATTTAAAAAACACACACACACACACACAAAACTTTTAGGTCCAAATCTGAATCAGACCTACCCAAGGCAAGGTTTAATCCTTTCCTTTATTACCACAGTTTCAAGAAAAAGCACTCTACTCATGTGCCGGTTAGTGTTTGGAACAAAAAGACCCACTTGGTGCCGTTTAGCCCTCAGTTTTCAGGCTCCAGTGTCTTAGATCTTGTACCACCATCACTTTGAGTCAACCAGATGTCTGACAATCCAAACTCCTGTGCTTTGAGGATGCTATTATCTAGTCTGAAGTGTAAATCTGTGCAAATATCCAAGGGCCAGTTGTTGCCCATCCAGCTCCATAAAGCCCCAGCCTCAGTTAACCTGGGCAGTCCATCTCTCATGTATGGCTTCTGCCAAGCTCTTGATGGTACCAGTTTTTGACTGTGCAACTGCTCCAAGTACACTAGGATTGACAACCAGCTTTCCATTATTTCAGACAATCGGTTGTTATTGTTTGCCTTCAAGTCTTTTTTAGTTAGTTAGTTATACCCCGCTCTTCAGCCACAAGGCTATCAGAGTGGCTTACAAATTGTTTTAAGCAATAGCAATTTACACATCTACACTGCATTAAGCAGTTCCCAATGTGTGTTAGCTAATTGCCCCCCACAAGCTGGGTACTCAATTTACAGACCTACGACCTAGATTTATGATGACCCTAAGATGAATCCATTGCAGGGTTTTCTTGGCAAGATTTGTTAAGAGGGAATTTTCACTGCTTTCCTTTGAGGGTAAGAGAGCATGGCTTAGTTAAAGTCATCCAGTGGGTTTCCATGGCGAAGAGGGAATTCGAACCCTGGTCTCCTAGAGTCCTAGCCAGTACTAAAAGAATTATACCACTCTTGCTCTCTGAAGCCTGATAGAGATAGAGTTTTAAAAAATCTAATGATAGCACATGTATACAGTAGCACACCCTATTCTGAGTAGGAATAAGACTGTGTGCTCCTTTAGACCTAACACCAAGCTTCTGTGAGGCTTAGAATACACACAACTTTTCACTTCTTTTCCCAGTGGGTCCATGACAACCTCCACAGTGTCTCCGGTATGATGGTAATGATCATCTACCTCCCACTACCATATTTAGTTGGATCTGAGCAGGAGGGCTGGAACTGGTCTTTGTTCCAGGTATTGAACGTGCTTTGATGGACTTGAAAACAGTGTTCTGCATTAGATGATCATCTGTCCAGTTGGTGTTGAGCACTAATTTTGGCCAGCTAGGAAAGGCAAGGTAACATTTGTGGAGCTGCAAAAGAGACATGTTCATTTTTCAAAGGCAGTGAAGATAATAAAACAACATTGCAATAGATTTTACACAGAGAGAGGAGGAACATGTTCTGTCATCACAGAAAGGGGCACTACAATTACAGTGTGTGGCTCATCAGCATGTTTGGCAGTAGCCAAAAGCTGGATGCATATGCAAATGGAACAGTTAATGAAGGCATGAGATTTGGGTCAGGAGAGAGGAGTCCCTTGTGGATATTTCCTCAAAAGAAAAGTTTCTGTGTGAGAGTAATTGGATTTAGCATTTATAAATAAGAATACATGCAGAATCCTGCTGGATCTGATTAAAAGCCTTTATTTAGTTCAGTTTTCTGTTCTCACAGTGGCCAACCAGATTCCTCTGGGATGCCCATAAGTAAATTGTGATGATGTGGGAGTTCTCTTCTAGAGGAAAGATTCCCTTAATGGTACATAGGATTTTGACAACTTGATGCATTCATGCACACACATCTTTGAAATCATATAGTGTTATCATCCAAGATGGCTGCTTTCATGCAGCCTACATCGTCTTGTGTTTCATGGGTCTGGGCCAACCCTGCAGTTGTAGAAAAGCTACTGTCTTGGTCTGTGGTGTGTCTGTGCAGCAAGCACATCAAGTGTTCATATACAGTGCAAACCAGCTTTGTCGTCCAGCATTATGGACATTTGCTGCATACATTTCTGCTTTGATGTGAAAAAATATAAAGCTGAAAGGATGATAGATGTTTATCTTAAGAGTCTCTTAGGCCAAAGACATTTCTCATTGACTCAGTGGGAGTCTTGTATTCCATCAGTCCTTATGGGTCACTTAATCATCAATTTCTTTAAAGTTTTTTTGAAATGTAACCTATAATTATTCTATCAAAATACTGTTGAACTTCTTTCTCTCACCCATTAACATTATAGATTGCACACAGACTATTACTTTATGAATCTGAGTGCCCAGGAATTGAAAGATATATGATGTTAGTTATTGGCAGTAAGTTTGAGTTAACATTCACAGTGACTTTGCAGTGCATAGATTATTACTTATGCTATTACTGACCCATAATAATGGGATAAGGAGTAATACATCTTGGCCACAGGAGCAGCTGTGCATTCTAGGCCAATAATATAAGAAAATGTGGTCTGGCAGGAAGGATGTTTTATTGTTTTGCTATCTTCTGGTGCAGGCATAAGCTGCTCTCTCACTGGCTGGGTTTTCAGAACAAAATCAAAATAACATTAATGATGGGCTAGCACAGATTGCTACCAGAGTTTTGGGTCTTCTTGATGGTCCTGCTGGTGCTGGGAAAAAGTTGATTTTTTTTTTTGACAGGTCATGGCTTTCCATCACAATCTAACATTGTTGTTCTGCACCTTCAAGTCATTTCCAACTTATAACAGCCCTAAGGCAAACCTGTCACAAGTTTTTCTTGGCAAGGTATGTTCAGGGGGGGGGGTTGATTTTGCCTTCCTCTGAGGCTGAGAGAGTGTGATTTGACCAAGGTTACCCAGTGGGTTTCCATGGCTGAGCAGGGATTTGAACCCAAGTCTCCAGAGTCATCATCCAGTGCTCAAACCACTATACCATGCTGGCTCTCCAATCTAGCATTAGCCTATTTTATCTGGCTGTCATAGTAGAAGGTAGTTGTTGCATTGAGGCTTGTATTAGACCCTCAGTGCTATTGTGAGGATGTGCAAAAATGTGGAAATCATATAGAATGTAGTTCCCATATTTCTCAATGTCCATTGACATTGCTAAGTTTGTCCCTAGTTATTTTTAGGCCTGAATGGAAGTTAAGCCTTGCCTAAATCACGTCTACATAAGTTTGGGAAAGAGGAAGGCGTAAGTCAGAAATTCCCACAAAGGGTTAATGGCTCCAGTTTGCATTTGATCAAGTGTGAAAACTTGGTCATGTTGTTGGAAGCTGTTTAATGCAGTGTAGATGTGTAAATAGCTATCGCTTAAAACAATTTGTAAGCCGCTCTGATAGCCTTGTGGCTGAAGAGCGGGGTATAAATAAATAAATAAATAAATACTGCTTTTATTTTATGGCACCACAGTCTAGCTCATTCAAATTGTTTTTTTGTTCAGATTGGAGTTCTGGCTGTCACTAAACCTCATTGAAGAAGTGGGTAAATTTTCAGATCTTCTTGTAAAGATGTCCTCATGGGAGGATGCAATTAAGTTACTTTTTAGTTACAGAGTACAGGTAATCCTTCCTCCCCAATATCCTCAGAACCAACACCCACAGTTTCAGTTATCAAAGGCTGAAAAAATAGGGACATATACCATAGAGTTGCACTGGAAAATGCCTAGAGAGGTATCCTGTCTAGGAATATCTAGGTCCTCCAATGCAACTCTATGGTATGTTTGCTCTGGAAGTCCTTGATTTTAATACGGTTTGGTATTATCTGTGGTTTCACTTATAAACGGTAATGTATCCCATACGTATAGGGGGGGGCGACTTCTACATTCTGCAGACAGACCTAGTTTTTTATCAGCACATGTTTTGTTACTCAGGGCAGGTAGACAGAATGTTGTACAGGTTTATTTATTTTGTATAACATTGCTAATAATAATAATAACGCTTCAATAGTGAAGCAAGCTTGGAGTGACAATGCTGGCTCATCTTTTTTCTGAGCTGTGAAGCTGTGTTCTGGAATAGTTTCTTTCTGACGTGAGAATGGTTGGGTAGGAGTGTGTGTGGAGTTTATATGCTGTGAAGCTCTGTTGGGGAGTATATGTAAATTTATGTAATTGAATGGTTAGTTTCTGGGTATAGAAATGCAAGGCTCGTTAGTGTCTGTTTTGCTAATGGTTTGGTTGATGGGCCATTCTCTGCTGGAACTCCCCTTGTCTCTGGGTGGAATTCCTTTGTAAGTGCTGAGTTTTTATTCTATTGTTCTTCAAAACTGGGAGCCCGATTTTGTTTGCTTTTAAGGTTTCTTCTTTCCTGTTGAAGTTGTCCAGGTGTTTGTGGATTTCAATAGCTTCCCTATGCATTCTGACATGATAGTTGTTGGCCTGGTCCAGAATTTCTGTGTTTTTAAATAGCATTTTGTGTCCAGGTTGGTTTATCACATGTTCTGCTACTGCTGATTTTTCTGGCTGGCCCAGTCTGCAGTGTCTCTCATGTTCCTTGATTCGTGTTTGCACACTGTGTTTAGTGGTCCCTGTGTAAACTTGTCCACAGCTGCATGGTATGCGGTAAACTCCTGCAGCTGTGAGAGGGTCTCTTTTGTCTTTTGCTGAACGTAGCATTTCTTGGACTTTCTTGGTTGGTCTTTAGATTGGTTGGAGGTTGTGTTTCCTCATCAGTTTCCCTATTGTGTCTGTGACTCCTTTGATGTATGGTAAAAATACCTTCCCTTTGGGTGGCTGTTTTTCTTCTTCATTCCTGTGGTTTTTTTCTGGGTCTGGTTGCTCGTGTGATGTCTGATCTGGCGTAACCGTTAGCCTGTAGGGCCCAGTTTAGGTGCCTCAGTTCGTCCTCCAGGTAGTGGTGTCACAGCATATAAACTCCACATACACTCTTACCCAACCGTTCTCTGAAGATGCCAGCCACAGATGCAGGCGAAATGTCAGAAAGAAACTATTCGAGAACACGGCCTCACAGCCCGGAAACCACCTCACCCCCAAAGAAAATCTATAAGAAAATTGTTGGTCCATGAGAAAAGCAGAAGAGCCCTCCTGGTTCAGGCTAAATATCACTGAGTCCCACACCCTTTCTCTGATAGTGTCCAAACTGGAGGACTTCAAACCTATGGGAGAATTTTAAGTAGGTTGTGATGACAAGTGCCCTCTCCTATTGTTTGTCTTCAGCATCTGGAATGTAGAGGTATAGTGTCTGTCGACGTGGAGGTTCCAGTTCAGCTTGCTATAGCCTTAGAGCCCTGAACAGATCTGTCTCTTCCATGAACTCGCCTAATGCCTTCCTCAGTCTGCCTAAGCCAGCAGCCATCAACACATGCGTGATGGTGAATACCATTGGTTCATTTAACTTGCATTCCTGTCTGCTTGAGAATAACCCTTTGCAGTTATCGGCAACTTCTCTGACATTTGCAGCTTCCCTGCTACCCAAGTGGCATGAATATAAGGCTGGAATGTGGATGGGCATTTTTACAGGCTCCAGCTTCTTTTCACGGTTCCTTTCCAATTAAGAGCCAGCCTCTTCCTCCCCTCCCTGCACACAAACAACAAAGAACACATTGAGGCTTGGTGTGGCTCCGCATTCTCTCCTTTCACAGGCAATTGAGGCCTGTGATTTACTGCAGTGGTCCTACTCCTTGTTCTTTTCCCCATCTTTCCCACTGCTGTGTGCTTTCCCATATGCTAACATGCTCCTTTCACCACATGACTGATGGGGATTGATGTTCCTTCTGGTCAGCAGCCTGGTCAGTAGGGTTTCTGGAAGGAATGAGTTGAGAAGGGAATCCACACACCCTATCCCAGTAGTCAGCTTTTCACTTTCACAGGTGGAGGGCAGGGAAATTTTGTTATGCAGGAATTGTTTGAAATTATCTCATGGAAGTAATCCAGTCGTGATACTTGATAGAGTGGAGCCCTGGTGGTGCAGTGGTTAAATGCCAGTGCTGCAGCCACAACATTGTGAGGTCTATCTTGCAGGGCTCCACAGTTGACTCAGCCTCCCATCTTTCCGTAGGTTGGTAAAATGAGTACCCAGCTTGTTGGGGGAAACTGTAAACCGCTTAGGGAGTGCTTTGCACTGATAAGCAGTATAGAAATATAAATGCTATTGCTAAATGCTAAATCCAAAGGTTTTGGAGTACAGCTTAGCCCTGGCTAGTTAGTGGTTGGATGAAGAATGCCTTGACAAGGAATTTTCTCATCTCTTTGGTTTTCACCTCTGCCTCTACTGCACCCCGCCCTCCCACTCCATGACTGAAGACCCATTTTTACCACTTACAAATGGTGATGGAGGAGTGGTATATCTCAGATCAGTCTTTATTCCCACCCAGAAAACAGCATGATATGCATTCTGACTCATAGCTTGGGCCTTGATTATATGCCCACAGTTATAATCAGTGTTAAAACCAAAATGAAGCTCAGTTGTAAAAATGGTCCCCTTCTTCCATATATATGTTGAAAGAATTAGTTCTTGTGGGATATGCTCAGAAATGCAAGACTTCACTCTCCTTTACTTCTTACATTGTTGTAAAGGAATTGAATTTTAATTGTGTGTGTGTGTGTGTGTGTGTGTGAGAGAGAGAGAGAGAGAGAGAGAGAGAGAGAGATCACTGCAAGACAGAATGGGCTGCCTGAGTGTCTGCCCCTTGCCTTTAAAAAAATAAAATAAAATTACCATGCTTGGCATATGGGGTGCTCTTAGCTACAGTGAATAACAATGCCATCATGTAATTTTGTATGCTGAGGCTGCCGTTGCAACTGTGTGAAGATTTATTCAGCAGAAGCACAGCATGAGCCTCAAAGCGCAGCTGGAGCAGTACAATAGCAGCACAGTGTCTGCGTTGCACAGGGCCCCCTCTGTTGTCCTGGGGTGGCTCCCTTGGTGCGTGTATCTTCACAGGCGTCCCATAGACCCACCTGTGTATATTTGAAGTGATGCACTGTTTGCCAGCATTTCTGTTTCAGCAATGGGGAGTTATGTGTGCAAGGTATGGTAAAGAAGAAAGTGACACTGCATTCAAATCTTTGGTTCAGTTCTGTGGTTCGGTTGTGTTTCTGTTCAGATCATTACTTGCTTGCATTTACCAGCAGGATGGACAGTGGTGCGGGGGGGGGGAATATTATGATATTCAATCATTAACCATCACCAAAAGTGGAAGTAACTCCTAAACCAGTTCCAGTTGGATTCCTGCTACGGTTCCTCTTGACATGGATAGCTAACAATGCCCTTACCTGTATTCAGAAGTTACTACTCATGCAGATGCCAACATGCAAAGGGGGTGGGGAGGCTGTGTTGACTAGATCTACCCCTAACATTGTGTTGTCCAATTAGCCGTGTCCCCTGTGCCTCCAAAGAGAATGCATCCCTAAATACATAAAAGTTATCTATGCAGACATTTATACTGTATGCAAAGATACCAGAGGGCCGGGACTAGTTGTCATTTTTCCAGTTGTGGGTATCAGAGTTCAAGAAGAATATTGACAAGCTGGAATGTGTCCAGATTCCAGAAAGGGGTGATCAAGATGGTAAAAGGACTGGAAACAAAGTCCTATGGCTTAGGGAACTGATTATATTCAGCTTGGAGAAAAGGAGACTGACAGGCACAAAAGCCGAAAGGTTCCTCATTCTGTGCTGCCATACCACATGCCGTCATTGTTCTTCTGGTATTCTGCTCTTCTGGTCCTGTGGGAAACCGAGGTAAAACTGTGTCTTTTTGCTAACAGATTTTTCTGGTTAGAAAAAAGATGGTTTTACCTCGGTCTCTCACAGGACCAGAACTGAAGAATGACAACGTCATGCAATAAGGTAGTCATTAGACTTAAAAGGCTGCTTTACTTCGGAGTGCAGTAAGCTCCTGAGAGGTGATATGATAGCCATCTTGAAATATCTGAAGGGATATCATATGGAAGATGAGATGAGCTTGTTTTCTGCTTCTCCAGAGAGTTGAACATGAACTGATAGATTCAAATGACAAGAAAAGGGATTCCACTTAAACATTAGGGAGAACCTCTTGACTTTAAAAAGCTGCTTGAGAGTGGAATAGGCTGCCTCATAGGGTGATAGACAAGGAGGGTGGTGGAGGTATCTAATCAGAGATTGGATGGTTACCTGTCAGGCTTGCTTTAGCCTTTTCATTCCTGTATGGCAGAGAGTTAGACTGGATGGCCCTTGCAATCCCTTCAAAATCTATGATTGTATGAAAAGTGCAATACTCCAATAAATTGCAGTGGTTTTGTACAATATCAGTGTCAAAAATTCCTAGAATAATGGTTGAGGAATGGAAGATGCAGATGACCTGGTCTGGAATCTTTAAGCCTCTCCGGCTTGGTCCACCCTTGGTCCAAACTCTGCTGATATTCTCTGTTTACTCTGCAGCTGGTAATTCAGTATTACTGATGCACTGTCAGTCAGCACCCCCTAATCATTAGGGACTAATGAAACCTGTATTTTTCTTTTTTCATGCCTTTCCTCCTGCTCCCCTCATCTGGTTACCCATTTTCCAAAATGTGACTGCCTGGAATAATTGACCATCACCTCAACTGTTCATACTTAAATTGCCTTTGCTTTGCATCTTAAAGGTAAGACTGCCTTTTGGAAATGACTTTAATAAAAGAAGTTTTTTAAACACAATGACAAAGATTACAATCCTTTCTTGATATAATTGAGTTGATAAGTAAACAAAAGTTTACCTTCTGTCATTAGTTGGAGCACTCATTTTGCAGGAACAATATTTTGAGGCTGTTTGGTTCTTTGTGGTATTGTATTAAAAATATTTAAAGATGACCTCTGCTTATAACAACAGTGAGGAATCCCTTCTGTTGTGTTGGGAGGCATCTGTATCTAAAAGGCATTTATATTCTGGATTAGACAAGATCCAAACCTATCAATTATAATTGATAAAAATGCTGAATCTATTGGCTGTCCAATAATTTCTTATGCTATTGCAGTCATTGTTCCAAAAGCATGAGCTGACACATCCTAAAGTGTGATGGTTTATTACCAAGGGAGGAAACCATGTGACATATCCCCTTTCAGCTCTGTAGATCACAGTTTGTTTGGTACCAGTTAAACATTTGGCCTTTGTATGCATTAAGGAATTAAGGAATGCATTAACTGTCCCCCACAAAAAAAGGGAAGAACAAGATAACTCTTCCACAAGATCTGAGAAATCAGAGGGAAATTTAAACCAAGAGTGGAGATGCTCTACAACCACCAGGGGTACATGTTACATGACCAAGTAGAAATAAAAAAAATGATGGAAACAATACACAGAATAACTATATAAAAGAGATGAAAAGATTCATTCAAGGAAGAACCATATGAAGACGAACCTCCAATTTTAGTAAGTGAAGTGGAAGCTGCACTCAGCACTTGGGGGAAATAAATCACCAGGAACAGATGGCATACCAGTAGAGCTGCTTCAGTCTACAAGACAGGATCTACTCTGTAGTCCTAACTAAAATCTGTCAACAGATATGGAAAACAAAACAATGGCCCACAGGTTGGAAATGTTCAGTATATATTCTATTCCCCAAGAAAGGGAATGCTAGGGATTGCAGTAACCACAGGACCATTGCATTAATTTCCCATGCAAACAAAGTGATACTCAAAATTCTACAACAAAAACGTTTACCATATAAAGAGCAAGAAATGCCAGATGTGCAAGCTGGTTCAGGAAAGGAAGACTCACTAGGGATCCATTGCAAGCATACATTGGATAATGGGGAGCACCAAAGAATTTCAAAAGAAAATGAGACTGTGCTTTATAGATTATAGCAAAGCCTTTGATTGTATAGTTTATGAAAATCTATGGATTGCTCTTAAAGAAATGGGTGTGCCACAACATTAGATTTTTCTGATGTGTAACCTGTACTCAAGATAAGCTACTATTAGGACAAAATAGGCAAGGGGGTCAGGCAAGGCTGCATTTTATCACCCTTTCTGTTTAACTTGTATATACTGTTCATGCATAAAGCAGGATTAGACTTGGGGGGACGGGGGTATGAAAATTGGAGGAAGGAATATCAACAATGTAAGATATGCAGATGACACCATGCTACTAGCAGAAAATAGCAAAGACTTGGAATGATTACAGAAAAAGTCAAGGAAGAAAGTGCAAAGGGAAATTTACAGTTGAACCTTAAGAAAACAAAAATAATGACTACAGATGACTTACATAATTTTAAAGTAGACAATGAAGACATTGAAATAGTTCAAGATTTTCTATACCTTGGAAAAATCGGACTGTAGGCTACTGTCAAGAAATCAGAAGACTCAGACTTGGAAGAGCAACTATGAAGGAACTAGACAAGATCCTGAAGTATTAAGATATATTATTGAATACTAAAGTTAGGATTTGCCCATGCCATCATATTTCCCATTTCTATGTATGGTTGTGAAAACTGGATAGCAAAGAAAGATGATAGGAAGAAAATCAACTCATTTGAGATGTGGTGCTGGAGAAGATTTCAATGGATACTGTGTACTTCCAAAAAGATCAGTAAATGGGTTCTAGAGCAAATCAAGCTTAAACTGTTTCTAGAACAAAGATGACTAAACTGAGAGTATTGTACTTTGGCCATATTATGAGAAGACAGGACTCCCTAGAAAAGACAATAATGCTTGGTAAGGTAAAAGGCAGTAGGCGAAGAGGAAGACCGCACGGCAGGTGAATAGACTCAGTCAAGGAAGCCATGGCTGTCCTGAGTCTGCAAGAGCTGAGCAGGGTTGTTGAGGAGAGTGGAGATCTTTCATTCATGAGGTCACCATAGGTTGAGGTTGAGTTCATGGCAATTAACAAGAAATGCATTAAGGAAGCAAGCTGTGTTTCCTGTGTTGACTTCATTATGCCCCTCACTGTCCTCTCCTTCATGATGGGTGGGAAGCTTCCTTTGTGCGGCAGGCTGTGCCCCATTGCCTGGTAGTTTGTCTAGTTGTGTTAATGATGGTTATGCATTGGCAATGGAAGAATGTTTCCTCTGGAATACATAGGCACAGATTCCTCAATGGTAGTGGCAGCCCTTGTAAACCCAAATTAAATAGGGAAGGCAGGAAGCGTGCTCTTGGCCACATATTTGCTCAGGACTTCAGATTTTATTTTATGTATTCAACCAAGAGGGATGAGATGAGCTTCCTTGACATCACGGTCACCATTTTGGTTGACACTGAGCTGTGAATCCAGCCTGGTTGTCTGCTCCTGAAACCATTTAGTGTCTAATAAAGCTATCTTTAAAGGCAGCGTGACTTTTTCGATGTAAAGGTCTCATTTAACCAGAGGGTACAATAAGTAGCCAAGTTCTGCAAGCCATAGAAAATAACTGAAATCTTCCCCTCTGATCCCAAAATATCTCCCTTTCTCTCACAAGCCCAAAGGAGCTGCATGTAAAAAGGGAGTGGGTTTCCTTTAGTGCGTATTACTCACAAAAAGAAGCAAGTCAGTTCACACTTGAACAAAATTATGGAGGTTATCCAAGAATTCTGTTATTGTTTTTATGGTAGCACCTCTCTGAATAGATTCAAAAATGATCTTCGTAAGTCATAATCGAAGGGACAGAATGGAATCATAATCAGATAAGGTTTTTTTTTTTGTTTAAATTTCAAAGTAATCTCTTTTACCATTAGGCAAAAACAAAGATATTGATCTGGTAAGAATTGCTCTACAGTATATTGTTTTGGGGCTTAATGTTGTTGTTTTTTCTTTCTTTTTTTGATTAATTCCAGTGAATGACTGGATAGTTGGAGACTTTCAAGAATATTGCATTAGAAACAATGTTTTGCTGGTGATATTCCAACATACTAGATTATTGTCTGGCGGCAGAGCAAGTAATGTTAGTTCTTTTCACTCATTGCTTCCATTCCTCCAGGGAACATGTAGAATGGGATGATACCATCTTCCTTACCCCTTAACCTCAGTGCATTTGGCCTACAATTGGGAAGCGGCTTCTACAGACTTAGAGCAATATGTGTGCAGAAGCCTATTCCAAGTCCTTAAGTGTTCAGGGTGGGGCCAGTGGGGCAGACATACTTGCAGGTCAAGGGGTGAACCCTTTGGGCACTATTTCATTCCTCCTCCATGCATTCATTGACCAGTGGAAGAAAATTTACAAAAGAGCTGTTCTGTTTGATTCTGTGAGACAATCTTTGGGAGTTAGATATGAGTGGAAGTAAGAGTATCTCTGAATACTTTTTGTTTTGACATCTGAGAGTGGACTAGCCATTTAGAATGGACACATAGTGCCTGACTATTTTAGTGCATGAATAGGTCTCTTCTCCCATTGCTTGGTACTGATGTAAAATCTTTGGGACCTTAGTCCACGATCCTGTGGTCTGTTTGACTCATGGGATGTTCTAACAGCTGGTACGCCATTTTGTTTTGTACTTGAAGCATTGCAGTGGCCCTAAAAGAGCATCCTGGGCACTGGTGACGTGCCAAAGCATGCACTTCACTGTGCACGTCATCTCTCTTGCTCCTTCTGCATTCTTACACTGTCCTCACCTCTGCAGCCTTTTTTCACAATAGGATTTGAAATCTGTAGTGGAAGAGTCATGTTGTCCAAAGGTGACAGATGTTTCTTCTTCGTGGTCTCTGTGACTCACATAACTAGGTTATTGCTGCACCTGTGCAGTACACTTTGGAACCATCTAGAATAGTTATATAATACTTTTTGGCAGTAGCTCCTCCTATCCCAAAGGTTCCCCTCAGGTGTTCCCGCTCATTTACCTCAGTTCTTTTTCGTCCACTGCACTAGCAGCACCTAGGAACTTTCTCTTTGTGCTCAATAGCTCTTTTCACGTTTTTTTTTTTTTTTTAACTATGGTTTGGCTCTGGATTTCGCTTTTGAACTGATTTTCTGGTTGTGATTGATTCGGACTATTTTTTGGATTTCGTTTTTCGGCTGATTTTCTCCTGTATTTGACATGGACTGCTACAGTTTCACATTTTCTCCCTTTCAAATAAACTTCTTTCAGCTCCAAAATAACCTGCTAATTAATTAAAGCTGCTTTAAAACAGACAGAGTTTTTGTGTGTGCAAAAAGTCATAGTGCGACTATCCTTTTGAGGTTGTTGGGAAGTGTTTATGGCATGACTTGTAGATTTACTTCCTATCTTCCAGGCTTCATCCTTTCTCTTAGTGCCAGTTCCAGTGACTGTACCAGAAGGATTATCCTCTAATCTAGTATTTTATTTTATTTTATTTCATTAAAAAAAAAAGTCCTGTCAGGATGACAAAAGACAACTGAAACTCTTGTATTCTGTTAGGTTACAGTGCTACAACCAATAAGAATATAAAGGTGCAATTTCATGGTAACAAACCCTGTAGATTGATGTGGTTTTGTGGTAACACTACCTCTCATTTTGAAATTCCAAGTAAAGATTGCAAAAGACCACAGAAACATTTATTTCCTATTGTAGCACAGTTGTCCTAATATACAGCATAAAGGGAGAAAGAAAAAAGAAGGGCAGTAAAACCAGAAGGCATTCACCTGTCACACATGGCCACCACTGCACGGAGGAAGGGATCTGTGTCATAAGTGGGCAGATTTGGGGGGAGAAGAAGGAAGGAGAACTGGTATGAAAGAAAAACACTGGAAAATATCAGAATGACGTGAGTGGCAGGGCCGAGTAATAACAAACCCTGTTGTGTTAGGAAAAAAAGAAAAAGGAAAGGAAGGTTTTCGTCCACAATTATTTAATAACTGTGGACAAGCCCCCAGACATACAAAACCCTGTATGGTGTGGCGTATTGCCCCTGTCTGGGTTGGTGAATTGGTGCAACCTTCTCAGTGCTTTGCAGAGGTCATAGCCAACACCGTTGCTTGTTTCCCTGATGTCTGCCTTCATTTTGCTTCCCAAGAGAGACCATAAAATTGGGTCATCAGACTTGTATTTGTCTAAAGGAGGTTCCAAGGGCACAAAGGACTGGCACAGTCTGGAAGAAAAGATGCTGCTAATCAAAGGAACATTGAGAGCCTGTAAGAATTCCAGAACGTTCCCAGTGAAAGTTCCCAATCAATCATTTGGAAGTGATATTCTGCCCAGTGTGTCTCCTGACAGCCTGCAAGGAGCCTCTCAATACAAGAGTCGATATTTGTAAGATTGTCAGGTTACATCTGTATGTCGGATGGTACCCATTTAGAAAATGAAATAGAGTTTCAGCGCATTTTTTTGGCCACTAACAAGCAAGCTAACGGTCGACCTGCCATTAGCTAAATTAAGCAGAGAAGAAGCTCAGATCTTGTGGTGACATGAGAAAGTCTCAAAAGCTGCTTTGGTAGCAGAAAGTACATGGGAGAGAAGTTTCTTCCAACTGTGCTCAAAGAGTGTACCACAAGCAAAAATCAGGTAGAAAAAGTTGTAGGAAGGTTTATTTTGTATTAATCTATGAGGCCTCTCTACTCCTTCCCACCAATCCTACCAGTCCCATGCTGGTGATTTGGAGACATTCGTAGAGTGTAGCTGTGGAAAGTGAGTCCACAGGCTAGAGGAGGTGAAACAATCTGAGTCAGGACAGAGGAAGTTTCTCCTGCCCAAGTCTTGGTTGTCTCAGTTATCTGGTTTGATCAATTTGCCATCTCTGTAGCAGGGTAAGAAAAGTCTCAGAGTTGACATGAGAGTATTTTAAATAGCTGAAGGGAGGTCATGTAGAAAATGGAGCCAGCGTCTTCTCTGCTGCTCCAGAGACTAAAATACAAACCAATGGATTGAAATTATTAGAAAAGAGATTCCACCTAAACATTAGGAAGAATGTTTTTTTTTTGTTTTTTGGTAAGAACTGTTTGAGAGTGGAATAGATTGCCTTGCAGGGTAATGGACTCTCTGTCTCTGGAGGTCTTTAAACAGAGGCTAGATGGGCATCTTTCAGAATTGCACGATTCCTGCATGGCGGAGGGTTGCACTAGATGGTCCTTGTGGCCCCTTCCAATTCATATGAATCTATGATTACAGATTCTATTTCCTATTTTGCTACGGAGGCCAGAAATCACTGAAAAATGAAAGCCAGGAATGGCTGGAAATCCACTTCTAGATTTTTTTTGGGGGGGGAATTGTTGATGCTAAATGGTGAGAGTGGTCTTGCAACCTGTTTAAAAGGGGTTTGCTGCTCTTGGAAGCTTCCAGGAAGGACAATTAACCCTTCTTTTGCCAAAAAAAGGGGGGCAGTCATGGAGCTGGAGGAGTCAAGGGTCCCAAACTAGTCTTGTGTGGCTGTCCGTCCCTGAATGAGATGAATCTCATTGGCTACTGGTATCATTACCGAGTTGTCTAATTGCAGTACCTGCTTGTTAGCAAGGCTAGCATTTGGGGTAACATGCTTACATCTGACTGTATTGATGGTCATTTAGCAAGTCTGGTATGAAGGTAGAAGGTCCTTCTTCTGATGATCTGCTACAAAGGGAGGATTGCAAGAACTCCAGAATGAAGTTGGACCTGAGCACCGTTGCCTCTTTAAAGTCTCATCTAGTAGAACTTTTTCAAGTGGTTTGTGATCTACTGCCATCTGTTTAAATTAAGGAGCTGGTTCTTTGCATCTTTTTGTGCTTAATTTGAAACTGGTCCAGGTTTTAAAAACCATAATTTATTATTTACCTACCTACTTACTTATTTCTGCTGTTTCTTCTTTTAAAATACTTTTATTTATACCCTGCTCTTCAGCCACAAGGCTATCAGAGCGGCTTACAAACTGTTTTAAGCAACAGCAATTTACACATCTACACTGCATTAAGCAGTTTCCAGTGTGTGTTAGCTGGGGACAATGTGTGTTCTTTTCATTGTTTGATTTAGATAGTATGTTTTTTTTATGTTGCTTTTGTCTTTTTAATAATCAATGGCCAAGATTGTCCATCGGGCTTGGACAGTATGAGTCTCCATATGCGGAGTTACTCTCTCACGGTGCTGTGCAACTCTTTTGTTGAACGGAAGCATAGTGCAAGTGAATGCACACCCAAATGTGAACATGAATGCATACGTACTTGCACATGTGCTTCTGCATGCACAGTGGCACTGCATGCCTATCTCTGTTTGAAAAGAAGGCTGACATTCCACATTAGATGAAATGTCCAACTCCTTCCATAGAGTAATGTTGGCATGCATAAGACACCAACAGGATTCCAGCCTATTGAAGATTTTTAGGTTGTAAAAGATGGTGTTCACCAAGAGAGGGTTGTGTGGTCCTTAAAACCAATAAATAAATAATTAGAAAATAGCAATTATTTCAAAAGCATTATATGTGTGGCTACCTTAGAAAATGGTCTGGAAACTTCAAATGGTCCAAATTGGTACTGGGATTGTTGACAGTGATTGGATGATACAGTTATGATACTCCAATCTACAATCGGACAAGCCGGGTGCATATACTGTTTAGGGCGCCTCTGCGGATCAATGAAATCCACTGTGGCTATGAGGTAGGTGCGGAGTTTCTCGCCAATGTAGACAAACCCTTAGTTGAATGGGTGGCATTGAAATGTCATAAATAAAGCCCACAGAGTTGTTAAAGTTGCATTTTATTGTTTGAATTTTAATATTTGTGACCTGCCAATGATGGCACAGAAATGAACTCCTACACAAAGTGACAATAGTAAAAGCCCCCTTCTTCCATAGCCCCTTCCCAGTGATGTTTTTATCTGTGCTTGGTAGGTTTTTCCCATCTCATCACCATTGTATGGTAGAAGATTGATGCTTGTCTCTTGTATCTAAGCTGGGCAGTGATCATGAACAAATAAGATGCCCTGGATTTCAGAATGCAGATCAAAGCACAGCAGGCAGGTAGTAAGCCCCCATCATTCACAAAGAGAAGATGAGCATTAGCATATACAATGATATGTTATGAATGTTTTTCTGCCCATTTTTATCCCCCCTCAAAATAACTGAGATCCATAATTGTTGCACTTAGCGTTAAGTATGATATGTTCTGAAATGGCCCTGCCAAACAAATTGCAGTTTGCCTGATGGGACTTCTGCTGCTGCTTCTGTGTCTTGCATTAAAATGCTCCAGACTTCTTTTGCACACTCCTGTACTAGGGAAGTAAATCCTCTACTATTTTGTACTCACAGGCATGGAGGAATAATTACAATAGTGGGAGAAAATAAATTTTACTTTGTATTTATTTATTTGAAACTATATTTATTTGAAAGTCCCCAAATGTTGCAAAATTATTCTTTGCAGAAAAATGCCTGAGTTTTTTTTAATGCAAAAACCTGTTTTCTGCACAAAACAAAAAAGGCATCCTCTGCAGGAAGCAGTATTATCTGCATGGGAAATAGTGGCTTCTGTGCATGGAACAGGGTGTGTATATGTGGGTATGTGCATGTGCAGAAAATAGGATTTTGCACAAAAAAGTCCTCTGCCACACTTTTGGATTTTTGAATACAAGGAGAAAATTGCTGATTTGTTATTCTTTGTGACAGGATTTCCTGTCTTTTGAGAGCCCCATTTTTTTGACCTGGGAATGAATATTAACGCAGAATTATTTCCATCAATATCCTGCACTCATAGGACCTTTTACTAGAAAATCAGCCTGGAAAGTGATGCCTGGGTCTTGTTACACGAGAGAAAAGTGGCAAGAGATAGGTTGCCACAACTCAAAAAAGATACTACAGGAGCTGGAAAGGGCATACAAAAAGCACAACCAAAATGATCAAGGGAATGGAGCAACTCCTTTATCTGGAAAGGCTATGGTGTTTGGGTTTCTTATCTTAGAAAAGATTTGTGTGTGGGCAAACAGTAGAGAAGTCTGATAAAGAATTATGTGCGGCATGGAGAAAGTGAATTGGGAAAGGTCTTCCTTCCTCATAGTTCTAGAAGCTGGATTCCTCCAGTGAAGCTCAGTGTTAAGATTCAGAGCTGGCCAAAGAATGAAACAGAGCCCTTTTGTATAATGTGCTAGAATTTTATTTGTTGTTGTTGTTAATGGTTGTTTTGCTGTTTTTAACTGATTTTGATTTTATAGTAGTGTTTTTTTGTTTTTGTTTTTGGTATCCTGTGAATTTTAACCTATTTTTAATTGTTGTGAGCTGCCTTGTATCCCATACTGGGAAAAGGGTAGGATGACAATGATGATGATGGTAGTGATGATGATGATGATGATGACGACAACAACAACAATGATGCTTCACAGACCAACAAACTGAAACCCTTGGATTTGCTACCACAGGGTGTAGCACTGAGTGTCAGCTCACACAACTGCAAAAGGAAATTACATATATCCACAGAGGGTAAGGAGACCTGGGTTCAAATCTCCCCTTGGCCATGGAAACCCATTAGAAGATCTTGGACAAGTGGCACTCTCTCAGCTTCAGAAGCGGGCAAGGGCAAACTCCCTCTGAACAAATTCTGCCAAGAAAGCCCCATGTTAGGTTTGCCTTAGGCAATCCGTATGTTTTAGAGACCCAGCGTGGTGTAGTGGTTTGAGTGTTGGACTGTGACTGTGAAGACCAGAGTTCATATCCTTGTTCGGCCATGGAAACCCACTGGGCCACCTTAGGCAAGTCACACTCTCTCAGCCTCAGAGGGAGGCGAAGGCACCACCCCCCAACACATTTTGCCAATAAAACCCCATTATAGGGTTGCCATAAGTTGGAAATGACTTGAAGGCACACACCAGCAAATGTCGGTTGTCGGTGGCTGATGGCTTCAGAATCCAAGGCCAGATGGCTCTAAATACCAATTGCTCAGGAACATGTGTAGGAAAGACCTGTTTTCTCATCTTCTGCCTGTGGGCTTCTGTGAGACATTGGAGGGACTCACCAGGTTGGAGCTTCATGGTGGATCCTGGAAGAGAGACCCAGTAGGGCCAGCCAGGCTAGAGAAATGAGAAGGCAGCTCAGATGGCCGCTGGACTGAACAGGCTCGGCAGCAGCAGGAAGAGGGTGGGGGAAGCCGCAAGCATCCTTGTAAAAGCTGTCAGGAAGGGTTGAGCAAGGAGATGCCACCAGAAGCAGTCAGCTTGGCTTGAAAGGCTAACGGACCAGGCATGATGAGTCCCTGCTCAGCAATCTGCTTGGTGACTGTAGGGCCAGAAACTACTTCAGGCTGCCAGGTGGATGTACCGGACCATAGAACGACCACAGGATTCCTTCTGGTGCCAAATGGAGTGCAGGCCAGCTTGTTGCTGACCCCTCCTTAGAGGCTACAGCCAGGGAGACTTTTTTTTCCACAGCTGGCCAGAATCTACGTGTAGGAATTTCCTAGCCTTTGAAAGGGGGAAGCAATCGCCTGCGAGGTGAGAGTGGTCAAAAGTACCTAGAGATTATAGGACCCTGTCATGATGGAATGCCCAACTCCATCATGGTGAGTTCATTTGCAAAACCTACAGATAACTTCATTTGGAAATCTCCACTTCCTGCTTTCCATAGCACCAGGCGTGGTAGAGGGTGGGACCCTCATTTCCTAAACATGACATCACATCACCTGACTAAAGAGCCAATCGGATATGGCAATGCAGAACCAATCTGATTTCACCAGTGGAGTCTTGAGACATCTTTGCCTTGGCTTGGAGGGGGACAAAGAGTAGTCCAACGCCTATCATGTAACAAGGCATCTGAAGTGTTGAAGTGGTCTGAACAGCATCTTACAGTGCAGGCTTACGGACTTAAGGAGTGGGGGGATTTAGCATTTCTATTCCAGAGGAGACCATAATTTTTCCCATAAACAGCTTTCTACCTCATGTCTCAAAATGTCTTTGGGCCACTTTCAGATCTGAGACTAGATCTGTGAGCATCAGTTGACTTGCTACTGTGGTGGAATGGGGTGAATCTTTAGCCATTGATCTTGTTCCTTCTGCTGCTTGTTCCTTATTAGCTTACGAGCCACTCATACATTGATTTTCTTTCTTAAACAAAGACAAAAGTGTTGAGATATATATATATATATATATATATATATATATATATATACACATGCAGTGAGTTCCAGGGGATTGAGAATATCTGTTCTTCCTGGAATAAGTTTTTGGAATCATTTTGGATCCTAAATTATTGACTAGCTGAAATAAAAAGCTCTGGATTTCTCAAAGAAATGATGTTTTTGTTCTTCTCTGTTTCAAAGAATTGGATTGATGGGTAGTTAAAAATCCCTGCAGAACAGAATCTATTTGATGGATTTAAGCCTTGTGGTATCCACCATCCCTGCTGAGAAGCGATTCACTGCCATCCAAGATATTTCAGTATTGCACTCAGCAGGTGTCTTTATAATTTCTTATTTCCAAAGGTGTAGATTTTCATTGTTGACTCAACAACAACTGTTCAGAGGCTGAATGGAAAACATGAGGATTTTTGTTTCTGGCTACTTTGCATTTTTTGTATTAATACTACAAAAAGGCCACACTCTTATTTGCCTTGGGTTAAAAAAAAAATTGAGTTTCAGAGTCCATAGTCAACCAAACTTCAAATACCTGGGTTTGTTTCTCAAATCGACAGTTTGCAACATCTCCAACCAAGCGAGCATTTGAAATGTTAATACTAAAGCTGTTAATGTAAACACTTAGCTGCATATTGTAACACAACAGAATCTTAAGGAGGCAGGAGTTCTTTGATCCATGAGATCAGCAGTGGTACTCTCTGGCTCCATGAACAAGCTGATTTTTTCCATGGGTGTTTTGATTTTTAGCACCACATCTCCTATAGCATAACAGGAGTGAACTTTTGGGAGAAATGATGAAAGGTTGAATAATCCATAAAACTCTTGTTACATCCAAGGTTGCAGTGTTGACCACTCTGGAATGTTATGGCTTTTGTAATAAGCAGGTATCCAGATGTACAGTTAATCAGTTAACAGTACAATTCCTGCAATGAAATCGCATTCACTCAGTAATTCATGTCCAAGTTGTGCCAACTTGGACCAACCTAGTACCCTGACCTTGTAGGTTTTTCCAGAGATGCCTGCTTCCTTTTGATTAACAGATTGGTTGAAGTAAAGGTGGGGAAAAGCTAAAAACAATTCTAAGCTCAAAATGCTTACATTTTTGTCCACAAAAGAACAATACCTTTCTTGGCTAACCAAAATGCATATAATACATATTGCAAGTTTTGAAGCTTCACTAGCTTCTTCATCAGGCAAAGATGCTAAAAATTATGCAGGAAAGAACAGTGACAATATTGGAGTCACAGGCCTACATTTTGATGGCTCCAGGATGGGTCTCCTCAAGCCCCCCTTAACTAATTCACTGGGCTGATCTGATTCCAGCAGAGCCTATAAAGTTCCAGTATGTGAATGTCTTCCTCTGTCCAAAACTCCCCAGCTGTTGTCTTGGATCTTGACTCCTGTCTTTGTGCAACTGCCTTTGTCTTGTCTGAGTTGCCTTTGAACTCAACTTCCAACTGTTTTTGAACATCACTTCTTTCTGGAGAAGCAATATGTCATCAGATCCACAGAGTCATGGGTCTTCAACCAGTATAGCAAGGCTGTGGGAGATAATCATGGAGAAAATTGCTTCTATGGCACCGACATAATGCATGAAAGAACGGCACCGTAGAGGCAGCTGCTCCTGGTAGTGGAGCAGAGAGGATATTGAACCACCTGAAGTTTATCTCATTCCCCCACAATATCACTGACACGCTGCATTCTGCCACGTCTATGTCTTGTATTGTTCCTTCAGAAGGTGCACACACACTCTCACTCTCACTCACTCTTGCTCTCTGTTTCCT
This sequence comes from Gambelia wislizenii, assembly GCA_030847615.1. Taxonomy (NCBI): domain Eukaryota; kingdom Metazoa; phylum Chordata; class Lepidosauria; order Squamata; family Crotaphytidae; genus Gambelia; species Gambelia wislizenii. Next base: position 41,767,209 of record JAUMIR010000007.1, read on the forward strand.
TCAGCATTTCCATTTGAAGTGAATGCAAATATTGGATTTAGAAAGATTGACCGGTGCCAACCTGTGATTAATGGCTGGATGGATTATTTGCATAGCTGTGGAGCCAGACAGCATTGGGAGATGGACTGCTAGAGAAGTAGCCCTGACTGCACCAGTTAAAGAAGGAGCAAATATTGGTTCAGTGGTGCTAGGGATGAAAAGTAGGGAATTGAATGAGGGAAATCTGAGGAGGTTGCCTGTACTCAATGCAGTGTCCCCGGAGGATGGTTTGGAGTAAAGAACGATTAATAACAATAAAAGGGAGTGTAAAAAGCTTTTTAGTGGTACATTATGTGCTGTGATTTTCAATCACAACAGTAAAATAATACTATACAGTCATCTTACACATTGATTATGATACTCTCTCTCTCTCTCTCTATATATATATATCCATTTTATAATTTGCATATTACTTTGCTTTTCTGCCATTCCCCCCAAAATATTTCACTTAGAATTATTAGTGTCCTTTCTTCTGTTCTTTTCTTCCATTAAAGTAAAATCCATTTTAATGTACCAAACTTAAGTAAGGAAGAAGGGGGAAAAACATGCCAAACGAACAATGTAAAAACACAAATGTTTTCTTGTTATGATTTTTTATTTTATGACTTGCAAAAATTCTTAGTTTAAAAGCAACTCCTCAGTGCTCTTGAATAATGTGGCCCATTTCCTATTTATAGTCCAGAAGTAAATGCCAAATGGGGCAGTCAGTGGGGATTCTTACAAAATAATGCATTGAGCTGCATCATAAGGCACAATACTGCCCTTTGGTTATGTTAACATAGTAAAATAAGAGAGAGGCTGGGGTCTCCTGATCAAATACAACCGTCCCTTCATATCCACGGATTTGGCATCCGTGGATTCAGCCAGCTATGGTTTGAAAATACCCCCCCAACACACAATTCCAAAAAAATATTATTTATTTATTTATTTATTTATACCCCACTCTTCAGACACAAGGCTATCAGAGTGGCTTATAAATTGTTTTAAGCAATAGCTATTTACACATCTACACTGCATTAAGCAGTTTCCAATGTGTGTTAGCTAATTGCCCCCACAAGCTGGGTACTCGTTTTACCAACCTACGAAAGGATGGAAGGCTGAGTGAACCTTGGAGCCCACTGAAATTGAACTTGCAATGTGGTGACTTGCAGTACTGGCATTTAACCACTGCGCCACCAGGGCTCCTCAAATAAATAATCAAAATCAAATAAACCTTGATTTTGCCATTTTCTATAAGGGGCACCATTTTACTAAGCCATTATATACGAGGGGACTTGAGCATCCATGGATTTTGTATCCACAAGGCGGTCCTGGAACCAGACCCCAGCGGATACCAAGGGCCCACAATAATCTGTTTTTATGGCTCCCAGACCATCTCAAGGATTAACACAAAATTTTATTTTTTTTAAAAAAACCCTTTTTGTCCCCAAATACCCTCTAGGGCTATGGGGAATTTTCACTACATTTTTGCTGGGCAATGTTATATTCCACATTTTTCCCAGGACAGTACCCAAAAGTGACTTCTGGTCATTTCCTGTTGCTAAAGAAAAATCCTTTCCTGGGTCTAAAATGGCCGAGAGCGGTAAAAACACAGACAAAGAAAAATCCCCCATGCTCCCTAGAGGGCTTTTTTTGGGGGGGGGGTGGATTTTGGTCTTCAGGGGTGGGTAATTTGGCCTGCTAGCCTCCCAGTTGCCCACTTCTGGCTTAGATGGAAGGAACTGGAACATTTTATCCCGCAGGGCCTCCACCAAAGCGATCTAGCTGAAGGTGTTTGGGTTCCAGGTACACATATTTTGTTTTGGAGCCCCAGATGCTTGATTCCGTGCTAGGCTTCTTATCTCACATCTTTAAAGCCTATGGATTATTTTGTGCTTGAGCTTCAAAGATGAGAATAAAGCCAAGGAAAGTAATTGTATTAGGAGAAATACCAGTGTTAGCCTTGCTATAAAGTCTAATATTTAATACTACATAAATCAAAATGGATCCATCGCTGGAGATTTGTCTGGCTTGGCATTTTCTTCACTTTCTCTTCACTGGGCCAAGTTTCCATTCTATTAAAAAGCTCTCCTTGCTGAAATGTCAGTGGGTTCAACATAACATCTTCTCCACTCTGTGCCACATGGCAGTTTTCCTGTAAAATACTATTTTAATACATCAGAGAGAAACAGAATTTTATTAATGTCACCTTTGATGATTTATGTCCCCTCTGTAGACTCTTTTCTTGCTCACCTGCAACATGTCTTTTGGACAGTTGTGTGATGTTTAACATACTTTATTTCAGTGAGAAAATGCTTAGTTATAAGATAGAAAGAAATAGGCATGGAGATGCTTTTGTTGCTTCATAAATTGGCAAGGGAAGGAAGATTTGCCTTAGCTCTTCTGTTTCTTGTGTGTTTCATTACAACCAGTGGGCTGGCCATTAAAGAGGGAGAAAAGGGAAGAAATGAGTGGGGAAAATTTATTATCATACCCCCAAATTGAGTCATTCTTGGTTTGATAAAATCACAGATGTATTTGGTAGGGAAATGTTTTGGGGGAGGGAGAGATTCAGATATTGTCCTATTTCTCCTCAGCTTGGCTACTCTTCAGGCCTGACACTCCTAATCTGCCATAGGATTGGTGCTGCACATGTTCATTGCTTCAGACTATGCCCTGATAAAGAGTCCCATTGTTATCTACCAGCAAGCGAGAAGCCAGCCTTACTGTGAAGCTCCTAATTCAAGCGTTAGAATCCCTTATAAACGTAAACTGGCTAGCTCTAACAATCATGCACATTGAATTGTAGAACTGGAAGGGACCCCAGGGGACATCTACTTCAACCTCTTTTTAATGATCCACAATGTTGTGTCTTGTGCCATTGGTTCTCTTTTTTCCCCAGTCTCCCCTTTAAAATTATTCCTGTGATAAATTCTTAGTCTGTGCTGCCACACATGTAGGGGGCATCAACATGCTATGTACCTGACACTGTTAGTGCCTCTCCCTTTCCACAAAAAAGGGAGCCTCCCATACCTGTGTAATGTGGATATTTCATGGCACGGGAAGGACCCATTGAATTCCCTATTGATTACTGAGGTTCTGAGTATTGTCTTGAAAGTTCCCCATGCTGGCCCAACATGGCATCTTGTTTGTTGTAGAATTATAGTGCCAAGAGAAGATACAGGTTTCAAAACTTTAAGAGAGATGGAATAAACAATATTTCTGAATTAAAATGATGATGATGATGATGATGATGATGATAACAGTGTGTAAGAATTCTCCCAGACTTACCAGGGAGGCAGTGTTGTAGTTTGCAACTGGAGGAGCAAGTGTTGCTGGTGCCATTTTGTTTCTGGCCCAATTATTCATGGGCTTCTTAGGTGGTGCAAAGTGGCAACCAAGGCAAGCTGATTGGCTCTCTCTGGTGTTCCTGAGTTTTCAGTCAGGTCTGTTGGGAGAGCATATGGGATGCAACCCTCCATTCAGGCACTAAACTCCATCTGAACTTGATAGTCAAAGGAAACATTGAAATAATAGATAGCGGTGAATATAGACTCTGCTAATGTTTATATCTTCCTCAAATGACTTAACTGGCATTGTCTTTTCCTTGGATCCTTGGTACATCAGTGACATACCTAGGCTTATGCCTGCCTTTGTTATGTATTTGTGTAGCTTTCTTTTACAGGAACATGGAAAACAGGAAGGAACGTGACATGTGTAGAGCCTCATCTAGAACTGAATGAAACTTGACCTAAATAGAATCTGTAACTGGGAATGAGCTGTGTGTATAATAAATTCTTTTGCTTCCTGAGCCCTTTTCACATGTTCTCATGGTCTGAAACAGTGAGTGCATGGAGATGGAGCAGGACCATCCTCTTCCTCCAGGTGTTCATTGGTCTGGGGGTGGGCATAGAGCCCACTTGCATACAACGTGCCGGTGCATCAGTTCTCTCTATGTAATCAGGAACCCTGCTTTTCTGCAGGCCCCCAAATTGGTCTACGTGCATCCAACAAGGGCTCATGAAGTTTAACAAAAAGGTTTCACTTGCTGTTCCACAGTGATACAGGAGGTTAGTTGTTCTAGGAGTGAGCTGAAACTTAATTCTCTCTTATTGATTCTGATCGTAGAAATAATTGAAGCAAAGCTTTCCTTTCTCAGCTTCACTTGGATCCCTGGGAGAAGATAAATGGAGTTAATGAGATCCTCTGCAGCTTTTTTTCGAGCAATGTGGATTTATTACATATGTTTAAAGGGGGAGGGGGGTACAGGCTATAGTTGTGGTTATTCTGCTTTCCACACCTAACTTCTCTAAAAGAGCTAATTTTGTTTGGAAGCAGTGACTTCAAAGTCCTGGTCTGGTGTGCAGATCCACAGAGAAACTGGCATTTTTATTAATAGCTTATTAATGGTGTTGAGAGCTACACATACCAAGAGCAAGCTTCCAAGTTTTTCCCCTCAATGGATTTCTGACTGCATAATTTCACTTCCATTAGAGCATCTCTTTAGATGATCAATGCCACTTTTCCCAGCCATAATATTTGAGCAAATTGTGGTTGAGAAATACTTCTGTGATACATCTATGCGCAGAAATATCTGACATATTACAGCTTCAACTGGGTTGAAGAGTTGCTCCCAGAAATATCTTATCAGCTGCAGCTGTGTGAGAGTCTCATTTGGATGGTTTAAATGGAATTTGTCTTTTCATTCCTGAGGACCCATTCTGGAGCTCTTGAATCAGAAAGCACCTTCTCAAAATGAGTCATCTTGTACTGCCCCTTCTTCTGAGATCTCTGCAATATTCATAGCATGAGCTACAAGAGGGTAGTCATTTGTTGGCTAAGTTGGCAACATTTGTCTGACATCTAGCTGCAGTGGGCAAGGATGGTGAAGCAGGAGGTCCCTTACAACATATGCAAGTTGGTAAACGTTTTCTTTCTGTCTTGGGGGGGTGCCTCTGTGCTCCCATCTTTTTGCCATCCTTATTGAACAGTCTCCCCACTGTCTCTTTGGTCATTCTCTTGCATCAAAGGTATCTGGGGGGGGGGGATTAAATAAAAAAATAAAAAAAAAAATCCCGTTTGTTGCAACTCATCATTCAAGAACTCCCACCCTTGCTGGGTGTATTTTTTCCTTTACCATGTTTAACCATGGGATTCCACCAGGTAATTCCCAGAACTCATTACGATTTCCCGAAATGCAATGTCTGTGTTTGACTGTGTTCTTCTTTGCCCTGTTCCACAGTTATAAATTCTAGCATTACAAATCCCAAGATTCCATAGGAGGGCGCTACAGCACTTAAAGTGTTGTCAGACTTCATTATTTCTACAGTGTAGATGCACCCATGGCCACTCCCTGCTAAAGTACCAACTACTTTGATTGCAGCAACCAACTTCTCCTTATTGGTTTGGATCAAGTCTAGGATTGCTGATCCCCATGTCTGTTCCTCTACCTTTTCAAATAAGAAATTATTGTCAAGGCACATCAGGAATTTGTTGGAGAGCCTAAGCTTCGCAGAGTTAGTCTTCCAGTAGATAGCAGGGTAATTGAAGTCCCCCCGCTAACTATTAATTCTTGCATCTTTGAGAATGCTGAGATTTGTTTCTGCAAAGCATCACCCACCACCTCTTCTTGGTTCGGTGGCTTGTAGTAAACTACCAAAATAGTGCATTTATTTATTTCTCTATGTATTTTTACCCAAATGCTCTCAACTGGTCCACTTTGACCGCTCTCATGGATTTCTGTACAACTGAATTTGTCTTTGACATATAATGCTACTCCCCCGCCTTTTCTGCCACATTTGTTCTTTTTGAATAGGTTATACCCTTCCATTGTAATATTCCAGTCCTGTGTGTCATCAAGCAACTAGATGTTACATCTGCAAAATCTGTTACTTATTAAAGCAAATCAAGACTTACTTCAGTTATGTATTTAGGAGGTGCCATAACCATGACCTCTGCTTTTTTTGTGGGATATTGGGGGCCTTGTAAGTGCTTAATCATAACTTCAGGAATTTCCTGCTGCCAGGATCTCCTGAACACCATCGTAAGTTCTCTTTCCCTCTGCTTTCTCCCTTAATTGTAGCTTTTCCTATGATATCTTATTGGAATAATCATCCCTTTACTCTTTCTTCTCTCGTCCTCACCTTCCTTTAAAAATAAAATGGCTTGTTTCTTCCAGGCAGTTTCTTTGAGGAGTCTAAACAGTTTGCCTAGGTGTTAGCAGAGTTAGGTGGGTCTCCCATTCAAAGGTGAACTATATACAGTTGTCCTTTCACATTCGCTGGGGTTGGTTCCAGGACCCCCTGTGAATACCCAAATCCCATGAATACTCAAGGCCCATTATATGCAGTGGCATAGCAAAATGGTGTCCTTTATATAAGATGGCAAAAGCAAGGTTTGCTTTTTGGATTATTATTTTTTAAAGAATATTTTCAAGCTGTGAATACTTAAAACTGTGAATGCCAAATCCGTGAATGTGGAGGGACAATGGTATACCATACTTGGCTTCTGTGTTGTTCTCACATTCAGCCCTCATCTCATCCTATTTGTTCACTTACCAGAGGCCAAGCTGTATTTCTCTGTGTCACTGATAAATCTTTCAAAGGCCTTGCACTGGAGTGTTATCTTAGCCAGCTAATGTCTGTTCATTAGTGGCTGGTCTCCAATTTGGACACTGTTCTTGACAGATACCATTTGGTTTGACTAATGTCACTTGCATAAAAACCCCAAGAGTAATGTTTCTGGTTTTTAGCTTCTTAGCTCACTGTCCCATCCCCCCACTCCACTTGTTTTTGGCAACCTTATATTTGACCCCTAACTTTAATTTGGAGACAAGACCCTTTCCTCTTCAGGTGGACTCCCTGACACTGTAGCTTCTCTTGGCTGTTTCTGGTCTTCCCTCTTCTTCCCTGCTGTAGCTTTGCTAAAATCAGTTAACTGGGCTGGAAAGAATACCAACTAGGTATTCTTTCCCAACTAGGAAGGGTTTCTCAACACACAAAAAAGGATTATTAACTGTTTTGTTGTTCTTTCATTTTGGGACTTTTCACAAAACTTTATATAGGAAACAAACAATTTCTTTTAGGTAAATGAAATTTTCTCAGAAAGGTTTTAAAATGTGAAAAATATGCAAAGGCTCTTCTAATCTTGCCCAGTAGAGAGAGGATTTTTGAAATTATTAATTCTTGCATGCATCGGTGGTTTAGAGAGGTGGTAGACAAATGTTGTAAATAAATAATAAACAAATTAAATTGTGTGGAAGAATGAAATGTAGGAGGATTTATATCCTTGTTGTGTCTTTGATTGGTGGCTGTAGGGATCACCTGGGCCCTGTCTTGGAATGCCAGCTCTCAATTCCCAATAGCATAGGGGAGCTGACCTTTGTGAAGTCAAACTAGTCCAGTGTTGTCTTCACTTGAGTGCAATGGTTCCAGACAGAGAGGCCTTTCACATCACTTGCTACTCGCTTCTATTTTTTAAAAAAATAAAATAAAATATGGAGGTACTGTGAACTGAAATCACCTAAATACCCTCAGGGCACCAGATCCCATTTGATCTTCAAAGCTAAGCATGGTCAGCCCTGGTTAGTACTTGGATGGGAGATCAGCAACAAATACCAGGTGCTGTAGGTTCTATTTCAGAGGAAGGAACTGGCAAAACCACCTCATCAGTATTCCTTGCCTAAGGAAACCCTATGAAACTGATGGAGTCACCATAAGCGGAGAGGTGACTTCAAGGTGTGTGCACACACCCCACCCCCAAATTGGATCTGAGACCTTCTTTGTGCAGTATATGTTCTCTGCTGCCAAGCTTTGGCCATTTCAAATTAACTGTATCTACACTATCTGCTGTCCTCATAACCACTCAGTTGTGTCTTTGGTCCATACTGGAAGATGTGGTTTTGCCTCTTTGGTACGTTTCCATAGTGTTTATTTGTACTTGCATATTTAATTAACACATTAATATCCAATAGCTAATGATGCATTGGTCACATTGATGTTATTGTGATTAGAGAATCTCACTGTCATAAAGTGACCTCTGTGCAGAGAGTGTACTTTAAATGGGAATTGTTGTTAGTGTGTTAAATGTGTTCTAACTAGTAATTGCTCCTTAAAAATCTGTGTGAGAAATAGTTTCACACTTCACCTTTACCACTGTGTAGAAACATAAAGAACCAGTAAGTGGAAATTGTGAGGAATCAGATTCAAGCTAAACATCCACAGAGATTTCCGAATGATAAAAGTTGTGTGACCATAGGACGGACTTTTTTTCAGGAGGCTGTGGGCTTTCCTTCACTGGGTGGGTTCAGAGTTTGGGCAGTCATCTCTCAGGAATGCTGTATTTTTATCCTAAATTGCAAATCCAGCATTGAGGAAGAGTTTGTACCAGACAGCCCCCAGAGCCCCCTTAAGTTTCAAAACCTTCTGTTGTACACAGTCACTTAAAAGTATAAAGATGAGTCCAGCCAGGTTTTTTGCCAAAGGTGCATTTTAATAGTTTGCTATACACCTTGAGAGAGCCAGCATGGTGTAGTGGTTTGAGTGCTGTGCTATGACTCTGGAGACCTGGGTTCGAATCCCCGCTTGGCCATGGAACCCCACTGGGTGACCTTTAGCAAATCACACTCTCTCAGCCCCCCTCTGAAGAAATCTTGCCAACAAAACCCTGTGATAGGTTCACCTTAGGGTTGCCATAAGTTGAAAATTACTTGAAAGCACACAACAGTGACAACAGTAAACCTTGGAGATGCGCTTGCCTGACTTTTAAGCTTCGGGGGGGGGGGGGTTCTCTCCATCCTACCACTATCACAAGTTGTATTTGATGGGAGACTCTGGGTGCATCTACACTATAGAAATAATGCAGCTTGACACCACTTTAACTGCCATGGCTCCATCTTATAGAATCCTGGGATTTGTAGTTTTTTGAGGCACCAGCACTCTGGCAGAGAAGGCCTTGTAAAACTACAAATCCCAGGATTCCATAGGATGGAGCTACAGCACTGAAAGTGGTGTCAAACTGCATCATTTTTACAGTGTAGAAGCACTCTCAGTTGTCCCCCACCTGCTCTCTTTCCACTAATAGGCAAAGACCTTTTTATTTAGGTAGGCCTTAAGCCCTTAACCTATTGTGGCAGATATGTTGATTTAATTTTTGTAAACTTTTGTATCATATCGGTTCTGGCTGTGCTTTTTTTTTTAATTTGTTGTAAACCACCTTGGGTCCTATACTGGGAGAAAGGCATGATACAGATTAATTAACACAAGCGCTTTCTTGTGCACCCCATATGGAAACCAAGTCAGATCTGCCAGGTTGTGGTGTTTTGTCCCGGCCAGGGAGAAAGGTACGTCACTTCCTTTGGTGCTGGCGCAGGAGCTGAGTGATTTGAGGAAGGGGCAGGGGTGGGCACAGACTGTCCTTCCTTCTACCAATTTGCACACTCAGCAGGATCAAATTCTATATATTAACCTGTATGAACTGATCACCTGTGATGATAAGATGAGTAATTAAATACAAGCCTGATGCATGCTTCCCTATCTAGCTGTTTAGACTTTCAGTGACCAGTAGGAATTTTCTCATTAAAAGCTTTGCAAATTATTGTTCCATTGATCTGGTTCTCAGTTTTGTTTTCTTAGGACTTTACACAGCTAGCTACACTCAGTGGTCCACAGTTGTGATGGGCTCTGTCATTCTGTTTCCCATAGGTGCCAAATGTCAAAATTTTGACTTCATTTTTTGAGGAGAGAGAGGGAGAGAGAGAGCAAGCAATGGGCTACAATGCAGAGCCAACAATTAAGTGTTCATTCAAGAGGGTCATTGTTCATACAACATGACCGTCTTAGCTCTTAATGAAACACTCCAGTTTACACATTTCGTTCCCAGTAATGAGAACTTTGAAGCTAATCACAGCAGGGAGATTAAACATTTTTTTTTCAAAAAAAATATGATTCCTTCATCTGAAAAGCTCTTCAGATAAAAGTTTGCTTTACTCTTGAAAAATAAATAGCATCAAATTAATGGGCTAGAAAAAGGCTGCTTTTGCATTGTGTTGCTCATTCCTTTTGCAGACGTTATCAGAGAAAATGGTGCAGCAGTACAGAGAGAGCAACTGAGAAAGAGGGTTTCATTTTCCATTTTGCACTCACTAGTGGAGAGAAATGAGAATACCCTTACTTTACATGTAGAGAATCAATTATTGTGGAATAAAATAGTAGCGCGCGCCCAAAGTTGCAGCAGAAGGACCCCTAAGTTATCCAGGGGCTCTGTCTCTTACTGTTAACTTGCTTCTCCTTCTGCTCTCATCTCTATGAAACCTTTTTTAAAAAAAAGATGTAAGACCGAGCAAAGCTTCAGAACCATTTTGAGATTAGGGTTTGCATGAGCATTTCTATTTTCATAGAATCATAGAATTGTAGAGTTGGAAGAGACCACAAGGGCCATCCAGTCCAACCCCCTGCCACGCAGGAAATTTTCATTTCATTTCTAGTTTTCTTTCTTCTCTCACCAGGTGGCTTTGGGCTTGGAAATTTCCAACATGGCTCCAAACTAGAAGTGATGGGGTAGCTCTGTTTGTTTCTTCTTTTATTTGTTCTACCTATCTTTCAGAGTGTATGAGAGAGAGCTTTGCAAGTCAAAGATGTGCCTCATAGTAAATCCATCTAGTTTAGGATTTTCTCTATACTGACTGCAGGCAAGCGACTCTCCAAGGTTCCAGGCAGGGCACTTTCCAAGCCTATGTGAAGATACTAGGGATTTTATCTCGGCACTTCTGCATGCAAGATGTATGTTCTGGCACTGAACTACAGCTCTTTGGGTGAGGGAAGCAGAAGCCCTCCCACAACTTATCTCTATGCAGCTTGTCCATTGGAAGTAAGCTGTGCTCACACTCAAAACTGCTTCCCCATGCTGGCTCTATTACATATTGAAGGTTGAGTCCTATTATGGGATCATGTCCACTGACCTAAGCTCCTTGGAGGAAGGATGGTATATACAATAAAATGTTTTAGTAAGAGAATTCGACGTGAATGATAGAATCATAGAATGGTACAGTTGGAAGGGGCCTCGTGGTTCATCGAGTCCAACGCCCTCCTCAGTTCGGGATCTCCAGCTAAAGCATCCCCAGACGCAGGTAGCTGCCGAGCATCTTTTTGAAGACATCTAAAAGAGGAGATGATAGCCAAAAGAGGACACCCCATCACCTCTATAGGCAATTGGTTCCATTGCTGAACCACTCTTACTTTGTCAAGAAGTTCCTTCTAATGTTCAGTTGAAATCTTACCTCCTGTCACTTAAAACCATTAGACCTGGTCCTACCCTCTAGGGCAACAGAGAACAGGTCTGTCCTCTCCTCTCTGTGACAGCCCTTGAGGTATTTAAAAAGTCCAGTCATGTCACCCCTCAGTCCTCTCTTCATCAAGCTGATCATGCCCAGCTTCTTCAACCTTTCCTCATAGGTTTTGTTCTCCATAGGTAATCCCTTATGAAATGTGGATTCAGTAAAAGATCTCATGTGTGTGTCTGGGTTCCCCTGACTTTCCTCCCAAAAATAGTACTCTACGGTGAATTTGCCATGGGTCAGCATAAGAGGGGCGCTCCAAAAAAATGATACAAGGACTCCCTGAAACAATATTTCAGGCTTGGCCAAATTGATTCCCAACCATGGTCCGCCCTGGCCTCACATTGGGAGGCATGGAGACGCACTATCCACAATGCTGCAGCTTTATTTGAGAACTCATGCCGAACACGTCTTGAAGAGAAACGACAACGCAGAAAGAATCACAAGCCGGAAACATCACCCAAGGAGACCGTCTTCTCTGCTTTCTGCAACCGGGCTTGTTTATCTCGGATTGGCCTTTTTAGTCATCAGCACACTTGCAGAAAGTGCGGTATGAGTCCTTCCTGAATCTTCGTTTGTGAAGAAAAGCCAGAGGAGAGGAGGAGGAGTGATTTTCCTCCCCAGTTTTACTGGATCGCTATACCCATGTATTGCTGATTTCATCAGTTTGAAATGCAAAATAGAAAACTGGACTTGGGGGTGGGAGTGAGTGGCTACAATGGTTTCCTTGAGCCTGGTAAAACTTAGCATATTCTGGAGAAAGGCTGGGGATGAAGTGGTGACACACTGCAGCTCTTGTACAGATCTGGCTTGTTGGCTTTCAGGGCATCCCTTTCATCTGTGGGATGGTGGCTAGTGGGATGGAGCCTTTAAAACACTATAACTTCATTTTTAAATTCTCACTGGTGTTCACCCCTCCTCTCTTAATGCATTAAGGCTTCTTTTTATTGCTGCTGTTGCTGCTGCTGTCATCCAAAGGCTTAAATGCCACTAAACATGAATGATTAATTTGCAACTTAAATAGAATATTGATTATTGGGCCCTTCTGCAGTTGGCAGGAAGCAGCCCTGGTTATGAAGAGAGTCTATTAAAAGCCATAAACCTCCATGCGAAGTGAGTGGGTTGCGGATTGGCGTGAAGGAGGTGGTGGAACATCCATGGAGCATTTATGTCTTTCTGACACCGGAGGTGCGAGAAATGCTTCCATAGGCCAATATTGTATAAAGTGCTTTGGAAGAGTGCAGAAAATAGAGTGATACTAAATATGATTGAGGAGGTGGGAAGGTGGTTCCTGCTAAGTAAATAATTGATTCATATCCCGTTAAAATCAACAGGCTGGTCTATTCTTTCAACAGGAGTCATGACTTCATATCTCCTCCCCCCTCAAGATCCTGTTAATTAGGGACAGCTATAAAGAGAATTTGCATCCTGTCCGTAAAGGAAGGGATGGGTGGGGGAGGGGGAACATGGGATGTTTTACAAGATTTCTTTTATGTTAATGACAGTGGTGAATTGAAAAGCTAATTTCACAGCAAGATAATCCAAGGAACTTTGTTCTTTTTTTGGGCTTTGGGTTTAAGAGAGGGCTCCTTTGGCTTTCAGTTTCTGGGGGTTGAAATTTCTGGAGGTAGAATCAGAACCATTGGAAGAGACCACGAAGGCCATCCCATCTACCCTCCCCACCTTCTACCGTGCAGGAGTGCACAATCAAAGTACCCCTCACAGATGGTCATCCAGCCTCTGTTTAAAAACCGCCAAGGAAGGAGACTCCAAGTCCGTGCATGCATTCCACTGCTGAACAGCTCTTTCTGTCAGGAAGTTCTTCCTAATATTTAGGTGGAATCTTTTTTCTTGTAGTTTGAGTCCATTGCTCTGTGTTCTAGCCTCTGGAGCAGCAGAGAACAAGCTTGTTCCTCCTTCAATATGACATTCTTTCAAATATTTAAACATAGCTACCATACCATCTCTTAATCTTGTCTTTTCCAGCTAAACATACCCACCTCCCTAAGCTGCTCCTCATCGGGCATGGTTTCCAGGTGGTGTTGGAGAAATGTAGGTACTCTAAAGCTTTCAACTAAATCTATTCAGGCTACCGGATTTTTATCCCAGTCTTACTCCAAAGGGCTTGAGGTGGTATAAATGGTTCCTTGCTTTCTATTTTATCATCACAGCAATCTTGTGGTAGGTTTAACTGGGAGCAGGTAGAAATTGAGACTAGCCCTATGTTATACTGTGCGACTCATGGCTGACTGAGAGCTTTGGAATTGAGCAGAGTCACATTGTGTGAGCTGTTGGGTTATTATTATACATTTTGAATGCTTGTAGGCCAGTGAGGAAGACTGCTGTCGAAACGTGTCTGTCCTTGAGCTTTTATTAATCACTATTAATAATTTTAGCATTTGCACAATTTTCAGTGGGGTATTGTTACCCTTTTAGAAATTTTAATTTTATTGGATTCTCTGCTTCAGGGTTGAGTTATCCTTTCATTTCTTCATATTGTTGTTTTTTATGATTGGGAGTGGGATTAGTTTATCCTGGTTATTTTTTGGCAGAACCCTTCAGTTTGGTTTTTCCCAGTCTTAGTCCAACATTAAGAATCCCACTATATTACAGAAGGTTTTGACTGATCTACCAGTTGAGAACAATCCCTATATAAAGTACTGTTTAATTCAAAAAATTTGGGATTGCAATTTTCTTTCTTCCTAAAAGGAGTGCAGTTGTACCATGTTAAAATGCATTTGTTCATAAAACCATGATTTTTTTTTAATAGCCTCACCCCCATCTTCCTATAAGTATTTAATTCCTGGCCACAAGTCAAATGAAGCACAATGGGGGGTGGGGGACAAGGATAACTCGTAGTTATAAGCTTCCATGACTTTGGCGAAATACACATTCAAGAAAGTAAACTGAAATCCACATGTCAGTGGGTACAGGTTCATAGTTTCTCACTCCTTTGGAAGATGCTTTTGGTCAGCTGCCAACGATGAAAAGCGATCTTTGGAAGAATGTTGTGCTGTTGGCGTGAAAAGTATTACTGGTTCCACCATGATCAGGTCCATGTAAATTATTCTGATAATTATTGCTCATAAAGCAATTCCTTGCTTATTTGATTAGTAAGGCTTCTGCTGATTGATCTTTAAAATATTATTCAAAACTGTTGTAACTGTATGTTCCAAGGGAAGAAGAGATAATGGTCATAATCACGCTGATAAGGTGCTCAACCCCAATATATACAAACAAGCTACATACTGTACTTGCCAGAGGAGTCTTTGTCCTCCTGTTGATAACGGGGTACCATGTAGACATAGAAACAGAAAGTACCCTTTGCTCTTATGCTGTCCACTTTAGCTAAAAATGACTTATAAATACTTTCTGCTTTCAGAATAAAGCTGCCCATCTTGACCATAGCAACATCTTGGTTGGACTGAGAGTGGCTGTGAGTAGGCTAGAACCTATAGTTAAAGAATTGTGTGTGTGTGTTCCTACTCAGATTCAGAGTTCAATCTAGCTCTGTGTCATTGCTACGCTGAGATCAATAATCTTGATCTCACCCAACAGTGCAGAGGATGTGTTTCTTTTATAACATTTGCCATTTCATCTGTTCCTGACACCCAGCCTGAGCTTCCTACCCCAGATATTCTCTCCTGGTAGGTAAATGTAGTTTATTTTTCAGATTTTTAATTAAGGCTGTCCACACTTTGATTTTAATGGCTTCATAAAGCGTCTTGGCTTACTCCACTGCAGGTGAATGAAAACATTTGCTATGAAAAATAACAAGGCTATTAGTTTTATGATTCCCCCCACCTCTGAGCATTAAAGCTTGTATCAAGAACATCATTGGGACAGACATAAAACTCTGTCCCTTGCAAATTTATTGATAGCTTTCCAAGACATTTTAACTACAGTTGCCACTTGCAACAGGAGAAGGTTCTTTACATGATGAGACTTCCTTCATGGCTTTTCAAAGTCAGGCATGCTGAGGCTATACAAGCTTTATTTATACTTGGATGGAAGACTGGTTGAATTTAGTGGTATTCACTTACTACAGAAGTCCTCATCAGTCGCATATAAGGTACTGGGTTGTAGCCTTTTTATCAAGGGTGGTATTACGCAGGGAGTGTAGCTATTGAGGGGAGGGGTTGAAATATGGGCATTGTTCCCCCCTGTAAGAATTTTGCCCCCTCCAATGAATTTTTCCTTTAGTGCAAATGGAAGGGTAAATGTATTCCACTTTGTACATTAACTTGGGAAGTACACACAGGTTTGTATTAAAATGTAAATTAAACGTTTTTTACGTAAGTACATTTCTCCTCCATCCCTACTTCGACAACCCACATGATCACCCCAAAAATAACTAAGGTAACCTCGCCCACCTTGGTGAGGTTGGTCACATAAGTGAGGACAGTTTTGTCTCAGCTTTTGTCCTTTTGTGCATATATTTTTCCTGATTTGCATTTCTTAGATTGTGAAGCTGTGTTTGAGTGTCCTGTGGGGAGAAAAATGGGGGCATGAATAAATAGCTTATAGTTCATTGAAAGCTCTTAAATGACCCTGGACCTTTTGGACATCTAATTCAAAATGTATGGCATAGGATCTTTTTGCAATACAGTAGGAGAGGCAGACAGCCTATACAGCTGTGTAGCTATTGGGGGGGGGGTTATAAGGACATTGCATCCCCAGATGAACTTCTGCCCCACCCATGAAATTTTCCTCCAATCCTCCAATTTCTAGCATTGCAGTAACTTAAAACTTCAGTTGAGTATCTGGAAATAGAGTTTAGGCATACAAAGAAAAGGGGCAGGGAAATGGACCAAGGGAATGCAAACACTGCAAACAGAAGAGTTGTAGGTGTGGACCGTTTTCAGCGTCTCTCTCCATTTCTTCTATACCAGAAATTTGAGATCTAGAAGAAAATTTCATTTGGAGGAACAACATTCTTCTTGGGGGCAGTGCCCACATTGTTCCCCCCCCCATAGTTACACTCTGTGACACACCTCTTTGGATTGTGATTTTCATTTGGCAGAAGCTGAGAAGGTCTTGCTTTCCACAGTGGAAGGTACAATCAAATAACTGAGTAGAGTCATCCCTCCGTATCCACAGATTCTGCATCCATGGATTCTACCATCTATGGCTTGAATGTGTGTGTTCATTTCTGAAAAGCAAATCTTGATTTTGCCATTTTATATAAGGGACAGACACCATTGTATATAATGGAACTTGAAAACCCACAGATGTTGGTATCCATGGGGGCGGGGTGTCCTGCTGCTCCAGAGACTGGAACACGGAGCAATGGATGCAAGCTCCAGGAACAGAGATTCCACCTCAACATTAGGAGGAACTTTTTGACAGTCAGAGCTGTTCGGCAGTGGAACACGCTCCCTCAGAGCGTGGTGGGGTCTCCTTCCTTGGAGGTCTTTAAACAGAGGCTGGATGGCCATCTGTTGGGGATGCTTTGATCATGATTTCCTGCATGGCAGGGGGTTGGACTGGATGGCCCTCGTGGTCTCTTCCAACTCTGCAATTCTATGATTCTATGGACTCCAATGAATACCAAGGACCAACTGTAAATACTCCTTCAGTGCCCGACAACTTTCTCCTGCCTCCTTCATGGTCTCCATGCTGGAGCACATAAAGGAAAGCAGCAGTGTATTTCCTCCCTTACCTGTTGACCACATGCCTTCTTCTCGAGTTGTTATTCGACTGCCACAGTTAGTAGCTTCAGGAGGAATAAATGCTCTCTTCTCTTTAAAGCCACGTACACTGTGCCTTTCCCTTCCCGCCCACCTTCTCATTGCTCTCTGCCTCTTATTTTCCTATTGTCTTGTCACTGGAGTTGTGTTTTTCCCCTTCATGTTTACCAGGAGAAAGCTGCATAGAGATTTGGACCTGGGATGCTCTCCTGCACTTCATTCCACCGTCCTCCCCTGGGCATCACTTGCTTTGCTCTCCTTGTAACAATGGCTCTTCCCCCTGGGAGGCTCGCTTTGCCAGCATGGGCAGAGGCTCCTGGGTGCCCATTGCACCATGCTTTGTTTGGGCGTGGGGAGTGTCTCCTTGTTGTGTCCCCTGCCTTTTTCCTTTCCTTTCCAAACCATATTCCCCATTCCCAACCTCCCCCAGTCCTTCTTCCTTTCAGATCTGCCACCACACTCGCCTTCCTTGCATCTTCTCCCTCTGATCTCTCCTGAGCTGTTGAAGCTGCTTCCGAGTTTCCAATCCATCATGGGGATTACCGGGTGGTTGCCTTAGCAACTGGCTCTGCAGACGAGCTGAGATCAATTCCCCTTTCCCATCCCCCAGCAGAAGTCATTCCCCTTCTTTAAAAAAAAAAAAAAAAAAGCCCCAAAACCTTATTAAGCTGTTGCTGCAATTTCCCATCAAATATGATAGGGAAAAGGCCAGGATTTGATCACATTTTTCCTTTTGTGAGTGATCTCCTTATTTTTTGCTGGTTTAAAACCTACCTGAGGTCCATATAAGGGCCTGTCTCTTTATAAATGTTTAAATAGCAGTGCAAAATTATAATATCACCTTGCTGTTGCCTCTTATGGCTGTTTATATCTCATGCTGACTCTAAGGGTGAGCTGTTTCTTGAGGGAAAAGAATATGCCATAAGCTTGAATATGTTCTCCACAGTTCCCTTATGAAAATCACCCCTCAGCAGACTAAAAGAGGTCAGTTTGGGGAGGGTTTGTTCCTATTGTAACTAAGGATTTTTGGTGTTCTCATGTTCATTTTACTATGCTTGCATGTGTTTGTGGCAGGCAGTGGAGAACCTTTATAGGAACATAGATGTGCATAAATCAGTTACATATAAATGAATTAACTGTGATCTCATTATTTGGAAACATATTCAGGGCTAACTGTGTTGGCCATGCAGCAAAATAAAACAAAATCCACAAAAGAGCGATATCTTGTTTCATAGAATCATAGAACTGCAGAGTTGGAAGAGACCACGAGGGCCATCCAGTCCAACCCCCTGCCATGCAGGAAATCTTGATCAAAGCATCCCCGACAGATGGCCATCCAGCCTCTGTTTAAAGACCTCCATGGAAGGAGACCCCACCATGCTCCGAGGGAGTGTGTTCCACTGCCGAACAGCTCTTACTGTCAGAAAGTTCCTCCTAATGTTGAGGTGGAATCTCTGTTCCTGGAGCTTGCATCTGGCCAACCAAAATGCAGAAAATATATTTTGCAAGCTTTTGAAGCTCCACTGGCTTCTTCATCAGGCAAAAGCTGTTTTTAAAAAACATACAGGAGAAGAAAAGTGATGATCCCAGAGTCACAGGCCTACATTTTGTCTCAGATGTTGTTTCTGTTGTAGTTCAATTGATTTGGGGGGATCTCAATGCAGGCAGAGGCCACTCCCCTCTTGGCCACATGGGGACCAAAACAAAGGACAGTAAAATTTAAATGTTATTAGAGCAGTACAGTAACTCCTTTTCTGATGACATTTCCGGTACAAAGTGACCATGGGAGTTTTACCTTGAGATTAACCCAACTGAATGATCTTTTTTAGAGTATGCATTAGTCTATCAAGAGTAAATCTGGTATGGAACAAGAGTTTTGGTTGGCAAGGTGAGGACCTTTGCTATGAGATTCTTGGTTTTAGGGAAAGAATGTCTTATTCTAGGAACTGTTCTGTTTGCATGCATATATGCATGCACACACACACATACTTTTTTCAAACTGTTATGGAATGCTATGAAAATGAAATCCAGCTGCTTTAGCTGTTTCCTTAGATTGAATTCCATGTTTCCTCCTGATTGTGCTGTATTTTCTTTCAACAATTTAACAGTAGCAAATATCCTCTAGTTGAGTAGAAGATTTAGCACCATTAAGACAGCGGATAATAGCTCCTAATCCAGTTGCCAGTGATTTAAAGTAGTGAGGATTTTGAAAATTATTTGCTGTAGGAAATGAGAAATTGATGTTCTTGAAGCTGAACCTTGAGCCATGGCTGGTTGGGATGAAACTGGGCACAAAAAATGATTTGTGCATACTTATGGGGCCAGAAGGCATTAGCTTTCTAACTGTGCACATAAGATGGCTTCTCATGTTGACAGACATAACTGATGCACTGGTGGCTTTCATAGTTCGATATTCTGGGGCACTTCTGTGAATGTTGTAGCAAGCATTACCAGTGGAATAAGCCCTATGATGATTGTTGGCTTGATTGTATGGCTGAGTACTTGCAAGACCAATTAATTGTGCCTTGTTTTCACTCTCTCCCCCAAAGTCCATGAGAATTGGCCTCTAAACTTAAATGAGATAGATGACATTCAAGATTATTTTATGTGTTCATTTTTCAGTTGCAGAGGTTATAGGTTTACATCTGGGTTCAGATATGTGTGCATTGTGGTCTTCAGAAATGCTGAGGATGCGGTCAAATTATAGGTCAACCCAGCAAGCTTTTAAAATCAGGTCTTTTGAGCTCATGTTGCACCATTTGCTTGGATGAATCTGGGTCACAGTCACATATGGTCTGCAGAGAATCATTCTGGAGGAGAAAACACCTACAGACACTTTTGGAAGCCAGTATCTGAGCTGTAAGTGACATGTGTGGTCACAGCTCCAGTTTATTGTTTTTTGTTTTGTAAAGGATAATCAAGATTGACTAACTTTCTGCTTCTTAACTTTCCTTTCCCTCCAAAGTTCCTCCTTTGACAGTTCCTTTGTCAAGTGTTAACATAAGCTTCACAACTGTCCCTTTCCAGGTGGACTGTGAACAATTCATTGCTGATGGCTGTCTCGTGAGCAGGTAGAATGTTTCTGGAACTTCTATCCCATAGCACCAGCAAAAACAATTGCTGTCAAGGCCTTCAGTGCTACAAGATCAATACCCTATTGATGACTTGGGATACTCCCTTTGACATAGATTGCCGAAATGAACAAGCAGCCATCTTATATGTGATATTCCCCCACCCTGCTCCCCAAAAGCAAGGCTTATTTCTGAGGCTGCCTCCTTTTGCATGGATGTCACATCTTTATCTCTAGGTTACGATGGCAACCTTAGTGTATGGAAGAAAACCTGGCGTCCCTGGCTCAGAGCTAATTTTGCAGTGTGGGGTTCTGTGATGTATCATGAAGCAGGAGTAGATTTTGTTGCTGGGGATTCAGAAGCCTAAGATAAAAGCCATCACCTGGCAGACAGTTTCCTCTTTATGTGGGAATATACCTGAGAAGGAGGCATCTCATGAATATTCACAAGCTTTCCCTTTGAGATGCTCTTTGTCTTTCCGAAAAGCCAGCTGAGAAGGATGAGCAGTGGGAGCCATGATCTCTGCTTCTTGCTGTCTCCAAAGGAGCGTGTAATAATTTGTGGTCTTCAAAGAGCACCTTGGGTGGCTTGGGGACTACTTGCCTCATGGAGGCTGCTTCTGAACCTACCCATTTCATTCCTGGGCTGTCTGGGGCTGGATTGAATTCTCGTGTTCCTTTGTTTGCCTTGGACATACTGGAGCGATGGTTTGCTCTCATTCTTTCCCATACAGATGCAGGATGGATGGATGTGTGTGTATGTGTATCCCCTCTTAGGCTATCTCTATAATTATTATTATTAATTAATAAAAATTTATTTATATCCCACCCCTCTACAAAAACGCAATCGGGGTGGCTTACAACATTTAAAATATACATCCCCAAACCCTCCACCCCGCCTTAAAATACAATTAGATACCGTAATTCAAAAATTAAAACATACTTAAAAATACTAAAAATATACAATAGACAGTGGCTGTAGCGAGGTCGGGACAATTTAGATTTTCTTTCTGATGGCCAGGTATCTATTCAGGAAAGACCCGCTGGAAGAGGTCTGTCTTGAGAGCTTTTTTAAAGCTATTTAGGGTGGTGATAGGCTGAAGCAACCCAACCAACTCCAAACCTGTAAGGTAGGTTATTAATGTTGGAATCCTCTCAATGACCCCTCCCTCAAAAATCAAAACAAATAGAAGCCCAACTCTTGTTAGCTTTGGCTTGGGAGAAAATCCTATGTTGATTGACTGCTTTGCTGTTGTTGTTGTTGTCTGGGCTGCTGATATATTGCTGTTGTTTCAAAATGTGCTGCATTTGCCTTGTTTGGAGAGCTGTGGTGAAAGCAGTAAATGACAGATGAGGGAAATGATTGCTTTCTCTCTTCCCTACTAGCCCCAGGCTGTAAGAAGAGAGAAAAATAGTGGATAGGACTCATGGAACCCTTTCCCTTATGCAAACACTCCAGTTGAAATGACTGAAGATCACACATGGCAGAGTGTGCCTTCTTAATCACAAGCAAAGCAGCTGTGAGGTGTGTTTCCAGTGGATTGGGTCCAGGGGTGTGCTTGTTTTTTGCAAAGCTTCTGTAAAGTAACCCCCAGCTTTCTGCATGTAAGATAGCTGGTTCTGCTGCGGTAGACCACTGGAATTTTAATGTGTTGGAATGACCCAGTAGGATGCTTGCAGTTTCTCATTCTCCGCCTGCGCTAAAAATGTATTTCTAGAGTCAGCAAACCTCAAAAAGAAAAGTTGATGCCACAGTCTCTTGAGATAGGACTAAATTAGCTTTCTTATTAAAGAATCGGTTCTTAGAGGGCATCGTGCCCCGGGGTAATTGGGCCGTTGTCATCAGTGGGATGTTCCCTGTGGGGTAAATGATGTGCCGAAAGTAGAAATTTGCTGGTTTTCTTCTTGAGACCCGTTGCTTTTGTGCATTGCAATGCACTGCAGCATTTCTGCTGTGGAACTTTAAATAAATAAAGCAAGCAAGCAAGCCAGAGCATCCAGAAATGTGGCCACCTGCGCCGTTGAAAAATGGCTCTAAAGTTTTGTCCCAGGGCTATTAATCCTTGGATACTTAGAAGGGGGAAAAGGACCAGTGCCAGCTACTGAATGTGTAAAAGTTGCAATGCAATCACCCAGCCTAGAAATTGGTCCTAGAGGCCCAAAGTCTCCAGTATCTTTTGTTAGCTGGGTTTTTCTTCTCCCGAGAGCTCAGGCAGATGGGGGTGGGTGGTGGGTGGGGGTCATGCAGATGGCTGTGCTCCTCTCTGCATTGCACTAAGCTACCCTTCAGAGGCAGCCTTATACCAGGTCAGATGGTTTGTTTTGCTTGTATTATCTTTTCCATCTTGTTAATGGTACTCATAGGTGTCAGGTAGGGATCTTTCCCCACATTCTCACAATATACCAGAGATGAGACTTGAAATTTTACACCAATTTATTTTAAAGTTATTATTTTATATCTCTCCTCTTTCCCCACAAGGCAGTGTATATTGTTCTGTCCTCCAGTCTATTCTATTCTGTCCAAAACTCACCTGGAATACAGTGTTCCAGTTTTGGACACCACAGTTCAAGAAGGATATTGGCAAGGTGGAACATGTCCAGAGGCGGTTGACCAATATCATGAAAGGCTTGGAAACCAAGTTCTGTAAGGATTGGCTCTGAGAGCTGGGTATGTTTAGTCTGGAGAAGAGCAGACTAAGAGGGTGTCATGATAGCCATATTGAAAACCACCTTGCATCCCATCCCAGGAGGAAGGTGGGGTATAAATCCAATCAATCAATACATCTGAAAGGATGTCTTGTAGAAGATGGAGCATCTTGTTTTCTGATGCTCCAGAGACTAGAACACAAACAAAGGGATCCAAATTGCAAAAAGAAAAAAAAAGAGAGAGAGATTCCACTTAAACATTAAGAAGAACGTCTTGATTGTATGGGTTGTTTGACAGTGGAATGGACTACCTTGGGGTGTGGCTGACCCTTCTTCTTTGGAGGCATTTAAATAGGAATGGAGAGATAATAGGTGGCCTTAGGTCGCTCAGGAAGCTTTATAGCTGCATGGGGATCTGAATTTTGGTCTCTTCAGCTATAGTCCAACACTCAAGTGTTCTGCCCCTGACCTATAGGCACTTCTAATGCATGTAGAGCTAAGTCGGACTGCTGATGCAGCTTCTCTACCTACAGTGGAGCCCCTCAATTTGGGTTTATGCACACACCCAGCTACCCTCACCCTCATGTCACCATTTTGGACCTCTTTGCTGCATGCTGTCTTTCTCACCATCCCCAACATTCTCTCTGGCTGAAGGATACAGAGTTTTGTCTCATTATGTAATGACACAAATTGGCTCTTTATCTTTCCTATCAAGTGTGTGTGGAACAGTCAAGACTCTTCTCCACCCCAACTTTTTACTTTATACTTAAAATGCCATAAAGCAAGCATGCGTTGCAGGCTTGAAACTTCAATTTCCAGAGGGAGAGAGTCTGCAGTGTAGGCGAAAATGTTACTTGCTGTGACAATATGTGAGACATTTGCCAACTTGAATTCTAATTCATGGCTGATAGGCTTTCTTGGGAAACTATCATCTTCCCAGCTGTAGTTATGAAAGGGTGATGCAAGTGGCAAACTTCAGTGGTTTGGGATGGGGTGGGAATTCAGGATTGTCTCTTCTGTTGCTCCAAGGGTTCAGCTGAACTCCAGAGTGAGCTACAGGGAACCTGTCTGGAAACTGTGCTTTAGGTTCTGTGCCTTGGCCACACTGGAGAGTTTAAAAAGAAATGGTGCTTATAATTTGGCTTGTACTGTACCTGAGGAGAAGGCTGAAGGCTAGAGCAAGACCGATGTGGAGCTTATTTGCAAAGGGGATAAATGTATGCGATCACCAGCATTGAGGCCATGATATTGAGAACACAGCTGCACTGGGCAGGGCACGTTTCTAGGATGGAGGACCATCGCCTCCCAAAAATAGTACTCTATTGTGAACTCGCCACGGGTCAGCGTAAGAGGGGCGCTCCAAAAAAGCGATACAAGGACTCCCTGAAATAACATCTCAGGCTCTGCCAAATAGATCACCAACAATGGTCTGCCATGGCCTCACATCGGGAGGCATGGAGACGCACTATCCACAATGCTGCAGCCTTATTTGAGAACTCACGCCAAACAAGTCTCGAAGAAAAACGACAATGCAGAAAGAATCACAACCCAGAAACACCACCCAAGGAGACCTTCTGCTGTGCTTTCTGCAATCGGACTTGTCTATCTCAGATTGGCCTTTTTAGTCATCAGCGCGCTTGCAGAAAACGCAGGATGAGTCCTTCCTGAATCTTCGTTTGCAAAGAAAAGCCACAGAGAGAGAAATGTACGGTATGCACTACACATCTGGAAATACTGGAACAATTGTACCCTGCCAGGTCCCAACCTTTACCTCATCTTCCTAATCTGAGATGAGCACATCCCGCCACCCTTTCTTGCTATTGTTACAAAGGCCGCTCTGTCTTTTCACTGCTTGCTACAGCCTCAGAACTGGTACAAACTGCATAATAAGCAGCTGTGGCTTGCTTTGGTGGCGTGTGGAGGGGGGCCCTGCTGCTGTCCGTACAGCTTGTTCTAGCAGTGACAAGACTGGCCATATTAAATAATAGCACAGAAGATTTCCTGTAGTCCAGAGGGGCATCTTCTATTGCCAGGGTGATGGTGGCTTGAAAAGAGCCTGCAGTTGAAAATAATTGTCAGACAGTAAAGAGAACACATTTGTTCCCCCTGAATAGGATAAGAAATAATTCATTGATACTGGTTGGAGATGTTATTTTGCAGAACACAACCACTAAGCTAGCAGCAGCCTCAGCATGCCCAGGGGAGGGAGGTGTGTCTGATACCTTTGCCCTTGCATTTCTTTCAATGCTGGAAAAGCTCCACTGAATGGCTGTTGCTGCGACTGCGTTCGCCAGAAGGACCTGTCCAGCTGCAGCCTTTCCAGACCTCATGGGCGAGAAATTGTGCTGCAGCTTGATCTTTCTGCACCCTCTAGTGGCTGGCCTGAGTTTCAGATGTCATATTGCAGTGATGCTTGTCTTTCTTTTCTTTTCTTTTTGAAAGAGGTTCTTTTTTTAAAAAATTGTTATTAACACAACAAATTGCCCCAGCCTACCTATACCTCCTCTACATTGCCTCTCCCCCTTCTACCTGTGTCTCCCTAACTGTGATTAACCCTACAGCATAGAGTTCACTCACACGTATACATCCATCAGGGGTGGGAGTCATGCGGCCCTCCAATTGTTGGTTGGCCACATCTCTCAGTATTCCTAATTACTGCCTGAACTGGCTAACTAGGGCTGCTGGAAGTTGTAGTCCAACAAGGCCTTGTGGAGCGACAGAGAATTTCCTTCTCTGATGTGGCTAGAGAAGACAGTCACAATACAGGTGGAATGGGGAGTAGGGACAGGGAAGCTTGCATGAACCGAACAATACTTAGAGCATTTGATTGATCTAGATTAGCTCTCAAACAGTTCCAAAGAACTGGATCATGCATTTAAATATTTTCTGTCTTTCTCCTCAGTGCTGATTTCTCCCTCGTAACATATTCCAGAAAACCTCTGTCCAGCACCCTGTATATGTTGTAGACAGAGACTTCCAGCTGTATAAGACAATGCATTTGCCCACCAAGGTTTCCCATAGAATCCATAACCTGGGTCCATTCCCAATATGCTGTTCTGGTGTCAGTTGTTCTAGTGGCAAGTTGTGTGTACACACACACGTACAGAGTGTTCCCTCTAATTCAAAGCTGATACGGTTTCTTGAGTATAATATGGTGGTGGTGGTGATTGGAATATTTCTCATCAGTATTTCCCCCATATTGAGATGTACTGAATTGTTGTGGAGGAATTACAGTTGCCCCTCCACATTCGCGAACTTGACATTCGCGGTTTCGGTTATTCGCGGTTTTGGGAGGGCCCCCCCGGGGCCCCCCCAAAACCGCGACACGGGGCCTCCAGAGGCCCCGTGAAAGACATAGAGGGAGCGGGGAGGCCCAGGGAGGCGTCCACGGGGCCCCCGGAGGCGCTCCGGAGGCCCCATGAAGGCCTGGGGAGGCGATCCTGGGGCCTCCGGAGACGCTCCGGAGGCCTCAGGAAGGCTTGAGGACGGGGTGGGGAGGGCTGGGGAGGCGATCCTGGGGCCTCCGGAGACGCTCCGGAGGCCCCAGGAAGGCCTGGGGACGGGGTGGGGAGGGCTGGGGAGGCGATCCTGGGGCCTCCGGAGACGCTCCGGAGGCCCCAGGAAGGCCTGGGGACGGGGTGGGGAGGGCTGGGGAGGCGATCCTGGGGCCTCCGGAGACACTCCGGAGGCCCCAGGAAGGCCTTGGGATGGGGTGGGGAGGGCTGGGGAGGCGATCCTGGGGCCTCCGGAGACGCTCCGGAGGCCCCAGGAAGGCCTGGGGACGGGGTGGGGAGGGCTGGGGAGGCGATCCTGGGGCCTCCGGAGACGCTCCGGAGGCCCCAGGAAGGCCTGGGGACGGGGTGGGGAGGGCTGGGGAGGCGATCCTGGGGCCTCCGGAGACACTCCGGAGGCCCCAGGAAGGCCTTGGGATGGGGTGGGGAGGGCTGGGGAGGCGATCCTGGGGCCTCCGGAGACGCTCCGGAGGCCCCAGGAAGACCTGGGGACGCGGTGGGGAGGACTGGGGAGGCGATCCTGGGGCCTCCGGAGACGCTCCGGAGGCCCCAGGAAGGCCTGGGGACGGGGTGGGGAGGGCTGGGGAGGCGATCCTGGGGCCTCCGGAGACGCTCCGGAGGCCCCAGGAAGGCCTGGGGATGGGGTGGGGAGGACTGGGGAGGCGATCCTGGGGCCTCCGGAGACGCTCCGGAGGCCCCAGAAAGGCCTGGGGACGGGGTGGGGAGGGCTGGGGAGGCGATCCTGGGGCCTCCGGAGACGCTCCGGAGGCCCCAGGAAGGCCTGGGGACGCGGTGGGGAGGGCTGGGGAGGCGATCCTGGGGCCTCCGGAGACGCTCCGGAGGCCCCAGGAAGGCCTGGGGACGGGGTGGGAAGGGCTGGGGAGGCGATCCTGGGGCCTCCGGAGCATCTCCGGAGGCCCCAGAAAGGCCTGGGGACGGGGTGGGGAGGGCTGGGGAGGCGATCCTGGGGCCTCCGGAGACGCTCCGGAGGCCCCAGGAAGGCCTGGGGACGCGGTGGGGAGGGCTGGGGAGGCGATCCTGGGGCCTCCGGAGCATCTCCGGAGGCCCCAGAAAGGCCTGGGGACGGGGTGGGGAGGGCTGGGGAGGCGATCCTGGGGCCTCCGGAGCATCTCCGGAGGCCCCAGAAAGGCCTGGGGACGGGGTGGGGAGGCGATCCTGGGGCCTCCGGAGACGCTCCGGAGGCCCCAGGAAGGCCTGGGGACGCGGTGGGGAGGGCTGGGGAGGCGATCCTGGGGCCTCCGGAGACGCTCCGGAGGCCCCAGAAAGGCCTGGGGACGGGGTGGGGAGGGCTGGGGAGGCGATCCTGGGGCCTCCGGAGACGCTCCGGGGGCCCCAGGAAGGCCTGGGGATGGGGTGGGGAGGGCTGGGGAGGCGATCCTGGGGCCTCCGGAGACGCTCCGGAGGCCCCAGGAAGGCCTGGGGACGGGGTGGGGAGGGCTGGGGAGGCGATCCTGGGGCCTCTGGAGCATCTCCGGAGGCCCCAGAAAGGCCTGGGGACGGGGTGGGGAGGCGATCCTGGGGCCTCCGGAGACGCTCCGGAGGCCCCAGGAAGGCCTGGGGACGGGGTGGGGAGGCGATCCTGGGGCCTCCGGAGACGCTCCGGAGGCCCCAGGAAGGCCTGGGGAGGACGGGAGGGAGGGCCGGGGAGACCTTCGCGGGGCCTAGGAAGGCCCCGCGAAGGCCTGGGGAGGGAGGGGGGAGGGGTGTCGTTATTCGCGGTTTTTTCACATTCGCGGGGGTCCGCGGAACGGAACCCCCGCGAATGTGAAGGGACGACTGTATTCTGCAAAAAATGACATATGGGTTTTTGTACAAAATCATTTTTATCATGGTGTTTTCTGCACAAAAAAGCCACATATATTTCTGTATTTTTCTGTTATTTCACAAAATAATTCCTCCATAACACTTTTGAATGTTCAAAAATTGGGGAAGACTGCACAGAGTTCTCGCTACTTCTTCCCTGTGGAGTTCCCTGACTGTTAGGAAGCCCATTTTCTGATCTGGAAAGAAATCATGAGCAAGAAATTGTGTGCAGCTTGATCTTTGTGCACCTGATCTGGAAAGAAATTAGCTAACACACATTGGAAACTGCTTAATGCAGTGTAGATGTTTAAATAGCTATTGCTTAAAAAAAAAACAATTTGTAAGCCGTTCTGATAGCCTTGTGGCTGAAGAGCGGGGTATAAATAACTAAATAAATAAATAAAAATCATTGGGAATATTCTTTCCATTCCTAATATACTGTGTGACTATGGTACAAAATTGCATGTTTTGTTATTTCCTGCCACGAAGGAGTAATAATTGGACAAGATCACAAGGATCCCCCAATCTGTATATTTCTAGCTTTGGTAATGTTCCGGTATGTTCAGGCTGTAGAATTTGCCCAGTGTCCAATATGCATGCAAGATGATGTTCAAATAGAGAAGACTCTCCTGTGACCTTTGCATTGCTTCTTTCTGACTGGGATAGACTTAATTTATCTGCCAGTTGAGTAGGAGTTATTTCAGCCTAAGCCATCCGTCTTACACAGTGTTTGTAGGCTGTATTCTCTTGGTCTCCATGAGCCAAACTGGCTGTGCTGCCTTTAACCCGTTATTAAGGTACTTTTCCCGCCATGTGTTGTTGGCTGTTATTAATGGATCGTGTTGAATCCTGCTGTGTCTGGCTTAGCAGGAAACAGAGAAGAAACCATCCCCACTTCACAGAGGGGCTTGGGGTTGCTCTTTGTTTGAGATGCTGACACAATAAGACTTTAACCCGAGTCAGATCAACAGTGCTTGCTTATGTGTGTGAGGGGAGGGGTACCTTCTTTACACAGTGGACAGGAACTGTATCTGTGATTAAGAAGAAAAGATAAGAGCAGCCCCACACTAATAGTCCGCCTTGTTCTGCATCCCAGTTGCAAAAGATTATGGCAAATGAAGCCACAGTGCCCACACCTGTAATACAAGGTGTCTGGAAGTTATCTCTGAAACTGAACATTTTGGGGACATGCTGTAGATAGTAGCTTTCTCTGTCTCTGAATAAAGAGGTCCCTTATAGACATTGTCACTGGTATGAATGGCTACACTCGCCTCCTTTCTCTTCTATAAATTAAAGGCCCTTCCTCTATCCCAACTGCCCTGGCCTTCCTCCATCCCAACCGTCCACTGGCCTGGCCTGGCCTTGGAGGGAGAGAAGAAGAGGCAGTGTCTGCTGGAATTAGCCCTCCCCCACTGCCATCCTGTTTTCCTTTTGTCTCATATCTTAATTAAATTGTAAGCCTAAGGGCAGGGAACTAGGGTTTTTTGGTTGATGGCTTATTTGTAAAGTACCATTTACAATCTCTCTCTCTCTCTCTCTGGCTTTTCTTCGCAAACAAAGATTCAGGAAGGACTCATCCCGTGCTTACTGCAAGCGCGCTGATGACTAAAAAGGCCAAACCTCTCCATTGATGCCCCCTTGTCATGGGAGAGAGGCTTGCGTACCCTAATGATGTTTTGAGCTATGCTGGCGGTGGCATAATAGCCAACGGTAGGGTCTCCCATGCCAGACAGGTCAAAACCGAAGGGTCTGACAAAGAGCGTCAAAGGGCAGGATGGGCTCTCTAGCCTTGTGGCAACCGTCCTAGGAGAAGGAAAACTCTAATCCCAAACCCGGGCAGATGGTGCTCGTCCAACCCTGTAAGGTCAACCATCTAAGAGAAGGAAACTCTAATCAAGCCTACGACCCGAGGACCTCACTGCTGCCGTCCATGCTTGCAAGGCCAGCAGATGAACCTTTGGTTTAAAGGGTGAGGCCAGTTCTGTGCACGCTGCGCTCCACCAGAAAAATCCATTGCACAGGCTTGAAGGACAAATGCAGTTCCAAAAAAGCCCTGTAGCGATAGGCGAGGGACGAAATGGCAGGTGTAAAGATGCACTGGAAGCCGCAGACCCAACCCTGCATGCAGGCGGTTCAGGACCATTTACAGTAGTAATAATATATATGGATATTACCTTTTTTAAAAGGCTTCTCAGGTAGTGGCCATTCCCAGATCTTGTAGCAGTGAGTTTTACTCCTTAATTATGTGTCATGTGAAGTAGTCCTTTTGTTTATCCTAAATCACTGTTATCCTAAATCACTGAATTAGGTGAGCCCCAATTCTAGTGTTCTGAGACTGGGAGAAAAAGGTCCCTACCTGCTTCTTCCTCTGTTTGCATAACAGTGTAGTAGTCCTTGGATCATGGGAAAGGGATATGTGACATGACTGCACACAGAACATTGGCTTCCATCTATTGCTGTCCTTCCCTAGATAGAAAACAAAGGGAGTTGTCTTGGAGTATTCTTGCAGAAATCCCACTGGATTTGCTTAGGAAAAGTCTGTGGAGGCAAAACGGCTCTTTAATGATGTCACAGTTCACTGCTCCAGTGGACAATGGCATTATCTGGACTTGGAGGCTTGCTCACCAAAACGAGAGAGGAAGTCAGAAGTATCTCTCTTGAAATCACAAATAAGAGAGAAAAATTAATAATGATGAGGCCATGATTGAGATCTAGGCTAGAGATGTGTTAATGAGAACTCTTTTGCTGAGCAGCACTGCTGCTGTGGGGAAAGATTGTTTATGGACCACAAGGCACTGTTCAGGCAGACCTGTTTGCTCAAGATGCCGTGCTGGTAGACAGTCTCAACTTGCCTTTATTGGTAGAACAATTAAGGCTGAGCTCTCCCTGGTGGAAAATCGCTGGCGTAGGCTAGCATTAATAATTCAAGGTAAAGCAGCTACTTTTCAATAGGGCAAAGACTGCCTTTTTCTACAGTGAAGTGGCTCTTTAACTGATATTTCCATACACCTTCCTTGAGCATATGCTGCAAAAGAGCTCAGAATGAGGGGGAGAAAGGGATGGAGAAAAGGGCAGTAGAGTCTCATTCTTGAAAATGAGAAACCATTCCCCCCTCCCCTCATTTGCAAGATCGTGGGATGGTTTTTGTTGGTCTCAATTGATTTTTTGCATTTGTGAGAGCAGTTTTTGCAAAAATTGTGTAGTTAAACTACCATCACTGCTGCTGCCTTATTGCAAATACTTTAATAGCATCCGATGGATTGTTAGCATCTGTTTGATCAGTCAGGCAAGTCCTTCTATGCTTGCTTTGTCTGTGTGCTTTGCTTTGCAGAGGAAAAAAAACCCACCCTGGTTTTGCATAGAGACATTGTGGGCAAATTGTGGAAGAACCAAAATGCTCATTGCTTCATTCTCACACTGGGGGTGAGAAATTTCACAGGGATTAACCAACAGGCTAACTTGAGTGTGGAGAATGCCTGTCTCATCAATAAGTTGTGGCTTGCAAGAAGAGAGTCTTAAATTCCAAGTTTTCTGCAGGTTTTCAGTATTGTGTTTGGATGGTTTGAAGGCTGTTTGTTCCAGGAGTGACCAACTGCAGGCTGAATGTCTCTGTGTTGGTCTCACCACCCACCAATTGTATCTTACCCCATAAAGCCCTCTCCCAGGCTATAAAAGAGAGTGAAGGGTCCTCAATACATTGATATGTCTTACTCTTTGTTATTGTATAGAATACATCCGAGTACATGCACTGTGTGTGTATGTGACTTCAAGTCTCTTGTTGACCCCATGAATTTCAGAGGATTTCCTTAAGCTAGTACTATCAGAGGTGGTTTTGCCAGTTTCTTCCTCTGAAATATAGCCTACAGCACCTGGTTTTCATGGGCGGTCTCCCACCCAAGTACTCAGAGCTGACCCTTCTTAGCTTCCCAGATCAGACAGAATCTGGTACTTCTAAGGTACCATATTTGGACCCTTACAGGAACTATAGAACCGTGGACTACTAAATGGCACTAACTTTGTGAAGAGAGCGATCATTTCTAGCTTCCTGATTGTGACCTGGCAAGTAGAGTGGTCCTTGATACTACAGAAAAGCAATATACTGTGAGAAAAGAAAGCAAATCAGGATTGTTCAAATCAGGATTGTTCAATCGTTTGCAGGAGATTGGCCAGAGTTTGTGGCTCCTAAGTGCCTAACAAAAGCAACAATAACCTTTCTTCTCCCTACTTCCATCCTACCACCAATTATTTAAACTGCTAAAATCTCTGATCTGTACTGATTAAGATGGAGATTTGCATTTGCATATGCACATTGCTTCAGTGTATGGAAGAGTGCCAAGAATAATTGATTGCCCCTTGAGAAACCCTTTTGGATCTCATGTTCCCTCCAAGCTTCTACTTTGCAGTTGGTGTCTTTGGCTGGTAGACCTTGTGGCTCTGGCAGTCATTTTTAAAAAACAATAGAAACCCTCTTCAGACATAAAGTGAACGCCTGGTTAAGTAAACATGTGAGGAAGGGGAATCATTTCTATCTCCTTGTATAATAGAAGGTAGGTTTCTGAAAACGTATATTAATAACTGTAAGTATATCTCTGTTAGATTTTTATTCTGCCTTTCTTGTATCGGTGTGGCTTCTATTTAAACAGAGGCGAAAGGGACAGGAAACATCCAATGAATCTGAGAGACAGAGACAGGCAGGTTTGTTAAAAGATTTTTTTTATCCCAATAGCCCAGCACTTTTGGGGCAAAAAATATTCTGTGGCCTTCTTCAAGGTGCAATTTGAAAGTCAACCTGTAAAGATTTTTAAGAAGTATCCCCAAAGCTTATGAGTAGTTGCCAGGTACAAGCTTTGGAGGGACTTTTTTTGAAGTCCCTGCAGGAAGATTAGCAAATTGTTTTCACCCTAAGAAGGACACATTGATATTTTCTTTCAAAAATACATTGGGCTATTTTGAGAAATAAAACAATTTTTTTTCACATCCTGAGACCCTTTGTTTTTAACCTCAAATTCTACTGAATTGGATCTAACCAGGCTAGAATTGTCTATTCTGTACAGCAGACTGCTATCAAGTTAACAATCCTTGAATTTTAAAAAAGAATCCTGGAAACTGAAGCTTGAAGCGAGTGCTAAGATTCTCTCTGTTTAAGGATGAGACCTTAGATCTATTCTCCCTCTTTCAACTCCCTGCAGGACCAAGGGATTGCTGAAATTAAGTTAGGAGTAGTATTGAGTTGAACCTTATGCTTAATTTTCAAAATATTCCAAATAATGTTGGGCCTCTGAAATGGGTTTGAATATGAATACTGTACACTCAGCCCTCTGTATCCATGGATCTGGCATCCACAGATTCCAACCTCCAGAGCTTGAAAATATTCCAAATAAATAAATACATTCCAAGAAGCAAACCTTGATTTTTCCATTTTAAATAAGGAATACCATTTTACTGTGCCATTGTATATAATGGGACTTGAGCATCCACACATTTTGGTATCTACCAGAGGTCCTGGAACCAAACTCCAGCAGAGACCAAGGGTCCCCTGTATTGCCAAGTACAAGGGAGAGGGCTTTTTCAGTGGTGGTAACAGACATGCAGGTTTTTTTTTTTTTTAACCAGCTAGTCTTGTAAGGATCTACCTTTCCTTCAGAAGACCTTTAAAGGCACATTTATTCTCAGTGTCTTCTAAAAAACATAAAGGATCACCTAATGGAAAGTCTTTTAGTGTGTCATTGAAGTTGACAATTTGTGTTTTGGTTTTAGGGTTTTGTCCTAAAGTTTGGCTTTTATTATTTACTAAGTTGCTAATAGGATTTTAATTGTGTATAATTTACATTTCATGAATTTTCATAGTTTTGGCCTTCAGAGAACATTTTTGCCCAAAAGGTGATCTATAAGCATCTTTAAATACATTAGCACATGCATACACATCAATAAATAACTGAAGGCTGGTCCCCACAGTGGGACATTTGGCATGCGTCCGGGCTATATCATATGAGTCTTCAGTTAAGGTTTCACATGATAGAAGGATCCATTTTAGATAAAGTTGGCTTAGAAACAACAGAAGTGGCAGGTTGGGGAGAAGGCTAAGCTAGACCTCTTCTCCTTGACTGACACTCAGCTCCTTTATTTCTTTATGTATGGGCATGAAAGAGAGCTTCCTCATGCATTCCCCACAGAATGTGCATGAGTTGCCCAGAGGTTGACACAGCTCAGTGAGCAGTAGGCCGTAGGCCATCATAGGTGGCTTCAGTCATGAGCTGGGGCACTGGGGCACTTGGCAATGCCACTAGCAGCCCTGTTGTGTTTTGCTGAAGGATTACCTTTCAGAGAGATCATTTTTAAACAGCCTGAGAGCTTAAGCCTCTTGTATGAGCGTCAGGAGGCTGCCTGGCCCAGCTAAGCTCAAGGACCTGCTGCTATTAATGAGGAAGTAAAAATTAGCAAGGCACCATGGTTCCCTGGCCAAGCTCTAGTCTTATTTAGATACAAACCCATTAACGAATCTTCCTTGCCCTTTCAGTTTGGGGTGGGCGAAGATTAGCTGGATTAAAGTGCAGGGGCAGAAGAGGTTGTTTAATGCACAAAATGCATTCAGGGGAGGTCTTCTTTATCCCATTTTTACAACCTGCACAATATCTGGTACCTAAGATAAGGGATGCAGAAACAGCTGTATCACTTATGATCTTCAACTACATAAGAACAATCTCTCCCCCTCCCCAGTTTGTCTAGACATCAGCTGCAGTGAACAGGGTTAGCTAAGGTAGCTGTTGTATAGAGAGCTGAATTGTGTTAGTGTGACAAAGGCAGTTGTCTCTGAATAACAAGAGAGAGTGGAAAATTACCTCTGATTCAGGTTGCTTGCTGTGTTGTTGAGCAAAGAGGACAGTGCCTCACTCAACCCCTGATGCAGTTGTCTCCACCAGCAGGAGATAAACTGCAGTCCAGTAATTACTGTCTTTGGTTTTGTTAACAAAACAATTGAGCAGATGGCAAGTGCTGGGCCTGTTCTGGTCCAAGAATTGTTCAGAGGTGATCAAGAGTTACTTTTAGACATGGCAAAATGCCCCCCCCCAGATGGGCATAATCCTTGAGATTTTTGAGTGCTTCTTTTTGTGATGGGTGCAAAAAGTCACAGTGAATGCTGAGATAGTAGTGTACAGTTGGCTGTTGGCCATTTCCTCTGCTATTCTCAGAGTAAAAATGATGTACCTGCTCAATTGGGGAAGTTGCTTTAATGGCTTAAAACTTGCAAGGCATAGCTAAACTGCATATATAGGCCCGTGCTTCTGATACAAAATGTTCTGTTGAGCATCTGCTTTTTGGTTCACATGTTCTGTTGAACATCTGATACAAAATGTAGGCCTGTGACTCTACCATTGTCACTTTTCTTCTCCTGTATGATTTTTGAAACACCTTTTGCCTGATGAAGAGGCCAGTGGAGCTTCAAAAAGCTTGCATGATATATATTGTGCATTTCAGTTGGCCAATAAAGGTATCACTCTTTTATGGATTTTGGATTCCATTGTATTTTGCTGCATGGCCAACAGAGCTATGCCTGATTATGCTTTAAATTAATTTTTTCCCCTGGTTTCCCTTATTTGTGGTATGATTTGGCAGAAAATTTCAGTGGTACAGTTTGGGGTGCAGCCCAAAACCAGTCTTGGGGTCACAGACCATTTGTTGCTTGCTCTGAATAATTTGTTTTTGTGTGTTTTGTGTGTTAAACTACACTGGGCAGTTTACAACGCTTAAACTATAAAATCAATAAAAAACAAAACAATGTTAAGTAGGCAATAAGACACAAAAACTAGCAGTAGTAAAAACAGAGACAGGTGCATCTGATAAAAGTGATCTAGTAAACCACGGGGTGCAGCCACTACAAGCTATTCAGCCTTGGCTGGATAACAGAAAGCAAGGATAGAAGGGGCCCATAGACTTCCCAGTGTATTGTGTTTCCTGACACAGGTGCAGACACGGAGGGGGGTCCAACCCTCATCAAAAGGCTTTGTAGTGGTTTACACTGTATTTATTAACAGTGGAGTCCTATACATTTTTACTCAGAACAAAGCCCTACTGTATGCAAGCTTATTCCCAGGTAAGTTTACATAGAACTGTAACCTAGATCTGTACTGTGATTATGTGTACAGCTGGAAATAATAAATGACTTTCTGCTTGACCCAGTTTATCTTAGAGAGAGAACTTTTATAGGGTTATGCTAGATCTCACTTATAATGGGAATGAACACCTACCAATAATTCCTGGTGGTCATGATCACATTAGAAATAGTTCCAACAGCTTGAGGAGGATTCATGTTAAGCTTGGCCTTTAAGTAAACAACCATACTGCTAGTTAAATGTACGAAAGATTGTTTGTAACATGTGAGGTTAAATTACCGGGGCATGTTGATTGTGTATGATTGCAAGCTCTTGGTGGGGTGAGAATTGAGGAATAAAAGCCAGTCCCAGTGTCATTGCTAGGATATTTATCCCAGAAGTTGCAAGATGGCATCAAAACTGGGAGGAGAGCTGGTACTTTACAAATTCAGTATTATAGGCCTGTTTGAAGTTTATCTGTACAGGCACAGAGGAAGCAGGGCAGTCATACACTTTAATGGGCCTGGTTAAAAACAGAAAGGGATCTCTAAGGCAGAATTATAGCTGTTTAAGGCCCAATACCTGTCACTTTCTTGCCACCTATCAACAACTAAAGGCAGATTCAGGATGAGATTTAAGGTCTACCAAAAACAAATGAAACCAGCTCAGTGCAACCAGTTGAGGGGCAACTAGTATAAGGCTTATAGGATGTTCATCATAGAGATACAAGAGTGAAAGATGGAATTGTGTTGTGGTGCCACCCCACATAAGATAGCCATCAATGTAGTACAGTTGAGTATCCCTTATCCAAAATGCTTGAGAGCAGAAGTATTTTGGATTTTGGAATATTTGAGATAATCTTAAACATGGGACCCAAGTCTAAACATTAAATTCATGTATGTTTCATATACACCTTATACACATAGCCTGAAGGTATATACACAATATTTTTAATAATTTTGTGCATGAAACAAAATTTGCATACATTCAGTTTCAGAAAGCAAAGGTGTCACTTTTTCAGCCATCCATTTCGATTTGGGTGTATTTTGGATTTCCAGATAAGGGATACTCAACCTGTATTGGAAATTTGTTCCTACGATTTGCTGTAGCTTTGCCTTAGTTTTATGACCCAAAGGCAAATGTTTGGTCTAGAGCAAAGCAGTGCAGAGCAGTTTTTGGCTGGGAGGTGCTGAACCCTTCATCCCCTTTGTTGGTGGCCTGTGTGAAACTGGAATCAGAACAGTTTTTCTTCATGGTCTTTGTGAAATCACACACATGGGTTTTGGCACCAGCATAGAATTCCCCCTCCAGAACATTATAGAGTTGATGGCCTCTGATGTTTGGTAGGAACCTCATCTCTCAATGTCTTGGGACTTTGGTCTCTTTCAAGATGTCCAAAGATTTTCTTGGGAGTAGAAGGGACTTCTCAGTTGGTAGTTGAAGGTGGAGAGACATGAGGTGTCTGTGTGGGAACACAGGTCCCATCTAATACTGCAGTTGAAACGAGCAAAGTGGAAGTGACTGGGACCATGTGTGGAACTGAGGAGGTCTCAGAAAGTATACTGAACGATAGCCATAAGAAAGGATTGTTACTGTGAGGTAACTGCTCTGCTGAAGGAGAAGGTGTTAGTGCAGTGGATGAAAAGGAACTGAAGAGATTTAGTTAAGACATGCACATTGGGGAACAAGGAATGGGGTTCCCACTAAAGACCATTCAGCTCTAGAATATTCCTAATGGGTTCTGCATAGACACCAAAAACCATGTATTTGAATTCATAGATGACTATTTGAAGAGCCACACTTACTGGTAAGCAACCTGTTTTTCTGAATGGTCGAGTTTCAATTAGAGTTTACAAGATACCACATTTTGTTTCTTAGCAGTGGGGTTCTGTAGAATCACAGGTACCAGATTGATCCGATTTCTGGAACTGTTGTTAAGATTTTGAGGTTGTTTTTCAATCAGAGGCTTCCAGAAAGATTCTGTGAACACCTTTTTGTTTGTTTGTTTAAAGCATTGTAATTTGTTTTATTTA
Source organism: Gambelia wislizenii (assembly GCA_030847615.1). Classification (NCBI taxonomy): domain Eukaryota; kingdom Metazoa; phylum Chordata; class Lepidosauria; order Squamata; family Crotaphytidae; genus Gambelia; species Gambelia wislizenii. Next base: position 41,805,424 of record JAUMIR010000007.1, read on the forward strand.
TACTTGCTACAAAAATGCTTGTTGTTCGTTGTTATTTCAATTTAACTGGCAAATACTACAACTGTGGTGCCTAATTCAGAAAGCCACCATTTTGAATAGAAACAACTGTCCCTGGAAACACAATTATTCAGGTGGAATGATACGGTGGCTTTTCGTCCTTCATTACCAGTGAACAGTGATACCATCTGAAAAGATTGACAGAAACCACCACAGCCTCTGCATCTTCTATTGCAAAATGTAAGACTCTCTTTTTTCTGTCTTGGCTTCTATGGGCAATCTTTCTTTCTTTGTGCATGCATATGCTGAGAGGCTACATTAGCAAATATTTAGAAGGAAAGAGAAGAGCTGCACTTAGCGGTTTTCCCTGGGGAAGGGGATGGGACACAAAATTAGCTTCAAGCAAGAGATTAATGGCTGCTATTTAAACAAGCAGGGATGAGAGAAGGTTGGGTTGTGTAGAGAACAGGGAATCTAGAAACTGCTGTTTATTAATTTTCAGTGAGATCAGTCCTAATTCTGTAAGTTAAAACATAAGCTAGTACCTGGACAGTTTCACAGTCATGTTCTTACACTGTCCAACCTGAGATGCTTTGGTTTGGAAAATATGTGTCTGTCTTGCTGACGGCTAATTTGGATAGAGGCTAGGAGAGGTGGCTGTGGTTAGCTCCTATGTCCTGATCGGCCTCCCTTTCCTTAGTGGAGAAAGACTACTCTGTCAGTGTCTTCTGGACAGTCCTCAGGTTTGGCACTTGCGCTGGCATTTCATTTGCTGGTTTGTGATGGCTACTTGACATGCCAGTCCAACCTGGCAGTTGGATTCCTAGATTGGAAGCCAGAGTCTCTGCCTGTACTGCCAAACCTCTTGGTGAGATTCAAGGCACCGCCATGGCTATATCTGCCTTCTTTTCTCTTCGTCATCCCCACCTCTGCTCCCTGATAGCCTTTTTAGTGAAGAAGGCAAGGGCAGAACTTGGGACTTCCTCCATGCAAAGTGTGTTTTCTAGCGCTGAGCTCACATTCTCTGACAATGGCTGCAGAGGAAGAGCTCCAGCTCATTGCGCCAAATGAACCACATGCTACCACAGCACCCTGAACATACCCATCTGGTCTGATTTTGGAAGCTAATCAGAGTTAGGACTGGGATGGGTAAGCCTGGTAAAGCAGGGGAGTACTTGGATGGCGGACCACCAGAGGGTGCCAGGGAGTTTCAGGTTGTTCGGGAGGAAGAATTGTATCAGAAACCATGGAGAGTCATTGCTGCCTGTTAGACCTGACAGTGCTAGCCTAGATTGACTAATGGTTGGACTCAGTATAAGAAAGCTTTGTTGTGGTTTCTTTGCATCACACGTTTGGGATCTGCTTGTGTGCAGAGCAGCTCATTGAAACTTTCTAGACAGTTATTTTGGCAGTAGCATCTTCCCAGAGAACCTTAGCTGAGTCCTGCTCTCTTTCTTCGCTGTCAAATCCAGGGCTTTTCCTACCTTCCCTTCGTCTTATGACTTCTGCTGACAACCATTTCCATCCAGAGACTTGTGGCCTCTTGGGCTCTGTTTTTTTTTTTTAATGTATTGATTACCCCAGAAAGTATCCTTCTCCAGTGATCATGACACATGCCTGCTTTCCTTAGGCAAGACTTATAACATGCAAATGTGCAAAAACTGTTGAAGTTTCAATGTGTAGGCATGTCTAAATAGAACAGGAGGGCTCAAGTGACTCTTCAGGAACGAGCTAATCAAACAGTCCGAAGCACATTGTCCATGGTGGTTCCGTTGTGACTCAGAAAGTTCAGAAAGTGATCCTCCTTCTTTTTAACTGATCCAACATGGGTGGGAAAGGAGCCCTTTCTCTTCTTTCTGCCTCCAACAGAGATATTTCTTAAGAATGAAATCTATGCATCAGGTCATTCCAGTAGAAGCTGTTACTAAGTCCAGCACTGTTCTGTTCATAGCAGGAGGAAACATTACTACCGGGAAAGAGTCTCAGAAAACGATCAGCGGTATAGAGCCTTCAAATAGTGCCGTTTTTGTGGCATGCGATCCATGGGCATGTTGACTCAAAAACATTTTGATACTTGGAGGTGGACTATCCAGATCATACAAATGCACACAGAAACATGCACACTTGACACTGATGGTCATTGTGACACAATGCAGCTGTAGTGTGTTCCTACATACATTTCCTTGGAGTGCATTGGACCAGTCAGCTATCTCACAACCACCACCACCACGAGACTCCTGGTGTACACTCTGCAGGGAAGATAGATGTGACTGAGCAGGAGAAGTTATAGGTGCCTCATCTTATTGAGCTCCAGATTTTTAAAAGTAAACGTGTGTGAGGAGAGCCATCCAAACAGTGTTTTGTGCAAGGCCTTTGCATGATTCCAAAGAGCTGTACCTCTGCAGTGTCACAGCTCCATAATTGAATAGTTTTGTACCTGATTCTTTTCCCTTCCTGTTTGTTTAGCCACTTACTTATTGCCTTGCACAGCAGTCTGTGTGATGATTGGGCTGACCGGTGAGTTGAGCGATGCCATATTCCTTCAGTGACTGTTGGGCTGTCAGGGTCTGCACAAGGCCTTTTTCATGCCACACAACAGCTGAGTCGCTTCAAACGGCAGAAGCCATCCATTTCCCAGGAGATGCTTCCCTAATGGACGGCTGATTTTATGAATTGGGAAATTGAATCTCTAATGAATTAATAAGAGTAGCAAAGCTTGGACAAATGTGATTGGAAGAGGAATGGGGAAGGCCTGCCAAGTGGCCTTATGGGAGCTTAAATGCCTTAAATGACAGGGAGTTTGTCGCAAATGGATGGGTTCAGTGGACAGATCAGACAGGGCTCACTTTCAAGCTGCTGTCAGTATGCAGGGCACATGCTGCTCCTTAGGGGAGAATCCTGCTTACCAATATATGTTCCTCTTTCCTATAAGTTCTTGAAGTGATGTTGAAGGTGGGGTGGGAGGCTGCCAAAGAAGAATCTCTTCTATGTGGTAATCTCAACAATCACCATTACTTGCATTTCTGATATTATAATAAGGAGCGTTACTTATTTATATATTTGCTTGCTTGATATGCAGCCTTTCTCCCACGGCTGAAAGGCAAAGTGGCTTCCAACATAATTTACAAAAATTACACACAACCCCCTCCCCCCAGCAATCAATTGTACATACTAAATCCAAATTAAACTGATCCTATTTACAGAATACAAATTAAGTTTAAACTGTTTTAACTTCCTCACTAATAAAAATCCTAAATTCCTAAATTAAATTTGTCTGTACTAGGCAAGCAATTACTGAATGATTGTCTGAACAGAAAGGTCATCATCATCATAATATTGGGGTGGTGGGGACTAAGTGACATTTTCCTGAAAGCTGTGGTTGTTATTCTTACTTTGTCATTTAGTATTCTTGACCATTTGTGTTTGGAACTATCCAGGTACTAGGGATAGGAGGAATATTCAAAAGTATTTGAAAAATGGTTGAAAAACATGTTTCTTGAGTGTTTAGTAGCCCTGGCAAGAGGAATCCAGGACTGATTTGCAGTTTGGGTTTATTCTATGCAAAATTTGCATGTGTCAGGTAGGCCTGATCTCTGTGTATACTTGCACACACCACATACACACACCTTAGAAGCCAGGTTACCTTTCTGATCCACTCAGGCAATCTCCTCCTGAAAAACCCTCAATCTGGATCCTTCTAGACACACTCCCAGGTATGCCTTTAGCCTAGAAATCCCAGAAATGTCTTCCTTGCCACCACCACCTCTTGATTTTAAGAGACCCCCTTTTTACGTGTGGTTCAAGAGGAAACTACAGGGAATCTAGGGCTCTTCCAGCCCTGGCTGAGATTTTTCTTAACTGTTTTTTGGTAAAATTGCAGGCATGTGAAGCTATTTGCTTTTGTAGTTTCTCATGCAGAAAGTGTTTTCTGTGCAAAACAAATTGGTGAATTTTGTGCAAACTAAGCCCCAAACTGTGAATAATCTCTGGAACTAGCACAGTTTTTGAAGACTTTCTTTCATGAAGATAATTGTTAAAATTACTCATTGCTTCCTTCAGGAAGAAAATTACCAAATAATTACATCCCTGCTTGGAACCTTTTTGGCACTATTTGTGGATTGGTAAGCAGGTGAGCAAGTAGCACCTGTCAAGACTGGGACAACTTAGGCTGGAATCTGTACCTTCCTAGTTGGAATACCAGGTTTGCATGCAGATTGCCCCAAGTTTAACCACAATATTTCCAATCTCCTTGGCTACTAGGACAGACTCTTTTCTGCTTAAGACAGGTAGAATCACTACCCCTGAATATGTTACTTTGTCTGCTCTTGATGGTTGAGGCTTTGACAATGGTCTGGCTTCTGGAGCTATAAGCCCTCCCTGGTCTTAACTCCTCAGTGTTAGATCACTCAGATATCCCTGCTTAGTTATGGCATCATATTGGGCTGGGAGAACAAAAAGTCTGGCCTAAGGTAAGGCCTATTCACTGTCTACATTTAGCTTTGCGGACCCCACCTCCCCTGCCTTTATCCTTTAGCAATTTTATCTCTGTCCTTCTTTCAAGATATTGAAACATTCTTCTAAGTAAAGACCAAGCTCAACTTCACGAACCAGTCAAAAACAGCTGATACCTGTCTAGCTTCTCCCCCTAGTACAAGTGTAAGCTACGGTACATCTAGCCCTCCAAATGTTGGATGTTGCAGATGTTGCAGCTTCCAGAATTCTTCACCATTGGCTCTGGTGGCTAAGATTGATGGGAAATGCAGTTGAACAACAGCATCTGGAGGGCTCTGCTTTCTTACCTCTGGTCTAGTAGGCCAGCAAGTATTTCACACTTGCTACCACCACCATTCCCAGCCAATGAAGGGAATAAGCAGAGAAAATATAGAACATGAAAAAATTGGTTGACAGCTCTACCGTCACAAAAATGACAGTACTACTGGGACCCAAAATCAAACGCCCAGAATCCATCAGTCAGACCCACTTGCAGCACAGCCAGCAAACTACTCCTAGTAGCTTTCTCTCTGGAATCATGAGCCATAGCTCCATTGAGTCATGCCCTTTCAGGTCTCCCAGGTTCATCTCTGAAGCCAATGTAGCTGCACCGTCAGCCCAGTTTGTCAACCTGTCACCATTTAATACTGGCTTTCAAACCAGTCACTGATGTTTTTAAAGGTTGGATCAGTGGTGCTGACAGGAATGGCTTATTTATAGGAGCAAACTGGCCATTGTAGCTCTAGGTTCTCTGAGAAGGTAAATCAAGTGTAAAGGAGGCAGAGTTCTTCTTGTCAGCACTTGGAAGAAAAAAAAAGTTTGAATTTCAAATGCCACATCCCTACTCTATTATTAAAATCTAATAATTTTTGCTCCCAAATGCCCCCAGACACTCTCCAGGGAGCATTTCTGCTATGTTTTAGGCTCTTGTGGGCCATTATAGGATCAGGAAAGGTCTTTTTTTAACAATAGGAAGTGAGGAGGTCACTTGCTATTTACTATTTATTAGGCAAGGTAAATAGCTGCCTCCAGAATCTCTTACGGAGCATGCATGAGCAAAACAGCAAAAAAGTGTCTAAGCCTGCCTCAGCACCTAGTCCTAGCATGATAAAGCAGCTCAGGTCTATTGGTTTGGCCACCAAAATGGAAATCATAAGAAAAATAGAGCTTCTTGGGAGGGAGGGGAAATAACCCCTGGATGCATTTTGGAAGAAGCTTTCAAGTGGTTTCTAGAACATTCAAAATGATTTCGTTTATTCATGTAAGGCTTGCCTGCCCTGGTTGTTATATTTCACACATGAATGTTGTTAATTGTGGATAAAAACTTTTCTGAAACATGTTGACCTGCTCTTCTTTTTTGTGGTCGAAGACCCAATCCTTATTCTTTCCTTGTTATTTCTAGCTCTGGTCCCAAATTTCTGTCAAAGAAGTCATACTCAGGAAAATTTTGACTTCATTCGCTGATACAGACTTGTATACTTACTTGGAAGCAAGCCCCATTGAACTCAGTAGGCCTTAAGTTTTGAGTAATTACGTGTACTGCTACACTGCAGAATGTTTTAAATCTTTCCTAATCCTTGTACCTCTGGATTCTGTAGGGTCAGGGTCAGGGTCAGGGAGTGTTATTATCCCTGAAGTTTGGTTGCATGGAGAACTGTATCCCATTTTGATTACTGCTAGTGAGTTTCTTGTATTATATAGCAAAGGTGAAATTTGAACTAGGAAACTTTCTGATTTGTAGCTTAGAGCCTTACCACACTCTGAATAAAAGTGACAAAGCAGTCTTTCCTGCTGTGTTATCACATGAGGTCGGTGTTCTTTCGTTCTGGTCCCGTGGGGGCCCAAGGTAAAATCATGCCTTTTTGCTAACCAGAAAAATCTGATTGCAAAAAGATGAGGTTTTACCTCAAGTCCCCCATGGGACCAAAGCAAAAGAACACCAGTAGAATGTCATGCAGTAGTAATACAGCAGGAAAGACGGGACATTCCTGTTCCTTTGCCACTTTTCTTTGGAGTGTGGTGAGGCACTCCATCCCCGATCCATTATTCTGTTCAGTGATAACTGTCCAATAATATACATTTGCACTGATGGAGGCTCAGACATCAGTTGACCTTGAGTAGCTGTGTTTCTTTGAGAGAGGCTGTTTGCTGTTCCTTTAGTGTGGATTCCAAGTGAGGTTAGAAGGGATGCAGTGTGCATGTGCTTGCATTGTTCTTGGTAAGCAAAGATGCTGCTTGTATTTTACAGAGATGATGATTGCCTTTTTTGTCTTGTTTTTTTTTTTTAAAAAAAAAATGCCTATCTGCGAATGGATAGGTTTCTTTTTTAAACAAATAGCTCTGTGGCCTGATTATGGCCCTGAAAGAAAGCAGCCAATTCTGCAGTGCTGGACCACTCACTGATTTAACAAATTAAGCATTTGCAGCAGTAGGGAACTGAGAAATGCGTTAGCTATGCTGGACCGAGCAGTTGTTCTATTAAGGTGATTGTTTTCCCTCCAACTAATGGCTGCAATTTGGAAATCGCACACATTAGGTCAAACCTCTTGAAATCCTTCTTTGACCTGGACTTGTTAGGCCAGGATGCTTCGGCAAGCTTGTCCATGGAAGGGAGCCAGAATCCAATTATATCTTCCCTAATGGCTCATTACTTATCACGGAAGACCTCAGCAGTCACACAGTCCAGAGTCTGGGAGACAGTACGTTGTTGGCTATGAAGGGACACTTAGAATCTGGGGCAAATATTCCCAGCTGGAAAGATGCAGAGGGAGAAGGTGTAGGTCTCTTTTTGGAGGGCTTGCGTAGGGCATTGCTCAGTTGGAAAGTGTCCTCTCTCTGGAAGACTGTCCAGTCCAGGTCTGGTTTAGTGGTAAAGAAAGAAGTACCTGGGTGTTGAATTTGTCCACCAACAACACTCACACTGCAGACTAAGCAGGCAGACAGCTCTGTCTTCCTGATAGAGCCTTCCTCTCTAGGGTGAGGAGTATTCTTCCCATTGAATTGTAGTGATTCTTTCTAAATTTGCAACTCTTGTTGTGTGCCTCAAGTCATTTCTGACTCATGGCAACCCATTGGCTATTGCCTTCCTCTGAGGCTATGACTTGCCCAAGGTCACCAGGTTGGTTTCTGTGGTCTTCGGGGTCCTAGTCCAACACCCAAACTACTATACCATGCTGGCTCTAGGCCAGAGATACGTGTACCCTGTAATATAAGACAGATTCATTCCTTTGTTTAGTGTCTTCCTGATCTGAAATAGCATAATTGACCATCAGTGAAACCAAGCAATTGCATGGAAATAATACCAAAAGAAGAGGGAATTTAATAACAATAAGCAAGGGGCCTGTGAATGAAACCTCTGGGATGTTTGAAAATTTGGTCTGCTGTCTCTGGTTGACTGTTTCTGGAATGAAACTGAGCTTCAGGCTTGAAGGGTCACAGCCACTGAATTTCAGTTTTAAAAAAACACTCCTTTTAGCTTTGTCATGGTTGGGCCGCTCATTGTCCCATAGCAGAAAACTCATACCTGGAGATGGGCTTTGCACAGTGTAAAAGAGTGGGTGGCAGGAAGATAAATAGAAGGAAGAAGCCAGGTCTCTTCGGTCCTTGCCTATTTAGATCTTGCCGCACTAAATCTAATAAACCTTTCACATTCTGCTATTCCATTTGGTCCTGCCATTCTCTGTGGGAGTGAATTATGTTAAACTAATATGGATGAGTGAAATTAGATTACACAGAAGTAAAGCAGAATGGAAGGACAGTCGGCACATTATTGGGACTGGGAAGGAGAGAAGTCACCTCCAGTGGATGTACAAGAGTGGAAAAATATTTCCAAAGGGAGGTTGCTGGAAAGCGTGGAGTTTGGAAGCCAGTTGCCTGTTAACATTAAGGAACTAACTGAGGCTTTGGCTTTCCTAATAATTTTTCCTGACTGGATGCAAATTTGGGGTCATGTGTAGAAAGTTAGAAATGTTATGACCTATGCTTCCAGGAGTCCCCAATCATTCTCATCTACAGTCCAAATCTACACAGCAAACAACCCGTGTTCTTGTTAGGCACCTGATACTTCCTACACACACACACACACATAAATATGATGCCATGCAACTGATGCTACTAGTCTCAACCACTACACAGCTGATGCCTCCATTGGTAACTCTAATAACTAGAAATAGATAAAGGGCTGGTATTATCGCTGTAGGATGTACACACAAGTGCCTCTGAGCACATGTGAAGCGCCTCCATCACCAAACCTGTATGGCTCTGTTGGGCTCTTAAGAAAATTGAATCAGACAGAAGACGTTAGAGAGTTATGGTGTGCCATACATCCACCTTAGATTTGCGAGTCCATTGGGCGTGGTGAGAACATAGTGTATTTTTGCCGGTGATTTTGCCATAAGGTGCCCTGGTCCCATGGGGTAGGGAGGGAGCAGGCCTAATGTATATTTCAAAGTAGTTGCACGCATACAGAGGCACAGTGCAGTAAATACGAGCTTCGTAATTTCTAAGACAGGATGTGGTCTAACTTTCCTTTTGTCTGCAGATCTGGACAAATCCATACTAGTGGTTGTGGTAAACACACATATGTATATGGACACTATATCAAAGCCTTCTCTGTTGTTTACTGTTAGCATGGCCCAAAATGCCAGAATTTAACCTAAAATGGAAGTCTTGTACAGGGCCAAAGTGCAGTCTGGCAAGATGCTTGAGAATACCTTTATCTTTTGTTAAGCATGAACATTGTAATCTTGTAGCACTTCTCTCTGATCTCTCTCTTTCTTTTTCTTTTTCTTTTTTTTTTGCAGTTGCTCTCCAGGTGAACATTGCTCCAAATAAGGTGGAGGTGCCTGTGGGAGAGTCGAAATTCTTCTTATGTCAAGGTGAGTAATAAATAGCTTCCCACTTTGATCATTATAGACCACTAATGTAAAACATTGTAGACGATGTTCAGCTCAGAGAGCCAGAATCCTATTCTAGTGGCAGAGGCCAATGCGGGCTTCCAGCGACGCCATCAGTCAGTTCATAGAATAGGTTGTTTATCACATTTCATGTCACCGGTTGACCAGAGGAGATATGCTTATAGTCTTGCTATGTAAAGGCAAATTTCAAAAGCCAAGCAAGAAAACCTTTCAGTGAGCATAGATGGAATTACAGGTTGAGTCTCCCTTATCTGAAATGTTTAGGAACAGAGGTATTTGGGATTTTGGTATACTTGCATATACATAATGAGTTATTTTGGAGATGGACCTAGGTCTAAATACAAAATTCATGTATGTTTTATATAGACCTTATACACATAGCTGGAACATAATTTTATGCACAATATTTTTAAATAATTTTGTCCATGGAACAAAGTTTGTGTACGTTGAACCACCAGAAAGCAAAAGTATCACTATCTCAGCCACCTATATGGACTTTTGGGATTTTGGAGTATTTTGGATTTCGGAATTCCAGATAAGGAAGACTCAACCTGTATAAGGCTTCCTGTGTGGTGGACAAAAAGAGGGATATGCTGATACCAAAAAGCCCCCATTTATCTGAAGGATTAGGGAGTGCAGCAGTGTCAGAAACCCAAATTGGTGAAAAAGAACCCTTGTCAGGAACATGATGGAATTACGGCTCGCTCGGGACTGCCTGCACGTGCCCACCTGTGCATTGCTTGCAAAGTCTCTCAAAGTCTTCTCAGCTCACTTTGCAAGCAATGTGTGTGTGTGTGTGTGTGTGGTCAGTCCCAAGCAAGCCTCCATAGGCAAGAACTGTCAAAAGAGTGGATTCCTTGTCAATGAATGGAACTTGTTCTTAATTTGCAAGCACTGAAAGAGTGAGTTGTCAGATAAGCTGTCAAAAGGCGGGGGCTTCTTATACATTTGGTGTACCCAAAAGTTTTAGAAAATATTTTCATTGCACTACATACTTTAATGCCCTCCTTTGAGATCTGGTGTGTTTTAAGTCCCAGTGCCCACCCATTGAAAGACCAGTGCAAGAGCCGCAACCATTCCTTCAGGGATTCTAGAAGTGTTGCCTCTCCCTCTGTCATGCCAGCACACACACCCTTATCTTCTCAGTGACCTTCTCTCAGCATTCTTAATGCTTTCCTAATTCTGTTTGGAAACTATGTTTCTGATAGGTACTATACAAAAGTAAATGAGTGTGTGACAATGCCCCAGACTACTGGCGTGCACCATCAACTCCCTGTGTGCATCACACTCTGCTTGTAGCACACCCCACTTTCCAACCTTCAGTTGTGACACTTTGCCATGAAGTGAAAGAAAAAGTAATGATAACAGTGGTGAAACCTGAAAACAGCAATTCTCTGGTGCTCCCTGCCCCCCGCCCCATTCAGATCCAAGATGGTTATCTGAACAGATTCTGTGGAAGAAGGAACACCATGCTTTTAAGCCTGAAAGTTTTTGATTTTTATTTTTAGTGACCGGTGATGCCAAATCCAAAGAGATCTCCTGGTTTGCCCCCAATGGCGAGAAGCTGACAACGAACCAGCAGCACATCTCAGTGGTGCGGTCGGAAGATTCATCCACACTCACCATATATAATGTCAACATAGATGATGCCGGCATCTACAAGTGTGTTGTCTCCAGTGAGGAAGGGGATGTGGAGGCCACATTGAATGTGAAGATCTTCCGTAAGATATCAGCTTTGTTCACTTTAAAGGGGTTGGTCTGGAGAAGAGGGAATTTGACAAGTCAGTCAGGAATTGCTCTTGTTCTAGTTGTCTCTTGTTCTCTTTCACTCTCTTTCTCTCTGTGAAAAATTCTACTCATTGGGAAGCCATGAGAGAGAATGCTGATTCCAGAGAGGATATTCCAAACTCTGCCTCTTCCAACAAACTAGTCTTGGAATTGGCATTTTGATCAAGAAACCATGGAACTCTATTTATGCATCCCACTTCTGCTGTTTTTTGTCATTGTTGCTGAATTTGAGGCCTTAGAAGGAGAGAGTTATTCTGACTTGCCGGCAGAGGGCAATTACAGCTGTGGATTTTGACTTGCCCCAGAGGCTGGTATGTCAGCCTCTCAACCTCTAAGCTCTGCTATTGCATGGATTATATTTGAGGAGTCTAGAACTAGCATAAGAGGGTTCATTGTTTATGCCTCATTCCATATCTTGTTGACGAAGGAGTAATGGCCACTGCGGTTACTCCAGAGCCCTCAGTTGCTGAACTTGCTGTAGGTTTCTATTTTTCTAAGTAGTTCATCCTCTTGTTTTATTACTGCTCAGCTGAGTAGTATGATTTTACCTTGGGGATGACAGCAGGATGTAAGTATTTTCAATCAGTCAATAAGCTGAGATCCCAGAGCCCGATCTGTTCATGCCCAACTGGTAATAAGCAAGTGACCCCACCTGGGGTTTTGTTCTCTCCTGGCAATGGATGGTTGTCTCGCTTGCATGCTCTTTCTTGAGCTGTTTGCCCTCTGGTCTCTGCTCAGGGCATGCTGAAATCCAGACTGTATCGATTGGTTTGTGCAGAAGCCCTCTGTCTGCTTAGTATGTGCCACACTACCTTAGTTTGGTGTATGAAGTCTGGCAGTGATTGTGATTAACTCTCCTCTCTTTTCCCCTGCATCTGTTTTCCAGAGAAGCTGACCTTCAAGAATGCCCCTAGCCCGCAGGAGTTCAAAGAAGGAGAGGATGCAGTCATTATGTGTGACGTGGTCTCTTCACTGCCTCCCACCATCATGTGGAAGCACATGGGCAGGGATGTTGTCCTTAAAAAAGATGGTAAGATGGATGGAAGAAGGACTGCAGACACTTTTCTTTAATTGCTAAAGCCTCATTCTGGAAATGTTCCTCTGTAATGTGACAGGACAAGAAAACAAGAAAAATGGGTAGAGTTGGGATAAGATTGGGCTGCTACACTGAAGCTGCAAACCCAGCCAGATGATTTTAAAATTGAATTTTAAATATGGATTAATTATTTTAATAGCTATTTATCTTATTTATTCTTTTAAATTGATGTTATCCCTTTTAATAGATGTGTGCTTTTAACAGATGTTATATGTTGTATGTTAAAATGTTGTTCCCCACCTCGATGCATGAGATAGGCAGGTAAGAAATAATAGTAATAGTTATGATGATGATGATGATGGATGGCACTTGGTGCATATCTATAAAATCTTGGAAATCAGAGAAGCCTAAGATAGATTTCATGCTACCCTTGTGTGTGTCCCTTGCCAAACCTTGGTGTAGCAACAATCTGTTGTCATTTACTGGTTTAAGCAGACCTGAATTCTTCCATGAGTCATTGAATTTGGTTATAGAAACTGGTTTTCATTTTGGCCATGAGTGGAGATGAAAGAGGGAGAATTTCTGAAAGGGAGGCTGAGAGAGGGATTCTGCTCTTGCTTAAACCTCACTGTAATAGTGATTGTGCAAGGGATACGTGTGGCCATCAACCCTTCTGTTTTGTTTCTTCCAGTACGATTTGTTGTGCTGTCCAACAACTATCTGCAGATCAGAGGGATCAAGAAAACAGATGAGGGGATGTACCGCTGCGAAGGGAGGATCTTGGCCCGTGGTGAGGTTGACTTCAGAGATATCCGGGTCATTGTCAATGGTGAGTCAGCCTCTTTGTCTACCCAGGTCTACATTTTCCTGCACCAACCAGCTAATCAACAGTGAGAGTTAATGGAAGGTCCTCTCCAGCAACAAATGAAGGGTCCATAATGGCACCCCTGGTCTAAACTGGCTAGCAGTAGCTTTCCTAGAAATGCTGGGGATTGAACCTAGAATATTTGGAAGGCAAAGTTTAGGTTTGAGTACTGGATTGCAAGTGTTCCCTAGGTTGCTGTATGCATTAGGAGTCTTACAGCAACTTATAGCGGAGGTTCATCTAAACCTGTACTGTTAATTCTGAGAGACCAAAGCAATCTGATATCATCCTGGACAGTCTGTATTTCCCAGTGTCTCCTACCGAATCTTTTTAACTGAAGACTTCAGCCAGGGCCTCCTTCTGTGGGCACACAGGTTCTTAGCCACTAAGCTATCGCCTCCTGCCTCCCCGCCACCACGCAGCCTGAGAAGGAAGGCTCTGCTTGCATGGTGACCAGAGAGGGGTGTGGGAGTACTAAATTACTCAGTTAAGAAGGAAAGAGTAGGCCATGTGTCCAGGGGCTTTTGCTAAAAGATTCTGAAGCAGCAGAAGTTTGAGATGTATTTGCTCATCTTAGTATGTGAGCTTGTTTCTGTTAGAAAATACTGTAAATTGTTAGTTTTTATGTTTACTAGCTAATCTTTCTCCAGTAACTTTAAATTAGATCATGAATGCAGAATTCATCTGCTGGAGATGAAACAAAAGAGAACAGGATAAGAAAAGCCAAGATTTATCAGTTTTTTAAAAGCCTTGCTTCAGCTTCTGATTCACCACCTGAGTTGTGAGTGAATGTGAAAGCGAAGTGAGTTTAGTGGCTGGTATCACAAAGAACTGCATACTGGGAGCTCAAAAGGAAATATTGTTAGTCGTTCTGCATCGTGAATTGTCCCTTGGGACACAGTGGGTACCATGTTACAGCGCAAAAGGAACATGAAGACTCATGAAATTGATTTGGTGTTTGCAAGATGTTGACAGGCAATTATTGTGTGAGAAGCAAGCCTTGTTGTTGCCGCCACCTCCTCTTCCTCCGCCTCCCTCTCTCAAAGCAGTGCTAGTCCTGTCTTGTGGTTAGGAGAAGAATGAGGGAAGGACAAGTCTCTAGCCAGAATCACAAGAGATGTGTGTTGCTTTATATGCCTCTTGCTTCTGTTGAGATGACAACACAGCCACCTCCTTCATATTTAAACATGAGGGTTTCCAAATTCTTCACCTCCAAACAAACACAGGCTCACCCTTTTCACTTGAGGATCAGCCCTCAGGAGCTGGGGACTTGGATTTTGTAATAAAACCAGCTATTGAGGAACCATAAAGAGACAGCTTTAGCCTAAGAGAACGTGAGCAATGACCACTTGAATTCAAATTAAAGAACCATTTTTTTTTCATGGAGCATATTTTTAACTTTAACTTTTTAACTTGGTCTTGCACAATACGGCTTTAAATAGTGTGGTGAACTACTTTGATCAGTGTTTATGAAGAATAGTGAACAAATGTCATAAACGAGGAAAGAGAAAGTTACCTCTACTATGCTAGTAGGTACTAAATAAAGAATATCAATTTGTTACATTTTATACGCATTTCTGGATTTTTGTTTTTATATGCACTTTATTTGCACATTTATTAATGCTGATTGCAGAATTTTGACTAATTCAAGACTTGGATATTAGAGGAGAAACCTTTGTCTACATGTTCTGTCTTAGTCAGAATATTGCAGTCAACACTGTCATCAAGTGCTTGTACAAATAAAATAACCACAAATTATGTGCCCAGAATGAAGAGGCAAAAAATAAGACAGGGGAGGAACTACTGTAAAAATTGGACTTTTCTGGAGTCCATGTTGTGGTGATTTTGACCTTCCTTGCCTTCTCCCTCTCTCCTGCTCATCAGAAGTACAGGTATGTCTCATTCTCTATTTTCAACTTTATTGATCCTTCCAGTGCCTCCTACTGTCCGCTCCAGGCAGAGCACCGTGAACGCAACAGCCAACCTCAGCCAGTTGGTCAAGTTGGTGTGTGATGCGGAGGGCTTTCCTGAACCAACCATCAGCTGGACTAAGTAAGAGGCGCAATGCAAAAGGTCACACACACTACCAGGGGGCGGGGAGTGGGTGGGTGGGTGTAGCTGAGGAAGCCCCTGTATTGCAGCATGCTGAGCTGCACTGTGGGTTTTAGTGTTGGTTTCATGCTTTAATCTAAATGTGCATCCTCTAGGAACACTACTGCTGAGTTAGAGGCTCTTTCCTTTCCCGGAATCTAAACTTGGATTATTTTATTCTCCTGTGCAAGAGCAAAACATTTCAAAAGTTTTCTACCTGTTGTGTGGCCTTATGAGAACTTTTCTACATTTTTGATGATTTTTGACATTTGTGGGCTTCTTTGTGAAAGTTTAGTTTGCACAAGAAATATTGCTGGAAACATTGTATAGTTGGATATGGGGGTCCAGTTCCTGGACTTACCGTGAATACTGGAAAGCACAGATAAACATGAAACCTGTTAAACAGGACTTCTGGAAAAGACATACCATAGAGTTGATTTGAGGACCTACAAGATAGCTAGAGAGAATGTCTCTTTAGGCTTTTTCCAGTGCGACTCTATGGTATCTGTCCCTTTTTTGTGTTCCACTGATAACTGAAATAGTGAATATTGATTCCATGGCTACGAGGGCCATCATCACAGGGTCCAACTGTATTTTGCATAAAATAAATGCTTTTCAAGACAGACAGTGCTTTTGCCAAAATTTATTGAAAGCAAACAACAAGGAAGGAACTTTTGGTCATTTTCCTCATTCAGGTGTGCAAAATTTTCTGGGAGACTGGAGGTGTCTTGATATGTTGAGACACCTTTCTCATCAGGGACAAGAAAATTTGTGAGTGTGTGTGAACATCCCTGTTCCTTTCATGACATCCACTTTTGTCCATGTGCTTTGCATTCTGTAGGGATGGGGAATCAATAGAAAGAGGGGAAGATGACGAAAAGTATGGATTCAGTTATGACGGTTCAGAGCTGACTATCCGCAAGGTGGAGAAAAATGATGAAGCAGAGTATGTCTGCATTGCTGAAAACAAGGCTGGTGAGCATGATGCCACCATACATCTCAAAGTCTTTGGTAAGTTGGGATTTTTATTGCACTTAGGTCCCGTTCCCCCCTGTCCTGTCCCCCCACCATGACTTAGGTCTTTTTCACAATTACTGTACTGTACGCTACAGTGGTATCCAGTGGAATTTAGGGACTGTTGATTGCGAAAGCATTATAGCTCTGTCAAAAAATTATAAACACCTCTCTCTCTGGCTTTTCTTTGCAAACGAAGATTCAGGAAGGACTCATCCCGCACTTTCTGCAAGCGCGCTGATGACTAAAAAGGCCAATCTGAGATAAACAAGTCTGGTTGCAGAAAGCACAGCAGAAGGTCTCCTTGGGTGATGTTTCTGGGTTGCGATTCTTTCTGCGTTGTCATTTCTCTTCAAGACTTGTTCGTCGTGAGTTCTCAAATAAGGCTGTAGCATTGTGGATAGTGCATCTCCATGCCTCCCAATGTGAGGCCAGGGCGGACCATTGTTGGTGATCAATTTGGCCGAGCCTGAGATGTTGTTTCAGGGAATCCTTGTATCGCTTTTTTGGAGCGCCCCTCTTACGCTGACCCATGGCGAGTTCACCGTAGAGTAGTATTTCTGGGAGGCGATGGTCCTCCATCCTAGAAATGTACCCTGCCCAGCGCAGCTGTGTTCTCAAACACCTAGTGAAGCTTAAATGCCAGGACTCCGTAGGATGCAGCCATGCCAGTCAAAGTGGGATCAAACTGCTATTGTAATTATGTAGTGTGAAAAAGACCTTGGTATAAAATAGTAACTGAACCTGGCAGCCTTTCTCAACCTTTTTACCCTTGTAGAACCCTTGAAACAATTTTCAGGTCTCAGAACCCCTGCCTAAAAATTATTATATCTCCAGCTCAAAAAAATGTTTATTTAGGCCATTTTGTGTAAAATATACAGGTTGTGAAACTGGTGTTATTTTTTGAAAAAAATTCTTCAGCTGGCAGTGGTCAGACTTCGTGGAGCCAGTATATATCCCTGTGCAAGTCTTAATTGAAATGAATGGGGATAGGTCTCATTTTGATGGGTTTGCCACTGCAAACCCATCAAAGTGAGCCCCATCCTCATTCATTTCAATGGGACATTTCAATGGGACTTGCAGAGGAATATAGGCCCTTGGAGACTTGGTGCTCTTGGCTTTCAACAATTCAGTAAACCTGCATATGTGTGCATTTGTACCCTTTCTTCAGCAAAACCCAAGATCACCTACGTGGAGAACAAAACTGCTATGGAGCTGGATGACCAGATTACATTAACCTGTGAGGCTTCTGGGGACCCCATCCCTTCCATCACTTGGAGAACCTCTACCCGGAACATCAGCAATGAAGATAAGGTAGTGCTGCCAATCCTCAGGTCCAGAGCAATAAAAACTGCTCCCTCTCTACTGGCAGTTTAGCATTGCACACTGAAACCAAAGTTTTTCTGAGCCCTGTTCAGGTGCCGATAGCTTTGCAGCTCATTATCCCAATCCAGTCATCCTCTCAGGTTGGCCCAGATTAGTATTCCCACGTTCCCAATGGAGGGAGCCAAGGCTGAAAGAGGAATGGAATAAGCAAGGCCCACAGTGGGTTGGGAGCCCAGCTGACATTTGATCAGCAGGGGCAGGATGAGCACCTCCAGCTTTGACCACTGTTCTGAGGCCTTCAAGGTTCACACATAAAACCATGGCGACTACCTTGAAGTAAAGGGAACTCTAGTTTTGGCCTTCATCAGTGGGGTGTCTAACCTGGACGTGGGCATTTCCTTGTGGCAAGCCATTGGGAAGATGCTGAACCTGAGCAGCACCCCATGGGCAAGGCGGGGAGCTGTGTTCTTGTGGCCGCCCTTGGATATCTGTGATGCCTGCCATGGGCCTTTGGAAAGGTAGCTGCTACTGTCCCACAAGAACAGACCGATCCACTGTAGTAGCTTCATTCAATTTTATGCCCTGTTCTGTCCCATTTTGTACCCCTGCATACATTAAAATAACATTTGAAAGATGTTTACTGCATCTTCCTAAAAAATAATAATGAATACTTCGGTTATTTGTAGGCCAATCATGGCCCCAGAGGGGAAGAACTGTCCAAACCTCTGTTCAAAACTGTTGAGAGGGTACCTCAAGCCAAACAGTCAGAGCTAACAAATAAGTCCTAAGCCAGGAATAATGAGAAGCCCCAAGACAAAATCCTTGCTCAAAGAGGAATGGTGTTACTGCCTCCCCTCATGATGGGAGCCAGTGCCCAGTCGGCAGGTGGAATCATCCGAACACCTGGCAAGCCTGTACTGCCCAGGGGGTGCTCTACGCGAGCAGTAACCGCAGTGGCTTCCTAGTGGTTACTGCTTCTAGCTTCAGCCGGCAGGCCTGCTTGCTCATTTGCAGGCAATCCTCACTACCAGGCTGTTGAGTATATATTTACAGGCCTGAATTGTCCATTTCAGGACTTCCCAGCAAGGCTGGTAATAGCTTGGCTGAATCTGCCAGCTTGTACTTACACATACTTGACTCCTCCATTCGTGAGAGCAGAATGTTCAAGGGATTCATACCAAAGAAGCTGCCCCTATTCTATGGCGTCACCATGATGTATCACCATGATAGTGGCAACTGGCCAAAAGCACAAGTTATGGGGGGAGTTGGGTGGGGAGGAGACAGCTGGCGGGGGGGGGGAGCTGCCTTTTTAGCCTACAGAGATTTTACAGACCAATGTCAGCCTCCCCCACACACACCTCCTGCACTTGGACTTTCACGCTGCACGTACCTCTGGGCACAAAAGCCATGGCTGCCTTTGTGTTCACTCGTTAATTGTTGTTGGTCACATATCAATATCATTTTTGTTCTTAATGGCAAAAATAATTAGCAGTTTTGAAATAAAGGTGATGATTACCTATTAGACATGGCCAGGAATTCCACCCAGGCTGTTCTCTTGTCTGTTGCTATAATGTTCCCACTCTAAAGGCAAGTGAATGCAGGAATAAAAGAGGGAGAACAGAGAGAGAGAGAGTTGTTTGGAAGGCAGTGCAGCTGCAAACTCAAGGGAAGCACATCAGCTAGTTGCAAACTAGTAGTCTTATTGCTGCCATGTTTCTTTTTCTCCCCCCCCCCTTCCTCCTTTTTAAGGCATAGTATTGAATCGTCTTAAAATAAGTCATGGCAATATAAAAAAGGAATAGCATTTGGAGCTGGAAATGCGGTGCCCCTCTGATCACTGGGAGCACATGAGAAAGTATGTATGACAGGTAGAAGGCACCCCAAGGGCATCCAGTCCAACCTCCTGCCAGTACAGGAGTCCACAACGAGGAATGTCTTATGACACCCTTCCCCAACCTGGTGGATAGCAGGATGGGGGATTGTGGGAACTGCAGTCCAATACACAGGGAGGGCATCAGCTGGGGAAGGCTGACTAATTGTGTCATGTGCTTCCTGCTAGTTTAGACTGCCGACAAGCCTGATCCACCAACAGGCCGGTTCTTACATTCATACAGTTAGATTGACGTAATATTTGAACTGAGAAAGGCCTTTGTGGAATTATCTTTCTTCATACCATCGTTTTGATTTTCATATCTGGGATACGTTATCCCCCTTGCGGCAGAACCCATAGGTATGGAGTCACCCCTTTTGGAACCCAGAAAATTCTGGTCATTCAAAGAACAGTTTCTCCTACTGAACAAGGGTAAATGGTATCTGAGAAGACTCCATTTATTGAATAATTTAGAATTGAATCAAAGTTTACCCATTTTGAAGAAGTCTTTTAAACCGAGGTTGTTTCCTGGTCATTCATATGATGCTTAATCTGACACATGAGACCATAGGTTCCCCTTTGTGACTGTTCCTCTTGAGAGTTGGTCACATGTGAGGAAAGCTACTGGGTTATCATTCAGCAGTGGGAGTCAGCATGTGGTTGTCAAGGACAGCTGAAGCATGTTGCTTTGTTCCATTTTGGCATGGCACAATCAATGCAAGATGATTTTCTTGCATTGTCTTCATAGTGTGAATATTTATTGTAAATGTTCTTCCCCTTGCTGGCAATTAACTACTGTTAATTACCATGACATGGGAGGGGCTTGACGAACAGACAGGGTTTCCAACAGGATGTGTACCAGCTGTGAATTTACAAAAGAAATTATGAAAACAACTGGGTAAAATCTCTGAGGTCATAGCCAGGTGGTGGTAGAGTGCGCATTTGTTTTGCATCTCAGAAGACCCCAGTCCCTGGCATCTGTTTAAAGGAGACCTTGGGAAGACCACTCTTAGAAACCTCTCTGGAGAGCTCCAAAGATCTGCAGAGTTTCTGAGGTAGAACAGTATAATGCAGCTGCCTAAGTTCCATACTAATGGCATTTTCCACATTTCAAATGTCATATATGGATTCACTGGGGGTTTTTTGGCCAGGCTGCAGCCCCAAACTGAGGGGTGTGTGGGAAGGCCCCTGTTCTTTTTAAGGAATCCACCCTGCTATTAGAGGACTGTTTGCAAAGGTCAGCAAAAAACTGCTAACTATTTTTGAAACACTCACTTCTGCTGTTGGACAGTCTATACTAAGGAACTATGAAGGCTCACCCTTGGTTGGATAGTTTCTTATGTAGAATGAAGGGTGTGTGCAAGGGGAGGTGGAAATGATTCAATGCTGCTGCTGCTATGCTGTTGTTTTGTTTGGAGAGGCTTATGTTGCGGCTGCATTCTTTGGCTCATGGTGTCTCTTGCTCTTTGTGGAATGCCACTGCCTCCTGGTTGATTTGTAGATGTTGGTGCTGTCATTTTATTGTGCTTAGTTCAAACTTTGTTCCTTGGCAGGCGGTGAAAAAATGCAGTGGAGCAAAATTGCCATGAATCAGTTTTATAAACCATCAGTGCTCCAAATATTGATAGCAACCTTCATAAATGGTTCTAAAAAGGAAACAAAGGGTGAGAATTAGTTTACCACAAGAGCCAGAACTGTAACCTCAATTTTTCAGTGATGGGATGTCTTGACTACCAAATGATGAGGGTTCCAAGCGGAGGTTTATTTATTTTTAATTTTTATTTATTTAGTTATTTATACCCCGCTCTTCAGCCACAAGGTTATCACAGCAGCTTATAAATTGTTTTAAGCAATAGCTATTTACACATCTACACTGCGTTAAGCAGTTTCCAATGTGTGTTAGCTAATTGCCCCCACAAGCTGGGTACTCATTTTACCGACCTACGAAAGGATGGAAGGCTGAGTAAACCTTGGAGCCCGCTGAAATTGAACTTGCAATGTGGTGACTTGCAGGACTGGCATTTAACCACTGCGCCACCAGGGCTCCATTAGGTGAAGTTCCACTATCTTCACTGCTCATAAGCCTGAAATTGCTTGCTAGTTCATTTGAGAAAAAATTAGTACAGGATTATATCCACAAGTCCAGCTATATCTGGAGGGCCACACTATTGTCAGTCTCTGGCTTTGATGGCATATATTTGGTTGTGACCACCCTTTTATGAAGGTTTTCCTAACAGCAATTCTATAGATTCCTTTATAACAGTGACACTAATGCACCATCCCGCTGACACTTTTGAGGAGAGAGCAGTGGGCCCTCACTCTCAATTCTGCAAAGTTATGTGCCAGCCAATGCTCTTTCCCCATCCACCACTTTGGAAAGACCACTCTCAGAATTGTCTGATTTCTAGTTTGGCAACTTGGTGTGAGGAAGAGATGGATTTGGCTAGACTACATATGTGTGGTTAATGAAGGAAAGATTGGTCAATTGGTCAATTGAAATCAGTCTCATTTTAACAGTAGCTGCTTCCACCACCACTCTCTTGGTCAAGGTGGGAGAGATTGTGTTATGGAACATTAGTTGTAATTAAGTTTAAGTCCCCAAGCCTTTTTCTGTCACTGTGCTCTCATGTTGTCATCATCAGCCAGGTAAAGGAAACCCATAGATATAAAATTGTGCTGGAGGTGAACACTTTTTTCCTCTGTAGAAATCTTATAGGCAATTCTCCTCATCACCCCGCCCCCATCTTCACCTTTGCTCATGTCTTACAACTGAGGCTTGCCAAAGTTAGTTGTAAACTATACATCATTTTGAAGCCTGGCAAGTTAGCCAGTCCTCTTGTGTCAAATTCTCAAGTGTTAATTAGTAGCATCTCTGACTAAATAAATCATTGCTCATGCTTTTGAATGTGATCTTCACAGGCTTTGTTTATCATTTAAGATCTCCATTTCCTCAGAAATTCCATGATTTTCTGACTTTCATCCCTTATAGTTCTCTTCACCTCTTGTCCTGTTGTTAACAACACTAACAGGCATTCAAATGAAGGATTAAAGGAGTCAAAATGCTTTATATCTGTTTTCTTTGAAATATCTCATAAGTTGGGGTCACTATGATTTTTTCCCCATATAGCAGATGGATGAAGTTGTCGCAGAGAGAGTTGGCTTGTCTGATGCCACATGAGAGGTTCATTGAACCCACAACTTTATGATCCATAGTTTATACTTAACAACTGCTGCTTTTCACCAGTTCTTTTGCATGAAAAGAATGTTCTCCTTCCTTTGTTTTTGTTATCTGAGCTAGGAGGAGCATTGGGCAGGGCTAGCCAAGGCCCAAGGTAGTCCTTTGGATGAACTTCACGATGGCTGCAAGTTTGGGCTTACTGCATAGCATGAGTCATAGGGAGGCTGGGTTCTTCTTCCTCAACATAAGGGCTAACAAGACCATGTTATAACATAGAGACAGCTACCCAGATATAATTTCATATTGTTGGGTCTCTTGCATGAGAGGCAGTTTTCCTAAGATACAGAGTGGGCCTCTCCACTGAACTGAATGGGAACATTCTTCCAGAAGGAAGGATCCATGCCCTCCTGGAAGCACCCACATCTCTAAGTCCTCTGTCACAAAGGAAAATGATCGGTTCCTTGAAGGTGTGTGTGTGTGTGTTTTGGAAAAACATTGACAACTGTTGCAACTGTTGGCACTGGGAATGCTTTGGGAAGCTGTGCCACATTGTACCCCCTCACCACTTGAACATCCCATTTGTGTGTTCAGTGTCCATTGGTCTTTATGTCTGCTGCTACCATCCAAACAACAGCAGTGCTTGCACCCTCCTGGCCACGTGATACAATTACCAGGTGATGGGGGACTCCTTTAACCCCAGCAGGTCAAGCCAGGAAAGCAACAGGCAGAGGCACAAAATATCGCTATGGTCAAGTAGGCAACTCCAAAAGCAATAAATGCAGTCGGCCCTCTGTATCCATGGGTTCTGCATCAACAGATTCTCAACCAACCATGGCTTGATAATATTTGGGGGGAAATATTTCAAAAAACAAACCTTCCTGTTTGCCATTTTACTACACCATTGTATATCTAATGGGACTTGAGCATCCATGGATTTTGGTATCCACGGGGGCGGGGTGGTGTGTCCTGGAACCAAACCCCAGTGGATACTGAGGGCCCACTATATCCCTCGATTGGAGTAGGCTATCCTCCATAGGTTTAATTCAGGTTCTGTTGCTGTTGTTTTCACTGGGCTTTGAATTTGTGCTGGTCCTTCCCCCCCTCCATGCGAGCATTATTGCTTCTTAAACAGCATGCACCTTTTTTAAAAAAAAAAAAAGGCAGAAGAAAATATGCTTGTATGCATGCATGAAAATGCATTTTAAAAGTGTGGCTTTACCAGCTGGCCTGTGTTTTGTGGACAGTGACTTGGAAAATACTTCTGTTTGTATCTTTGCACCGCAGAGCTGCTAGGGCAGAGTGGGAGGTGTCACTGGGATTGGTGCCACCAGGGGTGTTCCTGGCAAGATGGCGAGACAAAGTCAAATGTGCAAATTGGGTTGCCTTGCCACTAAGCAGAATCACAGGGTGTGCAGATGATCATGTAGGCTTCAATTGAATGGATTTGATAATCATTTTAAAACAACTAAAATGCTGATTGGGGTGAATACTAGGGAACAGACATCCACTCTCAGTTCCCTTGGTCTTCATTTCACCACCCATCCTACCCAACCGTCTTGAATTTTATTCCGCATGTGCACCAAATGAAGTGTGATGCATACAGCTTATTAACTGAAGGACGGGAGAAGCAACAACATTTGTAAACATTTATTGCTCTCTTTTTGTGTGTGTGTGTGTTGTGTTTTATTTATCTATTCTCTCCAGGCTTCGTGGACCCGGCCGGAGAAACAAGAGGTATAAGATTACCAAACTAGATCATCTTCTTTAGCTCTGTGTATTTATTACATATATGTATTTAAGTGTTTCTGATTAACAAATTTTTTGTAGCAGTAACCAAGCCAACTGAGGCTGCAATCCTATACCCACGTACAGGGGAGTAAGCCAAATTGAACTTAGTGGAGCTTACTTATAAGTGGGCATGTATAGGATTGCATTGTAAATCTAGTATTAATAATGTAACGTCATTAACGCAGAAGATATATACCTATATATCTACCATACTAAATTCAGGCTGTCTTCTGGTAGTGCTAGAAGCCGCTTTGTGTAATGGTGCATATTTGAATGAGCAAGCATAGTGCCTGGGGAGTGGGCCAGACTCCAAGAAGGAGCCCCGCCATCACCTTGGGTGGAATTAAAGTGGGCCTGGGTTTTCAGTGACAATAAAGCAGCCTTCCTCTCCTTGGATCTGAAAGCCCCAAGGTCCTTTATGCATAAATGCCCAGTGCCATCTTCTTAAAAGAGGTTGTCTTCAAAGACCTCCCCAGGCCCATGGAGGAAGGTGCAAGCAAGATGACAGTTCCCCTTATCACAGAATTGCTGGTTGCAACCTGCCTAGCCCATTCAAATTCACTTGTCTGCTCATTTGTCTCCAGTTAGGTGCATTCTACTCTACTTTAAAATGTTTGCATCACATTCCATCTCAGAAGCAATGCAGGGACCCACCTCAAAGCTGGTGTGATCTTCAGAAAATGATCCCATAGGCTCCATTTACACATGAGAAATTGGCTAACCTGACATAGGTATCAAACTGGTTTTCCTGTCCGTATTTTGTGAACGTCCAACTGATCCATAATGTAACAACGGGGTTGATCGCATACATTAAATGTATACCAAGTTGGTGACCACCTAGAAGCTTAGCTTTTTAAACAAACAAATAAGAACCTGCCACTCATGGTTGTCGTTTGGGAGAGGTTGAGGCTGGGGAACAGTAGAAATCCTAACTCCAATTTTAGTCAACTTATCCATTTAACTGGGGTGGTGCACAGAATAAACAAAACCTGGATTGTATAAATTAGGTCTGAATAACTTTAATTGTTGCAATGGGGTGTTGATTCTGCATCTGTGCATGTCCATAATGTATACAGACTCTTTATGTTTTGAAAGGCTGGAATGGTTTTGAAGGACAGTTTTTGGTGACAGTATCTCGCTGCAGCCTTAGTGGCAGAGATGTTTAACTGCAAGCCAAGTATGTCAGTATATTTTCACTGATGTTCTGAGACCAAATGAATTTCTAGGTTTTGAAAGCAGAATAGCAGTATTCTATTATTACAGTGGGGAAGATTGCTTGAAATGGGTCACTGTGAACTTTGTGCTAATCAAAAGGAACTGTGTCAGAAAAAAATGTGTGTAAAAACGCTCTGATTCTCAAAGAAGAGGAATACAAGGCAGAAGCTGAGATGGAAAAGTTCTTTTTCTGATGAGAATCCAGTTGGAGGAAAATCCCTCATTTCTAGAGCTATTCCCATAATAAGAAGACAAGAGGGAAAAGAGACCCACCACAATGGAGTTTCTCTTCTAGCTTTGCATTTCCATGCAAGTGTCAAAGGCAGCAGGGAAAGGAGGACTAAGTGGTTTATAATGCTAGGTGCTTCTTAGTCTTCTGCAACAGGGGTGAGCAACTATGTGGAGGTTAGGGGCCAGTTTCCCCCCAGACCCCCCTATTGGGCGGTAATCCCCCACAACAGATCTCCGTTTGTCTCTACAGACCTTCTCAGAATAGTGACAGGAGAGATGTCCATCAAGTGATGTCCTATTGCCATTTTCAAAGGGGATACAAGGGATAATAGGTATTTGAGGGGTATTAAAGGATTTAGGGGTACTTGTGGAGGTGGGTTGGGGGGATTCTTATGGGGTTTTTTTTCACTAAAAGCAAGGGGTAGTGTGGTGTAAAGACTGACAATTGCACTGGAATTGTTTTTTTTAAAAAAAATTGTGTGACCTAATACAAGTTGAGTCACCCTTATCAAGAATTCCAAAATCTGAAATATTTCAAAATTCAAAATGGTCCACATGAGTGGTTGAGATAGTGATAGCTTTGCTTTCTGATGGCACCCTTGTACACAATGTATACAAACTTTGTTTCATGCACAAATTTATTAAAAATATTGTGTATAAAATTACCTTTGGGCTATGTGTGTAAGGTGTATATGAAACATAAATGAATTTTGTGTTTAGACTTGGGTCCCACCTCAAATATCTCATTATGTATATCTAAAATATTACAAAATACCTCTGGTCCTAAGCATGGGGATAAGGGAGACTCAACCTGTAGTGGGTTTCAGGAGCTGCGAAAGTGGGGTCCAGGGACCCCTTATGGCCTGCAGGCTGGACTTTGGTGACCCCCTATTCTACAACAAAGGTTTGGGGAAGATACCGTAGGTCTCATCTTGTACTGTTGGGCTGCTGACCCATTTTCTGATTTATCACCTCCTGCCTCCTTGAATTCTTGGAAGGAATACTAGAATCACTGGGGACCTTGGTCTGATAAGAAGACCTTATTGCACATGCAATGGACCAAGGGCAGAGGACTAAGGCAGTTGCACATGTTGCCCCCTACTGACCCCAACCGCTGAAAGCCATAGAAGGGGAAACATGCAGGCACAGTATGAATATCTGTGCCTTCACCCCAGGGCTAACAGCAGCTCTGTGGAGAAAGAGCAGTTTGGAAATGACTTGGTGGGGAAAGCGCTGCCCTGCCCTGTGGCCCCAAACTCTAGTTTGTTTTAGCTAAAAAGGGTGGGAGAGAGAAAACATGTCAGAATCTACACTGATGCATTTCTGACATTGGAGATAGTTAGTCCCTAGATCTTATCTATTTGCAGATCTTCTCCTAAGGCTAGACAGCCTTGCATTATAAAGTGTAATGGCGCAAATGGGAAAATGTAGACGTCAAAAATTACAGGGTCCTGAGTAAAAGAGAGAATGGAGTTAGGGGAAGCAGAACATGTAGAGCAGCCCATACCTTTTCTACATGTAGTGTATGTAATTGAATCTGGCAGTCTGAGAATGTCTTCTCTTAGTTATTCTCAGGTGCTTAGCTATTGGGGGGGGGATGACAAAGTGAGGGCACCCCCCCAAAAAAATAAGAATTCTCCCCCCCCCCAAATGATTTCCCCCCTACAGTCCCTGCATTTCTATTATTGCAGTAACTTAAAACGTCAGTTATATGTCAGTTGAGTATTTAGAAAAATAGTTTAGATGATCTGAGAAAAGGTGGCAGGCATTGTTCCCAAAGGAACGCAAGCACAGCAAATGCAAGAGCTCTAGGTGTAAATGTTTTCCAGTGCCTCACTTTTTGCAATGCTAGAAATTTGAGGACTGGAAGAGAATTTCATGAGGGGGGGTGTCAAATTCTTTTGGGGACAGTGCCCTCATTTTGCCCCCATTTTGCTGCTAGCTGCACTTCTCCCACTAGGTTTTCTTCCACAGTATTGTAGGAAGAATCTCTTGGACTGGTTAAAAAACCCCTCTGCGTTGGGAGCCACTGACTGTTGCCTTCTAAAATCCTTGCCTCCTTACTACTTTGCATAATTATCTATCTATTTATCTATCTATCTATCTCGTCCATTGTGAAGTCGAAGGCTTTCACGGCCGGCATCCATAGGTTTTCCTTGTTTTTTTTCCAGGCTGTGAGGCCATGTTCTGGAAGAGTTTATTTCTGACATTTCACCTGCATCTGTGGCCGGCATCTTCAGAGGATGGTTGGGTAGGAGCGCGTGTTGGAGAGGATATGTAAATTTGTTTATTTGAATGGCTAGTTTCATGTTCCCTTGTATATCTCCACCCAGAAACTAGCTATTCAAATACACGAATGTACATATCCTCCCCAACAGGGGTTCACAGTTTATAAACCCCACACACGCTCCTACCCAACCATTCTCTGAAGATGCCGGCCACAGATGCAGGTGAAACATCAGAAATAAACACTTCCAGAACATTGGCCTCACAGCCCGGAAAAAAACCCAAGGAAAATCTATCTCATCCATTATTTATCTGCTTGGCAAAGGAGCAGAAGGCAGCAAAACAAGTTGTTTTCCAAGGTGTGCCTGTTTGTGCAAGTGTAAGGCCTGCACCAAAGATCCATTGCCTCTTGGCATCCCAGGCCCTACCTTTCTATTTCTGGTGTATGGACCCAATCCAGAAGGATGGGACACAGCGTATGAGAAACAAAGAAGGAAGCTGGTGGGCAACTGGGAATGGGTTTCAGGGCTTCAGTTCACCCTTGATTCCTTCTGTATGTCTCCTTTGTCACATGGACTAATGGGGAAGCCAGGGCGGACTGCAGTTTCCCCACACGTGCCCTGCAATGAGCCCCTGCCTTTTTCCCATGTGGAAGAGAATAAGTGCTGGCCCCCTCCCTCCACACACACACAAACACACACACACACCAGTGAGCCTGCCCTTAGTTCAGCCTCGTCTAAACACTGTGGATGTGTTGCTGTCGGAGAAGGTTCCTCGATGCAACACCCTCCGCAGTGTTGGCTGATTTTCACGGGCTGTTTAAGTCCTGCCTTGGCAAACGTATGTGTACCCACTGAAGACATTCTGAGTCGTCTTGCATCTGTTGCCATGGCAACTGATGATAAAACTGGGCATTCAACAGAGTGTGTTCCCTTTGTAGCTGATGTGAGCCTAATCAGGCCACAAGTACTGCTTTTGATGTGTATATTATGGGATGTGGCTTGCCTGCAGATGAAGAAAAAAGGGGGGCCTCCTTGACAGGCTCTTGGTGCCTTTTCACCCTGGATGGGTAAATATCTAATGCTGCAGCCCCTGCTTTGGAGGGCTCTATTTTCATAGATAACCAGTTTTCCAGTAACTGATATCTGTGTTTCTTCACTGGAGACTTTGTGCTGTTTTTTTAAAGCAACCTGCAGTTTCTCTCTTTAGGATTTTGTAGTGTGTGTCTGCTTTGGATACTTATTTTTTCCTGTTAAGTGTATTTATGTTAATGGGAAAAGGCGAAACTTTGCCAGGAGGGATTTAACATGAAAAACATAATCCGGTTGGAAGATTGATTTTATCAAGAGCTCCCAGCCATATCCTATCTAAGTGGAGCCTCTGTATTCAGAGGCAGTCAATCCTTTGTCACCTTCAAGCCTTGCTTGTGGGCATCCCAAAGACACCAGGCTGGCTGTACTAGATGTCATTAGTCTAATCATGCAGGGAGCTCCTAACAAGGAGAGTTGGCGTGGCTGGTTGGGGAAGCTGGGGTTCCCATCTGAACCTGTTGGATGCATCTGAAATTGAGTCAGACATGGTTGGAGTAAGGAAGGAGAAAGCCTGGAAAAATTATATTTCGACTATGACTCCCAGAATCCACCAACCAGCATAACTTGAAGATCCTGAGAGGTGTAGTCTAAAAAAAAGGAAGTGTGAATGCAAGAGACCATACTATTGGATGTATGATAGTATGAGGATTGACCAACTGGCCTCCAAGTCCCTCCACAGTTGCTAATATGTGTGTTCATGCAGCGGGTGAGGCAAGCTACCACAGCATTGGGGATTTGTGGGGTGTGAAATCCTTTTAGCATCAAAACTTCCAGCTTACCTGTCTTCCAAAGCCCTACTGCAGCTCAAACTAAAGGATAAAATGGTGGCAACCATCCTGGCTGTGGACAGCTATAGAAGAGATGAATTTGAAAGTAAACTGGAGGATGGCATCAGACGGTGCGATGGGTTGATTTCAGACTTTAGCCAAGGGTGTATGTATGTTTTGAAAAGGGCTGCAAGTCTAGCAGATTAGTCAGCTCAGCTTTAAAATTCACCTCTCAGGTGGCAAGGAGAGCCGGGCATCCTCTGTGTCTGGCCATCCCAAGGGAACAGTTACACGGCCAGGAGAGAGAGAATAGAGAGAGAGAGAGGACAAGGTAGAGGGGTCTGGTTACTGCAACACCCTTTCTTGGACTGCAATCTGTTCCCAGCCCCACCCCAGTGTGCTTTTGTCTGCTCATAGCCTACCTTCTAAACTCTAATCTTATCTTCCTGCTAGACTCTGGATGGGCGCATCATAGTGCGCAGCCATGCTCGCGTGTCTTCTCTGACACTGAAAGACATTCAGTACACAGACGCCGGGGAGTACATCTGCATAGCCAGCAACACCATAGGGCACGATTCCCAATCCATGTACCTGGAAGTTCAATGTGAGTGGGCATATTCTACTTTCCCCCCATCCCCAACAAGTTTTGCTCTTTTCCTTTTCCCTCAGTATTCAGATCCATAGAGCCTTTGTGTATGGGACATCTGGTGTCGAAGGAGCTTGCACAGATAGAGACTGAGCAGATAGTGAGAGGAGTGAAGAGGAGATAAAAAGCAGAGTCAGGTGACCAACCGACAACATGCTTTGACTTCTGTAATGCCAAGTGGCAGGAATTAAGTGGAACAAGAGACCCAAGAAGCCAAGAGTCCCATAGTCATACGGAGATTATATTTTCTTTGTGGTTTAAAGCCATTATAGCTTAACATCCATGTTCAGAGACATTATACCTCTGTAAATGGGTGACTGGACAAACCATCAGCCAGACAGCATGTTGCTTTGATGGGTCAGCTGCAAGTTGGGTTCAGAGTTCTGAGCTGGCAGGACCTTTGGCCCCATCCCCTTAGGTGGCCAGTGAACGCAGCAGGGGCGTGTGTGGCTACTTGGACCCCGCCAGGGTTTCTAGACCTTTTTGGCTCTCGCTCACAGCCAGATCCAGGAAGCAGTACTTTCTGAGAAAAGCAGCCACTGCTTGTAACCAGTCTTGGTGAAAGCTGCACATCGACTGCCTTGAAGCACCTTGATAAGGCGAAGTGGCCCAGTGAGCCTGTCCAAGGCATTCCAGTGTATGGAATACCAGCGCTAGGATTGCTAATTGATTGTCCCTAAGACTGTCTCAGTTATTAAGGTGAATTATTATTAGCAGTCAGAAAAGTATGAGAAGAGGGGGAGATACTTTGAGGTGCCTTTTGCTAATGAGTGTTCTTTTTGTTCCAGATGCCCCAAAGTTACAGGGCCCTGTTGCAGTTTATACCTGGGAAGGCAACCAAGTGAACATCACCTGTGAGGTCTTTGCCTACCCCAGTGCTGTCATCTCCTGGTTCCGGGATGGGCAGCTACTGCCAAGCTCCAACTACAGCAACATCCGAATCTACAACACACCCACAGCCAGTTATCTGGAGGTGAGGCCTACAGTTAGTTGCCTGCAGGGGGAAGGTGGGAAATAGACAGACAGCCATTGATACGAACGGATGAGGATGCAAAGTAACTTTAGCTGTGTGAGAAAGGAAGGTGGCTTGGCCGAGCACAGGCAGTCTTCCCTATGGGGATAAGGTGGAGAGAAAGAACAAAGTAGCTGTACAAAAGTCAAGCGGCCCTCCAAAGGGTCTGCTGAAAAAGACTGTATGATGG
Source organism: Gambelia wislizenii (assembly GCA_030847615.1). Lineage (NCBI taxonomy): Eukaryota > Metazoa > Chordata > Lepidosauria > Squamata > Crotaphytidae > Gambelia > Gambelia wislizenii. The sequence goes on from JAUMIR010000007.1 coordinate 41,837,162, forward strand.
TTTGCCTTTGTTTGTGTGAACATTGCCATTCTGGAAGAGAAATTAAACTAGATTTAATACTACTAGTCGTGTCTCCATGAGCTGCCTTAGTCACCTGCTCTGTGGTCAAAAAGAGACTGCAGATAGCCGTAAAGCTTTCCTGGATATAAGAGACTGGGGAGCCAGATTGCCAAGCAGGCATCAGCCTGTCTGCACCTTCAAGAAGAAATTGCCCTGTTTCTGTATCAGACTCAAGGTCTGTCTAATCCAGCCTCTTGCTTCTTCCAGTAGCCAGTTGGATGCCTCCAGGTAGGACAGATGGGCAAGAATCCTCCTGTAGCATTGCTTCCCAGCCAGCAGACTGGGAATGGCCTTTGGTGTTTGCTGGCCTTTCCCTGTTCTGTGGCCTTTCCTCCTCCAGTAAATTAAAAAGCTGTTTAAACCCATGGATTTCTCCATGCCTGGTTGCAGCAAATCCAGTACATTAGCAATGCATTGTGTGAAAAAGGCAGTCATTCTCTGGATCGGTGAGAGAAAGCATCCACACAACTTGGGTTTTGTTTTGTTTTGTTGCCAGTTTTGTCTTACCCACTTTCCCCACATAGTGTATAGCTATGTAATACTTATTTTGTCTTAATTAATTGTCTTTTCCCCTAAAGGCTCCAGGTACTTGTTGTTGTGTGCCTTCAAGTTGTTTCCAACTTAGGGCAACCCTAAGATGAACTTATAATGGGGTTTTCTGAGGCTGAGAGTGTGTGACACGCCCAAGGTCACCCTGTGGGTTTTCATTGCTGAGTGGGGATTTGAATCCTGCTCTCTAGAGTCGTAGTCCAACCTTCAAACCACTATGCCCCGCTGGCTCATTTCAGATACTATTGCTGCTAATTAGGTCTTGGGAAAATGCTTTTATGTAAGTGTATTTATTTTAACTAGCTGTACGCAGCGTAACATACGCCATTAAAAAACTCCTCCCAAAACACCCAGTAGACCTCACAACAATCCTGTAAGGTAGCCCAGTGCATTCTAAAATTCCTCCTTCTCCTTCTCAGCGTTCCACACTTTCTCAGAATTGCTGAGGATGACTTGCTCTATTGTCCTCTGCTACCGTCACCACCAATTAACTGCCTGTATCCCAACACAGGCGGCCCACGGCTGCCACCAGTTGACTGTCTGGGTCCCAATCTGGGCCACAGATTGAGTGACAGGAGTGGATTGTGAGGTGGAGAGGGAATTTGCATGTGGGTGACGATTGGTTGGGTGTGTTTCCTGAGCAGCCAATCAGCACACTGGGAAAGGCAACATACCCAAGACATATATTTGTAAATCACCTTGAGTCCTGTTACTTGGGATATAAATTCATAAAATAATACTAATTTGGTAATAAATTAGCAGGAGTAGTAGTCCAGATACTACTGCTGCTGACTGTATTGTACGTATTAGTATTATTTCATTAATTTATATCCCCTCTTCTTTCCAAATAACAACACTCAAGCTGGTTTACAAAAATTAAAATTTAAAAATACATTACCAAGATCTAATTAAAAACTTATAAAGGGTTATTGTTAAAATGCAATTAAGCTATCCATGGATTTAAAATTCATTTAAAGCAAATCCATTAAAAGCAGAAGATAAAAAGCAGCAATACAGCACACCATTAAAAGTCCATTCTAATCAATTCCTAAAATCCTGTTGGACCAGAAAAGTTTTTGTTGCTGATAGAAGACAGCAGGGAGGGAACCATCCTAGCCTCCCGTTTAGCCTTTCACCCTAAAGAAGATGCTCTAAGCCAGGAATGAATTTACCCTTTGCAGGTGACACCTGACTCAGAAAATGATTTTGGGAATTACAATTGCACAGCGGTCAACCGGATTGGCCAGGAATCTTCGGAGTTCATCCTCGTGCAAGCAGGTGAGTCTTTGAGGACATCACATAGGACTATAAGCTACTCTCTCCCATATCTTTTTTTCACTAATAGGATATTCTGCCAACAGTTACTACTCTACCTTCTAGGCTTGCTCTGTGGTTTCCTGTGGATCTTGATCGCACCAAATCTCAGATTCCTTTTGTAAAGCATCCAGAACTCCCAAACTCCTAATGGCTGAGCAGTTTGAAAGATTTCTCTTAGCTGTTGGGTGGATCAAATGGCATCTTAAATGATTAACTCATGGCCTTTCCTTGAAAGGGAATCTGGAATGATCTTAATACATTTTCAGTTTTTTCTTGTAGACTGCTCTAAGGACAGAAAGGACATTCGCCATTATATGTTTCTCAGCTGAAAAAAGGGGTTTCCTAATGCTGAGGAAACACAGTTGAAGAGAATAACAGAGAGGTGAAAATTTGCACAGCTTTCGCTCAGTATTCACACATCTTAAAGTGTTGGGAATTCTGTGCAGAACTGCATGTGGATTTTTATATGAAAATACTGGTTTTTGTGCAATACCCATGTGTTTCATGAAGAAAAACAAGTTTTCAGATACTCACATGGTTTTTTGGTGCAAAAATCTTGGGGGGTTTCTGCACAAAACTCAGCAGTTTTACATAAGATGTGGTGTGTTTTTAACATGGGGGAGGGGCATTTGCAATGTAAAAAATCTGTTTCTACAAACCCACAAGGAGTGTGTGTGTGTGTATGCGTGCAGAATTGGTAGCGGGAGAGTTGTGCAAAAAAAAACACCCCATGAATTTTGCATCCTCCCATGGATCTCTGGAAACTGTGTGCCTATAGGAAGAATGTGAAAAATGTGTGTGGGGGGGGTTGTGCAATAGCACATTCTTGGTGCAAAAAACAATGTGTGAGTTTGTGCAAAATTGATGTTGGGTAACTGGAAACGGTATTTTTTCCCCCAGGGGAAAAAAAAGCATGATTTTTGAGTAAAATACCCACATGTGTTTCTGCACAGCATAATTTCCTGAAGTACTTTGGGATGTGTGAATTTTCATCCAGCAAAAATTGTTCTAGAGGGAAAAATAAAGAAATTGGTTGACCTTGGATGCAAGGAGGAAAATACTCAAATATTTGCATCCTTAAAGGAGAATCTGTCCTTGTGAACACTCTGCTGAGAATGAGTTAAATGGGAGCACAGGTGAAGGGTCTTCTTGGGAGGGAGGGAGGAAGCTGCAGTCTGTTTTTCCTTTGCTGAGGCTAATTTTGCTTCCCTGGATACCTGGTACAACTCCAGGGAAGATTATGGAGGAGGCTGTATGAGTGCAAACAGAAGGGAGCATCAGACCAGTTCCTGCTGTTTCCTGAGTGGGATTCTCTGCCGTGGCTTTTGCTACAGGACAGGGAAGATAAGGGAAGGTAGCTCACTATATATTATGAACCCACTTGTAGATTAAGGTTTGCTCTGTGAATCACTACAGGTGCTTTGGCTGAACTTCCTTCCCTCGTTTGTAATTTTGGCAGGAGAAGGTCAGAGATTTTGCAGGGAGGGACAAAATTTCATCAGCGCTCCAGTCAGCTAGCAACTGCCCCTAACCTCTCCCCTCCAGAACTCCATGGTGAATAGGACACAAAATAGGTGCCAGAGAAAGAGATGAATTTCAGTATCACACAACACATACATCTGCTGCTGAAATTCTAGGCAACCCCAGAGTTTCATAGTTCTGTTTCCCCATCTTTTCCCTACAGATACGCCGTCTGCACCTTCCATTGAGAAAGTGGAACCCTACTCCAGCACAGCCCAGGTCGAGTTTGATGAACCAGAGGCCACGGGCGGAGTGCCCATTCTCCGGTACAAGGCAGAGTGGCGAGCGCTGGGGGAGGAAGACTGGCACACCAGGATGTATGATGCCAAGGAAGGTAGGGCACGATGGACCCCTTACTGTTTTGCATTCCGTGTGCAAGCTGGATAATCATGGAGGATCTGTGTTAGATCTAGGCTATGTGTGTGGTGGGGATGGGGGTATGGCAGAGCTGTTGGGCTGGGCAGCCTTTTCATAGTTATTTCAGACTTACCTAGAAAAACACACTCTTGAAGGAGACCACTTGTGACTGGTACAGGTCACTGTAATGAACATGTCTAAAATTCTGGGATCTCCTGTTAAAAGATCCCAGGGTACCAGGGCTGAGAAAGACCCATCTTTAAGATTTTTTGGAAAGCCACTGTTAGCAGGATTGAGCATTTCTGAGCTTATTTATTTTATTAAACTATTTATATTCCACCTAGCATACAATAAAATCAACGAGATCAGTGCAAAACACTGTAAACAGTAAAATGATTTTAAATGGCTAAAAGGTGTTAAACAATTCAGCAAGTTAAAAGAACATTGATTAAGACTGTTTAAAATACTTTAAAACAATTCAAAACCACGCACATGTGTGGAGCCATATAAAAACAGTTAGGCCATAAATGCTTTTATAAACAACTGTCTTTTCACTTGGCACTGAAATGACAGCAGTGTCTTAATTTTCTAAGAGGAGAGTGTTCCAGAAGTAGAGTGCCAAAGCAGAGAAGACCACCTCCCATGTCCATAACAGTAGATTGCCCTGATTGATGAGACACAGAGGAGGTCCCCTCCAGCAGATCTTGAGCAGCCATGTGTAGGGAGAGGCACTTCTTCAAGTACTGAGGTCCCAAGCTGCTGAGGGCTTTCATAGAATCATAGAATTGCAGAGTTGGAAGAGACCACGAGGGCCATCCAGTCCTACCCCATTCTGCCACGCAGGGAATCATGATCAAAGCATCCCCGACAGATGGCCATCCAGCCTCTGTTTAATGACCTCCAAGGAAGGAGACCCCTTTGAATGCCTTGACGAGCACCTGGACGCATATAGATAGCCAGCACATTTCTTTTAAAATTGGTGTTAATACAGTTTTCTGTATGATATTCCAGTCAGCAGGCTGCTGCATTTTGCAGTAGCTGGAGTTTCCAAGTCATCTCCAAGGGCAGTCCAATGTAGAGTACATTGACGGTACATTGACGGTACAACATAGAGTACATTGACAGTACAAAGTACATTGATACTTTGATTGAGGCTTCCTTTGCATAGACAGCAGTGAAGTGGTCAACTTGCTTCTGGGTTCTACGCTGTTAGATTTCAAGTGTCAGGTCATAAGATTAGTGCTCCCACCTATAAGAAAGTGGGGGGGGGGAATAAAATGTCCTGCAGATATAAAACTGGCATACCATAGGGAAAGTGGGGCTAGAAACCTTTTCCTTGACTTACTGATTTTCTCTGAGGAAGGAGTATATTTTGTATGACAGAAGAACTCAACCGCTTGAGCCCCACACACTGTCTTCATTGGAAAATGCTGGTGTCTTAATCAGCTGTTTGTGAAAATGAAATATAAGGCACTTCTTCACCTATCTTATTGTACCTGACATGACTAAAATGTTTATACCAGTGTGTGTTTGCCTACTGTACATGAAGGGCATTCTAAAGTAGTGACCACTCAGCTTGATGTAACCTTGGGGTGAATGGCCCACCCTTGAGAAGTTCAAGGTCTCTCTTTTTGGAAAAGTAATTTCCCCAAGATATGTTCTTTTTCATTCTGCTTTGTGAACAAGAGCACTGCTTTTACTGCATTTCTGAAAAGTCAAGTTCAAAATTCCCCAATGCAAGAGATCTCTGAATGAGCCTAGGCCATCAAGAAGATCAAACACACTGAAGAGTATAAAGTGGGTGGGTGGGTGCATAGGTGAGCTTCTCCCAAGGTAACAAATCCTGGGTGTTCCCAGTTGTGACTTTGCAAAGGAGTCTCAATGGTGCTGCAAATTACCAAACTTTCCACCCTGGCTGATCAGAGAAACCTGCTCGTATTTATAACAATGATATCCTGCCTTTCCCCCATGAAGGCTCCAGGTGGCAAATGACAAAAGTAAAACCACAAATTAACAATTTGAGAGTTGAGTTCCAAAAATATTTAGGCAATGAAACAGCAGTGGGGGTGGGGATCAGAAGCAGTTGAAGTTATTTTTAAGACAGAGGTGCTTAGAACGAGAACAATACAACAGCCAATATACCAAACAGAGTGTTTTCCTAAAAAAGGAGGTTAATTTACTGACTTCTAGAAAGCCTTTAGAGGCAGCTTCTTGGGAGGGAACTCCAAGCCTGTGTTCAGCCACTTAAGTGCCCTCCTGCCCCCGAAGACAAACCCATATTTCTGGGCAAAGACTGCAAAGACTTGTAGAGGAGAAAGTATTGCTTCAGCAATTCTGGTCCCAGACTGGAGATGGGCAAAGCACAATCCTCCAGAGGCTGTTGGACAACAACTCCCAGGATTCCTCCCCCGGCTATGCTGGCTAAGGCTGCTGGGAATTGCAGTCTCCCAACAACTGGAGGACCATACTTTGCCCACCCCTATCCTAAGCCATTCAGGACTTTAGCGGTAATTTCTTATGCTTTGAATTGAGCACAGAAACAGAGCAGCAGCCACTTGGACTGTTTCAGTCAGGGAATTAAGTGTTACCTGTTTGTAGCCTAATTGTAGTTATTCAGCTACCGCATGCTGGGTGAATTGTAGTTCCGGAGTTCTCTTTGGACATACTGCTGCCTATTAGGGCACATTGTGGCAATGAGATATGGGCCAAGGCCTGTATTACCATGGCCATATCAGCGTTCTGTGAGAACAGACAGAGTTGTGTGTTTTTTGTCCCAAAGGCAGATAGTTCAGAAGCAGCAAATACCATTTTGTTGAGATCAGTGTGATCTCAATAAGTATCATCATCATCATCATCATCACCATTTATTGTTGTCATGTGCCTTCAACTTAACTCCAGCCTATGGTGACTCTATCCTAGGGTTTTCTTGGCAAGATTTATTAAGAGGAGGTTTGCCATTGCCTTCCTCTCAGGTCACTCATTGGGTTTCTTGCCCATGGGCACCCAGTGGGTTTCCATACCGGAGTGGGGATTCAAACCCTGCTGTAGTCCCACACGAAGACTTCCAGATCACACTGGCTCCTTAGGTTATATTATATTTCCTGTCTTTTTATTGTGGTCTCCACAGTAATAATTGTGAATAATATCCATATGTATTCCTGTGTTTGAATACAATAAAATTAGATTGGTTATTAGTCATATCCACACTTACTGCAAGGTCACTTTTACTTTGGCAAAGCAGAGCCAAAGAGATGAGAACAGCCCTATACACAGACAAAAGCAGAGATAGATCTGGTAAAAAAGCTAGTGACAGCAGCACCCAGGGAATTGTGTAGAAAGGTTTTGTGTTTGCCACTGTGAGGATTCAGGGAGAGCTCACCACAGCTGGATGGCATGTCCATCCAAGGAACATTAGAGAGAGCTTCCTCAGGGTAAGAGCTGTTGGACAGCGGAATAGACTGCCTCAGAAAATGGTGAACTTTCCTTTGTTGGAGGTTTTTAAACAGAGGTGGTACAGGTATTTACAAGGGTGAAATGAACAGTGATTGATTCAATGTTCCTCCTTTTGTCTCACCTCTTTTCTGAATAGCTAACATGGAAGGTGTGTTTACCGTCATGGGCTTGAAGCCGGAGACAGTGTACGCAATCCGACTCTCTGCCATCAACGGCAAAGGTGCGGGAGAGATGAGTGCCCCCTCCAAATTCAAGACGCAGCCAGTTCGTAAGTAAACCCCTGCTCTTCTGTCCTTCCCTGCTTTTGCAAACCTTGCCCTTCTCTTTTCCTCTCTCCCTGCCTTTTCGCAGCATCCTTACATGCATGGATGGCACCTGTTCCTCTTATAGGTCTCACTCTGCCCACTCCCAGACATCCATCTGGCCTCTTCTGATTTCTCTGGGTCATAACATCAACCCTTTCCTAATATTTCTCTATTCTGAGAAGGTTTTGTTCTTTTTCTCCCATCAAGGTATGCTCTAAGGGACTGGTGATGAAAAGAAGGGTTTGGATGCTTATTGGAGAAAAATATCTGGCTTCTATTTAAACAAAAAGAACCTTCATTCCTCTCTTATAGCTTGGAACAATTCAAATGGACCAGGGCGGGAGGTGTGACACAGTTTTAACCTGGGGCAGGTACAATCATGAATGAAGGATAGTTTGGCTCCAGCTTCCTCTCCTGAAATACAGGCTTGCGACTGGCAGATCTCCCTCCTTTCCCCCACACCCAGCCCATTGGCCCCATAACTTAGACCCAGTAATAAGAGCGAGCATGAAGTGACCAGTACCTGCCAGGTCAGGCTGTAGACCCATCTTCCCAGAGCGGCCAAATGGGTGCCTTTGGAATTGCCTTGAGCAGGATGTGACGGCAACCGCTCTTCCCTTGTCTTGCTCCCAGCACCTGGTGGGGTCAGGAGGTGGGTAGAGAGATGTGCTGCCTCTGAATCCTTGTCGCTGCATAGAGCCTTCATGGTTCATAGCTGCCAAGAAGATCTGTCAGCCTCCATGAATTCATCCCATCCCCTTCTAAATCCATCTGAGTTGGTGGCCATCCTCATCTCTCATGGCAGTCATTCCTATAAATTATGTACCCAACAAAGAAATATAGCCCTTTGCCTGCTCTGATGCTCTGGCACTTAGTTTCATTGGGTTCGTGCTGAGAAACATCAGGTTGGAGCGAGCATGAGAAATCTTGGGCTTTGAAGAATTTAAACATAATTCAAATCAGAACATCGCAGGGTGGGTGTGTCATAAGATACAGGGCATATAGGTGAGTGACCCAACTTACAGTTTCCCAGGCATTCTTTCTGCACTGCAGGGCCTGCCTATTCATCAGTGGGACTCAAAATGAACAGTCAAGAGCCAGACTTGCAAGGTTTTTGGGAGAATATTGGTCCTCTCCAGCATGTCAGTGGCCCTCTGCTTTTTTGCCTGCTGGATATGTTTCACCGCCCCCTACCTTTTGTTTCCTTTGGGGGACAACCAGTGGAGGCAGCTGAGCTGTTGCAGCCCTCCCTGGTGTTCAGCTTCCCACCTCGTAGCAAGAATTAAACAGGGAGAGGTTAATTTTAATTTGAAGAAATATGGGTTTTATCTGTGCCCACTTGTCTCCAGTTTACGTCCTTTCCCCCTCCCAGTTGGACTCAGGCCTGTAAACAGCTGGCTTATGTTTGGGTGGTCTTCCTTCTATTTCCCCCATCCTTTGCCCTCCCTTTTTTTGTTGTTTTGATCTAATGTCTTCCACATGTGCCTGGAAATGATTGAGAAAAAATCCTCCCCTCCTTCTGTTCAGTGCAACATGTTTCCTACCATCTCCAAAGCCTCCCAGCAAAGTCCAGGTGTTGCACATATTCTTCACGCCACCAGTTTCCTCAGCCCATCCTGAGAGGCTTTGGGCAACCATATAGCAGTTTGTAAAAAAAATAATAATCTGAAACTAACAGTTCCTCCCTTGGAACTCTGATGCCTACACAAGAAAAGGCCATCTCATTTGTTTTAAATTTCCAGTGCCTTGTTCTGTCACCTCTTTTTTTTCATCTCTGTTACATCTTTTCTTTTTTTTGGGATCTGTGTCTTGTCTTTTCTTTTCATCCGTGTACCTGCCATGGGGAATCCGCAGGCACTCCACCGCCACGTAAGTCTTTCTCAATTCCGTTTTCTGGAGTGCTCTTACCCTAACATTAAATGTAGATCTAGCCCATTTTTTTAACTTAGTACTTCTCTCTTTTTGTTTTGTTCTGACTTTCCTTTTCCTTGTCCTTAGAAACAAAGTAGAAGATAAAACTCTTGCATCTCCTAATAACACTGACGCTAGAGTAGCCGTTGTATTTTCCAGTTAACACAGCTGTTTGTAGAACTGAGTTGAGAGGCTGATGCCTCCTTCATCCTGTCTCTGGAGCATGCAGTGTTGTCTGTATCTGCATGTGTGCCCTACCTCACTTGCAATGTCCTTGTTCTTTTTCCCCCCACAGCAGGGGGAGGCAACGCCGAAGCCCCCAGGCTGACTCCAAACCACCAAGGCTTTGCACCCTGGCTCAGCCTGGCTGGGCTGCCAGGTGAGAATTCACCTGCAGGCCAGGTGTTCCTTTTTATTTCTGCCGCAACAGCCTGGGGGCAAGGGATGCTTTCGTGTTGCCACCTCCTATTTTGTAGCTGAAAGTCTTTTCTGGGTGCAGAAACAGAAATAAAATAAACCTCAGCCGAGGTGGCTCCTGAGTTAATACAGTGGAAAGTGAGAGGAGACCAGATCCACTCTTTCTCCTTTCATTATAATTTGGATTTTTACGTAAACGAACAACCCACCAGAAGGAACATTTCCTGTGGCTGTCACTCCACTCTTAGATTGGATGCTGAACATTTTTGCCCGCCTTTTGTTTCTATGTTTCTAAGTCTACAAGAAATAGGAGAGTCTGATTTGGCAGCCTGAAGTTCAGCTGGCACAAAAACTGATTAACTGTGCTGTTTTTTTATGAAGCTGAGAAGAGTGCAAGTGTGACTCTGACATTAGCAGGTAGCATTCATTGGGCAAGGGAAGATTCAATTGGCATTTCCACCCGATGCCCGAACTGCGACAAATGAAACTTCACTGTCATAAGATAGAGTTTAGAGAAGCTACTTTTTTGGGGAAGAAGATTGTAGAGGTTGTAATCCAATTCCAAGCTTTGTTCTAGTCCTTACATCCAGCTGCTATTCTGTGGAAGAGTGTGAAGTGAGATTAGCAGGATGTGGTACTCTGCTGTTGGTAGAGAGATAAGAAATGAGTAGAGCAGCTCATCTCAGTGTTTGGAGGGAGAACTTCAGGTTCAGGACAAAATACAGAAAACTACTGTATACCTAGCCAGACCACTGGCCTATCTAGTCCAATTTTGCAAGAGTGGTGTCCAAAAGTTCCAGAATTCAGGATCATTGGTATAAGTCTATTAATCAAGTGCATGGAGAAATTTTGCAAAGTTGTCACTATATGGAAGGATGTTTAGTACCATTTGTAGACTATAGCACCACCATGCATAGAAAACTGCCCAGTCCAGGACTCCTGTGGGAGAGTCATTCCATAGCAAAAGCTTCAGGGACAGTCTGCTGCTACTTCTTGCAGAGCAAGTATTGTAGCATGTGACAGGTTGCTTAACACTTGAATGAGTTGGCTGCACCGTGAGCTTAAAACTGCTAGCGCTTCTGCAAGAAATGAGAATTCCATCTCACTGGTGAATGGTTCTGCTGCACAATTGCCAAAGTCCATCTAGCCCAGGTTCATTTAAAAAAACCAGCTATGTTCTTCTGGGAAGCTTATGAACAGTGTGACATTCGGCTCCTATTCCTGACTCCTGCTGTTTGGGGGATTATGGTTCCCTGTACACAGAAATTCCACTTATTTGGCAAAGAGAAGAGCTGACAGCTGTACTTGTGGAGGCCAGTTTTATGGATCTTGTTTACAGAAACCCAATATTAGCATAGTGCAGACTGCAAAGAACCCCTTAAAAGTGGTAATATAAATTGGCTGCTTGTAAAGAAGGCTGGGAAGGAAGACTGGTAGAACACTGTGCTTTAAGGCCTGTGGGAAAGGTCATTCCAGCAATAAAGTGGCTGCCCAGTGCAGCCATCTCTGAAAAGATCGGATTTACTTGCAAAGGTAAAAAAATTCATTTTTACCTGACTGACCCATGCTGGGAACGTACAGCCTATAACTGCAGATCAGCACTGCAAGGGCTGGGAATGAAGAGCCATATTTCTTGGAAGTATCCAGGAAGGTTGTACAAGGTGTGACCGTATGGTGATGGTGAGATGACTGGTGAAAAAATGAAAACATTTCTTAGCCAGGGTGCAGAACCATAAGACTCCCATTGCAGCCCTTACAGCTTCAACTTAAGCACTCTTTTTTTTTTCTTTTTTTAAATCAAAGTACCTGCTGTCAAAATAGTGCCAGATGGAAAACCACAAAGCAATCTGCTTCATTAGGGAGCTACCAATTGCAGCTTGCAAAGAGCGCAAGGCGGAGGAATGATGGAGACAGGATGCTATGAAAGATTCCTTCACTTAATTGTGATTGGGCTGATAACCTTTGGGATTTAATTGCTGGAATGTTGTTTTTCAAATTTTGATGGGGAGCTAGAGAGAGAAGGGGGGGGGGAAGGATCCTATTTACCAGAGATCGCCCAAAATAGAGATGCTGTTCTTTGATGCACCTGATGAGGTCTTCTGTTCCTCCAAATTAAAGAAAACAGCCTGTAATAGCTTTGAGAACACCTTGAATTGCTTCTGAATTTCCCATCAAGTGAAACAACCTGGGGTCTATTTGAAAGGGTCTTGGTATAAATAGACTAATGGTTATATGTTGTTTTTCCAAAGTGTAGTGGAAAGTGTCCCATATATTTTCTCAGAAACCCTCATTTTGCAAGGTGCACAACTGTCATGTGAGGTACTCCTCTCCTATTGCAATAAGGCAGAAAATGAAGCTGAGAGAAAGAGCATTTTGTCGAGTGCAAGTGAGGCATGAGTCTAGGGGTTGAGACCTCTAAGCTCTGTCTCTTAACCATTTGGTTTACTTGTTTCTTTTCAGCCCAGATGTGTAGATGTTACAAACCCATATATGGATTCCCAAAATTCTCTGCTCTTGTCTCCTTGTTGGTCCTTCACTTTGCACCCTGGGATGTGGCAGACCAGAGTACCATTGTGTGGCAAGAGCCACATAGATATGCAGTTCTGATCTAGATATGGGTGATTTCCACACTCCAAAGGTCTCAGTTTCTGTCCCACACCCCACCCTTTAGCTCCTTCAGTATTCTCTTTAGAGGACATCAAACTGTAGAGGAACTCTAGTCTAGTGCTGGACACCACAATTCAAGAAGGATGTTGACAAGATGGAAGGTGTCTAGAGGAGGGCAGCAAAAGTAGTAAAAGGACTAGAAACCAAACACTAGGAGGAATGGCTTAGAGAGTTGACCTTGTTTAGCTCAGAGAAGAGAAGTCCGAGAGATGATACGATAAAGCCATCTTTAAATATCTGAAGAGCTGCCATGAAGAAGATGGTGCAGGTTTGTTTTCTGCTGCTCCAGAGTTTAGAACACAAACCACAGATTTCAAATTATAAGATAAGAGATCCCACCTAAACATTAGGAATACCTTCATGATGGTAAGACCTGTTTGATAATGGAATAGACATCCTTGGGGAGTGGTGGACTCTCCTTCTTTGGAGCTCTTTAAGCAAAGGCTGGATGGTCATCTTTCAGGAGTGCTTCAGTTGCTGAGGGTTTGGACTAAATGGCCTTTTGGTCCTTTCCTGCCCTATGATTTTGCAGCTAACTGTAGAAGAGCTGCTTGGTGGAGAAAAGTGATGAACCAGGGATTCTGTAGAACTCCATTCTCCAACAATTCTGGCATTCCCACAGGGACAGCCAAAGTCTGCTTTCCCCCAGAATCTTATTTCTACCCTGGTTGCAAAGCCCACTAAAATATTAATTTTTAAAAAACAAAAATAATTCAATATTTAAAACATTTTGCATATTTTGTGCCACTCCACCTTCAAGGAGCTTAAGACATTATAACTACTTCTCACTTCCTTTGCACTTCACCCTTCCTCACTTTTATTCTTGCAGCATTCTTGCAAGAAAGATCAGGTCAAGAGAGAATTACAGGCCCGAAACTCTCTCAGGGAGCTTCACAGCTGGGTGCAGTCCTGAGGCTGGATCTCCCACTTCTAGTATTCTCCAACCACGAGTAAAATTCCCACTAGCCCAACCAGTATTGCCAGTGCTGAGGAATGGTGGGAGCTTTAGCCCCAAACATCTGGAGGATACCAAGTTGGAGAAGGCTGCTCTAAGCCCTGAATCACACCGTTATCTCTCTTTTTCATGAATCAGGGGGATGTACATTTTCTTGGAAGTCCTTGCTGTCTCCTCATTAGGTCCCCCCCTCCCTCTCCCCTTCATCTCTGCCTTTTATTTTCCTTCATAATTTATCTTCACGCCAGGCTTCACCTTTATGTGTCCTATCTATCCTTCATGTTTCCATAGCAACCCAGCATCCTACCGAATCTGAAAACACAGAGCCAACCCGTGAGTAGCAGGAAGGCTTTCCTTCCATCCTTCCCGCCTGATGCAGCATCTGTTTCCTCTCTCCTGCCCTCACCCTCAGCCCTGCAAAGCCCTTTCCAAGGCAGTCTGCTACTTGGTCTGGGACTCTGAGTAAGGTGCCACACCTTACTAAGTGTGTTGGTCTCCTTAGTGCAGTCTGGCATGGATGGATGGATATGAGGGAAGAAAAGCTGTGGTGACCTCTCATCCTTGCATGACTCCCGTCCTTGATCTCATATTGCAAAGTGAAGGTCTGCTGCGTTAGCCAGGCATGTTTTTTTAAAACCCTATTAGGAACTAACATCTTTTTCATCAGCATATTTAGCTACTCTCCAGAAGAGCACCTCAATTACTCCTCCGCTTTTTGCGTGTTCTCCTTTTACCTTCCCTCTTTGAAAAGCACCCTATTGATTTTATTGGCCAATTGCAGAGATAACAAACTAGATTGGGTTTAATTAAAATGGAACAGAATAAATTAAAAAAGCACAATAAAATCTGGGCACCCTAAGATGAATCTCTAATGCAACCAGTTCTGAAGCCAAAATAGTCCTATGTGAACTTATCCAGCAAAAGTTCCATTCTAACTTTTGAGGGCCTGAAATCCGTAATTGTACACAGCCATCAATGGATCCAAGTGGAAAGGCATCCTTTGCTCCTGGTACTCAGAATAGGTATTGCCTGTCCCTTTTTATCATTGCGTATGCTAGCTTTCTCCAGATGTGTTGAATCGGGATGGGAAGAATATTCAGAAATATTTGGAAAAAAGGCCAAAAATGTTTGACTGTTGAGAAACTTTGACGAGTAGAATCCTCGAATGATGAAAATCTTTACAGTTCTGCACTTATTCTACACAAAATTCACATGTGGTTTTGTGTAGAAAACACTTTCCCCCCCACCTGCTTAGGAAATAAAATTTCTGTGCAGAACTACTATTTTCTTTGCAGAAATAACATAAATGAAAATATCTCTGCACAGAAAATGCTGTTTTCTGTGCAAAACAACTATTTGTGAATTTTGCTCAGAATAAATCTTGAATTGCAAACAATCTTTGAATATTACAATGACAAGATAATTGCTAAAATTATTCATTGCTCCCTCTGAGGGGGAAAAAAAAAACCTTCAGCGAAGAATTACATCTCTAGTGTGGAACTACAAAATCCATCATTCCTAGCCAACAGGCTGGTTGAAAATGATACAAACTGGTGTTACAGTTTGAAACTTGTAGAAAACCCCAGTTTGGGGGAGGCAGTTTCGCTTCGCCAGGTGCCGGCTTCTCCAGTGGCCAGAACTGCAGCATTCATGCAGAAGAGTGCTGGACTTTGGGAGAAACTGCCAGGCCCATTTTTCAGTGGTCATATTCATTGATTGTCTTTGAAACACATAGTGGCTTGAGGGTCAGTTCCAAGGAAAGCAGTCCTTGACCTTCCCAAGCAACTCTTAAATAGACAACAAAAAAGTACCCCTTTTTTGTACCTGCTGGTTTTCCATCTCTCCATACCTGCCCAGCCTCCAGAAGTCAGTTAAGAAGCCATCACTACTAGACATGCTCAGTTCCCCTTAGGCTGTTTTTGGGGTGGGGTTGGCAGTGATTTACCCTGGGATTTTTCATCCTAACTTTTTTGTGGGGAAGGTAGCATTTCTGCAGACTTTTGCTTTTGCTAGGCCAAGGCTTGATGCTGAATGAGCAGAAAACAGTGGAGGATTGTAGAGGGTGCAAACCCAATGCACATAATAAGTAACTGGACCTGGATGGAGGATTCTGAGAGTTGTAGTCAAAAAGAGAGTGTATCCAAGCCCTGCAGACAGTCTGTTCAAGAACTGAAGAATGCAACTTCTAGCAGTTTATGATGAACAACACCATGAGAGCTGCAAATTCCTTCACCCAAAATAAAAGTAAAAAGCAGAAATTCAAATCAAATTCCAGTTCCTTGGTGGAAGTTGCACTGTTGGGTTCTTGAACTTAGCTCTCCAATAAGAAAAAGTGTCCACGGGGACATGACACAGTATATGGTTCTTCTGCATTTTTAAGGTATGTAAAGAGAGAGAGAAAACCACGAAGCAACACATATTTGAGGCTGGGAGTGGCATGTGACAAACTGACTGCAGAACCCCTGGTTTAGCAAGGCACTTTTTTTTTCCCCTTAGGACGGGGGCCCTTGAGGTATGCATGACTAACTGCATAACAATTCTGCACTTATTTTGTGTTGCAATGAACATGGAATTTGCCTGTTTGTGTCTTTGTGGGTGCTGCAGTTTTGCTTGCAGTCAATGAAACTAGACCATTAAAAACCTGCCTGCAGTTGTGTTTTGGGGATGGGGCATTATTCCACCATGTGGAATGTCTTGTTACCTGCTAAAAAGCAGAGTTAGCAATAGCCCTGAACAGAATTCCACTTTCTCCACCTCTTTTGAAGCAAGTAGTGATTCAGAGCAACAAAGAAGTCCCTACCTTATTCTAAGGACGCTTTCTTCGTTGCATTTTTCCAATGCAGGTTAAATGGGCAACTCTCAGAAACAGAAGGTTTTCCTTCCCTTTGGAAGGCGGTAGAAGGAGAGCTGTTTCAGCTCGGCAGTTGGGAGGAATGGTGGCAGCCAGTGGTTCCAATATCGGTGGGCTGGTGAACCTGCTTTGGGTTTTAGTACAAGCTTTGAAGGAATTTTCCAAGATGCTGAATTAATTTGTGGGAGTAGTTTAACTCCTTGGATAGTACCTTTAACATTTGGATTAAAACCCCGGGCAGATTCATGATGAGCCACAAACATGGCAGCCACGAATTCCCACAAGAGAGAAGATGGTTTTTACAAAACAAAAATGTTCCTATGTTTTCCACACATCCTCTAAAATTTTGACATACAACCCTGATCCAGGAGGCTCTGTGGGACTTGTGTAGTGTAAGTAGGTCAGGGACTGTGCTTGGTCACAAATAAGCGCAATGCTTTTCTTAGCAAAGAGTGGCAGTTCTTTATTGACTTAATTTATCTCCTTTTTTTACCATTTGTATTTCACAGGGGTTTGGAGTGGCTTACATTCCACATTTTGTTAATATCCATAATTAAAATGAGATGCTAAAAATCTCAAGGAATTCATTACCCCCATGTCCTTAACCTCTGACGTACCTATCAGAATAAAATGTCTTTAGCTATATTCTCATGCTGCCAAAAGTTTGATGCTAGATGATTTTCAACCAGAAGGGAATTCTTGATGTTGAGGAGCTCAGGGGTAATATCACAAGAAAAAACATTTGTACTGTCCCTGTTTTACAATCTAAACTTGCAAGTAACTTCCATGAATTTCAGTGGATCTTAAGCCCTTCAAAATATGGACTGTAGCATTTAAATTGATTTTATGAGTCAGGATTTTGGGATAGTTGCAGGTTTGGGGCAAATATCTTTGTTAGTTTTTAGGAGTGGGGATTTTAGTAAGTCCAGGGGTCAATTTTCTGTTCCTGGAACCCTCTTGGGGGCATATGGAGTGCCAAAAAATCTCCCTCCCCCAGAAGCCTGGAAGTAGCCAAAACTCTATTTCTGATTTTGAAAAATTGGTAGTTTTTAATGTTGAAAAGGGAATAAGCACTGCTGAAGTCTTTGAGGTGAAATAATTTATTCTGACGGTATGGAGGGTTATCTAGAAGCGGAAGAAAGGGAAACTGAAGGGGAAGAAGAAGGTGAGGACAGTGAGGAAGGGGGAACAGGGGAAGAGATAGGAGAAGGGGAAGAGGATATTACGAATTAAAAGATGGTCTCAATAATAACCTGGAATGTCAAGGGGCTAAATAGCCCGGAAAAACGAAGGAGAGTGTTTCATTATTTAGAATCTCAGAAAGCAGATATTATAACAATTCAAGAAACTAGGATAAGGAACCAGGATAATAAATACCTAAACAACAAAAAATTGGGTCAAGTTTTTTATGCCCTATCAGACCAGAAAAAAAAAGGGGTGGCAATATACGTGAGGAACACATTTGAGGTCAAAGAAATATTAAAGGATAGAAATGGGCATTATGTGGGGGTGGAG
Organism: Gambelia wislizenii; assembly: GCA_030847615.1. NCBI lineage: Eukaryota > Metazoa > Chordata > Lepidosauria > Squamata > Crotaphytidae > Gambelia > Gambelia wislizenii. The sequence goes on from JAUMIR010000007.1 coordinate 41,855,040, forward strand.
ATAAGTTGGGTGAATCAAAAGATAACACTGATAGCGGTATATGCCCCATTAGAAAAGAAGAGTGAATTTTATAAGCAACTCAGAGAGGAATTAACAAGAGTTAATACAGAGAAATTAATCATTATGGGGGACTTTAACGGTGTAATAAACAGTACTAGAGATAGATCGGAAAAGGGGAAGAATAAAAAGAATCATGGTAATCTTCCGGGGATATGTGATGAAATAATGAAAGAATATAACCTTTTGGATGTTTGGCCATATAAAAAGGGGAATGAGTATGGGTATACCTTCTATTCTGAGGCACATCAATCTTGGTCTAGGATAGACATGTTTTGGGTGGTAAAAGAACTCTGTGTGAGAATTAAAAATATTGAAGTGTTGCCTAAGGTGATGTCTGATCATAATCCTCTGAAAATGATAATAAGTACTATAAGAAAAGAGTATGTTTGGAGGTTGAAAGATACATTACTAAGAGATAAATTATTCGTTAAAAGAATAAAGGAAGAAACTAAAAACTACTTCGAAATGAATAATACTTCAGAAGTAGCAAGTAAGGTGATATGGGACGCATATAAGGCAACCATAAGAGGCTTGTTAATGCAACGGGGAGCCGAAATTCAAAGGCAAAAGAGGGAGAAAAAAAATAGTTTAATGAAAGAGCTAAAAGAAAAAGAAACGAAATTAAGACAAGACCCAAAAGATAGGAAAACATTGGGAGAAATAAAGAATATCCAAAATGAAATAAATCAAGACATGATAACTGAAATAGGACAGAAGCTTAGAAGAATCAAACAAAATTATTTTGCAAACGCAAATAAGGTAGGGAGGTGGCTAGCGTATAAACTTAAAAAAGAGAAAGAAAGAAAGCTGATAGCAGAGATAAAAGAGAATGAGGTAGTGTATACCACCCAGGAAGAAATAAAAAAGACATTCACTCATTTTTTTGCAAATCTATATAGGGATAGAGCTATAGGAGATCGGGAGGAGGAGGAACTGGAGAAGTACTTAAATAAGTGTGGAATAAAGAGCCTTACAGAGGAACAAAAAGGGAAATTAGATGAACCCATCACAACACAAGAAGTCTTAAAGGTAATAAAGGAATTGAAGGCGGGTAAATCCCCTGGCCCAGATGGATTCATTGCAGAATTTTATAAAGTCATGGAGGAGGAGATTGTAGAGATGTTGTGTCAGACGATGAACAAGATTCAAGAAGAAGGCATCCCGGAATCTTGGGAAACGGCAGAGATTGTTTTAATCCCCAAAGAAGGTAAAGATGGGACTGACAAAAAGAATTATCGACCGATATCTTTACTGAATGTAGACTACAAAATTTACGCGATGATATTGGCTAATAGATTAAAATCAATATTGGTAGGCTACATTCACGCAGATCAAAAAGGCTTTCTTCCAGGAAGAACTATGGCAAACAACATAAGAACGGTGCTAAACATCTTAGAGTACTACGAGAAGAACAACGACAAGAAGGCAGCCTTAATATTCGCAGATATGGAGAAAGCCTTCGACAACTTAAGATGGTCATTCATGAAAGGGGTATTAAAACAAATGAAGATTGGAAATAGTTTTCGTCTAGCTATAGATCAAATATATAGAAATCAAAAGGCATATGTGATGGTAAATGGGGAAAAATCAGATTTAATCAAGATACAGAAAGGGACAAGGCAAGGCTGTCCTCTTTCCCCATTATTATTCATTATGTCTATGGAAATAATGAATAAGCAAATTAGGGAAAACAGTAAGATACCAGGGCTGAAATACAAAGGAGAAGAATACAAAATCCAGGCCTATGCTGATGATGTAATGTTAGTGTTGCAGGACCCCATAGACAACATGGATAAGTTGATGGGAGTGATTGAAGAATTTGGGACTTTTTCCGGATTTAAAATTAACAGAGAAAAAACAGTTATAATTTCGAAAAATTTATCTAAAGCGGAAGAGTCCCAACTTGAAAAGATATCTAGATGTAGAGTGGTAGACAAAGCAAAGTACTTAGGGATATGGATCTGTAAAAGAAACAGAGAATTATATGAGAACAATTATGGGAAAACATGGAAGCAAATAAAAGAAGATCTAAAAAAATGGAAAGCAATAAACATATCCCTAATGGGAAGAATAGCAACAATAAAAATGAATGTGTTACCGAGAATGATCTTCCTCTTCCAAAATTTGACAATAATTAATAAGGATAAACCCTTTAAGGAATGGACAAAAGATCTGAAAGACTTCATTTGGAATGGACGGAAACCAAGAATAAAATGGACAACAATGATAGATGCGAAGCATAGAGGCGGATTGGCGGTCCCTGATTTCAGAACATATTATAATGCATGCGGCTTAATTCGGTTGTGTGATTGGATTAAACTAACTGATTTAAGGACAATAAACCTGGAAAGAAATAGTATAAAATTTGGTTTTCATGCATACCTGTGGTATGCAAAAGCAAACACAGATAAAGAATTTGGAAATCATACCTTGAGGGGTCCTTTGCTAAGAATTTGGAACTCGATAAAACAAAAATTTTATGGAAAAATGCCATTGTGGGTCTCCCCCATAGAAGCCTTTCAGGAGAGGTGGATAGAACCAAAAAAATGGATAAGATATAAGGAGTTGATAAAAGAAACAGAAGAGAACGAATATAGCTTGAAGACAAGAGAAAGTATAAAAGAAGCAGGCTACGAAATTCATTGGTTTACATATTGTCAATTACAAGATAGATACAAAGAAGATAGGAGTAAGTACGGTTTTGAGATAAATCAGAATGAGATTGATAAAGTAATATGGTACACAGGAAAGAAGAAAGTAGCTAAATTCTATAACCTCTTGTTAGAAAGAGAATTAGAAAAAGAGGTCGTGAAGGATTCAATGGTGAGGTGGGCCAAAGATATAGGAGATCAGATTAGTCTTATGGAGTGGGAGAATGCCTGGCTCAAAACAAATGAATTCACAGCAAATCAAGGTCTTAAGGAAAACTTTTATAAGATCTCAAATAGATGGTACCTCACCCCCACGAGATTAAGTAAAATATACAAATTAGAAAACAAAAAATGTTGGAAGTGCGAAAAAGAAATGGGATCACTGCATCACATGTGGTGGGGTTGTACAATTATTAAAAGATATTGGATGAAGGTTCACAAAGTAATACAGAGGATGCTTGGGACTACTTTCACAATGGACCCGAAATTATACTTATTGAATATGACTACTGTACTGGAAAAACAGATGGAGAGGAAACACTGGAGAGTTCTATTATATCTAATCACATCAGCGAGACTTAAAGTAGCGGAAAAATGGAAAAGAAGAGAGGCTCCAGAAATAGAGGATTGGTTAAATAAATTGGTAGAAATGAAAAATAACGATAAATTAACGAGAATAATTAGAAATAGCAAGGTAGGAGAAATAAATGAGGATTGGACGCTAGTAACAAGTTATTTGAAAGAAAGAAAGTAAAGAAAGGGTAAAGGCTGGATCTGAAGACTGGACATATATAAAGAAATAGCAATTATAGACAAAACTGAAGTTATAAGAGAAGCAAGTTATGAAAGGAAAAGAAAAGGTAGAAAAAGAAAAGGGGAATAAGTAATCAAGATACGATAAAGGAAATGGAGTGGGGAAAAAAAACTTTTTGGACAAGTAAGGAAAAGGAAGGAAGGAGAGGGGGGAATTTTTTTGGGGTGGGGGTGGGGGTTGGAGGCTTGAATTGCAAAGAATTTTGTATGTTTTTTTTTTCCTCTTGGTTTGAACGCTGAAACAGATGCACGACAAAGCAATTTTGAGTTGTAGACATATCTTTTTAAGGAAAAATGTGTAAGCATAAGAAATTATCTGGGTGTTGGAAATCTGAATAAAAAATATATATATAAGAAATAATTTATTCTGTTTTGTCAGAAAGGGGGTAAGGAGAGTCAGGGGCTGCACTTTTTAAGCTTCTGCTCTGTCCCACCCCAGAGGTATGAAAAATATGCAATCTCAACAGCTCAACAACATCTGTAAGGGAAACACTTCCTTTGCCGCTTTTTGGGTTCAACAGTGGAGGCATTCATGAACTGGAGACAGCTATTTCTTTAATGATGCAGTGTGAGGTGGATGCTCAGGGTCCACTCTGAACAACCAATTTAAACCAGCCCTATGTAGAATTAATTCTTAAAGAAACACACTGTGGCAGGAATTGAGCAACACAAGTCCATGACAGCCGTGTAAGTCCACAAAAAGGAGCAAGCACTGTTTCTAAACCCTGCACTTCATACGTGTTCTCCATATCTCACACTGGTGTTCTAGCCGGGATCCTTATCAGCTGAAGGTGCCACGATGACTTCTGGTCACTTCTGTTTGGAAAGAAGGCATCTCCTGGGCCTGAAATGGCCTGGAGGGCCTACAAATTTGGCAACATGCCCACCGCACCCCCTGGGGGCACTTGGGGGCAGGGTTTTTGGTGTTTTTTTTTTTTTTGTCTTTTTGTGGTGTGCATGTGTGTTGGGGGGTAGAGAGTAATGTGGCTGCCTAGCCTCCCACAGTTGCCCACCTTTGTCCCACAACCATCATCAGGCTTATTTATTTATTTGATTTATAGCCAGCCTTTCTTTTAGTATGGGAACCCAAGTGACTTACATTAGGCATTAAAACAAAATAGCTGAAATAATACATGGTACAAAAGATTTAGAAAAGTATTAAACAATTCAATAAAAACATGAATTTTAAAACATGAATTTAAAACAATTAAAAAACAACAGTAACAGAACACATATGGAAACTCCCTGGGAGAAAACCCTGGCATCAGTCCCCCTTAGGGTCGGCATAAGTCGGAAACAACTTGAAGGCACACAACAATAACATAATACAAATTATAAAAAACCCCACACCCATTGCAAATCCTTCTACCCCAACTAGTTAAAGGCTGAAGGCCTGTTTAAATAAGGTGGTCTGTGCCCGCCGGCCAAGGGAGAACAGAGGGGACCAAGCAAGCATCCCTTGGGAGGGAGTTCTAGGAGCAGCCTCTGAGAAGTTTGGTTGTATGGAGCCACGGCTAAGGGTAAACATTGCTTCTACTGCATACAAATGTGCCTGAATCATGTTACCTGAGCCTACTTCCCAACCCATCCACATTTTGCTCACCATTTGTGAAGGGACTCAGAGCCAAGAAGGTACAACATTCCCTCTGTACCTCCCTGGAGATGTCATCAGAGCCATAATGGATTTTCCACTTGTGTCAAGTGCCAATTTCAGCAACAGCAAGAGAGACACTTTGACATCTCAGTTTTCCCAGACATACACTCAAGTGACTGATGAGCTACAGCCTTACAAAACATGGCACCCCTCAAACTGCCATCTGCCGTGGCCACCTCATAGTGGAGCCATCCCTGGCCACCTTAAATGTGATGCTAGTCGAAAGAATGGAAGATGCAGGGGGCCTTGCCACAATTAATTCTGTCAGGCTTCCTATGTTCTGAGTTGGTGCGATTCCCCCCCACCCTTTTAGCATGGTTACTATTTCACAGAGAAGGAAAACAAAGAGGCGATGGATTATACAGGCAGATAATACCAAACCTCTATGAAAGTGCATGGCTTCTTTTCTTGAGTAGTAACATGCAATGTCTTGTCGAGTGAGAGAACATCAAACAACACCTCCGTTGTACATTTCCATTTCCATTAAGCCCACTCAAAGACAGCGCTAGCATTACAAAAACAGCAATAAAATAGAGCATTAATGGTACCGGTGTCCATTTTTAACATTCCTCCTCTCTCCCTCCCATCGCCGCCTTCTTTCTTAACATCTGCAACGTAAATATGAATCAAGCCAGTGGTAGAATCTGGCACAGGAAGATATTACTGGGTGCGTGCAGGGGAGAGAAAGAAAATGTCCAAGACTTGGATGCAAACTTGGTTACAAATGACCCACTTCCCCTAAAAAGTGTATTGTCTGGAACAACCTGAGTAATTTTTTATTCAGAGTCTGTGTCATGGCTAAGAACTCAGTGGGTTTTTAGGGGTAACGTGAAGTCTGAAATCACTTGTTCCTTTTAGCATCCTTCATTGTTGCCCCTCGTGGCTGTGCTGGCTCCAGCCACAAGCCCCTCGGTAGTCACACGTTGGTGGTGGGCAAGAGATACATTTGCCGCTTTCTCCCCCAAATTGCCTTGTTGGTAGAACCTGAGCAGTTCTGCTGAGATGGCCCTGCCCTGCATCCAAATCCCAGGGGATTTATTTTGTTGTGTTTTATAGATATGTATCCTATCACTACTCCCATGGCTGGGATGCAAGGCAGCTTTCAACAACCACCTACAAGACAGTTACATATTTTTTTTAAAAAAAAACAACCCACAACTATCTGCAAGAACTTAATAAGTCACACATACTAAGTAGAATCCAAAGATATAGCCATGTTAGTCTGCAATATCAGTAAGCAAGGGGATCTTGTAGCACCTTTGAGAGGTTGTTTAGACGATGTAAAATATACTCACAGAATGCAGGCAGGATACCTTTTGTCCAGATGAGCTCGTGTGAGGGTTTACCATATTGGGAAAGAGGAGGCTGAAAACTGCCAAGTAGTTCATGATTACAGCTTTTGCTGTTTCTCATGATTTTTTGTAAAAAGTACATGAAAATGCGCATAATAGCCCATTTAAACAACCAATTCAAGTTGAGGCGCATCCAGGAAGTCAAAACGTGATTGGTCAGATATGTGCAGGGGCAGGCTTGCCAGCGACAACACAGCTGGAGCCACCATTGTTTTTCACAGACACAATCGAGTGCTATTTTTGAGTGGCAGAGCAAAAAAAAATGTTTTTAAGCAGAAGATCACTCTTCCGCATGTCTCGTATAACAAGGCAAAAACAGGTGGATGGAGGGAGCATTTGGGGAATAAGAAGGCAGTTATTTGCTCACGGTCACCATCTTTTCTCGTGGGCATGCTCCATGTGAACATCAAACTTGGATAGCTTTCCATGCCAATGAACTTGCAAATGAATCATGGAGACAAATGAACACTGCTGTGACAGTGAGATAATATGGTATTTTCCACAATTAATTCTCCCGCCTGACTGAGCCCATGGTCTGCTTCCTCAGATGATGACTCCAGTATCTGAGGAAGTAGACTATGACAGCTTATGCTACAGTTTTCTCGCTCTCAAGTTAGTCACAAAGATGCTACAAGTTCCCCTTGCATTCTAAGTAGAAATCTATAGATCATGCCATCAAAGCTCAAAGTTAAAACACTTTAAAATTCCTCCTTTAACATTTTATTTAAATAAAATGAAAATATTTAAAAGCCTAGATCATCTGTTTAAAACATCACCCCATGATTCAAAAGGTCTGGATTATCTCTTTAAAAGCTCTTCCCATGCCCGAGTAGAAAAATCTTTATCTGCCATGAGGAGGACAACAGGTCTGGACCAGCCAGAGAGTTCTAGAACTAGGGAGCAGCCACTGAGAAAGGCCCTCTCTTGCATCCTCACCAGATTTGTCGCAGAAGGTGGTAGGACCAGAACTTTTCCTTAAAACTTGAAGCCTGGGCAGGCTGTATGGGAGAATATGGTCTTTCAGAAGGCCTGGACCCAAGTCGTATGGGGCTCTGTGGGTCATAATCAGCACTTTGAGTTGTGCCCAGGAATGGATCAGTAGCCGGTGAAGCTGTTGCACCAGGTTTGTTATGTGTTCCTGTAACCAGTCTTTGTCATCAGCGTAGCCGCAGCATTTTTTCTGATGAGTAGATATTATACAGAGTATGAGTAGGTTTATACAGAAGGAGATCGTCTAGCATTCTGCTTTTAGTAACCCCAGCTACCACCCCCAGTCTTTAGGATGTGATGAAGCATTAAGATGGGTAAAAATCAAAATGGTATGGGGAGGGGAGGCAAGCCAAATTTAAGGCTGGGCAGAACTCTGGGCTTCCTCACACATGTCTTGTAAGCCAACTGGGATCGACCTTTCTGTACTACAAAGCTACTGAAAGTCCTTTGGCGGCCACATGATCCTTCCTGACAGTTGAGCTTGTACTCGTGGCGAGATGGTCACAGGACCACTTCATGGCTTTGCTCTTCCCTGCAAATGTACCCCTTTCTAACTCTACCGGTCCAGTTGAGCCTTGCCTGTTCGTGCTGGAGAGCTGGACCTTGTCTCAGCATGTGATGTTTCTAGGCAATAGGTTTTCATCTTGGCTTTTCCTGCACAGCTGGAACCTCAGGCAAAGACTAATTCAACTGTGTTTTTCCTTTCTCCTTACTAGGAAGATGCGTGGGGAGGGTTCGTTTGCTTTGCTTTTCTGTTCTTCCAGAGAGGAGAATTCGTCAATAGGAAACAACCAGCTCCATTTACAATAAATCCCAGAGGCTGACATCTTCTGTCTTTTGGGCGAGCAGTTCCCCAATAATGTGTCATTCGTCCATTCTTTTTTGCTTTGCTTTATATTGTGGATGCCATCCGGGAGAATAGTTTTCCTTCTGTCAATAATACAATGGGAGTTGCAGAGGGGGGTGGTCTCTTCTCCTCCTGGCTTGGTATTAATATGCAACCCCACAGCTCTGCCTAACCAGCCAAACCTCTTGCCTCAGCAACTTCCTTTCCTTTAACAATAATCTTGTGTTTGCAGGCCGGTGTATTTCTGTTTTTATTTTTACTGTCTCCCCTGATGTTTCAGTAGAGTGGCTAATTTAATTTTGTTTAGACTTTAATTTAATCTGTGATTGTTGTTGATTCTTTTTGCCCATTGTTTACATCCGTTTTTTAATTTTTTTGTATTTTTCATGTGACCTCCTCCACTTTCCTTTCAACCAAATCATGTGCGTGCGTATCATGTGACTTTGTCATGTGGCTTGCATGGTGCTGATGATGTCGTCCACGCTGGTGAACAGAAGGTAAAAATTAAGCAATGACAACAAAACACAACTTTGTTCTGATTGGTTAAGAAGTTCTTTACAGGACAAAAACCAAAACTTAAAAACACACACACACACTTTCCATTTAGGAACCTCTAAATTTCTATCACTCAAAATTTCTTTCTATTACCTTTTGGTTTGTTTGGGTTTTTTCTTTCTTTTTTTCAAGAGCTTTGTTCAACACATTCTATTTGCATGCAAAATCAACTAAAGTATCTGATGCTGTCCCATTATTGAGCTGGCAAGGTAGTAATGCACACAGAGAAAGCAAGGCTGGATTGTTTGCTTCCATTGATGGCCAGGTCCTATTTGGCACAGGACATTTTCAAGTCTACATCTGCAGTAGGTTTTCCATGTACATTAAATGTTTGCAAACATAAGCATATGCAAAAAGGAACAAAGATGAGCAGATCCCTTCTGAGTACACATTTGGGGAAGACCTAGGCTACATCCTAGGATGAGCACCTAATCTAGTTTTTTAAGAACAAGGTAGAAGTACTGGATTCTCAGCTGAATTTTGCCTTGGCCGTCTTACACTTCCTTGGTCCACTTGTGACCCAGGATATAGCTTCACAAAGCTGGAATTTGTGTTTAGTGTTGCCATTTTGGTAATCTATTTAAAATCACACTTCTCCTCTCTTGTTGGCTGAAGTGACAGACACCACAGCTGTAGTGGTACTCTTCTGAATGGCTGCCCTGTTGCTGTGCCCTGATCAAAGCAGCTCCAGAGAATGATGTTCCACAGAACAGAATAAGATGCTGTTCTTCAAAGCAGCATCCAGCCCAGTGTCAGGGTCTTCATATCCTTCCCAGCATGCTTTGGAACATCAGTGCATGCCACCCCCTTGCCCTTGCCCACAGTAGACAGTGATACATTTCTGGGGGGTTGGTAGAGTGTTCAGCATGGCATTGATGAGTGTGCCAACCTACTTTGGAGAGAGGAGACAGGACAACACATAGCCATGGGCCTCAATTACCAGCAACAGATACAAGGATCCAGCTTTTATCCCTGTCCCTTCCTTCCTTTTGATTTGTAAACCAGACCTTAGAATTCATCCATCAGTGATTTTCTAATGATCATCTTAATTGTTTTGCATAACCCAGAGAAGGAGAATTGCTTATAAACTCTTCCCCAGTTTAGCAAGAAATCAGAAGGTGATTATAAGTGAGGGAACTTTTACTCAATGTGGATGAAGCCACAGCAACTGGCATTTCCTTAGCACCACTTGCTAATCTACCTTCCACTGTCAGGATACCTTTTCCAATCCAGAAAGGCTTTGAAATCTGTGTTGAAGTCATGCACCCACTGCAATTACATTTGGCAGTTTCCTCAGAACTCTGGAAGCAAACGATTTGACCTTTGCAACATCAAAGAAAGTGTTTACTTTCCCATTTAGAGCTGATGGCAGCAAGAAAGGAATGGATTTTCTAGAATGACTCTTGCAATCTCACTTTAACACTCCATGCACACTATTCAAGGAGAGGAGAGAAACAACCTCTGCCTTCTTGCTTCCCAGAAGTTGGAAGATTTGTTGGGAAAGCCTCCCAAGGTGTTACACATTTTACTGCCTTTGATTCTCCCTTCTTGGATCATTTCTCCTCTCTCCTAAGGGAAGCATCCAGGCAGGGTTTTTCCACTAACATCAATAACCTATCAGCCATTGCCCCGCATGTGTGGGGGTAAGCCACAGGTCTCTTTTCTTTCTCTCTCAATCTCTCTCTCCTTCCACAGATGTTTGGGCGACATCCACACAGAACTAACACTCAGCCATCTTGAATTTGCACAGCCTTTCATGCATCCCCACCCATCTCATTTATTTGTGCATTATTTTAACCCTCTTTTGTTCTCTCCCTTCCCTTCCACCGTGTGCATCTATCCACTTGTAATGGGCACCAGTCATGGCGTGAAACTGTGGCAAATACTTTTGTCTCAGTTTTACCCCTGTTTTACACAGTTGCCAAGAGAGACAGTTGGAGAGACTCCAGGACAGGGGACTGGGAAGGGAGAAGAACCTGGTATTGAATCTTGTTCATTGGAGGTGAATAGAAGAGTAGGTAGTCTCTGCACCCTCCCACCCCCCATTTCCAGAAGCTTCTCTGACTTGACTCCAACATGGTTACTATTCAGTGGAACACTGGATGACTCTTTCCTTCTGAACTGAAGGTAGGGGTTTTTATTTATTCTTCGGACTGTATATTGTTCCTTTATTATATTTTTGTGCCACCTTTTTCCAAAAGGTTGCATGGTGGTATACATCAGTGCTAGTCAGAGTGATGGTCCCTGGACCAGTCAGGGTCGCCAAGCCATCACCCAGTGGTCCCTGAAGAGTTTCCAGGAAAGAAAGAAACAGTAGATATAGAACTGGTCCCTGGAATGCTGAGCGGGAAAAAATGCTGGTCTCCCACATCAGATAGCCTGAGAAGCACTGGTGTACATGATCCATCCCAATTCCAGATTTTTTATAAGCAAGCAAGTCCAACAGATTAACGTCTTGGCCACCTCTGCTGGTTTTGACAAAGCAACCTCTGTAGCCAGAGGGAATCTGGAATGAGGTGATGCATTTTATAGAGCTGCTGCTGGATTGGCCATTGTCACCACTGCAAATGGCCCCCTGTCCAGTGTTACTCGCAGATAAAAGCGAGTAATTAAAAACCTGTGCTAATGTGTTGATCCTTGCAGTGAGCCCATTCCGCAACTAGGAAGGGGGTGTTTTGACTTTACTACCCCAGGTGTGGGTATGTTCATTTTTATCATCCTGGGCCATGAAAGAGAACAAGGGTGAGCCAAGTGAGGCTCTCTGGATAATGTTGGATTGCAACTGCCATCCGCCCTTGCAAAGTGTAGCGAATGGTGATGGATGATGGGAGCTGCAATTCAGAACCATTGAGAGGGCTGAATGTTGCCCATCCACCCCACCTTCTAGTCATAGTGTTACTTATTTTAAAGATTATTTGTTTGTTGTACTTCTGTACTATAAGGAGGTTCCCAAAGAAGCTTCCTTTTTAAAAAAATCTTGAAATAACTTTTTTTAAAACCGCAAACAATATGATACAGATTTAGAGTAGAGTAAGAGAAGAGATAAGGTTCAAGCTCAGCTTGAAAGGTAGGTGAAATTCTTGATCACTCTCACAACCTAGAGAGGAAGGAAGCCAGCCTGTCTCACAAGACTGGTGGGACACATGAAAAGACCTCTTGGTGGAAAAGGTTGGAGAGGTGGAGATGATTCTTCAGATATCCCTTTCCCCCAACCATTTCCAGCTTTTAGAATTGGAACCATAACTTTAAGTTGCCTAAAAATGAAACTGGTACAGATGAAGACAAAGCTGGAAGCAATGTGCTCCCTAAAGGCTTCCCCAGAGATCTCACATTTTTGCACCATCTGAGGTTTCTGAGCACTTGTGAAAGCTCGGCAAGGTGAAACCTTGTGCTTCCAGCTACGGTTTTTTTTTTTTTTATCACAGACCTCCATTTTCCTTTGTGGCCCCTCTCAAAAAGGCAACAGGAAGTGACATGATGTATAGGATTCTGAGATGCTTGCAGGGGTGAGATGGGGGTGTTTTCATACATTTTGGGGGATGTCTCTGGTTTGATGGTGTTACCTTCTGTTGCCATTTTGGGAGGTACTATATAAGAAAATGGAGGTATTTCAGATGGTTGGAGGTGGTGTGCAACTCACAGGAATCTTGGGGGGACAGACTTGGTCCCTGGTTCCCATGCTGTTGCTCACCCCATTATATGCAGACTTACTGGTAGTACCCAGGTTTGTATGCAGAAGCCCCAGTTTTTACTCTCTAGCCTCCAGGTAGGGCTAAAAAAAGAATCCTGCCTAACCTCCAAAGTGCTGTTGCTTCCATCCTGTGTAGACAATACTGAACTAGATGGACTCCTGGCCAGTCTAATTACAAGGTAGCTTTATTGTTTGTATAAATCCACAACCAACTGAAACAACTCCAAGGCACTGTGTAAATGGGGTAGCCCTCACTCTCCCAGTTGTCATCTTGGCTTCCCAGCTTGTTCTCCTTCTAGGTTTCATGTGCATGCTTTGAGCATGTTTTATTTTATGTGTGTGTGTGTACGTAAACCTTTCAATAACAGACTTCTTTTCCCTCTTCAGCTAGTGACACTTGAGCATTATGCTAAAGTTACTGCTCGGGCCAGATGGAACATAGATGCTACAACTGGTCCAAACATTCAAACCTTCTGAGGTTTGGTCCAGTTTGGGGTGGGGTAGGGGTTGAGCCAGCAATATACTAACATACTAAAGATATGCATCTTTCTCTCTTTCTATAGAAGCATTATCCTACTAATTCACTTGAGCATGGATATTTCGATAATGATCATTTTTCCTTTTACAGCTTCAAGTGGTTGCAGTTAAGCCAGAATGCCTGGCCAAGTTGTGCATTTGGGTTAAAAAGACCAAACTTGCCATGGGCATATAGCAATGATGCATAACATTTTGCTCCTCTGGGTCTACCTTGATGTCTGCTCCTGCTTTGAAACAAAATGCACTTAGCATCCCAACATATCAGACAACAAATCAGACAACAAACATATCAGACAACAAATAGATGTACAGTATCACTTGACAGCACAATCCCATATGTGCTTCTTTTCTTGTTTATTTAAGGCATTTATACCCCACCCTTTAGCCAAAAAGTCTCCCAAAACAGCTTTTAAAAGATATGTAACCCTTAGGTTTGCAATCTAATTCATGAGGTTACATGAGGAATAAAGGGTGGGGAGGGAAAAGGAAAAAGAGAAAATCCAGGTAAGAATGAATGGAAAGAAACCGTTCAGAGTGGTTGGTCCAGGTGGCAACTGAGAGAGGGCCAGAAGCAATGGAGTGACCCTGATTTGCTTCTCTTTCTGCTCTGGAGTCTGATGGAATAAATGTTGTGAGTGACACCAAGTCAGAAGTAAATTCTACTGACTCCGGTGAAACTTACCGTCTAGTAAAATGCTTTGGATTGAGACTGTCCGTAGTGGCCTTTTTTCTCACACTCAACTGAATGTGGAGAGGTTGAAGGTTGTGCCAGTGTTGAGGTGTGGCTGGTCACAGAAATCTTATTCCAGGGATGGAAAGAATATTCAAAAGTATTAGAAGAACATTGAAAGACATGTTCCTCAAGTGCCAAGAAACCCTGATGAGACGAATCCTGGACTGCTAAGAATCTTTGGGATTTATTCTGTGCAAAAATTTCCACACAGTTGTTTTACACAGAAACGTGCATTTTCTGCACAGCATTGTCTGTTTTCTGCTCAAAACAATCACAAGTAAATGCTGTGCAGATTAAATCCCAAATTGTAAATAGTCTTCAGAAACCGCACAGTTTTCCAAGACCCTTTTAGACTAGGAAGAACATTAATAACATTTCTCATTACTTCCTTTGAGAAGAAAATCAGTGAAGAATGCCATCCCTACTTCACTTGCATATTCAGTGAATGCATGAGCACTTTGGTCAGAAGGGTTAATGTAAGTACAGGTTCCAGCACCATTTAGTGCATTGCATGAGATTTTTACTCCCCCAGCACTGACAACCAAGAAGTGCCAGGTTTTGCCCCCAGTTGCATAGATTCCTGAAATTTCAGCACAGACAGAGAGGGATGTAGATCATTTCCTATCAAACAAGGAGCTAGACTCTTTGGGCTTCTGATACTTTCAGGTACAAATCTCCCATTAAATGTACAGGTGGTAAGTACTGTCACATCACAATTTCTCAGCCCAGATAGTCTATGAACTTGAAAAAGAAATGGCTCGAAGACCGTTTGTACCCTTCAAAATGTGCTCCTTTAATTGCCTTTGTTCTCCAACCCCTCAAGAGCTTCTCCTCTCAGCTCCACCATTATTACTTCTGCCCACTCCCCACTTGCTGCATATACAGCAAAGAGCAGTCCGTCAGAGGTTGTTGGGCTCCAGATTGCAGCAGTCCTAGCCATCATAGCCAATGGTGAGGAATGCTGGGAGCTGCAGTCCAACAATATCTGGAGGGCCACACCCTTCAGCAAGTGAATCAAGTTAGATTCATTGTGCTTTCTGCATATCCACCATGTGGGGGTAGGACATTGAAGTTGGAAGGAGATGCTGTTGAGACAATAGCATTGAAAGGAGAAAATGTGTGATCCTGAGAAACCATGGAAATGACCATGATCCCTAAAAGTTGGGTGGGATTACTGCAGTGGAGACCTGTGCCGAGTTTTGTATTTTTAACCCAAATGTACAATTTTAAATTTAAGTATCTGGCTGTTTTGTGCAAAAGTCAGTTATAGTCATTCTGTTTCCTTTGCATTACGATGAGGAGGCATTTGGGTGACAGTCATGAGTTCATTATACAGTTGTCCCTCCATGTTCACGGATTTGGCCTTTACAGATTTAAATATTCACAGCTTGAAAATATTCTTAAAAAATAATAATCCAAAAAGCAAACCTTGATTTTGCCATTTTATATAAGGGAAGCCATTTTGCTATGCCGTTGCGTATAATAGGACTTGAGTATTCACGGATTTGGGTATTCATGGGGGGTCCTGGAACCAAACCCCAGCAAATGTGAAGGGACAACTGTAGTTTCTTATAAAATGCAGGTGTAGATGAAACGCCATTGGCACCTTGAAGATAGCAATAGTATTTATATTATATTGGTTACTCTCTGAGGAAGGAATATAGAACGTAAGGCTTGCATGTAGAAAGTTCTAGATTAAATTCCTGGAGTCTCTAAAAAAGATTTCACAAAATGATCATGTGTGTTGGAAACAAGAAAGGATTGGGCTGAATGGACCAATGTGTTAAATCACCCTCAGCCAGCTTCATAGATTAATTAGCATTGGGGAACTGATAAGTGTGGTGTGTCCTCTGAAGAAGGGGCATATGATTTATTCATTTTTAATAAAGAGTTTTTCTGGAATAAAAACAGTAACAGAAATACCTTAACAGGAATTTTGTAAGTCTAGTCATGGGGATGTATCCAGGTTTTCCTAAGTATATTCACAATAAAATCAGGAAGAGACATGGGTTTACACAGGAGATTTTCAGACGATCCTTGCTGTGCAAGGATCACCCGGGACAGTTTCGTCGCAGCAGCGTGGCAGGGGGTCGATTTCGGACAATGACGTCGCTGGTGCGAGATCGTCGGTCCCTCTTGCGCTAAGGCTTGGAGCCTGCCGCGCTATATTCGCCAAGATTTATTCACGGACAACCGTGAATCACAGGGTTGTCTCTCTTCCCCCTCTCACCCTTGGAGCATTGTGTGGCAATGAACATATTCTCGTGACAATTGACATGCTGCCGCCCTCCCTGCCCAACAGGGTGTTTAAATGTTTTGAAACAACCCTTCTTACAGAGGACGAGAAGACCTGTGAATATTTTTTATATTCCTGCATTTCGGTGACTGCGGCAGTGAGTATAGTCCTTCTGGGGCAGAGCCAAGCTCCTTCACATCCAGCATCCTGTTTCTCACAGTGGCCATCATGATACTTCTGGGAAGCTCACAGTCAGGACATGTAGGCAATAGATTCTTTCCCTGTGGTTAGCATTCAGATGTAGACTGCCTTTGAATGTGGAGGTTCCATTTAACTGCTATGGTTCACAGCCATGGGTAGATCTACTTCTTCATGAATGTCTCCAGTCCTGTTTTATAACTGCCTACAGCCTGGTATATATGTTATGTATGTGTACAATCAACATGGGGGTGGGACATGTAGGATCATATATGTGGATGCTATTCCCACACATTCAGCATCTCTGTAAGCATGACCACGGAGCCTGCTTTCAGATGTCTGAGAACTCAAGGTGTGCTGAACATGTATAAGGAGAAGGGGGCAACAGGCACAAGACCCCCATATAGATTTACTGTGCCCTTAGGTGATGGTATTTGCAGTTCTTATTGCCAGTGGCTAGTGTTACATCTTGTGACAGTGAGTTCTCTTGGTAAGCTAGATACCTTCCCGGCTTGCTTTCCATGCCCACGGTCTTTGCAAAAGCCACAGGGCACAATCCACCCGGAAGGACTCTTGCAACAGTTTCCACTCAAGGGACAGAGTATGTTTGGTATGAGAAGGAGTCACTGCCAGGAAAGCTTGTGGAAAAATATTTCAAAGAAATACATAAGAGGCTTTCCATGTGTGATTGATTGATCCCAAGTCTTTGCAGCAGAAACTTAGGCTGGGCAACACCTGTGCTGAAAATAGCTAACCCTCTGAATTCTTGAACAACCTGGTACAAATTACACATGAGGCTATGAATAATAAAGAGAACTCAGGAAAAATGCATCACAGAAATTATATTTTTTTTGTTCATTTGTTTTGACAGCTGTAATTTATTTTCTGTTGTTCCTGATAACATATCATAATGCTATGAGAAACATATACCTGGCACGCTTTGCTAAAAGCACCAGAGCTTTAATCATGCGAGGCCTCATGGCCGCCTCTGCAAGTCAATCATTACTGGAAGGAAGCGGGGAAAGAGCAGCCTTTTAAAACGCAGCAACACATGCAGCCCATGGGACAATGTAAGATGCTTGCTAATTAAGCTCTTCTTGCTACATTATGATCTAGAATGCATTAATGTCAAAAGAAATGATCCCTTATGGCCCTGAAAGATTTGGTTGCCTCTATTGCATCAGGGTTTATTGGCGGGGTTGGTACACTTTTTCACCACAACATACTGGTAATGAGATTCCAAAAATGCAGACTTTTTTTTTTTCAGGCTGCCCAGTTGTCTACCCAACCAAAGTACCAACTCTCTGCTACACAAAGTCACAAGGTTCCCAGTTAGAAAAGGCAAATGAAGGATGGGATTGGGATCCACAATGATTCTAAAGCAACCTTTCCAATTTCGTGCCTTTCAGATGCATTGGGCGCAATCCCAAGAGTCATGGCCGCTGGAGATGATGGGAGTTGTAGTTTGATGCATCTATAGGTTGGAGGAAGGTGGCTCTTAACAAGCAGCCCCAAGGAGGCACAAGATGGAGTACACAATAAGATTCCCCTATATGAGGTGAAAATGTTCATCCAGTTTTGCAGGAATTGCCTTCTGGGGCACACCATGCTTGCCTCCTTCTCCTTGGTAGTGCCCTGTGCCACCCCATACTGTCTTTGAAGATTCAGCAGCCAGTGATGGCCTGCTCCTTACAGAAGAAGAAATTCTGCGCTTGTGACCTTCCCATTGCTCTGTGTCAATGAATTCCTCAGGTTGAACAGGAATTCCTAGAAGAAGGACATCCTGGACATAATGAGAGTTCCTAAAAAAGAAGATGGGGAAGGGGAGAATCTTTTGCTGAAAATTCAGGCAAGACAAAAACTGAGCTGTGTTTCTGACAGAACGGCCACCATAGGCCTGCAGTTTCCCAGAATTTATTGGGTGGGACCATTATGGTTTGTTGTGTCCAACTGCAAAGCTGTGTCAGTAGGGGCGCTTAATTTACCACAGTAGGCCTGCTGACATCATTGGGACTTAAACCACTCATGACTAATTTCAATTCCACTGGTTTTAAAGAGTCTGCTTAAATATGAATTAATCTGGTTCTAACTATCCATACAAGATGGATTTTTTTCCTGAAATCCATTTGAACAAAAATGGAGCAGTCACTTTGTTCTCACTACACTACTTTTGGCAGGAAGATTAAGGAAGTTCTCTTCCAGTCACCTGCACTACATCATGATGTTTCTTTCCCTTGAAAAATAAGCCCTGGATATCATTCGGCCATTGCTTTAGTTAAGTGTTGAAGCAGCGAGTCCTGGTCTTCAGAGCACTGAAGCACAGAATGATCCTTTCAGCAGTTATCATGACTGATAGCCTCTGGTGGTCCCTTTATCTGTGAACTTGTCTACTCAGCTCAGCTGTCAGGGGCCAAACTCCACATTGGAGCTGCTTCTCTTTGGAGAAACAAGAGGCATAAATCTTTTAGTCAAGCCTGGAAATAAGGAACTCTTCAACAGTTACCTGATTTCCATGGTGCTCGAAGTCCCCAAAAGTGACAAATATGTATATAGTTTACTTGAGTGTGTTGTCTCTTAAAAGAAACACGGTCCAGCTGCTCTACAGAACAGGGATAGTTGGCCTATACTGAAAGAAATGGAAAAGGCACTGAACAGAGAATGAACAGTATCAAGCTGCAACCTGCCTCTCATGGCTCCCGTTTATATCATCTTGTGTCCTCGTCTGGTCACCTGCCTCACCTGGTCCAAATTTTGGCATCATTGACGTGTTTGCTTATTTATTTATTTTTTTATGGACAGTGATGTCATGCAACCTGTCATTGATTTTTGGGTTAAGAGAAGTTTGAGGACTAGCTCTAAACTTCCTCTTCTTGCCCTTCTTCAAATATTTCATTTGAGGTAAAAACTCTAAATTTCTTTTGACTGTCGCTTTTTGTATTTTGTGGTAACCCTAGAGTAAAAAACTCCAATGTAAAGCAGGCTTTCTCCCCTCTCCCCGCCCCAAGCTCAGGACATGTTCAGTGGATGGATATTTTGTGATCCATGCTTCCTTGTCTTGGGGGCTTTGGCCTAAATCCAGTTGGCTAGTCCCCACTTGAGTAAACCCACTGAATCAGTTTCTGGGTCACTAGTCAATAGTTGTGTGAATTGGTTCAATGTGTCTACTCTAGTTGGGACTGGCAAATGAATTGAGGCAATATTTCTTGGGTTGTATCGTGCCTCACTGCCTGTTTTGAGGATTATACAGTCTCCCATCCTGGAGCCCATAAGTCATAGGTAGGAATCCTGCAGCCTTCCAGATGTTGTAGCAGTGCCAGTCCTAACGCCCTTGGGAGCACAGGTGGTGGTGAGGTATGCTTGGAGATGCAGTCCAACAACAACCTTTGAGGACCCCCATGATTCCCACTCCTGCCCTAAGTAAAACCTTTCCTGGTAGGATGGCCTGTACATGTCATGGGACAACGTAACTCTTCAGAAAAAGACGATAATGCTTGGTAACGTGAAAGGCAGCCGGAAAAGAGAAATGCATGTTATACATGGATTGATTCAATAAAGGAAGCCACAGTCCTGATTTTGCAAGACCTGAACAAGGGTGTTAACTGGGGCTCTTGGAGCTATCTCATTTATGGGGTAGCTATAAGTCAAATTCAGCATAACTGAAGATAACAACGGATGCCCTGTATTTAAGACATTCTTAATATGTTGCTGCCTGATATTTTCTCAGGTAAGGCAAGCATACTCCACTGGCAAATTGCTCTTAGGAGTAGGAATTACTCCTAAACAAGCTGCATTTTGCCAAGTTTCCGTTTTTCATCTTACAAGACCATAACAATGGATCTGATAAAACAGGCTGAAGATTCTCCTACCTTTCTCACAGCAGCCCAGTGAATTTATCTGGAGAGTCCACAAGTGGGACATGAAGGCAATGCTCTTCTTACTATGACTTTTTGACAATTGTTGTTTAGCGGCCTGTTCGTCCAGAATATGGAGGTTCTATCTAGAGCTCTGCAGTGTGTGCTTTTTAAAAAGCCCTTGAAGCCAGTATGGGGTTGCATCTTCTGGTAGTTAATTCCAAAAGTTAAATTGGGTGTTATGAGAAGAAGCCCTTTCTTTGGACTGACTTCAATTTACTACTCATCAGTGTAATGGCATGACTCTACCATCATCATCATCACCACCACCACCACCTCTACTGAGTATTCTCCAGAAGGAAGAGATATTCTCAAAGAGTTTTCTTGGGGTGTGTTTCACAATAGGCCTTGGCAGTGGCACAGCTCCTTCCTTCCGTCGACTTCCCTTCACCACCCCCTGTGATGCAAGTGGCAACAGGAGCAATTGCATTGGCAACCTGTCAGCCATTTTGCATCTCCTACAGTGCCCTAGACCTAGGCTTGTTCTGCGGCATTATGGGAGGGTGGGTATCAGAGAGGTTGCACATGAGAAACCTATATATAGGAGGTATCTTCAGTCTTCTTCCCCCCCATATGTTGCAAGTGTAGTTTTTCTTTCTTTTAGAGCATTTGGTTGTGCAGGATATAGTGCCCACGAAGATGACTTTTTGAGAGGGAGGGAGTGCAACCATTAAGGCATAGCACCTTTAGTGTTTAGTTCACAGACTAGGCTCTTGATGTTGTCATATGACTGTAACTCTTTTGATGCCTCATCACTGACTGTGTTGGCTAGAGCTGATGAGTGTTGTAGTATAACAACATTTGGAGGACCACATGATTCCCCATTCCTGTGAGGGATAAATGATATATGGCCAGGAAACAATACCAGCAAGTTGGTTATGGACAGAGAGTGTAGTGTTGTAGACAAGGAAAGGTAGAATATGAGGAAGGAATGTCATTGTGGAAAAATGGCAAATAAATGGGGTCAGCAAAGTAATGAAAAGAACAGAAGCCAAGGCTGTTCAGATGGCAAGGCAAACAATGTGATTATTAATTTAGGGTGGGGCAACCTCACCCTAAAACCTCTGGCAGCTGAAAGGCAAAATGGTTTGCCCATCCTGACAGCTAGATCAGAAGGAGGTTTTGGCAGCTTTCCTGTTTGCTTGCAATGCTAGGAGTGCCCTTGGTAGTTCTTCTCGCAGATTTGGACAATCTGAAATATAGTCTAGTGGATGTATAGATCTATATAAAGTCATCATCTGATCCTGTTTGTGCCTAACAAATTCTCAGCATCTGGACTTTGCTAAAAATGCTAAGGTGAGATCCTGCATCATCAAACATAGCTACAATGATGGAACTCCATCATCACAGCTACTTCTGCCTGTGCCACTCCGCCCCCAAACAAACCTACCTCTTGAGCCCCAGCCCCAGGGTTTCTGAAGTGCTGCAGATGGTAGTCCTGGGAAATGATGATTGCAGCAATCTCAGTCACACAACATATTGAGATGGGCAGGCAGAGAGACCCGCTGGTCCTGCTGCAGTTGCTTGTCTCAACACACCCTGTGACTGGGAGAAAGCTGCAGCTATCATTTCCTAGCGCCCTGTTCTGCAGCGTCTTGAAAACCCTTTGGTTGTGGCACTGCTTGGCTGAAGAGGTAACTTTCTGGGGTTGCGTTTGGTAATAAAGGTCTGTAAACAAGAATCTAAAAAGTTACAAAATTGTAAATCCAGCTTATGAGCTTGTAAATATTGCACTGGGAACAGGATGCCGACTTGTGGATGTTTAGGTTTTCAACAACATGCAGCTTTGTTTCTCTGTGGAGGCCTGTGGGTGGGCAGCACCATCTTTTATTTGGATCTAAATGTCCTGGTTGAAGAAACGTGAGAAATGTGTGCTATACTATTCCTCCAGGCATTTTGAACGTGGCCGTAGGACTTCATTTATACCAATGTTCATTCATTGAGCTGATTGTTTATGACCTGGCTGAACCTTAATGTGAATCCTCCCATTTTTACAGGTGAACCAAGTGCACCCAAGTTGGAAGGCCAGGTGGGAGAAGATGGCAACTCCATCAAAGTCAACCTCATCAAGCAGGATGATGGAGGCTCCCCCATCCGACATTACCTCATCAGATACAGAGTGGTAAGTCAGGCGAGGCAATTGAGCTAGTCTGAACTAGTATTTTGCAGCATGCTTAAAAGGAAAAATCTTAAACTAATTAATAGTATGACTGGAGACAGTCTACCTGTTAAATGTGTACAAATTCAGATATTTGGGGGGGGGCAATCTTTTTGCCTTTTTTTTAAGGATTCATGAAAGTGGCTGAATAGGCAGCATTTTACAGCACTGCTTGCTATCTGTAGCTTTTAGAACTACTTGTGCTAAATATATATATATATGTATTTGAAAAGCAGTCTGCCCAGTTAATGTGGGGAGGATCTTCAGCTGATTAAAAGTTGTCTCAGATTCAGTGGCCAACTTTTCCAAGTATGAAGTCTGTCTGTTAAATAATGAGACTGTGTTTCTACCTTTCAGACAAATCAGGGAGAACTGATTGTGAACACTTGAGTGGTGACCTTGAACATGTCTGAACCTGCATGACAAACACCAATACTCTCGGCTGTTCAGTTAATTGTCAGTCGTCGTTTAAAGCAGCTGTGTTGTCTGTTATGTGCTGGGAAAATACTAAGTTTAAAAGTCGAGTGACATTGTCAATTTGAATTTTTTAGTAAAATTGAACAAAACACCAACAGAATCTTTTCAGATGCTTACTGAGGCATACAGGGAAGACAGCAGTCTTGTGTGTGTGTGTTTGAGCGGCACAAAAGATTCAGAAAAGGGTGTGAGAATGTGGAAGAGGATGAATGCCCTGGATGACCTTCCATTTCAAGAACTGAAGAAATTGTGAGAAAAATCTGCCAGATTGTTGAGAAGACCACCAGGTCAGTGTCCAAATGATAGCTGAAGCCGTGAACATTGACAGAGACACTGTGTGGAAA
The DNA here is from genome assembly GCA_030847615.1 of Gambelia wislizenii. Lineage (NCBI taxonomy): Eukaryota > Metazoa > Chordata > Lepidosauria > Squamata > Crotaphytidae > Gambelia > Gambelia wislizenii. The sequence continues at coordinate 41,878,247 of JAUMIR010000007.1, forward strand.
ATTGTGCATGAGGATCTCAACATGAGAAAAGCTTGTGCCAAGATGATCCGTAGGGTTCTAACACCAGAGCAAAAAGAGTGCCGCAGGGAAATTTGGTTGACATTCTGCGGCAACTTGAGGCAGACCCAAACCTTTTTCAAAAAGATCATCACTTATGATGAAACCTGGATCTTCCAGTATGATCCTGAGATAAAATGATAGTCAGTGCACTGGAAAACACTATCATCACCAGGAATGAAAAAAGCATGCCATAGCAAGTCCGCATTTCAAGCCATGCTCTCTTATTTTCTTTTTTTCTTCTTTTTTTAATAATACCAAGGGTGTAATTTTGGCAGAACGGATTCCAGAAGGAAGAACAGTGAACCAGCATTATTACAAGGAAGTTTTGACAAAACTGAGAGTCAGGGAAAAAAACACCAGAACCTGCTCACAGAGCACTTTTTGTGAAGCTGTTTTTGGCCGATAAACACATTATTACACTTGAACATCCTCCAGATTTGGCAACATGTGACTTTTTTCTTTTCCCTAAAGTGAAATCGGTGCTTAAAGGAACAGGTTTTGAGTCAGTCGGTGTAATAAAGAAGAAAACAGCAGTTGTGTTGAAACAGCTGACAGAAACTGATCTGCTCCATGCCTTCGACAAGTGGAAAACAAGAATGCATCGGTGTGTGAGTTTGAATGGGGAGTATATTGAAGGGGACAAGCATTAGAATTGTAATACATATAAATAAAGATGGGTTATTGTATCAGTCTTGTTATTTGATAGACAGACCTTGTACGTCTAGGGAAGCCCCTGGTCTAGAACCATGCAGGACTGGTGCCAGTCAGTGTAGACAAGCTCAGCAAGTGGGCCTGACAGTAGAAAGCAGTATTCTTACGCTTCTATCGTTCCTGCTTCTTCTCTACAGAAGCCAGTTCTTGAGCAGGGGTGCTGGTGGTGTACAGGTGCCTGGGTCTAGCTGGTCTTGCATGCAGAGAATGCATCACCTTGTATAAATCAAGAGATTGTGGGTAATTTGTTTCCCCTGGTTTTTCTGTCCATCTCCACCACCTTCTGGCCATCTTGCTGCAGAAGCATTCCTCTGACTGGAAGCCCGAGATCCGGCTCCCTTCAGGCAGCGACCACGTTATGCTCAAGTCTCTCGACTGGAATGCTGAGTACGAGGTCTCCGTGACAGCAGAAAACCAGCAGGGGAAATCCAAGGCCGCCTATTACACCTTTAGGACTTCTGCACAGCCGACCATCATCCCAGGTAGAGCCGTAACCAGCTTACTGCCATTGTTTTTCTGCTTGAAATTAATGCAACAACACCACATCCCTTAATGTGCTTGAGGGTGTTTTTCAGAGCGGGGAGGAGAGGGGGAACCAAAAACAAAATACTCAGCAACTTGCTTGCTTACAGTCATCCTCATAACTGGTTACCCATCTAAAGCTTTAATTGCTCAGCCTTGTACATACCAAACGCAGTAGGCCAGCCCATGGTATGTATGATCCATCCAGTTTTCCAATCCCTTCCACAAAATCCTTGAAATGGTTGCTTTTAATAATGCATGGCAGTCAAGTGAAATTATTCCAGGTCATTGAGGCAAGAAGGAAATCCTCATGGTATGCTTTTCTTTCTTTCTTTCTTTCTTTTTTGCCAATTAAGGATTCCCCTTGCAATGTGAATTTCCTGACTGTGAAAACACTAAGCATTGATCAGCTGTAGATCAAATGCATCTGTATCTTTTCAGCCCAGGGTACCACAGGAACATCTCTGTGGCATGAAGCTGAAGCAGATGAGGTTAAACTTGTAAAGCGTGAGCTTTGCTTTTGTGGTTCCCACTTCATAACTTCTTGCTTTCTTTCATTGTGGCCATGAGAAGATGCAGCAGTAACATTCAAGGGCTGCATTTCTTTTGATGGCTTTGCTTTAATCATCATGAAGAGGCAGGTATGTACGAATGGGAAGCCACAGGCCTGCAGTAAATACATCACCCTATGGTGCCATTAGAGATGTAATTATTTTAATTTCTTCCTCAAAAGGAAAAACAAGTAATCTTAGTAATTTTCTTACGACTGTGAGAAAGTCTTTGAAAATTGTTTTCAAAAGTGTATCTGCAATTTGGGACTTATTCTACACAAGATTCATACTACTTCTGTGCAGAAAAGCTGCATTTTCTGTGTGGGAAACAGAAAATAATATTTCTATATCAAAGTACTGATTTTTCCACAGAAAGTGATGTTTCCGGTGCAGAGGATGCTGAGTACTACACAAAAAGCGCCAAGTGTGAATTTTGCACAGAATGAGTCCAGAGTCAAAGATTCTTGCCTGTCCTAGTCAGGGTTTTCTGACACTTGAGAAACATGGTCTTTGGCCATTTTTTTCAAATACTTTCAAATATTCTTTTATCCTAAGTGCCACTTTCCTGTAACAACTGAATTAGATCACCTCACCCTTAGCAATGCCTAGGGAAGGAGTTAGGAGATTGGCAGCAGCCAAATGAATCCCTGAAATGTCCTTAGAAGGACAGTTCAGTCTGGAAATTCAGCAGAAACTCTAGGGCAGGTGATGATTGATGTTAAGAGTCATTGCAAGCATTGAATTGTCTACCTTCCCTGTTTTAATCCTTGAGGAGTTTATGGCTTGGATGCAACTATTTTGGCCTGTTGAAGTTTCTTTCGCTCATTAAATGCAAAGCACTTACACTGTGGCAGAGCAGCTGTCTGAATACTGGCTCCTTAGCACAAACTAGGGTTATATAAGCACACATTTGGTTCCAAACCTAATTTGGTGATTTGTATTTGATCCCAATTGTATTTGCACCAGTTTGGACCTAATCTGATTCAGATTCAAATTGAAACTTAGAAATCCAGATATCCAAATTTCATACTGGCTTGCACTGACAAACAAAACTAGCCATTTCTTTTTTGGTGTGTGTTTTCACTCATGTAGCATGACATTCGGAGCCAGAGGGTAAAAGATAAAAGAAACATAAGCTGCAGAAAGCACAGGACTGCCAGCAGATTCCAGAAAATTTCTTTGAAAAACTGCAAAGAGAACTAGCAGACGAAGAGAACCATAATCCTGTCCCTCAAGCACCGTGAGAGGACAGTGCTGCTCAGACTTTTTGCCTAGTGTTAGAAACCAGAGCTGCAAAAACCCAAAGTCCAGCTACCCTCCTGTCCCTCCTCTAATGTTGTCCTTACATGCTGCTCTTTTGCAATTTTTTGGTGATGTGTGTCTGGCTTCCTTTTACATCACCAAATCAGTCTAAAAATGATTCAGGCTGGCTTGGACTTAGTCCCCATTCACGTCTGACCTGGATTGGTCCAGATCAGCCACATTCCAATGTGGGCTTGGGATTTGTCCAAAGTAGTTGCAAAGCCATAATTCAAATCGTGGCTCAACATGGTCATGTTATTATTATTATTATTATTATTTTATTTGGAAGGCAGTGTCATGAGCTTTGGGATCTGAGGTCTCAGTCACTGGCAGAATCCCCAAGCCTTTGGCACTCACCACACCTCTTGTAAACAAAGTGATCTGTGCTCTGTATTAAAAACGACCAAGTTAAAGCATCAACATCCTAAGTCAGTTCAAGAAGAACTCATCTCATGATGCAAATTAAGTCCATATGGATACCTGCTTCCCTCTGCACAATTCATTTTGCTTTGGGTCGTCATGGGTACAGGCAGTAAGATAGGAGAGCCTTCCCCTCCCCTTTCCATTGCAAGCCACACACAGCCTCTCCTCCCCCATGCACAGCCCCACTTTATTGCAAGCAAAAGTTGATGGAGGTCACTTCTTGTGGAAGAAGGTTTGTTTAGAGCCTGGATGGTGGTTTCTGCACTTTTCCTCATATTACTTTGGGATGGACTGAGCTGAACACTCAATGCCATTTGCCCTCTAAAGATGCTGCATACACTGCAACACCACCACTAAAGACAATTTCGTTAACTAGGACCTCCGTAACATACTAAAACCACTGATGTTCTGTTTTGCCTTGCCAACAGCTCTAATGCCTCCATGCTGTCATCTGTTGAAGGACCATTTTTATGGCTACGGGCTGGGGGTTATTAAGCATATTCTCCAATTCAAATTAGTTCACAGAAATTTGTATTGATATCCTCCTAATTTGAAACATGCACTCAGCATCTAATCCGCGCAAACATTCCCAGTTATTCTCGGACCTGGATATCATAGGGAAAGAGGAATAGATTTGGCAGATTCGGATTTGATGTTAATGCCTAAAATTCTGTTCCCCAAAATCTTGTTGGCTGGCATCCTTTTGTGACTCAATGTGGCCTAGTAGCTCCACACATGGAACAAGGCTACTGCTGGTCATCCACTACCCCCAGGCTTACCTGAGAGCCACCGCAGCTCACCCCAGTTGGCCCTTCCTTGGCTGATGGAGAGCGGAGTGGATCAGAGATGTGTCTGGCTATGTCCCCATAGCCAGATACAGAAGGGTTACATCATCCAGTGTGGTTGGTGGGGCCCTATAGAAGTCTCCATCAGAGATGATGGAATCTTTTCACATCTGGCTATAGGGACATAGCCAGATGTGCTCTTCACTAGCCATGTAATGGCCCTAGGGCACTGCAACAGCTCTGCGGTAGGTCAGGGCAGTTTGGTCGTTGCAGAGAGGAAAGGGGAGTGCCGACCTCTGCAGAGATCCAAAAAAGACGTACACAGGCCTAAAGTTGACTTATCGTCGCCTGTGCCACTAACAGAATACCAGCCAAAGTCTGATTGGAAAGGCAAAACCTGAAAGGGTTGGAGATTTTCCTGTTGGAAAATTTTGCCAAGATCTTGAATTTGCAGATGTATAATTTTTGTTTCAGCTTTATGAAACAAGACCAACTAAGCCATTTTATGGCATGCACTTGGCTAAAAAAAGTTGCTATGGCAGTAAAAAAGAAAGAAAGGGAGAGAGAGAAAGAAAGAAAGAAAATAGGAGAAAAAGCAGAAAAATAGCTTATAGTGTTATAAGGGGAAGACAAGAAGTCTTATCTTGAGGCAAATGAGGAGAGAAGACTGCCTCTGTCTCCCTTTGGTGGTGTAGGGGATCACACTACTGTTGTACACCTATTTAGCAGCAACATAGCATTTAGCATAACAAAAAGCATCTTGAAGTATCACCCTTCTCCGCCCACAGCACCCACAGTCTGCATAGCCCAGACGAGGCTCAGATGCAGGAAGGGAGGTACAGGCCTGAGGGAAAGGGGCCGGTGGAATTGGGGTGAGGTCATCCACGGAAAAGGCCAACGGGTGGCAAAAGTCTTTCTTGAGCAAGGACCTGATGGAAGTGGCAGGAGGCCATCTTCCTGATGTGGACGAGGAAGGAAGGAAGGAACAGACACTTCTGTTCCAGGCAAAGGGGGAAGAAGGAAACAGGCAGGAGGCACAGAGTCAGGGAGGAGAGTAGGTTGATAAGAGCAGAGACCGAGCAGACTGGAGGATGTGAGAAGGGATGAAAAGTGAATTGAGGGAGGTGGCTTCTGAGAATGCCACCTCTGCTGTGCTGAGGGAAAGAATTGCATTTCAACTCCTTGTGGAGAGAAGAGATGTTGGGTCTTGGTGGTGGAGTCATCCCAGTTGGCTTGCCTCTTGCTTTAATGGTGTCCACCCTCTGACTAGGTATTCCCTCCACCCCTCTCCACTCCACCTGGACACATTCAGCCTTCTTCTGGATTTGTCCATGGGAATACCTCAACTGTCAGGCATGCCTGTTTCAGTTGGGAGAAGGCACATCAGCAGTTGCAAGTGGATGTAGCTTTGAAACACAACTTTGGGAGGGACTCCAGCACCCCAAATCCCCATAGCAGGAATGGCCAGGGGACATGCTGTCTAGGGGATCTGGGGTTCTTGGTCACCTTTCTAAGCTCCATCAGCAGAAGAGAAAAGCTATTTTTGTTGATGCTCTCTGGGCTTTGTGCATATCTGGATGTGGCCAGTTGGACTGGCCCTTAGGAAGGCTGGTGGTCAGAGATAAATCCAAAAGCTGAAGCTGGTGTGTGGGGGGTGGCTTCTTCCAAGTTAGTCAGAAAATAAGAGTGTGTGTTCCTTCTGAAATCCCACCAGCCAAAGCCCCAGCCCTCTCACCCTGGGCAGTCTGTGTTGCATTATTGGTTTCTGTGTCCTTCGCTTACCACCCACGCTCTCCCTGAATTTCTCCCTTTTGCTGCCAGCTCCCAAATCCAGCCTCTCCATTATCATTGCCGCTGCTGCCGCTGCTCTGTTCCTCTAATTTTTTGGTCATTTTTTTTTAATTTATACTAAGTTTTTAAAAAAAAAAAAACCTTTAAAATTCTTATTGTTTTTCTATATTTATGACCTATTTTTTCTTTTATCTATTTCTCTCTCTCTCTCTCTCTCTTTCTCTGTCTATTTCTTTTTTCCTCCCCCAATTCCTTCCCCTTCCCTTGTTCCTTTCCTATGTCTGTTGTCATACATGTCACTTTGGACCCCGATGGAAACATCCACTTTGCCACACGCACCAATTTTTTGTTGTTGTTTTTGTTTTCATAATAATGACAATCATGCTGGTGGGGGCTGTCATTGTTTTTACAAACAAACCCCTGTCCATTTTTCTTCCCCTCTCTTGGGAATCATTTTTGGTGGCTGCAGCAACCTTAGGAAGTCCGGCAGCCTCGTCTCCCATTGTCTCGTTGCTCGTCTCTGCTGCAGCTCTTTTTTTGCTCTGTTAGAAACATTTGCAAAGAACAACAGCATCAAAAAGAAATTTGCTATTGAAGACCCCGGTTGTCTTGCTGAGGCCAGAAAGCAAGAGAGAATTCCTTATTTCCAAGGATTGTGTCTCTTCTGGGGGTCAGGAAACAAAGCGCAGAACACAAGAGATCATTATTTTTCCAGAGAGATTTCCTATTTTGTAATGAGCAAGGGGAAGAAAAGATACAAATTGGGCATTTCCCCCCACCCTGTTTTGTGTACACATCTCATACGGTGGTCCCTGCTTTCTGCTTTAGCCAGTGGATATGAAAGCAAATTGGATTGGATATATTTTTCAAATTGTAAGGGGAAAGAATGGTGTTTCTGATCCTTGTCTCCATGATCATTTTCACACTTTGCTTTTTGTTCATCTTTACCAATAGTACAGCAAATGTTTAAAAAGAAGAAAATGTGATAAAATATCCGGAACATAAGTTTGCACGTTTCCCACCCCGATGTTATTCACTGTTCATTTAGATAAACATTTTCTTTTCTTGTGTTATCAGTAGGATTTCTGTAGTTGTCCTGTACTGGGAATCCTTGGGAAGTGCATTGTCTGAAGGCATTCATTTCGGGAATGGTATTCCACAGCCTATATTTACTGGAACACCTATGGAAATCTGCTTGGTTCCATGAGCTATGGGCTGGGGATTATTCACAGGCTGCTTCCCCTCACCTTCAGTGAAACCTCTTCCATTGCATTCCCAGTACATGGCAAAGAAGATACAAAGTCTAGCCTGGCAACCAGATAATGTGACAGAATTCTGGGTTGTAGAATGGACTGTGCTGCTTCAAGCGGAAGATTCCCTATGTGAGAAAGTTTCCTGAAAGCAGAAGACTAGAACAAACCGAAGGCGATCTGCTGGATCCTCTCCCTGATGAACTAATTTCTAACTTGCAGGACATCTTTTAATGGGGGAGCATTCAAAAAGTGGACTGAACTGCAGCCTGATGTGGTACAAAGCGCCCTTAGCACCCTTTCAGGGTCCTGTCACTGCCTCTTGCTGCTTGTCAGACGCCAGTCAGCGGGCACTGAGAAATGCCTGTCCATCCAAACGTGCACCCATATTTATTATTTTCAGCCAGTGATGCTGCATCCAGTTGATGAAGTCAATCTCAGTGGGTGGTCCTTCCTGGCATGCCAAGTGGCTCTTCCTAAACAAGGCACAACTAACGTCTAGCATAGTTGAGTTGTTCTCTTGGACCACTTTTCAGGGTCTGTTTTTAATGAGGCCAGAGACAAAAAGTGTGCCAAAATCTGTCCCCATAGTAGGTACAAAACAGCTCCTTGCATCAGTGATTAGTGCTGAAACAAAAGAGGGCCTGACTCCCTCTTTTGCCCACCCCAGTCTATAGTTTCTCACAGACTTTTTAAAGCATTTTTAGCCATATTCACCCCTCTGCCACACACACAGCCATCTGCAAAGTCTCTATAGCATGCTGGAGCCCCCCGTTACTCACATTTTCTCTCTTCCCTCTTGACTGTTTAATGTCCCAACCCTGAAAAGCATGAGCACTGCTGCATGGTGAGAACTTTCCCACCACCACTACGTGCATGTACTTGCATCTGCTCTCACACCAAGCCGTTGGGGTTGCTGGTTAAGGCCACGGCAAAACATCCAAAATATTTGATAATGGATTAGGCCAGAGGTTGATACATGTCATACATCCTACGTTTAGACAGTCTACAGAATGGTCCTTGGGCCAAGATCTTGCTGGGACAATATGCCAGCTATAGGGAAAGAGGATTGCACTAGTGATTGTACTTTTTTCAAGCTTATGCAAGGAGGTTCCCATACCTCTTTATGCAAGCAGTTCCTTCCAATTGCCCGGCAGTGCAATGGCCTGCTTACAACCTGGTCCAGTACCTAGCCAGAGCTCCATCCCCATCCCCAAGGAAGGCCTGCAGTGTGTACCAGGAAGCTCTCAACTGAAAGCTAGAAGTCACTGAGCCACTGCCGGGGGACTGCCTCTTTTCTCCCTTTCTGACAGTCCATAGTCCTGCGTAAGTACACTGGGGGACCTTTTCACTTTGCCCGTTTTGGATAAGATCTCAGCCATGTCAGGCTGCCCTGATAGGAAGCAAGAATTTCATTGGACTACAGGTTCATTTAATTTGCCCTTAGAAGAGTTATCCCTACACAAAGACCCTACCCACTGGTGTGGACCTCACACAAGTACACACCGACATTTTATTTTCAGTGTTGCTCAGTTTGCATGACTGATCCTGTGACATCTCACTGACGTCCATATATCTTCATGTGAATGTGAGGTTGCCGTGGCCACTTCAGAAAGCTTGTCCACATCCCTCCCACGCCCCCACAATCTTCCATGCTTGCCAACATGCTCACTATGGGCTGTGGCTCCTCAATAATACCAAGCAATAGGCAGGGCAGTCTCATTTAAGTGCCTGCCTCTGTGCTGATCTGGGCTAAGTCTCCACTGCCGAGTTGTGAAGGGTATAGAGATGCTCCTCTCTACCCTTTCAATATGAAAAGGTTACTTGGGAACACTCAACATGGTCAATTTACACAATTCCTTGAGCAACATGGTCTGATCCGTGTCTGTCCAAAATTCTAGACTGGGATTGGAAAGAATGTCCAAGACCAAACACAACTTTGGAAGCCTTTCAAGATATGTCAAGGGAGGCCTGGTGTAGCCTGGAGACCATCCTTGTCTCCAGTTCCAAGCTAAGAGTCCACCAGAAGTTGGGGTGGGGGGCTTTGATCTGGAAATGGATCCATCCCAATTGCAACCCTGGAATCCAGCTCAGATTCCGATTGAGGAGGAACTTCCTGCCATCTCTGTTGTGAGATGCTTTTGGCATCCTGCTTTAGGCAAGGGCTTAAATTAGATGGCGCAAAAGTCATTTTGAACCTATGATTCTGCAAGGCTATAATTTAAATGCCACCATTCTATTATTAATCCTTTTGTTTGCAGTGTTTAATATCTATGGCCTATTCTAGGCGGATGCTGGAAAAAAGGAGACATGAATGCCCAGCCCTCCCCTAACATTTCCTCCATTAAATGGTGCCCCAAAATGTTCCACTGATAAGCTGGAGTGAAAAGATGAACTGTTAGTGCTCAGGGGTCATCTAAGATGGGGGCTATTGAGAAAGGATGGTCTGCCTTATTCAAGCAGTGTTGGTATTTTGTGCTGGTGAAATGGCAGGGAATGGAAAATGGAGGGGCAGAATCCAGGGTCCTTCAGTGGAGATGAAGTTAGTGGAGGGATTCTCGTAACAGGGTTCTACAAAGAGAGTCATTTTTTTCTTAAAATGTTTAAAAACAAAAACAAAACAAGACCCCACCTGCCAAATGGACCCCAGGTCTATCTGTGGAGGTCACTTCCCAATTTTCCAACAGATTTAGCCTCAGCTTTCTTATTGGGAGGAGTGGAGAGGAAAACTTTATGCAAGCTAATTGGCTGCCATAAAACCGCTTCCACCAGTGTTGCTCTGTATAAGGCTCTAGGCTCATTCCTTCTGCATGACCCCCTTGGACATCCCTGGAAGGATGTTGGGCGCACGAGTTTCCATAACTGCTACATCACCCTCACCTGCAGTGAAGTTTGTTTGGTGCGTAAACACACAGCCCTGAATCCTACTAAAAGCAGCCACCCTTTTCCATGATGTTGCTGGCTGGGCTGCTCCAGTTCATATATATGCTCAGACCTGCCAGAGTCTGTACTACTCTGTCCAAGTGCATCCGCTATTAACAAAGCAACGGTGCTTAAGCATAGGAAATTTGTTTGAGTCTCTTGTTATGTTTACACATTTGCATTATTAAAAAAGAGGAGGAAAAAAAGACAAGCTATAGTAGATGTCTGTTTTTCTTTTGATATATATATATGTATATGAAAAATGTGTAGTTGTATCTGTATTAGCTGTTTTGTGACAGTTCCAAACAACTTATCCAATGAGCTTTTTCATTTGGAGGGGATGGTCTTTTCTATACTTCACTTCTAGTCCCTGCTCTGGTATCTTGTTGCCAAGAAAACAACCACCAGACAGTTGCGAGGATTCTCTTCTGAGACCAATCAGTTAATTCCTAGGAGGTGGAGTAGGGGTTGCATCACACAATAGAAAGATTTCTTACCACTGCCTGAAACGATTTACTTACTTACTTAATATCCACCTTTCTCTCAACATGGGACCCAAGGCGGGTTATGACAAATTAAAACCAAGTTCAGCTATGTACAGAGAATTGTGTACCTACATACAAGTTTACAGGAGCAATGCGCGTGTGACCTACGCTCTCCTTTGCTATATGGTACCTGCACTCCCTCCCCGCAGTCTGGGTTAAGGATGGGCATGGAAGGACAGCATGTTGTATCTCCACCGTTGCCAAAGTTGCGTTGTTGTTTCAGCACCAGTTTCTCCTTCTGTATCACCACAACAAAGCAATCACCTAGTCATTGTGCTATTGAATCAGGTGTGGATATTTACTAATGGTAATGGAGACGTAAAGAATGCTCGCACATTTTCTTATCTTCAGTGAGAAAGAGTGTTTCCATACTTGTGGCCTGTACAACTTAGGGTGGGGGGCATTTTGCAGTGTTTTTGTTTATCCAAAATATTTTGTTTGCATAATATTTTTTGTGCAAAAATGAATGCCAGTGTGATTATTTCTCCCTCTGAAAAATACACTGGTTTCTGTGTAAGAAACCAAAGTTTTTTGTGCAAATGATTTCTTTTTTTGCAAAAAAGTACTGGAATGTGAAAAATTATTGGAAAATGTGCAAAGACTCTCATATTTTCACCCAGGAGGGAAGAAAACTCTTGACATTCTTCTTTTTTGCATGCAAGAATGAAAGAAGCAAAGAATTGCATCCCTAGTATGTATAGGCATACTGGAAAAGGAATTACTGCATTCTCTCTCTCCTCCCTGCCTTCCCCACCTTAAGGGCTCAGCTCCCCAATGGCTTTGCAAAAAAACAGATAGGCTTATCAGGGATTCAGATACTGATCAACATGTCTCCATTGTCTTTCTTTGTTTGTGGCTCTCCATGGCTCAGGCAAGGTTTTTGAGTTTTATTTTTTAAAAACTGAAAAAAGTGCAGTGTTCATTGAATTGGAAATAATCATTCATGCAGTTAGGAACATATGACAATGCTTTGCCCTGAAACCAACCACTGGTCCAGCTACTCAACACTAGCTACATGGACTGGCAGGCAACCTCAAGTGATTGGTGGTGCCTTCAACGTGAGTGGTGCAGTGCAGGAGAAACTCCTCCTCCCCAATTTGGGGTCAAGAATAGAGACTTAGTGAGTTGAAGATAGCATTTCATTTAATGACACAATGCCAGCCTAGATGCCAGGATTCCATCTGAGCACTATGGCACTGAAGCAAACATCATCTTACCGTTTATAGCAGTTTTGGAAAATCTACCCAGCAACACCATACAGTCTCTCTCTTTCTCTCTGGCTTTTCTTTGCAAACGTAGATTCAGGAAGGACTCATCCTGCACTTTCTGCAAGCGTGCTGATGACTAAAAAGGCCAATCCGAGATAAACAAGTCCGGTTGCAGAAGGCACAGCAGAAGGTCTCCTTGGGTGACATTTCCGGGTTGTGATTCTTTCTGCGTTGTCGTTTCTCTTCAAGACTTGTTCGGCGTGAGTTCTCAAGGCTGCAGCATTGTGGATAGTGTGTCTCCATGCCCCCCGATGTGAGGCCAGGGCGGACCATTGTTGGTGATCAATTTGGCCAAGTTACCATACAGTAACATGTTGTAAATCCTGGGAGGATGCTGGAGATGTACTAGCCAGTCATGGAACAGCAGTCATTAAGCGTAATGGAAAATTACCAAGCAAGCACCACGGAAAAAAACTATGCACATGAGAGGGCATATACTTTTCCTTATATTTCAAATCATTATTGTTAATAGTGGAAAGTGCCACTTAATCAGTGGTAGGGTCAGACTGTTCTGGTAATGCTTAGTCTGCTTTTCTTTGAGATTCTGAAGAGCCCAGTAACTCTGCAGCTTCTACATTTGTTGTTTAGCCTGTGTTGGCCTTATGGTCAACCTCTGGCTTCCCCTTCAGATGGAAGTGTAGTGTTTCAGAGCACACTAGATACTGTATATTTTAACAGAACATTTCTAACCAAGTGCAACTATTCATGTTGAACCTTTCCTTGTTATAGGCTGGACACTATATTTTATAAGCATATTTTCTCAGTTTCAGACTCTGAAATCTGGTTATTGGTGGTAGACTGTTAAGATGTGAATGTCTATGGTATAGTTAAGTGGTTAGGAGAAACACAACATTTCTGTACATCATATTTTGGACATTCAGCCAGTTAGCCAGACATAACTGTCATTCCAGATAATTATTGTTATTAATAGAGAGTACCAGTTAGTCAGTGGTAGAGTTAGAGTGCTCTGGGAATACTTAATCTGTTTTTTCTTGTGATTCCTAAGGGCTAATAATGTAAGCTTCTGAAATTCTCCGCGGCTCAGGATTCTTTTCCTTCAGCATGTCTCTACCTTACTATGGCTTTATGGCCAGGCTCTAGTTTCTCCACATCAATCCTCCTTTTGTCTTTCACTAGTGAATCTGCACTGGGTTTATTCAGAGTTTTAAGAGAGCTATCCAAAATAGATTTGCCACGTTTGATAGCCCCTTTAAAGTCCAGAGTAAAACACAGAATGGATTCGCCAGGTCCATAACATGCAAGCCACTGGGCACCAGTTTCAAGCAATGGTCTTTCCTTCCCCTAGCAGGAGATGCCAGGAATGGAACCTGGGACTTCGTGTGTGTATAGCGTGTGCTCTGTCACAGAGTTAGGCCCTTCGTATGATATTCAAATCAGTTCCCAACACAACATTTAGTACTGTCCACAGCCACAATCAACTTCCTCAACCTCAGTCCTAAAAAGAAGATCACTCATCTGTACAAAATGCAGCAAAAATGTTTTTCTACCATGTATGTCTGCACATACCCCCAAAGAAACAGTGAGTTGGGAGATTTGTCTCAAATTTGGTGTTCAGAATCCATCTACAAACTTCACCTCTATGTTCTGTTGCGTTCTCTTTCTTTTTTAAAAAAAAATTTGGTCCAACATGTGAAAGTTTGATGATGTTTTCTTTAGCACTTGCAGGTGCTTTTCAAGGGAAGCATCAGAAAAGGAGCAGGGTGTCCATGTGGGTCGCCAGCTGAAGGAAACCACTTTAGACAGACTTGTGACACATTTGTGCTGCCTGACCTGGAACCATTGAGGAATGCTGCCTTACAATGAGTCAGACTTCTGGTCTGTCTACCCCAGTAGAGTCTCCATAGACTGACAGCTGCTCTCCAGGGTTTCAGATGGGGCCTTTCTGCTGAAGTTCTCAGTGGTCTCCTGCTTGATCTTTTAGGGTGTCCTGTTTTGAAAGCAGCTGACTACTTTCATCTTTTGCGTTAAGACTAATTTCCAAAGTCAGCATGAAAATGCCAAAGGAGAAATTGCAGTCAAGGTCCTCATCATCACACAAGAGGGCCATATACTGTATGCAGTGAAATGTTTAAGTCTGAAGCTGCTTTCATGGCAAAGATAGATAAATGTTTTGGGGAGCCAGATGTGGCTTATACTTTGCTGTCTCTTTATTACATCCTTCATTTCATGGGTAATCCACTGGAGGGTCAATGCCTGAGTTCAGAAACTTCAGCTAATTGAGAAAATGCGAAGATCTCCTCACATTTTTAAGTGTTCACATTTTCTGACCACCTTATAAGTGGTCAGAAGACTATCTAATGCTTCTGGAGTGAAGTCCACCCTGTGAAGGCCCCATTGATACCAACATGCTCACAACAGTTGTTCCTTAATTCATTTTGATCCTGCCTGTAATCTCCCATCTTTTCCTCCAGGTTTCCTTACCCTGTTTTGTTTCAGACTTCTTTCTTTGCTACAGTTCTTGGTTTGAACATATTCTCTACTGGAGGGGCAGGGTAGCACAAGAGGGTAATTGGCTTGTCTGAAGAGTGTTATTTGGTTGGTTGGTTAGCTCCTAAGGTTCAAAACAATACTGAGGCACAAAGCAGCGAGCAATTACTTGTCAAGGACCCAAAAGGCAAAATAATGATGAAGCAGCATTCTTTGTGTCTCTCCAACACACTGCTGCCCTTGGAAGAAAAACTCGATCACTAGGTCAGGCCCTTTTAGTCTAGCACTCAGCATCCAACATAGGTCAGCTAGGTGCCTCCAGAAATCTTGCAAGCAGAACAAGAAGATGATGGTCATGCCCAGCATCTAGGACTCAAGAGATGTAGTGCTTTTGAACATTGTTGTTGTGTGTAGATTACATGATTAAGCATCATTCATAGATGCATTTTTCATGGACGCAGCTAGCAGAATGTTTTATGTTACGGAGTTCACCCTACATGGGGCAGAGATTCTTGTGGCATTCACGGGGAATTTCTCTGTCCCTAGACTAAAACTGAGATGCTGAGTCCATGGCGGTCTTTCACATGGTGCCAGAAATGCTTTGACTTGCTCTGCACCACAGGAGTGCAGAACTTCTCATCTTGGAAATTTGAGTTGAGAAGGAGAAGGAAGGATTTGAAGTGTCTGCTAAAGTTTCTACTCTTGAGAGCTGGCTGGAGAGAGAAAGCCGTTCACAGCTGAATAATCCATGCGTGGATTCAGAATCTGTTAGAGGAAGGAATGTGTATGGTGCCTCCTCCCTCTCCCTGCAAGAACCAAGGGTGATGAATTTGTTTAATTATGTATCTTGGCAGAGCGCTGATCTAGCCGGCTCAGACATTCTGCGAAGCACTTAATGGACTTCTGATGTAAATGTCAGACGTTGCCAGCCAAAGCAACGGAAGGAGCGAAGCAACATTATTTGCCTGACTCTGCCTTCCATGGAGCTTTGGCATTGGAGAAAGCAGATGTTGGCCAATATGTGTCTTTTCAATGGAGTTTCATACCAACTGGGCTGAGATTCCAGGTGGTTGGGGACAGAATTCTTTACTATGCATGCATGTGCAGTGAGAAGAATCCCTGGGGAAGGTGGGGGCGATAGCAAATTTGATGTGCTTTTTCAAGGGCTTGTAGAAAAAAATGCCTTTTTGTAAAGTGTTGTTTTACCAATGTGAACTCTATTGGTAGCCCCAACTAGAGTGGAGCCAGTGAATCAATTGTTGAATGTGAGTCAATACTTATGGATATCCCAATAATAAAGTAGGTCTACTCTAGTCAGGATTACCAATAGGATCTGAGCCATGAAGTGCACTGGAAATAAAGACTCTTGATGCTATCATACATGTGATCCTATCAGGTTTGGCTTTTCAGTGTTTTACCAATGCAACCATGTACATAGATAAGATATATTTTCTTATATTGCATTCCATTTATGGCATCTCAGTGCCCCACTCCTAACCAACTCAAGAGTTTTCCAGTCAGAAAATATAAAAAGTGGCTAAAATGCAATGTGAACAGTAAAATACAGTCACAACAAAAATTAAGGAATGAAATGTAACATTTTAAGAAGCCCAAAGCCCATTAAAAACCCATAAAGGATTCTTTAAAAGCCTGTGAGAGTTGCTGGTCTTTTTAAGTCTCACTTGATGTCGTTGGGGGTTGCAGTTCCACAGCTGGGTTGATATCAGAAAGGAAGCCTCCTCCCTCATGGCCAGTTGCTAGAGGATCAACTGTGGCACCTGGAAAAGATCCTTCAATAAGGAATGTACAGGAGGAAGCAATCCTTTTAGAAATCTTGCTCCCCTTAAGAGCTGTAAAGGATAGCATCAGCATTTTGAATTGAACCTGGCTTTAAAAAGAAGAGAATAGGGGTGGAAAGAACATTCGGAAATATTTGAAAAATGTGTTTCTCAAGTGTTCGAAAAACCTGATGAAAATCTTTGTAGTTTGGGACTTATTCTCTAAATTATCATATAGTTGTGGGGGGGGGCAGAAAATAGAATTTTCTTTGCAGGAGCAGGATTTTTTCCTCTGCAGAAATATTTCCCCCCCCCCCCAAGAAATGCTGTTTCCTGAATGGAAAAGGTTTTCTGCACAAAAACAACAACACCATGTGTGAACTTTGCACAGAATAAATTCTGAATCACAAACCATCTTCAAAATTTACATAGGTTTTGAAGATTTTCTCACAGTGGAAAGAAACTTACTAAAATTACTCATTGCTTCCTTTGATTGATAAAATTTGACAAAATTAGGGAAGAATTGCATCCCTAGGAGAGAGGAAGAATAGAAATGGACTGAAATCAGTGGCATAGTGTCCATGCTGCAGTTTGTAAATACATTTGGGAAATTATCCTAGTTAATCCCTAATTTGGAAAAATTTGAACATACACTTACTAAGAGCAAAAGGGAGAAATAATAAAGGACTCATTCAGATCAAGCTGGCTTCCCAAGTTATGCAATAGGAATATAGTTTTATCAGACCTGGGAGAACTCCCACCAAAACCTGTATGTAAAATTCAATCATAAGTTCAATACAAATATTTAATGGAAGCAGTAATCTTCGACTGCTACGAAGAAGTCTGCCAGCTGATTCCCGGTGAAAGATGCTTTCACCTGTGGAATCTCTGCCTGCATGAGAACTTTTCAAGTGTGAGATAATAAATAACCTGGTCAGTTACCTTGGGTGGCCTGGTCACAGGGTCCTAGGCCTTTATTTGAAGTATAAAAACCCAAAATTGCTGTGTTGCATGAGACCAGTGGTTCTTTTTGGGTTATTCTTTGTCTCCATGTGGTGATCAAGTCACAAGTTAAGCAGGGAGGGCAGTGGCTTTCTTCCACTAAAAGACCTCCATATGTGGTGGTATAATGTTATGGAGAAGTGTGTGCTGTGCCAATTGTAGGGTGAGCTGCTGAGATGACATAGCTTGCATTTAGTGTAACCTACAACAACCAGCCACTAGGTTTTGCCAGTCCTAGGTCATACTTAAATCTAGGTTCAAATAATGGCTTTAAGCAAAGATAGGATTTGGTGGCGGTGAACTGAAAACCAGACAGCATATCTGGTCCCCATTCACAACAGCCACAAAGTCTCAAAGGTAAAGAGGACAAACCTCAAGAATTCAAGCCCCGGGCAGAAGTTTTAATATTGATTATATAATATGTTGGCATTAGTTACCATGAAGATCAATATTCACTGGTTAGTCATCATAATCAATAAACACATGTAACTCCTCTAAGTTTGAGGTAAATATTCAGATGGTTATTTTTGTGACACTGTTTGATACACTATTATTTTACCCCCACTGTCCAGTTCGGAAACAACCAGTGAAGCGTATATAACAAAGCAGACATAAAAATCAGTCAAATAAAAAGCGATAAACAACAAGTCAAAAGACATCATTAAAATACCAGTTTTAAAAGTAACAACTTAAAATATTGGAGACTATTTTTTAAAAAAGCAGATCATGTAGTAAAAGCTTGTTGAAATAAAACTGTTTCAATAGATGTCCAAACAGCAGTGGTAGTACTATTACAACTACAGAAGAAAAGGAAGAGGATATGGCAAATATGCCTGGGAGCTCTTCTTAGAAAGGACATTATATTCTACAGCGTTGTTTTAAGATAAATAAAAATGGATGGATGGAGTTAAATTCTGAAACATGAAATGTTGTCTTCTGTATTTGGAGTCTTGTGATCTCTCTTGCACAAGATTAAAGATACCTGGCCTTCTTAATGGCCCCTCTTTTTCACAGGATGAGGACTCAGCACCCAGGATAGGCTATTTCCAGAAAATAAGGCTGGTCAGTCCATGAAATGTCAAAGTAGAGAAGTGATTATGCCTTGAGTTGAGAGACAGCGTCCAGCTTGACTCCCACAAGGCATTTCCCTTGCAAGAAGCGTAGTAGGAATAGGTTGCCACCTTCCTGCAGCATCTGGCTTCTGAGGTACATTGTCCTTGAAATGAAAGATGCCTTGGTTTATAGTCAGACTTAGACCTGTAGCCCAAGTGCTCCAGTCACACCTTAAAAAGATTTCCAGGGAAGCTATACTAGTCTATTGTAGCAAGAACAACCGCACAGTCCTGTAGTGCTTTAAAGACTAACACATTTTATTGGGCCTCAGCTTTTCTGGATTGAAGCCCACTTCATCAGTGGAGGCAACTTCTGTGTTGCCAGAGCACATTATGGTCTGCATCCAAATAAGGAAAAGTGGACTTGTGTGAGGTGATACTTGGGTTTGGGGCATGGCATCTGCTCTCTGGGCTCTGTTGCAAACAGGAGCCAATTGTATTGCTCCACCCACTCCCCACCACCTCCCCAGGCACATGTGGGATCCGAGTCTTCATCTGCTGTGCTTTCCAGAGACGAGGCTTTAAGTTTCTCTCTTGTGCTCCAGGAAGAGTTAGAGTAGGCTTTGCTCTGATAATAGTCACCTAAGCAAATTGGAAAGGGGATAGATGCAGGTGAGTGCTTGTTGGGGTAACAACCATGCTTGTTTGCTAACCACGGTGTTTTCTCCCCTTTCTCCCTCGGTCTCTGAAGCCAGCACAAGCCCTACCTCAGGACTGGGCACTGCCGCCATTGTGGGCATCCTCATCCTCATCTTTGTCCTTCTGTTGGTGGCTGTGGATGTCACTTGCTACTTCCTGAACAAGTGCGGCCTCTTGATGTGCATTGCCGTCAACCTGTGTGGCAAATCCGGCCCTGGGGCAAAGGGCAAAGACATGGAAGAGGGCAAGGCTGCCTTCTCGTGAGTAACAGGAAGCCTGGAATGCCTTGTAAGGGCAAAAGGCACCCCCTGAAAGCCTATACACTCATAGCAGGGCTACCACTGAGCTGTGGACCTTCCACAAGGAGATGTGAGCAGAGGAAGTCAAATCAGTGGTCTGCCCAGTCCCAGATCACATCCTCTAGCTGGTAGTGGCTCTCCCAAGTTCTTTCCATGCCATGCTACCTGGGATCATTTTAAGTAGAGATGCTGGGGCTGAGCCTGAAACATTATGCATTGTTGGGCTCTCATTCCAAAACAGGGAGCCTTGAAACAGCAAACTCCATCATCTGGGAATTCAACCAACCAAAAAGAGCACAGAATGGTGGGCACTGTTTTGAGATCTCCCAATCCTGGGTGAGGTGTTGCAAAAGGAAGGGTCAGAAAAGTGGAAGGGGAAAGAGAAGTAAAAAGCCAGACATGACCTTAAGATCCTTAAGGTTCCCGTGAGATCTTGAGCTGTGATGGATGGGGACGAATCAGTAGCTGGGGACAGAAGGAAGTTGGGGCTGAGGAGAAAGAAGCAGGGAAGGGTTGATGTTGTCCTCCATCACTGGGTATATGAAAAGCAGCTGTACACCCAAGACTATCTCCCCCTCACCTGGCACACGCTGCTGCCTTGGCTGGTGGAGAGCAAAGAGGAACGGGGCAGTCATTGTAGTAACAAGTCCAGAGATAATTGTAGACATGGCAATTGGCTTAAAAAGTCAGGAGAGTTTTCATAGTGGTCAGAGGGGATGAACCCTTAGGGATTTCAGTCTCACTTCCAGACCGGATAAATTCCTTTCTGCCAGGATCCCAGGGCGGAATGGCGGGTTTGTAACAGCTTGCCTTAGCCAATGAGGCGTTTTCCCACCACCACCACCAGTCAGCAGCCTTCCAAGAGGAGAGCAGAGGGCCCACTGCCTTTCTGTTCTGGGCCTCTGCATGTTTCTCTCTGCTCCCAAAGCCTGTTGACAAATGGCATGCTTCCCCCTTGTTTTAGCCGATCCTGCGTTTGCACAGTGGACGTGCAGCAGTTCACACTCTCTCCAACATGTCCAGCATAGAAACTGAAAGGGCCATTAGCACAAGAGATGAAACACCCTTTCCTCACTTCTGTCACCAGCTGGCTGGTTTGCTCTATGCTAGAAGCCCCGCCTGCTGACGGTACAAGGGCCGAGCTAACCATGCCTCTTGACCTCTGTATGGGACAACTAGGATGGGGCTTAGATTTTTGCACAACTTGCATAGAAAAATTCACTTCTAACTTGCTTGGCTAGTTTGCTTTTCCTCACATCAGGGGCACAGTGCCTGTTGTCATGAGCAAGGAGCAGGTGAAGGAAAATGCTTCCCAGCTAGTAACTTTGGGGGGAGAGATCATGAGAAGGCTGCCTTCAAACCTTAACGATTCTCCCCCCGCTCCCCTACAGGAAAGATGAATCAAAAGAGCCCATTGTGGAGGTACGGACAGAGGAAGAGCGGACCCCGAACCATGATGGAGGCAAGCACATGGAACCTAACGAGACCACGCCACTCACAGAGCCAGAGTACGTTGAGTATGGGAGCGTAGAGGTGACTCCTTCCGGGTGTCCTGTGTCCCCAGAAAAGGAAGCTAAAATCCATCAGCAGAAGGAAAGAGTTTCTCTGCGTTCCCCGTTGAATGTTTTCAAGTGAGCTAGTTTTGGTGCCAGGTGTGCTGCAAGTGTGTACGTGTGTGTGTGTGAGAGAGAGAGAGAGCGAGTCAGAGAGGGAGTGAAGGCTAGGGAGAAGAAAGTCCTCAGGAATGGTAAGGGAGTCTGATGATCTCAAAAGGCAGCGGAAGACTCAAGAATGGGGGTTTCAAAAAGACTGTGTATATGTATAAAGACAAGCACATTTATCATGGCTTAAGCTTTCATGGATTCATTTTGTCTGATACATGAAGTGTTATCCTAAGTTGGCAGCTATATATGCTTCAGGGCATAGAGTGAATGAGACACAATGGTACTCAGATCCCATTGAAATGGTAGGTAATAAAATGCAAAAAAAAAAAAAATTATCTGCGACCATCCCCAAAGTGGGATGGAAAATGTTTTTGCCGATGGACTTGCATCTTTTGGAAATCAGCATGTGTTGCAGAAGCCATGGGGTCCTTTCTGTGCAAGTTGTGATCTCAAGACCCCTCTCTTGTTCTCAGAGGTCCTTCACTTGGGCTAACCTTTCGCCAAGAGGCTTGGCGCTCTTCTTGCCTTTGTGTCCTTTCTTCTTCTCTTTCTTCGTGCGTTAAATAACCGCATGTCGTTCCTGCAGTTGCACTGACTCACCCAGCTGGCTGCCGCTTTCATGGCCTTCATTGTCTGTTTCTCTCTTTCTTTCTCCCCACTCCCTCCCTTCCTCTCTTTTTTACTTCCCGCCCTCTTCACAGGCACCCTGCCGATGCCACGGCGACCACCGAGGACATGATGCCCTCCGTCACCACCGTCACCACAAACTCTGACACTATCACTGAAACCTTTGCCACCGCTCAGAATAGCCCCACCAGTGAGACCACCACCCTCACCTCCAGCATCACTCTGCCAGCCACGCCCATGCCGGACTCCAATTCCGTGGCGCCTACTCAGGGCACGCCTTCAAAAGCAGCCGTGGCATCCTCTTCGCCCCTGGCCCCTTCTGCCCCCACGCCCAAAGTGGCTCCCCTGGTTGACCTCAGTGACACCCCCACTTCTACCCCATCCTCCGGGAACTTGCCGTCCAGTGTCCTGACCAACCAAGGGGCGGTGCTGAGCCCTAGCTCCTCCACCAAAGCACCTGAGGCTGCCAAGGGCTCCGCCGCAACCAGCAAACCCCCTGCCCCACCACCCCCACATCCTGCTAGCCCTCCGGCCTCCTCAGAGTCCAAGCAGGAGGCCTCGGGCTCCAAAAGTCCCGAAAAGGAATCCACACAGACCAGCACAGTGAAGAGTCCAACAGAGGCAGCCAAGAACGCGGCCAGCCAGAAGGGTGAGGCTACCACAGGGGGTGCCGTAAACCCCACTCAGAATGAGGACTTTAAAATGGACGAAGGGAGCTTCAAGACGCCAGACATTGACCTTGCCAAGGATGTTTTTGCAGCACTGGGCACGGCGGCCTCCAGTGCGGCTCCTGGAGGCCAGGCTACGGCAGCTGCTTCTTCCGCGCCAGAGGCTTCCCCATCACCAGCGCCTGCCAAGACAGAGTATGCCTCCCCCCTTTAAACTCCTCTTGTTGTTGTGCCGTGTCTCTGTTTTGCTCTGTGCTGTGTGTTTTTTGCTCCACTTCTGTGTGTTTGCTTCAAATTAACGTGGCTGTTCTTTTATGCAAGCTAACCTGACTATTTAACAAAGATTTGGGATTCAGGTGTCTTGGATCCGTTGTGCTGGGTAACTTGGGACAGAAATCTCCCAGTATTGTTTGTCTCCCTCACCCCTCTTCACGTAGCCCCTTTCCCTACTTTTCCAAGAAGCTCCTTAGAGTTCATGCTCAGGGGGCTGATTTGAGAAGGAGACTAGATAGCGTTCCCTTAGCTTCTGAGATGACATCTATCTGCTGTAGCTGGAGCAAACCTCAGTCAAATGAGACGTACCAAGAGAGGTGGAGATAGTGAAGCCAAAATTTGAGAGTGGGCTCTTTTGCAAGATCAGAGAGGACTGGTCATATCAAGCGATGTTTAGAATGGGGGTGGCATTCCCCTTGGTCCCCTGAGACTTTATCAGAGGGTGGATAAGCAGCAGAAAAGGGCTTCTTTCTATTTCTCCCTGGAGCAGCACAGCTACAGGCGAATGCATCTGACAGTCGTAGAGGAGAGGAACAACTTTGGTGATATTAAATTAACATAGCAATATATCCAAATATGAAAAAAAAGTTTGGGGTGGAGGAGAAGAGGTAAAAAGGGAGAAAAAGAGGGGAGCAGCAATATGCAGAATTTCAAATACAAGTTTTCAAAGACTTACCTATTTGTGTCTTGCCTGCTTGAGTGGACTCTTGAGTTGCAGCATATATGCAGAGTTCATTGTAAAGAGGACAGTGAGTGAAAAGGTGCCTTGATTCCCACGAAATGTTAATAGGAAAAGCCTCTAGGACTGAGCGAACGCTTACTTTGGAAGAGTAAGATCAGTAAAAGCTGGCCCCTTTGCAGAGATCAACTGTGGGCTTTCCAATATAGTAATGTCTGAATGAGAGAAACACTGGAAGTTGACCATAGAATGACATTGGAGGACCTAGAAATGCCTATAGAGAAAATATATATTTTTGGACATGGATAAGTGAAACTGTGGATACTGAACCTGTGGTTACAGGGATCAACCTGTACTTTCTGAGCTATCTGATGTGAGGCACTGGCAGTCCCACCCCCACCCCCTTGCCAGGGACCCAGTGGTGGCATTAGGGGGATGCAGAGAGGCCGAACCGCACTAGGGGACACCAGGGGTGTGTGTGACACCAGCCTTAGTGATGCTGCAGGGGGGGGGGCAGTACCATATTTGTGTACAATTGTTTCTTCCTTTGTTTCCTGGAAACTCAACAGGGACCAGCAGCATTGGGTCAGGGGTTCCTGAGAAGTCTGTGGACCAGCACTTTGAGTAGCACTGCTTTCGGGGACAGTGATGAATTGCGTCAGAATGCAGGGGTTTGTCCTACATGAATCCTGTCCTATTCTGACAAGGAGCCCTAGTCTTTTACACAAACATGGTTTTAGAGGAAAGGCCATCCCCCTTTCCAAGTGCCCCATTTTATCGAAAGGGCAGCTGCCCAGCTTTCTTTAACTGACATTGTTTTGGTGACTTTTTCCCCACAGGAAAACCCCAGTAGAAGAAAAGCCTGCAGTTCAAGCCACAGAAGCCAAGACCACCCCCGCAGAAGTCAAGACGGTGCCCAACGAAGCCACGCAAACAAATGAAAACGAAAGCAAAGCATGATGGGCCACTGAGCCACACAAAACAACAAAAATTAAAAAAAAATGACAGAACAGCTTCACCTGAGCATTGAAAACACAACACACATCTCATCCCTCTAGTGTCTTTGCCTTTTTTTAAAAAAAGAAAACAGACAAAACATGCATACAATGGGGGAAATGTGTTCTTTCTTTCTTTCTTTCTTTCTTTCTTTCTGGTAGGTTTGTAGGGAAAAAATTCCTTCCGTGTGTCCTTGCTTTGAAAGAAAAAAAGTCAATATTTCCCCTCTTCCTTCTTCAAGGATAAACCCATAATCTCCTTAGGATATCAGCATCCTTGCAAAATACTCATGCAGAGTTTTTAAACAATGCAACTCTAGCCTCCCCGCCCTCTACCCCACTGCAGCCTGTGTAGGGGACAGAATTAGGAAACGTTGGCTCTCCTAGGTTGAATTAACTGGTACAGCCAGTTGCAAACCATTTATTTTTATATTTTTCAGCCAAACTGGGGTGGGTTGGGGGGGATGCAGTAAAATTACTGAAGTAAGTGATCCCCCTCTTTTCTTCCTCCTCCTCCTTTTTCCTGTGCCCTCTGAATTTGTTCTCTTCTTAAATGTGTTTCCATTTCCTCACTGAGTTTGGTTCTCCTTTCTCCAGCCCAGGAGGGCAGTCTCTTGTCAACGGCTCTCACGCGGACCCCTTGGGAACACACGGGGAGCGGACCAGAGACTCCCGGGTGTCCATTTCCAGGGCGCTGGCGTGGGAGATGTTCCCAGCAGGCTGGGCTCCTTTGGCTCCTTTGAAATCCCTATATTTCATTTTAGGAAGGATGCCATTGGGCAGCTTTGGGAGTATGTTTCAACCGGCAGTATTCCTTGGGGTTTTTGTATGTGTGTGTGTGCGCGCTCGTGTGTTTGTTTTGGTTTTGTTTCACTTGTTTGTTTGCCAACTTTTTTTTTTCTTCCAGTGTTTACAGTCGACAAAATGTTTTTAAAAACTTTTGTTGTGTTTAAATGTCTATGTAAAATAGCTGCCTTTTTTAAAAGAGAGAAAGAGAAAGAGAGAGCGAAAGTAAATACAGGCTATATAGATACTAAGTAAGTTGACCAGCATGCTTGCTTTGCAAAGGGAGACAGTTTAAAATGTGGATGTTTACAGTAGGTATTTCCCCATTATCTCTCCCCTCACCCTTTAAAAAATATTATTATTATTATTATTATTATTATTATTATTTTATTATCTTACAGGAGTAAGAAAATCAAGCAACCCCTTATGGTCTTGTTTTTATATAGATGGGTCACGTAACCCACATCCTGCTTCAGACTAGTGTCCTGATAAGGCTAAGCCTAACATGAGTAGAGGTGGAAAAATTCTGGAAAGCAGCCGTGTCTGCTTATCGGCCCTGGCCTAGCATAACTATTCTGTTTAAATGGGAGAAATTTAAGCATGGTGTTTTAACTCACCCATGAAAACCCATGGGCCTTAACTTTGCCTGCCTAGATACCAAACTGTTCAACTCACCATCTGACACTTAATATTGTCATCTCTATACTGCAAACATGGGCTAAATGTACAAGCTGAGACATCCCTGTTCTTGAATACCATAAATGCTATGTGTGCTCATTGACGCAGAAAGAGACGGAGTATTTCCTACTCATACGTAACTCCATGTTTGCTGTGTTTAGGGAGGGAGGGGGAGTTGATTTTAGTGAAAATTTTACTCAAATTAAATACATTTGAGAATGCAATCTTAAGTTAAATGTAGTTAAGTTGAATTATTTCAGAGGATTTCAGCCCCAAAATTGTTCTAGTGAATGATCTCACTTGTGACCAGGCCCTTCCATACCTCATTCAGGTACAACTCAAATTTATATAGATTTTTTTGCTAGGGAAGCTCAACCAGCTTGGAAATATTTGTAAGATGTATGCAACACACCAGGTTTCTGTCTCCCCACCCCACCCCCTGTCTCAAAAAACACACTAACATCCCCACAACTAGTGATGGTATCACTACATTGTAAAAGTAAAGCTCAAGTGAAGAGATGTTGGCAGAGAAGTTGAACATTCGGTACCATTTAGACCATTGGAAAGAAGGTTCTGTTGAGATCACCTGGAACACAATCCAAGTAAAGATAAATTGGTCTTAAAAGAATGTATACATTGTGCTGAAAAAGTACAATCTTCAAGAATTTCAACCAAATGGAACCCAATTTACTTTTGATAAATGTCATATTTCCAGGCTACTGGGTATTATATGGCTCAGACAGCACCAAACCTCTCAGAGAGATCAACTTCTAGGGTTGGCATGGCTCCTTGTAGCAGTGTTTTGCTGCACCTCTGATGGATGTCTATTTTGATGGCTAAGAGTGAACTGTGAGTCCTTCAGACACCTGAAGCATCGTTGCATGAAGCATTGGTGCAAAGGCTTAAGTGTGTAGCACGCGAGTTGTTGACTCCCATTTGATCCATGAAGACATGCACTGGAGGGTTTCCCCTTGGATTGCGTCCGTGTGTTGGCTTACCCAATGTGCTTAGATGGAAGAGCTTGCTTAAAATGTTTTTTGGTTTACTGTGTTCAGCCCTTTGCAAGTTTGGAAGCCTGTTATGTGCAGAGTTGTGTGTCTCTGTACACTGTTAAACATCTTCCCCACCCCCTTTAGGAAAGGAGTGGCTGTGTTAACCTTGTGCACCTGCTCTGTGGTGGTGCTGGATCAGGGTCAAAACTGCATTCAGGAAATAAGTTATTGATGTTGTCTCCCCTTCCCACTCTAAGAACCCCTTCCTAAAGCTTAAAAAGAGCCAAAAGGGAGGTTGTACAGTCAAGGGCTGGTCTTAGAAGTTACATTTAAAAAAAACACCCACAACCCCCTACTTTTCCTTCTTATTTAAAATACATTGCTGAAAGGATGGTCTTCCAGCCTACACAATATTTAAAAAGTAGCAATGCTCACCACTTTGGGGACTTGCAAACCACATTCATTTCAGTGCACCATAAAACTTAAATTATTTTTTGCACAGCAAAGATGTCTGTGGACCACACCCTGCTCAGAGCAATGTCTGAGCATGAGATTCTCATGGAGGGAAGCCCCACGTGGGCAACAGGGATCCACATTCCTGCATTAAGTAGCCACAGCTTATTCTGAGTGGAAGGGGCTGTTTTTTGCCCATACTGTCATCTGGATAAATGGAATCCCCCCCACACCCTTGCTACTAATGTTACCACATTGTCAGGAAATCTGCAGTAACGTAAAAACAAATATAAACTGGTAATATGGTAGCCTAAAAGATCTATGATCTTGAAGGTGATTCATCAAAACCCAAACATGTATGGTACCAGTTTTTTTCACCTGATTTTTAAAGCCCGTCGCTCTGCAACAGGTGTGCCACTTTATGAGACCTAAGCACCCCTGTTTTGTGTAAGATAAATCCTAGAATGTACAGGTTTATTTGGGCATTTTATGCCCAAAGTTGTGACTTTGCTTAAAAAAAAAAAAAATTAAATGTACAAAATGGAAAAGTGGGGTGAAGGATATCAAAATGAGGGAGACCAGCCCATTGTATAGAACTTTTTTCATTTGTAAAAGGATACTTTTATTAGATCTGCAAGCTTGTGCACTGTGGGTGCGTGAATATCTTAGTGTGAAATGTGTTTTTTGTCATAGTATCAAAAATTTTAAAACCAGGAAAAAAAAAAACCTTCATGATAGTTTGGATGTGGATGGTGTAGCAGGAATAGTTTGGGTGATCGAGAGGAAAACAAATGATGCAACCTGGATTTCAGGATATGTAAAATGAAGAGAATACAGCTGTTCTCAACTGAAGAGTAGCCTTTAAATAAATATAAAACCTGCGAAATTGAATGTGATATATAACATTCCTTTGCGCTAAGGTAAAGGAAGAGGAGAGGTGACAGAGGGAGACTGCAGTCCGGCCTCAGCAAAACGGAGCCACGCATTTTGGTATGATAATCTTATGTATGCAGTCTTTCAGTGTGGCATCTTTCAGTTATTAATTTCAAACTGTGAAAAATATACAAGTCTTGTCCTTTGGCTAAGTGTTGGGCAGGGTGGCTATTGCTTTTCCCATTGCTGTGTTTTGCTTTCTGCTCAGCTCCTGGGGGTGCAAATGGAGGCTATATTGATATCAACGCATACATTCCACACATGCCACACTCATCCTTTTTAGGCCGCTAGGAGCAGGGGAGGTTGGACCCTCAACTTTGTGCCATGGGTGCCATTTGTTTATGATGGTATAAGGAACCAAGGGGGGTAGGTAGCCTTTAAAGAAATTTCCATTTTAGAAGGACACGGCACCCATAAGTTTCTCATGTGGCTTTTTTGCCCTTGGGGAAAGGAATGGGGCAGGGCGTATTGTGGGAAAGACAGTGAACAGTTGCATTCCTTGGTCTCTGAGAGATGGCCATTGCAAGGCTCTGGTCACCGGACAAAAGCAACCAAAGCAACTGTTTTGTCCATTCAGTTTGACCTCACACTTTTTATTCTTTATATACAGGTATTCCCCACCCCTGCTCCCTTTATGTAGGATTGGTACCCATGGTTTCATTTACCCGCGGTTGGTTGGAGGGGGAGTCTCTAGGTATCTGGAGAACCATAGAGTCACACAGGAAGTGGTGTCTCTAGATACTGGGAGGTGCTTCAGTGTGACTCTGTGGTCAACGTCCACTGGAAGTTTGGCCATAGAGTCATGCCAGATGCCTGGAGATGTGTCCCCTCTAGGCATCTGTAGGTCCTCCAGCATGATTATATGGTATTCTATAGCGGTTCACTATTATACGCAGTTTTGCGTATCTGTGGTTAGTCTGGGAGTGTATCCCCTGTGAATATTGGGGTGTGTGTGTGTGTGAGACCTATACTGGGTAGCTGATGGGAGGGAAATGATGCCATGATCTGCCCATAACTTATCCCACGTGACATCCCCTCTCCCCAACATTTAAATGGGAGCAGAGCAAGGTGAAGAGTTTTGCCAAAGGTTTCTCCTCTTGGATCTTGTTCACCAAGGCTGGCCGAGGTTGCTTTCCTTGAGGCCCTCTGACCAGCTGGAGCCTAAACTGAAGCCCAGTTGACACTAGCGGGGAGAAACAAAACACTCCTGGTGGGTTTCAAAGGGTTCTGGTTACACCGAAGCCTTGCAGGACAAGAGCAAAGTCTCACCGTCCCTGAAAGGACAAGGAACCAACCAACAATGGCTGCCATTTTGCCCTCACTCGATTGTTGCCAGGGGGATAGGAGGCACCGTGTGCTTTGTTAAAGAGCACCTTGGCGCAGGGTCATTCCCTGTTTGCGACTGTAGCACTTCTTCCTGCCCTGGGGCTCTTAATAAAATATTTCCTTGGTTGGAAAATGGCAAACGGTACTTCTCTGCAGATTAACTTCTGTGAGCATGTTGTCTACACCTAGAGCAGAGAAAGAGTTTGTTGCTTGTTTGGGTTTTTAAAAAAACCCAGAAACATTCTCTCTTTTAACTTTTTTTTAATGGAGTCTTCACATTAGTTTTATTTTTATATCTGTATATTTTATTTTTCAAGCGGACACAAACCTTTGAAGAGGGACCAACAAGACACTGTTTACAATGTGTATATTTATATATGTATGCGTCATACATATATATCTATCTAGCCACCCAGCTTCTCGTAGTACAGTAAACATGTATTTCATGCAATGTATTAGAAAAGAAAAATAGCACATTATCTTGCTTGATTTTTTACCATGGAGTTTGTTTGGTTTTTACATCCAACGTGGTTTCACCCCCCTTTTTTTTTTCCTGTGCCTGTCTTCAGACCCCTGGGTTTCACTTAGGCAATGGTGATAGTGTTTCTCAGTCCTCCATTCACACCCCTCTCCAGCATTCCCTGTTTTAGGGGCCTTCTCTCTTGTTATAAAAAACAAAACAAAAGACAAAAAACTTTTTACCGAGTGAAACATGGATACCACCTTTATTTCCATTCTCACCAATGTAAATACTGATACTAACGGAGAATTTTGACTTTGCATTCTGTCAGAATACTTGTGTTCAAATAAAAAATACCAAAAAAAACACCCAAAAACAAAACCCCAAACATCCAAACTTCTTTATCTCTCTCTATATATATTTATATATAATCTTGCCCTGTCTCGCCTTGCTGTTCGTGGCAATACTGTGAAACTTTTTAAGCGCATGTTCTGAATGGGTCTTTGTGCTCCATTAGCAAAACCGAGTGGAGATGCTGTAGAAGAGAAACCGCTTGGGATGCGCAAGGTCCCAGCTCCAGCCCCAACATCACCTTAAAGGTTCAGGTAAGAGGTGATGGGAGCAACTGTGTCCAGAGGAAAACCACAGTAGGCTTGTACACATCCTCCCCTGGACTTCATCTTTCTGGGCAAAAAAAGGTGTTGATTGCCTCCTGGAAGCATCCAGGAGCAGTGATTGACCTTTCAAATAGTTGTCAGGGACTCCGGTGCTGTTTAACATTTTTAAAAAGTAGACACTCAGCCACTGATGTTATTTTCTTTCTTTCTTTATGGGAGGGGTATTTTTGGTAGTTCATGGGTAGAAATTTGGACCCATCAAATTTGCCCAGCCTTGGCCTCAGTGAACACATAGTCTGACCTGGAAGAACGCAGCTTTGTAAATGTTCCTGTCAACTAAACACCACAGCTGCCCATGATCATACATATGTGATAGCAGGGCATTAGTCCTCATTCTCCTGTATATGCACTTCACTGGCTACTGTTTGCAGGAACAGGGAAAGTTGAAGCACAATGACTTGGGCCCACATATCTTGTGTCACTGAATATCCCTGACAGACTTGTGGTATGGACTAATTTGGTGTATAAAGCTAGCTGACTTGCACTGAGGCCGGCCATGGGTCCTTCTAGCTCAATGTTGACCCCTCTGATTGGTGGCAGCTGTCCCAGATTTTTCAGCTCTTTTACCGAAGACCTTTTATCTGGACATGCCTGGAATCAAACCTGGGAGTTTACACTTGGAGCAGCTGTGCCACCATAGCTGCAAATCTGTTGTAGCCTGGATTTTCAGCCTTAGCAGACTCAAGACTCAAAGATGTAGGGTGTCTTACCTGCTCTCTGGACAGGAAGGGAATCCCATAAAGGCATGGGTCGTTTGGCCACTTAATGTCTTCCTGTGAATGTTTCCCGCATGATAGCTCAGTGAGAATGGATACAGGTACTTCTTCCTAGTTGGTTTTCTGAAGAATTCCCTTCGTCTGTCCTAGTTTTGCCTTGGAATGGCTTTTGATGTCTTAGAATGTAGGGAGAGGTGAGAGGGAAATGCAAAAGAGGAGACTGATTCACATCTGTCTTCCTTGTGAGATGTCTCATCGCCAGATAAATTGAGCCCAAATGTTGGAACCAATTCCATTCAAATATATTGTGTTTGAACTGTAAAAGGAAAGCTTCTAGGCAGCGATCACTTCATGATGGTTGATTCACACTTGCAAAGTATCACTTATTAACCAAGGCAGTGAGTGGTGAACACAGGTGTGTGTAGGCCATTGTCATTTGGATTGAGGGATATGCTGGAAGAAGTGTCCTCAATGAAGGTGTCTTAAACTTAAGACACTTGGGCCTGGGGTGTCTGCTCCTGATAGCTGCAATTCTCCAGGGTCTCTCCCCTCCCCATAAAAATTTCCTTAAGTCTCCAAATTTCTAGCATTACAATGACTTAAAACATCTGCTAAGCATTTAGAAATATGGTTTCTGCATCCAAAGAAAAGGGGCAGGAATGTGTCAATTGTGCATCTTTCACAAAACCGAGTGGTGCCCTATTGTGAAACGAAAGATTCATAGGAAGATACTGCTAGGCTGTTGCCTATACTGAGTGGGCAAAATGCAGCCATCCAGATGTTGCTGAACGGCAGGTCTCCCTGCATTCTTCCCCACTGGGCATGTTGGCCAGGGCTGATGGGAATTGCAGTTGAGCAACACCTAGGTAGGCACACTTTGCCCACTCCTGCTTTTAAACACAACTTGAGTTGGATCAGATCTTCAGCCTGTGGCATTGTAAGTCTTGTTTGTTTTTAATCAGAACTAACGCCCTCATACACTCAGACACGCCATCTCCTGGGATATTAAGCGTCTAAGTTGGCTTCATTGAGCACATTAATCAAGGCCCTTTTTGACAAGCTCAATTAGAGTCTGATCTTCATAAGCAAATCCTGGAGGTGAGTGACTCTTTCCGCTGCTGTTCATTTGAGCTCTTCAGAGAGAGGAGGCGAAGGCAACCCACCAGAAAGCAAATGGGACATTTCAGAATTGATGGGGGAGAGGGTTGTGCCTTCAGTTCCTTAGGTGTCACTCTCAATATCAAAGCTGACTGATCCAGCGATGCCAATGCCCAACAGCCCATTATTCATGTTATATGCAGCAGGTCTGAAAAACAGCAATGTATGTTGCGTGAATTCACAGAACTGGCTTTTGTCCTGTCCTGCTTATTTTCCAGCAAAATAAGAACTGCCCATCTACCTCAGGTTTCTGCCTCAGACTTTAGCTGGTCAAATGTCCTATCCTGTTCAGTCTTGCAAGTGCAGTTTGCTTATTGCTAGCATCAGCTCATGAAGGAGTCATTACTTGCAAATCTGGAGTTTCTAGATATTAGGACCAATATTCCAGTGGAATGTGTGCTGCCAGTCTTAAATCATTACAAAGCAAGATCATTTGCTAAGCACTGGCAGGTGAATTGCAGCCATGATACTGGCCAATTTTACCCCTAAGAATTCACCCAGTTCTACAAAAACCATTTGAAGGACTTGCCATAGAAGCCATGCTAGTCCAATTTGGATGGCTCCCTTCTCCAGCCTAGGTAACACTAAAAGTACAGAAGGTATATTGCCAGGTTTACTGAAAGTTCAGAAGAGATGCCTTCCAGGCTCTGGAGCATGCTGTCTTGTCTTCAACTGAAGCATAGAAAATAAATGGAAGATTTTCAAAACCAAATGCACTTCAAGCTCTCCTAAGTGAACCACTAATTCTCTTTTCCAGCAAGAAAACATCTGCATTGGAGTGCCAAAATGATCAGTTTCCCCGCAGTGTGGGGAAGCAATCCTTATGGATCTTGCTCCTCCCACATGCCTTTGAGGCAGGGCTTAACAATCAATGTCTTCGCCTTAAGTGGGAGAGCCACCCGCCAGCCCCAGTTCCATCCTGAACACACTGAAACATTTGCTTAAAACAGTCAACTGCCATGAGATTTTTTTTTTTTAAAAAAAATTGATTTTTTTTTGTTATTGTTAAAAAACACACACACCAAAGTTTGTGCAACCCTGCCCCCCCCCCAATTTCTGGCAAAATCCAGTTTTCTGCACAAGAAATGTTATTGCAAAAACCCATGATTTTTTAGACAAAAAAAGTTTCTATGTGTAAATGAATGCTATACAGAAATTCCTAATAATAATAATAGGGGGGGGGAGTGCAAAACCTCTCATAAAACCCACTCTGTGAGAACGCTTGAAATGGTTCATTGTTGCATATTAGAATGGAATAAGTGAAGATTTACATTCCCAGGAAAGCGTGTGAGGTTTGCTCCTTCCTCTAGTTGAAAAAATGGCACAAGCTCATGAAGGAAGTGTCAAATTCTTTCCAGAAGCCAGTCTAGAAACTTCACAAAGACGCGTCTGCACTCCAGTATTCCTTCTTCCAGCACTCCAACACCCTGTGTTCTCCTAGGCAGCTGCACCCAATTTTGGCTGCTTTGACAGCATCCACATTTCAGCAGTGGCATCTTTTATAATGAACTCTAAGTGACTTGCCTCTTCTCCTAAAGATGAATACAAGGCCCTGAGAGAAGTGTGCCTCAATTTACGGTGTCATACATCACATGCCAGTGTGCTGGAATGATGTGTTTGCTGCCTCCAGAGCCAACAGTTGAGCTCGGTGACAAAGCAGGCTGAAAAACAACATATTGAGTTTCTGCTTTTTGCTTCAGATATTCATCAATCTTAAGTTCCCTCTTCTGGCATCCGGGCTTCAGAAACCATTGCTCAGTGCCTAAAAATTCTTCTTATGCCACAGAACTGATTGGGGAATAAGTCTTTTCTTCTGGGTACTGAAGGATGGATGGGTAAGTAGGTAGGGAGATAACTCATAGTCTGCTGCAATTGGCTTATGTGCTCTGCTTTTTTTTTTCTAGAGGCATTTAATTAGGATCTTCACAACTCCAAATGCTGGTTTTCTTCCTTGCCTGCTGAGTTTTCTGTCAGCCCTGTAAGCCTTCCTCAGAGTGATCAATGGCATTCGCAGCTGCTAATTCCAACTTCCAAAATCAGCAAAAGATGTGCTGGGCAGGGGTGGGGGGACAAGCAAGCCCATCAGTTTCAAGTGTAGTAGCAACCCCATGACTGAAGGCCATATTAGAGTCTCTCAGATTGGAAACTTGTTCAGAGCTTTGGGAGAAGAGAGAAAGAGGAAAAACTGGTTTCCACCAAAGATGCATTCGGTGAAAAACAGCAAACAAAACAAACCTGGGAAGATAAGTGCGCCAAGATGCAGTCAGATGAAAGGAAGGGAGCTTTTTGGAAACATTTGGAAGTGGTGGAACATGTGCTTAGAAATGCAGGGTCTACTGGAAATGTTTACTAGTATGCCCTAGTAATACTCTTAGGAAGTCACTGTTTTTATATTTATGAACACTGCAAGGCCTTTTCCTGGACACAAGCTAATGCCCTAAAGAAAGGGGGCATTTTCCCTTCTCCCTCCACCCTGCCCAATACCCATTCCCTCTTTGTCAAGCAACCAGAATGGCTCATTGTCAGTCTTCCCTCCCTTGGCTGCTTGTTTAATCTTTCCCCGCCCCAGTGACTGTGCATGGGACCTTGCTCTGTGATTAGAAATGGAGATGAGATCAGTTGCTTGGTGCTACCCAGAGCTCCTGAGCTCATCCAGCAACCTGTCAGGCTCTTATCTTCCACAGCTGGATGAGCTCTTAATAAGTTTTAGGGTTGACTGGCAGTCCTAATTAAAGACAAAA
Organism: Gambelia wislizenii; assembly: GCA_030847615.1. Classification (NCBI taxonomy): domain Eukaryota; kingdom Metazoa; phylum Chordata; class Lepidosauria; order Squamata; family Crotaphytidae; genus Gambelia; species Gambelia wislizenii. The sequence continues at coordinate 41,913,481 of JAUMIR010000007.1, forward strand.
AGTTGTGGTTGTAGCAAGGAATTGGGAGGCCTGTTGGAATGGCAGGAGAAGGGATGGGTACAAGACAATGGAGAGGGTTGTTTGCTTATTTGGCCTCTCGTTTCCAGAGAAGATCGATAGTTTTGAGGCCTGCCATTCTCCATAAATCCTACTCAAGTGGATTTCAGCCAAGCTAGTTTAAACCTGTCCTGGTATTCTTCAAGCTGAAAGTTTACAACAGGGCAGAGAAAAGGCTGCCTACCAGCACCACCATTTTTGAGGCCTTAAGCAATGCTGGAGGGGAGAGAACACATGGAGGGAACTGACTTGGAGCTGGGGCAGTCTGACAGAAGAGAGTGCTGGTTTCAAGATCAGCCGGGCTCTGTAGGACCAGACGAATTTGCCAGGGCGGTGGCTGCTTTTGACAAGGGTCAGCGTCCTGCATGAATTCTCAAGAAGTGATGAGGAATGGTCCATCCCTTTGCTTCAGGAGAGACCTGGCAAGAATTTTAAAAAGGACACCTGCCTATGAGCTGGGCATTTGTGCATCCATGAGTAGCTGCCAAGTGTTGCCTCTGCTGGGCCGATGGGGACAGGCTGAGGCCCTAAACTATGTCACATTTAAGAGGTCTCACTACACTACCAAGAAACATGTTTTATTCTAACGGATTTACTTTTGTTTCTTGGTTACTTTACAGAGCACCCTCATAACCTGGGTCTCTATACCAGGGATGGTAGTCGCACAGGCCTCCATGGCTTTCCTCGCTGTTGGCTATGCTGGCTAGGGGCTTCTGGGAGATGCAGTCCAACCACATCTAGAGGGTTTGCAAGAGTCCCACCCCTGCTCTAAGCAATAACTTATTTAGCTTGTGTGCAAATTGGGCACTGGGCCTCCATGATGTCACCTCGGAGCTCACAAGGGGTGAGGGGCCTTCAGCTGACTTTACACTTGCAGAAGCCCCTGCAGACCTTGCAGCTGCTTTCTAAATTAACCAAAGGTAAGGATCAGGGAGTGCTGCCAGTGGTTTCTCTATGGCTGCCTGGCTTGTGATTTCTCTCTCTCTCTGAGAAGAAGCTTGGCTTTGTGGCAGAATGCTCTGCATTGTGCTTGCAAGCTCATTTTTTAGTCATCCACAAACCAAACCAACGGTTAGGCCACAAGGTATACAGAAAACCCACACACATGGACAGATACCTACACAAGAACTCCAATCAGCCAGGACAAAAAAGAAGCACAATAAAAACATTGGTAAACTGTGCAAAAAGGGTCTGCGAACCTCACTACCTGGAGAACGAACTGAGGCACCTAAACTGGGCCCTACAGGCTAACGGTTACTCCAGATCAGACATCACAAGAGCAGCCAGACCCAGAAAAAACCACAGGAATGAAGAAAAACAGCCACCCAAAGGGAAGGTATTTTTACCATACATCAAAGGAGTCACAGACAGAATAGGGGAACTGATGAGGAAACACTACCTCTAAATGATCTACAGACCAACCAAGAAAATCCAAGAAATGCTACGCTCAATGAAGGACAAAAGAGACCCTCTCACAGCCACAGGAGTTTACCACATACCATGCAGCTGTGGACAAGTTTACACAGGGACCACTAAACACAGTGTGCAAACACGAATCAAGGAACATGAGAGACACTGCCTACTGGGCCAGCCAGAAAAATCAGCAGGAGCAGAACATGTGATAAACCAACCTGGACACAAAATGCTATTTAAAAACACAGAAATTCTGGACCAGGCCAACAACTATCATGTCAGAATGCATAGGGAAGCTATTGAAATCCACAAACACCTGGACAACTTCAAGAGGGAAGAAGAAACCTTAAAAGTAAACAAAGTCTGGCTCCCAGTTTTGCAATACAATAGAATAAAAACTCAACACTTACAAAGGAATTCCACCCAGGGACAAGGGGAGTTCCAGCAGAGAATGGCCCATCAACCAACCATTAGCCAAACAGATAGTAATCATCCTTGCATATCTAAACCCAGAAACTAACCATTCAAATACACAATTGTACATATACTCCCCAACAGAGCTTCACAGCATATAAACTCCACACACACCCCTACCTAGCCATTCTCTGAAGGTTCCAGCCACAGATGCAGGCAAAACGTCAGAAAGAAACTATTCCAGAACACGGCCTCACAGCCCCGGGGGGGGGGGGACAAGGAAAATCTCATTTTTTAGCCTTCCCAAGGGGTTGTCTAAACAGCAAAAATACTCCTCACGGAATGTGAGGAGAGTACCTGTCCTAATGGCAATCCGTGTCATTTCACTGTTTGTGAAGGAGGGGGGATGGCAAAAACTCCCAAGGGAAATGTGCACCCCTAACCATTAAGACAAATTGTTGCACAGTCTGGAGGGGGGAGAACAGACCTTCTTATTGGTTGGGGTGCGCAGGCATGATCCTGCACCCTTTTCTTGCAGGGTGGAGGACAGCCATGGGGAGGGGGAAGAGAAGGAACCGGAGGATGGCTCCCTCCTCTCCCCCCTCCCCGCCCGGGGGGGTGCCCTTGCTGCTGCCACCGTTTAGCTTACAGAGCACAAAAAACAACATTAAGACAAACTGCTGTTGTTGCAATTTGACATTACTGCAGAGTGATCCATGGGGAGGTCTCATATAGACGGACCCCAAGCCTGAGTTGCCCAGGGCTAAAGAGGCCTCTTGTGCTTTCCTGAAATCCTTTGCCCCACCCAGCCTCCCTCCCGACCACTATCAGCCCAAGTACTGACTCATCCAGTCTGCCACGCTTCATCCACTTTACTTTTCCAGACAGTAAGTGGTATTGTAAGTGGTTACTCTTGCTGCAGTGGGAAACAGACAAGGTAGTCCTATTGTTTTCCTGGCTCTGGTGGCTCCCTGCTGCAGCTCATGAGGCGCGAGAGAATCAATGACCTTTAGGAATTGTCAAGCAAGCGAAAGGAGAAATGACCTGCCGCAAAGCGTGGAGAAGAAGACGCAACAGCAGGCAGAGCCCGAGAGAGCATTGCAGAAACCATGGTAACTCTGCACTGAGACTCCCCTTCTATCACATCCCACTCAGGCTCTACACGGGGGTGGGGGGATTCCGTTTCAAATCTTATTTTTCTTGTATATAGTGACCCTGCACGCATCTTGTAGATGCCACACACACCTTGTTAAAGCAAAACAAGAGCAGCATTACCAGCCACACATTTGCCCTCGGTGAGCTCACTTCAGTTTAAAAGGGCAGTCCTGCTATGACCATGTGTCCTGTACTTTGCATTATTTTTGGCCACATGGCCATGTATGCTCCACTTTTTCTCTCCCTGTCATGCATGTGAATATGCAAATAGACAGAGGTGTGCTTATGATATACAGTTAGCTGCACAAGAGCCTCACAAGACTGTGAACATGCAGCGAGGCTTGTATATCCCTATTAAAAATGGCATAGGGCAGTTCCACCAGCCGCCCTCTTCTGCTTTGCAAAGGAACTCCACTGCCTTGAAGGCATCTGTGGTCAATTGAATCTGTGGATCCCTGTTTTCGGTGTTAAATATGGTTGGGTGGGGCAGAGATATTTGGGGGGGGGTTCCACTTTCGTGGGGGTCCTATGCCCCTAACCACAGCAAATGTGGAGGGCCAACTGTACTGTGTATCACTATTTGTCCTGCCACATATAATGGATTTTTGCGATTGGTTCCATTCAAAACATCCACCTTTTGACTAAAGTAAAGCAGGCTACTAATTTCAGAATAAATAAGTATATGGATGTCACCAAAGTACGTAGAAAAAAGATGGCCCCAGGCCTTCTCTGAACCAAATTTAAAATGGTTCCATTGAACTATGAAGCACTTCATTTTTAGCAGGGATTCGTAGCAAGGGTCTGGACAGATTTTCCCCAATAGTTTAAAATAGCTTTAAAACCAAACCATATATAATATTATCAAAGCAGTGTTTTGAGTAACAGGCTACATCACTGAATCTTCCTACTGGCTTATGTGAAAAGCATCAATAGTAACTATCATGGCATTATCGGCTTGGCTTGCACGCTAGCAGCTGCAAGGGTGTTTTGTACTCAGTGCCTAAGGATGAGAGAAGCAGCAACAATAGAAGAATGGGAAAGAAAAATGTATGATTATGCTATTGTGGCGAAGTTAACAAACTACATTAGAGTCGAAAGAAAACTATAATAGCCTTAACTGAAAGCTCAGATTCTCTGTCAGTTCTTGGAGTACAAAAGCATGCACATCATCAAACACAAGTCATGTAATTTATTACAATTTAATAGCTATACATGTATGGACCCAAGAATCCTTTTATAAATTTCGCTGTTATTTGGATTAGCGAAAATGAAAATATTATGGGCACAATGCAACACAGACTCTAGCATTCTTCGCACTCGCATTGCATTCTTTACAAGAGTGCTGGATTGAAGTCAACATCTATCAACCAACTGATCTTCCTACATTCTTACCTACACATATTTAGGGGAGGCTGGTATGGGGGTATTTGTGACTAGATAGAGCAGCAATCCGTTTGAAAAGGCAATGGTCAAGTACAAGAAAGCATGTCACTGTATAATGACTAACAATGGCCTTGAAAAACCAACCACCCAACCAAAGAGAAGATGGCAGCAACAGCAAAACGTACATTTTGAACTCAATTCACACCTCAGACTTCTCACTCTGACCTTTACAACAAATCTTAGGAGTGGAAAAGAATGTTGTTGGATTAGATGCTCCCAACAAAAGTAGCTTTGTTCCCCCCACCTCTCACTGTGAGACAAAATTCACCTTGCTTTGAGATTCTCCACTTTTGCAAGGCTTACAGGGCATTTCAGAGGGGGGAAAAGGATGCAAACAAAACTGCAGGTTTTTTAAAGTGAATGTCTGTAAATGTGTACAATTGGCAGGGGAAAACATACAGACACAGCTTACTTCATGCAGGGGGATGTGCAGATTTTTAAAAATGCAGAAATTAGTGCACAATTAGGGGGGGAAGTTGCTGAAATATGCGTGAATTTTAATGCAAAAATTAAAAACAGTCTTGCATTCCAATATGAAACAAGAATGGGATGAAAATTCAGGAGGGACTGCAACATAACAAAACAGTGAGATATTTTCAGTCTCTGTGCCTCTCTCTCTCTCTCTCTCTCTCTCTCACACACACACACACACACCAATAGCCACTGTGCAGTAACTACTATCCTGCCATGCTCTTTAGCACCAGGCAGCTCAAAAAACACAACATATTTTGTGTGTTGTGCATTGAATTAGAGCAGAGGACTGTAGTTCAGTTCCACCAAGCTGATAAATGCAGAAGCAGCCTCAAGAAAGAACTGGAGGTTTACACACCTCTGTGCACCCAAATCTATCCCAAATCATACCTAATCGCAACAGCCTCCTTCAGGATGACAAGAAACTGTCTTTGCACCAAAATGTTGCTTTTTCAGACCACAACAAAAAAGAAACCATGGCAGTTGTGTTCCAGAATAAGCCTTCTGCCACCCAAAACCATACTGCCATGCCACTAGGAAGACACCTCCTGCAAGGTGGGCTAGTGTCATGTCAAGCCCAACCATTTCTCCCCCACCCCTTGGTATTTTTGAATGTTATGATGCTGCATCAATCACTGCTAATACACTAATGGAAAAAAAAACGAAACATGTTTGGACCATTTTAAATATGTGCTAATGTTGTACTAAGAGCAGAGCTCCTATAAAATGCCTTAGCATGATGTTCACTTCATATATGGAGACATTGCTTTCAAATTAGTGATGCCACAATACCAATCCCTCCCAAAACATGGGTGCTCATTGAGAGAGTCCCCGTAGCCAGGGGGAGACCAAAAGTCTTCATCCCTATTGACTAATAAGTTATAATATCTTTCATTTCCCCCAAGAGCGGGTGTTTTATCCAGCTAACGGATCTCAATTGCACATTCCAGATCAAATAACCCCCACCTACACAAATACTTTGGATTTCTGCTAATGTGGTTGTTGGAGAAATTCATTTTCCCTCCCATTATTGTGAAGAGTTCAAGAGCGTTGATCCAAAAAGCCTTGGCTCCACAACACCACCTGATCTGGACATTTTGTCAATCAGTATGATCTTTGGATCACTCCAAGTCATACAAGGAAAAAGTTTAATAGGGTGTGTGTATGGCTGTATGGTAAGGAGAATACCAACACATTTCAGCACAATATCATTTTTCCAAGGTACCTTAACTAAGCTCTACTGAATAAAGAACTTGCATATAGAAACCAATTTCAGCCTCAGCTGACTTCTGAGGTGTCAGAACCAATGACGATTTTCTTCCAGTTCTATTTGTAAACTTTTGGATCATCGAAATTTGCAAGTGGTGTTGCAGCATTAAATGATAGCTACGCTTCAGCATGAGAAGTTGTGGCTCATTGCCTCATTCCAGGGAAGCAGGAACATACCTCGGCCATAGTTGCCATCTAGTGGACAGCCATTCACTTGATATTTGGCTCCACAACAAGCCCCAAACTCCTCTCTTTATGACCTAAAAGACTCTCCCCCCAGATCAGCTATGGCATCTATCCCCAGCTAAATTTTTCCACTTCACTGACACACTGGCTGTTGTAAATCAAACCTGGTGGCTGAATGATTCAAGAGGACAGACAGGGTTGAAGCCACAGAAGAAACAATGGCCATTCCCATAATTCCAGTGGTGGCACTAGCGGGGTGCAGAGAAGCCGAACTACACCAGGGGATGCTGTCTGAGGGAAGGGTGACATTGGCCTTAGTAATGCCTCAGCATAATTCTTCATCTTGGTTGGGTTCAACTTCATTCGGAGGTTCTTAAAAACACTGGAGTTGATGGTTTTATTGTCTAACAGATCCTTGTGAAGGCAGCCAGCCTGCACAACAACCACTCTAAAGCATCCGATGGGCTGCTAATTCCCACATGCTCGGTTGAGACGGGAATGTATTGATGACTTCAATACACTTGAAAGTTCACCATGTACTGTATGTGCCTGTCCATACAGTATGTACCTCTCCATTGACACCCCCTTGTTGTGGGAGAGAGGCTTATGTACCCTAATGAAGTTTTGAGCTATGCTGGCGGTGGCATAATAGCCACCGGTAGGGTCTCCCATGCCAGACAGGTCAAAACCGAAGGGTCTGACAAAGAGCGTCAAAGGGCAGGATGGGCACTCTAGCCTTATGGCAACCATCCTAGGAGAAGGAAAACTCTAATCCCAAACCAGGGCAGATGGTGCTCGTCCAACCCTGTAAGGTCAACCATCTAAGAGAAGGAAACTCTAATCAAACCTACGACCCAAGGACCTCGCTGCTACGTCCATGCTTGCAAGGCCATGGCAGATGAACCTTTGGTTTAATGGGTGAGGCCAGTTCTGTGCATGCTGCGCTCCACCAGAAAAATCCATTGCACAGGCTCGAAGGTATGTGCCTGTGCTGCTGACTTCAGAGACTGAGAGGGGAGCATGTTTATTTTTGACTGGATACATACAAGAAGGCTGGTGATGCTGCTATAGGGAGACACTTAAGGGTGCATTTACACTGTAGAAATAATGAAGTTTGACACCACTTTAAGTGCTGTAGCTCCATCCTGTGGAATCCTGGGATTTGTAGTTTTACAAGGTTTTAGCTTCTCTGCCAAAGAGTGCTGGTACCTCACAAAACTATGCATCCCAGGATTCTGTAGGATGGAGCCATGGCAGTTAAAGTGGTGTCAAACTGCAATATTTCTACAGTGTAGATGCAAACCTTAGACAGTTCCAAAAAGCTTGTGCTATCTGAATGTACCACTGAGATCTTAGAACACTTTCCATATTTTAGATTGCAAATGGAATCTGATAGGGTGATGACCTTTAGATATGCATCTGAACACACAACTACTATCTGCTTACATGGAAGTGGGAAGATTGGAGGGGATTGTGTTACAGAGATGGAAGTACAACTATTTCCCTAGGAGGTGCAGGGAAAATTCAGGATGTTTGATAGGTGGATGCATAACTGAACACATCAGGAAACCATTGACAGTCATAGGTTTTCTGTGTTTTTTTTTTCCAGGCTGTGAGGCTGTGTTCTGGAAGAGTTTATTCCTTTCGTTTCGCCTACAGGCGAAACGTCAGGAATAAACTCTTCCAGAACACAGCCTCACAGCCCGGAAAAAAACCCACAGAAAACCTATGGATGCTGGCCATGAAAGCCTTCGACTTCACATTGCCAGTCAGCCTCCCAGAACCCCACATTTTACCCAGTAGACCTTCCCAGACGAGAGGGAGACGGCTGCACCTACTGTTGTGTGTCCACAGCGCCCATTATTTCCCACCCTAACTGTATAATCCCTAGGAAGAACATGGCAGACCCTGCAATCTCAGCTAATGACTCATTTGGCATTCTGGCTCTAAAGGTGTCCATTTGATAGCACCAGAAAATGTAAGATGGGAAGAGAATGATTAAAACTCAGATTTACTTCAGAAGAGCAGTTAAAATGGATGTCTGAGAGGCGAGGCACGAATCAAGCTAATGGGTGAGAGCTAAGGAAAACCACTTTGGCAAATTTATTTCACCATCTCTCCCCCCCTCCCCGCCCCCAATTAATAATGTTGTGCAGACTTAGATAAAGGATCCATGGCCTGAACAAAGCATGTCAAGGAGGCATGCAGCAAATTAATACTTCTGGAGCATCTGGGAAGAGAAGAAGGTAAGGACAGCTCGGCCGCAGTAGTCAAGGTGTGTCTCCATGCAAACCACCGTAGTGTAGTGTGATGCTTGGAGTACCCCTTGGGAAGTTACTTTGTAAAGGTAATTCGTTCCTCTTACTTGTTACATTGCCATTACTCTCCATGCCATGGGGGGGGGGATAACTGGGATGAGTCAGGCAATGCTAAAAGAAAAGGGGGGAAAAAAGAAGGGAAGGGAAGGGAAAGGAAGGAAGGAAACAAGTAGAAAAAAGCCAGATGTGAAGATGGCTAATGACTGGTGGCCAGTGGCTGGTGTTTAGATGAGCAGACAGTTCCATCTAGTGACACTTTCTCAGAAGTACATACTGTATTTTCATTACTCATTTTAGAAATCTCCCATTGTTTTCCCAACAAGCTTCTAGAGCAGAGTGCCCTAGGCCAGTGGGTTTTCCTGCCTGAGCGGGGATTTGATCCTTGCTCTCTCAGTCTCCTAGCCCAGCACTTAGACCATTACACCATGCTGTCTCTCAAACAGCACTCAATAGGTATTAGGTTTCACCCCAACAGGAAGGTGCCTATGAGTGTAGATGTGGATATTCCTCCCAATGATAATTCTTTCCCACCCAAATGAAATTTACCTTTTGTCCCCAGAAGTCTAGTAGTGCAGTGGCTTAAAAGTTCTGTTGAGCATTCAGGAAAAAAACAACAGTTTAGGCATCCAAAGAAAACGGGCAGGAAAATTTAACCAAGGGAATGCGAAAATGGCAAATACAAGAATTCTAGGTATGAACCATGCATGTCTCACTCTCTGCAATGCTAAGAATTTGGAGGTTGGAGGACAAGTTCATTTGTGGAGGCAAAATGCTTATTTGGGGATGCAGTGGTCTCGTTTTGCCCCCTCCCCATAGTTACACTCCTGCACTCCAAATGGCTGCTAGGTTTTCTGGGAACAGACAAGCCTTCAAACAGCATTATTTCCCATTATTTTAAAGCAAAATTTTAAAGCCTTTTTACTCATCAGCGCGCTTGCAGAAAGCGCGGGATGAGTCCTTCCTGAACCTTAGTTTGCGAAGAAAAGCCAGAGAGAGAAAGCAAAATCAGTACTTCTACTTTAGCATTCTGGTGGCATTGGAAAGCCATGGGGAATGCCCACCTAGGGTAACTGGAAATTATTGTCATCCTAGCAATTGGGCTGCTTTAAGCATTTCCCAGTAAAACTGCACTGTTCTTCCAAGAGATGGTGAAAGTGGGGGAGAAACAGCTGAGCATCACTGGAAACATTTGACTTCTGAGTGTAACATTGGTAGCTACAAACAAACAGAGCAACCCCCACTGCTTTTCTAAATTTCAGCAACACAACAAAAGGATTTTTAGTGCATGCTGGATTTAGACTCTGGTGAATTAACAGTTTCCTCCCAGTTCTTTGGTCACCAAACCTCAAAAATGGGACAAAATTGCACTCTTGTGTTGAGGAAAGAAAAGCTCTGGCTCCAGATGGGCCCAGAGATTTCAACAGCTTTTCAGCAGTTTTTTTAAAATCTAGAAAAGTAAAGATGGTCATAGGCAAGAGTTCTCAAAGAAAATTTATTCTTGGGGATCCAATTCTGCATTGGAATTCAAATGGGGGGAGGAGAGAGAGACTTAGTGAAAAAGGAGGTGCTAAAAGTAAAGTACAGCTTCATGCAGATAGCCAGCTCTCTAATTTCTGACATTTAGGCAGTTGGAGTGTAGCCTTGAATGAAAATCAAAGAGCAGGTTTGTGCTGATATGGAAGGTATGGCACAGCAAACTATTTTCACAACGTTCTTGTAATATGGGGATAAAATTGGTCTACCTTTCAGAACTGTTCTAAAAGTTTACTGAGGCAAAGGTTATGAACATTTTAAAATGCTTATGAAAATGCAACATCATAATAGACATTGTGTGGTCTTTTCTTATCTGGAACCATTCTCATGATCATGATTGGAAGCCAAACATGGAGTTAGGCACACAGCATAGGCTGGGATAATTTCACATTTAGCCCTTGTCTGCCTTTTAGAACAGCCAAAGTACCACACCTATTTAGAACAGCAGGGCATAGAAAGCCAAATGGGAGACTAACATTTAATGCAGAGCTTGCAGAAGTTAATGCACAGACTGGGAAAGTGGCCATTCTGGTTAGGGAGTCTGGGAACTGCAGTCCAAAAAGTAACTGTTCCAAGCTCTGTTTCAACAGAAGTGTTTTTTTCCTCCTAGAGTATTAGTTACTTTTTATTCACATCAACAAACCATACAGCAGCATGGTGTGTGCCCATGTATATTTTTATCAGGGCATTTACAGATAATCATAGAATCATAGAGTTGGAAGAGACCACAAGGGGCATCTAGTACAACCCCCTGCCCTGCAGGAATACAGAGTCAAAGACCTCTTGACAGATGGCCATCCAGCCTCTGTTTAAACACCTCCAAAAAAGCAGACTCCACCACACTCCCAGGCAGCACATTCCACTGCCAAACAGCTTTTACCATCAGGAAGATCTTCCTAATGTTTAGTTGGAATCTCTTTTCCTGTAGTTTGAACCCATTGCTCCATGTCCTAGTCTCTGGAGCAGCAGAAAACAAGCTTGCTTCATCCTCAGTATGACACCTCTTCAAAGGAAAGGGTTAAATCCCTGCCTTATATCCTAAAGTCCCGATACAAATCCTACCCCATGCCTGCTATTTGCTTTCCCCCTCCCTTAAAATCACATTTTAAAATTCACAGACAATCTAATTTGGCCCTTTTGGTGACCAGATTGTAGTGAGACAATGGTGGTAAGATCACTCTGAGAAGACCAGCTGGGACAAGACACGGTCAGAGGATGAGACATTGATCTTGGCTGGCACTTCATTTCCATACAAAACAAAATAAACCCCTTGCACACAGAACTGAACCACACTGTCCCTCATCCCTTTCCAAAGAAATAAGCACTTCAGAGAGACCCTCCCAGATAAACTGGAGGGAAGCTTTTGCAATTCCTAAAACAATATTATTTATAATTACAAGAAGAGCAAACAAACAAACAAACAAACCTGCAGATTGATTGGCAGTGAAGTTATTTTTTTAATTTACCCAGTCTTTGCCTGTTAATCAGAGGTTTTCAAAGCACCATCTGTTTTTTGAGGCCCATTTTAATTCCACCATGCAAAAAAAAGCAGTTAGTTCACAGGTTCCTCTCACAGGTATTTCAGAAAGATGGCAAATGTGCACAATAATTTAATTAACCTAAAGTGTGAACCATCTGTGACTGAAGTCTTTCCTATTCACCTTTCCCCTCAAGTAAGGGATGATGAAACTCCATATTGATACAGTAATTCCAACAGATGCAGTTTTTAACCTGTGTATCTCTTCCCTCTGTTTTGCTATTTTGCTGAGGTTCACTTTATGTGAATAACAAACAAACAAAAACCTTCTGGAAGCACTGGCTTTGGACAAAGTGATACAGGAGGAAGAAAGTTTTTGCTCATTCTGTCAAGTCTCCTTTTATTGATTTATTTAAAATATTTCTACCCAAGCCTCCCTGCCAAAACAAGTTCCAGAGCGACTCCACAAACACACCTACAGACCTATTCTAAAGCTAGAAGATAGTCTGCCAAGTAGGGTTGTGAGTTCACTGCTGGTCATTCAAACACATGGGTGCGCCAGTTTGGAAATTAAGACTTTGTGAAAGGGGCTCTTCGCAGATCATGGTGAAATGAGGAGATTATTCCTCATTTATTTAGGAAGGTGAGATAAGGAACATTTAACCTGGTCTACTTGCTTCTACCCAGATGGTGGATGCAGAGGATGAGCTCTGGTACCACATTGACCCCAAGGAAAGGAGGAACCTAATTGAATAAAAACTTAGTCCTCCTGGAGAGTCTGCACAAGTTGTAGCAATAAATCAATTAAGCCTTGCAAAGTGTAGCAGGTCTACAAGTCCGTCTAAGAAGATCTTAATGGATGGGCAAGTTTTATATGGGAAAGAATGTAGTCCTTTGTAGAACTTGGGAGGGAGGCTTTCTTGGGCTACAGTTTCCAGAATGCCTTAGTATTCTTATAGCCTAGAAGGTAATTTTTCAACCCTCTCACATTATCCTGAATGAACCACTTGTGTGATATGTCAGTGATCACAAACTAAAATTGAAAACTGGGAGGGAAGAGAGACGTTTACTCCAAACCTGAGATTGTGCTTTGAGTGTAAACATCATGTATAATGTGTCTTTTCTGCCTTTGTTTGTATTGCTATTTACTGTATGATAATAGCAAATTTAAATTGTGATAAGCTGGCTCGAGTTGTGCATATGCGTAGGTACTAGAACAACTGCGCAGAAAACTATACCCAGATTAAATAAATAAATAAATAAATACATAAATATTAAAATGTGACCCAAAAAAGGCTTTAGAGTCAGAGAAAGATGCAGATTCAACACTTCATTATGAAGATAAGTGGACCCAGGGAGCTTAACTTCAGGCCAAGTTCTTTGCCCCACCAGCCTCTTCAGAGGTGATCGTTTTCTGTATAAAGGAAAGATGTGATATTTGAACTCCAGTGACAAATCATAGTAAATGGGGAGTGAGAGGGGGAAAGCAATTAGTATACATGGGACTGGTGATATTTCCCCAGAATGGAGCTCTGACTACGGTACTTTCAGTAATGAGGGAGGATAGCTAGGTTGACTTTAACAGCATAGATCTAATATGTATTAGTTTTGTTTTTGTTTAGGTCAAGCAAAATGTTGAGGTGCATATTTGGAAATCCTTGGTAAAGTGCTGATTATATATGCTTAGAGGGGATTTGTGTTATTGTCCAGCATATTAGTTAAGGATATGAACTTTGCTCCTCAGATTTCAGCTCAGCCCTGTCTGCAATGGGATGCTAAAGCCAGCCTGCCTTACAGGATTGTTGTAAGGATGACTGAGATTATAAGAAATGTACTCCATAAGTACTGAAAAAGCTATTATTCTCTGGTGACACACTTTTAAGAATAGAATCTGATCAAGCAAGAAATTGGGTAGTGTGGATATTTAGAGAGTCCCTAGATTTCATGGGCCACAGGGTGAATTTGTAATATACTGTACATGTATATCATAAAGCCCTAATAAAAGAATTAGAGAAAACAAGACTGGGTTGCTTTTAAGTCATGTTTACATCCTTGAATTGTACAAGGAGATGTTGTTACTGATATCTCACATTTTTAATAAAAGGCGAAAGATTTATACGATCTGAAGAGAAACCAGAGTATGATATCTCACATTTTTGAGATCTTTTCTTTAAAGTCCTAGTGGCAGAATGTCCTGAGGTGGGTAATAAATAACTCATTATTATTATTATTATTATATCACCAACAATGGTCCACCCTGGCCTCACATCGGGAGGCATGGAGATGCACTATCCACAATGCTGCACGTTATTTGAGAACTCACACTGAACAAGTCTTGAAGAGAAAGGACAATGCAGAAAGAATCACAACCCGGCAACATCACCCAAGGAGACCTTCTGCTGTGCTTTCTGCAACCGGACTTGTTTATCTCGGATTGGCCTTTTTAGTCATCAGCGCGCTTGCAGAAAGCGCAGGATGAGTCCTTCCTGAATCTTCGTTTGCGAAGAAAACCCAGAGAGATGACAATGATGATGATGATGATCATTATCTGTTTTACTAATAGGTAAAATAAGGAAATGTAAGCTTATTAATTGGAAAATTAGCAGGGCCTCATATACATCCAGTTGGAGACAGTAAGGAAGAAAAGTACTACATTGCTGTCGCTTCTAGCAAATCAGGGTTCTGATGCTGCAAAATCTGTCTTCCCATTTTCTGAGTGAACCTGAATTATATTACTGTATGTAATATAAATTTTGAGTTTATGTTCCAGTTCAGTGCACACACAAAAGTACAAAGGGATGTACTGTACTTTGTCATGCTTACTTGATTTTCTAGATTAAATATGCAGCAAACTAGCAATAAATGTGAACCATTATCTTTTGACAGAGAATGATAGTTTTGCCTTGCAATACCAACTGAATGCTTGTGGGCAAGGCGTTGGCCCTGCTGTCTATAAAAAATTCTTGATTAGACATTTAATGGTGGTGGTGATTTCACATCTTCCCAATAGATCTTTTCCTGTTCCCCATCTCCCTTGTCACATCATATATATTTTCCTGTTTGGAGAAAGCCATTAGCAAGTAATGGTTGCCTTTCTCTCCTTTGCAAGTGAATAAATTCAAGGAATAGAGGTGAAAGTAATTTTATTTGAAGTTCATAAAATAAACTAAAATAGCAATAATGTTTTAAGCTCAGGGAATTTGGTGCAGTGATTTAATGACTTGTCTGGGGGACTTATCGTTGTATATGTTGCTGTTGTGGCTAAAACAGGTTGATGATATAAATACTGTGTCTTTACATATTAACATCATCTGAGGGTACAATTATCCACTCTTTGGGAGAAACCATGCATCTGAGGAAATGAGTTGTAATATATTTTAAAGCTCAGCCTACAATAAATCTATTGACCTTAACTAATTAACTGCAGTAAACTAACATGGCTACCCCCTTGGAAATTAGATTTTCCTTGGGTTTTTTTCTGGGCTGTGAGGCCATGCTCTTCCAGAACCATTGTGTATAAACTGTGGATAATAGCTAGCACCATTGAAAATAATGGGACTGCCCATTTAAAATACCAAGGATGTCACCTTGGAGGACCTAGAAAATGGCTAGAGAGGACACATTTTCTAGGAAGACTCTATGGTAGGTATGCTGTTTTGTGTCCCGTGGGTAATTGAACCAGTGGGAAATGAATCAGTGGATATGGGGGTCCTACTGTATTGTGTTCTTGTTTGTTTGTTTGTTTTTTAAGTGTTATCTTGGGAACTGAAGAGTGGTGTTCAAAATAAACAAACAAGATTTTCTGACTAAATCTTATTGCCACAAAACTATCAAAATAAGCTTTTGTGGCCAATGGAACTTCATATGCAAATAGATTAATAGATAATCCAAGCCAAAAAAAAAAAAAGGACTCCATGGGTTATATTAAAGCTAAATGCTGTTTAGCCAGAATATAAAAAACCCTGCAAGGACTCCGTGAGGAAAAGATACCAGAAGTAACAGATTGGATCCTGAAATTATATGAATTTATGAATATAGATTTATTTGTCTAATAAGAAATCAAACCTTAGATAAATACAAGAAAGAGTGGAAAGATTTGTGATAGAGTATTTAAAAATCACCTGGTGTGATGCTGTGATTACTGGAATAAAATAATTTCTTTAAGAATCCTGAATGTATGAATTAGAAGAATCAGAATGTTAAGCTGGTTCAAAATAGACATAGTAGAGCTACAGCAAATTGCAGAACAGATAAAAAGGTTCAAAAAGCAACATAAGTAATCCATTTAGGAAAGAAACTAGGAAGTTATCTTTTAGTATATTATGTATGTAGATATAGGTATGTGTATTTTATCTATATTTGGTTTAGGGATGATTGTGTTAGAATCTGTGTTGTTGTTGTTAATCTGACTGAGGTTTATTGTTATTTGTTTCTTCTTATTTTTCAATCTTAGATATGTACTAGGTTTTATGTATTTTCTATGTATGCATATACTGTGTGTGTTTATGTGTGTGTGTATATATATATATATATATATATATTTCTCCCCCTTTTTAGTTTTCTTTCCTATTATATGTATTTTATGTCTTTACAAGAATTAATAAACAGATATTATAAAGAAATTATATTTTTCTTTATTATTTATTTATTTTCCCCTCACAGGAATCCTTGTAGGGTTTTATATTATGGCTAATCTATTTGCATTAAAAGTTTCTTCGTCCACAATAGCTTATTTTGATGGTTTTGTGACAATAGAAAAGATCTTTCTATTGTCACAAAACTATCAAAATAAGCTTTCGTGGACGAAGAAACTTTTAATGCAAATAGATTAGCCATAATATAAAACCCTACAAGGATTCCTGTGAGGGGGGAAAAAAGATAAGTCAGTGTTGTAGTAAGAGAGATACCAGAACCTTGGACGTTACAAGTCACATGTATATACGAAATGTTTTAAGTTTTAGGTGTGGGATCCCCTCGCCCAAAATGAGGAGATAACGGACAAACCCTAACGGCTCACTGAGGTAATTTTTTTAAAAAAAGAACGCAAGCGCGAGGCGCGCGCATGCGCAGAGCGCCCCTCCCACGGACCGTCTTTGCCTTTGCGCGAGCCGGCCATTATCTCCCTCTTTCGCACTCTCGGCTTCTGGTCTGCCTCATTTGCATAACCCCGCCCACCCACACGCACGGGCGGCAGAGCGCCGTGGCCGCCATCTTGTACTCGGGAGCGGTTGCTATGGAGATCTCCGGGACGCCGAGCGGCCTGCTCGGAAAAAGGGAAAGTCTGCTGCCCGCCTCGAGTTTTTCCGGAATCCCCGTTTGGATCCGCGGTATTTGCGCCTGGCGTGCCTTTTCTCTTCGCTCAATTTTCTCCTGACTCCGTCCTCTGATACTGCTCGGTAGTAGTAGTCCAGCCCTTCTCCTCCCCCTTTCAGCGTATCTCCTCCTCCACCCCGCTGATAGGCCATTTTATTGCAAGGGAGAGGGAGGGAGGCTCTAAGGAAATAACATTTCTTAAGTATCCTCTCCTTATCTGCAATTGATCTGCTGCCACACGGCAGAAATAATCCAGTTTGAGACCGCTCTAACTGCCAGGGCTCAATGCTGTGGAATTCTGGGATTTGTAGTTTTGTGAGCAGCTATTTAGCCTTCACTGTTAGAGAGCTCTGGTGCTACAACAAACTACAAATCCTGGGATTCCATAGGATGGAGCCATGGTAGTTAAAATGGTGTCAAACTGTATTATTTCTACAGTGTGGCAGCAACCATAATAGATAAAGGTGGCCCTTTGGAACTCTCTGGCTTTTCTTCGCAAACGAAGATTCAGAAAGGACTCATCCCGCGCTTTCTGCAAGCGCGCTGATGACTAAAAAGGCCAATCCGAGATAAACAAGTCCGGTTGCAAAAAGCACAGCAGAAGGTCTCCTTGGGTGATGCTTTTGGGTTGTGACTCTTTCTGCGTTGTCGTTTCTCTTCAAGACTTGCTCGTCGTGAGTTCTCAAATGAGGCTGCAGCATTGTGGATAGTGTGTCTCCATGCCTCCCGATGTGAGGCCAGGGCGGACCACTGTTGGTGATCAATTTGGCCAAGCCTGAGATGTTGTTTCAGGGAGTCTTTGTATCGCTTTTTTGGAGCGCCCCTCTTACGCTGACCCGTGGTGAGTTCACCGTAGAGTAGTATTTTTGGGAGGCGATGGTCCTCCATCCTAGAAACGTGCCCTGCCCAGCGCAGCTGTGTTCTCAATATCATGGCCTCAATGCTGGTGATCCCTGCTTGCTCAAGGACAGCAACATGTTCTTGCTTAAAGAGCAATTAGTGCCCCTTTGGCTGATGGTTTGGGACTCAAAAGAAATGAAATTTGGCCCATTAAAAAAATACAGTAGATTATTAGCATTATTTCTCATGAGACTTTTAACAGTAGGCAGCTTATAGAATAGATTTAGCATTGGTTTGCCAGTTTAATTGCCTTGACCTCCCCTGAGCCAAGGGATAATAGGACTTAGAATTTTGTGAGGCAGTGCCACTGAGGATTTTATTACTGATCTCTATTATTTTTATTTTATACTGCAACATCCAGAACTTGGTCATAAATCTAATTCACATATATAGATCATAGACAGGCAGACCACACTCAGTACTGTGTTAGTTTTGGAGAAATGACTGTTAAAGGTCTCTTTAAAAAAAACCCAAATAATGTTAAAACAGCCACAAGGTGGCAAGCTTTAGACACTGGAAAATATCTTTCCCCCTTCTGTTCTTTCTCTGTACAGGCTTCCTCAGTATTTTGGCTCAAGATGTCTAATCAGCAAGAGGAGGAGGATTTGCAGAAGTTCCTTCAGAACGTAGATGAAGTTAGTAAGTAGAGCATACTTACGTTTAAACAGAGACATGTTTCAACTGAGCATCTTCCACAGGTCCACCCACACCACTGTTTCAAAGACTCCAAGAACTCCAGTTACAATTAAGGTGCAATTACTAAAAGATGCAAATTCCTATCCAGAGAAGAACACCCCCCCCCCACACACACTGTAGTAAACCCAGAGAGACTGAAATAGCTGACACGTCAGATCTATTTGCAGTGCTTAGGACCAGCTGTGAGTATACTTAGCTAGTATGGCTGCAAAGCAGCTGTCAAAATTCTTGTTTGACATGGTATCAATATTGAAATCTCCCCACTTCCCTTTTACTGTTGCAGTTTTAAATGTGTCATAGGAGCCATAAGGAATAGGAATTTATTATTAGAAAAATGATGGCCTATATTAATCTGGCATAGTGTAAAACTCCCATCAGGCTTAGCTCTGCTCTGTTCATGCATTGCCTACTTCCCCATTGTGTAGGTAGTATCTGCAGAAATTTTGTAGAATGGTTATTGTTTTGTCTTTATTCATTTAATTTATTTTTAATTGACTTTCCCCCAGCTGAGGATTCTAGTGTTCCTTTCTGTGAAACGCGGATATCTGACCAACAGTATTCTTTGTTTGAAAGTGGTGACAGCCTGAGATGCAACTGGAATGAGGGAGCACAACAGGATTTGCAGCTTGTTTGGAATTTGAGCCTGGACCTGTCTTATCACAGAAGGTTCTCTTATATTAGGCCAGACTCCTTGTCCATCTAGCTTGGGGTAGGTAGCCATAGAGCGTCTGAAGGCTGCCCTGCACCATTTTCCAACCCCCTCCTAAGCCCCTAAGGGCTATACTTCCAGTTTTGTTTCAAGTAGTTTTGTGAGGTGAAGCCAGGTGTTTTGAGAATCCTGTTTGTCCAAGAACTCTGGTCCCTGGAGACGTCTGGAGGTGTAGTTCTCCAGCCTTCTTTTAATTGTTTTCTTGTTGTGTTTCTGATGGGGATGGGTAGGTTCCAGAAACTCCACAAAAGGCTCCTGTGGGCTACAGAATTCCAAACTCTAATATTAACTACAGTAGGAACCCTGTATCCGTGGGAGATTGATTCCAGGCCCCCCTGCGGATAATGAAATCTGTGGATAATAGTGAACGCCCTTCCTCCTGCCATCGTCATTGCCCCCTCCCCCACTGCGACCGGAGCTTTCCTGGGGGGAGGATACCTCTTCTCCCCCTCCCTTCTCTCCCCCCCCCACCATCACCATTGCCCCAGCTGCAAACAGAGCTCTCCCGGGGGAAGGGAGGGGGCAGGCTAGATCCCTCCTGCCCCCTCCCTTCCCCCGCCATCTCCCCCCCACCATGACTGGAGCTCTTTCAGGGGAAGGGGGGCAGGAGATCCACCATTGTCCTTCCTTTCCCCTGCCATTTCCAGCTGCGGATAATTGAATCAGTGGTTGACGAATCAGTGGATGTGGGGGTGCTACTGTACTCTGACTGGCTGGGATTCCCCAGGGATTCAGTTAGAAGTCTTTCCCGTCACTTGCTACCTGAACCTTTAAACAGAAGATGCCAGGGACTGAACTTAGGGCTTCCTGAGTGCAAAGCAGGTGCTCAAATATACAGCAGTGGCCTTCCTTAAATCCATCATTTCATGCACTATACTGCCTGTCTTTGTTTATTGAATCACACCTTTGATAAACTCATATATTCCACCATTTTTTCTGTGAAATTTCAGTCAGCACACTGGAATAGAGTTACTAACTGGTTTCTGAGCCAGGCATTGGCCACATTGTGACCTGGGGCCCATTCACACTGCACAGTTATAGTCCTATTATTCCACTTTAACTGCCATGGTTCCATCCTATAGAATCCTGGGACTGATAGTTTGGTGAGGCACTGTAGCACTCTAGCTGAGGATTCTGGATGCCCCTCCCTAGATGGCCAGTCCCATGATTCTATAGGATGTAGCCATCGCAGTTAAAATGGAATGACAGCGCTATAACTCTGTTGTGTGAATGGGCCCCTGCTTTCCTTGAGCGAGGCTGCCGCATCCTGTGCCTTCAGATCATGTGTTGAGAAGAAGGACACTGGGGTACCACAAAGAGTAACAGCTGAATGTTAAGGGGTGACAGGACACTCTCATATTTGCTGTATTGGAGTAATGTGTTTGGACTTTCAGAAATTTGTGGTCAGTGATGAAGTTACGTGTGGCTCTTCTGCATTAACAGACAATTCTGTAACCATTAGCTGACTTCAATTCACAATCATGTGTTTGTATGTACTTCTGTGTATTGATAAATAGGAATTTACTAGCCTTTGGCTCCAGAAAAATCTAGATGGGTAGAAACCCTTCACTTGGTCATTCAGATATTCTGTCACCACAGAGCAGAATTAAACTAAGTAGGGAGGAGGTCTTGGAAACATTTGGGAAGTTTTTTTAAAAAATAAAAAGCCAGCCAAGCACAACAGCAGATGATTTATTAGTACACTGCTTTATTCTAGTATGATGGTGCAGAGGTACAATAATAAATGTTCAGATATTTGATCAGAAGAAAACAGATGATTGCAGCTACATCTGAAAAGTTCTGCTATCAGCCATCCTTTGATTTAGTTGTTTTCTATTTTGTAGAAATTGCCTTAAAAATTGATGTGAGCAAATGCTCTCTCAACAATCAATAATTTAAAAGCTTTCCGGGCATCTTGACAGTTATTTTCATCTGAAAAGTTTGAAAACTCTTTGTGCAAATAAATTAATATTTACAGTCTGAAAGTCTCTTTGAAGTAGATAATCCTGAACCTGAGAGCCAGCAAAATTGCACAGCGCTCTTAAAAATGTAATAACAAACAGGGGTTAGGAGGAGCAGTATAATAAGACAATGAAAAAATCCATTCCCCCCTCTACCCAACACACACACACACACACACTGATAGATCTGTGGCAGAAATGTGGGTCTAAGTCATCATATCATCCAGAAGATATACTGTATTCCTGCCTAAAATTGCAAAATATGCCTAGCCTTATTTGGAAACAGTGTGTGCTGATATTAAATAAAATGTGAATCTTCTACATTGTTTATATCCTGTCTCAGCTGCTGTAATACTATCCACTTTGGCTGGTCTTTGATTGATTGTACTCAGTGCATTTTCATATTTAATCTCCATCTTTGTAAAAAGAAAAGAAAAGAAAAAGCATCCTATGTTGTTCTTTTCCTTCTTCTGATGAACCTGATTAAAGGTTTTAGATTTCCAGAGGGAGCAATCTCCCTTGTCCAAACTCTGTGATATCCACTGTGATGGTGATGGCACTTTGGGTTAATTTGAAATGTTACCACCATTTTATATTGGTAATCCAGTTGAATATCTGCTCCAACCTCCTCCCTCTTTTGTGTGTGTGTGAGTGAGAGAAGGAGAAAGAGTCTTAAGATTACTTTCATTAAACAAAGATTAGCAAATACATTACAAGGATAAACTAAGTAAACCAACAGTATTCATCATTTGAATAGCCTGCTAGTGGTTGCTGAGTAGATATGTTATTTAATAAGTGAACAAGTATAGATCCTTATTTTTTACCCTTCTACTACTATTTTGACTCTTCACTCCAAACTTCAGATTGAAGATATTTTTCGAGTATTAAATAATTTTTATTGAGAAAATTTTAAAAGCAGACACAGATTGACAAATACAAAAACAAAAAACAGAAACAATAAAAACAGAAACAAGAACAAAAGCACGAATAAAAACAAAACAAAAACCAAGCACCACACAGTACACATAAAAAATAGTGATTATAAAAAGATTAATACATAAATCACTATTCAGTTCCCCCTTCCCCTCCCTCCCCCCCTTTGAAAAAAGGCTTCCCGCTTTTCCCTGGTTGTTTTATTTCTTACTTTAGATTAGTTACCCTCTCCTATACCTCTAACTTTCCATATCACTGTTTCTAACTAACTATACCAGTCATACCAATTTCTAACTATACCAATTATATTTATTAACATTTCTTTCATATCACTTAAACTACTACTATTACTATTACATATATTTTTCAATCTCCTACTTCAAATTTGAAGATACTTAAAGAAAACCAACAGTCCTTCCATCTCTTTGAGACTAAGCAAGATTGCAGGCATAACAATTGCTCCCTAATACATTTTATCTTCTTTACACATTTTTATAGGCACTGGAATCTCTAGTAGTCCTGAAAGTAGAGAGAGGAAGAAATATGCAGTTAACATATAACAAATTAAACATGGATTTTCCTTGATTTTTTCCCAGGCTGTGAGGCTGTGTTCTGGAAGAGTTTCTTTCTGACGTTTGCCTGCATCTGTGGCTGACATCTTCAGAGAATGGTTGGGTAGGAGTGTGTCTGGGGTTTATATGGTGTGAACCCCTGTTGGGGAGGATATGTAAATTTGTGTAATTGAATGGTTAGTTTCTGGGTATAGAAATGCAAAGCTTGTTAGTGTCTGTTTGGCTGATGGTTGGTTGATGGGCCATTATCTGCTGGGAATCCCCCTGTCTGATCAGCCAAACAGACACTAACGAGCAGGAGTTCACAGCATATAAACTCCACATACACTCTTACCCAACCAATCTCTGAAGATGCCAGCCACAGATGCAGGCAAAATATCAGAAAGAAACTATTCCAGAACACGGCCTCAAAGCCAGGAAAAATCCCAAGGAAAATCAATGGATGCCAGTCGTGAAAGCCTTCGACTTCACAAATTAAACATGCATTTCCAAGCTCATTCCAAGTTGTATTTGATAGATCTTGACCCAATCATGTTTAAAGTAGGCCCATTGACTAAGTCTGGATCCAGTCTGCTAAAATTAATTGTTCCCTCTGCCCTGATGCCATTAGGTAGGCTCCCACAGAGGATAATATGTGCAGGTTAATTAATTAATTAATTAAAATGTGCATTGTTACATCTACTTCCAAAACACATTTGACTCAGCCCTGCAGTTCCTCCTGTTCTTGGGTTCATTGCATGTTTGGGGGAGGTGGAACTCTCCCATTTAGTTGTATGTCAGATCAGCTCAATAGTGTTGGTTTTCCTGTGCTGGCCGGCATTTCTGTGAAACTTTGGGTTGGGCTGGGATTAATGTCAGAAGAATCCCCCACTTCCATAAACAGTGATTTGGGATCTGGATGTTAGATGTGCAGTGAAATAGAGGGCAGCCATAGGACAAACAGGGAAAGGAAAATGACCGATTTCACTGCAGCCCACGGGGCTCTCTCTGTGTTATACAATAATCTCTAGCAACTCAACTGTAGAGCAGCAAGTGCTGATTTCCTCTGCTGCCTGTTTTACTTGCAGGAGATATAGAGTGGGGTTGGATGGATCATTTGGGAAGATGCAATGATGCACATGTTTATCACTGTTTGTTCAGGCATGACTCTTTTTACAGCACCCCCCCCAATTCATCTCCCCCAACTCCCTCACATTCATTGTTGGTTTAAATGGGCTTTCTAATTCACTACTTGAAGAAATCTCAATTAATGCTTGGGTCAGCCATTTTCCTATGAACAGAGCACAATAAAGCCGCAACTACAGTGAGAGCAGGCATCCAAAGCAGCAAGTCTGTTTCACAGAGATAGACTGCTGACTTTGGAATTAAATCTAGGCCTAGTTGTGCTGTCTTAGGGGGGAACCCCCACACACACATTTTCCTTTTTGTATCTTCTGGGATGTTCAGAGGCTGCTGTGCATCATTCTATATTCTGGCAAAGCCCCCAGATTAAATCTGAGCTGGGCAATTTGTCTGGCATTGCAGTCGACATCAAAAAAATATTTTGAGCAAGAGGGCAGTAACTGGTTTGCATATTTGAGATGTATGCAGTGGATATAATTTCCATCTTATTCTCTTGAGCATGTTGGCTGCCAAACCACAATTGATGGATGAGTTGCTCCTGATTCTAAGTCCTTGAACGTTTGTTTTTTTAAAGATACCGAAGCAGGCAGCACTTTAAAAAATTTTTTTAATGTTATCAGTATTGAAATCTCTCCCCCCTCACTGCCCCATCTTTTGCTATTGCAATGTTAAATGTATCTTTGGAGCCATAAGGACTAGGAACGTATGATAAGAAAATGATGGCCTACATTGATTTGGCAAAACGTAAATCTCCGCCAGGTGTAGCTCTTCTCTGCCCCTTCTCCCTGTGTGCATTGCCTACTTCCCTGTTGCCTGAGAGAGCAGGGGATGGCCAGACGGCATCTGGGTGTGTTTCTGCCACCAAGTGCATGACAGTGACATCCTGGCCTCCTGGACTTCCAGAAGACTGGGAGGTTCAAGGGGATGCTTCATTCTTTAGCCCTGCTAAAGCGGGGAGGTGAAACCTCCAAGTGTGGTGTTCACCTAGGCTCATTTCCCCCCCTATATGAATGTTATTATAATCGGTGTACAACAAGTGACAAATATAACAAACAATCACAAATACAGATGAGTTATTTTTCCTCTCCTCTTCCCTCCCTCACCCTATATATTAGAACTGACATAACAGACAGCATAACGAATCTTGACTTGCATAATAGACAATAACGATAACAAAAGACTTCCTCTACAATGAGGAACAGCTTTAAGTTCTTATATTTGTATAGAAAACCTTTCCAGTTGCTTCATAAAGAGGAATACTTTAAACATAAATCTTACTAAGAAATAAACCTCCTTATGAGATTTCTTCATCTGCTATAATTTTTAACAACTCATGGATACAGTGTAAATTCATTCAGAGAAACCAAATGTTGTATGTACATTGAACTTATTTTTAAATACTCTTGTAGTTTCTCCCATTGCTTCACAAAATTACTCTTTACCTTGCTCTCTAATAGACAGGACAGTTTATCTAGCTCAGCTGTTTCAATTACTTTTTCAAGCCATTCCTCTTCCGATGGGGCATTCTCGTTTTATCCAGTATTTTGCAATAAGGACCTAGACTCATTTTTCAAATGTGAAACTCTTTCCAAAGCAGCCTGGTTTCAGGGTCGGTCATATCCTGCAAAGCAGTGCTTCCTCTCCCACAGATCTGTCAGTATCTTAAATTTTTTTGTTTGGGGCCACCTTCCTGGGCTCCTCTATGTTCTTAGATCAGGCCAGAGGCACCTAAAGAGATAGCATTTTTGGTCCTGGCCCTGATTCTGGACTGTTCAACTTGAACATGCTCACGTACTGGCAACCTTGATATCCCTTTGGTGCCAGGCAAAGACCTTTTATTCTCCTGAGCCTTTCATCCTACAGTTGGAATACCTTTTATCTTATTGCTGTGCTTTTTTATGTTCTTATGTTTTTTATTATCTGCCTGCTCTTGCTGTTTATTGACTTGCTTGTTGTCTTATTTGTTCTGTGCTTGTTAGCTGCTCTGGGGGCTGTGTGGTGTGAAGCTGAGGGGTATATATTTCTAAGACAGACAGATGGATAACAATAAAATAAGCTTCCTGAGTCCACATGACTCAGCAGGAGCTGGCTCTCAGTTTGGCCTTGAAGCCTTTTTCTGTCCCAGTTATTTGTTTATCTTTCCTGTGGTTTCCAGCCAACTTGATCCAAGGCCTGAATTCCACAGACCCTTCTATCCAGGAGAAAGCCATCACAGATACAGAGAAAAGGCTCAGCTCCACTAAACTCAAAGATGAGAGTAAAAAGAAGCCCCAGGTGGACAGGACAGTCATCAATACGCGAGCACTGGTAAATATGCTCTTTTACCCCCTTTTCTCTTACCCCCCTCCTGTTTTTCTGGGAAACTATTGAGGGATTTGAACAAATAAAAATCCTATCTTTTAGGGATTATATAGCAACCTAGGTGAAGCATCTAATTGCAGGTTGCCACTTATATCTGTTGTCAATCTCCTCTGTGGCCTGCATGGAAGCATCATTTTAAGTTTTGCTATGTGATGATAATTGCTGTATCATTTTTCCAGGGTACTTTTAATCTCCATAAAAATTGCAAAACATGGTGCCATTGTGTGAAAACAATGTGTTTAAATACCTTTTAAATGACAGATCCATTTAATTTTTATAGTCTTTCTCTGGTGTTGGAGTGCTACCCTGTTTTGATTTGTCTGTGATTGTATTGTTGTTTGCAAACGGTTTAGCCTTTTCTGACAGTTTTCAGGTGTAGCTGACAGGCATTGGTACCACATTTAGGTAGTAGAATCTCAAGATGACACCAGTGGTTTTCAGCCTTTGTTCCTCCAGATGTTTTGATATCAACTTCCAGAATGTCTGAATATTTGCTGCCATCAAGACTGGGGTTTCTTTCCAAAATTATCTGCAGCTTGAAAGGTTGAGAAACACAGTCATACCACTTCAGATTGCAGACAGTATTTAATTTTATTTAATTCTCCCTATTTTTTAAAAAATAAAAGAAAGAAAAAATGTAAGTAGAAAATTAGAACACCAGAAAGGAAGGATCTAGTCTAACCCTCTCCCCCGCTTTTTAGCTAGATTTGGTGCGGGTATTTTGGAAGGTGTGATTTGAGAAGGATTTTTAAAAACATTATATGTTCCTTCCCATCACTTAAAAAAATCCTTTTGTATATGTTAATTGTACATATACAATTGAGTCTTTCTTGAAATTAAAACCTACCAGATGTTAATAAAAAAAATCTTATGCCTGATCTATAACGATTCCATCTCCCTCAGTGGGAGACCTGTTTGGCCATGTACTGCTCCTGTGTATTTATATGTGGTGATAGATATGAGAGACCCACTAAAGATCCTGTAGGTATCAGGTACCAACCACCCTGCCTGCCCACCAGTCATCTTACTTGAGCTTGAAAAGGTGGTTTTGAAGATGATGTTTGTGTCCCTCCACCCCAAATGCACAGCAGTCAGGATTCCATTGGAGTTTTGGGGCTGAAATATATTTCCCTATGCCTTAGTCACTCTGGATCTGGTATAAGGGCATAGAGGCTGGAATTTGTGAAGGGGTTGTTTTTTGTGGCCCCGTTGTCATGGCCAGGCAAAGTTTAGATGGGCAGCGACTGCTTCTCTCCGCAGGTTTGGGGAACCATTACGTTGGTCCATGCCTGGAGATTTGTGGAATACTTGTCTCTAGCTCATCTTGATTGATTACCTCTAGTTAGAGGGAATTCACTGGTTGGGTCTGGGAGGTGGTGAGTGACGTGTGGGAAGCAAAGGAGGAGGAAATATGTCCCACCTTCCTTGGAAGGATGGTTGTGTGGCCTCTGTTTTCTTAAAGTTCATTAACAGTTACTACCCATCATAATTATCACCTTTTGTGGGGCAAGGTATTTCTGTAGGTTGTGACAGTTTCCGCTCCAGCAGCTCTTGAAAGAAAGCACTCATCTGTAAACCATTTTGAAGGCTTTTATCAGCCGTGGTGCCCCAGTTATGGGAGTGCCCTTCCCAGAGTGTCTTTTCAATACCAGTTAGAAATGCTCTTTCTTATCCAGGTGTTTTCACATGCAGTGTTAGTTATTTTAAGGCTTTTAATCTGTTGCCTTATTGCATTCGTATTTGAGTGGTGATACAGTTCCTTGTATACCACCCTGCTAAGAAGAAGTGGGGGGAAGTATGTGATTGTTCTGAAGAAATCAATAATAAATAAATTACACTGGTGCCTTTTATGGAATTTGAATGATCTGTTCTTCCTAGGTCCACTTCAGCCTCAAAATCCAGCCTTCCCTAACCTACTGTCCTCCCAGATGTGTTGGATTACAGTTCCCACCATCCCCAGGGGAACATGTAGTCCAGTACATCTGCAGGGCCTTGGCTGCCCTGAACATTTTTATTGCTGAAAGTGGGAGTTTTCTTCTTAGAAGGGGTTTAATTCCGACACGTACAGCAGCCTGCCATTATTCCTGCCTAAGGTGTCCACCCACAGTTGCAATTTGCCCAATTGAAGTGTCTTCCAGAATCCTTTTGCCAAATTGATTCTTGTATCCTAAGCTCTGAATTATTATTTTTTGTTTGTTTTTTCTTCTCTCCTTCCTTCCTGTGGCTTTTTAAAGCTATTGACTAATTTAATTTTGACAGCTTTGGAAACATTGTTCATCTTTTTGAGGTATAGGTTATTATGGAGTCACATTTTAAGTGGCTTTGAAAAATGAGTCTGATTCATTTTTCTCATGGCTCTTTTTTTCCATAGACCAGGTTCCTTTAAAAAAACAACCCGAAGTTGAATTGTCTTTTACATGACACCCTTTCTTTTCCAGAACTCCCAAATAACTTCTTGCTTTGACCCACCTGTTTTAGGACTTGCCAAATCATGGGGAAATGATGAATCCAGGTAAGAGGCTGGATAGACCTTTCAGATGTGCTTTGGACCAGAGTGTCACAAGCATCTTTATGGCACAGAGGCTGAATAAATGGCATATAAAAGGATTTCAAGCAGCCCCGAGCACAGTTTTTCCAACTGTTGTTCATACATTTCAAGCACTGTCCATTTACAATCCCAGAAAGCAAGTTCCCAAGAATTTCGTCTGCTACATTTATTTGTGAGGTAGGAGAAGAATGGAATGAGAGGAACAGATACTGTTTCTGCATTAACACCCCTTGTAAGAAAAGAGATTTGTGTTGGTGTCAAATCAGAACCCTGTGGCCATTCCCATGGGACAAAGGTTGAGGATCTATGGTGTTGCTAATGCCAGTGTCACCCCTCCCTCTGATGGTGTCACCTGGTGCAGTTCGGCCTCTCTGCACCCTCTCTCCCCAGTGCTACCATTGTTGCAGATGCTGGCTTGGTTTCAGGGAACTGCCTGTTAGGCCTTCTTAGGCCTTCTGTATTTAGTTAATGGACTGGAGCAGAAATAGTCTCTTCTAATTCAATGACATCTTATACAACTGAAGCCAGTCTTTTCAATTTTGATCATCTTCATAACTAGCCCATCAGTTCGCATCTTCATTGTGTTAGAAAGTGCAAGTCAACATATTTTAATCCAGAAATTAGAAAGCCCCACTCTCTTGGAAAGGTAGCTTTGTTCAAATACAATGATTAAGTTCACGATCAGTGCTATAAGTCTCTGTAAATGGGCACTTATTACCCCTGTTCTGATTTGGTACCACATTAATGAAATAGCCCCTTTAGATTTCCATTTCACATCTCAGAAAATAATTTAATCTGCAATCTGCCCCCCCCCCCAAACAATCATACCCTTTTCTTTTGATTGAACTTCCATCTCCACCCTCTTGACTTTTAGATAGCTTCATGGCTGCTTTAGAAAAGGATGCTGCAGAGCGAGCAAGGCGAAGGAAAGAAAATGAAGCCTTAGCAAATGGTAAGGGTTGGGCAGTGAGGGTGGGAGCTGTCAAGAAAATAAAAAGCTGACATACTGAAATTTAATGTCAGTATCTAACTAATACTTCTGCAGATTATAAGAGGCTTTCGGCCCAAATTCTAGCTGAATATTGGGAATCAATGTATTTCCTTCAGCCTCTGTTCAGCATTTTCCCCCCTTTCCAACAAAGTGATTGTACTTTTTGTGCATTTGATTATCATCCCTGCAGCACTCAAAGAAAATGGGAACAATGCTTTCAGCAAAGGAGACTATGAAGCGGCCATTGAGAAGTACACGGAAGGCCTGAAGAAACAGAAGGACATGCCAGTGCTGTACACCAACAGAGCACAGGTCAGCCTGGGCGTCCCAAGGGCCATTTTCTTCTCAGTGCAAAACTGCACAGGTTTCTAGTTGGTGTAGCCCTGAATCCCTTGCCTTATGCCACCATGCTATTAGCATCATCTAATCCTCCCTCCTGCTGTGTTATGCTGTACTTTTTTATTAATTGAGATCTTACTGTTTTAACGGTAAGGCATTTTGTGATGAAGCTGTGCTTAAAAAGGCTGAATATAAATGTGTAAAATTAATTTCTGTGCTTTTTTTTTTAATCACAGAGGCAGTTGGGGAATGCGTTTGGATAGATAGGCATTTAATGTATTATTATAACCTAGTGGGTTTAAGCAAGGTCCTTTCAGACCAGAACCCCTTTTGCGAGTCACTGATAACACAGATGAGATGATTGGCGATGTAGTAATATTCAGAAAAGTAGCCATGTTAATCTCTTTCAGCATAAAAAAAAAGGAAGGGAGAGGGAAAAAAGAAAGGATTGTGGCAGCACCTTTAAGACTAACTACAACTTTCTGTTGCGGCTTGAGTGGGTTTGTATCCATGAATGCTCATGCAAAAATAAAAACCAGTTAGTCTTAAAGGTGTTGCCACATTCCTTCCCTTTCTCCTTTTCATGCAGATAAGATGAATATTACATTAGTCCGTCATAGTGTAGGCAAACCTTGCAGCCTGGAATGAAAGAACAGACCAGTTGTTTGTGAGCCTTTGAGGACTCTGGGCACGTTCCAGATGAGCTGCAAATTTTGAGCAGTGCTGGCTTCACCTTTCACTTTTTCGATAATAGGACTCGATGGGCTTTGTTTCTTACCATGTTCTCGACAATGAATATTTATAGGGTATTTAGGAGAAGTGTGATTGAAAGTTACTTAGCAGAATGTTGTAGGCCCTGCTTTCTGGCAAAACCCATTCCTTTTGAGGGCACAGTTTAGAGCATGCTGCCTTCAACATTGTGAGAGGTGACAGGAAGCCCAGCTGAACTGTATGCCCCAGTCCGTAGCTGGAAACAACGCATATCATAAGAACAGACGAAGAGCCCTGCTGGATCAGATCAAAGATGTATGTAGCCCACAGTTCTGCTCAAACAATGGGCAAGCAGCAGGACATGAGTGCAACTCTATCCTCCATCTTGTGGTCCCCAGCAACTGATACACAGAGGCTCATCCTTGGTTTGTAGGCAGCTGTACAGGTATACCTTAATTAAAGAAATATATGTGTTCATGGGCTTTGCTTCTTTAATAGAAACTTTGGTATAAGAAATAGAAGTAACATGGAAAGAATAGGGATAGGTTCTTACACCACAAAAAAAGAAGAGCAGTTCAACAGGTTTTAGCAGACCAAATTAATATTATGCAAATGAGAAATGAAACAACCAGGACAAATTAAACAAAAAGCACTTCTCTTCTAGTGACCACTTGAACTCTTCCTCCAAAATGCATTCCAGGATTATTATTTTTCTTTTCAACAGCCTCCACTTTTCTTATGCTTTTAGTGGTGAAACTTATAGATCTGTGCTTTTTCAACATGCCAGGTTAACTGGTGAGACAAGTTAACCTACTTTCTCCTTTTTCCCATTTTGTTCCTTGCACATGCTTAGTAGCTGAGAGGCAGCTGCAGTTCACATTGCCTGTTGTACGTAAGCACACCCAGCTACAGTAGGATCACCTAGAGTAGAATCCCATTCTTTCCCAGGTCAAGCTTTATTGCATTGTTTATTGCAGACACACTGCTGCAACCCAACACTGAAAGTCTGTCCTCCTTCACCATCTTCCCAGTGCCAATGTTGCAAAAACACTTCCGGCTGGACAGAAGACAAGAAAGGAGCAGGGAGACCTGGGCTGGGCTCTCGTAAAATGACTTTTTGAAAAGGAGCTTCTTTGTCAGAGGCTTTGTAAATTAAGGCAGGTCTGCACTGAAAAAAATCAGCATCCATGGGTTTTTTCTGGCAGCTGTCCCAGAGTCTCCACGTGGAGGATCCTACCCTTGTAGCTGATAATTGCGGGCTGTGGTCAGGGTGGGGGATTCCTTTTTGGAAGAGATCCTATCTGACTCAAGCTGTGGGAGCCCTCCAGTCTACATTAAGTTTTCCTGGTGGTGACTGTGGAGGGTGTCAGTGACATATTCCATTCTTTTCCCACAACATATCCAATGTTCCGGGTTGTCTGCTGCACCATGTGAACCTCATACCTGCACATGTTCCTTGATTGCTCACAGACACCACTACTCTCATTGCTCAGAGAGCTCAGGACAATTTGCATTATGCGTGGTGGTTCTCAGAACCTGTCCTGTTAATTTGATAAGCGTTTTAAGAGACAGTGTCATGGTGTCAGCTGTTCCTGGATTCATATCTCACAGGAGAACCATCTGACAGAAACACAGTTCTCTGGTCTTGCAACTTAGAGCCACAACTCTAATTCCGAGTTTTTCTGAATTAGGGCCTTGAGAAGATGCATGCATACATAGCTTTGTTATGGTCAGATACCAATCTCTACAGTAAAAATAAATAAACAAGTAGGAAATGAACAGACACAAATTACAAGTCTAGGAGAGTTACAAGCTGTATATGTTTACAGTAACACAAACACAGCTGTTTTCACAGAGGAACCTGTTAGAGCCTACTAGTACTGTTAAAATGGCTAAGAAGGTTAAAATTGCTAAAATTGGGATAATACACTACATAAAAAACAGACGTCCTTGGCTGTGAAGAAGCTCATGTGCAACCATTTTAACCTAGGAGAGCCCCTGAGTTCGAGAAACAAAATGATTCTTGAGAAAGTTATGGCTCTATTAAAGACTTTTTTTTTTTGCAGTGTATGGTACCATTTCTGGCCCAGTTGATGTTGCTTTTGACAGTAACGAAATGAGAGCTAGAACTTTTAGTTGTACTCTAGTTGATTCTTTCTGTGAGCCGTCTTGGGTCCCACTCTAGCAGAAAGGTGAGATATAAATGAAAAGACTAAGATACAGTGGGCCCTTGGTATCTGCTGGGGTTTGGTTCCAGGACCCCCCGGTGCATACCAAAATCTGTGAATTCTCAAGTCCCATTATATACAAAGGCATAATAAAGTGGTCCCTTATACAAAATCAAGGTTTGTGTCTTGGAATTAATATATATCTATAGATCTAGATCTAGATCTAGATATAGATTCAAGCCATAGATGGTGGAATCTGTGGATGTCAAATCTGTGGATACAAAGAGTTTACTGTAAAATAAAATAAACTCCTTGTCTTGAGCATAGGTCTGCCAAACCCTCCCTGTTTTGTCTGGCTTAATTTTTCTGGTGATTCTTTGATTTAATGACACATGGACCTGCAAGTGTGGGAGGGAAAGTAAGGAGCTCACCTAACCCAACTTCCATGGCCTTTCCTGAAGGTGGAGGCTTACTTCTTTAATTACTTGGTTGAGCAAGGAAAGCCACACAGAAATATGCCTTGCCTAGTCATTAGCAACACAGCTTAAGCTTACGCCTGTGCCGACTCATTTCATTTCAGGCTTACATCAAGTTGCAGAAGTATGACAAAGCCATCAGTGATTGCGACTGGGCTTTAAGGGTAAGAGCTTCCTACATTTCTGTCAAAAGTGGAAAAGGAGGCAGCCAGAGGTTCCAAGTCATGCTTCGTGGTATAGTGTTGTTGTTTTTTTTATTGTTCCAGAGATTCAAACAGAAGGTCTTTTGCATTTCCAGACTTCTCTGCTTCACAGCCCTTGCACATCTCACTGCTGTTTATGGCATTGCAGATGGCAGAATGGGCCATGCGGTTAATGGCAAACATTTGAATCTGGAATGATTTCCCTACAAGTCCTGCCTCAGATATGAACTCAAAGCAAATCACTTATACTCTCTCATCCCTGTGCCCCATTTTATGAAATGAAAATTTGGTGATGTCCAAAGATACTATACAGTTGCCCCTCCACATTCACGAACTTAGCATTCACGGTTTTGATTATTCACAGTTTTGGGAGGGGCCCCCCTGCCCTCCCAAAACCGCGACAAGGGGCCTCCTGGAGGCCCCGTGAAGGCCCTGGGAGGGAGGGGGGAGGCCTGGGGTGGGAGGGGGG
The DNA here is from genome assembly GCA_030847615.1 of Gambelia wislizenii. NCBI lineage: Eukaryota > Metazoa > Chordata > Lepidosauria > Squamata > Crotaphytidae > Gambelia > Gambelia wislizenii. The sequence continues at coordinate 41,947,689 of JAUMIR010000007.1, forward strand.
AGGCCCAGGGAGGCCTCTACGGGGCCTCTGGAGACTCCGGAGGCCCTGTGAAGGCTTGGGAGGGAGTGGGGAGGCGGGGGAAAGCGACTATGGGGCCTCTGGAGGCCCCATGATCGCTTTGGCGGGGGAGGGGGAGGGCAGTCATTCGCGGAATTTTCACATTTGCGGGGGTCTGGGGAACCTAACCCCCGTGAATGTGAAGGGACGACTGTAGAGTCAAACAGGGCATTTCTATACTTGTTTACTCAGAAATAAGTCATACTTTGTGCTGTACAGCTTACTCCCTGATAAGTGTATTTAGAATTGCAGCCTAAAGTGCTTTGCAAATTAATGATGTTACATCAGTTATGAGTAATGTATTAAAATTAAATGCATTTCTTTAGTAAGAGATATAGAAATGTCTTCCTCGGCACACTTTCTGTCTTTTGATTGAAAACATAAATGAGATTGTAGGCACTGTGGGGAAAGAAAGATTAGCATTTATACTTCTACAATGTGGAACTAATCTCCCAGCTTCTCATTTGTTTAAATTCAAATATTTAATTAAAGATGGATGTAATTAATGATAAATTAATTACCTCGCGACACCTCCTGAGATCTGTGTCAACACCTAAACTTAATATTCTAGCTCAGTTTGCTCAGCATATGCGACATTCACTTGACACCCAGCACAAGAAAGAGCTGAATCGCTGTTGCATTCTAAGTGATTTTTAAAATCCTGATTTCCATTAAAGTGGTGCCTTTCTGAAATACTGTAATGGTGTTTGCTCAGATGTGTTAGGATATTCATGGTCTTGTGGCACTTGATTGAGGCCAAGGAGCCCATCCATTTGGAATTTGATTTTCCTTGTTTGTTTTGGAAGAAGTCCTCAGAATTTCAAACAATAAAGGCATACTTCCACTGGTGGTTAGATACTCACCCCACCGAGGCTTCCCAAGGTAGCCTCTCATGTGTCCGGTGGTGGTGGTGATGTGCCTCCAGGTTGACTCTAATTTATGGCAACCCTATCTAGGGTTTTCTTGGCAAGATTTGTTCAAAGGGGAGTTGCCATTGCCTTCATCTGAGGCTGAGAGCGTGTGACTTGTCCAAGATCACCCAGCTGATTTCTGTGACCTGGTCTCTGGAAGTCCTAGTCTAGCACTCAGACTACTACACCAAAGCTGGATCAGCCAGTGTTGCCTGGGGGGGGGGGGAAACCTTGCCTTGGCTTCCTAGAGATCATTGGATCCTCCAGTCTTTCATCCTGGGGCCCTTCTTTCACAGAGCTGGAAGAGAAGGTCTGCAAGGAAGAGTCTTTTTCTCACTGTTACAGAGCTGGGGAGAAGGATAATTTCCTTGTTAGCAGTTTTGTTTGCTAGACAGCAACACCCCCCCCGAGAAAAAAATATGTGTAGTCTGTAACCACACATGGATCCTCACCTTAGCATTCTAGCCCACCCCTCTTCTTGGTGAAACTTGAGTCCTTCAGGCCAGTTCTAGGAAAAAAGGAGGAAGAGATGCTTTTTAAAATTTTCTTTCCCTAAAGCTGAGAAGACTAGGAACTGTTTTGCATGGTTCCAGTTCACAAGAGAGGCTACCTCATCCCTTTCTCCCTTGCTTAAAAGGAGGTACAGGGTCTTTCTAATCCACAGCCAAAGTGCTCTTCTCAGAGCTGCCGCTCTATGATTGGGGGTTGTGTGGTTTTGTCTGGGCAACAGTTGTCTCACAGTTTTGCAATTTATTTGGCTGTGCTGTTTCCCATCCAGTGTCTGTGTTGTTGTTAAGTGCCATCCACCTGGCTCAATTGATGGTATCCCATAAATGAGAGGCCCCCATGATTTTGTTTCCTTCCTTTTTATTCTTTTCCTAAGAGTTCCAACACTAGGATTTTCCACATGCACACCCACCTCCAGGTTGTACTAGTTTGGGCATTTCTGACTCTTGAGCACTTCCTAGAGTCAAAAGGTGCACTAGCCCAGCCTGCCAGCTGACAGTGAGTAAATGTTTTCTCTACCTGTCCTCCCATAAACATTTGCAGCCAAGAGCTCCTTTGGGCTTCCAGTATAGCTGGTGGTGCAGTGCCAGTCATTTTCTTCTGAGATGAGCCAAAAGAGTGATGTTCACTTAGCAGCGGAAGTCTTGAAAGCTTTCAGAAATATTGTTTTCCTGTCATTTGTCATGCCATGAGTGCCATTGATCTAGGGGGGAACATTAGACAGCAGGCCAGCTACATCGTAAAACTACAGCCTTTCCAAAAGTCTAATAGGAACCTGCCAGCATAAACAATGGCCTCATTTTGGGATAATTTAGCCTGGGTGGTTAAGTGGTGTTTTAGATGTCCTGAGAAGAGACATACTTAGAGATCAGAGCAATCTATATTGACTTCACTTCTTGTAACTCTGAGAGAAGCATCACTGCCTTCTAATTCCAAAGCTACTATACAATTTCAGCATTTTGTTGCTGGTGGTGTCATCAAACTTTGGAAGAAGTGTAATAATAGACCATTACTGCCAATAGCACTTGGGTTTCAGCCGTCCTGATGCATTTTCAAATGAAGAAAGGCTTGGCAGAATGTGACCCTCTAGATGTTGTTGGACTGCAATTCTCTAGCTATACTGACTAGAACTCATGGGAGTTGCTGTCCAACTCATCTAAAGGGCTGCATTTTGCCCATGCCTGGGCTCAAGTACAGTTTCTTAAAAACTGGAGTTGATTGTTGATCATTGATGGTGGACGTTTGTAGCACATCTTCAGAGGAACAGTAGGTTCTTGGGAATTGCTCAGAACATTGGTCTGGCCCAATGAGGCACTTTGTTTTTAAAAGTGGGAACCTAGTGGCCGTTCTCTAAAAGTGCAGAGCTAATGCCAATGGTAGCAATAAGCAGCAGCCATTGTGGTAAGGCTGTATCACTGGTGGGAAACTGATACCTACATGTTTTACTCAATAATTCTGTTTAATACAGTGTGATGAGAAATGCATCAAAGCTCTCTTCCACATGGGGAAAGCATACTTAGCCCAGAAGCAGTACAGTAAGGTAAGACATGTATTGAATTTCCAGGCATTCTTGCCTATTCTTCTGTATCAATTTGTTCCTGTGCAAATTTGGAGGATCTCCATTCACTTAGAATGTATTAGAACTTCTAACCCTTAGTCTTAGACAGTCTTCCAGAATTCTGTCAATCTTAGCACTGCTCAATTCTGCTTATTTGTTGTATATCACTTTTTTAAAACTATGAAAGGAAAACAAATCAGAAGAGCATTTTTTTCAGGGCTGTGGCAGGGGAGAAATGGGTTAAGTCCTCCCTCTCCAAAGCCATCAGGTAGCTCTTACTCTGGTCATTATTCGACCTCCTGCTGATGCAATTTGCATTTTTCAAAATGCACCATAGCATTTGGTCTTGTTTGGCCCTTAGCTATAGCCTAAATGAAACTTAGAAAGCCAGGAGGCCAGAATTCTGATTTAAACCACATGGAAACTGTCCTGTGCTCTGTGAGAGCCACTGGATCAAGCCTTTGCGTGGTTGATTTTTTTAATCCCCTTTATTTGCTCCCACTCTAAAACCCTGTCCTTTTTCTCTTAGTCCAGAGAATGTTACCTGAAGATTTTAGAAATTGACCCCCAAAAAGAGAAGCTATGTAAAGGTAAGGAACAGCCTTTTTGTTACTGCTATCCTGTCTCTCACTGCTAGACACCCCCAAAAGGGTCTTCCTGAATTTGGCGTTCATATATTTGACTGCCCTTGTGTAAGCACCAGCATCTTGAGCTCTTCTATGTTAAATTTAATCCCATTTGCTTTTGCTATACACTCTGCGTCCTCTTTATTCCTCCGTTTTACCACTTGGACTTTCAGCTTGCATAAATGAAGTCAACTCGGAGGAAAAAAGACAGAGCGAAGAGCAGAGTGCTGCGGAGGAGTTTGAATCCGGAAAGTGCACGGCTGTGTCTGTGAGCCAGTTGCTCGAAAAACTCAGCAAGCCTGATAAGGACACCCTCTACTATGCGGGTGGGATTAGGCTCTTGACTGAAGCGATGCAAGATCGTGAGTAACTTTTATAATGAGCATTTCTGCTGGAGACAAATTGTGAGGCTTTGCCGTTTTTAAACAGTACGCCTCAGATTTGAGAGGAGCTTAGGCACACCTGATGTGGACTGTTGCTTGTTGATAGCCTGAAAGATTATGGTTTTAGGGCAGGGGTGGGTGGTAGTTGCATTAGCCTGTTGCAGAAAAACTCTGGTGGCACCTTAAAGCCTCACGCTTTATTTGCCATAAGCTTTCTTGACAAAATGAACCATCCACAAAAGTTGATTTCGGATAAAACTTGTTAGCCTTTAAGGGACCACGAATCTCTTCATGCTGAAACTGTTTATCCTTTGCAGGTTGCTCTGCTCTGTTTTGTTTTCTTTTGTTTCGTTTCCCCTTTTCTTGTCAAAACCCTGTGGCTTCAGTGATCTTGTCTCTTAACACCAGGTTTTGAGCGAACAGGAGAATGTCTTTCTAATATGTCTCTGATGTGCTTATCTTTGAATTTATTACAGGCACTGAGCAGACCTTATTTAGAACAAACAATGGATTCAGTATCATCAATGACAACGAGGTCGTAGGACGGTAAGGGATCTCATCAGGAGAACAGTAGGGTGTTGCAGGACGAAGCTGGGAGCAAGACTGTTGGCAAGAAACCCAATCACCTGTATGAAATTCAGATGGGCTGAATGTCCTCTGTGCTCTTGCTCAAGGCTCAACCATTTTAATATCTTAAGCCTGAGGGTAAGAGCAGCTTCAACTCAGAAGAGCTAAGGCTCTGTAATTGGGCAGAGTCAAAGAGCTCCAATAACTTTCAGCAGAAATGTCTTTGCCAAAGGGCTTGTCTCGATGGGCAGTATACTCTACCTTGCCCTGTCTTAGAGCCCTGCAGTCCTGACGAGGCAGGGCATTTGCCCCATTCTGCCTCTGGGTAGTCCTCATGACCCCCGGGGCAGATACGGGGCTGGGATGAGGAAAGATGTGGAAGAGCCTGATACAACATTTTACAACAATATCTCTTTTAATCCATTCCCAGCAGGAAGGAATGGACCAGGCCTCATGAGACCACAGGAGCCCGTCCCGGAAGGCTGGCCCTCACTGCTGTTGCCAGTCTGTCTCACTCTCCTAGACGACAGGAAGGAGTCCGGCAGCATTTGACCAAAGCTGCTGATATGCAACAGGTCTTGGTCACATGTTGCAGACTGGCTTCCTGCCTCCCAAGACACCAAGGGAAATGGCAGCAGCAGCAGCAGCTACAGTGATGGAGCAGTGTGTCTGTCAGGACTCTGACCCATTTGGAGGCAGTAAGGGGAACAATGGGCCTAGTCTGCCTCCAGGATATGCCAACAAGGAGCCAGAATATCCTGGCTTGTGTAGATAAGCCCAAAGGCAGCATAGAAAACTTGCTTTACACCAAGAGGGGATTTGGGACCCCCCCCCCCATGCCTTTGATAGCATTGCTAAAAACTTTTTCTGGGTCCCTTTTGTCTTTAGAATCAAGGGAGGATATCTTCCTGCAGGATGTATACTTTCCTGGCGTCATTCTAGTTGCCTCAATTTGGCAAGTGTGCTGGTCAAGTCAAGCACTACACTAATTCTTAAGTGCCTCCTCAGCTCCCTAAATCTGATGCCCAGAGGACATCAAAGGTATTTCTTTGGTGCTGATTTCATATCAGTTCTTTGGGAAAAGCAGACCAAGGAGAGAGATTGAGGGGCGTCTAAATGGGAAATGTGTTTGTGAATGAAAACAACTGGTACAAAAACCAGTAACTTCATAAACACAGTGACTGCCTGTAGGAGTAAAGTAAATGAGAAAGGATATGGTATGATTGATTGCCCTCTCCTTCTTTCTGATCATCAGTCCTGCACAGATGCTTTGACAATGGAAGAAATCTGGTGTCCAGAAGATTTTTAAAAACCTTCCCCCACCACAATTTTTCTGATCTAATTTGCAGCCCTCTCCCCTGCAAAAAACCCATTTTCTCACCTGGTAAAAACACGGAAAGGAAATAGCAGTTGGGAGACAGATATGGTTTTAGTTTGGGAAAGTACCAAGTGATCAAAATTGGGGAAATCTCAAATGAGTTTGGAAAAGGATCAATAATTTTCCATTCTCTGTACGATTGCTAAAGCCATGCACCAGCGCTCCCTTCAGCAACTCTATAAGCTTTTTTTTTTTTTTAAGGAGAAAATATTACTGCATTTCCACCACATTCTCATGAATTTGGCCCTTTGATGGACTTCCTCAGGAGTGGAAACTTTGCCCCATAGCATAGCTGAGTAAACAGCACTGACTGGCTGAGCAACATCTGTTTTTTCTCCACTGAATATCCAGCCTAATGAAGCATCTTCCGTGACTCAAAAGCTTGGGTCCATCAATTCAAAGCATACTTGGTCCAAATAAAAAGCCCTGTCCTGCTTGTTCCATGTTTCCTTCCTCAGTGGAACCAACACTAATCTTGATGTTTTCTGAATTTTTTTTAAAAACCCATTTATTTTCTAGGGTCTTCCACACCAAGACAAAATCACCAGCTGATGTGGAGCTGTCTCTTTCCATTCTCCTCTTATGGCAGGCTGTTTGCAAAGGGAACGGTAATCAACATGAATTATTTTATTATTAATGTCCGTCTAATAAGGCTCTGGCTCTGATTCAGTATTGTTTTCAGTAAGTGTTACCCCTGAGTGGTTCTGATCATGTCTAGACCTTGCTGCCTATGAGAGAATTTCAGGTCAAATGCAATTACTGCAGGGAAAGTATGAGCTGCAGAACTATGGATTTCACCACAACAATCTCCTTGGGGTTGGTAGCACATCAGCTTCCCTCCAGACTGTGTACAGGTTCCCCCCCCCTGTATGCGTGGGACCAATCATCCAAAAAAAATATGGTCTCTTTAGGCATTTCCTAGGTCCTCCAGCAAGTAACTTCTGGTAGAAGTTACCATTGAGTTGCCCTGGAGATGCCTAGAGAGGTGGCCTCTCTAGGCATTTTCTAGGTCCTCCAGCGTGATTCTGTAGGGTTTGCTGTTGCCTCTATTTCAAGTATTTGCAGTAAGTCTGGGAATATATCCCCCATGCATGGAGGCAGGGGAAGCAACCTGTCTATTAAACCTACTCAGGTGACCAAGGAGGCAGTCTCACTTTAGTCTGCCTGGTGTATGTGCTTGGAATGTTAGATAGAAGTCCTCTCCCTTTTCTTCAGTTGATAATGCTAGCAATGTAGCAAACTGTCCTCTCTTCTTGCATGGGTTCCAGCAGAGGCAGATTTTACATTAGGTTACTGGGGCTCACTGTGTTTTGCCTCCTATGGGGATCTGAAAGCCCTCTATCTGAGATGCATGGCAGCACCACACAGTCTTGGCATGGTGAGGCATCATCCCATTTCACATCATATGTGTTGTTCGCCAGACACCAGGAGTCTGGTCAGTGTTGGTATTTCTCCGAAGTGAAATGGCTTTGCAGTACCATCAAAGCAGGAGGGTATATCTTTCTTCGTGCTTTGCAAGGAGATGGATTTGAGAATGGAACTGAGTAAAATGGTGCTTCTTAAGCTATACAATGTGAGAGATCCACTGATGGGACCCACTGTGCCAGGGAGCATCACCATACTTGTGCCCCTTGGCTACGACTGTTCCTTTTTTCCTGGAAACTCACTGTGGACTGGCAGCAAATACCTTGCAGACAAGCGCTGGTCCACAAATCACCACTTTGAATAGCACAGGGGTAAAGTACATTAAATTGGCTTCATGAGTCTAAAGTTGCCCAAATGAAGTTTAATTCACTCTTCTTCCACCTTCACCTCAAATGATGCTCGAAAGGCAGCACTAAATGAGCCATGAGTTGCTTCCATACATGTATGAGGTACAGGATTCACCCTTTAGAAATGGCATGAGTGAGGGAGAGGGGGGGAAAAGAATGAAGAAGAGTGCAGACAGAACTGTTTTCCTCCTCATCACTGGGCTAGACAGCTCTCTCAAGCGGATGACAGAGCAAGATTTGGGCAGCTGAGTGATTTTTGGAACACAGACATGATTGCTGACAAGGGCTTTCAGAGCAGCCAGTGTAGCAAGCTGAAACTATCTTGGTGTTTATGTTTTCCCCACAGAGGAGAACCAGCGCGTCCTTCTCACTCACCCGGATGTGAACTTGCAGCTTCCAACTCTGTTGCTTTCGGAGGTGCCCGAAATCCAAGAACAGTGCCTGGCCCTGCTGTCTCTCTATGTGGAGACAGAGAACGGAAGGAGCCTACTGATCCGACACCTGAACACAACCAAGTAGGGTATTGCCTTTTTTAAAAAATTGCATCAACAACCAAAGATGAGAGATAAATGAAACAACAGCAGCATAGAATGTGCTGCTTCCAGGGGAATTGCTGCTTCCCCCTTTCCTCCTGCATCCTACTGTTCACCCTAAAAAAAACAAACCCTGCTCTGGAAAACTGGAAACCACCCGGAACAGGTTTTTGGTGCCAGAGAGCGCTGCTGTGGGTGAGGGAGGGGAATAAGCTGGGAGGTAACATATTTCTTGCCCCAGTTTTTCTTGCTTGTGTTGGCTGAAATGGTGCATCATTTTTTAAGGTCTGAGCACAATTCAGTTGCCTTCAAGAGTTTACCTTTGGATTTGACCCCAGGGATTATGATTCACTCCTCAGGGGTTTGCTCAGCAGAGAAAGAGTAACTGTTAATCTAGTTCTGCAGGCAGGGATAGCATACTAAAAGGTCTTTAGGAAAGACAGGGAAGATGATACTGTTTTTTCCTTCCCCTGGAGGAACATATCAGTCTGGATCTGGCAGCCTTGTTCTGAAGGTGGCAGAGCATTGAGAGGAGGGATTGGGAATCCTTCCCTTGTCAAGGGCCACCTCATCCCCAGGCAGGGATGATTTGCTAGGGGCCACATACTGGCGTTAGATGGGGTTGAAGCCAGTAGTAGGAGGGCCCACAACCAAAAGTGGATGGGCCATCCTTGCCCACTCTCTCACACACACTCTCTCTCCTTCTCTCTCTCTTCTTTCTGATATCTTCCCTGCCCAGGGGCCACATACTGGCAGTGGGGGAGAGGAGGGGGTTGAAGCCAGTGGTGATGGGGTCCAGAACAAAAAATGGGTGAGACCATTCCCTCCCTCCCTCCTCCCCTCTCTCTCTCTTTCTCTCTTTTCTTTCTGAAACCCTTCCTTCCTGCCCTGCTAGCTGCCACAGAACAGGCAGGTCACTGTTGCTGGACAAAAAAAGAAGCACAATAAAAACACTGTTAGACAGTGCAAAAAGGGTCTGCGAACCCCACTACCTGGAGGATGAACTGAAGCACCTAAATTGGGCTCTACAGGCTAACGGTTACTCCAGATCAGGCATCACAAGAGCAGCCAGACCCAGAAAAAAACACAGGAATGAAGAAAAACAGCCATCCAAAGGGAAGGTATTTTTACCATACATCAAAGGAGTCACAGGCAGAATAGGGGAACTGATGAGGAAACACAACCTCTAAACAACCTACAGACCAACCAAGAAAATCCAAGAAATGCTACGCTCAACGAAGGACAAAAGAGACCCTCTCACAGCCGCAGGAGTTTACCACATACCATGCAGCTGTGGACAAGTTTACATAAGGACCACTAAACGCAGCATGCAAAAACAAATCAAGAAACATGGAGACACTGCAGACTGGGCTAGCCAGAAAAATCAGCAGTAGCAGAACATGTTATAAACCAACCTGAACATAAAATGTTATTTAAAAACACCAAAATTCTGGACCAGGCCAACAACTGTAATGTCAGAATGCACAGAGAAGCTATTGAAATCCACAAACACCTGGACAACTTCAGCAGGAAAGAAGAAACCCTTAAAGTAAACAAGGTTTGGCTACCAGACCTGAAAAATACCAAAATCAGAACTCAACACATGCAAATGAACTTCTCCTAGGGATAGGGGGAATTTCCAGCAGATAATGGACCATTAGCCAAACAGACACTAATCCTCCTTGCATACCTCCCCCCAGGAACTAGCTATTCAAATACACAAATTTATATATCCTCTCCAACAGGGACTCACAGTATATAAACCCCACACACACCCTACACCACCATTTCTTTGAAGATGCCAGCCACAGATGCAGGCAAAACATCAGGAATAAACTCTTCCAGACCACGGCTTCACAGCCTGGGAAAAAACCCCAAGGAAAATCTAAGTGATCCTGCACTTCACTGCCAACTAGCTGCTTCAGCTGATATAATCTGTCGGTAGAGTAAAATAGATTACTTGCTTCCAGCATCCAACTCATGTGCTTAATAGGCTGTTTTGTGTGACCCCTTTTAGCATGGCAAGAAGGAGCTATTTGGACTGCTAATTTCCATTGGGAAAGCAATACATGGAGTCCTTCGCCAAGAACTTGGTTTGAAGGCAGGACTTAATCCCAGTATTTGCTCCGGTGTCAGGTTGCTCCAGAGTTTCAAACAGACCAAGCTAAAGAGTTGTCATTTATGATGATGTTGATGAATTTTAATTATATAATGGTTTAATATCTTTTAATTCTTATTTATTATACTGCGTTTTTAGCTAGTGTTGGTTTTAAATGTTGTGAGCCACCTTGAGTTCCGCCCTAGGGAGAAAGGCGGATATAAATATAATTAAATAAATAAATAATGATGATGGACACAGTGCCTTTTTAACTACCATCCATATCAGTGTCTTCCCTTAGACTTTATTCTTTGGGAGTCTCATAGCTCAGTAGCCAAGCATACGTGTTTTATCTTTAGAAGGTCCCAGTGCCACCTTGGCATCCCACATCAGGAGAAAGGTTGCATATAAAGCAAATAAATAAATAAACACTCCAGGTGGGGCTGGAAGAACTCCAGACCGAAGACCTTGGAGGGCTGCTGTCAGTGTTGATCGCACTAGGGTAGATAGATGGCTTTCTGTATTCCTGTATTTTCCATATTGCTTTATACTCTGCCCAGTTTTATTGCTGCAGTTTTAGACCATAGCTGCCTTTTTTTTCTGACCCAAGATGTGTTTGCCTTTGTTTGTCAGGTGGCTGCAGCTCTTCATGTCTTTCATCAAGGTTTTTGACAGCAGGGCTCGTTACGCAATGAACCTGCTAACCAGCTTAATCGTAGAAGAGAAGTAAGTTGTGTTTCTTAAATTCCACACTCATCTGGAGTAGGGTTTTTATCCATTACTGGATACTGAGATATATGACAAAATCATAGGCAGCTTCCCTAGGGCAAGTCTTTTGTGCTACATCAGAGAAGACTTTGAGGAGAGCTATTGAAATGTAGGTCCTTAAGAGGTCAACTGAAGTTTGTTTGTTTGTTTTGGCAAATTCAGAGGCAATATCTCTCTGAACACTAGTTACTGGGGAACAAAAACAGCAAGGCGGTTGCTTTCATATCCTCCTTGCACGTTTCCTGGAGGTAACTGGTTTGCCACTGTGGGAAAAAAGAATAGATAGACTCACCTGAATCTGATTCAGCAGAGTTCATTTTTAAAAGATCAAGATGGATCTGTCTCAACAATAATGTGGTTTAAGTAGCTTCCTAGTTTTGCCTGGAGATGCACTGAACAGTTGGAACCGAGTGGAACTGAGCAATCTTACAAGGCATTCAACTCATGGAGGTCTCTGTCCACACCACAGATTCAGAAAGCTAGTGCTTTTGCTTTATTTCATTTCCCCACCCCACCCATTTGCTATTCCCAATTTTCCGGTTTAACATGCAATGGATTGCAAAGTTACCAAGTTATAGCAAACTGGAAAAAATAAATCAATAAAGTCCCTTTGGTCTTCAGTCTGTTCCCACAACTCAGTGGCAATTAGAATTGAAGAAGAGGCTCCCTGGATCAGACCAAAGGACTGTCTAGTCCAGCATTCTGTTTCCAGCAGTGGTCAGCCAGCTTCCCATGAGAAGCCCATAAGCAGGACCTGAGAACAGTGGCCTTCTGATCCCCTCTTGTTCCCTAATGACTGGATATTCTACCAGTTTCATCCTGGAGGCAATATAAAGGCATCATGATTAGTAGCCATTGAATAGCCATCTCATCATTGGATTTGTCTAATCCCTTGTAAGAGCCAGTTAAATGGAAACCATTACCACATCTTGTGTTGGTAAGTCCTGCAGTTGACGCATGTGGAAACTACAGGGGAGCACAGGAGAAGGGTCCAAGATCTTGCGCAGCCAATTGGAAAGACTTTGGTTTGGCGTGGCCCTTTCTCTTCCTCTGTTGAGAAGCAAGAGTCAAGTCCTAAAATCCAGTCTTGTTTTGCTAACAGGTTCAAAATCCAGTGCCGTATCAAGCTTTCCACTGAAGCTTTGCCACTGTTCACACAGTTACTGGTAGGAAATCTCTCTTCCTGAATTTTGCTGCAGTTTCTATGTTGAAGCTTTGTTTGAAGGGTGGAATGAAGGGAGGAAATATGCAACTAAGATGTTTTCCGTAGACAGTATTGAATCCTCAGATTAGTCAGATGGATTTTGAAGCAGCCGTAGTGATGATGGTTTGAGTCTAAAATGACCTGGAAATTTGGTTTTGTTTGGTTTTGCCTTAGCTTTGTCTTTGCCTGTGTCCTGAATTGTCCAAACCTGTCTGCTTTGTAGGTGTTTGACTGTGGAATTTAGTATATGGTAAATAATTACTTGTTAACAACAGATAGCACTCAGTTCCCTACAGTTCTGTGATTTTCTTCTGAATAGCTTGTGGCATTGAATTGAAGAATCATCATGAATCCCAAATCCCTTTCTGTTTCTTTCATTGAGCAGTGATCCAAAATCTGCTCCTGAGTACTTTTAAATTATTAAATGATGTTTTAAAAAATCCCAGTCAAGTAGTGTTTTTGTTGTCTATGGCTGTTCATAACACTACCAAGGAAGCAGTTTGTGGCTGGTGTTTCATGTCTTGGCTGAGCTGAAAGTTCCCCATCACAAATTGAGCAACATGGCCATGGCATGGAATCATTGTCACAGCTGGATGGAGTCATTTCCTTCTATCTTCCATTTCAAAAATATGGTGCTATTGGGCTTTCCCCCTTGCTCCTGATGTTTCATTGTAAAGTATCAGAGGCTTGAAGTTTCTCCAGGAATGTGCATTTTCTAAAACAGTAAAGAAGGATTAGTTTTAGTGGAGGGAATTTCCTAGAGGCTGCTGCTGAGTAATCGTTGTGGATATTGGCAACTGAAGCCAGCATCCCCTGTGTCCCAGACGTTAACCTGTTCTTGTTCTTTTTCCCGAAAGAGTTCAGTCAAGACAGTGAATGAGTTGGCCCTTGCACAGTGCATTGCCGTAATGGGAGACCTCTGCTCCGACGTGGTCATCCGGCTGCAGATGGCTGAAAGCCAGGAGTGCTGGCAGGCTTATATGAACTTGGTGGTGAGTAGGCATCATATGGCTGGATCCTCTTAGCGGCCTGCTCACTGTTTATCTCAGACCATCTTATATCACCCTTGGCTGAACCCTTCTTCTGCTTCCACCTTTGTAATTCCTTCTTGGTTATCCTAGTATCAGGGTACTGTTGCTTTAAGGACAAAGGAAAATATTGAAGCAACAGACCACATACTAGCACAGCTGAAGTGGATTTGGTCACAGCTGTGGCTAAGCAGGGGCTGACAGGCAAACACTCATATATAGTTGAACCACAAAATGCACAGTGTGTGGGTTGGTGTCGTAGAAAAATGTCGGTGTTTGTTGGAGATATTGCTGTTAAGACAACAAGGTTTGTTGTGTATATACTTTGTTTGTTTACACTGCAACCGAAGATAAAGGCCTCCAGATATCTTTGGATGAACCTCACAGCCTTCATGAGTATAGAGGTGACTTCTTTTAACAAACTGACACCCCTTTAATAGTGTCACACTCTGATCCAGAAGCTGCAGTGTTAGATTTCATGTAGACACGTGACATTGCCATATAGTGGGTCAGACTGTTGGTCTGCCTTGTCCTTTGTAGAGGATAAGAATACATTATTTTTTCTGTTTGTACAGGATGAATGTTGGGTGGAAAACAAGATCGTTAGATACCCAGAGTGTCTGTATGCAGTGCTTGGGTTAATGATGAACCTCTCTCTACAGCACAGTTTGGTCATTCAGGTAAAGCGTTGAGCTCTCCCCCACCCCCAATTTGTAGGTCCATTTCCCAAAACAGAACTGCATTTTAATACTTCCTATGAATCTCCCCACTTCTGTTGGCTTAATATCCCCACAGAAACAAGGGTGGTAAATGGAAGCAGAATGTATGGTTATTTCATCGTTCAATTTGCTCAGTGTGATATTCATCATATCATTTCTTTAGCTCTTGCCACAAACCGTATAGTATAAATTATACTATGAACTAGCAAGAGCACTAGCATTTCTATACCACTTACCAATGCCAAAGCACTCCCTAAGTGGTTTACAACCTATTAGCTAATTGCCTCCAACAAGCTGGGTACTCATTTTACCGGCCTACGGAAGGCTAGAAGGCTGAGTCAACCTTGGAGCCCTCTGGGATCAAACTCATAACCTTGTGGCCTGCAGTACTGGCATTTAATCACTGTGCAACCAGGGCAAGCTAGTGACTGATTCACAGTCATCCAGTGAGCTTTCTGGCTGAGCAGCAACTGAATCCTAGATTTATGTATAGTTTTGTCATTTTGTGACCGAGAACACTGCTGTGCCATAGCCAAGTGGGCTGGTGTTCTGATCCTAACTGTTGTTTCAGGAATTTGCAGAAGAAATAACTGGGAAATGCATGTCCCTCCTCAGCAGCAAGGATGATAGAATTGTGACAGTAAGTGCTACCTGAACAAAAGGAAGTTTATTATAGGTAGATAGCACTCCCCCCATCTCTGTCTAAGCACCCTCGATCCTCTGAACCAGTGGTACTCACCCTAGTTGTGCAATATAGTCTGCTTTCCCACTGTTTGTCATCTGTTCTTAGGTGCTGTCTACTAATGGTGACCTCCAGTTTCGAGTACCATGTTTTCTCACAAAATTTTATTTTCATAATATTGTGTATAAGATGTGCTTTCCAATTCTGGTGAAAAAATTTCAGTCCTCCCTTTTTTATCCCCTTGGAAAAGAAGTCACAGTATTTTCGCAAGTTTGTTTTTGGGTTTTGTGCCTTCAAGTGGACTTTGATATACAGCAACCCTGTCATGGGGATTTCTTTGCAAGGCTTAGTCAGAGAAGATTTGGCGTTGCCTTTCTCTGAGACCGAGAGTATATGATTTGTCCAGAATCACCCACTGGATTTCCATGATTGAGAGAGAGAATACTGATCTGATAGGGTCCTAGTCCAACACTCAATCCACTACACCCCACTGGCTCACTTTGGCAAGATTTATTAGAGAAGGCTTGTCATTGTTTCCTTCCTCTGAGGCAGAGAGAGTATGCCTTGACCAAGGTGACCCAATGTGTCTTGGTGGTTGACTGGGGATTTAAACCCTGGTCTCCTACAACCTTTGTCCAGCACTTAAACCACTACACCATGATGGTTGTCATGTTAGGTTTATGCATGCATATATATGTAGTTGAGTGTAAGATAGGGATTTACAGAATCATTTCCAATTGATAATGCTCTCCTTCAGATTTCTAAGGGAACTTTGGGCACCACAGCATTGGGTTCTCATAGACAGCCAGTCTGGCCTCTGTTTCCTGACTTCTTCAGATTCAGAGCTTCCACAAACTGCTTTCTTTCTCCTCTCCAAGATCTGATTGGCACATTCCTCTTTTTGGTGGTGGTGGTGGGGTACCTTGCATCATATTTCTGTTCAAGTAACACTCAAGATAGATCCAGCACAAGATACAACCAGACCACATTGCTGGGGAGAGAGGAATAGAGGGCTCTATTTAAATTCTGAATCTCTTTGCTATCAGAGGGCATTTCTAGATATGGGGTTCCTGACACTACCTCTCAAAAGGGCTTATGTGCCAAATCTTTTTTCTTCCTCAGTGGATTTTTTTTAAAGAAAAAAGATAAGACAAGTGAAGCATTGGTAAAATACAGGAGGTTGCAAGCAGACAATAATAACTTCTGCCCTCCTTGTAGAACTCTGTTAATGAGGCAAGACAATTGCATAATAAAATCTTTGTTTGGACATACCCAGAGTCACAGGAATAAAAGGAAATCCTGAAAGGTAGTCTAGAGTATTTTACCCACACTCTTCTGAATACCCTTGTTGTTGCTGTTGTTGTTATGTGCCTTCATGTTGACCCTGACTTAAGCTGACCCTATCATAGGATTTAGTCAGTGAAATTTAGTTAGAGGAGGTTTGTCCTTGCCTTCCTCTGAGGCTGAGAGAGTGAAACTTGCCTGAGTTCACCCACTGGGTTTCTGGGGCTGAGCAGGGATTTGAATCCTAGTTTCCTGGAATCCATGCTGGCTCTCGAAAAACCCTTACAAGAACATATCAAGATGGGGCTTGGGATGCTGCTGCCAGTCACACAAATGAATAGGGAAGAAAGGAGGGCAGTGTGTGGGGGAAGAGAAGAGGCAGGGGTCATCAGCTGTCTGTTGAGGAGCATAGTTCTGAACTGGGGTACCAGGAAGATTTGGGATCTGCTTTTGTCCTGGGCTTGACTTTGCTTTGCTCTCACCTGTGATGGTTTAGTTATGCTACACTAGTTTTAACTGAGATCTTGGCTTGAAAGGTCATCTTCAAAGAACGGACTCACTTCTAGCCTTAGGAAGTGTTTCAGATGTGTTTTGTTTAATTTATTTTAGCTGTAAAACAATGACATGAAGAAAGTTTGCTTGCTGCTTTTAAAAGTGGCTTGTGGGGTTTATAGCTCCTCTGCCTCGGCCCCTCACCTACATAGGAAGATTGTGGATAAATAACCAAACAAGAGTAGATTTAGGAGGTCCTGTTTTATGGGTTTAGCCACCAGATATCAGGCTGTGTTTTGTCAGGTTAATACTGAAGGGAAAGAAAAGCCACCATTGTACAGCTGTAATGAGTTTCCTTTCTGGGCCATTAGTATTATCCATTTGCTTGCCATTTTATATCCTGTCTGAGCTATAACCAGCAGTGTATAAAAGTAAAGGTCTTGGACAGCTCAAGCCAAAGCCCAAAAGGTGAACAAATACAATCACTTGATTTGAAAGAAGAGTCAAGAGCTTCATCCACCCACCCATAACACCCACCCACAAATCCATTTTCTTTTCATTAAGCGAGCAGTTGGACTTCTAAGTCACATCCTCCCTGACAGTCTAGCGGCACTGGAAGAGGCAATGAAGCAAGATGTGGTGAAGAAAATGATCAGATTTCTGAAGGTAATTTGCCAATTTTAATTTTCTGTGGCACCTGCAGAGGAATTGCTTTTGCTGCCATGCCCTTGAAATCTCTCTGTATAATGTATGAACATATATTAGTCTGCCTTGCACTACATGAGATACAAACAGCTGTAAGTGCCAAATGCACATTCTGATGGTACAGGAACTAGAATTGCTAATGATAGATGCCTCTTGTTCCTTCTTTATGGAAAATGGTCACCTTTTAAGCTAAATTATACTGAGTCAGAATATAGATTTATCCAGGCTAGGATTGTTTGTTGTTGTTTTTTTGTTTGCACAGACTAGCATGGCTGCCCCTCTAGAAATAACTCAGTATTGCCAAACGTAATTGGCAGTGGCTTTCCAAAGTCACCTGCTACCTGAGATCCTTTCAGCTGGAGATGTTGGGAACCTAAGCCCTTCTTTTTGCAAAGGATGCAAGTTTCTAATGAACTGAGGGGCTGGCCTCCTTCTGGCACAGCAGTTGGGGACCCTGAGTCCACACAGAAATGCAGCCTGCCTCTGGATTTTGCTATGTGGCAGAATAGTCTTTGTTATTAATGAAAAGCCTCAAATTCTTAAATTTCTCAGGAGCAAAAAGGCAGAAAATAGATTTCAAGGGAATTTGATCCCTTTGAGGCAGTAGGTGTTTTGAATAACTTTATGGCCCAGTGAAAATGGTCAGAATATCCATAAAAGCTGAAAGGCCCTTTTTCTATCCTATATAATGTTCAGAGAAGTCAGCCCTTTGATAGGTATATTCCCTCATCAGTCATTCACGTATGGAAGTGTTTCTTAAGAAGTGCCATTAGAATTACATATTTATTCTTGGGGGTGCCTGTGTCCCTGTTAAAGGTTACAGTTTTTTGTAGTGCTGGAGTTTGAATCTTTTTACAAGGCTTTGCTTGTGCACAGTTAGGAACTAATATATTTAAAGCAGGAAGGGGAATTATAGGTCCCCGCACTGCAATATCTGCTGAGGATATGTTTCCAGACTTCCCATGGTTACCTGAAACCATGGCTAGTAGCGAACAGTCATAGAATTGCACTGGAGAACCTAGAAAATGCCTAGAGAAGTTGCATATCTAGGCATCTGGCACAACTCTATGTCAACTACCAGCAAATGGTCATAGAGTCACTCTGGAAGACCTTCAGATCCCTGGAGAGACCACCTCCAGTGCGACTCTATGGTCATCCGGATGCCTAGTGAGACCTTCCCCCCCCCCCACAGTTATGTGAAACCATGGGGACCAATACCATATAAATGGGGGAAGGGTGCCTGGTGTAAAAACTTACGACATGATGTATTTTCGTAAATCCTTCAATAAACAACTCTCTGGCACTGTGGCCTTTTGTCTGGCCTTTTGAGTCCTGGGAAACATAACTGCGCTTTAGAGATACTTCTTGTTTTTTATCTGCAATTGTTTCTGGCTCCACTCTAGGTCGGAGAGGAGACCACATCTGGCTATGCCTTGAAAACCCTTGCTGCTTGTGTCAGAAGCAGCCGACAGGCTCAGGAGCAGATTGTAAAGTTAGATAAAAGTAAGTGCCGGATCCTTTCAGTTGAGCTCCACAAGGAGGCTCCTTAATTGTCTGATGGTTGAAGCAGAAGAGGTAAATTGTCTCTCAAGCCTTCGAGAATTCAGGCAGATTTACAGAAAAGATCCCCTTTGTGTTGTCTCAGGGAGATGAAATTCCCTTGGATTTATCTGATTCTTGTTTAACGTAATTAGGTGACTCGAAGGAAGACCTCCTTCCCTCCAAGCTTTAATTTCATGCAGCAGCACCCCCCCTTTGCTGCTGTGAATCCGTTTCTACACAGCACTAAAAACCCTGACATTAAGGTCCTTAAAAACCTAGCTCTCTAGGTTGGTTTGTGGAACAGTATCTCTAAATAAGAAAAATGGGGGAAGTTCAGCTCACAGGCCTCACGTGCCCCTCCAGGGGCTTCTATGTTTTTTGCCCCAGAATGCCCCCAAACACCTCATGGGGAGTGTGAGGGAAATTTGTGACATTTTTTGGCCTCCATTTTAGGTCCAGCAGAGGCCTTCTTTTTTTCCCAACAGGAAGCAATCCAGGGCATTTGTGGGCAAAACATTTTTCAATTTTTTTTTAAGGCAGGATGTGGAAAGGAGCATCTTTCTAAGCTTCCCTGGGGTAGGGAGGGCATTGAGGCTCCCTAATCCCCAACAGTTGCCTGCCCCTACTGTAGATGCTTGTTGAACAGCAGTGAAGAAATGGATGTCACTGCTTTCTTGTTGAAAGTTTAATCTGCATTTTTTCAGGGCTTTCCATTCAGAGAACCAAAACAACCCAGCTACTTTTTCTGTCTTAGCTTTCTCAACAGCCATTGTGGTGTTTGGCATTATAAGGAGATGGAGATTCCTTCACTCTTTCGCTTGAAACGTTTGACACAGTATCTCTTTGGCCTCCCCCCTCCCCACACTTTGTCTCCCCAGAATGTGTTACATTACTGAAACTCCTGCGCTCACAGAATGAAGTGGTGGCAGGAAATGCTGCCTTCTGCCTTGGGAAATGCCTTGA
Source organism: Gambelia wislizenii (assembly GCA_030847615.1). Classification (NCBI taxonomy): domain Eukaryota; kingdom Metazoa; phylum Chordata; class Lepidosauria; order Squamata; family Crotaphytidae; genus Gambelia; species Gambelia wislizenii. The sequence goes on from JAUMIR010000007.1 coordinate 41,967,466, forward strand.
GGTTCCTGGCACAGCCACAAATTTGCTAGACACAAATGTTGTGAAAATTCTGTTGAAAGTCGCTGGAGGTGATGCCCGGAAGACTTCAGTGCAGGAGAATGCTGCTATTGCTTTAGGGAAGCTCTGCACAGCAGATGCCAGGCAGGTATCCTCGGAAGGATTGCACACAGTCACAATGGAGGGAACTGTTGAGTGGAGCATGACGTTTGTGGCAAGAGAGGAAGAGGGGATTGAGTATTCTGACACATTGCAGGCCAATGATGAGGTCATAGTTCTTTACCTCCTGGAGATCCTTTTGAAATATCAGATATACTAGGAGATGCTCAGACATGAGTAAACATCGCTTGGCTTTTAAACCAGGGTGGCATTCTCTGGAGAGGTCACTTCCTGGAAGCTTCCACCACCACCTCAAATCTTCCTCCAGGGGTACCTTCAAAATTCCCAAGGCTTGGCTTGCAAAAGAGGAGTTGGTTAGTACACCGAAGCCAAATGACTGCAGGGCTGTCTCTGATTCACCTGCCCAAGGCCTCTTGGGTAGAGTGGCTAACCTCTGTAGCTACTTAGCTTGAAAGTAAGTTCTGTTGGACCCAGTAAAATTAACGTCTGAGGAAACACTCATAAGACTTGGGCTGGAAGGCTGTTCCGCTGGGATCAAACTGATGTTGGGGACCAGTGGTAAGAGTATTTGATGGATTCTATATCTGTGTGAGGAAGCCATGGATGTCCAAAGGGACACCCTCTTTCTTCTTTATCAGATTCCCTGGATCCCTTTCTTGCTTGTAAAGGGGCTTGCTCCAGGAACCAGCCCTGGAATCACATATAAACATAAATGGAAATCATCCATGTTTTGCTTAAACCCATTTGGTATCCTTTGTCTAAGACTCACCCTTCTTCACTTGGAAGGAGCATTCTGTTTGAATTTACCCCGATCACAGCCACCCTGCCAAGCTAGGACTGTGTTAGCGAGGGAAAGGTGCCCAGTTCCTATTTCTGATTGCAATGTTTTTTTGAATCTGGGCAGATTTTGCTTTAGAAAAATTTGGGAGCGGGAAGCTGTTTTGATGTGTGTATGATTTATACAAGAGGAAAGCTACGCAATGATCTGCAATAGAAGTGGGACTATATGGCACTGCAATAGAACTAGGTTTCAAGAACATCGAAGTAGGCTTTCATGGGATATTGTGATCAGTTGCCAGGGGAGATGGAAACTCTTCTCCTTGGGCTTTTTGAATCTGATGAAACTTGCCCACCCCGGCCCCTGTTATATGCCTGCATTGGTTTTTATTCTTCCTTTGAGCACAGTGAGTAAGAGCTCTTCTGTTTTGTTTGTTAGGCAGTCTATTGACTATTGCATACAGGTTTCTTATGAACCTGTGTCTCACATCTCTGCTAAGCGAGCAATATCGCAGTAATTACCACTTCATCCTGTTCTTTTTGCTGCTATGTTTACAGGCATGCCAGTCGGTTGCGGGAGCTGAATGGAATGGCAGTCCTCAACACTGCCATGAAATATGTGCAGCAGTGATTTTAACGACTTCTTGAGTGTGGACAGCGCCTACCATATCTCCGATCAGAGCTGCACTTCCTTTCTTTAGAAATAATAATAAAGATGATTCATAGAGTAAGAAGGGGTGGCTATTTGGTGTCTCATAAAGTATTATAAAAAATATGGTTTGTAAATAGCCTGGGGAAGTACTTGGGCTGAAGAAGGAGCAAGCTTGTTTTATGCTACTCCAGAGATGAGGACATGGAACATTGGATTGAAACTGTAAAAAAGATATTCCACCTAAACATTAGGACAAATTTCCTGACGGTGAGTGTTGTTTGATGGGGGAAATATGCTGCCTTAGTGTGTGGTGGAGCCTTCTTCTTTGGAGATTTTTAAACAGAGGCTGGATGGCCATCTGTTGGGGGTGCCTTGATGGTACTCCTGCAGGGCCAAATGGGGTTGGACTGGATTGCCCTAGTGGTCTCTTCCAGCTCTATGATTCTATGAATTAGCTCTGTTCTGTTTCTAAATAGGAACAGTTTTTTCCACAAGCAAACTCCTTGGGATGATAGGGCCTGCCACTTTTCACAAGGATGCTGAAATAACTTCTGGATGTGATATTGCAGAAGACTGCCCAAAATTTGAGATCTACAGCAGAAGTCTAGTTTCATGTCCCAACACATCACAAGGCAAGGTTGGTATGCACACCTGACAAGGCTTTCTCTGTAGTAGCACCCAGCTGTGGAACCTCCTGCCAAGGGGCGTTAAGTTGGCACCATTTGTTTTGAGCTTCCAGGGGGCAGCTAAAACAGTGTCATTCCACGTGGTCTATGTTTTTGAAACTGCTTTGTCTGTTTTTTTTTTAAAAAAAAAGATTTAAGGACTATTTTTATTTTGTTTTTAACTGTTCTTAAAGAGTACTTTAATTTGTCTTATCAGTTTTAATTTCTGTATTACTTTGAATGCTTTTACCTGTTGTGCATCACCTGGGGGGCCTTGGTGGTCTGGGAAGTGATATATAAATACTTTAAATAAGAAACCTATACAGTATCAAGCAGACAAGGGATGCTATCCTACATCCAGTAGGTGGATTGTAGCACTCTGCCCACAGATCCTGGGCGAGTCAGTTGCTGTTGCTTCTGTTCTGTCTAGTGAGGAGCGGAGGGAAAGGAGAGGAAGTGATTCAGACAATGAAGAAACGGCTGCTTTCAACTTGGAAAGGGAAGAAACAAGGGTGCGCATAAATGGGTGCACACCCTTCTTTCCCTTCCCCTTGGAGCCCAGGACAGCTGCATCTTCATCATCTGAAATGCCTCTCCCCTTCCATACCAGTAAGCAGCAGGACTCCCGCCTGGGGCTTTGCAACTGTGGCACTTGAGGGGAGAGCTATAGAATAGCTCCGTGTGCCTGTCCTAAAAGACACACAAACACACGTAAGTCACATTTACATGCACATGTGTCACTAACAGACTGCTGCTCAAGATGATCTTCAAGTCATACAGTAAATGAATACAGTCTTCTAGTATCTGGGTGTACATATATGGATTCATTATATATACACATCCATATACACAGCAGGAAAGCGTAAATGCACCCTGGTTCCAAATTCATGTATGTAGCTTTGTTGTGGGACTCAAGTCGTTTCTTACTTATGACAACCCTAAGGCAAACCCTTCACTAGGTTTCCTCGACAAGTTTTGTGCAGAAGGCCTTTGCCTTCCTCTGAGGCTAAGAGAGTGTGACCTGCCCAAGGTCACCCAGTGACTGTGGCCAAGCGGGGATTTGAACCCTGGTTTCCCAAAGTCCTAGTCCAACACTCAAACCACAACTAGCTCTTTGTAGCTTCACTGTCTCTTTATTGTCTAAGCAGGTTGCAGTAATACAGCCCAAATGGGGAGATACCTTATGTGGGTGTCAAAAGAAAATGAAAGCCAAGAGAAAACTGACTGAGTTTCAGATACACTCTTCCCTTCTCCTTCCTTGACATTTTTAGATGGCCATTATGCCAAGAGTAGCAGATGTAAAATTATATGTCATTATCATCTCCTCTTAGGAACAGCTGAGGAGTGAATTAATCTTCCCTACTCCCGGGGAAGGCACTCTTTGGCTCGTGTGGAGGCTTTCTTCTCTTGCTCCTCCAAGCCAAGTACAATGACTGCCTTCAGAGAGCCACTGTTCAACCTGCCTACACAATTTCAGGGTTGTCATTCTTTTCAGGGAGTGGGCCCTGATGTGTATCTCTGTTATTGCCCTCAGTGTACTGCTTCTGTGAATAATCACTTTGTGTTTTTGGGATACCTTCTCAGATTTCAACTTTTTCCATTCCAGAATGAATACACCTTACGGTTGCATAAATGCCCTTTATCGTTCTTGGTCCAAATCATAATACTGAGTCAGTTTCCCCCTAACCAGACTTTCTTCAGGGGAGAGCAAACAAGCTAGTTGGCTAGTAATGCCAACTGCTTAATCTCTCCTCTAGCATATGTATCAGGAGGAGTAACTGGTTGGCATTGCTAGCTTACCTTGCCATTGAGGAGGTGGAGTGAGTGTCTCCTGAAGAAAGAATGTTATGTCTCAAAACAAGCTGAGCTTTAACATGTTATTCTCAGTTTGCCATTAAGGTCCTTTTCATTCCGGACATAGACTGTTCCTCGATCTGCTTGGCTTCAGACAGCAAAGCTGATGTACCATGTGCTTTACGTTCAGACCATGCTGTATCTCTCTAGGAAGACTGTTTATACTTATATAAGAGCAGAGCTAATGTCCTGATTTTACTTACCATTGCATGTATTGGTCCTGCAGATGTGGCCCATTCTTTATGCAATACAGGTACTTTTCCACATTGGCAAAGCTGAGTGCTGCACCCCCCTGTCCATCTCAAGTGATGGGTCCAAAGTGTGGTTCTTGCACTGTCCCATCAAATTGTGAAGTGGTACCTCTCCCCCCGCACCCCAGTCACTGGAAAACAAACTGTTTGCTCACTGAATTATTCAATCAAAGTACACATTGAAACAGTTTTAAGTGCTGCTTGGACAGTCTTCTTTGCATTTACTGATCATGACAGTTCACTTGCATTGTGCCATGAGATTATGTTTAGCTACAGTGAATCAGAAGTATATACATTCAGGCTACCACCCAGCTTGAGAGACTTCTACTGATGCCCACTTTGATTTCTTTTCTAGAGCTACAGAAAGCCAGCCTGACTTAAAGGGAAGGGCCTTTGACACTGGAGGATCAGACTTAGCTACAGGAACCACTTCCCAACTTCTTATTAGGCAGTTGCCGATTCTAAATGCAGAACTTAATTCATCAAGGAGCTGGTAAGAGTTTCCAGCCTCCTTTTAGATCTGTGAAGAAGTATTTAATGAGCTTAAGGTTAAGGGAGGTCTCTCAGAATTCAGCTGTAAAAGGTGGTGTTTTTTCCCCACTGCCATGATTCAAAGTTGACATAAGAACATGGAAAAGGATGAAGAGCCTCTAGCAGTGAGTCCGTCTGAGCCCCAACATTAGCCTTATTACAAGTTTTACAGCTTTTGCTTCTGAGAGTTCAAGGAGCCGTGATTCACACTGATACCATTTGTTTGGAGTAGGAACAGAAATCGTTTGGCCTGGCAGTACTTTTGGGGGGACCAAGAGATGAAGAACCTTCCCTTCTTCCCCTTCCCCCCCCCCACATTGTTATTGTGTGCATTCAATTGACTTCTGACTTATTGTAACCCTAAGGTGAACCTATCACAGGCCTTTTGTTGTTTAAAAGAGCAAATTATGGCAAAAATGTTTTGGGGGGGAGATGATTTGAGGGCCATGGGCAATGGAGACTCGAAGCTCTCATGTCAATTAATCTATGCCAGGTTTGGGTTAGCTTTAAAAGACCTCTCCAAGGTTCTGCATCTGTTTTGGGAGAGGGTCCAGTACCTCTAAGGGTTCCCTTAAACCCTGGATTAAAACCTGGAGCAGATTAACCACACCACTAGGATGAGAGCCACCCGCCACCCCAGGCCGTGGAAGCTGCAGTATGCCCACCCCATGTTTAGCTTGTACTTAAATCCAACACTGGTCTTTTCCATGCTCCACTTGCTATCTTTTTCAATCAGGTTGGGCAACTGTGGCTCTCCAGGTGATTTTGGTGTCCTTGTTTTGAATGTGAAAATACTTAGGGAATGAATGTAAACCCAATTTTGTGCAAAGCAAGCCCTTCCCCTTTTAGCTGTGTCTCCTCCCTTGTCTCATCACAGATTCCCCTAGTGGTTTATGTACAAAATCTTTGGTCACATCAACAGGAAAATAGGATCAAATGAGACATTAAGGTATTTCCCCCCCCCTCACATTCATAGAATCATAGAATTGCAGAGTTGGAAGAGACCCCAAGGGCCATCCAGTCCAACCCCCTGCCATGCAGGAAATCACAATCAAAGCATCCCCGACAGATGGCCATCCAGCCTCTGTTTAAAGACCTCCAAGGAAGGAGACCCCACCACGCTCCGAGGGAGTGTCTTCCACTGCCGAACAGCTCTTACTGTCAAAAAGTTCCTCCTCATGTTGAGGTGGAATCTCTGTTCCTGGAGCTTGCATCCATTGCTCCATGTTCCAATCTCTGGAGCAGCAGAAAACAAGCTTGCTCCATCCTCAACGTGACACCCCTTCAAATACTTAAACAGGGCTATCATATCACCTCTTAACCATCTTTTTTCCAGGCTAAACATACCCAGCTCCCTAAGTCTCTCCTCATAAGTCATGGTTTCCAGACCTTTCACCATTTTAGTCGCCCTCCTCTGGACACGCTCCAATTTGTCAATATCCTTTTTGAATTGTGGTGCCCAGAACTGGACACAGTATTCTAGGTGAGGTCTGACCAAGGCAGAATAGAGTGGCACTATTACTTCCCTTGATCTAGACAGTATACTTCTATTGATGCAGCCCAAAATCGCATTGGCCTTTTTAGCTGCGTGGGTTTAAAATAAATAAATAAATAAATAAATAAATAAATATTAATTCCAACAGCTTGGGGAGACTAGCACTTAATGAATCTGAGTGGCTATGAAGTACAAAGAGTCAACATAATAATTTTTTTAACCCTTGGTGTTGCCTTGAAATAATAATTTAAAAAAGCCTTTCTCTGGACTGTTAGTCTTTGCACTGGGAGAAAAATCCTCCCTTGGCATCAAAAGAGGATTTATTCCCAATGCAAATATTAACTTCGGAAGAGGGGTTTTGCTTAGGACCACAGCAGGAGAGCTAATGGTTAAGATCCTTCTCCATGATGGATGGAAGATGCTACTAATCCTTTTAATTATCAGTCTCTTCCTGTCCCCCCATCAACTCCCCAGCTGTCATAATCGGCATTTTTAAAAACACATTCCAAACCATTGCATGCAAGCTGCAAAGATGCATTTAATGCCACATCTAGTTGACCCTTTGTGGTCCATCAGTTTCACTGGGACTAGATAAAAGTCTCTCTGGCATCAGAACTTCACTCTGTGTGTGTTCTGGTACCCACAATTGGTTTCTCAAAAGGGACATTTTGCACATGTCGTGTTACACATCACCAGGAAGCCGGCACAGTGCGATATCTCTGTTCTCTTAGCAGCTTAAGACTATTAGACATGTTCTAGTTAACCCTGAGTATTAACCACACTCATAATTTGTGGAGTTCTATGGCTTGATCAGCCATGTTTGCTTCATCCTCCATAAGGCGAAAACACTTTGAAAGACTTCTTTGTCCATATCCCAGTTTAAGGCCTCAGCATGTCCTAATCCTACTCTGACCCTTTCCTGTCAATCAGAGTGGTGTGACAGTATGAGAGAAGGGTAGCATGTGGCACTTGGGACCCCCCAATTCCCCCAATTGTAAATTTAGGGTGATTTGGGGGTGATTTTCTGCCCCAAACCTGACCAAAATCTCCCAGATCTGTCTAGAAAATGCAGTGGTTTGCTCCTCCTAACTCTCCAAACCCTCTCAAATTTTCCCCCCAAATCACCAAAATATCGTTACCAAAATGGCATCGGGAAATGATATTGCATCACTTTGGTCATCCAAAATGCACTCGTACAGCCTGCCAGGTGGGTGCTGGAAGGAAATATGTCTGCCTAATCCTAGATCAAATACCATTGGCAAAATATGGCATTGTTGGCTGCAACAGATAAGGAACAAAAGGAGGCTACCACCAAAACCTGATTTTAAGAATAACATTTTGTCACTCATTCCCCCCCCCAAATGAACTTGATGTCTAGTGAACCTCTATTAAAGTCTCTTTATCAAAGGGCCCCGTACTTAAGAATAAATTCATGTATTTGCCAAGTGGTCATGAAGTCAGGGAAAGTGGAAAGAAGGACTTGGGCTATAATTTTGGAAATAAAATTGTTGGGTTTACACAGCATTTTAAAAGGAACCAGAAAAGACATCACTCAAAAGATAATGCCTGAAGCAAAATCATAATAATTTAGCTTCTGATGTTGCCTGAACCATGATGGTTGTCCAGCTGGGTCAACAGAGATGTTGTTGTTTTGTGCCTTCAAGTCAACTCTGATTTATTGCAACCCCACCTGTAAGGTTTTCTTAGCAAGATTTGTTGGGTGTGTGTGCTCCATTGCCTTCCTCTTGACAGGAGAGAGTGTAACTTTCTCAAAGTCACCCTATAGGTTTCCAGGACTGATCAGGGATCCAAACCCTGGTCCCTCACAGTCCTAGTCCAACACTAAAACCACTACAGTAGGACCCACCTATCCCCTGATTCATTATCCACTAATTCAGTTATCCATGGGACACAAAACAGCACACTTACCATAGAGTCTTCCTAGAAAATGTGTCCTCTCTAGCTATTTTCTAGGTCCTCCAAGGCAACTCTATGGTATTTTAAACTGGAAGTCCCATTATTTTCAATGGTGTTCACTATTATTCATGGTTTTTGGTATCCATGGGGCCCCCAGAACCAATCCTCAGCGGATACGGGGGTCCTACTATATGCCACACTGCTGCTTAGTAGCAAGGTTTATTCAGAGGAGGTTTGGCATCATCACATTCCTCTAAGGCTGAGAGGGTGTGACCTGTCCCAAGGTCACCCACTGGCTTTCCATGGCTGAGCAGGGATTTGAACCCTAGTCTCCCAGAATCGTAGTTCAATAGTAGTAGTAGTCAAACCACTACTATACTGGCACACACACAAAAATGACTGAGCACAGATATCTCAGACAATGAGGGGGGAAATCAATCAACCTTGAGTCCCACTGGTGGGAGAAAAGTGGGATGTAAGTGAATAAAATAATAAAAATAGAATAATCATTAGAATTTGTGAATGTGTGAATTTTGCACAGAATTATTTTATTTATTTAAGTCCTGAATTTCGAAGATTCTTGTAAGTCCAGGATTCTCCTTGCTGGGGTTTCCTAGATCTCGAAAAACCCATTTTTCAGCCATTTTTGTGGAATAGTTTCAAACATTCTTTCCTTCTCTGATCCTCACCAGCATGGCCTCTTTGCACCTCCAAGGTTAGTAAGTATTCGTTCAAAAGCACTTCAGCAGATGGTGGTTCGTGCTCATTTGAAAGGTTGTGCTTGGAAACCTGAAACAGCCTGCCCACATCCCCAGATTTCATTCTGGACCTGTCTTAATCCAGCTGTAGCCTGTCGGCAGAGGAGACAGCTTCAAATCCCTGCCAGCTGAGGATTATTTAAGATCGTATTAGTACAACATGTGTCGAAGGTGATCAAGCGTTACTCTTCAATTTCAGGTTTCTGCCTGAAGCGGTGTTATTTTGAAAAGTCTAGGCCACCTCTGAGCTGAAGCTAATATTTTACTCACATTTCAAATTAACCCACTTTAGGGGGATGCTTTTCCGAACCATTTCGGGGAATTAAAAATTTGGCAAAAAATGTGAGCTTCATGTAATTTTTTTTACCCCATCTGGCAGTATGGAAAGACAGGTACATTGATTGGAGGCCAAAGGGACACACATTGAACATTTCGAAATAATGGTTCTAGTGAGGCAGCCAAAACTTGCTTTAGTCTTCTGGCAGCTGAAATTCAAAACACCTAGAGGGCTAAAGTTTGAGAACTACTGCTCTATAGGATGAAGTGCCTCTGCATCTTCTTCATGATCTGCAGGTGCCGTCTGGGATGGTCCAGGCTCTGCTTCTACCACTCCCATGACAGAACTATCCTTAAACTAAACTTGTTATCTCCATACACACTCATTTTGCATTTCTTTTGCATTTCTATGGTTATTCAACAGCCTGCTGATAAGGTCTGTTCCTAGGCACCAGTTCATTCCATGCATCCAAGGAAGTAGACCAAGTCTACAAAAGCTTATGCTACAACTTCTTTCTTGCAGTTAGTCTCAAAGGTGCTACAAGATCCCCTTGCTTACTGATATTTCAGACTGACATGGCTATGTCTTTGGACAGGAGTGTGTGGGGTGAGGGTGGGGTGGAGGAGAACAGAAATTCACCAACTAGCCAAAATCCTATAAGATAAACACTGAATAGCCTAAATCTCCTCACGCAGTTATGGACTGATTGTACTATGCTTCTGTTTTTAGTTACAGTATGCCTTAATGTTTTTAACTCATATATTGGTTTTAATGTTTGTCAACTAGCTTCAGTCCCAGTTTTGGGGGAAATGCAAGGTACAAATAATTAATCAACAACAACCAATTGAAATGGGGGTGGGTGGGTATGTCTAGACAAGGTTTTTATTGTCCCATTTAGAGACTTTGACCTCCACCAATGTCTCAGCCAGCCAACTCTGTGTAATCCAAGCCAACGTGAATCTCAAAGTGAGGGAGAGCAAAAATTGCAGACAGGTCTGGTTTGTATGACTGCCTCCACTTCTCCCCTCCTCATTTTTTTCCTAAGCCAGTATCTTCCAATTGGTGGATCTTTTCCCTTCTCTCTCCCTCCCTCTCTCTCTTTGGACCATGGTGAAATGGGCTGCCCTCAGGCCTTAAAAACTCTCATCAGGTATGTAATGCCCTATTTCTCACTTGCGAAGCAAGATCTGCCAATGCTGCTGATAAGGACACTGGAGAATCCTCCATCACCTTCATGAGCAGAGGAATACCCATGCTCCTGCACTGAAAAGCAAGATGGAGGACAGCCTCCCTACATCCTTGCTGCTAGTAGCCGGGCTACTAAGACTAGCTGGTGAGTGAAGTTCTGTCCTATGTTTGTCTGCTTGGTTTTCTCCTTTCTGTGTGATGCATTTAGCAAAGAAGGAAAGATTCAGATTGGGAACAAAGTTTTTGAACTGGAAATGTTACTTTTGTGAATGAAAGTTCCCAGGATCCTTCAGTCAGCTTGACCACTGGAGTTGAAATTCTGGGAGATGTAGTCTTAAAAAAAAGGATTCCCCCCCAAACTCAACTTCCTTCTTGTTTCTCAGTAGTCCTGTTTTGACATTCCTATTACTTAGCACCTGATTCTGCGTTTTTAATGACTTTGTATGCCTTATTTTACTGGGCATTCATTTGGTTCCCCATCTGCAATTAACAGCTGCAGACTTATTTTCTAAATCCGAAAGGGAAGCTGTGCCCCCATGGCTTGAACTCTTGATCCTCAGTTATGCTTTCAGCCAAGGTTTTATGGCTCTGGAGATGAGGTGGCTTGCCAGTCTGCTGATTTTGGAGGCTGGTGCCTGACCTCTGTTCAAGTCCTTTGCATAATACACAGATTCTGCTGGCCTCTCTTAACAGCGTCCACCTGGATTCATGGAAGCTCATAAGCAAAGCCTTGGCAAAATATATTGAAGGGACTTTTCCTCCCCACACCATTTATGGCCTTCTACAGCAGTGGTTCTCAACCTGTGGGTCCCCAGATGTTGTTGGACTACAGTTCCCAGGAGCCCTTGGAGGTCTCACCTTGACAGCCAGGTGGTCCTCCCAGTCATTAGTGAGGTTGTAGGATGGAACTCATAGCCTCACTAATGACTGGAAAGACCACCTGGCTGTCAAGGTGAGACCTCCGAGGGCTCCTGGGAACTGTAGTCCAACAACATCTGGGGACCCACAGGTTGAGAACCACTGTTCTACAGGGCCTGGGATGAAGATAATGGTTCAGATCCTTTGAGGAAGTCCCAGTTAGAGTAGATTCAGTGGTTGAAAAGTGATATTTGGGTAAACTCAATTAGTCCTGCTAGGCTTCTTAATGACTTACACTATCTGTAATCACCAACTACTCCCGAGTAAATACTTTCTCGGGCTCTGTGCAAGGAGGTATCTAGTACCTTCTTACACAATGTTTTTCCCCCAGCTGTGTGACAGTACCTAGGCAGTGCTGAGGTGCATCTCTGCCCCTAACCAAAATCATTCCAACCAAAATTACACTCTGCCAGCATCCCGCATATTATTCCTTCTCCTCTTCACATTATATATACCCTGGCTTTCCCCCAAAACAGCTTAAAAATTAAAAGAAATACAATACAGTTAAAACATATACTAAGGTTAACATGGGATTAAAATGTCAATAGTATTAAAAGCAATTTAAAGCACACGACTAAAAATAATAAGAAGCATCTTGGAAGCATGCATTAAAAATAGTACAGTAATAGGAACTTGTTTTTGTTTTTGTGTCCCTTCAAGTTGTTTCTGAGTTATGGCGACCCTAAGGTGACCTACCATGGGGTCTTCTTGGTCCAATTTATTCAAGAGAGGTTTGCTCTTGCCTTCGTCTGAGTCTAAGAGAGTGTGACATGTCCAAACTCGTCCAGTGGGTTTCCATGGCTGAGCAGGGATTCGAACCCCGATCTCCCAGTCCAACACTCAAACCACTATCCCACGGTGGCTCTCTAATAGGAACTTAGCCTATATCTAGTTCTCATCAGTAAGAGCAGGTGGTACTGTATTTATTTTTCATGTTCATCTTTATTTTATTATCCTTTTAAATCAGCCACTAGTCCAGGTTCCCTGGGTGCTGCAGAGTCTGTTAAAAATATAAAACATGTCAATTATACATTCAAACAGTGACTGATGACTGTATGCATGGTTGACTTCGGACCTCACGGATGACACAAAGCAGCCCTAAACCAACTTTATGTGCCCATTTAAACCAGATTTAAAACCACTTTGGGTCTCCCCAGCAGAGCAATCTGATCAATGCTCTGAACAAGTGCATTCCTGTATATGATGATTTACCAACACAGCAGTACTGTCAAGATCAGTTTTCTGAGAGTGAACCTATTCCTTGATCGTATGTTACTGCTGTGAAAAAAATTTACTGGAATGGCAGTGACGATGATCAGGGCATGATCTAATGGAGTTTTTGATTAACAGGCTTTGATTGGGCACCACTGACTTACGTACATAAGAATTAGATAAATTAATGGGAGACAGATCCTTTGGTGGGTAATTGGCATATATGCATGGTCTAGCACTGTCTGATTATTAAAGGTTCTGTTTTGTTCCAATTTTTGCCACAAGTCCAGAGGTGAGCAACCTGTGCTCTTCCAGATGTCATTGGATTGCACCTCCCATCAGCCCTAGCCAGCATTGGCTAATGGCAAAGGATTGTGGGAGCTGCAGTCCATTGAGATCTGAAGGGCCACTAATGGCCCAACCGTGCTATACTGGAGGGTATACTTCTCAGAAAGCCATGTGGAGCTGGAGGAACATGGTATCCGGGGTAAGACCCTAGAAGCTAGGCGCCCTTTGAAAGGTGAACTTGTGAATTGCAAGTAAACACAACTATAGCTAAATGTGTGTCACATCTGGCAATCACAGCATTCAGTCTGTAGTCAAGAAGTCCAGGCAAAGGACACAAAAATAACAGTGGGTGCATCTACACTGTAGAAATAATGCAGTTTGACACCACTTTAACTGCTATGGCTTCATCCTACAGAATCCTGGAATATGTAGTTTTGTGAGACACCAGCACTCTTTGGCAGAGAAAGCTCAAAAACCTTGTAAAACTAAAAATCCCAGGATTCCATAAGAGGGAGCTAAAGCACTTAAAGTGGTGTCAAACTGCATTATTTCTACAGTGTAGATGTACCCACTGACACTGGCATGTTTTGGTTGAGTCTATTGCCTTGATGCTTGGCTTGTGACCATCACAGAAGCATCTAGTTGGCCATGGCTGAACAATTCTGGGATGTGCATTAAAAGTAACTGTTCCAAGCTCTGAACCATGGTAAGAAGCCTGATACTGGATTGGAGATGAACCTTTGGAGGAACCAAAAGGGACAGGCAAGAGGACCAATGGATGGTGAACACAGCAAAGAGGAGAGTTCTAGGTGTGAGTGATTTTCAGCGCCTCACTCTCTGCAGTGCTAGAAATGGGGAAATTGAAGGAAAACTGCATTAGGAGTAGCATTCTTATTTGGAAGGGCAATGCTCTCATTTTGTCCTGCCCTGTAGATACATCCCTGGGGAAGGAGGGAAGGAATCTCCCATTGCTGCAGCATCTAAAAAAGATGCAGAGATGTGGCATGATGACCACCAAAGAAGGGCAACTAAAATGGGGGGAGGTCTGGAAGCCATGCCCTATGAGGAGCGGCTTAGGGAGCTGGGTATGTTTAGCCCGGAGAAGAGACGGTGAAGACATGAGAACCATGTTTCAATACTGAAGGGATGTCATACTGAGGATGGAGCAAGCTTGTTTTCTGCTGCTCCAGAGACCAGGACAAGGAGCAATGGGTTCAAACTCCAGGAAAAGAGATTCCACCTAAACATTAGGAAGAACTTCCTGATGGTAAGAGCTGTTCCACAGTGGAATGTGCTGCTGCCTTGGAGTGTGGTGGAATCTCCTTCTTTGGAGATTTTTAAATGGTGGTTGGATGTCCATCTGTTGGGAATGTTTTGATTGGGTATTCCTGGAGGGCAGGGGTTTGGACTAGATGGCCCTTGTAGACTCTTCCAACTCTATGATTCTATGACCTTGCTCTGCTTCCTTGTGTGTAGAGAAATGCAGCAGGATAGGAAGCAATCAGCCCCTCTGCCCAGTCTCCTCCCTCTCCTGCCCCCCACACCCAACCATTTAAACAAATACTAGCAGCAAAAGACCTCCCCCCATCCACAGGCTTGACAGTTGCCAGAAGAAGGTTTGGGAAGAAGCACTAGTGAACATTTCTTTGCATCCCATCCAAAAGAAGACGTAAGGGCATGTAACCCATCTGTTAGGCACACGAATATCACCAACAAGATTCCAGCCATTGTCCTTCGCACAGAGTGCTCTGTTTTCTGTTTTTAAAAAATGGTTTTTGCACATGGTTTTGCTCAAGGGTGCCTCCCCCCCTCCCAACATAAATAAATTAAAAGCAAAACGTGAAGTTGATCCCCCATATTAAAACACAATAAAACACATTAGCTTTACATGTTATTCTTCATGTGTTCTCTCCAAACTGGAAAAGTGAAATGCAAATATTACACTGACCCTTTCCTGTTCTTGTCAACTCTGGTGTGGTATCGGAGTTTGCCTGTTGGAATAGGATTCCAGGAGACTAGAGTTTGAATCCTCACTCAGCCATAGAACCCCACTGGATGACCTTGGGCAAGTCCCACTCTCTCAGCCTCAGAGGAAGGCAACAGTGGCAAAGCTCTTCATGCCAGGGAAACCTTAGGAAAGGGCCACCATTTTCAAAGACAGCATGGCATAGTGGTTTGAGTGTTGAACTAGGATTCCCAGAGACTAGGGTTCAGATCCCCACTCTGCCATGGAAACCCACTGGGTGACCTTGGGCAAGTCACACAACCTCTGTCTGAAAGGAAGACAGTAACAAACCTCTTCTGAAGAAATCTTTTGAATGAGTGTTGTGTGGTGATTTGAGTGTTGACCAAGGACTCAGGGAGACAAGGTTCAAAACCCAACAAACCCATGGAAACTCGCTGGGTGACCTTGGACAAGTCATACTCAGTAATTGAGGCAAACACCCCTGAATAAATATTGCCAAGGAAACCTTGTGGTAGGGTTGCTGTAAGACAGAGTCAGTGTGAAGGCACGCAACAAAAACAACAACATGAAGTATTGCAGAAAAACTAAGCCAAGCCATGCTGAGGTTCCTGTTCCCCTGGCTTTTACATGTCAAATGAGCTCCAGAAGAGGACCAGGCCTTGTTTTCAATCAATAATATGTTGTAAAGAGACATAGTAGTTGAATCCTTCCCAGGGCTTTTTCAGGTTCAGGTTTAAATTGCCTTCTCATGCCATTAATTGACCATTATAGATTAGTGCAAATGCATTAACCCATTGGCTTTCCCCCTCCCACTTTAGTTGCCCCCAGGAGCGAACCTTGGTCCAGTGACTCAGCTGATCAAAGCTTTCTTGAAGAAGGCCTGGTGACCACCAAGAGCCATCTCAATTCAGTAAGAGATTACACAGGAGAAACTCACTTGCATGACGGCAAAGGAACAGAGGCTCAAAGCACCTCAGAAGACGTAAGTCAGGTGCTTACAATGCTGGCTGGAGAGACTGAGAACCCTGAGCTCTCCTTCACAGATGGAGCCCTTTTAGGACACCAAACTGATGCTCTGGTCACAAGTAGGCCACTGATTACCACTGGTATCTCAGCATCCAAATCCATCGGCCCCCGGCAAAAACATCTGACCACATTTCTCTCTAGTGAAGAAAGGCTGGGCAATGCTACAGCACAGGGACTCAGCCAGAGTGAGGAGCCCTCCACCTCTACTCCAGGTAAGGCAGAAGGGATAGATCCACTTGCAACCACACCCTTTGACTCAGAATCCTTGGAGAGTGTTGGGCAAAGGATGGCATTATCAACCATCCCCTCTCTAGTGACAACAACTTCTAGGAGTATCCATTCTCTTGCTTTGGGCAACACTAGAACTGAACCAGAAAGGCATTTTATTGAAACCATACCAACTGCTGGAAAAGAAGGGATGGGGAAATTAGTAACAGCTATTCCTGAAACTAGCCAACAGTTACAAGTTACAAGTCAACAAACCAAGCTGGATAGCACAACTTCAGATGCCACCAGAAATCCAGGTACCCTGACGGTGGAACAGAATGCATCTGTTAAGAGTAGCTCCATGCATATAGTTCAGGAGCAGCTTTTTGAGAAAGATGCTACAGCTATTCCCAGGACAAAGGTGGAGCAGCATTATTCCTCCTTGGCTTTCTCTCCACATGGAGAGATGGCAGGACATGAAGCCACGGAGCTGAGAATGACTGAAAAGCCTACACCTTTGACTCCTGCACAAAGCAATGCACACCCTCCCCTACTTTTGTCAACTCATGAAACCCTCTCTTTAGCATCTTTGCAGCAATCTTCCAAAGCAGAGGACATCAGCCAAAGCTTTCAGCCCCAAATTCTCTTTCTATCCCAGTCCCCCATTTTCAGGAAACCTGGTGTGCCCAGCAAAGCAGAGGAGCATCTTCATGAAGGGATGAGCTCTATTTTGCACCATGCAGTTGACCACCAGACAACCACTCAGACATCTTTTTTCAAGCTGTCCCAAACGGCTGTAAGAGGACCATCTCCTCTAGCCAATCTGCAAGACACTGTCACTGAGGATCAGCCAAATGCATCTCTCCCGGCCCATTCTATGCCTCAGCCACCAAACATTCCTCCCTCAGTATATGGCAAGCCACGAATAAGCATAACCAACACTTTTTCACTAGCCCACTCAACATCATCTCATGGTAGGGATACAATGTCAAGCTTGGGAGCCTCTTCCCATGTCACCCCACCACCAGCAGCCATGTCTGTACCTGCTAGACATAGCATACAAGGGATATCTGAGTTCCAGCAACCCTACATGCTTTCTACTGTCCATGGAGAGCAAGCCTCCCCCAGTGCACTTGTTCCATCTGTTACTGATTCAGAGCCCTTGTCCACCTCTCCTGCGCCTGTTCCCAATCAACCACAAGCACTTGGTGTCGACGTTGCACCAGAGAGACCAGATCTGCTTCCTCCTCCTCATGCTGAACCTCAGCATGAATCAGATCTATCAGGTGTTGCTGTAGCAATCACCAAGAATTCAACACCAGACAATTTTGCCTCTCCGCATGTTGGGCTAAACACATCAACTTTGGCTCCATCAGCTCACTCCAGGACAAGACTACCAGCATTGTCAACTCTTGCAAATGGAGAACAGGGAAGAGAGTTGGGCACCCCTGTGCCATTCCAGGTCAATGGGCAAATACTCAGCAACATGGTCTCTTTTCATACTAGGCCTGCTTCTTCTCATGGGGAGCTAGGTGTGCCAGGGACACCTTCTGTTGCTGGCCTAGAGATCTCAAACCCTTCTTTCCTTGATCTCATCACAACAAAGTTCCCACCAAGCGTCTCTGTCTCTTTTTATGCTAAGACAACATCTCTGCCTGGCCAAGTCAATACCAACTCACAACCGCTGAGTATCAATCCTCCTGTTCATGATGAGCAGCAGTTAAGCACTTTGGGCATGAAGATGTCATCCCATGCCAGGTCTCAAGTGCCAGGCAGTTCTGTCTCTGTTATGGATGAGTCCCATCTTCTTGTCACATCTGCTCCTGCCCATGCCGTGACAGAGACAAATGGGACTGCAGCAGAAGGAGGGCTGCCAGTTGATGCTGAACCACACATGACAGGTACTTTGGTCTTTACGACTTCCAAAGCTCAGTCACTGGCTTCCTCTTCACCTATCCTCACGGAACACATATTGTCGGGTGCATCTGCTAACCCAGGAGTCCAACCACAGACCCAAAATGAGACTCAAATACCAAACACATCATCTTCTGCCCCATTCCAGCTCCATTCATTTGAGGTTACTCTCTTAGGCAACCTCAAGCCACAAACATCCAGCACCTCTGCTTTTGTCCACACTGAAGCCCATTTGTTAGATGAATCCACTTCTGCAGGTGCTGGAGCCCAGATACCAAGTCTATCCACAGCTGTCTCTCCTGGTTTACAACCCCAAGCTCCACCTCTTCTGCTTGTAACACCTCATACCCCTGAGGAAAAGGGTGAAGTTAAAAGCTCTCCACAAACCAGCTTTCCAACATCACAGGCTGGGATTTACAGGACATCTCTGCCAGGTCTTCCTATGTCTGTCTCCTTAAGGGAAAGTCCTCCCAGTTTTGCCAGTCCAGCCTCTTTCATCAGTCATCACAGCACAATGAGCATTCCTCTTCTGAGCTCAGCTCCCCTGGAAGAAGCTGCCACCCTCAGCACGAGGACAACGTCAACACTGTCTGTGTCTGGTGCTCAGGATCTTCCACAAAGTTTCCTTGGGCTCACCCAGCACCTCAACCACTCAGGTGACCTTGGTGGTTCAAGTCTTGACTCTCTTGTGGTGAACGGCATCCTTGGAACATCATCTTCCCTTCAGTACTTGTCCCTCTTGGTCCGGAATGCTGAAAACATGGTGTGCTTGCAGCGCATGCAAAATACTACTCCAGTTTCCAAAGAACAGAGTGCTGATGGCCATGGAGTGGCTTCTGCTCAGGAAGCTCTGCCTTCGTTGTCTTCTGCTTTTGGTTTGCCACACCTCGGTGCTTCAAGCCTGATACAGATGAGCCCATCCAGTGTAATTCTGGTTAAACCTGTGTTTGTCTTTTTGCCAGCTGAAACACCAAAAGTTCCTGCACCACCCTCTATGGAGGAGGAATGGAACCACGAAACTAGTCTCTCATTCACCCACAAGGCTGTTTGGGGCTTAGCTCCTTATGCCAGCAACCAGGAGCAAGAAAAGGACACCAGATCAACGACGCCCAGCATTCAGCATTTAATGAGAACAAAACCTTTTTCCTCTCATGTTTTTTCACTGGATAAGCAAAATATTTTGGAGCCAATCCTCAGTGCTGTACCAAAATCTACAGAAACCAATCTCATTAGGTCTGACAGCTCGACAGCTAATCCATTTCCCCAACAGCTGAGGGAAGCCAGCACCACAACAAAACATTTAGGGACCCCAGACCAGAATGATGGGATTAAGTCCTCTACTCTTGATTCCCAAACGGTGGAAGGGCATAATCTGGTTTCATTATCTGTTGGAGCTGCTGCTGATCACCACCACCACATCTCAGGTGCTTCAACTGTCATGGTGCCTGTCCTGGAAAGACCTGAATCATTATCGTCCTCAGCTGAAATGCTGAGCATTCCCTTCAAGACTTCCCCTTTTCCTTCTTTGGTTGGGCCCTCTGCCTCTCAGATGCGGGGAAGTTCCCTTGAGACATCCAGGGCTCTAGGTAACCCTCAGCTGAGCACGATGCTAATGCTTCACACTGAAGATCATCCTCATGGTTCAGTGACCCCCATTACCCCTGTAAGTAAGAACTTTGAAGAGTCCTTGAATGCATCCTTAGCTGGGAACATGAAACTGCCATTAGAGGTGGGACATCTCACTCCTACAAGTCTTACATCGCATAGCTCCTTGAGCACTGACTTGCTTGGAAAAGAGTTACTTCTGATTCCTTCAGAAGTTCAAGATGTACCCAATGAGGTGTCAAGTTCCCAGTTGCTCCCAACTGGAAAAGAGCACAAAGTGCCGGAAGCAGTGTTTGCATTTCCTGTGGTCACAGAAACTTCTTCCTATCCTACCAGCACCCTCTTCGCCAAGCTTTTCAATTTGCATCTCATCTCTCCCGAGCCCCCCATGGCAAGGGAGAACCCAAGGTCTCCACTTCCACCTTCTGACTTATTCCCAGCAGATCCTCCAGCGCAAATAACTCCATCTGGGGAGCCACTTGAGGATCTCATGAATCAGGTGCATTCTGGACTCTCTACCAACGTTTCTTCACAGGTGTCAACACATTCCTACTTTGCCAAATCTATGATGAAATACAACCCAACCACTCACCAGAGGCTCAGAATAAGGACCTCTCTTTCAAGCACTGGAGGACAGCCAGAACCAAGACTGAGCACTGGGGAAACCAATGTGAGCACAAGAGACAGTGATGCTCACCATCAAATGGAAGCAATTCACATCATGCCATCTGGCACAGAGCCTGGGCACCGCTCTGTGTGGCTGGTCACCACAGACTTCAGAGCAACCTCCATCTCACCAGATAACACTGTGGGATCTGTAGGTCTTCAAAGTTTGTTTCAGAATCTACCACCACATACTGTCCGAGCAGGAGCATCAGTTTTACCTGTTCAAGACACAACTGCTTTGCCTGTGGGTGGAAGAACATCTGTTATGGAAACATCACACAGTGATTTGGATAAGATACTGCAGCCTAGTGTGAGTGGAACAAATAAAGGAGGAATTTCCTCACCATCACCTACACAGGATCAGCTTCTTAAATACATAAAAGCGGGGACTGTAGGGACTGCAGATGCATTTCTGGTTAGATCTAGTTCTCATCTAGAGCAAGCAAGCTTAGAAGGTGAACATCTGGAAGGGCCCATATTATTTGATGACAAATGGGCACAGGGTCCTGTCTCCTCCTTGCCAACCCTCTCCTCAGTGTTTTCTACCATTCTCAATGTACCAAAATTGACCACACTGTCCTCTGGTATGGAGGGACTTGGTGGTAGAGACCTAAGACAGAAAGCCCATTTGCACAGCCTGCCACTCCACATCTCTGCCACTCCACACTCCAAGAGCTTCCCAAGTCTTCAAACCAAAGCCCAGCCAACCCCAGAAAGTTTTGAAGTGACTTACAGCATTCAGACTGATGGAGATTTCTTAGCAGATGCTGTTAGCAGCACTGGAGCAATCAGTGAATTGAGCTCATATGCATCTGGAAGGCAGGTTGCTTTCACAAGAGATCCTACAGGAGAAAGAGGTGGAGACGATGGAGAAGGAGAAGATGAAGACGAAGAAGATGATGATTCAGTTGCTGACTTGCCACCATGGGACTCTGATTCTAGCTTGTTAGACTGGAGAGCACAGCACCACCGGAGACTGATGCGCTCAGATGATGTTTTCTTAGATGGGTAACTATTAAAACAGGAATGGGAATTGTGCTGGACTCCAGATGTTGTTGGATTCTGTCTCCCAGCATTCTTCACCACTGGCTATGCTAGCTAGTGTTGCTAGGAGTTGCAGTCCTTCAGCATTTGGTGTGCCATGTGATCCATTTCTCTGCATGTGTGTGTGTGTATCCCTTTATTAACTGCCGATTTATGGCTATCCCATGAATTTCATAGGATTTGCTCAGGCAAAGAATACTCAGAAGTGGTTTTGCCACTGCCTTAATCTGAAATATAGCTCACAGTGCCTGATATTTCTCAGCAGTCCCCATTCCAAGGCCTGACTCTGCTTAGCTTCTGAGATGAGACAGGATCTGGTCCCATTGAGGCATTTAGGTGCCCAAGTATTATGTGATGGGCCTAGAAGGCAGGAGGTGATATTAGCTGGTAGTATCGATGCTGAATTCAATATAGAATGTAACATTTTAAAATTCTGAATGTGAATTAGGATTTATTTCTCCCAAATAAGCTGCCCAGACTTTCAGATCTGGAACTGTGGTCTTGCTTTGGAATTGCTCCATTTTTGGAAGCAAGTTGGGTGTTGACCAAGGAGTGGTCCTTTTAAGTGGTGGCATGCTAATTATGGCAATGCCTCCCTGGACAAGTGAGGGAGGCACCTACATTAGTGTCATTCAAGAATAATTAAAATTAGTATATACTTTCCTTTTTAAAATGGTATGTCAAATACTTAATCTTGATCTTGCTGGGATTATAATCTTTTTTGATAGAATATTCACCAATCTAGCATTTTATTCATGCTGCCTCATTTATAACTTATGATAATATAATCGGACCCCCGTATCCATGGTGGTTCAGTTCCTGGACTTCCCATGGATACTGGAAACTGTGGATAACAGCAAACCCTATTAAAATGCAGGGCTTCCTGTAAAAACATACCATAGATTTGCACTGGGGGACCTAGAAGATAGCTAGAGAGGATGCCTCTCTAGACATTTTCCAGCATGATTCTATGCTATGTGTCCCTATTTTGTGTCCCGCGGATAACTGAAACCACGGCTATTGGTTCCAAGGATATAGGGGTCTGACTGTATTGATAAGTTCTGAATATTAATAATAGTTATTAATACTTATATTTATAATAGAAATTTCCTAACACATATTAAAATCTTACTATTTATTAATGTTAAGATATTTTTACCTTACTAAAATGAGGCATGCAACAAAATTATCAACATCTCATCCTGTTCAGATTTCTAGAAAATCACCCATATTTCCAGGGTACTCTGTTATGCTTTATTTCCCATGCTCTGTATTCCACAGCTACTGGACATGTTTGTTTTGCTCTAGACTACTTTGTAGATTCATTTTTTAAAAAGAGTTTTTTAAAACATACTTTTTTCAAATCATGGGTTTTCTGGTTTGTTTCTCCATAGCTCCATCTTGGCCTTCGTCATGTCTGTACTCACCAGATGACTTTGCTCTTAGTGTGATGATGATGATTTTATCATCTATTGATTTACAATTTAGGTGTGACCCACTTAGGTGACTCAAAAGCCAACATCTAAACATGTTAATAAATAACAAACTACTAAAAAGAGAAAGCAGCCCAAAGTCTCCCCTCGCTAGCAGATGAAAATAAACTGACCCTAAATCTTATCAACCAGAGAATGATACAATCGTATTCAATTATTGGTTTCAGATTTCATACTGGGATTTTAATGCAAAAGGACATGTGCCGCATTGACTTTTGCCATTCTCTTTGGACTGATGGAATTTAAATCACAACTACCCCACCACCATCTTCTCCAGCTCCTGGTTAATTCCTGAGATGGACAGAGGAGAGCAATTTGCCCTTGGCCCCCTCTGGATTTCTCCCACCCCCTTTCCCTCCCATTTGCTTCTCTGCTACTCTCAGTGTGAGATGATTCAAGCCATGGCAAAGAATGGTGAAACTGGCTACACTTTCTCTCTCTGTGCTAACAGAGGGTGCAAATCCGATTCTAGGCTGCATCAATAGGAGTATAGTGTCTAGATCGAGGGATGTAATAGTGCCACTCTATTCTGCTTTGGTCAGACCTCACCTGGAATACTGTGTCCTGTTCTGGGCACCACAATTCAGGAGAGATATAGACAAGCTGGAATGATTCTATGTCTTGAGAAGAGTGACCAAAATGGTGGGAGGTCTGGAAGCCATGATGCCCTATGAGGACTGGCCTAGAGAGCTGGGTTTGTTTAGCCTGGAGAAGAGAAGGTAAAGAGGGGACATGATAGCCATGTTTGAATATTTGAAGGGATGTCATACTGAGGATACAACAAGCTTGTTTTCTGCTGCTCCATAGACTAGAACATGGAGCAATGGACTCAAACCACAGGAAAAGAGATTCCATCTAAACATTAGGAAGAACTTCCTGGCAGTAATTGCTGTTGGACAGGTGAATCCACTGCTGCCTGGGAGTGTGGTGGAGTCTCCTTCTTTGGAGGTTTTTAAACAGAGTCTAGATAGCCATCTGTCAGGAATGCTTTGATTGTGTCTTCCTGCAGAATAGGAGGTTGGACTAGATGGCCCTTGTGGTCCCTTCCAACTCTATGATTCTATGTTGATTCAATAGGTGCTTGGCTCCAAGTGAAAAGTTTTTGCTCTTGGATGTCATTGTCACCCTGTTCCTTCCTGGCTTGTCACAAAGGCCTGGATCCAAACCATGCCTATGAAGCTTTGGGGGTCTTTAGTGCACAGCCAGAGGGTCAATGCAATTCTGACTCTGTCTTTATGTCTATTCATGGTCCTGAGGTCCTTGAGATGATCTTGGTGGGTGTGAAACAGGGACTGTTTTGGGTGCATCTGTTCTCCCAATACTCTCCTGAACACATCCTGATCTCATCTGCTTTTGGATGCTAAGCAGAGTAAGGCCTGGTTAGTCCTTGATGGAAGACCACCACAAGGGATGTCCAAGTTGGGCTAGGGGAGGACTCTAATCTGAAAAACCAGAGAGAAGCTGCTGCTAGTCAGAGCTGACACAACTAAGCGGGAGAGAAGAAATTTCTGACTCCATACTATGATCCTATGTAGAAGGTCCCAAGTTCTGTTACCAGGCTCTCCAGGAAAGAGTGTTGTGTGAAACCCTGCAGAATCATTGTTGCCAGTCAGTGTTAACAATAAATTTTCAGTTTTCTACTTATATTCCTGATCTCATCCGGAAGCTCAGCAGAGTCAGATCAGGTCAATACCTGGATGGGAGACCACCACCAGGGACCTCCAGGTAGAACTAGGAAAGAATCCTTTATGAAACTCTGCAGATTCATGGCTGCCCATCATAGGGAACAGCACTGGGCTATATGAACCAAAAGCCTGAGTCAATATTAAGATCAGCTTCTTTTCTTGTCTTTTGCTCCTCCACGCCCAAGGTTAGCCTTCCAGGAAGATGGATCTCACCACCAGCTGAAGGTAACTTTTCATGCATCTCATGAAGTGGACTCTGTTCCATTAAAGTTTTTTGCCACAGTACTCATATGCCTGAAATCCTAGGCATTTCTACCAGGTTTATCCCTGGTTGGTGGAGATAGAACCACAGCCTAAACCTGTTCATGTGATGATGCCACCTAAAGCTGTTGTAAACATCTTCTGGGTGAATTAAAACAGGCATCGTTTCCTACCCGTCTCTTTAGACTGGGGATTGAGGGTTCTTTGTCATTTGTCAGCTAATCTGTATTTATAATGTAATTGTGAAAGCAATGGGCCTAGATACTGCAATGTCTACCTTTTTCTCTATGGGGAATATGTATGTATATACAACCAGATCCCCATAACTGCAGAACCAATTCCTGCAGTTTTAGTTATCCGGGGCTGAAAAAAATAGGAACACATACCATCGAGTTGCACTGGAAAATGCCTAGATAAGTGTTCTCTCTAGGTATCTTCTAGGTCCTCCAATGCTGAAGTCCTTTATTTGAATAGGGTTCACTATGATCCATGGCTTCTGGTATCTGAGGTAAGTCCAGGAACTGAGCCCTCATGGACACAGGGGTCCAATTCTGTATCTCTGACTGCATATCATAAATAGTCTAAAATGAGAACCTGCTTATTCTCCCATATAAATATCCTGAGATTCCAATACTGAAGAGTGCTTAAGTGGAGCATTGGTACTAACTCTGCCTGTTTGGATTTTACTGTTGGCCACGAGTTGGATGCCCAGGTGACCAAAAGGTCATAAAAGGGACCTCCAAGCAGAGAGATTAGCTGACAAATGGGGAAGAACCCTTACGTCTTCAGCCTAAAGGGATAGGGTGGTGGGGAACCATGCCTGTTTCAGCAACAAATAGGTTTTGCCTCCCTGAATTCTTCACCCCTTTCCCTTCTTTCTCAAGCTCTCAACCTCTCTCACACCATCTACACAGTTTGGCAGTCGTGTCTGATGATGCCTGTAGCTCTGGTAACTACACCACAGAAATGAGACTCCATCCTGCAGGTAGGGGAAAGACTCCATATCCTCCTGACAGTTTCCTGGCCCAGATTGTACTCCAGGACAACAGAAGCCATCCAACCCTGAGCGTCAAGTCATGTTGTGTGACTCCCACTGCCAGACCAACAGAGCTAGAGGCTGTCTCCTGCTGCCTTTTCTCCAGGTAAGCAAAGCGTCCAAGACTGAAAGATGTTTGCATGTTAAACACTAGAAACTGATGGCACCCTATTTTGGGTGATAGTGTTTAGCACCTTGGTTAGCGCCTTTAAAGTTCAGGCTAAGACCCAACTGATATGGAGACCACCAACATCAATGAGTCATGAACCTGGTGTTTCTGCATTAAAATGGAATTCAATCTCAGTGGTGCTGGCTTATTCTGATGAGCTTTAAAGGAAGCATCCAAGGTGCCAAAATGTATTTGTAGGTGAAAGATTCAGTACTTTGGATAGTTCCTTTTAAAATTTGAACTAAAGCCTGGAATGGAATACTGCTCCAGTGCTTTGAAGCCACCAACATTTGGGCTGAATGGGGTAAAAATAGGTTTTTGACCCCTCAAAATACTCCCCTTTTCTGTGGGCTACCAACAACTGATACTGCCAAGGGAAGACACTAATGGCATCTATCTGGTAGTGGAGAAGAATGGGTCCTTGGATTTGACTTTATGCATCCAGTATGCCATTGATTGCAACTGTAGAGCTCAGGGAGAGGTTGCTACTATGCCATACAGGTTTGTAGGAGGAGGAGAGAAGACTGACAGGTGATGGAGCAGCCATCTTCAAATATCTGAAAGGCCACCTGGAGGAAGATGGAGTGAGCTTGTTTTCTGCTGCTTCAGATGATGGGACTCAAACCAACAGCTTCAAATTTCAAGAAAAGAGATTCTGACTAATATTAAGAAGAACTTCCTGGTGGTAAGAGCTGTCCAGCAGTAGGATGAAGCACCAAGGAAGGTGGTGGACTCTTCTTCATTGAAAGTCTTTAAACAAAGGTTGGATGACCACCTTTGAAGGATGTTTTAGCTATGTATTCCTACATGTCAGGGGGCTGGACTGGATTGCCCGTGGAGGCTTTTCTAATGCCATCATGCTATGAATTATGTTCATGGTAAGGGAGCTGGAGGGTTCTGAGGGTTGTCATCCAAAAATGTAAAATTTTGAAGCTTTGCCCCTGATCCAGATGCCTTTTGAAAAAGAACACACATCACAACAAGGATGGGGGAAGGGGAAAAAAAGCACTAAGTCAACGAGAGAGAGGGCTGCCACTGATGCTCTGATCACTAGCAGAATGGACTTCCATCTCAATATGAATCTGATGCCCAGTAAAATAGGGTGGGATGGGGTGGGTAGAATCAGGGCAATAGTGTCACAAGCATGACTAGGTAGTGATCGTGAATACGGAACAGTTATCTATATTGACTCATCTGTAACTGTTCTGTGTTCATATTGATGCTTATAAAGATTGTGACACTCTAAGTTGCCATGATTGTAACTCCCCTCCCAACTACTTCATTGGGCATCAGCTGCATGGAGAGAATGATTCTGGGATTATTTCACAGCCAAATCCCCACCCCATTTGGTGTTAGACGGTAGTGCTGATGGCTGGCCAGCATCAGGGGTCACCTCTGCACTGTTCGTGACACAGCCTGCATCATGTGGATCATATCCAACCCATCTGTTTGGGCCAGCTTAAAGAAGTCACCTTGGGGTGTTTTTTTGTTCTTTAAAAATGATTTTATTCAGCACTGAGAAAACAGAGCCTGCTCCCCTCCATAATCCAATACAGCACTGCTGACGCTTTCCTTTTTGGCACCATGCTGGGTGGCTTTTGAATTACCCTTGATGTCCAGCTCCTGCTGGAAACTGCCTTAGCGAGTCATAAGGACAGCATCATGAATTAATTCGTGATCCTTGGTCAAACCAACAGCAAGGTGCTAAAATAAGCAATCCTGTCTTGGTCCTTCTTTAGCTTGGTATAAAAGATGTACTGCCCTTGCACATGGAGGCTTTTTTACCTAACTCTCACTCAGCTGATGACCACTGACTGTCCTGCTCTTTGCAATTGTGTTTCCTTGGCTCTTTATTTTCATTAAAGAGGCCAATAATAACATAAAACTCTCTTGAAAGTCTCAGTCCATTTGAGACAAACTAAGAATCATGTATCAGCTACTTAGTTAAGTACAGGTCACCTGCCCCCATCTGCTTATTTAATATCCATGGTTTCAGTTATCCATGGCTGAAAAAACAGGGACGTATACCATAGAGTTGCACTGGAAAATGCCTAGAGAGGTGCCCTCTCTAGGAATTGCTAGGTCCTCCAGTGCAACATTAAGGTATGTTTGTAGTCCTTTATTTCAACACGGTTTGCTATGATCTGTGGTTTCATTTATAAATGGTAAATCCAGGAATGTATCCCCCACAGATATGGGGCGTAACCTGTATATCATCTACTTAGTTAAGTTGCTGTCATTGAGCAAGCAGGGATTACCAGCACTGAGGCCATGATATTGAGAACACAACTGCGCTGGGCAGGGCACGTTTCTAGGATGGAGGACCATCGCCTCCCAAAAATACTAGTCTACGGTGAACTCGCCATGGGTCAGCATAAGAGGGGCACTCCAAAAAAGCGATACAAGGACTCCCTGAAACAACATCTCAGGCTCGGCCAAATTGATCACCAACAATGGTCCGCCCTGGCCTCACATCGGGAGGCATGGAGACGCACTATCCGCAATGCTGCGGCCTTATTTGAGAACTCACGCCGAACAAGTCTTGAAGAGAAACGACAACGCAGACAGAATCACAACCCGGAAACATCACCCAAGGAGACCTTCTGCTGTGCTTTCTGCAACCGGACTTGTTTATCTCAGATTGGCCTTTTTAGTCATCAGTGCACAGGATGAGTCCTTCGTGAATCTTCGTTTGTCAAGAAAAGCCCGAGAGAGTTAAGTATATCAGCTACTTAGTTAAGTATACTAAGTAACTAAGTAACCTCTCCTGGCACAACCCCCTCAAACCTGAAAGAAATGTTATTCATCCATGCACTGATTGCCAGCAGAATCGACCTTTTTCTCTCCATGCAGCTGATGCCCAATGAAGTAGTTGGGAGGGGAGTTACAATCGTGGCAACTTAGAGGGTCACTATCTTGATAAGCATCAATATGAATACAGAACAGATACAGATGAGTCAATATAGATAACTGTTCCGTATTCACGATCACTACCTAGTCACACTTGTGACATTATTGCCCTGATTCTAACCACCCACCCACCCCACCCTATTTTACCGGGCATCAGATTCATATGGAGATGGAGGTCCCTTCTGCTAGTGATCAGACCATCAGTGAATGATGTCTCCATCAGACGTGGCAGCCCTCTCTCTCGTTGACTTAGTGCTGTTTTTTTCCTTCCCCTATCCTTGTTGTGATGTGTGTTCTTTTTCAAAAGGCATCTGGATCAGGGGCAAAGCTTCAAAATTTTACATTTTTGGATGACAACCCTCAGAACCCTCCAGCTTTCATGGCAAAGGTGTTCTGAGAACTGTGGTCCAAAAGTGTAACTTTTCTGGGTTTCGATCAAGGGGCATTGCAACATCCCCAGCTGTGAATTCCCTAGTAACTTGGATTCTCAACATTTTGTTGACTTTCCAGTGTCTTGAGCATCTCTCTCCTGGCTCTCTTCAATTGTTTTCCTCTCTCACAGGTCACTGGTGGAATGCAGACATATTCAGATTCACCAGAACAGCAAATCTGGAGTAGCCAACTTCACCATTCAGCTTTTTCAGATGCTCAATCACTCTGTGGCATATCTGCACTGTGAACTCAGTGTCTGTCTGAGCCAGCTGCCTGGGTGTGAACAGGTGAGCTACAGTAGACTATACTTTTTTAAAGAGGATTAGCAGACAACGGACATTAATCCCCCTTGCATATCCTCTCACCCTAAGAACTGAACATCCAACAACTGAATACACAAATTTACATACTAATCCCCCTCGCATATCCTCCCATCCTAAGTAACATCCAACAACTGAATACACAAATTTACATGCTAATCCTCTTCAACAGGGACTCACAGTATAAACCCCCCACACCACCATTCTCTGAAGATGCCATCACAGATGCAGGCAAAACATCAGGAATAAACTCTTCTAGAACACGGCCTCACAAACCACAAAAAAACTGTGCAATTGGTTATGCTGAGTGGGGATAATGGGAGTTGTAGTCCACTACTCCTGGAAGGCACCAGGCTAGGGAAAGCTTAAAGAATAAGAAATAACAATCATAAACTTAAACCTCCACCTCTACACTGAACCCTCCGCCTTTTTTCTTACTAGAACTGCTTAGAAAACAAAGAGGCACCCTCCAAGCCAAGTGACAGGAGTAACTATGAAACACTCCACAATGTGATCTCCTTTGGTCCGGTCCTGAAAACTGAAGCTGAGTTTCCACCTGGACCGTCTGCAGGTGAGTCTCCAGAGCAAGAAAAAAAGAAAAGAATTAATTATCTTTCTAGCAAACATCCAGAAGTGATTCATGCTTTAAATAAGTTGGTAGCAACATGGTTTTAAGATACAGGCTGCCCTCCGTTTATGTGGGGAAACATTTCTGGATTTACTGCAGATATGTGAAACCACGGATAATAGTGAACTGCCATAGAATTGTGCTGGAGGACCTAGAAAAGGCCTAGAGAGGATGCTTCTCTAGGCATCTGGTGTGACTCTTCCAGCAGACGTTGACCATAGAGTCATGCTGGAGGACCTCTCAATGCCTAGAGGCCACCTCCAGCATGACTCTATGGTCCTCCAGATGCCTAGAGAGACTTTCCTCCCAATCACAGGTAAGTGAAATTGCAAGTACTGATCCTGTGGAAACAGGGTGGTGGGGGAACCTGTATAGTTGTAAAAATCATGCTTTTCAAAACTAAAAGTAGACTGGGCTTCCATTTTTTGTGAACATTACTTCCATTTTTGGCAGTCCATGATGTCTTTAGAGGCTTACAGGGGCAGGATATTTTCCCTCCCAGGCCTTAATCACTGGCCTGCCCTTGCTGAAAAGCTTGTTTTGGGGTCTTCTCCTTCACCTCAAAGAAATCCAGGTAGCACAAAATATGCCGGCAAAAGAACTTTAATGGGGGTGGGGGTGGTCTGATAAAGTCCTCAGAGTCTGGGATAGTCCAGACCTGCTGATCTGCTCTGTGTCCCGTGATGGGCCAGATCATAGGAGGTGATGGCCCTTAAGTGCTTTGTGTTTGTCTTTCTCCCCTTCCCCCCGGCCACTTCTTACAATGTAATTCTGCACATATCTTCCTAAAACTGACTCCCAAATTTCCCTCTGCATCCATGTGGTGGGACATGGAGCTCCTGCAAAGTAGCCTGGCTTCTTCCTGCCCTAGCTTTCAAGCCTCATGGCACCCATCCATGCACAATGCTGACCCCCTTCCTCTTTCCAGGTTCACCTCTGACCGTGATGCTGCTGACCTTCCTCCTCTCGTTGATTGGTGCAGTGGGCTTAATGGGTACCATCGTGGTTCTCTGGGTGCGTCAGAAGCGGCAAAGGAAAATGATGGCGCACCTGGCACCTCCAGGAAGTGAATCCCCTTGAAACTACCAAGCACCCATTCCAGTAGCCAAGAAACACCCCACCATGCTGTTGCTTGGGTGAATTGGGACCACTGCTTTCCCTGCTGAGTGGCTTTTTAAATAGGGAAAATCCAGTCTCTGCTTCTCTCTTTTTCTGCCACCATCATGTGAGAGGCGTAAGAACCACAGATAGGGGATGGAGCAGGCTGCAGAATTTGAAGTGGGGGAACGGAAAGGGAGGGAAGGAAGAAAGGAAGGCTTGAACGAGTTTGGATGTGCAAAGGAACCCATATGAATTGCATATCCAACCAGGGGACAGAGTGAGCACTCAGAAGATAAGGCTACAAACAAGGAAAGCCCCTTCCTTAGAGGTCTGTTTGAAGCATTATTAAAGAAGGAAATCCCCAGAACTGACATGGGCCCAGTATCTTTCATCCTAGTGGGCTTGACTGTAATTATCTTTGGGGATTTGACTTCAGTATTGCTTTGGTCATTTTTGCTGCAGCATGATCACTGTTGGCTCAAGGCAAAGGGATATCCATTGTAAACCTGGGCTTGGATTCACCAGGAGAGGTCTGTCTAGGACACGAGGTCATGCAGATGCAAGGAGGATAGGAGAAAAAATAAGGGTGGACTGATCTTTTTCAAAATATGTGGAAACAGTATGACCTTAACTGAAACTCCTTTCAGAATGGTTCCTTCTATATTGCTGCTGAAATACTTCAGCTGAATTACAAAATATGGACCAGACTCCTTGCAGTGTTCTTTTCTGGAAATAGATTTCCTGTTGCTCTTTCCAGCTCTCTGAACATGATTCGTAACCTCCTACTCTCTTGCATGCATCTGTTTTTAGACTTTGTCTTCAGCCTTCACCTAACCAAAGCCCTCCTGTCTTTTTGGATGCTTAATCTATTGAGAGACAAAAACATGAGAGAGCCTGTCTGATTTCAGGAAACAGGGCCAGCCATAGAGTGCCTTAGCCAGGGAAGTTTACATTAAAAGTTGATTCCATTTTCTCTTTACTTTCTGGGCTTTAATGTCACTTTGGGCTTTTGTCTGCATCAAAAGGGGCAGGAATTGCACTTACATGGGTGGAGTTTGAAACTTGGGTCTAATGAGGAGGCCCCCGCAATTTGAAGACGAAGCTCGGCCATTCCAGAGTTGATCCTTAAGACCTGTTTTCTATGCTAGATCCTGGTAATATGTGGTATAATAAACAAGATGTTGCCTCTGTGTGTAAGTGGACTGTTTTTTCCTTCAACATGGCAAGTT
Source organism: Gambelia wislizenii (assembly GCA_030847615.1). Lineage (NCBI taxonomy): Eukaryota > Metazoa > Chordata > Lepidosauria > Squamata > Crotaphytidae > Gambelia > Gambelia wislizenii. The sequence goes on from JAUMIR010000007.1 coordinate 42,000,058, forward strand.
TTTAACATATAGGCAATGAGCTGTGGGAGGTGGGATGGGTGGGGGGAGGTTTGGCAGGGCTGCACATGCATGATTTTGAGCTTTGGTGGTTCCCACTTGTGCAGTTATGCCCCAGGATGAGTGGGCTCCCAGGTATATCTGCTTTGACCAGACCCCACCTGGAATACCGTGTCCAGTTCTAGGCACCACCATTCAAAAAGGATATTGATAAGCTGGAACATGTCTGGAGGAGGATGACCAAAGTGGTGGGAGGTCTGGAAGCCATTATGCCCTATGAGGAGTGGCTTAGGGAGCTGGGTAAGTTTAGCCTGGAGAAGAGAGGCTTAAGAAGGGGACATGATAGCCATGTTTAAATATTTGAGGGGATGTCAAACTGAGGATGGAGCAAGCTTGTTTTTTGTGCTCCAGAGACTAGGACACGGAGCAATGGACTCAAACTACAAGAGATGAGATTCCATCTAAACATTAGGAGGAACTTCCTGATGGTAAGAGCTGTTGGAGAGTGGAATCCACTGCTGCCTGGGTGTGTGGTGGAGTCTCCTTCTTTGGAGGTTTTTAAACAGAGGATGGATGTCCATCTGTTGGGCATGCTTTGATTGTGTATTCCTACAGGGAAGTGGGTTGGACAAGATGGCCCTTGTGGTCTCTTTCAACTCTATGATTCTATGATTAATCTGGACTGTCCCTGCCAAATCAGGACTGTTGGTGGGAATGCATTGGCCCCTATTTCCTCTAGGCATTGGGACCAGTTATACTTTTTTTAAAACAATGTCTTGGAATTAAAACAAAATTGCAATTTCCTGGGGCAGGCATATCCAGTAAAGTACATCTGCCTGACACTGACATTCCTTCTTTTTCCAACACCAAGCAAAACACTTTTTATTTTGCTCAGGCATTTCAGACCATTTTTATTGGCTGACATACTTTAAACTCCTTGCCTTTTAAATACTCTTTTCTTTGATGCATGTTATAGTGTTCGAACTGTTAATTGCTGTTTTACTGGTTGCAGCCTCTTGAAATAATTGATCAGAGGCAGTATATGCTTGTTCTAAATAAGCAGACAAAAGGAAGATATAGGATTTCCCCTTGGATATTATTGGATTTTGTATCTGTGTATAATAACAGGAACTAATTATCAAAGGAAAGGTCTTAGTTTAGTTGCCAGGCATGAATCAGACTAAAAAGGTTTATGTTTGTAGATAAGGGATATTTGTCTATCCATCTATCTTCCTCTCTATCTAGTATTTGTGTCTCCCTCATACCCTCCAACATTTCACAGATGAAAACTGGGAGGTGTGTAGTCAAGCAACACCAGAGTGTGGTCAAGATGTCAAAAACTTATTAATGAGGAAGAAGCAGAGAAGCTGGCAAGGGCTGCAGCAGTTTGCTTTTGCCTGAACCTCGTGGGAAGATGGCTTCACCTCTGTCTCCCCTCATCTCTCCTCTCCCTCTCTACCTGAGTTGATGCAAGCTACTTTTGCACCTTGAACTCAGTTTGCAGCAATTGAAGTACATTGAGGACAAAGTGGAAAAATGGGAGAAGAAGAAAGAAACTGGAACATTTTAAAAGTAACTGACAAAGTGGGATGACAGAGGATTAATCAGGCTTGTGGTTGCCAAATTGGGATGGTTGGAGGGTATGCCTATCTGTCTGTCATTCTCTACAAATCAACATGCTTGATAACAGATTCTTCCAATTTGCTGGGCGATATTCTATTATTTAGAAAGCTAGAGACAGGATCCCGCACTGACTCTGAACTAGACTATTACCTTTAGGGGAACCCTCAGAAAGAGTTTGGCACCTCCAATACCTCTTTTCAGACTATAACCCAGGATGGAATGGGACATTTCAATGCGGCCAGTTCAGTGTGGTGACGTTCAGCTTGTGTATCAATTGACAGTTTTGTCAAGAAAATGCAATCAAAACCATTTCTGTTTGGCTGGGATTGTCTTGCAAAACCATTTTGGTAAAGGTTAGGGTTACTGATTATTGATAATAGCCCTTACCTTAACTTGAACCCTTACCCAAATGGTTTTGCAATACACAAGCAGAACCACGCCACACTGAACTGGCTGCTCTGGACTGGACTACTACTTTTAGGAGAACTGGAGGACATTATCCCCAAAGCAGTGGCAACTGGTGGCTCGTGTTAGTGGGGCATTCAGTCCACTCTGGGTTATAGTCTGAAAAGAGGTATCGGAGGTGCCAAACTCTTTTTGAGGGGAGGGGGAGCAGGGTTCAGCACCTTGGATGACTCTTTAAAGGTTTGGACTGAAATCCACAATGGATTCTTTGCCCCTCTGGCAGGGCAAGTACCAGCTGCCACTGACGCTATTCCCTTTTAAGGAAGATCCAAGAGCAAAGCCTGCCTCATTTGTAGATGGAATATGAGAGGGTGAAATCCTCTTTGTTGCCTCAGGCAGCAGAATGCCTTGGGTCACCCTTGAGAGCTGCTGCCGGCTGGTGAGATCACACTCGGCAAAATGTACCCTGGTATGTACACAATATTTTGGCAAGTTGTTTTTGTGTTGGCTTGTCCTCCAGAGCTGTGTGTAAAGCATTTGCGTTTTGTGTGTAGCTCAGATTTGTTAAACATAATAAGGGTTTCCTACCCCTCACTAGCATTGCACAGGGCTCCTTCAAAGTTCCTGTGTGCCAATCTGAACTAGAGGCATGAAGAGGAAAGCTTTCCCTCTAATTAAGATGGCATAATTTCCCAGCCTAAACTGCTCTGAATCTCTCGCTGGGCCTTAAGCTGTTTGATTATGACCGAGCTGTCAAAAATGGAACATGAAAGGAGGATTTAGTTGCAGAGAGTTAGCCCTCTCTTGGTGTAGCTTTTCTGTCCATGCATGTGGGGTTTCTTTTTGTCAGAATAGGGGTTTTAAGAGTATTAATTTTTTTTACCTTTCCATTCCACCTTGAGCTATTGAGAGCAAATGCATGTAAATATTTTAAAACCTTGCAAACTGCCTCTTCTATTTCTCCCCAGCTCTTTCAGTACTGTTTTCTCCAGAGCCCACATTTCACACTGGGGAGATGTCTTTGGTGTATGTTTGTTCTCTTTTAATCTCCCTGGAACAGACAGCCTGGGGACTCTGAAAGTCAGTACTGGAATAATGTTTGCAACTCAGGTGTTAATAGAGGCCTCTGGCATGGATCCATCAGGGTTTCTTAAGGCCACACTTACTAGGGAAGAAGCCCCACTGAACACAGGAGATCTTCCCTTGGAGTAAACATGTCTAGCTAGTACCAGTGATACTGAAACTGTGTGGATGAAATTTATGGTGTAGGAATGCTTTATCAACTACAGACTGACTGGACACAGGCAGGAAAGGAGAGAGATGCGGTTAGATTTACTTCAAAGGCGCTATCCATGGTGCTGAAGAAGCCAATTTGATGTGATTTGATTCAGCACCTTGGACAGTTCAGTTTAAAGTTTATTGTGAGTTCATTGACTCACTAGTATGGAAGTCACCAGCTACCACTAGTCATGATGGCCGTATAAAACCTCCATGATCTGGGGCAGTGTATCCCAGATCCTGTGGAGGCAATAGCATTAAATCATGACTGTTCTCATGTGGTGTTTGAGTTTCTCACTGAGGCACCCAGCTAACCATTGTGGGAAGGAGAGGTCTGAATATTGTTGGTTAGTTCCATCAAGAGTAGACCCATTGAATCAATGGTTGCATGTTGATTCAATTCATCCCATTTATTTAATGGGTCTACTCTAGTTGGGAATAAATTCAGTCTAGAAATTAAATGGATTCTGAGTCTGATTCAGCCCCAGGACTCTTCTGTCCATAGGCAACTTTCTCCAAAGGACATGCTAGCTGGGGATGATGGAAATTATAGTCCACCACATCAGGAGAGGGTACCAGGTTGGTGAATGCTGTTCTTAAGTATCATAGGGCTAACTCTTTCCTCAATGTCTCTTGTACAAAGTAGGGTAGCCATGTCTATATCTCCAAAAAAGGGGGACAGCAAAGGTCACTGATTTGCATAATATTTTATATGCTGATTTATAGGTACAGATGCAAAGTTAGAAATGATTTTTTTAAAAAAAATTAAGCAGAATAGCTATGCAGTACATCTTGTCTAAGTAAGCCAGTGACCTGAATGTCCACTGAGGCAACCGCCTCATTCTGCCTCATGGTAGGTCTGGCCCTGGATATGAAGCCAGGGTGGGAAGCTGTTCTGGATCAAAATGTCCATTTTTCCACCACTGGGACCCCCTGGGGGCCATACCCTGATAAAATGTGCCCACCCAATTAAAAAATGTCCTGAAGTCTAATTTCAGGTTTCAAAGGTTTTCCTTCTTTTTTTTAAGTGCTAGACACTACAGGGCACCTCTGCAACCTCACCCAAAAAGTAAACAACTGCTCCTTGAGGCTTCCAAAAGAGGCTTTTCAGGCCTTTTCTGGAATATAAAAAGGGGCCATTTGTTGAACCTAGTGAGGTCAAGGGGCACCGAAACAGTGTTAGGGCCCTCTTGTGGGCCCAGGACTGGACTTTGTCCACTGGAGGGATAATGGAATATAAAAGTGGAGTGCTTACAGCAGGGCAGCAAAGAAACAGTGGGAGAGCCTTTGAAGACAAGCGTGAGGAGATTGTCCATGATCTAGGAAACCAGAACCCAGTGTAGGTGTTGAAAAAGAAGACCAGCATCATGTTGAATTATGATTGTGCAAGTCAGACTTACACAATGTGTCCAGAGAAGGGTGACCAAAATGGTGGGAGGTCTGGAAACCATTATGCCCTATGAGGAGCAGCTTGGGGAGCTGGGTATGTTTAGCCTGGAGAAGAGAAGGCGACGAGGGGACATGATAGCCATGTTTAAATATTTGAGTGTGCCTGTGCCTTCAAGTCACCTGTCGATTTATGGCTACCTCACAAATTTCATCTGGTTTTCTTAGGCAAGCAATACTCAGAGATGGTTTATCAATTCCTTCCTCTGAAATGTAGCCTACAGCACCTGGTATTCATTGGCAGTCTCCATCCAAGTATTAACCTTGCTTAACTTCCAAGATCAGATGCGATTTGGTACCTTTAGGGATTTAGGTCTGTCCTAAGTAGGGTTTTCCTAGGCAAGGAAACCTCAGAGATGGTTTGCCATTTCTGTTCTCTGGAATATGGCTTGCAACATCTGGTATTCCTTGTTAGTCTCCCATCCAAATACTAACCAGAGCTGATGCTGCTTAGCTTCCAGGGTCAGACAAGATCTGGTGCCTTTAGGGTATCTAGAAGGCTGGGGTTACATTACTCAACCCCTTTTCCTTAGAGACTGTCATATACTTGCAGTCCCAGATTCAGTGAACAGCAGTTTCAGAGTTCATCAAAAAACTTTATTGTAAGAAATCCAAGAAGCAGACATACAAGGTTGTTGCTGAGAATCGAAACTTATGGTCTATATGCTATATTAAAAGCATATCAGAATCAAGAAGAGCTGGTGAGCTCTAATACCATTGGCTGATCCTCATCTCCTGATGTGACATTCCCTTACACCGGCCAACCTCCTTTTCCCAGGCCAATTTTGCAGCCGGATTCTTATCGTTCCTCACATCAGTCGAAATCGTTACCCCCCTCCCTCCACAGTTGGCAAAGAACATTTGTTAGCAAGTACCCAAAATCAAAACACAAAGAGTGTCAAGGTTGCAGAAAAATAACTGAAAATGGCAGGATTAGACACCGCCAGGGACCAATCTTGGCAGAGAGTCACTAAAGGCTGGAGGAGAGCAGATTTTACAATGTCAATCAGAAGCTGGTCCTGATGCCAACTTGATATATGTGAACTTTTTGTTTTTTTAAAACAACATTTTTGGTAACACCATCTCCTTGTGGCCTATTGGCGGGTCAAGGAAGACTTCTAAGACTCTCAGATTTCTTCAAGACATTTTGCTTTCCTTGTCTTTGCAACAACAGGAGCCTAATCAAAGTCCCAAAGTATTAGCCTACCATCCCTGCTGAAGAGTGTTGCTGTAATCCGCTTATTACATTCCTTAATTCCCCGATTTGCTAGCATTACCTGGTCTTAGTGATTGTGACTACATTGTAAGCAGAGCACAGCTTAAGTCAGGCATCTTTCCTCAACATGAGACTGTGAATGTACTGTAAGGTTTAGACATCTTTTGTATATGGAGCACCCCAGGAATCATCTTTTCATGATATATTATTATTTATTTAATGTATTTCATTGTCACCCTCTCAGCCCACCAGGGTTTTAATGACTAATCTTGCATTAATGCATCTGAATGTCTGTCCCGGGGGCAGCATTTCCAATTCCTACCATTGCTGGCCAGCATTTGGGAGATATTTAGCTTTCAGAGCCAATCTTTTACTTTCAGAAAATACAAATGCCAAAATAATGTTCACAGTGGTGGTGATTTGCTCAAGGCAGGAAAGGCACAGATCTGGGTTACCATTGGCTCATATCTTTTCAGAACAAAGGAATTAGACAGTGTTTCTTTGTCCTGGAATCCTAGGTGCAATCCAAGACTTGCAGCCCCTAAGCATTCATTTAGTCAGCAGTCTCCATCTTGAAACTGCATAACTTTGGAAAAACTTTTTTTTTTTTACTATAACTTCCAGAATTCTGGGAGGTGTAGACTGAGAAAATGACTTCCCAGTCTTAGTATCTAAGCATCATGCTTCTGGTGACAGCATCAGGCCTCATTCCTTGACTTTTTCTTCCTCCACTTCTTGATTTTTGTATTGTTTAGCCAGATGAGGACTTCTGGGTCATAGAATCATAGGCTTGCATAGTTTTGGTCCTAGTTCATCCAGAGTTGGGCGATATCTTTATCTTAGTACCAGCCAAAATGATTAATGCACAAGGGGACAAGCTTTGGAGTTCTTCAGAATTCTTCATCATGGACCAATGTGACCATATTTGCTCTTAAAAGTGTACAAAAAGCCCATTCTTTAGAGAGTTCATGGAATCATAGAGTTGGAAGAGACCACAAGGGCCATCTAGTCCAACCCCCTTCTATGAAGAAATACACAATCAATGCATCCCTGACAGATGGCCATCCAGCCTCTGTTCAAAAACCTCCGAAGAAGGAGACTCCACCACACTCCCAGGCAGTGCATTTCACTTGCCAAGCAGCTCTTACTGTCAGGAGATTCCTCCTTATGTTTAGCTGGAATCTCTTTTCCTGTAGTTTGAACCCATTGCTCTGTGTCCTAGTCTCTGGAGCTGCAGAAAACAAGTTTACTCCACTGTCAGTATGACATCCCTTCAGATGTTTAAACAGGGCCATCATGTCTCCTCTTCACCTTCTCTTCTCCAGGCTAAACATGCCCAGCTCCCTAAGCTGCTCCTCATAGGGCATGACTTCCAGACTTCCCACCATTATGGTCACCCTCCTCTGGACAAGTCTCCACGTTCTCGGAATTTTCCCAAGTTTTTTGACAACTGTGGAGGAAATGCATACTCCCGCATGTTAGGACAACCAGATCACATTGGAGCGCATCACTGAAGAGGACAGCTGATTGGCTGGACGTGCACAGGGGGTGGAGCTTGCTAAGAAGTCAGATCCTGTAACTACCATGTTTGATTGTCTCCATAGTGATCATGTGCTCAGGTGATGAAACAGCCTTTCTTTCCTTCTTTTTTTCATTATTTCAGTGGAAGATTGCTCTTCTGCACCTTGGAATTAGTTTTTTTTTTAATATTGTTTGGCGGGGGCAATTTGGGGAGTACAGAATCAGGAGTAGTTCACTTGTGCCCACCATCTTGATTTTCTGGCATGCCTCCATGTGAACAGCAAACGTAGAATCATAGCATCATAGAATTGCAGAGTGGGAAGAGACCATGAGGGCCATCCAGTCCAACCCCGTTCTGCCATGCAGGAAATCATGATGAAAGCATCCCCGACAGATGGCCATCCAGCCTCTGTTTAAAGACCTCCAAGGAAGGAGACCCCACCACGCTCCGAGGGAGTGTCTTCCACTGCCGAACAGCTCTGACTGTCAAAAAGTTCCTCCTCATGTTGAGGTGGGATCTCTGTTCCTGGAGCTTGCATCCATTGCTCCGTGTTCCAGTCTCTGGAGCAGCAGAAAACAAGCCTGCTCCATCCTCAACGTGACACCCCTTCAAATACTTAAACAGGGCTATCATATCGCCTCTTAACCATCTTTTTTCCAGGCTAAACATACCCAGCTCCCTAAGTCTCTCCTCATAAGGCATCATTTCCAGACCTTTCACCATTTTAGTCGCCCTCCTCTGGACACGCTCCAATTTGTCAATATCCCTTTTGAATTGTGGTGCCCAGAACTGGACACAGTATTCTAAGTGAGGTCTGACCAAGGCAGAATAGAGCGGCACTATGACTTCCCTTGATCTGGACACTATACTTCTATTGATGCAGCCCAAAATCGCATTTTCCTTTTTAGCTGCCGCATCACACATGGAGAGCTTCGCACACCAGCAACCTTGCAAAAAATCATTGAGACAGGTGACAGCTGCTGCAAATTGGTGTACGTGCGCACCAATCCAAATTTCCCCCCTCATCTAGACACCCCTCATCTAGATGCTACAAGATCCCTTTGCCTACTGCTTCTTTCTTTGGCAGAGAACATTGAATTTCTCAAAAAATCCCTGTACTGTTACATCCAGAAAAACATTTAGGTGCTGTATATTGGGTTTGATTTTTTTTTTTTAAAGCAGAATTGCATTTCATGAGATTAAGGCCTCAAGAAGTTGCCAAAAGAGGAGGTGTTTTTGTGGAGCATTACTGGTGTGTGTGTGTGTGTGGTGTGTGTGAGAGAGTTTTCAAGCTGCAGTACAAGTGGAAAGTTGTACCAGCAATGTGGGTAGATGGGCTCTCCTGCCCTTGAAGGGGTTATGGAGTGGTTTCAGTAACTGAGAGATGACATGCAGGGTCACAATGACTCCTGTTCCTCCAGCTTGACAGCTGAGTGTTGGCAGAGTGAGCCTTTGGTGAGCACTGCTGAGGAAAATGTCATGTTTTCTTTCAAGTAGATGTCAGAGGGAGTGGAGGGGTGTGTGTTTGTGTGTGAGATTCAGGATAGGAAAGCTCCTTGACCAGCTGTAGGAAGTGCATAGCACTTTGCACTTAGCAGCTAGGCGGCTATCGAAGAGAAATGAAGCTTGGCAGAAAGGATAAATCCTCTTCAAGGCAGGGCAATTATATTCCCCATGATTAGCCAGCTGATGTCACCGGAGAGATCAAGGACAGTCAGGGTTCCTATGGATTCTTGTTCTCTGGGAAAAACAGAGAAAGAGTTGAGGATTTTCGGGTGCATCTTCTTTGTGTCCCCCAAGCCAGCTTTTCTCCCCACAAACATCCGAGTGTGGCAGGCTTGCCAGAAACAAGAGATAAAAAGGACCAAAAACTCTTCAAAAAGCTTTTGAAATCTTTGCTAAAAAATAATAACAGCAACAGAAACATTCAGTTACAAAGGCATCCTTTCCTCTTTGAAGCTGGACCTTGCTTAGGGAAACAGCTGAGGAGTAGGGATCAAATTAAAAATTCAAAGTAATTTATTCGGAGGTAGGGAGTGAACCCATTCTAGGATCTGAGGCCTCCAGTGTCTGGGGAATTTGGACCAGGTCATCGCTACTGGTCTCTTCAGAACTGTTCAAATTAACTTTCTGGATCTCCAGCAAATAAATGTCGGAGGAATTGGTCTATCTGTTCAGAAATATTTCTAGAGTAGATTTTGGGTGGTTCACACAAACCCTAGGCTAGGGTGAGATGAAACAGTCTGTTTCTGGTCCATGCCAGTTTGTGCCAGAACTCAGAAAAAGTTACACCCTAATTCCTATTGTTAGTATGTACGGGAGGAGACCCATTGAATCAGTTGGATTCCCCTACATTAAGGCCTAAATGCCCTAAAGGAATCCGATCCCATCTGATCTTGGAAGCTAAACAAGGTCAGCCCTGGGTAGTACTTGGATGGGAGACTGTCAAGGAATACCAGGCGCAGTAGGCTCTATATTTATTTTTAAAAATTTATTTAGGTATTTACAGCAGGAAAGGAGAGTGAGCTAAGAGAGAGCATCTTAGTATATAGATGGTTTACGGTTAGAGAAACATACTAGTAACAAAATACAAGAAAGAGTAAATAATACTAGGAAATATGAAGACGAAATACGCTCAAAGGGAATAAGAAACTCATTGAGTAGACACACAAAGGAAGTCAGGTTTTATCTGGTGTTGCGTAGAAAAGCAAGTGATAAAGTATGCGATAAGATGAAGATGTAATACTGGATGTGTTTGTTTATACTATAATAAAAATATTGAGAAAAAAAATTATTTAGGTATTTATACCCCATTTTTCAGCCACAAAAGCTCTTAAGAGTGGCTTACAAATTGTTAAGCAATAGCATCTACACTGGTTTTATAGCACACTAGGCACCTCGCAAGCGGTTTCCAATGTGTGTTAGCTAATTGCCCCCACAAGCCAGGTACTCATTTTACTGACCTATGAAAGGATGGAAGGCTGAGGCAACCTTGGAGCCCTTGGGACTGAACTTGCAACCTTGTGGCTGCAGTACGGGCATTTAATCACTGTACCACCAGGGGTCTATTTCAGAGGAAGGAACTGGCAACAGCACCTCTGAGGATTCCTTGCCTATGAAAACCCTATGAAATTCATGGGGTCGCCACAAGTTGACAGGTGACCTGAAGGCACAAAGACACACGTGTGTTGATTGACCATTCCACAATTGAATCAGTGTCTCTAATTTTCCTTGGGACTAACTGAAGGGATGTCAGCCTACATACTTTTTTGGAGCATAACTTTCAGAAATCCTGGACTACAGTTCCCAGAATCCCCCAGCAAGCATGGCTGTCTGTTCATCCCAAGTCATTTCTGTCCCATCTCATCACTGTCATTTTTCCAACATTTTGCCTCTCCCCTTTTTAACTCAGTGACCAATGGTGAAAGTGTTTCTGTGAACATTGCAGGACATCAGAGCAATACAGGTTGTCAGAAGGGGTGGGCGTCTGCCCTCCTCCAGTGGCGACTGGAGGCTTCCGTGTCAGAGGGGTTTTAATCTGGGGTTTTAATCTGGGGCTTGTCTAGATGAGAAGAAATAATGCACTTACCTATGCATTTATAAGCAATTCGCAGCAGTGTTCGATTGTCTCCACGGTGTTTTGGCAAAGATGATAGTATGCAAAGCTCTCCGCCATGATGTTCACACAGCCGTGAAACAAGATGGCAGCCATATTATTGTTTTGCGTGGGGGGGCAAGGTAGGTGAAGGGGACCCAGCAGTGCCTGGGGACAATGAGGAGGGTGGCCACCATGAGGAAGAGGAGGAGAGCTACCCACCTTTCACCATCCTGGCAGTGGCGGCTTCCAATTCCAGCTACAAAAGGACAGTGGGAGCCGCCTGGCCAGCCACTGGGAGAAGGAAGATGAAGGCATCTCTTTGTTGCTCCAGCTTTACCTCGCCAGCCCCAAGTTACTGTCTTGCATGGTGGCATGAGAGAGACTGGAGTGGCTCTGAATATTAATATAAAACTTTCAGGAGGAAGGAGATTAGCATAGGAATGGTTAAATCAGCAACCTTTCCCCCTTCTTTATGAAGTTGTCTGTGTATGTGTTTGTCTTGTGTTCCTCACCTTCTCTCCTATCTCTGTCTTTTGTGTGATCATCCAATCGGCAAACCTCCTGCATTTTGGCAAGTGCCTTTTAAAAGGAGGAAGGACTGCTGAGGATCTGAAACACTGACTTCTTTATTGAGACAAATCTCCTTCCAGAGCATCTTGTTTCCTCTGGCATAATGATTTCTTTGCTTTTTTGTCAGTCTCTGTTCCTTATCAGTGCTGCAAAAGCTTATTATTCACTGGCGCATAGTCTCCTTAAAAAGGTGCCACAGATGTTAAAAGAAAGAAGAATTCTTTTTTTGGGGGGGGGGTGTAGGGTTGCATGGGTGAAGAGAAAGAAAAGATCAAACAATGACACCTCACAGCTCAAATTCCAGTCATGCAAATAGGCCTTGCCTTTTTTTAAAAGCAATTGAGATAGTTCCCAGAGCTTGGGATGATTACTTTTCTGGAACTACAGTTCTAAGAATTCCAGAAATCAAGGAACAATTGTGTTGACTGTCAGGCAAATTCCAAATTTTGTAATATGGGAAGGTAATACTGTTATGAGGTCAACTAAAAAGACACAGAAGTCATATGCAAACTTTTCTAATCAAGCATGGTCTGACCAAAGCAGAATAGAATGGGACTATTACTTCCCTAGGTCTGGACACTGTACGGCTGCAGAAGCTGTTGACTCATGTTTAGCTTGTGGTTCTCAAAGAGATCTGGAGGGCACCAAGTTCAAGAAGGCAGATTTAACTGCTTATTCTCACAAGACTGGCTCCAAGTATTGCACCATCCTTTTTCAACTAGTGGTTGTAATACCATCCTCTGGCCACTTGCAATGGTGGCACTGTAGAACAACAGAAAACGGGCCCAAAGAACAACTCTCCGGTAGCATTTGGATCCCACCACTGGAGTCCTTGACCCGAAACTCATGCCCTTTGATTTGTGGGGATCAGATGCCCTAAATCTTTTGTAACTCAGCAGAACAGGGGAGGAAATATACCCCTAAAGTGTGTGTATATGGAGAGATGATCCTCTGTTCAGTTTGCAATAGTGACAAGATGCACTCTTGAATTTTGCCATTGCTGCCATTCTGCCAAGGAAGGGAGAGAGGCATTTATGTTTCAGGTCTCAGGGGATCTTTAAACTTTCCTGGTTGTCCTTTAGAGAGTCAAAGGAGAAGGAAGAACAAAGATGTAGAAGCTCTAATCCAAGTCCTTTCTCAGTTGTGTTTCAGTACAGAGGACTGCAGATAATCACAATGGGCCTCCAACATCTCCTCAATCAACTTTCTCTCTCCCTCCCTCCCTCCCTCCCTCTTTTCATCTTTTTTCCTTTAGTGTAAAATATTCATGATGAACTGAAAGACAGCCAAGTCGCTGGGCGCATGAGACACTTGGCAAGACACTTGTCCGCATCCCTCAGATGATGCCCCTGTCGAGATGGAGAAGTGAACCTCTCTGATTTGTGCAGAGGGGGAGTTGCAGAGGCCCAACTTTTAAGAAAAGGTCCAGCACTTTGGATAGCTTTTTAAAAATTAAGACTAAAACCCAGACTGGACTCAAGACATCAACTACCTGGTCTCAAAGGACATGGTTGGTGTAGGGGTGCAGAACTATGGAAGTCTAGGGGGCTACATTAACCCCCAGGAAACTATGGAGGGCTGCACCCTCCACTACACCCAACTATTAAACAAGTACTAAAAGCTGGCATCTTGTATTGCCATTACGGATGCATAATCTAGAGTTACGGATCAGTAACAGTTCCATATTCGGTTGTGGTATATGTTCATGACTGTGGTTCCACTGCCACAATGATAAAGGTTTCCGAAGCCCCACCTTAAACTCTAGGGACCCACTTTGTGTGATGGAGGTCTGTTATGATGATGATTAGGACACACTCCCTGCCCTCTGCCACCAGTAAGGGAGCCTCCATCAGAACCAGGATCCCTGTTGCAACTCCTCATTACACTGCAGATCGCGGGTGGGAGAGGATGGAAACCTCATCCTGTTGTGCCCCTACTGACTTCTATTGTTTAGTGAGGCTGCTGGCTGTTAAGGTAGGTTGAGGGGAGGCAGTGGTGGTTGGACCAGGAGGAGATGATACTTAGTTATGCATTTGTAACTAAGTCAGTGATGTAGTATCAGGGGTGCATGTGTGTGTTGGACAATGTGGCAAAAATCCCCCATGCCTCCAGAAGGCATTTAGGGGTATTAGCATTTTTTTTGATGGGGCCCACAAAAATGGCTATGTTTGTCCTGTTCTGCTCTTGGCAGAAGTTCAGATTCTCTGTGAGAGAATTCAAAGTCCCAGGGAGAGGGAGTAAATCAGAATTCTCACTAGCAGTGTGGAGGCATTTCGATCTGGTCCAAGTTGTACACGGTGAGCCAAACAGTCCAAAGGGCAATCCAGAAGCAGGGCCAGGAGATGAAAGCAGAATCCAAGGCAACAGTCAAACATTCATGGGACACAGCACTAGTGTAGCTTCTACCAAGAAGGATGGTTGCCAGCCACACTCTTCTGGAGGAGGTGCTCAGTTATTTATAGCCCAGCCGAGTCTTGCTGTGTGCTTTTTATGTAAACACTCAGACCGCCTGTGAGCTTCACTTTCCTGTTGATGCTTGGCTGGGATAAGGAGACGTAAGTCCGCACTTTCCTTGGAGGGCTGTGGCTTCTGGACACTCCATTCATCAGGGGCTGTTCTGGTTCTGGCAGGCTTTCTGGACTTTCACGCTCTCCTTCACCTTCCACATCACTGTCCACCAGGAGGTAGGGCCTGACAACATGTAGCCCACTGGCTGCACTTTGCCCAGCCCTGGCATAGATGGACCAATGAATTACTCAGCTCCGGTGTGTGAAGAAATGACTCTATTTCAGCTCCCAGAGACCCCCTGCTAGAATGGCTAGCCATGATAGCTGGGAGCTTCTGAGAGTCAGGGTTCAGAATAGTAACTTTGATAAGTTCTGCTTAGTTCTCAATGAGACACACACATCCCCATGACTATTGACTGCAGAGACTCCTTCTGTGCTAGTTTTCTATACCCTTCAACTGTCCCAATTTGACCGAGGCAGTCCCAATTAATCCTCTGCCATCCCATTTTTAGGTGCTTTTAAAATGTGCCAGTTTCTGTCTCTCCTAGAGTTACATAGACTGTCAGAACATCTAACCTACATTCAGTCAGGGTAAACATAAATCATAAAAACAAACACGACTAGCTGACATATTTTCCGACTCTAAGAAAAGGTTCACTCACATTTAGAAGCTTCATCAGCATCCCCTATGTCCCATTGGGATGGCTAGGCCTCAGGTTTATCAAAAAGCCAGCATAGATAGTCTCTGATGATGGAATTCAGAGTTATATAAAGTGTTCTGCTCCGTCAGACCTCATGATCATGTCTCTTTGATGACTCTCAGCCATGTGGCTCTTCGGCATCCTCAGACCTTCACAAAACCATATGGCTCTTTTGATGACCCCTAAGCCATGTGGCTGCAAACAAAGACTGCAGCTTCTCAAAACTCCATTAGTCAAATCTGATTGGTTCTGCATTGTCCAATCTGACTGGCCCTACAGTCAGGTGATGTGATGTAATGCTTAGCAAATGAGGATCCACCCCCTCACCTTCAGAGCTCCTGTATTACCTTTTGTCTGATGACCAGGGAATGGAAATTTACAGATGGGAAATGTAGTTCTGGCACATGTGTTCTGGCTCCATGATGGGAGTTGCAGTCACTCCCTCATGACACCCCCCTTCCTCCTCAGTTTACTTTAGTTGCTGCAAACTGAGTTCAAAGTGTAAAAGTAGTGTCAGGGTTTTGTAGATTTCCCAAATATATTAGAAATGAAGCTGAACAGAAAGGGAGTCTCAGAGACAAAGTGTGTTCAGCTGAGCTAGCCTGGAAAGGTCCAAGCCAATTTGTCCAAGGCCAAATTTCAAGGCAGCAGTTAATTAGGAACACCTGGATGAGATGAGCTCATGGCTAGATCTGATGCACCTGTTGCAATGACTAGGCCATTTCAAAGGCTTGCATCAGCCACTTTGGGTCTATATAAACCATAAGGCTTTGTATCCACACATGTGGGTTGTTCAGTCTGTGGAGTTAGTTGGAGTTGTTAGAGGCAGATTGCTGATACTTACTGTACTGTTCCTGTATGCTGTTGTACTTAGTAAACTTCTTTTGACCAAGAAGCTGTTACTCTGCTGAATCCTGG
Source organism: Gambelia wislizenii (assembly GCA_030847615.1). Classification (NCBI taxonomy): domain Eukaryota; kingdom Metazoa; phylum Chordata; class Lepidosauria; order Squamata; family Crotaphytidae; genus Gambelia; species Gambelia wislizenii. Next base: position 42,015,839 of record JAUMIR010000007.1, read on the forward strand.
CTACAGCTGGAAAACAGTAAGTGCCTGGCATCGCAGTGTTTGAACTCTGCACATGTACTGGAGGGTTGCATTTCATAACCACTGACAAGTAGTTGGTGTTCAATTAATTTAGGTTGAATCCACACTACATAAATAATCCAATTTGAAACTGGATTATTTGTCATGGCTCCTTCCTATGGAATGCTGGGATTTGTAATTTTAAAAGAACTTTAGCCTTCTGTGCCAAAGAGTGCTGGTGCTTCACCAAACTACAAATCCCAGGATTTCATAAGAAGGAGCCATGGCAAATAATCCTGTCTAACACTGGATTTATTTGTGCAATGTGGATTCAGCCCCAGTGCAGAGAGAGCAGAGTAGAAGAGCAGGTGGGATTTTGCTCTTCCCAGCAAGTTCAGGCAAAGGCAAACTGCTGCAGCCTCTCCTGGTTTGTGTGCTTTTCCTTTTAATCACTTTTCCCACCTTGCCAAATTCTGATGTTGCTTGACTGCACATTTTCATCTGTGAAAGGTATGAGTCTCTCCTCATCCATCTCTTTGTGATGATATATTGAGCAGAGGAACACTTTTTCTCTAGCTAGCAAAATTTTCCTTAATTGGAAAAAAAAAGAGTTGAGGACCTAATTATCACCATATTTTCTCTGATTAAAGAGCAAGCCTCTTCTGTTGGCGGATGGATTTTAATCACTTTCTCTTTTTGATTTATGTTTCTCCTCCCCATCTTTGAGGCTAAAGGAAAAGAAGAAGAAATGAAGTGTGCATTCAGTAAGTGAATGGCAGTTCATGAAAGCTGCTAGGTAATTACCTAATTCATAAATTGCCCATGTTAACGAAGGGGTCTGCCTCTATAGCCTACTTGAAGCAGCATCTGAGATCTGCATGGTAGGTTTAAAAGGAAGCAGGTCCAAAAGCAAAATGGAGCCAAAGGTTGAAGTTGCTTTGACATGCTCTCTTTATCTTTCTGTTATGAAAGGAAGTGTTGCAAAGAGGGGTATGCAAAAAATTTTGGCAGCAATAGTAAGCCTGGAATAAAATCCTCCATTTTCTGCCTGTTTCCACTACACAGTTATAGTGCTACCGATTCCCTTTTAACTGCCATGGCTGCATCCTAGGGAATCCTGGGATTTGTAGTTTGATGTAGCACTGGGGTGGGGGTGGGCATAGTGTGGTCTGAATTGAAGGCCACATTCAGTCCGCTGTTCTGGTACCTGAAGGTCACCCTCTAGGTTTCCATGGTTGAGCAAGGATTTGACCTCTGGTCTTGCTGAGTCCTAGCCCAGGACTCAAACCACTACACCACGCTTCCTCTCTGGGCCTACTATAATTGGGACTGAAAATAGGATTCAGATCATCCCATCTGACAAGCTGCTGATGGAAAACCACGGGGACCTAATGTAGAGTTAGAAGCCGTACTATTCATTAGCATCAATTTCCCATTAATTCTAATTTCCCATTAATTCTAATTTCAAACACCCTGAAAAGGAAATGGTGGTTGGGTATTTTTTTTTAAAAAAAGGAAAACAATAAATAATTACAGCAAAGACATGTTTCATTTTCGGTACAGGCAATGCAACAAAACAGAAATGTTGAGGCAATTAGGAGTCATTGGCATTCTTTCCAGCTTGAACGGAAATTTATCTCAAATATAAATTAAATTGCACATCTGCTCCATTTACTCAACTTGATCTGATTAAACCCAATGTGAATCCATCATCCAGGTACCTCGTTCTTTAGAAACATCAACACACACTACAATCAAACCAATAATGGTGTGCGCAGCCTTGATTTGTTGCAATAATTAAAAAGTCATTTCTGTCGCTCTGCAGTTCAGCAAAATATATTCCCCCATTGGCAGGGGTGGTGGGGGAATGAAATGGAAAAGCAAAAACTGGACTTTTCTGTGTCCTGGCAGGTTGGATGGAATAACAGTAGTTTTGTTACAAACATTTATCCTCTGTGCTGAACGGAAGAAAACTTTGCAAATAAAAAATGCAAAGGGAGCTGTAAAATGCTTGCATTATTTGTGAATGCATCTCTTTGCTCATAAAATGGTTCTTTGGTTGAAAATGTGAGCTAGCCATCAAGTGAGAAGCCCAGGGCAAGTCTGAACTCTCCCCAACGTTTGTTTCAGGAAGCTCATAGACCAACTGCCACCACCTACGACTCCTCGAACGCTTTCATCAGCGCTCTATGCGCACAATCCTAAATATACACTGGACTGACTATGTGATGAATGTTGCTGTCCTTGAGCAAGCAGGGATCACCAGCATGGAGGCCATGATATTGAGAACACAGCTGCGCTGGGCAGGGCATGTTTCTAGGATGGAGGACCATCGCCTCCCCTAATAGTACTCTACAGTGAACTCGCCACGGGTCAGCGTAAGAGGGGCGCTCCAAAAAAGCGATACAAGGACTCCCTGAAACAACACCTCAGGCTCTGTCAAATTGATCACCAACAATGGTCCGCCCTGGCCTCACATCGGGAGGCATGGAGATGCACTATCCACAATGCCGCAGCCTGATTTGAGAACTCATGCCGAACAAGTCTTGAAGAGAAACGACAACGCAGAAAGAATCACAACCCAGAATCATCACCCAAGGAGACCTTCTGCTGTGCTTTCTGCAACCGGACTTGTTTATCTCGGATTGGCCTTTTTGGTCATCAGCGCGCTTGCTGAAAGTGCGGGATGAGTCCTTCCTGAACCTTCGTTTGCGAAGAAAAGCCAGAGAGAGAGAGAGAGAAAAGCAACTATCTTTTCATACTTTCTCAGAGCATTGGATGATAGCTGGAGGGTATCCCAACACACAGTGCCTCTGAGCATATGTAAAGCCCCCCTCATTTTTTAAAAAATATTTATTGGATTTATATCCCAGCTTTCTTCCAAGATGGGATTCAAGGTGGCTGAAGGCTTTGGCTGGAGGGATGCCTTGAATATGAGATGGAGATTCTTGAGGGCAATGCTGGTGAGAATGCCTCTGAGCATGCACACAGTCTCCCCTTTTATTAAAAAAGGCTTGGGCATTGTGAGGCTTACACTAAGGTTCTGAGTGTGATTTTGGCAAGAGTGCCTCTGAGTACGTGTAGAGTGTGCCTCTCTTGTTGGTGAGATGTTAAGAGTTTTCAAGCTAGAGGGTGAGATGGGTTGGGCTTGAAAATGTGTAGATATCTCTTAAATTAGTTACTAATCCCACAAGGTCTCTCTCTCTCTCTGTGTGTATTTATCCTTTTAAAATATGATTATTATTAATCATAATCATAATCATCCACCTTTTTCTACAGAACCTATTATCAACATTTGTTGTTCCTGACACTGTTGATGCTGCTTTTGTTTAATCTATCATTAATGTTAAAACTTCATGGCTAAGATCCTGGGGTATAGCTAGGAATAAAGTTTAGGCATTCAAAGAAAAGGAGCAGGCAGAGTGACCAAGGGAATATGAACAGAGCAAATATAGAGAATTCCAGATGTGAATTGTTTTCAAGGCCTTGCTCTCTGCAATGCTAGAAATTTGGGGAATGGAGGGAAATTCCATTTGGGGGGCAGAAAAAAATCTTACAAAACATGCTAAGATAGCCCAAAAAAATTGCAACAGGGGAAAGCTGCAAAGCAGGGGATGTTACTGCCTGCTTTGCTTGGGTTGAAAAACCATATGATTTTGCAATTAAAAATCACTTAGTAATCAGGAGAATTAGCTAACTGCTCCAGTGCAAATGATTGCTGTGTTTTCTCTATGCAATTCTGTGCAAACTTTGTAGTTGTTGCCTCTAGAAACTTGCATGAAGTAATCCCAATTTTCTTTCATTATACCTAGAGCATTGATCCTCTTCTTCTCTTTTATAATTCAGCCACAGGTGAAGATATTCAATGCATCTTAGAGGAGGCTGTAAGTGTGATATTCAGCATGTGTTCTCTGCCTCTCCATAATGCCTTATCCCCCCCTCCCCTACAAAATTAAGAGCAAACCTATTGATTTTAATTCAATGAACTGGACTGTATTGTTCCTTTTTTTTTTTTTAAGGAACCCCATTTGTTTCTAGCTCAATAGTTTGTGATTTTAAGGATGTGCCTACAAGACATTCATTTTTTGCAGAGAGAGGTAAAGAAAGTAATTTGTGTTTTGATTAAACAGAACAATGCCGAACAACCTGGAATCACAGAAGACAGCTTGATCGAAGCAGACCCCCCACCCTTGAGTCTTGGAGAAAAGGTGGGGCATAAAGAAAATGATTGTTCGATGCTATAAGATTGCAAAATCCACAACTGATGTGTTTGGGACTCTGGGTAAAAACACATTACAAGTAAGAAGAAAGATGGAACGAACCAACTCTACTCTTCTGGAGTGTGGCATGCAGAGCCCATATGGATGAGTTGTGTGCATGCTCCAGTTTCATGAGAGAAATGGGGTATTTTTGGGTAAAGAATCAACACCCCAAGAACCTCAGATTCATGAGTGGAGCGTAGAAAAGTTCCTAGCCACTATGGCTGCAAAGATGCACCTGGGACCCCTTTCACATTCCATAGTTATGGTGCTACAATCCCGTTTTAGCTGCCATGGCCCAGTCCTATGGTATCCTGGAGTCTGCAGTTAAGGGAGGGGTGTTTAGCATTCTCTGCCAAAGAACTATAGTGTCTCACCAAACTACCAATCCCAGGATTCCATGGGATGTTGCTATGGCAGTTACATTGGAATCATAGTGTTATAACCAAGTAGTGTGAAAGGGTCCCTGAAATTCTGCAGGCCAAGCCAGCTAAATATCTCAGAAGCCAGAAAGGTAGCTGAAGATTTGGAGTGACTATGGGATGAAGCAGAAACTTCAGCACTCTGTAGTTTGCCTTACACCATAATTAGCAAAATGAAAACTCAGAGGAGCTTACTCCCCTAGAAAGTGCAGCCATGTTAGCTGGTGGATTTTGGGATTTGTAGTCCAATGCTGCGCAGCCATTCACAAGTTCTGCTCAGGATTGCAACATTGTGTGCATCTTCCTGAAAATAATTCTGAATTCACCTCCCTTTCAGAGGCTCTGATAGTTAAATCTCTCTCCCCCTTCTCTCTCCCTTCCTCCTTTGCCTTTCTTTCTCTCTTTCCCTTGTAAAATCTATATCTCTACCACAGTTCTCTCCCCCCTTTTCCCCTCTAAATGAAGCCATGAAAAGGGTAGCACATCATAAACGATGTGCCATTTCACACCCTGCAGCTGCTGAGTGATATTTGAACTGTGCTCACCTATTATCAGGCAATTATGTCTCTCTAACAATACATTTTTAGTCAAATGGCCAGCCACTACTTTGGTGTTTAAGAAGCAAGCGACCATGGCAGACAGACCCAGCAGACAGAAGAAGCTATTGCAGTTGGGTAAGGGAGGGTGGGGCAGAATGATCTGTGTTGTTCTGTCATTTGGGGCGTTGTTTGCTCCTTTTCTGTTGAGAAAGAATCAGAGGATCATAGCTACATCTCCGGACAGCTAGAATCAGCACTGAAAGGGAATGCAAGGGCTGTCTAGCTCAACACCTTGCTGGAATCTACAGCTAAAGCATTAATCTAGGGACGTGGCCACCCAACCGCTGTTTAAAAACCTCCAGTAAAGGAGAGTCCACCACCATCTGAGTCCAGTCCACCATCAACCCTTCCTCATGGAGCTTGCTTCCCAGATGTTCTAGCATCATCTCAGCCCTCCAGAAGATGGACAGGAGGTCAGACTCCAGTTGAAACCTTCCTGATCTGTCTCACATCCAGCACCAGTTACCTCCATCCTTGCCTGTCTGTTGCCTCCCTGCCTACCACAGTGCTTGGGAATGTGACTTTTGAAAAAGACTATGGCTGCTATTCACAATTTCAGTTACAAATGCATAACCTAGAGTTGCGCATCCATTAATTAGTCATATGCACAATCTTTACATATTCCCCTGTCAATTAGGACACAGCAGACTGACATTTCCACCCCCTTGAGTGATCTCCACTACGAGGAGGAATTGCAGGGAGGGTCCTGCTTCTGATTGTCACACCAGAGATCATTCATGGGAGGGGATAGATGGAAACATCATTTCTCAATTGTGTCCTGACTGATGGGAGAACACACCTGCATTGCTCACAGCAGCTGATGGCTGGTAAGGCAAGATAGTAAGTTGGGCCACGAGACACTATTTAGTAAAGTATACAGTTGGCCCTCCATATCCATGGATTACACCATCCGTGGCTTAAAATGTTTCAAAAAATTCAAAAATAATAATAAACCTTTATTTTGCCATGTTATATAAAGGAAACCCTTTTACTATGCATCATTTACAATGGGACTTGAGCATTCATGGGGTGGTGGTGGTGATGATGCTGGAACCAAGGGCCCACTGTACTTAATGACTAAAAAGTTCATCTAGAATCTCAGCCTGAAACTTTCCAAAATCCAGCTACATCCTAGCTGGGTGTCAGGATGAGTCCTTGAAGATACCTATTTCTGCCAATTTTTGTATGGTTCTGTAACCTTGCTGTTAATTGTCTTTTCATAACGAGGGCTTTGTGGTGGGGAATGTACGGTCACTTTGGAAAGTGAGATAAGTTGGCAGGCAGCTGCAGAAGTTGCCTGGGAAAAAGAGGAGGTACGATTGTCTGGGAGGAAAGGATCGGGGGATTATGGCTAACCAAGAGCTTTGTAGCTTGCCAGATTGCATAGACTGCAAACTGCTTTAGTATACAGTATTGTCTGCTCTCTGAGTTTCAGTTCTGAGCAGCAACCTTGTATGATATGCTTTCTGGATTACTGTGCCAATAAAATGTTCTGTTTAACTCTGAAACTGCTGGTCACTGCGTCTGGGAATGCAGGTACATGACTTTGAGAGATTTGGGAAGCTAAAATCTTCAAAAGTTATTTCCCCAGCCCCCCAAGTTCTGTTCTAACCTACTGTTCCTCACATTGTCTGATATGGGGACTGGCAATTCTTTCCTCTAATGTGCCAGAGACTGGTCCCATATTTGTACCCACTGGCTACAACCTATTTCTCTTTTTCCAGGAAGTTCTCTCCATACTGGCAGCTGATGCCTCATGGACCATGTCGACCGTGGCACCAGTGCACAGACCACCATTTTAAGTAGGACCAGTAGATCTTTCAGATAGCTTCACTTAAAGCTTTCACCACAGCTGGTGAGTTATCTGAAGCCAGGCTACTCTTTTTTTTATGTCAAACCTTGAATGGTGGGCATCTTCTAGAACTTTGTGAGAATGTGGTCCCACAAATATTCCATTATGGCCTGGCTTTGGCTGTGTGTGGGCTATTCCCAGAGCTTCTGAACATTCATTTTTTGGGACTCCAATTCCCATGCTGGCTGGGGAATTCTGGGAGTTGTGGTCCCTCCAAAATACTCCCTGTTCAGTACAGATCAAACAAAGCAGCTGTTTTTTTTTTAAATTGTCTTCCTTTTCTCAGTCTTCCATCCTACCTGCACCCATTTCATGTACTTATTTTGAACTAGGCCATCTCTGCCTCTCAAAAAGATTGGGGCAGAATGATCTCTCACAGTGAGCCGCTTTTTCTTTGTCTTCTGTAAATATCGTTGTGTGCTGAAGTGAATGCTGAAGATGAAAAACACCTCTCCAGGACTGGCGCTGAAGCTATATAGACAGGTCTAATTTTGCTCCCTTGTAGCTCTACAGCAGGACAATGAATGAATAAGGCAGATGACGGGGCTGGGAAGTTTTGCTCAATTTTGCATTAAATCTTTTGCTATAAATTGAAGAGGGGCAGGAGTTCATTGACAGTCCCTCAGTTCTTTCATCTCTAACAGGAAGATGTTTATCTAAGAAATGTTGTTTTCCTGCATTTCTGTTAGAGAAACGTTACCCATAAGGTTTACCAGATCTGTCCTTCCCGGACTGAACACAAAGAAAACTGGTCAAAATGCAAATATTTTGAGAAAAAGAAGAAACAAGCCACACTTTTTGGGGTACATTTCTAAAGTGTACAAAACTGTCACCAGCTCATGTGTCCCTTTATTGTTCCTTATTTCAACTTTTGGCCCTCTAAGGGCTTCTGACTTCAGCTCCCAGAATCCCTGACAAGTAGGCATGCCCAATCTCAGGTCCTGACCTTGATTCCCCAGTTTTCATGGCTCATCTCCAGGGTGCAATTTCTCAAGTTTTGCTGGGCTCAGGCAAGAGGAAAGGGCTTGTGTGTAAATCTCCAGTTTACCTAGCAAAGCATCAGATTGCTACAATTTCTAAGGATTATAGGTCTTCCCCCAAATGTGCAGGACTGGTACCCACAGTTTCAATTGTCCATTGTCCAAAAAACATGGTCTTTCTAGGCATTTTCTAGGTCCTCCAGTACGACTCTATGGTAACTTTTGCTAAAAGTTACCATAGAGTTGTGCTGGAGCTGCTTAGAAGAGTAAATCTAGGTATTTACTCGGTCCTCCTACACAACTCTAATGGGCTTTGCTATTACCCCCAGTTTCACATATTCATGGTAAGTCTGGGAACGTATCCCCTGCAGATACAGCAGACGAGCTGTACCAGTAACTTGCAAAGACTCTGCAGGGGGTCTACATATTTATTTATCCAGCTTTTTCCTTTTCTCCCAGTTGTTGTGGTACCCGGGCTCACCCTCCACTCTACTCTGCACCCACCTTCTTGCGAGAAGTAACTACATTTAATCTAGCCTTCTAGTGCAGCTCATCATTCCATTAGTAGACTGGATGGATGGGAGACTTTGATCACTGTGGTGTTCAAACCCAGGGTGCCTGTTGCACAATCAACTGTGCAACAGTGGCATCCAGCATCACTACACTGGTGTAAATTTATGCTATCCTAAAAGAGTACAGGGTCTTGAAGCTTGGGTGTCAATTGCTAAGTTTTCTGACTGTCCTACCAGGGAAATAGTGTAAAATATTCTCAGATCCTTCTGTAAATCACATCATTGTGAAAAACAAACATTTCTGGGTATCAGGTGAATAGTGCGGTCAATTCTATGCAAAAGAAAACTTGCAAGATGTGCTCTCATCAAGCCCTGGTGGAGGGAACAGATGCACTTTCAGGCAGAATCCACTGATTTCTATCTCCAAGAGGGACTGAAAGAGTATTTGCCATTATTCATTTTCTGGCTGAAAAAAAAATGGCTTTCCTGACACTCAGCAAGAATAATCCAGTGGCAAGAATTTAGCAGTTTTCACCTGGAATTTAGCAGTTTTCACACATCCCGAAGATTTTTGGGGGAGAAATTATGTTATATAGAAATATAAATGGGTTCCTTGCACAATAATTGTGTGTCTCGGAGGGGGGGGGGCAGTTGATGCAATAAACAGGACTTTTTCCCAAGAAACATTGTCTGGGATTCTGCATGAGAGACACAGCTATGATGATGTGGCTATGTTCTGTCTCCTGAACTGAACCCTCAAACCCACCCTAAGAGCCAGGCAGCCATACTAGCCAAGGACTTCTGTGGCGCTAGTGAATGTGGGTGTTGAAAGATGATATATCCAGCCCCCTCCACCAGCAGCTCACTGGTGAGACAGAGCTGGACGCATCATCCTCTGTAACAACTTGAAACAAAACACAGGGACTTAGGGAGCTGGGTATGTTTAGCCTGGAAAAAAGACGGTTAAGAGGCGATATGATAGCCATGTTTAAGTATTTGAAGGGATGTCACACTGAGGATGGAGTAGGCTTGTTTTCTGCTGCTTCTGAGACTGGAACACAAGCTCCAGGAACAGAGATTCCACCTCAACATGAGGAGGAACTTTTTGACAGTCAGAGCTGTTCGGCAGTGGAACGCGCTCCCTCGGAGCATGGTGGGGTCTCCTTCCTTGGAGGTCTTTAAACAGAGGCTGGATGGCCATCTGTTGGGGATGCTTTGATCAAGATTTCCTGCGTGGCAGGGGGGTTGGACTGGATGGCCCTCGTGGTCTCTTCCAACTCTGCAGTTCTATGATTCTATGATTCTACAGGGGCTGTGACACGAACACTGTGAATTTCCTTCCCCTGCATCTGAATGAAGAAGCCCACAACAAACTTCGAAAGTGGGCGTGATGGATTTTATGCCTTTTAGTTGGCCGAATAAAATCTATCACTGACTTTAGCTCTAAGAAGAGTTCAGACAATTTTTTCCCCTATTGTATGTGAGCAGTTCTTCTTTCCTTCCAAACTATACTGAATATTGGGGGATTGGCAGGGAGGGAGGGAGACATTAGTGCTTGAGTGTTTTTATGTGAGTATGGGAGCCGTATGTATCTTTTGTTCTTTAGCCTTGAATGGTGTAAAGTAAGAATGGGTGAAGGCGCTGTGGTTTATGAGAGCTGTGATTCCTTCATCCTACCTCCCACTGCCTGCATTCTGTGAAAAAAATATATCAAGCTGTCAGGGCACTGTAACTCGAGAAACAGCTTTCACGCTAAATACACAGCATCCTTAACAGCACCTGGATTTTCTCTGAATTGATCAAACCTGAAGACTTAATTATGGACTTGGTGCAACAAAGGGAACCATCAGTGAGCATTTTGCTTTGTTGGGACTTATTCGGATGCTCATCTCCATGGGGGCTTTAAAGCCATATCCTGGAGCTGCCAAATTTTTCGAACTGTGAAACAAAATGTTAGAGATGTGACTTACAGCCTCCCAGCCTATGGCAGAACCCCACAGTGACAATGGTCCGGATCTTACCTCACCGTTACAAAGTGCACATCCCTGCATGTGCATTTATGCATGGATTGTGTTACACAATGCTTATGTTTCATGGCAGTGATGTGCAACTGAGCCCAAACACCAAATATGTACCTGAATGCACAACTGAATGTTCTGTGCATGCACACACATGCACAATACACAATGCACATCCATGCACCCCAAATTCTTCTTCTTCTACTACTTTCCTCCCAAAGGGGCAATTGCATCTCCTGAAAACCTCTGGGAATAGCAATGTGCCTTTTCATTTTTAAAATTGCATCTCTCCTTGCACACTGTTTAGCATTAAATAAACAACCACCTCAGGCCTGAACACTGTTGGTTAGTCCCAACTAGAGTAGGCCCAATGAATACACAGTTGAATGATGAATCAACATGCGAGTAAATCCAAGGGCTCATTTACACGGCAGGTTTTATTGCGTTAAGTTGTGCTTTAGCGCTTTCCCGCATCAGTGGTGGGTAGTTTACACGGTATATGTTTACACAGCTATATTTTGTGGCTCTTTGATTTTTTCCGCTTTGAGGTTCACACAGCCAAATGTGCTGGGGGCATGGCCAAGCATTGGAGAGGAGACAATGCCATAGGAATGTCTGCCCTGGCCCCAACTCCGTGTGCTTAACAGCTTAGAGGCAAAGCATGACATTTCCCCCCAGCTCCCTGCCCACAAATCAAACTCCAAACAGAAGGTTTTTTCTCCTTGCTTAACAGCATTTTCTAGCCAAATAAACAGACTGTCAAAATAGCAGTGCAGCTCTGCTGCAGCCCTTAGTGAAATGGTTTCTCTCCCTCCCCTAAGCACAGGATCACAGCTGACGAGACGAGCTTTGCATACTTGCAAAATAGCAGAGAGGAGGAGAAGAAGGAATGCTCCCTGACTGAAAATTGTTGGGAATCCTTTTTGTTTGCAAACTGGCTTGCAAAATAGCAGAGAGGATTTTTCAAAGTTCCTTTAATCGCTACTGACTCTCCCTCCCTCCCTCCCCCTCTTTTAAGCCCACCCCTGCATCATAGCAACCAATCACAGTGCAGCTCTGCTGTAGCCCTTAGCGGAATGGTTGTTTACACTGCCAATAATGCGCTACATTGCAAATATACCGGCAAAAGTAGCGACATCCCTTGCCACGCTAAATTTTGGGTGTTTTACCTTCCCCCCTTCTGAATGAGGCGATGCTGTGCCTTGACCCGTGTGAACTATGAGCTATCTTTGCAGTATATTTAGAGGAATATTTGCCCGTGTAAACGCACCCCAAGTGATTCTGAGTTTCTACTTTAGTCAGGACTAACAATAAGGAGTGGAATCCTGTGGGTTAGTCCCAGCTGAGCAGACCCATTGAACATATCGTTGAATGGTGAATCATCCGGTCAGTAAATCCTGGGTGAAAATCTACAGTTTTCTTCTTGTTTTAGAGAAAACAAATATATCTGTGTAGCTCCCACTCAGTGTCTGGAACTAACAATAGGATATAGGCCCTCAACTGTTCTTCAAAACAGAAGTGGACTTTGAGCTACTTCCATATTTTTATTCTCAGGTTTTAGCCTTTTTTCCAGTCTTGGTGGCCCAGAGAAGGTCCCTGTGACTCTTTTGCTTATCTCACATTTGCCACCAATTATGAGGGTCATTCACTTGTGCCACTCCTGACACCAAATGAGATGGCCTTCTCCAGTCCCACTGCTATGGCATCACATGTGAGGGTCTTCTGGGTGACCTAGTGGTTCCTGTGAGAGCCTTTATTCAGCTAAACTCCTCACTGGATACCACCGCTCTTGAATAATGGCTGCCACCAAAGGCTCTGTGAGTCTGAGCTCAAGCATTGCAAGACTCTCTCTCTGGCTTTTCTTCACAAATGAAGATTCAGGAAGGACTCATCCCGCGCTTTCTGCAAGCGCGCTGATGACTAAAAAGGCCAATCCGAGATAGACAAGTCCGGTTGCAGAAAGCACAGCAGAAGGTCTCCCTGGGTGATGTTTCCAGGTTGTGATTCTTTCTGCGTTGTCGTTTCTCTTCAAGACTTGTTCGGCGTGAGTTCTCAAATAAAGCTGCAGCATTGTGGATAGTGTGTCTCCATGCCTCCCGATGTGAGGCCAGGGCAGACCATTGTTGGTGATCAACTCCAATAACCATTATGTATAATTCTCAGCAGTACAAATGTGTACAAGTTGAGTATCCCTTATCTGAAATGCTTGGGTCCAGAAGCATTTTGGATTTTGGGTCTTTTTGGATTTTGGAATATACAGTTGCAAATACATAAGGAAATATCTTGGAGATGGGATCCAAGTCTAAACACAATATTCACTTATGTTTCATATACATCTTATACATGTAGCCAAAAGGTAATTTTATGCACAATATTTTTAATAATTTTGTGCATGAAAAAAGCTTGTGTACAGTGAACCATCAGAAAGGGAAGGCGTCACTATCTCAACCATCAATTCTGGATTTGGGAGCATTTTGTTTTTTGCAATTCTGGATAAGGGATAGCCAACCAGTAATGCAAAAATAATTTATTAAACAGAAATTTAACATGAAGTTTAGGGCTACTTATTTAACATATCTAAATCCTGTCTGGCCCTAACTAACTAGCTCTAAGTCACAAGTCTCTCTTATATGGCTAACTAACCAACTCAAGTCTAACTTATTTCTGTTTTTGACCCTAACATTCATAACATCTCTAACCCATGTTATGATCTCTGACTCCTCTCACTGGTCTTCACACCAGCCTTTTAAACATCCCTTTAAACATTCAGCCAATCACTAGTCACCCCCAATATTCAATACACTCACCCATCCCAACAGACCCTTACCTTTACACATACTATACATAACATCCAGAACCATATTTTACCTTAATTTCTCTAGTAAACATACAGCACCTTTTTAAAAAAGATGCTTCTCCCTCTTTTTTATGTTTTTATGTTTATGTTTTTATGTTCTGATTCTATAGATTTAGGGTAGTTATTTTATATCACTGGTGAATTTGCCAGTTATTTTAAAATATATGCACTTTTATATGTAATTTTAATGGCGGTAAATTGTTTTAAGTTATTACTATTGTTATGGATTTGTTTTTATATCCAATTGTTGTGAGTTGCCTTGATTGCCTAAGAGGCAAAAGGCAGGGTACAAAAATAAAGTTGTTGTTATTATTATTATAAAAAGAAAAGTCCGTAACATCACAATGCTCTGCAGCAGAAAATCAGCTCCCAGACCTGCCAGCGTTGTCTGTCCTTGCCTTACAGGCACTGGGAGTGGGGATGGATTATGACTCTGTCTACCACAGTCAATAATTGCTTGATCATTTCCCCTTCAGCTCTCAAGGGCGGGGGAAAACATCAACCTGCCACGGCATACAACACTGGAAATTGCCTTTGCCACATAGGTGATTGCTGTCGGATGGGAATAGCAAAAATTTCCACCGTGCAATTGAAATGTAGGCAGGCAATTTGTGTGCCAAAAGACACACCTTCCTGCCTGAACCACATAAAACGTTCAAGCACCAGTGGGAAAGAACAGGGTGTTCCAACCTCTCTGCATTGTTTCACGAATTCAGGAAGGTCTCTGGGTTGAAGAGACCCTGTGCTGTAACCCAGGCATCCAGCTCTAGGCAGGGAGCATCAGACAGAACAACCATGATGAGGAATTCAGTCTTCAGAGTGGAGGGCCGGGCTTTTCATCTTGTGTAGTAAATCTGAATTGAATTATCCTTGAATTAGAGGTTTCCAAATGGAACCCTTCCTGAGCATCTTCTGAGCCATGTTGTGGTTCAGTGACAGCTGTCTGGGGGCTCTGATGTCAGTGGGGTGGTCCTTGTTTCAGGACGGGCTTTAGTCTGAACTTTAAAGGAGCTATCCCAGGCATTGAACCCTATCTAGGTAATGGACTACACCCTATTATACTTTGACAGAGCAATCCAAGGTGCTGAAAACAGATAGGAACTATCTGGAATGAAAGGAGGTGTTCCAGGTACTGAATCCTATTTAATTTCTGCACCTTAGATGGGTTCTTTAGTCTGGACAGTTGTCATGAAGATGATAGTGATGAAAATGGAAGTGATGAAGATGATGATTGTAATGGTGACATACACTGGAAAGAAAAAATAGTAAAGTATGCTCTTGGGCACTGCTTCTCTAAGGGGTCTAACATGGGAAATTGGTGATTGTTTTCTCCAACATGTAAGATGCCAGGACCATATTGGATACCTATAATTAGCAAGTGTTTCTTTCTCTCCTAGAAACTCATCAGGGGCCAGCAGCTGATGGCTTATAAGCTAGCAATGGTCTGTGGACCTCTGCTTTAAGCTGCACAGCTCTATGCCACATCTGTGGAATGTATGGCCCTCCAAATGTTGTTGGACTACAACTCCCATCTGTCTTCCCCCTTCCAGCTAAGGTGAATGGGTCATATGTTCCCCACCCTCCTTGACAGAGTTGTACAAACTAATTCTGATTGGTCAAATCCAAAGGCTGACCCAAACTCCCCCTAATTATGCAGATTTTGAGGGTATACAAGAATTTTTTTTCCTGCTTTGGACCAGCTGGGATCTTGTTGATGCTTCCTGTCCTGAGCAATGCAGTGCCAATGAACAGCACAGGGCCAATCATCCCACAGTGTGGAAAGGAACATGGCAATTAGACCACCTTTTGTAGAACGAGATTAACAGGATTACGTGTAAAGCAAAGATTAATTTCTCCCATCAACACAGGAAGGCATTGAAATCCCTTTCTGATCCGGAAAGCGGAAATGCCAAACTTATTGTGAGCTCAAGAGGCTGAGATGATGGTCCGCTCCTGCCAGCTGCCCTGTTTTCTTTTTTGCTTTAATCCAAACCAATTCAACCCAGGGCTGCAAATTGATTCACCACCCTCTTAATTAAAAGATTCAAATGCCCTAAATGTCAATGCATTTTACACCATTAAAATAAAAGCAAGAAGCAATCTCTCTCCTCCCCCCCCCTCAACATGTGAGATGAAAACAGAAAAATGTCACCTAAAGGGGATTAAATATTGGTCATGGCATCAAAGCTGAGAGGACGAAACCAGAGCAAAACTTGGTCACTGTGCAAAACTGGTGTGCTTGATCATTCCCAATTATGTTAACAACCTCTCCTCCACTGTTACAAAGAGCCTCTGAGTTGTGCTTTTGACACATGGAGTTAGAAAGGATCTGCAAAGCTTTGCCATTCTCTGAGCTGCGGGTGCCGCTGTTTCCAGAACCTTGTGATCCTTCCTCCCTCCTATATAAGTAGAGGGAAACCCATAAGTGCACAGTCTCCAACACTTCACCAGTGGGAAATGTGCAGGGATGTGCTGTGCCAGTCACTGGAGCCAGATCCACATCAATTGTAGTCTAGTGTCTAAATCAAGGGAAGTAATAGTGCCACTCTATTCTGCTTTGATCAGACCTCACCTGGAATACTGTGTCCAGTTCTGAGCATCATATTTCAAGATGGATATTGACAAGCTGGAACGTGTCCAGAGGAGGGCGACTAAAATGGTGGGAGGCCTGGAAGCCATTATGCCCTATGAGGAGTGGCTTAGGGAGCTGGGCATGTTTAGTCTGGGAAAAGAGGTGACATGATAGTCATGTTTAAATATTTGAAGGGAGGTCATACTGAGGATGGAGCAAGCTTGTTTTCTGGGGCTCCAGAGACTGGGACACGGAGCACTGGGTTCAAACTACAGAAAAAGAGATTCCACTTAAACATTAGGAAGAACTTCCTGATAGTAAGAGCTCTTTGGCAGTGGAATGTGCATCCTCAGAGTGTGGTGGAGTCTCCTTTTTTGGAGGTTTTTAAGCAGAGGCTGGATGGCCATCTGTCAGGAATGCTTTGATTGGGTATTCCTGCATAGCAGTGGGTTGGACTGGATGGCTCTTCTGGTCTCTTCCAGTTCTATGATTCTATGATCCACCCCTCTAGGCTTACCCAGATTACCCATGTCATGACTTTGAAGATAAAAGTGCCTCCTGCTTTTCCTTGTGTTTTTTCTGGGCTGTGAGGCCATGTTCTGGAATAGTTCTCTGAGGATGCCAGCCACAGATGCAGGTGAAATGTCAGAAAGAAACTCTTCCAGAACACGGCCTGACAGCCTCACAGCCCAGGAAAAAACCAAGGAAAATCTATGGATGCTGCCCATGAAAGCCTTTGACTTCACAGGCCTCCTGCTTATTTGGACATCAAACACTCTGTGTGTGAGTATTCTTGGGAATGGGTTGCTACTGAGTCTGCTGAGATAGTTTTTGGCTTCTGCTGGGGATTGAGTGTCCTATCATCCCCTGACACTTTGAAGTTCAGTTTAAACCCCACACCATCCTACACCATCCTACTAACATACACGCTACACCATCCTACTACCGTGGAGACCAGCAAAAGCCACAAAACGATTCCACTCAAAGGCAGAAAGGATGCAGGACAGAGAGGGATCTGAGAAAAACTTTGGTCTCAAAGTGAAGTCCCCATGCCAGAGAAGTGGGGTCCCAATGAAACCCGAGGATGGTTCAGATGGAGATTTGCTGAGAGTGTGTTATCCTAATGAGATTTCAGTGGGTGACAGAGGATAATTGCTAGAATCAAAATCTGAAAATGCTGCCTCATTTACTGGATACAATCATGAATTAAAATTCCAGAGACCCATTTCTGTGTCATTTTATTAAGTGACTGTAGAATAGCTGCAGGCAGCTTACAAAAGCTTCTGTGAAGTGGATACAGTTAGCAGTTATAGCATTGACAACTTTGCCACCAACTTGGTGAGATGGTTGTGGTCAATGGGCTTCCAGATGGTGACTCATGAAAAGATCTCAGCGGTGACTTGGAAACATGGTGTTAGAAAAATGTTCCTTCCAACCACTGCCTTCATCAGAGAATGGCTAGAATCTGATTTAGAAAGCATCAATGATCCCTGAAAAATTAAAATAAAAATAAAAAAAGTTGCAGGGGGCTGGGGGAAGGTTGGAACCCAATGAAAGATGTATCTCAATTTTTAACAAAGTTAAGTATGTACCTTCAAGTCACCTTTTGACTTACGGTGACCTCATGAATTTCATGGGTTTTCTTAGGCAAGGAACACTCAGAGGTGGTTTGCTCTTGCCATCCTGTGAAACACAACCTACAATACTTAGTATTCCCTGGTAGTCTCCATTCCAAGTACAAACCAGGGCTGACCCTGCTTAGCTTCCCAGATCTAGTAGTTTCTGGTGCCTTTTAGGGTAATTACGCTCATAACTACCTTCAATTTATGGCGGTCCTGTGAATTTCATTGAGTTTTCTCAGGCAACGAATACTCAGAGGTGGTTTTGCCAGTTCCTTCCTCTGAAAGGATTCACCTGATATTTCTTTGCAGCCTCCCATCCAAGTACTAACCAGGGCTGACCCTGCTTAGCTTCCAAGGTCAGATGGGATCTAGTGCCCTCCTCCAAGCAATACTCCATGGGGAACATTAAAGAAGTCCTAGCAGGATGTCAATTAAAAACAAACAATAGTGGAGGATCTAAAACAACCATAGGCTAGAACTACATCAAGTTATTCATCTTTTTGGCTAGGGAGAATGCATGGGTCCCTCTTCAGTCCATGTTCTGTCCCTTCCAGTTGAAACTGGGGCTTCCTTGTGAACGGGGGTGGTGAATTCCTGTGTTTTAGTCCAAATTTTAAAGGCACTATCCATAGTGCTGAACTCTATCCCTAAAACAGATTCAGCACCTTGAGCTGCTGCTTTGAATATCAAACTAAAGCTCCCAGCAAGTTCAACATGAAAGCCCTCACTCACCGCTGGTTCCTACTGGCCTCAATGTCAATGGTGTGTGTGTGTGTGTGTGTATGAACCACTCTGGGCTTTAATCCAAACTTTCAAGGAGCTTTTCAAAGTACGGAACCCATTCTCAGTTCAGACGTTTGAGTAGTTCCCTTACAGCTTTGAGCAAAGCCTGGAGCAAAATGACATGGGAGCTCCCAGCTACCACTGGTTCCTTCTTGCAAACACAGATGTTTGCCTAGAGGGGAATATAATGTATTCTTGCACAAAGCTGAACAAACAGGGCTGCAAAGAAGAAAGAGGAGCAAAGGATTCCAAACCATTCCTTGACATGTTGAAAGTGCTTTGCAACAGCTTCGGAATTCGAATTTGAACTACAGGCTTCCTGGAAAATACCTAGAAAGGCATCCTCTCTAATCATCTTTTAGTTCTTCCAATGCAACTCTATGGTGTTTTAGACAGGAAGTCCTTTATTTTAAAAGGGTTTGCTATTATCTGTGGTTTCAGTAATACACAATAAGTCCAGGAACACATCCCCACAGATACAGGGGAGGGGCAACCTATAATCCTCTGATGAGCAAAATCTTCTCACATGCAGCTTGTCAAATGACCAGCACAGATGAAATATTTATTCGAGTGCCATAGCATGACTTTTCAAGTTGTACGTTGGGACCCAAGCAGAACCAATCCAGGTGACATATGCCAGCTTTGTTTTTTTAAAAAAACACTACTTTTTGGACTACAGCTTCCAGAATCCCCTGAGGATGAGACATGGTGGAAATCATCATTCAAAAAGATGACATTTCTCAGCCCTGATCAATATATAATGGACACCCAATACACCCACATGGACCAAGTGAATTTTTTGCAATATATCCAGACAATGAACAGAATCCTGTATCAGCTGATACTTAACTAAGTATTTAACTAAATAACTTCTCCTGGCCTGACCTCCCAAAACCTGATGGAAACATTATTCAACCATGCTGTGGTCATCAGCAGAATGCCCACCTTCTCCCTATGCAGCTGATGCCTAGTAAAGTAGGTTGGAGGTTGAGTTACAATTATGGCAACATTGTCAAAGTAGTGACTGAGCAGTGATTGTGAATATGAAATAGTTACCTACCCGTAACATTTTTATACTCATGATCACTACTTAGTCACAATTTTGACACTATTAGCAATTTTGATGTCTTGTTAGAGCTTGCACCAAGCCCAGTAATGACTTCTCTGACTTGCAGGAGCTCTCCAGGGTCTCTGCAGAGTCTATCACATTACATATCATAATGTGTTAAATTACATATGATAATGTGATAAAGACGGTTAAGAGGCGATATGATAGCCTTCTTTAAGTATTTGAAAGGGTGTCGCGTTGAGGATGGAGCAGGCTTGTTTTCTGCTGCTCCAGAGACTGGAACATGGAGCAATGGATGCAAGCTCCAGGAACAGAGATCCCACCTCAACATTAGGAGGAACTTTTTGACAGTAAAAGCTGTTCAGCAGTGGAACACACTCCTTCAGAGTGTGGTGGGGTCTCCTTCCTTGGAGGTCTTTAAACAGAGGCTGGATGGCCATCTGTCGGGGATGCTTTGATTGTGATTTCCTGCGTGGCAGAATGGGGTTGGACTGGATGGCCCTCGAGGTCTCTTCCAACTCTGCAATTCTATGATTCTATGATTCTATATCTTTCACTGGAACCTTTTAAAACTGTCTGGAATTAACTAAAACCTAGGAGAAAAACTTCTGCACATGAAGTTGGTACTCTACCACTGTGCAATGTCCTCACACTTTGGGCTTTATTGATCTTTCCTTGGACATTACATCTGTTTTGAAGGCCAGATATATTTTCTACACCTTCCCTTCCCTCCTTCTGTGTCCTCTATCTTGTTCCCAGCTTCATTGGGTTCACATCTGTACACTGGCATGTAGTTAAAGAAGATGCTGGTGACAGGCCAGGCTGGTGAACATGAGAGAAGATGGCTTTCTCAAATGCAATGCATACCATGCAAGACAAGATTGTGTATATCTTATTTATTTATTATTCCTTTTTTTTCTTTTCTTTTTTGGCTTGGGCTTCTGTTCAGTTCATTCTATCTTTTTCATATATACACGGGTATTACACAGTCATTGTAGTATTTTCTTTCCTACTCTGCCCTGAGATTCCATTTTCTTACATTCTCCTCTCTTAAGTTTGTATGACTGGTGGTAACAGTACTTAGGCTGGTGGACACCTTGGTGAAGCTGGCCCCACCAGGGCTTGGCAGGTTAAGAGAGAAACCCAAGGGATCATTTCAAAGCCTGAAGTCAATTCCAATGGAGATGATTCCTAGAAGTGCTGGCTTTCTTTAAAAAAAAATGTCAGTGGGTGGAAACTTCTCCTATTGCAAAGCAGACAAAGTGGTGGCGTCTTTGGTGAGAAATGTACCAGTAACAGCAACACATGAATAAGTCCAAGTGTCCCATGGTTGGATTCAGCTAGAAATTGTGATCCATGCTGACCACAAGCAAACGTTACTATAGGAACGTTTCCTAGTTTCTCTTTTTCTTGCTTTTCTTTTTGTTAAAAGCACAGTGCAAAGGTTGTGTTGGAAATGAACACTTCTGCAACAGTCTCTCAGAGTCTACACATCATCTTGAGAATGAGTCAGCCTCAGACCATGACTGCTGAGGAATGGTGGCTGAAAAAAAATACATGGCACGCTTAACACTGTGTGCTTTCTTGCAGATAGCATAGAAGTTCTCTTCCTGAGACCTCTCCATCCCCTGCATGGCCACGCTATTCATGCATTGGGTCCTTGAGGGAAGGTTAGCAATGTAGGATCTTCATGAAGGCCTTTCTGAACTCAATATTGAAGGTGGTGTAGATAATGGGGTTGACGGCGCTGTTGACGTATCCAAGCCACGTGAAGGCATTGTACATGGCCTGGGGGATGTTACAGTTGCAATGCATGTTCAGTATGTGGGTGATGAAGAAAGGGAGCCAGCAGATGATGAAGACACCTAACAAAGGATAAATTAAAAGAGACATGTTAGCAACACAATGGGAGAGAAAAAAATGGACTTGTCTATACAAGGCTATAAAATGTGGATTGGTGCACACTAACACCAATTTGCATCTGCTTTCATTTCTCTCCATGGTTTTTTGGCAAGGTCACAGGCATGTGAAGCTATCCATGTGCAAACGGGCATACCTGCAAATCAAGATGGCAGGCGCAAGTGAATTACTCATATTTTTATTCCCACCAGTTGCTGCTGCCAAACAGTATTTTTTTTTAAAAAAAGAATCATATCCAAGGTGCGGAAGTGTGATATTCCAGTTAAATAAACAGAAAAAAAAGCTGTTTCATCATTTCAGCGCATGATTGCTATGGCGAGAATACAACATGGTGGTTCAGGACACTTGCCTTGCCAGCAAACTCTGCCCCCTGCGCACATCTGACCAATCAGCTTTCCACTTCTGCTCTTATCAGAAATGTGCATCAAAGTGAATTTGTTGTCCCAATGAGTGGGGATGCACATTTCCTTTGGAGTTAAAAAAAATGGGAAAAGTTGCAAAAGCTTTTCCCGGGGAGTATTGGCCCCCCTCCTTCCGGCGGATTGATGCAGGATCCCATTTAAACAAATTGTATTCTCCTTGAATTCTATGAGGAGTATTTTCACTATATAGACAACCCCAATGACTTTGGACATTTTCAGACGTGATTTTCGGCAGCAAATATCCCAAAACAGCTCTGGTACTGTCGCGTGGCAGGGGAGAAGTTTCGGATGCCACCGTCCCTCTGCCGAAACCCTCCGTATCACTTCTGTGACAGAATGGAGGAAGCCGTGTCATATTTCACTCATGGGCAACATTCATGAATGAAATATGACACAGCTTCCTCCATTCTGTCACGGAAGTGACGCGGAGGGTTTCGGCAGAGGGACGGCGTCATCTGAAACCGCTCCCCTGCTGTGCGGCAGCAATGGAGATGTTTTGGGATATTTGCTGCTGAAAATTGCATCTGAAAATGTCCTTCATCACACAACACATCACTAATTAATGGCACCTGATGATGGCCATCATGTTAGGTGGTTTTCAGAACAAATTAGACGAGATTGCAAGGATAAATTCTATCATAGTGACTAGCTAATAAAATCTTAGCTTTATATTCTGGTGACTGAAGCCATTTTCCCAGCCAGCTCCAAGAACAGCCTTCCTCCGAGGTCGTCTAATAAAAATTTAGTCCTAAACCCAACTGGAGGAGACCCTCTGAATAAATGGGGTTTAGATAAGTCTTGACTTACCATGCAACTATTGATTCAATAGACCTCCTCAAATTGGGACTAGCAATTGGATTTAGGTCTAAGTTGCTGTTGAACAGACTCAAGGGAAGATTGGTTCTTGGATTGTGAGGGGGTCTTTGTAGACCATAACAGGAGGCTAAGCCAACTTTTTTTTTCACTGTAGTAAAACTTTTAATGCAGGCTCTTAACTTAAAATCAAATGGCAGTTTAGTGTAAACTTAATAGTTAAACATTTCCTTCTTTAACAAGAATCTAACTGAATTAGATTTTTTTAAGCTTATCAATGATTTTTTTTTGCACTTTAATTTTTATTTGAATATACAGGATCATACATAGGCATTTGTATATAATTATACAAATTATACACATCTTTTTATATATATTCCTTCCCTTTACTTTATTCTCGTCTTTTCTCTCAATGATAACTTATTTTCTCCAGACTTCCTTTGCCCATTCCTAAGCCAACTTCTTACCAAGCACAATAGCAAGCATCTGAGTGGCTTTCTTTTCCTTCTGCTGTGAAAATTTCCTCCTACTCATGGTCTTGAGGGAAGTCCTTGTCTTGCCATTGGGCATTGTCTGGATCTCAAAGACCTTGGCTGTTTTGGGGCTGTCTGTCGTATGCCCATTCTTTGCAATTTTCAGGGGGTTGTCCAGAGGCCTCAGAGTTAAGTTGGCACCTGGGTGGGAAGGGGCTGGCACAGCTAACTCGTTATTACTTGGCACGGATGGCTTGTGTTTGCTCTTCTCCGGTGGGCTGGTACTGGTGGCCATCTCCATTTCTTCCATCTGGTTCACTGCCTCCTACACAAGGATCAGAGATACCCCCCCCGATACATATTAGGGATGGGAAGAATATTTGCTGTTATTTGCTTCTTGGCCAAAATATGGATTTCCCCAACAGCTGGGAAACCTGGTCGGGACTAATAATGCTGTAATGAGAATTCTGTACACTTTTCACTTGGTATTAGCTCATTTTGAAGTGTTTTAGGAAATTATCATGTGCAGAAATACAAATGTAGGGGTTTTGTATGGTAATTGGAAACTGCTTAATGCATTGGAAACTGCTTAGTGCAGTGTAGATGTGTAAATTGCTATTGCTTAAAACAATTTGTAAGCCGCTCTGATAGCTTTGTGGCTGAAGAGTGGGGTATAAATAAACAAACAAATAAATAAAGGTGGGTTCTGTGTAAGAAAACTGTTTCCAGACACCTATGTGATGTCTTTTTTGTGTGTGCGAGGTTGCAATTTCTTAGCAACCCCCCCCCCCAACAATAGCAGGCTGGCATCTTGTCCAGTGTTTACAATGCTACAAGCCAGACTTATGACCTTGTAAATTTTGGTATTCACGTTTATGGTTGTGATATCATTGTCAAAACCACAAATGCCCCCCTGAAATCTACCTTAAAAGCCAGGCAGCCACACCAACTGAAAAGTGATGTGGTGCTGCTGAGTGGGGCATTGAAGGATGACTCCTCCAGCCCCCTCCTGCCAACGTGCCGTGGTGTGAAGAGCAGTGGCAGTGAACCTTGCAATGCTCTGTCACAACTACTCCTTGCACCATAGCTTACTGGTGGGAAGGGGCTGGATGTGTCATCTTTCAGCATCCTGCTCACCAGTGCAGAAGCGCTCCTTTAGTTGGTGGGGCTGCCAGGCTTTTAAGGTGGGTTTGGGGAGGGGCTGGCTTAGAAGACAGTTCATAGCTATGTCATCATAGCTATGTCTCCCATGCAGAACCTTGGCCATTAAAGCTTGTGCCAAAAACATCAAGCACACACACACACACACACACACATTCTTGCACAAAATATAGCCACAAATCTTGTGCTGTTTTCTGCATAAGATTTTTGTACAGCAAAATTGCTGTTTTTTTGAGGTGGGGGGATTGCATAGAAAGCACTAATCTTATACAACACATGTAGCTACCAGAAAACAGCATTTTTGGTGTAAATACACACAATTCCCATGCAAAAAGCCCAAATATATTTCTGCAAAGAACAGTTTCCTAAAATACTTCAGGAGGTGTGGATATTGGGCAAAAACAGTAGAAAATATTTGTTCTCACTTGCAAGAATGACATAGTTGAATATTAACATCCGAGATAGATAGATAGATAGATAGATAGATAGAATCCTGTTGGTTAATCCCAACTAGAGTAGAACAATTGAATCATTTTTTTTTTTTAAAAAGGGGAGTCAGCAGATCAGTAAATCCAACTAATTCAATGATTCTACTCGGGACTGTCTATAGAACTGAGGCTATTTATTAGAGGGGGGAAAGAATTACCCCATGGCACCAGGGATGTGAATCAGATTTGAAGAGTTTGAAGAGAAATTCAACAAAGCATGAAGGAAATAGTGTCAAATGGCCAAGAAAATAATAGCAAATTCACTTCTGAAGGATCAAGGAGGAGGAGGGAGAGAAGAACTAGCCTTGAACTGTACTGAGGAAAAGGAGAAAGAAAATTAAAGAAAAACTGCTCTGAAAAACCAAACCAAAGTCAGGCCCTCAAAGGTGCACCACAGTTTTATTTCAATATTTCCATTTCAAGTTGATGACTCTTTCTAGGGGGACTGACTAAACAAAACAGTTCCCTGCACAGCCTCAGAATAATTTCTGTGGGTCTCAGTTGAGACAAATCTTCAGTGAATCTTTGAAGCACCTTCTATTTGACTTTGGAACCACATCTCATCAGAGACACTGGGGATGCGCAACTGAGGCAACTACTTTTATGCCTGGGACTTTTTGGGTGCCTCATTAGTTGCCAAAAACCCACCATAACCCCCAAAGTGGCTGCAAGTCAACTTCTGGTTATTAAAAAAAAAATTAATGATAGACAGTGCAGGGTGGTCTTAGGACTTTATCAGGCAATGCAAAAATTGCATCATTACGATGCGATAATAACATAACAGGCTGAAATTATCAGACAATGTCCTCCTCCTCCTCCTATGGCCAGTGTGTGTGCCAGCCACGAATAAGGCATCACTTTTTATTCCTGGGCTAAGCTGTGAATAGCTCCTCAATATTGTTATTTTTGCAGTACTGAGGGGCGTGCAAAATCAAGTCCTGCTGTAATCATGAGAATACAGTGTGAATGGGTGGTCCTCTTTCCCTCGTTCCCATTGCCACCGAGAAAACGTCCGGGTGACAATTTGAACATGATTGACAGGACGCTTTTAATGACCTGCTCCATATTGCTGGCAAGTTTGTATTTTATGTTTCAGGGATTATCTGTGTATTTAATTTTTTTAAGTGTTTTTGGTGTTTTTACATGGACTTGCATCTTCTCGCAAGAACTGCCAAGATTTTGCACCGCAGCTAACATGGAAGTGGACATTTCTCTTAAAGGAGCATGTGCCGGCTAGTTAAAAGCATTAATATATTGTTAATATATATTGTGAAGACCAGTGTTACTGTCACGGGACCCTTAATCCCATTCTTAAAACACAAGTGGTGGTTGTCTGATAATTTCAGTTATGATGCCATGATATTTCCACCTTCCTTACTCGCATTGTTACAGTATTTTAAGATGCTAGTCTGATAATGTCCTTACAACCTATTGGAACAGTAAATTGCTGAATTTGAAGGCTTCCAGCCATAGCAGCCCACCCTCTCTTTTTTGCCCAGAAAAAGGCCATTCTAGGGATTCTGTAGGTATCAAAAGCTAGAAGAACATTCGGGTGGGTGGGTACATTTTGCCTGCCTGAATATATATGGAGGGGTCTTGAAAGTTGGCGTCTTTTTAGGGATGGCTTTAAACCAAGCCATGGAGCAAGGGAGAGCTGTCTTGTAGCTTTCTTTTCTTTCATCCTTTGAATACCTCTTTCCCCCTTTTAAAGAGCATTTTTAGCTTAAATCATGACTGTGAAGTAGGGATGGAAAGAAGGTTCAGCAATTTCCCAGTCCTTAATGAGAAAGGAATTTCCCAACTGTCAGGATTCCCTGCCAAGAAATTCAAGATGTCATGAGATTCTTAAATGTTCTGCACTTTTCTGCACAAAATTAGACCCATTACATGGGGGTTTATAAAGAAAACACAATTTTCTGCTGAGGAATGTTCTTTTTGGCAACCCCCCCCCTCCAATTTTCTATGTCGGAAACTTGCTACCTGCTCATTAAAAAATCACATGTTCTGCACACACACACACAAAATCATGAATGTGTGTGTGTGTGTGTGTGTGTACAGAATGGGGATGGAAAGAATAGTCATAATTATTCATTTCCAGGTCAAAGCATGGGAAGAATAATAGACCAGTGTGAATTTTGCACAGTTTTTACTGGCATTTGATGAGCTGTGCAGGAATTATTCTGTGGAGGAAAATGTGAGCTTTTTTTGCATAAAAAAACTTTTTTCTGTGTGGAAAATGGGTTTTCTATGCAGAAAATACCATTTCCTGTACAGAAAACCAGTTTTCTACACAGAAAAGGGTTTTACAAAAACACCCACACACACACACATCACCATTTGTTTTTGTCTGCAGAATAATACTTCTGCAACAATATGTGACATTTGAATGTGGAGGAATCTCTGTTTTCTCCCACAACAGGGAGGAAACTAATAGTTAAGAATTTACAGAGTAAGTCCCAAACTGAATATTCCTTGAAAACTGCAGTTTTGAGGACTTTCTCACAGTGGGTGAGATAACTGAGAATGAAGTTAACAAAGGGTTTGTCTACAGTGGCCGGAATAGTCCATGTTCTGGCTGGAGCATCCCAGCCCATGGCGTTCCCCCCTCACCATTACTTGCCCTTCTGCTGTGGCAACAGAGAGGAGTCAGCACACCCATGGCCCACAAAAAAACCAGTGCTTCTCTCACCTGTGCCCCTCACATCTTCTGAGGCCAGGAACGAAGTGCCCGGCCATGGTCACATGTCTGGGCACCTTGCTGTGACCTCAGCAGATGTAATGTGTGTCCGGCTAGAAAATGGGTGTGCTGGGCACCGTGTGGGCTGCATGTTCAGACACCAACATGTTGTGGTAACGGAAATCACTGTTATTTTTTCTGGAAAAAATGCAGCCAACAGTGAGGGTTTTTTAACCCATGTGTCTGCTCCATTTTAAGGGGTATTTTCTCCCAGATTCTTGTTGGAACTGCCCAGATGTTGTCTGGACAGTTCAGACTAGAAACAGGGCCCAAATTCTGCATTGTCCAGACAGCCAGGTGTGGGAATGGGGGAAGGCTGTTTCATTTGGCCTGTGCAGACAAGGCCAAAGATTTATTCCCTTAATTGTGACCTAGGATGTGCATGCATCTCGATCATCTAAGAAGATAAACTTGCATGCTAGGGTCAGTGACTCTGTGTTTGATCCAACTGTCCTGCTTCTTTCAGCTGTGGAGTGGGCATCTTCATAGATAGCCCAAAGGGCTTCCTCGGGCTCATGGTCTCCAAGACTAACCATCCAGATGGTTGCTTAGGTTGCTTTTCTCTAAACCTGGCTCCAACTCTGTCCACTTTTGTGTATCCCTGCCACCCACACCTAGTTATGGTTCAGCACTAAGCAAGGGGGAAAATCACTTTCTTGGACAACACCTCCCAGAATTCCTCAGCCAGTATGGCTGTTGGCAATGACCAGTGGACATGGCATATACTGGTTCAGTATATGGACCTTCAACATCCTGACTGATCCTATCTGTGTAGAGCTGCAGTTGTAACCTGGGATTGATCTCTTCAGGATCCCACTTGTTATTTCCTTTGGGTTGGGGGGGCAATTGGCCTTAGGTGGGGGGCAGTTGTCACCCTTGTGGCTTCCTGCAGGGCTGCACCTCCATAGTTTTGGGAAATCAGAATTGAGATTACATAATGTCTGTTTTTACCTTTGGCCAGTTTTTGATCGGGGGTTGGTGGGATTAAGAGGCACGGGAAGCTAAATCGCCATAGATTGAGGTGATTTGAGGCAATTCTTAGGTGAACAGAAAATAACTTTTTAAAGAAAAAATGAGAAGTTTTGGAATTGTTCTGGGCATTTCTGAATGATGCCAAAATGGGGTTTGTCAGCACACACACACAAAACCCTGCTTGAGCAATTTTCAGCAATTTGTTGGGGGTGCTTGCTGTGAAGAGGCTACCATATATCATGCACTTTCAACTTTGAACAACTAATTTGGATTTCCAAATCTTGATTTGGAGCCTAGAGTACATCAGGTCAGGTATGAATGAGTTTGGATCAAATCAGGACCCAATCCAACTTAATAAGGGGTGGCTGTCTGGGACCCCCGTAGAGTCTAGTTCCGGCACTGAAAGGAAGCTGTTGGGCAGAGCATGACCTCTACACTTCTCTGTATTCTTGCCTGCTCCCCCTGGACCATTATTTTGCTCCTGGCTCTGGCTTGTGGCCCTTGAAGTTCCAACTGAAAGGCCAGTGGGGTGATCCTGCAAGCCCGGAGCCTGCTCCATCTGGCCACCCCTGACAGGAACACTCACCACTTTCCGTTTATGAAGCGGGAAGCTACCATTGGTCTTCAGGATGAGGGTGCAGAGCCTGATGTCTTCTGGATGAGTGCATTTGTCCTGAGGATGGGGGAGGGGAGGGGAAGGGAAGCAAGGAGGGACACATGGGTTATGTCAGATGACAGCCACACCAGAGCAAGAGGGATTGGGTTGCCAGACAGGGAGGCGCTAAGCAACGGCCATCATTCTGCCTCCTTGAACACCCAGGGATCTGCTAACAAGGTCTGTCCCTTATCCTGATGGGAAAAGGGGGAGAAAAAAAGCTTACACTTTGGACCAAATTCAGCACAACTTGGTGCTGAAAGTGGTGAAAAAAAGTGCAACTCTGCTTGCCCAAGCAACCATGACCCTACAGGGGGCAGTAGAGGTAGAGGACAAGCGTTCTAGCCCCCTTTTTCTCTTGTTTATTCTGAGGCTCCGGACAAGCGTTCTAGCCCCCTTTTTCTCTTGTTTATTCTGAGGCTCCGGACAAGCGTTCTAGCCCCCTTTTTCTCTTGTTTATTCTGAGGCTCCCTTCTCTGGCTAGTCTGTAGTATGGCTTCTGCTCCTGTCACTCTTCCACTTCCCATACTTCCACTGCTTCCACTTCCTACACTCTTCAACTTCCTACACTTTCAACAGGAGAGGTTACTTAGGGTTCGTCTAGAGAGGAAATCATGCTCATTCCTGTGCGCTACTGCAAATTCGCAGCAGCATTCTTTCGTTTCCGTGACCTTTTAGCAAAAATGATATGCTGAGAAGCTAACCATGGTATGAAGTTCAAGCACCCATGAATCAAGATGGTGGCCCTAAATTAGCGTGATAAACTATGCTGTCGCTGGACAGTATTTGTTTTTTAATATTAAAGGAGAGGTGCAGAAGTGAGTGATTGGTGGAGGAAAAAAGTGCATGCTCACTAACTCAAAAATCCAACAGGGCGCATCTGGGTGCTGTCTTGCAGGTAAGCCTACCCCTCGCGCACATCTGACCAATCAGATGTCCAGTTCCGCCCTCTCCGAAACTGTGCAGTAAATAGAATCAGATGTCTTAATGGGCACAAATATGCATTTCCTCACATTGTTTTAAAAAAAATATGGGAAAAGCTGTGACGGCTTTTCATGTGCAGTAAATTGAGTTTCCCCCTCCTTCTCAATAAGGTGAATTCCCACAAGATCTTATTGGTAGAAAAGGTATTTCCCAGCAAATTCTGTGAGGAGTATTTTCATCATCTAGACAAGCTTCTAGTTAAGTATACTAAACTAAGTAGCTGATACAGAATACTGGCCATTGATTTCAAACTGCCAGCTTCCATATAAGACCATGACTTGGGACACACCTCCAATTTATTGCCACTCACCAGAATATGACCCTTCTGCAACCACCAATGTAAGGGTAGATATGGTGGCCTATGTCACCAACAGGATTCTAGTCATTAAATTTTATGTATCTTCTATGTCCTTACATACAGAGTCTTACTGATGTGGGTGCAAAACCTGTCCTGCTTGGATGATGTTTTTCCAGAGGCTCCTGTCCCATCTTTGACCAGGCAGAAAATGAAATGGGAGATTTATTGAGTCCCCACTGAAGGCTGGTCACTTCAAAAGATTGCTGTGTGTACAGACTGGAAAGATTGTTCTCTGCTTTGATCTCAAGCTTTTTGCTTCTAGTAGTCAGTGAATGTGGTTATGTGTATGCTGCTGCTGCTGTTTGCTTTCAAGTCATTTTCAAATTATGATGACCCCAAGGTGAACCAATCATGGAGTTTTCTTTGCAAGGTTTAGTTAGAGGAGGTTTGGCACCATTGCTTTCCTCTACATTTGAGAAAGTGTGACTTGCCCAAGGTCACCCAGTAGGTTTCCATGGCTTATCAGAAATTTGAACCCTGGACTCCAGCACAAACCACCACACCACACTGGCTCTTTGTGTTTATGCTTAGATTGAACAGTGCAGCGCACAGCCATCCCTTGTGTTTGGGCTACCTTCACAGCATTCACTCCTCTGTTGCCAGTGGCCCCATCTTCACTCAGCTGGCGTACCTCCCAGCGTACATGTTGAGAAGAGCAACAGAGTTAAGATCACTACTTGCAGGTGCACATTCCTCTTGATCCCACTCAGAGCTTAACTAAGTCCTTCTCCTGGAAGCCTCTAGCCATCACGGTTCCTGGAGGATGCTGGGAGTCATAATCCCAAAAGGCATTGCTCCCCAAACCCTGATCCCATTTCTGTAGTCCTGGGCAAGCTCACCCATGACAGCCATGGTGGCATTGTCTAAACTTAGCCAGAGTTCTTTCTGAAGCACATATCAGGCATGCATGGCTGGTGGCATGCTGGTGAGCCCAGGTGTACAGGTTGAGTCTTCACAACAGCCCTGCTGCTCTTCCAGGCTTTGCCACTTCTGCAGTGCTGAGTGGGTCAGTAGGCCCAACTATGGCAGGAACTGGAAGGGGCACTCCCAATGTCTCAGGACCCTGGCATTACCCTAAAGAGTTCGCCACATGATTGGAGCAGGCTTTGCCTGGGATGATCCGATGAATCCCTTCTTGACTATTGCTCAAACTAGTTGCAGGGTAGAAGCTGCAAATTAGTTACTCTAAGCTCTCTGAGGATGAGGTGGGTGTAAGTAGAACTAGTACACAAGGAAACTGTTTCATTTCTTCAGTCTAGCAGTTTCTGTCAGCAATATCTTCCAAAGGGGGTTCTTATGCTGTTTACATCCAGCAAAGAAAGACCAGCATGGTGTAGTGTTGGAGAAGGACTCTGGGAGACCAGAGATCAAATCCCTGCTCAGGCACAGTAACCCACTGAGGGCTCATCTACACTAGCCAGGATACACGGGCTCCCCACTGGTGTATCCTCCTGACTGTGGAGCGGGCTCATTTCATTGAGGCCCCCTGCATATGACCAGCTTCAGCCACATGCTACAGGACATCCTGCCTGGCTTCTGGAAAAGCCAGGGAGCTGGCAGCAGCGGCAAGGAATAGCATTCTGGAATGGGCTCCCGTGGAAACATGGGGCCCGGTCCGGCACTGTCAGATTAAACCAGGTATTTTCTTAAAATGTGTTAAAGGGCCCTGTCCCAGTTTGGCCCCCTTCCAGCCCCATATCTGTCTCAAGGGTAATTTGGACTGTCCAGCGGCAGGGTAAATTCTCTGTGTCATTTGGACTACTGGGCTCTGGAACAGGGGAAAGTGGAGGCGTTTGGCCAGTGTAGACAAGCCCTGAGTGATCTTGGGAAAGTCACATTAATTTCTCAGCCTCAGTGAAAGGCAATATCAAACCGCCTGCATGCAGGGTTGGGGCTGCGGCTTCCAGTGCATCTTTACACCTGCCGTTTCGTCCCTCGCCTATTGCTACAGGGCTTTTTTGGAACTGGATTTGTCCTTTGAGCCTGTGCAATGGATTTTTCTGGTGGAGCGCAGCATGCTCCACCAGAAAACACCCTCTAAACAAATCTAGCCATGGAGAGACAACATGATGTAGTGGTTTGAGTGTTGGACTAGTACAGTACTTTGAAAAACTAGGGATCAAATCCCCACTCAGCCATGGAAATTCACTGGGTGACTATGGGCAAAACACACACACACACTCAGACTTTAAGGAAAGCAATGGCAAACCTGCCCTACATAAATCTTGCCAATGTGAGGCAGTGTGGTGTTGTGGCTTGAATGTTGAACTAACACTCCAGGAGACATGGGATCAAATCCTTGCTCAGCTGCAGAAACTCACTGGGTGACCAAGAGTAGTAAGGCACCCTATCTGCACCTTAGAGAAAGGCAATGGGAAACCTCATCTGAATAAATATTAAGAGCTAGTGTGGGTGTAGTGGTTTGAGTGTTGGACGAGGACTCTAGGGGACCAGGGTTCAAATCCCCTCTGCTCAGCCATGGAAATCCAATGGGTGATCTTGGACAAGTCATACTCTCTCAGCCTCGGTGAAAGGCAATCCAGAGGAAAACCTCCTCTGCAAAAAATCTTGCCAAGAAAACCTGAGGGGCACACCACATAGATAGATAGATAGATAGATAGATAGATAGATATATAGTTGTTTTCAAGAGTCACTTGGGAGAGTATGAAATAAAGTATTATTGTTATTATTTCATGTCTGCTTATTGTACGCTGTCCCTTGCAGTCTTCATCCCCCACTGGGGTTGTTGTGATGGATTACCTCCTTATTTTTATTCTCACACTGGACTGTTTCTGGTGAACTGCTGGCAGTTGTCTTTTTGCCAGTGCCACCCAGCATTGGCAAGTGAGGGCAGACGAGATCTATGCTAGTTCTGAGCAACCTTTTTCTCCAGCCTCTGACTTTCTTCATGGTTACCGTATCCATGGCCTTTTTTCTCCAGCCATCTCTATCTACGCTGGGGGAGTTAAACTGGAGTAGTGCACCAACAGGATTCCAAAAACCTTGTAATGTTGTGATATTTCAATACTCTTCCTTCCTGCTTTCTTAACCCCCATAACTTATTCCACCCCAATCTATGTTACATGTGCATGACTTAGGGTATATCTACACTGTAGACATAATGCAGTTTGACACCACTTTAAGTGCTTCAGCTCCATCCCGTGGAATCCTGGGATTTGTAGTTTTATGAGGTTTTTTTAACCTTCTCTGCTGGAGTGTTGTTGCCTCACCAAACTACAAATCCCAGGATTCTGTAGGTTGGAGCCATGGCAGTTAAAGTGGTGTCAAACTGCATTATTTCTACAGTGTAGATGCACCCTTAGTAACAAGCTCAGCCCTAGAGATAGATAGGTTAACCATGAGAGGAAGAGGCATCCCACTCATTTTGTTTCCCAGAGCCTGCACTCAAGGGCACCTTGAGAAAGAATGAAAAACTGTTTTGGCCTACAACTCCCAGAATTCTACACTCATCATGGAAAATGGACATGCTGGCTGAGGGAGGGGTACTGTGAACTGTAGTCCACAAGTGATTTCCCCCTTGACCTGAGGAAACTTCATCAAAGGGTTCTAGGTGGAGCAAGGGATCAAGCAGCCATCTTGGGTCCACTCACACAAAACAACATGGATTTGGGGAAGGAAAATGGGAAGACGGGGAAAGCGAGGGATAAAATAGGATCTGGGAGGAGAGAGGATGGAGTTTGGGGACTGGTGGTGGTGATGTTGGTGATGGTGGAATTGGATGGAAGGTTCTTGGATTCTGGTTACCTTCAGTGGGGCCTGCGTGTCAGAGTCCGGGCCCACGTGGGTGGTGATGCGTTTGGTGTTGACTCGCTTCCTGCGTTTCCGCAGCACTATGTATATCTGCACGTACACCAGCAGGGTGACAATGAAGGGAACGTAGAAGGAGACGATAGAGGAATATACAACAAAGGCAGGATTGGCAATGATACACTCATTCTTCTCTGGAAGACACAAGAGATTGCAGGGGCATTGTCCCAGCCATTAGGAGCTACTGTCTGTGTGTGTGTGTGTGTGTGTGTGTGTGTGTGTTATGACAGAAAGCACAGACATATCATTTCAGGGGAGAAACTCCACCCCTACTACCCAAGTAAAAGTAAAGATGAGATTCTCATTAGGGATGATTTCAAGTTCAGGAGTTGCCAAAGATCCAATGGAGAGACTGGATAGCATAAGGTTATGCCAGTGTACCTGTGTTGTTAGTGTGTTCAGCTGGCTGTATACTGGATTGCACTGTTGAACAACAATTACACAAGTCGCATTTATGCATGCTCTTGTTGTGCAATGTTGACAGGCCTCCAATCAAACTGTCTTAGAGGACACCCTTACACAATGCCTTAAGACACACAATGGCTTGCACAACAGAAGAGTTACATTGAAATGTGACCCTTCTGCAACCACCAATGTAAGAGTAATTATGGTGGTCCATGTTAACCAACAGGATTCTAGCCATTAAATGTTATGTATCTCCTACGTCCTTACATACAGAGTCCTACTGATGTGGGTGCAAAACATGTTCTGCTTGAATGGTGCTAATCTCCAAGACTGGTTAGTTGGCTTCCCACCTCACCAGTCTTCCAGACCTGCAGTCTTGCAAACTGCTCTGAAAGGGAATGGGAAGGGTCCAGTTTCACAGTGGAGGTGTCACTCAACATGTGCCATGTGCAGAAGGTAAAGATTAACCACAAGCCCCTTATGCTGCCAGAAATTGCCTTCTCCTGCCAGCTGATTTCAGAGATTTACTGACAAAGCAACCAGCTGTCAGAACGGCTCAGCTAACTATGGTAATAACTGCCAGCAGAAGAGCCAAAAAGGGTAGTATGGAAGAGGTGGGAGAAGGAAAGAAGCCAAACACCAGTTCCCCCTTCAACCAAGGAGTCTGGTCACAAGGTTGGTGCAAAGTTGGATCAGCATACAGGGAGTTCTAACACCCCTAGAAGGGTTTGGATTCAGCATAGCTTCAACTGGCCTTGTGTCAGATCAACTGGTCCTTGGTCATCATGATCAGTTAGGACTATACAGCTGGATCCACTGGGGTTCGGTTCCCAGATTTGCTGCAGATACTGGAAACCATGGATAACAGCACACCCTATTAAAGTACTTCCAGTAAAAACACACCATATAGTTGTGTGGAGGACCTAGAAGATGCCTAGAGAGGATGCCTCTCTAGGCATTTTCCAGCATGACTCTATGGCAGGGTTTCTCAACCAGGGTTCCCTGGAACCCTAGGGTTCCATAAGAGGTTGCTAGAGATTCTGTGAAATATTGAGACTGAAAAAAATAAACATTATTTTTTGAGCTGTAGATACAATAATTTTAGGCAGGGGTTCCCTTAGCCCTGAAAATTGTCTCAAGGGTTCTGCCAGGGTAAAAAGTTTGAGAAAGGCTGCTCCATGGTGTATGTACTTATTTTATGTCCCGCAGATAACTGAAACTGCAGATATTGGTTCCATGTATACAGTAATCCGACTATATTCCTGGTCCCACCTAGAGTAGACTCATTCAAGCAGACAGCACTAATGGGTAGTTAGGACTGTGTTTTTAGGAGATTATCAGATGCAGCAAAAAAGTACCTTAGCAGAACTCCAGGACAACGTTACTGTCCTGCAAATGGGACCCAGTTTCAGATGACGTCGTCCTCATTGTATTCTGCTCCTGTGCTGCAACTGTTAGTAAGGCATCACTTTTCATTGGTGGGACCTCCCCATCAATGAAAAGCAGCACCTTACTAATGGCTGCAGCACAGGAGCAAAACACGAAAAGGATGAGGACGTCTAAACTGGGTCCCGTTTGTGGGGGAGAGAAACGTCATCCTGGCAGTCTGCTAAGGTACTTTTTGGTTGCATCTGATAATCTCCTATGCCATGCTTAAAGCAGTCCTCCTGAAACTAACAGTGGATAATTAAGTCTGGATCCAACCCATAGATAGTATCATAAACTATCTTTAAGCTTAGGTGCAGAGTGAGTGGTGGAAGTAGGCATCCCATACAAAAGATGACAAGGTGCTTTAACAGAAGTCCCATGAGATCAAGGAGCAGGGTGCAGCAATGGGAGGGAAGAATTCTACCTCCATGAATTTTTCCTCCAGTCCCCAAATCTCTAGCATTCCAGAGAGTGAGACATTGATAAGCCCAAACACCTAGAACTTTTTGCTGTGCTTCTAACCTTTGCTTACTTTGCCGGATCCTTTCCTTTGGATGTCCAAAATGTACTTATAATAAATGCTCAATTGAAGTTTTGTGACTGCAATGCTAGAAATTTGGGGACTGAAGGAAAATTTCATGGGGAGTTAGAATTCTTATTTGGGGGGTAGCAATGCCTTCATTTTGCCCCCTAAGTAGCTTCATCTCCACCAAGGAGAAGTATGCAAGAAATTTATGTTTGTTTCTTTCTCTACTCTCTCTCTGTGTATTTGTGTATGTTCACCTTCCATGAGGTAATTTGGTATTACCAATGAGCAGAAAGTTGTACAAGACCCATTAGGAAGAAATTGTAGTGGTACCTCTTACAGCCCCCACAGATTTTAATCCAGCACTGAATGAATCACCTGCCAAGGTATTTGACTGTGATGCTTACCTGTGTTGTTGAGCCCAAAAAGTAAGGGGCAGGAGATGGCGAAAGAGAGGACCCACACCACAGCAATCATGACAGTGACTCTGCGCTTGGAGCTGTAGCGAGTATTATAAAGCATCGGCATGGCCACGGCAGTGTACCTGTTGGAACGGGAACACACAAGAGGTAGGTCAATGGTGCAACCTTGGAGCTCACCTGTGCAGTTGAGAAGCAAGCGAGATGGGAGTCATATAGACTCATAGAATTCTAGAGCTGGAAGAGACCACGAGGGCCATCCAGTCCAACCCCCTGCCTTGCAGCAAGACACAATCAAAGCACCCCCAATGACAGATGGCCATCCAGCCTCTGTTTAAAAACCTCCAAAGAAGGAGACCCCACCACACTCCCAGGCAGTGCATTCCACTGTTGAACAGCTCAGTTCTGAGGAAATTCAGGCCCAAGATGGGAAGAAGGAATGGCATTGAGTTGCAAATGCCGATGGATACTCCTTGCTACATTTTTTTGCTTTGGCCAGAAAGAAATCACAGAGGGATTCTTTACCTGTCGATGCTGATAGCGCAAAGATTGAGGATGCTTGCAGTGCACATCATAACATCCAGAGTGACAAAGATGTCACAGTGGATGCGGCTGAATCGCCATTCCCCCACCACCTGAAAAGAGAAGGGAAGAAACAAAACTGTGGATGGAAAGTCAAAGATCATAGACAATAAGAAATAGGAACTGAAGTGACCTTTTCAGTCAGAAATGACAGAAATAAAAAAACCAAAATCTAATTAAAACAGAAAGCAGAATAGTCATAAAAAGGCAATTAAACACAGTGAAATTCTCCATTGCATGCTAAGAAATTCTCCATTGCATGCTAAGAAATTCTCCATGGCATGCTACATCCACACAGTTGCAGGTAGTCTCTTCTGCCCCTCAAAGGAAAAGGAGACACATCCCAGAATACTAAAAAAAGTTTGCCTTTATTTGCTAAAAAATAATAATAATAGCCTGATGCATTTTGGACTGTGAATGCTCTTTCAGCTTTCTTCAGGGAGCAATCATAACAGAACAACACATAAATACATGACATCCACTTCCTTAAGAACATTCATGTGTTTGTATATTCCTTGTAACCTGTACATAACCACTTCAGATCAAAGCTGCAGAAATATCTGAGCCAGATTCCTGATGTGAAGTGGGTATGCACAGGCTATAAGAAATGTACAGATGTATCAATACTGTCATGTAAATGGATAACATGTATTATTAACACATTGTCCTTTTGTACAGCCCCTTGAAGAAGGCCTAAAGAGCATTCACAGGCCAAAACATGCCGGGCTTTTTAGCAAATAAAGATAATCTTTTTAGCATCTGGAGACATGTTTGCTTTAGATTCATGGGTTTGGTTGGATGATCTCCAGTTTTTGCTTTTACTGGCTGTGGAGAGGGGAAGATTTTGCAGAAAGAGATATTGGATACTGCAATATCCTGACAAAAAGATATGCTTCTGTTGCCCCTGGTCACAAAGGAACAAGAGCATAGCTTCAGGGTGGGTTAGGGGCTGCGGGGGCATTGCCACCCAAATAAGAATTCTTTCCCCCCAAATGTAATTTTTCCTTCAGTCTCCAGATTTCTAACAGTTCAGGGAGTGAGGCATCGATTTGAAGGACTATGTCTCCCTCCGGAGCCAGTCTGGCATAGTGGTTTAACTCACACACTCTCAGGACATTTTCAGACATGTCTTACCACGCTACAAGCTTGTGGGAGAGCTTCGGCGCAGCAGGGACTCTATTTCAGACAATGCCGTCCCTCTGGCGAAATCATCCATGTCACTTCCGTGTAGGATTGGAGGCGGACGCACCATATTTTATTCATGGACAACTTCCGTGAATAAAATCTGGTGAAATATGGTGCGGCCACCTCCATTCCTACACGGAAGTGACATGGACGATTTCGCCAGAGAGATGGCGTCATCTGAAATGGAGTCCCTGCCGTGCAGCAGCACCAAAGCTTTCCCACAAGCTTGTAGCGCTGTAAGACATGTCTGAAAATGTCCTCAGCCCTCAGAAAACCCTGTGATAGGTTCGCCTTAGGGTAGCCGCAAGTCAGAAACTACTTCCAGGCACACAGCAACACCACCTCCC
The DNA here is from genome assembly GCA_030847615.1 of Gambelia wislizenii. Classification (NCBI taxonomy): domain Eukaryota; kingdom Metazoa; phylum Chordata; class Lepidosauria; order Squamata; family Crotaphytidae; genus Gambelia; species Gambelia wislizenii. Next base: position 42,055,084 of record JAUMIR010000007.1, read on the forward strand.
TCTTTGTAGGTCCTCTAGTGTGATTCTGTGGTCCACTTCTGCTGGAAGTGAACCACAGACATGTTGAAGGCCCTAGAAATGTTCCTAGATAAGTGTTCCCTCAGGTAAAAAGAATAAGTGTGATTTTTATTTATATTTGTGGCTTTCCCTCTTTTGTGGGGGCCTTGCACAGTAGAAGAACGGCTGTTAAAACATAAATGAATTCATAGAAATGGATACATTATCTAGTTTGATTAGAGAAAAAACATTAGAGATATTTTTTTAAAGGTTGGAAAACCTCTGATAGACTTTTTGAGGGAAAAAAGGAAACGATTTAATAACTTGGTTTTGAGAATTAATATGAGTTAGTTAACAAAAGAAGTGTATGGAGTAGTTTTTAGAGAGTGAGGCAAGATTGTTGTATGCATATCTGTATTGTTGCTGAAAAGGAGTCAAGAAGTCATTTGTCTACGTTTCACTTAAATTTTCTTCTCTAATTTTCTTTCTTTCTTTCTTTCTTTCTTTCTTTCTTTCTTTCTTTGCTGTTTTGTTAAAGTTTGTGAAGCTTTTATTGTATGTGAATTTTTAAAAATAAAAACTGCCGCAGTTACAACTCCATTGCAATAACTTAAATGTTGCATATACTGCATGTGTGTGCATGTTAGCAGATGATAGAACTGCTCTTTCTTTAAAATTCATCATGTCTTTACTCAATCAGCTGCCCCTAATAAAACAGATTCAATGTATACAGGCACAGGAAATCCACACTGCACAAATAACACTTTCCATCACAGTTACAGATGTTCTTTCTCAGTGCCTTTGGCAATATCCTATCTTCTTTAAATGCAAAAAATCTAGATGTGTCCAGAGAGATCAGCACTGATTCTGTCAGCTTGGGAGAATTTGGAAGCAAATAATGCTTGAGTTGAATGCAACATCCAACAAGCTGTCAACAGCTTCCCTGTGCTGGTGGTCTTGCTTTTGAAAGCTACGCCAACCTCTCTCAGCACCAGTGCCTTTATGGGAGGAGACGTGTGACTTCAGAAGGGATTAGCAGATGAACCAGTGACACATTACGTCCAAGACTGGCTGGAACCACACAAACGGCTCTCTTGCAAATGGATGTGGAACACAGCCTAAGACCAGGAGATGAGTCTGTCTGAAGTGGACTGAATTCATGCCAAATGAAGGACTATATGCTTGCAGGGGGCAGTAGCGATGGAAATAGATAGATAGGACCACCTCATAGGTCACCTCCTTCATGTTGTTTGATTTGCCTCCAGTTTATAGAGAGCAGAGGATGGGCAAAGTGTGGCCTGTGTGCTGATTGTGGCCCCTGGACTCCACTTTTGTGGCCCCTGAAGCTCCTCACCAAAAGCCCCCCCCTCCAAAATGGCACAATTTGGGGGCATTTTTTTTGCTCCCAAACTATACAGAAAGGCCTCCAAATGTGCAAAAACATGTGAAAATATCCCCACCTCACCTCCACCAGGACTCAGACTCCCATACTACCTCCAAATAACTCTGTTTTCCGCTGCAGTTCCTCTCAAAATGGCTTCCTGTCACCATTTTGAGAGGAAAATGGCGTTATTTGGGGCTTGCTGTGTGGGTTGTGGCCTGCAAGGGGGAATCTGGGGGAGAAAAATGGGACCCTGGCCCCAACACAGTTGCCCACCCCCATGTCGAGTCTGGGTAGAAACTGAGATTTTCAGAGTGATTTCTCTTCTCCCATTTGTCCTTCCATTGCTTCTCTTCCTCAGCATGTAGCTTAGTGTAGAAGCCGGAGCTAAGCTGAAGGATCACTGTGGAGATTAGAGAAGAAAGGTCAGAAAGTGACCTTTAGGATGGACTCTGTACTTTCAAACCAGACTTCACCTGGCATTCCAGTGCTAAAGAAACTGCTGAGTTTAGTCTGCTAACACGTTCTGTTCATGAACCTTAAATTGTTGAAGTTCCCTCTACTTAGCTTTGTATCTATAGATGGAATGTCTGTAATAATTATTCTTTTCTTTCTTTCTTTCTTTCCATTTGTTAAAAAATATATTCTTTTCCTTTTCAGCAGGAAGAGGAGGGGTGAACTGACAAATCCTCTGGGATGAACTGACTTCACTTCTGGTTTCTATTTCTGGCCCTTTAAAAAGACAAACTGCCTTCCTCTGTATTTTGTGCTAGGAATGTAAATCCTTCATTGGTTTACCACTGCTTGTGAGGACAAATAATTACTATTGTTTTCCCTCACTGAGGGAAGAAATCAAATACTTCTCTGCAATGTTCTCCCCTTATTTGAACATCCCAAATTGTTGCAAAGCAATTGTGCTGTGGAGAAATATACATTTATTTATTTTGTCTGAACCCCTATGTGCATTTCAACACAGAATAATTCCTCCACAATACTTTGGAATGTTCAAACACTGGGGAAACTGCGTACAATTCTCATTGCTTTTATGTTCTTCCCAATGGGGTTTCTTGACTATTGGGAAACCCATTTTTCAGCCTGGAAATGAATAAATGTGGATATTCTTTCCATCCCTACTTGGCACATGTTTCATACTCTCCATCATTTCACAGATGAAACCGGGACAGGTATGGTCAAACAATATCAGAGTGTGGTCAAGAAGGGAAAAGTTATCAGAAGGTTCATGAACTCCCGACGAAACGTGATTGGTTAGAAAAGGTTATTGAATTGGCGCAAATAGACAAACTTACAAATTGGGTAAAAAGAAAAGCAACAAAGGAATATGTAAGAGTATGGAATCTATTTATAGAATATAGAAAACAAAAGGAAGGAGATATTAGTATAATTGGGTTTTCTTATTAGGCAAATGAAGGATCTATATACTTTTTTGTATAAGGTTTTCTTTGCCAATTTGTAGGCAAAGAATCTGGAGATAGGAAAAGGAGAGAGATGCAGACAATTTGAGGTTTGGATAAGATAGAATTAAAAAAGAGATAAATAATTATTAGAGGATGATTGTTATAGTACAATTTGGAGCGTGAAGAAAGTAGGTGGGAAGCCTTTTTAATTCAGTCAATACTGTATATGTGTATGTGTTTATCTGTTAATGGTTGTTAAATGGGTCATTTTAAAATATCTAGGATAAAGACCTTTGTCTGTCTAGCTTTGTTCGTATTGTATGTGTATATTGTGTATATTGTGTGTATGTATAAATGTATTTAAATGTATTAGTTTTAGTGTCTAATAAAGATTTAATAAAAAAAAAGTTAATGTCAAGTAATATGGTGTAATACTGCCATTAGAAAGTTTGGCTCCATCAAAACTAAATCAGATCTTAGCTGTCCTTTCCTTCCCTTTCTTTTTAAGGAGAAGGCCACTGTTATTGTAAAGAACCAGCAATACCCAATGTATATCAGAAGTGCACAGTTGATATAGTTTTTTACCAGTGCCTTGACACATCTGAGCGATTGTCTAACAGAATTATGTTGCACCTCTGCAATGTAGCTAAGGATTCATACAATGTGGACCGTGATGTAGAATCTCAGCCTAAATATTCATAAGCCACTATTTTTTTGAGTCTCGGCACAGTAAAGATTAAATCACATTTAAGACTGCTAGAAAGAAAGAAATGTGTGGGTGTCTTTCAAACAGCCAAGGTGGAATGATGGCAGTGAAGGGGACAAGAAAGCCAGATCTATTGGTATCTCTCTACTGTGATGGGGAAGCGCCTGTCTGAACATCTCTCTGTAAGTTCAAGGCCTATAGACATGACTGAAGAGCAGCCTGTCTCTTGGCAGTTGCAGAATTTGAATCATAGCCCCTGGAGAGTGACAGAGATCAGTCAAAGGCTCCAGCCATCCTCTTCCTTCTCCCCCTTCTTCTTCCCAGTCTGGGGAGATATTATGAGCTTTGAATACATAAACAACTGAAGACACAGGGATAAACAGACATTGCATCAAAGATAAAGAAATCAAACTGTGTCCGCAAAAACCCCTTCAAGTTTCAGAAGCTGGTTGTCAGGCAGCAAGGCCAGGGACAAGAGGAGACAGGCCAAATGATCAATGAGCTGTAGTAGCCTGTATGAAGAATTGGGAATGTCTTTGCTTACAAAACAATGTGAGTAATGGGAGACATCATGAGAAGATGTGGCTCATTAGAGAAGACAATAATCTTTGGTAAGGTAGACACTCAAGGGAGCCCCATCCCTGAATTCGCAAGACCTGGGCAGGACTTTTAATAACAGAGGCTGGCATTCTCTATGGCAGTTTCCTCCCTTTTCATTTGGTAATATAACACTTTGCATTTTACCAGCAACTTGTAGTGTTTTTTTAAAAAAATATTTATTTAATTTTTCTTGGGGGATTTTTTGGAACAACAACAACAACAACAAGACTTAGTGGGTTGCAAGTGGGTGCACTTTGCCCACCACTACTTTAGAATGAAAAGAAGATAAGCTTTAAAACAGGTGTTCCATCTAGTGCTAGGAAGATTAGCTTGAGATGCTATCAGCTAGCTACATGCTTAGGCAGGAGGGAAGATAAAGGATGGAAGGAAATGAAATCACCCTGAGAATACCAGTTTATCAAGAAGAGATAGTTCAAGCAAGGGTTGGGATACAATACTTCACTAATTTTCTTCTGAAAGGAAGCAATGGGTGATTTTAGCAATTTTCTTCATGCTGCAAGAAAGTCTTTGAAAATTGCAGGTTTTAAAGACTATTCCCAGTTTAAGATTTATGTTGTGCACAAAAAATTTAACATGTGGTTGTTTTGTGCAGAAAACAGATTTTTTTTCTACACTACAATAGGTTGCATATTCTGTGCAGAATAGAATGCACAGAAATTATGCTTCTGCACTGTGCAGAACATTTGATTTCTGCTCAGAGAAAGGCTGTTTTCTAAGCAAAACCAACACATGTGAATTTTGTGCGGAGTAAGTCTTGAACTGCTAAGGTTTCCATTAGTCCTGGATTCTTCTCACTAGAGCCCTTCTCACTTGAGAAAAAATATTTTTGACCATTTCCTAATTTTTTTGCAAGAGAAGAGGAGAGTACTGTGCCACACCCCACTGCCTCTCTCAGAGTGGAACTGTGCAGCCCCGAGGCTTCATGTCCCCCCTCCCCGCCCTGCAAGCTGCCTTTGTGGTCCTCAATACTTCCCGAATTTTGGAGAACAACAATTAAAGTTAATCAATAAGTGGTATAAAACCCCACACCAGATCTCAATGATAAATAAAAATCTCTCCACAAATGGTTGGCATGGATGTGAACCAAAAGGGACATATATTCACATGTGGTGGGAGTGTCCCTTTGTACAGAATTTTTGTACATACTTGTACAGCCTTGGTCACACAGACTATGGTGCTCCTTCCTGGCTTCCAAGAGAGCCAGGGAGATGGTTGTGGCAGCAGTGAAGGTCAGTTTGCAGTTTAGTGAGCCCTAAGGGCTCTTTGGCTGAGAATGCTAAATGCCCCTTCCTAAACTGCAAGTCCCAGGATTCCACAGGAGGCAGCCAGAGGAGTTAAAGTATAATTATAGTGCTATAACAGTGTAGTGTGATAAGACTCAAAGCTGCTCCAGGGTTCCTTAATATTCCTTGATCCTAAACAAATGAGCATAAAGACATGTAATGCACCCGAACTGGCAACAGACTCTCACCAGGATGCACCTACCTCCAAGTAGACCACCCAGGGCATCACCAGAGTGGCCACAAGCAGGTCAGCCACCGCAAGGCTGACAATCAGGTAGTTGGTCGTTGTCTGAAGGGCCTTCTCCCTTGACACAGCCATGCATACTAGCACATTGCCAAAGACGATGACAAAGATGAGGAGGGTAAGGAGCATGGCATAGTAGTTGTAGTGGTGGTGGGGCTTTGGTTCTGGGTGGGACCCATTGATGCTTCTGTTCTCGTAGCTGCCTTCATACCAGGACATGTTTGGGAAATCCATGAAGAAGAAGAGCCCTCCAGGTTTGGGACCTGCCTTGCCACAAAAGGAGAACAGCAAGTAAGTGGCAATGACCCGGCTCATTGGTATGCGCTTGACTACCACTCTGGAGACGAGGGTTTGAATCCCCACTTGGACATGGAAGCCTGCTGGGTGACCTTGGGCAAGTCACTCTCTCAGCCTTGGAGAAAGGCCATGGCAAACCCCCTCTGAACAAATATTGCCAAGAAAACCCCAGGATAGGTTTGCCTTAGGCTCACCATAAATTGGAAACAATTTGAAGGCACACAACAACAATAACAAAGGAAGAATCATAGAATCATAGAGTTGGAAGAGACCACAAGGGCCCTCTAGTCTAACCTGCTGCCTTGCAAGAATACACAAATCGAAGCACTCCTGACAGATGGCTATCCAGCCTCTGTTTAAATGCCTCCAAAAGAGCTCCTACTGTCAGAAAGTTCTTCCTAATGTTTAGGTGGAACGAGTTTGAAGTCACAGTGCAATAAATCCAATATGATGCTTACCTAGAGTGGACCCATTGAAATGGCTAACTTAAGTCCCATTGATAAAGCACAAATATGTCAAGTCCCATTGATTTCAATTAGTTTATCAAGGTTGGGCCAGAGTATGGAAATATTCCCTTTTTTGGACTAAAATTTCCCAGCCAGCATGGCCACCGCTGGCTATGCTGGGGAAAAGATTTGGGAGTTGTTTGAAAAAAGGAACTTGTGCACACTCGGTAAGAATAAATTGGATTGAATCAGATATTTCAGTAAAAACAACACCAATATTTCAAAGGGAGATGCCAGCATAAGACTGATGCTGATCTGGAATTCATTAGGAAATTTACTAGTATGTAAGTAGGACTCAACCAAGGCTAGAGACAGGCTGCTCAGCACAAACCACAAATCAAGAAACCAATTATCTCACTTTAGGTGTTTATGATTTTTGATTGTACCATGCTACTGTATAACTACCCATTGCACTCTGTAATATCATATATTCTGCTATTTCTTGCATTAATTGACCATCGGATCCTGCTTCATAGTGGTATGCATGGCATTTGTGCATCCATATCCAATGTACATCCATACACAATGGTGCTGCATGCTCAACTCTACTTCCGCAACCTAGAAGTGAATATGGCCAATATTCATCAAACAAAAATGTCCAACTGCTCCCATAGGGGAACTTGCACACGAGTAAGATACCGACAGGATTCTTGCTGAAACAATCCAATTACACACACACACACACACACACACACACACAACTTTATAATTAGCAAAATGGCTTCTGCCTCCTTGAGTTGCTCAAAACAAAAGCACACTGCATCCAAGTGCAAATGCCATATGTGTGTGTGTGTGATGTATTTTTATTTTCTGTACATCTCCTGGGAGACCTCATGGGCTGAGAGCTGATAAACAAACAACTAGACAAATACTTAAGGATTACAGTGTGCTCTGGCATACAAATCTGACTCATTACAAGGAAACTCAAACGAACAGATTTTTCCTCAGAATATCCCTTGCTCCCTTGCTCCCTCCCCCTCACACAAAAGCACCATCACACACACACTCCACCCCATTAATTTCAGCTGGAGAAATGATCCACCCCAAAGCTGGAGTGGAGATGGCAATCAGAGAAGTTTCTTCTAAGGTAACTTAATACATGACTGTGCTCACCCTTTTATCCTCACTGGTTCTCCCTCTTTCTCCACTTGCTAAATCACACACAGACACACACACACACACACATGCACACACCAACCTGGGTGTTGCTGCTGATGGCTCATTAAAATGAGCAAACTAACCAGGGAGCCATGCCAGCCTGGTGAAAGGGCTGCTGTTTCTGAGTCCCCCTGCTGAGATGCTTGCTTGCTAGTAGCAAGTCTCTTTGCAGCAGATCAGAGAGCTCACCTCTCCCTCATACTGAGGATGGAGCGAGCTTGTTTTTTTGCTGCTCCAGAGACAAGGACATGGAGCAATGGACTCAAACTCCAGGAAAAGAGATTCCCCATAAATATTAGGAAGCACTTCCTGATGGTAAGAGGTGTCTGAGAGTGGAATCCACTGCTGCCTAGGAGTGTGATGGAGTCTCCTTCTTTGGAGAACTTTAAACAGAGGCTGGATGGCCATCTGTCGGGAATGATTTGATTGTGTGTACTTGTATGGCAAGGGGTTGGGCTAGATGGCCTTTGTAGTCTCTTCCAGCTCTATGATTCTATGATAGCTAGATGTGCTACATGCTAAACACTGATGTTATTTCCGAACTGAAGAGTTGGTGAGAGCCAGGGTGGTATAGTAGTTTAAGCACTGGACTACAACTCTGGTTCAAATCCCCCCTCGGCCATGGAAGCCCCCTAGATGAACTTGGGCAAGTTCCCCTGTCTCAATAGTCTCAGAGGAAAGCAAAGGCATTCACCCCCTTTGAACAAATCTTGCCAAGGAAACCCTGTGACAGGTTCACCTTAGGGTTTCTATAAGTCAGGAATGACTTGAAGGCACTCAACAACAACAACAACAACAAGCTGGTTTGGGGTCAGTACGTGGGTTGTGGGCTTCCTCCATTTCCTCACACTATCATCACTACAGAAATGGGACACTCTGAGGCCTACATCCAGTTGTTAGTCGTAACAGAGTAGACTCATTGAATCAAGGGGATTTTATTTAAGTGTTGACGTAGCATTTAGCAGTTGATTTATTCAGTTCACTCTAGTTGGGGCTGGTCATTAGACTTTAGAATCATAGAATCATAGAGTTGGAAGGGCCTTCAAGGACCATCTCATCTAACTGCCTGCCCTGCTGGGATACTCAATGAAAGCACTCCCCAAAGATGCCCATCCAACCTCTGTTTAAAGACCTCCAAAGAAGTAGGGTCCACCACCTTCCATTGCACCTCTTTCAGCTTGAGGAGCATCAAGTTCATAGAATCATAGGATCATAAAATCATAGAGTTGGAAGGGACCTAAAAGGCCATGTGGTCCTACCCCCTGCCATGCTGGAATACACAACTCCTGAGAAACACCCCTCCATCCTCTCTAGTTAGAATTTCTTTCTTCATAGCCTTCCTGTGAACTCTCAGTTCCATGTAGTGATAACAAGAAGGTTTGCCACAGAAATCTCAGCAGAAACTAGAAAGATGCAAGTCTAGAATCCTCCCCTCCCCATATCATATCATATTATGATATTGTAAGCTGGATTCACAATATTGTAACTGCTGGGGCTTCATGTTTGCAGTCATGAACAATTGAATGTGACCCCTCCTCCCCAAACCTACCTTTGCAGCCTGGCGGTGCCCTAACTGAAGTGTTTCTGAGGTGCTGGAGATCAGAGCGCTGGGAAATGATCCCTGCAGCTTGCTTCCAGTTGCAGAGTGCCTTGGGACAAGCAGTTGTGGCAGGACCTCAAAGAGTCCCCTCCAGATGCCTGTTTTCAAGACACCACACACAACCAGGAATATGATGTGGACCTCATTTCCCTGTGCTCTGATCTCCAGCAAAGCAGAGACACTTCAGTGAGGGTGCTGACAAGCTGTGAAGATAGGTTTGGTGGCAGCGGTGGGGTATCATTGTCATAGATGGAAGATCTCAGCCTCTGATTAAAATAGATTCAAAAGTAAAATGGAAATGCATTATCTTTCCAAAGTCAATTGAAACCAAAATAGCAAGATTTTGAATGGAGGCATAATTGCACCCTGGTAGGTTTACCATGCCAAAATATTCACATGCCATTTGGAAAGAGTCTGCCGAGATGTGCCATCAGATACCAGCTGTCACCATGTGGTGCTTCTTGCAACGAAGGCAGGAATGTCTAGAACACCATGGTGGGACATCTGTTTTCCATGCAGTGCATTCCACATTCCCTCATTGATACCCCTAGCTAAAAGGGAATCAAGAATCAGGGGGTGGAAATGCCATACCACCACCATGTCACTCTGAATGCCCCTGATCTCATCGGTTTTTGGAAGCTAAGCACATGAAAAGAGCTTGTTAGTATATGGGTAGGTTGACTCCCAGGAGGAAAGACCAGGGATCTTCAGGTAGAAGTAGGAAAGAATCAAGCTGAAACCCTGGGAAGGCACTGCTGCCAGTCAGAGCTGCCAATACTGAGTTGGCTAGACCAGGATGGGCATAAGGCAGCTTCCTAAGTGACTTAGAATAAAGGTCATGATAAAGAATCCTTTATCTTGGGATAAAGAATCCTCCCATAAACTCTGCAGAGTCATGGCTGATAGTCAGGGCTGACCATATTGGCCTAGAAGAACCAGGGGTTTAAGGAGAATTCCTTCTGTTCCTAAACCTGAAACCCTGCATGGTCTGTGACCTTTCAGCCATCACCAATGGCCTTTTTATCTTTTGGTAAATGGGTAGAACACTTGCAGAGGAGGAGGAGGAGGAGGAGGAGGAGGAGGAGAAGAAGAAAGATGCACATTCCTGCTTGACAGGGGATTGGATTGGAGGGCCCTTGTGGTCTCTTCCAACTCTATGTTTCTTTGATTCTATAATAATTTAAAAACTTGGATGAAGCCACTTTGAAAATCTGGAGTGATAGATGGTCCACTCTAGAATCCGTGGCATGACAGTTTGTTGTTTCATTAAGAAATGAAACAGGTGTCAACAGTTCCAAACATAATTTGGTAGTGGTGAATGGCTATTTATTACTTTCCTCTGGAGACCTACTTCAGTTGAGCTCAAAAAAATGTTGCCAAACCTCTCTCTTCCCCCTCCACCAGTTTCAAAAACTTCCATAACTGCATTGTTTGCTTGCTTGTTTTTTTTCCCCTTCCCCTTCTTGGTTTGATTATGCCTTTACCCAGCTCTGGTCCAGGGGAGATTAAACGCTGATTAGAACACTTCAGCAAACAAAGTGATTTAGCAAAGGTTTATGCTAATTGGATATTGCCACGGTACTTATTGTCAAAGGCTTTGGGTAATTGTAAAACATAAACTGAAAAAGCAACATTGTCAAAACGCAGCAGCACATAATGACAAGTGGCTTGAGATTCACAGTTCTGCTGCTTCAGATGTAGGATTTTTGAGAAACGCTGGAAGAAATGACTTACTCCAATCTTGACTCTGGCTCTGTGTGCAGCAGGAATGGTGTGTGAGTTTATCTTCAAAAGGCAAATTTCACACTAGAGAGTATTAGGAAAGTGGTGGAAAATAAAGTTGCCAATATAAGGCCCTTCTACAAATTTCTGCTTCAGCCAGATTGAAAAACCTGGCCATATATGGGGCTTGGTGGAGTGTAGCATTACACTCCTATATGGGCTTGATGGAGTGTAAGCATTGCACTAAGCATACCTACACCCCTTTTCTACCCGCTTCCCACTCTCACTTGGGCAACTGGCCTGTTGATGCTTGTGCATGCTTCCATAGCCACTTGGGGGGCAGAGGGAGGTATGTGTGGGTACCCAGGCAGTATCTGTGTTTCTCCTCTAGCTCTCTAAGGATGTCATGCTACTTTGACCTGCAGAAAGGTAGATGGACATTGCTTTGGTACCCCCCCTGGTCACTAATTGGCTGTGGGGACACACACCAGCACCAACAGATTGGTTGTACATGTGTGTGTCTGTGTGTGGATGCTGTTGCACAAGAAGGTAATGAATATCTCCTTGCACAATGGAGATCACTTCACATGGGCAAAATGCATACATGGGCAAAACTGGAGCATAGGCCAGCATGTTTCACCCGTACAATGCCAGCCACTGTGTACCATTCTGGACACCACGGCCAAGATTTGGCATGAGTGCTGTCACAGCATAAATCTACACCAAGCCGGTCAATTTCACCAGCAGATACTGTCCACTGCATTTTATTGTGGCGTTATTGCATTTTTAGGTAGATTTAGGACACCAAGGAGCCCTGGTGGCACAGTGGGTAAATGCCAGTACTGCAAGTTTGATCCCAGAGGGCTCCAAGGTTGACTCAGCCTTCCATCCTTCCATAGGTCAGTAAAATGAGTACCCAGCTTGTTGGGGGCAATGAGCTGAAAAAACCCACATGGTAAACCACTTAGGGAATGCTTTGGCACTGATAAGCAGTATATAAGTATCGATGCTATTGCTATTGCTAATGCTATTCTTATTTTAAATTCTTTTTAGATTGCTGTGGATGTTGCAAGACACTAGAAGTTGGGACAGAAATCTCTAATAAATGAATAACATATGCTGCCTACCCTAGTTGTTAAATTGTACTGGAATGGAAGAACAAGAAACTAATCTCAGTTTTGGACTGCCATGAGAAAACATGCCAAGCACTTTATGATGGACAAGATGTCTATTTGTTATCTTTAACAAGAAGGATTTACCACCCCCAATGATTTGATTTGCGCTTGAGAATGTATTAAAGACAAGTTGTGCCAACCGTGTCTCTTTTAGACATAGCTTAAGAGTGTTTAGGGATGACAGCTTTGGGAATAACAGAGACAAAACTGATTGATTAACTCTTTTACACAGTCTGCAACTGTCTCTATTGACAAGTATTTTTTGTGTGAAATAGGGACAAAACACTGCAAATAAAGAGAGAACAAAGGTGTGTGGGAGGAAATCAGAGCTGGGGAGAGAGGAAGATGGCCACAGTTCTGTATAGCATGACATAAATATCCACCAGAGCTGTTACTCTGGATCCCACAATTGCACAACTGATTGTGCACCACAGGAGCTGACTTGTTGCATGATGGTTGATCAGCATCTCACCCCCCGCCCATGTCAAAAGCAAAAGAGGGCTGTGTATGGTAGTGGAACAGTTGTCTGCACAACTTCTGAGAAAGCACAAACACTTGTGCAATGATTTTGACACTAGTATAATGCTTTCAGTGGAATTCTGGCCTTGTTGTTGTTGTTAACTGCCTTTGAGTTGACTTCAACTTGTGGCAACCCCATGAATGAGACTCCCCCAAAGCTCCCTGTCCTCAACCACTCTGCTCAGTTCCTGTAGGCTCAGGGCCATGGCCTCCTTGCTGGAGTCTATCCATCTGTTATGCAGTCGGCCCCTCTTTCTGCTGCCCTTCACCTTTTCTAGCATTATTGTCTTTTCTAGTGAGTCCTGTCTTCTCATGATGTGGCTGAAATATGATAGCTTCCTAATCATCTGAGCTTCCAGGGAGAGTTTAAGCTTGATCTCTTCTGGTACCCACTGCTTGTCTTTTTGGCTGTCTTCGCTATCTGCAGTACTCTTCTCCAGTACCACATCTCAAATGAGTTGATTTTCTTTTTATCAGCTTTCTTTACTGCCCAGCTCTCACACCTCTACATGGTGATGGGAAACACGAAGGCTCGGATGATCCTAACTTTAGTATTCAATGATATATCTTTACACTCCTGGCTCTTGTCTAGTTCCTTTATACCTGCCCTTCTAAATCATAATTTTCTTCTGATGTCTTGACTGCAATCTCTGTTCTGATCAATGATTGATCCAAGGCATGGGAAATCCTTAACTATTTCAATTTCCTTGGCAACTAAATAGAATTTATGTAAACCCTCTGTAGTCATTATTTTTGTTTTCTTAATGCTCATCTGTAAGCCTGCATTAGCACTTTGTTCTTTGACTTTCTTTAGCAATTGTTCCAAGTCTGCTAGTAGTATGGTGTCATCTGCATTTCTTAGATTGTTGATATTCCTACCTCCTCTTTCACTCCTCCTTCCTCTGAGTCTAAACCTGCTCCGTGGCATACAAATCAAATGAATAGCGTGATAAAATGCAGCCTTGACTGACCTCCTTTCTGATTGGGAGCCATTCTGTTTCTCTGTATTCTGTTCAAATGGTAGCCTCCTATCCTGAGTAGAGGTTACACATCAGGACAATCACACGTAATGGTACACCCATTTCTTTAAGAGCAATCCATAGCTTTTCATGATCTATGCAGTCAAAGGCTTCACTGTAGTCTATAAAGCACATGCTAATTTTCATTTGGTCTCACTCACCGGCTTGGTTATTATCAGCATGGAGACACTATGCTTGATAACTTCCTGCACCAAAATAAAGATTCAGGAGGGACCAAATTCTACATCTTCTGAAAGACAGGTGGTTGTGCCATTTGGGTGTGGCCCAAAGCTTATGGTGGACTTCTCTGTCACTGCCTTATTTATTTTTTAATCATCACTTGTGGGCATTGCACACCAGTGAACATTGTGCAGTTTTGACTGTAGACAAAGGGTGTGGATCATGAAGAGGAGAGTCCGCTAGCCATGGACATGTATGGAATGGGGCAGGCCAGAGTTTATATGGGGATTCATAGGTACAGTGTATAAACTTTTGTTCCTTATGAAGGCCAGCATCCTACTAGTGGCTTCCACTGGTGAAACTCCTGGCTGCACCTGTGTAGGTCCCATTAAAGAGGCTTGTAGAAAGAGATATCCAGTTCCACTTTGTGAAACTCTGGGTATGCATGGGCAACAGGCAGCCCTTTGGCCCCTGGATGCAAGTGGGAGCATTCCTGGAAAGGAAGTGGACTCTAGTCATCAATGTAATGGTTGTCATTACCGGTATTTTGCTTAACAGCTGGTAAGTGTGAAAAAGAAGAACAATTTCACTGGGATAACCCAGCCCCCTCCCCATTTACTACAGGTCACCCCCTCCTTTACATGGGTTCAGTACTTGCAATTTTACTTACCCGCAATTGGGGAGAAAGGTCTCTCTAGGCATCTAGAGAACCACAGAGTCAAGCTGGAGGTGGTCTCTCCAAGCATCAGGATGTCCTCCAGTGCAACTCCATCAGAAGTTGACCATAGAGTTGCACCAGATGCCTAGAGAGGCTTCTTCTCTATGCATTTTCTAGGTCCTCTAGCACCATTCTATGGTCTAATATGGTGGTTCACTATTATACACAGTTTTGCATATCTGTGGTAAGTCCTGGAACATATCCCTCTGTAAACAGGGGGCAACCTGTATTTCTCTCTCCTAATTCTCTTTCTACTGACTCTGGCCTGAATCCTGTTGGTAGTCCTGACTAGAGAAGACTCACTGAATCAATTAGTCCAAGGTGAATCAACACACAAGTCAACCACATTGATCAATGGATCTTCTCCAGTTGAGACTAGCAATTTTAGCTGTAAGGCTCAACAAGATCCCAGGGGAAGGGTGGGGAAAACTCTTTATTTCCAAGGGCCAAATTCATACTCAGAAAAGTGCTCAAGGGCCATATGCCAGTGATGGGTGGGGCCAAAGGCAAAAGGGTGGAGCCAAGGGTGGAGCCTTGGTGGTGCAGTGGCTCAATGCCAGTACTGCAAGTCACCACGTCGCAAGTTCGATTCCAGCCGGCTCCAAGGTTCACTCAGCCTTCCATCCTTTCGTAGGTCGGTAAAATGAGTGCCCAGCTTGTGGGGGGCAATTAGCTAAAACACATTGGAAACTGCTTAATGCATTGTAGATGTGTAAATTGCTATTGCTTAAAACAATTTTTGTAAGCCCTCTGATAGCCTTTTGGCTGAAGAGTGGAGTATAAATAAATAAATAGAGTAATAAATAAATAAATAAAAAAGGCTATGCGGTTAAGTGGTGCAGTGGTTAAATGCCAGTACTGCAAGCCACCACGTTGCAAGTTCGATTCCAGAGAGCTCCAAGGTTCACTCAGCCTTCCATCCTTTCATAGGTCGGCAAAATGAGTATCCGGCTTGTGGGGGCAATTAGTTAACACACATTGGAAACTGCTTAATGCAGCAATAGATGTGTAAAGTGCTATTGCTTAACAATTTCTAAGCTGTTTTGATAGCCTTTGTGGCTGAAGAGCGGGGTATTAATACCTTTAAAAAAAAAAGCCTATTTTAATTTGCAGCTCTTACTGCCAGTAGGTAAGCAACAGGAGAGGCACTTCAATATTTAGGAATGGAGGGGGGGGCACTGTACAAAATCTGGAAAACCACCACATGATGCCATCATGGTGGAAGGGAGCCTGCCTGTCTGGGGGAGTAAAGAGGAGCACTTTGGGGACTCTGGATTTGTCCCCAAGGCCTAAAGTTCCCCACCTCTGTTCCAGAGAAAAGGCCATCTCTTTCTTCTGCATGTCAGAAACCCTGTAAGAAACATCCCTGGCTAGATTCCTGTTGTTGCCTTGTGCATGTATAAGTTCCCCTAAGGAATTGGTTGGTCTTTTTTGTCCAGGGCAGAACAGCTGTATTCAGTTCAACATGGAGGAAATGGAGTTGTGACTGTGATGATGATGATGATGTTTATTTATAACACCCTTTCCACCAAAGGGCAGAACATCCAACATATACAGTCAGAGACAAAGATAATAAAACATAACCCCATAAATATACATACCCCCCTCCAAAAAAATCTTACAGCCCCTACCCACCCCAGCTATGTAACTCTGTGAGTGTAAAGCTATGCTCCATCTGCTCAATGGAGGATCTGGGCCTGCATTTTGTGGTGTATTGTGACATTCTGCATTGCATATCCAGGCATGTTCTGATGGATTGAAAGGGAGTCAGAATTACAAAAGTTTCTGCAAAGATTGAGTCACTGAAAATTCACATCTGTTGACTTGCAGTTAATTATTCTCGTCTCAATAAGTTTTACAACAGGGAGAAGAAAGCATATTTAATGACAGGCCAAACAACAGGGCTTATAAATGAAAAGGGATGGAAAGCAGAAGAAAACCTGCAGCGTGCTGTGCAAGGTGTGTTCGTCCAAACGTTTCAGCCAAAGCACTTAGAAATGACAAACTCATTTAGGTAAAAAGGAACGATTTACAAGCAAAACAAGGAAATCGCCAATTTGGGTTTAAGATGAATACAGATTAATCATTCCATGTGAATGTGCTAGTGGGTGGCAAAAATAAAATAAAATAATCCATGACAGGTGTTTCTTTTCTAGTTAAGTTATTTACGAAATTTTCATAATGATAGAGGTAACTAAAATGGGGAGGAAGGGAGAAATGGAAAACCAAAGTGCCACGAAGGCTTTTCCTGCATACTTTTGGGTGTTTTTGGCCCCCTTCCTTCTGAATATGGCAGAGTGATGTGGAATCCCATTAAGATAGATGGTATTCTCCGTGCATTCTGTGAGGAGTATTTTTGCTACTTAGAAGCCAATTTTCCCCTAGAAGCCAATTTTCTTTTTTTTTTCTTTGTATGATGCCATGCAAGAATCTTATTTTAAATCTCACAGAGAAAGAGAGGTCAGAAGTGCCATCCATCATGTGCTAGTGTAAAGTTTTAACAGTCCTGAGGTTCTGCAGGCAAGCATCTGGCACACAGTGCTCATATTTCAAACAATATCACTTTTAGGAAAGCAAGCATATGCTTCTGTCTTTACATGCTTTCTGCCAGACTCCTTCCTATCTGACACCTGCAAAGTGCTTAGTTGCTTATGTTGGCACCAGTCCCCTTCTGAACAAATGAGAAAAACAGGATGTTGCACAGCTTGGAGCCACCAGCCAAAGAAGCAGCATCTTCAGCAACTGCCCCATAAAAAAGTTCTTGAGAGATGGTGGCAGATCAAAAGGCAAAGCTTTCTATTGTGCAACACAATCAGTCCTAAAGATGGTGGCAATTCTCTTTCCTCCAGCATAGAATGAGCTTTTGGTCCTTGTAGTTTTGGCAGAGGTCACTCACATCTGAACTTCTCCAATAAACTGTAGGCCATTGTGCATGGGCCAAATTGTTTAATGGCCAGTTTACTTTGGCCCCCACAACTCCAACACATCAACAATTCTGACTCATTCATTGGCCCAAATTAAGACCACTTTGTACAAAACATTTGTTTAGCAGTGGCACAAGAGACTTCTGTGGCTTAGAATTTTCTAAAAACTTGGTTGTTCAGGAGGCTGCAAAAACTACCAAAAAAAAAAAAAGAAGAAGAAGAAGAAGAAGAAGAAGAAGAAAAAGAAAAAGAAAAAGAAAAGTCAAACTACTCCCCCCGTCTCCCAAACCTGAAAATATCCAGAATTACCCTTCATCTTTTTTTTAAAAAAGGTTAAAACAGCACATGGGGACTTGTGCCCTGTTTAGAAGAAGAAATTGCCACTATTCTCTGCCCGTCTTTTGTGTGTGTGTGTGCCTTCAAGTTGCCTGTTAACCTATGGTGATCTCATGCATTTCCTAGGGTTTTCTTAGGCAAGGAATCCTCAGAGATGGTTTTGCCAGATCCTTCCTCTGAAATAGAGCCTACAGCACCCCTGGGTAAGCCTTGGACTGGACTGATCTTCCCCTGCCAATTCCTACTGGGTGCTTGCTAGTCTTAAATGGGATAGGCTGGCACTTGGACTCCCTTCCATTTCTATGATTCTACACAATACAAAATAGGACTGTGTCCTCCACCCTCTAATATAATGGCAAGTGATTTCACACACACACACGTATTTTCATTTATCTTTCTGAAAGACAAAGTGGTGGTGATGGTAGGGCAGAAATATGTGTTTTTAAAAGAGGGGGCAGGAGTCACTATGCCATTTGCAGATCTCAAACTCCTCAGTTAATAAGAAGAGGCCACTGTATGGCCTTGGTGCTGTTCTTGATTATGCCAGGGAACAAGCTATATGGTGCACTTTGCAAATCTGTGGCAAATAAGTTTAATCACTGATAACTCCCCGAGGGCCTGCCTGACAGTGTTATCAATGCAGCTTGACAGAACTACTAACTTCTTCTTGCAAACTGTCAAAGTGTCACAAATTAATTAAATGTTAGCTCTGATGATTCAGTGCACAGGGGGTGGGAATGGAGGGAAGTGTGTTGGGGTGGGGAGCTGTTTGGCTTGCTAAGTGAAGCAGCAACAATCCCGTTGCCCTGGGAGAAGGCAGGCGGAAAAGTGCTGCCGAGCCCTCCGTTCTGATCTCACCAACCCTGCCAAGGCTGCCTAGGATTGAGAGTTTGTGGCTGGACGTGGGCAGTTGTATGGACACTGTGTCTGAGAACCATGGAGAACACCTCAGCTAGAATCCTGTTGGTGACAGAGTTTCCAGGTTTATCCCTCACCTTGAGGTTTTGCTGCCAAACCCCGATACTTTGGGATGACCGCTTGTGATGTCCAAGGAGGCCTGCCCTGGTGAAGTTTCAACTGTCATGTCACCCCTAGTGAAGCCATTATGTTTGATATTTATTTATTTATTTCATTTGTATGCCACCTTTCTCCCAAGATGGGACCCAAGGTAGCTTCCATAAAACAACAGATTAAAAAAATACAATATATACAACTAAAATAGTAAAACATGAGATTAAAACATACACAATCTAAAACACACCAAATAAAACAAGCATTAAAAGTCTGCTTGAAAAGAAAAGACTTTGCCTGCCAGCAAAAAGAAATCAGGGAAGGGGTCAGCCTAGCCTCCTGTGGAAAGGCGTTCATTCCAGAGCCACCGAGAGGGCTCTCTCTCAAGTCCTCACCAAGCGAGCTTGTGATGGCGGTGGGACCAAGAGAAAGCCTCCTCCTGATGATCTTAGGGCTCTGGCAGGATCATATCTTTTGGCAGGCCTTTCCTAATTAGATTCCGGCCTCAGGGGCTCCTGGCCTCTTAGTCTGCTGGCTATTTATTATATTTATTGTTTTTTAAATCTGATTTTAGATTAGTTGCTTTTAATTTATAGTTGTTTAATATCTTTTTATGGGGGAGGGTGGGGTGGGTGGTGTTTGGGGATTTTAAATTGTATTGGTATTTTAATTTTTGTAAGCCGCCCCGATTGTTTTAACAGAGGGATAATAATAATAATAATAATAATAATAATAATAATTATATCAGGAGATTCATTAAGCATCAACCACCATCACCCAGAAGATGTCATTCAAATCTCAAATGCCAAGTTTAATAAAAGAGGAATACACACACACACATGGACACACACACTTTTCAAGGCAGCACTCTTGCTCTGAGATTCCCCCATCCTGGCTCGGCGATCAGGGAGCCCTATTTGGTGCCATGCACAGGCATGATGTCAGTTTCAACCTGAGTATGTCCTTCAGTGGGCGTCATTGCAGAAGGAGGCATCCACAGCACCCCTCCTCTCCCCTGAACCTCCTCCCATGGGCATTTAGTTGTCTAAGGCAGCTGCATGCTATTTAGGCAGCCTTAGAAACAGTCTCTGGGTTTAGCTGTTGAGTTTATCTCACTCTCTACTCACCACCAGTGGAGGCTGATGGCTCCGATGACACAGTGGGGAGGTGAACCCACTGCAGGTTTTAGTGTGAACTTTAAAGGAGCAACCCAAGGTGTGGAATCTACGCCCTAAAGCTGCTTCGGCACCTTGGACAGCTCCTTTAAAGTTTGGACTAGAAATGGGAACAGATTCTCCTCCCAAAGCCCCACCCCTGAAATGGCAGCTTCAAAGAAAGAAGTCAGAGAGGAAAACAGATCCTCACGTAAATTAAGGTGTATTGAAAACTGCCAATCTTGAAATGCAACTCTTTCTTTCTTTCTTTCTTTCTTTCTTTCTTTCTTTCTAGCACACGTACAAAAAAATATGCACATCACACATTGCACAAGCAAGCAAAATTTAGTATTTTTCATCTCCTGTCCACTTAAAACCATTAGACAGTGTAGCAAAGGTCCACTCCAGGCCTGCCTCTCCTTATGTGCATCTCTCAGAGATAAGCAGTAAAACCATTCACATGAGTGCTCTTCACATCTGAAGCCTGATGTGCTGTCCTTTGCATTCCAAGTACCAAAAATGCAAAACGAAACGACCCTTTCCTGTGATCTTTCAGACTGGAAGGCCTGAGCTGATAGATAGGTAGGCAATGCTTGCATATTCTGTTTTTCAAATTCCATGTGCTTTAGCGAAGAGGATGCTCTTCCTTCATTCCTCCTCACCTTCTCTCTGCCCTGTTTCATAGCTGTGTTTCAGCTAGGAGAACTCTTAAAATAAACATCAGAATTGGGTCCCATGCATTCTTGATGGCATTGTGTTTTTATGGATGCACACATCCATCCTTAAACATTGAAAAGACACCACACACTCTCTCTCACACACACGCTCATTGATACAATGATGCATGCAACCTCATAGATTATTGGGTTTTTGACTGGATGAGTATTCATTTCCTTTCACTGTTCTTTCAATGCTAACACATGCATTGCTAATGCACAGCAGGGGTGGGGAAGAGGAGAGGAGAGGGGGGCACAGATTAGAGAAAGGAAGGATATTGCCAGGGCAGCTAATGGCATGTTCAGCTGCTCTGTACAAAAAGACTGCTTGCCAGTGCATCTTTGGAAGACTGGGATTTGGATAAAGAGTTTCTGCTCTCTCTGAGAAGCTACGGTCCCTGTTATCATTGAACTTTGGCCTTGCTGGCTGGGATGTATGGAGGTTATAGTCCAAAGCATCAGGAAGAGCTATCCCTCTAGGACAGGTGTACTCAAACTCTGTCTCTTTGGACTTCAGCTTCCATGAGCCATTATGGCCATTATGCTCAGGAGTTCGGAGAGCTGAAGGACCAACGCTTGAGAACCACTGCAGATCTGCTCCAGCTTCTCTTTCTTTCTTTCCTTGGCTGCATATGCACTGGAGAAATAATCCACTTTGACATCACTTTAACGGCCATGGCCCAGTACTATTGGATCCTGGGATTTGTAGTTTGTTGTGGCACCAGAGCTTTATACTAAATATTTCACAAAACTACAAATCCCAGAAGGAGTTTCTTTCAAAGTTTGGGAGCATCCACAGAGAAAGCCTTTTCTTGCATTCCCACCAACTGTGCCAGTGAAAGCAATAGGATAGAGAGAAGCCCCTCTGTTGCAGATCTTTATAATTCAACAGGTACAGATATCTGGGACCATGATTTATTTTATTCCAATTTATTTATATCCCATGTTTCCCTGGCATGGGACCCAAAGTGGCTAAAAACAATGCAAAACAGAGCTTGGAGAAAATCTTATTTTACAAAGTAAAACAAACACATGATTCTATTTTTTTTTTAAACAGCACATAGTTAAAATAATTTAAAACACAATAAAACAAAATTTTAAAAAAGATAAATGACAGAAGCAAACCACAGGACATTGGAAACATCCATCTGTCACATGATTTAAGAGCCAAAGCCTTGTCTAAATAAAAAAGTCTTTGCCTGTGGGAGGAAAACGAACAGTGAGGGAGCCAACTGAACCTTCAGTGGGAGGGAGTTCCACAGCCTGGAAGAAGCCACTGAAAAGGCCTTGTCCTCACCAAATGTACCTATTGTGGTGATGGGACCAAAAGAAAGCTGTGCTCAGCCTTGCAGCGCTTCAACTAGCATTCAAAGGGTGCATCTACACTGTAGAAATAATGCAGTTCGACACCACTTTAAGTGCCATAGCTCCCTCCTACGGGATCCTATGGATTTGTAGTTTTCTAAGCCTTTAGCCTCCTCTGCCAAAGAGTGCTGATGCTTCAGAAAACTACAAATCCCAGGATTCTGTAGGATGGAGCCATGGCAGTAGAAGTCATGTCAAACTGTGTTGATGCACCCAAGGTCTGTTTATAAGTAATACACAAAGCTACCACCTTTATCTGACGACCTGCTCTTTCAATGCTTGCAAATTAAAGAAAGTTCCATTAATTTGACAAGGGACCCACTGTTCGGCAGTTTTTCTTGCTTATGGAGGTTTGCTTGGGACCAGCCGTGCATGCGTGTGCTGCTTGCAAAGCGAGCTGAGATCGGGGCTGGGTGGGGAAGGAGGCACCAAGCTGACTGATAGACTTTGTAAGCAGCGGGCGCATGGCCTCATGTTCCCTATATGGGGTCTGCTTTTTAACCAATTCCGGTTTCTGACATTCCTGCAGTCCCTAAACCCCTTGGATAAGTGGGGGCTCTAGTATCAGCGAGATACCTAAAGATGGCTATGTTGATCAATGTTTGGGTTGTCCCAAATAGAGGAGTCATTTGTTTCTGTTTTTGCACCATCGGTTTGTCTAAATAGCAAAAATACTCCTTGCAGAATGCGAGGAGAATACGATCAGTCTAAATGGCTTCCCACATCATTTCATTGTATTGGGAAGGAGAGGGGACAAACCCACCATATACAGCATGGGAGTGCACATTCCTGCTCGTTGGGACAAGCAATTTGATTTAATTTGCTTTCCCTATATGAGTGGAAGTTGAAAGCTGATTGATCAGATGCGTGCATGGGTGGTGGAGGTTGCTAACAAGGGAAGCACCTGGAGCCACCATCTTGGATTTTCACCTTAGCAAGTGAACACTAAGGCGATAAAATGACTTTTTTTTTTTGTTTCCTTTTTTTGTTAAAGCAAAAGAGTGCCCTTTCACACTTTGGATATGGATTTTTAAAAAATACTGTCCGGCAGCAGCAAATTGAGGTAAGCAAAAACGCGAGTAATTCTCTCGTGGCTTCCATCTTGATTCGCAGGCATGTCTGTTTGCACAGGAAACGTGGATAGCTTCACTTGCCGGTGATTTGCCAAAAAAAACCATTAAGACAAGTAGAAGCTGTAGCAAATTGCAATTACTGTGGAGCAATTAAAAAAAAATTGCCTCGTATAGACAAGCCCTACATAAGAGTCCAAGGGTGCATCCAGGCCAATTAGACAAACCAAAAAGTCCCAGATTTTGTTACCCATACATGTTTTGCTTATCCTAGAATATTTTCTATCCACTGCTGGTAGGGTCAGAGACTTTTTATACCAGCTCTTCAGTTCAGTTTATTTTAACCCAGTATAAAATGGGAAATAACAGGAACAAAATCTTGGACTTTCCCTTCAGTCCAGATGTGTCCCAAATGTGGCATAGTCCTTCCTTTCAGAGTTCAACCTCTGCCCAACAGAACCACCAGTACGGCCCACATGCGCCAATACTGTACTTCCAGATCCCGAACTCCTCAATTTAAATCAACAGCATCCATATTTGAAGAAATGTGTTTTCTTTTTATCCTCTTAGTGCCTTGTTACTTTCAGACAGTTTCTAATTCTCCTAAGCCAAGTCCCCTATTTTCCTCCTCCACATAAATGTCTCCATTTCCTCTGTTTTCAGACTTCCAGTGTTTAGCTACCATTACTCTCACCCAAGAGAGCCAATCTTGTCCTTAAGATTTTTCTTTCCTTCCACAAAGAGGGACAATAACAAAAGTCTGTTGTCGTATACAATTTGTTGCTTAGTAATCTGACTTCGGTAGTTTAGTATTTGGTGCCAGATGTCTGTTATTTCAGGGCCCTGGAGCCATAATGGGGAGGATTTTTGTTGTTGTTGTTAATGTGTGATAATTTCACTGGTGTTCAGAGTTATCAACAGGTGGATATTTTCCTTTACAGATATTGAGGTGACTAAATGCAGCTCCAGATCATATGTTTTCCTAGTCTTTTTGAGTTATTTGGGCATTTAAATTGCTTCCCAAGCCAACCTACTCACCCTTTGTACTAGTCTTCCATCAGTATAGTGTAGAGCAGTGGCTCTTAACTTTTTCTTTACCAGAGACCCCCTTTAAATATATTTTGTTGCCGTGGACCCCCAAGGCTTAACTCAAGATTTAAAACCCTAGCAGCAGCAGCAGCAACAACAACAACAACACCTGATAATAAAATAATACAATTACACTATCCATTAAACCTTCCTTTAGAGGCACTGGAGGGGGAGGGAAGACTTTTCTCCTGCTTCTTCCTGCAAGTTTGTGGCTGGAGAGGATTGAATGGCAATGCACAGGCCGAGCCAGCCAGCGAGCCTTTGCCTTGGCTCCTGTCACATTGTTGTCCCATTGCAGGGAGGAGGTGGGCCAAACAGCTGTCAAGTCTTTGAGGACATTGCAGCCCCCTGGGAGTCCCCAGAACACAGGTTAAGAACTACTGGTGTAGAGTTTAGAGATCAGACATCTGTTATTGTTGTTATTGTTATGTGCCTTCAAGTCAATTTCATTTATGGTAACCTTAACATAGGCTCCCGCCCCCCAGCCAGATTTCTTCAGAGGAGTTTGCCATTGTCTTCCTCTGAGGTTGAGAGAGTATGACCTGCAAGTGGATTTCCATGACTGAGCAAAACCATAGTCTAAAACCAACCCACTGTACATCTTTGGCTCTTATTGGAAAGATTTCTGTATACGAGGTTTGCCCTAGCCTTCCTCTGAGAGAGTGTGATTTGCCCAAGAGCCAGAATTTGAACCTTGGTCTCCCATTGTCCTAGTCCAGCCCTGACCACTACACCATGCTACCTCTTAAGATTTATTCAGTGGAGGTTTTATCATTGCCTTTGTCTGAGGTTGAGAGTGTTAATGAAAAAAACATCCAGCCTGGCATGAGTGATTCTCAGTGAAGGAGATACAGCCAGGAATACATAGCCACACCTGAGTACTTGTGCTATATCACTGGGAGATGTAGTTCAGTTGTGACATGATGGCCGTGCATCACAAAGTGGTAGCAGAGAGGGAGGTGGAAATCCCCCCTTCTCCACAAAGTGGTGGCAACGTCAGGATGTGAAAGATTCAGTGGAGGGTTGAGAATCCAGTGAAGGGATTCAAAAGATCCAGTTAGGGATTGAGAATCCAGGATTGAATCCTTGGTGAATCTGGCAGCATATTTTCTATCTATTGCCAGGACAGAAGAAAAGATATCTATGGGCTGAGCAAGAATTCATTCCCAGCATCCTAGCTCCACCCTACACCGTGCTGGCTTTCCTAACAAAGTTACACCTGCAATTTTCTTTATTTTAGCCATCACCAATCATGGCTTTTTTGCTATTTGCTTCATTTTGCCACCCATCCACGTCTTTCTACACAAGTTGTTGACCGAGGTTATGAAACTTCCCTTCTTAAGATAATCCACTTGAATCAAAGCCCCTTTTATTAGATCAAACCAGAGGCAGGGCCTGACATTTAGACACTGTCGGCACTTAAATAATAAAACACTGCCATTAAATACCAGCCGGGCTTTGCCTTTCCTTTCACTCACTATAACCCTTCTGTGCATGCAAATGGTTCTTTCCATCCTTTTAGGCCTTGCTCCAGGCTGCAGGGAAATCCCACTGGAGGGTAAGGGGTGGTGATTAATGCCATCCAACTGGAAAAGGTGTATGAAATTTCAAGTAGGGCAGAGATTCCTGTGGTAGATGGAGTCTACCTTTCCCTTACTACCAAAGGTTTGTCACAGTATTGACATGATTGCTGCTTCCAAGGAAAGGACAGGACAGGACTGCAATGAGGAAATGCTGCGAGCATGTGTACATTTGGTCCTCCATGATGAGATGACATTCCAGCAGGGAAAGAACTGGGCTTAGCCAGTGGGGTCTCCGTCTTAGAGAAAATCCAGCCACAGTTATGACTATGACTTGTGTTTCTCATGCACAAAGCATTGGTCTACCCAGAGAGGTTGGGTTGGGGTGAACTGGGGCCATTTACCCTTGGTCCCCACAAATGGCCCCTTTCTTTAGATCCATGGGTACCACTAGAACCTGCAGTGTTGCTGTGATAATGGGCTCTCCCATTATCTGGCCAGCACTGCCAACCAGGTAAACAAAGGTTCAACTAGGTATTGACAGTAAAGTTACAGTTTATTGGGGGTTGGCATCATGAAGGAGTCACAGTTCATGTTGGATAACTAACTAATGATGATGTCTAGCAGAAGCAAATTTCAAGATGCTTCTGAGAAGAGATTATAAATACTGTCTTGGGACCATGAGGCAGAGAGAAGAACCAAGAGAGGCCTGAGCCAGAAGGACTCTCTGCCAATGATGGGAGATGCTCAGTAGAGACTGAGCCGAAGGCCCAAACTCCCAATCCCATGAACATCCAGCACATCTGGACTGCAACCTTGTAAATAGGGAAATGCCTAGTTTAGTCATGTAGAGGCTTATGTTCATTTTATAAACTTGGTGGGAATGACTAGACTTGTAATTTGTAACTTCCAAGTATACCTGGAAGGAGGGAGCCTTTCATGGAAGAGATACCTTTTCTTGTTATGTAACAGCTGGAAGGAGTCAGAAAAATGCAACAAGTTTGAGTCTACGGAAAGGAAGAACATTTAAAAAATATTCTTTAAATGGTCAAAAACCTTACTTGTTGAGTGTCGAGAAACCCTAAACTGATGAGAATCTTTACAGCTCCAGATTTATTCTATGCAAAATTCACACATGGTTGTTTTGTGCAGAAAACAGTATTTTTCTACACCTTCCATGGAGCCTATTTCAGTGCAGAAAATGTGGTTTTCTGCTCAAAACAGCCATATGCAATTTCTTACCCACAGAATAAGTATCCAACTTGCTTCTTGAAGCAAGAGGAAAATTGCTAGAATCATTTGTTGGTTACTTCTAGAAGGAAATTAGTGAATTTTTACATACCTACATGAGACTGGGAGATTTTCACATCCTTTATAAAATCATAGAGTTGGAAGAGACAGCAAGGGCCATTTAGTCCAAACTCCTGCCATGCAGGAATACACAACTAAAAAAATACTCCCAAAAGATGGCCATCCAACGTCTGTTTAAAGACCTCCAAAGAAGGAGAACAATTCTTAAAGTAAAAAAACCCCAAAAGTTCTTCCTAATGTTTAGATGGAATTTCCTTTTTTGTAATCGGAATCCACTGGTTGTGTCCTACTCTCTGAAGCAGCAGAGAACAAGCTTGCTTCATCTTCTACATGACATCCTATTAAATATTTAAAGATAGCTATTACATCACCACTCCAGCTTCTCTTCTCCAAGCTAAACATGCCCAGGTCCCTCAATTCAAAAGAATCTTTTCTCCTTTTTTGGATAGAGTCACCAGCTTGGGAGATCAGAGGAATACTGCTAGCTCCACCCCGAACCAAGTCAGTGACTCACTTCTCTCTTGTTTGGAGTCTTTGTATATAGCAGTATACCCTAAGACAATAGGCACTATGTACTGGGACTTTCTGCAACAAAAGTTGATTTAAAAAAAGATCAGCATTAGCAATGGATTCTTCATCACCATCATGCCTTGATTGTCACCACCACCAGATAGGGCCCTGACTGCAGTCTACAACTCACTCCAGAGACCTGATCGATGCACTTACCCCAGTGAAATACTCAGAAATGCTATTAGTGTCAAGTTCTAAGTGGGAAGGAAACCTTTTCAGAGAGCCACTTACGAATGACACAATATTTAACCAGCTCAAGCACATTGTTTCTAGATAACTGCATCAGCTGCACTGCTTGACTCTTGTTCCCTAATGTGACTCAGATCCTTTGAGCTGAACCATTAAAAGGGGTTAGAGGAAATGAACAGAACTATCACACCATCAACTCCTTCCCTGCTTTCAATAAGATGCATTCAAGCAGGGCTTTGTCTGCATCTCTGGTACATGCTGTTGGCCACGATCCAGTGAGCTCTTTCAAGTGCATGAAGAAGTCTCTCTTTCTCCCAAAGACCAGCAAGATGCTCTACGCAAAGTCCCTTTTAATAGAGGATGTTAAGGATAATGGAGGTATTGCAAGACCAATGGAGTTCTTACATTCATTTCAGGCTCAACAAATTTGAATGATGGTCTTTGCCCCCACTCCCTCTGGCACAAAAGGAATGTGTTTTATGGAATGTAATTTTGGATACTGGCTGTCACAGAGAAGCAGCAGTTTGTTGGCTCAATATGCATGATAAGTCAAGAACCAAGACCTCAGAGGAATCTGATTCTGGATAACTCCTCATGCACCTGGGAAGTGGGCTAAAATGCCACAAAAAGCTCATGGTATAATTCAGCTTCACCTTCTTCTTCCCCCTCCTGCAGGGAGTTAGTCCAAACTAGAATAGACTGAAGAAGAGAAGGTTAAGAGGGTACACAATAGCCATGTTTAAATATTTGAAGGGATATCAGACTGAGGTTGGAGCAAACTTGTTTTCTGCTGCTTCAGAGACTAGGACAAGGAGCAATGGACAAACTACAGGAAAAGAGATTCCGCCTAAACATGAAGAAGAACGTCTTGAGGGTAAGAGCTGATCAACAGTGGAATCTGCTACTGCCTTTGAATGTGGTGGAGTCTTCTCTGGAGGTTTTTAAAGTGAGGCTGGATGGCCATCTGTTGGGAGTACTTTGATTGTAGATTCCTGCAGGGCAGAAAGGGGCTGGATTGGATCGCCCTGGTGGTCTCTTCCAGCTCTATGATTCTATTGAAACAATGGGATTTACCTACATATTAACTCACAATTCAACAGCTGATTCAATGGGTCTACTCTAGTTGGGAATAACCAACAAGATTGAGGCTATTGCTGTTATTTATGTTTCACAGTTGCAGAACAGTGATTCAAAGACTATCCAAGAATCTAAGAATCGTCAAGGTATCATTGGATAAGATGGCATATTTCAGGTTGTTTCATTCAGCTGTTTTTGTAACTTCCAGACAGACTCATGAAACAGCTAAATGAAATTGTGATAGTAAGGATCACAATAGCACAATTACAAAAAGTTGTGATGAACTATGATGATGATGATGATGACGACAACAACAACTCCCTAAAGTCCCCCTTCCTCTTGATTGCTCAGGTGGTTGGCAATCTATGTAGAAGAACACAATTAAAACTACATGTTACAGATTTGTAGAATGTCAAGTCTCCAAAATCAATTATTACAAAACCTTATGAAAACACAATGAAAGCAGTGACAACTGGTAGCAAAGACAAATGTAAATATTTGCTTATTCCCTGAAAGTTTGTACAATTGTTGTTGTTCTATTAACTGGGGTGCCACCACTGACAATACCCTGCCAAGTGTGGTAGCCTTATGGGTTACATCATTCTTGGATACCACAAGCAGAGCTTTCCCAGCTGATTTGACACCCCAGGCGGGTTGGTGCTAACATACATTAGAAATGAAGGTGCCACAGGATTATAGTAGAGGGAAGCATATAAAGTATCTCAGTTCATTAGGAAGACGAGCCAACTCTAATTCTATGCTCCTGGGTGTTTATCCATGCATCTATGTTCATATATATTCATTAACATTTCTATACTATGGATTTTGATTGTCCAAAAATATATGCCCATCTTTGGGGCTGCTGATCCATCAAAATGGTCATTTGCTCAATGGACATTCTTCAGTCTACCTTTGCAAGAAGGTGGTGATCTCTACAAATGTGTCCACATCGAGTGACTACATCCATGCCCATAAAAGACCATCCTATCTGCAGTCTGCTTGCTTAAAGTCAAATATTGTTGTGGTCATTTGTCATCTTCGACTTGTAGCAATCGTATGAATGAGAGACCCCACAAGAGCGCTGCTCATCAATTGCCCTACTTAGCTCATGTAAACTCAGGACAGTTGTAGCTTCCTTGGTGGAGTCACTGGTGACCACCTGTAATGTAGTTTCCTTCTTTTCCTTCTGCTTTCCACTTTACTGAGCATTACCATCTTTTCCAAGGATTCATGTCATCTCATGAGATGTCCAGATAGCCTCAGTTTAGTCCTTATGACTTCTAATGACAGTTCAGGCTTCACTTGCTCTTTGATCCATTCATCGGCCTTTTTGGTGGTTCACGGTATCCACAGAACTCTCCTCCAGCCCCACATTTCAAATGAGTTGAATTAGCACTTCAGCGCTCTCTTCTCAGTACTGCACAGAAGAAGGCACTTGTAAACCATGTCTGAATGTCTTTTGCCTTGAAAATCCCATGGTGAGGCAATCCAAGACAAAGCTGAAATTATATACCTCTAATCCCAAACATATGACATTAATATTAGGGAACAGGAGGCAGACAGCACAAAAGGCATCACATGATTTCTGATGCATTTGTGACAAATCCTGGATGGTTAGACCCTTAGCAAAAATCCAAACAATAGCAAGGCTTAAAAATAGTGGCAATCTTTCCATTGTTTCCTTCAAACAGCATTTTTTCTTTCTATCGCTTGTATTCACATTTTGTGAAACAGCCAGGTTCTTATAACAGGTATTATAATCTGTCAAGGTTCTTTTGAAGAATTATCTCTAGAAGAACTATGACTTCCCATGGCAGGCAGATGTAGGGAGGGAGAGAAATTTATTGATGCCTTTTGGAGTCAGATTCTCCCAGATACAAAGAAGAAAAGGCACCTGCTTGTTCCTAATCTGTCCTGTGATCCAAAAGTGTTCTCCACTGCAGTAAATGTCTTGACAGTTCTTGTACTAAACAATATGTTTGGAGAGGGGGGAGTCATGGAAAATGGGGATGAAACTCCAATTATATCTTTGATCTTTGAAATACAGGAGAAAAAAAGATAGTGAAGAAAGTGTATTTCAAGGCAATTAATTCTCAAAGGCAGAAGCCTCTCAGATCAAGACTTCGGTGTTCTGTCCTGGGGAGCAAAACCTTGGATACTTTTCAAGAGGACATGAGAAGGAAAAGAATTGATGTGCATATTGTGATGAACTTGCTAACACACACTTGCTGAGACAACTCCCATTCAAGCTAAATGGTTTATTGATCAGGATAGTGTAGTATGTGGTATCATGCCAAAGCCAGCTCTGAGGGTACCAGGTAGAACATACAGATATCAACCCCCAATTCAGTTTTGATTTACACACACACATCCCAAAGCTTAATGAGTATACATTCCAACCAGGATATTCTCACACCAGTAAATGGGCATTCGACCTTGGTTCCCAGGCACCAGAGATAACACCACTGCAGTGGGCTGGAAGGATTCCCAGCCAGTTGCAGCATGTACCCATCATGCCCTGGACTCATGTCAAGGCCTGGCGTGGTGGATGGGCTTGCCAGGCCAATCCATGAGCCAAACAACCACTATACCCAGCATTCATGCCAGGACGTGACATATATATTCCATGGAGGAGAGTTTTGCTGCCTGATTAATTCTCTGGCTGGAACAAATGGCAACTATCATGCTGAAAACATGGCACGTGAGAAGGACAAAAAAAGTTAACACCCTTGTCTATGAATCCAGAGCCTGGAAAACTTACTTTTTAGACCGCAACTTCCAGAATCCCCCTGGCAGCATAGACGCTGGAGTTATAGTGAAACAAAGCAACTATACTACATCTCTTCACTCACTTCCCTGAC
Organism: Gambelia wislizenii; assembly: GCA_030847615.1. NCBI lineage: Eukaryota > Metazoa > Chordata > Lepidosauria > Squamata > Crotaphytidae > Gambelia > Gambelia wislizenii. The sequence goes on from JAUMIR010000007.1 coordinate 42,086,818, forward strand.
TTGCTGTTTAGCTAGGTATTCAGTGGCTGGTGGAGAGTGGAAGGGGGGAAGGTTGGAGAAACATCTGGCTATGTCCCCATATCCAGACGCAAACAGATGATAGCATCTACCAAGTTCCACAAAGGATCTCCAAAGTTCTCAGCAGATGGCATCATTGGTTTGCTTCTGACTACAGAGACATAGCCAGAGCCTTCTCTGATTCTGGCACACACACACTCCACAACCACTGGGAAGGCTGTGGTGACCAGTTGTAAGCCTGAGGGGGGGCCTTTGGTTATTTCAGAGGGAGGAAGGCAATATTAGCCTCCCAAAGCACCCCCCTCAAAAAATGTATACACAAGGTGGACTTAACGCCTGTGTATGACACTAAGAGGACACCAGCCAATGGGAAAGGAAGAGAGACCTGTTAAAATGTTGACAAACTGGAATGTGTCCAGAGGATGGCGACCAAAATGGTGGGAGGTCTGGAAGCGATTATGCCCTATGAGGAGGGGCTTAGGGAGCTGGGCATGTTTAGCTTGGAGAAAAGAAGTTTGAGAGGGGACATGATAGCCATGTTTCAATATTTGAAGGGATGTCATACTGAGGATGGAACAAATTTGTTTTCTGTTGCTCCAGAGACAAGGACATGGAGCAATGGACTGAAACTGCAGGAAAAGAGATTCCACCTAAGTATTAGGAAGAACTTCCTGACAATAACAGCTGTTCAGTAGTGGAATGCAGTGGCTTGGAGTGTGGTGGAGTCTCCTTCTTTGATGTTTTTAAAACAGAGGCTGGATGACCATCTGCCGGGAATGCTTTGATTGTGTCTTCCTGCAGGGCAGGGGGTGGACTAGATGGCCCTTGTAGTCTCTTCCGACTCTATGATTCTATGAGTCTATGAAAAGGTATCCGCTCCTAGCATCTTCTGTTGGCTTTCCATTTTTCACTGTAAGCCACAGGCAAGTTCCCAAAACAAGGAAAGAGGTGTCCTGGCAAACCTACATTTCCAAAGATTATTCTGTGTCCCAGCAACTTAAACACTCAGACACAATGTAAAGTGACATGGGTTCTCTGTATTTGAACTCCTAATTCCAATGAACGTGGGCATCCTATTTTATATGTTGTGCATGACTCCCTAAGCTGCCTTGGTCTATTCTGCAACAGACTTTCTCCTGCTGATTTCCAAAACTAGAAGCCAGTGGGTGTTCTTTTAATTAAGATTAAAGCAGCACAACATTTCCCTCTTTGGTTTAAGGAACACTCCCCTTACCCTAAAGTCCAGCCAGCATATAAGCCACATAATGCTATTCCTATTATAAATGACACCTCTTCTGCTAATAGCGTTAAACTTGGCCCTATGACTTATTTTATGAGGTCTACAAGGGTGACCAGTTTTGAGCTGATTCAATAACAGATGTCACACAGGCACAGCAAGTTTGAAAATGCCAACAAAAGGTGACCCTTTTCACCTCTGTTGACTGGTTGCTGGATGGCAAACAGTGGAAGGACCAGATGGGCCAGTGGGAAGATGCTCTGATCCTCTTGCTCAGCTGGTGGGCAAACGGGATGCTCAGAAGTGTAGCTTAGGGGGTGGATGAGAGCATTGCCCCTCCAAATAAGAATTCTGCCCCACAATATTCCACTTTGAAAAGGATATAGAGAAAGATTGGCAAGCTTAGCTGGCATATGATATCTGCTGCCAGAATTCTTCTTGCTAAATTTTAGAAGTCATGTGTAGTACCTTCTGAGGATGAATGGATGGAAAAAATACAGTTGTCCCTCCACATTCACGGATTTGGCATTCACGGACTTAAGTATTCAGGCTTGAAAATATTCTTTAAAAAATAATAATCCAAAAAGCAAACCTTGATTTTCCCATCTTATATAAGGGACACCATTTTGCTATGCCAATGCATATAATGGGACTTGAGTATTCGTGGATTTGGGTATTCATGGGGGTGCTGGAACCAAACCCCAGCAAATGTGAAGGGACAACTATAATGGAAATTGCTAGAATGGATAAACTTACTTATATGCTAGGTGGAGAACATAATATTAAATGTATAAAGGATTAGGAAAAACTTCAAAATCACTTAAATAACAAACATGGGGATGTAATGTCTGCTGGATTTAAAGAATAAAAAAAGATTATTCTTTTTTAAAGTAGATTATCTACTTATTCAAGGAAAAAATGTATGGTGAAAGAGAATAACTTAGAGGAGGTGGGAGAAAAGGGAAATAATTTAAAAAGAATCTTTGCTCTTCTTCTGTGTTTTGCTCCCTGCTTTGTCCATCTAAGGTTTGAAAAGGAATGTTAATTGTAAATCAGTTGTAGCTGATACCTTGACATATGGGAAGCAAGATATTTTGATTAGTGAACTGAATGGATTGTGTTTATATTATATGTTATATGTTAAGGGAAGGAGGGTTAGGAAGGGAAAGGAGGGAAGGGGGTAATAATTATGTGTTATATTGTATGTAACATCAGTATTAATTGTGTATGTTATGTTCACATGTATGGATGGATAGGTACAAAACTATAATAAAAATATATTAAAGAAAAAACACACAGAAAACAAAGAATTCTTCCCTACAATGAAATCATCCACTAGACCCCAAATTTCTAGCATTGCAGTGAGTGAGACCTTGAAAATCCTTCCCACCTACAATGCTTCCTATTTGTTTCCATTCCTTTGCTCACTTTTGCCTGCTCTGTTTCTTCAGATGCCTAAACTCTATTTTGCATGGCTCAGCTCAAGTTTTAAGTTATTGCAGTGCTAGGAATTTGAGAGAATAAAGGGAAATTTAATTGGGAGGCTCTGAATTACTATTGTCAGACAAAACCTTCATTTTGCTCTTCTCCCAGAAGTTACACTCCAGGACAAGATGTGACCAGGAGGGCTCTTCTCATATTCCCAGATGGCCCCACAGAGGAACAATATAAAAACCAGTCCCTCCTCCTTTCCAGAAAGAGGGACTGGAAGACTAAGGTTAGAATCCTCCTCCTCCTCTTCCTCTTCTTCTTGTGTGCCTCCAAGTTAATTAGCTAACAGACATTGGAAGCTGCTTCTTGCAGTGTAGACGTGTAAATTGCTATTGCTTAAAACAATTTGTAAGCCGCTCTGATAGTCTTGTGGCTGAAGAGCGGGGTATAAATAAATAAATAGTTTCCAAGTTATGGTAACCCTAAGGTGAACCTTTCATGGGTATTGTGAGGCTGAGAGTGTGACTTGCCCAAGGTCACCCAAATGGGTTTTCATGGCCGAGCAAGGATTTGAACCCTAGTCTCCAGAGTTATCATACAACACTCAAACCACTATGCCACCCTGGCTACACTGGCATAAATAACCTTCACTTAAATGCTGTTGTTAGTCTCAACAATTGGATTGTTGAATCAATGGGATTTGCTTTCACTCTGACTCACCCTGTGACAAATGATTCAATGGGTGTGCTCCAGTAGAGGCTAACCAATAGGATTCGGACCAGTGTTTTACTTTGTAGGATGTTGTGTAAAGGTTCTTTCTTTCTTTCTTTCTTTCTTTCTTTCTTTCTTTCTTTCTTTCTTTCTGTAATTGTATCTCACCTTTCTCCCAATATGGGACCCAAAGTGTCTTGCAATATGGGTGTGAATGTGTCTTCAAGTCACCTGTCGACTTATGGAGACTCCATGAATTTCACAGGGTTTTCTTAGACAAGGAACACTCAGAGGTGGTTTTACCAGTTCCATCCTCTGAAATATCGCCTACAATACATGGCATTCATTGGCAGTCTCTCATCCAAAGTACTAATCAGGGCTGATCCTGCTTAGCTTCCAAGATCAGACAGGATCTGGTACCTTTAGGGAATTTAGGCCCTGTGCTGCATTGTGTGTATATTTGTCTTCAAGATGCCTGTTGGCTTATGGCAACCCCATACATTTTGGACAAGGAATCCTCAGAGGTAGTTTTGCCAGTTCCGTCCTCTAAAATATAGCCTACTGCACCAGGGATTCACTGGCAGTCTCCCATCCAAAAACTAACCAGGGCTGATCCTGCCAAGCTTCCAAGATCAGATGTATTTAGGCCCTGCTGTCTTACCACATGCCCCCCCCCCTTTGCACTGTATATTGTTTTGGCTATTTTGACTTAACCTATGTCCTAAAATCTCTCTCTCTCTCTGGCTTTTCTTCGCAAACGAAGATTCAGGAAAGACTCATCCCACACTTTCTGCAAGCGCGCTGATGACTAAAAAGGCCAATCCGAGATAAACATGTCTGGTTGCAGAAAGCACAGCAGAAGGTCTCCTTGGGTGATGTTTCTGGGTTGTGGTTCTTTCTGCATTGTCGTTTCTCTTCAAGACTTGTTCGGCGTGAGTTCTCAAATAAGGCTGGAGTATTGTGGATAGTGCATCTCCATGGGTTAAATAAAAATAGCTACCGTAAAACAATACATGGTGCAAAGCTTAAAACAAAGCCTGGTAAACAACCAATGCTGTTAAAACATGAATTTAAAACAGTTAAAACATATTCAATATATAATATTAAAACCAACAACAGCACACCCACAGGATATAGCTGCCAGGAGCTCTTGCCCACAACATCATAAGTGGGAACGCTGTGGTCCTCAGCATTTTGAAGAGTGGCTGGCCCATGCAAGATCTACTTTCATTCTTTCAGAAGCCCATGAAGAATCACCATTTGCGTTCAGGAGGGACATGATCCAAGCTAACCACAATAGCAGTCTTGAGATACCTGATTTTGCCTGGTTTTAAAAACTAAGCAGGATCAGGCCTAGTTGGTACTTGGATGGAAGGCGCCAGGTTGACACTTAGATGTAAGGCCACCAGGGCAGACCAGGGATCTCCAGGTAGAGTTAGGAGCCAATCCCACTAGAGACCCTGGACAGCCATGTGGCTGAAGGCCCCTGCATGTAACCAGCCTTGGCCACATGCTGTGGGACTCTTTCTTGTCTTCCAGGAGATGGTGGTAGCAGTGAGGGCCAGTGTGCCGGATGGGCTCCTACCGACACGTGGGGCCTGATCTGTTTTTGGATGCCAGTAATGGAGTAAACTTGGTATTTTCTTATAGAGGTTTATTGAGCCCTGCACTGGCTTGCATTTGTCTCAGCCTCGTATCTGCCCTGGTGGGTCATAAGGACTGCCCGGGGACAGAACAGAGCAAATGCCCTGCATCATATGGACTGCAGGGCGCTGAGAAGGGGGCAAGATGGGGGTATTTAGCCCACATAGACTATAGAATCATAGATTTGGAAGAGACCACGAGGGCTATGCATTCCAGCCCCCTGCCCTGCAGGAATATCCAGTCAAAGCACTCCTGATAGATGCTCATCCAGCCTCTGTTTAAAAACTTCCAAAGAGGAACAAGAAGATAAACATAGTATTCTGTTAAAGGGCAGCAGATCCAAAAGCTATTAAGGCGCAGTCACAGGGGCAGAGCAAAAGCTGGCAGTCCTGTTTAAGTCAAAAAGTAACTTTCATTTGTCTGTAAATGCTCAAAACCTGGGGAGTGCCATTTTGTTCCAGCTGACATTTACAAACAAGGATGCTATGGCCACAATCCCATAGAATTGCATCTCTCTCTCTCTCTCTGGCTTTTCTTCGCAAATGAAGATTTAGGAAGGACTCATCCTGCGCTTTCTGCAAGCGCGCTGATGACTAAAAAGGCCAATCTGAGATAAACAAGTCCAGTTGCAGAAAGCACAGCAGAAGGTCTCCTTGGGTGATGTTTCCAGGTTGTGATTCTTTCTGCGTTGTCGTTTCTCTTCAAGACTTGTTCATCGTGAGTTCTCAAATAAGGCTGCAGCATTGTGGAGAGTGCGTCTCCATGCCTCCCGATGTGAGGCCAAGGAGGACCATTGTTGGTGATCAATGTGGCCGAGCCTGAGATGTTGTTTCAGGGAGTCCTTGTATCGCTTTTTTGGAGCGCCCCTCTTATGCTGGCCCATGGCGAGTTCACCGTAGAGTACTATTTTTGGGATGCAGTGGTCCTCCATCCTAGAAATGTGCCCTGTCCAGTGCAGCTGTGTTCTCAATATCATGGCCTCAATGCTGGTGATCCCTGCTTGCTCAAGGACAGCAACATTTGTCATATAGTCAGTCCAGTGTATATTTAGGATTGTGCGTATACAGCGCTGATGAAAGCGTTCAAAGAGTCATAAGTGGTGGTGATGGGTGACCCATGTTTCAGACCCATAAAGTCTGCATGTACTTGACATGAAATATTCTATGCCAAATTCAGCTTGAACACCAGACCACTCCAAGGGAGGCGTTGGTTTGCTCACCCTTCCTGCCTGTCCTAAAGTGTAAACAATGTCGCAATGAGGGTGAGCCGCAGGGAATATAGATGTGTCTTGGCCTTTGTCTCCATTTACCTCATTAAAACAAGGAAGTATAATTAAGATTCAGGGGTGGATTGTATCCTAACAACCATCTCCCAAGCCTCCAACATGATGGCTTAATTCACCCATCACAAGGATGCTGGGAGCAAAGGAATCACTCATTCGTAACAGTGGCAAAGACCTTTCTCTCCTTTCTTGCTGTGATTGCTTTCGTGACCTGTTTCATAAAGGGAAGGTCACTCAGGTAGCACAAGCAACTAAGACAGAGTTCTAATAACCAGCTACACGGTACACCTCTCATCAGCACTTTCCTCCTGAAATAAATCCAGGGGCTGGAATTATTTCTTAACTACACAGGGACATTCAGGGGCAGCTGTGTTGGCCATGCAGCAAAAATACAACAACATCTAAAATAGATTCTCCAGTGATATCTTCCTTAGGCCAACCAAAGGGTGCAAAATACATTATGCTAGCTTTTGAAGTTCACTGGCTTCTTCATCAGGCAAAGAGGTTAAAAAGCATACAGGAGAAAAGTGACAGTGTCCGAATCATGGATCTGCATCTTGTTTGAGATGTTTGTACTGTATTGTTTTAATTGTGTTGTTTTTCAACTGCTTTTTATCTTCTTTAAGTGCATGTTTTAAATTGTTTTAATAGTGAAATTTGATTTCGATCATGACCTTTTGTATATTTTTAACTGTATTATAACCATTTGAATTTGTAAGCTTCCTTGAGGGGGAAAAGGTGGGATATACTGTAAATGATAATGATGGTGGTGGTGGTGATTGCCTAAGATGATGCTTACGGTGGTCTTGAGAGAAAGTTGATGCTCCCCTTGGCCATGTGGGAACTGAGGAAGAAGGCCATAAAAGCCAGCTAATAAAATGCCCCTCCCCATTAACAGCAACAAAGTCCTTTGAGACCTGGGTTGTCTAGGTCCTGTATGAGGCTGCAACCCCCTTGGTAGGAAGAGAACTATGATTCTCTCAAGAAGCCTTTGTATTGTCAAATCTGGAGATAAGTTTAGGTGTCGTAACAGGTAAAACATGCCAAAGGCAGTCACATTCAGATTGTTATATCTTTGTTGGAGGTAACTACAGGGAAGGACACTGGCTGAACCCAACATCAAGCTGATTCAAGGTAAAGCGGCGCCTTTCCCCTCCATGGAACACAGAGGTGAAACGGAAGAAGATTCCCTTTTTGCCAGCAAAAAGAGAAACTGAAATCTCAGCTTCTCTCTCTCTCTTTCTTGGGGCCCACATGTGGTCACAGGCAGGGCTGGACATTGTCCATCCCTGATCTAGTGTGTTGACTATTCTGCAGTGACCTGGGCTGGTCCCAGCCACAGGGTTTGCAGATGGCAAATTGACCATAACATTTCAAGTGCTTAATCCCACAAGAGATCTGGGGACGTCCTTGTCTCAGAATGTTATTCATCAGTGGAGTTAACTTCATTTGTCTTTTGTGGCAAAATAACAAAGAGACATGTAGCACCCTCGAGACTACCCATTGTATTATACTATGTGCTTTTTGTAGATTATAATCCACTTCCTCTGGACATACAGAATATAATTTTAGAGGTTCGGGTATACTGTATTTAGAGTACACATGGCTGGGAAGGGGATGTTGACCTGCTAAGGTCAGAGAGGAATTAAATACAGGACAATTGGTCCCTTTCTGTCCCTCATTGTGCTCTGACTTCAACCAACATCCCATGGTTGTCGATGGAAGAAAGGATGGTTAAAGTTGCTGAGTTTGCCCAAATTGCCAAGCTAATGTGGATCTTAAAGGATAAACCAATTGAAGATTTTTCTGAAAGATTAGAAGCCATTTATGGACTTTTTCAGCAAGGAGAACAGTAATGATGGAATGATTTCTGACTATGGGTGTAGTTGGATCTGTACAGACAGAAGAATATTTGTCTTCTTTTTGTCCCCCCACTTAATAACTCATTATAGTTTGGATTCGGGAGCTCAGAGCCCCGAAGTGTGCTAGTTAGTCATTATTTACTATTTAGTTTAGTGTTTTAGTATGGTGTATGTCTTTTAGTGTAGTTTACCGTTAGGTCATTTTTAATTACATTTATCTATCTATATATCTATCGTTATATAGGTTCATGTATTGTCTATTTCTTCCTTTTGTCTTTTCCATGTCCCCTTTTTTCATCTCTTCTATTTTGGAATATTTAGTACTTTTTTAAATATTGTTTTGTACTGTTGTACAGTCTCTGTTTAAAATTTAATGAAAAGTATAATACATAAAGCCAACATCCCATAGTGGTTGCTGGTTTCCATGTCAATAAGAGCAGGGGATCTGTTTTCAAGTTTTTCTCTATATTTCAGAGGAACTCTCCGAGGTACTGACTCTCTTTGGGGGGGATAGGATTCATTGTATTGGATATTGCCTTTAAATTTTGGACTAAAATCCAGAGTGATTCATCACCCCAACTGACATGGAAGCCGCAACATGACATCCCAACATGTGCACTAGATAGATAGGCAAACAGACAGACAGTAGGACTATGAAAGAATATTCTGTACTATTCATTTCCCTGTCGAAAACTGTGTTACTTATGCCATGTAGTCTTCCTCTTCTCCTAATGTCTTCAATTTACCAACTATTATCTTTTCCAATGATGTGCCCAAAGTACAGCAGCTTCAGTGTAGTCATTTTGGCTTCTAGGGAGAATTCAGGCTTGATTTACTCTCAGACTGATTCATTTGTCTTTTAGCAGTCCGTGGTATCCGTAGAATCCTTCTCTAGCACTGCATCTCAGATGAGTTGATTTTCTTCCTATCAGCTTTCTTCACTTTCACAACCATAGAAACTGGAAAAATGATGGCCTGGGTGATTTTGGCTTTGGTATTTAATAATATACAGTATCTAGTTTGCAGGAAAAGTATCTCACTCTCTTTCTGTGTGTGTGTGTGTATGCATGCGTCCACACATGCATAATTCAGCAATGTCTTGAATGGCACATTATAAACACTTTGATGTTTCCCCAGTCCCAAATAACCTTTCGAAGAACAAATAATTACAAAGTTATTTGCTGTCGTCTCCACTCTTTCATCTTCAGGAACTGTAGGAAAGTGGGACTGAGAATGGAAGGGGAAAAAAGGACCCAGTACCCAGCTGATGTCCTACATCAGGGGTGGGCAACTGTGGAAGGTTAGCCCACTAGGAGATCTTGCAGGGCAGCACCCCCCATGGCTCTCTCTCTCTCTCTCACACACACACACAATTCAAACATAGATTTTCCTTGTGGCTTTTTTTCCTCCCAGGCAGTGAGGCCGTGTTCTGGAAGAGTTTATTTCTGACGTTTCGCCTGCATCTGTGGCTGGCATCTTCCAGGAATGGTTGGATAGGAGTGTGTGTGGAGTTTATATATTGTGACCCCCTATTGGGGAGTATATGTAAATTTGTGTATTTGAAAGGCTAGTTTCTGGGCGTAGAAATGCAAGGGGGATTAGTGTCTGTTTGGCTAATGGTTGGTTGATGGCCCATTATCTGCTGGGAATCCCCCTGTCCCTGGGTGGAATTCATTTGCAAGTGTTGAGTTTTGATTCTATTGTTTTTCAAGCACACAATACACAAATCTACATATACTTCCCAACAGGGGGTCACAGCATATAAACTTCACACACACACACTCCTACCCAACCATTCTCTGAGGATGCCAGCCACAGATGCAGGTGAAACGTCAGAAAGAAACTATTCCAGAACACGGCATCCTCACAGCCCGGAAAAAAACCAAGGAAAATCTATGGATGCTGGCTGTGAAAGCCTTTGACTTCACAATTTAACATTTTTTGCTCCCAAGTGCCTCAAACTTTTTCTAAAAGACATGGTGGGCATTTTTACCATGTCTGTAGAATGTCCTGGGCCATTTTAGAAATGTCCCCCCACATTTTGGGCAAAAAGTTTTAAAAAAAAAGTTTTACAAAAAAATTGTTTGACCTGGATGGGGGGTCATAGTGGAATATAGTGGAATATAGTGGAAATGCCCTTTATCACTTGTAGAGCACATTTTGGAGGAAAACAAAAAGTTTTTTAAAAAGTAAAAATGACTATTTTTTGCCCCATGGGTAATGGCCCTGGATGCCCCACATGGCCCATGGGCCCGGCTTTGCCCACCTCTGCCCCAACTCATTCCTCTGCAGGTTTCAAGTGAAAAATTCACAAGCAGCGAAACAAGAGAATTGCACTTGTACCCAATCCTGGTCTTTCCTTCAAAACTAAACACTGATGATGCTGCTGCTGGCTAATTCCGAAAAGTCATTAACAGACCTCCATATATTCATTCAATGTCTTTCTCACATCCTTTGTGGAGTATATTCTCTTTCAGAGATGGACGTCACTCAAGAACATTAATGTTTTTAATTATGGGAAGCCAAGGTAGGGAGAGTTGTGGTGTGGAGGGTTTTCAGGGAAGGAAGGTGGGCAGGTAAAGCTGAAATGAACCCAGGGGATGGAATCCACCAAATTCGTTACAAGGTGTGGCCTTAATGCATGGAGAAAGAGGAGAGCACAAGTGAAGGGGAGGCAGTCAAGCCTGCATTTATAATCGATGTGATGGGGCCTTATTGCCTCTAAATGGCATACCCTCTATCAGTTCCCATATGAAAACTGGGACACATGTGGCCAAGAACATCCAAGAATGGCCATAAAAGCAAAAATTATCAATGAGGAAGGACACATAAGCTAGGAAAGGCTGCAGCAGTTTGCTTTTGCCTGAACCTAAAGGGAAGGGCAAAATTTGTTTATCACCACTCCTCTCCCTCCTCTCCTGTGGATTTCATCATCATCATCCTTTATTGCAGTTAACAAACCATAAGGCAAATCAAAATCATTAAAATACACATGCAGACCTCCAGCAGTGGTGCCTGGGGACTTCCCATTGTCACTGGGGCAGTGGAACTGCTTTGGATTTTAATCTGAACTTTAAAAGAACTGTCCAAAGTGCTAGACTTATTTTTGTTTGTTTGTTTATAAGTTTCAGCACTTTGGATAGATCCTGTAAATTTAAGACCTAATCGACACTATACAAATAGTTCAGTTTGAAACTGGATTATTCGCCATGGCTCCTTATTAAATCCCAGGATCTGTAGTTTTGCAAGGTTTTTATCCTTCTCTACCAAAGAGTGCTGGTGCCTCACCAAACTACAAATCCCAGGATTCCATAGGAAGGAGTCATGGTAAATAATCTAGCTTCAAACTGGATTATTTGTGTAGTGTAGATGCACCATAAGATTAAAACCCAAAGCAAATTCCAATTGATATGGGAGTTTTGCCAACTCCTTCCTTCCTTCCTTCCTTCCTTCCTTCCTTCCTTCCTTCCTTCCTTACAGTAGAAAGAGATAGAATATTCAGAAATATTTAAAAGATATCCACAAATAGGTTTCTTGCATGTTGGAAAACCCTGATGTTGAGAATCCTAGACAGGTAAGACTTTTTGCAGTTCTTTTTATTTTTATTTATTTATTTATTTATACCCCGCTCTTCAGCCACAAGGCTATCAGAGCAGCTTACAAATTGTTTTAAGCAATAGCAATTTACACATCTACACTGCATTAAGCAGTTTCCAATGTGTGTTAGCTAATTGCCCCCACAAGCTGGGTACTCATTTTACTGACCTACAAAAGGATGGAAGGCTGAGTTCTGGATTTATTGGCTGTAATTTAGCATCCCCTCAATGTTGTGTAAATATTTGCATGCAGAGATGTGTTACACCAACACTGTGCATCTCCCATGCAAAATAGCAACACTGCACAACTCATGTCAATGAGTGGTGTCATTGTACAATGCTCAACCATGATATGCAATGTTGCTCAACATGAAACTCTGCTTCTGTTGCTGTCAGTAGAATACATCTGTTGTACCATGGGAAACCATTTATCCTGTATGCATAGTGTGACTTACGCATGAGTATCTCAGTAACAGAATGCCAGCTCTTCTGTGTGAAATATGCACAACTTCTGTGTAGAAAACACCACTGAAGTTTTCATAGAATCATAGAATTGTAGAGTTGGAAGGGACCATGAGGGCCATCCAGTCCAACCCCCCTGCCACGCAGGAAATATTGATCAAAGCATCCCCGACAGATGGCCATCCAGCCTCTGTTTAAAGACCTCCAAGGAAGGAGACCCCACCACGCTCCCAGGGAGTGTGTTCCACTGCCGAACAGCTCTGACTGTCAAAAAGTTCCTCCTCATGTTGAGGTGGAATCTCTGTTCCTGGAGCTTGCATCCATTGCTCCGTGTTCCAGTCTCTGGAGCAGCAGAAAACAAGCTTGCTCCATCCTCAATGTGACACCCCTTCAAATACTTAAACAGGGCTATCATATCGCCTCTTAACCATCTTTTTTTCCAGGCTAAACATACCCAGCTCCCTAAGTCTCTCCTCATAAGGCATCGTTTCCAGACCTTTCACCATTTTAGTTGCCCTTCTCTGGACATGCTCCAATTTGTCAATATCCTTTTTGAATTGTGGTGCCCAGAACTGGACACAGTATTCTAGGTGAGGTCTGACCAAGGCAGAATAGAGCAGCACTATTACTTCCCTTGATCTAGACACTATACGTCTATTGATGCAGCCCAAAATTGCATTGGCCTTTTTAGCTGCCGCATCACACTGTTGACTCATGTTCAACTTGTGGTCTACTACGACCAAATTTTATATGCAGGAAACTTGTTTTCCACACAGACTTATTCTTTTCTGCATAAAAAACCACATGCTCTTGCTTTGAACAGAATAAGTCCCAAACTGCAAATAGTTTTTGAAAACTATTCTAGAACTTTCTTGTAGCAAGGAGAAAAAATGACAAAATACTTCTTCTTGATTGCAAGAACAGCATTTATGCCCATTTACATCTCTGCTCTACAGCCCCAGTGTCACGTCATTGGTCATGTCAGCTGAAGATGATGAGACCTTTTATCCAAAACATCTGGAAAGCTCCATGTGAGCAGAGGTGGCTGGTGGCTGCATAGTAGGACGGTGAATCTATTTTATGTCTCAGTCTGAACTTGAAAGGAGTGTTCCAATATATTTTGGAAATAGGGTTCAATACTCTGGAAAGCTCAATTCAAGTTCAGACTGAAACACAGAGCAGATTCCCCACCATCATATTTTTATACAACACTTCAGAGTTAAACATTCCAAAAGAGTTAGTTCATAAAATACAGCCAAAGAAACAATAATCTATGAAACCAATTGTTGAACACAGTAAAAAGAGAGTGCCAAAATTTAATTTCTGCAGAGGTTAAAATCCTGAGAGCAGAAACAGAAAACTCTTTGCGTAAAATGCCAGCTACACCCTCTGTTCCAGAGAGCTATGCAGTTCTTTCTGAGCTTTTGTGTAACTCAAATTAAACGGTGTGTCCCCATATAACCTCTGTCCCAGTTCACAGCACTACGAACCTGGGCTCTTGAGCGTTCCTACACGGAGAAATGCTTGTTTGGCTGAAATATTTCGGTCAAAAAGGAAATGATTTGGCTGCAGTTGCTGTAGGAAAACTACTCTAAGAAGAGCTTCCTTTTGGACAGCAGTTACAAGATCCCCCAAGTCAGCATAGGCAGTGACCACACTAAGTGGGGGACTCTGGGATTTAAAGTCCAAAAAATAACTTTTCCCAGCACTGGCTTTAATCTGGCTTGCTCCCAAACAGGGCACGTGAACTGAATTTGCATAAGTATAGTTTACCATCTCCCCATTGATTCAGTGGGTCTACTCTAGTGGGGACTGGCTATTGAACCTGGTCCTCTGACCCCTCTCTTTTCCCATAAAGGAGTTGCAACCCCTAAAGTGAAGAGAAAGTGCAGAAGATAGTGCTGCAACCTTAATTTCTACAGCAAAATTGAAAGATAGCTCCCGATGCTCTCTGTGGGCAGAGAGTGAGTGAGTGAGTGAGAGAGATTTTGCTCCAATCTTGATTTTCCGTGGTGCAACCTGCAGGCCTGGCTTTGAAATTCGAGGAGGAACTAAGCTCCATTTTAAGGCTAGAGATGAAGTCCAACAATGTTGGTACCAGACAGCCTGGATTCAGCCATCGAGCCTCTTCCCACCAAATGGAAGGAGGGCAGACCAGTAAGACTGGATTGGACCACTCTAAAGAAGCATTTCCATGCAGAACTGGTGTGGAACTCTGGGATCCCTCCAGCTTCTGTTGGACTACAAATCCTGGCATTATAGCCAAATGGTGAGGAATGCTGGGAACTGAAGTCCAATAACAGATGGAAGGCCACATCATTCCACCCCAATGTAGAAAGTAGGTGTTTCAGATTCAGAAAAATATGAATTATGAGCCCACAAGTGGTCAGCTGGGAGGGCAGGGTTAATGGTTGGGAAACTCCCCTTTTGGATCACAGGTCCCAGAATCCCCTGCTATGATGGCTAGTCCTTAGCTGGGACTATTAACCGGATGCAGGCCTAAACATGTTCAGTCCTCATAATCACAAATATTTCTTATCTAGGTAGGTAGGCAGAAAGAGAGATAGGCAGGCATAGATATCCAGAAACATCAGAAGTTTTGTACGTGTTTTCCTAACCCTCCTTCTGGCATGTGAATAATGCATGTGAATAATGCATGCTACATAAGAACCAACAGTTAGAGAACTGCCCTTACTATCACCATGTATATAAATCTTTGCAGAACTCAAAAATATTCCTTTTGGAACGGCAACCCCAAAATCATTCAGCAAGCATGGCTATGTTAGCTCGGAGATTTGGGAATTGTCATATACTTCCAACCTCTGGATATGTTGGCATGCTGTTCACAGATTTCAAGATACATCAAATAAGTCTGTAAAATAAAATTCCTTCTGGAATCAAGTCACTAAATTTGAGCCCAATAAATATACACAATGTGATGAGTAAACAGATTAGTGCTTCATGGATGATCAATGATTTCCATCTACGTCAAGAACACCAAGTTCAAGTTTTGTGTCACTTACTCATCTTTTACATCCATCTTTCGGGTGAGATCAATGTTGGGTGGTGGCCCCCATGTCAATAGGTCAATGAATCCACTCCAGATATTATAGAAGCATAGAATCAAAGAGGCAACAAAAGCCATCTAGTCCAACCCCATTCTGCTATGCAGGAATACACAATGAAATCATTCCCGATGGATGGCCATCCAGCCTCTGTTTAAAAACCTCCAAAGAAGGAGACTCCATCACTCTCCAAGGCAGTGTATTCCACTGTTGAACAGCTATTACTGTCAGGAAGGTCTTCCTAATGTTTAGGTGGAATCTCTTTTCCTGGAGTTTGCATCCATTGCTCCGTGTCCTAGTCTCTGGAGCAGCAGAAAACAAGCTTGCTCCTTCTTCAATATGACATCCCTCCAAGTATTTAAACATGGCTATCATGTCACCTCTTCCCTTTCTCTTCTTTGGGCTAAACATACCCAGCTCCCTAAGCTGCTCTTCATAGGGCATAATGGCTTTCAGACCTCCCACCTCCTCTGGACGCATTGTCGATATCCTTATTGTATTGCAGTGGACACAGTATTCCAGGTGAGGTCTGACCAAAGCAGAGTAAAGTGGTACTAGCACACTGGAAGACTAGAGTTCATATCCCTGCTCAGCCATGGAAATCCACTGGATGACCTTGGGCAAGTCACACTCTCTCAGCCTCAGTGGAAGGCAAAGGCAAAAGCCCCTGTGATCAAAACCTTGCCAAGAAAACCCTGTGATAGTTTTGCCTTAGAGTTGCCCTAACTTGGAAACAACTTGAAGGCACACAAAAACAACAACAGTAAGAACAAAAGCATTCCACCTAAACATTAGGAAGAGCTTCCTGACAGTAAGAGCTGTTCAACAGTGGAATCCACTGCTGCTGCCTGGGAGTGTGGTGGAGTCGCTTTCTTTGGAAGTTTTTAAATAGAGGCTGGTTGGACTGGATGGCCCTCTTCTAAATGATATGATTCTGTTATTAAAGATATAGGAGCTCTCTCCAGTTTTCAAGCTGGCAAGTGTAGGAGTCACCAGGGAGGTAAAGAGATGATATATTTCTCCCCTCCCAGGAGGGACTCATGAAGCACTTTTACAGTTGGGTGGCACACTTCAGCTTGCAATTAAGTCAAATTGACCGCCTGCCACATCCCTCCCCTTTTCTTCCTGAACTCCACATTGCTTGTAATAACAATTAAATGCTTTTTCAATTAGCTTAGTTCTCAGAGGAGCTGCCAAAAAGTCAACATGCTCTTTCCTATGCAAATGAGGAATTCTGCAAATGAATAGGATGGTGATGATTTACAATGGCAGCCGGCTCCCTAGAAGATTTGAAGGCCAGCTTTTCCATGCTGTTGTTCCTGAGGCTGATGTTACCTTTCCAGTGGGAAAAAAAAGAAGTAACACAGCCTTGTTCTTGCTGCGTGCCTTCAAGTCATATCTGACCTATGGACTCTAAGGTGAACCTATCACAAGGTTTTCTTCGCAGAATTCGTTCAGAGGGGGTTTGTTCTGAACAGAAGAGAATTTGTTCTGAGGCCGAGAGAGTGTGACTTGCCCAAGGTCACATAGTGGGTTTCTATGGCTGAGTGGGGATTTGAACCCTGGTCTCCAACACTCAGACCACCACACCATGCTGTACCTGTGCAAAAAAGACTCCATTCAGTGTCACAATGTGTGTGTCTTCAAGTCGTTTCCAACTGATGGCAACCCTAAGACAAGCTTATCACAGGGTTTTCTTGGCTAGATTTATTCAAAGAGGGTTTGCCTCTGCCTTCCTCTGGGGCTGAGAGTGTGTGACTTGCCCAGGGTCACCCAGTGGGTTTCCATGGCTGAGCAGGGATTTGAACTCTAGTTTCCCAGTGTCCTAGTCCAACACTCAAACCACTAGACCACACAGGCTCTCTAACACAGCCTTTGGAGGAGGGATCTTCTCTAAAGTCTTTCCCATTGCCTGTGTGCCTTTGTGAGTAAACCTTTAAATATGCCTTTGGATGCCATTTGTAGACTCATGGACTCAGTTTTGAAGTCCTTTTTACCAACCATGATGAAATCCAGATGAGAATCCTGTTGGTGTCTTATGCATGTGTAACTTCCCCTACCAAAGTGGGTGGACATTTCTGTTCAATGCAGAAGAGCCATATGTAGTACAAGGAAGCAGAGTTGTGCATACGGTGCCCTTGTGCATGGTTCTACAATGTTCATGGATGTCCATGCCCTTGGGTGCAGATCGATGTGTAAGGACATTGGGCATGGAGATGCTTGTGCACATTTAGTTGCACATCCAGTTGGACAGTATCACAATTCACTAGCAAGGCAGTGTTGCATAAGTGTGGTATCACCCCATAAATGAACAGGCATGATTTTTAACATCCATGCCTGATGAAGAAGCCTGTGAGCTTTGAAAGCTTGTGTAATGTATTTTTGTGCATTTTGGTTGGCCTAAGAAAAACATCACCACAATTTCATAGAATCATAGAATCATAGAATTGCAGAGTTGGAAGAGACCACGAGGGCCATCCAGTCCAACCCCATTCTGCCATGCAGGAAATCTTGATCAAAGCATCCCCGACAGATGGCAATCCAGCCTCTGTTTAAAGACCTCCAAGGAAGGAGACCCCACCACGCTCCGAGGGAGTGTGTTCCACTGCCGAACAGCTCTTACTGTCAAAAAGTTCCTCCTCATGTTGAGGTGGAATCTCTGTTCCTGGAGCTTGCATCCATTGCTCCGTGTTCCAGTCTCTGGAGCAGCAGAAAACAAGCTTGCTCCATCCTCAGCGTGACATCCCCTCAAATACTTAAACAGGGCTATATTGTTTTTGGATTTTGCTATATTTTCCATGTGTGTCCACAGATGCTGTCTCCTTCATGTAGAATCCATGCTCTCAGTTTCTTCTCCAAGACTAAGCTTTGAAATATATGTTCTAAAGTTAAGTTGCAACATAAACTAGCCGTGGGTAGTGCTTTTTGCTCATGAGTGCTCAGGAAGAAAAAAAATTTTTTTTGGACTAGAAGTCCCAGAACCCCCCAGCCTGGAGAGTTCTGGGAGCTGTAGTCCAAAAGCTCCATTATTAACACCTGGGGCATGTCTGTCCTTTAAGCAGCTTTGCAGCCATTTTTTAAAAAGTCTTATCTGAAAGGTGGTGGGTGGTGGGAGGCTGAAAATATAGAAGAATCAAGATATAAGTGAATAAAAGTATGCACAGTGCTTTTAAAAAAAGCACATAAATGCATAGAACCCGAAGAACTGCCTGCTTTAAGTATTAGGAGAGTGACACAGTGGCAGCTGATGTAGTTTGCTGCAGAATGGACAATGGCAATGTTGCACTTGGGGTGCAATCATGTGTCCCTCCAGCTGTTGCTGGACTGCAGTTCCCAGCATTGTTGTTGGATTGCCAACAACCTTTGGCTCACCATTTGGCTATACTGCTGGGATATCTCTGTCTCTGTCTCTAGGGTATCTCTGTTTCCATTTCCACCTCCACCTTGCTGTCTATGGCACCACTTCACAAGGACCAATAGTGACTTCCTTCTAAATACATTCTCTTCCTTCCCTCTTTGGTCTCTGTGAAATGGTGTCATAGAGAGATAGAGATAGATTATAATAATTAAGTGATATTTTGAGGTCGTACTCATGCAAAACAATAGGTCACTGTCTTGCTTGAAGGGAGCTGATAAACAAATGGTAGGTGTGAAGAAACTATAGGTTCTAGTATATGGGAGAGAAGGAGAAGGAGAGAATTTGTGGGGCAACAGAGAGAAAGAGAAATGAGTTATCTGAAAGTTGGAAGCATCTTGGAGGTGCAAATCCTCATAAGTATTTGATATGGGGGACCACACCTATTCTCCTGTTGAACGTCCCCCTGTTTGCCTCCTGCTCTTCTTGTATACGTGTAAATCAAGCAAACCTTCTAAAACACACCATGAGCTTTCACTGTGTTCACTCAGCTAAAAGGAACCACATCTGGGTCATGCTGCCCCAGAACTCCTTAGTCCTTGCCAAAAGAGGAGACTGCTTTTTTTAAAAAAAGCTATATTTACGAAGCAGCACGCATACCTAGGAATCATGGACTGAATTGCCTAGAATGGGCATTGGGTTTTGCAAATAAATTTTGGATAAGCTTCACTCTGTGCTCCCTCTAATGTTGCTTCTCTTCCCAGGCTGCTTGTGGAACTGATCCAGTTCTGGCTGGATTCTGTTTTCCCAAGGATAGTATGAAGGGAAGGTGAGGTTGCCTTTACAGGTTAACCATGAGTAATGAAACTCAAATGCTGGGTACAAACTGCGCCTACCTTACTTACACTGAAGTCTGTCACCAGGGACATGCCAGAGTATGTTAGATGGCAAGGTCTCTATCACTTTTTCTGCACAGTTGCACAGCTTCGGAAAAAGCTGTGGCTTTCTGTCCAGAAATTCAACCTGTGGCATCACTAAGGCTGGTGTCACCCCTTCCCCAACGTGCGCTTCAGTCTCTTCGCACACCCCCAGTGCCGCCACTGAGTAAAGTCAACTCAAGCCTATGCCACTTTCATGTAGTGAACATTTAACATCCTCATGCAAACTTTCTGAAGATCCATACATATCTAAACCCACTGGTGGCCTTCAATAGAACATCCAAAGCCAGTTTTCCTTTCACTCTAAGCTAAACTAGTGCAGAGGCTGCAGAAAAACAAAATGGAAATCAAAGGAAAATCTCGGCAAAGACAGCAGGCCAAAGCCAAACAGACACTAATCCTCCTTGCGTTTCTACACCCAGAAACTAACCATTCAATTACACAAATTTACATATCCTCTTCAACAGGGTTCACAGCATATAAACTCCACATACACTCCTACCCAGCCATTCTCTGAGGATGCCAGCCACAGATGCAGGCAAAACATCAGAAATAAACTCTTCCAGAATACAGCCTCACAGCCCGGAAAAAAACCAAGGAAAATCTATGGATGCCGGCCGTGAAAGCCTTCGACTTCACAGAGAAAAATCTCTTTTTCTTTCTTTCTTTCTTTCTTTCTTTGAATTTAAACTCCCAGAATTTACAGTGAGTTGCTTCTACATGGCTGAATTTATAAGCAAATCAATGTTCACACCATGTATACAATGTAAATAAGTGTAGACACAAAGGTACCCACAAATAGCTGTGTTGTCTGGGGGATTCTTGAAACAGAAGACCCCAAAAGTCATTTTTCCAAGCTTCTCCCTTCGCCCCCAGTGTCAGGCAAGCACAATGGTGGTCAGCTTGCTATCAACCTTTCCTTACAGGCTAAAGCCAGCAAACTTTCCCCAGAACTGTTCAGACTGTGTGTATGAATTTCCTTGGGTTTTTTCTGGGCTCTGTTCTGGAATGTGTTCTGGAATTTCCTAGCCTCTGCAAGGGGAAAGCAATTGACTGTGAGATGAGGGTGGGTAAAAGTACCCAGAGATTGTAGGACCCTAAGGAAGGGGCTACAGGAGGGGTCTTTGCCTTGAGTTGGAGAGGGACAAAGAATAGCCCAGTGCTGTTAGGTAACAAAGCCTCTGCAGTGTTGAAGTGGTTTCCAACTGTCAATAAAGCATTGCCCCTACAGAGTAAACATATGGAATTCAAAGGGGTTAGCATTCCCCTCCCAGGACATCATCAGGTTGTAAATATTTTATTAAATTAATAATGTAAATAAATAGCACTTATGTAGACCCCTTTGATTCCACAGGTCTACTTTATGTAAGATTCAGGTGTGGCACAGCTACTTCTCTTGTCAATTTTAAAGAAACCTTTGAAACTTACTTTCCTCCCCAGTGTTTATTCTTTAGGTGATCTGTCATTCAACTCTCTGGTTTTCCTATGCTGTTTTTCATGCAGACCAAACCTATACATGTTTACTCAGAAGGAAGTCCCAGTATGCTCACTTGGGAGAAATTTCCATGGGCCAGTGGACTTGCCCTCAAGGTTGCCAAGTTTGTGTGTTGGACCTCTCTTGTTCAGTTTTTTTTTGGTACAGTATCAGCTGTAGAGACTACATAGAGAGAGATGGGGCAAATAGGGGCAATCTGACCATCTAGGATGCTGAATTTCCCAGAATTGCAAAATCCAGGAATCATGCAAGCTCCACTGGCTTTGAAATGATTCGTTACATACTAATCCATTTCTCTGTGAAGATGCATTTTTCTCTCCAAGGTACTATTCAGGCCCTGTAGCAATTTGGTTTCACAGGGAACAGAGAAGCCAGTTATTCTGTTAGCATAGCCTTGTTAAGTAAATAAGCAAATGAACCAATCTAAGGCAATGCAAGGTTATTGATAAGAATGGTTGGAATATCTCACCTAGTGGTGGCTGGTGGATTCTCACTGGGGCAATGAATCTACTCCAAGCTTTAATCTTGGTTTTAAAGGAGTCCTCCAAAGTGTATTTTTTAGTAGAATGGTCTTACTCCAATAAAAAAATTCCCTAAAAAAAAATTCCAAAGTGTTGAACCCTATCCCCCTAGCAGTTTTACAAAGTCCTAGTTTTCTCTGCCAAAGAGGGCTGGTGCCTCACAAAACTACAAATCCCAGGATTCTGTAGGATGGAGCCATGGCAGTCAAGGTGGTGTCAAACTGCATTATTTCTACAGCGAAGAGGCACCCTAGGTTTCATCTACCCATTAAATGAATGTGCTGCTTCCTAGTTCAGGTCAGGGTCATCAGAGCTATCCCCCAGCCAACTCTCTTCCCCTGCCCCAAAGGGAAGGACATAACAAGGCCCACTGTTGAAAAAGTTACATTTGCTGGCTGAGAGATTCTAGAAGCTTTTTGCCAAAATTTTCCAAGCTCTGGAGTACCCCCCCCCCGCTCCATTACAGTTTTGCAAATGCCATGCAAGAAGCTGCCCACTTCCAGCAACATCTTCAGAGCTTCAGTGTGACGGCTGCGTGAGCCAATCTGCACTTAACCAGCAGTGATTCTGCTTCACGTGGGGCCAGTTTACAAATCAGTATGCATCAGTTGCTTCCTGCTGCGTCAAGACACTTGTATCCCAACAGGCTTTTAATATACAATCCTGCTGTTGTTTTTAATGATTTAAATGATTACTCCTTTCAACAACTGTTTGCTTCTCTCTGGGGTTTCAATACCGTATGCTGTTTGACTGGTTATTTCCTTTTCTCACCCTCTGCGAGCAACTGCTGTTGAACGAAATAGGGTAAAATACTTCACAACAATGGAAGCAGATCTTGCAGAGACCTCAGAAGTGCTGCTTTTTGAACTACAAATCCCATCATCCCCATGGGCAGGCTAAATGAAAGATTATGGGGATTGTAGTCCAAAAAAGCAAATCTCTGCTCTTGCACATGTGAATGGGATATCATTGCAGCAGTACTCACTTCTGCTTGCCAGAGTTTCTCAACACTTGAAGCACCTGGGTTTTTTTTAAACACTATTTTTCAAATATTTTCAAATGTTCTTTGCATCTCTACACTGCAGTAGAAGTGAGCTTGAGATAGAATGGATATTGAAAAATACTTGAGAAAAATATGTCAGGAAAGTCTGATGAAAAAATCTTAGATGGATAAGGATCTTCACAGTTTGGGATGTACTCTGCACTCCAAGGAAAAGCGGCAAAGTGGCAGGAATGTTCTGTCTTTCTTGCTGCCTTCCCACATGACGTCGGCATCCTTCCAGCATCCTTTCATTCCAGGCCCATGGCAGACCGAGCTAAAACCATGCCTTTTTGCAAGCAAGTTTTTCTGGTTAGCAAAAAGGTGCAGTTTTACCTCTGTCCCTTATGAGACCAGAATGGAATAAACAACGATGCCATGCGGGAAGGCAGCAGGAAAGACAGAACATTCCTGCTGCTTTGCCTCTTTTCCTTGGAGTGCGGTAAGGCTCTGTGTGAAAAGTGCACATGGGTTTCTTTCCACAGAACATGACATTTCTGCAAAGAAACTGCTGTTTCCTGCACAGAAAACTTGTTCTCTATGCAGAAGTGTTGTTTTCTGTGAAGGAAACATATTTGCAATGCAGAAAATGTCGATTTCCAGGTAAAAATGCCACACTTTTGTTTCCTACCCA
This sequence comes from Gambelia wislizenii, assembly GCA_030847615.1. Taxonomy (NCBI): domain Eukaryota; kingdom Metazoa; phylum Chordata; class Lepidosauria; order Squamata; family Crotaphytidae; genus Gambelia; species Gambelia wislizenii. Next base: position 42,110,108 of record JAUMIR010000007.1, read on the forward strand.
ATAGTCCCAAGTTGCAAATAGACTTCAGAAAACAGCACCGGTTTTCAATGACTTTCTGGCAATGAGTAGAAAAATGGTAAAATTATTCATCCTTGACAGGAACAGTAAAATTGATGAAGATCTACATCCCTGCTTCACTGTTTACTTTTACCGAGCTTCGCACAGTCATAAGAGCCCTGCTGGATCAGGCCTGGCTGGCTTCATCTGTTTGAACATCCTGACCAGACAGATGCTTTCAGGATGGGAGGGGGCCAAATCGCATTTTCCAGGGGTCCTCATGTGCCCATCCCTTCCCATGACATCATCATTTCTTCACTTCTTAGGTTTCCAATATTTCTTCTCCCTAATTGGAAAACTTGAAATGCTTCACCAAAGGCTCAGTTATTTTCAGGACAAGCTTGAAGTTGAAATATGCTGGGTTTTTTTTGCTCCCACCTCTTTTTGCCTTTGGTCCCACCCACCATTGGAAAGAGGACCCCAAGAACTTCTCTTGAACATGGCCATCAGACTTGAAGAACTTTCCCATCCTTTGTCGATGAAGCCAATGGGAAAGCAGCCATCCTTCCCCAACTGTTGCTCCTCTGGAACTAGCTATTCAGAGGTAGACTGCCTCTCTGCATGGAGTCTCCAAATACCTATAATTGCTGCCTCTCACTGGCCATCTTTTCTTTTGTGCAAGTCTCCTTTTAAAATCATGTGAAATAATGGACACCACCACATTACTGGATGATCCAAACTTCTCATATTATGACAAAGAGAGGAAAAGCATATCTCTATTCACTTTTTCTATATCTCACATAGTTTTAGATTCCTGTTTCAACTTTGCCCTTAGTTCTCTCTTTCCTCATCTCAGACTAAAAACCTCCAAATACATCACCCTTTCCACTCTCCAACTCTCTGGTCCTTTTCTCTTCTCTTTCCTGCACCTTCATTCAGCTGTTAAGAAAAATGTAGCCTCTCAAAATCAAGCATCTGTGTGCAATGCTGTGAAACAAGGAATCCTGTGAAACTCCAGAAAAATCACTCCCTTTGCCTCTTTTCTAGTGATTCAAGAAAAAGTCTCATTTGAGCTAATATACAGGAGCTGCCTAAGAACTCTGAAGGCACCAGATCCATCTGATCTTGGAAGGTAAGCAGGGTCAGCCCTGGTTAGTACTTGGATGGGAAACCACCAATGAACGCCAGGTGCTGGAGTCTCTATTTCAGAGGAAGGAACTGGCAAAACCACCTCTGAATATCTGTTGCCTAAGAAAACCCTACAAAATTCATGGGGTCATCATAAGTTGACAGGTGACTAAAGGCACATACACAACAACATATATAATGTTTGAGCCAGCATGGTGTAGTGGTTTGAGTGTTAGACCTAGGATTCTGGGAGACCAGAATTTGAATTGCTGACCAGCCATGGAAACCTAGCGGGTGACCTTGGGCGAGCCCCACTCTCTCAGCCTAAGAGGAAGGCAAGGATAAGAGTAAATCCAGCCAAGAAAACTCTAGGAGAGGATTGCCAGACTCGACTTGAAGGCACATGAAAGCAACAATGATTCTATGATTTGTTGACCAAGAGCCTACACTGAGATTGTGGCAGCTTAAATCTCTGCAGGTGAAGCTACACAATAATTGTGTTGCACAATCCATGTCTTTGCACAGCTGAAAGCCCAATGAAATAAGCAACTGAATTTACAACTGAATGCACCTTTCACCCACATGTTGATCTCATGTGCATCTGCATACACACCACATGCATAAGTCTGCTTCCATGTTCTTCAAATGAATGCAGACATTCTGCATAGAGGAGGTTACACACGTGTAAAGCACCAGTGGGCTTTTGACCAGACTCCCAAACAGTCAGCCTGGGAATAGATTCAACCCAAATAATCAAACAAGCCTGGGGTGCCAAGACACTAGGGTGACGGTGCCATGGCCCCATATTAATGCTAGTGGTCGAAATATAGAGCCATTGTACTGTCTATTCTCCTTTATGGGTCTGAAACATGGGTCACCTATCGCCACCACCTACGACTCCTCGAACGCTTTCATCAGCGCTGTTTACGCACAATCCTAAATATACACTGGACTGACTATGTGACGAATGTTGCTGTCCTTGAGCAAGCAGGGATCACCAGCATTGAGGCCATGATATTGAGAACACAGCTGCGCTGGGCAGGGCACGTTTCTAGGATGGAGGACCATCGCCTCCCAAAAATAGTACTGTACGGTGAACGCACCATGGGTCAGCATAAGAGGGGCGCTCCAAAAAAAGCGATACAAGGACTCCCTGAAACAACATCTCAGGCTCGGCCAAATTGATCACCAACAATGGTCCGCCCTGGCCTCACATCGGGAGGCATGGAGATGCACTATCCACAATGCTGCAGCCTCATTTGAGAACTCACACCGAACAAGTCTTGAAGAGAAACGACAACACAGAAAGAATCACAACCCGGAAACATCACCCAAGGTGACCTTCTGCTGTGCTTTCTGCAACCGGACTTGTTTATCTCGGATTGGCCTTTTTAGTCATCAGCACACTTGCAGAAAGAGGGGGATGAGTCCTTCCTGAATCTTCGTTTGGGAAGAAAAGCCAGAGAGAGAGAGAGAGAGAGAGAGAAAGAGAGAGAGACAACTGGGGACAGTAAATGGTTCTGGATGCTTTTGCCACATGGCTAAGTTTCCACCACAGGTTTCCGAGTCTGCAGTGTGTTCTGTTTGCTCCTTTAGTGCCTTAAAAAGACTTGCACCCTGTTTCCTGTTTGCTGAGGGAGAACTCATGGCATTTAAACATGGCATTCTGGTTGTTGATTTTTTTTTTTAAACAGCTTTACAAGTTCTTTCTTTCTTTCTCTTTCTCCCACCACAATCACAGAAGCTGAAGACAACTGCATTTACATTTTCTGAATGGGCTAATCACAAATGTGTACTTTTGCCTCCTCCGAATGCGTGGAAGGAGCAGGGGCGGGCGCTAAAAATCTATGTAGATGTCACTTTGGGGAAGAGGATGAGGAGATAATAATGAGAAAGATGTACCAAAATAAGCAATACCCCATATGCTTGTGTCTTGGGGGGAGATTACACAGGGCTAATACACACACACACACACACACACACTTGGGAGGGAGAGCTGAAGGAATTATTATGGGAGAGAGGAACAAATAAGAAAGGTGGCAGTTCTTATTAAGAATAGTCAAAAACAGACAATGTGCAGCGTTTAAAATAACTCACAGAGTGATGGCTTTGACAGAACCAAGGAAAACCTTGCTTTGCAAAACCCCATACAAGGACTAGTTTTTCCACTCAGTACAACTGGGCAGGGAAGCTTTCTCTAGGTTGTGTGTGCCCTTTCGGGGCTGTTAATGGGAGATTACATTTAAATGCAACCCCCCCTTCTTATAGAAAACCTCCCTTGGAACAGAAAATGAGCATATTAGAGGCAAATACTAGATTTCTACATGCAGAAAGGGATTTTTAACAGACTACATTTCTAGAGACAGGAAGTTTTTTTAAAAAAAATACTAGATTTCTATATGCAGGAAAGTGTTCTTTTCTTTTTTTTCTCTTTCTTTTTTTGGACATACTAGATTTTTAGATATGGGAGGGGACCTTTTTTATTTTCAAAAAACGAAAAGTCATATACCTGGAACATACAAGCCTTCAACTCACTCAGACCTACAGCCTGAAAGATAACAGACAAAGCTTTATCATGTGATTTCACTGAGTGCCTCAATAGGGTCCAAGCCTAAAGGCCTCTCCCACCACCACACAAGGTCAAGCCATGGATGGACATACGTTGGCATTGAAGCATACTGTTGCCACTTTTAAAAATAAATCAAAAACAGAGTCCATCTAGTTGCCCAAGACAGAGAGGAAGGGAGAGAGAGCTGACCATGTGTAACATCCATCAGTCTATGAGGTGCCGACTCCCACACAACCCCTGTTGTTGCAAAGTGCCTTTAAGACAATTGTGACTTATGGTGAGCCTGAATAAGGTTTATTATTCAGGGAAGGTTTGTCAGCCACTGCCTCCCTCTTTGAGAGAGAGAAAGAGATTTGCCCAAGGTCACCCTGTGCATCTCTATGGCTGAGTGCGGGTTCGAACCCTGGTCTTCCACGGTTCTAGTCCAACACTCAAACCACTATGCCTTGTTATCTCTTATTGCAAGGCTAATCATCCACCTGTTTAGAACTTTTTAACCTTTTAAAAAGCAAAATGAAGGAGTGAAAACGTCTGTAGAGGAAAGCAAAGCCTCTCTGAATGGACACTTTGGCAAAGAGGACCTGAGCATCTTATTGGATTTATAAATCAGGAGAAAGGAGTGCGTGCTTGAGTGTGCACACATAGATATTGGGGTTTGCCAACATCTTGGTACAGGGCTGTTTTAGACATGCAGGTTCATTGTATGATGAGGATGATGTCAAATAATGTTCTGCATATGCTAATGAAACACCACAAATGGAATGCCAAAGAAAGAGCTAACAGACCACATCACATCACTTTACATGCAAGCTTTCTCACTGGACTTTTGGTCTCCAGCTATCATGTGCAGAAATGTGTAGAGCAAATATACAGAAAGCACCCAGCGCCATCATGTCGGATTTTTGCCTTAGTGAGCGATAGCTAAGGTGATAAAACAGGATTTTTTTTCTACAGGCAAAATATTGCTCAATCACAATGGGAAATTGTGTGTGTGTGTTTTTTTTAAAAATGTGCACCGGCAGCAAATTAAGGCAAGTAAAAATGCAAGTAAATCACTCATAGCTGCCATCTGACCAGCAGGCACACAAAGCTTGGGGGGCCCAAAACACCATCAAGACAAATTGCAGCTGCTGCAATTTGCTATTACTGAAGAGCAATCTGTTTTTTTTGGGGGGGGGGGTTGGCTTCATATAGACGGGGCCTTTGGCAAGTCTCTTTAAAAAGCAGCATTCAGGCACAGAAAAGGGCTCTTATTTCTGTTCTCTGTTACTCCATGATCTATGCTTGGACTGCAACTAATTTGGCTGCCCTAAGAATTTTGCTATTATCAGGGGAAGTAATCAGTCGGAAATGGAAATCACTTTAATAATGTGTAAGGTCTTGAACTGACTGCTGTTGCATGCAGGAAACTTGCTGTGTGTGGCAGGTCCCACACCCTCTGTTTAATTACTTACATATTAGGATTATTACAGGGCAATAGACCATCTATTGAAACCATGATTACAGTAACAGGAGAGTTTGCTGAGGTTAAATGAGAGAGAGAGGATAGTGTTTAGAGAATATGTTGTGCAGAGCCCTGTAGCAAATTTGTTGTTGTTGTGTGCCTTTGAGCAATTTCTGACTTATGGCAACCCTAATAATAATAATAATAATAAAATTTATTTATACCCCGCCCCTCTGCTAAAAACAATCGGGGCGGCTTCCAACAATTAAAACATTATAATAATGACTAAAAACACCACCCACCCCCACCCTCCCACATAAAAAGACATTAAACACAACAAGATTAAAACCTTCTAGCTAAAAAACAGATTAAAAACAAATATATACATAATTTTTAAAAAGCCAGGAGACTGAGTTCCTGAGGCCGGGATCTAATCAGGAAAGGCCTGCCGAAAGAGATCCATCTTTAGTGCTTTTTTAAAGCTACTCAAGCTCGTCAGCTGACGGATCTCATTCGGCAGGCCATTCCACAATCTGGGGGCGATTACTGAAAAGGCCCTCTGGGAGGTTGCAGACAGCCTAGATTTTTGTGGCTGAAGCAGATTCCTCCCAGAGGACCGGAGTATGCGGGGAGGATTGGCAAACCAATCATGGGGTTTTCTTGGCAAGATTTGTTCAGAGGGGTTTTGCCTTTGCCTTCCTCTGAGGCTGTGAGAGTGGGACTTGCCCAAGGTATATACAGAAATCAAATAATGACCCCTCTTCTGTGTGTGAAAAGGGGTCAGGAACGTGATGTGGGAGATCTTTTTCAAATGGTTCAAGTGGGGGAGGCAGAACATCTTGGCATGACAGATTCATCATGTAGTGTTTTGCAACTGGTGTAGAGTGCAAGGTGAAGAAGCAGAGTGTCACACAAAGTGGAGAGGCCACAAGAATCCTTATGTGGAGTAAAGCAATGGAGTTGGGCAGTGTTGACGTGCTGCTGTGCTAGTAGTTGCACTTCTCCCAGGATTGCATAGGGATGCCATGAGAAGGCAGACAAAGCCCAGCAGCCTGTTGGTACCTTACATGCATGTAAGTCCCCCTGTGGAAGTAGTTGGGCATTTTTGTCCCAACACCACGTGGTCACATTCCGTTCAAGGTTGTAGGGATGTGCCTTTGCACACTATACATGAATGCACTTTGCAAAACATATTGCACAGAGATGCACATGAGCATTCAGCTGTACACTTGGTGCTTTGGTCCAGTCGTGTGATGTTGCTATTCAATGGGAGGGTTATGTAGCACAATTAATGCATTAACTCTGCCTCTGAAGATTTATGCTATGCAACTGAGATGCAGGAAATCTCATCCAAAATTCTGAGCAGCCTATTTCACCTGCATCTGCCTTCTTTCATGGTCATGGCATCACCACCTTTACTCACATTGTGCCTCTATCTATGCCAGTGTGCTTACACCAGTGTAGTTCACCAACAGGTCTAAATGGAACAGTTGTGGTTTCCACCAGTAAGTGTTCAGAAGCTTTAAACATCTGGTGGAGACAGAGAAAGGAAAGATCAGCTTCTTAATGTGGGGATAATTGTGTCTTATGGGCAGACATTGGTCTACATGCTATTGGTAGACCTAACTCGAGTAGACTCATTGAATCTCTGGGATTTACACTTATGAGAAAGAGAAAAAGCAAAAGTTTTGAAATCATATCCATAGTCTGATTCAACAAATTCTTGAGGTAAAACTGCAGTCAAAATTGGATCTGTTTTTATTGGTACTGATGGAAGATCAGATTGTGAAGAAATGTGGAAGGCTATTACAAAATATTATTATGGTATGAAGGTTATTGTATACACAGAAATGGAAAGATAATGGCAATTCCAACACATGAGGCTGGATGATGAAATGGTCCGATCTTGCAGAAATGTTCAAGTTAACCACTTTTATAAGAGAAAAACCACTGAGAACTTTTATGAATGGCTGGGCACCTTTAATTGTCTTCTTGCAGGAACAGGAGGGTAAAATGTTAACAATGGGTTTTGAAAATTAGTAGGAGTAAATAAGTAGTAGAAGTATGAGATACAGGAAGCTCCCCCCCTTTTGATGCTCTGTTATTTGATGACTTGCTCTTTCGATGCTTGCAAATTAAGAAAAGTTCCATTAATTCAGCAAAGGGTCTGATTTTTGTCAGTTCTTCTTGCCGACAGAGGCTTGCTTGGGACCGGACATGCATGCATGCACTGCTTACAAAGTGATCTGAGACCAGAGGGGGGGCACCAAGCTGACTGAGATACTTTGCAAGAAGCGAGCACATGAGCACAGATACGAGTGTGCATGCATGCAGGCAGTCCCACACAAGCCACTATAATTCTCCCTCATGTTCCTTACATGGCTTCTGCTGTTTGACCAATTCTGGTTTCTGATGCTGCTGCAGTCCCTAACCTGTTGGCTATGCGGGGCCTTCCTGTATTGTGTAAGAGAGGAAATAAAATTCTATAACATCTATAACCATCTATAAGAAACTTGGAAGTCAATGTTTCAACCTTTTCCTTTATTTGTTTTTTTGTATATTCGTCTGTTATCCTTTGTTGTAGCTTTGTGTTCTTTGTATATGCTTTCTTTTTTTTTCTTTTGCTATTTTACTGTATTGGAAGTGCTTTATAATACATTTTTTTTTTAAAAAAAGAACCTCTGGGATTTACACACATATTGGCTCCACATTCAACAGTTGATTCAGTGGGTCTACTTGAGTTGGGAACTAACCAATAGGACTCAGGCCATTGTAAGGGAATACAATGTGGATGGAAGAGATTCCTAATTTTTTGAATCATGGCACTGAGATGAAGTGGCTCTCTCTCATGGCTTTATAGTTTTCTTGAGGTGGGGGCTGTGTATCTTAGAATCATAGACTCAAAGGGTTGGAAGGGACCCCCAAGGGCCATCCAGTCCAACCCCCTTCTGCCCTGCAGAAACACACAATCCAAGCACTCCAGTGACAGGTGGCCATCTAGCCTCTGCTTAAAAACCTCCAAAGAAGGAGACCCCACCACACTCCTTGGAAGTTTATTGAGAAGTTCTGGCCTACCTGAGGAAGACAGTTCAAAATAGGAGTGTATCTAGAAAACCCATCTGCCAACTTGAATTTCTGTTTGTTTCAGTACCGCCATCCTGCTGCTATTATTCCAATTTTAAAAACATTAAGTCCTTACTGTGGTTCTTTATTTCATGTTATTGTACCTGGCTTTTCTTATAAGGTCTTATGCAGGCTCCTTCACGCAGAACAAAAGTATTAGGAGGTGTGGGGTGTGTGTGTGTGTGTGTGTGTGTGTGTGTGTGTGTATATATATATATATATATATATATATATATAAGTTTATAGCTGTTTTTCTTTTTCTTTTAAAACAAATATCCAAATAAGGTTTCTGCTGTTCTGGACTATTTTCTGGCAATTCCTGACATTTGCTGCCACATTTTATTCCCACCCTCAAATGGTTTTTCAATTCTAGGACATATCAGAACAATATGTGCCCTTCTCCTGGTCTTTTTTTCGTTTATTCTTTTCTTTTTAAAAATCTAGATATACTGCTATAGTGTACTATATGTATCAGTGAAATGACACTTTTGCACAATAATTCTATAACTAAAAAAGAACATTCAAGGAGGAGAACATTTGCCTTTCAAACCATACTGTCACCTCAGCAAACCATACCTCCTTCATTTTTAAAATAAGCTTTTGGAAGAGCCGGACCACAGGTCTAAGAAATTGCTACCAACAGCCCCCCCTCCCGCCAAGAATGTAATGTAATGAGAAGATGGAGAGGTGATAACAACTGGCAAAATTTGGCAAAACCCAAGGAGCTACATTGTGAGAACTCACACGTCTTTAGACTAGTCTTGAATGGCCCTGTATTTCTAATTTTGCAGTTGCATTACATTTATGTGACTTTTCTTAATTCTCTCTCTCTCTTCAATCAATTTTACACTTACAGAGTCATATTATTTGCATCTTCTTTCTTGATTCCTTATTATGCTATATGCACTTCTGGTTCTCTAATAATGGCTAGTAGCAACTAAGAGTGCTAGCCTCCTCACATCCCTCCATATGGTCTTTTCAGCATTCACACCATACAGTGGGACAATGGATCTCATCAGTTAGTTATGTCTTCTCTAAAAGATTTATCTTAATCTGGCTAACCATCCATTTCTGATGATGGCTTCACGTTGAAAGAGTGGATAATTTCCCCCTTTTCCTCTTCACGTTGCTCATGATCTTATCAACACCTCTCTGCTCATTTGCCTCCCCCGCAGGTGAAAATGCAGTTTACACTTTTCTCCATGGGGAGAAAATTCGCTGTCAAGTTGCACTGACATTTTCACCTTGTGCAAAATTAATTATGGGTAATCTGGCACAAACAGATGCTAATTCAGAGACAAAGACATGATGCAGTTTGGGATGTGGCTGAAGTACAACTCCCACAATGCCTGGCCAATGGGAGCTGCAGTCTAATAACATCCAGAGGACCATAGTTTCCACACCAATGCCTTAGGGAGATAACCTATGAACTGTATGAAGGAAGACTCAGCTTTTCATGTCTTCATGGTAGATCCATCAGCTGACTTCTAGCAACCAGTATCTAACTTGTTCTCCTATGCTTGTCTGCACATTTTGGATCTTGTGTCCAAAGCAAAACAGCCACCAACGTCTCATTATTTGAGATTGATACAGAATATTACAACCATTTTCCTATGTAACTGTGAAAACAAAGCCCTCTCTCTTTCTGTAGACAAGTGTGTAGATGAAACCCACATTCCTCTGGGGAAATAAATGAGCCAAGCTTTGCTGTGTACAGAAAAATCCCTTCTTCTATGGACAAAGAAAAAAGCAGCCAACTCCTCCTGGGTTGCCAGTAGCAACCCACCGAGATTTTTTTTGGAGAAAAAATAAACATACATAAATAGGAGACTGCACACTGTAAAGACCTTGTAGTGATCAATCATATTTATATGAAATAAGTGAGCAATGTTGTTAAAAATCTAACCAGAGCATTCCACAGTGGGGGAAGAGAACTATTCCACGAAGTGGTAGCATTCTTCAGGTGCTTTTTAAAAACAGATGATCTTGCTTGCCCTCCCTTACAATTACAAACTTTCTTATTAGAGTTTGTGACACTTAGATAATTCTATTGATGTGCATTGGACCCACATTTTAGACTGGGTGATGAAGGGACTAATTCACATAAGACAGTGGTGTGGGTCCTTTTGCCAGTCTCAGCTAAAGTAGGCTCATTGAATCAATGAGATTTATGCATGTGTTGACTCTCCACTCCACAATAATTTGATGGGTTTACTTTAGTTAGGAGAAACATCAGTTTTGGGCCATTTTCTTTGTACAGTCTACACATAAGCAACCTTTCAATTGTGAAGATAAGGTAATCAGAGAATAGGATATACCTAGATACAGATGTGATAGTAGAACTTCACAGACATGAGTTTGGAACTCCAGTCTGTTCTGTCCCAGGAATTGATCTTTGCATCTTTACCTAAAGAGCTCACAAGGTACAGTATCCAAGTAAATGGGTCTCAGAGGGTGGTTAATGCTTACTAGTGTGGAAAAGAAGTATTCTTGTGTGAAGTAACCTCTTGAATGGGGAAACAAAACCCAGAAAGCACTTTCTTCATTTAAATACTGCATTTGTCTACAAAGTAAACTTTACATGATTCAATGGATAACAAAGATGATTGTGTTTCCCGCTGGTTTACAAAGAGAATGAGTAAAGTCTATAACTGAGTAGCAGAAAGGTCTGCTTGTAAGAAGGGAGAGGTGTGTGATTGCTTGTAACCTCAGCCTCCCATGCAAAATGGGAACAGAGGCAGCTTCCTAGCTGTCTAAAAGCAAGTGGAACAGAAAAGTATTTCCACACTTAACTATGCCACATAAATGATGAATGACAATCAAGGTAAATCTATAGTACAGCTGTTTGCATTGCAGCAATGGTGCAATGTGTTTGTTAGCAGATCCCCATCTAGCAAGGAGTCAGGAGCAGAGAAGGAGAAATACTTTGGAAACCACATCACATTCTTCATCTTTTCTAAGTCTGTCTACATTAACATTCTGGGATTCTACTCAAACCAAGGGTCCTGATCAGGGGGCTGCTATCCCTTCCTCTCCACTCACACTTCCAAACTTTACCTTTGATCCTGGAAAATGCAGGATGTCTTCTTGGTGGTCCCTGCTCCAAACATCACTCTCCCTTCCCCTTTCCCCTCAAGCCCAGTTTTCAAACCCAGGACTTGCCCTGTCTAAGCATTTCTAGAGTTGGGCCAATAAGTTCGTTGTTGGTTTGTTTTTGCTTTTTCATGTACATGAAAGAGATGCCTTACGAGGGATTCTGTAGTGAGGACAAAAGCCACAGATCTCTTCCAGAACAGAGAATGGCACTGCCCACAGACCTTAAGAGATGCTGGGAGCACACAAATGCCAGTAAGAAGTTTCCATTTACAAGAAAGGAAGGAAGGAAGGAAGGAAGGAAGGAAGGAAGGAAGGAAGGAGAGAGCCATGGATCACAGTCTCTTTGCAGCTTTGAAATCTGAAAGTCTCTTCCCCCTTTTTTCTTCCTTCTGCAAAAGGCATCTATGCAAAATGTATCCCCTCTGCTTATACTGCTATACCCTTTTGGGTCCACTTGACCCACATTCGCTTTCTCCTTGTGCATCTCACATAACATACTTTTAAAAATAAATTAAAACATCACTTTCCTCCCCACTTTTAAGGCGCCAGATTCTACCGCCTCCAAAGAGAAGCCCCACGATGCCATTCCTCCCACTGAGCAGGGAACAGGAGAGAGGGTTGGACTCCTGCTCTCTTACCTTCAAGCCATAAGACAGCCAGCGCGAAGCAGGGCGACCTCCGCCTTTCCTCTCCAGGGGTACATCCGACACTTTCCCCACGTTCGGGCTCTTCCCTCCCTCGCTCTCTCTCTGCGCTGCCTCTTACTCACTCCTCCACGGCGGCCAACGGGCTCCCCATCCTCGCCAGCGCCTTCCAGACTGCCGGGCAGAGCTGGCAAGGCTGGGATGGGGCCAGCCCCATGGATCGCTCCGGGGAGAGGCGAGGCGGAGATGCTGCTCCTGGGGTCTCTCTCTCTCTGTCTCCCCCCACCTCGGAGCAAGAGCGGGGCGCCCTTGGCTGAGGACCGGCTGGATGACCTCCCCCGGCCCCACGGAGCCCCCCGCCTGCGCTTCCTCCTGGAGGGGGGCAGCCTGGTGGGCTGGGCGAGGCTTTCCTGGTGCTTCGCTGGGAAGGAGCTGCGGGGTCTTCTTCTTCGTCTTAAACTTCCCGGCCGGTCTTCTCCTCTTGGGGATCCCTCCTGGCGAGGGGCAATCCCCTCCCTCTCATTTTTGGACAGGGCCGGGGGTGGGTGGGCTCTCTTGCCCCCTGCTTCGGGCACAGCGGCGGCCCCAAGGCCGGGAGGAGATGCCGCCCCTCGGCTGGGCTGGGCTGGGCTCGGCGGGCGCCTCCGGGGAAGGATTCAGCACCAGAGGGACGGACAGCTCCGCCAAGGCAGCCAGGCGCAGGCAGGGAGGGGGGACCTCTCTGTGTGTGTGTGTGGGTGTGTGGGTGTGGGGTGTGGGTGTGTCTCTTTCTGCCTGTCACCCCTCGTGGGTGGCTGGGCTCCCCCCTGCGCTGCGTTCATGGGCGGCCCCCCTGTTGCTGCCCGGCTGCGCAGTGCCACTTTTTACGCTGAGCCTTGTGTGCCCCCTTGGTGTTTCTGGGTGCCGGTGTGTGTGTGTGGCGGTTGTGCCATCTCATGCCTTGCGTGGCCGGGTGAGGTGGGTGGGATCTGTTGTGTGTTTGGCTCTTCTGGACTGTTGTGCGTTCTTGTCTGGATGTTGTGTGGTTGGCTGTTTGTCATGCTGTTGAGTTGTTTTGGGTATGATCCTTTCTTTGTTGCTTGGCTGGGGGCTGATGTGTATTCTTGTGTGGCTGTTCTACAGCTGTCTGTTGAGTTGTGTTGCTTTTTATGGCATGTTGTGTGTGCGTGTGTTTTTATATTTAATTGCCTGGTGTGTTGTGATGCTTTCAATGGCACGGTGCTGGGCTATGTGTTGGCCTTTGTGTGTTTTGTCATGGAGTGTGTGTTTCGAAGTAGTCCTTGACCTGCCTGGCAGGACCACAAGTTCTGGACAGACAGTGGCACACAACGCCTTTGTCCTCAGGGGGCACAACTGCTTCACTCTCCCACACACACACACACACACACACCCAGGGCAGCACAGATCACACTTGAGGCTGAGGCTGGGGTCAAACCCATGAGGAGGAAACTCTCTGAAGCACAAGAGCAATAGCAAAGGGACAGACATGTGTCAAGAATTAAGCAATCTGACTATTTATTTTTATCTGTTTTAAAAAACTGATTTGGAGGAAAGAGCTGCTAGAGAGAAAGAGGAGAGCTCTGAGGAAAAAACTCAGAACCCTGAAGAAACCCACAAAAGAGGCAGAGATACAAGCCTATGCTAAGACTGAGAAGTCTCTGCTAAGGACAGAGCTTGGAAAAGTCCCACTTTTGGACTACAGCTCCCAACCAGGATCCCCACCCTCTGTCAGTATGGACTAGAAATCTCAAAAAAGGAGCTTCCTCCAGCTCTGGCTAAGAACAATAGCAAGAGGTACATGGATCCATACTGAAGGGGGTAGATGCTAATTTGGATAGAAAGAAAAGTCCTACGGATTAGTTTGTTGTACAAATGGAGGAAAGGGGATGTATGGAGAGAGCAGTGATAACACCTGAATGGAAGGGATGCAGGAGAAGTATGAAATCTTTATGGACACAAATATGTTCCATGTGGGGTGGAAAGGAGTGACACTGAGAAGAATGCTGGCAAACAGTTACAAAAATGCACAAGGATGACCCCAGCTTTATGGCTGTACCCAAAGCTCAGAAAAGTTGTTTTGGATTACAACTCCCAGAATTCCCCAACCATCATGGCCACTTGGGAGATCTGTGGGGCTGGAGTCCAGAATTATGGTTAGAGGTCCTCACTGCTACATACTTGTATCCGTTTATCACGGGCACGTAAAGGCTGAGATTCTGCAGAGAGAAACTGGACGATCATAGATGCCACGGTTGTGCTATACCACCTCATTACAGAATTGTGATGTTGTACTACCAAGCATCCATTGTGCTTTCACTTGCAATGCACAATGTGCCATCAAGTGCAACTTTGCAATCAATGCATAATGGGAAATGATGTGCAATGCACAATGGACATCATACACTGTGCAACAACATGCAAAGGTACCACAAACATAACTCTGGTTTTGTAACATTCAAGTGAATACAGTAGGACACCCATATCCATGAGAGATTGGTTCTTGGCCTCCCCATGGATACCAAAAACCACAGATAACAGTGAACATTTAGTTATCATGACTAGCATGCAGGGAGCCACTTTTTCTCTTTTTAAAAAGCAGTCAAAGATTGTGTTGATTGCCATATTTTGTGTCAGGGAGTCCTACATGAATGATGTAGAGAAGGACCTGAGTCTGCTAAACTAAAATATACTAACACATCCATTTTTGGTGCCTGCCCCCCCCCAAGATCTAGTACTGGGAGAAGGAAGGAGGGTGGGGTAAAGAAAACCTTGTACCCATAATATTTATGGCCATACACATCCTTTTTGTGCTTATACTTTAAGATGCTGATGTTAACCTTTAAAGCTCAGAATGACCTAGAACAGGGAAAGGAAACTACAACCAGTCTGAGGCTGACCTAGTTTTCTGCCCCTGGGATCCTTTGGGGGCCACACTGCCCAAAATGCCAAAAACCAAGCCAGGTTTCTGGCAGGGGGGTTGGACTGGATGGCCCTCGTGGTCTCTTCCAACTCTGCAATTCTATGATTCTATGACAACCTCTAATTGACCAGAAGCCTGTTTTTGGTTTTAAAAAACAAGAATTCTAAAACATAAAACCAAATCCCCTGCAACTTATCTAAAAGGCAAATTGCTTCCCCTGGAGGTGTTGAGGGCAGCAGAAAAAGGGCTGTCCAGGAAGTCTGAATGGGCCAGAGGCCAAAACCAGAGCCTTGGAGGACACACGTAGCCCCAGAGAGGCCCTTTGCTGGCCTCTGGTTGTCCCGAGGACTTCCTGACTCGGATTCTACCTGCCTGGTTATTAAGATGAGATGGAGAGCCCCTTTCAAAGATTCACCCCCTCCTTGCAAATGCACCCATGTCATGCACCCACATCAGGCACATGGGAAAAGGATTCTCTCATGCCAAGTCCCCAGAGAGCCATGAAACTCACTGGATGCTCTTGGGCCAGACGTTCTCTCCCTGTCTCTGTCTCTTTCTGTGCCTGCCCTCCCTCACAGGGTTGTTGTGAGGATGAAATAGGGAACAAGAGAGCCACAAACAACAACTTGAGATCGTGTCAGGAAAGATGGGATATGAACACAACCCTTCAATAAGTCAATCCATCAGTGGCCCAGTACCTAGATATTTGAGGGGCTGCCTGTCTCAGTCGGAACTTTTCCTGTTATTAGATCACGAGGAAAGGCCACTCTTCAAAATATATGCTCTCTCTCACACACTTGCAAAGATTTGCTGGTCAGGTGCACAGGGAAAGTCATAAACAAGCCCCACACTTTGGAACACAATCCTCCTGGAGTAACAAGACCAATCTCTGGTGACAGATCTATTTAATTTGACTCCGAAAAATGTGTTTGAATAGTTTTAATGTTGCTGTCTTATATTTTGATGTGATTGTTGTTTATTTTTTAACATTTCTTTTATACCCCCTGATAGGTTTCAGAAAGAAGATATAAAAAAAAAATAGTTAAAATAGGCAGATCACTGCTTCACCACAACCATTTAAGTCAGTATTTTCCAAACCAAAGAAACCCCAAAATGTGCCAGTTCATTTCCTCTCCCCTTGCAAATAAGATGCTTCAACCTTTTGATCTTTCATGCTTCAGCATGCCCTTCCTGGTACAAAAGCTGCTTTATTGCACCCTTTCTATGTATTGTACCTCTTGTGATCTGTCTGTCTATCTATCTATCTATCTATCTATCTATCTATCTATTCTTATACATCAGCCATCTGTCTATTGAAATATTTATATCTTGCCCTATATCTGAGGATCCCAGGGTGGCACACAATAAATATAACCAATCTGAATAGTTTAAAACAATGCCAAATATTTATTTATTTATTTATACAATGTTTATATCCCAGCTTTTATTGTGGGATCTCAGATGGCATGCCATTGTTGCTTATTAAACAATTTTTTTTAAAAAAAAGCTTCCAGATTAACACCATGAACGATTGTAACAAGATAAAAACATATTCATCAAGATGACAAGTTTAAACAACTTCAAAAGCTACAACAATTTAAAATCATGTATAGGTATACTTTGATGTAAAATTAGTTCCCGGGGAGTTTAATAAAATGCTGTGCTTTAGTTTGGCCCTGGAAAGAAGCCAGTGTTGACTGCTGTTGGAACTCCAAGTGGATGGATCTTCCTATCAGGGGGCTACAAGTAAGACCCTCTCCCATGCCCACCACTTTGTATTTCTATGGGAGACAGAGGTAGCCCTCTCATGCAGACGCTAGTTCTCATGCAAGTATATATATATATAAGGGAGAGCCACTCCATCAAGTGTCAAAGCCCTAAGCCAGTGGTTCCTAACCTGTGGTCTGTGGACCCTCAGGGGTCCGTGATGTCCTCACAGGGGGTCCACGAAGGCTTGAAGGCTGCTTGGCCCACCTCCTTCCTGCAGTGGAGAGAACCACATGACAAGATCCAAGGCAAAGGCTGGCTGAGTTGGCTTGCACATCACCATTCAATCCACTCCAACCACAAACTTGCAGGAAGAAGAAAAGTCTTCCCAGCCCCTCCAGTGCTTCTTTGTGGTATTATTATTATTATTATTATTATTATTATTATCTTGAGTTAAGTCTTGGGGGTCCACAGGAACAAAAGATACTTAAACGGGTTCCATGGTAAAGAAAAGCTTAAAAGCCACTGTCCTCAGCTGTTAGGGCTTTCAAAAACGTCCTCACCAGCACCAATCAGAACAACTTAAAGGCTAAAAACACGTGAACACTCTTAAAACAGGGCAGGTTGAAATGAGCTAAAAACAATGGTAAGCCAGGCAAATGTGGCCCTACTGAAAGGACTGTGACCACTGGCCTTTTCCATGCCTGCTTTGCTCACCAGACCAAGACCCAAAATGGTTTAGAGTTTTTTCCCTGACCATGCATTTTGTACTCTTTGTAGCATCTTCCCCTTTCTGAAGATCTTCTTATGCTGAGTGGGAATGTCTTTTCATATGTTTGGTGCTTCATTTAACCCTGGCCCAAGTACATCAGGTCGGCATTTCTCTATTGCCCTTTCCATCTGTCTAAGATAATCTGCCTTCTGCTCAAACTGCATCAGTTATAGGTCAATGCTTATTATATTTTTATCCCTGGACTTAATATCCTTTTGTGCTCCGTTGCAAAGAAAATGCATTAATTTTCCAGAGAACAACAGGGAGCATCAGGCAGTGTTATTACTTTCGTATCTCTCAGCTTCTCATAAATTCAGGAAAAAATGTTGTAATTATTTTAGACCACTGTGCCTTTTAGCACACACAGGCATGCACACACACACACACAAAACACACACACACAGCTGCATTCTGTCTTATTATATTCAGTCCCAGTGGGGAAAGGCTGGGGTGGGGGGAAGCTAGAATAATCATACAACACAGCTGTCAATCTAGAAGAAAAAGAAAGTTGCCAGTGGCATAAAAGAGCTGGGAAGTATGGCACCGCACTTCGATACTGGGAGATCACTTTACCCTGCTTGGCTTTGCTTTCGATTGATTCCTTACCACGTGTGTGAATCAATAAGGTCATTTTGATTTCTAAGGCTTCAGTAATGCACCAGAGGTGTCAGGCAGCCACCCCTGATGGGCTTATTTATATTGGTTATCACCACATTTGTCATCTGTCATTAAGAAGAGCTGCTTTTATTCTGTGTGGTGGAATGAAGTAGGATATATTATTAAAAGCTTGGCTGGAACAAACCGAGGAGCAAATTAGTCTAGCATTTCGTTTCCTGCATGACTCTGGAAAGCCTAACAGGAGAATATGAACGCAACAACCTTCTCTTGTCATTTTCACACAGCACTTTTGGTGGTCAGTTTGCTTGCTGAACATGGTGGTTCCATGCCACTGCCCTACAGATCCAGCCAGAGGACTCATTCTCTCAGTATGAGAGAATTGGCTCAGCAGTTCATGTAGATGAGGGAGATATCAGTAATAATAATAATAATAATAATAATAATATTTATTTATACCCCGCCCCTCTGTTAAAACAATTGGGGCAGCTTACAAAAATTAAAATACAATACAGATAAAATCCCCAAACACCCCCCACCCCCACCCTCCCCCATAAAAAATATTAAACAATTATAAATTAAAACCAACTGATCTAAAATCACATTTACAAACAATAAATACTATAAAATACAATAAATGGCCAGCGGACTAAAAGAAGCCAGGATCCCCTGAGGCCGGGACCTAATTAGGAAAGGCCTGCCGAAAGAGATCCATCTTTAGTGCTTTTTTAAAGCCACTCAGGCTTGTTATCTGATGGATCTCGTTCGGCAGGTCATTCCACAATTTGGGGGCGATTACCGAAAAGGCCCTCTGGGAGGTTGCAGACAGCCTAGATTTTTGTGGCTGAAGCAAATTCCTCCCAGAGGACCGGAGTGTGTGGGAGGATTGTATGGGAGGAGGCGGTTCTGGAGATAAGTTGGACCCAAGCCATTTAGGGCTTTAAAGGTAATAACCAACACCTTATACTGGGCCCGGAAACTGATTGGCAGCCAGTGGAGAGAGCTTAACACTGGAGTTATATGGTCTCTCCGAGATGTTCCCGAGACCACTCTGGCTGCCATATTTTGTACCAACTGAAGTTTCCGGACCAAGCATGAGGGCAGCCCCATGTAGAGTGCATTGCAGAAATCTAGACGAGAGGTTACCAGTGCATGCACCACAGTCTAGAGGTCCTTTACTTACAGGAAATGGTGCAGCTGGCGTATCAGCTGAAGCTGATAACAGGCGCTCCTGACTGTCGCATTCACCTGACTCGTCATCTGGAGTGATGAATCAAGGAGCACCCTTTGAGGGAACCCCAAATATTTGGAGAAGTACCCTGGAATATCTCTCCTCTACTAGTAAACAAGACAAAAGAGGGAACTTTGGGAAAGTGGAATGGAAGGGAGTATCTTGGCTGGCTGGAATTTTGAACAGGAGCAGTTTGTTCTGTCACATTTTGTTGCAGGTTATCTTTCCTTGCAGTGAGGATTTCCTCCTGGAGTATGCTCATTTTCATTGCCTCTGTTTTGGTTATCCTGTTAAAATCTATGGATGGGAACCTGCCTGTTAGTGATTATCAAATCTGGATACAAGGCTTATGTGCATGGGTGCCATCACAAGGCTTCCAGAGTTTCAAGATGCAGAGACATCAAGAGCAAAATGTAGACTTTGATTTCCGTGGAGTGGGAAGATCACTTTTTCTTAGCTTGAATACAAGGGTTTTCATGAAGGCTTTACTTCTTACACTTGTGATGGGAAGGACAGAATGCCAGAGTAGAATATAGGATGCTGCCTTTCCCCTGGTCTCAGAGCAGAGGTTCATTGATGACTAGCATGCTTCCTCTCATATTAATGGGACAGTGAAAACTCCATGAGCCAGCGTGGCGTAGTGGTTTGACTGTTGGACTATGACTCCGGAGATCAGGATTTGAATCCCTGCTCAGCCATGGAAAACCCTTGAGTGATCTTGGGCAAGTCACACTTGAGGCCATGGCAAACCTCTGAACAAACTGTGCCAAGAAAACCCCATGACAGTTTCACCTTTGGGTCGCTATAAATTGGAAATGACTTGAAAGCACACAACAAACAACAACAACAAGTGAAATGTCCTCAGGGTTTTCACTTGACTGTTAAAGAACTCCTCCAAGGTGCTGAACCCTGTGTGCCCAAGAGCTTCAGCACTTTGGATAACTCCAAGACTTCTGAAAGCAGTTTCCCCCATCCTCCTTGGGAATGCATGCCAGAAATCAAGCCTGTGGCCTTCTGAATGCAAAATATGATCTCTCCTGCAAAGCGTTAAAAAAGAGGGTGCATCTACTTTTGACAGTATTTCCTTTGGGAGGTGTGAAATGTGACTTATACATGCCCAAAAAGTCAAATACAGTGGGACCCTGCTATCTGCAGGTTTGATATCCCTGGATTTGAGCATCTGCAGATCGTCACTCTGCATATCTAAAATCTTGGTGGCCCATACCTAAAATGGCACTGCCACATACCTAAAATGGTGGTTCCCATACCTAAGATGGTGGCACCCATACCTAAAATGGCAGTGCCACATACCTAAAATGGTGGTGCCCAAAACTAAAATGGCAGCACTCATTGACTAATATGGGACTCAACCATCTGTGCTTTTAGCTAACCATGGGGGTTCTGGAACTGAATCCCTATGGATACAGAGGGCCCACTAGAGTCTATTTGTATTAATGACAAGATTTTCTTCCCCTTACTGAAAGGGATTCTCTGTGCCTTTGGGATGGAAGCCAGATCACTTTTACCTTCATGGAGAGCATAGGAGGAGAAAGCCTTTAAGGAGCCTCTGGATATGACAATCCTACTGCCAGTTTCTCCTGACATTCAGGGCTTCAAGAAGGATGGACTCTAGTACCAGAGCAGTTATCAGTGAAGTAATGAATCCAACTGATCTATGGCTCTGCCATTCCCTCTTGTGGCAGTGAGTTCCATAAATTCAGACTTTGGAAAGATTCAGACTTTGGAAAGACTTTGGAAAGATTACTTTGTCAGACTACAATTCCCAAAATGTATACATCACTTGGAAAGATTACTTTGTTGGACTTTAACTCCCAGATTCTGCATAAGTTCTGCATAAACTGATTATACATGGCGTTAAGCCTTTTGCCTGTTCTGAATCTCCTATGAGTCAGTTTCATTGGCCGGTCCCAAACTCTGGTTAAACACAAGTGGCTGACCTCACACACAAAGGGACTCAGCCAGGAAGCTTTGCTTTGCCTTGTAAGGGTTTGGGTGTCAGTTCTGTGGATGGTGCCCTTCACACATTTTTTGCTGCATTCAAAGAGTGGTTGACATGGATGAGTAAAAGCTCTAAGTAGGCCTGCCCTTATTAAAGCTAGTGGAGTCTGATGGTTCCAATGTCAGAAGGTCAGTGACTCAATTCAGGATTTTAGTCTGAACTTTAATGAGTCATCAGAGATGCTGAACCCATTTAGGGAGAGGAGAGTCTGGCACTTTGGATCATTCCTTTAAAATCCAGACTAAAAACCAAAATAGATTCTGAAACCTAGGACAGCTGCCGTCGACAACAAACTACTTGAATCAATCAGTGTTAATGGGTGCAAATTAGCAGCATGGTCCATCAAGCTATGGAGAGTCGACCATTACAGTCTAGGCTGCCCAGTTCAAAAAAGGCATCACAGAAACCTTGTCTGATCAATCACTGTGAAGGCAGATGGGTAGGGAACCTGTGATGCTCCAAATGACATAGGACTCCAACTCCCATCAGCCCCTGAAGCATGGCCAGTGGCTAGGATGATGGGCATCTCAGTCCAACAACTGCATCTATTTGGTTATATTTGGTTATTTGGTTATAAATATGCAGTTCTATATTAATAATGCTCATGCTGTAGCTTTAAAGCTGCTGGGTTTTTTTTATGGAAGTAGATAATGTTAGCTCACTGGCTATACCCTGGTGGGCTGTTTGATGATGAATTAAGTTGATGTTATACTGTACAGGAACCCAAATACATTCCAATATGCTTAAAAAACATTACATTATACTTGTAACCCAGCTTTATTATCATTCATCTTTCCTTGCAGGTGCCTTCATTTCCCCAAAGACCTGTCTTTTCATAGCCTTAGCCAGTGAACCTTGCTAATTTAAACAGAAATTGTGGCTGCTTCAGAAAACTTTTTCTTTATGGCACCCTCAAAGCAATAAGCGGGCAGGGGGGGAGATCCATAGGTGTGGGTTTTTTGGGTCAAATAAGGGTCTCCTCCAGCCCTCCCCACCATTCCTGGACTATTACTTTTTTATCACACTGATTGGTGAGCTCCAAATGGGTCATGCAAGGAGGGAGAAGATTAATTCCCTTCTTGCGGACAAAACCTGATCACCAGATGTAGTGAACAAGTCCCACAGATACCAGTGTTGCTTTTTCATCCTTTTTTCCCCATATCTGGGTGATGGATGCTGCTTCTCTTGCTGTGCACAATAATATCTCCTTGTGGAGATAAGAACCCAGTCTACAGTTCCAGGAATAATGAAAATAACCAGATATCCGTTAGAGACCAATTATTCTGGATAATGGGAGGCCTGAGGAAAGAGAAACTTCCTAGACAATAGGAAGGTCTTTTCCTGGAAAAGATGACCTCTCTACATCTTTTTCTTGCATGGAAGTTGAAATAATGGAAGCAATATGTGCCACCATAGCTAGAATCCTGTTGGTGGCATGATGTCTGGTTCCACCACTATATGTTCTTTCTGCAGCATTGTGGAAGGAGGTATCTGATATCTCTTTTCTCAGTGCCCTCATTTCTCATTTTCAGTGAAAAATACTGTGTCCAGTTCTGGGCACCACAATTAAAAAAGGATATTGACAAATTGGAGCATGTCCAGAGAAGGGCAACTAAAATGGTGAAAGGTCTGGAAATGATGCCTTATGAGGAGAGACTTAGGGAGCTGGGTATGTTTAGCCTGGAAAAAAGACGATTAAGAGGCGATATCATAGCCCTGTTTAAGTATTTGAAGGGATGTCACGCTGAGGATGGAGCAGGCTTGTTTTCTGCTGCTCCAGAGACTGGAACACGGAGCAATGGATGCAAGCTCCAGGAACAGAGATTCCACCTCAACATTAGGAGGAACTTTTTGACAGTCAGAGCTGTTCGGCAGTGGAACGCACTCCCTCGGAGCATGGTGGGGTCTCCTTCCTTGGAGGTCTTTAAACAGAGGCTGGATGGCCATCTGTCGGGGATGCTTTGATTGTGATTTCCTGCGTGGCAGGGGGTTGGACTGGATGGCCCTCGTGGTCTCTTCCAACTCTGCAATTCTATGATTCTATGAATGCTGCTGGCAGATGCAGTTATATCCCCCTGGCTGTCGATGACAGCCTCAATGGTGCACTCAGCTGTATGCCTATTGCCCATGAGCAACTGGGCAGGGGAGAGAAATAGCCCTATACTGGGGGTGCAACTGGAGCGGCCCTTCAAAGATGCACCCTCCCCTTGCTAATACACCCACATCAGGCACATGGAAAAGGGGTTCTCTCTCATGCCAAGTATTCACTGAGCCATGACCCATTGCACAAAGGGAACTGGAACATGCCTGCAGCCAGTGGCATAAGAGAGCTGGCCAAGAGTGAGTGAGCCATTATGTACCTGGGAAACAAACATGGAAGACAGAGTAGTCCCTGCTCTCCTGCCCACCCATCCCCACTCTCTCCAAAGACTGACATAAGTATGTTGGCAGAGACTTCTACTCTTCCAGCCTGATAATTGGATCTTGGCTGATGACCATGAACATGGCCATGAATGTGAAAATCTCTCAGATTGGAATCCTATTGGTGTTTTAAACAGGTGTAAGTTTGCCTGTGGAAACCGTTGCAAACATGTCTGCATTCAGTTCAAGGCTGTGGAAGTAGAGCTGAGGTAGACGTGCATTGCACAGGAATATTCATGTGTAATGCAAATTATACATTATGCCTGTATGTACTATATATATACGTGTGTGTGTGTGTGTATCACAATTGAGAATAACTTCGTACGACATTTACATTTAACAACATAGAGGTATAACGTAAATATTCAAACAAACTATTTAACAGACAAAAGGAAACAAAACAAAAAGAAAGCAATAAAAAAAACTAATAACAGACCATTACCTAACATAACCTGGCATACTCTTAAATGATACATGCTACATACATACATACATACACACACACATACTACTACAGACAACATAGTACTTCCCTAACAATGAGGAAACAGCTTAAATTTCTTATATAAAATAATATACTTTTCTTATTATATCATAAAGAGGAAATCTTACATGGACACAAATCATACTAGTAGACCACCACTCTATCAGTTACTGTCTACTAAGATGTACATGCACTTTTGGTGGTGCACATTTGGTGTCTTGGTTCAATGGCACAATGTTGCCATTCAACCCAAGGGTTGTGTAGCACAATCAATACAGAACTCCATATGTGTGCAACCCCAGTGTAAAGTTTATACTCCACAACCCCAGTCTAGGATCTCAGACTCAGTTTTGGTTTTGGTACATAATTTTGTGTGCATACTTTATTTCCCAGGAATGCCTTAGGATCCTGATAAATGTGTGAATTCTCAAGGTGAGGTATGCATTTTCTCACAACAATTCTCAGGTGGTGTAAAACTGTGGCTTTGCACCAGGATGATTGAATCAAACAATTTTTTCATTCTTTTTTTAAATCACAAATAGCAACCTTGTGTGTGTTGTTGTTGTTGCTGCTGCTGCTGTTGGCACATGTGTGTGTGAAGCCACTTGCAAACCCAGCTACATGAACCAGCCCTTCCATTCTATCAGCCAACTTCTGACTTACAGCGCTTGGGACCATGCAATGATTTCAGCAGCAGTCCCTCTGATATGGAGGCATTCCTTTTAGAAATTTAAAATCTGCTGCTAAGTTGCAAGAAGCAAAAGAGAAAGAACACAGGAGGAGAGCTTTACAAGGAATTGATCCCTCACTAGACTTTGACTGAAAAGGTTAAGTAGCAGAGAAAGAGCATTCTTAGAGTGGAGTATTATTCACTTCCACTCTCAAAGGCTGGCAAAGAAGCAAGAAATTGGAAGCGGGAAATGAAAGACCACAAAAGCTGGGAAAGTGGACTCCATCCTGCCCTTGACTGGGACTGGAGATGGGGGGAAGAGGGCTCGAATCCTGTGGCGTGCTCACAACATTTCTAGGCTCATGCAGTGGTGGGGAGCAAAAGCAGACAAAGGCTGGGATTCTGTTGCTGTCTTACACATGCATGCATCTCCCTAGAGAGAGGGCTGGATATTTTTGTCAATGCAGAATATCCTCATTCAGTTCAAGTTTGCAGAAGCAGGGTTGCTCAAACAATGCCTTTGTGCATGGATGTGTGTTGAGCATGGATGTACATGCACATTATCCAGGTCACAAGACTGTGCAGGCACATGAACTCATAGACTCTTAGGACATTTTCAGACACGGAAAAACAGCGTCTTGCCACGCAAGCAGCCTCCGGAACAGTATCGAGGCTGCTGCACGGCAAGGGTCCATTTTGGACTACGCCGTTTCTCTCTCGGCGTCGTCCGTGACTGTTGCGGCCAGCACTGGAGGCGGCCGTGCTATTTTTTACTCACAAAAGTTGTCCGTGAGTAAAAAATAGCATGGCTGCCTCCAGTGCTGGCCGCAACAGTCATGGACGACGCAGAGAGAGAAACGGCGTCGTCCAAAATGGACCCTTGCCGCGCAGCAGCCTCGATACTGTTCCGTAGGCTGCTTGTGCGGCAAGAAGCTGTTTTTCTGTGTCTGAAAATGTCCTTAGAGTGGGAAGGGATCTCCAGGGGGACCTGGTCCAATCCCCTGCCTTGCAGAAAGACATAACTAAGGCTCTCCTGAGCAGGGCCAGTTTAAGGAATTTGGGCCCCCCTGCAACACTTTATTTTGGGAGCCCCATATGTTTATCTCAGGTCAATGTAACCTAACCTAACGTATTCACAGTACAGGATATTCAGATTATTACGAATAATGTTTTTGCAGAAGGGTTACGACACCCCCCTCACAATAATGGGGGCCCCTGTGGCTGCAGGTACTGCAGGGCCCTTAATCCGGCCCTGCTCCTGAGAGATGGCCCTCCAACCTCTGTTTAAAGACCTCCAAAGAAATCCACCACCTCTGAGGCAGTCCATTTCACTGCAAAACAGATCTTACAACAAAGGTTTTCCTCCCTAGTGTTTAGTAGGATCTCTTCTCTTGTAACTTGAATCCACTGGTTTATGTTCCAGTCTCTGGAGGAACAGAGAGCGAGCTGGCTCCATCTCCTACATGACATCCCTTCAGATATCTTCTCTCCTTCACCCTAAACACACCTAGTTCCCTAAGCTGTTTCCTCATGAGACTTGGCTTCCAGACTAGCTGAAGCTGAATTACAAGGATGCAGGTTGTTGTTTTTTTTAAAGGTGCTGCTGATGTTGTTGTTCAGAATTGAATGCCATAAGTCTGTTTCTTTCCTTGAAACACTGACAAGGAGGTGATGGTGTATTTGGGGCAGCATTCAGTCCCTGGCTGAACAGTGGCTGGTGTTTCACTTGTCCACAATGTAGTGAATCCAGTCTGAGTTTTCATATAAACTTTAAAGGACCTGTCCAGGGTGCAGAAACTATTTGAGAGATAGAGTTAAGCACCTCAGAAAGGTCCTTTGGAAGACCTCTTTGTGCAATTGGATCATTCACACAACCCCTCCCACCTTCTTTGCACAACTCTGAAAAAAACACAACCTGAATGATTTCTAATTTAGAAGAAGACTTCGCACACACTTCATACCCCTTGCTGCCTTTCCCCAGGACTTGCCTGGAAGCTGCAACCTAGACACTTTCTGTGCAGGCTTAGCCTGGTCTTCTTTCACCTACAAAGTAAATCATTACTCCAAGCCTAAGCCTTGACATCAAACTGTGTCTGGTTGAGCTATCATTTGAGGCTAAATTACCACTCAGCATGACAGCTGGTGGCAATCCAACCTATTAACAATCACAGGAGTGGCATAAACAATTACTGCCTGTTTGGGGAGTTCAGCTGAACAGAAGCATCAAACATTCTTGCCTTGTCTCTAAAATGTTCCAAATGGTGTCAGATGTTTTCTTCCCCCACCTTACGTGAATGTTCAGCATATGTCATGCTGCAGACCTTCATCTCTTTTGCTAATTAATTAAGCCCAAATGCCAGCAAGTCCCTAGCGAAAAGGCCAGAGTTTATTCTTCATGGGAAAATAAAAATCTGTTTTCCTGTCCAAGCATTTCCCAGTGCTCTGCATAATTAATTGCATCCAGAAAGTAACTGAGCTTAATTGAATTCGAGAGTACACAGTGGAACTTTTCCTCCAAAGACTGCGGGATTCATGTTTGACACCTTTCATCTCACGTTCTGCTGTCCTGAGACAGGGACAAGATCCACGGCAGGAACCGCTTCAGAGGCAATGGGGTAATGAAGTCTCTGAAATGAGCAACCAAGGAAGGGATCTTCTCAGCAGTTATCCATTTGCGGCATAGCTCTTGCACTGAACTGTCAGAGGACAAAAAGAACAAGAGTTCAACAGAATAAGCTGATAGATAACTCTCAGATGTATGGGGCAGAGGTGTCAGGAAGGTTCACTGCTAATGGGGTAAGTTGTCTGAATTATTAAGACTATTAACTGGAGATGCCATTGACAGCTAAAGTGATGTAGGCTCCCATAGGACTAAACCTATGATCCTTTGAATGAAGAAACAAAGTCCTCAACCTTCCAAATGAAGTGAAATGAAGAGCCAAGAAATGTTATAAAACTGCTGTCTCTTGTTAATAACTTCTGCCCTACCAAGAGGCCTACATAACCATCTAGGCATTAAGAGGAATGCACATTCCCTGAAATATACCATTTTTTTTCATTCCACAATAGGGTTTCCTCAGCATTCAGACTTGTAAATGAAGCCTGGGATTCCATCCCAGTGACCAATTTACAGAGCAAAGCATGCAAAAGCTAAAATACAGAGGTGAGGAAAAGCATGTGATATGGTAGCTATCTTTCACCACTTGAGGGAGCACCTCTTCTAAATACATGCTTAAACTTATTCTGGATTGCAAGTTAATTTGTGATTTTAGGCTGACGGTGACAATCAGAGATGGCCCTACCACCATGTGGAAGAAGACAATCATCTCAGGTTGTGGATTCTTGAGGGATAGCCTCCCAACTGTTATGACTGTACTCCCACAAATCTTTCCCTCTGCCACACAACTTGTCCTGGAAACCCTCATTAGTTTGATGCCTAAGGCTTATAGTGGAGGCCAACTCTCTCACTACTAGGGGCTGTTTACACGATGAAAATGTCCTGGGAAGAATTCGTGTTGATCCCTGGCAGTTTACACGTACATCGGGTCGGGTACGTGATTTTCGGAAGGGGGCCACCTTTTATCCCTCAACCTGCGGGACTTCCAGTCCCGCAGGTTGTGCCGGTTTTTAAAAAAGTCACTGGAGGATTCGGAAAATCGGAAATGTAAACAGCCTGGGACAAAAAGTCTCGGTACTGGGATGACCAGAAATGGTGACTGGGGGCGGGCTTAGAGCTCAGGGACCAGAAAAGGAGGGGTCAGTCACCCGTTCAACAGATCCAGCCTCACCAGCCGAAAACAAAGGCATCCCTTCCAGCTGCACGAAGGTTGATGTGTGTATGTGTGCGCGCGTGTGTGCTCAATCACCTTTTTAAATGGATTTCTACACTGCAAACCCTTCAGCTTTACCTTTTCCTCAACAGCATGTTACAGAGAGATAGTCGCCCATTCATCCCCTGCCTTGGTCACCTGTCTGGCACATTAAAATATTCAAGCCTCTGAGCGAATTAGCACCCTTTAATTCCCCCTCTCTGTGTTTGTCTTTCAAAACGCCTGCCTATAGACGCTTGAATTCTCTGCAGCGTGCTGTTAGGGTTAATATTTTGAACTAAGATGCAACTGACAAACCCTGAAATGGGGACCAGATGCCATCTTTTCCTCCACTTTGGACAGCAATACATCTTGGGGTAATCCTGATAACAATGACCATCAAGAAAGGACTTCACTATGTTTCCACATCTTGCTCTGCATCCTAAATGCAAAATATGGAGCCGAGGAAAAGTATGTGCTGTTGCAGAGCTTTTTCTCTGGCTTATTGTAGAACCTTCTGTTTGGTCCATAACCATCTTCCTGATACAGACTTTGGCGATTCCAAGTTGAAGGTAGCCTTTGGGCTATTCTGTTGGCCTTCCTTCCCATCGAAGAAACTTGCTGCCTTTCCATCTCATCAGAGAGTTGTTACGGAAACAAAGCCGTGTTCCAATATATTTCTTCTTGGGAGAACTGCAGAGTAAGCAAAACGTTTAATTTTAATTAACACACTGAAAGGGATGGAAGCACCCAAAGCATTTTAATATGCTTTGTGTTCCAATCCATTATCACCCTTGGATGAAAATCAACAACGTTCTCACAACAAGCAGCTCAGAGTTTCTAATCAGTTTTCCACTGTTGTATCAGGCTATGGCTTTCTTTCTTTCTTTCTTTCTTTCTTTCTTTCTTTCTTT
Source organism: Gambelia wislizenii (assembly GCA_030847615.1). NCBI lineage: Eukaryota > Metazoa > Chordata > Lepidosauria > Squamata > Crotaphytidae > Gambelia > Gambelia wislizenii. The sequence continues at coordinate 42,139,672 of JAUMIR010000007.1, forward strand.
CTTTCTTTCTTTCTTTTTGTCTGAAGTTGCCTAGTTAACCATGTAGCTAAAGGGAACTATTATTATACCCTAGTTATTATTCATGATGCCCAGAGAGCAGTGCAGTTAAAAAATAATAATCAAGAAACTTCTTTCCAAACAAGGACACCTCCGGCCGCTGTGACTAACAGTGTCGGAAACTCTTCCTAGCTACAGTTCCTTCTGCTATGGAACCACCTGGTGAGCAATATGATCATAGTGACAAATGATAGATGGAGAAAGAGACATGAGCCTGTGTCTTATTTATTTAGGCAGGCATTTGGAACATGAATTTTAATTGGTGTGCGCCTTTTAATGTTGTATTTTCATCGATCTTAAGTTTTTAATTCATGTGTTTTAAACTATATTTTAATAATGGTAATTTAATGTAATTCTTTTTGAACTTTCGTAACTTGTGATGTTTTCATTGTATTTTTAAATTATTGTAAGCCACCTTGAATCCCATCTTGGGAGAAAGGTGGAATATAAATCCAATAAATAAATAAATAAATAAAGTTCTGTGCCAGCCTTGCTGTTGTTCTAGGACTCCCCAAAACACTGACACACACGTTCCTGCTACAGTACAAGATAAGCTTTGTTGGTGGTAAATGATGCAGCAAGTGATATACAGTAGAGAAGCAATCCAGCCCTTTCACTGATGGAGTCCAAAACCCTTTCATAGCCAATGGTAGAACTGAGCATAGAACAACTGATTCTACTCAGACTGTTCCTGGCCAGTAATGCAATTCTCAGTGGTTTCCTAAATGGGAAGTCCTTGGGCTGGGGTTTATTCCCACCTCTCAGCAAGGCCAATGAAAGCTGGACTCCCAAGGATTATATAGTGCAGGAGGAAAGAAAGTCAAACTGTGCAAGTGTGAGCCATCTCTTCCCCCACCATAGCTATGAGAACTATGCAGCCAGGTTGCTAAAAGATAGCATTCATTCCTTCCACCCATTCCCAGCCTTTATGTGTTTTCCCAGTCTCAAACAGCCATGGTAATGCAAAAAAATATCAAACAAAGTCACTAACACAAATTAACCCTTACTTTGCCACAAGAGAGTTGTTAATGTTTGGCTGTGATGCCAACAAGAAGCCCAACTCACTACACTAAGGATTTAGGAACCCCTAGTCTTTGAGATGAAATGTTATTTTGAATGAAACAAATTAGAATACCATCAGATAGATAGATAGATAGATAGATAGATAGGCAGACAGAAAGAGATAGAGATAGCTACAGATATAGATAAATTATGCCAACTAGATGTTCAAATGTCAATTTGAAAAGTTTACTGGGAAGTAGCATGGGGGAAAAAAGCCCCCAGGGTTCACAAATCTTTGGAGATGATTAGGTTCTTGTCTTAAAAAGACACATGATGTCCACCAGAGTTTACCTTGCAAAGACAGAAGAGCATTAATCTGAAATCTCACATCCTATATATCTCTACAGCAGCTTCCCTTATCGAGGGGCCCTCTAGATGTTTTAGATTACAACCAGAATCCCACAGCAAAATATTTTTATTTTTTAGGGTGGGTTGGAGAAAATTTTTATTTTTTAGGGTGGGTCTTCTCTGGAAATTGCACTTCCAAACAGTGGCCCAGTTCTTTGAGAGGAAAGGCAAAAACATCCATCATTCCAGTTATTAGTCTTTCCTCTTCCTCTCAGGAAAAAAAAAAAAAATTCTCCCTGGAGGAAAAACTGACAGTGAAGAAGATAAATTCTGAACACAACATAATTTGTTACTGTATGTAATGATGGCTTTTGCTGCTTTCATAAAACAGCTTTTTTTATATTGCAGGTTTTGGAGAGCGGAGAGCAGAAAAGCTAGACAGTTCTTGTTATTTTGTTCAATTATCTGTTAAGGGCAATCAATTTATGCAAAAAAGGGACCTCATTTTTAGAAAAAAAATCTTGCAATGAATAATGATATGTGGGAGGTTTGGCACTGAGCTCCAGGGAGGGAATTCTATGTGCTATTTATTAAAACTTGATTAAATCTGGGTTTGGATTAGAACTTGCCAATTAGATATGCATTGATGAGCAAATCAGACTGAAAGTGGGACCCACCCAGAGTTAGGGAAGCACTGGTGTGGATAGATATTGCTTTAGGTTTTCTGTGGGTTTTTTCCAGGCTGTGAGGCCATGTTCTGGAAGAGTTTATTCCTGACATTTTGCCTGCATCTGTGGTTGGCATCTTCAGAGAATGTGGGGTTTATATACTGTGAGCCCCTGTTGGAGAGATATTGCTTTCTTTCTTCCTACTGTGCCCCCCCTGTTTGTTTCAACCAGCAATGGCTGGTGACTCCCACGCCCATGGGAACATGTAGTTCTACTGCAGGTCTGATTTGCCAGTGAGCTGTGTCACCCTTCCCCCTGATAGTGTCACCTGGTGTGGCTCAACCGCACCCACCTAATGCCACCACTGCCAACAAATAGCTCAAGTACGGTAGTCTTCTTTAATAGTGCCACTCTATTCTGCTTTAGTCAGACCTCACCTAGAATCCTGGGTCCAGTTCTGGGTACCACAATTCCAGAAGGATATGGACAAACTGGAATGTGTCCAGAGGAGGGTGACCAAAAGGGTGGGAGGTCTGGAAGCCACTATGCCCTATGAGGAGCGGCCTAGGGAGTTTGGTATGTTTAGCCTGGGGAAGAGAAGGTTGAGAGGGGACATGATAGCCATGTTTAAATATTTGAAGGGAGGTCATACTGAGGATGGAACAAGCTTGTTTTCTGCTGCTCCAGAGACTAGGACACGGAACAATGGGTTCAAACTACAGGAAAAGAGATTCCACCTAAACATTAGGAATAAAGTCTTGACAGTAAGAGCTGTTCAGCAGTGGAATGAGCTGCTGCCTGGGTGTGTGTTGGAGGTTTTGAACCTTAGATTTTCCTTGGTTTGTTTCCGGGCTGTGAGGCCGTGTTCTGGACTAGTTTCTTTCTGATGTTTCCCCTGCATCTGTGGTGCTCTGAGGATGCCAGCCACAGATGCAGGTGAAACATTAGAAAAAAACTATTCCAGAATACGGCCTCACAGCCCGGAAAAAACCCAAGGAAAATCTATGGATGCTGGCCGTGAAAGCCTTCAACTTCACTTTTTGAACCTTCTTTGGAGGTTTTTAAAAAGAGGCTGGATGACCATCTGTAGGTAATGCTTTGATTGTGTATTCCTGCATGGCAGGGGGCTGGACTTGTGAGCTCTTCCAGCTCTATGATTCTATGATTTACTCACTATTCCCTCCTTTGCATGGCCATCCTGCATTTCACAGTGAAGGTCAGGAAGACACTGATCAACTTCTCATAGACCACTTTGTGCAGGCAAGCACAGTCTAGCTTTTAGCATCCAATCCCCATTGCAATCCACTTCTCACCTGCCTGCTTGCCTCCCTTAAAGGTATGCCAAAGAGGCCCTGTCAGCATCCTTAACCACAGCCAATAGCTGAGCTTAATTAGGCCACCAGGGCCCAAGGACTGGCTCCCTGCCATGTCCTAGAGCCATAGAAGGCAGGAACCATTGGCTTCAACAAGCCTCCCTCAAGTATCGCAGTACCTCAGGGTCCCCACCGTTGCCCTGCCTTCTCTTTCCCACTGGCAATCCTGCCAGTTGAGTGACCCAATTAGAGAGAGAAGAAAGCAAGCCAAGGGTGTCCCATTGTAACCCAAAGCTAATCAGCAAAGCAGAAAATGCTACCATTTCTATCCTTGCCAACTTTGGAATGGAGCTAACATTTCACAGATGGCTCACTAACCCTGTTCAGTGCTGAACCAGAATGTCCAAAGTTAATTTTTTTCCTTTCTTTTTATTTTATTTTTGTTATGTTTATTTTATTAACAACATGACATAGTGGCATAATGTTACCATGTTTAAAAAAAACAGAACAAACAAAAACCTCACCAGGCATTGCATGTTCCAAAAGTAAGATTTTCAATGTTTATATGAAATCTTTGATTCGTTGGTTCACAGCATGAGAAAAGAACAATACAGTTATAATGCTTTCATCAGCGCTGTATACACACAATCCTAGATATACATTGGACTGACTATGTGATGAATGTTGCTGTCTTTGAGCAAGCAGGGATCCCCAGCATTGAGGCCGTGATATTGAGAACACAGCTGCGCTGGGCAGGGCACGTTTCTAGGATGGAGGACCATTGCCTCCCCAAAATAGTACTCTATGGTGAACTTGCCACGGGTCAGCGTAAGAGAGGTGCTCCAAAAAAGTGATACAAAGACTCCCTGAAACAACATCTCAGGCTCGGCCAAATTGATCACCAACAATGGTCCGCCCTGGCCTCACATCAGGAGGCATGGAGACGCACTATCCACAATGCTGCAGCCTTATTTAAGAACTCACGCCGAACAAGTCTTGAAGAGAAACGACAACGCAGAAAGAATCACAACCCGGAAACATCACCCAAGGAGACCTTCTGCTGTGCTTTCTGCAACTGGACTCATTTATCTCGGATTGGCCTTTTTAGTCATCAGCGCGCTTGCAGAAAGCGCAGGATGAGTCCTTCCTGAAACTTCGTTTGCAAAGAAAAGCCAGAAGCATTTCTCCATAGGATCAGGTGTGACCATGGAGGGGGTGAAAACTCCCCACTGTCAATAATGAAATTAATAAAATGAAACCACGTTGAAAAGAAGCTTAGTTCCAACTGGTCATCTCTATCATCTTGTACAGTAGATATGGGTTATTTTCCCATTTGTTTTATTGGAGGCTTCAATGGAGAGGAGGTCCAGTTTTTTCCACTACTGAGATATGACCCCACCCCTCTGGCTTTTCTTTGCAAATGAAGATTTAGGGAGGACTCATCCCGTGCTTTCTGCAAGCATGCTGATGACTAAAAAGGCCAATCTGAGATAAACATGTCCAGTTGCAGAAAGCACAGCAGAAGGTCTCCTTGACCAATCTTGCAGCAAAGCAGAAGTGTTTTGCTCCTGTCACTTGTTATAGGCCAGCATCCTGTTGGTGACATAAGTTGTGATATGCATATAGAGTGACTTTTGGCAGAGCATGTGGAATGGACGTATCCAGTTGATGGTGGCAGGACTGGAGTTCCACCTGCGGAACCATTGCAGATATGCCAAAATGCCCCTAGAGTAGCATATCAATCTGTACTACACTTTGCACATTGTGCAATGAGGTGACAACTGCGCACATTCATTTTGTTTCATACTTTGTGCTACAGTAGTAGCACTATCACCAACAGGGTGCCCGTCATCATTTCCACCTACAATGGGACCAGACTGTTTGATTAGGTCTGCTACCAACTCTCCGGATGCCAGCAGCTGTATCCCCTGAGCCATGCCCTCTTTTAAGACAGCTAAATAGCAATAAAGAGAGCAGAGTCAGCTTGGCCATAGAGCAAGGCTGGCAACCACCTGCTGGTAGGTTTCAATCATATCCCCCCTCCCCCAAAAAAACCTCGCTATTAATATTCACTGCTGAGAATGCAAAAATGCATGAAGTCCATCAAGTGCTCTTATCAAGAAGGGGAAATGTGATGTGAAAGAAGTGACCATGCAACTTATATATACATGTCCAAACTCCAGCAATGCTCATTTGACTCTCAGGCAGCAGAACATCTGGGGTGGAATCCTGACTGGTTCAGCTTCTTGTTCTGGTGTTGAGCAGAGCAATCCTAAAAGCAGGGCATTGGAAGGAACAGGTTACAAGTAACATTTTTACTATGGTAGTAACAAGTTATTTTTTCTTGGTAACATGGGTGTAACAAAAGGTATATCTTTACTGTTTCATCTTTTTGTACCATTTTAATTGCCATGTCTCCATCCTATGGAGTCCTGAGATTTGTAGTTTGGTGAAAGACTAATAATTCTCTGCTAGAGAGCTCCAGTGTCTGTCTAGAGAAAAGTCTAACTACCTAATGCTTTGATTGGGTATTCCTGCAGGGCAGGGGGTGGACTAGTTGGCCCTTGTGGTCTCTTCCAACTCTATGAGTCTATGATACCTCATTAAGCTATAAATCCCAAGATTCTTAGGATAGAACCATGGCAGTTGAAAGTGGGATGAAACTGGTGCATCTGTGTACTGCAGATAGGCTCACAGTTACATTACAAAAGTAATGTTGTGGGTAGGAATGAAGTTACAATGGGATCCCCCATTGTACAACAGGACATCTTGTGCAGTTGTGCAGTGTTGCAATTTTCTAACATAATTGCATATTTTGTCAGCAACATAGCTCCATGCTTTGCAGATCATGATACAGGAATTTGGCCAATGTTCCTGGTCTAGACTAATAATAAGATTTAGGCTTTGATGAGGAGCATGTGGGGCGATGGAGTAAATCTTACTAAACTAAGGGCTTATCTACACAGGCTATTTATTTATTTATTTATTTATTTATTTATTTATGGTATTTATACCCTGCTCTTCAGCCACAAAGGCTCTCAGAATGGCCTACAAATTATTAAGCGATAGCACTTTACACATTTACACTGCATTAAGCAGTTTCCAACGTGTGTTAGCTAATTGCCCCCACAAGCTGGGTACTCATTTTACCGACCTATGAAAGGATGAAACGCTGAGTCAACCTTGGAGCCTTCTGGGATCGAACTTACAATGTGGTGACTTGCAGTACTGGCATTTAGCCACTGCATCAGATATGGGGCTGGAACGAAGGCAAGCCAGGATAAGGCCCTTTAAGGTCCCATTGTAGAATAATACTTGGTTTACCCCATTACTGCTGAGATGGAACTGATTGGGCATGCATGTCCATGGGAACCCGACCTAGCACACCATCCCTCGCTGCTGCCACCAGGTCCCAGGCTGTTCTAGAAGCCAGGCAGGGTCCCTTAGCGTGTGACCAAGGCCTACAGTCACATGTTGTGGCTCCCCTTCCTGGCTTCCACATCAGCAGAGAAAATGGCGGCTGCAGCTGCAGTGATGAGCCGGCATTCTGTTGGGACTCTAGCCCATTTTGTGAAGGTAATGGGGGCAGAATGGGGCAGAGCCAGGCTATGCCAGTGGAGAGCCTGCGTATCCTGGTTGGTGTAGATAAGCCCTTACTGGGATGTACTTCCAAGTAGGTTTGCTGTGCATAGTTTCTTGCTCCTGCATTGACTGCCCTAAGTGGATATTACACACTATAAGGCATGCAAACTAAGATAAATGTTAGGAGGCAATCCACTGCTGTTATCTGAATTTTACATTCTTCTACAAAACTAATTATTCTGACTCTGCTTTCAGGTGGAAACTTTGTTTGAGCAGGAGCCAACAACCATTCCTTTCTCCTGAGCACACCAAGGAAGTGAGTTCCTTTTGTGTAAATAGATGGGCAAATGTGGATAATCATCTGCTTTATCCTGCCTAATAAATCCCTACCTTGAGCGCAACTCAATGCACGTCTTTCTGCCATTGTTATTAGGGAATGAACCTGCTACCGCCATGGGGGAGGGATGGCTTGTCCTTTCAATGGCGCAATCCAAGAGTTGATAAAAAGCTTTGAGCAAGTATAGTATACCCCCCCCCCCGTATCTGGGGTGGCAGGAATATGTTCCTGGACTTACTGTGGATACTAGAAACCATGTATAATACAGAAATCTTATTAAAATGAATGACTTACATGTGTCCAAAAATGTAATCTCGCTAGGTATATTCTTGGCCCTCCAGCATGATCCTATGGTATGCTTCCGCTGACCATCGAGTCATGCTGGGGCACGTAGAAGATGCCTATAGGGAAGACCTCCTAGACATTTTCTAGGTCCTCCAGCACCACGCTATGGTCAGCTTTGGGTGGAAGCATACCATAGAATTGTGATGGAGGATATAGAAGATGCCTAGAGAGACCATATTTTTTTGGTCATGGGTAAGTGAATTTGTGGGTACTGGCCCTGTGGATATGGGGGTCGTACTGTGTTTGCCATCTTAACTTAATGACCAGTTAAGAGGGTTGTTGCTGCCTCTGCAAAGCATGCTTGTGTGGGCACAGCCATTCTTCAGTGGCATCCTGTGCTCTGTTCAACAGGATGATCAGGTGCACTTGGGTTTTGAGAAAGTGGCAGCTGATGGCTTCCATATTGGTTGGGGTGCTGGCACCACTCCAGGTTTCAGTCCAAACTTTAAAGGGGTTCAAACTTAGCTTACCTCAAATAGATTCTGGATAGGTGTTTTAAAGTCCTTTGTAGCCCTCCAGAGGGCTAAAAATATGGGGGAAAGGTTAGCATTTGGCATTTTGGATAATCAACTTTGGAGTTCAGACTAAAATCCAGAGTGGATTCACTGCTCCAGAGGTGTGGATTCACACTCCTTTGACAGCAGTGTTGGAGAAGGGATTTTAGAAATGCAATTTTTCTTATGTTCTCATATATTCCCCACTTCTACACAGCTTTAATGGTAAAGGCTGACTTTCTAGGGCTTAAAAAGTAAGCATTTCAAGTTCTAGTTGTAAGGCTCCCAAAGTAGTTAGTTACCATTATAGTTATATATTTTTTATCTTTTTATTTTCAGTTTTCTCAAATCTGTTTTTTTTTAAAACTTCTTAGTTGCTTTAGGGCTGGTCTAGACAAGGGAATAAAATGTGAATTGGTGCGCAGAAATGCCAATTCCAGCAGTTGTCATCTGTCTCAATGTTTTTTGGCATGATCACTAGTGTGCAAAGCTCTCCATGTTCCCTGTTCACATGGAGGCATGCCAGTGAATCAAGATGGTGGCTGTGCGTGAATTACTTGTGGTTCTGTACTCCCCAACTTGCTCCCACCAAACATTTTTTTTTAACTAACTCCAAGGTATGGAAGAGTGAGCTTCTGCTTAAATTATAAAAAAAGGAAAGAAAGCCTGTTTCATTGCCCCAGTGCAGGATCGCTATGGCGACAATCCAACATGGAGGTTCCACGATCTGCTGTCTACCAAGTTCCTCACCCTGCACACGTCCGACCAATCAGATGTCCTCTTCAGCAATGTGATGCAATGCAATGCAATTAGCTAACACACATTGGAAACTGTTTAATGCAGTGTAGATGTGTAAAGTGCTATTGCTTAAAACAATTTGGAAGCCGCTCTGATAGCCTTGTGGCTGAAGAGCAGGGTATAAATAACTAAATAAATAAAATAAATAAATAATGCAATTCAGTTGGCCTAATAGGTGAGGGTGCTTATTTCCATCTGGGTTTTTTTAAAACTCAGGAAAAGTCCTGGAGGCATCTGCTGCGGACTTTCCCCAACTTTTGCTCCCCCTCCCTCCGAAAAGGACGGAACACTGTTTTCACTGTTTGGACTAACCCTTAGATTTGAATGTTCTAAGCCAGTGGTTCTTAACCTGGGGTCTGGGGACCCCAGGGGTCCACAATATCCTCACCAGGGCCCATGAAGGCTTGGAGGCTGCTTGGCCCAACTCCTCCCAGCATGGAGTGGCCACATGACAGGAGCCAAGGCAAAGGCTGGCTCGCTTGGCCTGCACAATGCCATTCAATCCACTCCGACACAAACTTGTAGGAAGAAGCAGGAGAAGAGTCTTCCTTCCCTCTCCAGTGCTACTGAGGAAAAGTTTAATGGATGGTGTATTATTATTATTATTATTATTATTATATGCACAATCCTAAATATACACTGGACTGACTATGTGACAAATGTTGCTGTCCTTGAGCAAGCAGGGATCACCAGCATGGAGGCCATGATATTGAGAACACAGCTGCGTTGGGCAGGGCACATTTCTAGGATGGAGGACCATCGCCTCCCAAAAATACTACCCTACGGTGAACTTGCCATGGGTCAGCGTAAGAGGGGCGCTCCAAAAAAGCGATACAAAGACTCCCTGAAACAACATCTCAGGCTCGGCCAAATTGATCACCAACAATGGTCCACCCTGGCCTCACATCGGGAGGCATGGAGACGCACTATCCACAATGCTGCAGCCTTATTTGAGAACTCACGCCGAACAAGTCTTGAAGAGAAATGACAACGCAGAAAGAATCCCAACCCAGAAACATCACCCAAGGAGACCTTCTGCGGTGCTTTCTGCAACCGGACTTGTTTATCTCGGATTGGCCTTTTTAGTCATCAGCGTGCTTGCAGAAAGCGCAGGATGAGTCCTTTCTGAATCTTTGTTTGTGAAGAAAAGCCAGAGAGAGTAGTAGTTAGGGTTTTAAATCTTGAGTTAAGTCTTGGGGGTCCATGGCAACAAATGATATTTAAAGGGGGACCCTGGAAAATAAAAGGGTAAGAGCCACTCTTCTAAGCCACTAAGCTGTGGTACAAAACAGTCTCAGCTTATCAACTTCATCACTGCCTCGATACCCACAGACAAACAGAAGGCATCAGCACAAGCCAGCACTTGAACCATGCAATGTTCCCCCGCCACCATTTAGTGAAGGCATTTTCCTGTCGCATTTAAAATTCTACATGTAAACTGCAAAAGGAGTGAAGATACAGTACCTTTTTCGTGGTGCAGTCATGACACGATGACGTTTCTAATGGTGTTTGGGAAATGAATTAATTCTGATTAATTCATTATTTGCAATGAGTTTCTTCCAAGCTCTACATTTGACACTTTGTAAGCTAGTGTAAGTCCCTTGCTGGAAGAAATACAGGGAAATAAATAAATACACAAATAAGTACACTTTGGAGGCAGGGGTGGGGAATGTTATTTTTTGCTGTCACAACTGGAGAAAAAACACAGCACACAACCTTGCCTGGGGCTATTTTCCCCCCTTTCCTTGTCTTTCTCCCTGATGTTAGGGTTTTTAAAAAGAACAGCTTTGTGAAATTCAAGGCCTGTTAACTCTGTTTGCTCATCATTCTTTGCTAATGCTGCGTCAACATGCATGAGAAATGCTGTATTTGTGTGTACTATACGCATCTATTCAGAGGTGTAGGAATATTTGGTGTTTACACTGAGCCAGTGTGGTGTAGTGGTTTGAGAGTTGATTCAATGATAAAATGGGCTAATGACTTTGGCTATCATTTAAATAGGAAAGCCTGGGGAAATGCTCAAAGACTAATAAATATGACTTTGGCTGTCATTCAAATCTGGAAGCCTGGGAAAATGCTCATATAAAGACCAATAAATTCACTGGTAGTCAAAATCTAAAAGAAAACTACTTGAAAATGGCCCATAGATGGTATTACACACCCTCAAGAATGAGTAAAATAACAAAAGCAGAATCCAACAAATGTTGGAAATGCCAAAATGCCATAGGTTCATTATACTATATGTGGTGGAGCTGTGATTTTACCAAAAAATTCTGGGGGGAAATCCACATGACCATCAAGAAGATCCTCCAGATTCACTTTCCCACAAAACCAGATCTCTACCTTCTCAACATGACTAGTATACGACAAAGAAAGGATGAAAATCAACACTGGAGATTTTTGCTTGATATGACTACTGCGGCAAGACTGATAATAGCTCAAAAATGCAAAACTAAAGAAATTCCCACAATCAATGAATGGCTGGTGAAATTAATAGATATGATTGGGATGGGTAACTTCGCATTTAGAATATGTGCCAAATCTTCAAATTAATTTTAAAAAGACTGGTTGCCAGTGATTAAATATTGGAAAGAGAAATGGGAAGTTGATGACATTGCTTTTTAAATCTTTTGTAGATTCAAACTCATATAATTGAGACAGTGAATGTTTATGATTGAAACTAAAATGCAATGCGTTTGTTTATTTGTTTAATACCCCACATTTCTTCCAGCGATGGAAAGTGGAAGCTGAGCTGAAGCTGCAAAGATAGCCGGGGAAGTGCAGCTGAAACTGAAAGAGAAGCCAAGAAGAGAGAGGCAGAGCAGAAAGGCAAGTACTGCATCTGCACTGCAGAAATAATCCAGTTTGACACTGCTTTAACTGCTGTGGCTAATGCTATGGAATCCTGGGGTGTGTAGTTTGTTGTGGCACTAGAGCTCTCTGACAGAAAAGGCTAAACATCTCACAAAACTACAGATCCCAGAATTCGATAGCATTGAGCCATGGCAGTTAAAGTGGTATCAAACTGAATTATTTCTGCAGTGCAGATGCAGCCAAGGAGACCAAGAAGAAAGAACCCTAGAAAGGCATCAGAAGCAGAGAAATAGCCACCGCATGAGGCTTGACCTGGGAGAGAACAGTTGAGGGAGAAAAGCTGGTGAGTCGGCCTCTGCAAAGTCCTCGGCTTGCCTGAAATCTGAGAAGAAGAGAACAGGAAAAGTGTAAGACCTGCATTTCTTAGGGACGGTGATTAGAGAAGCTTAAAGGAATCGATTTATTCTTTATTTGATTTTCTATTGCTCTTCTGGGACATACTGTAAACTGAAACAAACTTTTTTTTTTAATTAAAACCATTTTAGGATCTAATTGTGAGCTCAAGCGAAAGAAAAGTGGGGTGGGTTTTGTTTGCTGTTGTTGTTTTTATAGTAGAGTAGTAAACCTTTTCCAAAATGTATTATTGCTGTGGCTTGCAGTTCCTGGCTGCCCACCCCATGCCCACCCTCCCCAAAAGGGGATTCACTTGTGGAATTAAGTTTGGGGCTGCATTGGTGGAAACAACCTGACAAATAAAAGCATCTTCCTAATGGCAGCAGAAGACTTCTTGGGGGAGGGAGTCAAAGTTTTCTTGCAAAGGACTGCAGCTGTTTTTTGGGGGGCCATTCTCAATCCCCTTCACAAGACAAGGCTTGGCCAATCCTTGACACTAGCAACCACCATTGGGGTTTGCAGTTTCATGGATGTTTCCTTCCCAAAACTTGGGAACAAAGAGACTGGAAGAAGGGGGAAGTGACCTTAGCATGTAAGACAGAAGCAAAGGCTTTGAGTCCATAGACCAAAGAAAGATACAGACCAGTGAAACAAAGAGCAGGCATCATCTAGATGCTGCTGTCTTGTGAATCACTTCATACAAGTAGCGATGTCTCTTTGCTTCCAAAAAGAAATTAAATGGGTCTTGCTGCCAGGTAAGTGTGAATGCTCAAGCCTGTAGCTTTCCAGCAGTAATTTGGGGCTTGTCTACTCTAGCCACTTAATCTGGGGCCAGTCCAGAGCATTATGGTCTGGACTGGCCCCAGATTGACCACAATGGCAGCCACACACACCAGGCTGAATCCGGTGTGACGGCACATTGTTGTCCATACAGGCCAGCTGGGCTGACACCGCATCAGGCCCACTGGGGCACCCCCTGTTTTCGGAGCCACCACCAACAATTTCACTGGCCAAATAGCTCCGTGCAAGAGCCTGGCCAGTGGTGTTGCTTCTGCTCAGAGCAGAATGGGGCACCCAGACACGTGATCAATACGGAGAGGGGAGCTTTGAGTCATATAGGACTTTATAGGTCATAAGTAGCATGTTAAATTCTGCCCAGAAGCAGAGTAGTAGCCAGCTGAGCTGTTGCAACAAGGCAGTTGTAGGCTTCTTATAACCATCCCCCGTCAGCAGTCTAGCCTCAACATTTTGGACCTGTGGAAGTTTCCGAACAGTTTCCAAAGGCAGCCCACTGTACAGCCTCAGAGACCGGTTGAAAAGTTGGCAAACGTGGCCTCCCTCTTTCTCACCCACATGGACCTCACCAGCTGATGCTCGATGACTCATTTGTTCACACACACACACACACATGATTCATTATTGTTCCATGTAATAGCCACAGACCGGAAGGCTTCCTTGCTAGTCCTTTCATGGGAGCACCTGGAGGCCAGCAGTTGAAATGAGGACCTTTCTTACTCACCTTTGCTAAGTCAGCTGAAGCTCCAAACAATATTTTGTTCCAGTGAGGATGCTAAATGATTCAAGGAAAGAGAAGAACAGCTGCTGGAAGAAGAGCTAATACAGAATCTTTAATATACCAGTGGAAAAAATAGTCCTTTGGGAGGGGAAACAAAGCCTTGCAATGGTAGCCCATTGCAAGTACAAGGGCCCTTAGTATCCACTGGTGTTTGGTTCCAGGACCCCCCGTGGATACCAAAATCCATGGATGCTCAAGTTCCATTATATTCAATGGCATAGTAAAATGTTGTCCCTTATATAAAGTGGTGAACAGTAAGGTTTCCTTTTTGGATTTTTTTTTTGGGGGGGATATTCTCAAGCCATGGATGGTTGAATCGGTGGATGCAGAATCCATGGATACAGGGGCTGACTGTAGTCTAATTTACCGTAAATGTGTAGTAGCAGTTCAACTACCTGGGAAGCATCATCTCCTCAGATGCCAAGATTGACAAAGAGATCGATCACAGATTAGCAAAGGCACAAAGCACATTTGGAAGACTTTACAAAAGAGCCTGGAGTAATAAACACCTGAGGCGAAGCACAAAAATCAGTGTGTATAGAGCCATTGTACTGTCTATTCTCCTTCATGGGTCTGAAACATGGGTCACATATCGCCAACACTTACGACACCTCAAACTCTTTCATCAGTGCTGTATATGCACAATCCTAAATATACCCTGGACTGACTATATGATGAACGTTGCTGTCCTTGAGCAAGCAGGGATCACCAGCATTGAGGCCATGATATTGAGAACACAGCTGCACTGGGCAGGGCACGTTTCTAGGATGGAGGACCATCGCCTCCCAAAAATAGTACTCTATGGTGAACTCGCCACAGGTCAGCGTAAGTGGGGCGCTCCAAAAAAGCGATACAAAGACTCCCTGAAACAATATCTCAGGCTCGGCCAAATTGATCACCAACAATGGTCCACCCTGGCCTCACATCGGGAGGCATGGAGACACACTGTCCACAATGCTGCAGCCTTATTTGAGAACTCACGACGAAGAAGTCTTGAAGAGAAATGACAACGCAGAAAGAATCACAACCCGGAAACATCACCCAAGGAGACCTTCTGCTGTGCTTCCTGCAACCGGACTTGTTTATCTCGGATTGGCCTTTTTAGTCATCAGCGCGCTTGCAGAAAGCGCGGGATGAGTCCTTCCTGAATCTTCGTTTGCGAAGAAAAGCCAGAGAGAGAGTGTAGTAGCAGTGTGTTCACCTATCACCTTGAACCCCGCTGTGGAGTGTGAGCTCACAGAGTGTTCATAGGCCAACATTATATCTCAGGGTTGTGTAGCATTAATCTCCCCATGTGGAGAGTGAAGGAGTGCTGGATTTGGCTCAGAGTCTGAGGTTCTCCACATGGAGCACATGGGCAAAACTGATCTTATTTTCTATTTCTCTCACACACTTCAGAAACGAATCTTTTTGCTTACATGCTCTTAGATTCCCCCCCCCAAGTAATTATGTTTTAAATGATGTCACTTTTTACGCTACCAAGTGGATGACATGCATTATAGAAGGTATTGCAGATAGGTCTGATTCGCCAGCTTTGTGACCTAGTGAAGAGGAACTTTCAGTCATGGTCAAAAACACATCTGGCAAATTGAGATGCGGATTTACCACAGGGCTCCTGTTGGCTCCGTTACGAAGGTTACTAATGTTTGTCTGCAAAACACCTAGCAACATCTTGCTCAAAAATAAATAGATTTAAATATTTTAGGGGGTATGCTGGGTTTCCTTATGACTACTATGCATACCGTATGTGGAAGTGAGATGCTTGGAATATTTTTGCATAGTGCTGATAAAATCCTGAGGGGTGATTATGTTAATACTGTTTGAATACATTTCTGTAAGCTTCTAATATGAAAAATAAATGCCAAGGCAAAAATTATCATGTGAGACTTTCCATGTAGAAAAAAAATATTACCAACTTCTCCCCACCCACCTCCCATTGGTATCATTTTCACAGTGATGAGGATATTTCTCTGGAAAACTGTAAGAGCAGGGAATGTCATTTTTATTTCCCATAAGTCACTGGAGAAGGGAATCTTGTTAAATCATTTCTTAGCCTTGGAGAATGAGAATATGTTTATGTATTTCTCATGCAACCTGTCCAAACAATGTCCGGGCAACCAGCCCAAAGGCTGATTACCACACAGCTGATAAGCAGAGACTCAGCACACTCACGCTAATTACAAGCAAAGGAATCAAGGCAGCGTGGAGTCAGACACTTACTTTACTAGCAAGCAAAACACAAGTCCACAAGCAAAGTCCAACCTACAAGGTCCAGGTCTGGCAAACAGAGTTCAAGGTAGTCCAGCAGAATCCAGGCCAGGCAAACACAGTCCAGAGTCAACAAACACATCCAGGTCAAACACAGCGAGCAGAGACACAATGGATAATCAGGCAGTTCAGATTATCTCTGACAACCCCTGGAGGGCAGTGCTGCATATTTATCGCTCAGCTACTAGTGCAGCTGCTGCTTAGCTAACTGCTGCTTGCGATAAATATGCTGAGACTGCCTCACACCCTCCCTTTTCTGTCCTCATGCTGAGAAGGTTGATATAGGTAAGTTGTCCTCTGTATCTGAAGGGGATCAATACCTTCTGCTAGAGCTGGTACTGTGTTCTTCTCTGTCTCTGAGGCTGGTGGCTCCAGAACATCCTCCTGCTCTGGTTCTGCGGTCCTGGCATGTTCACTGCTTCAGTCTCTGAGTCAGAGTCCATTTCCAAGTTCTGGAAGCAGGGCATGACACAACCTTTGATGTTCTCTCAAAAAGAATATTGTGCTTGTAGGGCTGGTCTTCCTCCAATGTGAGGTGTGGAGGGCCATCTCAGGAGGCCGAATGCAAGAGGTGAATGCCACCAACCATATCCCCCTCCACCAATGCTCTGAAAAACCCTGCTAGCCATTCTGCTGCTCTGACCCAGAGTCTCAGGGCCTCAAGCTTCTTTGCTAGTATTTGGAATCAGGGGGAGGAATCTCAGGTCAAAAGTGTTGCCTTTAAAACTATGTGTGGGTGTGGATGTCCTCTTTTTTAGACTTTGGTTTCTTAAAAAATGTGAATGACAATAATGGTTGGTGGTTAATGCCTAATGACATCACTGGATTCCATCTCCCATGACATCAAGAGGGGCCACCATTTGGTTTCAGGGAAAGAAAAAGACAGTTTTTGCTGTGTGTCCGGCACCACTGGCTTGAAAATATCCCACTCAGCTTGATTCTGCGGCACTGAATGATAGATACAGACAATTTCCTCTCCTGCCTTTAGAGCAAGGAGCAAGCTGATGGTGTAGTTTGCGAGCTGCCAAGCCTTTTGTTCCTGAATTGCTGTAAACATTATAAACAGAATTTCCCTGGCATTATTATTAACTCCCATTACATGTTGTGTGGCTCAAAATGCTCAGGCTGGGTGCCAGCTGATATTAGCTGAATGGCTAGCCATTGTTCGCTGAGCAACAGCTGGACTTGAGCCTCCAAAAGAGGCATTTCATTTTCTTTGCATTGGAAAAGGAGACTGGGGGCAGGATTTTCATGGGGACTCGTGCTCATGCATGTTCACAGGTTGAGCTTGTAGTTTGGACAAGAACCAACAGACTCCTCCAGCCAATGACCCTTGGTCAATAAAGACCTGTTAAATCATTTCTTGCATCACTTGTTCCAGCCAATGACCCATGGTCAAAAAAGACCAGTATCATTTCTTGCATCATAGAATCATAGAGCTGGAAGAGACCACAAGGACCATCTAGTCCAACCCCCTGCCCTTCAGGAATACACAATCAAAGCATTCCCAACACATGGCCATCCAGCCTCTGTTTAAAAACCTCCAAAGAAGAAAACTCCATCATACTCCCAGAAACAGCAGATTCCACGGCCGAACAGCTCTTAGTGTTGGGAAGTTCTTATTGCTGGGAAGTTGGGAAGTTCAGGTGGAATCTCTTTTCCTGTAGTTTGAACCCATTGCGCTGTGTTCTAGTCTCTGGAGTAGCAGAACACAAGCTTACTCCATCCTCAGTATGACATCCCTTCAAATATTTAAACATGGCTATCATGCCATTTCTCAACCTTCTCTTCTCCAGGCTAAACATACCCGGCTCCCTAAGCTGCTCCTCATAGGGGCATAAAGATTTCCAGACCTCCCACCATCCTGGTCACCCTCCTCTGGACACGTTCCAGCTTCTCAATATCCTTCTGAAATTGTGGTGCCCAGAACTGGACACAGTATTTCAGGTGAGGGCTGACCAAAGCAGAATAGAATGGCACTGTTACTTCCCTTGATCCATCACTTGCTCAAGTCAATGATCCTTGGGCAAAAAAGACCAGTATCATTTCCTACATAAGTTGCTCCAGCCAATGAACATTGGGCAAGTAAGATCTGTTCACTTGACAGAATACGTGCTCAAGCCAATGACTGTTGGACAATTAAGACCCAACAACATCACAAAAGCTCTGCCTCTGCTAGACAAGAAGGGTAGAATCTCACTTACGCTAGCTGACATTGGCAAAACCAGGCATTTTGTAAGGAGGTATCTAGTACCTCTTTGTGTAAGCTTTTGGGCACTTTTTAAGCAGGTAACCAATACCTCCTTGTGAAAGGCTCCCCCCCCCCAGATGCACAATAACATCTGGAGATACCAGGACACAGCTCCACTCCCCTGGCCCCTTATTGGCCATCTTGGCATGCCCTGGTGCAATCTGGCTGCCATTGTGCAGCTGGGCAAGAAGCAGCCAGCAGTTTTTTTTTAAATTTTTTCACAGATAGCAGGATTTTCTGCACAGATTTTCTGCCCAGGATTTTCTGCATTTTCCTGTGCAGAAAATTCTGATACCATGTGGAACAGTGGAATATACTGCCTGGGAGTGTGGTGGAGTCTCCTTCTTTGGAGGTTTTGAAACAGAGGCTGGATGGCCATCTGTCAAGGGTGCTTTGATTGTGTGTTCCTGCATGGCAGGGAGTTGGACTTGATGACCCTTGTAGTCTCTTCCAACTCTATAATTCTAGGATTCTGTGTGAGAATTTTGCACAAAACAAGTCCCAAACTGCAAACTGTTTTTGCAAAGTGTCAATTTTTCAAAGACTTTCTTGGTGCAGGAAGGAAACTGCTAAAAATTACCTTTTGCTTCCTTTGAGAATGAAACTTGTGAAGAATTGCATCCCTAGGCTGGACTGCAACTCCCAGCATTCCTGCCCCTTTCTGGGATCTGCAGTCCAACAAGATCTGGAGGACCACATTTTCCCTACCCTTGATTTAGAGGATCCTTTTAAAAAAATCTAGAAAATGTATTTACTAGCAGACTTTGCTGGTAGGATAATCCTCCATTTCCAATCAGTGCATAAAAATCTTCCTCTGTGTTTTTGCCTGCAGCCTTTTGGACTCATTTCCCCAATGCTCAGTTTGCTGAAGGAAACTTACCTGCCTGTCTTCCTTGGCAGGTTAAACATTGCATATAAAAATAATTTTCTGCCTGTGTTTGCAGAAGGGGAAAGAGGCATGCCTGCCCTTCTGATATTTGGATGCCAGGATAGCAGCTTGCAAAATAATTTAATTTAAAAGACTTGGGGAGGGAGAACGGTCACTCCCTCTATCGCTGTCTGAAGACAAAGAGAACCTCAGTTTTTCTGAAGTCTGCAAAAAATACTTGGGGGCAAATGGTTTGGGGAAAAAACACAGGAGTGAATGTTCTTTCAGGTTAAGGAAAGTGGTGAAGCCACCTGCTAATGTACGTGCATTAATTTCTTAAATGCTGCTAGGCCAGAGGATTCAGCTTTTTGATAAGCAACTCCACATGGTGAATGGAAGAAGTGTTCATAGCAAGGGATTATCCATGGCACATCTTTGGGGTCTGCCTGCTGCCTGCCTTATACACAGTATCTTAAAAGTGAAGAATGACAATATGTTTAATAGTATCTTACAAATAACTGGACTTTTTTTTTTTGGCCCAATATGCAATATCCCCATTCATTCCAAGGTTGCAGCAGTGGAGTTGTGCATACAGTACAGTTTCTCATGAGAATGTTCACTGAATGTGGATTTGCTTTGCACATAGATGTCTATTTGTGCATTGCACATGAATATGCATTGCAAATTGATAATTGTGCCTGAAAGTGTATTACAAGTTGCATCTTGTAAACAGATGCACATGCACCTTTGGTTGTGCATTTGATTGCACATTTGGTGTCTTGGTTCCGCTGTGCAGTGCTGACATTCAGCATGAAGGTTATGTGGCACAATTAATGTACAGCTCTGCATGTGAAGTGTTCTATTGTGTTTAGCTTCAGGCCATTGCAAAAATGATAATGCCCAGTGGAGTGTCTGTTAGGGAAAACAGAGACTAAAATAGAAAGAGAGAAGATAAATATACATTCTAATACAAGAATCAGGATCTAAAACACACCTTAAAACTCAACAACAACACCACTCACAATTTAGCCCATTTCTAAGAATAGCACATCCACTGGTGTAACTCTGCATGTGGAACTTTATCCTATGCAAACCTGGTGTTTGATTAAAGACAGGCTTTCCTCTGTAAAACAAAGAATTGTGGGAGTTGGTGGTAATATCTATCTTCTCAGGCTAAGCAATGTAATGTTCCTGCAGGCTCTCCTATGAATAGACTCCTCGATATATACAATAAAATAATATACATCAAAGATCTCTAACCTAGAATCATGTTACCTGGGGTGGAGAACATAACCAGAAATAAATACCTATCTCTCTTTCCTAGACACAAGAACCAGGTTTTTAAGACAAGCACCTTGCACTGGAATGGACAAACGTTAGTTTATTACAGAGACAGAAAGGCCATCGTGTATGTAAAACATGAAAAAGGGCCAGCATATAACTTATTGATACTGCAGCAAAGTGCAATTGAGGTGGGGGAAAGACCCTGATCCTCTTCCAGGTAAGCAGCAGGGAGGGTGAGAGACGCCTAGAATTCCTGTGGCAATTCCAATTGGGTTAAAGGAAGGAGTTGGAGAAGGGGTGGGAAAAGGGAGGCCCTAGCGCAGCATGTTTTGGCCCACCATTTTCCCCAACCCTCCCCCTTTTTTCTTGCCAAAGAAAAGAGTGAAGTACCTCTTCTGGGAATCCTTTAAGAAAAACAATTCACCCTTTGAGAAGGACGTGGAGCCCACCCACTCACCTCTTGACAAGTCCTAACATTTAAAAAAAAACAGAGGAAGCCCCTGCTTATCTGACAGGTTAGGGACTACAGCACTGTCAGAAACTGGAATTGGTCAAAAAGCAGAACCCATGTAGGGAACGTGAGGGAATTACAGTGGTTTGCTTGGGATTGCCCCTGCGTGCTTGCTTGTATCCATGTGTCCTCTGCTTGCAAAGTCTTTCAGTCGGCTTGGTGTCCCACCATCAGCTCTCTTTGCAACTAGCGCATGCATGCATGGCTGCTCCAAAGCAAGCTTCTGTAGGCAAGATGAACTGATAGAACAGCAGACACCCCCCCCCATTGAATTAATAGAACTTTCCTTAATATGCAAGCATCAAAAGAGCAAGTAGTCAGATAATGGGGCATCCAAAGGGCGGGGGGGCTTCTTGTATACATTTTTCTAATCAAAAAGTGGACATCTGGTTTTACTGTTGTTGGGTGTTTTTTTGGGGGGGGGGTGTTTTTTTTTTGTTTTTTTTTTTGCCATTTTTGTCAGTCTTTGAGTTTCCCAGAGGGCCCTGGGGTAGAAAATTGTCTCTTGAACCTGCCTGATTTGCCCACTCCAAAGTCAGAGCAAGAACAATGCAGGAGCATCCTGGACACCCTTGCATGTGAAGCAGAAACTGCAGAGGGAGAGAGGCGGTGGGAGCAAAAAAAGAAGGAGGCAATTAAAGCATAGGTATGGCCTCTGCTAGAAGAAAAGTGCATTTATGTGGGGCACAAGGGAAGAAACTCTTCTTCTGATGAGTCCAGCAAGTCTATCCTTAGCACTAGCCCACTGGGATTACTGTAGCCATCTCTCACATTTTGTGTTTTTACCAGTTGGGAACTGAATCAGGTCCCAGTTTCTGTGGGAAAAGGCAGAGATATACCAGATAAATAAATAAAATAAATATACATGTCCTTTGCCCATGGCCAGAGTTCTTGAACCTCTTCATGCATAGAAGGAAAACAATTCCCCACATATGTTCCAAATGAGGGTAGTTTCCCCCTCTCACTGTCTTGTCTTGCAGGCATAAATTTCCCAGACAGAGGGGATTTTCTTGGAGTCAAGGCGGTAACGGGTTAACTTGCAAGGGCATCCAGGCTGAGATCCTAACAGTACAGTGAACAGTAAACAGTAGGGTGCTCAATTTCCTTTGCGTTTTAGTAAAGCCTACAAAGGGACTAGATAAGATCCTCAGGTGTAAAGATACATTAAATACCAAAGTCAGAATCATTCAGTCCATTGTGTTTCCAGTTTCTATGTATGGTTGTGAAAGCTGGACAGGGAAGAAAGATGACAGGAAGAGAATCAACTCATTTGAAATGTGATGCCGAAGGTCCCACGGACCACCAAAAGACAAATAAATAGTTCCAAGAACAAAGCAAGCCAGAACTCTTCCTAGAAGCCAAAATGAATAAACTGAGGCTGTTATACTTTGGAGATATGAATCAGCGTGATTCATTGGAAAAGATGATGATGATTAGTAAAACAGAAGGCAATAGTAAAAGGGGAAAAAAATCCACACAGCAGTACAGATGGATTGACTTAATCAAGGAAACCACAGTTTTAAATATGCAAGACCTGAGCAGGGGTGTTGATGACCAGGAGCTTGGGAGGTCTCTGATTCAGAGGGTCACCATAAATTGAAGTTGTCTTAAAGGCAAATAAGGATGATGAGGGACTCGAAAGGAGCTATCCAAAGTTCTGAACCTTTCCCCCCAAATAGGTTCATCCACATTGGGTAGAATAATAGAATCATAGAATTGTAGAGTTGGAAGAGACCACAAGGGCCATCCAGTCCAACTTCCTGCCATGCAGGAAATCATGATCAAAGCATCCCTGACAGATGGCTCCTTTAAAATTCAGACTGAACTCTGGAGTAGATTCACTCCCCTACTAACACGTAGGCGCCAACTAGCCACAACGGACATTAAGAAATTGTGCGTATTGCTGTGAGTTTCATATTAGCTCCAGGTACTAGCGAGTCTTCACAGATGCTAAAACCCAGGTGATAACCATCCTGCATTCCCCCACAATCATTCCCTGAGCCCATAAATATGGATAATACTGTCCTCCTTTTCTGTACCTTCAAACTACCTGCACTCTGCAATCTGTTCTGCTTCTTAAACAATGAATATTTATGATCCTGTCAACCAACAATACATACAATTTGCTTTCCATCTCATGGAGAAACTTTTTCTCCCCAGTAACTATCACCCTTTGTTCCTGGAGAGTTCCTAGATCTTTAGAGCTAGTCCCATGGTTTTTTAACCCAGAAATGTCTCACCAGGGTGTTTTGATGGGATTTTTCTCTGAATGGGTGTGGGGATGGTGGAGCTTCAACTTTAACCCTTATATCAGTGTGCTGACTTGTGCTTTTGGCAAGGAGCTTAAAACTCCTAAATGAAAGCTGGAGATAAAATCAAAGACTGCATTAACTCTGGAAAACGCCTACAGGCAAAACTTTATTGGGCTGAGATAAACAGGAAATGTTTCCCTATAGCCGTGGCTGCTGTCGGTGTGCATTGAGATGAAGGTCTCTTGCAAAGTGAGCGGACTCCTCAAATTAATGCTGTCTTTGAGTCAAATTGTGCTTGAGGCATCCTTGGGACTTATCATGACATACACTTTCTTCACTGAGTGGGTGAGATTCAACACTGCAACATACCCCATCATCTTCTTATAAGCACTGATAGTCACAGTTTGGCTGGGATGTGTGGGTGGTGGAAACTAGACTATTGGTGTGCTTCCAGAGGGTTTTCTCCATGGCTGCCCCAGGCTCTGCAATGCCCTTCCTAGGGAGGTGAGAATGGCTCTCTCCTTGCTGTCCCTTCCAGGGCAGGCAAAGACTGTTGTCTTCTGACAAGCTTTTAGAACTGAGAAGGGCTTTTAAGAGGGTGGTGTGTTTTTTAAATTGTGCTGTTTTAAACTGCTTTTAAAATCTTTTTAAAAGTACAGTTGGACCCCCATATCTGGAGAACCAATATCTGCAGTTTCAGTTATCTGCGGGACACATACCATAGAGTCGGGATGGGGAATGCTTATAGAGGTGTCCTCTCTAGGCATCTTCTAGGTCCTCCAATGTGACTCTATGGTTGTTCTGTTTTTTTTACGGAAAGTCCTTTATTTTTAATAGAATTGGCTGTCCTCCATGGTTTCTGCTATCTACGGTAAGTCCAGGAGCCAAACCCCTGTGAATACAGGCGTCTGACTGTATATATTTTAAATGGCTTAATATGGGTAAAGGCATGAAATGAAGAAGAAGAAGATGATGATGATGATGATGATGATTATATGCACTGTAGGGCTATGGGCCCATGTGCAGGTGTGGCTGGCTCTTTATGGTCAACGGTGGGCACCCACCTGGATCTGTAAGGAATGGGGAGTGAAAGAAGGTTTTGGAAGACCATCCTCCAACTTCATCAGGCAGCTGAGGGGCTCTGGATCTGGGTGGGACCAATCTCCCACCCTTTCCTTAAAGCAGGAGGTTTCACCCTATAGGACTTTTGTCTGGGACAGGTTCCCAGCACACACCAGTTCCCCTCTACTGGTTGCTTTCTATTTCTATATTTCTGTTTCCATGGCTTTCATAAATTGTGGGCCTAGTCTAGTCCAACCATTGTACACATCACATCTTTATTCCCTGCATTGTCCTTGTAAAAGCTGTTCTAGTTCTAATTAGCTCTTATTATAAAAGGGCCATAAAACCTGGTTCAAGCCAGCCACAGTGGGTCTAGGCAAGCCTTCAAACTCTCTCCCCTTCCTTCCACTCTCCTTTGCAGCAAAGAGCATTAAGGAATCAAGTCTGCTAATTAGTGATGGCTGCTGGTGCACTTAATTACCATTTAGATGAAGTGGGGTAAGGAGCAAGCCCTGGTGGGATGTGGTGTGTAGATGTGGGAGATGCCCTGTGTGCAAAGTTTGAGGGAAGTAATATTGAAAGGCTGGAGTAATTATGTTTGCAATTCACATGTATCTCTGCTGGGGTAGCTGGAATGACCTCTAGCTTGCACACTCAGGTTCAGCCAAGCTACTCTCCTTCCTTCCTTCCTTCCTTCCTTCCTTCCTTCCTTCCTTCCTTCCTTTTCTACATACCAGGGGACAGTTCTGACTCCTCGCCCTCCTTTTCCTGTGGGTCTCTGATTAGGCAGTGCATTATTCAGAAACTTGGAAATAATTACCTACTTGCCTCTGCTTAGTGGTAGGAATGTAATTCTTCACTAGCTTTCTTCCCAAAAGAAGCAATGGGTAATTTTAACAATTGTCTTCCTACTGCAAGAAAGGCTTTGGAAACAACACAAGTTTTGAAGCCTATTCACAATTCGGCCCTGTTTCTGTGCAATATTTACTCAGGGTTGTTTTCCACAGGAAGCAGGATTTCCTGTGTAGGAAACAGCATTTTTTGCACATAGATATGCAGAAATACCATTTTGTGCAGAGAGGAAGGTATTTTCT
Source organism: Gambelia wislizenii (assembly GCA_030847615.1). NCBI lineage: Eukaryota > Metazoa > Chordata > Lepidosauria > Squamata > Crotaphytidae > Gambelia > Gambelia wislizenii. The sequence goes on from JAUMIR010000007.1 coordinate 42,164,989, forward strand.
CTTTAGCAAATGCTGTTTTCTATGCAAATCAACCATGGGCGAATTTTGCATGGCAAAAGTGTCCAATTACAGTATTTTCAGTGCAAGAATCAGCTTTTTCTGTTGGTTTCTTTCCCTGCAGGAACAGTATTTCCTGCACATGAAATAATGTATCATGTTTTTAGCAGAGGGGCGGGGTATAAATAATTTATGATGATGATGATGATGATGATGATGATGTTGTGCAAAACAACCTATGCAATCTTCATTTTTTAAAATTTATTTTTGTGGAATAAGTCTCGAACAGGCTTCGCTTTGTCAGGATTTCTTGACATTTAAAAACCATGGATGATGACACCCAATTAGGCAGGGTACCTAATACCCCAGAGGACAGGATCCAAATTCAAAATGACCTTAACAGATTAGAAAGCTGGGCCAAAACAAACAAAACACATTTCAACAATGAGAAATGTAGAATACTACACTTGGGCAGTAAAAATGAAATGCACAGATATAGGATGTGTGACATTTGGCTTGACGGCAGTATATTAAAAAGGGATCTAGGAGTCCTAGTGGACCACAAGCTGAACTTGAGTCAGCAGTGTGATGCAGCAGCTAAAAAAGCCAATGCGATTCTAGGCTGCATCAATAGGAGTCCAGTGTCTAGATCAAGGGAAGTAATAGTACTGCTCTATTCTGCTTTGGTTAGACCTCACCTGGAATACTGTGTCCAGTTCTGGGCACTACAATTCCAGAAGGATATTGAGAAGCTGGAACGTGTCCAGAGGAGGGTGACCTGATAGCCATGTTTAAATATTTGAAGGGATGTCGTACTGAGGATGGAGCAAGCTTGTTTTCTGCTGCTCCAGAGACTGGAATACGGAGCAATGGATGCAAGCTCCAGGAGCAGAGATTCCACCTCAACATTAGGAGGAACTTTTTGACAGTAAGAGCTGTTCAACAGTGGAATGCACTACCTGGGAGTGTGGTGGAGTCTCCTCCTTTGGAGGTTTTTAAACAGAGGCTGGATGGTCATCTATCAGGAGTGCTTTGATTGGGTATTCCTGCATGGCAGGGGGTTGTTTTATATGGTCCTTGTGGAACTCTATGATTCCATGATTTTATGGTTTGTTTGTTTATTTCTTACCATTTTCCAAATATTTTTGAATCTTCTATCACTACTTAGTGGTGGTTGGTGCCTTCCAGGTCAGGAAGTAAGGGAGTCCACCTTAAAGGTGCTTTCCAAAGTTCTGAATTCTATCCCCCAATCCCCAAAGGTTCCGCAGATTTGAAAGTTCCTTTAAAGTTTGGAATAAGACCTAGATGAATTCAAAATGCACTGCTGACATGGGAGCTCCCAGCTGCCACTACCTGTAATTTTTATGAGTGTGGAGGGGATCAATCCTTGGTACTGAAACCCATGTGAAATGACTTCAGGACTTAGTAGTTTAGCTTTAAAAAGAGACGTCTGAGAGAAGACACGATAGCCATCTTTAAATATCTGAGGGGATGCCATGTGGTACTTAAGCCTTGGCCCTCCAGATGTTTGGAACTTCAACTCCCAGAATTCCTGATCATTGGCCATGCTGGCTGGGCATGCTGAGAGCTGAAGTCCAAAATACCTGGAGGACCAAAGATGGAGAAACACTAGGGTAGAAGATGGAGCAAGCTTGCTTTCAGCTGCTTCAGAGGATCGGATATTTGAACCAATGGATTCAAATTACAAGAAAAGGGATTCCACCAAAACTTTAGAAAAACGCTCTTGACTGAAAGAGCTGTTCAATGGTGGAATGGGCTGCCTCAGAGAGTGGTGGACTCTCCATCTTTGGAGGTATCTAAGCAGAGGTTGGACAGCTGCATCTCTTTTATCAACTCTTTTATCATTCTATGATTCTATGAAATAGGTTCAGCACCTTGGATAGCTCTGCAAAAAATTCAAACTGAAATCTACAATGGAGTCACCTCCCCGCTCGGATCAGATCTTCTAGCTACCCTGGTAACAATACTTCCATTCTCATGAAGCCAACTGAGATTTCAAATGAATCATGAACAGTACCCCCAGTCCCTGGTAGTTTTTCTCCATTTTTTAGCTAAAGAGGATTTTCTTTTCCCCCTTATTCCATTCATCCGTCGTTCCTGAAACTGCTTCCCTTCCCCTGAAAATTTTCTTGATCCATGCCCCACATCTGCCAAATGATCACTAAGTAGTGATTTCACAGTGCAATGGTCTCTATAAAACTATACATTTCCTGTTCACCAGGGCATACAATTATTAAGAGAGAAGAGAAAGGGGGGAATCAGAGATAATTAGGAATAAAAGAAGAACCGATTTTCCATTACAAAGCTCATCTCCCAAACTGAATACCAATATTTCATTTTTTTTTAATTTGCATCTCTTTAGAGGATTGTTAGCAAAATGTCTTAGTTAAGGGTGAGATAGTGGTACTTTGGAACATGACAGGTAATAGTCTTCTATTCAGTGATCATCAGCCCATCAAAATTACTCCCACTTTCACTTTTATAACATTTGTGCAAAAGATATAGGCAAAATAATAGCAAAATCTTAAATGTAATTTCAAGAGGTTGTGTAGATTGATAATGAGGAAAAAATGTCTGAAAGAAGAGATAATTAAGCAAATTGATGTTAACAGCAAGCACTGAATCCTCCAAAGCAACTATTGACAATTAGTCTATTTAAGATAGATAAAAATAAGTTGGCATTCTTAATAGACCTATCCCCCCTCCACCAATAAACACTCTTCTAGTTTTCCTGAACCTGATGATATTTGTTTCTAGGGGCTTGTCTAGACGAGAAGATATAATGCTGATTGCTGTGCATTAATGCAAATTCACAGCAACATTCATTTGTCTCCGCAGTCCTTTGGCAACATCGCTGGTATGAGAAGCTATCCATGTTTGAAGTGCACACACAGCCATGTCTGCAAATCAAGAGGGTGGCTGACAGTGAATTACTCATGTTATTTTCTCCACAAGTTGTCGCCACTGCACATTATTTTTTTTTAACTGCAAACCAAAGGTGTGCAAGTACAACCTTCCACTCAAAAAAGCTGTTTGGTCACCTCAGCACAGCAAAAAGGCACATGGTTGACAACATGAAACTCCCAAATGGCACTTCCAGCCACAACATTGCCAGCAAGCCCAGCCCCGGCTCATGTCTGACCAATCAGCTTACATCCTAACTGAGAATGTGCTGTGATGCAAATCGGTTGTCCAAATGAGTGGGAATGCACATTTCCACAGATCATTTTAAAAACCTCAGGAAAAGCCATGAAGGCTTCCACACACACACACAGTTTTTGGCCTCCCTCCTTCTGCATAAGGCAAATCATGGCAGGATCTTGTTGGCACAAAAGGTATTCTCCTTGCATCCTATGAGGAGTATTTTCAATGTCTACACAACCCTAAGTGTCTTAGCCTTTCTTTAGCAGTCTTTGCCATTGTCCAGATTTCTGGATTGGATTTGTGGATTTTTCAGATTGTTCATATGGCAGGGGGAGAACTTGGAAAAGTTACTTTTTTAGACTCAAGTTCTAGAACCCCTCAGCCAGCATCGCCAACTCTAAGGGGGGGGGGAATTAAAAGGAGGAGAAGAGATGGAGATGTTTTTGTCCTGACATGTCTCTGAATTAAAAAGGGTGGGAATAAAATGTTGCAGCTGGTGCCAGGAATTGACAGACAATAGTCCAAATCAATAAGAAATGTTGTTTGGATATTTAAAGAAATCCCAAGAACTGCAGGAAGAAATACATCTGGCCCATCTGGAGGAACACACAGTCCATCAGATAGCCTGGACCTAAGAGGGTTTTACAGGTCATAACAAGCACTTTGAATTGTGTCTGGAAACAGACTGGCAGCCAGTGGAGATGTTGTAACATGGCAGTGACATGTTCCCTGCAACCAGCCTCAGTGAGCAACCTGGCTGCAGCAGCATTTTGGATCCAATGAAATGTTGGGTCCAGAACCCAGAAATGAAGTCTTTATTCATCGCATTTGTGTGGATGTTTTCAGGTTCTGCTTTTGCTGCCAAAGATGCTCCATGTTGGAGCTCTGACAACAAAGCAGTGGAGGAAGTACTTGCTGTTTTGCACCTGGCAGAAAAGGAAGCCATGCTCCCTACTCGTTGGGTGCCTGGGAACAGCCAACCGCAACCCTTTTAGCTGGGTCATTGCATTGTTTTCATCCTCTCCAGCTGGGACAGCTCCAAGGGGATCTCTGGATTGGGTCCCATTCTCTCCACTTCTCAACTGGTTCTGGTGAAATGAAATGCTTCCCCATTGAGCACAATTTTTGCTGATGTTTTTGATTAGAGTTTTACCTGCTCTCTGATGAGGGCTTGTTGTTGTTTTAAAGAATCTTCTTGCCAGCAGTCCCTTCAGGTACAAAAACATTACAAAGACTAATTATGAGTGTGCAAGAAATTCCAGGCCAGATTCCAACCCAGTTAATTGTGTGGGGCATTACTGGCCTTCTTTTGTATTTTTGTATGCATCATCCCCTTGTCTCAGATTGATGTTGCTTTGCTTTGAGCCACTTCCCTGTGTCATGATTGGGAAAGCAAACCGTTCCGTGTTAACAAAATGCAGTGATAATTAAGCCCTATCTGCAGAAAGTGTATCTCACACTGTGATAGGAATATTGGCTTTGGGTAATTATGAGTTTCTTTGTTTTTAATTCCAAAAACTGAAAAACAACACTCTTTATCCTCCAATTTCACTCTGGAATTTTCCTTTAATTTTTCTGTACCCCAAGAGAACCATGCATGCAAACCTTGCTCCGATCACCAGGGAACAGAAAAGGCTTTCAGTTAGTTATTTTTCTATTAGATACAAGTTGCTCTATTCGTTGTTATTCTAATAGTCTTATGTCATTGAGCCAAAAATTCTTATTATTCTATTGGTGGGTCTTACTCTGATTGGGATTGACAGCAGAAATTAGGCCACAGTATGTAAATATATTTAAATACATTTTAATGCATTGTTGTTTATTATTTATTTATCATATTTATCTCTCAAGATGAGAAACATTGCTCTCCTAGAATCATAGAATCATAGAGCTAGAAGAGACTACAAGGGTCTCTTCCTTTCCACTTTATCCTCACAACAATCCTGTAATGTAGGTCAGACTGAGTGATGGTGGTTAGCCCATGGTCACCTGGTAAGTTTCAAAGCTCATCAACAACTAGAACCTGGATCTTCCAAGTCGTAGTCCAGCACTCTAACCACTAGGCCATGTCCGGCCTTGTTCCTAATGAAATACACTCTGCTACTCGCCCCTCCAATGTTTGTGACTTAGAACCCAACATTTTTAAAAGAGGTAACTATATGTACAGCCCTAAATACCCTAAAGGTACCAGATCCTCTCTGATCTTGGACCCTAAGCAGATCTGGCCTGGTTAGTACTTGGATGGGAGACCGCCAATGAATGCCAGGTACTGTAGGCTCTATTTCAGAGGAAGGAACTGGCAAAACCAACTCTGAAGATTCCTTGCCTAAGAAAACCCTCTGACATTCATAGTTCGAATGGTTGGAAGAGACCACAAAGTTCTTCCTAACGTTTAGGTGGTATCTCTTTTCCTGTAGTTTGAGACCATTGCTCCATGTCCTAGTCTCTGGAGAGCAGAAAACAAGCTTGCTCCATCCTCAGTATGGCATCCCTTCAAATATTTAAATATGGCTATTGTCACCTCTTAATCTTCTTTTCTATAGGCTAAACATGCCCAGCTCCATAAAGACCTAGCTTCCAGATTTGTCACGGTTTTGGTCACCCTTCTCTGGACACGTTCCAGCTTGTCCATATCCTTCTGGAATTGTGGTGCCCAGAACTGGTCACAGTATTCCAGGTGAGGTTTGACCAAAGCAGAATGCAGTAGCACTATTACTTCCCTTGATCTAGACACTGTACTCCTATTGATGCAGCCTAGGATCACATTGGCTTTTTTAGCTGCCCCATCACACTGCTGACTCATATTCAGCTTGTGATCCACTAAGACTCCTAGATCCCTTTCACATGCACTGCCATCAAGCCATGTGTCACCCTTCCTATATCTGTGCATTTCATTTTTACTGCCCAAGTGTAGTATCCTACATTTCTCCCTGTTGAAATTTGTTTTGTTAGGTTTGGCCCACCTTTCTAATCTATTAAGGTCATTTTGGATTCTGATCCTATCATCTGGGATATTTAGCTACACAATACACACTAATGTATTGTGTGTTGCGCAGACATGTATTGTGCAAAGTTGCTATTCTGAGTGGGGGTTGTGTAGGACTGATATAGCACATCTTTGCAAGTGGATATTTCTGCTCTACTAGGGGGATGCTGGACAGCAGCCTTGGTGTGTTAATTTGTTATTCCTTTGCCCTATTGGCATGTGAGGACCAGGGCACTTCATGTAAACCTTTGAAGAGGGTTTTTATGCACTGTTGTTTCTTATTCTCAAAGTGTCCTCATTGTGATCTTAATCTCTTTCTTTCTTTCTTTCTTTCTTTCTTTCTTTCTTTCTTTCTTTCTAATATTTTAACTGCATGTCTTTTTTTATCGCTAGATGCCTTGGGTCCCATTTTTTGGCAAGAATGCAGGATATAAGGAAAATAAACAGATAAATAAACTAAATTGTGCAAAGGGAGAAATGTTGCAGACACATTAAATGGCTCCGACTGAAAGGAATAGTTATTAGCGGTTGAAGATTTCTAAAAAGCAAGGAGGTGTGAAATTGCATGCTGGTGTGGGGAGGTGAAACACTCAAGCTTCTGTTTGCCTCCTGCAATACGTCTGGAAGATTTCAAAACTGGGCCTTAGGGTTGGTTTGGAACTTCATTCAGTTGACCAAAAGCTCAGACAGTCTTTGTTTGGAAGCAGAACTTGGTCATAAGTCCCTTATTAGCTCCCAGAATTCCTGACTGTCAGCCAAACTGGCTAGGATTTCTGGGAGACTAAGTCCAAAACACCTGGAGGATCAACATTTGGGAACCTCTTTAGTAGTCCACATTGGTTGCCAGTGTCTGCAAGAAAAAAAAAAGTTTGATAGAAAATATTTCCCAATATAGAGGTAAGACATACCCCTGAATCCTGTAAGTCCTATCTAGAGTCGGCCCATTGCACCAATGGGGTTTTCTTATGTGTTGCCCCACCATTCAACAGTTGAGTCAGTGGGTCTTCTCTACTTGGGAATAACCAATAGGATTCAGTCCATAATTCTGGTATGTCTTTCTTGACCTCATCATCTATAGGAGAGGCCTACATTCATCCATTCTTGGCACAGCACAGATACATCTTTCAACTTATAGTGATTTCTCTTGGTGGTGTGAGTTTTCTGAAGGCAAGGTTTCAACAGATACATAGTGTTGCTTTAGTGAGACTTCATTTTGGCAGAGGTAAAATGCATCCCATGCTTGGAATCATAATATCCTAGAGCTGGAAGAGACCACAAGGGCCATCTAGTCCAACCCTCTGCCCTGTGGAATACACAATCAAAGCACTCCCGACAGATGGTCATCCAGCCTCTGTTTAAAAATTTCCAAAGAAGGAGACTCCATCACACTCCCAGGCAGTGTATTCCACTTCCAAACAGCTCTTATTTGTCAGGAAGTTCTTCCTAATGTTTAGATGGAATCTCTTTTCCTGTACTTTGAATCCATTGCTCCATTTCTGAGTCTCTGGAGCTGCAGAAAACAAGCTTGCTCCATCCTCAGTATGATATCCCTTCCAATATTGAAACATGGCTCTCGTGTCTCCTCATAACCTTCTCTTCTCCAGACTAAACATGCCCAGCTCCCTAGGCCGCTCCTCATAGTGCACAATGGCTTCCAGACCTCCCACCATTTTGGTCACCCTCCTGTGGACACATTCCAGCTTGTCCAGATTGAACTACTGATGGCCCTGTTGTTCTTCTTCTGTAGCTCTACCAACTTTGGGTAATAGCCACCCTCTCCTAGAGTTTTCTTGGCAAGATGAATTCAGAGGACATTTGCCATTGCCATCCTCTAAGGCTGAGAGAGTCGAGCTTGCCCAAGGTTGTCCAGTGGGTTTCCACGGCTTAGTGGGGATTTGCACGCTGGGCTCCCAGAGCTGTAATCCACTACTCAAACTGCTACACCATGCTACCTCCCACCAACAGAGTTACACCCATTAATAAGATTCTGACCATTGTTTAATTTATTTATAGCCCATCTTTTCCCTAAAAGTGGAGCCACCAGGAATTCAGCCCATGGTGCAGCAGAGATAAGTGCCCACCAGGAATGGAGTTCTAGCAGTTCAGAAATCCAGGCTTTCAGGGTTAAATCAGCAAAGCTTTATTACAGAAACTGCAGCAAACACCATCCACTGGATTGACGAGTCCTCTTTGGTACAATACATTTAAGGCACTGGCTCTTAACATTTTTTTTACCAGAGACCCCCTGCCCATTTACTTGTCCAGGTATTCGTTATTTCATGTCTGGACTATTGTAATAGCTTATTGCCTTCCTGCGCTCTTACTCCTTTGGTCTTAATTCCGAACAGTGTTGTCCAGGTTGTTTTAAAGCTCCCTAAGTATTCATCTGTCTCCTCCCTTCATAGATCCCTCCACTGGTTACCAGTCCAGGCTAGGGCTCTATGCAAGCTTTTGGTCTTGGTATTTAAGGCCCTGCGCTTTAACCTCCCCCAATATCTGGCAGCTCAGCTTGCATGGTCTGTATCATCTAGGAATTTAAGATCTTTAGACAAAGGATTATTGGCCATTCCACCAACACGTGTGGCTCTGTCACAGCTGAGAGCCTTTCAGGATCTGGCTCCACATTTGTGGAAGTATCTCCCTTTGTTCTTCTGGCTGGAAGAGGATCTGACCCGCTTTCATAAAGGGCTGAAGACCTTCCTCTTTGATTTGCTGGATTAAGCTGCTGAGTATGCCTAAGGTGGCCAAGACGGGTGGTGACTGGTGAGAATTTTGTTTTTAGTATAATAGTATATTCTTTTAGTATTTTAGTACTTTATAATGTTGTGTTTTATTGTTTGTTTTTGACAATGTATGTCTGATGTTCCACCCTTTGGTGAAAAAGGCTCTATAACATCATTATTGCTCTATAGGTTCTATAACATCATCATTATTGTTGTTGTTATATCTTTTATTCCCACAGACCCCCAAGACTTAACTCAAGATTTAAAACCTTAATAATAATAATCATAATAACCACATGAAGATGATGATGATGATGATGATACAATCACACCATCCATGAAACCTTCCCTCAGAGGTACTGGAGGGGGAGGAAAGACTTCTCTTCTGCTTCTTCCTGCAAGTTTGTGGCTGGAACGGATTGAATGGCAATGCACAGGCCAAGCCAGCCAGCCTTTGCCTTGTCTCCTGTCCTGTGGCCACTCCACTGCAGAGAAGAGGTGGGCTAAGCAGCCTTCAAGCCTTCATGGACCTCCCTGGGGGTCTGTGGACCACCAGTTAAGAACCACTAATTTAAAGCATAGTAATTTCAAACTTTTTGGCAGGCTAAAACCTCATTTGTTAATTAAGCAAAACATTCTACTTTCTCGGTCTCAGTTACTTTAGTTTCTACCCACCGTTTTCCCACCGCACTGGCCTTAAGCATTCCAGCGCTAGATAAAGAAACAAGAATGCAGTACCAAGCAGGCTGGATATATATCCCCCAAGACCAACTATACTACTACACATCCCATCGTTTCTACTCCATACAGTCTCATGGCAGGCAAGCTGGTTGTACCAGCACCTGACAGAACCCTGGACTCCCAGAGCCCTTGCCCAATAATACTTGAGCCACTCCACGTACTGGTTCTTTCACATTAAAATGCAGAGAAACCAAACAGAAAGTCCCACCTCCCTGTCACTCCCTTGTCCTTTTTGTTTTGAATGGCTGCAGCTGATCCAACAGACAGCCTGTGTGGCACACATGATGGACAGACGGAAAAATAACCTGAATACACAGCTGAATACACTGTCGGAATTTAAAGCAGCGTTAAAAGACCAGTCTCTTCTGGCAGCCCTATCCAGATGATTTTAAATTGCAAATTTTAAATTGTGTATTGCTGCAGCAAATATCGTGTCATCAGGATGCCTAATGATTGCAGAAGGGCATGCATACCCAATGATATCATCCTTTTGCGATCAAGTAAAGTCTAAAGCCCATTTCTTTTTATTGATGATCCAAGCCTTCAATTGATCTCCTGTGGCACTTTGTTGTCAGCATTGCCGGTATCTGAATCTTGTGCCATTGTACTCACGTGAACGCTGCGCCAATGACAAAACACTTCCAGGTGAGATCACAACAGCCAGGTAGGGGATGCTCTTTTTATGACCCTCCTGTGTACTTGGGACTTTTAAAGTGTGTTTTTGTGTTTTGCTGTATTTTTTGTGTCTTAGTTTTGCTTTTATTTTTGAATTTGCTGCACTAGTGTCTTCTCCCGAGAATCGGCAAGATTTGGAACCTGGAAGCAAATGGAACTGTTTGTGCTCCATTTATGCCAGGGATGCCTCATTTACACTCCTAAAGGTAGGTCTGGTAGGGGGGTTCATTGGCCAGCATAAAAAACCCACAATTTTTTCCAAGCAAAGAACATTAATAGTGGGTAGTCAGATAAAGTCCTTAGTCTTGCTTGTTTTTTAAACTGATAAGTTTTTAAGTGATATGTGTTTTTAACTAACATTATGTTTATAATGTGTTGTTTCCTGCCTCAATCTACAGGGAGAGGCGGGTAAGAAATAAATATCATCATCATAATCACCATCATCATTATCCCACTGGTCTACAGAGACACCTGCTTTTAAAAACTAAAAGTTGAAACAAGTTTTGCAAGAATGTGTGTGGAGCAGACTTGCCTGAACTCCCTTGACCACAGTTTTGCTGGAAAACCAGATGAACCTGTAAGAAATGATATAGGAAACAAGGAAATGTGCGTTGTTCTTCTCAGTAAGACACCATCTAACTCTTCCGCTGATATGTCCATCACTCTTGCTATCAGAGAAATGCTGCTGCTGCTTCTTTTCCCCCTAGCAAATCATGGTTGTGGAAGAACCAAGCTTCCTTGCTGCTCTAAGCAATTGCTCCTTGTTCGAGCAGATCCCTACAGTTTGGGGGAATAACAGGCATACAAGGATGTGTCAATCATCTCCTCATTTTGCTTTCCCATTGGATTTATTGTCAATGTCTGCCCCCCAGCCTTCTTCCTACCACATGAAGTTCAAGAGTGAGAAAGCAGCATTCTTCCACAGCCATAACTGTCATTATCTATCCTTGCCAGTATTACTGTGGAGAGGCCTCAAAGAGCTGGTTGAGGCCTGGATAATTTAACAGTTGTGATGTGCTTTGCTGCCAGTCAACACAGTGCAGATATGGACAAATTTATCTCCATTCTGGAAAACTGCTTCCAGAGTTTGCTTGTTATTTTAGGATTTGCAACCATGCTACAAGGAGTTTCAAGAAACTCAAGGGCTGTTTCTTGAAGTACTCTGTCACTTGGTCTTCTGTTCTCTCTGCAGTTTTGAAAAGTTACTTTTATTACCCTCAGTTAGAGTAGACCCATTGAATCAATGGGATTTAACTACCTGTTGATTCACCATCCCACAATAAGAATGTAATTCATCACTAATTTTGAAAGAGGCAATGAGTAATTTTAGGATTTTTTCCCCCTTGCTGCCAGAAAGACTTCAAAACCCACGGTTTTTGAAGACCATTTGCAATTTAGGGACTTATTCTGGGTAAAATTGAAATGTGGTTATTTTTCACACACACACACACACACACAAAACACTCAGCATTTTCTGCATAGCAGTATTATTTTCTGTATAGAATATGCTGCTTTCTACCATGTACAAATTTTGTGCAAAGTAAGTCACAAGCTGAAAAGATTCTCATTAGTTCATCAGAGTTTCTTGATGCTCAAAAACATGTTTTTTGATCTTTTTTAATGTTTGCAAATATTCCTTCCATCCCTATTCAACAATTAATTCAATGGGTCTACTGTAGTGAGATAGTAATTTAATGGATGTACTCTAACTAATGAGAGCCGGTGTGGTGTAGAGGTGTGAACACTAGACTATGCTTCTGGAGACCTGGGTATGAATCCCTACTTGGCCATAGAAACCCACTGGGTGACTTGGGTAAGTTACATACTCTCAGCCTCAAAGGCAAAGGCAACCCCCTTCTGAACAAATCTTGCCAAGTAAACCCTGTGATAGGTTTGCCTTAGGGTCACCATAGGTCAGAAGTGACTTGAAGACACACAACAACAACTAACTCTAACCAATAGGATTCAGGCCAGTGGTTTACTTTTTAGGGTGTTGCATAAGGTCTGCATCCTGATTATCTATCTATCTATCTATCTGTCTAATTGATAGCTTGCCTTTCTCCAAAGTAGCTTATAATTGGGACTAACCAATAGAATTCAAGACAGCATGACCAGCAGCCATTCTGGCTGGGGGATGCTGGGAGTTGTGCTTCCCCAAAAGTTAACTTTTCCAAATTGTGTGTACTGTATAAGTCATGCAGGGCAGCAGCGCAATGGACGAACACATGCTTTGGATAAACAAGGTCCCTGGTCCAGTCTCCAACATCATCTGGTAGGAAAAGAAAAGAACCATGCCTGAGACCCTGGAGAATCCCTATATAGACCTCACTGGACTGGGTGGGGGGAACCAAGGATCTAAGTCAACATCCAAAGTCTAATAGTCCTTCCATCCATAGAATCCTACAGCCAGTAAAACATCACTTTCAGGAAGTTTGAAACCTTCTCTGGATCAGATAAAGCTCCCTGCTTCTCTGAACAGATAACCCCAGATGTTCCATCAGGATATCCCACTTGGAAAGAAACGTGCAGAAACTTGTGTGCCAACTTCATTATTACTTTGCATATTTACTAAGAGTTTAACCTGTAGCAGAACCTTTCTCTTATCAGCCTCCATTTTGCCTTATCTCTCATTTCCATTGGAAGCCATTTAAGCAAGAGGTGATGCCTGCAAATTCTAACAGCAGATATGCGTTCTGTTGTTCCTTTAAGGCTCAAAGTTTTGATGATGGTTCTTCAGCCTCGGTCTCTTTTTGTGCTCAGCACTGATTGTTCAACTTCTCCTTACACTTCTTTTGAACTCCATGGGGCCTTCAGACTTGAGCCAAGATTAATTATACATTTGACTCCCTATGGAAAGATACCTGCTTCCTGCAGATAGCAGGATCCCACTGAAGTTGTAAAAGAAAGCAACTCATAGTGAATTTTATACTGCACACTTTGCAAAAATGTTGCAATTGTTTGGACAATTGGAACTGACAAGCTGATGACAAGATTGTTCCAGAGCTGTTGTTGTTTTTTTAAAAAAAACCCTCCTTTCCCCAGCAAAGATTATTATTCCGCATCCAGGGACAGTAGCGGCAAAGTATACAAGGGAAGATTGCAAGAGATTTTAAGACAATCAGTGAGTCCCAGTGGATTTGGCTCCATGATAATATGCTGGCATCAATAAAACCACATTGTCTACCTCATTTTCTCATGTTTTCATGCTCTCTCTTTCTCTCTCGTACACACACACACACACACACTTATACTGGTCCATCTAGGAAGTTTTGCCTAATGCAGAAAATATCTCTAAGCAATAAATAAGCAGTTCAGTATTGGAACAAATGACCTTGGAGCTGGCTTTGATTTCTCTCCCACTGGAAGTCTTCAAAGCTGGACAGTCATCTGCTGGAAATAAATACTCTAGTTCTGGATTTCCGGCATGGAGCAGGGGCTGGACCAAATGGTCTATATAACAGTGTCACTCAAAGTGGGGGTCCCTGGACTAGTGCTGGTCCCTGAGATAGTGGGTGCTGGCCCCAGGCAAGTTTCCAGGAAAGAAAGAACCCATTGTATCTGAGGGACGCAAATTTAGTTCCAGTTCATGGTATATTGGGGAAAAAAATAATTGTTGGTCCCACACATCAGATAGCTTTGGGAAGCAATGATCTACAAGACTGCCCCCAACACTTTGATCCTATGAATCTAAATAATGCTTTTTTTAACAGTTTTAATTCTACTTATTCATTGCTTTGTAAAATCACACATGCACACAACACACATACACATTGCTATTCTTTTATGTTTTTAGTCTGTCTGGTTTTAAAATTCTGTAAGCTGCCAGTGTGGACATGGACAGATTTCACACAGATATACCCAAAGGCAGGATCCAAAACTAGCCATTAGAGTCAGCAAGATGTAGGGGTTTGAGTGTTGACTAGAACTCCAGAAGACCAGGGTTCAAATCCCTGCTCAGCTCCAGAAACCCCCTGGGTGACCTTGGGCAAGTCCCACTCTCTCAGCCTCAGAGGAAGGCAATGACAAGCCCCCTCTGAACAAACCTTGCCAAGAAAACCTCATGATGAGTTTGCCTTGGGGTGCCACAAGTCAGAAATGACTTGAAGGCACACAACAACAATGGTAGGTGGGAAAAGATGGATCCATTCTTCCTATATCTCATTGCAGAAACCCATGGCAAGATCTTATTTGCACCTGACAGTATGTCAAGTTCTACTGCAGCATTTATGCAGAAGGTTGGTGTGTGTGTGTGTGTGTGTGCCAGCAAGACCATGGTGCAAGGGAGCTCCCCTGGAACCCTCTCAGCCACTTAGTGACTATTTAAGTGGCTTAAATAGGTTTTGCGGCATGAACTGCATCAAAACCCCATTGCATAGCCAGGGAATAGCTGGTCATTGATCGGCTGGGGCATATTCTGGGTGAGCTTGTTTGTGATGTTTTTGTGATGCAGCAACAGTTGCAGCAGAGAAGGAGGAGGTACTCAGATGGGGTAAGGGTAAGGCATCCCCTCATGACTGCAGAAGGAGGCACTGAATACCTCTTTTCACAATGTCAGAAGAAGTGCTGATGCTAAGGCAACCACTGTGCATGCTAAAGGAAAGCAATTTTGCCTCCAGTCTTGGATTCAAGAAAGAATGAGTGAGTGAAAAATTTCCCACACCGCATGTTTGTGCAGGAAATAATACGTAACCAGCTCTTAATCTGTCTCTAAGCTAATCTTAGAAAACCCAGATGTTAGCAATAGAGGCAGCACTAAAATTTTAATTGCCTTTTTCTTCGTGAATTATGTGCCAACAATGTACTATCGTTTCTAATTATCTAATTAAAGCTTGAAGACACCTTCCTTTTAAAAGATGGAATGACCTTTCATACACCACTCGTATGAAAACTATGCTACAAGGGGAAGAGGAAAAATAAACCCTGAGTTTCCAAGAAAATATTTTGGGTCTTTCAAGACCACAAGAAATGGTGACTACATGGCATGCCATAATAGTGGTTGAAACTTTTTGGGTGTATCCCCTTTGTACTCCTGAGGGGGAGGTTGAATCCATAAGCTCAGGGCAGAGCAACTCTAGAGTGCATAGGGTCCATTTATGGCCTGAACTCTCCCCAAATCTGCGGGCAAACAAGTGAAAATGAAACAAAAAGCAACTTAGGGGTGGCTACCGGGCCCCAGGTCAGTGGTGCAGTGAATCTGGTCTACTTTTCAGATAGCTCCAAAGGTGCTCCCCAAAATGCTGAAACCATTTGAGGCAAGTGTTTCAGCACCTTGAGTAAACCTGTAAGAGTCTAAATTAAAACACAGAAGGGATTCACTTTCCCAATGACCTGGGACCTGTCACTGATGTTAAATGATGGTTCATGTTTTCAGCCATTCTGGGCTGATTTTCTTTGGGAGTGGGATGAAGATGTTTTACCACATCAAGAGTAGCTTTTGACCAATACACACACACACACACACACACCACTTACTGCTTTAGCTAAGCATGGGCATGTATTTTACAGGCATTAATTTCAAGAAAATGTGTCATTGGAAATATGTTCAGCTTAGGTAAATGTGCAGGCCTAGCCCTTGTTAATATCTTAGGTATTTCCCTCTCCTCTTCCTTCCTTCCTTTTCTTCCTTCCTCTCATCCTTTTTGTTTCTTTTCTTTGTAACTATAATACTTACAATGTTGTAATCATAATTTTAAATAGCCAATAACATATTTAATAAACATACAAAACTGAGGCCAGAAGGGCTTTGTGGGGGTCTGATATGGGTCAAATGATCCCCAGGCCCCATTCCCATCAGGGTCCACCCGGATTTAGACTAACCCTAGGTTCTTGTTGTAGAAAGACTGTCTTGAATTGTCCTGAGTCCCAACTAAAGTAGACCCATAGGATCAATGAGATTTACGTAAGTGTTGACTCCCCACTCAACAACTGATTCAATGGAACTACTCCAGTTGGGATTAACTATCAAGATTCAGATTGTTGAATCCTACCCAGTTGAGATCTATAGTAGCTAACTCACAAACCTGATACCTTTGGCTCCTGTTTCAAAGGCAATGGTGAACTCTTCTAAAATCACTTGGAAGTCTTCTTAAAGCAGAATGTCTTTGGGGCTGAACACCAGATATCACAAGAGGAAGGCAATAGCATAGCAAAATGGTGTCCCTTATAGAAGATGGCAAAATCAAGGTTTGCTTTTTGGATTATTATTTTTTAAAGAATATTTTCAAGCCGTGAATACTTAAATCCATGGATACCAAATCCATGGATACGGAGGGACAACTGTAGTTCAGATTTTAAAGAAGTTGCCAAGGTGCTGAACTCTACCCCCTCAAGTAGGTTCAGCACCTAGGATATCTCCTTTAAAGCAATCCAAATTCTGGACCAGATTCACCACCCCACTTTCACAGGGCCCACAAGCTGCAATGGTAATGGTTCATTACAAGAACTTTACCAATTTAAGTTGGCCTGCATTTGGTTCTTCTCCTCTTCCTTCTCCTTCTCTCCTCCTTCCCTCCCTTTTCATGTTTACTTCTGCTAAATGTGATTTCATTATCCAAGGCCAACCCCATATTCACAACTGCATAGCTTGTGTTGGAGAAGACTCCTTCTGGACTGTCCTTCTTAGAGGCTTCTAAGCAAAAGTTAGATGGCTATCTCTCAGGTATGCTGAAACTGTAGATTTCCTGCATTGGCAGGGGATTGGACTAGGTCGCCCTTGTCTTCCTTTCAGCCTCCATCCATCCATCCATCCATCCATCCATCCATCCATGCCTTTTTAGAAATGAGAAAACTGACTTGTTTTTTTGTCCTGTATTGAAAAGGAATTTAGAAAGACAGACATTCAGATATGTATCACTGTAACAACAAAGTAGTCCTTGGGGCCAGTTTCCTGAGCTTGGGAACTTCCATCAGCCACCACCACCTTCAACAGTCCTTACCTTGACCTCTCTGCTTTGACACAGTTATGGAAGAGAGACCATCGGCAGAGGTTCCTGTCAAATCTTAGTGAATCTCCCCTGCTGAGAAATGCTCTCTGATGAAGCTTATCCTCTGGAAAAAAGAAAGGAAAAGAAAAGAAAAGATTATTCTGCTGCGATTGAAGTGTATTTTCTTTTACCTTTTTTTTTTTTTTTTTTTTGGTAATCAGCTTTTGTTAGTGAATCCATAAAAAATGGATAATGTGAGGGCAGTTTTGTGCAGGTCTACCTTAGATGGGTTGACAAGCTTTTCTTCTGTGGTTTCTTTGCCTAAATTCCTGCTCTCTCCCCCTGGCCTTGCTGATGAACTCAACCTAGAACAGAGGGTGAATAGCAACAGAAATTAGATCCAGACAAACAGACATGCTTTATGTATGTGTTTGATTAGGATGCCTATCAGTCCAACTAGACAATATCAGAAAGTTCTGGATGAAGTTGCACTAATTGATAATAACCCTAACCTTAACCTTTATGTTAACTCTAACCCTTACCTAAATGGTTTAGCAAGACAATCCCAACCCAACAGAAATAGTTTAGACTGAATTTTCTTGACAAAATTATGAATTAAATCAATTGATATGCAAGCAGAACAGTACTGTATTGAATTGGCCACATTGAATTGGCCACTCCGAACTGGCTGCAATGAAATGTCTTACACCCTCTGGCTAGCTGCTGGCCCAAGAGCTTGAATCTGCACAAAGCTGTTCCTATAGCTACATACAAATGAGAGCCTGTTTTAATTGTGTTTTGTATTGTTTAAACTTTGTCTTTTTTATGAAACATTGTTTAATTGTATTTTTAAACTTTTGTACAAATGATTCTTCTAAAACTGTACCCAGTTCTTAATTGCTTGCAAGCCACCTTGGATCCTGTATTGGGACAAAGGCAGAATATTAACTAACTAACTAACTAAATAAATAAATACAGGTCCCCCTCCCATATCCATGAGGGATATGTTCCCAGACTTACTATTTGTAAGTGAATCTGTGAATATTAGCAAACCACCATCAAATACCATAGAATCTCACTGGAGGACCTAGAAAATGCCTAGAGAGGATGCCTTTCTAGGCCTTTGGAGGTCCTCTAGCATGATTCTATGGTCAACATCTACTGGAAATTGCCCATAGAATCGCAATGGGAGAGTCAAACTGGAGGACAATAGAGTCACAATAGGGAGACCGTCCAGATGCCCAGAAAGACTTCCCCCCAACTGTGGTTGTGTGAAGCCATAGTTACTGATACTGTGGATATAGGAGGTGACAGACAGATAGATAGATAGATAGATAGATAGATAGATAGATAACAGAACACAAAGTGAACAGGTTTGCAAGCAAGCTCATTGAAAGCCTTGTCATGAATCAGCTGCTACTGATGCCTACTGGCAGATTCCAGGAAATACCATCCAAACTCATATGAGAACCTCCTAATAGCACATAAAAGGTTTGGAACCAAAGGCTGCAATTTATTGTGTTTTATTTTTCTGACTTCAGCTTTTAAAATCCAGTAGCAGTGGCCATGCTGGTTGGAACTTATGGGAAGTATAGTTCCCAAAGAGTGAATGTTCCAGTTTCTACTCCTCTGACCTTGTGGCTGCCAGTCCACCAAAGGTAAACATTCCCTCTTCTTTCCCAAAGAAAAAACCCAAAGCATCCGACGAACCTGCCTGCGTGGCCAAATGGGCCAGGTGTGCCTATGAAGTCAGCTTAGCAATGGCATCAAAGCTGGATGACCTGTGGAGGTTTTTTGCTGAGACTACAAAGGCCCTCTCTTATCGCTAACTAGATGCAGAAGCACCATGGGTAGCTTTTATCTTCCCAATCACTGCCATCTTGAAAAGAAAGCTCTGGAGAAGAGCTCCGTGTTTTCAGCCCAGAATTAATTCTCTTCAGAATTCTATGCTCTCCCTTTCTTGTGTTTTACATTTCACAGAATCTAACGGTGCAACAGACACCTCTATCTTTGAGGGTGGCAGTGTGGAACAGCTATTGAGTTTCCAATGGAATAATAACACACACAAAACCCTGACCCAACAGCCCCCTGGAATTGTCTCTTTTTGATTAGACACATAATTAAAAGACATGTATTCCATATTCATACTGGAAAGGTAGAGGAGCTTTTTGAAGGTGAGTTAAAAGGGTAGAGTTTCAGAAAGGGGCTGTAGCTTCACAAAGCCATCTGGCAGACAATGAGAGAAGATCCATCCCTGGTTGTGCTATATTGGGCAACCGGCATCATATAAGGCAGCCTTTCTCAACCTTTTTATCTTGGAGAAACCCTTGAAATAATTTGCAGGTCTCAGGGAAGCCCTGCATAAACATTATTCTATATACTGCTATTGCTCCCCCCCAACACACACAAACACAATCTCTTGAGGAACCCCTAGCAACCTCTCGGGGAACCCTAGGGTTCCAGGGAACCCTGGTTGAGAAACACTGATATAAGGTGTCCAGGTGTGGATCATTCCAGGCCCTGAGATTTTTGGACTGCAATCTGAGACACAGGGATGGCCCTGGGTGATATCAGCTACAGAACAGGAAGGAAGAAGCTTATCCCCAAAAAGTAAACATGCACACACACACCCGGAGGTTTTGCAAGTTGCAATAACCAGCAAGCTGCATATTTTTAAAGAAGGCTGAAGGTGTGCATGCCTCTTGCCTGGAGCTGACCACATGAAATCTGGAGAATTTGTACCCCTGCCTTCCATCTGGAGCTGAGCCATGAAATCTATTACTTCAGCCAGTGTTTTGAGATATGGCAACCCTCGGCATCAATGGTTGCTTTCCAGTTGTGAGTTTGCATTCTCATGCTTGGAACTGAAGGATGAGAAACAGCCTTGCAGAAATTCCTTTTATGAGGGGGTTAGTCTCTGCATTGGCATTGCTTTTACCCTGTCTTAAGTCTACTTAAGTCTACTTCATCAGATGCATGGAGGGAAATGCTTAGGAACAGACCTTTATACAGTAGTGATGGCTGAGCAAGTTATATGTGTGAACAGCAATAGAAATGCAAAACTTGTGGGTATGGTGATGAAGTGACAAGTTCAGTTTTAACTACGGTTGTTTGGGGACAAAGGCAAGAGAAAGATGTGTAAAGCCAAGGTGAGTAGAGAGCCATATGAATGCTGGAGGGAGTTGTTAGAATGTAGTGTGATGCTGGGAACAAGAAAGGAGATGTGATGAACTGGCCAAGAGAGTCCTCATGAGTCCAGGGCGTTACCAGTATAATCATATACGAGTGTAGTGTGCCAGGAAACCATTTCTCTGTTCAACCCATTGTCAATGGACTGGAGTTTGTGGGTACATTCCAGTTCTCTTTCTAATCTATCTATCTATCTATCTATCTATCTTTGTCAAAGGCTGCCGTTCTGAGCTCCATGATAGAGTACCCAGGAAGTCTGAAGTGTTCTGCAACTGTTTTTGTGTATTCCTGTTCCTAATGTCTGATATAATACCCTTTATCCTCTGCCACAGAGACTGGCCTGTTTACCCAATGCAGAGTTCTGAAGGGCATTGTTTCCAGAAGACGGTATCACATTAGAGGATGAGCAATGAAAATACCTCTAATATTGTGGGTGATGTGATTAGGTCCTGTGATGACATTTCCTGAGTGTGGGCAGAGTTGGCATCTGGGTTTGTGGCAAAATCTTGCACCCATCTCCCCAGCCATGTTGCATGTCCTCCTGTAGGTAAATAAGTATGTACCGAGTTTGGGAAGGGCATGACTCTGCTTCTTCTCTCTGCTTCTGCCTGCTGAATTATAGCTGAATGCTAATGACTTCAGAACTTGGAACTCAGTTTGCAGCAATGGAAGTTAGCCTAGAACAAAGGGGGAAAGTAAAAGTAGAAGAGAGAAACTGGCACATTTTAAAAGCAGTTGAGAAAGTGGGACAGCAGAAGGTTAATGGAGGGTGTCCTTGCCAAAGTGGGGCAGTTGGAGAGTGTGTATTTGTAACAGAGCAAATAGTACAAATATGGTAGAAATCCTTTTGTCATGCCATCTTCTCAGAGGTAGACTCAGATGAGTGGTGCTGCTTTCAGAATTTTTTTCACTCTTCAAAGGGGCAAATACCCAAGTAGCTGTCTCTGGGGTTCCTAAGAGAATTGGGAATTTCTTGGATTTCCTTCTGCTTTCTAAGTTTATTTCTTCCCATTGGGAGGCACGAGGCAGCAGCTGAGGGAGTTTGCACTAAGAACAGCTCTTCCCTAACAAAGCCAACTGACACTCTCAATGCTTCTGTGTTTGCTTCCCCTAAGAGAGCTAAGGTAAAGTTCAGGAGGAGCTTTTTGCTTGCACAACCCCCCCCCCCACACACACACTGCTGGCTTGCTGTTGTGATGTTCTGCAGCTCATGATAAAAAAAGAAATCTCTCTCCCCTCCTCTGCTTTTGCAACTGTAAAAGTATGTAATGGCTTTGAAAGGTCAACAGTGCATCTCAGGGTGGTTCAGTGAGGGCTGGGATTCAGGTCATGGAATCATGTCCTCAGATGGCACCACCTCCTCCACCCCAGATATGCATGGTAACAACAATTGTGGCACAATGTTCTTGGACCAAAATAACCTTACATTCAAAATGCTGTTCAGTGATTAAACCTCATTTTAGGGCTCCTTGCTGTTGTTCACCTCTGCTGCCAGGAGGATAAAATGACATTTGATCATCATTTTAAAATACTTCCAGCAATGGCTCTCAAAGAGATTTGCATGTTTAAAAAATAGGAAATTGCAACAAAACCTTGCAGCGTGGAGTTATTCCTTTTCTCTGCCTGTCCCTTGCTGCACCTCCTCATTGTGAACTGGTATCTTGACATCTCAACTCTGAGGCCAAATTCAGAGTCCAGACTCAATTCTGAAAGCCCCTACTGAACTCCAAAGAAAAGCGGCAAAACAGCAGGAACGTTCCATCTTTCCTGCCGCCTTACCACATGGCATCGGCATTCTTCTGGTGTTCTTCTATCCCAGTCCCATGGGGGACCGAGGTAAAACTGTGTCTTTTTGCAAATGGATTTTTCTGGTTAGCAAAAAGACATGGGTTTACCTTGTTCTCCCATGGGGCCAGAATGAAAAAAGGCTGGCATCATGCAATGAGGCAGCAGGTATTCCTGCATGGCAGGAGGTTGTATTCCTGCATGGCAGGGGGTTGGACTGGATAGCCCTTGAGATCTCTTCCAACTCTATGATTCTATGATTCTATGAAAGGCAGAACATTCTTGCTGCTTTGCCACTTTTTTTCAGAGTGTGGTAAGGCTCTAACTCAGACATTAAGGTGTTTTTACATATTCCTAGGTAGCCATGTTGATTTGCCTATGAAATTCTTAGGCTGCTCAACTGATGATCATGGCAATCCAAAACCAAACAGTTTTTGAGAAGGAAGGAAGAAAGGAAGGAAGGAAGGAAGGAAGGAAGGAAGGAGAATTTTGGAGGTGTTCATCTCACTCCCATGCAGAAGAAAATCTGGCCATGGGACTCTACAATGGAGACAAAATCAGTAGACAAATTTGCCCTGCCCAACCACAGAGCTGAGCCAGCAAACAGGGCCAGCCCTGTGTCTGTATATCCTAGCAATCGAGGAATTGGGTGAAAATCAACATCTGTTGAGCAAATGTTCACATTTGAGTATGACTAGCCTAAACTTTTCATTCTTTCTTCCTGCCAAGTAAAAAATATCATTCCTACCCATTTGTACAGTCATGGTTGGTGGCACAGCCTTCCTGGATTTATGGAACCAGATGGCACATGTACATGGCCAGGAACACTAAAATCTGCCCTTCTTCCTCCCCTCACTCATTTGCTCTTTTCCTAGGTGCAAGCCAATTTTATATATTGTTATGAGTTGGTCAAGATGGCTTCATCGCTCCCCTTCCAACTCTGTTAATTCCTTGAGTGGGGTGGTAGATCCCATCTGGGTTTTAGTCTCAACTTTAAAGGAGCTTTAGACCATGCTGGCTGATGGTTTTCATGTCAGTGCAGTGGAAAATCCATTCTGGGTTTAAATTTGGACGTTAAATGACATGTCCCAGATTTTGAGTCTAGGGATGGGAGATGGTAGGGTCCAGACCTTTGTATAGCTCCTATGAAGCTCTGACTAATATCCTGGCTGGATTCACCACCCCGCTGGTATGCAAGCCACAAGCCACCCTATGTATTGTAAGACACAGATTTCAGTATCTTTGTGGTTCCCTAGGGTGACACCTCCCAAGGACCAGGTGGTACATTGCTGATGGCCAGTTACCATTTGTCAATATACTTCAATGGGAGCTGGGATGGTTCCTGATGGCACAGATGATACATGGAAATGATTTGCCTTCATCCCCTCCCCAACTGAATAAAACAAGGAATGAGTGAGGTCTCGGTATGTCCTTTTTCAGAACAGTCTGTAAGGAGCAGAGAACTGGTTCTGCTTTCTGCAAGAAATGTGATGGCATTGTATAAGCATAAAATTTATACCCTGGCTGTTCTCCCAAGGCTAGGATGCATGGCTGCTTCCAACATAATTAAAAAAGAAGTTACAGCAAAAACACAATAAATTGTGCACATTAAAATACAAACTAAATGGAATTAAATTAAAAGCATGGCAAAGCATAGGCTGATTTTCTTCTGAATATTGTGCATCAAAGAATTTCAGAAGAAAATCAGCCTATGCTTTATAGATTATAGCAAAGCCTTTGATTATGTAGATCATGAAACACTTTGGATCATCCTTAAAGAAATGGGTGTCACAACATTTGATTGTCCTGATTCATAACCTGTACTCAGGACAAGAGGCTATTGTTAGGACAGACTAGGGAGAAATTGAATGGTTTCCGATTGGCAAGGGGGTCAGGCAAGGCTGCATTTTATCATCCTACCTCTTTAACATGTATGCTTAACATATCATACATAAAGCAGGGTTAGACTTGGATGAAGAAGGTGTGAAAACTGGGAGAAGGGATATCAACAATTTGAGATATGTAGATGACACACTCTCTCTCTGGCTTTTCTTTACAAACGAAGAAGGACTCATCCCGTGCTTTCTGCAAGCGCACTGATGACTGAAAAGGCCAATCTGAGACAAACAAGTCCGGTTGCAGAAAGCACAGCAGAAGGTCTCCTTGGGTGATGTTTCCATGTTGTGATTCTTTCTGCATCGTTGTTTCTCTTCAAGACTTGTTCGGCGTGAGTTCTCAAATGAGGCTGCAGCATTGTGGATGGTGCGTCTCCATGCCTCCCAATGTGAGGCCAGGGCGGACCACTGTTGGTGATCAATTTGGCCGAGCACTACTAGCAGAAAATAACAAAGACTTAGAGCAAATTACTGAAGCAAGTCAAGGAAGAAATTGGAAAGGCAGGTTTATAGATGAATATTAAGAAAAATATTAAGAAAAATATCATGGCCACAGATGATTTACATAACTTTAAAGCAGACAATGAAGACACTGAAATAGTTCAAGATTTTCCGTACCATGACACAGTCAATCAGAATGGAGACTGCAGCCAAGAAATGAGAAGACTAGGGCTTGGAAGGGCAGATATAAAGAAACTTGACAAGATCCTCTGAAGTGTCAGAATATCTCACTGAATACTAAATTTAGGATTGTCCATGTGATCATATTTCCCATTTGTATGTATGGTTGTGAAAACTGTATAGCAAAGAAAGATGACAGGAAGAAAATCAACTCATTTGAGATGTGGTACTGGAGAAGAACCCTAGAGATATTGTGGACTGCTAAAAAGACCAATCCATGGGTCCTAGAGCAAATCAAGCCTGAACTCTTCCTCAAAGCCAAGATGACTAAACTGAGACTGTGGTATTTTGACCACATCATGAGAAATCAGGACTCACTAGAAAAGACAATCATGCTAGGAAAGTAGAAGGGTGTAGGAAAAAAGGAAGATTGCATTCCAGATGAATGGGCTCAATCAAGGAAGCCACGTCTGCCCTGAGTCTGGAAGACCTGAGCAGGACTATTGAGAATAGGATGACTTGGAGGTCTCTCATTCATAGGATCACCATAAGTCAAAGCTGACTTGGCAGCAGTTAACAACAACCACAAGGATAGTCAGAAATGTTTTTTGAAGATAGTCGTGCTCTGTGCACCAAGAATGCAAGGTATGGTTACAAATCTAACTAAAAATTCATCCCTAGACTTTCCGCTCAAATTGGAAAAGCAAGACTTTGGGCTAATCTAATCCCCTCTGTGGCTGCAAGTTCACAACACAGGTCATCAGCAAAGTGGATTTGCTTTGCAAAGGACGAATGAATACTCTTCAGAGCAATTTGCTTTTTAAGAGTAAATTTATTCTCCAATGGATGGTGCCAAAACTGACGAGACGTTTGCCCTCCTTCCTTTTCCAACTAGTCATAAGGTTATGATGAGGATGCAAAAGAATCCCTTAACAAGACCTCATTAGTAGGGCAGCTTTCGTCGGTGCTATTACTATTCACTGGCAGCCATGAGTGCAGGAAGAATATGGCAGGATGAACACGTTCAGTCAAGGTCTTGCCATCAACTCTCTGACCTCTTGATTCTACCTGATCACCACCCAGGGAAGAGAGATCTTATAGGCTGATCAAAATGCCTTTAGGAACTCCTGAGGTGTTAAGATATCTCCTTCTTCCACAAAGCAGACCTTAGGAGATTACGTTTTTGGACTACAACTTCCTGAATACCCCCAGTTAGCATGGCCAGGGGCTCACTCCTTCTTCTGTATGACAGCCAGTAATATATTCAAGTGTTTTACTCCCAAGTCAAATCTCAAGTCCGTACCTTCAAGTCTTAAGTCAAGTCTCAAGTCTGGGAGCCAACTTTAACAGAAAAAAGGTGTTGTTGTTGTTGTTGTTGTATGGGAGGGGTGGAGTTTCAATAACTAGAAAATCATGAAGGATGTGTACAAAGTTAGGTACAAAAATGTAAATTATCAGCAAATACATTAGGCAATGTACTTGAGGAGGGGGTTGAGGTCTGTTCATCAGACTTTCCCCAAGTGTACATTTACACTGTGCTGAAACTGAATAAAGTCTTGGACATATTTGTCTGGCTGTGGCCCATGTGTGTGTCTCGGGAGAGATTTGCAGGGCAGCTGCCTTGTATGCTTTGCAGAACAATAGCTGGGTTTGCTCTGCAACTACCCTGAAAGGAAGCAATTCAATAGGGAAATAGAGAAAAGGATGCTTTAGGGACAATATTAAAGAGGAGTGGGTTTTTTTTTTTTTGAGTTTTCTACCCTCACCTTTTCCCAAAGAATGTAACATTTAATTTATCTGAAATGGCTGTGCACAGCTGAAACTTCAGTCCTGATAAGCCAAATAAATTAAGAAATTCCAGTCAAGGAGGGGACCAAACAGTGGCCTCTTTATCGGGCAAAAGGCTCAGAGTGGATTAGAAGGCTTGTCATCTCCTCCTACTCTTCTCTTGCCTTTGTCTGCATTTTTTAAAAGAAGTGCAGACTTAATTGCTTAATGTCAAGAGGAGGTGCATGCAGTTATCCCACCGGATTGGCAACCCAGCTGGTGCCCTTCAAAGGGCAAGGGAGGTGCCCAGCCAGCTACTCCCTCTGATGAGACATCAGGTTTCTTCATAGAGAAGTTGGTGGAATTGTTGAGGTTATCAGTTCACCAAAAGCAACATGGCTGCTCAGCAAAACCTACTGTGATGAATGAGGCATGCTCCCAATTATAGACACCCCCTTACCCAGGGCTAGGTAGGGATGAGAGAAACAAGAAAATCCAGTTCCACCATGTGCCCATCATTTTCAAGACGATGAGACATTGCCTATCAGTCTTGAGAGCTTTCATATTTGCAAAAACATTTTTTTTTTTTTTGCAAATTGTGTCACTAAGCTATGTGGTTTCTAGTATACATGGTAAGTCTGGGAACTGAACCCCTGCGGATACGGGGGCCCAACTGTACATGGTGTGAATAAAATCTTCCTTTCAGATGTCCTAAACCTCTCACTTGGAAAAGTCGAAGCCCCAGTATTACGGGGGGGGGGCTTTTCAATATCAGCTCTCTCCATCCTGTGAATGTTGGAGGGGAATCAGTGAAACCTACTACAGTCATCCCTTCACATTCGCGGGGGTTAGGGGCAGACAACCCCCACGAATGTGAAAAAAACGCGAATAAGAAATGAGCCTGTGGGCCAGCGGTTTTCCACCCCAGTCCCTTCCCAAGGCAGTGACAAGCTTCCTGAGAAGCCGTTTGCTGCCTTGGGAAGGGAGTGGGGCACAGAGCGAGCGCGCCAGCTGCTTCCCAGCCCTCCTTTCCAAAGCAGCGGCAGGCTTCTGAGGAAGCCGCTCACTGCCTTGGGAAGGGAGTGGGGTGCAGAGCGAGCGTGCCAGCTGGCTCCCACCCCTCCTTCCCAAGGCAGCGAAGGGAGGGGGTGTTGAGTAGCAGGGGGGGAGGCAGCCTTCCGCGAATAACCAAAACTGCGAATGTGAAAGTCGTGAATGTGGAGGGGCAACTGTATGTCATATGATCTACCAAGGAAGTATGAAGCTTGGTGACACCTCCAGCATTCTGTGATTATAATTCTGTTTGCTGGAGTTGCACCTGCTGTGCCATTGTGCATATAGATGCACATTCAGTTGCATAGTTGGCTGTGCATCCAGTTACACATTCAGTTGTGCATTCATTTGTGCATTAAAAGCTGTGTATTCAATCACACAACATTGCCACATTCAACAGAAGGGTTGTTGTGTAGCATGCTCAAGTCAAACCTTTGTATGCAGAGATTTTTGCTATGCAACCCTCATGTAGGATCTCAACTGTTACCTTTATTTTCACATAAGTTGCCTACATTCACTCACTCACACACACACACATACACATTCTATTGGTATGCTACTGAAAATGCATTGAAAGAGTAATGGGAATAGATAGATATCATAGATAGATTTTTTTTTAAAAAAAAAACAGTCTGGTTATTCCATGGCCAGCATCCCAACCAATTCTTGCCCTGAAGCTCCTGCATAATTTTCAGTGGAATTTATGGAGGTTGCCTGAGAAGTGAAATTGACCTATTAAGAAAACCTTACACTATGAAATTACAGCTCTGCTCCCTGCTTTCCAATGCATTAATAATTCACAGAGAGGGTCCTTGATCTGGAAAATGTTCAAGACTTTTTTGGCAGAAAGCTGAGAAAGTTCCCAACTTCTGTTTCTTCTGAGTATTGGCATTACTCTGGCAGACTTTTATTCCTAAAAAGAGACAGGCACTGCCTCTCCCTGTGGCTCCCTAGAAGAGACACCTTCCAACAGAAGAATGAAAGAACTTCTTTGCAGCCCAGTATTGAACCCCTTCTAGTGGCAGAGCAGCTGGAGGTGTTCTGCATTTTGAATACTCATAGGTAATCACCTCTTCAAATCATGGTTTTGTGAAGAACCTGTGTGCTCACTTTAGTACTACAGTGGGCCTTTGGTATCCACTGGGGTTGGGTTCCAGGACCCACCATAGATGCCAAAATCCATGGATGCTCAAGTCTCATTATATACAATGTCATAGTAAAATGGTGTCCCTTGTATAAAATGGCAAAATCAAGGTCTGCTTTTTGGATTAAAAAAAATATTTCCAAGCAATGGATGGTTTAACCTGTGGATGCAGAATCCGTGGATATGGAGGCCAACTCTATAGGCAATGTGCCTTTGGTGCTGATATGAGTTGCTGGACAACCCAAGAGGAAGAGAACTGTTGAGAGCATGTTCAGCTTCCCATTGGGGCAACTGATTGGCCACTATGGGAAATATAATGTTGGGTTATATGGTCCTTTGGACTGATCCCACACTACTGCACCTTGCCCTTGAAAAGAGGGAAAGGGAAAAGAGCTCCAGTCCTGCAAGGACCCAACAGGTTGTGGAGACTGGGAGATTCCATGAGTCATGGGATGGTGTATCTGCTCTGAGAGTCCTTACTTTCATGGAGCTCTCCAATGTGCTGAATCTTATCCCTCAAAAGAAGCCCACCACCTCGGGGAGCTCCTACCTTGTTTCAATTAACATTCAAGAGTGGGCTCACTGCACTCCGACATGGAAGTTGCCAGCTGTCATCAGGATCAGAAAACAGCGAACATGACCCTACATTAGGAGACGTAGCTAGGAGACATAGCTATGATCATTCCCTGTCCAAACCACCCCCACCCAACCCCCCCCCTTTTTCCAACAGCAGTCCCCTAAACTCATTTCCTGGTCACTGGAAGGGGGACAGCAGATGAGGATCCAGCTATTTTCCTGTAACTGGGCACACTGTGACAAGCATTTGCAGGATCTTTTGAAGGCCCTTGGGGATAATGCCATTGCTCTGTGCATGCAGGTGGGCATCATACATTACAATCATGCATTTCACATTCACTTGCACAATCAGTGGCTCAGTGTTGCAATTCACTCATATGCAACCACCACATCACTCCACAAGTGTAAAGTTACACTCCATATCTTTGATGCTGAATCTCAGTTATAATCATTTCATACATTTATCACCAGAAAAATAGTTTAGTACAACTTAAAAACTGCCAAGTTTAACTGGCATTGCAGCTACTCACTTGTGCTGCCAAGAAGAAAGGGATGTCCAGCTTTTAAAGCAAGGATGAGCAACATAGGTGGGTCCAGGGGGGCAATTCAATCTGTTTATAACCAGAAAATGGGCAGTGCAGGGATGTTTGAGGTGCAGGTCCACAAAAATACCTTTGGGGACTGCATGTGGTCCCGGGAATACACTTTGAGCACCCCTCCTTTAAAGCCACCTATCTTCATTAGAATCAAAATTTCTCCTCCTCTAGCATTGGCTTCCTTGAGGTTTGCCTCCCTGCCTGCAAACGTAAGAAACAGGTTGTGCCCTGAGACCTGGAAACCATAGATTGCGCCACTTGGAGGGATGATGAAGAATATGCCACAAAGCCCCAGCAGAAGGGAAAGTGAGGTATGTGAGCTACAGCATATGATTTATATGTAATGTTTCTGTTGTCCACCCTGGAAGAAAATTATCTAGAGTGTGTATGTGGACAGCATTTGCTTGTACCCTTCAGCTTTTGGAAAATGCATTTTCTGGGTGAAAGAGGTGTGGAGAAAAGGCCAAGAGCAAGACTCTACAAGATTTGGAGGGAGAGAAGAAGAGGTAGGCACAGTTCCATCATGCCTGGGTCCCGAAGAAGATGAAAAGTCCTCCTTTCATCCCAACTGCCACTGCCCTGGCCTCGGAGGGAGAGAAGAAGAGGCAGCACCCGCTGGACTTCATTGTAAGCCTCAGGGCAGGGAACTGTTTTTTCTTGTTCTTTTTCTTGTCGAGCACCATGCATAGTGATGGCACTGTATAAATAAATGAGGAGGAGAGGGAGGGGGGAGGAAATGAAGCATGAATTTAAACACATGGAGTTAACTTGACAATTACGTTATGCCACCTTGTTAGTGAATCACCATGTTGTGAAGTCAAACACATAATCCAGTCTACATGCATAACATGCACTGTGCATCACCATATACAATGCACAATGGCACCACGTACACAACTCCACTTCTGAAACCTTGAATTCAGTGAGGGCATTCTGCATTGGATAAAAATATCCAACCACTTCTACTTGTGTGAGACACAAACAGAATTCTGTTCTCTACCTTTTCAGACTAAGGCTGGCATCCTGTATGGCTCAGCATAGCACAGTAGTTCCACATGTCAAACTACTCTATAGCTGGCCACCCATTGACCCCCAGACTTAGTGTAGAACTGCTGTAGCCCCTCCCCACAGCCAGGTCATACATGGTGGAGAGAAGAGGGAGAAGCACTTGGCTATGTCCCTGTAGCCAGACATGAAATGAACGGGTTCCTCCAGAGGTCTCAGAGGATAATTTAATCATTTTGCACCTGGGTATGGGGACATAGCCATGTGCTTATTTGATCCTCTCTGCTCTCCACCAGGCATGCAATGGCCAAGGGGGCTGCAGTGGCTCTACAGTAAGTCTGGGGAGGGGTGTGTAATACAGCTTTTCTTTCTCATTATCACAGGGGGGTTGGTTGGTGTTGAAAGAGGAAGAGAATACCAACCTCCACAGCAACTTGAAAAGATATACACAATTTTGAGGTTGATTTTCACCTGCATATGTTTCCAACAGGATCCCAGCCCTTGATAACCTTTCAATGCATTCATCTGATTACGAACTACCACACAGCTTGGACCATTTGCTGTTCCTTGGATGCTATTGATCCCTTTCCTTCTTTGTTGCCAATCCTGCAACAATTATTTTGTAATGTCTGAGCACCATCCTTTTCCCAATAGGCCCAATGGCTTAACAATGGCTTTTCTGATCCATCTGGAGAGAAGTCTAGGGGACAGCAAAGCAAGTCAGCATAGTCTACCACTCTTTCTTTGCTCCCTGTGAATAATTGTTTTGTCCATTTATGATTTGGACTGTGGCCATGCAAATAATTTTGTTCTGTCTCAGATGCTGCATAATCAGATTGACTGCAAGCTGCAAGAAATGGAAAACAAGAGGGATGGGAGGAGAGAAAGGAAAGAGAAAGCATGAAATATAGCTGATTGTTTTTAAGGACTCTCTTAAGAAAAGAGAAACTGGTGCATTATCACTTAGTCTTTCCAAAAGCTGTTATTTAACTCATAAGTTCAGGAGTGAATGCTCTTATTTTCCAGCTCTTTGCATGGCTATTTCTAGAGTTGTTGAATATTACTTATTTATATAGTGCCTTTGATATGCCTTTGATATGCGCAACACTTTACAGAATAATGGAAGGAAAGAAAAAGTAAAACAGAGGGGCTGGTGGCTTTCAAATCAGTAGGTCTGTGACTCTACTCCAGGACCTGAATCCTGTTAACATCATACATGAGGTTGTCATTTTTGGCTGCTGTCCAATGGATGCATTGAGTTTATGGTTGTATAAGCAGTGTTTCACAAGTGAAATCATTTCACCTGGGCGGTTATGTCACCTGTTATAAGTGACAACTAGAGTATAACCATTGAATCAAAGAGATTTACTTATGTGTTCACTCAGCAATTGATGGGTTGGGTCAACTCTAGTTGGGACTAACTGGCAGGATCCCAGTCATCAGTTGGATGGTGTATGAATACTCAACAGCGCCTTCAAATTTGCCACCTGATTCACTGGGATTGCAGAAACAGCCACTGAACATTCCCCATTACACTATGAGACACTAACCAGGCACACTGGCAGATACACCATTGGTTGCTCAATGTTAGTATTCATCAAAAAGAGTGGTGCAAAGCAACCACTGTGTAACTACATGAGTGTAGAATCACACTGTGTTAAGTACAATCTAGGACTTCAATCATAGTTTCAGTCTAAACTTTAAAAGAGCTCTCCGGGGTGATGGATCATACCCCTACTATGGGTTCAACACCTTGGATAGCTCTTGAAAAGACTGGCGTAAATGCAGAGTTTATTCACCAACCCTCTGACATGGAAGCCAACACCAACCCTAGAGAGAGAAAAATCTGCCTCTAGAAGCTTGTAGTAATTGTATTTATTTATTTATTTATTTATACCCCGCTCTTCAGCCACAAGGCTATCAGAGTGGCTTACAAATTGTGTTAAGCAATAGCGGTTTACACATCTACACTG
The DNA here is from genome assembly GCA_030847615.1 of Gambelia wislizenii. NCBI lineage: Eukaryota > Metazoa > Chordata > Lepidosauria > Squamata > Crotaphytidae > Gambelia > Gambelia wislizenii. The sequence continues at coordinate 42,197,803 of JAUMIR010000007.1, forward strand.
CATTAAGCAGTTTCCAATGTGTGTTAGCTACTATCAATTTGGACCATTTGGGTAGACAATGACAAAGGAAGAAGATCAGAATATATCAGTTTTATTATAAGTTCATTCATCAACCAAAACAAATTAATAGAGAAATGCAGACAGAAGTACCTGTACAGAATTTTGAAATAACAGTTCCTGCTTTTGGTCAACTCAAGACTATAAGAAACTTGGGTAAACTCATAACAGTTTAGGAAGGAAAGGGAAGGAGAATAAAAAGAAGGAGAACCTATAGAGGAAAAGCAGGGTGAATAGTTGTCTGACTTCAGCAAAGGAGGGGGTCTCTCCTTCCTAGCCCTTGCAGCGTCCAGTTCCTTGTGGGAGACCAAGTCTGCATCTGGACAAAGAGCTCCTTGGGATAATTAACAAAATGCATGGTGATGCTATTCTGCTTTTCTCCCTAATGGTTTTTTTAGGTGTAAGAGAGAATGGCTTGGGTCCAACTTATCTCCGGAACTGCCTCCTCTCATACAATCCTCCCCGCGCACTCCGGTCCTCTGGGAGGAATTTGCCACAAAAATCTAGGCTGTCTGCAACCTCCCAGAGGGCCTTTTGGTAATCGCCCCCAAATTGTGGAATGGCCTGCCAAACGAGATCCGTCAGATGATGAGCGTGAGTAGCTTTAAAAAAGCACTAAAGGCGGATCTTTTTCGGCAGGCCTTTCCTGATTAGTTCCTGGCCTCAGGGGCTCCTGGCACTTTTTAGTCAGCTGGCTATTTATTATTTATTATTTTAATGTGATTTTATATCAGTTGTTTTAATGTATTTGGTTTAATATCTTTTTATGGGGGAGGGTGGGGTGGGTGGTGTTTGGGGATTTTAAATTGTATTGGTATTTTAATTTTTGTAAGCCGCCCCGATTGTTTTAACAGAGATAAAAATAAATGTTATTATTATTTATTATTATTATTAGAAGAAGAAAGACAAAGAAACCGAGAAAACAATGGGGAGGTGGAACTGGTATCCAGGACTTCAGAAAGTGTGCAGTGTGGAGAAAGTGGATAGGGCAAGCTTTAATCCCGCCCTAATAATATGATAACAAAGCAGGGTCATCCACTAAGGTTGAAATGGGGGGGGGGAATTTAGGGAAGGTAAAAGGGAATGCTTTCCCTCCCACAGCGTATGCTTAAACTGTGGAACTCGCTGCCATAAAGTGTGTTGATGGAGGCCAACGTGGGTGGCTTTAAAGAGAGAGTGCATACATTCATAGAGGCTAGCACCATCCATGGCTACTAGTCAGGATGGCTACATGTTACATCCAGTATCAAAGACAGTGTATCCCTGTGTATCACTTAGTGAGGGACTGTCAGGGTCAGTCCCTCTTGCTCCTGCTCCTGCCATATTCATTTGTTCCCCTGTGGACTTGGTGCAGAGGGTGCATAGCAGTTTGTGTAGGGGTGAAATGATGTATGTGTAAAGCTTGGGAAAGGAGATAACAAGGGATCTGAAAGTAATGGTTCTAGTTTCAAGGTTAGAGACTCTGGGGAAATGTTAAGTTTCAATTTAAGGAATGCCTGTGTCAGTGGATGATGGACAACCAATAGGTATGCAGCCCACCAGATTTTGTTAATTGCAAAATGCTTTTAAGTTAGAGTGTATCCGTTAGGTCCTCAGTCTCAGCAATGACTTTGTATTGTATGCTTCCTTGATTTCTGGCAATAAAGCTTTCTGATGAAACCTGAAGCTTGTGCTCGATGAGTCTGGGAAAACTGATACCTGACAGGAACCTAAGATGGAGGATGCAGTTGTGCTTATGGCCTGTTGGTGGGTTTCCCAAAGGGAACTGGCTGGCTGCTGTGAAAACTGAATGATAGATAAGGTAGACCTTCAGTCCAGTCCAACATGGCTCTTGTTCTTTTTCCTTTAAGAACATAGATGGAGAATGGTGACTGGATGATAAAACTCTCATCTGGAAGCACCTCAAAGGTGGGCGGCATGTTAGCTCATGGAAATGCTCTACTCTGTCCCTTAGGCTGCTTTGTGGTTCTTGCAACCCAGTTGAGAAAGTCAAGCCATGTGTTATGGGTGACAAAGAAACGAATTCCTCTCATTCTTGCACCTGGGAAGTTGCCAGACATGGAGAGCCATCTTCAGACATTGTGAAGTGCCTCTGTCCCTGTGAAGTCTCTCCTCCACCATTTATCTCATTTACCACCCCGGTTCATCCTGGCGAATCTAACCTTCTGAATTGGCACTCACCCCAGCATAAGAGAAGGTGAGAGTCTAATCAGTTCTTTACTGTCTCCTAAAGGAATGTTAACAAAGACTTGATGAAACAAGCCAGTTTAAGTTGAACGCAGTTAATCAAACGTGTGCTACCACGCCAGGCTCTGAAATTGCTTAAAGTTTGTTATGAGGTATACTTTAATCAATATCTTTCCCTGGTGGCAAAGATCAGCAGATGGGAGCCATGAGTTACAGCTGAGCCAAGGACCCCAAGATTGCACTCCAGCAGAGAATGTACTTCTTTCTGTGACGTTCAACAAATGTAGAGACAGAAGGAACATCTAGCTCTCATGTTTCATCCGCTCCCTGTGGCTCCTCTCTCTGATGTAAAAGGTTAGCATTAATTTTTATAGTGACAATTGTCTTCCCCTCTGGTCCTGTGGCACGTTAACAGAATTATAGGAACTGTCATTGAAGAAGCAACTCAATGCTCTGAGAGCCATCAAAGTCAAATCTCACAGAGTTCTGCATAAAAATGGCACCAAATCAGATGAACCTTCTGGACAATATGACATCTGAGCCAGACAATGAGTTCAGGTCTGAGATCCAGTGGTGGACATTGGGATGCAACACCAGTAGAATGGGGGGGGTGTCTCCCTCTCTTCTTCGGATGCCCCAAACATACTCGAGAGGGCATCCCAATCCTCCAAGGCAGGTTTTAATGGTGAAAGAGGAGCTGATGAAGGGAGTGGAATTACTCACTATGGCCAAACTGATGGGATCTAGAAGAAGTATATGAGTATGTGAACAGAACTCCTGTCAAGCTTCCCTTCAAACTTTCTTTTCTCCTCCTTTGGTTTGTAAGATCCAGTTTTGAAAGAGACCATCCCTGGGTTCAATTTCTGCTGGCATCTTTGAAGCTCCAAGTTAGGAGAAAAGGTGTGATACAAAAAAATGGAATTACGGCTAAGACCCTATTGATGGATATAACTATGCTGGTGAGAGCCAGTGTGGCATAGCGACTTGAGTATTGGACTAGAACTCTGGAAGTCTAGGATCCAAGGTGGCTGAATGATAGCAACAGGATTCTGGTCCAAAGATCCAGCAACCTGCTTCTTATGACATCTAGGTGATTGGCCCTGAGAAGACCATGAGCAGCTCACGGACGCAAGAGTGAATGATACTATTGTCTTGTCTTCTGAAGGTAGAGGTCCCATGCAGCCATCTTGACTGGTAGGGAAATACAACTGGTTGCAATTATTAGCCAACTGAATACTGGATTTTTATTCATTTATTTGGACATTCACCTTGAGACTTCAGTGCTTGCTGATAGCTCCCTCTTTTGGACAGATTTCTTGGCTCAGGGTCCAGCCTGACTGTCTTTCAGTATTAGACCCAGCCCATCCTCACTCTCATCCTAACCATCCAACTGTGGACTCAGTCCTGCTAGAGCTCATACATAAATGGTTAGCTATTTGGTTAGCTATCTACACCCTAGAACTGACTGATTTTTCCTTCATTTTCTACAGGTTCCCTTCTAAAATCTATACACCCAGACATGAGGTAGTAGTAGGCTTCAGAAAAAGGACAGCTGCCTTTTGAAATGAAGCCAACTTAACCATGCAAAGTCCATCTCCTGCCCTGAAGTCATAGAGTCCTTAATTTGCAGCTCTGTCTTGCTGGCTTTCTGATCAGTCTATGAAAATGTGAAAACATGGTCCTTTGACATTTTAAAACCAAGCCCTGATAAATCCATTACTTCACATTTTGGAATCTAGACATCTGTTGGAATCAATAATCTCTGAGTGACAGGCAGATCTCAGCGAGGTGGTTAATGTTTCAGTCTAATTTTCTTCACCCCATGTCAATTTCTCAGTAAATAAATCCAGTGCTTTCAGAAATATGAGGATGGAATTACAATTCAGATTTTCTTCTCCGAGGTTGCCTTTGAAACATTGCCAAATGAATCCATAAAGGCTGACAAAGAAAACATCAGTGTGTGTGTGTGTGTGTCATTTTTGTAGAAGAATGGAAGTCCTCTGGAATTGGTGCTGGAGAATATTAAAAGGGAGGAGTGTGGAGAATCTTACTTTAATAAGCTAGGTGTTAGGAAAGCCACAGGAAATGTGCATAGGAGCTTTGGCAATGACAGCACTACTGGGACAATATTCAAAAAAGATCCTAGTAATTGGCATTTATTGACGAATGAACTGTTAATATCAATAGAAAATATTATAATGGAAATAATCGTTTCATCCTTCTTACAACTGGAGAAGGGCTTCCATATCAGGTATGCAGTGACTCCTCTTGGGGTTCTAACCCACAATTTAAAGGGGCTGTCCAAGGTGCTGAACTATTTGGGGGCTAAAGAATCAAGCCATCAATTTGTGACCAAGGCCTGAAATGGATAGGTAGTCCCAAGTAAGTGGGCCCTTTGAATTAATGTGATTTACATCAGTATTGGCTCACCACTGAACTATTGATTAAATGGGTCTTCTCGACTTGGGACTGCAAATAGGATACAATATCATGAAACCTAGACCACCGAAACCTGTCATGCATGCTAAGGAGACTCCAGAGGGTGTAGCTCAGAATGCTTTGGTTTTTAAAAATGCATTGCTGAATAAATTTAAATGTGTCTATGTGTTTGAAATCTGAAATAGCATCTTCAGCCACTAGATGGCAGATTTCCCTAACCAGCACATAGATTTGCAGTTGGTACAGTTTGAAGCCTGGGAGAGACGTAACCCTTGGGGTAGAGTTATAGGAAACCCTTCTCCCTTGCTTTGGAGCAGGGTCCCACTTAACAGTTACAGCCTAGATGTCCTCCAGTGGAAGATCTATAGGGGAACACACCAGCAGCAGCTATTCCTGAGGATCCCATTGGCTATAGGTTCACACAGGCAGGGCAGGCATAACATGTCCAGTCTTAACAGCTATGTAATTTCACTTGAAAGCTTCATTGAATCAAAAATAGGTTGCCAAAATCTTGGATAACTCCTTTACAATTCAGACTAAAAGACAGAGTAGAAATGGGATTCATCAGCTGCCTACAAACACAGGTTACTTCATCCTCTCACCATGGAGCCCTTTATTTGTGTTAGCTCAAGGAAACCTCATTTTGTCATTAGGCAAATCATGTCATTTATAATCGCTTGATTGCATTTGCATACAGAATGTCTTATTGTGCTCCCCACCCCCTCCCACCAGGTAGGCATGTTTACATGTAAATTTTAATTAATATACTTCCAGCAGGGTGCTGATTAGTTTATGGATACAGCAGCATTAATTGGACCTTGCTAATAACAAGGAGCAATAATTCCCCGAGAGGCATGGTTGGTTGCCACAGCTTGCGGGGTGGGGGTGGGGGTGAAGGCTTGCATCTTTAAGAAGGAAAAGGAAAAGGAAAGCTTGCATCTGCTTAGTTATTAGTCTCATACCCATTTGACTGTCTTGGCATTGGAATCGTTCAGGAGCGCAAGAGCAGAAGCATATGAGAAAGAAGTTATTATGGTAGCAACTGAAATGGGGAAATAATTAGTCCGATACCTAACTGTGCGTAGGGAGAGAGAAGTAATTATCGCTATTATGCTTGATTTATTTTGCTGTTTTGAAAATGGGCATTAGCCCCTGGACAGAGAGGAAGCAGAAGCAACTGAAATAGGCAATACATTTAATAGAGCTGTCACCCCACCTCCACTTGGACCTAATTTCTTGCTCAAGGACGAAAGCACTCTCCCGTATCAACTCTGTTTATGAAATTAGGGCAGAACCAGAAACTATTCATCATCTGTGAGATGTGGGGTATTTTGTGATGCCAACAAGAAGCCCAATGCATGGAGATTAGGGAGTGGTTAGGGTTTAGCATTCCCAATAAGAATTCCAACATCAATCAGCCAACCAACCAACCAACCAACCAATCAATCACTTTATTCATTTGTTGTTGTGTGCCTCCAAGTCATTTTCAACTTATGGCGACCCTAAGGTGACCCTATCACTGTGTTTTCTTTGCAAGATTTGTTCAGTGGGGGTTTGTCTTTGCCTTCCTCTGAGGCTGAGAGAGTGGGACTTACCCAAGGTCACCCAGTGGGTTTCCAATGGCTGGGCAAGGTTTCGGATCCTGGTCTCCAGAGTCATAATCCAACACTCAAACCACTATACCACGCTGGCTCTCACTTAATTTATATCACACATTTTCCCCAAAACAGGGACTCAAGGTGGGTTGTTGTTGTTGTTGTTGTTGTGTGCCTACAAGTCATTTCCAACTTACAGCGACCCTAAGGTGAAACTATCATGGGGTTTTCTGGGCAAGATTTGTTCAGAGGGAGTTTGCCATTCCCTTCCTCTGAGGCTGAGACAGAGTGACTTTCCCAAGTCACCCAGTGGGTTTCCATGGCTGAGTGAGTATTTGACAATCCAACAAAAGTCCCTACAGCCAGAAAACCCAAGACATATAACCAAAAAAACAACTGAAGGGTTCTGCCAAAAAATAACCAGGATAAACTAATCCCACTTCCAATCATAAAAAGGCAACAATATGAAGAAATAAAAGGATAACTAAACCCTGGAGCAGAGATTCCAATAAAGTTAAATTTCTAAAAGGGTAACAATACCCCACTGAAAAGTGTGCAAATGCTAAAAATAAAATATTATAATAATAGTGAATAATAAAACTCAAGGCTCACGCAATGTGACTCTGCTCAATTCAAAAGCAGCAATGTGACATTGTCAGAGCTGAGGAGTTGTTATACATATATACATTCTGAATGCTTGGAGGCCACTGAGGAAGATTGTTGTCGAAACGCATCTGACCTTGAGTTTTTATTATTCACTATTATTATAATATTTTATTTTTAGCATTTGTACACTTTTCAGTGGGGTATTGTTACCCTTTTAGAAATTTAACTTTATTGGAATCTCTGCTCCAGGATTTAGTTATCCTTCATAGAATCATAGAATTGTAGAGTTGGAAGAGACCACGAGGACCATCTAGTCCAACCCCCTGCCATGCAGGAAATCACGATCAAAGCATCCCCGACAGATGTCCATCCAGCCTCTGTTTAAAGACCTCCAAGGAAGGAGACCCCACCACGCTCCTTTATTTCTTCATATTGTTGCCTTTTTATGATTGGAAGTAGGATTAGTTTGTCCTGGTTATTTTTTGGCAGAACCCTTCAGTTTGATTTTTGAGTGAGTATTTGAACCCTAGTCTCAAGAGTTGTAGGCTAACACTCAAACCACTACACCACACTGGCTCTGTCTCAAGGTACCTTATGGGGGTGGGAATATAAATAAAAACACATAAAGCTAAAAACATACCAAGAATTTAAATTAAAATAATATTAAACTGTCTATGGAATTAAAACCAGAAAAAAACATTAATAAAAAAGCATAGATTAAAAACTGGACATCTCTAAAGCAAAACAAAGCCACCATTATATAAAGCAATCAGTTCCCAAACACTGGCTGGAATACAAACGTCTTTACCGGACAATGAAAGGAGAGCCTTGCCTCTTTTGGAGAAGAGTCCCAAAGTCTGGGAGCAACCACAGAGAAGGTCCCATCCTATGTTTCCTCCAAACATGCCTGTGCAGGTGGTGATTGAATTCGGGGAGAATTTGGAAGAGACCACAAGGGCCATCTAGTCCAACCCTCTGCCACGCAGGAATAGCCAATCAAAGCATTTGGAGGGAAATGCTTACAACTGTGAAGGTGGCAATGTTTCCGAACGTCTAGACACTGGAGTCTCCAACACAGTCTGACTTGGGAAGGGAGTAAAATGGGCATGAGGATAAAATTAAATATTTTTTCTTCTACAAAAACCAATTACGTTAATCATATTTATGATAACAGACAGGGGCGTCTGGTAGCTTCTATGTCAATGGAGTGGTGATTCCATGATGGATTTTATTCCATACTTTAAAGGAATTCTCCAAGGTGATAAATCTTACTCCTTCCCAATAGGGTCATCACTTGAGATAACTCCCCAGAGCAGATGCATCACCCCACAAATATGGAAACCACTAGCCACATTCATAAACAAATGAAGGCAGATTAAATGAATAACAGAAGCTCAGCTTCTTGAAAGGTGTTGGGATTCATCTGTCTCCCTGTCTGTCTAATGTATAAGAATCCTGAGTTACCTGAACGGTGTCTTTCCATGGTGATCCATCTGCGTCAGAAGGCTTGAAAGCATTGTCTCGTCTTTCTTTACGTAATCAAGCTGTAGCACATTTCTATACAGTTGTCAAGTGTTCTTGTTGCCTCGTGCTGCTTTTAATAGGGAGTCTGTGACAACACTTTAGTAAGCTATCATTAGATGCATTACTGTGGCTGCATCTGAAAAACAGTCAGAAAAAGCAAAATTCTACCAGAAATCCAGAGGCGATGGGATTGAGAGAGCTTGGAAAGAATATATATATATATATATATATATATATATATATATGAAGTAATTCAGACTGTCCTCCACCTGTTCTAATGTTTGAAAAAGAATTCCCTGGCTGAGATCCTACATAGGGATTGTGCCTCATAAACTTCTGCCTACAAAGTTGCACATTAGTAGTGCAGTGCAATGGCAGCATTGTGCATCCAAATAAAGACCAAAAACAAAAACAAAAACGTGGAACTCAATGCACAACCCAAAGTGGACAATACATCCAGTGCTCAATGTACAACCCTATCTATTAGCACCACTTGTGCAATTCTGCTTCTGTAGCCATTTCCATATCAGACAAAAATATCGAAGCTACACACGGCTGCCTTACTAACATACCTGCAGGGCAAATTCAACTTTTCTGGGATAAGGGATCAAGGTTTGCCCAGGGAGATCTATCTTCTTTTCTTTTGATCACACAAAAAGAGAGATCAGGACAGGTAAGAAAGACAGTGACAGTCACAGACTGGCAGATGTGCCCCAAGAGTCCCTCTGCATACAGGAAGAGTGGAAACTGTGTGGCCCCTAGATTGCACATGGCTCACCAAGGTTTCCATGAATCCCCCCCCCAGTCCTCCTGTTTCCCCCAAAATCCATTCCTGCCCCCCCTCCAATCATGCCTCCAGGTTATACAGTAGGTCTTTGGAAGACTCTGCACACACGCCCTGGCTGTCTTTGATCTGAAATAGTCTCCCTCTGCAAAATTGGGGTGACCAGGGTATAGCTACAGGGGGCAGCAAAATGAGGCCATTGCCCCCTCCCCCAAAAAGCATTCTGCCCTCCAACTAATTTTCCTTTCAGTCTCTAGCTTTCTAGCATTGCCATAACTTAAAACCACAGTGGAGCATTTAGAAATACAGTTCAGGCATCCAAAGAAAGGGGACTGGCCAAGGGAAGGTGAACACAGCAAATAGACTTCCAGGGTTGCAGAAGCCTGTGGAAGGTTTTAGAAACATGACAAAAGAGGTCAAAAGAGCCGGCTATGCATTGAATGTATGGGTTCTGGTTATAATGGAAAAGGGTCGACAGAGCGGATCATTGAAAAGCAGACCATCGAAAAGCAAGGGACACCTGTACTGATAGTCCAAACTCCAGTCAGTAACACCTGTGATACTGAGTGTGAAACTGAGAGATGAGGAGGAAGAGGAGGATTCCCTTTCAACTCTATGATTATATGATTTGTGCCATGAGTTCTTGCACTGCCATTGGGTTGGACTAAATGACCCTTGGTATCCCTTCCAATTCTACTATTCTAGATGCCTGAAGAAATCAACATTCAGCCAGGTGCTTGTTGCTTCCGACCAGAAACATCTCTTTGGGTTTGTGTAGACTGGCCATAATACACTGCCTTCTAGCCAACATATTTTGGCCCTAGAGCTGGCCCAGTCCTCTCCCCCACCCACCCATTACTGTAGCAAAACCATTACTGTAGTGTGTGCATGCAACCAGTGTATGCATGCACACACTGGTTGCTGCATGCACATGCTAGTGAGTATCCATCACACTCTTTGAAGCCAGGCAGGAGGCCCTCATCAGGTGATCAAAAATAATCACATGCAAGGGCCTTGATCATGTGCTGGGGGCTTCCTTCCTGGCTGCAGAGCAACTCTAGCAGAAGCAGCGGTGGCTGCAATACAGACTGATGTGCAGGTATGGACCCTGCATTCCTGCACTGGACCAATCCAGGTTTTCCCACATAATGTGGGTTTTCCCATTTTTAAAAAATGTTGTAAATGGGTTTACCCCAGCTTTCCCCCGGCTTCCCCTTGGATGTTGTCAGGACTGCAGGGCTCCAAATGGAGGGAAACTGGGATAAATTGCCCATTTTGACAAACCCCTTCTCTCAGTTTGCTTTTCTAGGGAGGATTCAATAACAAATTGGCAAGAGACTGTTCAGAACAGAATCATTCCCATTTTTACTTATTTCTTTTAATGCACTTGCAGAGTTTCTCACTGACACATCCTGTCTCCACTTACCTGCCTGCAAGCCAGCTTCCCATAAAGGAGCGAGAGGCAATAAAGTGAAATGACATCACGTTCACTAGATCAGTTTTCAACATACTGTATTTTTGAGTTATCGCATGACAGGGGGTTGGACTGGATGGCCCTTGTGGTCTCTTCCAACTCTGTAATTCTATGATTCTATCTTATTTGCACTCTTTCCTATCAAATGCTGCAAACTTCTTTGAACTGTGCCTTCTCTTCCTCCTCCTTTTCCTCAACTCTTAAATGTAAAAGAGTTTGAAACATGAAAAGAGAGAAATGGGAAAGTGGATGTTCTTCTCCATTAGGTGCTTTGATAGGTACTCTAAGTTGCTTGATTTCCCTACTGCATTAGTGATAATTTCCCATTTCACAGCCTAAAGCCAATACAGGCAATGGTAAAAGCTGACATACTCTCTCTCTCTGTTGCTCCTTCCTGCAGAAAGTTGTACCTACAGCACTGATGGAGATCACAGGGCTTAGGAGAAGCTTAAAAGTCAGAGGTGGGATGCAGCCCAATTCTTCTACATGAGAAGAGACTCTATGGGTCCAGCCAGGGGGTTAATTCCCTGAAATTAACATTTTTCCCTCCAGCAGTGGCATTTCTTTAGAAACACTTGCCTCAGCAATCAGTCTTGCTAGCTAAGTCCCTCTTTACCTATCAGTGACCAATCAGAAAGCTAAATGCAAGATACATAGATGAGGACAAGCACATGCTATTGCAAATGGACATTTTCCATCCACTGAGGGAGCACCACTTCTAAAATACATGTGCGTTCAAGTCATTTCAGACTTATGGCAACCCTAAAGCAAACCTATCACAGGGTTTTCTTGGGAAGATTTGTTCAGAGGGGGTTTGCCTTTTCCTTCCTCTGAGGCTGAGAGAGGGTGACTTGCCCCAGGTCACCCAGTGGGTTTGCATGGCTGAGTGGGGATTTGAATCCGGGTCTCCAAAGTCATAGTTCAATACTCAAACCTCTACTCCACACTGGCTCTCTAAATACATGCTAAGTGTATTTTCTAGTTTGACCCTCAGTTACATCAGCCCTAGCCTGCATAGCCAATAGCGAAGGATCATGGAAATTGCAGTCCAACAGCATCGGTATTCTAACCCCTGCATAACTTGATCCCAGAATGTGCTGCCTGGCTTCTTTAAGCAGCGGCAAGAAAAGAGGGCCTAGGGGAAGAGGCAAGGAAGACTCTGGAACTGGAGAAGACAGGAGGCTGCGCTGCAGTCACGTCCCCTTTCTTTCTCCTTGAAGCATTTTTCACACTTTAAATGACTCAGAACCACAAAGTTCATTAATCTGGGACTGAACCAACTATCCAATCAGCACTTTGTCTGAAATAAGGTGCTGCTGTGCAGATTCGCACCCATACAAGACACTCAGCTTGAATTCTACTCATGTTTTGTCACTTTTGGCACAACAGGACTTACTTTATTTTATTTTTAAATGCTAAAATAATGCACATTTCCCCCCTTTGGGTCAATGATGTGCTGGGAACAGAGGAGAGAAGTGAGCAGAAGAGCAAATGGAGCATGACACACACACACACACACACCAAGAGTGGAAAGATGCTGAAAAGCTAATGTTGAAGTTGAGTGAAAAATTCACATTGTTTCCCATGCTGACAGTCAGTTGGGTAATGCAGAGTTTCCTGCCACCTGAATGAGGATAGATTTGTGTTGATTTCTCATTTCTCTGAAAAGGCAGTGGTGAAGCATCAGCATTTCATAGCTCAAAGTGTTGTAAATTTAGGAGAGTTTGCCAGGCCCCCTGCCTAGCTCCAAGAAAAAGAAGTCAGAAATGAAATATTGTCTCCCCTTGTTAATGCAATGATTCAAAGCCCAGACTTCTTCACATGGGTGAGCATCCCAAACTCCTTCTGCAGTGGAAACAGGATTAAAATGTTTTGTTTCTGATATTGTTTACTGGATTTTCTCTTTCCTCTTCTCCCTTCCCCTATGCCCTTTGCTGCCTTCCCAGCTCACCCATCTGCATATGTATGTCTTCCTGGGAATTCATTGTGCAAAGGCTTTTTTAGATTAATGATCCAAAGGATAGGGAAGGGGGGGAAATGGTGATCTATCTCTGGATTTGGTTCTTGGAGAAATTAACATGTGGACAGAGATGCCCTTTTTGAGAAGGGTTTGCAATCTCCATGGAAAATCAGAATTGCAGTTTGGGAGTGGATCCTAGATCCAGCCTTGCTCCTAGAGACTCAGGTGATGGTGGGCAAGGGAGAGAAAGAATATTTAAAAGTATTTCTTCTCAGGTTGAAAAAAAAAAGGGTTTCCAGACAGCTGGAAAACTATGTCAGGAAAAATAACTAACCAGTGACAATTTGCACATTTTTCTCTGGTACTCAAATGTCCCAGAGTGTTGCAAAGGAATGATTCTGCAGAGGAAAGTATGGGAGTTATTTGTGGTGTACAGAAAATGGTGGGGGGGGTCACAAAAAACCTTGTGCTTTTTTCTACAGAACAATTCCTCCACAGTACTTTGGGACATTTGAATAATGGGCAAAATCCTAGAATCCTAGAGTTGGAAGGGAACATAGGGACAGTGGAGTGGATTGCTTGGAGGGCAGTGGACTCTCCATCTGTGGAGGTCCAGCCCCCCTGACATGCAGGAATCATGCAGTCCCGGCAGAAGCCCATCCAACTGTTTTTTAAAGACCTCCACAGATGGAAAGTCCACCGCCCTCCAAGCAATCCACTCCACTGTCAAACAGCTCTTACAGTAAAAAAAAGTTATTCCCAATATTTAGGTGGAATCTCTTTTCTTGTAATTTTTTAATCCTGCCCTGTGACCGTTGGTGGATTTCATGTCAGTGGGGTAGAGAATCCACTCCAGGTTTTAGTCTGCACTTGGAATGAGTTATTCAGGATATTGAACCTATTTGGAGAATAGGGTTCAGTACCTTGGATAGTTCTGCAGATACCCAGCTGACCATTAGGAAGTAGCTGTTAACAAGTTTGCATTCTACCCAAATACCAAATGAAACTATTGGTTTCAGTTCACTTAGCCATGTGTTTCTTTCTAAAATTAACATATTGTCTGTATTCATAGAATCATAGAGTTGAAAGAGACCATAAGGGTCATCTAGTCCAACCCCCTGCCATGCAGAAATACTGATGTCAGACTGACTGGGCAGTAATTATTTGGATCTTATTCCCCCTACTTTTTTTTTTTAAGATGGGGACAACATTTGCCCTCCTCCAATCTGCATATGGAGAGCCAGCAGGGTGTAGTGGTTTGAGTGTTGGACTAGGACTCCAAGAAACCAGGGTTCAAATCCCCGCTCAGCCATTCGGTGACCTTGGGCCAGTCACACTCTCTCAGGATCAGAGGAAGACAAAGGCAGGCCCCCTCTAAACAATTCTTGCCAAGAAAACGCTGTGATGGGTTCTCTTTAGGGTCTCCATAAGTCTCAAATGTATTAAAGGCACACAACGATAACGACAACAAGATAGCACAGTCCAAATTATCCAAATTAGTCTTCCTCCTTCAGACTGTACTTATTTTTGCGATTCTAGCCTGTATTTGTCTGGAATGCTAGTATATCTGTGTTTCCACCATTAACATATTTAAATAAAATGCATCTGATTGAATTTTTCCTTTACTCAATAAGATATTATGGGACAATTTGTCCACAATAGCTGTAAACCATATATTTTTATACCCTACAGGTAGTAGAAGGGCAAGCCGTTGTGATGTCACAGTGTTGGGTCCGTGTGATGTCAAAGAGGCCAGGCAGGGAAAGGTTGCCAGGTGGAACTCCTTCTGGGTCAGCTGGGAATGAGGCCAAGGGCAATCTGGGTAGATGGGACCAGAATTTGGTAAAGCCCAGCTAACTGGGTAATATGGCAACACCGAGCTAGGTGAAGCATTTTTGGTTCCTGGGCAGACAGTAGTTGCTGCTATACCCACTTGGTCTCGCACCCCATGTGGGTATTGTTGCACCTTAGCAATGGATCTGTCCTTCTCATGGTTGGATTAAAATGAAAGGGGATGTTTTGAGCTATAGCTGGCTGTAGCTCCAGTCCTTCCCCAAGAGTTTGTTGGATCCTGAAAACTGGCAGGCATCACTGCTGGAAGATCATCTTTATTGATGGTCAATGGACACAGCAGGTGGTCTACCAGAGAGGAACGCATCCCAAACCTTTAGCTGATGGGTTCCAGCATCCTCTCACAGCATGGGGTGGAATCATGTGGGGAAATTATTGCAATGCAATCCAATCTTGTGTATCCCATGTTAAGTTCAGTTTAGGAATTTCCCTGCATGCATGAGTTCTTTCACTCCCCCTTCTTCTTACCCTAGGCAGTTTCAGCCAACTGGAGCAATGGGTCATTCATCACATGATCTAATTTAAATATTATATTACACTTTCTTTAAGTTTCCTTTTAAGTTTGTCTCCATGTGGCTGTAGCCATCTTTAAGTCTTTGAGTCGAGTCACCATGTAGCACTCATCGCTTAAGGCTGGGTGAGTTTTTCCTACCCTAAATCCTTTTAGTTAGGGACCTTTAAATCTGTTTTAATATGTAGATTAAGATTGATATACCTCCAGTAAACTTTCGATATGCATTTTTAAACTGACGTCTTTGTTGTTTAATGAGTCTAAATGACTGGGTGATCAGACCACACGTTTAAATGTTAATTGAGCTGTGTCTGCATTCCAATGCCTTACTCTGCTTACTTTGAAAGAAAAGTGTTTTTACTTTTAAAGAAGATATTTTTATTTTTAAAAGGGCTAGATCCCTGGAATTTTTAATACATTTTTAGACTCATACCCCCCTACAAATCAGGCCCTTCAAGAACAATTATTAGTGTTGTTGTTGTTGTTGTTGTTGTGTTGTTTATTTCTATAGCATCATCAATGTACATGGCACTTTACAAAAAAAAGAACGACAGAACAGTTCATAGAATCATAGAATCATAGAATTGCAGAGTTGGAAGAGACCACGAGGGCCATCCAGTCCAACCCCCCTGCCACGCAGGAAATCTTGATCAAAGCATCCCTGACAGATGCCCTCAAGGTTACAATCCAATAAAGGCATGATACAAAAGGAAAGGGGATGGCAATAGGGGAAGGGATTAAGTCTAGCATTCTCTTCTCTCCCTCCTTGGCCAAGGCAATGGCCATTGGGATGGAGGGAGGGCCTGCCATTTTCTGCTTCTGGGCCAAGCAAGAGAGAGCTCTGCCTGCCTTAGCGTCTCTCCCTCATTTTATCCAGATTAGCCCAGGGCCAGCGCTGCTGGACAATAGGTTACCTGGGTTGGGATGCATGCGTGTGCACATCCACCCACCACCTTCTCAGATGAGGCATCTGGAAGCTAGATCCCCAGGGTTGTTTAGGCCAAAACCACACAAAGAAAACTGAACTGCACAGGTGTAATCCATATTCCATCCTAAAAGTGATAAGAACTATACAGTACAGGTATGCTGAAAACAGGAAAGTTTATTCACCTGTCCCCATCCATCTCTGTATCCTTGAACTACCAGGCTAAAATGTAACTTCTGGTAGGGCCTACAGAACACAAAACAACCCTTATGAGGCCACTGGACAGCTGTTATCATGTGGCCATGATGCTGATAAGCCCATCTGTCTGGTGTCAGGGTCCACATTAAGAACAGAGGATCACGGGAAATTCGGACAAAGTTTCCTAATTTCTGTAGCTGACCAGTCAAAGGACACCTCCAAAGCTTTATAATGTCTTTCCTTTCTAGGTAGATTTTTAAAAAAATCCTTGTGTGCTATCTCTTCCCTGTTTCTCCTACTGTGTTATGGATGGATCACCTTTGTTTTTTCTTCAATTATTCTACAACCCAGAGGCACCTGGATGGAAAGGGAAGGGTCATTAAAGTCATAATGGGCTATCATTACTCCCAAGGATTGACAGCAGCACAGTTGCCTAATAAAAGACGGAACATTAATTGCTTTTATAACAAGTTTGTATCAGCTGGTACAGAACTCTGTGTAGTGCCAGGCACATCTGGAATAAGCCAGAAAACAAGGAACTGCATCTAGGCGTCAGCTTCACCTTCAAATCCACGTTCCCCAATATTGTTAGAAGGGGAGTTTGGATTGGAAGGAGGATCTTGCCAGGGGAGTTGGTACTTTTTCTTTTAAAAATTAAAATTCACTGCCCTTAGGCTGCTCTAAAATAATCAGTAAGTCCCTCGCTGCATCATTTCTAATTCCTTCTCTTAGATCTGTCTTTTCTTTAGCAAAAAGGACTTCTTTCTCTGGATGCCGGCCGGCAAATGACAAGTCCAGCCTGTTGAAAGGATCAAAGATTTGGGCTGTGTCAACAACTGGCAGAGAAAACAAGCAAGAATGGTGGGATGGGGTGACTTGAGCAACCCAAAGTCTTCCCAGCTTTCAGACTGAGTACAGAAGCTGCTCATCCATGGTTCAGTTCTTAGGCTGTATCTGCACTGTAGAAATAATGCAATTTGACACCGCTTTAACTGCCATGGCTCAATGCTATGGAACCCTGGGGTTTGTAGTTTGTTGTGGCACCAGAGCTCTCTGACAGAGAAGGCTAAATAGCTCACAAAACTATAGATCCCATAATTACATAGCACTGAACCATGGTAGTTAAAGCAGTGTCAAACTGTATTATTTCTGCAGTGCAGATGCAGTCTTAACCTGCATTTCCCCATTTCTTAACCTGCATTTTCAATTAAGTAAAAATATGCCCAAAAAACCCCACATAAAAAATAAAACTCGCACTCTGCAGCTTTCAGACACAGGGGATAGCTGGATCATATCCATTCTTATGTGGTTAGCATTTTCAGAGGAGCAGCTCTGTTTGTTTCTTGCTACAAACTGACCCCAAAGCCTGTTATGCAGTTCAGTTTCCATGCTGAGGACCCAGAGGTTACTAAACCTCAACAGAGAAACATCACAGGAAGACTCCAGTGTGAAAGAACTGAACTAGAACTGAAAACAGTTTGGCTCTACCACTTTGGGCTTGAATCAAGACAATGGCTCCCTCTTCCTCTCCAGGTGTTAACAGATAAAGCAAGGATGTGTTCTCATTTTATTTGATCTCCTACTTTCCCCCCAGCCTCAGCACCTTACAAAAATTCAGACAGGTAACATAAACACTCACATTGCTTAAGTCCAAAAGTCCTATTGCCACAATTGCAAATGCACTCCCCGCAACCTACTTTAACAGCTAGTGGCCTCATTAAGTGATGGAAGTCTCTTCTTTTGGCTATTGAGGCACAGCGGGGTGATGTTTCCAAGCCCTTCCCATCAGCGATCGGTGGTACAACTGTCAGGAGCTGGACCTCTGTTGCAACTCCTCATCATACTGGAGGTCATGGATGGGAAGGAGTGGGCCATGTCACCCTGATGCAACCTGATTGCCAGCAGAACAGACCTTCATTACTCAATGCACCCACTGGCTGGCTGTTAAGGTGGGTTTGGGGAGTTGGGTCAGGAGACAAGACCTAGTTATGCAATTCATGGCTAGGGCTGCTAACACACTGCAGAAATAATCCCATTTGACACTGCGTTAACTATCATGGCTCCATTCTATGGAATCCTGGGGTTTGTAGTTTGTTGTGGCACCAGACCTCTCTGACAGAGAATGCTAAATATCTCACAAAACTACAAATCCAAGAATTCCATAGCATTGAGCCGTGTCAGTTAGAGTGGTGTCAAACTGCATTATTTCTGCAGTACATCAGCAGCCTATCTTTCTGATATAGGATCCTGGCAATTTTTATGAAAATGCAAGAAATCCTGAGGTGTTTAAACACACACACACACACGCACACACAGCATCACATAATAAAGGAGAAATGCAAGGAGCAAGCTTCCAACATCATAAGGAGTTACCTGTGGGAACACTGTAATGAGGAACAGGAACAAGTTACTCTAAAAAAGTAAATTCCCAAGAATTAGCTCTGCTAATTCTTCAGACCTTCTCTCCCATTGAGCTCCTCCTTGGCCTTGGTTGTACTAGGCAGGCTCCAAATTAGGGGGATTCATGAGAAGCGCAAGTGATAATGAAACTGAGAAACAGCTCGAGGAAAAACCCTCAGAGGAGGCAGAAACACTTCCAGTGATCAAACCTAATCAGTTGGGAGTTGGGGAAAAGGCAAGGATGGAAAAGAATTCTGATGAAATGAGGCTCTTGCCAGTCAATGAATTGTGACACCAAATATGCAAGCACATCTGACTCTGCAGTGCAGTGGGCCTCCATGCCAATGTGCATTCATGTGTAATGTGTATCAATGTGTATTCATGACCAAGATCCTACATTGATTTAATGTAGCATAAATATCCACCAGTGGAGGAACATTACAAGTGGCTCCTCTACTGAATACCAGTGTAGCACAATATATGTGGATTATTGGTCAGTGCCCATGGCTGAAAACCCATTGTCCAATTGCAATGCACAATTGGCAAAGGCATAGAGGCAATGTGCATTCGCACACTACTCTGTGCACTGTGTACTGTGCACACTACATTCAATACAGACATTCTGCATGGGCAAAAATCTCCAGTTGCTTCCATAAGGGAACTTCTGCATACATAAGACACCGATTGCATTCCTGTGACTTGTTTTAATATTACATGACATTGCTAGAGTGGTGTGGGAAGAGACCAGTTATTTCCTTGACATGGAGAGTCCCCAGCAGAAGAAGTGTGGAAACCCGTCTCTTAAGGCCTTGCATCTAAGGCTAATCCAAGACCTTTTCAAATCCAAAGGGAAACTTTTAAAAATGAAAGAAAAGAAAAGTACCCTGGCCGATGGCGATTTGCCCAACCTCACCCAAACTGTGTCCTCAGATGAGCTGCCAAAAGTCAGGCTTCCTTCCAGAGGAAATTGCCAGTGATTCACCACTGATGCTTAATTAAGTCTCTATGTTGCTTTTGGAGGCTGTGAACAACGCCAGGGGAGAGGCTGTTCAGGCTTAACACCCACACCATGCCCCTTCCTGCACAGCACCCATTTTATTATTAACTTTGGATCTGGTGGCCAGTTGTACAGTTGCCCGCTCACCCAGGACTTTATTTGGCTATTCATGTATTCATTTGCAGGGGTGTCTTTTTAATTTGTTTCATCCATGATTTCTCAATCATTTCTTTGTTTACTGGAGAAGCAGACAGTGGCTGGAATCTTGTTGGTGACACACACATGTGTAACTTGGAGGTATATGGATGCATGCCTTGTTTTGGACAGTGAACAACAGGCTGTTCAGTAGCCCCTTGCATGCTATAAACCCCAGGCAGTTGTCAAGCCCACGAGGCCATTTAGTGCATGGAGAAGGGGAAAGAAGGGACGTAGGTGAGCAAAAAGTATCTGTTTGTCATAGCATGTGATTGCTATTGTTTTGGGATTAAACACCGGCTTAATTCAGAAGTCTGATTGCTTGTGCAAGAGGCACATATATCTCTCTGGCTTTTCTTCGCAAACGAAGATTCAGAAAGGACTCATCCTGTGCTTTCTGCAAGTGTGCTGATGACTAAAGAGGCCAATCCGAGATAAACTTGCCACGGGTCAGCGTAAGAGGGGCGCTCCAAAAAAGCGATACAAAGACTCCCTGAAACAACATCTCAGGCTCAGCCAAATTGATCACCAACAATGGTCCGCCCTGGCCTCACATCGGGAGGCATGGAGACGCACTATCCACAATGCTGCAGCCTCATTTGAGAACTCACGCCAAACAAGTCTTGAAGAGAAACGACAACGCAGAAAGAATCACAACCCAGAAACATCACCCAAGGAGACCTTCTGCTGTGCTTTCTGCAACCGGACTTGTTTATCTCGGATTGGCCTTTTTAGTCATCAGCGCACTTGCAGAAAGCGCGGGATGAGTCCTTCCTGAATCTTCATTTGCGAAGAAAAGCCAGAGTGTGATGAGTCAACCCTCCAGGCTGGCCCTGCAGTCTCAATTGCTGAGCTGCTGTCATTCACTTTGCCCTTTTATCCTTATTCCTGGATTGGGGATTGGGGTCTTCAGTGAACCCTATTATGGACAAGTGGCTGCTGTGATCAGTGCTTCCACCATGGCGGTGTGAGCGCAGGGAGGGCGGCACAGGGTGCGGGGAGGGCGGTGCGAGCACAGGGAGGGCAGCATAGGGGGAGTGGCATGTGTACTGTCGGGGGTGTAGTGCACAGGGGGGAACGGTGTATGTTACACCAGGTATAGCTAGTATTGATAGATTTTCAAGCCGTGAATACTTAAACCCATGGATACCAATTTGGTGAATATGAAAGTGTTACAGCAAGTAACAAGGAAGCATCGCCCTGCATAGGATAGCAGGAGCCCTGGTGGCGCAGTGGTTAAATGCCAGTACTGCGAGTCACCATGTTGCAAGTTCGATTCCAGCGGGCTCCAAGGTTCACTCAGCCTTCCATCCTTTCGTAGGTCGGTAAATTGAGTACCCAGCTTGTGGGGGGCAATTAGCTAACACACATTGGAAACTGTTTAATGCAGTGTACATGTGTAAATAGCTATTGCTTAAAACAATTTGTAAGCCGCTCTGATAGCCTTGTGGCTGGAGAGCGGGGTATAAATAAATAAAATAAATAAATAAATAAAAACATGGTGAGCGTGACCAGTCTCCTTATCAGTTCTTAAACAGAGCAGTCAGATTCATTTGTAGAAAATAAACAATTAAAGATTTATTTTGTAACAAAATAAGTTAAAGAAATGCCTGAAATCCTTCCTCATTCCCAGCTCCCAAAGTCCTATTCAGATCTCCACCCTGCCTCTGACTGCCCTTGCTCTACTCCATCTTTTTCTTATCTGACTCTAACAGTCAAGACCCCAATGTCCATATCTTCCCCCCTTGCCAGAGGCTTCCCTTCACAGCTGGCTCTAACCTGGGTTACCCAGCTCCTCACTTCACAACTGGATATAAATATTTTAATAAATAAATCAAGCACGTGTGTGCATGTGCGGGCATGTGCTTTCAAGTTGCCTGTCCACTTATGGTGACCCCTTGAGTTTCATAGGGGTTTAGGCAAGGAGTCCTCAGAGGTGGTTTTGCCAGTTCCTCCCTCTGAAATATAGCCTTACATACATAAATATACACCTGGCATTAGTTGGCAGTCTCCCATCCAAGTACTAACCTGGACTGACCTGGCTTCACTTCCAAGATCAAACAGGATCTGCTGCCCTTAGGGTATTTAGGCCCTGTGCTATATTGTGTGTGTGTCTGTGCCTTCAAGTTACCTGTTCACTTATGGTGACCCCATGAATTTCACAGGGTTTTCTTAGGCAAGGAAACCTCAGAGGTGGTTTTGCCGGTTCCTTCCTCTGAAATATAGCCTATAGCACCTGACATTCATTGGTGGTCTCCCATTCAGTTACTAATCTGGGCTGAGCTTGCTTATCTTCCAAGATCGGATGGGATCTGGTTCCTTTAGAGTATTTATGCCCTAGATAAATACATTACCCATCTCATTTTAGAAACCACTTACATTTTTAAGATGTGACATGGGTCTTAAAATCCTATTGGTTGATCCCAACTAGAGTAGAGGCAATAAATCAGTTGTGGAATGGGAAGTCAACAAGTTGGTAAATTCCACTGATACAATGGGTCTACTCTAGTCAGGTCTAAATAGAATTGAGGCCATCATCTTTTTTATTTAAATGCTTAGCCACACATGGAAGTCAAGTTGCAAACATTTACCCAGATGTCATCTACTGAATTCTATCACTGCACTTGCTCCATTGTCATTCTGGAGAAATTTCTCATATTTTTGACATCACTTGTGAACCAGTAATACCATCCTTTTGACAATGGCTTATAATTTAGCCATCTCTGCTGTCATCTCTAGGCCTTTGAATGGGGGTCAGGGGTGGGAGAAAGAAGCTGGCTCATTTCCTTGCATTTTTGAGTCTGGGATTGCTTCCTTACTGGCATAAAATCAATATCTTTGAATTCGTACCTAAAAGTGAGGTATTAAATATCAGTTTAATACTCATAACAATGTTTCCATAGAAAATTTATCCTTAGCAGAACCAATCACACACACAAGGGGGTGGGGAAGGGAGGAAGAAAGAGGGGAGGAGAACATCTTAAGGTTATGTGTTCAGACAGGACACATTGATCTCTGATGGGATTTGGCAGAGATCCGTGCAAGAGAAGTGACAGGGAATCCAAAAATTCCATGCCAGGACCAATCTGTCAGAGCTGGCATGTGGCTAAAAGGTTATTATCTGCCTGGATCGATTGAGTCATTTTACAAGTGAAACTTTAATACTGATCCTAATTTGAATTTTAATACTGACCTGGCAAGACTTTATTGATTGGGGGATGTGTCGTTGTTTTATTGCCCTGCCTTTTAATGTGTGGCGGATCACTCCTGTTTTGGTCACAAGAGATGAAGATGGCTATGCTTTTGCAAAGAACTTGCAAAATAACTCCCAGACTCTTGGAGAAGCTGGGTTGCTTCCATCCCTCATCCAAGTGTGTGGAGCAGGGTGACTATATGATCCTGATTCATTTCATCCTGGTGCTGTGACCAGGGATGTAGCTATAGCAGGAGGCAGCAAAATGAAGACATTGTACCCCCAAATAATTCTACCTCCCCACAAATTGTTTTTTTCTAGTACTCCCCAAATTTATAGCATTACAGAGAGTGTGACACTGAAAGCAACAGGGACATCAGTAGTTCAAGCTGGACAAGCTGGAATGTGTCCAGAGGAGGGTGACCAAAATGGTGGGAGGTCTGGAAGCCTTTATGCCCTATGAGGGAGCTGGACATGTGTAGCCTGGAGAAAAGAAGGTGAAGAGGGGACATGATAGCCATGTTTAAGTATTTTAAGGGATGCCCTGTTGAGGATGGAGCAAGCTTGTTTTCTGCTGCTCCAGGGACTAGGACATGAAGCAATGGATTCAAACTGCAGGAAAAGAGATTCCATCTAAACATTAGGAAGAACTTCCTGACAATAAGAGCTGTTCAGCAGTGGAATGTGCTGCTGCCTCGTAGTGTGGTGGAGTCTCCTGCTTTGGAGGTTTTTAAACAGAGGCTGGATAGCCATCTGTCAGGAATGCTTTGATTGTTCATTCCTGCATGGCAGGGGGGGTTGGACTGGATGACCCTTGGGGTTTCTTCCAACTCTAGGATTCTATGGTTCTATGATATCTGGTGGCTTCAGTGGCATCGGACTGGAGAATCTGCCGTAGACTCGAACCCAAAGGAGCTCTCCAGGGTGCTGAACTATTTGGGGGATGTGGTTCAGGACCTTGGGGAGTTCCTTTGTTTCAGATTGAAAGGCATAGTGGACTCATCACCCCACAGACAGGAAAGCCACAGCTGGCCAGTGGTTTGATGACCATCTGTCCAGATGGCTAAGTTCCCTTTGATCTTCCTCTAAGGCATGGGGCTGCTTCTCTGTGATGGTTGGTGCAGTCAGCTCCAGGCTGTCTTCCAGCCAGTATGGCCAGTTACAGGATGATGGGTATCATAGTCCAATAAATCAAGATTGGGCCAGGTTCAGAAAGGCTAGTATATTTATTCAAGGTGTAGAGATATTTTTCTTTAATTCCAGGTTAAACTTGACAAAGTCAGCTACCCTTCAGTTGATGCAAGGATATATGTTTAACTTTCTAGGTCAGTAGCAGGCATGGTCTGTGGCTTCCAAAAGTAGCCACTCTGGATTCCCCACCCTCCAGATTTTAAAGGATCTATCAAACATGTTGAACCCTTTCCCCCAAAATAAGTTCAGCACCTTGGATAAGTCCTTTAAAGTCCAGACTAAAACCCAGAGTGGATTAATTGTTCCACTTATATGGAAGCTACCAACCACCCCTGGACCAATAGGAACCACATCTGGGTGATCTGCAAGATGTATCTTAAACCACACTGTCTGCACTGACAGACCCTATATCCGGTCTATACTATTTTTGATCTATTGCTAAGCCTACTTCTTCTCAAATTTGCATGCCAGCAAGTTACTGTAAAAAAAAAAAAATCATTACAGATTACTTCTTGGGAAACATGTTTAACGTCCTTGTCTACATTCAGTGGATTTCCTTGTTGTTATTTGTTTGCTTATTGTTTTCTCAGCATTAGAAGGAGATGTAAACCAAATGTGACATTTAACCAGCACTTCTGTGTTGGTCATCATTCAAGCTGGCCTCCGTTTGGAATAAACTTTCATTGTGCTGTTAAATGTTTAATTTGTAGAGGAAAGACAATCACATTTGCTTGCTGTTAGTTTCATTTCCCCCAAGGTCCTTTGTTCTTTTAAACTCCATTCTCAGTATTGAAGATCTTTGTTTTCTTCATGTAGAACAAGCTTGCTGTACAGAGTGAAGGGTTTTAATCATTTTGGTTGCATTTGCTTCCTATGGGAATGGAAGGGAGAGAGAGGGGAAGGAAGGAAGGAAGAAAAGAAGGCAGGGAGGGAGATTCATTGGGGTTCAGGGGGCAAAATGAGATCATTGTTTCCCAGATAAGGACTGTGCCTCCCAATGAATGCTTTCCTTCAGTCTTCAAATTTCTAGCATTGCAATAAATTTAAACTTTCAGTTGATCATTTAGAGATACAGTTTAGGTATCCAAAGGAAGGGGACAGGCCAAGTGACCAAGGGAATGCAAACACAGTGCATAAAAGAGTTGTAGGTATGAACAATTTCCCCTGCCTCTCTCTCTGCAATGCTACAAATTTGGGGACTGAAGGAAAATTTCATGGGAGGAGACAGAATTCTTTTTTTGGGGGGGGGTGCTATCCAAAAGCCCCTTACACTTGTTTGAAAATATAGTTTGCAGTCCAATAAGTGGAAATGGTTCTGCTATTGAAGGGTTAACTGAGAAGCCATATGAGATGAGCTGATGTAACTTCCTGAAGTTTTGCTATTGGGGAATCTGGGATGAAGGGGAGTGTCTGAGTGTTCTTTGTTCCAGAAGCCATGATCCTTTAACAAACCGCATGGCCCTTTGAACTGAGAGGACCCCAAAAGGGGTGTCCTAAACATAGTTTTGTAACAATGTAGTTTTTAAGTATTTTTAACTAGTTTTAGTTTGTTTTGATGGAGTTTATTTTGCTAGTTAAACAACTTGGGAAAATACAAAGGGTGTTTGGTTATTTGCTAAGCTGTGGTTTTACATGTATGCTAGCATTCTGACGCTAGATGCTGCTGCGTTTGCATTAAACTCTGCTAAACTGGCTGTATTCTCCACTAACGTGTGAAGTACAGTGTGGATGTTTAAACAGGGACAACATACCCTGATATTTTAAACAGTGTATTTTATACACATTCCAATAACACTTATGTGTCAAGAAGAAACAAGATG
This sequence comes from Gambelia wislizenii, assembly GCA_030847615.1. NCBI lineage: Eukaryota > Metazoa > Chordata > Lepidosauria > Squamata > Crotaphytidae > Gambelia > Gambelia wislizenii. The sequence goes on from JAUMIR010000007.1 coordinate 42,223,710, forward strand.
TGCTGGGTGTAACTTTCATGGTGTCAACTTATTTTTCTGGAGGAGCATCCCTGAAAGTAAGGCACATGCTTCTAAAGGGGATGCAAGCCTCTTTCTAAGTTAGTGCAGTGAAGCCATATTAGTTTTCCCTTCCCTTTCAACAGTGTTTAGCTGCAAAGGGATCTTTGACACCTGAGAAGTGGCAAATGACTGCTTGGACAGTTAGCCCTTCCAACAATCATGAAGAGGATTCTTTTCCTGCTATGTGGTCTAGCACCGAGTGCCAATTTTTTCCCTTCTTTGCCTTTGAGCCTCTGGCTGATGAAGTTTATGAAAGATAATAAAAAATGGGCTGAAGCAAGGCCTGCTTCATTTACCATGGATGGGCATAATTCCAAGCTATTCTCCTCTACCTAAGTGTGTCGTCTTATTTTAGTGTCACAATTAATCAATTGTATTGTCCTCATTAAAGTCCCTATTTTGTTTGCTCTTGCAACAAGACTGAGAAGTTCACAACTATCTTTCCCCTTTCAAAAGGAAGAGAAACAAAGCCCTAGTTTGGTGTTAGAAGGAAGTGCATCTTTGCTGCCCACCCCCCAAACTATTTGGCCCTTCCCATTCTCGCCTCTTTCACAGTAGGATGTCATTCAGGAAACAGGTCATGGAACATCACCACATGGAGGCATTTCTGTAAGCAATGGTAGTTGTGGGAATACACATTGTGATTGTGATGTCAACGCACCCATTTTCCTAGCTAGGTGTTACAGAGCGAGAAAGTGGACCTAGACACTGGAGCAGTGACATAGAGCAAGAGACATTGTTCATTTTCTTCATGTAGTTCAATCCCCATGTATCCAATGAAAAGGATCAACAGAATTTGGATCTTGGAGAGCTGTTGCCAGTCATAACATACAATACTGAGCTAGGGGGAAGGATAGTTCTCCCTTACATGAAACTTAGGCTGAGATCCTACATGGCCGGGCACAGCATAAAAGTTCCACATGGGGGATTCCACTGTGGCTCCCACATCACTGATCCAGGGCACAAAGTTGTGCTGTGATAACTCCCCCTCCCCTATGGTCATTTCATTGCTGGTGACGAGTGGAGGGGGATTGGAGGAATGTCTGGCTGACTTCTTCTTCCAGGTCCTCCAGAGGATGATATCATTAGTTTGCATCTGGTTATTGCAGCATAGGCTTTCCCTTTCCCTACCAACAATAGCATGACTGAGGAGTAAGTCAGTGGGGAGGGCTTTGGTCATTGCAGAAGGCTGGAGAGAATACCAGCCTCCCCAGCAACCAAAAAAAGATATACAAAGGCATAAGGTGGACTTATGCTTGTGTAAGTCACTAACAGGGTAACAGCTTCAGTGTGTTTGGATAAACCAATGGATTTGTTTCATACAGAGAGAAAATCAGAGCTCTTGGGTGTAGCATCTGCTTCACTCAAGGTCACAACTTCAGCCCCAGAATCTTTTGCTGAAAGGGTCTGAGAATGGGCTAGATGGTCCAATGAGATGACTGACCAGAAAAAGGCAGCTGCATGCATCCTCATCCACCATGTTATGTACAGTCTGTGGTCAAAAATAAAAGACTTGAGGAAACTGTATCTACCAAAAATCCAAACTTGCAAACTGATGAAGAGCCAAACTAAGTAACCAGCTTATCATTCTATAGTTGGTTCATTCATCATTTACAAACATATTTTGTACACTCTTGTTTCTTCAACTCTGACAGATTTTTATTTCTCTTTTTGTGAAATTTTTCTCTGAAGAAACTTCCCAGAGACAGGAAATATCTCCTGGTCACAGCTTATCTGAAACCCCAAACATCTGTAAGATCCAAGGCTGAGGTGGACCATGGATAGCCACTGTTGGCTGAGAAATTGCCATCACATCTGGAGAGCATCAACATTGAGGAAGGCTGCTGTAGATACTTCTAGCAATGCACAATCAGTTTTCTGGAGAATCCACTTTGTCATTACTAAATATCCAGTTCTCAGATAAGAAACAAAGCCAGATCCCTGCAATGCTGTAGCAATCAGTGCTAAGGAGCTACAATTCAATTAGGTCTCCCTTTATTTCTTTCAATTCCCATCTAATGAGATGTTGGATTAGCCAAATTTGCAATTATGACAACAAAATAAAGCAAAACCCTTATTACCAAGAAAAATTGTCCTTCTGTAGAAAGACAGTTCCCGTTTCTGGCAGTTGGCCAATGCATTCATTGATAGATCTTTCTCATCTCTTTGGAAAAACCATCCTTCCAGCATTTCATTGCAGCTATTTTGCAAACAGGTTTCTCAGAGGTATCCAATTATCCGGTTAGCATCTGTGCATGGAACACCAATATTGTCATAGCACTGGGCCATCAGAGACAAATGTTTACAAAATGGTAATTTACCACAGAAGGAGCTAGAAGAAGCAGTGACAGCTTTAAAGGAGCAATCCAAAGGGCTGAACCTATTTCATGAATAGTTTCAGCACCTTGGATTGCTCCTTTGATCCTTGGAGTGGACACATAACTATTTGCTAAGCTGAACAGTTTAAGAATATTTCAGAGTGGCGGTGGGGGGCCAACATTTCCCAGAATTCCCTAGGCAGCAAGACCAGTGTAGGATCCTGAGAAGTGCCATCTTAAAAAAAATAATTCCAAGCTCACAAGCTGAAATAAGGAGCCTGGAGGAGACATCAACCCAGGGGTTTCCATGTGGTCTAGCTCTGTTGCCCTCCCTTTTCTACCGCCAGCATCCTGAATGATGATGATGATGATGATTTTATTTCTTACCCACCTCTCCCCAAGGCTTGAGGCGGGTACAATATGAATTAAAATATAATCTCTCTCTGGCTTTTCTTCGCAAACGAAGATTCAGGAAGGACTCATCCCACGCTTTCTGCAAGCGCACTGATGACTAAAAAGGCCAATCTGAGATAAACAAGTCCGGTTGCAGAAAGCACAGCAGAAGGTCTCCTTGGGTGATGTTTCCGGGTTGTGATTCTTTCTGCATTGTCATTTCTCTTCAAGACTTGCTCGTCGTGAGTTCTCAAATAAGGATGCAGCATTGTGGATAGTGCGTCTCCATGCCTCCCGATGTGAGGCCAGGGCGGACCATTGTTGGTGATCAATTTGGCTGAGCCTGAGATGTTGTTTCAGGGAGTCCTTGTATCGCTTTTTTGGAGCACCCCTCTTATGCTGACCCATGGTGCGTTCACCGTACAGTACTATTTTTGGGAGGCGATGGTCCTCCATCTGAGAAACATGCCCTGCCCAGCACAGCTGTGTTCTCAATATCATGGCCTCAATGCTGGTGATCCCTGCTTGCTCAAGGACAGCAACATTTATCATATTGTCAGTAAAATATAATATATTACATAAAATCATTAAAACACACAGGTAAAAACACTTAAGATTAAAATAAACATTACATTAAAATCATCCATACACATTTAAAATTCATAGATTAAAATCAACTGTGTAGGCCTACTGGAAGAGATAGGTCTGTAGTAATGTTTTGAATTCCAACAGTGTGTTTAGCTGTTGAATCTCTTCTGGCAGGTCATTCCACAGTCTGGGGGTGGCTGGTGAAAAGGTCCTCTGGGTGACCATTGCTAGCCTAGTCCTGGCTGGTTGAAATCAATGTCCCCCAGAGGGCCTGAGTGTACGGGAGTTTACCCTGGAAAGCTGGCATGCTTTGTTGGGGGGGCATCTGTCCGGAGGTGACTGTACCTGCCCTGTCAGCTGTGGCTGAATGCTTTTATCCATGGACCTGAAGGAGAAGCCACTGCTATCCAGGTGGCAACAAGCGCCAACCTAAAACTTTTGCTTCTGATTCTGAGAAATGCCAATGTATCTGCACTACCCAGTTACATCACTTTGATGCCACATTCACTGTCACAGCTCCATCATCTTAAGGAAACCTGAGATTTCTAATTTGGGGAGCAGCCTAAGAGAGCTAGGGAAATCTAGTCCACTCCCTGAACTACAACAGCAGGCTTTAGCACAGGGTGGGCAACTGTGGAAGGTTAGGGAGGCATGTTAACCACCCCAGGAGACCTTGGAGGGCCACACACCCCATTGTACCTTCTGTCTCCTCTCTCTCTCTCTGTAAAAAGAAAAAAAACATGTTTTAGCCTCCAAATACCCCTAAACACCTTCTGTCAGCTGTGGCAACACATCTGCTGCTTTCTTCTTTACTGTATCAATTGATTCAAAGTGTGTTTCTTTAAGCACCCATTTAACTTTAGGGAAAAGAAAAAAGTCACATGGTGCCAAATCTGGCAAATATGGAGGATGTTCAAGTGTAGTAATGTGTTTATTGGCCAAAAACTGCTTCACAGAAAGTGCTGGGTAAGCAGGCGCATTGTCTTGATGAAGAATGAAACCATTTTTCCACAGTTCTGGCCCTTTTTTTCTTACTCTTTCTCTCAGCTTTGTCAAAACTTCCTTATAATAATGCTGGTTCACTGTTTTGCCTTCTGGAACCCATTCTGCCAAAATTACACCCTTGATGTTAAAAAAAGCCCAATCCATTGAGCATGGCTTGGAATGTGGACTTGCTTTGGTGTGCTCTTTTCATTCCTGGTGGTGATGATGGTGTTTTCCAGTGCATTGACTATCGTTTTGTCTCAGGATCATACTGGAAGATCCAGGTTTCACCACAAGTGATGATTTTTTGAAAAAAGGCTTGGGTCTGCCTCAAGTTGCTGCAGAATGTCACGTTGCTCGACTTTTAAGCTTAGCATTTTCCCGGCACACGACAGACAACACAGCTGCTTTAAACAACGACTGACAATTAACTGAATGGCTGAAAGTGTTGATGTTTGTTGTTCAGGTTCAGACATGTTCAAGGTCACCACTCAAGCATTCACAATCCATTCTCCCTGATTTGTCTAGAAGGTAGAAACACAGTCTTGTTATTTAATAGACAGACCTCATATTTTGAAAGGCATCAGATCAAAGCTTGGAAAGGGGTAGATTTTTGAACTGCAGCTCCCTGTGTCCACAGCTGCTGGGGAATTCTGGGGAACCTCATCCAAAAAAGTAATTTTTCACAGCTCTACTTAAAACAGAAACACTAAATGTGCTAATATTCTGAAGATCATGTCTTTTATGGGCTAGAAAGAGGGGCAAATGATAGGAACCAAGCCGTACCCCAGTTCCTGCATGTAGCTTGCATGTAGCAAATACAAAAAAACTTCTGAGTCCAAACCAGAAGCATCAATTTAAAAGACACACATACATACACACACACACTCACACTCATGCACATCCCTGACTTGTTTTCAGATCAATATCTTTTCCCCCACTTTTGGCTTGCCTTCACAGCCCTGACATATAAAATGGATGTTCGAAACGCTTGACTCTCAGCTTTATCTAAAAGGGTGTTTCAACCCCTACCCTACCCACCCCCACTCTCACAAAGGAACAGCTCAAAGCAACTGCCTTATTTCTTGATAAAAGTGCCTTTTGCAGCCTTCCTTCCAAAGAACGGACTTATTTCATAGTGGAAGATAAAATATTGATTGAAGGGCCAGAAAAGCACATAAACTTGGAGAAGGATGTGCTGTTGGAAAATGCTTGTGTGTGTGTTGGGGGAAAAAAAAAAAGGACAATAGATCTGCCATAGAAGTCTGGTGCCTGGGGAGAGGTTTTAATCACCTGGCATTGTGGGTTTATGACAGACCCTCTAGGCTCTTATCAACCTTCTACCTTTGTATGGTTTCCTTCTCATTTTATGAGTCTGTGTTATCAGAATGGAATGTGTGCAAGAGCTGATTTTTCAGTACTGTAAAGTCTCAGGTGCCAAGTCAACATGCAAAGGAAAAAGCTTGCCTGTTTGTGTGCATGCACACACGCATATACACACACACTTTTGATAGTTCCAAAAAAATGGAACTTTGCATAAATGCAAAGCAAAGAGCCCATACTTCGGTCTTGCCTATCTCTTCTCTCCCAATGGTGACCCTACCTCTCCAGTTGAATGGCTTTCCCAGTGGTCTAGCTCTGATGTCTTCTCTCTTGTTCCACCAGCACTCTAATTACACTGGAAACCTGGAAGACTAAGGCTGCCTCTGCACTACAGAAATAATCCAGTTTGGCACCGCTTTAACTGCCATGGCTCAATGTTATGGAATCCTGGGATCTGTAGTTTGTTGTGGCACCAGAGCTCTCTGACAGAGAAGGCTAAATATCTCACAAAATTACAGATCCCAGAATTCCATAGCATTGAGCCATGGCAGTTAAAGCAATGTCAAACTGGGTTATTTCTCCAGCACAGATGCAGCCTAAGTTGAATGGCACCAACCAGAATGAATCAGCTATCACCTCTACCTTAAATGAAAGCTGGTCTGTTTAAGGAACAGTGGAAAGGTTTCCGGCAGTGGTTGCTCTGTACTGGGGTAAGACAGGGGTGTAGCTACGCACAGGAGGGGGGTAGGGATGAATGAGGACATTGCCTGCAAATAATTCTGCCCCTCTCATGAAATTTTCCTCCAGTCCCCAAATTCCTAGCATTGCAGTAATTTAAAATTTAAAAATGTAATTCAGGTGAGCATTTAGAAACACAGTTTAACCATCCTAAATAAAGGGGCAGGCAAATGGACCCAGAGAATGCAAACAGCAAATAGAAGAGCTCTACGTGTGAATGATTTCCAGTGTCTCACTCTGTGCAATGCTAGAAATATGGAGATGGATGGGAAATTCTTATTTCAGGGCTTTTTTTTTGCTAGAATTCTCTACTCACCAGGCATCCCCTGACTTAAATATTGAATAAAGTTATACTTCCCCACTCAAGGAGCTCCTTCTTGGATTCCAAAGGCATCGTTACTTCCCCCTTGACTACGGACTTTATCTCGAGCCCCTTAAAAGCGGTTGTTTTGCTGGCATAGAAAAAAATCCATTTTATGCCAGCAAAAGAATGCCTCCCACCACACTTACCTCTAATCCTTGCAAAGGCTTCCCCAGCAATGAAAAAGGAAGTGGTCCTACAGATTATCGTGAGACTTCATTGTGTGAGAAATTTTTAAAAAGACCAAAAAAGTTTACACAAGCACCTAAGCACACTAAAAACTTCCAAGTAACCCAGGGAGGGTCATAAAAAGTGCATCACTTACCTGGCTGTTGCGATCTCACCCAGAAGTGTTTGTGCCGGACCGGCCATTGATGCTGCGTTGATGTGAGTACAATGGCACAAGGTTTCACATGCCGGCAATGCTGGCACAAAAGTGCCACGGGGGATCTATTAATGGCTTCAGCTGTCAATAAAAAACTATAGGTTTTGGCGGGGACATAACCGTGAAAGGGCGACGCCGTCTGATATGTGCACCCTTTCACGGTTATGTAGCATTGTTATGACAACATATTTAGTGTGTCTGATAAAGTCCTACGTCCTTTGCACAGCTGACCACTGAGAAGGCATGCCATTTACTTTCATCATCTGCATCCCTTCCATTATTTAAGCCATCAGAATGTCTTATATCCCTCCAGGTAGTGTATGTTGACTTCGTTTTCAGTTGGCACATTAAAGCCTCTTAATGAACAAGAGGTCTTAATAGCTGTTGCAACATGGAAATTCATTGTGTTTCAGTTGTTTTATTGGTATGTAGATTCATTCTTTTCTTCCTGACTGACAGCTGGGGAGCTTTCTTGGCACTTTTCTATCAAATCTTATTAGCAACTCATTATGTCAGCATATGAGTGATTGGTAACGCCTGCACAAGTAATGCGCCTTGATCCCACAACAATTGGTTCTGAAAGATCAGGATGGTGAGGGAAGCTGGGCCATGCATTTCCACAGAGTTGGGACACACGGTCCTTTTGGACACGGCCCAAGTACTGGCCGCCTCTGCCATCCATCTACCACACTGATCTATTGTTCATACCAGCTTTCTGTTTTCCTTCATTTCCCCCTTCTGTGAAAATCTGTTTCTGAGTGACAAGTGTTTAAAGGAAATCAATCAAAACCTCAATCAGAATGGGGAACAGGATCTTGAATTCTCCCACCATCCTAAATTACTCCGATGAAATGAAGAAAGCTTGACATCATCAAGAATAATTTCTCTCTGTGTGTGGAAGAGTGTGAATTTCATTCCATTCTGGTACTCAGAGCAAACTCCTTGGCTCACAATGCTGTCATTCTGATGAGACAAAGCATGGCTTTACACTCATGGGCTGGTGTCCTGCTAGTGGTATATGAAGGCATAAGTTAAGTTTACGCCTGTGTATGTTTATCTCTGGTCAGTGGGGAAGTTGGTATTTCCTCCCTCCCTCTGCAGTGACCTATCCTAGAGCCATTTAAACCCACCCACCCATGGCTGTTCATGGGGGAGAGCTGGCTGGCGACAGGGATCCCAGAAGCATCTGGCTATGTCCCAATAGTGAGGTGTGAAGTGACTGCCTCCACAGCTGAGACCTCGGGAGGACCCCAGCAACCTCAGTAGATGATGTCTGATAGCTTTGTGGCTGAAGAACGGGGTATAACTAACTAACTAAATAAATAAATATAAAGTAAAATAAAATAAAATGTCATCACTTCATGTCTGCCTACTAGTACATAGCCAGACACTTCTGTAATCACCCACACTTTGCTTCACAGGCATGGATGGCTGTGAGTAGAGGGGTTCAGCAGTACTTCAATAGGTCCAAGGCAGAGGAGTAACTTAGCACATGCTAAGCACTGGGCCATGCAGGAGTGTAGGATCTTGTTAGTGAGATACACAACTGACATGCCATGTATATTCGTTTGTTGTTGTTTTTTTGTTTTGTTTTGTCATTGCAGAAGCTGGTATTCTCTTCCTCCCCTTCCAAGAAAGGCCTCCTCCATTCCAGGACTGCCTAGCAGCACCACCAGCCATGCCCTTGCTGGCAAGGAGCGGAGGGAATCAAAGCAGTGCCTGCTTATGTCTTCATAGCCAGATGTGCACAGACCACATCATCCTCTGACACCTCTGGAGGACCTCAGCAGCTCTTAGTGGAAGATATCCTCGGTTTGACTCTGGCTAGCAGGACATAGCCAGATGTTTCTCCAATACCCTCCCCCAATCTCCAACAACAATGAAATGGCTGTGGGGTAGGAGCTATCATAGCACAAGCGAGTCCTGAGGGTAGTGACAAGAAAGCTATGGTGGCCTTCTACACGTGAAACTCTTATACTATACAGTTGTCCCTTCATATTCACTGGGGTTTGGTTCCACAACCCCCCATGGATACCAAAATCCATGAATACGCAAGTCCCATGATATGCAATGGCATAGCAAAATGGTGTCCCTTATATAAGATGGCAAAATCAAGGTTTGCTTTTTGGATGATTTTTGTTAATGAATATTTTCAATCCGTGAATAATCCATGGATATGGAGGGACAACTGTATTCACCTTGTAGGATCTCAGCCATGGAGTTAATGGCAGTTGCACATTGCCCCCTTGTAAGTCTACTGTGATATTACAATAGCAATAGCAATAGCATTGATATTTATATACTGCTTATCAGTGCCAAAGCACTCCCTAAGTGGTTTATATTTTTTTTTACCTAATTGCCCCCAACAAGCTGGGTACTCAATTTACTGACCTACAGAAGGATGGAAGGCTGAGTCTACTTTGGAGCCCTTTGGGTTCTTGTGGCTTGCATTATTTGCATTTAACCACTGTGCCACCTGAGCTCCCTTGTGCAACTCAATGTGCAACCAAATGTGAATGTGCATCTCCACGCACAATGGACAAGCCACATGCAGCATGCAGCTCATTGCAATGTCAACCGTGCATGATGGCACCACATAATAATAATAATTTATTTATTTATACCCTGGCCCTCTACTAAAAACAATCAGGGCGGCTTCCAACAATTAAAACACTACAATGCTGACTAAAAGCACCACCCACCCCCACCCACCCCCATAAAAAACCATTAAACAGTATAAAATTAAAACCACCTAACTAAAATCACATTAAAAAAACAACGAATATAAACAAGACTAAAAAAAAGGCCAGGAGATGCCGCTCTTGAGGCCGGGATCTAATCAGGAAAGGCCTGCCGAAAGAGATCTGTCTTTAGTGCTTTTTTAAAGCTACTCAAGCTCGTCATCTGACGGATCTCGTTCGGCAGGCCATTCCATAAATTGGGGGCGATTACCGAAAAGGCCCTCTGGGAGGTTGCAGGCAGACTAGATTTTTGTGGCCAAATTCCTCCCAAAGGACCAGAGCATGCAGGGAGGATTGTATGGGAGGAGGCAGTTCCAAAGATAAGTTGGACCCAAGCCATTTAGTCCAACCATATCTGTAAGGGAACTTACACATGTGTAAGTGACCCCAACAGGATTCTGATTTCTTTCTGGCTGATTGATCTCCAGATTCTACCAAGCAACACAGTAAATGTTGCAAACTCAAGTGTGGCAGGAACTTGGAGGAGTGGGTTATGGTGAAAATGCCTTCCACAGATTTGTCTACCCAAATAGGACTACTAGGGGGATTTAGGCTGTTTTAAGGAGGAAGGAGACTTATCAGAGGTCTCTCACAGCACTAGCAGTACTGTCAGGTTTAAGGGGAACCTTTTAACCCAATCTTAATCTTAATCATACCTCTGCACAACTCTAAGAGCTTGACAGCCGACATTTCCACACACCCCACTACATCTTTAGAATGGTGCATTGTCATGGAGAGAGCAGAGTGGCAGCTACTTGTCTGTCTGCTGACTATTTGCCATAATAAAATGTTGTTGTTGCTGCTGCTGCTGCCAGACTGCCTGAGCTGAGATGACACTCTCATCAGCTTCAGTCCCCACCCATACTGCAAAAAGAGGAAGGTTGTTCCATCTCTTCCCTTGCTTCCCAAGTTCAGTCCAAACTCCCAGCAATTCAGAAGTCTGGCCTAGCATTATTCCTCCCAAAGAAGCAAAATTCTTCACCCTGGTATAGAAGGAGGACACTGTGAATCCCCTCTTGCATTAGGAAGCCCTGAGCATTCCACTGGACAGTTTGTTCCCGCATTTTGCATTTTATGTAGATGGAGCTTATGTAATTTTGTTTCATAACAGAGCACAATTTGGAAAAATCAATGGGAAAATTATTGACTGGGCGGCGCAACGTGGCCCCAGATTCCTTTCCCATCCAAACCCCCATCCCTCCCACTGTGCTCAGTTTGTTGCACAGTGTTCAAACCACCCAAGGGCATTGTCCTGATATCGTCACAACTAATTGGATCTCAAAAGACTTCCAGTGGTGAACCTAAAAAATAGATGAAACCTCCAAAAAATGCATACATGGAATCTGAAACAAGGGGGCCGAAGCCCTCCACGACCAAGCTGGGGCTGCTTTTTTTATTATTATTATTTAGTTATTTATACCCCGCTCTTCAGCCACAAGGCTATCTTAGCCCCCTTCCACAAAAGGATCTGGCAAAATTGGACCATCAAGACTCCAGTGTACTTGAGACTACCCAGGAAATGAAAATCACAAGTGTACTAAACAATCAAGTACTAAGAAATGCTAAGACAGTGATTGTTGGGGTAATAAAGACTGCCTCCAATCTATGCACTCTACACTTAAATTGGGAGTAAGCTCCACTAAATATATGGAGGGCACTTCTAAGTAGAAACTGTGTTTGCACAGGTCTTCATATTTAAGGATGCTTCAGTGATAATGGATGGGGAAAGTAATTTGCCTCCCCACTGCAAATATCTTCATGTAGGCAAAATTAATACCCACCTTCCTGCCAGTTCAAAGAAATGGCTGTGTTACTTTGCATCACTATGCAAAGGGATCTCATAGCACCTTTGTGACTAACTGAGCAAAAGGGGTTTGTAGCATACACATACACAAGTCAAAGCCTCACTTGGAATACTGTGTTCAGTTCTGGGCACCACAGTTCAAGGATATTGACAAACTGGAAATACTAAGATGAGCAAAGCTCTGAAAACCAAGCCTTATAAGGAATGACTTAAGGAGCTGGGTATGTTTAGCTTGGAGAAGAGAAGATGGAAGGTGAGATGAGAGCCATCTTTAAATATCTGAAGCAATGTCCTGGAGAAGACGGAACAAACTTTGTTTGCTGTTGCTCCAGAGACTAGGACATGAACCAATGGATTCGAATGACAAGAAAAGAGATTCTACCTAAACATTAGGAAAAACTTTTTTTTTTTACTCTAAGCACTTCTCAGTAGTGGAACAGACTGCCTCAGAGGGTGGTGGACACTCTGTCTTTGGAAGTCTTTAAACAGAGGTTGGATGGGCATCTTTCAGGAGTGCTGGAATTGCATGGCAGGATGGAGTTAGACTAGATGGCCCTTGAGGTCCCTTCCAACTCTAGGATTCTGTTATTCTAAGATGGATCCCTAGGGTTTAGATAGGGCAGAACCCAAACTGAATTGTCTAGGTATGACCCATCTCCTATCCTATAAGATATGAGAGCAGCACAAAGAGCTAAAGGGGAGCTAACAAAAAGGTTTACTCCTCGGCTCTGTTCTCAGCGGCCTCTGTATCCTTGAACTGTCAGGCTGAAGCATAAATCATCTAGCAGAGTCTACTGAACACAAAATAGCCCTTCCAGTGCCACTAGAGCAGGATGGCCATTTGGCCATGCCACTAACAATGATGCTAGAGCCCATCTGCCTGGTGGCAGGGACCCATCTCCCCTACAGATGGTGACAGTAAAGAAAGATGAAACGAGGTGCTTCCATCCCTGTCTTTTCCAGATGGAAGGTGGTAGACGTAGATGTGGACACAGATATGGACGGGGGAAGGCCAGCCATGGCTGTCTTCCAAAGAGCATCCTGCATCCGGGGACAGACCTTCTCCTTGCCAGGAACAGAAGAGCCATTTTGCAAGAAGAGGCACCCGAAGGCTTATTGCTGAATATGTTTTCCTTTTTGTCTCTTAATGAAACGTCCCCCGGGAGCACTAGATCACTTCTCTTGTCTAGCCAGCTGGGCTTGTTTTCCTTCTCCCTCTTTTAAAATAGTGCTACAGTTCACAATTACAGAGACTGATTGGCTTTGAATACAGTCCCCCTGCTCCTTTTAATGTCCATTAAGTCTGCTTCTCTAGCACTTGGTGTCAGTCTGAGGCTGAAGGAGCCAAAAAATTAACGGTGTCTATTTGTGAGTTTCTTCTTTTGTCTTTCTTGTGTCTTGTGTGTGTGTGTGCATGCATGTGTGCAGGTTATACACAATCATAGGGCCTATCCACTTACCAATAATGCATGGATAGGGTAAGTGTGACCTATGGGTTGCATGTGACCCACAGACCCCATGTTTACAAACCCCAAGCCACCTGCTAGTCCCACAAAACCCCCAAAGGTCCCATTTGGGGGGGGGGAATAATCATTACAATTATCTGAAACCATAAACATAAAGCTGAGATCCTATATTTTGCTTGTGCAGCATATATCTAGCTCACATTGTAAAGTAGTGGTTGTGTTACATCAGGGATGGGCATAGTGCAGCCCAGGAGTCACACATGGTGCTTGGATCCCACTTTTGTGACCCCTGAAGCTCTCTACCAGTCCCTCAAGGCCTCCTAATGCCCATTTAAAAAAAACAGTGGGAGTTTGGGTCAATTTTTGCCCCCAAACCACACAGAAAGCCCTCCAAATGCAAGAAACCATGTGAAAATAGGAAGGAGATGATACCAGGTGAAGAATTATAGAAGTTGTAGCTCCCAAAGTTGTTGGGTTTTTTGGGTTTTTTGGCACAGGCAAAAACAAAAATTCACATCACTTTGCCAAACTGGCCCTGAATGCCAAATTAAATCTACAAGTTAATTTGGAAAGGAAAAGGAGATGATAGAGTTGGAGGGGACTCCTAACCTGCAACACAGTTCTTAATAGTTCTATTTCTGTGTATCACATTCTTCCAAGCATTTCCCTCCTGTGTTTAGGAGGTCTTTAACCAGAGGTTGGATGGGTATCTTTCAGAAGTGCTTTAGAGGTATGTTCCTGCATGGCAGGGGGTTGGACTAGATGACCCTTGCGGTCCCTTCCAATGCTATGGTTCAAGGAGTCATCTCATTCAACCTCCTGCCATGCAGAAACAGACAACTCAAGCACTCCTAATAGATGTCCATCCAACCTTTGTTTAAAGACCTCCAAAGAAGGAGAATTCATTGCCCTCAGGGCAGTCTGTTCCACCAAATAGCTTTTCCCATCAGGAAGCTCTTCCTAATATATAGGTGAAATTTCTTGTAATTATGTCTTGTCATTTGAATCCATTGGTTCTAGGCTTAGACATTCGTGAAGGACTGATGCTTGTATTTTTACCCATGACTTCAGCAGATCAGTCCTCAATTAAGGTGTATTATAAGTTCAGCAGTTCACCTACCTGGGAAGCATCATCTCCTCAGATGCCAAGATTGACAAAGAGATTGATCACAGATTAGCAAAGGCATATAGTGCATTTGGAAGACTTCACAAAAGAGTCTGGAGCAATAAACACCTGAGGCGAAGCACAAAAATCAGTGTGTATAGAGCCATCATACTGTCTATCCTCCTCTATGGATCTGAAACATGGGTCACCTATCGCCACCACCTACGACTCCTCGAGCGCTTTCATCAGCGCTGTCTACGCACAATCCTAAATATACACTGGACTGACTATGTGACGAATGTTGCTGTCCTTGAGCAAGCAGGGATCACCAGCATTGAGGCCATGATATTGAGAACACAGCTGCGCTGGGCAGGGCACGTTTCTAGGATGGAGGACCATCGCCTCCCAAAAATACTACTCTACGGTGAACTCGCCACGGGTCAGCGTAAGAGGGGCGCTCCAAAAAAGCAATACAAGGACTCCCTGAAACAACATCTCAGGCTCAGCCAAATTGATCACCAACAATGGTCCGCCCTGGCCTCACATCGGGAGGCATGGAGATGCACTATCCACAATGCTGCAGCCTCATTTGAGAACTCACGCCGAATAAGTCTTGAAGAGAAACGACAACGCAGAAAGAATCACAACCCAAAAACATCACCCAAGGAGACCTTCTGCTGTGCTTTTTGCAACCGGACTTGTTTATCTCAGATTGGCCTTTTTAGTCATCAGCGCATTTGCAGAAAGTGCGGGATGAGTCCTTCCTGAATCTTCGTTTGTGAAGAAAAGCCAGAGAGAGAGAGAGAAGTATAGGGATTTAAGGATTTGTTTCTTTAACAAAAGACACCACATTTCAGGTGTCACATTTCACATTGCAAGACAGGTAAAGTCATTTGCTAGTGATGGATGTTTTAATTGCAGGCTTTAACCATTCTCATGCTACCTACCACCCCAATTGCTGCTACTGACAGTTCGGTACCCTTTCTGAGCTTTTACTGAGCTTTAAAGTGAGTGCTCAGTCTAAGAGGATCTCCTCTGCTCTGGGGACATGTTGTTCTTTCAAATGCTTGCCTGTCCCTTGCTTTGCTCTTCTGTCATTAGCTTTGTCTGAAAGGATCACACCCCAGGGAATGGTGCATTGGACTGCAGTAATGAATCCACAAGCAGTCTAAAAAGAGGAGACAAGTTCACACATCTCTCCAGTTTTCACTTTGCAGCCAGGAGGGTGAAACATGGTTTTATTTTGCTTGCTTAGAAGAGGAGGAGGAAGAAGAAGAAAGACATCTAAGCTGGCATCCTCATGATGTCAAAATCCTTATTTGATATCCAGAGTTACTCAAATAGCAAAGAAGCAAAGCTGGGGAAGTTTCTCTTTTTGGAGTCTCTCTCTCTCTGGCCTTTCTTTGCAAACAAAGATTCAGGAAGGACTCATCCCACGCTTTCTGCAAGCGCGCTGATGACTAAAAAGGCCAATCCGAGATAAACATGTCTGGTTGCAGAAAGCACAGCAGAAGGTCTCCTTGGGTGATGTTTCCGGGTTGTGATTCTTTCTGCGTTGTCGTTTCTCTTCAAGACTTGTTCGGCGTGAGTTGTTACTCAAATAGCAAAGAAACAAATCTGGGGAAAGTTTCTCTTTTTGGAGTCTCTCTCTCTCTGGCTTTTCTTTGCAAACGAAGATTCAGGAAGGACTCATCCCACGCTTTCTGCAAGTGCACTGATGACCGAAAAGGCCAATCCGAGATAAACAATTCCAGTTGCAGAAAGCACAGCAGAAGGTCTCCTTGGGTGATGTTTCCGGGTTGTGATTCTTTCTGCGTTGTCGTTTCTCTTCAAGACTTGTTTGGCGTGAGTTGTTACTCAAATAGCAAAGAAACAAAGCTGGGGAAAGTTTCTCTTTTTGGAGTCGAATTCTCAGAATCCTTCAGCCAGCATGGTCAGTTGATTCTGGGAGTTGTTGCCCAAAACCCAGGAAATTTTCCCAGCATGGCAACAAAGCCACCACTTCCCTAACTCCATGGCTTGGAGGTTTCCATCATGTATGAAGGCAGCCTGACTCTGATATCTGAATTTCAGACCTGGAGATAGACAAAAGGTGAGAGATGCTGGTTCTGGTGCCCACGGCAACTGGTGGGGCAGAAGACAGGGACTCCACGTGTCTGT
This sequence comes from Gambelia wislizenii, assembly GCA_030847615.1. NCBI lineage: Eukaryota > Metazoa > Chordata > Lepidosauria > Squamata > Crotaphytidae > Gambelia > Gambelia wislizenii. The sequence goes on from JAUMIR010000007.1 coordinate 42,240,136, forward strand.
GGGAGCGCATCCCAGAAGGCCAACCCTCACTGGTGCCGCCAGTTTCCTAGCTCTCCCGGAAGCCAGGAGGGCTGGTCATGCGCAAGAGGCCTGCAGTCACTGGTTATATCTTTTCATAACCCTCCAGACTCCAAAGGGCTTTTCAGAGCTTCGAAAACTTCCTTTTAGGACTAAATCTCCAGGAGTCCCCAACAAGCATTACTCCTGGCCATGCTGGCTGGGGGATTCTGGGAATTGTAGTCAAGTATAACTTTTTGCAAGCTCTGCTCCTGTTTTAATACACACTGAGAGAAACACTGGCACAGAGATTATATGATATGTAACCTATATTTTGAGTACATGGTGTGTTCTTGGAAGAAATACTTCATTATCAGTATAATTACTATAATCACCAAGAATTGAAATATGCATATGCGGAGGGAAAATGTCAAAAGAAAGAACATTTTTGGCTCGCCGTCTCTTTCAAAAATAAATATATGGGCAGAAAGTGTTCAGTGGTGAATCCACTCATGGGTAAATCCCCTTGATTGAAAGGGTCTACTCTACTGGGTTTAACAGTACGATTGAGGCCATGGTCCTCTCTTTCCTCTCTTATTATTAATTTCTTTTCTCCTCATTTCTACCCCCAATCTAACTGGTTAGTTTTGCTGAGATAACTGGTTAGTTTTGCCTCCAAACTTTTTTTTCCTGTTGCTTGAATGTCCTGTCCTTTTCTGTCTTCCTGCATACTATCTATTCATCAGTGTAATTATGTTTAAAATCAATTCACCAGTCGCTCCCTTTTGTTCACATTCCTACAATGAAACCCAAGGGATTGTGTATACTATATTCAGATTTCCCTGATTAATTTCAGAGCATTTATCCAAACCCATTGAACTTTAGAGCATAGCCACCAGCTATACCTCCAAAAGTCAGCATGTTAAGTACTCCATTACCAATAAACCTGAATTAGAATTATAAATGTTATTCAACTATAAAACTTATTCAAATACCACCAGTAAAAGGACTTTCATGTAGTGTCTTTCATATTTGACATCCTATGATGTTTGGACATATGAAAATGACAGTGAAATATATTACCTAACCAATTATATTGGCTGGTTTTCTACATCAGCAGCTTAGTTAAGTACCGGTACACTTGTATAAGTTAGTTAAGTACATTTAAGTAACCTCTCCTGACCAGACCTCTTCAAAGCTGGCAGAAACATCAATTCATTCATGCTCCAGTCACCAGACGAATGGACCTCCTTCCCCTGTACAGATGATGCCTGGTAAAGAAGGTTGTGGGGGAAGTTATGATTGTGGCAATAATGTCACAATCATGACAAAGTGTGTGTGTGTGTGCCTTCAAGTCGCCTGTTGGCTTATGGTGACCCCATGAATTCCATAGGATTTTCTTAGACAAGGACTCCTCAGAGGTGGTTTTGCCAGTTCCTTCCTCTGAAATAGAGCCGACAACACTTGGAATTACTTGGCGGTCTCTCATCCAAGTAATAACCAGGGCCAACCCTTCTTAGCTTCCAGGATCGGACAGGATATGGTGCCTTTAGGGTATTTAGGCCCTGTGACTCTAATTAGCTTGTCTCAATTAGAGTAGACTCATTCACTCAATTGTTGAATGGTGAATCAACACATAAGTAAATTGCATGGTTTCAGTTGGTCTCCTCTAGCTGTGACTAATAATAGAAACCAGGCCAATATCTTTCCATATATTCATCTCAAAAGCCCTTAGCATTGCTCAAAGTCTGAAAGAGTTACCTTTTGAGATTACCTGTCCCAGAAGTGCCATGCTGGCTGGTGGGGTTTCTAGGACCTGTCGTCTAAAAAAAGTAACTTCTCCAGACTGTGATTGCTTATTATAATAACACAATGTCTCAGACTTGGGGAGTCCCCTGTTGATATCAACTTGTCATTATAATTGAGCAATCCCAATGTATCATATTTATGCTGCGTGGAAGGAAATGTGTATTCCTGCAAGGCAATGGGTTGGCCTTATTGTATTGTATCTTTGTTTTAATTCTCTATTAGTTTAATTTAGTTTTAAGGGGTGGGAGGGTTAGGATTGAGAAGGATTGTTTTAACTTGCTGTGTTTTAATCTTGTTGTACGCTGCCCCGGTTGCTGAGCAGAGGGGCGGGTAAAAAATAAATAAATAAATAAATAAATAATAATTGGACTAGATGGCCCTTGTGGTCTCTTCCAGTTCTGTGATGCTATGAAAAGCACTGCAGTAGCTGCCATATCCTATGCCCACTCTGATTCAACTCAGGAGTAGAAGAAGGAAACAGGTAACCAGAAGATCACAAACTGACACAAAAACAGCTGTCAACTGTATAGTCCTCACCCAGCCCTCAACTTTCTAAGCCTCTCACGCAATCTCCTGATTTCCCTCCTTCCTTCAGCCATCCTACCTTCCAGATGATGCACTTGGCTCTTCTGCCTTTTGGATCACTTTCCTATATCCTTGCATCTGTCCCCTACCCATTGCCAACAACACATGCCTCCTCCTGCTTATGGGCCTGACAACACCCACCACCACCACCACCCTTTGACAAAATGAGTTTCCTTCTTCCAGTAGAGCAGCTGTTCCATGACGAAGCCTTTCAGCAGTTAGGGTATTTGTGAACATTGCATGACCTCACAACGGGTTTGGTAGTGCTGTGTCTGGAGTCATCCAGAGACAGCTGATGTATATTGCATTGTATGACAGCAAATTTAAAAATAAAAGAATCAAATTGTCAAACTTATTACAGTTTCTCCACAGGACTTTGAGGCTTCAACAGATGTGACCAGATCATGGAGCACTCCCATCTGCTTCAACTTCATCTTCATTTCATAACTGCATGTCATTATTGCTTGCTTGCCACTGGCGTGTTTGTTAACCAAAACCACGTCCAGTAAATTAAAAAGATGTTGTTAGATCATTAGGGCATGCAAATGTATGACACAATAGCTTTTTCTTGAAAAGGCAAGGTGCTAGACTTCACACAGGTGCTGGAGATATGCCACAGTGTGTCTTCTTCCCCTGGCCATAGACAAATGCACCCCGAGCTTAACAGTATTCGCCAAAGGTGAAGAAAGGAAGAGGAAGATGAAGAAAAAGGAGGAAGGGGAGGAGGGGTAAGGAAAGGGAAAAGCAAAAGTAAAAGGTGGTGATGGAGAATGGAGACAAAGAAGAAGAGGAGGAGGTGGAAGATGTGATGGAGGAGGAAGGAAGGGAAAAATGATGAGAGGAGGAGAAGGAGGAGGGATTTAATGCAAGCTGGAGAGCAGTGGTTCTCAACCTTTAGTGCTCCAGATGTTTTGGACTTCAACAGTCAACAGTCCCAGCCTACTGAGCCAATGGCCAGGGATTCTGGAAGCTGACATCCAAAACATCTGAAGGACCAACATATGAGAACTTTTGTTCTAGTCCACATTTCCCTGATCTGCAGCATTTCAGAATTCTAAGCAACTCACTTACAAAGGGAGGCCTGGTGGTGCAGTGATTAAATGCCAGTATTGCAAGTTGCAAGTTCGATTCCAGCGGGCTCCAAGGTTCACTCAGCCTTCTGTCCTTTTGAAGGTTGGTAAAATGAGTACCTGGCTTGTTGGGGCAATTAGTTAACATACATTGGAAACCTCTTAATGTGGTGTAGATGTGTAAATTGCTATTGTTTAACAATTTGTAAGCTGCTCTGAGAGCCTTTGTGGCTGAAGAGTGGGGTATAAATACCTAAAATAAATAAATAAATCCCCAGTTCCAAAAGGACAGAGTCATGGCAGCAGGCAGGGCCAAGGGCAAAAGACATGGGACCAAAATGCCAGCATATTTTAATGTAAAGCTCCTGACTCCATTTCCTAGGCCTTAGAAGATGCATTTCAGCCTTCTGGGATAGGGAAAAACCCATACCAAACTGGGAAACCACCAGGAAGAAAGAGAGCTAGCAAACCCAGAGGGCTAGATTGGAATGCAAGGAGGACTGGATCTGACACCCCCTCCCCTGGCCTGATTCCCTCACCTCTCCTTTATATGCTCCGGGGACCTTTCACCTGGCACTGAGTTCTAGTTCTTCCTCATTGTACTATGTCTTAGTCCACTTTCTCAAACACCCTTTGTACCGTGATAAGCCTGGTCTAACAAAAATTCCCTCAAAGCTGTATAAAGAGCATTGAATAACCTTGATCATCCCACACCCAAAACCTCATTGTAAGGAAGGAGAGAAAGGCAACTGGAGAGGTCATCTGAGGACCACTAATACCAAGGGCAAACCTCCTCTGAATAAATCATGCCGAAGAGAGAGAGCATGGTGTAGTGATTTGAATGTTGACTCCTGGGGAAACAGGGTTCAAATCCTCGCTCAACCATAAAGACCCACTGGGTGCCCTTGGGCAAAACATATTTGCCCAGCCTCAGATGAAGGCAATGGCAGACCTCCTCTGAGTAAATCTTGTCAAGAAAACCCTAGGATAGGGTCACCATAAATTGGAGTTATGTGAAGGCACATAACGGGCTTGTCTATATGAGGCTATAAAATGTGGACTGATGTGCACTAATGCCAGCTCCCAGCAGCTTTCAATTGTTTCCACAATGTTTTGGCAAGATCACAGGCATGCAAAGCCATACGTGTTTGTTGTTCAAACAGGTATGCCTGCGAATCAGGATGGCGGGAACAAGTGAATTACTTGCCTATCCAAGCCTATCCAAGGTGTGGAAGTGTGATATTCCACTTAAATAAATAGGAAAAAAGGCTGTTTCATCACCTCAGTGCATGATCACAATGACAAGAATCCAACATGGCAGTTCGGGACATTTGCCTTGCCAGGAAGCTCCAACACCTGCGCACATCTGTCCAATCAACTTTCCACTTCTGCTCGTATTGGAAATACACATCAAAGCGAATCAGTTATTCCAACAAGTGGGAATGTGTATTTCTTTCATAGTTTTTTTTTAAATACGGGAAAAGCTACAAAGACTTTTCCCATGGAGTATTTGGCATTTTTGGCCCCCTTCCTTCCTAATATGGTGGATTGATGCAGGATCCCATTTAGACAACACAAATTCCCCCCAAATGTTATGAGGAGTATTTTCACCAGTTAGACAACCCCAACAACAATACCATTGGTGTGCTCCTATTTTAAAAGCTACTAAAAGTTCTCCAGCCAACAATTAAATCTTTGGATAATAAATTATAATAAATAATGCTGAAGAGACGCCATCCGCTCGGGGTGGGGGCAAATGCTTCCACATCATTGGGGCTTTTCCCACTAGTCTTTAAAGGAGAAATCAAAGGCACTGAAGCAATGGGGGGGGGTTGAAGTTCATCTGCTTGGAGAGCTCCTTTGAAGTCTGGTGGGGTGGGGAGGAAGGTGTCTGCATGTGGCCCATGAACCACTCTTTGCCAGCCTCTGGTCTAGGATAAAACCAGGAGTGGGTTTACTGCACCTCTGACATGGCAGCCACCTGCCAGTCCTGTCTGGGTTCTTTCCACACTCTGTATGAACAGCTAGACAGCAACTGCTTCTCCTTTAGGGGCTGTGCCATTTGTTCTCCAAGACCACGCAAGAGGTCATTTCCGGAGAAGGCAAAAGAGGCTGCCTCTGTGTCAAGAGATGCTTTCTCCTCCCCAAACCCACCAGGGAGGGGGGGGGACACAGCTAAAATGGTGGAAAGTTTCCTAAGGGTGGATTGAAATACCCAAGTGTGTCAGAAGCCTGCATGGAAGTCACCACTGTTGGCAGAAGACCCTGAGGGCAGAGAGAGAGAGAGAGATGAAAGTGGAGAAGTTGACCAAATGGTTCTCATTTTGACACTGAGCCAGCCTGTGTCAGGGAAACTGACAGCTTTTGGCTGCAGGGATGAAAACACTCCCTGTCAAGCAGATAAGATGCATTTAAGAGAAACACATGTCTCAAAGAATAAAATCCCCAGGAGATGCCATTCCAGCTGTTGCTGCTGCTGCATGGGCAGAGCACTTTTTCTTGGACAGGTGCCCACCCTGCTTGGGCAAGGGTGGAATTTGTGGTGCCCAGACACCGGCTTGTCCACCTCTTTACTCAAAAGCAGAAGCTTCCATTCCTCTGACTCCCCTGGTGACAAATAGATAAACATTGGCCCAAATCTTGTTGGTTAGTCCCATCTAGAGTAGACCGCTTGAATCAATTGCTGAATTGTTTATCAATACAGGGGTAAATCCCATTGATTCAACAGGTCTACTCTAGTCCTGACTACTAATATGACAGAGGCCAAAATCTTGTAATGATTGTGTAGTCCAGCAGCGCTGGAAATCTACGATTCTATGAATGACTATGTCATCTTGTTCTCTTAATACAAGCCCTCAGGTTTGCACATAAGCCTGATAGAGTTATCGTTTGGGACTATAACTCCCATAGTTCCTCAGCCAACCAGGGAATTCTCTTTTGTTCATCAAGGCCAGACATCGCATGGAATCAGAAGTGCTTAAGGAACTGGGCTATCCAAGCAACACTTCTTATTATTACTTGGCTAAATCCTATTGTTCCTCCTGGCTAGAGAAGACCCATTGAATCAGCAGGAATTGCCTATGTGTTCACTCAGGATTGAAAAATTGATGGGATGCGTCTACTCTAGTTGGGACTAACCGACAGGATTCTAGCCATCATCATCATCATCATCATCACCTTGCCTTTTCCCCAGCTTGAGTGTCAAGACAGCTTACAATAGTTAAAAACAACATACTTAAAATCCATAATATACAAATTTTAAGAAGTAATTAAACTATCAAAAAATTAAAAACCTGTCAAAAACATAAACCATTGCTAGGAAAACAACAAATAGAAAACCCAGCACATTATACAAGGCCCTTTCCCCTTGAATAATCAGTTTTTCAAGGCTCCTCAAAACAAATCAAAGAAGTCTTTACCTGCCTGCAGAAAGGCAACAGGGAAGGTGGGTCCAATTACAAGTGCTAAGTGGATCCATTGGATCAATGGGATATACATGTGTGTTGACTCATCATTCAGAAATTGATTCAATGGGTCTACCATTGAAGCCAGGGATGGTAACTGAGTGGTCCTCCAGATGTTGTGGGAAAACATATCCTAGCATTGCTCATCCTGGACTATGCTGGCTAGGGTTGATGGGACTTTGGAGTCCAAAAACATCTGGAAGATTTTCATCCTTCATTTAGGCCTCATATTTTCAAATATTTGGCTCCATTTTTTTCATGGCCAGAACCAGGCACAAATCTTGCAATTATTTTAAGCATTTCCAGTTTCCAAAGAGGGGGGGAAACCTGCAATTTGATTCTACTTTAACTGCCATGAATATCCAGTGCCTCCCCAAACTGCAAACCCCAGGATTCCATCGGCTGCAGCCATATCAGTTAATGTGGAATAATCTAATAATAAATGCTGATTTTGTTCTGGCCAGGATCCTACATCACAAGGATCTGATGCACTGCACAATTATAGCACAATTGATTCCACTTTTAACTGCCACAGCTGGATCCTATGGCCTTCTGGGGAGGCACTGCACCTCTTCTAGCTGAGAATTTTACATGCCCTTCCCTAAGCTGCCAACCCCAGGTTTCATAAGATGGAATCATGGCAGTTAAAGTGGAATCAAAATGCTATAATTCCGTAATATGAATGGGTTCCAGAAGTAGTTTTCCAACCATTTCCAGTTTTTGGCTTTGCTTCTGGGCATTGTTGGCAGTATGTGGTCCCAAAAAGGCCTCAAGAGCAGAAATCTGGGAAGTGTCGCCCACAAAAAAGTAATTTTGGAAAGCTCTGCTCAAGAGTAACCAGCAAGTTAAAGTCCTCTCTGGTCCCTCCTCACTGTTGCTTTTGTACTTACACCAACCTCTGCCTGATTGTCTCTCTGAGGCACGGCATTCTGTAATGCTCAGCCAGCGAGGTTTAATCCCATCAAGAAGACAAGAAAGTCAGGGAGACTCTTTACATTCCCTGCAGCTAAGCTATTGATTCCCTTTGTGTAAGTTCATCCTGAGTCCATCCAAAATCCCTGTCCCCCCTTTTGGAAGCTTTGCCTGAACTCCATCACTCCCTTTGAGAACAACTGTGTGGTGCTTTTTGGAGAAACTGGGCACAGAAAGAGATTCTCTATAGAGTGGCACATAGGGATGGAAAGAATATTCAAAAATATTCAAAAAATGGTTGCAAAACCTCTCCCCCCCCACCAAGTGTTGAGAAACCTTGACATGAAGAATCCTGGAGTGATGAGAATCTTTGCAATTCGGGGGTTATTCTGCACAAAATTCACACGTGGTTGTTTTGCATAAAAAACAGCATTTTCTGTGCAGGAATTAATATTAACAGAATTGACAGAAAATGCTGTTTTCTGCACAGAAAATGCTTCTTTCTGCCCAAAACAACCATCTGCAAATTTTGCGCAGATGAGTCCCAAATTGTTGAATAGCATTTGAAAAGTGCATGAGTTCTCAAAGACTTCCTTGCAATGAGAAGAAAATTGCTGAAATTACTTTTTGCTACATTTAAGAAGAAACTTGGTGAAGAATCCCTCCCTGTTTGCTAGGATCAGAGGCAGGGGAAGGGGACCACATTTTGGATTATAACTCCCAGAATCCAACTTCCATGGTGGCTAGTGGATTATGCGCATTGTAATCCAAAAAAGGGGAACTAACTATGGACCTATAATTCAAGGCTCAAAGTTTCTCCTCTTGCTAGTACTAGCTTTGTATAGGTTGAGTGAGTTCCTTTAGTTTAAAAGGAATTGGGCTAGGTGCCAAGGTCTTAGAAAGGGATGGAGAGAATATTCAGCATTATTAGTTTCCTGGTTGAAAAAAATTACATTTTCTGAACCTTGGAAAAATCACACCTCAAATAAAAGTGAAATGATGAGACCCTTCGAACTTTGTGAAGCCTCTCAGGGAATTGTTCTGTGTAGAAATACACCTAGGGCTTTTTTTTCCCCCATGAAAAAAACAAGTTTTCCTGTTCAGGAAGCAATGGCCTTGAGCAAAGAAAGTGATGATCCACATTTTATTACTTGTTTATTAAAATATTTTTATCATACCCTTTGTAACATGAGTTCTCCGGGTGGCATGCAGATAGAACAGTATAAGCAATTTCGACAATTCCAGATTAAATATTCAATAAGTAATTGAATAAGTAAGTAACAGAATGATAGAATTGTAGAGTTGGAAGAGACCCCAAGGGCCATCCAGTCCAACCACATTCTGCCACGCAGGGAATCATGATCAAAGCACCCCCGACAGATGGCCATCCAGCCTCTGTTTAAAGACCTCAAAGGAAGGAGACCCCACCACGCTCCGAGGGAGTGTGTTCCACTGCCGAACAGCTCTTACTGTCAGAAAGTTCCTCCTCATGTTGAGGTGGAATCTCTGTTCCTCGAGCTTGCATCCATTGCTTCGTGTTCTTTAGTCTCTGGGGCAACAGAAAACAAGCCTGCTCCATCCTCAGCGTGACATCCCTTCAAATACTTAAACAGGGCTATCATATCGCCTCTTAACCGTCTTTTTTCTAGGCTAAACATACCCAGCTCCCTAAGTCATGCAGCCCCTAAACATACCAAGCTCCCTAAGTCATGCATGGCTGGGAACTTTAAGGGTTCCCAGCCATGCAGCAAAATGAACTTATGTTCCAAATGCTGGAGAACCAACATGGCGTAGTGGTTTGAGTGCTGGACTAGGGCTCTGGGAGAGCAGGATTCCAATCCCCTGTCAGCCAGTGAAGCTCTTTCAATGACCTTGAGCAAGTTACACTCTCTCAGCCTCAGGGGGAAACCATGGCAAACCTCCTCTGAAGAAATCTTGTCAGGACAGGGTCAGAGTCAACTTTCATGAAGGCACTTAACAACTACTGTACCACCAAATGCTGGGGATCTGCCTGTTGGGATCACATCTGGTGAAGCATGGTTCTTTTCCCTCCTCCTCAGCCAGGCAGAGCAGCCTCAAATTGTCCCTCATGTGCCATTTGTGGCAAATGGCCTAGGCCCCAAGAGCTGAGAGAAGGAAGAGTGGCAGCCACACTTGCAACAGAGGCCCATCTGAGGCCATTTTGCTGTGTACCAAACGGCCTTGGTCAGTCTGTTGTGAACATCGCCTGGTGCCCAGTCTTGAAAAGCCATGCTCACAACAAACTGGCCATTTGGTACACAGTACAGTGGCCCCAGATAGTGTTCCATCCTGCTATCAACTCTACAGGTGACTGAGAAAGTAGCCTATGAGGCAGGCCTATATAAAGCCAACCTCAGGTCTCACAAGAAGAGGGTCTCTTCACTTCTTGGCTTTTGGGCTAAGAACAAGTGGACCTCTTGCAAGAGTTCTAGGCTCCCACAAAATCCCAGATCTTACAGAAGCCTGGGACTTTCACAAGTTAAAGTCTGTCCTTTAGGGATTAGTACCTGGCTGTAAGAGCTGTAAACTAAAGTGTGCTAGCTGTGTTGGTTTGAAGCACAAAAGTCAGTGTGTATAGAGCCATTGTACTGTCTATTCTCCTTTATGGGTCTGAAACACGGCTCACCTATCGCCACCACTTACGACTCCTCGAATGCTTCCATCAGCGCTGTATATGCACAATCCTACATATACACTGGACTGACTATGTGATGAATGTTGCTGTCCTTGAGCAAGCAGGGATCACCAGCATTGAGGCCATGATATTGAGAACACAACTGCGCTGGGCAGGGCACGTTTCTAGGATCGAGGACCATCACCTCCCCAAAATAGTACTCTACGGTGAACTCGCCATGGGTCAGCATAAGAGAGGCGCTCCAAAAAAGCGATACAAGGACTCCCTGAAACAACATCTCAGGCTCGGCCAAATTGATCACCAACAATGGTCCGCCCTGGCCTCACATCGGGAGGCATGGAGACGCACGATCCACAATGCTGCAGCCTTATTTGAGAACTCACGCCGAACAAGTCTTGAAGAGAAACGACAACGCAGAAAGAATCACAACCCAAAAACATCACCCAAGGAGACCTTCTGCTGTGCTTTCTGCAACCAGACTTGTTTATCTTGGATTGGCCTTTTTAGTCATCAGTGCGCTTGCAGAAAGCGCAGGATGAGTCCTTCCTGAATCTTCGTTTGTGAAGAAAAGCCAGAGAGAGAGGGAGTGTTCTACCCCTTTGGCTTTTGGCTCACCCACTTCTGAGAATATGCCAACTTGCCCAGCATATGCCAACCTCCTACAGATCTGGCCCGTTCCTCCCCCATTACCTGAACAAAATGGGATGGAGTCTGGATGGGCACACTGAGCGGTTTCTGCAGCTGCCGCCACTGCCTTCCGCATCACACTCTCTGATGCCAGGCAGGAGGCCTGCAGCGTGTGTTCAAGGCCCCCTGCATGTGACCAGCCCTGTGTCCTTGCTGTGAAGAGAGCGACATGGACGGAAGCAGCGGCAGCTGCAGTGACTAGCCAGCATGGTGGCATGCGCTCGTGCAGTCATGCAAGTCCCAATCTGTTTCTTCCAAAAAGAGATGTTTTTCCCCAGGTATTTTGCTGAAACATTTTATTGGTCTTTACCCCATCTTAGCCCTGGGGGACACAGGGACTGCCCGGGAGCAAAACAGAGAAAAAGCCCTTTGTCGTTAGGACTGCAGGGCTCCAAGACAGGGGCCGAGATGGGAAAAATAGCCCGTGAAGAGAAGGACTGCAATGTGGTCCTCGAAGACTTTTCCAGAATTGACCCCCTAGCTGAAAGAAGTCCCCCATCCTTGCTTAAATTAAAGCCTTTCCCAATTCAGTCGAAGGCTTCAACGTCAGGTTCACAATTTCAAGCCAGTGTTGAAAATGTTCCCACAATGAGGCAACACTCTCATCATCACCATCATCATGTCCCCCACTCAACCCCCACTCCATCAGAACAATACCATCAAATGTGCAGTTTAGTCACACATTTCTTAACTGCACAGAAACCAGTTAATAAAGTCCCAGAACGTCTCAACTGAAAATTAATTTTTAACTAAAAAAAACAACACCCTTCCTACCTCCAAATGAGTTATTCAAAGCAATTTGTCCCTCATTTATGTTTGTTAACACATGTTTAATTATTGGCAATGCAAGAATGTACACAGCCTGTCTTTCCCCCCTCAAATCTCCTAAAATCGGCAGCATCCATAATTGGAAACACTTCAAACAAGAGATTTAAGATTTTTAAAGTCTCCGCCAGTGAATGATAAATGTTGCTTGAAACCCATTTACTTGCTCCAGTGCTGTTTTGGCTCTGCTTGTGAGTAAACACATCACTGATTGAATTTATATTTGGGTTAGGGAAGCAGATTGGAGTTGACATATTCCCAGTGGATTGTGGTCATAATCTTCTCCCAGTTTGCCCTGTGCCTCATTTACATGCATTTCTGCATCTGCATGCAGCAGATGTGACCCAACAGACCCAGCTGGGAAATGGCTGGACACCCCCACCCCACCCCGTTGCAGTCACAGAACTCACCATTTTCTCCGGGGGGGGGGGACAGAGCAAATGGTGAGGTTTTTAAACATGTGTCTGCACTGTTTTAAGGGATATTTTCCCCCAGATTCTAGGACTGAGCCCACAACCTTGCATCGTCCAGACTGCTGGGCATGGAGATGGGGAAAGGCTGCTTCATTTGGCCCATGTAGACATGCCCATCCTCAGCTTACTTCAGCTGCTGCGAACTGATTTGAGCGTGCAAGAGTAGCTTGCTCTCTATTAGGTGCACTGGAGGAGAGAAGGGAGGGGACAGAGTCTTACCCTTCCCTGTAGGTGCAGGACAAAGCAAACACTGCAGCCTCTCCTAGCTTGCCTCATCTTCTTCTTTAATAACTTTTGCCATCTTGACCAATGCTCTAATGTTGCTTAGCCACACACGTCTCTGTTTTCCTCTGCGAAATGTCAGAGGATGTGGCATGGTCAGCCATTCCAAGGTTTCAAAATACAATAGAATCAAAACTCAACACTTACAAAGGAATTCCACCCAGGGCCAGGGGGATTTCCAGCAGAGAATGTCCCATCAACCAACCATTAGCCAACAGACACTAACAAGCCTTGCATTTCTATACCCAGAAATTAACCATTCAATTACACACATTTACATATTCTCCCCAAATGGGTTCACAACATATAAACTCCACACACACAGCTACACAACCATTCTCTGAGGATGCCAGCCACAGATGCAGGTGAAATGTCAGAAAGAAACTATTCCAGAACATGGCCTGACAGCCTGGAAAAAAACCAAGGAAAATCTATGGATGCCGGCTGTGAAAGCCTTCGACTTCACATTCCAAGGTCTTTTAGTTAAGGAAGGATTAACTGGAAGCATCTCCCTGAAATCCTGGGGAAACTGTGTAGTGACTCCTTCATCTGTGCTGTGGCTGACCTACCCTCACCTTCACAGCAATTACATAAGGATACCTAGAGCTGGACCAAGCAAGCTCTCCCAATTGGCCAAAGGCTGCCCTGATTGGGAATGACGTTTTGCCAATAAGTTCATTTTCTCCACAAAGCCAAAAAAATCCCTTGAGCATTGTCTTCTGCTTTCCTCTCCTTATTCCCCTTTAATCAACTGTCTGAACGGTTTATATTTTTAAAAAGGAACTTTGCTAGGATGGATTGGATAGACTGGGTTGCACAAAATGTTGCAAGGTGCAGGAAGAGAACAGAGCGTGGAATTATTTTACATCCTGAAATTGGGTTTTCTCACTCAGGTTGAAGGATACTGATTTTGTTCTGGCTGAGATCTGACATCAGGGACCTTTACACTCTACAATATTATAGCACAATTATTCCACTTTTAACTGTTATGGCTGCATCCTGTGAAATCTGGGAGTTTTCAGGTTGGGGAATCATAGAATCATAGAGCTGGAAGAGACCACAAGGGTCATCTAGTCCAACCCCCTGCCATGCAGGAATACCCAATCAAACCATTCCTGGCACAGCATTATAGTTCTTTGGCTGAGAATTCTAAGTACAGTGGGCCCTTGGTATCTGCTGTGGTTTGGTTCCAGGACCCCACATGGATACCAAAATCCATGGATGTTCAAGCCCTTTTATATACAATGGTGTAATAAAATGGCGTCCCTTATATAAAATGGTGAACAGCTTTTTAAAAAATATTTTCAAACTGTGGATGATGGAATCCATGGATGTCAAATCCATGGATACAGAGGGCCATCTATACCCTTCCCTAAACTACAAATCCCAAGATATCATAGGAAGGAACCATGGCAGTTAAAGTGGAATCACAATGCTATGTTTATACATTTATAGATTGCTTAATCGCTTTTTAAATAACTTTTATCTTTATACTTTTATTAATGTTTTTAAAAAACATTTTAATCCGTATTGTTTTTAAATAGGTTGTTAGCTGCCTTGAGTCCCAGTATAGGGAGAAAGATGGGATACAAATGAATTAAATGAATAAATAAAATATTTGTGTAGTGTGCAAATCAGGTGCCCCACCTTGGAGAAGTTCTTTCAAGTTGGTAGGGTCTCCTTCCTTGGAGGTCTTTAAATGGAGGCTGGATGGCCATCTGTCAGAGATGCTTTGATCATGATTTCCTGCAGGGCAGAATGGGGTTGGACTGGATGGCCCTTGGGGTCTCTTCCAACTCTACACTTCTATGATTCTATGATCTAAGTTCAGACTAAAGTAGATTGTCACCCCATTGATAATAGAGCACCAGAAACCACTATATATATATATATATATATATATATATATATATCAATAGAAGTCAAATAAGGTAGCTTTGCCTTGTAGCTAGATAATAAACTCACAGCTTTAGGCGTTTTAGAGTCCTCTTCTTCTAGCGTGGGATCCTGCTGTCAAAGGGGTTAAATTTGGTATGGTCCTGGTTCTACAAATGGTGTTGGCCCCAAGAAAATGGTCAAAATCCACATTGGAGTAATACGCTTCCCTTTCTTTCTTTCTTTCTTTCTTTCTTTCTTTCTTTCTTTCTTTGGTATCAATGCAGAAGTCACAATATACTGTGAGACCTGTGTTCCATGCATAAGGTTGCCATATTGAAAACCAAAGAAGGCTCCTCTACTTTTAATGGTTGTGCAGATGAAGGAATTTCAGCAAGGGTAGCTTGCCAGTTGCCACACAACCAGGTAACCAGCAACACCTGTTGAAATCCCCTCCTCTACACAACCATTAAAGCTATAGAAGCCCTCTCCAGTTTTCACTCTGGCAACCCTATGTCTGGTTCTATTTTTTAAAAAAGTACAGAGTGCATCTGAGGGCTCCTTCTAGCTCTGATGCAAAGCTGTTTGGGGATTTTTCAGCCTACAAGCCAAGTTCACATTCAGTATTTTGGACTGCCCCGGGCCACGTCTTCACTACATGACATTAATGTGATTTTTAAAAATTATTATTTTATTAAAAAGCCTCCATCCAATGACTCTCCCTTGGTAATGTGTTAATGGCCCCGTAGGCTCAGAACTCCACAGCAAATGAAGCCAACAGCTTTAGATTCCTTGAAACATTCAGCTTTTCCTGCATACTTTGAACAGCCATTAGGAAATGGAGAAGTAGACCTGACAATTCTCTGCAGCTTTAAATTTAAATCCTTTTTGAAGGCAGAAAAAAAAAAAACAGGTAAGAGACATTACCATCCTCTTTTTAAAATTTTATTTTATTTTATTCAAACCCCCCCCCCATAGGCAAGTATTGTAAAGGGAAAAATAAAAAGTATAAAAATAGAACTGGTTTGCACTTACACAGCTGACTGTGAATAGCAGTTTTCTGCCAGCTGAGACAGTGAGATGAATACGAGGGATGAACATTTTGTCATTCTGAATGAGCTGCACTACCCTGGATCTGATGCGGTTCAACTCACCCTGCCTGTGGGTGAAAGAGAAGCCCCCCTGGGGGTTATAGGGGAACCGGGAAGTCTGCTTTCCTAAAAAGCCTGGCACTGGGATACCCTGGAGACAGGTTTTGCAGTATCTGTCCGATACCTCTCATTGTTTGAAAAGAATGGAGCTCCTCTGGACAGAACAGAGCATTGAAACTTCCATTTTGGTTCCTCTCCTGCTTGTTTCCAAAGACTCTCCGTGAGTATCAGGAACAAGAAGGCTGATGAAAAAGGGAAGAGCACAGGCTGAGGGTGCATCCACACTACACAAGTCATTCAATGAACTCGCCACGGGTCAGCGTAAGAGGGGCGCTCCCAAAAAGCGATACAAGGACTCCCTGAAACAACATCTCAGGGTTGGCCACATTGATCACCAACAGTGGTCCGCCCTGGCCTCACATTGGGAGGCATGGAGACGCACTATCCACAATGCTGCAGCCTTATTTGAGAACTCATGCCAAACAAGTCTTGAAGAGAAATGACAACGCAGAAAGAATCACAACCCAAAAACATCACCCAAGGAGACTTTCTGCTGTGCTTTCTGCAACTGGACTTGTTTATCTCGGATTGGCCTTTTTAGTCATCAGCACGCTTGCAGAAAACGCGGGATGAGTCCTTTCTGAATCTGTCTTTGCGAAGAAAAGCCAGAGAGATCTGCCATGGCTCCTTCCTTTGGCTTCCTGGGATTTGACATTTGGTGAGGCACCAGCGCTCTTTGGCAGAGAAGGCTTAAGACCTTGTTAAACGACAAAACCCAGAATTCCATAGGGAGGAGCCATGGCAAATAATCCAGTTTCAAACTGGATTATTTGTGTAGTGTGGATTAGGTCTGAGGCTAAAACATGACAACAAGGAGACAGAGGGTTTTTCAACACAGCTTTTCTACATGGCTTTTACATTTTCTACATGGGCTTTTCTACATGGGGAATATACCCCATCTTGCCTCCATCTTAGAGCCATGCAATCTTAATGATGCAGGGCTTTTGCCCCATTCTTCCCCCCCCCCCCCGGGCAGTCCTCACCCCCCTGGGGAGGAAGACAGGGTTAAGATGGGGGAAAGGCAAGGTAGGGCCCTTTACTGTGGGGTTTTTTTTTTTGTTTACTGTAGCGTCTTTAATCCATTCCCACTGGGAAGGAATGGCCCAGGCCTGCATGACCACGGGAGCCCATCCTAGCAGGCTGGCCTGTTGCTGCAGCTGCTGGTCTGCCTTGCTCTTTCGAAGCAGGAAGGAAGCATGACCCAGGCTGACCACATGCCGGGGCCCTTGGTCCTATGCTGTGGGCCGGTTTCCTGCCTTCAGAGAGAGTGAGGGAGACTGCAATGGTGGTGGTGATGGGTTGGCATGCCTGTCTGAACTTCCTCCCGTTTCCTGGCGGGAACCCAGGCGGGGGGGAGGACCAGACCTGAACAGGGAGCCAGCATATCCTAGCTCATGTAGATGAGCCCGGAGTGTAAATTATCTATTCACAGAGTGACATGACAATAGTGCACTGGCAAATTGCAACACTGCACAAATGAATGCACAAACACATATGGACTGAACCATTGCAATGGGCCATGCACATCCGCATATGCAGTGGCACCACACACACACACACACACACACAACTCTGCTTTGCATAGGCAGTTTCAATGCTAGTGGAGGTGGTCACTCTGCTCTGGGTTTTAGCCTGAACTTTAACTTCTTGACAGTAAGAGCTGTTCAGCAGTGGAATGAACTGCCTGGGAGTTCGGTGGAGTCTCCTTCTTTGGAGGTTTTTAAACAAAGGCTGGATGGCCATTTGTTAGGAATGCTTTGATTGCGTATTCTTGCATGGCAGGAAGGGATTAGACTGGAAGGAGACCTTGTGGTCTCTTTCAGCTCGATGATTCTATGATAAGTGGATTCACAGCAAATGGGAAATCATGCAGTTTTCAAAGATTGTTCACAATTCGGGATTTAGGGCTTGTCTACGCAGGCAATATATCCTGTCTTTCCCCCATCTCAGAGCCTTGCAGTCCTGATGACCCAGGGCATATGCCCCGTTCTTTCCCTGGGCCGTCCTTACCACCCCGTGGTAGATACAGGGCTTAGACAGGGGCTCACTTCAAATTGAATCACAGGTCACGGCCCTACCAGGCATTCTTCAGGGGCTAACAAGTCATCCAGGCCATTAGCTCTCTAAGCCACTGGAAGGGAATTCCGTGGTGTAACATTCTGCTGCAGCGCAGGTCGCCATAACAGCCAATTTAGGAGGCCCAGAAATCAGCAAGCCTCCCTCTCAGGTGAGGACAAAGAGCAATTTGCAGTGAAGGAGGGGGAGGCAGGGTGCTCGGGTGTTTGAAGGAGGGTTTTAGGAGCTGCAGAGTTTACCGTCCAGCTCTGCCCTAAAAAAGCTGGACAGCAGAGAGGGATCACAGCAGGCAACAAGGGCTTATTGCTGTCCTTGCTTAATTATGGCCTTAATAATTACCTTCAGGCAAGGTGGCTGATGCGTTTTTCAGTTTTCCTGCCAAAGGCAAACACTAGCACCACCCCAACTGTGTCTACGGGGTGGTGCGTGTTAGATTCCAGTCGCTTACTGCTAGTTGCTTGCTCTGCGCCTCGGGGCCTTGTATTCCAAGAGTTTATGAAAAAGGACACATCAATGTGTGTAGATGGGGCGGGAGGAGGGCAGATCTGTCAAACCTGATCATGTCAAGGTCCTCATTTTTCCATTACTAAGCATGTTTCTCCCACCACGTCACTCGCATTCCATTCCTCCCTAGTTCAATATGCATGCTTCCCCCGCAAGTGCATGAGAATTTATGGCCAGAGTCCTGTGAGTGTCTTACACACTTGGAAGTTTCCCCATGGAAGCAGTTCGATCTGGATATTTTTGCCCAATACAGAACATCCACAATCAGTTCAAGGTTGTGCAAGTTGTGCCTGGGGTTCCATTCTGCATTTCAGATGCACATGGAAACATGGCACACAGATGCACACAGGCATTTTGGTTGTGCATTCAATTGCACATTTTGGTGCGTCGCTTCAAGAGTGCAAGATTGCCATCCAACACAAAAGTTGTGGAGCACAATGAATGCACAACTTTGCATATAGAAATTGATGCTACACATCCTCAGACCATATGTATTTGTATGTGTGTGTTTGGTTTTCTATGCATGTATCCCACTGAGTAAACCCTTTTGTTTTCTTCACTGCATATTGTCATAGAGGTCTCTGTAACAAAAGCAAGAAAAAAACTGAATTTTTAGGGAGAGAAATTCAGCAGAGGCGGTTTTTAATGTTCAAATTCTCTATACATAACACAGTTATTTATTTATTTATTTATTAGATTTATATTCCACCTTTCTTCCAATATGGGATCCAAGGCAGCTTAGAATCATTAAAAAATACAGCTAAAACATCACAAGTTACAAAAGTTAAAAAAGAATTAAATTACCATTGTTAAAATACAGTTGTCC
This sequence comes from Gambelia wislizenii, assembly GCA_030847615.1. Lineage (NCBI taxonomy): Eukaryota > Metazoa > Chordata > Lepidosauria > Squamata > Crotaphytidae > Gambelia > Gambelia wislizenii. The sequence continues at coordinate 42,259,388 of JAUMIR010000007.1, forward strand.
CTCCACATTCATGGATTTGGCATTCACGGTTTTGAGTATTCACAGCTTGAAAATATTCTTTAAAAATAATAATCCAAAAAGCAAACCTTGATTTTGCCATCTTCTATAAGGGACACCATTTTGCTATGCCATTGCATATAATGGGACTTGAGTATTCACGAATTTGGGTATTCATGGGGGGTCCTGGAACCAAACCCCAGGCAGTGTGAAGGGACAACTGTATAGTTAAAACCCATGAATTAGAAACATAAAATCAATAAAAATACAACAATAAAAGCAGCACACCAATTAAAATTTACGTTTCAAATGCCTGCCTAAATGTCTTCAACTGCTGACAAAGAGAGCAGGGAGGGGGGCAACCGGACCTCCTGTGGAAGGGAGTTCCACAGTCTGGGAGCAGCCATGGAAAACGCTCTCTCCCATGTCCTCACCATCCGCGCATCATCATGTGAAGGTGTTGGGATTGAGAAAAAGCCCTCCCCTGTCCATCTTAACTTTCGGGCTGGCTTGTATAGGGAGATGCGGTCCTTCATATAGTCTGGACCCAAGCCGTTTAGGGCTTTAAAGGTCAACAACAGCACTTTGAATTTCCCCTGGAAACGGACTGGAAGCCAATGCAGCCGTTTCAACGGGGTGGGGGGCTCACATGATCCCTGAAGTTATTAAAGGTGGGTGCAGGGATGCTGTCTTCTTTTGCTTCTGGTCATCCTACCATCCTCTCAAGGCTATTTGCATGGCCAACAACTTTGTATTCCAGAAGAAAACTGCCAAAGACAGCCATAGCACAGGTCCAGACTGAAACTTCTGATTCCAGCTTTACCTCCTGATCAAACCTGCAGGCTTGCAAATGAGTACTTGCACTGGGATGATTTTATATCTTCTTATCTAAACAAAATATTAGTTAGAACAGAATCTAATATCTTAAATTCTAGCCTAACTGAAGGGTAAGGAATGGCTTCAAAGTGTTCTAGCTGCAGCTCTCTACTGCCATCTCCTGGCTGACCTGGGTGAGACCAAGAAAAAATAATTTGCAGAGGGAAGACCTAGTGGTAATTTTCGGGAAATATCTCATGCTCAACTAATGGTCATTCGAGCAACTTTGCACCAGTGGAAGCTGTAGACTTTGGTGTGTTATGCACTGCCTGTAATCTAGAACATTTGTATACAAAAAAAAATGTCTCACCTATCTAATATTAATATACAGGTCAACCTCTGTATCTGCAGGGGATTTGTTCCAAGACCCCACGTGGATACCTGAAAGTGTGGATAATAGGGAACCTTATTATTTTCAATGAGACAATCACAGGAAGTTGACCATACAACCACACTGGAGGATCTAGAAATACTTAGAGAGAACATGTTTTTTTCGGACGTGGATAAGTGAAACTGTGGATACCAAATCCGTGGATACAGGGGTTGACCTGTAATTAAAGTTCATGTTTCAAATCACGTTAGGGCCAGGTGGGGAAGGCAGAAGGGTAAGCATCTCTCTCTTAGAAACACACTGGATGTGTGGGTTTAAGTCTCTATTTCTAAAAAGCCAAACACCCAGTCTTTTTATTTATTTATTTTTAACATGTTTACTACTGGCTTTTTGAGAGAACAAGAACACTGAGTGATGGCCACACAGGAGAACTTGCCAATTTTGTTGGCCTGGTGGGAAAGTAATGAAATTTTGGGACACTGGGCTTTGAAATGTCACAGCCAGGAGGCAAAGCGAACAGAGCTTGGCTGAGACGATAACTGTAAAAATGGGTATGCTCTGTTTCTTGCCCCAAGGCAGTGTCTGTCTGCTCCTCTTGAAAGGAACCGGGAGAAGACAGTGTTAAAGCACACATTCTGTTATTACAAAATTGCTTGCAAAGTGCTGCTCCCCCATGAGGTTTTAATTCTCAAATCACAGAATTGTAGGGTTGGAAGGGACCCCAAGGGCCATCTAGTCCAACCCCTGGTTCCAGTGCAGGAATCCATACTAACACATCCTTGACATGTGGCCATTCAACTTCTGTTTAAAAACATCCAACAAAGAAAAGGTTGTGCATCTCTATGCTCTAAGGTGTGAACATAAACTTGTACAGGTAGACTAGGTCCCCTTTTAGTAGTCAAGGAAATCACAGTAATCATGGAATTAGAGTTGGAACAGACACCAAGAATCATCTAGTCCAATCCTCTGGATTCAGTGCAGGAAACCCACAGATAAAACATGTCTGTGAAGTTATTAAAAATTCAAAAAGGAGGGAGTCAACCATGACCTATGAAACCTGGAAACCATATCCTATGAGGAGCAGCTTAGGGAGCTGGGTATGTTTAGCCTAGAGAAAGCTGAGAGGTGACATGAGAGCCATCTTTAAATATCTGAAGGGATGTCATGCAGAAGATAGATCCAGCTTGTTTTCTGCTGCTCCAGAGACTTGGGCACGGAGCAGTGGATTCAAACTGCAAGAGAAAAGGTTCTACTTAAACGTTAGGAAGAGCTTCTTGGTGGTAAGAGATGTTTGAAAGTGGAATAGACTCTCCACCTTTGGAGTCTTTAAACAGAGGTTGGGTGGGTATCTCTCAGGAGTGCCACAGTTGTGTAATTTCTGCATGGCAGGAGGTTGGCCTAGATGGCCCTTTCCAGCTCTAAGATTCTGTGATTCATTATAACCATTACTTGAACTCAGCCATTTTCAGGGTAAGGGATCCAGTCCTGTGGAAGCTGAACTTAGTAGGGGTTGTGAATCCACTCTAGATGTTAGTCACAGCTTAACCTATGAACTAAAAGTGACACCTGTTGACTGTTGGTGCACACAATGTGCACAGGATGATGACTGTGTTGTGCACTAGCGGGAACTGGTTCATGCTATCGTGACGTCATAATTGTGCTATTTTAGCCTCGTCTGATAAAGTAGCCCTTAGTCTACTTGCTCCCCTGCATCTGAGGAAGCAGACTAAGGACTTTTTCGGACGCTGAAAAATAACGCAAACAGCCTCGTTGCGTTGCGAGGCTGCTGCACTGCAAAGCGTCAGTTTCGGATGACGCTCGCCCCTTCCGGTACTGTTGCAGTACCGCGGGGAGAGTTGAGCTTCATATTTCGTTGATTTTTACTCACAAAAGTTGATCATGATTAAAAATCAACGAAATATGACGCTCAACTCTCCCCGCGGTACCACAACAGTACCGGAAGGGGTGAGCGTCATCCGAAACTGACGCTTTGCAGCGCAGCAGCCTCGCAATGTGACGAGGCTGCTTGCGTTATTTTTCAGCATCCAAAAAAGTCCTAAGTTATGCTACAACTTCTTTCTCTCAGTCTCAAAGGTGCTAAAAGATCCCCTTGCTTACCCACAAAAGTAGATTATTCATTTTGGGAGAGGGTCATAGTCCACATAGTTCTCCCTACTTGCCTCTTTTATCACAGCTAAGAGATGATGATATTGCTGCAAAACATCCATGTGAAGGAAGGCTGAGTAACACTCTGAGCCTTTGGTAATGACGACATTTGGTGTGACCTTTGGAGAGAGGGAGGGGTTGCAAGCTTTAATACCACTACTAATGATAATAATCACATTCCCATAACATTTTGACTCCCGACAGAAGAAGAGAGAGAGACTCAGTCAAGTTCTCCTTATTTCAACAACATTTCATCGACTCTAAATGTCATTTGGCTCGCTCGTAGAAACCGACCACATAAAACTTTGCTCCATGATGTATAGGGCATCTTTTTCATTCGGAGAGGAGGAGGCAGGGTCGCTAAGCAACCCCATGCTTTCCGCCCTGTTTCCAGGTATCCCATCAACAGCTTGGAAATAAAGGAATGGGAGCAAACACATCTATCAACCGCCTGACCTCTCGGGCAGAAACAAGGGCTCTATTCACGGTGGGAGGGGGCCATGCATGCTCAAAGAACGAAGCCAAGCCAGGGGTCTATTTGATTACAAGCCTCCCCACTCCACCCTTTCTTCAGCCCTCAAATTGCTGCTTGCTGGAGCTATGGGCTGGAACACACATGCCATCTTCCAGTCTATCAGGTATCTCCACAGTGGTAAGATGTTGCTAATTTTCTCTCTTTCTGTTGCATGAGCAGAGGAATGGAAGAAAATAGGAAGCATAGTGGCCATTGAGTGTCTTTCCTGCAGGCTACAGAGCTGTGGACTATTTGGAAATAAAGGCACCGGATTGGAGTGTTCCAAATTATAGGGATATTGGGCAAATCATGGCCCCATGCTTTGCCATTGATGGCTGTCCTGGTGGGGTGAGGAGCCACTCCCTCCCCCATTGTTGCTCTGTGCCATTGATTCAGCATCAGCTTGCAGTGACTCCATGAACAAGAGACCCAGCCATAAGCAGCCCTGCTCTGGTCCTGCAAACTCATGGTGGCCATGGCTTTTCCCTTGATTTGAATCTCTCCACTTGTAAAGGGGTCTTTCCTCTGTTCCTACTGCCTTCTGCTTTACCAAGGGTTGCTGTCTTTTTAATCGAGTCATGCTGTCTTGTGATATACCCAAAGTATGTTAGCCTCGCTTTAGCCAGTCTGTCTTCTAGGAAGAAGCCTCCATAAGGCAATCTCCTAGAAGTGACACTTTTGAGCAGGGAATGGATGCATCTTTATTTTAATGCTATAAATAAATGCATGTGCATGAATGTGCTTGGCTATAAATACATGTGCATGAATAGGAAGGCACCATGCAGTGCCTTTCACCTACTATCACTTCCAAAGTCTACCCCAGGCTGTTGAAAGGACTTGTTCTTATTTCTGGAGGAAGGGGGAGTGGACTGTGTTAGTCTGTTGCAGCAAAAGCAACCAGTCTTGTTGGCACCTTAAAGACAACATGCATTTATTACACCGCAAGTATTCATAGAATTGCCTCCAGCTTTACTAAGCATTTACCAGATGCATGGAGTGATACTTTAGTGAGCAGGATTTCATATTCCTATATGGGTTAGGATGGTGGAAATGCTGACAGTGAATTCAGGAGGAACTGATAATGGCATGTACAGACTAATTAAAAAGACCAGAAAGTCCCAGATTTTGTACCTGTTCTTTCCAATTTTATTTTGGAGATCTATACACATTTTGTTTATCCCAGAATATTTTCTGTCAGTTCCCAGTATGAGCAGAGACTTTTTATACCAGCTCCCCTGGTCGGTTTATTTTAACTGACTTGGGTTCTTTATTTTAAAGAACAGGAACAAAATCAGGACTTTTCAATCAGTTTGGGTGCACCCATAGTTGCCTCAATCATTGCAATTTGCAGAATCAGAGGTGGGTGATAATACATAAAATTATTCCACCCAGTAAAACAGCACCAGAAATGGGGCTGAATTTTTCTTTTCTTTTTTTTTTTCTAGCAGAGAAATTCCAGAAGTTCCCAGCATGAAATCACTGAATCAGGAGTAACAAAGGCATTTGATTCTATCATTCTTTACCTTTGGGTTGAGACTGTGGGCCTGTCTAGACTGCAGAAATACAGCAGTTTGACACAACTTTATCCACCATAGTTCTATCCTATGGCATCCTGGTATTTATAGTTTTGTGAGGCACCAGAGTTCTCTGATAGAAAAGGCTAAATACTTCACAAAACTACAAATATCAGGATGCCATAGGATAGAACTATAAAGTGATAAAGTGGTATGAAACTGCTATATTTCTGCAGCGTAGACAGGCCCTAGGATTGTGCAACTGATTCAGCCAAAGCTTCAGCTGAATCAGACCAATTTGGACCAATCCAGATTATCACCAATTGCAACTCTTTGTAAATGGATGCTTTGTTTGCCTACCATTTGCACTCTCTCTCTCTGGCTTTTCTTCACAAACGAAGATTCAGGAAGGACATTTGGATTTGTCCTTCGAGCCTGTGCAATGGATTTTTCTGGTGGAGCGCAGCGTGCACAGAACTGGCCTCACCCTTTAAACCAGAGATTCATCTGCCGTGGCCTTGCAAGCATGGACGTGGCAGCGAGGTCCTCGGGCTGTAGGTTTGATTAGAGTTTCCTTCTCTTAGATGGTTGACCTTACAGGGTTGGACGAGCACCATCTGCCCGGGTTTGGGATTAGAGTTTTCCTTCTCCTAGGACGGTTGCCATAAGGCTAGAGAGCCCATCCTGCCCTTTGACGCTCTTTGTCAGACCCTTCGGTTTTGACCTGTCTGGCATGGGAGACCCTACTGGTGGCTTTATGCCACTGCCAGCATAGCTCAAAACATCATTAGGGTATGCAAGCCTCTCTCCCACGACAAGGGGGCGTCAATGGAGAGGACCATTTGCACTAGAATTCAAAGATATAGCTGTGTTAGTCTGGAATTGCTTACAATTTACACTGATTGTGATTTTTGTATTTCCTCTCTCTTTCTCTCTCTTTTCAAGTATCCAGTCCGGGGATGCTTAGCTTTTGAAGCGCCAGAGGACTGTCATTTCCCTGAAATTTATGACTGACCTATAGTCTCCTGTGAATACATACAACATACCGTTTGCCCCTTAGGTTGGAAGCTCCAAGGCTGGCCCTCCAGAGATGAAGGGGGAAGAGAGATCGGAGGTGCCTACAAGACATGGTGAGCTCTTTGACAGGAACATGTCCAGGTTTCAGAAAAGCTGGTTAGTAGAAAGACGTGGAACTTTTGTTATTGGGAGCTGCATTAAGTTCTGTAAAATCCACACTGGGATGTTGTTGTTGTTGTTGTTATCAACAACAACACCAACCACAACCATATACATCTCTACTCAGAAGCAGTTCTTCTGGGTTTCAGACAGGGGTCTTTCCCAGTCAGTCCCCAAAAGTTTGGGGATTGAACCTAAGACCTTTTAGCAATGCAGAAAAATGGGGGAGGGAAGAGGCACGTGTTTCAGTTTTCATTCCTACTATTCAGTTTCTCTCTAATATTCAGCGCCTTCCGGAATTTCTCTTCCAGCCTATGCCTGCCCTGCCCAGAGGTGTCTGGTGCTCCTTGGGATCTTTAGCTTGCTGACAGGAACAGGCATTGGGATTTGGTTTCTGGGTGAGTACATCCCCCCCATCCCAGATTCCTCCCTTTTTAAGAGACTGGTACATTGCGGGGAGTCTTTTTCATGGTGTATGTGTATGCATGCTGTATTTTTATCTTTACTGTTATGCTATTTGAAATGATTTAAGATTAATGGCATTTTAATATATCTTGTTTAGTTGTGTTTTAAGTCAGTGTTCTTAACCTGGGGTCTGCAAACACCCAGGGGCCCGCAATGTTCTCACTGGGGGTCCACAAAGGCTTGCAAGTTGCTTGGCCCACCTCCTGCCTGCAGTTGAGTGGCCATGTGACAGGAGTCAAGGCAAAGGCTGGCTGGCTTGGCCTGCACATTGACATTCAATCCGCTCCAGCCACAAAATTGCAGGAAGAAGCAGAATAAAAGTCTTCCATCCCCTTCTAGTGCCTCTGAAGGAAGGGTTAATGGATGGTGTAATTGTATTATTATGATTATCAGCTATTATTCTCTCTCGCTCTGGCTTTTCTTCGCAAATGAAGATTCAGGAAGGAAGTACTCTACAGTGAAGTCGCCATGAGTCAGCATAAGAGGGGTGCTCCAGGTATTATTATTGTGGTGGTTATTAATATTATTAGGGCTTTAAATCTTGAATTGAGTCTTAGGGGACCATGGCAGCAAAAGATATTTAAGGGGGTCCCTGGTAAAGAAAGGGTTAAGAGTCACTGTTTTAAGTTACTTTTCATCTAATTTTTAGGTTTATTGTGTCTTAGCTGCCTTGGGTCCCCACATCAGGAGAATGGTCAGAAATAAATAAATAAATAAATAAAGGATAGTGACAAGATCCTTGTGGTCTTTTTCTTCTTCGTTGTTATGTGTCATCAAGTCAATTCTGACTTATGGCGACCCTAAAACAACTCTACCACAGGTTTTTCTGAGACTGAGAGAGTGTGACTTGCCCAAGATCACCTTGTGGGTTTCCATGGCTGAGCAGAGGATTTGAACCCTGGTCTCCAGAGCTGTAGTCCAATGCTCAAACCACTACGCCACGCTGGCTCTGATCTTCATCATCCTTATAACATATTCGTCCATGCACAGTAGAGGTTTTTAGCTTGCTTGTGGGTACCTGCTGAATGATCCAGCAGAAAAATGAACTGTCAAATGGAACATGTACACAACTACAGGAATTTAAGGAGGAAAAAGAGACAAGAAAGGGGGTGGGGGAAAGGCTATCGATTGAACTATACAATGGGCCTCTTGCTTTTTAATTTACAAACGTGATGAATGAAAATAGAAATGCTTCTGTTCCTATAGAACCTTTGAATAGCCGTCCAACCTCTGCTGAAAGACTTCCAAAGAAGGAGAGTCCCCTACACTCTGGTGCAGCCTTTTCTACTGTCGAACAGTTCTTACAGTAAAGAACTTCTTCCCAATGTTTAGGTGGAATCTCTATTCTGGGGTGGAAATCAATTACTTATTAATTCTTTATATACAAAATATTTGAAAAAGACAGAGTGAAAGAGAGAGAGAGACAGGCAATTGGCAATTGGCAATTTAGGGAGGATCATTGAGAATTCTCAGCCAGAGTGCTCCAGTCTCTTCCCAGATTACAAACCTCCAGGTTCTATAAAATGGAAACATAGAAGTTAAAATGGAATCATAGCATTATACTTGTATAGTTTGGGTGGGCCCAAGGTGGTGCTCAAGCTGAGGAATGCACCCCGTGGGCTGCTTGTAGGTTCTTGGTGACTCTGGGTTGGAATGCAAGATGAAGAAATTTGGGGAGGTGCTCAGGTCTCTCTTGGGGACAGCAAGGTGTCTGCCTTCCCCTTTGAAAAATGAAGAATCATAGAATCATAGAATTGCAGAGTTGGAAGAGACCACGAGGGCCATAAGAATGATTCTGTCCCTTCTTTTCCCATTTTTCCCTACTTAGTAAAACCTCTGCTGAGTCCCTTCCGACTTCAGGACTCTGTGCCCCTCCAGGACTCAGAGGCTGTTCTAACAAGGTGCAGAAATGTTACCGCGGAAGTAGAGCCAGACCCAAAAAAACCCTTTGGAAATGCCAATGGAAAGAAAGGTTTGGAATCTTTATGCCTCCCTTCCATCTATTCCACACACACCCCATCTCTTTCCAACAACAACAATAATAATACATCATCAACATATATGGCATTTCATGGAATAAAACAAAACATAATCAGCCAATATTGCTAAAGGGATAATATTCTAAGACATGTATATATAGCATTTATATACATGTGTACTATGTTGTTGTGTGCTATCAAGTCGTTTCTAACTTATGGTGACCCTTTCACGTAACAAGGAAAACTTATAACAGGGTTTCCTGGGGCTGAGAGTATGTGACTTACCCAAGGTCACTCAGTGGGTTTTCTTGGCTGAGCAGGAATTCAAACCCTGGTTTCCAGAGTCATAGGCCAACACTCAACCCACTGCACCAAATATGCTATATTCTGGCTTACAAACATACGTACCATACATAGATATGGGGAAACCAGTGCAATGCCATTGTAAAATAAATTATCCAAACAGAGATTTTTTTTAAAAAGCAAATACAATACAAACAAGCTAACAAATACATTTCATCAACAAATACAAGTTTATGAAACTCAATTAAACTAAAATTCCAAAATGTTTGGAAAAAGAGAAAGTTTTTCATTTGTGATTTATTAGGGCCAACCTGGCTGGTGTCTGGATTTTTGTTGCGAGATATGTACTTAGTTCTGGGGTGGGCAATTGTTTGGGGAGCAATTCCACCCCCACCCCACAGAGTTTACAAGAGCATGCTGAGACATCCCCTTCTTCCTCCATATCCTAGCCAAAATGGCAGCCAGAAATGATGTTGTGTTACTTCCAGTTGTCATTTTAGCTGTGAGACATAGGAAAAGAAGGTATTTCAACAGGGGAGATGGTGTGGGTTTTGTGCATTTGGAGGACTGGCTCTTGAAAATTGCAGTGGGAAAAAAAATAATTTGAGGGTTTCAGGGGGCTTTGGGAGACTGGTGGAGCTGGGCTTAAGGGGCCAGATGAGTTGAGTCTTGGGGCTACGTGTGGGACACCGGCCATAGCAGCACTGCCAGCCATAAATCCTGCTAATGTTGTTGCCCAGGCAAGCAGGTTGCCACTGGTGAAAAGACCTTATTTTCTCATTCCTGAGCACTGCACCACTCACAAAGAAGGAGCCAGAAAGCAGAAGCTCTTTTGCTGAAGCTCTCAACCATGGGCAGAAAGATAGATGACCCAATTTTTTAAAAAGTCTTTTTCAGAATAAACAGGAGCAACTTCTTACTGGAAGTGCAAGTGGAGGGTCGATCCAACCGGCTACTGCTGTGCCATGAAAACTGGGGCAGCTCCCTGGGGACCATCATCTGCAGGCAACTGGGCCACATCCGGTAAAGCACCGCTAGCCTCCACTCCTTTCCCACTAAGAAATTCCCCAATTAAGTCACCACCTCATTTTGATGTTACAACCTTTCGCCTCACTGAGATTGGCCAGAGCTAGGAAGAGTTCCTTTTTTTGGACTATACTTCCCAGGATTACAATGCCCAGATTATGGGAAGTGTCTTCCAAAAAGTAACTTCCCCAGATTCTGGATACAGCAGGGTCCTCTAGCTCCAGCCATCCCTAAATACTGGAATTTTCTGCCCTAACTGTTGGACCCGTGTTCCGGTCCTGTGGGGCTCCTCCAAATCACCATTCAGGGAGGCAAGTATAATCAGATCTGACTTTATTCAAAACCTCAGTTTCTCTCTTGGGCCTTTCTTTTATGAGACTGTAGGGTTATTTTGCTCCTATCTGTAATATTATTGTCTTTTATGGCACCTTGCTCCTATAAAGTTTGAAATAAAGACCAGACTGGATTTACCCCCAACCCTACTGACATAGAAGCCAGGGTTTCAGGGGAAATCACAAGATTTCTTTTTTTAAAAAAATTAAGAGAAGTAACTATGAAGATTATAAGTAGGAACTAAACAAAATCAAATAGCAAGAAAGATGAAAGACCTGTGGGTGGAAGCGTTACTTGTTGAGGTCTATGAGTGCCCAAATCCCTCAACCAGGAGCCATGTTCATGGGGGGATTCTGGGACCTGAAGTCAAAAAATGATCAGAGCTCAGGGAAAGTCCTTGGAAATTGTAGAGAGCCTCTGCCAGTTGCATGGACAATTCATCAGTGATCGATGGACCATTGGTTTGATGCAGCTCAGCACTGTGATGATTCCCCCATGTTCATAAAGATGCCTGCCTGTTTCCTTTGGTTTTAAAGTGGTGTCCATGTTAGTCCAACCACCAACAGTAAGCTCAGGTGACAATCTCTCTGTGTTCCCTGCCATAGGCTCACCCACCACAAAGGAGTAAACCTCACAGATGTGAAGGTGAGCACCAACCAAGAGTTTCTGCAGGTTTCACCCCACTGGAAGGAGAACACCAACGAGAGATGGCAGATCAGGTGGGTACCTGGGTAGGTTCCTGGACCATTGGATCGAAGATAAGGCCTCTTGTGGGGATCTGCCTGTGACCATGAACCTGCTTTCCTTTTTTGTCCTCCTGCCAGTTCTGCTTTGTTCCCCTTGAGTACTATCTTTATAAAGAGCTTGGAGTAGCTGTGCTGAGGGCAAGGTAGGCTGAAACCATGGTGTGGTTTGTAGAGCACTAGAGCTCTCTGGCTAAGAATTCTAAGCATGCTCCCTGAGCTCCAAATCCCAGAACTCCAAAGGACTGAACCATGGCAGTTAAAGTGGAATAAAGGCATAATGTGGTAGGGTCCCCAACCTCCAAGAGACATGGTGGAGCCTGTTTCATTGCCTGTAGAGCTTCCATAAGCCCCAGTGAGTGAGATATGAGCTCTGCAGCACTGGATTAGGCACTAGGTGACTAGGGAATGACCGTGTTGATGGCTGAAGGAAACTATGGCTGCATCTACACTGCAGAAACAATCCAGTTTGACACCGATTTAACTGCCATGGCTCAGTGCTATGGAATTCTGGAATCTGTAGCTTTGTGAGATATTTAGTCTTCTCTGTCAGAGAGCTCTGCTGCCACAACAAATTACAAATTACAAATCCCATGATTCCATAGCATTGAGCCATGGCAGTTAAAGCGGTGCAGTCTTTGTCATTAAAAGTTAAAGAGGAGCCCAACAGATATTCAGTTCAAGCTTTAAGGGTATTTTTTTTTTTAATCTTGACCATTGCCTCAGGCTTCCAGAAGGGCCCTGGGATATATTTTGCTGCCTCTCTGGACATCATGGCATCTAACCACTGTTTTATCTTCCCCAGGAAAAGATGCCCTTCAGGTCGAATTGTGGCCCTTAAATGTTCCGGTAAGTACTCAGATCTCATCTGAGGCCACTCTAGAAATTGCTCTAGATTTGCACTATTTGCCCTAAAGAAACAGATTGTTCCCATCTGCCTAGTCAAGAGGTAGTTAGAACTCTTCCTAGAACCTGGAAAAGTTAATTTTTTTGGCCTCCTACTCCCAGAAACTGCACACCTTTTATGCAGAAATGAACACAAGATACTTTGAGCCTATCCTCCAAAACTTCACAGTTAAGAACTGGAACATGTGAGGCCAGGCAACATCAGAACACAGTCACAATGGTGAAAGCTGTTAATGAGGCTGAACAGACCAACTGGGAGAGGCTGCAGCAGTTTGCTTTGCCTGAACCTACTGGGAAGGACAAGATTCCATTTCCTCCTCTCCTCTCTCCCCTGCTGAGTTAATGAAGTGCAAGCAACTTTTGCATTTTGAACTCAATTTGCAGCAATTGAAGTAAGCTGAGGGCAGAGGAGGAAGGGGGAAGGAAGAAATTGGGGCATTTTAAAGGCAGCCCAAAAAAGTGGCATGGTGGAGGATTAATTGGGAGCGTCCCTGCCGAATCAGGACAGTTGGAAGAGATGGTGTCCTTTTTCCACTCGGAACATCGACCTTCATGGGACAAGCATTTGGAATGGCTGCTTGGATGCAGCACTAACAACGTCCTTCCGAATCCAATGTGATGTTCAGCAGACACTGAGATGGAGCCCTCAAAATCTCTCCTTAGCCTTCAGAATACTTTAAGAGCTGGGATTTTCTCCTTCCTCAGTTTCCCTGAGGACTGAATCCTCCCTCTCTATTCCTTGCAGAGTGTGGCACCACTCATTCGAAGACGGTAGAGATCACAGGAGGGAAGAATGTCTCTCTAGCACCCTGGCCATGGCAGGTGGGCCTCTATCGCAATGGCAAACGTGTCTGCGCAGGCGCTTTGCTGTCTCATGAATGGATCATCAGTGCTGCCCACTGCATGGACAGGTAAACTGCGCTCTTGTAGCAAGAAACAGGTTGGGGCCTCATTCCTGGACTAGTTTGAGCCCAACAGACCTGGCTTGTTTTTTTCTGATGGATACAGGATAATACAAAAATGTCATTGGTTTGGAGCAGAACTGAAGCCAGTCTGCAAATACGTGCGGTACAATCAGTGTGGACAAAGTAAGGTTAGGTCCTTTCAGTAGAACCTGAGGTGTTCTGTAGCTCAGCAAAGGTTTCTGATTCCTGGTAGTTTAGTGGTCGTGTATAGAACTACATTTTTAAAAACAGGTTCCCTATCATGTCTGGCTTTCATATCCCTCATTCGCCATCTTCCTCACCTACGGAACAAGGATATTAATGAGCTGCCTTGGGCTAGCCCACTGTGAAGTTCTGCTGGCCATTTTGCATTAGATCCCCTGATTAGAAGTAGAATTATTTTTAGGCGGATCTGTTATCTCATCTCCATGACCCACGTGGTCAGACCTTATTTCATACCAAGTTCCAGTTGATGAACCGTAATGGGGGCGGTGGCACTGATGCTGTTGATTGGCATCTTCCTCTTCTTCTTCCCCACCTTCCAGCGTACCTTTTCTTGGAACTCAAGACAAGTTACCAAAGTTAAAACAGCTATAGATGAAAAGACACCAAGAAAGTGATTCTTAAAACATAAACTCTCCGCTTCAGAAGTGGGCATCTGTGAAAGGCTGGGGAGAGATTTAGGACTTTATCAGACCAGGCAAATACGGCATCATAATGACCCCTAATGAATGCAGAAGGGCACACATATTAGATGACATCCTTTTGCAATCATGTATTGTGAAAAAGCCATTCTATTTTGTTGACGGCCCAAGCCATCAATATTGTTGCCGGCATTTGTAACTTGGTGCCATTGTGCTCATGGGAATACATCGTCCATGACAGACTACTTCTGGGTGAGATCATGGCTGCCAAGTAGGGGACACTCTTCTTATGAACTCCCTGGTTTACTTGTAATTTTTAGAGTGTATTTCTGTGCTTGTGTCTATGTTTTGTGTCTGTATTTTGCTTAGTTTTTTTAATTTGCCACGCTTGCGTCTTCGTAGGTCTGGTAGGGAGGGGTTTTTTCTTTTACCAGCATAAAAACACCACAAAATATGCTGGCAAAGAAACGTTAGTGGGGGGTAACCTGATAAAGTCCTTAGAAGACAGGGGATCTAGACTTTGGATAGCCCCACATCCATATTGCACCCCCACTTAAAAAAAAATAATCAAATTGTTCCCCAAATGCCCTCTAACTTGCTCTTGCCTGAGCTTACTGGGAAGGACAAGATTTCTCTCCTCTCCCTCCCAATGAGTTAACTGAGGACAAACTACAGGTCAACCCCGTATCCAAGGGGTATACGTTCCAAGACTCCCATGGATACCTGAAACCATGGATAATAGGGAACCCTATTATTTTCAGTGAGATGAATGCCGGAAGTGGACCATAGAATCATGTTGAAGGGAACCGAGAAATCCCTAGAGAGTACATATATTTTTGGATGTGGATAAGTGAAATCATGGATACCGAATCTGTGGATACAGGGGTCAACCTGTAGTTTTGCATTTTAAAGTCTGTTTGCAGCAACTGAAGTAAGGTAGGGACAAAGAGGGAACGTGAGGCAACTGGGGGTATTTTAAAAGCAGCTGAAAAGGAGAGGATTAATCAAGACTGTCTCTACCAAATCAAGACAGTCGACACCAGCCGACAGACTCCGCAGCAACCGCATGGCTCTGAATTCTCTGTGGATCCCATGGTGAGATGATCAGGAATGCAGTGGCGGGATGCCACATCGTGGCAGATAGTGGTGGATTGCATGTTTCAGCAGAAGCTCTAAGAGAGGTGGTGTTGCATGCTGAGATCTCTTCTCCCACCGCTTCTGGTCTTCTTCCTGGATCCTCTATCCAAGATGAGATGGGTATCATGTTGTAACAGCAACACATTGCTGGCCTTGAGGCCCTTGTTGTGATCTTGAGGCATTTACCTGGACTTGGCTTTCTTTGGAGATGGTCAAAACTGAATCCTCGTGGAAGCAAAGAAAGGGCTAATGGCCAAGAATGAAAAAACCCGCAACAAGTGAAGCTTTCTTTTCCCCCATTCCAGTTCTCTTCACCTCTCCAACTGGGTGGCCTTGGTAGGGCTTGATGTCCATGCCAGAATCAAAGACGACTCAGGACTAGCTATGGAAAAAGTGGTGCTCCATCCCAGCTACAACCATGCAAGCCATGACTATGACCTGGCAATGCTGAAGCTGAAGGAGACACTAAGTTTCTCAGGTGAGTTTTGGCCAACATTGGAGGCATATCGTGGGGGCGAGGGAGTCCCAAGCATGGCTTAGTGTTAACAGTGAGCATTTAATATGTACTCCAGAGCAGTGGTTCTCAACATTTGGTCTTCTAGAAACTGTTGGATTTCAGCTCCCAGAATTGTTTGCAATTAAGCCAAGAGGTAGGTGCAGGAACGCATTGGAACCAGAAAGACTTTGGTCTTGTCTGCACAGCCCAAATGAATGGTCTTCCCCGGGTCCCGCACCTGGCTGTCCAGAAGATTCAGGGTTTGGGGCCCATTTTTAGTCCAAACTGTTCAGATAATGTCTGGGCAGTTATGATGAGAATCTGAGGCAAATACCCCTTAAAACAGAGCAGACATGTGGTAAAAATATCTTCATGTTTGCTGTGGCTCCCATGCGAGTCCCATTACTACAGTGGGTGCATGTGTGTGTCCTAACCCAGCACAACCATTTCCCGGCAAGGTCATGCACTTCACATCTGCTGAGGTCACTGCGAGGTGCCTGGCCATGTGGCCACATGGAGTATTCTGGCCAGTGTGTAGACAAGCCCTTTATTGCATGGTCATGGTTCAAGCTAAAAAAAGTCCCTGTTTAGGAAGCCCAATGAGTCTGAGAATTGTACCTTCTATTATCAGTGGTGAGCAAATTTGGTGGGTCTGAGAGCCATTTTGCTGCCCCAGAGACCCTGCAGGGACCATGTGGACTCCTAAAAAATTAACATAATCTACTTTTTGCTTTGGAGGAAAAAAAGGATATCTTTTTTAGACAATGCAGACCTGGAGGCTCCGTCCAGACTCAGCTTGAAAATATAAATGTGTGACAACCTCAAACTCTGGTAACAACATGCTGTGTAAATGACCTTTCTTTTTTTCTGGGAGCAAAGGCTTTCCCCTTTTTCCAAAGCATTCGGGATTTGCAGCTGTGCTTTTCAATTAACTACCTACCAACATAAGAAGCAAAGGTTGGAATGTGACTTTTTAAAGAATGAAGATGACATGCTAAAGAGGGGTGTGTGTGAAAATAAAACTAATGCGAAACTTGATGTCAGCTTTAGCTTTATTTTTGGACTATTTTTTTATACTGGGTGTAAAAATCAAGCCCAACTGCTGCATTTTGATATGCTTTTATAGCAACTAAGGCAATTTTTTGTCCTTTTTTTGGTGGTGGTGGTGAATCTGGGGACTTTATGATTGCCTTTTGAGATGTGCCCCTTGGGCTGAACTTTTCCTACCCCTATGCTAACAGTGCTAATTGTGCTAATACCCCTAGCTAAACAGTGGTAGATTAATGCTCTGGAACCCAGAGCAACATCCTACCACAGCTCAGTTAAGAACGACAATCAGCACAACATGGGATTAATTTGTCTTATAAGTAATTTTCCAAACTTATGTTACTGCTGTATACTGAGGGTGTATCCACACTGCACAATTAAAGCACTTCGATTCTGCTTTAACTGCTCTGGCTCTGTCATCCTATGGAATCCTGGGATTTATGGTTAAATGCCAAAGAATTTTAATGCTATAGTTTCAGGGAGTGGATTAGAGAAGTGTAAATTTCTCTCCAAAGTACACATTCCAGGATTCCATTGGATGGAACTGTGGCAGTTAAAGTGGAATCAAACCACTTTAATTGTGCAGTGTGGATACACCCAAAGTCAGAATATTGGGATATCTTGCTGCCTGTTCTCCTTGGGTTTCAGGTAATGTCTTTCCAGACCTCCCTGGGGATGGTATGATTTGAACTCAGGACTTTGTGCATGCATACTGTACCAGCAGGACTATGGCCTTTAGCTTTGGGTATAACAGCTCAAGGTGGGAAATCAAGTTCTCACACCAAGAGCTGACACGTTAGGAATGGGACAGTGCAAATGGCTACAGGATCTCCCCTCCCCTTGCCACAGATACCATCCAGGCTGTTTGTCTGCCTCTCTATCATCAGGACCTCCCCAACAGCAGCACCTGTTGGATCGCAGGTCAGGACTACCCAAGACCAGAAAACGGTAAGCCATTCATAAGACTACAGAAGAAGAATTATAACTAGAGAAGGTTGCTAGACTTTTGAGGTTCTGCTTTGCTGAACAGATGCACAACATAGGGATTTTAGGAGTTGTAGCCAACAAAGTAATGTTTCTCAGTTCTGCATATGAACCTAGAGATGGAAAGAATATTCAGAAATATTCCAAAAATGGTTTTTTAAAAGTTTATTGAAAATCAGGGACCCCTAAAGAGGTGAATCCTAGACAGGTGAGAATCTTTGCAGTTCAAGACTTATTCTGCATGCGCAAAAAATGGACATAGGGTTATTTTCTGCACAGAAAAGAGCTTTTTTGTTGCACAGAAAATAAGACTTCTGTGCAGTTCCCATGAAGAAAATGCTGCTTTCTGTACAGAAATGTAGTTTTCTGTTCACTGTGCAGGAAACCTGTTTTCTGTGAAAAAAAAATAATGCTGTTTTGTGGGCAATGTTTTCTACACAGAAAATGTTGTTTTCTGCACCAAAAACAAACACACATTTTTTTTTGTACAGAAATAAGTCCCAAACTGCAAGTAGTCTTCAGAAACTAGACAGTATTTGAGAACTTCCTAGTCATGAGGAGAAAAATTGTAAAATTATTCATTCTTGTCTGTAATAATTTTATGAAAATCTACATCATTATGTTTACCTAAGTCACGCAGGAATCATATAGCCTTCTAGATGTTTGTTAATTGATTAATTGTTAATCAATTAATTATTAAATGACAATATTGTTTCGGAGATGCATTTCAACTGTTTGCCATAAATGAACTTTTAGTATATTCTAGCATTGCACAAATCGGGTTTGGTGGTGTGTGTGTGTGTGTGTATTCCTGCCCCCTTTCAAATAAGCCATTATGTCTCCACTTCATTAAACATTTATTGATAACACATGGTTACCAACACTAATATAGTTAAATGGAAATCACATGGCTATTTAGTAAATAAACACAGGAGAAATGTATTGCAGCAAGAGACTGGGAACCCCTTAATCTCTGACCTGGGGGAAACCTTACTGCTTCCAACCCATCTCTTTGTGATCCATCACTACTTCTTTTGCAGCCACAGTTCTCATCGCTGAGACCTGGGCAGAAGCCCCAGTGGCCCTGAACAGCCCCAAGAACTGCAACAGCTCGTGTGGGTATGCGAGTGAGATCACTGACCGGATCCTGTGTGCCCATTATTTGGATGGAACCATCAATGCCTGCAAGGTAGTAGTGGGGAATAAAGCAAGGGCGGTGTTTGCAAGGTGGGCGGGTGTTTCATAGAATCAGGGATTCTATTGTGAAACGACTCGAGGTCATCCATTTGAACCACAAGCCCAGAGGGTACACACTCCTGGTCATTTTATCCCTGGAGTTAGACATTTCAGAAACCTAGCAGGAACAGAGTGCCACTTGGCAGTTTCTGCGTCAATGGGGTGGTGTATCTGCTTCGGATTTGAGTCCAAATTTTAAATGCAGTATTGAAATACCACAAAGTATAACAAAATAGAAGCAACAGATGGCTATCTAGCCTCTGCTGACAACCTCTCCAGTGAAGGAGAGGACTCCACCTCAATACAGTCTGTTTCACTCTTGAACAATTCATGCCATTTAGAAGAAATCTCCTGAAGTTTGGCCCTAATCACTTTCCCCACCATTTCCACTGATGGGTTGTTCCATTGGATAGGAAAATTCGGACCACCACCACTATGAAGGGTATGCAGCAACTTTGTAGAAATACTCTTTGCATGTGTTTTTTTAAAGATGCTTGACAAGAACTGAGCTGCTCTGCTATAAGAGAGCTCCATACAAGGACATACGTAGCTCCTCTGCAACGGTTAATGGGGATCAGGGATAATATCACGCTACAAGTCAACCCCTATATCCAGAGATTCAGTATCCATGATTTCACTTATCCACATCCAAAAAATATGTTTTATCCAGGTATTTCTAGGTTCTCCACTCCAATACAATTCTATGGTCAACTTCCAGCATTTGTCCAATTTAAAATAGGGTTCCCTATTATCCACGGTTTCAGATATCCATGGTGCATGTGCTGGAATGTATCCCCCACAGATACAGGGGTCGACCTGTACAGTTACAGTACTCTGATTCCATTTTAACTGTTACAGCTGCATCCCATGGAATCTCGGAGCTTGTAGTTTGGGAAGGCATTAAGCTCTCTGGATGAGAAGTCTAAATGCCCTTCCTTAAACTGCAAATCCTAGGGTTCCATAGGATGCACCACAGCAGTTAAAGCAGAATCATTGTGCTACGGCTGTGTAGTGGGAAAGGGCACCTGGACATGAGCGTATACCTTTCACGTCTTGTTTTACAGGGCGAGAGTGGTGGCGCACTGGTTTGTCAGCATGAGCGCACGCAACATTTAGTGGGGATCAGAAGCTGGGACTCTGGGTGCAAACAGCCAGATCAGCCAGGCGTTTATACGAAAGTGGTAGAACTCCTGGACTGGATCCATCGTGTCATGGAGGGGAATGAGGAGTAACCCAGGGCCGACTGGGCTGGGAGAGAGAGGCTCTCGAACTCTTTAAGAGAAAGCCAGGGACAATACACAATGATAACCGAATTGGAACTATTGCTGAAAGAAGCTCTCCAGCCCCAACATGCAAAACCTTGATGTCCACAGTGGATCCGCTTAAAGGTGACCTTCACACGGCAAAGCACATATTGGAGCACCCAGAAGACTTCTTTTTTATCAAAGACAGCACCACTCTCACAAGAAAAGTGAGAAGAGCAATAGGTTCCTTCCAACTGTCCCAATTTGGTAGGGACAATCTGTCATCTCACTTTTTCAGCCGCTTTGAAAACATCCCAGTTTCTCTCTCCTCCGCCCACTTTGTCCTCACTTTACCTCAACTGCTACAACTGAGTGCAAAGTGCAAAAGCAATTTGAATCCTGCCTTTCCCAGTAGGCTCAAACAAAAACAAACTGCTGCAGCCTCTCCTAGCTTGTGCATTCTTCTTCATTAAAAATTTTCATCCTCTTTGACCACACTCTGGTGTTGCAAGGCTGCAAGTATTCCATTTTCATCTGTGATATGTTGGGAGAGTTTGAGAATATCAAGGAAGGAAAAGAGCAATCCCAGCATATATTAACAAGCAGAGGCCTATGGTTTGCAGAGAAACGAGGCCTTCCCAAGGCTCAGCCATTAAACTCACTGAAGTGATTTCGTATGTACACAGTTTCTTTCTTTCTTTCTTGCTAGCCAAGTTTTCACATTCCTTTCAGGATCAAGGTGGCTGTTTCAAGCAGCAGAGGCTGAAAAGGTATTGGGTTACCTGGCAGCCCCTCAACTAGCTTGCTACCTTCAGATGCAGCAGTGAAGAGCTGTGTTAATGTTGTTGTGCACCTTCTAGTCATTTCATTTTGGTGGATGAAATGAAGGGCAAGGTCCCTTTACGCAAGGCTCCTTCTATCAGTCTTGTGTTTAACTACCCACCTGCTAGTAGCCAGGAATTACACATAGGTAGGGGAACAGGGTGGTGAGAAGAGGGACAAAGCTAACGTGTCCCTCCCTCCAACAGCTTTCTTGGCGACAGAAAAAGAGCTTCACTTTGTTACCAGAACAGAAGCCGAGCAATCAGGCAAAGCAGAATCCCAGCCATTTCACCTTGGCCAGATCGCTACACTTCAAAACCTTTTTATCAGAAGAGAGGGAGGCAGCCGTGTAATTTTACTTGTAACTAGGCTGCTTTGTATGGGAGTAATTATCAGCCATCAGGTAGGAAGAGAGGTTGTTTCACTGATTTTTGAACCTTAGATGCATATTTAATAACCTCTGTTAAGTCAAATTAAAAAAAAAAAACAGCTTGAGAATGTAACATAAGTTAGCTCACTGCAACAGAATAAAATACAAATATTTTAAAAGTACTATTATACACTTTCCCAACCATCCAACCATCTTTCCTCCCTTCCACCCCTAGCCCCCACTTTTGGGTTTCAGCCTTTCAAACAATGCATGGAGATCGGGTTTTGTTTTGTTTTTTAATGCCAAAGAAAAATTGAAAAAGGAGTGGTATTACTCCAAAAAAAACCCAATCTTCAACCCCCATGCCAAAGAAACCAAAGCCAAAACCAAAGAGCTTCCATTCTGACAAACAGTTGATTTCCAGTTCTGTATATGAAAAAAGGGAAGGGAAGCAAAGAGGCACCCCTGATTTTATAAGCAAAAGATGAAAATGTTTAGGAGCAACTGGCTTTGACCTGCAAGATGCTCTCCTTGCATAGCTTTTACGTGTGGAGAAAAGGGCCACTGGCCACATCCACATTCAATATGGAGTATGCCACATGCCTCAAGGTCTGGACACTCAATGCGCTGAGCATGCCGTCTAAAACAGAGGAGCCTATGTGCATTCAGCCGCACGCATGCAGGCCTCCATGCCATCAGACTCCTCTGCTGCAAACACTGCATGGACATTCAGGGTACCACAGCGCCAGCAGTATGATCCCATTTCCCCCTTCTCCAGACAAAAGCTTTTGGGTATGGAACATGGCAGAGGAGGTCTCAAGGGAAGACACCGCCTTCATTCTTCAGAGGCCTGGCTGGACAGATCCTCTAACAGAGAACAGCAGGGTTACCTACGTTTTGGCACTTTTAAGAGCCTCAAAAAGGCCCCTGAGAGAGATTTTTGTTTCTGTTTTTCAAGTCTTGTGTGCTTTAGAAGCTGTTCGCAAAAGAGACGAGGTAAGAGGCACAAAAGCTGCCTCATTTTCAAAAGAAGCTGCATAGATGCTGTTCCGCATGGATTCACAAGCCACCCACTGCTTCAGAATGTCCACCACGGCCCAGGCAAAGGTAGTCCCACTGGCTGGCTAAGAGGTACACCAGACCCAAACAGATCCTGCCAAACACCTGAAGCAAGCCAGGGTGGGGGTGTGTGTGCTGCTGGAAAGAGCCGGACACCAAGAGCTTATAATCAAACAAGGCCATTTTCCCTCTGGGAGAACCACATAATGTCAGGCAATTATCTCTGGAGGTCTCAGGCTAACCAATCACCACAGCGGTGTGGCCAGTGCATCACTCGATGCTCCGCTGACCACATGGGCCTGGCCTCTAGGAAACCCCAGCATACAAATGCCAGGAGTACTTCAGAACAGGTGGTGGGGGTTGGGAAAATGGTCAAGTTGGAGGAGCAGGGGCCACAGGCTATGCGAAACACGGTGTACCCAGGAAGACAGTTTAGGAAGGAAAAAAAGAAGCTTTATCCTTGATCTTTGCCAGGGCAGCCGCCCTCCGCTCTGTATTCTGGAACAAGGCTCGGATCAGGTTCTTCACCTCGCTCGGGGAGAACTCAGCTGCAAGGGGCCCTTTGCCATCAGCCCACCTTGGAAAGAAGAGGGAAGAGCGGTTAGTTAAGAAGCTGGGAGAAGAAAAATGAAGGACAGCATTTTAGGTATCCTTAGCTAGCATGCCTCTCAAACCCTTCGGCTGTGGCTTTCTGGTGACTAACAGATCGGCATGTAAAGCCTTTATAAAAATCTTTGTTGTTTTTAAAAACCAAACTCTTCTAGAAATCTGTATCTTAGGAAAAAAGACTATGCAGAATGAACAAAAAGTTGTGTACTGTTCTAATTGGGTTGGGGAAACCCTTAGAGGGCCAGAAGGCTAAAATGGGCCTCCTTCAGTCTAGTGTTGGCCAGAAAATGGAGGCGGGGGCTGAAAAACCACCCTCCCAAATAATTCAGGGGTGCAGGGCCTAAATGCCCTGAAGGCACCAGCTCCCATCTGATCTTGGAAGCTATACAGAGCCAGCCCTGGTTAGTACTTGGATGGGAAACCACCAAGGAATACCTGGTGCTGCAGGCTCTATTTCACAGGAAGGAACTGGCAAAACCACCTCTGAGAATTCCTGGCCTAAGAAAACCCGATGAAATTCATGGGGTTGCGTAAGTCGACTGGTGACGTGAAGGCACACACACAAACACACCAGGGACCTCCCCAAGATACAGGATACGCCTGCTCTACCATTACCTTCTTGGCCATATCTTCCCTATCCCTGTTCATCCACCCCAACCAACTGGGGGAGGTTCAAAGGGATGCTCACCTGTCCACTATTTCTTGCAGACTGGCTTGTAGCACTAGCATGAGCTCTTTGAAGGTCATCCACTTCGCCACATAGACCGGGACCTGCTCTTGGAAGGGCTTGTTCTGCTCTTCTTCCGCCAGAGGCACAAAGACATGGGGCCCCTCATCCACCATGATCTGGCATAGGGCGTGCAATCTGTCAGCGTTCTCAGCCGAGATGTCCTACCACGTGATTGAAAGGGAGACATTAGACAGAAAAGGCTGCGAGTGAGGCCAATTCATATCAATTTGCCATGGTGCATACTCCATTCAGAAACAATCAGATTGTACAAACTGTAGAGTCTCTTCCAACTCTACAATTCTATGATTCTATGAACCCTGGTTTATCCAGCTCAAACTCTGTTTACAGAAATCCTTTAAGGCTTCCCTTATCAACCTGTCAACAGGTGAACACTGAGCTCCTCTAAGTAGCTGGTTAGGAGCACTGTCACACAAGAAGGAGAAGCCATGTCTAACTTACTGCCTGAATGCCTTAGTGTTCAGGAAGTAAGCTACTTTTGGGGGCTATAAGTCCCAGTAGCCCGCCCCCAGCCATCAGAGCCATGCTAGCTGAGGAACAATAAGGAGCTGTGGCCCTGAAAAGCAACTTTTCCAAGCTCTGCTCCTGAGTTACCTAAATCAGCATCAACTATTGATGCTCACAGTCTGATCCTTCCAGAATTATTCCTACCACCACAAATCTTACATTGAGAGAAGTTATATCCCAAGCGTTTCTTTTGCATCACCGCTGCTAGCACACTTTAAGCAATACGAGCTCTTCTCAAGCAAGCTGGCAAATGCATATCCATCAGGATGTTCAAACTGAACTTGAGGAGCAGCTGAACCTACAAAGGGGGGGGGGGATACATGCAGAGAAATCACCTCTTTGTTCACACAGTCCTCACCTCCAAGGTGGTGATTCTGTTCAAGATCTCAGTGAAGGCTACGTTGAGCAGTGTCCCCATGGCCTTGCAGTAGACGTTCACGGGGAGAACATCTTGCCAAACCTTACCCAGCCTCTTCAGTTGGTGTAGGACCTGCAACGGAATGGAGACCTCTTGATGCCAACAGGCACAAATCAAGGTAAACAAGTGCCAGAGAGACAAAAACAACACACTGGGGGGGGGGCAGTTTAGAAAGTTATGCTTGAGGAGAAAGCAAACAGGAAAATAAAAAGTATTTCCTCTCGCTATTATAATACTACTCAGGGACATCTAATGAAAATTGCCTGGCAACAAATGGAGGATGTACGGAAGAAAGGACTTTCCGAAAGTATTTTCACATGCAGGGCACAGCTCAACAGTGGTATTCACACTGCCACAAAGTACAGCAGCAAGTACAAACTAGAACAGCTTTAACTAGGCAAATTCATGGCTGTTAAGGCTACCAACAGCTACTAGCCACCTCCCATATCAGAAGAAGCAGGCCTCTGTGCATTACTTGCTAGGGAAAGTGAAAGGGATGGGGCAGTTGGACTCATGACAGCCAGCATGGTGTCATGGTTGAGCGCTGGACTACGAGTCTGGAAAACAGGGTTCGAATCCCCACTTGGCCATGGAAACCCACTGGGTGACCTTGGGCAAGTCACACTCTCTCAGCCTCAGGGGAAGTCAATGGCAAACCCTCTCTGAACGAATCTTGCTAAGAAAACCCGTGACAGGTTTGCCTTCGCATTGCCGATGGCACACAACAAGAAGTTGCACTCATATCCTGCCAGTGGGCTCCCTGCCGGTTTAGTGAGTACACATGCCAGGGCCTTCTCTGTGGCAGCCCCCTGACTTTGGAATCCCCCTCCCAAAGGAGGTCAGGCTGATTCCACCCCTTCTGAGTTCCCAGTGCGTAGCCAAGACTGTGCCATGCCGTGTGGCTTTTGGTCCTTAATTTTAACAATTTGCAGTTTCTAAACTATTCTTAAAGAAGTGATCTTAGTCTGATTTTAAATGCTTTACTTCTGTATTGTATGTTTTCATCTGATACACATCACCTCAGGGGCCCTGGTGTGTTGGGAGGCGACTGAAACCTGCTTTAAAGAAACCATTTAGTTTGGCTGGCTGCTGTGGAAAGAGAATGCTAGATTAGATAGCCCTTCAGTCTGATACATCTCAAAGGGCTTTTCTTCTGCTCTTAAGAGCAGTCTACCTGTGCTGTGGTAAGAGATGGACTTCCAGGGTCAGAGGTACCCCTGCTACTGAATAACAGCTACAAGAGGTATGTAACTAAGAAGAAAGGGATGAAAGCTACTCCTTTCTGATCCAGTTGGGGTGGGTGGTGGTCCCTGAAGGCGTCTTACTAGCCTCTGCAAAAGCAGGATCCTGGATCGGATGGACCCTCCCCACCCTCCGAGTTGATCCACTGGGGCGCTCCTCAAGCGCCCTGTCCTTGCAAGACTGTGCTTTTCAAATTCACAACCCAGGTACATATGACAGGGCTTCCACGAAACCAGGTCCTCCCTCTCCCACCCTACTAACCTGCCGTAATGCTTTGTTTGCTGCGTAGTAGTTGTCATCATCGTCCACATTAGAGAAATTCCTTGCGCTCGAGAGCCTCTCCAGGAGCTCCTCCTTCTGCACTCGCATCTGGGCCATGAAACACTCCGTTCCTGAGGAAAGGGAGACAAGGGGCTGTTCCTGGAGGGGCCATCTCTGATTCTGGAGCCCCAAGAGCCACCCCAACCACTACCTCCCATCAGGATCACATCGCAAAAGGATCTTTCACTGCCGTTTGTGTCCACTTTTGCCTCTCTTTGTCTGCTCTAGACTCACCAAGTTTCCTGAAGCCAGGCACCAGGTCCACAAACGTGGCTGTCATGTCATTCAGGTGGCCTCGGAACTGGTGGCCCAGGGTGAGGAGATGGTGGGCGATGTACATACAGTTGTTATGGTGGATGGCAGCCAGCTGGGGAAGTTTCTGAAGGTTCTCTCTAGGCAGGAGAGAAGAAAAACTTTAGCAAGTATAGTACGTGCAAATAATTTAGTCGGTCATCATACTCTGGGGCATTTTCCTTTAAACTACAATGATCTAAAGCTGCTAATTCCGCACCCTCTGTGCCTAGGAAAACTCTTTTCATGTAGACAAACAAAGACAATGACTACTGCCACACTGCAGAAATAATGCAGTTTGGTGGTGCTTTAACTATCATGGCTCCATCCTATAGAATTCTGGGATTTGTAGTTTGTTGTGGCACCAGAGCTCTGATAGAGAAGACTAAGTATTTCACAAAACTACAAATCCCAGAATTCCACAGCACTTAGTCATGGCAGTTAAATCAGTGCCAAACTGGATTATTTTTGCAGTGTGGCAGCAGCCAATGCCACTGAAATGATACAGAAAGAACTAAGGTCAACCTCCATATCCACGGATTCAGTATCCATGGCTTCACTTATCCATGTCCGAAAATATATGTTCTCTCTAGGCACTTCTAATTCCTCCAGTGTAATTCTATGGTGAACGTCCAGCATTCTTCTCATGGAAATAATAGGGTTCCCTATTACCCATGGTTTCAGGTATCCACGAGGATCCTTAAACATATCCCATGCAGATACGAGGGTTGACCTGTACTTGGAGTTGGCAAAGTATAGTGATGAAAACAATGTTAACGTTTCCACAAGGCTTCGTGAGAAAGAGACTTGACTACCATATGCAGCATCCCCTCCCAGCCAGTAAGGGGGAGACGTCTGAGAGTTGCGGTCCACAAGGTCCAAACTCCTGTCCTGGTACTAAAAGGCTGCTGAGAAGACCATGCACTGCACAGGGCTTCCCATAGAGACTGAACCACCCCTGTCCAAAGTGGAGAGGAAAGGGGAGAGAGAGGAAGAATTAACACACACAAAGATAGCAAAGCTAAGCAGGGTTGCATTTTTCTCATACACACACCCAATACTGTTCCCTGTTAACAAAGCTGACCACTCACTTGTGATACATCGGCACCACATCACAGAACAGAAGGAAGATGTTCCGTACAGAGTAGAAGAGCTGAAGACGGCTGGAAGGAGAGGAGCAGAGACACAGTTGAGGCTCACGAACAGCCAGGAGCACCACAGCTTTAATAAAAATCGCTTGGAAGGGGGAATTTGAATTGACTAGCAGCATTGTAGAATCCTACAACCACAGAGTTGGAAGAGACCACAAGGGTCATCCAGCCCAACCCCATTCTGCCATGCAGGAACAAACAAAGCATTCCCAAGATGGCCATCCAGCCTCTGTTTAAAAACCTCCAAAGGAGGAAACTCCCGGAAAAGATAGCAGTCCGTTTCTTGGTCTGAGTGGGCCTTCTGAAGATCTGGCACAGAACGAGACTACTCAGACCAAATCTTGCCCTTGACAGCTACACTGCTATTGTGTCCCTTCAAGTCCTTTCCAACTTATGATGACCCAAAGGTATCTTCTCATGACAAGATTTGTCCGGGGGGTAGGGTATCAGGTCTGCCTTTGCCTTCCTCTGAGGCTGAAAATGTGTGACTTACCCAAGGTCACCCGATGGGTTTCCAAGGTCCTAGTCCAACACCCAAACCACAACACCGTGCTGTCTCTCCGACAGCTAAATAGCTCATATCATTGCAGCATATTAGGAGTCCCCAGCTTGTAAGCCCTGGATGGTGCAGTGAGGAATATTAAAAAAAAAACCCAAGACGCTGTCTTGGCCACCACAGGCCTTCTTGGACTCTTCAGTCCAAAGCCTTTGAGAACAACTTATCGTTTAGAAATTACAACCAGGTTTGGGAACTAGAATTAGTTTTGCAAACAGTTATTGGATACATAAACCCTCTACTCAACCTTCTTTGCACTGGAACTTTTACATTCCTAACTGGAATAGCCACCACCCAGTGGATCAGGACTACCACATTTTTCCCTGCTGGACCATCCACCTCCTTGCAAGAATTTCAGATGGTTATTAGAGGACGGCATTGTCAGAAGAGATGCCCAGTTGGTTTGCTATAAGTTTCTGTGTTCTGGGATCTTATCCTCCCTTTCAGGACAGGGGTAAGCATAGTATGGTCTATGGAGCACGTGGGGCCCCTAGACCCCAATTTGAGGCCCATAAGCCCCCCTCCACCAGACCCACAAAGCCCTCAACACCCATCCCATGGAAACAAAAATTCAGCATTATTTTCAGGCACTTCCCCCCCCCCGAATTACACAGAACCCACTCCAAACACGTGAAATACAGACTGAACCCCATATCCACAAATTTGGTATCCACAGTTTCACTTGTCCACATCTAAAAATATATGTTCTCTCTAGGCATTTCTATGTCCTCCAGTGTTATTCTATGGTTAACTTCCAGCATTCTTCTCATTGGAAATAATAAGGTTCCCTAAAATTCACATATCCACAGGGGAGTCTTGGAACATATCCCCCTTGGATACAGGGGTTGACCTGTATCAGAGAACACCCCTGCGCCACCCCCACAAGCTCTTCCTGTGGCATTTCCAGCAGCCGCACTGCCTTTGGTGAATGGGGAAGGTTGTGCCCTTAAAGGATTTATTTAGGCATGGGTGTCAACGTGCCCACCTGGCAACCCCAAGATACTGTCAAACCCTGCTTAAGCACAGCCCAAATAATTAACTCAGATTCCTCACTACTGCTCCATGCTGGCTGAGGCCTCCTGAAGCGTCTGGTACGCCAACGTCATCAATTTCTGGACAGAGTCACTGATGCGGCAGGTGGGAAAGGACAAGGTGTGCCGGCTCAGCCTGGCCTCGTTCTCTAAATTGGCTACCGGCTTTAGGAGAGCATCGTACGCATTCAATGCCTTGGACTGGTCACCTGCTCCAGGGTCAGGCAATGGGGGCAGAGTGACCAAAGAGTCCGGAGTCACCTGGGAGGATAAATGGAAATTGTACAGCAGATTAGAACCTAACAGGAGAGAAAAGCAGGGAGGAAAAAACCTCTCTGGGACCTTATAGCCAAGTAAGGGTGCATAGCCACTCAAGCTGCTTTAGGAAATTCCAAAAGTGTAGCGGTTAAGGGTCTGGTAGAAGGACCAAAACATTATGCAGTAATTGAAAGATGATAAGCACTGATGCTACAATAAATCAGGTAGCCTTTAATAAGTGACTGAAATCATCTGACTTCCATGGCTACTCAAGGAATTCTAACCACCCTTATGTGCTCAATGAATTATCAGAGAGCTCCCAGTGCTGCACGTCATTTGTATCCTGTCCATCCTCCAAAGAGCTCCACACTTTGTCATTGTTGTGTGTCAGATTTTACATGCCTGCATATGTATACAATCTGTCTCTCCCCTGTCATTGTTATATGTCCTCATGTCATTTCTGGCTTATGATAACCCTAAGTCAAAACTCTCACAGGGTTTTCTTGGCATGATTTGTTCAGAGGCGGTTTGCTTTGCCTTCCCGAGGCTGAGAGCATGTGACTTCCTCAAGGTCACCCAGTGGGCTTCCATGGCTGAGCAAGAATTCAAACCCTGGTCTCCAGAGTCATAGTCCCAACGCTCAGACTACTACACCACGGTGGCTCTGCCCTGACCCCCATTGTACTCAGTGTGAAATACATTTGGCTAAGAGAGAAAGAAACTCTGACTAGCTGCAGCCATCTTACAAGTGACTAACGACTGAGTAGGGATTTGAACTGAGTTCCCTGCTGTTTGAGTCTAACACTCCACCACACTGCTGTGGTATTGCTGAGGCTAAGAGATATAGCACCTAGAAGGAAGGCTGCCAGAGAGCCAAAATGCCAAATTGGACCTGAACATCTGATGGAAGAAAATACAAGCACAATTGGGAGAAATAAGATTGTTCTGTAAATATTTAAGGAAACAACAGAAGTTAACTCTAGTTAGGTTTGTAGGCCCTGAATGGATATATTCAAAGGTATGGATTAGGAAATTTTGTATTTCCTGTAGACTGTACAGACTTCCAGGGCTGGAAGAAACAGCCAGAGGCTCTTTCCCTCAGGTACCTTTACGGTATTGTGTATTTCCGACGTCATTAGATTTCTCGCTGCCACTATTACGTCCTGGCACTTCTTGTCAGCAAAGTGACCATTGACATTGCGGGCGTACGTCAGCAGGTCAGTGGAATCTTCCTTCAGGAACCGCATGTCCTTCAAGGCTTCTTCAAACTCCTCCACAGCTTTAATAACCTAAGGAGTATGGGGCAGAGGGGAGGAAGAAGGAGTGTCAGCCACATACACACGTTGCTCATGTAACAGAACAACATCACCACTGCATGTATGGTCTGTTTTGCAATCCTGTCTCTGGATCCACATCAGAAAAGACAATTATGAATCACTCTGTGGGGCAGTGAACCCTGTCAAGCAAATGAATGTGTCCCCATCAGGTACCACAGCACCTTAGCAATATAAGTTCAGTGTGCCCAAGACACCATGGCTGCTCTCTATAGGAAAGACTTGCTGAGAACAAAATAAGAGTTGCTGACATGCTGTATTCAATGTTTTTCATCCCAATTCTCTATGAAAACTTTTATATCAGGGGTGGGTCTAGGCAACTTGGACATTCTTGGGACCATGCAGACTGCCAAGTGTGGGGGGGAGGAAAAGGAAGCTGGAAGTGGCTAGAAGTCCACTTCTGGTTTTGACAAACAGGTCACGGAATGTTAAATGGTGTACAAGGTCTATTCAACCTCGAAAAGGTGAACTGCAGCTCCTGGAGACTTCCAGATGAAGTGATTCATTCTTTTTTGTGGTTGTTGGCCTGGGAAAGGGAAATCTGGCGAATGGGGGTGGTTTGAGGAAGGGCCACAAAAACAGCTTTCAGGGGCCACACACTGTACCACGGCCACACTTTGCCTGCTTCTGCTTTACAAGTCTGAAAGCAAGGGCAGATCTGGGTTAACTCTTCCAGCAGCCTCTCTCTTGCTTCATATCCCCCAGACCTTAAAGGGTGCAGCACTCACTCACCTCGCTATATTGTCCTAGTTTGCTGCTGTTGTTTGGGATCGAATGCACCAGGCAGTCCCGGATGAGGCAGTCAGACATCTCCTTCCAGATCACGTCGCCCAGCATCTCTGCCAAGACAGGCCTGGGGGTGTCGTCCACCTCCTCCTCCTCCTCAACACCATGCTCAAGGGGCACATCTGCGGAAAACATGGAAGGTTGAGGATGCTCAATGCAGTCCCCTTCTTTCCCAATACCCTAAGAAGCGCACCAGCACACCCTCTGTGTGTGTATGACAGAGAGAGAGAGAGAGAGGGAGGCCATTCATTGGAAAACTGTTCCCAGTGTCTGGAAGCCAAGGGCAATTCTACTTATTTGTGCTTGTGTGCACTCTCTCTTCATGTCATCATCTCCCCCATCCAGCATAGCTTCATAAATTATTTCAAGCCCTGTGTAGTAAAATGCAAGGCACTCTTAAGACCCACTCCTATTCAGAACTTGGTACCTTTTTTTGGTATAGAACTGCCAGAGTGCAAAAAAGTTACTTTTCCAAGTTCTGCTGCGACTGGTGCAGAGATGCCCCCTTCCTCCCCTCCAACCAGCAAGTAGAGCTGCAGTTGAGAAAGGCTACTTCTTCAAGTTCTGCCTCTAACTGCAGCAGACATGCCCCTTCCTCCCCTCCACCTGGCTAGGAGCCACTCACCCAACTGATACTTGTGGAGGACCTTGAGGACCAACTTGAGCTTTGCAAACACCTCCACAGGTGATGGATGGCCAACATCAGAGCCCACCGACTCAAACCTTAGCGTGACGGTGTCCTCCCGCTCTTCGAGTAAGGGCCGTAGCGATGGGTGAGAGATCAGTGGCTTGAGGATGTGCTTCAGCAATAACTGTCCTGGCACAAGGAAGGAGGAGGAGGGAGGCAAGAGACAATCAGCAGGGCCTGAAAGGCAGGCTGGCAAGAATCAAGGCAGACAGGATTCCCATTCAGGGAATACTGTGTCAGTTTTGTGTTTAATTAAACCTTTTTGTTCACTTACTACTGGCAGAAAGGGGAAAGCAAAGGATGACCCCCCCCCCCAAAAAAAAGCCTTAAAAAAAAATCTGACCTTTCTCCTACACTCTCTCTCGCTACCCGTTTTTTATCAAAAGAGAAAAACCTCCAGGAATGCTGGTTCATCTTTCAAACAGGATGTAGAGAACTCCTTGCACAGTTGAGGGGGAAAAAACTGTTTTGTAAAACCAAAAGTGGACTTCTAGCTATATATGGCAGGAATCTTCTCAATTTTTTGGTAATCTGTTTGACAGGTCGACCCCCTCAAGGGTCCTGGAGCAGGAAACTTGACACACACACACCACCAAATTTGCCAATTTCTGAATTACTGGTATGAAGTCATCATGAGCGTGAAAGATTAAGCCACCACCATATTGGACCGAATTATCCTTATAGGACTGCTCAGAGCACAGAGCTCCTCATGCAGTACCTAGTTTCGACATCTCTTTTTGCTGCTTCCATATGCAGGCAATGACATTATCCTGAGGGAGCAAGCTAAGGATCTCCCACTGATGACCAGCAGGGGTCATAGCCAAGCGAAGAGTCATCAGCGCCTGGAAAGTACAATGCCATCTCTGACTGAGAGGGAAAAGGGAGAGTGGGTGCCAGAAGAAAAAGAAATTGGGTTCATCCTGCACGTGCAAGGATGGTAAAGAATAGATAGTGCAGAGGGTAAAAGTGAAGTGGGCCTCCAGTTTTTAACAGAAGGGGGGGGGTAAGCTAATTTGATCAGAATCTGGAAGGCTCTGGTCCAAGTCAAACGTTTAGTTTCAGAACTGAAGTGCTTCACACACTCACCAATCGCAATCCGCCTTTGCGGGCGAGAACAGCTTACCATAGCGCTGGAGCTTCAAGCGCAGCTCCCCTAGGACAGCAAAGGCTTGCAGCACAGATGCCACAGTTGGGCCGGTAGCCACGCCATCCTCAGGCAGTGCCATGGACAATTGCAGCTCTGTCCGCACGGCCGATTCCAAGCTGCCAACCTCTAGGGAGGAAGCAGCACAGACCAACCCTCTATTAGAACAAAGACTGGGCTTCCAAACCCAGAAGACAGACAATGTGGGCAACCACAATGAGGAGACACTTTCTGTCCTGTGCTTTGCAGGGTTTGATACAATTTATAATGCACACAAGGCTGCAACAGCTGCTGACTCAAAACAGTTCCCATTCCCACCCCCACCCCCCGTATATTTGATTTATGGAGTGACTGTAGCTCAGTGGTAGAGAACGTCCTTTGTGTGCATAAAGT
Source organism: Gambelia wislizenii (assembly GCA_030847615.1). Taxonomy (NCBI): domain Eukaryota; kingdom Metazoa; phylum Chordata; class Lepidosauria; order Squamata; family Crotaphytidae; genus Gambelia; species Gambelia wislizenii. The sequence continues at coordinate 42,293,177 of JAUMIR010000007.1, forward strand.
CCTGGGCTCAACCCCACAGCCACTGTGACGTATGCCTCGGGTTGCATCCCATGCGGAAGACTGTAATACTTTTTACCTGGGACTGCTTTCAGGAAGTGTTTGGGGGAAAATGTTCCCCCAAGCCTGCACAGATGGAACTCTCTGATCACAAGAGGCCCAACACATCCCTTTGCCCCAACCAGATCCACCCATATCCATGCTAAAGTCTAAATCCTCCATAAAGCATCAACAGAGGAATGCAGAAGACATCCTGGCATGATGGAAACCGTCGCTTAGATTGTCAATGAGGCTGGCTCCTCACTGGTTGCATCTGTGCCAGTGGGGAAATGAACCTGCTCCAAATCCCACCTGAACTTTCAAGGAGCTCTCAAAGGTGCTAAACCTTGTATCATCATCATCATCATCCCACCTTTCTCCCAATATAGGGATTCAAAGTGGCTAACAGTGAGCTTAAAACAATACACAAACATTAAAAAAAATAAAGATGAAATTTAAAAAAACAGATTAAGCAATTTACAGCATTAAAACATTTACAATATCAAAATGCAATAAAACTATACACATCTTAAAACCCAAACTTCACAGCATGTACAAGCCCAGCCCCCATCAGTTTGTAAATGCCTGATGGCCCAAGAATATTTCTACTTGTTGCCGAAAGAGGAGCAGAGATGGGGCCATCCTGGCCTCTCTAGGGAGGGAGTTCCAAACTCTCGGAGCAGCCATCGAGAAGGCCCTCTCCCTCGTTCTCACCAAATGAGCCCGAAAGGGGGGGGGGGACAGAGAGAAGGTCCTCTCCAGATGATCTAAGACCTCTAATAGGCTCATATACCACAAATAGGTTCAGCACCTTGGAGAACTCCTTCAAAGGTCTGGCTGAACGCTGGGTAGAATCACAGCCCCACTGACGCAGAAGCCTGCAGTTGCTATTGGTCACATTAATTGTCTATCCCACCCAGCTTTGCCTATTCACACTGGCAGCCCCTCTGTAAGCCTCAGGCAAAAAGAACATCTCTACCCCTGCCTGGTGCTCTTTTAAGCACAAAGGTTGAACCAAGACTTTCTCTACACAGGGAATCTGGCACCCGTGGACCTTGCCCTGGGGCTGACCAGTGTCCAAACTGTTGTTCTGCTTGTCCTGCAATAAAGTCACACTGAGCGGATATTAAAAAACCAAAAATGCTCCTAAACCTTTCGACTGGGGGAGGTTCCACACAGTCATTCGCTGCCACTCTTGACCCAAGAGATAGAGGACGTTTTCAGTCTGTACAGTGAGCTCCCTGCTAAGGGCCTTGAGAATCTTCAGCTCAAAGCCGCGGCGAGATTCCATCATCTTCATATTCCTCCGGGCCTGGCAGAAAATGAAAGGCAGAGAGAGAGAAAGAGACATAGAGTCAGACCCCTGTATCAGTGGCGGGTTCGTTCCCCAGACTCACCACGGATAACAGCAAACCTATTAAAATAATGGACTTCTGGTAAAAAATACCATAGAGTTGCCTGGGAGGATCTAAAAGATGTCTAGAGAGGATGCCTCTCTAGGCATTTTCTAGCATGACTCTATGGCACATGTCCCTGTTTTGTGTCCCGCAGATAACAGAAACCATAGATACTGGTCCCATGGATACAGGGGCCACAATGCATAGCAATAAATTGGCAAGCAAATCCATCCTGAAGCAATCATAAGAGATCAGAAATGAGAGAGACCAACACAGACTGACAAGGAATCCTCAAAACATCTGGCATTACCTTGTTCAGCTGGCGTGCTGCTGAAATGTATTTCTTCTGTGGCAGCAAGACATTCAACTGTTTAAGAGCAGTGTCAAACTAAAAAAAAAAAGGAACAGTCATTGAGTAAACTCTGGAAAAGTATAAAGGGGAATCAAAAAAGACAACCATGACAATGAGAAGATGGAATTCTTCACTCCCTCTCACCTCCTGAAGCTGTTTCAGAACAGTCAGAATTAGTGTGTCTCTCTCCAACTGCTGCTTCAGCTCAGCAAATTCTGCAATGGCCAAGTTAAGGTCATGTTGAACCTAGAAAAGAACCAAAGAACACATATTGTTAGGGGGTGCAAATACTACTTAGCGACTGTTATTTATTCACTCAGCTTATATCCTGCCTTTCACAACCTAGATTAAAGCAAAGTACAGCTAAAAAGAGTGATAATAAAACATTTTTTGAAAAAAATAATTATTAATTATTAAGAACAGTACAAATCTAAAAAGATATACATGTGTTTTTATAACCTGTCATACTCCCTTTTGGAAGAGGTTGGCCTCAGAAGACATGCTTCTTGGGCCCATCAGTGTTACTCTGCAGCTGTACTGTGAGATCTGTTATTTATGGATATACAGTATATTTTTTAAAAGCGCCATGTCCTTTTTTGTCCCCAAAGGTAGTACTAGAAAACAGTACACGAGAGTACTTGAAAGAGTGAATGAACTCTATTCTGTCAATTGTTTTCAAATGTCATTGTTTTCAAATTGTTTTCAAATTGTTTTCAAATTGTTTTCAAATGACAAAACTTTGCCACTAAGTATTTAGGTCAGCATTATCAAATTTTCCCAGGCAGTATTCATATTGACAAAGCACCATGATTCTGTTCCAAGTGTTATCACCTCATTCTCAATCCTCATCTTCAGCTGGTCAATGTTACCAGACAACTCCTGCACTTGGGATTCCAAATCCGTGGCACTTTGCATACTGGGCAGAAACTCCACATACCTCTGGTTGATCATGCTGCAAACCTCATCCTGAAGTGAGAGGAGGGAGTCATCACAAAACAGAGCTTGCAAAGATTCCTTTTCAATCAAACTGTCAATACCTTTATTTATATTCTGCCTTTTCCCACCCAAGAGTGAGACTCAAGGAAGCTTACAAAATGAAAAGCAATACAGGTTAATAACACGGTACTTAAAAACATACAAGAAGGTAAGATTAAAATACAGATCGCCCCCCCACCCCAATATCTGCAGAGGTACATGCCCGGCTGTACTGTTTATAAATGAAACTGCGAATAATAGCAAACCCTATTAAAACAAAGGATGTCCGGTAAAAATATACCATAGAGTTGTGTTGGAGGACCTAGTGATTCCTACAAAGGAACCTCTTCAGGCATTTTCCAGCATAACTCTATGTGTCTTTGTTTTTTCAACCATCGATAACACGGGTACTGGTTCCATGGATAGGGGTGGGGTCTGTAGTATTAAGCTATAGAACCATATAAAACATTAATTTAAAATGAGATTTAAAATCGTACAGGTTGAGTGTTCCTTATTCAAACTACTCCACAATTCCATACTTGGCCCCTAGCTCCAAGATAACTCATTTTGTATACAGTAGCACCCCTGTATCCGTGGGGGATTGGTTCCAGCACACACACACACACACACACCGTGGATAGCGAACCTGCACAGCACTAAAATGATCAGTTCCCAAATGCCTGATGAAATAGAAAAGCCTTTACTTGGAGACAAGAGGACAGCAAGGAGGGAGCCAGCCAAACCTCTCTAGAAGAAAGCTCTAGAGTGTAGGAGGAGCCATAGACAAGGCCCTCTCTTGCATTCCCATCAAACGTGTCCCTGAAGGTGGTAGGACTGAGAGAAGTGCCTCCCTCAAAAATTTTAAGAGTCCAGGCAGACTCATATGGGAAGACACAGTCCTTCAGGCAGCCCAGACGCAAGCCACATAGAGATTTATAGGTCATTTAGTTCCTTTTTGGGTCTAAACTGCCAAGAAATAATTTTTTGGAAACTTTTTTTTTGGACTACAGCTCCCAGAGTCCTGCAGTCAACATGGCAAATTGTAAGCCAGAATCTTCTTGAGGTGCTACTCCAGTGTGAGTCCTGCTTGTGCTGCTGGATGGCCCCTGCGTAAGAAGGTATCCAATACCCTCTTGCGTAAGCCATTTCTTCATTTGCCCACACAGCACAAGGACATGGAGATTAAGCACTGCCTTCAACCCACAGCCGGAATGGCCCCAAAACTGTATTCAGAATGGCATCTGGAAGAGCTGGAAAGTGACCAGTTGCACTGCCAACACCATAAGTCTGCAACTTTACAGTCTGTTGGCAATAAGCAGGCAACAAAAATAAGTCTGCTAAGCTGTGTGACAGCCTCGCATCAAAATATACAGGTCATCTGCTCACCAACTCCTGAAAGATTAATGCACACAGTACAGTACAAGATTTAGTCCAGAGGGCTCAGGTAAATAAAAAGGCCTTTCTGTACCCCACAGGGGAAAGTAAATATGTGTTGACCCCATATCCATGGGACAGTCCTGGTTTTACTCACCCACATCCAAAAAAGTATGTCCCCTCTGCCAACAGGTGGAAGCCTCCCTCCCAGAAATCTGCACTGGCTCAGAAACACGCCTGCTCCACTTTGCCCTAAAAGAGGGCGGTACCAATGGGGGGAGGAGGGAGCCAGCCAAGCCCCGCCCACTAGACGCTTGGCTCCTCCCTTTGGCCACGCCTCCTCGCTCCAACCGCCTCCCTCTCCTCCCCCCCCGCAGCGGACCTTGAGTTCCTCTAGTGAAGCTCCGCCCCCTGCGTCCATCCACGGCTCCGCCCACTAGACACTTAGCTCCTCCCTCTGGCCACGCCCCCTCGCTCCAACCGCCTCCCCCTACCGCCCTGGTTCCTCCAGTGAAGCCCCGCCCCTGCGTCCACCCTCAGCCCCGCCCACTCTGCACTTAGCTCCTCCCCTGACCACGCCCCTCGCTCCAACCGCCTCCCTCCCCCCCCCGGCGGACCTTGAGTTCCTCCACCCGGCAGGAGAGGCGGGAGATGCGGCCGCCCAGGCTCTCCTTCTCCAGGCGGCCCGAGCAGGCCAGCACGGCTTCCACCAGCGACGGCGAGCCCCTCGCCGGCCCCATCGTCGCCTCAGCCGCCGCCGCCGCCGCCATGAGCGGGAGCTGCTCCTGCCCCGTCAGCGGCCGCCTCAGCCGCGCACGCAAGGCATCACGGGAAGGGGAAAAAAGGCGCCTCAGAAAGCGGGAGGAAGGAAAGACTACCTTTCCCAGGCTGCACCGCGGCACCCTTTGCCGGAAGAACCATAGAGTTGGTCCTCCAGGAGCCACTTCCGGTCTGTTCTTTCCCTCTCGTCTCTTCCCATATTTTTCATTATTATTATTATTATTATTATTGTTATTATTTATATCTCGCAGTTCTCCTTATGGAAAGCACTGTAGAAATAATGCAGTTTGACACCACTTTAACGGCAGTAGCCCCACCCTATGGGATCCTGGGATTTGTAGTTCCACAAGGTCTACTCTGCCAAAGAGTGCTGGTGCCTTCACAGAACTACAAATCCCAGGATTCTGTAGGCTCGATAAAGCGAGCCATGGCAGTCAACGTGGTCTCAAACTGGGTTATTCCTACAGTGTAGATGTACCCCTGGTTGTATTTAATGTGCTGCCTGTCTTACCATGAATCTGTTGAGGTTTATGGGAAGGACCACCGCCAGGAGAGGAGAGGTTTTCCTGTGAGGAAAACTGTGTTTTCCCTTCTTAAAAGGGCTGCCCCTTATTTTAGGGCTTTGAAAGCTTGCCCCTTATGGAAGGGATGCTGCCTTAGAAAGCTAGAGAGCTTTTCCTTTTATGTAAACTGAACAAGATGTGCCAAACAACCCTGTATTTGGGGGGGGGGATCACCCCTTCATAAAGACAGAAATGTGTGTATCATGTAATTTATGAATGTGGACAATATGTTAATGTTACGGAGAAACACATGGCTAAGTAAACTGAAATCAATACGTCCATTTGGTATTTCGGTAGAGCAAAAACGTCCTGATTGTCAATTCTGCTTTAATCTCCCTTATTGTCACTTTGAAAACCTGGCAACACCATCCCAGACTGGAGAAATGTATTTATATAGTCCATTATTTCTCTTGTCTTTTCCCAGTAGCTCCATAGTACAGCGTGAACATTTTGCCCACCCCTGCTCTGCTTGAAGGATTGTCCAGTCTGATTCTGGATTCAAGGTAAAAAGAACCTTAAAAAAGAGCAGCAGGCAGAAACCTCAAAATTGCCTGTAAATTGTCAGCAGTTCCAACAATGGTCCGCCCTGGCCTCACATCGGGAGGCATGGAGACACACTATCCACAATGCTGCAGCCTGATTTGAGAACTCACACCGAACAAGTCTTGAAGAGAAATGACAATGCAGAAAGAATCACAACCCGGAAACATCACCCAAGGAGACCTTCTGCTGTGCTTTTTGCAACCAGACTTGTTTATCTTGGATCCCTGGCTCTGCAACCACAGCTTCATGGAGGTCTGGGGGTGGGTGGGACAGGTGAAACCTGGACTCAAGCTGAAAGGATACTCAGCTGTTGGTGTGTGTTGAGGTGAAAGAAAAGTCCAAAGCTATACAATGCATATAGAAGGAACTCAAGTTTTAAAACATATCATTTAAAACAAAGTCACAATTATCCAGGCCATAGAATTTCCAATTTCTATATATGGTTGTGAAAGGTGGACAGTGAAGGAAGCTGGCAGGAGGAAAATTGACTCATTTGAAATGTGCTGCTAGAGAACAGTTCTGCAGACACCAACATGGGCTGCTAAAAAGGTAAATGAATTAGAGCCAATCAAGCCTGAACTCTCACGACAAATGAAGATGACTAAACAGGCTGTTGTACTTTGGACGTACCATAATACGACATGACTCACTCACTGGAAAAGGCAATAGTGCTTAGTAAAGTGGAAGGCAGTGGGAAAAGAGGGAGACTTCATTACAGGTGGAGAGACTCCACCAAGGAAGCCACAATGGCTGCCCTGAGTTTGCAAGACCTGAGTAGGGCTGTTGATGAAAGGGGGGGGGGCGCTCTTGGAGGTCTCTCATTCATAGCGTTTCCATAAGTCGAATTTGACTTGGCAACAAAATGTCTGTATTCCAAATTTCAGGTGGGAGTCTTGGCTGGTAGGAGTGGTGCTGCAGTTAAAGAGCCTCTAATCAGTGACCACAAGCATTCTTTGGCTTAGGAGGAGATGATGCATTGTCTGAGTCGTGCCTGACCTACTAATGGAATAAGGTAACTATTAATTACCTGCTCATCAGTCTCTCTCTCTCTCTCTCCATATAGCTGAAGCTCCTGGAAACTGAACTTGCTTGTATAAGTCCTTTAAATAGTAAGCATTTAATAGCAAAATAGTTTCTTTTTAAATGCATTTTTTTCTTTTGTTTCTTTTTCGATTCCTTTTGTTATACAAGTTGAGTCTTCTTTATCCAAAATGCTTGGGACCAGAGGTATTTTGTATTTGGGAATATTTCAGATTTTGGAATACTGTACTTGCATATCCATAAAGCGGTATCTTGGAGATGGGACCCAAGTCTAAACATGACATTCATGTATGTTTCATATACACCTTATACACATAGCCTGAAGGTAATTTCATATACAATATTTTTTAATAATTTTGTGCATGAAACAAAGTTTGTGTACATTGAACCATCAGAAAGCAGAAGTGTCACTATCTCAGCCACTCATGTGGACATTTTGGGTTTTGTTTTGTTTTGTTTTAGATTTTGAAATTCTGGATAAGGGAGACTCAACCTGTATGTGCAAGGACCCCCAAAATTCCATTCTTTTGGCGGCATAACTTTTCCATTTTTATGCCGGCAAAAGAACTCCCCGTGCTGCATTTACCTTGCCTCCTGTCTAAAGGCTTACCAGCAATGAAAGAGGTCTGTTCACTTCCTTGTTCAAAATCCCACGGATTCTCATGAGAAGATGCTCACGTGGAAAATTAAAAAAACAACACCACACAAACATTTACGCAAAACACATAACACACACTTAAAAACTTAAAAGTAACCTGGGGAGGGTCATAAAAAGTGTGTCACTTACCTGGATGCCACAGTCTCATCTGGAAATGTTCTGGCTGGACCGGCCATTGATGCTGCATTCATGTGGGATGTGTGCCCTTTTGCATTTGTGGTGTTGTTATGACGCTGCATTTAGTGCGTTTGATAAAGTCCTAAGTCAGGGTCAAAGATAGAGATGATACACACGTTTGAACCTGGATTATTTGCCATGGCTCCTTCCTATTGAGTCTTGGGATTTGTAGTTTTACAAACCTTTAGCCTGTTCTGCCAAAGAGTGTTTGTGCCTCAGAAAACAACAAATCCCAGGATTCTGTAGGATGGAGCCATGGCAGTTAAAGTGACTCGGGTCAGTGAGGATTAGGAGTGAGAGATATGGGTGTTGAAGTTAGGAATATGAGAGAGAGGTAAGTTAAGAGTTAGTGCCAGTCAAGTTCTAGATATTTTAAGTAAGTAATTGATAACTTTATGTTGAGCTTTTCTTTCATGAATTATTTTTTGCACTATGCACTTGTGTCTCTGAGGATGCCACATAAGGGATATACTGGAAAGCTTGAGTTCAGACACATGGTTTTTGTGGTGTCAAGGGTGTTGTTGTCTAGTGGGGAACTTAGGGGCATTAAGTCCCACCCAGGAACCATGAGGGCATCTAGAAGGTCCCTGCATTTGATGCCATAGCAGTGGGATAGGAGGAGGTCCTTGCAGTTGGGCGGCAGAGGTGGTGGTAAGTGAGAGCCCTCACAGTCCCCTCTCCTTTACATGCCGGTGGAGGTTTTTCCTCCAATTTATACAGAGGCTTACCAGAGAGAAAACTGAAGGGCTCCTGTAATTTTAGGGGTTGTGTAGAAGAGGTGTCTGTTGTTCATTACCTGGTTGTGTGACAAGCAACACCTGCTGACATTCTCTCTGCTCCAGAACCATTAAAGGTACAGGAGCCCTCTCCAGTTTCACTCTGGCAACCCTAATACAGCAGGAAGTTCGGTCACATTCTGTTGTGAAGAAAGAGTGGTGGAGGCCTTTAAAGAGGTAAGTATGCCGCCGAAACAAGAGGGTGTGTGTGAAATGAGGTCATTGTCCACCCAGATAAGAATTGTGCCCGCCCCCCCCCCCATGAGATTTTTCTTCAGTCCCCAAATGTCTAACATTGCAGAGAGCGAGAGACGGAGAATAATTCACACCTGGAACTTTTCCATGTGCTGTGTTCACCTTTCCTTGGTCCCTTTGCCTGCACCTTTTCTCTGGATGCCTAAACTCTATTTCCAAATACTTGGCTGAAGTTTTTAGTTAGTGCAATCCTAGCAATCGGGAGGACCGAAGGAAGATGTCACAGGAAATCGGAATTCTTATTTCAGGGGGCAGTGTCCTCATTCTTCCCTCCTCATTTATTGCTACAGCCTAAAAATACAGCTTGAAAATTTAGGAAAACATGAAGTAATAATGTTTCCAAGACTTGGTGGTGATCAATTTGGTGTGGCAACCCCCACACCCACTTTGGCTTTCCATTACCCTGCAGGTGCCAGTACAGGCCCTAACCCATGGCATTACCCAGCCTTGTTCTAAAGTGTAGTACAAATGCTGAACATATTTGCCACTGTGATAGCTATGTACAGGTCACCACCTCCCGTATCCACAGAACCAATATCCACAGCTGAAAAAAGACATATACCATAGAGTCATGCTGGGAAATGCCTAGAGGGACCGCCTATCTAGGAATTACTGGGTCCTCCAATGCAACTCTATGGTATGTTTGTACAGGAAGTCCTTCATTTTAATAAGGTTCAGTATTTTCTGCTGTTTCATTTACAAATGGTAAGTCTAGGGATGTATCCCCCATGCATGTGGGGCAGGGGGAGGCGGGTGACCTGTACTTCAGATATTTCAGGTGTTCCCCACATTCTCAGGTTATCATCCTTTCCCGACCTTTACCCAGCTTCAAAAGTTCCACAACATTCACCTCACACACACAAAAAATGTATGACATTACATGACATACCACCCCTTTTTATTTGTTTGCTGATTCCCTCACTCCCACATCCTTGTTGCAAAAGAGCATGGCTTCTTTGAAAAATAATTCCACTTAGCAGCCACAGCGAAGGGACCGTAAGATGAGTCTGGGGGTGAAAGGCTTCCGTGAGGCAAAGAGGAAAAGAACAGGTCCAGCTATGCACATGGGTGAGGACACAGGGGACAGTATCCACCAAGAGTTCTGTATGGCACTGTATAAACATGTAATGAGACACTTTTGTATTTGCACCCAGAACTATGGCTGGGGATGCAACCGCTCCAGGCATCCACATTGTGTTGCATTGTGATAGGAGCAGACCATGGAGTGCCCAGGCAAACCAGCCAGGCTTTTCCCATCATGTACTTCAAAGTAAAATAAAATAAAATTCAAGCAAATGTGTGCAAGCGCTCCAGCTTTGACTGTGATGGGCCTGTCTGTAAAAGTTGGTTGCTGTTTGTTCTGAAAGGGCCTCAGGGCTCCATGGCTGACTTATGCTTGGAGAAACCAGGGCCTCTGACCGCACGTCTTGGTCAGGGATGCCAGATGGCTCTTTATAAGGGGTTCCAGCCCCTAAGAGCTCTCCTATAGTGCAATGTCTTTTTTATTTTTGGACAGCATCAAAGATAGAGGCAGGCAATCAGAAGAGGAACCTGAAGCCTTTGGTGGTTGTACAGAAGGTCCAAAGTCCCAGACAAAATGAGAAGGACCCCTGGATCTCTCTGGTTTCCTGGGCACACTGCCAAGGAGCTCAAGACAGCCACCAGCATGAGGAAGCAGGATGTTCAAAGAAGCCCCCAAGGTGCACCAGGATGCAGCCTCGAGGACATCAGGGTCCTCCTTGTTCCTCTTGGTTGAACAGAAGCCAACAGTGGTGGCTCTGCATTGCTTTAAACGCTGGCCTCTTGGTTCTGGTATTCGTTGCTTCTCTCTTCTTCTGTGATGTTGGAGAAACCCAGTCTGGAGAGGCCTTCCTCACTGGGACCATCCCCTTGCTGGGCATCGTTGCTGAGCTCTGCTGAAAGGCAAGGGTGCACCAGATGGTCCCAATACAAGCTTAGAGTTGACTGATCCTGGTTCTCCATATACTTCTGCTCATACATCTCACGTGCACTAATCACCGCTGTCTGGACTTCGAATGTTTTCTCAAACCTGGTGTAATCTACACGGAAGGCGCCTTTTTCCAGGGTCATGCAGGGCTCAAAACGATGACCCCAAAGGATCTCATCCTCCACGTACGATGTCCGGGCTTGACACGTCATTCCTGCAAAGAAGAGAATGTCAGGAGGCCACAGAAAAAGCATCCGATGCTAAATAAGCTTAAATTCACCTAGAGCAGTGGTTCTTAACCTGTGGTCTGGGGACCCCCCCAGGGGACCACAGTGTTCTCACAGGGGGTCCGCAAAGGCTTGAAGGCTGCTCAGTCCACTTCCTGCCTGCAGTAGAGTGGCCACGTGACAGGAGCCAAGGCAAAGGCTGGCTGGCTGGCTAGCTTGGCCCGTGCATTGCCATTCAGTCTGCTCTAGCCACAAACTTACAGGAAGGAGCAGAAGAAAAATCTTCCCTCCTCCTCCAATGCCTCTGAGAGAAGGTTTAATGGATGGTGTGTTGTTGTTTAAAAACTTGAGTTAAATCTTGGGGGTCCACAGCAACAAAAGATATTTAAAAGGGGTCCCCGGTAAAGAAAAGGTTAAGAGCCACTGATCTAGGGTACTTTAAAAAAAAAAACATGAGTAAGGAATTCTGGAGAGGAGAGCTCACACAATTCTTTGTTATCTAGCTCAAGCCGTTTGTATTTTGCTTTCTTTCTGCAACCAGGGACGTTGCTCACCAAAACTGACAATGTAAATCCCACTGGCACAATGATATGTCCCAAATGAGAGAAATGTGAGCTGTGCTCTCCTGCTATGTATTGATAATACTCTTTCACAGAGATGAAAGAGTTTCCAGAATCCCTCTGCTAGCATAGCGGTTTGCCATGCTGCCTGGGAATCCTAGGAGCTAGAGTCCAAAAAAGTAACTGTTCCAAGCTCTGCTCTGCTCTTTCATGGGAACCAAGGAAAGATGCCTTACAGAAGATCAGGTTAATGGTCCATGTAGCCTAGGAGGTCTCCATTCTAGCAATGGCTTTCCAAAATCTCAAGCAGAGTTAGAGCTTTCTCATCTTTTTTTAAAATTTTTATTTATTTAAGTATTTATACTCCGCTCTTCAGCCACAAGGCTATCAGAGCGGCTTACAAATTGTTTTAAGCAATAGCTATTTACACATCTACACTGCATTAAGCAGCTTCCAATGTGTGTTAGCTAATTGCCCTCCACAAGCTGGGTACTCATTTTACCGACCTACGAAAGGATGGAAGGCTGAGTGAACATTGGAGCCTGCTGGAATCAAACTTGCAACATGGTGGCTTGCAGTACTGGCATTTAACCACTGCGCTACCAGTCTACCTGCTACCTTGTCCATTTAGCTTGAAATGCCAGGCATTTAACCTCTGGCCTTCTGTGGGCAAACCAGAGGAATGTCACCCATCACATCTCATTTCATTTCCACCTCTGATTCTTTTTTAAACAGAAGCTAGCATGAGTTTATAAGTTCTCATCTCAGGATAAAGCCAATGTTGTGAGCTAGCTTCTAGTCTCAACTTCATAGACACAGAACTGCAAGCAAAGTCCTTTTGTACTCACTCTGGGGAGAATCTCGGGGAAAGAAAAATGCAAGCTCACCTTCTCCCTGCCCCAGTTTTAGTCACAGTTTGGACTGTGCCTTTCTCCGTGAGTCCCCAAAAGGCCTATCACAACAGTAAAGTATTTGTTACAGCAATGAGCCTTCAAGCTGACTCTGATTTATAGCAGAGAGTTTGGGGAATAATGTGAGGTGTGCATTGGCTGCAGTCTTCAGGTGGAGCTGACTTCTGACAAATTGCCTGGAGTGTGAGGTAGCCAGTGACTCACTGAGATTGTTGGGGGGAACATGGGTGTGGGTGGCACAGAAATGAAAAGCTTATCTATCCTGGACTGGAGCATCTTCCTGTGCAATACCTGAGACTCCTTACAATTAGACTGCACAATTCATGGAGTACCAAAGATGGAGCATGGGGCGGGGAGACCTTGCACTCTACGCCAGAGCTAACCTGTAGCACTCTGTTTCTACTGGTCCAGTGACCACCATTTTGAGTAGCACTGCTTTAAGCCATTTAGATCTCTTGCAAATTATTGCTCTAGAATCCACTGAACTGCTTAAATAATACAAAATTCACAGGACTGTGCCTGAATCCCAGTTCTTCTTTAAATGCCTTTTTAAAAAGGTGTTTGGATTAACGTTCCAGCACCAAGGAAGATATCTGGGGTCTCAGGTGCTTTGCTGTGAAATTAGCTTCATTGATCAGTTACACTGCCCAGATTGTGCCACTGTTCTGAGTGAGACAAAATCCTTATACTCCCTAGGAAGTGTGTGTGTGTGTGCGTGTGTGCATGCCCATATCCATGGGGGATACATTCCCAGACTTACCGCCATCAAATACCATAGAATCACACTGGAGGACCTAGAAAATGCCTCTCTAGGTATCTGGCATGACTTCTAGTGGAAGTTGCCCATATAGTTGCACTGGAGGACCTCCGAATGCCTAGAGAGATCACTTCTACCATGACTCTCTTGTCTCCAGATGCCTAGAGAGATCTTCCTTCCCCCAACCATGAGTCTGTGAAACCGCAGGTACCAATTCCACATAAACGGGGAGTGGGAATTGTATTGTGAATGCACAAGGAACAGTATAGTGTCCAAAGAAAACCACAAAGCATTCAAAACAAGAGGGTTTGGTCTGATAACACATTGTGGTCCCCAGTTTAAAATAATCTTTAAAGGTTGTTTTTTTTTTTAAATCAAAATTGATAGCAGAAGGAGTGGCAGATGAAACTGTTCATTTGTTTAGTTAATTATTTATATCCGTGCTTGCTTTTTAAAAAGCAAATATGGACAAATCAAGGCTGCTAAAACAGAAGTGGGAATTAGTGTACATCCTCCAAGTGTTGCTGAACTCCCAGCAATCCTCCCCTTTGTCTATGCTGGCTAGTCCAGCTGCAGCTTGCAGTCCAACAACATCTGGAAGGCTGAACAATTGAAAAACAATGTTCGGGATCCACCACTACAAACAGCTTCCTAAACAGCATGTCCTGTCTCCATAACCAATCTTGTCTTACCTTACTGCTCACAAGCCTAACTGCTTCCATTACCTTTTGCCTGATCAGATAGTTATTGGTAATACATTGCAAGCCATCCTTAACAATGCAAAGCCAGCGTAGTTTAATGGTTGGAGTGTTGGACTAGGACTCTGAGAGACCTGGGTTCAGCTTCCCTCTGCCTAGCCGTGGAAACCCACTGGGTGACCTGGGACAAATCACACTCTCTCAGCCAAAGAGGAAGGCAATGACAAACCTTCTCTGACCAAGAAAACCCAAGAATAGAGTCTCCATAAGTCATAGTTGACTTGAAGGCACCGCACAGCAACAACAATGAGAAGCTGTCCTGGAGTTTTTGTTTGAAGGAAGGAAGAGACAGACAGTCTACATATTTCAAACACATTAAATGCAGAGAAGAGTCATCAAATGGTAAGTCACAAGAAATATATGCACAGACACATAACTTTTGGCTTTAAAAAACCTTATATGCTCTCCTGGGTATAAAAGAAAATGTCTAGTAGTGGTAGCAACCAGATTTGAACCCCAGAGTAAAACCCACAAGCGTCTTTGTGCCAGAAAAGAAAAGCACCTTGGGGTGGTTTGGAGGGGGACAAGTTGGTAGGGTCACCCAAGTGAGTCTCCAGAGCTTGACCAAACCTTCCCTGGCGATCTGCTCTACTTTTCACCCACCTGTGGCTTCCACAATGCCTTCAAGGATGATGATGATTTCAAACTGCTCCCTCTTCAGGGCTTCTGCAGACATCTCCCAGAAAGGGCTTTGCTCGTTAATGACATGGCAGATGATCTGTGGCTCTACCAGGAAGAGGCGGTCCTCACCCGTGTCGTAGCCCAGGTTCAGTTCCGACTGCTCCAGAGGGATGAACTCCCCTTCCTTTGTTTGCCGGGACTTAATCAACTTGGCTCTAATTTTTGCATCCACCATGTGGCTGTCCCGGAGGTCTCCAATACGGAACATGAGGCAGAGCTGGTCGTCCCGATGGGAGATCACACACTTCTTGCTAAATATTAAGGTCTGGGCACGCTTCTTGGGTCTGGAGATCTTAACAAACATGCACCCCACCATGAGGGCATCAATCATAGAGCCAATGATAGACTGGGCCATGAGCAAAATGACCCCTTCTGTGCAGTTGGCCGTTACAATCCGAGACCCGTAGCCAATAGTCCTTTGGCTTTCTACGGAAAAGAGTAAAGCAGAGATAAAATTATCAAGGTTCTGAATGCATGGTTTCCAGTCAGGGTCACCTATATGGTTGACGTCATCTCGTATCCAGGAATCAAAGTAATATATGATGCCAAAGACCACCCAGGTGATGATGTAGCACATGCTGAAGACAAAAAGGAACCATCGGTACTTGAGATCCACAATGGTGGTGAAGATGTCTGACAAGAACCTCTTCTTCTCCTGGATGTTGCCCAAGTTCACCTGGCACTTGCCAACTTTGGTCACGTAGCGTTGCCGCTGTTGTTTGTTACCCCCACCGAACTGCCGGTCATCCTCCATGAGTTTGCAGCGCTTGTTCTGTCCTTTATCCGAGCTGGGCACCGAGATGATGCTGCGGGTTGGGGTTTTGTTCCGCCCAGAGCTAATGATGTTGGGGGTGCTGAAAGTGTGTTGGGGATAAAGCCGGGCATTTAATTCCCGCAGCAGCGAAGGTGGTGGTGGATCCGTCCTGGAGGACCGGTGGTATCTGGGCAGCTCCTCTGTGTTGATGGAGACGCTGGGCCGATGTTTGGTAGGCAGCACTGTGCCATAGCTTGCCTCCACTGTGCTGAGTCTCCTCTGGAGAAGGACGGATCTGTCATTGGGGATGTTTGAGCTGCAGGACATGGAGACATAGTTGCATTGAGGGGCACTTCTCTTTGTGGTTGTGGTGGTTTCCGTTTGCGGCTGGGTATCACCAAAAGGATCCATGGTAACAGCTACCATTTCAGGCTGCAAAAGAAAAAAACATATTAGTCCTTATGAAATCTACTCCTCTCTCTCCAGACTACTTAGTCATCACTTTAAAAAACTGGAGTATGGAACCTCTCTATCACCTATCTTTATAGCTAAAGGATGGGTACCCTAGATAATTGGCAAGGTTGAATCATTCAAACACCCTGAAATTCCTTCAACGTGTAGACTGGATATTGCAAACTAGTCATCTAAGGACCCGACCTGGTTACTGGAGCAACTTGATCTATCTCCCAGTTTCCCCATTAAATTTTAATCAGCATCACGTAAACATAGTATAAGGAAAAGAAGCAATGAGCCAATTCATCATTATTGAACTAGTTAGGTTATTCCAAGACAGAATGACTGTTTGCAGTTATTTAATGGCCAGTCTGCTCCTCAAGGAGACCTTTTAGGGGGTTGCTTTTACTCCTCACCATCACTCTAGCTAGTGAGCTTGATCTTGAAAATACCAGCTAGCCATCCCTGATGTAAACAGGGGTTATAATTTTTGGGATTATAACTCTGAGATATGTCTATTCATAGTCACTTAACACAAATGGGATGAGAGCTGTCAGTATGAGTAGAAGACCTATAGGTTAGGAGTGGGCAACTGTGGGCCCTCCAGAGGTTTCTGGACCGCAGCATCCATAATCCCTTGCCATTTTGGCTTATGCTGGTTAGGGCCTTTGGAGACATATTCCAAGGGCATCATCACAGCATGCTGTTATACTGTCATAGTGATGCATTGGTCCCACTATTGCTTCAGCCTTACTGCACAATATCATTCCTTTTCAGGCATTGTTGCATTGCACGGTCATTGAAAATGTGTTCCCCTACACACACTGGAAACAATCCATTAATGACCCCCTTCCCCAAAAAAATTCAGTATCCCCTTCAGGTGTGGATGTCTCATAGCGCTTTCTTCCATGAGTGATCCATTAGTGGCTGCAGTGAGGATGTGGACAGGTTATCCCTCCTCAAGGATTCCAAAGGAAATCTTGATCAGAGAAGCCCAGTGCCGCTTCCGGTGCTTGGATAGGGAAGATGACTTTTCTGGTATGTTTAAACCCCTCTTAAACCCCTTTTCTCCATTTTTTTGTTTGCTATTATACCGCCATAACATTATAGCATTATACTGTTATAACTGATTCCACTGCAAAACCGTGGAATATTGCTATAGCACTATAAGGATCATAAAACTGGTACAGTAAAAAAAAATGTGGCAGTCTCTTTTCTCTCTGTAGGACAAAGAAATACAAATAGTGAGAGATGGTGTGTCCACTGTCTTTTCCTATGTCAGCTCTCCGATAAAAGATCTCAGCAATCATGGAAGGCTTTGTAAAGACATCTTACTGTTGTACTGTTATGACATTGTAGTATCATAGTGTTATTGCGCTATTATGGGTTATGCGCTATAATTAGACAACCCAATCATGAAGTGATGGGTGGGGTGCAGGAGTCTGTAGTGATGCCATCAGTGTGGACAAGAAACCACGCAAATGATGCTGTTAAAGCACAAATGTGTTAAGGGTGCAATAGAGAGCATCAACAATCAGCTGCCCTCAAGAATGGCTAGAGTGGATTTCAAACAGAATAACACAGCATAAAGGAGCAGTGTGATAAGGCCCCAAGAATAAATTAATCAATCAATCTGGAGGGTCACAAATTGCCCATCCCTGCACATGCTTCCCATTTGTAGCCAGCCACAATCACACATGGCATAGTTATACCCTGCTTGGATCACTGTAACACATTCTACTTGGGGCTTCCCGTAAAGACAGTTCAGGAACTTCAGCTGGTGCAAAGAGTGGTAGCCAGATTGTTAACTGGGTTTGGCTACAGGGAACACACAACTTCTGTGTTGCAACAGCTCTACTGGCTACTAGTATGCTTCCAGACACAATTCAAAGTGCTGTTTATGACCTATAAAATCCCATGCAGCTCATGTGTAGGCTATCTGAAGGACTGTATCTCCCCATATGAACTTGCTTGTGTTTTGAGGTCTTCTTGGGAGGCTCGTCACTCTGTCCCATCACCCTCATTGTTATACCTGATGGGAGCACAGGAGAGGGCCTTCTTGGTGGCTGCTCCAAAGTGCCAAAAATTCCCTCCCTAGATAGTATAGACTGGTGCCTTCCTTGTTTTCCTTCTTTAGGTAAGATAAGACTTTTCTAATTTTCAAGCCTTTTAGGAATGAGCGCTTGGGGAAAGGACATTTCGTAATGTGGTATATTGTCTATATTCCTTATTTTTCTGTCTCAAACGGTCATGCTTTTAATTCCATTGATAGTTTAATTATATTTTTTGTATAATGTGAAGGTTTTTTGTTAAACTGTTTTAACTCTTATAAGCTGCCTTGAGTGCCAGGGCTGGGGTGGAAGGTAGCTATCATCATCATCATCATCATCATGACCTGGATTTTCATTTGTGGCACATCAAACATAGAGTACAGTTAGTGAAAACAATATGTAGTGGCGTATATGATGTTTGATTTTATTTGATAGAAACATATATAATTGTCAGAGGAATGAAGAAGTATGGGGAAATGGTTGATTATGTGAATGGGACAGAGGGAAATGAGTAATTGAAGGATACAATTAAAATGACTTTCCACATGAGAGGTAATGGATATTAAAATAAATAGTTGAGCTGTTCCCAAGGAGGAAGGGTAGGAGGGAGGGTTTAAGAATGGGAGAAATGGAGATAAGTATGGAAAATTTTGATCTGTGGGATATTATGTGAATGATGAGCTATTGACCTCTATATGTGATTCTTCCCCCGCCCCCTGCCTTTGGAAAAAATAAGTTAAATAAAAAGTTTGTTTCTCTCTTTAACAAACAAGCTCCGTAAGTGAAGTCGAAGGCTTTCACGGCCAGCATCCATAGATTTTCCTTGTTGTTTTTTTTTCTGGGCTGTGAGGCTGTGTTCTGGAATAGTTTCTTTCTGATGTTTCGCCTGCATCTGTGGCTGCCATCCTTAGAGAAATGCCAGCCACAGATGTAGGCGAAACGTCAGAAAGAAACTATTCCAGAACACGGTCTCACAGCCCGGAAGGAAACCCAAGGAAAATCTATAAGCACTGTAAGGCTCTTACCTTCTGGGGGAAGGTCCCATATCTGCTTGTTTCTGTGGGAGGCCGAGGCAGGTATGCCAACATGTGCTTGGCGGTGGGCGTCTTCGCCGGGGGGATGGAGTTTCGGCGGATCCGGGACTCTTCATACCTTAGCCTCCAGTCGCCGGTGTTGTTGCGGACGCAGAGCCCCTTGTCTGGCCGCAGCTCCATGTTGCTGCTTGCCACGGGCAAGACCATGCTGCTAGCTCCAGGATGAGAAGGGAAAGGGCTAACTCTGTGTTTTGTGCTTCTTCCGGTGAGGGATCCTTCCAGAGAAAAGAAGACAAGAGAGGAGAGGAGTTATTTTGCCAGCAAACTACAGGGATGCCAGGGGAAAGTCATTTGGATGTGTGAGACATCATTATTGTTATCATCACGAGCACCATCATCATTGTCAATATTTATACCAGGGGTATGCAAAGCACAGCCTGTGAACTGCATGCAGCCCTAAGTGAGGGTCCAGAAGCCCCCTGACTGAAAAAATAAATTAAAAAATGGGGGGAGGGAAATTAGACTGATTTTCAGACTTGTTTTGCACAAAACCCACACAATATGTGTCCAAACCTCTGCAGTTTGGTTCCTCTGATCCTCCCAATCCCCCCCCAAAAAAACCTCCCCAAAACAGAAAATAATTTTTAAAAATAACCAAAATGGTAACCAGAAGTGAGTGTCACTTTAGGTGTACCGAAACACACTGGTGTGGCCCGCTGAATGGGCGTGTTGGGGGGGGAAATGGCCCTACCTTCTGTGCATTCTCCCACCTCCAGCTTTATACTGAGGCAGCTTACAAATTAAAATGCAATGTAGTTAAAATATGCAGAAGCTCAACCAGAAAATGGAATTAAACTACTGACAGTGTTAACAAAATTAAAACATACAGTTAAACATGATTTTGAAAGCAGTTTGAAAAGCTACTGTTAAAACAACAAAAACAGTACAGCCCTTTAGTTAAAGACCTTCTGTTCTGAAAAAGCCTGTTGGAATAAGGAGAAGGCCATTCTAGCCTTTCTAGAAGGGGAGTTCTAGAGCCTAGGGGCAGCCACTGATGAGACCCCAGCTAGGGTTCAAATCCCTTTCCAGTAAATAGAGAAGCTGCCCCGGTAACTTGGAATGATTCCTGGTTCAGGAGGGTAATTGCCCTGCACATGTGTGTTTATTTAAACATTGCTCAAATCAAACATGACATAGAATACCACCCAGATAAGGCACAGAAATACTGAAGATACAAGAATTTTTGTGCTGCGGACACAAAACCAAGCTGTTAGACCTTAAAACACACCCACCTACCAAATTTACGGCCTGTTGATTCATTTGGCAAGGCTTTTTAATGAGATTGGTATTAGGTTCAGGACAAACAAGACTAATGATCATGTATCGCTCCCAAATTAAATGAGTTTAGGGGCCAATTCATACCGTATCATTATAGTAATATAATTCCACTTTAACTGCCTTGGCTCCATACTGCAGAATCCTGGCATTTGTAGGTACTAGAAGGGCCTTTAGAATTCTCAACCACAAAATTCTGGTACTTCACCAAACTACAAATCCCAGGATTCCATAGGATGTTCAATGGCAGTTGAAGTGGGATCATAGTGCTATACGTGTGTAGTGTGAAAAAGCTCTAAGACTTTCCAAAAGAAACTTCTGATGGAGTTCAGTTTTACGCCCCTCATTGCCCTGTCACAAAAAAATCATGGGATATCCTGATGCATACTTCAAAGGAAAATGAATAACCTGGCACTGAGATGGTATGGAATACACAGGTTGAATCTCCCTTATCCAAAATGTTTGGGACCAGAGGTTATCTGGATTTTGGAATATTTCAGATTTTTGGAATACAGGTTGACCCCTTTATCCGTGGGGGATACATCCTAAGACACACACACCCGTGGATACCTGAAACTGTGGATCATAGGGAAACCTTATTGTTTTCAATGAGACGGATGATGGAAGTTGACCATAGAATCTCATTGGAGGACCTAGAAATGCCTAGAGAGAACATATTTGTTTGGACATGGATAAGTGAGGCCATGGATATTGAACCTTTGGATACAGGGTCAAGCTGTACTTGCATATACTTAATGAGATATTTGGAAATGGAACCCAAGTCTAAACATGAAGTTCATTTATGTTTTATCTACACCTTATACACATAGCCTGAATATAATTTTATACACAATATTGTACATTGAACCATCAGAAGGCAAAGGTGTCACTATCTCAGCCACTTATGTGGACAGTCTTGGATTTTGGGATATTTCAGATTTGGAGACTTCAGGTAAGGGAGACTCAACCTGTACCTCCCTGATTCTGATAGCTCACAGCCAGGTTAGTGGGATAGTAAGATTTCATTTCCAGATATCTCCAGGAATGCATTGTACCTTTTGAGGCTCTTTCTGCTCAGAAGATCTGCAGGTAGACTCTCAAGTGAACCTTACACCTTAGCAATTCCAAAACCCTCTGGTTCTCCTGAGTATTATGTAAAAGAGCAGAGAGGAGATTCCCGATTGTAGACTCAGTAATGAGCTTAGGAGAGTCAAACTGGTTTCCTAGGTGAGGAAGGAAGTTCTCTGAAGAGAAACCGTGCGAGAAATATGCAGGCTTTCCAATTTTACCCTCCTTTGCCCAGAATATACCTGATTTAGGCTGAGGACCTCTTAAGCACCAGATCCAATTAAAGGTCTGGTAAAGGTCATCATGAAAGGTTAGTTGAACTGCTCTGTTCATGGGCTGGTGCCAGATGCCTTGGCCTGCAGGGCAACAGCAGGGGATGTGAAAGAGAAGACCTCCAAAGCACACTATTGTGTAAAATAATGCCCAATAGGATATGCATTTTCTGGCACAGAATACTTTGGTTAGACTTTGAATGGGGGTCAATTTACTTGACTTGCGGTTTTGTTGTTTGCTTGTAAATCCAAAAATGCCTGGATTTTTTTTAAAAAAATCTGATTACAGAAAAGGGACGGATTAGCAAGGAGAGCAGAAAGGAAAGTGATTGGGAAGTACACAGGAAAGGAACATGAGTTTGGCGTGTACGCTCTTGTTACGTGCCTTCAGGTGAATTCCGAGTACTAATGGTGACCCTCTCCTTGGGCTTTCTTGGCAAGATTTATTCAGAGGAGGTCCTCTTAGGATGAGAGAGTATAATTTGCCCAAGGTCACCCAGTGGGTTTCCGTGGCTGAGATGGGATTTGAACCGGGGCCCCTTGGAGTCCTAGTCCAACATTCACAACAGAATACCACGCCGGCTCTCTGAATTATGGACCTTCTGTTAACTCCAACAACCCTGTCCTAAGGTTTTCTTGGCAAGTGGAGGTTTGCCATCATCTTCCTCTTAGACTAAAAGAGTATGACTTGCCCAGGGTCACCTGGTGGGTGTCTGTAGCTGCAAACCCTGGTCTCCAGGAGTCCTAATCCAACAGTCAAGCCATTGAACCCCGATAGCTCCAATACATTGGTAGAGGTTGACCATATTGGTTAGTGTTCACCCAGAAATGGAGAACTGGTGAAATTCCAACAACAGGTGAATGGATTATCAAGATTTTACATATGTATGAGATAGACAAACTTACTTATTAGCTAAAAGAAGGGACACTAACAAAACATCAGGAGAGTTGGAAAGAGGTGATAAAATACATGGAAAAGGAATAGGGTCCAAACATAATAATTAATCAATTAAGATAAATATGCATAAAATGGAATTGGATAACGATTTTAACAAAAGGAAGCGTAGAAAATGTGAAATCTTAAAATATAAATATAAATATATTTCATTTATCTGTAGTAAAATCAAACTATAAATAGTGGAGTAGCTAGACAAACATTAATCATCAGGAATGGCAGGGTGGGGAGTTTATGAATCTATGATGTGTTACAGTTTTTCTTCTTTCGTTCAGACTACATAGAAGTTTCATTAAATACTGAGAAATGTATACACAATTTAATAGTTAAAGTATAAGAAACGAAATTTAAGTGTTGTATACTTTATAAGAATGCATATTTATTTTGTACAAGTTTCTTATGGAGTAACAATATGTTTCCTTATGGATGGAAAATGTTTTACTTTTTCTAATAAAAACTTTCATAAAAAGGCTCCTTTTCCCATGCCTTGGAAATTCTAGCCTGAAGCATTTGGGGGAAAGGGACCAAGGTCATATTTTTGTGTATGTTTGTGTATGTGCCTTCAAGTAACCTATTGACTTATGGTGATCCTATGAATTCCAAAGAGTTTCCTTAAGCAAGGAGTACTCAGAGGAGGTGTTGCTAGTTTCTTCCTCTGTCCAGAGCCAAATTCCAAGATCTTACGTCAATGATGGTATGGAATCTGTCTTCAAAGCTAGGAATCTACCACTCAAATTGGGAACACGCAACACCCTGCTCAGATCTCCCAGTTCTCAGCTGCCAGCATCGCATCCAAAAAGTGCTGCCATTTCTAGTCTGGATATAGCTGCATGACAGACCTATGTTTTTGTTGTTGCTGTTGTTAATTTTATTTATACCCTGCCTTTCCCCCAAAACCAAGACTCAAGGAGACTTGCAAATTAAAACATAATATGGAAGCTAAGCAGGCCCATGCCTGGTTAGTAATTGGATGGGAGACCACCAGGAAATACCAGCTGCTGTACACCATGTTTCAGAGGAAGGCAATGGAAATCCACTTCTGAGGATTCCTTGCCTAAGAAAACCCTGTGAAATGCCTGGAGTCACCATAAACTAACAGGTGACTTGAATGCATGTACACAGGCATACAGCGGACCCTCCAGATCCATGGACTCTGGATCTACAGATTCGACCAACAATGGATCGTCATGCCCCATACTTAAAATGACAGTGACGTGCAAGCGGACATTCTGAAGGGATGATCCGTGGGTTTTGGCATCCACGGGGCGGTTCCAGAACTGAACCCCCATCCTTGGATCCGGAGGGCCTCTTCTAGTTTAAAGCATAGGGAAGATCAACATTAAAATGGAAGCAAACCACCACCGACATGTAAAAACAATTTCAAACATGCAATTAAAGATGATAAAAAGCAGATTAAGATACAGCACAGTTAGAAAGAGTACAGCATTCTCTTAAAAGCTCTTTCTTTAAAAGCCTTTCATTCTTAAAAGCCTGTTATACACCACATTTAACCTGTTACTTTTTACCCCCTGAACAATATTTGAAGTGGCTGGCAAGAATTCTGTGTTTTAGAACAGATTCCTGACACACACACACACACACACACACACACAAATGTGCGCACGCACCCCAGAAGTAATCTCAAGGAGTAATCCCCCAGCTGGGCTTCTCCGGAGAAAAGGGAATGGATATCCAAGTCACACAGCTAGTCTGTCCACAGCCCACCCACTGGGCAACCATTCTGCTCCCAGCAGGAACCAGTCGGGGCAAAAGAGGTTGACACAGCTAAGATGTCTAATGTCTGGGGAGAGAATTTGCCTCTCCTTGAACTGTTCCTTTGCTGTGGTTCAGCCCCCCTTGTGTGTCCTGCCAAAATAGCATATGTGCAAGTTGTGTAAGTACGTATGTGCAATCAAGGCTGGGTTTGTCCTTCTCAGTGAGGGATCTCCCATCTCGTTCACCTGTGTCAAAATAATGGGTTTACGCCCGAGTCCGGTCGTGCAACCATGTTTGGTTGGGGTGTGGGGGTGACAGTGTAATCTCAGATGGCTAAGCCAATTACGTGACATAATAGCATCGCCAAGGCAGCAGGCATCTTGCGTCTCTTCCTTCTAGGTTTAAAGCAGTCCTCTGGGCTGGTGCCAGGGGGGAGTAGGAGGTGGAGGAGGGTGGATGGGTGACGCCTGAGAACCTTCTGCCCTGCCAGGCACGTCTTGACCCCAGCATTTTGCAGCACTTAGTCACGGAACGGGTTTAATCTGCCATTCATGTGAACAATGAATGCACACGTTCACATATTTGCACAATTTCCTCAGCACACTGGCATTTAAACAGGGAGGGAAATGTTATACTGAGAATATGCTTGGGAGAAGTCGTTTCTTGCATTCTGCAAACTGCCAGTTAGACTAGAATATAGGGAGCTACATGGAAGAATAATCCAATGTGGCATATGGCAGCTCCTGCAAAAGGTGGTGGATTCTCCTTCATTGAAGATTTTAAAGCCAAGGTTGGAGGAGAGCGCTAGCTGTGGGTTCCAGCACGGGCAGATGGGTGGACCAGGTGGCCCTTGGCGGCACCTTCCAACTATATGGTTCTGGGGTCCATGTGAACTCTGTAGACCAAACTACTGGCCTACAACCTTTCATCTTCCTGATGTTCTTGGACTTCAACTTCCAGAAGATTCAGCCAGCATGGCCAATGGTCAGGGATTCTAGCAGTTGAAGTCCAAAACGTCTGGAGAATGGAAGGCTGAGAACCACCGGGATAGACAAAGCATGAACGAAACAACACAGCATGTGTGGTAGGATGCAATTCATGGTGTACCACCATCAGACCACATTTAGAAGGTTGGTGTGTCAGGTGTTTGAAGTGGCTGAGATGCCACCACATTTCTTTTCAGGTGGACTTAAAGTCATGAATTTCACTTCTTTTCAATGACAAGCTAAAGCAATGCAAGATGGTACACAGGACAAGTTTATATGTGGGTCTGAGCTTGTCTGTGAGGCTTGGAAAAAGACAGTGTCTTCTTTTTACAATAACCTAAGACCCAAGAGGAGAAGAACTCCCATCGGAAGAGGCCTTGGTGGAGGAAGAAGTCATGTTTATCCAAAATTTTTGCCTTCTGCAGTACAACCTGCTACTTCTCTCAGTTCCACAAACATCTGGCCTGGACAATGTGAGAAATCGGACCAGATCGGTACTGAATTACAATACTGCAGGCTCACTTTCAGGCTGGTGTCCTCTGAGTGTTAGACTCGAAACTCCAATCAACCCATGGCCACGCTGACTGGCGGATGTTGGGTTTGTCCCAACATAGGGTGACCCCCAGCACGTGGGGAGGGGAGAGACTGCAGTGTACAAATGGAACTTCAACTAGTTAGTATTTTGATAACATTAATGGCAGAAGATGAGGAAACACTGGGGACCATTAAGATTATCAGCTCAGCAATAAGGAATTCCATTTTATTAAGAACAACATCCAGTTCAATGCGCACAACTTTGGTTGCATGCTCCATCATCACCAGTTGCTAAGCTGGAAGGCTATGTAAAACCATGACTAGAAATGGGAAAGCCTCACCATTTTGACAACACAACTAGTTGTGCTGTTGACCTTAAGCAGCAAGAATGGAAACTTTTGACACCATGTTAGGAACATGGTGCATTTCATTGTAATGACTGACAAGTAACTAATTACTTTAAAGTGTGACTGTACCATTTATGAATCTGGCCTCAATGAGGAATTGCTCCATAAAGCAAATAGCAGCAGAAGAAGAGAGGGTGAAATTACCTCTAAAATCTTAATAATTATTAGCTGTCCATTTGATCCTGTTTGCATTAAAAAAAAACCTGCACATTAGGCTTGATATTTAGTTTGGCTCCCAATCTTCATAAGAAAGCACGTTGCTCTTCAGTGGCATTACAGGAACTGGATGGTCCAAAAAAAAAATTAAAAAATCCTTGGGTAACCTTTGGCAAGCCCTACCCTTTCCTCTCAGCCTAGTTACCCAAAGCATTACTGGGAACATAAAATGGAACAAATCCACTAGTGTGTGGCATTTATAGGGGCACTGAATTGTAGATTTTAAAACATTTATATAAAAATGGTAGGAATGTAAGGAATCTGCACAAATTTTCTTGTTCAAGAAAATTGTACCAACTGCTGTTTCTCCCCCCGCCCCTTTGCCTTGTTTTTGGAGCATTTTGGGACATTACTTGAAAACGTTGCATATGCAAAATGTTGTTTTTTGTCCATTTTTGTGCAGAAAAATGCATGGTTCACACAGTACATTTTTGCACATTGCTTTTTATGCAGAAAAAAATAAGTTTTTTTGCACAAACCAGCTTTTTGCAAAAAAGAAGTACACAAAATGCAAACAGTAATTGAAAAAATGTGTTAAAGCTATTGTAATCTCATCCAGCAGGGATAAGCATTCTAAATTCTTCTTTCCAGTGTCCAAAAACAAAATAAAGGAAGATCTACATAGAATCATAGAATCATAGAATCACTGAGTTGGAAGAGACCACAAGGGCCATCCAGTCCAACCCCTGCCATTCAGAAAAACACAATCAAATCATCGATTTTCCTTGATTTTTTTCTAGGCTGTGAGGCCATGTTCTGGAATAGTTTCTCTTTAATTAATGATAACAGCCTTTAAGACTGAAGGGCTAAGGAGAGGAAACCATGAACACCCATCAATAGTTGTCCCTTCTTTTTAAATTTTAACAAATTGCAGCCCAGGGGAACACAACAGCATTGATGGGGAGGGGGTAACCTTTTCACCCCAGTGCCATTCTCCCAATTAAAATCCCCTCCAGCTGCTACTTGAGTCGCAGAGTAAAGATCTGTAAGAGTAACCGTACATTTACATCTATTAATTTCTTAAATGCATTAATCATCCTGTAGCTTTGAGCTTTCATGGCACCGCACAATAAAAAAATAAAAGCCAAAATCTGTATGTACACGAACTCCAGCCTGCATGTAGATAGCCTCATTTGCCCATGATAGCTAGGAATGGTGGGAACTGGAGTCCAAAACATCTATTTGGAACAAGGTTGGGGGATTCAGGCTCACCATACGAAAAGAGAGTCATGGCAGCTCATAAAGAAATTCCACTTGACCCAAACAGAAATGGATGGAGGAAGGATTTCTCTGTCTATACCATTCATGTCTGCAACCTTGAAAATGCCACCTACACAGAGAATGGAATGTGCATTGACCCATCTTCTATGTGGTGCCCCCTTAGGACAAGACAGGATTTCATTCTTGACAAAGACTGATCCTTGGCCTTCTCTTCCCTGTGAGGGGATTGTCTTGAAGTTGGACTTCCTGGACAGGGATAACCTAGCAACAGTAGTCCATAGACTGGGAACTTTCCAATTAAACTACCCTAAGGCATTCTATGAAAGGCTGCCCTGGAAGATGATTCAGATGTTGCAGCTAATGCAAAACACTGCAGCAAGATTGCTGACCAAAACAACGATTAGAGACCATATAATACCACAGTCCCTTTCACACTATACAATTATAGTGGAGGACAATCGCCTCCCAAAAATAGTACTCTACAGTGAACTCGCCACAGTTCAGCATAAGAGGGGCGCTTCAAAAGAGCGATACAAAGACTCCCTGAAACAACATCTCAGGCTCGGCCAAATTGATCACCAACAGTGGTCCGCCCTGGCCTCACATCGGGAGGCATGGAGAGGCACTCTCCACAATGCTGCAGCCTTATTTGAGAACTCACGATGAACAAGTCTTGAAGAGAAACGACAACGCAGAAAGAATCACAACCCGGAAACATCACCGAAGGAGACCTTCTGCTGTGCTTTCTGCAACCGGACTTGTTTATCTCAGATTGGCCTTTTCAGTCATCAGCACACTTGCAGAAAGTGCGGTATGAGTCCTTACTGAATCTTCATTTGTGAAGAAAAGCCAAAAAGAGATTCCACCTTAACTGTTATGGCTCCATTCTACAGAATCCTGGGGTTTGCAAAGGTGTTTAGAATTTTTAGCCAGAGTGCTCCAGTACTTTCCAAAACTGCAACCTCCAAGATGCCATTGGATGTAGCTATGGCAGTTAAGTTGGAATCATAGCGCTATAACTGGGTAGTGTGACTGGGTCTTAAAGGAACTCCACTGTCTGCCAATATGCTTCTGGATTGAAATTGAGGTGCTGATCATGAAATTCCACCCCTATTTGGCTTGGGACCTCAGTATTTGAGGACGTACCTCTCCCTCTATACACCTGCCAAGGGACTGAGGTTGGCAAGAGGGTCAAAACATGATGAGATGCTCTTGGAGGGGGCCTTGCCTGCTTTGGCCCCCCAGCTGTGGCCTGCCTTCTCCTTGGAGATCTGATTAACACCAACATTGGAGTCATTCCTGTCCCAAGTAAAAACAAGACTTTTTACTAAAGCCTTTTTTTGGGGGGGGGGGGAATCTTATTAATTTCATCCAGATCTGCACATGTACATGGTTTTGAATTGTTTTGATTTGTCTTGTTTCAGTTTCTCAAATCCTTCCGTATGCTTTTACTTTGTTTCAATGATCCCTTCCTGTTCAAATAGCTGAAACTGATCCATCACCTTGGGATTGTACAATTTAGGGAAAGACACAAATATTTTAATCAATCAATCAGTTTTGGATGGAGGAGGAAGAGGGGAGAAGGGAAAAACCAGCTGCTCTGTACCAATCAGCTTTGGGCAGTTCTGTTGATTTCCCCAGGTGATCGGCTGTTCGTGGTGTAATCCGCACAGGCACAGCTGTTACGAAATGCCCAATTCCTGGAAATCTTCAATGGCGAAAGAAAAGCTGGGATGCAGAAGTCCGAGTGGGCGACACCAGCTGTGGATGAGTTCTCTTGAAAGATGCAATAGGAGCTGTGCCCATAAAGGCAACAAAATGGGAATCTCTGGACTCAGAATCCGTCCCTTACAATGACTCATCATCGCCTGTCTATTGCAAGGATGAAGAGATTCATTTGCCCAGAGGCCCTAATTCAATTTGAGATCCCTACTCAGTGACTCCATTCCAAGGCTGGGCAGAGCCAAAAGGGTGGAGCCAGAAATACCAGCATATTTGGGCTTAGCCTTCTTAGCTATTAGAAACAAAGCCTCTGGGAAAACATTTCCAGCTTTTAAAAGCAGGGGCAGAGGGCTTTAAAGACCTGGGAGTGGCTGTAGCTGCAGAGAGAACAAAATGAGGGCACTGTCCTCCCAAATAAGACTTCTAACTACCCTCCCCCCCTAAAGGTAAATTTTCCTTCAGTCCCCAAATTTCTAAGCCTTGCAGTAATTTAAAACTTCAGTTGAGCATTTGGAAATAGAGTAAGGTATCCAAAGAGAAGGGCAAGAAAAGTTGTTCCCAAAGGAGTGAAAACTCAGTGATTATGTACAGTATATACACACACAAAATCTGACCTTGGTCCCTTTTCCCCAAATGTTGCAGGCTAGAACTTCCAGAACGTGGGTAAAGGTGCCTTTTTGGACTTGTCACTCCCAGAATCCCCCAGCCAGCATTCTGGGAGTGGCAGTCCAAAGAGAAGCAGCTTCCCCAAGCCCAGAAGGACTGCCAAGGAATCCCAGCTGCTGTCGGCTCTATTTCAGAGGAAGGAACTGGCAAAACCCCCTCTGAGGATTCCTTGCCTAAGAAAACCCTGTGAAATCTATGGGGTTGCCACTTGAAGGCACTTAGACACACGGATATGAATGATTTTCAACATTTCATTCTCTACAGTGCTAAAAATTTGGGGTGTGAAGGCAAATTTCATGGGGTGGGGACATAATTCCTATTTTAGGAGACAATATCATCATCCCTCCTACTCGGCTACATCCTTGTCCAGAAAACTAGCAAAGTAAAGCCAGGATTTGGGCTCCAGAATGGGCAAATTCAGTGTTTTGTCTACCCCTTGATAGAGTGCTTTAGGGTGTTTGGACAATTCACACAGGTAAAAATAACTTTTACAACAGCCCCACAACATCTATGTTACTGGACTGCATCCTGTGTTACCCTGGACTGCAATGGGACTGTAATTCCCATTGATTCAGACCTTCTGAATCAATGGGAATTACCTATATGTGTGTATGTGCAATTGAAAACAGTATGGCATTCTTCCAAAGAAACTTGCACAGTGGTGTGTTGCATGGCTGCCATCTCATAAGAACATACATGGGAGCAAACACTGCTGAAAAGGAATGCAATTTGCTTCTAAGTAAACATGCAAAGGAGGGCTTTGTAAACTTGCCAGTATTTGCTACCAGTAAAATCGAGTCCCAATTTTGGGAGAGTGGTGTGTTCTAAATATCATCATCATCATCATCATCATCTACAAGACTGGACTGGAGTTTGATAAGGTTACTTTTTTGGATGATAACTCCCAGAATTCTCCAGGCCAAGAGTACCTGGTCCCATGTTAGTGGGGCAGCAAATCCACTCCAGTTTTTAGTTTGAACTTCAGAAGAATCTCTAGTAAAGGAAGGGAACATTTATAGGTCTGATTCAATCTGCATCCAGTCCCAGACCAGAGGTTGGGAAAGTTCTTTTTTTGGAGTACAATTTCCAGATGCCCCAGCCAAAGGCAAGGGCAACAGATGGTCCGCATGTCAATGAGATGATGACTCAGCTCCCACTTTTAGTCTGAACTTTAGAAGAGCTACACAGTGCGCTGAACCCCATCTCCCCCCAAAAAGTTTCATTTAAAGTCTGAGCCTGGTGCGGATTCACCATGCCTCTGACATGGGAGCTGCCAGCTACCTTGAGGGATTATGGGAAATATAGTCCAAATAAAGTAACCTTTTCAAGCGCAATCCCAACCTTGTAGATATTTTGATTTGTCAAATCCACAAAGAGCAATTCCATGTCACCCCAGCCCAGACTGTTCTCATTTTTATGTCTAGGAGGTTTTAAGCAACCTGCCTAGTATTTCCCCCAGATGCTGTGCTATCCCATTTGTGAAGTAAGGGCAGGACTAATACACAATCTCCACCTAGCTGAGCAAATTCATCCATAAAAGCTAGCTGGGGAAATTCAGTATCACACACACATTTAGCAGGACCAAAGGAGATTTCACACTACACAACTATGGCACTTTGGTTCTGTTTTAAATGCCATGGCAGCATCCTATGGACTCCTGGGATACGTCATTTCATGGAGTATTTAGAATCCACGCTGGTATTTCAATAACTTTTACAACAGCCCCATAACATCCATGTTATTGGCCTCCATCCTATTGGAAGACCTGTTGAATCAATGGGACTTCACTGTGTGCTGACTCACTATTCAACGGTTGATACAATAGGACTACACTAGTGCCTCACCAAACTATAAATCCCCATATTCTATCTAAACATTAAAAACATTAACAACATTTTATTTTTTAAAAAAATCCACCTAAACACTAGGAAAAACTTCCTGATGGTGAGAACTTGGAGGGGGGGGGCACTGCTGTCCCTTGAATTCCACTGTTTGAGGCACTTGCCTCACTCTACCTAATGGTATAGCTGGCCCTGCACACCTGCCTCTTTCTCTCCCCTGGTGGTAAAACCAGATTAAGAATAAATTAAATATTTGCCCCCCCCCCATGACTTCAAATCTGCTGCCTGAAGCATCCACCTCACTCTGCCTCAGCTTGCCTGAGCAGAGAGTAGGTGTGCCCGAAAGCAAGTGTGATTTAGGAAAATACTGCTTATAGAATTTGCAGAGAATACGATCTGTCCAAACAAGAGCCGGAGGGAATTAACACTGTTTGGAGGGAGAGAGGCAAAAAACCCTCCATAAACTGTACATTAAAAAGATTTGCAGTTTTCCCCAAAGGTTCCTGAAAAATACACGTAGATGTGCATTTTCAGACACGTGGCTGTCCGAATTTGAACTGCTGTGCATTTTCACTCAATTGCCATTTATGAGCGTGTGTGCCTGCTCAGTTCAAATGGATGCAAATGGATGTGAATAGGCATGGAAATGGAGGAGGCAAATCAACTTTGCTGTGAATGGGAGAAAGTGCACATTTCCAAGTGGTGAATGCTGAATTAGTACTGGAGTATCTTGAGTTTGAATCCTACTCAGTCAGGTAGCTCATGCTGAGAGATCGAGGTAGTCATTTTCTCTAAGCCTAACCTACCTCTTAGGATTGTTGTCAAGTTAAATGTGGGGAGGGGGATGAGTATGCATTTCACCTTAAGCCCCTTGAGGAAAAGCTGGAATACAGGCACAATCGATGCAACTCTATGGACATAAAGAACCTCCTTGTAACATTTATTTCTTCTGACACCCACATACCCATTCCTTCCAGAGTTGCCAGGTGAAATAAGGGACAGGGTTCCTACCCCTTTCATGGATATGTAGAAGAGGGAATTCTGTTGCTAGTTACCTGGTTGCATGGCACCTGCTGGAATTCCCCCTCTTCTACACACCTATAGAAGAGGCAGCTATTTCACCTGTCCCTTATTTCACCTGGCAAGCCCATAATTCATCCTAGACAGCAAATCCTGCTTGGCAGTATTTGAGTAGCAGCTGTTTTATTGCAAGTACAAGAGATGCAATACTGTACAAATCTATTCAAAATTAAGTCCCTTGAGATTGATAGAATCACAGAGTTGAAAGAGACCCGAAGGGCCGTCCAGTCCACAACCCCCTTCTGCCATGTGGTGGGGTTATTTCCAACAAGGAGGTGGTGTGCATAAGAAGAGTGCACCCTAAGTGACTTTTTGACCATTTTCAGAGGAAATTTATTTATTGAAGTGCCACCTCCCCCATCCACCCCAGGATTGGGTCTCAAGGTAGCTCACGACAAGATCAGTTCTTTTAAAAACAGATAAAAGACAGACTATATTTTTTTTCAAAAAAAGTTAGAATATCAAAACATCATTGAGCAAATGGAACACTCTTGAATCCTATGCATCTTTAGTGGGAAGGAAACAGTCTCATCAGCTTGACTGGAATTTACTCTCATGTAAAGGTATGTAGGACTGGAGCCATAACCTCTCCTCCCTCCCTCCCTTTCTCTTTCTCTCTCAATCTCAACCTCTTTTTAAACGTCAGCTAGTATAGTCAGACTAAAATATGCCAAGAAGAGAAGGAGACAAGTGCAAAGATGCTCAACGAAAGCACAAGTGTGTGTTAGAAGTGCAAAGGGACAAATCTATTTTCACCAATGAAAGGCTGACTGGAGGACATT
The DNA here is from genome assembly GCA_030847615.1 of Gambelia wislizenii. Classification (NCBI taxonomy): domain Eukaryota; kingdom Metazoa; phylum Chordata; class Lepidosauria; order Squamata; family Crotaphytidae; genus Gambelia; species Gambelia wislizenii. Next base: position 42,327,039 of record JAUMIR010000007.1, read on the forward strand.
TAATGACTTCTTTCTTGCACAAGTACAGGGCCCGTGTATACATATGCACACCCCACCCCCTTTGAAGTAAAGTGAAAAGGGTGTATCTCATGGCAAGTTCTTATTTGCTTCCTGGTTATATGAGCTGGCAAGACGAAATTAATCCTAAAACGTAGCATTAGCAACATTTTAGTTCAGGAAACCCATCAGTCTAATCTACGTTACAGGGTTATTGTGAAGATGATGGAGAGGAGACTGGAAGTCCCTTCAAAAGGTGGAAGGGATGCTATTTTGGAAGCCAATGCAGTGGGATGAATACACACAAACACACACACACACAAACACACACACACACAATCTCTTTTGAGTCCTACAGGGATATTCTTATCTCAACGTCAAAGCTGTACTTTGGCATATAGTCAAGATCCAGCTGTGAAAAAGGTCAGAAGAGCGTTTCTGGTGGTTTGCCTGTTTGCTTGTTTAAAGATTTCATAACAATAAGAGATCTAAGTGACACTTCACTCTACCGCTCCCCCTGCTGGCAAGGAATTATTAGTCCCTCCTCGTCTGAACCGCTGAGAAGGATGCCCAGCCCTTCTCACCTTGCATTGACTAAGCAAAACTCAAGACAAGAAGTGATGGCCATCCATCAGAAGTCTAGCAACAAATTGCCTCCTACCCGTAGACCGAGAGAAGAGACTGAGAGAAGTGCTTCTCCATTTGGAAGGGAGAAGGGATGGTCTCTAGCCAGCCATGTTCCCGATCCAAAGATGCTGAGGCAGCAGACGCATGCACTCCAACATGCCCATGATAGACCTGTCCCTTTGGTCAAAGGTCTCTCCACAACTGAGTTCAGCCAAAAACTAGAGGCTCAGCAGCCACCTGATCACAGAACCCATTGCACCCATAGCCAATGACAACGGGCAAACAGTGCCATGCACCTGTGCACCTACCTCATCTCTCCGGCGGCTGTGCTGCAAAGGCCAGACTCAAGGAGCCCTAGACCTGCAGCAAATCCCTTTGCCCCCTGCTGTTGCTCTTTCCGGACCTACTCTCTGTACTCTTCCTCCTGGAGGTCCACGCTCAAAGCCGGAGCTTCAGGCTGGGACTCATGGCGCTTCTCTGGCCCCTTCCAGCCCGTTCCGGGGATGGTGAAAAACCCTTCTTCCCCCCAGCTTGTGCCTTCAGGGCTCGTTGGTGGTGGAGAGCGAGGGAGCTGAGGTCGGCAGCCTTCCAATCCTATCCTGGGAGAAGAAGGTCACCGGTTAATCTGTCTCAATGACAGGCAGAATTACCTCAAGATGATTTAATCAGAGAGGCCTGGGCAAAGGAGCAGAGAGACTGGCCCAAGAGATGCTGGGGCCCACAGGGTTAATCTCCCAGAGCTTCTGTCCCAGAGGATGGGGGAGGGATGGGGGGAGAAGGAGAGCTGGGACCACAGGAGCCCACCCTTCCTCCTCACATCTGCCAGCATTCCTTCTAGCCTCCCCAGAGACCAAGCCCATCGGTGCAAGTTGTGCAGGGCACAGAAAATGCGGAATAAAAATGTGAGCCGAAGAAAAGAGATTTCTGGATTTTTGCTCCTGCAAACCTTATGGAGGGTCTTTTTCCAGGGGGAGAAAACCTGCCCCCCCCCAAGCTCTGTTTCCTCCACCTGGCAAAAAGCACCTACCAGGCCGGGAGATTTAGAGTCTAAATTTATGCCCTGCTTACCCAGGCGCCAGGGGTAGATATGCACATGGTGCACAGGCAAGGCAAGGAGAAAGTACAGGAGCAGGAGAGAAAATACTGGGCAGAATGCTGGAGATGCTCCCATTGGTATACCCAAGGAAGACACCATCCATCCAACAGGATGAAAAGCAAGCTTTACCAGAGGAAATTCTCTATAGACTCACTTGGAGAGAGGTGGATGCTGTGTGTTAACAACATACAATGTCAGTCTGCCTTGGGAGTGGGGAGCAAAGCCTGTGGTCCCCAAGTCTCCAAAGTGTGGCCCCTGAAGCCTCCCATTCAGTCTCCCTGTTCGTTTATAAAAATGCTGGTTTCAGGTGATTTTTCACACAAAGCACACAAAGCCAGCTGCAAAGGTGGCTATTTACTTACCCATCTGTTAGGGGCCAAACTGGGGCTCTCTGCCTGGAACCCCCAGATTTAGCTCCCCCCAAATCCCTGAAAAACCACAAAAGGGCTCAAAATCAGACAAAATGGCAGCCCAAACTCCATGTTGCCACCCCACCAGGAGGGCTGTGGGTTGGTGGGAATAGTCTCTCTGCAGTTGCCCATCCCTGTCTACATATTACTCATAAACGTTCTTTACACTGTTCCTTTCAGATCACCTCAACAAGTTAAGTCCCAATCCATTAGCCAGCAAGGCTCCATGTTGGCTTCTGAGCACAGAGACTGGAAGGGATTCCCCAGTTCTAATTGGGATTTCCTCATCTGCAAGAGAAGCCATGAGTGAGCCATTCCTCTCCGGATAAGGGCTCTTCTTGCTAGGACCATCAAGAAAGGACCAGGCGTTTGAGCTGCTTGGGCAAAAAACCTCTCTAAATTGTTAGGAGATGGTGATGGGACACATAGCCTAAATTGTTAATCGCCTTGTGGCCCGTGCTGTGTTCTAAATCCAGAAAGAGAAAAGGTAAGAAAGACACACAGAGCAGACTGTGTTTGAATGTGGCTCGGTACAGAGACTGGTTTAAAAATAGTAATGGTTAACCTGTTGGTTATTTATAACCTGCTTAGCCTGTGTTGTAAACGGCTCGAGGTTTATTAATAAATACAGGAGATGTTAATCACTTAGTCACTTACTCCAGAGTTCAGGTAAACTAAGGATGCTTTCCAGACAAGGCATTGGTTAGGCTGTCATTGCCTCAGTTGCAGCATTTACGGGGCTTCAGAGGTCGTGGTCTTCTGTTTGTAAGCCTCTCACGTCTTCCCATCGCTTCTTCCAACTTCTTGCTAGGAATGTGAAGAATTCTGCCTCAATTGCATCACATTTATTTCTGGTCAAATCCACACTACACATTTGCCATGGTCCCTTCCTATGGAATCCTGGGATTTGTAGTTCTACCAGATCTTTAATCTTCTCTGCCAACATGGGCTGGTGCCTCACCAAACTACAAATCCTAGGATTCCACAGGAAGGAGCCATGGCAAATTGTGTAGTGTAGATTTGGCCTCCCTCCTTCCTGCTTTCCTCTTCCACCCCTTGCCCATCTCAGATTGTGAGACCACATGATCTTCCATGGAAATTTGTTTGCAATTTTCTGTATGCGTTTTCCATGGCTTTCCCCAATGTGTTCATTTGTGCATATTTTCTTCATTGACTAAAGCATGCTTATGCACACTTTCCCAACTGTATACATCTTTAGCTTTTTTTAATTTTATTTATTTATTTATTTATACCCCGCTCTTCAGCCACAAGGCTATCAGAGCGGCTTACAAATTGTTTTTTAAGCAACAGCTATTTACACATCTACACTGCATTAAGCAGTTTCCAATGTGTGTTAGCTAATTGCCCCCACAAGCTGGGCACTCATTTTACCGACCTATGAAAGGATGGAAGGCTGAGTGAACCTTGGAGCCGGCTGGAATCGAACTTGCGACGTGGTGGCTTGCAGTACTGGCATTTAACCACGTAGCTGTTCATGTTTTAAAATATATGCATGATTGTATGCACATAGAATGTGTTGTTATGTTTGCAAAAGTGCAGATTTCTGAGGCATGAAGGATTTTGTCTCATAACAAGTCTTGCAAGGCATGACCTGGATAATTTCAGTGTAACCAACCTTCTTTTCTATCCCTGCTTCTTCACATAATGCAGTCTCTACAACCAACAATTAGGTACTAGTGCTTTATACCAGTGGTTCTTAGCCTATGGACCCCCAGGGGTCTGCGATATCCTCACAGGGGGTCCACGAAGGCTTGAAGTTTGCTCAGCCCACCTCTTTCCCACAGTGGAGATAGGTGTCAAGGCAAAGGCTGGCTGGCTTGGCCTGTGCACTGCCATTCAATCCACTCCAGCCACAAACTTGCAGAAGGAAGCAGAAGAAAAGTCTTTCCTCCCCCTCCAGAGCCTCTCAGGGAAGATTTAATGAATGGTGTAATTGTATTGTTGTTGTTTTAAATCATGAGTTAAGTCTTGGGGGTCCACAGCAAGAAAAGATATTTAAAGGGGGTCCTTGGTAAAGAAAAGGTTAAGAGCCACTGCTTTATACCATTTGCTATTAGTTTTTGTCTACTTGCTCTCTAGACAGCTCCAGACTTTGTCTGGGTCATCTCTGCACTCCACTAGGGTTTCAACAGAAGTGCCAGTCATACGACCCGGAAAATTTTACTAGAAATTGTCTGCTTAAGTCACCCCTGGTTGTGTACTCCACTTACTTAAGCAAATATTAGCTGCCGTAAGTGTGTCTCACATTAGGTAGGCATGGAAGAAAAACCTGGAACCTTTGAACAAAGTTCCCCTCTGAGACATCAGCTGTGGGTGAATTTTGGATTCAGTCCTTGAGCTCAAGAGCCCAAGCCCAGACATTTCTTTTAAAGAGAAAGCTGGTTTTTCAACAGCAAGCTGACAGGAATTCCTTCACCTTGACATAAGAGGCCCAGCTGAAGTTATTCAGTAGAGAAGGACATTTATTCCAAACATGCTTGAAGACTGTTCACTCTGCACATGCACAGAAATTCTTTCTTTATTGCTTGCTTACCTTCAGGCAAAGGTAACACAACACAAGAGCACATACCATGCTAAATCAAACTTTTGGAAGATGAAAAATTTGTTGTTGTTGTTGTGTGTCTTCAAGTCATTTCTGACTTATGGTGTCCCTATTGTAGGGTTCTTCTGAGGCTGAGAGAGTGTAACTTGTCCAAGGTCACCCAGTGGGATTTGAACCCTAATCTCCCAGGGTCCTAGTCCATCACTTGAACCCTAATCTCCCAGGGTCCTAGTCCAACCACAGCACCACACCGTTTCTCATAGGCAAAATATAGCAGCCTATTAACCCCAACATCCTACTTGATACCAAAAGTAGACAGATGAGTAAAAGATGAAGTCAGTAATCCTGCAATAAAGACTGAAAATCCCCCGTGAGCTAGGCACATTTTTCCTTCTTCTTTGCAAATCTGCAGACAGAGGAACAGATGGGGAACACAGCAGTAAAAAAAAGGAAGCCAAGCACCACGGCAGTGTGGCAAGACTGCTAATGGGGAGCAAGTGCACACAGAATCTGGAATGTGTTCATTTAAGATGTGCTCTCAGGAATTTCTTAGTTGTTTCGCTTCCTTCACCAGCATTTATTATCTAAGGATATTATTTTATGGTAAGCCAAGAACAATGCTGCAAACCCTAAAGCCAAATGTTTAATTTTTTTTAAAAAAATCCCTAAAAAAATCAGTTCTGCATTTTTTAAAAAATCAAAGCCTCTAATTTCACCAGCCAGAATCTGAGCCCCCCCCTGCCAACATGAATGCCCTACAAGACCTCTCTTTTCTTAAGGAAAGGATAGGCAGAATTTTTACTCTCCCGTGGTTTGTCGCTGTCAAGTTCCTTCAATTCAACTCTGACCGACCCCGTCACAGGATTTTCTTGGCAAGACTATTCCTAGGAGGTTTACCATGGCCTGCCTCTTAGACTGAGAGAGTGTCACCCAATGGCTGAGTGGGGACTGCTCCCGGAGTCCTAGCCCAACACTCAAACCACTACACCACCCCAGCTTTTTTACCCTTTTGCCTTTCCATTAATAACAAACAAAGTGACTTTACCGTATGTGTCTCATCTTCCTCTTTCTCTTCCATCCACGATCATCTCCTTTCTTTCCTGACTTAATAATCTCTGGAGCATTCCATCAAGCCTGAGAGGAGTGGGCAAAGAATGAATGATGAAAAGACGGTTAGTGAAAAAGAGCGGCTCGTTTTCCCCAGCCATACAAATCGAGCACACCCAGAATCACCACATTTGTATTTCAAAAATAAATAATGTTGCTTTCCCAAGCTAGGTCTGGAGGAAGAAATGGAGCACTCTTTGGAGGTTTTTAAACAGAGGCTGGATGGCCATCCGCCAGGAATGCTTTGATCGGGTACTCCTGAAGGGCAGAATGGGGTTGGACTGGATGGCCATTGGTGTCTCTTCCAACTCTGTGGTTCAATGATTCTAAGTGCACAGATGCTTCTAAATCTACAATGGAGACCTCCATCCACAACAGCCTCCCACAGTCTGGGTCCTTACAGATGTGATGGGTTGTAACTCCCATCGGGTAGTTGACCTCTTGGAATCTTGTGCTACGGAAAGTGGAACTGCCAAGTTTATATCCCCCGTCCCCTACACGCCTTTGTTGTGTTAGAAATGGCCACACAATCCCTCATGCGTGTCTGCTCATGTGCTGGAAAGGGCTGGGATGGTAGCTCCAGTTCAACAAATATCAACATTTCTGCTTTTTGCACAAACTAGGGATTTCTAGTGGTGTTAGAAAGATGACTGCACTTCAGGTAAAAGTAGAAACCAACCAGTCATGAAAAAGGCTCTTGGTCACACCCAGGAATTATTTAATACCACCTCCTGCTGCACTGCTCTTTAAACACACACCAAAAAGCACTGCCGAGAGAGACACACAGAGAGAGGATTTGAGATGACTTGGCATCACAGCACCATCATTCAGCTGGCAGGATTAGCGATCTCATTCCTCGGTTGGGTCTTGTCCTGCGTCACAACTTATGTGCCGCTGTGGAAGAACCTCAACTTGGAACTCAATGAACTCGAAACTTGGCACATGGGCCTTTGGCAGGTCTGTGTTGATCAGGACGGAAACATCATGGAGTGCAAAAGCCATGCCTCATTCCTAGCCCTGCCTTTGGACATCAAGGTCTCCAGGATCATCATGGTGACCTCCAACGTACTGGGATTTCTTGCAATCATCCTTTCCATCTTGGGCTCAAACTGTATGAAGATGAGGGACCAAACACCAGAATTGACAAAACAATGTCTAGTTGCCGGTGGAACTGTCTTGTGCCTTTCCGGAATGGCAACTCTTGTGCCGACCTCATGGATTGCCTACAACATTGTGCAAGAATTTTGGGATGAAACCATGCCAGAGATTGTACCGAGGTGGGATTTTGGTGAGGCGTTATTCTTGGGCTGGTTTGCTGGATTTTTCCTTATATTAGGCAGCTTTCTTCTGATCTGCTCTACCTGTTTCCTAGTGACTAAGACGCTACCAAGGCAGTTTGCATCTCAAGCTTCTGGTGGACAGCAAACATCATCTATGTTGCCAAATCATTATCAGAATTCATCATCGAGGAATGAATACCTTGTAATCTAAGCCTCAGACCTGGAGTGTTCCCTGGGACTGGGGTGGGGGGCAAGGGAGATAGAATGAGGCTGACAGACTTTCTGTAATTGGCTGGCTGGATAATGGGTTATGGTTTAGCTCTCTTTGGAGGATGTCTTAATGGGAAATTGTGTCATAAAGCAAACTTGGGTTAGGCCACATTGTATGGGATTTTCAAAGGCAACTGGGCATTCTTCTCAGTGATAGCATCTTAAGGAGCTTAAGATGAATGCATAGAAATAAAATGTTCAACTAACAAATTCAAAACTATAGTGTGCGTCGTAGCGGGGAGCCGAAAACACCTCTACACAAAACATCTTCTGAGAAAGTTCATTTTTTCCTCCTTCCTCATTAATGGGAAATTTGTGGTGAACAGGCATACCTCTGTACTGATAAGCAGTTTAGTTAAGAGGACATGAGTAACTGCTGGCGTGGAGCCAATGTCAATAGCAAAGTTAATTTTACAACACAGTAAATTGCTTTAAAAGGCTATTAAGTGATTACAAAAATATTGAATCTATGTTTGCTTTCAGCAAGGCATGGGATCAGAAATCCCTGGCATCTGAGACAATCTGGTAGTAATTTTAGAGAGGTGGACACTTCTCGTAATCTTCTCAGCCTGATTAAGAGGTTTAAAATTGGCCTCACCTGTCTACAGTCCTATTCAGTTTAATGGGCCTTACTCCCACGATAAGGGTGGACAGCAGATCCACGCTGTCATCTTGAATGGCCAGTGAGAACATGGCTTGACTGTTCACCTCACCAATCCACCAAGAAAGGAGAAACAGTAGTGGTTGTGAGCTTCAGAAAAATCAGTCTAAAAAAAAATGTGGGATGACATTTCTGCATGGCAAATGTCAGTAGGCCTAGACATTCCTTCTTTAGATCGATCAAGAAGAGACTGGAGAAGTCTGAGTCACTTGCAAATGTGACTGCACTGAACCCAGAGAATTCAGTTCATTCATACAGTCCATAGACCCATCATAGAACAGACATGATGTACATTAATATATAAAACCATAACACAAACCAATAAAATTAGGATACTTATTCATAGACTTTTTTGGAGCTCATCCAACTTATTCACCTATTAACTTCCCCCTCACTGGTCTTAATGACCACAGATAAGAACTTAGCAAGTGACAAGGTAATATTAGGACATTTATTCTCTAGTAAGAATTTGACATCGAACCTCTCCAAATGGCCAGGTAGATGGCATAGCAAGGGAGAAAAGAACCCAGAGAATTGTGAAATGCCATTATCAAAGGTTTGCATCCATCACTCGTAAAGACTGAACTTTAAGGCCTCAAAAGAATAAAAGAAAGGCACTCCAAGTTTAAAGAGGATAAAATTCTTTATTGCACTTTTAAACCACAAAAAAGGTCTTATCAAATATGTATTTCCATTTTACATCCTGATTTGTCAAGTGTCCTAATAAAAACCAAAGGTCGCTTAAAAATATTTGGAGGAAAAAATATACCAGTTCAAGTACATGTTATGAAAAATGGTTTCATCCTGGCCCTGGTGCACTGCTTGCCACCAATGCAACTCCGCTAATTAAAATTCAGTAATTGACATGGAAGGAAATACACTTTGGGAGGTCAGAGAAGCAACTTCCTCAGGCATTTCGTATTCTGGAATGACTTCTGCAATTTTGTTGCTATTACCATTAGTACTGTCACGACTCCCACCCCTACTGTGTTTTGAGTTGTGAACACACATGTACAAACATGACACACACAAATGCCTGTGTCACATACATAATCTCAGCGGTCACCTCCTTCTGCTTCTTCACCACTAAAAGAACCTAGGCAAGGCCTCAATTCAGAGTCTCAGGTTAAGCGTTTTCGTTCTCACCAGAGGTAAATGTGTGCATAGAAATAAGATCTTTAAACGTGGCTTAGATTTCTCACCCACCCATAACTCAGTCTGGCTTATTCCCTGAACCAGTCCTGCTCCCACGTTGCCCAGACCCATCAAGTGATCCAAATGTGTTTAAATGCGCTCTCGGGTGCAGCGTTAGCACAGCAGTGATCTACATGGAAAACATGATGTGCGACCCTGTTAACTCTACACCAGTGGACCAGCGCATGTGGCAAGCATGCAATCATTTGTTTAAAATGGCACATTTCTTAGAAAGAATCTCCAGAGTGTGTTACTGTAAGAAGCAAAGGCAAATTCCACTGCAGGTCAAGGCAGAGTATTCTGTGACACCTCAGTGTGTGTCCCCACTGATGCCTGCCCATTCAGAGTGCACACCACGCCTCTTCCATCCCTTCCTAGGCACATACAGTATTGGTTAGCGCTAGATGTGAATTGTTCCAGTGTAATGGTTCTTTTGTCAATTCCAAGGGGACTGGCAGCCAGATCCCACGCTTCAGTCTTGTGGTCTCCTGTGCTTAATCCAGGAGTCTGCAGATTTTATTTGACAGTCACGGCTGAGGCTCCGTGGATGGACTCCATGACAGCAGCGAAGCGGCTGCAGAGGTCATAAGGCGAGTTGGGGCGGATCTTGGGCGGCTCTTTTAGAATTGGGCCATCTGAAGAACAGTCGAAAAGGCGGGACAGGAGTTCATTCAGCTTCAGTTGCAGGTCCTCTGTAAGAGGGGGAGAGACAGACAATTAAGCGAGGAAGGGGGGGGGAATCTTATGGGAACAACAGCAAATGTTTTGCTTTGATTGAGATCAACTTTCCTTGAAGCCTAAACATTTTAAAGAAAGCATAAGGAAGAAAACCTTTGTAGAAACCATTGCATTGGGAATGGCATATTTGAAAGCTATGTATCAGTTCCCCCAATCAGTCTCCATGAACTTCCATACTAGAGAAAGACGCCCTTTGTAGCCCTTGTGAGGAAGATGTTGCAGTTAGAAATCCAGGATGGGTAACTGTCAACAGCCCACAGTCTTCAAGAACATGTAAAAGTGAGTCACCAGCACACAGGATGTTTTACTGTCAATCTACCTTGAACTACCTGTGTTTTACTGCAGTGGCAGAGACTGGCCAGTCAGGCAAACTTAACATGCGCAGAGACACCGTTCACTCCAACCACCCAGCAATACGAAGACATTGTAAATAGTTGTGAGAAGCATTTAGGAGGGAACCGCGCTAATTCGTTATCTTGACATTTATGTTCTGAGGCATCAGGTAGATGGGTTTTGACACGCTGACACAACGTGCACTTTTTTGTGTTAACAACTGCATTCAACTTAGTGGAGTGCAGATCTTACGATGCTGTCATATTTTACCAGTGAGCACAGAAGGGAGTCCCAACGGCCACGCCAGGCAATCAACTCAACTTGCTAAAACAACAGTTAACGAAAGCGCACCAGTTGAGAAGCAAGCGAAATTTTATTTAAGACACAGATGGGAATATGTGCGTCTACACACCTCCCGCCGCCCCGAGGCATTCTTGGATTGTATGTTTCATCGTCCCTCTCAACTAGCTATGCTGACTAGAGCTGATGGGAGCTTCGGTCCAACATCATCTGGAGGGCCACACACTTCCCACATCTCTTTCAGGGCCAAGCAAGAGTTATGGATTAACTCCACATTTCCAAACACACCCCTATGATCTGTGAGAAGCAGAAGATACAAAAAGGCAAACGATCCATAAGAAAAGTTGCCCAGAATGAGGGCCGAGAGGCACGCCTTACCATTCATGTCCTTTGCCATGTAATCGCACCAACCGCCTCTCATGACCTCTATGGACTCCAGGTCATCCTGGGAGATGTTACTCTTTGCGATGACATGCACACAGGGTATGATCACGTCACTCAAGAGGCTCAGGCCTTCATCCACATCTTGCTCTTTACGGCTGTCAAGCAGAGCTGCAGCAATGTCATTCAACTTCTGTAGCAAAACCAAATCAGAAACAAGCATGTGGGTATGCCACCAGAGCAGGATCCAGCATTCATGGCTGCCTACGGTGCTGGGGCAGGGTTTAGAATACAAATGAGTATTTGTTGATCACTCCACTTAGTAGTAGTAGTAGTAGCAGTACCCCAGCTTGTTCCCAGTTAGGGACTCAAAGTGGCCTACATCAAATTAAAAAACATATCATTAAAGATCCACTAGATACAAAAGTTAAAATGAGATTAAACACTCCATTAAAAAAAAAGGAAAACCAGATTAAAACCTTTATAATTAAATGTGCATGCATAACATCAGCACATCATTTTAGTGGGACATTATTTTAGTCCACTTTCTTGAACAAGAGTAGTCAAGACAGCTGACAGTTATTCCCTTCCTTGTGAAGAAAAGGGAACAAGAGTTTGGAATGCCAGTTTCTTCTGGCAAAGTTTCTGGAACCCACTCAGGGCTCAGGGGTAGACCAGACTGTATAGCTAACATGTATGGGGTTGGGGGGGGGGGAGAGGAAGACCCAAGACCTTCAAGCAATAAAGAAACTGCATATACTGGTTCTTAAGACAGGAAGTGGCTGTGAATATCACCCTCTTTAGGGAGATTTTGAGAAAAATCTGAGTGCTAAAAGAAACCTCAATCCCCAAAGTTGGGTCTGAATGAGAAGCTAAAATGAAAACAAAGCAATGATTTGGAAGCTGGTTGTCCTGCCAACAAGCCTCCCTGCAAAGGTGGTGGAAGGGGAGGAAGGGCAGAGTGATTATTACCAACCAAGAGACATTTCCTTCTGTAGAGAGCAATGAGAGACCCATCAGCGCCTCTGTTGGGTCCCTTACTCTGCAGTGTCAGATTGTTCTCGTAGGCATGGATCAGGTAGGTCAGAGCTTCGCAGTACCTGACAAAAGTCAGAAAGAGGGAAAATTGTACCACCTGCCATTATTACCAAACATTTCTTGGACCACATCAGCCATTTATTTTTATCACGTTTGCTTGGGAGATGCGTTTGAACAGCAACCCTCATTCTGTTCTTCTGGAGGACAGGCTGACAGATCTGGGTGAGAAGCTAACATATTTACAGAAAAGCATGAGTAACTATGGATCCAAGCTTGGCCAGAGGACTGCTGGAGGTTTTCTCCTCAAGAAACCACCAAGTATCTGCCTGAGGTTTTCTACAATCACTCAGGTTTCCCACAAGCAGATACCTGAAGTCCCTGCAAGCACTCTCTTGTCCATTTCAATACATGGCTTCAATGGGCACCTTGGGTGGAAGCTGCCTTGAGTCCCAATCTTGAGGGAAAAGGCAGACTATAAATGGATTCATTGATTGGGATGTGATTTGTCCTATTTTACTAAAGTATTACTGGCTCTCGTTTCGGGCAATTGCACAACTCTTTCAGCCCAAGTGCTTCCAAGGGGGCTCACCAAAGTTAAGCAGAATACAGTCAGCCCTCCGCATCCACAGGGGATTGGTTCCAGGACCCCCCGCGGATACCAAACAACGTGGATGCTCAAGTCCCTTATATAAAGGGACTCTACATACAGCTTGCATGCCACCCAATCCTTTCCCCCCCCCCACCACCTTGCCACACACACAACCCCCAGCCTCCCCTCCTCCTCGGACAACCTTCCTCCCTCTCGGTCTCTCCCCACACAACCTGGAGGCAGCTGCCGCACGCACAAGCTTGGTGGTATTGTCTACTATGTACCATCACGAAGTTTCACCCTTCCACACTAGGTCTGAGCATACATTGACTTCTCAGACTGGGAAGTCCACAGCTATCACTACAACCCCCTAAAAAATAAATAAATTAAAACAACATTCAGGAGTAGAGTATATCACTTACTGTTTATTCTGGTAGAATTCCAAGCCTGTCAAGAGGTAAAGAGACACCTTGCGAAACAAACTGTAGTCTTCATGCCATTTCTGCCCAGAAATAGAAAACGATCAAAATCTATAGCATGACTCCACGTATTCAGCTTTGTTCCCTCCTTGTTTTTTTCTCATTTAGCTGCTCTCCTTTGAGGTTCTGGATAATCACCAGCACAGTTTACTTTCTAATCACAAAAACCTGGGATGAAGTTACTCATTTGAGGAGCATGCTTGTAGACAATATATGCTATTGGAAAGGTATCATTGCAGCCCTGTCGCTGTTCCCAAACTGAACCCTGATAGACACTAGCCATTTCTTGTGGACTAACACAGTGAAAGAGGCTTTATCCAGCAAACATCAAAAAGAGCAGCAGCACAAGCCACTTTCCCCCCAAGAAATCAGTGCACCATGTGCCGTGGTCTTGGAAAGGAGAACCTAGGCTAGCTTTGTACGTACTGCTGAACTGCCTCCCAACTCCTGTTTTTCTGCTATGATCTGGGCGTGGGGTAGAACCATGTCTCTCCTGACTGGAAGAGAAGGCGTACAGACATCCGTTTGTATACTGCACTCCATCCCCCAGTACAAGACCAGCCACTCTGACCACGTGCATCTGGAGAGATGGTGAGCATGCACACAAAGGCCATTTCCTCTAAGAAAATTGATCTTTGCGTAATCAAAATAGCAGCTGCAGCTGCTCACCTGGACCTTTATGATGCCAAAAACCCCTGACTGAAATGTAGCCAAGATTTATTCAGCTGAACATTCAGTCCTGAGGCTTAGCTGTTTTACCTTGTACTCCTCCATGTCCATCTCATCAGGGCCAATCTCTTTCAGTTTAGCTCTTGCCACCTGCATAATGCTAATTGACCTGTTTATAGGAAGGAAGAAGAAGCAGAAATGAAGCCAAGTCCAGAAGCCCTGAGGACAACACCTTGACCAATGTTTAAATTTAACTCAACCTCTTTCAGATCTCATAGTATCTCTTAAGAGGTGTAACCTTTGTTCTCACATTAGAAGATGCCTTGTGGATTTTTTGAGGGGGCCACCGGCATAGCAGAGCTTCAAGGTAAACATTCCAGATATGGTTAAGTTGCAAATCACATAATTAACCAATAAAGGGAGAAATACATATACAAGAATATGTAGAATGTGCAGTACTGATCAAAGCTGTGAGATCACGTAACACCACTCCCACTAAATGAAGCCCCGGGAGAAAATTTTCCCAGCACATGAAGGCGAGCCCCTCTTCCACCTTCTCTTGGACAGAGTCTGCCCCAGCTTTTGGGCTCTGAACTGACCTTTCATCATAGCTGAGGTTCTTGTCCGCAAACTGCTCCAGGAGGGTCCTCTCCACCACCTGCTTAGGGGCCTTGTTCTGCAAGAGGTACACGAGGACGTGCTGAAGCCGGGGGTCATTCTGTGGCCTTGGAGTCTCTGTGGAGAGCGAGTACAGCCGGGCATATTCTTCACGGAATGCCTTGGGAAGGTGAGAGTTGGGGTCCATTTACTCCAATGCATTACAAATACACAAGGCCACAGGGGTGGGAATCATACCACCCTCCCCTGCCCCAGATATTGTTGGACTGCAGTTCCCAGTAGTCCTCATCACTGGCAATGCTAAGTTAGGAGTGATGGGAGTAGCAATCGTACAATAACTGGAGAGCTGCATCATTCACATTCCATGCAACACCACCACCTTGTAGTCTGTGGAGGAATAATGTCAAGGCCAAGAGCTCTCTCAACCTAATATCTGAATCCTATGAAATCTGGAGCCACAAGAAAAAAAAAAGCCACAAGTTCACTAGGAACTTAACTGTAATGAAACCTTCCTCCTGCTTTGTAAAGTGTGGAACTGGCATCCCAAAGCTAGCACTGGGTGATCTCTCTGATGCCCCACAGGAAGAGCAGCAGCAATAAATTGCCTTTTAAAGATTTGCTTAATCCTGCTTTATAGTGGATTTTTGTACTTTAGTATTTTACTGATATGGTAATGCAACTGGGGGAAATGTTACTGGGAGGCAGATAAGCACTTTAAGTAAATAAACAGAATTCCTGCAATTAAAATTGGGCTTTGCATCTTGTCATTAACTCACACCTTAAGTGGGGCCTGGCATGCAGCAGGCCAGGGGAATCACCACCCAGAACATTGGACTTACCTTAAGGGTGCTCTACCTACGCAAGAATTTCCTGAAAAATGGACAACTCCACCTCTCTATTCACTTTCAGGCAACAAGGCCTCCAGAGGCTTCTGCAACCTCCGCTGGGAAGAAGAACTTTCCCAGTTTTGGAGGCTTCTGCAACCAAGGAACTGACTTACAAGTCAAACAAATTATATTTGTTGATTTTCCTTGGGTTTTTTTCAGATTGTGAGGCCGTATTCTGGAAGAGTTTATTTCTGATTTTTCGCCTGCATCTGTGGCTGGCATCTTCATCTTTCTCTGAAGATGCCAGCCACAGATGCAGGCAAAACGTCAGAAATAAACTCTTCCGGAACACGGCCTCACAACCTGAAAAAACCCCAAGGAAAATCTATGGCTGCCGGCCGTGAAAGCCTTCGACTTCACAAATTATATTTCAATGAACTAGACAGCACTGCGACAGAGGTAAAAGAATGGGATAAGTGACCTTCTTGATATTTGAGTTATTCTAACTGTGCCAAGAAAGCTTATGTCCTGCATGGAAAGCATGGGCCTGGACAGATCGAGATGCCATCATTTCTGAGAAAATGACATCCCACAAAATGGTATGTACAGCAGTGGTGCCAGAAATCCCTAGTGGAAATCAAGAATTCCTAGAGCTGCGTGTTCTACACAAGGTTGCGGCCTCTAAAATCTGATGCCTCAATGATGGCACAAGTGAAACAAAGGTGTTGTTCTTTTCAGTGAGGGATAGAGACGGATGGGATTGTGGCCACCAGGACATTATTATTAAGCCTTACTGATGTGGCTGCTCTTCTCACAAAGAGAGAGCACTCAGGTTTTTTCCTAATGATTCCAAGATGTCAATATAGCACTTCGACTCAGCCACTTCAAGGTGGAACTGGAAACATTCACACCAAAAGATGTTCCATTAAAGGCAATAAACAGGATCAGAATGCCCGAGGCCACTTTTTTTCACAAGTACAGCGTGGTGCAGTGGTTTGAGCACTGGACTATGACTCTGGAGACCAGGGTTCAAATTCCACTCAGCCACGGAAACCCACTGGGTGACCTTGGGTAAGTCTCACTCTCTCAGCCTCAGAGGAAAGCAAGGGCAAACCCCCTCTGAATAAATCTTGCCAAGAAAACCTCATGATAGGTTCACCTTAGGGTCACCCATAAGTCGGAAATTACTTGAAGGCACATTGTAACAACCACCCCTTTTGTGGTCTACTACATGTGGACAATATTTGCTCTCTCCTGTGGGAGAAAGAAGCATTGGGGTGGAAAGGGAGGAAGAATTTTTGCCAGGTGTTACCTCATTGGAGGAGAAAGCCAGTGCAGGCCTCTCAGCAAAGGTTCTACAAGGCTCAGATGAGGAAGAGGGAGGATGTCAGCCTCCATGCCTGGACAGACAAGTGCCAAGTGAATCAAGAAAGGGGCAAGGCAGAAAGGGGACACCTGGCATCTGGAGCAAGACTTCATGTGCCAACCACTGATGAGGAACAACTGTGCAAGCCTACAATCAAAAGAGTACCTTCACTAGCCCAGCTTCAGACCCATCCCGATCAAAGGTCTGACGGGCTTTAGCAATAGCCAGGATCACACCTTGCATAGCAGGGCTAAGCATCACCTGCCACAAAGAACAGAAAGAAAAAAGGAGAAAGGTAGATGGAGAAAACAGTTGCAGAGAGAGAGAGAGAGAGAGAGAGAGAGAGAGAGAGAGAGAGAGAGAGAGAGAGAGGATGATTAGAGAGAATAAAGCAAGCAAGAGAAACAAGTTCTTGTTAAAGAAGTCATGGCTCATTACAGGATTACCAGATTTGTGTTCTTTCATTAACTATAGTCTGAGTATCTACACACTTCAAGAGAGGGTCTCAGAAAAATGAACAGGAAGTAACTGTACTTCTGTTTCCCATATAAACTAACAGTAGTCGGAATCCTGTTAGCAACACAGGCAAGTGTACATCCATCTTATGTCTATGTAAATATCTTTTTTTGGTCATTGCAGAGATCGGTACTCTCTTCCACCCTCCGCAATGACCAAAGGCCCTCACCCCAAACTCACAGCTTTGCTGCGATAGTCCTCCTAAACAGCCATTCTGTGGTTTGTGGAGAGGGACAGAAGTGTCTGACTATGCCCCATTACCAAAGAGACAAGTGCCAAATAGGTACGGGGGGTGACATCATTTGCCAAAATCCTGGAGGATCTCGGCAGCAGACATGCCTAGTCTGTGCACTGATATGGGGCGTAACCAGATGTTCCACTGACCACCCCCTGCACACTCCCCTGAGAGCGGCTATCACAGGTTTGGGGTGGTGGGCTGAGGGCTGTGATGGAGTTCTGCTCTTACGCTATGTAGCATAGGATCTCAGCCAGGAGCAGCACATGCACATCCAGCTACTTCGTGCTCAATCAATACTTGTTAGCTTGTTCTGAGCTACTGCACTTTGTTGACTGATTTTAAACCCTCAGCACTAAACACTCTGCCCACCAAGTGGGGGAGGGTGGGGGTTGGTGGGGCTTAGGGGTTTTAGTCTGTACTGCTGTATTTTAATTGTTGTGAGCCACCCCGATTGTTTTTAACAGAGGGGCGGGGTAAAAATAAATTATTATTACTACTACTACTACTACTATTATGTAAACTTGACACTGGCATAACAGTGCTGAGAAAGCAGCCAGGATTCTCCTGACTCCTCTACCTCTGCTCCTGATTAGTGAAAAAGCCTCTAGTCCTGAGGACGGAGCATGGAGCCAGGTAACTGGCCACCCAGCACTGAGTGGTGGCCAATGGGACAGGTGGAAAAGCATTAAGAACAGCACAGTACTCAAATAGGTATTGGGGGGGGGGTGTACAGAGGAAATGCCACCTCCAAGTAATGATTTCTGTCACAGGGGTTAAAACAAAGCTCAGAGTAGCTTTTATTGCTTTTTATAAGCCACCCTGATGATCTCCCCAAATTGAAAGAAGTGAAGGTGCATCTATCTACGCTAGAAATAATGCAGTTTGATACCTCTTTAGGTGCTGTAGCTCCATCCTATGGAATCCTGGGATCTGTAGTTTTACAAGGTCTCTAGCCTTCTCTGCCAAAGAGTGCTGGTGCCTCAGAAAACTACAAACCCCAGGATTCTGTAGGATGGAGCCATGGCAGTTAAAGTGGTGTAAAACTGCATTGTTTCTACAGTTGTAGATGCACCTGAGTGGTAGATTTTTTTTAAAAAAAATCCTAAGTTACATGGAAGCAGGTTTCAGAGAAAGCTCTCAAAAGTTTGCTTCCAATTATCTGTAAACTCAGCTGGAAAAGTCCTGACGAATGGAAAGGTAAGATCAGGGTCTGAGTCTGGCAATGCCGTTCTCCTACAAAAGCAGCTCATTCCCAGCTCTGTGCTCACTGCACGATATATACACAGGCCCTCAAGCCGTGTACCTCCTCGTTATATCCATCTGCATCCGATCTAACTAGAATCTTCCCCACGCTGGGGATCTCCACTTCAGAGATCTGTGAGCTAGGCAGGGCAGCAGGCTCCGTTCCCTTCACATCCTGCTCTTCTTCTGCCTGAGTGGTGAGGTTTGCTTCATCCGGGAGGGCCTTCCCTGGCTCTGCCTCGGTGGACTGCGGCAGCAGAGAAAGAAGGAAACCAGAGTAAGAAACCAGTAAAATCAGAAGAGGAGACTAGAGAAAGGCAAAGGTGAAGCACAGCGTCTGGCAAGAGCAGAGGTACAACAGCTACAAGAGACGAGCAAGAGGACAGGCAGGGCGTCCCAACCAAGTCTACCTCACCTGGTTGAAAGCTGCCTGTACGCCATCCTTCTCGTAGGCGTCGGCTGCCTTGGCAATGGCTAGAGCTGTCTGATCCTTGGCAATGGTGGCATGCTCAGAGGAGAGGGAGCGCACCCCACTTTCAGGGGGACAGGGTTCTTCTGAAGAAAGAAATGGAACTTAAGACCAGAACTGTGTGTCATCTGCATGTTAATGAGTTTTACATGAATTTTTAAAGAAGTGGGGGGCAGGGGGAACCCAACAGAACCCAGACATGGATACAATCCTCCTGCCCAAAGTACCACCTTCTGGAATCAAGCAAGGGAAAGAACCACAGTACTTCCAGTGCCCCAATGCAGAGACAGAGAGGGGGGTGGGTGGGGAGGGAGAGAGAGAGAGAGAGTCCCCATCTAGAAGAATCACTTAACAATCAATCAGTTAATAATAAAGGTTTTGCAAGCCAGTTATCAGAGCTGCACCTCCCTGTTTCCTTTTCCTGCCACTAGTCAACAGGTTAACGCAGGTGGTCTCTATATCAAAGCCATGCCTGAAATCAAATAGGCTTGTCTCATCCAGGACCACCCAGAGTTGCATAGCCACCATCGAAGTGCTTGCTTAGGAGGGGATATTCTAACAGCCAGCAATTGTTAGACTGCAGGAGGAATTTCTGTGCTGCAGCCACCTGACTGGTTCTGTCAAGGCACCCGGTCTAGCCCCGCTGAGGCATCGGTCACCCAGCTAACCCATCTCCCTCTGCTTCCTCTTATAAGTAATAAAGGACAAGGGGCAAGCAAGTGGGAGGCTGCATCCCACAAAGGACCTGCCCATGTTCTCAGGATGCAATGACTGAAAGTCATCTTACAACACTGGAACTTGTGGCCTCTGACATGTGAGGAGTGTGAGCAACTTTATCCTTGGAGAGGGTAGCAAACTCAAGGTGGCACACTGCTGAGGTTTTAGTGTCCCCATGAAAGCCAAGGAGGTTTTGGAGCATTCAGAAGGGCCCTGAGAGACAAACCCGGAAGATGTAATAGTAAGAGAGAAGTATTGTTCTTCACTGCCACCTATTAGGTGCAATCACATTTTCTCACATATACTTGGGTCACTTTTGCACCATGGTCGATGCTACTTCTGTTCTAGCCTTCACTCACAGCACTCTGGGAGACCAGAGGGTTGACTGACAGTTGCTCTCAACATTAGTCAAAGATACCGGTTGCTTCTTTCACCTTGTCCCGAGTCAGAAGACAGATCCCGAGACTCCGCAGATGAAGTGGGCTGATCCACCTGGGCCATCTTGGAGGCCTGCTCCTCCCACTCTGCCACCTCCTGTTCAAGCCGCCAGTTGTCTGCCTGTAGGTAGCGCTGCAGTCCCAGAGGCAGAGCTTCCACTTCCCTCTGGGTCTGCCCACCTTCATAGTCTGCCAAGGAAATAATAATCAGTGCTTGTCTGCCCTCGTGTCCTACCGCTGAGCCCTTCTTAGGCTGACTCTTTGAAGACACCATGCTTGGAAGGGCCACCAATCATTAGCGTTGGCTCTTCACATTCTGGGCTACCCTAGTCATTTGGGAAGCTGGGGAGGAGTGGCAGTTAAACCTATTTGGATTCATGCTCCACCTAGTCAGGGTGGAATGCACACACACGTGCAAACAGAAACAGTATTATGCTCAAAGATAAATCTTGCATAAGGACAAAACACCCCATCCCCATCTGCCAAGCCCTCTCCTCTTAAAGAGAACCCCACTCAATATGGAGTCATGGCAATCATGGCTCTAGGTGCCTTTCTCAACTCTGCACCCCCACCTGCCAATTAGTTTTACAGTGGGCCCTTGGTATCCATCCACTGGGGTTTGGTTCCAGTCCCCCCTCTGATACCAACATCTGTGGATGCTCAAGTCCCATTATATACAATGGCATAATAAAATACTGTCCCTTATATAAAATGGCAAAATCAAGGTTTGCTTTATGACATTTTAAAAATATTTTCAAGCTATGGATGCAGAATCCGTCGATAAGGAGGGTTAAATATACTGGGATTAACCACCAATCAGCAATATATAAAATGACAATGTTGGAGGATACTGCAAGAGGACCGCTTAGTCCAAACTGCCTTGGATCCTAGAATAGAGATCACTTAGCCCATCCTATGTACGGCAGTCCAGGGGAAAACAAGGGCACAGGTCATCAGCAGAGCAGGTGGTGTCTACAGAACGACACCGACTGAGCAAACCGTTTAAGAGGATTCCCACAGGCTCTTCAAGGCCCTTACCAGCAGTAAAATGTGGTAGCTTTTTATTTATGTACATCAGGCAGTAGGCACTGGCGTTCCTCTGTCCTCCAAAGGAGTCCCTCTCTAATTCTTCCCAGGATGACTCTGTCACAGAGATGTCGTTATACTTGAGCCACTTCTTCTGGGGCTGGTGGTAGATGTAGGCCCAGTAATGGCCAGCATTGGCCTGGCCTTCATGGACTAAGACAGCATGCAAGTGATAAGGGACCTGGGAAATATGCACACACATACACAACAGGCTTTAAGGTTTATTTTCAGCAGATGAAGTAACATGACCTCTCAAGACAGATTCCACCAGACATTCCCAGCTGTTGTGTCTCTTAAGAACTGTCCATTCATACAATCATGGCTTGACCCAGAGATTCCTTTCCACCCAGAGAAATATGGCTTTAGACACTGTCAAAGAGGACGGCAGACTAATTATGACAATGCTCTCTTCAGGTCCAGAGATGTACTTTCCAGAGACTGCTGTGAGGACTGGCACCCAACGTGAGCTAGCAAAGCAAAGTCACAGAAAATATGGCAGTAAAACTTCTGCCTTGTAAGAGGAGAAGCCAAGAGCCAGGCACTGTGGAATCTAGAACACACCCACCGCCTGATATGCTAGATGTTAGAGGAAAATGGCAGCCAAGTCTGCCAAGCAAGACACAGACTGTTCAACACCTTTTAATAAAATGGGCTGAACTGGCTCAGCAGTGGATCTAAGAAGGAGGGAGGAAACGGAACCAACTCTGCTAGTTATTATCATTACAACAGGAATTACTGTAAGGCATAAAAAGAGAAAATTGTGAGGGTCTGTGCAGAAGAACAAATGATATTACAGGCAATGAATCTATCTGGAATTGTGTGGGGCAAAGTGCAGTCCTCCAGACGTTGGACTGCAACTCCCACAAGTGTCCAACCCCAAGTTAATAGTGGAGAGTGCTGGGCAATGCAGTCCAACATTATCTGAAGGTCTGCACTTTGCTCACACCTGCTCTGGAGGATGGGAACTTCATTCTTTCCAGGATCGGATGCAGGGTTTGAAATCCTGAGTATTATATAGATCTGCTTTTTAAAATGTACTTATATTGAGTTTGGTGGTTTAATTTTATCTGAAGAACAGAAATATTTTCTTGGAGCAAAGAAGAGAAACATTCAGATTCAACAATTATTATTGCACCTCGATCCTTGCCTTTTTGGCAGAATTGCAACATTTTGCTTTAATGGAACTCTTAACTGAGTTCACTTAATGGCTCTCCTTGCTTGCACAGATCAGTGTAAGCACAAGCAGAAAAGGACAATCATTCCCAGTGCGAACAAACTCCAGTGTCCTACCTGGTGGAGCCAAGGATCACAATACATCTGGTCAATGGACGCAGTAAGCAGTGCAATCGAGTTCTTCAGGTCTGTTAAAACAATTCAATACTCATATTTGAGGCTACTGTTCTATCGATCCCTCCAACATCTAAAAGATGCTTAATCTTGTTAGGCGCTCACACACTCCTAGAAGATGTGCACGAATCTGAAAGGGCTGTGCAGGCTGTGCAGATGCAGCCTATTTTATCACCAAAACCTACATTTAGCTTGTGTAATTGAGACTGGCAACTGTTTAACAGAAGCAATGCAAATTATATACTGGTACTTTTAACACTAGCCATTGAGTCTGCAACTCTCCCAGCAATGTTGTTTTACTGGGACAAAACCAGACAGTATGGCTGATTCCCCTAAATCTCCTTTTTAAAAGGGAAGCTAAACCTTCTCTCTTTCTGCTGGAAGACCGCTCTCCAAGGTGGCTGGCAATAAGAGAAAAGTTCCTAACACAGGGGTACTAATTCCTTCTGCTTATAGTATACATATTACTACTATGCCCCGTTCTTGCTAAGTGCAAGTGAGGCATGGCAGCTGAACAGCTGGATTCAGAATAAGCAAATTTACATGTGTTTTGACACTGCTCATCTTTCCTTTTCTTGGGACAAGCTCTGAACAGCCCTGGACACAGCTAATGGAAGCCAGTGGTTCTGCTTCAGGTTCTTAAATAGAAATTCCTAATCTGAACACTGACCATTTATGTCTTGTTCAACCTCTTTTCTCCACCGTTGCAGGCAGCTCACAACAAGCTGAATTTCATTCTCCGTAATCATACGAGGAGCTGGGTATTCCAGCATCTCTGCAGGAAATCTGGATGCCCTCAAGGGGCCATTGGCCTGCTCCGGCTGAGCTTGAGCTGGGGCTTGAGCAGCAGCTGTATCTTCAGCTCCCTCAGTTGATGTTACGATCACCCTGAGAAACATATGAGACGGGCAACTGGTGTTAGGGCTTTTGCAAACGGAAGCCCACAAAGCCTTGCTGTAAACACCTGACAACAGTTAGCTAAAGCTTTTTGTTCTGTTGGTTTTGGAGCAAAGGTTCACAAACTACATATAAGACAACAGCCACTTGCATCATTGTACCTGTATTTGCATTTTAGATGCAGCAGCAGCACAAACCCGCTGCAGCCATTACAGCATCACCCAGATTTCAATGAAATCCTACATAAGGGAAGTTGCCAAACAAGGAAACAGGAAGAATACAGGAAGGGATTCCAAAGTTTCAAATTAGGATGTAAGACTGCTAAGTGAGTTTTTGGGAAAATGCCCCAACAGGCCCCATGACCCTGAAGTGGGGGGGGGGGGGGAATCCATTTTTACCTGCTTTGGACTGAAGGAGGCTCTGAAATTTGGCCCTCGGCCTGGGGCTCTGCTGGTGTCGAGGCTCCGGCGCCAGTTGTCGATGGACAGGCACTTGCAAATTCAAGAACATATTGCAGCATGTCTAGCAAGGGGAAGCGTCCTGCACCAGAACCATATTTCATGTACCTAAAAAAAATTACCAAGCGAGTTAGAGCAGCCATTTCGATTCCTAGGTATTTTAGAAACACCCATCAGTCTCAACCTGTTTAGTGAATCTCTTTCTTGATCAATTTAAGACAATGCAAACAATAAAAATTATTTTAAAAGGCATAGAACACATTTAAACAATTTAACAAGTTCAAAGAAGTTGGATTAAAATGAAATAAAATTGTTTATAACAGTTTACATTGGAGATTCCCAAACTTTGGTCCTCCAGATGTTTTAGACTTCAGCTCCCACAATTCCAGGCTCTTGGTCAACCTGGATGGGCCTTCTGGGAATTAGTCCAAAACACCTGGAGGATGAAAGTTTGGGAACCACTGCTTTAAACCATCTGCTTGTGCAGATTTGTGTAAAACCAGAGGTCCCAAAGGTTGTTGTAAACAGCCATGCTTTCTGATGTCAGAATGATAGCAACATTGGCAGCAGCCAGGCTTCTAAGGGGAGGGTGTCCACAACTGGGGTGACTCTGCAAAAAAGGCCCTTTGATGTACCTGAAGTTATACTAATGGGATAAAAGAAGTAACATAATAGGACTAGTGTTTTTCTCCCCTTAACACCCAGGTACATGTCAAAGATTTGGTGACAGGTTCATCTCTGGTATTACTTTTTAGCCTGTGTGGCTCTGAAGATCACAGGCTAGCAAAGGCAGCATGGAAAATGCAGAAAGAGAGCCAGATTGCCCTGCAGAGGTCCAGCGAGGACTCCCCCACTCAAAGCAAGACTTGGTAATGATAGCAGCCAGGCCAAGCTTATTGCTAGGCTGTGGTAGAAGACAGTAAACTGGCAAACGCTCATAGGGGAGGATGTTTTAAGGACATACTCCTCTTGGCTCCAATGAGAAATCAAACTAACAGTATAGAGGATAAAAATCACAATCCCCACCAGCACTTGGAGAACCTCCAGGTAGTGGCAAACAGGTCAGCCCAGTTGTACCATATTCCTTCTGGGCTGAGAAAGGGAGAGAGAAATGCACCTGCCTGAAATCACTGCTTGCCCACCTTGCAAATGAAAATGCTTAAAGTGTGTGTGTGGGGGGGGCGGAGGTACAAGACACTACTTACTGTTCCAGTTTCTGCTGTAGAACCACTATCTGGTCTTTTATTTTCTTGATCTCCTCTCTTTTAGCTTGAATCAGCCCTTTGTTGCTGTACAGGAACCTAGAGGAGGAAAAAAAAACCCATCTCTTTTCTCACCTGAATCTTCTCCATCACCCCATGCGCAAGAACACATGCTCTCTGCGTGTCCCTCTTCTCCTATCCAGCTTGGATGCCTGAACCACCAAGCTTCTGCATGTGACACTTTACACCTTACCTGTCCATATAAATTATCTGTGGAAATTCCAGCTTGTTGTGTATCTTCTCAGGCTGTCCGAGTGACTGATTGAACTCAAATCGGGAAAGTTCGAAGGTCAGCACTGGAGGAAGCTTGGTAAACCAGCGCTGGAAACAGATTAATGGTTTCACCATTTGCTAGGAAGTACTCATACAAGTAGCACGTAATTACAGCAGGCATTTAGAATATCACATCCCACATTTATCAGAGCTATTCACTTCAGCAAGTCACAGACAATACCCAGAGAAGAAAACTTCAGTGTATGCTATCTAATTAATTTGACTATAGAAGATTATCAAATACCAATTTTCAAAACATACTGGGCCTACACTTATTCACTCTGTAAGTACATCAAGAGCCAAAATTTTACTGTACTATACAGTACAGTATAACACTTCTAATTGCTGTTTCTTTAAAAGCTGTTGCAATTTAACATTGATGAAAACTGTTTTTCAAACACTGCTCTAGAAAAGTGTTGGAAAGACCTTGTCAATGTTTCCAGCTTTTAATCAACTTTTATCATCTACTGTCAGACAGGCCCTGCATGACAAGAGACCATACATGCTCTTTTCCAGGAACAATTTTCAGCTAGCTGGTCTGATAGACACAAACATCCTGGGAGTTACCATAATTTGATCTCAACAACTGAGCTTGTCAATAAAAAGACACTTGATCTCTTAAATCTTTGTCTTACAATAATTTACACTGTAGAAAAGGAAGCAGAACATGCACCTATCAACTGAACCATGTGTCAGGTTTCAATGGTTCTCCATCCAGGTTCCCAGAGTTGTGGCAGAAGGCTGAGTGTCTTGAGCAACTACCAGAGGATCCTGGGTAGCTGAATGAGTAAGAATCTTTGCCCAATGGCTGTTTTTAACTCTTTATATGTTCTCCATACATTCAGCACAAGCTGAACCTCCTGTCTTAAGTGAGAACACTTGTGCCATCATGCTCAAGGCAGCCTCTGAAGAGACTAAGAATCCTCACTCTTATAACAGGAAAGCACACCTTCTTCTACATTATGTGAGGGCCAATCCAGCTCTATCGAGGGAAAACACAAACTGCAAGAGGCAAGCAAAAGAAGGACAGCAAAAGCAAGGAACCCAGGGAGTCCCATTTTTTTCTTGCCCTCCTCACAAGCTTTCTGCCACTGTATATAAATTTCGCCTTGTCTTAGTTGAAAAACCCTTTAACTAAATTTAGCTTAACTAAATGCTTAGTTTAGGATGGCTCTGAATGGCTAACAAATGTGAAAGACATGGGCCTACAATTGGTTCATGATTTCTATTAAATAGGTTAATCAGCAGAGAGTTTTTTATTTATTTTATTTATTTAGTTATTTATACCCCGCTCTTCAGCCACAAGGCTATCAGAGCAGCTTACAAATTGTCTTAAGCAATAGCTATTTACACATCTACACTGCATTAAACAGTTTTCCAGTAAGGAGAGAGAGAAAATGAAACAGCAATACACACTGAGAAGAAGAATGACAAATTACCAAAAAAGAAGAGCATACCATAGAGTTAAGAACTGTACTTTTACCCTCCGAACATATGGAGGCAGCGGTTCTTGTCTACACTGGTACAGGCAGGCTTCAATAGAAAGAGATATTTTTATCATGCTGACATATTACAACTCCTTTGCAAGGTAAACACCTGACATGGGTCACATGGGGTAGGCATTTTATACCTCTGCCACCAATAGCTTTGTATACCATGTCAGCCATAAATACTGTATACTTAATTGTATCACAGCTATACTTCCTGCTTAAATCATCTCTTACACTTTCATTTTAGTGCCAGCTGAGTTTCTAACATTATATGTAAGCAAAATAGAACAAGTTATACCCAACAAACCTCCTGCCTGTATTGCACTGACGGGTTGGGTGATGATGCTTCCGTCTCCTTCTCCACCATGGCTCCTTCCAAACACTCGTGCAAGTTCTTATAGCCGTTTACCTGCAGGGGATACTGGCCAAAGGTCTCTATTTTGGAAAAGGTCTTGCCTGAACATGGGGGAGAAAACGATAAGCCAGGTTTTAAAAACAAAGAAAAAACAGAGGGTCCATTATGCCAGTAGATCCAATTATATGAACAAAGCCAAACAAAGCTTCCCAGTACTTCCATGAACATTTTACACTTTCTAGATAAGCCCTCCATTAAATGGTTCTTCCCCATTTACCCTGATTAAAGCCAAGATTAGTGAGCAAACCTGGAATTTCTTCATCATATAATCTATGTTTTTATCATACAGCAGAGCTTTGTATTTTTTTAGAAAAATCCTTTTTTTCCCTCTAAAACTACGAAACGGGTAGTCATTTGCCCCTCATACGCAGCTGCCCACTGAATGAAAGGCCTGACCCTTCCATCCCAGCACAGCCCATGACAACTGGCAGCAATTCTCTTTTGCTTCAGCCAGGTTTCCCCCCCCCCCTTTTCCTTGTATTCTTCCTATCCAAGAGGCTTTTATACAATCAACCAATGACAAAGCCCAGCGCCTTCTTCCATGCAATGAGGATCTTTTACCAGTCAGATACATCCCTACCCTGCTATTTTACGGATAGCAGCAACATTTTAGACACTGGAGACAACACAAAAAGAACCTGTCAGTGATTTATATGTAAGTCATGGTACACACATGGAGACTTTTTTTTAGGACAATGCATAAGAACCCTATCCAGCTGACACTGGCATAAGTGCAGTTGCACATCCAAGATCACTGTACATGCGGCTGTGCACTAAAGCAGACAGAGTACCATGTGAATGTACATTGTTTCTATGCGTTGCCTCTGCACACTGCAGTTGCTCAATGGGTTGTCAGTCAGTGAGCTACAAAGGCTCCACTACACTGGTGTTCACTATGGAGGTAGCTTAAAGGAAACTCTGCCAGTGGATATTTATGATACACTGAAGAGATGCATGATCTTGGCCAAAATGTGTTCACCATCCACAAAATTAAGAGGAAACATCTGCTCTAAAAAACCTCCCATCCCCAGACTGACTTCAGTAAGAAAGCTGCTGGAAGCACTTGGTTGGATTTGGTTGTAGCTCTTTGGCACAATTGTTAATAGAACCCGCCTAAATGTAATGAAGCTGTGCCAAGGGCAATCAACAAGCAGACGTTTCATTAACGTTCCACCAGCTTACCTTCATGAATACCTTCGGATAGGAACGTCCCATAAAAGAGCTGAACCATTGGGTTCTCAGATTTATCCTGGGAGCTACAGGTTCAGGAAAAAACAAAGGAAATTACAATGGCATTGGCTCACTGGACAAAAGAAAGCAGGTTGCCAATATGTGTTTTTAAAGGTTTCACCAATCTTATCATCAGGAGGCTGAACAAAAAGTTACATGGGCCGTATATGCTCTTTGAACAGTCAAGCTGAGTTCATGAGAAAGCTTTATGGGTCTAATTCCCACTATAAGACAGCAAACCTATGTCTGCCCTGCAGATGGGAGCTTCTATGATGGAATGAGCCTTAATACAAGAGGTGCCATGCCCAGGTGGAGCAGGTATAGGAACAAGAGGGCTAGGCAGGAGCCCTTTCCTCCAGCAAACTGGTTATCAAAGGCAGACGTAGGCAGAGTGTGTGTTTGTTTAAACAGAATCCGGAAGCCCACCAAGTGAAAACAGTAGCAAGAGGGGTGGGAAATACAAAGTAACAATTAAGGCACAGGGTGCCTCTGAGAATTTGCTTGAGCTAGAATTTCATTTAGAACCAGAGCTGAACTTGCAATCTTTCCACACACAAATCCATTCTTGGGGTTCCCCTAAGCTTTCTTCATTTCAGTACCCTAATTTAGGGGGAAGCCATCACCCTTGTTTCTTCTGCTGTTTAAAAACAGTCCAATCAAGCTACTGAAGGCCATCCAGAGATCTGCCAATAGTTCCTCATAGGCTTCCTACCAGCCCCTGTGTTCCTCATGTTGTCCCATCACCCCCTGAAGGACTGTCCCAACACGTGAGCCATTACTAATAGTCTGAAAATGGCAGGATCCAGAAACGATGTTACCATCTGTGTGGGACAAGGCTATGCTTTTATACAATCACCACCACATTCTGCACTTGGAAATTCACTTCAGATTCTCACCTCTGGCTACAACATACTGAATTTATACACAGAATGAGGCTTCACAGGTTTTAACAGCCAGTTTGGCTACAAAGGCAGCTATGTTTAATCTCACGATGTCATGGCCCCCCAGTTTTTATTAAGTTTTATTAAGTTAGCTGAATACATGCAAGTTCCTTTGTTAGCAAAGTCTCCTTCAGACTAGAAGGAACGCTACATCATATATCAATGTGGCAGATGTGGCGTTTTATTTTTTCTTTAATTCAAGATCCCATGCTCAGTCCTCAAGCATGGTGCAACACAGTGAGAAATACCTGCTTTGATCTCACCGTTAAGTATCACCCTCTCCAATGAAAGTACAAAATGAGTACAATTGTCCCTCCATATCCATGGATTTGGTATCCACGGATTTAAGCATTCCTGGCTTGAAAATATTCTTAAAAAAATAGTAACCCCAAAAGCAAACCTTGATTTTGCCCTCTTATATTAGGGACAGCATTTTGCTATGGCACTGCATAGAATGGGACTTGAGTATTCACGGATTTTGGTATCCACGGGGGGTCCGGGAACCAAACCCCAGTGAATATGAAGGGACAACTGTATTCAGTTCCATATTATCTACCAAAATAGTTATTCAACAAAAGCATCTCTGGACTTACTTAACATTCACAGCCAGCTGGAAAGCATCCTCCAGCCAATCTAGAAGCTTGTGGGTAAATTCACTCACATCTTGCTACAAGAGTCAAAGAGAGTCAAATATTGCCATTAGTATTCCACTGCTTCCGGTCTTATATGCTGCTTTAAAATCTATCATAATGACACCACAGTTTGATTTTTGTTGCATTTTTTTACGGCTGTAAGTTGCCCACGGATATTTATGTTGAAGGGCAGCATAGAAATTTCAAGCATACATGAAGAAAGAATGGAAAAGCAAGGTCTAAGCAGTGGAAAAGCTACACCCACACCAAATGAGAGCCAGCGTGACACAGTGGTTTGAGTTTTGGACTAGGACTCTGGGAGACCAGCATTCAAATCCCCTCTGCCATGGAAACCCAGTGGGTGACCTTGGACAAAATGAAATAGTCATGATACCACACCCGGTCCTTGCCACTTGTCAGCTAATCTGGATTCCCTCTGGGGTCCTGTTATTACCTTCTGGCCATTGGGCATCCAATTTGTGATGGTGGTTAAAACCAGACAGGCAGAGTTAACATCAACACTCCACTTAAACTGTCACAAGCATTAGAATATCAGGATATTTATATGGGATAATGAGTAGACTCTTTGGTAATCTTTTAGACTATTTATTATATGCACTCATAGATATAAAAACATATACTTTTCCCTCAGGGAGAAACACATGAATGTCTGGGCACACTGCTTGTCTCTTCTGCTTCATTACACTGCATTGCATGGAAGCCATCATACACTCATGACCGTACGGCAAGATGTTATACTTCCATAAGGATGGAACCTTTACTTATCTTCTTCTATTTAGTAGTCTTTTCAATAATTAATACATAGAGGAACATTACCATCTTAAATACTATAACTCAGGCATCCACGGATTAATCTCCTTGAGCATTGCTAGCTCTCTGTCAGCATCTGTTAAATCATGATACACATCTATAACAAGCAAACATTACTTTCACAATGAGACATACAGTGGGCCCTTGGTATCTGCTGTGGTTTGGTTCAAGGACTCACTGTGGATACCAAAATCTGTAGATGTTTAAGTCCCATTATATAAAATGGCACAGTAAATGGCATCCCTTATATAAAATGGTGAACAGCAAGGTTTGCTTTTTGGAATATTTTGTTTTGAATATTTTCAAACTGTTGTTGGTTGAATCTGTGGATACAGAGAGCCGACTGCATATCTACTTTAGCATAGCCTAGATGCCTCTTATCAGTACTATCTTCCACCATGTCTAGGTAGTTTATCAGGTAGCAACCGCACAGTTGTTATCTAATAGCCTTCTTCATATGATGGAGAATAATGAGCAGTTCAATTGCTAGCTCACTTTTGGCTCCTTTTATTATCTCCCTAGCTTGGCCCAGACTGTCAGTTGTTTGATCAAAACAAAGGTGCTGATTATGACTTATGTATAATATCTAAAGATCTTTAGATATGATGGCACTCATACTACAGTTGGAGCCATCTTGAGCATCAGCCATTACACCTGCTAGGAGGTTAGTCGGTCATATCTGCTCACATCTTAATGTTAACAGTAGAAGTGCAGGCATTCTCATCTCTTACCTTGTTTACATTTGAGTAGGTGCTGTGCCCAGAATTAGGCTGCAACTACGCTCTCAATAATAGACACACACACACTATTACATCTACACTTTTCTACATTATACCTTATAACCTATATGCTATACTTTATACATTACACTCTGCACTTCATAGCTATATTCCCTGGCTTCAAAGTTTGCAACCTGGCCTGTAACAAAGTCACTCTCTCTTGGTCTCAGGCAAAGACCATGGCAAACCTCTTCTGAATAAATCTTGCTAAGGAAAGCCTCGGACAGAGTCACCATATCCTGGAGTTGACTTGCATGCAGCAGCAGCAGCAGCAACCACCACCACCACCTGAACCAAATATATACAAGGCTATCTTCAATCACAGGTGAAGGGATGTAAGAGGTTTCTCAGAATCTCTGTAAGACCCCAGGCAGTGAGAAACAGGATCCTGCACACTATAGGATTTACACACAGTGAGATTTATTGGACTCAAGAGGGTTCAAACCCCATTTCTTTGTGCTAAATTCCTACCTCTCCCACACTTTCAGGCTCTATAGAAATCTAGTGTAACCAAAATGTGGTTCCAACTGCCATTATATCTAATTATGCCCTGAAACAGCAAAGGTCCTGGATAACCAGGGGCAATAGGATGGCAAAGATCTGGGAAGACACATGGCTTGCTTTACCTGCTGCTCCTCTGGAGATCTGAATGCACCTCTGAGAAGTTCAAGTGCTGTAGTAGGATCTACAAATTTACGGTGTGTTCCCAGCATTAAAGCAAAAAGACACTGCAGTTCCAGCATGAATGCGATATTCCTCTTTTTCTATAAGAGCAAAAAAACCCATAAGAAATTCCACATAAATTACACCTGGATGTTTGGGGTTTATTTTTTTTGGGGGGGGGCTGCTTTAATTGAACTGTTTTAAGTTGTTTGAACTGCCTTATGATTGTTGCCTTACCCTGATACAGAACAGGATAAATATATTAAAATAAATGAAAACTTGAACTGCTGCCCTATTGCAAAGTATTAATGAAGCACATACTATAAAAAACAGTTTCTTTATGAAGTCAGTTGCAGCAACAGCTGATGTCCAGAATCTGCATTTGCTGGAGTAATTGTAGGAGGTTTATTTGGGGGATTAGACTCATAGAGCAAGCTCATCTGACCCTCACAGCTCACACCCTCCTGGGCTTCATCTTCATACTGTGTGCGTCATGGACAGGCATGGTCACAGAAGCAGTGGCTGGCTGTGCAGCCGAGGGAAGGAAAAAGGCACCTGCCCCCTTCTGCAAATTCATCAACGTATGATCAAATTCCAGTTTTAGACAATGACATAAAAGCAAAATACAAGAAGATGAGAGTGCCTAGCTGCTGACTTACACTTCGGCTGCAGCAGCTGTCAGTTACAGAGCCTGGAGTGTAGCTGAGGACCAGCCGTCGGAATTCTGGCAGCTGGAAAAGAGACTGACAAAACCCCTAAATTAAACTGCTGCCTCACTGGATCAAAGCAAGTGCATAATCTGATCTCAAATTCAGCATACAACACCTTTTGTACATCCACATTCATAGAAGCTTCACATGTTGTTTCCTAAACACAAGTAATTGTTTCCTAAACACAAATGAAAACAGTGTTGACCAACTGCCACTTTGAAGCAGGCCCTTGCTCTCTGTGCATGAGCGACCACATGCTTCACTCTGCCACTCACTTAGAGAGAGCCTTTAAGGCATCTGCACCCTACTACAATTCTCTACCAATGGAGCCAGCCCTCCCAAATGCTTCCCTTTTCCCATGACCCTTCCTACCACAGGCATCAAAGAGGGTGTAGCCCAAACATTGTGGGTCCCCGTTAAGGTTGAAAGTTCTGCCCGCTGCCCCCTCTGCGTCCTGTCTCGTCACCCAAAGCTGCTACCATCACTGACAGAATTCTGAGCACTAGCATATCAATATGTTCCATACGTGCCTAGAATTCAGACGCAACTGGAAAAGTTTACGGGGAAGCTGTAGCTGCGTTGACACTTCTCACCCTCCCACGCCAAAACACAGATGCTAAGGGCAGAGCATGTTTAACCCAAGAGAAGATGGTGTCTTCTACCACCTATCCTAAAGCTAGCATACAGCAGGAACATAGGTGGTGTTTTATACTAATTTGGACCCCCGGATGTCTATCCCATCAGTGTTAACTGGCAGCCCCAGCTCTCCAGGGTTTCAGGAAGGCTCCTTTCCTGGCTCTTCCCAGAGATCCCTGGTATTCCTTGGTGGTCTCCCATCCAAGCCCTTCTGCTTTGCTTCAGAAATTGGACAAGATCTGATTTGTTCAGGGGGTTGTGGTGTTTTATCTTTTCAGCTACCTTAAGTGCGACTAGTTAACTCCTGCTATAACATAGCACCCTTGGCACAGGAGACTAAAAAAGCATTCACAGCACCATCTTACCTGTATGACTGCACTAAACCAGCAAGTGTTGCCAATATTTTTCAGCCCTACTGGCCATTCCCCAGCTCTCCTCCAATCACTCAGGGTGGTGTGCTCTCCCCAAACTTCACAGCGTTTCCTTTTGGAGCGATTGGCGTTTTCAGCCACACTGGGCACACAGGATCTGCCAGAAATCATAGTGTAACAAGTAACCACACAGGAACAGGGCTATGTTGCTATTTGGGACAAGGCTTTGCCCACATCAAGCTTCCTCTACTCTGGGTTATGTGCTACAGAACACAGATGCAGCAGGGTTCACCTGAAATGGGAGGTTTCTTTGCCACCTCCTCCAGTAAAAAAACCCCAAAGAACTTTTGCACTCAAGAATAGTCAACTACACAAGGAGCACAGATATGCAAAACAGTCCTATATTGGCTGAATTCTGCCTGCATGGACAATCTGCCAAGGGGGAGGGGCAGGGAGATCAGAATATACATTATCTGGGCTTCCATGGACTGTTGCAGAGGGGACAGGCCTATGTAGCATAGAGATGGATTTGCTAAGAGTGCTTGGCTGATCAAGGCAGAAACCTGGGGGAAATGGCAACCAACAGACAATTCTTCCACTACATGAATAAAGCTGCTTTATAATTTAGGAGACTTCTTAAACCCTCAAGAAGATACGTACCAAAAAAAAAAAAAAAAAAAGAAGAAGAAAAAAATCAGAACAAGGCATACACATTCACTGCTGCATTTGGATCCTTCTTCGTGACCTGAACACTTTGAAAATCCTGGACTTCAGAAGGAATGACTTCCTGAAGAGAAGCTTCATCATCTTGTGTTACACCAACTGGACCTGGAAACCAAAGAGACCCTACATACATATTCACATATGTAGTGAGAATAGCTTGCTCTGCAATAACCCTCCATCTCTTCCCCTATCTTTGTAAAAGACATGGAATTTGAAGCAAGCCTTGATTACCCATGAGTGAGCAAACATAAGCTTAAATCTGTCATTCAGACAGAGACTTTAAAACAATCTTCTATCATTGAAAAATAGAGAAAGTTTATCCTTCCAATCGTGGAGTACAAGTATATTTGGCAACTATAACAGCATGTAGGAGTCAACTACTCATGAAATTTTATGCCTCAGGGATATAATTTAAAAGAACATCTCTGTCTACAAACAGATATGACGTCTATATACTGATATGCTGTAATACATGGAACCACAAAGGGGTAACTACTGAACACAGCCCACATCATGAGGCAGAGAAGCACTATTAGTGTCACACTGGCTACTTCAGCTAAGTGCTAGCAATTAAGTGCTAGCAATTTCTTTCTAAACAGTGTAGGATAAGGAGATCTCACTGCTTTAGCTATTCAGGAGTGTGTGTTTTGTAGACGCCAACTTCAAGAAAATGTGTTTTTGGAAATATAGTCAGCATGTAGTAATGTATATACCTAGCCCATCCATATATCCTACGTATTCTCCCCTCCTTTTTTCCCTTTCTTCTTCCCCCTTTCTTTGTACACATACTTTATAAACCACACACACACACACACACACACATATTAATACTGGGTAGGTACATCCAAACTGCCCTCTTGAGCGTTCCTTTCCAACACAACTGTCAAAGGCAAGCAGGCTTTTATATGCCGGAGGATATATTCCAAGGAACACTCTGGTCCAGAGACTTACTGTTCAAATGCAAGACCAGAACAAGGCCATCCAAAATCATTCTAATGTTGAGGATGGACCTGTACACATCCCACAGATGCTCAGAATTTCCCAGTGGATGTGGAAGCCATTTTCCTAGAGCCTTGCATGCAGTTCTGGACTGGGGCCTTGAATGCAGACAGTGAAATAACTGGGTTGAATCCAGGTACAGGTCCTTATTTGCCATTTAATGGAACATTATTGTCTTCTCCATACAGATTTATTTATACTCTCAGAATGGCTTACAAATTGTTAATTTAACAGTTCCCTGCCCTCAGGCTTACAATCTAAATAAGATATGACACACAAGTGTGAGAAAGGAATGGCAGCATTCAATACTGCCCATCTGATCCCTGAGTTAAAGGGGCTTTGCTTGTCTCTGACTGACCCCAGTCTCGCTACAACAGGAACTGAGGCCACAGTTTGGGTGTTCACAGCCTGAATCTATCTTTTCTTAGAAGATTTAAGCAGTGACAACAGAATTACAAGTGGAGGCCAAGAGGCACTTACTTGTGGCCTGCTCCAGGTTAACAGCACTCCCTTCACCATCAGATGATTTGTTGGCAGTGCCTTCTTGGCTGGACTCTTTGGCATGAGCCTCAGTGAGGAAGCCAACTGCCTGCACAAGGTTTCCATTGGCAGCCTGGAGATAAAGGGGAAGAAGGGTTGGCAACACAACAAAATGGTACGGTTGGTTGCACAAAATCAGATGTTTTAAAACCAGCGTTGGGGGAAAAAACCCCACCTTTTTTTAAAAAAAGCCCCTTTTTGGTTTAAACTGTTATTTTTTGTTTAAAACAGTTTTTTTTGGGGGGGGGATTGCATTAAAATTAATATAGGATACATCAGAAAATTAAGTAGCAAAATGCAGTTCAGATGCCATGGCCCCTAGCTTAAATAATAATTGTTTGCGGGGAAATGCTCTTTTAAAACATTTGTTTTGGTTGAACTTATGTTAACTGAAGCATTTGTTTCTGAATGACATTTCTTGCACTATAAAATAAAGTGATTAAAAAGAAGCAATTGACACTGGATACTGGTCTAACAATGAACAACTGCCAATAAACTGTTAAAGTTAAAATGTTTAAATTCAAACAGTCACTGTTGTTCCAGTAAGAGGGTTGGAAAATAGTAATAATATCCAGACTTAAAACAATGAATAATCAATTTAAAAAACCAGGAGTGTTTTTTTTTAAGTCATTTGGGTTAAACCAGCCAACCCTGTTCAAAACACAACACATCAGCTCCTTATGCTGGGCAGGAGTTAAAGCTCTATTGCTCCAACTACAAAGACATTAGCAACTTTATAGGACTACTGGAACAGGAATACTGAAAATAAGCAGTACATTTTCACAAATAATATTAAAACAATCCACATTATGTCCCTGGCCAGAAGGGAATGAAGCACTGGTTGTGAAAAATCCTTGCATGAAGCCCGCTACAAATATCCTTGTTATTCTCTCTTCTAACAAGGGTGGGTAGGTGGTATGCTTTAGAGGAAGTTTCTCAGGACAAGGAGAGGCAGCATAAGGATGTGTCATACTGTCGTGTGTGTGTGTGTGTATGTGTGTGTATTTGTGTGTTTTCCTGACTGCCAACAGCCCCTCTGGGGAGAAATGTTGCTTCTCTTGGCTTTAGAGGACCAAAATAAACAGTGCTGAGGGTACAGCTAAGGGGAAGAGGGCATGAAGAGGGTGCAGTCTGAAGGCAGTACTAACACTGCGTGGAAATGAGGTCTGTGTGATGCTATGGCGTTTGGGGGGAAATGTTGTCATTATTAGAGAAATTAAGGACAAGTGTGGTTATGTATGGGAAGTGTAGTAAATGTAATAAAGTGATCTGTCAGGAGAGGGTGAGAGTACAGAATGCTGGGAGTAAATGGTGATGGGATAAATGTTTGAATAACATTTTAAAAGGTTGGTGAGTATGGAGGTTGGACACTTAGGAACAGGAGTTAGAGATAAGCATTTGTCAAAGTTAGGAATTAGAGTTCGCCAGGTGAAGAGATAGAGTTTTAGTTAGACTCAAGACAGTTATGTCCAGCTAGGAGACATGGAAAAAGTTAAGTCGAGTCAGGTAGGATTTAGGTGTGTTAAAATAGGTTCTCTTTAGCTGCATGTTGTACCTCAGTCTAGTAAATTAACATCTCTATTATACATGTGTACCTCTGAGAATGCTACAACAACAGTGTTATTGCTGTGGCGGAGTCCAGGCATAGGGTGTCTGTGGTGGCAGCAGTGACTCAAGAGTGGTGGTGTCCGGTCATGGGATTATACAGAGTCCTGCACAGGAACCCAGCGGACATCTAGAAAGTCCCTACATTTGGTGTCACAGCAGTAGGGCAGGTTAGGCCCTCATATTTGGTGGCAGTGGTGGGACAGGTGGACAACCCTCCCAGTCTGCCAAGAACAATTTCCATGCTGATTTCTCCCCCCCCCCCGCCCCCACTGTGCACCTCATCTCCAACTGGCTCAGGCCATGTCATCAACGCAACAGTAATTCTGAAGCACACTAAGCAAAGGATGCTTACCTTCAGGGCTTCATGGAGGAACAAAGGATCCTCAATACCTGTGATCTCTCTCAGCTGGTTGATGAGCACGCTGCAGTTCTGCATTGCAATGGGGCAGAGGAAGGATGTCAGTAAGGGAACAGTACAAGCAAAACCACAGTATCACAAAGCCTATGCTGCCACTGATATGCAGAGTTTGAAGAACAATAGTCACTGGCTAAATCTGGCAGAGGCCTGTGCCAGACAACGTATTGAAGGAACAAGGTTCCTGCCATGACAAGTTTGCATTCCTACAAACCAATTCCAAAGATCCTGGAGGAGGAAGGGAGCTGATTGCCAGGGGCTCTTGGAAGTGTCTCATTTGTAAACTGAAGCCAATTTAATCATACATAGCAGCAACAACACATGGATACACCAGAGCTTGGAGAAAGTTTTTTGGCTTTGTGGATAACAAATCTTATTTATTTATATTTAGGTGTAGACACTGGTTAGTTAGCCTGACATCCCAGTTGAGCATTCTGTCCCCTGAAAAGCTTGCATCCCCCAGCACCAGTACCGGCAGGTATTAAGAAAGTAAAAGCTAACTTGCTGTCATTTTGTGCCTCAGCACAAGTTGCTTCCTTATCAAAAAAGAGTGCATGCCCACTAAAGAAAATACAGTAACCAGGTGTGAGAAATATCAACCCAAAGATCCTTTCTCCCACTGAAAGCAGGGAGAGAGGAGCCCATGTATTTATTCCACCAAAGATGCCACCAGACATATAAGGAGCCTGAGGAATTTGGAGGGGGTTTGGTGGGGAGCTATTTTAAGCTGGCTGCACATGCCATTGGGGGGTTTGTCATCTCTCATTTACAACAAGGTGCCAGAGACACACAGCACAGCAGACCCACTCCAAATTGCCCTGCAATCTGTTGGTTAGTAGAGCTTGAACTATTGAGATTCCTGACCACTTTAAGGGTTCTAGGAAGAAGGAAAATAGATTAGGGAGTAATGGCACAGAAGCATGTGGGCAATACTATACCAAATAGAAGACCTAAAGTCATCCAGTAGCACCTTTGAAACTAATTGAGAAGAAGACATTTCTGGCATAGGCTCTCAAGGATTCAGTCTGCTTCCTTTATGTATTTTAATGCTAAAATAGACAAATATGGCTATGTCCTAGAATACAACCAAATACAAGATTACATGTTCATGCACTTGTCTGTATTTCCAATTTGTGTCATGCAAAAAGGGGGGAAAATCAGCATTAATTCCTAAAATCTTAAGAGAAACATAACCAGTCAGTCCTCTTTAGATGTAAAAGAAAGCACAAAAATTCACTGAGAAACACAAATTAGACTATCATGGTGCAGATTAGGTACACAGTTCTTAAAACCCTTTGTTAACCATTTAGAAAGCAAGGATACTCGAATATCATGTCACAGCAAGGGAAATGTAAAAAAAGCATACAGGTAATTCTGCCTAATCAATCAAGCCTTACTTTTCCCATTTGAAAAGTGGGAAAAGCTAGTTGCTTTCCATTCCATATGCTCTTGTCATTTAAATGTAAAAGACACAGAAGTATATTTTACACACGGCAATTTGAAGCAACTGCTTTTAGTAGCAAACAGCACATAGCAAATTCTTTTCATAATACTGGAAACACCGTAATTTCACAGATATGCTACAGGTCTGCCAAATAGTTGCCTTAACCTCCAGAAATAATTCAACCTAGAAAACAATCATAAACAACAGATAATTAAATTACTAATGGGATATGGCTTATACTAACTGCAACAGGCCCCCAAGAAAGCCACCTCACTACCTGTAGGACTGATCCCAGTGACCTTAATTTTATTTAAATGACAAAACCCATCCACCATTGGTCACAACTTTTCTTGTTCCTCTACTTCCAGAAATTGGACACCATCTTGGCTATTCTGTCTTTAAATGCAACAGCTCTAAACAATTATACTGTACTGCATCCAAACCATTCTCTAAGGCTTAACACTAGCTGTCAAATCAAACATTTTGTCTGCCGCTGTCAACAGTAAATAATGAAAACTGGACAGCCATGTCCAGAAGAGAGGAGTGAACCCAGGAATTCATAACTGGCAAAATATAAATAGATTTTTTTTCCTTCCAAAGGAACTTTAAATTTGTTATGGATAGTTTGTTAAAGAGAAGACCATGCCATCAATTCAAAATCAACACAACCTGAAAGCAAAGCATCTTAAGTTTGAATAAATGATCAGGAATTACAAGGTTCTCAACTGTCTGCTTTGAGTAGGGGCTCCCCACAAATGAATGGCAATACTGAAAACTGATCCTTGTCTGTGAAGGTCTCACTTGTTACTGTGCCTTCAAGTCATTTACGACTTATGGGGACCCTATCACAGGTTTTCTTGTCAAGATTTGTTTGGGGGGAGGTGCCTTTGCCTTTCCTTTCGAGGCTGAGAGAAAGTGACTTCCCAAGGCCACCCAGTGAGTTTTCATGGCTGAGCGGGGATTCAGACCCTGGTCTCCAGAGTTGTAGTCCAACGCTCAAACCACTGCATCACACTGGCTCTCATAGCTGGATGCAAATTAAACAAGACTTAAGAGGTCAGATCACGTGGTACATCACAGGCAAGCCCATCAAAACTCATGAAGAGGGACATAGGGACAGCATTGCCACAAGCCATAATGCCACAGGAGGCTTTGCTGCAGACATTCATGTGTATCCACATGCACAGGAACAGTTTCTTCCACAGGAAAACATTTAACTTCTGTATTAGATTGTAAGCTTGAAGGCAGGGAACTGTTTTGTTGTTCTTTTTCTTGTAAAGCACCATGTACGTTGATGGCGCTATAAAATAAAAGATAATAGTAATACAGTAGTATGATTAACACACTGCTGGTTCACTGGCAAGTGTATAAAGTACAGTATATATATAGCATGTCCCCCCAAAATGTATGCACCCTTTAACAGCTAATAGTTGCTAGCTGAAGGCTAAGCAAATACATTTATGTTGAAAAATAAATGTCGTAATAACAATTTAATCCAAGTTACAAATACCAAGTTAAATTATAATTTTATGTAAGGTGTCCCTTGCGCAGCAATGCATCATCGAAGGACATCATCGAAGGACAGAGTTGCAAACTTCACTTAAAAGTTTCTCTTGTAATTTTGCAACAGTCCTCTACTACAGTAGGACCCCCATATCCGCTGGGGATTGGTTTGGGGGGGGCTGTGGATACTGAAAACCGTGGATGATAGCGACACCATTGAAAATAATGGGATGTCTGGTTTAAAATACCATAGCATTGCCTTGGAAGACCTAGAAAATGGCTAGAGAGGACGCATTTTCTAGGAAGACTATGGCAGATGTGCTGTTTTGTGTCCTGTGGATAATTGGATCAGTGGCTACAGGGGTCCTACTGTATTGTAACTGTTAATCCCATTAAGGATCTTATATATTTGGGTAGGTGGGGATTGCAAAAGAAAAATTCCAGAAATATAAGCTGCTAAGGGTGTATACATTTTAGGGGGGATGTATTTTATATATGTG
Source organism: Gambelia wislizenii (assembly GCA_030847615.1). Classification (NCBI taxonomy): domain Eukaryota; kingdom Metazoa; phylum Chordata; class Lepidosauria; order Squamata; family Crotaphytidae; genus Gambelia; species Gambelia wislizenii. The sequence goes on from JAUMIR010000007.1 coordinate 42,368,954, forward strand.
TGTGTACATGTTTTTACAACACACGTACACAATAAAAGCTGCAAGTCATAGTTAATAGTGGGCCGCAAAAGAAAAATATCCCAGAATTATGGGTTGTTAAGGATGTGTACATTTTTTTGGGGGGGAGGCACATGAGTGTGTATGTTTTATATATGTGTGTGTGTGTGTATATATACATATATGTGTGTGTGTGTGTGTGTGTGTATTTATGTCTCTCTCTCTCTGTATATATATATATATATATATTTGTGTTTGTGTGTGTCTACAGTACATGATTTTATACCCAAATACACACAATAAAAGCTGCGAGGCAGAGTTACTGGTGGGCTGCAAAAGAAAAATATCCCAGAATTATAAGCTGTTAAGGATGTATACATTTTTTTGCGGGGACACACACGTGTGTGTGTGTATTTGTGTTTGTATATGTGTGTGTGTGTGTGTGTATATATATATATATACACACACACACATACACATATGTGTGAGTCTATATATTTGTGTATATATATATATATATATATATATATATACTGTATATGTATACACACCTATCTCCGCGTGTGTGGGTCTACAGTACATGGTTTTCTCCCCACTCACACACACACACACACCCTCCCTCCCCTCACGCCCTCCTCACCGGTCCGGGGCTCTGGGCTGCGGAGGCGGCGCCCCCTTCCTGGTCCTGCTGCTGCAGCTCGGCCGTCATGGCGACCCCCTCCCCGGCCGCTTCTCTCCCTCAATCTCTCCCTCAGACCGACCGACCGGCCGAAGAAGCGCCTCAGCGGGGAGCGCCCGTCCGCCCGTCCCGCTTCCACCGCCGCCGCCGCCGCCGCCGCACCAACAGCCTCGCCTCGCGCTCTCCGCTTGGCCAACGGACGCCCCGCGCCAAGCCACGCCCACCCCCAACCTCGGGCCAATCCGCGCGCGCCGCTCCGTCCTTCTTTCGCCACGCCCCCTCTCCCCTTTCTCCTCGCGGTCAAAACAAAAATAGAAAACCAATCTGGTGGCTCTTCCCCGCCCCCTTCTGTCAATTTCTCCTCGCGCACACCAACGAATGGCTGAGCTTTGTGACTTAGCCACGCCCCCTCCCCTTTCCTTTTATTCCCATAGGCTCTTTACTGCCACGCCCATCACACAGTCCTGCCCCTTTTCAAAAGGGCTCTTTCTCACCCCTCCCACCTCTCTTTGCTGATAGGTGCACCCAACCGCCACTCAGATCGTCCCTCCTCCACACACTTCAGAGCGCTCTTTTGCGTTCCAGCGCGCAACAGGCTGGTGGCTCTTCCCGGCACCGCCCCCTGCTGCTATTTGCGGCAAAATATCGACCTTAACTTGCTTACTCCCCCCCCCGCCTGAAGTCTTTCGCGCATGCGCAGTTGGCTCTTCCCTCCCTACTCCCTTTCAGCGCGAATGTTCGATTTTCCCTCAGAAACACTTTATAAAATAACGTCCTCCCACACAAAGTATTGGTCAAAGTTAAGGAAGAAAATATCAAAAACAGAGTTACTGTAGAAAATTAAGAAAACAAAAAGACCTAAAATAATTTAGGCTGCTGCCACACTGCAGAAATAATGCACTTTGTCAGGCACTTTAGCTGCCCGTGGCTCCATCCTATGGAATCCTGGGATTTGTAGTTTGCTGTGGCACCAGTGCTTTCTGAAAGGGAAGGCTTAATGTCTCACGAAACTACAAATCCCAGAATTCCATAGCATTGAGCCATGACAGTTAGAGAGATGTCAAACTGGATTATTTCTGAAGTGTGTCAAACATCAGCAGCCAATAATAATAGTAGTAATAGTAGTTCCTATTATTATTATTATTATTATATTTCTTACCCACCTCTCCCCACGGATCGATTCAGGGATTAATCCTCTGTCATCCCACTTTTAAAATGTACCAGTTTCTCTTTGTCTTCATCTACACTGTAGAAATAATGCAGTTTGACACCACTTTAACTGCCATGCCTCTATCCTACTGAATCCTGGGATTTGTAGTTTTATGAGGCACCGGCACTCTTTGGTGGAGCAGGCTAAAGACATTGTAAAACTACAAGTCCCAGAATTCCATAGGATGGAGCTCCAGCACTTAAAAGGTCCGTTTATACAATTAAAAAAAATCCGTTTGGGGGGTAAAAAATACGAATAGGCCGTCGTTCGTATGCATACGATCCGCCTACACGATTTTTTTACCCCCCTAAACTCTGTATGAACCCCTTTCCCAGCTGGCTGGAGCGAGCAAGCCAAGCGGCGGTTTTAAATCTCCCGCTGCTTTTTTAAAATTATTATTTAAAAAGTTTCCTGCTTTGCAGACAGTCGGTTTTCCCTATTTACGATATTAAATAAAAATAAATAAATATATATAATTCACGGACTTACTGGACTCTCGCTAGCCGAGAATCCAACATGGCGGGTGCTCCCAATTCCCCTCCATGCTAGCCCCGCCCCCTCTACTCAGCCAGCCAATCAGATTACACTGCCTGTTCATATGCGTGTGAACGGAGCATACAGACCATCAGCCATTCGCACGGGTGTACGGATTTCTGGCCGAGATCCTCTAATCCTACCAAACTCCGAATCCACATACTATACGGGGGATTTGCTAGCCCCCTCCGGTCCGAATGACACGTATCAATCCAAACGGCCGTGTGTACCGAAGAGTGAACTTCCGCACAGTGTACGTATTTTTTAAATCGTGTAGACAGGGCCAAAGTGGTATCAAACTGCATTATTTCTAGAAGAGTGCTGGGCAGGGCACATTTCTAGGATGGAGGACCATCACTTCCCCAAAGTAGTACTCTATGGTGAACTCGCCACAGGTCAGCGTAAGAGGGGCGCTCCAAAAAGGCGATACAAGGACTCCCTGAAACAACATCTCAGGCTTGGCCAAATTGATCACCAACAGTGGTCCGCCCTGGCCTCACATCGGGAGGCATGGAGACACACCATCCACAATGCTGCAGCCTTATTTGAGAACTCACGCCGAACAAGTCTTGAAGAGAAACGACAATGCAGAAAGAATCACAACCCAGAAACATCATCCAAGGAAACCTTCTGCTGTGCTTTCTGCAACCGGACTTGTTTATCTCGGATTGGCCTTTTTAGTCATCAGTGCGCTTGCAGAAAGCGCGGAATGAGTCCTTCCTGAATCTTCGTTTGCGAAGAAAAGCCAGAGAGAGAGAGAGGTAGATGCACCCTTTCTCCCACTTTCCCCCTTTGTACTCAGCTTACTTCAGTTGATGCAAACTGAGTTCAAAGTACAAAAATAATGTTCATTCAATTAACTCATTAGGAAGGAGAAGGTGGAGTCTTGCCCTTCCCAGTAGGCTCAGGCAAAAGCAAACTGCTGCAACCTCTCCTAGCTTCTGTCTTCTTCCTCATTAATAACTTTTGCCATCTTGAGTACACTCTGATACTGCTTGGTGACACTAGTCCCAGTTTTCATCTGTGAAATATTGGAGGGTTGGGAATTAAAAGAAGGTCTCCCTCTTTCCCTTTTGGTGTTTATCAGAAGCTACACTTTCTAAACTGAAATATATATATATATATATATATATATATATAGTATATATCTAACTTTGGCCTCCAGATGGTGCTCTGACAATACTAAATGTGAAGGATAACAGCTTATGTGTGTCTATGTGACTTCAAGTCACCTGTAAAATTATGGCATCCCCATGAATTTCACTAGGCATGGAGGACTCAGAGGTGGTTTTGCCAGTTCCTTCCTCTGAAATAGAGCCAACAGCACCTGTTATTCCTTGGCAGTCCTTCAGGGCTTGGGGAAGATTCTGCTTTTTGGACTGCATAGCTGGCTGGGGGATTCTGGGAGTGACAGTCCAAAAAGGTAACTTTTCCCATGCTCTGAAAGTTCTAGCCTGCAACATTTGGGGAAAAGGGACCAAGGTCAGATCTTATGTGTTTCTGTATGGTCAATTCACCTGTCATGGTGACCCCATGAATTCAATAGGGTTTTTCTTAGGCAAGGAATCCTCCTCAGAGGTGGTTTTGCCAGTTCCTTCCTCTGAAATAGAGCCTCCAGCACCTGGGATTCCTTGGCAGTCTTCCATCCAAGTACTAACCACAGCTGACCCTGCTTAGCTTAGGAGATAAGGTGAGATCTGGTGCTTTTAGCCCCTAGGGTAGCAGTAGTTTTGTGAAAACTTCTTTGGAGAAATATAAGAGTTGCTGTGCAAGCTAATTTTGAACAGGGGAGAGGTGTGATTTGAATTAAATAAGGGGTGTAAATTCTAGTCAGTGGATTCTGCAATCTGTTTCAACTCTCCTGTGAGCTTCAGGACCTTATCGGTTCTGTTGCTCTTTTATTTATTTAAGTCCCATCAATTTCCCAGCCCTCAGACTCAAGGTGGTTTCAAAAGTTAAAAGAGATGCAGATGAACATTCGTGTCACACAAAAATTTAAAAAGTAATTAAATCATGCATAGGATTAAAAGCAACTTAAAAGAATAATTATTAATAAGGGCAAGTAATAAACATGGGGCTTGTCTATATGAGGGGAAAATGTGGATTGATGCGCACTAACGCCAATTTGAAAAAGCTTCAATTTGTCTTAACATTGTTGGTTGGTTTGTTTTTTGCAAGGTCGCAGGCATGCAAAGCTGTCTGCTTTTGCTGTCCCAAGGGCATGCCTGCAAATCGAGATGGCGGGCGTGAGTGAATTACTTGTATTTTTATTGTCTCCAGTTGCCTCTGCTGAACAGTATTTTTAAAAAAAAGCATATCTAAGGTACAAAAGTGCGATATTCCAGCTAAATAAATAGAAAAAAGAAAAAAAACTCTTTCATCGCCTCGCCACATGGTCACTATGGCAAAAACCCAACATGGTGGTTTCGGGTGCTTGCCTTGTTAGCAAGGTCTGCCCCTGCTCCTGTCCGACCAATCAGCTTTCCACTTCTGCTCTTATCGGGAATGCAAATGAAAGCAAGTTGGTTGCCCCAACGAGTGGAAATGCACATTCCCCGTGGAGCTTTTTAAAAAGTACAGGAAAAACTGCAAAGGTTTTCCCTGTGGAGTTTTTGGCAATTTTGGCCCCTCTCCTTCCGAATACGGTGGGTTGATGCAGGATGCCATTTAGACAAATTGTATTCTCCTTGAATGTCGCCGTTTAGACAACCCCGTGGACAACAAAGCACATTATTAAAGGCCCTTCTGCCACAAGCAAACAATGCTCCAATGGCCTGCCAAAACAACAACCGCAACAAAGTCTTCACCTATCTATGGAAGGAGAGCAAGGAAGGCACCAGGCTAGCCTCCCTGGGAAGGGATTTCAAGAGCCTGGGAGCCGGCACCGAGAAGGCCCTGTGTTGTTTTCTCACCAAATGATGCTAGGTCATCATTTGTTCCCAAGCTGTGTTTGGAGTTCTGCCTTCAGCCTTTAAAGTTATAGATCTGAAGTGGGAATCATGAGGCAGTCCAGATGTTATTGGACTGCAGCTCCCAGCATTCCTTACCCTTGGCTACGTTGGCTTAGATACCCGGGTACTTGCAGTCCAACAATATCTGGCGAGCCGCATGATTCCCACCACCGCTCTAGACCTACTGAGGAACCTTGATTTCTGGCTTCTCCCACAAGAAACAAACTGCCCGTTTAAGTTCATCATCGGAGAGTTTCTTCCAAATGTCCCCACCTTCCAAAGCCAGGCAGATGCCTACAATTGACACTCAAATTATGGGATTCAGTCCCTGGCTATGTTGTACCCACCAACGTTGCATGGATGAAAACTGGGGCAAACATGGCCAAGAGCACGAGAGTGTGGTCAAGAAGGCCAAAGCTCTTAACATGAAAGAACACACAAGCTAGGAGAGGCTGCAGCAGTTTGCTTTTGCCTGAGTTTATTGGGAAGAGGAAAAATTCTGCTCCCTCCTCTCCTCTTCTTCCTGCTGAGTTAATTGAGTGAAAATGACTTTTGCACTTTGAAATAAAAATGATATCACTGGAGAAGCCATAATGGCTCAATTTCTTTTGGAAGGAGAGCTTTAACTTTAGCCCGATTTAACATGCTCCCAACAGCTGTGTTGGAAGGGAAATACAGGAAAATCCCCTGTGAAATTCAATATTGTCCCTGTGACACAGGTGCAATAGAAACTACAGCCCACGTACTTTTAAATTGCCAGTTTTACAGGGATATTCATCACCAGTTGATTTACCCCTTTATTAGTTAAATTCCCAGGACATTCTGATGATTTTTATTTACATTATTTGCTGGATAATCAGAATAAAACAATTTCTTTAAAAGTAGCAAAATTCTGTTATATTATGTGTAAGCTTTACTCACAAATAGTCACTAATAGTAATTGATGTTAGAATCTAAGGACTTTTTCAGACGCGAAGAAAGTAATGCAAGCAGCCTCATCAGCTTGCGAGGCTGCTGCGCTGCAGAGCGTCCCTTTCATATGACGCTCGCCCCTGCCGGTACTGTTGTGATACCGCGGGGAGAGTTGAGCGTCATATTTCGTCGTTTTTTACTCAAGATCAACTTTCATGAGTAAAAAATGACGAAATATGATGCTCAACTCTCCCCGCGGTACCGCAACAGTACCGGCAGGGGCAAGTGTCATACAAAAGGGACGCTTTGCAGCGCAGCAGCCTCGCAAGCTGACGAGGCTGCTTGCATTATTTGTCAGCATGTGAAAAAGTCCTATATCTGCTGTTTCTTTTATTGATTGTACTTTTATTGGTCAACGACTGAAAGTGTCTGTCTGTCTGTCACTTTAAATGCAATTTGCAGCAACTGAAGTAAGCTAAAGACAAAGTAGGAAAGTGAGAGTAGGAGAGAGAAACTAGGACATTTTAAAAGCAGCTGAAAAATTGGGAAGAGAGATGATTAATCAGACCTATCCTTGCCAAACTGGGACAGTTGGATGGCATGCTGGGTTCCCATAGAGCCATTTCTGTTGTCTGTGAGGAGTCAGGCATTCCCAGGATTCTCAGTTTTAATAGTATGCATGAGATCTTCAGATGGCCTCATATCTGCCAGTTTTATACATTATGTTTTCCTCTACCATTTTTCCATTTTATTGCCTCGGTTTGATTAGAATTTACTATCGCAAGTCTTCATCCCACCCCTCTGAGGCTGTTTTGAGGTGAAATATGGGGTTTAAAAATCTTAAATAAGCCAATAAAGCAAAACAGTCCATAGATCATACCATTTTGCAGTACTGAAACAATTCCTTAGAATAAATACAGAAGAGTCCCTTGAAGGATTTGAAGTTGCTTTATTTATTTTTTTTCTTTCTAGGGTAAAAAATGCACAACACCTCTTCAGAACACCTCTTCAAAGAGACAGTTTACTAAATTAAAAACATGATTCTGTGTTTCTTTAGACAGGAGTAACTTCTCTTCTGGTCAATAGGACTTGTGTGCTTATGTGCCTTCAAACTGCCTGTTGACTTATGGCGACCCCCTGAATTTCATAGGGGTTTTTTAAGGCAAAGAATACTCAGAGGTGGTTTTGCTAGTTTCTTCCTCTGAAATATGGCCTACAGCAATGGATCTTAACCGTTTCTTTACCAGGGACCCCTTTAAATATCTTTTGTTTCAATGGACCCCCCAAGACTTAACTCAAGATTTAAAACCCTGATGATGATGGTGATGATGATACAATTACACCATCCATTAACATTTCCCTCTGAAGCACTGGAGGGGGAGGGAAGACTTTCCCCCTGCTTCTTCCTGCAAAGTTGTGGCTGGAGCGGATTGAATGGCAATGTGCAGGCCAAGTCAGCCAGGCTTTGCCTTAGCTCCTGTCACGTGGGCTGAGCAGCCTTCAAGCTTTTGTGGACCCCCTGTGAGGACGTTGCGGACCCCTGGGGGTCCGCGGACGACAGGTTAAGAACCACTGGCCTACAACACCTGGTATTTGTTGGCAGTATCCCACCCAAGACTTAGGACTTTTTCGGACATTGATTTACCACGCCAGAAGGCTCATAACACTCATGACACTGCTGCATGGCAGGGCCCATTTCGTAGGATGCCGTCCCCCTGCCGAAATCAATTGTGTCAGTTCCGCGAGAGATTGGAGGCAGCCGCGCCGTATTTGGCCATTTTTTACTCACAGAAGTTGTCCGTGAATAAAAAAATGTCCAAATATGGCGCGGCTGCCTCCAATCTCTCATGGTACTGAAACAGCGTTGTACGAAACGGGGCCCCTGCCACGCAGCAGCGTCGCGAGTGTTACAAGCTTTCTGGCATGCTGTGGCAGCACCTTTAAGACCAACTGGTTTTTACTTTAGCATGAGCTTTCATGGATAGGAACCCATTTCTTCAGATGCATTACTGAGTGGTATTAAAGCCTCAGGTTATAAAGCATATTTATACAGTTGTGATTGTGGGACAGAATGTAATAGGATCCAGAAAGATGCAAATTATAACCCTGTCCCTAAATTTTCAAAGGGCCGCATAAGGTTATACAGGTCTTTCAGATCTTTACCATGTCCAGTTAGTGTTGATGCGTGAAAGCATCAAATCTGCTTACGAAAAGACAGTTTCCCAGGGTTCAAAACCTTTTCTGGGAAGATTCCTTTTGTTAGTAAGGTTTGTTGTTCATGTGCCTTCAAGTCATTTCTGACTTACGGCGATCCTAAGGCAAACTTATAATGGGGTTTCCTTTGCAAGAGTTGTCCGGGGGGAGGTTTGCCTTCTTCTGAGGCTGAGAGTGCGTGATCTGCCCAAGGTCACCCAGTGGACTTCCATGGCTGAGCAGGGATTTGAACCTAGGTCTCCACAGTCATAGTCCATCTCTCAAACCACTACAAGGTGCTGGTTCTTGTATTAATATATATATAGTGTGTCTGTCACAAAGCCATTGTCTTTGGAGATCATCACACTACACTGTTATAGTGCTATTATTCTGCTTTAACTGCTATGGCTGCCTCTTGTGGAATCCTGGGATTTGCAGTTCAGGGAGGGACATTTAGCATTCTTAGCCTGAGAGCTCTTAGGCCTCACCAAACTACAAATCCCAGACTTCCACAGGAGGAAGCCATAGCAGTTAAAGTGGAATAATAGCACTATTACAGTGTAGTGTGGTAAAGTCCTTTGTTCACACTTCTGATAATGGACTGGAGTTTGTGAATGTAATTCAATCCAGCTGTTTCTCTTTCTAGGCTTCCTTTGTAATGTCCTTGTTCAAGGGCTACAACCTGTAAGTCCAGTGAAGTTGAAATCTTCTGCAACTGTTCCCCCCCCCAGGGGGGACTATTGCCATTTCTGCAACCTGTGGGCCTCATACAACCCATGTGGCCCCCTGAAGCCCACCCAACACCCATAAAAATGTGCAGCTGATTTCTGCCCCTCTCCCAAAAGTCCTCCAAAAAGAGTCTCTATAGACTTGTAACCTAAATTTCCGGGCAATTTCTTCTTAGTTAATTCCTTTGCAGAACTACAAATACTGATCTATAGCCCTTCTGCTCCTAATTTCTAGCAAAGACATTCACTACTCTCTGAACAATTTGTCTGATGTCTATTTAGTGAATGTGTTTTTATTGAGAAGCCTCTTGCAAAGCCTTAATATAAATGGCCCAGAGCACTAGAATTCATCTCTTTGTGGAACTCCTTCCCCTTGGAGGCCCAGTTGGCACCACTGTTGGCTTCCTTTAGGTGCCAAGACACGACTCTTAATTAAAGCCATTGGGCCTCACTGACGCACTTCAGAATGCTTTGCAAAGGGTATGGAAAATACTTTAATCTCTCAAACTTGTTTTAACTTGTTAGCATGTTTAAATATATTTTTAATCTGTTTAAGTTATTGTTTTTTTTTAAAAAAAAATAAATTATTTTAACCTGCGTATATTGATTTTACTTCTACACTCTCTTAGAATCTTGTGATATGGAAGGGGAGAAAGAGTGAGGGGGTCGTTTAAATAAATAAATATTTCAGATGCTCAGGCTGTGAGCGCAATTGCTTTATGTAGCCAGAAACAGAAGGTATCAAACAGCGGCAGAGGTTGGTAGCTGCTGAAGTTAGCAGAGGAAGTGAGGGGTGCGAGGAGAAAATTTGGGGTGGCGTTGGAGCAGAGCAGCTGAAATTCTGAACAGCAACACTCTCTGCTCTTTTGTTGGGAAGTTGCATTTGTCTTGTTATGTTTGTCATGTACAGCTCAGAGCACTTTGCAAAGCAAACAATAAAGCTAGTTACGGGGGGGAGGGAATGGCGCTTCATCCGAGTCTTCATCCATCTTTGCCAGTCCAGATGTGGCATTCGGATGAAGGGAAAAAAACATGCTTTTCTCCCCCCCACCCAGCCACACCCAGTCCCAAATTTGTACATCTGTCATAATTCCCATCATTTTCAGCTCCGCTGCCAAGGGAGTGAACAAAAGAAGCTAGCGATTAACTTCAAAGAACTTTGTTGGAGAGGAATAAAGATATTTAGGGCCTATTTTGTGAACTAATTGCATTTGCATATTTATGGGATTTACTGATATAGCAGTAATTAAAAACTATTTAGTAGTCTTAAAGGACACATAACTCAGTTGCTGTTTGCATAATAAACACATCCCTTATTACGTTTATTATGTTTGCATAATAAACCTTTCACCATCTCGATAATTCAGACGGCCATTCCAGAGGGGCCATCCCTGGATTGCTGCTTTCCTACCGAGCAAAACGCAGGGTGCGCAGCAGGCAGAAGGAGGCGGAAGGGAGGGAGGAATCTATGCTCACATTCCCCTTCAGTAATAGGACATAAAAGTTTTAGAAGCAGATGGAAAGAGAGAGTCCCCATCCATCTAACCCCTCTCATACTAGCCTGAACCTCTCAAATGCAGATGGATTTATAAACTTGCAATGGCCTTTTGAACTCTGTGGGGCTTTAAAAAGACAAACCTGGGTTCCAATCCTGCCAGGCCTTTAATGAGATGCTTACCTCTCTATTTTACTACTTTGTCTCCAAACTCTGATGTTTTGGTGCTCCAAAAGCTGGACCATATGATCTGTGGGATAGGTTTTGCGTTCTTTGCCATTTGGAGGTGGAAGTTTACAATGGAGAGATCACCACATTGTAAATTTCTCAAGTTTGTGCCTCATGTAAATGACAATTAAAACAGCAATGCTGTGTAAATGTTCATTTCTGCCCTGTTTGATTAGAGCTAGGAACACACTGCAGAAGGCAATCTTTTGAGTTTTCCCTTGGCCTGTTTCAGGACAAAATGGGCTGGAGCAATTTAGTTTAAGATATGATCTTAACCACCCCCCCACACACACTTTTAAGACCAGGGGCCCATTCACACTTTAATCAGCATGGCTGCATCTTATGGAATTTTGGGTTTGTAGTTTAGTGGGGCCTAAGAGCTCTCTGATTGTGAATGCTAAATGGCCGTCCCTAAACTGCAAATCCCAGCATTCCATAGGCTGTTAAACCATGGCAGTTAAAGTGGAATAATAACACTATAACTGGGTAGTGTGAATGAGCCCCAACACTGTTAGAAGTGTGGCCATCTTCTCAGAGCCAATAGAAATATTTTTTTTCTGGTGTTCCCAAAATACAGCTGATGCCCTTCCTTTTTCATGCACTTTGCTGCTTTCCTTATGCCCAGGATGAAGTCGGAAAGGTTTATAGTAGGAATGGGTCCTTCTAGGAAAACCAAAGCCTACACGCTGTACACACACAGCCAAAAGCCATGAAGAATCAGGCAGATTGAGTGAATGGCTGCAGTTCAGAGAATCTGTATTGTTTCTTCTGTTGCCAAGTTTGAAAGAAGCTAACAGCTGGGTCATATGGTGTACCCCAATCAGGCAGCCTGTTAAAATCAGTAGGAAACCTGTGGCTGGATGAACTTCATTTGTCTGGGGTTTTGGCCCTTCCAAACTGATTTTGTGAAGAGCGTTTCCGCCAGTATAGAAGCTGATGGACTTGGAGCTGCAGTTTGTAAGGGAGCTGTTCAGCTAGAAACCAAAGCCAAAACTCAGTGAAGGAGCAAGAAATTGCAGAAATGGCAGAGTAGTAGAGATGAGGTACTGTGCTAATTTCATTCTTGGAAGATGCAGTGAGTAAATGTAACAAATTTCTTCCTCCCATGAGGAAGTCTTTGAAAACTGCAGTTCAGGATTCATTCTGTGCAAAATTTGCACATGGTCGTTCTGTGTGGAAAACCACACTGGTTATACAGAAAATAGCATTTTCTGCACATAAATATTATATTCTACACTGAAAAGGCAGCTTCCTGTATAAAAAAAATGCCACTTTCTGTGCCAAAATGTTGTTAATTTTGCATGGAATAAGTCTTCAACTACAGCATTTTCTGCACAAGAAATATTATTTTCCGTTTGGACTATGCTATTTTCTGCACATGCACATAGAAAAACCACAAGCAAATTTTGCACAGAATAAGTTATGGACTGCAAAGATTCTTATCAGTCCAGGATTCTCTGCATCAAATTTTCCGAACATTCAAGAAACACGTTTATCAACCATTGTTTTGAATATTTTTGAATATTCTTTCTATCTCTACTGAGGAGCCGTCCCAAAGGGAACTAAAGTACAGAGACCAGCTAGATTTTCAGACAACACTGTTATAGTGTTACTATTCCACTTTATTTGCTCTGGCTGCCTCCTGTTGAATCTTGGGATTTGCAGTTTAGGGAGGGGCATTTACAACTCTCAGCCAGAGAGCTCTTAGGCCTCACTTAACTACAAACCCCAGAATTCCACAGCAGGAAGCCAGAGCAATTAAAGTGGAATAGTAACACTATAACAGTTTAGTCTGAAAATTTCCCAACACTGCTAGAAGCCCTTAAACTGAGGTCTCATCTTTAGGAGCAAAACTTTTGGCTGCATGGGAAATGGTCCACATTCTAATGGTGGACTTTGTCTATACAATGTAGGTCTAGGCTATCTGGCAGACTGTGCCAGAGAGAGGATCGTGGACATCTTGTTTGCCCTCCAGCTTTTGCTGCATTAAAATTCTGGCCTATGTTTTCTTTTCTTTTATAAAGCATTTGTTGATGAAACCTTCTTGCTAAGCTGGTAATGGGTCTATCTCCTGGAATGATCTTACTGGAAAGGGAGGTTTCTGATTTCCTTTCTCCAATGCACCAAAGCAAGCCCTTGCACAGGACTCCCATCCATCATGGCCTTGCCTGTCTTTTAATTAAAGGGAGTCGAGACAGAAAGATGACACACGACCTGGATCTTCCAACACCGGGTTCTGCCTCCCTGGCTAATGGTATCAGTGATTGTTCTTCATTAGACAATAGGAAGTTTCCATTACCCAAGGTAATTCAGGAGAGTGCAGTTAATTGCTGTCAGCACCAAAGATGCCAATGCATAAGCCTGATTGAGAGCAGCTATTTGGCATGCAATTATTATTGCAAAGACCCTCGTGTAAGACACCAAGAGTTCTGGCCTTCCAAGTAAGAACAGGATAAGCAGTCCTATTAGGAGTGGACTCCCGGTCTCCTACGACCTGCCCCACCCATAAACCAATCAGTCACGTTCGCACTGGCACGCCAGTGGAATTAAAATGCTCTCTGTGGTTGGTTTTCTAGCCAGAAGGGCTAGTGAGCATTAGACCTCGTAGGAGCTCTGAAATATTCTGAGAGAGAGCAAAAGCTGACCGTGGCAGAGATTTCCAAAGAGTTACGTTGATATGCTGCAGAGAAACAAAGAAGAAGAGACACAAGACTAGAAGGGTTGAAACCGACTTGAGAATCATCCCTGCTTTCAATGAGATGCTGGAGAAGCCATCTGTTTCTAGCAAAGTCAGATTCTGTGAGTCGCTGGATGATGAAGACCTTCCTCCTCCTCCTTTTTGTTTCAGGTAAGATTTGATTATGATGATTATGATGATACCATATTTGGTACCTTGCCTTTTTGTGAGGCAAGACTAAGTATAGTGACAGCTGGTGGCTTCCAAGTCAGAGAGGTTGGTGACCCCACTCAAGGTGTTAATTTGTACTTCGAAGGAGCCGTCCAAGGTGCTGAATGCTGGCTCCCAAAACAGGCTCAGCACCTTGGATAGCTCCCCTAGACTAATCCCTGGAGGGATTTACCACTCAGTGATATGGAAGCAGTCAGCTGCCAGAGCACAAGCAATGCCTGAGGAGTTTAAAGTTTTAATTCTCATAATACAGGAGAGAGGAAGAGGAGGGGAGGATTTGGTTGCCAGATTGATTCATGCCTCCATCCAGCCTGGTGTTGTGGTTTAAGAGTTAGACTAGGGCTCCAGGAGACAAGGGGTTTGAATCCCCACTCGGATATGGAAACCCATTGGGTGACCATGGGCAAGTCTCACTCTCTCAGCCTGAGAGGAAGGCATTGGCAAACCTCCTCTGAAGAAACCTCACCAAGAAAGCCTCCTCAGAGGGTCCTACAATAGGACTCTAGGAGACCAGGGTTTGGATCCCAGCTCAGCCTTGGAAGCCCATTTTTGGACTTCAACTCCCCAAAGTCCCAGCCAGTATGCCCAATGTTCAAGAATTCTGGGAGTTGAAGTCCAAATATCTGGAGGATCAAAGTGTGAGAAGCACTGATCTAAGGACCTCACCAAACTACTAAATATCTCAGGATTCCAGAGCATGGAGCCATGGCAATGAAAGTGGTATCAAACTGCTGTGATTGTGCCATGTGGATACGCACCCTAGGCCTGTACACAGAGCCCATCTGAACTGTGGGGCCCTTCACCCTACACAACTATGGCCCTATGATTTCACTTTAACTGCCATGGTTGCATCCTACGGAATCCTGGGACAGGTAGTTTGGAGAGGCACTAGAACTCCCTGGCTGAGAATTTTAAATTTCCCTCCCTAAATTGCAGACCTCAGGGTTCTATAGGATGTTGCCATGGCACAGTTAAGGTGGAATCATACCAGTATAACTGCATAGGGTGAAAGGGCCCTGAGTCCTGTCTTTGACACACTGTACTTGATTCAGCTGGCATGGTCCCTCTCCATGATAAACCACAGCCTCATTGGAAAAAAAACCCCAGGAATTACTCAAGTACTTTGAATTGTGTCCAAAATGGGAAGCGATGTTTCTGGCAGTTCTCAAAATAAGTGTTGGATTAAGGCACGGGGATGTTTGATCCAGGAAATGAATACTCAGAAACGATCCACAGGCTTGAAGCAGGGCTATGTGAAACCTTACTTTCCTGTCTATGCTGCTGCTACCTGGGGAAAGGTGTTATGCATTGACAAAGTCTATTTATTTAGCTCTGCTGATGGCTGAGCTGTCAGAGTCTCATTTGCAAGGAATCCAGGCTGCTGTGCAGCTGCTGCTAACGACAACTCTGCCATCTCTGTCCCTGACACTAGCTTGAGCGTGTTGCTCGCTTCCCTAGTGCTTGCTGGAACGGAGCCCAGGCGCATCATTTTCCTTGGTAGCAGCCACAATGGGGACAGGTGGGCACAGAGCCTGAAATCATATTCTGCCACAGCCGACAATTGATCATTATTAGGCCTATTTTTAGCCTTGTCATTAACTCTGTTAAGCAATCGCTCATCCCTATGGAAACATCCAAGTTTGTTTTGACTTTCTGGTTCTGTGCAGCAAGTTAAAGCCTTCACTTTGTTCCATTTGGGGGCATGGTCCTGCAGGCGCCAGGACTGAAGTGTGCTCTGTTGTGGGTTGGATTGCATCAAGATAAAAATATGCATGGGGAATGAAGCCATACTTTCAGATAAGTTTGCTCTCGCCCCAAGGATCTGTTCACAATCTAAGCGGGTGTTCTCAAATCCAACGTTGCCCATGGAGGCACATCTGGCATCAGTGATATGAGTACCTTTCACCACCTTCACCCTCTCCTGGGGATAGAGATTGAGAGAGATCCGTCCATTCATGTTCTGGTCACTTTCAAGTCACGCTATTGAAATGAACAGCCAATGAGGTTGTCTTTGGAAATTGTTTTGAGACTGCAATTGGGATAGAAATGTTGGGATACAACTGGGTCCAGTTGTTAGGAACAAACCTTTGTGTGTGCTTACATGCCTGCACTGGTTACTGGGACAGCTTGGGGAAGTGACTTCTTTGGATTACAGCTCCCAGAATCCCCCAGCTAGCAGTGACTTTTCCAAGCTCTGATTACTGGTACTATTTCTGAACACCATGCAAAATATGCTTGTGCATACCTTTTATGCTGGTGCTTACCTCCATGGCTCAGGAGCTGGGTACTTGGAAGTAGTTGAATGTTGAACTAGGGCACTGGGAGACCAAGGGTTGAATCCCCTTTGCTCAGCCATGGAAGCCCCGGGATGGCTTTGGGCAAATCACAGTCTCTTAGCCTCAGAGGAAGGCAGTGTCTTAAGAGAGTGAGATGTAGTAGTTTGTGTGTTGGACTAGGACAACAGGAGACTAGGGTTCAGTTCTCTGCTCAGCCATGGAAACCCACTGGTTGCCCTTGGGCAAGTTTTACTATCTCAACCTTACAGGAAGGCAATGGTGGCATAAATCTTGCCAAGAAAAACCCATGATACTTTTACCGTTGTTGTTGTTGTTGTTGTTGTTGTTGTTGTTGTTGTGTGCCTTCAAGTCATTTTTGACTTAACGGCAACCCTAAGGTGAACCTATTATGGGGTTTTCTTGGCAAGATTTGTTCAGAGGGGGTTTGCCCTTGCCTTCCTTACACTACAGCATTATAGCACTATTATTCCTCTTTAGCTGCTATGGCCACCTCCTGTGAAATCCTGGGATTTGCAGTTTAGAGAGGGATATTTATAACTCTCAGCTAGAAAGCTCTTAGGCCTCACTAAACTACAAACCCCAGCATTCCACAGGAGGCAGCCATAGCAATTAAAGTGAAATAATAGTAGTATAACAGTGTAGTGTGATAAAGTCCTCAAGAGTGTGATTTGCCCAAGGGCACACAATGGGTTTCCATGGCCACGTGTGCATTCAGACCCTGGTCTCCAAAGTTGCAATTCAACACTCAAACCACTACACCACACTGGCTCTGTTGAGGTTCACTTTAGGGTCTCCATAAGCTAGAAATGACTTGAAGGCACACAGCAACAACACCAAAAGTTCTCTTTTACTTCCTGGCTGCGATGAGATCCAAGCTGTCTCTCTCTTACCCAGCCTTGGAGAACACCTGCCGCAGCCCACATTCCTCAGTCTTTTCGTGGCTGCGTGAGATCAATCAAAGATCAGAATGGCTTCCTGGCCAGGCTCCTTGATGTGGCGTCCTTCATAAAAAAAAATGGCCATGAGCGGGCCGAGCCTGCTGAGAAAGGACATTTCATTTACAGTTTCCTGCTGGAACCCTTGTAGCTTCAGCAGCTCATCAAAACAGCTATCAGAGGCACGGCGAGCACCAGGCGACACGGGTGGCGTCCGGACGCAGTGAGATTAGATTTTGCTCACACACATTGGCAATTTGCTTTAGCCCAATGAGTCCAGGAGGCTGAGCTCCCCAAGGGCCTGCTGGAATGGTAAGCAGGGGGAGAGGCGCATCTCTTTTGCATTTCTGAGGGGGGCTGCTCAGGAATGTGTCACTTGCAATTTTGGGTCTCCATATCTCCTCCTCTCCCTCAGCTCAAATAGCATTTCTGGCTTTCCCCCACCCACCCCTTTCCCTTCTTATACGCTTTTTCCTATATGCAAACTGATTTTTGAGCTACTTCATATGAAAGAGGAGAAGGGAAGGGAGAGAACCGGGGCGCCCATATAGGGGACAAAACAAAATCCTATTAGCTTTCAAACCACATGGGTTTCTGGGTTCACTAATTCCTATTCCACATTCACTTGTCTTGGCTGAGATTCTTGAATGAGATCTGCAGAACACAGAGCTGAAAAGCCTATTAACAGGAAACAGGAGTCTATTATCAAAAAAATTAAAGTGACTTCAGAGCTTGGGGAAAGATTGTGGAAGATTGTGGATCTCAACTGTCCGGGTAGGCAGCGCGGTGCCGGTGGAATGGGAACAGCTCTGTCCTCATGTGGCTGCCCAGAAACAACCTTTATTTATTTATTCATTTGTTCATTAAAAAGATCTGCTAATTGCTTTCCTGCCCACAAGACTCTTCAGAGCAATGTACAGTAAGAAGTACTAAAACAGACTTTAAAAAACAATTTAGAAGGCCATTTTGAAGCTGGTTTTAAAAACCAAAGGCATTTGGGAAGAAAAGGCATTTGATTCTCCACTGAAAACTCAACAGGGATGAAGCCAGACTGTCTTCTCTTAAGAGGAAGGTCCCCACTTTAGGTGCTATGACAGAGAAGGCCTTGTCACAGGTCCTTTCTGAACTAGTCTCTGGGACACACAACCGAGATGTCTCCCAGACATCGCAGCTTCTACTTAGGCACATGCAGAAGGAAAAGGCAGTCTTTCAGTCTTCCCTGCCTCAAGCCATTTGTGTGTGTGTGTGTGTGTGTGTGTGTGTGTATGGGTCTTCACCTTCCCTGTCAATTTACTATGACCCCCTGAATTTCCTAGGGTTTTCATAGGCAAGGAATACTCAAGAGGTGGTTTTGCCAGTTCCTTCCTCTGAAGTAGATCCTACAGCACCTGGTATTTGTTGGCGGTCTCCCCTCCAACTACTAACCAGGGCAGACCCTGCTTAGCTTCCAAGTTCAGACAGGATCTGGTGCCTTCAGGGTACTTAGGGCTTTATAAGGCAAAACCAGCACCTTCAACTGAGCCCAGAAACTGAATGCCAGGGAACGTAGACACAGCAAATGGAAGAGTTCTTGCATGCCCCCCAATTGCCCCAATTTGGCAGCGAGACAGTCCCCATTAATCTTTGATCACCCCACTTTTTAGCTGCTTTTAAAATGTCCCTCCCACTTTCCCCCCTTTGTACTCAGCTTACTTCAGTTGGTGAAATAGGAATTTAAAGTACAAAAGTAGTTTGCATTCAATTAGCTCAGCAGTGGGGGAAAGGAAAGGAGATGCCGGTAGGCTCAGGCAAAAACAAACCGTTGTGGCCTCTCTCAGCTTTTCTGTTCTTCCTCATTAACTGCATTAACCATCCTGATCACACTCTGAGCTTGCTTGGCTACCCCTCTCCCAGTTTTCATCTGTGCAATGTTGGGGGGGGGGGAAGTATGAGTGATCCTCAGTGTCTCTCCCTCTGCAACATTAGGAATTTGAGGTCTGAAGAAAATGTCATGGAGTAGGGGGGGAAGAATTCTTATCTGGAAGAGCAATGCCCTTATCCCCCCGCCCCATAGGCAGGAAACTTGGTTTTTTTTACTACAGCTCCCAGAATCCATACTGCCTAGGGGGGACCCTGGGAAGTGCAATCCATAAAGGCACTTCCATGAGCTCTGTTTCAGCCACAAAGGTCTGCCTCTGATTCTGACCGTGCCTGGTCATTTATTCTCTCCAGCACTATCTGCTCTTTGCCTAAGCTTCCTTTCTTCTCGTTTTCGCCAAGGCTAATTATCCGTGCTTGTTGTTTGCTCATCAGGGAGCCTGGCTGTAGCCACTCAGCGACCTGGGAACTCTTCCTTGCATCGCCTGACCCGGCGTCTTCTGAAGAACTACAGCAAGGGAGTCCGGCCTGTCCAGAATTGGACAAGGGCCACCACTGTCTACCTTGACCTCTTTGTCCATGCGGTCTTGGACGTGGTAAAGAGAACTCCTCACTCATTTGATGCTGGTGACGGTTGTAAGGCGTGATACTGTTGAACTCCCTGCAAGTGGAATGGCTTTAAATGGGTGTGTGTGGGGGGGTGTTGAAGAGACCCGAAGTTGGATGCATCTCTCTGGTCACAGGAGGCTGGACATAGATGTGCCATCAGGATGCTTTAGGAATTAGCAAATTGCACAGCAGAATCTGTAATGACCTACTGCAGAAGAGCAGTTGTGGGTGCCTTGGTTTCAGCGCTACCTCAAATCTGGTGCTCAGGAGATGTTTAAGGAAGGGATAGCAATATGAAGGCCCGGGAGTAGGGGGACTGGAAAAATTTGGGGAGGGGACCCCCCCGCAGAACTCACTTTTTCCAGAAAATGCTCAAAAGCAGATTGTGGAATATTTTCTTTTGGACTGGTGAATAAAATATTTAAAACAAGGTGTTCATACATTTACCACTCCTTGCCACCTTATTTCTAAAAACTACATAGCAGGTAGACTTGGTGGAGCTTGATACTTCACTTCAAATAGGATCTCAGCCCTAAGTGTTGACTTCCCACATTCCCATTGGGACACCCTGCACACTACACAAATACTCGTATGGTGGTACAATTACACTTTAACTGCCCTGACAACATCCTATGGAGTCCTTGGTATTTGTTGTTTAAGAAGAGGCGTTTAGACTTCTCATTCAGAGAGCTCTAGTGGCCTGACCAAACTACAAACTCCGGGATTCCATAGGAGGTTGCCATGACAGTTAAACTACAATCATATATTGCTAGTAACTACACACACACACACACACACACACACACTTAGATCTTAGGTAGGAATGATTATTATTTTGAATTTATACAGAGTAAATAAGAAATATGGCAATAAAATAGAGGTAGAAATAAACAATGAATCAAGGAAGTATTTGGAGGGCATGCGGGAAGTCTTTTTTAAGGGAGTGGATGAGCGGTGTTAGAATGTGTATGTTTCTTTTTTCTCTTTTTTGTATGCTTTGGGTTTGTTTCTCTTTTTTGGTTTGTGTATATTGCTTATCTATCTATTTGTTTGTTTTGTGTTATTGAGTTTAAGATAAATTATTCAATACAAAATTAAAATAAAGTAGAATCATAGCTCTGTAATTGTATACAGGCCAGCCCCCATGTCTGTGGGGGATGCATTCCAAGACAACTCCCATGGACACCTGAAACCATGGATAAGAGGGAATTCTACTATTTTAAATGAAATGAACATCAGAAGTTGACCATACAATAATTTTGGAGGACCTAGAAATGTCTAGAGAGAATACCTTTTTTTCAGATGTGGATAAGTGAATCTGTGGATACCAAATCCATGGATATGAGGGTCAACCTTTAGTGTGAACGGTCTAGTCTAGGACTAGACAGCAGCATTTAGGCCAGAGTTTGCCATTGTGTTGGGAAAAGGAAGTGTTGTCTTCATTTGTTGTTGTTGCTTTTGTGTTTGTATAATGAACTCCCCCTGAAGATAACCCTATTTGTACCACTCGATGATCAGAGGGGAAACTTGAGGCTGCCTAATCACTGTTGTTAGAAGCCGAAGGCACTAAAAAAGAGAGAAAGTGTGCACGCCAGGGCTGTGGCAGGTGCGCACATTTAATAGAGGAGTCATTCAGCAGCCATTGAGGCACATGGCACACTCTTGCCTCGTCTTTGCCACCGCCTCCAACTCCTTTTGTTGATCTTTTGCCTCCTGTTTCCTGCACATAAAAGGAGGGAGCTGTTTGAGAATCTCCACTTATTAGGGGGACCTTGGGGAAATCTGATTAGACAGATAATCTAGTCAATGGAGAAAGTGTTCCAATTTGTTTAGATTGAGTTTCGTCAATGCCGAAATTCCACGTACCTTTGTATTCCACTCCACTGACTAGAGCCTCCCAGACAGACGCCAAGGCATCTGTTCTGACAGGATGCCGAACTGAGGGGGAGGAAGATAAATAAGAAAGTGGAGGAATTATCTGGATGTTTCCTAACCACCAATTTAAGACTAAGTAGGCTTCCTATGTGAGGAAGACTAATGAAATCCAATTCTTCCAAATATCCTTGGCTTTTAACAAGCAAGATGGAAGGGATCTGAACATGCATGCCCAAATGAAACAGGAAGGAAGAGGAACAATTAAATTGGCCAGCTGGCATGGGGAGAAACCCAGAAAGTGTTCAAGTTTCACTTTCAGGCTTCTTTTTGCTCCCATCTCTGGTCCTGGGAAGGCAAGAGTAAGGAAGCATCACCAAGGAAGCATCACCAAGTCTTGGGTGGGTAGAAAGAAAGAACTTTCCAACAGTGGAAAGTGCAAAAGGGAACCAAGCAAGGATCACGGTCCAACTAGAAGTCATGCTTAACATTTTTTTTTTGCAGAGATGCTCCAACTAGTGGTGAAAAACTTTGTTTGTCATAGCACATTATTTTCCTCACCTGTGTGTATGTCTCCTTCAAGTCTCCTGTCAACTTATGGTGGCCCCATTAATTTCATAGACTTTTCTTAGGCAAGGAATCCTCAGAGGTGGTTTGGCCAGTTCCTTCCTCTGAAATACAGTCTATAGTACCAGGTATTCCTTGGCAGTCCTTCTGGGTTTGTGGAAGGTTCTTCTTTTTGGACTGCCACTCCCAGAATTCTGGGCATGGCAGTCCAAAAAGGCATTTTTCCCATGCTCTGGAAATTCTAGCCTGCAGCATTTGGGGGAAAAGGGATAAATTATAATCTCTTGGTGTTAAGATGTGTGATAGGGTGGACATAAATTGGAATTATGATTACAGATGTCCCCCCTCCAAAACCCTTACTCACCCATTCTCCATATTTGGATCAACTGTTTTTAATAGATTTTTGCTAAAGTGTTTGTGAGAGAGAGGAGAGAGAGAGAGAGAGAGAGAGAGAGAGAGAAAGGGAGATGTGTCTAATACTTTTGATGGAAATATGAAATATGATTCTTCCCCATGCCAGTGGCTGGTTGCCATCTCTGTGGGATGGTGAATCTCCTCCTGGTTTTATTCTGAACTTTAAAAGGGTGCCCCAATGCACTCAAGCTATTTGGGAGATAGGACTCAGGCTCTTTTAAAGTTCAGATTAAAGCCTAGGATGGACACACCATTTCCCTGTCATGGGAACCACCCTCCTCCCCTGTCAGAGGATATGGTGTGTATCACACTGGTGGGGCTGCAATCCTTTGTGCGCTCTTTCCTTCTCTTTGTGGGGTGAATGCTATCTAAAGTGTGGGCTTTGCAGCTGGGAACATTGCCTATGCAGCTCTCCCTGTGTGTGTTTTTTAAAATGCCCTTCCTTTGCAAAGAATATGTATTATGCTTAGCAACCTGATTAATGTCACAGTAACTAATTACTGTGGATGAGAGAGAAAGAGAGAAGCCATTTGTTTACAGTGCTGAGTACTTGGCAGCGTGCCATTTCACCTACTGTAATTTACTGCCAGGAGTGTCAGACAGAGCTGGGTACCTGAGAGTTCAGGACTGACAAAGTGATAATACAGAAGAGACGGAGGGGTGGTGGAATTGGTCCTCTCCAGAGACTTCTGGCCAGTTCTGGCCAGTGGCAGCAAGGGGCTCCCACCTCAGCAGAGCACTGAATCCTAGCTGTCCCTTAGCTTGAAATTTAAAGGAACTGTCCGAGGTGCTGAACCTAATTTGTGGAGGGACAGGGTTCAGCAACTTGGATAGTTCTTTTAAAGTTCAGACTAAGTAGATTCCAGGGACATTTGCCCCTATTTTGGTTCAGCCTCCTTTAGCAGAGTTCACAAGTGGAAGCACGGAACCTCTTGGGCCTCTCTGAGACTAGTTTTAGCAAAGGAAGGCAAGCAGACAACATGCAAATTCTGTTGCTAAAAAACCTTTACTAATTACATTTAAAGGCACGTTCAAACATATACATGCAATGCCTCTCTCTCCCTGGCTTTTCTTCACAAATGAAGATTCAGGAAGGACTCATCCCGCACTTTCTGCAAATGCGCTGATGACTAAAAAGGCCAATCCGAGATAAACAAGTCCAGTTGCAGAAAGCACAGCAGAAGGTCTCCTTGGGTGATGTTTCCAGGTTGTGATTCTTTCTGCATTGTTGTTTCTCTTCAAGACTTGTTTGGCGTGAGTTCTCAAATAAGGCTGCAGCATTGTGGATAGTGCATCTCCATGCCTCCCGATGTGAGGCCAGGGCGAACCATTGTTGGTGATCAATTTGGCCGAGCCTGAGATGTTGTTTCAGGGAGTCTTTGTATCACTTTTTTTGAGTACCCCTCTTACGCTGACTCGTGGTGAGTTCACCATAGAGTAGTATTTTTGGGAGGCGATGGTCCTCCATCCTAGAAACATGCCCTGCCCAGTGCAGCTGTGTTCTCAATATCATGGCCTCAATGCTGGTGATCCCTGCTTGCTCAAGGACAGCAACATTCATCACATAGTCAGTCCAGTGTATAAGACCTGGTTAAATACAGGAAAGTTTCAAGAAGAGGAGCAGCTCAGCAGAACTGGAGCAGCTCAGCTCACCATCTTGAGAGAGGAGGAAGTGAGAGAGGAAGAAAGGAAGGTGATTTTATGTGCTTGCAAACACACCTGGAAGGTCCTCTGGCCATATGGCATGGGTGCTTAGATGCATCTCCACAATGGATGACTGAGCAAATAGGGCAAGTTCTAGAGACAGCATGCATAGGGTAGAGCTTTGCAGGAAACCTTTACTGTCTAAAGCCACATTGCTCTAGCAGCCACAGAGAATGCTTGGTTGGGAAGCATTTTCCAACAAGACCAAAGCCCAGAATTGATCCATAGCTGCTTTGACACTAGCTCCGCCAACCATTTCTAGAAAACTCAGCTGGGATCCCCATCTGTCTAAAACTGGGTGCCAGACCTGTCTCTCGGTCTTGTGGATAAACAGGCATGAGAGGAGACGGAGGTATTCTAGTTACCATAATGTTCTGAGCTGGGACTGATTGTGATTCCATGCCTGCCCAAACTATCAGTTGGTACTGAAAATGGACACCCATCACTCCTGTAAGCTAAGCTTTACTGGTAGTCAATGAATCCAGCAGAAGGTCTACAGGGAAGGAAACATCACAGTCCTTTAGCTTATGGGTTCTAGCATCCCCTCATAGAATTGGGCCCCTAAACCACAGATCTACCCAGACCAATCCAGCTCCCTGTGGCTGAAAAATCAGTCCCCAGACCTGGGAAATGCCCTTCCCCATGGATGAAGCCACTGGAAGACTGAGCGCCAAGTGCAGAACCAAATAAAAGAAACTTACTTTTTAATGTTTTGTCTTTTGCTACAACTGGAGCCTACAAGGTCCTGACCTTTTAGGAACATCCAAACTAGAAGGACCCTCTTTAGTTTTGCCAGTTTCCAAGGAGCAGGCAAAAAACCAAACCAAACCAAACCAATAAAGACTGAAGAAACCACCAACATTAGTAAAAGCTCTCTGTCATGTCAATCAGTCATTAAAACACCCATTCCCTTAACAAGAACTAAGAAAAAGAAACCAAGACCAGGACTTGTAATGATCTGATACAGTACATAGCTTTGCATACAAGTTTCATTCTTACATAGCTATTTGAAATGGGTTTAGGGCAGCACATACTTGAACTGTTAGCATGCCATTCTGCCCCTCCCTATAATATCTCATAGTTGGCAATATTGGACACTTTGAAGGGGTCAGGTAGACCAGGGTGATCGAAAATGAGGTCAGATGGAGGTCACAAGGACCTGGGAAGGTATCTTAGGAATATTTTAGTACATCATCCCACTACAATACCATGGGGCAATGTCATGCACACAATCATGATCATTGTTGCCACCATTTTATGGGTTGTACTGTGCATTTTTCCCTCTGCAGGATGCCCAAAATCAGAAGTTGACATTGAGCATCTGGTATCGGCAGGTAAGGATGACAGACACACAAGAAGAACCTCTTGTGGGTCTGAAGAAACTTTATTTAACTCCCCCATAG
The DNA here is from genome assembly GCA_030847615.1 of Gambelia wislizenii. Lineage (NCBI taxonomy): Eukaryota > Metazoa > Chordata > Lepidosauria > Squamata > Crotaphytidae > Gambelia > Gambelia wislizenii. The sequence continues at coordinate 42,394,447 of JAUMIR010000007.1, forward strand.
CCTTCCCTCCTCCTCTGTATTTTCCCTCCACTCACACTTAATACTGTCTGGCTCCCTCTTCCTGGAGTGATATGCAGTGAAGAGCAGTCATGTAGAATCTAGATTCGTTCCAACAGAGGAGACTCATAGGGGTATTGAAGAACATCAGACAAAGGAAATGTTCAAGTAAGCTCCTGGTACAAACAGGAGCAGTTGGTGGCTTCCACATCCATGGGACAATGAAATTTAGCCCACCTCTGAAGGAGGTATCCCTCATGCCAAAGGCTGTCTCCAAAATAGGCTCAGTAGCTTGAAGGGCTCCTTCAAAGTTCAGCCTGAAACCCAGAAGGGTTTTCCCACCACAGTGAAATTGGGACCACTAGCTGAATTGTGGTGTCCAGAACTGAACACATTATTCCAGTTAAGGTCTGACTGTGCTATTCTGCTTTGGTCAGAGCTCACCTGGAATACTGTGTCCAGTTCTGGGTACCACAATTCAAGAAGGATATTGACAAGCTGGAACATGTCCAGAGGAGGGCAACCAAAATGGTGGGAGGTCTGGAAGCCATGACCTATGAGGAGTGGCTTAGGGAGCTGGGTATGTTTAGCCTGGAGAAGAGAAGGCTAAGAGGTGACATGGTAGCCGTATTTAAATATTTGAAAGGATGACATCTTGAAGATGAAGCAATCTTGTTTTCTGCTGCTCCAGGGACTAGGACATGGAGCAATGGACTCACGCTACAGGAAAAGAGATTCCCCCTAAACTTTAGGAAGAACTTCCTGGTGGTAAGAGCTGTTTAGCAGTGAAATGGTGGAATCTCCTTCTTTGGAGGTTTTTAAACAGAGGCTGGATGGCCATCTGTCAGGAATGCTTTGATTGGGTATTTATACATGGCAGAATGGGGTTAGACTGGATAGCCCCCTTGGGGTCTCTTCCAACTCTATGCTTCTATGAGCTGTCAGCGAGTGAAAGCATTTCTCCATTTCTCTGGCAGAATTAGTGTAGACTGAAGAGCCAAGCATAATTACAGCCTGACCAGAACTGTGATAACAAGCATCCCCAGACACAAAGTCACCCATCTCAGAGAGCATTTCACCCCAGTGGAAAAAGCACTAATAAGGCAGCTTTGAACAGCTTTGGTCTACAAGACAGTGCTCCAGTTGTTAATACTGTCCAGTTGTTAATTGTTAGGCCTCATTAATCATCTGTGTTCAACTCGTCTCTTTGTCCTCATCTTTTAAAATCCAACCCCAAGTTTTTCCTACTTAGCTCTAAGGAAGAACTGAAGGGGCTGCTCTGATCTTCCGTGGCTCCAAATTAATTTTTTTCATGTTTTAGAGTTGTTTGGAGACAGACCAACAAACTCATGCCATTTCTCTATTTTCACAGATCTGGAAGGATGAGCATCTTACTTGGAATTCCAGCCGTTATGATGGGATCCAAGAAATCTCATTGCCCATCAGCTCCATCTGGGTTCCGGATATTATCATTGGTGAATTGTAAGTTCTGGATCAGGTTGCATGGTTGGGATGGCTGATGATGACTCCAGATCCCATCCAGCTCCCGTGTGGGTTCCTCTTTTGGGAAAGGGTAGGACCTCTATTTCTTCCTATCAACTCATTCAGCTGATAGGAAGAAATCAACTCCCCATGATAGGTTTGCCTTAGGGTCACCATAAGTCAGAAGCACCTTGAGGGCACACAACCATAGAATAAGAGATAAAGCAACCTCACAGATAAAGACATGCACCTGGTGGCAGTGGAAGACTTCTTGGGGGAGGGAGTCAGGGCCCTGTTGCAAACCACTGCAGACCCTCTTTTTGACAAACTCACTCCCCCTCGTGAAACAAGACTAGGCTGCTCTGTGACAGCGTGTTTCTTACCAACCTCTGAAAAAAGGAAGCAGGAAGACACATCTGTTGTGGTTGCTTCTCAGTTTCTCTCCACAGGAGCAACTGGACTATGCAGCCACCAAGGGCATGCAGTCTCTTCTGAAGCATCCCCTTTGGACATGCTTGCTTCCTACATCTGCCAAGTGTCTTCTTGCAAACTCTGCACCCTAACCCTGTGCCCTTGCTCTGAAAGTCTGCCCAGCCTCACCTGTTAACCAATTCTTGCCTTTCTTGATTGCCCTTCCTTTCCACCGCTCAGTCTCAGCCCTCTCCATGGACCTGATCTTGCTTGCCTCTTGCTTGGCCTTGACTCTACTGAGACCTAATTTCTCAGCCTTGAAGCTGCAGTCATGGTCAGAACAACAACAACAACAACAGTTGTTTATCTAGCAAGGAAACCTTGTGCAGCAGTTTGGTGGAGTGGCTCCCTACTGTGATAAGCAGTGTTCATTTCCCCTCCTCTTTCCTTCTCTCTCTTTCTCTCTGGTACAGTGTGGATGCCAGCAGATCTCCCAGTCTTCCATACGTTTACTTAAATGCCACTGGTGTGATCAAGAACTACAAGCCCATGCAAGTGGTGTCAGCGTGCAACTTGGAAATGTATGCCTTTCCTTTTGACAGCCAGAATTGCAGCATGACCTTCAGTAGTGCCTTGCACACAGGTGAGGCCAGCCCTGCACTAGTGGGAATGTATGGATTCAAGATCACTATGGGCAAGTTTCAAATCCCAGAGCTTTATGAAGCTTAATGGCTGGTCTTTGGTGTGAGGAGGCTTAACCATTCTAGAGCTGGCTACAGACTGCTTTCCTCTTGTTTCACATTAGGCTCAATCTGCAGGACAGGAGTTGGGTTGTAGAAGGAGGAGGCTGAGAGACATATCTTGGAACAATGAATCATGGATTCCTCTGTGTATTTAAAAAAACGCTCCAGGGGGAATGCATATTCCTGCTCGTTGGGACAACTGATTTACTGTGCTGCACATTCCCAATAAGAGTGGAAGTGGAAAGCTGATTGGTTGGATGTGCACAGTGAGCAGAGCTTGCTAACAATCCATGTTGGATTTTCACAATAGCAATTGTGCACTGAGGCATTTTTTCTATTTATTTAAGCTGAAAATCCCACTTTCACACCTTGGATATGCTTTTTTTTAATATACTGTTTGGTGGTGGGAATTGGTGGGAATAAAAACATGAGTAATTCACTTGTGCCCACCATCTTGATTCACAGGCATGCCTGTTTCAACAATGAAGGATGATAGCTTTGCATGCCTGCAATCTTGCCAAAAAATTGTTGAGACAAATGAAAGCCGCTGCAAATTGGCATTACAGTTGTCCCTCCATATCCACCGATTTGGTGTCCACGGATTTAAGTGTTCACGGCTTGAAAATATTCTTAAAAAAATAATAATCCAAAAAGCAAACCTTGATTTTGCCATCTTATATAAGGGACACCATTTTGCTATGCCATCGAGTATAATGGGATTTGAGTATTCATGGATTTTGGTATCCATGGGGGTGCTGGGAACCAAACCCCAGCAAATATGAAGGGATAACTGTAGTGTGCATCAATCCACATTTTATAGCCTCATATAGATAAGCCCTACAAAAGCTCAGGCTACAGCTTCTTTTTTCCAGTTAGTCTCAAAGATGCTACAAGATCCTTTTGCACACTGATATTTTAGATTAACCTGGATATGTCTTTGGATCCTTCCTCCAAAATACAGTTTATAATTATTCTATTTCCTTCTGCTGAGTTCTCCAAATCAGTGGTCAACATTCATACATACAGGGCTTAATCCGAGTCAAGTGCAGCAGGATTACATGATTGTAACTCAATTTTAAATTATAATTTCCAAACGAAGTGCTGGTCTCTTGGAGCAAAAACATTGTAAGACTCCTTAGGTACCTGAAAGGCTCCCAAATTTTGTGTAGTGTCCACTTTTCAGAACTGTAGCCTCCTTCATCAGATGCATAGACTGTAGTCCAGAATTTCAGCTGTACATTCACTATATACCTAGGAAGAGCCATGTTGGATCAGACCAAAGGTCCACCTAGTCCTGTATTTTGTTCCCAAACTGGCCAACTAGTTGCTGAAGTGGGAAGACCCCCCCCCCAATCAGGATGGAAATACAATGGTACTCTATATCTCATATTGCCCTATATGTGTTACTTAGCGACTTGCTCTGTTAGATCTGATGCTGTTGCCTGCCATCAAGTTGACTTTGACTTATGGTGACCCAATGAATGAGAAGCTTCAAAGAAATCCTGTAATTAACTGCCCTGCTCAGGTCTTAGAAATGTGGGACCATGCCTTCCTTTATGCAGCCAATCCATTTGTAATGTGGTCTTCCTCCCCCTCACCCCGCATTGCATTCAGCTTTACTTTCTTTTCCAGTGAGTTGTGATTTATCCAAAGTATGATAGCCTCAGTTAGCTTCTAGTGAGAGTTCAGGCTCTATTTGCTCTCTAATTTAGGTGTCTCTTTGGTGGCCCATGATATCTTTAGAACTTTTGTCCAGCACTACATTTCAAGTGAGCTGATTTTTGGGGGCCTTTCACTTTCTTTCACTGTCCAGCCTTCACAACCGTACATACAAATCAGAAAGACCACATTGGAAGTGATGCTTAGCTAACACTTAGTGAGTGCCTAGTGTGCTATAAAAGTGGTGTAGATGTGTAAGTGCTATCGCTTAACTGTTTGTAAGCCACTTTGAGAGCCTTTGTGGTTGAAGAGCAGGGTATAAATACTTATAAAATAAATAAATAAATAAATATGCTTAGCCATTGTGGCTAGGAGCCATGGATGACCCTAACCTTCATGATGCTGTTCATGATATCATGGAGTTAAACCTTTCCACCTAACATAGTGGGTGGGTTGCTATTTCCCTAAAGGCTCTATTCTTTGTATACTTCTCAGTTCAGGAACTGGATCTTACTTTCTGGAGGAGCTACGAAGAGATCCAGAGTGACCAGCAACTGTTTCTGAATGATGGTGAATGGGAGCTGGTTTCTGTGCTCCCAGAGCAGCACGTCATACAAAGTCAGTCTGGAGGTTTTGCTCAAATTCAGTTTCATGTAAGTGTCAAAGATATCAGTTGCTATCATGACCCAGGGAGCCTTCCCCCTCTTCTCTTCCTTTTCATTTCTCACCTTTTCCCCAGTCTAGGAATCAAGGTGGCTTACAAAAAATGAAACCAATGCACTTCAAAGTTCACTTTGTGCAAAAGTTGAAAATATAATGATCAATAGAATTAAAATACAGGTTGTCCCTCTTATCTGTAGAACCAATACCCGTGGTTTCAGTTATTCAAGGAACACAAAATAGGGGTCACATACCATCGATTGTGCTGGAAAATATCTAGAGAGGCATCCTCTCTAGGCATCTTCTAGTCCTCCAACACAGGAAGTCCTTTATTTTAACAGGATTTGCTATTATCTGTTGTTTCATGTATACGTGGTAAGCCCAGGAATGTATCCCTTGCAGATACGGGGCGGAGGCAATCTGTATTTATAAGCATGACCATTAAAAACAGCAAATATAGACAATGCAGCATGTTATTAAAGAGCCCTTTTCCCTGAGCAGCCAGTCCTCCAAGGTCTACGGACACATACAAATTCTTCACCTGTCTTTGGAAAGGTAGCCAGTCCAGCCTCTCTAGAAGGGAGTTACAGAGCCCTTCTTCCTTCCCCTTGAATTGCATCAATTAAAACCCCCTTGCTCTGTGGTTCTAGACCCTCTTTCTGGTTCACCAAGGCTTTCCAACTGAGTCATCAGCGCCAAGCTTTCTTGTTGTTTTTTGCTCTTATTTGCCATCAAGTTGGCTTTGACTTACGGCAACCCTAGGAAAGAAAGACCTCAAAGAGATCCTGTTATGAACGGCACTGCTCAGGTCTTGCAAATTCAGGGCAGCCGTGGCTTCTTTAACTGAATCAGTCCACCTGGAACACGGTCTTCCTCTTTTTCTACAGCCTTCCACTTTGCTGAGCATAATTGTCTTTCCTAATGAGTGATGTTGTTCCATACAACAGGTTCAGTTTAGTCATTTTGGCTTCTAGACTAATGAGTTTACAAGGGGATTGTACACCTGCTCATGTTTTTGGCCTCTGAGAATCAACTGATCAATCACAGTGCAGACATATAACTTACCTGAATGAGTAAAAAGCAGAAAATTAGGAAAAGGCAGGAAATCACAATAAAAACACATATAGTTAAACACATACAAAATTAAGACCAGAACAACAGTATTAACACCATTTAAAATCTTACTTTAAAACAAAGACTAAAATGGCAAGAACCAGCATGGTGAAGTGGTTTCAGCACTGGGCTATGACTCTGGAGATCAGGGTTCAAATCCCTGCTCAGCCATGGAAACCCTCTGGTTGACCTTGGGCAAGTCACACTTTCTCAGCCTCAGAGGGAGGCAACAGCAAACTTGCTCTGAAGAAATCTTTTCAAGAAAACCGTGTGATAGGGTCACCAAAAGTTGGAAATGACTGAAAGGCACATAACGACAACAACTGTACAAAGCAATTTTATTTTTTTTAAAAAATCATTTTTCCTGAAAAAGAAAGGTCTGAAACTGCTTCCAAAAGGAGAACAATGAAAGAGTCTTGCTTCCCCTTGGAGGGGAATTCCAAAGTGTGGGAGCAGCCACAGAGAAAGCCTTCTCCTATGTTCCCACCAACTGTGCCTGTGAAAGTTGTAGGATTGACAGAAGTGCTTCCCCAGGAAGGATCATGCTAGAATAACTCAGTTAATTTTAAAGGTTCCACAAAACTGTTCACTCCATTTCCCATTCTCCCCTTCCTCCTCCTCCTCGTTTTATTTATTCTATTCTACCTTTTCCCAAGCCATGCTTTCATCAGCGCTGTATACGCACAATCCTAAATATACACTGAAATGACTATGTGATGAATGTTGCTGTCCTCGAGCAAGCAGGGATCACCAGCATTGAGGCCATGATATTGAGAACACAGCAGCGCTGGGCAGGGCACGTTTCTAGGATGGAGGACCATCGCCTCCCAAAAATACTACTCTACGGTGAACTCGCCATGGGTCAGCGTAAGAGGGGCACTCCAAAAAAGCGATACAAGGACTCCCTGAAACAACACCTCAGGCTCGGCCAAATTGATCACCAACGATGGCCTCACATCGGGAGGCATGGAGACGCACTAACCACAATGCTGCAGCCTTATCTGAGAACTCACACTGAACAAGTCTTGAAGAGAAACGACAACGCAGAAAGAATCACAACCCGGAAACATCACCCAAGGAGACTTTCTGCTGTGCTTTCTGCAACTGGACTTGTTTATCTTGGATTGGCCTTTTCAGACATCAGTGCGCTTGCAGAAAGTGCGGGATGAGTCCTTCCTGAATCTTCGTTTGTGAAGAAAAGTCAGAGAGAGAGAGAGAGAGACGTACCTGTGAGTGCTGGGGGATGAAGAGAAGGGCCTCCCATGCAGATCCCAGAACCTGGGCAGACTGACTTGGAGAACATGGTCCTTCGCTACAGCTCATCTCTTGAGGTTACGGAAATACAGATCTGAGGCAAGGAGTACTTGTAAAAGAGCAACCAGAAAGAACAACGGAGAAGCAGAATCACCCAATTTCCTCCTCCTCCCCTCTGTTCTATATTATTTATGTAATCCCTGTGAGTAGTGGTTTGACCCAGTGGCTGGGAAAACCCTAAGGAAGGGCCTGTACTTGCCGGTTGAATTCAGAAAGAGAGGAAGAGAGCTGGAGAGGAGCTGCGGTTTCCAGGACTACGGATCAGGCCCTTTCCTCTCTGAACAAGGTAGTAGGGCTTTCAGTTATATATTTGTGGCCAGGGACAAAAGGGGACATTCTTTGTGGTGTGGTTTCCATGTTGAATTTCCTTCTGTTTTTTTATTTTAAAATGCACTAGATGTTGCGGGAATACTCAGCAGCACAGTCAGAAGAGTTCTGGAATCAAGTCCTGCACAGGTGTATGGAACTTTTGGGACAGTGCTTATGTGTCTGATTTAATACATGATGTCTTGTCTTGTTGTTCAGATATACTTTTTGAGCTTTAAAAGTGCAATTGTGTTTGCAATTTGCAATTACAGTTGACCCCATAGAACCCAGGGACTGATATATTTCCATCTTTGTTGTTGTTGTTGTTGGAGACATGAGTAGGGAGAGAGCACCCCTCTTCATCTGGACATCGCAGGCTGAACATCTTCCTTCGGTTGTGTCACAAAGCCAGCTATGCAAGATTGAGTACTGGTGGAATAAAAGGAGACAGTTGGCAACTCACCTTGGGTAATATTCCATCTCCAGCATGCAGCTGCTGAATGGGCACCCAAGGAGATGGATTCCCTTCATTAGCGCCAATGGGCTGCAAATACCTTTTCTGGACTTATTATTACTTGGCGTTAATGGATAATGAAATGGTGGCATAATATCGCTAACACCTGAAGGGTGTCTAATGGTAAATGCAGATAAATGGAAAGTGTTCTCTTTTGTTTTCTTCCTGTGTTTTTTTTCCTGGAGAATTTAAAGGCAATGAGCTTGTGCTTGCCTGTGAGACGGCATGGGAAGGAATTTGGCTGTGGAGACTTTGCAAATGGTGATCCAAGACCAGGGAGGGCTCCCATGGAAAACTGTCTGGGAAGGAGGTGGAAGAGGAGAGGCACAGAACTCTCTTTACAAATGCAGGCTCAGCCATTAATCAAAATGGAGACTGTAGTCAAGAAACCAGAAGACGTCTAGGACTTGGAAGGGCAGCCATGAGGGAACTAGATAAGACCCTCAAGGATAAAGATTTATCACTGAATACCAAAGTCAGAATTGTCTGTGCTGTTGTATTTCTGATTTCTATGGTTGGGTTGTATAAGCTGGACAGCGAAGAAAGCTGACAGGAAGAAAATAAGCTCATCTGAAACGTGGTGCCATAGGAGACATCAACAGATGCCATGGACTGCCAGAAAGAAAAATAAATGGGTCCTAGAGCAAATCTAGCCTGAACTCTCCCAAAATGATTAAACTGGGGCTATCATACTTTGGACGTATCATGGGATGACACACCGGAAAAGAAGAAAGTGGAAGACAGTAGAGGGGGAAATCAAAACTGCACTACAGACAAATTGACTCCATCGAGCAAGTCACAGCCCTGAGTTTGCAAGATCTTAGGATTGTTAATATCTGGATTTTAAAAAATAAATATATATATTTTAAAAATAACTGGATGTCTTGCAAATATCCCATTCATAGAGTCACTCTAAGTCAAAACTGACTTGATAGTAGTTAACCACAACAAAGTCTTGTTGACCCTAAGAAAAAGGGTAATGTTCATGTAAGGGTAACCTTTATTTGGCCAACCAAAAAGGCTGAAAATTCTCTGTGCAAGCTTTTGAAACTCACATTTCAAGAATACAAAAATACATTGTATTTAAAATATGAAAAAGAACAGAGCACACCATTTCAAACAATATTCTGCTGTATTCTTTCACTCACTCAATCACCCCCCTTTCCCCAGATTGCTATCCGCAGGCGTCCCCTCCTCTACGTGGTCAGCTTGCTAATTCCCAGCATCTTCTTGGTAGCTGTGGACCTGGGCAGCTTCTACCTGCCCCCGAACTCAGGAACAAGGATAACGTTCAAAGCAAGCGTGCTGGTTGGTTACACTCTCTTCAAGGTCAATATGTCCGATGCTTTGTCAGGTGCTGGAAGAAGCACTCCTCTGATCAGTGAGTACATCAATATTGGTATTAATATTAGCTAAGGAGAGCCAGCATGGTGTAGTGGTTTGGGTATTGGACTAAGACCCTGGAGACCAGGGTTCGAACCACTGCTCAGCCATGGAAACCCACTGGTGGCCTTGGGCAAGTCACACTCTCTCAACAGTTTCAGAGGAGGCCAAAGGCAAAGCTGCTCTGAAGAAATCTTGCCAAGAAAACCCAGTGATAGGTTTGCCTTAGGGTCACCATAAGTTGGAAATGACTTGAAGACACATAACAACAAGATGAGTTTAATAAGGCTTTGATGTTGTTTTGCACTGGCATATTTTGGGTGAATGTTCAGTAGTTAAATTTAATTTCTCGTAAAATGCAAGGGCTTTGTAGAGAATTGAAAGTGCAAGCAAAATTGTGTATATAGATGAGCACAGCCTATGAGTAGGGGAGAAGTTGGGGAATGTGAAAGTTGTACATGGAGGCTGAGCTGAAGCTGGGGAAAGAGAGCTGGAAGGATAGTTGAAATTAAATTAGTGAAGAAGAGAAAGCCTGTGTGGCACAGTGGGTTGGATATTGGACTAGGATACTGGGAGACCAGGGTTCAAATCCCTGCGTGGACATGAAAACCCACTGGGTGACCTTGGGCAAGTCACACCCTCTCAGCCTCAGAGGAAGGCAAAGGCAAAAACCCCTCTGAACAAATCTGACCAAGAAAACCCCATTAGGGCACCATAAGTTCAAAATGACTTGACGGCACACAACAATAACAACTTTGGTTGGGGGAGAGTTACAATTGCGGCAATAATGTCACAATCATGACTGAGTAGTGATTGTGAATATGGAACAGTTACCTAGATTTATTCCTCCGTAACTGTTCTGTATTCACAATCACTACTTGGTCATGACTGTAGCACCATTGACATTCCTCTTCCTCCTGCTTATTTTACCGGGTGTCAACTACATGGGGAGAAGGGGGTCCATTCTGCCAGGAATCAGAAAACGGGTGAATGGTGCTTCCATCAGGTCTGGGAGAACTGGGCCTGGAGAGGTTACTTAGTTAAATATAGAATTCAGAGACATAGCTGTGTTAGTCTAGATGAATATCAGCAAGCAAGGGGATCTTGTAGCACATCCTTGAGACTAACGGAGAGAAAGAAGTTGTCGCATAAGCTTTCGTAGACTTGGTCTGCTTCCTCAGATCAAGTCTACAATAGCTTATACTACAACTTATTTCTCTCATTTAGGTGTTGTCTATATGAGGTGAAAACGTGGATTGATGAGCACTAGTGCCAATTTGAAGCAGCTTTGATTTGTCCGAACATTTTTTGCCCTGATTGCAGGCATGTGAAGATGTGCACTTTTGCTGTTCCAATGGGCATGCATGTGAATCAAGATGGCGGGTGCGAGTGAATTATTTGTGTTTTTATTCTCACAGTTGCCACTGCTGAACAGTACTTTTTTTAAAGAAAAGCATATCTACGGTGCAAAAGTGTGAGATTCTGCCTAAATAAATAGAAAAAAGAAAAGAAAAAGGCTGTTTCATCACCCCAGTGCATGATCGCTAAAGTGAAAACCCAACATGGTGGTTCCAGCCACTTGCCTTTTTAGCAAGCTCTGCCCCCTGCCCACATCTGACCGATCAGCTTTCTACTTTTGCTCTTAGGGGAATGCAGATCAATGCGAAACGGTTGTTCCAAAGAGCAAGAATGTGCATTCCGCACTGAGCTTTTTAAAAACTTTGGAGAAAGCCATAAAGGTTTTTCCTGCTGAGTTCTTGGTGGTTTTGGCCCCCCTCCTTCCAAATATGGCAGATTGATAAGGGATGCCATATAGACAAATTGTATTCTCCTCAAATTCCATGATGAGTATTTTCACCATTTAGACAACCTCTTAGTCTCTAAGGTGCTCCAAGATCCCCTTGCTTAGTTAAAGATACTTAATTTAGTAGCTGGTAGAGAATACTAACCAAGATTTCTGCACCCCCATGAACTTTTTCCTTCAGCCCCCTAATTTCTAGCACTGGAGAGACTGAGACCTTGAAAAACATTCACATCTGGAATTAATCTGTTTGCCGTGTTCTCATTCCCTTGCCTCTTTTCTTCAGATGCCTAAACTGCCCTCCCCCAAATGCTCAATGGAAGCTTTAAATTGCTGGGGTGCTAGAAATTTGGGGGACTGAGGGAATATTTCATTTATGGGGGCAGAATTCTTATGGGAGGGCAGTGCTCTCATTGTTAGAGAGCTAGTGTGGAGTAGTGGTTTTGAGTGTTGGACTAGGAATCCAGGAGACCAGGGTTCAAATACCCACTGGTTGACTTGGGGAAGTCTCACTCTCTCAGCCTCAGAGGAAGGCAATGGTGACAAACCAAGAAATTTTGCCAGGAAAACCCTGCAAAAGGTTCATTTTAGGGTCGCCCTAAGTCAGAAATGGCTTGAAAGTACACAAGAACAAGTTCTCCTTTGGCCCCACAATACTGCTCCCCTGATGAAATGACCCTTTTTTCTTCCTCAGGTGTTTTCTTCACCACCTGTATGGCTCTGTTGGTCCTCAGTCTTTCCAAATCCATCATACTCATCAAGTTCCTTCATTTGGGTGAAGACCATATTCGGGAGATGCTCTTCATGTCTTGCTCTTGCAAGAGCATCAATGGATGTGGTAGTGAACATTCTCAGGTTCCTGGAAACACCGTGGAAAATGCCACCTTCCCTGCAGGTACAGAAGGAAGAAGAGTAAGAGATAATAGAACAAAGGGTTTATGAAATGAAGCATGTTGCAGAGAAAGCAGATGGAAAGTTTCATCCTCTTTTCAAAGACTAGAGCTTGAGGCTGGTTGCGGTTGATGATTCTGGTGTTAGTGGGCCAGTGAATCTCACTTTTAGTTGAGCTTTAAATGTGCTGTGCAAGGTGCTGAACCCTTTCCACAAAATAGCTCCTTTGAAATTCAAATTAAATCCCAGAGTAGGTTTATTGCCTCATTGGAGAAATCAGCTGCCACTGCTTGGGGCCACTGATGAAACTCATCGTTAGCCATTTGCAATGGACAAAAGTCCTGGTTCATGCAATGCTCTCTTTGTCTGTGGAATTGATGGACACAAAAGGTGTCTTTAAGATGGCTTTAAAAGAGGATTAGACAACTTCATGGAAGAGGGTAGAGGAAGTCAGCCAACAGAGATAAGCCCTATGGCTGCATTGAGCCTCCATGTTCAGAAGCCATCTACCTTGGATTACAAATGGGGAGCAACAGTAGAGGAAGGCTACTGCCTTTATGGCCCATTTTTTAGTTTCTTGGAGACATTTGGTTGGCTGTTACAGGAAGCCAGGTTTGAACCTAGGTGGACTTCTGATCCGACCTGGCAGATCTTCTTAAGGACTGGCCATGCATAAAACCCATATATTATGGATGGGGTACTTTTCACTCCCTAGATATAGTTGGACTCAAGCCCCCATTAGCCTCAACCAGCATGGAGAAATGGCCAGGAACAATGGGAACTGTGGAGCAGCAACATCTGGAATGCCACTGGTCTCGCAGCTCTGCTATGGATCATTTGCATGGGATCAAGAGGGAACTATCCACCCCTCATACATTTCTAGGCTAGGAATGAAAGCAAATCCTGCCCTTCTTCCTCCAGCACCATCCCTTATTGTGATGAAGTTTCGTTTTCTCTTCCTGCAGGGTTCTTGCTGATGAGGAAAGACTCAGGCATGAAAGACCACGACACTGGAAAAGCCACACTCCCAATGGAGAAGATCCTAAGAGAACTCCTCCCCATCAGCTCCCACCTCCGGGCCTTGGAGGGGGCTGCCAAAGCAGAAGGCCACTGGCTAGCTCTCTCATACAAGCTGGACAAACTCCTGTTCTGGGTTTATTTTCTTGTGGTGGCTGTGTACGGAGTCACCCTGGGCGCTCTCTGGATGGCATGGAGCTTGCAGTAAGGTAAGGATGAGGATCACGCAGCCCTCCAGATGTTGGTGGGTTGCAATTTCCAGTATTCCTCAGCATCAGTGGTGTCAGCTCGGGGGCTTCTGGGAATCCATCCATCCACATTTGGAGGGCCATGTGATTCCCACCCTTGTCCTAAGGGCAACCAGTGACAGATGGTAGCTTCCATATCAGTGAGGAGATTAATCTGCTCCAGGGCTTAAAGGAGGGATTCAAGGTGCTATCACTCAAAGAGGTTTAGTAAAATTGGTTTGGTTCCTTTAAAGTTCAAACTAAAGTCCATGCTAAGGTTGCCATAAGTCACAAACAACTTGAAGGAACACAACTACAGCAACAGCAACATCTTCTGGTATTAAACAATGCAGGTGGGACTTGCAACCTATTTAAAAAGTGAATTGTTGCTCCTGGAAGCTTCTAGGGGTCCTTTCACACTGCCATGACTGCATCCTGTGGAATCCTGGGATTTGTAGTTTGGAGAGGTACCAGAGATCTCTGGCTGAGAATTCTAAATACATTTCCTTAAACTGCAAACCCCAAAATTTCATAGGATGGAACCAGGGTGGTTAAACTGGATAATCATGATGTGTTGTGTGCAATGCCCCAGAAGAAAGAATTCATTCTTTTGTTATATTCAGAACACGGGAGGTACGGGAAGTGTGTGTGTCTTTTTGGGCCTGGTGCCATGCCAGGGCCACAGTTTGCCCACTTCTGCTGTAGGTGGGAGGGAAAAGAGCTTGAAAGTTGATTCTAGTGAAGAATGGTGCACCCTCCAAGTCTGACCAAGAAGCCCTCTCCCTTCCTCCACTTTGCAAAAAAGCCAGTCCAGAGAGAGTCTCCTTTTACCTGCTGCTGCCTCCGCCATCGTCATTGTCAGCACTTAGCACTAATTGCCCGTGAAACGCTCCTGCCGCTGCTAATGAAACGGTGAGCATCAAGCAGTTTTCGGATGGCCTCTTCCAAAGAGCCTCTCTCCCAGCCTTTGGACCTCCCCAGGCTCTGGAAAAAGAGGCAGGGATTCCACCTCAGGTCTGATGCTCCCTCAGCAACACCCCCACAAGCCCAGTCCTCCTGGCTGTGCACTCCATTGCACCAACCAGCCATGCTGGGTTACCTGTTTTATGTGCAGAACCTCTGGGAAGCCTCAGTGCCCAGAAGCATCCCAATACTATGCAAGCTGAAAATTGTGTTTGTCTCTTTCTGACCCTCTTCTGATCATTCTGTAGTGATGCAAGTGGATGATGTCTGGGATATTTGTTTCCTGCATGAAAATTCCCCACGGAATCTAATATCTTGGCAGAGATGTTAGATTATTGAGAACATCAGGAAATAAACATGGGCAGAAATCTTATTGATGTCTTAAGCATGAACAAGTTCCTATAGCAATAGAAGCCTTTGGGCCTTTTTGTCCAGTGCAGAATGTCTGCATTCAGTTAAAGCTTCTGGAAGCAGGGTTGCCCATGTGGAGCCATTTCACATGGATGCACATTGGGCATGCAAGTCTCCATGCATGTGTGGTTATGCATTCAGTCGTCTAACATCACTAATGAGGTTGTGTTGCACCAACACTGTGCAATTCTGTGAATGTACAGTTATGCTCCATCTCTTCAATGTAGGATCTCAGCCTAGCTGTTTCTATTTAAAGAACAGGCAGGTGCCATAATCAAGTGCTTTTGCTATACAATCGTATGAGCTTTGCATCCTATAATGCTCCCTTATATAGTCATTGATGCTGCTTATTAGAGCAGCAGACAGAACGGTGTACACAACACACAACTTAGTGCTGTTCTTTTGTATAGAAGTTATGCAGTGGTGATAATCATAAAACACAGCAAAAGATTCATCCACTTAAAATCCCACCGCACTCTCTTCAAATTGAACTTGTAACTGCTAAAACATAATCATCACTTAATAAAAGCAGCAGCAATTAATAAAAAAGCAGAGTCAAATAAACATGAGTTCAGTTGTGTCATAAATGTTTCATCCCAATACTCCAACTATACCTTCTGATGTCCCACATCGCTCCCACCATTGGCTAGTGCCATCCATGCTGGGGGAAACAGTGAATCTGATCTGGGTTTTAATGCAAACTTGGTGTGATAGGATTCAGCACTTTGGATAGCTCATTTAAAGTTTGTACTAACATCCAGAATGGATTCATGCATAAGCTACTAACTGCCACTGACAACTCCTCCTTTTGCTGTTTCTAATCCTTGCCCTCTCTCCTGTGATAACTTGCAAATCAAATTCCAAATAAAAACTGGAAGCACTGATCCAAAATAAGGCAGTTGCTTTCTTAAGCATTTTAAAAATCAATTGGTGCTGGAGGAGAGGTCTGTGGATACCCTGGACTGCTAAAAAGGCAAATCAAGGCTGAACTGCCCTTAGAAGCCAAAAGAACTAAACAAATGACAACTGAGCACAATAACAAAACCAATATGCTTACTAGCTCTAAACCAGGGTACTGTAGGGTAGATTTGGGGGCTGTAGGCTACATTTTCTCCCCAGGAGACCTTGCCTGCTGGCACGCTGCAGAAATAATGCAGTTTGGTGTTGCTTTAACTGCCATGGCTCAGTGCTATGGAATTCTGAGGTTTGTAATTTTGTGAGATCTTTGGACTTCTCTGTTAGAGAGTTCTACTGTCACAACAAACCACAAACCCCAGGATCCCATAGGATGGAGCCATGATAGTTAAAGCGGTATCAAACGGCATTCTTTCTGCAGTGTGGCAGCAGCCCTTGTCACATTGCACCCTACCCGCACTCTGCAGAAAAATATCATTTTTAAACCCACAAATGTATATATGTGTGTGTCCGGGGGACATTTTCATCACCTTTTTGGCCTTCCCTGGACTGGTTTAGATCCACAAGAGGCCTTTTTTTTAACAGCAGAAAGTGACATCTGGAATACTTGCTGGGACCAAAATGGCCCAGGCAGGTCAAAAACACAGTGAAATTGCCCTCCTTGTTGGGGGCATTTGTTTATTTATTTATTTATTTATTTATACCCTGCTCTTCAGCCACAAGGCTATCAGAGCGGCTTACAAATTATTTTAAGCAACAGCTATTTACACATCTACACTGCATTAAACAGTTTCCAATGTGTGTTAGCTAATTGCCCCCACAAGCCAGGTACTCATTTTATCGACCTATGAAAGGATGGAAGGCTGAGTGAACCTTGGAGCCGGCTGGAATCGAACTTGCGACGTGGTGACTTGCAGTACTGGCATTTAACCACTGCGGCACCAGGGCTCAAACTTTTGTTTGGGGCAAACAAAAGTTTTTTTTAATAAAGTCACAAGAATCATGACTCTTGGGGAGCCATAGGAGCCATAACACCACCCTGAGGTCCCCATGTGGCCCACGGACCACCCTTTGCCCACCTTTTCTCTAAATGCATTGCAACCATTTTTATTATATTATTGATATAAGGAAACCAGTGGCAGCAGGTGGCTCCTATGTCAGTGGGGTGGGAGATCCATCCTGGGTTTTAGTCTGAACTGTAGAGGGGCTATCCAAGCTGCTTCACTTATTTTGGTGACAGGGTTAATTGTCTTAAATATCTCCATTAAAGTCTGGACTAAAGAGCGGCTTCAGCACCCCACCGACATAGGAACCATGATGTAAATTCTCCCTGCCAGGAAATGGGGGCTAGCAGGGACCATCCATCCTCTAGTCCTGTTGTTGTCTTAACTGTGGGTACATGAAAAGTCCCCAAAGAGACTTTTCCATCATCCCAAATGGATTTGCATGGATCTCCTTTGGCTTAAGTGAAATAAGAGCCGGGGATGAAGTATGTTCCGTTCCATCCAGAACACTGATTGTATTGGTCTTGGGCATGATGCTGCAACCACAGCTTCATTGCCTTCTGCAGAGACCGATGTTCAATACCTTTGCCTTGTAAGAGGAGAAAGAGAGATGGCTGATAAAACACAGCGGCGGAGTATAAAAGAGACCAGTGTTGACTAGTGGTGTCCATGTCAGTGGGGGACTGGTGAATCCACTCTGGGTCTTACCCATAAAAAGACCCATAAAAAGAGTGCCATGGTGACTTTCATGACAGAGGGATACTGAACCCACTCTGAAGTTTAGTCTGAACTATAGGGGGGATTTACAAGGTGCTGAACGCCAGCCTGCCCCAATAGGTTCATGACCTTGGCTAGCTCCTGTAGAGGTCGGGCTATAGCCAGGAGCAGATTTTGAATGTTAATAGCGCTCTCCACAGTGAAATCAAATAATTTCAGTCTAGGGTTCAGCACCTGGGATATCTCAAGGGACATAGTAGTGCCACTCTTTTCTGCTTTGGTCAGACCTCACCTGCAATGCTGTGTCCAGTTCTGAGTACCACAGTTCAAGAAGAAAATCGACAAGCTGGTATGTGCCCAGAGAAGGCTGACAAGGATGATCAAAGGTCTGGAAATCAAACCTTATGAAGAATGATTTAAGGAGGCGGGTATGTTTAGTTTGGAGAATAGAAGACCAAAAGGTGACATGCTAGCCATCCTTAAGTATCAGAAGGGTTGTTATGTAGAAGATGGAGCCAGATGGTTTCCTGCTGCTCCAGAGATTAGAACACGAAGCAGTAGAGTCAAATTACAAGAAAAGAGATTCCACATAAACATCAGGAAGAACTTTTTTACTGTAGGAGCTGATCAACAATGGAATGGACTGCTTTCAAGGGTGATGGACTCTACATCTTGGGAGGTATTTAAACAGAGGTTGGATGGAAACCTTTCAGGAGCGCTTTAACTGTATGTTCCCTGCATGGGAAGGAGTTGGACTAGATGGCCCTTGTGATCCCTTAAATCTCTAAGATTCTGTGATTCTGTCTGCTGCTGAGGTGGAGAAAAGTCCAACCTGGATGATAAGAGGTCATAATCATTCTCTGCTGCTCATCATTCTTGATGTGTCATTTCTGATGATTCTCTCTTCTTGTGTAGAAGGTCAGATGGATGAGATTGTGGGGCCATCTTTTGGAAGAGCTTTAGTTGTATATTCCTGCAGGGCAAGGGGTGGACTAGATGGCCCTTGGGGATCCCTTCCAGCTCTATGATTCTATGATTACTTTAAACTTCACACTTTAAACCCAGAATGGATTCTCTGCCCACCAGCAGAGAGGCCCCAAACCACAACACAGAGAGAAATACAATGATTTTTCCAGGACGCTGAAGGCAATACACTAGACTGGTCTCCTTGCAGTAGAGCAGTGTCCTCCCTGAATATGTTCAGCACTTGGGGAGCTCTTTTAAAGTTCAGAGTAAAAATCCAGAGTGGGTTCACTGACCCACTGGCAGTGGGAGACTGCAAAATCCCCTCCTTCCCTCTCTCTGGCTTTTCTTCGCAAACGAAGATTCAGGAAGGACTCATCCCACGCTTTCCGCAAGCGCGCTGATGACTAAAAAGGCCAATCCGAGATAAACAAGTCTGGTTGCAAAAAGCACAGCAGAAGGTCTCCTTGGGTGATGTTTTTGGGTTGGGATTCTTTCTGCGTTGTCGTTTCTCTTCAAGACTTGTTCGGCGTGAGTTCTCAAGTAAGGCTGCAGCATTGTGGATAGTGCGTCTCCATGCCTCCCGATGTGAGGCCAGGGCGGACCACTGTTGGTGATCAATTTGGCTGAGCCTGAGATGTTGTTTCAGGGAGTCTTTGTATCGCTTTTTTGGAGCACCCCTCTTACGCTGACCCATGGTGAGTTCACCGTAGAGTAGTATTTTTGGGAGGCGATGGTCCTCCATCCTAGAAACGTGCCCTGCCCAGCGCAGCTGTGTTCTCAATATCATGGCCTCAATGCTGGTGATCCCTGCTTGCTCAAGGACAACAACATTCTTCACATAGTCAGTCCAGTGGATATTTAGGATTGTGCGTTTTAGACAGCGCTGATGAAAGCGCTCGAGGAGTCGTAGGTGGTGGCGATAGGTGACTGAAACATGGGTCACCTCCTTCCCAAAACTCTGAAAAATGGGATGAAGAAATCATACCTTTGATTTCAGCCAAGCTCTGAGGCTCATCTTGATACAGGTCACTGTTTAGTTTTAAAGAGAGCGAGAGTAGAGATGCTTTCAATCCCTGCCTCAGCTGTCATTGATAATTAAACAATGAAATACAGGAGAAGGGTGTCTGGACTCCACAGCTCACACCCAGCCGTTGGTTCCTCCAAGGTGTGATTTATTGGCCTTGTTCACTTTTATTATTACGCATGTGAAGACAACTTGGGGAAGTTTTCTTATCGTGATCATAAATTCTGATTCCCAAGGAGCTGGGGAAATAAATTTGGAAGCCATTACGTACAGCTTTTCTCCATTGGCCTCACTCATAAAAGCTGAAGAAAGTGAGTGAAATTACAGGTAAGGGGAAGAAAAGTCACTCCCCCCATCTGCTGTGGGTCAGCTCAATTCTGATCAAACAACAGCAAGAAGAAAAGAGAAGTAATCCAGTATCCTTGGCATTTGACACTTGGAAAAGTTACTTCTGTGGACTCCAGCCCAGAATCTCTCAGTCAGCATAGCCATAGGTCATAGCTGGCTGAGTACTTCTTGGAGTTTTACTCCCTCACATCCGACAGATAACCCCCAAGCTCTGCTATTATTTATCAAGGAGTAGATCAAGAAGGAGAAAGAATCCTATCTTCCCAGAACTTCAGTAGACTTTGAACTCTGAAAAGTTGATTTTTGGACTATAGCACTCAGATTAGGGCTCCTATGGGAGAACAAGGTGCTTCTGATTGTGTGGACCCAACCTGTATTGGGAGGGGGCAAATCTGGGTGCTATAGTCCAAAAATCAACTTTTCAGAGTTCAAATTGTTCAGTTCATATTGTTCAGAGTTCAGATTTCAGTTGGGGAGAGGCCCTTTCCTCATATATGCCAGCCTCAAAGAAAGGTCTGGAGAAGACATGAGAGAGAGCCTCCTTGGTGGTTGCTCCTAAGCCCGAGAACTCCTTGCTTAAAGAGGAGTGGCTTAGGGAGCTGGGTATGTTTAGCCTGGAGAAGAAAAGGTTGAGAGGTGACATGATAGCCATGTTTAAATATTTGACAGGATGTCATACTGAGGACAGAGCAAGCTAGTTTTCTGCTGATCCAGAGACTAGGACACAGAGCAATGGACTCAAATTCCAGGAAAAGAGATTCCACCTAAACATTAGGAAGAACTTCCTGACAGTGAGAGCTGTTCAGCAGTGAAATGCGCTGCCTTGGAATGTGGTAGAGTCTCCTCCTTTGGAGGTTTTTAAACAGAGGCTGGATGGCCATCTGTCATTGGGAATGATTTGATTGTGTATTCCTGCATGGCCAAATGGGGTTGGACTGAATGGTCCTTGTGGTCTCTTCCAACTCTAAGATTCTATGATTCTATGAATGGCCCCCTTCATGGTAGTCTTCCATTTTCAATCAAAGGCTAAAAAAAATCAAGCAGGGTTTTGAAAACTGTTCTAAGACAGGTCTTTCAAGTGGGCACTGTAACTCTTTCTGACATGCTTTTACATGGATGGGGGTAGAGAATGTGTGTGCATGTGTGCCTTGAAGTCATCTGTTGACTTATGGCGAACCCATGAATTTCCTAGGGTTTTCTTAGGCAACGAATCCTCAGAGGTGGTTTTGCCAGTTCCGTCCTCTGAAATAGAGCACCCAGCACTTAATATTCTTTGACAGTCCTTCTGGGCTTGGGAGGGTTCTTCTTTTTGGATTGCCAGTCCCAGAACCCCTCAGCCAGCAGTCCAAAAAGGCACCTTTTCCCATGCTTACAGCAACTCCATGAATTTCATAAGGTTTTCACAGGCAAGGAATCCTCAGAGGTGGTTTTGCCAGTTCCTTCATCTGAAATAAAGGCCACAGCACCTGATATCTATTGGGGGGTCTCCCATCCAAGTACTAACCAGGACTGACCCTGCTTAGCTTCCAAGAACAGATAGGATCTGGTACCTTTAGGGTATTTAGGCAGCTGCATGCTTTCAATAATTTTAAAAGTTATTAGTACCTTAATTACCTTTAAATGTTAATCTTTAGTATTTCTTAAACTGCTACTGCATCTCTTCTAATTTGTAATCTGCCTCAAGTCCAAATTCTGAGCAGAAAAGGATGCATTATAAACAAAAGGAATAATTGTAGCCATAATGCTGGCTGTTTGGGATTCTGGGAGCTGCAGTCCACCCATGTGACTTTTACGAGTTCTTCTTAGACCATTTCCAAGTCCCCCTTTGCTGGCTGCCTCCTCTTAGTCCACCTCTATTTACAGTGAGTTATTTACCTAAAGAGACATTTATAGCTTCATAATTAGTAAGACAAGGCAGTGCCTGTGAAGCCGAGTGATAGCCTGCCTCTTTGCGAGGGAGCAAAAACCCATCAGCCTCTGAAATGACCCATGACAGCGATTAGATTAGTGCTGCACATAAGAGAGCTCTCCCTCGGTCCCTTCCCACAGCTCTCGCAGCCTCCTGCCGGCAAAGGACTCCCAGTTGTTCTGCTGATCGGATCAAGGAGCGATGGTGGTGGTAATGGTGCTGGAGGTACTTAAATTTGTGCATCATTTGGCAGCACTGTAAAACTGAATTATCGCCACGCTGTACCCGGGGGCCATGGGACCAGAGAGGAGGAGAAATCCCCAGTGTTGTTCAAATGGGGAAGCTTTCTGCCTCGATGTGCCCGCGATATGGCGCCACATTAATAGCCCACTGAGAGATGCTCTCTGCTTCCCAAAATGAGAGACGCATTACAGAAGCAGCCTCAGTGGGGAAAGAGATGGAAGAGGATTAAGGAGTGGGGGAGTGGCACCAAGGCTCTCTTTTGCTCGAGGGTTTATGGTGCATCAGAGGCAATGGGGACCAGCAGGCTTGGTGGTCCACCTCAGGAAGGGCCAGAAAGACCCAATTTCACCTTGACAACAGGCCTCTTCTCACACCAGTTTGGAGGCGGAATCCTAAACCCCACTTGACTCCAAGCAATAGACATGCCTATTTCAGAATTGGCTTCAGCACCTTGGAAAGCGCCACTGCCCCCACCAGATGCTACAGTCTCCAAGCCTTGCTAGCTTCAGAGAATTCATAGAATCATAAGAGTTGGAAGAGACCACAAGGGCCATCTAGTCCAACCCCCTGCCATCTCTCTCTCTCTCTGGCTTTTCTTTGCAAATGAAGATTCAGGAAGGACTCATCCCACGCTTTCTGCAAGCACGCTGATGACTGAAAAGGTCAATCCGAGATAAACAAGTCCGGTTGCAGAAAGCACAGCAGAAGGTCTCCTTGGGTGATGTTTCTGGGTTGTGATTCTTTCTGCGTTGTTGTTTCTCTTCAAGACTTGTTTGGCGTGAGTTCTCAAATAAGGCTGCAGCATTGTGTATAGTGCGTCTCCACGCCTCCCGATGTGAGGTCAGGGCGGACCATTGTTGGCCATGTAGGAATACACAATCAAAGCATTCCCAACACATGGCCATCTAGCCTCTATATAAAAACCTCCAAAGAAGGAGACTCCAACCCACTCCCAGGCAGCAAGCAGCACATTCCACTCTTAAACATCTCTTACTGTCAGGAATATCTTCCTAATATTTAGGTGGAATCTCTTATTTGTGCTAGATGTGGGCCAGGCTCCAAAAGAAGTTGCAAATGGGGTGTGTGTATCTGTGTCTGGGGTGTGTGTGTCTGTGTCTTCTGCCACTGGTGGGCTGACATCCAAAGGGCCAGAAGCAGGTGATTCTGAATGGACAATGGTCAGGTTCCAGAAGAAGCAGACAAGAGATAGGTTGAGGTATGTGCTAGTTTCTGTTGCTTAGGGCTCCCAGAGCTCAGGGCATGGTGTCCCTTTTCCTTCAATTTGCAGGTGGAAGGGAGGAATCTCAGGGTGAGAGCACAGCCGTGAAGTTTTCTTTCCTGTGTTCTGTTGCTGACCCTCACTGCTGCAGAGTGCTTCTGAGCACATGTTATGAACTGGAGTTTAAGCTGTATATACATGAGTATCTTTGTGCATACATATATATAAAAGAAAATGTTAATATATTTCCTGCAAATCTGTTGGGAGGAGCATAGTGGAAGGGAATGTATAGCCCCTCTATGGGATAAAAGATATGGGCCAAGATCCTGTTCAGACATTGCGTAGAATACATTCACATCAATGTAGCTACACCAGATATAGCTCTGCTGAAATTATACTGGATTGTGCCCTTGTGCAACTGATGATACTATGGGAGCCTATGCCTTGTGCTCGCAAATGCTTGTAGAACACTGACTAGGGTGCCAGCCTTACACTACAACCTAGAAAGTGCAACTGCTTGCAGAATGGAATTTATTCTATTGCAAGTCACCCACATGATTCCGGCTATGGGGTTCTTATAACCTAAATCTTCTTAGTTGTTCATATTTAGAACAGCCCATTGAATCAATTCTGGAAGGTTGAATCAACTCTTATGTAAGTCCCATTGATTCAATGGGTCTACTCTAGGCAGGACTACCAGAAGGATTCAAGCCTATGTCTTTCCACCTCCCTCAGGGTAGAAAAGCAACTGTGATGTTGATAGAAAAAATAGCCAGTGCTGAAAGGTCCAAATATTCTTCCTGTGCTGTTGCTTTCCTGATCAACATTTCAGGCTTCCTCCAAATCCCCCCTACCCCCTTATTTCCACAGCTATACTTCACTTCTTTAAAAAGAGCATTAGCAGCCTGCTCCATCCATCTCTCCTGGGTCCCATTGATGCTCCAGCCCTCCATCCAAGACTGCTCATTCTCACAGGGTGCTCTGGAGTGGTGTAATCTCTGTGTCCTGTGGAAAAAGCAAGCCCAGGGCGGCATGAATTTCCACACAATGGAAGGCCTTCTCGCCCAACATATCCTCTCCTGCCTGAAATCCTTCAAAAACCCATTAGCCTTTATGGCCAGCTTGTCTCACTCAAAGAAAGGAATAGCTTGCCATGCTGCCATTTACCAACTGCCCTTTTACCTCCAGTGTGTTGCTGATGTGCCATGGTGCACAGCCATGAGGAGCCGGTTGCCATCCACTCACAGATGGCACCAGCTACAGGGCCCCTGCTTCGATGAATGTGGGGAGCCTGAAAAGTGGGGAACAAGCCCCTTCCTTCTCCTTGTCTTTATTAATTTTATTTATTCACATTTCATAGAATCATAGAATCATAGAGTTGGAAAGAGGGCCCCCTTGTCCAACCTCCTGCCCTGCAGGAGTACCCAATCAAAGCATTTCCAACAGGTGGCCATCCAGCCTCCACCACACTCCGAGACTGCGCATTCCACTGCCAAACAGCTCTTACTGCCAGGAAGTTCTTCCTAATGTTTAGGTGGAATCTCTTTTCCTGGAGTTTGATTCCATGGCTCCGTGCCCTAGTCTCTGGAGCAGCAGAAAACAAGCTTGTTCCATCCTCAGTATGACATCCCTTCAGATATTTAAACATGGCTATCATGTCCCCTCTTAAACTCCTCTTATCCAGGATAAACATACCCAGCTCCCTAAGCCGCTCCTCACAGGGCATAATGGCTTCCAGATCTCCCACCACTTTGGTTGCCCTCCTCTGGACATGCTTCAGCTTGTCCATATCCTTCCTGAATTGTGGTGCCCAGAACTGGACACAGTATTCCAGGTGAGGTCGGACCAAAGCCGAATAGAGTGGCACTATTACTTGCCTCAATCTAGACACTATACTACTATTGATGCAGCCTAGAATTGCATTGGCTTTTTTAGCTGTCGCATCACACTGCTGACTCATGTTCAGCTTGTGGTCTACTAAGACTCCTAGATCCCTTTAACATGTACTGTTATCAAGCCAGGTGTCATCCATTCTATATCTGTGCATTTCATTTTTTCTGATTAACTAATGAGGAGCTGTTGCACAACCACTGCATAACACCCTGTGCATAAAGTAACTCTCCATTGCCTTGCTCAGTCAGATCTCAGTCTTTATTTTGGAGACCCAAAGTTTGGCAATGGGTGTGTTTGGTGCCAAGAGACTAGCGTGTGCCACGTTCCATGGAGGGCTCCCTTTTCTTCTCCTCCTTCTCAGCTTGGCTGTCTCTGGATACCAAGTTTCTTTGATTTCCCAGAAAACCAATTACTGAGCAGCAGATTAGAGAGCTAATAAAATCCCATTATGCCATTTTCAGAAAGCAAATCTGATCGGGATGCTGCCAATTTATTTTTGATGGCCCACAAACAATGCATCCATTCTGGCAAGCATCCTGTTAACAGCTCTAGATGGATGGGGCAAAGGCACAGACACGAGGGTAATATGAAACGACAGCCGATTGGGCTAATGAGATATCCAAAACAAGCAAGGACTGAGTGGTAAAACAGACTCCTTTTAAGAGTGACACACTAATCCCATCAACATTGATGAAGTCTTCAAGTTAGGTCAGGAAGTACTGATGCTTTGTTAATTATTTCTCCCTCCCTCCTTTCTGCCTCCCGTCCTTCTTGCCTCCCTAACCTTTTGCAGGATCTGCCTCTCCCTGCAGAACTAGGCCCTGGTTGTGGAAGTCTTGGAAGGACCAGGGCTAACTTATCAGGCACAGCTGGCTGCATTCATGCAGCACACCTGGGGCAGCCAGGGGAACAGATGTTTAAGAACAGCAGTCTCCCCTCAGCTCTTGCCACAACACCACAGTCTCCTGTTCTGCCTGTAGCTGGTCTGTGGAAGTGGATCCATTGCCCTGATTTGCGGCCTCAACACGTTTGGACCCTTGCTTGTTTCTTGCACTTGCTTTTGCCTCTGGGTCTCTGGATTCCTGGTACATGTCCTGACCTCACCTTGTTTTTGGACGTTGGCTTTATTTGGACTCTGATTCTTGTGTTCATGACCTGGCACCCCCTTCCTGGATCTGCCTTTGCCTCTGGTCCTCAGGGCCCCCACAATCCTGGGATAGGTGGCACCAATGCTTCTGATTCAACTGTAAACCTGTTCCTACTAAACCACTAAATAATGATCCCTTCCCAAAAGGCTCATGAGATTGCCATATACTCCGTCAGACCATTAAGAACATCTGAAGAACATCAGAAGATCAGCAGAGCAATGTTGGATCAGGCTGAAGTCCACTGGTAAAGCATAAATGCAATAGTACCCTCCAGTTCTTGTTCTACAGCTCCTGGTAATAAGAGTCATCCTGTATCTGATATTGGTGGTCCTATCTAGCCATCATGACTTGTAACCATTGATAGCTTTCTCCATGAATTTGTCCAATCCCCCCTTAAGCCTGTCCAAGTTGGCTGCTGTCCCTGCATCCCATGAGAGTGAATTCCTTCATTTTGCCATGTGCTGTGTGAACAAGGGGTTCATCTAGATGAGACCTCCTGAGAACCCTGTCAGATCTCAGTACTGATGTAATCATTTCACATCTGGCTAGGAGGAGACACTTCTGCAGTCCTGCCCTCACTCCACAAAACAGGTAACCACTGTGTTTGTGTGGATGTCAGAGGCTGTCCAGTAAGTCAGGTGGTGGGGGATTTGGGCGCTGTAGAGGAAGCAACTTCTGCAGTACAGTGGACCCTTGGCATCAGCTGGGGCTTGGTTCCAGGACCCCCTGTGGATACCAAAATCCGTGGGTGCTCAAGTCCCATTCTCTACAATGGTATAGTAACATGGTGTGTCTTATATAAAATGGCAAAATCCAGGTTTGCTTTTTGGATTTTTTTTTTCTGGAATATTTTCAAGTGATGAATGGTTGAATTCATGCATGCAGAATCCATGGATACAGAGGACTGACTACACCAAAAGAACTTTCCTATAATAAGCGAATCTTATGTGTGTGTATGTCCCTAACGGGATGCCAGCCATAGACTTGCACAATAGCATTGCAGGACTTGCTTAATCCAAAATAGGACATCATGCTGATGCAACCTATGAGAAAGTGCAGCATCTTTTATAATGGTCTTTGCACCAATGTAAATCCAGAACAACATTTCAGCCTTTCTTTCCACTTACTCACACTACTTACAGATTGTGACTTTGTTCTACCTTCCTCAACATCCCCTATAATTCACTGAGTGTTTAACTATGTCATTTGTAATGTGTTCCTTTCAGGCTTTGCTTTGTCCCTTGCTGTAAAGCTAAGGTTGCATCTACACTGTAGAAATAATGCAGCTTGACACCACTTTAAGCACTGTAGCTCCATCTTATAGAATCCTGGGATTTGTACTTTTACGAAGTCTTTAGCCTTCTCTTGCCAAGGAGTGCTGGTGGCTCATGAAACTACAAATCCCAGGATTCTATAGGATGGAGCCATGGCAGTTAAAGTGGTGTCAAACTGCATTGTTTCTATGGTGTAGATGCACCCTTAGTCTTCTTCACTTGAGTAATGGTGCTCCTCACTCTGAGAACAATGTCACCCACCACTAGCCTTGTAGGCAGCTGCTTACTCCTTGCTTTTTATTAGCAAGATTCAATAAGGAGTGAATACTTTGAGATGTTTCCTAGTTTGCTAGGAGGAGGCCTGCCAATTGGCTAACAGACTCAAGAAATTAAATTACCCACCAGCTCTGCACTCACTTTCTCCAGGATACAATTATTGGCAGTCAAGGGGGTGAGTTCATCAGGGCTCCGTGTGCTAATTCCTTACCTTGTTTAAGTGACTCCATGCTACTATCTGATGCAATTTGACCCTGCATGGCTGCAGAAGCCCAGGCCTCTATTCCACCATCACTTCTATTAATAGGAAAATATTTTGGGGTGGGGAATAAGGGAGAAGGAATATAAAACACACACGCACACACCTCCATCACCAGAACTTGGTCATGTTTGTCTGGAAGAGAGTTAATTAATTTTCTGTCCTGCTGTCTTTCTCTTTTCCCTGCTTTCCTCTGGTATGGGACCCAAATATTAAAACAATACAAGTACAAGTCTGCAATCATTTTTTTAAAGCATTTGACAGACGCCACTTTAAAATACAGAAAGCTAGATGTGGTCATCATTTTTGTTTCTAGTGTTCAATTGTAAACCTATAACATTCTATTTTATAGTCTTATGTTTATTATTCCTTCCTTCCCTCTGTGTGTGCTTATACATACACTTATTTTAGATTATACGCCTTTGGCAAGAGCCAATGTTTTGTTTTGTTTGCTTGTTTTAATGTAAAGTGCCATGTAGATAGATGGTACTAAATAAACAACAGCAACAACAATAATGATAATAATAATAAATCCTGATTTTGTATTTTCTTCCTTGACTTTCGTAATTGTTCCAAGTCTGCTATTTTCTGCTAGTAGTATGGTGTCATTTGCATATCTTAAATTGTTGATGTTCCTTCCTCCAATTTTCACAGTTCCTTCCTCTGAGTCTAAATCTGCTTTACGTATGATATATTTGTCAGGGATGATGGGAGTTGTAGCTCTTCACCTCTGGCTCAAACTCACCACCTTGTTATGCAGCAGAGCCGACCAGCTTAGATCAGTGATTAATGCTTTTCTTCAAAGCAGCAGAGTTTCAGAGAATAGGCTGAAGACCCTGACAAACTCTCCAAGCCTTCTCACTCTTCTCCAGGTGTCTCCAAAATGTCTCCAGGATTCACTCAGGCAACTCAGTAGTTTTATATAAAACCTACTTTATTCCTCTATATAAATATACTATATGGTCAACAAATCACAATCTCTACACACTACTCCACAATATCTCCAAACTACTGCACCTCTACTCAACACCACAATACATTGGCAAACATTACAATTTTATAGCCATTGTTTATCACCACCCACTAGTTAGTTTCCACCCAGTGGGTGTGTACTTCCATTCTGATTGGTCCACATAGTTCCATCCATGCCTAAGACCAACCCATGTATTTCAACATTTCACCTTGTACACTTAATGATTCTCAGGTGTTTCCAATCTGCATTCAGTACCTCTGTCCTTGGCTCTCAGGCCTTCTAGATTACATTAGCAGTTTCACCTGTGTAGCTTCATAATTGCTCTTGCTTAGTCATTGTGACTTTCACATACATTTTTTATTTCTTTCACTGTATGTCCCATGTTGCATTTTCCTTAACAATCCCCTCCGAAATAAAATATTGTATGTGTCTTACAATGTCATTCCAACCATTTGTGTCAGCCTTTCATGTTTTTCTGCTGTCAATGCTTTTGTGAACAAATCTGCTATGTTGTGTTGTGTTTCTATATATCTCAATTCTATTTCACCCTTCTGAACCATGTCTCGCACATTTTGATATCTTACACCAACATATTTTGTTCTGTTCTTCAAACTTTCAGTTTCAGCCATCGCTATGCATGACTGTGAATCTTCCAGAATTTCCACTGGTATCTTGTAACTTTCATTCAAATCATTTAGCAATTGCTTAATCCACTGTACCTCATTTACTATCTCATTCAAAGCAGCGAATTCTGCTTCCGTTGTGCTTAACGCTACATTAGTTTGTTTTCTACTTCTCCAAACTATTGGACTTTCACTATATTTAATTATCATTCCTGTAACTGACTTCTTGTCTCCTAATTCTGATGCAAATGAACTGTCTACATAACAATCTAGATCTGAACTATTGTTTCTTATTATCAATTTCCTATCTAAGGTTCCTTTCAAATATCTCAATAAATGTTTTACTGCTGTCCAGTCTTCAATTTTTGGATCATTAACCCTTCTAGACAATACATTTACAGCATAAGAAATGTCTGGTCTGGTGTGGCAAGATATGAATTGTAAAGATCCTATTATACTTCTGAAGAGACTCTTGTCCTCAAACGCTCTAGTTGTTTCCTCAGACACAAAACCAGTTGTCATTGGAGCTCTTACTATTTTTGCATTCTGTAATCCACACTTTTCAATCAGTCTTTCAATTTTATTTCTCTGACTTAATAAACAATGTCCTTCTTCTGTCCATTCAACGCAAATACCTAAATAAGACTTCAATACACCTAAGTCCTTCAAAACAAACTTCTTAGACAATTCTCTTTTTACTGACTCAATTTCCTGTTTTGACTTTGCTGCTACGCACAAATCATCTACATAAATCACTAATACTATGTCTCCTTTTGTATAAACACAAGCATCTGCAATGCTCCTCTTGTAACCTAGCTTAACTAGCTCATCATTGATGCACAGATTCCACGCTCTGGCACTTTGTTTTAAACCATACAACGCTTTCTTTAATTTATATACTCTCTGACTACCATTTTCTTCGAAACCTTGTGGCTGTTCCATAAATATTTCTTCATCCAGAACCGCATTCAGGTACGCTGTCTCAAAATCAAAATGCTCTACAACTAAATTCCTTTTTACTGCTACAGCTAAAACCATTCTCAGACTTTCTGGCTTTGCAGTTGGAGAATATGTCTTATCATAGTTCTCATACTGCTGTTGTGCAAAACCCTTAGCCACTAACCTAGCTTTATATTTGATACTTCCATCTGGCATTTCTTTCCTTTTGTATACCCATTTACAACCAATTACTTTCTTGTCTTTGGGTCTGTCAACAATTTCAAAGACATCTTTATTTACCAGGCAACCAAACTCATTATCCATTGCATCAAACCATCTTTCCTGTTCTTCACTAGAATAGCTTTCCAATTCTTCAAAACTTTCAGGCTCTTCTACTGCTAAACAAGCTCTTGCCTTTGTCACAACAAACCTATCTGGAGGCTTTCTAACTCTATGACTACGCCTGGGAATAAAATCTGCTGTTCTGTCTCTTTCATCCTCACTTTCTCTACTAGGAGTTGTAGTTCTATGACTAAATCTCTTGTCTTCAGTCATTCGAGTAGTAGTAGGCCTAGATGCTATCTCATCATCGGAAGAACTACCACTGCTGCTAGGTGATGCTTCCTGCTTAACTGAAACCCCTCCGTTTCCTGAGGTTGGTTCAGTTTGTGCTTCTGGCTCATTTGAACTCCCTAACCTCAAAAACACTTCTTTATTGGCATGCAGTTTGTCCCAACCAGCATGTCTCTCAAAATTTGCAGACCTAGAATACTGCACTTGTTTTCCATCCAAATGAAACTTGTAGCTATTTCCAGAATACCCCAAAAACCTAAGCCTTTTGCTTTTGGGTTCTCCTTTCCTCCTGAAACAAGCAGGTGTGTAAACATGAGCAAATTGTCCAAAAACCCTTAAGTACTTGTAATTTGGCATTCTCCCATACAATACCCTGTAGGGAATGTCTTCAATTTCTGAATGATACAATCTGTTACTGATATGTATTGCAGTCAAAGTTGCTTCTGCCCAAAAACTATCTTTCACCCCTGCATCTGCCATCATACAAGCAGTAATTCTTTTTATATCTTGTATTTTCTTCTCTGCTAACCCATCCTCACTAGGACAAGCAGGGTTTGTAGTTTCATGCCTTATTCCCACCTTTTGAAACCAGTTAAACAATTGATTATTTAAAAATTCTCCTCCTCTATCAGTAACAATGGTGCCTACTCTGCTATCAAATTGTCTTTCCACCATTCTTACCCATGCTTTTAAACTTTGCCCAGCGTCAGATTTGTTTTTCATTATTCTCACAAATGCAAACCTTGTATACCTATCAACAATTACTAGGAAATACTTGCTTCCCCCTAAGGACAAGCAATTAGCTTGGGCAACATCTGCATGTACATACTGAAATGGTCTTTGAGCAATTCTTTTTGTTTTCTTAGCTACTGGAAAAGCTCTGACCTTTACCTGTTGACACACTGTACAATCTAAGTGGTTTTTGCATTCAGCAACTTTTAAATCTGGACACATACCGATTAAATTTTTTAAACATTTGAAGCTCGCATGGCCAAATTTTCTGTGAAGCTCATGTATGCAGTCTTTGTGGATTGGAATATTTTCTATGTTATTAGCTTCTTCAACCCTGTAGCTATCAATATTGTCCTCCAAATAATAAAGTTTGTCCTTTTTCAAACCTATGCCACGCAATTCCCCATTCAGTTTTATCTTACACATGTTCTTTTCAAAGATGACTGTGTAGTCTCTTTCTGTTAATCTGCTTACTGATAACAAATTATTTTCTAACTCCTTTACATGTAAGACATCATTAAAATTCTCTTTTAGCCCTGGAATGTACACAGTACCCATTTGATTTACAGTACTTAGCTCTTTCCCATCAGCCAAAACTACAGCATTTACATTAGCTGATTTTCTATTACTTATTAAATTTATCTCATTACACATAGAAGATGTGGCTCCTGAATCAACTAGCCATTTAGAATTTGCATTTTGTTTTTCCTTAATCATGGTTGCAACCCCCTTTTTATTACCACTGTCCCTCAAAAATGGAGGTCTGGACTGTTTTTGATACTGCCGCGGCTGCCATCTGCTCTCTGCTTGCTTGCGTCTCTCAGCTGCAAAATGTTTACAATGTCTCTGCAGATGACCAATCTTCTTACAATAAAAGCACCTCCGTTGCTCCCTTGTAGAGGCTGCTTCCTCCTGCGTTCGCCAGTCAGGAGTTGTTTGTTGTTTTGGCACAGTCTTTAAGCTTGCTGAGTCACCCTGCTCAGACATTCTTCTCTGG
Source organism: Gambelia wislizenii (assembly GCA_030847615.1). NCBI lineage: Eukaryota > Metazoa > Chordata > Lepidosauria > Squamata > Crotaphytidae > Gambelia > Gambelia wislizenii. Next base: position 42,427,371 of record JAUMIR010000007.1, read on the forward strand.
TTCTCTTCCAGTATTCTGGCCACAATTAAATCTCTATTAAGTTCAGCTTCTGGCAAATTCTGCAAGCTGTTCGTTATGTTGTCCCACGAAGAGTCTAGTGATTCTACTAAAATGTAGCATTGCTGCTCTTTGCTAATTTGCACTCCCCTCAGTTCAGCTTGCACAAACAAGTCTTGCATTATTTTTAAATGTTCTATCACACACTGCCCTTTAGTCATCTTTTGCCTGTATATTCTTTTAGACCATAGCATTTTTGCAAAAGCAGTTGAAGGAGTGTGTAATCTCTGCAAGGTATCCCACACATCCTTGGCGGACGCTTTATCTCTGACGTCATTAATTAAGTCTTCTTCAAGCATGAGATAAAGACAGGCTTTTGCTTTACTATCTCTCTCTTTAGTGGCTTCATCAGCATCAGCTGCCAGCCCTGTTTCAACTGTTGACCACAGACCTTCCTTTACTAGTAGAGATTGGGCATAAATCTTCCAGGTAGAGTAGTTGTTTCTATTTAATTTACTAAACTTTAGAAATTCCATCTTGATTTGTGCAGTGACTCAATTTGACACAGTCCTTCTGAGTATGCACAGCCGACCCGTCTGGGCTTAAGCAAAACACAAAATGGTTTACTCACGAGGCTTATCAGTGCAGCACAAACAGCTTGCTCTGATCTGTCCTCCACAAAGCTTTCTTCCACTTTCTGGAAATTTCAGCTTCTGTGGATGCTGGGTGCTCTAGTAACTGGGCCCATAACCCTTGTCAGGGATGATGGGAGTTGTAGCTCTTCACCTCTGGCTCAAACTCACCACCTTGTTATGCAGCAGAGCCGACCAGCTTAGATCAGTGATTAATGCTTTTCTTCAAAGCAGCAGAGTTTCAGAGAATAGGCTGAAGACCCTGACAAACTCTCCAAGCCTTCTCACTCTTCTCCAGGTGTCTCCAAAATGTCTCCAGGATTCACTCAGGCAACTCAGTAGTTTTATATAAAACCTACTTTATTCCTCTATATAAATATACTATATGGTCAACAAATCACAATCTCTACACACTACTCCACAATATCTCCAAACTACTGCACCTCTACTCAACACCACAATACATTGGCAAACATTACAATTTTATAGCCATTGTTTATCACCACCCACTAGTTAGTTTCCACCCAGTGGGTGTGTACTTCCATTCTGATTGGTCCACATAGTTCCATCCATGCCTAAGACCAACCCATGTATTTCAACATTTCACCTTGTACACTTAATGATTCTCAGGTGTTTCCAATCTGCATTCAGTACCTCTGTCCTTGGCTCTCAGGCCTTCTAGATTACATTAGCAGTTTCACCTGTGTAGCTTCATAATTGCTCTTGCTTAGTCATTGTGACTTTCACATACATTTTTTATTTCTTTCACTGTATGTCCCATGTTGCATTTTCCTTAACATATCCTTTCAGCATACAAGTTAAAGTGGTAGGGTGATAAAGTGCAGACTTGCCAATTGGAAACCATTCTATTTTCCCATATTCTGTCCTAACAGTGTTCTCTTCTCCTGAATACAGCTTATGCATTAGGATAATCAAATGCTACAGTACACCCCTTTCTCTAAAAGTGATCCATAGTTTTTCATGATCCGAACAATAGTTCCTTTATAGTTCTGACTAAAACTCAGAGCAGATTCACAGCCTCCCCACCCCCGAAATGGGAGCCACTAGTCCTTAATGTAGCAGCACAGCCGTTTAGGAGACCCTGCCAAATGGAGTGAGCTGTGGGTTATGGGGAGTGGATAAGATTCTTAAGTATTGGGCTGAGCATCTTCTGCAAGTGGCGATCCGTTGCCAAAAGAAGGCAGATCCTGGGCCTAAGCCATTGCCTGTACAATTGCCTCTGTGCTCAGTTGAAAAGACAGGTGGGTTTGTAATGCTTTAGCTAAAAATACCCTCAGTAAAATAAAATGTCCTACAGTATGTCATTTGCGGTTTAAAATATTCTTTTGCAACTGCTGGTTGTGGGGAATGACAGGCTGCACAATGCATGATGATTTAATGCTTATTATTATCATTACCATTATTATTTATTTAAAAGCCATTATTTATTTTTCACTCATAATCCTGCCCACGAGGGCCCTCAAAGCAATATGCAATAAGAGATATATGGTGGTGGGGAGCACCTGCCCATGATTTGAAAGTAGATTTCAATTTTTTTAAAAAAGTCACCTTTGAAAATAAATCTCAAAAACCCAAGCCCAGTTAGAACAATACAGTTTTTAACCACCTGCTAGAGGTGGAGCCAGCCAGCTTTCCTTTGGGATAAAGTTCCACAATCAAGGTGTGCTTTGGTTGAACAAATGAGATGGAGAGAAGGCCCCGGCTCATTTGTTCAATGAACCTAGACTTCTGGGATGGCAAGACGTCGAACAGGACCTCTGCTGTGGGGACCAAATTCTATGGGCTCCTTTAGGAGGAGAGAGGTCTTTCAGTTGTACTGGCACCAAGTGTGTGTGTGTGTGTGTATACATATATATATATATATACACACACAGTATTTATATGCACATTCTGTAAAGACAAGCTCTGTCATCTAAGTCCTGAAGAATGACCATTCTATCCACTCACACTAACACGAGTCTGAGGAGGCCTCTCCAGAGGGCAAAAATCAGGATGAGGAAAGAGCCACCTTGCTTTCTTCCCAGTAGAGATGGAAAGGATATTCTCTGTTAATATTCCCTATAATTTCCTAGGAGATAAAAAGGTTTATTGACAGTTGGGAAGTGCCACGGGGAAAAATAAGAGCAGTAAGACTTTGGAGTAGACGATGAAGACATCGAAAGAGATCAAGATTTTCTGTACTTTGCCTTAGTCATTAATCAGAATGGAGACCGCAGTCAAGATATCCGAAGAAGACTAGGACTTGGAAGGGCAGCTAGGAAGGAACTTGACAAGATCCTGAAGTGTCAAGCTTTATCACTGAATATTATTTCCTGTTTTTGTGGATGGTTGTGAAAGCTGCATAGTAAAGAAAGCTGATAGGAAGAAAATAAACTCATTTGAGCTGTGGTGCTGGAAAAGGGTTCTATGGATACTGTGGACTTTTAAAAAGACCAGTAAATGGGTCCTAGAGGAAATCTAGTCTGAATTTTCCTTAGAAGCTAAGGTGAGTAAGCTGAGACTATTGTACTTTTGCCATGGAATGGGAAGACATGACTTGCTAGAAAAGATAATGCTTGGTAAGCCACTCCTCATAGGGCATGGCTTCCAGACCTCCTACCATTTTGGCCACCCTCTTCTGCCTCTGGACATGTTCCAGCTTCTCAACATCTTTCTTGAATATTTTGTTGTTAAGGAAACATCTGGGTTCAATCTACTACCAGACTGTTTTCATAAACCTTGAAGATTTCTTTGTTTTTTAAAAAAATCCCCTTCATCTTCCCAAACTACAAATCCCAGGATCCCCTAGGATACAGCCGTGGCAGTTAAAGTGGCACCACAGTGACATAACTGTGTAGTGAGAAAGGGAATCATGTCCACAGAATAACTCTCCGAGATGTTTGAATACTGGAAGAAAATGTAACGGACATATTTGTTTCCACCCACAATGATGAGAAAACGATGGAAATTATTTTCCCCTCTCTGTGAGGACAAAATACTCAACAGTTTAGAAATAGAGGAGAGAACAGAGCATGGAAAGGCCATGTTCTGGGACCACAGCTCCCAGATTCTGGGAGCTGAAGTCATAATCCCTGAAAGCAACATTTCCCAAGCTCTGGGAGAGCACAAGCCCAATCTTATAAAGGAATCTGAATTTGCACCCTGGTTATTAGCTGAAAGCCCTTCCTACATATGGGTGGAGCTTGGATTGGAGAAACCGTAATTAAAATAGCAAGGATATTGGGGTGGCTGAGTGTATTTGCACTTTTTTTAAAAAATGTACTGGTGTTTTGTTTTGTTTTAAAAATAACCTTTGCTCCATAGAGGCGCCTGCGTTTCTCTAAACCCAAATTCCCCAAACATGTGGCTTTGGGTGTCTCATTTCTACTGCGGACAGTGGTAACAATGTTCTCAGATCTCTGTCCCATCCTTATCACAACACTTGATATGTTAATGCACTGATTATCACTAAAACAACCCCACCATTTGCCAGGATGGTGGGTTTCGGATAACGGCTGGCCTCTCAGGTGGAGCCTCCTGCGGATGACTCCCTGGCCTTCTTCCTTCCTCCGCCCCATGCTGTAGAGATGCCACAAGGATGTGTATGAATTCCCGATCATTTTGCATGACATCAGCTTGGATTGGTGGGTGGGTGGGTGAGCATCTTTGAAACCTTTCTCTACTTGAAACTTGAGGCAGCAGAGAGAGATTGAGAGAATGTGTGTGTGTGAGAGAAATTGTAACATTATGCATTTTTAAAAAATAATCTAACAGCTTGGGAGAAAGAAGGGGAATGAAGTCTCTTTTTCTTTCCCCCTTCCCCCCTTTAATTGTGTTTAATTTCTCTGCAGAAGCAAAGACAGGAGAGGAGGGAAGGGTGGAGAGAATCATTATAAGGCGCTGCCTTTTCTGCATTCAGACCAACTAAGGAATTCGGCAGCTTCTTCTCCTCTCCTTCCAAAGTCATCCATGGCTCCCTCGGCTCTGTGGATCTCTCTCCTTCTGCTCCTATTCACTCCCAGGTTGCAAAGCAAAGGTAAGGAAACTCGAGGGAAAGTTTGAAGGGGATTGTGCTTGGTTGCCATTCTGTGACTGTTTCTTGTACAGAGCCACACACATGCACAGTTTGCAATTGCTTTGAAGTGTTTTCACTGGTTTTCATTTCTTTTAAAAATGGGTTAAACTGCTTAATACCTTTTTAGCTTTATGAAATAATTTTATTTTTTACATTGTTCTAAACTGATCATGTCGATTCTTTTTTATGCTGCCCTGAGCTCTTTAGACAGAGGATGAAATATAAATATTTAAATACATAAGTAAATAAATACAAATGGAATTGCTGCCCCTGCAGATTTCATATAAGGTGATGTGCTAGGTGTTTCGTGTTCTCGTCGCTAGAATCTCGTGGTGGACCATCATGCTCCTTGTTGCATATTTAGGGGGAGAACATTCATTGCCAGCCTTTGTGATATGATCTTGGGCTCTATGAGGGTAATTGTGAGTTTGAACTCAGTTGAAAAAAGGGACAAAGAATCAGAGATGTAAGATCTTGTTGTCACATATGAGGACTATGTACCGGTGTTGGCTAGTGGTGGTTTCCGTTTCAGTGGGGAGGAGAATCCACTCCAGGACCCAATCCTAATTTCAAAGGAGCTCTCTGAGGTGCTGAACCCTATCCTCAAACCAGGCTCAACATTTTGGAGAGCACCTTTGAAATACCCAGTGCATCTTCACCACCTAACCAGGCACCACTGTTTAGCGATGCTTAGGTGACTTTAAAAGAGAATTACACTCGAAAATGGTTGACAAATCAACAGCTATTTGGCCTGGTGATGGAAAGGAACCTCCATATTCAGAGCCAGTCTATCTGCAAACATCAGGAGAACTGAAGAAGTCTTTTGGTTTCATGTCGGCTGCATAAGGGCTCATACAACCCCCTTGTTACAGCAGCTCCACTGGCTACCAATCTGTTTCCAGGCACAATTCAAAATGCTGGTTATAAACTTTAAAGCCTTATATGGATCAGGTCCAGGTTATTTGAAGGAACGTATTCTCCCTTACGAACCAACCCTGGGCTCTTCGATCTGCTGGAGAGGTCCTTCTCTCTGTCCCATCAGTCTCACAAGTGCATCTGATGGGAACTCAATAGAGGAAGGGCCTTCTCAATGGCTGCCCCCAGGCTCTGGGACTCCCTGCCCAGAGAAGTCAGATTGGCACCCTCCCTGCCTTCCTTCCAGAGCCAATTGTTTCGGCAGGCCTTTGCCAATCTCTGCTAATGGGTATATGCATTATATCTCTGCAGGGGGTATGTGTGTGTTTTGTATGTGTATATGTATATGGGTGTATGTTTTTAAAATTTTAGCTGTTTAAAACTTTTTTAGTTGTTTGTGTTTTAACTTTTGTATATTGCTGATTTTAACAATGACTTTTTATTGTATGCTGCTTTGAGTTCCAAATTGGGAAAAAGCAGGATGACCATGGTTGGAAACAAGATGCTCAGGCAGATGGCCTCTCGGTTCTTCCAGTACTCATCTGACCACAGTGTTCTTTTAGTAGGAGATGCAGGGCCTGGATGATGAGAAAATCTACATCAAGGGACGTTAAAAAGCAATCAACCCATTTCCTAGTAGAATGATTCTCTCTCTCCCCCCCTGACCTAGCCAAACTCAACTTTTACACACTCCCTGTCACAGGGGTGAGCAACTGTGCAGCAAGTGGAGGTTGTTTTTCCACCCCTGTGAATCCCCTCCCCAATAGTGCATCGCTTCTGGTCACCATTTTCAGCTGATTTTTCCCCTTTCCTGCATTTTGGGGTGGGGTGAAGGAGCAAGATAAACCACTGCATTTGGGGGTCATTTGGGGTCATTCTGGGCCATTCTCGTGCAAAAAATATCACCCCCCCCCAATTGGGCAATTTTTAATTTTAAAAAATTGGGAGGGGCAGTTGGGGATTTCCAGGGTGTCTTCGGGACCAAAAAGTGGGAATGGGGATCACATGTGGCCTGCAGGCTATATTTTCCCCACCTCTGCAATAGAGGCACTCTATCTAGTACAAGCAACTTGAGCTTTGAGAAGAAACTGTTTTCCTAGGGTTTTCTCTTGCAGCTTCTGATTTCTTAGTATTGGAAACAACTAGGAGGAAAGTGAAAAATTCTACACAGAATTACTAAGCAGAAGGGGGAAAAATCCCCATTAAAATCACACACACACACACAATGCTGAGCACACACTCACACACATTGAACACTGTTTGACAGCCTGTCTTCTAAGCCAAGTAAATTTGGGAAAGGCCATCTTATGTGCCTCATTCCTCAGAAGGGTGGGGGAGCAGAATTTTTGGAAAATATTGATGGTGTCAGGAGCTGCATGTTCCTGTTAGCACAAGGCACCTCTTCCTAATGATCATCTGTTAATTAGGAAGTATTCAGTTTACAAAGTGATGGGAACAGGTTTGTGAAGCAATGGGAAACTACTGACAGGTGAGATCACTGAGGATGTGGTTCAGTTATCTTCTTAAGACAAATTTTGAGCTTGTCTTTCATTTGGAAGCCATTCTCAGATGGCACATCCCCAGAATAAATGATAGGTCCATAAACTTTCTGGAGATGGGGACTCAAAATGTGGGTGACAACAAGCCTAGAAGAACTCCTCTCTGGTTCATAGAATCATAGAGTTGAAAGAGACCACAAGGGCCATCTAGTCCAACCCCATTTTGCCATGCAGGAACATACCATCAAAGCATTCCCGACAGATAGCCATCCAGCCTCTGCTTAAAAATCTCCAAAGAAGGAAACTCCACCAAACTATGAGGCAGCAGCATATTCCACTGCTGAACAGCTCTTACTGTTAGGAAGTTCTTCCTAATGTTTAGGTGGAATCTCTTTTCCTGTAGTTTGAGTCCATTGCTCCATGTCCTACTCTCTGGAGCAGCAGAAAACAAGTTTGCTCCATCCTCACTATGACATCCCTTCAAATATTTAAACATGGTTCTCATGTTACCTCTTCACCTTTTCTTCTCCATGCTAAACATACCAGCTCCCTAAGTTGTTCCTCATAGGGCATGGCTTCCAGACCTCCCACCATTTTGGTCTCTCTCCTCTGGATATGCTCCAGCTTATCCATATCCTTCTTGAATTGTGGTGCCCAGAACTGGACACAGCACTCCAGGTGAGGTCTGACCAAAGCAGAATAGACTGGCACTATTACCTCCCTTGATCTAGACACTATACTCATATGGATGGAGCCTAGACATGCATTGCCTTTTTTAGCTGCCACATCAGTGGTAGGTGACAGAAGATATCATAAAGAAGAGCTTGAGGATGTTCCTTTTTTGGTCTGTGCTGCTTAGGACTCCCCAACTATAACAGGCCTACTACCATCTGATTCTGGGTGGATATAATGCCAGTGGCATTTGACTGTGACATATTTCCAGTAAGGCTTTGGCCAGAATGATAGGAATGAAATAATCCATGAGTGCCTAAGAAGAACCAAAGCTCCATCTAGCCCATCATCCTGTTCCCCAAAGCATCTGTTCAGGATCACCCAGGAAGCTTGCAAGTAGGGTGCAAAAATGACAACTCTCTCCTGATGAACTTGGATTCACAGGCAGACTTGACGCTGGACACAATGCTTTCCATAGAGACATGATGAGGAGTAGCCCCTTTTCAAAAGCATATCAGCCACTTCCATACCTTGTGGCAGAGAATTCTATAAACTAATTACACACCCAAACAAAGTATTTTCTTATCTCTCCTGAACCTGCTGCCAATCAATTAAATTGGATGACCTCAAGTTCTAGGGTTAGGAGTGAGGGAAGTCTCTTATCCACTTTCTCTTATCCAATTTATGCAATTTTATAAACCTCTGCCCATGACCCCTTCTGCCCCTGGATCAACAACAAAAAGGCCCCAAGCAGCTTTTAGACTTTCCTTGCAGGGAAGGTGCTCCAGTATTGTGACCCCCCGATTCCAAATCATTTGGATGAACCTTTTCCAACGCTATGATTTCCTTTGTTGAGATGAGGCCACCATCTCAATGCTAAGGCTTTAATAACAGGGGTGGGGGTATAGGGCATCCATATGGCCCTCGGACTCCACTTTTAGGGTTTCCCAAAGACCCCTCCCAGCCCCACCAATATTTTATTTTTAGTCCCCATTGTGATTGCCAGGAAATTTTCACTTTAAAACCACACAGAAAGCTATGTGAAAATGCTCTGAACTCAAGAACCCAGAACTGCATACACCCCCAAATACCACTGTTTTCCTCTGCAGGCCTTCTCAAAATGGCCTGAAATGATGTCACTTCCTGTCACCATCTTGAGAGGGATGGGAGAGGAAAATGGAGGCTTTTGTGCTTGTTGTGAGGGGCTGTGGTGTGTGGGAGGAAATTGGAATCCTGGTGTGTGTGTGTGTGTGTGTGTGTGTGTGTCTGTCTGAGTGACTGGATCCCGGCCTCTATGCAGTTGCCCACCCCTGCTTTAGGATGCTAATCTTAGTCATCTAAAACACTCATTAGGGTTTGGTTAGGGATTAGTTTTTTGGACTACACCCACTGGTAGCTCCCACATCAGTGGAATGGGTCTGACTAGCTTGAAGGTGCTGTCCAAGGTGCTGCAAGCTAATTCTACAGAGATCCAGTACTTTGGAGAGCCTGGATTAAAACCTGGAGTGGACTCACTGCCCCAGTGACATGGAATCCACCAACTGCCACTGATTACAACTCCCAGAAGTTGCAGATGATAATTTCGTATCTCTGAGGGAGATCCAACAGCAGTTCTCCTTGCCTCCTTCTCTCCCACTTCCTACACACACACATCAGTTTATTACTTCACCTAGTCCTTGCAATGTGAGTTCACACACATACACATACACACACATGACTATTGCCTTTTTTCCCTGGCTCTGGCTTGCTCTCTTAAGCAGAAAGCTTTCATATTTCCACTCCCTCAGGGCATCACCACCCATGTCCTGCTGGAAAACATGGTCACTTTCACTCTCCTGTCATCCAAGATCAAGTCTCAGAAACAATCCCAGTTGGGTCCCCTCCCCAACCACCATGCATATGTACACCAGGTCCCCAAACTGGTTAAAGCACTTATTAACAGGGGACTCTGACCAACAGGTGGGTTCTCTACCCCCCCCCCTCTCTTAGAGGTGTTAAAAATGATCTGCTCTGAGTGTCAAATACACTACACACATCAAGTTCTGGGCCCCACAATTCAGGAAGGTGATTGAGAAGCTGGAACGTGTCCAAAGGAGGGTGACCAAAATGGTGGGAGGTCTTGGAAGCCATGCGCTATGAGGAGTGGCTTAGGGAGCTGGGCATGTTTAGCCTGGAGAAGAGAAGGTTAAGAAGGACATGATAGCTATATTCATGGAGTTGGAAGGGATTGCAAGGCCCATCTAGTCCAACCCCCTGCCATGCAGGAATACACAACTAAAATGCTCCTGAAAGATGTCCATCCAGTCTCTGTTTAAAGACCTCCAGAGATGGAGAGTCCAGCACCCTCCGAGGCAATCCATGGCCTTGTCAAACAGCTCTTAGAATCAAGAAGTTCTTCCTTTAGGTAGAGTCTCTTTTCTTGTAATTTGAATCCATTGGTTTGTATCCTAGTCTCTGGAGCAGCAGCAAACAACCTCCCTCCATCTTCTGCTTCCCTCCAGACATTTAAAGTTGGCTTTGTCATCCCACCTCTCAGTCTTCCCTTTGTCAAGCCCCCAGCACCCTAAGCCATTCTGTGTCAGGATTGGTTTTCAGATCTATTCCCATGTTGGTCACCCATATTTCAGATTGTCCTTGAGGGTCAGTTAACAGGTGGACCTTGTTTTTTAGGTGGAATGATTGACTTGGGATTCACCTCCCTCAACTTGGTCATGGATCCCTTCCAGCCATGAGTCAGTCCGGGGTCTGCTCCAACAGCCGCATGATCTGTCTTCTTGCCCTTTCTAAGTGACAAACAACATTCTTTGTGTTCCTATGATGTAGGAAAACTAACAAACCTCAACGGTTCTTTAGAGAGCCCACTCCCATCTGTTGCATGAAGAAAATATGGGGGCGGAAGAGAGGGGAGGATTCATTTTACTTCTGGGAGACATAGTCTTTAGGAGGGGGGGTCAGTTATTTGTGTGGAAGAAATGCCCCCTCCCCTCCTCCTTATTATTTACTCCTCTGTATTCAAGATAGCCAACTGTTAAAATCAAACAGTTTGAAACACTAAGAATAATTGAATAATTTGACTAGAAGTATACTAATTTGACAAATAGAAGCATGATGGTTTAAAAGTAGTTGAAAGAGTTCACGATGATTGGAAACCACTTAAGCTTGGACTAAAGGCAAGATGTAGAAATCTCCTTTAGATTGCTGTCCCCCTCCCCACTCTGCCATTTCAGCCACCATGTTCCACGTGTGTGTGTGTGATTATTTTTTCCGTTTTCAGTTGCTTGCACTGCACCTGTGAATGTTTGTGTCCACGCAGACCTCTGCACCCTTCCTGCTCATGGACAGAAAAAGAGCGGAAGAGAGTGGGGTTAGTTCTAGTCAACAGAGAAGGGAGGAAGTCTTCTTTTTGCCATATGAGGGCCACTGTTCCATGTTCTTTCCTCTTTCTCCCATCATGGCGGAGATTGGAGGGGTGGGGCAGGTGGCAACCAGTAGCCCAGATTGGCTGGCATCTCCAGGGCCTTGGCCTTCCCAGACTGGCCCTAGCTCCTTCTCAAAACCACAGATCCCAGAAGCTATGGGTTGGGCACCATGTTGCCAAGCTCTGGCCCAGGTATGTTGATCCTGACTGGAACTCAAGATCTGAGTTCTTTGGTGAGGCTTTCTGAAAGTGCTCATGAAGGGACGAGTCCTTCACAGTCTGCTTTAGAGCTGGGCTCTGAACCACCAAATGTACACACGCACACTCTGTCTTTGTAGTGGAAGTGAGCCAATGTTCTGAGCTAGAACTGGCTGCTCTTCCACACACACCCCAAGACTTCATTTGGTACCGAAAACTGATGCATGCCACTGCTGGACTAGCAGATGGTCTACAGTGGAGGAAAAGCATTCCAGTCCTTTAGCTGATGGGCTCCATCATCCCCTCATAGCCTGTAGTAGAACTGGCCCCTGAAACAACATACACTACCAAGAACCATCCCAGGTTCTACATCCCCATGGCTGGATAACCAGTCCCCTGGTTTTGGGTGCATCCCTCCCAGGATGAGGCCACTGGAAAGATAGAGATTCTATGAAGCAGAGCCAAAGGAAACTGAAATGCACAGGGATGACTGATCTTCCACCCAAATAGCTAAGAGAACCATATAAGCAAGTTGGCAACATCCTTTAGGGATCGCAATAAAGGGATGGAAATGGTAAAAACAAAACAAAACATGTTTCTAGAGTATCAGTAAAGTATGACAAGAATGACTTTAGACTGATAAGAAAGAATCTTCATGGTTCAGGACTTATTCTGCACAAAATTTGTGCATGGCATTTTTGCACTGAAAGCAATGTTTTGGTGCAGAAAATAATATTTCTGTGCCAAAAATATATAAATAAATAAGCTGCTTTCTGAGCAAAAAAAGTGTAAATTTTACACAGAGTATGTCCTAACCTGTGAATAGTCTTTGAAAACTGTGCAGGGAGAAAACGGATAAAAGTACGCACTGCTTCCTTTGTGAATGAAATTAGCAAAGAAGTACATGCTCAATCTAGTCTCAGCCTTGAACCGTCAGGTTAAAACAAAACTATCTAGCAGAGTGTGTGTGTGTGTGTGTGTGCACCTTCAAGTCACCAGTTAACTTATGGTGACCCCATAAGATTATCTTAGGCAAGGAATCCTCAGAGGTGGTTTTGCCAGTTCTTTTCTCTGAAATAGAGCCTGTAGCTATTTTTTGGTGGTCTCCCATCCAAGTACTAACCAGGGCTGACCCAGCTTAGCTTTCAAGATCAGATAGGGTAGGTGTACTAACACAAAAGATCTTTAGGAGAGGTGTACTAACACAAAATAACCCTTTCTGTACCACTGCCCCCTGTTAACATTTGTCCATGGTGCTGATTAAGATTCCAGAACCCATCTACTAACACTCACACACCCATCTCAGCCACAGAGCTGGCAAGTCCAACAACCAGCTCCAGGAGCCCGTGGCTGGGCAGACACGCCACTTGCCACATGCCAGTTGGCTCTTTCAGGGTCATTTGGAAGAGACAAAGGCAGGGCCTGCCGTGCAATTAGGAAGCCAGCCTGCTTTCTGCAGACTCCCCTAATTTGTTTTTCCTCTTTCTCCTCTGCCCTTCTCCATCGTCTCTCCCTCCAGTTGCCTGGAGCTCGTGAGCCCAGCGAGCTTAGAGGAATTATAAGTCAGTGTGAAAAGGCAGAGGGGTCTGCTTGAAAAACCTTCTTGGAGGGTGCTTGCCCCCAAGTATGGGCAGATCCATTCCAATTAGGCCCTGCTTGGGAACAGTGAATTGTGCCCCAGTGTTATGGAGTCATGTACAGGGAGACGCGTTGTAGGCAGTAGCAGCAGCAACAAAGGAGATCATGTTGTGACTTGGCTTTTTTTTTTGTTTATTTGCCAGGACTTGACTTGCAAAAAAAGTTGCATCAAAGGTGACTTGTTCTGCTGTTAATGCTGGAACTGAGAGCCAGTGTAATGTACTGGTCTGAGGATTGGACTAACACTTTGGAGAAGAGGGTTCAAATCCCCACTCGGCCATGGAAACCCATTGGGTGACCTTGGGCAAGTCCCATTCTCTCAGCCTCAGGGGATGGCAAAAGTAAACCCCTTCTAAACAAATCTTGCCAAGAAAACCCTGTGATAGGTTGGCCTTGGGGTCACTATAAGTCAAAAACAACTTGAATGCACACAACAATGACATAACAGCTGGATACCATTTTTAAGATTTTAGCAAATTATTTTTGTTCCAAAGGTTTATAACTCGACTGAAAAATCTTAACATGGAAAAGTTTCTCTAATTTTTGACTGCAACTCCCAGAATCCCCCAGCCAGTGGAATTCTAGGAGGAATCCTGGGATCTGTAGTTCAACAATATAACTTCCCCAAGGTCTGTGCAAAACAGATTGTACTGAGGTAGAAAGGAAAAAAATCAAGATCATCACAGGGGGAATTCATCTCCGCATACCTAGGAGAGATTTTATGTGTGTGATTAGTTGTTGTTGTTTTGTTTATATAACATAGCAAAGCATGAGTTATACCTGCAAAGAAAAGCCAAGGCACTTGCCCCACTAAGCGTAAAGGTCCAAACCCTATTGGTATGTCCAACAGGAGTAGACTCATAGAATCAATGCAATTTAGATAAGTGTTGATTCACTATTCAGTGATTGATTCAGTGTGTGTACTCTAGCTTAAGGATTCAGGCTAAATGTACATTGGGTGTCCTGCAATGAAGAGGGGCCATGCTTCCTGATGAGTTGGACCAAAGGGAATGTTTGAAACTGTTGGATGGAGAGGCAGGATGAGGTCAAGGGAGCCTAGATTACAGATGCAGCATAGATATGAAAGGAACCCATGGCATTTCGGAGGGCCTGAAAAACCAGGTAAAAGTTTGCAATCAAGAGCCTATGGCCACAGCTCTGCATTAATGTATAACAAGTGGTGTTTCCTTTGAGCTTGTGCAATGGATTTTTCTGGTGGAGTGCAGTGTGCACAGAACTGGCCTCACCCTTTAAACCAAAGGTTCATCTGCTGCAGCCTTGCAAGCATGGACGGGAGCAATGAGGTCCTCGGGTCATAGGTTTGATTAGAGTTTTCTTCTCTTAGATGGTTGACGTTACAGGGTTGGATGAGTACCATCTGCCCAGGTTTGGGATTAGAGTTTTCCTTCTCCTAGGATGGTTGCCATAAGGCTAGAGAGCCCATCCTGCCCTTTGATGCTCTTTGTCAGACCCTTCGGTTTTGGCTTGTCTGGCATGGGAGGCCCTACCAGTGGCTATTATGCCACCGCCAGCATAGCTCAAAACTTCATTAGGGTACGTAAGCCTCTCCCCCACAACAAGGCGGAGTCAATGGGGAAGTACAAGTGGCATAGTTAACTGCAATTAGTTACTTTTGTGGTAATGAAAACCTACCAGATCTTGATCAGAATCCTATTGGTTACCTTCAAGTAAAGTAGATCATTGAATCAATTGTAGAATGGAGAGCCAACATGTAGGTGAATCCTGTTGATTCAATGGGTCTATTGTAATCAGGAATAACAATAGGATTTAGACCAGTGGTAGCTAGTGGATTCTGTGTCAATGGAACAGAGAGTCCACTGAAGGGGTTAGTCTGAACTTCAGAGAAGCTCTTCAAGGTGTTGTACCATTTGCACCAATATAGCTTTATCAGCTTGTATAGCTTCTTTAAAGTTTGCACTAAACCCAGAGCAGAGATCAAAATGCTAAGGTAAGGGTGAAAGTGAGGGGTACACCTTCAGGAGATGCAGGGGGCAGCTAGCAGATCCCACGGCAGTGGGGGTGATGAATGCACTATAGGTTTCAGCCTGTACCCTCCATGCAGCTCTCCAAGGTGCTAAACTGAGTTGAGAGGTAAAGTTCAGAACCATGGAAACCTCCTTTAAACTTCACCTTAATACCTGCTGTCACTGAAGCCACAACTGGCTGAACAAGAACTCTTCAAAACAACAGCAGAACAACAACAGAAGTGTGTATCATGCACACATAAACATAATGGCTGAAACTGGTTGTACGTAGAGACACGGCTGGAAGAGTTTCACCTATTTGATTTCTGAATGTTTGGCAGCTGTTCAAGGTGCAGGGCCAGTAAAAACCAAAAGAAGCAGAAGAGCTTTGAACCCAGAAAAATAGTTGGCTTTTATTGCAAGGGGGATGTCACCAAAATTTAGTGCTTTTATATCAGAGCTTCCATTAGAAGCAAGCAAGAAGGATATGATCCTTATACCCACTTACTTGTGATTAGACAGAAAGCTTGGAAAAGTTTCTTCTTTGGCCATGCTGGCTGAGGAATTTGGGGAACTGCAACCCCAAACCATATTTTCCCAAGCTCTGGTTAAATACCTATGAAATCATGCTATAAATTGTTGTGGGGATTTGAAAAAAGGTCATGTTAGGAGGTTATGATGTTGATTTGCTGCAGGTAGAAATTCACCGTCAAGAAAACTGAATACCAAGCAAATATTCCCTGTGTGACACATATCATTTTTGCTTCCCAGCATCTCCAAAAATTGCCAACAAAGTTGTCAATGCAAGCAAGCCTGCCCTCCGCCTGCTCTCTGACTACCTATTCACCAACTACAAGAAGGGGGTCCGTCCCGTTCGGAATTGGAGGAAGACCACCAACGTGGCCATTGATCTCATGATCTATGCCATTCTGAGTGTGGTAGGTTCCTCTTCCTCCTTCCAAAGTTCTTTTGCTTTGATGGTTAAGTGTGGATTGATGGGGCCGCAGACACAATCCGCAAGGATTCAGAGAAATCTCTCCAATGCTGCGGGGGAGTTGCAACATTTCTAGCCTTCCTAGCAGAGAGAAGTTGGTCTCCATAGAGATTGCCACAACAGAACAGGCTTGTTTGTGAATTTTGCTTTTGTTCTGAAGTTCTTCTCAGCACCTCTCCAATGTCCTCCTTTTGTTTTTCTTCATCTGAAGAGCTGTCAATTGTTAACAGTGAACAGCATCAGTTCGGTTCCAAACCATCACTTAGGGCCAGTCCTACACATTCTGTTCTTTAGATTCAGAGATTGGGCAAGTTGTTTTTCAGGATTAAAGCTCCCAGGGCATGATCCTGTTCACTGGTTGCTTATAGCAGGGGCTTAGCTATAGGGGTGGGGATAGAAAACAAGAGTGTTGCCCTCAAATAGGAACTCTACCCTGAATTTACTTTCAGCTCCCACATTTCTCACATTGCAGTAACTTAACACTTCTGCTGCGTGTCTAGAAATAGACTTTAGGCACCCAGAGAAAAGGAGCAGGCACTATGACCAAGGGAATATGGATACAGCAGATAGGAAAGTTCTGTCTATGAGTTTTCAATGTCTTGATCTCTGCAATGCTAGAAATATGGAGACTGAAGGAAAATTTCATGGAGGGATGAGTAGAATTCTTATTTGGGGAGGCAACAGCCTTATTTTTCCCTCTCCCCCTTTGTAGCTACACTCTGTTTGGTGAGAGGGAGAGTACAGTAAGCTGGGTGAGTGTAGCATTTCATTATCTCCTACAAGAACAAAAATTGCTAAAAGCTTTCCTCCTGCTGAGTGCGATGGCGTGAGATTTAGCCCATTTTTTTTTCAATGATTAGCGTTTCAAAATGTTTTTGTGAAATTTTAACAAAGTACCCCCCCCCCAAAAAAAAACACTGCTGTGGAGTAATGAAACTGGTGGGATTCACCTCCCCTCCTGGCCCCTAAGCAAAGAGGTTTACTCTGGTGTAACAGGACATGTGCAAGCCTGAATAGGATAGCACCCTTTTACAACCGCTGAGAAAGTGCAGCCTCTTGGATAACAACATTCACACCAGCATCAAGCCACAACAAAGGTTCCCAGTCCAATCTCTGTGTTGGTTGGGGGATTCTTGGAATTATAGTCTTCGTAGCCAGATTAGTTACAGGTACATCCAGGAGTGAGCATATTACACCGATATTAAAATCACTCCACTGGCTGCCAATTAGTTTCTGGGCAAAGTGAAAAGTGTTGGTTTATCTTTAAAGCCCTACATGATTTGGGTCCAGGTTATCTATGGGATCACCTCCTCCCATACAATCCTCCCCATACGGTCCTCTGGGGACATTGACTTCAACCATCCAGGACTAGACAGGCAACTGTCACCCAGAGGACCTTTTCGTCAGCCACCCCCGGACTGTGGAATGGCCTGTAGGAAGAGAAGTGACAGTTAAGCACACTGTCAGGAATTTAAAACATTACTACAGACCTATATCTTCTGGCAGGCCTACCCACCTGATTTTAATCTATGAATTTTAAATTTGTATGGATGCTTTTAATGTAATATTTATTTTAATTTTACTTGTTTTTACTTGTGTATTTTAATGATTTTATGTTATATATTGTATTTTAATTAATATTCTACCCTGCCTGAAGCCTTGGGGAGAGGCGGGTAAGAAATAAAAAATATTAGTATTATTATACTGTATTATAAAAAGTAACTTCTCCACCCTCCATTTACATGTATACCTAAGGAATGTAATGTTTTATAAAATGCTAAGCATGACTACATTGAATAGCTGTTGGAAACATAAGTATATGACAAACAGGGAGCTGGGATTAGCCACTAGTTTTCTATTTAGTGTTCACTTGCAGGCTTAAATCCATTTCTTAGACCAGCTACAGGACATCCATTGAATCAATTGGAAATTATGAAGACAACACTTGTGCAATTTCCATTAGAATCATAGAATCTTAGAGTTGGAAGGGACCACAAGGACCTTTTAGTCCAACCCCTGCTATGCAACAAGACACAAGTGAAGCACCCCTGAAAGATGCCCACACAACCTCTGTTTAAAACTCCAAAGGCAACCCTCTGAGGCTATCTATTCTACTGTCAAATTGCTCTTACAGTAAAAAGAAGTTCATATCAAAAAAGTCAACACAGGTATCAACCCAAAAGTAACAAGCTCAAGATTGAATAGGTCTACTTTAATGGTGACCTCACTGGAATTAGGAATTAGGTCACCTGGATTTGAACCTGTGTAATATGAATACACAGTTGCCTTATAATAAACCACACCATTGGTTTGTTAGGCCAGTGTTGTGTATAGACTTCCCCTTCTCTGAAGGCTTTTAAACAGAAGTTGGATGGTCACATCTCAAGCTCTTTAGCAGTGGGTTCCTGCACTACCAGGGGCTTGCACTAGATGGTCCTCCAGTGCCCTTCCAGCTAGATGGCTTTTAAATTCTATAACTGCCAAGCACTCCACAAGTTCTTTCATAGAGTTTCCACCTCGGGTCTTGTTACTAAAATCCTTTTACAGTTACTAGAAATGGCAGGGACTGAGGCTGTTGCCTTCCATACTTGAAGAATGAGGTTTACCACTAAGCCATAGATAGGAACCTTTCCAGAGTCCTTCTAATAGGCCATCTCGCCTCCTCCCAACATAATACAAGAGGGTTAAGGAATGAAGCAGACCATCTGTTTTGCCAACCTGATCTCTTTGTTTTCGACAGGATGAAAAAAACCAAGTTCTGACAACGTATATCTGGTACAGGCAGGTAAGAAGACTTCATCTTTTTCCTAATGGGGCATCTAATTTCGCCCTCCTTCTTGGACCTCTGCTGCTCAAGCGGTTGTTCATTGTGGGACCTGGGTCACCCACTGTGCTCCTTTGAATCCCAGAACACTCATGTGTTTGGTCTAAGTCCAGTTGGTGGTCTCAACAAGGGCGGTCAGACTTGGTGAAAACTTCCAATAAGCTTGGCTTGCTAACATTCCATTGATTCAACGGCCCTTCTCTAGTCAGCATGGTGTATTGGTTAAAGCATTGGACTAGGACTCTAGAGACCAGGGTTCAAATCCCTGCTCGGCCAGGGAAAACTACAGTGGAAGGCAATGGCAACTCCCCCTCTGAACAAATCTTGCCAAGAAACCCTATGATAAGCCCCTCCTTAGGGTCACCATAAGTTGAAATGACTTGAAGGCACACACCACCACCACTGCTCTAGTCTACAATAGGATTTAACCTTTTGTATAGCATTCTTTTCACTGGGGTTCATAGTGCTTCTGCTTCTTCCATGGCTAGGTTTTCTTTGGAAGTCAAGCTGTATTTTCCATTTCACCCAATGCTAGACACTGGGATTTCCTTACATAGTTTACCAGCGTGAGGTGGATGACCTCTTAGATTCTTACATTCTGGACTTCTGAAGTACAACAACAGCACCACAAAACAGTGGCCATGCACAAAACATGAGAGCAGTGGTTACCCATATTCATGGCTTGAGGGATATTTAGAGTGTTCATAATTTGGGCAGAGTTTGGAAAAGTGACTGCAGTTTCCACACACACACACACACACTGCAGCCAGCATGCCACCCTCAAACGTAACCTTTTCTAGGTTCTGGCTCTGGACAGCATGAGAGTTGGAGTGATAAAGATGGGGAGGATGGGAGAGAATTAAGCATCATGGGAAGGGAGCTGTAATTTTTTGGCCAATAGAAGAAAAGAAGGCATGATTTGTGCAACAGGGTGTCCTTCCCCCCCACAATAAAAAAAATCATCTCAGCATTTGGGCCTGGATCAAACCCTTTCTCCCCATTTTTCTGCAGCAATGGATCGATGAGTTTCTGCAATGGACTCCAGAGGACTTTGACAACATCACCCAGATGTCTGTTCCTACCGATGCCATCTGGGTGCCAGATATTCTGATCAATGAGTTGTAAGTGGGTTCGGTGTGTGTGTGCAGTCTTCCTTCCTCCACACTGTGGGAGTAGAGGAAGGGTTGGAAGGAAATAGGAAAATTTCGCCTTCCCTTCCCTCCCTCTCTCCTGCCCCCCCCCTGTCTTCTCCTGTTTTGTTTTCTTGGCAATGCTTCCCCCCTTTTGGCTCAAAGCTGGCTGTCTTCTCTGTAACTGTACATTGCAGATGGGGAGAAGGCTGAGAAGTTGGGATGGTTCCAGTAGTGGAAAACTATAAACACTCATAATTATCCTGGCAGCATTGGGCATGGGATTCAAATATTCCGAGGAAGTCTTTGTTGAGGAAGAAGAGAAAGAGGGAGGGAAGGAGGGAGGGAGAAAGATAATGGAAGGGCAGCTGCAATTGGGAGAGAGAAAAATACCGAAGCAGGGGGTTGATTTATTGTTTCCAACTACCCCTTGGTTGCTACCACTGCCAGGACCTTAGTGAATACTAGGAACCCCCTCTGTGGTAGGGAGAGAGAAAATCCTGTTCATATCACTTTACTCATATTAAAATGCATCATTGGGAAATGCCTGGCTTTTTTTTTTATTTATTTAAACAGTATATCAGATTCTGTTTCAAAATGATTTTCTTTTTTAAAAAAGGAGGTTTGCAAGAGAATGATGTCTGAAGAGAAATGAATGAAAATAAAGTGGGGGGGATTAGACCTAACTTTAAAAGAGTTCTCCAGTGTGCTGGTTTTATTGGAGAGGGACACAGACTCAGCACCCTGGAGGACATCCTTTAAAGTTGAGATTTAAAAATATGCACCACCTTTCTGGACCTGTGCCATCAATAATTCTAAAAGGATGGACCGGCAGAGAGAACATCAGCCAAGATTAAACACCCCTATATGGGGTGATGTAGAGTAAACTTCTGCCCAGGCAGAACTATGCATTATCTCTGCTCTCCTCACATGCAGTAGGTTGGGGACATGGCCTCCTGTCAGTAGGTTGGGGACATGGCCACATAGTGTCTGGGGAGAGTGAGAACAGCTTAAAAGCATACAGCCATGTTCAGGTTGCTGGACACACAATGCTGAAGGGATCCTCCAGGACTTCTCTAGTGGTTCTTGGCAGGTCTTGGAGAATGAGGTTGGCATTGCACATCCAGCTGGAGACATAACTGGAGACTTCTTGGCTGTCCCCTGCTTTCCCCTGGCCACTAAATGGCCATGTCAGCCTCCCCCTCCAGCAGGGGGATGATTATCCAGTGGTCAGGGGGGGTCATTGCTCAAAGAAGGCAAAGAATTCCTCCTTCCACAACAACAATAAAAAGACATAGGAAAGCATAAGTGGGTCTTACACCTGCACGTGTCACTACAAGGATGCCAGCCATTATATGACAGTTCTCTGTTACATTACTAATATTACTAACATCCTCCAGCCTATTGTGGAGCCAACCATTGGAAAGGAAGCTTTTTGGACAGAAAAGTCCCCCCTTTGAGGGTGTGGTTCCTCCATTCTCACCTTTCTGCTTCATTCCAGTGGCAGCTTCCTTGCTCCCATGTTAGTGGAGCGGTGAATCTGCTCACGGTTTTCATATGAATGTGAAAGAAGGTATCCAAGGTGATGAACCTCTTTGGAGAAATGGTCCTGCCTGCTGGAGAGTTCCTTTCACCAGCCACCATGCTGTCGTTAATAAATGTCTTCTTTGCCTCAAATAGGAGGTAATTCTTATGCTATGGCAGCAAATCTGGGGATCAGCCATTCTCCATCTGTTTTGGTGATGGAGCTTCAATGTTGGTAGGGAAAAAAGAATGTACTATTGGGATTGTAACATGGTTTGCAGTGCCCAACTGCAAGCATTTTGAAATATAATTAGAATATCCCTCCAGTTTCCTTCCCTGGGGGGTATCATACATGTTGTGGTTTACATGTTTTCAAGAACTAAAATGCAGTTTTGGAGGAGATGAGAAATGGCTCTCTATTATAATAAGACACCAACATTTTTATTTTGATGATGTCGAGACACTTTTGCCAGGACTTGGGGAAAAAATAATAATTTTTTGACTACAACTCCTAAAATCCACCGACTAGTGGCCATACTGACTGGAAGCTTCTAGAAGTTGTTATCCAAAATGGTGCCTTTCCCAAGATCCAGCTTTGCAAAGATAGGCCAAGTTGTATCAAGAGATATGGATTTTAGAGTGGAGGAGTTTAGTTCCTGGTATATGATGAGGGTTTCTACCAGAGTGGTTTGTGTGTGGTTTTCCCGTGGACTTTCTGTTTATCTGCCTTTTATCTTCTGCAGTGTGGATGTAGGTAAATCCCCCGACATTCCCTATGTCTACATCCTACATCATGGGGAAGTACGGAACCTCAAGCCGGTCCAGGTTGTAACGGCCTGCAGCCTGGACATCTACAACTTCCCCTTTGATGTCCAGAACTGTTCCTTGACCTTCACCAGCTGGTTACATAACAGTATGTGATGGGTTCAGTTGGCTTCACCTTGTGACCCTCTTGCATGCTGGGAGAAAGAATGGGAGAAGAAAAGCTGCAGGGGAATCATATCCCATTGTAGTGTCCCTGGCCTGAATCTTATTGGTAGCCCCCAACAAAAGTAAGCCCATTGAATCCACGGGATTTACACACATGTTGAGTCATCATTCAAAAATTGATTCATTGGGCCTACTCTAGTTGGGTCAAGCCAACAGGCGTCATATCCTGACGTCAATGGCATCCATTTCTCAACTTCCTGATTTAAGTTTTGGTTGTTCTTCCTGTGATCACTAGTTTCACAGTCCACCAGGTGTTGCTCTCAGGGGTGCGTTAGCTGTGTATTTCTGCCTGGCAGAAGGGGGGTGGACTAGATGTCCCTTGCCTCTTCCAATCTAAGATTTTTTGATAGGGTCACCATAAGTCAGAGTTGAATAGAAGACACATTAACAATAGCAAAATGATGTTCACCATGGCCATACTCCAAAGCAAGTCATGCCTATATTTTGTCTCATAGAAATTAGTGGATTTAAGAACAGGTAAGCGACTGGGAGGTAGCACCCATGCGTTTTTCCAGGTTCCATTTAACAACAACAACAACAATTTCTTACCCACCTCTCTCTCTGGATCGAGGAGAGAATAACAGATAACACAACACATATAAAACTATATACATTGTTTTATGAATACAAAGCATACATAAAAGCGTATGAGGCCAATACATATTAAAATCTATCAATAAATACTTTAAAACCATAATTTAAAAGTAACCTGGATAGGCCTGTCAGAAGAGAGTGGTCTTTACTGCTCATTTAAATTCAGACAGCATCTCAAGCTGGTGGATCTCTTCCAGAAGGTCATTCCACAGTCTGGGGGCAGACAAAGAAAATATCCTCTGGGTAACAGTCAGTCTAGTTTTGGCTGACGTAAGTTGATGTCTCCCAGAGGACCTGAGTGTATGGGGCAGATTATATGGGACAATGCAATTCCATAGGTAACCTGGACCCAAATCATGTAGGGCTTTAAAGGTAACACCCAACACTTTGCACCTCATACAGAAACTAACTGGCAGCCAGTGGAGTGATTTTAATGTTGGTGCAGTATGGTCACTCCTAGATTGCTCCAGTAACCAATCTGGCTGCCATGTTTTGAACCAACTGAAGTTTCCAAACTTGGTACAGAGGTAACCCAATGTACAGCACATTGCAGAAGTCCCGCCTTGAGGTCACCACTACTATCTTTAGGGCCTTTTATTATTATTATTACTAGTTATTTATACCCGGCTTTTCAGCCACAAGGCTATCAGAGCAGCTTACAACTGAATTAAGCAATAGCAATTTACACATCTACACTGCATTAAGCAGTTTACAATGTGTGTTAGCTAATTGCCCCCACATGCTTTAGCTCTAGGAAGGGGCACAGCTGGCATAACAGCTGAAGCTGATAGTAAGCACTCCTGACTGCTACATCTATCATGGCTGCCATTTGGAGGGATGGATCCAGGAGCAATCCCAAGATGTAAACACAGTCTTTCAGGGGGGGTGTAATCTCATCCAGGATTGGTTGACACACCTCCAAATCCAGGTTAGGACCCTTGACAGTAATGTCCATTCTTTCCATTCAATGAGACTTGTGACAGTCCAGCAGTATCCCTTTCCTTTTGGACCTCCTGCCATGGGTGGTTCCTCCATTGCCACCTTTCTGAAGAAGGCTGCTTGCTTCATTCCAGTGGCAGCTTCCTTGCTCCCATGTTAGTGGAGCGGTGAATCTGCTCACAGTTTTCATATGAATGTGAAAGAAGGTATCCAAGGTATCCAAGGTGATGAACCTCATCCATTTTGTGTGGTATAAACAGAGATGGCAGCTAGACACTCAGATACAGCACAGCACCATCTTTGGCCTTCTTACCCAGCTGTTTTTCTTCTCTACCACTCTGCAGTCCGAGACATCAACATCTCCTTATGGAGGAGCCCAGAGGAAGTGAAACATGACAAGAGCGTCTTCATGAACCAAGGGGAATGGGAGCTCCTGCACGTGCTCAGCCAGTTCCGAGAATTCAGCGTGGGGGACAGTGATTCCTATGCTGAGATGAAGTTCTTTGTAAGTCATTGGAGTGGGGTGGGTAGGTGTAGAAAGCAGTGGTGGGGGTTGGAAGTGGGGAAGAGAAAGTTCTACGTGGGTGCAGAGGATGAGAGAAAGGAGACTGGAGTTGGGAGCATAATGCAGGATGGGTGGAGCATCCCAGTCATGGTAAAGGATATCCTAGAAGGCCATGTTTCTAAATTTCATCCATTTCCTTGCCCAACATTTTTAAAACATGGGTTGAAAGAAAAATACAGACTGTTGAGAGAGGAACTGACTTATGTTCGCAAAGGTATTCAGCCAAATATCCATTGTGGACCTGAATCCTCTTCATTAGTGCCCACTAGAGTAGACCCATCGATTGGATCATTGAATGGTGAGCCAATAGGTAGGAAAATACCATTGATTCTATTTAGGACTAAGGCTGAATCCACACTACACAAATCACCCAGTTTGAAACTGGATTATTTGCCATGGTTCCTTCCCACTGAATGCTGGTATTTATAGTTTTACAAGGTCTTTAGCCTTCTCTGTCAAAGAGTGCTGAGGAGTCATCAAACTACAAATCCCAGAATTCCATAGGAAGGAGCCATGGCAAATAAACCAGTTTCAAACTGGATTATTTGTGCAGTGTAGATTCAGCCATTAGATTCCATTGACCTATGGCTGGAGAGTATCCTCGTCATATTCTAATCTGATGTTTTGCAAAAGCTGTGTTGCATCCTTGCCAAACTTGTTGTCTCCTGAAACTCATCTTGGTAATATTCTGACTTCATGAAGGAGAGGATCTTTGGCCATTCTTCCTGTACACTGTGTGGTTTAAAAATAGATAACAGGGGACTAGAACAACCAAAGCATTCTGACCTCTTCCAGGAGAGAAAAATACTGCTTGCAAATGTTTTTTTGGGGGGACTACAGCTCCCAGTGGCTGTAGGGATTCTGGCAACTGTAGTCTACAAAAGTAAACTTTTCTTACCTCTGGCCATCATATCTCAGAAAGCACAAGGCATGAATAAGGAGTGTGTAGTAATGTCCATCCCAAAGGAACCAAGGAAGTAACTTAGCCAGGCATCAAGCGTCAAGTTCTTTGGCTTGTGTAGTTCTTGGCTTGTGTCACTTCAGACCAGCAGGAGAAACATTCAGTCAGTCAGCTTTAATGGACTTGATGGAGAGCCAACCCGCCATTAGGGAATGTCTCAAGGTAGCTGCCAGCCCTGCCAAGTCTCTGTGTGTCTCTTTATATCCTGGCAGGTGGTCATCCGGAGGCGCCCGCTCTTTTATGCCGTTAGCCTGCTGCTGCCCAGTATCTTCCTGATGGTCATGGACATTGTGGGGTTCTACCTGCCCCCAGACAGTGGGGAGCGGGTCTCGTTCAAGATCACTCTGCTTCTGGGTTACTCTGTTTTCCTCATCATTGTGTCTGATACTCTGCCAGCCACTGCTATTGGGACTCCACTCATAGGTAAGATCAGCCACTAGTTCAGAAGCCTTAATGGCTGAAGGAGGGCAAAAAGTTAGCAGTGCATTGTTAGTCAGGTGCAGGAGATCTTGTGTATGCATATACAGTACAGCTCCGTTTGTGAGATCAGAGAAAGTCAGATGCACCCTGGCAGTGGGAAGGCTTGTCGGGAGTGTCTTTTCCTTTCCTTTTGTAAAGCTTCCTTTTCCTTTTCGTTTTTACTAGGGATCTTGGGTGGGGAGAACGGTGCCTGCAGCACAATGTGCATTGCACATGAATGTGTGTCATGCAGCAATTCACATTGCACACCAATGCACATTGGGCACTTTTGCTGGTGTCTTGCTATGCATTTAGCCAATTCAGTAAATAGGTTTCTTAGCACCTCTGCTATGTAGCCATGTAGATGTAAAGTTCTAAAATGTAACAGGTCATGTAAGATGCCAGCAAATATTTTTATTTGGCACCCAAATGACACCAGCATCGCCACCAAGTGGGCCTCTAAGGGGAGGGTATTCCATAACTGGGTGCCATAGCAGAGAAGACCTTACTCCCACATCTTCATACAATGGGTTTTTTCTCCTGGTGGGAGACAGAAGAAAGATTCTCCAGCAGACCTCAGTCTCTAGGCAGCCACATGTAGGAAGAGGCATCCCATCCAGTGTCACAGTCCTGAGATGTTTAAGGCTTTGCACATCATCCCAAGCACCTTCAATTCCACATGGAAGGAGATTGGTGGATTTTACAGAACTCAGCAAGCCCACCTAGATCCTTGGTAAGGCTCAAAAGGGAACTTTGATGAGCCCAAATGAAGGAATTTCTGGTAGGAAATGAAGAGTGGGGAGAAGGTTAGGGTTTCATAGAATCATAGAATCATAGAATTGCAGAGTTGGAAGAGACCACGAGGGCCATCCAGTCCAACCCCCTGCCATGCAGGAATCATGATCAAAGCATCCCCGACAATTGGCCATCCAGCCTCTGTTTAAAGACCTCCAAGGAAGGAGACCCCACCACGTTCCGAGGGAGTGTGTTCCACCGCCGAACAGCTCTGACTGTCAGAAAGTTCCTCCTAATGTTGAGGTGGAATCTCTGTTCCTGGAGCTTGCATCCATTGCTCCGTGTTCCAGTCTCTGGAGCAGCAGAAAACAAGCCTGCTCCATCCTCAATGTGACACGCCTTCAAATACTTAAACAGGGCTATCATATCACCTCTTAACTGTCTTTTTTCCAGGCTAAACATACCCAGCTCCCTAAGTCTCTCCTCATAAGGCATTGTTTCCAGACCTTTCACCATTTTAGTCACCCTTCTTTGCACACACTCCAGTTTGTCCATATCCTTTTTGAATTGTGGTGCCCAGAACTGGACACAGTATTCTAGATGAGGTCTAGATGAGATTTGTTTCCATTCTGCTGTGTTGCTGTCTAGCCAAGAAACAGGCATTGCTAAAGGCCTTCCCTTTCCTTCTCCAGGGGTCTACTTTGTAGTATGCATGGCCCTGTTGGTCATCAGTTTGACCGAGACCATCCTCATTGTGCGGCTGGTGCACAAGCAAGACCTGCAACCCCACGTCCCCGAGTGGGTCAAGCGCTGGGTGCTAGAGCGAGCCACCATCTTGCTCTGCATCCGAGATAGGCACACCTTCTGCCCAGTCCGCACACAGAGCTCTGACATCTCCAGGAACATGGAGAACAACGACAGCACAGGTAAGAGCAACCCCAGAGCCCCAAGCCAAGATGCCACTGCAAGGGGAAATCTTTCTTTCTTTCTTTCTTGCATTCATTGAGACAAACAAGCTCTGTGTCTTCATTGTGCCAAAACAGTGAGCAAAAACCTATGTACGGTGGGTCCTCTGTATCCATGGGTTCAATATCTGTGGATTCAAGCATCTGCAGATAGTTGCTGCATACTTAAAATGCCACATACCTGAAATTAGAAGTACCTGTCCAGGAGAAGGAGCTGAAATGATGGAGCCCATACCTAAAGTAGTAGTGCCTGTACCTAAAATGGCAGTGCCCGTACATAAAATGGCAGTGCGTATACCTAAAATGGTGGGACCCATAACTAAAATGGTGGTGCCCATTGATTAATATGGGACTCAGCCATCCTCATTTTTTGCTTTCCATGGGGAGTTCTGGAACCAACCCCCTGTGGATACAGAGGACAAAAATACATCCCTAGATAATTTTGTTACTCTTATTCTCCTTCCTGCTCTCCCATAGCTACACCCATGGGATGGGGAATGAGTAATGTCTGCTTCTGCAGTCCTAGTCAATCAAATGGGACATTGAAGGCACTGATAAACCTTAATGCACCATCCAAGAATGGGCAATTGTTACACTTGTGGAACTCCATGTATGCAAATGTAAATTGATTACAGATATTACACAATGGGCAAAAAAAGTACAGCTGTGTGTGTAAGGGAACTTACATTGTGCATATGATATCAAAGTGATTTTAGCCATGAACCAGCCCTTGGCTCTCAGCTGAAGGCCCTGACTTCAAAAGCACCCTCCACAGTTGCTTCTACTTGATTTACAAGCCTTTCCATCTCCCCCTAGCCAAACTGAACCACTACAACTGTGAGAACATCCGTGATTATGAAGGCGGGGCAAGTGATGCGCCTACCCAGTCACAGGGAGAGAGTTCGCTGGTTGTGGAAAACATCCTCCAAGAGATCTCATCCATCCGCCAGTTCCTGGAGAAGCGAGATGAATTCCGAGACATTGCCCGGGAATGGTTACAAGTGGGCTACGTCTTGGATGTGCTTCTCTTCCGGGCGTACCTGGTAGCTGTGTTGGCTTATAGCCTCACCCTGGGCACTTTGTGGTCCATCTGGCAGTACGCCTGAGACACTCCAGGACTTGCCCCAAAGATGGGCTGGGTGGGCAGCTATGTTCAATGAGTCTTCTTGGGACTCGCCGGCAGGCATTTTACGAGCAGAGGTCCCAGGATCTGGGGTACTTTTGCTATTGTCATTCCCAGTCATGCCTCGTAACCCTGGTGACTTCAAGTGTCTCTCAAGACTGGTCAGTGTGTATCTGTGTTGTTGTCAAGGTGCATTACTTGCCTAACAGAGTTGTGTATTCCACCTTTAATTGCCCACCTTAGCTATGAATAAATAAAGGCATGTGCCCTTGCTCCTAAGTCACTTTTATATACGCCAATGCTGGTCTTATAATACATACTAAGAGGAGGAAGAAGAGGAGGAGGAGGAAGAAGAAGAGTTAGAACTCCAAACTTTTTGTGGAGATTGCATGGGATGAATCCTTTGCCTGATCCCCTAATCTGGTTTCCCTCCCCTTCTCCCAGTTCTGCACTTGCATGGCCCACATTCTGTTTCAAAGTACCATTCTCACCTCCATCTTAGAGCAAAAGAGGCCACCCAGGCAGCAGAAGCCCCTTTCCTTTGTACATACTTACCCACAAGAGAATATCCCAAATGTCCAAAGGAGATGGCGTACTTGCAAGGAAGTGGTCTTTTGCTTTAAAAAAAAAAAATCCATAGAAGAAATTAGATTTCCAGATGCTGTGAAAAAATGGATTCCTTCACAGAGACCAACAGTAACAATGGAAAGGATGTTCCAAAATATTTGGAAAATGGTTGAAAAGTGGGTTTCTTGAGTTTCAAGAAATCCTGACACTCCTTTGGAGGTTTGAACTTACTCTGTGCAATAAATAAATAAAAAAATAAATAACTTGTCCATTTTATGCAGAAGACAGCATTTTCTGCATAGAAAAAAACATTTTTGTGCAGAAAACAAGTTATTCCCTACACAGAAAATGCTGTTTTCTGTGTAGGAAACAAGATGTGTTTGTTTGATTGATTTATATCCTGTTTTCTTCCAAATGGAACCCAAAGTGGGGTTTTTTTGTGCAGACAATTCTGCTTTGTGTGTAGTAAATTTGCTTTCTGCACAGAAAGTGCTGTATTTAGGATTTTTGTTTTTTGGGGTTTTTTTTTTTTTGCACAGAATCTGTTTCCAGCCATGCCAGAAAAAATATCCATTTTTGTGTGTGTGCTTAACAGTTCCCAAATGGAGAATAGTCTTCAAACACTGCATTGGAAAATGGTAAAATTATTCATTCTTGCTTGTGAGAATAAAAATTAGGAAAGTTTACTTTCCAGCCCAACAGAGTCTGCTTTAGGGGGAAGCTCACATCTGGTCACTTCCTGCAAACCTCTCTATGCACTTTTCCTTTCTGTCTTTTCATGCTGAAACAGATTCCATGAGGGTTTTTCATTCCTTGCTCCTATCCATACCCCTGAAAAACATATTTGCTAACTGGGAAAATGATACAGTTTTTCATTCAGGGCTGGTTTAAGGCACCGGTGGTGTCAGCATCCGCAGGAGGCCCCATCATTGTGGGGAACCCCGTTGTAACCCTCCTCCTGCAAAAACATTATTAGTAATAATCTGAATATCCTGTACTGTGAATAGCTTAGGTTGAGTTAGGTTACATTGACTTGAGATAAACGTATGGGGCCTCCAAAATAAAACATTGCAGGGGGCCCCAAAATTCCTTAAACCGGTTTTCATTCCTCTTGAAATGCTTCCCAGTCATTCCCTCCCAATAATGGATGATACCAGTGCCATCCCAAGACATTTTGCTGCCCGAAGCAGAGCTGCAGGTGGCATCCATTGCCTCTCCATCACAAATCAAGGTAAATAATACCAGCCATGTTCTTTGGGTGTATGAGGCAGGAATCCCCACTGTTTCTTCTAGCTTTTAGCTAGCAGCAAAAAATAAAAATAAAATAAAATAAATTATAATCCCCACCCCTCTCTCTGGCTTTCCTTTGCAAATGAAGATTCAGGAAGGACTCATCCCACGCTTTCTGCAAGTGCGCTGATGACTAAATTAAATAGCATAAGATTTCCTGCCCTTTCACAAAACCCCTGGGCCAAGGTTCTGTATCATGTGGGTAGAGTGCAAATCCCCCCCCCTTGCAATTCTAAATCCCTTCCCCCTCTGGGATGGGCTGCAGTGGCTATTTACTGGCTGGGGGTGGTATGATATGAGGATAGGAAGTGCCTGGCCAGGTACTCATTTTATTGACCTACAAAAGGATGGAAGGCTGAGTGAACCTTGGAGCCCTTGGGATAGAACTCACAATGTTGTGGCTGCAGCACTGGCATTTAACCACTGCACCACCATGTTCTGAACTTGCAGCTGAGACAGGGGTGGGTAACTGTGGGAATCTAGGGGGATGCATTACCCCCCCCCCAAGACTTTGTGGCTGTAACCTCACACACAAAAAATCATTTTTGCTCTGTCACTTGCTGTTCACGCCTGTTTTAGAAAAAGTCCTCTCTTGGGTTTAAATTGCTAACATCAACCTCCTGGGTCTCTAAAATGCAGGTGAAGGTCTGGGAAGGCTGTGCCAGCTCTCTTCTCCGAAGTGCAGAACTGCAGCCAGGGTACATTCCACCCACCCTCCCTGACCAGAAAATGGGCATAGCAGCACTCTCCGGCCACTTGGAAGATGCCTTGGGGTGTGCATAGGCAGATGCTGTGCAGTGTCCAACTGTCTAAAAAGGACCTATGGGTGTGTAATGTGGAGTTATGTGTATGTTTGTTACCAACAGGCTTCTAGCCCAAATTCACTTCCTAAAGCAGCCATCTGACTTTGCCTCATGGTAGGACTGGCCCCGGGTAATGCTCTGACTGTTCATCCATTCTGTAAATAGCATTCTAGAACATCGGTGCACTATGTGGCTTTTTTCTCTTACTTTGTCACCTGGACTGATGGCAAAGCAGGGAGATTCTCTTTTTATGTCCCCCCTGTTGTATGCCGTGCAATAAACTAGGTCTTTCTTGAGCTAAACCAAAAACGCCCGGAGTAACTCATCATTAGAATTAGATGTGTGGGATGTAATTGAGAGAGCCTAGAAGGCTCCTGTATTAAGTGGCTGGAAAAAGTGAGCTGGATTCATTTTTGGGGGCTTTTTTTT
This sequence comes from Gambelia wislizenii, assembly GCA_030847615.1. Lineage (NCBI taxonomy): Eukaryota > Metazoa > Chordata > Lepidosauria > Squamata > Crotaphytidae > Gambelia > Gambelia wislizenii. The sequence continues at coordinate 42,459,292 of JAUMIR010000007.1, forward strand.
GGGAAAACATGTATCATTGATTCAATGGGGAAGGAAATACTCATTTAAGGAGAAGCAAAGCAGAGCATTTGGGGTGGGGAAAACAACTGTTGTTCATCACACCATAAAACACCATGGCTGGCATTCGGTTAGGTATTTATGTCATTGTAAGCTGAGATAGAGATGAATTGCAGTATCTCTGGGACCATTGTGCAAATAGAGGCAACAACATGGGCACTGCACCATGGGCATCGGGCTGCTATGGGACCGATTGCACAATAGGCACCAGAATGCTATGGGGATCCCTGCGCCATAGGATACCACACAGGGCTCCCTGATACACATTGTCACAGTTCACGGGAAGGGTTGCATGGATGTCAGGGATGTAGTTATGGCATTGTAAAATCGTGAACTGTCACCTCTGTTGCAGAATCTAGGCTTCAGCTGAATCAATTTCTATTAAACTGGGAATATATCACATTTAGCCCCAATCCAGACCAGTAGTTCACTTGTCCCGATGAAATTAATAGAGCAATTCAGTTGCATCCAATGTAATAAACTAGGATTAAAGGGCTAATTTCCTTTGGCTTCTTCTGAACAACTGGAAAATATTCCTCATCCTTTGACCTCTGAACCCCTTTTCTTGAAAGGACACCGGCAGCGGATAATTAAAGATCAATCCAGTATGGTGTAGTGGTTAGAGTGGCAATCTAGGACTGGGTAGACCCTGTCTCAAATCCCAAGATGGCCATGAATCTCACTGGGCAACCATGAAGCGGCCACCATATTCTAGACTTTCCTACCTTACAGGGTTGTTAGGGGCATCAAATGCAGGGAGAACCATGTATGTGACCTTGACATCCTTGGAAAAAAGGCAAGGTGCAAATGCAACCAATAATACTTAAGGATTATTTATTTGTAACAACATCCTAGGAAAGAAGAAGGTGCAAAGCCCCCTTACTCTAAATTTCTGGACCTGTGGTGTCACTAGGGCTGGTGTCACCCTTCCCCCTGACGGGGTCATGGTTTTGCTTCTCTGTAGCCCCCCCCCCTTATTGCTGCCACTGTTCTGGACTATATTAATTAATTGCAGGCAATTTAGAGTACAAGTCGACCCCCTTATCCACAGGGGATACGTTCCAGGACCCCCCATAGATGCCTGAAACTGTGGATAATAGGGAACCCTATTATTTTCAATGAGACAGGAGACCTGAGATTGCCTGTTTTCTCATCCTTCCTGTATAAAGATGTGTGCGACTTGTGAACGTCCTCACATTTTACAGGGGTGTAAAAGTGTTCCAATTTATTTTAAAAGGTCCCTTTTGCCACTTCTTGTCTGGTTTATAGGGAGCAAACAGGAGATCTAGAGAAAACCTTGCTTCAGCACCACGGACAGAGCGCCCCTTGGCTTCGCAGTGGGCACACGATTTTGCCCAGCATAGAATCATAGAATTGCAGAATTGTAGAGTTGGAAGAGACCACGAGGGCCATCCAGTCCAACCCCCTGCCATGCAGGAATCACGATCAAAGCATCCCTGACAGATGGACATCCAGCCTCTGTTTAAAGACCTCCAAGGAAGGAGACCCCACCACGCTCCAAGGGAGTGTGTTCCACTGCCGAACAGCTCTTATTGTCAGAAAGTTCCTCCTCATGTTGAGGTGGAATCTCTGTTCCTGGAGCTTGCACCCATTGCTCCGTGTTCCAGTCTCTGGAGCAGCAGAAAACAAGCCTGCTCCATCCTCAGCGTGACACCCTTGCAAATACTTAAACAGGGCTATCAAACAGGCACAGCACCAGCAGGGAGCTCTTCCAAAGTGCTTCCTTCCCCCAGGTTGCAAGCCAGGAAGGGGGAACAGCCCATGCAGAGGCCTGAATCCACAACAAAGCCCGAAGCAATGAGGGGGAAAAAAACCCCAGGAACACATGCACGTCATCTTTTGCTAGGAGGAATTTTAAAAAATGCACACAGAAGAGTAACGGATGTCAATTAGTACTCACCACCTACGCTCCTGTCCATCTGTCACTTGGCAAGTCTTGCTGCAGGATTTATTTAACCCAGCTCCAGCCCCTCTCACGCTACAGAAAGGAACCCCTCCTCAACAAAAATACTTTCCAATCTAGGAGAGAATTCTCCTCATGGCCCCCACATCCTGGCCAGGATCTTTGGAGGGCCCCCGATCTACTGCTAACATTGAGGGCAGCAAAATGTTCTACAGGATTTAGGATAAAAATTAAAATAAGTCAGTTTAAATGATTACACCAAAGTAATCATTTACTTCTAATCCTGGGCCCCCCTCCTAATCCTGGCCCCCAGGGCCCCCAAGCTACAGCCCTGTCACCTCACCTTATGGGGGCCATGATCCTGCCCTCTGCTCTCCCCTCATCTCTGGAAAGCTGGTGAATCAACCCTTGGCAGTGGATGGGTTCCCCACACCATCAAGGATGGTGAATTCATGCTGAGTTTTAGTCAGAACTTTAAAGGAGCCAAGCAAAGCTCTAAGCCCTATCCTCATCCCCAAATAGGTTCAGCACCCGGGAGAGCTCCTTGAGAGGTCTGAGCAAAACCAAGCATGTGTTCACCTTTCCAGTGAAATGGGAACCAACAGCCCTCATTGGCCATGGTGAAGTGTGTGGCTGGTAAGAGAAATACAAGAAAGGACTTTCTTTTAGCTGATTTGTGATTCCAAGGGAGACGTGTGGGAGGACTTGAAGTTTCTTGTCAATGAGGGGATTGTGCTATACAACGGCATAAAAAGTGGTTATCCTAGGAACTGTGACACACATCAAGTTAAAAACAAGTGTCCAAAGAACTATGGCTGAGATTGTGTTTAACTCTGGTAGAATGTAAAGCTGTACCAGCATGCATACATACCCCTAGGTGATGGCCCCCACTGTGGCATGGGGGAGGTAGCTGGCATGACTGGTAGCTTTCCAGCCAATCCAGTGGCCATTCTGGGGATGTTCCAGAACCCATCCCAGTCATGGCATGGAGAAGCAGAGCTGTGCCCACAGGCCCATGTGCTATGCACAAATGGGGAAACAGCTTGCATAAGGGGGCATTGGATTCCTCCTTATTGTTGTTGCCTTTGTGTGCCTTTGAGTCATTTCTGACTTATGACTACCCTAAGGCAGACATATCACTGGGTGTTCTTGGCCAGATTTGTTCAGAGGAGCTTTGCCATGGTCTTCCTCTGAGGGCTGAGAAGAGTATGACTTGCCCAAGGTCACCGAATGAGTCCCCATGGTTGAGTGGGGACTCTGGCCTCCAGAGTCGTAGTCCAATACTCAAACCACTACACCACACTGGCTTTCATTCCTCCATGTGCAAGTGTCTAAACAGTACAACCATCAGCATAAACAGGAGTTATGCTGGTGGATTCCTGCCAATGATGCATACAACCAGTTATTCAACCTTCCTTCTCAAGGAATATATACTGATCATATTCAGCCATTCGGCCATTTCTTCCAAATGTGTTGTTTGTAAGAGCTGGTTTTCTGGATTTATGTCTCTCCTTCTTTTGGTACCACCACTGATTTAGGAGTCCAAGTAAATCACGCAAAACAGAGCATGCTTGGTTGCTTGGTTCATCTGAACTGCAGAAAGAAGAGATGACTTGCCAAAAATTCACAGGAAACGCTGCCAGGCAGATGCTAAAAGGTGGCATCATTTTGGGGGTGAAGCAGGATGAACGTGGTACATGGGAATATGTGTCATCACTGTAGGATACTGAGTTAGCTGCTGGCGTTTTGGAGGAATTAGATGAATGCAGGTGAGTCTTCCTGGATTTTTGACTTATGTTTCTAGGAGATGTGGCAGTGACAAGATGAGGATATTTGGTGTGAAATAGCCCTAAATTAACATGATGGTTCCTAATTTTCAAAGACAGAGATGGAGGAGAGGGGATTTGGGTGGTGAAGGGAGTTTGCTAGTAGCTTAACAACACAGAGGAAAAGGAAAACTTTCCACAGGTTCTGGTTCAAGTGGCCTTTTTTTTGGGGGGGGGCTTCTTTAATAGTCCAGTGCACAGTATTTGGCTGAGGTCCTACATCAAGGTTGTGTAGCTTAAATTCCCACATATGGAGTTACTCATGGAATTGTACTATGCAGCCCATGTGTTGAATGGCAACATCGCACAACCAAATCAAGACACCAAATGTACAACTGAATGCACACCCAAATGCATATGTGTACATGAGTCACGTGCATCCATGTACAACGGCACTTCATGCGCAATACTGCTTCTGCAGCTGGTGAGTGAATGCAAGATGAATGCAGATGCACATGGAACTGAAAGGTCCAGCCATTTCTATAGGGGAGCGTACACATGTGTAAGGCACAGATAGGTCTCCAGACTTTTCACATTGGCCATTAAGCAGAAATAGTTTGTCTCAAGTGATTTCTACATGGATTGTCTTCACAAGCAACTTTGAACTAGTTACAGGAGGACTTGTTCCATATTGACAATCTGGAACATGCCCAGAGGAGGCTGACCAGAATGGTAAAAGGTCTAGAAGCCATGCCATATGAGGAGTGGCTTAGGGAGCTGGGTATGTTTAGCCTGGTGAAGAGGGGATATGATAGCCATGTTTAAATATTTATGTCATACTGAGGATGGAGCATGCTTGTTTTCTGCTGCTCCAGATACTAGGACACGGAGCAACGGGTTCAAACTCCAGGAAAAGAGATTCCACCTAAACATTAGGAATAACGTCCTGATGGTAAGAGCTGTTTGGCAGTGGAATGCACAGTCTTGGAGTGTGGTGGAGTCTCCTTCTTTGGAAGTTTTTAAACAGAGGCTGGATGGCCATCTGTTGGGAGGGCTTGGATTGGGTATTCCTGAAAGGAAGGGGGTTGGACTGGATGGCCCTCGGGGTCTCTTCCAGATCTATGATTCTGTGATTCTATGGTGGAGTTTAGTAGGTGTGGTATGGAACCCAGCTGAGATGAATTTGTTCAAAAAGAGACACAAAAGTCAATGTGTTCCATCGATTGATTTAGGCAGTAAGTCCAAGTCCTCACCAAGGCTGTTGAGACCTGGACTATGATGAGGAATAGATCACCTGCAGGAAAAATCCAGGATGACTGGCAGCTGGGAACCAGGTTGGTTCCAGCATGGATCTTGGCAGTGAGACCTTGTGATAATGCTTCTGATGATCTGTAAGTGGCTGGCTATTGATGAGGTGTCCGGCTAAAGAGTTAGTAAGACACTAAATCAGCCCCATTGATCCAAGTGAGATCGATGGTGCTACAGACCTGATCACTGCAATGGGCAATTAACAACCACTGGAATGAGCTGCCTTCGTGTAACATCAAATGCTTCAACAGACAAATCCAATCGGCACATTGATTCAGGCCTCCCTGTTGCTGTGACAAGGTGTGTGTCTGTGTGTCCATATATAGATATGTGCCATGTGTACATTCAAGAAGCAAATTCCAGAGTCTGGAATGCCTTGGCATATTGGCATATAAAGGGCACCCATTCATAGCCCCATCTGTAGAGGTCTGTTTCAATACGTGGCCCCAAGTCTACCATGAGTGTAAATTGGTACTATTAAATCAGAAGATCAAAATGTTTTGGAGGGAGAATCCCTTCTGTCATCTTGCTTTGGGCAGGTCCTTTTTATCAACTTTGGCCAAATGATTGGGAGAATTATCAAGGCTTACATCTCTACCCATGGAAGTAAGAAAATCTAGAATTCCTTCTTGTACTTGGGAATGGGGGGGGGACTTATTCTCTGTGCCAGATGATGAACACCAGATGTTCTTCCACTATCATGTCCATTAGCAATAGGTGACTGAATGGGTTCACTACATGACTGGCATGCAGCCAGCCCAACACTTGGCTAGTAGTTTCTGATTCCTAGAAGCCTTTTTTTGTGTGTGTGAAATTTGATGGGGACAATTTCAGCTGCAAAGAGCCAGAAAGCCCTATTGCCTGTGTCAAAATGGGTGTCAAAATAAGTTTAGGGTAAAATCCCTCTGAAGTCTGGTTCCATTAAGACTCTGTCTCCTTTAGCAGAGTTCACAAGTGCTGAACCTCTTGGGCCTCTCTGAGATTAGTCTTAGCAAAGGAAGGCAAGCAGACAACATGCAAATTCTGTAGCTAAAAAACCTTTACTAATTACATTTAAAGGTGTGTTCAAACATATATACATGCAATGCCTAAGACCTGGCAAAATACAGGAAAGTTTCAAGAAGAGGAGTAGCTCCGTGGAGTAGGCATTCATTATTTTGAGGGATATAGAAGAGAGAGGGAGAGAAAGAGAGAGAGCGCAGGGAGTTTTTATGTGCTGGCAAACATGCCTGGAAAGTCCTCTGGCCATACGGCATGGGTACTTAGATACATCCCCACAATGGGTGACTGAGCAAATGGGGAAAGTTCTAGAGGCAGCACGCATAGGGTGGAGGCATGCAGGAGACCTTCACTGTCTGAAGCCCCATTGCTCTAACAGCAAATGGTTGAAGGGGCTTAAAGAGAATGCTTGGTTGGGAAGCATTTTCCAACAAAGTCCTTTGCTTTGGCTAGCTTCAGAGCAAGGCACCGCTGGACACATGCCAAAGCACACACGTTGTTGTTGCTGTTGTTGTTTTATTCATTTCTGTCCTGCCTTCCTCCCACCAATGGGACTCTAGGCAGCTAACATCATTATTATAAAAACAATACAAGCTAAAAATAGTACAAAGTTACAATCACATTAAAAATATTTTTTTTAAAAAAGAATTAACTTATAAGTCAAAAACATTACAGTAAAAATTAAAAAAAATTAAAATAAAACCACCCTACATAGCCTCACTAGTCCAGCCCTTCCTGTTGGTTCATAAAAACCTGGTGGCATAAAAATGTCTTAACTTTCCGCCGGAAGGAGAGCAAAGATGGGGCCACCCTGGCCTCTCTGGGGAGAGAGTTCTACAATCGGAGCAACCACCGAGAAGGCCCTCTTTTTTGTTCCCACTAAGCAACCCTGAGAAGGTGGTGGGACAGAGAGAAGGACTTCTCCAGATGATCTAAGAGCTCTGGTGGGCTCATACAGGGAGACATTCCTTCAGGGTCCGCATTATCAATGCCAGTTCCTTCTTGACCCTGCGCTGTCTTCTCCCTGCCGTTGCTTCCTGTTTGCTTGTTGTCACTGCACAAGAAAGCAGGGGCCAGAACATGGATGGGGGAACCCCGCTCCAAGGGACAAATTCAATATCAGAAAAGAATTCTTGGGAGGGCACCTGTTCCAGGGGTGGGAGGAGCCAAAGGTAAAAAGGGGGAGGAGCCAAAAATAACAGTCTCATTGAGCTGGAAGTACTTTGTGCCATTAAGGAAGCCTTAGAAAGGTATTTCAGTCTTTTAGAATGGAAGTGCGGAGAGGGATCATGCAAAACCTGGGAAACAATGAAGAAATGAATTGGGATGAAGGGGGATGTGGGTATGTGGGGGACTCTAGACAGCAGTATTGGGACCCCAGCTGGGCTGGATTCAGCCTCAGGTCCTGAAGATCCTCATGACCCCCTCCTGACTAGAACAAGGAGACTAGGGATGGAAAGAAATTAAAAACTATTTAAAAAAACACACACACCCAGGTTTTTCAAGCTTCAGGAAATCCCAATGAAAAGAACTGGAGATGACAGCAAGACTCTTTGTAGTTTGAGACTTATTCCAAATGAAAAATAACTGCTTGGTTTGGGAATTTTGTTTGCACATAAAACGCTATTTTCTGCACAGCAAACAATTGTCATGTACAGAAAAGAGCATCTACTATACAGAAAACAAGATTTCTGTTTAGAGAAAATGCTGCTTTCTGCACAGGAAATTTGCATTCTATGCAGAAAATGCCATTATTTTTGTGCAAAAAAACCCCACATACATTTTTTTTGTGTGTAGAATAGCTTGCAAACTGCAAATAGTCTTTGAAAACTTTATTTCAGCAAGGAGAAAAAAACAGCACAATTGTTTGTCCTTGCTTGCATTTTCTATGCAGATTTATCTCTGTAGAGGAGACGGAGATTGCTGTCTCTCTTTGTAGGGATGGTTGCACCTGTTCATGCCCAGAGTGAGAAACTTAAGCACCTGGGCAGGTGAGAAAGAAGCCAGGAGGATAAAGAGATGAACCCACTCAAGGAAAGACCCCCCCCCCCCATGGATGATGCTTTGGTACCAAAGCCCACCTCAAGACCAGGAGCCAACTCTGTTCTTGCTAAGAGAGGCACACCAAAGATGATCATGCATGAAGAGCTCCCTCATCCTGCAAGGCTAAGATGTGAGCATAGATTTTCCACACGATGGCAGTGTAGCCCAGAAATTCCCTGGGATGCAAGCCACAAGACTGGGAATAGGCACAGATCTTCCACAGTGGGTGTCACATGTACCTCCTCACCTCGCCCCACTTCACTCACATACACAAAACACACCAGAGAGGGAATCATAGAATTATAAAGTTGGAAGAGACGACAAGGGCCATCTAGTCCAACCTGCTGCCCTGCAGGAAGACACAATCAAAGCATTCCCCACAGATGGACGTCCAATCTCTGTTTAAAAATCTCCAAAGAAGGAGATCCATCACACTCCCAGCTCTTACTGTCAGGAAGTTCTTCCTAATGTTTAGGTGGAATCTCTTTTCCTGTAGTTGGAGTCCGTTGCTCCATGTCCTCATGTCTGGAGTAGGAGAAAACAAGCTTGCTCCATCCTTAGTATGATCTCCTTTCAAATATTTAAACGTGGCTATCATGTCCCCTCTCAACCTTCTCTTCTCCAGACTAAACATACCGAGATCCCTAAGCCGCTCCTCATAGGGCATCATGGCTTCTAGACCTCCCACCATTTTGGTTGCCCTCCTCTGGACATGTTCCAGCTTGCTCATATCCTTCTTGTGGAACCCAGAACTGGACATAATATTCCAGGTGAGGTCTGACCAAAGCAGAATAGAGTGGCACTTGATCTAAACACTAGATTCCTATTGAAAAGAAAAAGCAGAAAAGAAATGAAAAGAAAAAACATAAAGCTAGGAAGATTGTTTGTTCCTGCAAGGCAGAATGGGATTGGACTGGATGGCCCTTGTGGTCTCTTCCAACTCTATGATTCTCTGATTCTAAGAGAGAGCCAGTGTGATATTGTGGTTTGGGCATTGGGCTAGAACTCTGGAGACCAGGGTTTGAATCCCCGCTCAGTCATGGAAGTTCATTGGCTGACCTGGGGAAGTCACACTCTCTCAGCCTCAGAGGAAGACAAAGGCACCCCCCCCCCGAACAAATCTTACTAGGAAGACTCCATGATAGGTTCACCTAAGGTTGGAAAATACTTGAAGGCACACCACCACCACAAAGCTGGGAAGACTTCTAGAGCTCAGAGAACCTTGTGGAGACAGCCAAAAAGCTGTCTGGCAAAACTCCCAAGCGGATTTTGAGGACAAGGAGATTTTCCAGGCATCAGTGGTGGTGCTACAGGAGAGAACTAACTATTAGCAAGACCACTCCCAAGGCATGGGGTGTGTGTGCATTGCAGTCTGTAGTACTATCAAGCCCTAGATCTCTAGCCCACAAGGGTATGCTGCTATTGCCAACAAGCAGTACTAATAAAGGGAATCCCTACCCCATATAAACCTTCCTGTTATCCTGCAGGCAACTAATGAAGCCCCCTCTAAATACTGAGGGTACTGAAGTCAGGCTGGGAGACACATGGAGCAAAGACTATCTTCTCTATAAAACTCTCTGCTACTAGGAGATGAAGTGCTCAGAGCTTGAAATGGGGTTTAACTGTAAGTTGAAATCTGAAGGGTTTTGAAGCAATCATTGCAGGGAAAAATAAGTTAAGGTTGTCATCTTATACCTGGGTGAGAATCATATAACCCACCTGTTGTTGTTGGACTACAAGTCCCAGCAGTCTGTTAAACAACACAACCAAAGGTAAGGAATGCTGGGGAATGCATTCCAACAACATTTGGAGGCCTGCAGGTTTTCTGACCATGTGCTATGCACCTCCTGAAGGATGCTCCATCAAAGTCAATGGGACTTACTTCCAAGTAGACATAGCTAGGATTGCAGTTAGTAGTGGTGTTGTGAGAGCTGATACACAGAAACCTAAACTTGAGCTATATTCCCCCACCAAAGAGTTATTTCTGTCAATTCTAGTATGCTCTCATAGCATGGGGTTGGACTAGATGGCCCTTCCAACCCATATGGTTTTATGAATTGCTATAACCCAAAGTCCATTTACTCCAGGTTTGACCAAATAACCAGGTTTAGGGGATGAGCCAGTGTGGTGTCATGGTTTGAGTGTTGGACTACAACTCTGGAGACTGGGTTTTGAATCCCTGCTTGGCCATGGAAACCCACTGGATGACCTTTGGCAAGTCATACTCTCTCAGCCTCCAAGGAAGGCAAAGATAATCCCCCCCCCAACAAATCTTGCATGATTGGTTTGCCTCGGGGTCAGCATAAGTTGGAATGGACTTGAAGGCACACAACAATGGGGACTGAAACTCGGAATTTGACAGCAATTCCACCCCACCCTCAAATATTGAAGACTGTACCAATGTTTCCCTGTTTCTCTCCATGCTATCATTCTGTACCACAACTCCCCCATCCCCAAAAATGGAGGAAGCCCATCTCTTTTTCCTTCTTCCTTTCTGCTATGAGTGATCCAGGTCTGTCAGGGGGATCATGTCATGAGAAGGATGCCATGTCACGACGCTATATCTGCAGTAATGATCTCACCAGGCAAATGCGAATGAAACCACGTGGAGTGTTGTGATTGTAAGGCACTATCACTTGGGTCAAATAAAGACAGTTGTGAGTAAAGGCAAGTGAAAGTGAAATATCAGAGAGGAAGCTAGTATTTTAGCAAGGAGACTAAAATAATCTCCAAGGAAGGGAGATGTGAATCAGGTGTGAACGCTGCCAAAATAAATTAAAATAAAATATAAAATAGTTTTCAAACCTAGCCCTGGTCCACTTTGTGTTGCAGAAAGCTTGATGTTGTCTCTGTGTTCTTTCTTTCTTTCTGTTCTGGAAAAGTGTCAAAACAAGAAAAGGGAAAGGGAAGCCCTGGCAGTTCCTCCAAACAAAGGATGTCTCTGCAGGACACACTGAATCAGGTCAGCCCAACCACCCCAGCACAGATCTTAGGCGATTCCCATGTGGAGCCCATGGTTTATTTTGGTCCCTCCCGCTGCCTGGATGGAGCAGCTGATAATGTCTCCATACCCACTCATCAATAATGTAAAGTACAAACAACACTTTACATTAAGTGACACTAATTGCCCCCGTAGATTCCACATAATTAACATTTAACTGCTTTTTAATTTTTATGGGATTATTCAGACCTCCATGGTGACTCCCTTACTCCCCCCTCCCGTCTTTCTGAGCAAAGCAAATTTTATTCCAATGCTTTCTGGGTCCTTGGTCCCCAGGGAGACTCCATCACTGAGGAATGGTCCCCTCCTCCTTCACAGACCCGACCTACTCACCAACATCTCACCCCCAACAGGCCCAAGTTCATAGCCTCCAACATCTCATTAAACTGAAGAAAATCAACTCCTTTTCCATGTGGTGCTAGCGGAGAGTTCTGCAGATGCCATGGACCTCAAGAACGGCAAAGGAATGGGCCCGCGAGCAAATCAAGCTAGAAGTCTTCCTAGAAGCCAAGATGACTCAACTGAAGCTACCATACTTTAGGCATACTGAGGAGGAGGAAAAGGAGCAAGAGAGAAAGGATGATGAAGAGGAAAGAGAATGGGGATAAGGAGGAGGAGGAAGAGGAGAACAAGGAGGAAGAGGAAGAGGAAGAAGAATGGGGAAGGCAAGGAGGAGGAAGAGGAGGGAGGAGGAAGAGAGGAAGGAGGAGGAAGAGGAAAGGGAATGGGGACAGGAAGGAGGAGGAGGAAGAGAAGGAGAACAAGGAGGAAAAGGAAGAAGAGGAGGAAGAGGAAGAGGAAGAGGAAGGAAAGATAGCAGGAAGAGGAAGGAGAATGGGGGCAGGAAGGAGGAGGAAGAGGAGGGGAGGCATATGAGAGGAAGGAGGAGGAAGAGGAAAGAGAGTGGAGACAAGGAGGAAAAGGAAGAAGAAGAGGAAGGAAAGATAGGAGGAAGAGGACGGGAGGAGTAAGAGAGGAAGGAGGAGGAAAAGGAAAGAGAATGGGGACAAGGAGGAGGAAGAGGAGGAGGAAAAGGAAGAGGAAGAAGAAGAGAAAGAGGAAGAGAAAGATAGCAGGAAGAGGAAGGAGAATGGGGGCAGGAAGGAGGAGGAAGAGGAAAGAGAATGGGGACAAGGAGGAAAAGGAAGAGGAAGAAGAAGAAGAAGAGGAAGGAAAGATAGGAGGAAGAGGATGGGAGGAGTAAGAGAGGAAGGAGGAGGAAAAGGAAAGAGAATGGGGACAACGAGGAGGAAGAGGAGAAGAACAAGGAGGAAGAGGAAGAGGAAGGAAAGACAGGAGGAAGAGGACGGAGAATGGGGGCAGGAAGGGGAAGGGGAAGGAGGGGAGTAGCAAAGAAGAGGAGAAGGGAGAGGAAAGAGAAGGGGGGCAGGAAGGAGGAAGAGGAAGAGGAGGAGAACAAGGAGGAAAAGGAAAAGGAAGAAGAAGAAGAGGAAGAGGAAGAGGAAGGAAAGATAGCAGGAAGAGGAAGGAGAATGGGGGCAGGAAGGAGGAGGAAGAGGAGGGGAGGCATATGAGAGGGAGGAGGAGGAAGAGGAAAGAGAGTGGAGACAAGGAGGAAAAGGAAGAAGAAGAGGAAGGAAAGATAGGAGGAAGAGGACGGGAGGAGTAAGAGAGGAAGGAGGAGGAAAAGGAAAGAGAATGGGGACAAGGAGGATGAAGAGGAGGAGGAAGAGGAAGAGGAAGAAGAAGAGAAAGAGGAAGAGAAAGACAGCAGGAAGAGGAAGGAGAATGGGGGCAGGAAGGAGGAGGAAGAGGAAAGAGAATGGGGACAAGGAGGAAAAGGAAGAGGAAGAGGAAGAGGAAGGAAAGATAGGAGGAAGAGGAAGGAGAATGGGGGCAGGAAGGGGAAGGAGGGGAGTAGCAAAGAAGAGGAGAAGGGAGAGGAAAGAGAAGGGGGGCAGGAAGGAGGAAGAGGAGGAGGAGAGCCTGGGAAGGGTCCTCCTGCCTGATCTCCCGTCCCTGCGGGACCCCCACCCGGCGGCTCCGGGCTCCCTCCGAAGCGCCTGCACGGGAAGGAAAGCAGCCCAGCCCAGCCCAGCCCAGCCCTGCGGTTAATGTAGTCAGTAAATAAATAAAGGAGGGCTTAAGCTTAGTGTACAGCAATCAGTTTAGAACTACAGGATAATTAACCCAGCGGGGGGCCGGAGCAGCCTCTAGTCAGGTTTCAATGAACGCCTTCCCTTCCATTGAGGCAAACTCGCGCAGCTCCCCGGGAGCCTTGCAAAAACAAGACCCCTCGCCCGGGCCGAGCCAGCCGAGGGCGCCGAGGGGAGGCACGCCTGGTGGGCACCCAACAGTGGCCAGACCACCCAACCCCCCCCCCATCGTCTCCTTGACCCAGCATGGTACTTCTGCGTGTCTCCAAAGTAGGTGCTGCTTTCTTTCTTCCAAGCAGTGTGTGAAGTCTTGCACTCCTTGCGTGTTGCAGGGTGGTCCCCCCCCTTCCAAGGGCACCCCTGGCTAACTAACCTTGGCCAAGATCCAATAGAGGAGTTGTTGAGTGTAAAGTTAAGCTAGCATAGCTGTGCCGTGCATGCACAAGGCACAGACTGATCACACCATCACACAACTGAGCATGTCACTTGCATCGTGCCCGGGTATGCTTCTGTTACACCATGGTTGATGGCATCCTCTCCCCCATCAAATTGCACTGGCGATTCACTCAGGCAACGCCTTGAAAAATGCAACCACGTGGGCAACATTATACTGGTGGAATTCTACCTGTGTGGATACAACTCTTTTTTTTAAATTAGGTATTTATACCCCGCTTTTCAGCCACAAAAGCTATCAGAGCAGCTTACAATTTGATTTTGAGCAATAGCAATTTACACATCTACACTGCATTAAGCAGTTTCCAATGTGTGTTAGCTAACTCTTGCAAGATGTCCTTAAGAAGCGCAATCACCAGTATAAAGGTACTTAGATCAGAATATGTCACCACCAGGATGCTAGCTGATCTTTCCCTTCACCCGCTGCCAAACCAGACTGCTTCAGTCACAGCACCCGGCCAAGCTTGTCAGTGTTATGAGACTCAGCTTCCTCCTGCCCAATCCTGCCATAGTAGCTCTTACCCTTTTCTTCCTCCAGACATTTTGGACTTCAGCTCCTAGAAGCCCCAACCAACATGGCCATGGGTCAAGAATCCTGGGAGTTGAAGTCCAAACCATTTGGAAGACAAAAACCTGAGGACCAGAACAGGGGGAAATGTGTGGCCCTTCAGCTGTCCTTGGACTACAATTACCAGGTTCTTTGCCATTGGTCATGCTCGTTAGGGTTGCTGGGAGCTGCAACCCAAGACATCTCAGGAGACCAACAGACCACCCCTATACAGTCAACAGAGGTGATACTTAGCAATGATCATTGGGTACACATTGGATGTGGCAACGCTGCCTGGGATCCTGGGAGTTGTAGTCCAGAGAAAGGTACTTTTCTAGCCTCTGGCCAGATGTGATCTTCATCCTCATGTTAAATTACATTAGGACCCTGTATCCACTGATTCAGTATCCCCTGATTCAATTATCCACAGGGCACAAAACAGCATGCTGACCATAGAGTCTTCCTAGAAAATGTGTCATATCTAGCCATTTTCTAGGTCCTCCAAGACAACTCTATGGTATTTTAAACTGGAAGTCCCATTATTTTCAATGGCATTTGCTATTATCTATGGTTTTCGGTATCCACGCCCCCCCCGAACCAATCCCCAGCGGATACGGGGGTCCTACTATATCTGCATTTCAAGGAAGCTTCCCAAGGGAGATGCTTTGTTGCACCAAGGCCTGAATTCAGAAAGTGCCATGTGCATGCGGAGTAAGCCAAATTCAGCAGAGAACAGTGGAAGGACAGAACCAGGAATCACCATGTTGCAGGCAATGATGGAAGCACCGATGCACAATCCATGACATTGTGCAATGACCATAGGCAACCCAATGCACTGCACACATGCAGGTGCACACAGGGCAACACACACTGTACAATGCACATTGCAGTTTGATCATTGCATAACTGTGATGTTTGCTTGTGGCCTGTGTGGCCTGCCCTATGTTGCCATTCTGCATGGGGGGTGCGTAGGGCTGCAATGGTGTATGTCCACATGTGGGGTTTTTAATGCTACACTAAGGGCTTGCTGAACTGAGGCCAAAGACTTCTGCACAAAGAAGATTTTGACTGAGTAGCACAGAAGAGGACAAACCAAGCAAGATGGAGGGGTGGTGATGAGATATGAGCAACAGCCCTCCAAAGCTCCCACCACCCATCCTCTGGGAGAGATTTCTTTGTGGCCCTGACCTGAAAGAAATCTCAGCCCCTCCTTGTGCATGGATGCTTCAGTGTGCAATAGCTTGAGAAATCCAGAACCAGCTTTTGGGACAAGCCAAGAAAAACCTGACTCAAGCAGATAACACCTTCTGCTGTCACCTTTTCCTTCTCCAGGTTGTGAGGGGAGTTCCCATATTTAGTTGTTAAATATGGGTTCGACCCTGTGAACCAGATGTGGAAAAACCAGGTGATTTTTCTGGTCCATGAAGGTGAACCTGCAACCCCATGACATGGGGCTCATAGGAAGACTTGAACCACATGAGCAATGTCTTTAGAACTCATCTGGCAGCTGATCATGTGTGAAAAAATGGTTCCCAAAGTAGAGGGTTGTGAGGAACCAAGAACCTTTGCTCTGGAGTTTCTGTTGCGGTGAAGCTTCAGGCTTGTGGGATCTACTTTCTTTTTATTGCAACTTTGATGAGATCAAACTTGGCAGCATGTTTAGCATATTTTATTTTCAGAGGTGCTCCCCCAAGTGGTAAAAGGTGCCTGATGGTCATAGCACATATTTTTTTCCACGTATGTATCTTGCATTTAGTATGCTTTGCTTCATGATTTATTGTGATTTATTGGAAAGTAAACATGGGCTTAATTTGCAAGTCTGATTACTGAAGCAAGTATCTCTGAGGAAATCACAATGTTAGAGGATAATATTTCAGATGCAGAGAATACTCATTCCCCTGAATGTCTAGTTTGACCTTCTGGGTTTTGTTTTGTTGTTTGCACAAACATCCACCCATGGTTGCCCACCCCTCTCCCATCCAACAGCATTTTAAGTATAAATTAGGGGTGGAGTGGGGTGCCATTTGGTTCCTGTTCTTGTTTTTCTAGGGCTAGGGTGAGAAGCTGCTTGGAAGAACAGACAAGGAGAGTAAACTTTGCTATTATCAACCTGTCTGTACTGTTCTCATGTCTATTAGGATCGGAGGTGGGTTACACCTGCACAGTTCAGTATCCCTTGGGTTTTTTTTGCCTTATATAACAACAGGGAATCCTCTTCTATGGACAGTACTTACCTCATTCTGGGGGTTGAGGGTACCCATTTTCCTGGTGTGGGGCCTAAAATGCTGGCCCTTCGGTAGTCTGGATAGAATTATGTATTTACCCATCCTGAGTATTTCCTATTAGAAAACCTGGAAATGAATTTCGAGTCCCAAACTGGGCAAAACCCCAAACCAAACCATGATGTTGCCAATAAAACCAGTTAAATTTCATCAGAAGGAGAAAATGACATGAATCTCTGATTTGCTTTTGCAGATGTACCTTCTTTTAATCACGGGTCAGAAGAAGAACTTTAAAAAAAAAATCCAAAAATTGTTCAAAGTGATTTTAAAAGTAGGAATTGCAAGGGAACATTTGAAACTTCTGAAACATGAGAAATTACAAAACAAGAGACACGAGGAAATGAGCAGCTCTTTCAACAGAACAACAACAAAAAATGTATGTGTACAGCTTGCTCCAGACCATCAGAAAGCCGGTGTCTCCCTGTTTGATCCTACCCAGGTTTACGATTCCCAGGGGAGTGTTTTCTCTTGGCTGCACCACTGTCACATTTGGAGAGGATGCATGAGAGGGCCTTCTCAGAAGGTGGAACTCTTTCTCCCTGCTCCTCCTCTCTGCTCATTTTCCACCAGGTAAAAACCCTTAAAATAATTAAACAGGGATTTGGAGACTATACTAGAAAGGTCCTTTAAAGCTGAACTTTTATTCTCGTTGTTTTTAAATGCTCTTACATGGTTATAAATTAGCAGTGTTTGATAGCTTATTTCTTTTAAAGTCATTTTTAAAGCTGTATTTTGTTTTAATGTATTCAGAGAGCCATTTTGGGTCCCATGTTGGCAGAAAGGTGGGATACTAAATCCATCCATCCATGCATGCATTAACTCTTTGGACTTCACCACTCTCTCTTCCCTTCCTAGAAAAGAGATTCCACCTCAACATTAGGAAGAACATCCTAACGGGAAGAGCTGTTTGAGAGTGGAACACGCGGCTGCCTGGGAGTGTGGTGGAGTCTCCTTCTTTGGAGGTTTTTAAACAGAGGATGGATGGACATCTGTTGGGAGAGCTTGGATTGTGTATTCTTGCATGGCAGGAGGGGGCTGGATTGGATGGCCCTTGTGGTCTCTTCCAACTCTATGATTCTATGAAATCCTAAGGTAAACAAATTCATTTTGTGACCAGCAAAATAATGAGTGACTTCCCACAGAAAATGCTCCACCTTGCAGGAGGCCGTGATTCCAAAACCTTCCACCGCGCTGCTGGGAAGGGTTGGTTCTGTTGAGATGCCATTCTGGGACAGCAGAGGCAGCTGAGCCCTACATATAAATACAGGATTTCAAGGGATCACAAAGCTTCTTGGAGCTCACATTGTCAAGGGTCTCCTTTCTATCCATTAGATCATATCTGGGTCAAAGAGCACAGAAGCTGGGGAAAGCCCCCCTGCCATAGAAGGTCTATTCAAACTCGGCATCTATTCACTTGTGTCCTGTTCCCGCTCCAGCCCCCATGACCAGGAGGAACACGTGACCCTCCCCTTCTTGATGCTCCCCTCCCTCCTCCCGAGCCTAAGCCCCTACCTTTTGATGTCCATGAGCAGAAAACAGCAATTAAATGTTGTGTTCAAGATTATGCTCTAAAGTAAGCTTGGATGGAAGTCATTCATGCAGGGAACAGTTTGGCTGAGGCGAGGGGGTGGGTGGGTGGGGGTGAGGAAGTGGAGGTGGGAATCAAAACCCCAAGGACTTTTTGTACAAAAGTCTGCATGAGTTTGTTTGGAAGGATAGTTGTCTTGCAAAGCAAGTGGAGGAGGAAGACAACACTTCTTGGAACCACGAGTCTTTGGTGGGATGCACAATGCTGTGTGTGTTTATGTGGAAATAAGTTTGGGGTTCAAACTGCTGAGTTGGCAATGCTCCCTTAGAAAATTCAAGGGAGCAGCACGGTAGGGCATATATTTGCATAACCCAGAGCTATGTACGTGCATGTCACCAATGGGATTCTAGCCATTTAGTGCAAAAAGCTATGGCCTAAATCCTATTGTTTGTCCCAACTAGTGTAGAGAGATTGAATATCCATTGGAATTACCTCTGTGTTGACTCATAGGACTGCTCCAGTTGGGACTAACCTATAGGCTCCCACCCTGTGTTTTGTACAAAATATGACCGATGTTTACACCAAAATGTATTTTGTGCAAAACTGGTGGCCAAGATCCTATATCCTACTCACGTAGAATAAATCTACATTCACATAAATAGCATTTGTGCTACACATCCTTTCTGCTGAGCATCAGCACTGTGGATCTGACTATGAATCCAGGAATGTGACTGCTGTTTTCACAAAAATAAAGTGATACACTAAAGGCATTGATGAACTGTTACACACTATCTGGGAATGCACAACTGCACAAGGAACAGTGGCATCTGTAGAACTCCATCATCATCATCATCATCATTTATTTATATAGCATCATCTCTGTGTGGTTGCTGTTGTTGTTGTGCACCTTCAAGTCATTTCCAACTCATGTCAACTCTAAGGCAAACCTAGCAAGGGGTTTTCTGAGGGCTGAGAGTGTGTGACTTGCCCAAGGTCACCCAGTGGGTTTTCATGGCCAAGCGGGGATTTGAACCCTGGTCTCCACAGTTGTAGTCCAACACTCAAGCCACTACGCCACACTGGCTGCTACCATGTCTGTACATGGTGCTTTACAAGAAAAAAGAACACCAAAACAGTTCCCTGCCCTCAGGCTTAAAATCTAATTAAGACATGACACAAAAGGAAAAGTGATGGCAGTGAGGGAAGGGATTAAGTCCAGTTTCTTCTCTCCTTCTGAGGCCAAAGCAATGAGGATGGAGGGAGGGCTTTTCATCTGCTTCTGGGCCCAGGCATGATGGAGCCATGCCTGCCTCCTCTTCTCTCCCTCCCAGGGCTGGGTCCGCATCCGCAGGGGGCCTCCATCATTGTGGGGGGCCCGTAGTAACCCTCCTCCTGCAAAAACATTATTAGTAATAATCTGAATATCCTGTACTGTGAATAGGTTAGGTTACATTGACCTGAGATAAACACATGGGCCCCCCAAAATAAAGCATTGCACCCCCACAATTGGCCCTGTTCCCTCCGCAGCCAGGGCAGGGGTAGTTGGCATGGAGGGAGGGTCTTTCAACTGCTTCTGGGCCTAAATTTTTTACAAAAAAAAAGGTCTTGAATGGCTAATTGTTGAAAAATGGGCTAAATCTCACATCATCTCACCCAGCAGGGAGAAAGCTTTTAGCAATTTGTGTTCTTATGAGGGATAATGAAACACATGAGATTGCCTTCCCTAATTCTTGCATGCTTATACTCATCTGGTCTATTGAATAATTCCTCCTACTAACTACAGAGTGATGGTGGGCAATACGAGGGCATTGCTCTCCCTAAATAAGAATTCTGCTCCCCCCCCCCATGATTTTTTCCCTCCAGATCCCAAATTGGGAGCATTACAGAAAGTGAGACATTGAAAATTGTTCACACCTCGGATGCATCCACACTGAACAAATAATCCAGTTTGATACTGAGTTATTTGCCATGGCTCTGTCCTGTGGAATCCTATGGATTTGTGTTTGGTGAGGGACCAGCACTCTTTGGCAAAGAAAGCTAAAGGCCTTATAAAACTGCAAATCCCAGAATTCAATAGGGAGGAGCCATGGCAAATAATCCAGTTTCAAAATGGATTATTTGTTTAGTGTGGATCTGTTCCTAGAATTCTTCTATTTGCTGTGTTGGCATTTTCTTGGTCACATTACCTGTCTCTTTTCTATGTGTTGGGCACCCTGTATTTCAGTTCTGGATTTGTAACCTAGAGTTATGCTCTGTACTCACTACAGGATGAGTATCCTTTCTCCAAAATGCTTGGGACCACAAGTGTGTCAGGTGTTAATGCGCACGGGGTACCTAAATGGGTCCAGGCCGCAAAAATAAACAGCAGAGTGTTGTTCCTTCAGGCATAAGAACAAAGGCAGAGACACAGGCTTGTGTCTAAAATAAACTTCTCTTTACTTGGGCATAGTGAAGTATATTTACAGATATTTTATATATTTACAAAATTTTAAGTTACTGTGATGCTAGAAATGTGAGGATTAAGGGAAAATTTAAGGGGTCAGGATTCTTATTGGGAAGGCAATGCTCTCATTTTGTCCCCCTGCCCCACCAACAGCTTTTAATCCATGGCACCATTATCACAAGAGAGATTCAACAGAAAGCCAGTTGATTTCTTACCCGTAATGGATCCCTCTGTTTCAGCCGTGAAGAAAGAAAGCAACAAGACACCAAGGCACCAACGACTGAATTAACTTTATTTATTTATTTTTTTCTAACTGCAGATTCAAGGTATACAACTGAACATTGCTATTTTTCCTTATGAGACTTATAAATAAAAATACAAAAAATGTCGACTACAAAAAAATCTACTGTTAGTAGGATGTAAAAAATATTCTCTTTGCTATAGAAGGCACAAACTTCACTTAGTGACAAATGGAGAGAAAAAAAACCTGCAGCAGTAAATTCTTTCTTTCTTTCTTTCTTTTTTTAAAAAAACTTTTTTTTCACTTTTTTTTTCTCGCCAGAAACACTGAAAGTTTACAAAGAACTGCACCCGCACCCTACATAGAGCAGACGCAGAGGAGGAGAACAGCAACTTCACAACTTTTTGGAGGGTGGGTGGGTGGGAAATCTGATCAGGGTGTGTATATGTGTGTGTCTGTGTGTTTTTCTTTAAGCTAACTGCATCTGTGATTCTAGAGGGACACATAACAGGACTCACAAGCAGCACAGCAAAGGGGAAAAAAACAGAGAAGTATATTTTTATACAGGTAGAGAGAAAGACATCGTGAAGAACTTGGAACAAAATAAAATAAAACAATTCTTTTTTAAACAATTTTTTTAAAAGAATGGGCACCTTCTAAAATTAGAATAACAGGAGGTGCTGAGGTAGACTGAGCCAGGATAGCAATTAAAACCACTTTTTTTTTTAATTTTAATACGTAGCAATCAAACTGGCACTTGTGCTGTCACAACATTAGAGACAAGCGGAAAAAAACCCACAAAAACATAAAACAAATTAACAATAAGCTTTTAAATTTGCTTGGTCCGGAAGGACAAAAAATTGGTCCTCAGTGCTCTTATATATAACTCTCTATATTTATATATTTATTTATTTATAGGAACATAAAATGTCATGAAGACTTCAGCATGGCTTCTCAGCCTCAATAGGTCATGCATACTCCTTTAACACTAGGTCAAACAAATACGAGGACACACACGCCAATAAAACTCAGGGCACTCGAGGGCTGAAGGATGTCATGGCAGCAACTTAAGGAGCATTTCCCACTCAAGGTTTCCAGGTCCAAAGGGGAGGGAAAATGATCTCGAGTTGTCTTTTTCTCCCCTAGCCTGCAATGCTATCTTGTTTGTAATTTACATACAGTAAATTCGCCCTGTAATCAGAATTTGGAAAAGCCACTCTTTTGCTTGGCAACTCCCAGAATCCCCTGGATGTTGTCATTCCCAAAAAGCTCTTTTTCTTTTTGCAAGTATCATTGCTTTATTATGTGCTTCAAGCATCCACTCAGTCGTTGATATTATTGTTTGTTAGCGTGTTTTTTTTTCCCTTTTGGAAAATGAAATAAAAACTTTTTTAAAAAATCTGAAGCTGGCATCCTGTTGGTGAACTGTGATGATGCAACTTGAACGTACACCACCATAACTCACTTTTTTTTGGTTGCCAAAGAAGTTGGCGTTCACCACCGACTGCACAATGACCAAATCCACCCCCTGGTTCGCCTTTTTCTCAGCTGCAGCTCCCCAAACCTGCCCCTTTTCTAGTTGGTGGATAGCAGAAAAGCATCTCGCTATTTTCCTATAGTTTGGCCAAGAGCAGCGGCATCGTCTGCAGAGACCCCAGAACTTTGCTGTGCTTCTAGCTTAAGAAAACACCTGGATATTGTCTACTCCTCCTTTCCTTCACTGACCAGGAAGTGGTTGCGTTTGAGGGGTTTTCTGCTGCTCCAGAGACTAGGAGACAGAGCAATGAATGCAAGCTCCAGGAAGAGAGATTCTACCTCAACATTAGGAGGAACTTTCTGACAGTACGAGCTGTTTGGCAGTGGAACGCACTCCCTTGGAGCGTGGTGGGGTCTCCTTCCTTGGAGGTCTTCAAACAGAGGCTGGATGGCCATCTGTCGGGGATGCTTTGATCGTGATTTCCTGCGTGGCAGGGGGTTGGACTGGATGGCCCTCGTGGTCTCTTCCAACTCTACACTTCTATGATTCTATGATCTTCCTTTCCGTCTTCCATAACTGCAACCGGAAGACTATTTGAGGGCTCTTTCAGACTTCACAGTGATAGCACTATGATTCCACTTTAACTGAGAGGGCTGAATCCTGTGGAATTCTGGGGTTTGTAGTTGGGGAGGCATTAGAGCTCTCTGGTTAGGAAGTATAAAATCAATGTCCTAAACTGCAAATCTCAGGCTTTGATAGGATGCAGCCATGGCAGTTAAACTGGTAAGCATAGCACAATAATTGCTATGATTCCACAACACTTGCTATAAAGGGGCTCAAGGTCATAAGTTCTGAAACCTACAGGAAACCAGAGGCTTTGAGTTGAACCCTTGGAGTGTGGTGGAGTCTCCTTCTTTGGAGGGTTTTAAGCAGAGGCCAGATGGCCAACTATTGGGAGGGCTTTGATTGTGTCTTCCTGCATGGTAGAAGGGGGTGGACTAGATGGCTCTTGTGGTCTTTTTCAACTCTATGATTCTATGAACTAGTAGGGTGAGACAGTGGGAGGCAAAATTTACCCTTAGCAAACTAATGGATAATCTAGCATACCATGACATCCCTCAGCTCGAAAGTCCAGCCCATTCCACCATGGTACCAAAGAATCGAGTAAGCATTATAGCATTTTTTTTCCTTCCTCTTTCAAATGTCAAAAAATCCACAAATGCACACACACCCCTCCCCCTTTTTCTTCAGGCACAAAGCTTACAACAACCATTTTCCCAAGTTCTGTTGAGGATTGTACTAAAACAGTGCCTGTCTCACTTCCTACCACACGAAGCAGCAAAAGGAAAAAAAATAAGTTACATTTTCTCTCTTTTTTTGCACAGACACACATAAACCCACTCTTGCATGTGTATGTATGCAACACATCTTAATGCTTTTCACTTTCTGGAGTTTATTCCTAAAGCAACAATCACAGCCAGCCAGGAATATATACTCGTCAAGGGACTCTGTGCAGAGAAATGAAAGTGTACATGGAGTTGCACGTGGGCAAAGTTTAAATGTAATCCTGTAAGGCATTTGTATCATGAACGGTGCTCAAAATGGTGGCATAAAAACTGGGTGTTGATCCAAATGAAACAAAAATGGAGGGGCAACCCTTACAGACTGTCTTCTAAAACTCAATGGTATGCTCCTCTAGAGGGGTTATCCTTGTCCTCTACCCTATGCATCCCTCCTTATTAAAATCTAGTTTGTGCAAGCATAACTTTGTGGTCAAACTTTGCACTCCCTTTTATGAACTCAACGTGTTCACTGATCGCACACACACAATGTCACCCGTCTGCTTCATCAACATTCACGGTGTGGAAAGAGGAGATTTCTTTCAAGAACATCCCTCCTCAAAGAAAACAAAAACAAAAGACAACAACCACCCCTCAGGTCAAAGAAGAGTGACACCCTTCGGCCGCAGTTGCAGTAGCAACACAGGTGTGCAACTCCAAAAGGAATGTTCCATACGTGGAGTTTATTCACTGAAAAATACATGTGCCGTCCCCCTCGACTCCTACAAACGGGAAAGCTTACACACATTAACCAGTAGATTAAATGCATTTCCCAGTGTGCTTTGTACCACCCTATGTGGCAATACTGTATTATGACAATACTGCATGATTTATTTAATACTATGTCTCTCTCTCTCCCTCCCTCCCCCCCCCCTCATACACACACACAGAGATTCCTATCCACATTACAAAAGGCAGGGAAAGGGAACAACATCTTGCCAAAAACAGACACAGGGACTAGCAAATGTTACAAAAATATTACACTTTGCAAATAATTTATCAGTCCAACACTTTGAGCTTGATGAATGGGGTAGGGAGAGGGAAGAGAAGGGGAAGGGCGGATCCTCCAATGAGAAACCATCATTTTTTAAAACAAACAAACAAACAAACAACAACAAACCCCAACAACATTTGGGAACACAAGATGTGACCTTAAGGCCTGCTCTGGCCAATGGGACATTGGTACGTTTACTGCATATTTCTCTTTCAAACGTCTGCCTTAAGTGACAACCTTTTTTTTTTTCACATTATAAACAAATCTCTACTTAACTATTCATATATTCAAGTTTAACTGTTTTTCTTTTTCTTTTCTTTTACCCAATTTCTATCCCTCTTCTCTCTCCCTCCTCCCACTCTAAAACTCTCGCAAGGGTTATCATGACATGTCTTCCCTCCTCTTCTTCCCACTCCATCCCTGGCAAGTTTAAGGCCT
The DNA here is from genome assembly GCA_030847615.1 of Gambelia wislizenii. Classification (NCBI taxonomy): domain Eukaryota; kingdom Metazoa; phylum Chordata; class Lepidosauria; order Squamata; family Crotaphytidae; genus Gambelia; species Gambelia wislizenii. The sequence continues at coordinate 42,484,250 of JAUMIR010000007.1, forward strand.
TTCAGTATTTAGCAACAATTGAGACAGGATCAAAGTGGGATTTTCGGGTTGGGGTGGGAGCTAAACAGCAGTACAGAGACACCTCCTTAAAATTTTCCCTTTTCTTCCATCTATACACAAGGCTTCCCTAAAACATTTGCCCCGCCCTTCCCCTCATATGTAGATGCAGCTAAATTACAAAATAAAATTTTACATTGGCAAATATAAAGCATGAGATGAAAATTGAAATGGAACATCACAAAGCAAACAAAAAAAGTAACAACCCCCCAACAAATATTGCAAAAATGTGCTTCTGTAACTGCAAAACAACCCCCCCCCCAAAAAACCCAACCCAAACCCAACCCAACTTAAAAAGAGGTAGCTTTCAAGATAATATGACCCAGTTTCCATCAGGAGGGCCATTAAAACAAAACACCCATTTTGGTAAGAATAATGCACGATACAAACCAAAGCAATAAGGCTGACATGGAAACCCGGAGCCCATGGATCTACTGCGCCATTGTGGTTGCACTGTGGCACTGCGGCGCTTCATGTGAACGCACACTCTCTCTCTCTCCAGCAGCCTGACAATGCGGCCTTTCCCACAATAAGCCCCCCCCCCCACAAAGCCAATGCAAACAAGCTCATGAGGTCACGAAAAACCGAGGTAATTTCAAGTACAATGTGCTAAATGCAAAAAATAGAATAAAAATAAAAATCATTAAACATGAAATAAAATTAAGAAAGCAAAGCCAAAGGAAGGGTGTCTTTTATCATTTGGCTCCTTCACGGAGACGGAGTACTGGGCAGAAGGACTGAGTGGACAGCAGGATCCAAAGCTACTGTGGGGATTGGAGGTGGAGGGAGTAGTAGTAGTTAGCCTCTTACTTTGGGCAGGTTGGGCCCCACATGAATGGATGGGTGGGACAAGGAAGAAGTAAAGAAGGATTGCCAGTGTAAAGGGAGGAGTGAGCTGGAAAGGAAGCAAGTCAGTAAACAGAAAAATTGGGATTGTGTGTGTTTGTGTGACAGAGAGAGAGAGAGAGAGAATGCGCGAGAGAACACAGCCTAAGACTTGGTGGTTGTGCATGATGTTCACATCCTCTCACTACTTCTGTGGGTGGACAGAAGAAGCAGCAGCTATCCCTTTGAGGCAAGCCACTGGTGGGGCCCAAACTTTGGCGATTGTCACCAGTCTGCCTATGGCCTCAGAGATGCCAGTGACAACCTGTGGCTCCAGAGGCACTGAGGCAGTTGAATCCGCTGCAAGATTTCACCTGAACTTTAGAGCTGAAGTCCAATTGGATGCAGCCGGTCTCAAGGGCAAAGGCTGTTCTTCCCCCATGGCTGTGCAATGTAAGCCACATGACGACGAGGTATACTGCCATGGATAATCAGTGACCAGGGGGGGTGGTGTCGGCCTTTCCACATGGCCATCTGACTGCTCTTCCACAGCTAGGGGAAATGGCTTTGCACAAGGGGGTCCTGGATAGTAACTCCTGGCACAATTCCAGAGAAAGTACTTCCCATGGCTTGACAGTCTCTGAGAGGATTCTGGCCTATCGGAGCTATCCAAGGTGCTGAACCCAATCTCCTAAACAGAGTCATAATTCGGATAGTATCTTTCACATTTGGAGCCACCAGCTGCCACTGACTGATTCCCCTCTATGTGATGAAGAGAATCCTGAGATAAGGGAAAGCTCTTGGAGAGAAGAGACAGAAGGGTAGCCCTTGCACACACATGCCGCCTCTATGTTACTTACACTCAGACTTCCTCCTTTCCTGCAAGAGAACCACTGAAGGCCAACCTGGGGTGTTCCAGATGTTAGCATGATCTCCTGCAGGCCAGACCACCTAATGCAAGGCAGGAGAGTCACCTGATGATCTCACAGGTGCCCATGAAAGATTATGCCTGTCTTTGGCCCTATAGTTGCTACCCATCTCTTCTACAGGTGGGAACCACGGTGCCCAGAGAAAAAGGAGGACAGACCTCTTTCTTTAGGTGGGGGGATGCCTGTGTGATGGGTGCACATTCCCTTCTTACAAGGGTGACCCATGCACATGTGCCAGTGGTATCGGAATGCACATAGAGCTATCCATTGCAGCAAATCACTATCGTGCTTCATCAGGCCACATATCACAAAGGCATACCATGTCATCAACCACGGCAGAAGGTAAGAGGAGTCTGTAATCATAAACTGCTCTATAGCTCAGAGATTCTCTACCATTGGTCCTAAAAGGCATTTTGGAGCTCACCTCTCAGAATGCTTCACCACTGGCCATGTTGGCCGGGGCTGATGGAAGTTGAAGTTACCAAGATCTGGAAAGCCAAAGGCTGAGAACCACTGCTATAGCTGTCATTGGGAAGTATCGGCTTTTTCCATGGTTCAGTGGCTGGATATCAGTCAGCTAACCTGCTCTGAATGCTCATGTGCTCACCACCCAACTGAGTGAAACATGTGCTCTGTGTGTGTGGAGGGGGTCTCCCCTTTCAGTCCAATGGAGGGTGGTGGCAGTGATTCCAGGTGCATTAAAGAATATGAGTACACACACTGCATCTCCATGGAAGTGAATGGGAACTGGGGTGGGGAGGAAGTCTGTGAACGCAAAGGCTCATTGGACTGGGGTGGGGGCAGTGCTCAGGAGCTGTTGGGTTTCCCACACTCTCATCTGTTTCTCATTATCAACAGAGGAACTGCAGAAGCAATCCCCATTTCACCCTCTGGTCTGAGAAGGCCAATTGCCTGCATTAACAAATGTGCAAAGTTAGGCCATTTCTAACTTGTTCTTTTCCCCCCTTTCCCCCCACAAATCCCCCTTCCACCTTCATTCCCCACTCACCTCTTTCCCCCACCCCTAAAATTAAAATGCATAGAATGGTCTTTGGTCAGGAGAAAGTGTTGCGACCTAGAAGGAATGGCCACAGGAGAGTTGTGAGTTCTCACAAACTCCACTTCCCCACAGGTGTGCTCTTTTGGGTGGTTGGGGGTCTTTCCCATGACAAGATGATTCCATTCTAACAGCCCAAATCAGAAAGGACACCTGAAGGCAAAGGTAACAATAATGTGGCACAGGGGCATTCATGGCCAATTGACCAATTTTGTCTCCACATATTCTGCCTCTCCACAATGAGTTGCACTGTGCTATCTAGGAACTGCACGTCAAGAGGGAGATATCTGAAATGTCCTCCTTCCCTCTGCCTCCCAACATCTTCTGTGGCACTGTCAGGTCTCCTGAGGCGCATCTCAGCCAATCACATAGTGCTTCCTTGGTGTGCCAATCCTTCTCTCATATGCTCCCACTCCAAGGGACTAGCTCAGAATGAGAAGTTCTACCATGGCCCAAAGGGAGAGGCTAGAGGATGGGAGGGCAAAGAGAAGCTATGAAGGATGGTGAGCATTGTACACTGAAGCCTGTTGAATCTTCCCACAAGGATCATGTGGTGTCACTGATCTATATGCAATCAGACCCCCTTATCCACGGAACCAATACCCATGGTTCCAGTTTTCCATGGCTGAATAAATAGGGACACATACCATAGAGTCATGCTGGAAAATGTCTAGTGAGGCATCTTCTCTAGGCATCTTCTAGGTCCTCCCATGCAATCCTGTAGTATATTTGTACCAGATGTCCCTTATTTTAATAGGGTTTGCTGTTATCCATGGTTTCTGGTATCCACAGTAAGTCTAGTAGCTGAACCACCATGGTTATGGGGGGTCTGACTATATGAATGCCCAGATATATCTAGCAGAGAATCATCAGTGTCCTGGTAACACTGCAGTTCCCAAGGCTCCTTTTGGGGCTGGTAGGGAACCAGGAGAACAAAGCAGGAAAGAAACCTGACTTCGTCTTGGCAAGATGGAATAGCTCGCAGTGAAATCTGGCAATCCCAGCAGAACGCACTGATCCCTCTCCACCTCCCCTGGCCTTGATGTCCACAGAGGCATGAACATGAAGGCTCAGTCTGGGTGCTGATCTATTTCTATGTTTCCTTTTGTTGGGTCTTGGCCAGAGAACTCAAAAGGAGCTTCTTGTTGCTCTTCTCTTGCTCCCACTGCTAATGCAAAGGGAAACAACTGGCAAATTATAATGGATAGAAACAGAACAAGAGGGAGGAGGGAAACTAATGAGTGGAAGAGAAGGAGAGAAGCCAAAGACAATTTCAGGGGTGTGTGGGTTTTGCCCAGTCTTTCCTTCCTGCCTGCATCCCTCCATCCCTCCTTTTGTCCCTTTTAGACATAGCAAAGGTACAGGTAAGTCTTCTCTATTCTCCAGTCGGTAGGGATTTCCTCTGGCTTGTGGCCCTTCATGTGTTTCTGCATGGCGGAAAGGCTTGGGCAGTATTCCAGACAGATCGTGCATTGGTATGGGGAAGCGCCGTTGTGGGTCCTGAGATGCTTGATCATTGCCGAGTAATCTCGGGACCGCTGGTGGCACAGTTTGCACTCAAAGGGCTTCTCGCCTGCAGGGATGGGTGGTGGTGGAAGGAACAAAGAAAGAGGGTTAGCTCAGTGAGATAGGCACACATAACTGGAGTGGCGCTAGGCATTATCAGAGATTAGTGCTTTCCAAGGAGAAGCACTAGAATCTAGCCTTGGCTGGCGGCTTCCATGTCAACGTGGTGGCAGTGGTGTATCTCCTCTGGGTTTCAGTCTGAACTTTAAAGGCACTGCCCAAGGGGACAAAGCAATTTGGAGGATAGAGTTCAGCACCCTGGGTAGTTCCATTGAAGTTCAGATTAAAACACAGAGGAAATTCCCCGTCCCACTAGTGGCCGCTGCTTGAGCCCTTGATGTGGGTGGCACTGCCTTCAGAGAACTCAATAGTGGGTTCTTAAAACATTGAGCGGAAAACCAGCACATCCCAACCATCTAAAAGAAAGGATTTTTTCTGGTCAACACATTTTTTTTTAAAAGTGCATATATGGAGATAAAAGAATCATTATGCCACATAACTTCTAAACATTAGTTTAGAAATTACAGTGAGATCTTCTTCATGTGTGTCTGTATAGTCTGCAGTTAAAAAGGAAAAGCAAAATGTTGTACCAAGTTCAAACTTTTATGATAAGAAAGGCTGACTGAATTCTTCAATCTCCATGAACTAAACAAATTTGTAAAAATCTGTTTTGCATACAGTGGGCCTTTGGTATCCACTGGCGTTTGGTTCCAGGATCCCATGGGGATACCAAAATCTGTGGATGCTCCAGTCCCATTATAGACAATAATGTAGTAAAATGATGTCCCTTATATAAAATGGGAAGAGCAAGGTTTGCTTTTTGGATTTTTTGGGGGGGAGGTTGGGGGATATTTTAAAGCTGTGGATGGTTTAATCCATGGGTAGGGAGGGCCATCTGTATTTCCTTCTGCCTTTGCCAATCCCAGGGAGGGAGGGAAACTATTCAAGGCACTGCAGAGACCCACCATACCGTGATGAAAACTGCATTCATCCCTCTGCTAAGATCTTGGATTCTAAAAGGCAAAGCTTGGTGGATTTTTTTTTTTTAGCCATGAGGATTAGTAACTTTAAAAAATATGTGAGTGGAGATCATTCCTAAGGAACTCCCTTGTGGCTACTGTGTCAACTCAAACTGTTCCTGAAAGTGCCCTATGCAAAGACGCCTGGTTAAAATGCCACAGAAGAGGAGTAGTGCGAGGCGGGCAATATTTTGTCCCTTGGTCATGGAGTTGTTCTGTCCTCCCCATGAATTTTGCTTCCAAGGCAGGTTTGCCTGCTGGCAGTGACCTTCCCCCTGAGTGAACCAGCTCTCTTGGAGAATGATTTTTGATACTGTACACAGTAGCTGCGGCTGAAAGCCAAGGGGGTTTGTTTCGACATCGTAATTAACTGCCTCGGTCTTTGCAATATTGATACCTGCTCTGTGCACAGGCAGAGCGAATAATGAAGTAATGAAGAGCAAAAGTGATCTAAATATCGACCTGCTATTTACAATAGTTGCCTGCTAGTAGCTGATGCAGTCAGGGATTCACTCACAGCCAGAGAGAAACCTGGATGCAACAAGGGACAAAGGCTTTCCTTCATCTTCAGCTTGTAAGAAATTTCCTCACCTTTCCCAGCAAGAGAAATCCAACAGCCAATCCCGGGGGGTGGGGGGCACCACGGCACCACAAGGGGGCTGAAGTCAGGGGAATCTCCCCTCAAGGGTGAGAACTGGGGTGCTTATAAACCACATACTCCCCAGCCCAACCAGGAAGGTAGACATGGCTTCAGTGGCAGTCCATCTCTCTGGGGTGATGGATCCGTTCTGAGGTGTAATCTGAAGTGTGAAGGGGCTATCCGAGGTCCTGAGACTCATTCTGGAGCTGGGGCTCAGCTTAGCTTCCTTGATAGCTTTGTTAAAACTCAGAGGGGGTAACCTGGAGTGGACTCTTCAATTTGAAAGCATGGAAGCCATCTGCTCTCACAGTGTGGATTAGGCAAAGCAGCATTTCTCAACATCTTCAAATAGGACATTGGAAACAAGCCCTCTCCTGGGCCTCAAAACATGGCAACAGTGTTTCTTATGCCCCATAGAGAGCTTTGGGCAGCAAGATATTTCAAACTTCTTCAGAGGAGGTAGCAATTGGCATAGTCATCTAAGGTTCCTTATTGCCCACCCCTACCTTATAGTGACCTCCTGGGATCTAGCTCAGTGCTGTCTGCTCTGCTTTGACTGGGATTCTCTATGGTTTTAGGTATGAAGATAAACCCTGCCACCTGAGGTTGTTTTAATTAGATATACCAGAGGGGGACCAAAGCAGTTTCTGTCTGGAAATCACATGCTTTGTTCACCACTGAGTTACCAGTTTGACCCTGACAAGACATGAACAGATGAAATGCCCAGTCCTTGGGTTCTTCTCTGTCAGTATTGTCCATTTTGACTCACAGCCACTCTCCAAGTTTCCTTCTTAGGATAGTTCATTAAAACCCTCTTAGCTGAAGATGGCAAGAGGAGAGAAGCTGGCAGCTGCTGAATCTGACTGCTAAGCCCATTCCTTACCTGTGTGGACCCTGTAGTGGGTCTCTAGCTGATGCTTGAGGCTGAACTTCTTGCCACAGCCATTGCATTCATAGGGCTTCTCTCCAGTGTGGATGCGCTTGTGGCCTTTCAAAGTGCTCTCGTCCCGGAAGCAGCTGCCACAAAACTCACACTCGTACGGGTGGTCCCCTGCAATCGATACACCATAGTCAGAAGGGGGAGAGCTTACAAGCACATCAGATATATATCAATGCAAACAAAAATCCAGACATTAACACCCAGTCCTGTCCTAGAGCAGAAGGGAGCCCTGGTGGCACAGTGGTTAAATGCCAGTATTGCAAGACATCCCGTTGCAAGTTTGATCCCAGAGGGCTCCAGGGTTCACTCAGCCTTCCATCCTTCCATAGGTAGGTAAAGTGACTACCCAGCTTGTGGGGGCAATTAGCTAACACACATCGGAAACCACTTAATATGGTATAGATGTGTAAATTGCTATTGCATAAACAATTTGTAAGCTGCTCTGGCAACTTCTGTGGCTGAAGAGTGAGGTATAAATAAATAAATAAATAAATGGGAGAGAGAACTTTATGGCAGTGACTGGCTAAATGCAAACCTTCAGAAGCTATTGGACTACAACTCCCAGGGTTCCTTACCATTGGCTATCCTGGCTAGGGCTGATGGGAGTTGCAACCTAACAACATCTTGAGGGGCACACTCGGCTCACTCCTGGTGTAGAGCAGTGTTTCTCAACCAGGGTCCCCAAAGAGGTTGTTAGGGGTTCCTCAAGGGATTGTGATTGTGCGGGGAAAGCAATAGCGGTATATGGAATAATGTTTATGCAGGGGTTCCCTAAGACCTGAAAATTGTTTCAAGGGGTCCTCCAGGATAAAAAGGTTGAGAAAGACTGGTGTAGAGAATACACTTGTGATAGTTGCAGGACCTTGGAGAGCACCAAGCAAATAAGTTGCTCTGATAACAGCTTCTTGCTTCCCATAGAGAGGGAACTAGGCCCTGGCTCTTGGCCCCATCCTGAAGGTCCAAGTTCTGCCAAGCCCAACCCCAATTCTCTGTGCACTGAGAAAAGTTCGGGGGGGGTAGCCTGTCACTGTCAGTAAGATTCCTCCATGTGTTTTCACACAACCGTGGTTTCTGGTCATGTGGAAGAGCCAACACAAGAAGAGCTTGGGTTCCTCTTCAGACACATCTTCAGAGCTTGAAAAAAGTTCCATGGGGGGGGCTGCAACTCCCAGAACCCCCCAGCCAATATGGCATTGGAGGCCTTTCCTGGCAAAACATTCATTTTTTTCATGCAAAATATGTGTGTATGCAGAACTTTCTGTTTTGCGTAAAGCCTTTCATTTTGAGCAAAACCCAGGATTTCTGTGCAAAAAAATCTTTTCTTGTGAACCCCCATCAAACATATTTTTTGCTGTTGCAGCAGGGACAAAACTCTCAAGAGAACTGACAGTCTTTTCAATGTGATGAGCCAGGTGGGGGTGGGAGGGTGGAAGAAAGGACAAAGAAGAATCTGAATGCATGGGGATTTCAACATGCTTGTAAGCTGGGGTGGGAATCATGGCAGCATTCCTCACCATTGATTAGCTGGGTAGGACTGATGGGAATTGCAATCTAACAACATGTGAAAGGCAACCTGATTCCCACCATTGGATGTATATCTCCCTGAAATCCAGACTGAGCAATATATATAAAAGAAAGTAAAACAAATAAAATAAATAATACATAAAGGTATGGAAGCCATGCCCCATGAAGAGCAGCGCAGGGAGTTGGGTATGTTTAGCCTGGAGAAGAGACGGTTAAGAGATGACATGATAGCCGTGTTTCAATCCTTGAAGGGATGTCATATTGAAGAAGGAGCAAGCTTGTTTTCTGCTGCTCCAGAGACTAGGACACAGAGCAATGGGTTCAAACTCCAGGAAAAGAGATTCCACCTAAACATTAGGAAGAACTTCCAGACAGTAAGAGGTGTTTGGAAGTGGAATGCACTGCCTGGGAATGTGGTGGAGTCTCATTCTTTGGAGGTTTTTAAACAGAGGGGGGATGGCCATCTGTTGGGAGTGTTTTCATTGTGTGTTCCTGCAAGGCAGAGGGTTGGACTAGAGGGCCCTTGTGGTCTCTTCCAACTCTATGATTCTATAAAATACCAGGGCCCTAATCCTGTTTAGTTCCAAGTAGAGTAGATGTACTGAATCAATGGCATTTACTTATGTGTTGACTCAATAGTAAACAATTGATCCTGTGGATCTATATTACTTGAATTTAACTAATAAGATTCAGGCCAGCAAAAAATTGCCTGAATGCTATTGCTGATCCCAACTAGAGAAGGTCCATTGAATCAGTGGGATTGCCTCACCAGGCAACAGTTGCTTCTATGGGTCTCCTGTAGCTAGGATTAATCAAGAGGATTCAAGCCACTAAGCAAGTAAGTAAAATAAAATATATGTAGGATAATAAACAGAGGCAGGCACTACCAAGACATCAACTTCTCACTTGGAGAAGCAGACCAAGAAGAGAAGTGACGCATGATAGAGCAAAGCATCGCTGACAGTGAGGACTGTTGTGGGGGAGACAGGCAGAGACCCCCATTACGGAGTGGCCATCCCCCTGGCATGCTGCTAACAAGCTCTCTGATGGCAACAGAGGATCTACTGTGGTTGGGGCTAACCAATAGGATTAAAGGCTGTTTTTGCCTGCCCACTCCTGCAAAGCTTCCTTGGCATGCTTGCCATTTTACGGGTGGTGAAACTGAGGCACCAGGTGGCATCATACCTGTCTCCTTCATGTTCACAGGGCTGGCACAGTGGAAACTCTCAACTGGAGCATGCCAATGACAAGGCTGGCAATTGGCTCAACCAATCTCCCCACACTTTTTTTGCCTCTTGCCCCCCAAGGGCAGCATTTATTTTAAAGGCAGCCAGTGGGTTGGTGGTGGGGGTTGAGATGGGGAGAACAGCTAGGGGCTTCCAGCTCTTTACACCCCCCTTTTCTTTTCTTTTTTTAACCCAAAAATATTTATTACAGAAGCTGAATGGAAGAACAATAAAGATAGATTGATCGTCCAAGACTTTGTTCATGAATATTTAAATATTGCTGATTTGTCTTGTCGGTGTAATTACAATCTTCTCGGGGCTCGGCGGATCCGACGACCACAAGTTTATGGTAAAGAATGGCCCCACTGTATTTCACTTGTCCCGTTGCAGATGTGCGGAGCTGCCAAGCGTGTAATGCCGCTCGCATTTCATACATTTTCCTCAGCTGCTGAAGGCTTAAGTCATCCACAATGACCTACGCTTTTTCATTATCCCCATGTCAAACCCAACTCGTGCCTGAGCATAAATTGTTCTTCTTGTTATAGACTCGCAGGCTGCCGCCTCCACTTCCTCTTTTACAATGATATTTTACTCTCTTGTTTTTCTCCTCTCCCCCCCAACTGTTTCATTCCCCCCTTTCTAAGGAAGAAATCCCCCTCCCTCCTAAATGTAGGGCCCTCACTGCTTCAGTTTCAGACCAACAGCACCTCCCACCCCTAGCTTTCCTGATTTTGTTTTTTTAAGAGCCTAGTTTGTAACATTAAATTTGCACACATCATATTTCTTTTACTGATCAGAAGGGTTGTGGTGGTCGGAATTGTGTTGTTGTCTTTCTTACACATGAGCAAATCCCCCATGAAAACAGTTGGATGTTTATGTCTGACATGGAATGGCCTCATTCAGTTCAAGGCTTAGGGAACTGGGCACGTTTAGCCTGGAGAAGGTGAAGAGGGACATGACAGCCATGTTTAAATATTTGAAGGGATGTCATACTGAGGATTGTGCAAGCTTGTTTTCTGCTGCTCCAGAGACTAGGACATGGAGTAATGGACTCAAACACCAGGAAAAGAGATTCCACCTAAACATTAGGAAGAACTTCCTGACAGTAAGAGCTGTTCGGCAGTGGAATCTGCTGCTGCCTGGGAGTGTGGTGGAGTCTCCTTCTTTGGAGGCTTTTAAAGAGAGGCTGGATGGCCATCTGTTGGGGGATGCTTTGATTGTGTCTTCCTGTAGGGCAAGGGGTTGGACTAGATGGCCCTTGTGGTCTCTTCCAACTCTATGATTCTATGAGTCTATGCAGACTGTGGAAGAGGAGTCACACATGTTGGTTGATGCACGCACATCTTTGCACAGTGGACAGATGCATACACATTTCCAGTTGCTCCTTCCATTGCATGTTTGGTGCCTCAGTTCAGTGGTACAAATTCTCCCATTCAGCACAAGGCTTGTGTAGCACAATTCATGTGTAAGTTGGCATGCAGAGATTTAGGCTACGCAACCCCCACAGAGGATCCATGCTCATGTATTCCAGCCAAATGTGAAGGCCAGCTTGGTTTCCCCAGGTGCTGGTCATGTACATGGTGCAATGTGTCTAGAAGGATGGTCTTCCACCATGCCCAATCCCTCCCTACCAGCCTGGAGGGAAAGATGGAGGTCAGACCTCTCATTGGAGGGTGATTGAACATTTGCTGTGGGGTGTATGCCAAGTGGAAGTGTGACTTCCCTCGAGGCAGATAGTGGCTTCTATGTCAGTGGGTGATGAATCCATTCAGGGTTTTACTCTGAACTTCATAGGAGCTATCCAAGGTTTGCTATTGTTGTTATATGCCTTCAAACTGACATCCACATGCAGTGACCTTATTCTAGGGTTTTCTTGGCAAGATATAGTCAAAGAAGGTTTGTCATTGCCTCCCTCTAAGGCTGAGAAAATATGATTCATCAAAGGTAACTTACTGGGTTTTTAAGTTTGAGTGGGGATTTGAATCCTGGTCCCATAGAGTCTTAGTCCTGTGCTTAAACCACTACATCACACTGGCCCTAAGACAAGATGGCGCCCTTCTCTCTTCCATGCACAAAAGCCCACCATACTAGCAGTTGCATCTGACTTCAGCACTACAGACAGATCAGCTTCCTTCATCACAATGGAAGGTCCAAGAAGATAGAGAATAGGAGCACTGCACACACAAAGATCTGCCCACCAGGACCTCCCCACGGCTCCCTGCCTGTCCTGTATCTGCTGCCCGAGGCACTTGGCTCAGATGGCAAACTGTCTCAGGCTGTCCCTGACCTGGCTGCAAAACAGAAGTAAGCTTCTGCATATCTCTCCGGAGGAATTGATTGTGTGACTCCTAACAGTTGCTCTGTTTCTACATGGCTTAGGGCTGGGAGATTTGTCTTGCCTGAAAGCACGGGTAGGGGATGGAGGAACATTTCCTGGTGCAAACTGGGTTTCACCAAGGTGCAAGTTCTACCCCAGGGCACACACACACACGCAGAGAGAGAGAGAGAGGACCACAGTCCTCAGGCAAGGATGAGTATTTAAGAAATAATAACTGAGAAATGTGCTCCTGAATGTGTTGTGTATTTTCCCCTTCATTCCTGGATAACCATCAGCTATCTTTTTTACGCCAAAGATCAAGACGGTGGTCACTCCAATATGTATAACTGGCTTCCACAGAACCCTAGCTCTTCTTTATAGACCAGAGGAACGGATGGCTGTCCAGATGTTGTTGGACTATAACTCCCATCACCCCTGACCATCTGTCATGCAGTCTTGGACAGATGGGAGCTATAGTCCAAGAGTCTCTGGAAAGCCATAGGTTCCCCAGTCCTGTTTTAGCACTCTTTGGGGTGCAAAGAGTGTGTCCTTTGAGGTCTGGGGCTCGTATTCCCAGCTCAGCCACTGGAACACATGACCACTTGGGGCAAGCCATTTTACCTCCCCCTTATTTCCCCTATTTGTAACATGGCAGTCAGGAGAACTAAGCTTACAGAATCAGGACGAGGAATGCTGTCTCACCAAAGCTCCATGGGTGGAGTTAACACTATGCTTCATGGTTAACTGCCTTTGAGTTGGTTTTGACTCATGGCAACCCCATGAATGAGATATCTCCAAGATCCCTGTCCTCCATCGCCTTGCTCAGGTCTTGCAGGTTCAGACCCATGGCCTCTCTGGTTGAGTCTATCCATCTGGTGTGTGTTCTTCCTTCCTTCCTTCCTTCCTTCCTTCCTTCCTTCCTTCCTTCCTTCCTTCCAAATTTTGCCAGAATTATTGACTTTTCCAGTGAGCCGTGTCTTCTCATGATGTGACCGAAGTACAACAGCCTCCATTTAGTCATCTTGGGTTCTAGTGAGAGTTCTGATGTGATCTGCTCTAGGACCCAAAATCCCTATGCTGAATACCACCATAGTGGTGGTGAATCCACATAGCTGTCACCTCATTGCACAATGCACAAAGTCAGTATGCAGTCCATAAGATGCATTGCCACCCTACTCAATGTGCATTATTGTACATTTCCAACCATTCTGCTTGCAGAACTTTGCTCAGCTGCATACATCCATTCCATATTAATCAAAAAGGCACTCCCTAGGCACTGTACAATGTACACTTGCATATGTCAACAAGAGGATTCTAGCCTGTGAGTCTATCCACATTACACCATCATAGAAGTTTGAGATCCTTTTAACTGTCATGCCTCCATCCTATGGAATCCTGGGATTTGTAGTTTAGTGAGAAATATAGACTTCTCTACTAAAGAGTTCTATTTTTCTTCCTGGAACTACAGCACTAGAGCTTTCCAGGTGAGAGTTACCAAGTACCCCTCAAATCCTAGGTTTCTCTATGGTGGAAGGTTGGCAGTTAAAGTGGCATTGAACCACTATAACAGTGCCGTGGGTAGTGAGACTCAATGAAATATTTTGGGTAAGGAAAAAGTGCTGCTGAAACTCTTTTTGTGGGAAGGGTCCTGGGTTTTTCATTGCCCCCCCCCCCATTTTTTTTCATACCATTCAGACTCATGAGCTCCACCTTTTTGTTGCAAGGAAAGCCAAAGACCCAATCTCTCCTTGCAGACATGTGCGTTCCTTCCAGCTTGCAACCTCAAACCATGTCAGGAGTGACGAGAGTTCTATCTGTCAAATTAATTTTTCAGAAAGGAACAGTTCCTGCCAGAACAGCTGCATAATTCACATCTTCCAACTGCCTGCATTTCATGGACTACTTTGAGTGGGTTTTTTAAATATATATATTTTAGGTGTACCAATTGCTCTTCTCTTCCTTTAATGTTCTGTTTGTCTTTTTTGTTGTAAGGTTTCATTTCAATGTCTTAGTCTATTTGATCTGTCCTCTAATGTTTCATTACCATTTCTTCTACCGTTTCTCAGAGTTCTTTCACATGGTTCACCGATTTATGCAATTTAAAAAAAAATTAATAAATTGTTTTATGTGTTTTTTCCCCCCTCAGAATCCTTTCACATGGTTCAACTACATGGTATTATTTTAGGAAAAAATATTGTATTGTTTTCCATGTGGGTCGTGATTGGCTGATAGAGTGAGAGGAGGGAGGGGCCCTTGTGAGGCTTGGGGTGTAGATGCAGATTGAGTGGCAGAAGTGGATTGTGAGGTGGAGAGGGAATTTGCATGTGGGTGGTGATTGGCTGACAGCATGAGAGGAGGGTGGGGATTAGTTGGATATGTTTCCTAAGTGGCCAATCAGCACACTGGGAAAGGAAACATACCCAAGAGTTTTAGATATACAGATAGGCAAGCATCCTGTATTGCAGCTACAAATTTGTAACCTAGAGTTACAAATCCATTACTACTCCACATTCATGACTGTGGTGCTATTGCCATGACTGCAAATCCCCCCCCCCATTCTGTCTTAACATGACAAACTACAAATCCCAGGATTCCATAGCATTGAGTGATGGTAGTTAAAGTGGTGTCAGACACCACTGTAGTTACACATTTGTAACAACATTTGTATTGTAGGATCTAGACAACATTTTAAAAAATTCTCATATACATATATATATATATATATATATTCATCAAATTCAGCCCAGTATTCTAAATGAAATGTGAACTCTCAGGAACCTAATGGAACAAGTTTGGTTAAATGAGTCTAGGGTGTCCCTTCACACTCTACAACTGTAGCAGTATGATAGCTTCACTTTAGCTGCCATGGTCCCAACCTATGAAACGCAGTTCAGGAAGGAGTGTTTAAGTGAAGGTGAATAAACTGAGGCTGTTGTACTTTGGACATGTCATAAGATGTCATGTCTCATAAGACCTGTTTGACAGTGGAAAACGCTGCTGCCTTTCCTGGTGGAGTCTCCTTCTTTGGAGGTTTTTAAACAGAAGCTGGATGGTCATCTGTCGGGAGTGCTTTGATTGTTTATTCCTGCAAGACAGGAGGTTGGACTGGATGGCCCTTGTGGTCTCTTCAAACTCTATGATTCTCTGATTCATTGGAAAAGATGATAATGCTCAGTAAAGTGGAAAGCAGTAGGAAAACAGGAAGGCTACACTACACAAAGACTGATTCAGTCAAGGAAGTCATAGCTGACTTGAGTTTGTAAGACCTGGGTAGGGTCACAGGAGACCAGGGTACTTGCATAAGCTGAAGCCAAATGCAACAATGATAACAACAACAACAAATTTACAACTACAAGCCAGGGAGCTCTAGTGCCTCACCAAACTACAAGCCCCAGGAAGCAACCATGCTAGTTAAAGTGGAATCATTGCACTGTAACTGTGCTATGGAAGGTTCCAATAGCCAAGATCCTCAAGAAGCTGCTACCCAACAACACCAGCTTTATAAGGTTCAGCAAGACAACAAAACTGGAAATGCAACTTTTTTTTTTGCAGCTGCCAGACCTTTAAAAACACACAAAGGGACAACACACACAGACACACACACATCCAGTTTATGGCCCGTTGATTCAGTTTGCAAAGCCTCTTAATGAGGTTGACATTAAGTCTAGGACAAGCGGGACTAATTAAAGCCCCCACTAGCTGGCCTGGCAGCACCTGTGACCTGGTCTATCATTACCTAGTGCCTTCCTTAGTCAGCCAAGCAGCCAATCCAAAGGCTTCGAGGTCACCTGACTGGCCCAGCGGAGGGTTTTATTAGCCAGCCAGCCGAGTAAATCAGGGTTCTGTTATTGCCAGCAATTCTGCTGGCCCATGGGTACCCGAACGCATCTGCTGAGGCTAAATATGCTGCCCTGGAAGAAAATGGGGCTAGAAAAGAATGGAATATTAATGAGGCGGAGCGACGGGGTCCATGCAGATGGAAAGGACTGACGCAAGCCACCGCCAAGCCAATGGAAACAGTCAAAACGTACTGGAATACAGGTGGCCCTGGAAAACACAGGGGCTGTTCCAAAAAAAGGGGATTGGTGATATCTATTTGGGTCTTGATGGCTATGAAGAAGGACGATGATTACAATCTGCTCTGGCTTTATCTGGCTTTTTTAAAGGAACTCTCCAAGGCAGGGCTGGGAAGCTTCATGGGCCCACGGGTCAATTTTGTACCACTTGGCCCCTCTGGGTGCTACACTGTGTGGAGGCAATTCTTTGCTGATTTTGTTCTCAAAGGAAGCAACCAGCAAGTGGAGCAATTTCCTTCCAATGCAAGAAAGTCTTAGAACACCGTGCCATTTCGAACACTGTTCGTAGTTCAGGATTTATTCTGTAAAAAATTCATACGCAGTATTTTTGCTCCGAAAACAACATTTCCTCTCACAAGAAGCATCATTTTCTGCAAATAAAACATTTCTGGGCAGAAGTATTGCTTTCTGCCCCAAAAATGCTGTTTTCTGCACACAAGTACCACATTTGGATTCTCCACAGGATAAGTCCCAAACTGCAAAGATTCTCAGCAGTCTACCATTCTTCTCATCAGGGTTTCACAACACTTCAGAAACACATTTTTGACTGTTTTCTCACTATTTTCAAATATAGATCAACCCCTATATCCATGGATTTGGTGCCCATGGTTTCACTTTGGCCAAATCCACACTACACAAATAATCCAGTTGAAACTGGGTTATTTGCCATGGCTGCTTCCTATGGGATCCTGGGATTTTGTAGTTTGGTGAGGCACTAGCAGTCTTTTGCAGATAAGGCTAAAAACCTTGTAAAACTACAAATCCCAGGATTCCATAGGAAGCAGGCATGGCAAATAATGCAGTTTCAACTTGATTATTTGTGTAGCGCAGACTTTATCCACATCTGAAAAAATACATTCTCTCTAGGCATTTCTAGGTCCTCCAATGCAATTCTATGGTCAACTTCCAGTGTTCGTCTCATTGAAAATAATAGGGTTCCCTATTATCACAATTTCAGGTATCCACAGTGTGTGTGTGTGTGTCTTGCAACATATTCCCCAGGGATATGGGGGTTGACCTGTATTCTTTTCATCCTGACCACACAAACTGCCCATAATGTCCTCCCCAACTGAACAAAATGTAATAACATGAGAAGTAGCCAAAGGACCATTTCTAGTTTTCAAAAATGGATATCCCCCCACCCTAGTGAAAAACTTCAGGATCCCTGCAATCAAGCTTGTTTTCTGTAATTCCAGAGACAAGGACATGGAGCGATGGATTTAAACTACAGGAAAAGAGATTCTCCCTAAACATTGGGATGATCTTCCTGATGGTAAGAACTGTTTGGCAGTGGAATCCGCTGCTGCCTGGGAGTGTGGTGGAGTCTCCTTCTTTGGAGATGAATGCCCAAAGTTGACCATAGAATCACTTTGGAGGACCTAGAAATGCTTAGAGAGAACATATATTTTCAGATGTGAATAAGTGAAGCTCTGGATACTGAATCCGTGGATACAGGGATTGACCTGTGTGTGTGTTTGCGCATATGTGTGTGTGTATAGTGTTAATTCAGCTTTTGCACACATTCCAAAGTGATATACAGTATAGTGTGTTATTTATGCATTTGCAAGCTAAATAAAGCTTGAGTTCCATTTTTCAACTGATTCCACTTTTGGACAGGGCTCCAGTCCCTAACATGTCAGAAAATCAAGGGCTTCTTGTAAACAGGTTGGCTTTCTTTAACTCTTATATTTATACTTTTAGTAAAGTTCTTGTATACCATTAGTGGGAGAAAGTCAGGATATTGATGACAACTATGATGATGAGATGATGATGATGATATGGTTCCAGCAATATTGGTGGCACACAAACATTTGCAATAAAATAAATTAAATAAAGCAGCTGGAGTTTCAACTCTCCACTTGGAAAAGTTACTTTTTTTAGATTACAACTCCAACGGCCTCTGCTGACTGTAGTCTTGTAGGAGTTGTTGCTGACAGCAACTTTCAAAGACGTGGTGTGTGAGCCAGAATTCAGAGGAATATAATGGCATTAGGTTATAAGAACATAAGAAGATTTTTGGTGGATCAGCTGAAAGGTTAATCTTCTAGTCAAGCAAGATACCTCTGGGAAGCTCATAGAAAGAGGGCATCAAGGCAACACATCTTCTTTGCTGCTGGTCCCTAGAACCTGATATTCAGAGGTATACTGCTACTGGGCAAGGAGTCTCCACCAAGTGATTGCAGCTCATGTCCCATGCTGGTAATCATGGATTTGTTTGACCAGTTGGGTTACAAGGCCACCATCACCCCACCTGGACTGACCATCTGGACAAACCTGAAGTCAATTTCACAAGCAAGGAGAGCAAACATGTGTTGATGGAAGGGAAATACAGGAAAATCCCTTATGAAATCTGATATTGTCCCTGTGATACGGGTGCAATAGAATCTACAGCCCACATACTTTTGTACTATCAGTTTTACAGGGATAGTTGTCACCTGTTGATTACCCCTTTACTATTTAAATTCCCATGACAATCTGATGAGTTTTATTTATGTTATTTGCTGGATAATCAGAATAAAACTATTTCTTTAAAAGTAGAAAAAAATCTGTTATATTATATGTAAGCTTTGCCCAGAAGTGGTCACTAGTAGTCACTGATAGATTAATTTTGTCATTTGTTTGATTGATTGTATTATTATTGGTCAATGACTGAAACAAAATCTCTTTCTGTCAAACATGGGTTGAGGGTTCAAGGAATAAAGGCATGGAGATTTCAGAGGAAGGGAGATTTTGGAGAGTCACTCAGAGAGAGGGGGGAGCAATTGAAAGTTCAGCCTTCCCCAACCTGGTGCTGTCCATAGGGCTTAGACTACATATCCCATCACCTAGGAGTCTGCTAGGGGATGCTAGGGGTTGGGCAGATGCCTCCCCCAAGTAACTTTTTCAGCCTCTGAGCACCTGGTACTTAAAGGAGTAGAGAGGGGAAACCCACCCGCCAGTGGCTTAACAATATTACCCCTCCTCTTCTCATCACATGCAGCTTTCTGACTGCCCTTCCTTCTGCAATTTAAATCCTGCACACATGCAGCACACAGGTTGGTGTAATCCCATTAAGAGGGCCAGCAGGGTGGGGTGCACTGGGGTGCGTGTGCGAGAGAGAACCAGCCCGGCAAGCTCCAACCAGTACCGTAAGCAGATGAATTGCGATTGGCCTGTCTGCTTATTAAGGTCATATGACAGAGTAACTAGCAAAGCCTCTCTTCCACCACCCCCTATTTTTTTCAAAGAGGAATTAAATTACTTCTTGAAAGACAAGCCAGGGAGAGTGTATCCCACAGGCCTCCTTGGCTTCAAAGAAGAAACAGAACTGCCCTCTTTGGCGGATGGAGGAACTCTAGGAAAGGAAGACTTCTTTACACCATGCAAGGAGCTACATAGAGGTGGCTCCTGATTTCTTCCACAAGCAGGCTTTGAGGGGGGGCTGCTTGTCCTAATTCCCTCTGCTCTTCCGCTGCTCACCCCAGGACCAACCAACATCCTCATGGTGGGTGACTGAGGCAGTGATGGAGGCAGATATTAGCATATCTTTTGCACTGTGTGCAAGGGACAAATACTTGTGGTGGCCGGTGGGTTCCACATCAGTAGGGTGGTGAAGCTCTTCTTAGTTTTATTCTGACTTTAAAAGGAACTCTCTAACCTTCTGGGTTTGTCTAAATGGTCAAAATAAACCTAATGGAATTTGCTGGAAATATGATCTGTCTTAATGGGAACCCACATCAATGCACCGTATTTTGAAGGGGGACAGCAAAAATCTCCAAAAACTACACTGGGAAAGCCTTGGTGGCTTTTCCTAGAGTTTTTTAAAAAACAGTGAGGCAATGTGCATTCCTGCTGGTTGGGACATGAAATTGATTTGAATCACTTTCCCATATGAAAGGGAGCATGAACCTGATTGGCTGGATGAGCACAGGCGGGGCTTGCTAACAGGTCAAGCGTCCACTGCCTCTGTGTTGGAGTTTCACCTTAGCGAGCAATTGCTAAGGCAAGAAAATGGAGATTATTTCTCTCTCTCTCTCTTTTTGTAAAGGTGAAATATTGCTTGTGCACACCATGGAAATAGGGTTCTCCCCCCCCAAAAAAAGTTCAGCAGCGGAAGGCTTAAAAATGCGAGTAATTCACTTGCAGCCGCTATCTTGGCTAGAAGGCATACAAAGTTTATGGGGGCTGTAAGACCATTAAGTCAAGTCGCAGCTGCTGCAACTTGCTATTACTGTGGAGCAATCCGTTCTTTTTCTGGGATCGTACAGATGAGACCTCTGAAACCCCTTGGGGGAGAGAGTTCAATAACTTGGCAAGCTTTCATTAAAATCAGGCTAAAACCCAATGGATGAGTCACAGGATCCCACTGAGCTAAAGGTCTCCTTAAAGAGCTGTCCAGGGTGCTGAGCCCATGGGGGGATAGTTCCAGCCACAAGATAGTTCCTTTAAAGCTCCTAATAAAACCTGGAGTGAAATCCCTGCTCCACTAACATAGAAAGCATCAGCTACTACTGGCACCAGGGGAACTGAACTAAAACACCTTTACAAGAGCTAGCCAAAGTGCTGAACTCAGTTTGGGGACACATTTCAGCACCTTGGACAGATCCTTTAAAAACTAGGCTAAAACCTGGAATGGCTTTGCTGCCCTGCTGACATGGAAGGCATCAGCGACCCCTGGAGGAAGGGGGACTGAGCTAAAGCAAAGCATTACTTGTTTAGCAACTGACTATAAGGCAGAGGGGAGCTTGGATGTTGCAGAGAGAGAGGGAGAATGTTTTCAACCAAAATAGCAAAAGGTTTGGAAGTCATTATGAGGAGCAGCTTAGGGAGCTGGGTATGTTTAGCCTGGAGAAGAAAGGGTGAAGAGGGGACATGAGAGCCATGTTTAAATATTTGAAAGGATGTCATACTGAGGATGGAGCAAGCATATTTTCTGTTGCTTCAGAGACTAGGACACCAAGCAGTGGGTTCAAACTACAGGAAAAGAGATTCCACCTCAACATTAGGAAGAACTTTCTGACAGCAAGAGCCATTTGACAGTGGAATCTGCTGCTGCTGCCGGGAGTGTGGTGGAGTCTCCTTCTTTGGAGGTTTTTAAACAGAGGCTGGATGGACATCTGTCAGGAATGCTTTGATTGTCTGTTCCTGCATGGCAGGGGATTGGACTAGATGGCCCTTGTGGTCTCTTCCAACTCTATGATTCTACGATTCTAACCATATTCGCTTCACACCCTCCTCATGTTTCACAGAGTATTTGCAGGAATGTCTTTTTTTCAAAGAGCACCATAAGAAGAGTGGACAACACAAGCAAGTGAAGGAGTGCCAATCCGCCCCCCTGAAAGGCAGCATGTTAAAACTGGTGCCACAAACCACCTCTTGTGGATGGATGCCATCCTGCTAGGATACACATTAAAATGACTCATGCCTCATTTTATATGCAGCACAGATGACTATCCTCCAGCCCTTTGTGCCCCATCCAAAGCCTCCTGTCCTCAGCAGCTGCCAAGACCTGGAAGCGTCCATGGCTGCTGCTTGTCTGTGGTGAGGGGAAGAAGAGGGGAGGGAGTCCAGATCATGAAAATGCAGTTGCTCTGGGCTCCAGGGGGAAGGAAGAGGAGGGCACACTCCATCTGCAAACACACTTGTGCTTCTTCTGCCTCTGAGCCAAGACAAGCTGCTTCTTTCTCACCTGAGTTGCCTCCTCCCCTCCCCTCCCCATCGATATTCAACAGAAGCAGGGCTCCTTCCTGGGTCTTGACAGCTGCTGGGTTTGCAGGGTTTCAGGGAGGGCATGGAACTGTGTAGATGCAGGATCTTGACATACGGTTCCAACTTGCCCACCCCCGGCCCAACCTCTTTACCTGTATGGGAGCGCAGGTGCCTCTTGAGGGCGGTGTGGCTGGGGAAAGTGCGGTTGCACTCACTGCAAATGTAGCTGCGCACTCCGGCATGCACCTCCATGTGCTGCTGCAAGGCCGTCTGCGTCTGGAACCGTTTCCCACAGAGAAGGCAGAAGACCGCCATGTCAGAGCCTGGAGAGTGGGTTCGGAAGAGGAAGAAGGACTCATCAGCCATTAGATCTTTTTAAACTCCGCCACCCACCCAAGTGGGTTCTTCCATTCCCCTGCTCACTCCAGAACAAGGCACAGTTCCAGGTGAGGTGCCCAGGTGGAACCAGGAGTGGAAGGTCAGCTTGGTGGGGATTTCAGTGTAAATGGCACCATACACGGCTAACCCTCGTGCCTTGAAAATTAGAAATATACTGACAATGGCCAATGAATGAAGGTGTGTGTGTATGCCACATAAAGAACACTTTCCACATCTGGATTTATTAAGAGTCACAAACAGAATCCATGTTAAAGAAATGTAGATAAAAAACTCTTCAATTCTGCAAAAATTATTCTGCCATTTTTAACCACACTGTATCATTTTGTTTGGCTTTGCCAGTCATCGAGAGAGGTCTAGAGTTAAGCAGAACTCAGAAGCCTTCCTCTGTAACTACCTGAAATCTTATTCCAGTACTTTCCAGTCTTTCTGAGATGGACACATCTGTGTGGCCAAGGAGACTAAGGAACTTTAAAAATGTATATAACATGAAACAAAAAAACTGGGAGGGAGGACTGGAGAGGGAAAAAACCCTTAAAAAACTGAATGCAGTGCATTGTTAGCCATTCCCTTCACCTCCTAAAATCCTGACATCTCTGCTTCATTCCTTCTAGGTACTGATCTCAGCAGGCCTAGGAGAAAAGGAATTAAGCAAAAGCAAATCTGGGCTTAATTGGTACATTTTATTCAGATTGCTGCATTTGTATCTCTTTTCTCTCCTTTAAGTGCCTATTGGCAAGATGGACACATCGGAAGAGGAACACCGTCTTTCAAGAGATAGGTACTAATGCAGAGACTTTTAAGACAGAGAGTAATATCAAAAGCAGTTATACAAAAAGGCCATATTAGCCAAACATCTCCCTCACTAATGAAATCCGACCATAGTAGTTAGGAAGGAAATTAAAATAAAATAAAATAAAATAAGAGGCAAATTAAAAAAACACGCATACTAGATAGAGAGTTTAAAAGAAAGGAAGGAAGAAACATTACAATGTGCAGACGGTGGCATTTAACCTTCATCAGCTGAAATTGGGAAGAAAATGCTCCTTCCTCCCCTCCCTTAATGTGCTAGCAGAATATCTTATCTACATGCAAGAGGCAATTTTGAAGACGTAAAATTAAAAATATTAATGATCACTTTAAAAATGCCTCACTGCAGGAGAATTAAGGGGAAAAGTCATTGGCTCCAGTTTTTCTCTTGATGACTAGTTAATGACAGTAAGACCTTTATGATGTATCAGCAATGTGGAAATACAGGGGTATTCAAAGACACCCCTGCAGGGAGTGAAACACAAGCTAGCAAGATGGGCTGGTTGTGGTGTCTCCCAAAGAAAGACCCAACCTACCATTTCTCCAACCCCAAACTTCTTCTCTTTAAATATCCAAGCCACTTTCTTAGCTAATGACTGGGCTACCCTTTCGGGACCGGACAGAGCTGAGGGATGCGGGCAAAGCTTCTACAATGCACTTGTGCAGTGTAAATGTATATTCATGTAAACAACACAGTGGTTGTGCTACACTACCCTTCTGCTGAATAGCAGCATTGCACAACTGATTGTGCATCTGTCAGTGTGCCTCCTTATAGTGAGTCCCCTCATGCAACAAGGTATGCACAACAGCTGTTCTTCACTGTTGCATCTGTATCTCTGTGGGTTAATCCCAATTATAGCAGACCCACTGAATCAACGGTGAGTCAACAGGTAGGTGAATCTCATTAACTAAATGGTTCTACTCTAGTCAGGACTAACAAGAGGATTCAGGCCTATGTGAAATTCTGGAATACCACTTACACAACCATGACACAACCAGAGCACAATGGCCAAAAAATAAATAAATAAAATACAACCACATGTGCAAGAGAACTTAGATCGTTGTCTGATGTGAAGAAGATTTCAGCTACATAAAAAACATTTCACATTTAGAAATTGTTAGTTTCAAACCTTGGCATCTCTAGGTAGGGCTGGGTAAAGTCTCTTGCCTGAGGATCTATACCAGGGGTGGGCAACTGTATGAGCAGCCAACTTTTGCTCCGCATTGATGTCGAAAACAAAGTTAAGGCAAAACTGGAAACGATTTTGCTCTGCCTGCATGGAGAATCTCTCAGAATCCCTCCACCAGTGTGGGTTTTCACATCTAAAAGACCCACTTTCCCAACTTTTGTGGCCCTTGCCTTGTCCCTGGGATCCAGAAGAAATTCAGAAATATGGGCTCATAGCTATGGGACTAACGGAATAATTTCTTGAGTTTGTACAATGAGAAACTCTGCTTCTCAAGACAGACACCTCCCTTGTCTAAGCAGGAGACAAACACAGACTCATCTGGAAAAGTTTCCCTAACTGGGCAGGAGAGTCGATTTGAATGCCCAATTGTGTCCCAGTTTGTAACCTGAAACACACCTTTGTGAGATTTAGACAGGAAAGCATAGTTCATGCTCGCTGCCAGCTGAACGTGACCTCTGACACTGTCTATATACCAATGGTGCAAGGAGCCGTTTAGGTGTGTGTACTCAAGACAGGAGGTGGGCTATGGGAGAAATTTATGGCTTTGGTCTCCTGTACTGCTTCAAAACTAATGGAAAACATCAGCTATAGGGCTTGTGAACAGGGGTGTAATTAAGGGGGAGAGGAGAAAAATGAGGGCAATGCCCCCCAGTAAGAATTCTCCCCCCCAATGAAATTTTCCTTCCATGCGCAACTTTCTAGCACTGCAGAGAGTAAGACACCGAAAACTGCTCACACCTAGCATGCTTCCGTTTGCTGTGTTTGATTTCCCATGGTCCCTTTTACCTTCCCCTTTGCTTTGGATGCCTAAGGGTGCATCGACATTGTAGATATAATGCAGTTTGACTTCAATTTAAGTGCTGTAGCTTCATCCTATGGAATCCTGGGAGTTGTAGTTTTACAAGGTCTTTAGCCTTCTCCGCCAAGGAGCACTGGTGCCTCGAAAAACTACAAATCCAAGGATTCTGTAGGATGGAGCCATGTCTGTTAAAGTGGTGTCAAACTGCATTATCTCTACAGTGTAGATGCACCCTAAATCTCTAAATGCTGAGCTGAAATGTTCAGTTTCTGCAATTCTAGAAACTAGGGAGTGATAGAAATTTTTATTGGGGGGGCAGACTTCTTTTTGGAGGAGGCAATGCCTTTATTTTGTTGTCCCCCCCATTCCATAGCTACACCCCTGAGAAAATCCTCAGCACAAAGCTTTCAATGGCCTACATCAACAGAGGCGGTAAATCTCTCCCCCCCAGCGCCCCAAACCCACTCCGTTCCAATATTTACATGTCGTCAATAACAAATACCCAGTGACCTTTGCGCTATTAAACAATTTGCTTTTGTTTATGCATACTTGATTGCTCTGAAACGTTATGAGTCAGTGCAAATTGCATTACCCAGGGAAGATTAAAGCGAGCAGCACGCCGGTCTTTTTTTAGAGGCCCCTTAGAACATGGGGGAAAAGTCGGGGAAAGGGGGGCAAAACAATAAAATGATTGAGAAAATTATATTAGCAATTCATTAGCAATGCCACACTACTCCAAGGTAATCGCTGGATCTGTCATGCTTTTAAAGAGGGAGGGGGTACAAAAAGAAACAAAACCATGAGCCAATTTCCACTTCATTTGCCTGCCAGAACTGACAGTCTCCTGCAAGAGGTTTGCAAGGTATGGGGAGCGCTGGCAATTGCTTCCACTACTAAGGCCAAATTTGGCTGGATTCTCGACATGGGCTGCTGCAGCCCGGAGGCATCCAAATGGCAATGTGGTAACCCTGTTGTTGCTTTTGATGCCTGGTTGCCTGAAAAACCAAGGCATGAAGTTGCCACACACTTTTGAAGCAGATTCAATGAAAAATCAAGGGAAACAACGGACAGAACACCAAAGAAATTCAAGGGAGGGGAGCAAGATCTGAGAGCTAATGAGGTGTAGAGGTTTGAGTGCTGGACTTCGACTCTGGAGACCAGAGTTCAAATTCCCTGCTTGGCCAAGGAAACCCACTGGGTAACCTTGGGCAAGTCACATTCTCTCAGCCTCAGAGGACAGCAAAGGCAAACCCATCTGAACAAATCTTGCCAAGGAAATCCCATGACAGAGTCGTCATAAACTGGGCAACGACAAAATCTATAACAACATAGCAAGATCTCACCTGTATCCTCTCTTTATCCTGACTCAAGGATGCTTACAGCAAGGCAGAAACAAAAGAGAGCTAAAACCCTGGTGACAGAAAAGTTTAAACTTCAGTGGGTCCAACATGCTGCAGACTTGAGTGCTGACTGGGGTTAGTGACTGGGAACATATAACTACTTTTTTGAAGCAACTTCCCTGGCGACTGGTTCATTTCCTGGCACAATTCAAAGTGCTGCTTATATCCTATATGAAGCCTATACAACTTGGGTCTAGACTATCTGAAAGACTGTCTCTCCCTCCATGCGCTTGCCTGAACCTTAAGATCCTTTGAGCAGGACTTTCTTTTTGTCCCAACACTGTCACAGGTTTGTCTAAAATATTCAGGGATAGCCGTGCTGGCCATGCAGCAAAATACAACAAAATCCAACATCCACAAGCAGTGGTACCTTTTTTGAGCCAACTCCAAAGCACAAAATACATCATGCAAGCTTTTGAAGATTTACTGGCTTCTTCCTCAGGCAAAGATGTTTAAAATAATGCAGGAGAAAAAGGGTGACTATGAGAGGCTCAGGCTTACATTCTGTCTGAGATGTTGTCACTTAAGATGGTATTGAGGGATTTCAATGTTGAGAGTGTGTTGGTGTGGCTATGTGCCCTCAGGTTGACTCCACCTGATGGCAACCCTATCATGGGTTTTTCTTGGTCAGATTTATTAAAAGGAGAGGTGCTGTTGATATCTAAGGGTGAGAGAGTGTGACTTGTCCAAGGTTGCCCAGGGGATTTCCACGGCCAAGTGGGAATTCAAATCCCAGTCTCCCGGAGTCTCAGTCCAACACTCAGGCCACTAAACCAGGTTGTCTCTCAATGGTTTGTCCCTGTTGTTCTATGCTTACACGTTAACCCACTAACAAGGTAGTACTACACAACCACCATGTAGCTCTGTGGCCGAGATCCTACATTGCTTTAGCCCAGCGTAAATATCTGCTGATGGAGTTGCATCACACAACCCCTCTATTGAACACCAACATAGGTAACATATGTGGATCAATGGTCAATAAACATGGCTGACAACCCACTGTAAAACAGCAATGCAAAATGTGCAAAGGCAATGCATAGAGGTAGCACACATTCACATGCTATGCTGTGTACTTTAATGAGCCACCACAGGCACGGCAATGTGAAACTCTGCTTGCACCCTCATCAGCTGGACATGGTCAGCATGCTTTGTCCAGAAAAATCACTTTGCCTTCATTAAGCTACTTACGCCTCCATATGCCATGAACAGGATGAGTGTAAAGTTGTGCACCATTTTCTCAGTGTAGGATTTCAGCCTTACATTTTGCAAGCAGGGATACAAAACCAGGGAAGCACAGGAGGGAGATAGGAGAGCAAACCAGGGAAACACAGGAGGAATCCCCACTGAGCAAGACTCTGACCCATGAGCCAGTAACTTCAGGAAACTGCTGGACTGGCAGGGAGGCATTCCCGGAGCTCTCTGTGACAGGTGTCCACAAGTGGACCTTGGCAATCCCCACAGGACCTCGGGCCAGGCTACATCAAGGACTCTCAGGCTCTAAGTAGCAGCAGCAGCTGGAGTTCATGTCAGTGGGGTGGTGGATCCAGCCCAGATTCCCACTAGCTTTCAAGGTGCTGAAGATATTTAGGAGCAGAGTTCAGCCACTGAAGAGCTTCTTGAAAACCTGGCTTAAGACCTGGAGTGGGTCTTCACTTCCCCACTGACATGAACATCACTAGTCACCGCTGGCTCTGGTGGAGTTTAAAATGGCAGCCTCTGCTATCAGATTGAGACTGTAATGAGAAGTTGCCAAAGACCTGAGAGGTCCCTGAAATCTGGAGGGCTGAATCTCTGTCCCAAATACAGGAAAGATCAACCTTATGCCATGAGCAGCAGCAAGCCCTAACTGATCCAACCAGTGTCCGTGAAGAAGAGCTCTCATTAATGCGAACAGCTTTCTTGTGTCTCAGCTACCATCGATGCATGCAGTAAAAAAACAACAAAAAAGCCCCTCTTTTTTCATTCAAGTACGCGCCTGCCTCCTCTCCTGATACAAAACCCTGCAGCACGCCAGCTCCGTGGGAGACAGGTTTCTGTCTGCATCTTAAGAGGATGCAAAAGAAGTTGAGTTGACAGCACAACATACAGTGGAGCGCCTTCTTCTGACACCCACTTTATCTTACCAATTTGTAGCTGGTGCTTTTTAAACTCTCCATCCTTCCCTCTTTAGAAACGCCCCTTCCAATGTGTAAGTACATTTCTGGACTTCACACCAATGATTTCAAGACCCCAACCCCAACCCCTTGGTGTTATGCATAGAGGAATAGAGGCATGTACAGACTTCACAGCCAATGCAGAACAGATGCCTTCTGTACTTTAGCAATTGAAAAATAATGTCTCTTAGGAAGTAGCTTATAGCCAGAAAAATGATGGCCAGGCGTGTTGCAATTAATCAAATGACAACAAAATTTCTATCTATGAGCAAGTCATGCAAAACTCAAAATGCTTGGAGGCTCCACAGTTACAAAAACACAGCAAACATGTTGGGTGGTGGGAAGTTTGAAGAGTGGTTTTTGTTTTTTGTTTTGCACTTGGAATGAACCAGATTAAATATTTACTTTGAAAAAAATAATAATTATGGAACAAAGAGTTACGACCAAAGTTTGTGGTAAGGAGGAAAATCTGGCTACTTTGCTGTCAGCTACACTTACTTCTTTTGCTCAATTTATATCCCACTACATGCTTTTTTAAAAAGAAAGAAAGAAAAGAAAAGCCCCAGGGTAGCTTTGTATGGAGCAGACACAAATGCATTTGGTTATAGAGCGTCTCCACCTACAGTAAACAAATTTGTCAGCTTGCTTGCTCATTAAGCTATGTGCTCACTCTCTTTCTCTCTCAATCCCCCCTTCTCTCCCCTCCCTGCCTCTGCCCGCCCTGTCCAGGGTGGGATTTATTGATACTTGTATAATGAAAAGAACATGAATAGGTTTACTAATTTTGTCAATCAATTTGAAAGAGAGGAAAGGAAAACAAAGTTTCTGTGGACAGACTTTTGACAGCAAACTAAATACTAAACAGGCAGCAGGACAAGATCTCAAAACACACACACACATATGATACACACACACACATACACAAAGTCCGTGTTCTCTTTCCCCCTCCCAGAAACCATTGCCTAAATCTAATCATCAGCAAGGTGGGATCATTCTAAGCACATGCAAAATGAGAGGTGGCTACTCATTTTGAGAGAGACGAACAAGAAAAACCAAACCCAAACCAAACCAAACCATACTTCTCGCTATTGGTGAACTCTACTGAAACGGCAGGGCAGGATAATACTTGAGGAAGAATTAATGAGGCGAAGAATTAAAAACACACATTTAAAGATGCAAACTCTGCTCACAGGGTAGAATCTCCTCTTATCTCATACCCCGTTTTGGTGGAAACAAAAAGCACCCCCTCAACCCCACCAGCACACCACACCACACACAGCCAATGGCAGACGCTCTACCCTGTCCCAAAATCCACCCCCTTAGCTTATAACAAAAGTGGCTGTGCCCACAAAGGAGTAAATCCCATGAGGTATGCAGCCCTCTGGTCTGTAACTTTCAAAATGACAGCAGGATCAGGGCAAAGGTCAGGGGGTCTGAGGCCCCTACGCACCTCAGCCAGCTGGGGAGTGGAGGCCCAGAGCCGGCAGGATGCCCGGCCACAGAAGTCCCCCGTAAGTAGCCCCGCTGAGGCCGAGAATAAAGGTCGCCAGCAGGAGGGGAAAAGGGGACAATGCTGCCAGGCCAGCGCGCAGGCCCGGAACAAATCCACGCTGGCACCGCGGGGCCCTCATTTGTGAAACTAATTGGCCCCCAATTGAAAAGGCAGGGGTGCAAGGGGGGAGAGAGAAACACGCAAACCAGACCTATTTCAATAGCCCAAAGTGTCAGAAGAACAGGAAAGGTAACCAGAAATGAACCACTAAAACAACTCATTAGTATGATGATGATGATTTTTAATGTTAAGGAGATGGAGGCAATGGAAAGTGTCATCTCCAGGTGCTTCATGGCCTCTGTTTCCACTCTGCTTCATGGCCTCTGTCCACCGTAAGATGGAATGGGGCTCCTCATCTAGCACCGTCCATTGGCCTGTTGCCCATTCTTGAGGGGGGAGACACAGAGGATTCTGGGCTGTGGTGACCCAAGTTGCATCATAGAACCATAGAGTCGGGAGAGACCACACGGGCCATCTAGTCCAACCCCCTGCTCTGCAAGAATACCCAATCAAAGCATTCCTGACAGATGGCCATCCAGCTTCTATTTAAAAACCTACACATAAGGAGATTCCACCACACTACGAGGCAGTGTATTCCACTGCCGAACAGCTCTTACTGTCAGGAAGCTCTTCCTAATGTTTAGGTGGTATTTCTTCCTGTAGTCTTAAGTAGCAGAAAACAAGCTTGCTCCATTCTCAATATGACATCCCTTCAAAAATTTAAACCTGGCTATCATGTCCCTTCTTCACTTTCTCTTCTCCAGGCTAAACATACCCAGCTCCCTAAGACACTCCTCATAGGGCATGGCTTCCAGACCTCCCACCATTTTGGTTGCCAGCCTCTGGACACGTTCTAGTCATCTGATTCCTATGAACCTTCTGGATCATGATGATCTAACATGTGTGACTTGAGTCTCTTTCGCACTACTCAGTTACAGCACTTGGATACCACTTGAACTGCCGTGGCTGCATTCTAGGGAGTCCTGGGATTTGTAGTTGGTCAGGCACCAGAGCTCTCTGGCAGAGGATTCTAAATACCTTATGAAACTGCAAAACCAGGATTTCATGTGGTGCAGACATTTAGGCTGTGGTTCAGCCAAAACAAGTCAAGAGAAGCCAATCTGGATAGCTTTCTCTTCAGCTGGAAGGAGTAAACACTCAGAAAATGCAATCCTGGTTCAAGTTGGTATAAAGTCGTCTTCAAGCAGCTGCGGCTATTGAGAGAACCAGCACTGGTTCCAGAAGGACTTGGCTTAAGCCACCAGAGCAGTCCTCAAAAGCTAAGTGATATCCATCCAACAACTGTGGAAAACAGAAGTGGCTCACCTGTGGCTCACAACAGAGCACAATTCTGCTGG
Source organism: Gambelia wislizenii (assembly GCA_030847615.1). Lineage (NCBI taxonomy): Eukaryota > Metazoa > Chordata > Lepidosauria > Squamata > Crotaphytidae > Gambelia > Gambelia wislizenii. Next base: position 42,515,772 of record JAUMIR010000007.1, read on the forward strand.
TTAAATTCCATTTGTTTGCCAATCAAACATTTGAATGAAATTTCCTAATATAAGCCTGGCTGTGGTCCATTCAGCCCAGTACCAGCAGTGGCTCTCCATGTTTACAAGCACAGTGGTCCTACCAGCCCAGTTCTTACCCATGATCCCTTTAAAGCGGTGGGAAGGGAACAGTGGACCATAGACCACATGCAACTGTGAGGCCAGATCCTCACCAGATTCCAAAGCCCCAAGAATCCTACACACACACACACACACACACACACACACGCAACATCAGCTCCAAACTGGCAAACTAGAACTTCTGGATCCTACCATAAGTGGCACAGACCTACGACCACTCCCCATTATTCACGCAGAACCTTAAAAATGGGCCTCAGTTGGTTGAAAACATAAAGTGGAAGCCATGTATAGCCTCTTGTGGCAACACAGTGGCCGACTGTCAGGCAGATGACGCTTGCCAAGAGCAAAACATGGCCCCTCGCTCTCTCTGCTGTTGCCCATCCATTTGAACTGGAGCTGGAAGGGGTGTGTGATCTGCCCTGCAACCTTCCACATCCCAGCATCTGCCAAGAAGCACCATCTCCTTCCTTTCTAGGCAGAAGCGAACACTGGAAAGGACACGAGGCTGCCACAAAAAGAAAGGCAGCCCTGCATGACACCTCTGTTCCTTCAGCTGCTTGCTCAGGGGAAGGGACAAGCCCACCTGCCTCGCTTTTTGCAGGCCTCTACTTGCCAAGGCAGGTAGAAGAAGAAGCTGTGGGTTGAGAAAAGGAGTGCCTGCTTTCGGTGGGAGTTTTGCCCCAGGTGGAAATGGTGTGGTGCTCCCCCCCACCCAGCCTTCTCTCTCTCCCTAGGGTGCTCTTAATTTCTGGCCATGTTACCCATCCACAAAACAAAGTGTTTTGCTCCTTCCGAGAGAACACTTTGTTTTCTGTTTGTGTAGTTTTTCACTGTCACCAGAAAACCAGGGGCTGAAAAGACAAACTGGCTGTGTGTCTTTGTATAAATTAAAGAGCACTCTCCATTCCATTTAAGCAGATGGGCCTCGCTGGGGCTGAAGGCCTCCTCCTCCTCTTCGTCTTCCTTCTCCTCTTCCTTTTCCTTCTCCTCCTCTTCCTCCTCCTCCTCCTGTGCAGCCCCATGAGCTTCATAGCCCTTTGAGAAAGGGGGTGAATGGGATGGACTTCCATTTGCCCAGCAAACCACTATCGGGGGTGGATGGGTGGGGGTCATGAGAGTGGAAGCACAAAGACAGGGAGGAAGGCAATTGTATTGGGTCTGGGGGGATCACTTTTTATACCCCAGGACCCTCTGGGAGCCACATGGATTGTGTGTGTATGTGCCTTTAAGTCACCTGTCAACTTATGGTGACCACATTAATTTCACAAGATTTTCTTAGGCAAGGAATGGTTTTGCTCTGAAACAGAGCCTATAGCACCTGTTATTATTGGCAGTCTCCCATCCAAGTACTAACCAGAGCTGACCCTGCTTAGCTTCCAAGATCAAATGGGATCTGGTGCCTTTGTGTGTACGCATGTACCTTCAAGTCATGGGTTGTCCTAGGGCAACCCCATCAATTTCATAGGGTTTTCTTAAGCAAGGAATACTTAAGGTAGTTTTGCCAGTTTCTTCTTCTGAAATAGAGCCTACAGCACCTGGTATGCACTGGTGGTCTCCCATTCAAGTACCAACCAGGGCTGACCCTGCTTAGCTTCCAAGATCAGATGGGATCTGGTGCTTCCAAGGTATTTAGGCTCTAGGACTACTGAAAAATAAAAGAAAAAAAGATCAAAAGTGGTCAGAGGTCCACTTCTGATTCTCAAAATTGAATATTTTTAAATGTGAAACTTGCAACCTATTTAAAAAGGGGAATTGTTGTGCCTCCCAGAAGCAGCACTTCACCCTCTTTGACTGGATAGAAAAAGCTCAGTCTGGGAGTTCTGGAGCTGTTGAGGACCACAAAAACATTCTTGGGGGCTGGCATGTGGGCCCTGGGCCACAATCCTCACCCCTGCACTAAGGCTGAGTAGACTCTTCTCCTTTCCCGTCCCTCAGAAACAAGACTCTGCCCATCAGTCAAGCCCTCGCCCTGCTCTCACACTGGGATTGCATAGTGTCTATCTCTGCATGTGGAACGACATATAACCCTCTGTGATGAAACAGCAACGTTGCACAACAGAATGCACAAAGAAATATGCATCTGCATCCCCACTAGCATGCACAATAGTGCTGCATACACAATGACACTTCTACAACGTTGAATTGAATGAAGCTGAGCCACATCAGACAAAAATGTCCAATCAGTTCCATAAGGGGACTTATGCATGTGTAAGATGCCCCTTGGATTATGGCCCTTCTTGGCTTTAAGTCTGACCTTTCTCTGGACTGAGGGCGATGTGCATCATCATCATCATCATCATCATCACCATCATCATTATTGTTGTTGTTCTTAAGAGCCACTGATATATTACATCCAAAGGAGTGGATTTATATCCATGGAAGTGCATGTTAAAATAAAAAAACAGTGTGCTGCAACGTCTCTGCAACTTCTTTTAATCTAGTAAGAGACTAACACAGCTACTTCTTTGAAATGTCATATTCTGCACATTCTTCTCAGGTCTGAAGATGTAGCGCAGATGCCCTGTTTATTATGAATACTCTGAGTTTGTGGTTTTTCTTCTTTGTCAAGAGAGAAAGCCAAAGTTTCCAGGTCTCCTACAACTCCCTGTATGAGAGAGGGAGAGCAGGAAAAAAAGAGGTTGTCATTCCAGGTTCTCCCCCCCCCAGCCCTGCACCAACCTACCACCCCCCAATGAGGAAGATGGAGTATTTTGTGAAAAGAACAAAAGGGCAACATCATTTTTCTGAGCCACGCCTCCTTGGCTCCCCTTGCCCAACTTTTGGCAGATGTTCAGCCCAGAGAGAGACTTGAAGGGGTGGCTGGCACCCCTCCAAGAACTAAAAAGCCTTCTCTTTTCCTCTTTTTTTGTAAAGTGAAGCCAGGCGGAGGTGACGCGGGGGCTTGACCCAATTGATGGCAACTGCCAAGGCGGTTTGTCTAGACTGCCACAGCCTTGCCAGCAGCTGGCATGATGCCCTTGGTGGCATCGTCCTCTGAAGCAGGCACTAGAGCTGCCACGTGGCAAAAGGGGGGGGGGCGTCCAGTTCTGGGCACCACAATTCAAAAAGGATCTTGACAAATTGGAGCGTGTCCAGAAGAGGGCGACTAAAATGGTGAAAGGTCTGGAAACCATGCCTTATGAGGAGAGACTTAGGGAGCTGGGTATGTTTAGCCTGGAAAAAAGACGGTTAAGAGGCGATATGATAGCCCTGTTTAAGTATTTGAAGGGGTGTCACACTGAGGATGGAGCAGGCTTGTTTTCTGCTGCTCCAGAGACTGGAACACGGAGCAATGGATGTAAGCTCCAGGAACAGAGATTCCACCTCAACATTAGGAGGAACTTTTTGACAGTAAGAGCTGTTCGGCAGTGGAACGCACTCCCTCGGAGCGTGGTGGGGTCTCCTTCCTTGGAGGTCTTTAAACAGAAGCTGGATGGCTATCTGTCGGGGATGCTTTGATCGAGATTTCCTACGTGGCAGGGGGGTTGGACTGGATGGCCCTTGTGGTCTCTTCCAACTCTGCAATTCTGTGATTCTGTGACTCCCAGTCCCACATCAACCTGAGCATTTTCAAAAGAAAGAAAGAAGGAAGAGGAGACAGTTGGCTGACAGAATGCGTCTGCCCCCTCCAGAGGGACAAAAACCAATGGCCTCAAACTCTGTGGAGGAAGATATGAGTTCCACACTGGGACAGCCACCCTGGATATTGGTCAAGATCCTGCACCTAGGAGACAAAGCGTAACTTTACATTCACAGAGTTATGTAATGCCACCTTGCTAGTGAAGAGCAGTGCCATATGTGCAGGCAATCTAGGTATGCAATGCACAGCAATGAGTCTAGCAAATAATGGCACTGAATGTGCAACTCTGCTTCTATAACCTTGAATTGAATATGACCATTCTGCAACTGGACAAAAATATCCAAATTCTTCCATATGGGAACTTAACACATATGTAAGACACATATAGGCTGGTATCCTATTGGTGATTTATGCAGGAGTAAGTTGCACTGTGCATGCAAAGTGATTTTTTTGGACTACAAATAACCATGGTGTAAGCATCCTGACAATGGTGTAAGCAAAATTGCACTTACAGGACCCCTTTTCATCTGGTAGTACATGAGAACCATGAGAAAATGCATTGTTTCTATGCATTGCCTCTGCAATTTTTTGCATGGCAACAGTATAATGCACTGTCACTCATGCTCAATCGCCATTGATCCACATCTGTTGTACCACAATGGTGTGCAGTGTATGGGTTGTTTAACATAACTGCACCAGCAGATCTTTATGGCACACTGAAGTGATGTAGGTTCTTGGCCATAGGGTGCTGGTCATAGTCTGGTCATAGGGCTAACAGCATCAAGGGGTGTTCATTGGACGCCCTCCTGCAGCAGTTAGAAAGGGAGGAGGAAAATGGAAGGCGGGCAGGGGACTGGGATAGAATGGCACCTCGACTGTAAGGTACGACCATTTAGGGCAGAGAACAGGAGGGACATGTCCAGAGGACCTTTTGGACTGGGGTTCACATTTTTAAAACCCAAGTACAGACACATCCACAAAGCTTTGAAACTGCAACTTTTTAGTTACAGCTGAAACTTCCCACCAGCTTTCTGTGAATGTATGTGGCTGTGTGAAGAGTGTTGCCATTCTTAATGCTTTTAAGTAAATTTAAATGCACTTGTGTTCAATTTGATGGGCTGGCACATTCACACTAGTGTCCTTCCAGGGGTGGGGGAAATGAAGATGCTGAGCCCCAGTAAGAATTCTAGATCCCCGGGAAGTTTTCCTTCCAGCCCTAGCTTTCTAGCACTGCAGAGAATGAGGCACTGGACTAGTCTGTACAGCAAAAATACTCCTCATAGAATTCAAGGAGAATACCTTTTGTCCCAATGGGATCCTGCATCATTTCATGTTATTCAGAAGGAGGGAGATGAAAAACTCAAAATACTCAGCAAAAAAAGCCTTTGCAGCTTTCCCGATATTTTTTTTAAAAAATTACAAAATAAATGCACATTCCTGCTCATTGGGACAACTGATTCACTTTGCTGCACATTCCCAATAAGAGTAAAAGTAGAAAGCTGATTGGTTGGATGTGCACAGAGGCAGAGCTTGCTGGCAAGGCAAGCGTCCAGAACCACCATGTTGGATTTTTGCCGTAGCGATCATGCACCGAGGCAACGAAACAGCCTTCTCTCTTTTATCTTCTGTTTATTTAAGTGGATGATCATACTCCCACACCTTGGATTTGCTCTTAAAAAAAACTGTTTGGTGGTGGCAACTGGTGACAATAAAAATGTGAGTAATTTCACGCGCACCTGCCATCTTACCCATTTGAACAACAAACACATATGGCTTTACATGCCTATGATCTTGGGAAAAAACCCATGGAGACAAATGAAAGCTGCTGCGAATTGGTGTTAGTGCACATCAACCCACATTTTATTGCCTCGAATAGACAAGCCCACTGAAAATTGATCATCCCTAGAACTCCTTATATTTGAACTCCAAATCAATGTGTATAGAGCCATCGTACTGTCTATTCTCCTTTACGGTTCTGAAACATGGGTCACATATCGCCACCACTTACGACTCCTTAAATGCTTTCATCAGCGCTGTCTACGCACACTCCTAAATATACACTGGACTGACTATGTGATGAATGTTGCTGTCCTTAAGCAAGCAGGGATCACCAGCATTGAGGCCATGATATTGAGAACACAGCTGCGCTGGGCAGGGCACGTTTCTAGGATGGAGGACCATCGCCTCCCAAAAATACTACTCTACGGTGAACTCGCCACGGGTCAGCATAAGAGGGGCGCTCCAAAAAAGCGATACAAAGACTCCCTGAAACAACATCTCAGGCTTGGCCAAATTGATCACCAACAATGGTCCGCCCTGGCCTCACATCGGGAGGCATGGAGACGCACTATCCACAATGCTGCAGCCTTAGTTGAGAACTCACGCCGAACAAGTCTTGAAGAGAAACGAAAACGCAGAAAGAATCACAACCCGGAAACATCACCCAAGGAGACCCTCTGCTGTGCTTTCTGCAACTGGACTTGCTTATCTCGGATTGGCCTTTTTAGTCATCAGCATGCTTGCAGAAAGCGCAGGATGAGTCCTTCCTGAATCTTCATTTGTGAAGAAAAGCCAGAGAGAGAGAGATTGAAATTTTAAGTTGACTGAAGGGAAATTCTGTGATGGAGCACAATTCTTATTTGGGGGTGGCAATGCCCTCATTTTAGCTTCCACTGAATAGCTATACCCCCCTCTCGCCCTCCCTTTTTGTTGGTGGTATCACACTGATATCTCCACTCCTTGAACAGAAATGAAACCAAGAAATGACCACAACACTCTCATAGTGATGTTGGTCAGTTGAACTGCATTCTGTTTCACTAGAAAGGCACCATCCCAGTCCCACATGTGGATCTCACAAGACTCTAGCTCAAGGCTATCATGCAGCCCTCCAGATGTTGTTGGACTAGAAATGCCAGTATTCCTCAGCCATAGCTACATTGGCTAGGGTTGATGGGAGTTGGAGTCCCATAAGTTCTGGAGGTAGGGAGTCTAAAGATTAAAGTATGAGGTCATGAAATTCTGTTTTTCACCAGTGATTTTCTTTGTGCGGGAGAATTACTGGGGTGGAGGGCCAAAATCGCCATGGAAAAGGGGCATTGTTCTGGCTAAGGTATTTCATCTGAACCAGATAACCAAACCCCAATAGAGGTGTCCATCTTTCTCATGGTTGATTTGTTTTATTGGATCTCAAAAGCCAACCATTAAATAACCGTTAACCATAACCAATAAATAAATCATATCCTCTTTCTTGTTGCCCCTTCTTCTTCTTCTGCACTCTGTGTTGAAACTGAATGGATTAATTTCTTGTGGAAACGCCAAACAAATTATCCTTCCCTCTGCCCCTCAAAAGACGAACTTAGATATTTGAATGATGTGGTATTGAAAGAGAGAGCAGCAAGGAAAGAGGAGAGAGATAGAAGGAAAAATTGTTCGCCATGAACTCAGCAGCCACAAATACCCCTGGAGGGGTGGATCAAAATGGGGAAAAGGGCACATAAATATGAGAGGGAGGGAGGGAAATGGATGTACTTATTACATTGACGTTTTAATGGTATTTTTCTCTCTCCCTTTTCCTCCTCTAGAAGATGATTACAAATTAAGCAGCATATAAACGCTTTTTACCGTCAACAATTAAAATGGGAGAATATGGACGGGGGAAAGTGTTGCGGCCATTCATTTCCACGGTAACGGTGCTATCAGAAAAACACCAAGGGGCCTCGCTCTCTGTACTGTACACCACACAATGGCCGAAAGGGAGAGAAAAAGTATACCATTAATTTTGTCAGACATTCAAAAGCAAATTAAAATATAAAAAGCTGGGAGGCACAAAGATAGATATGGAGAGAAGGGGTGCGGGATGGGTCAAGCCTGTGGAATTAAAGTCTTAGCAGCAGTTGAGGTTTAAGGATGACAGCCTCACAGCATCTCACTCCATGCCTACCTTTCCATCTCTCTCTTGCTTTTCTAGGCTATAATAATAATAATAATTATTATTATTATTATTATTAGGAGGGGGAGGAAGGAGAGTTTGGATGGGGAGGAGGGGATTTAAAAAAGCAAGGATGAGAGGAGAAAGAAGAGTTAGGTATGTTTGTGGGGGGGGGATTACACCCACAAACACACAGTTGTTTCCTCTAAATCAGCGGGAGCAAACGATTAATCTAGCATACGTCAACGAGGAAGGTTTCACAGCGCGAAAAAAGCATCAGTTTGCCAGGAAGATTAAAATTTTGGATGCAACATTAAGTGCATGTGAGGGAGAAAGAATGGGAGGAAGAGAGAGAGGGGGTATGTGTGTGTGTGGGTGGGTGAGTGAGTTTTAGAAAAATACCCAGCAAAAACACTCCTGCTTTAAACATGACTGTGTTGATGCTTGCTTAAAAGAAAGATGAAAAGAGGGTAAGAGACAAGTTGAACTTTGACTGTATCAGTTCCTCCCTTGGCTCCCTTACAACTTAAAAGCCAGACTTTATTTCTCTACCAGTGTTGTTGTTTTTGTTAAAAAGGTGACATTTGGGATATTTTTCTCCTCCCATCCCTCTTGCAAGCTTTGGGAAAACACAAAAACATTTTAAGGAACAGGTGATCTATCTATCTATCTATCTATCTATCTATCTATCTATCATCTATCTATCTATCATCTATCTGTCTATCTATCCTCATTCCTTCACCTGGTTTTTCAAAAAATCAAAATAATAATAATATCAAGGCAGAATTGGCTCATTTCACCAAACCAGCAGTGCCCTTCCTTGATTTTAGAGAGGTGTTGTGTGCGAGTGTGAATGGGGTGTGTGTGGAATAAATATGTCTGGAGACACACATCCCATTAAAAGTTAAGCCAGACGGGTACATGGCCTTGCCGTCATGTTTAATATGCAGAAGGCAGGCCAAAGACATAAAAGAGACACGTCCCCTTTAAAAGGAAATATAATTTACAGTGTGCAGCCAGGCGCTCCATAGTTCCAATCTCGTTTACTATAGAGAAAACTCTGCTAGCTGCTCTGTATCCCACAAATCCGATGTAATCAGACAAGCCAGCCAGCGTGGCTAGAAGTAAAAACGGATAATTAGTAAACAGAGAGCTACTTCAGTGCTTCATTGGCATTCGAGCCAGGCTACTGTGTCGCATTTAAAATGCAGTCTGATGAAGTTTACAAAATCAAACCATTTGTTACTCCTATTGAAGAGGCTTCGGGCCACTTGCAATTAAATTGGAATTAGTGCTCGGAATGAGATACAGCAAATTCATACTAAAAAGGGATCTGACTTTGAGACATTTGACTTCAAGTCTTCTTATGCCCCCTGGAAAAAACACACACACACATATGCACCCATACACCCATATGCATATATATACACATAAATATACACACAAGTTGACTCATGTATCCACAGATTTGGTAACCACCATTTCGCTTATCAATGTCCAAAAAATATGTTCTCTCTAGGCACCTCTAAGTCCTCCAATGTGATTCTATGGTCAACTGCTGGTGTTTGTTTCATTGAAAATAATAGGGTTCCCTATTATCCATGCCTTCAGGTATCCATGGGGATTGGGGGGATCCGTATCTCCTGCGGATATGGGGGTCAACCTGTATATCCATCCATCCATCCTATGGACATAAGTATTTGGGGATGGGACTGGGGGTGACTGTTTCACAGTGATGGCCATCCATGAAAGGTTGTTACTTCTCCTCTCCATCTTTTCTGATTCTTCTGCATCAGCAGACAATAGCAACAGCAATAGCACTTACACTTCTACACCGCTTTACAGCACTAGGCACTCTGTAAGTGGTTTACAATGTGTTAGTTAATTGCCCCAAACAAGCTGGGTACTCATTTTACCAACCTATGGAAGGATGGAAGGCTGAGTCAACCTGGAGCCCTGCAGGATCGAACTGACAACGTTGTGGCTGCAGTACCAGCATTTAACCTCTGTGCCACCAGGGCTCCCAAGACATGTTTGCCCATGCTTAAGTCTAAGTCATCATTTCCTGGAGGAAATGGCCAGAAACCAAGTCAGACCACTGCTTCAACAGTGGTGGGGGATTATTTGGCTATCTCAAACTTTCCCTGCCCTACCAGTCATTGGTCTGGGACATTCTACATGCAAGGTGTTTGCTCTACAGCTAAGATGTAGCTCTTCCCCAGGACCTAGAGCAGGTGTAGACTTGTGTGGCCCTCTGGATGTTGTTGGGCTACATGTCCCAGCAGCCCTAGTCAGTATAGGCAATAGTAAGGAATGCTGGCAGTCACAGTTCAACAGCAAGGGGAAAGCCTTATGATTTCCACCCCAGGCCTATCAGCACAGAGACATCTGATTGACACTGCAATATACTGTTCGTTCATCCAGCTTAATATTGTCTGCATCACAAAGTGTCAACTTTTGGCCCTTCCAAATGTTTTGGGCTTCATCTCCCAGAATCCCTGAGCGTTAGCCATGTTGATAGGAAGCTTATGAGAACTGAAATCAAAAGGAGGAACTAATGCTAGTCTACACTGGCAAGAGCTCTATGGGATTTCAGCAGAGGGGGATCTATTCCCAGTAGTGGCTAGAGATAAGAGTGATTGGAGTGGGGACCTTCTACATTCAAGCCTGAAGCTCTATCTCTGAGTTGTAGCTCTGTTCACAAATAAAACAATGTAGGAAGGTCTTTTAGGGCCAACTCATTGTCTTACTGTCAAGCAGTAACTCTCCACAGCTTCAGGCCAGAGGGTCTTTCTCTGCCCTTCCTGCAGGAATTCAACCTGGAATTTTCTGCATGCAAAGCTGAGTCTCAAACCACCTTGCCTTCCCTTCCCTTCCTGCTGTGGTGCTTCCTCCAACCACATGCTGTTGAGACTGAACTAGTTGGTTGACTGAGGAAGATACCCATCCTTGTCTTATGTTAGCCTGTAGAGTAACTAACAATATTGCAAGACCATTTCATGGTTCTTCTAAGGTGCATCTCATCAGAAAGGCATCACTCCCTCTGCCTATAGCTTGGTTTGGGGCATTTTGGGAAAAGGGAGAAGCCACCCATGATTTGATAATGTCCCCAAGGATAAGTCACAAGAGAGTTCTTAAGGAGGACCAACCAGCATTGTCTTTTCTCTACCTTTCCTTTCCTCTGAAAACAGCCCTAGAAGTTACAGAGCATCAACTGCTTATGAAACATAAACATCTGAATTTAGCTCAGCCCACCTCAAAGCTTTTAGGGTACTTCTGTAATTTATTCTGCGGTTGTCATAGGTATTAAGCATCCAGCAGTTGAAATTCCCCAGTCTGGCTACAGTTCTTGAGAACTTCAGAAACACACCTCCAGGTTTGGCTTACAACCTTCTGGAGAACCTCAAAGAGCTGAACCAGGCAGCAGGTTATGGTAGTTATGGCACACAGTTAATGGAGACATGCCAGGGCATGTACAACACTTGTTTTTGCTGTCCCCCGCCCACCTCAAAAGACCCACAGAATCAATAGTATGTACCCAGAAACATTGGGAGGGTTGTACAAGTCTGTAGAATCATACAGTTGGAAGGAATCCTAAGGGTCATCCCCTTGCCATGCATGAATACACAGTTACAGCACTCCTGAAAAAAATGTCCATCCAACCTCTGTTTAAAGACTTCCAAAGAAGGAGAGATCACCACCCTCCAAGGTACTCCTCTCTCACACAGCTTTTACAGTCAAGATTTCCTAATATTTTTGGTGGAACCTCTTTCCCGGTAATTTGAATCCATGGGTTCATGTTCTAGTCTTAGATACTACTCCAATGTAAGGTGTTGAGGTTTTGACCCCTGCCTCCTATTCTTGAGTGAGGGGGGGGAGTCCCCAGTTGAATAATTTTGAGTAGCTGCCACCACTAACCCGCCATTTTTCTGAGCACCCCAAAAGTCAGAAATAGGGCTAGATATTTCCCTCCTCCTTCATCCAACCCTGGCTTTCTCCAGAGTCCTCCCTCCTCCCTCCCATGGGAGATGGAAATCTCACAAGTGCACCAAGCAGGCAGGACAGTATGAGGAGGGAAAGGGGGAGTTTAAAATACAGAGGGTATTTATGCTAAAGAGGTTGGAGCCACCATGGTGTAGTGGTTTAAGTACTGAACTAGGGCTCCAGAAGACCAGGGTTCAAATCCCTGCTCAACCACGGAAACCTACTGGGAGACCTTGGGCAAGTCACACTCTTGCAGCCTCAGAGAAAGGCAATGATGGCAAACCTCCTCTGAAGATGATAGGTTTGTCTTAGCTTAGCGGTAAGTTGGAAATACCTTGAAGACACAAAACAAAGCCATCTCACATGTCAAGACATCAGCATCAATCCTACAGTTAGTACCAATAGAGTAGAGCCATTGACTCAATTGGATTTGCCTATGTGTTGACCCACCATTCAGCCATTGAGTCTATGGGTCTACTCTGGTTGGGAATAACTAAAAGGATCCCAACCATGAGGCCAACCTTACCTTGGGCACAGCACAAGTCTTAGATAGATTGGCCCATGTCCTGTTCTACTCACACTGAACTTGGTGTCCTGGTCCTCTGAGGCCTGTGGGGAAAAGCTGGGAATCTAGATATTACATACAGCCTCAACCACACTTCCCAAGGATAAGACGGGGTAGCCAATCTCCCTTGTCTGCTTCTCTTGCAGAGCTGTCTTTCACCTCAAAGTAGGGATGTCATTCTTTGCTGAGTTTCCTCTTGAAGGAAGCAACAAGTAATTGTAGCAATGTTCTTGCTCTTGTGAGGAAGACTTCAGAAATAACATAGTTTACAAAGCTGATTTGCAATGTAGGACTTATTATGCACAAAATTCACACACAGTTTGTTATCAGTTTTGCACTGATAACATTATACACACACACACACACATTGCATAGCAAATAGCATTTTTTGCCAAGAAGATGGTATTTCTACTCAGAAATATTGACTTTTGGGCATAAGAAACTGTTTCCTGCACAGAAGATGCTGTCTTCTATACAAAAGTACCATATATGAATTTTGTGTAGAATAAGTCCCAAACTGTGAAGATTCTCTTCAGTACAGGATTCTTCTCATCAGGGTTTCTCAACACTCAAAAACATAGTGGTTTTTTTTTTTAATTAGGAATATTTTCAAATATTCTTTCCATCCCTACCTCAAGGCACTGTCCTTAAGAAACCTCTGACTCAAAGGACCTCAATGTTCCCCTAATATTTTCTCTTGAACAGGAGATCCCATTGGCTGAGTGTTGTTCCTTGCAATTCTCAGAAGTTCCTACATAATGCTATTCCTAAATCGACAAAGAAAAAGGAAATGCATCTCAGGATGTGTTCTGTTAGCAAGTGGTTTTCGATTTCCTGGGTCAGACATTTCTGCCTCTGATTTGAACTCCATCCCTGAAGAGGATCTAAAGAACATTCAGAGGCTGAAACGCATTGGGCTTTTTAATAAAGCCCAAATAAAAACCATATTTTTAGGATCCCGAGACATGTATCCTTTTTCTTCATGGATTTAATTGGATGCTTTCCAATAAAAATAACTGGGGCAGATTTTTTGGGGTGGTGGTGGTTCTAATTTTAAGGATTAATCCTTTAGTTTTCTGGAAGTCAGCCAACACCTGCACAGCCGCGTTGCCCTTAGTGACTGGGGTAACAGCCAGATGTCATTATTACCTGAAGACCAGCCATCTTGGCCTATGAAGCAATGGCTTTCTTGAAAAATTCCAGAATGGAATGGGTATGTGTTACCTCGATACGTACAATAGGATTCAGACCATGGACACCAGTTGCTCACTAAAAGCCATTCTATTTTTGGTATAACCTGTATATTTCCAGACTCCCAATGCCGAATAACTTAAAGGAGATCTAACTGAAACCAGGACACCATCCCCCATATCTTGTGATAGCAAGAAAGTCTCCAGAATTACCATAAATATTCTGACTAAACATTAGGAAGAACCTACTAACTGTAAAAGCTATTTGAGATGGATTGCCTGAGTGAGTGGTGGGCTCTCCTTCCCTGGAGTTTTGGAAACAGGTTGGATGGCCACTTCTCTGGAATGCTTTAGCTGTGGGTTTTCTGCCCTGGCAGGGGGTTGGACTAGATGGCCCTTTGGATCCCTTCCAGATCTATAGGTATATGAGCATAACTTTAACCTCCTCAAAAATGTAGAAAATAAGTTGTCACCAATAAGGCCATGTAGAGCACCGCTTGAGTTGTAGAGTGTAGAGTTGTGAGTCTACAACTCCCATCACTCCTAGCCAATAGCAGGTTGGGGAATTTGGAAATAGAATAATGTGTGTGTGTGCTTACAAAAGAAAAGGTCACATTTCCCCAACACATTTGTAGCTCAAGTTATCACTGTGGAACACACCCACCCCCAATATACCTTGCTCTGCCATTGAGAGGTCAGAATAAAAAGTCCCATTTCTGCATGGACTTGTGTGTCTGTGAGTTTCCTGAAATAGGTTGGAACCACCCTGGGTCAGAACACTGCACAGTCCCAGACCTCCACAATGGATTATGTGTTGTAGCAGTCTCTTAACACAGGAGCACAGGCAGGCTTGGAGGGTGGTTTGACACAGCAGCAGGCATGGGGTGGTTGGCTCTTAATGGTACAATGCAGAACAAATTAGCATAGAAAATGCTCCACCAAATTAACAATAGCAGTTGGAGATTATGAGGCTTAAACATCTGATTCCTCTGAGTTTCAGGCTAGCTCCCTTTCCAGATAGTGCGTAAAATGTAAGAGAACTGGCGAATGTGCGTAAAGCAGTTCTTGCTTAAAGGGCAATTCAGTAATGCCCTCTGAGCATTCAGGGCCCATTTGATTTGACAGCTGGGCACCGCCTGTGGGTTAACGGGGCTGGGGTTTGCTTCCACCCTGAATGCCAAGGGGCTCTCATTAAACAAAGATGTGTTCTTCTGCCTGGGAATGAGAAGATCCATGGAGATTTTACTTTGCAGAAGATGGCAGTTCTGTGGCAGAATGCTTCCTTCCAAAATGTCTCTGCAATTGGTGGCTGAGATCTTACTTTGAGGAGACTGGGGGCTTATCTACATGGGCTAAATACCCAGCTTTCCCCTGTCGCAGGGACCTGCAGTTCCTATGACAAAGGGCTTTTGCCCCATTCTGCCCCCAGACAGTCCTCACCACCCTGGGGCAGATATGAAGCTGAGACAGGGACAAGCCGGGATAGGGCCTGATACAGTGTTTTACAATAATACTCGTTTTAATCCATTAGTGCTGGCCAAAACCTGGATCAGGCTCTGCGTGTCTGCACCAGCCCATCTGGCACGCAGACCTTCACTCCCAGAAGCCAGGCCGGGGTCCCTCAGCATGTGACCAAGGCTGTTCACATGCAGAGGGGCTTCAGTCACATGTTGCGGGTCCCCTTTCTGGCTTCCAAATCAGCAGAGGAAATGGTAGCATTGGCAACTGTAGTAATGGGCCATTGTTCTGTTTGGATTCCAGCTTGTTTCGTCAAGGTAATGGGGGCAGAACAGGCCAGTCGGCACATCCTGGCTGGTGTAGATAAGCCCTGAGAATAACTTTACACTCATGGAGATGTGCAGCAGTTGTTCTATGACATTTTGATAACTTAGCCACAGAAGTCCATGTGCTGGTGACTTCCCAATGACACTACTGTATTGTGCTAGATGTGGCTGCCGAGGCAGTGTATTCCACTGTCAAACAGCTCTTACTGTCAGAAAGGTCTTCCTAATATTTAGGTGGAATCTCTTTTCCTGTAGTTTGAACCCATTGCTCCGTGTCCTAGTCTCTGAAGCAGCAGAAAACAAGCTTGCTCCATTCTCAGTATGACATCCCTTCAAATATTTAAACATGGCTTTCATGTCCCCTCTCAACCTTCTCTTCTCCAGGCTAAACATGCCCAGCTCCCAATACTCAATTCTCCTTTTCCAGTTTCAGCCTTTTCTCACATGGATGGTCACTAGGAAACTTTCTGTTTTTTTGTTTTGGTAGGGAAGGGAAATGGGAAGCGGGATGCTGCCTTTTCAGTTTGGTATTGCCAAGGACTCTACAGGATTTTATTTCCCTATGGTAATCAGACTTAGATGGAAGAAGGCCTCTGTTCTCTGGATGAGAAAGTCTTTCCAACTTGGTGGCTTTCTTGAGCTATTCGCACCCTCAGAGAAAGGACTCAAAGCCATCCCATGAAGGCAGCAAGCGTGCCCTGCTACACGTAAGCAGATTAACCTGGTTTCAGCCCTGGCTGTGGTGATTATGTGCACTCATCAACAGCAAAGGCAAAATGCACACCACCCCTTGCACGGCACCACCCAAGCAGGGCCTTAGTGCGAAACCCAGAAAAGAAATCTTTGGTAATTGCTGTTTTCCGAAGACTCTTTCAATGCCCCCATACAATATGTACAAACACACACACTCGCATGGACACACACACGCACACATAATGCCACCCGGCCATCACAGCTCCAGCAAAAATCCATCCTTTTTTACATTTCCTCCCATCTCATGTCACTCAGCTGCTACACGTCTGCATGAAACAATGACGCTATTGAGAGATGATTGCTGTTTGCTGTTAATACAGCAGCTCTGGAATGCTAAAAGCACACTTTTAAAATGATACTGTATTTAAAGAGTCTCTCCAAAGGGAATGGGGAAGATAACAACTCTTTCAAATGCCGCATTGTGTAGTAAAATGTTTTCTTTTTTCTTTTAAGTTGATATGCACATGGCTGCTGACAAAAGTGAACCAATTTCAGGGAGCTCAATGGTTTGCAAAGCAGAAGACCTGTTTTGGACAACTCTTCCCATGTCCTCTTGTATACCACAGACCCAGGCTATGATCCTGAACCATGCAGGCAGAGCAAATGTGCCACCAATGCAGTTCCACATCCTTCCTGCATCCAGAAGGCAGGGTTAAAGAGCCAGACCTTGCTGCCAGGGCTGTTTCCTGGGTAGGGAATGGAGAAGGGCCAAAACGAACTAAATGAATTTCAACAGGGCAAAATGTATGGTACTACATTTAGCCAGGGGGAAAAAAAATTGAAAAGCACAGATATAGAATGGGTGATACCTGGTTGGCCACAGTACATGTGAAAAAGGATCTCTAAGCTCTGACAAGATCATCTAGGCTGCTGACACACTGCAGAAATAATGCAATTTGACACCACTTTAACTGTCATGGCTCAATGCTATGGAATTCTGGGATTTGTAGTCTTGTGAGATATTTGGCCTTCTCTGTCAGAGTGCTCTGGTGCCACCATAAACTACAAATCCCATTATTCCATAGAATGGAGCCGTGGTAGTTAAACCAGTGTCAAACTGCATTATTTCTGCAGTGTGTCAGCAGAGAGGGAATATTTTTGCAAGGCTCACACTACACTAGACAGAATCTCAAAACTATTTCCCCCCCACCAAAGCATTGCTTCTCCAACAGGGACTCACAGTATATAAACCCTGCACACACTCCTACCCAACCATTCTCTGAAGATGCTGGCCACAGATGCAGGCGAAATGTCAGGAATAAACTCTTTTAGAACACGGCCTCACAGCCCAGAAAAACTTCACAGAAAACCTATGGATGCCAACCATAAAAACCTTTGCCTTCACATCCCTTCCCCCTTTATCTTTTTCTCAAGGGCTTCCTCTTTCAGGAGACTCTGAGTCGGCTTCTTTTTCAATTTCTTCTGGATTATGATGAAGTATTTTAAAAGAAGTGAACACACATTCTCTTTTGCAACAATGGCCAATGGGAGAGGCACCTGATAAAAGAATGAAAGCCTAAAACCCATCAGATGAGTTCCAAGATGAAAAGAAAGCTCTTGTAATACCTGTGTGTATCTTTGACTTGTTTTCATCATGGGCTAGTATACAGCCCTTGTTTTTGAAGAGCTTTGTGAAACCTTGGCAATACCAGCTGAAGTCCAAAACAAATCTACATGCCTGTACTCTGCCTTTCTTATGTTGGTCTGTGACTGTAATAAAGAGCTTTACTTTACAAATCTACAATGGGTCCTGGGCATTCCCTGAGGTTTGGTTCCAGGACCCCCATGGATACCAAAATCCATGGATGCTTAAGTCCCATTATATATAATGACATAGTAAAATGGTGCCCCTTATATAAAATGATGAACAGCAAAATTTGCTTTTTGGATTTTGGGGGGGGGGAGGAATATTTTCAATCTGTGGTTGGTTGAATCCATGGATAAAGAATCCATGGATATGCAGGGCCAATTGTACTGACAAATATTTTTCTATTAACACTTTGGAAAAATGGAGGCATGCAACTAGTGTCTCCAACTGGAAGCATTTTTTTTTAAGAGTTGAGAGACAGTGCTGAGAAGAATCCTTAACTGGCCAGAATCTCAACAGTTTGGGATTTAATTCTGAAATAGTGGGATTAATTCTGTGCAAAATTATCATGTGGTATTTTCTGTGCAGTGATATTATTTTCTGTGCAGATAATGCTTTTTTTTCCTGCATAAATAATCATGTGAAAATTTTGCACAGAAGGTGTCCCGAATTGCAAATAGATGTTGAAAACTAAGTGGTTTTCACTTTCTTGCAGAGGGAAGAAAACTGCAAAAACATGCCATTGCTTTCTTTGAGAAGAAACTTAGTGAAGAATTACATCCCTAGGTTTTTTTTAATTATTATTTTTACAACTCCATTTACATTTACATCTTCATTTTTCACCAAATTAAAAGAAAACAAACTTCCTACTCATCAGTATTGAGTCAGCTTAACAAAATAGACATTGTCTTTCATTAACCACAAACATAAAGTTTCTATACTGTTTAAATTGATTATACAGGGTCAAATTTATAAACCACAATCTTATAAGCATAACATATTTCCAAGATAACACAGTATATTCAATATACCCTCAGATTGTTTGATTCTTAGCTTTATCCCCCCTGCAACACCGGCAAAGGAGTTGAAAGATATAACTTTCTATCTCACTCTCCTATACACCTTCCTTCCTTCCTTTGTTGCACAACAGTAAGCATTAATCCTTGAGCCATGTAACCATACACCCATTCCATTTCTCAGTCCAGTATTGAATTATAACTTTCCATTCTTCTCTGAAATTTTCAACCGAGCGGAATTTAAATTTAAATTAAATTTAAATTCCGCTTGGTTGAAAATTTACATCCCTAGTTTTGGAGCATTCCTTCCTTAGACTTTTATCATTGGCTGTCCTGGCTGGGGTTTATGTGAACTGATGTCCAAACTATCTGGAGAAGCCAAGGTTCCCCATGAATGCTGTAACAGAATCTGAGTTGGGAGCCCAGATCTTAACTTCTTTCTAAATGCTTCTGATATCAGTGAAAGAATAAGGGCTTGTCTACACAGGCCAAAAAGCCCATCTTGCCCCCTTTCCAGAGCCCTGAAGTCTATATGACGCAGGGCATTTACCCCAACCTGTCTCCAGGCAGTCCTCACACACCCCTTCCCCAGGCAGATATGGGACTGGAACGGGGGTAAGCCAGGATAGGGCTCAATAAAGCATTTTGAAAAAGTACCCAGTTTACATAGGAAAAACTGGATCAGGCTCCACATGTCCACAGGAGCCTGTCCGGCACACTGCTCCTCACTGCGGCTGCCATCTCCCTGGCTCTCCTGAAAGCCAGGCAGGGGTCCCTCAGCATGTGAACAGAGCTGGCCACATGCAGGGGGCCTGCAATCATATGTTGTGGGATCCCTACTGGCTTCCACATTAGCGGTGAAAATGGTGGCAGCGGCAGCGTCAGCTTCAGTGGCGGGCCAGCATCCTGTGTGGCCTGTTTTTTCCAGGTAGTGGAAGGAGAGAATGGGCCAGTTCTGAAGTCAGGATATGCCGGTAGGGAGGCAACATATCCTGTCGGCTCCCTGTCGATGAGCCCCCAAAAAACATGAACACGTAGTAAGACAATGAGTGAGCCCACTGGTCCATCTAGCTGTGTATCGGCTATCTCAACTTGCAGAGTCTCCGCACAGAAAGAGAAGAGAGAACCTTTCACATCACCTCCTGTGACACTCTTAACTGGAGGTTCCAAGGACCTAAGTTTGGGAACTTGTTTATGCAAAGCATGCATTCTTCTCTCTGCCTTCACGCAATGGGTCCTCCCCACAGCTGTGGATAACAAAAACATGTAAGAAGGCATTTTAAGCCAGAACTGTATACCCTCCAACTGTCCCAGCTAATCTTTTATCATCCCACCTTTTCAGCAGCTTTTAAAATGTCCCAGCTTCTTTCTCTTCCTCCTACTTTTTCCTTTTGTCCTCTGCTAACTTCAGTTGCTGCAAACTGATGTCAAAGTACAAAAGTAGCTTGTACTCCATTAGCTCAGCAAGGGGAAGAGAGGGGAGGATGAGGTGGAACTGAGTCCTTCTCAGGAGACTCAGGCAAAAGCAAACTTCTGCAGCTACCCCTAACTTGTCTGTTCTCCCTCAGTAATACCTTTTGCCCCTTTGACCACGCTCTGATGTTGCTTGGCCACAGGTGTCTTGGTTTTCATTTACGAACTGTTGGAAGGCTATGGAACTGTGGCGTGATTGGAATAGGATCAGTGGCAGAGAGAGTAGAGAGAGAGGAAGAATGGGAAATTAGAGGGATACGTGCAAGATGAATGAATCCACAGTTTGTCTTGTCTTGAGGTGGACTTGTCAGTCGTTCCATACTAGCTTCAAAGACTCTTTCCAAAATGCAGGATTGATCCGGGCAGTAATTAGGCCTCTGTGAAACGATACTGATTTGTTTGATGAGGATGATTTTCTCAGAGATACCACATCTTCCTTCTGAAGTGTTGAAACAGCCAGAGGGAAATTAATTTCCCAAAGAGGTGAAGTGAGATTTGGCTCGTAACTTCAACCAAAGATCTTCCCCTGGCTGATTTTCATTTCTCTTTATTAACCAGCCCTCCCTCCCTCCCTGGAATAAAAGCACAGTGGAGTTGCAAAAAACGGCAAACAGCCGTGCTTTGCAGCTGCCCACCAGGAAACGCTTTTGCATTCCAAGGCAAGAGTTGAGAGCAAGTTGGTAGAAGATTGTGGGCCAGCCAACTAGAAATGTCTACCAAGGCATCTCCGTATATTCACAGCCTGTTTTAACTAAGAGTAGAAGCAAAATGTGAGGTGTGAATGCTTATGAGAAATCAAGGCAGAATTCAATGGGCAATTCACATTCCTTCCCCCTTCCTAACTAGGTGAGAAGGGAAGAAAAGGAATCAGGGAAAGTATTTTGACACTGGGATATCATTTTGAAACAGGCATGAGAAGCCACACCTTAGATGGCCCAGCAAAGTTCTTGGGAATATATGAAATAAGCAGGCTCTTTGGCATTGGTTCATGGATGGGGAACTGGAGGGAATGAAATTGCCAAACAATGGCCTTAAGGTAACCTGGACCATGTCACTCGGATGGGGATGGGCAACTGTAGCAGGTCCAGAAAGCCAATTTTCTGTCCTTGGGAGCAGGGCTGGACCACCAATAGTTCACGTGGTGCAAATGTTCCAGGCCATTCACTGGCTAGTGGAGCCTGCTGCTGAAGGAAAAATAGATACAGGTTGCACCCCAGCCCATATCTGCAGAACCAATATCCGTGGTTTCAGTTACCCACAGCTGAAAAAATAGGGACACATACCATAGGGTTGCACTGGAAAAATATCTAGAGAGGTATCCTCTCTAGGAATCGCTAGATCCTCTAATGCAACTCTATGGTATGTTTGTACAGGAAGTCCTTTATTATAATAGGGTTTGCTATTATCTGCAGTTTCACTTATCAATGGTAAGTCCAGGAAAGTATTCCTCGTGGATGTGGGGGGTGGCCTGTAACTTACTTCTTTTCCCCATAGCACTTCTTGAGTAAGTTCCAAACTACCAAGATTCTCACCTGTCTAAGATTTGCCTCATCAAGGTTTCCCTGCACTGAAGAAACATATTTTTTTAAATACACACACACACATATTCGAATATTGTTTTTTGCCTTCCACCATGGTGTCAATGGTCTTACTCTGCTTGTCTAACCCAGCCTAGGAACTGTCACTTGGAACAAGGTGGCAAAAGAGCCAAGCCAAACTTCTTGAATTTAAAGGATATGGAGTTGGCAAGGCTATGAAAACCTGGGCTATGAAAGCCCAGTAGTTGGTGCTGGGCTAGTTGGCCCAAGAGCTTGAATCTGTACAAAGCTGTTCCTATAATTACATACAAACCAGAGCTTGAGAAATTTATTTTTCCCTGTTATAAACCCCAGCCTGTCTGAGCTCTAAGATCTCTGAGAGAGAGCTTTTTCTTTTCTTTTTTTAAGTTTTTATCAAATTTTATAATATTACAAAGAAATAAAGATGCATTAAGTTGCAAAACTATGGCTGGACAAGTCAGCATAAGAAGGTGATACAGATGTTGAAATGAGGATATGACTGTACAGCACAAACAACTGGAGAAAGTAAAGGGGAGAAAGAAAGAAAGAAAATAAAGGGGGGAAGAGGAAAATGGGTGCATCTTATTTGTTCTGACTTAATAAAAGAGGTTGAGCATACAGTCATTTGTGGCTGTCTGGTGTAGAGTCAGTGGAATACATCCTTCCATAGCAAGATATGTTGTGATGGGGGCTGGTAGTTGATATCAGCATTATTTAAAAAGGATACAAGAGGGAACCATTTTTCAGGGAAGAACACTGAAGGTGGCTGTCCATTCATTCTTCTCATATTATCAGACAATTTTTCCATGAGCCAAGAGTCCCAGAGTCTTTTCCACCAATCCAATACAGTAAGTGACCCCGTTTTCCAGTGATAGAGAGAGCTTTTTCTTGATCCCACTACCATCACATATACATCTCCTACCCATATTTCTGTGGGTTAATTGGTCATTGAGTAAAAATGCCTGGGGATCAGGCTGTTTGTCTCACTCGAGTTGTGGGGCTGAGAATGGGTTTGCTCAGGAAGATTTTTGTGCTGTTGTCTACTGTACTTTGCATTTTATTTCACATTTATTCACTTGCTGTGTCACCAATCCTGGAAGGCACAGACAAATACAGAAAAGGGGGTTGGGTTGTGGGGGTGGTCCCATGGATTCAGCCACCATTTTCTGCCTTCCCTGAAATTCTCTTGGGGGGGGGGGAGCATGGACTGCCAAAAAATGTCAAAGAGAGAGAGAGAGAGAGAGAGCACAATGAACAAATGAACTAACAAGCAATCTGAAAGTGGCCATAAATCAGCTTCTGGTTTTGACAAATAGGCACTTTTAATGTGAAATAGCTCAGGAATATGTACAACTTGTTGCAAAAATGAATTGCCACTTCTGAACCTTCCAGGACAGGAAATTCACCTTTCTTCTCCAGCCAGAGAAAGCATGGTCCATGAAATTTGGAGGGATCAAGGGCCAAACCTCTCCCCACCACCAAAAAACGCACCCAGTTTGGGGGCTACATGCTTTACCTGCCTTTGCACTATGACATGCTTTTATATAACTCACTTGGAGAGTTTTCAGTTAAAGCATATGTTATAAAACAGTAGCAATCACAGGGTGCAGATGAGAATTCTCTAAATGTGCTTCCCTCTTCTACTGGAAACTCTTAGCAGCCATTCAACGGTTCTCCATCTCTTGCTGGCTAGCACATGGGAAATGTTACCTTTTTGCAATTCCAACCCTTCCCCCCAGAGATGGGTGTGTGTGTGAGTGAGAGATTTTGGGCACTGTAGTCCCAAACAGTAACTTTCCCAAGCTGCTTTTGTTGCACAAATCCCTGAAAAGTTGAGGGTCTTTCCCTTCCATCTCAGGAAGAGTCCCAGTGGCAATTCAAACATCTGCAGATGAGGATGTAAGGAGAAGTGCTCTGAAAATAAATGGCAGGGCTATATGACTTCAAAAAGGGGAAGAGAAATGAAGGGGGAATGAGTTGTCTGTTCAGGAGGGTGTCCTTACAGAATACAGGCTGCCATAGGGATGGTCATTACTCAAAGCTGGGCACTGGGTTATGTCTTTCTCTTCCGCTGGGCTTGAACAAACATTCTCCCCTACTGGACGGCTGTTTCTGTCTCCGCTGATTTATTCTAAGGGCCATCTGGACCTCGGGAACAATGTGGTCCCATATCTGAATGACCAGCCATGTTAGTCACACTCTCTTCCCTCGACCTCTGCATCCCTAATCTTCACACACCCTCTCGGCCCCCTTTGAGGGAGGCAAAATGACCGGATCCCTTTCTCACCTCTCCTTTGGCTGTCTAAGTCTCAGGCAGACAAAGGGGTCCGGCCTCTCCACTCATCAGGGAGACAGGCGGCATAAAAATGACATATGTGATTATACCCAGCCTAGTTGTCTCCTCCAAAGGGCCCTACCGAGTTCCCAGCCAGAGCTCTTCTCTTGTTCCGGAAGTCACATCAGGCTAGCCAGCACTCTGGCTCTCTGGAAACTCCATGTCTAGGCACCTGTTGTGGTCTTATGCCTAAGTCTCAGTGTGGTATACTGGTTTAAGTGTTGCCTTAGGGAGTCCAGGCTGCAAATCCCCCCTGAGCCCTGGAAACCCACTGGCTGACCATGGGCAAGTCATACTCTCTCAGCCTCAGAGGAAAACAGTGGTACCCCCCAACAAATCTTTTTGCCAAGAAAACCCTGTGATAGGTTCACCTTAGGCTCACTGTAAGTCAGAAACAACTTAAAGGCACTAAATAACAAGATCCTTTACAGAAATAGTTGATCATTTTTGTCTGGTGCCGAATGTCTGCATTCTATTCAAGGTTGCAGAAACAGTTCTGCATGTGATGCCACTGTGTATGCAAAATACGCAGGGTGCTGTGCATTTGGTTGCACATTCATCTGTCCATTCAGTTCCACAGCACATGCTATTTCGTAGGTAAAACTCCATCTGTGGAGTGCTACGGAATCCCAATGTAGAATCTTGGCCCATAATCCCCTGGGGAATCCCCAACTACGTCATGCCCATGCTTGAGAAATTTTTGCAAGTCATCCAAAGCTGGGTTTCACTTCAATTTCCTTTGACTGAATAAGAAGCTGTGAATTTACTCTGGATTCCAAAATGCTCCAAATGTCCTTTCAAGAGGTCCCCTGCAGGGTTAGCTCTAGACTCTGCTGTGGATGAGCAACAAAGGCCTAGATGCTACACTAGGGTTGCATAGCATACATCCCTTGCATGCATACTTTATGCTTTGTGCATGCAAGCAAGCTGCATGTAAGAATTAACTGCTATGCATTCCTTGTGTCAAATGAAAGGTTGTACAACTCGGTGTATAATCATATGTGACGCCAAATGCACAACCAAATAACCAACTGATTGCACAATCCAATGCAAAACTCAATGAGCATTTGCATGCGGAATGGCACCATATGCACAATTCTGCTTCTGGAATTGTGCATGTGTGTGTTTTGTATTGGACAAAAATGTCTAACTCTTTCTTCAAGGGAACTGAGGCAGGCATTCAGACACCAACAGAAATCTAGTCCCAGTGTGAAGAACAGGACTACGAACACATCTGGCCTGTCATCAGAAGGGTGGCAAAGCCTTTATCATACGTCCCAATGAAATATGAGATTTGACAGTAAAGTCTCCACCCTTCTTTTAGTACAGGGAAGATGTTGAAAACTCAAAGATGGCTGTGATGGGCTAGTTTGAATCCTTGCAGACTCTGCAAAACAGGGACTGTGTTTTCCTTCCATGGCCGTTAGTGGCTTCCATGGCAGTGTTGACAGTGAATCTGCTCTCAGTTTCAGTCTGAACTTTACAAGTGCTATCTAACAGATCCTATACAAGGAGAAAGGTGGGATACAAGTTAAATAAATAAATAACCCCAGCCTGAATTCTATTGTTAATCTGGACTACAGTAGAACCATTGAATCAAAGGGATTTACCTTTGTGTTGACTCACCCATTCAGCTATTGATTCAATGGGTCTACATTCGTTGGGACTAACCAACAGAATTCCACCCACTATCTCCAAGCCTGGTTCAGCACTTTGGAGAGCTCCTTTAAAGTTCAGACCAAAACCCAGAGCAAATTTATCATACCACTGAGTTTGGAGCTAATGGAGACCACTCTTTCTTTCTTTCTTTCTTTCTTTCTTTCTTTCTTTCTTTCTTTCTTTCTTTCTTTTAATAAAGGGGTTTCTTTCCAGGACCAAAATCTAGTTTCTTCTCTCTGAGACACACACTCGGCCCCCCTTTCAGTAAGCACCCCCGCTTCCGCCATCATCTACTGCAATCATCACTTTACGGATGCTTTATTACACTTTTTTTGGCAATTGCCCAAGGAAGAATGATTATGCCAAGGAAGGAGTAGAAAGAGAGAAAAAAGAATCAAGAGACTATTAGGAGCAGGCGTTTTATTGCAACCGGCCCACAAATGTGCTCCTTTCATGTTCCGTGGAATATAAAAAAGCCCCCGAAACATTTTAATTTTAAATTCTTATCGCTGAATTTACTGCTTTTCTCTCCCAATGATTTGTGTTGCTTTTTAATTTTTACAGTCTCTACAGAAGCCAGATGCTACAGCCTCGGGCCAAAATAATAATAACAATAAAAAAGGAGAGGCTACCGCAGTCATGAGTTACAGAACATCCCCGCCCGACCCCCCCTCCAAAGGAAGAGTGCGCTTGACAGAAGTTAATATCTCAATTTAACAGTGCTGCTTTGCTAATGAGCCTTTGATATGTGTTTATTTTAAAAGGTCTGATCTTGACCTTGAAAGGAGGGGGAAATGAAACCATTTTGGCTGGAACTGAGAGGCAAACTGTCACTGGGAGGAGGTTTCGTGACAAATAAATCCCACAAATAAATCCTGTCCACATGTCCCATGCCCCCTCTCAGAGGTCTGTTGGCTGACAAAGGGGGCTCTGAACAGAAACTTGTTGGTGTCTTCTTACCTGTGTGCAAGTTCCATTATGGAAGCAGCTGGGTGTTTTCGTCTGATGAAGTTAATCTGAATTCAGTTGCAGAAGCAGAGTTGTGCAGGCGGAGCCATTGTGCAAGAAGAGTTAGCCATGCCGATGTGACTCGCCAGCAGAAATTGAGTCGAGGGGTCTATACTAGTTGGAACTAACCAACAGGATTCCAGTCATTGTGTTTGGGGAATCTGAGATCAGACATGCAGGTTTTGTAGGGCAGACAGACAATTTAAATAAGAGTACAGTATCTGCGGGGGATATGTTCCTGGACTTACCATGTGTAAGTGAAACTGTGGATAATAGCAACCCCGATTAAAATAAGGGACTTGCAGTAAAACCATGCCATAGAGTTGTGTCAGAGGACCTAGTGATTCCTAGAGAGGACACCTCTCTAGTACCACTCTATGGTATGTGTCCCTATTTTGTGTTTCCTTGGATAACTAAAACCGAAAACATTGGTTCTGTGGATACGGGGGGGGGGGGGGTGGTGGTGACCTTTACTCAGTTTGGTTCCAGAATCCCCTATGGACACCAAAATCTGTGGAAGCCCAAGTCCGATGATATAAAATGGCATCCCTTATATAAAACAGTGAACAGGAAGCCTTGCTTTTGGGATTCCCCCCTCCCCCCAAATATTTTTGTGCCATAGTTGGTTGAATCCATGGATACAGAACCCGAAGACATGGAGAGCCAACTGTATACATATATAGGTATACTGATGAAACATACATGTTGAACTGTTCTTCTTTTGTGGTAAAGGAAGCTACCTTCATTCTTTCCATGTTATTTCTGCCTCTAGTACCATTTTTTTAAAATTAAAGAAGTAATATCAAGGAACACATCTACTTGGTTAACTCAGGTATACCTGCATTCTTATACTCTCCCCCCGCCCTAACTTCTGCTTTGGCTTTTCCCTCCAGACTGACTGTTTTCTTCGCCCAATTTTCCAAAAAAAAAAAAAAAAAAAAGAAAGAAAGAAAGAAAGAAAGAAGAAAGAAAGAAAAGAACAAAAAGCAGCAAACAATTAAAGAAGACCATTGCATCTTGGATGACATGTCTGCAAATTTGCTGTTCATTGATGCATCCCCCCTGTAAAACATCCTATGTCCCACTCCAGATAAAGCCAAATGAGTGGTGGCAACTAATGTAAACCAAAGGTTCTCTGTCTCTGATCTTCAGATCCTGGTTTAGAGTCTGGCTTAATTTTTTTGGGGGGGAAAAGTCAACTTAACACATTACATATGGCCCTTCAACTGAAGGTCCATTGATAACAATAAAACAGCTCAATCACAAAACGAAACAGAGAATAGTTTACTTCCCTCTATCCTTTCTGTAACGTTTAAACAACAACAATAACAACAAAACATATTTCTTCAATAAATGGACCATTTTACCAAAGGAAAGAATAGACGTGATCCACCAAAAGTTTGTAAAAATTTGTAAAAGAAAAAACTGCATTAAATATTAGCCCCATACACTATAGGGAACGAGGGCCAGTATCTAGCATTCTTGAGAAACAGTGTGGTGTAGTGGTTTGAGTGCTGGACTAGGACTCTGGCAGACCTGGGTTTAAAGTCCTGCTCAGCCCTGGAAACCTGGGGCAAGTCACACTCTCTCAGCCTCAGAGGAAAGCCATGGCAAACTTCCTCTGAACAAACTTTGCCAAGAAAACCCTTTGATAGGTTCACCTTAGGTTTGTCATAAGTTGAAGATGCCTTGAAGCCACACAGTAACATTCAGCATTCTTATATTTCTTATGTACAAGAATTACAAAAAGAATCTGCAACCCTTTCACCTGAAACAATCATAGCCCTGTGATTCCACTTTAACTGCCATGGCAGCATCCTATGGCATCCTGTATTTTGCAGTTTAGTGAGGGGTACTTAGAATTCACTGCCAGAGAGCTTTCCCACCTCCCCAAACTATAAACTCCAGGATTCCCCCAGGTTTCAGCCATGGCAGTTAAAATGCAATCATACTGCTATAAATGCGTAATGTGAAAGGGTCTCCGGTGGCACAACTGTGTTGTGACTAAAGAGCCCACCTTGCATGCAGAACTACTGATTTTTCCCCCAGCGGTTGCAGCAGGAGAATGAAAATTAAAAAAAAAATGAAATATAAGAAAGAAGGTGTGTATGGGGGGGAGGGTGTCAGAGAATTCTAGAATAGAGTCATAAAACCATAGAGTTGGAAGGGGCCTCATGGGCCATCTAGTCCAACCCCCTTCTCAGTGCAGGATCTCTAGCTAAAGCATCCCTAGAAGCTAGCTTTCCAGCCTCTTTTGGAAGCTGTCCAGAGAAGGAGACCCCAACACCCCTCTAGGCAATTGGTTCCAATCCTGAACCACTCTTACTGTCAAGAGGTTCCTTCTGATGTCCAGTCAAACTCTTACTCTCCTGTAAGTTCCAACCATTAGACCTGGTTCTACCCTCTGAGGCAGCAGAGAACAGAGACCTACAAAAGCCACTCTCCCTGTCTGGAACTTTTAGGAAGTGCTTGAATATCCATATCGCCCGGTATCACCACCCAAGCTCCCATGTTGGTCTCCATTTCATTTCAGAAGTATTTGCACTGGATGCAGGCGAGGGACCAACTGTCTCCCATCCATTGATTTAAGAATGGATGCAGCACACACTTCAAAGGACTGCCTTTCCATGGTTGATTTTAAACAAAGCCTCTTGGCTCTAAACATAGACTGATCTCATCAGTTACAAGTGAAAAGTTGCTTTTTAAAAAAGTATTACAACCTGAATTCTCCTATTGGTGAGTTCTGACTAAAGCAGGCCCATTGAATCAACTGCCACCCAGGTAAATCCAGTTGATTTAGAATCAGCTCCAGCTAGGAGTAACAATAGGATTCAGAGGTACTGTATCTCTCTTTCTCTCCATCCATCCATCCATCCATCCATCCAATCTCTCTCTCTCTCTGCACACAAATAACCCTGAATTTTATTGCCCAGATGTAAAGGAAAAGGAATAAGGTAATTCAAAGGTCCTTAAACTGGGATCCATGGACCTCTGAGAGGTTCATGAATGAACTTCAAGGGTCTGTGAAATGGTTATGAAAGTGATTCCACACACACACACACACACACACACTTGATTTCCTTCCTGGTAGTGATTCACCAACCCACCCCGTCATGGTGAATGTTAAGGTAAACAATTAGCCTTTTTAAAACATCCATTGCAACTTTTTCACTCCATACAGACTACATGAAAGAAAACTATTTCCAATGCAACAACTGTATGGAAAAATGTTGTGTGTGCATGATTATGCTGGTTTGTTTGGTTTTTTTGGAGAGAGGATCCAAAGCATTTATTGAATTCTCAGAAATGTTACCTGACCCAGAAAAAATGGTTAAGAACTGCTGGGCTAAGTCATCAGTTTGGGTGGAAATGGCTCAGAACTGTTTGCCATCAAGCTGTTGGACAACGCTACAGCCAAACAATGTGTTCTGTGAGTAAAAGCTCCGGCACCCCAATGCAAGCTTGTTGCACATGGTCACCTTGCTGGAGTAACCAGAACCAGATATATTGCTTAACACCTCGCTGATGGACATTTGTTTCTGAAAATGTGCAAGAACTCCACGTGGTTTGTGAATCCAAGAGCTACTTCATGTGCCATGTCTTCTTGAGGAATGTACAATGTACCATTGCATCCTCCCCTACCTTTCTTTAAATATTTCCAGCTGTATCGTTCTATAGATACATATTTGAGATGAAGCTTTAATTAAAACCAAACTAGTTCATTACACTGGAGATGGATTGGGGAGGAGGAGAAAAAAAATAAACCCGTCTCCCCAACTTAGGTTTCAAGGGTCCAGGACCTACAAGTAACCGTTAAGGTAAGCCGAACCTTCTCAAGAGATGAACTTTTCCTTGCTACTTTTAATTAAAGTTCTTTAGATTTAGAAAGGGCACTATTCAGGAATGGCTGGAGGAAAAAGAAAATCATTGACACTGGCCCGTCCCCCTCCCCTTTTTCCCAAGGAGAAGAAAAAAGGTGGTTTTTGTATGCCTGCTCACCCAGCCCTCACTGTACAAAAGGAAACGGATTTGCAGCAGGACACACGAGATGACCCCTTGACCCTCAACCGCTGAAAACTCCTCAATGGCATAAATACCAGATAATCAATCACATACCAGGAGGCCTGAGCTGGCTGCCTTTACCACAGTGGTTGAGTTTATGCGAGATGAACTGTAAGTGGACACCGGCTTAAAAGAGGCCCCTTTCGGGCATTCCGATGGCCAGGCGGGTTGGAATATTTTACAAGGGACAGAAAAGGGGGGGGGGTGAGAAAGGCAGAGGGAGGGAGAGGCTCTTGACCAGCTAGTTTTATACATTTTCACCACCAATTTCTATAGAGAGGCAGGCGTTGGTCTTGAAATGCTAGCTGGCCATGTCTTTTAGCATCTTCCCTCTTTGGTGATCTCCCTACTACAGTTTCAGCAGCAGAAAGGTAAAGAAAGAGACAAAAAGATGGTCAACAGAACTTGCTAAACACCAGCTAATAAAGCCATGGAAGGATGGGATATGTCTTGGCCCTGATGGCATGGTCGCTATCCTCTTGTGGATCGGGCATACTAAGGGCACACTAGCGCTATGTCGCTACACCATGGAATCCTTGCACTCACCCAAGTGGCAGAAATTAAGATGCACAAACAGGGAGGCATAATCACAAACACACAATCACATCGAGACATAGGGTGTGCACTGAAAAAGGACAACAATCCAGGAGCCTGATTTCACAAGGCCACCATGGGTTGGTTTTGCTGGGCCTGTTTCTTTCCCAAAGTCTCGCCAATCACTATCCCTGGCACTCAGAGCCAGAAAACCCAGGCTCCTCTTTCCCCAATGATGTTCCCCCACCCACCCCCAACAACCATTTCAAACCTACATCTAAATCTGAAGAGAGAACTGCAGAGGCATCCCATTTCAACAAAAGATTTTTGAACTTTGCCCCCCCCACCCTTCAGAAAATTAAAAAGAAAAAAGTATGTCAAGATACTGAACTGGTTCAGTTAAATGGAGACCCACTTGGCCACTAAATTTGATCATGCTTTTGTCAAAAGGTCAGAGGCTAAATATGTTCACACTAATCCCCTTCATCTAGAATTAAAGGACAAGAAAGGTTTTCTGTAACTTAGCAAGAGAGAGAGGGGGCTTTTCTCATTGCTGTCTAAATAGTATTTGCAAAAGGGAAAATTAAACCTAAGCCCTTGGTTCTATGTGTTTAAATATAGATTTTTGAGATCTTGCACATTTTTCTGTTATTTATTTTGCAGGGAAAACATGCAGCCGCCGTAGCAATCCCACACTTGTTAGAGCCCCAGAGAACATGAGGTCTGGAAGCAAGAACTGTACTGCTAACTTTAAAAAAAGAACGTATAAGGTTGCTGTGTGTCTCTGCCCTTCTTTCTGTGCTGAAAGCCAGGGAGATTCCACAGTTTTCGGAATGTGTACTCAGATTCAAATTTCAAATGCTGTCACACAACATTACAGTCACACAAAGAGACTCTGTGTTTAGATATCCTGGAACTGGGAGGTGGGGGCGGGTGGATGCTTTCAAACCCAAAGAGCCAAGAAATGCTCAGGGATGAAGCTGCTAACCTTAACTAACCCCGATGCAATGCAAACACAGTTTCAGAGAGCCAATTTGTTCTGGAGCTGCTGATTGAGAAAAACCACATTGCCAAAGGCTCCAAAAGATGTACAGAGGAAAGGAGCAAAGATGTGGCATTTCCTAGGTGACTCTTAAAGAGTCATATCTAGGAAGAACGCATTCCCTTTTTCCCATTTTAACCACCCAGTAGACTTGAGCACCAATACAGTAAAAGGTTGACAGCGGTAAAACGTTTTGGCAAATGGGTATATTAGCCATGTAAATACAGTTGTAATCATCCTAGGATAGACTTGCAGTATGGTTCTGAACAGTTTTGTTTGATCTTCTGCCAACAGGCAAAGACCTTTTTTTATTCAAACATGCCTTCAGTCTTTAATTGGGTGTAACAGAAGGGTCTTTTAATGGGATGCGCTTCACCTTGATCTTACGTTTCAAATGCATTTTAAACTGTTTGAAATATTTCAATGCCATTGTCTATTTAATCATTTTTTACTTTTGTGTTGTACATTGTTTTAACTGCATTTTATATTAATCCTATACCGTAAGCCACCTTGGGTCCCATATGGGGGGAAAGTAAGGATATAAATATGATTGATTAATTGATTGATTGATTATATGCTTTTCTCTTGGATTCAGGGGTTAGAATAATAGAATTACAGAGTTGGAAGATAGCACAAGGGCCATCCAGTCCAACCCCTGCCACAGGAATAGGCAATCAAAGCATTCCTGATAGATGGCCATCTGACCTCTGTTTAAAAACCTCCAAAGAAGGAGACTCCACCACACTCCATATTCCACTGCCAAACAGCTCTTACTCTCAGAAAGTTCTTCCTCATGTTTAGGTGGAATCTCTTTTCCTGTAGTTTGAACCCATTGCTCCGTGTCCTCGTCTCTGGAGCAGCAGAAAACAAGCTTCCTCCATCCTCAGCATGACATCCCTTCAGATGTTTAAATATGGCTATCATGTCCCCTCTTCATCTTCTCTTCTCCAAGCTAAACATGCCCAGCTTCCTAAGCCTCATAGGGCATGGTTCTGTCCTTCAGCTGTGTTATGGAGTAGCAAGGGGTTAAAGTTCAGTGATAGAGCCAGAGTAATAGCTGTGGGATTTCTGGAGTTGGTAAATTTGTAAACTCTGAAGTGGACATGAGTCCTTGCAGAAGGCGCCAGGTGTAACTTCTGAAGTCTCTAGGTAGGGCTAGAAAGGGGCAATTGGTGGCTTTGGTGTGATGAATCTGCTCTGGACTTTAGTCTAGACCAGTTATTCCCAAACTTTGGTCCTCCAGGTGTTTTGAACTTCATCTCCCAGAAGCTCTAGCCACCTTGGCCAACAATCAGGAATTCTGGGAGACAAAGTCCAAAACATCTTGAGGACCAAAGTTTGGGACCCAATGTTCTAGACTGTAAAAGAGCTATCCAAGTACTGAACCTATTTGGGGAATAGGGTTCAACACCTTGGACAGATCTTTTAAAATCTGTACAATAATGAACAATAGAGAATAATGAGCTAAACAGACCAAAGACCTGACTCTGTGAAAGGCCTCTTCCTCACTTCCACTGGATTTGTCAGAGGAGGGATGGGAGCCTGTTGTTTCTTACAAACTTGTATGTTATCTTTCAGAAGTGGTTGGACATTTTTGTCGGATGCAGAACATCTGCATGCAGTTCACGTTGTGTAAGTAGCATTGGGTGTGTGGTACCATTTGAAGGTTGAACATGAATGTGTGCGCACATTTGTTTGTGCATTTGGGCCTTGATTCAGTTATGCAGTAGTGCCATTCAGCACAAGGATTATGTAGCATAATTAATGAGCAACTCTGCATGCAAAGATTTATGCTACACAACCTAAGTGCAGAACCTCAGTCATACAGGTTGACCCTCATACCCATGGGATTGGTATCCGTGGTTTCACTTATCCACGGCTGAAAATATATGTCATCTCTTGGCATTTTCAAGGTCCTCCAGTGTGATGCTATGGCATGCTTCCACTGGAAGTTGGACCAGAAGTCATTCATTTCAATCAGGTTTGCTGTTATCCATGGTTTTGGTTATCAAGGTGAAGTTTGGGAATGTATACCCTGCGGATACAGGCGGAGACCTGTATGTGGGATAATCTACTGTACCCTTTCCTGGAATTCTACCAGTTACTCCTAGCTACTGTAAACTGTTGAATGGTGAGTTGTCACATATGTAAACTCCACTGATTTAATGGGTCTACTCCATATGGACTAACATACGGATCTGGGAAAAATGGATGCAAAAATAAAAGTGAACTTCCACCTACCACCCAAAGTGATTCTGATCAAAAGGACTCTGCCTGTTTCTTTGTTCTGCTGTCTGCACAGCTGAAGTCTTGGTGGGCGTCAGTGTTTGATAGAATCATCTTGGGGCATCACATTAGCTGAACCAAAGTTTATACTAGTAGAACAACTTTTTCTCACATTGCATCTGGTGGCTTTGAGATGCTCCTGATCCAACAGTTTAGCTCAATAGCTAAATTAGTGGCCACGAGCAGTTCTGCCCCCCCACCCCCCATACACCAAAGGGCCACCAATGGACCACGGGGGCAAGCCAAGAAAGCTCCTTCTTGGTGTTACCCAGCTGGTCACTTTCACCCTTCCTTTCTGACATTGTCTATAAACATGTTGTTCTGAGCTGAAACTGGCTGTAGCTCCAGGCCTGCCCATGACTTGATCTAGTACTGGGAATTGGCAGCCATCTCTGCTATAAGGCAAGATGTATTAGACTATGACTCTGGACACCAGGGTTCAAATCCCCACTCAGCCATGAAAAACCAGTGGGTGACCTTGGGCAAGTCACTCTCAGCCTCAAAAAATTCCATGATACGTTTGTCTTTGGGTCACCATAAGTCGGAAACAACTTGAAGGCACACAAAGACAAAAGGATACAGCCAGTGCTCTACAGTAAAAGAAAGTACCACAGCCTTTTAGTTGATGGGTTCCAACACCCCTTCACAGCAGGTGACAGAGTTCAGACCCTTAATGATAAATTTGACTCAGGGCCAAAACTTCTGATCCCATGGCTAGATAATGCCTCCCCCAGATGGGATGCAACCAATCCCCCACTGTGGTCACTACACGATGGGTCTCCAGGTTCCTATAGGGCAGAACCAAACAATGGAAACTGAACTGTGCAGGTGTATCTTATAAAAGATATAAGAAAGTGCCATGAAGTTGCTAACAGGACAGTTTACTCCTTGCTCTGTTCCTAGCCACCTCTGTACGCTACAGTAGAACTATCCAGCAAAGAGGTGGGCAAAGTGTGTCCTGTGGGACCCTTCAGTGTGGCCCCTGAACCCCCCCAAGCCTGCCAAAGTCCCCAGACCTCCCCCAAATCTCATGTTTTTGGCCAATTTTCAGGTGGTTCTTCACCCCACAAACACCCCAAAGCACCTAGAAAGGCCTGAAATGTGGCTCTCTGCTTCCCACCCACCCCACCCCGCAACCTTGCAAATTATAAAATGGCTGCAATCAGCTAATGGGGCAGCCAGAAGTGATGTTACATTCCTTCCAGTGCACCAAAATGCAGGGTGGAGCCAGCCAGATGGGCACAGTGGGGTGGGTGGAAGGACTCTGCCCCCCTCCATAGTTCCTCACCGTTGATCTATCAGGACTTACTGGACACAAAGTAATCCTCCTTATGCCACTGGGCAGCAGTTCACATTTGGCCATGAAGATAATACAGACTCTAGAACCCCTTTGCCTGAGGGCAGCATCCATGCTCAACACACATGCTGGTGGAACATTATGCTCCACGGGCTTCAAAGAGGAGCTCAGCTGCCCAAGTCTCTCTCTCCACCTTCCCCCAGAAACTTCAGGAAGCCACAAATGGAAGGACTGGAATTTGGCCCTTGGGACTGATGAGTGGGAGACGCCAGCTAGCTGGTCTCGCCTTTTATCTGGAGCTGGGCTTGCTCGAAACAGCCTCCGGAGGGCGAGGGGTTGTGTTTTCTTGCGCAGGAGAAAAGCTCGCAAAGCATTTCATTTTCAAAGCCTGAGCCAAAACACACAGGAAAATATTCCAGCTGCAAGTCATAAGGTTCCGATTATGGAACGGAGACTTTCCAAAAAAAGAGACACCAGCTCTAGTACTTTCTGTTCCTCAGTAAACACATTGCTGGCCCAAGTTCAAGTACGCTGGGAAGATTCTGTTACAAGGCAGCCGGGCTTACGCTGTATCCACTTTAGAGAAAATAAAGGAAAGCTAAAAGATGCTCAGGAGCCAGCTTGGGACGTACATACATATGTGTGTGTGTGTGTGTGTGTGTGTGTATGATGTCAATTAATGGTTAATGTCTATAACTTTTAAATGGTTTAATTCTTTTTTAAATTTTAAAGCAACTTTTTCTCCTCCTCTGTGGCATCAAGTTGGTTGTTCAATGTCAGAAGGAAATCATGGTGGTACATCTTGTGAAGAAGTGAAACAAAAGCACTCAGGTCATGTGTATGTGTATGTGTGTGCTTTTCCTCAGATCCTATAGATATTAGGGAAAAGGACAGAGTGCCAGAAATGAAATTAACATACACACACACGCGCGCGCGCGCACGCTGTAATCCCAGGAATAGGTGAGATGGAAAAGCTACACAGATGAGTCAAAAGGTACTTGGGAACTTATTTCATTACAGCCAGAAGCTGTGGCTTAGTATTACAATTGGCATCTCTTGCCTCTCAAGAGGTATGCTGTGTGCGACTTGGAACGGAAGAATCCCCAGGAGGTACCGGTCGGTCTCTTTTAGCAGCTCCTTTTGTGCCAAGTCCAATGTATATTTTTGTAGCCTGGTAAACAACTCCTAGGAAACAGGCATTACCTTCTGAACACTGCCGTTCGGTGCTCCTCCATTGATCAACATGAGCATCCTATCATTTTTATTTTAACAAAACACAAAGGAACCAGAAAGGTGCTGCTTCCCAGAGCTGGTGTCCTCCAGATGTCTTGGACTCCAACCTCCATAATCCCCCATCCAGCAAATTCCCTGGGCTTGGTGTCCTACAGATGTGTTGGTGTCCTACAGATGTACAGATAATTCCAAGACAGAAGAGACTTCCTAAACCTAGGGCTCTCTAGATGTGTTTGACTACAGCTCTCAATGTGTTTGACTACAG
Source organism: Gambelia wislizenii (assembly GCA_030847615.1). NCBI lineage: Eukaryota > Metazoa > Chordata > Lepidosauria > Squamata > Crotaphytidae > Gambelia > Gambelia wislizenii. Next base: position 42,553,033 of record JAUMIR010000007.1, read on the forward strand.
AGGTTTCCTGAGCCTAGTACCTTTGAGATTTGTTGGACTACAACTCCCATAATCACTTAGCTAGCAGAGGTTTACTGAACCTGGTGCTTTCCATATATGTTGGGCTACAACTCTCATAATCCCTCACCCAGCAGAGGTTTTTCTGAACCTGTTGCCCTCCAGATGTTTTGAACTACAGTTCCCATAGCTCCTTGGCCAGCCATGAGAGTTGTACTCCACCACATTTGATGGGCACACTGGTTTCAGGAAAACTGTGCTGGAGATGACAGTAGCCACATTCTGCCAATGAGAGAGGTGAAATCAGCCACTTTTGGGAACTTCATTCTGGATTCTGGTTTCCAGCACATACCTATTTTTAAACCTCTCCAATTGCCAAAACAGGATCAAGATGTCAAGTCTAACATGGGGTAAACAATCATGCACCAGCAGTACACCCCCGCCCCGAAGGACTCAAACAACCGCAGAACCAGAAGCATCGAGTTTTTGTGGAAATATTCCACCACCACACACTACACTGACATCCTCTCCTGACAAATGCAAAAAAACATACAGGAAAAGTGAGGAGAAAAACTGACACTCCCCTCCATGAACACTTTTCAAGAGAGAGAGAGAGAGTGAAACATGTACAGACACATACCTACACCAGAAGCTCCAATGATGCTGGGGCAGGAAATGCATTCTAGGTTTCACTCTAAACTGTAAAGGAGCTCTCCAAAGTGCTGAACCAGATCTGCTCAAATAGATCCTTTAGAAATTCAGACTAAAGCCCAGAACAGATTTGCTGTCCTGACAACACAAGAACCAGTAATGCCATATGCACGTTCATCTTCCTAGAGTAATGACTGTTTCCTTTGCTTTGCTGTTAGTGCTTTCATGTCCAATTTCTAGCTTTCAGAAAATAGCAAAATGCCACACATTACTTTTGGCACTGGATAGTGGAATGGGGACAAAGGCATTTCATGTGAACACCAGACTGATGCCCTGGTAGACAGGACCTGGATTTGTGGCAGAAAATGTACTTGTAAATGGAAGTCTCCAGTGACGCCATACCTAGACCGCACTATTCAGTCCACATGCAGTTCAGTGTTGCAGAAGCAGAGTTGAATATGTGCTTCAACTGTGCACTTGAGATGTGCATGGATTCACTTTGCACATGGATGCACAGGGACACATAACCTACATTTGGTTGTGCATTTAGTTGGCCATTCAACACCTGGGTTGTGTAGCCCAAGCAATGCATAACTCCACATGTAGAGATTTATGCTATGCAACTCTGACACAGGGCCACTGCCTAGTGTGTCTGTTTGTGGGTGGGTGGGTGAGGGAAACTTTTCATCAGATCTGTCACTGGGGTGTGTGTGTGCCCCAATCCTTCCTCCTTGTTGTGTGTAGGATAAGCAAAGCACAACACCACTAACACTAAACCCCTTTTCCTTCTCTGCAACCAGTATGAATAGGGGAATGATAATTACCCTTAAACATACTTAATGCCAACAGTACATTATCTCTGTCTGTGGAGTAGCATGCTGATAGTATTTCCCCCACAAGCTTAATCAAGCTGCTATCTTAAAACTCTCCAGAGTCCTGTGAAGCTGTAATAGAAAGTCGGAGGTTGCTCAGGGAAGGGAATTTCATTTGGTTTGTTTGGGTGGGAATGGTGGCGGAAGAGAGAGAATGAAAGAAACAGAGAGGGAGAGAAATTTGCTCAGGTTGCCTGTACACTGGTAGGGTGGTGAACCTGCTCCAGGTTTCAGTACAAACCTTATGGAAACTCTCCAAGTTTCTTAACCTATTGGTGGGGCAGGGTTTGGCATATTGGAAATATCCTGTACAGTTCTGACTAAACCCTAGAGCAGAATTTCTGCCCCACTGGCAAGGGAGCCTCCAACTGCTGCTGCTTTTTGCTTCCCCACAAAATATTCTGCTGCCCCCACTCCCATTTCCTATATCCCCAGTCAGAGAAAGCAGGGATGGACTTACACAGTTGGCCCTCCACATTTGCTTGGGTAGGGGTACAGGACACCTGTGAAAGTGGAAAAACCACAAATATCTCTATAGCCTCCCCCCAACTATATTTAACACATTCAACCCACCACAGATGTCTTCAAGGTTGCAGGGTTCCTCTGCAAAGTAGAAGCAAGGAGCTGGCAGGCCTTACCACAACCTCTGCTGCTGCTTTGTTCCATTTTTTATTAGGGACTTACAAGCCTCACCTCACGTTCACAGCCCATCTCATGAGGCTTGCAGTCTCTATTAAAAATGGCACACAGCAGCAGTAGAGGTGGCAGCAAATAATCCACAAATAATCCAATCCACAAAAGTTAAACCACAAATGTGGAGGGCCAACTGTACAGTGGGCCCTTGGTATCCACTGGAGTTTGGTTCCAGGACCCCCTATGGATATCAAAATCCCTGGATGCTCAAGTCCTATTATACACAATGGGGAAGTAAAATGGTGTCCCTTATATACAATGGTGAACGGCAAGGTTTACTCTTTGGAATCTTTCGGGAGCAGGATTTTCAAGCCATGGATGGTGGAATTCAGGGATGCAAAATCTGTGGACTGTATTTATTTCAGAGTTTACAGGAGCATTTCAAGGCACAGAGCCTATTTTAAAAGTTTTATTCCAAATGTTAAAGGAGCTATCCAAACAGTTAAAGCTATTTCAGGATAGGGTTCAACAGACTGGAGTGCTCATTAAAGTTTGGACTAAAATGCAGAGCGGATTCATTGCTGATGTAGATTCATCCCCTATTGATGTGGAAACTACAAACTACCAGAGTCAGACAAAAAGCTCCAAAGAAAAGCCTCTTTCCTATATTCCATAGATAAATGATCAGAGGACATTTCCAATTGTTCCAAAGTTGCCAAGCGGCGGCGAGCTAAAAGACTGTCATGCAAAAACAAAAAGGGTTAACCTTTAAATGTCCCATTCAACTCTAATTTTAAAAAATTAAATCTGATGAGGTCTGCCTGAGGTTCAGTTGTAAGTTTAGGAGACCCCTTTTACCAATGGGGGGAATTTGAACTGGTGTCATGAGAGCAAGAAAAAAGGAAAGCAGCTGAAAATGTTCAGGGAAAATTATCACTGGGATGAAAAAAAAACAAAACGGTTTCCTGCAAAGGAAAAGTATTTTATGTGCAGGAAATCCATTTTCTGTGCAGAAAATAGGGAGGGTAGGTGTTGCACAAAACACCCCTCCAAACATGTATTTTTCTCTGCAGAATAATTCCTCCACAACCCTTTAGGACCCTTAACACCAGGTGAAAATTGTGCAAAATTCTCACTGGTCTATTATCTTTTCAAACGGGATATGCCAACTGTCAGGAAATTTGTTTTTCACCTTAGAAACAAATAAGTTATGAATAGTCTTTCCATCCCTACTCCAGCAGGATTCCAACCAAAGTGTTGGACAACCGTCCCTGGTAGTCTTTTCTCATTTTTAAAAAAATCCAATCAGGGACAGTCAGGAATTGAAGTTGGGCAGAAACAGGAGAGGAGCCTTTAAAATTTGACATTCCACGGAGAAAGTGGATAAAGGTGAGAAGTTTCCCTCTTTCTTCCTCAACACTGGAGCTTGGGATGATCTGACCTAACAGAGAGTGAGAGCAGCAGGAGATTCAAGGCAGATGGAGAGGAAATACGTCTTCACACAACACATCATTAAGTTATGGAATTAGCTCCAACAGGATGTGGTGGCAGGCACTCATTTAGAGTAACCTTCTTCTAGTTTCTTTTCCAAAATAACAGCAACTGGAAAAGTTACTTTTTTCTGAACAACAACAGCCTGAGTAGCCATGCTTGCTGGGGGATTCTGGGATTTGTAGTCCAAAAAAAAAAAAAAGTAAACTCTCCCAAGCTCTGGATTTTCAGGATTATTAGGACAAGTCATGAGAGTTGCTTTGCCCATTCCCAATATAGATGGAGAAACAGAGATTGAAACCTCCCATCACAAATTGAGGTAGAAAATTGTGGAAAGTATAAAAGAACCTCAAAGTTTTGGGGTACATTGGGGGCACAGCTGAGAAGAAGTTACTTTAGAAGGTGGGAGGGGGCTGAAGCTGTCAGAATCACCTATCCAGTATGGGAAGCAAAAGGATTCTGGGAGTTGCAGTAAAAGGGAGTAAAGTTTCCAAGTTCTGGGAGGGTGGAGAAGGGGCACAATGTTAGTGATTCTATCCTGAGCAGCACTACCATCCAAGTACTTCATAGGTGGAGAGACCAAGGTCTTCAAAGAAGCCCACCTAGCTCTCTGTGCACACCTTTGGTTTTATAGGCAGAGTAGAGGTGGTCCATCTAAGTGACCACCATATGGAGTTCTGTGGTGGCATAGAAAGCCAGTGGCTTTTCTCCACCATGAAGGGGTCAGGCACCAAGAACAAGAATGGGCTGAGGTGAGGTAGGGTTGTCAGGTGAAATAAGAGACAGGACTTCCATGTTCTTGAGTGGAAGTTATTCCCCAGTTATGGTGACTCTAAGGTGAAACTATCATGGGACCTTCTTGGCAAGAGTTATTCATAGTTATAGTTAAGTTATTTATAATGTTGGTTAAAACAAATGATACTTCTCCTTGAACTCTTTCCACACTCAGCTCCCATTAAATCAAAACTTTATAGGGTTTTCTTAGGCAAGGAATCCTCTGAGATGGTTTTGCTAGTTCCTTCCTCTGAAATACAGCCTACAGCCACCTGGTGTTAGTTGGTGGTCTCCCACCCAAGTACTAACCAGGGCTGATCCTTCTTAGCTTCCAAGTTCAGACAATATCTGGTGCCACTAGGGTATTTAGGCCCTAGTTTTTTATTTTGTTGTTGTTGTTGTGTGCCTGTAAGTCATTTCTAACTTACGGCTACCCTGAGGTGAACTTATCATGGGGTTTTCTTGGCATGATTTGTTCAGAGAGGGCTTGCCTTTGCCTTCCTCTGAGGTTGAGAGGATGTGACTTGTCCATGGTCACCCAAGGGGGTTTCCATGGTTGAGCAGGGGCTGGAACCCTAGTCTCCAGAGTCACAGCCCAATGTCAAACCACTACACCACTGCCAGGTGAAATAAGAGAAAGGCCCTTTAATGATTGTACAGAAGGGGAAATTTCAGCAGGCACTCCAGCGTAATGGCCCCCCTCCATCACAGTATGGTGAGTTGCTTTGGGATCCCACTGGACAACACCGTATTCTTACATTCTGTGAGGAGTACTTTCGCCATTTACACAAGCTCTGATCATTTTCTCTTGTCCAAAACCTTCTTTCTATATTCTGAGTTGGGCAAATACTCCCACTGCTTGTGCAGTTCTGCTGAGTAGAAGGTAAAGTTCATTGCAACACCCACAAGGTGTCTATTGCAAATTTTCTTTTCTTTTCTTTTTTAACCAAAAATTAAGACACAAGCTCTTGACAGAGTGCAAACCAGGAAAACTGGAAGCCAAGTTGAAAGCCATGGAGATGGCCAACCTTTCTCCCTCCCAGCTCATACAAGACTCTCCTCTGCTCTCTCTCCCCCTCTGCCTTTCCCTTCTTCGTACCTCCACTTACCACAATACTGTTTTGAATCTCTAAAATAATGTGACAACTTAATGATGGCACAATTATCTAAATGTTTAACAGACATGTTATCTAAGTGAATCGGATCGAGATTCCATCCCGCTGACAATAAACATCAATGGAAGTGCAGAAAGTGATGGGCAAATTATCACAAACCCTGCAATTTCAATGCTATTAAATTTGGAAGAATAACAGCCCCGAGGCCTGTAAACGCTGGATAAAATAGACCCTTGTGTTTGTCCAACTATTAAATCAAAATGCTACCAACATCCGAGGAAAAGCGAGGAGGGGAAAGGGAGGGGGAGAGGGAGAAACAGAAGACGATTTATCACTTTTCATGTTTCAGTCACACATTGCTTTTATTAACTTCTCTCTGCTGGTTGGGTGCTGGTGGGCCGATTCTCCGGTAAAGTTGAGAGGCCACGGGCCAGAAGGAAGTCAAATGGCTCTTACAGGGAGAAGGTCAGTTTAAAGCTGAAGAGCCACAAAAGAAAGAGAAAATGCAGAGTTCCCCTTGCCTTTCAAGAGCTGCAATGCTCTGACATGTTCAGTAATGATGCTGTAAGAGATGGAAGGATATAACAACACATGCGGATGATCCCCTCACCCCCCAAAAAGACTGCTCTGTTTATGTTCTGCTTTGTCTGATGTTCTCCTCCTTTGCCTGGACCTCAGAAGTTGCCCTGATCCACAAAACAGTGTCTTCAAGTTAGCTGATCCATTCGACAGCAAGGAGCATTGCTCAGCCTGCAAATCAAACTGTGTCATGGCAAGGAAGCCATGGGCTAAGAAAATAAACTCTATATTAGGCCTCCCACATGCCCGTGTAGTAGCAGAGAGTGAAATTAGGTCAGGAGTAAATCCATGCCAGGGTATTGACTGTACAAACATAAGCGCACAGCAGTAGAGAAGGGAGAGGGGCTGGCGTTACACAGCATTCTGCTATAAGTCGCCTGCTCATGTGAAATACCTTGGCCAGGCCGGGGAAATCCTATACGAATCACCTCTGATATTTTAAAGAAGTCAACAGCTATTACAGGTTTTCAAAAGGAAAAAAAAAAAAGGCAGAGAAAGAAACTAGCTCACACAGCCTCTGTCTAAAGTGAATACCAAAGGCACATTGCCAGTAGCTGGCAGTGACAGAATTCATTGCTTTTTAATTTGAAAAGAATATATTATATGCTCCCCCACCTTTCCTTCCCATTCCAGGCACGGTAGGGTGTCAAAACTCTCTTCTTACTAATACAAAAGTCGGACCAACTAAAGTGGGTCCTACAAAGTCAAAGCTGTCTCCCAAACATAAAAAAAGGGGGGGAGAAGCATTTTTTTCACACCCTGAATAGATATGACACCTGTTGCTAAAGTAGCGAGCACTCATTTGATAGGTGTCATCATGAGGTTGAATATGCTGCACCGATTCTTAGGACCAGTGAAGGCAAGGAAGGTTAAGGAGTTCATTGCCTCTGGAAGCAGCCACCAGATAAGCTCCACTACCTTCTTGATTATCCTTCCCAAATAGGGATATAAAGAATATTCCTTTTTTTTTTATTCCCTTCCCCATCCAGAGAAGGTTTTCTGCTGTTCAATACATTCTATTGTGTAGAATAAGAGTCACTGAGAGACATTGTGACATTCCCTTAAGAAATCTTCATCTGCAACCCATGCACTTTTTTCTGCACAAGAAACATATTTTTATGTAGAAGATGCAGGCGCACAGGGCGTACTGTATTTTGCCCAGAAAGTCCATTCCTTGTGTGCCTAGGAAGCAAGCATCCTGCAAGGGAGGGTTTGGTCCAAAGATCCCCTTCTGCTGACCCTAAGAATCAGTCAGGTTCCTACGGAGACAAATGGTTCCTGAGTCAGCTGAAGCCTTTCAGCATCTCTGCACTAGACATTTATAGCACTGTGATTCCACTTTAACTTCCAAGTTTCCATCAGAAGGAGTCCTGGGATTTCTAGTTTGGGGGACTGAAGAATTCTCTGCATTACCATTCACTATCTGAAAAGTTCAACTAGTTCCCAAATGACATATTGCAGAGTTCTGTAGGACAAAGCCACGACAGCTGAAGTGATACCAAACTACAATAACTGTGTGGTGCGGATGGATTCTATAGCCAATACCCTGTTAGTGACATACACAAATGTCAGTCCAATGTACACAAATGTCAGTCCTGTTTTGGTTATTGCAGAGGTTGGCTTTCTCTTCCTCTCTCTGAAACTACTGAAGATGGCCAGCTACCCAGGACTCACCATTTTGCAGTGACAGCTTCCCTCACAGCCATTCAGTGGCTGAAAGGACATATCAGAGATGTGTCTGGTTATGTCCCCGTGGACACATGCAGAATGATGATATCATCCACTGGGACCTCCAGAGGACTCCAGCAGATCTCAGCAGATGAAGGTAGTGTTCTGAGCCTGGCTATGGGGACAGGCTTCATCAATACCCCCTGCTCTCCACCAGCCACTGAATGGCCATAGAAGAAGGCTATTACAGTGGAATGGTGAGCTTAGGGGGTCATGAGAGGGGAGCTGTACATAGTGTAGTCCCACCTGGTAGGATCTCAGCCTATGACTGTTGAGAGCTTCTAAGATTATCACTTTAACATGTTAGGTCAAGCATGAAAAACAACTGGCAAGTGGACCAGCTCTTTCTGGACTTAAGTGATGAAATCAAGACAAGGTGCATGAATGAGCCAATGAGCTGCTATGTTTTGCACCAACAGACACTTCCTGATAATTTTCAAGAGTATCTGATTTTAGGGTCTTAGGTGACTACCCAAGGAAGTAAGCCTACAGTCCTATAACACACTTATGCAGTTATACCTGTTGACTTCCATGTCAGTGAGGGTGGTGAATCCATTCTGGGTTTTAATCAGAACTGGCTAGGTCACCCTTCTCTGGACACTGTCCACCTTGTTATTATCCTCCTGGAACAGTTGGGCTGAGAACTAGACACAGTATTCTCGGTGAGGTCTGACCAAAGCAGAATAGATTGGGACAATGACCTCTTGCCATCTGAACACTATATTCTTGTTCATGCAGCCAAGAATTGCATTGGCTTTTAAAGTCATTGAATCACATTCTTGATTCATGCTTAACTTGTGGTCTACTAAGACTCCATTTCATTTTCCCATGTACTATTATAAAGCAAGGTGCCACCCAGCCTATATTGGTGCATTTCATTTTTCTTGCCAAAATGTAGAACTTTACATTTACCCCTGCTGGAGTTTGTTTTGTTGGTTCTGACCTAGCTCTCCAAACTGTCAAGGTCATTTTGAATCCTGATTGTATCCTCTGGGGTATTTGCTACCACCTCCTAATTTTGGTGTTGTCTGAAAATTGAATAAGCATACCTCCTATCTCATCAGCCAAGTCATGAATAGAGATATTAAACAAGACCAGACCCAGGGCAGACCCCGGAGGCACCCTACTGGTCCCTTCTTTCCAGGATGCAGAAGAACCATTGCTGAGGATTCCCTGAGTTTGGCCTGTCCATGAGCTATAAATCCATCCAATGGTAGCATTGTTAAGCCAAACAAATCCAGCCCCCCCCCCCTAAAAAAAAACCTGCACAGAAATTTTACTCGCACCCTATGGTAAATCTTGGTATCTTAAAGATGGTGGGAATCACAACCTCATGGCCTATCCTGTTTTATTCCAGGTGTGTATTCCAGGTATTCCTCCCTTTGAAAGGAGTCTTCAGAAAATGTCTGCAAGCCTGGATTCAGGTGTACTTCTTTGCTGCTGTTTGCTATTTCAAGCCCTGCTCAGCAAGAGGAAGCTATCAATTTCTTGGCAAGTGGGAGGCCCTTTTTGGCCATCAAACCCACTTGCTACATGTAAACTGAGAAGCCCTTGTTTACAACCCGGAGGAGGCGATGATAAATCGGAGGGGTCATGCTGACCGGGAGCCGCCTATTTTGGTCCATCCATTCTGCCAGTTTTCATGTTACCCTTGGAGCTTTGGCACGGACATGGCTCTCTTGGCAGGCGTTGACATTCTTGTCCCAAACTTTTAAATCAAAACATACTTAATCTGTCTCAGGAGTCCCACCTGATCTGCTGACCCCCCCTTCCCCATGCCTCCCAATCAAGGTCATCACTGAAATTCAGTAACTAGAAACTCTCTCCAACTTTATTTCCAGAAGAGAGAGGCAGGACCTGAGTCCTTGCTGAGAGCTGTCCTGAACAATACAAATTCTCCTCCCAGAAAAAAACCAAAATAAAACACACACATACTATTAACAGGTTGCTACTTTTCCTTTCCCTTTCTCTCTCTCTCCCCCAGCATAGATGTGCAGAAGCCCCCAAAGGGACCACTCTCTTTGGCCACATTTGCCAAAGAAGATGCAAAAGACAATCCTTAGTTACTTGTTCCCAAGATGTTTACTTAAAACAGGGGTGAGCAACTATGAGGGGTGTTGGGGGCCCATTCCATCTCTGTACCCACCACATGGGCTGGGCCATCATGCATAAGACGGAACAAACTTGACTTTCTGCTGCTCTAGAGAGATGGATGTGAGCCAAAGGATTCCATTTGCAAGAGAAGAACCCTGGGAAGAACTTCTGAAGGTACTGCTGGTCCAAAATGGAAAGAACTGCCTCAGAGGGTTGGTGGACTCTCCCTCTTTGGAGGCCTTCACCCCCTCAGGAATGTGTTAGCTGTCTATTCTTCCGACAGACCTACTCAGATGATTTTAAATTGTGAATTTTAAACTATGTACTGATTGTTTTAAAATGTCTTAGTCTTACTTGTTTTTTAAAATTGATACATTTTAACTAATATGTGTTTTTAACTAATATTATGTTTATATGTTAATGTGTTGTTTCCCCACCTTGATCCACAGGGAGAGGAAGGTAAGAAATAATAATAATAATAATAATAATAATAATAATAGTAATAATAATCCCTTGCATTCCCTTCCAACTCGGCCCAAGACTCGGCTGTCCTTTCCTTTTGAGCTGCCATTGGAATTTTTAAAATTATTATTATTGTATGTTTTAATTTGTTTTCTAATTTAATATATTTTAATTATTGTATGTTTCCAATCCTTTTAAATTTAATATTATTTTAAGGGGTGGGTGGGCTAGGGTATTGCAATTATGGAGTTTTTATATTGTAAGCTGCCCCGATTGCATTGCAGAGGGGCGGGACAGAAATAATTTTGGCCAGCAAAGTTCCCAGTTCATATGGCGCAGGCAACATCCATTGTGCTCAATGATGCATATGCACAAGTTGCTATCAGGCCTCCAGATCCGGTAGCATCGAGTCAGTTGTGGTATATTTGAAAGCTGAGATAGCATCCAGTGCGCTAAATTTCAACCTGCAAATGCATACATTCCATCCTTAATGACATTTATTGGTTTATCAGTACTAAAGAGATTTGCTTGGCCTAATGCAGTCCAGGAAGGAACTAGCTCATTCCTTGTTCAGTCGCTCTAAGGCTGAACTGCACAGCTACCCTCAAAGTGGGCAAACGACGCTTGCGGTGACTTTTTGGACCAGTAAAATGTTCAGATAAGCCACTTGATCTCAGTGGCATTGACTGGCTTCCATGTCAGCAGGGCAAGAACAATTGGTTTTTGGTTTTCGCCCAGACTTTAAAGAAGCTGTCCATGGTGCTGAAATCATAGTATCATAGAGTAATCCTATCTCCAAAATAGTTTTGGCACCTGGGGTTGCCCCTTTAGAGTTCATACTCAAACCTGGAGTGGATTCAACCCTGCATTGACATGGAAGCCACCAGCAGTTCACAAGCAGTTAGATATTGAGAAAAAGATGGCATGTAAATTCAATCAATTAATTAAAATAACATGAAAACACCCATAGTAGAAAAAAGGCAGCTCTTTGCCTCTCACCACCATCCCATTCCACCCCATAAACTGAAGTAATACAACAGTAAAGCAAAGTGGTCATTCTGAAGTGCACTGACCACTGGTTTCCAGGCTGCTCACATATCCCTGATTTTGGAGTCAAGAAAGAGGCCCATTGGCCACTAACAATAACAACTCCTGGAGATACCTTTTCTCCTCCTGTCATGTCAGCTCTCAGATTCCCTGAATTATATGAGAACAGAATGGGATCTAGTGTCAGTTCCCTTAGAACAGGGGAGAACAACTGTGGGAGGTGAGGGAGATGCATTAGTGCCCTAGGAGATTTTGGAGGGCCACACTCTCACTGCAAAAAATAAAATAAAATAAAAATAACATTTTTTTTGCCCCAAATGTCCCCAAAGATTCTCTAGGGGGTGTGAGGGGTATTTCTCCCATGCTTTCTCACGCACCCTGGGGACATTTTAGTCCCCAGAGAAGCCTTCTTCTAAAACAGGAAGTGATCAGGAGTCACTTCCTGTTTTACTATGATAAAATGGGGACAAACAGGAGGGCACTAGGAGCCCCATGCGGCCTGCAGGCCACACTTTGGCCACCCCTGCCTGAGAAGACGGACAGGGGGCCTCTTGCCTTCCGGGGGCCAAGCTCAGTTTCAGAGTCGTTCTCGGGGGGGGGCACATGCCAGCGGTGGGTGGAGACAAAGGAAAAAGGGGGCGGGACTAAAACGACCAGCATATTTCAGCCTCGAGCTCTTCCTGCCAGGAACCAACCCTTAGGAATTTCAGCATTTTAGAATGCAGGAAAGAACACCCATCAGAAAATGAAAAATATAGTATCAAAGGGGAGGAGATGTAGCCATCTGGGGGGCTAAGAGGGTCCGACTCAGCCACAGGGTTTGAGGTTCACCTGCCTGAGAAGATCAGGTTGCCTTGGGGACAAGTTTACTCTGGTATATATGACATCCACCAACTTTGTACCATCCACAACTGCATTTCTACAATATCCTATTCAAAGTATAATTATCCTTGATATCAGAGTGAGCCCATTCATGAGGACAGTATAAAGAAGCTGAGCCTCTCTCTCTCTCCTGTGAAGCAATTCTACCCAAGTCTTCTTCTGGTGAGAAAATTGTAGGATCTCACACTTCCCGGCTCAGGTGAGTGCAATTAAATCATTCATCGATCAAGGTTGGACTCAGAAACTGAGCAATTGCCATTGAGCAATGGGTGTTGAGCAAACTCTTTATCAGGAGTCCCACCCTCTGACATATATACAGACACATGTGATGGTGAGAGGCCCAGCTCTCAACCAGGGGAAAAAATACCAATGCATTCTTTCTTGCTCTTCCGGCTTCATTGCAACGTCCTACATGGCTCCTACGCCAGTTTTGCTCATGGGTGAGTCAAGGTCAAAAAGACAACCTTCTCAACAGAGAATACCCATTAGGCCTTCTCCAGTTTACTATCTCCCAAAATATTTTGCAGAAAGAGAGTTGTTTTTCAGGTTTGAGAGTTCCAGGAGATGGAGATGGGGAGGAGGGATTTGTAAGGCCAGAGGTCTCTCATGAGCCCCTTTCAGATGGACACAGTGGCTGGAACTTGCAATATCATCAAATTATAGCTACCACCAACAGAGTTTTGTAGGAGGGGAATTACTAAGGAAGCAAAAACTGGGGAGCCCTCATTGAAATCAGAGCCAGTATCCTTGTGCATCAAAGAGTCCACCAGCATTCGTGAGTATGAAATGGAAAGTTGCCCTCCCAAAGCATATTGCCCTGACTGATAGGGTACAGAACAGAGCACCCCAGTTTAATGTAGCTAAACTACAGTAGCTACTACCTTGTTTTATGGTCTTTTAAAAATGAAAAGCATTGGATGTGTTGTGTATGCCTCTTTTGGTCAGTCACTTCTCTGCCTGTTGTGTGTGTTTTCGCTTTCTTTCTCAAAGGGGAAAAACACACATGCACACACACAGGACAATGGTTCTTTCACAGCATCATTATGAGAAGCAAAGCCATTTGGGTCATGGACTATCTCCTACTGGTTAGTTAGTCATAACTAGAATAGACTCATTGAATCGGTTGCTAAATTTACATGTAAATTTACAGTTGGTAAATTTACATGTAAGTAAATCTCAATGACTCAATGGGTCTATTCCAGTTGAGACTAAGATTCAGGCCCTTTGTTTCATTCTCATGCTGGAGATGAAATCTCCCATGGAGGCTGGCGGGCGATTTCTCAGCACGGAAAATGACGAATCTTGTAAATACTCATAATATCCTTACTCTAGGGCTGCATCAGTTCTGCAGAAATTATCCAGTTAGACACCATTTTAACTGCCATGGCTCAATACTATGGAATTCTGGGATTTGTAGTTTTGTTGTAGCACCAGAACTCTCTGACAGAGAAGGCTAAATAGCTCACAAAACTATGACTCCCAGAATTCCATAGCAATGAGTTAGAGCAGTTAAAGTGCTGTCAAACTGGATTACACATAGGTCTCACATATCCACTGGGGATTGGTTCTGGGAGGCCCCGTGGATACTGAAAACCATGGATAATAGTGAATGCCATTGAAAATAATGGGACTTCCAGTTTAAAATACCACAGAGTTGCCTTGGAGGACCTAGAAAATGGCTAGAGAGGACACATTTTCTAGGAAGACTCTATGGCAGGTGTGCTATTTTGTGTCCCGTGGATAATTGAATCAGTGGATAATGAACCAATGGATACGAGGGGTCCTAGTGTATTTCTATAGTGCAAATGCATCCTAGGTTTTTCCGTTCCTTTCCTGGAAAAGCCATGGGGAAGTGGAGTGAAAACAAGATGACGGAGTGAGGTTGACCAGTCTTTGAGGAATTATCTGCTTCCCCCACCCAAATCACCACCATTCACCACACAGAAAGGAGCCACGGAATGAAACTGGACAATCAATATCATCTCATGATAAAGACCAAAAAAGTAGAGTCTACTAAGAAGAGAAAGAATCACCAAATTAGTTCATTAATACATTCTTTCCAGGAATCCTGGAACATCACTGTAACTGTGGGAGCAGGACATTGTTTTGAAAAAGAAAAATTGGAGGAGGTTCCAATCGAAAGAAACACTTACCCGTGTGTGTCTGCCGGTGAGTCTCAAGGGCATCTTCTTTAGAGAACTGCGCACCGCAGTGATCACAGACATAGGCTTTGGCACCCGCTAGAGAGAGAGAGAAAAAGAGAGAATATATTTGTGCCAAGAATAATGGATAAAATCTTTAAATCATCTGTCATGGCCAGAAAACTGGGCTGCCAGAGTGAAAACTGGAGAAGACTTTGTACCTTTAATGGTTGTGTTGAAGAGGGAATTTCACCAGTTGTTTGTCACACAAACAACATCTCCTGAAATCCCCTGCTCTAGACAGCAAAGAAAAGGATAGGATCCCTTTGAAATATTTATGCCTGTCTACTGAAATACTTAAACATATGACCTACACTTAGAGTGTCTCTACATTACACAGCCACAACCACTTTGATACCAGTTTAATTACCATGGCTTTGTTTTACACAGTCCTGGAGTTTGTATTTTGATGCAACGTTTCAAAGTTTCTGCTAGAGAACTCCAGTGCGCACCTCTGAACTACCACAGAGAATTTTAAGTACTTTGCTCAACTAGAAATCCCAGGATTCTCTAGGCCAGTGGCTCTTAACCATTTCTTTACCAGGGACCTCCTATAAGTGTTTTTTGTTCCCGTGGACCCACAAGACTTAACTCAAGATTTTAAACCCTAATAACAATAATAACAATAATACATGATGATGATGATGAGATGATGATGATGAGATGATGATGATGATGATCATGATCATACAATTACACCATCCATTAAACCTTCCCTAAGAGGCACTGGAGGGGAAGACTTTTCTTCTACTTCTTTCTGCAAGGCTGGAGCTAATTGAATGGCAATGCACAGGCCAAGCCAGCCAGCCAGGCTTTGCTTTGGATCCTGTCCTGTGGCCACTCCATTGTAGGGAGGGAGTGGGCCAAGCAGCCTTCAATCCTTCACAGACCCCTTGTGAGGGCATCACGGACCCCTGGGGGGTTCCTGGACCACAGGTTAAGAACCACTGTTCTAGGATATAAGCCATGACTGTTACAAAGATCTCAAACTGATGTAACATAGTGTAGACACATTCTTACATTAATGAAATGCCAACATGTACTTAGGACAGAATCCATGGCGGAAAACCCACTGTCCCCATGCAACCCCGTGGTCACAATGACTAGGAATTATCTGTGAGAAGACAGTGGAAGGTTGAAGCATTTTCAAGATGAAGCTATTAGCAAAGAGGTAATAGCTTCTCTTTAGCATTTCCTAATCATCCTATTTTTAATTAGCAGTTATGTAATGCCAGAGAATGTTCAAAGCACTTCACACACTTTCAAGCTTGTTGTAGGGTGGTTTGGCATCACTCTTCCCATAAGTCAGTTGGGGTGGTCCAAGGAAGATTCAGGCTTGCCTGCATGAGTGTACGGCTGATGCAAGTCTTGTACTTTGGACCTCCCGATATCACAGGCTCAGCCAATCTGGGCTATCCCAGTACACCCTGCGATTAGGGATTATGCAAGTAACGGTGGGGTTTTATTTCCCATTTTGAGTTTTTATTCCTTTTAGGGGTTACATGGCTAATTCATTTGGTTACAAGCTGAGACCCCACGTTAAAGTCTTATAGCGTAAATCGCCATATGCAGAGTTTAGGGATCTGTGTCTCATTATTATTCGTTCTTGCAGGGGAGAAAGAATAATTTAATCAATTTTCTCTCTGCTGTGAGAATGCCTTCGAAAACAGTGTAGTTTCCAAAATCATTCTTGCAGCAGGGAGAAAATCACTCCCCGCCCTGCCACACCCTCCATTTCATTTATTTATGTATTAATCTCTCTCACACACACCCTCCCCCCCTCTCTATATATATCTCAAAAGATTTCAGAGCCTTGTATGGGCAGAATCAATAGAATCAGGTTAAAACCATTAAAAACAGTAAAAAAAAAACCTAGAAAAGACTAACAACATATTGGACACATTAACAAGTTAAAGCAGGTTTAAAAAATTAGAATGGTTTTTAAACCAAGTGCATAGCATGGAAATAAATCAGTAAAGCCTCAAGGCTTTATGATAAATATCCATGTATTAACTTGTTGCTTAAATGAAATCAATGTTGGTGCCAAATGGGCCCTCAAGGGGAGGGCATGCCACAAAATGGAGTGCAACAACTTAGAAGGCCCTCTTCCATGTCCTCTGACAGCATATTGCCCTGACTAGACCCCCTTAATTGGTACTTAACTTTATGGAAGGTAATGTGACCCAGGTAATGTGACTGTCATTTTACAATAAGTTTTGTAAAGAAGAAAATACAAGGTAATTGAATCTTTCATAATTCATAACTTTGTTCCTGATTTTTAGCTGGAGTTCATTCCTGTCCTTTAGATTCCTTCTGAGGTTCAACGGATAACTTCTCAATATCTTTTCATTGTTTTTTAAAAAATGCCTTTCTTAAACATAGTTAGTACTCAGCCCAAGAAATCTGTCTACATGAATACAATTAATTAATACAATTGCCAGCGTAAGAAATCTTTAAACTATGGTTCTGCAGTTTGCAAAAGAAAAGAAAAGAAAAGAAAAGAAAAGAAAAGAAAAGAAAGCTTCAGAGGATTCAGAATCTAATTGGGATGATTGCTGTGAAGCCTTTTAGTAATTAAGGGGACATCATACAGATGTTCAAAGGGAAGGAATGCCTTTTGGAAACTCAAAGAAAAAGAAGAAAAAGTTCACTTGAACTCAGGGGAATTTGGGAGCTACAGGGTATATTGGCAGCAGATGTCAATAGTGGCCGTACAAACCATCCCATCGAAATGGAAGGAGCGTGGATTACTAGAGGTTTCCCCCAGGATTGAAAGCAAAGGTGGGCTCAATGGGGAAAATAATGTAAGTCAAAAATGAGGATCGCTTGCAGGAGAGGGAAAACGGAGATTCCTCAAAGGAGGGATATATCCAGAATGACAGGGGTTGTACTAATTCACCTGTGGGTAGGTGGAGGTCTACAACACACTCATCACTCTCCTACGCACAAAGCAGGTGACATGCAAGCACCCAATGGAAACATATTGGCTGGGACCTTACCGTTTGGCTGCATTGCTTCTCTCTGTACATATGGAGTTAGGTATTATTTTTGCTATACAATGATTGTGTTGAATGGCAACACAATTGTAGAACTGAAATAAGATATCAGATGTGCAGCCAAATGCACACCAAATGCGCATGGATATCCATGTGCAAGGTGCAAGCGTACCCACATGCAACTCACAGTGCAACAATGCACATCTATGTACTGCATGCACAACTCTGCTTTCATGTTGCAGATGTTGTGAATGCAGTGCCATGGGACTAAAGTGTCCAGACACTTCCATAGAGGAACTTACGCAGGGGTAAGACAGTAGCAAGACTCTGGCTGTTGAGTGCATCAAGGAAGCCATGACCTTAACTTTGCAAGACCTGAGCAGAGCTTCTGTAACAGGCTCTTCTGGAGAGCTCTCAGTCATTTGTGTTGACTCCAAATTATGGCAATTGTACCCCTTGGTTTCCTTGACAAGATTTATTTGTGTGTGTGGGGGGGTGCCACTGCTTTTTCCTAGGGTCAGAGAATATGACTTGTGCATCATCATCAAGTTTGGATTTGAACCCTGGTCTCCCTGAATCCAGTGCACAAACAGCTTTTGGGGGAGGGAATTTCAACACAGCAGAACAGGACAAAGCACCAGTCAAAGCTTGAACCAGGAAGTATTCTTTCTCAATTATACGCCCCAGTAATTATTATTGTTGTTGTTGTTGTTTTCTTCTGTATCTTCCAGTTGTTTCCAATTTATAGTGACCTTATCACGGGGGTTTCTTGGCAGGATTTGTGCAGAGGGGGTTTGGCCACTGCTGTCCTTCAAGGCTGAGAGAGTGTGACTTGTCCAGGGTTATGCAGTGGGTTTCCACAGCCAAGCAGGGATTTAAACACCATCTGCCCCATAACTACTTTGCCCCAGTAATTACAAAAGTAATATTTAAAGTTGTCATTAACACTTACAAAAGGAGTGAACTTATTGCTTGTGAAGTCGCAATCACAATGAAACCCAGTTAGACCCTTGGTAACTGAGAAAAGGAACAAATTACAAGTAATGGGTTGCATGTGACTCATTATTTACCTGGAGGGCTCTGCGGGGGCACAGAGTCTTAGCTGGGGGTACAAACCAGTGAAATGAATAAACCCTTACTGTGAACTTCTGGACAGTGTCTGTTGGAGATGGCATGTTGATACCCACAGATTGCTGTTATGATCCAGAGCTTGAGAAAGTTACTTTTTTGGACTGCAACTCCCAGAACCTCTGAGCTAGTGGCTGAGAAGATTCTGAGTGTTGCAGTCCAAAAGAATAACTGTCCCAAGCTTTGGATATGAGCCAGCTAAGCAATTCTGATATCGGCAGACCCAAGTCAAGTACCAACATGGACACCTGTGAATGGGTTGATCTTGTTTTCTACTCTGGAAAATAAAATCAGAGGGTTTCTTTTTAAAACGGCAATAATGTCAGTGCCTTATCGGAGTGGCAACTAATGTCACTTTGCTTGCCTCCCACTTAACCGCAACACATCCCCCTAATTGTCATATATACCTTCTGTACGCCAAAGAATAAACAGAAGAGGACGATGACACCATCAGATAAGAGAAGGAGCAGAAACAACACCATGGGCCTGAGAGTTACAGATATTTCCACAACTATCAGGGAGGTGTGGTATTTGTGGCATTTCTTAGAAAACTGCCTAGCCCAACATGTGCGATGTCTGTTGGGTCACAGGCTCTGGTTATAATGAGGGAAACAAGCATGCACAGGATGTCTAAACAGCAGATAAGTTAGTTTGCAGATAAAAATAGACCCCGCGATACAGAGCCCGGCACCCGTCTTCTGAGCATATGCTGTTAGGCCAAAGCTGTGAACACAATTGTTGAGATTCGGAAGTTTGATTCATCTGTTCCAAGAAACTGCTAAAAGCAAGGGGATTTAAAAGTAACCTTGAATGTCCTTTTTAGAAAGGAGGGAGAGAGAAGGAAAGAGAGAGTGACAGCGAGAAGAAAAAGTTTCAAGATGTTTTGCACTTGAGCTGAGAAAAAGGATGAACTGTGAAGATTGGAGGGGCACAATTTGGCCCTCCAAATGTTGTTGGCCTGGGAGGCCCATCAGCTGCAGCCTGCACAGCCAATGGCAAGGGATGCTGGGAGTTGTAGTGCAGCAACAACTGGAGGGCTACATGTCGGCCACCTTCAGGAACAACCACAGGAAGCAAAAAAAGTTTAGCAAAAGATCTCGATAAAGCAGGGATGCTTCCACCCTGAGGACACATGTTCCTGGCCTGCTGTTCTGCACCCCTTTCTCATGCCGCTGCTATTTGCAGGGGTCGACAAGACCCCAGGACACTACAAAAAGGAGAAGGGATGGTGGGGCACAAGTTGGTGTTTGTTTGTTTTTAATGTGACACAGTTTGTACATTACAGGATCATAATGTAAGCACATCAGAAGTGGGAGGTGAGAAATGAAATTACTACTTGTATTATGCCTTGTTTTAACTGCATTCTGTTTTACCTTTCATTGCAAGCCACCTTGGGTTCCATATTGGGAGTGGAAGGAAGGAAGGAAGAAAAAGAAAGGCAGGCAGGCAGGCAGGCATTTTTTAAAAAATGTATTTCCACCATACTGCTCCCTATGGGTATGTAAGAATAGTATAGTGGTGAGGTTTGGTGAAGGTGGACAGGAAATCCTGATTCAGATTTTGACTGAGCCATTAAACTCACTGGGTAATTCAGCCTGGCCTGCCTCACAGGGTTGTTGTTGTGAAGGGATGGTGGTAGGGAAGATGAGAGAGCCACACACTTTGCCTTCAGCTCAAGGCAGGGTGCACTGCTTAACCCCAAAACCTCCCTAGGCTAAGCGGAGAGAAGACACGACTGGTCTAAGTTCACCTGATGGGTTTCAGTGGGGGGAGATTTATCGAAGCTCTTGCAGACTAGAGCAGACTTGGTTTAGATCAGTGTTTCCCAAATTTGGTCCTCCAGATGTTTTGGACATTGTCACCCAGAATGCCTGACTGTTGGCCAAAGTGGCTAGGGCTTCTGAGAGATGAAGTCCAAAACATCTGGAGGTCCAAAGTTTGGGAATCACTGGTTTAGATGATAGCCCATATGCTGAGGGTGGAGGACATCTTTCTGCTCAGGGGCTGAATGCAATTTCAGAGAAGCTTTATTTTTGGAGGGGGGTGCATCTCAGCCATGGGAGGGGCCAAAAGCAAAAGGGGATAGAGCTAAAATACTAGCAGCTTTGAAGTTAAAGCTTGTACTGTAAGGAGCTCAGCCTTAAGAGAGGCCTTTTAACCTTGAAGAATGGGTGAGAGCCCAAGAAATCACCAAGCGGTCATTGGAAGGGGCCATGGCCATCTGAGAAAGCCCAGAAGGCCAGACTGGGATGCTAAATGGGCTCCAGGATGTGAAGTTCCCCTCTCCTGACTTAATGTTGGATCTAGATTGAGGCCATAGGCAACTAGACTTGCAGTAGTAGGCTTTTCCCTATTCTTTCCTATGGAAACCCCATGAAAAACCAACACAGAGGGCCAAGTGACCCTGATATATCCTCATACATGAACATCCCTTGACCTATGTTGATTTCAATCTTAATAAGCCACTGTGTGGGGAAGAGGGAAAAGGCCTCCCCACCCTCCATTGAACGGGGGTCTTCTAGTGGAAAGGAGATGGTGGATGCAACCCAACATGTCCATGGCCTCTTCAAGGTGTCACCTGACTGATGCTCTTCCACTTCCACACAATCTTCCTCCAAAAGTATTTCATCTCCATCCTTCACCTCTGCTCCATGGCATTGCATGCACCCAAAGCAAGCCTGGAGAAGGACTGATTTACCCCTCCTCTTCCCACCTCCCCCCTGCCACACTTTCCCCAGTTAAAAAAAGAATTCCTCTGCCTTTAAATTGTCTCACTAACGGCTGGCTCACAGGCAGAAATATTTGGCAGCGCTGAAATTAAAAGTGATAAATTTTCTCGCCAGGCTTTGATCGATAATAGAGGTCTCATCTGTTAATCAATAAGACAGTCTGCCTGTTTACTGTGCATACGTTGTTCGGGGCTGCTTTCGGAGGCGGTGTCAAGTTTGCATTCAAAACAACTCAAGTGTGCCTAAACCAAATGGCCAAGTCCTGGAAAAAAAAAGAAAGAAAGAAAGCCAGAACGGGGAGAGGGTAGGGTGGAGGGAGAGAAAAAAGCCTGAGTAATGACATCAGAGGCCCGCTGATATATTAAAGAAGATGGACCATGCGTCCATGTTCCCTTGGATCACATGCAGACATTTAATTTTATAGATACACAGGTTTTGTGGTCACTGGAGGGTTTTTGTTTCTTTGCAAACCATGGAATTGTGCAAACGGCTAAGACAGGACAATGCGAAACCCAACCAGAACTGCCAGGCCTGCCTTCAAAAGGGAAAAGGACAAAGAAAGCTGAAAAGGTTGTCATTCTTACATGCCTTCAAGTTGAGGCCGCCTTATGGTTACCTTATCCTAAGGTTTTCTTGGCAAGATTTATTCTGTGGGGTTTTGGCACCATTGCCTTCCTCTGAGGCTGAGAGTGTGTGACTTGTCAAAGGTCACCCAGTGGGTTTCCAGGGATGAGCAGGGACTCAAGTCCTGGTCTCTCAAAGTCCTGGTCCAATACTCAAACTACCACACCATGCTGCCTCTAACATGGTGACCTTATCCAAGAGTTTTGGGAGCAAGGTTTCTTCAAGAGGGGGTTTGCTGTTGCCTTCCCTTGAAGCTAAGAGAGAGTGTGACTTGCCCAAGGTCACCCAGTGGGTTTCCAGGGCTGAACAGGTACTTGAACCCAGATCTGAAGAGTCTTAGTCCAACACTCAAACAACTACAGCATGTAGTGACCCTGTCATACGGTTTTCTTGGCAAGGGGTGCTTCTACGCTGTAGAAATAAAGCAGTTTGACAACATGTTAAGCACTGTACCTCTATCCTGTGGAATCCTGGGATTCATAGTTTTACAAAGTCTTTAGCCTTCTCTGCCAAAGAATGCTGGTGCCTCACAAAACTACAAATCCCAGGATTCTGTAGGATTGAGCCATGGCAATTAAAGTGCAGTCAAACTGCATTATTTCTCCAGTGTAGATGCACCCTTGATTGCCCCAGAGATCTGCTATTGCCTTCCTCAGAGTTTTGCCTTCTTCTGCCATCGCCCTCTTCAGTCAAGTGAGTGGGACTTGCCCAAGGTCACCTAGTGGGTTTCCACGAGGATTTGAACCCAGGTCTCCCAGAGTCCTAGCCCAACGCTCAAACCACTTCACCACAGTGGCTCTTCTACTGGGGCAGAGAAGGACAAGATGGCAAATGGCTTGTCCTCTTGTCCCTCCCTCCTCTCCCCGCTTTCTTCCCACAACCAAGCTCTGCTTAAATAATAAACACAGCTTTATTACCCACATAATTAGAAAGGTCAGTTCTATTTGAGAACTATTACAGCTCCATCATGCCAGAGGCTGCTCAGGGAATGTTTTGTTCCAGAATCATTGACCTAAAAGGCCAGCACAGTGCCGGCTGGTACCTAGAAAGGGTCTGGGGTGGAAGGGGAAAGATGGTTTATCCTGGCTCATAATTCACAGGCCACTGGGGGACAAGAGCAGAGAGAAGAGGACAGGGACAGAAAATTTCCAAACCAGAACTGGTTTCCATTGCTCCAGAAAGGAGGGGAAAGCAGCAAGCCACAATATTTGATCCCCAAAGCTCATCTAGAAACAGGCTGCAGTTAGTGAATTTTTAGGGAGAAGAGAAAAACACTGCACACGGGCAACCGGGTTTGGCATGACTTCTGAGACTAACTCTGCCTCAGGATTACATCCCTGATCACAGGAGGGAGCGTGCTTGGGATTAGGTAATGACCAGAAGTTGAGAAAGTTACATTTTGGGACGATAACTTTCAGAATCAAGTAGTGCTATTGTGTGGTATCCACTGGCTAGGGGACTTGACATAGCAACCACAGGACTGGTTTAAGGAATTTTGGGGTCCCCTGCAATGCTTTATTTTGGGGGCCCCATATGTTTATCTCAGGTCAATGTAACCTAACCTAGCCTAACTTTTTCAGGACTGGTTTAAGGAATTTTGGGGGTACCATATGTTTATCTCAGGTCAATGTAACCTAACTCAACCTAAGCTATTCACAGTTCAGGATATTCAAATTATTACTAATAATGTTTTTGCAGGAAGAGGGTTACTACGGCGCCCCCACAATGATGGCCCCCCCCTGCAGATGCTGACGCCACTGGCGCCTTAAACCGGCCCTGAGCAACCGTACATTCAAGCCTTCAAGGATCTTACACATTACATCAGGGAGGACAAATTGTAGCTCTCTGGATGTGGCTGTACTGCACTTCCCAGCAGTTTTCGACACTAGCTATGCTGGCTAAGGAAGCGGGGGGTTGCATGTCCCAGAAGACCTAGAGGGTCACCCAGTCCCCATCCCTGCTCTAAATGCTGGTTGTAAACAGAGGAGCTGGGAAAGGGGAAGAAAAGGTGATAGTAACCAAGGACCAAGAGGAGGAATGGAAGATGCCAAGATGGGACAATGAACACCCATTCCATTCATTTCATGCAACCAGGGCCCAGATTATTTGAAGGACTGCATTGTCTCCTTACACAGCCCCCCTTGAGCTTTGAGATCTGCAGGGGAAGGCTTTCTCTCAGCCCCACTACCCTCACAGCCACGTTTGGGGGGAACACAAATGTACGAACCCATTTGGTGAGACAGGGCCTTCTCAGTGGCTGTCTCCAACCTTTAGAACTCCCTCCCCAGTGAAGCCAGACTGGCTCCCTCCTTGTTCTCTTCTCATTGGCAGGGAAGCCTTTTCCGCTCCTCAAAACTCCACCAGGCTATTTGTAACGGCTTCCTTTTTGACAAGGCAAGAGCTGTTTTCTTCTTCCTGCTTGCCTTTTCAATGGATATGTTTTCAGGTTTTTAATCATTCTGTAGAGAGTTCAATTACTTCTTAACAATAAATGTGTGCATGCTTTGCACTCGCTCCTCACTTCTGACTGGGGGGGAAGGCAGGATGACAATGGCGTGCCTCCCAGTGACCCTCTTCCACCTTCTGAAGCAATGCAAAGTGTAGCTGAATGGTCCTCCTTGCCGGGAGCTACGTCCTTTTTGTGACACTTGCTGAAGCCCATTGGGGAGCCTGCTGGGATGGCACTGAGCAAACTATCAAGCAAGCCAACAAGGGGAATTGCCCACTTGGCCGAAAGGGGTTGGACTAGAGGGCTTTTCATCCAACATGGACAAAAGGGGGGTCAGACTAGATGGCCTTTTAGTGACCTCAGAATCTATATGCCAAGAAGCAAGGAAGGGAGGAAAGAAAGAGGACAAGAAAAATGTTTAACGAGAAAGCAGAAGTTGAAGAGATCTCTGAAATATTTCACAACAACAAAAATAAGCAGAGCTTTGCCATCCTCTATGAGGGAGAGTTTTTTTTTTAAATAATAAGAAGAAAAGGGGAGGGAAATCCTAGAGATTTTAAAATAAACATCTTGAATGTTCCGATGAGATACGCATGCTTGGTTACATAAGGGAAGTACAGAGTGTACTGAAAACAGCCGACCCGCAAAAAAAGAGGGGGGTAAAAAATAGCTAAAGCTGTCAGAACAATGAGTGCAGAGACACGGGGCATCTTACGGCAAGGACTGCGCTGTACAGTTTTATTTACAGTAGCGCTTATCAGTCAGGGAACAGTACGCCGCCTGCCAATTTTCAAAGGCTAGAACTGGGTGTTCTTTCGCTCGCTCAAGTCGATGTGTGTGCCAGACAGCATTTTCTTTGCCTCTCCCACCCCACAGCAAACCTCCCTCCCTCCCTCTAAATCAAGTCACCAAACAACAACAACCCAAAAAAAGTGGCACCGAGGAAGAAATCATGTAATGTACACATGCATAAAAGGATTTTTATACAGAAGCAGTGGGGGGGGCAGGATGTGGACTGGAGAGGAAAGTGGGGGGGGGGAGTTTAAAAAGACAAGCCAAAGAACACAGGGATTGAATATGCAAATAGTTCAAGGTTAATTTTACTATGTGAGTCACCGGGAAAATGTCAGACAGCATCAACGCTTATTACACCCAGGGTTTCAGATAGAAAGAGGAGGGGGGGGGGACACAATGAGAGATATTTATTAAAAGCGCAGCAGCGCATCAGGGCTGGAATACTCAAAAAGAATACATCAAGGAGCGATGCTTTTTGGGTTTTTAAAAAAGCTGCTCGCCCCGGGAGCTAGCAGTTTCAATGTAAACAGGATTATTAGTTCTTTTTTTTCTTTTTTTTTTAAAAAGAGAAAAACAAAAAGACATCAATGTTTGGGGTGTAAGGGATGGAGGAGGGAGGGAAGACAAAAAGCAATATTTTTAGCAAGTTGTTTCAGCTCGCTTACAGTATAAAGATATCTTTTGATGGTTGACCGGGAACGGATGGGACCCCGTGTGCTGCCAAGATGCAGGCTGGGTGTCCGAGTACATGCCTCATCTTTGGCACCAGATCCCCTGGCTGGTCTTCTGCTGGAGTTTGCACAAGGAAATTTATAGCTCCCCACTCCACCCCCCCCCCAAGCCCAGTTTAATAAAGATACTTGCTCAACCTGGCTGGCAAAAACAGACTGCTCTCTCTGCCCCCTCCTCAGGCATGTGAGATTCTGCAGAGTCACTTATGGGTCCTCTGGGAATGAGAACATGTTTGCCCCATATCCTATCCCCTTCCACATTGGCCTACATGCCTGGAAGTATAACTGCCACTTTTCATAACTCTTTTGTAAAGGCAGGGTAAAAATACCCGCAACCATCCCGTATCCCAAACCTGGCTGCTTACAGTTCAGAAGCCCAACAGTCCCACTCTGTTGTGTTGTTGTTGTTGTTGTTAACTGCCATCAAATTGGCTTCGACTTATGGTGACCCTATGAATGAGAGACTTCCAAAAGTCCTGGTCATCAACTGTCCTGTTGAGGTCTTCCAAATTAAGGCCTGTGGCTTTCTTTATGGAGTCAATCCAACTCTAATCCTCCTTTTGCCTTCCAGCAGTATCATCTTTTCCCATGAGTCATGCCGTCCGGTGAGGTGTCCAAAGTATGATAGCCCCAGTTTAGTCCTTTTGGCTTCTAGGAGAGTTCAGGTTTGATTTGCTCTCTGATCCACTTATTTGACTTTTGGGTGGTCCAGGGCATCTCCTCCAAGCACCACATTTCAGAGCTCTTGACACTTCCTGTAAGCTTTCTTCACTGTCCAGCTTTTTAAAAGACTTTCGCTTTGCTTAACATTTGTTGTCACCCAACAACACAATTTCTCCAAGCTGTGGTGGTATCTCCATGGGTGATTGTTGCTGCTATGTGCCATCAATTTGGCTTCGACCTATGACAACCTTATACCTGAGACACTTCCAAGAGTCCCAGTCATCAACACACCTGTCCAGATCTTGTAAATTCAAGGCAGCCATGGTTTCCTTGACTGAAGTCAATCCACTTATAATGTGGACTTGATCATTCCCTACTACCTTCAACTTTAGAGAGCTTCATCCTCTTTTCAAATGAGCCACGCCATCTGATGATGTGTCCAAAGTATGATAGCCTCAGTTTAGACATGTTGGCTTCTAGTGAGAGTTCAAACTCGATTTATTTCTGGGCCCATTGATTTATCTTTTCAATGATCCCTGCTATTCATGGAGCACTCCTCCAACTGTGAGCACCCCCTTCTCTGGGATAAAGACCCCACTCCAGAATTGTTTGCTTGTCTTCATTTAAAACATGGATCAAGAACATCAGGCCTCGGGGCAGAAGCCAACCTTCCCAATCTGGCCACCACCATTTTTTCTTTGAAACAATTACTTGGTTCTAAAAGGCTGCAAAGCCTCTCCTAAGGTTTACTTATAGTTAAGAAGAGTTTTCAGCTAGAACATGTTGGGCATGTTTGGCTCCACTTCTTTTGCCTTTGACCCCAATGGAATCCAGCCCCCCAGTGACACATCTAAATTTGAACTTGGGTTTTGGGCTGACAAAAGGTCCCCCCCCCACCTGCCCATCCTGTTGATGGCCAGGATGGTAGCGGTTGTGAAAGCCATGGATGAGCTGGTGAACATGGCCCTAAAGATATGGTGCAGAACAATGAATTATTGGAGGAAAGGTCCACGTACTCAACCAAAAGCCAAGGCCTGCCTCCTTGATTAAAAGGTAAAGGAGACTTTACTGACCCAACAGTGAAGCCCAACAGACTGAGTCACTGGAGCTCTTGAGGCACAAGGCGGGGCTGGTGCCACATGGAGGGGCTCTGCAGCGTGCAGAAAGTCCACAGATCACCTGGGTTGGAGGTTGATTGACCACCATGGTCTGTGGGAAGCCATACACCCAACTCCAGACAACAAGAAGGAATGCTTCAGGATGGTCTAGGTAGGAAGGAGAATTTTCTGGAGATGGAATCTGGCAGAGTAATTCACAAGAGTCAAGGACAGATATCAAGAAAGCAAGTGGGACAGGTAAAGGGATATGGGCTTAAATCTAATTCTTAGTCCAGCTAGAGGAGAACCATACAATCAATGGGATTTAGACACATGTTCACTAGCCCTGGTGGCGCAGTGGTTAAATGCCAGTACTGCAAGCCACCACGTCGCAAGTTCGATTCCAGTGGGCTCCAAGGTTCACTCAGCCTTCCATCCTTTCGTAGGTCGGTAAAATGAGTACCCGGCTTGTGGGGGCAATTAGCGAACACACATTGAATGCTGTTTAATGCAGTGTAGATGTGTAAATAGCTATTGCTTAAAACAATTTGTAAGCCGCTCTGATAGCCTTTGTAGCTGAAGAGCGGGATATAAATAAATAAATAAATAAATAACCTTCAGTAATGGATTCAAGGAGTCTACTCTACTTGGGACAAACAGTGGGATTTAGGCCATGGTGTAGTGAAAAAAGAGAAGACTTTAGCCTGAATCCTCTTGGTTAGTCCCAACTAGATTTGTAAGCCACCTTGAAAGGGCCAGGTTTAGGCATTGGACTATGACTCTGGAGACCAGGATTCGAATCCTTGTTCAGCCATGGAAACCCACTGGGTGACCCTGAGCAAGTCCCACTCTCTCAGCCTCAGAGGAAGGCAAGTGCAAATTCCCTCTGAACAAATCTTGCCAAGAAAACCCTGTGATAGGTTTGCCTTAGGGTCTTCATAAGTTGGAAACTACTTGAAGGCACATAACAACAACAGCAACAACAACAGCAACAACAACAACAACAAGCTGCTTTGGGGCCCCATCTTGGGAGAAAGGTAGGATATGAATAAAAATATATTTTTTAAAAAAATTACACTGCTTCAGGCAGCAAATTTTATTGGGTTGTTCCAATGGAATCAAAGAACCAAAAACCAAGGTCCAATAGGCTCTCCAGAAGGAACCCAAAGAACCAAAGAAACTCCTGCTTAATTTGACTGAGCAGAAGCTGTCAGAATTATTAACACTGATGTGCCAAACTAGCCCTGGTGGCCATATTTGTTGGAGCTTTACCTGCGCCACGGGTCAGCGTAAGAGGGGCGCTCCAAAAAAAGCGATACAAGGACTCCCTGAAGCAACATCTCAGGCTCGGCCAAATTGATCACCAACAATGGTCCGCCCTGGCCTCACATTGGGAGGCATGGAGACGCACTATCCACAATGCTGCAGCCTTATTTGAGAACTCACGCCAAACAAGTCTCGAAGAGAAACGGCAACACAGAAAGAATCACAACCTGGAAACATCACTCGAGGAGACCTTCTGCTGTGCTTTCTGCAACCGGACTTGTTTATCTCAGTCATCAGCGCACTTGCAGAAAGCGCGGGATGAGTCCTTCCTGAATCTTCGTTTGCGAAGAAAAGCCAGAGAGAGAGAGAGACCTGTGCCACAAAATACTATCTCTCCTCATTTTTGGTGCTTGAAAAGTAGCTCTCCTCAGTCCTCTGTGATCCCCCCCCCCGACGAGAGAGCAGCAAGCACGGCTGCACCTGTCATGTTTCGTTACTTATGAGGTTTAACCTCAGGTGAGACTCCGGGGCAGAACATGCTCCACAACTGTGGAACAACCACAGGGAGCATCATGATGTGCAACTTCATCATACAACCACATCTTACAAAGTTTTATGAGAAAATATAGCTGCTTTTATGTGGTTACATTCTCCCATTCCAGCCCTCCAGTGATTTGCTCATCTCTCATTCAGCCTTTTACATCAATCTAGTGCCTCCTGGGTGTGTCAAACCATTAACTCCCACTATTCCCAAACAGAAGGGCAAGTACATGCACCAAGAGTGATGGGCGTGGCAATCCCTAAGTATCTGAAGGGCACCTGTTGGCAAAGGGCTGGTTCTAACGGTTCTTGCAAATGGTTCAAATCATGCCACACACTTATGAGTAGTCAGGAAATGGATCCAATGCATTTTTTCTAAGGCTACATTGGATTATGTGGACATGAGAGTTGAGATTTCATCTTCTCTTTGGGGAATGCAGAGGTGGGGGGGGGGTAGAAACCCAGCAGCAACGAAACCATATATAGAACCCGAATCAAGGGATGGGGGTACGGGGGGAAGCCAATTTTGGTTGAAATCTTGCCATGTCTTTGTTGCTACATGCCATCAAGTCAGTGTTGACTTATAGTAACTGTATGAATGAGAGACATCGAAGAGCTCCAGTTATCAGCAGCCTTGCTCAGGTCTTGCAAATTCAGAACAGCCATGATTTCCTGAAGGAATCAATGATCTGTAACATGGTTTTCCTTGTTCATGACTGTCTCCCACTTTACTGAGCATTATTACCTTTTCCAATGAGTCATGGCATCTCATGATCT
Source organism: Gambelia wislizenii (assembly GCA_030847615.1). Lineage (NCBI taxonomy): Eukaryota > Metazoa > Chordata > Lepidosauria > Squamata > Crotaphytidae > Gambelia > Gambelia wislizenii. The sequence continues at coordinate 42,583,354 of JAUMIR010000007.1, forward strand.
GTCTGAAACAGTTGTACGTTTGCCTTGCTAAATGGCTTGGGTCCAACTTATCTCCAGAACCGCCTCATCCCATATAATCCTCCCCGCGTACTCCGGTCCTCTGGGAGGAATTTGCTTCAGCCACAAAAATCTAGGCTGTCCGCAACCTCCCAGAGGGCCTTTTCAGTAATCGCCCCCAAATTGTGGAATGGCCTGCCGAATGAGATCCGTCAGCTGACGAGCTTGAGTAGCTTTAAAAAGGCACTAAAGACGGATCTCTTTCAGCAGGCCTTTCCTGATTAGATCCCGGCCTCAGGAACTCAGTCTCCTGGCTTTTTAAAAATTATGTATATATTTGTTTTTAATGTGTTTTTTAGTTAGAAGGTTTTAATCTTATTGTGTTTAATGTCTTTTTATGGGGGAGGGTGGGGGTGGGTGGTGTTTTTAGTCATTATTATAATGTTTTAATTGTTGGAAGCCGCCCCGATTGTTTTTAGCAGAGGGGCGGGGTATAAATAAATTTTATTATTATTATTATTATAAGGAAGGCATTTAGACATTATTGTCCAAAATGCAAGGCCTGCATTCAGTTCGAGGTCGTAAAAGTTGAGTTCTGCATGCAATGCCAGTGTGCATGCAGTGATGCATGGAGTTGGTTGTGCACTGGAAGTCATGTACCACACTGAACATGTAACTCTGCATGCAGATATTTTTGTTACACATCCCCACCACGGGATCTTGGCCATTTGACTTTGTAGTACAAACCAGTGCACCAGCTATTCCACAGATGAGTCACACCATACATTACAGGAAGACAACAATTCAAATTCTATGGTTAGTCCCAACTAGACCAAAACCAGTGGGAATTATCCATGTGTTGACTCATCACTTAACAATGGGTGGATTCAATGGGTCTTCTTTAGCTGGGACTGACCTACAGGATTGTAGTCCTTACTGTTAGCCCTGAATAGAGCCATTGAATCCCTTGGGTTTATCCATGTGTTGACTCCCCATTCAACAGATGATTCAATGGGTTTACTCTAGTAAAGACTAATTTGCAGGATGCTAAATGACATTTTCTCATTCTTCCAGAAGGGAGAAAAAGACCAAATCAAACAAACTAAAAAACAACAACAAACAAACTCAAAGGGGAAAAAAGATGTGGTGTACCGTGTGTGTGTATGTGTGTGTGTGTGTGTGTGTAGGGGAGAATACTATCTTCTGGTTTTAAATAGGAAGTATCATTTAATTTTGAATATAAAACCACCAGACTCCATCTGCCATTTTTTCCTAGAAAAAAAGGTTAGCACCTGGACACCCACAAATCCTTCTCTGAACTCTTACCTATTTTGCATGTGTTTAAAGTGGGGTGGAGGGTATAAATTCATTTCCACCTCCCCTGGGCTTTTCACTGAAAAATGCAGAAGCCATTGATCAGCATCCCAGCTGTCTATGTCAACTCCTTAGAAGAAGAGGCAGCCCAAAGTCTTTAATATCTTCTGGAAAACAATCAGAGGCTTGCAAAACATGGAACTGGTTAAACTGGGTACCAGCCAGGAAAGCCACCAAAAGACTCCTCTACCCCACAAAAAAAGAACACAGCTTTGCTATTTTTAGAAACCAAATACTACTCCCAACTTCCCATTCAGTTTAATGGCTTTATTGAGGAGAGGAACTAGGGCTTTCTAGTTTGTAGCACTTCTGATGTGAGGAAGTAGTAAAAATGTTCTAACCGGCTAAAAATGACACTCAATTGCCTTTGGTGTGTCTAAAACCTTAATTGTCACTCAGGCTCTTGGATGTAAAGATCCGCACTGGTTTTCCTCCTTGCTTTGATTTCCACCTTCTCTTCTTCTCTCCATAATTGAGATGTTAATATTACACAGGACTGTGGCTGACATTTTGGGAAAGAGGCAGAGGAAGAATGCTCAATGCACAGGTGCACTCCCCATGCTCACATTCAAAACAGAAATGCTGGAGGCTCCTGTGCACCCAAGTTTCCTTTAACTTGTTCCCCACCTCCGTTTTAGGCTGTGCAAGAAATCGGTGCACTCAATTACTTTTACTGCATTATTACCTGAGCATTATTAAGCTGTACCTGACAACTTAAAATGATATCCAAATTGCCACCTTTGAGAGTGGAAAGATTTGGACTGTAATAGATGAACTGAAAATGGCTAATACCAAGAATGCACACCCGTTGATTAACGTCCATATAACTATTTGAATCTGAGAGCTGGTGGGGAGGATGTGGGCTCAATCCACCTGGCAGAGGTGTTGTCAAAGCACACTGGGTAGAAGTAAGCATGGTTAAAACATGTACCAATGGTATGTGGTGTCAGGGGCAAGATTTGGGACTTGTCTATATGGAGGAAAAAATGTGGATTGCTGTGGGGTAATGTCAACTCACAGCAGTTTCGATTTGTCTTAATAGTCTCTTTGTAAGATTGCAGGCATGCAAAGCAAACCATGATTGGTGTTCCCATGGGCATGCTTGCAAATCAAAATGGCGGGCATGAGTGAATTGCTCATGGTTTTATTTCCCCAGGTTGCCCCTGCTGAACATTTTTTTAAACAAAATACAAGGTGCAGAAGAGCGAACTTCTGTTTTAGCAAACACACACCAAAAAAAGAGAGAAAAAGGCTGTTTTCTTGCTATAGTTCACAATCGCTATGGGGTAAATCCAAGATGGTGGTCCTGGGCACTTGCCTTGTTAACAAGCTCTGCCCCCTGCACATGTCTGACCAATCATCTGCTCATTTTGGGAAAGCAAGTCAATTTGGTCTCCTTCATAATATGGCAAAATAGATGTGGGATTCCATTGGGACAGATCATATTCTCCTTGCATTCTGTGAAGAGTATTTTCACCATTTAGACAACCCCTTAGTCAAAAGAACCAAACCTATTCCTCTTTCAACAAAGACCAGCCATGTGACACGCCAAAAGATTATCCAAGCCTCCTAATTTTTGAAAGGAACTCAACCCCAGTTACCAGCCATGTTATCAAGAAGATCACCAAAGAACATTTGTTCAAACACTAGCATGGCCTTGATGCTTTTCTACCATTTGCTGGAGTGTACAAACACTCTCCATAAACCCGTCCCCCCCCCACTACAAGGCTAGATAAGAAGAGGTGACCCATTAACTTTCCAAAAAGCAGTGGCCCCCTTCACTTTTCAAACTTACTCATTATACAATTCAGTAAGAGTTGGTCTTCCTGTACTCATTTAAGTGTTCCAAGCTGTGGTAAAGTTTTATGAGGAGGCGGGTGGGTAAAGGGATGACTGGTAAAATAATGAGAAGAGAGAGAAAAGAGGAATGACAGGAGCCTTCGAATAAGGGAATACTGGTTTTGACAGAAGCAAGAGCTGCTGCCTAAGAATTTCATCCACTTCAGTTTTAGGGAAAACCAATAGCAGGTGCATTTGCCTATGCCTTGAAGCAGTACACTTGTGTTTTTAGGAGTGAGAGAACACATATTAACCTCCTATGCAGAACAGTAAGACTCTTTCCCACCAATCCTATCAAAACATCTGTTGTTGTGCTCTTGAGTTAACTTTGGCTGCTGCCACACTGCAGAAATAATGCAGTTTGACATTGATTTCATTATCATGGCTCCATCCTACGGAATCCTAGGATTTGTAGTTTGCTGTGGCACCAGATCTCTCTGACAGAGAAGGCTAAATATCTCACATAACTACAAATCCCAGAATTCCATAGCATTGAGCCATGGCAGCTAAAGCGGTATCAAACTGGATTGTCCCTGCAGTGTGGCAGCAGCCTTAGATTCCTGGTGATCCTCCAAATGAAAGATCTCCGTGAGGCCTGGCCATCAACTGACCTGCTCAGCGCTTGGAAACTCAGGTTACCATGACTTCCGTGATGCCGCCAAACCATCTGCAATGTGGTCCTTTCCCCCCCCAACTGCCTTACACTTTGCTGAGCATTATTGTCTTATGAGTTGTCTTATGTCAGCAATAGCAATAGCACTGATATTTATATACTGCTTATCAGTGCCAAAGCACTCCCTAAGTGGGTTACAATGGGTTTCTTTTTAGCTAATTGCCCCCAACAAGCTGAGTACTCATTTTTCTGACCTATAGAAGGATGGAAGGCTGAGTCAGCCTTGGAGCCCTCCAGGATGAAACTCATAACCTTGTGGCTTACAGTACTGGCATTAAACCACTGTGTCACCAGGGCTTCCTATGTCACCTCAAGATGTCTCCAGAGTCCACTGTCCAACAGTCATCTTGGGTTCTAGGGAGACTTCAGGCTTCATTTGCTCTTAGCCTCATTTATTTCTCTTTTTGGTAGTTCCATGGTATCCATGGAACTATCCTCCAGCACTACATTTCATAGGAGTTGATTCTCTTTCTATCAGCTATCTTCACGGTCCAGCTTTCACAACCATCCATAGAAACCAGAAATGCTATAGCATGGATCCACCTGACTTTGGTATTAAATGATGTCTTTTACACTTGAGGATCTTAACTAGTTCCTTCACAGATGCCCATCCAAGTCTTAGTCTTCTTCTGATTTCTTGATTATTGTCTCCATTTTGATCAATGACTGAGCCAAAGTATACAAAATCTTGAACTATTCCAATGTCTTCATCACCTACTTTAATGTTGGACAAATCATCTGTGGTCATTATTTTTGTTTGAAAGGTTTGACAAGTTTGAGAAAATTCAAAGCTCTGGATTTCACGATGCTTTGCCACATGCCCTGATGATATCTGAATGTACCCCTGGTGGTCCATCTTGCTGGTCTTTGGCGCTTCCAGGAGTACAAAGAAAACCCTCCAACCGTAAGTGAGGTGACACCAGACTGATACATCAGTGGAAGTCTGGAGACAGCTAGTCCTTCAAGGCTGTTCTTCCACATTCAAGCAGATTGGCTTCTTTCATAGAGTGAGTGGGCTGCCAACCATGAAGCTGCTGTTGGGTTCCATGCCAATTACAAGAACAGGAACCCATGGGCCTTCTAAAGAAAGGAGAAGTGGAAGAGATGCTTGCTTCCACCCAGAGGAGGATTAGTAACTCTGGTGAGACTATTTGGCCTGCAGTTTCCTAGGTCTTCTTTTTTGCCAACAAGGGAAATGTATGCTTTTCTCAGTCCTCTGGCACTTCTCCCATTCCCCAAGATTTCTCAGATCTTGGAGAGTCCTCAAAGTCCTCAGCACCTATCCAATGATGCCATGGCATCCAATGATGTCAATGATTGTTATATTCACCCACAGAGCTCAGCCCTTGCAGGGACCCGCTGTTACTTTCTATGGATAAAGTACACAGGATGCAATGTGGGGTAAACAAACCCCTTTACTTTCTGCCGGTATGACAATGGATGCCATTGGACTCATACAGAGGTGGGGCCATAGCTCAGTAAAGCATAAGGTTTGCACACAGAAGATTCGAGGTTCCATCCTTGGCACTGATAGCTAAAACCAGAGCTTGGAGAAGTGACTTCTTTGGACTACAACTGCCCAGATCTTCTCAGTTGGCCCAGTCAGTTGGAGGATTCTGGGAGGTATATATTTTTTAAGTGTTTTCCCCCAAGCTCTGGTTCAGAGGATCTCAAACAGGGGTTGTGGATAGAAGAGCCTTCTCTTTGCAGACACCCTGAAGAGCCACTGCCAGTCACAATTTACAGTGTAAGACTAGATGGGCAACTCATTTCACCTGGGATAGGGCAGCTCCTGATATTCATAAAAGCAAGCATTACAGTGAGTACTTCAGATGTGACCATAGGAAGCCTGGTATACATGAAGCAGTTTACCTCATTTAATGGAGATCATGGCTAAGAGATGGGTGGCATTAATGTTAAGCAATGAGACAGTGAATCTACTTCATGGCCCGAATCCTCTTGGTGAGTTGCAACTAGAGGAGACCCATTACATCAATGGATGAATGGGAAATCAACACATGAGAGTCAGTGTGGTGTAGTGGTTTGAGCGTTGAACTAGGTTTCTGGAGAGCAGGGTTTGAAACCCTGTTCGGCCATGGGAACCCATTAGGTGACCTTGGGTAAGTCACATTTTCTTGGCCTCAGAGGAAGGCAAGGGCAAGCTTCCCTTGCATAAATCTTGCCAAGAAACCCTCATTATATGTTTATCTTTGGGTCAGAAATGACTTAAAGGCGCAGAACAGGTTAACAGATAGGCAAATCCTATTGATTCATTAGATCTACTCTAGTTTTGAGGCTAGCAGTAGGATTCACATCCATATTTTAGTGTGAACTTTAAAAGAGTCATCAAAGATGCTTGTGGCATAGGGTTTGGTAACTTGGAAAGTTTTAAGATCAGACTAAAACCCAGAGTGGACTCCCCATCCCACTGGCTGGGTAACCATCATCTGTCACTCCTCTGTGTTCACACACACACACACATTTCTCCTCTTTGTATTCATGATACCGAAAACTGTTTCGTTTGCAGAAAATGTGGACCTCACCATGAAACAGCTCAGAGGATAAGGAGTTGTCCAAACACACTCTTCTTCTCTCCTCTTCCCTCAATATATTTAGCCTGTTTACATCTAGAGAGACATGAAACTGAAGAGTCACATTTTTGGCACCAACCCTCTGTTGTCGAGTTACAACCGGCAATGACTCCAAGCTGCATCCTTCTCCCCAGCCACAGTTTCATAACTCGCATATTTTCTGACGTTGCAATCCTCAGAAATTTCACAGCCTCCCCATATTCCTTTTCCCTGCTTGTCAGAGAAAACCATGTGTCACTAATTAAAATAGATACATATGTTTTAAAAATGTGACCTGTACCATTATGATGTGAGTGTTGAACCTAATAAGAAAGAGTTGGGGAGGGGGGGAGATAGAAGGAGGGAGGGTAGTCGAGAGCAAATATAGATTTGCGAAATTAAAAAAAAATAAGTAGAGAAAGATGTGGCAAAGCAAATTTATGCATTGCCGTCACTTTACTACCTAATTAATTCAGTCATTTCAAAAACAATTTTATTTATGTTCCATTTAGCACATCAAAAGTGCAAAGAGAGAGAGAGAGAGAGACAGAGAGGAGGGGGACCCTCTTCTCCCCACACACTGATGCTAAAATAATACCTCAAGGCATCTATTTTTAATCAGCTTTTTTTCCCCAAACACACACACACACACAGAAAACCCTGGATTCTATACAATCTCTCTTGGGCAAACCACCAACCCGAAGAGAGAGAAACGGCCAAGTCTTCGGAGCGCCCTTGCTGGCTGCCGAAAACTGCATGTCAAAAAGAAAAGAAGAAGAAGAAAAAGGAGGAGGGGGGAGAAGAGGAAAGCAAAAGGAAAAAGAGAGAAAGAAAAAAACCCCACAGAAATCCATAATGGCCTGAGGCTCCTCTCCAATCTATTTTCTGCTCAGCTGGTTTTAAATGAAGTTATTATGAGTCATTAAAACACCCGCAAGCTTGTGGAAGTCAGCCAATTACAATTTTAAATTTAGCCTGTTCTCTACCCCCATTCCCTCGTTTTCTTCTCTTGCCCAGAAAAAGCCACGAGGTTGAGCTGGGTTTGTTCTCTGTCTCTCACCGCCTCTCTCGCTGCCCCTCTGCTCTGCATTCGAATTTCACCCAAGACAAGAAATTTTGGGGGCTTATAGTTCAAAATTCTGAAGCGCCTAAGCCCTCTCCCTCTGAACACGCACATCAAAAGCACATCATTGGTACACAGGGGTTGTTGTTGTAGTTTTGTGCTGTGGGGTGACAAGGCCCCAAACCTGAGCATGAAGATGGGGCATGGGAGAGGGAGTTTTCTACCTGAGATTTCATTGTGTATGTTTCGAATGACAAGCTTGGGCTCATCTAGACGTGATGGTTTACTGTGAGCAGCTGCACATTTTCGCCCAGAAGTTGATTTGTCTTTACCATTTCCGCACCTATTTGCATCTATTTGCATTCATTCGAATAGAATGGGCACACGTCCTCATAAAGGGCAATTGAGTGAAAATGCACAGCAATGCGCATTTGGACAGCCACACGTCTAAAAATGTGCATCTATGCACATTCCCCAGGAAGCTTTGGGGAAAACTGCAAATCCTTTTATTGCGCAGTTTGTGGAGTTTTAAGCCCCACTCCCTCCAAATACTGCAAATCTCCTTCAGATCTTGTTCAGACAGATAATATTCTCTGCAAATTCTATGCAGAGTATTTTCATCATGTATACAAGCCCAAGGAAATGGCCCACTCTGGACTATTAAAGGCACAGAGTTTCCCCTCCTGGGCTTGCGACTTGGAAGGAAATGTCCACCAACCCACCAAGAAGCTTAGTTATTAATGTCCACCTCTCTGATTTATCTAGGATTAGCCATGCAAAACACACTGGAATGTTGTAATCTCTAGAGCGTAGAAGTAACTACTTTAAAAAAAGTTACTTGTGATGAACTTCCTTTTCCTACAATAACGAAAGCATAACTAAGTTACATTACGATGGTTAACTTGATGAGGGATAACCTCATGTCCTTTGTGGCTTAATGGTACATGTTCTAGTTACTTTCATTGTTGTAAAAGTGTGGCCACATTATTTAGGTGTGCTTTGTTCCCAGGGCTTGGAATAGTTCCTCCCCCACTTTTTTTTTTTTAGCTATAACTCCCAGAAGCATCCGCTGGCCATGCTAGCCTGGTGATTCAGGGACATTTTGTCTTCCAAAAGTAACATATCTAAGCTGTGTTTGTACTGCAGGTCATTTTCATGTAGCATTTTGACTGTTCTGGTTACTTTTGAATGTCAAGAACATAACGGCCTAAACTGTACTGTCACACACACACACACATACACACACACACACAACTAGCATAGACCACTGGATCTACCTAGAGGTTGACTCACCATGCAACAACTGACCGGACAAACCAACTCTAGGTGGGACTAACCAACAGGATCCCAGTCAAGAGTTATTTTTAGAATGGGTACCTATAATGGTAGCCAACTAGTGGCAGATGTTTTCTCAGATCAGTAAGTGAATACTTTTTAAACATACCGTAACTTCCCAGGGCCGACACACTGAGGAAGCTATCTTCCTTATGAACTTCATCCAAATGAATGGAAAGTGACGCCATGTTCAAAAAGAAAAGGCATTTATCTATTCCACACTTATGCACATTGAGCATGGGGTGGGGAAACCTGCATTTTATGCAAAAGGTTCCAGATTCAGTCCTCAACATCTACAGATCCGAGAGTAAGGTGACAGAAAAAAAAAATCTCTCTTTGAGACCCTGGAGAGATAACAGCAATTAGAAGGTGCAGCTGACTTATATGTCTACGAAAGCTTATGCTACAACTTCGTCCTCTCAACTGGTCTCAAAGGTGCTGCAAGATCCCTTTGCATACTGACGTGGCTATGTCTTTGAATCTTATTGAAACAAATGATTTCTGGTGGAAGCGTACCAGAAAATCATGCTGGAGGACCTAGAGAATGCCTAAAAGGGGAAATATTTTTTTCAGATGTGGATACGTGAAACTATGGATACCAGTCCCATGGAGACAAGGTCAACCTGTATTCATAGATGCTCATGTTCTTGCATAGTTCCCATTCACGTCATGGGATGGGTGGCTTGAACACATAACGGTACCTTCTTCTGAATTTTGTCAAGAGAGAATCTTGTCACTGGGACCCTGGCAATTGCTTTGAACACTTAAACCAGTGCTAACAGGATAACTACCTAGGGAAGGATGGAGGTTGCAGGTGAAAGCAATTGCAACCCACTTTCCCTTAGTGACCCCATGGTACAACTGAGATCCAGGGCTTTTCTGCTTCTTTTGAGCCAGTAGCAACAGATTAGAAGCCACTAGACTCTGGACCTGGGATGGTCAACCCCGATGGTTCTTCTCTGGAGCAGCTTTGATCCACACGCTTACATGTCTGAGATGCTGTGCTCCAACCTTATTCCAACTGAATCACACAGGGGTCTATGAAAGATGAGCACTGGATTGCCACTGATAATATGGCTTCCACGAGTAACTCTCACCCTCCCTTCCTCTCCACAAGCAGCCAGGGAGGGAGGCTGAGAGCTTGTGTGCCACGCCGCCAAGACATCAATTCTGCCTCTTGATTTCCTTCAGGCAGGCTAACAAGAGTGTGAAGTGCACGTGCGTACACTCACAAATACGCACACATACACAGCATCTTTAAACAAACTAACCCAAAGTATTAAAAGCAGGGATGGGAAGTGATGAAGGCATGTAACAAAAGAGGAAGACCAGCCTTTGGAGTTAAAAAGGCACCCATGACAAGGAGTCCAAATGATCCAAATGTCAAAATTGTGACCAGCTTCCATGTAAAACACGACTGTTGTGTTTCCCAGGATCACAATCATAGGAGAGTGGACCATACCAAAACCAAGAGGGATGCAGAAAGAAAAATCTATTTCTGGTCCATGTATTATTTTTGGTTTAGTATGACAACCCCCCCCCCAAGAAAAAGAAACTGGGAAGGGGGGAGAAAAGCAAAGTCATTACATAACCCTCCCTCCTCCACCCTCGAAGTAATGTTCTTTTCGACAGCTTGAGCTCAGAGGGGGAAAAAATGACAAACCCTATCCAAAATTCAACAGCCTGTGTTCCGTTTCAGAAGGCACACGGTGTACTGTACGGCCTATAAAACTCCAAAACAGCCTCCAGACACTCCTGCAATCGTCCTCCATCAAAACACTTTGCCTTGCATACAAAAATAAGATCCAGCGCTGAACAGAATACACAAGCAGCCCATTACAGTACAGGGGAGGTTGCTACTTAGCAACGAGGGGGCTTTAAAGCTGAGGCGCACGACAGGAAGCAGAAATCTGTCGAGCCTGTTGGGCAAATGATAAACATTAGCAGGGGTTTGGGGAGGGGGGGAGTTGGGGTTGGGTTGGGATTTTTTTTTTATTTATTTTTGCTTTGCTATGTGCTGGGTTATGGGTTGTGGGGGGTGTGCGTGTGTTTTTTGAGGGGTGGGGAAGGGGAGGTAAATACAAAGCCATGTAAAAAAGATTTTTTTAAAAAAGAAACGGACACTGCATTTTCAAATGGCGTGATTTGAAACAGTAGATGGGTTTGCAGGAGAGAGAGAAGAACAGAGGATCAGAATAATTTTGCTCATTGTCACAAAAATGTTTGAATTCCCTTTTCCTCGCTTTCCCCAAGAAGACTTATATGGGCAGGGGTTGAGGTTTTTGAGTCCAGCAATCTCTGCTGAACTTGAATCTTCATTCCCTTGTGGAGGACTAGGAGCTTAGAAAACAAGAACCGGTGGGAAGAAAGGGGGTCCCGTATCTATATAGGGTTGAGCCCTCATATTAGGCATGGAAGGGTATGAAAAGGAAAGGAGCTTTTAAAACAAACAAACAAACAAAAAAACCACTCTAAAACTGTGACAGAGAAATAAAATATGTTTTGTTTAGGTAAAGGACAGAGAAACATACTGGATGTGGATCCCATGCAGGAACTGAGGGTTTTTTTGCCAGAACAGGAGCTAAAAGTCAAACCATATTATTCTAGCTTAAACTCTCAAGGCTGGGCAGGAAAGAAAAAAAGAGAGTGTGAGAGAGCGAGAGGGAGGGCGGCTGTAGGAGAAAGAAAGAAATGTATTTTTCATCAGCAAGTGTATAATTTATAAACAGCATTAAACAGTTTGTGTTTTCCTTTTCTTTGCCTCCTCTCCCGTGTTTGAGGGTTGGACGGCACTCAAGCCTGCATTAATTTCTGCTCTGGGTACAGTGTGTTCTTGGATGCGCATCTGCCAGTGATCATAAACTCTCTGGAATGCTGGCAGAACATCCAGACCCGCCAGCAAGCTGATGACATCACTCTGGGAATAAATTCAGGACGGGGGCCAAAATTCAAGACTGGGAGGAAGGGAGAGGAGGGGAGGAAGAGAAGCAAGAGGCGGAGGCACCCTAAATAACAAGAACACACTAATTTTTCCTCTTTTTTAAAAAAGAGAGAGATAACTCAGCTGTTTTTAGATTTTAAAGGGGGAGAACTAGGCAAAGGGCTAGTCGTCCGGGTTTACAGAATCTGAATGCAATCTCTAAGGATGATGGTAAAACAGGAGGGCCCTTATTTAAAGCATTTATCAGTTGCTTCTTGACTCACCGTGGCTCCCAAGACAATGCAACAGGGATAAAAAGCATTTAAAACATTGAGTACATGAATAAAGGGTTGTTAGAATATTGGATAGATCCAATGCTGAAGGACTTATTGGAAAAGCATGGCTAGTTAGATGTCATGGCACACTTTCTACTTGCTCTGGGGAAGATGACAGTGTGTGTGTGTGTATGTGGGGGAAATATTTGACAATATTTGAAAAAATGGTCCAAAAGTGCATTTTTCAAGCCTCAGGAAACCCTGACAAGCTGCGTTCTGGACTGATGGGAATATTTGCAGTACAGAACTTATTCTGGGCCAAAATCACAAGTTTTTTTTTGTGAAGTAAATATTATTTTCTGTGCAAAAAATACCACGTACAAATTTTGTGTAGAATAATCATATACTGCAAATATAGTCTTTGAAAATTTTACAGTTGGACCCCTGTTGTCATAGAGCCTATATCCAGTTATCTGCAGGACAAAAATTAGGGACACACCCCATAAAGTCAAGCTGGAGAATGTCCAGAGAGGCATCCTCTCTAGGCATTTTCTAGGTCCTCCAACACAACTCTATGGTATTTTTTTTACCAGAAGGTCTGTATTTTAATAGGGTTCGCTGCTATCCAAAGTTTCTGGTATCCATAGTAAGTCCAAGAACAGAACCGCCATGGATATGGGGGTCCAACTACAGTTTTTAAAGGTTTTCTTAGAACAGGAAGAAAACTGCTAAACTTTATTGTTGCTTCCTTCAAGAATGAAATCAGTGAAATATTACATCTATAGTTGACAGCAATAGAATACAGACACAGGGGACAGATTCTGTGAGAAAAAATAGCATGCCAATTTCTCTCCATGGGATCTACCTACCTATGAAAATGGGCACTATTATTTTTAAAGCAAAAAGGGGGGTGATCTGGGATCCCAGTAGTTGGTCCTGACTAAACTATTTCCACTGGATCAATTATTGAATGGTGAGTCAACACACAGGGAAATCTTATGATCCAATGGATCTTCTCAAGTTGGAACTAGCCAAAGTATTTAGGTCATGGCTTGAGATAGGAAAGCTGAACATAAGGCAAGCAAGATTTGGGAGCTGGGAGTATGTGAATTGTGTTGTCCATGAACAAACCAGCTGCTGTTTTCCTCCGTGGCCCTGCTCTCATTGAGCAGAAATACCACAGTACATTATGAGAAATGACAAGAACTCCTGGTTTGGTTAGATATATGGAAGGTTAAGGCGACACTACCATTATCATTCCTCTGAACACTGCAGTCTTTCCTCAACCTTAACAAAGGAAGACTTAACGTAGACTTAACAACCTGCTACAACCATCTTTGCTACTTTCCAAAACACTCGCTGCTCCTCAAGAGTAGAGATGCAGTAGCCATGATCAACTCCTCTCTGCCCAAGGCCAGCATTGGTAATGGCCATGGATGTGGCTAAAGCCAAGGTGTGGAACTTGTCTTTTGCAGTTTTGCTGTTGTGTGCCTTCAAGTCATTTCAGACTTACGGTGATCCTATTAGGGGGGTTTCTTAGCAGAATTTGCTCAGAGGAGGTTTGCCCTCACCTTCCTCTGAAGCTGAGAGAGTGGGAGTTGCCCGAGGTCACCCTGTAGGCTTCCATGTCTGAGCAAATGGAATTTGAACCCTGATCTCCTAGTACCAGTACAACACCCAAAAGACTACACCATGCTGGCTCTCTTTGCAGCTTAGCTAGAAACTACCGGTAAGCCTTTGGGAGAGGCATTTCAACCTTCTAGAATGAAGGGGGGGTGAGGTATAAAAACTGGGAAACCAACAGAGAATGGTTTCATAAATAAGGGGGGATGCCCACCTAGGAAGCCCCAGAGGGCCAGAGTGGGAGCCCGGGAGCCCAAAGGGGGAAATTAGCTAACACACATTGGAAACTGTTTAATGCAGTGCAGATGTGTAAATAGCTGTTGCTTAAAACAATTTGTAAGCCGCTCTGATAGCCTTGTGGCTGAAGAGTGGGGTATAAATAAATAAATAAATAAATAAATAAAATAAAACAAAGTCTTGGAGCAAAGGGTCCCATTTACTCACTAGAAATCCACAGGTGAGTTTTCAGCTAAAAAGTGTGGCTAGCTTTGGATCCAGCACAGCTAGCTGCTTATGAATCCCTTACAAGCAATCTATTTTTACTAGACACTGTAGTCTGTATGTCATATGCCTAGGTTAATAAACAAACAGGTGTACACATGCATCGCTGTGTGTGTGCATGCTCCGGGTAGCTATAATTATTCTGCGTGTACACGAAACTACAACTATAAACACAGCCATGAGAAAAACATGCCTACGCAAACTGGAGATGTAAAGACAAGAATACAACAAGGTTATTGGAGGGTGGCATTGTTCCAAGACATTTCTCCACTTGTTCTTTAGCTGTGTCCATTTCCCAAGATGGTCTCCCCACTCTTTGCCATGCCCAGGAAGCTTATGATCGCTTGTCTGCTCTCCAAAAAATGAGGAATCCAGCATCATGCAGGGAGTACATTGCTTCAAAGCCACTGGCCAGGCAAACCACTGCCCAAGAAAGAGGGACACATTTTTCAGTTATTTACTTTTCCTGAGGAGACACACATTCATTCCTGTGGGAGGAACTGGGAGGGAGGTGGGGAAACAGACATGTCTTTTTGAACAGTAAGATATGCTGCCCTAAAATGCATCCATGTGCATTGAAAAGTGAAGCAGGAGAGGCAGGTGACATGCTGAGCAGCCCCAGAGAAGACAGACAGAGGAAAACTGATTCCGCAAGCGTGGCAAGCATGTCTCATCATAGGGTTTTCATGGAAAAAGTGATTCAGAAGTGCTTTACCGGTGCCTCCTTCGGTGCAGTACTAACAAGAGCTAGCAAAAGTGTCACTGTTGTTGAATTTGAAAGTGAACACACATTACTACTACTCCTCAGTAATGCTGCTGCTCCAGCAAGGCCACTCAGACATGCTGGTGGAGAGCTCTACAGATACCATGGATCACCAAAAAGACAAATCAATGGGTCCTAGTCCAAGCCAAGTCTGAACTCTCCCAAGAAGCCAAAAGGACTAAGCTGTAGCTATTGTACTTTGGACATACAGTGTCTCATGAGGTGATGTGGTTCATTAGAAAAGACAATAATGCTTGGTAAAGTGGAAGGCTGTAAGCAAAGAGGAAGACCACAGGACAGATGGAGTGATTGAAATCAAGGAGGCCATGACTGCTGTGAGTCTGCAAGAATGGACAAAGGCTGTTGATAACAGGATGTCTTGGAGGTACATTCAGACCTTCAGAACTTGAGGATGGTTCTTCCTTTTGGACTGCCACTCCAAGAATCCCCCAGTCAGCTATGCTGACTGGGGGATTCTGGGAATGACAGTCCAAAAAGGCACCTTTTCTCCATGGCTTGGAAGTTCAGACAGGATCTGGTGTCTTTAGGGTATTTAGGCCCTCTTTATGTGCATGTGCCTTCAAGTTGCCTTTCGACCTATGGCAGCCCCATGAATTTCATAGGGTTTTCTTAGGCAAGGAATCCTCAGAGGTGGTTTTGTCAGTTCCTTCCTCTGAAGTAGAGCCTGCAGCACCTGGTATTCCTTGGCAATCTCCCATCCAACTATTAACCAGGGTTGACCCTGCTTAGCTTCCAAGCTCAGGTGGGATCTAGTGCCTTTAGGGTATTTAGCCTTTATTAGTACCAATTAAAACAGACCCACTGAATCTATAGTGGATCCATGATTCAATGGATCAACTCTACCTGAAATTAACACTGTGATTCAGGCCCTTGATTCACACCAAATAGGAATATAATCCTTTGCTAAATTCATTCTTAAAGGAAGCATCAATTAAAGTTAGCAATTTTCTTCTGACTGTGAAGAAGTTTTCAAGATCTGTGTGACTTTCAAAGACTATTTTGCAGCTCAGGACTTATACCATGAAAATTTTGTTTGCAGTATTTTTGCACAAGAAATAGCATTGTCTGTGCAGGAAACATGTCTTTTCTGCACTGAAACTAATGTTTATGAACAGAAAGCAATTTTCTGCACATAAAATTTTGTTTTGTACACAAAACAAAAAATACACAAATTTTGCACAGAATAAGTCCTGAAATGTGAATATTCTCTTCAATCCTCATCAGGATTTTCTGACACTTGAGAATTCCATTTTTGACAATTTTTATAAAATATTTTCAAATATTCTTTCCATTCTGACACTAAGTAGACACAATGCTAAATAAATAATGTGCAACTAGGTCAGGGTTTCCTAAAACGTGGTACAAGCTATGCCCTTATTTTGCTGGATTTTATGAGCGAAGATGATTACACAAGAACTGGGCGTTGGGGGGGGGGAGATTCAAGCATTCCTTCCCATCAACGAATAAAATGAAAATTGTGTGTGCCTGAGTGCACATGGACTGCAGTTAGCGTCACAAGACGGGGGCTTCCCCTGCCTGTTTTCTCCCATCAGGGTCCTACCTGGGGAACTATGGGGTTAAACCTTACAATTCCCCAATCCTGATGAGGGTGGGAAGCTAGTAATAAATATGGTAAAAAGCAGATACAGTTGCTAAGTGCACATTTTGCATCTCATGTCACTTGTCATGAGGAGAGTTTGACTTGGTTGACCCCAACCAGGGTGGATGAATTGTTGAATGGTGAGTCAACACATAGGGAAATGGGTCTACTCTTGTCAAGATTAACAAACAGGGATACAGCTAAGGTCTTCCATCCTTCAGTTATATCAGGGTTGGCTTTTTTTAAAAAAGGAATATATTCATAACATCAGATGTCATCTGACATTTGGAAATAAACTGAACTCATTTTATGGAGACAGAAATAACTTGTTTTGTTTCTGAGTCCACTCCTGGGTCTGAAAACACCCTCGCAGGTTTCTAGATGTCACACAAACACACTCCCTCTTGTACCTCCCCATTCTTTTCTCCATGAGCTAATATGGGGCAGCTCTGGGGACTTCCCTGTCAGTGGGACTGTGAATCCACTCCAGGTCTGAGTCTGAACTTTAAAGGGGAACTTTGAAGGGGTGGAACTGCTGGACCTATTTGTGGGTTCTGGTCTACAGTGCCTTGGAAAGCTCCTTTAAGGATCATACTAAAACGTGGAGTGGATTCACTACCCCCACTGACATGGGAACCACTACCTGCAACTACATTGGGGAGGGTGGATCTACAGACACCATGGTGGCCAAATTGGAGGGTCCATAGGGCATGGTCTTTTAACTCTCGCCTCTAATTCGGGCTTCCACAGCATATTATCCCACCTCCTGCCATGCCAACCAGTGGAAGGTTAGGTATTATTTATGGAATTGTAGAGCTTCATCAAGTTCCGCACCACAGCTCAGCAAGCATTGCCACCCCCCTTCACACTGGGCCCGATCCAGATGAGATCTTCTTACACTCTTTTCTCAGCATCCACATTCCCAAGAGCATTTGTAAGCACACAAAACACACCTTCAACCAGTACAAGGGATCCATGTTCCATTGGTTTACAGTGGAAGTTGTCTCCTGAGATCTGCAAATCTCCAGAGTTGGACTGGGGAAACAAAGCATGGCTAGAGCTGGTCACACTAAGGGGGTGAAACATGTCTTCTCTTTATTGAATGGTCTATTTTCTTTCTCCCCCCCCTCCTCCTGTCTCCACTGCTAAGTCAGGATTGGCAACTGTTAGGGGTTAAGGGACCACTTTGGCGGGCCACCATATTTGCAGCCCCTGAAAAATCTTGTTTGTCCTCAAATACCCTCCAGTGTCCCCCTAGAAGACACCAGGGGCACTAGCATCTGGTTTGGGGCTGTCTTTAGACGGCTGTCTTTAGCCAGAAGCCGGTTTGGGGCTTTCATTTTATGCCCAGGAGAGGTCATTTCCCCCCAAAATGAAGTGACCCAAAAAGTTCAATCCCGGGGCCCATACAATGGCCCTGGGTCTATATATGGCACAAGGCCACAATCTCCCCACCTCTGTGCTAGATCCTACCAACTACTCTGAGATCATTTGAAAAATCCACACTCATTACTACTCTGACTGGGTGGAGGAGTCAGAAATAAGAGAAGAGTCAGAACCCAAGAATGAACCAAATATTCTCCCAAAGGGAACATTTAACAAGATGCTCCTCAGAGACGCCTCCCAGAATCCCAGTCCAAAATGGAGCCAATGGATGAGGGCACTCTTGGGGCAGGTTTGCCTGTGTGCTTCAGCCCATGGACGTGGCCTCCAAAGAGTCAAGAGAAGAAGGTTTGCGACACAGAGTGGAGCAATCAACTGCACATTAGAAAGACAAGCATCGACCCGGCTCTCCTCCCACATGCAGGCACACACCCTCCCAACGCGCACACACCCTGCACAAAGTTCCAATGACAGCCTGCTGACCTCAATAGGCCGTGTGGCAACCAGGGCTGCCCTGATCAATCCTTTTATTTAATTGGTGTGAGTTTATCATTCATTAATTAATATATACATTCCCCTCTATCTCTATATATATCCATGAAAAATATATTTACTATCAGATATTGCTTATAAAGACTTGATGCAACAATGTGTCTCTGCAATGATTTTTTTTTTGGGGGGGGGAACTCCCACTAAACCTCAGCATTAAACAGTTACCAGTAGAAATATTTCAACATCCGAAGACTGTATTTATACACAGGAAAGTTTTAAAAAATAAAATAAATAAATTATTTTTTCCCCCTTCAGTCCCCACTTTAGTATTTCAGAGAGTGAAACGCTTAAAATCGTTCACACCTAAAACTCTTTATGTTTTCTGTGTTTGCATTCACTTGGTTCTTTTGTCGATGAGGCCCTCCTTTTTTGGATACCTAAACAGTATTCCTAAATCCTCAAGTGAAGCTTTAAGTGAGTGCAATGCTAGAAATTTGGAGACAGAAGGAAAATTTCATGGTGGGGGGACAGACTTCTTATTTGGAGGGCAATACCTTCATCCACCCCACACATTCTCCAGGTACACCCCCTGCCCTAGAGGGTGTGTGCACAAGGATAACCATGGAATTAAAAATCCATAAAGGGAGGGGAAGAGACATTCAAATTTAAAAGTCTATAGAGTGGATGGGAGCAGGAGATGGTGTTTTCATAAACAAGAGCATGGCAGGGCTGTTTTTGAGCATCTGAGCATCTCCTCCTTTTTTCTCTCTCTCTCTCCCTCCCAGGCAGGCAGGAAGGGAGAAAAAAAATATTAATCTTTCATGATGACAAACTTGGCTCGCCGTTCACTGTACATACTGTACCCGCAAAGCAGGCAGCCAGCCAGCCGTGCTACTGGCGCAGGGCCAAAGCTACAACAACAAACAGAGGCGGCGTGCGCCAGGGAAGGGGGAGCGAGGGCAGAGAAAGGGGAAAACACAGCTGAGATGTGGAGCACGCTTGAACACGCGGCCTCCCCTCTCCTGCCCCCCGCTGCTCTTGGACAAGGCTAAGGGAAAAGTGGTTAAATAATCACTGGTGATTTTTGGCAAGACCCATCTTTAAAAAAGTGTATTAGATGGTTAAAAAGTGACACAACCCCTACACATGCGCGCGCGCACACACACATGGAGTCCTTTATCCCACCCTCTATGTGCACATCACATCATGTTTCTCCCTAATATTCTATACTGTGCATAGCTGGCTATCTGCATATACTCAGAGGAACTGTGTATTAGGACTAGATCATATATTACTTAGGTTCAGGCTATCTGCTGGACCTGCCTAGCCCTTGAGATCCTTAGGCGAGGTCTGCCTTTCCATCCCATCATAGCCTTGCGGCTGAAGAGCAGGGCATAAATAAATAAATAAATAAATAAATGACTAATCACAGACACATGCACCATTAATGGGGACATGTGACACTCGGGCCTTCTCGGTGGTTGCCCCTAGATTCCGGAATACCCTTTCCAAGAAGGGAACAATGGCTCCCTCCTTTGTACCCTTCAGTTGGCAGGCAAATACTTTTTTTACTTTGACAGGTTTTTAGAAGTAGAGGTTTTTCCAGAATGGGGCTATGCTGTTTTACTTGTTGTTTTTTAAAACTACTTCTTTATTCTTCTGTAAATGTATGTATTCTATTATTTTGAGAGTCAGTGTGGTGCAGTGGTTTGAGTGCTGGACAGAGGCACTAGGAGACCAGGTTTTGAATCCCCGCTCGGCCATGGAAACCCACTGGGTGGCCTCAGGGAAGTCACACTCTCTCAACCTCAGAGGAAGAAATGGAAAAACCCCTCTGAACGCATTCTGCAAAGAAAACCCCTTGATAGGTTCACCTGAGGGTTTGCAGGCACACAACAGAACATTATATTGTTCTCTTATATACAAAAGCTTCAAAAAGCACAATTAAATCAATGATTCTATCAGAAGAACAGAGTTTAGAATGCAGCTGTTGTTGTTGTTATTGTGTGCCTTTGGGTTGGCTCTGACTCATGGCAACCCTATCCTAGGTGTTTCCTGACAAAAATTATTATTCAGGGGAGTTTTGCCACCATGGCCTTCCTCTGAGGCTGAGAGAGTGCAACTTGTATAAAGTCACCCAGTGGGTTTCCATGTCCAAGTGAGGCTTCGAATCCTGGTCTCCCAGTCTCCTAGTCCAACACTCAAACTACTTGATGGCAAAATCAAGGTTTGCTTTTTGGATTGTTATTTTTTTAAGAATATTTTCAAGCTGTGAATACTTAAATCCATGGGTACCAAATCCGTGGATACGGAGAGACAACTGTACCTATATACTTGGGGTCGCATAAAAATTTCTTGGGCGAAAAGCAGTCACGAGTGGGGAAAGTTTAAGAAGCCCTGCTGTAGCATACATCTCAAATGAGTTGATTCGTTTTCTGTCAGCTTGCTTCACTGTCCAGCTTTCACAACCCTAGCTTAATTCTGACGTACCGTTGATGGCTTTATATCAGTTTGTGGTGGTTGTTCCTTGCTTTTTTTTAATGTCAAATTGTTATGGTTTATTTAAAAACTTTACAGTCTATAGACCCAACAACAAAACTAACAAAACCCTACAATATCATAATACAAAACACAAAGCAAAATAATATATGATAAAATGAACTATACATGGATAAAATAGACCAAAATTGTATACTATCGGGAATATTAAATATAAAAAGAAAAATTAAATGTTCACCAAACTCCTCCCTATAAACCCTATAAGAGTGAGTTGAATTTTAAAATACATTTCAAGTATTCTGGCAGATTTTAAGAGCTTCTCCCTCTCTCTCATCTTGGTAGCCATTGACAAAAACTTAGCAACTGACAGAGAAACGTGTGGGTATTTATCCTCGAACAGGAATTTTACATACAACTTTTCTGATTGACCTGGCAAATGACTCAATAGGGAAGAGATCAGTTGATTACGACTCTGATTATAAATGTACAAGGTAAGATAATATGTGACATTATTTCAATCTCTTGGCATCTGATTCTGATGTACTTTTGATAACTTTATACCAGTTTGTGGTGGTTGTTCCTTTCTTTTATAGTTTTATGTCAAGTTGCTTTTTTCCCCTGACAAAATCTTACCCTGAGCTCAATTGATACAGGGCAGGTAAGAAATACTTAAATAATCCCCAACACAGGCTGATTGTGCACAGAGCTACATGTGCAAGGAAGCTTGGCATGTAATAAGCTTGCAGTGTGTCAAGTTTTCTCCCTAGCTTAGCATTCCAGCCTTTCTATAGACATTTAATTAAAATGGGTCTGCATAATTTGAACCCAATAGTGAGATTCATTAAAGGTAGTGAATGCCTAATTCTGCAAGAGTTTTACTAATGAAACTTCAGTTGATGCCCAAACACGGTGAATCGAGTATTCGCAACACATATGAAAATGCAAAACATGCTGCTGTCAAAGGAGATGGTATAGGGAGTGCAAAGAAATGCCTATACATGTCGGAGGTGATAGACAGGATCAAATAGTAATCAGGTGTGTGGAATTCAAAATCTGTGACAGGAGGCAAGGACAACCTTTGGGAATGCCAACATCCCAGTTTGAAAGGCGCCTAGACCCCCAGGAATGGATAGCCTAGCAGGTTTACTAGCTGCAAACCAATAATATTTTGTCCAGTTCTGGGCACCACAGTTCCTGAGGGATATTGACCAGTTGGAACATGTCCAGAGGAGGAAGACCAGGGTGGTCAAAGCTCTGGAAATAGAGCTGGAGATTAGTCTGGAGAAGATAAAATGGAGAGGTGATGTGATAGCCATCTTTAAGGGCTTATCGATATGGGCAATTTATCCCAGTTTGCCCCCATTCCAGAGCCCCACAGTCCAAATGATGCAGGGCATTTACCCCAATCTTTCCCTGGGCAGTCCTTACCACCCTTGGGGCAGATATGGGACTGGAATGGTGGCAAGCCAAACAGGGCCTGATAAACCGCTATAGGATAAAACCCTGTTTAATCCGGTACCACCAGATCAGGCCTTGCATCTCCATGGGAGCCCATTCCAGTATGCCGTCCCTCGCTGCCGCCGCCAGTTCCCTGGCTCTCCTGGAAGCCGGGCAGGGATCCTTCAGTATGCGACCAAGACTGGTTACATGCAGGGGGGCTGCTGTCACAGTTTGCAGACCCCATTCCTAGCTCCCATGTCAGTGGAGAAAATGTCAGTGGTGGCAACTGCAGAGATGGGCCAGTGTCCTGTTTGGACTCTGGCCCATTTTCTCCAGGTAATGGGAGTGGTGGGGACAACAGGCTAGTTCTGAAGCCAGGATATGCCAACAGGGAGCTAATGTATCCTGGCTAGTGTACCTATCCTGGCTAGTGTACCGAGCCTGTGCAATGGATTTTTCTGGTGGAGCGCAGCGTGCACAGAACTGGCCTCACCCTTTAAACCAGAGATTCATCTGCCGTGGCCTTGCAAGCATGGACGTGGCAGTGAGGTCCTCGGGCCGTAGGTTTGATTAGAGTTTCCTTCTCTTAGATGGTTGACCTTACAGGGTTGGACGAGCACCATCTGCCCGGGTTTGGGATTGGAGTTTTCCTTCTCCTAGGACGGTTGCCACAAGGCTGGAGAGCCCATCCTGCCCTTTGACGCTCTTTGTCAGACCCTTCGGTTTTGACCTGTCTGGCATGGGAGACCCTACCAGTGGCTATTATGCCACCGCCAGCATAGCTCAAAACATCATTAGGGTACGCAAGCCTCTCTCCCACGACATATCCTGTACATATCCTGTACATATCTGAAGGGATGTTGTATAGTATGTGAAGCAGATGGAGCCAGCTTGTTTTCTGCTGCTCCAAAGACTAGAACATGAACATATGGATTTGAATTACAAGAAAAGAGCTTCCGGAAGAACTGCTTAAGAACTGTTTGACAGTGGGTGGTGGACGCTCCATCTTTGGAGGTCTTTGGATGGCCATCTTTCAGGTGTGTTTCAATTGTGTTTTCCTGTATGGTACGGGGTTGGACTAGATGGACATTGTGTTCCCTTACAACTCTTATGATTGTATCATTTCCCAATTCTAATCTGTATGCTTCCTTCCAGGAACAGTGAAGAGTTTACTTGAATATGGATTCATTTAAACCAGGAGTGGGAGTGAGGAACTCCTGGTTCATGGGGCTCACAGGTCCCTGACTGTATGTGGACCTGGACAGTGCAACTCCTTGGATTCCTAGAATCCTACACCATATGCTGCTACCAATTCCTTAATTCTTCAAAATCACAGTCCTGGAATCCTCAGGAAACAGCAATTTTCCTTGAATGGTGCTGTGACATTTAAAATCCCTTTTCTTTTATTATACTTTTCAGGCCAGGAGAGTGGACACTTGGGGTGCTCTAGATGGGCCTGCAGACTTCAAAACAGTCTTGTGGGGGAGCTGCATGTGGCCCACCGACTGTTTTGGAAGTTACTTTGGGGGAATTCTGAGACATTTTGAGGGATTTTGACAGGAGGTTTTCAGGTTTTATGCCACTCTTTCATCAATTCCAAAGTCCCCCCTCTCCTCTGCATCCCATTGGCTCATTCTCAACTGAAGTAAACCCATTGGATCAGTGGGATTTACCTATGTGTTGACTTAACATTCTGCAGTTGATTCAGTTGATCTAATTTAGTTGAAACTAATCAGGACATGGTAAAGTAATGGAAAAGCAATGCTCCAAGTCACCCTTTCTATACTGTAATGCATAGCAATGAATTGTTATTACTTTTTTCTTTTTAAAATTTGCAATGACCAATGGAAATGAGTTACTTTTAAAAAATAACTTCCCAAGTGGTGTAGAAAAGAGGCCTAGTACCTTTCCAAACTTACCTGAATGAGCCAATAAGTGCATCCGAAGACGTAGGCTGTCCAGGAATCGCTTCCCACATAATTCGCACCCATACGTCTTCATTCCACTGTGCAGTTTCCTGAAGAAAAACAATGAAGAGAGAGAGGGAAAGAGGGAAAAAAGAGAGAAGAGAAGAGAAAAAAAGTTAGCCCTGGTTTGTGCAGCCAGAGATGGTGAAGAATATTTTAAAAATATCAGCATTCAGGAACTGGGTCTACTTCACAAACAGCCACCCCTTGCTGTTACTCATGATTCTCTACCAGCTCAGAGAAGTTTTGTACATTATTATTACTGCTAATGATGATGATGATCATCATCATCATCATCATATCATCATCTGCCAAGATCCTACATCAAAGACATACCTAAAAATGCATAAACATGTATCATCTCCTGATCTGACTCCCTAACCTGTCTAAGAAGATATTTTCTTTTATTGCAAGATGGGGAGAACCATGAGCAAGTCAAGCCTGAGATTTTAAACTATGTTTCCCAATTGTGGGATGCCCCACTTTCCAGGATCACTGGCAAGGACCGCTGAGACCATGGGTCTGTCTACACTGCTGAAATACAGCAGTTTGGTACAACTTTATCCACCATAGTTCTCTCCTACAGAATCCTAGTATTTGTAGTTGGGTGCTATATTTAGCCTTTTCTATCAGAGAATTCTGCTGTCTCACCAAATTACAAATACCAGGATTCCGTAGGATAGAAGTATGGAGGATAAAGTGGTGTCAAGCCACTTTATTTCTGCAGTGTAGACAGGCCCCAAGAGTCCTAGCCCGGAATCCAGTTATCTTAGCCCTGTGTAAGATCCCCTATGGAAGCATTTTGTCCAACGCAGAACATCAGTATTCAGTTCCAGGTTGCTGTGCCATTGTGCATTCCTAGAAATTTGACTGTACAATTGGTTCTGCATTCAGACACATATTTAGTTGCACAACACTGCCATTCCACACAAAGGTAGTGTGCTGCAATCACTGCATAACTCCAAACACGGAGAGTAACACCATGCAAGCTCAATGTAGAATCTCACACATTAAACTTTGTTTTCCCCAGACTACTGATACAGCCTTTTGGGAAATGACCACTGAAAGGAAATTAGATAGATAGATAGATAGATAGATAGATATAAGCTCAAGAAGGGCAGCCGTGCCAACAGAATGATTGGAAGAGGAGGAGAAAACTGAAGATGAAAAAGGTACTGAATCAACACCTTGAGAGATTTATTTTCCTGCTTCCTTCTCTGCTACTAACCCCAGGCTGTGAATCTAGACACTTCTCAAGCCAAGTGATGAAAGTCTGAAGTCTTTTGGGTTGGGAGGATATGGTTGTCTCTTTTATAAAGCAGCCAGTTGCTGAAGAGTGAATTGGTGAGTTCCAGAGCCATTTGTCAGGTTCAAATGATATTTAGCAGACTTCAAGCTCTACACCAAGATGGGCACAGCAGGGATCAGCTGAAGGTGTGTGTGGGAGGAATATATCCAACTTTATCATTCCTAATTCCTGTCAATGAAAGACATGCTTTCCCTCTGCTCCCACTCACACACACTCTGCCATGCCAAAGTCACATGGAACAGCAGCCACAATACCATCCCTGCTAAGCTGCAGAGGGTTTGGAGGACCACAAGTCCAACAGCCCTGTCAACCATGGACATGTGTCCAAGAGATGCAAAAATAGTACCAGGAGTGCAGCCATGCTGAGGCTAGGAATGGGAGAAGTGCAGTCCTCCACTGAGCAGGTTTCCTTGAACCACCTACCCTGCTGCAAGATCTCTCTAAGGAAGTTAAAAATGCATATTTTTTTCCAAGGAGTCAGTTTCTTATCCTGAAATCAAAATGTGTGTGCATGTGCCTTCAAATTACCTGTGGACATATGGCAATCCCATGAATTTCACAGTGTTTCCTTAGGCAAGAAATCCTCAGAGGTGGTTTTGCCAGTTCCTTCCTCAGAAATATATCCTACAGCACCTGGTATTCATTGGTCTCCCATCCAAGTACTAACCAGGGCTGACCCTGCTTAGCTTCCAAGATCAGATGGGAGCTGGTCCTTTAGGGTATTTCAGCCTGCCCTAAATATAATTTTCTTAGGCAAGGAATCCTCAGAGATGGTTTTGCCAGTTCCTTCATCTGAAATATAGCCTACAGCACCTGGGATTTGTTGGTAGTCTCCCATCCAAGTATTAACCAGGTCTGACACTGCTTAGCATCCAAGATCAGATGGGGGTACATTTGACCTAAATTTAAGGTGTAACTATTGGGAGAGGGGGTGACAGCTTTGTCCCCCTCTCATAACTATTCTGTCACCCTAAATGGAATTTTGTTTCAGTCTCCAAATGTCAAGCATTAGACTTGAAAGTAATTCAAGTCCAATGTAATTCACATTGAAAGTAATTCACACCTAGAACTGAAAGTAATTCACATCTAGAACTTTATCTTTGCTGAAAGTAATTCACACCTAGAACTCTTCTCTTTGCTGTGTCCATATTCCCTCGGTCCCTTTGCTTGCTCCTTTGCTTTGGACACCTAAACTATATTTCTAAACGTTTGCCTGTAATTTTAAATTACTGCAATGCTAGATATTTGGGGAATGCAGGATAATTTTAGTAGGGGAACAAAATTCTTCTTTGGGAAGGCCAATGGCTCCATTCTGTTCCACAAAGGTACACCTTGGGGTCTCTGCTATCCTCATTCCGCATGGCAGGACAAGGAAATCTGTGGATGGAGGTGGGACAGCCTTTGAGCTTGGACAGTTTCTGTAGCAATAATTCACACTTCTTTGCTTCTGAAATCATACTCAATATTTACTCCTTGGGTTGGTCCAGGAGCTAAGGTTTTGTTCCATTTGGGGAGGGGACATTATGGGCAAGTCCCCAAGGGTCAGCACAAAGCAGTCTAAGGGCTTGTCTAGATGACAATATATAATGCTGATTGTTGCACATTAGTGCAAATTCACAGCAGTGTTCATTTGTCTCCATTTTTTATTTTATTTTTTGCAAAATCGCTGGTATGCAATGCTATCCCTGTTCACACAGAGCCATGCCTGTGAATCAAGATGGTGTCTGGGAGTGAATTGCTTATGGTTTTATTCTCAACAAGTTGCCGTTGCTGCACAGTAATTTTTTTACTGTGAATCTAAGATGTGCAACTCTTTGATCACCTTAGTGTAGTGAAAAAGCACACAATCACTACCGTGAAACTCCAAATTGGCACTCTTGGCCACTTTGTGGCCAGAAAGCCCACCCCTGAATACATCTGACCAATCAGGTTTCCACTTCCGCTCCAATCCAGGAATGTGCTATGATGCAATTTGTTTGTCCTAATGAGCAGGAATGCACATTTCTCCTGCATTTTTTAGAAAAACCTCAGTAAAAGCCACAAAAGCTTTTCCCATGTAGTTTTTGGGGTGGGGTGGTTCCTGCCAAATATGGCAAATCAGCACAGGAGCTCATTGGGATAAAAGGTATTCTCCTCAAATTCTACAGGGAGTTTTTTCACCATCTAGACAACCCCTAGGTCGCATTAAGCAGGGAACAGCAGAGTTTGGAAAAGTTATGTGATTCAGCTGTTGGGAATGGAAATCATGACACATTTCTTTTTCACATGCAAGAATTAATCATTGATTCCCCCCCCCCTTCATTTTAGGGGAGCTCATGAGAGCTTTTGCTTATTTTTGAGGATTTTTCACAACTGAGGATTTTGTTTGTGAAATATTCGTTTACAGAAAATGCTTCGTTTCTGTGCAAAAAACAAAATTGCACAGAATAGCACATTTTTTTTCCATAAAATGCTCTCTTTTCTATGGAAACTGTTATTTTTATTTATGTATTTATTTATTTAATTTATATGCCCCCTTTCTCCCAGAATTGGATTTTATTTTATAGAAGTCATGCTGTTTCTGTACCAGAAAAGATATTTTGCACTTCAAAAAATAAAAATAAAAATTTTAAAATGTGAAAAATCTTGCAGTGATTTACCATTTTCTGAACAGAGGGTCTTGTCCAAATGTATCATCTCAGGCAAGAAAAATTGCAAATTTCCTTTACATCATAATTATTGCTTAATGTGAAAAATTAACATGTATATCTGCTGAAAAACTTTTTGCTTGTAAGGTTTTCCCCCTCTGCTTATTAGAAATATAAAAATGTACTATATATGTGTGTGTAATAGTAAATCTCACAACTTGAATTAATGTTGGTTTTCTTATGTTGGCTATTATTTTATGAGGCTGCTGTGAAATGTCAGAAACCATTAAGCACTTTTGGCTCAAGTACAATTAAATCCTTCAAAATCTTTCAATTAATTTCTACTTTCTTCTGGGCATAGTTCAGTGAGTCTTGGTTACTAAAACAGCCATCAAAATGCCTTGGTAAATGATGCAAGAGAGGAGGAAATGGAGTCATTAATTGAAGGTATTCTTGGACACTCTTCAGATTTATCAAAGGGTCTGTGATTAAAAATCTTGACTTCCTCTTCTCAGGGCACGTTGGGAAACTGTAGTTCAGATGCACACACTAGAGGTCCCTAACAGAGAATACTAAGTACAGGTCACCCCACCCCTATATCCACAGAACTGTGTTCAGTTTCAGTTATCCACGGCTGAACAAGTAAGGACACATACTATAGAGTTGTGCTGGAGAATGCCTAGAGAGGTGTCCTCTCTAGGAATCGCTAGGTCCTCCAATGCAGCTCTATGGTATGTTTGTACTGGGAGTCCTTTATTTTAATAGGGTTTGCTATTATCCACAGTTTCACTTATACACAGTAAGTCTAGGAATGCATCCCCCATGGATATGGAGGGGATTCTAGTCATCAAACTAGAAATTGTAGGCTTTCCTCAGTTAAAGGGGTATCAAAATCTCTCTCTCTGGCTTTTCTTCGCAAATGAAGATTCAGGAAGGACTCATCCCGCGCTTTCTGCAAACGTGCTGATGATTAAAAAGGCCAATCCAAGATAAACATGTCCGGTTGCAGAAAGCACAGCAGACGGTCTCCTTGGGTGATGTTTCCGGGTTGCAATTCTTTCTGCATTGTCATTTCTCTTCAAGACTTGTTTGGCGTGAGTTCTCAAATAAGGCTGCAGCATTGTGGATAGTGCGTCTCCATGCCTCCCGATGTGAGGCCAGGGCGGACCACTGTTGGTGATCGATTTGGCCAAGCCTGAGATGTTGTTTCAGGGAGTCCTTGTATCATTTTTTCGGAGCGCCCGTCTTACTCTGACCCGTGGCGAGTTCACCATAGAGTACTATTTTGGGGAGGCGATGGTCCCCCATCCTAGAAACGTGCCCTGCCCAGCGCAGCTGCGTTCTCAATATCATGGCCTCAATGCTGGTGATCCCTGCTTGCTCAAGGACAGCAACATTCATCACATAGTCAGTCCAGTGTATACATATATTCCTAGACTATAAAGTAAGATAATCAAACCATAGATTATGTCACAATTAAGTGCCCAGCCAGTGTCTGTCTGTTTCTCTCAGTCTTTCTCTACCCACATACATGTTAAATTATTCTTCCAGAAAAAAAAAACAACACACACACACAGCCAAATCACATGTATACACATGTATACAGTATGACCCTGTAGCTCTGTGCCAACAGGAAAGAGATATGGTGCATCTTGGTAACTTTTACTTAATACTTCCCAGCTCCAAGCAAAACAAATAGAGTGCCATGAGTGGAATGTCAAACAGGTTGAAATCCTGAAGTGTCTTGTAATTATATAGACAGAAGAGCGTGTGTGGCATGAATGTATAATTTGGGATGTTAGAGGCTGGCATGTTTTGCTAATGTAGAAACAGCAGTCAACGAAGTCCTCAGGAGAAGCTCAGGTAAATTTGCAATCCGCTTCCAGTCACCCTCTTCCCATCAACCAACAAGGAGATCAGACCATGCAGCCCTGGCATCACACACACACACACACACACACACACAGACACATTGGCCATTCTGTGGCTGGTGGAGAGCAAGGAGTATCAGAGAAGCACCTGGCTATGTCGCTGTAGCAAGACGCAGAATGATAACATCATCCAGAACAGACAGAGCATCACTTGACTCGTGCACAGTTCTGTGGCAGTTGTGCAATGCTGCTTTGTTAGTGAATAGTGATATGGGGCAGCCAAAGGTCCAAGAAATGTCAATGCACATCCACATGTGCCATGTGTATCCATGTGCAATGCACATGCCTATTTATGCATAACCCCACTATTCACTTATAGTTTGGCAGGTTCGAGTCAAAATGAGACTGTGGACCTCCCATCCATGGCTGCATTTGCTTTCCTCCTCCATATAAATAGAAACAACAACCTTAACAACAAATCATCTCTAACAATTGATAATTTGCATTGTGTGTGTCCATTTTAATTAAATATATATTTTTTAAAAATTACAACTTCTTCAGCAGCCAAGTGGCTGCATTTAACAGTACAATTTATTGTTGCTGTGTGCCTTCAAGTTGCTTCTGACTTATGGCAACCCAAAGGCAAATCAATCACAGGGTTTCCTTGGCAAGATTTGTTTAGAGGAGGTTTGCATTATTGCCCTCCTCTAAAGCTGGGAGCTGTGACTTGCTCAAGGTCTCTCAATAAGGGTGGTTCAAACTCTGGTTTCCCAGAGTCCTAGTCCTACATCCAAACCACAACCACGCTGTCTCTCAATATATTTTACATTTCAATGCAAATATTCTGGGAGGAAGTCCATGGGACACATTTCACAGTGCCAGTGCCTTCCACACTCCACATGAATGGCTTCTGCAATATTTAAAAACAGGCTTCTAGTCAGGCTTAACTCCCTGCTGACAGGCCTAACACTGGACTTTCCAGAGGGAAGATATTTTACTGAGCATGCTGTGTTTGCTTAGGGGGCAATTGAGAGAAAGGAAAGAGGTAATTGATACACTCTCTGTTGGGAAGGCACAGGTATGATTTCACAGTATCTTGCATTTTCAGCAGACTCTCAATAATGGCTAAAATAGCAGTATGGGTTACCCATGCACCACTGTGCACAATGCACATGTGCAACCATGAGGAATTCACACCATGGCCAGTGGGACATAGGGTGGCCAGAACGAAAACTGGGGAGAGAGCTCCCATACCTTTAATGGTTGTGTAGAAGAGGGAATTTCAGCAGGTACTGCTTGATACGAGGTGGTGTGACAAACTACATCTGCTGAAATTCCCTATTTTACACAGCCATTGTCTGCAGTTTTGATTCTGGCAACCCTATGTCCCACTGGCCATGGTTGCATATTCCTCTCTAGTTTTCACTCAGGCAACCCTAATAGGACAATATGCACAACTCTGTATGCTGAAGACATCAAAGAGATAGCAGCCATCAATGACAATGGAAAAACCAGAAGATTCTGAAAGTGACTAGGGGAGACATTACTCCTTCTTTTTTCATCACTGGACTCCCCTAGGCAGTGAAGAGTCTGGAACAATTGCACCACTGGAACTATTGATATTCCAGCCCTGCCCATCCTAAAGAAGAAACGAAAAGTCTCACACATTCCCATTTAGCAGCAGAAAGCAGCATGTTAGCCAGATCCTAACCAGTCTCACCAAAAGAGCACATACCTACCCAAACACAATTGGGCTTCTTTGCTCAAAATGAGGGTGAGGATATGGTAACAAATGAATTGTTTGCCAGCAGGGTGGGTGGAGATGGGAGATTCTGGCACTTGTCATCCAAAAAGTAACAGCCAGTTGGGGACTTGCATTTTCATAAGTGGACTTTTGCATGTGGGAATTAGTATTGCACAGTTGTGTAACATCCATACCTGGTAGGGGTATGGATTATGCTGTTATGTTACTATGTAGCAGAGTCAACATAGTACTCAATGCCCATTGGTCCTTGATGCAGAATGGGACCAATGTATATTGGTCCAGATGTGCATGGCACACCAATGCATCTTGATCACCCTTCCTGGTGTCCATTATGCATTTTTGCTAGCCAGTAAAGGCATGTCTCTGCTATGTAGCTGGGAATATGTAAAGTTACAGAACATAACAAGTCATATAGTATTCCAGTGAATTTTTCCAAGCTGAAAAATTTAGGAGATGACATCCATTCCTGCCCCCCCCCTGCCAAGGCCAGCCAAAACTTCTGCCCCTTTGGGGCTTTCCCTTCCCTTTGAGGGTAACAGAGGTGCCAATATTTCTCTTGGTTCCCTTTTATTTAAACTTGCTCTACTGTAGCAGCACTTGAGCTCTTGTGAGCAGAATTGCAGTCATTTTTAGTCTGAAGGCACAAAAATGACTAAACTGAGGCTGTCATGCTTTGGATATATCATGATGTGACACATTGGAAAAATTTGGTAATGCTGGGGAAAAGTGGAAGGCAGGAGGAAAAGAGGGAGGCCACCATATAGGTGGATGTATTCAATCAAGAAAGCCCTGGCTACTATCCTAAGTTTGCATGACCTGAGCAGGGTAGTTGATGCCCAGGGATCTTGGAAGCCTCTCATCCATAGGGTCACATCAGAGTCAACTTGAGGGCAAATGATAACAACAACACCATGGGGGGAGGGGGAATGGTGTACACACTTTCTTTTCTTTTCTTAGATTTAGAAAAAGTAGGTCTCCCAAGCTCTTGTTATAAAGCAAGCCAGAATCTCAGAGAAGAAGGTTGGACATCAAATGCCTTCATTCGCTACCCATCTCCATGCCCACCCATGGCCAACTTTGCTGCTCCATCCCACCTCCCCACTCCCAAACAAAGCACTTGAACAGGGTGTCAGATTTGGAAAAGGAAGACATTAATCTTACTATGCCCAACAGCTCACCGACAGATCTAGGTGGGAATCAAAATTGCAATGGCTCCAACATTTCCATCCATTACATAACCAAGCCATTGTGTTTTTTCTCTTTTTTTAAAAAAAATAGCAACACAGAGGCTTTCAGCAAGTAATTTATTTGAAATATCTCTATCAACAATTTCAGGAGGAACAAAAGTTTTCCATTTGGCACCTGCTTATAGGATGATCTTATCAGGCCCAATCTCATACAGTCTCTTTCAGCAAGGTCTTAAAGCACTTTATCTCCCTAGCTCCTGGTAGCAAAATATGATTGAAATGTTCTATTTATGCTCACTGGATTAAGGCAATGTTGGGGGAGGTTGAGAAGGGGGGTGGAGAGAGAGGGAAAAAAACCCTAGCAGATGTAAGCAAGGTATTATAGCCGCTCGCACTGTTAAGATCTGAAAGAGAAAGATCAATAGACAAGGCAGGCGTTTTCACTAAAGTTGTGCTTTTAAGAAAGGGGGGTGGAATACATCGAAAGTGCACTGATATTGATCCTCCATTATATTCCCCAAAATGTAGACCACAGAAAGATGAACTGTACTTTAATATTCACTATGTCACCCACATAATTCCAAATCTCTCACAAATCCTTTAAAAAGAGAGAGAGCGTTCCCATAAGGAAATTAAACCCACAAAAGCATAGCATCCCAAGATTTCACAGATGAAAACCAGGACATGTGTTGACCAAGCAATATCCGAGTGTGGTCAAGATGGCAAAAGTTATGAAAGAGGAAGAACACATGAGCTAGGAGAGGCTGCAGCAGTTTGGTTTTCCTGGGCCCCCTCCTCCCTTCTTCCTCTGGCCGAGTTAATGGAGTGCAAACTACTTTTGCACTTTGCACATGGTGTGGAGCAACTGAAATAAGCCTAGGACAAAGGGAGACGTTGGAAGACGAGGGAGAAAGTGGGGCATTTTCAAGGAAGCTGAAAAAGTGGAAGAACAGAGGATTGATTGGTGCATTCTGCCAAACCGGAACAGTTGGAGGGTATGCAAAAGTGATGGCAAAGGGTTAGAAGGGAAACCGCAGGATGGAAATCTCCTTCCACCACCTCAAAACCCTATAGATCACCTCCACGTTATCAGACGCAGTGTGCCTCTCAATCCCAGTTGCAAGGGGATTGTGAACCGGAGGGGGAGGTTGTGCCCATGCCCCCACCCACCCACTGGGCATGTAGAGCTGACTTCTGTTGGAAACAGCACACTAGACTAGGTGGGCCTTTGGTCTGATCTCCCACTTTTTTTCTGATGTCCTAAACAGAATACATATTACACTCTCTCATCTGTAAACTCTCAACAGCAGCTCAGATACGAAATCCCATCAGCCAGGTTGAAGGAGAGTTTAGGGATACGATAACAGCTACAGAAACTCAAGAGTTTCTTCCCGGGGTTATTAATGGATTAAATTAGCTTTCCTGACTCATCTCTGGATTTCCAGTATTCTGAATACAATAGGCTATGGAGTTCAATCCAGTTCCCCAAAGGGCTATATTTCTCAGAAGGTCTCCCCACCATCCTTTTATGCATTTCCCCACCTGTCATGCTGCTTCTTCAATGTATTGTTTCAGAACAACATAACCCTCCACACAACTCAGTTCTCAGGCAGACATCTATCAGGAGGCTTTTATGGGAACTATGGCTTTTATGGACAGTTGGAACAGTGTAGTGGTTTGAGTGTTGGACTAGGACTCCAGGAGACCAGGGTATGAATCCCGGCTCAGTCATGGGAAGCCACTCACTAATCTTGGGCAAGTCACACTTTCTCAGCCTCAGAGGGAGGCAACAGAAAACACTCTCTGCAGAAATCTCTCTGAGAAAACTCTACAGGCTTGCCATAAGTTGGAAAGACTTGAAGGCAGACAACAACAAGAAATGACATTTATGGGCATTGTGTGTATGTGTGTGCCCATGTGTGCTTTGAAAGCACACTGAGATTAACAAGTACCTTCCTCCGCTGACCTTTAAATGATTAGGACTGATTCATAACCCTGGTGACTGCCACAGACTGGTCGGAGTTCCACTTTCAACAAATAAGTACTGCTATTAAAGTCAGGGTAACTCTAAGAGTAGCACTAATAGTATGTAACTCAACACTTAGGTTCAAGGTCACCTTCATATCAAAGCCAATCAACCTGTTAAGAATGGCAGTGTGATAGTTGAGGAGGGCTGACCTTTCTGCTGGATGTTGGCACATTGGTCCCCGGAATGATGTCGCAATGCAACAAGCAATATGTGACTCATCATATCTTGGGACAACTCAACCATGGTGGAAAACAGCCACTGAGGGGTTCTGAAACATTCAGAAAACCCATGTGGGGAGGGGCAAGGAGCCAATGGCTGAGATCCTGTATGGATCAGCATAGTGTAATTTGGCTATTCAACATGCTTTGGACTCACAATTGGCTATTCAACACCCTTTGGACTCACCCTTGAGACACAGCAGCACCCCCATGTCCATTCTGCGGCTGGAGGAGAATGGGGGAGATAGGACACATATCTGGCTATGTTTCTGCTGCTGTTGCATGCCTTCAAGTCAGTTTTCTTGGCAAGATTTGTTCAGAGGGGGGTTGCCTGAGGCTGAGAGTGTGTGACTTTGCCCAAGGTCAACTAGTGGGTCCCCATGCCCGAGCAGTGATTCAAACCCTGGTCTCCAGAGTCATAGTCCTACACTCAAACCACTACTCCATGCTGGCTCTCGTATGTCCCTGTAGCAAGATGCAAATGATTGCACCATTGGTTGAGATTCGCAGGGTCCTCTGGAAGTCTCAATGGATGAAGTAATCATTCTGCGTCTGGGTACAAGGACACAGCCAGACACTTCTCCATTCACTTTGCTCCCCACCGTCTATGGAATGGCTACGGAAGGGGTGGCAGCAGCTCAATGATAAGTTTGGGGGAAGAGATGTTGGTTGTTACAGAAGGAGGAAGGGAATATCGACCCCCACAATGCCCAAAGAAAGGCATACACAGGCTGAGAAAGTGGGGCTTGCCTGAGGTCACCCAACAGCTTTCCATGGCTGAACAGGGATCCACATCCTGGTCTCCTGGAGTCCAACACTCAAACCATTACACCATGCTGGTTCCCCATAACAACCCTGGGAACAGGTTCCATCTTTGGAAACTGCAAGAAACAATGTTCTAAATCAAGGGGAGAAACTTTAGAGGGTAAGAGGACATACTCCTCTCTCTCACACACACACACACATGCACACACCTAGGAGGCCACTCCATCCCTTTTTTGGAGCACCAGAAGGAATGTCCCATTACTTTTGGCTACCATTTTGGCCAAATCTGGGGCTGTTTGGGTTTGTTTTTTTAAGATGGGGGGGGGCTCTGGGATGGTGAGGAAACTGCCACATTTGTGGCTAGTTTAGGATCAATTTGGATCCGGTAAAAAATAATCTCAAAATGAGCCGTTTTTTTTTTTTTTAAATTACTTTTATTGTAACATATACATATACAGCTCATACTGGGGTGTGGATAAGCAGGAAGACACCAGCTCCCTTTTCATCCTCACCTCTTTTCTCCAATATACATAGTTCACTTACAGCAACAAATAATAAAATCCCATAACTTCCTTCGTATAAAATAGCTCAAAGTTTTTATTCTTCCCTTTGTCTAACCTTCTCCTCCTTTCAACAATATATCTTCCTGTGAGCTGGAAAGGATTGAGGGGCTACGCTTTGGGGTCCCAGGAGCCCCATGAGGCCTGCAGGCCATATTTTACCCACTCCCATTCGAAACACACAATTAAGACCCACCAAGCAAAAGGCAAGTGAGTAAGAAAAGCTGGGGGGGGGGTAGTCACTGCTCATTTCCCCTGAGCTTTGAAAGGTAGCCATTCCTCCCTACTCTGCTTTCATGCTCCATGGGGAATTGCCCATTTCCAAATCAGATGCTGCTAGGAATGGGACTTACCCCCCCCTCCGGCCCACCCAGTCCCCATCCTGTGAGTAAGTGCCACCTTCCTGAGCAGTCCCAGGAAGGCCTGGTGCCAGGAAGATGGCTCATAGATCTTTCCAAAGGGACCTACTCAGGAAAATAAAGAGAGATGTCCCCTCTAAACAGGAAGCCAAATTGCCAAGGGGGTCCTTTGAAAAAGGGAGAGAAGGCCAGAGCGGAGGGTTAAAGAGGGCAGGCAGGGGGCTATGGGGAGTTGGGGAGGGGGAGAGACTTGCTGTACTTCTTGCCTTCTGAGCAGGCCACTGGAAAGAACAAATAATCAAAAGCCGGACTGGGGTGTGTAGGCCTCTCTCGCAAGCTGTAGGTAATTAAAAAGGCCTGTAAAATCTCTTGCAGAAAGCACTTCAAAGCGGCAGCAGTTTCCAGCACTGACCAGTCAGGACGATGTGGTGTAAAAATTATGAGTTCTCCCCACAGGGTGCTTTCTGTGAAAGAGAGAGGGGCTTGGTGGCAAACCGTTTGGGGAGAATGGAGGTTTGTGTGTATACAATGGGGTGTGCAGCAGGCAGTTGTCAAGGCAGATTGAATCCCCCCCTACACAGAGAGGGAGGGGGGAGGAGAGGAAGGAGGAGGAAGCAAGGGCAAAGCCTCACTCATGCCCAGGCCCCTCTCGCTGGGGTCTTTGTTCTAGCTGAGCCAGAGGACCCTGGCTGCACCCTGGAGACCCGCCTGGCACAGCAAGAGGTTGCAATTCTGGCCTGGAGTATCATTCACCTAGGGTGGAGGCCTTGAACCTTGCTGGATCATTTAATCCATCTTCTTGCTTGCTGCAGTGGCCAACCTAGAGCTTGAGGAAAGTCGTTTTCATGGACTACTACATCTCCTAGCATGCACTATGCAAGCTGGCTGCGGGAGTCTGGGAGCTATAGTCCAAACCAGGCTACTTTGGCCAAGCTTCAGTCAACTGCATGCCTCTGGAAAGAACCAGACGAGGCCTGAAGGACTCAGCCCTTTCCCTCTGCTTGACTGCAACATCGGGTCTTCAAAGGCATAGGACATAGCACTTCCTACAGCTTTTTAAAGAACTGTCCTCTATGAATGTCCAAAGCCAAAATGCTCTAATATCCTCAATCCGGCAATCTCTTGATTCCAATAGTGGTAATCATGTGGCTCTCTAGATTTCTACTCCTACTGCACATCGTCAGCTTCAGCCAAAATTGTCCCTGTTTTGCTCCTATGTGCCAAAGCTTTGTTTTTCTTTAAAGAGTTCCCATGCAGAAGTCTTTCTTCCTCTGGTTTGTGAGCTCTCCCCTCTCCCCCCAAATTAAGGGGGTAGGACTCTTGTATTAATAAGTCCTGGGCCCAGTCTGAGTCATACATGTTTGTGTGTACATTCATGTTGCCTGTTGACCTATGACGACCCCATGAATTTCATAGGGTTTTTACACCCACTGAAATCAATAGTACCTCAATGAGTCACAACTAACTTGCCCCATTGGCCTCCACATACCTACTCTAAGCAGGACTAGGTCTGGATCCAACCCCTAAAAAGAAAACCGTTTTCTTCCATGAACAAAATAAACCCAGACAATTTGGTCATGGAGTCTCCCAGAATTCGAACTTGACAACCTGCCCCGGTTCCACGTTGAGGCTATGGTAAGATAGCAGTTCCAAGATGGCCAAAATGACCTCCTTTCAGGTTTCTGGCCTCAAGGTCAGATCATTTCCCCACGTGCTTCTCCTCATTCTTTGTCCTCTTTAAATCCCCCCCCCCTTTGCCCTACAATTGACCAAGTAGAGTAGCCATCCCATCCCAGCCTGCAGTGCAGAAAGCCGGCACAAGTTTTATCTCACTGTAAACAAAACTGAGCTCATTTGCAGCCCCCCATGCTCTAACTCTCCTGCTTAAAATCTACACATAAAAACTCCTTTTATAGTATATTTATTTAATGAGCCTCCACTCACCCCTCCCTCCTTTCCTTGTTTAATGAGAAAGGAAAAGGTGCTTTGCAGAGAATACGGTTGGGGGAGAGAGAAGGGAGTATATAGCTTAAGGCAAATGCTGGTAGTTTTGCACACAGATTGTCTCCCCAGACAGGGCCTGAAGACCCTCTCTCCAAACATCTAGATTTTATTTTTAGGACATTTGTATTATTATTTCTTTTAAGCATGTGCATAATTCCGCTTGCAACTCCTCAAATAGACTGAATACAATGGTTAGGAAATTTGACAGAAAACTATTCCCGGTCATTTATTGCCTTAATACGCACCTTTGTCCAACAGGCAGTTTTGACAAGAGCAATAAATTCCAAATTTATGTCAACAGAGCATATGTTGAACACCTCATTTCTGAGCTAAAACGGCATGCCGCCCCATAAATCACAGTTCTGTTTGAAATGAAAGTAGATTACAGGCCTGGGTTATTGAGCAGTTAGAGCTACAGTCTTATAAATCAGAACTTTTAACTCTGGGCGATCTGTGGTGCAATTAACTAAAGGGTGCTTTGTCATTTCAAGGCTTGAGAACTAGCTTGGCAGGGCGCAATGGCGCTACTGGGGAAAGATGGCGGGAGAGAGAGAGAGAGAGAGAAGGAGGAAAAAAGTTTATTTGGCTACTGACAGACTTGGCACTCCACCATTTTACTAAATTCCTGTTAGACCAGCTAATTTTACAGCAAACTGAGTAATCCCTTCCAACTTTTGCCATAAAAGTGCCATAAAAGATGGGAGGTGGGAAGGGGCTGTTGGTGACTCTTGTGAGCTCTGCATTTCAGGTGAGGCAACTTATCTGGGTGAACCTAGCTTAGCAAGGAATCTCAAGGGTTGTGAGGCAGTCCATGTGGTTGAAGGTGTGCATCTCCACCAGGGATGTGACTCTTTGCTTACTTCATTCTTGCAAGGAGGGACAAATCCTTTCAAAGGTTTTCTCCCTTCAATTCAGGGAGATCATGTGAGGTTTTGCACATTTTCTGACAATTTTTCATAATTTGAAAATTTTCTGTGAAAAATTCAGTTGGGCAAAAAAAAAAAGTGTGTGGGGGTGTTTTTATTTGCACCAGAAATTCACTGATTCATTTGCAAAAATGTTGGGGTTTTCTGTGGAAACACAGTTCCCCACCGCTGTTCTAATAAGAGACAGCTAGGTAATTCTTTCCATGGTGATAGAAGGTAGCAGTTCATCTCGTGAAATCCTGGCACTCTAGACCTGCAAACCTCAGCCCACCTGAGACTGTCGGGATGTGGAACCTACTCTGATGGCATCCAATGGAGAAGGCATCCATAGGTATTTCCAACAGACCTCTGGTTCTTTAGTCATAGAATCATAGAATTGTAGAGTCGGAAGAGACCACGAGGGCCACCCAGTCCAAACCCATTCTGCCATGCAGGAAATCACAATCAAAGCATCCCTGACATATGGCAATCCAGCCTCTGTTTAAAGACCTCCAAGGAAGGAGACCCCACCACGCTCCGAGGGAGTGCGTTCCACTGCCAAACAGCTCTTACGGTCAGAAAGTTCCTCCTCATGTTGAGGTGGAATCTCTGTTCCTGGAGCTTGCATCCATTGCTCCGTGTTCCAGTCTC
The DNA here is from genome assembly GCA_030847615.1 of Gambelia wislizenii. NCBI lineage: Eukaryota > Metazoa > Chordata > Lepidosauria > Squamata > Crotaphytidae > Gambelia > Gambelia wislizenii. The sequence continues at coordinate 42,623,939 of JAUMIR010000007.1, forward strand.
TGGAGCAGCAGAAAATAAGCCTGCTCCATCCTCAACGCGACAACCCTTCAAATACTCAAATGCTTTAACAATCAATGAGAAGGAGAAGAACCTAGCGCAAGGAACCTTACCTTTCCCATCCAATCTCTGCCAATCCCTTAATGAAGTTTCCTGCCAGATTTTTGACATGTCATCAAGAGATGTTCAATCCGACTCTCAGCCCCTGGGAGAAGTTCTTAACTTCCACTTGCTCTGTGCAACACGTGAACACCAAAATACCCAGTGCAATCAGATTAAGAGGTGAGCATACTGGAAGGTTTAGATGCTGAAGGGAACATTCGCTCAAGGAGAGCAAAGTCCCTGAGGTACACAAAAGCACCAATATGTAAGATACAGAATGTTTGTAGGAGTATCGCGGTTTTAATAGGGCATTTATTATTGTGATGCTAGTGTGTGATCTGGAAGGTTACCAGCCATACGAACAGGCGCACTATAAAAAGATTCAGATGCTAAGTATTTCCTTCCCTATAAAATATTCATTGCAGTACGCGAGAACCAAAGGAGCTGGAATCTCAAGCCTTTTCTAACTTAGGACTGCAGTAATAACAGAGTTTTATAGGAACCTTCTGATTTTATTTATATCAGGCTATAAATATGTTGTTCTATCAGAGACAGAACCGCAGGCATGTACATTGCCCTCCCTAGCTCTACAGGGGGCATGCATATAAAAATGGAAAACGAGCAGAAATTATGCACGCTGGCTTTAGATTTGTATTTTAAAATGAATAAATCAGTAGAATCATTTGTGAGAGAAAAAGAAAGATTAAATCCCGGGGGTGTGTGTGTTTTTAAAACCACTATTCTTTTATGATGAATTGAGCAAGCATGAGACGTAAGCAACAGGCTCTTCGCTTAAGCTCACTTTTATCCTGATAAAAGTTAAATCGGGGGACAGGTTAGACTTTGGACTGCATACACATTTCAGAACATCTATCTAACTTCTGGGTTCCCGAAGAAAGTGGAAGAAGGAACTAACAAAGAAAGGAGCTCCGGGTGTGGAAATTTATGGTCATATCTCCCTTTATTTTGGGGTACATTGGGGGCATTTCAGTTCTGTGTTAACCATCTGTAATGACAATAGATTTGCTATTTGGATTTTTAAAAAAAAATAATAATATCATTTTTGAACTGTGGTTGGTTGAATCCATGGATGCTGAATCCATGGATAAGGCAGATCAACTGTAGTACCGTAAAGACTCACTTTTCCTTCACAGCTCTTTGAAAATTTATAACCAGGGTCACAATTTGCACTTTTTTTATCTTGTTACATTCTGATCCCATCCACACAATTGTGAAACTGCTGAAAAACCTATGGTGTTAATATTGTATTCCAGCAATGTATCTGAAGAAGTGGATTGATATCCATGAAAGATCAAGGTAAAATAAATTAGTCTTAAGGGTGCTGCTAGACTCCTTCTACTCTTCTGCCATCCAATTTTCCTTCTTTTAGTGTGACGCATGATCTCAGCTACCACCCAGATTGCTAATTTCTCCTGGCCACTGTCCCCCAATGTTTTGCCTGGGAATTATGGGATGTGTAGTCCAACACATGTGAAGAACTCTGGGTCAGTTTAAATGACTCAATAGGCCAGACTGGGCTGTTACTGAATGTAATGCACACACAACCCCACATACAATCCTGCTGGTGAAACAGACAATGTATATTTCTGAAGAGGCTGGGTTGAATTTTGTGTTATTCCATCTTTAAAAGGTAAAAATCCACCCACTCTGAGCCCACTGAGGCAAACTTTGCAGAACAAGACATCCATAAACCAACTTTCAAACAAGAACAACTAATTGCTGGCAACTTTATGGGGTTTAAAATAAGCCATTTTGGAAGAATTCAACCTTGGCTTCCAAAGCAGTAAACGTATATTACAATCAGAGCAAAGTCCTTCAAATTATTTCAAACTATCTTGTCTGCAGCGGAAGCAGCTAGAGTCACCTGCCACAACACGATACCCTCCAGATGTGTTTGACTACCTGGCAAAGCTTGGAGAAGTTACTCTCTTGGATTAAAACTCTGAGAACCAAGCCCACCACCAGCAGCAGCCAGGAAAAAGAAAGTTGGCAGCACTTGTTATTGTGGATGGAGGAATTCTAGCAGCTGTCATCCAAAAATAGCAACTTTTCCAAGGTATAATTCCTTGTCAGTGGCCACCTCAAGTGGCTCTGTTCACTGGGGATGATGGAAGTTGTAATCCAACACATCTGGAGAGCAACAGGTTGGGAACACAGGTTCAAAGAAGATGCAAAGCAGGGATAGAGCTTGATTTTATGATTTTTTTGGGGGGGGGGTGTAAATGGCCACAACTCACAGAGTCACACACACCACCATGGAAGGCAGTTTTGAAGTCCTGCAGAGAATTCCCTTGGCCAGTTAACTCAGCATCTGGTTACAATTCTGAAGCTGGGAGAAGAGCGCTGATGTCATCCTCCCAGGTTTCTAGCACCTCACATTGGCCGGAACCTTTGGGTAACTCTCGCAAGTTTAAGTTCCCCCACAAAAGCAGTTGAGTATTTTTGTCCAATGCAGAACGTCCCTACTCAGTTCAAAGTTGCGGAAACTGAGTTGTGTAGATGGTGGCATTTACACATATGGTGAACTCACCATAGGTCAGCATAAGAGGGGCGCTTCAGAAAAGCGATACAAGGACTCCCTGAAACAACATCTCAGGCTCGGCCAAATTGATCACCAACAATGGTCCGCCCTGGCCTCACATCGGGAGGCATGGAGACGCACTATCCACAATGCTGCAGCCTTATTTGAGAACTCTCGCCGAACAAGTCTTGAAGAGAAATGACAACGCAGAAAGAATCACAACCCGGAAACATCACCCAAGGAGACCTTCTGCTGTGCTTTCTGCAACCGGACTTGTTTATCTCAGAATGGCCTTTTTAGTCATCAGTGTGCTTGCAGAAAGCATGGGATGAGTCCTTCCTGAATCTTCGTTTACGAAGAAAAGCCAGAGAGAGAGAGAGATTGTGGATTGTACACTGTGCATGCAGAGACACATGGTGCATTGCATGATGTGCAGACACAATTGATAACACAGGCATTTGTGCAACACTACCAAGGTGGTGTTGCACAATTCTTGTGTAACTCTGTCACCAGAAACGTATGCACCATCTCCCTGAAGTAAGATTATGGCTGCCAGCATTCTTCTCCCTGCTGGGCACACTCTGGAGTCAGTCACTGCCCGCGTGCTTCCCTCCTAAAGTATCAAATAGTAAAATGGAACACGATCTGGCATGTGAAAGCTAACTTCCATAGCAGAGGGGGAGCCATTTCACAAGAAGGCATTGGATACCTCCTTTCATGGTATTGAGAAAAGAGACATACACAGGAATCTGGCCTTTGATTCTCCTTCTGGCCCATCCATACACACACACACACACACACACACACACACATTCTGAGCAACAGACTGTAGCTAAAATGGCAATAACTCCTTCAGAACAGAAGCTCTCCTCACTTTATAAGTCTCACAGCAGACATGGCGAACTTCCCACGCCATCTCCAATTCCACAGCCCCTTCAGCGTCTGCCGCTAAGGAGACGGGGGACTTGATTTGCCTCTCACATGCTCAGGCCGCTCCGTGCTCCAGTAAATCAATATGAAAATCAATTCATCCGCTGATATATTTTATCAAGATACATGCGGCGATGCCACCTCTCATTTACAGTGCAGATACTGCAGAAGCCCAAGGTCATCAGGCAGAAAAACAGGCTGACAAAAAAAGAAATCCTCTGCTATAGATTGCCTGCAAATCAAAAGAACAAGTGGAATGGGGAACCGGCTGGGGAGAGGAGTCAGGGGAAATGCAACAGTGGGGGAAAGCTTTCCTTATGGAGAGATGTAAAATATGAAGAACACAGCTCTACCCAGAAGACAGAAAGAAGCCTGTTGGCTGCCCAACTAGAACCTGGAGGAGACATGTGGAGAGCAGCTGCTCAACAGCGGACTCAGCCCTCAGTGGTATCTGCCTATCTGTAAGGGATTCTTCACTAAGGGCTCATTTACACAAGCTAGGATATGCTATCTCCCTACCAGCATATCCTGGCCACAGATCAGGTCCGTTCCTCCCCTGTTACCACCTCCAAATGAGAGGAAGTCCCGATGGGCATGCCAGCCCGTCGCGGCAACCACTGCTGCTGCCATCTCCCTTGTCCTCCTGGTAGCTCAGAAACTGACCCCCAACATGTGACCAAGACCCCCTGCATGTGGCCATCCTTGGCCACATTCTGCAGGACTCCTTCCTGCTTCAGAGGAAGAGAGGCAAAATGGCAGCTGTAATCATGGGCCAGGCTGCTTGGACGAACTTGTGTGGTTTTGTGGGGCCCGATCTGTTTCATCCCAGCGGGAACGGATTAAAACAGGTATTATTTTACAACAGTGTAACAGGCCTTGCCCCCATCTTCCTCCTGTCTTAGACCAATATTTGCCCCGGGGATCATGAGATTGCCTGGGGGCAGAACAGGGCAAAAGCTCTGCATTGTCAGGACTACGGGTCTCTAAGACAGGGACAAAGACATGGTATATTGCCCATGTAGACAAGCCCTAAGTTAATAATAATAATAATAATAATAATAACAACTTTATTTTTGTACCCCGCCTTTTGCCTACTAGGCAATCAAGGCGGCTCACAACAATTGAATATAAAAACAAATCCATAACAATAGTAATAACTTAAAATAATTTACCCCCCTTAAAATTACATATAATAGTGCATATATTTAAAATAACTGGCAACTTCACCAGTGACATAAAATACCTACCCTACAACTTTAACACTTTCTTGAAGAAAGCTATGAGTAATTTTAGCAATTTTCTTCCTGCTGTGAGAGAGCCTTTGAAAACTCTGTGGTTTCCAAAGACTATTCGCAATTTGCGAGTTTCTCTGTGCAAAATTCGCACGTGGCGATTTTGCACAGAATAACACAGGAAATAGCATTTACTACACAGAAAATAATATTTCTGCATATTCTGCAAATTTCCTATCTATCTATCTATCTATCTATCTATCTAAGCCATAAACTTTGAATTGTGCCTGGAAATGGACTGGCAGCCAGGAGAGCTATTGGAACAAGGGATTCTGTGTTCTCTGGAATCAGTTCACCTGAATGGGAAACCCTGCTTAGCCATTCAGTGAACATGCCTAGGGAAAGGGTGGAACAAATGAAGTGGGGTGGAGTGGTTAGAGGAAGGGTGGAAAACTCTCTTTCCATCTGAGGTTGGAGAAGTTCTGAGAAGCTACATTACGGTGGTGCTAATGGTAGCAGGGGTGGGTGGGTTGAAAAAGACCAGGGACTTTTCACACTACACAGTTATAGCACCATGATTCCACTTTAACTGTCATGGTTTCATTTGGTGATATTCTGGGACTGGCAGCTTAGGGAGTGCCAGTTACACTTCTCAGTCAGAGAGCTCTAGTAACTCATCAAACTACAAGCCCACAGATCCCAAAGGATGTAGTTATAGCATTAAAAGTGGAATCATAGAGCTATAACTGTGCAGTGTGAAGGGGTCCCAGCAAATGTTAGTTTAAAGCATTCACTGTTGATATCAAAAGTACTTTGAGAGGTAAGATGGTCAGACATCTTTAAATATCTTGAAGGCTGCCATCATATGGAAGATGGAATGAGATTGTTTTCTGTTGATCCAGAATGAATCCAAATTACAAGAAAGGAGATTCTGACTAAACATTAGGAAGAACCTGCTGATGGTAAGAACTGTCCAACAATGGACTCCACTTGGAGCTGGTGGTGGAATCTCTTTCCCTGGAGGTTTGTAAACCGTGGATAGATGGCTACCTATAATCACAGAATCATAGAGCTGAAAGGGACCCCAAGGGCCATCCAGTCCAACCCCATTATGCCCTGCAGGAACACACAATCAAATCATTCCTGACAGATGGCCATCCAGCCTCTGTTTAAAGACCTCCAAAGAAGGAGACTCCACCACACTCCAAGGCAGTGCATTCTACTGTTGAACAGCTCTTATCGTCAGGAACTTCTTCCTAACGTTTAGGTGGAATCTCTCAAACATTAGGAATCATTTCCTGACAGGTGTTTTATCTATGAATCCCTGCACCGGCAGGGGGGTAGACTAGATGGACCCATGGGTCTTTTCTATGAGTCAGTCTATAAGTCCCCACCACTACCAGTAGTCTCCCCAAAACAAACTGGTCTCCGTTAATGCTTTTCCACCACATCTTTAAAGGCTATCTCTCCTACACTCCAAAGTTGAATTCAGGAGGAAAACAGAGTGGAAAAAGCAGTGAGACAGGAACAGCATAAGAGGACATCTCTAGTAACCACAACACAAATCCAGGCATAGCAAGATAAGAATGTGTGTGTGTGTGTGTGTGTGTTTCTGTATCTACAGCAGCCTGGAAGAGTTGTCTTCCTTCTTCCCTGTGATCCTGAAAGCAATTATTTACTACAAAACAGTGACATCAGCTATCAGGCGACTGAAATAGCTCTGGCAGGCACTGCTGTGTATCAAATATAATTTGTAACTGCCCCGTCACTGTTGCTTTCTCACCTCTAAACATAGACGATTAAAAATAGAGATTCAGAAAAACCAGGGTGGAGGAGTCAGCAGTGTGTTGTTGTGTTTTCCAAAAGTAGAAAATACAGTCTAGCTCAGGGATAATGAGACTGATCCTCATGATTTCTAAAGTCCATTTGTAGGACTACCGTGGAGCATGACTTCAAGTTTGGTCAATAAATAAAACTGAAATAATTAGCAGAGTTACCTCATTGTTATGTTTAGTCTACAGCTGAGCATGGACAAGTATTAAGTGCTGCAGGCTGATGGTTGATCACATCAGCAGGGCAGTAAATCTTCTCCATGTTTTAGTCAGAACTATAAACAAGTTCTCTAAGGGCCTGAATTTCATCCCCCAAGAGGCCCAGAACCCTGGATGGCTCTGTTCAAATTCAGACTAAAACCCAGAGCATCATCATCATCATCATCATATCATTATCTGACAAAGGAGCCACCAGTGGTCACTGGACACAATCCTCTTTGGGACTAGAGCTCTAAGCATCAGGGTCTGCGGGATTCTGCGGGCTATCATTTAAAAAAAAGGAATTTCCCTATGCTCTCATTTACCACAGACTTCCCCTGCCAGATGCCCTCCAGATGTGTTGGATTGCAGTTCCCATCATCCCCAACCAACATGGTGATTTAATAGATAAAATCCTACCATGAGAGAGAGGAAAGCAAAACTCCTCTCTGCAAAGCTATTCCGTGGAAGAGAGTGCCACATCATGTTATTTGCACCCAGAACCAGACCAATCATCTCTTTCGAACAAGCAGAGAAATGTGCCCCCCCCACACACACGTAGAGAGATGCCATTTATACAGAAGCAGAAGCCACTGTTTCCTCCCCACCACACAATCTGTAAATGCACCCCATTTAATTTGGGGCCTCCCAGAACCCCCTTGCCATGAGATGTTTGCTTCTCCTGACCGCCAACCGGATTCACCGGAGGTGGCAGTAGGGACGTGGAGAGAAAAGTTACCACCCACAGTTGGCATCGCTTGGATTTCTCTGCTTCTAATGTATTCTAATGTTCCAGTTCCAAAACAAATTTCTTTGTTCAATATTCATTAATTGCTCAGTTACCTTGAAATGAGAATTTTTGAGAGCCTGAAGGAAGGCATTAAAAGGCCAAATCAATGGGGAACTGGGGGGAAAAAAGAAGAAAAAAATCTTTGCAATTCTAAAGGGAATTTTGAAAAGGGAAAAACAAAACAAGAACCCTAAAGTCTCTGGTGCCCGCTTGCCTCTATGTACTCCAGGTGATTTACAACACGGCAGAGGCTCCACAGGTTAAGCCACAGCCCGATTATGTGGCTGGTTGATCCTACCCAGGAGAGCTGGCACCCAACGAGGCGTGTGCGGTCTTGCGCAGGAAGTGAGGCCCAAAGAGGCAGGGTGGAAATCTTTCCTTATTTACAGATGTTTTTGTGTTGTGGGAGGGATAGGTTTTTGGGCCACTCCCAAAGATCCGCCTAATTTCCAGTAGGTAAAAACATTGCGAATGCTGATGTCGGATAGTTCACAATATCGATAGTCCGCAATCTTACGGAACTTTTAAAAAAAAGTCTTGAAAATCAGCGGAGCCAAAAATTGCACCACTTATGGGTTTTTTGCACCCCCTCCTTCTGAAAAGGGCGATATCGCTTCAAAATACGTGGGAACTATCAGGCGTCTTGGCGAATTCTTTGAGGATTTATTTTGCCGTGTAAACGGGCCCCAGGTAACCTTCCCCAGAAAAGGAAGAACAAGACACGTATCCGCACAGAGGATAAAACCCAGCAGATCTCCGCTCCGAAGACGGATTGAAGCAATCATGGATTTCTTTTACTGTCTTTCGATTACCTACTTCATCTACCCCCTTTGGGTAGCACTACAGTGTTGCTATCTCTTATCACCATTGTGAAATAATTATGTGCTGGGGGGGGCAGATTTTATTTGCCATAAGAATATATGTCTCTGTGTGTATGAGCCTTCAAGTTGCCTGTCGACTTAAGAGTGACCCCGTGAATTTCACAGGGTTTTCTTAGGCAAGGAATCCTCAGAGGTGGTTTTGCCAGTTCCTTCCTCTAAAATAATGCCTAGAGCACCTGGGAATTCTTGGCAGTCCTTCTGGACATGGGGAAGCTTCTGCTTTTTGGACTGCCACTCCCAGAATCCCCCAGCTAGCATAGTCCCAAAAGGCACCTTCTCCCTTCTCCCATGCTCTGGAATAATAATAATAAAATTTATTTATATACCACCCATTGGTAACCCAATCAGGGCAGTTAACAACATTAAAACACCATACAAAGTAAAACAAGTTGGAAGTTCTAGCCTGTGGCATTTGGGGTATGTTCCATCAAGTCGCCTGTCATCTTATGGCAACCTCATAAATTTCATAGGGTTTATTTAGGCAAGGAATCCTCAGAGGTGGTTTTGGCAGTCCCTTCCTCTGAAATAGAGCCTGCAGCACCTGGGATTCATTAGCCGTCTCCCATCCAAGTACTAACTGGGGCTGACCCTGCTTAGCTTCCAAGTTCAGATGGGATCTGGTGACTTAGGCCCTCTTATATATTAGGCCCTCTTATATATTCTTAGCAGCTTGTAAATACCCTAAAGGACCAGATCCCATCTGATGTTGGAAGTTAAGCAGGGTCAGCTGCAGTTAGTACTTGGATGGAAGACTGCCAATGAATAGCAGGTGCTATAAGCTATATATATTTAGAGGAAGGAACTGGCAAAACCACCACAGAGTGTTACTTGCCTAAGAAAATCCTATGAAATTAATGCAGTTACTATAAGTTGACAGGTGACTTGAAGGTACACATGTACACACACATGAATATATATAGATTTTGCCTGCCAGAAAGTGCTATTTTTCTATAGTCCAAGTGGAAGCATGCAGTTGTTCAGATCTTGTTGGACTTCAACTCCTATCAGTCCTATGTTGAGGAATGCTGGGACTTGTAGTTCAGCAACATTCCCAATTACTTCCTCTGCAGAGGTTCCATAAAGTTAAATTATGTATTCAAGCTATAAGCAGAGGCAAAGGTACAAATGGCCCCAACCTGCCCTTTTAACTCCAGGGTGGTAGTTGTTTGGTGGCCATGTCTCTGTTGATAAAGTGGTGTAGCCCAAGCTTTAAAAGGTTACTGTTTGGGACTACAGCTCCCATAATTCATGGCTGGGGGGTTATGGGAGTTGCAGTTCAAAAAAGAGGAACCTTTTCAAGCTTTGGTTGCACCACAGGGGTAGAGCCCATGCTCTGAATACAGGAGCAATCTCCACCATCTCTAAGTATGATGGTGGAGGAGAAAAAAACTCCGCTCCCATCTGGAAAACTGCAGATGCACTTCATGTGAGTGTATGCCTGACAATACTGGTCCATTTGGGGCCTGATCTGGCCTAACACAATTTCTTGTATCCCTGCTCCAAAGATGCTTTTCAGACGTTTTTCAATTTTTCCCCCCCTACCCAGATTGACACTAGGCTGGTCAACGTCCTCTTGACAGCGTTATTGGGGGAACTCATGCTAGGACATGGTCAGAGAAGGGTTAAACCTGTAGATTCAAGGCAATCTTCCCACTTCTCCATGAAAATCCTTAGGGCGAAGGAAGTGGAGATTCAGTGATGCTGAAGTACTAATGCATTTCATCAGGAGCTCCAGAACTGCAACTAATGTATTCATATATTTATAGCTACATGCACACACACACTGCTTAGAATAACCATGGAAGCATCTGAGATGTAATTCGGGCATCCAGCAACCTCGATATATTAAGGCAAGAGAGAACAGGGGTGGGGGAGAGATTGCTTTCATGAATGGTTCTCATGTATCCCAGAGAGACAATGCCCATTTTGACAGGTAAATTGAGCAGACTTGACAAGGATGTCCCATTTGGGCAGCAGGAATGAGAAACGTTCTCTCCCCGTCCCCTCCACCCAGCAACCCAAGAATTAAGTGGAAAACGGGGGGGGGGGGGAGCAGGGGAGAGAACGACCCTAGAAGCTGAAGACTTCCACTGGGGCAAACCAATATGATTATTCAAATGTTTTCATTCCTGACTTGAAAATTATATATTTATATGTGCATGTGTGTGTGTGAGCCTTCAAGTTGCTTGTCCACTTATGGTGACCCCCATGGATTTCACAGGGTTTTCTTAGGCAAGGCATCCTCAGAGATGGTTTTGCCAGTTCCCCCTTCTGAAATAGAGCCTACAGCACCTGGGATTCCTTGGGAGTCCTTCTGAACTTGGGGAAGGTTCTTCTTTTTGGACTTTTATGCTGGCCAGGGGATTTTGGGAGTGGAAGTCCAAAAAGGCACCTTTTCCCATGCTCTGAAAGTTCAGATGAGATCTGGTGCCTTTAGGGCATTTAGGCCCTGTGTGTGTGTATGTGCCTTCAAGTTGCCTTTCGACCTCTGGGAGCCCCATGGATTTCACAGGGTTTTCTTAGACAAGGAATCCTCAGATTTTCCAGTTCCTTCCTCTGAAATTTAGCCTATAGCACTGAGCATACATTGGCAGTCTCCCATCCAAGTACTAACAAGGGATGATCCTGCTTAACTTCCAAGATCAGATGGGATCTGGTAACTTTAGGGTATTTAGGCGAGACCCAAATTGAAAAATACACACTGTCTGATCTCCCAGGCAGAGCAATCCCCTGTCAATGCTCCGGCATTTTCCACATGCAAAGAAAAAAAGAGTTGTCACCCTAATTGTTTTCGGCATCAATAAAGGAAGCTCAGGAGTATCTAAATGTGATGCTAACCATACAAGGGGGGAGTCGTGTTGGAGAAGAACCCAAGGTTGAGTCCAGTTAATACCTCCAGGTGCTTCCTAGCTTGGTGTGAAGCCAAGAGTCATCAAATGTGGTCCCCAAGAACTGGTGCCAAATGTGGAGACTCCCCTATTATCTGTCACAACCAAAAGCCACTGGTTAGATTAAGCTTTCACAACTTCTGCCCTCCCATGCTATGCAGTTATACCTCTATGATTCCACTTCAACTTCCATGGGGTTTATCTGCACTAACCAAGATATGCTGGCTTCCCACCGGCATATCCTGGCTGTGGAGCTGCCATGTTTCTCCCCTGTTACCTGGAGAAAACAGGTCAGAGTCCAAACAGGATGCTGGCCCATTGCTGCAGCCACCATCACCATTTTCTCAGCTGACATGGAAGCTAGAAAGGGGGCTCACAACATGTGACTGCAGCTCCCCCCTGCATGTGACCAACCTTGGTCACGTGCTGAGGGACCCCTGCCTGGCTTCCAGGAGAGCCAGGGAGCTGGAGGTGGCAATGAGGGATGGCATGTTGGGACGGGTTCCCACAGACACATCGGGCCTGACCCAGTGGTACCGGAGTAAACAGGTTTTATTTTCCTATAGAGGTTTATCATGCCCTATCCTGGCTTGCCCCCATTCCAGCCCCGTATCTGCCCTGGGGGAAGATCAGGGTGAATGCCCTGCGTCTGCTCTGGAATGGGGGGAAGCTCGGGCATTTGGCCCATATAGATAAGCCCATGGTTGCATCCTATAGAATCCTGTGGTTTGTAGTCTGGTGAGGAACTGGACTTCTCTATCTGAGAATTCTACATGGCCTCCCTAAACTGCAAATCACAGGAGAGAACCATGGCAGTTAAAATGGAATCATAGTACTATAACTGTGTAGTATAAAAGTGCCCACAATAACCAGCCAGACTGCTGGTCCACCTCACTCAGGATGGTCTAGTCTGGGGGTGACACCACGTTTTGTGTCCCTGAAAGATCAAATTCTGTTCCAGAGATGGTAGTATTCCAGTGGTGGACGGAGACAAAAAAAAAAGGGGGGGGACCAAAAATACCAGAACTCTATTGGCATCTTACAGTTTCTTCAGTTCCCCTAAGAAAGTAGTTGGTCATTTTGGTACAATCAGAAGAAGGCAATAGCAAAGCCCCTCTGAACAAATCTTGCGAATAAAACCCCATGGTAGGTTCACCTTAGGGTTGCCATAAGTCAGAAAGGACTTGGAGGCAAACAACAATGACAACAACAACAACAACAGAACAGCCACATTCAGTTCAAAGTTGGGGAAGTGGGGTTCTACATGTGGAGCCATTAAAATACAAGAACATCCAAAATCCACAAAACAGCGATACCTTTATTTGGGATGGTACTGTATTATGTGGAGCCATTGTGCATGGATACAGTTTGTGCATGGACATTGATCATTGTACATGCCTAAGACACTAACAGGATTCTAGCCAAACTGTGTCTTGTGTGTAAACACTTGTATTTCCACCCTGCCATGTCATTCCTCAAAAGGTCTCCTTCCTTCTACCAGGTTTGGGATGGACCTTTCTACTGGATCGCATCAGCTGTGTCCAACCACAGCAGGGGTGAGCATGCTATAGAGTCTGAAGGCCCTCAGTGCCTCTTTTAGCTCCTCTGGTGTTCCAGAAGGCCACAGCACCCCATCGGGGGTGCAATTTTGGTAGAGCAGAAGAGATATTTTGTCTCTTTTGATCACCTTTACAAGGAAGGAGCCTGTTTTGGGGTATGAGGATGCCAGCCACAGATGCAGGTGAAACATCAGAAAGAAACTATTCCAGAACACAGCCTTACAGCCCGGGAAAAAAACCAAGGAAAATCTATGTGTGAAACACTTTGGAAGGGAGCTGATTTGCTGACAGTGAAAAATTTGGGGTGGGAGAAGGGGTCTAGGTTGGTCACCAGACATCTTGGGGGATTCCCCCCACTACCATGAGATACATGCTGCCCATCCTGGTTCTAAAGGCAACTGTATCAGGGAAAGAGAGGAATGGAGCCTTGTTTCCTTTCCTTTCCTCTTCTTCCCAGACCACTATTACCACTTTGGTCACGTTTCCTTCCATATACTCACAGGGACCCCACCCTCAAAACACCATCCTTCCCTTTCCAGATTTACCTTAGAATAAAGTTAGACAACTGTAGGGTGGGCAGGGGCCATTCTCCACACACACCCTGGGCCATCCTGGGATACCTGGATGTGATGTCGCCTTACTTCCACTTTCATTTTTGGCCAATGTTCCACTGAATAATTTGTTTTTTGGGATGGTTTTTAAGTGTTGTGGGAGACCTGAGGGATTGTGGCAATTGTTTTGACCTGGTTTGGGCCACAATATATCATTTTTTTAAAAAAATGGCCACAAAATGGATTCTCACAGGCCAAACTTTGCCGTAGGGCTTGTCTAGATGGGCCATTGACCCCAGCTCCCTCCCATTTTGGAGTCCTGCAGTCCAAACCACGAAGGGCTCTTGCCCTGATTTGCCTCCAGACAGGCCTGACAATGTACGAGGCAAAGCAGGAGGGGAAACCGGGATAAACCCTTTTAAAACTTTTCAGAAACTCAGGGAAAATGCATGCCATGCAGGAAAATCCGGATGAGTCTGATGTGGGAATGCAGGGCTCCATGCCTGCACATGGCACTGTATCACCAGACACCTCCACCACTGAGAGTGGTGTTGTTCTGTAGCTGGGAAAAAGACCCCCAGCACATGACCAAGGCCCCCTGCATGTGACCATCCTTGATCACATGCAGAGGGTCTCCATCCTGGCTTCAGAGTGTGTGACAGTGGGGAAGGCACCCGCTGATACTGGCCAGCATCAGCATGCAGACTTCTGCCCATTTTGTCATGGTAATGGGGGGACATCCAGGCCAGGTCTGGGGCCAGAATGTGCTGGCCAGAATGTGACATATTCTGGCCAATGTAGACAAGCCCTTAGAGGGTGACCTGACATTGTGAACCAAATGCATGAGCCAAATGGTAGGGACAGGAACAAGGATGCAAGGCCCAGATTTGGGTGTTCCATTTATTTATTTATTTATTTATTTATTTGCTGGCCTAAAGGCAGACAATCAAATACGCAAGAGATTTTCACCAGCTAATTTTGTGCTCACACCTGGGGTCTTCTGATAATGTCAGTTACATCCACGCCATGCATGGATTAAAATTTCATAGAACTATGATTTCATCAGTCGCTGAACTACAAAGGATTAATTAATGGCAAGGGAAGAACTCCTGGGTTGAAAGTACAGTCTTACAGAAGAAGGGGGAAAATGTATATCTATCTTTGCTCTGCAGATGGCAGAGTACACAGGAGACCTCGGTGGGGGGACACACACTTTGATGGGAACAGCCCCCCCCCATTTTTGCTATTAAAAGATTCAAACTCCCTGTTTTTGCTATTAAAGGGTTCAAACTATGCATTGTTTCCAAAGCAAGATTTCACAGTCTCATTCCAGTTCTTTCGAGTTTGCTAAAAACTAGTTCAAAGCAAACAAATTGGGGGGTTATGCTTCCAAAGAGCATCAGAAGCCACCGTAGCCCCCAACCCTACCGACAAAGTGTTTGGGTCTTTTAAATGAATGCTTTCTTGAATATATCAAATGCTTCTTTCTTCAAAGCTTGGGTTTTAAAAAACAAAACAGATACCCATCTGTTTCTAGTGCTGGTGACGGAGACCTAAAAAGAGGTCCCATCATAAATTGTGATGTTCAGGCCCTCATCTTGACAATTCTGATATTGACAGCCTCCCAAGAAAGGTCAAAAAATGCAGATTGCTATATTGATAGTTCTCATCTCGACTAGGATCAGGTCTTTTGTAAACCTAAGGATTCTTGGCCCCCCAAAAAACAAGCAGCACAACACCAATATAATATTATTATCATCAGTTTCACAGCCTACCTAGTGTAACGGACTATCACGTATTAGCATTCCCAAACTCATAGAGCACAAGCTTCAGGGTTCATCAGAAAGCTTATTGCCAGAAATCCAGGAAGCTTACAATACAAAGTCATTGCTGAGACTGAGAACCCAATAGATACACTCTAAGTTAAAAGCGTTTTAAAATCAACAAAATCTGGCAGGGTGCATAACTATTGGTTGTCCATCATCCACTGACACAGGCATTCCTTAAACCAAAATCTTCCCAGCATGTCTACCCCTGAAACGAAAGCCATTAATTGCAGATGCCTTGTTATCTCTTTTCCCAAGGAAAACCCAACCAGTTACACATATATCATGTCACCCCAACACAAACTGCTATGCACACTCTACGCCAAGGCTACAAGGAAACTAATGAATATAGAATCATAGAGTTGGAATAGACCTCAAGGGCCATCCTGTCCAACCCCCTGCCATGCAGAAATACACAATCAAAGCATCCCTGACAGATGGCCATCCAGCCTCTATTTAAAAACCTCCAAAGAAGGAGACTCCACCACACTCCCAGGCAGTGCATTCCACGTCCAAACAGCTCTTACCATCAGGAAGGTCTTCTTAATGTTTAGGTGGAATCTCTTTTCCTGTAGTTTGAACCCATTGCTCTGTGTCCTAGTCTCTGGAGCAGCAGAAAGCAAGCCTGCTCCATCCTCAGTGTGACACCCCTTCATATATTTAAACATGGCTATCATGTCCCCGCTCAACCTTCTCTTCTCCAGACTAAATATACTCAGCTCTCTAAGCCGCTCCTCATAGGGCATAATAGCGTCCAGACCTCCCACCATCCTGATTGCCCTCTTCTAGACACATTCAAACTTCTCAATATCCTTCCTGAGAGCAGGAGTAAAAGGGAACGATCCTGACACCGACTGAAATTTTGGATTATCAGTGATGAAGGCTGCATCTGCATTGCAGAAATAATCCTGTTTGACAACACTTTAACTTCCATGGATCAATGCTATGGAATTCTGGGGTTTGTAGTTTGTTGTGGCACCAAAGCTTTCTGACAGAGAAGGCTAAATATCTCAGAAAACTACAGATCCCAGAAGATAGTATTGAGCCATGGCAGTTAAAATGGTGTCAAACTGGCTTATTTCTGCAGTGCTGATGCAGCCTCAGATTCTGTCCAAGAATCCAGGAATCAATGAGGTATCATCAGATAATGGGGCCTTTTCCAAGTAGTGTTGATTTCTGTAATGGTGCTCTTACGACCCTATCTATGGCTGATGTTTTTGTCAGTTTGTCTGGAATTGCTCCCAGATCACCTCTCAGTGCTAGAATCACAGTTGCTTTCTTTTCTCAGAGGAGCAAAATCTCAGGTTTTCAGTCTTGATATTTCATAATCTTTTCCCTCACTTTATCTTAAGTTTTGCTGTCCCTTGGGATTGCTGCATCTCTCATCCAAGCTTTCCTTTTCTCAACTGCATTTATGTCTGGCATTGGATGTTCACATTGTGGGTCAGTTTGAATCTTAAACTCCCATTTGTTGTTGTCCTCATGTGCCTTCAAGTTGTTTCTGATTTATGGCGACCCTAAGGAGAACCTGTCACTGTGTTCCTTGCAAACCTACTTTGGATTACAACAGGCTAGCTCCTAACAATACACTGCTGCAGTGAAAATCCATTTCCCCTCCAGCCTCAGTGAGGATTACAGCAAAAAGCAGAAGGAACAGAGGAATCCAGGGATGGAGGGCTGATTGTGTCATAATCCCTGTCAATAAAAATTCTGCAGGACTTTGAGCCTATGAGACCTCTTAGGCTGCGGACACACTGCAGAAATAATTCAGTTTAACACTGCTTTAACTGCCATGGCTCAATGCTAGGGAATGCTGGGATTTGTAGTTTTGTGAGCTATTCTCAGTCAGAGAGCTCAGGTGCCACAACAAACTACAAATCCCAGGTGTCCATAGGATGGAGCCATGATAGTTCTCTTGCTTTTCCTCGCAAACGAAGATTCAGGAAGGACTCATCCCGCGCTTTCTGCAAGCGCACTGATGACTAAAAAGGCCAATCCGAGATAAACAAGTCTGGTTGCAGAAAGCACAGCAGAACGTCTCCTTGGGTGATGTTTCTGGGTTGTGATTCTTTCTGTGTTGTCGTTTCTCTTCAAGACTTGTTTGGTGTGAGTTCTCAAATAAGGCTGCAGCATTGTGGATAGTGCGTCTCCATGCATCCCGATGTGAGGCCAGGGCGGACCATTGTTGGTGATCAATTTGGCCGAGCCTGAGATGTTGTTTCAGGGAGTCCTTGTATCCCTTTTTGGGAGTGCCCCTCTTACGCTGACCCATGGTGAGTTCACCGTAGAGTACTACGGAGTACTATGGAAGCCCTGGTGGCACAGTGGTTAAATGCCAGTACTGCAAGTCACCACGTTGCAAGTTCGATTCCAGTGGGCTCCAAGGTTCATCCAGCCTTCCATCCTTTCGTAGGTCAGTAAAATGAGTACCTGGCTTGTGGGGGCAATTAGCTAACACACATTGGAAACTGCTTAATGCAGTGTAGATGTGTAAATTGCTATTGCTTAAAACAAATTGTACACTGCTCTGATAGCCTTTGTGGCTGAAGAGCGGGATATAAATATCTAAATAAAAAAAAAACTATTTTTGGGAGGCGATGGTCCTCCATCCTAGAAACGTTCCCTGCCCAGCGCAGCTGTGTTCTCAATATCATGGCCTCAATGCTGGTGATCCCTGCTTGCTCAAGGACAGCAACATTCATCACATAGTCACTCCAGTGTATATTTAGGATTGTGCCATGATAGTTAAAGTGATGTTAAATTGGATTATTTCGTCACTGTAGCAGCAGCCCTAGCCTGATGCAGATCCAAGAGAGAGTCTTTTTGGTGGCTGCTGCTAAGCTATGTGACTCGCTCCCAAAGGAGGCTCGTTTGGCCCCCTGTCTGTTCTCTTTTCACCAGAAGTCAAAGAGCTTCTTATTCAAACAAGCCTTCAGCCTTTAACTGGTAGGGGCAGAAAGATGTGCAATGGGTATGCTGGGGTTTGGGTTTTTTTAAAGTAAGTAATCTGTTCTTGATGTGTTTTTAATTGTTTTAAATTAATTGTGTAATTGGACCAATCAGTTCATTTGAAATGTGGTGCTAGAGAAGAGTTCTGTGAATACTAGGGGCATGCAAAAAGACCCCCCAAAGAGGGGAAGGGTCCTAGAGCAAATGAAGCCTGAACTCTCCCTACAAGCCAAGATGACTAAACTCAGGCCTTCATGCTTTGGACAAATCATTAGAGAACATGGCTCTCTGGAGAAAAACGATAATGCTGGGGAAAGTGGAAGACAGTAGGAAAAGAGGGAGACCAGGTGGACTGATTCAAGGAAGCCCTGCCTGACCTGAGTTTGAGTTGACAGTTGATGACGGGGGCTCTTGGAAGTTTCAGATTCACTGCTGTTCTTGTGTGGCTTTGTGCATGGCAGAGTTTGAACTAGATGGCCCTTGTGGTCTCTTTCAGTTATATGATTCTAAGTCCAGAGGAGGGCGACCAGGATGGTGGGAGGTCTGGAAGGATCTAGGAGTCTTAGTGGACCACAAGCTGAACATGAGTCAGCAGTGTGATGCAGCAGCTAAAAAAAGCCAATGCAATTCTAGGCTGCATTAATAGGAGTCTAGTGTCTAGATCAAGGGAAGTCATAGTGCCACTCTGTTCTGCTTTGGTTAGACCTCACCTGGAATACTGTGTCTAGTTCTGGGCACCACAGTTCAGGAAGGATATTGAGAAGCTGGAACATGTCCAGAGGAGGGCAACCAGGATAGTGGGAGGTCTGGAAGCCATGCCCTATGAGGAGTGGCTTAGGGAGCTGGTTAAGTTTAGCCTGGAGAAGAGAAGGTGGTAAGGTGACATGATAGCCATGTTTAAATATTTGAAGGGATGTCATCCTGAAGATGGAGTGAGCTTTTTTTCTGCTGCTCCGGAGACTAGGACGCAGAGTAAGGGCTATTCAGCAGTGGAATACATTGCCTCAGAGTGTGGTGGAGTCTCCTTCTTTGGAGGTTTTCAAACAGAGGCTGGGTGGCCATCTGTTGGGAATGATTTGATTGTGTATTCCTGCATGGCAGGAGGTTGGACTAGATGGCCCTTGTGATCTCTTCCAACTCTATGATTCTAAGTCATTTCCAACTTATGGTGACCCTAAGGCAAACCTATCAAGGTTTTTTTTCTGAGGCTGAGAATGTGTGACTTGCCCAAAGTCACGCAGTGGGTTTCATGTCCAAGTGGGGATTCGGACCCCGGTCTCCAGAGTCATAGTCCAACACTCAAACCACTACACCAGATTCACAGGGTCACCATAAGTTGAAGTTGACTTGATGGCAAATGGGAACAACAAGCACATACAGTGGGCCCTTGGTATCCACTGGAGCTGGGTTCCAGGACTCCCCATGGATACCAAAATCCATGGATGCTCAAGTGCCGTTACATGCAATGGTGTAGTAAAATGGCATTCCTTATATAAATTGGTAAAATCAAGGTCTGCTTTTGGGAATTTTTAAAATTTTGGAATATTTTCAAGCTGTGGATATTTGAATCCGTGGATGCAGAATCCATGGATATGGAGGGCCGAGTGTATTATAAGCTGTTTTGGGTCCCACATTTGGGAAAAAGTGGGATACGAATCAAATAAATATAATAGTTGTGATTAACCAAGAAGATTCTAGCCTACAAAGTAAGTGCAGAGGAAAAAGCCCATCTTGGCTTTCAGAAATCAGATGCCTGGCTGGCCATCTTGTGTTGGATGCTGCCATGATCTGGCCAAACCAAGCTAAGGAACGGAGCCCTATTCATCATCATCTGCAACTGCTCAGCAGACAGTCTTACTTTGGACAGAAGAAGCTGGAAAGAAATCCAATCAGAAAACCTAAATTTGGAGGGGGTGGGATTTCAAAGCATTTTTTCCCTGACCAGTGAGCACAAGAGGATCTTCCTTTGCTTCATGAAATAATCCAACCCTGATATGGGACTTAAATTCATCCAGGGAAAACTTCAGCAGTCGGTGGGGCCGAGAAGCCAGGCGGAGCCGAAGTTTGTGTAGTAGAAGTGGTCAAAAGACAAGTCTTTTTCTTTCTCCTTCTCCTCCCTGGGAAGATAAATTAACAAGCTGTCAGCTGAAGACAGCCCAAGCAGTTGTGTTTCTGTAAAGGGGCAGTGGAAGTGTCTTTGATTAATGAAACCTTAATACTTAGTCGTTAGGAAGCATTTCTGCAGACAGGCCGAGGAAGATAGATCCCTTCCAAGCTAACAGGCCCCAAAGAACTGGTCAAGATTTCCCAGGATTCGGGTCAAAATAGAAGAGTGGGGTGATGAGATAAATGAGGATGGAAGAGAATGAAGAGAATTCCTCCATATGGAAGAAATATAGCTCTTTACTCAGGACTCTGTTAGCAAAAGTCCCATGGCATACCTTCTAACATTTTACAAATGGAAACCAGAAGATGTGCGGTCAAGCAACATTAGAATGTGTTCCAAATGGCAAAAAGGTATTAATTAGGAAGAACACAGAAGCGAGGATAGGCTACAGCAGCTTGCTTTTGCCTGATCCTACTGGGAAGGTCAAGATTTTTCCTCCTCTTCTCCTATCCAAGGTGGTTCAACCACCAGGTATACACACATAAGTTTTGAAGAACTTCATGGAACCACACCTTAATCCAAAAGACTCTGAATCTTTGGATCCCAGTTTTCAAAAGGGTCAGACACAAGATGCCTGGCTCTTTCAGAAGAAACCAGGATACTTAGCAAGTAAAAGACACCCAGAGCCTAATTGTCTGCTTCCATTTTGGGGAGGGGGGGAGAATTTGGCCCAGCATACTGGAGGTGCTCGGAAACACCCAACTTTGTGCTGCAAGATTCTCATTCCCTCTCTCTTTCTGTTCTCAAAGAAGTTCTTGGGTTGCAACAAGAGAAAAACAAATTGCTTATAATTAATCACAGTGCAAACCGTTTCTCAAATGCCCTTCCTTTCAAAGAAGATCTAAATATACAACCGTCAGGGATATTTGGCTGACTTTCTCCTGTTCATGCTTATGTGGAAGTCTGTTTGAAAACCACCGAAATGAGGCATGGGTTTCCCAACTGACAGCCCAAACCCCTCCTAAACACAGTTTGAGGGCAAAAGAGCTGTCAAATCAGGAGATTTCGAGCTATGAAGTGTAAACATTCTCCCCAAGGAATTTTCAATATTACACCACCATCGGTGGTCTCCGCGAAGCTCATTCATAATGTTTGATTTGGCTCCAGTTCCAAAACCACATTAAAACATACATGCACACACACAAACAACAAGAGAAAATCATTCTGGAATTTTTTTTTCTTTACAAACCCACCATGAAATTGAGAGTAATCCCAGGAAGTGAATAATACCGTTAGCATTGCTGCCTACAAGGAGGCTGCAGTCAGCCAACTATGCTAGGACTTTCAGGAGCTCACTAAGAGAGGCCGGGAGTGTTAAAAGACAGAAGCCAAGTACACAGAGAAGATGGCTTGGATTCCTTGAAGGCTGCTGGGTGGATTTTTTCTTGCTCTGTCTATTCTCTGTGTAGGGTTTTTTCTTTTCTTTTCTAGCCTTGCTGGTGATACACTGAATCCACCGGCTCACTCCTTTCTGAACATATTCAGCTGTAAACAAAAGCAAATGGCAAGACCAGAAACTAGAACACAAACCAATGGATTCAAATTTCAAGAGATTCCACCTAAAGATTAGGAGGAAAAACCTTCTTGACTGGAAGAGCTATTCCTGAGTGGAATAGTGTGCCACAGAGGGTGGTGCGCTCTTCTTTGGAGGTCTTTCATCAGAGATTTGGGTGGCCACCTTTTGAGTGTGCTTTATTTGTGTATTCCTGCATGGCAGGAGATTGGACTAGATGGCCTTTGGGGTCCCTGCCATTTCCATGATTCTTTGATTCTTGGCTTAAGGAGGTGAATGCAATGGGTGGGTGGGGGAGATAACTTCTGGCACCATGTCAACATAGGCTGGGGAAGAGGGAGGCACTTAGTGTGTCCTGTTGGTTGTGTTGTTGCTATCTTCCTTCACTTTCACCCTGACTTCCAGAAACTCTAGAATAGTTGTTTTTTTCTTGGCAAGAT
Source organism: Gambelia wislizenii (assembly GCA_030847615.1). Taxonomy (NCBI): domain Eukaryota; kingdom Metazoa; phylum Chordata; class Lepidosauria; order Squamata; family Crotaphytidae; genus Gambelia; species Gambelia wislizenii. Next base: position 42,646,336 of record JAUMIR010000007.1, read on the forward strand.
TTCTTGAGAGGAGGTCTGCCACCAGTGTCTTCTGCTCAGGCTGAGAAAGTGTGACTTGCCCAAGGTCACTCAGTGGGTTTCCAGGGCTGGGGGGAGGGATTTGAACCCTGGTCTCCTGGAATCCTAGTCCAGCACTCAAACCACTACACCACACTGAACTGGATATGAGTCAATGCAGCATGGCTTGGAAATGCAAGATGGCCAGTGCAGTTCAATCATAGAATTATTGACTTGCAGAGTTGAAAAGGATCACAAGAGCCATCTAGTCCAACCCGTTGCCATAGAGGAATACACACTGAAGTGCTCCAGAGAGACCCATCCAACCACTGTTTAAAGGCTCTGGAGAAGGAGAGTCCATTACTTTTGGAGTCTATTACCTTCTGAGTCAACAGCCTATTCCATTGTGGACAGCTCTCACCATCAGGAAATTCTTCCTTATGTTTAGGTGGAATCTCTTTTCTTCTAATTTGAACCTACTGCTTTGTATCTTACCCTCTGAAACAGTAACAACCCGCCCCCCAGTTTTGCTCCATCTTCTAGGTATGTCCACACACATATTAAAATATAGAAACCATATCTTTGCATTGAGGCATCCAATTGCTAGGGGTGCAAATCTTTGTTCGTTTTCTCCTTGAAGGAAGCAAAGAGTAATTTTAGCAATTTTCTTCCTGCTCTGAGATAGTCTTCAAAAACCCTGCAGTTTTCAAAGACTATTTGCAATTCAGGACCTATTCTGTTCAAAATTTGTGTGTGGCCATTTTGCACAGAAAACAGTATTCTCTGTGCAGAAAATAATATTTCTCTGCAGAATTATCATTTTCTGTCCAAAAAATGGTGTCTCCTATATAGAAAATGCTGTCATTGGAAACTTAACTCTGAAAAATTTGCACATCTTTTGCAGAGAAAACATCGTTTTGTTCACAGGTAACAGCATTTTCCATGAAGAAAATATTATTTCGGTGCAGAATTATTCTTTTCTGCATCAAAAGTGTTGTTTCCTATGTGTGGGCTTGTCTAGATGATGAAAGTACTCCTCATAGAATTTGCAGAGAATAGGATCTGTCCGAATGAGATCCAAAGGGGATTCACAGTATCCAGAGGGAAGGGGGTTGAAAACTCCATAAACTGTACAGTAAAAGGATTTGCAATTTTCCCCAAAGCTTCCTGAAAAATGCATGTAGATGCACATTTTGGGGCATATTTCTGCCCAAATGCATATCACTGAGCATTTTTGCTCAATTGTCATTTATAAGCACATGTGCCAGCTCAGTTCAAATTAATGTGAATGGATGTGAGTAGGCAGAGAAACGGTGGGGACACATCAACTTTGCTGCAAAGAAAATGTGCACCCGCTCACAGTAAACTGTTGTGTCTAGACAAGCCCCATGAAATGCTGTTTTCCACACAAAACATCCACTTGTAAATTTTGTGTACAATAAGTCTTCAAACCATGCAGATTTCCCCCTATGCAGGAATCTTCTCATCAGGCTTTCTTGACACTTGAGAAGAATGTTTTTCAACCATTTTTTCACATGTTTTGGAATAGTCTTTCCATCATTACTGGTTGCCCATTGTGGGAAGAGACTGCTGGGCTAGAAAGACCTTTGGTGTGGTCCACCACGGACCTCCCTGGGTTCAGGAGACTCTTTTCCCCTTGTCAACCAAGTTGTCCACTTTGGCCACAACCACCACCTCAACATTCTCTGGTTGACCTTCTCCTTCAGTTGTTTCAAGATCTTCACAACCTTGTGATGGCTGTTGACAGCAGAAGCAACTGATGGCATGGAATACCACTGCTTTAACTGTTAATTACCGTGCCGATTCTTCCACATTTCTTCAAAGGCCTTTCCCATCCAGCCACAATTAATTATTTTATGAAGTCCCATGTGTCTGTGCACGCACCCAACACCCGCCTGGTGCCCCTCCCCCATCACAACAGGTTCCATGCAAATTCTAGAGCTTTTAAATTATACTGTTAATGAAAGCAAATAAAAGCAGTTAAAAGGCAATTTGCTCAATTGGTGTTAATATTTAAACACAGCATGTGCAAAGACAAGATCACAGAATTCAGGGATATGGTTTTTTTCCCCTGAAGGAGGGGGGGGGGAAAGAAACTTTTAGCCTCAGCTTAAAAGGAAAACAAAAATCAAATGCGTTTGAAGCTGTGGCTGTGTGTGGTTTTCTCTTCATCTCCTTCAGCATCAGGTAATGAGGGTTTTGTTGTTGTTGTTGTTGTTAAGCTGAATCATCTTGCATTAACCTCTCTGTTCCTTCCATGCAGAATTCCAAGTCTATTAAATAAAGTTGACTTTAGCATTGGTAGGAGTGTGGTATCTAGATCAAGGAAAGTAATACTGCCACTCTATTCTGCTTTAGTCAGACCTCACCTGGAATACTGTGTCCAGTTCTGCGCACCACAATTCAGGAAAGATATTGAGAAGCTGGAATGTGTCCAGAGGAGGGTGACCAGGATGGTTAAAGGTCTGGAAGTCATTATGTCCTATGAGGAGCAGCTTAGGGATCTGGGCATGTTTAGTCTGGAGAAGAGAAGGTTGAGAGGGGACATGATAGCCATGTTTAAATATTTAAAGGGCTGTCATACTGAGGATGGAGCAGGCTTGTTTTCTGCTGCTACTGAGACTAGGACATGGAACAATGCATTCAAACTACAGGAAAAGAGATGGCAGTTAAAGCAGTGTCAAACTGGATTATTTCTGCAGTACAGATGCAACCTTGGTCAGATTCCTACCATCACCCAATCTATGCAGAGGAAGAGCACAGGAATGTGATGCAAATAAAGCAAAGGAACCAAAGGGGGAAATCATGAGCCTAAGTCTAAAAAAAAAAAACCATACACAAATAAATTCTAGAGGTAATTGTACGTTTCAAAAGCAAGTATGTTTTGTTTACTTCTTTTTTTTTAATGACATGCAGCAATTCACAAGAATACAAAGGAGACCTAAATAATACCACCACATGAAAGGAATAAAGCAAAAGCAATTCTAGAAAGAATTCATTACAGAAACCAAAACACTCTGCCCTGCAATATCAAAAATAACACTCTTGGTTCAATAGAACCCATAAGATTTATCCAAATAAAAGATCTTTCCAAAGATTGCTCTGCACAGCTGGAGGAAGGTAAACATTACAACTGTTACTTCAATAGTTAATAAACAGGGGAAACAAGTTTCATAAAAAGAGGTGTCTATCTGGTTCTTTCCTGATCATCGGATATGTGTCATCAATATTTTCCATGAGAGCTACACCCCAAAGATTATTGAACCAGTCTGAAATGGTCAGGACTCCCACAATCTGGCTATATAGCCAGCCTCCCAATTTAGAACAGAGAGAACAACTTTGGTTTTCTTGATTCGATAAATAGTCATTTCTTCCCATTTTGTTAAAAAGTGCAATCACGCTAGGCTAGGTGTTTATGATATTATTTCTTGCTTTATGCAACACCATCCACTGTCCATGCACACGGCACCTTGGGCGTGCTGTTAAAACTTCTAAAAGGTTTCTCAACAGGCTAGGCGTTCTTCCCGACTCAAACAGGGAAGGTCCCTGCTGTTTATGAGAAGGGCACCAGAGAGAATCCCCATGGGAAGCTGTTCTCTCCTCTCCTCCCCTCCTGCCCATCCTTGCCCCACTTAGGTTCGATTAGCAGGAACAAAGCTCAAAAGGATGTTTATGTTAGCCCAATTTTCAGGCTGTAACCCATCCCCGGTGCAAACATTCAGGGCACGAGGTATGTCAGATGTCTGTCCTGGGGGAGAACAAAGATTCAGGCTGTCATCCTTTATGGATGAGAAGCACCACTTGGGTTTTATGGGCAGGGCCAGAGAGGGGCTTGTAATAGACCCAAAGCCAAATTTTGATACACACCCTCCCTTCCATGTGTCATTGATTTGTCTAAAATTAGGAAGTGTACCCAACATTGGCCGGGTTGATGCGGACAGGTTCACTTATGATTGGAATGGGAGGTGTAGCTATGGGGGATGTTGCTATGGGGAGGGGGAGAACAAGAGTATTGCCCCATCCAAATAAGAATTTTGCCCTCCCCAGTTAAATTTCCCTTCAGTCTCCACATTTCTACCATTGCAAAGAATGAAATATTTGAAATCATTTGCACACAGCGCTCTTTTGTTTCATGTGCTTGCATTATTATTTTTTTAATCTTTGCCTGACCCTTTGCTTTTGATGCCTAAACTCTGTTTCTGAAGGCTCAACTGAAATTTTAAGATTGTAATGCTATATGCTTGGAGACTGAAAGAAAATTTGCAGGGGGATACAATTCTTATTTGGGGAGGGCGATGTACTTATTTTGGGCCATCCTATAGTTACAACCCTGCCTACAATGAATAAAATGCATTTTCACGAACTTTTGTGTAAACAGATGGTTTTTTGGAGTGTGTGTGTGTGTGTGTGTGTGAAGATTGCTCATCAGTCTAAACTTGCATTTAAAAAATGCAATGTCAGTCTCAATGTAACCATCAACTATGGTCAAAATTGTTTCCTAAATATTCATTCTACAGCAAAAAATAAAATGAAATAAAATAAAATAAAATAAAATAAAAATACAGTCCTGAATCCAATTGATCAGTCCTAAATAGAGCAGGCTGATGGAATCAGTTGTTGAATGGTGAGTCAACATGTTGGTAACTCCTATTAATTCAATGGGTTTACTTGAGTGAGAACTAAGAATAAGATTCAGGTCAGAAATTTAAAGTGTTTGCTTGGGAGGTACCTGAAGCAGTTGATGAATGAGGTCCAAAACCTATCTACCATTTCAAAAAATGTTTTGGTTCCATTAGTTGGGTGACTACACTGATGTGGATTTTGAGACTGTAACAGGCAGGCAAACACCTTAAATTATAGTACAGATATTTTTCTGCCTCCTTTCTAGGCCAGCACTCTCCAGGGATGCATGAAGTAATGGGAAACACTCTGCAAATGTTCAGAGATCCCCCCTATTGGAGTGAACATGTCTCTCTCTCACACACACAAATAAGCCACAATGAGACAAGAAACTGGATGCTACAATTCTCTATGTGCAGCATGTAAACCAGAACAAGTTTACAAATGATACACACTTTTCACAAAACCCAGAAGCTCCTACAGGAAATGGTGACTGTATATTTCAGTGCTTTGGAAAGACTGTTGTTGTTGCTGTGTGCCTTCAAGTCACTTCCAGCTTATGGCAACCCTAAGATGAACCTATCATGGGTTTGTTTTTTTTACAAGATTTGTTCAGAGGAGGGTTGCCTTTGCCTTCCTCTGAGGCTGAGAGTGTGTGGCTTGCCCAAGGTCAGCCAGTGGGTTACTATGGATGAGTGGGCATTCAAACCCTGGTCTCCAGAGTCCTAGCCCAACATTCAAACCACTACATCATTCTGGCCCCCATTTGGAAAAATATTCCCTTCCAAAATAATGACGTCCCTTCATCATAGTGTCAATATCTGAGTTACATCATGCAACCCATATACTGAATACCATTATAACACAATGTATGTGGGCTCAGTGGTCCATGCACATGGTGGACCACCCATTGTGCAATTACAATGTACAAAGACAATGCATAACAGACACAATGCACACCCGCATGCTACTCTTTGCACTTTAATGCACTACCACATGTGCAACAGTCCCCTGTGCACATCAATCACACTAAAAAAATCACTGCATAAGTAGCACAATTTATGCCTGCATGTGTGACTAACATGATGCTGGCCAATGGCAGACAAATTTCTAAGAGCATTTGCTTTTGCCAGTGGTAACTGCTGAATAGGTCTAGTCATCTAGTAGGGAAGGAATATGTGCAATGTGTGTGTGTGGATGGGGGGGGGGGATCATATCTTAGGAAGCAAGCTGCATAATTTAAAAAGAAAACCAGACTGCCATTGGGGTATTTAAAATGTGAAGTGCCCAGTTCCTGGCAAAGAAAAAAAAAACCACAACATGTTTTAGAATGGCTGTTTTAAGATATCTTGGAGAGAGAGGAAACCTGGGTATCTCACTAAAACAACATTAACTCCTTGTTACCTCAGTAATAAGGGGACTTGTTTGCCTTTGTCAGACATTGGAAGGCTGTTATAAAACAAAACAAAAACAGAACTCTTCCAGAAGAGCGTCTGTCCATTCAGCCCTGACTTAAGTGATCCCTAACCACAGAAACCTCCCTCCCCTCCCCTCCCTCTCCTCCTCACTAAATCTAAGCCCATGAGGTCATTTACTCAGACAGTGGGAATCGGATTGTACAATAAGACATCTCCAAATCCAGGGCTTTGCAAGACATTTAGCAACCACTGTCTCCATGGCATTACAAAGGGATGGTTTTCAGACATTCCCTACATACCCATTCTCAGGTTGTGCGAAGTAAGTGGGGCAGTTTCCAACTAAATCCTCCTTATTTTTCTTTTTAAAGCATGCCCTTCTAATACGCTGAATTTTAAGGGTGGGGGGAGGCAAGGAAGGGAGAGATCATCATGGGTGAACCTGATGAAATTTGCCCATGGAGTGAGAATAGAAATTTCCATTTTAGTTGGAGAATCGGAGCTGTATCATATACGAATAGGCAGACCCACCCTGCAGTCAGGTCAACCGTCCCCTCCACCCATCCATGGATTTGGTATCCACAGTTTCACTTATCCACGTCCCAAAAATATGTTCTCTCCAGGCATTTCTAGGTCCTCCAGTGTCATTCTATGGTCAACTTCCAGCATTTGTCTCATTGAAAAATAATAGGGTTCCCTATTATCCATGGTTTCAGGTATCCATGGGGTGTCTTTGAATGTATGCCCTGCAGATATGGGGGTTGACCTGTAACTAGACATAAATGACCAAAACTGGAGTTCACAGAAGTTTGGAAAAGTTACATTTCTCAGTGTAACATCATCTTGAATCCCAATGTTATAGTCCAAAAGAGTTCTGTAGCTTTTCTAATGCTCTTGAAGCCCTGTGCATGCTTCTGTTACTACATGGAGCTTCTCTGGACAGTCTTCTCCGTTCATTTCCAAGTTCCTTTCTCCATTTGATTCTGCATCTCCCATGGAAATGTTGAACAGGTAGCTCTGTGGATTCCATGCGATCCACACAAGTTCAGGGAGGTACACTGAAGAAATCTAGGCTCCCAAACACCCTGGCAAGAATAAAATGTCTGACTTTTCATCCAGCTCCCATTTTGTTTCTGAGTGCAATTCTGGGTGCCAGTTTAGATCTAATAAATGGCTTGGGCCCAGGATACCTGAAAGACCACTGCCTCCCTTATGAGTCTGCCCCAAACCTGAGAAGTTCAACAAGTGCCCTGTTGAGCATCTCACCACCCTGAAAGGCTAGGTTTGTGAGCACTCAAAGCATGGCCGTCTCTGTCATGGCACCTCCGTTATGGGAACTCGCTCCCAAAAGAAGTCAAACTGGCTCTGGCTCGGTTGAGCTTCCAAATGGGTCAAGCTTCCAACTTTAGTACTTCAAAAGGCCTTTGGTTTGTCCAACTGGCGTAAAATTCAAGTCAAGTCAAGTCGAGCCACTGGCCATTGCAGTAGTAACAAATACAATGTATAACAGCAAACATAAATAACGGGACCGTCTATACTTAAAGCCCCAAAAACCCTGGAGTGCCCTTTCAGTAATGGCATTTTGCAGCAGCTGCGACTTGTCTTAATGCTTTTTTGGCCACCAAAAACTTTGCATCCCCACCAGTCAAGATGGTGGTCATGAGTGAATTGCTCACATTTTTACCTACCATAATCTGCCAACGCCAAACTTTTTTAAAAAATAACACTAATTCAACTGTGCTCTGGAGTGATATTTTGTCTTTCCAAAAAAAGGAAGAGAGAAAAAACAACACCCCATTTTCTCGCCTTAGCACTTGCTTGCTAAGGCAAAAAATCAACATAGTAATGGCAGGCACTTGCCCTGTTAGCAAGCCCCATCATCCCCAATGCTCATCTGCCCAATCAGCTTCGTGCTTCCTCTCCGATGGGAAAGTGATTCATATCACTTGTCCCAACGAGGGGGAATGTGCACGTAGTTTTTTACGTTTTGTGCCCCTTCCTTCACAATACAGTGAAATAATGTGGCTTGCCATTTAGACAGGTAGGTTTCTCGGCACATTCCATGAGGAGGATTTTTTTGGGGGGGGTGGGATTTCGACAACCACAACATAAAAATTAACTAACACTAATACTGTACCATTCATCACTTTAGTGGCCCTTGGGGGGAACAGAAAAGCAATGAATAAATACATGTAAAAATAAATAAATAACCAGGGAGTAGTTTGCTGACCAAGCTTCTGGGCCAAGCGCCACAGTCCAATCCAGTGCTTGGCTCTCCTCATATCTGCATGATAACTTTGTAGAGACCCATGTGCTACTTTTTCCTGTGAGCTTCAGCAATGGTTCTTCCCTTAACCCTCTTTAAAATACTTTACTGTTAAGCCGGTTCCCCATCCACCCCCACAATGGGAGCAATGGGCAAATGAGACCGGGTTTTTTTCCCCTAATGGCTGGAAAAATATTTTGTACACTCCGCTGCTCCCTCTGTAGACCCTTTGTCAACGGCAGGGTCTCCCAGCTAAAGTGCTGTACCAAAAGACCATCTGTAGCTCCCGTCTTTACAGAGAAGTTTAAATAGAGGGATGAATGAACACAGGAATTAATGAAGGACCGGCCGTATGGTCCCACTCAGCTGCCCAAACTCACATGTGGCATTCAGACTGCCTTCTGCTACAAAGCGCATGGGGAGGGGGAGATGATGTTTCCCCCAAGGTACAAAGAGTGAGAAAGAGAAAGGGAGACTAATTTAACATACACACATGGCAAGAATAGTAATAATAAGGGGGAGAAAGCAACTTTCTGTAAGTCAGAAGGTGCATTTCAATCCAGAATTGAGAGGGTGGAATGGGACCAAGATAATAAAAATACTACTCCACTGATTCATAGGTTCTTTGATAGAATCTGTGGGTGCGTCTATACAATTATAAAAAAATCCATTTGGGGGGTAAAAAATATGAATAGGCCATCGTTCGTATGCATATGATCCGCCTACACAATTTTTTACCCCCCTAAACTCCGTATGACCCCTCTTCCCCAAGCTGATTGGAGCGAGCAAGCCAAGCGGCAGTTTTAAATCTCCTGCCGCTTTTTTAAAAAAGGTTTCTGCTTTGCGGACAGTTTTCTGTATTTACAATATAAAATATAAATAAATAAATAAATATAATTCACAGACTTACCGGACTCTCGCTAGCCGGGAATCCAACATGGTGGGTGCTCCCAATTCCCCTCCGTGCTAGCCCTGCCCCCTCTACTCAGCCAGCCAATCAGATTACACTGCCTGTTCGTATGTGTGTGAACGGAGCGTACAGACCGTTAGCCATCTGCATGGCTGTGCGGATTTCTGGCCGAGATCTGCTACTCCTTCCAAACGCTGAATCCAGGTAGTTTACGGGGGATTCGCCAGCCCACCTTCTGAATGACACGTATCAATCCAAACGGCCGTGTGTACCAAAGAGCGAACTTCCACACGGTGTATGTATTTTTTTTACCGTGTAGACGGTCCCTGTATCATAGATGGTCCAGTCAGCAAAACCTGGCAGATTGTGGAATTAAGAGGTTGTGGTGGTTGTTGATGATGATGGTGATGATTCATTTATTTTATTGATTTATAGCTCACCTTTTCCCCAATAATGGGACTCAAGGTGACTGACATGTTAAAAGCAATACAGATTAAAACTATATAAAATAGCCAAAGAAGTATAAATATAAAAGTTACATAAACAACAATGAAACCATTTTCATTCCTTTGTTTTCATTGCAATCTTCAACCCTGTGGCAGGCCTCTGCTGCCTTAAAAAAAGAAAGAAAACACCTCCTGATGACTGGCCAAAACCAAACTTGTAGTTCCTAAATTGTTTTAAGCCAATTTTCTTTGTTTCTGGGGCTTTGGAGCTCAATGGGGTGTTTCTGGGGTTATCTGCTCCTCCTAGAACCCATGGCATCGGGGAGTCACATGAAAGGCTGAGGCCACAAAAGAACCCGTGAGGCGCACTGTCCATAGTTCCCCTAACCCTGGTGAAGCATCAGGTTATCATCCAAAATCCACCAAAAATGCTAGCTTTATTAGCCAAACAAATACAAAACACATGATGCAAGCTTTTGAAGCAATTCAATCCACTCTTGTCACAAACTTACAGGAAGAAACAGGAGAAACGTCTTCCCTCCCCCTCCAGTGCCTCTTAGGGAAGATTTAATAGATGGTGTGATTGTGTTGTTCTTGTTTTAAATCTTGAGTTAAGTCTTGGGGGTCCATGGCAACAAAAGATATTTAAAGGGGGTCCCTGGTAAAGAAAAGGTTAAGTGCCACTGGGCTAGTGGATTCTGGGAGTTGTAATCCAAGACTGCTGCCACACTGCAGAAATAATGCCGCTTTAACTATCATGGCTCCATCCTATGGAATCCTGGGATTTGTAGTTTGTTGTGGCACCAGAGCTCTCTCATAGAGAAGGCTAAATGTCTCACAAAGCTACAGACCCCAGAATTCCATAGCATTGAGCCATGCCAGTTAAAGCGGTGTCAAACGGCATTATTTCTGCAGCCCAAGACATTACTTATCCCAAGCTGTGGTCAAACCGTTGGCTGATCTAGGTCAGCACTGTCTAGAGTGACTGGCAGCAGTTCTCAGTGGTTACTTTTCCAAGAATTTCTTTTCCAAGTTCTGCCCTGGCAAATGGTAGGACCTCAAAGAGGACTGTGTAGGTTGATGGACCAAGAAGCCTTCCTTTTACCCCCATGGAAAGAAAAAGGTACTAAAAAAGACACAGGAGGGATCCTCTGGGAACCATAGAGAACTTTTCTTAACACAGGCAGTAGTGGAAGCAGATTTTATGGAAGTTTTTAAGAGCAAAGGGAGGGAGAAATCTTTCCAACTGGGAGAAGAGCAGCATTAACAATGCCAAGTTCCCCACCAGTTGAGCAGAGAATAGCAATCTTCTACATCCTGCCTTCACCAGGAGATGTTTGTGCCTGTTTTTGTCTCCAAAATTGCCAACTAAAGGTTAATGCAACACACGAAGCAAAGCCGTTTGCAATATTAGAACGCTACTTTTATTTTAAGAGCCATCATGTGTAAAAACGTTAGTGTTTTTTGAAATTGCATTCTTGGAGTTAATTAAATGGACAATCTTTTACACATAAAAAGTGAGAGAAAGCAATTAAAAGCTAAAGAGAGAGAAGTGTTTTCGCAGGGAGACGGCATGTGCCGCCCTCTCCACATTTGCCTCTTGCAAAAAATGCAGGCCTCCATAGTACAATTGCAGTCCAAATGAGGCCTTTAATGGCACCCCTGGCAATGTTGCACAGGGACTTATTTTTTCTCCAAATTTACCTGGGGGAGGAAACACAGCCTTGATCTGGCAGAAAAGAGCCACCAAGCAGGGTGGAGGGAAGGTCCCTGGGGTGGATCCAAACTACACAACAATACCAGTTTGTATATTGTTGTTAGTTCAGGATTCAAGGCAGTTTCCAACAGAGTTAAAAGAAACATTGTTAAAAATTCACAGTATCCAAAAGCTGGAAAGTAATTAAATTATCAGAAAAATAAAAATAAAATAAAACTGGTTAAAAACCAAAGTAATTGCTGAGGCTCTATTTTAAGGGATTCTGAGAGTTGTAGTTTGGGAGCTGGGGATGTGGGGAGCTTGGGATTCTCTTGTCCAAGCTTTTGGACTTCAGATCCCAGAGCGCCATGGCCTATGGCCAGGAATTCTGGGAATCAAAGTCCAAAACTTCCAGAGGACCAGCATTTGAGAACCACTTCTTTAGTCTAGTCTCCTGAACTACAGGTGAAAAGGGCATTATAAATAACAACAACAACAACAACAACAACAATAATACAGGATCAGTCAGAACATGTAAGCACATGTGCACACGTGTGCATGTACCCACACACACACAAACCCTCAATATCCCCTTGGTTTCTGCTTTTGAAAAACAATTTTCAGAGAAAATGGCTGGAATCCTGTCGGTATCTGACAAACAGGTAAGCTCTCTGACAGAAGCAGCTAGACATTTTTGCCTGTTGCAGAATAGCTGCCTAAAATTCAAGGTTGTGGAAGCAGAAAAGCATATGCAATGCATCTATGGATACATACTGCACATGGGTATGAATAGAGAGTGTGCATCGATCGAAATGAGTGTTGTGAACAGGTGTGCATGCGCATTGTGCATTGAGTTGCACATTAGGTACCATGGCCCAGTTGTGCAACTGCCATTCAGCCCAGCAGTGGCATAGCACAATTAATGCACAACTTCACATGTGGAGATTATGCTATGCAGCCCTGATGTAGACCTTGGGCACTATTTACCATAATTCCTGGTAAATAAGAGTCAGGGGTGTAACAGGAAGTTGTATGTCTATTCTGTAGCTCACACCCAATGATGCGCACATTCACTACAGTACCAGTTGTCTTCTTTTTGTTTTTTACTGAAGTTATGTTCAGCTTTTTTTTTTTTTTTAAAAAGGTACAGTCCAAAACCACAGTGACCAATACTGTGAGATGTTTGATTTCCCTTTCCCCTTCAAATGGACATGTTTTTGTGTGTTATATGTTCTTCAAGGTAAGACTTCCTCCCAAGGGTTTAGCTATAGGGGGTGTGGGCTGGGTGGCAAAATAATGATATTGTCCCTCTAAGTAAGAAATTTGCCCCCCCCCCCGGTAAATTTTCCATTCAGTCCCTAAATTTCTAGCATTGCAGAGAATAAAAATCATTTGCACCTAGAACTCTTGATATTTTTCCGTGTTTACATTTCCTTTGTTCACTTGGCCTGCCTCTTTTCTTTGGATAACTAAATTCTGGGGTTGTCTAAAAAATTGTGAAAACAATCTTTATAGAATTCGAGGAGAACACGTGTCGTCTTAATGGCAACCCACAGTGATTCTCTGTATTCAGAAAGAGGGGAGCAAAAATGGCCATATACTGTGCACTAGGAGACTTTGCAGTTTTCTCTGAAGTTTTTTAAATACTGTGTGGGGAATATGCATTCACCCTCATTAGGACATGCACATTCACTTTGAATTGCTTTTGCATAGCAAAGGAAGTGCAAAGCTGATTGGCTGGATGAAGGGGTCAGGGTTTGCTAATAAGACAATTGCCCGACGCTGCCATGTTGGATTGTCACCTTAGCAAACAAGCGCTAAGGCGAGAAAATGGGGTGTTCTTTTTTTTTCAACATGCAAAATATCACTGAAGTGCACAGTGGAAAAGTTTTTTTAAAAAAGTTTGGCAGTGGCAAATTAAACATGCAAATAAATCACTCATGGTTGCCATCTTGACCAGCAGGCATGAGAAACTTTGGGGGGTCAAAACACCATTAAGACAAATTGCAGCTGCTGCAATCTGCCATTACTGTGGAGCAATCTGTTCCCCCCCTCGTATAGACAAGCCCCCTTATGTCTAAATGCACAGCTGAAAAGTTTAAAGTTATTGCAATGCTAGAAATTTGGAGAATTAAGGGAAATTTCAATGCGGGGGGGAGGAGAATTTTTTTTGGGGGGGAGAGCAATGCCCTCATTTTCACACACACTCATACACACACACACCATAGCGCACCTCTCCCTCCTGATACATCACTAATCTTATCATTTGGGGTTGGATTCCATTCTCACACCTGGCTGTGGACCAGATGATGAGACTCCCTGTGACTGCAGTGTTGGCTGTAAAATGCCAAAAAGAAAGAGGGAGAGATTTGGGAGGCTTCGATCCCACCTGATCCAATTATAGGCACACCTTTTTTCCTTATCCCGTGCAAAGCAGCAGCAGGAGGAATGGCTAAGAGCCAGGCAAGGTTTGCTGTTTAGGGTTTTCCCATTCTTATTTCAGCCATCAGTTTACCAAGAATTCACAACCCAGTGTACAGCACCAGGGGAGTGTTGCACACAGTCAGGAAAGAAAAGAGGAAAAAAAGCAGCAATGAAGGTATGAGAAGAAAAAAAAAACAGGAAATGGAACAGAGGTTTTTAAGAGTAAAAGGGATTTCCCCCTCGTGTGCACAATACTGAGTAATCATTCGCTGTGAAGCTCCAGGTCTCTCTAACTCTACCACAAAATCTGCTGTCCACTGACACTAAAAAGTAGTCTTATTAAGCAGTTTGATAAGTCTAGTCTTTTCCAAAGTGACGTAATAGGTCAAGACATAGTTTCACAATGCAACGTTTCACGTTCTCAGTGCAGAAACTTCAGGGCAGTGCATTTGGACGTAACCTGATTCATAAAATCATATAGCTGGAAGAGACCACAAGGGCTATCTAGTCCATATATATACTCCATCCAGAGCATGCCCACAATCTACTAGACTAGCTAGTCAGGAATGACAGTGGGAAAGGGAGTAGTTTGGGAGCACAGGCAGAAGGGAGCCCCAAAGCCTCTGCATTGCTGTCTTTAGAGGCACAGAAACCTTTGGAGCATGGCCCCATTCACTGTGGCATTACTAAGGGCAGTGTCACCTCTCCCTCCAATGGTGTCAGCCTCTCCGCAACCCCCTGGTGCTCCCCATTCAGTCATGTCAGAGGTCCAGGATCATGTGAGAGGAGTGTCTGCTACTGCTGTTCTCCATACCTGCATTTTCTTTTCCAAAAACTGGGCCCCACTGGGATGGGTAGAAGCCACTGCATGGATTCTACCCATCTAAGTGTGAACTTTCAAAGCCCATGTTGCAGCAGCTCCTCTGCAGCTACGTATGGGGGCACCAAATAAATCCCCCAAGGATTCAACAGAACCTTGCTCTCTGAGCCTTTTCCCATCCCCAGCATGCCCCACCCATTCTTGCATCTCAGAAGCAACAGCTGGGAAATTGCTTTTTGCCACCCCAGACCTCATGTTATGCTCCTTACCTCCACCCCAAATGCATATCCAGATATCCTAGGCAATCTGATAGCCCTCGGTTTAAATAACCATTCAAGTTGGCAGGAATATGTAGTCATTCTTTAGGAGAAGAAAGGGGGGGGGAAGCCTACTTTTCTCTCATTATCTTGGTAATGACAAGAAGATGGACGCCTATCTCAATGTCAATAAATACTGTAAAGCCCTCCCCAATCCACATTCCACCAGAGGTATTCAAGGGCTCTAACGAGGGTGCGAGAATGAGTGCCTGTTATCTTAACCCAATAAAACATGACCTCTGGTTTAGGAAAGAGGTAAAGTTCAGTATTGACTGGCCATTCAATAATCTGCTCATAATGACTATTATCTTGCCGACTTCATCTTGTTAAGAGGTCAACCATTTTGCAAAGAAGAATCTTGCAAACCCTGCCTTCTGCTTGCCAGCTTCATATTTGGGGCCAAAAGATCAATCCCTCTGGATGTCAATTTTCCCCCTGTATTTTTTTTTATCAGAGATAATGAAATTAAGAGTCCTTCAGTTTGAGTTGACTCCATCTCTTGATCCTTAAGATTATTACAACAGAACAAAACAAAAAAGCCAGAGCCAATGAGAGTTAGGCTAGGATCAGGTTGCCCTTGAGTTAATTATAACTAATCACTCCACTACAAATTGTGCAAGCTTACATTTCCAACATCCTCTTGGTTCACTCAATGTGGAATATCATCCAGATTCAGTATTGTGGCTTCACACTTTATAGCATCAAAAGGCTCTTGCACTGCTACCCAACTGCTTGGTTTCCTTCTACCCTGTCACAACCACTGTGGCATGCAATTTAGTGTTGCTTTCAGAAGAGTGGGGGTTTTCTTTTGAGGGGAGAGGATCTCGCAGTGGTCCTTGTTTTCCAAGAACCAGGACAGCTAATGGTTGTCATGTCCCTTCAAATCAATCCCAACTTATGGTGGCCCTATTCTAGGGCTTTCTTGGTAGGATTTATTCTGAGGGTCACCATCCTCCAAGGCTGAGATGGTGTGACTTGCCCAAGGTCACCCAGTAGGTTTCCATGGCTGAGCAGTGGTTAGAACCCTGGTGTCCCAAAACTCCTAGCCCAACACTCAGACCATTACTCCATGCTGGCGCTCATTGGATAGATTTATTCCAAGGAATTTTGCCATTGCCTTCCTCTGAGCTGAGAGAGTGTAACTTGCAAAAGGTCACCCGGTGGGCTTCCATAGCTGAGCAGAGATTAGAACCCTGCTCTCTCAAAGTCCTAGTCCAACACTGAAGCCACTATACCGCATAACCAAACTCTCCGTTTAGAGCCTAAGAACTGTGCCTTCAAAGAACTTTTTAAAAAATGTTACTTGGGTTAATGATTGGCACCAAATTACCTACATGAAGAGAAATCCTTTGGAGAGGGGATAAAGCATCAAGGAGAGATCGCTGAGTGTGAGTCATTTAAATTGTAGCATGACTTCCTTACACTGCCTTATCGTCTTTGGATTTATGGCATGCCCCTATCAAAGTCTCATGGAAGGTGAACACAATGTTTTCTAACCTTATCTGAGGTTTCCACAGTGGCCTTTCATTGGTTACATATGAACAGATGAAGTTGCCTTAATGCCGACTCACTCCATGGGTTCATCGAGGAGTGGGCACATCTGACCTTGCCTTGGGTTGCTGACACACTGAAGAAATAATGCTGTTTGACACTGCTTTTAACTATCATGGCTCCATCCTATTGAATGCTGGGATTTGTAGTTTGTCGTGGCACCAGAGCTCTCTGACAGAGAATATCTTAGAAAATCACAAATCCCAGAATTCCATAGCATTGAGCCATGGCAGTTAAAGCAGTGTCAAACTGGATTATTTCTGCAGTGTGTCCTCAGCCTTGCTCAGAGCTTCAAGTACCCATCCCTATAATGAGCTCCTGGTTTTTGATCATCTCTTCCAAAGAAATCTAGCCAAGCTTTGATTATCTGAATTTCTTTTGTGGCTTCAAGCAAAGTGGTAAGCACCAGGATGGTCTCTTTGGCTGCTGCCACACTGCAGAAATAATAAAGTTTTTGACACCACTTCAACTTCCATGGCTCAATGCTATGGAATTCTGGGATTTGTAGTTTTGTGAGATATTTAGCCTTCTCTAATAGATGCAGAGGATATAGGACTGTGCAGGCAGAATGTTATGTTCCACCTGCTCAATGTACGGTCTCAGCCTATATATCCCAGAAAGGGAATATCTTTCAAGGGAATTTAAGTTGGCAGTGTAGACACAACCCTATAGCTTTAACCCTGGTTTATAAAAAACTTACATATATTTGAACTCTGGCTGCTTCCAGTTAATCATGCATCCACATTGACTCAACTGCCAGGGCTACCATAGTTTACCTTAAGTAAAATGCAGCATATCCACAGAGAACTCCATGCAGGGAATTTTTAGGGAAATTTGCCACTCCACCAGCAACAACAAAGGAACTCAGACATAATTAGCAGAAATCTCTCAAAGGCATTTTGGGCATCTCTAAGTTCACTTTACCAGGGCGGCTTCATGAATTACCGAAAGTGCAACCTATTAAGCTGTCCTGAGTCTTTCCCCAAAGGGGTGAAACCTTTCAGCTTGGATTAATGACAGATGCACAGAGCATTTCAGTAGAGTTGCGAGCAGAAATGATCAGCCGGTCCAAATAGCCCACATTTTGGCTTCCAAAAGGGGAGGCAGATGAGCAAGAAAGAGGCTGTGTATGAGCAGGAGAGAAAGCTCACACTTAGCATAAGTGAACAGAGAAGGGAGAAAGAAGGCAGCAGGAGAAAAAACGAAGCAGCCTCACACTAACCATCAACAGCGCATCAGTGACATGGCACCGAGCATGCTTACAAAGCTGATCTCCTCATTAAATTCTCCCAACACTGCCACACATCCTATGGGTAGCCAATTGGGAAGCCAGAGGCCTTGTGCCTCTTCTGAGCTGTGTTCCCAGATGCTCAGAAAGGCAACGAAGGAGCTCACAAGAATCACTTGCACAGGGGTGGGGAACTCCAGGGCCTGGGCCTGTATCTGGCGCTCTGGGCTTCCTCCCACGCGCTCCAATGTTTCACACATGAGAACACATGTGGTGCGATCAAGGTGGCAAAAGTTACGAATGAGAAAGAACAGACAAGAGAGGAGAGGCTGCCGTGGTTTGATTTTGCCTGAGTCTACTGGGAAGGGCAAGCTTTCAGCCCTTCCTTTCCTCTCTGCCCCAATTCCTGAGTTAACTGAGTGGAAATGACAGTTGCACTTTGACCTCAGTTTGTAGCAATTGAAGTTAGCAAAGGACAAAGGGGGGACGTGGAGAGAGGAGTTGAGAGAAACTGGAAATGCAGCTGGAAAATCAGGATGGCAGAGAATTAATTGGGACTGTCCTTGCCAAACTGGGACAGTTGGAGGGTATGTGCCTCCCTCCCCATGACATCAGCAGTCAGTGGCATTTTCCAAACTTTCCTATGGGTTTTTATCCTATTGTTTGAAATCTCTCTCCCTCAACTTATGTCCCTGGCTATAAGGATGCTGAACTAAAATAGGTTGGTACTTTTGGCCCCATCCCTTTTGCCTTTAACCCTTCCCACCACCAGAATGCAGACCCTGAAAATTTCTCTGGGACTGAATTTGGCCCTTGGGGCCAGCAGAGGTTCCCCCATTCTTCCATTAGCACAAATTGCCCACTCCCTTAAAGGACTTTGGGGGTGCAGGAGAAGTGAGGATGACTGAGATGAGTTCACACCACACAGGTTCCTGTTACACACTCACATTTCCATTTTCCACACTCTCCCTCACAGTGAGTGTGCCTCTGCCCTCTGGCAAGGGTGCTGCGTGAGTAGCTGTGGAGATGGAAAGAGACTATTGTGATGTTTACACGAGAACGGTCACAGCCTCCCCTTTCCCACCAGTGTCAAGGAGCAGGACTACCGCCATGGGTCATCCAGTCATGCTGTTGCTGAGCCACTGGAGGACATTTGCAAGACTTTCCTTCAAGGAGAGCTTGCAGAGCACCATTTCACAAAGTCAAATCAGAGCCTGGCAGCCATGGGTCACTATCCTACATCAAAACTCATGCAGTTACACAATGGATGTACTACACAAACCATTCAGTGAATACAGCAATTGTGCAACTGATTGTCTATCTGACAACATGCTGGCTTATTGTCCCATTGTGCAATGTGGAATGCACACCAGTTATTCCTGCAATCTCCATGAATCAATGTGCTGGCAAACAACACTATCCAAGAAAGTGCAATTGCTTGTGCAGTGGTTAGATGGGGGGAACTCTGTTTACTCAACCATGAACTGAATATGTTTGTTGCACAATAGTTCCCCAAAAATACAACCATATGTTTTAGATCAGTGGTTCTCAACCTTTCTTTACCACAGACCCCCTTTAAATATCTTTTGTTGCTGAGGACTTAACTCAAGATTTAAAACAACAAACACATGTCTATGGAGGATATCATACTACAATGTCACAATGCTATTATTCCACTAAAGCTGTTCTGGCTGCCTCCTGTGGAATCCTGGGATTTGCAGTTAGGGAGGGACATTTAGCATTCTCAGCCAGAGAACTACAAGCCCCAGAATTCCACAGGAGGCAGCCATAGCAGATAAAGTGGAATAATGGTGCTATAACAGTGTAGTGTGATATTGTCCTATAACACCAAGCCACAATTGCAGGCATGGCTAGCAAAGCCAGTCAAAAATGGTGACTCACTGGCTCAACAGAACCAATATATATATATATATATATATATATATATATATATATGCTCCATTAACAACTTGCTGGTTGCTTTTGCAAACAGAAGAGTGGACCAATGAATCTTCAGCCTAATCCACTATGGCAGCCTTGCTTCTGGTATTAAAAACGGCATTTACAGCCAGTATTGGCACTGACTCATGCCACCAAAGGCCATAGCACCCACCATTTTTGCCCTTGTAGAGAACCAAGAGGGGTTTGCAACTTTGCTCCTCTACCCCACTTGTAGATCCCTCCCATAACACACTCCCTGAAAACAGCCATGTGGAAAGAAAGGGGGAGATATTCCTAGGTGGGTGAAACGAGAAGAAATCAAAGCCAGGGGAATAATATCATGCATTTGTAGTTGAGAGGAGAAGGCAAGATATAAAATGATGGCTGTGATGATGAACCAAACCTCCATCTTTGCCTGCCCATTTTCCACCTCTCTGTAAAGTGTCTGCATTACCACCAAATCTTGTTACTCTTTTTCCAGTTTGTACATTCCGCTCCCAAGTGGGGAGCAAAACAGAAGAGCCAGACTCCTGCGAGGACGCTGAGCCATCAGTGTTCAAAGAATGTAATACCATACTTAGGAAGGAAGAGAAATCAATAACTGTTGCACCTTTTCCTGGTTAAGATCACGACTCTGTTTTAGAAGGAGGAGGAGGAGAAGGAGGAGGAGGCAGCCTTTCCGAAATGGAGCCTTAACAAACAGAGCATTGCTCCAGCGTTGGTTGGAGAGGCGAGTGTCATAAACAAGCAGGCACATGGCAAACATATTGATTGCCTCAACCTTATCGCACAGCAACCACTGCTCAGTTACCAAGCTACTTTAATATGTAATTTACTGCGATGAGAGAGAACAAGAAGGAGGGTGTCTGAAATATTTACTGTAGAAACTGGCCGGGAGGGAGGGAGGGGAGGCAGGGAGAGAGGAAGCTTCCCTGTCTTACCTGTGGGCAGCAAACTTGCCAGCATTGCCTGAGCCAATCCCTCATGCCCCCACCTAAAAAAATCATGAGGAGGTGTGTCCTGCCATTGACTGGGGTGTGTGTTGCTGTCATTTGCTACTTTCACACTTAATAGAGGAGGTAGGAAAGGGGATGTCATGGCTGGAAACCTGTTGGTTATTCCCAGCCAGAGTAGACCAACTGAATCAATGGTTGAGTATTGAGTCAACACATAACTAAATCCCATTGATTAAATGGTTCTGCTACAGTTGTGGCACCTCGTTTATGGGATCCCTTCCCTTTGGAGGTCAATAGCAGTCTCTTGTAGGTGCCAAGTTAAAAACATGAATGTTTGTTAATGCCCTTGGAGCCTAATCATATTATAGTCGGCCCTCGGTATCCGCAGGGGGTTGGCTCCAAAACTCCCTCATGGATACCAAAATCTGTGGATGTTCAAGTCCCATTATGTACAACGGTGTAATAAAATTGTATCCCTTATATCATGGAATCATAGAGTTGGAAGAGACCACAAGGGCCATCTAGTCCAACCCCCTGCCCTGCATGTAAGCCACAATCAAAGCAACCCTGACAGATGGTCATCCAGCCTCTGTTTAAAGACCTCCAAGGAAGGAGACCCCACCACGCTCGGAGGGAGTGCGTTCCACTGCTGAACAGCTCTTACTGTCAGTAATTTCTTCCTAATGTTTAGGAGGAATCTCTTTTCCTGTAGTTTGAGTCCATTGCTCCATGTCCTAGTCTCTGGAGCAGCAGAAAACAAGCTTGCTCCATCCTTAGTATGACATCCCTTCAAATATTTAAACACGGCTATCATGTCCCCTCTTCACGTTCTCTTCTCCCAGCTAAACATACCCAGCTCTCTAAGCCACTCCTCATAGGGTGGCATCATAGCTTCCAGACCTCCAACCATTTTGGTCCTCCTCCTCTGGACACACTCCACCTTATCAAATAGTGAGCCGTAAGGTTTGCTTTTTGGATTTTTTGTTTTAAATATTTTTGAGCTGTGGTCGGTTGAATCTGTGGATACAGAACTCATGAATATGGAGGACCAACTGTACTTCTCAAAGTGTACATGTACATGGTTTTAACTGTGTTTAGTTTCTTCTGCTGCTTCAATTTGTTGATTTATTTAATAGGATTTTCTCCTATTTAAATTATTCTGTTGTTTTTATCCAGAATTGTTTTAAACTGTTTAGACTGTTTTAACTGTATCCTGCCCTGAGAAGTCACAATGTGTGTCTGTGCCTTCAAGTCACCTGTCAACTTATGGAGACTCCATGCACTTCAGAGGGTTTTCTTAGGCAAGGAATACACAGAGGCAGTCTTGCCAGTTCCTTCCTCTGAAATGTCACCTACAGCACCTCCCCATAGTGGGCCGGATAGAAGTATTTTAAAAAATAAATAATAGTCGAGACTAGCAATAGTACTGACCTAGATGTTCTCTTGTCTCTGGTGTATTAATGATAGGGTTCCCAGTTCAGGATCGGCCCATGCTCTGAGACCTAGAAACAGCCCCTGGTGATGTCAATAAACGTTAGGTATTAAGTACCAAGCACAGTGGCTTCACTGCTTGTCATTCAGAAACACAAACACACACTCACCAAACTTATGCCCCTGTTTGGAAATGAAGACAGAAATATGAACTTGAAATGAGGGGAGTATTCCTTCTTAATTACTTAGGAAGATGGATTTAATCTAGTTGACTTGTTTCTAACCAGATAGTGGATGCAATGCAGAGTGGAGGGTGAGCCCTTGCACCACAATGATTAGAAGGGAAGGAGGAAACTTAACTTAAATAAATGCAGATACCCTCCTGGAGAATTTTTGCACATTGAAACAGGAAACCAATCAAGTCTTGCAGACTGTTTCAAGTTACCACTCTATTTACCCCCAAGGCCTTTCCTTTTGCCTGGATCTGAGCCCACCAAAACTGGAGAGTTTGTACCCTCATCTCCCTCTTGGAGATGAGGCATGAACAGTGAAGAACTGACAATAAAGAGGCTATCACTTTTCTGCCATTGTTTACTCTCTGAAAGTTAAGATAATGTTTTGTTCCACTGTTTTGATTTGGTATCCAGAGGATTCAGTTTCAGTCTGGCAGAAACATTCTTCCAATCCTACATGACCCTTTTCTTCTGTGCAAATCCTCACACACCCACATACACACACAGAGAGAGGAGATTATCAGACAAGGCTAATGTGGCACCACAATGACGCCAGAGGAACGCAAAAGGACGCCAATATCAGACAACGCCATTCTTTTGCATTCTACTGGTGTCATTATGGCATTTCTTTCTATCGACAGGCCGAGACGTCAATCAATCCCCCATTGCAATTTGGTGCCAGCATTGCTGGCGTGTGAAACCTCAGGTCATTTAACTCTTGTGAATGCAGCGCGGTCTGGCACGAATACTTCCGGGTGAGATCGGAACATCGAGGTAAGTGACCCTCCCCAGGTTACTTGTAAGTTTTAAAGTGTGTTTTTGTGCTCGGTGTAACTTTTTTGTGTGTGGAATTTACTTTTTATTTTTGAATTTCCCACACTCAGCGTCTTCTTGCGAGAATGGGTGGGATTTCAGTCCAGAAAGTAAATGAGCTCTGTTAGAGCTCCTTTCACTCCTGGGCTGCCTGAACATGTGAGACAAGGTAAGTGTGGTGGGGAGGGTTATTGTGCCGGGACAGGGGAGGAATTGGAGATTGTGGGACAGGAACGCTTTTTGCATTCCTGCCTGATAATCTCCAGAGAGAGAGAGAGTCAGAGTTGGAAAGCAACCTTAACATCCAGTAATTGTATAAATAGCAAAACTCTGACCTTGGAGCTTGCATGCTTTGAAGGAGAGGTGGGTGTTTGGACTTACAGGGCTGTGTTAAAAAACCAAGGACCTTTTTGCAAACTAGCTTATCCCAGGATCAACCATTCAAGATAGAGAAGACCTTGTTTGTGAAGGAACACGCACATGTTATATTCAGGGCCTGACAACAATCTGTGGTTTAAAATTTTTTCCCCCTTAGCAGTGTCATTGTCGCCTTCTAAACAGGTCCCTAAGGGAGGATGTTGTGCGTATTTCTGATTCCATGTACTGATGAAATGATGATATATTTATACAGAATTAAGCCGCCTTATTAGAACTTATGCTGAACAAGTCTTGAAGAGAAATGACAACGCAGAAAGAATCACAACCCAGAAACATCACCCAAGGAGACCTTCGGCTGTGTTTTCTTCAACCAGACTTGTTTATCTCGGATTGCCCTTTTTAGTCATCAGTGCGCTTGCAGAAAGCGCGGAATGAGTCCTTCCTGAATCTCTATTTGCAAATAAAAGCCAGAAAGAGAGATTATTAATAGATGGGATGTTTTAGAAGAGATACTTGATTTTTGTATATTGGTAGAGAAAGTGATTACAGGTATACCTTGGTTAACAATGTAGATGTGCTCTTGAGCATTACTTATTTAACAGAAAAATTGGTACTAGAGGTATAGAAATAAAAACAGGGATAGGTTCAGCACCACCACCACTCCTCAAAAAAGTCACAGCTTCATGTGCTCCTCAGTTTCCCAACAGCAAAGGCATGGCTCAAAAGCTCAACATCAACTGTGGATGTCCCTGTGATTTGGGGCCATCACAGATTGAACCCAGCAGATAAGCCTTTCCCTATCTCCCCATTTCATGTCAGACACAATGCTTCTGGTGGAATCAGTTCTGCTTTCATGACACTTATCAAACGGGAAGGTGGAGGGGACGGCAAAGAGGATTGGTTAATTAAAAGCCTCAACAAACACAATTTACATGCCACTGGAGGAATGAGGTGAGTTGACGGGGGGGGGGACCACACAAATAAAGGCTGAGAACCCAGCTCTTCCTTGTCTTGTGCAGATTTGCACTCATGGAGTTACATGGTGGTGGCGCTAAACTGAATGGCATTATTGTGCAATAATGCAATAATGCCATTATTATACTGAATGGCAACATTGTGCAATTGCTGTGTATCTGCCAAAGTGTTTCCTTATTGTCTCATTGTGCAATGAAGAACACAAAACAGCTGTTTTCCATAATCCTGCGAACCAAAGTGGTACGCTGAAGGTACTGACCAATAGTTATGCACCACCCAAGAAGGTCCAACTGCCTGGCTGCAATCCTGCGGGTTAGTTTGAACTTGTTGGTGTGTGCCTTCCAGTCATTTCTGACTTATGGCAACCCTAAGACAAACCTATCACAGGATTTTCTTTGCAAGATTTCTTCAGAAGGGGTTTGCCCTTACCCTCCTTTGACGTCAAGAAAGTGAGACTTGCCCAAGGTCACCCAGTGAGTTTCCATAGCTGAGTGAGGATTCAGACCCTGGATCTCCCAGTGTCCAACACTCCAACCACTACACCATACTGGCTCTCCACTAGTTCCAACTAGAGTTAGGCATATTGAATCAACTGCTAAATGAAGAATCAACACTTAAGAAAATAGAATAGATCCAATGGCTCTACTCTAGTTCTGTAGTGCTGCATGCAACTAAAGCAGAGTCCATGCTCTTCCAGAAAGATTTCTGCCGATCAGACCAGGGAACATGAGGAAATGCTCCAGATCAATGGAATGGAGCAGCCTGCTTCTCTGTCTTCCTTTTTCACATGGGAGGATCTTGTCCCCAAGGAAAGTAATAGGGAACTACCCAATTAACCATCGGAGCCAATCTACCTCAGCTTTCACACACCCACACACAAACACAAAAATAAAACAACAACAACACCCTTGGCATCACATTTGCCCTGAATATGATTCATCAGCTGATCAATCAATGAATTAACAAACTAACCAATCAAGCAACCAAGAGAATGCAAAGCAAGTCATCCCATTAGGAAAATGAAATCTAGGGAGCATTTCCTAGCACTAAGAGCTAATTGAGGGTGAAATTGGGATTGGAAAAAGTATTGGAATTTTTTTCTTTAAAAAAAGAGTTGAAAAGGTTGTCACTCAAGTGTTGAGAAACCCTGATGAGAAGAATCCTGGACTCAGGAGAATCTTCCCAGTTTGAGACTTATTCTACACAAAATTCACACATGGTTATTTTGTGTGGAAAACAGATTCCCCACCCCCACTGTGGATTATATTTTGCACAGAATATGCAGCATATTTCTGTGCAGATGCTGTTTTCTGCACAATGCAAGCCGATACAAAAAGTTTTTTGCACAGAATAAGCATTGAATTGCAAATAGGCTTTGAAAATTGTACAGTTTTTAAATACTTTCTCACAAGGAGAAGGAAATGGCTATAATTCCCCATTGCTTCCTTTGAGAATAAAATTAGTGAAGAATCACATCTTTGGAGTGGCACCAGCTTTCTTGGAAGGTTTGTTGGCAGCAGCTGGATGGCCACCTTCCAAGGATGCTCGAGTGGTAGATTTCATACACTGGCAGAAGTGGGCTAGACTAGATGGTCTTTATGGATCCCTTCCAATGCCAAGATCCTAGAAATGTGGCAGTAGCTTCTGTAATAGAATGCTGTCCAGAGATGACAAGAAGAAGAAGAAGAAGAAGACCCACCACCTCCTGTTATAAAAGTCAGTGGGTCAGAGGAGGAGAAAAGTGGTTTCATCAGCAAGCAGCTGGAAATCCCTCATCAGTGCCACGGGTTCACTGAAGTTCAACCTCAGAAGCGTGCAGTAATAAATGATTCGTAGCGTATGGTAAATCTTGCCGAACACTTTAATGGGGAAATTAATGTTTTAACCAAGCACAGCCCTTTATGAGGCCAAAGTGTTACAAGACTCGGCCACATTCGCTGTTTCAAGCATAATATGCCTCTTGGAGGTGGAGGGGAGAAAGGAAAAAAAAAAAAAATTATATTTCTGGCGCTCCGGGAAAACATGGATTATAACAGACTAAGCGACCCTTTGGGCCTTCCAGGCCTTCAAAATGGAGAGATTATTTATTTTGCCAATAAAAACATGCGCCACACAGTTTATGGCTTTTATTGTAGACTTTAAAAACAACCACCCCCGTCCAACTCTCCCCCAAACCCCACTGTGCCCAAATGGAACAAGCTGTCTATGACACACATGCCATGACACTTCATGTTTAATCAATCTGCCCACAAATTGCCCTTCTTCATAACTCAGAAATGCATTTCCATTATCTATTTATTGATTTATATTTATTTACTTCTTAAAACATTTTTATTCCTCCCTTTTATCATGAGGTCTCAGGGTGGCAAACAGAGAAAACAACATCAACAACTTGAACTATTCCAAATCAAAATCCATAAATATTTTTTTAAAACAAGACAAAAATACATTTTAAATAGCATTTTAAACAAGTTAAAACAGGTTTAAAAGGCTAGGAGTGTATTCACACTGCACAGTTATAGCAGCTTGAGACCATTTCATCATACAGAATCTTGGGATCTGTAGTATGAGCTATGTAGACTTCTCTAGAGTACTCCCCTAAATACAAGTATGGTACAGTGGTTTGAGTGTTGGACTACAGCTCTGGAGACTGGGGTTCAAATCCCCGTTCAGTCATGGAAACCCCATCTTAGGCAAGTCACACTCTCTCAGCCTCTGAGGGAGATGAAAACAATCCCCCTGTGAACAAATCGTGCCAAGAAAAGCCCATGATAGGTTTGCCTTGGGGTTGCCATAAGTCAGAAATGACTTGAAGGCACATATCAGCAACAACAAGAACAACAACAACAACGTCCCCTGAACTACACCACTCACAAGACTATAAATTCCAGGATTCCACAGAATGAAGTCATAGCATTTAAATTGGTATTAAAGTATAGGTCGCCCCCTGTATCTGCAGGGGATTCCCGGACTTACTGCAGATACCCGAAACCAAGTATAATAGCAAACCGCCATAGAGTATCATAGACTCATGCTGGAGGGCTTAGGAAATGCCTAGACAGGACACCTTTCTGGGTAGCTGGTGTTACTCTGCAGTCAGCCTCTGGAGGCAGTTGATCATAGAGTCATGCTGGAGGACCTCCTGATGCCTAGAGAGACCACCTCCAGTGTGCCTCTATGGTTCTCCCGATGCCTAGAGATACCCCCCCCGACGACTGCAGGTACGTGAAACCACGGGTACCAATCCCACATAAATGAGTGGGGGGCAACCTGTACTAGAATACTATATAGTGTCAGTATACCTAAAAGAGTTATATGAAGTCTTTTTAAAAAAACATGTTTAAAGTAAATTAGACCCTGAAGGTTTTAATAAAAAGCCATACTTTGGCTTGTTGCAAGAGAGAAGCCAAGGTTGGCATCTTCCTGGTCTCCAAAGGGAGGTAATTCCACAACCAGGGTGCCACAACCGAGAAGTCCCTCTCCATTTTCCTACCTAACTCATGAGACACAGAGGAAAGTCCCTCCGGCGCATCTCTATCCTTAGGCAGGCGTATCGAGGGAGAGGCGCCCTTCAACCATCAAGGTCTCAAGCCTTTGGAGGCTTTGAATGTCATCACCAGAACCTCAAATTCAGAAACCAATTGATTCAACAAGTTTTGGGCCATGGGCATCTACTCTGAACCCCAGTCCAGGTTCTGAAACTATCCACAGCATCAGGGCTTGGAACTTGCATGAGAGAGTCAGTAAGGCAAATGAGCTTCTCTGAACATGTGCAAAGTGTTTTTCTTTCGTACAACACAGCAGGCTGTAAAGCAATGGGAATAGCAACAGGTATGGGCTTTTTAGGAAAATTTGAGCCCTAGATGATCACTGACAGATACAGAAGGTGTTCAGGAAATAAGTAGTCAGGGCTAATCTACCTTTTTCCTCCCACACAATAACAGCAATATAATATTAGAATATTCATCAGATGTTCAAAGCCATTAAGAGTTTACATTTTCATAGCGTAAACTTTGTTTTTTACCCTCTCTTAAATCCCTTTTTTTATACAGCATCTTAAGTAGATCTTTTGGAATTTACAAGATAAATACTGGTAATTTGATTCTTATCTCCTTTAAATCCAATTCTAAGCCAATTCCGTGTAAGGGACACTAATTATAGCCTGCGGGGGAAATAAGAAAGGGGAAAAAAAGGTAACCTATCAGTGCAAATATACTTGGAACACTTACAAGGGTACAGGACACTGAAAAGTTAAATGGATTTCAAAGCGGCTTTCACAAGGGCTGTAATTTGTTAAGTGAAAATTATTTGCCGCACTTTGCATCCACAGGATCACGCATGCACAGTGTAATCTTATCAAGGCTGCACGGAAAACACGCCAAGATGCCAAGGCAGGTGGCTGGGCGTTGCAGCGTTTTAAGCCTGACGATCTCTTTAAGGCTGCCTGATCTTTCCTGCAGAATATATGGCTCGAGTCCAGGCTATCTGAAGGCAGTCCGTATCATCCCTTATGAGCCTCTCTGAGATCTTCTGCAATCAAAGTGGTGGGGAAGGCAGGAGGAAGAGGCCCTTCTCTCAGTCCCTTCTCCATCTCAAAGGCATGACTGGTGGGATCACCAAGAAGGCAGCCAGTCTGTTTCAGGGCACAATTCAAAGTGCTGGTTGTGACCTATAAAAAGCCTTCTGATATAGCTCGGGTCCAGGCTATCTGGAAGATTGTACGTATCTCCCTCTGTGAACTGGCCCGGGCCCTGAGATCATCATCGGGAGAGGTCCTTCTCTCAGTCCCACTTCCATCTCAAGTATGGCTGGTGAGGACATGAGAGATGAGGGCCTTTGCAGTGGCTGCCCGAGAATCCCCCTCTCCCTGGGAAAAAAGCAGGCAATAAATAAAAAAAAAGGAGAGGAAGAAGAAGAGGAAGAGGAAGATTATTATTCTTGGTGGCTGCTTCCAGGGCCTTCTTGGTGGCTACTCTCAGGTTTTGGAACTCTCTCCTTCAACATGTCATTCCACATGCAGAGATTTACTCCATGCAACCCTAATATCGGATCTCAGCCTTGATCTAATTTTATTTGATCCCATTTCTGGGGAACAAAGTGGAGGGGGGAGTAATAAAGTTACACAGCTCCCCCTCAGTCAGAAGCCCATGCCCAAGCTATGATCAGGATTCCAGCCCAAGAACCCCTTCCTTTCAAATGAGCAGCTCTTTGGGTATTGGCTGGAGGTGATCATAGAACCGGCAGCAATTGCGTTAGATAAGGGCAGGGCTGGAACTAGGTTTGGGAGGGTAAGGAGAAAAGCCTTGCCTTACGTGAAAGGGTTTCTTAAATCCCACCAACACAAATCAAAGCTTTGCCTTTTCATTTTCAAATGTACCAGAGAAAGTCCCAACCTTTTCCTGAGCTCAGCGATATGGCAAAACTCTCACTATTCTTCACTATTTGTCCTTTTTAAAAGTACATGGGGGGTGAGCCTGTGTTAGAACCTCCCAGCCTTCTCCCCAGTGCAGACCCATAGATTAAGTGCAGGGAGGCCATGTTTAAGCAAGCTTGAAAGTTCTGCAAAATCAGCCCAGCCACCAACACTACTCTACCCCACACCGCTGTGATGCCTTTTCTGTGGCAAGCTGGCTGCAACTGGCAATAAAAAAGCTCCCTTTCCTCTCCCACAATCTGTGTCTGCTCTCTTGGGGGGGCTTCTTCCCTCTACCACCCCCACCCTTTGTGCCCTCTCCGCTCGGGCCCTAGGTAGGCCTGACTGAACAGACACAGTAGGCCTTTCAAGATGGCCTCTAGGGAGTCCCCCGTCCGCCCCCGCCAATGAAAGGGGCTACTGTAAATAAAAGAGGCCTTCCTGACCCACCTCATTGTCTCCTGCCCTGACCCTTTGCTTCCAGCCTACTGTAACAGAGCCTGATTCCAGACAAAGGAGCCCTTCAGAGACACCTCGAGGGGAAGACGCCCACATGGCAGGAGGGGAGGGCAAGGCTCTGTGACTATGGTGCCACGCATGCTGAGTCTTTGGTGTGGGAGAGAAGCACCAAACTGGCTTCCCCTGAGTGACCCAAAGTAGCATCACCCTAGTCCTGGGGTGAGCAACTGGGGAGCCATTTCTCTCCCCCATGTCCGATCAGCAGGCTGTCCTGCTGCATTTTGGTGTGCTGGAAGTGATGTAACACAACATTGCTTATCTAACATAATGCAACATAATGTCACTTCCAGATTCCATTTTGGCTGATTTTTGGGAGGAAGGGGGATGGGGCTAAACCATCTCATTTGCGGCCATTTTTGGAGTGTTTGAGGCTGCGGATTGGGTGAAAATTTACCCCCAAATCACACCAAAAAGTTAAAATTTGGGGAAGGGTTCTAGGGCTTCTGGGGGCCACCAGTTGGGTTTCAAGGGCTGCATGGAGCCCACAGGACACATATTGCTACCCCTGCCCTAGCCTGACTTTGGCACAGTCCCTCAGTCTCCAAGCCCTGTCCCTCAGGGAGACCAGGAAAACAACGTTTAGGGGTTGGCTCAGGATTTACATGTGTAGCCCCTGGCTCTCACGGTGAGCCTCCTCTGGGTTTCAGTCCAGACTTTAAGGGAGTTAGCCAAATTGTTACTGAAATGTGGCCACAAATAAGGTTCAGCACTTGGGATAGCTCCTTGGAATTTAGGCTAAAACCTGCAGCAGATTCACCAAGTCCCTGAAATGGGACCTACCAGCTCCACAGTCCATAATTCCACTTGTGATGCACCCCATGGCAAATGTTCCATCTGCCTCTGGTGAGTGGCCCGAGCTCTAGATTTCTCTCCAGGTTGGCAAAACGGGATGCGGGATGGCGAGAGACCATTCCCATAACTGCGTTGCAGTTTGTAGAGAATTGGGCTGTCTCAGCAACCGCAGGAATCAACACACACGCACACATGCACACAAGCACCCACATATACAGTATATCCAGTTAGTTCGATGCACTTCTGAGATATGGTACAGCACCTTGGATAGATCCTCTGAAATTCAGTCTAAAGCCAGAATGGATTATGGCTCCACCATCCCACTGGCAAGCCGTGGAAGATATTGGTGTCTACTAGCAGTCATGCAGGTCCACCAGTATCAGTTCTAACAGTGGGTGAGAGTTATTTTGAATGAAACTTTTCTCCCCTTTGCTTTTCATCTCCTAGCCACCCTAAGAGAGCTACTTCAAGGGAAACTTGATTTTGTCACATCAGCTGACAGACAGACACACACACCCCGCACAATTTGAGGGATACCTTCAGTTTGATTCTTTGCACTATGGTATGTGCGCTGTGCTCCTCCCCATTTGTGCCATGACACGTGCCCCCCACAAGCCAGCTGCGCGATTCCTGTGACCCAAGCGGCACGTACCAGCCCATTTCTAAATTATCTCCAGGGGAGGCTGCTGCGGTTTTTACCCCTCTAAATAATGCATTTGCAGGCCCTAATTAATGCGAGGGAAAGGATGATATACATTTCTCTGTTGCTTTAAGTTACATCTGGTTAGACACTTTGAGAGAAGAGCCGCCTCTAGCTAAAGGGCCAGATAAGCTAAAAATCAATACACCGAACGGGCACAGAATCCTTTAAATCAGAAAGGCCTGTTCTCTAGCCTCTCCCTTGAGCGAGAGGGAATGGCGTGGCGGGACTTGCCAATTCATCAGCTCCATTTATGATGGAAATCCTGTGAATGCTTGGGCAAGCAAGGAGGTACCTCAGCTAGTCTGTCTCTTTGAGAGAAAAGGGGAAGAGAGAGAGAATATACTCTTGGGTCCTCAGAAAGTTTTACTCACCTCTGAGATAGCAAGAATGGCCATAATGAGAAACAGGATTTGGGGTGACGCAGAAAGCGGGGTTGCTTACTGTTATTCTGAGGCTCCTTCTTCATAATACAGGCTGCCTCCCGTTTATGTGGCAAATATGTTCCCGGACTTACCGCTGATACACAAATCTGGGTTTAATAGTGAACCACCACAGCACTCTAGAAATAAACTGTGTACACCGACAGTGCTCTAGAAATAAACTTTAATAATAATAATAATAATAACAACAACAACCATAGAATCACACTGGAGGACCTAGAAATGCCAAGAGAGAATGCCTCTCTAGGCAGTTAGTGTGACTCGATGGTCAACTTCCACTGGAAGTTGACCATAGTGTCACACTAGAGGACCTCCCAATGCCTAGAGAGACCACCTCCAGAGTGACTCTATGGTCTCCAGGTGCCTAGAGAGACCTCCCCCCCAACTGTGGGTAAGAGAAACTGTGGGTGCTGATCCCATGTAAACTGGGGGGGGGGAGATAGTTTATATCCAGCCTTTCTCCCAAGATGGGATCCAAGGTGGCTCACCGCATAGTTTCGATATGAAATGTAGCTAAAAATCACTTTAAGATACCATTTTTTTAAAAAAAAAAAACCCTATTAAAAACACTTATTGACACAAAAAGCACAGCATCCCCTATTTAACAACAGCAACACCTGTCTAACCACAAAAGTCTTTGGCTGGGAGTGGAAAGAGAGCAGAGAGGGGACCAGGCTGTCCTCCTGGGGGAGGGAGTTTCTCAGCCTGGGAGCAGCCACCAAGAAGGCCCTTGCAGATGCCCTCACTAGGCAGGCCTGTGACAGTGCTGGCAGAGAGAGAAAACCCACCCCTGAGGATCTCAAAACTCAGGCAGGCTCATATGGGGAGATACAGACAGAGAAAAGACACTGGGATTGCACAGCAGAAAGATGCCTCTGTGGAATTGTGCTTTAATTATGCTATTCAGTGCTTGTGTTCAACGGCAAGGTTGCTCGACTGAAGGCATACCCAAATGTACATCCACACCTGTACAAATAATGGCACTCCATTCACAACTCTGCTTCTATAATCTTGCATGTTCTGCAGTGGCCCCCAAATGCCCAACCATTTCCATGGGGGATTTTGCTCATGCCGAAGACACCCACAGTGTTCCACTGTTGGGATTCAGCCTTATTCGTAGTGTCCTGGATACACACATGCCTTTTTGGTAGGCCAAGGGCCTGACATCATACCACCTAGGTGACATCTTTCCATCACAAGTTCTCAGCAACCCCCCTAACTCAATGGTGGGATCTGTAGCTCCATCCAGTGACTCTGAATGGAGGGCCGTTTGTTCTGCTCACCATATTGGCCACATTTCACAGACAAAGTGTTCTTTCCACACACAGCTCTTATGCACCAGAAAGACAACAAACTGAACTGGTGATTGTATCTTGATGTTAATTGTATAAATAATGTTTTCTCTTTCATGGTGTGTTGAGGTTTAGACTGACTGTTGGGGAGTTCTGATTGCCGGTTGCTGGATGCCTGTAGGGTTTTGTGGTTGTAACACACTTTTTTCTTCAGCAGGATGCACAAACTGCTGTTGTGGAGGAGAGATAAGGCACAGAGGTGTGTGGAGTAGTCGCTCTGACTTCTTGCTAACCGGTGGGTTTTCAATCAAAGTGGGTCAGCCCAAGGCCAGAGAGCCTCCCCTCTGCCAAGTTCTCAGAGCGCTCCTTTGCCAGAGTCTCCTTAGGCCTTGCTTCTCTGCTCTTGTGGTTCAGCACTGAAAGCCAAGTGACGATACTTATCAACCATAAGGAGGGGAATCTAATGCATAGCTTTTTCTAAAAATGGCACATGGCTAAATGTGTAGGGAGGTGACAGGGGAAAACTAAATGCAACACAGAGAGGAACATGCTAAACTTGTCTGCCATGTTAGTTGTTAATGATAAGGAGTCTCTCGGTAAAAGCAGGGGGCAAACCCAAAATTCAGCACCAGCAAGGCTCAGTACACAGATTCAAATTCTCAGTTAAGTGCTCAGATGTCCTGGTGCTGGGTGGAGGTAGCACTTAGTTTCCAATTCTCCAAGATTCCATTTTTTTTAAAGGTCTCTAGTTCTTTCCATCTAATATGAAGACATTTGCAAATATTGAAAATTTCTGATCCAAAATAGAACCAAAACAAAATTCTGATCTATCCCTCCCTCCTTTGAGAGAGCTCCCATTCAAACCCATGGAGAGAAATCCAACTCCACCTTGCTAGATGGTGTTGCTTGAGAATGACCACATTCCTGTTGGTATCTTACAGATGCATAAATTCCCCTAGGGAAGCGATGGGACATTTTTGTCCCATGAGGGATGTCTGCATTAAGTTTAAGATTGTAGAAGTACAGCATGTGGATGAGCATGCTGAATTGTGAGGCACATGTGCATGAGCTATACACTCAGTTTCACATTGGGCTGTGCATTCAGTTGCACAATGTTGCCACTCCACACAAGTGTTGCTTTGCACAATTAAGGTGTAACTTCACTAGGGATGGAAAACACATTTGAAAATACTTGGGAAAAACATGGTTTTTGTGTGTTGACAAACCCTGATGAGAAGAATTCTGGATTGATGAGAATCTTTGCACAGTTTGAGATGTATTCTGCACAAAATTCACGTTCGGTTGTTTTGCCCAGAAAACATCTCCCATGCAGAAAAACAGCATTTTCTGCACAAAAATAATATTTCTATGAAGAAAAATTATTTCCTCAGCAGATAATGCTGTTTCCTGCACAGACAATTCTATAAGTGGGGATTTATTTTGTGAAAAATTCACATGTGTTTGATTTGCATAGAAAACAACATTTTCTGATGAGGAAATAATATTTCTGTGTAGAAATATTATATTCTGTGAGGAAAATGCTGTTTCCTGTGCACATATATGTGTGTGTGTGTGTGTGTGTGTGCTATTTTATGTACAAAACCACAACATGCAAATTTTGCACAGGATAAGTGTCAAATTCTGAACAGGCTTCAAAAACGATGTGGTTTCCTAAGACTTTCTTGGCCCAGAAAGAAAATTTACTCATTGTTTCCTCTAAGAAGAAATTTAGTAAAGAATTACATCCCTTAACTTCAAATGCAGATATTTATGCTATACAATCACACTGCTGGATCTCAGCCATGGATGCATTTAAAAAAAAAAATCCAGGTTCCTTAGCCTGATACAACCAGTCAACTCTCTATTTTTACCATACATGCACACTTCCAAGAAAAAGTGGTGGGTTGATATATTTTTAAACTGTAAAATGCACACCAGTTAAAATCAGCTCCCTTCTTTCAGTACCTTCTATTTCACAAGTTTCAACTTTCACATTCCCAAATTAGCAGAACCTGTCCTTAAAAAAAAGAAAAAAGGGGGTTATATTTAGGATTTTTCATTCTTTTAAGGGAAACATACACACACACACACAACAAACAACTTTGCTTTCATTTCTGTCATCGATGGTTACAAGAAAGATGATTCAGACACATCCTCTTTGTCCCTCTTTTCTTTGATGATTTACTATAAACATGCTCATAAAGGGAAGGCTGGAAAAAATACATGGACTGCTGATACCAATGAGGGGCAAAAAGAGGATGCATTGCCATTTATTTTTGCAAATGTATTAATTTGTAGTTTAACTTGGGCAAAAGTATTACAATGCTTTTGTCGGCTGACTGGCTACATGCGGGTAGTTACAGAGTGGGGCAAAATGAACACATTGCCCTACAAAACAAGAATTCTGCCCCCCACAATTCCTTGATTACCCAAATTTCTATCATTACAGGAGGCTTGTCTACATGGGCTAAATACTCTGGCTTTCCCCCATCTCGGAGCCCTGCAGTCCATATGATAAAGAGCATTTGCCCTGTTCTGTCCCTGGGCAGTCCTCACCAGCCCCCAGGGCAGATACAGGGTTGAGATGGGGGCAAGTTGGGGTAAGTCCTGATAAACTGCTAAGCAGCAACCACTGGGGTTTAGTTCCAGGACCTCCCCTTGGATACCAAAATGCATAGATGCTCAAGTCCCATTATAGACAATGGCAGAGTAAAATGGTGTCCCTTATATATAATGGGAAAATCAAGGTTTGCTTCTTGGATTTCTTTTTAAATATTTTCTTTTTTGTTTTATTATTATTATCTTTATTAAAACTTTCCACAATATATAAAACAAACAGATACATAACATATAACATAGACCATAACAAATGCAAACAGAAGAAAAACACCTAATCGACTTCCATCATTTCATCTTCCTGTCGGATATTTATAATTTCAATTAAATTTCCTCCCCATCTCATCATACTAAATTTTCTCTTAATTCATTTGTTTCCCACTAACCTCCATTATTAATTCTTCCTTCAATTATTATTCTCTTACAACACCCAATTGCTTCCCCAATATTCTTCCCGCAATTTACGCATTTTTTCCCAATCTTGTAAATCCTTTAATGTTTTTTTCCTCATCTATTATAATAGATAGTTTGTCCATCTTGTACATTTCAAAGAGTTTCTCTATCCATTCCTCTATATTAGGAACTTCCTTCCCTTTCCATTTTTTTGCAATTACCAGTCTGGCAGCCGTAATTGCATATAGTAATACTTTTTTATATATATATTTTCCTTATTTCTCCATCCACATTGTGCAACATATTTAACAGATCTATCTCTGGTTGTAGTGGATATTCAATCTCTAGTGTGCTATTTATTAATTTGTGAACCTTCCCCCCATTTTTAAATTTTTTTTTTTATATTTCCACCAAACGTGGTAATACGTACCTTTCGAGTTATCACCTTTCCAACAGTTATTAGATAAATTCTTATATATTTTATTCAGTTTTTCAGGTGTCATGTACCACAGATTCATTCTCTTATAATAATTTTCTTTTCTTTTTAAATATTTTCAAGCTGAGGATGGTAGAATCCGTGGATGCCAAATGCATGGATATAGAGGACCAACTGTAGCATAATACCCATTTAAATCCATTACTGCTGGCAAAAACTGGATGTGTTGCTCTAGCTACTGGTCGCTCTTACTCTTCCAGGTCCGGGCAGCAGACTTGCAGCATGTGACCAAGGCTGGTCACATGGAGGGGGCCTTGTCACACGGTACGGTCCAGGTTCCTGGCCCCGGCAGAGCACGGAAAATGGCAGCAGTTGTTGCAATGCTGGGCCGGCATTCCTATGTGGGGAGCTAGCATATCCTGGCTTTGTATAGATGAGCCCAGAGAGGGAGACATTGAAAATCATTCCCATGTAAAACTCCTCTATTTGCTGTGTTTTCATTCCCTCCATCCCTTTGCCTCTCTCTTTGCTTTGGATGCCTACATGGTATTTCTAAAGGCTCAACTGAAAGTTTAAATTAACTGCAATACTGGAAATTTGCAAAATTGAGGGGAAATTTCATTGGGGAGGGCAGAATACCTATTTGGGGAGATCAATGTTCGTATCTCCCCCCACCAACCATATAACTACATGTCTGCTGGGTACTAGGAATATATAAAGAATACCTGCAATTTTTCTCATCCACCATAAGAAAAGGTGTTATGATATATCAAGACACTCCGTCAAGAAAATAGTGAACGGCTACTAGATTCTTTGCACATCGGATTTTTTAAAAAATGTTTAACATGAAAAGCAGCTTGAGGGTAGCAGAAAACAGGATGTTTTGTCCAAAATACATTTTCCTGTGCAAACAACAAAACCTTTTTGTTTTGTGCAAAAAAAACCCTTTTTTTTGCATACAGTTACATATATTTGCACAAATAATTTTCTTAAAGGCAAGTCCCTATTACAGAACACAGAACAGAATCATCAATGAAAACTGGGAAGAAAAAAAAAAGCTCATAATCACAAAATTACATATATTGTGAGAAATAATTTTCTAAAGAAAAATCCCGGTTATGCACAAAATAATCACAGAAAACTAGCAAAAAAAAAAAAATATGAAAAGGCATGATTCACTAGAAAAGACAAGAATGCTAAGAAAGCATTAAAGAAAAGAGGAAGACCGCATTCCAGATGAAGAGACTCCATCAAGGAAGCCATGCACACAAGTCTGCAAGGGCTGTTGAGGACAAAGTGACTTGGGATGTCTTAGTCTTAGGATCACCATAAGTCAACTTGAAGGCAGTTAACACACACACACACACACAAAGTTACAACCCTATCCTCAAAGCGGCATCTGATGAGTTCAGAAAACGCTTGCACAAAATGAAAATCCAAAAGTCAACCCATATAAATGAGCTAGTCATTGAAAAGATAGAGCTGTCTAGCAAACTCCAATAAAATTGGAAAGACAGGCATTAAGAGCTTGCCATCATCCTTTTGGCAAGCTCACTGCCTGGGTTAGTCCAGCCTTCACAACCTGGTGCCCCCTAGATATGTTGGACTACAAGTCCCATCATCACTCATCTGCATGGGAGGTGCAGTCTAGCACATCCAGATGGTGCTGACTTGGGGAAACAAGGCTAGATACCCCCCAAAAAAGGTTTGGCACCTTTGGATAATTCATTTTAAGCTCCGAGTAAACTCTGGAATGGATTCATCACTCTACTGACAAAGAAAGTCCATTGACTGATGGATACTTTCAGCTACCAAAAAATACCAAGGTAGTCTCACTGCTTTCTTCCAATGTCCAGAGTTTAGAAATACAGTTAAACACACACACACACACGCACACACACACACACACAAACACACACACATACAATCATACAAGGAAAACTGCACACAAGGAAAACTGCAAACAAAAGATCGGACTTTGTATCACTTCTTGTTTGCCTCCCGGTACAATAAACCCCTGAAGGAGATACCAAAGTTCTTTAAATAGCTGGCTAAATTCTGCAAACACAGGATAGCAAAGCCACGCTATGCAACACGCAATTGAAACAGCTTCCACCGCTTGAGTCTTCCCAAGACAGATCACAGAAACCGGCTGCGGGGTGGAAGCAGAGAGATTGCCCCAAGTCACTAAATTCAAATTCCTCATACAGTTGCACACACACCAGCAAAGCTCTAAGTGTCCAACCCTGTAGATTAACCCTGTAGATTAACCCTGTAGATTAGATGAATCTCCCCAAAAGTACCATCCTCCAAAATCTTCTAACCCCTTTAATGTAGAAGATTGCAATTCCAATACATTCGGGTCCCCATATCCATGGAACCAGCATCCATGGTTTCAGTTATCCATGGGAGACAAAATAGGGGACACATACCATAGAGTCGTGCTGGAAAATGCCTAGAGAGGCATCCTCTCTAGGCATCTTCTAGGTCCTCCAATACAGCTGTAGGGTATGTTTTTATGGGAAGTACTTAATTTTAATAGGGTTCATTGATATCTCCAGTTTCCACGGTAAGTCTGGGAACCAAACCCCACAGACACAGGGGTCCAACCATATAAATAAAAATTAAAATAAATGAATAAATATACTTATACTTAGTTATTTATTACCCACCTCTCTCGTCAGAATCGAGGTGGGTACAACAACACAGTAATACAAATAAAATGTAACACAGTGTAATACAGTTAATTACAGTATAATACAATTCAAAGCAAATACAGAACAAATACAGTAACAGATACAGAGCATCAAACAAATACATAAATCAACTGCATGAGCCATTAAGACAAGGCTCTCTAGAGATATTTAACATACCTTGAGAACATCAGCTTGGGTTCTGACAACATGTAACTATACTTCAGTGTTCCACTTCACCTATTTTATATATTGTACAATATATAAAATATGATAGCTATTAACTGTTACAACTATTATCATGTGTGTTTGTGTGTGCATGCATATGTGTGTGAGTGTGAGTGTAGGGCCTAAATACCCCCAAAGGAACCAAATCCCGTCTAATCTTGAAAACTAAGCAGGGTC
The DNA here is from genome assembly GCA_030847615.1 of Gambelia wislizenii. NCBI lineage: Eukaryota > Metazoa > Chordata > Lepidosauria > Squamata > Crotaphytidae > Gambelia > Gambelia wislizenii. Next base: position 42,686,476 of record JAUMIR010000007.1, read on the forward strand.
ACCCCTGGTTAGTTATTGGATAGGAGACCACCAATGAATACTAGGTGCTGTAGACTATATTTCAGAGGAAGGGACTGACAAAACTACCTCTGAAGATTCCTTGCTTGAGAAAACCCTATAAAATTCATGTAGTTGTCATAAGTCCACAGGTGACTTGAAGGCGCACACGCACACACATGTATACATACGTGAGTCAGTGCAGCATAGTGGTTTAAGTGTTGGAGTAGACAACGCAGAAAGACTCACAACCCAGAAACATCACCCAAGGAGACCTTCTGCTGTGCTTTCTGCAACTGGACATGTTTAGCTTGGATTGGCCTTTTCAGTCATCAGCGCGCTTGCAGGAAGCACGGGATGCGTCCTTCCCGAATCTTCATTTGCAAAGAAAAGCCAGAGAGAGAGGACTCTAGGAGATCAGGGTTCAAATCCTCAGTCATCCATGGAAACCTACTGGGTGACCCTGGGCAAATCATACTCTGTCATTCTTAGAGGACGGCAATGACCAACTCCCTCTGAACAATTTTTTCCAAGAAAACACCACAATAGGTTCACCTTAGGGTCACCATACCTCGGAAACAACTTGTATACAACTGTCTTATCTATCTCTCTAAATAAGAATGATTAAAAAGGAAACTGACAAAAACCACAAGTCTGTAATCCTGACCAGGAAGCCACTGCAACAAGTGGCCAGGAATGTTAACTCAGAACATCACAGGCTCTCCAAGCTGTCCCTGTTTGGTGCTGAGGTGCCACCTCCTTTGGGCATTTCGGACAAAGGGGAGAATTTCTGGATCTATAGACTTAAGACCCTAACACTCCCTGGCCTCTGCCTAGACTCTAGAGGATCATACCATTATCCATAGGAGAATGTTGAAAACAGAGCGTTCGAAATGGCCACTTTAGATGCAGCACTGTTTAGCAGCTGAAGAAGGTGGAAGTGGAAACATTTTGCTCATTGTATATTTTTTTTAGTTCCGTTTGTTAGTCACAGAGAAAGACTGAGAGAGAGAGAAAGACGTGGGGAACTTCTTTCAAGGGCCGAATTCAATTTCAGGTAAGTTGCTCAGGGGCCTCATTCCACTGGTGGACTGGACCAAAGGAAACAAAGGCTAGGACTGAGAAATACCCGTGTATTTTATCATAAAGCTGTTCTTGCCTGTAACTAAGCCTTAATGCAGGGACTTCAACCTTTTAGAAAGGTGTTGGGTGCCTACAAGGTCTGGGAATACTATGGCAGAGATCTTCCATCCAGGAGGAGAGTAACTTGATACTCACCGAGTTACATCAGGATTGTTTGTGAGCAAAATGGGACTGTTAGGCCACCAAATGTGCAAATGAATGTGGAATGCATGATTGCAACACACAGCACATCTCTGCATGCACAATGCACCATGTAAATTGGCAAAAGCATCATGTGCGTATGGCCCTTCATGTGCCACACTGTTCCCACAACCCTGAATTGAAAATGGCTGTTCCTCATTAAACAAAAACGTTCAACTGCTTCTTCAGGGGGATTTAGGCATAGGCAAGTCATGCACAGGATGCTAGCCTTTATTAGACCAACACTTATTTATTACATACACACAATCACCAATCACATTTTTTATTTCTCCCTGCTTGTGCCCCATTTCCACTCATTCTGCCACTCCGCACATCTTTTTCTCTATCTGAAATCATCCCCCCACCCCTTGACAATTCACCTTCGTGTAGCAGAAAACCCTGGAGTTTTTAAAGAGATAATCAGCTTCTCATACATAGCTAAACAGACCACAAGGTTATCGGTTAAACTGAGATATACTCGGATAAAAATGGCAAACATCTTGTACTGACATAGTCTGAAAGGAGAGTGTTGCCTCTCTCTACCCCCACTCCCAACTTTCTGGCTGGCTATAATCCAAATATTCCATCTCTCATCTCCACCTTGGAAGCTACTTTTTTAAAAAGCACCTCATTTTGATTAAAAAAAAAAATTAAGGAATAGGTTATTTTTTATATTCTTAATCCACTGTAAGCAAACATCCCCCTTTCTGTTGTCTGCTGCTGCAACAGTCATGCAATATCCAAAAACAAAGGCCATGCTCTTTCACTTCGGATTATTTTTTGATTGATATGCAAATTTGCACAGATTTAATTAACTAAACCTGTTTGAACTCATGCAATTTTTCAGATCAGATGTCTTTCAAGGGGAAACACCCCCATTTCTGTTTCATTTTCATTTTCTTCCCATCAGTCATTCTAAGACTTTTGCTGGTTCAGACCTTAAAACCAATCTAGCTCTAGCATTCTGTTTTCAGTGGAGGTCAGCCTCAGGTTCCCAGGTTTAGGAAACCTTGAAAGAAAAGGCTCCAAAATTTTCTCTGAAAAAAAGAAAAGAAAAACACACCCACCTGAGAAAGGTAATCTCACCTTTAGTTTTGCCATAAGATCAGACTCAGCCTCTGCAGAGGAATTGGGCAAATAATTTGGCACCCGGAATGAGTAGTGTGGAAATCCATCATGGTGTAGTGCTTTGAGTGCCAGACTAGGACTCACGGAGACCAGGGTTCAAATCCCCACTTGGACATGCAAACCCACTGGGCGTCCCGGTCAAGTCACACTGTCTCAGCCTCAGAGGAAGGCAAAGGTAAAAATCCCTCTGAACAAATCTTGCCAAGAAAATCCTATGACAAATTTGCTTCAGGGCTGCAGTAAGTCAGAAACAACTTGAAAGTAGAAAACAACAACAAGTCAGCACATGTCACCCTTACGGAGCTGTTATGGGTCCCAATCCCAGAGTAGGGCCAACACTGGCACCGGCCTTCGGTCTCCCATTAAATAGTGTTCCAGTCCAATGAATGTTTTAATTCATGAAGTGGACACCCTGGGTGCCATGCCAGGAGAAAGGTGAGACATAAATTAACTAGATAGATAGACGGAGAGATATTGGGTGGCAAGGTCAGAATCAGGTCTTTTGGATCTCCCATAATGCCTCAGTGTAACATCAGTTTAGACCAGTGGCTCTCCATCTTGAATCTGCCATTGTTCTTGGACAACTACAGCTCCCAGAATTGCCGAACCCAATAAATGTCAGCTGGGGTTTTTTTGGAGGAGGGAAGTTTTAGTCCTGCAACATCTGGAGGACCCATGTTTTAGGAATTACTGGTCCAGGACAAGCTCTCCTAACCTCACACCTTCCAGATACATTTAGACTACATCTCTCATCTTCACCAGTAATTTAGCTAGGCTGACTGGCTGGCATGATGGCATTTATAGTCCAAAGCATCTGGAAGTATGAGGTTGGGGAAGTTAGCTTTAGGATATTGTTATGGGATATTAACCTGACCTGACACTACAGATAAGCCCATGGTACCAGGAGGGAGGTGGTTGTGCACATAGAGTGGGGCTCCCCAGAGATCACTTAGCCCTGGCCACACACAAAACAGAAGCCAGCTTTGCACAACTGTGACCATGTGTACACACATGCACGCGTGCACACACTGCAGCAAGAGAAGTAAGAATTCCAGCATTTAGCTGCTTCACGCCAGGGCAAGAGAGGCAGAGCGCAATTGCAGCAGCAACAATGATACAAGCCAGGTCTGGCCAGTATGAATGGAACAAGCTAATTTACACAGGAAGTGGGCACTTACCAGACCCTTCATCCCAACACACAAAAACCTTGGCCATGTCTGGAAGCAATTACAGACAGTTAACATGATCGGCGTGCCACTAAAATTAACTGCTAACAGATTATATATATATATATATATATATATATATATAAAATTCTCAGCAGCAGGAGATGCTGAAACAGCCCCCGTGTTTGACTGATGGGAAACATTAAGTAATTACTCATTTTTAGAAGTCATTCCTTGATAACATCAGGGTGGGTGCAACACTTGCTAATTATGAATGAAAAGGAGAATGTCACTCATCTTACTTGCTGCCCGGGAAGCCAAAGGAAATTGCTCATGCCCCTTGAGAAGAAAATTCATCTCTTCCATGTGAGCAAAGAGGGACAGTTACTCAACCTTCTTAGAAGGTTGGAAGTACACAGACATTTACAAGGTTTCCTGTAGCATCTCTGGGTATTGGGGAGCGGGAAGGAACTCTTGAGTGAACATTTCCACATTCTTTGCTCATTGTCACCTTGCAATGGGGTGAGTGGAAAGATTCACTCCAAAATGGATATTTTGCAGATTCAGAGAGAGAGAAAGAGATAGGGAGGGAGATCAGCATTTTGCAAGGTTAAGTCAGGACGAGAACCAATACTGAAAGAAAGAAAAAAAGCGGGGTAAGAACCAATAGTGAAACTTAATGAATGATAAGATTTCAAAGGCTCGCCTTATTTCATTCCATTCAGATATTTCTCAGTTCGGTTTCTCAGAATGCAACCAACCACACTGCAAAATCACTACTGTGTTGGCCTGTCACATCAAGAGAAAAATAAATGAAAATGCACACAATAGCCAAGATTCTATATTAGGCTTACCTATCATAGATCTCTGTGTGCAGAGTTATACATGGATTGTGCTACTCAAGCCTGGCCTTGAGCAGCAACATTACACAAATGAATGCACACCCAAATGCACAACCCAAGTATGCATCACATGTGGAGCTGCAGCTGTGCTGCAAGCACATCACATGTGTATCTGTATGCACAACGACACAACACCCACAACTCTGCTTCTGTAACCTTGAACTAAATATTGTTATTCTCATCTAAAGTAGACCAATTGCTGAATTGAGTAAGTTTTAGTGGGTTAGTGGGCTAAAGCTGAAATCTTATTCATTAGAAACAATGACAAGAGACCTGTAGAATCAATGGTTGAATGGTGAGTCCATGCAAAGGTAAATCCCATTGATTAAACAGGTTTGCTCTAGTTGGTAGAGTAGCTGGAGCCAGTGTGGTATAGTGGTTTGAGTGTTGGGCTAGCACGCTGGGGGGCTTGTCTAGATGGGATATTTACCCCATCTTGCCCCTGTCTTAAAGCCCCGCAATCCATACAACACAGAACCTTTGCCCCATTCTGCCCCCAAGCTGTCCTCACCACCCCTGGGCAGATATGGGGCTCAGATGGGGGCAGGGGGAGACAGGGTAGGGTCCTTTACCACATTTTAAAATAATACCTGGTTTAATCCATTCCAACTGGGAAGGAATGGCTCAGACCCCATGTGTCCACAGGAGCCCTTCCTGGCAGGCAAGCCCATAGCTGCATCTGCCAATTGCCTTGATCTTCTGGATCCAGGGTGGTCACACGTAGGGGGCCTTGGTCACATGTTGTGGGCTGGCTTCCTCGCTTCCAGGAGAGCCAGGGAGATGGCGGTGACAGCAGCTGAAGCAATGGGCCAGCATGCCTATCTGGATTGTGGCCTGTTTCATAGAGGTAACGGGGGAGCAATGGGCCTGGTCCACAGCCATGAATCAAGGGGATTCACCTATGAGTTGACTCACTAGTCAACCAATGATTCAGTGGGTCTACTCTAGGTGGGAATCATCAATATGATGGCTATTACATTTCAAGGTGGCTATCACACATGCACACACACACACACACACACACACACAAGTAAAGGAAGACTTGAGAGCTAAATTAACAGACTTGTGTAGTACCTTTAAGTCTACCGTTCCCAGACTCCAAAACGCTTCTATTTAGACTGGCTTTTGGTGATTAACTGGTTGCTGCACAATGGGCTTGTAATGGTGTGTGCATGTTAAATGCCTGTTCTCACAGTTGTGTTTTCACTACTTTTAAATTGTTTTAAAGGAGTGTTACTTTCAATGGAATAGTTTAATTCTTTTTAACTTTCTCTATTATGATTTTTAAAAAACACTTTTACTAAAATCCTTACATTTTCAGCTATTCTTTGTTTTAATATCTGCTTTGAGACACCTTGGTCCCAAGTTGAGAGAAAGGTGAAATACTTAGTTAAGCTAGCTGTTTAATTAATTACCTAATTCATTACTTAAGGCTTGTGTGCTGAAAAAGTGGACTGCCTCCTCTTTGCGTCTATGAAATCTCCTGCTGCAATAAATCTGTTCCCTTTAAAGATGCCACCCGGCCCTTTTATTTCCCTGCCATAGACCAGGAGGTTGACCTCTCTGGAAAGGAGCTAAATTCTCACACAATTCCCACCCCTATTTTTGTATTATTTTGTATTATTATTTTTATTAATCTTTTATTGATTTTTTCTTTTCCAAATAGGTATAATTGTAATGTGTAAATATAATGTTCATTGGAAAAGAAAAAAAGAGTGATTATAGTATGTTTAGATTAAGAGGAAACATGTTAGGATAGATAGTTTTATGTTTGTATTAGTAAAAAAAGAGAAAAGCAATTATTATTATTTTTGTGTTATTGTTATGGCCTTTTGCGGTCGGGTGTATTTTTCAGTAGAATGGTCTTATTCCAATAAAACATTCCTAAAATTCCTGCTTTCCCCTTCCCCAAAGGAGGAGACCTCTCCCCCCACCCACACACCCACCTACCCCAAAGTGGACCCAAACCCCCCCCCCAGTCCTCCAAAGCTCTCCATTCCAGGCATGGTAACAGTTAAAAGCCCCCCTCCACCTCTGTCCCTCCCTTTCTCCCCACAGGATAAATCAAAAACTCCAAGGCAGCTCCTCTCCACAATGGGCTCCCTCTTTTTCCCAGTGACAAGAACCAGAGAGGGCTGAACTGGCCGCCACACTTCCTGAGGAGGGGTCCCGTCAGTGCTCACAGGTTACACGATTGGGGTCAGAGCCACGGACCTTAACGGCAGCATTCATTTCCTGAATTTGTGGCCTGGGGAGGGAAGGGGGGCGGTTGGATGGCTGAGTCCTCCTGGCCATAAAGCTAATAAGACCTTCCCCACATGGCAAGGGCTGGCTGACAGGGCTACTTGTCAGGCAGCCCATAACACGGGGAGGCTGGTTTCCATTAGCGGGTTAGGATGCCAGGTGCCACTAATAAGGCCCATCCCAGAGAAACAAGAGAGCCCAGAGCCAGGCTGCAGACTCTGGAAGCAATCATTGTCCAGAGGGATTTCTCTCCTTTCTTTTCCCAGAGAGAGTTCAGAGAACAGGAGAGGCATCGAGAAGTTTGAAGCTGTGAGAGTACATAAAGCCCTGAGTGGTGAGAGCCCACAATGGGGTTGTGCATTGCAAATCTCTGTGTGCAGAGTCCTTATTGTTGTTATTAATATTATTATCCCACCTTTCTCCCTATGGTGGGACTCAAGGTGGGTCACAACATTTAAGAACAACACTAGCTAAAAACACAGTACAATAAATAAGAATTAAAAGAGATTAAACCATTAAACCAGTATTATGCATTAACTGTACTACACAATCTTTGCATTGAAAGGAAGCCTTGCACAACTGCCACCAAGACACCAAATGGGCAACCCAAGCATGCAGGCACATCCATGTGCCATGGGCAGCCATGCACAAAGGGACGGCATGAGCAAGATTGCTTCTACAGCCTTGTACTGAATGCAGAAGAGGAGCTGGACCTAGCATTATAAAGCTATGAGGAACCTGAGAGAGTGTGAAGCACTGGATTTTAACACAATGGCCAATTGGGACATTTTTGCACAATACTGTGATATTTCACTATATTTCGCACAGCATTAAGGCCATGATATTGAGAACACAGCTGCTCTGGTCAGGGCACGTTTCTAGGATGGAGGCCCATTGCCTCCCAAAAATAGTACTTGAAGTCGCCATGAGTCAGCATAAGAGGGGTGCTCCAAAAAAGTGATACAAAGACTCCCTGAAACAACATCTCAGGCTCGGCCAAATTGATCACCAACAATGGTCCGCCCTGGCCTCACATCGGGAGGCATGGAGACGCACTATCCACAATGCTGCAGCCTTATTTGAGAACTCACACCAAACAAGTCTTGAAGAGAAACGACAACGCAGAAAGAATCACAACCCAGAAACATCACCCAAGGAGACCTTCTGCTGTGCTTTTTGCAACCGGACTTGTTTATCTCGGATTGGCCTTTTTAGTCATCAGTGCGCTTGCAGAAAGCGCGGGATGAGTCCTTCCTGAATCTTCGTTTGCAAAGAACAGCCAGACAGAGAAAGTGTGTTATAGTGCTATTATTCCACTTTAACTGCTCTGTCTGCCTCCTGTGGAATCCTGGAATCTGCAGTTTAGGAAGAAGCATTTAAATTCTCAGCCAGAGAGCTCTTAGGCCTCACTAAACTGCAAATCCCAGGATTTCACAGGAGACAGCCATAGTAATTAAAGTGGAATAATAGCGCTATAACAGTGTAGTGTGAGAATATCCCTTAGACGCTACATCAGGGTTGCAAAGTGGAAACTTCCACACACAGAGTTACGCACTGATTACATTACAAAACCCTTGTGTTGAACAGCAGCTTTGCACAACTGCAACCAAATGGGCAACCAAGTGTACATCCAAATACCTTTGCCCATCCATATGCAATGTGCAACCCAGCACCAAAGGACTATACACACAATGCCGCTTCTGCAACCTTGCTTTCAATGCATCGGACAAAGATGTCCATCCACTTCCATAGGAGAACTTGCACATAGATAACAAACTGAGAGGACCGTGACCAATACTTAAAAGAGAAAAAAAAAAGACAAGGAAAAATAAACTCTATATAACTTCCACCCCAAAGCACAAAGCACTGGGCAAAAGTAGATCAGTTTCAAACACCACACAAACAAGGTCCCTATTGCAGGCAACAAACCTGGGGCTATGGTGAAAGGAGGAAGCCACGTGTGTTGGGAATGCAGTGCTAAACTACACTGAACAATGAAGTTAAGTTGACCAAAGAATCAACCCAAGCCTTGGCCATGATTCAGCCATTTGTTCAGCTCTCTGGTACATTTTATGTCCACTGGGTATTTAAAGGGGGCACTTAATTTCACCTTGTTTAAATCAAGTGGACTTAAAAGGTGCTCAGCTCTGGCAGGATCATGCCCCTTCTTTCCTGGAATGTGTGTAATGCCCTCATTAACATGGTTGTGTTTAAGTGTTTGAACTGTAGGGTTTCTCTCTCCACCACCAGCCCATTTCCCTGCCTGCATTTGAAAGCTACAATCAATATCAACATTAGATTAAGTCTGAACTTCCCTGAACCTGGTAGGAAAGCTTTTATTATACATACAGTTGCAAACTCAATACAGGCTCAGTTAGTCAAAATCATCAGCTCGCTTTAAAAGAGCGAAAGATGGCTGGGTGGAACTTCAGCCCTGCCAACCTCCTTATTTTAAGAAGCAGAATAACCAAGATATTAAGCTGACATTCGTGTGAACAGCTCCAGAAAAACTTTCAGAAAGAGAACCAGAGAGTCTTGTGGCACCTGAAAGATTTACAACTTTATTATAGCATAATCTAAGTTCTTTTTCAGAAGGGCACAAACAAGCTAGAATGCCAACTAGAAAAGAAGCACAGGTACAGCAGTACTGTATTTGTTAGTTCTGAAAATCCATGATTAATATCGGATCAAAAGACTTTTTGCTTGGAAAGATTTGCATTACTTATCCTGCAACAAAGACATCACAGAAGCACACAATAGCCAAATGCAGAAACTGAATTCATGTTGCTGTTCTTCTTACTGTCATTTTATGAGGGCAATGCAAAATGCTATGCCTTCCAAAAATCTTACAGTTAATTTCTGCATATTTCTGGATATTTCTCAGCAATCCTTGGTTACAAAAATCGCTATCAACAGTCATTGGTAAATGATGGGGGAGAAGCTGAAAAGAGACTCATTCATCTGTGATCTCCTTGGACACTCTTCAGATTTACCAGTAAAATCTTGGGAAAGATTGCGTCCATCATACGTGCTGGGGACATTTGCCCGCATGACTTGCAAAAGGGCAGCCATGTAACTGGTCTGAAGCCCATGGAAATTCAGCATAGTACAAAATTGGTAGACTCCAAATTGAAAGGAGTCTAGGTTGTTTCAATCTAATTTAGAAATATCAGCATTTTCTGGGGGTTGTCTAAATGGTGAAAACAATCCTCGTAGAATACAAGGAGCATTGTCTTAATGGCAACCCACAGCAATTCCCCATGTTCAGGAGGAGGGGGGCAAACACTGCCATATACTATGCACTGGGAGACTTTGCGGTTTTCTGCAAAGTTTTTTAAATACCGTGTGGGGATTGCGCATTCCCCCTCATTGGGACAAGCGATTTGATATGAATCACTTTCCTACAGGAGGGGAAGTGCGAAGCTGATTGGTTGGATGAAGGGGAGGGGCTTGCTAAAAGGGCAAGCACCTGGTGCCACCATGTTGGATTGTTGCTTTAGTGAACGAGCGCTAAGGTGAGAAAACAGTGCGTTCTTTCCCCCCCCCTTTTTTTCAACAGGCAAAATATCACTGAAGGGCATAGTAGAAAATGTATTTTTAAAAAAATTCAGCCACAGCAAATTAAAAACACAAGTAAATCACTCACAGCCACCATCTTGACCAGAACACCATTAGGACAAATTGCAGCTGCTGTGATTTTCAAAAATATTTTCTATTGAAAAACAAAACTCAACACTTACAAAGGAATTCCACTCAGGGACAGGGGAATTTCCAGCAGATAATGGCCCATCAACCAACCACTAGACAAACAGACACTAACGAGCCTTGCATTTCTATCCCCAGAAACTAACCATTCAATTACACAAATTTACATATACTCCCCAACAGGGGTTCACAGCATATAAACTCCACACACACCCCTACCCAACCATTCTCTGAAGATGCCAGCCACAGATGCAGGCGAAACGTCAGAAGTAAACTCTTCCAGAACACGGTCTCACAGCTCAGAAAAAAACCAAGGAAAATCTATGGTTAGAAATTGTCTTAAGTTGCTGTAAATTCTTGTTTCACATCATTTTAACTTTTCTTAGTTGTCAAAACTTGTTTTATTGCCTCTACCAGAGTCCTAAGATCTTTGGACAGAGGAGTGAACTATTTCAATCAGTTGATAAAAATACCAGTCAACAGCCTGTATCCTATACCAATGACAGTAGGCCTATTGAGCCAATAGGCTTTACCCACGTGTCAACTCACTATTTACCAATTGATTCAATGGGATTACTCTAGTCGGGACTAACCAACATGATTCCAGCTGATATCAACAATTCCCAGGTTTTTAACATTAACCATAACAAGAGAGGTCACAGTGACTGTCAGAAATGATAGAGCTGTCGACACCCTCATGTGAAGTCTTCCAGGTTAGATGCCCTTATCGCTCATCAGGTTTAAATAAGTCCTGCAAATACAGAAGGGAAAACTCTGGGGTATGAATCAGTGAGAGCTGGATTACAGAAACACTGACTGTACACACAGAGCCAAGCTAACCCAGGTTGATTTTAGAGCATTCCCATGTGTCCTGGCTCAATGTTGTTGAACAAAATTTGGCATGCACCTACCTCCGACTGAAATTAGGAGCTGGGGTTTCTTACTCTGTTCCCTTCAACAGCTATGATTGCCTTCTGGTGGATCAGGCCCATCTGTTTTGGATGGGTACCGGATGGATTGTGTCCAGTTCTGGGAACCACAATTCAAGAAGGATGTTGACAAGCTGGAACGTGTCCAGAGGAGGGTGACCAAAATGGTGGGAGGTCTGGAAGCCATTGTGCCCTATGAGGAGCGGCTTAGGGAGCTGGGCATGTTTAGCCTGGAGAAGAGAAGTTTAAGAGGGGACATGATAGCCATGTTTAAATATTTGAAGGGATGTCATACTAAGGATGGAGCAATGGGGCAATGGACTCAAACTACAGCAAAAGAGACCCCACCTAAACATTAGGAGGAATTTCCTGACAGTAAGAGCTGTTTAGCAGTGGAATATGTTGCTGCCGCGGAGTGTGGTGGTATCTCCTCCTTTGGGGGTTTTTAAATAGAGGCTGGATGGCCATCTGTCAGCATGGTTTTGATTGGTGTATTCCTGCATGGCATGGGGTTGGACTAGATGTCACTTGTGGTTGCTTCCAACTCTATGATTCTATGAAAATCTGGCATGCACCTACCTCTGACTGAAATTAGGAACTAGAGTTTCTTACTCTGTTCCCTTCAACAGTTCTGACTGCCTTCTGGTGGATCAGGCCCACCTGCTTTAGAGGGGAGAAAATCCTTTGCACCATTTAAGATATGGCTGCAGCCCTATGAGTGATGTGTCTTTTTTCTCTCCAAGAAAACCACCCAGCTATGTTAAGAGCTTCATAAATAAATAATTCTGACAGCTACAGTTGTCGCTCTGATTACATCTAGAAGAGAAAAGAATGGGGAGCTTTTACCAAGGTGGGAGTGGGGGTTTAAGGTTGGAAAAATCCTCCACTTCACTCATAATGTTCAGTAGTTCATAGTGAGCCTGGGAGCTATTCGGTAACGTAAAAAAAATAAAGAAAATAAATCCTAGAGAGGTTGGCTGAAATGGTGAAGGGGGGGGGGGATCCCTATTGCTGGACAGTTCTGGCAAACCTCAGGCTGCTCAGCATTAAAAACTCCTAACCACAAACTTTGCCAACTCACCAAGACATGGCACTTGAGCAAATGTAAATAAAAGCTCTCTCTTCCCGTCTGGTAAAACACACACACACACACACACACACACACACACACAGAGTAAGATGTGACTTAGCAACAAAGTGAAAGAGTCAGAACCACCATTAACATTCCAAGAGAGGTTAAAAGTACCATCTCTTCAAAAACCACTTTTTTAAATTTTATAGCAGAACAGCGTTATTCATAATTTCCATGACACTTTTACACACGCAAGCCATTTTCCTAGTGCATTTGCATTTTTCTTTGCTGACAATAACCACCCAAAGAGAGAAGCCGGTTGTATTTCCATTTCACAGGTGAGGAGGGGATGGCTTAGGTATAGTAACTGGTCCAAGGTGCATCCAAACCTTGGCATGTCCTAAGCCGACATAGCCTTCATGCTCTCTCGCTCTGTGTCACTCATGCACACACATATATACACGCTTTATGGCTGCCATCCTGTTAGCAACATACACAAATGTCAGTTGCACTACTTATGCAGAATAATTTTTTGGGACTATGTGCCACAATCATATTCCATTGACAGCAGTATAAGTGGAGTTGTACACGAGGACCACTGAGCAGGAGTCTTAGCACATTAAAGTTCACAGTTGCATGCCTTTGTGCATTGCACACTGCAACTACACAAGGGGTTACCTTGGCCACGTGCATTGGCCATGGATCCACATGCATTGTTGGTATTCAGTATAGGAGTTGGGTAATGACACTCCACTAGCAGATATTCTGTGCTGCTCTGAAGCAATAAAGAATCTCGCAGCCTGTATGTGTTTATTGTTAAGGTCTGGAAACTATGTATTCTGTAACCACTCACAAGAGAGTGAGGATTCAAATCGGCAAAAAAGGACAAGGAAGAGGCGATAAGCACGGTTCTCAGCTCGATCACTTCCCACTGCAGCAGGGGAACTGAACTGTGGTCAAAGGAGGAGAAATCCCTAGGCACAGAAAGCTAGAAAATCAGGAAAAAGAAAAAAGACTACACTAGAAGCCATCTTCCTTACAACCTAGGTTTCTACAGGCAGGGGTTTTCTGTTGGTGCTGGGAATGAAGACCCCACCTTCAGCTTGATGTAGATCAAAGCCCAGATTCTGTTTTGCTATTTCATCTCCTCTTTTCTAGAGCCCTGGACAGCCCGACAACCATTAGAGAAAGGATGGACACACTCCAGAACCCAGAAAGTGGAACTTTGGAATTATTTGCCCCTCCACAGCTTTAAGGGACACACAATTTTGGCAACCAGGTGTGATTACACGTCACCTCTAGCAAACTCTGACTGTTTGTGGGCATTTTATTTAATTTGAAGTCGAAGGCTTTCATGGCCGGCATCCATAGATTTTCCTTGGGGTCTTTCCGGGCTGTGAGACCATGTTCTGGAATAGTTTCTTTCTGATGTTTCGCCTGCATCTGTGGCCACAGATGCAGGCGAAATGTCAGAAAGAAACTATTCCAGAACACGGTCTCACAGCCCAGAAAAAAAACAAGGAAATCTATTTTATTTAATTCTTTCAGGTTGGGAAGGATCCCCAAACAGCATGCAATAACTCCACAAAAGGGGTTTGGAATAGGGATACAAATATTCATTAATATTTTTCTTGTATGAAAGAACAAATACAGTAATTTCATCAATTTTCTGTTTGTTGTGAGAAACCCCTTGAAATCTCTGCAGTTTTTAGGACTACTCACAGTTCAGGATTTATGCTTCACTAAAAATACTCCAAACACAAAGTTTGGAGGGTGGGGGTTAAGTGTAGCAAATGTTGTTTTCTTTGCAGAAATGTTATTTTACATACAGAAAATCATGGAAGGGGAGTTGTGTCAAAAATCATGTTTTGTGCACAGGAAACTTGATTTTTGTGCAAAAGATCATGTGAAGAAGAAAACAACATTCCTGTGTAGAAAATACCATTTTTTGCATGCAGAATAAGTGTCCAACAGTGAATATTCTCATTGCACATGATTTGTCCTCATCAGGAAAATCCCTTTTCTTGTTGTTTGAATATTTGTGAATATTCCTCACATCCCTATTTCTATTTCAGGGGGAAGGGAGGTGTTTCCAACCAAATAACGACTTGGGAGGGTTGAAAATGGGGGTTGTGGTTATACTCTTGGGGGATCCCAAGGGCCACACTACACCCCACAAATGGCTGTATGCAGCTTATGGGTCACCCCTGTTCCCACAAATGGCTGCATGCAGCCTATTCCCACCCTGCATTACAGCACTGAACAGAAGAGTCTGTTTGCAGACCAATGACAAAAATGGATTGACTTCTACAAAAGATGTATCGGTATTATCAGTTTGGGGAGTGTAGGAACTGGTGGGGAAATCTCACCTAAATCCCCAAAGCATGAACCCTGCTGAACTGCAATCTTCATTCTGATGTTAGAATCCTGCCCATAGATAGTACTACCCTGCATGCTTAAATCTCGCCATACTCCACTGCGCACTCTTAACCCAACCCTTAAGAAACAGAAAGATAAACTGGTCACAGACAGGAAGGAGAAAATGAGCAGTAACCCGTTGTTGTTGTTGTTGTTGTTGCTGTTGTATGCCTTCAAAGGCTAACTTATCACAGGGTTTTCTGAGGACTGAGAGCATGTGAGTTGTCCAAGGTCACCCAGTGGGTTTTCATGGCCGAGCAGGGATTCGAACCCTGGTCTCCAGACTCACATTCAAACCCCTAAATCTGTTAGCCACATTTTATTTCTCTACATTGCTTTTTGACCATCGATTTTGAGGACACAACTGTAAAGACTTCCAACAAATTACAGAAGTGTTAACACACACACATCACAAGTGGCCAAAGACAAGAGCCTCTCGTATACATTATGTGCATTTGAACCACTGCAATTAAAGCCGCTTGGTTCATTAAAACACTTCAGAGCATCTCCAGCATTGTTTCTTTAAATCCCATTAGTGGGCAAACCTGTAAATATGTTGACACAGTATTAGGCGCACAAGAAATATGCTTCACTACATATATCCAATCCAAATATTTGCACAAGGCTAAACCAAGACATTCAGAGGCAAAAGTTTCGGCTGTGCACAAGCCATGAGATCACACGTCCCCTTCTTTTGCCTACAGAACAAATTTGCCAGGCTAGCCGGTCACACCAGCAGCCAAGAAAATGAGAATCGGATACCCTGAGCTACCATAATCAACAAAAGGAAAAAACATACTCACAAAGGAGCAGAGCTTTGCTAGGATTCTTTTCTTGGGTTTGTCCCCAAAGGTATCACTCGAAGTTTGCTCAAGAAACACAAAAGATCAATTATGTGCTAAAGTCTGGAAACATTTATTCACTAAAACTGCTACAGCTGAATTAAGCCACTGATGGCGGGAAATACATAGGGGCATTTAAAACGAAACCTCTAGTTTCAAGGAACTGGACTCTTATCAAAATGGATTCACACTCATTGCCAAATTACATGTTATTTTAGTTCATTATTTTAAAATCAGTACACTTCTCAGTTGGGGGAACACAGTTGAAATAAAAACAATACTTGCTTTTTTACCAGTTGTTCATGCTGAAATCCTATGGCCGCTTACCTGGGAGTAAGCCTCACTGAATTCAGTGGGACTTGATTCTGGGTAGGTGTATATGGCATTGCACAGTGACTGAAGATTGCCATATTTTCATTTATTTTCATCCTCCCCCAAAATACCACCAAAATATTTAACAATTCAATGCTTATCTCTTTAACTGCTGCTTTAATGCTGATGGCACAAACAGACAGCAACCTCCTCTCAGGGAAAAAAGCAATCAACAGGTCCAAAAAAGACAATGAACTAGTAAGCCAGAAAGCAACACAAGAAAGCATCAAACACAGTGTGACTTTTAAAATAATAAGAATAATCTTGATGTAAATGAACTCTTCAGGTTTTCCAACAGCCTCTGTCCAAATTTGGCACAGACAACCTTCCAAATCATGGTTTCGCTGTTTCCCATTTATCCCCATCTTATATTTCTTCTAATTCATTTCCATAGCCATTTATCACTTTTTCTAAGATCTGCATGAAAATCTACTAGCATCATATGTGCATTTCACTTTCCCAGCATATGTTTTTTGTGCAAGTTTACCCAAGAGACACCATTACTCCAAGCAGGTTTCCTTCAGACAGAGCTTTCTTATCTTTTTCATTTATTCTTCTGCTTTTATCCCATACCCAAATATACTCCTTTTTGTGCACACACACACACAACTAATATATCCATTTTTGCCTGCGTTGTTTGTTAGAGAACTTCACTTGCGCCACTGTGCACCACTGAAGGATCTCTCTACTGGGGTTTGAATATTGGTTTGGAGAATATGAATTTGATCAAGTTCTTATCAAAAGTCAAAATGGCCTAAAATCCCTCTTGCGGGCCTAAAGCTAGATTAGAATAACCAAAATCATCATCATCATCATCATCATCCTGCTCTCACACACCATCCCATTTCAACTACAAAATGACCCAGTGCCAAAAATAATAATTACTACACAAACATGACCATGCCCTTGGATTGTTGGAGATAAACCTCTAAGAGACATGAGAGATGGGGGGCAGAGGGGGAAGGAACCAGAGGCTTCAAAATGTATTTCATAAGATGGGGAGATGAGGTGGGAGTTTGAAAAAAAAGAAATGATAACAGAGTTGGAAGCTTTCTGGCCTAGGTTGGTAATAACTGACCCTACAGCCCAATGCAGAAATAAGCTCCATTGAAATCCATGGGCGGGGGACGGGGGTTGTCCAAGGATTTATGTTCAGTGGAGTTTTTGTCCACAGGATTCAGAGGCAGCTGGTGGCTTCCATTAGGGGATGGGTATGTGTGCAAACCCACACCGAGTTTTAGTCTGAACTTTTAAGGAACCATCCAAGGCACTGACCCTAATTTTCATTTGGATAGTGTTCGCCACCTTGAATGCCTTTAAAGTTCAGACTAAAAACCAAAGAGCATTCACCAGTCCCCCACCAGCATAGATGCCACAAGCCCCCCATGCTAGTATGCATCTCTCTCAAACCACAATCTGCTCTCAAACCACTGACCACATAGCACAAGTGAAAAAAATGCTCAAGGGCACCATTTTCATCCTACATGCCGGCCTCACTGTCAATAAATCCTTTTGACCCACCTCTCAAAGACCCAAGTGTTTCTCTGAGCACTGAGGAACAAATGGCTGAATTTCCTGTGATTCTCAACTTTACCCACCTGGCCATCATTATATGCACCCGAATCCCATCATCAGTTCCAACTAGAGGAGACCCATTGAATCAATGGGATTTACCTACATGTTGACGCTACACTTAATTCAGTGGACCTACACTCAGCGGGGAGTAACCCAGAGGCTTCAGGCTTTTATAATGTTTTTCTCCTGTTGAGTCTTATTTTTGCCATGAAGAGTTGCAAAAGTGAAACACTCTATCATGCTTCTAACTTTAATTTGAAAACACTGAATAAACAAATCAGCAGGCCTTTCAGAAGGAAATTCAGCTTTGACTGAGTTATAGCACTTCCATCCCACTTTAACTGCCATGGCTCCATCCAAGGGAATCTTGGGACTTGTAGTTTCATGAGGTATTTAGAATTTTCTGCCTGAGAATGTTAGTGCCTTGCCCAACTACATACTCCAGGATTCCATAGGATGCAGCCATGACCGCTAAAGTGAGCTCACACTGCTACAATTGTGCAGTGTGCAAGGGCCCATGGTGAGGCACTAGAGCTCTCTGCCAGAGCATTCGCAGTATCTCATGGAACTACAAATCCCGGGATTCCATAGGTTGCAGCCATGACAGTTAAAATGGGTTTGAAGTGCTACAACTGTATAGCACCACAGAGAGCAAGGCCAGAGACCGAAGGAAGATATAGTGCTCCTTACCGGTGCTGTTCCACTGTCTCGTTGTCCGGCAGCTCAGCCCCACAGACACTGCACTGTTCACCGACAGCCCGGTTCTCGGTTTTTATCCCCACAGCCAGTTCCCCGAGTTTGCTGAAGAGCTCCCTCTGGATGAAGCCCTGAGGCAGGAGACCCCCATAGGCGCTGAAGTCCATGGAGACCGCCAGGGCTGGCTGCACCTGCAAGGCAGGAGCCATGGCAGCGGGGAGACCGAGCACCGTGTCGGCTTTGTGGTTTGGCAGCACAGAATAGATCCCCATCGGCTTCTCTCCGTGACAGGAAGCCACCAGTTCCAAGCCCCCCGTGGCTGGCGGTGTGCCATGGGCCACCTCAGGGGGCTGCTCAGCATTCTCATCACGGGGGTAGTGGAGCTCCCGGGCACTGGTGATGACACTACTCCGCGTTGGGGTGCCGGGCCCTTGTTTGCCTTTGTCCTCTGCTCTGTCCCCACCAGCAGTGCCTGAATCAGAAGCCCGGGGGCTCTCGTGGTTGGCCGCTTCCTCTACCTGCATGGCCTCTGTTTTCACCTCTGAGGAGCCAGGACGGTGCCCGCCAGACACAGCATGCAAGTCCTCTGGGATGCCATGCTGCAATGCCCCTTGGAGCAATGACTGGCCGATGGTCATCAGGCTATCCACAGCAGCCTTGGTGGGACTCATGGCGGAGAGTCCAAAGGAGGTGGAGACAGAAGGGCTCTGCTCCACCAAGGGTCCCGTCAGGCTCTGGCCAGCCAGACTAGAGTAGCCGCTCTCTTCGCTGGAATGCTTGGAGATGAGGATATTTTTCATGTATTTGGCCTTCCGGTCCTCTTCCTCTTCAGTCGTGCTCCCCTCGGCCATGCTGACCTCAGCATCATTGTCTTCCGAGGCCTGGATGGTCTCCAGGATCTTCAAGCACTGCTCCTCCAGATATTCAATTTCTAGGATCTCAGCAGCATAGAGGAGGTCGTCCAGGTCTTCGACTTTTGCTTGCAAGGTGGCCGTGTAGGCGTACTCCAGGATCTGCTGGAAGGTCTTTGGCGAGAGGAAGTCCAAGGTGTAATGCTGGCTGCTGCGGTGGAAGAGGATCTCAAACATTTTGCTCGTGCAAGCCAAGACGGTCCGGTGGGCGTGGAACTCCTGGCTGTCCACCAGGATCACCACGTCACACAAGGTCCCGGACAGCCGCATCTGGTTGGCTTTCTGCAGGAGCCCTGTGGCATGGCTGGGGTTCTGGAGCTGTATCATCCCCATCTTAGTCAAATCCATAATGCTCCCGGGGTTTAGGCATCAGGGAGTCTGTCTGCTGCACCACCCAGAACCAGCTTCTTGGTGGGTCAGATCTCTGTCCAAGAAAGGAAAAGAAAGGGAGGTGGGGTGGGAGAGAAATAGTCTTTGGTTGGTTGGTTGGCTGGTTGATGAAATATATACATGCATATATTAGGCATCATGCAACATTGTGAAGAGCCAGTGTGCAGTAATGGTTTGAACATTGGACAACAACTCTGGAGACCAGGGTTCAAATCCTCGCTCACCCAAGGAAACCCACTGGGTGACCCTGGGCAAGTTGCACTCTCTCAGCCTCAAATAAAGGCCAAGAAAAAAACCCTCTGAACAAATCTTGCCAGGAAAACCCGATGATAGGGTCACCTTATTGTCGTTATAGGTTTGGAAACAACTTGAAGGCACACAACCACAACACTGTGGAACTGAACTGAGTCCTCATGGTCAGTCATGTAGCGACTTCCCAAAGGCTAACATCCATGTCCCAAGCTATGGAACTCCCTCCCACTGAAGGCTAGGCCAGGGCCAGTTTAAGGCACCAGTGGTGTCAGCATCCACATTGTGGGGGCCCCTGTAGTAACCCTCCTCCTACAAAAAAAATTATTAGTAATAATCTGAATATCCTGTACTGTGAATAGCTTAGGTTGAGTTAGGTTACACTGACGTGAGATAAACATATGGGGCCCCCAAAATAAAGCATTGCAGGGGCCCCCAAATTCCTTAAACCAGTCCTGGGCTAGGCTGAACTCCTCTCTGCTTTCCTTCTGCAAGGCAGAGGGTTTTTTTTTTTAATTCAGAAATGAACTAGCAATGAGCTGCCTATTGCAGAAGCGGGTCTTTAAATGGGGGAGGATGATGCACTTTCTTTCTCACTGTTCTGTTTTAAACACTTTTAAACTATGTTACATTAGTGTTGCTTTTAATGTCATGCATTCAATTGTTTCTTAATTGCTTTTTGCTATAATGATTTTATTTTACTTTTTTTAGCTTGTTTGCATCTATCTTGTGAGCCGCGTTGGGTCCCATTCTGGGAGAAATGCAGAGCAGCAATAAAACAGACCAAACCAAGCCAACCCAAGTGGCATGGAAACATGGAATTTAGGGAATTCTCTGACGACCTCTGCTTGATTCCCCCTCTAAAAACCTGAAATGATGAAATGATCGTGACCCTTTCCAGGAGAGGCATGCCAACCAACAGTGTGTGCATGTGTGTATCTGTGTGAATGTATATTGCTCTCCTCACAGAGTGGAAAGAGAAGGAGTGAGAGGATGAAGCAGTGGGGCCTCATCTCTCCCCCCACCTTTTGCTTTCACCTCTGTCCAACAAACCACTCTTTGACAGAGAGAGACAATGGAGGCCGGGGCTGGAGTGGGTGGGGTGGGGACCCAGGATGGGGGCAGCCAAGACGGTCAGACTGGACACGCTGTAAATAGGAGGAAGGGGATGCAGTCTAACCAGAGAGCCGTCCCTCTAGGTATGTCCCAGAAAAGCTTCCCAAACATTATTGTAGCTGCTACTCAAAAAGAGGGAGGAAAAAGCAGTTAATCTTATAACCTCACTCCCCCACACACAGAGGCCAACCAACACCCCCATGGCAGCATGAAGACTGCAGATTCACCTCTTCATACCACACAAACACACACACACACACATGAAGAAACCTCATAGTGGTTGGCTGGCCAGCCGGCAGGCCAAAATGCACCCTTTCCTCGGATCTGGGCCTGCCTTCCTCCTCTGGAGGAATGGGGTGGCAAATCCACCACACTCTCTTGGGGCAAACTCCCGGCCACCCTATGGGGCATCTCTATTCGGTCAATATGATGGAGGAATGAGTTACAAACTGTTCCCTATCACCTATGGATTGGGGCTGGAGAGGAGCATGACATATGATGAAAAAAACAAACTGAAGGGTTATGCCAAAAAATAACCAGGATAAACCAATCCTACTTCCAATTATAAAAGAGCACCAATATGAAGAAATGAAAGGATAACTAAACCCTGGAGCAGAGAATCCAATAAAATTAAATTTCTGAAAGGGTAAAAATACCCCACTAGAAAGTATTACTAAAAGCTTTTGAATTGAGCAGAGTCCTTCAGTTTGGTCTTTTCATCATATGTCTTGGGTGTTCTGGCTGTAGGGGCTTTTGTTGGTTTGGAGAGAAGCAAGAACAGCGTCCCACCAAGGAGGAAGACTTTGTCATCTTCCCCAGACCTGAGAGGAAAACACTTTCCTCCCAATATTGTAGTTGTTTTAAACATATTTTGGGGTACTGAATTAAAAACAACAACAACATGCTGAACCACATACAAATCTTAGACAAATTTCATTATCAATTTGAATACTAATTCCATTCAATCACATATTACAACATGAACACGTCAAAGCAAGTTGTGGGGGGAAAAACTGTACGTGACAGAGCAAAGTTGAGGTCCTTTTTGGATTCAGAACCCCAAATTCCTATCAAACCCACCATGCATTTTTTAAAAAGTTTTTGTGACCCCCAGTTTTGCAGGCCATGATTCCTCATCCTCACTGCCTGCCCAGTTTTGGGCAGGGATAAAATACACCACAGGCAGGACTTTGGAGATCAAAGCACCAGCATGTTGTCTTGTTGTCCATAAAGAGACAACTCCCCTCTTTGAAGGGTCTGGGTTTTCAGTTCGTTCCCCCCCCCCCGAAAAAATAACTTGGGGCTGTTTTTGTTCCACCCCTTACTTTCACAGAACAAAGAACTCAAAATGGGGGAGCAGTTTGATCTTCCCAAATCTGTACCTACCTCCTTTCCCCAACAAAACAAGGGGTTAGGAGGAAAGTTTAGGATCGGGTCTTTCCTGGGGGCTCACTGCTGGCTTTGCTCCCTGCCCCCCCCCCAAAAAAATCGGATCGTGTTTGGAAATGCGCGCCAGCCGCGCGTCTGGAGGAGGCTGCGGGGACCGGGAGTTTTCTCCAGCCTCGCAAAGCCCTCTGTTGTAAGGGTCTTGCAAACTCCGGTGGGTGTGTTGGGGAGGGAGAGAAGCCCTGAAGGGGAAACCGGTAGGGAAAGAGGGGAGCCCTCTCCTCCTTTTGGAAAACTCGGGTGGGGTGGGGATTGCGAGTCCGATCCGCGCGTGGCTTTCACCAAACCAGAAGCCAGCCGGGGGCGCCTTGACTCGCGAGGAGACCCAGCCCGCGAGGGGGCCCAAGCCGGGCGCGTTTTGCAACCCACGAGCAAAACACGGGGGAAGGGGAAAGCATTTGTGTGGGGAGTGGGAATGGATGCAAGAAGATCCAGACTTGGGCGAGGGTAAAAGATGCTCTTTGCAAAGCCACACGCCGTCTTTTGCCCCCCCCCCGTCCGATCCTTAGCCCACTTAAGCCGGGAAGTCCTCGCCTAACCCGACGCCTCGGCGCCCCTATTCCCCCCCCCTCAAATCCCGACCAGAAGCCTACCTTCCGAGGGGCCGGGGGGGGGTCCGAAGGGGACGACCCCAGAGAGAGCCCGAGCCCTCGACAGCTAGGAAAGGGTCCGGAGAGCGAGCCAGAGGGGTGGGTGCGTGGGTGGGTGGGGACAGGGCTGGCTCCGGGGCTGCGTGGGGTCTGGCCAGGTCTCGTTGCTTTGGGGGCCGGGGGCGCCCCGATCCAGGTGGCTGCGCCCGATCCCGGAGGAAGCAGCCCCAGCCCCGGCCAGCACGGCTGCCGCCCCGCCAGAGGAGAGAGAGACCTCGGGAGCTCGGCCGCCTTTCCCCGCGAGACCCCCACCCTCGCGTGGGTCCCCCTCCTGCCTTCCTCGCGGCGGGGGTGGAGCAGCGGGGGTCGGCTCAGGACCAGTCTCAGGACTTGGGGGGGGACCTGCAACGCTTTATTTTGGGGGGGGGCCCTATGTTTCTCTCAGGTCAATGTCACCCAACTCAACCTAAGCTATCCACAGGACAGGATATTGAGATTCTTACTAATAAGGTTTATGCAGGAGGAGGGATACGACGGGGTCCCCCCATAAGGATGGGCCCCCTGCGGATGCTGAGGCCGCGGGTGCCTGAAACCGGCCCTGGCCCGGCTCCGAGCTCTCTCTCCGCGGCTGCGGAACCCTCCAGGGCAGGGAGCGCTTCGGCCCGGGAAAGGCCCCCATCGATCCTACGGCACGCGACCGGCCCCCCCACGCACCCGGAGGGGAGGGGAGGGAGGGGGTGGGAAGCCTCCGGGGCGGCCAAGGAAAGAGGCGCCGCTCCCCACCGCCCCGGGACCGGACTGGGGGCTCCCCCTCTTCCCCCCCGAAAAGAAAGGGACCCCGGAGCGGGCCAGGGGCGCCCAAAGCTGTCCCCGGGGGCGCCAAGCCCTCCAGGGGCGGAGAAGGCAGAAGGCAAGGACACCCCCTCCCGGGCCAAGAAGCGCGGGTTCAGCGCCCCCGCCCGCCTTCCGCGGGAAGCCCACCGGCCGCTCGTGGGTTGCGCCCGATCCCTCCGCCGGGGCAGCCACTCGATCGGCCGGACAGGCGCGCAAATCCCGGCTTGGCTCGGTCGCCGCTCTTTGCCCGGGAGGTTCGTTCAGCCCGGCTCTGGCCCGGGACCGAGGGCTCCGGTCAGAGGGCCCCCGGGCACTGCCCGGGCTCCTCCGGGGGCTGGTGGGGGGGCAAAGAGAGCCTCGGGCGGCCCCAACCGGCCCCTCCGAAGGCCAAGAGGACCCCCGGGGAGCCGCGCTCTTCTTGGCTGCGCAATTGCGCGCGGCGGGACGGGGCGGGACGGGGCGGGGGGCGCAAGCGGGGGCCAGGCGCTCCCTCCGGGACTCACCGGGCGGGCGCTCCCTCCGGCGGGCAAGGCGGGCGGGCTCCGGGGGCGGGCGGCGGAGCAGCATCGCCGGCGCGTCGGCCACTTCGCAGCGCCCGCTCTGGGCGTCTCGGGCGGGCGGGCGGAGCGGCGGCCAAGTGGCCGGACTCTGCCGCGGCCGGAGAGGCGGCCGGACCGCCCACGCCCCGCCCCCACGTCGTCAGGCCCCGCCCACGCCCCGCCCCCCCGCCCCCCCCCGGCGCCATCTTGGCTGAGGGCAGCCCGGGAGGGGAGGAGCCCCCCGAGAGCCCGTCCCGCGTGGGAAGGGCAGGGCGGCCGGGCTGAGGCCGAGCACGCGTGGCCTCGGCTCCTCCAGGGACTGGGACCCGGAGCCACGGGGAGGGGGGGGGGAAGTCCCCCAAACGGGCTGAGGGAGACCCACCGCGGCGGGTTGTCCCGCGCGGGGAGAAAGGCGGCCACGGAGAAAGCCAAGTTGGGTGGCCATCCCTCCCTGGGAACGGATTGGACTGGGTCTTCCTGCCCGGCAGAAGGGGGTGGACTAGATGGCCTTTGGGTGCCTGAGTCTGCCAGTCGCCGGGGGGGGGGCGACCATGGGAAGGCCGGGACCGTCCGCCTGGAGGCTTGGCCTGGCGGACCCAGAGGGACACAACGGGCGCCCCCCCCCTTGGCCGTCCCCGGCCGAGCAAGGCGGCGGAGGTTCACCTGTTGGACTTCGGCCCGCCCCGCCGCCACTCCCCTTCCAGCCGGGCCGCGGGCTCCGCTTCCCGACCTCGTCCCCAGACGGACCGGGAAGGCACGGAGAGCCGGGCGGGGGAGGCGCGGCCGACTGCCTCCACACGTGCAAAGAAGCCCGGAGGAGGCGCTGGGGGTGGGGGGCGTCTTCCTCCGAGCTTAACCGGGAGGGGGCTTTCCGGGGCGGACGGCGGGAAGACCAGGCTGGAGCCCCCCAGGAGCGCTTGGGGAAGGCAGCAGGCTCGGCCGCCGAAAGGCGCTCTGCCCATGCTCAGAGGCGCCCTGGCTGCCCTGGAGGAAGGCGTTCATTCCGCGTGTTGTTGCAAAGGCCTTCCGCGCCTTCGGGGGGAGGCATCAAGGGGACCCCCTGGCCTGCACCCCCTCTCGCAGATTCCGGGGGTTGGCTCCAGCCGGGACTACCGACGGACTTCGGCCTCGGAGGGAGGGAGGGGGGCCTCAACTGGGGGGGTGGGCGGGGGGCGAACGCCTGGCGAGGGGGGTCTCTCCTGGACGTTTTAGAGGGGGTGGGGAGGAAGCGGAGGGGAAGGCGCCCCCTCCAGGGACAGCAGGTGTGTGTGTGGGGGGGTGGCTTTAAAATGCCGTGGGGGGAGTTAAGAAAGTCTGCGGGGGGGGATTGGGGGAGCCCCTCCCCACAGGACGAACTTCTTCTGGCGAGCGCGCCAAGTGCGCTTCTGCTGGACAGCGCTCGGCCCCGTTGCCCGGACCCAAGATGGAGGCGGCGGCTTCAGCCGCGGGAGGGGAGGGGGAGGGAGGGAGCAAGGGCGCCCCGCCCCCCACTTGGCACCTGCTGCTGTGGCCCGAACTCGCCAAAGACAGACAGACAGACAGAGAGACGCCCCCTCCCCCGAAAGCCCCCTCCCCAAGCAAGGGGGCTTCCAGTCTGCACCCCCAAAAGGAAGGCCAAGGCACCCCCTTCCCGGGAGAGGGGCGCCCTGGGCCAGACAGACAGCCCCCCCCGCCCTCCACGTGCCGGGGTGTGCGTGTGTGTTTGCGGGGGGGGGTCTGATGCAGCTCTCGAGCGCCCCCACGCGCCCAGAGAGAGAAAGAGAGACCGGGAGAGGGAAGTTAGTGGAGGGCTGGACTCGCGTGGGGGGCTCTCGCACGTCGGAATGGCGTGAACCCCCCCCTCCAAACAGCGTGGTCTGAACGCAGCACAAAGGGAGGGGGTCTCTTTCCTCCCCTGCCCATCGGGTTGGCACTAGTTGCTGCAAGAGGGGCCGAGGCGGCGGCAGGGGGGAAGGAGTCCGGTTGCCAGTCCAGCCGGCCTGAAAGCCGGACGCTCGGGGAGCCAGTCGCCAGGGGCTGGGCAGCGACAGCGAATTCTTGCCCCCTTTGCTTTCTCTTCTGGGGTGGGGAGGGAGAGGGGTCGCGCAGTCCTTTCTAACCTGGGGCCCATAGACCCCTGGGGGGTCTGCCATGGCCTCACAGGGGGTCCGCAAAGGCTTGAAGGCGGCTGGCCCGCCTCCTCCCTGCAGTGGGGGCCACCGGACAAGAGCCAAGGTGGTGGGCTGGCTGGCTTGGCCTGCACATTGCCATTCAATCCACTCCAGCCACTAACTTACAGGCAGCAACAGGAGAGGCGGCTTCCCTCCCCTTCCAGTGGCTCTGAGGAAAGGTTTAATGGAGGGTGTAATTGCATCATCATCATCATCATTAGGTATTGTTGTCGTTGTTTAAAATCTTGAGTTAAATCTTGGGGGTCCACAGCAAGAAAAGATATTTAAAGGGGGTCCCTGGTAAAGAAAAGGTTAAGAACCCCTGGGATGGAGCAAAGTCACTTTGTCAGAATAAGGCAAGGAGGGTGGAGAAAAGCAGCTCTGCAAGACCACCACAAGACTCCCCAAATGTGTCCTGTAATAAACAACAGTTCTTGTTACTCTTGGAAGTTACTTTTTAAAAGGCACTTTACAGTTGTTGTTTTTTAAAGGGCGTTCTTAATGGGGTTTGTAGAGTCCCCACCACCACCAGTCAAAGCCAGTCTCGGGTCAATTTTTCAATCCCTGCTCCCAAAAGAAAAGTAGCAGGAAAATAGTGTGAGTAATGTAACAAGTGACTTTTCCAAACTGCAACAGGTTAACAACAGGCTGTTTTTTCCCCAAAACTGTAGCAAGGAATGGAAACTAATGTTGTCTGTGCAGGAAAAAAAGCAATAACTAGGGATTCATTCTGTATAAAATTAGCACATGGTGGATTTGCATTTAAAAAAGCATTTTCTACACAAGAATTAATATTTCTGCATTAAAATACAGGTTGACCCACAGAATCAGTAACCACAGTTTCACTTATCCAGGTCCAAAAAACTATGCTGTCTCTAGGAATTTCAAATTCCTCCATTGTGATTCTGTAGTCAACTTCTGGTGTTCATCTCATTGAAAATAGGTTTCCTTTTTATCCACAGTTTCAGGTATCCCCTGTGGATACAGAGGTTGGCCATTATTATTTTCCATCCAGAAAATGCTTTCTGCACAGAAAATGCTATGTTCTGCACAAAAGAACCATATGCAAATTTTGCACAGAATAAGTCCTGGTTTGCGAATAGCCTTCAAAAACTGTATGGTTTTCCAAGATGTTCTTGCAGCAGGAAGAAAATTGCTGAAATTACTTGTTGCTACTTCCAGGAAGAAACTGAGTAGAGAATGGCATTCCTGCCATCATCACCGGGCCCCTCAGCCATTGAAGGACCTGGATCAATTGCATCACCGGAGCCCTTGATCATCCAGCCCTGCCTTTGTCTGAGATAAAAGTACCAGCAAAACAAGCAAGGCTAATACAGTCGGGGCCTTTTCTTGTGTCATGGGATGGCCATGAAAGACTGTGAAAGGACACTGATTGAGTATGAATAGGAGGACACAAATTGTGACATTCCATGGTGGGAGTAGCGGGCGAGATGGAGAAACAGCCATAGGTCCAGAGAACTCATTGCCCTTAGAGTGCTTACAGAGCTGGGCCTTGAAAGGGAAGGGGTGATGCGTCGTTTGCAACCTGGATTGCCAAACAAGGCCCAGGGATCAAACAGGGGCTAGAATCCTGTTGGTGACGTGCATGGCTTTAATATCAAATTGCGCCTGCATATGTCTTGTGGTGGTCATCATGGATGAAGATCTTCTGCATCTCCATTTGCAATGAAGCCCTCTCTGGCTTTTCTTCACAAACGAAGATTCAGGAAGGACTCATCCCGCGCTTTCTGCAAGCGCACTGATGACTAAAAAGGCCAATCCAAGATAAACAAGTCCGGTTGCAGAAAGCACAGCAGAAGGTCTCCTTGGGTGATGTTTCCGGGTTCTGATTCTTTCTGCGTTGTTGTTTCTCTTCAAGACTTGTTCGGTGTGAGTTCTCAAATAAAGCTGGAGCATTGTGGATAGTGCGTCTCCATGCCTCCCGATGTGAGGCCAGGGAGGACCATTGTTGGACCATTGGCCGAGCCTGAGGTGTTGTTTCAGGGAGTCCTTGTATCGCTTTTTTTTTGGAGCACCCCTCTTACGCTGACCCATGGCGAGTTCACCGTAGAGTACTATTTTTGGGAGGCGATGGTCATCCATCCTAGAAACGTGCCCTGCCCAGCGCAGCTGCGTTCTCAATATCATGGCCTCAGTGCTGGTGATCCCTGCTTGCTCAAGGACTTGCCCTGCTTGCAATGAAGCCCACACTCTTAACTTACCAATGTGATGCTGGGGCCTCCACACCACAACAGCCATTCAGTTGTCAGCATTTGGGAAGAAATGGGGATCCTTCTAGATCTCCAGGAGATCCTCCAGAGGTTTCAGAGAATGAGATTGTTTTCCGGCATCTGGATGCTGAAACACAGTAGTCACTGCTGGGCCACTCCTTGTCTTCCCAAGCTCAAGGAGGCCGACTGAGAAAGTAACAGTGCAGAGAAGGGAAGGCAGTGTAGTGATTTCTGGTGAAGCTTTATGTTCTCCCAGTGCAATCTAGGATCTTGGCCAGGGTTTAATTTGTACCAAGTCTCAAGCCTTGGAACTGTTTGTTTCCAAATCTGGAATATACCAATGTATATCTCTGAGCATGCACAGAATGCTTTTATTTGAGAGTACTGAGCTTGCACACAGGTGGAATTAGAAGGATTAAAGCTGAACTGACAAAACGTTTCTGCAGTTTTGTTATTTTTTCTAAGCAGTTTGTTGCTGATGTCTTCAAGTTGTTTCTGATTTATGGTGACTCCCAGGGGAACCTATCATGGGGTTTTCTCAGCAAGAGTTGCAAATTTTTGCCAAAATGTTGTGTGTGTGTTTTTTTTAAAAAAAATCTTTTGCTCAAATCTAGATCAAATGCCCAAAAATGATCTCTAGGAGATTTATAGGGCAATGCCACATATTTGGAAGCACTGGAGTCAAAATAAATTTTTGCAAAAATTGCAAATTTATTGCACTTTTTTGCCACAAAATGTCTCAAAATGCCCTCTAGGGGCCTAAGAAGACCAAAAAAGATGCCCCCATGTCCCATAGAGGGTGTTTAGGGATATTAGTTTTGCAGGAGCTGGTGTGGGGGGCCCCTCAAGCTGTCTGGGAGGGGATAATGAAGCCCACTAGGCTTCCACAGTTGCCCACCCCATTCTAAATCCATTTAAAAACTATTTTAAACTATGTGTTTTAATAGAACAGATGTCTGGCTTTTTAAATGTTTGTGTAGTACATTTTAAGCTAAACTTTAATTTTTCATTTTGTAAGCTGCCTTGGGTCCCTTGCCAGGAGAAAGGCAGGATATAAATTGAATAAATTAGTTTACATTAAAAAAAAATGATTCTGTAAAGGTGGTAAGAGTAAGAGTTTGAACACTATATCTTCCAAACGAAAGAACACCCTGCCTAAATCTTACTGCTTAGCCCTAGCTAGACTAGACCCATTGAATCAATTGTTGCATGGTGAGTCAACACATAGGGAAATGCCTATTTTACAAGAAGTTTACTCTAGTTGGGGGACTAATAATAGGATTCTGGCCATTTAATCAGTGTGATTTATATGAGTGGTGACTTACTATTCAGCAGTTGCTTCAATGGGTCTACTCTAGCTGGGAGTAACAATTGGATTTAGCCACACACACACACCCTCATGGTCTCCTTCCAACTCCGTACCAGCAGTGGGGGCTGATGGTTGGCAAGTCAGCAGGGGTGGGCAATCCACTCCATTTTTAGTCCAAACTTTAAAGGAGCTATTTTAAGGTGCTGAGCCAATTTTGGAATATAGAGCTCAGCACATTGGTGAGGTCCTTTGAAGTTCAGATAAAAGGCCAAATCCACACTACATAAATAATCCAGTTTGAAACTGGATTATTTGCCATGGCTCCTTGTAATGGAATCCTAGGATTTGTAGTCTGGTGAGGTACCAGCACTACCTGGCAGAGAGGGCTAAGGACCTTGTAAAACTACAAATCCCAGGATTCCATAAGAAGGACCCTTGGCAAATAATCCAGCTTCAAACTGGATTGTTTGCATAGTGTGGATTTTATAGCACCGAGCAAATGCACCACCTTTATTGACATGTAAGCCCCCAGGGTTGAATGAAGGGCACAATGGGATTGGGGTGGTGGTGGAAACAAGCAGCAGCAGGAACACCTAAGAAAAAATGGAGGTCTACAAATGACCACAGAGAAGAAAAGGGCTCACCTCTGCTCTGCTCTTCTCTATCCGGGGCAAGCTCCCAATAAGCCATGGCCCAATATTGTTATTTGTTAAAATAGCAGTGCTGGGAGAGGAGAGAACAGCCCCAGGGCCTGTCGCTAGGCCAAATGTAATCTGCGGAGGGAAAATGTGTTTATAATTATAATGGGGTTTAATGTATTCAGGGACCAAATGATAATGGCATTCATTTAGCTGGAAAAGTCTGATATCTGAAGGCCTGGGAAAAGGCGAAAGCATGGTGGTTATTAGTAGATCTCAATCAAAATGCTGAGCCTCGGCTTCTGTGGCTAACGAATAGACTGAGGAATGAGCCACAAAGAAGGTATGGTGTGACCCTGTATGACCTGGGAGTCCCCCAAACTAATCCAGTTCTGTGGACACCCTGGGCTGCCAAGAAGACGAATGAATGGACTGAGAGCAAACCATGTCAAAACTCTCCCATATTTTGGATGTATCAAGAGGTGGCATAACTCATTGGAAGAAAGATGATCATGCTGGGAAGTGGAAGGCACTAGGAAAACAGGAAAGCTACTTTACAGCTAGATTCATTCCAGCCAGGAGGCCACAGTCCTGAGTTTGCAAGACCTAAGCAGAGCGGCTGAGGACCAGGGCTCTTGGGGGTCTATCATCCATGGGGTCACCAGAACTCGAAGTTGACTTGATGGCCAATAAGAAAAACAATCCCAAACGAAATTCAGCAAAGTGTTACTAATCTTTGAAGCGAAGCCCCCTCTTGGATGCCAGAACCTGAGATTGCACCTCCTGTCACAGACCTTGGGAGTGTTACTTTTGGGGGGCAGGGACTACAACTCCCATACAATCCTGACTTGAATGGCGGTTTGGAGCCATTCATTTCCACTCAGTGATTTGTGTCATTGTCCTGCATCCCCAGACATGCAGTGAGGAGTGAGTCCACTTGAAAGCTTTGTTTTGCCTAATCTCTTGCAGGGTTCTCTGCCCCATTAAGCCTGTTCAGCATAAGGGGACTCCAAGAGAAGAGGAGTAGGTCAAGAGGGGACATGATAGCCATGTTTAAATATATGAAGGGATGTCATATTGAGGATGGAGGAAGCTTGTTTTTCTGCAGCTCTTGAGACTAGGACAGGGAGCAAGCGGTTCAAACTACAGAAAAAGAGATTCCACCTAAACATGAGGAAGAACTTCTTGATGATAAGAGCTTTTAGGCAGTGGAATCCACTGCTGCCTTGGAGTGTGGTGGAGTCTCCTTCTTTGGAAGTTTTTAAACAGAGGCTGGATGGCCATATGTTGGGCATGCTTTGATTGGGTATTCCAGCATGGGAGAATGGGGTTGGACTAGATGGCCCTTGTGGTCTCTTCTCTTCCAGCTCTATGATTATATGATTCTAAGAGCTGAGGTGCTGGAATGCCCCTCTGTTCAAGCCAAGGGCACTTATTCCTGGCAAATATATCCCTGGGAGCAGACCCTGTGAATGCATTAGACAAGGGTGAATAAATCCACAAGGGATGGGTATTACGTTTCACCCCATGACATTCCCCCCTCCATGTGGATTGCACTGAGGCACTTTGGGAATTGATTAATTGAATATTGTTGCTCAGTTTCACAGTTTGCCCCCTATTGCTGGTGGCAGTTTTGGACCATCTATGACTTTGATTCTTGGGAAGCTTGAATGTTGGAATCTCGGAATCCAAAGTATCATTGGATAGAAAGGCATGTTCCAGGTGGATGGTGGCAGCATCACATCAGTTATTGTGTTGTTGTTGTTGTTGTTGTTATCCAACTTCTCCCTCCAACACAGGATTTCAAGGTAGTCTGCAAAAATTGCAGTAGGCCCAGATTGAAAGAACTCACTTCACATAAAAACACACAAAAGTAGAAATACAATTAAAATACCAAAAGAATTAAAAATGTTAATAAAGATAGTCATATAAAAGCAACATTTTAAGATAATTTAGGCTGTTAGGTATTTATTTATTTAGTTAGTTAGTTAGTTTGGAGGCCTAAGGGGGGAACTATTTGGGTGATTAGCCCAAACTATCATGTCTTGAGTGATTTCCAGATGTTTTTTCACTAGAGTTATTTAAAAAGCAATAGGAGGTTTTGGGGTGCCCCAGTGGGCTTGGGGCCACATACAAAGGTAGGGGTGTTGATCTGGTTTCCTGAGCTGCACATGGCCCACCCCTGCAATCTGGAACACCAGCATTATTTTTAAGGGATGGGGTGGGGTTCAAGACTGGCAGGAAGGTCATGATTAATTTTGAGTACATGCATGTATTTATTTATTTATTTATTTTACAAAACAGTAAAACACAAAATAAAATGATAATCATGATCATAATACCACTAACTAAATCAATGAACTATCATGAAGCGTTACATATATTACAGGCATTCACCCCTCCCACCAAAGCACCGTACCTGTGGAACTGATATAGAATCATAGAATCATAGAATTATAGAGTTGGAAGAGACCACGAGGGCCATCCAGTCCAACCCCCCTGCCACGCAGGAAATCTTGATCAAAGCATCCTCGACAGATGGCCATCCAGCCTCTGTTTAAAGACCTCCAAGGAAGGAGACCCCACCACACTCCGAGGGAGTGCATTCCATTGCCGAACAGCTCTTACTGTCAAAAAGTTCCTCCTAATGTTGAGGTGGAATCTCTGTTCCTGGAGCTTGCATCCATTGCTCCGTGTTCCAGTCTCTGGAGCAGCAGAAAACAAGCTTGCTCCATCCTCAACATGACACCCCTTCAAATACTTAAGCAGGGCTATCATATCGCCTCTTAACCGTCTTTTTATATATATATATATATATATATATATATATGCACAATTTCAGTTAATTGTAGGACACAAAATAGGGACACACACCATAGAGTTGGACTGGAAAATGCCCGGAGAAGCATCCTCTCAAGGCCTCTTCTAGGTCCGCCAACAGAACTCTATGTTATATTTGTATAGGAAGTTCTTGTACAGGGTTTGCTATTACCTGTGGTTCCACTTATACATGGTAAGTCCAGGAACATAGCCCCCATGGATATGGGGGGCCACCTGTGTGCGTGTGTGTAGTGTATTTTAAAGCACAAAATTTATACACCAAGGAAAGGAGATATGTGAACACTTTGGACTGGTAGTTCCTCAGGGGGTTAAGCTACACAGGAGGCTTGGTGAGTCTGATCGTTGGTGTCTAATCATCCGGGGTGAGGCTCAACTCCCCCAGCCTAGCATGGAGGGACTCAAGACTCCCTGCCCTTGCCCTGCCCTGCAATTCTGGGGTCCGTGCTTGCAGTGGATGAAGAGGCTTGATGAAACAGCCACCAAACCATTGGCCCAATTATTGTGCAGAGTTTTGCTTACTGCCCAACTTTCAAAAGGTTGGAACGGAGACCTGAAATTTCGTAGCCAAAGGAGTCATTTTTTACTGCTGCAATGCATGAAATTAAGCCCCGTGAATCCCATTAGTTGTAACGGAAACCCTATCAGTAAGTCTGGCTGTGGAAATGTAAGTCTTGGGGGAACACAATATTTTGTTTCTTAAAGATAGGTACAATATCAAAGTACAAAAACCACATGGATGCATGATTGTTTAGTGTTTGTTCAAGCACCTCCACTGACTGCCAAGCTGTTTCAATTCAAAGTGGGGGTGATGACCTGTAAAGCCCCGCACAGCCTTCCACTGACCCACTTTGGCAGGGACAGTCCCAATGAATCCTCTGCTCTCCCTCTTTTTCAGATGCTTTTAAAATGGCCCAGTTTCCCTCCCCTCCACCCACTTCCCCCCTTTAGCCTTGGCAGTCACTACAAACTGAGTTCAAAGTGCAAAAGTAGTTTATGCTCCATGAACTCAGCAGAAGGGAGAGGAAAGGAGGATGTGTAATCTTACTCTTCCCAATAGACTGAGGCAAAAGCAAACTGCTGCAGCCTCTCCTAGCTTCTGTGTATTTCCTTATAAATAACTTTGGCCATCTCGACCACCCTCTGATGCTGCTTGGCCATACATGTCCCCATTTTCATCTGTGAAATGTTGGAGGCTATGTCTAGACTCTCTGAAGGACTCTCTCTTCCCCTATGGGTCTACCCATGCTCTAAGAACTGATTGGGAACTGATTGCCCTACCATAAAAGGGTTTTTCTTAGTGTGCTGTACAACATATAGAAAAATGCATAAATGTTGTATGCGTTTTTAATTTATAGACAGTTCAATACTATTTCAAGCCTAACTTTTTGTTATGTTTTAGCTCCCCGTGGTTTTGCAAATATTTCTCTTTATCCTGTAAGCTGCCTTAAGTCCTAGTTTTTGGCTAGAGAAGGCAGAGTATAAATAAAGTGACTGATGGATTGGTTTTCCAAGGAAGCTGGGCTTGACCATGGAACTGTGGCCAAACAGGACAGAGTCATGTTGTTGGGTTTTTAAAATAGTGACAAGGGATGGTTGAAATTCAGGACATGCAGGATTAACAATCAGGAGGGAGTTATTAATAAGTTTGTGTTCTACCTACATATCAAATGGAAGTATTGATTCTTTAAGCCTAGTGATGTGGTTTCTCTGTAAAGTTAACTGACTGTCTACATTCAGAAGTTACACGATGTACACTTTTCTATCATTATGAAGGGCCCATAGTCCCAACAAAAAAGAAAAGGGTGAACATCTCATCAGTAGAGCAGTAAAGCAAATTAAGTATGTATGATTGCACATGGATACACCTTTTAATTGCACCTGCATATGTGTTATGCATGGCCATGTGTTGAGTGTGCAGCAACATCACAATGCTCTAACTAGGAATCATTGCACAACCACCGCATAACTCTGTGAGCATAAAGTTATGCTCCATCACCTCAGTGTAGACTCTCAGCCAGTATTATATAATAGAGGCTTAGGGTTCTTTGGGACAGCAGGGGAGGGGAAGAAGCACTTGATCCCGGCAGCATGAATTCAAGTATCAGGACATCTCATTTCCATATATAAATAGTGGGATGGTAGGTACCTAGAAAAAGCATAGCTGCCCCAAGTCCACAAGCTCTCCGAAACCGTGAGTCAGGCCCTCTTGGACATCCAAGGCCAGCTGTCCTGCATTCCAAGGCTTTATTTCTTTCTCTATCTTTCCCTCAACACCCCCCCCCCCAAAAATCATCCCCAGCTCAGAAGAAGAAAATGAGAAATATTATCAAGAGTGACTCACTGAGGGAAGGCGAGCTTCACAGCGCTGCCAAATGGGCATCCGGGCAGTGAGCTGTCATGTTTTGTTCTCCTCCTGCTTCTCTTTCCCTCTGACAAGGCATGGTTTGGTTTGTAATTGCTTTAAAATCTCTCCTCTCACAGCCCATGACCTAATCATCTCTGCAACGCCTATATTTAGACGCTCTCCTTTCTAGTCCAGAGAACCAAAGCCAGGAGTAAGAAGTGAGGCTCTTGATGTCTTAATGAACGCAGGGAACACTGCATGTGTGCGTGCGTACATCTGTTTGTGTCTGTTAGCTCTATTGACTGCAGAAGCATTTATTTTGCATCTCTCCTTTCCCTCCGCTGCTTTCTCATCTCTTAAAATGTTGGACACTTCTGCAAAAGGGACCGTGAACCCAATTGTGCCTTGATCTCACCTACATTTTGAACAGCTTCCAATTTTGGGATCAGGTGCAGCGTAGTGGTTTTTTGAGTGTTGGACTATGATTCTGGAGACCAGGGTTCAAATCCCCACTCAGCCATGAAAACCCACTGGGTAACCTTGGGCAAGTCACATACTCTCAGCCTCAGAAAACTCCATGATAAGTTCACTTTAGGGTCACCATCAGTCAGAAACAACTTGAAGTCACACAACAACAACAACTACTACTACTTCCCAGCTCCTCAGTAAGAGGAGGCAGTTGATCTCATGTTAAGTTGGCAGAAAAAGTGGTATCAATTAAAAGCAAAAGGATACATTAATTCAATTAAAAATAGCTCACAGGCAGAGAGAAAGAGAGAGCGAGGGAGGGAGAAGAGATACTCTCAGTAAATGCTCTTCTCCCGCTGCCTTTTTTTGAAATATTATTGGCAAAAGGATAATTTCACTTTGGGTGACAATATATTCTGGAGTATTTGGGGGTATACTGCTGGAATATACAATGGGGAATGTGGGTGTCCAAGGTAATGGGGAGGGGAAAGCAAATGACAAACTAAACTGTGAGATTCATGATGCCCAGTCTTCATCAGCATGGACACTTATTTATGCCATTTATATCTCACTCATTCGCAAAGGAGCTCAGAGACCAGGGAGATTTTCAGACCGTGTTTCAGCGTGCCTAGCGCGGGAGGAGCTTTCGGGAGAGGGACGGTTGCCTGTGATTAAAATATGGCACTGAGGCTTCCGAAGCTTCATGGAAGCGACACGGATGGTTTCGGGAGAGGGACAACGGCGTCCGAAAATGCCCCCCTGCCACACAAGACCGCCGTCCCTCTCCCAAAAGTTCCTCCCGCGCTAGGCATGCTGAAACGCAGTCTGAAAATCTCCCAGGTGCTGTAGGCAATGTTTCAGAGGAAGAAGCTGGCAAAACTACCTCTGGGGGCTCCTTGCCTAAGAAAACCCTATGAAATTCATGGAGTCACCATAGGTCAACAGGTTCTTGAAGACATATATCCTTCAGTGGTCGTTGTGAAAAGAGGGATTCTCTACCTTCTTTGCACAATGGCTCCCTGCTCACAACACACATACACAGGGACAGCCATGTCATGCTTGGGGGAAAGAGAGGAAAAGCCAAGTAGCATCTGGCTATTTCTCTACTGGTAGATGATGCAGTCCTCTGGGAGCTCTTGAAGGATCCCTGAGACATCTAGGAAGGTACCTGTTCAGCTGGGCACTGCTTGGCTGTCCCATGCCCTCCCTCAACAGATACCCAGCTGGGTCAGTGGACATGACAGAAGACAGGTAGGTTGCATGCCTGCAGAGAAGGTGAAGCAGTGTGTATATGATAGAGTTCAGAGCTTCTTCAGGTCCATTTAGGACAGGGGTGGGCATAGTGTGGCTTGCAGGCTGCATGTGGCTACTGGATGCCACTTTTGTGGATTCTGAAGCCCCACCAGTCCTCAAAAGCCCCCACTCATTTTCCCAGTGCCAGGGTCAAGCAATTTTTGCTCCCAAGCCATGCAGAGAGCCCTCCCCCTGAAATGCATGAAAACACACAAAATACCCCCCACCCAACCTCCACAAGCACCCCACAGTCTTGCACTGTTTCTAGATACCTCTGTTTTCCTCTGCAATGCTTCTCGAAATGGCAACAGGAGGTGACATGACATCACTTCCTGTTGCCATTTTGAGAAGCGCTGCAGAGGAAAACAAAAGTTATTTTGGCTTTCTGTGGAAGGGTGCAGCTTGCAGGGGGCAAGTCTGGATGGGGAAGAATGGGCTTCTCTCTCCCCTATAGTTGCCCATCCCAATCTAGAATCCTTTCCCTGGAGGCAGGGTTATTGGAATGATTCCTCATGTTTCTCTGCCTCCAAACTGAGTTGAGAATGTCTCTGTCTGCAGCTCTTGAATTCTCCCTCTTTCTGAGTTCTGCAAGAACCTGAGGTATCGGAAGGATCCCGTCCATGTTCGCCATGTGGCAAATGAGGCAAGCGTCAGAAGCCACATGTGTTTCCTTCTCATGGGCTCCCTGTCAATGACATAGCCTTTGTTCTTGTTCATCCAGTTGGCCCCATTTCCATCTTGGCCCAGGGGACTGAAATTAAAAACCCATCTTGCGCTATCGGGGACTATCAGCTTGCGAGGTCTCCACCCTACCAGATGCTGTGCAAAACATGGAGAGGGAGATGTTGCAAATCTGATTGAGAAGCCACACCTGAATGTTGCAGGCCAGTTGCCAAGTTACCTATTAACCAATTTCGTTCCTTTTAATATTTGCAGGAGATACAGCAGGCCCGTGGCTATCTTATCTTCCTGGAAATTCCTGCACTGCTGAGAAGTCTGATAACATTTGTACCTTTGAGGCAATTTAGGGTCTTTATGGATATGTCATCCTGGTTGTGAGCAACGTTCTGTGAAACCAGTGCCGTTTCTTTCTCAGGCATGTGGAAATGTGAGTCCCTTCTGTGTTGTATTTCCATCCTATCCCTCTCTCAAGAAAAAACTGGAGTGGTGTAACAGAGGCATGATCCTGGATGAAGGGGTTCTCGCGCTCCATCCGTGGTAGGGATATCATCCATTTGTTTCAGGAATTAACATGCAACAGAATGGTGAGCTTTCTTCATGCAGCTCCTAGCAATTCATTGTTTTAGACAAAGGTGGACTACAGTGTGGCCCCTGGAACACCTTTGGAGCCCACTTGTGGCCCCTGAAGTCCCCCCATCTATCTCCCAAAGAGCCCCCAAAACCTCAAATTATCTTTTTATAAAGTTGGCACATGTTTTTACCACCAAATCACACAGAAAGCCCACCCAACCACAGGAAAATACTTCTACTCCCACCCACAAGCCCCAAATTACCCCATTTTCCTCTGTAGTCCTTCTCAAAATAGTGTCAGGAAATGAGGCAATGTCACTTCCTGTCACCATTTTGAGAGGGATCACAGAGAAAAAGTGGAGGTTTATGGGCATGCTGTGAGGGTGTGGAGGGAATTGACCCCTGGCCCCTATGCAGTTGCCCACCCCAGTTTTAGACTCATGCCTCCTGACCAGAACTTGGGAATGTGACTCTTCTGGACTACAGCCCCCCAGGATCCACCACCAGCAGGTGAGTAGGGAATCCTGGGAGTTGTAGTCCAAAAAAAGTCATGTTCCCAAGCTCTGTTCAAGAGCCTCCCTTGAACTTGGATTGCCTCTCTCGCTGGACTTCTGGACTCCTTTATAAGCATGGGAAGGTCACTTGGGTGACTAATCAAACCACTGATTTACCGCCCCAATGCAGAGTACAGGAAGCAATCTCTTCATTACAGCCTTATCAGATTCTCATCCTCTTTGGCCACAATCGTTTCCTCATTGTCAATGAGCACAACTCGACTTGTAGGATTGAACATCCATTTGCCCCTCTCTCATTCCAGCTGTGTTGAGAGGAAATGGCCTTTATGCAGGGCTCACTGGCTAGGAGATTCTGGGAGATGTGGTCTTTTAAAAATGTAACTTTTCCAAGCTCTGGCTCCTGTTAGCTTTCACATTCCAGTGGGGGTGGCTTTTAATGCAGTAGGGGATGCCTTATAGCCCCCACCCTTTTCCCACTCAGTCCTGTAGAAAAATCTCCTGGAGCCTATTTTGCACGGATCCCACAACCACAACAGCCTCCTCACTGGTCTTAACTTTAAAGGAACTGTCCAGGGTGATGAATCCTAAGTACTCCAAAAGGCTGAACATGCTGGATAGTTTCTATAAAGGTTGGGCTAAAACCCAGAGTAGATACACCACCTCAAATATATGGAAGTCACCAGCTTCCACTGCCAACCATAAAGAATGTGCTCATATTCTCTCTCTCTCTCTCTCTCTCTCTCTCTCTATCTCTCTATCTCTCTATCTACCTACCTATCAATAATCTATTGACTATATTTGTATAGTGCTTTTCAGCCCCAGAGGTTATGAACAACAGGTAAAAATGTTTAAACAATGCAGAGATAACAATAATAAAACTACAGGTTAACCCCCCCTTGTAGCCACATGGGGTACGTTCCAAGACCCCACTCCCCATGGATACCTGAAACTGTGGATAATAGGGTAATCCATTATTTTCAATGGGACAAATGCCCGAAGTTGACCATAGAATCACATTGGAGGACCTAGAAATGCCTAGAGAGAACATATTTTTTCATGCATAGATAAGGGAAACTGTGGATACCAAATCTGTGGATACGGGGGTTGACCTGTAGTTGTAGCTTTTAAGTAGTAGTTTTATCTGTTTGCTTGTTTAATAAATTTTTATCTTGTTTAAATTACTTATTGGTTTTAATCTGGAAATGTTTTAAATTGTTTATATTGTAAACTGTCCTGGGCTCCCATGATAAAGTCCAGGATAGAAGTGTTTTAATAAAATAAATAAAAAATAGCATTCTTTGTTACATATATGGATCTCCATCTCTGTTTGTAGCCTCCCGTTTAGGCAGCAACACCTGCAAATGGCTACCAGGTGATTTTTATCTCTCTGAGCAACTCTTTCCACCCATTTAAGTTGGCAGCCAGAAAACCAGAGGGATGAATGGAAGGAAATGAGCCAAGACCAGGTCAGTCCTCAGCCAGCTTCTATCGCTGTGATCTCAATTGACCTTGGCAGATGCTGTTAACCCCCAGCATCATCTCACCCAGCCGGATGAGTCCCTCCACTTCTTGCTTCTGCACACCTTCTGCAAATGGAACTGCTTTGGCTCTCCAACACCTGCTTATTTTTAACTCAGGGTTGAGAGAAAGGGTGGGTTCTTTTTTTTATTTTTAAACCCGTTTTACTAAAAAAGAAACAGCTGCTAATTTCCCTCTGTTCTCTTTGGACTCCTGCCTAGGACTCTCGCTGCACATGCAGCTCTTTGCCAAAGCCAAGAAAATGGCAGTTACCAAATGCCAAGTCAGACTCGCGACGAAGAGAGAAATCCCGAGTGCGAGACCTCACTGCCAGGGTGGCAGGCATCACCTGAGCCATGGCTCTGTTTCTGCTCCCTGCTGCTCCCTTCACGGTGGCTACTGCTGACCTCTAGTGGCTCCCAAGGAGAATTTGGGAGGCCCACACAGAAGACTTGGTGGTCCTTCTCCTTGACAGGTGGGTGCTTTGTGAAGGGTGTCCTCCTGGAGTGGAGTGTGTCCAGCCAGATGCCAAAGCAAACAGGTGACTTTGATCAATTGTTGCTTTTCTTGCCTTTGTTCTGGATTTGGGTTTAATTCCTCCTGTCATAAATGTGTTTGCCTTCAAGGCTACAAGGCTCTTGGTTGAGACATCGGTGCAGGGCTCTAACTATGGGGAAGGGACAGCAAAGTGAGGGTACTGTCCCTCTGAGTAAGTATTCTGCTCCCGTCTCCAGGAAATTTCCCTTCAGTCCTCCACATTTCTAATACAGTACAGTACAATCCCATATCCATGGGCCCAGTACCCACAGTTTCACTTGCCCATGTCTGAAAAAATATGTTCTCTCTAGGCACTTTCTAGGTCTTCCAGTGCAACCCTATGGTATGCCTTCCACTGGACGTCCTAGAAGTGCTCTCTCTAGGAATCTCTAGGTCCTCCAAGATGATTCTATGGTATGCTTGGGCCAGAAATTGTTCATTTCAATTGGGTTTGCTATTATCCATGGCTTCACGCTTCCATGGTAAGTCCAGGAACATATCCCCAACTGATATTGGGTGGTGGTGGTGTCATACTGTATTGCAGTTGCTTAAAACTTCAGTCAGGCATTTAAGAAATACAGTTAAGGCACTGAAAGAAAACTGACATAGCACAATTCTGTACATGGATATTTGTGCAAGACAATCCCTACATGGGCTCTTAGCTTGTGAGTCCATTATGTGCGTGTGCATGGACCTTCAGGTTGCCTGTTGACTGATGGCAACCTCATGAATTTCTTAGAGTTTTCTTCAGAAAGGAATCCTCAGAGGTGGTTTTACCACTTTTGTCCTCTGAAATAGAGCCTGTAGCACCTGTTATTCGTTGGTGGTCTCCCATCCAAGTACTGACCAGGGCTGACCCTGCTTAGCTTCCAAGATCAGATGGGATCCGGTGTTTTGGGAGCATTTAGGGCCATTGAGTCCATTACAGCTACCCACATAACACTCTCTGTTGTATTATGCCCCTTAGCAGGGCCGGTTTAAGGGCCCTGCAGCACCTGCAGCCGCAGGAGCCCCCGTCATTCTGCCCCCCCCGTAGTAACCCTCCTCCTGCAAAAATATTATTAGTAATAATCTGAATATCCTGTACTGTGAATAGGACAGGTTAGGTTAGGTTACATTGACCTGAGATAAACGTATGGGCCCCACAAATTAAAGCATTGCAGGGCTCCCCCCCCAAAATTCCTTAAACTGGCCCTTCCTGGAGAAACTCTCTGTGTGTCCTCCCTAGAAGACGTTGAGGAGAGAGGGGGAAATGTTTCCATCTTCCTTCCCACTGCTCCTGACCTGCCAACCTGGGGAGTCCTTTTGATTCCCCCCCCCAGAGCAAAAAACGCTCTAAGATTATTTGTTAACATTTTTATGATGCCAAATGGTCCTCGCTAGAGCAGGCGCCATTCTTTAGCTGGGAAACCATATGGCACTCGGAGC
Organism: Gambelia wislizenii; assembly: GCA_030847615.1. Taxonomy (NCBI): domain Eukaryota; kingdom Metazoa; phylum Chordata; class Lepidosauria; order Squamata; family Crotaphytidae; genus Gambelia; species Gambelia wislizenii. Next base: position 42,729,443 of record JAUMIR010000007.1, read on the forward strand.
CATAAATAAAGTATTGTGATAGTTAATGAACCTAATTGCCAGCGAAAGGCTTTAATACAAAAGCCCTGCGCTGCTGAGAATTTAGCGCCACATCAGGGATGCGCCAGAGCTCCCCTGACTTCTGAGGCTTAATTTAAGTTCTATATTGCAAACTCCAGAAAATAATTCCAAACCCTCCTGCTGGAAAAGCAACCTGCTGCTAGACTGTGATTATACTGAATTACTAAAAAATTGCAATCCATTTTATACACACGGTTAACCCTTGCTAGGGCCTTCTCCACAGGGGTGATTTGGGTCCGTCCCCCCCACAGCCAATCTCAATCTCAGATTCAAAGATAAGTCATCAAAGCAATGGGAACAGTTTTGTTCCAGTGGCAAGGTGTGGCTTCAATTATTTATTTGAATGTTAACAGTTGGAAGGGACACCAAAGGCCATCTAGTCCAACTCCCTGCCGTACAAGAATATACAAATACAGCACCCCTGAAAGCTGCCCATCCAACCTCTGTTTAAGGACCTCCAAAGACTGGGAGTCCACCAACCTTTGAGGCAGTCCATTCCACTGTTTGAACAGTTCTTAGACTAAAGAAATCCTTCCTAATGTTTAGGTGGAATCTCTTATCTTGCAAATTGAATCCATTGGTCCATTGTCTGGTCTCTGGAGCAGCAGAAAACAAGCTTGCTCAATCTTCTACATGACATCCCTTCAGATATTTAACGATAGCAATCATGTCACCTCTCAGTTTTCTCTTCTCCAAACTAAACACACTCAGCGCACTCAGTTGTTCCTCATAAGGCTTGGTTTCCAGACCTTTGATCATCATGGTTGCCCTCCACTGGACCTGCTGATGCACCCCGGAATTGCATTGGCTTTTTTGGCTACTGCATCACACTGCTGACTCATGTTTAGTTTGTGATCTACTAAGACCCCTAGATCCTATTCACATGTACAGCTTACCAGCCAGGTGTCACTATGTTTGTGCATTTCAGTTTTTTTGCTGATGTAGCACCTTACAGTTTTATCCCTGTTGAAGTTCATTTTGTTAGTCTTGGCCCACGTCTCCAGCCTGTCAAGGTTAACTCACTCTGATTTTTAGTTTGAGCTTTAAAGATGCTATCCACAAGGAAGAACCGATTTGGCAGAATACCGGTTCAGAACCCTGGAGAGCTCCTTCCACGTTCCAGTCAAACCCAGGAGTCACTTCACTGATCTGTTGACATGGGAGTTCCCAGCTGCCCTTGTTCCATCTCCAGTTACTTTTCATGATTTGACCTTTATTATTTATTTATTTTAACCAATACCTTTCCTTTCTCCTAACAGGGGACCCAAAGTGGCTTACGTCATGAATTGAAATAAGGTGTATGTGCACCTTCAAGTCTCCTTTTGACTTATTGTGACCCTATGAATTTCGTAGGCGTCGAATAACTACCACAAACAACAACTGCATAACCAGTTAGTGAACCAAATACCTGTTGAAATATAAAGATCTTTACCTGCCGGTGGAAAGAGATCAGGGGCAGACCAACTGAGTCTCCTGTGGGAGACGATTCCACATTCTGGGAGAAGCCACCAAGAAGGTTTTTCCTATTCAAGTTACAGTCCACTCTAGCCAGAACAAAGTGCTACATCATCCTTTCATTTGAGACAATGGACTCAACCCTACTGCCTAAATCCAACTAAGGAAAAACCATTAAATCAGCTGGATTTACCTGCCTGTTGACTTACCATTTATCAATTGATTTAACGGGTCTACTCTAGGTAGGACTAGCCAACAAGACTCTTCTTTTCTGTCTAGAGTAGATGTTATTAATCAATGAGGTGTACCAACATATTGACTCACCCTTCAATAGTTGATTCTACAGGTCTGCTGTGGTTAGGAATAACCAAGAGGATTCACACTAGAGTTCTCAAAACTCAGGGCCTCACCTCTCTTCTTTGGTCCTCAGGGAGAGGAATCTCAGGGTGAGGACTTTCAAATTCGTTTAGGAAGTCCTTTAGTTTAATAGGGTTTGCTATCATCTATGTCTTCACTCATAAAGTTCAGGAACATTTTCCCCATGGATATGGGCTGTATATAGGTTTTCCTTAGTAGTTCAGCTTGGTGTTTGCTATTTGAATGGCCGGAATCCTGTTGGAGACTTTCTTTTTGCAAGTATACTTACGTCTGTGGAAATTAGAGTTGGGCACTTCCATACCATCCGCACCCAGTAAAGGGCTACTATTACGTTCCTACATAGGGGAGCTGGCAAAGTGACCCCTATGCACTGGGACATCAGGACACCAGCTAGAGAGTGGCCACGTATATTGGTAGAATCTGATCCACATCAAGACACTCTTATTGAATCATAGAATCATAGAATCATAGAATTGCAGAGTTGGAAGAGACCACGAGGGCCATCCAGTCCAACCCCCCTGCCACGCAGGATATCTTGATCAAAGCATCCCCGACAGATGGCCATCCAGCCTCTGTTTAAAGACCTCCAAGGAAGGAGACCCCACCACACTCCGAGGGAGTGTGTTCCACTGCCAAACAGCTCTTACTGTCAAAAAGTTCCTCCTCATGTTGAGGTGGAATCTCTGTTCCTGGAGCTTGCACCCATTGCTCCGTGTTCCAGTCTCTGGAGCAGCAGAAAACAAGCCTGCTCCATCCTCAGCGTGACATCCCTTCAAATACTTAAACAGGGCTATCATATCGCCTCTTAACCGTCTTTTTTCCAGGCTAAACATACCCAGCTCCCTAAGTCTCTCCTCATAAGGCATCGTTTCCAGACCTTTCACCATTTTAGTTGCCCTTCTCTGGACACGCTCCAATTTGTCAATGTCCTTTCTGAATTGTGGTGCCCAGAACTGGACACAGTATTCTAAGTGAGGTCTGACCAAGGCAGAATAGAGTGGCACTATTACTTCCCTTGATCTAGACACTATACTTCTATTGATACAGCCCAAAATTGCATTGGCCTTTTTAGCTGCCGCATCACACTGTTGGCTCATGTTCAACTTGTGGTCTACTAGGACTCCTAGATCCCTTTCGCACGTAGTCTCATTCAGCCAGGTTTCTCCCATCCTATATTTATGCATTTCATTTTTCCACCCTAAATGCAGTACTTTACATTTCTCCGTATTGAATTTCATTTTGTTAGCTTTGGCCCAGCTCTCCAGTCTATCCAGGTCATTCTGAATTTTGATCCTGTCCTCTAGGGTATTAGCTACTCCTCCCAATTTGGTGTCATCTGCAAATTTGATAAGTATGCCCCTAATTCCCTCATCTAAGTCATTGATAAAGATGTTGAATAGCACTGGGCCCAGGACAGAACCCTGTGGCACCCCACTGGTCACATCTTTCCAAGACGAAGAGGAGCCACTGCTGAGCACCCTATTGGTGTTACACATCTTCACAATTCACTAATAGGGTTTCTTACCACCTGTATTATATAGCTAAGTAGACATAAATATACGCAAAGAGGATTCCGTCCAATATCTATAACTAGTCATCCCTAGGTCAAAAAATGAGTTTTTCCACAGCCAGGAAACTCCATTGAGAAGAATAATAAACCAGAAAGAACTCTGCACCATTTTCTCCTGGTATTCAAAAGAGATCTTTCCATCCCTAGGCAGAGTTTTTAAAGTGAAGTTTATTTTTCTTTTCACTTTAGATGGTTTTTGCTGCTTAGTCAAACATCATCCTTCACAGGTATCTGACAGTTAGTCCACGTGTGTTCTGATGGCACAGTTGGAGTTGTGTGTGGCTTTGTGGTTGTGTGGATAGGGATAGGGTTGCCTTTCTCTAGTTCCTGGCCTGGAGCCTATGAGTAAGGCACAACTAGTATAGACCCATAGAACCAGTTCTCAAATGGGAGGTAAGTCAACACATAGTTAAACCCCATTGATATAGTGAGTCTATTCTAGTCAGAACTAACAGTAAGATTCAGGTATCTGTCTTGGTTACACACACACCACTAGGGTTCCCAAGTCTCAGGGTGTGGCTCTTCTTCTCTAAGCCTCAGGGCAAGGGGGAGGAATCTCAAACACTGCCATGAAAAGTTTGCATGCATATATCTATCTATCCTTCATTTGTTAGATTTGTTTCTTTTTTAAATGGCATCCTCTCTGCAACTATGGTTGATACTTTTGATGTATGCTGCTTGGTGACATCACCAGAAGAGTCTGTTTGGCAACCTGTTGGTTCGTCTCAGCTTGAGTAGACCCAATCAATCAACAGTTGAATGGTGAGTCAGCACATAAATAAAACCAATGGATCCAATAGCTTTACTCTAGTCAGGACTAATACAGAATGTAGGCTTTCCTTTGCAACATCACAGGGCTCACCTGATCCCACACCCAATGACATCACAAGGGATTGTCCCTTGGTCTCAGGGCCTGGAATAATCTTGATCTGACTGCTCTAGTCACAACATGTATCACCAACAAACTATGGGCTGAGCACTTTGGCTGGAAGCATCAATGGAAATATTACTGGAACACCTTTCCACTCCCCAAAATTGTACAATCATGGGTCTTCAATCATTGTAGTGCCATAAGAGTTGTGATGCATATGTGCTAAGTATGCCAAGTACTGTTGCAGAGATGGAAGGCAGCCGAGAAGGTCTCACAGCAGTTGGAGCATCGCAGGGAGGAAAGAGCCAAGATAGAGGATTGTACTGGGTGGATTTAACATTCTACATAAATACACTTTACAATCAGAGGCAGGCTATGTACAAAGACAGAGCAGTTGCGGAAGGAGGGGGAGGAACCATTGAAATATTTTATAGTGATGCAGATCAAGTGAAAAGGCTGTGAATAAAAAAAAAAAAGGAGGGGAGAGATAATTATTTGATGGAGTTCTCTTAGGATTCGCCACAGCAGGGAATACTTACAGAGAATACATATTACTGAACAGACCCTGCTATTCGAGCATCAAACTAACCTATAAATTGCCGCTGGAGAAAATTGGAGGAGAGAAATGGAGAGGGGCTGAAGCGTGGGGCCATGTTATTAATGTTGGGTTCCACTTCCTACCTTACTCTCTCGCAAAAGGACAGAGAAGTGCATGGGCAGAATGGGGCGGAGGGAGAGAAGACTGCATCTAATAAATGTCTGGTACAAATTATGGCTCAAGCTCTCCAGTAAAAAGATGGCACCGTTTATCTCTCCACCATCTGTGCAAGCTCATTGGGCCTGGTGGCGGGCAACATCCCGGCTGCTGGAGTTTTATCTTCCTGGGCCCCCATTTGCCGGCTGGGTTCATATTTGAAACAAGGCAATTTCCAGAGAGACACTTCTCGCCCTGACACACACTCATCCCTCTGCCACTGGCCTTGCAAAGTAATTGCTGGTCATGGACTAGTCCTATCAGAGATAGATGGTGAATGGGGAAGAAAGAATATTCGTAATTATCCATTCTCAGGTTGAAAAACAGGTTTCCTGACAGCCAGGAAACTCTGTCAGGAAAGATATTAGGTCAGTGAGAACTGGGATGCATTTTCTACTGGTATGCAAATGTACCCAAGTGTTGTAGAGGAATTATCAGCAGAGAGAAACACATTTTTGGTGCATGAAAAATCCTCCTGTTTTCTGTGCAGAATCTGGATTTCCTGTGCAGAAAACAGGGAGGGGGGGTGCACAGAAAAAACACACATTTTTTCTCCCCACATAATAATACCTCCACACCATTTTGGGACATTTGAATACAAGGAGAATACTGTGGAGTAATATTCCAGGTGTGCATATACATTTTCCTCAGTCATTCAACTTGGTATTTGCTATTTGAACAGCACCCTTGGTGCAACTGGCTGCTAAATAGTGTAGACCCAGGAAAGAAACTTCCATGGGCTGGTGTTAAGCCTTCCTGAAGCTCCATCAGCAGTGCAGGATCAGGGAAAAATTCCCCATCAGCCAGACATGATATAGACATCTCCTTTCCTCTGGATCTCATCTGTTCTTCTTGATGAAATTCTCATCATTGCTAGCAAGGCTATTTCCACCACATGTGGGAAAGAAATCGGAGAGACAGTGTGCTCTACAGCCTTCGGGACTCCCTGCTCCAGATGTGGCAACACAGCAAATGGCTGTATCCAGGGATCAGGCAGACATGGACATTTGTATTGATTTCTACTGCCAACACAGCAAAATGTGACTATTCTAGCCTTTTTTTGGATGGTCACTTCCAGAATCCCCCAGACAGCTATGCTGGCTGGGGGATTCTGGGAATGGCAGTTCTAAAAGAAAAAAAAAACACTTTCCCCAAGCCCAGAAGGACTGCCAAGGAATACCAGGTACTGTAGGCTCTATTTCAGAGGAAAGAAGTAGTAAAACCACCTTTGAGGATTCTTTGCCTAAGAAAACCCTATGAAACTCAATGGGTCACCATAAGTTGACAGTTGACTTGAAGGTACACAAACAAACAAACACACACTGCACCACCACTGCCACACTGTATACAAAAATTGGCATGAGTCACAATCCTGGCTCTTCACACCTTGCCTTGTTCTAAATGGCTAGCAATGGGTAGAGATGAGTGCTCAGACTTTAAAGCCACCTCCCATACAACAAATAATTAAAACACACACATTCTCCACTTCCAGGACCGCTTGCCCTGCAGTTTTTCTACCCACTAGAAAGCCCAGAGACAAGGACCCCAGCATTGTTTTTAATGGGGCGGGGGTCATCACACACACCCATTATCACTGAAACATCCTTAAATGTGAAGACTCTTACAACCACAGTGTTTACTTATATTCCCCCCTCACATGCTCAGTGTAGCCTATTCCTAAATAAATGTGATGGGATAGATTACAGGCAGCGTTAATTATTTTTGGGAGGGCTCCATGACAACAGCTGACTTAACATTAGTGCTGGATCATTTAGGACACTTCTGATTGATTGCTTCTGAAGAGGCCCAACTACATAGGAGGCTTGATAGTCCAATTTTATCAGATCACTAGGTTCAGCCCCCTCGCTTATTTGTAGAGTGGACTCAAGCCCCCACTTCCCCCAAATTATGGGGTCCATCCCCACAAAGCAGAGCAGTTTTCTGATACATTAGGCAATGCCCGGACACTTGCCAACCCCTAGTGGTGACCTGGGCACAACAATTCAAGAAGGATATTGAGAAGCTGGAACATGTCCGGAGGAGGGTGACCAAAATGGCAGGAGGACTGGAAGCCATGATGCCCTATGAGGAGCAGCTGAGGGAGCTGGGTTTGTTTAGCTTGGAGAAGAGAAGGTTAAGAGGGGACACGATAGCCATATTTAAATATTTGAAGGGACATCATACTGAGGATGGAGCAAGCTTGTCTTCTGCTGCTCCAGAGACTCAGAAATGGAGCAATGGATTCAAAGTACAGGAAAAGAGATTCCACCTAAACATTAGGAGGAAATTCCTGACAGTAAGAGCTGTTTGGAAGTGGAATGTGCTGCTGCCTTGGAGGATTTTAAACAGAGGCTGGACAGCCATCTGTAGGGAGTGCTTTGATTGGGTATTTTGGCATGGCAGGGGGTTGGACTAGATGGCCCTTGTGGTCTCTATTAACTGTATGATTCTGTATTCTATCTCCTAACCAACATTACCCTATTGGTTTTTCCCTAGCAGCTGTCTGCTTACATTGGGATGATGTCTAGATAGATACCGCAGAGAGCTGCCAACATAGAGATGTGATATGACTGATGGAGGGATTTATAGGCACAAATCCATTAATGAAACTGCTCTGAGCCACTGCGAGTTCTGAGACAAGTGCTGGAGAGGTGGAAGTCTTATTCTTTTCTGTAAGATATATCTGCAGAGGGAGTCATAAATGACAAGGCAAAGTATGGAGGTTTGCAGCAAATGCGGTAAAGTTTTATATTCTTGAAAACTAGGGATAAAAGGGAGAAAGAGGGATTTTAAACAGAGTGGATAAAAGGTTCCTTCTGCACCACAATAAAACTATCTTCAGAGAGTTAATTGTTGGTTTCTTGTTACTGCAGAGATGGATTTGAAAAACAGTAGCAAAAACAACACTGCTAACTCCTAAGAATCACCGCCTGGGGAGGATGTGAGCAAGAGAAGGAAGGGGAAGCAAAGCAAGGCCAGACACTACAGCTGCAACCTCGCATACAGTGGTATTAGTATTTAACTGCATGTAGCTAACCTGCAATAGTAATATTAAATAAATACATTGCACATTGCACCACTGCCTTAATTCAGTATTGTTGCCCAAGCTTGAATCATCAGGTCTGTCTTGCACTTTTTTTAAAAAAAAAAATCCCTGTGGCATCTCACCACAAACCACCAGGTCCTGTCATTAGATACCCACAGGCTTTTGTCAAATCCCCAAGGAGGAATTTGAGAGAAAATAAAGTGGATTTTAGCCTTTAAAAGCTCCATTGTCTCATTTTATTTTATTTTTTTAACAAGGTTTAAGTATGAGTACTCAGCTTAGAAGCTGCTAGTCTCCTCTTTTCCCCCAAGGCAGAATTAATGGAAATGTTGGGGTTTTTAAGAAACTTTTAGCGACACCTAAAAGTATTAATAACTCAAGACCACATTTAGTTCTGTTATACTTGCAGTAATGCGGGAGGTAGTTTCTCCCTACCACACTGTTACAATTCCCTTTCAATGATTTAGCTTCAGTTTGTTACTAGAACTTGGGTGTGTCACTACAGTTCCCAGAATCCCCTCTCTGCCAACATGGCCAGACCTTGTCTCCCGTGTTCCCACCAAGTGTACCTATGATGGTGATGGGACAAACAGAAGGGCATCTCCAAAAGATCTTAAAACCTGGACAGGCTCCAATGTGGAAAGACAGCCTGTTAGGCAGATGGTTGTGAATAATGTTTGAATAATGCCATGCAAGCAGTTGTGTTTAAGAAGGATGGGGCATGATTTGGAATGGGTGAATAAGAAGGTCACAATGATGGTTGGGGGTTCAGATGCCAACTCTTATGCAAGAAAGCTCAAAGGGATTGAATATGTTTTGCACAGAGAAGAGATTACTCCAGGAGTGGACCCAAGAGCATTCTTCAAATCCCTGTCACCTAGGTCAGTGGTTCTTAACCTGTGGTCCGGGGACCCCCAGGGGTCTGCAGTGTCCTCACAGGGAGTTCTTGAAGGCTTGAAGGTTGCTCAGCCCACCTCCTCCCTGCAATAGAGTGGCCATGTGACAAGATCCAAGGCAAAGGCTGGCTGGCTGGGCCTGTGCATTGCCATTCAATCTGCTCCAGCCACAAACTTGCAGAAAGAAATAGAAGACAAGTCTTCTCTCTTCCTCCAGCATCTCTTGGGGAAGGTTTAATGGATGGTGTAATTGTATTATTATTATTATTAACTTTAAATTTTGAGTTAAGTCTTGCGGGTCCACAGCAACAAAAGATATTTAAAGGGGGTCCCTGGCAAAGAAAAGGCTAAGAGCCACTAACATAGAGGGTAACAGTGGAGATTGGTGGGTCTTCTATTATTATGGGGGTGGAGGGATAGACACCAGGTTTCCATCTGTCCTTTAAGGAGCTATCCAAGGTGCTGGACCTATGTGAGGGGACAGGTTTAACACCTTGGATGCTCCTTTATAGTTTGGGTGAAAACCTGGAATGATTTGACTGTCACACAGACAGCAAAGCCACTTGGCCTCCCATGGAGAAGGACATTGACTTGGGGCACTATCAGATACAGCAAAAATCACAGGTTTACAACATCAGGGTAGCACTAATGGGCCCCGCAATCACACATCATCTTTGGCTTTGCGTTCTTACTCTGTGCTCCAGCCACAAAGAAGGTATTATTTCCAGTTCACAGGACAGGCCATCAATAGATCATCAACAGCCCTCTTTTTGCGGTATTGACTGAGTGTGAAACCAGGTCCTATTGTAATCACAAGATTACAGCAAGAATGGGCTGTCCTCAGCAAGGAAACGTCCAGGTGAGAACACAAAAATGAAGCACAGGGTGCTCTTTTTACGGCATTTTAAAGTTTCTTTCAGTGCTTGTGTGTTAATTTACTTTGTTACTTAAGGGGTTTTTTTGGAGTTTTAAGCACACTCATGTCTTCTTGCAAGAACCACCAAAATCTCACCCATGCCAAATCGTGGAAGTTAACTCCCATTCTTAAAGTGCTAGTGGTCTTCCATGTGAAGACCTTAATGTCTTCTGGTTTCAGCTTGCCTCTGGGCTCTTTTCTGGAGCTCTATATAAGTATCACTTGCAGGCGAGTAAGATCAACAGCCAAAGGGAATCTGGACATTCCTCACACTGCCCCTTTCAGGAAGCACCCTCATCACAAGCACATGCGTAATTCCAGGTCCCATTTATCATCTCAACCTGCTACTTGCACATCAATCGATGTTTAGCCTGGAAAAAAGACGGTTAAGAGGCGATATGATAGCCCTGTTTAAGTATTTGAAGGGGTGTCACGTTGAGGATGGAGCAAGCTTGTTTTCTGCTGCTCCAGAGACTGGAACACGGAGCAATGGGTGCAAGCTCCAGGAACACAGATTCCACCTCAACATGAGGAGGAACTTTCTGACAGTCAGAGCTGTTCGGCAGTGGAACCCACTCCCTCGGAGCGTGGTGGGGTCTCCTTCCTTGGAGGTCTTTAAACAGAGGCTGGATGGCCATCTGTAGGGGATGCTTTGATTGAGATTTCCTGCATGGCAGGGGGTTGGACTAGATGGCCCTCGTGGTCTCTTCCAACTCTACAATTCTATGATTCTATGATTCTACTACAGTTTGCTGTCCAGCACAATGTAAAGCATACCAAATGCACGCCACACCAATCAGAGCTGATCCTTTAGCACCATCTAGTGCAAGCCACTGCAAAAAACAACTCTGACTCCCACAACAAGTTAGAATTTGTATCATAGAATTTGAATCATAGAATCATAGAGTTGGAAGGGACCACAAGGACTAGTGCAAAACTGAACACTTTCATAGGAGGACTCATGGCTCAAAGGTTGAAGATGAGCAGAAGAAGGGGCAAATGTTCTCCTCCACCACCCCAGCACATTTCACATAGGTGGTTCACAGCATTTGGTTTGGAAACTTCATCTGGTACAAAGAACATCAGCCAGAATGTTAGCTGGGCCGGTTACAGGGAGCACACAACTCCTTTGATCAGGCAGCTCTACTGGCAGCAGGTTCTCATCCAGAATTCACAATACTGGTTATGACCTATAAAGCCACATGTGGCTTAGGCCCAGGCTACCTGACAGACCATCTCTCCCTGTGTGATCCTGCCGGGACCCTGGCATCTCTCCCTCCCACCACCTCCACCAGCATGGCTGGTGGGAATGTGAAATACAGTCTTTTTGGTGGTTGCTCCCAGGCTCTGGAACTCCCTTCCTAAGGAGACTCAGGTGGCCCCCTCCTTACTGTCTTCTCTTGGCAGGGAAAGGCTTTCCTACTCCCACAGGCTTTTGAAAACTGAAGGTTATGAAGGAAGGGGTTTTCAAGGAGGTGCTGTAGTGCTTTAATTGCTTGGTATCCACTGTGGTTTGGTTCCAGGACCTCCCATGGATACCAGAATCCATGGATGCTCAAGTGCCATTATATACAGTGGTATAGTAAAATCTCTCTCTCTCTGGCTTTTCTTCGTAAACGAAGATTCAGGAAGGACTCATCCCGTGCTTTCTGCAAGCGCGCTGATGACTAAAAAGGCCAATCTGAGATAAACAAGTCTGGTTGCAGAAAGCACAGCAGAAGGTCTCCTTGGGTGATGTTTCCGGGTTGTGATTCTTTCTGCGTTGTCGTTTCTCTTCAAGACTTGTTCGGTGTGAGTTCTCAAATAAGGCTGCAGCATTGTGGATAGTGCATCTCCATGCCTCCCGATGTGAGGCCAGGGCGGACCATGGTTGGTGATCAATTTGGCCGAGCCTGAGATGTTGTTTCAGAGAGTCCTTGTATCGCTGTTTTGGAGCACCCCTCTTACGCTGACCCGTGGCGAGTTCACCGTAGAGTACTATTTTTGGGAGGTGATGCCCTTTATATAACATGGCAAACAGAAAAGTTTGCTTTTTGATTTTAAAAAAATTATTCAATCCATAGATTTTAAAAAATATTTTCAATCCAGCACTAATGTTAAATCCAAAGCGATGCCCTTTGATAAAGTGCTGCAAGAGATGGGTGTATGTCTGGCCCAACTGTACACAAAGCATAAATAAATGATAGCAGAAACCAGTGAAATGAATGCAAGATCCCATAAAAACAGGTGTAATCTACTCCCACCTTTACAGGTGCCTGCTTTTCACTTTTATAAGCATTTCAAAGTGAAAAGCAGGCATAAACAAATCTAAGTGGTCCTTACAGCAGAAATGATAAATAGTTCTATATACAGAGGCACTCCCAGGCTGGGATCAAAGTTCTGTTTCCTCATTGCAAACAAAATGCAGAGTGTATTTGTCTCATATACATTATTGGTTAATGATTTATGCTAGTAGATGCATTATCCTCGTAAGAAAGGTAGTTCACCTGAATTTGCTGCTTTTGTCAGGAGGAAATAACACAGGTATTTTCTGGGATTCTGCACATGTGTTGTACATTCATGTGCTTACATGCACATGCACATGCACGCACGCACACACAGAGGCACTCGTGCCCTGTCTTTCTTATGAACAGCCAAGCAAGGAAATGATATTTTGCTTGAAGTAGAACCAGGTAAAAAACAAACGAACAGAAACAAGCAGTGGGTTCCTGCTAGTGAGGAATGTAACGAATATTCCCCATTTTTTCTCTCTTCAATAAGAAAACATCTCTCAACATGACATATTGCACATTCATGCACTTTGGTTTTTCATGTTTCGGGACATTTTTGCAAAAAAAAAATCATTTGCACATAACAGTATCTTGCACAAAAACACAGGGTATGTTTCACAAACAAAAATCTGCAAAGAAAAAAGTTTGCAAATGGGGGAAAATATATCCCAAAATGCACAAAAGTACTCATAGTTATAGAATCCTGTTGGGGGATTACATTGACTTAAGTCTGGATTCACATCAGTGGCTGTCATTTTTACATGCTTCTGTAAGGAGGTATCCAGTACCTGCTTCCCACTACGCTACTCACTCAACACATCTGATCTCGTCTGGTCAGGCCTGGTTGATTCCTGGCTCAAAGACCTCCAAGAGGAAAGACTAGAAATCTCCAAGCAGGTCTAAGCAAAACATCTTGCCTGAAACTCTGGTGAGCCATGGATGTTGGTCAGACTGTAAAAACTATAGGAAAAGAGATTCCACCTAAACATTTGGAAGAACTTCCTGATGTTAAGAGCTGTTTAGCAGTGGAACACGTCGTTGCCTCAGAGAGTGGTGGTGGCGTCGTCTTCTTTGGATATTTTTAAAGAGAGGCTGGCCATCTGTCCAGGCCATCTTTGGCCATCTGTCAGGAGTGCTTTGATTATGTATTCCAGCAGGGCAGTGGGTTGGACTGGATGGCCCTCGTGGTCTCTTCCAGCTCTAGGATTCTATTATCCTTTGGGCCAACCATAATTTCTGACCACTTTGAAAAGACAGCCCCATGTAGAGCATATTACAGTAATCCAAATAGGCTGGAACTAAGGCATGTGCCCACTCCTCTAAGAATGAATGCAGTTTGTACACTAGCTTTAACTGTGCAAAAGCACTCCTGGTCGCTGCTGAAACCTGGGCCACCAGGCTCAGAGCCGAATCCAGGAGTACCCCCAAACAGTGAACCTGTGCTTTCAGGGAGAGTGTAACCCCATCTAACACAGGCTGAGTCCCTGTTCCCAGGTCTGTCTTTCGACTGACAAGGAGAAGCTCTGTCTTGTCTGGATTAAGCTTCATTTTTCCCCCTTTATCTGGCCCATTACAGCTGCCAAGCACAGGTTTGTTTCTTGGAATTAGGTGGAATGGAACAATAGAGCTGGCTATCATCAGCATACAGGTGACACCTGACCCCCAAACTCCAGACAACCTTTCCCAGCAGTTTCATGTAGATATTGAATAGCATAGGAAACAAGACCGACCTCTGAGGGACTCCACAGGGCAATGGCCAAGGGGTCGAAAACGAATCCCCCAGCACCACCCTCTGCTAACACACATTGGAAGCTGTTTAATGCAGTTAGATGTGCAAATAGCTATTGCTTAAAACAATTTGTAAGCCACTCTGATAGCCTTGTGGCTGAAGAGCGGGGTATAAATAACTAAAATAACTCTGAGAGAGCCCCTCCAGGAAAGTGTGGAGCTGCTGTAGAACAGTACCTCTAAGCCCCATCCCAGAGAGGTGGCTCAGAAGGATACCATGGTCGATGGTATGGAAAGCCACTGAGAGGTCCAGCAGAACTACCAGAGACACTCTTCCCCTCTCCCGTTCCCTGCATAGGTCATCCACCAAAGTGGCCAAAGCTATCTCTGTCCCATAACCAGGTCTGGAACCAGACTAAAATGGATCTAGGTAATCTGCTTCATCCAGGAACCCCTGGAGCTAGGAGGCCATCACACACTCTAGTATGTTGCCCAGAAATGGAAGGTTGGAGAAATTGAAGGTTAGTATAGTAGGGAAGGTTTTTTTTAAGAGGAGGTCTTACCACTGCCTCCTTCAGGTGTGTTGGGACCCTGGCTTGTTGCAAAGAGGCCTTAATCACTTTTCTTACTTTCTCAGCTAGTCCTCCTTTGGCCTGTTTAAGAAGCCAAGAAGGCCAAGGGTCTAGAACATATGTGGTGGCTCTCCCCTCTCCAAGGATCCTGCCCATGTCCTCAGGCTGCACAAACTGAAAAGGATCCATCAACACTGGACAAGCAGTGGATCCAGGGAGTCAGGGAGGGGGGACTTTTGAATCTTTTCATTCTGTGTCAAAAGGGGAAAAAACATCAAAGTTTTAAATCCCAACCAACATCCAGCCTGGCATTACGCAGAAAAAGAACTGATTTATGAGTGCTGTGTATTTAATGTACTTTTTTTAAAATGTAAAAATCTGTATAATCTTTTAAAGCCTTGGGATACATCATCAGACTTGGCCTTGCTGAGAAGTGCTTTTTTCTGCCCTGAAAAGGAGCAAGAAGAATAGAAATCTACATGAGGGAGAAGTTCATCTGCAAAGTTATAGAGTATTAACTGGTGCAAGGGGTGGGAGAGGCAACCTTGTTAGCTGATCACCTTGGCATTGCCAGAGATAGCACATTTTCCTTCTGAATGGTAGCAGCCTTTATTTGTTGCTTGTTTGCTGAAGAGGCACTTATGGCACACACCTTGCAGAGGTAAGCTCCACTCCTGTCTTGGTTCCTCCATTCCTGACTTTCTCCTGTTGATCTGGAGGGTCTGCAAGTATCTTGGAATTGCATTTTTGCTGAACTGGATCCCATCCCAGGAGAAAGGTGGAGTACAAATCCAATAAATACATAAATAAAACGACCAAGAGCCACAGCTTCTCAGGGTTCCTGATATTATGGAGATGTCTAATTGAACTGCTTCTGCACTTTCATTGATATGGAGAGTTTGGAAGTAGAAGCATCAAGGCTGGAGTGAAAGCCTGAGGTGAAGCTTCTTTTGAACTATTTACCTGCTTTGAAACTGACTTCTGGCCAGTAGAAATGGATTTTCTGTGCTGTTTTGAGAACTAGAAGATGCCTATTACACCACTGGAAAGACAAGTGTAAATCTCCTCCTGGATTGAGGATCTTGCAATCCTTTCAGCATTTGAACTCAGGGAATACAGACATCAACTTTGTGTAGATATTTACAGTATCTGGATATTTTTGTCAGCTTTACTGAAGACTCTATACTGAATTTTCATTATTGTACTTCTACTGTTTGGAAAGGGGGTTTATTTATTTTATTTTGTCTTTCCCCTTCTTTTTCTCTTTTTATTCCCTTTAGTTTTATACAATTTTCCTACCCAATTTTAAAAAATGGTAGGAAAATCGAAGACTGAAGTAAACATGCCTACAGGTCACAACACTAATGCAGCAGGTCATTCCCTAGCAGCATGTTGGCAGGGAATGTGTGTAGGAGGACATGCACTCTGCACATACCCAGGAACCCTCTTGAACGGCTTGAAGACTTGGCACTGAGAACAGGGCCCTTCTTTGGCTGAGACATGCTTAGTTCCCAACACAACGACTGTGCCTTAAGCTTGGCTGTGTATTTTGCCGTTCCTCTCCTTTCACTTTATGAAATGTAAGGCTTTTTTTCTCATTAGGGAATCAGCTTGCTAGTCCATCATTTCTACCCTATTTATTTAACCCCAATCCTATATTTCGGGGTGGGATGGGGCAGAGCGGGAGGCTTAACAGTTCTTAGATACCCCTTTTGATTGGAGAGAGGGAAAATGTTCAGCACATGCTCAGAGGATCACAATGAACATTTCCAAATGACGGATTTGATTTGCCTCTTTGGCTTTCTGTTGCGCATGAAGCCCAGCCTACTCCTCAGGTAATATTGCTGTTGTACGGCTGTACCTGATACAGATTTTTCACTCACCTCTCGCCACTAACAACAAGGAAGACAGAAGTAAACTGGGAAGAAGAAAGAAGGGAAAAGGAGAAAGAAGGGGAACTTCTGGAATAGGACAGGTGGAAATGTGTTGGGTGAGTAACGGGTGGATTGGTCCAAAGAAAGATTGCCGCCCCTCCAAAGCCCTTTGGCATTTCCTAGGGGGCCTTTAGGCAGAAATGCCTGGATATTTCTCTTCATTTCTTGGCTAGTAAAGAGGCTTGGGACAAGGAAGGAAGGAAGGAAGGAAGGAAGGAAGGAAGGAGAAAGCAATCAGTATGTGGAGGCTCAAGAAGGAGGTTACCCCTCCCAGTTTCTACCACTTTTCGATTTCTGTAAGGTAGCCACCTCCAGGCTCTTCCAATGGCACATGCGCCAGGAGGTTGCAGTATTAGTTGATGCAGTTTATTTGTTTTTATCTAAACAACATTTTTGCTGCCCTGGATTATTTTCTGGCAATTCCTGGCACCATCTGCAACATTTTATTCTCACCTTCAGGTGGGTTCCTTTTTAATTCAGAGACATATCAGAACAATATGTTCCTTTCTCTTCTCCTCCTTTCTCTCTCTTTTTTGTTATCAATGAAATGACAGTTTTGCACTATAGCACTAGAACTTTAAGATTTTTTTTTTAAAAGGAAGAATAAAATTTCAGTTTATTAAATCATCTCAACAAATCATGACACAGTTCTAGAAAACCTTTGGAAGAGGCTAATCCAATACATTGCTACAAACATAACCTTAAAAATATGATGAGCAAATGTGGTGTATTGGATTGAGTATTGGGTTGGGTTTGAATCCCTGCTCAGCTGTGGAAAACCATAGGGTGACCTTGGGCAAGTCACATTCTCTCAGCCTCAGAGGAAAGCAGTAGAAAATTGCCCTTGAAGAAATCTTGAGGGCCAGTCTGGTGTCGTGGTCTCAGTGTTGGACTAGGACTCCAAGAGACCAGGGCTTGGATCCCCCTAGTTGGCCACAGGAACCCACAGGATCGAGTCACATTGCTCAGCCTCAGAGGAAGGTAAGGGGGCAAACCTACTCTAAATAAAAATGGGCAAGAAAGCCATAAGTCAGAGCCAACTACAGCTACAATAGCAACAAAAAGTATGGAATGAGTAGTCATGGAGGTGACAACAATCAGCACAAGCTAAGGAGTCTATTGTGGGACCTCACACTTTTTGATCTGCAAGAGGCCTGTGTAAGCCTGGGGTAGGGGGAATAGGTTTGTTTCTGTGGCCCATTTCCAGCCTCTTGGGCCAATCGCCTCTCCTGGAATCTTCTAGAAGTAGCACCTCATTTTTTAAATAGGTTGCATTGGCCACTTCCCCTCTAACACTATCTCAAATTTTTAAATACTCATTTCTCAAACCAAGAAATTAACTTAAAGCCACTTCCACACACACACACACTCCACCACCAAAGTTTGCCAGTCTGCGTGGCCCCTGGAGCTGTTGAGATTCGCCATTTCTGACCTGAGCCAAAAAACACTCTTAGCCCCAATGGCCTTCTGTTCAGTTTAATGTTGGTGAGAGAAAATGAGTGAAAGTCAGGGGTCAGCAACCGTCAGTTCATGGCCTAATCTTATGTAGGTTGAGCAAGCCCAGAGAGAAAGGAAGAAGGCAGGAGAGGAAACAAACGAAGCAAGAAGAAAAAGACAAAAAGAAGGAGAGCCTACGGGAGAGCGAAAGTGGATGAGCAGAGGGAAAGCTGATCTGCCCAAGGGGGAGGAAGAAAATCTCTCTGGCTTTTCAAACAAAGATTCAGGAAGGACTCATCCCGTGCTTTCTTCAAGCACGCTGATGACTAAAAAGGCCAATCCAAGATAAACAAGTCCGGTTGCAGAAAGCACAGCAGAAGGTTTCCTCGGGTGATGTTTCCGGGTTGTGATTCTTTCTGAATTGTCGTTTCTCTTCAAGACTTGTTCGGGAGGAATTAAAATAGGGCAGCTAAAATGCCAATTAGGGAAGCCATCCACAGAAAGGGAAAGGGAAATAGACTGAAAGAGAAAAGATAATTTGGGTAGAAGAAACATTTTAACCAAGGCAATTCTAGCCAGTATTGAAAGTTTAAAAGATTTCCACTCAGCTAATTTGGTGAGGATCCAGGTGGATACTTTATTGTAATTTCTTGGAATGAGCTGTTTTGTTTCTTTGGTTAAGCAGATTTCAAGATATGTAAAACCAGATGGACACAATTGTAGTCCTGTGTGTGGCTCTGTAGGAGTTGGTGCAATTGCAGCAGAAGATTGAGGCACATCAATTTTGATTTCATAACATTTATTTTTAATCCTCCATATTTGTCAAAGGAGTCCAGTATGGGTTTTAAGGAAGAAAGGGAGTGATTAGGATGTTCCAGAAATAATAAAATATTGTCAGCAAAAATATTTAATTTATGCATTTTATTGCCAATTGTAGGGCTATAATGTTGGATTCAAAACCAATTAGGTTGGCCAGGGGTTCTAGAGTGATGACAAAAACTAGGAGGGATAAGGGACAACCTTGTTTAGTCCCCCTTTGAAAAGGAATACCCGGGGAGTTGAAACCATTGACTGCCACTGTAGCCTTGGAACCAGTATAGAGGGCTTTCAAAACTTTAATAAATTGTGGGTTAAAATTTATTTTCGTAAGAATTCGAAATAGAAATGGCCATTGAATATGATCAAAAGCTTTCAAGATGTCTAGTGAAATAAAGGCCATTGGTTTTCTTGAAAGTGAGGAGTTATGGATGATGTTTAGGGCTCTATGGATAGCATCAGGAATTCTCCTATTAGGCAAGAAGCCAATTTGACCCACTTCAATGTAATATGGGATGAAAAAATTAATCCTGTGTGTTAGATTAGCAGTAAACAGTTTGGAGCCTTGGTTAATTAATACTAATACTAATACTAATACTAATACTAATACTACTAATACTATATAATAATACTACTAATTAATGAAATAGGACAAAAGGCTGAGACTGGAAGGGCAAGATCTGAGGTTTTTGGGATGGAGATGATTTTAGAGAGAAGCCAGGTTTGTGGGCAAGAGCCTGTAAGTAGGATGACATTGAATAGTTGTAATAGATGGTGATATATCAGAGTAAAGATGTTTGTAGTATTCCCCTGAGAAGCCATCAGTCCCGGGAGCTTTTTCCATTTTGAGAGATTGGACTGCTTGCCTCAATTCCAATTCTGTTATAGGTGTGACTAAAAGATCTGAATGGGCTTTAGAGAGATTTTTGACATTAAGTTGGGAAAGGAAGGAGTTTAATCCTTCTGGAGGGGATGGGTCAGTTGCACAGAGGGATGCGTAGAAGGAGTGAAAGTTGTCTAGAATATCTCAGGGACTAGGTATAATATTACCAGTTGAGGATTTGACAGCTACAATTAGTCTACATTCCTTTTTTCTTTTAGCCATTCTTGCAAGAAATAATCTCAAGGTCTTGTTATTGTGTTCATAACAATAAGCTTTGGTATAACAAAGGGAAATCTGAATTTTGTATTTGTCAAGTCTCATGAGCTCAGCTTTGTTTCGAAGAAGAATTTGATATGTGGAGTGGTTTTAAGTTTATGGGAAGAGGTTAGAGAGGCTATATCATTTAGAAGTTTGGTTCTATGGGATTCCCTTAGCTTTTTCCATCTTGAGCCTTCTTGAATAAAAAAGCCTCTCAAGACCGCCTTTAATGTATCTCAAAGTAACACCCTGGATGGAGTGCAAGGGGAGTTTTCTAAGTAAAATTTTAAGTAATTTTTTTATAGATATTTTAATAGTAGAGAGGAATTGAGGGTCTTGTCAAAGGCAGGAATTAAACATTCCACATTTTTAGAGGCAAATCACTTCATGAAGAAAGTGCTTCTTTCTTCAGGTTAAAGCTTACAGTTACAGAGATGATAACACATTCAATGCATTCAGTCAAGGGAAAAATTAAATATAATCCCTAACAACACTAACTAAAGACTGTTCGCTACATAAAAGGAAACTACTCACATTCTGATGTAATATGAAGGTTGCTGCTGGTATCCAGGCTAGTCTGAGCCACATGCTTTTCTAAGCCGGGCTCAGCCATGTAAATGTACCTCCATCCCCTTAGAGGTCCCCCATTGTGTCTCACTTGCCTCATGGTCTAGGCAAGGTATAACACCTTTTTCAAATTACCAGTCTCAGATTCTCATTGGCCAGTCCTGTGACATCATGATGATGTTATCTCAGGAGGTAGCCCCAGTACCTCTCCCTAGGGTTAACCCTTTGGTGACCTGATGTTATGCTTGCAAGACAATCACTGTTTGCAGATAATGGGAAATGTAGTCCCTGCAGCATGATGGGAGTGCCATCCTTTGCAGGATGATAGGACTGCCATCATGACACAAGCTTACAGCAACTGCAAAGCAGTGAGTATATAACTTAGCATTCAGTTTAAGATTCAATTCACAGTTTTTCCCTTGGGCCTGATTCCAGTCAAGTACACTAAAAACAGGAAACATTAAGAACATAATTAGCAAAACAGTGTAACTTCCACCTAGAGGGAGGGAGATCAAATGAAAATTAGACCTCTGGTCAGCAAGAGTATAGCTGACCTCCTCCAGGGTAATATTGGGGGGGGGCATGTATTTAAAGAACTATATAATACTGTAGGGATCCAATTGATTTGTGAATGAGTATTTTAGAATAGTGGCGAGAAAACATATAAATGTAATTGTACCCACCAGCATGCAAGACCAAATCAACAGTTAAACTAAACCTCAACACAATAGGTGTCTCGCAAACTTCTAGGCAAGACAACTATACAGGAGGATTTTCCAGGTTGGTGGAACACTGAGAGGCACGTGAATCTATTGTTTGTATCTGTTGCTAGGAGAGGCATCATCTTCTTCTCCATGTTTCCTCTTCCAGCCTTATGTTTCCTGCTCTTCTAGGGCGGGCTCTTCTAGGACCCTTTCTTCAAGGGCGAAGTGACAGTTATACCTCTGAGTTGAACATGGTGGACTTTCATCGTTGAAGTGGATAACAATTGAGGAGATGCAAGATGGCTGCTCTGCATGAGGTTTCTTATGTAGCTTTAGCAGACAATGTCTATGACAGACTAATCTCATCTCTTTTTTTTTTATAGAGTTACAAACTTGATAGATGAAAGGAACACAGCAGATGTAGTGTATCTTGATTTCAGTAAGGCTTTTGAAAAGGTCCCCCCTAATATTCTTGCAAAAAAGTTAGTAACCTGTGGGCTAGACAATGCAACTGTTAGGTGGATTTGTAATTGGTTGACTGACCAAACCCAAAGGGTAGTAGTCACCAACGGCTCCTCTTCTTCCTGGAGAGAAGTGACCACTAGTGGGGTGCCACAGGGTTCTGATCTGGGCCCAGTGCTATTCAACATCTTTATCCATGACTTGGATGAGGGAATAGAGGGCATGCTTTTCAAGTTTGCAGATGACATCAAATTAGGAGGGGTAGCTAATACTCCAGAGGACAGGGTCAGAATCCAAAATGACCTCAACAGATTAGAAAGCTGGGCCAATATTAACAAAATGTATTTCAACAGGGAGAAATGTGAGTCCCATTAGAGTAGGTCCATTGAATTGGTGGAATTTAGCTAAGCCTCAGCTTACCATTCAACTATTCATTCAATGGGTCTCCTGTCGTTGGGAGTGACCAATAGGCCAAAAATACCTCCAGGCGAGATATGTGGGGAGACCCTCTTCTCCAAGGAAGACTCTACTCCTAAGTGTACTCCTCTGTGGATGGGCACTTTCTTATGTTGCCTCTACCTTACTTATGCTTTCCTCCTGAGAAACTAGGAGGAGGCCTTCCTCATCCTCTGATTTCCTGGCCTCTTAAGGAATGGATTCCACCAACTGCCCCATCTCAGGGTCCAGGGGCTTCAGAGCTGGCCTGGTCCTCAGTGCCATCTGGCCCCAAGCACTTCGGACTCTCCTCCAGAAAGGACTCCTCCAGTGAGGGAATGACAAAAAATGTACATGTCTACTCAGAAGTACATCTTATTGAACTCAAAGGGACTTACTCTTATTGGTAGGATAGCAGCCAAGGACATGTTTGTGTAAGAATATTCACATAAATAAGAAAAAAAAATCTTATTTATAATTTAATTTGTTGTCCTTAATCATATATTTATATGTGAGAAATCCTATGCCTCATATCAGACCAGTGCTTAAAGGTTACTGGGCCAAATAAAATAAAATAAAGTTTCTATAGGTTTGGTGCAAAGCATGAAAGAGGTATAGTGATTTGTGCATCAGAGGAGATTTTCAGTCTACACTGTTATAGTGTTACTATTCCACTTTAACTGCTCTGGCTTCCTCCTGTGGAATTCTGGGATTTGTAGTTTAGTGAGGCCTAATATCTCTCTGGCTGAGAGTTGTAAATGCCCCTCCCTAAACTGCAAATCCCATAGCAAATAAAGTAGAATAGTAACACTATAACAGTGTTGTCTGAAAATCTCCAGACTCTGATTCTGGAGACCAGGATTCGAACCCCCACTTGGCCATGGAAACCCACTGGCTGACCTTATAAAAGCCACACTCTCACAGCTTCAGAAGACAAAAGCAAATCCCCTGTGAACAAATCTTACCAAGAAACCCCCATTATAGGTTAGCTTTAGGGTTGCCATAAGTCAGAAACAACCTGAAGGTACAGAAGAACAACAACAGCAGCAAGGGATTCCTATCTCCCTTCCTATCACAATAGCTGGAATCCCCTAGGTGAATTATACAGTTGTAACCCCCGGTTACACCAGTGTATGTACACCAAAAGACATTGCAGGAATGCAGTTTTGTGACACCAACACCCCTAGTTATGCCAGTATCAAGTATATTTAAAGAAGATAGGGAAGTAGTTTTATGACCTCCAATTATGTCAATGTAAATATGTTTAAAGACATCTGGCATATGCACACAAAAGCTCCTGAGCACAGATCTATCCCTCCGGCCTCCCCACCATTGTTTGCTTGCAAGGATTCATCTAGGAGTCGTCCAGCTTCCTTGTGCACCCAGGACTGAAGAAGCAGCTTCTGACTTTGTCTGGTGGGGAACAGCTCCTTCTTTCTCCCCACAGGTCCACAGTGTAACCCCCCACCCACAGAGAGAGATAAACAGAGGCCAGGTGGTGGTAGTAGTGGAGTTGCACCAAGGAACCTCTGGCTACCCTGACCCCACTGGGTCAGAAGAAGCATGTTTCAGGGGCCGTTTACACGGCAAAATAAATCCTCAAAGAATGCAACAAGAAGCCTGATAGTTCCCAAGCATTTCGAAGCCACAGCGCCCTTGTCAGAACTTATGGGTTATGCGAAAAACCCATAAGTCGTGCAGTATCAGCTTTTGCTAGTTTTCCCGACTTTTTTGATTAACTTTGCGAAAATGCGCACAATTGGTCGTGGGAACTTACCATCCATGTGAACTTGCATTGGCCTTTTCGAATTAGCGTGAGCAGAGCTGAATCCTGATTGGTTGGAGTGACCATTGTGCCTTCTCCGAATAGACGGAGGGGCTGGAGAGAGAAATCCACCGAGCCTGCCATTTACCCCTTCTTCTGCTTGCAGCCCACTTTGGGAAATCTTCTCTGAGACCTTCCTGTCTGTTTCAAAGGAAGGCTTTGGGGGTAGGGAAGACGATCGGGAATGGGGCTAGCCCCTGCCTGGGTGGTGTGTGCGTGTGTATGTGTGTGTGTTCGTGCGTGCGGCAACCGGTTGCCTTTATTCAAGGCTTTGGGGGTAGGGAAGATGATCGGGAGTGGGGCTAGCCCCTGCCTGGGTGGTGTGTGTATGTGTGTTTATGTGTGTGCGTGCGTGTGTACTGTAACAATTGCTCCATCGTGCTTTCATTTGTTTGTGCTTCCCTTCACTCCTTTCTTTATTCAAGGCTTTCTTGGGAACTTGAGAGATCACTCTGTCCTTCTTTTGTTTGTTTGTGCTTTTCTTCCCTCTCATTATTTATTGTCTATGACCCCCTCCTTGCTCCCTCCCCGCCTCCTGCCTGGCTTTAATAACCTGGAGGCCATGCCCCCACCACCTTTGCCTGTGTAAACTACTTGCTGCATCTTCCAAATAAGCCAGAATTCATGTGATTTATGCGCTCCTGATGCGAAAGAATGGTAATCCAGAATCTTGTGAACTTTATCCTGTCGTGGAACCGGCACCTATGTTTCCCTTCTAATGCTATAGCTAAGCTGGAAGAGTTACACTCCAGCAGCATAATGCCTGGATCTGAGCAAATGCATTTCCTACAATACATAGTTGTGTCCTTATTTTGCTAAGTGGATAATCCTGGTGCAATTGCCCTTTAGGGTAATGATGCTCTTCCAGACACCCTGGTACATGTGAGGGCTGAATCTGCTAAGGAAGCATCGCACACCCACACTCTGCTCACAAGGAAGTGACAATCAGTGATAGGAGATATCAGGATTTTCCTTTGCACAAATTTCTAGTTGTAGGGCATGGGAGAGGTGGGGCTTGAGCCAATTTCCTAGTGGGCCATAGGGAGAATAGGCCCTAGGGAGGCAAGGAAAATCCCTTCCTGAGAGCCCCCATGTTGTAGTGGTTTGAGCATTGGACTAAGACTTTGGAGACCAGGGTTCAAATCCCTGTTCAGCCATGGAAACCCACTGGATGATCCTAGGCAAGTCACACTCTCTCAGCCTCAGACAGAGGCAAAGGCCTCTGAACAAATCTTGCCAAGAAAACCCCATGATAGGTTTACCTTAGGGTCACCATAAGTCGGAAATGACTTAAAGGCACACAACAACAGCAGCAATTGTTGCTTAACCTGATCTCTTTGGTTTAAATCCAATCTAATCTTCCATCTTCCACAGGTATGGACCAGAACATCTCTCACATCTCTTCCTGCCACGAGGCCAGCAGCTTTCTTGCTTCTTTTTCTTGGAGCGATCATCTTCCTTAGCTACAGTTTCCACAGAGAGGAATCCAAGGTAGAAATCTTCACCCTGTATTGCTAATAGAAGTGATTTTTAAAAATAATAACTTATTTGCTACACTGTGGTCAAATTGTGGCAGCTAATGGTGGGATTAGTATGGAGGTGGACAGTTGCAGAGGGTTAGGGATGAGCCATTCCTGTAATCTTGGCATCCTCTAGACCAGCAGTTCTCATACGATGCCCTCCAGATGTTTTGGACTTCAGCTCCCAGAAGCTCCATCCAGCTTGGCCAAGGGTCTGGGATTTTATGGGTGCTGAAGTCCAAAGTCTAAGAGCCACTACTCTATACTCTTTAAGGCTGCTCCCCATAATTGCAATGAAATTGGAACAATCCTCCAGTGATGTCTGGTTGCAGTTTGGGTCTGCAGTTACCAATGGTATGAGGGAAAATAATCTGACTCCCCTCCTTATTTGGGGACATTTGATGAAGTATTACCCCTCATGGCTAGGAAAGTGAGACATTCACATTTTCATTTTGCCATTTTCATGAAAATGTCCCTTTCTTTGCTCATCACATCTTGTGCCACAACAGCTGTTGGAGCTATGAGACGAAGGCTACGGACACACTGCAGAAATAATCCAGATTGACACCACTTTAATTGCCATGGCTCAATGCTATGGAATTCTGGGATTTGTCATTTTGTGAGATATTTAGCCTTCTCTGTCAGAGCTGGTGCCACAACAAATTACAAATCCCAGGATTCCATAGGAGGGAGCCATGATAGTTAGAGCGGTGTCAAACTGCATTATTTCTGCCGTGTGTCAGCAGCCTAGTTGTCTCCATGTATTACGATACAATCTTTATAATTATTCTTTCTCGCTAGCAAAAATAATTAACCACACACCCCACGCTCACTGTGAGAGACTCCTTGAGGTTTTGAGGAGAGTATTCACATGTTGGGATGTCCTTGCTACAAAATAAACAAATAAAAATAAAAATAAAAAATGCACAGAAAATAGGATCTTCTGGGTGGGAGACTGGTTTTTGTATAGAAAAGGGTTACTTTTTCTGTTTTGGGAGAAAGCCTCCTGAGCAGAGAATGTGTTTGTGTGTGTGTGTGTGTGCCAAAAATACACAAATAAAAATAAATGCTGGCTAAGATCCTAAATCACAGTCTATGTTTTGTAACTTTACAAATCCATAGCTATGTTGCTGAAATACAATGAAGCCCTGTTAGTGAATGGTGAAGATGTGCACCCATCACTGGCAAGAGGACATCAATGTACTTTGGGCACTTCTGAGGCACATCTTCCACTCCTGTTGTGCTCCATTCCTCCCTAGCTGGTGTCTGCATATACACCAGAGAGAGTCCCAATGCACATCAGTGCCCATCGTGCCAAGTCATGGCACATCGGTCACTCCACTGACTACCTTTCTGCAATGAATGTCCTTATGTTGTAACATCATGGTAGCCGTTGGGTGAACATACATTGTGGGGGGAAAGACTCTGGCCAAATCCACACTACACAAATAATCCAGTTTGAAACTGGATCATTTGCCATGGGCCCTTCCTATGGGATCCTGGGATTTGTAAGTTTATGAGCTTCTCTGACAAAGCATGTTGGTGCCTCACCAAACTACATACCCTCCATTCCTACACCGGACCCATCTGGGTTTTCCTGCATAATGCAGGCTTTCCTGGGTGTTTTATTAAAACATTTAAATAAATTTACCCTAGCTTCTCGCCAGCTTTGCCTTGGGCATCATCAGGATGGCCTGGAGGTGCAACAGGGCAAGAGCCTTGTGTCATTTGGACTGGTGAATCGCCCATCTAGACAAGCCCGTGGTCTTTTCTTACAATTATTTATTTCTCCTTGTATGTTCAAGACCACCACCTTCAGAGCTCCCGTGAGAGAAGCAGGCATGAAGCAAATGACCACAGAGATGAGTAAGAAAATCCTAATTGTCATGACATCATCAGAGACTACTTCAGGTAATTGATTGGAGAAAACAAAACTTGTTGCAGGCAATGCCTTATTAATTTAATGGTAGGTACCAGTTTGCACCATTTTTTTGTTGTGCTTCCTTTTCTTAGAAGATTATGAGCCTTGTTGAGAGATCTCTAGTATTTTGATTTAATTCTAACTGTTCTTTGGATTAATTTTAAACCATTTGGATTGTTTCCTTTTTTTGAAATTAAAAGAAACTTCCATCAAAGATGGGAGAAGCAGAAATTTGACACTGAAAGATAGAATCCCAAGCCAGGCTAAAATGGAGATGGCAAAGAGGAATCAAGAAATAGAAGAAATCCTGACAAAACTGGACCAGATGATGCCCAGTGTCACTTTCCCAAATATAAATGACATCACTAGTGCCAAGAACAGCAAAGCCACCATCTTGAACCACAACAACTCTTACTGCGTAGGCGAACACTTGCTGGTCCGATTGGATATGTACGACCACTCAGGAAACAGGAAGAAGCATGGAGGAGATTTCCTACGAGCAAGGATCTATTCCTCGAGTCTCAAGGCCGGAGCATCTGGGAATATCAAAGACTTCAGGAACGGGACGTACCTGGTCAATTTCACCTTATTTTGGGAGGGGGATGTCAGAGCCTCCATCTTGCTCATCCACCCCAGTGAAGGAGTTTCCGCCCTGTGGAGAGCAAGGAAGAAAGGCTATGACAAAGTTGCTTTCACAGGCAAGTTTTTGAATGGAGCATCCAGTGTTAACACTGCATGTGGTTTTAACCTGACCAGAAATGCAGACCTGTGTGAGTATCTAGATGAGCGAGACCAAGAAGCCTTCTACTGCCTCAAACCAAAGCATGTGCCATGTGAAGCTTTCATCCAGCTGCAGTCTTATAACAAACCCATTTCACATCTCACACCCTTGGAGCAGAGTCTTTTCCACAGGTATTTTATTTTCCCTGTCATCTTCACAAATTTCAGCTTCAGACTGTACTGATCTTTGCATTCAGTGTTTGGAGTATCTGGGTGATCAGAAAGCTCTAGATAACTTGTAGAAGGGATGACACCTTGGAATAGTATGTACAGTTCTGGTGACTCCACCTGAAAAAGGGAATCATAGGACTTTTTCAGATGCCCTAAAACCTGTCAGGGGAGCGCGGGAGGGGTATGGGGCTATCTTGCAGCAGGGGGTCAGTTTTGGACAACGCCGTTCCTCTCCTATCGTCATCCATGTTACTTCCATGTTCATTCTATTGCAAAGGCGCCGGGTTTTTTTATTCATGGAAGTTTTTTGTGAGTAAAAAGTGGTGCCTTTGCAACAGATCGTACATGGAAGTAACATGGACGATGACGGGAGAGGGACGGCATCGTCCGAAACTGACCCTGTGCCACAGGATAGCTGCATACCTCTCCCACCTTCCCCTGACGGGTTTTAGGATGTCTGAAAAAGTCCATGGTGAGAGAAGGGGGCAAACAAAAGGATTAAGAGTCTGGAGCAATTTACCCAGGGAGGAACAGTTACACCATTTGGGGGTGTTCAGCTTAGCAAGAAAGGTGAGCAAGAGGAGAAGATGGTAGCAATGCATGGAATTCTGTGTGGTGTAAAGGAAAATAATATGGCAAGTTTTTCTCCCTCTCTCATCGGAAGGCCTCCATAGTCTAGTGGTCTGATTGTTGAACTAGGATGCCAGAAGACCAGAGTTCAAATTTCTAATCAACCTTAGAAACCCACTGGGTGGCCTTGGGCCAGTCTCAGAGAAGAGCAAGGGCAAACCGCCTCTAAATTCATCCTCCCAAGTAAACCCTAGGTGAGGGTTGCCATAACTCAGAGTCGGCTTGAAGGCACAGACAAAGAAAAACATGAGACTAGAATCCAATCTGGTGGATCTGTATGGTGGAAGATTCAGGATTGATAACAACAGGAAGGGCTTCCCTAAACAGTGGTTAGCTAAGCTGTAGGTTTCCATAACACCAGATGTAAGGGTGTCAGCTTAGATTGCTCTAAAAGGGGGATTCAACAAGTTGTATGTAGCTGATAATGGTGACCAATGATGATGGGCAGATATTCCCTGCAATATCAAATGTAGGATGCTTCTCAGCCTCTGTTGCTGACACAAGATGGAGGAAGTAGTTGCATTCATGTCCTGCTTGTGGGCTTCCAACATGGGCAACCAATTAGCCACTTTGAGAAGCCAATGCTCAACCTTTGGTTTGACCCAACCTAGCTCTTCTTCTGTTGTTAGGAACTAGTTCACTTCAGCTTGTTCTAAACTTATCTCATACATGATTGTATTCCACATCTGGAATACTTCAGGGTAGTTCTTGGCCCATTCCAGTATAATGGCTTTTCTGAAATTGGTCAAGGTCTTCTGTAGCCAAGCTTTCTATTTCCAAAAGACTTCAGCTCAGTTAGTAGAAATGGGTTTGAGCAAACCAGGGATACTCTTGATGGCTGACCAATGGGTTCTGAACCACTTTCTCCCAATTGCCATAACAACCTTCTTCCCATTCTTTTGAAGGTCCAACATGGGAATTGAGATCCTTCAGACATTTGGGGATATTCATGTCATACAATGTGAAAGTAAGTTTGACTTCCTGATTTTCATCACCATTTTGAAGGCATGAATGTCCAAGCAACATTTCACTCAGTCAGGGGTGGGCAAAGTTCAACCTGCAAGCTCTATGCAGCCCCTCAGGGCTGTTTTTGCAAACCTCAGGCCCCCAGGGGTCAAAACCATTTTTTCAAAGATTCCTTTTTTCTTTTCTTTTTTTAAAAAAATAAAATAATGTTTTGCTCCAAAATGCCCCAAAATGGCCTCTGGAGGTTGTGGGGAGCATTTCAACTGCGTTGAATTATGGTGACTGCAAATGCCAGCTTTTTTTAGGCAAGGAATTCTCAGAGTTGGTTTTCCAGTTCCTTCCTCTGAAATATAGCCTTGTAAGGGAATAAATACCCTAAAGGTACTGTCCCCATCTTGGAAGCTAAACAGGGTCAGCTCTGGCTGGTACTTGGATGGGAAACCACCACTGAATACCAAGCTCAATAGGCTCTGTTTCAGAAGAAGGAACTGGCAAAACCACCTGTGGGTATTCCATGCCTAAGAAAGCCCTATGAAATTCATGGAGCCATGATAAGTAGACAGGTAAATTGAAGGCACCTACACACACACACTTGCTACTTCCTGGGATGTTGGGATTGCTATCTGTTTTGCCAAAGGAAAGCTATTCATTGGATTCAAAGACAAGAAGCACACCAATGGAAAGAGTATTTATCAGATGTATTTACTAGCAGACCATTGTTTTCAGACATTAAGGCAAGTCCTGTACCTAAAGCACACCCCATAGAGCAACTCATGTCTCTGTTCTGATGTTGGAAGACACAGGGAAGTGTCTTCCAACATCAGAAGATAGTGAAGACAACACAGACTAATGACGTGCAGCACCACACACATCCTTCTTGCCTGCACCAGGCTGACCTTCCCCAGGGCATTTTTGCATGGCTTTTTTTTTGTAAGGGAGAGCTCCCTGGTCTAGGTTCATTTCTATACTCTCAAGTCCACCTGTTCTCTGTTGGACGTGTGCTCCTAATTAATTACCTCTGTCTCAGTGGCATGATTCCTGGTGGTTATCAATATTTACAAAGCCTTGGTCATTGGTGCCTTGCAGAGGCAGCTGTATTACCTAGCCAGTGACCTCTCAGTTCCAAGACTACATCATCCTGCAAGGATGCACATAAGCAAAGGCAAAAACTATGCAAGAGTGGCATTAGCCCAAACTGCAATGGTTTCTGGAAAGAAACTGCCCCCCAAATGCTTAGCGTAATGGGACAATTGACACACATCATCCTGATCCTTCTTGTACAAAGTTCTTCCAGCCATTTCCACTACACCACCAGTTCCGACACTGTATTGCCATTTTCAGTGCTGGTTCTTTGCAATGTTGTATTCACACAGTCCCTGGTCAGCTGATTTTCCCTTGTTTCCTTTTTCCCCCTCTCCTCAGGCAACCAGACAAAGGCAAATGAGAAATGTAGATTTGAGACGAATCCCCCATTTCCCAGTGGCTTTGTGTGGCAGAACGAATGGCACCCTCTCTTCTGCCAACTGTCCAATTTCAGCACCTTGGCTCAGATCACAGCATGCTTGAAAGGAAAGCTGGTGTACATCATGGGAGACTCCACTGGACGGCAGTGGATCGAGTACCTCACGAGGAGAGTGAACAGTACGTCCTTCCCCCTTCCCACCTAGAGATACCATAATTGGGCTTCTTGCCTTTAATGCACATCTGTTTTTCTTTCCGTAGCTAGATTCCTCTCCATACCACATGCATTCATCTTCCCAGTCTTTCTTCAATGGATTTACTTTAGGAAACCTGTTTGACATGGCATGGATTCAGCCTTGATGTGCAGAGTCATAGACCTGGGCTGCATTTGACCTGCAGAAATAATCCAATTTGAGAACTGCCATGGCTCAATGCTATGGGATCCTGGAATTTGTAGTTTGTTGCAGCACCAGTGCTCTCTGACAGAATATCACCTAAAACTAAAAATCCCAAATCCATAGCATTGAGCCATGGCAGTTAAAGTGATGTCAAACTGGATTATTTCTGCAGTGCAGATGCAGCCAAAATGGAATTACTGGTATATTATTGGATGGCTGCACAGATAATGCCAAGGTTCACCGAAATTAAAAGATGGCTGACCGAGTTTAGTCTAACAGGATGTCAAGGATTTCTCACCATCTTTTAGGATTGCTAGGTGAAATAAGAGGCAGGGTTTCTGTACCTTTCGTAGGGATGCAGAAGAGGGAATTCTAGCTGGTGTTGCTTATCATGCAAGCTTCATCTGATGAAATTCCCTCTGCTACACAACCATTAAAGGTAGAGGAGCCCTGCCTTTTATTTTTCCTGGCAACCAAACCATCTCCTGCTCTTGGCAGGAGTAGAGGAACCCCCACCCACCCCAAATTCTATTATATGCCCCCACCCATTAATGGCATGTGGCTCTGTGGACACTTTCCCTTCTTTCCTCATAGAAGATGGAAATCCTAAACACATGTACATAGAAAGACACCAAGCAAAGGCATGTGGAGAAAGAGTGGAAACGAAGAGATATTTTAATGAAAGGTTTTATTCCAAGTATGCAAATTTCATGTTAGCAAAAGCATCACAAACATGAAGATACTTTCCTTCAGCCACTGCATGGGAGTAGTTACAAAAATAGTCTTAAATCACATCCCATTGAGGTGAGGAAAGAAATGTAAGTCCTAACACAACTAAACATTCCTACTGTACTCACAATACAGGTGGCCTTCTGGGTCTTTGCATATTCATGAGAAGCTGGAGTCTGGACCTCCTTGTCTGGCCCACAACCAAGCTTCCCTAGGGAGGGTGAGGCAAACCTCACCTCCCCTATCCCTCCCATCAGTCCCAAAAGTCTTTGGGTGCATCTGCACTGTAGAAATAATGCAGCTTGACACCACTTTAACTGTCATGGCTCCATCCTGCAGAATCCTGAGGATTTGTGGTTTTGTGAGGCACCAGCATGCTTTGGCAAAGAAGGCCTTGTAAAAACTACAAATCCCAGGATTTCATAGGATGGAGCTACAGCACTTAAAGTGGTGTCAAGCTGCATTGTTTCTACAGTGTAGATGCAGCCTTTCTTTCACCGGATGCCACTATGTTTGGCATCTTTAAACTGTCTGGAACCTTTCCTGCCTCTCGTAAGCAGGTCATCCCCATTGGTTGATCGTTTCTTGTAGTTTCTGCTCATCATACATCTCTCTCTGGCTTCTCTTTGCAAACGAAGATTCAGGAAGGACTCATCCCGCGCTTTCTGCAAGCGCGCTGATGACTAAAAAGGCCAATCCGAGATAAACAAGTCCGGTTGCAGAAAGCACAGCAGAAGGTCTCCTTGGGTGATGCTTTTGGGTTGTGATTCTTTCTGCCTTGTCGTTTCTCTTCAAGACTTGTTGGGCGTGAGTTCTCAAATAAGGCTGCAGTGTTGTGGATAGTGTGTCTCCATGCCTCCCAATGTGAGGGTGCTGACCTTAATAAACATAATCTAGCCCTAATGTCTTTAACTCTTTGTTTACCTGGAGGGGAGCTCATACCCTTCATTATCTGTATTGTCCAAGACAATGGCCGGGACCATTATCACACAGGATGAAGCTGGTGTCCTTCAGACTGGATGTTCTGGAAGAAATCAGTGTATGTTGCTTGTCTACTGGTATCACATGGATGCATGCATGCATTTGGTTGCTCATCCATTTCAACAGACTACACATACATAGAGAGGCAGCTTCAAGAAGTATTGGTTAGGGATGGAGAGGAAAAATTTTGAAAACATTTTAAAAAGGTCAAAAGTTAACAACAAACGAACAACCATGCTTTTTGAGTGCTGAGAAACCCTGACAAGAAGAACCCTGAACTGACAAGAATCATTGCAGTTTGGAATTTATTCTGCACAAAATTCATTTGCACTGATTTTTTTCTATACCGAAATATTATATCCCATGCAGAAAAGGCTGTTTTGTGCATACAAATTTTTCCCCCCCATGCAAATCAACCATGTGCAAATTTTTGCACATAATACATCCCAAATTGCAGATAGGCTTTGAAAATGGTATGGATTTTGAAGGCTTTCCCACAGGGAGGATAAAATTGCCAAAAGCCAATTCACACCGCTTTAACTACCCTGGCTCAATGCTATGGAATTCTGGGATTTGTAGTTTTGTGAGATCTTTAGCCTTCTCTGTCAGACAGCTCTGGTGCCACAGTGAGCTACAAATCCCAGGATTAGCTAGAAGGGAGCCATTGTACTTAAAGCGGTGTCAAATGGCATTATTTCTGAAGTGTGTCAGCAGCCAAAATTACTCGTTGGTTCCATTGACAAGAAATTTAGTGAAGAATTATATTTCTGCTATTGGTTCACTGGCCTACTGGACAAATCTGTCTAAGCCAGGGTGGGTAGCAATGACCTTCTAGATGTTGCTGGGTTTTAGTTTCCATGATTCCTCATCACTGTCCATGCAGGTTAGGGCAGATGGGAATTGCCCTCCAACAACCTCTAGTGGGCCACCGTCTCCCACCCCACCCGCTGCATTAATTTGTGTCTCATCAGTTTGGGCAACGCACTGTGGGACTACACTGGAGCAGGGTCTTCTCCTCTGTGGCATCCAGTTTGTGGTCTTTCTGATGCCAAGTGAAAACATGGGTTTGTTTTCTCCTAACACCTTTGCAGTCTTGTTGATCTGATATTTGAAGGGATGTCATATTGAGAATGGAGCGAACTTGTTTTCTGCTGCTCCAGAGTCTAGGACGCGGAGCAATGGGTTCAAACTATAGGAAAAGAGATTCCACCTAAATATTAGGAAGGACTTCCTGACAATAAGAGTTGTTTGACAATGGAATACACTGCTGCCTTGGAGTGTGGTGGAATCTTCTTCTTTGGAGATCTTTAAAGAGAGGCTGGATGGCTATCTGTTGGGAATGCTTTGATTGTGTCTTCCTGCAGGGCAGAGGGGGTTGAACTAGATGACCTTTGGGGTCTCTTCCAGCTCTAAGATTCTGTGATTCTATGATCCAGATCTGTGTATATGTATGTCTCTAAGTCATTTTAAAGCATTTTAACTGGCTTTAAGCTGTCTTGTTTTAACTTAATTTTTTTGATAGGCTTTTTAGGATGTTTACATTACTTGGGGGGGGGGGCTGATTTCATTGTATGCCACCCTGAGATAATCTAGATATAGGTGGGATACAAATATTTTAATCAATACAATGAATCATTTCTTGACTGAAAGGAAGGGACAGCAGTAGACAGATGCTTGGTGTTTTTTTCAGCTGGTGCAGACTGATATTGTCCCTCCATACCACTTTGTAACCACTGAGCTGCTGATACCAGTGAAAAGGTTGTAGCTGAGATAGATAAGGAGGTAACGTATGACTTCTGAGGGTCGTACAAAATAAGACTACTGAAACAGACAGAGATGTAATTCTTTGCAAGTTATGATCTTGAAAGGAGCAATGAATAATGGGAGCAATTTTCATGCCACCACTAGAAGTTCTTTGAAAATGATGCAGTTTTTGAAGACTATTAATTGTTCAGGACTTAATCTACACAAAATTTGCATGTGGTGTTTTTGAACAGAAGACAGAATTTTCTGTGCAGAAAACAACCATTCTGTTCAGCAATTGTTATTGCATATTATTGATATTAGTGTTATTTTTTTTTCAGAAATATTATTTACTTTGTAGAAAACACCGTTTAACACTCTCACCAAAAAAATGTGGGTGAATATTGTGCAGAATGAGTCCTAAATGGCAAAGATTCTTATCAGTCTACAATTCTACTTGTCAGGGTATTCTGAAACTCAAGAAACATGTTTTCTGACCATTAAAAAAAGAATATTCTCAAATATTCTTTCCATGCCTGCTGCTGTATTTAGAGGAATTATTGAAATAGCCATAGAAGCTAAATGCAACTCAGGTAGGAAAATCAATGAGTCCTTCAGCAGATGGAAATCTTGTATATTTCTCTGTAACTATTGGAATTAAGAGAACATGCCAACTGTTCCATAGTTTCCCCCTTCCAATGAGGAAGAGTGCAATAACTTCTCAGCTTACCAAACTCCCGTACTGATTTTTGTGTCTGTTTCTTCATTAGCGTTTAAATATCTTGACAGCCATGGAACTGGGAGGCACCGGAACCTGATTGCTGTGGACATGGACAGAAATATCCAAATCCAGTGGATAAAACACCACTACCCTTTAGTGACTGTCAATGAATACATGGTGAGAGATCGCAACTATATTGCTCGAGAGATTGACAGAATAGCTGGCGACAAAAACACAGCTATTGTCATTGCTGTTGGTCAGCACTTCCGTCCCTTCCCCATTGAACTCTTCATTCGAAGGGCCATAAATATCCGGGAAGCCATCCAGCGCCTACTCCTGAGGAGTCCGGACACCAAAGTCATCATCAAGGGAGAAAACATTCGGGAGTTAGAGGTAGACCAGGAGCGATTTAGTGACATCCATGGCTACGCCCAGTACCTTGCAGCAAAAGACATTTTTGGGGATCTGAATGTGGCTTTCATTGACGCATGGGACATGACCATCGCTTATGCCACAAACAATGTGCACCCGCCTGATCCTGTAGTTTGGAATGAAATTAAAATGTTTTTAAATTATATCTGTGGAGACATGAACACAAATCCAATGTGAAAACTGTAGTCGGACAAAAGCCAAGGATTGTGGCTCACCAGAATTGTCAGTTGAAGATTTGAGACTGTTTATCGCTGATTGAATTTAGATAGCTCATGCCCCTGGGCTTCCATGAGAATGTCAGGAAAGCCCTTCCAGATCTCTCCACTGGGTTAATCAATTGCAAGCCTTGTATTTCTAGCAAAGGTTGCCTAGATGCGTCTGGGAATCCTTACAGGGGAAGCAGGCGGGGTGGTGGTCTTGAAGTCAACAGCCCTTCCACTTGATAGTGCTCAGCCATTGTGATCTCCAGTCCCAAAATATGATGGTTCCAATAAGCCATTGTGATGAACCATAATGGTTTTGAGTAGCAGAACTTCCAGTGGAAGTTGACCATAGAATCGGGCTGGAGGATCTAGCGACTTATTAATAAAATCCACAAGTAAGCAAATCCGCAAAAGGGAAATCAGCAAATGTGGAGGGCTGACTGTATATATGTATATAATATTCTGTGGTGTATTTGAGGGAAGGAAAAAATAATAATATTACATCAATGCCAATTTTAGAAAGCGGGAAATCAAATTTTAAATATTTGTGTATGTGAGTGTGTATTTGTTTTGTTGAGGAGGCGCAGTCATTGTGAAACTGTTTAGTTACGTCTTGTTAAAGAAATGTTTGTATGTTTTTATTTTTTCTTTAATAATAAAGAGCAAGTGTTTTTTTTTTTTTAAAAAGATTTATTTGGAGGAATTTTACCATTGTCTTCTTCAAAGTATAGCCTACAGCACCTGGTATTCATTGGTGGTTTCCCATCCATGTTTTAACCAGGCATGACCCTGCTTAGCTTCCAAGATTGGACAGGGTCTGGTGTCTTCTGGATTTTTAGGTACTTTAAAAAAACATACACAGAACAAGATTACATGGAAAATATGTGTTGAACACTTCCTATGGAACGATGATAAACATCCATGAGGATTCAGGGGTAATATGATGCCCCCATTGCCCCCATTGGGGAATTCTGCCCCCAATGAAATTTTCATTCAGTCCCCAAATCTCTAGCATTGCAGTAACCTAAAACTTCAACTGAGCATTTAGAAATACTGTTCAGGCATCCAAAGAAAAGGAAAGGCAAAGGGACCAAGGTGATGTGAACATAAAGCAAATATGAGATCTAGGTGTGAACAGTTTTCAGTGTCTCACTCTCTGCAATGCTAGAATTTTGGGGACCAAAGAAAAATTAAGCGGGGGAATCACTCCTGTTAGTAGTGAAAATGCCCTCATTCCCCTTCCCTAGCTATAACCCTGAAAGGAAGCATGCCTTGGGTCCATGTTTTTGCTTCATGGCATTGCTGAAATGATTTCAGTGATTTTAAAACTTCAGTCCATGGTGATAGATGCTACCTTTAATTTAATTATCTTTCCAGGAGCTGGATGCAGAGGTCAGAAAGATGGTCCTGCACACATGTTACCCTAAGGTGTGTGTGAGGGGGTGGGGGGGTGCTTTAGAGCCCCACTTGTGATACCAACATTTCTATTATTATTTGGGGGAATTATTAGCTCAAATGGAAGCCTGTGAGAGGAGGGTAACTTTGGAGATCTTTTCACCTATGTATACCAGTACTAACTGTAAAGAGCACTCCAGTTAAAGTGAAATAACGTATTTTTATTGGAAATAACACAGGGGATGCGCTAGCATATGAAATTAAGAACCATTCAAGGCTATTGGAAAGAAAGTCAGAAAGGTTGGCTAGAGAGAGGTCTGGAGAGATGGGGTGATAGTTACCAGTCTCAAGGAGGAGAATTTCATGCAGCGAAGATGCTCAGACTGGCATCTGAGAGCGACACAGAGAATTGAGCAAAGTGTTGGTGTCTGCCTGTGGCACACTTTGCTGGGGTCTAGGCTTGGATATTTATACCCTATTTCATATCCTGAAGAGGTACTTTGGTTATGACAAACCCTGGATGACTTTCCCAAGGGATAGACAAAGGGAACGAAACTCAACTGATTGCTTTATTTCCAGAAAGACAAAACACTGATGGTTCTGCAACAACCCCTTAATGGTTGGTCAGGCAGCGGGTTTTGGAGAGATTTCTGTAGGGTATAGATTAAGGAATGGTCACTTAATTGTTTGATTGAATGACTCATTGCTGAGGTGCCCAAGAAGGGATTAGCACATACCTCCTTAACGACTTGGTTTACTAAATGGGTTCCAAATAATCCTAATTTGGGTTTTCTTACCATTTTATTTCTAGACACATCTCATGTCATCGTGACATTAGACTGACCTCCAGTCTGCCTAACCTCTATGCCAAGTGACCTCGAAAAGTGTCCAATATTTCCAGTTATGGAATATCATGGGGAGGGATATTAGGGCATACACTGGTAACCTCAAGGTTGAACTTCTGCAATGTGTTGTACATTGGCCAACTCTGTGCCAAGTTTGGAAACTTCAGTTAGTACAAAATATGGCAGCCAGATTGGTTACTCGTGCATCAAGGAGTGATCATATCGCGCCTATATTAAAACCACTCCACTGGCTACCAGTTTGTTTCTTGGCAAGGTACAAAGTGGTGATTGTTACCTTTAAAGCCCTACAAGGTTTGGGTCCAGGTTACCTACAAGGTCACCTTCTCCTGTATAATCTGCCCTGTACATTCAGGTCCTCTGGGGGACATTTACTCCATTCATCCAGGGCCAGGCTGGCAACTGCCATCCAGAGGACTTCTTCTTCGGTCGCCATTAGACTATGGAGCAACCTGCCAGAAGAGATTCATAGAATCCTAGAGTTGGAAGAGACCATCAGGGCAATCCAGCCCATCCCCATTTTGTCATGCAGGAATACAAAGTCACAGCACCCCCAACAGATGTGGCCATCCAGCCTCTGTTGAAAATCCTCCAAAGATGGAGACTCCACCACACTGAATATGCACTCTGAATTTAAAACAGCATTAAAGACCAGTCTCTTCTGGCAGACCTATCCAGATCATTTTTAAATTATGAATTTTCAATTATAAACGGATTGTTTTAAACTGTGTTATGTGTCTATTTCTTGCTATATTTTAATCTGTTGTTCCCTGCCTCAATCCATAGGGAGAGATAGGTAAGAAATAAAGATGATGATGGTGATGGTGATGGTGATGATGATAACAAATACATACAACTGCATCCATGTATAAAAAGTTGACTTCCTACTTGCTAACTTCAGGTTGTTATGTAACTTTTATACATTTTTCCTCCTATCTTAGCAATGTTAATGACCCCAACCTCTACCACTATCATATCACATAACAACATTTCAAACCCTGCTAATATGGTTATTTCTCCTTTTTCATGAATATATCTCAAAAACAGCTTCCATTCCCCTTGAAATGTCTCCATTGTCTTTAGTAACATGGTTAATTTGTCCACATTGGTGAGTTTCAATAGTTTTACAATCCAATCATCTATTACATAGATATCTGGGTCTTTCTATTTTTGGGTCATAAATCAATCTCACTCTGGTGATTAAGTATTGCATCAACTTTTCATGTGGTTGTATTAAATTATTTTGTTCTGTCAAACCTAAAAGATAAACCTCTGCGTTTGTGTTTTGTTTTTGTTTACAAAACTTCCTCTTAAAGATTTTCTCCACCTGCTCATGAATTTCATTCCAATTTGGGGGGGGGGCTTTTTTTACAAGTCCACCATTGGTGATAATATGTTCCAATTTGGTCATGGCATTTCCAACAGTTTTTCTGGTGTTAAATGCCATATTTTATTTTTTAAAAAATCCTGCAAATTATTAGATAAAGTACATTTGATTCTGTGGAGTCTGTACAATAGAAGCATAGGGGAGGCTTTAAAAAGTGCTTGCTTGCTTTGCATTCATCACATGCTCAGAGGACTTCCCATGAAGGATTACAAACTGAGCAGCTATTTCTTCCTCCACGGCTGCTCTCTCCTTTCCCAGGCCCCACCCTACCCCTGAAGCAAAGTCCCTCACTGCAAAGAATGACATGCACAATATCTTTGTGTATAAAATATGCCCAAAGAACAAATGACTCATTGAATTCATTTTTTTCCGCCTGCTGCTCTCACCTTAAACTGGCAGACATCAAGAGGGAGGGAGAGAGTGAAAGAAAGAAAGAAAGAAAGAAAGAAAGAAAGAAAGAAAAGTTTCTAGAGCAAGATAGCTGGGAATGAACTTGGTGAGTAGAGGTTTTATTGGTTCTGAGCAGGGTCCAGCCCCAAGACCCTTGAGACAGCCTTGGAGGACAGCTACATGGATCGGGTCGTGTTTTCCACTCTGGGATGAGAGGTGCTAAGACATGTCCTGAGGTCTCCTTAAGGTGCTTAAGCTCACAGCACCTCTTTCCAGGCCTCAGTTTCACAAGTCGATAGCCAATCTGTGTCAAAATCCCATTAGCCAATTTCCTTTCAGTCGGATTCATATTGTGGGAGGCAGAGGTGGCACTGTATGGCAAGGGCCAAACGAGGGCATTGCATTTCCCCAAATAAGAATTCTGCCTCTGGTCGTGTGACTGTAATCCATACTGTTGTCACCATTATTAAGAGCTGGGTGTGGGAGGAACACAGTGTGAAGCCATACCTGTGTGGCCTGCAAAGAGGATGTGTCTGTTGCTCCGGTCGGGTTGCCAGAGAGAAAGCAGGAGACATTGCCTATTGCTGAGATGGATGTGTAGAAGAGGGGATTCCAGCCAGTATTGCTTTCTTGCCTGGTTATGTGATCTAGACACTAGACTCCCACTGAGTTAAACTAAGCTTGAAATAAAATTCAGAGACAGCCTGATGGGAATCTTCCCGGTCTTCTACAGAGGTGATGGGACCATCTTGGTGGGCTCCTTCTGCTATGAGATCCAAAACACACGTGGTTCTTGCACTTGGAGTGGTCATCATCATCTTCTTCAGCTACACTCTCCATAAAAAAGAAGTAAAGGTAAATCTATTATTTATTTATTTATACCCCGCTCTTCAGCCACAAGGCTATCACAGCAGCTTACAAATTGTTTTAAGCAATAGCACTTTACACATCTACACTGATTAAGCAGTTTCCAATGTGTGTTAGCTAATCTACCCACCAGAGAGAGAGGGGTGGTATAACAAATGCGTTCATGAGTTTCTCCTCTGGTTATACTGTTAAATCTGATATTGTGTTAGTACAATATGTTAGCACAAAACAGCACAAAACAAGCTGTTTTGGTGGACTCCAGCACCCCCCTCAGAAAGCTGGTACTGCACCACTGTTCTGTCTCTAAGGCCTGTGGCTCTGGAACATCCTCCTGCTCGGGTTCATCAGGACCTGGCATGTCCACTGGTTCAGTCTCTCAGTCAGAGTCCATTTCCAAGTTCTGGAAGAAGGGCATGGCACGGACTTGAGTCTGGATATTCAAGAAAACAGTGTTTCTAGGAGAACTCTAGTAACTATGTCCTTTTTGTTTTCTCATTTCATGCTCAAGTTTATGATCTTCAGAGGTCTTAGGAAGACAAATGAAGCAAACCGAGTTGCTGCAGGTACTGGTGAGTACTTTTTCATGGTAACTTCCAGAACCACCTAATACATCAAAACACAGACACACAGGCCTAGATCCTATTGGTAGTCCTCCAAGACGTCCTAGGGGTCCTCCACAGGTCCTGGATGGTGGTGTTGTCATCGTGTGTCAGGCTGTTGGAACATAACTGGAAGCTCCCTGGCTCCCTCCTGCCCTCCCCTGAGCTTTCCAGGTACTAAATACCTCCCTCCACAATGTCCATAAAAGGACATATGTAGTATAATTCAATATTATACCTCTGAATGTCACCAACAGGATGCCCACTAATCAAGCAAGCCAGAATCATGAGTTAGCAAGGGCTCGTCTCTCTGGCTTGCTTCAGCATTTCTGGTACAAACATTAGAATAAAACAAGAAACCATCAAGAGAAAGTGCATAATTGTTGTTGTTGTTGTTGTTGTTGTTTTTTAAAAAATAACTTTGTTCAGTCAAAGGTGGCAGGAATAACTCATGGCTGCTGAAGGACAGCGTCCCAACCCAGGCTAAAATGGAGATGGCAAAAAAGAAGAAAGAAATAGAGGAGATCCTTGCAAAGCTGGACCACATGATTCCCAGTATCATTTTCAGGGATATAAAAAACACCACCAGTGCCAAGAACAGCAAAGCCACCATCTTGAACCACAAAGACTCTTATTGTGTCGGTGAACACTTGCTGGTCCAACTGGATATGTTCGACCACTTAGGAAACAGGAAGGAGTATGGAGGAGATTTCCTACGAGCAAGGATCTATTCCTCGAGTCTCAAGGCTGGAGCATCTGGGAGCATCAAAGACTTCAGGAACGGGACGTACCTGGTCAATTTCACCTTATTTTGGGAGGGGGATGTCAGAGCCTCCATCTTGCTCATCCACCCCAGTGAAGGAGTTTCTGCCCTGTGGAGAGCAAGGAAGAAAGGCTATGACAAAGTTGCTTTCACAGGCAAGTTTTTGAATGGAACGTCTGAAGTCACCACTGAATGTGGATTTAACCTGAGCAGAGATGCAGACCTGTGTGAGTATCTAGATGAGCGAGACCAAGAAGCCTTCTTCTGCCTCAAACCAAAGCATGTGCCATGTGGAGCTTTCATTGCATTAAAGTCCAACAACAAACCCATCTCATACCTTACAGCCTTGGAGCAGAGTCTTTTAAAGAGGTACTATTCCCTTTCCAGTCTAATTTTCAGACATTTCTGTTTAGGACAATGTTGATGTTTACATTACTTCCCTTGAGCCATTGGGTGATTTGAATACTATATTAAACTCCTGAGGTATTAACAAGGGGTGCTTTCACATTACGTATTTATAACAGTACTATTCCACTTTAACTGCCATGCCAACACCCTATAGAAGGAGCCATCTTAGATTTCTAGAGGATGGGAGCAACCGCCAAGCAGTCCCTCTTCTGTGTTCCCACTAATTCTGCCTCTGAGGGTGATGGGATCCAGAAAACCACTTTGCGTTAAGGCAGTCTCATATGGGAAAATATAGTCTCTCAGACAACCTGGATCTGAACCATATCTGAAAGACCATTCATAGTTAATATTCCATTTGGATCCAATAAAAGCTTTGACTTAAGAACATCCAGTTAGCCCAGTGTTATATTCATGACTTATATGTGAGAATCTTGATGACAAATGGGCTCTGATGTGCTTTCTTCCAATGCCTTCTTCTTTCTTGAAGGTCCAACATTGGAGTTGAGATCCCTCAGAAGTTTGGGAACATTCGTGCCGTACCCTGCAAAGGTGAGTTGGACTGGTCCTCTTCACAGATTTTGGTGGTTCATGCAATGAACGTTCTTGAGAGAGAGATATTCTGCACAAAATTCACATTTGGCTGTTTTGCCCAGAAAACAACATCTCCCATGCAGAAAAACACCATTTTCTGCACAGAAAATAATATTTCTACAAAGAAATATTACTTCCTCGGTAGATAATGCTGTTTCCTATACAGACAATTCTGTAATTGGGGATTTATTTTGTGCAAAATTCACATGTGGTTGATTTGCATAGAAAACAACATTTTCTGATGAGGAAATAATATTTCAGTCAAAAATGACACTGGAAGGGATGGGATGTCACTTCCTCTTGTGTTAGGAGTTGTAGTGAGGCCCACTGGGGGAGTAAGAAATAAGAATTCCCCCATCCCAGTTGCCCACTCTGGCTTAGGATGTCTATACAGGTCACCCCCTCCATCCACTGGGGATACAGTATGTACCTAGACTTGCCGTTTATAAGTGAAACTGTAAAAATTAAGGATTTCCAGTACAAACATACCATAAAGTTGCATTGGAGGACCTAACAATTCCTAGAGAGGACACCTCTCTAGGCATTTTCCAGCATGACTCTGTGGTATGTGTCCGTTTTTTCCCCCCAGCTGTGGATAACTGAAAACACGGATTTTGGTTCCATGGATATGGGAGGTGACCTGCATTCTATGCAATCAGGAGTTTGGAAATATCTTCTTCTCTGGAGTATCACATAGAGTTTATTTGCTTTCTCCTCTTGTTTGTTCTTCCCAGGGAAAAGGATGCCTAGAGACAAG
Source organism: Gambelia wislizenii (assembly GCA_030847615.1). Lineage (NCBI taxonomy): Eukaryota > Metazoa > Chordata > Lepidosauria > Squamata > Crotaphytidae > Gambelia > Gambelia wislizenii. The sequence continues at coordinate 42,773,956 of JAUMIR010000007.1, forward strand.
TGCCAGATTGGGATGGACTCACCTGTGCCCAGTGGCTACGTTCTACATGATGCTTGGCACCCAACGTTTTGCTCAATCACTGATTTTAGCCCTCTGGACAAGATGCAAGCCTGCTTGGCGAACAAAACAGTCTATCTCATGGGGGATTCAACTTCTTTTCAGTGGATTAATTATCTTTCCCAACGGTTGAGAAGTATGTCCTTGGGGGTGAGGTTGGATTTTCCACAAGTGGGTAACAAGTACCCACATCTTTAGTGGGGTGTTGGTTTTCACAGTTTTGCTGGGGTCAGGATCCCAGTTAGGATCCCAAATCCCACCTGGGGGACAGGGGGCAGGGCAGGATGGACAAGGCAGGATTTGGGGCTCCCCCCATAACTTTAGACTCTTCCTCTGACAAGACATAAAACTGCTTAAACATGTCATCAGTGGCAGCAGCTGGGTTGGTGTCTCTGCTGTGGATCTTAGTCCAAACTTGAAAACTGAACCCTGTCTCTAAAAATAAGTTTCAGCACCCTAAATTTCTCCTTCGAGTTCATACTAAAACCTGGCTTTGATTTATTATCCCATGATCATGGAAGCCATTAGTCCCAATTAGAGCAGATCACTTTGCCCACCCCTTTTCTTTGGATGCCTAAACGCTAATGTTGAACTGAAGTTTTAAGTTATTGCAAATGCTAGAAATTTGGGGACTAGAGACAAATTTCATTGAGGGGGTAGAATTCTTATCTGGGAGGACAATGGCCTTGTTGTACCTTTCCACCATAGCTACACCTTGTTTGTAAGAGTCTTGATGGATCACACCAGTCTCATCCAACATTCAGTTCACACGTTGGTCAAGTAAGTAGAACATAGCTACCTGTTTGTGTTCCTCAAAAACTGGGACTGAGATGCATACTGCCTCTAATCCTGGATTTAATCCAATGGTGTACTTCTGATGGAGCCCACTGTTAAAAAAAAAAATCACCTCCTTCTCCTTCCACCATCAGCCCCCCCCCCCCAAAGCACCATAAAAACCTGGGAAACCCTCTGGAGCAAAATTTTGCTGTCCCAGAGGACTGTGGTGGAAGGGGGAAGGGAAGAAAGCCCCAATTCTGTAATTGATCACCACTGGATGTTGGCCAACAGGCAGTCATCACAATTATCTTCTGCAAAACAAACCCTTTTCTTTTCTTTTTTTAAAAAATGCTTCCTTTTCTTTTTCAAAGCTCTGCTCCTTTGTTCCTTGTTAGCATTGAAGTACTTTGAACATCCCGATGTTCCTGTGTTCAAGACACGCCTGGCTCTGGACCTGGAGAGGAACACATTCATCCAATGGAAAAAGCACGGACTCCCGATTGTGACGCTCTCATTCTATTCCGTCAAAGACTTGGGCTACGTTGCTCGGGAGATCAACTATGTCCCAGGGGGCCATGACACAGCCATTGTTGTTGCCCTGGGCCAACATTTTCGGCCATTCCCCATGGACCTCTTTGTGCAGAGGCTTGTGAATGTCCGTAGAGCCATTGAAAGCCTTCTCCTAAGAAGCCCAGATACTAAAATTATCATCAAAACAGAGAACATTCGGGAGATGTACGGTGATACGGAGAGGTTTGGGAACTTCCATGGCTACACCCAGTATCTTGCCACAAAAGACATTTTTCAAGGTCTCAAAATTGGCATGATAGATGCCTGGGACATGACGGTGGCCTACAATACAAACAATGTTCACCCACCTGAGCATGTGGTTTGGAGTCAAATCATGATGTTTTTAACATACCTCTGTTAGTTGGCACAGCCTTGGCCTCACAAGATCAACCAAGGCAACCCTCTTGTCCATCTGTCATTACTCACCCCGTGGAATCTGAGGGATCCAATGCAGAGAAGCCAGATATGGCTTTTTAGGATGGCTCTGCTCCCCCCACCCCAATGAACAGCTAGTAGCTGAAGGGAGCTGGTGAGGATCTCAGAGTTAAGGGATGTTGGAAGCAAAGAGGCATCAATTCTTGTAATGTGCTTAGTGACCTCTTTGCCAACTTTTGAATGGCTTGTTACTCATCAAAGAGGAAAATCATCTTTGGTAAAATATTCATCCTAATGGCTAAAATTCTTCCCAGTAATGATAATCTTAGCTTAGTCCATATTAGTAAATTCTGCTTGATCTCCTTCCAAAGTTTATCATAATTATCTTGAAATAACAAGGAATTCTTATCAGACATTGTGTACCTAGATACTTAACTTCCTTCACTATATCAGACCCTAATAATTGTGATGATTCTCTTTCTCTCTCTTTCCTCATAGCCTTAGTAATTATCTTTGTTTGTCTGTCAATCTTAAACCCTGCTATTTCATCATGTTCTCCTATTGTTTTTAATAAAACCTCAAAGTTTGCCAAAGGGTCTGTTAGAACTACCATTACGTCATCAGCAAATATTTCCACTTTGTAACTGTATTCCTTTAGACATATTCCTTTTACCTTTTCCTCTTCATGAATCATGTTCATCAATACTTCCAAAGCGAGGATAAACAAAAGTGGAGAAAGAGAGCATCCTTACCTTGTTCCCTTTTGTATTCTATATATGTTTGACAACTCTCCATTAATCCAAATTCTTGCCATTTGATTTTCATATATTGCCAAGTCATACTTTTTTTTTTGCCTGCATCCATCTTTTCTAACAACAAAACAACAAAAAGAGAAAGTTCCAATTTAAATTATCAAACTATTAAACATCTATCTAGCACTTGGAGGCTTTTTTCTGTTGCATGAAATGCAGCCCAGGGCTATGGGTCATCTAGCCTGATTTTATACCATGTAATGATTGCTCTTGATCTAGTTTTATTTTTGTATTAGTAAGAAAAGAGGAAAACAATTAGTATTATTTTTGTGTTATTGTTACGGCCTTTTGCAGTCAGGTGTATTTTTCAGTAGAATGGTCTTATTCCAATAACAAATTCCTAAAATTCCTAAATTCCACCGTGTGAGCCTCACCAAGGAGAAGGGAGATTACTGGTTCTCCAACACTGGTCTTCCAGGTGCTTTGTACTTCATCTCCCAGAATCCCTAGCCAGCTTGTCCATGGTTCAGGGATTCTGAGAATTGATGTTCAAAATGCCTGGAGGAGCAAAATCAGAACCACTGGACTAGACTACCTGTTAAATAAACATCAGTGCTATGCTTGGGCATCCCAATGATGGGTCCTTTTTTAAAAATGGTGCTGGGATTGCAGTGTTTTCAACTAACTCTATGTGAAAAGCTGACCTGCATCATTAAGACCCTAATAAAAAAAATGACAACAATGGCAACAACAACTTTATAGCCAGATGGTATTATTTTAACAGGTTTTGATTCCCCCAACCCCGAAAACGAATCGTCTTCATATGGATCTTCAACACAAATACTGTAAAGGTCTTTTGGGATACCTCCTTCTGAGAGAGGGGTACACAAAAAGTATTTGGTCCTTTCACCAGCCCATTAAGAACTACCATTTAGTCTTTAGACCATTGCATATGGTCTGGACTTGCATACCAGTCAAACAATCCATACTAGAGATTTCAATAGGGGTCACACACACACACACACCCCTGGGCATCGGTGGAACCAATATCTGCAGTTTCAGTTATCCACAGCTGGGGAGAAAATTGGGACAAATACCATAGAGTCATGCTGGAAAAGCCTAGAGAGATGTCCTCTAGGAATTGCTAGGTCCTCCAACACATCTCTATGGTATGTTTGTACAGGAAGCCCTTTAGTTTAATAGGATTTGCTATTATCTGTGGTTTTACTTTTAAATGGTAAATCCAGGAATGCAGATATGGGTGTGTGTGTGACCAGTATGCCTAAGACTTATTATTTACTTACTTCCATTTATATTATTGTGTATTGTCTTTTTTCCCTACCTTTGTCAACCTGTTATGTTGAGAATCTTGTTGCTATTGTCGTTAGAGGTGGTCAAGTTAGCTTTGACTTATTGTGATCCTATGAATGGGAGACCTCCAAGTCACCCCATCATCACCGCTCTGCCCAGGTCTTACAAATGTAGGACCGTGGCTTTTGAACTGAGTCAACCTCTCCTTCCTTTTTTCCTGCTGCCTCCCATTTTACCAAGCAATGTTGTCTTTTCTAAGCAACTCGTGTCGTCCCATGAATTGGCCAAAGCCCAAAGCCTCAGTTTAGCTACTTTGGCTTCTAGGGAGAATTCAGGCTTGATTTGCCTTCAGACCCATTTATTTGTCTTTTTGGTTGTCCTTTGGGAATTGACCTTATTCTAAATAAAGATTTTAAAAAAAACTTCAAAAAATTATTTTTTGGGATTACAACTCCCAGGAAATTAACTTCTCCCTTGTAGTGTTCTGATTCCCTTTGATATGGATGGAGTAGGATTTCAAGATTGAACTCATGCAACTGGCTGAATGCTCACAAATTACCCAGCCAGCACTGGGCGTTCCCACGCTTTGGCCGGGGCAGATCACATTGGTGCCACCACTATTTGTGACCGTCCTGGCTGTGTTGAAGGACCAGATACACTTTTGCTCATCATCAAAGCAATACTAGAGGGCGTATCCTGTGTCAGGTGGAGTGGGGGCCAGAAGAGGGCACCAGAGATAGGAGGAGAACTAAAACAATTTTTTTAAAAATATCAACAAAAAAATCTTGAATTGCATTTTATTCCCAGCACAGTGTTTGTGCAAGCTTCAAAGCAGTGCCTAACATGGAAATAGGTTGATATGGGCGTGTGTGAGCCTGTGTTAATCCTTTATTCATTTCTTATTACATTTTTATCCTGCTTTTACACTAAAAACTAGCACTCAAGGGGGCTGACAAACATCAATGAAAATAAATTAGACCCCACCCCCAAAATGCAAGTCACCTGAATCAAGGCCACTGAAACCATTATAATAATCCCAAGACATCAGAACCATTTAAACCAGTGGTTCTCAACCTGTGGGTCCCCAGATGTTGTTGGACTACAGTTCCCAGGAGCCCTTGGAGGTCTCACCTTGACAGCCAGGTGGTCTTCCCAGTCATTAGTCAGGCTGTGAGTTCAATCTTACAGCCTCACTAATGACTTTTGAAATGACCTGAGACACGCCTGGTTGAAAACACGGCGTTTGTCCCTCTAAATTGCAGTGGTCGAAAAACACATGGGGCATGGAGGGCAGAGGAGCTTCCACCTCCTTTTTCTCTTTGGTTTAATTTCCTTCTATGTAAACGTTCTTCAGGCTTGTTCAGGGAGGATGCCTCTGATACTCTCAGCAAGCTGGAGATGGTCAGAAGGAGAGATGTCTCTGAACTAAACCCACCTGAAGAACAGGTCAAGGGCAAGGAGAGTTTTGATGGGTCAGGCCAAAGGCCCACCTAGTCCAACATTCAGGCCCCACAACAGATAGCTAGATGCTCCAAGGGGTAGCCAACCCAGCAGGGCATGAGGGCAAGTAGATTGTCCAACTTGCATCTCCCAACAATTGATACACAGAGGCATATTGGAGGTAACAGAAAGCTGTCACACAACTAATTATCATTCACAGCATTATCATCTGTAAAGATTGCAAGGCAGGAAATATTTTTGCAAAGACAACAGTGCAATCAAGTGAATTTTTTTTTTAATGAAATGTGTTGAGCAAAACAGGAAGGGAAGGAAGTATGGTTGACCTCCCCGCTCAATTTTTTTTTCCTTGCAAAGAAGCCCTGAAAAATGAAGAAAACAAAACTCACAGCAGTTAACCCAAATCTCATTCTTCTGCCACGTAGAGCATGTTGCAAAAGTCAAGAAACTGTGGTGTAGCATACAGGATGTCACACAACACAGAAGACTTCATGGGCCCAGATAAAATATATCCCGTGACAGCTATGTAGCCCTGGTAGGGATGACCTATGAAATTCAGGAGAGAGCTCCTGTCCCTTTAATAGGTGTGTAGAAGAGAGATTTCCCTCTTTCATACAGGTCTAGGACAATTCATTGTAGCGGCTTCAGCATGGCCACTTTCAGTGCTCCCACTTCAGTGCATCTTTAAAAAAGCTGTCAAGACGGATCTTTTCCGGCAGGCCTGTCCTGAATAAATACCCTGGCCCGAAGACTCGGCTGTTCTTTCCCTTCGAGCTGCCATTGGATTTTTAAAAAATTATTGCATGTTTTATTTTATTTTTTCTAATTTAATATATTTTTAATTATTGTATGTTTTTAATCCTTCTAATTTAATATTATTTTAAGGGGTGGGTGGGCTAGGGTACTGTAATTATGGAGTGTTTATATTGTAAGCTGCCCCGATTGCATTGCAGAGGGGTGGGATAGAAATGTTGATTGCCCCCACTTGATTGTGGCCATTTCAGTGATGCCAAAAGAGTGCAGCAGACAGTTCAACACTTTCAAACAAGACAATTTCAGCGCGGTGGCCATTTTGGCACTGATTGGAGCAGATGATTCAACACTGCTCTGTCTCCTTGCTCCTTGAATAAACTGGCTTCCCAATAGGCTGGAGAAAGAGAGAGATCCTTCCACAGTGGGTGAGGTAGAGAGTCCCCATATAGGTTACAGTCATTTTTGCTTACAGCATTGGAAGGTGAGTCTCTAAAGAAGAGCATTAGAAACGTGTGCTTTGTAGGCTCAGGGAAGTCCCTTTGCTGTGTTGTTTCCTATAAGCACTTCTGGGCTAAGACCTACTTGTGTTCACACTTCTTAAAATCTAATTTGAGCAAATAAATGCTGCATCCATGCACACACACAAACCACTCCCCACACAACCGGCAGTCCATTTTGTGATAGCAATGGAGAGGTCAGACATACATCTTTTGGTTCCTTCAGTGTCCCCGTCCATCTGTCTTCCAGTCCTTCCATTCCATACTTGCAGGGCACTCCTTGGATTGGTTGGCAGTCCCCCAGCCCACTGTCCATCACCCAGTGTAAGCAAGGCGTTGATGGGCTGCTCGCCAGTTTGCACTGGGCTGCCTGGGAAAAAAAACCAATTACTGGAAAACCTGACGTGGGGACATGAGAATTTAACTGGGGGGAGGAGAGGCAACCTCTGTCCATCCATCATTCTTTCCATCTATCTCACTCTTCTTAGTCTATGTCTTCTAGAATAACAAATGAAAAGAAAGAAAAACATGTTTCCCATCTAGTCACTGCAATTTTGCCAGCTCTCTTCCTCCTATTGCGGGGATTTCCCTGCTGCTTGCCCTTAAATTTCCTGTCCACAGACAAGCAAAGGGAGTTTCCTGAGCCTGCAAAGTACACATTTCACAAGCTCTTCTTTAGAGTCTCATCCTCAAACACTGAAAGTAGCAATGACTGTGACCTGTATGGGAAACTCACCCACTCTGAAAGGGATTCTTTCTTTCTTTCTTTCTTTCTTTCTTTCTTTCTTTCTTTCTTTCTTTCTTCAGCCTATTGGGAAGCCTATTTACGCAAGGAGACAGAGCAGCATTGAATCATCTGCTCCGATTTGCACTGAAATTGCCACTGTGCTGAAGTGGCAGTGCTGAAACAGCCATGCTGAAGCAGCCATGAAGAATTGTCCCATTCTGCTTTCATACAACCATTAATGGCATGAGAGCCCTGACCTATGTTTCATCTGCCAACCCTAAACCCTAGTTTCTGTGGCCAAGATGCTACATAGAATCATAGAATCATAGAATTGCAGAGTTGGAAGAGACCACGAGGGCCATCTAGTCCAACCCCCTGCCATGCAGGAAATCACAATCAAAGCATCCCCGACAGATGGCCATCCAGCCTCTGTTTAAAGACCTCCAAGGAAGGAGACCCCACCACGCTCCGAGGGAGTGTGTTCCACTGCCAAACAGCTCTGACTGTCAAAAAGTTCCTCCTCATGTTGAGGTGGAATCTCTGTTCCTGGAGCTTGCATCTATTGCTCCATGTTCCAGTCTCTGGAGCAGCAGAAAACAAGCCTGCTCCATCCTCAGTGTGACACCCCTTCAAATACTTAAACAGGGCTATCACATCACCCCTTAACTGTCTTTTTTCCAGGCTAAACATACCTAGCTCCCTAAGTCTCTCCTCATAAGGCATAGTTTCCAGACCTTTCATCATTTTAGTCGCCCTTCTCTGGACACGCTCCAATTTGTCAATATCCTTTTTTAATTGTGGGGCCCAGAACTGGACACAGTATTCTAAGTGAGGTCTGACCAAGGCAGAATCGAGTGGCACTATTACTTCCCTTGATCTGGACACTATACTTCTATTGATGCAGCCCAAAATTGCATTGGCCTTTTTAGCTGCTGCATCACACTGTTGACTCTTGTTCAACTTGTGGTCTACTAGGACTCCTAGATCCCTTTCGCACATAGTCTCATTCAGCCAGGTCTCTCCCATCCTATATTTATGCATTTCATTTTTCCACCCTAAATGCAGTACCTTACATTTCTCCGTATTGAATTTCATTTTGTTAGCTTTGGCCCAGCTCTCCAGTCTATCCAGTTGCCGACTTAGCTATGAATGTGTAACTAAGGATCATCTTCTGGCCCAACAATCCACCTCAACAGCCAAAGGCTCTGCTATAATGTATAAAGCACAGGCTGATTTTCTTCTGAAATTCTTTGGTGCACTCCATTATCTAATGCATGTTTGCAACAGGGGCTCACAGTATATAAACTCCACACACACCCCTACCCAACCATTCTCTGAAGATGCCAGCCACAGATGCAGGTGAAACGTCAGAAGTAAACTCTTCTAGAACACAGCCTCACAGCCCGGGGGGGGGGGGGACACCACGAAAAACCAAGAGAAGAATGTGAAGTCAAAGGCTTTCATGGCCAGCACCCATAGATTTTCCTTGGATTTTTTCCGGGCTGTGAGGCCATGTTCTGGAATGATTTTGCTTTCTCCGTAAAAGTCACTTGTCAGCCACACCTGGCCGAGAGTGGAGTGGATATATTTATGGTCTGGAATCCTCTCTCAGCTGTTGCCTGATTAATGAGCATTTGGTGTGAAGCTGCTTGGAGCGTCACATACTTTCCCATTCCTGTCTGCATTGAATTGCTGTTGGTATGTTCTGGTTTGTTTCTGTGTTTTGTGGCTTCCAGGGGGTATCCCTGTTTGTGTCCTGCGTGGGAACACCCCTCTGCCCTTCCATTTCCCTGTCGGGATCTGTCCCTAGGTCCTGAGAGCTAAGCCTGACACCCTCTTCATCTGGCTCGCTGTCTATGTCATAATCTAGACCCGGGGTCTGGGAGCAGGGTATGACCCCCCCTCAAAGTACAATATTACCCACAATGCTGTTCCAGACCACAAAATAACCATTTGATCAGGCCCTCTTGACCTAAGTTGAGCTTTCAGGGTACAGATTATGGTACCACCTCAGAGCAGCATCCTTCAACTGGGTGGCAATGGCCATACTGTCCAATGGTAATGGTGCATGTCAGCACATCTGGAGGGCTTCCATTTAAAGAAGATGGCTTGGAGTCATGGTGGTTGTTGTTTGTGTGTGTGTGTGTTTGCAAAATTCCATTGGGTTGAGGCAGAAATGTAACTTGCCCTGGATTAGAACATACTTCAGATGAGCGATAGCCCGAGCTTGTGGCAACTTTATGCTTTCTTGACCAAAATATCCCTCCATTCTGCAATCTATCAAAATTGCTTAGTTCAGTTAGTGGAGGCACATCTGGAGGGACTTTGCACTGTAGTTTGCTCCACGGTTTTACAGCTCATGTTCATCTAGAGTTTGGAAATGTGACATTTTTGGACAAAAGTCTACAGAAGCCCACTGGCCATGCTGGCTGGAGGATTCTGGAAAATGCAGTCCAAAAAAGGGAGCATTTCCCTCCATTCACCATCCTCAGAAGGGGATTCAAAGTGCAAAGTAAGAACACATAAGCTAGAGCTGACAACGGCGGCAAACTTTTTCCCCTTGTACACATGCACTCCCCAACCCACTGCTTATCTACAGGAACCAGAAGAGTTACTCATGAGTGGCCTTGCTTGGTGATGTGTTCCTGGAACTGTCTCTTGCTGCCAAAAAAAGTTTGTGCAACTCAGAACAAATGACGTTGGACTCAGAGAGAAGAGAAGCAGGAGAGAGGCATCAGCCGACTCAGAGGAACACCAAGGAGTATCAAATGTGTGTTAAATTACCGGCCCTGCAATTTTATTTATGAGATTTAATGCAGATGTACTGGATACCATCTTCAGTTCATGGGAGAAACAACTGTGTACGTGCATGTACTATATTGCAGGAAATCACAAGTCAACTGCAACCTTGACTAGGAAACTTGAGTGACCAGAAGTCAGACATTTTAACTTGGAACACTCCAGCCTCTCCAATTTGCCTGGTTTTGGAACTGAATGCTGGATATGAGGGAGAATATCTAGAGCCACCAATCTGAGACTTGCAAACTGCTTGGCCTCAGTCTAGAGGATAATATGTAATACCATCATCCACTTAATCATGTGGACAACAGAGTATTCTGAACTGCCACCTTGGCTGAAGCTCCCTTTCATTTTGAGCGATGAGGAAGGCAGAAGCCAACAAATGTGAGGTCAGTAAGCTGTGTGAGGAGATGGAAGAGGGACTTCTCAGCCACGGAAACCCAGTTATAGAACGTCCAACCCTTGGAAGCCGGATTGGGGCCAACATTGGAGATGCCAAGTAAAAACATGGCTATTTATTAAAACCTTTGGGCCTCTCTGATTTACTTCAAATATTAGGTGCATGGTTTCACCTAATATTTGATCTTTTAAACCTGTTTTAACTTGTTAACTCATTTAAGAGGCTTTTAGTCTGTTTAAACTATTTTATTCTTTTAAATTGTTTCAACCTGTTTGTATTGAGTTTCCTTGTACCCCACCCTGAGATATATATCAGGATAGAAATATTTCGGGAACCAGTGTGGTGTAGTGGTTTGAGCACTAGGAGTCCAGGAGACCTGGGTTCAAATCCTCGCTGAGCTATGGAAACCCACTGGATGACTTGGGGCAAGTCCCACTCTCTCAGCCTCAGAGGAAGGCAAAGGCAAATCCCCTCTGAACAAATTTTGCCAAGAAAAACCCATAATAGGTTCCTCTTAGAGTTGCCATAAGTCAGAAGCGACTTGAAGGAGTTGTCCGGACTTGTCTGGAGTGTTGCAATGGAGGAGGGATGCTTGGCTGGGTCTTTTGGCCTCTGGGTTGGGCCATTAGAGACTGGAGGTTTCTCCCCTCCCACCCCAACTTCCCCCGTAACCATGTGAACCCTGCAAAAGTGAAACCAATTTCTTTCTATCTTCCTCTTCTTTTTCTGCATGCTTGACTGGCAGATTTATTTATTTTTTTACTTAGACTGAGCTGACCCTTATAATCAAGAAACATCTGGATTCCTAGCTAGAGCAGTACACTGGGCAACCTGTAAGAGCTAAGAGACCATACTAAATAATCTCTAGGTTTATGGCGAAGGACACAGGAGGGTAGAAGATGACAAACGGAGATGAAAGCAGAAGGCCTGGCGGATCAAAAGGTTTGCAGGTAAGCAATCTGTTTGTTTGTTTGATTCATTGATTGATCCAAGGAGGGTTTTATCCACAGCTTGATGTGTCCAATAGTGGGCTTGGGAAGTGCAGAGTCTGCAGAAATGGCCATAGGGTGTAAGTATGGTGATTCCCACCCCCATACTTTTTCAGGAGCAAAGATTTTGCAGAACTGTGGATCTCTTGGAGGATATGTTATGACCACAGAAAGTGATGGTAAAATTGAAGGCATTTTCCCAGCAAGGATGGACTCAATGAGTAGTTTCTCCTTCCAAAGGGAGCTGGTAATTCTTTCCCTCTGGGAAGACAATAGGGGAAATATTCTCTTGTAGACCAATCACACATTAGCATCGTAAAAAGCTGGATGAATTCTCCCCCAAAGCATGTGCAAATGCTTTGATAAATGATTTGGCTTCTTTCTGTCCCATATCATCTCCAAACTCTGGAAAGTTATTCTTTTCACTACAGATACCAGAATCCCCTGCCTTGGGGACTCCAGGTATTGTAGTCTAAAGTGGTAACTGTCTCACACTCTGATAGTTTCTCTAGTAGGGATGTAAAGAATAGTCTCAGATTTTCTTGTCATCTGGAAGAAAAGATGTTAACATACCCTTTCAAGAAAAGGACACAACCACAGCAAAATTTCAGGGATTTTTGTTGTGAAAATTTCACAATGGGGTTGTGAATTTTGCATAAAACATTGCTTTTTTCACAAAACCTTTTTGGAGCAGTGGGGGGGGGACCAACAATGTTTATGAAAAAAAAAATAATCCCAAACACTCCTCTATTAAACTCATGAAACCTGGTGGTGGTGGGGGAAATCATTAAAATGTACAAAACCTTTTATAATTTATTGGGGAGAAAATTTCTAAAATATTTTTCATCCTTGCCTTGTTAGAATGAAATAAGAAACAGTCCCTAACACCTAGTCTAATAGCAAATCCCAGAAAAAGAGAAATGTTGACAGACAATCAGTATTTGATCCTGATGTTCCAAACTGGACACTGTTCAAGATGTGAAACTGCTCCTGGTGTGTGTCTGTGTGTCTGTTTGTCTGTGTGCGTGCACATGTGTGTGTGATTCTACTGCTCTAGACCTTTGGGTCTGCAAAATATTCACAGTCACATGAAGAATTGGCAGGTCTGATTCTGAGTAAAATATAATGTTTCTGCCAAACAGTTCCACAAGCCATTTCAGTTTGGGAGACACACGTTAATGACAAGTCCTGGATATTTTAGCAATAGAATGTACCAAAAACAGTCCCATTTTGGAGTGCTTAATGTAAACAGTGGCTTATTCCCTCCTTCCTAGCAAAAAATACTTTATAGAATCCCTTTGGGCATTTTAGAGACATAAGTAAGATCCTTTAAAATAACACATGCCAATGATGATAATCATCGGTATTCTGGGAACAATCACAAACCGACTGTGGATGGAGGAAGCTTGTTTTCTGCTGGTCCAGAGACTAGGACATGAAGCAATGGACTCAAACTACAGGAAAAGAGATTCCACCTAAGCATTAGGAAAAACTTCCTGATAGTAAGAACTGTTTGGAAGTGGAATACACTGCCTTGGAGTGTGGTGGAGTCTCTTTCTTTGGAGGTTTTTAAACAGAGGTTGGATGGCCATCTGTCGGGAATAATTTCATTGTGTATTCCTGCATGGCAGAATGGGGTTGGACTAGATGGCCCTTGTGGTCTCTTCCAACTTCATGATTCTATGACTCTATCACTAACAAAACGTCTGAATGAAATCGAGATAGATCACAACAAACCCAGGAAAAGTGACAGGATTTGAAACGTGTCACACTTTGCATTGATACCTCAATGATTCCTAGATTCTTGGAGAGAATCCAAATTGTGGACTGAGTCCAAAACCTCAGTAGTAACACCTGGTAGAGACTAAAATGGAGATGATAACAGGGACAACAAAACAGCAACAACTACAAACTTTTGCCTATTGAGGAAGGTCCCTGCATGTTTTCTATGCACAGTATGACAGGATGCATCATCTAGAAAAGCAGTTAAAATAAATGTGCTCATCTTTAAGACAAAATGCATGTGTGCAACTTTAAAACAGATTAATTGTGGTCATATTTAAGATGCCACAAGGGGCTCTCTTGATTTTTTCTTCAACAGAACACAGCTCCGTTCTAGAAACATCTGCTTTCTTTCACTATCCACTTAATATGTCACTTTGTGTAAAAATGTTTATGCTATCATAGAGCAAACTGTACCAATTTGGCAGAACACTACCAATTACTCTCCCATCTTCCCACTTTTTGAGCTGCTTTTAAAATGTCCCGGTTTCTCTCTCCTCCTACTTTTCCACTTTGTCCTCAGCGTACTTCAGCTGCTGCAAACTGAGTCCAAAGTGCAAAAGTAGGTTGGTCTCAATGAACTCAACAGTGGGGGAAAGAGAAAAGGGTCAGAAACTTGACCTTCCCAGTTGACTCGGGCAAAAGCAAATGGCTGCATCCTCTCCTACCTTTTTCCTCATTAATAACTTTTGACATCTTGACCACACTCTGATGTGGCTTTGCCACATAGGTCCTGAATTTCATCTGTCAAATGTTGGACAGTTATGCTGTCATAATCATTGAGCCATAACCCTGGCTGTTGACAGATCAAACAGAAATCCGAGCTACCTCTGTGGATTTAGGTCAGGGTCCATACAGGTCAGAAACCACTTTCACGGCCTGGAATTTCCATGGGGAAAAGTCTGTGGGTCACTCAGTAGTATCTTCATCACCCACACAAGCGTACATAAATTTTAGTTTTGTATTTATGTATTTATTTATATTGTATTGTATTTTAGCTTTGTTTTAATCCTCTATTAGTTTAATTTAGTTTTAAGGGGTGGGAAGGTTAGGGTTGGGAAGGATTGTTTTAACCTGCTGTTGTTTTAATGTTGTTGTAAGCTGCCCCGATTGCTGAGCAGAGGGGTGGGTTAAAAATAAAAATTTATTATTGTTGTTGTTGTTGTTGTTGTTGTTGTTATGTGATGGTTCAGAGGACTGATTTCTGCTATGCCTATTCAAGGGGAGTGGACATAGGGATCAGGACTAATTTGAGTTGAGCCAAGTCAAATATTCCTTGAGAAATCCTAAGAAGAGACTTTCTGGATCAGGCCAAAGACCCAGGCAATGCAAGCCCACCAGCATGGCATGAGACCCAACGTGCTCTACTATTCTTGCTCTTCATGATCATTTTGCTTCACTCTCAGTTGCTTTCTGGGCAGCCCAATCAGCTGCTGCAGATCACATCCACCTCTCGAAATTAGGAAATGAAGTATTTTGGTGTTCAATGTATGTATCACCCAAAAAGGTGTCCTGTGGCCCCATTTCCTTTTTTTTGTATGCCCAATACCCCTTGCAAAATTTTAACCCCAAGAAGGTGAGAGTAGAATTGAGCTATAATTTCTCAGCAGATTATTTTTTAAAAATGAAAAAACAAAACCAAGTGGCACCTGTAAAACCTACACATTTAATTAGCACTGTGTTGTTGTTGTGTGCCTTCAAGTATTTTTTTTTATTTATAGCAACTCTAAAGTGGAATTATCATGGGGTTTTTTTTGGCAAGATTTATTCTGAGGAAGTTTGTCATTGCCTTTGTCTAAAGCTGACAAAGGGTGACTTGTGCAAGGCTGCTCAGTGATTTCCACGGCTGAGTGGGGAATACCAACACTGGCTTCCCAGAGACTTAATCCAATGCTCAAACCACTACACCATGTTGTCTCTGCAGCCCACCAAGCATGGGCTTTTCTAGATTACCATCCACTGCCTGAGAAGGAGGTAAGAAGCATGAAAGCTCATGCTAAAATAAATCAGTTGGCCTTAAAGTTACCCTGAGATTCTTTGGGGGGGGGTTGGAGTGGTGGTGGAATAGGCTAATCTATTTTTGAAAATACTGTACTTGAGTCTGAGGTTTTTGTTTTCTTTGTTCTGTAAGCCACTTTGGGGATCCTTGATGGCTGGAGAAGTGGCAATAAAATTATTTTATAAGTAAACTAATAAGGGGCTTTCAATAGCTCTCTGGAAGGCAGTTAGAACCACACGGGGTTGGAATGGAGAGATCTAACATAGTCTGTTGGGTCCTCAGTTTCCAAAGAATCTTGAGAGTATTGGATTCTTCTTCCAAAAGTGTATAAGATTATTCCTTGATCTCCTGGTCCCAACTCTAATGACAAATATAGGATAGGAAACCAACACATTTTTATTGTTTTTTTAAAAGGAAAAGATGTTGACTATGATCCTACAGCAAAGTATTGCTGTTTATTTGTCTTGTGTCCTTGGTTGTGATAGGTTTCCAATTAAAGGTGAGGATGGGAGAATTATTAACATTCTTGGGGGTCTGTGTCTTTCAGAGGGGTGAGTTCAGTGCTTTGATGCCTCGCTTCACATGGAAGTGCCTTTTCGCAATCATTGTGCTTGTTGTGATCATGTGCATTGGCTACATTTGGCAAATAAACTCCTGCAAGGTAGGAACCAACGTCCAGCTCACTATAGTGAAATCATTTGCAGAGCTTGGAAAAGTTAGATGGGATTACAACTTCGAGAATCCCTCTGCCAGTAGAGCAAGGGGAAGTCTTCTGGACACTGTCATTCCAAAATGTCAAACTGTCATTTCCAAGATCTGTAAAGATCTAAGTTTTGGGATACAAATTGAAGCTAAACAGCAGAAGGGAACTGTTAGGCTTTTGTGGAGGGTGGGTGGGGAGATACCTTCAGTATCATCCCAACTTTAACAAAAAAGAGTGTGATCTTGAGTTATTAATATTCCCTGGTGGGAAAGTATGCTGGAGGTCAGAGGGTTGCTTCTCACCTTCCATGGGCTATGTGGCCCATTCTTGGCAACCTTAAAGTATCACAATGGCCATTCCAATATTGCTTTCAGACTATTTTTACTTGTTTGGGTAGGTATGGAGAGGAGGAATTCTAGCCAAACTGCCACGTTTGTGGGGTCTTCTTTGGGACAAATCTTTCTGCCCCAAATACATATACACAACATTTTTCTGCCAATGTGTGTGTGTGTGTGTGGCCTTTGGGAAAGTTTTGAGGCTTTGGGGGCTGAAGAAAGGGCTTGGTGGCCACAAGTGGGACACAATTTGCCCACTGTTGAGCTAGGCATTTTGCTTTCTTCCTAACAAAGGTATTCACCAACAATGGTTTGGGTTTTTATTCATGGTTGGCCTGTCTCCTCCTGGGTGGGTGGTTGTTTTATTTTCTCTTACTAGCCCAATGCTGTTCAGGACTGTCCAGGATCCAGAGAATGGAAATATACTTTTTTGGACTATAGCTCCCAACATCCTCTAGCCACAATGACTTGAGACCAAGCTGCCTCGGGGATTCTGGAAGTTGCAGCTCAAAAAATAACTCTGCTAGGATTGCAGACATTGGTCTTTCTGAGTTCCTGTTACCTGATACTTTAAATAAAATGGGGGTCCCAGGAATGGCACTAGGGGCAGGAGAGTGACATGCAAGAATATGTTCTTCCAGTGAGTAATGGTCTCCCCTTGTCATTATGCCTTTAGTACATGTCTGAGATGGGAGTTTCCACAGGGCAAGCAGCAATTGCTCATGGCGAGGGCTTTCCAAGTTTCATAACGACATCGATCACAGTTTCAGGTAATTTACTGGAGATAACAAAATACATGGTAAGCATTGGTTGGCCTCCTGATGGTTAATTCTAACGACAGTAGACCCATTGTATCCATTGTTGAATGGTGAGCTAACATGCAGGTAAATCCCATTGATTTAATAGTTCTACCCTGGTTAAGAGTAGCAGTAGGATTTAGGCCATTGCTTGTTAATTGTGCCTAAATACCCTAAAGGCACCAGACTCTGTCTGATCTTGGAAGCTAAGCAGGGTCAGCCCTGGTTAGGACTTTGATAAGAGATCATCAACAAATACGAGCTGCATTAGGCAATATTTCAGAGGAAAGAACTAGCAAAACCACCTCTGAGTATCCCTTGCCAAAGAAAACCCTGTGAAATTCGTGGGGTACCTACAAGACAAGAGGTGTCCGGGAAACCAGCCAAGGTGAAGTGCAGCCAACAGATAGCTGACTGACAGTTACTCATGACTAGCAGCGTGTCCAGTACAATCCAAAGGTCAAGGTCCAAGCAAGGCAACAAGAGTCTTCAGGAGCAGAGGTTTCCCACCAAAGTAGTCAGATAATCTCCAAAATCACAGATTTTTCAACGTCTTCCAGGCTTCTTTAGCTGTTCTCAATTCTTTAATTTCACAGACTGTTCCAGCATCTACAGCTAAAATGATGAAAGCCAAGACTCTTTGGTCATCTCTATCAACGTCATTTTTTGCTCTGCCAGGCTGAGGGGCTCTGTGATCTTGTAAAACATGATGAAGTCCTATAGCTTTAAGATATGTTTCCAAAGAAAAAGCCCATTGCTTATAATTTGTGCCATCCAGTTTCTCAATACTTAGTATGGAGCTGAGGCCAGGATTAGCTTCTGCCATGATGACAAGGTTGCAGATCAGCTGGCCCTGATTTATACCTTCCGTGATTGCTCAGCATTTCTCATATATATGCTGTGACTTCTTTTTGGTGCCTGTGTTCTTGAAAGGTGGGTAAGGCTGGGTCCAGGTTATCTATTGTTTCTCTCTCTGAGGGTCCAGGCCTCTCTGCTGGGGCAAGGTTATCTGCTCTGTCCCCCTTTGCTAACTCTGAGGGGCCAGGAAGCTCTGCTGGCCCCAGTGCTAATAAATCTGCTCCAGAGGAGTCAGGAACCTCTGCTGATAAACCTAGGACTTTTGCAGACGATACTTACCATGCAAGGAGGTCTCTGGGGAGGTACAGCACTGTCGCGCGGCAGGGGATCCATTTTGGATGCCACTGTCCCTCTTCCAAAATCATTGGTGTCACTTCCGTGAAGGATTGGAAGCGGCTGCGCCGTATTTGTCATTTTTTACTCACAGGCAACTTCTGTGATTAAAATATCACACGGCCGCTGCCAATCCTTCATGGAAGTGATAACAATGATTTCGGAAGAGGGACGGCGGTGTCCGAAAAGGACCCCCTGCTGCGCAACAGCACCGTGCCTCTCCCGAGACCTCCTTGAGTGGTAAGTATCATCTGAAAAAGTCCCTACTCCCTGTGGTAAATCCTGCTCTAAAACTCTGTCCTCCTCTGGTTCATCTTCAGAGTCAGAGTAGCAGAGCATGACAAAAGGAGACTTGAAGGCACACACACATTGTTAACTGTACTGACAAATGTATAGTTTGCAATTATAATGTAGGTACTTATAAAGATGTTCCACATTTTTAAGATATTGTTAATAGTGCTAGTTTTAAAAGCAAACTAAAAACAAAGCTAATTAATTTAAAATAAATGTACATGGAATTTTAATTAATTTCAATTACTGCAATAAAATTAATTTTGTTTTTCATTAAATTTATCTTTTGTTTTTTTAAAAAAGAACAACCTTTAATCAAAGATGGCAGGAACACAAATTTACAATTGGAAGAGAGAATCTCAAACCAGATTAAAATGGAGTGGAGAAAAAAGAAGAAAGAAATAGAAGAAATCCTGACAAAACTGGACCAGCTGATGCCCAGTGTCACTTTTCCAAATATAAATGACACCACCAGTGCCAAGAACAGCAAAGCCACCATCTTGAACCACAAAGACTCTTATTGTGTAGGCGAACACTTGCTGGTCCAACTGGATATGTTCGACCACTCAGGAAACAGGAAGGAATATGGAGGAGACTTCCTACGAGCAAGGATCTATTCCTCGAGTCTCAAGGCCGGAGCATCTGGGAGCATCAAAGACTTCAGGAACGGGACGTACCTGGTCAATTTCACCTTATTTTGGGAGGGGGATGCCAGAGCCTCCATCTTGCTCATCCACCCCAGTGAAGGAGTTTCTGCCCTGTGGAGAGCAAGGAAGAAAGGCTATGACAAAGTTGCTTTCACAGGCAAGTTTTTGAATGGAACGTCTGAAGCCACCACTGAATGTGGATTTAACCTGACCAGAGATGCAGACCTGTGTGAGTATCTAGATGAGCGAGACCAAGAAGCCTTCTTCTGCCTCAAACCAAAGCATGTGCCATGTGAAGCTTTAGTTCGCCTGAAATCCTACAACAAGCACATCTCATATCTCACAGGCTTTGAACAGTGTCTTTTCCAGAGGTATTTACTTTTCTGCTCTGTCATCTGCAAATATTTTATTTCCATATAATATTGATCTGTGTCTCTTTCCTTTGGCATGAAACGCGGTTGGCGTTTCCAGTGGTTCAAGGCCAAACTTGTACTCTACAAATTGCACATTTCTGCTGAATTTTTAATTTATTTTTGCTCCTTTGAAAAGGAAATCACAGCAAGATTTGGGATCCACTCACAACAGTGGGCAAGACAAAATGAAAAAAGGTTTATCTCCTTCTGTTCCACATCTGAACCACAGCATCATTAGAATGACCTTGCTGGCATTGGCCAAGGTCTTCTGTAGCCAAGTCTTCCATTTCTGAAACAGGCCAATTAAATTCTGACTGTTGGATTTTAGCAAACCAGCAGCACTCTTGACAACTGACATGCCCTGGTCTCTTCTTTTGCCCCATGGCCATTTTTCTTTCTCTTGAAGGTCTAATGTTGGAGTTGAGATCCCTCAGATGATTGGGGATATCCATGTTGTACAATGTGAAGGTGAGTTGGATTTCCTGCTTTTTGCCACTGCTTGGGTGGCATCTGACTTTATAGTTCACTATACAGTAGTTCAAAAAGATAGGTTTTCACTTCGCCACCACCAATGCCTTGTTTGTTTGGGGAGAAAGAATACAGGGAAGACTTTCGTTTAAGCCAGACCTTTTAAATTCTTCTGGCTTTATGCCAAAATGTTTTTGGATGTCCTGTTGGTCTTAAAAGTCTTTTTTCCCCCCTTTTCTTTATTGCTATCTATGCTTTTCTAATTTAATATTTTTTAAAATTATTGTATGTTTTTAATCTTTTCTAATTTAATATTATTTTAAGGGGTGGGCAGGCTAGGGTATGGAGTTTTTATATTGTAAGCTGCCACGATTGCGTTGCAGAGGGGCGGGATAGAAATAATTTATTATTATTATTATTATTATTATTATTATTCTGTCTGATCTTGGAAGCTAAGCAGCAGGGTCAGCCCTGGTTGGTACTTGGATGGAAGACCACCAACAAAGACAAGGTGCTATAGACTATGTTTCAGAGGAAGGAAGTTGCTTGCAATACCACCTCTGAGGATTCCTTGCCTAAGAAAACTCTGAAATTAATGGGGTTGACAAAGGTCAACAGTCACACACACATTATTCTTACTCTTCTTTTTAGGAATCCTTTCATTAAAAGATTCTTACTTAAAAGCCATGATAGCCAGCATGGTGGCATGGCTTGAGTCTTGGACTAGGACGCTGGGAGATGAGGGTTCAAAACCTTGCTCAACCATGAAAACCCACTGGATGTTCTTGGGCAAGTCACATTCTCTTAGGCTCAAAAGATAACAATGGTAAAGCTCCTCTGAACGAATCTTAACAGACAGCATGGAGTCATGGTGTGACTTTTGGCCTAGGACTCTGGGACACCAGGGTTCAAGTCCTGCTCAACCAGGGAACCAGGCTATAGTTTGCAAAGGACAGAGTGGAAAGCTAGTCCGTGCTACCTTTGTTGGCTCATTTCATGCTTCCCTGTTCCTGCTTCCTAGGGCTTTGGAATTCTCACTGATTGTCACAGACATTATATCACCACCTTCTTTAACAACGTGGTCCTTAACAATCTTATACTTATACATCCCTTCTCATCGGATTGTCCCTTGTTTCTTTTTTCCAGACAATCAGACAAAGGCACATGAGAAATGTAGGTTTGAGACAAACCCCCCATTTCCCAGTGGCTTTGTTTGGCAGAACCAGTGGCACCCCCTCTTCTGCAACATGTCCATTTTCAACACCCGGGAGCAGATTCAGACGTGCTTGAAAGGCAAGCTGATCTATTTTATGGGAGACTCGACTGTGCGCCAATGGATGGAGAACCTCAAAATAAGAGTGCCCAGTACGTCCTCTACTAGATTATATTACAATACAGCATGGTTTCCTGTAGCACAGGCATGGCACCCAGAATCCTTTGTATGCCCTAAGCCACGGTTTCTCAGCCAGGGTTCCCAGAAACAGAGAGGCTAAAGCCTCAGCAAAACAGACAAGGCTTGCACGCAAGTGGTGCCTCTGTGCAGAAGGGGCACCTGGATAAGCTAGGAGCTAAACTTATATACTTTTTGACTTCTGTTTCTCTAACTTGATGACGTATCAGTCTTGGGCACTTTCTACTTATGCCAAATTCTATTTGTTTGTCTACCTTTCTTAGCAACAAAAGCAAAGCATAGATGAGAAACAAAAGCTTTCTGACTTTCTTGGCAACTTACACAGAACATAAAGGACTTTTTCAGACGTCGATTTACTGCAGAAGAAGGCTCGTAACATTCACGAGGCTGCTGCGTGGCAGGGGGCCCATTTCGTACAACGCTGTCCCCCTGCCGTGAGAGATCGGAGGCAGCTGTGCCATATTTGGCCATTTTTTACTCACGGAAATTGCCCGTGAATAAAAAATGGCCAAATAGGGTGCAGCGGCCTCTGATCTCTCCCAGAATTGAAACAGTTGATTTCGGCAGGGGGACGGCGTTGTATGAAACGGGCCCCCTGCCGCACAGCAGCCTTGCGAGTGTTACGAGCCTTCTTCCACAGTAAATCAACATCTGAAAAAGTCCATAGATAGCTTCCGGATGACTCCCATTCAGCACTCATCCTCTCAGGTCAGTTTGACCTGCCAAGAAAAACTGCCACGCTTCCTTCTCCTTTCCCAGTATTTCTATTGAAAAAGAACGTTTAGATAAGGGGCAAAAAGAGGGGGCTTCTTAGCCAGTGGTCTTTACTGTGAGCATTGCCTTTTCATCTTCATAAAATGGCAGCTGGACTCCATTTTATACAGGCCTACGGATCTCAGAGTGGTGGCGCAGTGTGTAATACAAGAATGCTCCACTCAGTTGTGGATTTGGGAAGAAATTATTAGAAACACTAACACAGAAGTTACATGGCATTGAGGAAAATAGAGTAAGAACAGCCAGTCCTATAGCAGACGCAGGTCTTATTGCATTGAAATAAATTGTCCCCATTCAGTCCAAGAGCAAAGACCAACACTAAGTAGAGTCCTCCCCACAAGACAATGGCCCAGTTATTTTCCAGAGAATACATTAAAAAAAAAAAAACCCACAACTTAAATGAATTTTCTTGTTTCCCATTAGGCCTGATCTATCTTGATAGCCATACAAGTGGAAGGCCACAGAAATTCTTTGCTGTCGATGCTGCCAAAAACATTCAAATCCAGTGGAAAAAACATGGGCACCCTTTCATTGGCACCCATGAGTATACAGTGAAGGACCATTCCTACATCGCTCGGGATATTGACAACATAGCTGGTGACAAAGATACGGCGCTTGTTGTTTCCTTGGGCCAGCACTTCCGTCCCTTCCCGATAGAGTTCTTCATTGAAAGGGCGATCAACGTCCGCCGAGCCATCCAGCGCTTACTCCTGAGGACTCCAGGCACCAAGGTCATCATCAAGGGAGAGAACATACGAGAGATGAACATTGACCAGGAGCGATTTAGTGACTTCCATGGCTATGCGCAATATCTTGCAACCAAATACATTTTCCGGGAGCTTGATGTGGCTTTCATTGATGCGTGGGACATGACAGTTGCCTACAACACTAAGGACGTTCACCCTCCAGATCCCGTGGTTTGGAGTGAGATTAATATGTTTTTAAGTTATATATGTTAAGACCCTAATGCAGTGGTTCTTAATCTGTCGTGTGGGGACCCCCAGGGGTCTGTGATGTCCTCACAGGGGGTCTGCAAAGGCTTGAAGTCTGCTTGGCCCACCTCCTCCCTGAAGTGGAGTAGGTATGTGACAGGAAATGGAAATGTGACAGCCATGGGAAAGTGGAATCCACTGCTGCCTGGAAGTGTGGTGGAGTCCCCTTCTTTGGAGGTTTTTAAGCAGAGGCTGGATGGCCATCTGTGTGGAAAGCTTGGATTGTGTATTCCTACATGGCAGAATGGGGTTGGACTAGATGGCCCTTGGGGTATCTTCCAACTCTATGATTCTGTGATCCTATGATTCTAGGGGTGGGAAATCATTGGAGTCTGGGGGCCATGTTGCCACCCCAGGAAACCTTGGGAGGCCTCATCCCTCACCACATGCACCCCTGTATATGTGTGTGTGTGTGTGTGTGTGTGTGTATAATAGGGACAATTTCACTCTTTTTTGGGCTCTCTCCTCATGCTGTTTTATGTGCAGGAGAGGTTTGTTTAAAAAACAACAACTGGTGGGCTATATTTTTAAAAAACATTATTTCTCTATTTTAACTGCCTTTTAAACAGTTTTAAATTCATGCTTTTAATATTATTGTTTAATGTTTTTCCCCTCTTCAACTTTTGTATTATCTACTGTTTTAACTATATGTTGTTTTCACTTATCCCTTGTGAGCTGACTTGGAAGAAAAGCTAGATATTTATTAAATAAAGGAAGAAATAAGCGGAATTGACCCAGAAGTCAACGTCCAGTCCACTTCCTGTTGGGGGGTGGGAAGGCTTTGCCAGCCTAAAATAGCCTAGTGGTAAGACATAGCAAAATTGCTCCCCACACCCTGTAAATAATAATAATAAATCAATATACTGTATTATTTTAAAATAACCCGAAACACCCTCTAGTGGGAATAGGGACAATTACAACCTGTTTTTTGGTCTCTCCCTTCAGGCTGAGGCTGTTTTATGTCCAGCATTGGTGTGCTGTATGTTTTTATCATTATTTTTCTGTTTTAACTGCCTTTTAAAAACTGTTTTAAATTCATGCTTTTAATATTATTGTGTAATGCCCCCCATGGAAACTGCTTAATGCAGTGTAGATGTGTAAATTGCTATTGCTAAAAACAATTTGTAAGCCGCTCTGATAGCCTTGTGGCTGAAGAGGGGGGTATAAATAAATAAATAAATAAATAAAACCCTTTTGTATTATCTTCTTTTTTAACTGTATGTCGTTTTCATTTATCCTTTGTGAGCTGCCTTGGGCGAAAGGCTAGATGTTTATTAAATAAAGGAAGAAATAAGAGGAATTGACCCAAAAGTCAATGTCCGGTCCACTTCCTAAAATAGTCTAGGGGTAACCTTGGTGAAATTGTCACACACACACACACACACTCGGTGGAAGGCATTTGAGGGCATTTGGAGGCCTTTAGGACTCTGGGAAGGGGACTGGGGGCCACAAAAACAGCCCCACAAGTGGTGCCATCATTTTAAACTTAATTAACCATTACAAAGGGTGTTAAATTAACCATTTGTAAGCCACTCTGATAGCCTTTGCGGCTGAAGAGCTGAGTATAAATACAATAAATAATAAATAAATAAATACATTTAAACTGGCCAGCTATTCACTCTGCTGACTAACTGCCCCAACTGCCTCATTTTCAAAACCCTTTTTGAATCGAATCCAGCCAATCACCATCCGCCTTCAGCATTTCACGCTCTCACCCCCTCCCAACATGCCACTTGCCTTATTCTGTCTACAGAAGAATTATGCCTTATTATGTATAATATCCACTCAATAACATATTTGCATGGGAGCAGAATCTCTCTCTCTCTCTCTCTCTCTCTCACACACACACACACACACAATCACACACCAGGCCCTCCAAATTCACCCATTCTTGGCGCAAAGGAAAAGCACTCTGTACATGCCCAGGAGTAACTCCAGAGGAGTGAAACAAAAATGGTGAAAGGTCTGGGAGCCATGATGCCCTATGAGGAGATGATTAGGGAGCTGGGCATGTTTAGTCTGGAGAAGAGAGGATTAAGAGAGGACACGATAGCCATGTTTAAATATTGGAAGGGATGTCATTCTGAGGATGGAGCAAGCTTGTTTTCTGCTGCTCCAGAGACTCAGAAATGGAGCAATGGATTCAAAGCACAGGAAAAGAGATTCCACCTCAACATTAGGAAGAACTTCCTGACAATAAGAGTTGTTTGGCAGTGGGATGCATTGCCTTGGAGTGTGGTGGAGTCTCCTTCTTTGGAGGTTTTTAAACAAAGGCTGGATGGCCAACTGTCGTGAGTGATTTGATTGTATATTCCTGCATGGCAGAATGGGGTAGGACTAGATGGCCCTTGAGGTCTCTTCCAGCACTATGATTCTATGATTCAGACCATCTCATCAGCTGCAACCTCCTCTATCCACACAGGAAAGGCTTTTTGTTCAGTGGCCACACCTGATCTAATGGGGGCAGATGGAAAGAATAATAAATACTTTAAAAAAAATGATTGATTTATTTATTTATTTATTAAAAAGGGTTTCTCAAATGTCAGGAATCGCTAACAGGGAGAATCCTAGAAAGATGGGAATTTGCAGTTCTATGTCTATTCTGTGTGGGAAATATGTGTGGATTTGTGGTGCAGAAAATGTTGTTTTGTGCACAAAAACCATGTGCGTTTTTCCTTCAGAAGAAATTCTTAACTGTGTATTCGTGGTCTCTTCCAGCTCTATGGAGCCATGATTCTATGGACTCTTTATTTGCTTGCAGACTGAGAACAGTCTCTGCTTTGGTTCAGATACGCTTATACAGGTCGGCTCCCGTATCCATCCCAAGACACACAGAGACCCTCCATGGATACCTGAAACCATGGATAATAGGGAACCCTATTATTTTCAATGAGACAAACACTAGAAATTGACCATAGATTCACACTGGAGGATCTAGAAATGCCTAGAGAGAACTTTTGGGGAGGGATGTGGATAAGTGAAACCCTGGATACAGACTCCGTGAATCCTGTATGCCCTCCTCCACTTCCCACTCAGCACATGCTCAGAAGACATCCCATGAAGGGTTACCAATTGAGCACCTTTTTTCTCTCTTTGCTGCCGCCCTTCTCTTTCCCACGGCCCGGCCTACCCCTCAGGACAAATTGCTCGCTGCAAAGAAAGGAGGTGTTTAGATAAATACAATTGGAGGCGATGTAATTCAATTTTTTCCACCTGCTGCTCTCACCTGTCCTTGGCGGACAACAAGCAAAAGGGGAAGCAATAAAGAGAGATGGAAAGAGGAAGGAAAAAAGGAGAGAAAGAGGGAGAAACACACACAGGGAGACGTTCCTGGAGAGGACAGCATGCGAGTAGGTGAGAATCAGGCCCAGCCTGAGGGGTCAGCTCCCAGGGGTAGTTAGCACACCCTTCCACTCAATGCTCTTTTCCAGACTAGGTTTCTTCTGATTTCCTGCAGGGCTGAGTCCCAGAGCTCAGGAAACATGCACCTTATTTATTTATTTTTTTGGATTGCAACACCCAGAAATCCATGAGGCAGGACTTCAGCTCCCAGTATCCCCCAGCCAGCCAGCCAGCTTGGGGGAGATGTAGTCCTGTTGTAGAGGATTCTGGTAACTGCAGCCTCCAAAAAAAGAGGTGGGGGGAGTATTGCAAGCATTGCTGTCAACAGTACTGTGTCACTCTCTTGGGTACTGTTGGATTTACTTGCATGCTGTCTCCGTGCAACAGTTGATTCAATGATTCTATTACAGTTGGGATGAACCTGTATTGTTTTAATTGCACTCTTTTAATCTACTTTTTAATTATTTTAATTATATGTTTCGAGCTCCATAGACTTAAGAACTTAACACTGCATAGACTCACCCTAGAGGATCATACCTAACACCATCATCCACTGAAGACCGTTGACAATAGAGCATTCTAAAGTGTCACCGTGGTTCCAACTTGAGTTTATTTTGAGCCACAGGAGAAGGCAGAAGTGGAAACATTTGCCTATAACTCTTTAAAATCCTGTTTGCTAATCATGCAGTGATTAAGTCCTTCTCAGATCCAGAAAAAAAAAATCAGTGGTTAAAAGTGCTGTTGGTTTGTTTTATAATCACCTAAAACACACACAAACACACACGCTTAACTGTCATACCTTAACAATGCCCTACATGGCTTGAGTCAAGGCGGATCTTTTCCGGCAGGCCTTTCTTGAATAACTATCCTGGCCCAAGACTTGGCTGTCCTTTCCCTCTGAGCTGCAGTTGGATTTTTTTAAAAAAATTATTGTATGTTTTACTGTTTTTTCTAATTTAATATATTTTTAATTATTGTATGTTTTAATCCTTTATAATGTAATATTATTTTAAAGGGGTGGGTGGGCTAGGGTATTGTAATTATGGAGTTTTTATATTGTAAGCCACCCCGATTGCATTGCAGAGGGCTGGGATAGAAATAAAATATTATTATTATTATTATTATTATTATTATTATTATTATTATTGAGTCTAGACTGAAAGACTCTCTCTCCCTGCATGAGCCTGCCCATGTTTTAAGATCTTAGGGAGGGGGGGGGGTAGCGCAGCTTTGCGAAAGGGGCTTTCTCTCAGCCCCACCACCATGGTGAGGACTCAGGAGAGAGCCTTCTCCATGGCTACTCCCCAAGCTGTGGAACTCCCTTCCACAGGAAATTTGGTTGGCCCCCTCCCTGTTGTCTTTCCACCAGCAGACAAAGCCTTTTTTATTTAGGCAGTCAATGAGTTTTTAATATGTTGTGGAAGATGGAGTTTTTAATAGAGACTGTTGTGTTTCTATTCTATTCTATTTTTAAAACTATTTTTGAAACAATGTTTTAAACTTGTGTGTCTGACTTTTGTGTTTATAAACTGAACTTTGATTTAATTGTGTTTGAACATTTGGTGTTTGGTGGTGTTGTTTGGTTGTACTGTGCTTTTTAAATGTTTGTAAGCCTCCTTGAATCCTGTGCTGGGAGAAAGGTAGTATATAAAGTGAGTAAAGCAAAAAAAGTTGGAGGTCACCTTGTAGCCCAACCTTGGAAGAAACATGGCCTATTAATACATCTTTCCAAAGAAATGGTTGCAATAGCACACACACACACGAACATAATTGCTTCTGAGTACACACATAGCAGATGAAGGTGAAACGCGGGGACCTTTTCTGTGTCTTTTTCACAGGGTTGGCTCCTTTGCCTTCGGCTGCAGCCATGAAGAGAGCATCTTTCCTGGTGCTTCTGATTGCCATGTTCATCATCTTCAGCTACACCTTCCACAGAATCCAGAACAAGGTAGGAGGCCGAATCTGCTTTAATGTCTTCATATGCATATGGCCAGTTTATTTGCTTTGGGAGTAAAATTTGTGGGTTGTTGGTTTTTTTGGCCAGAACCTCTTGGTTAGCCTTAACTAGAGTCGCTCCATTGATGCAATGGGTGAATGGTGAGTCAACAGGTAGGCACATCCAGAGGATATTATGGTTCTACTCTAGCAGGGATAAACAAGAAATCTCTAAACTATGTATATTTGCTGTTTTTTTCCCCTTTGCAATATTTGCAAAATATTTAATAAGTACAGTTGTCCCTCCACATTCACGGATTTGGCATTCACGGTTTTAAGTATTCACGGCTTGAAAATATTCTTAAAAAAATAATAATCCAAAAAGCAAACCTTGATTTTTCCATCTTATATAAGGGACACCATTTTGCTATGCCATTGCATATCATTGGACTTGAGTATTCATGGATTTGGGTATTCACAGGGTGGGGGGTCCTGGAACCAAACCCCAGCGAATGTGAAGGGACAACTGTATTATTCAGCTTCCAATTGAATCAAATTCTTATGTCCTAAAATTTCTGGAAATTTTGGAATGTTTCTAATTCTTGGGGGTGGAAGGATGTCACAACTTTCCCAAACTTTCCTACAAATAAATAATACTTTTTTGTTGAAAGGGGGCATATTTTGCAGCCATTCCTTTGGGAGATAAGCAAGTCATAGTGCCTTTCAGAGGGGGGTCACTCAAAAAGATCTTGTCTCTTAGTTCCATGAACCAGCCCTCCCCACCCACCCAACCACACTGGATTTTCCTTTTGATTTTATAGAATGGGCAGGCTGGTGTGGGAAACTGAGTTCCCTAGATTCTTTTGGATCTAAGCCACTGAGGGCTTCAAAGGGGATTGCCAACCTCCAAAGCCCTAAGTGGCTTGGGTGACCTTTGAACTGGGCCACAATGCAAATTGGCAACCCACTTATTTAGCCAACAGACAGACCAGAATCCTATTATTCGCCCCAACTAGAGCAGAACCACTGTATCCATGGGACACATACAGTCGGGACCCCATATCAGCAGAACTAATATCTGGGTTTCCAGTTATCTGCAGCTGAAAAAATTAGGGACACATACCATAGACTTGCGTTAGAAAATGCCTAGAGAGGTGTCCTCTCTAGGCATTGTCTAGGTCCTCTAACACAACTCTATGGTATGTTTGTACCAGAAGTCCTTTATTTTAATAGGGTTCACTATGATCCATGGTTTCCAATATCTGTGGTAAGTCAGGGAACCAAACCCCCATGGATAAGGGGGTCAAACAGTATATGTGTCAATTTACAAAGGATAAGATTGACCCTTAAGAGTTCAGACTAATAAAAGGACCACAATCATCAGTGCCTAATTCTGAAAATATGTGCACTCCATTGTTAGGAAGTTGGAATTATTTTAGGTTGTCTCATATAATAAAAAATTAAAATAAATGGACATCCTAGTGATGAAATGCACATCACACTTAAATACTAAAGTCAGGATCATCCATGCCATAGTATTTTTGATGTCTGCATCCGGGTGTAAAAGCTGGAGAAAGCTGGCAGAATGAGAACCAATTCATTTGCAATGTAGTTCTGAGGGAGAGTTCTAGGTAGACCTCAGCCTGCCAAAAAAGACAAATAAACAGAACCAAGAGCAAATTAAGAAGCCAAAATGATTAAACTGAGGTTATTGCACTTTGCACATACCATGAAACAACATAACTCAATGGAAAAGATAAAGGTGAAGGCAGCAGGAAAAAAGGAAGACCATATTATGGATGGGTTGACTCAAACCGAGGAAGCCGTGGGCTGTTGAGACTTCTTCGGAGTCTCTAGTGGTTGCCTTAAATTGAAGCCAACCTGATGGCATCAAACAAAAACCGTTGGATTGGTTCCTCCAATATCAGTAGCCTGGATATAAACATTGACTTGTTCCTATCCCTCTCTCTCCCTGTCTGGAGACTCCTAATCCATACTACTGAAATAATCCAGTTTTAAACTGGATTATTTACCATGGTTCCTTCCTACTGAATTCTAGTATTTGTAGTTTTACAAGGTCTTTAGCCTTCTCTGCCAAAGAGTGCTGGTGCCTCACCAAACTACAAATCCCATGATTCCATAGGAAGGAGCCATGGCAAATAATCCAGTTTGAAACTGGATTATTTGTGTTGTGTGGATGCACCCTCAGGGGGAAAAAAGTGATTAGGAAGTAATAGTCAGTGTGGTATAATGGTCTGAGCAGAGGATTACAACTCGGGAGACCGGGGTTCATATCCCTGCTTGGCCATGGAAACTCACTGTGTGATCTTGGGCAAAGCACACACTCTCAGCCTCAGAGGAAGACAAAAGCAAACCCCCCTCTGAACAAATCTTGCCAAGAAAACCCCTTGATAGGTTCACCTTAGGATCACCATAAGTTGGAAATGACTTGAAGGCACACAACAAAGGAAGTGAATGTTTGTTAATAATAATTTTTCTGTTTCTTTCTTGTTCTATGCCTAAGTTTGCCATATTTGGGGGCCGCATGAAACAACTGGAAATAAATCAAATTGCTGCAGGTATTGGTGAGAACTCATTTTTATTTAAATTTTCATAATCACGTCTGCATTTTATATCATTATATATTAAGAAATTAGACGGTCTCCTGTTTAGTACTATTTTTTAAAAAAACTTGTACAGAGCAAAGCAATATTCTGAAGGACCATGGAAAGAAGAAAGAAATAGAGGAGATCCTTGCAAAGCTGGACCACATGATGCCCAGTATCATTTTCAGGGATATAAAAAATACCACGAGTGCCAAGAACAGCAAAGCCACCATCTTGAACCACAAAGACTCTTATTGTGTAGGCGAACACTTGCTGGTCCAACTGGATATGTTCGACCACTCAGGAAACAAGAAGGAGTATGGAGGAGATTTCCTACGAGCAAGGATCTATTCCTCGAGTCTCAAGGCCGGAGCATCTGGGAGCATCAAAGACTTCAGGAACGGGACGTACCTGGTCAATTTCACCTTATTTTGGGAGGGGGATGTCAGAGCCTCCATCTTGCTCATCCACCCCAGTGAAGGAGTTTCTGCCCTGTGGAGAGCAAGGAAGAAAGGCTATGACAAAGTTGCTTTCACAGGCAAGTTTTTGAATGGAACGTCTGAAGCCACCACTGAATGTGGATTTAACCTGACCAGAGATGCAGACCTGTGTGAGTATCTAGATGAGCGAGACCAAGAAGCCTTCTTCTGCCTCAAACCAAAGCATGTGCCATGTGGAGCTTTCATCCATCTGAAGTCCTACAACAAACCCATCTCATATCTGACAACATTGGAACAGAATCTTTTAAAAAGGTATTTTTAATGCCCTTCTGTCTAGTGTTCATCTGTTTCATTTTAGGAGATAAAAAGGCTTCTTAAAATTATTGTAGAAATAATAAATTTAAGTAAATGGATACATGATCTAAGTTATACTGAAACAAACAAAAATGAGCATGTAATTTTTTTTAAAAAAATGGAGAAAGTAGGAAACTAAAAATTGATTCCATGAAATATAGAGCATCCAGTTAAGAAATCTGGGTTGCTAAAATCCATACGATTAAGGCATTTTTCTGTTTAGAGTCATTGTAATCTGCAAAGGTTCCAATACACAAGAGATTCATAGGGGAGTACAGACAACCTTACGTATCCAAGGGTTCTGCATCCATGGATTTAACCAACCACAGCTCGAAAATATTTGGGGATCAGGGGAAATTCCAAAAAGCAACCCTTGCTGTTTGCCATTTTATATAAGAGATAGCAATTTACTACACCATTGTATATAATGTAACTTGAGCATCCCCAGATTTTGGTATCCACAGCGGGTCCTGGAACCAAACCCCAGTGAATACCAAGGACCTACTGTAGTATAATTCACAGAGATCATTATCTTCAACATCACTAGCCTGAATTTTGGGTCTTTACAGTTTCTCTCCTCTCTTCCTTCCCGGCTTCTGCTCACATTCACCCCAACTGCCCATTTTAGTACCTAATTGCAGAGTTCCAGACTTAAATTCTCATTTGCCTGTTTGCAGAAAAGGTTGCATGTCTCACGTCTAGATTTGCTCATTGGAGGTTCATAGCAATCAGGAGGCCCTAGATAAATCACAGGGTGGAGAGTCACTAAGAAGGAGATTTTCCATAAGCCTGATGGTGGTGGTGGTCATGCATATTTAGTTATCTGTTCTTGCCAGGGGCACATCCACACTACACAAATAATCCAGTTTGGTATCAATTATCTGGTCAATGCAAAGATTTGAAAACTGGAATAATGTGACTCCTTTTTCTTTTGCTGAGGTTTTAAAGGCTGGAACAGATGCAAATATATTAAGGCTCTATGTCTTTTAGCAAACCCCTTCCTGCAAACTCTGAACCCATTCTGGTTTGGCTCAGAACAGGGGAAGCTTTTCCAGATGTGCATGTTGTGGGGGAGAGAAAGAAGATTGTACTTCAGACTTCCCCCACTTTCAGATTAACACTTTTTAAGGAATAAAAGCAATGCTCAGTGAAGAGATAAGACCCCAGGAATATAGGTCGACCCCTGTATCTGCAGAGGATACGTTCCAAGACACACACACCCTGTGGATACCTGAAACCATGGATAGTAGGGAACCCTATTAACTTCAATGAAATGAATGCCAGAATTTGACCATAGAATCATGTTGGAGGACCTAGAAATGCCTAGAGAGAGCATATTTTTTCAGACATGGGTAAGTGAAACTGTCAATACCAAATCCATGGATTTGGGGATTGACCTGTATTGGGATTCTAATTTATGCAAAATACATTTTGTGTAAAATACAGTTGTATGTATTTTTTGTGGTGGTGGGGGGATACCGATGTGAAATTTTCTCAAAGTCCCAGAATGCAAAATGAAAAAATAAAAAAAATGAAAAATGCACAGATCACTAATAATTTTACCCTATGTGGGTGAAAGAATCAAAGATTTACATCTTTAATGACTAGTGGGAGATTGCCTTGATCCTGCTGCATAGGAAGAGTTCACACCGGAAGCAGGTATGCAAACAGAATGGCTGGAATCGTATTGATTAGTCTCAACTAGAATTGATCCATTCAATCATCTCCTTCCGGGTGAGTCAACATAAAAGTAAATCCAATTAATCCAATGGC
Organism: Gambelia wislizenii; assembly: GCA_030847615.1. Classification (NCBI taxonomy): domain Eukaryota; kingdom Metazoa; phylum Chordata; class Lepidosauria; order Squamata; family Crotaphytidae; genus Gambelia; species Gambelia wislizenii. The sequence continues at coordinate 42,807,674 of JAUMIR010000007.1, forward strand.
TCTAATTGGGATTAGCAATAGGATTTGGACCCATATCCCTTTCCCTGTGGGTAAAATACTGGATTCATTCCAACTGGCTTTATTGCACAATTATTCCACACCTGTGGAGCACTGGAATCATTTTGGGCCCATCTCAATGCAGTCTGCCATTTATAGCCAGCAAGGCATGGTATTATAAGAATGGCCTGGCCAGAGTTGACCAATATCTTCCCTACCCAAGCTTTCCCATTCCAAAAGGGACCAATTAGATATGAAAAATTATTTTCACCAATGTCCTGACCTGTCCTTCACAAACCCCATGGTCATTCTGTCACTCTCTTGAAGGTTCAAGACTGCAGTTGAGATCCCTCAAATGTTTGGGGAGATTCATGTTGTACAGTGTGACGGTGAGTTCGACTTCTCAGTTTTTCATCATAACATTGTTGGCCTCTACTTAAGCAACCTAGAAAGGCAGGCTCTTCCCTCTGCAGCTCCCATCGTCCTTTCTCTCTCTTGGAAGTAAAATTGCCAGGTTTGTTTTCAAAATGGCATTAAGGGACAATTGAAACACATGACATGCAGGGTTGAAAACCAGGAAGCAGCTGTTAACAGATTTGTGTTCTACCAAAATACCAAATGAAAGTACAGGTTTCACTTAGCCTAGCCATGTACTGGTCTGCAAAATTAACACATTGCCCACATTCATAAATTAGAGGATGCACACATCTCTGTCTTTATGAAAGGTCCAGACCCCAAAATTCAGGATTTTCTGGCATCGTGTTCACACTTATAAAAGGAAAAGCTTTTATACCAAAATAGAGGACATACTTCATAATCAAGGACACCCTCACAGCCCTATAAGGGACAAGATTTCTGGCCCTCAGATAAGGGGTGTCCCTTATAATAAGGGAGACCTGATAATCCTACATGGAAGAAAGATCACATACAGCCTTTTCACTTTCCTAGTTCTGTTATATCCTTGAGTCTTTACACTGGCTATTTTTGGCCATTCTGCAGGTTTTAATAATCTTTTGATTTTATTTCTTACTGCTGTTTTTACTTCCCATAAGCCTTTCCTAAAGTTTTAGGAGTGCAAGCAAGATACTAAACAATTACAATGAATGTATTACTAGCAGTAGCAGTAACATTAACAGTGCTGTTTTTGCTATTAATTGACATCAAGTCAACTTTGACTTATGGTGACCTCATGAATGAGAGGCCTCCAAGTCACCCTTCTCCTCAACAGCCCTGATCATGGTGGGCGATTCAGGAGTCTTTGCAGAAAGCATAGTTAAATGATGTTGCAAGATGCACTGATGGCTGCCATCTGAGACACTTTTAAGGTTGGGTGGATGGTGGGGTAGTCAGATTCATAGAGGGTAAGGGGCCCTTTCATGCTACACAATGATAAATATAATTCTACTTTAACTGCCATGGCTCCATTTTATGGCATCCTAAGATTTGCAGTTTAGTGATGCATTAGAGCTCTTTGGCAGAGACTCCTAAGTACTCCTCCTTAAACTGCAAAGCCCAGGATTCCATAGGATGTTGCCATGGCCATTAAATTGTGCTATAACTGTGTTGTGTGAAAATGTCTGAGTTTGTCAGTGGCCCTAGCTCTAATCATTACTCATTCCTTCCAGTATCAGAAACAGCGCAATTCAAATCCTATCATTTAGTCCCAAATATGTAGACCCATTGTATCAGTTGTTGAATAGTGAGTCAATGTTTATGCAAATCCCAATGATCCCAGGGGTCTATGTTAATTGAAACTGCCTATAGGATCTAGGCCCATGTCTCTCAATACCAGTTGCAGATGGGCACCAGGGGGGATGGGGTGTCCTGCTTCATGCCCTGCTGGTGGGCTTCTCACTGGGGCATCAGGGTGGCCATTGTTGGAACAGAACGCTGGACTAGATAAACCTTTGGTCTCATACGCCTTGACACTTCTTAAAGGGCTCCAAAATGCTGCTTTTGTCTGCAGCTCCTGTACTTCTCAGTTTCTACTTCCAGGGGCTTTGGGATTCCCTCTGATTCTCCTGGGGACTTCTATCACAACCCATGCTTTCCATCCAATGCCAGTTCCCTCAAAATGGAAACATCTCAGAGTCTATTTTTCAAATGCACACATTTTCCTTTTCTAGGCAAGAAGACCATGAAAAGCAAGAAATGCACAGTTGGTATGAACTCCCCAGTCCCCAGTGGCTTTGTGTGGCAAAACCAGTGGCACCCTGTGTTCTGCAACAGGCCTACTTTCAACACCTTGGAGCAGATTAACACTTGCTTGAAGGGCAAGCTGATTTACTTCATGGGAGACTCGACTCTGCGGCAATGGATGGAGACCCTTATAGAAAGAATGACCAGTATGTCCTCAGCTTCAGTGCTACTGTGGTATAGCATTGTTGCCTGTAACACAGAGGAGAGGAAAGGGTAGCCCCTGGGAAACATGTGGTCCCCTGCCCTGTTTTCTGCCCCTCCAAGGCCTCCCAGGGTATGCCTAAACCTCCTGAGCAACCAAATGGAAAATATGCAGCCAGAAACCACCCAATCCATCACACAAACATGGTGGTGTGGTTAGGTAGCTCACAGTTCCTTGTTACTAATAGCAATTATGTACAGAACAAAGGGGAATTCTGATGAAATTCAGGGCTGGATAACTACCTCCCATATGTCTCATCCCACTAGTCTCCTGGGTGGGTTTAAATTGGGTGGGAATCATCTGGCCCTCCAAATATTGTTGGGCTACAACAGCCAGCATTTCTCACCATTGGTTCTTCCAATGAGAAATGAGTGGCCCCTGAAGTCTCCACTGGTCCCCCGAAGGCCACTGAACCTGTATCCCCCCCACCATAATGTTTGGGTGAATATAGCAGAAAACTCTCACCCAAAGCCCTGCACACACACACACACTCTCTCACACACACAGAGAGAAATCCATCTCAAACCCTCAAAACCTGTCCGATTCCCCCATCCCTTTCAAATACCTTCTTTGTCTTCTGTGTCTCCTTCCAAAATGGTGAGAGGAAGTGACACAACATCACTTCTGGTTGCCATTTTGATGGAGAAACAGGGGGGAAGACTAGGCATTATGGCATGCTTGGGTGTGTGGGGAGGAATCCTGTAGGTAAAGTTAGGGGTGAAAGATTCCTCACCCTCACCCTAACGTAGTTGCCCACCTTTGGGGTGTGCTGTCTTAAGGCTACTGGGACTTGCAATCCAAAAACATCTCGAAGATCAAATTATTCCCCCCTCTCGCCCCCAAAATATGCGCACGTGTCACCACCACCATTTGAACTGATGTTGTCTCTGTTTCTATTTCCACATTAGCTCTTGAATTTATAGACGTCCACCAGGAAGAAAAGCTCAAGAAACTGCTGGCTGTGGATTTGGCCAGAAAAATTCAAATACAGTCAAAAAAGCACGGCCACCCTTATGTCGGCAGTTATGGCTACACAGTGAAAGATCACAGCTACATCGCTAGGGAGATTGACCATGTGGCTGGTGACAGAGACACGGTTATTGTCATTTCCTTGGGCCAGCACTTCCGCCCCTTCCCTATCCAGCTCTTTGCTGGACGGGTGATTAATATCCGGATGGCCATCCAGCGCCTTCTCCTGAGGAGTCCGGACACGAGAGTTATCATCAAGGGAGAGAATATCCGGGAGACAAAGGTAGACCAGGAACGGTTTGGAGATGTTCATGGCTACACTCAGTCTGTTACACTAAAGGAGGTTTTCCGGAATCTGAATGTGGCATTTCTTGATGCGTGGGACATGGCGGTGGCATACGATACTAAGGAAGTTCACCTGCCCAGTCACGTGGTTTGGGAACAGATTAATATGTTTTTGTCTTACATATGTTGAAACACCAAAGCCAATACAATGTGAAAAACAAGCACAATTAAACAAAGCTGAGGGTTATCAATCAAGGAAAGCTCTCCATTAAAAATACCAAATACAAAGGCAGCTGCTTTGGTCCATGATGGGAAAAATCTCAGCATTTCACAATACTTTATTAAAACCAGCCAAAATACCATAAAAATGTGTCAAAGTTTTCAACTCCTCCAGGATTCTTTGGCCTCATCTACAGGGGCAAAATATGTTGGCTCCCTCTGGGGTATTCTGGCCCAGATCTGGCCTGTTCCTCCCCAATTACCAGTACTAAACAGGATAGAATCCAGAACACCACACCGGCCCATCCTTGCAGCTTCCGCCGCTTGCATCCGCATCACTCTCTCCAATGCCAGGAAGGGCCCTGTAGCGCATGGCCAAAGCCCCCTGCATGGGACAAGCCTTGGTTACATGCTGCGGGCCTCCTTCCTGGCTGCAGAGAGTACAACGCGGACAGCAGTTGCAGAGACGGGCCGGCGTGGTGGTATAGACTCCTATGGTCAACAGGTGAAGGGGCTCTCAAGATTTTTCTACACTGCAGAGAAAAGATTCATACTCAACTCATAGCAACTGCAAGCAGGACACACAATGTTCTTGATGATTCAATGGGAATGTGGTTATTTTTGAGGCCTGAGGGCTTTAACCCAGCTTCAAAAAACCCTACCTTTTGCCCCTCACTTTACTGGGAAACCCAGTTAATTATATGTGTAGCCCCTCCAAGTTGACTTCGGTGCAAAGCAAGGGTGGTGTTGTGAGTGGTTGGCATTCTGTTGTCAGTATTTACATTCTGCCAGCATGCAACCACTATTATTTTTCGAATATCCATTTGTGCAAAGCTCAGTGTTAGTGTATCTCTGCCTGTCCAGTCATACACTACTCTGGGACAACATATGTTTGCATGCATGAGGGGAAGAACAAAATAAAACCTGGCACAGCCATGGCCATGGCCATGTAGCTGGAAATAATGTGAAGTATAAGACACTTGATCAAGGTAGGACCACCCTTTAACAATGAAACGAGTTCGCGGGGGGGGGGGGATGTGTGGCTGGCAATGCTGATCTTGCTTCATTTTCACATTCAAGTGTGTCCTGTTAATGGCTTCACTGCAGGCCCAGGAAAATTCAAATTGAAGCTATTTTTTTTATTGCAACATAGACATGCCTCCAGTCACTATCTGGCTTCAGTTTTGCATCTGGAAAAGAGAAACAGCAGATCTCCAGGGAGGTAATGCCAACATATGTACTAACAGGGAGAAACTAATGTAGCTTCACATTTGCTAACTCCCCCCCCCCCAAAAAAAAAGTTTGCATCTCTGCTATTTGTTTATCTTGGTGGTATGGAAATTCTTCCAAAAGAACAAGCTGACACTGTGAAGGTTACATGACTTATTTTGTCCCCTACGAGGCTAAGAGGCTGGGTAAAGGGTACATATCAAGGACCGGGAAATGATTGTTTAGCTTACAGGAGGCTGTACCTAACCAAGTGACGCCTAGAAGTCAAAACATCTGTCTAATGTGTTAGCTTCATGGAATTTCCCCAGCTCTTGCACGTTGCACTAGCGGATTGGGAACCTTAGCAAACTATGTTAGAATGTACAAGCTTGTGGCTCAGGGATCTGATTTTATTCAGTCTCTGGTCTGTCAGGGTAGGGGGAAGCAGTACAGTAGGACCCCCGTATCCACTGATTTATTATCCACTGATTCAATTCCATAGGAAACAAAACAGCACACCTACCATAGAGTCTTCCTAGAAAATGTGTCCCCTCTAGCCATTTTCTAGGTCCTCCAAGGTAAGTCTATGGTATTTTAAACCAGAAGTCCCATTATTTTCAATGGTGTTTGCTATTATCCATGGTTTTCAGTAGCCACGCTCCCCACCCCAGAACTAATGCCAAGCAGATATGGGGGCCCTACTCTACATTTATTTCTCTAAATAAAGTTAAAACTGTTTTTCACTAATTCTACTTCAGGCCAATAGACTCCAAGGGTTATTTATGGATGAATTCACCACTAAACAGAGCATCAGAAGGGAATGTTCTGACTTGTTTGCCAGGGTGCTGTTTTATTAGTTTTGCAAATTGAGGCCAAGTGGTGAAGCAATAAAAAAGATAGCAGCCAGCATGTCAAGATATTATATTGTACAGATGACATATTAAATCAGAAAAAAAATGGATGCAAAACCCATTCAGTGTGGGCATGACAACCCATTCCTGGCTAGAATCCACAAGTGGTGAATGAGCTAAAAACAGACATTTAGTTTCTCATAGGATACTAGCAACTCTTTTGGAGATCAAAGCTCTTCTTTTTTCCCTTACTGCCAAAAAAGAACGACAGAAGTTTTCAAACCTGCGACTGTTACAACAACTAATTGTTGCACAGTTGGCCCTCGGTATCCACAGATTCTACATCCACAGATTCCAGTATCCATGGCTTGAAAATATTCCAAAATTAAAAATTCCAAACAGCAAATCTAGATTTTGCCATTTTATATAAGTGACACCATTTTATATTTTATACAATGGAACTTGAGCATCCATGGATTTTGGTATCCACAGAAGGTCCTGGAACCAAACCCCAGCAGATATCAAGGGCTCACTGTAATTGTTTATTTCAATACCTGAATGCTAGTACTGGAATATGGAGTCTGTGGAAGTGCTGTGGCTTTTTACCTTGGTCCCAGAGGGCCTTCTTAGTGGTTGCTCCCAGGCTGTGGAACTCCATGCCAAGGGAGACTAGACTGCCTCCTGCTGGCAACCTTCTGCCTGCTGCCAAGTACATTTTTATTCATTCAGCCTCCGACAAGTGCTGAGAAAAAGAGCTTTTAATGGACTGATATTTTCCTTTAAAAAAAAAGCAATATGTTTTTAAATTGATTAAATTGCTTTTTAATTCAATGGTCTTACAGTATAATAGTTTGCTTAATTTTCTTCTAGCATTATAACATTGTGCGCTTTATAGCTGAACCATATTTTTAATCTTGTAAGTCACCCTGAGGTCAAGTTCTGGGAGAAAGGTGGGATACGAGTGAAATAAACAACCCCAGTTCTGGTCTGCTCATGTGTAACGGTTGAATTTAGTTGGTTTAGCTGCTTGACAGGCATCTGGGTGTTAAGGGATTTGTGAAAGTACAAAGATTGTGAAAGTGTCAGTTCTTGTGTACTGTTCTCAAGTGTGACTAAGACATCCCTCAATTTTTGGCACCCATTTTATTTATTTAAACAAGCATCATCTGCTTTTTGTAAGAGGGGTGGAGAGAGATCATAGAATCATAGATCTAGAAGAGACCACAAGGGTCATCTAGTCCAACCCCATTCTGCCCTGCAAGAATACCCAACCAAAGCATTCCCGACAGATGGCCACCCAGCCTCTGTTTACAAACCTCCAAGGAAGGAGACCCCACCACACTCCCAGGCAGCAGAGTATCCCACTGCCAAACAGCTCTTACCGTCAAGAAGTTCTTTATAATGTTTAGGTCCATTGCTCTGTGTCCTAATCTCTGGAGCAGCAGAAAACAAGCTTGCTCCTTCTTCAATATAACACTCTTTCAAATACTTAAACACGGCTATCATGTCACCTCTTTTCCCAGGCCAATAAACATACCTAGCTCCCTAAGCTGTTCCTCATGGGGCATCATGGCTTCCAGACCTCTCACTATTTTGGTCACCTTCCTCTGGACATGTTCCAGCTTGTTCCAAATGTACTTTCCTTCCCCCCCCCCATCCTAAGATGTTAAAATTACGGTATGTTCTTCTCTTGCTAACCAGAAATGAGTAGAGACTGTTTCCAAGAATGTTTGGAAACATATGTTTAAATCACTGCACAGAAATAATCAGGTTTAAATTGTGCAAGAAAGGAGGGATGGAAGGCACCAGACAGAGAGTACTGAATGCTTTTGGAATGTTAGAGAGAAGAGAAAAACTGGGCTTCTGATGAGAATTCCATCTTAGCTGATTCTTTTCTTCTTGTTCTTCACTCCTTTTTGGTACTGTTTCTTGTGTGCCTTCAAGATATTTCCAACTTATGGCAGCCCTCAGGTGAACCAATCATGGGGTTTTCTTGGCAAGATTTGGTCAGAGGGGGGTTGCCATTGCCTTCTTATGAGGCTGAGAGAGTGTGACTTGCCCAAGGTCACCCAGTGGTTTTTCATATCTGAGTGAGGATTCGAACCCTAGCCCCTGAGTTGTAGTCCAATGCTGAAACCACTAAGCAAGCTGGCTCCTATACATCCAGCCTATAAATGTGACATCAGACCATTGGTCCATCTAGCTGATACGATCAACACCGACTGATATTTTTACAGAGACACTTCCCTAAGGAGATTCTGGAGACTGAAGCTGAGGCCTTCTGTCTTCCCAAAATCTGTCCTTATAAAAAGCTGATGCAAAATCTGCAGTTGCATGAGGAACTGGAGCTTGTCTCTATCTGTCCATGGCTTTTCATTCACCACATTTTCTTCTCCTCTTTCCGTGAGCCCTGATGAACTTTTGAATGTCAGCATTGCCTGCACCCAAAATGCCCGGCACATTAGCACAGCACAATCACTGTGCAAATTGGAAAGTCATTCCATGTTTCAGCCATGCCAAAGTTCAAGGCGTATCCCGGTCCACAGGCTGGATGTAAAGGTCAAGTTGTATGAGAAGAATGTTCCCATCCAGGGCCCTCTGAGTCCAGGCTGAGGGCTTTTGGTAGCAGGCATTCTTGCCTGCTTGATAGGAGGCTTTAGACTTCACAAAACTTCTTGGGATCCTTCCTGTCCCTTTCTTGCAGAGACAAGTGGGCCGAGAAGGAGGCAGCGCAAAGAAGAGCCATCAAGCAGGTTCTGAAATGTGATGTCCACCTCAGCAGCAGCAGCAGCAGCAGCAACAACAACAACAACATTTATTTCTTCCAAGATGGGATCTGGTGGCTTCATGGAGTTGGAAGGGACCACAAGGGTCATCTAGTCCAACCCTTTCTGTTTAGGAATACCCAACTAAAGTACTCCAGAAAGATGCCTATCCAACCTCTATTTAAAGACCTCCAAAGATGGAGATTCTGCCACCTTCCGTGGCAATCTATTCCACTGTCAAACATGTTTTACAACTTAAAAAGTTTTTCATCTTGTTTAGCTGGAATCTCTTTTCTTGTAATTTAAATCCATTGGTTACCTGCCTCTCCCTATAGCTTGAGATGGAGAAAAACAAATTACGGTAACATATAAACATAACGTTGATTAAAAACACATATCAGTTAAAAACATACATGAAAAACATATATCTAGAAAACAAACTGCAAGTTGTAACATTCAATCAAACATTCAGTTTTGGCTCAGCAAGGGAAGTAGATCTTTCCTTCTCCTGTCCTCACACTCAAAGAAAAGGAAATGTTCAATTACTCTCCTCACTCTGCAAGAAAGGGTGGCATTTTGTGGCAGCCTTGAAAAGAGAAGTATGTTTTTTTCTTTTTCATGTCTACTAAGCAAAACTGCAGAAATGAAGCAAAATTGTGCAGAACAAGAAGAGCTGCTTCTTTGATGCATGGATTTTTGAAGGCTTGGCATCAGTCCTTGTGAGGTTTGGCACCTTTTAAACAGTTAGCCAGCTGTTCTGTGCTTCCTCTGCTTTTCCTTCCTTCCTTTGCTTTTCAAGAGGACAGAAATCCTGTTTTGCAGAAAGACAGTTGGCACAAATTAAAAAACCTCTGTGATTGTGTTCTGCTTTTTTGACCAGGGTTGTGTTTGATTTTTCACTTAGCATATTTACTTCAGCTTCTACTTTGTAAAGCTCACATAGCTCGGTGGTAAAGGCTCAAGCTCTGAACGCACATTCTTGCATTTAAGGGAGGCATGGAGACGCACTATCCACAATGCTGCAGCCTTATTCTCTTGAAGAGAAACGGCAACACAGAAAGAATCACAACCCAGAAACATCACCCAAGGAGACCTTCTGCTGTGCTTCCTGCAACCGGGCTTGTTTATCTCGGATTGGCCTTTTTAGTCATCAGCGCGCTTGCAGAAAGCGCGGGATGAGTCCTTCCTGAATCTTCGTTTGCGAAGAAAAGCCAGAGATAGTAATATGATGGCTTTTTACCTATCCACCGTACCTGTAGAACTTTCCTCCAGCAACACATTTCAAATGGGTTGACTTTGTTCCTGTCAGTCTTCTCCCAGTCCAGCTTTCACAATTGTACATCAAAATCAGAAATACTATGACCTAGGTGATTCTGTTAGGAGAAAAGTAGAATATTAAATTAAGAAATTAAACATCTTCTTCTTACTGTGGGGCAAGCAGTTGTCACTATGGGGAGCCCATCATCAATGAGACATGAACACAACTACACCCTCTCTCCTATTTAGAAATAGGGTTCAGGACTTTGTAGAGCACCTTTAAAGTCTGGGTTAACTCCTGAAATACATGCATGGTGTCATGCAGTCACCCCTGACATGGAGAAAATTGTTTTCAAGTGTGCAAACAACAAAGTGGAAGAAATGCCTGGTTTAGTTCAATATGGATTCAGCAACAAAGTGTGATTTGGGGGAATAAAATGCCCCATCCTTGTGCGTGATTCTGAGGGACCATTTTGTGAATGCAGCCCTAGCATGATTTGACTTTTAAATAGTACTGTTGAAAAACACATACTATCTCTGTCCAAAGACAGCTAAGTCCAGAGTCTAAAATTATCGAACCGTACAACTGAAATTATAAGTGGGGAACTATAGGTGCCAAAGACTTGCTGATGCTTTGCAGGCTCTGTGGCAGCATGGAAGGGAACTTCACTGGGAAAGAGTGAAATACTCTGCAATTTGATGCTCTGCAATTTGATGCAAAAGGTTATTTGAATATGTACAGAGCTTTTGGCTTAGGTAACTCTCCAGGAAATGATAAGAGGTTAGCTGTCATTCTGGATAATCTCCACAAGACATTCCTCCAAGGTGAGTGCGAGTATCTTGGAGAATATCCTCTGGTGTTAGTGGGTTGATCCCTGATCTTGTCTCAGTGTGTCATTTGCAATAGGTTGGATGAATGTGTAGTCCTTCATTTTGTTTCAAAGGCCAGGGCGATGTACAATCCATGGAATCAGAACCATGTAACAATAAAAGAACAGCTAAAATTCTGATTTTTTTTAAAGAACATAACACTAGTTAGAAATCTCTCTCTCTCTCTCTCTCTGGCTTTTCTTCGCACATATAACCACAGGAGAGAAACTTCTTTGTTGAATAGGAAAGGTCAGAGGTCAGAAAGTTACCTGTTGAATGGGGTTTATTCCCATTAATCTTTAGCCTGCTGCAGGTGGCATTGCTGGTTACTTTTTTTTTTAATTACTTTCATAGAATCATAGAATCATAGAATTGTAGATCTCTCTCTCTCTCTCTCTCTCTCTATTTATATATATGAGAGACACCTAAGTGGCATAAAATGGAAATCATGATGAAGTTCCTATAAAAACACCTTATTAAAACAATTTCTTAAAAAAGAAACTAGGAAACATTGCTTATTCTCCAATAGGAAAATCCTACACTCTCCTTACAATTAATTTGAGATATGAATTAGTTAAGCCCAGGAGGGAATAAGCAAACATATTGCAAATACTGTAGCTGCTTTACTCACTAGGTTCAAGTGTTGGAAAAGAAGGATTTCCTGATAATTGTTCTGTGCCAATATCACCCTTTCATTTCCTGCAGGGAGAAGTGGATGGAAAAAGAAGAGAAGATGAGAAACACCATCAAGCAAGTTCTGAAATGTGACATGACCCAGGCCAACCCTCTGGATCCCCTGGTGCTCCAGCCGGTCAGCTGCATCCACCCTACTTTCTGCCTGGAATCAGCTTGCAAAGACCTTTCCACCTATCGTTCAGGCTTGAATTCCTGTTGATTCACGAAAACCCTCTTGGTGACCTTGGGCAAATCACACTCTCTCAGAGGAAGGCCACCTCTTGATAAATCTTGTTAAGAGAGGGTCGACATATCTGTCCAGGAAACCAGCCAAAGTGAGGTGCAATTCACAGACAGCAGCGTACCAGTCTGCCCAGAACTCCCACCCTAACAGAAACACAGTTTGTAGGGCAGACTATCTAGACAACAAAACAAATCCACAAAGACAAGAGGATAGTCTAGTTTACCAATCCAAAAGTCAAGAGTCATGGCGGGTGTCCAGTCCAATCTGAAGGTCAAAGTCCAGGCAAGGCAACATGAGTGTTCAGGAACAGAGGTTTCCCACCAATGCAATTAGGTAAATTCCGACAAGCTGGCAGAGTAGCTGTCCCTGATTTATACTAGCTCAGCGATCACACAGCTGTTCTCTGATAGCTCAGCGTCTCTTATAAATATGCTGAGACTTCTGCTCTTCTTCCTTTTGATGTTGGCATTCCTGAAAAGTAGGTACAACTGGGTCTAATGTCTCTCTGTCTGAGGGGCCAGGCCTCTCTGCCAGGTCTGGATTCTCTGCTCTTTCCACTTCTGCTATCTCTCAGGGGCCAGGCAGCTCTGCAGGGTCAGGTGCTATCATCATTGCTCCCTGCTGCAAATCCTACTCTGAAGCTCTCTCTTCATCTATTTCATCTTCCAAGTCAGAATAGCAGGACCTGACAATATGCCAGAGAGCCAGCCTGGTGTAGTGGATTGAGTGTTGGGCTACAATTCCAGGAAACCAAGTTTGGAATCCTCTCTGCTCAAGTCCCAGAGGAATTATATGGTCCTCACAAGCATTTGTTGGTGCACAGCCAAGTTGTTTTCTATCCAAACGCCCAAGGCAGAAAATATTCAAAAGAGGCTAAAAGAAGACCTTAGCTTGAATCCTGTTCATCAGTTCCAATGAGAGTAGACTCACTGAATGCTGAGTCAACACGTAAGGAAAACTCATGGCTCTACTCTATTCAGGACTAACAAGAAGATTCGGACCATAGGCTTCCTGAATCATAGAGTCTTTCCTGACCCCAGGGAATTCCAAAGTCCTCCACCTAATAAGATATTTCAAATCTCCACACACACACACACACAACTAGAACCAAGGTACTGACAATGCGAGTACAGCCCTTCACCAAAAGCAGACACCAAAACAGGAGCAATGTTTGTCCCCAGATCTACAAGGGCTGGGACAAGAGATTCCTCCAATGGCAAATAAAAACACGGAAACAAATTTTGTCCCCACTGGTGATTGTTTGTTTTATACAGAAAAGAAAATTGTACGCACCCAGTGGATCAAAGTTCTTTGTTTGAGGGAAGGCAGCTGTCAAATGGTTTGGAGATGTAAAGGAATACACACTATTGTTCTATAACAATGGCCCCTCTATGGTCATGTGCTTCAAATTAGGCAACCAATATATAGGGTGGGGTGTGACCCAAGAAGTGGCAGGAGCCCAAGCCATTTGGGTATTTTGCAGGTTCAGAGGCAACATGGAGGGGGACTTCACTGGACCAGAGGTTTACCAGCAGCATTTCAACCCAAAAGATTATCTGCAGAGGTTTACTTCTTTTGGCTCTGGTGACACTTCAGTCTGTGGTACAGCATTTACGTTTATTCTGGACAAGCTGCACATGGCATTTGGACAGGGTGAGTGTGGGAAATATAGCATTCTTCATGCACCCCCCACTTAATAAGTTTAGGGATACTCCTTGCATGCTTAAGTTCCTGCCCCCCTTCTCCTCGCAAACCATCTTAGCCGTTTGTAGCTATGGGGTGACCATTGAGTTATTCATCACATGACCTCCTGATTTAAATGTTTTATGATGTTTTGTTCACCCCCCTTGGGGAGAGAAGCCTCAAGCATGAGGTTCTCCATTCTCTTCCTTTCCCTTACTTCCACTCATCTGACCTCCATGCATGAAGAAGAGAGATGAGCTCTCTCTTACTCACATTTACCCTTTTCCTGAAGAATAAAGAAATATGGATGTTACTGCTGTAATACTTAGAAACATCTGATTTATTTATCATATCCTAATCTGAAACTCCCAGGATTGGGTGAGTCTACTACCCTGAAATCCTTTTAAGTTAGTTAAGGATGAAGCCTTGCTTTGAATCTGTAGATTGCTATTCCTTCAGTAAATGCTTTGATATGCATTTTTAAGTAAACATCTTTATTGTCTTTAATTTGTCTGAGTGGCTTTAAAGACTTGGTAATTCAGAACACTTACAAATGCAAATTGAGCCTGGTCTGCTTTGCTCAACTATGCTTTAAAGAAACTTTTCTAAAGAAGATATTCCCAAAGGGCTTGCTCCCTGGAATCTTTAATATATTTTTTTAATTTTTATGCTCATACACCCCAACAGCGAGTCTCTCTGCATCGGTCAACTGTCTGTTCCACAGCTTTGACTTGGTGTGTTGTCTGTGTCAGGCTGGATTTTATACCAATGCTGCAACCCATTCCTTAGTGATTTCCCAACCTCATAGAACAGAGTTTGAGGGTGCATGGGGTGGAAGGGGTTCAAGGGAGGGGAGTTCTGCCAGAAGCAGTGGGATCCAATGGAAGTTGGATTGTGCCATTACCACCCTAAAAGTCCAGCAACAGCAAGCAATGGTAGGTTTAGTCAGATAGAGCAGGGTACCTGTATTTTCCTTTCAAGGAATCTGGTGTCAGGGAATAGTACTGGGACTGTTATTTCAGGACCAAGAAGGCAATAAGCCCACTGCCACTGCATGTCACAGAACTTTAATTCCTAGCCCTGTGCAAATGGATTGGGGTGGGGTAGAGATTCAATAGGAGAAGCTAGAAGGGCTTGGCTCAACATCCTCAAATGGTGTTCATCTCCAGATGGGATGGACAGGAAGTCCTATCATCCTCAATCAGCATGGGAAATGAGTCCCAATCTAGGAAAAGAGTGGGATATAATAAAGTGATGAATAGATGGAAGATGTTAATTGAGGAGAGCTTTCATGGCATTTGGTATAAGGAAAGCACATCTAGCTCATTTCAGAACTCTCTCACTGGCTTTTCTTCACAAACGAAGATTCAGGAAGGACTCATCCCGTGCTTTCTGCAAGCACGCTGATGACTAAAAAGGCCAATCCAAGATAAACAAGTCCGGTTGCAGAAAGCACAGCAGAGGGTCTCCTTGGATGATGTTTCCGGGTTGTGATTATTTCTGCGTTGTCATTTCTCTTCAAGACTTGTTCGGTGTGAGTTCTCAAATAAGGCTGCAGCGTTATGGATAGTGCATCTCCATGCCTCCCGATCTGAGGCCAGGGTGGACCACTGTTGGTACTAAAGAGCTGATAAGCACAGTGCCACTGCATGTCAAAGAGATTTAATTTATTGTCATGTGCAAAAAAGAACATAGTCAAAGCAGCACTGACTAAAGGAGGAAAGAAGGATGTGGAGGTAAGGGGCATCAGTGGTAGGGGACAGGAAAATCTCACAATGTCTCTCCATCACAGATGGCATCCGAGGAGACACCCTGATCGATATGGGGAGCGGGCCCACCATCTACCAGCTCCTCTCTGCCTGCGAGTCCTTCCGAGAGATCATTGCCACCGATTACACTGATCAGAACCGGGAGGAGATGCAGAAATGGCTGAAGAAGGACCCGGAAGCATTCGACTGGACCCCGATGGTGAAATACGTCTGCCAGCTGGAGGGAGACAGGTACAGAGATATCGAGGCTACGTCTGATGGCTGCTTTTTATCATTTTAACAACAGACCAGAGTCTTGTGGCACCGAAGTCACTGTTTGGCACAAAGCTCCCAATGAGCTCCAAACTTTGAACAAAATGGGCTGATCTCCACCAAAGCTGTGTGGTTTTAATTTGCATTCATTAATAACGGGAATCATGAAGCCCTCCAGATGTTTTCATATTATAGCTCTCAGCATGCCTCACCATTGGCTATTCATTTTGTTTCAAAGGCCAGGGCAGTGTACAATCCATGGAAGCAGAACCATGTAACACTAAAAGAACAGCTAAAATCCTGAACACAACACTAGTTAGCAATACCTGGTTGCATACTGGACGTATAACCACAGGAGAGAAACTTCTTTGTTGAATAGGAAAGGTCAGAGGTGAGAAAGTTACTTGTTGAATGGGGTTTGTTCCCATTAATCTTCATAGAAATAACTCATTGTTGTTACTCATTACAGTGGAGATTTTCAGATGGGGCTTATACTGCAGGGTCGAGAAAGGGGCTGTCGTTCAGATGACTTTGACCCCTTCCGTCCTTCTCCCATCCTGCTCCCGGGATATTCTATTCACGACGAAACATCATGAATAGAATACCCCTTCCGTGCATATCACGGAATCAGGGACGTGGGAAACGGAGCCCCGTCACTATTCCAAGATGACAGGCATGGTGGAGGATCTCTGTGGCAGGCGCTTCCGGCCACCAACGGAACAACCAGGTAAGTGCCACCCTGCTCCCCCCTCCCCAGGTTCCTTTTTTAATTTTATTTTATTTTCATTTTATTTCCATCTTTGAAACCTTGGGGGGGATTAAATTTGAATTTCCCTCCCGCTTGTTCTCTCACAAGAACGAGCGGGATTTCCTCCAGCCGGTCGTAAACACAGCCTTGCGACGACTGCATTTACGGCTGGCCAGGCAAGGAGGGAGGACACCCATTCCTAGAGTGGAATGGAGGTAAGTGTATGAACATTTACCTCCATTCTTTTGCAGGAACAGGAGAGAAGGTGGTGGGGCAGCAACGGGGCATTTTGGCCCCATCTGAAAATCTCCACTGTTTCAAAAGAAACTCGGTCTGCTGCAGGTGGTGTTGCTTCTTCCTTTGTCTGGCTTTTAATACACACACACACACAGTATCTATAGTTAAAAAGACACCTAGGTGGCATAACACTCCATGATGAAATTCCTGTAAAAATACCTTATTAATTTTTTTTTTTTGAAAAAAAAGAAGAAGCTATGAAACATTGCTTACTCCCCAATAGGGAAATTCCATGCTTTCCTGTAGTGACATTTATTTTGAGATAAGAGTTAGTTATGCCCGGGTGGTTGCAGTGAGGGCATAATGTAAATAGCTGCCTTACTCACTGCTTTCAGGTTTTGGCAAAGACGATTTTCCTGATGATTGTTCTGTGTCAATCTCCCCCTTTCATTTCTGGTAGGGAGAAATGGATGGAAAAGGAAGAGAAGCTGAGGAACACCATCAAGCAAGTCCTGAAATGTGACGTGACCCAGGCCAACCCTCTGCATCCCCTGGTGCTCCAGCCAGCAAGCTGCGTCCTCTCTATTTTGTGCCTGAATGTGGCAAGCAAGGACCTCCCCACCTATCGTTCAGCCATGAAGAATGTGGGCTCCCTGGTCAAACCGGGGGGCCACCTCATCTTAGTGGAGGTTCATGGAGTATCTTTCTATGTGGTTGGCCAACAGAAGTTCTCGGCCCTTTACCTAACACCAGAGATTGTAGAGGATGTGGTGAAAGAGGCCGGCTTTAATATTGTGCGTTCTGAGACAGTCAGTCTGTATTTGCCACAGGTGGTCACTGATGGCAAAGACATCTTTTTCTTGGTGGCCCAGAAGCCCATGGAAACATAGGGGGCTGGAGGAAAGGGCAAGAAGGCAGCTCATTGATTTGCAATGATTTTATACTGATTTATTGCAAAGCTAAGCTTCACTTTACTCCAGAAGTGGTAGATAGGGGATAAAAATGATAAATTTCCAGTCATGCTTGCTGACATTACATGTGATACAGTAACCCAATCACAAGTAGATCGAATCATATATCGGCTTAATTTTATGCAAATATATTGTGATTGAAGGATCTAAAAGAAAGTTCTTAATGGTAGTTATTGTTTCTTCTCTAGCAGTAAATATATGTATAAGGAATTGGCTCTTTTCAATATATAACAGCCCAGGTTGGCCACACCATGATTCAGAATGTGGAATGTACTGAATGTTATATAGGTTTTGCCTATCTGGAGAGGTATTGATGGACTTTTCAGCTCTTTGGCAAACATTTGTAATTTTTAGCACAGAGACTTTGATCATGATCTATATATGAGCAAACACTTAAACAAAAATAATGTTATAGAAACTGCACCACTGCAAATTCTCAGTTTTCATTATAATGGGGCCAATGTGGGATAATGGTTTGAGGGCTAGCACTATGGGAGGCCAAGGCTCGAATTCCTGTTCAGTCATGAAAACCTTCTTGGTGACCTTGGGCAAATCACACTCTCTCAGCCTCAAAGGAAACCCACTGAAGGACCGCATCTGGCTAAATCTTGCTAAGAGAGGGTCGACATATATCGGAGAGCCAGGCTGGTGTAGTGGATTGAGCGTTGGGCTACGACTCCAGGAGACCAGGGCTGGAATCCCCTCTGCTCAACCTGAACTAACCTTGCCAAGAATAGCATCACCATAAGACAGAGCTGACTTGAAGGCAGGGGTAACATCATCATCATCAACAACAAATCCTTAAACACAAGCAGATGATGGGGCATGGCACTCAGTGAGTAAGGAATTCAAACATATCTCCTTTCCAATAGGGCTGACCCTCACCTCTCTGACCAGATGAGGGTCACATCTTTTAATCTCTGTTTCCAGCTTTGCTTGGCGATGCTCCTGGTCAACCGGAACTGAGAAGGCAATGTGTGGAGGCAGCTGCTGTTCAGAAGGCAGAAGTTTCTCTTTCTTGTTTGAGTTTGGAGACTTGCTCTTGGGATTGCTGATTTGGACTCCTGCCATTCTGCCACTTGTGGAGTCAGGTCACACATAGAGCTTGGAAGAGCTGCTAGTTTGGACAGCAGGTCCCAGAGGAATGATATGGTCCTCACAAGCATGTCTTGTTGCAGAGCCAGGTTGTTGTCTACCCAAACACCCAAGGCAGAAAATGTTCAAAAGAGACTAAAAGACAACCTTAGCTTGAAGCCTGTTGATCAGTTCCAATGAGAATAGACCCACTGAATGCTGAGTCAACATGTAAGGAAAACTCATGGCTCTACTCTAGTCAGGACTAACAATAAGATTCGGACCATAGTCTTCCTGATTTATGGGGTCTTTCCTGACCCCAGGGAATTCCAAAGCACCTAATAAGATATTTCGAATCTCCCACACACACACACATGCAACAAGAACCAAGTTACTGATGATGCAAGTACAGCCCTTCTATTGCTCTTCCGCATAATACATTCAAAAGCAGACACCAAAACTGCAGCAACGTTTTTCCCTCAGATCTACAAGGGCTGGGACCAGAGATTCCTCCAATGGCAAATAAATATACAGAAACAAGTTTTGTCACTGCTGATGATACTTTGTTTTATAGTAGAAAAGAAAATTGTACAAGGCTCAAAGTTCCTTGTTTGAGGGAAGGCAGCTGCCAAATGGTTTGGAGATGTGAAGGAATGCACATTATTGTTACATAAGGGTTTCTATGAACATTTGTGGGGTCTTGCCTGCCTCCAGGTAAGTTCCAGTGTCCTTCCTCACACCAACACACACCCCAAGAGAGACTTTCACTGTCCTCCAAAATGGACCAAGCTACTCACCATCCCTGCCCATCACTTCTGCATCCCTGCTTCGTGGTTCATTGAAAAGCAGGTGCCAATTTTTGTCACCAATGGTTTCATGGGCTCAGACAAGAGGTTACCCCGAGGGCAAATAGATTCACTCAGACACATTTTGTCCCTGCAGTGTCGGCTTCTTACAAAAGGGAAAAGGGGGAATGCCCATGGCCCAATGTTTGTGTCCTTCTTTGCAAGTGTGCTTGTGACACTGTCATAAAATGCTAAGACTGTGAGTTTAGATTTGGGTGGATTTTGCAACAAAACAGGTTCTACAATAGCCTGTCCTGGTGCCTGGGGGGTTAGAACCACATTCCAAACTCCTTGTTTGAGGGAAGGCAATTGCCAAATGGTTTGCAGATATGAAGGAATGCACATTATTGTTCTATAACAGTGGCCCCTTGTGACGCACGGTGTCCTCCTAGTGACGCGGGGGCCTTTCCTATTGGCTGTGACATGGAGGCCCTGAGTCACCAAGTTAACGCAATTGGAGTCACCTGCATCACACCACTCTATGCTCATGTGCTTCAAAATAGGCAACCTCATGGGGTGGGGTGTGACCCGAGAAGTGACAGAAGCCTACGCCATTTGGGCATTTTGGAGGTTCAGAGGCAACATGGAGGGGGACTTCACTGGGACAGAGATTTACCAGCAGCATTTCAACCCAGAAGATTATCTGCAGAGGTATACTTCTTTTGGCTCGGGTGACACTTCAGCCCGCGGTACAGCATTAATGTTTATTCTGGACAAGTTGCACAAGGCATTTGGACATGGTGAGTCTCTCCACATTGGTTGACTGTCTGTTCACCAACTTTGACTCGGTGTGTTGTCTCTGGCAGGCTGGAGTTGATACCAATTCCTTAAACTTCACGGGACATCCTTTTTTGATCATTGATCTAATCACAAGTGTCTGTCTTCCCTTCACCCCCAAAGAGCTAGTTGGGGGAAGTTTTAGGCTCAGAGATGGTGGCGTACTAAGGGGGTAATTCTCAACTCAGTTCAACAAGTGACTCCAGAAAGGCTTGGCTCAGTCTTATCAAATGGTGCCTGCCCTCCAAATAGAATTAATAGCAAGGCCCATCACCCTCAATCCGTTTGGCAAATGATGTTGTTGATATTACTGTTGATGATGAGGATGAAATGGGAATATTTAAGAATAATGATGGGGCTAAGTCCAATTTTAGTCTCAAATAAGAGTGGACCTATTAAAACCAGTGGGACCTATGTCAGTGCTAACCGAGAAGTCCAAATTATTTCAGTGAGTGTATTCTAGTTGGAGTGAGAGTGCAATTGTTTGAATACTGGACTACAATCACTCAAATCTCCAGGGTTCAAATCTCCACTTGGCCATGAAAACCCATTGGGTGATCTTAGGCAACCCAGACTCTCTCAGCCTCAGAGGAAGTCAATGACAAACTTCCTCTGAACAAATATTGCCAAGAAAAACCTGTGACCCTCTAGGGGAAAGAGTGGGATATAAATAAAGTGATGGATAGATGGAAGATGTTCAGTGAGGAGGGCTTTCATGGAATTTGGTCTAAGGAAAGAGCATCTATAGAATCATAGAATCATAAAGTTGGAAGAGACCACAAGGGCCATCCAGTCCAGCCCCTTGCCCTGCAAGGATATACAATCAAAGCCATCCCGACAGATGAACATCCATCTCATTTCAGAACTAAGTAGCTGATAAGTCCAGTGCCCCTGCATGTCAAAGAGATTTAATTGATTGCCTTGTGCAAAAAAAGAACATAGAAGAACTTCCTGAGAGTAAGAGCTGTTCAACAGTGGATCTGCTGCTACCTGGGAGTGTGGTGGAGTCTCCTTCTTTGGAGGTGTTTAAACAGAGACTGGATGGCCATCTGTCATTGTGGGTGCTTTGATTGTGTCTTGTTGCAAGACAGAAGGGGGTTGGACTGGATGGCCCTTGGGGTCTCTTCTAATGCTATGATTGTATAGTCAATGCAGCACTGACTAAAGGAGGAAAGAAGGTTGTGGAGGTAAGGGGCATCAGTGGTAGGGGACAGGAAAATCTCACAATGCCTCTCCATCACAGATGGCATCCGAGGAGACACCCTGATCGATATGGGGAGCGGGCCCTCCATCTACCAGCTCCTCTCTGCTTGCGAGTCCTTCCGAGAGATCATTGCCACCGATTACACTGATCAGAACCGGGAGGAGATGCAGAAATGGCTGAAGAAGGACCCGGAAGCATTCGACTGGACCCCGATGGTGAAATACGTCTGCCAGCTGGAGGGAGACAGGTACAGAGATATCGAGGCTACGTCTGATGGCTGCTTTTTATCATTTTAACAACAGACCAGAGTCTTGTGGCACCAAAGTCCCTGTTTGGCACAAAGCTCCCAATGAGCTCCAAACTTTGAACAAAATGGGCTGATCTCCACCAAAGCTGTGTGGTCTTAATTTGCATTCATTAATAACGGGAATCATGAAGCCCTCCAGATGTTTTCATATTATAGCTCTCAGCATGCCTCACCATTGGCTATACTGCCTAGGGCTGCTGGGACTTACAGTACAATAACAACTGGAGGGACACAGGGATCCCATACCTCACTAATAATACTGTATCTCAGAGGAGTCTTGTGGACACCTTAAAGTTTTATTTGGCACAGAGCTTTTCTGGGAACGAACCAATGGACTGGCTGAAGTCCACAAAAGCCTTAGGCCAAATTAATTTTGGTAGTTTTTGAGGACTTCACGGTGCTCCTCTCAGTTGTATCTCCCACTAAAAGAAGTGAGCATGGTATTTTTTTTTTTAAAAAAGAAGAAGCTAGGAAACATTGCTTATTCCCCAATAGGGAAATCCCATGCTCTCCTGTCGTGACATTTATTTGGAGATAGGAGTTAGTTATGCCCGGGCGGTTGGGGTGGGAGTGGGCATGGGGGCATATTGCAAATAGCTCTCTTACTCACTGCTTTCAGCTTTTAGCAACGATGATTTTCCTGATGATTGTTCTGTGTCAATCTCCCCCTTTCATTTCTGGCAGGGACAAGTGGATGGAAAAGGAAGAGAAGCTGAGGAACACCATCAAGCAAGTCCTGAAATGTGACGTGACCCAGGCCAACCCTCTGAAACCCCTGGTGCTCCAGCCGGTCAGCTGTGTCCTCTCCATTTTCTGCCTGATGGTTTCTAGCAAAGACCTCCCCACCTATCGTTCAGCCATGAAGAATGTGGGCTCCATGGTCAAACCGGGGGGCCACTTCATCTTAGTGGAGGTTCTTAGAGGATCCTTCTACATGGTTGGCCAGCAGAAGTTCTCCGTCCTTTACCTAACACCAGAGATTGTAGAGGATGCTGTGAAAGAGGCCGGCTTTAATGTTGTGTGCTCTGAGACAGTCAGTCTGTATTTGCCACAGGTGGTCTATGATGCCAAAGACATCTTTTTCTTGGTGGCCCAGAAGCCCATGGAAACATAGGGGGATGGAGGAAAGGACAAGAAGGCAGCTCATTGATTTGCAATGATTTTATACTGATTTACCGCAAAGCTAAGCTTCACCTTTCTCCAGAAGTGGTAGTTAGGGGATAAAAGTGATAAAATTCCAGCCATGCTTGCTGACATTACATGCGATACAGTAACCCAATGACCAGTTGTTTGAATCATATATCGGCTTAATTTTATGCAAATGTATTGTGATTGAAGGATCTAAATGAAAGTTCTTAATGGTAGTTATTGTTTCTCCTCTAGCAGTAAATATATGTATAAGGAATCGCCTGTTTTCAATATATAACAGCCCAGGTTGGCCACATCATGATTTAGAATGTGGAATGTACAGAATGGTATATAGGTCTTGCCTATCTGGAGAGGTATTGATGGACTTTTCAGCTCTTTGGCAAACATTTGTAATTTTTAGCACAGAGACTTTGATCATGATCTATATATGAGCAAACACTTAAACAAAAATAATGTTATAGAAACTGCACCACTGCAAATTCTCAGTTTTCATTATAATGGGGCCAATGTGGGATAATGGTTTGAGGGCTAGCACTATGGGAGGCCAAGGCTCGAATTCCTGTTCAGTCATGAAAACCTTCTTGGTGACCTTGGGCAAATCACACTCTCTCAGCTTCAGAGGAAACCCACTGAAGGATCACCTCTGGCTAAATCTTGCTAAGAGAGGGTCGACATATATCGGAGAGCCAGGCTGGTGTAGTGGATTGAGCGTTGGGCTACGACTCCAGGAGACCAGGGCTGGAATCCCCTCTGCTCAACCTGAACTAACCTTGCCAAGAATAGCATCACCATAAGACAGAGCTGACTTGAAGGCAGGGGTAACATCATCATCATCAACAACAAATCCTTAAACACAAGCAGATGATGGGGCATGGCACTCAGTGAGTAAGGAATGCAAACATATCTCCCTTCCAATAGGGCTGACTCTCACCTCTCTGAACAGACGAGTGTCACGTCTTGTAACCTCTGTTTCCAGCTTTGCTTGGCGATGCTCCTGGTCAACCAGAACTGAGAAGGCAGTGTGTGGAGGCAGCTGCTGCTCAGAAGGCAGAAGTTTCTCTATCTTGTTTGAGTTTGGAGAATTGCTCTTGGGATTGCTGATATAGACACCGGCCATTCTATCACTTGTGGATTCAGGCCACACATAGAGCTTGGAAGAGCTGCTAGTTTGGACTGCAGGTTCCAGAGGAATGATATGCTCCTCAAAAGCATGTGTTGTTGCAGAGCCAGGTTGTTTTCTACCCAAACACCCAAGGCAGAAAATATTCAAAAGGGACTAAAAGACAAGCTTAGCTTGGAGCCTGTTGATCAGTTCCAATGAGAGTAGACCCACTGAATGGTGAGTCAACACCTAAGGAAAACCCATGGGTCTATTCTAGTCAGGACTGACAAAGAAGATTCAGACCATAGGCTTCCTGATTTATGGGGTCTTTCCTGACCCCAGGGAATTCCAAAGTCCTTCACCTAATAAGATATTTCAAATATCTCCCCACACACACAACTAGAACCAAGGTACTGACAATGCGAGTACAGCCCTTCTATTGCTCTTCTATATGGTACATTCAAAAGCAGACACCAAAACATGAGCAATGTTTGTCCCCAGATCTACAAGGGCTGGGACAAGAGATTCCTCCATTGGCAAATAAATACACAAAAACAAAGTTTGTCACCATTGATGATAGTTTGTTTTATATCAGAAAAGAAAATTGTACACACCCAGTGGCTCAAAGTTCCTTGTTTGAGGAAAGGCAGCTGCCAAATGGTTTGCAGATGTGAAAGAATACACATTTTTTTTCAATAACAGTGGCCACTTGAGACACACGGCATCCTCATAGTGGTGCGGGGGCCTTTCCTATTGGCTGTGACATGGAGGCCCTGAGTCACCAAGTTAAAGGGTTTGGAGCTGCCCATGTCACACCCCTCTGTAGACATGTGCTTCAAATTAGGCAACCAATATATAGGGTGGGGTGTGACCCAAGAAGTGACAGGAGCCTAAAGCATTTGGGTATTTTGGAGGCTCAGAGGCAACATGGAGGGGGACTTCACTGGAACAGAGGTTTACCAGCAGCATTTTAACCCAGAAGATTATCTGCAGAGGTATACTTCTTTTGGCTCTGGTGACACTTCAGCTTGTGGGACAGCATTAATGTTTATTCTGGACAACCTGCACAAGGCATTTGGACAGGGTGAGTCTCTCCACATTGGTCGACTGTCTGTTCGCCAACTTTGACTCAGTGTGTTGTCTCTGGCAGGCTGGAGTTGATACCAATGCTGCAACCCATACCTTAAACTTCACGGGACATCCTTTTTTGATCATTGATCTAATCACAAGTGTCTGTCTTCCCTTCACCCCCAAAGAGCTAGTTGGGGGAAGTTTTAGGCTCAGAGATGGTGGCGTACTAAGGGGGTAATTCTCAACTCAGTTCAACAAGTGACGCCAGAAAGGCTTGGCTCAGTCTTATCAAATGGTGCCTGCCCTCCAAATAGAATTAATAGCAAGGCCCATCACCCTCAATCCGTTTGGCAAATGATGTTGTTGATATTACTGTTGGTGATGAGGATGAAATGGTAATATTTAGGAATAATGATGGGGCTAAGTCCAATTTTAGTCTCAATCAAGAGTGGACCTATTGAAACCAATGGAACCTATGTCAGTGCTAACCAAGAAGTCCAAATTCTTTCAGTGAGTGTATTCTAGTTGGAGTGAGAGCCAGGATGGTGCAATGGTTTGAATACTGGACTACAATCACTCAGATCACCAGGGTTCAAATCTCCACTTGGCCATGAAAACCCATTGGGTGACCTTAGGCAAGCCAGACTCTCTCAGCCTCAGAGGAAGGCAATGACAAACTTCCTCTGAACAAATATTGCCAAGAAAACCCTGTATGCCTCTAGGGTAAAAGAGTGGGATATAAATAAAGTGATGGATAGATGGAAGATGTTCAGTGAGGAGGGCTTTCGTGGAATTTGGTCTAAGGAAAGAGCATCTATAGAATCATAGAATCATAAAGTTGGAAGAGACCACAAGGGCCATCCAGTCCAGCCCCTTGCCCTGCAAGGATATACAATCAAAGCCATCCCGACAGATGAACATCCATCTCATTTCAGAACTAAGTAGCTGATAAGTCCAGTGCCCCTGCATGTCAAAGAGATTTAATTGATTGCCTTGTGCAAAAAAAGAACATAGAAGAACTTCCTGAGAGTAAGAGCTGTTCAACAGTGGATCTGCTGCTACCTGGGAGTGTGGTGGAGTCTCCTTCTTTGGAGGTGTTTAAACAGAGACTGGATGGCCATCTGTCATTGTGGGTGCTTTGATTGTGTCTTGTTGCAAGACAGAAGGGGGTTGGACTGGATGGCCCTTGGGGTCTCTTCTAATGCTATGATTGTATAGTCAATGCAGCACTGACTAAAGGAGGAAAGAAGGTTGTGGAGGTAAGGGGCATCAGTGGTAGGGGACAGGAAAATCTCACAATGCCTCTCCATCACAGATGGCATCCGAGGAGACACCCTGATCGATATGGGGAGCGGGCCCTCCATCTACCAGCTCCTCTCTGCTTGCGAGTCCTTCCGAGAGATCATTGCCACCGATTACACTGATCAGAACCGGGAGGAGATGCAGAAATGGCTGAAGAAGGACCCGGAAGCATTCGACTGGACCCCGATGGTGAAATACGTCTGCCAGCTGGAGGGAGACAGGTACAGAGATATCGAGGCTACGTCTGATGGCTGCTTTTTATCATTTTAACAACAGACCAGAGTCTTGTGGCACCAAAGTCCCTGTTTGGCACAAAGCTCCCAATGAGCTCCAAACTTTGAACAAAATGGGCTGATCTCCACCAAAGCTGTGTGGTCTTAATTTGCATTCATTAATAACGGGAATCATGAAGCCCTCCAGATGTTTTCATATTATAGCTCTCAGCATGCCTCACCATTGGCTATACTGCCTAGGGCTGCTGGGACTTACAGTACAATAACAACTGGAGGGACACAGGGATCCCATACCTCACTAATAATACTGTATCTCAGAGGAGTCTTGTGGACACCTTAAAGTTTTATTTGGCACAGAGCTTTTCTGGGAACGAACCAATGGACTGGCTGAAGTCCACAAAAGCCTTAGGCCAAATTAATTTTGGTAGTTTTTGAGGACTTCACGGTGCTCCTCTCAGTTGTATCTCCCACTAAAAAAAATTGAGAATATCTAAATTGATTTTTAAAGTATTTTCTTTCCAAAATTTTATACTGAATTTCAAAATTTATAGAGCAACAAAATAGTTTGGTACCCTTAAGCTAGAAGCCTTGAAAGAAGTGATTCTATGAAAATTTCCAGTATGGTAGCAGTACAGAAAGGCATAATGTGACTTCAGATCCCACATCCTAACATTCATAATGACCCTGCTTCTCATAAAGTGGATCCCACTCCACAAACATTTCTGCAGCAATGCGTGAGTAAGAGCAGGGCTTGGAGGATTTACGCTTAGTGTTTCCCATCCTCACCAAATCTGTTTGTCCACACGTGACCGTGGGAGCCAAAAGAAATCTATCTGTGTCCATCTCCACCGTGGGAAGCACAACCCTTTCCCAGATACTTTCCAAGAGAGGTTGGAAATGCTCCCTTTTTGGACTTATTTTATCACCAAACTTCTGTTATTTATTAGGCAAGGGATGGCTTGACATATTTTCTTTTCCTTTCTTTTCTGTTTACAAAATGCATGAAGGAAATTTGCTCAGGACACATGTGAAGCTGAATGCTGTGTGAAGGAAGTGAATTGCAATTTAATCCATGCTTCTTTCTTTGTACGAAGAGATAGAAACTATCAGACACACTGGTAGTTTCAGGTGGGGGGGGGGGAAGAACTATTATCAGCACAAGCCATTTCACGCTCATACATTTAAATGTGAAGCAAAAATACACTAAGGATAATAAAAGCAGGTAACAACAACTGTATATTTTGCCATATTTTCAACTTTGCCATTTTCCTGAGGCAATAGTGACAATTTGCTTGCTAGTTGTTTAAGGGGTACACAGAAGACAATTGCTTTCCCTCTCACCTTGAAGGGCCCGATAAAATGCCAAAGTATTGTCTCCTCCTCGCTCCCACTGCTCCAGTTCTCAAAGGCTGGAATGCCTCTCTGATATCTTAGCTCCTGCCAGTAAGGTTATTGAGCTAAAATCGATTGGTATGTTTGGTTCCAGGACCCCCCGTGGATAACATAATCTGTGAATACTCAAGTCCCATTCTATGCAATGGCATAGCAAAATGGTGTCCCTTATATAAGATGGCAAAGTCAAGATTTGCTATTAGGATTATTATTTTTTAAAGAATATTTTCAAGTCATGAATACTCAAATCCGTGAATGTCAAATCCGTGAATGTGGAGGGACCACTGTACTTAGAAATACCCGGTTGAATACTGGACGTATAACCAGAGGAGAGAAGCTTCTTTGTTCCATAGGAAAGGTCAGAGGTGAGAAAGTGACTTGTTGAATGGGATTTGTTCCCATTAATCTTTATAGAAATAACTCATTGTTGTTACTCATTACAGTGTTTCTAAAAAGTAACTCAGTCTGCTACAGGTGATGTTGCTTGTTACCTTGTCCGGAGATAGATAGATAGATATTTTTGAAAAACACACCTAAGTGCTATAAAACTTTTTGAAAATAATGACAAAATTTCTGTAAACACAGCTTATTAAAATATATTTTAAAAAGAATCTAGGAAACATTGCTTATTCCCCAATAGGGAAATCCCACAGTCACCTGCCATGAGGTTTCTTTTGAGATGAGTTTCTTATGCCAGGGTGGTTGCGGGGGGTGGGGGGGTATATTGCAAACAGCTGCCTTACTCACTTCTTTCAACTTTTAGCAAAGAAGGATTTCCCATCAATTGTTCTGTGCCAATCTCGCCCTTTCATTTCTGGTAGGGAGAAGTGGATGGAAAAGGAAGAGAAGCTGAGGAACACCATCAAGCAAGTCCTGAAATGTGACGTGACCCAGGCCAACCCTCTGCAACCCCTGGTGCTCCAGCCGGTCAGCTGTGTCCTCTCTATTTTGTGCCTGAATGCGGCTAGCAAAGACCTCCACACCTATCGTTCAGCCATGAAGAATGTGGGCTCCCTGGTCAAACCGGGGGGCCACTTCATCTTAGTGGAGGTTCATGGAGCATCTTTCTATGTGGTTGGCCAGCAGAAGTTCTCCGTCCTTTACCTAACACCAGAGATTGTAGAGGATGCTGTGAAAGAGGCCGGCTTTAATGTTGTGCATTCTGAGAAAGTCAGTATGTATTTGCCACAAGTGGTCAATGATGGCAAAGACATCTTTTTCTTGGTGGCCCAGAAGCCCATGGAAACATAGGGGGCTGGAGGAAAGGGCAAGAAGGCAGCTCATTGATTTGCAATGATTTTATACTGATTTACTGCAAAGCTAAGCTTCACCTTTCTCCAGAAGCAGTAGTTAGGGAATAAAAGTGATAAAATTCCAGTCATGCTTGCTGACATTACATGCGATACAGTAACCCAATGACCAGTTGTTTGAATCATATATTGGCTTAATTTTCTGCAAATATATTGTGATTGAAGGATCTAAATGAAAGTTCTTAATGGTAGTTATTGTTTCTCCTCTAGCAGTAAATACTGTATATGTATAAGGAATCGCCTGTTTTCAATATATAACAGCCCAGGTTGGCCACATCATGATTCAGAATGTGGAATGTACTGAATGTTATATAGGTTTTGCCTATCTGGAGAGGTATTGATGGACTTTTCAGCTCTTTGGCAAACATTTGTAATTTTTAGCACAGAGACTTTGATCATGATCTATATATGAGCAAACACTTGAATAAAAATAATGTTATAGAAACTGCACCACTGCAAATTCTCAGTTTTCATTATAATGGGGCCAATGTGGGATAATGGTTTGAGGGCTAGCACTATGGGAGGCCAAGGCTCGAATTCCTGTTCAGTCATGAAAACCTTCTTGGTGACCTTGGGCAAATCACACTCTCTCAGCTTCAGAGGAAACCCACTGAAGGATCACCTCTGGCTAAATCTTGCTAAGAGAGGGTCGACATATATCGGAGAGCCAGGCTGGTGTAGTGGATTGAGCGTTGGGCTACGACTCCAGGAGACCAGGGCTGGAATCCCCTCTGCTCAACCTGAACTAACCTTGCCAAGAATAGCATCACCATAAGACAGAGCTGACTTGAAGGCAGGGGTAACATCATCATCATCAACAACAAATCCTTATAATACAGGCAGCTGACGGGGCAGATACTCAGTGAGTAAGGAATTCAAACATATCTTCCTTCCAATACGGCTGACCCTCACCTCTCCGACCAGACAAGTGTCATGTCTTGTAACCTCTGTTTCCAGCTTTGCTTGGCGATGCTCCTGGTTAACCAGAACTGAGAAGGCAGTGTGTGGAAGCAGCTGCTGCTCAGAAGGCAGAAGTTTCTCTTTCTTGTTTGAGTTTGGAGAATTGCTCTTAGGATTGCTGATATAGACACCGGCCATTCTGCCACTTGTGGAGTCAGGCCACACATAGAGCTTGGAAGAGCTGCTAGTTTGGACTGCAGCTCCCAGAGGAATGATATGCTCCTCACAAGCTTGTGTTGGTGCAGAGCCAGGTTGTTTTCCACCCAAACAAACAAGGAAGAAAATATTCAGAAGAGACTAAAAGACAACCTTAGCTCAGGACCTGTTGATCAGTTCCAATGAGAATAGACCCACTGAATGCTGAGCCAACACATAAGGAAAACTCATGGCTCTACTCTAGTCAGGACTAACCAGGAGATTCGGACCAGAGGCTACTGGTAGTTTCAAGTGGGGAGGGGGAAGAACTATGGTATTATCAGCAACAGGCCATTGCACGCTTAGATTTTTAATGTGATGCAAAAATACACTAATGATAACAAAAGCAGGTAACAACAACTGTATATTTTGCCATATTTTCAACTTTGCCGTTCTCCTGAGCCAATAGTGACAATTTGCTCACTGGTTGTTTAAGGGGTACACAGAAAACAGTTGCTTTCCCTCTCACCTTGAAGGGCCCAATAAAATGCCAAAGTATGGTCTCCTCCTCGCTCCCGCTGCTGCCGTTCTAAAAGGTTGGAATGCCTCTCTGATATCTTAGCTCCTGCCTGTAAGGTTATTGAGCTAAAATCGATTGGCATGATTGGTGCCACACTTTTTGCCTTTGAACTTGCCCACCACCAGGACATGGCTGAAGCTAAATCGGTCCCCTTGGATTGAAAGAGCTCCTACGCCTTTGCCTTAGTGTGCATGGATCTAGCAAGACCAAGACTGAGACCGCTGGACCCTGATGTCCAGCCACTGTTTTCTTCCGTCTTCACCTGCTGCCTCCTACCAGCTCCCTGATGTCTCTTCCTTTGGGAATGAGATGGAAGAGGTTTCGTTTGTAGCAAAACATGTCTTAGAAATCAACAAGGCTGACACAAGGGATTGGGGAGGAGGTAAGGGTGATCCTAGAGCCAGAGAGATGCAGTGGTTTGAATGTTGGACTAGGATTTGAATCCTCCTTCAGCCATAGAAATGCATTGGGGAAACATCAACTAGTTACACTCTCTCAGCCTGAGAGGAAGGCAATGGCAAATCTCCTGTAAATAAGAAATGTTACCAAGAAAACCCTGTGAGATGTTTGCCAAAAGTCAGAGTTGACTTGAAGGCATATAACAACCAGGTTTATAGTATGAGTCTGCTTTGTAGCTTAGGGCCTAGCAGCATGGGTAGTTTGGAGTTTGACTTGTACTTAGAGGCCTGGTAGTTTGTAGTATTTAAGCATATCTTCCAAGCGTCCCAGTTTGGAAGGGACAGTCTGGATGAATTTTCTGCGCTAAGACACAGCGAGACCAGGGTTCGAATTCCTGTTTCGTCCATGGAAACCCGCTGGGTGGCCTTGGGTGAGTCACACTCTTCCATCCTCAAGAGAAGGCAAGGGCAAATCTTCTCAAACCAAAGGGTTGCCATGAGTTTTTATTTTTGTTGTTAAGTTTTAAGCATTCTGAGCTGCCTTGGGTCCCACATTGGGAGTAATGCAGTATCAAAATTGAATGAATGAATGAATGTCACAGTTGCCATAAGTCTAGGTTGA
Organism: Gambelia wislizenii; assembly: GCA_030847615.1. Taxonomy (NCBI): domain Eukaryota; kingdom Metazoa; phylum Chordata; class Lepidosauria; order Squamata; family Crotaphytidae; genus Gambelia; species Gambelia wislizenii. The sequence continues at coordinate 42,839,537 of JAUMIR010000007.1, forward strand.
TGTGAATATAGCAGTAACCATCCCTGATCTAGTCTCAGTATGTCATTTGCAATAGGCTGGATGAACGCGTGGTCATTCATTTTGTTTAAAAGGCCAGGGCAGTGTACAATCCATGGAATCACAACCATGTATGGTAACACTAAAAGAACAGCTAAAATCCTGAACACAACACTAGTTAGAAATACCTGGTTGAATACTGGACGTATAACCACAGGAGAGAAACTTTTTTGTTCAATAGGAAAGGTCAGAGGTGAGAAAGTTTCTTGTTGAATGGGGTTTGTTCCCATTAATCTTTATAGAAATTACGCATTGTTGGTACCCATTACAGTGTTTCAGCAGAAACTCAGTCTGCTGCAGGTGACGTTGCTTCTTACTTTGTCTGGCTTTTAATACACACACACACACACACACACACACACAGAGAGAGAGTTATCTATAGTTTAAAAAGACACCTAGGTGGCATAAAACTTTGTGATGAAATTCCTGTAAAAACACCTTATTAAATATATATATATATATAAAGAAGCTAGGCAACATTGCTTACTCCCCAATAGGGAAATTCCATGCTCTCCTGTCATGACATTTATTTGGAGATAGGAGTTAGTTATGCCCGGGCGGTTGTGATGGGAGTGGGGATGGGGCATATTGCAAATGGCTGCCTTACTCACTGCTTTCAGCTTTTAGCAACGATGATTTTCCTGATGATTGTTCTGTGTCAATCTCCCCCTTTCATTTCTGGTAGGGAGAAGTGGATGGAAAAGGAAGAGAAGCTGAGGAACTCCATCAAGCAAGTCCTGAAATGTGACGTGACCCAGGCCAACCCTCTGCATCCCCTGGTGCTCCAGCCGGTCAGCTGTGTCCTCTCTATTTTGTGCCTGAATGCGGCTAGCAAAGACCTCCCCACCTATCGTTCAACCCTGAAGAATGTGGGCTCCCTGGTCAAACCAGGGGGCCACCTCATCTTAGTGGAGGTTCATGGAGCATCTTTCTATGTGGTTGGCCAGCAGAAGTTCTTCTGCCTTTACCTAACACCAGAGATTGTAGAGGATGCGGTGAAAGAGGCCGGCTTTAATATTGTGCGTTCTGAGACAGTCAGTCTGTATTTGCCACAAGTGGTCCATGATGGCAAAGACATCTTTTTCTTGGTGGCCCAGAAGCCCATGGAAACATAGGGGGCTGGAGGAAAGGGCAAGAAGGCAGCTCATTGATTTGCAATGATTTTATACTGATTTACTGCAAAGCTAAGCTTCAAATTTCTCCAGAAGTGGTAGTTAGGGAATAAAAGTAATAAGATTCCAGTCATGCTTGCTGAGATTACATGCAATACAGTAACCCAATGCCCAGTAGATCGAATCATATATTGGCTTAATTTTCTGCAGATCTATTGTGATTGAAGGATCTAAATGAAAGTTCTTAATGGTAGTTATTGTTTCTTCTCTAGCAGTAAATATATGTATAAGGAATTGGCTCTTTTCAATATATAACAGCCCAGGTTGGTCACATTATGATTCAGAATGTGGAATGTACTGAATGTTATATAGGTCTTGCCTATCTGGAGAGGTATTGATGGAGTTTTCAGCTCTTTGGCAAACATTTGTAATTTCTAGCATCAGAGACTTTGATCATGATCTATATATGAGCAAACACTTGAATAAAAATAATGTTATAGAAACTGCACCACCGCAAATTCTCAGTTTTCATTATGATGGGGCCAATGTGGGATAATGGTTTGAGGGCTAGCACAGTGGGAGGCCAAGGCTCGAATTCCTGTTCAGTCATGAAAACCCTCTTGGTAACCTTGGGCAAATCACACTCTCTCAGCCTCAGAGGAAACCCACTGAAGGACCACCTCAAGATAAATCTTGCTAAGAGAGGGTCGACATATACTGGAGAGCCAGGCTGGTGTAGTGGATTGAGTGTTGGGCTAAGACTCCAGGAGACCAGGGCTGGAATCCCCTCTGCTCAACCATGGAAATGCACCATTTGACTTTGGCCAGATCTCACTCTCAGCCTCAGAGGGAGGCCGTGGCAAACCTCCTCTGAACTAACCTTCCGAAGAATAGCATCACCGTAAGACAGAGCTGACTTGAAGGCAGGGGTAACATCGTCATCATCAACAACAAATCCTTAAACACAGGAAGCTGATGGGGCATGGCACTCAGTGAGTAAGGAATTCAAACATATCTCCTTTCCAATAGGGCTGACCCTCACCTCTCTGACCAGATGAGGGTCACATCTTTTAACCTCTGTTTCCAGCTTTGCTTGGCGGTGCTCCTGGTCAACCAGAACTGAGAAGGCAGTGTGGAAGCAGCTGCTGCTCAGAAGGCAGAAGTTTCTCTTTCTTGTTTGAGTTTGGAGAATTGCTCTTGGGATTGCTGATTTGGACTCCTGCCATTCTGTCACTTGTGGAGTCAGGCCACACATAGAGCTTGGAAGAGCTGCTAGTTTGGACTGCAGCTCCCAGAGGAATGATATGCTCCTCACAAGCTTGTGTTGTTGCAGAGCCAGGTTGTTTTCTACCCAAACACCCAAGGCAGAAAATATTCAAAAGGGACTAAAAGACAACCTTAGCTTGGGACCTGTTGATCAGTTCCAATGAGAATAGACCCACTGAATGCTGAGTCAACACGTAAGGAAAACCCATGGATCTACTCTAGTCAGGACTAACAAGAAGATTCGGACCACAGGCTTCCTGATTTTTAGGATCTTTCCTGACCCCAGGGAATTCCAAGTCCTCCACCTAATAAGATACTTCAAATCTCCCCCCACCTGACCCATGCAACTAGTACCAAGTTACTGATAATGCAAGTACAGCCCTTCTATTGCTCTTCCGTATGGTACATTCAAAAGCAGACACCAAAACTGGAGCAATGTTTGTCCCCAGATCTACAAGGGCTGGGACAAGAGATTCCTCCAATGACAAATAAATACACAGAAACAAATTTTGTCCCCACTGATGATTGTTTGTTTTATAGCAGAAAAGAAAATTGTACACACCCAGAGGCTCAAAGTTCCTTTTTGGAGGGAAGGCAGCTGCCAAATGGTTTGGAGATGTGAAGGAATGCACATTATTGTTACATAAGGGTTTCTAAGAACATTTGTGGGGTCTTGCCTGCCTCCTGGTAAGTTCCAGTGTCCTTCCTCACACCAACACACACCCCAAGAGAGACTTTCACTGTCCTCCAAAATGGACCAAGCTACTCACCATCCCTGCCCGTCACTTCTGCATCCCTGCTTCATGGTTCATTGAAAAGCAGGTGCCAATTTTTGTCATCAGTCGTTGCATGGGCTTGGACAAGACATTACCCCGAGGACAAATAAATTCACTCAGACACATTTTGTCCCTGCAGTGTCGGCTTCTTACAGGAGGGAAAAGGGGGAATGCCCATGGCCCAATGTTTGTGTCCTTCTTTGTAAGTGTGCCTGTGACACTGTCATAAAATGCTAAGATTGTGAGTTTAGTTTTGGGTGGATTTTACAACCAAAACAGGTTCTACAATACCCTGTCCTGGTGCCTGGGGGGTTAGAACCACATTCCAAACTCCTTGTTTGAGGGAAGGCAATTGCCAAATGGTTTGCAGATGTGAAGGAATGCACATCATTGTTCTATAACAGTGGCCCCTTGTGACGCACGGTGTCCTCCTAGTGGCGCAGGGGGCCTTTCCTCTTGCCTGTGACACGGAGGCACTGAGTCACCAAATTAAAGGGTTTGGAGCCACCTGCATCACACCCCTCTGTAGACATATGCTTCAAATTAGGCAACCAATATATAGGGTAGGGTGTGACCCAAGAATTGACAGGAGCCTAAAGCATATGAGTATTTGGGAGGCTCAGAGGCAACATGGAGGGGGACTTCACTGGAACAGAGATTTACCAGCAGCATTTTAACCCAGAAGATTATCTGCAGAGGTATACTTCTTTTGGCTCGGGTGACACTTCAGCTTGTGGTACAGCATTAACGTTTATTCTGGACAAGCTGCACAAGGCATTTGGACAGGGTGAGTCTCTCCACATTGGTCGACTGTCTGTTCTCCAGCATTGACTCAGTGTGTTGTCTGTGGCAGGCTGGAGTTGATGCCAATTCCTTAAACTTCACGGGACATCCTTTTTTGATCATTGATCTAATCACAAGTGTCTGTCTTCCCTTCACCCCCAAAGAGCTAGTTGGGGGAAGTTTTAGGCTCAGAGATGGTGGCGTACTAAGGGGGTAATTCTCAACCTCAGTTCAACAAGTGACTCCAGAAAGGCTTGGCTCAGTCTTATCAAATGGTGCCTGCCCTCCAAATAGAATTAATAGCAAGGCCCATCACCCTCAATCCGTTTGGCAAATGATGTTGTTGATATTACTGTTGATGATGAGGATGAAATGGTAATATTTAGGAATAATGATGGGGCTAAGTCCAATTTTAGTCTCAATCAAGAGTGGACCTATTGAAACCAATGGAACCTATGTCAGTGCTAACCAAGAAGTCCAAATTCTTTCAGTGAGTGTATTCTAGTTGGACTGAGAGCCAGGATAGTGCAATGGTTTGAATACTGGACTACAATCACTCAGATCACCAGGGTTCAAATCTCCACTTGGCCATGAAAACCCATTGAGTGACCTTAGACAAGTCAGACTCTCTCGGCCTCAGAGGAAGGCAATGACAAATTTTCTCTGAACAAATATTGCCAAGAAAACCCTGTGACCCTCTAGGGTAAAAGAGTGGGATATAAATAAAGTGATGGATAGATGGAAGATGTTCAGTGAGGAGGGCTTTCATGGAATTTGGTCTAAGGAAAGAGCATCCATAGGATAATAGAATCATAAAGTTGGAAGAGACCACAAGGGCCATCCAGTCCAGCCCCTTGCCCTGCAAGGATATACAATCAAAGCCATCCCGATGGATGAACATCCAGCTCATTTCAGAACTAAGTAGCTGATAAGCCCAGTGCCCCTGCATGTCAAAGAGATTTAATTGATTGCCTTGTGCAAAAAAAGAACATAGAAGAACTTCCTGAGAGTAAGAGCTGTTCAACAGTGGATCTGCTGCTACCTGGGAGTGTGGTGGAGTCTCCTTCTTTGGAGGTGTTTAAACAGAGACTGGATGAACATCTGTCATTGTGGGTGCTTTGATTGTGTCTTGCTGCAAGACAGAAGGGGGTTGGACTGGATGGCCCTTGGGGTCTCTTCTAATGCTATGATTGTATAGTCAATGCAGCACTGACTAAAGGAGGAAAGAAGGTTGTGGAGATAAGGGGCATCAGTGGTAGGGGACAGGAAAATCTCACAATGTCTCTCCATCACAGATGGCATCCGAGGAGACACCCTGATCGATATGGGGAGCGGGCCCTCCATCTACCAGCTCCTCTCTGCCTGCGAGTCCTTCCGAGAGATCATTGCCACCGATTACACTGATCAGAACCGGGAGGAGATGCAGAAATGGCTGAAGAAGGACCCGGAAGCATTCGACTGGACCCCGATGGTGAAATACGTCTGCCAGCTGGAGGGAGACAGGTACAGAGATATCGAGGCTACGTCTGATGGCTGCTTTTTATCATTTTAACAACAGACCAGAGTCTTGTGGCACCAAAGTCACTGTTTGGCACAAAGCTCCCAATGAGATCCAAACTTTGAACAAAATGGGCTGATCTCCACCAAAGCTGTGTGGTCTTAATTTGCATTCATTAATAACGGGAATCATGAAGCCCTCCAGATGTTTTCATATTATAGCTCTCAGCATGCCTCACCATTGGCTATACTGCCTAGGGCTGCTGGGACTTACAGTACAATAACAACTGGAGGGACACAGGGATCCCATACCTCATTAATAATACTTTATCTCAGAGGAGTTTTGTGAACACCTTAAACTGTAAGCCACCCCGATTGCATTGCAGAGGAGTGGGATAGATATACATTGTTATTATTGTTGTTGTTGTTGTTTTGTTTGGTGCAGAGCTTTTCTGGGAGTGAACCCACGGACTGGCTGAAGTCCACAAAAGCCTTAGGCCAAATTAATTTTGGCAGTTTTTAAGGACCTCACAGTGCTCCTCTAAGTTGTATCTCCCTCTAAAAGAAATTGAGAATACCTAAATTGATTTTAAAAGTATTTTCTTTCCAAAATTTCATACTGAATTTCAAAATTCATAGAACAACAAAATAGTTTGGTACCATTAAGCTAGAAGCCTTGAAAGAAATGATTCTATGAAAATGTCCAGTATGGCAGCAGTACAGAAAGGCATAATGTGACTTCAGATCCCACATCCTAACATTCATAATGACCCTGCTTCTCATAAAGTGGATCCCACTCCACAAACATTTCTGCAGCAATGCATGAGTGGGAGCAGAGCTTGGAGGATTTACGCTTAGTGTTTCCCATCCTCACCAAATCTGTTTGTCCACACGTGACCGTGGGAGCCAAAAGAAATCTATCTGTGTCCATCTCCACCGTGGGAAGCACAACCCTTTCCCAGATACTTTCCAAGAGAGGTTGGAAATGCTCCCTTTTTGGACTTATTTTATAACCAAACTGCTGTTATTTATTAGGCAAGGGATGGCTTGACATATTTTCTTTTCCTTTCTTTTCTATTTCCAAAATGCAAGAAGGAAATTTGCTCAGGACACATGTGAAGCTGAATGCTGTGTAGAAGGAAGTGAATTGCAATTTAATCCATGCTTCTTTCTTTGTAAGAAGAGATAGAAACTATCAGACACACAGGTAGTTTCAGGTGGGGGGGGGGAAGAACTATTATCAGCACAAGCCATTTCACGCTCATACATTTAAATGTGAAGCAAAAATACACTAAGGATAATAAAAGCAGGTAACAACAGCTGTATATTTTGCCATATTTTCACCGTTGCCGTTCTCCTGAGCTGATAGTGACAATTTGCTTGCTAGTTGTTTAAGAGGCACACAGAAGACAATTGCTTTCCCTCTCACCTTGAAGGGCCCGATAAAATGCCAAAGTATTGTCTCCTCCTCGCTCCCACTGCTCCATTTCTAAAAGGTTGGAATGCCTCTCTGATATCTTAGCTCCTGCCAGTAAGGTTATTGAGCTAAAATCGATTGGCATGATTGGTGCCACATTTTTTGCCTTTGAACGTGCCCACCACCAGGACATGGCTGAAGCTAAATTGGTTCCCTTGGATTGAAAGATTGAATCAGAACCATGTAACAATAAAAGAACAGCTAAAATCCTGAACACATCACTACAGTTGTCCCTTCACATTCGCTGGGGTTTGGTTCCAGGACCCCCCCCCCCATGGATATCATAATCCGTGAATACTCAAGTCCCATTCTATGCAATGGCATAGGAAAATGGTGTCCCTTATATAAGATGGCAAAGTCAAGGTTTGCTATTAGGATTATTGTTTTTTTTAAGAATATTTTCAAGCCGTGAATACTCAAACCCATGAATGTCAAATCCGTGAATGTGGAGGGACAACTGTAGTTATAAATACCCGGTTGAATACTGGACGTGTAACCACAGGAGAGAAGCTTCTTTGTTCAATAGGAAAGGTCAGAGGTGAGAAAGTGAGTTGTTGAATGGGGTTTGTTCCCATTAATCTTTATAGAAATAACTCATTGTTGTTACTCATTACAATGTTTCAGCAGAAACTCAGTCTGCTGCAGGTGACGTTGCTTCTTACTTAGTCTGGCTTTTAATAAACACCCACATACAGTTATCTATAGTTTAAAAAGACACCTAAGTGGCATTAAACTTTGTGATGAAATTGCTGTAAAAACACCTTATTAAAAAAATATACATATAAAGAAGCTAGGAAACATTGCTTACTCCCCAATAGGGAAATTCCATGCTCTCCTGTCATGACATTTATTTGGAGATAGGTTAGTTATGCCCGGGCGGTTGGGGTGGGAGTGGGGATGGGGGCATATTGCAAATGGCTGCCTTACTCACTGTTTTCAGGTTTTACCAAAGATGATTTTCCTGATGATTGTTCTGTGCCAACCTCACCCTTTCATTTCCTGCAGGGAGAAGTGGATGGAAAAGGAAGAGAAGCTGAGGAACACCATCAAGCAAGTCCTGAAATGTGACGTGACCCAGGCCAACCCTCTGAAACCCCTGGTGCTCCAGCCGGTCAGCTGTGTCCTCTCTATTTTGTGCCTGAATGCGGCTAGCAAAGACCTCCCCACCTATCGTTCAGCCATGAAGAATGTGGGCTCCCTGGTCAAACCGGGGGGCCACTTCATCTTAGTGGAGGTTCATGGAGCATCTTTCTATGTGGTTGGCCAGCAGAAGTTCTCCGTCCTTTACCTAACACCAGAGATTGTAGAGGATGCTGTGAAAGAGGCCGGCTTTAATATTGTGCGTTCTGAGACAGTCAGTCTGTATTTGCCACAGGTGGTCAATGATGGCAAAGACATCTTTTTCTTGGTGGCCCAGAAGCCCATGGAAACATAGGGGGCTGGAGGAAAGGGTAAGAAGGCAGCTCATTGATTTGCAATGATTTTATACTGATTTACTGCAAAGCTAAACCTCACTTTTCTCCAGAAGTGGTAATTAGGGAATAAAAGTGATAAATATCCACTAATGCTTGCTGACATTACATGTGATACAGTAACCCAATGACCAGTAGATTGAATCATATATTCAGAATGTGGAATGTACTGAATATTATATAGGTCTTGCCTATCTGGAGAGGTATTGATGGACTTTTCAACTCTTTGGCAAACATTTGTAATTTTTAGCACAGAGGCTTTGATCATGATCTATATATGAGCAAGCATTTGAATAAAAATAATGTTATAGAAACTGCACCACTGCAAATTCTCAGAGTTTACACTATAATGGGGCCAATGTGGGATAATGGTTTGAGGGCTAGCACAGTGGGAGGCCAAGGCTCGAATTCCTGTTCAGTCATGAAAACCCTCTTGGTAACCTTGGGCAAATCACACTCTCTCAGCCTCAAAGGAAACCCACTGAAGGACCACCTCAAGATAAATCTTGCTAAGAGAGGGTCGACATATACTGGAGAGCCAGGCTGGTGTAGTGGATTGAGTGTTGGGCTACAACTCCAGGAGACCAGGGCTGGAATCCCCTCTCCTCAACCATGGAAATGCACCATTTGACTTTGGCCAGATCTCACTCTCAGCCTCAGAGGGAGGCCGTGGCAAACCTCCTCTGAACTAACCTTCCGAAGAATAGCATCAACGTAAGACAGAGCTGACTTGAAGGCAGTGGTAACATCATCATCATCAACAACAAATCCTTAAACACAGGAAGCTGATGGGGCATGGCACTCAGTGAGTAAGGAATTCAAAGATATCTCCCTTCCAATAGGGCTGACCCTCACCTCTCTGACCAGACGAGGGTCACATCTTGTAACCTCTGTTTCCAGCTTTGCTTGGCGGTGCTCCTGGTCAACCAGAACTGAGAAGCCAGTGTGGAAGCAGCTGCTGCTCGGGAGGCAGAAGTTTCTCTTTCTTGTTTGAGTTTGGAGAATTGCTCTTGGGATTGCTGATTTGGACTCCTGCCATTCTGTCACTTGTGGAGTCAGGTCACACATAGAGCTTGGAAGAGCTGCTAGTTTGGACTGCAGCTCCCAGAGGAATGATATGCTCCTCACAAGCATGTGTTGTTGCAGAGCCAGGTTGTTTTCTACCCAAACACCCAAGGCAGAAAATATTCAAAAGGGACTAAAAGACAACCTTAGCTTGGAGCCTGTTGATCAGTTCCAATGAGAATAGACCCACTGAATGCTGAGTCAACATGTAAGGAAAACCCATGGATCTACTCTAGTCAGGACTAACAAGAAGATTCGGACCACAGGCTTCCTGAATCATAGGGTCTTTCCTGACCCCAGGGAATTCCAAGTCCTCCACCTAATAAGATATTTCGAATCTCCCACACACACACACATGCAACAAGAACCAAGTTACTGATGATGCAAGTACAGCCCTTCTATTGCTCTTCCGCATGATACATTCAAAAGCAGACACCAAAACTGCAGCAACGTTTTTCCCTCAGATCTACAAGGGCTGGGACCAGAGATTCTTCCAATGGCAAATAAATACACAGAAACATATTTTGTCACTGCTGATGATACTTTGTTTTATAGTAGAAAAGAAAATTGTACAAGGCTCAAAGTTCCTTGTTTGAGGGAAGGCAGCTGCCAAATGGTTTGGAGATGTGAAGGAATGCACATTATTGTTACATAAGGGTTTCTATGAACATTTGTGGGGTCTTGCCTGCCTCCAGGTAAGTTCCAGTGTCCTTCCTCACACCAACACACACCCCAAGAGAGACTTTCACTGTCCTCCAAAATGGACCAAGCTACTGACCATCCGTGCCCATCACTTCTGCATCCCTGCTTCGTGGTTCATTGAAAAGCAGGTGCCAATTTTTGTCACCAATGGTTTAATGGGCTCAGACAAGAGGTTACCCCGAGGGCAAATAGATTCACTCAGACACATTTTGTCCCTGCAGTGTCGGCTTCTTACAGAAGGGAAAAGGGGGAATGGCCCATGGCCCAATGTTTGTGTCCTTCTTTGCAAGTGTGCTTTTGACACTGTCATAAAATGCTAAGACTGTGAGTTTAGTTTTGGGTGGATTTTGCAACAAAACAGGTTCTACAATAGCCTGTCCTGGTGCCTGGGGGGTTAGAACCACATTCCAAACTCCTTGTTTGAGGAAAGGCAATTGCCAAATGTTTTGCAGATATGAAGGAATGCACATCATTGTTCTATAACAGTGACCCCTTGTGACGCACGGTGTCCTCCTAGTGGCGCGGGGGGCCTTTCCTATTGGCTGTGACATGGAGACCCTGAGTCACCAAGTTAACACAATTGGAGTCACCTGCATCACACCCCACTGTGGTAATGTGCTTCAAATTAGGCAACCTCACGGGGTGGGGTGTAACCCGAGAAGTGACAGAAGCCTACGCCATTTGGGCATTTTGGAGGCTCAGAGGCAACATGGAGGGGGACTTCACTGGACCAGAGGTTTACCAGCAGAAGTTCAACCCAAAAGATTATCTGCAGAGGTATACTTATTTTGGCTCGGGTGACACTTCAGCCCGTGGTACAGCATTAATGTTTATTCTGGACAAGCTGCACAAGGCATTTGGACAGGGTGAGTCTCTCCACATTGGTCGACTGTCTGTTCTCCAGCATTGACTCAGTGTGTTGTCTGTGGCAGGCTGGAGTTGATGCCAATGCTGCAACCCATTCCTTAAAATTCACGGGACATCCTTTTTTGATCATTGATCTAATCACAAGTGTCTGTCTTCCCTTCACCCCCAAAGAGCTAGTTGGGGGAAGTTTTAGGCCCAGAAATGGTGGCGTACTAAGGGGGTAATTCTCAACCTCAGTTCAACAAGTGACGCCAGAAAGGCTTGGCTCATCAGTCTTATCAAATGGTGCCTGCCCTCTCAATAGAATGAATAGCAAGGCCCATCAACCTCAATCCATTTGGCAAATGATGTTGTTGATATTACTGTTGATGACAAGGATGATATGGCAATATTTAAGAATAATGATGGGGCTAAGTCCAATTTAAGTCTCAAATAAGAGTGGACCTATTAAAACCAGTTGAACTTATGTTAGTGCTGACCAACAAGTCCAAATTATTTCAGTGAGTGTATTCTAGCTGGAGTGAGAGTGCAATTGTTTGAATATTACAATATAATCACTCAAATCTCCAGGGTTCAAATCTCCACTTGGCTATAAAAACCCATTGAGTGACCTTAGGCAACCCAGACTCTCTCAGCCTCAGAGGAAGGCAATGACAAACTTCCTCTGAACAAATCTTGCCAAGAGAACCCTGTGACCCTCTAGGGGAAAGAGTGGGATATAAATAAAGTGATGGATAGATGGAAGATGTTCAGTGAGGAGGGCTTTCATGGAATTTGGTCTAAGGAAAGAGCATTCATAGGATAATAGAATCATAAAGTTGGAAGAGACCACAAGGGTCAGCCAGTCCAGCCCCCTGCCCTGCAAGGATATACAATCAAAGCCATCCCGATGGATGAACATCCAGCTCATTTCAGAACTAAGTAGCTGATAAGTCCAGTGCCCCTGCATGTCAAAGAGATTTAATTGATTGCCTTGTGCAAAAAAAAAGAACATAGAAGAGCTTCCTGACAGTAAGGGCTGTTCAACAGTGGGATCCGGGGCTGCCTGGGAGTGTGGTGGAGTCTCCTTCTTTGGAGGTGTTTAAACAGAGACTGGATGGCCATCTGTCATTGGGAGTGCTTGGATTGTGTCTTGCTGCAAGACAGAAGGGGGTTGGACTGGATGGCCCTTGGGGTCTCTTCTGACTCTATGATTCTATAGTCAAAGCACCACTGACTAAAGGAGGAAAGAAGGTTGTGGAGATAAGGGGCACCAGTGGTAGGGGACAGGAAAATCTCACAATGTCTCTCCACCACAGATGGCATCCGAGGAGACACCCTGATCGATATGGGGAGCGGGCCCTCCATCTACCAGCTCCTCTCTGCCTGCGAGTCCTTCCGAGAGATCATTGCCACCGATTACACTGATCAGAACCGGGAGGAGATGCAGAAATGGCTGAAGAAGGACCCGGAAGCATTCGACTGGACCCCGATGATGAAATACGTCTGCCAGCTGGAGGGAGACAGGTACAGAGATATCGAGGCTACGTCTGATGGCTGCTTTTTATCATTTTAACAACAGACCAGAGTCTTGTGGCACCGAAGTCCCTGTTTGGCACAAAGCTCCCAATGAGCTCCAAACTTTGAACAAAATGGGCTGATCTCCACCAAAGCTGTGTGGTTTTAATTTGCATTCATTAATAACGGGAATCATGAAGCCCTCCAGATGTTTTCATATTATAGCTCTCAGCATGCCTCACCATTGGCTATACTGCCTAGGGCTGCTGGGACTTACAGTACAATAACAACTGGAGGGGCACAGGGATCCCATACCTCACTAATAATACTGTATCTCAGAGGAGTCTTGTGGACACCTTAAAGTTTTATTTGGCACAGAACTTTTCTGGGAACGAACCCATGGACTGGCTGAAGTCCACAAAAGCCTTAGGACAAATTAATTTTGGTAGGTTTTAAGGACTTCACGGTGCTCCTCTCAGTTGTATCTCCCACTAAAAGAAGTGAGCATGGTATTTTTTTTAAAAAAAGAAGAAGCTAGGAAACATTGCTTATTCCCCAATAGGGAAATCCCATGCTCTCCTGTTGTGACATTTATTTGGAGATAGGAGTTAGTTATTCCCGGGCGGTTGGGGTGGGAGTGGGGATGGGGGCATATTGCAAATAGCTCTCTTACTCACTGCTTTCAGGTTTTAGCAACGATGATTTTCCTGATTATTGTTCTGTGCCAATCTCACCCTTTCATTTCTGGTAGGGAGAAGTGGATGGAAAAGGAAGAGAAGCTGAGGAACTCCATCAAGCAAGTCCTGAAATGTGACGTGACCCAGGCCAACCCTCTGCATCCCCTGGTGCTCCAGCCGGTCAGCTGTGTCCTCTCCATTTTCTGCCTGTTAGTGGCTAGCAAAGACCTCCCCACCTATCGTTCAGCTGTAAAGAATGTGGGCTCCCTGGTCAAACTGGGGGGCCACCTCATATTAGTGGAGGTTCTTAGAGGATCCTTCTACATGGTTGGCCAACAGAAGTTCTCGGCCCTTTACCTAACATCAGAGATTGTAGAGGATGCTGTGAAAGAGGCCGGTTTTAATATTGTGCATTCTGAGAAAGTCAGTATGTATTTGCCACAGGTGGTCTATGATGGCAAAGACATCTTTTTCTTGGTGGCCCAGAAGCCCATGGAAACATAGGGGGCTGGAGGAAAGGGCAAGAAAGCAGCTCATTGATTTGCAATGATTTTATACTGATTTACTGCAAAGTTAAGCTTCAAATTTCTCCAGAAGTGGTAGTTAGGGAATAAAAGTGATAAAATTCCAGTCATGCTTGCTGACATTACATGCGATACAGTAACCCAAGGACCAGTAGATCGAATCATATATTGGCTTAATTTTCTGCAGATCTATTGTGATTGAAGGATCTAAATGAAAGTTCTTAATGGTAGTTATTGTTTCTTCTCTAGCAGTAAATATATGTATAAGGAATAGCCTGTTTTCAATATATAACAGCCCAGGTTGGCCACACCATGATTCAGAATGTGGAATGTACTGAATGTTATATAGGTTTTGTCTATATGGAGAGGTATTGATGGACTTTTCAGCTCTTTGGCAAACATTTGTAATTTCTAGCATCAGAGACTTTGATCATGATCTATATATGAGCAAACACTTGAATAAAAATGATGTTATAGAAACTACACCACTGCAAATTCTCAGAGTTTACACTATAATGGGGCCAATTTGGGATAATGGTTTGAGGGTTAGCACTATGGGAGGCCAAGGCTTGAATTCCTGTTCAATCAACTCCCAGGATTCCTGGTTATTGGCAATGGTGATGGAGGCATTTGGGAACTGAAGGCCAAAACATCAGGAGGACCAAATATTGGGAACCAGTGGTCTAGCAGGAGGTACTGACTGGAGTTGTGAGCCATCAATGAATGGGATCATATCAAAGGTTTGGGAATCAGGTTGAGGTACTATTGGATAATGTGGCACATTCGAAGCAGTGTTGCTTGTTGGAGTTACGCTCTTGGGTGCTTCTCTATGGCCATTTCATTAAGGTGTTTTGCCAATCCCTTTGGAATTGCTTTCAGGATACCTCTCACTACTGGAACCACAATTGCTCTCTTTTCCTAGAGGCACCTAATCAGAGTTTGTAGGTCTCTATATTTCATCATAATTTTCTTCACTTTCTTTTTCTCTGCCTCAGTTATGACTGGCCTATCTTGTTCCCACTAAAATAGAAATCATCTGAAAAGTGGAGAAATGTGTATTTTGGAAGAAACTTTCCAGCGGTGTTTAGAAGGTCCAAAATATTTCTGTTCACTTATGCAAGGCTGAGCTAGCCTGGTTGTTTCATTTCAGTCTGAGCATGTTGTTAGCTTTGGATAAAATGTTTGCTAAAACCAGTTGAACCGCTTTGCATATGTGAAATGACAGGCTATGGTTTGATTCCTATTGTTGGCAATGACTATAACAGATCTACTCCATCAATAGGACTAATCTACAAGTTGACTCACTGTTCCACAGTAGGTTGAGTGGATCAGTTCTAGTAGGGAATAACCAATAGGACCCAGGCCCTTGTCTTTATTTAAGAAGTCCTGAAATGCGCTAGCCACACCCTGGGGGCTGAGGACTGGGAAACTACAGGAGAAAAAGCCAGTTGAGTGTTTTGCAGGCTCAGAGCCACCATGGAGGGGAACTTCACTGGCACAGAGTCTTACAGGCAACATTTCAACCCAAAAGATTATTTAAACACGTACATGCCTTTTGGCTCCGGTAGCTTGCCCACGTCTGAGGCCTTTTTCGCTTTCATCTTGGAAAAGCTGCACAAGGCGTTCCTACTGGGTAAGTATCTCGGGAGCAGCTGCCCCGGCTGTGATGGGTGGTTCCCTGGTCTTGCACTGATGTGTTTGTGGTAGACTGGATTGCTGTAAATGATTTTATAGCAAGGCTTTGTTATCAGGGAATGATAGGACACTCAATCCCTGGCAGATGCCAAAAACTATCTCAGCAACCTTAGTAGCAACCTGTTCCCAAGTATAATCACACACAGAGTGTTTGATGTCCAAATAAGCAGAAGGCACTTTTAGACATTTGTCCCATTCCACACAGTTCACAGGAGAAATGGCTTTTTGGTTGGCAATGTGATTGCAAGACGACAGGCAGAAGAGGGCTCTAGCTTCCTTTCACCCCTGAAGAGTTAGTAGAGGGGACCAGTTCAGCCTCAGAGATCATGCCACTGGGATAGCTCTGAGTCCCAGTTGTCCACTCATTGCTGGGCAGTTCAACAGGTGAAGCTAGAAGGGCTTAGCTCAGCCTTCCCAAAGTGGTGCTTTCCCTCTGGAGATATTGGAGGGCAAGCCTGGTCATCCTTGTGATGGAGTGGGTTGCAAGTCCCAACATCCTCATGAGGGCAATGGAAAGGAAATTTGCAATTGGGAAAATGAATGCTTGCAATCCCCTTGGGGCAGACACAGCAATGGTGTATTTTGGTGCAGAGGGGCAACAGGAGTGGGGGTTTCTTCCCCTTATTCCAGCCTACCTACAGCCTTCCTACACCTTAGTGGTTTCTCAGCCCCCTGGAGCAGGTCTCTGGGCTGCAGAGGACCGCAGGCATAACAACAGGGCACAAAGGGTCTCCACAGATTCTGGGGGGAACCGTAGGACCCTGCAAAGGTATTTTAGTTTCCATAAAGCAGCATAAACATTGATACTGCCCCATAAAGCAACAGCAGCAGCAGAAACATCTTCATCAGGCTCTTTCATGTTCATCTTAGCCACTGTGGCATCACTAAGGCTGGTGTCACCCCTCTCCCCAATGTTGTCACCTGGTGCAGTTTGGCCTCTCCACACCACCACCACAACCACCCCAGTGCCACCAGTGCTTAGCCAACATCTACTAAGAGGCATTATTTGCAAGTGTTGAGTTTTGATTCTATTGTTTTTCAAAACTGGCAGCCAAATTTTGTTTACTTTTAAGGTTTCTTATTTCCTGTTGAAGTTGTCCAGGTGTTTGTGGATTTCAATAGCTTCTCTGTGCATTCTGACATGATAGTTGTTGGCCTGGTACAGAATTTCTAAATGTTCTTTAAAAACACAGAAATTCTGGACCAGGCCAACAACTATGTCAGAATGCACAGAGAAGCTATTGAAATCCACAAAAACCTGGACAACTTCAATAGGAAAGAAGAAACCCTTAAAGTAAACAAAGTTTGGCTACCAGTCCTGAAAAACACCAAAATCAAAACTCAACAATTGCTAATGAATTCTACCCAGGGACAGGGGGATTCCCAGCAGACAATAGGTCATCAACCAACCATTAGCCAAACAGACACTAATCCTCCTTGCATTTCTACACCCAGAAACTAACCATTCAATTTCACAAATGTACATATCCTCCCCAACAGGGGTTCGCAATATATAAACTTCACACACACCTACTCAACCATTCTCTGAAGATGCCAGCCACAGATGCAGGCAAAACGTCAGAAAGAAACTCTTCCAGAACACAGCCTCACAGCCTGGGAAAAAACCAAGGAAAATCTATGCCTTCAGATTGCTTCCAGCTTAGGTCGACCCTAAGACACGCCTATCACAGGGTTTTCTTGACAAGATTTGCTCAGAGGAGCTTTGCCTTTGCCTTCCTCTGAGGTTGAAAGAGTGTGACTTGTCCAAGATCACCCTGTGCGTTTCCACAGCCAAGTTGGGATTCAAAGCCTGGCTACCAGAGTCGTAGTCCAATGCTCAAACCATTACACCACACTGGTTCTCACGGAACACATACAGGAATGTAGATATCTTTCTTAAACATAACAGCTGTGGATGAATATGTGGGCATCCATGGGAGATGAAAACTTGCAGGCATTGCTATACCTAGCAGCATCCAGACATACATGATGGGTAAATGACAACAACAATAGTGACAAGGGGTTTAATTCTTTCCCTTGCTCGAAAAGAGAACATTGTCCAAGCAGGATTGGGCATGGAGGCAGGGGGAAAGGTGGTAGAGCTCAGGAGTTCATTGACAAAGGGCAGAAGAACCTCACAATGTCTCTCCATCACAGATGGCATCCGAGGAGACACCCTGATCGATATGGGGAGCGGGCCCTCCATCTACCAGCTCCTCTCTGCCTGCGAGTCCTTCCAAGAGATCATTGCCACCGATTACACTGATCAGAATCGGGAGGAGATGCAGAAATGGCTGAAGAAGGACCCGGAAGCATTCGACTGGACCCCGATAGTGAAATATGTCTGCCAGCTGGAGGGAGACAGGTACAGAGAGAAGAGTGGCTGTCTTCTAACTTTTGTAATACAGGCCTCACACACACACATACATGCACACCGTTTACATGGGATCGGTACCCGAAGTTTCATTTACCCATGATTGGGGGGGAGGCCTCTCAACATCTGGAGGACTATAGAGTTGTGCTGGAGGTAGTCTCTCTAGGTATTGGGAGGTTCCCCAGTTTGACTCTATGGTCAACATCTACTGGACATTGAGTATAGAGTTGTACCAGATGCCTAGAGAGGCTTCACAGCTGGCATGAGTGTTGGTAATAAGGTGTCAACACATTGATTTTATGCTGGCTGATCTCACTTTCTCTTTTTTTGGATAAATTGTCACTGCCTTTGGTTAAAAGGAGTCAAGACAAGCATCTCCATTTGGGCAAGAAATGCCTTAATACCCTAGAGGCATCAGATCCTGTGTAATCTTGGAAGCTAAGCAGGGTCAGCCCTGGTTAGTACTTGGACAGGAGATCACCAATGAATCCCAGGTGCTGTAGGCTATATTTCAGAGGAAGGAACTGGCAAAACCACCTCTGAGGGTTCCTTGCCTAAGAAAACCCTGTGAAATTCATAGGGTCGCCGTAAGTCCACAGTGTCTTGAAGGCACACACATACACAAGATCCTTTGTCCCTTTTCTCCAAATACTGCAGGATAAAGTGTGGGAAAAGATGCCTTTTGGACTGCCACTCCCAGAATCCCCTAGCCAGCATAGCTGGTTGTGGGATTCTGGCATTGGCAGTCCAAAACGAAGAACCTTCTGCAACTCCAGAAGGACTGCCAAGGAATACCAGGTGCTCTAAGCTGTATTTCAAAGGAAGGAACTGGCAAACACATTTCGTTGTCTAAGAAAACCCTGTGAAATTCATGGGGTCACCATAAGACCACAGCCGATGTGAAGACCCATACGCACGCAATGATTCCCAAGGAGTTTGTTGGCTCATCAAAATCCAGTTGCTCAGACTTCTGGTTTGCCAAAGGCTAACTTGACTTTCCTCAAACATTTTGTAGTTTCTCTGAAGTGGTCCTGAAATCTTTTCACTTGCAACCTGTGTTAGATACAGTTATCTGCCCTCCCCACTCCCCTGTTAATGTTGTTTAAGCATTGCAATGAGTAGCAGCAATATTTGTTCCTACAATAATGTTTTTATTTATGACAACGTTCTACAAAGTAACTTGTCACACTATGTGTTGCATTATCTGCCACAACCACCATTTTGTCTTGCTACCTTTAAATCCTCCCACAATACCTTACCAATTTTAAGGGTGGCATTAAATTTGAAAAACTACTAAAAAATTAATGCCTCCAAAAATGCTATTTTAACTTTTAAGAGCTACTAAGAAAATACTACCTGTAGCATGTTCCTGTTGCAATAAATGAGTTGGTCTTTGACATGCAAATCTTGGAGAACATCTTCTTGAAGGATGTCAGCTCCCATAATGTCCAACTGCTATGGCTGGTGAGAGTCCACTGCAATTCTTTTGTAGTAACTTTTTTGGACCCAACATTTTTGTAACTTTTTTGCACCCACTCCCAACTATGAAAGAACAACAGCCTGCCTCAGGCACACCTGCGTTGCACCAATAAAGTAACTCCTTCCCCCTTATTATA
The DNA here is from genome assembly GCA_030847615.1 of Gambelia wislizenii. Lineage (NCBI taxonomy): Eukaryota > Metazoa > Chordata > Lepidosauria > Squamata > Crotaphytidae > Gambelia > Gambelia wislizenii. The sequence continues at coordinate 42,858,994 of JAUMIR010000007.1, forward strand.
TTACTCTTGAGAGATGAGTTAGTTAAGCCTGGGGGTAGGGGGAAATGAACATATTGCAAATAGAGTTGGCCCTCCACATTTGCAGGTTTAACTTTTGCGGATTTGATTATTTGCAGATTATTTTCTGCCACCTCCATTGGTGCCTTATGCCATTTTTAATAGGGACTGCAATCCTTGCGAGACTGAGAGAGACTGCAAATGTGCAGCATGGCTTTGTAAGTCCCTAATAAAAATGATGTAGGGGAACAGCAGAGGTGGCAGCAATCTCCACCAGCTGCCTATTTCCAGCTTTGCCTTGCAAAGGAACCCCTCCACCTCGAAGGCATCCACCGTGGGCTGAATCTTCAGATCCTACTTTGTGTGTATGTTAAATATGGGTTGGGGGACTAGAGATATTCCTGGGTTTTTCAACTTTTGCAGGGGTCCTATGGCCCTAACCCCAGGGAGTGTGGAAGGCCAACTGTAGTTGCTTTATTTTTAATGTGCTGCTTTCAAGCTTTGGGAAAAGAAGGTTTTCCCAGTGATTGTTCTTCTGTGCCAGTTCCACCCTTTTGTTTCCTGTAGGGAGAAATGGAGGGAAAAGGAAGAGAAGCTCAGGAGCACCATCAAGCAAGTTCTGAAATGTGATGTGACCCAGGCCAACCCTCTGGATCCCCTGGTGCTCCAGCCGGCCAGCTGCGTCCTCTCCACTTTGTGCATGGAAGTGGCTTGCAAAGACCTTCCCACCTATCGTTCAGCCCTGAGGAACGTGGGCTCCCTGGTCAAACCAGGAGGTCACCTCATCTTACTGGTGTCTCTTGAAGAAACCTTCTATATTGTTGGCCAACAGAAGTTCTCCACCCTTTACCTGAAGCAGGAGGTTGTGGAAGATGCTGTGAAAGTGGCCAGCTTTGATATCATGTGCTCTGAGATTGTCAGTGTGCCTTTCCCATCAGAGATCAGTGATGCTCAGAAAGTGGTGTTCCTGGTAGCCCAGAAACACAGCAAAGCATAGGGGCTAGCAGAGGAGAAAAGGAGTCAATGTTGCAATCAAGACATTTTCCCACACTCCAATGTCAGGATAGCTCCAACCGTGCAAACAGAAAAAAAGTGACAGAATCCATATGATCAATAAAGAAAGCATAAATAGTATAGCAATGTAAACTCCTCTGTTGTATATGCAAGGGTAGCTATGTTGGCCATGCAGCAATATACAACAAAATCCAAACTCCACAAAGCAGCAATACCTTTATTGAGCCAACTCCAAAGCATAAAATACATAACTGAAGCTTTTTAAAACTAATATTTTTTTTATTACACATACGTTTTCTACAAATCTAAAATGCACTCTCTTTCTTTTGTTTCAAAGTCAAATAATTTTTTATCCATCCTAAATCTTTCAAATAATTATCTATATGAAAACCAATATAGCATGGATCCCTCTGATTCTAATTTCCCCCTCAATTTCATTTCATGTTCTCCATTACTGATTCTCGATAATTCTTTATATGTTGTGTAACAGGGGTGTGAAAGAAACCACTCTCACACATACACAGACAATCACACACAGAAAGACAGAGAGTCAGGATTGGTCCCGGATGTGACCTTTTCTTGCCAAGTTCAGTTTTGCTGTGTAACCTTGTGGGTAATTGTGTTTGTATTTCTCAGTGCTTGTTAACAAGTGTGTAGCCTGGCTGTAAAAGGGAGTATGCGGTCAATGTCGGGAACGGTTTGATAATCACTGCATCAGGGTCTCAGTTCTGGGAAAAGGGGCTGAACGCTGGTATTGTGAGAAGAGGGAGAGGGGATGATGTGTAACCAATAGTTGTCTAGCCTGCCAGATCTGGTAGATTGGAATAAGCTTTTAATATACCCTTTGTCAGTTAATTTTCATTCTGAGCAACGACCCTATAGGTTTCGCTTTCTGGATTACTGTGCCAATAAAGATTTCTCTTTTGAACTCTGAAACTGATGGTCACTCAGTCTGGGAATGAGAGAGAGCATTGATTTAAAAGCATGGAAGCAAAGAAGAGACATAGCACTTTCTAGCACTGAGTGTGGCATTTCCCTGTCGCCTTTGGGCTTATGATGTCCCAAACCCCAGGATTGTGGCTAGCTATATTCCCCCCACCCACCCACCAACCCAAGTCATGTCATTACTTGTTTTTAAATTTGAACTTGTGACTAGCTTATACATCTGAATTTATTTCCATACTTTTGGCCAGAATGTAGTTTTTATTACCTCTTCCTATTGTGCTTAACCAACAGTCGTGCACCTGGATCTTTCTAAAACAACAACAGCAGCAGCAATAATAACATTTATTTCTTACCCGCCTGCCTTTGTGGATGTAGGGTGGGGAACAAAACAGACTGACATATAAAAACAACATCAGCAACGCTTTTGCATTTTGTGAATTGTGGGGAGATTTTCTGAAATGAATGAGAATTCAATGCATTGGGTGGGGTATAAATCCACAGGAGTGTTTGTGGGTGCAGAACCAAGTGCGTTCTTCCCAAACACCTCAAGACAAAAAGTTTTCAAAGTTGACTAAATATATACACTTCTTGTGCCATGGGGGTCTTTCCTGAGCCCAGTAAATGCCAACACCCCCATCCTCCAGGGAGAAGGTTTTGCTTCTCCCACATGGGACCAGCTACTCTTTGGTCCTCCTTTCTGCTGCAATGCAACGTGGCTCATTGAGAAGCAGAGCACCCCCTCAAACTGGGATGGGACCAGAGGGTACCCCAGTGGCAAAGAAAGGAGCGGAGACAATTTTATTGCACCTGGTCCAGTTTCTTGGCATATACAATTATTTTTTAATGAATATGGTAAGTGGCTCAATATTGTATTTTGGACCTTGCTTACAAGGGGGTGTATGTGTGTGATAGCATGAGAGAATACCAATATTGTGAATGTACTTTTCTGTGGGTTTGGTGACAAAACTTGATTCCAGAGTGCTCCAGGATCCCAACTTGGTGGCTGAAAGTGAGGCCAGGATTCCTGAATCATGGTCTGAAGGAATGTGGCTACGGCATGCTTTGTATATTTATTAGAGATCCCACCTAAACATTAGGAGGAACTTCCTGACAGTAAGAGCTGTTTGGAAGTGGAATACGCTCCCTGGGAGTGTGATGGAGTCTCCTTCTTTGGAAGTTTTTAAATAGAGGCTGGATGGCCATCCATCGGGAATGATTTGATTGTGTCTTCCTGCAGGGCAGAATGGGGTTGGACTGGATGGCCCTTGAGGTCTCTTCCAACTCTATGATTCTATGATTAATTATTTGTTTTTTGTTTGATATCTCTTTCTACCAAAATGGGACACAAGGCGGCTCACAACATGCAAAATACAAGATACAGTTAAAAATATGACAATGAAAATATGACAATTAAAACTTAAAAACAATTTTAAATTATATAAAAACATATAAAAGTAAAAAGAATTTAAAAAAAACCCAATAAAAACACACTCCAATCAAAAAGCCTCTGTGCATGCAGCTGCAAATGAAAAGCCTGCTGGAATAAAAACATCTTTTTTGTTTGCTAGAGGGAGGGGGCCAACCTAGCCTCCCGAGGAAGGGTGTTCCAAAAAAAAAGAAAGAAAACCCGTGATTGACCTCTGATCGGGCTCCTGGTAGGAACACGCCTCTCTCAGATTAGGCAACCACACTTTGGGGCAGTGACATGGGAAGCTATTTCATCAGAAGTCACTTGGGTGTGCCTCATGCGCAGAGGCAACATGGAAGGGGACTTCACTGAAAAAGTGGTCTACAGGCAGCATTTTGATCCCAAAGGTTATTTAAAGGTGCACATGCCTTGTGCCTCTGGTGGCTCTTCAGTGCATGGGACAATGTTTGGTTTCCTTCTGGAGAGGCTCCACAAAGCGTTCTTTCTGGGTGAGTCTCTATAGGAATACTTTGGCTGGGCTGCAGTGAGATCTTGGGCCCATCTACATGCAGGGGGAAATCCCAATTACCTCCTACGACTGGCATCTCGCAGTAGCAGTGACCAGACCAAATGGTTTTTGTGGCCTCGGAAGCCCCCATAAGCTTCGTGTTCCGGATGGTGGCCATGAGTGATTTATTCGTGTTAGTTCTTCAGTGCTGCCAGGTTTTTCTTAATTGTCCCAAAGTGTGTTGGTGCAATAGAGCAATTCTCCAAAGCAAAACAGAAAATATTGCTCCTGTATTTTTTTTTATCGCTAAGGGGAAAATCCAACATGGTGGGAGCAGATGCTTACCCTCCTAGCAAGTCCTGCCCCTACTCTCGCCGTCAAATCAGCTTTGTGCTTCCCTACATTTTATTGTTCAATAGTCCAAAAGAGCAAAAATGTGCACCAGCCTCGCAATTTGTGAAAAAGTACGGGGAAATCTACGAAGGCTTTTACCCCGTTGTTTTTGCCGTTTTAGGCCCCCCTCCTTCCAAATAGTGTGGATTGGGGCTGGATCCTGTTTTAGACAGGTAGGATTCCCAGCAAATTCCACAAAGGGTATTTTCACTGTTTAGATGGGCCCCTTGTCTCAGTGTGTTGTTTGCAGTGGATTGGATCCAGGGTGCAAGTGATTTTGTGCCATTGCTACCCCTAGAAAAACACAATTCACAGGAGAAATCTTAACCCAGGGACAGGTCTAGCGGGAGCAGGGGGTCTCTCTCTTCTTGTCACCCCTGAAGAGCTGGTTGTGGGGAGGGGTTCAGTCTCAGCGATGGCACCATGCTAACGGGATAAATCCCAGTCTGCTTCACCCTGCTGATTAGTTCAACAGGTGAAACTAGGAGGGCTCCAAAGGGGTGCTTGCCCTCCAGGTGGGTTGGACTGGAGGACCCATACTCCTCATAATGGATTGGATGACAAGTCCCATAGTCTTCATGATGGTGGCAATAATGGCGGAGGAGGAGGAGGGAAGGATATGCTAGTAATAAAATAATGACAATGATTTTACACAGTTTTATCCATCCAGAGAAGGCCCATTTAAATCCACAGGACCAATGTCAGTGTTAAGTAGCAAGACCCATTCATTTCAGTGGGGGTACCCTTTGGACTACCAGGATTTAGTTTTGTATTTCAGTAGAGTGAATTGTAGAATGAGTAAAATGCTGCTGGCTTTCAAGGAAATTTGCATCAAGGGAGAAGGAGAGCTTGCAAGTCCCATAGGCCAGAGACTTTGGGCAAGATCCAATGTTGTTGCAATATCCAGGATTAGTAGAACTGGGGTTTTCTCCCCCCACAACCATGCTACTACAGTCTTGCAGGGTATCCAAACTTGTCTGCTCTGTTGTGTCTTATGGCCCTCCAGAGCAGTTGTGATACTTTAAGTTTCATGAGGTGAGATGCGGCTGCAGGAGGGGAGTCCCATTGATTCCAACAAAAACAGCAGGATCCATCTGAAGTACAACTTTGGATTCATGTCTGTAAAGTGCTGGGCATGTGGAGTTTTATAAAGGAAGAGAAGCCACAACAACAAACTCAGTTGAGCATAGAACAGCTCAAAACTTTTGGCTCCCCTGGAATTTGGTGTCAGGGAAGAGCACAGGGATTCTTCTTTTAGAAATAAGAAGCCAACAATCCCAGTGCCAATGCATGTCAAAGAGCTTTGATTTACTGTCTTGTGCAAAAGAGAACATAACGGAAACAACACTACTGGCCAAGGGAGGGAGGGAGGATGTGGAGATGATGGGGTGTCAATGATAGAAAACAAGGGAATTTCATGGTTTTTCTCAAACACAGATGGCAACAGAGGGAACACCCTGAAAAGCCCATTGCCACTGCATGTCAAATGGCTTTCATTCATTACATTGTGTAAAAGACAACAAGGGAGAAAGGAAGGACTTAGAGAGAAGAAAGCATCAGTGATGGGAGGCAGGGGAATCTCAGGGTGTCTCTGAATCACAGATGGTATGAGAGGAGACACCTTATAATCCCAGTGCCACTGCATGTCAAAGAGATTTGATTGATTGCCTTGTGGAAAAAAAAACCCATAGTCAACACAGCACTAACTAAGGGAGGAAAGAGGATGTGGAGATAAGGGGCACCAGTGACCGGGGGCAGGAAAATCTCATGGAGTCTCTTAAACACAGATGGCATCCAAGGAGACACCCTGATCGATATGGGGAGCGGACCCTCCATCTACCAGCTCCTCTCTGCCTGCGAGTCCTTCCAAGAGATCATTGCCACCGATTACACCGATCAGAACCGGGAGGAGATGCAGAAATGGCTGAAGACGGACCCGGAAGCATTCGACTGGACCCCGATGGTGAAATACGTCTGCCAGCTGGAAGGAGACAGGTACAGGGAGAAAGAATTAATACCTGATGGCTGCCTTTTAATTTCCATTCATTAATAACAGGAGTGGGCCACATGGGGACCTCTCGACGTAGTGGCACCATTTTGGCTATGGTGGCTATGGTTGCTGGGACTTACTGTCCAGCAACATCTAGAGGGCTGCATGATTCCTATCCCTCATAAATATCAACCAGAATATGTTGTGCGTATTTTGAAGGTGGACACGTTGTGGTAGAAGTCTACAAAAGCCAAATAAAATTTACTAGATTTTAAGGTGCCACAAGACTCTCCTTGCTTGGTTTTGCTGACAGCACTCCCACCCACCCCTCTTAGAGTTAGCAACCTGTGCATGCCTATCCTCAGTAATTGCTAGATTGCATTTAATTCTATAGGAAATTACGATTCAGTATATATTTATGCTGACTTTCTGTTCTATTTCCCCCCACACACACCTATTGTCTTCATCCACCACTCTATCCTACAGCTATTTTCTCTTCCCCCTCTTTCCTCCATAAGACCAAGTTTTAATAATGATGTTTTACAAAGAATACTAAGCCTATTTGTTTCTCTGTTAGACCCTGTGGGTGGGTGGCTGTGGGACTGGTTGTTGTTCAGCTCCTGCCTTGCCAATTTGGTTACTGGATTTGACTGATCTAGTACTATAGTCTCACATTTCCCAAGACACACACACGTTACATTCTTTAATAAATTGTTGCTTAAAGCATCCTGTTTCCAAATGATTATACTGTACTTAGTAACAGTATGCATACAGGAGAAGAATAGTCTGGTACCCCATCTTCACTGTTAAAGGAGTGATTCTGTGTTTGACCTTCCTGTTGTACTTAGGATGTGCTGCTTCCAAGCTTCAGAAAGTAAGGATTTGCTGATGATGGTTCAGTGCCAGTCTTACCCTTTCACTCCCTCTCCTCTCATTCTATCAGTTTTGAAAAATGAGACATGAAGACATGAAGCTTTCTTTACCTCCCACCTCCCCTAATAGTATATTGCAAATAACCACATCACTTTTCACATGCTGCTTCCAAGTTTTGGAAAAGAAGGATTCCTGCGTGATTCCTTTGTACCAATCTCACCCTTTCATTTTTGGTAGGGAGAAATGGATGGAAAAGGAAGAGAAGCTGAGGAACTCCATCACGCAAGTCCTGAAATGTGACGTGACCCAGGCCAACCCTCTGCATCCCATGGTGCTCCAGCCGGTCAGCTGCGTCCTCTCTACTTTCTGCCTGGAAGTGGCTTGCAAAGACCTCCCCACCTACCGTTCAGCTGTGAAGAATGTGGGTTCCCTGGTCAAACCGGGGGGGGGGCACCTCATCTTAGTGGCGGTTCATGGAGCATCTTTCTACATGGTTGGCCAACACAGGTTCTCTTGCCTTTACCTGAAGCGGGAGGTTGTAGAAGATGCTGTCAAAGAGGCCGGCTTTGATATAGCGTGCTCTGAGATGTTCGACATGAATTTGCCACCGGCAACTGCTGATGGCCATAGTGTGGGCTTCCTGGTAGCCCAAAAGCACAATGAATCATAGGTGGCTGGTGGGAAAGGGAAGGAAATTGTTCTTTTCTTGTTTCCTGGAGCAATAAAAAAAAAATGATCTTCTCACACTCCAAGGCTATGACAGCTAAATCATACCCACACAAACAGGCAGAGCTTGTAAATGTCACCGTTTGGGGGACTACCACTTCCAGAATCCCCCCACCCCGCCCTAAGCCAGCATGGATAGTGGGGAACTTTATCTGATCTGATTAGATTTAATTTTCATCCCACCTTTCTCCAAAATGGGACTCAAAGTGACTTAGATTCATAGAACTGTTAAGGTTTATCTGGGTTAATAAATAATGGAGTCTCAAAGTCATGGTTTTATTCAGATGGCTTTATTTGCTAGCATGGCACAGGGGATATTTCTGCCAAACTGTGTCAAAGAATCAAAAGCACACACAGCCTTTTGATTACAGAAAACGAAACCTAAGAAACTCAGGCTTTGCGCATGTCAACTACATCAGCACAATAAAGTTTTCATTTTTCAGACAACTTGTAAAAGATTCTAGCTTTGTATCATTTATTTGGAACAGAAATCATTTCTCAGTTCTGTGTGTTTCAGCTTTCTATTTTTGGTACCTAGACATAGACAGCCAAACTGGGCAGTGTGCCCAGAAAGGAGATAACTAAGACACTTGGTTAGTTAAATGAATAGACTATTGTCTACTTTGATTTTAACAAGCAAGGCAGACCATATTATTTTCTTAAGCACAGCATTTTATCTGTGCAAGCTAATTCTGGGCTTCTGACCAAGCTGGAGCAAGTCAATTACATCTCTCAGCTTTTGGCAGACTCAGTCTTTTCTTTTAGCAGGCCCAACATAACAAACTTTTGGGTGATCAATACAGACAGACCCTGTCAGAACCATAGAGTTGGAAGAGACCCCAAGGGTCATCCAGTCCAACCCCATTTTTCCATGCAGGAATACCCAATCAAAGCATTCCCAACAGACGGCCATCCAGCCTCTGTTTAAAAACCTCCAAAGAAGGAGAATCCACCACACTCCCAGGCAGTTGTATAATTCCACTGCCCAACAGCGCTTACTGTCAGATATATATATTCCAGGTTGTTCATTGTATATACAGTTGTCCCTTCATATTCACTGGGATTTGGTTCCAGGACCCGCTTTCATGGATACCCAAATCCGTGACTACTCAAGTCCCATTATATGCAATGGCATAGCAAAATGGTGTCCCTCATATAAGATGGCAAAATCAAGTCTTGTTTTCGGCAGGCCTTTCCTAATTAGATCCTGGCCTCAGGGTCTCCTGGCCTCTTTTAGTCTGCTGGGTATTTATTGTATTTAATGTTTTTAAATGTGATTTTAGATTACTTGCTTTTAATTTATATTTGTTTCATATCTTTTTATGGGGGAGGGTAGGGGTGGGTGGTGTTTAGGCATTTTTATCTGTATTGTATTTTAATTTTTGTAAGCCGCCCTGATTGTTTTAACAGAAGGGAGGTATAAATAAATATTATTATTATTATTATTATTATTAAAGAATATTTTCAAGCCGTGAATACTTAAATCCATGGATACCAAACCCGTGGATACGGAGGGACAACTCTCTCTCTCTCTCTCTCTCTCTCTCTCACACACACACACACACACATATATATATATATATATATATATTTGAGACAAGTTGTTATAGATTAGCTATTGGGCTGTTAGAAAAAAAATGTTTTAGATCTGGTGGCTTAATAATTTTTTTATTACTAGATTATTTATTACTAGATTATTACTAGATTACTAGATTATATTTTATTACTAGATTACTTTATTACTAGATTATATTTTATTATTAGCTAACACACATTGGAAACTGTTTAATGCAGTGTAGATGTGTAAATAGCTATTGCTTAAAACAATTTGTAAGCCGCTCTGATAGCCTTGTGGCTGAAGAGCGGGGTATAAATAACTAAATAAATAAAATAAATAAATATTATCTTGTAATATGATCCCATTTTTTTTTTTTTAATCATCGGCTCCCTGAAAACCAGAAAAGCCAGAAAACCAGGAGATTAATTGATTCAAAATACTGGTCAAAAGTCGGGCAACGCGAGAAAAGGCGCGACGATTCCCATTGGCGTGTGTATTTGAAACTGTAGAGCAACAGCCAATCACAAGGCTGAGAGGTGACAAGCGCGTGCGCAGTTGGGAAAGTGAGGGCAGGGAAGGGCGGGCGCTTGCGCAGTAGCTCAGCGCGCGCCAAAGGGGAAGGGCGGAAGAAGGCAGGGGAAAGGCCGACTCCTCCTTTCTTCCCCCCCCCGCATCCGAAGAAAACGCGCGGCGCGTGCGCAGAACGGCCGGCCAACCGCCTGACTGACTGATTGGCGGACCGGCCGGCGCCTTTAGCGGCTCTGTCTTCCAGCGGAACCCGGTTGGGGGCGGGAGCTGAGGGCCGGCGGCGCATGCGCGCTGGGCTAGTTTCCCCCAGAAGCCTCCCGCGCGTGCGCTGTGGGAGCGGAAGCGCCATGGGAGCGGCGGCGGCCGAGGCGGACCGGACCCTCTTCGTGGGGAACCTCGACCCCAAAGTCACCGAGGAGCTGCTCTTCGAGCTCTTCCACCAGGTACGCGACGGCGGGGGGGGGGCTGAGGGCGGCCACACGGCCCCGCGAGGCGGCGGCGGCGGCACTCTGCACATGGCCAGAGGCCTCGCCCGCTCGCCCAGGGGGCCTCGGAGGAAAAGGTTACCTGTCTTGGACTGCAGCTCCCAGAATCCCCAGGCAGCAAGGCCACGACGGAGCCCAGAATCCCCCAGCCAGGAACGCGGCTGCCGTTCCAAGAATCCCCCCTCCCAGTCAGGAAGGCCACGGCAGTGCCCATTATCCTCTGGTCTGTAAAGCCACTGCAGTTCCCATTATCCCTTGGTCAGGAAGGCCACTACAGTTCTCATTATCCCTTGGTTAGGAAGGCCACTGTAGTTCCCAGTATCCTCCAGTCAGGAAGGCCACTGCAGTTCCCATTATTCCTTGGTCAGGAAGGTCACTGCAGTTCCTATTATCCTCCAGTCAGGAATGCTACTGTCATTCCCATTATCCATGGTCAGGAAGGCCACCGTAGTATCTTCCAGTCAGGAAAGCCACTGCTGTTCCCATTATCCTCCGGTCAGGAAAGCCACTGTAGTTCCCATTATCCCTTGGTCAGGAAGGCCACTGTAGTTTCCATTATCCCTTGGTCAGGAAGGCCACTGTAGTTTCCATTATCCTCTTGTCAGGAAAGCTGCTGTGGTTCCAATTATCCCCTGGCCAGGAAGGCCATTGTAGTTCCCAGAATCCCCTTATTTTGCCCCCCTCCGTTAGCAAGGCAGTTCCTCAAATCCCAAAGGCCACTACAATTCACAGAATCCTCCCCAGCCAACCAGCAAGGTTATGGCTGGTGCATTCTTGGCGTTGTAGTCCAAAGAAGTAAAGGTTTGCCTGAGCGATAATGGGAGGGAGGGAGGGCCGTGTATGAAGGCCGTTGTTGAGTCAGCTTTGCCAAGACTAAAGTATTAACATATGTGGCTATAGAAATAAAGAGTAACTAAATCTAAAGAGTAACAATAAGGGAAACTGTGAAAAGGAACAGTGTTATATGCAGAATATTGAACAGTTGACGTTTGTAACCGTGAAGATAATTAACCACCCAGTTGGTTTTGTTTGTGGTCCGCAGACTCCTTGGCCTTGGAAAGGTAAGAGCCACGCTAACCGCAGGAAGGCCCACGAATTCCTCACCTGTCCACAGGGAGGGTCACCTGGAGACGCAGGACTTTATCAGACGTGGCAAATAGGGTCTCACCCAATGAATGCAAAAGGGCGCCCGTTTCACACGACGTCGTGCTTTCACAATTATGTCTTGAAAATAAGGCGTTCTTTTTTATTGAGGGCCACACCGTCAGTTGATTAGCCATGGCTTTTTTTTCCCCACGTAATTGCGAGTGTGTGAAACGGTGCCCTATTCTGCTGGCGCAATTCCGGTATCAATGGCCTGTCCCCACCAGAACGCTTCTGGGTAAAAACGCTAAAACTAGGTACAAGATGCTCTTTTTATGAACCTCCCCATTTTGCAGGCAAATTTTTAAGTGTGTTTCAATGCTTGTGTGTTCGTTTTGTTGTTTAATTTAGCTGTTTTTAGACTTTTAAGCACACTTGTATCTTCTCACGAGACGCACTGAGATCACACACACCTGCCAACGTGGAAGTACAGGGCTGCTTTTTCACACTATTACAGCAATGTTTGATTAAAAGGATTATTTTTCCAGCACATTTGCGGTTTAAAATATGGTGGCAAAGAAATGTTTTTGAAGTTTCGCCTGATAAAGTCCTCAGACCCCAGTCCAGTTAAGAGATTTATCTCTGTATATAACATTGTTCCTTTTCTTAGTTTCCCTTATTCTTACTCTTTAGCAATAGCTGTTTTCTAGAACCATATGTGTTAATACTTTAATTTCTCAACTAAGTTAGCCAAATTGCCTTCATACTTGGCCGTCCCATTAGACAACAGACTCATTCATACTTTTTTTTTTTTTAATTTAGTTAGTTATTTATACTCCGCTCTTCAGCCCCAAGGCTATCAGAGCGGCTTACAAATTGTTTTAAGCAATAGCTATTTACACATGTAACTACATTAAACAGTTTCCAATGTGTGTTATCTAATTTATCTCACAACTCTCAACTTCAGCTCTTAAACTTCAACTATGGGGGTGTGTGGAGTTGCCTTTTGTTCCCTTGTGTTTTCTGCTTGTTAGACTTGTGTGGATTTGTCTGTTCCTTTTCTTCAATCCGTGCCTTCCTCCTGCTGCTTTTTGTTTCGTTTCTCTTGAATTATTTTTTAAAAAAACCTGGTGGAAGACAGGTTGGCTTCTGTTTTCTTTCCTTTCAAATAAGATGAGCTGTAAATGATTAAAAAAAAGTGATTGAGAACGTAGAAGGAGAAAGCCGCAAAGAAAAAAATAAAATAAAAGCCCATATAGTTTGAAAGGAAATATCAGACTAATTCCTCCCCCCGCACACACACACACACACACACACGAAGAAATATAAGAGATCAGAGTACTAGAATAAATAAAGGTCAATACTAGGGACACACCCACTCAGAGTTTACTGGAGTATCTTGAAATAGCTGCTGTATTTCACCTTAGACTACCTCTCAGGTTTATCATAATGATAAAAAAATGTAAAAGTGCACCCCATTTTGAGCTCCTTGGAGGAAAGGCCAGGTATAAATGTAATGAGTAATGTAATCAACAGAGGGCAAATTGAGACCCTGGCAGCCAGTACTCCCCCTAAAGCTGTTTTTGCAGCCCTTGACCCCTCCCATCCTGCCCTTTTTCTGGCCAAAATTAAGTGCAAATTGCATGTCCTGAAATCTATCTTTTAAATAGCCACATCCACGCATGCAGAAGCCACTAGCAGAATTCTTCTGCCTTTCCTTCAGTTTGTGGCGATAGCTTACAGATGTTGGCTTGGTTCAAAGGTGACTTTGAAATTGAGGTTCATGGAACTACTGAACAATATTGAGGGAAACGTTGCTCCATTTTTTTTTAACTAACTCCTTTGTTGCTTTGTTTCTTGGTTTGCAGGCAGGGCCAGTCATTAAAGTAAAAATCCCGAAGGACAAGGATGGGAAAGCGAAGCAGTTTGCGTTTGTGAATTTCAAACACGAAGAATCTGTCCCCTATAGCATGAGTCTACTTAATGGGATCAAACTTTTTGGGAGGCCTCTTAAAATTCAGTTCCGATCAGGTATCAGTGAAATGCCTGGGTGATCCAGACAAAGTGGAAGGGTTTTATGATTTTTCGTTACGCTTACGTTTGGGGGGTGCAAACAAATTGTACAAAATTTTGTTGGTCATTTGTGTTGGATTCAGTCATTACCAAGCCTCTAAGTAACTCATGTAATCATGGCGTAACTGCACTTTTGTAAGTTAATTTGACTTTTAAAACTCGTGGATGAGGCTTGTCTCTATGTTGTTGTTGCAATCTTTTAAAGCATTTTAATTTTATTATAAATACTGCATGGATGTGGATACAAATGCTGAAAAGGGCTTCATAGGGCTTTCACTGTTATTTTGGGATGGGTTTTCCTTCCTGTTTATTTGGGGACAAAGCTCTTTGTATTCTGAACTCCTTAGGACTGTCAGAAGTGCCCTCTGTGCCTAGGTAGAAGCATGGTCTCCTATCACTTTCATTTGTTCCTGACTAAGCTCTAGCACTGGAGTTAAATCTGGAGCTGAGTCAGCTTGGACAGAGTCCATGCAACTCCTTTGAACCCCTGAAGCTCCTTTTCAAATCAGGGAAATGAAATTCCTCGCATTTTTGTTCCCCTTCTGCATTCTCTTCAAATGAGTGCCTGGGTTCGGTGTGTTGCATGGTGATTGCATGTTTACTACTGGGTATTTCATGTGGTTGCAACACTTGTTATGTAAAACTGTTTGTCTGCTTCAGAGATTCTCTGCTGTGATACTCTAGAGCCATTAAGTAATGTACCATAGTCTCCATCTGCCACGTGTGTCTTGTCTTCTTTCTCAGGGTTATGAGAGATTTGTTTTGCTTACGCCTCAAATAATGTCCTTTTATCCTTAACAGGAAGCAGTCATGCATCTCAGGATAGTGGTCCACTCTATCCCCCTCTAGCCCCTGCCAATGGAAGTCCCCCTGGCGTACAACAACTGCCAGCGACCACTGCCAGCAACTGGTGAGCGCCCTTTGTATACAAACTGCCTTGAAGACAGCAGCTTATTAGGGTGTGGGATGTGGTTCTGAATAGACATGTGGAGGTGGTGGTCTTAGTTTCCATCCCTGGTTTGCTGTGGGGTGTGTGTGTGTGTGAGAGAGAGAGACTTCTTGGGCTGGTTTTTTAAAACAGATTTTTAATTGAACATTTTAAAATGCATTCAGAATTACAGGGGCAGGGGAAGATATAAAAATAGAAACTAAAAGCTAAGGTAAGAAAGATCATTAGTGACATTTTTCAAAGACTGGAAACCCCTTATAGACTTTTTGTTAGGAGGAAGGAAGAATATGATTTGTTCGTTTTTGGTTTTGATGATTAGAAAGAATAGGCTATTGAAAGAAGGGCACAAGCTTTTTAAAAAGTATTTTTATTAAACATACAATTTTACAATCTAAAAACCACACACAAGGGAACATGCAGTTTTAAAGAGAAAGGCATGGATGCAAGCTCCAGGAACAGAGATTCCACCTCAACATTAGGAGGAACTTTTTGACAGTCAGAGCTGTTCAGCAGTGGATCACACTCCCTCGGAGCGTGGTGGGGTCTCCTTCCTTGGAGGTCTTTAAACAGAGGCTGGATGGCCATCTGTCGGGGATGCTTTGATCGTGATTTCCTGCATGGCAGGGGGTTGGACTGGATGGCCCTCGTGGTCTCTTCCAACTCTACAATTCTATGATTCTATGAATAGCTGTGAGTGTGTGTGTCCGTGCGTGTAACTACAGAATGGAAGTTCGGAAGTCACCCTTTTTCCTCCCTTGGGTTGCTTTCTAAGTGGGTGTAATATAAGTAGCCTATGTAGGGGGAAAGATGAAAGATGAAACGACAACGCAGAAAGAATCACAACCCAAAAACATCACCCAAGGAGACCTTCTGCTGCACTTTTTGCAACCGGACTTGTTTATCTCGGATTGGCCTTTTTAGTCATCAGCGCGCTTGCAGAAGGCGCGGGATGAGTCCTTCCTGAATCTTCGTTTGCGAAGAAAAGCCAGAGAGAGAGAGATGTAGGGGGAAAGATGAAATTAACCAAATTTTGTACTGAGAGAAGAGGAGGATGATGATGATGGATATCAAGATTTCTCTCATGCCCTGTTATCTCAAGGTGTAAGGGCAGCGTACAATAAAATTGTAGAGTACATCAATTGCAAACAGTAAAATAACTGAAACCAGTGGGCAGCATGCAGTCCATCAGTCATATGTGACTCCAAGGTTATTTTTGTGGCCCTCTGGTCTGACAATTTTTTAAAAATGTTCTTTGCCCCCTCTGGGGCTATTGGGAGCATGGTTGCTACTTTATTTTTTTGTTTCCCCCCTGGCCATTTTAAGAACACAAAAAGCCTTTTTTTAAAAAAACAAGGAGTGAGTAAGAAGTGACCTCCTTATTCTTTCTTTAAAGGCATTTTCTGGACCTGAAATTGGCCAGGGCTCCCCCAAAACATTATGAAAATGCCCTCCTACAGCTCCTAGGGGGCTTGGGTACATTTTGGGGTATTATTATTATTATTAATATTATTATTAATATTATTACTTTATTTTCCTGGCACACTACACATATTATAACACTAGTTAACACCCTAGTCTCATGAGGGCACTCTTGGCCAATTTATCACATCTCCTTTTTGGTTCCCAGCAAGCGTCACACTACATTCCAACTCCCTCCACCGTGAAGTCGAAGGCTTTCACGGCTGGCATCCATAGATGTTCCTTGGTTTTTTTCCAGGCTGTGGGGCGTGTTCTGGAACTATTCCAGAACACAGCCTCACAGCCCGGGGGGAAAAAAGTCAAGGAAAAACTCCCTCCACCATTCATATGGTCATCCACCCACCTTGGCCTTAGGCAACATCCTCCCTCCTGCCTTTGTCCCTGAAGGACCATCCCTTAATACTGAACTTGTCACCCCATCATCATACCTACAAGTTTTGCATTTCTATGGCTATTCCACAGCCTGCTTATAAGGTCTATTCCTAGGCGCTAGTTCATCCCATGCATTTGAGGAAGAAGACCAACTTATGCTACAAATTCTTTCTCTCAGTTAGGCTCAAAGTTGCCACAAGATCCGCTTGCTTAAGTATAGTGGGGAATGCAGACCTCCAAGGTCTCCTGTGGGCTAAATCTTGCCCCATAAATTCCCACTTGTCCCGATTCAAACAGGCAAAAATTTGGGAGGTTAAAACAAGAGAATTTAAAACCCGTTAAAACAGTATGACAATTTAAAACCATGCACACATACAGATCTGGTAGAAATCTAATATGCCCCAAAGACTTTAATTAAAAAAAAATTGGTGCTGGTCAGGCTGTAAGGGGAGAGTCTTCCACAGACACGGCCTCTTAGCAGAGCAGGTCTTAGTAGGGTTAGCAGTAGTAGCCATAGCGGCATCCATTTCCTCATAAATCTAGGTGTCTTAAGGGAAAGTTGGTGTGGCCCACATCTAAAGCAACATTTCTAAAGCAACCTTATGGAAAGCTGTGCATATATATTTTTCTCTAGAATTAACTAAATTGAGATGTAGAGGTTATGTTAGGAGAAACAATTAGTGGAAACCTCCCGAGGCATCTAATATGTGCCTTCTCTCTTGCTTTGACAAGCCTGTCAGTTATAAAATTGAAGAGGAAGTGAAAACAGATTGCTTGGTTGTGCTCTGCTTATAGTTATTTTAAAAGTGCATTGATTTGAACTCATTTCATTTATCAAGATGGATCTGCTGTTACTTTACCTCTTGTAGGCAGGCAGGCAGGTAGGCACACACAAAAGTAGGATCAGTTGAGAAGAACAGGTCAGCCCCTCATGTCTGAGGAGGATACATTCCAAGACCCACTGTGGATTCCTGAAACCATGGATGATAGGGAACCCTGCTATTTTCAATGAGACAAACACTGGAAGCTGACCACACAATTGCGCTAGAGGATCTAGAAATGCCTAGAGAGAACATATTTTTTTCAGATGTGGATAAGTGAAACCGTGGACTGAGAAAGCCCTGTTTTAGAAATATTGTCTGATATCTTCTGCGTGTGAACATTCTCCTGTGGAAGCAGTTGGACATTTTTGTCTGATGTGCTGCTTTCAGTTCAAGGTTATAAAAGCAGACTTGTTCCTGTGTCACCTTCTGCATGGATGTGCATTTCACAGGACATATGGGCACATTGCACATCAATCTGCAGTGTGTCAGTGTGCATTGTGCATGCATATGTGCATGCATACCAGGGCGCAAATTGGGTTGTTTCATGTCACAATTTGCTAAGGAGGCAGCATTGTGGATTGCACTCCATCTTGGTGATGTATGATCTTGGAGCAGAGGGAATAGAGAACCATGTACCAAACCCTAAATGCTGATTGCAGCTCTTCCTTCTCAGAGTCACGATGCAAAAGGATCTTTCACTATAAATTAACTTGTAATTAGTTCGTTCACATCACTTTTGCAGCAAACCTGATTTCTGTCTTTGGTTTAGCAGGCATGAGAGGAGCACAGATAATGTGCCAGCAGGTTTTTCAGCGGTGCAGCGGTCCTACTCATCTCCAGATAACCTCCAGAGACAAGCTGTGGTGAGAATTCTCTCTAACAGAGTCAAGGGGACGGGTTCCAGGGAGGAGGGCAAAGCAAGGCAGGTCCAAAGGAGTCCATGTCTCTTCTTATGGGTGTCTGATAGGAACATCTTGTCTGGGCCTAGAAATCTGAATGCTGTGAGAGAAGAGGATGGAGAAGGAGGTAGAGGGGTGGGAAAGGGAAGCGTTTTGTTCCTTGGTGTGCTGTGCCCCCAAAGTTTGCAGAAGGGCTTGGAAAGTTATGTAATGGCAAGTTACAGGATTCATTCCCACTTCCTCCTTATGCTGTTTGAAAAATAAGCCATCGTTCAATTGTTAAAACAAGTTGGAACTGTAACATAGCTTTTTGTTGTTGTTGCTTACCCTCATTGTCTTTCCATTACATTTTGGAGAGAGAGCGAGATAATAAAAAACCTTTGCTTCTCTTTCGTTTTTGGTGACTCTATTTTGAGTGCCTAAGAGCCATTCACTTTACAAAAGACCTGCTCCTGGTGAAGATAAGATTGATAGAAATGTGGTTGCTTCATAGTTCAATACAGCCTATGAATTTTTGATGTCCCACCTGGGTAACTCTGCAAGGGGGAGGCGAGATTCCTCCCTCCAACCCCTCCCTGTTGTGTCCACTCTCATCATGAAAGCCTAAATACAGTTGTCCCTCTGTATCCACGGATTTAAGTATTCATGGCTTGAAAATATTCTTTAAAAAATAATAATCCAAAAAGCAAACCTTGGTTTTGCCATCTTATATAAGGGACACCATTTTGCCATGCCATTGCATATAATGGGACTTGAGTATTCACAGATTTTGGTATCCACGGAGGGTCCTGGAACCAAACCCCAGCGAATATGAAGGGACAACTGTAGATCTTCTCTGTCAGCTGCAACCTGGCCAGAATGGTGACCCAAAGTGATGTCACATTCTTAAGGACATTAAGACAAAGGGGTTGTTGTTGTTGAAGATGTGTGTTTTAATTTGGGGTATTTTGCTGTAGTGTTTGGGAAAAATTACCCCCAAATCACAGCAATTAAAAAAAATGTGGGGGAAATCAGACAACATTGGGAGACTGGCATGGTTCTTGAGCGGGATTCTTATGACAAGGGGCACCTGAATGGAAAAAGTGTGGGAGTGGTGTAGCCAACCAGCTGGCCAGGTGTCTCCTCACAAGAAAAGTGCTTCCTCTATTTCTTTCTCTTCCCCCTCCAGATGAACAACGTCATGTGGCAACAGTCACAGTACGGCGGACGGCATGGCTCTCCGCACCCGGAACCATCTGGTTTCACGTCTCCAGGGCACCAGCCAAGTTACTCATTCACCCAGCCGGCGGTCCCGTCCATGCCGTGGCGCCCGGAGGCTGCGTCAACTCAGCGGAAGAGCCGGGTGAGCTCCCACCCATACCAGGCTGAGGGCAGGCATTACAGCCGGGAGCAGCAGCAGTCGCGGGTCGGTGACTATGGCTCAGAGTATAATTTCCGGGGAAGCCGGGATGAGTATTGCCACAACGACAGGAACTATGGAGGTTGGAGCCATGATTACGACCACCGGAGGGAGACCTATCGAGACAGCAAATGGTGGCCCTCTCGCCACTGACCGTTGGACTTTCCATCACATCCTTTGGAAAACTAGGTGGCTCTTCCCCTTTCTGAATAAATTGATTTCTTTTTTAAAAAACAGACTTTGTAGGCAGTAACTTCACAAGTTACACTTCCTCCTCTAAACAAAAGAGATCCTTTTATATATATATATATATATATATATGTATGTATGTTTTTTAAAAAATCACCAGTATGTATTTTGACAAAAGTGGCTTTGTTTCAAGTGTATTAACCTTTCCCCTTGGGCAAAGAAAAGAGTGTTGCCACACATTTTTAAACACAGGGAGAAGTGAGGGAATCATCTTAGTTTATTTTATAAGGAAAAAAAAAAGATGTGCCGTTTTGGTTGTATTTTAAAACGAATGTGAGTATTTTTGTAGGGTGTTAGCAAGGGCGCTTTCCTAGGCAGTTTGGCACAAAATCCAGTGTGGAAGAGCACCACAGCTGGAAAACTTGGCCAACGGTGTGTTAAAATATCAGTTACAGTGTTTTGCTACTGGGATAAACGTTGCTTTTGAATATTTGTATTAATGAAACATTCAGCCTGTTTAGATGGAAGGATGGAAACAGATTTGCTGAATAACTTGATAATTTATACTGAATGGTGTGCTAATTTTTTTCCTCAACTGCTTTCATGGAGTCCTTTGATTTTTATATAAAGAGAACCAGCAGTATCATAAGGACTTTTTTCCCCAGCCGCTGAAGTGATTAAAACCTCTCAGGAAATCATTGCATGCCCATATATATGTGTTATACACACACATACACCCTTTTTCTAGCTTTAAAAGGAATAGACCCCCCCCCCACACACACACAAAACAACCCTGTTCTGATGACAAACTTTAGAAATACAATTGTTTAATGCACAGGAGAAACAAAAATGAGTATATGATACTGTTTAATTTCTGGAATATTACCAGAATCCATAACCATATAATTACAAAATAACCATTGGATTTCAGAATAAATCTGAAGAAATTGGAAGGCTTGGGGGTGGGTTGGTTTTTCCACCATCCCTTCTGCACCTGGAGTTGTGCATTTAAAATACCATCTATGTATGTAAATGCTGCTCTGTAGCTATCATCTGAAATATCTGGATGTAGGATTTTTTTTTAAGTTGCTTAGAATATGAGGATAAGGTTCTGGTTTGTTTTTTTGTTTAAAAAAAAAAAAAAGAAATGTCCTGAAGAAACTAAAACTCTTTCAGAAGGGCTCAGTGTGTATCCTCAATGTTGGTAGCAGTTATAGAATCTTTACTGGTATAACTCAAATTGATGCTTGTAAAGAAAAGAAATGAATAAATTGTCTCATCTGCATTTCTAGCTGTATGCTGGAATAACTGTTCCACTTTTCACTATGCAAAAGTGGTCTTTTTCATCCAGCTGAAAGCTTTCAGACATGTAAAAAATCTGATCATGTCTGTGGCGAGATGATCGACTCGATACTTTCATTCCATCCCAAATCCACCACAGTCTCTTGAGACTCAGTCGTGCTTTTGCGCTCTCTCTCTTCCATTTCTGGTCAGCGGAGGGAGAATGCATGTCACCCCCCCCCCCAAAGGCTTCACGTTTAAAGGGGTTGTGGGTTCCCTCCCCTCTCGAGTTATTTATAGTATTTTGGTCAAAATTGTACCACCATAACATCTGTCCACCGATTTCATAGATTTAATGTTTAATGTTTCTGGCATTGTTGCCAGAAACAAACATAATTATAAAGATGTGTACATAATTCCAAAACTATCCCAAGCAATATTGATAAAGAGTATTTTAAGGGGAAAAACTGCATTTCCATAGGCTGTGTACATATATATATATTTTCACAGAAATAAAGTTGTTGTTTTAAATTATTATTGTGTGCTAGCAAACTTTTCTGAGGCATGCCTGTAAGAGTTGATGACTTCTTTCCAAACAGCCATGGGTGTTTGCATCCAAATTTATTTGGATTTTAACTCCTCAGAGGTATACACAGAGAATGCTCTTTGATGCTTTCCCTAACCCAATGTGGAAACTATGCTGTGGATATTTGCATTGTTTTCTTAAGGTTGACTTCCAGCCCAAACAGCTCTGCAGCTGTTGCGAAGCAGGATGTTAGGTGCTGTAGAGCTGCTTCTGTGTGGGCAACAAGGGCAGCATCATCGGCAAAGAGCAGCTCACGGACTAGATAGTTTAGAGTCTTAGTGTGAGCCCTCAGACGGCTTAAGTTAAACAAGCTGCCATCAGTACGGTAGCGTATATAGATGCCGTCGTCTTCTTTGAGCTCTGCTGTAGCCCTTTGGAGCATCATGCTGAAGAAGATTGTAAATAAAGTTGGAGCAAGAACACAACCTTCACTCCATTAGTTATTAGAAGAGCTCTAAGAAAATGGAAGTTCTTTACCAGCCTGCACCACAGGATGAACACCATCATCCCCACATTGCCATCGGCAATTCTGTGCTCAAGTCCGTTCAGCAGTTCACCTACCTGGGAAGCATCATCTCTTCAGATGCCAAGATTGACAAAGAGATCGATCACAGATTAGCAAAGGCATATAGTGCATTTGGAAGACTTCACAAAAGAGTCTGGAGCAATAAACACCTGAGGCGAAGCACAAAAATCAGTGTGTATAGAGCCATCGTACTGTCTATCCTCTATGGATCTGAAACATGGGTCACCTATTGCCACCACTTATGACTCCTCGAACACTTTCATCAGCGCTGTTTACGCACAATCCTAAATATACACTGGACTGACTATGTGATGAATGTTGCTGTCCTTGAGCAAGCAGGGATCACCAGCATTGAGGCCATGATATTGAGAACACAGCTGCGCTGGGCAGGGCACGTTTCTAGGATGGAGGACCATCGCCTCCCAAAAATACTACTCTATGGTGAACTCGCCACGGGTCAGCGTAAGAGGGGCGCTCCAAAAAAGCGATACAAGGACTCCCTGAAACAACATCTCAGCCAAACTGATCACCAACCATGGTCCACCCTGGCCTCACATTGGGAGACATGGAGACGCACTATCCACAATGCTGCAGCCTTATTTGAGAACTCACGACGAACAAGGCTTGAAGAGAAACGACAACGCAGAAAGAATCACAACCCAGAAACATCACCCAACGAGACCTTCTGCTGTGCTTTTTGCAACCGGACTTGTTTATCTCAGATTGGCCTTTTTAGTCATCAGCGCGCTTGCAGAAAGTGTGGGATGAGCCCTTCCTGAATCTTCATTTGCGAAGAAAAGCCAGAGAGAGTGTGCATTGTCTCGCATGGCCTGCATGGTAAAATAGGGGCAAATTCCATCAGCTATGAAAACGTGACATTTCTGACAGCGGCTATCCCTGCTAGCTGTTATCAGCTACCACACTTGCTCATAAACTTTAACTGCAGGACTCTCCAGCCTGCTTCACATTCACAGAAGTAGTTAATAGTTGCCACGATTTCTTCCAGCCAAGGAACTATGATCTCAGGATCCAAAGTGGGTCTCTTGGAGTTAAAGACAGGGCCAGGAATTCAAGTGTTTTTGCAGGGACAGGCAGGATGTCTCATCTAGTAAAATCCTTTATTTCCTGCTTTGCTTTGCAGTGTTTGCTGCAAGTGTTCAGCATGTGGGGAGTGGGACTTGGACTGGCTTTGCAGAGTCGCGCATGCGCGCACGTGGCGCCGGGGTAGGCGCTTCCCTCTCCGCGGGAGACTCCATCCCCCAGCATGCCACGCGCAGCGGCTTAGCAGGCGAAAGCCTCTCCCTGGGCGCCATCTTTAGAACTACCTCTCCCGGCGTGCCTCGGGGCCGTCCCGGCATGGTCTCCGAATGGGCGCGGGCGGCGCGGGGCTTGCCGGGAGATGTAGTCCTAGCGGCTTTGAAGGCTGGCGGAGGATGCGCTGGGCGGCGGCGGCGGCGGCAACGGGCGGAAGGCTGTGGAGGGAGCTGCGGAGGGCGGCGGAAGGGAGGCCGGGGCGGTGGGGCGGCAGCCTGAGGGACGGGCTCGCCAGAACCATGGCGGCGGGCGGCGGCGGCGGCGAGATGGGGCAGAGGATGGTCTGGGTGGACCTGGAGGTGAGGAGGAGGAGGAGGGGGCATCCCATAATATTATAGACCAGCCCCCCCCATCCCATAATGTTCCCCCATCCCAGAGTATGTATATGTGTGTGTTCTGTATCCCATAATATGTATGCTGTGTGGCGGGGGTATGTGTATATATATATATATATATATGTGTGTGTGTGTGTGTGTGTATATATATATATATATATATACACACACACACATATATACACACATATGTATACATACACACATATATACACACACACACGCACACACACACACACACATATATATATATACACGCACACACACATACATATACATATGTATATACGTATACATATAATATTATATTATACATGTATATTATATATGTCTTTAATATTAATGTGTTTGGTGTTTTTTCCTCTTTCTCTTTCATTCTTCCTTTCCCATTTTTTTTTTGTTTTTTTGAATATTTAGCATGTTTGTATTCTACAAAAGGGGGACATCCCATAATATATACCAGTCCCCCCTCCCAGGAGAGAGCTGACGTCGGGTGGGAAGGGGCGCCATCCATCCCATAATATTCCCCCTTCCCAGAGAGAGAGTGTATATATCTATATCCCATAATATATAAACCTATATTATTCACATATATATATATATATATATACACACACCAACGCACATACACGTACATATTCTTGAGTTTTCTCATCTTTTTCTCTCTTCCATTCTTCCTTTCCCCATTTCTCTCTCTTTTTTTTTTTATATTTAGTATGTTTTGTATTCTTGTACAAAAGGGGGACATCCCATAATATATACCCCCCCAGGAGAGAGCTGGACCTCAGTGGGAAGAGGCACCATCCATCCCATAATATTCCCCTCTTCCGAAAGAGAGAGTGAGAGTGTATATATCTATATCCCATAATATATAATCCTATATTATTCATATATGTATATATATACACACATATACATATTCTTGAGTTTTCTCTTTTTTTTCTTTTTCTATTCCATTCTTCCTTTCTGCATTTTTTCTCTTATTTGAATATTTAGTGTGTTTTGTATTCTTCTACAAAAGGGGGACATCCCATATAATATATATCCCCCCCCCCCCGGAGAGAGCTGGATCTCAGTGGGAAAGAGGCACCAGCCATCCCATAATATGTCAAGGACGCACACTGGTTCCTCTGAGCATGTGAAGAGGCCCAGGTGGCAAATAAATCCTTCAGCAGATGCAGCAGACACGAGGCTGGCGAAACAAGCGCATGGACACAGAGATTGTGTCTAAACTACTGTGGTTTACTTAAGCATATTAAAGAAATACAGTACAGTTGTCCCTCCACATTCACGGATTTGGCATTCACGGATTTAAGTATTCACGGCTTGAAAATATTCTTAAAAAAATAATAATCCAAAAAGCAGACCTGGATTTTGCCATCTTATATAAGGGGCACCATTTTGCTATGCCATTGCATATAATGGGACTTGAGTATTCATGGATTTGGGTATTCACGGGGGGTCCTGGAACCAAACCCCAGCGAATGTGAAGGGACAACTGTACTTACGACGAGTCTGAGGCTCCAAGTAAATAAGACTACATAGCACAGCAGCCACTGCAGTGCTGTCCAGCGCAACTAGGATGGAGGACTGAAAGAGACAAGAGTGCAGTGAGGTCAGGACAAAGGATTATACAGTATGTGTTTACATCACATTCATGGGCTGTGTAGTTGCCCATTCCCAGACACGTGGTTTATCCAGTCTTTCCCAGGTGATCATGGCTGTATCTCTCTCACATAAGATATCATCAGACAATATTTCCAAAACAAGGCCTTCTCAGTCCATGGTTTCACTTATCTGCATCTGAAAAAATATGTTCACTCTAGGCATTTCTAGGTCCTCTGATGCGATTCTATGGTCAACTTCTGGCATTCATCTCATTGAAAAAAAATAGGGTTCTCTGTTATCCATGGTTTCAGGTATCCATGGGGTGTGTGTCTTGGAATGTATCCCCTGTGGATACAGGGGTCGACCTGTAATAAAAAATAGGTTGGGGTGGGTTTCTGCAGGACAAGAGACATCATTTTGATGCATTTTTGGCAGTCTTCAGGTGAAAAACTGCCCCCAAATCCAAATAAGTTTTTTGGGGGGAGCACTGGATGGCTTTGGGCCCTGCAAATGTGGGACTCAGGGGCCACGCTTCATCTTGTTGTAAAACTGAGAGTTGTGCAAATGGTTGGGTGGCTGCGTCGGTAGAAAGTTGCCTCCTGGTCTTTCTCTCTTTAATTGAGGTTCAGTGCAATTCCGCCTCACTGGCCTCCCAGCCCTTTGGAGAACTGACCCTTGTCCCTGTGCATTTTGGCTAGCGTGCAAAGGGAGCAGAAAAAGATTTTTGTGACATCTCAACGCTTATTAACTTTAACCTTTGTTACAGATGACGGGGCTGGACATCGAGAAAGATCAGATCATTGAGATGGCTTGTCTCATAACAGATTCGGACTTGAACATCTTGGCAGAAGTAGGTTGCCACTTCTGTATGTTTCCAGTGCCAATTAAATGTCAGCCAACTAACCGCTCCATGGCTCCCTTGACTTTTCTCTGTGAGTGGCCGGCTTGCCGGGAATGACATTATGCTGAATTCTTTGTAGGCAGCTGGCTTATTAAAAGACCCCTTTTAGGCATGTAATTTCCAGATGTTTTCAGTCTGGAAATGAAAGCCAGCTGGTTTCCGAGAACTTGGAAGATGGCTCCATCTGTTTCCTGTTGTCATTTGGTCTAAAAGTTCAGTTGTGTTCCCACCCACCCACAGGCCTTCCTGCACAGAATAACTTGTAGCTAACTTAGCCTGGAATTCTTTACGTTCAGTACTATACCAATGAGATGCACTTTTTCCATGATTGCATCATTGTGGCTCGAGGGAAAGCAGACAAAATCTACCTGCTCTGAACGATGTACCTTCCTTCACTCCTGGCTGGTGCATCTATGGCTTTATGCCACTGCAAAACCTCAATGACTTCATGGGGCCTTGATCCTGAGTAAACTCCTATCTGTCTGCACTATACATGTACAGTTGTCCCTTCATATTCGCTGGGGTTTGGTTCCAGGACTCCCCCGTGGATACCAAAATCTGTGAATACTCAATTCCCATTATATGCAGTGGCATAGCAAAATGGTGTCCCTTCTATAAGATGGCAAAATCAAGGTTTGCTTATTGGATTATTATTTTTTAAAAGAATATTTTCAAGCTGTGAATACTTAAATCTGTGGATACCAAATCTGTGGATATGGAGGGACAACTGTACTTACATTTACACATAAGGGATGATGACCACACTTTGATTTTCAGCTCTTGAAAGGCCACAGGTCTTTTAGTGTTGTTTTTGGTGCTATCATTTGACATCAGGTCGACTTTGAGTTACAGCAACCCTCTTAATAAGAGACCTCCAAAGGCCCTGGTCATCCACACCCATTCCTCAGGTCTTGAAAGGCAGGACAGCTCTGGCTTTCTTTATAGAGACAATCTGCTTGTAAGGCAATCTTTGGCTGCATCTGCACTGCAGAAATAATCCATTTGGAGCTCTCGGGGTCTTGTTTCCACCTGCTCTCTGCATAGGAGGGATTTGAATTCAGTGGGAAAGGAAAGACATCCAGTGTAAATTCAGAATAACTATGTAGTATTTGTTGTTCCCTGAGAGATAGCGGTGATGTGTAGATGTAGTTAAAGGAATGATATAACTACAGGAACAAGGTCTGTGGTCATTGCAGGACGGATTTTGTTCTCTGCTTGTACCACTCCATCACAGGTGCGCAGAATTTAAAATGTCTCTTCCTCCTCCTCTTGCTTTTTGGCAGGGTCCCAACCTGATCATCAACCAGCCAGATGAGCTGCTAGATGGAATGTCTGAATGGTGCAAAGAGCATCATGGGAAGGTAAACATTTCCCCGCCTTCTTCATAGCTCGCACACCCCAAGAAAAAAAAAACTCCATCTTTTTTGCAACTCCACCTCCACCCAATCTTACCCTGACCCTCCCATTTGCCTGTTCTCATGTAACTTTCTTTTTGCCCCTCTTCCCCAAATTCTGTGTTGGTTTTGAACGTCAGCCTCCACAGTCAGAAGAAAATACATCAGCTTTTGCCTAATTGACTCAGCAGCATAACGTGTTATTTAGCATAAAGTCTGGACTTTCCAGGCCCATAATTAAGAAACTTTAACCTGCCAGAATCTTAATTGTTTTTTTTTTCCCTCGTAGAAAATTGCTGCATTAATTGATTGGGGTTCTGGAGGTGGGGATGCTTTTACCTCTGTACTGAGCCTATTCCAGCAGAGTTGGTAGATATTTTACATTCTAAAAGTCCTGGAGCATTTTAGAGATTTCAGGAGGGTTAGGTGCACTTGTGCACAGGAAGTCCCAGCTTATCCAACACGTTAGGGACTGCAGCAGCATCAGAAACCAGAATTGGTCAAAAAGCAGAACCCATGTAGGGAACATGAGGGAATTATGGTGGCTCACTTGGGACTATCATAGCATGTCCACTCTGCTTGCAAAGTCTCGCAGTTGCCTTGGTGACTTCCCCGTCCCCAGCTCACTTTGCAAGCAGCACACACATGCACGGTCAGTCCCAAGCAAGCTTCTGCAGGCAAGAACTGTCAAAAGATTGGGTTCCTTGTTGAGTGAATGGAACTTGTCCTTAATTTGCAAGTGTCAAAAGAGCACGTCATCAGATAACGAGCTGTCAAAAGTCTTCCTGTACTTCTGTCCGTGATTACAAGCCACGTTGTCTGCATCAGTTCAACTGGTGGGCCACAAACTGGTGCCACTCCCAGATACAATTCGGGGAAAATTGCTGGTCCATCAAGTTAGTTTTAGAAGTGCTTGGAAGGAGCAGTTGCTCTCCTCTTCTGCTCATGGGCTTCTTGTAGATGTCTAGATGGACATTTTGGGGCGGGACATAATGCTAGGCTAGAGAAGGCTTTGACCTTTTGTGCCTCTGCCCCTCCTATGATCTTACATCTTCAGAGTTTTCCCAATATGGCACTTCCACTATCAGCAGGAGACTGGGGAGTTCTCTCCTTGCTGCTCTAATCTCTCCTTTCCTTTCACCTCATCTCCTGCAATTGGTTCGTTGGCTCAGTTTATCTCTCCCCTACCAGGTCATCTTGTATGTCCTTAAATCAGGGCAAGATGGCCACCTGTTTTGTGCCTCTTTCTGGTCAAATGACTTGCTGATGCAGCTAACTTGGAAGGGCTAGGAGGCTGCCGGTCACCTTAGCCTTTCCCAGAACGTGGATCGATCCTTATCTATATTCCACCCGGTTGGATTGCATCCCTTGATCATCTGTTCCTTAGGTCATTGTCTCTTAACCTTTGACCCACCATGTTTGATACTCAGGGATTCTGGGAACTGAACTGCGCTGCCTTGGTGATTTGTGGAACATTGACTTCCACTCCACATCATAAGAACTTCAGAAGAGGAGCCAACTAAAGTCTTGTTTAGCTCAATATTCTGTTTGCATGGGGGCCTGCCAGACCACAGCGGCAAGGCCATGAGGGTGCATTGATGGTCTCTTCGATGCAAGCACTACATAAATCTGAATTTCTTTTGTTCTTTCTGCAGTCTGGCCTAACCAAGGCAGTGCGAGAAAGCACGATCTCACTGCGCCAAGCGGAGTATGAATTTCTGTCTTTCATCCGGCAGCAGACCCCACCAGGAGTCTGCCCCCTTGCAGGTTAGAGGCACCCCCTGCTAAGAACAGCATCTGTTCACTTTGAGATAAAGCGTTCATCTTATCCACCCTGATCTTTCCACCAGGTGTGCCTACGGAAGTGAATGGATCGAGATAATGAGAGGGCAAACAGCGGCCCAAAACAATTAGATGCATCAAGAATTAATCTAAAGTTGTGTTGCACTTGATTGAAATTTATATGAAAAGATGCATCGAGCCGCACACTGTGTCAGCCTTCCCTAATAAGGGACTTTCCAGAGATTTTGGACTACAACTCCCATCATTCCCAGTTTGCACACACAGTTTTTCAGGAAGGCTGCCACAAATGGTTGTCTCTTTCCTCCTCCGTAACCTTAATCAGTTATGATAAATTTCTCTTTATTGAAAGCATGGAAGGATGGAAAACCTTTCTGGGAAGAGAGGCCTAGTGCATAGGGGCTACCACTCAGGAGGCTTTGTTAATTAGTTGGGAGCGAGGTTGGGGCTAGGCTGAGTTTTGGGAAAAGATCAAGACAGTGGAGGAAGGTGACTGAGTCTAACCTGGACCTAAGGTTAGCTATTACTTTAAAAGCTATTTTAAAATAGCCGTTTTAAGCTATTGCTTAAAACAATTGGTAAGCCGCTCTGATAGCTTTGTGGCTGAAAAGCGGGGTATAACTAACTAACTAACTAAATAAATAAAAGGTTACAGTGGGTGAGTTTAAAAAGTTGAAAAAGGTGGATAGCACAAGACAGGCCCAAATCTTTGGTGTCTCTTCTGCCATAACACAGAACGGTCTGGTGGTTTTTACTCCCCTTCTTCTCTGCCCCTACATCTGATTGTAAAACAGGAACTCTAATGATAGCTGCACCGTACTGTAAGATTCATACGAGAGGACACTTTCCTTCAGACTTGCTGCAGCTAGGGCAGGTGGAGTCCTGCTTTGTTTACATGAGCAATACTTGGTGCTTCTGCATTTTTTTTATAGGAAACTCAGTTCATGCAGACAAGAAGTTTCTCGACAAACACATGCCACAATTCATGAAGCATCTTCACTACCGGATCATTGACGTGAGCACCGTCAAAGAACTGTGCAGGTGAATAATGACACAGCATTGGAGAGGCGGGGGAAGAGAGCGTCAAATTTTGCATTTGTAAACAATGTTTATGTATGTTTTTATTTGTTTGATCATAACTTTTTAAGCTTCTCGCATAAATCTTTTTTCCTTCTTTTTATTGAAGTAGGAGATACAGTCAGAGCCCTGGACCCTCAGAACCAATATCTACAGTTTCAGTTCTCTGTGGCTGAAAAAATAGGGACACATACCATAGAGTCATGCTGGAAAAGCCAAGAGAGAGATCCTCTCTAGGCATCTTCTAGGTCCTCCAGCGTAACTCTATAGTATGGTTGTACAGGAAGTCAATTATTTTAATAGGGTTCACTGTTGTCTGTGGTTTCTGGTATCTGTGCAAATTGGGAACCAAATCCACATGGACATGGAGGTCCAAATGTATTTTGCTATGTCAGTGACTACAATCTGTGGGTTTTCTTTAAAAAAAACTGTTACATTTATGTGTAAGGGTTGATTTTTGCAGCAAGTAACAGTTTTGCTGTTTCCTCTTCTATATTGGTGACTTCTCCAGATTCCAGTATATTTGGTGCTTTTTCCCTCTCCATTGTATCCTCTGGGGATTTGGATTTTTGGTCATTGGGATTAAAACTCTCATTTTGCATGTATAGGCGCTGGTACCCAGAAGATTATGAGTTTGCACCTAAGAAAGCGGCTTCTCATAGGTAGGTTTTGCCTTCTCTTTTCAAAAATGGTAATTTTAAGCATTAAAACAGATACAGATAAACATTCAGAGCAATAAAAACATGCAAAAGTTACAATAGAGTTAAACTATCAATAGTATTAAGAACAATTTAAAAGTGCACCCATTAAAAAATATTAAAACACAAAAAGTTAAAATACAGGTGCCCCCCCCCCCAATTTCCAAGGGGATACATTCCTCGACTTACAGTGAAACTGTGAATATCAGCGAGCTATTAAAATAAAGGACTTCTGGTACAAACATATCATAGAATTCCATTGGAGGACCTAGCGAGGGACACATACCATAGAGTCATCCTGGAACATGCCTAGAGAGGCGTCCTCTCTAGGCATCTTCTAAGTCCTCCAATGCAACTCTGGTATGTTTGTACCGGAAGTCCTTTATTTTAATAGGATTTGCTGTTATCTGCAGTTTCACTTACAAACGGTAAATGCAAGAATGTCCTATCCTCTGCAGATACAGGGGGTGACCTGTAATGCAGAAATGGGATGGAATAGACAGAAGTCTAGAAATGGACTGAATCACCCATCTCTAAGTGATTCATGTCTCTCTCTTCGGAGGACAGTTTGCCTTTACAAATGTGCTCCTCTTTAGTGAAACAGATGTCCAGCTCATAAAAAATCATGCTTCTGCTCTTAATTATCTGATTCAGGAAGCAGGGGTTAGTGTTTAGATGACCTTTCTGGTGGATAGACATGAATCAGTGCTAATGGAAGTGCTCATTTTAACTCCCTTCCCTTAGAGGCTAGACTGGTACCTTCTTTCCACAAAGGCATGTAAAAAATCTTTTTATCCTGGCAGGCCTTGGAGTTTATTGGTTCGTATGAGTGATTTCTTAGTAAGTTATAGTTCGGTTTATTATTCTTAGTGTACTCTTAGTATGAATTTCTTAGTATCAATGAATTATTTCTTAGTAAGTTATAAACCAAACTATAACTTACTAAGAAATAATTCATTGATACTAAGAAATTCATACTAAGAGTACACTAAGAATAATAAACCGAACTATAACTTACTAAGAAATCATTCATTCACTCATACGAACCAATAAAAGATATAGGAGCGAATATTGTTCTGAAGGCCTTTGCTCCATAATAATGGGAAAATGTCATCTTCTCCAATACATTATGTGAAGCATTTTTGTAAAGACACTAATTTGGACGTTTTGGTTTGCCTGGTTCAGCCCCGGGCAACTGGGCTGGCAGAAGCAAGCTTTCCTTCCCTCTCGCCGCCCTCCCCAGCCCCGGGCATGTTGCTTGGAAGGTCTGGGAACCCTGTTGGATGGGGTGACTTGTGGTGCCGGGAAGAGAAGGACAGGAGCATCCTTCAGAATCAGGTGGGAGCTCCTTCCGTGTGTGGAGCACTTCCCCCAGGGAATGCCAGTTCATGGATCCAGCCTTACCGCTGTAATTCTGTACCCAACTTATTAAGGCAAAGGCCAGATGTTTCCCCCTGCTCCCAGCTGTTTTTGCATCCTTCACTTCCTCCAGACCTCCCTCTTCTGGCCAGATAAGAACCCTTAGGCTACAGGTGAGCATTTAAGCCAGCTGCAGGAATTATGTGACCCTTCAGATGTTGCTAGACTATAGCACCCATCATACCTCACCATTGGCTGTGCTGGCAAAGCAGCTCAAGACAGTTGAAATCTTCAGAGGGTCGCATGATTCCCACCCTTGACAAAAGCCATCATAGTGAGCTGAGTCCCCACCACCACCACTGCCACCAGCGTAGGAATTGCACAAGCCCTCTGCAGTATTTCTGTGTGTGCAAATCTGCCCCCCTCACCTTTCTGGGTTCTTTCAGGTTCACTTATACCTGCATTGAGAGGATGTGTGCATACGATGGAGTTTTCTTTCTTTAATATTTATTTATTTATTTATTCACCTGTTCCACATTCCCTTTAGGGCCCTTGATGACATCAGGGAGAGTATCAAAGAACTCCAATTCTACAGAAACAGCATCTTCAAGCGGAAAACGGATGAAAAAAAGAGAAAACTAGTGGAAAATGGTGAAAGTGAAAAGTCCGCCAGTTGATCTTGTGACCCAGTTTGGGAGCACAGGCACAAACCCCCAGGAACGCCTCCTGGTTCTTCTTTTGTAAACGTTTTCCTGTTCGCTCTCAGTTGAAGAAGTGACTCCTTTCTGATACTTTGCTCCCTCAAGATGCTTAGCAAAGACTGAGTGCTGGATATGGCGGGTTTTCTGGATTTGAGGCATGAGCCTTTAACCATTAGCGGCTGCTTATTTCACGATTCAAAAGTATCTTTTTTTATAATTAGAGAATATCTTGTTTGGTTTTAGGGGGCCTTCTTTTGTTCAATAATAATAATAATAATAATAATAATAATAATAGAACCCCTAAGCTCACTAAAAGATGTTCCATGCTTGCTGTCATATTTCCTTTTCACTTTTCTTGTGCCTTTTTCCTACAACAGAGAGGGAAGGGGTGTGTGTGTGAAGGCATGAAAAGATTGTATTTGCATGGTCCTCGACTGCCTTTATTAACTATAGAGTTGCACCAGATGCCTAGAGAGGCGTCGTCTCCAGGTATTTTCTAGATCCCCTGGCACGATTCTATGGTATTCTATGGCTGTTTACTATTATATGCGGTTTCATGTATCTGTGGTAAGTCCAGAAATGAACCCCCCATGGATACAGGGATACATGTATCTGGTACAAACACACACATACACTCACACATATATGTATGTGGCTGGTATAGTATGCCTGGAACCAAAAGAAATGAAATGCCATCAACAGAACCTTTGTGTTCTGAACACATCACCTCAAACTCAATAATCTTCAGTGGAGGCAACTCACACATTTAGTTTTGAGCGACTGTGGAAGAGGCTAGCATATTTACAATCACACAGAATTTGCCTTTTTTATTATGTTTTGTGCTTTTTAAAATTATTTGTTTACTATAATACATAAACAGATATCTGAGATTTGATACAGATCAACAATCTCTGCAGTACAAGCAGTGATATAATATGTTTTACGTAGCATTCGATACACTAGGTTGTGTGTGTGTTCATTCTGTCTCCCTTTGTATTTTAAATAGGTATTCCAAAGTCAATTTGGGATTGACAAC
Source organism: Gambelia wislizenii (assembly GCA_030847615.1). Lineage (NCBI taxonomy): Eukaryota > Metazoa > Chordata > Lepidosauria > Squamata > Crotaphytidae > Gambelia > Gambelia wislizenii. The sequence goes on from JAUMIR010000007.1 coordinate 42,893,302, forward strand.
TTTGAGAAAGGCAAGATATGTCCAGTAGATCTCTCTAAAACCTACACAGCCAAAGATTCCCGTCTGATTGTTTATCCTATAAAGGGCATCTACATGTCTAAGTGTTGTGTTAATACACTGTCATTGCTCTCATGGATCACTTTTTATTGGCATGCCACTCTCACATAGGAAACAATTGTCTCCATAACCTTTCCATAACCAGTTGGAGGGCTGAGCATAGGAGACATCCAACTGCTCCACAGACTAGGACACAGAGCAGTGAACTCAAGCTACAGGAAAAGAGAGTCCACCTAAACATTAGGAAGAATTTCCTAACAGTAAGGGCTGTTTGATAGTGGAATACACTGTTGCTTGGGAGTGTGGTGGAGTCTCCTTTGGAGGCTTTTAAATAGGCTGGATGGCCAAATGTCGGGAATGCTTTGATTGTGTATTCCTGTATGGCAGAAGGGGGTTGGACTGGATGGCCCTTGTGGTCTTATCCAACTCTGATTCTATGATTGTAATTGGAGATTAGGCATAGTAACTTCTGAAATGCAGAAAGCATTCTGAGGACACCCCCTCCCCGAATTATGACAGAGGGGAATCACTTTTCTTTGCACATGTTTATAAGAGAACTGAGCAGACCAAAGAAATATAAATGTTGGCCTGTCCAGTACCCCAATGGGAAGACCACAAGCAGGACAGACATGCAATAGTACGACGTCTGGCATCAGGAGGCATGAATGTTTGAGCATTGTTGGGTGTCTTCAAGTCAGCTCCAGCTTATGGCAACCCCATCCTATGTTTTCCTTAGCCAGATGTATTCAGAGAGGGTTCACCACCATTGCCTTCCTCTGAGGCTGAGAGAGCGAGACTTGACCAAGGTCATCTGGTGGGTTTCCACAGCTAAGTGGGGATTTGAAGCCTCCTCTCCAGGAGTCCATCACTCAATCCACCGCACCAGACTGGCTCACATGCAAGTATATACCATAATAAACTGAATATTTACATTTGTAAGTGGATTTTTGTTTAATTTGGGCCAAGATCCTACATCAGGGTTGTATCACGCAGATCTCTGCATTAATAATAATAATAATACTGAGCTATTTATTACCCGCCTCTCCCCTCAGGATCGGGGCGGGGTACATACATTGCAATACATACAGTAATGCAGTACAGTTCATCACATACAATTTTTAATACAGTTCAGCAAGTTATACAATGTTACACAGATCAGAAATCAGTACAAACATAGTACAGCAGTTATACATTACAGACAGTTATAGACAGTTACACAACACAGATAATGTAAGTGCCAGTAGATGCTGCTGCTGGCATGCAGAAGTGACCCTTTTTTTCCCAGAATGCATTGTACATTAAATAAGCGACTGGGGCTGTTGTTTTTCTTATTGGAAACCATATTAGTAGTTTCACAGCATGTCGCCCCGGCTCTCAGTGGGCCGGTACTCATTTTACCAATTTTTTTATGGAAGGCTGAGTCAACCTGGGGGGCCCTGGAATCAGCTCTAAGGTTGACTCAGCCTTCCATCTTTTTGTAGGTTGGTAAAATGAGCGCCCAGCTTGTGGGGGGCAATTAGCGAACACGCATTGTAAAACGCTTAGGAAGTGCTTTGCACTGACAAGTGGTATAGAAACGTGAACAAAGACATCCAGCACTCAATCCGCTGCGCCATGCTGGTTCTCCGTGGCCAGATGTATTGAGAGGAGGATTGGCACCACGGCCTCTTAAAGCTGAGAGATAGTGACTTGGCCAAAGATCCCCAGTGGGTTTCCATGGCTTTGTGGGGATTTGAATCCTGGTCTCCCAGAGTCCAATATTCAAACCATGCTGGTTCTTAGCATTTATTCAGAGGAGGTTTGCCACCACTTCCTTCCTCGGAGGGTGGCTTGCACAAGATCACCCAGTGGGTTTCCATGGCCGAAAAGGAATTTGAATCCGGGTGTACAAGCATCAGTAGTCTAACAATCAAACCACTTCACCATACTGGCTCTCATCTATTATGTATGTATATTATGTATTTATCATGTAATGTGTCACTATTGCATTTAATAATATATGAATTACATTAATTCTTAATTACAAGTCAATATTAGTCAATATACTGCCTTTCCTGCTGGAATTTGGATTCAGGGAGACTTGCAAATTAAGCATGTTTGCACGTGTTAGAACGTTTATATGTGACTAAGTGTTCTATGCGCAGATTACAAATTTTTAACGTGCGAAGAAGCTTTAAGAAACATAGGTTGCCAGGTTGGTTTCGACTTAACAGCAGCTCTGAATGAGAAACCTTCAAAGGAATTCACTCTGGTTTCCTGGATTCCTAGTCGAGCGCTCAAACCACTACTCCACACTACTTCTCATTGGCAAGGTATATTCGGAGGAGGTTTGCCTTTGTGTTCCCCTGAGGCTGAGAGAGTGTGACTTCCCAAGGTCACCCAGGGGTTTTCCATAGCTAAACAGGAATTTGAACCCTGCACTTCTGGAGACCTCGTCTGACACTCAAACCACTGCACCATGCGGGTTCTCCTTTATGCCTCTGATACTAGAAATCATAGGTAGCCAAAAGCAGAAGAAACTGGGAACATCCAATAAAACCTGATGTAAATAAACAAGAAGCGGACAGGAGGATGGTTAGCTAACACATTGTAAACTGCATAGGGAGTGTTTTGCGCCGATAAACTATAGAAATATAAATGCTATTGCTATTATGGACAATATCAGTAGTCCAAGAGACCCACCCAAAGCATTTGGGAAATATTTATGTGGCCACCTTTAAGGAAAAACAATTTGAAAATCAAGCATCAGGGATATCAGAAAAGTGTGTTTTCAGTATTGTAACTGACAGTTTGCTATATATCCTGAGTCTTTCTCTTTTACCTTGGGTAATAAATAGCCATCATGACTACTTGCCATAGGAAACATGCTGATATGCACTTTTGGTTACCGATGCAAGAAGCTTCTCTGTGTCTACTTGGAAGTAAGGTATTTGGACTTTATTCCCAGGTAAGCTGGAAAAGGCGCTTCCCAGGTCCTGCCAAAATTTCTAAATACTTTACCTGACAAGTATTATTGTTATTAATCCTCAGCTGCTATTGACCCTCCAAAGTTGCTCTGAAAAAACAAAACAAAAAAAGGAAATCTAACTCAATCTAAAGAATTTGCTGAGCAAGACTTTTGGTTCTGTTCATTTAGATTTCAATCATAGATTTCTTCCTCACAACATGTGTCGAGTTAGCATAACAAAGCTAGGAAGATTGCATTATCCTCAGCTCATGCCCTGCTCTTGTGAACAATCCAGGGTTTTATCTTAAAAAGTCAGCTTCAACCTCTTGAAGCCCTCTGAAGGAAAGACTTCATAGCAACCCTGCTCAAGTTTTGCAAACTCAGTATCCCTGGCTTCCTTGGCTGAGGCTGCATCGGCACTGTTGAAATAACCCAGTTTGACACCGCTTTAACTGCCATGTCTCCATCCTGTGGAATCCTGGGATTTGTAGTTTGTTGCGGCACCAGAGCTCTCTGGCAGAGAAGGCTAAAGGTCTCACAAAACTACAGATCCCAGAATTCCATAGCATTGAGCCATGGAAATTAAAGCAGTGTTAAACTGGGTTATTTCTGCAGTGCAGATGCAGCCTTAGTCAATCCATCTGTAATTCAGTCTTCCTCTCTCCCTACTGCCTCATACTTTTCCCAGCATTGCTGCCTTTTCCAGTGAATCATAGAATTGTAGAGTTGGAAGAGACCACGAGGGCCATCCAGTCCAACCCATTCTGCCACGCAGGAAATCTTGATCAAAGCATCCCTGACAGATGGCCATCCAGCCATCTGGTATTTATACCAAAATATGCTCTGAGGTGAGCAAGTTCCATGGGTTGAAACAATAGATTCCAAGTGTCTCTAAAGATTGCACAATGCATTTCTAGGTGTCTGAAAATGCTAATGTTTAGCAAACTGACCGTAATGTTTGATGATTGGATTCACAAACCTTGTGCTGCCTCTGTTAATGGCTAGGCGATTGGGGAAGGGAAGCTGGAAACCTTCAAAGGACTATTCCATCCATCTATTGTCTGCCACTTGGGTATTTGGTGAGGACAACATCCTTTTGGCCTCTTATGTTTTCTCATAATTTTGGAATTTGTTAGTAGTCCTTCCTAGGAACAGCATGTCTCTTGCTCTCCTTACAGTGAGTCCCTGACCTTTCACTGCTCTTTCCCATGGAAGACCACATGAATAAGCCAAATTATTAATAAGACAATTTTGGGGGTTTCTGAGGGTGGGGGCATTATTAGGAGTGCTAACACTCCCAAGGCATTATGTCCAAAGTCCTAAAAGCGTACACCTCTGGAAAAAGCGCACCTCTGAATATTTGAAAAAACACCACAAAATGGCTGCCACATTAGCCCCTATTCAGTAAGAACAAGAGAGCATCCATTGGCACTTGTGAAACTCCTTGGGGTTGTCCAGATGATGAAATTACTCCTCATGGAAATTGCAGAGCATACAATGTGTCCCAACACAATCTGAATGAGATTTGCAGGGGAGCTAAAAACGCCACAAACTGTGCAGTAAAAGGATTTGTGATTTCCCCTGACATTTATTGGAAAATGCACATAGATACGCATTTTGCACGTGTGGATGTCCAAATTCACATTGCTGTGCATTTTCACCCTTTATCAGAGCATGTGGCCACTCTATCTGAATAGGTGTGGATGAATGCAAATAGGCAAAAAAATGGTGAAGATTAAACAGCATTGCTGAGAATGAGCAAACATGTGCACCCACTCATAGTATCCCATTGTGTCTAAAATGGCCCCCAGTCACATATCCCTGGAAGCTGGAATATTCCTTGATGAATTTAAACATTGTGGGTAGCAGATGGATGTGAATTTTACTCGATTGCCCTCTCTGATGCAGAGTGGGTAATTAATTAACCTCAATATTCTTCAAAAAGAAATCATGGTTTCCAATGGTTACAGAACAAATTCAACTTGACCTGTCTGCACTTTGACAATAAATAATTGCAGCAAATGAATCCTCAGCCTCGTTCATAGAAGGATCAGGATTCTGGCAGCTCCCAACAACACTGAGATCAGCCTTTTAGGTTGCAAAGATGGGATGGGTTTCTTCGAGACAGAAAGGCACAATAGCACCTTACAGCAGTGCACTGTTTGGGCTGTTTTTCTAGAAATCGGATCAAGAATCTCTGGTACTTTCTGGCAGTCAAACTACATCTGCATGAAAACTGCACGGCTACTGCCTCTCCGGTTGCAGTGAAGAAACCAAGTTTCTGTAAGTGTTAATATTTAAAGAGAGAAGTGATAGAATCAGGGGTCTCTCTTAACTTTTCTAGTCTGTCCAAGACATCTAGGACTATGCTATTCAGTAGGATTGGGACAATCTCTCCCTTTGGATTTCTCCCACAATTGTTTCCAAAGTTCTTTCTGGCTGCATTTGCACTGTAGAAATAATGCAGTTTGATACCACTTTAACTGCCATGGCTCAATGCTATAGAATCCTGGGATTTGTAGTTTGTGTGGCACCAGAGCACTCTGACTGAGAAAGCTAATATCTCACAAAATGACCAAACCCAGAATTTCATAGTATGGAGCCCTAGCAGTTGAAGCGGTGTCAAACTGCATTATTTCTCCAGTGTGGCAGCAGACTCTGTCTCACGTGTGCAATTTGCAAATTTTGTCAAGTGCTTCAAAGATGAGCTGAAAATTTCCCCCAACGTCAACACTTCCAATCCAGTAGGTTTGCCTATTGCTAGCAGGGAGATGAGAAGGTTGACTCTGCATGTGATGTATGCATTAAAGATGAGGCGCCTCCCAGGAGAGAAAAGGTGGCAACCATAATTCAGAACTAGTGTGGTTGAGTACACAGTGATTCAAGTGCAGGCTACAAAACAGGTGAATATTCAAAACTCTGGGCCCAGAAAACTGTATCTATATCAGTTTCAGTTTTTTTCTTCACCTTTCCATCATCATGTTTAGGAGGAAATTTGTAAATATTAGTACATTCTGGAGAGCCAGCCAGCATGTTATACTGGTTTGAGTGTTGGACTTGGATTCTGCAAGGCAGGGAGTTAGATTTGATGGCCCTTGTTGTCTCTTCCAACTCTTTAATTCTATAATTCTAGGAGACCAAGGTTGAAATCCATCACACACTTTATCACACAGAAAAAGAGAATTATTCAACATCAGGTATGTTGTTGGTGTCCATATAAATGGCCTAGACATCTGCTCTGGGAACTTTTTTGGCTAAAGAATGAGATATAATTCCTTTAAATAAAATTGATATTATTATTATTATCATCATTATTGCACCTTTTTATATTTTGTGACTCAAGGCACATTATCACAAATAGTTAAAAATTAACAGCATACAAAAATTAAAAAGCAATTAAACAATCATGCAAAGTGATACCACTTAAAACAAATTAAAACAACAACACCATCAACATATAAAAGTCCAGCACATTATACAAGGCCTGTTTCCTCTGAAAAGTCAACTCTCAAAGGCTTGCTGGAATAAAAATTGTTTTACCTGCTTACAGAAAGATAGTAAGGCAGATACCCATCTAACATCTTTCGGAGGGGAGTTCTGGCACCTGGGATAAATATCCCAGAACAGAGTTTGGAAGAATTATTTCTTGGGCTAGAAACTCAGAAACTCTCACCCAGTCTGGATGCTAAAAGCTCCTTTCCTGCACTGCCACTACATGTTCCATATTCCCCCAGCCAGCAGGAGTACTGGCTGAGGAGATTTCTCATAGTTGTAATCCAAAAAAAAGGAAAAATTGAACTTTTCCAGCCTCTGGCTAGAGCGTGGCCCAAAGCCAAACAGAGCTCAAGAACACAATCTATTACAATTTCACATGACAGTTACTTAAAGCAGATCAAGATATGTGGAAAACTAGAAAGACAACATCACTGGACAAGAATTTTTTTACTCCAAGCATCCTTTGATTATGAAATGAAATGAAATAGCCTAATACGAATCATAATTGCATTTCCTCTCCCAGAAACATCCGATGCCTTGTCATTTTCCATCAGTCGCTGGAACCATGCCATACAAGGACTGCTAATGTGCTTCTCTTTTGGGAGTGATCAGTGTTACCTGATGTGTACAATGCACCAGGCCCAAACTTAGCAGCACTGTACGTAGAGTAGGATCACTGAAATTGATGGGATTTTTCAGTCTGGATCAATCTTGCTCTCTTAGGCTGCATCTGCACTGCAGAAACAATCCAGTTTGACATCGCTTTGACTGACATGGCTCAATGCTGTGGAATCCTGGGATTTGTAGTTTGTTGTGGCACCAAAGCTCTCTAAAAGAGAAGGCTAAATATCTCACAAAATGACCAATCCCAGGATTCCATAGGATGCAGCCATGGATATTAAAGAGGTGTAAAACTGGATTATTTCTGCAGTGTAGATGCAGCCTTTATTACCATGCCCTACACCCCCTCCCTATTATATCTCATAATTGGCAATATTAGACCCTTCAAGGGGACTAGTAGACCAGGGTAGACCAAAAGGTGAGATCAAATGGAGGTCACAAGGATCCAGGAAGATGTTGTGGAAAAATACTAGCAGACACACTCAAGGTAGGATTACGTGGAGCCCCTAGTAAACAACACCATTTTGGAGGTATGTGTTAATCCCCTCTTGAGCCCTTGGAGATGAGTCACACCTCACAAACAAACAAGTGACCAAAACAACTCCTAGTCGCAAGAGATAGCCTTCATCACTCCTGGCTGTCCTATAATGCAAGGTTGTCATAGACCCATCAATTCTTATCTCTCAGCCATAAATAGCAACCAGTAGAGTTTCGGTTTCCTTTGTTTAAACGGTGGCAAACTCATCTAAGCTTTGTTCTATGCCCAACCCCCCCTTCAGGACACAAAATATAGTATAAATATTAGTCCCAAACAATTGCAAAGTGTGCTACTGTGGGCGACACCCGGCCATTCTCCCTGTCGATGCGCTCCCCGGATCGGACTTCAGTGCCACCATCAGACTTCCATCTGAGTACTTCACTCCCCTCTTCAGGATTGGTAATTATTGCCCTATCTCTCAAATCTATTCCTCCATCCAACCTTTCTGCCTTAAACTCTTCGTTAGCCTTGTGTAGTTCTTGTGTGTGTGTGTGTTGCATGTGTGAGTGCTTTTTGAGCTATTTTCCAATAATAATAATAATAATAATAATAATAAACTTTACTTTGCTTTAACCACCATCCTCTGCAGTGAGTACTAGTATACATAGGTGCACAAGGTCCTGAAAGTTACCTGACCTCTTGCAGCTGTCCATTTGAGCTAATAATTCCCCCAATTAATAACTGAGTGTGTGGCATCGCAAGTGGGGTCCTAAAGCACGCCCACCTATTCGGGTAACACCTTAGCAATTCATTTTTTATTTTTTAAAATTTATTTCATTGATATGCCCCTTTCTCCCAGAGTGCAACCCAAGGCGGATCACAAAATAATTTTGTACATGATTTTACAAGTGTTTCAGTGTGATTGCTCAGTATTACTCTGTTTATTTTTACAGACAGTAGGGATGATTTCAAGGATGTAGCTAAACGGCCGGGAGGGAGAATGAGGCCATAACCCCCACCCCAAATGAATTCTGTCCTCAATAAAATTTCCCTTCATTCCCCAAACTCTAGCATTGCCAAAAATGAAATACTGACAATTGTTCATACCTAGAACTCTTCTCCCATTCCCCGGGGTCACAGCGGCTGCCCCCTTTTCTTGGGATTCCTAAACTCGTATTTCTCAACTGAAGTTGTAAGTTACTGTAATGCAATAAATTGGAACCCTGAAGGGAAATATAACTGGGAGGGGGATTCTTATCTGGGGCACAGCGGCTTGCTGAAGATCTCCAAGTAAATTCATCAAGCAGTCAATCAATCTATTTATACCCAGCTTCTCCACCAGAAAACTGTGTTCAAGGCAATTTGCAAGTTTGGATGGAGAATGAAGAGCGTGCTTCCTAACAGTGATAATAAAATGGGGACTATAATGGATCCACGTTGGTGTTTCAAATATGTACAACAATTATTCAATGCAATGATATTTCATCCAATAAAACCAAGCAAATATAAAGTAATAGCAATTTCAGCAGTAATACATAAAGGAGATGGAAAACATTGCAAGCAATTCATTCCACAAATGCAGTGCCTCTCAATTAGTTAATCTACCAGGATTAACACAGCTGAAAACATATACAAATCAGGGACAAACAGCCTCCAGAAATAGAGGCCATGTCAAACCATGTGAACAGGAAGAAAGCGTACAGTATGATTTGCACTATTGCACGCAAAATGTGGAGAGCTTTTCCTTGTGCATATAATTTAGCAGACATTTATGATCAGCTGGTAGAAAGGGCATAGCAGCCCTTGGACCGGGATGGGCATTGCCTTGGATCTCCAGCCAGTGATGGGGACCTGATGTTTCTTGCCCTGCCTACGGTCTTTCCCCTGGCAGACCAGATAGCATAGGCAGCCCTATGCTGAGGTATCCATTTCTACATCTTTTTCCTGGGTTCTCCAGGCAGAAGCAACGGTCTTTTCATCAGGCAGAAAATCATGATAAAATATAAATTATAAGCACCATTTACATGACGAAAATGTAGTGAGATGAATTCGTGTTGATCTCTGGTAGTTCACACGTCCTATGTGACAGTCTCAAGCTTTTCGGAAGGGGGGGCACCTTTTATCCCTCTACCTGCGGGACTTTCCGTCCTGTGGTTTGTCCCGTGTTTTTTAAAAAAGTCTCAGGAAGATGCGGAAACTCGGATATGTGAACAGATAGGGACAAGATATTTCGGGACTAGGAGATGACCAGAAATTGAGGTGGAGGGAGGGGTCAGTGACCCTTTCCAAACTGATTTTTAAGTTAGCGAGGTAATCTTCCATTGTTCTCTGGTCCTTCATCTGAGTGGTCACTGATATGGATGCCGAAAGTGGTACTCGAACAAGGAAAGGTGGCTGTGGGATCTCCTCGTCCTACACGGAGACCGTAGATTTGCCCTGGCCTCACATCGGGAGGCATGGAGACGCACTATCCACAATGCTGCCGCCTTATTTGAGAACTCACGCCAAACAAGTTTTGAAGAGAAACGACAACGCAGAAAGAATCACAACCCGGAAACATCACCCAAGGAGATCTTCTGCTGTGCTTTCTGCAACCAGACTTGTTTATCTCGGATTGGCCTTTTTAGTCATCAGCGCACTTGCAGAAAGTGCAGGATGAGTCCTTCCTGAATCTTCGTTTGCGAAGAAAAGCCAGAGAGAGGGGTGAGCAGAAGGTGCAGGAACAGCTTAAGGAATGCCATAGAAATATTGAACTTTTTGGAAAAAAAATGCAGCCGAGATAAAATGCAAAGGGCATGATCGCACCGCGGAAGAGTGTTGCACGAAAACTAAACTTATGAGGAAAAATTATCGCCAGGTAATCGATCACAATGCTAAAAGTGGGAACGATATGGCAAGGATGCCCTTCTTTAAAGAGGTAGATGCCTGGAGCTGGAGTCCAGTAACATCTGGGAGACCATGTCCTCCCCGTATCTGAAACAAATTAACAGCTTATTTTATTGCTTTTAAGTACCATCCATTAAAGTACACCCAGCTGGTGATTCAAAATGTGATAGCAGCACATCTAAAAGTTCATCTTGACTTTTCCCCATAAGTATAAAATGGAAGAGAGGCCCAAAAATATAACTAGCTTGCGTGGAATTATTAAGGAAGGGACCTATGCCTCCCTGCCCCTCATCTTGTAACTCTGTAACTCCCTTGTAAGTACCATTACCCTTTGGAAGAGACTGGTTTACAAGACTTTGAGCTCATGCTCAGAGAAGACAAATTTTCTACCATAGGATAGTAAGGGGAGTCACATGGCCCTCTTGAAGTTGTTGGATGTCAAATCCCAGAATCCCCCACCATGGGCTGTGATGGCTAGGGCTACTAGGAGTTGTAGTCTATCAACTTGTGTAGTGAAATAGGATTCCTCATCCTAGAAGAAAAAAGTTCTCCTGCTGCTCCAGAGACTAGGACATGGAGCAATGGGTTCAAACTCCAGGAAAAGAGGTTCCACCTAAAAAAATTAGGAAGAAATTCCTGACAGTAAGAGCTGTTTGAGAGTGGAATGCGCTGCTTGCTGCCTGGGAGTGTGGTGGAGTCTCCTTCTTTGGAGGTTTTTAAGCAGAGGCTGGATGGACATCTGTCAGGAATGCTTTGATTGTGGATTCCTGCATGGCAGGGGTTGGACTAGATGGCCCTTGTGGTCCCTTCCAACTCTATGATTCTAAGTGGGGATTTAAGTGAACCATTCCTGGCTGCCAGCAGATGGCAGCCTTTCCATTCTTCTTCATAGGCAAGGAGGGGAGCTCTTATTCCAAGGGGCTTCTTTGCAATTTTTTAACAACTGCCCCTTTCCTCCGGAGTGCAAGACTTTGCAAGGGGAAGCTGCCCAAATGCTTCCCCAGATGTGCTTCCAATCTGAAGACGAAGAGCAAGTTCCACAATGGTTTGAATCCTAGTAGTTAGTCCCACCTAGAGTAGACCCACTGAAACTAGTGAGTCAACACCACATGGGTCAGTCCCATTGATTCAAGGGGTCTTTTGGAGATGACTAACAGGATTCAGTTCAATGATACCTGGAAGAAGGTGTGTAAGCTAGGGATCAAAGGGATATTTTTCATTCATTTCCAAGTTAAGGCAGGGTTTCTTGAGGTTTGAGAAACCCTCTTGGAGAGAATAAATTCTTGGCACTTTGGGAAGTCTTACAAAGTTGTGGGGGGGGGGGGTTAACAACAAAAAAAGTTTTCTGCACATAGACTAAAGTATTACCTGCACAGAGGACAGTGCATTTGATACAGAAATGTTGAGGGAAAATCTTCCTTTTCTTGAACAGTGGGGAGATTATTGAGGGAATTATTCACCCTTGTTTGTGAGAATGAGAAATGCAAAGATTTACATCTCTAGGGTAAGGAGTTTAAAGCAGGGATGAGGCCAAAGAGAACGGGAAGGAAAGTTGTGTTACTATTGATGGAGAGGAGAACTTGCACTTGGTCTGGTCTTAATTTTACAGCATTCCAAATGAATATTAGGAATACACTAAGTGAAAGATGGTGTTGAATGTGACTGCATACATAATACTGGGATGTTGCATTTTAATATCAATACCTTAAAGTTAAATATTAAGATGTAGACTGCTTAATATATGTAGACTTGCGTATCAGACTGTATGCAAGAATTCTGGTGGGCTAGGTAGTTGCAGTTGATCTGCTGCAATTAAAATGAGCTTTGTAATGCTTTAAGGACTAAGAAGTTTTATTTGGCCTCAGCTTTTGCAGACTTCAGCCCACAGATTCAGAGGCAATTGGGCTGGAGTCCATGAAAGCTGGTGGGAAATCACAGAAGTCTTGAGCCGAAAGGGACCCCAAGGGCCTCCCAGTCCAGCCTGCTGCCTGTGCAAGCACTAGAAGAAATGGCCACCAAGTCTCTCTTTAGAATCCTCCAAAGAAGGAAAGTCCACCCTCTTCCAAGCAGACCCTCTCCATTGTCCAACAACTCTTGTTGTTATTATTGTTGTTGTTATGTGCTTTCAAGTTGCCTCCAATTTATGGCAACTCATTCACACAGTTTTCTTGGCAAAATGTACAGGTTGCCCCCTATAGCCATAGGGCGTAGGTTCCCGGGCTTACTGCAGATACATGAAACCACATATAACGATGAACTGCGTATAATAGTAGCAGAAGTTGACAACAGAGCTGATGCCTAGAGAGACCGCCTCAAGCATGACTCTATGGTCCTCCAGATGCCTAGAGAGATCTTTCCCCCCAACCGCAGGTAAGTGAAACTACAGGTACTGATCCCACGTAAACAGGAACGGGAGTATTTAGAAGGGGTTTGCCATTGCCGTCCTCTTGGGCTGAAAGAGTATGACTTGTCCAAGGTCACTCAGTGGGTTTCCAGGGCTGAGCATTGGGGATTTGAACCTTGGTCTCCTAGGGTCCTAGTACAAGCACTTATGGCCAGGAAATTCTTCCCAACATTTAGTTGCAACCTCCTTTTTCAGAATCTTAATCCACCTTCTTGGGTCCTATCACTGGGACAGAGGAAAACAAGCCCACAGCATTCCACAGAATCCTAGAATTGGAAGGCCCCCCCATGGGCCATTGAAGCCAACTCCCTGCTCAATGCAGGGCAGGGGTTGGACTAGATGACCCTTGTAGTCTCTTCTAACTCTAGGATTTTATGATTCTATGATCTCTAACTAGAGCATCACCAGCAACATGTAGCTGTCCAGCCTCTTTTTGAAGACATCCAGGGGAGACCCCACTACCTCTCTAGGCAATTCCATTGCTGAACTGCTGTCACCATCAAGAAGTTCCTTCTAATGTTTAATCGAAATCTACTCTCCTGTAATTTGTTAGACCTGGTCCTACCCTCTGTGACACCCCTTGAGGTACTTAAAGAGTGAAATCCTATCACCTCTCAGTCTTCTTTTCACCAAACGGATCTCGCCCAGCTCCTTCAACCTCTCCTCGTAGGTTTCGTTCTCCATACCTCTTATCCTGGTTGCTGTTCTCAGAATCTGTGCCAACTTGTCTATATCCTTCTTAAAATGAGGTGCCCAGAAATGAACACAGGGCTCCAGATGAGGCCTGACCAGTGCAAGACTATAATGGGACTATTACTATTATTTCTGTAATGAAATGTAGAATTCTTCATGGCACCACCAAGACTGTTTGTGGTATGCACAGTTTTATCTAAGGGAGCAAGTCCCATTGGACTCAATGGGGATTAATCCTGTGCAAGGGATTGCGCTATCGAACTGGCAGCCATAGAGTGACTCTCACTGTGTCCAAAACATCCGGGCCTTTCCTGAGGGATGGTTGACTTTCTTCTTTCAAGCTGCAGTTCCTGCCGGCAATATCAAACAGGTTTTGAAGGTCACCTTTCATTTCAGAAATGGATTTCTATGCAGTATGTTGGTCTCCAGAACACAAAGCCTCGAGCCTCCTTAGGCAACAAGGGAACAGGCAGGGAGGTTCTTTGTCTCCTGGCCTCTCTTCCTCCCGACCAAAGTTTTAACATGGACAGCTGAATATTCAAAAATCTGGATTTGCATCACAAAGGCTTGCTGAGTTTCAAACTCTTGCAAAAATTTCACTCTACTTCTTGGGTTGCAAGGTCTCATCTTGTTCTAAAGACTCACCTCTGATTTCGGAAAATCAAAGTTCCATAGAACTTAACCTTTGCCCCTTATTTCCAGCACCGGAGCCCTACAATCCCCCCTCTCTCTCTGTGTGTGTGTTTGTGTGCACAAAGGGAAGAAATGTCGATCTGGCAATCTTTGCTGGTCCACCAAATGCATCAACAGAGCTACCAGTGGTACTTGGTGACTCCCATGTGAGTGGAATTGTGAATCTACTTTGAATTTTACTTGGAACTTTAATGAGATCTTCTAGGTGATGAACTCTATCCCCTAAACATGTTCATTACCCTGGATAGTGCCTTTAAAATTCAGATAATAAAATCAGTGGAGCAGTTTATCTACTCTGGGTTTTAGTCCAAACTGTAAAGGAGCCACCCAAGTACTGACTCCTCTCTCAAAAAATATGCCTAGAATATCTCATTTAAAGTTCAGACTAAAACCCAGAGCAAATTTATCACCCCACTGATATGAAAGCCACACCACCAGTTACAAGTGTGAGTCACTCAAATGTGAGCAAGGCATGAATTAACCTCCAAGGGGTTGCAGCCCAAACAAAAAAGACAGCAAGTGATCAAGACCAAACATTTCTTTTCCCCATGGCCTCTATTCAGCGGGAAATTAGTCACATCACACAGGCCATGGCATGGCCATTAGACTGGTAGGATGAGAGAAACAATCACAGCCATCATGGATTTTCAGGCTGGCTTGGAGCCACCAAGGTCCTGAGAAGTCAAAAGACTCCATCTCATGTCATCCATCAGTAGAATTGTCCAGCATCTGTACATCCTGGGAATGATCTAGCCATGTACTTTCCAGAAGAATTAATTCTATGCTGTCAAAAGGTTGGTAATGGCTTCTGTGAGCTTCTCAGGAAGCCAATGGCATGGCTCTCTTGATCCCGGGCGCAGGTGGGGTGGCAAAATTGCCTAAACTCTTGCCAACATTTTCCGTCCAATGGCCTGTCCAGGTAGGTTATTGCTGCCTTTCGGAGCCAAAGCCCTGTCACTTCTTATGAATGTTCTCATTATGACATCCCAGGCCTGTCATAAAACTCACATTGCTGGCTCTCCCCCAATGGCTATAAGGCTATTGTCCACACATCCAGGTGTTCACAACTTGGTTATCTTTGCAGAAGGGAAAAGCCAGAGGGTTTTGAAGGAGCAGATGACATCTATCACTGAAGTTTTTGAAGACAGCTTTGGGCAGTAGGGTAGTGGAGCCTCTTTATGGGTTAGCCTGGACTTTGAAGGAACCCTTCAAGGTGCTGAACTCTATTCCCAAAATACATTGATCACCTAGGCTAGTTCCTTTACTGTTCAGAATAAAACCCAGGGCACATTCAGCATTCCACTGATAGTAGCTATGGGTCTGTACCAGTTAGACATGCAGCTGGTTCTCAGATGGTGATCCATTTCTTTCTGGTTCTGATGGAGCAACCAATAATCATTTCTGGGAGTTTTAGAAAAACTGTACAATACAATAATAATCAGTGGGAAAACAGACCCAGGCATTCCATTTGTAAGGTTCGGAATGGAACATGGTTCAGTGCCGAAGCTGGAGAAAGATTTAGCAAGAGAGATGTTGAACTTTGTTCATATTGAAAATGTTTCTTTTAAGGTGTAGATGTGATGATGGAAGATTTCCCAGCTAACTCTCCCCTCCCTGTTGCTGCAATTAGTGAAGGGTAGCCACATTTTCATGAAAATTCCATTTTATTCCAGACTTTTGATTGCTCTAAATTTGAGATTCAATGTTAATAAAGTTTGTTGTCAATTTATTTTCAGGAAGAGTTGATATAATGACATGCTGAAGCCACCCACAAGAGAGCAGTTGGTCATAGTAGGATGGTGCTTTGGGAGCTAGGCTTTCATCCTACTACTGCTCAGTTAGGAATGGCTTCAGAATAAAATTATATTAACCATCCCTGAAAGTAACTACACAAGCTTTGTGACAGTGTTTCAGGCTGTGGCTGGGGGATTCTGGGACATGTAGTCCCCCAAAATACCTTTCCCAACCACAACTTTCAGAGAAGCCGCATCTGCAGTGGCTTTAGGTAGTTTTGCAGGCACAAATAAATCTGCAAGTCTTAACCAAAGAATCATAGAATCATAAACTGAAAGAATCATAGAGTTGGAAGGGGCCTCATGGGCTATTGAGTCCAACCCTTGGCTCAATGCAGGAACTCCAGCCGAAGCATCACCAGCAGGTAGCTGCCCAGCCTCTTTTTGAAGGAGACCCCACCACTTTTCTAGGCAATTGCTTGCATTGCTGAACTGCTCTTACTGTCAATAAGTTTCTTCTAATGTTCAATTGAAATCTACTCTCCTGTCACTTAAAATCATTAGACCTGATCCTATCTTCTGGGGCGGCGGAGAACAGGCCTGCCCCCTCCTCTCTGTGACAGCCCTTGAAGTATTTCAGGAGTGTGATCCTGTTACTCCTTAATCTTCTCTTCATCAAGCCGAACAAGCCCAGCACCTTCAACGTCTCCTCATATGTTTTGTTCTCTGTGAATCCTCATTGCTTTCTCTGAACTCACTCCAACTAGTTATATCCTTCTTAAAATGAGGTGCCCGGATCTGGCCACGGGACTCCAGATGAGACCTGACCAGCGCAGAATATAGTGGGGTTATTACTTCCCTCAACTTGGAAGCTATGCTTCTGTTAATCAAATCAAATCTAAAATGATTTGACATGGGTGGGTTGTGTACTTTTAAGACCATCTTCCTTCCTTCCCTGTGTTTCATCCTGGTCTTTGTGAAAAGCCTCTGGCAATTCCCTGTGTCCGTTTCCATGGGGCACCTCTGAACAGCAGCCCCATTGAGAGAACTGTTCTTGGGTGGTGAAACCTGAGCGTTGGCCTTTTCTTCTTCAGAGGGTTGAGGGACTCGGTGGTTTTTGTGGCTTCTTCTAGACACGATTGAAGATCCTCTTCATCTGGGCAATAACTTTGCCGCTGGAGATAAAGCAGGGGTAGGGAAGCTACTTTAGTGGCTGATTAAAACATCATTATTGAGTGTCTTTGAGAGCTCCTGAAACTTATGTGCTGTGGATCTTTGAAGACAGAGCAAATGAAACAAACAAACCCAGCATCTAAAGCCAGGTCTTGAGGAATTTCTTGGCTTGCTGCCACGTTTAATTATGCCTGAGGACCTGGGCTAATTAGATGCTATACCGTTGCTTTATCATCTCCCTCATCCTGCTTTGGAAAATTCAGTTTTATATAAATACACACACACACACCTCTTAGAGGATGGCTAAGATCCTATGCCACAGCAGGGTAGTGTAAATATCCACTGACAGAGTTACACAACCCCTCTACTGAACACCAATGTAGTACAATGTATCCAGATCAATGGCTAGTGTGCACGACTGACAACTCATTGTGCGCTTGCAAAGACAATGCATAGAGACAATGAGCATTCACACCCTGCTTTGATTTTAATGCACTACATGTTTGCAATAGTCCCACCCATGCCATTCCACTTACACCACTGTCGGCTGGATGCAAGCATTGTGCATCATTCGCCCCTCCACCCAAAATAACTCTACCTCTGTAGCACAAGGTGTGACTGCATATGACACTAGCAGGATGCTGGCCAATATGTCTCAAACCAGGCTGCAAATCATGCAGTCCTTTGGGTTTATATGTGGCTGGACTCTAGCTGCCAGCATTCCTTAACATTGGTTTGGCTGGCTAGGAGCTAATGGGAGTTACAGTCCAACAACACCTTGAGGGTCACATGATTCCCACCCTTTATCTTTAAGGAGGGGCCATTTCCCCACCCTGCACCCATCCTCTAGGCTGGTGTGTTTTGGTTTGCTCAAGAGGGCACAGAATCAATTCCAGCTGCCATTTTGGCTGCATTTGGGTCAATTTTTCTTCTTTTCCTGTGTTTTTGGGAGGCTTGGAGGGTTTTGAACAGCCAGAGGAAACAAACTGCTGTAGTTTGAGCACAACGGTTGGACTCATCACTGCTGATCCCCTGACAAACCAGGAATAGCTGTGTTGGAAGACTGCTTGGCTTACAAGGTGGGGTTGTAGGGAGAGCTTTTGGTCATGAGATGGCCAGAAAAGAATTCCATGGAATGGCAAAACAAGTGAAGTCAAATGCCATAGGGTAGATTCTGTTGTTGTTCTTGTGTGCTTTCAAGTCATTTCTGACTTATGGCAACCTGAAGGTGAACCTATTACAGGGTTTTCTGAGGGCTGAGAGTGTGTGACTTGCCCAAGGTCACCCAGTGGGTTTTCATGGCCAAGGAGGGATTCGAACCCTGGTCTCCAGAGTCCTAGTCCAGCACTCAAACCACTACAGCATAGCATGCACTACAAGGATGCCATCTGCAGTGACTTCCCTGGGACAGCCAGAGTTCCTTGTCTGTGCCTGTTGCCGAGTATCCAGCTAAAGGAAACGAACTGGACATGTCACCACTGACCTCTTTGCTCTATGAAATGGCTGTACTGGGCAGGGGATGCATGACTCACAGGGTGGGTTTTTGTGTGTGTGTGTGTGTGTGTATCATTGGGAGATGTAGCTAGGAGGCCTAGTTAGACATGTACTATATGTCTCTTGACAAAGGATCTTAGCCCTCTCTCAAACTTGATTATAAAGATGTTGAAACACAATTAAACAAACTACTACTTGTTTTAAAACACCATTAATTTTCTGAATGTGTAAAATGACTTAAAAGCATAACAAAATGGTGCCCAAGATGGTGGAAGGTTTGGAGATCAAGCCCTGTGAAGGGACAGTTAAGAATGCTGGGCACATTTAGCCTGGAGAAGAGAAGAGTGAGAGGCAATTTTCTGGAGCCATCTTATCCGTCTGCAGAGCTACCATCCTGGGAAAGATGGAGGAAGCTTGTTTTCTGCTGCCTCAGATGGTTGGACCTGAAACAAGAGATTCAAATTACAGGAAAGGAGATTTCCATGAAACATTTTGAAAAGCTTGCTGACAGTAAGATCAGTCTGAGAGCAGAACAGACTGTCTTGGATGATGGTAGACTTTCCCTTGCTGAAGGTTTTTAAGGGGAGGTTGGATGGTCACCACTCAGGGGTCCTTCAGCAATGGATTCCTACAACAGAAGAGGGTTGGACTAGATGGCCCTTGGGATACCTTCTAGCTCTATGATTCTATGAAATCCCCTTTTAAATGAAGACATGAATGGAGAGGGAGCATGCTTTTTCTGCCTTTCTTTCCTAATCACGTGGTATAAACAAAGTCGCATGTGCCATGCGTATGTCATGCCATGTCAGAAGAGGGGAAAATATTGACAATGATGATATGAATAACTGAGAGTCATGGGGAAAATGCATCACAGCACAGGTGTAGTGTGTGTACGTTCATGTGTGTTTATATAAAACGCACAAGAGTGATTGAACATCCAGTGTAGGGCAAGTTAAGGAGAAAGATTAAGTGCAGAGTTTTACTAGGAAATAATTGTTTTCTATATACTCTAATTGCAGTGCACTTGTAAAAACTGCCCTCATAAGCTAATCTGCTGTTAGATTTTTCTTTATGTGTTTTTAATGAATTAGCAATAAAGATGCCTCTTCTTGCCTTTCCCCCTGCAAATGCTTCCAGGGAGGAAGAGAGTGCCGAGGGAGGCATCTCACAGCCTCTTCCGACCAAAGGCATTCCGAGACAACTATAACTATTTTAATATCTTCATTGTATACTTTAAAGTTATGTAAATCATCTGTGTTTGTTATTTTTGTTTTCTTAGTGTTCACCTATCACTCTGCTTTTGTGCTCTCCTCACTGACTTTACACTTACATAAATTCCACGCATTTGGTGGGTCTCCTCTGGTTGGAATCAGTAGTTAGAATTAGGCCTTTGCCTTTTTTATCCATCTAGAATCCTTCTCTTTGGACTGGAAACCCACCTGTCTTTGACCACCACTTGGAAAGAATGTCAAATCAGGAAATGCACCCAACAATTTCAAAGGGATTTCTGATTGACTTCCATGGGAATTTAGCTTGGCTTCCTCTGGGATTTCATTTCTCTTGCAGGCAAAAGACCTTTTTATTCAAATGGGCCTTTGGTCTTTCGCTGGGTGTGGCAGAAGAGTCTTTCAATGGGCTGTGATGTGCCATGAATTTTATGTTTTACATGCATTTTAAACTATTTTAGTATGATGGACTGTTTAATGGTTTTATTAAATGTTTGTACTGTGTATTGTTTTAAAGGTGTTTTCTTTTAATCGTACACTGTAAGCTGCCTTGGGTCCCATAAACAAGCAAGCAAGGTGCGTGGGCATAAAAGCTATGTGTGAGTAGATGTGTGTGTAGATCTCTTCACCATGGGGGCATTCCTGCCTTGGGCCTGGAAACATTTTCTTCCTTCCTCTGCTGCAGAGAGTGGTACTAATGCACCATGCATTTTTGCAGGGGATGCCTTTTGTCAGATCACATAGAGATGTCGCTGGATGATGTGAGGATTCAGATTGGCAGGAGCCAAGGACTCGCCAGTGGCAGGTTAACAAGGGAGAGGAACACAAGCGAACAGAGGACGGTTGCTTGCCCCAGCTATCCAAAGGGTTTCGTATACCCCACGTGGGCTTTGCAAAGCTTCAATCGCGCTTAATGTTTCTTGGCACCAAAGCAAAGGTGTGGGACTTTTTTCTGGGTCGCTGATGAATTTACAACTTTCCTTTCCCTAGTGTCCTGACAAGAGGGTTTGTATTGTTGGTGCATTTCGCCTGGGATGAGGGTGTCTTGAAATTTCTCATTGCAAGCATCCTATGCAAACAATCAACCCATTTATTATAGCCGGGAAAAAACCCAAGGAAAATCTATGGATGCTGGCCGTGAAAGCCTTCGACTTCACAAATCAACCCATTTCCCCACTACACACACACACACACACACACACTCAGTTGGTGACCTCCCAGGGCAGCTAAGTAGTGACTCTAAAAGAGCTATCCAAACTGGACTGAAACTGAGAGCTGATTTGACAATCTGGATTTTAAAGAATTTGCTCAAAGTGGCAAACTGTTATTTGGGGGATTAAAGTTCAACACCTTGGAGAACAAGTTTGGACTAAAACCTGGAGTGGACTGACCATTCCGCCACAAGTTGCCACTGCAAACAACAGCAGCAACAATTCATTTGTATCCTGCTTTTCCCTAGGATTGGGACCCAAAGTCATTTGGGAAAGTTAAAACAAATACAGTTGGCCCTTTGTATCCATGGATTGGCATCCATGGATTCCACCATCCACAGCTTGAAAATATTTCCCCCCTCAATAAATAAATAAATAAATAAATAAATAAATAAATAAATATCCAAGAAGCAAACCTTGATTTTGCCATTTTATATAAGGGATGCCATTTTACTCTGCCATTGTATATAATGGGACTTGAGCATCCATGGATTTTGGTAACCACAAGGGGTCCTGGAACCAAACCCAGTGGATACTGAGGGAACACTGTACAATTAAAAACAGTTACAAAAAGAAGGGTAGAAACATATGAAAGTTATGCAGCCCATGGGCTGAAATTTCCCCACCCCTGTGCTAGACAAGCTAACCACTTGTACCATGGTTTACGCAGGCAGAACATGGCTTGTGCAACCCTGAATTGAATACCATTCTTGTGCAATCACTGAGAAAGTGGAACTGTGCATGTAATGACATTTACACCAGCATAAAGCAACAACAGGATTCCGGCCCAGGCTTTTAACTGAGACGCCCCCAGTTTGAGTCTCCCCTTCCCTCATCCCACCAGGAGGAACATGGGAAGATGCTGAGGCTGAATCAAAAAGGACAGGAATCAATTTACACAGAAGGGCTACACTCTTAGTTCAGTGGGAGTGCAGGTGACTGCTGAGTATTTTGGAAGGAAATAAAACATTCTGTGATTGATTAGGAGTTGCAAACGGCACTTGAGTGATCCCCCTTCGATTTGGCCCCATGTGATTTGCCCCGGGGCTTCCAATCCATCCTTAGGTCTCTTTTATTCACTTCTGCATTTGTAATATGTATATGTATATGTGTGTGTGTGTGTGTGTGTGTATCTATCTATCTATCTATCTATCTATCTATCTAATGCATGCTCCTACCATTTTGTTGCATTTGTTTGTTTGTTTCTTTATGACCTGAGCTGCCACTCGATTCCCAGTGTAAATGAAATATGACCTGGCAGGCTTGTACTGGTCTGACATGCATTTCATACATCTGTCAATCCATCTCCTTGGAAAGAGTGGCATATAAATATCATTAACAGAAATGTTCACATTCGTTTACTTCACAAAAACAATTTTGGCAAAGATCCCACCTTGAGGAGGCAGAGCGTTCGCGGTTCTCACAGATTGCATGGCAGTTGTGCAATGCTGCATCAATAGTGAGCTGCAACATTGTACAACCAAAGGTGCAGTCCGATGCACATGTGAATCTGAATGTGCAAGGTGCAACCGATGTAAATTATCCTCAGTGTTGCTGCATCATCTGCAACTCCAGTTTAACAACCTTGAACTGAATCAAGCAGTTTGGCCTTGGGATTAAAAAAAAATCCATCCATTTTGATAGGCTTACACATGTGTAAAATACTAGCAGAATTCCAGTTGTTTATTCCACTACCCTCCCGTTTCATTTTTTGGATACGACTAAGCAAAGCTAGATGTTTTTGGCAAGGTTTGCTGATCCTACTATGTGCTTTCACGCTGTCTCCTGTTTTTGGAGACCCTGTCAAAATTTATTTAGAGGAGGTTTTGCCAACATTTAGGCTGGGAGAGGGTGATTTGCCCAAAGTCACCGACTGGTCTCCCTGGGTCCTCGTCCTACACTCAAACCATCACAAGATACTGGTTCTAAAAAAAATTGAAGGTTTTCTTGCAAACAAATTTTAAAGGAGGTTTGCTGTTGCTTTTTTCATACACCAAGGGAAGGTGACCTGCCCAAGGTTACCCACAGTGCTTTCATGGCCAAGTGGGGATCTGAACCATGGTCTCCCAAGACCTAGGAGTTTATCACACTATGCTTATTATTCCACTTTAACCGCTATGGCCACCTCCTGTGGAATTTTGGGGTTTGTAGTTTAGTGAGGCCTAAGAGAAGTCAGATTTGTTCCCTCCCTGCCTTCCTTCCAGAGCCAAGTAAAAACTTCCTTGTTTCGTTAGGCTTTTGCAAATCTCTGCTAATGGCTATACTGGGGTATATATGTGTATTGTGTAGGTGTATGTGTATATGTGTGTATGTTTTAAAAATGTTAGCTGTTTTTAAATTTTGTAGTTGTTTATAATTGTGTTTTAACTATTTTATTTTGCTGATTTTAATAATGTATTTTTATTGTATGCTGCTTTGAGTCCCAAATTGGGAAAGAAGCGGGATAGAAATCATCATCATCATCATCATCATCAGGAGGCTTACTTGGTGGGAATGATGGAGAGGACCTTCTTGGTGGCTGCTTCCAGACTGTGAAATTCCTTCCCCAGAGAGGCCAGGATGGACCTGTCTCTCCTCTCTTTCCATAAACAGGCAAAAACATTTCTGTATCAACAGGCATTTGCACTCTGATGTACACTAGACTTTTAAATGCTGTGTGATTTGTATTTTAAAGTGTTATCTATTTCAATATTTTAATGTTCATGGTTTTAACTATGTAAATTGTTTAACTTGTTTCTAAACTTGACATTCATGCATATAATAATTGGTATTTTTTTAACTTGGACTGTTTTAAACTCACTGTTAGCCACTTTGAGTCTCTGTATTGGGAGAAAAGTGGGATACAAATAAAAAATAAAATAAAATAATAACAATATGACTTGCCCAAGGTCACCCAGTGGATTTCCAAGGCGGAGCAGGGATTCGAACCTTGGTCTCTTGGAGTCCTAATCTGCACTCAGACCACCTCACCGCTCTGGGTTGTTCTTCTCAACGGTAGACGTTGGCAGCTCCTATGAGAGTAGGTTGGGGGAACTTCCTCTGGATGTGGATCGTAACTTTAAGCGAGGTATCCACGGCATGGAAGCCCAACCTGCAACATAGGTCCAGCACCCTGAACACCTCGTTTAAAGTTCAGACTAAAACCCAGGGCACATTTACTTCCCCAAGGAGATGGAAGCCACTCAGCAGCTCCTGGAAGGGGTTGTGTGCCATTTCACAATAACTCCCTCTGTTTTGCCCATTCTTTCACCTTCTTTCAATGGTGTTTTACCCTTCCTTCAATAAGGAGACATTGCAGCCAATCTGAGGTTGAGGGAGGGGAAGAAACCTTTTGGACTACAGCTCCCATAATCCCCCAGTCTACATGGACATTGGGAATGTGATCTGAGGGCTTCTGGGAGCTATAGTCCAAAACCAGAACTCTCCCTGCAACATGAAATGGAATGAGAAAATAGAATTAGATTTTTCGGTCCAGCAAATGGAATGGAATGAGCTTCTCAGCTTCAGAAATTTCTGCAGTTAGATTTCAAATTGCCCCTGAAGAAGGCCATAAAAATATATATAGGCCAAAATGCTAGGCTTTTTCTAAAATAAAACAGCTATCTATTGAGCTCTTGGAGATGTGCCTCTAGTTTTTCCTGGGGATTCTATTAGGTGCTCTCCAATTTTCTATCTATCTATCTATCTATCTATCTATCTATCTATCTATGATTTGAGGCAGCTTACAATAATTGCAAGACTTAAAAGGGAATTAAAAATCAGTATTATTTTTTTAAAAAAATGGTTAAAAACAGTTGAAACACTTAAAGCATATTTTCACTAAAATATATTTTTTAAAATACAAAACACAGCACACCACATTACACACACACAGACGCTAAAGCTCCATAATTCAAATTCAAAAAGCCTGCCTGAATAAAAACTTCTTCTTCAATTGCTGGACTTCAGAACTCTCTCTATCCAT
This sequence comes from Gambelia wislizenii, assembly GCA_030847615.1. Classification (NCBI taxonomy): domain Eukaryota; kingdom Metazoa; phylum Chordata; class Lepidosauria; order Squamata; family Crotaphytidae; genus Gambelia; species Gambelia wislizenii. The sequence continues at coordinate 42,918,377 of JAUMIR010000007.1, forward strand.
AAGAAAATCAACAGGACCGTTGAGCCTCCTCCTCCTCCTCCTTTCTCTTTATTTATACCCCACCTTTCCCCCCAAAACTGGACTTGAGAAGCTTACACCCTAAAAGTACAATATAGTTAAAAACATGCAGAGGTTAACTTTAGAAATGAAGTGATAGTGCCACTCTATTCTACTTTGGTCAGACCTCATCTGGAATACCGTGTCCATTTCTGGGTACCACAATTCAGGAAGGATACGGACAAGCTGGAATGTGTCCAGAGGATGGTGACCAAAATGGTGGGACATCTGGAAGCCACGATGCCCTGTGAGGAGCAGCTTAGGAAGCTGGGCATGTTTAGCCTGGAAAGGAGAAGGTTGAGAGGGGACATTATAGCTGTGTTTCAATATTTGAAGGGATGTCATACTGAGGATGGAGCAAGCTTGTTTTCTGCTGCTACTAGGACATGGAGCAATGGGTACAAACTCCAGGAAAAGAGATTCCACCTAAACATGAGGAAGAATTTCCTGACAGTAAGAGTTGTTCAAGAGTGGAATCCACTGCTGCCTGGGAGTGTGGTGGAGTCTCCTTCTTTGGAGGTCTTTAAACAGAGGCTGGATGGGCATCTGTCAGGAATGCTTTGATTGGGTATTCCTGCATAGCAGGGGGTTGGACTAGATGATCCTTGTGGCCTCTTCCAGCTCTATGATTCTATACATGGTTTTTGCCATCTGCAGGAGGTTCTGGAACCCAACGGTTGCAGATATGGAGGGTGTACTGTACTTTGAGTTGTGCTTCGAAACAGACTGGCAGCCAGTGGAGCTGTTGTAATGGGAATTATATGGCCCCCTTACCATAAAGCCTGGTCACAGCTATTGCAACAATAATCAGAGCCCTGGTGGTGCAGTGGTTAAATGCCAGTCCTGCAAGCCACCACGTTGCAAGTTCGATTCCAGCGGGCTCCAAGGTTCACTCAGCCTTCCATCCTTCCATAGGTCAGAAAATGAGAACCCAGCTTGTGGGGGCAATTAGCTAACACACATTGGATGCTGTTTAATGCAGTGTAGATGTGTAAATAGCTATTGCTTAAAACAATTTGTAAGCCGCTCTGATAGCCTTGTGGCGGAAGTGTGGGGTATAACTAACTAACTAAATAAATAAAAATAAAAAAAATAATTCTTGACAGGCATCAAGTTGTCACCTGCTGCAGAATGAGATCAGGGAAATGGAAGATTTTTTTTTCTAGTGGTGGCGGAGGGTCAGAGGAAGGTAGCTAAGTATGCTAGCCAATTAATTGTAGGCTAAATTGGAAGATGGTGGTCTGGCTGTCCTCCTCGCTCCAGACAGCCTTCTTTCTACTCACCAGCATCCATTTCTTGGCATTTTCCCAGGAGCACCTTTTCCTTTTTGGAGCTGATGGGACTAGCCTGAAAAATTAAGAGTTTGCAGCAGCAGCAGCATCTGAAACCTCCAAGTGCCTTTTGTTTCCTATGGTTGGTGTTGATGATACCCTTTTTACTGGAATAACTCACCCATGCTGACAGATAAGCTTTTAGAGCGGTGAAATCTTGGTGACACTTTAAGTGCCCCAAATGACAATACAAGGACGTGAAAAATTATCCCGCACACGCTCCATGCAACATGCTTGTCAAGAGGTGTACATGTTGCTGGGGAACTGAGGTTCCTGCGGCTGACGGGCAAGTTTCCCACCCACTCCAGGGGGCTATCATTACAGTCCCTGTCTTCAAAAAGTTGTTGTCAGGCCTGTCAAGAAATCATCTGCAGAAGGAGGTATGGAGGAGGGCATTGTCTCCCTCCCTCTGTTCTTAGCAGGGGTGCTCTGCAGTGTCTTTTCAGTCTGGGGGTTCCTCATGGGCCCCTTCCATCCCCTCCACACACACCCCACCATATAGGCACCCATCCACCTCAGCAGAGGATTCGTCCTCATCTACTTGAAAATGCATTTGCAGAAATGATTTGAAGAGGCCCCGGGAAGGAAACGGAACAACACGATCTTGTTCACACAACAGATTCCCTGAAGGTCCTTCCTCAAAATCCTCAATTTATCTGGTCATTAGATCTAATTAAAATCCTAAGTCTTGGAGGCCTGATGAGTGGGTATTGCTTTTTCTCGCCAATTAAAATGGAAGAGATTAAAAAATGCCCTAGATGCTTTGTCCTTGCCATTAATTGGTGTGTGTGTGTGTGTGAGAGAGAGCAGATGGGTGTGTTCAAAAGGCTGCAGAGAAAGAAAAGAAAAGTTAGTTTTCTTGGCCTGAAGTTGGATTTCTTGGCCCAAAGCAAGATCCTTTCAAATTCTCCAAGCCATTTTCCCACAGGGGACTGCAGCTACTTGTCACAAGAAACAGAGTGTATCATGAAAGATGAGGTTTGGCAAAACCTCTCAAAATAACAATATCATAGCAACCACTAATTATGACTCCCGGGAGACACTTTGGTTAAGCAGAGAAATCCAGGATGTTCTTGGTTGTTGGTTTTTCTTTTCTTTTTTAAACAAAGCCTGTGATTGATTCCGGGTTCTTGAAACAGCTTTGGTAGCTGATTTTTGTGAAATCTGTGACAAGCTCAGATATCATGGTGATGCTGAGGCCAATTAAATCCCTATCAGAACATCTTACAGTGACATATTCCATTATGCTAAACATGCCCTCAACAGAGAAGGGCCTCTACATTCCCCCCCCCCGCCACCGTTTTCCAGCCTTGAACCTTCAGCATGTCAGTTTCACAGGATTAATCATCTGAAAGACTCAGACATTCAAAGTGCCACAAAAGGTGCCAATCGATGTTATGAATCTGATGTTTGTGTGAATGCCCTCAGAAAGGGTTCTACAGACATGTTGCAGGAAAATCACAGAAGCAGTCAATCAGAGTTGGAAGGGACCACAAGGGCCATCTAGTCCAACCCCATTTTGCTGTGCAGGAATACCAAATCAAAGCACTCCCGACAGATGGCCATCCAGCCTCTGTTTAGAAACCTCCAAAGAAGGAGACTGCCAAACAGCTCTTACTGTCAAGAATTTCTTCCTCATGTTTAGGTGGAATCTCTTTTTCTGTAGTTTGAACCCATTGCTCCGTATCCTAGTCTCTGGAGCAGCAGTAAACAAGCTTGCCCCATCCTCAGTATGACATCCCTTCATATATTTAAACATGGCTCTCATGTCACCTCTCAACCTTCTCTTCTCCACACTAAACATGCCCAGCTCCCTAAGCCGCTCCTCATAGGGCATAATGGCTTCCAGACCTCCCACCATTTTGCTCACCCTCCTCTGGACATATTCCAGCTTGTCCATATCCTTCCTGAATTGTGGTGCCCAGAACTGGACAGAGTATTCCAGGTGAGGTCTGACTAAAGCAGAACAGAGTGGCAGTATTACTTTCCTTGATCTAGACACGATATTCCTATTGATACAACCTAGAATCACATTGGCTTTTTTAGCTGTCGCATCACACTGCTGACTCGTGTTCAGCTTGTGGTCCACTAAGACTCCTAGATCCCTTTTGCATGTACTGGCATCAAGACACATGTTTATTTGCAGTTGCACGTGAGTATCTGCATCTGCAAAAAGTACAGAAATGCCCACAGAGAACACACGTAAGAAAAGAATGCAGGAGGGAGTTGAGATCTGGAACAGGAAGAGAGGCGAAATGGAGCACAGTTCAAAGATCAGATGTGCCTAGGATTATTTCTAGGATGGGCTAGCCCTCTGTCCGGAAGAAACTGGTACAAGCCAACTTGAAAGTTTTTAGTTGGTTATTTCTGGGAATGTACAAAACTTCCCTGAGAAATTGTACCCATCTAATTGAAGCACAGGTTCCCGTCTTACAAAATCTCTCAGATGTTTGTTACCAAGAAGAGAAGGAACCCTGAAATCAAGATTACATTTATAGTGAGGGGAGGACTCCGCAGATCCTTGGAAAGGTGGTTTTGCTGCAGTGCTTCTATGGAGTGACACCAGACCATCTGCCAGCCTCTGAGCTCACCTGGATTTCCTTTTCTCCCCTTTAACTGTAAGAAAATTACAGTCTTAACTGCCATGGCTGCATCCTATGGAATCCTGGGATTTGCAGATTGGTGAGGCGCTAGAACTCTCTGCCTGAAAATTCTGAATACCCCTCTCTAAACTACAAATCTGAGGATTTCCTAGAATGAACCTGTTGAAATAGAATCGAAGCACTGTTATTGTGTAGTATCAAAGGTTCCCTGGACTTCCACTAACAACTGAAGAGACTAAAAAACACAGAAGATACACCCCATTCATCATTTCATCTTTGTGAGCACTTGAACTGTAGGTGGGTTTAGCTGCCAATGGTGATGGTGAAGTCAGAGATGGATGGATGGATGGTGAGATGGTTGGGTAGGTGGATGGATAGATAAGCAATGGCTCATCTGTCATGTATGCAGTGGCCCTGTCCTGGGTTTTAAAGGAATGTAAAGGAGCTATCTGAAGTGCTATACCTAATTAAGGGGTAGGGTTCTGCCCCATGGATAGCTGCTTTAAAGTCTGGAATAACATTGCAAACTCTGGAGTAAATTCACCTGGCATGGAAGCCACCTTCTGACTCTGGGTGGACAGATGGATGGAAAGAAGGAATGGTGGTTGGATAAGTAGATGGCTGGATAGATGATGGATGGATGGATAGATAGACAGACAGATAACTTGGGACCGGGACAGTTATCACCTACTGAGGTGAGTAGAAGACACCACTGTGCACACACACTCACACTCCTTTTCATCATTTCATCTTTGGGTACGTACATGTGAACTGTTAGTGGGTTTACAAGCTAAGTGTGGTTGTGAGCTCAAAGGTGGGTGGATTCATAGATGGATGGAAGAATAGTGAGCAAAAGACAGATGAGTTCCAACAAGAGTAGACCCACTGACTCCACTGTGGAGTACGGAGTCGACACAAAGGGAAATCCCATGGATTCATGACTAACCAAGAGTAACAGCAGGATTAAGGCTAGAGTAATACGTCCAGAGTAGCTGTAATTCCAGGGCGGCTTCAGTCTCCTCTAGAAGGCAGTTGTCCCAGACTTTGGGCAGTTTGGAGCCGGTTGATAAATCCTTCCAATGGCCTGTTTGTGAGGCTGCCTCCCCAGGGAGAGGGGGAAAGGGCTTTCACACCACCCTTTATGCAAGCGTAAGAGATCGCTCACCCACGACAACCTTACATCTCCGTGCTGGCTTTTTGAGTGACAGATGAGAAAGAGATGGGGATAAATTGCCAGGTGTCAGAGCAGTGTTTTATCTGTGGCACTGAAGCAGCTTTTGGTGTCTGTGTGAGCCTTGTGTGGAGTGAGCAGTGCCAAGTGACAATCAAGTGTCACAAGTAACTTTGGGGAGGGAGAAGCAGCCGTGGGGACTGAGCGACAGACGGAGATGCAGCTGAGACCTGGGGCAGGCAGAGTCCACTGAGAGGAAGCCACTGGAAGCTGCGCGAAAGTCAACTGGTGGTGGCCTCCAGGTCAGTGAGGTGGAGAGTCCACTCCAGGGTTTAGGTAGCATTGAAGCAGAGTTCAGTGGCCCTCAAAGTCTAGTTTTGTGGCTACCAAACCTCTGCCAATCTCCCTAAGCCCTCCCAAACCACCTCTGGTTTTTGGCACAATTTGGGGGTGATTTTTACCCTGAAACAGGTCCAAAAAACTCCAAACAGTGCCAATGCAAGCATAAATACCCTCCGTTCAGGATTCCACCAGCCCTGTATCAGATCAGATGCCAAGCAGAATTGTTATTGTGGTTGTGTGCCTTCAAGTCATTTCCACCTTGTGGTGATCCCACACAGGGTTTTCTTGGCAAGATTTCTTCAGAGGTGGTTTGCCTTTGCCTTCCTCTGAGGCTGAGAGAGTGGGACTTGCTCAAGGTCACCCAGTGGGTGTCCATGATTGAGTGGGGATTTGAACCCTGACCTCCTGAGCCCAATGCACAAACCTCGACATAATGGTGACCCTTGAACTAGAAGTGACAGTGGACCAGTCCCAGTTGCCATTTTAGGATAGCCTATGGCTGAAAAGGGCCAGTGTGGTGTACTGGTCTGAGTGTTGAACTATGACTCTGGAGACCAGATTTCAAATCTCTGACTCCAATGAAGGAGAGTCCAGCGCCTTCCAAAAACAAATGGGGGAAGAGGAGGAGGAGGAAGAAGAGGGATGGTGATGGTGATGATGATGATGATGATGACAACATGCCCCTTAGGTTAGAGTAAATGACTGATGACCTCTGCTGATAAAGACTCCAATGAAGGAGAGTCCAGCACCTTCCCCCCCCCTGCAAAAAAATGAAATTTTCACTAATGAAAAAGAAAAGGATGGCAAAATAGTGGGGGTGGTGAGGAGGAGGAGAGGAGGAAGAATAATCAATAAATAGATACATAAATACAGTTGTCCTTCCATATTTGCTGGGGCTTGGTTGCAAGATCCCCCGTGAATACCCAAATCTGTGAATACTCAAGTCCCATTCTATGCAATGGCATAGCAAAATGGTGTCGCTTATATAAGATGGCAAAATCCAGGTTTGCTTTTGGGATTATTATTTTTTAAAGAATATTTTCAAGCCGTGAATACTTACAACCGTGAATGCCAAATCCGTGAATGTGGAGGGACAACTGTCAATAATATTGCATGCCCCTTGGCTGAAGAGAAGTGATAATGTTGATGCCAAAGTTGCCACGGTAGCCAGTTCCAAAGGAGGGCACCTAAGGAGCTGGATCTTGTGGGGTCACGAAGGCTGGTGTCATGTGCTGCCACTGGCCGGATCAATTCCCTCACTGGGCAAAGTCAGCATAGTTGCTGCTTTCTAGCTTTGAAAAAAGGGATAAGGTTTGTGGGGCATGATGCCTATCTAAGGGCTGAGACCCTTAGAGCTGTGCAGGGCAGGCACGCCCTTTTGGGGTTGCTGATCCTGCCTTAAGCTCTTTCTGCATCAGGGGCCTTGCTTTCCTCAGCCACCTTTCTGGAGCTGTGGGTCTCCTTGGTGGGGCTGGGAAATCCATCCCCAGGCAGTCTGCACTGCTCGGCTCCGTCCTGCAGGTGGAGCTCTAAGATCGCAAGACTCCCACCTCCTTCCATGGCCCGCAAGCATCTTTAGCGCATCCCCAACAGCCACTAGATCTGGGTGTTCCAAAAATGACTTAAATAAAATAAAATAAAATAAAAAACTCGGGGTGGATAGACTATCACTTTTTCCAGATGCCTTTTCAATATCTGCTTTGAGAGCTGTATGAAGTGGCAGTAAGCAGCATCGTTTGGGTGTGTGATCATACAGTGGTCTAGAGAGATACATCGCCCAGAAATTAATGAAATAAAGTGAAGGGGGGGGATGCAGCTGGATGGAATGGGTGGGTGGGTACAGATCCTATGTTGGACCTAAACATGGAAAGCTGAGCTGTTCAGCAGTGGAATGCACCTCCTGGGAGTGTGGTAGAGTCTCCTTCTTTGGAGGTTTTTAAACAGAGGCTGGGTGGACATCTGTGTGGAATGATTTGATTGGGTATTCCTGCATGGCAGAATGGGGTTGGATTGGATGGCCCTTGTGGTTTCTTCCAACTATGATTCTATGACTTTCCTCACAGTTTCTTCATTATGGCAACCCTTCCAGAAAACCAAAAATGTCCACATTAATTTCAAGATTGTGGACATGGGGCTGCACATGTGTTACCATTGTGCATGAATGTGCATGCACATTGTACATAGTTGCACATGGATGTGCCTTTGTTACACATGGTTGCGCACTGCAAACACTAATTCAACACCCCTCAGCATAACATAATGATTTGCACATAGATCTTATGCAGATCCACATACCAGCTCCTTTGATTTACTTTAAAGCCCTGAAGCTGCCTTGCATGGCTTCATGGTAAGCAGGAAGGATTGGAGAAGCATCCGGCTAGACCACCACCACACCCTTCATTGCCAGATGCACAAAAATTACAGAAGCACCGAGATCTTTGGGGCATCTTCCAGGGTGTGTGTGGGTCTTATTGTTTCTATAAACATTGCACAACTGGAGGGGGGAGGGATCAGAGAAGAAGCCAGAAGCTTCTTCAGTCCTTCCTGGTCTCCATGGAGCATGCAATGACTGTGCGAGGTGTCTTTGGGGCTTCAAAGTAAGTTGGAAGAGGGACTTTGGGAACTGCATGGAGAGGATGAGAAAACCAACCCCTGCAGCACTCAAAAAAGGACACCCATGCACATAAGGTACATTTATGCATGTGGACGTCACTACCTAAATTCTGCCCTGTGTGTTGCTCATGCAGTTGCATGCTTATATTGGCTACACACTCAGTTGAGTAACTTCACAATCCACTGGGAAGCTGGCATTGTGCAACCACCATGTAAACTCATGAGTGTAAAGTTATCCTCCCTCTTCTCAGTGTAGGATCTCAGCCAAGGTGTGGCCATCCAAGGGAAGCCAGAAGGCTGGACTTAGACTCCAGGGAGTCTTCTCAGCCCCTGCTGTAGGTGTTAATTTTGCAATGTGTGTGGAGTAGGCAGTGGCTGGAATCCGGTCTATGTTTTGCACATAAGTAAGTTCCTTTCCATATTTATTTATCTGTTTGTTTGTTTGTTGGATTTATGTTCTTCCTTTCTCCCAAGACGGGATTCAAGGTGGGTTGAATGGGTGTTGCAATCCAACATCCCCTCATTGTAGTATAAATATCTGCACATGGAGAAGTCCTGCACCAGCATTGCAGCCCCCCCCCATGCATAATAGCAGCAGCACAGGTCAATGGCTGGGATCAATATGCCCAAGCACAATGTGCAATATGCAACCACAATGCATGATGAATAACCACAGCATGGAACCATAAAGCACAAAGTTGCTGTATGCTCAGTTCTTCTTCCACTGCTGTCGACGGAATATGTATGTTTTTCTATGGTGGACAATTTGCTCAGCATGCAGAGTACAACTTATGAAAGCATATCTCAGAGAATACTGTCTGCGGTTGTATGTTTTTAACCATTGGATAATGTCTGTATTCAGTTCACAGCTGAGAAAACAGGATTCCTCAAGGGCCCCCATTTTCACACGCATTTGTACATTCTTGGATGGTATATAACACATCATTGGTGCCTTAAATGTTCAGTTGGCCCTCCACATTCACTGACATTAGGGGTACAGGATGCCTGCGAAAGTGGGAAAAGCACACATATCTCTACCCTCCAAGCCATATTTCACACACAAACAAAAACTACAGTCTGTGAATTCAACCCAGTATGGATGCCTTTGAGGCAGTGGGGTTCCTTTGCAAGGCAGAAGCAGGTGGCTGGTGGAGATTGCCGCTGCCTCTGCTGATGCCCTACACCATTTTTATTAGGGACTTACATGTGCTTTTTGCAACCGGACTTGTTTATCTCGGATTGGCCTTTTTAGTCATCAGCGCGCTTGCAGAAAGCGCAGGATGAGTCCTTCCTGAATCTTCATTTGCGAAGAAAAGCCAGAGACAAGCCTCACTGCACATTTGCAGTCTCTCTCAGTTTCATGAGGCTTGCAATCCCTATTAAAAATGGCATACAGCAGCAGCGGAGGCAGCAGCAAATAATCCGCGAATAATCAAATCTGCAAAAGTTAAACCCACCTATGTGGAGAACCAACTGTACTATTCCATTCACTGGAATTGTGAAAGCAGCTGTTGCACATTCCTCATTGCACTGAGGGAGAATTGGCAAGCACGTTGGTCGGTATGCAATTGGCTAATACATAGTCAGCATTCAGCAGAAAGATGGTGCAGCACAACCACTGCATAACTGTATGACACTGTGTGTCAGGGTAGATTTACCATGATGCAAGCATAATTGGGACTCTCAGCCAGAAGCTCCTGTATTTTGTCCAGAGAATGAGCTGAGAAACCATATACAGAATGCATCCGAATGCCCAGGGTTCTGCCCTTAAGACAGCCTTGAATTGTTCCTGAGCATTGCAGCACTCTGGATGACACCCACACCACCCAAAGCTGAAAACAACAACAACAACACCCAGGAAGCACTGAGTTATCTCAGCAAATTGCAAGAGCTCACTCATGAAATCGGCCCTGCAGTTGCAAATCATGGGCTTTCAGATGTCTCGTAAGGACAAACACTGCAGAATAACACACATGCACGTGTGTGCACACACACACACACACAAGAGAGAGAGAGAGATTGAGAATGAGAATGATGACAAGGAAGAGTTGCTTTCCGAGGAAGCCAAAGCAAGGGATGAAAACACCATTTTGTATTCTACAGGTTTCTGTTTTGGTGTGTGGGGATTTTAAAATGCAGAACTCCCGGGCACAAATGGAGGTATTAAAGGCACACATTATCTTTACAGGTATAATCCCTCTTTTGAAATGGAATGAAGAGTTCCTACACACACACAAAAATGAATATAATTTTACACCCCATGCCTGTCAAGGAGAGAAAGAGAGGAAAGATACTGTACTGTGGCAAAGCGCTTTCTTTGCAAGCAGATTTGTCTAGCCTGCTTGTGTTTTATTCTTGTGCTTTTCTGACAGCCCCAAGCCTCCAGTTAAACACACAAAGACCCAGAAGATAAGCTCTAGGCCCAGACTGGGCAGCGTGTTAATTGTGAAATGGAAATAAAGTGCATGCAATTTTCAAATGGAAAGGTATCCATGTGGGACCATGGGTTTACCAAGTCTCTCCCCACATGGCCCCAAAGAAAATCCAGCCCCCCCTCCTGGTTGCTTTTTGCTTCAGGAAGGAAGTGTCCATCCATGGTGGCAGAGCAGAGTTTACATAAATTACTTTTTTAGGGGATGAAAACTTCCAGATTTTCCCAGCTAGTGTAGCCACTGACTATCCCAACTTGGTGATTCTGGGATACATTAGTCAAAGAAGTAGGTTTTTTCCAAGCTCTGCCATGGAGACCTCTCTTCTGATACACAGGCAGAGGTCAGGAAAAGCAGAACATCCCATTCCCAGGATTCTATAGGATGGAACCACGGCATTTAAAGTGATATGAAACTTCATTAACTCTGCAGTGTAGACTGGCTGCCCAAGTAGAAAGCCTCCAAGTATGGCATGAAAGCAAGTGCACATGGATGCTCATGCTCCCCAGCTCCTGGTACTGAGAGAGGTGGAGGATGTTTTTACTGTTACATTTGTGTTGGCAAAAACCAAGGGTAGCAGCCAGAATTCCTGGGCTGAGGTAGCAATCTGCCAAATCTGCGGTTAATGGAAAGAAATGGCCAAGGATCATACCCAGAGGTCTACACTTGGCAGATTAGAACCTACCTTCTCATGGAATGGTCTGCTGTTGCTAGACTTTCTTAGTACACTCAGCCTCTCCCATCCTCCCTCCTCAATCTCTCTACGAGTGTTGAAGGAAGGTATTGGAACTGGAAGAGGATCTCACCTGAGAGCTGGTAGTATTTATATTTCAAGGGTCAGGAGCCTCTTTCAGTCCAAGGACTATATTCAGTTCTAGAGAAGCTCTGAGGAGCTGCATCACATTGGGGTTGGGTGGGGCCAAAGCAAAAAGGGCAGGGGGTTAAAATACCCGCATATATTACCTAAAAGTTCTTACTGCAGTGAACCAAGTCTTAGGAGTGGAGGTTCACCCTTTTGTAACAGGGGGAGGCCCAGAAAAAAAAAACCTGATAAACTTTCTGGTTGTCTGGGGGGAAACTCGTAGTGGTTAGATCAGGATGACAAGAAGGCCAGATTTGGACTCTGGGCCTGCAGTTCCCTACCCCTGTTTTATCTATCAATCATAATCATAATCATAATCAATCATAATCATAATCATAATCATAATCATAATCATAATCACAATCACAATCATAATGATATATCTATATCACAATTGTATATACAGCCCCCCCACATCTATCTGCCAGTTAGGAATTGGAGGACTGCCAGAAAGTGGAATCAGTTTAAAAGTGGAACCTAGGGGCTTTTTTTAAGCTTGCAAATGCATATTGACCACTGAAACACATAAATAACACACCATACATCACTTTTGAGTGCATGCCAAAGCTAAATTAACACAATATATGTACAAAAGTGTGTGCAAGTGGTCCCAAGCAAGCTTTGTAAGGGAGAACTAGCGAAAGAGTGGCGCCCCTGTTGAATTAAGGAAACTTGTCTGTAATTTGCAACCCCTGAAAGAGCAAGTCATCGGAAAGCGGGAGGAAGCCTGTATTCCTTGGAAAGTAACCTAGGAGGCAACTACCATGTCCCTATGGTTTTCTGAGAAGGAAGCCACTAAACCTCCAGTCCTGGAGGGTGCAGACAAGGATGGAGATGTCCTTCCTTTCCCTATCTTGAAATTGGGAGCCAACATCTCTTCTTTTAGCATTTTAGTAGGAAATGGGTGAGATGGTTCATCTGGTACAGCCCAGTGGCTCCAGTGAGGTGTGGTATTCTCCAGTTCACTGGTGTGCAAGTCAGTTGCCACATCCTCCCTGGACAAGTGGCATTTTTCAAGCCAATCAACCCAAATTGGAAAAAGTGTCTTTCTTAATATAACAAGCGAGTGAGCAAGCAAACAAACAATCAAAACATTTGTTTGCAGATGAATTTTTCTAGCCTGTTGAATAGTTGGTTTTAATTGTTGCTTTATGGTTGAGCTGGTTTATCGACATGACACTGCCTTTTTGGTGTGTGTTTTATATTGTTTTCCTGTTATATTTTACGGTGTTGTTCTTTGGACCCTGAGAACATACGCTGAAGCGTGGCTCATAAACTCTGTAAATAAATAAAAAGGGAAATTAAAATTAGAAGAGCCTAAATGAAAATTTCCGTGCCAGAGTTAATCTCAGGTAGAGAAACATTGGCTGGCATCCTGTGCATGACTTACACACGTGTAAGTTCCCCTACAGAAGTGGTTGGGCATTTGTCTGATGTGAAACATTTGCATTTGGGTCAAGGTTGCAGCAGCAGAGTTACTCACGTGGCACCATTGAGCATGTGCTGTGATTGCACATTGCACATGCAGATGGACACCAAGTGTTGCAATTGTACATTTTACATTTTGGGGCTCTTTCTGTTGTAAAGTGTTGCAATTCGCTGATGCACAATCTTCGGATAACTTTGCAAGTGTAATATTATACTCCGTGGCCTTGGTGGAGGATCTCGGTTCTAATAATCAGGGGCCAGCATAGTGTAGTGGTTTGAGTGTTGGGCTACGACTCTGCAGACCAGGGTTCAAATCCTGGCTCAGCCATAAAAACCCACTGGGTGATCTTGGGAAAGTCACATGCTCTCAACCTCAGAAAACCCAGTGATAGGTATGCCTTAGGGACACCATAAGTCAGAAATGACTTGAAGACACTACAACAACAGCAACAACAACAACAATGCTTCTAATGCAGCATAAATATACACCAGCATAGTTATTGAGCCAGAGGGATGTAGTTGATGGTGTGTTGGACTAGGACTCCAGGAGAAAGGGTTCAAATCCTCACTCAACCATGGAAACCCCTTGGGTGATCTTCAGCAAGTCACACTCTCTCAGCCTCAGAGGAATGCCATGGCAAAACTCCTGTAAATAATAAAACTTCCCAAGGAAACCTTGTGATAGAGTTGTTTTCAGTTAGATGGAAATGTGAGTGGGCCCAAACCAGAGCATGGAAATATCTGGAGTTATCTCAAGATAACCTATAATGCAAAACTTGCCAGAAGTGATATTAAAGAAGACACGTTTGGAGAGATTTGAACACCCTTTCTGTCATTCATGACATGCCCATACTCAGAACATAAGCTGTTGACATCTCAAGCAACACTTTGGAAAAATTTATTCTCAACAATATAAAGGTCAACACGTCTAAAAATGGACTATACCGATTGGACAATGTTCCATTTGGCCTTTGATGAAGATACTGAGATGCGATAGTGAATGACTCTTGCATTTGTCTGCTTTAGCTTGTTGCGGGAGGGAAATAGTTTATTATTTAATTTCAATTCTACCCTGCCCTTCTCACAAAGTGGGACCCAACATAACTTGTTTTTGCAGTTGTGTGCCTTCAAGTTGTTTCCAACTTATGGCAATCCTCAGGTGAACCTATTGTCTTCCTAGCAAGGAAGACAATAGGGTCACCTGAGGATTGCCATAAGTTGGAAACAACTTGAAGGCACACAACTGCAACTCTGAGAAAGTTTTCCCCATTGCCTTCCTCTGAGGCTGAGAGAATGGGACTTCTCTATGGTCACCCAGTGGGCTCCATAGTTGAGTAGGATTCGAACCTTGGTCTCCCAGAATCCTAGTGCCACATTCACAGCCCAGAGCCAAGCTGGCTCCCTCAAACTGACTTACTGTATAAGTTAAAATAGCTAAAATGATATAGAGTACAAAACCTGAAAAAATATGGATGTAATTCTTCATTAATTTTGTTCCAAAGGAAGCAATAAGCAATTTGAACAACTTTCTTCCTGTGGTGAGAAAGACTTCAAAGACTGTACAGTTTTCAAAGACAGGTTGGGACTTGTCCTGCACAGAAATCACATGTGGTATTTTGTAGTTTATAGGAAACAGTATTTCTGCACAGATGTTTGATTTTTCTGTGCAGAAGATGCTGTTCCCAGTATGGAAAATGCTGTTTTCTGAGCATAAATAACACTTTGATTTCTTCTTGTCAGTTTCACAAAACTCAAGAAACACATTTTCAACTGTTTTTGAATATTTTAAAAATATTCTTTCTGTCCCTGTGTAAAACAAATAACACAACCAATCCAATTAGAGTACGAATTTGAAAGAGTTAAAAACACATTTAAAACACAGTAAATGATACGGCACACCCAAGTGCATCTCCTTTTGCCTTCAGTTAAAAGCTGAAGGCCTGTTTACACAAAAAAAGGTCTTTGTCTTCTCACAGAGAGTAGAGAGGGGACCAACCGGGCCTCCCTTGGGAAGGAGCCCCATAACCTAATCTCTTCCCTGGTATAGTATTTGCTATAAAGAACTCAAAAGGGGGAATAATTAATGAATATAACTAACTAACTAGTTAGACGTTCCTGGGAAGATCTTCCAAGCCACAGCCCTGACAGCTCTGGGCAGAGACAGAGTGCTAGATTCACTGGGCTTTGGGACCCAATCCAGAAAAGCCATTCTTCTTTTGGGCCAGAATCCCATGGGGGAATCTATGTCTTTGTAAGTGGACTTAGGTCTTCAGGAATTATTTCATGTATATATTGGATTTATATCCTGTCTTCCTCCCAAGCTGGGATTCAAGGCAGTGTACAATAATATAAAAAATACAACTAAAACATTACAAGTTGCAAAAGTAAAAAAAAAAAAAGAGAGAGAATTAAATTAATTACCATTATTAAAATATAGTTAAAACGTGACATGAATTAAAAACATCAAATTGATATATACAAAAATACAACATTAAAAGCAGCACATCAGTTAAAATTTGCGTTTCAAACGCCTGCCTAAATAAAAACTGCCGATGAAAAGGGAGCAGGGAGGGGCCGGCCAGACCTCTCATGGAAGGGCATTCCACCGTCTAGGAGAAGCTATGGAGAATTAGTATTGGGCAGTCCATCATGGCCATAGCCAGTTAAGGGCTGCTGTTGCGCTACTATGCAGAGAAGCCAGCAAAGCGACTAATGCACATGGGAACTGATGCACCATTGGTCTGATGTGCATGAAGGCACTCTTACTGGTGTCCCATTACACATCTCTCCACTTCAGTAACAGGGCTACTTAGCACTTTTGTTATGTATATGTAAAGTTACCTAACATATACCATGACAGAAGATTCTGGCCTCAATTCTGATGAAGGTCTGCTTGGTCATAAATAATTTGCTATAATAAGACGGGCGCGAGAATGGAGGAGACCGTAGCTGCGCCCCACCCACCTCTCTTTATTCATCTCATATGCACAAGCCTTCAATATTTCATGAGACCTAGGTGCTTAATAATGGATGGGAAACATGTTTACAGAGAGAGATTTCTCACTGTAGATATAATAGAGCACCTCCCAGGACCTGTTCCTCGCTCTGACTTACATCTCCCCACTGGTTGTCAGTTTGCCGAACAATCCACCTTGGCCATCTGTGAGTGCTCGGGGAGGTGTTTTTGCTTTTGAGGAACAAGGAGGGATGGGCAGGAATTTTGGACACGGAAACATCTCCACTGCTCACATGCATCTTTCCCTTCAGCTTGCAGATGGTGCAACTCCAGGTTTCTCATCGCCTCTTTTCTTCCTCTTCCTCCTTCCCTTCATCCCCACATTTCCTCCATGCAAAACAGAAGAGGATACCAAGAGGAGACACAGTAGACCCACTGAATCAATTGTTGAATAGTAGGTCAATGCTTATGGAAATTCCACTTATCCAATGCACCTAGTTATTCGGGCCTGCTAACAGGATTCAAGCCAAAGACCCTTGTCGAGAGCCACAAACTGAGCCTAAATTTCTGATTCTCCAAACTAAAGACTTCTGAGAATACTTGGATGCTGCAATATTGATGTGAAGTCTGGGACATCTCATTGCTAAAAAATAAAAAAAAAAATAAAAATGTATTGACTCACTGAAATGGAGATGTTAATAGTGACAGTTGCCAGATTTTCTGCTGATTGGCAATGGAGGGTCCAAGCCTTCCTCTATAGACTAAGGCAGAGATTTTGTCTTTAGGCAAATGTCTCAGGAGCTTTCTCCTCTCCTACCTCCTCTCCAGGCAAATTGCTGGTTGTGACCTATAATGCCCTACATGACTGTGATCCAAGCTATCTCAAGGAACGTATTTCCCTGCATGAGCCCGTGAGCTCCAAGATCTTTGGAGGAGGCACTTTTCTTGATCCTAACACCTTCATGAGCAGACTCTGGTACTCCCTTTCCAAAGGCTTGGATGCCTCCTTCTTTGCTATCTTTTTGTCTGCAAGGGAACCCCTTTTCTTTCCAAACAGCTTTTGGGAATGGACTACAATGGGCTTTTAATGGTGTGCTGTCTTGTTGATTTTTATATTTTGTCAATTAATGAATTCAGAAGGTTTTAATTCTATAGATTAACTGCATTTTAAAACTCTCTGTCTCACGCCTTCTCTCTCCATCCCTCCCTCTCTCTGACATTGGCTTTAATGTATTGGCTTTAATATTTTGTAAGCCACTTTGAACCCCAGTTAAGAGAAAAAAGGCAGGATATAAAGAAATATGTGATGAGGATGATTGATTGTTGTTGCCTTCCAGTCATTTCTGACTTATGGTGACCCTAAGAGGAGTTATCATGGGGTTTTCTTGGCAAGATTTATTCAGAGGGGGTTTGCCTTTGCCTTCCTCTGAGGCTGAGAGATTGAAACTTCCCCAAGGTCACCCAGTGGGTTTCTATGGCTGAGTGGGTATTTGAACCCTAGTCTCCCAGTATCCTAGTTCTGGGGTGCATTTACACGGGCAAATATTCCTCTAAATATACCACAAAGATAGCTCATAGTTCACACGGGTGGAGGCACAGCATCGCCTCATTCAGAAGGGGGGGAAGGTAAAACACCCAAATATAGCGTAGCAAGGGATGTCGCTACTTTTGCAGGTATATTTGCAATGTAGCGCATTATTGGCAGTGTAAACAATCATTCCGCTAAGGGCTGCAGCAGAGCTGTACTGTGGTTGGTTGTTATGATGAAGGGGTGGGCTTAAAGAGGGGGAGTGAGGGAGGGAGAGTCAGTAGCGATTAGAGGAAACTTTGAAAAATCCCCTCTGCTATTTTGCAAGCCAGTTTGCAAACAAAAAGGATTCCCAACAATTTTCAGTCAGGGAGCATTCCTTCTTCTCCTCCTCTCTGCTATTTTGCAAGTATGCAAAGCTCGTCTCGTCAGCTGTGATCCTGTGCTTGGGGGAGGGAGAGAAACCATTTCACTAAGGGCTGCAGCAGAGCTGCACTGCTATTTTGACAGTCTGTTTATTTGGCTAGAAAATGCTGTTAAGCAAGGAGAAAAAACCTCTGTTTGGAGTTTGATTTGTGGGCAGGGAGCTGGGGGGAAATGTCATTCTTTGCCCCTAAGCTGTTAAGCACACGGAGTTGGGGCCAGGGCAGACATTCCTATGGCATTGTCTCCTCTCCAATGCTTGGCCATGCCCCCAGCACATTTGGCTGTGTGAATCTCAAAGTGGAAAAAATCAAAGAGCCACAAAATATAGCTGTGTAAACATATACCGTGTAAACTACCCACCACTGATGCGGGAAAGCGCTAAAGCGCAACTTAACGCAATAAAACCTGCCATGTAAATGAGCCCAAACATTCAAACCACTACACTACATGTGTAGTAAGGGGAACATACCTTAATCTGACTTGCTCTAGTATTCCAGTTGAACCCACCATGAATGTGTGTCCAGTACTGGATGTAGGATTTTAAGAAGGATGCAGACAAATTGAAAGGGATGCAGGAGAGGGCAAAAAAAGAAGATGGAGTGTATAGTTTACAAGTCCAATGCAGGTATTTTGAAGGAAATAAGTATGTTTAGTTTACAGAAAAGCAGAGTGCAGGAGTTGAACACATGACAGCACTCTTCAAAGACCTGACAGCAAAGATTTCTTTTCTGCTGCTTCAGAGGACAAGACTAGTATTAATAATTTTAAAGTAAAGAAGGGTAGATTTTAGATGAAGGCTGGTGGGGGGATTCTTAATAGTAGGCAAAGTTTGGGAGTGGAGCCAATGCACTTAAACTCTAGTCCTCCAGATGTTAGGGACTTCTGTTTGTGTCTGTGCCTTCAAGTCACCTGTTGATTTATGGTAATGCCATGGGTTTTCTTAGGGTTTTTTAGGCAAGGACTCTTTAGAGGTAGTTTTGCCAGTTCCTTCCTCTGAAATATAGCCAACAGCACCTTTGATTCCTTGGAAGTCCTTCTGGGCTTCAGGAAGGTTCTTCTTTTTGGACTGCCACTCCCAGAATCCCCCAGCATAGCTGGCTGGGGGATTCTGGGTGTGGCAGTCCAAAAGAAACCTTTTCCCATGCTTACAGTGACTCTATGAATTTTATAGGGCTTTCTTAGGCAAGGAATTCTCAGAGGTGGTTTTGGCAGTTCCTTCCTCTGAAGTATAACCTACAGAACCAGGCACTTTTGGTGGTCTCTCATCCAAGTACTAATCAGGGCTGAGCCTTCTTAGCTTCCAAGATCAGACAGGATGCCTTCAGGGTATTAAAGCCCCCTAATTCCTGATGATTGACCATACTGGCCAGAATTTTTGGAAGCTGAAGTCCAAAACGTATGGAAGATTAAAGTTTCAGAGCCCTGACCTAGGGGGCTATCCTGCCCTTGAGTTCACAAGCAGAAACTGAGCAGCTATGTCTTCGGGATAATCTCACTCTGGATTTCCCGTATCACTCAGGGGCTTTTGTGTTGGCTGAACATGGATAACAAAAAGACCTGTGTTATTTTAAATGTTGAAGAAAGAGTTTGTGGGGGAGATCTTGCTTCACTGAGTGAGTGCAATCTTCAAAGGCTCTACTGTTGGATATGCTGACCAAGAATGGCCATCGGTGTTGCATATCATAAATCCTCACATGCAGAGTTATATACTGATTGTGTTACACAGTCCTTCCACTGAATGGCATCATTGTGTGACCAGGTATGTGACTGAATGCATGACTAGGTGTAGAGTGGTATGCACCAATGGGCTGCACATCTGCATGTTCCACAGCCCCACATGTGCAACTTTGCTTCCATGACCTTGAACTGAATGTGTAGATTTTGCGCTGGACAGAAATGTCCAACCACTTCCACAGGGAAACTCACAGATGTGGTTGCCACCGACAGGATTCTAGCCTCTGTGTAGACTCTCTTGATACAAACCCACCCAAGAGTCTATTGAACTGAGAATGAGTTGAGTCTCCTTCTTAGAAACCACTAAATATGACATTGGATGCAGCACTGCGTCTGAGCATTAGTGACAACAGAGCTAGTAGCGCCACTGATTTTCCATTGGCGCTCTTAGGCTCTTTCCCACCCCTCCTCTCAACCTCTTTGCTATCTGCCTTTTCTGAGGTGACAAACTGGGAAGGCCTTCGCAAGAGAAACAGCTGAGCAAGGCTATACATTTGAGGCGCTGCACCTCTCAGCTCCTCACAATTTATCTCTGTGCCTCTCTCAGATGAATACATCATCCCTGACTTTCAGCTTGGCTCTGTTCTGCTGCCGCAACAACTGTACTCAGTCTGCCTACAGAGGTGCTTACTGTTCGCTGCTCAAGGGAATGGCAAATGGTCATGGCACAGGTCCTGAAGGGGTGATTGTCCCCATAAGAGGATGTTGCCTTGCTCTCCAGAAGACACCGGGAGGTCCAAAGTTGAACCTTCATGAGAGTGGCCACATGAAAAAGAAAATCGGGCTCCTGTGTCGTTAATAGCCATGGAGAAAAGAGAACTTCTGCAGTTGTAGCTTGCAGGCCAAGCTTCACCTAAAAGACCCTCTTCCACACCGCTCTTAAATGTCCAAGAGCCCATCTCCTCTTTTCCACATGGCTGCTCTAACCCCATCACCACCACCCCAAGGTCCAGTGGGATGGGTTTCCCTGAATCGAGAATGAAAACCCCCTTTCAGATTGTACAGGCCTTGGAATTAATTGTGATTTGGGCCTCAGGTTCTTTCTTCTCACTTCCCATTAGGATGCATTGTTATTTGACCTCAAGTTGGCTTCAAGTCATGGGGACCTTATGAACGAAGAGCCTCAGTCTTCAATAGTCCTGCTCAGATCTTGGGAGCTCAGGGCAACTGTGGCTTCCTTGACTGGATCAATCCACCTGAAGTGTGGGCCTCCTTCCTTTCCTACTGCCTTCTATTTTACCAAGCATTGCCATCTTTTCCAGTGAGTCACATTGTCTCTATAGTACAACAGCCTCAGTATACTCTGCATCTGCACTGCAAAAATAATCCAGTTTCATACCATTTTAACTGTCATGGCCCAAATGCTATGGAATCCTGGGATCTGTAGTTTGTCATGGCACCAGAGCTCTCTGACAGAGAAGACTAAAAATCTCACAAAATGACAAATCCCAGAATTCCATAGCATTGATCCATGGCAGTTAAAGCGGTGTCAACCTGGATTATTCCTGCAGTGCAGATGCAGTCTTAACCTGCATTTAACCTTAGTTGTCTTTGCTTCTAGTAAGAACTCAGGCCTGATTTTCCCTAAGACCCATGTATTGGTCTTTTTGACAGTCCACATTCTCTGTAGGTTCTTCCCCAGCACCACATTTCAAATGGGTTGATTTGCTATTAGGATATCCACCAAAAGTCAACTCTCCATTTAGATTTTCTTCCCCATTGCCAATCAATCAGTGGAGTGAATGTTAGGCTGGTCTTCTGATTCTTCTTGAAAATTAAAGGACTGTCTTGTTCTCATTGTTGCAGTTTTTGTATGACTGTATTTAATCTTTTTTTTTTAAAGAAAGAAAATATTATATTGAATTTTGGTGTTGAGTCAAATTAACAAAATAAATGCAACCATAGGAACAAAAAGACAAAGCCTTCTTTTTCTAACGTTTTCCACAGGGATAAACGTGTCAGCTGATGGCAGGAAAATAAGAGCAGCAGCAGCAGCAACAACAACAACAGAGTCTTGTGGCACCTCTGAGACAAACATTTTTGACACAACATGAGCTGTGTAGGCCAGAGGCCACTCCATCACATGCATGAATGGCGACAGTGAGGAGGGGGATTTTGTCCTGCCATTCAGGTCCCCAAATCAGTGAAATCTGAGGGCTCCCATGTCGGTGGGACAATGAAGCCACTCCTGGGGTTTAATCTTATCTTTCCATGAGCTCTCCAAAGTGCTGAACTTATTTTGTGAGCAGACTTCGGCACCCTGGAGGGCAAACTTGAAAGGAGATGTCCAAGGTGCTGAACTCTAGCTCTCAAACGGGTCATTCTCACCACCTTTCTGGAGAGGACAGAGGAAAGAGCCTTCTGGCGGCTGTTCCCAGGCTCTGGAATTCCCTTCCTCAGGAGACTAGGGTGGCCCTCCCCTGCTGCCCTTTTGCTGGGGGATAATGATCTTTTAAAAATGTAAACAGGCATTTGGCAATTAACTGGTTGTGAAGAAGGATTTCTCTAGTATGTGTATGTGTTTTACTCCTGTTGCCCAGCATGGGAGCAGGTTGCATTGTATAGTCCTTGCGAACCTCTTCCAGCTCTAAGATTTAAGGGTGCATTTTTATCTTTGTAGTCATGTTACCTTGTAGTCATTTAAAAAAAAATGATTTTACATTGTTTTAAATAATAAAAAAGCCAATGCGATTGTACGCTGCATCAATAGGAGTCTAGTGTCTAGACTGAGGGAAGTAATAGTGCCACTCTATTCTGCTTTGGTCAGACCTCACCTGGAATACTGTGTCCAGTTCTGGGAACCAGAATTCAAGAAGCATATTTACAAGCTGGAACATGTCCAGAGGAGGGCAACCAAAATGGTGGGAGGTCTAGAAGCCATGCCCTATGAGGAGCAGCTTAGGGAGTTGGGTATGTTTAGTCTGGGAAAAGAGGTGAAATGATAGCCATGTTTAAATATTTGAAGGGATGTTATACTGAGGATGGAGCAAGCTTGTTTTCTGCAGCTCCAGGGACTAGGACATGGAGCAATAGGTTCAAACTCCAGGAAAAGAGATTCCACCTAAACATGAGGAAGAACTTATTGACAGTAAGAGCTGTTGGACACTGAAATCCGCTGCTGCCTGGGAGTCCGGTGGAGTCTCCATCTTTGGAGGTTTTTAAACAGAGGCTGTATGGCCATCTGTTAGGAATGTTTCAATTGTGTCTTCCTGCATGGCAGAATGGGGTTGGACTGGGTGGCCACTGTGGTGTCTTCCAACTCTATTATTGTATGGTAACCGTGTTAACATCATAGCTAATTTAGTTGTTCTTGTAAAAGAAACCTTTTGTTTCATCAAAGTTTAAGCTTGTATTTTGTTTCAATCTCTTGTAAGCTGCCTTAGGTCCCATGTCAGGAGAAAGGCAGAATATGAAATAAATAAATAAATAAATAAATAAATAAATAGGTTTCTGTATGGATAGCTCTTTTAAAGTTCATACTAAAACCCAGAATGGATTTACCAGCTCTTTAACAACAGATCCTTCCTTTAGACACTCCAGTAAGACAATATTGGACAGATTCATAGAGCAGAAGCTGATCAATGGCTGCTTATTATGATTTCTATATGACCTCCATTATGATTTTGATATGAAGCTTGGAGGTCGCATGCGTCCGTTTTCAGAGTGGCACATGGGGGAAGGGGTGGCTATTGCTTTCACATCCTGTTTGTGGGAGTCTAGATGTTCTGAGCTAGAACTGGCTACCATTTCAGGCTCTCCAGGACTTAATTTAATGCAGAAAACTGACACACATCCCAGCTATGAGACAAACATTATTGGTGCTAAATCGATGCAGCCGAGGATCTATAGCAGAGAAAGGCATCCCAGCCCTTTAGCGAACAGTTTGCAGCATCTCTGCAAAACTGGGCCCCTCAATGTCACATTCTACTCAGACGACTCAAGGATCAATATGTCAACTTCCAGCGGTTGTATAATGGGTCCCTGGGACTGGGAAGCAAACCAGTCCCAGATGAGGCCACTGGAAAATGGACCCCCAGGTTTATATAGGGTAGAAGCAAACTAAGGAAACTGAACTGTGTAGGCATGGCCTATCTCACATGACACAATAGCTATGAGAAAAATACAAGGAAGTTTTTACTCCCATGTTTCCAGCCTCCTCTATATCCTTGAACAGGCAGGCTAAAGCATAAACCATCCAGAGGGGGTTATTAAACACAAAATAACCCATTCAGTGCTGCTGTACAGCTGTTAACACTTGGCCCTAATGCTGGAAAGGATGCTAGAACACATTTGCCTGGAGGCAGGAGGCCTGATCCATTATACTGGACTGCAAAGATGTGAGCACAACTGTTCTTTGGAAGCAAGATCTTCCAGAAAGAAGGCATTTCCTTCCTTCCTTCCTTCCTTCCCTTGTCACCAGTGGAAACTCCATCCTTGTCATAGGCAGACCTAATTCAGACACTACATTTTGCAGGCAATTATTTCCTCTTTGAGGTACATAGAAGTCCCTTGGCCTTATGTCTTTATTGCACCGTGTGAGGTGTGCTCTAATTGCCCTCAGGCGCCCTACCTGGAGCGTGCCTTAATATATAATTACATAGCATTATGCAGAGAAAGGTATGGCAGCCACCTTGGATAATCACACAGAGCAAAGGTTTCTGCCAGTCTCCTGTACATAATAGACACTTTAGCAGTGGTCTTTATTTCCAACCTTAAGATCTCTGTGTACAATTTTTTTTAGTAGCTGCATTTGTAGGATAACACAGACTCAGCAATGCCTCCTCCCAGGCTCCCTGCCACCTCCCAGAACTCCAGCGATATACTGAGAAGAAGTCCTTTTGCAAATTGATTGTTCTTGATTTATTGCTAAAACAGTAAGTGCAGCAAGACTGGAAAGTGACTTTCAGAAAGCGCTTCATCTCAGCCAATCCTGAAGAGAGAGGGAGGTGTATGGGGAAACCAGGGAACTGTCCTGGTGATGTTGATGACACCAGTACGTTCAAACACACCCTCGTCCCAACAACACTCAGCAGCAGCCCAAATGTTCAATGATTGTTTTGGACTCTGAAGGTAGCTTTTTCCAAACTGGTGCCGTGAGTTATGCTGGCTGTGGATAATGGGAACCTCATTCCTACACATCTGGAAGAAGTCTGCCTCAAGAGCACCTCCAGAAATGAGTTTTCTGTTGCTTTCTAGACTTCTTATATATAAGCTGTCACTCACTTGCATTAAAGGCTGGATTGAATGTGTCCACCCATTTCAGTTCAATGGGATGAGGGCAGAAGAAAATGACTTTTGGTTACCCCATATATACAGGGCAAGGTAAAAGCCACTTGATGGATGTATTTAGTCATACAAATCTGTAATTTAATAACAAAAAAGAAAGAAAGAAACTAGTAGCACAATCAATCAATACATGAATAGATACATTATCCCAACCTTTTCAATGGATGCTCAGCATTGGTCCCTGTCAAGTGGTTTTTGCCTTACCCTGTGAGATATATATACTGTGTGTGTGTGTGTGTGTGTGTGTGTGTGTGTAGATAGATAGATAGATAGATATCCCATAAAATGGGGATTTCCTTCCCTGGTAGCTCCAGGAGAAATTAGAAGACTAGTCCTGGTGAATCAAGGATCCATCTTGATTGAAAGAAATGCATTTGTGCCCCACACTCTGATAGACCAGAACCTGAGCAGAATGGGTTCATGCATTTCCTCCACTGGGTGCAGAAGGTTCTTCTTCTTGCTCACCCTGAAGCCCAACACCTGAATAGTCTCCTGCTTTTTTCTACACAGATGGAATTAGGCACCTCCTTATATCTTGCCTCTCCAAGTTGCCATATAATGGCGCTTCCCCTTTGAAAATCCACATGAAGATTGGAGAAGTCTTGGGGTGAGTGTTGAGAAGTTGTCTAATCTGCTGCCACACTGCAGAAATAACACAGTTTGACACCGCTCTCTAACTACCATGGCTCAATGCTATGGAATTCTGGGATCTATAGTTTTGTGAGGTCTTTAGCCTTCTCTAGTGCCACAATAAACTACAAATCCCAGGATTCCATAAGAAGGAGCCATGATAGCTAAAACAATGTCAGTGTCAATCTGCATTATTTCTGCAGTCTGGCAGCAGCCTAAAAATGATAATATGTGGAAAGGAAAGGGCACGTAGCAATATCAACCCTAGGCCTAGTTTTGTAGATTTTTGCCCAATGTACGCTGGGGTTTGCAGCAGGTTCTGGCATTCCTGCAAAAACAAAAGGGGTGTGTGTCTGTGTGTGTGCCTACTGCTGCTGTCCACATTGTGCTCGTTCAGCAGCTGTGTCATTTGCTGTGTTGCACCTCCTCAATTTGCTCCTGTTCCTTCAGAGCATTCATCAAATTGAGGAATGACAGTGTCAACCAAACTAAAAAAGAAATGGGAAGTGCATGCGTGTGTGTGTGTCCCCACCACAACACTGTGGAAGTACTGTGAGTCTCAAGGACACTTTCCAGCCTGCCTAAGGTCATGGGTGCAAAGATAAACATCTTCATTTTTCACCATCCAGGCAAACTTGTCCTAACCACCTCTTTCTGAGGGCTCAGGGAGCACAGGATGTGCGGGAGGGAAGTGGTGTTTTGCAAAGCAGTGTCTAAGCAAATAATGCCTGGCAGCAGCCAAAGGCAAAGCACACCACAGGTGGTCTTTCAGAGAGAGCAGCAACACTGCAATGCCACTCAGCTTCAGAATTGCCCAGGTATAAGTAGCCATGATAAAAACACATTGGTGCAAATCGGTAAATAAGAAAAATTGGTGCAAGTCAGTAAATAAGAAAAATGTCACTGTGCTGTCCTGCATAATGCAAGGGAAACACTGCTGAGAGAAGTTGGGAGTCCTTTCCTGGGTGATTATCATGGAAGATGATGCTTTTTGCCATGAAAGCTCGGAGGCTGTGAGCAGGCCTGAGAGTATAGCTGGAATTTTGTTGTGGCTTTATACTGGCATAATATGTCATTATGCAGGCGGGTTCTGCTTTTTCGGAGATTGCACACAAGTGGTGTTCTATTCAGGGTTGCACGAGCCCTGCTATACTAATGTAAACCATTTTATAAGTGGTGGCAATGCCTAGGAAGTTCTTTCACCTGGCTGGGGACCTGGATCAAGCATTGCACAATGGATGGGTACACATCTGTACAACCCATTGTACAGCAGGTTGCACAAGGCCACCATCCTTTAACTTCAGCATAGCTCTACTAGAATAATTTTTGACTATGCAACCAGTCAGTAGGATCCATGAACAGGGTATATCAATCAAAGTGCTTGATTATGAGCTGTAAAGCCCTATATGGCTTAGGTACAGACGGTTTGAAAGAGTAAATCTTCCGATATGGACCTGCCTGAGTTTTAAGATCCCCAGGATCTTTTGCTTGGTGCCACCACTGCCATGGGTATATCTGTTGTGAGCATGGAAGAGATCCTCATTGGTAGCTGCTTTGTGGCTGTGGAATCCACTTTCATGGGAAACTAGGCTGGTGCCTTCTCTGTTTTCCTTCCACCAGCAGGTAAATACATTTTTATTAGAACAAGCAATTGGTGACTAACTGGCCACGTGGAGAGGTCCTTTAATGGGAGTATGCATGCTGCATTTTTATTGTTACTGCCATGTTTTAAAATTGTGTTACATGCTTTTAAAATGTTGGCGTTTTACTATAATAGATCATTTAATTGTTTTGTTTTTAATTCCCTGCACCCCAGACATTAGGGTTTTAAAAAGATATATCTTGTTTAACTGTAAAAACTGGAAACGTCATTGAGCAAATTGTATTAAACTACGAATGAGTATGTAGAACAAACTTTTGGAAACAGACATTAAATTTTATTGAAGTAGATAAAATAAGTAAGTTATCCTACTTAGCTGAGGTAACGAATTGAAGTTACAAAGGAACAGAAGATACAAACAAATGACTTAGAATAAGGAAATGCAATTTATTAGTAGAAGAATGCACACAAGAGAAAAGCAATATCAAGAGAATGATATTTGTTTTTCTATTTATGCATTTCACAAGATTTTGTGATTTTTGTATATATGAACAGACACATTTTGTTGTTATTGTTTATTAATAAAAATCTATTGTGAAAAGATATATTTTGTTTTAATGCATATTGTGAGTTGCCTTGGTCCCCAGGTTAGGAGAAAGGTGGGATATAACTGGAATTGAATAAATCTGGGCCAGGATGGACACAACTTGCTTTATTCTCCTACCAGCGTCTCCTGTATAGGCTGTGATACCTGCCTATGCAGGAACAGTTTGTCCCTGGCTACCAAGCA
Organism: Gambelia wislizenii; assembly: GCA_030847615.1. Taxonomy (NCBI): domain Eukaryota; kingdom Metazoa; phylum Chordata; class Lepidosauria; order Squamata; family Crotaphytidae; genus Gambelia; species Gambelia wislizenii. The sequence continues at coordinate 42,946,163 of JAUMIR010000007.1, forward strand.
CTGGGGACAAAGGAGAGGATAAGAGCCATAAATATTGTGAGATGCTTGTGACCTTCCTGAGGACATCCATCTAGTCATTGTTGGAAAGATAAATCCTGAAATTGATGTGCTTTTGGTCTAATCTCAGCCTGGCCATCCTTGAATTCTTATTTTTGTTGATGATGTTAGAATCATAGAATCATCAAATCATAGAGTTGGAAGAGACCACAAGGGCCATCTAGTCCAACCCCCTGCCCTGCAGGAAGACACAATCGAAACATTCCTGACAGATGGCCATCCAGCCTCTGCTTAAAAACCTCCAAAGAAGGAGACTCCACCACACTCCAATGCAGTGTATTCCACTTCTGAACAGCTCTTACTGTCAGGATGTCCTTCCTAATGTTTAGATGGAATCTCTTTTCCTATAGTTTGAACCCATTTCTCCATATCATGGTCTCTGGAGCAGCAGTTGTTGTGTGCTGCCAATCCAGCTCAACTTCCAGCAACCCTGAATGAGAGACCTCCAGGAGAGTTTGTTCTTAACCACCCTTCTCAGGTCTTACTGACTCAGGATAGCTGTGGCTTCCTTCACTTCAGGCAATTCTCTGTAACGTGGTTTCCCTCTTTTTCGGCTGCCTTCCACTTTACCAAGCATCGCCATTTTTTCCACTGAGTCGTGTCATTTCATGGTATGTCAAACAATGAGGTCAATATTTCGGTGGCATGCCTTGAGCTGCTTTTCCACCTTCTCCTCACCCCACGAGGCAGGGAGGTCCAGCGTCTCCTGATGGCTCCATGGGCTCTGTGCTGCAAGCTCTGGGCTTCTACCATTGCTGTTTACGGCAACAAGAAAAAAAAAGTGCTGTTAAAAGCCCAGGAAAAGCTATTGGTTCACCAAAAAAGAAGAGAGAACTAATGCCTATGACCACCTCAGTGCCTAAGCACCAATGCACATACATGCGAACGCTGTAAAATGGTGCTCCTATTTGAGAACAGACACTTGGGAAGTTGTGTTTCTCAGCAGGAAGAGCTCGCATGATGGTCTGTCTTGCCAAACTACCCTTCTGAGTTTTGCCTTCCACTGAAAATGCGCAGCCATGGAAAGCCATGCAAAGCAGGCGGTCACACATTTGAAAATGTGCATTTTTGAAGAAACTGCAAACCACCCCCCACAAATCTTTTTTCTGTGAAGTTTATGGAGGCCCCCTCCCCTCAGCAAAAACCCAAATACTCTGCGAATCCCATGTGGCTGGACTGCAGTCCATTCAAATTGAATGAGGAGCATGTTAATCTTGTAGACAAGCCCAGTTTAGTTATTTTGGCTTCTAGTGAGACTTCAGGCTTGGTTTGATCTCAGACCCATTTATTTATATATTCATTCATTCATTCATTCATCTTTTCTTTCCCTTTTTTGGTGTGTGCTAGCTGCAGAATACTCCCCCAGCACCCCATTTCAAATGGGGTCCTTTTCTTCCCGCCAGCTCTCTGCTCTGTCCAGCTTTCACAACCACACCTAGATCTTATTTTTTTACGTTTCCATAAATCTTGTCTCCACCCTGTCCATGTGTTCAGCTCTTCAGAATTGCTACCAACAGTGCTTTTTGAAAGGAGCAACAACAACCCCAGCCGCTGTACCTTTAAGGCCACATCCATGGTGGCTCTGTAGGATGGTTTCTTCCCTGACAACCCTGGATGACAAGGCCTGAATCCAGAATTGCGCAGAGAGGTCTTGGCACTCTGAGAAACGAATGTTCCTTGCTGCCACAGGGATGACCGAAAAGATATGAGCAGCCAGTCTCGGAGGCTTTGCTGGAACACTTTCTGGTTTACTGACTGTCATACTGAAATGGGAAGGTACATAAAGATGTACCTTTATTTCCTCCCTGCTCAAGAGACTCCGCTAAGAGAAAAATGCAACAGTTCAGGAAGGGGCAACAGGAGGGATGTCGCATGTGATATATTTTTATTCTCAGAGCAAAAGCAGCAACAAAGTCCTGTAATAAAATATGTTCCTCCTGAGGCCAAGGAGTGTGTGTGTGCATGTGTTTGTGTGAAAGAGAGAGAGACGAGCTGAATGCTTGACAACACAAAAACTGTTTCCAAAGTCACATGGACAGGCACACTACCACCACAACAACTACAACAACCACACCACTGTCCCCAAGTGCCACTGTGGAAAAGTCAATGTTATCAGTACAATCCACACTGGTAAAAGCCTCACAGCTTGCTTTCTGGCTACAACTGAAAGGAAACATTTTACGTTGCTTCACGGCACATAAAGGCTGCATCCCAGGGAACCCACAAGGCAAAGTCTAAGTGGCACCAGAAAGGAAAAGGAAAACAAAAACAAAAACTCTAAAGGCACAATAAATAAATAAAATTAGCAGAGAAGGCTGCCCTTCTTGTGACTATGGGGAAAGGGAAAATGGTTGGGTTCACATCACACTCTCAGTTCCAGGCCCTGTTACGAGTGCGCAACCTGACCGAGTACAGATGAAGGTGATGATGCGATTTCTCTGCTGGCTTTCATAGGTGTGGGGGAAAGGACCAGTTGAAAGCTGTCCTCCGCCTGAGAAATGTTGGGATGCATCCACACTACACAAATCATCTAGTTTGAAACTGGATTATTTGCCATAGCTCCTTCCTATGGAATTCTGGGAGTTGTCGTTTGGTGAGGCACCAGTGCTCTTTGGCAGACAAGGCTAAATATCGCGTAAATGATGCAGTATAGTCTCAGCAGGGCTGTAGCTACAGGTGGGGGAAAATGAGGGTATTGCCCTCCAATAAGAATTCTGCCCCAAATAAGAATTATATCCCCCCCCAATAAAATTTCCCTTCAGTCCCCAAATTTCTAACATTTCAGAGTGAGACAATAAAAACTGCTTACCCCTCAAATGCTTCTATTGGCTGTGTTTCCTTTTCCTTAGTCCCCTGGTCTGCCCGTTCTCTTGGGATGCCTAAAGTGTATTTCTTAAATGCTTGGATGAAATATTCAGTGATTGCAATGCTAGAAATTTGGAAATCACAGGAGGGGCAATGTCCTTAGTTTGCTCCCCTATAGCTACACCCCTGTACATATATGTGTGTAGAAACAAACACACACATACATCCACACATAGAGGCACACACACACAGATGTGCGTGTATGTAGATCTGTCTGTCTGTCAAGAGATTTTCTGTGTGTGTGTGTGTGCGCGTGCGTACGTGTGTGTGTGTGTGTGAGAGAGAGAAGTGATTAACAAACAGAACTAAAAGACAGAACATGAACAAAATGTTTTGGCTTCCACCTTCATCTTGCTAAAGATAATTAACTACATCCTTCTGGAATCCGGGACAAACCTGGGATATATGGTTGAAAAACAAAACAAGAGCATGCACACACACACATATAGACATACACATTCACACACACAGATATAGACTGGATATGTATGTGTGTTCATATGTGTAGGAATGGGGGAAAGAGATTTTGTATGGTTTTGTGTGATAACGGCTGGGATCCTGCTGTGTCTTGCACATCTGTAAGTTCACCTGTGGAAACAGTTGGACCTTTTTGTCTGATGCAGAATGCCTGCATTTGGTTCAAGGTTATGGAGCTAGAGTTGCACATATAATGCCATTGTGAGTGCATGTTGCTCATTATGCATTGGGCATTACACCTGCAAATGCAGCTTCTCCGTTGAGCATTGCCGTTGTAGAAGTGTATAAACATTTGGCTGCTCATTAGATTGTGCAATGTTGCAATTCATTAATGAGCCAGCTGTGAGCTACCTCGATTTCTTTCCACGAGCATCAAAGTAGGCTCTGTCTCTCCAGTGTAGGATCTTAGTCAATATGTTTGTGAGCATCTCCACTGAGGAAACCTGAGCAGGAAATATTCACAGAATCAAAGAATCCTAGAGTTTGAATAGACCACAAGGGCCATCCAGTCCATCCCCATTTGGCCATGCAGGCATACACAACCAAATCATTCCCAATGACAGATGGCCATCCAGCCTCTGTTTAAAAACCTCCAAAGAAGGAGACTCCACCACACTATTCTCTCTCAAGAAGCAGTGGAGGGGGAAAAACCACATGCCTTGTCATCAAAAACTGGTTTTAGCCCCCAAACCTATTTTGAATTTCTCTTTTCCACAGTCATCTCTCTTTCCCCTGGCAAGAGCTCTTTGCTTTCTCCAGATGTGTCTCTCCTCCTCCACTCTCTTTGGTGCCTTCCCATCTGGGACCCCCCACCTGAGCCCGCTGAGCAGTTATCTCAGCAAGACAACATGTATTCGAAAGAGGTGGAAGGCCCGGCTGTCCTCTCCCTGCAAAGGCTGCCTCAATGCTTTGGAGCGGCTGGCACGGTGAGCAAGTGCAGGTGATCAAAGCTGGCGATATAGCCAGCGCCTCTGTCAGGCCTGACAAGCACATCATTACAGCTGTGACGCCGTCCTCCATACAACTACTTGATCAAAATCCCAGCTGAAACTTATCTGGCCAGACATGTGTGGAACTGAAGAGCTGGAGGAATCACTCATCTCCCTGCCTTGTGAAATATTTGCACCTAGGAATGACAAACGAAGAGTCGGAGAAGAGGACCGGCTTTGGCGTGTGTGTGTGTGTGTGTGTGTGTAGGGTTGGGAAGAGGGAAGGAACAGACGAGGAGGTTAAAGATGCACAGTGTGTACCCACCGTGGTGGAGACGGTGAGTGATGTTGCTTCTCTAACAAAGCTTCATCCAATGGCAGGGAAGAGACTAGGAGGCTGTAATAAGGCCTAACCTCTCACCTGGGAGGTGTGAGAGTGAGATGGTGTCTAGGGCTTGTCTATACAAGGCTACAAAATGTAGACTGATGTGCTCTAATGCCAATTTGCAGTAGCTTTCATTTGTCTCCATGGTGTTTTGTTTTGTTTTTTTTGCAAGATCACAGGCATGCGAAGCTATCCATGTTCGTTGCTCAAACGGGCATGGCTGTGAATCAAGATGGCAGGCACGAGTGAATTACTTGTGTTTTTATTGTCACCAGTTGCTGCCACCAAACAGTATTTTTAAAAAAGTAAATCCAAGGTGCGAAAGTGTGATCTTCCACTTAAATAAACAGGGAAGGAAAGAGGGTGAGGCTGTTTCATTACCTCAGTGCATGATCGCTATGGCAAAAATCCAACAAGGCAGTTTGGGGCACTTGCCTTGCCAGCAAACTCCACCCCTTGTGTACATCCGACCAATAAGCTTTCCACTTCCACTCTTATCGGGAATGTGCACCAAAGTGAATCGATTCTCCTAATGAGTGGGAATGCATCCATCCTTCAGAGTTAAAAAAATACGAGAAAAGTGTGAAGGCTTTTCCCATGGAGCATTTGGTGTTTTGGGCTCCCCTCCTTCTGAATATGGTGGATTGGTGCGGGATCCCATTTAGACAAATTACATTCTCCTCAAATTCTAAGAGGAGCATTTACGCCATATAGATAAGCCCCAGGTTGCATTGGTGGCCTGCTTGAGTAGTCTCCATCCCCCCAGAGCATTGCTGCCTGCTGCTGAGATGCTGCTTCCTCTACCCAATTACTTACTGCCTTAGATCCTGAGCCCTTCCTGGGTTTGACTTGGTCCCCACAAATGGTTTCCAATTCCTTGCCCCCTGCTCTGGAAGTTGACCCTCTCCCTTTTCTGGACCACAAAGTTGTTTCTGGCTAGAGGTTAGGGAAGTTCCTTTTTTGGACTTCATCTCCCCAAATCCAGCAGCCAGCCCCACCACCCAGACTCTGAGACCAGCTTACATGGAAGTCCACCTTGCTTGGCAATGGCCTCTGGATGCAGGAGTGACTTGGGGATTTCTTTTCCTCAGGCCCATCAGAAGGACAGTCTGAGGGTGAGCAGCCCATGGTTTTGGCAGAAGAGGATTCTGGTAGGGAGAGGTCTGGGGTGCAGTTGAATAAGCACACAGGTCATGATCCTGCCCCAAACATGTAGCCATAACACTGGCCCTCTGAAACCCACCTTAAAAGCCAGCCAGCCATCCTGACCAATGGAGGTCCTTCCTTGCCAGGGAGCAAGGCAGTGATGAAGAGTTGTGACACGTTCCTTCAGGGAACCTTCTCCTTGCCTTGTTTCTGCTCCTTGCAGGGTCACTCGCAGGTGGGAGGAGGCTGATGAAGTCCCCCTCTCAGCTCAGACCTCCACTGCTTCAAAGGCGGGTCTCAGGGTCAGTTCTGGTCATGGCAACAGTGCCACCATTGCAAATGAGAACACAAAGCAATGCTGGCTGGACCATTCTGGAAGTGCCAGTCCAAAAAGGCACCTTTTCCCATGCTCTGGAAAGTCTAGCCTGCAGCATTTAAGGAAGAGGGACCAAGGTGAGAGCCTGTGTGTGTCTGTGCCTTCAAGTCACCTGTTGCCTTATGGCCACCCCATGAGTTTCATAGGGTTTTCTTAGGCAAGGAATCCTCGGAGGTGGTTTGGCCAGTTTCTTCCTCTGAAATAGAGCCGACAGCACCTGGTATTCCTTGGCAGTCCTTCTGGGCTTGGGGAAGGTTCTGCTTGTTCGGACTTCCACTCCCAGAATCCCCTAACCAGCAAACAAGAACATCTTGAGTGTGAGAACTGTTTGAGAGTGGAATAGGCTGCTTTAGGGGGTGTCAGACTCTGCTTCTTTGGAGGTGTTTTTTTTTTAAAAAAACCAGAACTTGTAGGGCCATTTTTCAAAAATGCTTTAGTAGTGTATTCTTATATGGAAGGGGGTTGGACTAGATGGCCCTTGAGACCCCTTCCCACTCTATGATACTACTGTTCTAAGAATAACTACATTCCTCTGAAAGTCAGTGTCTCTTAAGCACTATATTATGCCTTCTCATAAATAAGCAAAAAAGCAACTCAGAGAAGGTCTTTGTTTGTGCATGTTTGTGTGCGTGTGCATGCATGTGTCGGCTGGCAAGAGAGGTGTTGTGTTCTCTCTGAATACAAAAACCTCACTGCAAACTGGCACCCACTTTTGCTGGATCCAAGCCGAGCAACTAATTCAATCATTATGCTCCGTCTATATGTGTGTGTGTGTGTGTGTTTAATGGCCACACTGCTTTTGGGTCCTCTAATATAATTCTTCCTTCTCATTCCTCCATCCATCCTTGAGAATCAAATTCAACCTCCTTTTATGAAGAATTAACTTGTTGGAGCTGATTTATGAAGAGTGGCAGGCGGTGATGGCAGAACAGTGCTCTAATACGTTCATCATAAAGTCCTGTAGTTATTCCTAAAAGAGTTCATGTTAATGCCTCCCATTAAAATTCATATTTTATTTCAACATAACGAAATGTCTCCCTGCAATCTCTCAGATATGCCCTTCAAAAGTGGAAGAGTCTCTTCCCTCCTTGGTCGAGGATTGACGCTGTACGGGTGACAGTTTCAAACAAACAGGAGATGGCACAGGCAGGTGCCGGTGGGTCACATGTTATAGCAAGCAGTTTGACTGACAGCTAGGACTTGTCTTGTCACATTACGTCTTCAGTCAAATATGACGAATGTTCGTTCGTGCTGATAAAGGAACGATTTCTCTTTTTGAAGAGAGAGAGAGAGAGAAAGAGAGAGAGAGAGAGCAGCATTCCTAATCCAACTTTTATTAATAAGCCACCTTCCCCTAAGAAAACAAAGGCTTTGGTTGCACGTCCTTTTAACAGACTTTTCAATTTACAGGTGTCGAATTGAATTGTCGCAGCCCTCAGCAGTGGGGACTGTGCCTGAGAATGGATTCTCATCTCATTTCATTTGAGGAGGAAGGTGTTGCCTTCCAGGTAGGATTCAGAGAGAATTTCAGAGCTCGATTTGCTCTTCCCACTCAGCCAACTGTGGAGAAAAACCTTTTGGAGGGCCCAGATCCAGAGATACACAGAAATGATGAGGCCTGGCTGATGAAAGTTACAATAGCCAGGCTTGTGATCAGAACCCTGCTGGTATCATAAGGCTGAGTTAAGTACTCTGACACATACTGTTGTACAACTAATTTATTCAGTTCATGGTTGTGTAAGCAGCATTTTACAAGTATAACCATTCTTGTTGTGCTTCTGTGCCGTCAAGTCATTTTCGACTTATGGTGACCCTAAGGTGAACCTGTCATGGGATTGTCTGAGGCTGAGAGTGTGTGACTTGCCCAAGTTCACCCAGTGGGTTTTCATGGCTGAGCAGAGCAGGATTTGAACCCTGGTCTCCAGAGTCATAGTAAAGACTAAAATCACTACACCACTCCATAGACCTAAATTCTCTTGTTAATGACAAATAGAGTAGCACCCTTGACTCAGTTGCCTGTGTGTTGACTCACCATTCAACAATTCAGTCAATGGCTCTAGTCTAGTTGGGCTGAACCGTCAGGATTTCAACCGCGCAATTGTGCATTCAATATGGCTCATTTGGATATAGTGCAAGAGCAAAGGTTATGATTTATGATGGCATCAAGTAGATATGAACAATCTCCCCACGCACATGCACACCTTTCTTTCAAATGTGAGGAAAGCTTTAGGGATTTTCCTCTGTTCTGTTGAAGTGAATGTGATATTCAGCGTATCACTTGATTCACCTGGGATTGTGGAAACAGACACTATGCATTCCCTATTGCAAAATGAGACAGCAAACCAGAAACATTGGCAGACATTTAGTTGATTGCAGGAAGGTGGTGTAGCACAGTCAATGTGTAACTACAGGAGTGTAGACTTGCACTGCAAAAGCACAACACATGATCTTGATCTATGTTTGGAGTGATACTAGAGTTATTTGTCTAGTCAAGGATCTGTTACAAAGGTAAGACATTTGTAAATCTCTTCCCTACAAATGTTTATTGACTGCCAGTGCATTGGTGTATTGCCTAGAACTTCAGTCAGGTTGACTCATGGTCAATGCATATGATTATCACCAACACAACAACCCTATCCTATCCTGTTCAATCCAAGCTGAAATGAAATGGAATACATTTTTTAATATTAATTCTGAGAAAGTACGTATTGCCCTATCAGACAAGCCTCGGGAGCATCCCTTGTAACATTCTGGGGCAAAGATTTGCTAACCGTGGCAGCTGGTGTGTTTCATGTATTGAGGCAGGATAAGTTCAGTTCCTTCTGTAGCTCCTTTCAAACTTCAGACTAAAACCCCAAATGGATGCTCTAGGCCCACTGACACAGAAGCCAACAGTCACTAACAGCAGTGAGTCAGACCCTTACAAAAACAAAACTCACAAGCAGAACATGACACCCGTCAAAGATATCCCTGGAAGTATCAGCGGCCAAGGTCTGCTTGAGCCAGTGTAGTATAAGGCTATGCATAATTGTGGAAGGATCCAAAGCATCCAGAATAATCATGGCACAGCAAAGCAATGCCTGCACACTTTTGTGGGAGCATTTCAGACTGTTCCACAACCTGGGAAATGCTAAGCCTCAGTCCTATACTTAATCTCAACTAGAGTAGCCCCATTGGATCAATGGGATTTACCTATGTGCTGGCTCAGCATCCAACAGCTATTTGAATGGGCTGGTATTAACCAACAGGATTCAGGCCCTTGCAAAAGGAGGCCTCAAATGCCTTTTTACTCAAGTCACTAAAAAGTCCCACCACTCACATAACTGGTTTGTTGCTCCAGCATAAAACTCCAACAAAATTCTAGCCAACAAGGTATCGATGCTACTGAAGAAAGAGATCCCAGAACTTTTGCATGGGCCTGAGATTTGGGCAGGCTTCCAGAACTCATACCAGAAATATTGGCTGGCATCCTGTTGGTGTGTTATGCATAAAGTCATCCCTCCATATCCACAGATCACCAGGTTGGATTTTTGCCTTAGCGAGCGAGTGCTAAGGTCAGAAAGCAGGATATTGTTTTTCTTCTTTTTTTTCCCCTACAGACAAAATATCACTCTAGTGCACAATGGAAATAGGTTTTGTTTTGTTTTGTTAAAAAAAAAAGTTCAGCGGCAGCCAATTAAGGTAAGTAAAAACATGAGTAAATCACTCATAGCTGCCATCTTGACTAGCAGGCATGCTAAGCTTATGGGGACAAAAAAACAACAACATTAAGACTAGTCGCAGCTGCTGCATAATGCCATTACTGTGGGACACTCCATTTTTTAACCCTAAATAGCCCATTTAGGCATGGCGTGAGACAGGTACCCTGATGGGACAGGGACAGACAGGGCCTTGAAAACCTTCCTTTGCTTGCCGCTTGTCTTCATTGAGTACTCCGGATCATCATCGCACACATCCCACCAGTCATGGTTGGCCAGGAGAAACTCAGCTCTAAACAGATTTCAAAGGGCCTCCTTCTCCCCACTGTGTCCAAAGCTGTCTTTCCACCTCCTCAGGCGCAACACAAACCTTTCCATTCCACTTTTCAAGGCAACGTCTCCTCCCTCCTTTGTAGTCAAAAGACATTACTCCAGGAAGACTCCATCAACGTGCACGGTGTGAGCCTAACACTAGAGTTTTTACCTAACCTTGGGGACTCTGCTCCTTTTGTTTCTGCTTCCTTTTTTCTCTCCCCCTGCTATTTCTTGAATGCTTTGTTCTCGACCCCAGTCTTTGTACAAGAAGGAGCTGAGGTTCTTGCAATGACCTGGTTTCTTTTTTTGTACTTGTCTCCCCCCCCCTTTTTTTCCCCCCATTTTGCACAAACCCTGCTGGTGGCAGGGAAAGAGAGAGAGAGAGAGAGAGAGAGAGAGATAAATTGTGTAAGACAATGAACTGGAGAGAAGGCCACCCAGATGCAGATTGGAAGTTTTTCTCCATTAGAGGAAATGAAGGTGTAGAATTGGAAGGTGTTCAGAGGAAGGCAACCAAAATGGTGGGAGGTCTGGAAGCCATGATGCCCTATGAGGAGTGGCTTAGGGAGCTGGGTATGTTTAGCAGGAGAACAGAAGGTGAAGAGGAGATATGATAGCCATGTTTAAATATTGGAAGAGATATCATACTAAGGATGGAGCAAGCTTGTTTTCTCCTGCTCCAGAGACAAGGACATGGAGCAATGAATTCAATCTACAGGAAAAGAGATCCCACCTAAACATTAGGAAGAACATCCTATTTGACAGTGGAATCTGCTGGTGCCTGGGAGTGTGGTGGAGTCTCCTTCTTTGGAGGTTTTTAAACAGAGGCTGGATGGCCATCTGTCAGGGGTGCTTTGATTGGGTATTCCTGCAGGGGAGAATGGTGTTGGACACTAGATGGTCCTTGGGGTCTCTTCCAACTGTATGATTCTATGAATTGATGCTGGCAGGAATCCTGTTGGGACCCTACACATGTATAAATTCCCTGAAGCCTACAGTTGTGCTTTTTTGGTCTGCCATGTAATACCAGGTGCTGCAGACTCTATTTCAGGGGATGGAACTGGCCAAACCACCTCTGAGGATTCATTGCCTATGAAAACCATTTGAAATTCATGGGGTTGCCATAAGCTGACAGGCAACTTGAAGGTGCTCTCTCTCTCTCTCTCTCTCTCTGTGTATATATATATATATATATATATATATAGTAATAAATCACTAAAATAATCAAGTATTCAAATTAAGACTACAAGTCCACACTATAAATAATGGCATGAGAAAATATAAACCATTTGTTGAAAGAAAAAAAATGCCCCAAGGCCTCTCATCCAATTCTTTGTATAAACAGAAACCAGATGCATTTGGACTTCATCAGTGGCTAATATGAATCTTATGTTGTCCAATATTTCCTCCAAACAGAAGGCTGAAGTGTTGGTAAAAAAACCCCACACACAACACACTACATAATCATAATGGTATTCAAAGTGTACATATTTACAAAACAGCAGCTTCAATCCAATACTTACCAACACCAGAGTAAAGATATAGACAAAATAACAACGCCTCTTTGCCTTCACTCCTCACAAACACTCAGATCTTCTGTTCATATAATAAGAATCCCTCTTCAACCTTGATGCCTCATCTGTCATTAATTATGATATCTTGAGTCAAAGCTACAATCTGGTGTAAACCTACAGTTAATGAGCTCTCATAGATAGCAGATCCTTCTCAAAAATAGGTTAACTACAGATAACAAGTAAATCAAAGACCATTATATCACATATAAAAAAATAATAATACACTTTCAAACAAACATAATTTTAGACACTGGAATAAAACAATGGCAAAGGACATTGTTCAAAAAGGATAGTAATTTATTACAGTTCTTATATGCCTTTACATATATATTTTATATTTATATCCTAACTCTTTTTGTTTGCTTTTTGTTAATTCGGTGAATTTAGGTTTTTCCTTTCCTTTAGTCTTGTTTCATCAAGCGTAACCATTTCACTTGTAGCAGCACATTCTTGGAAGTTTTTGTCAATACTCCTAATGTCCCACTTCATTAAATAGGATTTGTTTGGGGGGGGCACTGTATATCCCCCACTGCATGTCAGGACAACAAGCAAGCACTCTAGTAGATACACCGTTGGATACACAATGCCCAATGTTCAATTTTTGGTCAAGGACTTAGAGGGCATGATGGCTTCTCAACTGCCAGGGGGTCCAGGATGAAACGGATTATCTTAATCCATCTCAGTCTGGTTTCAGGCTTGATGACAGGTCAGGGATGGATTTGGTCACCTAAGTGGATGACCTACACTGAGAAGTGGCCAGGGTGAGTGTGTCTCTGTTGGTTTTGGGGGGCCTCTTAGCAGCTATTGATTTAATCAACCATGAGATCCTTCAGGGCTGCCTCAATGGGATGGGACTTGTTGGAGGCATTGTTCTGCAGCATTGTCCTGGAGGGGTGGTCTCAGAAGGTGGTGCTGGAGATAGAATCATAGAATCATAAAGAGACCCCAAAAGCTTAACATGCCCAGCTCCCTAAGCTGCTTCTCATAGGGCATGGCATCCAGACCTCCCACCATCTTGGTCGCCCTCCTCTGGGCACCCTCCAGCTTGTCCATATCCTTCTTGAGTTATGGTGCCCAGAACTGGCCACAGTATTCCAGGTGAGGTCTGACCAAAGCAGAACCGAGTGGCACTATTATTTCCCTTGATCTAGATACTCTGCTCCTATTGATGCTGCCTAGAATCGTATTGGGTGGAATTTCTGCGGAGTCCCCCAGGCCTCTGTTCTGTCTCACATGCTCTTCCACAACTACATGAAACCAATGGGAGAGATTATCTGAAAGTTTGGAGTTTGGTGCCACCAGTATGCTGATGACACCCAACTCCGTTTCTCCTTTCCACCTAACTTCAAGGAAGCTGGTTTAGTTCTAAACCAGTGTCTGGCATCAGTAATGGATTGGATGAGGGCAAACAAATGGAAACTGAATTCAGATAAGACAGAGGTGCTCCTGCAAACCAGGTAACAGGGATTCAGCTTGTGTTGAATTAGTTCCTGAGGCCGGGAACTAATTAGGAAAGGCCTGCCAAACAAGATCCGTCAGATGATGAGCCTGAGTAGCTTTTAAAAAGCACTAAAGATGGATCTCTTTCAACAGGCCTTTCCTGATTGGTTCCCGGCCTCAGGGGCTCCTGGCACTTTTTAGTCAGCTGGCTATTTATTATTTATTATTTTAATGTGATTTTATATCAGTTGTTTTAATGTATTTGGTTTAATATCTTTTTATGGGGGAGGGTGGGGTGGGTGGTGTTTGGGGATTTTAATTTGTATTGGTATTTTAATTTTTGTAAGCTGCCCAATTGTTTTTAACAGAGGGGCGGGATAAAAATTATTATTATTATTATTATTATTATTATTACTACTACTATGGAATGGGGTTACACTGCAGGTGTACTCCTGGACATATCCTTGAACCTGCAGGCCCAGGTTTATGCAGTGGCCAGGGGTGCATTTGCACACTTAAAGAAGCAAGTGTGCCCATTCCTGGAGATGCCTGATCTGGTCACAGTGATGCATGCCTTTGCCACATCTCATTTTGATTATTATCACATCCTCTATATGGGGCTGACTTCCATTGATACAAAGAGCTGCAGCCAGAATATTAGCTGGGGTGGGTTCCAGGGACCGTACACCTCCCCTGCTCCTATAAAGCCCTGTATGGATTTGGTCCAGGCTCTCTGACAGACCCTCTCTCCCCGAATGAGCCTGCCAGGGCCCTGCGATCCTCAGGAGAGGCCCTTCTCTCAGTCCAAGCAGCTCCATAGGCACTGCTGGTGGGGATGCCAGGCATGGCCTGCTCAATGGCTGCCCCTTGGCTCCCTAGGACGTCCCCCCTTGCTGTTCTGCTGCTGGCAGCCAAAGCCTTTCATGTTCCAGACTTTTAAAACAGGATTTTAGAACTTACACTTCTGAAGAAAAGGGTTTTAAGAAGGCACTGTGTTGTTTTTACTGAACTGTCTTTAACTGCTTCCCTCCCCACTTTTCAGAGCATGTTTTAATTTGTTTTAATACAGTGTATATGTAATTTAATTCTATTTCATTGTTGACCTTTGTATGTTTTTCATTATATTGTATTAGTATTAAATTGTAATTGTTTTAAATTGTAAGCCATCTTGAGTCTCAGTTTTTGGAAAACAGAAATTCCGCTTAAACATTAGGAGGAAACCCTGGTTTGAGAGTGGAGTGGACTGCCTCAGAGGGTGGTGGATGCTCCCTCTTGTGTGTGTGTGTGTGTGTGTCTTTAAGTCACCTATCTACTTCTGTTGACTCCATTAATTTTTATAGGGTTTTCTGAGGCAAGGAATCCTGAGAGGAGATTTTGCCAGTTCCTTCCTCTGAAATACAGCCTGCAGCACTCAGTATTTGTGGTGCTCTCCCAATCCAAGTACTAACCAAAGCTGGCCCTGCTTAGCTTTCAAGATCAGATGGGATCTGGTTCTTTTAGGGCATTTAGGCCTTATTTAGAGATCTTTAAATAGAGGTTGGATCAGGAGTGCTTTAGTCATGTATTCCTACATGGCAAGGGGTTGGAGTAGATGGCCCTTGGGGTCCCTTCCTTCTCCATGGTTCTATGTGGGCCCTTGTTTATGCACTGTCATGTCTCTTACCTCTTCATTGCTGGGTCTGTGTGCACCAGGCATACTTCCCTCCATCCTTTCCTACTCACTCCCCAGCCGCCCTCCACATGTACCCACCCAACCCACAACCATCCATTCTTCCATGGGATGCATATTGTAGTCAATGAGCCCAACAGGCAACTGTCAGAGGGGGAAAAAACATGCCGGCCAATAACCAATTTCCACCAATTTTTTTTCTTTTGCTTGTTTGTTAATAATTGACCACTTAAGGCATTAGAAGAGGTTTTAATTTGATAGACCTGTAATCAATGGCATTTCCCCATCTCTCGGCTGCCAGGAAAGTAGCAGTTGAATGAGGAATTAATGACCAGCCCGTCTCCATCACAGAGTTCCTGAAGCTGAAAGCCTTTGCCATCCATGCCCAGCGGTGGCTATTTATTTCTGTTTGACGGCTCCATGCGGTCAGGCAGTGGCAGCTGGTGGGTTGGATGGTGCTGAATCTGTTCTAAACCAAACTTATAAAGGATCCGTCCAAGGTACTGAATCTGTTTTCAGGAAAGGGTACAGCTCAGTGGAGCTGGTGTGTGCGTGTGTGTCTGTGCATGATTATAAAACTCATTGATTAGATTCTTGTTGGTTAGTCATAACTAGAATAGATTCACTGACTCAGTAGCTAAGTGGTGAGTCAATATATAGATTCAATGGGTCTTCTCTAGTTGCGGCCATCTATAGGAGGCAGGCCTTAAACCCCATTGATTCAATGGATCTACTTCAGTTGGAAACAGCTATAAGATAGAGGCCTTAGACTGCATTGATTCAATCGGTCATTGTAGTTGGGACTAACTGTAGGACTTAGACCTTAAACCCAATTGATTCAATGGGACGGCTCTTGTTGGAACTAACTACAGGATCCAGACCTTAAATCCCATTGAGTTAATTGTTCACTCTGGTTGGGACTAACCATAGGATGTAGGTCTTTAACTGCATTAAGTCAATGAGTTGTTGAGACTAACTGTAGGAGTTACACCTTAAACCCCATTGATTCAATGGGCGTACTCCAGTGGGGACTAATTGTAGCATTTAGATTTTGAGACAGTACCCTTGCGATATACTTAATAGGCAGACACTACCATGAGAAGCAATTCACTTTTTTTTGCAGGGGGGCAAGGTGGTCCAGGGAGTCTCCATGATGAATCTATGGCTAGAAAAAAAGAGACTTGGGGCCCATGCTTTGCTCACCCCTCGAGTAGGGAACAGGCAGGGCCATGCGAGGGGTCACAATGGGTGGATATGGTGGACTTCTATCCAGCCCTGTTTTATCTACGTGAATTACAGAAAAGGCAGATAGTTCTCCCTTCTCTTCAAAAGATCATTGGTAGAAATCATGGGTCTGGCTTTAACTTTGTGCTGAAATGGCCCTGAGTGGCTATACTGGGCTAAATATGTAGCCAGAGTAGGGGTGGAGGAAAAATAAAAGCTTCTCATATTTCCTGCATGGTAGGAGGTTGGACTGGATGGCCCTTGTGGTCTATTCTAACTCTATGATTCTATTATTCACTTCCCGATTGGAAAAAAATAAAAGGACTTTCCAATTGTCAGGAGAGCTCACTGGGAAGAAGAATAAAGCAACCAGATTTTGTACAGTTTCTTCCCAGTCTTCGAATAACCAAAAGTATTCCAAAGGATTTTTCTGTGCAGAGAAACACGTAGCTTTGTGTATGTGGTGTGTGCAACCTCCCACAAACACATGTTGTATGCTTTTTTGGTTTGGGGTTGTCCTGAAAATGTGTTTTTTTGCACAAAAAGTCTACATATCTTTCTGCATAGAAAAATCCTGCATAACACTTCAGGATGCTCAAATATGGGGAGAATATGGTACAAAAGTACTCGGTTTCTTCTGCACCAGGGGGAAAAAACCCTGCAGTAATTATTCGTCCCTGCATATGAAATAATCAATGATTTATATCCTTAAACCAGAGGCTGCTCCCGACTGCCTCCCCCTCCCCAGTCCAATGATCAATCTGCATGCTTTTACGGGCCTACTGTATTATTTCCCATTGCCATTTTACCCCTTCCCATAATAAGGAATAAAAGCGTGTAGCCTTTGATTCATTCATTCATTCACTTGTTTGCAAGGTAATAGCAATTCAATATCTAATCTCAGATCCCGTTAGATTTGCTCACTAATAACTCGGGCCCTTTTCTGTTTACTGCACAAGTTTAAAGGGAATGCCATATTCTTATGGAACACATTTTTAGTGTGGCAGTAAAGAAAAGAAATACACCCACTGCTCACCTCTTTCTCTCCCCCCTCACCCCGATCATATAAAATACAAACAAGAATAGGAAATGAGTCTGCTAATTAAACTGCCTCGGAATTCATTTTCGACTTTCCTGTGTTATGACAATACATACAGCGGAGTCCAAAGGCAACTATTAAATGTATATCTCCCAGATAAAACTAAAATGAGAGCGAGATTGCTTTGTAATAGAATTTGAGGCAGAAACCAGACTGTCAAAGCAAACACAGAGGTATGTGATTTCATAAAGGAGGTTTTTCATCCAAATCATAAGCACTGAGAAAAAGGCTCAAGCTTGTTTTTCCCCCCATATTTTTTTTTCTGGGGCTCTTTGGTGGATTCCCCCCCCCCTTACATAGGAGGTTTTAAATTGTCCCTGGTCATGTTCTGTACTGTTTAGGTTGGCCTTTTGGCACTGATAATATGGAAAAACAGAAAGCGGGCAAAAGGGATTAGCATTACGGCCAATGGCAGGTTCAGCATTCGTATTTCCAAGTGAATGGGACAAGTCTTGTTTTAAACTCTGTGTGTAAATGTCCTTTGGCTCCCCTCCTTCATTAGGACCCAAAGTGTGCCCCAATGCTATACTGAGCTCTGGAAATTCACTCTTTGTGACTGCACTGAATGAACAAAATTGTCTTACTTCGAAGCCATACAGAAGTGTAGAGGCACTGTTCTGAACATTAGGACATAAGAAGCCATCTTAGAGTCAAACTAGATGGTACATTTCTCATGGTGTTGTTGGGCTTTTTGGCAGAGGTGCTCCACCAAGTGGTGAAAAACATCTCCTTGTCATAGCATGTGGTTTTGCTCACCAATGTAGCTTGCATTTAGCACGATTTGTTGCCTAACCCTAAGTGTTTGAATACCCCTGCCCCTAAATATGGCCACTCTTTTTCTGTGAGACCTGTTAGATCATCTCATGAATGCACAGAGTTTGGGACAAACCCTGATCACTACAGAGGACATTCAGTAGGTCTGCATTTGCTAGATGGAGGAGCAATGCGGACACACAAAAGAGAGCATAGGTCAAAGTGGATGAAAATTTGGGAAAGTTCCATGTTGGACTATAATTTCAGAATCCACCGGCAGGTTGGCTGGGAGAAACCACCTCTTTTCTCTTCCTCTATGGCTGAAATGGTAGTGCAGATGGGCCACTTCATAGTCCTTGGCATCTTTCCCCCCTGAACACTTAAGAGAAATAGCAGTAGAGGCAAAGAGGAGGAGGAGGAGGAGAAAGAAGAAGAGGAGGTCATCCACAGTTGACTTACTGATCTCAGCCTTGGCTCTTTCATATTTTTATCATGGACATTTAAAATAGGAACAGTGGCCACTGGCTTATAGACACCCCTGGTCTTGCAGGTGGGCTAAAGTTACATAGAACACTCCTCCTTACACACAAACAAAACAATGCAGGAAATAATTGTGGGAGTGGATCTGAGTTGGGAACTAGACTTCCAGATGTACAACTTTGGATGGGAGTTTCTTGGAGATGCTTGATGATGATGATGACGACAATGATTTCCAACCTTATGGGAAAGCAATATGGTATCTGAGCCAAAACTGAATCCAGAATATGGATTAAAACTGGCCATGAAGCAATAGAAGGGGTCAGGCAGAAAACTTAATTAATCCTTTCTAGATCTACACGCTGGTTTCCCATATGCAGATAGTCAGGAATCTGTCTTACTCTGGTCAAGTCACCACTGGCATGAATGAATGAGCCATATTGCATATCTCTCCACAGAGCACTCAAAGTCAAACTAGACATTAAGGGGCATGTGTGTTCCCTTTGATTAACCTGTTTTCTCTCCCACAACAGATTTTCTCAGAGCCCACAGCAAGTCCTCATCAAGCAGACTTGAAAATTAATCCTTCATTTACCTTCCAAGGATCCATCACAAAAGGAAAGCACATTAAATGCAAGATACAGAGGTGAGGACAATCATATCTTACCAAAAAGACATCTTCCACCATTTGAGGGAACACCTCTCCCAAAACAAACAAACGAACAAATCCACCCCTTGATAAAGAATGTCATCTAGTTTGACTCCCAAATTCACCTGGGAAGCTTTCCAAATGGAATTGGTTCATATGTTTCACTTGCTCATCATCCAGCACTGAGAAACCAAGGAATGAGCCAGTGTTTTTACATCTCAATGAGGCAAAAACTTCTTATCTTTCCCTTGTTGCCACTTCATCCATCTCCCACATACCTGCCATTCAGAAGGAAGATGCTTTCTGCTCAAAAGAGGCCAATTAAGTCATTTCTGAATGCTTGGAATCAGCACTGCATTTTCCACCCCTTTAAGTGTTTAGGTCTCTGTGACCATAAACATCTCTCCACACACACACACACACCCCTTTGAAATCCCTGGAAGCGCCTCTCCAAAATGATCAGGTTGAGAGGAGGAGGGTGCCTTTCCTTCATCGAAAACCACAAAGCCTGTAATTAGCTTGCACCATGTTATTTCTACAAAGCAGATCTCACATTTAAAATTTGAAAGGTAATCATCGAAAAATCAACGCGGAAGCTATAAATAGCAGAGCAGGAGGTGCGGAGGCGTCTCTGTCCCATCACGGAGCTGGAAGGCACTCCATCTTTGCACAGCCATTAAGGGAAGGGCTGGGGGAGCCCCAGGGTTGTCCTTTGACCCCGTCTTTCGTCCATTCTAGTTTTGGCATCGAGGTAATTGCTGCCCTCATCATGAAGAAAAGAAGTGCCCACGATGCCCGAGGCCAATGTAAACCTCCAGGTTCATCCGTGCCAACCTCTGAGAGGTGTAATCACTGTTTTCATCTCTTATCTGCCAGAGACACCCACCAGCCTCGTGGTAATTCTGGCAAGGTGCTCCCTTCAGAGCTGAGATTAGATGCCATCGCTGGGAGCTTCTCCTTGCCTGTAAATCAATGGCACCGTTCAAGCTTGCCTGCCTACTGCTAAGGGCCAAGAGGAAATGGGCAGGCGTGGCAACACGGCAGTGAGGTTTTCAAAGCAGTAAACATGCAAGATTTACTGAGCTCTACTGTGGCTGCCGCACATGGAGTTTTTATGCTCCCGTGCTTCAGAGGAACTCCTGTGTAAGCAGAGCTCAGATCTCTCTCGCTCTCTGTTTCCTTCCCTCATGAGACCCTTAAAGAGGGATTTGGAGGAAATCACTGCAGAGCAATAATGCCAGTGACCTGATACTCTCCTAGGCCTCTTTGAAGCCTTTGGATGGATGAAATAGCCTCATAAAGATTTGTGCCTTTCCCAAGTCCGGGGCCACACATAAGATGTATTGACTATGAAACTCCCCTCGTCTGTCCTCCCACCATTTCACATGGTGTTTGGCACAGGTTGGCAAGGGAACTGACATCACTGGGAGTGTGTTATTATAACCTCACAGGTTGATGACATCCTAAATCAGGGTTGTAGAGCATAAATCCCCACATGTGGAGTCATGCATTAATTGTTGCAGTCAGCCCTTGTGTTGGATGGCAATGTTGTGTAATTGAATCAAGTCACCCAATGTGTAATGCATGCCTATGTGCATTGTGTGTCTCCACACAAAGCATCATGCACACCTGAAAAAGGAACAGCATCACAGTTCTACTTCTGCAGCCTTGAGCTTCATGTGGATGTTTGGCACAGGGGAACAATGTCCAATTGCTTTTGTAGTGCATACACAAGATGCTAACAGGATTCTGTCCATTCTCGTTCAGTACACACCCATGGTAGCTGATGGTGTGCATGTCAGTGGAATGGTGAATCTACTCCAGACTTTATTCTGGGCATTAAAGGGGCTCTCCCAGGTGGTGAAACCCTACTCCACCTAACAGGTTCAGCCCCTTGGAGAGTTCCTTTTAAGTCTGAGCTGAAACCCTGATCAGATCCAACTTCGCAGCTGCAACTGGCCCATGCTTATGTGGGATAGCACATGACTTGGAGTTTGTGCACCCAAAGAGCACAAAACTGACCCCCAAATGCTGGCCTAGCTTTGGATGGGATGTGAGATGGGTGGAGGTTTGTAGTTAACATCCCAAGGCTGCCTCAAGAGGAGAGTAAGGGAGGAAACCAGCTAGGGTATTGAGAAATTTCCAAACCCTCAGGGGGTTATTTCTGTCACATGGGATCCACATAAATTATTTACTATATCAAAAATAAATTGCCAGGTCCCCCTTATTCCCAGAAGCCATTGGAGTTGAGATCCTGGGATGGTTTCCAAGTGTGGTATGCCAGGGTCCAGGTTGTTTTCTGTGAGATGCAGAACAAGGCAGCCTCCTTTCTCTCCCTGAGCCCCAAACTAACTGCAAAGCCCCTAAGCCACAAAGCATCCTGAGGAGCAATGCTGAAGGCCTGGGCTTGGGGAGGCTTTGGAGAGGGATGTGAACCTGGAATGGGAGTGAGGGAGGGAAGGATACATGAGAAGAGAAGGGGACTGGCTTCACTGTGGGTAGCTGAGCACCTTTGAGAAAAGACTTCTCCATGTGAAAAAGGACTGCTGCTGCTACAATTGACTGATGGAGCAATCCATCCTTCCATCCCTCCCTCCATCCCAACATTTCCCAGAAATGGGACTCGAGGTGATGTCTGTGGCTGCCTCCTCCTCTTCTTCCTCCTCCTCCATCACCCTCACTGTCTAAGGGTAAGTGGGCTTTTCTTTCTTTTGTGAAAGGAATTCATGTTTGTTTAACAGACGGGTGAAAAGTCTTTCAGCCTTGCAGATTTGCAAGTCCCAGACCTTGCTAGACTAGCCAGTGGTAAAGAATGTTGGGAATTACAGTCCAGCAACATCTGGAGGTCCACGCCAATTCCCTAACCTGATTTAGCAAGATCATGTACCTTTGACAGAGCTTGGAAGAACTGAATTGTGCTGGAGATGATCTTCTAAGGTCAGGTGAAAAGCTGTCAAGAATCTCAGTTTTGCTGCAAGTTTTTTTTAGCCTCTGCTGCTGGATTGACTTCAGATCAGACTGGTTACTTTTGGGTTACAATGCTCAGCATCTACTAGGCTGAGGGGTTCTGGCCATTGTAGTCTTAGAATAACAACAACACTTTTCCAATCTCTGATCAAACGGATCAAAAGCACACAGGCAGTGGCTATGAGATATTACAGTCCAAAATTAACTCCTTTGACCTTTGAGCAACCACAGCAAGTATGGAGGAGTCCTTTTATTTCCCAGTCAGTGGCTGGCTCTCTTGCAGGCTAATTTAGGGGAGGGGTGCTTGCCAGGAGTGGGTACATATGAAGCTGGTGCCTGGTGAGGCCTCTCTTTCTCCCTGGGCCCTTTCCCACTAAACAATGATAGCACTATAAGTCCACTTTAACTTCCATGGCACCTTCTGATAGAATCCTAGGATTTGTAGTTTACAGAGGGGTACTTAATTTTTTTGCAAATAGTGCCTCACCAAACAACAAACTCCTGGTTTCTGTAATAGGATGCAGCCAAGACAGTTAAAGTGGAATCATAGTGCTATAGTTGTGCAGTCTGAAAGGGCTTTCTTTCCCTCTTGTTCTCCCCTTCTCCCTGCCCCCCCCAGCTAGTGGATTACCAGAGAAGTGACAGATCACTTTTCCAAGTAGCCTGAACTTGATTACTTGCATGCCCAACCACAAAGTTACCTACCTGGATTTCTTGCAGCAAAGAATGAGTAATGCAACCCATTTCTTCCCCTTTTCAAGGAAAGTCCTTGAAGATTGCACAGTTTTCAAAGACTATTAGCAGTTCAGGACTTACTCTGAGCAAAACAGTGTGTGCGTCAAGAAAGAGGAGTTGCACAGAAAATGGCACATTCTGTGCAGGAAGGTTGTTTTCTGAACTGAAAATCATGTTTTCAACACAGAAATTTTGCATCCTATAGAGAAGAATCAGCTTTTCTATACAGAAAACAACATTCATATCCAGAAAAAGCTATTTTTTGCTAAAACTTCTTTTTTTGGGGGGGGGGGATGTAGGTACAGAATAAGTCCCAAACTACAAAGATTGCTGCCTTGAATCCCATGCTGGGAGAAAGATGGGATAGAAAGAAAGAAGCAAAGGAAGAAAGGCAGTCTGGTTCTCATGGTGCAGGATTCTCTTCACCAGTGTTTCCAGAGACTTGTGAGAACCTTTCCCCCCATCTATGGTTCAAATATTTGCAAATATTATTTCCACCTCTGTCTTCAAGGCCTGGATCTTCAAGGGTTGTACTAACAAGGGAAGGTGAGCATCAGCAAGTTCTTCATCTCACCTTTGCACCATGCACGTCTACTTCTTTGCACGTCTTAAAAGAGACAGGCAGACGGTTCACCTTCTGTGCCTCAGACCACTCAGCTCTCTTGCCTTGCTTTCCTCTCTCCATCAGCAAATCCAAGGAGGTTGGTGGCTATGAAAGGTTTGTCACCAGGGGTGTGTTAGTGGAGGAGTTTCTTATTCAAGCTGAGGGAAGACTGGAAGGATTTCCTCAGTGAAGGAAAAGGGAATCCAGGGGCCTGTTGTATTGATGAAGTTTATGAGCTGGCTAGATTTATGATTTCTCTATGATTAATTTTTGCTGCCGGGTGATACTCATTTGCAGTGGTAAGCCTAATTAACTGTTAGGGGACCTCTGGCTTTTAGTATCAGCACTCTGTGTGTGCATGCATGTGTATTTTTGAGTGCGTGTGCATAATTAAGTAACTGGCAAAACTTATTTGCAGGCACATTTTTGTGATGGACTGAGTTCTGCTAGGCCAGGGTTTGGTATCACAACGCCCTTGAAATATTTTTCTTCTTAAAGTTTTATTGGACTTTTAAACTGTAATACAAAGAAAGAGGGGGAGAAAGAGAGAAAAAAAGAAGACAAAGGGAGAAGACAGGGAGGGAAAGGACGCAGGATACAAACATGGGCTAAGCATGCACATTAATAGAAACGGACCACATTTCCAAAAATACAGTCAAGTTCCTGAACTGGAAGATGTCTCTTCAGCATGTGTTCATGTGCCTTCAGTTCACCTGGTGACTTATGGTGACCTCATGAATTTCATAAGGTTTTCTTAGGCAAGGAATACTCAGAGGTAGTTTTGTTAGTTGTTGGTGTTAACTGCCATCAACTTCAGCGTATGTTGACTCCATGAACGAGAGACCTACAAGCCACCCTATCTTCATTGGCCTTGCTCAGGTCTTGCAGACTCAGGGATCTGGCTTTCTTGATGGAGTCTCTCCACCTGGAATGTGGTCTTCCTATAGTCCTATTGCCTCCTATCTTCCCAAGGATGATTGTCTTTTCTAGTGAGCCACGTCTTCTCACAATATGACCAAAGTATGACAGTCTCAGTTGAGTCATCTTGGCTTCTAGGGACTGTTCAGGCTTCTGCTTTAGGACCCATTTATTTGTCTTTTTAGCAGTCCACACTGTCCGTAGAATTAATTTCCAGCACCACATCTCAAATGAGTTGATTTTCTTCCTTTCAGCTTGGATTGAATGGATTCATTGCCCCAGTGACATGGATTACTGATTAGCTGCCATTGGGGTACAGTTTGACACCCCCCCCCTCTCACACACACAGTCTCTCTCTCTGGCTTTTCTTCGCAAACGAAGATTCAGGAAGGACTCATCCCATGCTTTCTGCAAGCGCGCTGATGACTAAAAAGGCCACTCTGAGATAAACAAGTCCGGTTGCAGAAAGCACAGCAGAAGGTCTCCTTGGGTGATGTTTTTGGGTTGTGATTCTTTCTGCGTTGTCGTTTCTCTTCAAGACTTGTTCGTCGTGAGTTCTCAAATAAGGCTGCAGCATTGTGGATAGTGCGTCTCCATGCCTCCCGATGTGAGGCCAGGGCAGACCATTGTTGGTGATCAATTTGGCCGAGCCTGAGATGTTGTTTCAGGGAGTCTTTGTATCGCTTTTTTGGAGCGCCTCTCTTACTCTGACCCGTGGCGAGTTCACCGTAGAGTACTATTTTTGGGAGGCGATGGTCCTCCATCCTAGAAACATGCCCTGCCCAGCACAGCTGCATTCTCAGTATCATGGCCTCAGTGCTGGTGATCCCTGCTTGCTCAAGGACAGCAACATTTGTCACATCGTCAGTCACACACACAGTCTACTTATGTTTTAAAACACTCGTGCATCCTTTCTTTTACAAAATAAATGCAATGAGGCTGAGGAAATGAAATTTTCAGCAATGTGAGGGTAGAATCATCTTATCCCCCCCAAAAAAAATAAATCATAGGGGAAAGAAAAAGATGATGGCACAAGGGCAAATGCAGTATGTCAGCTTCTTCAGAGGTGAGAAGAACTGGGTTGCTGGAGCTCAGGGGACAGCAGGAGGCAGCACCTTCCAGCTTTCATCTCTCCGGCAGACACACCTGCCTGTTAGCAGGAAGATAAGGAGACAGAGAGAGTGAGTCCAACCGTGCCACTACAAATCCTAACTTGTCAGTAATAGAGTTGCAGTCCTTGTTCAGGCCATCTCTGGGCTCTCATTTCCAAGTCTGCCTTTGTGTGTGTGTGTGTGTGGGGGGACATTATTGTACCAATTGCATACACAGTAAACCTGGCACACTCAAGTGATAGACGAGGGGGTCACATAATGTCAAATTTCACCATTTTAGGCAGCAGACCTGAGTTTCACAAACAGAAACACTTTTGCATGAAACACATTTCCTCTATCCTCTATCTATCTATCTATCTATCTATCTATCCATCCATCCATCATGTAAATATTTATATCCCATCCTAACTTATGAGATCACTAGGTGGCATACAAGCAAAATCAATATTAACACATTAAAACAATAAAAACTACTTAAATAGACTGCACATATGTTAAAAATGTTGACTAGTTAAGAACAGGTGAATCACGTAGGCCCCAAGGCTTTAGCAAACAGCCATGTTCTTTACTTATAAAAGCCAGTGTTGGTGCTAAATAAGACTGGAGTCAAAAGAATTCCTAATCCACATATTTCATTTTCTGTATGCAAGGAGGGATGTGTTGATTGTTTTTAAGGTAGTGGAGGATTCAGTCACAGTATCTCCCTCT
Organism: Gambelia wislizenii; assembly: GCA_030847615.1. Taxonomy (NCBI): domain Eukaryota; kingdom Metazoa; phylum Chordata; class Lepidosauria; order Squamata; family Crotaphytidae; genus Gambelia; species Gambelia wislizenii. The sequence continues at coordinate 42,972,340 of JAUMIR010000007.1, forward strand.
TCCTCCTTCAACCTCCCCTGTAGTTTAAATAATGTGTTCCCCAAAAATCAATTTTTATGACCTTGCCTCCTTGTTCGTAAGCTATAGCATCATAGAATCATACAATTGCAGAGTTGGAAGAGACCACGAGGGCCATCCAGTCCAACCCCATTCTGCCATGCAGGAAATCTTGATCAAAGCATCCCCGACAGATGGCCATCCAGCCTCTGTTTAAAGAGCTCCAAGGAAGGAGACCCCACCACGCTCCGAGGGAGTGCGTTCCACTGCCGAACAGCTCTTACTGTCAAAAAGTTCCTCCTAATGTTGTGGTGGGATCTCTGTTCCTGGAGCTTGCATCCATTGCTCCGTGTTCCAGTCTCTGGAGCAGCAGAAAACAAGCTTGCTCCATCCTCAGTGTGACACCCCTTCAAATACTTAAACAGGGCTATCATATCACCCCTTAACCATCTTTTTTCCAGGCTAAACATACCCAGCTCCCTAAGTCTCTCCTCATAAGGCATGGTTTCCAGACCTTTCACTATTTTAGTTGCCCTTCTCTAGACATGCTCCAATTTGTCAATATCCTTTTTGAATTGTGCTGCCCAGAACTGGACACAGTATTCTAGGTGAGGTCTGACCAAGGCAGAATAGAGCGGCACTATGACTTCCCTGGACACTATACTTCTATTGATGCAGCCCAATATTTTTTGATTTTGAATTGATTAAATTGATGCAGCTATGCTGTTTATAAGTTGTACAGATGGGCAAACAGCATCTCTCAAGGTATCATTGGACTTCAACACCCAGAATTCTTTCTTCCACATTGTCTAGGCAGGCTAGCAGCTGATGGGGTTTTCAGTCCAACAACCAGTGGCAGCTGGTGGCTCCCATTTCAGTAAGTACAGCAGGGTATTAAAGGCCTTTTAATATTATTACACCCCCCCCGCCGCTGCCAATTTCCAGACTCCCACGTAGCCTCCAGAGGTAATGCATCCAACTTCTGAACAGCATGAAAATAAACCTTTCAGCAAACTGGAAAGTAAACCATGAGTGCTTAATTTAACAACTCCATTTTAAAAAGCAAGCCTCTCTTCTCCTTTCCTCTGTCCTGTTTGCTTGTACCTTCAGAGAAAGAGATTATAGAGTGTACTTGGAAGAAAACAAGGCTGTTTGGTTCAGATCTTTCTGGTGTAATGTTCACAAAGTGTAATCGCTGCTGAACAGTGTTGGAGATGCGGAACTACAAAACATGACATTTTTGAATATCAAAAAGGAAATTGGTGGTGGCTGGGGGGGGGAGTGACTCCATCAACTTTTGCTCTGATCTAAGAAGGATCTCTTGGCTATGAAGATCTTAATTGAAACACAACTTGAAAGACTCCTGCAAGGACAGGCAGGAAGAGGGAGGGGGGGATAACAAGAAAAAGAAAAGAAAGGCTCCAGTGATTGCTCCAAATAACACAATGTAGGGATGAAGGGAGATGTGTGTGTGTGTGTGGCTGGGGGGGGGAGAACTGGGATGGGGAAAAGACACCATTTAAATAACAGGGTTTTCTTTTGTGTGTCCTCATTAAAAAAATTTTTTTGTTGTGGATGGTGTCGGGACAGACAGATCTCATGGATTTGTCTGCAGACGTGCGTTTGTGTGTGTGAAAGTCTCCTCCTGAGCAACAGACAAGAGCTGGCAAACCAGGATTTCTGTCAAATACCAGAGACGTGTCAGACCCAAAGATGTCAGCTTGGAAGATGAACTGCCATTTCTCCTTTAATTGGTGCATTTCTGTGCAGCATTGGGAAAAGTGGGGAGGGGGTGGAAGGAGAAGGAAACATCTTATATTGGAGTTAAAAGCCCTACAGGTTTCTTATTGCTTAGAGTAATGGGGGCATCTTAGTAGTATTCAACATGATCGCCATTTTACTCTGTTTTCACATTTTAAAACCCCCCCATAAAGGAATCTCATAGCACAGGCTTTCTCACCCAGGGTTCTCTGGAACCCTAGGATTCCAGGAGAGGTTGCTAGGGTACTTCCAGATATTGAGACTGGAAAAAAAATCAACATTTTTTTGGAGCTGTAGATATAATGATTTTTAGGCAGGGGTTCCCTGAGACCTGAAAATTGTTTCAAGGGTTCCACTAGGGTAAGATGGTTGAGAAAGGCTGCCGTAGCACCTTTGAGGCTAACTGGGATGAATACATTTCATGGAATCATAGAATATTAGAGGCGGAAGAGCCACCCAGTCCAGAAAGGAGGTATCCAGGGTGCTGAACTCTGTTCCCCAAATAACTTTAGTGTCATGGTCAGCCAGGACTCTGAGGACTCAGAAGGCGAGGAGGCTGAGCCAGTGGCAGAAGAGCTGGCTGAGTCTGAGTCTAGCCCTGAAGAGCCCAGGGCTCAGCAGCCTAGCCCTCCCCCAGCACAGGGTCCAAGTCTGGGAGACATAGTGGAGCAAGAGCAAGAGGTAGAAGAGCAGGTACCTACCTTTAGCCAAAGGAGAGCAGAGAAGGCATGGCTTCGTCGTTCCCGGAGATTAAGAGACAGAAGCTCATCAATCACCCCGCAGCTGGGAGTGGGAGCTGGGCCAACATAAGCAGCTGGGGGACACTGAGTTCCTTGTTTCAGGCAGTCTGTGTTACCTGGAGGAAGCCTCTGCCTGTGACTCTTCTGGAACCTTGCTATTTTGAGACTTTGGATGTCTTGACCTTGGACTGCCTTCGTTGACCCACCTGCCGGAATCCTTTTTGACCTCGGACTGCCTCTTCGTTCTTCGCTCTCTCTCTGTGTGTGTACTTCTGACCCTATAGGACTGCTACTGACAACACCAGGTACTGTGCTTTTCAACTGAGTTGTTGCCGAGCCGGGCTGTTTTATCAGCTATTTGAGTTGGCTTCCCGACATTTAGCACCATGGAGAGCTCCCTTTATCATGGTCTCTACCTGGTGGAGTCTTTATTGGAGGATGAGAACGAGGAGAACAAGTCCCAGCTGCAACATTCAAGTCCAGGGCCTGGGACAAGAACCTCAACTGACAGATCTGGGGAACTTCTGGAGGCAGGGGCTCATCCTGTCCTGTCCTGTGACAATCCAGGTGCCTCAGAAGAAAAAGGAGTGGAGGGAGACTCTGAAGCAGTTGGTCTTCCAGCTCCAAGACACAGCTGGCTTCATTGGCACATGATGATAAGGTGCAGCAATGACCCAGCATTAATTCAGCCAAATTAAAGCTCCTGTCAGATTTCTAGCATAAAGCTTTCATGGCTGCCAGTCCATTGCATCAGATGCATGCAGTGAAGCTTCTATGGGCAGACATATAAGCAGACAGGGTTTGGGCAGAGTATGAAAAGTAATGGAAATGCAAAACATCTCAGAGTAGTAATGCATATCAGTTTAATGGTATTTTTGGTTCTAGATTGTAGGCATGCTTCCCATCTCAAGGGAAAGATCCCCATTTATCACCACTTCTCACAAACTCCGGGGTGCTCATGACATCCTCATGTGTAGCCAAAAGCAGAAGTACCCATTTGCCTGTTGTTCTGCTCATACACTTGTAAACAAAGCAAATATTACAGACATGGTAAACTGGGCTGTCGTTCGAAACAAACCATTGCCAAGTCTGCAAAGAAGATTTTGACTAGTCTTCAGGAGAAACATCCAAAAGGTAAAAGCTGTTAGGTAGTAGAACAGACTACCTCAGGAAATTTTGGATCACCTTTGTTTGATGTTTTTGAACAAAAGTGGGACAAGTATCAGTCAGGGATGCTGCAGTTACTTTATTTATGAACATCAGTGCCTGCATTTAGCAGATGGTGGCCGTAACAGGATCTCCATGGTAGGCTTCTTACAATGGCCCTCCAAAGTCCCTTCTGTCTCCATGATTCTAAACATACCTGGAACCTTTCACCACTTGTGGAGGTGGGAGTGTCTCCAGCAATATTTTTGGTCTCCCCAGACTGGAGAAACAAACTGTGTTCTCAGCAAGAGTTACAAATGTAGCAAATGCTGGCTATGCATAAAAATGACATAAGCACACCCTGGGTTTTGGAAGATCTGTATTTGGCAACCTTTGTTTCAAAGATCAGATGTTTTCATTTCAGTGCCACAAAGATGTCACCCTTTTTCATTTTCTTGGGCTTCATCACATCCAAGAAAGGGAGAGAAAGGGAAACAATTTTCCAGGGCCCTGAAAATTTTCTTTGGCTCACTTTTCTCTGATGTGTGATGTAGCTTATGTTGAGGGAGAAGTATAGATAAGATAAATATTGATTTGCGAAAGGAGGAAGCCTCTGGGTCTCCCCCACAACCTCTCCAATGTGCACATCTGGGATTAAGATCAAAGTGAGAGCTGCTGTGAACCAACAGCATTTGTTTCAACATGCTGGCAATATGTAAGATATGTTAGCAGGATCTTAGGGGGGAATGTTCAGAAAAGAGGCCAGGTGGGGTAAAGGAGCATCACCTTTGAGTAACTCCATTGCCTTCTTGGATAACAAGAGCATCTCCACCAAGTGGCAGGGAATGGACTGGTGTGCTTGGAGTGTGGCTGGTGTTGCTCAAATTGTGGGGTCAGCTCAGGAGTGGCTGGTGGGTTCCATGTCAAAGGGGGAGGAGCAGGTGAATCCACTCTGGGTTTTAGTCTGAGCTTTCAAAGAGCTTTCCCGGGTGCTGAACCTTTTGTACCACCATAACTGTCCTGAAGATCTTGCCCAGTTTTGAAAGCTAAGCATGATTCAACATGGTTAATGCCAGGACTGGAAACCACCAGAAGGCTCTCTCGGGGATCTCTAGGGAAGGCTAGGAAAAAATCCTGCCTGAATGCCTGAAAAGTTACTGCTTCTGCCAGGATGGGCCAGTGCTCTGACTCTCTATAAAGGAGTATCTTATATTCAGCACCCATGATGTCTCCTTTACTATTCAGACTAAAGCCCAGAACAGATTTACCACCCCACTGGCAAGGGAGCTACCAGCCATCATTGAGCCAACCAGTAAGCTTACACCTCAAGTTACTCTCACTACTCATGATTCTAGGTGCCATTGAATTTTGTCCCACAATTTCCCTGGCATCATGGTTCCTTCTCCTTTCTCCATTCTATTGGCTGCCCCCCTTAATTCCGCCTTGGTGGCATCCATACACTGGGGCTCCCCAGGTGGTCCCCCATCCAGGCACTTGCATAGCTCTGACCCATTTAGCACCAGCAAGATGTCTCCTCCCTCTGCCTCCAGACCTCATGTCCCAAGACGCTGAGCAACAGCAAATGTGGTTTCAAGATAAACTAAGTAGAAAACATAATATTGGTAAAGACCGGCATCTTGTTTGTGGCTTGACCTGGTCATAGATGCCATTATGTAAAGGTGGCATCCTATTTAGAGTTGCATGAGCCCTGGGGTGCTAATGTAAACCATCACACAAGCCCAGGGGTGCTGCTAGGAGGTTCAGTATATCGCCAGTTCTGGGAACCACAGTTCAAGAAAGAGAATGAAGATCTGGAACGTGTCCAGAGGAGGGTGAACCAAGGTGATTAAAGTTCTGGAAACCAAGCCTTACAGTGAATGACTGGCAGAGTTGGGTATGTTCAGTTTGGAAAAGAGAAAAATGAGAGGCGACATGAGAGCTGTCTTTAAATATCACAAAAGATGTCATGCAGAAGATGGAGCAAACTTGTTTTCTGCTGCCTAAGGGACTACGACATGAAATTCAAATGGCAAGAAAAAAGATGGCTGTTAAGCATTAGGAAGAGTTTCTTGATTGTAAGAGCTGTTTCAAAGTGGAATGGACTGTCTTGGGAAGGATGGACTCTCCTTCTTTGAAGGTCTTTAAACAGAGGTTAGATTGGCATCTTTCAAGAGTACTGCAGCTACGTATTCCTGCAGGGCAGAATGGGGTTCGACTAGCCAGCCCTTGAGGCCACTTCCAAATCTGTGATTCTACAAGGAGACTGCGGGGCCATATCTCTCACTGCACAATCACTGCATGCCCACTGAATGGCACAACAGTGTGATGAAGTGCTGTAGCATGGTTAAAGCTGGCATAATTTTATGCTACAAGATCTCACCCAATGTATCTTGCAGTACCATAAAGACAAACACTTTTACTATGGGCATGAGCTTTTGTAGGCTAGTGTCCCCTTCAGCAGATGTGGCAAATATTACCCTTAGCTTACAAATATAGAAAGAGAGAGAGAGAGAGAGGAGGGAAAAATGGGGACAATGATGGTTGAATGATGATAAAACCAAGAATATTGTAGGCTGCTAGCCTGGAATTAGTCTTCTTTACTGATTCTATCAGTATAGGTCTGAATAGAGGGAATAGCCTTCTGCCTCCTTACAGGTGTTTCTTCATTTAACAATGCTAAAATGATTATAGTGCTTTGACAAGAGGGTAACTGACTTATCTTTACCTTTATAAAGAACTGCCATGGCCTGGGGCAGACTTTTTCAATGCCCTGTCATTGGTCTCCATTCCTGGCCTCAACAACACTTTTTACCTATGTCCCTGCCAGGAGTAGATGACATTTTGGCTGAGATTCTGTTGAAAGCGGGCATAGCCTAACCTTACGCCAGTATTAAACTGCAAGAATGTGAGGGAACCAAGGTGTCCAGATGGGTGGAGGGAGAAGGAAGCCATGCCCCACATCTTACTGGGAATACAAAACTACAAATCCCAGGATTCCATAGCATTGAGCCATGGCAGTTAAAGTAGTGTCAAACTGTATTATTTCTGCAGCCCTAGTCATCAACTGCCCCGCTCAGCTTTCGCAAACCCATGGCCATGGCTTCCTTGATTGGATCAACCCACCCGTAGGATGTTCTCCCTTCTTTTCCTCCTACCTTCCACTTTACCAAGCATTATAATCTTTTTCCATGAGTCACATCATCTTGTGATATGTCCAAAGGATTACACCCTCAATTTAGTCATCTTTGCTTCTAGTGAGAGTTCAGGCTTGGTTGGCTCTAAGACCTATTCATTTGTCCTTTAAGCTGCCCATGGTGACCATTGAACTCTTCTCCATCACAACATTTCAAATGAGTTGATTTTCTTCCTGACGTCTTTCTTCACTTTCCACCTTTCACACCAATCCATTAGTGGCCTGAAATATTATGTCCTGGATGATTCTGACTTTGTTTTTTAATGATATCATGACATTATGCAATATCATTATATCATACAGGCAATTTCCTTACGCAAGCCAGGAAAAAAAGTTCAGTCAGTTCTTAACTGCCTAGTTAAACAGGCAAGTTAGTCATGAGCAGGATTCTGGCATCATCTCCTCAGATGCCAAGATTGACAAAGACATCGATCACAGATTGGCAAAGGCACATAGCGCATTTGGAAGACTTTACAAAAGAGTCTGGAGTAACAAACACCTGAGCGAAGCACAAAAATCAGTGTGTATAGAGCCATTGTACTGTCTATTCTCCTTTACGGGTCTGAAACATGGGTCACCTATCGCCAACACTTACGACTCCTTGAATGCTTCCATCAGCACTGTTTACGCACAATCCTAAATATACACTGGACTGACTATGTGATGAAGGTTGCTGTCCTTGAGCAAGCAGGGATCACCAGCATGGAGGCCATGATATTGAGAACACAGCTGCTCTGGGCAGGGCACATTTCTAGGATGGAGGACCATCGCCTCCCAAAAATAGTACTCTACGGTGAACTCGCCACGGGTCAGTGTAAGAGGGGCGCTCCAAAAAAGCGATATAAGGACTCCCTGAAACAACATCTCAGGCTTGGCCAAATTGATCACCAACAGTGTTCCGCCCTGGCCTCACATTGGGAGGCATGGAGACACACTATCCACAATGCTGCAGCCTTATTTGAGAACTCACGGAGAACAAGTCTCGAAGAGAAACGGCAACGCAGAAAGAATCACAACCCAGAAACATCACGCAAGGAGACCTTCTGCTGTGCTTTCTGCAACCGGACTTGTTTATCTCGGATTAAGCCTTTTTAGTCATCAGCGCACTTGCAGAAAGCGTGGGATGAGTCCTTCCTGAATCTTCATTTGTGAAGAAAAGCCAAAGGGAAGACACCACGAGGGCCATCCAGTTCAAACCCATTCTGCCATATAGGAACACACAATCAAAGCCCTTCTGACATATGGCCATCCAGTCACTGTTTAAAAACCTCTTAATAAGAAGACTCTACCACACAGCTCTTACCATGAGGAAATTCTTTCTCATGTTTAGGTGGAATCTCTTTTCCTGTAGTTTGAACCCATTGCTCCGTGTCCTAGTCTCTGGAGCAGCAGAAAACAAGCTTGTTTCATCCTCAATATGACATCTTTTCACATATTTAAACATGGCTATCATGTCCCCTCTCAACCTTCTCTTCTCCAGACTAAACATGCCCAGCTCCCTAAGCCGCTCCTCATAGGGCATCATGGCTTCCAGACCTCCCACCATTTTGGTTGCCCTCCTCTGGACATGTTCCAGCTTTTCAATATCCTTCTTTATTTTTTTTATTTAGTTATTTATACCTGCTTTTCAGCCACAAGGCTATCAGAATGGCTTACAAATTGTTTTAGGCAATCGCTATTTACACATCTACATTGCATTAAACAGTTTCCAATAGGTGTTAGCTAATTCTTGAAGTGGGGTGTGGTCCACTAAAGTTTATTGTATGAACAAATCTCCATGACTTTTAAAGACTCAAAGTTTTTCTGCCATTTTTTCCTGCATTGCCATTGGTGCCACATGAATGCTGGTGGCAGTCTCACAGCATACTCCAGCAAGAGGATTTTTTTTCCCGTGGGAAAGGAGGTGAGATTTGCAAATTGAGGGTGTCCACTGCCACCCCCACTGAGGTGCCTGTCTAGAACAGCCAAGGAACACCTCCGCATTGTCTGCATTTCAAGAACATAACACCTTTCACCATGGAGCTGAGCTCGGCTGGCTCAGCTGCAGATGCCCGACATGAGCGTGTGTAGGACACAGAGAGCTGAAGAGGTTGCTGTCTCTTCTTTTCCTCCTTTTCCTTCCTATGAACATCTGAAGCACTTCAATTTCTCCTCATCTCCCAATGCTTTCAGGATCTTCATTTTCCCACATCCAGACAGAATGGTGCCTTTGCTGCACAGATCCCTGTAACTATTTTAAGTCTTCACTGAAGGGGGGGGGGGAGACACACTATCCAGAACTGATTAGCTGTTAATTACTTTTCAGAACATCTGTTATTTTCTAGCATTTGTTTTATCCTTTCCTTTTTAGAAGTGTGAGATGTGCTGAGTTTTGCACCTTCTGGAGCTGCAAGAGCAGTTCAACAATCTCAGAACCAGCCAGTAAAGAAAATGAAGAAAAGTGGAGCGGGGAGGAAGAGAGTCAGAGGATGGCCACCTGAGCATGTTTATACCTCTGTCCTGCTTGCACAATCAACGGCATGACTCTCTGGATTTTCTTCGCAAACGAAGATTCAGGAAGGACTCATCCCATGCTTTCTGCAAGCGCACTGATGACTAAAAAGGCCAATCCGAGATAAACAAGTCCGGTTGCAGAAAGCACAGCAGAAGGTCTCCTTGGGTGATGTTTCCGGGTTGTGATTCTTTCTGCGTTGTTGATTCTCTTCAAGACTTGTTCGTCGTGAGTTCTCAAACAAGGCTGCAGCATTGTGGATAGTGCGTCTCCATGCCTCCCGATGTGAGGCCAGGGTGGACCATTGTTGGTGATCAATTTGGCCAAGCCTGAGATGTTGTTTCAGGGAGTCCTTGTATCGCTTTTTTGGAGCACCCCTCTTACGCTGACCTGTGGTGAGTTCACCGTAGAGAACTAGTTTGAAGAGGCGATGGTCCTCCATCCTAGAAATGTGCCCTGCCCAGCGCAGCTGTGTTCTCAATATCATGGCCTCAATGCTGGTGATCCCTGCTTGCTCAAGGACAGCAACATTCGTCACATAGTCAGTCCAGTGTATATTTAGGATTGTGCGTAGACAGCGCTGATGAAAGCGTTCATGAACAGTTTCACTTTAAATACAGAAGCATGGCCACTTTGGACAAATGAAAGAAGCCATACCTGGGATGATGCCTACATTTAAAAATAACCTCAGAATCTTTTTTAAAAAAAGAAAATTCAGAAAATTATTTATATGTTGTTGTTGTTGTTGTTGTTGTTGTTGTTGTTGTTGTGTGCCTACAAGTCATTTCCAACTTATGGTGACCCTAAGGTGGACCTATGGTTTTTTTTGGCGAGTTTTGTTCAGAGGGGATTTGCCTTTGCCTCCCTCTGAGGCCCAAAGAGTATGACTTGCTCAAGGTTGTCCAGTGAGTTTCCATGGCTGAGTGCAGATTCGAACCCTGGTCCCCTGGAGTCCTGATCCAGCACTCAGATCACAAGGCGGTGCTGGTTCTAACATTACGATGACCATCTCCTAGGGTTTTCTTGGCCAGAATTCTTAAGAGGAGGTTTGTCACCAATGCCTTCCTCTGAGGCTGAGAGAGTGTGACTTGCCCAAGGCCTCCCAGGGGGGGTTCCTGATGGAGTGGGGATTCAAACCCCAATCCTCCAGAGTCCCAGTCTGATGTTCAAACCACTACACTATGGTGGCTCACTCTCTCTTTCTCTCTTAAAAATGTGGCAATTTCGGTCTTCTCGGCTGCACACCCCTCCAAACAGGGAACTTCTGCTCCACTACCCATAACCAGATGTAAGATCACTTCCAGATGTGACGGGAGCAGCAGTGCAGGCCCTGTTGACGGTGTTTTTGGGGGAGTGGCTCCTGCCCCCTCCATGGTTGCCCACTCCAGCCAAAAATAAGTCCAGTTAGGATGTCCCCATAGAAAACGATGCAGCTCCATTCACTGGGAGAGTCATGTTCACCATCCTCACTTGCATGAACAGCTGATATTCAAGAGCACGGTGGCCTGTGGTGGCACTGGCTTGGTGCCATGCCTGAATCTTTGCCAGCAACTCTCCTCGTTAAACTGATTAATAAATTGAAAATAAACTTGCCTTCCTCCCCTGCCTGCCCCCTACACACACACACACACACACACACAGCCTACCCATCCAGTGACTGATTCTCTTCCATGGATCCTCCAAGAGCCCCTTGGGTGCTTTGGCAAAAGACCACAAAGAAGGAACGCTTGTATTTTTCATGCTGCTCTTTGTGGTGATTTAGTTGCACAAGGTTTTTGAAACAAATGAGGTGTTGAAAGGGAGTGAGTGAAAGGGAAGTCTTTCATCTGGAGGATGCAGCGTAACTTTGATGGTGTGGACAGATGCCGCTCTCTTTTGGGTAGGAAACCACTAATTATTATTATTATTATTATTATTATTATTATTATTATTTTCCCCCATTACTTTTATGGAGTCCAGCCATAAAAGAGATAGAGAGAGAGATTGAGAAAGAGAGAGAGAGATAGGTGGGTGGGTGGGTGAATCCAGAACTTCATCGTGTTGATCAAAACTGTCATGATCAACGCAAGCTGCCCAGAAAGAAATCAAATTTTGTTCTTTCATCATTTCCTGATCAAAACATCAACAAGGCTGGAAGGGGAGGAGACATGATAGGCATCAAACTAAAATCTGTTTGTGAGGAAACAGTTCCTTTCCAGGGGAGCGAGCAGACAATTAGCTTGAGGTAAGTGGTTTCTCACAGCAGTCAATAAATAAACCCCTGGGAAATGGCTAACGACAATCCTTTGCAGATGTTTGGAGCCATTAGCAGTGGTGCTACTGTCCTTGGCAAGGGACCATGTGGCACCAAATCCCAACCTAAGCCCAGGAACAAACTCAGGATGGTTGGCTCTATAGGGAAAGCCGTCCGATTGGAATGTGCATTGATGACAGGCCTCAAGTGAAGTGGAAGCATTTAGTAAGGAAATCACAAGTAGGGCCGTGGGAAAGTGCCTTCTACTGAACGATACCCTTAGAGGGGTTCATCTAGAACATAGAATCATAGAGTTGGAAGAAACCAGTAGGGCCATCTAGTCCAGCCCCATTCTGGCAAGCAGGAAGACAGTCACAGCACTCCCAACATGTGGCCATCCACCCACTGTTTTAAAAACTGGGAAAACTTTGTTGTACCACCACCCTTCCTACTGGACCTCCTGCATGCCTATGCCAGTGGAGTTTTATGCCCCACTGGTGAGAAACAGTATCTCTGCCAGGAATGACAAAGGAGCCAGAAAAGAAACCATAATCCACTCAGTGTCAGAAGAGAAGATCCTGGTGCATGCAGGTGAGAGCAGGGCTTGCTGTCTTTTGCCCTTTCCTTCCCAGCTGGTGATGCTAAGTCAGGTGGATGGGCTGGGGGGACAGTTGAGGTAGCGCTGTTAATGGTTAGCTGCCCTCTTTCCCCCTGGGGTGGTGACATACTTTGTGACACCTGACTCCCAGAGCTGTCTCCTTCTTTCAACATATATCTTCATGAGGAATGCAAGGAGACCCAGAAACTGTCATAGCTGGTTATTTCTCCCCTGTGCTCCAGAGGAGCCTGGGTGCTGAATTCTCCTTCCTCCTCCTTCTTGTCTTTTTTTTTCTTAAAAAAACATTATCTTTCTTGCTTATTGTTTTAACACACACATACACACACCTTTTTGTAAACTGTGCATCTCTGACGATAGCTTCTACCTCTCACTCCTCCTCCTGCTGTGTTTTTGTTTTAAACCCAGTCAGCTTAGATCTCCCTTTCCTTTCCCAATAACTATATTTTATATGAAAACAAGCCCCTCTGAATGCAGGCGCCCTTATGCAAAGCTGCAGAAAGCCATATTTTTTGGCTCACGGCACCAGCATTTAGAAGAAAATACTTCCCTTTCATCTGTCCAAAGAAATCTTTTTCTCAGCGCTTGTAATCTAATTGCTGCCAATTTCAGCAACAGAAGCTGGAAAGGAAAGCATTAGTGACTTAAAGATACTCATAACATTTAAACTAGATCTCTCTGTCTCTCTTTCCCTCTCCTTCTCTCTCTTCCCTTTTTCTTCTACCTCGGGGTGTGTATTTTTCAGGGATTTTCTATCTCTTCCATAGAAGGGAAAATGTATACGTTACTTAGTTTTGAGCTCTGTGCTTTGCTTTCTGTACCCAGACATGAAAGATGCCATGAATGTTTTTTGTGCTTAAAGGGACAATCCAGCTCTCTGCCCCTGTATGGGTGAGGATGTGTGTGTGTGTATTCTCTATATTATTCACTCTGTGCATCTCAACTCCCTTCTTGTAGATTTAAGACCTAGAGGGGAAATGATTTTTTACACACACACACACACGCACATTCATCTCTGCAGAAAACACAGATGTATGCACACATTTTTTAAAAAATGTTCTCCTCTTTTTCTTTTCTCCCCCCCCCCTCTTTCTTTTTTTGCTTTTAAGTAAATGTTGCCAGGAATACCAGATAGGTAAAGCCTTTCTCAAAGATATTGGAGGCTTACTGTCAGCATATCTTGAGTATGTTAAAATAATGGCTGTCTGATGGGAGGGCGGTTACTTAACTTTTGAATATATATGTGGCTCTATATAGTGAACAGCTTTTTATGTACCACTTCATGTAGTGAACAACTTTATGTTTTGTTTTATAGACAGCTTCATATACCATTTTCTGTGATGATGTGCTTTATACACTGCTTTATGTCATGAACAGATGTATACCTAGCTTTATAAACTGCAGAGGGGCGCTCCAAAAAAGCGATACAAGGACTCCCTGAAACAACATCTCAGGCTTGGCCAAATTGATCACCAACAATGGTCTGCCCTGGCCTCACATCGGGAGGCATGGAGACGCACTATCCACAATGCTGCAGCCTCATTTGAGAACTCATGTCGAACAAGTCTTGAAGAGAAACGACAACGCAGAAAGAATGGTGACAGACCTCCTCTGAATAAATCTTGCCAGGAAAACCCCGTGATAGGGTTGTCATAAGTGAGAGATGACTTACAGTTGACAAACTGTTTAACAATACACATTTTTTTTTACTCATATCTTTGCAACCTCTCATTACATTGGTGTAGGTATTTTTAAGCCATAGCAAAAGAAAATATACTGCACCTCCTTGTACAACACATCCATCTAAGGTGTCCAAGGGATACAGCTCTCCCCTCCACTGACTGAGCATAGGGGTGCACCCAGGTGTCATGTCGGAGAAAGACCAGATAATTAATTAATTAATTAATTAATTAAAATCTTTTGTTAATCCCAACTAGAGCAGATCCATTGAATCCATGGGAATTGCCAATATAGGAGTTGACTTAGTATTCAACAGTAGATTCAATGGGTCTACTTTAATTCGGACTAACCAATAGGAGGTTAAGGGGAGTATTGAAGAAGGAAGGTCTCTTCTTTGACCTTTCCTCCATATGTGTGTGTGTGTGTGTGTCTGTGTGTGTGTACACAAACACACACACATAAACACACATGCAATCAACAGGAGTACAGTGTCCAGACTGAGGGAAGTAGTAATGCCATTCTATTCTGCTTTGTTCAGACCACACCTGGAATATTGTGTCCAGTTCTGGGCATCAAGTTCACAAAGGATATTGACAAGCTGGAACATGTCCAGAGGAGGGTGACCAAAATGGTGGGAGGTCTGGAAACCAAGCCTAATGAGGAATGACTGAGTGCATTGGGTATGTTTAGCTTGGAGAAGAGGTGACATGATAGTAAACTTTAAATATCTGAAGGGAAGTCATGTCGAAGATGGAGTGAGCTTGTTGTCTGCTGCTCCAGAGACCAGAACACAAGCCAATGGACTAAAATGACATGAAAAAAGATTCTAGCTAAACATTAGGAAGAACTTCCTGACTGTAAGAGGTGTTCAAATGTGGAATGGGCTGCCTCAAAGGGTGGAGGACTTGCCTTCTTTGGAGATCTTTAAACAGAAGTTGGATGAGCATCTTTCAGCTGTGTATTCCTACATGTAAGGGGGTTGGACTAGATGGCCTTTTCAGTCCCTTCCAACTCTCAGCATTGGACAGATTCTATGAATTACTTCTTTGCATTGGAGAGTATAGATTCATCCTTTCTGTAATATTACAAGATGCTTTTGTTCCGAAGCTGCAAAAGTGCCGCCTTCTCTTTTTCAGGATCTGGCTGGCTGGAAATTTGTGGCTGTGCCATCTTTAACTCATCCCACTGTGCCTGCTCAGCTCAGCACATATGGCAGGGAAAATTACCCGCTGTTCAGAGACCTCAGTGCTCTGGCGATCCCAGCATCAGCAGTAATGAAGTCTCGTTGCTCCTGCGAGGGAAACTTAATGTAATAACAACATTACATTCAGCAAACAAATGTTTGAGATGTTGAAGTTGTTTTTTTTTAAAAAAAAAAAACACAGCACCAGACAGCAAACAGAACCTTAAAAAATCCCCTCCTTTGCTGAGAAATAAATTTGGCGTTGTTAAATAGCAGATTAGTGGGCACCATTCCATTGTGCAGAAAACTTTGTTTTAACAAAATCCACCTCAGGCTTCTCTGTTCATAGTACGGGCATAAAGACAGTGTCACATCTTAATGGAAGTGGCAAGAGTTGTTTCCCAAAAAAGAAGGAGAATGTGTGAGTGAAGGAAAAGTGTCTCTTTTTTAAGGAAATTGTCAGTTTGTTCCACCAATCCAGATTTCTTGACCCAGATCTTTGAGAAGATCTTCCTCCAAGCTGTCATGCCCTGCCTCTCAGAGGATAGTGAGGCCAAATCTGAATGCTTTGGTAGCATGCCTGGGTTAGAGCAGAGTGACCAGCAGCCACCACACACTGAGGGACAGCGTGTCCAACAGCTACAAGCCTCCGAGGGACCGAGGGACCAGCAGGTTCACTCATCTGAACAACGGAATATCCCACAGCCACAAACCTCAGAGGAACAGGATATAGACTTACCCAGTTTCACTCAGTGCCATCAAGGAAAGGAATCTCTCCGACACTCACAGATATTATATAGGAAGCACCAAGTAATGAGGAACCCCCTGAAAGACTTAGCTGGACCATAAATAAGCAGCACCTCCTCCAGAAGAACATGGATGACAACCAACTGTTTGGGTGAAGGCCATGACATATCATGCTCCTTGTATGCTGTGACTGACTCACTGCTATCTCTGACCTCGCCTTCGCCTTGTGACTTCACCTTTGGATTACCCCTATGGATTGTTTGCTGGGTTTGCTGTTTTTTGTGTATGACTCCGGACCGGTCTGCATTTTGCTCTATGTGTTGGTAAGCTGAATAGACTCAGCTACTCTCTTTGAACTGTGAAGCTGATTTAGTGGGTCTTTGTAGCCTGCCCCAAGAAATACAGGATGCATTTTGCTCCAGTTTGCTCCATTTTGATCCAGTTTGACGCTTCAGTCTGGTACTGAGGTGACCTTGTTTGTCCTTATAGATGTCCTTTCCCAAGAGAGAGTGGTTGGGATGGGTGGGTGGGAATGAGAGCCTGTTGATATCTGTGGCAACAGCTAGTGGCTCCCATGCCAGCGAGGCAGTGAATCCACTCCAGGTTTTAATCTAATCTGTACAGGAGGGAGTTATCCAATGGGTGGAACTTTGTCCCCAAAATGAGCTCAGCCTTGGAGAGCTCTTTTAAAGGTATCCAAATCCACTGACATGGATGCCCTCAGAAGCCACAGGTTGATACCCCTTGATCTCTCTGTGACTTTGGGAACCATAAACTCATACTATGAGCTGGGTGTCAAAGAAACAGATAAGCAGCTGCTCTGCTCTGAGCTGCAGGGCTGGTTCCAAAGAAGTGACATTTGAGAGGAGGGGGTTTAACTCAGCCCCATGACATTTGGAGCTCACAAGTGTCTGTCTTTCCCACCACCATCCCATGCTCTTCCTCCTTTTCATGAAACCACTGGCCGAAGTCTGTGGACTGGGTGTCATCACTATGCTGCTCACACCCAGCGAGATAGACGTTGGTCATCTGAAACATGAGAGGCTGTGTAGGTGCTGAACCAGTGTCAGTAATGGGGTGGCTGAGAACTGCTACACTGAGACTGAATCTGAGAAATAGGCTCTGTGGGTAGATGATTCTCCTGGGCCAGGGAGGGAGTTCACAGCTTCTTCTGAATGGGTTGCCTCCTGCTCCTGAAAGAGCAAAAATGTAGCGTGGAAGCTACTCCTCGATTGAGCATCGTCACTAGCAACTCAGGTGGGCTTCGTGGCCATGACAACTAGGTGCCAAGTGCCTCTGGGTTTGCATCAAAGCCCACTGATTTAGAGAGCTACTCTTTTGACAAATTGGAGCGTGTCCAAAGAAGGGCGACTAAAATGGTGAAAGTTCTGGAAACCATGCCTTATGAGGAGAGTCTTAGGGAGCTGGGTATGTTTAGCCTGGAAAAAAGACGGTTAAGAGGTGATATGATAGCCCTGTTTAAGTATTTGAAGGGGTGTCACACTGAGGATGTAGCAGGCTTGTTTTCTGCTGCTCCAGAAACTGGAACACGGAGCAATGGATGCAAGCTCCAGGAACAGAGATTCCACCTCAACATGAGGAGGAACTTTCTGAGAGTAAGAGCTGTTCGGCAGTGGAACACACTCCCTTGGAGCTTGGTGGGGACTCCTTCCTTGGAGGTCTTTAAACAGAGGCTGGGTGGCCATCTGTCAGGGATGCTTTGATCGTGATTCCTGCATGGCAGAATGGGGTTGGACTGGATGGCCCTCGTGGTCTCTTCCAACTCTACAATTCTATGATTCTATGATTCTATGATTCTTTCTTTGGGGCTACTGAAAACAAATCAGGAGACACTGCCATTTCAAAAACACACAACCATGTCCTGATGGAGCACCCTTTTAGCAGCTTAGTCCTGTTCACCAGCTATGACCATCCCTAGATGGGGATTGTCTGGCCATGGCAGGTCATGCTCTGGTTGTATCTCAAGTGGATTACTGCAGTGTGCTGTACGTGGGGCTGCCCTGGAAGACAACCTGGAAAATCTAACTAGTGTTGTATTTGACAGGCAGAACTGTAACATGAAGCCAGTGCCTGGTCAAAAGGTGAGGAAACAGGAGTATTCGTGTTATACTCCTGTTTCCTCACCTTTTGACCAGGCACTGGCTTCCTCTCCTCTTATTCTTGTTCCTGAACATTTAGACTTGGAAATTTCAAAGTAAGGTCCAATAGTTAAAACCACAACCAACAACAAACAAAATCAACACAGCAATGAGAAACACAAAATACAGCATTTACATTGCCTATGGTAAAAAATGGTAGTTTGAACTACATTGGGAAGGTTGGAAGGTTGCTTTCAGTTCAAAGACATAGCCATGTTAGTCTGGAATATCAGTAAACAAGGGGATCTTGTAGCACCTTTGAGACGAACTGAGAGAAAGAAGCTGTAGCATAGGCTTTTGTAGAGAAGCAGATGAATTGGAATATATCCACAAATTCCAGTCCATTAATAGTGGGTTGGACAGAGACAATGGTTTCCTGGCACACTACACATATTATAACACTAGTTAACACCCCAGTCTCACAAGGGTGCTCTTGTTCAGTTTATCACATCTCCTTTCTGGTTCCCAACCAGCGTCACACTACATTCCAAAATTCCCTCAGGACGTCCACCCACCCTGGCCTCACACAACATCTTTCCTCCTGCCTTTGTCCCTTAGATCTCATGTCTTACAGATCTTATATTCTTATATATTAACAGATCTTATTTATATTCTTAAACTGAACTTGTCACTTAGTCACCACACCCACCACTTTTTCATTTCTATGGCTATTCAACAATCTGCTTATAAAGTCTGTTACCAGGCCCCAGAGTGTTTTGATTATATGATGTATTATTTTAATCTGATTTGTTCATTGCCCACCTTCCACTTGGGTGAAGGCCAGTTTAAAAGCATTGCAATCAATCAATCAGTCAATCAAATTGTGATGTGTTTCTGTTGGGCCATCATCATACGTTAAAGTTTCATTTTTGACTCCTAACTAAATTCAGGTCAATGACTAAACTGATTTTGTTCTTCTTACATGCCTTCAAGATGACTTCAAATTATGATGACCTGATACTAGGATTTTTTCACATGATTTATTCAGAGGAGGTTTGCCTCCATTGTCTTCTTCTTAGGCTGAGAGCATGTGATTTGCCCAAGGTCACTCAATGGATTTCCATGGCTGAGTGAGGGTTCAAACTCTGGTCTCTGGTCTGGGGGTGGGTGGGAAGCAAAGGGAAACTGACACAAGGAAGAAAGAGATGAAAGAAGGATATGGGCCTGTAGTACCTAGAGTTGCCAGAGTGAAAACTGGAAAGGAGCCCTGTTGGTGCAGTGGTTAAATGCCAGCACTGCAAGCCACAAGGTTATGAGTTCGATCCCAGAGGGCTCCAAGGTTGACTCAGCCTTCCATCCTTCCGTAGGTTCATAAAACTTGTTGGGGGCGATTAGTTAACAAATTGTAAAACCGCTTAGGGAGTGCTTTGTCACTGATAAGCGGTATATAAATATCAATGCTATTGCTATTGCTCCTGTGATTTTAATGGTTGTATAGAAGGGGGATTTCAGCAGATGTTCCTAGTTACCTCTTTGTTTGACAAGAAACACCTGCTGACATTCCTTCTTGTACACAACCATTAAACTAGGCACAGGAACTTTCTCTGGCTTTCACTCTGACAACCCTAATATTGCCTGATGAGAAGACCCTATTCCACACATGAATTAGCAAAGTTACTTTCAGGGGACTGCTATGACTATGCTGTCTGGGGGGTGGGGGAGGTTCTGGGATTTGTGGTCCAAAATAAGTAACTTTTCCAAGCTCAGCTCTTGCTCTATGGCTGAACAACTTAGTTGTTGGCTTAAGAGTGTTTCATGGGCCAGCCCAGTGGTGGTTGGGGGCTTACATGTTGGAGTGGCAGGGAATCTGCGCTGGCTTTTAGTCTTCAAGGAACTCTCCAAGGTTCTGAACCCTTGGCTGGAGGCAGAGGCAGGCGTTGGTCCTTGATAGGAACATGATTCACGTGTGAAAAGGCCTCCTGGGCTGAGAAGAAACTGAGATGATGAGTGACATTGTTCTTACCTTTGGAGAAGAGGTCTACTCGCTCATCTGCATACAAACCAAACAACTTTCTCTGGAGAATCAAGAAAGGTAGGTGGCTATTTGGATGAATGAGAAGAAGAAGCAACAACAATAGGACTGTTAATTTCAATTGATTCTCTGATCTGTTTCCATAACCTGAAGGGGACTTCCTATCGGAAAAGTGACATCTGCCGCAGAGGCCCATCAGTGTCTTGAATTCTCTTGGATGTAATTAGATCAGAAAACAGATAGAAGAGTGGCTACGGTGGCCTTTGGGGAAGGAAATAGTCTTTGAAAGGAATTATGCTAATCAGAATAGCCTCCTCTGCCGCTGCATCTGCTCTGCTCTTATTCTGGGTAAAATTAATAGAACTATAGCAAAGATCTGATCGTCATAACAATCTGCTTCTCACAGCAGGGGGAATGCCCCCCCCCGGGGAATTATTAGTATTAGTATTATTATTATGAAAGAGCTGAGCCAAACCTTGTTGAAAACACTTAAAATAATTAGTCACAGGGCTACTCACTTTCATCTCTTTATAATAATAATAATGGTTATTAATGTTTACAAAGTAGAGTCCCTCTATATGAATGGAAGGCTGGGAGGGGCTAAAATCCAAGATGTGGCCCAAGGAGCCCTGGATGAGGCAAGTTGCTCGCTTAGGATTAGCCTGCTTTTTTAAAGAAAGAAAAAGAACAGGGACTGACTGAGGCAGAGGAAGCGATGGTCAGCTCTAGGTTATTAAAGGAAGTTTGCTCTGAGTTGTATGTCTGTAAAGTATGGTGATAAGACTGGGAGTTAGGATAGTCCCAATGTGAAAGGAAGAAAAAGAAATATACAGTTGTCACTCCATATTCATGGATTTGGCATTCATGGTTTTAAGTATTCATGGCTTGAAAATATTCTTTTAAAAATAATAATCCAAAAAGCAAACCTTGATTTTGCCTTCTTACATAAGGGACACCATTTTGCTATGCCATTGCATATAATGGGACTTGAGTATTCATGGACTTGGGTATTCACGGGGGATCCTGGAACCAAACCCCAGTGAATGTGAAGGGACAACTGTAGTCTTCACTCCAGGGCTGCAATTAAATGTCTTTAAATTAACTGTAAGGGGAAAGGGGCATAGAGCACTTGCTTTATGTGGGAAATGTCCCAGGTTCCCTTTCTGCTTGAGAAGGACTCCACTCTGCAACCCCAGAGAGCTGGTTACCAACCAATACAGACTACAGGTGGGGAATTTCTTTCCACTCAAGGGCTGCATTCAATTTCAGAGAAGTTCTTGAGGACCACATTCCAGGGGTAGGAGGGGCCAAGGCTGAACTACCAGCAAGTTTTGGCTTCAGACTTTTATTGCTACCAACTAAGCTTCACCAGAGGCATTTCAACCTTTTAGAAAGTGATGCCACCAAGTGATAATACCAATCACGGGAAAGGGAGGGTGGTCTTCTTTGGGAAACCCCTAAGGTCTGGAGCAGTAATACAGGAGGTCCAAATTTGGCCCCTGGGCCTGAGATTCACCACCACCATGAGGAGGAGGATGGAAGCATCAGAGCCTAAACCCAGGGTATCTTCATAAGGGATGCAAGAAATTTGCTACGTGGTGTGTGTGTGTGTTTGGTGGCTGGGAGCATGTGGGTGAGGCTCAGCTAGTGGAGACCTATTGAATCAATTGCTGAATCAAGACATAGGTAGATCCCTTTGATTCAGTGGCTCTACTCCAGTTGGGAATAACATGAGGATTCAGACCCATAGTAATGATAAATTTGGAAGGAAGGAAGGAAGGAAGGAAGGAAGGAAGGAAGGAAGGAATGAATTTATTTATAGCCCGCTCTTTAGCCACAAGGCTATCAGAGCGGCTTACAAATTGTTTTAAGCAATTGCAATTTACACATCTACACTGCATTAAGCAGTTTCCAATGTGTGTTAGCTAAGGAAGGAAGGAAGGAAGGAAGGAAGGAAGTCATATTATTACTTATTATTGAAATGGTAAAAATGTAGCCCAGTGTCAGGAGGTATAAAACGATACACATTGGGGCAAAACATCCACATTTCATATGAATGCTGATGGAGTATGAGCTCATGGTGACTGACCTGGAAGAGATTCCAGGACAGTGGTGGCTAGTTCTATGAAAACATCAACCCAGTATGCAGTTGCTGTGGAAAATGGGAATCCCATGCAAGGGATTATTAGGAATGGGACTGAAACCAAAGCTTCCAGTATCACAACAGCCTGACTCTTATTAGCATTCCCCACTAGAGGATAGAATCGTAGAGCCATACCATCCAGTCCAACCCCCTGCTCAGTGCTCAACTCCAGCTAGAGCATCACCAGCAGGCCTCTTTTTGATAACACCCAGAGAAAGAGACCCCACCACCTCTCTAGGTAATTGGCTCCATTGTCTAACAGCTCATCCAGTCAAGAAGTTCCTTTTAATGTTCAATTGAAATTTACTGTCCTGTAATGTCACACCATTAGACCCGGTCTTACCCTCTGGGGCAGCAGAGAACAAACTCACCCCCTCCTCTCTGTGACTGCTCTTGATGTATTGAAAGAGTGCAATCGTGCCAACCTTTAAATCCGAGTTAAAGACCACCTTGTTCAGGGAGGCATTCCCTGGCTTTGTCTGATATACATTTATTTCTTCTGTCACTTGGGTTTACTGTGGATGTTGTTATTAATTGTTGTAATTGTCCTTGTTTTAATTGACTTTTATTATTTGCCTATTGTTTTACTTAGATTGTACGCCTGAGGCAGGTTTATTTTGTTTTATCTTTGATTGTTTTTTGTACAGTGCTGTGTACATCAACAGTGCTCTAGAAATAATAACAATAATAATAATAATCCCTCAGTCTTCTCTTCACCAGGCTGAACACACCCAGTTCCTTCAACCTTTCCCCACTGGTTTTGTTCTCCATACCTCTTATAGCAAAAGCAATAGCAATAGCAATAGCATTTATATTTCTATACTGCTTATCAGTGCAAAGCACTGCCCTAAGCAGTGTCCAATGTGTGTTAGCTAATTGCTCCCAACAAGCTGGGTACTCATTTTACCGAACTACGGAAGGATGGATGGCTGAGTCAACCATGGTGCCCTTGGAATTGAACTCATGATGTTGTGACTGCAATGACGTCACTCAACCACTATGCCGTGTTGCCCGTCTCTGAACCTGGTCCAACTTGTCTATATCCTTCTTAAGGCCCATTGAATCAACTGTTGAATGGTGAATCAACACATGTGCAAGTCTATTGGATTCAATGACCCTCATCTTTTGGGGACTACCAAATGGATATGAAATGAAGCTGTGAGTGTGATAACACAATATTGTATACAGTTCTGATCACTACACCCCCAAAAGCGGGATATTGTAGAGTCGGAAAAGGTGTAGAAGAGGATGGTGGAAATGATCAAGTGACTAGAGCAACTGTCTTATAAAGAAGGGTTACAATTTCGGGATAGTTTTACCTTAGCGGAAAGGCAAATAAGGGAAGACATGAGAGAGAATTGTATAATTATGCATGATGTAGAGAAAGTGGGGAGGGAGAGCGAGAGAAATTTCCTCTACTTAATACTAGAACCCAGAACCATCCAATTAAGCTAACTGATGGGAGTTTGGGGACAGATAGAAGGAAGTACTTCTACATACTTCATCTAGGTAAAGCATGCAATTTGCAACCACAGAGCGTAGGGATGCCTGCCAACTTGGAAAGTTTTAAAAGGTGATTACACAAATCCATGCAGGATGAAGCGGCTAGTTAAGATAGGCTATCACTTGCCTCCAGAGGCAATATACCACTCAATGCACTTGCTGGAGTAACATGAGCAAGACTATATTGTTGCCCTCATGTTTTGCTGATGAGCTTCCATGGGCATCTAGAGTTGTCCACTATGGGAACAGGATGCTGAATTATTGAAATCTTTGGCCTGGATTTAAGTTTCCCTTTCTTGGGTGGGTGAGTGAGTGGGTGTAATATGGAGGAGAACATCTGCATGATGATTAGCCCAAATGGGTTGGACCAGAAGAGTCACAGTGCTGATGGTGTGCAGATGTTCCAGCAAAGCTGAAGTCTTAAATCAGAGTCCTGTGGCCCTCTAGATATTGTTGGACTCCAGTTCCCAGCATTCCTCCTCATTGGCTATGCTGGAGTAGAGCTGCTGGGAGTTGAGGTCCAACCAAGTCTGGAGGAGGGCTACTTGACTCTTACCCTTGCTAGTCCCAGCTACAGCAGATCCATAGAATGGACAGGTTGCTTACCTGTAACTAGTTCTTTGAGTGGTTCTCTGTGAATTCACACAATGGGTAATTCCTTTGCCTGCACAGAGCACTTCAGAACCTTCCAGAACCTCATTATACAGATTTTTGGTGGTAGTCCACCCACCATCCCCTGACCTATATAAGCTCCCTTCCCACCTAAATGCCCCCATTCCTTTTGTTCTGCCATGTCAGCAGCATCTAGAAATGTTTCTGAGCCTTGGTTTCTTCTGAACAGTTTGATCTTTGGACTGGCTTGACTTTCGATAGTGTACTCTCCTTACTTTGACCTTGGACTGCTTTTTGACCACGGTATTGTCTGCTTCTTGGCAGTTATTGTTATTATTGGATTTGTGAGTTGCCTAGTGTGTTTTGGGCCCTGTAGGCCCCAGTAAAACAGCTTCAGCTGGGTTCTTTAAGATCTGTTCAATCTGCTCTGCCCTGGAAAGATGCCTGAGGCAGATGGTCATTCCAAATGTCTCCTCTGCTTGACTTTCCACTTGACTCTTACCCTTGCTAGTCCCAACTACAGCACACTCATGGAACCTAAGGCACTTACCTAACCGTTGACCTACCTTTCAGGAATTGATTTAGCTAAAATGAACAATTGGATTTAAGCCCAAGAGATCTTCACACACAAAAACCTCCTGGACAGTGAGGAAAAAGAAAATAAAAGGAAGTGGCACTGGACAGAACCAGTGAGCCCAGAGTCACTGGGCAATGGGAAGAAGCTGGCACAGGCTAAGGGATGCATCCATCTATCTTCTTTCTCTGGCATTTCCCCATCACAGGGGGTATGGATAAAGTAAGCCAAGATGACCACTTGAAACAAACCCCAATTCTGGACAGATCCACTCTGAAGCCACCAGGTTAACCAGATAAGAGAGGTCATAAACTTTGGGGAAGATAAGAGAGGTCATAAACTTTGGGGAAGTAGGTGCCTGATTTGCTTAATTTGGGGATCAGGATGTACCTTTGGAGGCAACAGGATCAGGGCAAGGGGAGGCTGGTGGCTCCAGTGGGAATGGAGAAGTGAATCCACTCTAGGTTTTAGCCTGGAGCTCTGAAAGAGCCACGTAAGGCACTGAACACAATCACCAAAAAAGGTGCAGGACCTTGGACAGCCCCTTTGTCCAAGGAGTTCAGCATTGCATTGTCATCAGAGCCACCAGCCTCCTTTGCACGTTCGCAAGCACGCACACAAACACACACGTCTTCCCATCACATTAATTATTCAAATAAGGAGGTGCATTTGATTAAAAAATGCAGAGGTGTCTGGAAAGGTGGGAGTACTGGCAGCTGGTGGCTCCCACATTGGTGGGATGGTTAATTCACTCCAGCATGCATTAAAGGAGCTCTCCAGGGTGATGGACCTCATCTCCCAGATAGGTTCAGCACCTTGGAGATCTCCTTTAAATCAAAAAAGACTGGAGTGGATTCAATATCCTACTGGCATGGTGACATGCCCCATGAGCCTGATGAGGCTGTAGAGTCAGAGGAGGAGGAGGACATGGCAGGGAACAGCTCTAGGGACTCTGGCACAGGTTTATTTACACCTGTGCCAGCAGGGAACCCTGCCAACCTGGAGGCTCGAGCAGAGGAAGAGCCTGATCCAAGCGGGTTGGCATCAGTCCCAGCAGAAGGACTTACCTCCACTGTTGTGTACACAGCGCCAAGTGCAAAAGGAGGCTCAAGGAAATCTCTGAGAAGGAACTTACTCATTAAGAAACACCTAGAAAAGCCTTAATTGCTTTATATAGGCTGGAAGAGGCAATGGAGGCTTTGTCAGAGATCAACTGATCTCCCTGGAGAAAGCTTCTTGCTGCCTTTGGTGTCTGAATCTTGCTGCCTTGACTTGTGCCTTGACCTTGGACTGTTCCTGACCACCCTGTTGCCTGATCCTGATGACCCATGGACCGACTTCTGGACAACGCTGCCTTCTATAAGCTTTGACCTTTGGACTGTATTCTGGACTCTTCTCTGTGTGCCTTTGTGCCTGTATTGCTACTTCTCCAAGAAATGGAACCTTGTTTGTTCTGAACTTTATCTGGCTCTCCCTCATTAACTATCACGGGGGCTTGGCTGTTTCCCAGCCCTTGTTTATCCTGCTGGCATTTTGAGCTGTTTTTCAGACAGATGGGAACCTGAGCTACAAGTGTGTGGAGCTTATCAAGGGTCCCCAACCATATTTATGTATATAACATTGGAAAAGTCTTGTCTGATTAATGCAAAAAAAAAAATGAACTGGGAAAAATAAAACAAAAGCAAAAATGAGTCTTTTGGCTTACCCAATTTGGGACAATGTGGAAGCTTTTAAGCAGCAATGCAGATCCCATGCCTGGATGTCAACTTGCTCTGTGGTTGACTTAATTGCATGATGGGAGAATTCTAGGAGGTGTAGTATAGAGCCAAAGAGTAACTTTTCCAGGCTCTGTACTGATGCCCGAGAGGCTTCATTTCAAACTCCATCTTTTCCCCTCACTCTCCACGCATGACTGTGAGGCATATTTGGATTCAATTCAGAACAGCCTGAACTCCAGTGGCATCTGAAGGAGATGAGAGAACGGCCAGTTATTATTAATTTCTGAATCTTAATCATGTTGCTTTAATAGCCTGATCAGATGAATCAGGGTTCCACTTGTGAAAATGAAATGAACCGACTGGCGACGCTTCACTACACTTCTCGTCTAAACATTCAAGAGTAATGTTTGTTTGAAATGGGTAAAAAAAATCTGATTAAAATGTATAAAGGATGCTTGGCTACACATTTAATTTAGCTTTAATGAGGCCTTTAAGGTATTTTAATTCGAATCCAAATTATTATTTAAAGGAAGAGAAAATTGACAGGTTGGTCTCCCTAGGTGGCAAAGGTAGCCGGAGTCTAAAAGACTGTTTGGGAGCTGGAAATAAATGCATGGAGACAGGCGAACCATGAGAGAAAAACAACATAGAATCATGGAGCAAGAAGAGATCTGGAGGGTCATCTAATCCAACCTTTGCTTTTGCAGGAATACATAGCTAAAGCATCCTTGAGAGGTGGCCCTCCAACATCTGTTTGGAAACTGCCAATGAACAAAAAGTCCAGTATACTGCACAGGGTTGCTGCAGTGGATCTTGGTGGTTGAAAAGTACAGTTGTCCCTCTGAATCCATGGATTTGGTATCCATGGATTTAAGTATTCATGGCTTGAAAATATTCTTAAAAAATAATAATCCAAAAAGCAAACCTTGATTTTGCCATCTTATATAAGGGACAACATTTTGCTATGCCATTGCATATAATGGGACTTGAGTATTCACAGATTTGGTATCCATGGATTTAAGTATTCATGGCTTGAAAATATTCCTTAAAAATAATAATCCAAAAGGCAAACCTTGATTTTGCCATTTTATATAAGGGACACCATTTTGCTATGCCATTGCTTATAATGGGACTTGAATATTCATGGATTTTGGTATCCACAGAGGGTCCTGGAACCAAACCCCAGCGAATATGAAGGCACAACTATAATGGCATTTCTGGAGATCTTGGAAATACATTCAGGGCCGGTTTAAGGCACCAGCAGCATCAGCATCCGCAGGGGGCCCCATCATTGTGGGGGGGGGCGTGTAGTAACCCTCCTCCTGCAAAAACATTATTAGTAATAATCTGAATATCCTGTACTGTGAATAGTTTGGGTTGAGTTAGGTTACATTGACCTGAGATAAACATATGCCCCCCCAAAAATAAAGCATTGCTGGGGCCCCAAAAATTCCTTAAACCTGTCCTGAATACATTGGGTAATAAAACACTCCCAGTGATGCATCTCTGAGTTCTTCCCTTCCTCTGTTTTTCTAGCACACACATTTCCCTCACCACTATAAAAAAATCCCTACATCTCCTTCCCCCAGGGAATGATCTCCAGCACTTCTCCCCTTAGATAGAGGTGCCTTTAGCCTCCAGTGAACATTTGTGCCAGTTTTTCCCGGTAAAGAAAAAGGGAGCATAACACAGATTATGTGGATTTCCCCCCTCATTCTACTCAATTCCCAATGGGACAGAGAAGGCTCTGAGATCCCCATGCACTAAAAGCAGCTACATCTACAAACGTTAAACTGCCCTCTCGTGGCCAGTGATGGCCAGTGGGGTATGGGAGAAGAAATAGTCCCAAACTGGTTCTGCTGGGGTGGTCCTGAAAAATTGCTAGCCATTGAAAGCTCCATGGAAAACTGTGGATTATACTCCAGGGGCTGCTAAGAAGCAGCTTGATGGTAAATAATAAAAGGACAGGATTTCTCTTAAAAAGGAGGAGGAAAAGGAAGAAGCCTCTTAGGATCCTCAGGGTGTGTTTGTCTTACAGCTCTTCAGCCATTTTGGTTTGTGCACATGTGTGCCTGTACAATATATTTCTGTGCTGAATTTTTACAGGTTTCAGTGCTTGATGTGAAAATTGCTGTTGGTAGGGAAAGATCTATGAAACCCTCACATTTTACTCTCATGCATTATTTTTCATGGCCATTTGCATCCACTCTTACCGCATCTGTTGCTGATATTCAGGGATCTTAAGGAGATCCACTGAAAGATCTTCTTCATTTCCTGACCCCAAACAATCAGGATTTTGGTACTTTTTTTTAGTGATTAGGTGAAACAACTTCATTGCCTGGTCACAACCAATCAGGGATTCAGTGTTCTTTTTGGGGAGATTTGTTTTACAGTGTTTTCATTTCCTGATCCCAACCAATTAGGGATCCAGTGCTCTTTTTGAGTGGATTGGTTTTTAGAGCATCTTCATTTTCTAATCCCAACCAATCTTCACTGCTCTTTTTGAGGAGATGGGTTGAAAAAGCTTCTTCATTGCTTGATCTCAACCAATCAGGGATTCAGTGCTTTTGTTTTGTAGGGGATTGTTCTGTAGAGCTTTTTCATTGCCTGATCTAAACCAATCAGGGATGTATTTATTTTTAATTTTTTGTTTACTCTTTTTCAGGGTATTACCTGATACAATTTATTCATTGCCTGTTCTCAACTAATCATGGCACACACGCCAGATCTGGCAATGCTGTGCCATCACATTAGGCAATATGTGAATGCCACTGAAGACAGACGAACCCCACCCAATGCATTATCCTTACACTGAGTTTGAAAGAGACAGCAAATACTGCTTGATACTGAATTAGACTATTGGTTCCTATAGCTCAGTATAAATCCTGTCTGATTCTCATGGCTATCCAAGGATTCAAGCAGACATGATCCTCAGCCTTCTTTCTTTCTTTCTTTCTTTCTTTCTTTCTTTCTTTCTTTCTATCCTGGAATTGAACCTGGGACTTTCTGCACACAAGCAAACCATATCCTCTATTGTTTATGGACCTATGACTATTAGCTGCCCTGCTAATAGGCTTCAACTAATCAATTACACACGATTAGACTGGGGTAAGCCTCTCTCCCAGTAATGGGATGATATTCAGTCTTTCTCCCAGCATCTGCCTCTTGCAATTACTTTCCAACCCTTCACAAAGGGGTAAAAAAATATATCACCCCTCATTGTAGGTGTAACTAACTGGTAACCTGGTTGGGAAACTAGGCTAAGTGCTGAAGACTGATGCTGTGAGAGAGAGGCACATTTACACAGTGGGACTTACCTCTTAGTAAACATGCTTTGGATTTGTGCTGTGATTCTCCCGGTGCTTTGCTGCCAAGAAAAGGAACTCTGCATTTGCTAATTCAATGAGAAGGTTCAACTCCCTTAGGCACAGAGTCTTTTCCTTCTCTTAAATTCTTCATTTCACTGATGCCACATTCTCAGAGAAGGGGGATAAAACAGTTCCAATAAAATATAAGCAGGACAAAGCAGCCCAGGTGGGCTGAAAGGTAGGAGGTAGATTTAAAGTAGAATTAGAAAGTAGAAATACAGGGGGCAGGAAGATTACTGGAAATGCTGAGAGGATGAGGAGGAGGGGAGAAGGGAGGAAGAAGAACTATAAGAAACAGGTCTCCTCATAAGAAACGTGTGTGTGTGTGTGTGCATGCACAAACCTTCAAGTCACCGGTCAATTATGGCAAATCCATGAACTTCATAGGGTTTTCTTGGGCAAGAAATCCTCAGAGGTGGTTTTGCCAGTACTTTCATCTGAAACAGAGCCTACAGCACCTGAGATTCCTTGGCAGTCTCTCATCCAAGTACTAACCATGGCTGACCCTGCTTGGCTTCCAAGATCAGACAGGATCTGGTGCCTTTAGGGTATTTAAGCCATATGTGTGTGTATGCCTTCAAGTGGCCTTTCGAGTTATGGCAACTCCATGAATTTCACAGGGTTTTCTTAAGCAAGGACTCCCCAGAGGTGTTTTTTTTTCAGTTCCTCCCTCTGAAATAGAGCCTGTAGTACCTGGGATTCCTTGGCAGTCCTTCTGGGTGTGGGGAAGGCTCTTCTTTTTGACTACCACTCCCAGAATCCCCCAGCCAGTCCAAAAGGGCACCTTTTCCCATGTTCTGGAAGTTCTAGCCTTCAACATTAGGGGAAAAGAGACCAAGGTTAGAACTTGTGTATGTGTATGCCTTCAAGACACCAGTCAACTTATGGTGACCCCATGAATTTCAGAGGGATTTTTTAAGGTAAGGAGGTGGTTTTGTCAGTTTCTTCTCCTGAAACAGAGCCTACAGCACCTGGGATTTGTTGGTGGTCTCCCATCCAAGTACTAACCAGAGCTGACCCTGCTTAGCTTATAAGCATTCCACTGCACCCAAATATTTGGCAATGCCACCCTGGGCACACAAGGGCAATGCCATGACACCATAAGCTGGAATTTTCCAGCTGCCCTTCTCCTTCATGGCTTCCTTGCAACCTTGCCAAGGGCTTGCATGTCATCTGGCTCCAACATCAATTCCAAGTCAAAGACGCTTTTGCGGCATTTCAGGCTTGTTTTAGAAGCAACTTAGTAGGGAAAAAAGATGTTAACAGTGAGGTCAGGCAGGGTCAGGTAAGCAGAGTGGTTCACGCGTTGCCATGGAGTTTGTTGAATTAGACGTAGAACAAGGAGAAGCTGGTTAAATCCGTTGACCCCAGCTACCTGGTCTCTGCCCTCTCTGACAAAGGGACACACAGGGAAACTCTAATGTGGTGGCAGTTGTATATGGGATGTTCTCTTTTTCCATCCAAAAAAAACACAATTAGGTTCTTCTTCTTTTTCCCCCTTCTCCTCTTGCCTCCGGCAAGCTGAGCGGACAGAGCAGCCCATGTGGATGGGGGAAAGGGAAAAGGGAAAGAAAATCGCTCAGAGGCAAAACATGGTTCCTCAGTTCTTTACCTAACAGGCTTATTCAGAGACTGTCAGAGTCCTGCTTTGTTCTCCATTATGCACAGCAGAGAATAACCCACTCTTTTCCAATGCAGAAAAGGGATTGGATCACGCAGGATCGCAACCTAGATCCATCACCACCCAGTAGTAGTGAATGTGTCCCCTGTCAGCAAGCAGATGGTTCTAGAGTCCTTGTCAACATCATGGCCAAATTTCCACCTGGTAGTAGTGAGTGTGTTCCCTGTCACTGAGCAGGTCGGTTCTAGAGTACTTGGCAACATCATGGCCAAATTTTAACAGCAGTCCAGTGGCATAGGAAGGGTCATTTTCTGTTCCTTAGGCCCTGCTAGATGGATTAAGCTATAGCTTGGCAGTTCAAGGAAACAGAGGCAAATTGGGACGGAACAGGAGAGTAAGCTCTCTGGCTAGCAATGTGCTTATACTGTTCTCATAGCTATTATGATGAGAGATGGGTCACATCTCCACAGCTCAGTTTTCTTTGGTCTGTAATGGATAAACCAGACATCCATCTTCTCTCCAATTGCCTCATTGAGGGGGAATGCATGCTCCCCCCAAAATAAGAATTCTGCCTCCTTCCAAGGAAATTTTCGTTCAGTCCTCAAATATCTAGCATTGCAGAGAATGAGACATTGGGGATTATTCACACCTATAACTCTTCTATTCACTGCCTTTGCCTTCCTTGGGTCCTTCCTTGGCCTGCCCCTTTTCTTTGGATGCCTAAATTGTGTCTCTAAAATGTACAACCGGTGTTTCAAGTTACTGCCATGCTAGAAATTTGGGGAGAGAAGGAAAATTTTATGGGGAGAGTTAGAAATGTTATTTGTGGAAATTCCCTCATTTGCTCTCTGGGTGCACCCCAGCCCATGGGGACTGTTATCCAAGCACAGGGATCTGAAGTGCTCCCTCTGGGATGGTCTGGGTAGAAATTGTTCTTTAAGGGCCTGATTCTGCCGCTTGCGGGGAGGAGGGTGGCAGAGGCAGTGCTGGAACTGCATCTAGTTCCACTTAGAACACAAAAGACTTTTCAAATATATAGATATCATCATTACAAGTATGTTAGGATTAATGCTTAAAGTAAAATAAGAGATAAGACACCTAAAGTATACAGAATACAAGGTGCTGTTGGGAAGGAATTTAGTGCATGGATATGTCTCTGGCTTTTCTTCTCAAACAAAGATTCAGGAAGGACTCATCCCACACTTTCTGCAAGAGCGCTGGTGACTAAAAAGGCCAATCTGAGATAAACAAGTCCGGTTGCAAAAAGCACAGCAGAAGGTCTCCTTGGGTGATGTTTCTGGGTTGTGATTCTTTCTGCGTTGTCGTTTCTCTTCAAGACTTGTTCGCCATGAGCTCTCAAATAAGGCTGCAGCATTGTGGATAGTGCGTCTCCATGCCTCCCAATGTGAGGCCAGGGTGGACCATTGTTGGTGATCAATTTGGCCGAGCCTGAGATGTTGTTTCAGGGAGTCCTTGTATCTCTTTTTTGGAGCACCCCTCTTACGCTGACCCGTGGCAAGTTCACAGTAGAGTAGTATTTTTGGGAGGCGATGGTCCTCCATCCTAGAAACATGCCCTGCCCAGTGCAGCTGTGTTCTCGATATCATGGCATCAATGCTAGTGATCCCTGCTTGCTCAAGGACAGCAACATTCATCACATAGTCAGTCTGGTGTATATTCAGGACTGTGCGTAAACAGCGCTGATGAAAGCGTTCGAGGAGTCGTAAGTGGTGGCGATAGGTGACCCATGTTTCAGATCCATAAAGGAGAATAGACAGTACAATGGCTCTATACACACTGATTTTTGTGCTTTGCCTCAGGTGTTTATTGCTCCAGACTCTTTTGTGAATATGTATGGATATGTATGGTTTTGTTTATTTGTTATGGGTTTTGTGATGTGTTTGAATGTTGATTTCCCTTTGTTTTATTGGTTGTTGTAAAATAAATAACACACACACACACACTCATATATATATGAAATGCTGCTTTTCTGGATAGCTTATCCCTCAGTGGGTGAAATTCTTCTACCTTTTGGAAGGCACTGGCTAGCAAGCTTTATGCCCTTTCCCATTGTGGCTTCATCCTATTTGCCCCAGTTTCCACACAGCATCCCACGGAGATTACAGCAGAAAGTGCTGTTGGCTTCATGCGCCATCTCTGCCGCTTTTTCACAGAGCCCCTCTGCACTCTTTTCATCACTTATTTATGGAGCAGTATCAGTTGGAAGGTTGGGATGGTGCATCCCCCCCCCCCCCTTTCATGGATCCCTTCAGAATAAGGTATTAAGAGGAATCTTTGCCGAGTGGCAACTTTTTTAAAAAAAGGAAAGAAAAGTGGAAACTGGCTCGAGGGAAAGCAAACAGCTTTACAGCCTTAAGACTGTAAAGACTTCTTAGCCCCAGCCTCTCCAAGGGATCCTCATTTGCTCTCCTGAGTTAGAAAGGGGAGTGGGTAAAGCTGGTGAGTCCCCCACTTTTATTAACTGAAATATTCAACATACCCCCCCCACATGCAGTGGAGCACTGAATTAGACAAGAAGAGTGTGCTTCTGTCTCATTGCGGCACACAGGTGTTGATGGCAAAATCTTTGCTCCTAGCATCACTGGCTTGTTCCAACCAAAGAACTTTGTGAAATCTGTGTTTTGTGACCATCCTCCCTGTCTGCTGCTTATATTGCATGTGCTGTTACTTAGAGCTTGGAAACTTTATTTTGGGGGATTGCAGCTCCCAGAATCCACCAGGAAGTAGGTCCTTTGGCCATGAAGCCAGAATCCTGCTGGTGTCCTTGTAAGAGAAACCCACTCCCCTCCAAGTTGGCCCTGTGTTTCTGACCCTTGGGCTCCTCTCATTCCCCTCACCCTTTTAACCCCAAGATCCTCCCCAGGATCTGGTATTCAGGCTGCTAGGTGTGTCTCAGTGGCACAACTTTGCCATTCAATTCAAGGGTCGTGTGGCACAATTCATGTGAAACTTTGCATGTTGAGATTTGTACTACACAACCCAATATAAGACCTTGGCTATATGAAGTAACTTTTTGACTCTCTGTCCCAACTCTTACAGGAAACAGACCTAACAAAGGGTGCTGTTGGCATCTACCAGAGACAACTTGCATGCTTTCCTTCATCTTACTCCAGTTTCTTGAAGCGCTGGGAAATTTCAAGCTCTCTCTCTCTCTTCTCTGGTGATGGCCAGCGACCTTAACAATGGACCTGATAGAACTATAGCCAGAACTTGGAAAGGTTATGTTTTTTTAAAGGGAGGTTACAATTCCTACAGTTCCCAGTCAGCACGGCCACTGATGATCCTGGTTGAGGAAGCTGTCGTCCCTCCAAAGTCATCTTTCTAAGCTCTGCTGTTATTTCACTAAGTTGAGAATGCTTGGAGGTCTTTCAATGTTTGGCATTGAGGTCAGAGTGGCCCCAATTCCTACTGGCATCTGGTGGAAGAAAAGAGCTCTGACTTCCACCAGAACAGGCCTTTATTCTCCCTAGAAGCCAAGATGGCTAAATTATGACTGTAATACTTTGAGCATATCATGAGAAGATATGGCTCTTAGACAAAACCATCATGCTTGGTAGGGTAGAAGGCAGTAGGAAAAGCGGAAGACCATCTTCCTGATGGAAAGGATCATTCAAGGAAGCCACAATGGCTGCCCTGAGCCTGCAAGACCTGAGCAGGGCTATTGAGGAGAGGGGTGACTTGGAGGTCTCTCATTCATAGGGTCTCTATAGAGCAAAGTCAACTTGAATGTTGATTCCCAGTGTTGGTGAAAAGGGAGGATATCTATGAATAATATAATAGCAATAACAAAAGTCCAGAGAGGGAATTTAAAGTGAAAACCACACGACAAAGGTCGCAAAAGTCTCATATCCTGTTTGATGTGCATTCTGTGGTGCCAGACCCACTAAATAAAGGTTTTTGCTAAATGCTTGTTGTGGGTCAGAGAGATTCCCTTCCCCTCTGGCTATACAGAAAACAAATGCCCAGGAGAACTGGAGAACCAGAGTATTTGCATAAGCGCCAAAAGAATAAGCCGGCAGGGCCACGGCCATCAGGCACATAGCCATTGAGTGTTAAGGACAACCAGTGTTCAGTTTAATGTATTTGAAGAGGGAAAAGAGAAATAAATAGCTAAGTTCAATGCTGAGGGCAAGGTTCCTATGGATATTGAATAAGCAGCAACATGACAGTGGGGCTGGAACTGCTGTCATGAATCAGGCAGCCTGCCTCACGTATGTGCACACACACACACACAACACACACACACACACAGCCCTCCCCATCTCCTCTCCTTCTGTGAGAAAGCAAATTTGCTTAAGTGCCCCATGCAAGTTTTTGCCCATGCCATCGAAGCTGCTGCATCCCTGAACTTCCAGTCATTACCCTGTGTGTGCCTGCCGGCATCTGCCCGCATTAAACAGAAAATGTCAGGGGAACCTAAGTGGTCATAATAGAACACCATGGCTCTTAAATTGATATCAGACTGGGAAAAGGACATTCTACCTTATCCATTACTGCTTTTTAAGAATGAAAGTGCAAATTGGCACCACAGCGACATGCTTGGCCATTTGCTTTCTTTGGGCTACTTCTTTGCCATCGAGAAAATTTCAAGGAAAATGGTCTGTTTAACAACCAGTTTCCACAGTAACACCTCAGAGGGCTGCTAACACTTTTTGGTCAAGTCTGGTTGCCTCTGGTTGTGAAAGGCTGGCCATAGAAGGACAACAAGAGGCACCATGTGGGATCAGCTTGAAGACCTGTCTGACTTGAAGACTTTCTGGGATTGCCCCCTCGAGGAATATGGAGGTCCCCTCCCACACTGTATACCTCCTCCCAAAAAAGCTGAAAGTTTTTGCCCCCCTGAATGCTCATCACAGGCAATTGTGCCACATCTTTGTCCTCCGGAGGGGGGGGATTTAGGCTGACAAAGGGCCTTTTTGTCACACAGGAAGTGACCAGGAAAGAAGCCAACTTCAAGGTCACTTCCTTTCGGGGGGGGAAAAGAGTCCCTCCTGGCTGGGCTGGGGGAAAAAAAAAGCCTTAGGTGGGGACCATGAATCTTGCAAAATGTCCTCATTCTCCCCCTGGAGGTCTTGGGGGGACAGTTTGAGGCTAAAGGTTTTAGGGGGCCTGCTGGATCACATATGGCTAATGTGGCCAACACTCCAGATTGCTCGGCCTCTCTATCCCAGTATTGGGGATGGGGTTCCATGTTAGTCAGATAGTGATTCCCCTTGAGGTTTTAGTCTGAATTTTAAAAGAACTGGCCATGGTGCTGCACTTATTTGTGTGTGTGTGTGTGTGAGTGAGTGAGTGAGTGGGCTCAACACCTTAGATATCTCCTTTAAAGGGCTCACTAAAACCTGATGTGGATTCACCATCCCACTGACATGGAAACCATGGGTCATTGCCATTCCCACAGGCACCTATGGGAAGCCCATCATCAGGACATGACCGCTAGAGCAAATCACAGCCTTATTCAACCATTTGGATCCATTTCCCTCAGATACAGTTTTAAAAACTTCCATTTTCAGTTTCTTATGGCTGAAACAAGGTATGGGAGGTGCATCCCTAAAAAAAAAAAACCTGTGTTTTTTGAAGAGGGCACCAAGAGTTTCCCTCTCTGGATGGTTCTAGAGGGCACAAATGTTTTTTGGGGGGGAACATTTGAGGGCTTATCACACTATGCTGTTATAGCACTATAATTCCACTTTAACTGCTCTGGCTGCCTCCTGTGGAATCCTGGGATTTGCAGTTTAGGGAGGGTATTTAGCATTGTCAGCCGGAGAGCTCTTGGGCCTCACTAGACTACAAACCCCAGAATTCCACAGGAGGCAGCTGTAGCAGTTAAAGTGGAATAATAGTGTTATAACAGTGTAGTGTGGTAAGGCTCATAGTCTATGGGTGCTATGTGTTCTCATCCCTGCCATATAAGGACCACTGGAACAAGAGAGTGCTTTTGAACCAGGCCCTGAAATGCTACCTAAATGTGGCAAGTAATTGCTGCTAACGGTGCATCCTTTTATTTAGCAGTTTGTAAAACAAAGTTTGGAAACAATGTTGTCCCTCAAATTGCATGAAGGGGAAAACGAGAGACAAAGGACCTCATCACACACTCCTGACAGTCCTGGAAGGGAGAAAAGGAAGAGAAGATGGGGGAGAGAAAAAACAGAAGCCGCTAAAAAGCCACTGCTGTGCATATTAAAGAATGGCATTATCAAGTGGAACAGACAAGACATGTATATAATGCATAAGCAGCATTTGCTCCTTCTCCAAACAACCCATAGATCACCCGAACGTGGGCTCCCTAGAAGAGCTGGGAGAAGGATACAGAGCTTGTTGGCAGAGACAGCCCTGTCACCCAGAAAGAGCAGAAAGGTTCCTTATCAAAGAATGAAATCTCTCTCAGCCACAGAGGAAAGCAATGGCAAAACTCTCAATGAATTTTTAGATCCAGTGTAGTGCAGTGATATGAGTGTTGGACTAGGACTCCTGGAGACCAGGATTCAAATCCCTGCTGGGCCATGGAAACCTGCTGGGTGACCTTGGGTGACCTTGGCCAAGTCATGTTCTCTCCTAGCCAAGAGGAAGCCAATGACAAACCTGCTCTGAAGACTAAATCTTGATAAGAAAAACCCTTGGATGGGGTTATCATACATCAACTTGAAGACAAGAGACAGCATGGTATGGTGGTCCCAGTGTGGGCTCTGAGACTCTTGGGAAACCCGCATTTTGAACCCCACAGGTTAACTTGGGCAAGTCATACCCTCTCAGTTTAAGAAGATGGCAATAGAAACCTTCTACAGGCTGAGTCTCCCTTATCCTTAAACACTTGGGACCAAAGTTATTTCAAATTTTGGAATATTTTGGATTTTGGAATACTTGCACATCATACATAATAATGTATCTTGGAGATAAGACCCAAGCCTAAACACAGAAATCATTTATGCTTCAAATATACTTGATACACATAGCCTGAAGGCAATTCTATACACAATATTTTTAATAATTTTGTGCATGAAACAAAAGTGTGTGTACATTGAACCAAAACCATTGAAGCAAAGGTGTCACCGTGTGGACTATTCTGAATTTTGGAATATTTCAGATTTTGAAATTCCAGATAAGGGAAACTCAACCTGTATAAATAAAGCTCAGCAAGAAATCCATAGGAGAAGTCACAATAAGTCAGCATTGACTTAAAGGCACACAACAAGAGATCCAGCACTAAGCATGGTCTGAGTGTTGGGATACAAAAGTTTGAATCCTCATTCAGCCATGGAAACCTACTGGATGGCCTTGGACAAGTCACACTTTCTCAGACTAAGAGGAAGGAGATAGTGAACCTCCTCTGAGTAAAACTTTCCAAGGAAACCCTAAGATCATAAGTTTGAATTGATGAGGGCACATAAGAACAACAGCAATGTAAATCTACCCTCACACAGTTGTGCAGTGGCTGTGTCAGGCTTGGTCCCTTTGCTCCTGCCATATTCATTTATTTCCTTGTGGCCTTGGTGCAGAGTGTGCTTAGCTGTTTGTGTCAGGTAGAAATGATGTATGGGTAAATGTTTGGGCTTTGCTTGGGAAAGGAGATAACAAGACATCTGCAATTAATGGTTTTAGTTTCAAGGCTAGAGAAGCTAGGAAGATGTTAACTTTCATTTAAGGAATGCCTGTGTCAGTGGATGATGGGCAACCAATGCTTAGGCACCCTGCCAGATTTTGTTGATTCTAAAATGCTTTTAACTTAGGGTGTACCTGTTAGCAACAACTTTGTATTGTAAGCTTCCTGGATTTCTGGCAAGAAAGCTATCTGATGAACCCTGAAGCTTGTGCTCTATGAGTTTGGGAATGTTAATACTTGGCAGGTTGTGCTATGCAATCCTTTTGCCAAATACTGACAACTGACTGTGCATGAGATGATGTGCCTGGTTCTTGTCCCATTGTGAAATGGGGAATGTGCAACAGCTATTTCCAAAGTGAAGTTGAAGGCTTTCACAGCTGGCATCCATAGATTTTCCTTGGGTTTTTTTCCAGGCTGTGAGGCCATGTTCTGGAAGAGTTTATTTCTGACGTTTCGCCTGCATCTGTGGCTGGCATCTTCTTTCTCTGAAGATGCCAGCCACAGATGCAGGTGAAACATCAGAAATAAATAACCTCACAGCCCAGAAAAAAACCCAAGGAAAATCTATTTCCAAAGTCTCAGTGAATCAAGTGGTACATTGATGGAGAGTTATGCGCTACCCAAGAATGTGCAATGGTCACACTTATGGAACACTGCTTACACAACTGTGAACTGAATATATCCATTACAAAATCACAAAGAAATTCAACAGCAAATGTAAGGGAACTGATGTGTGTGAGAGAGACCCACAGGCTTCCAGCCAGGGTTTTGTTTTGAGGGAAAAAGTCCTTGATGGGAGAGAAAAGGAGGAGTGGTTTCTTGTTACTCAAGAAAACCTGATTCATTACAGAAATGTTCTTCACCTTTTTTTGGGGGGGGGGAGTCACAAATCCCTTGGAGAATTTGATGAAAGCTATGGACCTCCTCTAGAGAGAAATGCTCTTAAACACAATGATCAAAGTAACATCAAATCAAAGGGGGAAAATCTTTTTTGTGTTTGATTCATGGAATCCCACCCTCCCAAAAAAGCCCATCTGTGGACCTCCTAGTGGTACATGGACCACAGGTTAAGAAACTGCATCGGAGAGATCTTTCAAAGCTCCACTTATAAGTTTCTGCTCAATTTCTCTGTATCAGCAGGACCTCTCAAGCTCTCCCTTGTTGTATGGAGCAAAGGGCAGGAGCTGAGAGTTGCTGCCTGCAGAATTTGGGAAGGGCAAGGGTGGGGGACCTCTCTTAGTCTGAGAGCTGGTGTCAATTTGAAGGGCAAAAAGGCAGCATTTTATCTCAAGAGAGCTGTGTTTCTACCCCGCCACACACACCCTTCAAAATTGCTTGTTTACAGGAAGATTCATGGCCTTGGAAGCTTTCTGCCAGGACAAATGTGCTTTTAAATAAGGTGAAAAGGTAGCACATACCTTGTCTGAAATCCTGTATGGCTCAGTGTAGAACAATAGTTTTGCATGCAGAATTATGCTACAACTGGCCACTCACTGCACTGCAACCTGCCCCACAGCCATCCTGTGGCCGGGGGAAAGTAGGCAGAGATCAGAGACGCATCTGGCTATGTCCCCATAGACAGGCATGAAATGATTATGTCATTCACTGAGGCCCCCGGGGATCATCTAGATGTTCAATGATGTAATCTTTTCATGCCTAACTACAGAGACATAGCCAAATGCTTCTCCAGTCCTCCACCCCCAGTCTCCATCAGGCCCAGTGGCTCTATGGCAAATCTGAGGAGTCTTTGGTCAGTGCATAAGGAATAAGGGTATACCAAACTCTGCATTGACCCCCAAAAATGCCATTCACAGGTGCAAGGCCACATTACACCTGCATATGCCACTAACAAGATGAAAATCCTTGTTTGGAAGAGGAAACTTGAGCTAAACAGATATGCCCATTACATTCTCATGGTAGGCATGGGGTGGGGGGCATCCCTATGGGGCAGCAACAGCAGTTGGAAGTTGGAAGTGCCCATCCTTGGTGTAGAGGTCACAAACATTAAGGACACTTGGACCTGTTCATCTGCAGTATCGTGGAAAGAAGAATGGCATACTCCCCATCATTTCTCAGATGCAAACTGGGACATGTGTGGGGGAGAAACATCAGAGTGAGGCTAAGTTGGCAAAAGGTATTGATGAGGGAGAACACATCAGTGAGGGGAGGCAGCAGCAGTTTGTTTTTGCCTAAGCCTCCTGGGAAGGGTAAGACTCCCCCACTCACCTTCTCCCCACTGCTGAGTTAATTGAGAGCAAACTACTTTTGTGCTTTGGATTCAGTTTGCAGCAATGGAAGTGAGCTGGGGACAGAGGGGGGAAAGCGGGAAGAGAGAGAAACTGGGGCATTTGAAAAGCAGATGGAAAAGTGGGATGATGGAGGAATGACTGGGACTGTCCCTGCCAATCCGGACAGTGGGAAAGTATGGAATGACTGAACAAAACCCTTCATTCGCCACAGCAAAGTTGGAGCAAAGGCCTACAGATGTGAATAGCCAGCCTCTACACCTTTCCTAGCTAGCAAGTGCTGATGCTGCTAGAAGCTGCCACCCCTCTTAATATGCTAAGACGGTTGCTGGACTGACCCCTGATGATAGCCAGGACCAGAGAGTTAAGTGATAAATCTGCCAAAAGAATAACCTTCATCCAGCCAGCAAGGGCCATTAAAAAAAAAAAACCCACCACACACACTGTTAAGTGAGCTGCAGGTTCATCTATGTGCTCATTTTGCATATTAAGAAGGTATTGCTCCAAACCAGAACTCTGAACGAGTGCCTGTTGAAGCCAGGGATAATACTTCAGATTAAAGGTGCAGAGCCATGATTAACATGTGCTACATAAACCGTTTATTGTTCATAAACAAGACGAGACATACTTTTGCTGGTGATAAGCAGTGGCACACCCTTAATGGAGCCATTTGAAGAAATGAGGAGAAGGAGAAGGAGGCAGATTAGAAAAAGAGAGGGTGAGAGAAACACTGGCATTACACACACTTGAAGTGTGTACCAAAAAGTTTGGTTAGGCTGTTTGCCCACTGAAACACAAGTCCCACGCACAGCTAAATGAATAGTTCATCTATAGCT
Source organism: Gambelia wislizenii (assembly GCA_030847615.1). Lineage (NCBI taxonomy): Eukaryota > Metazoa > Chordata > Lepidosauria > Squamata > Crotaphytidae > Gambelia > Gambelia wislizenii. The sequence goes on from JAUMIR010000007.1 coordinate 43,014,500, forward strand.
CCCTTCTATCTCGGGGGATATGGGCAGAATATCTACCCTGAAGAGACTGTGCATAATGTTATGTTCACTGAATTATGCTGTGATTGCACAACATCACTTTCTTAGTAAATTGCCATGTTCTTCCACTGAATGTGCAACCAAATGCACACATGCAAATGTATGTGTGATGAGCAATATACTTCAATGTGCAATATGGGTGATGCACACAGATGTGCAACTCTTGCAATGTGCCCATATATCACTGCATAATATGCAGCATGGGTGATGTGTATGCATATTTATGTGCCATGTGCAAGCAGGTCTACACCAGGAGTAGGGAAATCACAGACTCCTAGATTGATTCTGGCTCTATTTTCCATCAGTTCCGTCCACCCTGCCCAATGATGGTGGATCAAGGGGTGCTGGATTGAGTCTAGAAGATTTTAGCCAATTTTCTTCTCTCCTTGAAAACAAGAGAAGGATTAAAAGAATTTAGCAGGCAGTTGCTATGTATCACCAGACTCCTGCATAACTAAGTAATGTCCCCACCCTCCCTCAGCCCACCTAAAGAGCCAGCCACCAGATCAGGCAAAGGAGGTCTATTCATTTTCCAATCCAGGCTGAAGGAGGGTGACATTTCCACCCCTCTCCCACCAGTAAGCCAGGCTTCAACAAGGCCTTGCAATAGGGGTCCTGCTTCTGATTTTTTGCAGCCTCACTCTCTGGCAGGAGGGGTGGTGGTGAAAAGGTCATCTTCCTTGAAGCCTGACCAGGAGCCGAATGGATCTCCTTTGCCTGATCTGGTAGCTGGCTCTTAAGGTGGGCTGCGGTGGCATTTATGTTGGTTAACAGTAAGACTCCATAGCCTTAACGAATACAGGTCAGTTAGGGCTCCATAACTCTAGGTTACAAACCCATAGCTGCAATAAGAGCTTGAATATCATTACAATAAATAAAACATAGAAGAGATTCTTTGGGCAGGGGTGATAAATTTACTTCTATTTTTGTGCAAGTATGGTAGCATACATGATTTTCTTGCTTTTAAAAATTATTTTCACAAAAATTTGAAGTCCTTTCCTTGATAATACCTCCCACCTAAACATTAGGAAGAACTTCCTGACAGTAAGAGCCATCCAGCATTGGAATGCACTGCCTGGGAGTGTGATGGAGTCTCCTTCTTTGGAAGTTTCTAAACAGAGGCTGAATAACAGAATCATAGATTTGGAAGAGACCACAAGAGCCATCTAGTCCAACCTCCTGCCATGCAAGAATACACAATCAAAGAATTCCTAACAAATGGTCATCTAGGCTCTGTTTAAAAACCCTCCAAAGAAGGACACTCCACCACTCTCCCAGGCAGCGCATTCCAATGCTGGATGGCTCTTACTGTCAGGAAGTTCTTCCTAATGTTTAGGTGGGATTTCTTTTCCTGGATGGCCATCTGTCAGGAAGGCTTTGATTGTGTCTTCCTGCATGGTAGAAGGGGGTTGGATTGGATGGCTCTTCGGGTCTCTTTCATCTCTATGATTCTAACAACCACCACCATTCCATTAAGACTAGTTTTGTGGTTGCATTCCCTAATTCTGCACTAACTGTAAAAGACTCTTGGTCAATCAAGATATAAATGGTAGGGACAGAAAGGCCAAAATAGAAGGGGAAGGGTGCAACAAAAGTCCAAGCTCTTAAGAGTTGGGTCAGGAGGCATTAGTGATGAGGCCAGAGAGGTAACATTTGACTTGAAAACTGAGACAGCAAATCTACTGAAGTCCTTGTGGGATTGTCATGGACAGTGAAACATTCATTCAGTCCTCAACCAGAAAAGGATACCTCTATGTCTTCTGACCTGTTATGAGAGGGAGGGGGTTGTGCATTTTTCATGATCTCCCCCCCACCAATTTGGAGACCTTTTGTGTGTGTGAAAAATTTGTTTGCAGGAAAACATTTCATTTGCACAAGAATGCAACCATCTGAATCTTATTCGTTGAACCCCAACTAGAACAGGCCCCACTGAAACAAGTGTTGAATGGGGAATCAACACGAAGGTGAATCTCCCTGATTCAGTGGGTCTACCCTGGTTGGAATGAACAAAGCAGGATTCAGGCTAATGCATTTTGTGCAATGGAAATTTGTGGCCATTCCCTGGGAAACTTGCTTTGGTCACGGTGGTGCATGTTTCATTTACATCCCATTTGGACTGCTGTAACATGCTCTACATGGGACAACTTTTTAAAAGAGTGTTCAAAATCTTCAACTGGTGGAAAGAGCTTTAGCCAGATTATTAACTGTAGTGGGTTGCAGGGACCATCTGACTCCCCTATTACAACAGGCCCACTGGTTGCTGGTCTATTTTTGGGAACAATTCAAAGTGCTAATTATCACCTCTAAAGCCCTAATGGCTTAGGTCCAGGCTACCTGGCTAACTCCCTCTGTCCTTCTGTCAACAGGCAAAGGACTTTTTATTCAGACAGGCTTTTAGAACAGAAGGTTGTTGTTCTTTTTACAAAACAGACTTTTAAGAAGGTGCTGCATGGTTTTAAACTGAACTGCTGTTCATTGCTTTTTAATCTTTTAAAGTGTGTGTTTTAAATTGCTTTAGTGTTGTAATTAGTTTAATTCTATGTTAATGTCCATCTTTTGTATGGTTTTACTTTTAACTGTATTGTACCTGTTTTAAATTGTAAGGCACCTTGAGTCCCAATTTTGGAGAAAAGTCAGGATACAAAGGAGGAGGGGTGGGATTCCCTTCCATACATGGTTGTGCTTTTTTTTGGCAACAAACATATTCCGTTCATGGTTGGGTAACTAGAGTTTCCTGAGTGTAACCATTTCACATGGGCTTGAATCCTATTGTTAGTCCCATCTAGAGTAGAATCACTGAATCAGATGGATTTACTTATGTGTTGACTTACCATTCAAGAATTTATTCAATGGGTTTACTCTACATGAGACTAAGCCACAAGATGTCAGCCATGCAGTTGCACTTTCCTGGGTGTTGTGCAACTATTTGTCAGTGGTTTCAACATCCCACTCGATTCACTAGGATTGCAAGAACAGCCTTTGCATTTTCCTTGTTGCACAAGGAGACAATAAGCAAGCATATTGGCAGATGCACAAGTGATTGTACAATGTCGGTTTCCAGAAGAAAGGTGGTGTAGGACAAGCACGGAATATACTGCACCACACAGGCACAAGTGTAGGATCTTGACCATGCCATTTGAAGAGGAATTTCAGTGTGATTCCATGTAAATCTTTCTTACAGAACCCTGCGTCCTCCAAAGCGAAATAACAGAGAGCACCCTTCCAAAATGTGGAAATGAAAATGTAGAACTTCTCAGCCATCCGAAAGGCTTGATACAAACTTCAGCTCCTCAGTTCTGAAATTCAAATGTGAAATCGGAACTGCAAGTTCATGAATTTTCACTCATGCAGAAGAGATTGTTTCATACATTCCTTTACCACCCCCAAGCGCTCCTTTGGTCCACACCATCCTCCATTTGCCGAGCATTCCTGGAATTATTTTTATCTATAGAGCCAGGACTTCCCTCCCATTTTACATGTTTGTAAAACTCCACCTTGCTGGTGAACCTTATTTGTACAACTCCTGCGTCTCACCTTCAAAATAGATTTGTCAGTCGGCTCAACAGCTGTGACAGCACCAAAGCTAACTCCTTGGATTTAGGAAAGTACGAAAACAGCTGAGGGCAAGAGCTCACAAGTCAGCTTAGAGCTGTGAATCTCTTCTCCCCCCCTGCCCTCCCTCCCTCCCAAATGTTATTTTCAGGGAGAGAGGAAAAAGTAACACGTTGTGGGAAATACTGTGCTGATGTTGTTGCGCTCCAGGCAAGTGAAACTGGGTCTGATCCACCAGGACTTTGCTCCACTCCCTCCGTTGAGTCGTCTGGAAATAAATATTTGTTCTCCACCCTCCCCTTTCTGGAATGCATGTCCACGTTGGTTGGGTCTCATGGTGGGTTATGTGGGTTAATCTTTGGGAGACAGGTGGGTTGGGTGATCCTTCCTTCAGGTAGGAATATGAAATATCAGGCTCTTCCTTTGACAATTACAAGTGTATAGCATTGACCAAGTGAAATAAAAGCCATTGGATAACTTTAGTCATCTGGCAGTGTGGCTTGTTCACAATACAATGGATGAAATTCTGCTTATGACTTAGGGCTTGTCTATATGAGGCAAAAAAATATGGATTGCTCCACAGTAATGGCAATTCACAGCAGCTGCTATTTGTTTTAACGGGGTTTTTTTTGGCAGATCGCAGGCATGCGAAGCTATCTGCAGTTGCTGTGCAAACAGGCATGCCTGTGAATCAAGATGGCGGACATGAATGAATTACTCATGTTTTTACTTACTTAAATTTGCCACCGGCAGACAATATTTAAAAAAAAAAATATCCAAGGTGCGAAAGAGCGATCTTTCGCTTTAACAAAAAAGCAAACAACCAAAAAAGCTCTTTTATCACCTTAGTACTTGCTTGCTAAAGCAAAAATCCAAGATGGCGGCTCTGAGTCCTTGCCTTGTTAGCAAGCTCCTCCTGTGTACACATCTGACCAATCAGCTTTCAACTTCTGCTCATATAGGGAAAGTGAATCAAATAAAATTGCTTGTTCCAATGAACAGGAATGTGTATCCCCCCCCCGCTGTTTTAAAAAAAACTTCCAGAAAAGCTGTGAAGGCTTTTCTCCACACAGTATATTGTTTATCTCGGATTGGCCTTTTTAGTCATCAGCGAGCTTGCAGAAAGCGCGGGATGAGTCCTTCTTGAATCTTCGTTTGCGAAGAAAAGCCAGAGATATGGTGGATTTGGCCCCCCTCCTTATCGATACGTCGAAATGATGCAGAATCCCATTGAGACAGATCGTATTCTCCTTGCATTCTGTAAGGAGTATTTTCACCATTTAGACAACTCCTTATGTTTTTACTTATATATCAGTACAAGTACTTTGTTGGGTGTCGACGCAAAGCCATTCGATGGTTCTCAGGTGCAGACAACTCTGCCCACAACAGCTGACTGGCTGTGCAGGTACACCTCCATGATCTCTAGCTGACCCTTGAGCACCCAGGGAGGAAGGAACTAGCTGCCTTTGGCCCCTGGATCATTGGCATAGTTAGACTGGCAGAGGTTTACTATCTGCCAGAAGTCCAATGTGATCTTGACCATTACAGTGAGATATCAGGATGAAATTTCTCCAACACAATTTTACATATACATAATCTTGGGACATCAAAACTTGAAGGAGCACCTCTCCCTAGATACTCTTGACCAAGGAGTGAGGTCTGCTCAGCTCTGCTGGAGGGGCCCTCCTCTGTGTCCCCCCTCCCCATGGGAGCAAAATGCAAGAAGAGGACACTGGACTGGAGAAAGCTTTCTCTGCTTTGGTGCTCCCATTGTGCCGTGATCTCCCCTCTGATTAGTACCAATGGTGGTTTACTCTTTCCACCACTGAGAAAAAGCATGGCTTTTGCTCAAGTCTTTGTGGATTCATTTCATCCCAATCTGCTCATGTGCATGGTTTTGCATTGTCTTAAACTGTTTCAACTGGTTTTAAACTGCTTTGTGCAGACTTGTCATATTGTTTAATATACCGTACTTTGGTGTCTTTAAGTACAGGTTGACTCCTGCATCCACGGATTTGATATCCATGGTTTCACTTATCCATTTCTGGAAAACAATGTTCTCTCTAGACATTTCTAGGTCCTCCAGTGCAATTCTATGGTCAACTTCATCTCATTGAAAATAATAGAGTTCCCTATTATCCACAGATTCAGGTATCCACAGGGGGTCTTGGAATGTATTCCCTGTGGATGCAGGGATTGACCTTTACATTCATTTGTTGGCATCCTGTTAGTTATATATGTAGGAGGTATGAGTCTAAAAATAAAAATGTATTAAAAATTCCAAGGATCCAGCCCTTTTAAAAAAGAAATAAAAATATCTTCTTTAAAAAATAAAAAGACTTTTACTTTCAAAGTCATGCAGAGTGCCACTAAGGAATGCAGACAAGCTCAATTAACATTTAAAAGTGTATTCTGAGGTCTGTAGTCTGATCACCTAGTTAAATTAGACTCATTACAAAAACAAAGGAGTCAATTTAAAAAATGCATATCAAAAGTTTACTGAAGGTATATGAATCTTAATCTACATACTAAAACAAACTTTTAAAAAGGGTTCCTAACTGACTAGGAGGATTTAGGGTAGAATGACTCACCCAGCCTTTAGCGGTAGAGGCTGCATGGTGAACATCATGGCATAACATCATAGCAAGGCTTCATAGCAGCATGGCTTCAAACCATGGCTTTATACGCATGGAGACTCTAACTTAAAAGAGAGTCACACAAAGAGCAATAAAATTTAAATTAGGTCATGTGTTGAATGACCCATCACTCCAGTTGGCTGGAAGTGCCCAGTGAAATAAGGGAGTTTGGGAGAACAGAAGCATGGAGGGAAAATTCCTAGACTTATCTTAGGATGTGAATGGGGTACACAAGATTGTTTTACATTACAATAATTATTTCCCCACACACTACAATATATGCATGTATAATTTTCCCTCACACATGCATATTTCCTTTTGGGGCCCTGTAGGGCATTCCCTCCCTCCCTCTGCAGTGCCCAAGCCCCCCCCCCCCCGGCAACATGGCCATTCCTTAATTTGTGGAGAATGGACAGGATTGCAGAAATGTCTGGCTATGTCCCTTTAGCCAGATGCAAAATGATGACATCAGTGCTATGAGCCCCAGGAGTTTCCAGAGATCTCAGCCCTGCTGCAATTATTTCATTTCTGTGGTTCTAGCACTGAGAGGTGGTCAGGGAGCAATTCCAAAGGGACAGACAAAGCATTGGGATGAAATGACCATGGATAGGATCATAAGGAAAAGCAGCATGGTATAGTGGTTTGAGCATTGGCCTATGACTCTGGAGACCAGGGTTCAAATCCCTGCTCAGCCATGGAAACCCACTGGGTGATCTTGGGCAAGTTACATACTCTCCACCCCAGACAAAAGCAAAGGCAAACCCCCTCTGAACAAATATTGCCAAGAAATCCTTGAGGTAAGTTTGCCTTAGGGGCACCCTAAGTCTGAAATGACTAGAAGGCACACAACAACAACATGGATCATAAAAACATAATTACAAAGAGTGACACTGCTTGCAATGTGCCACATTATCCAATGGTACCTCATGAATTTCTAGGTTCTTGGTCAGAATCCAAATCATTGATGGTCTAAGATTCCAGTCTGGTGGACTGTGAAACTGAGATGATGATGATGATGATGATGATGACCAAAGGTCTGGAAACCATGCCTTATGAGGAGAGACTTAGGGAGCTGGGTATGTTTAGCCTGGAAAAAAGACGGTTAAGAGGCGATATGATAGCCCTGTTTAAGTATTTGAAGGGATGTCACGCTGAGGATGGAGCAGGCTTGTTTTCTGCTGCTCCAGAGACTGGAACATGGAGCAATGGGTGCAAGCTCCAGGAACAGAGATTCCACCTCAACATGAGGAGGAACTTTTTGACAGTAAGAGCTGTTCGGCAGTGGAACACACTCCCTCGGAGCGTGGTGGGGTCTCCTTCCTTGGAGGTCTTTAAATAGAGGCATCTGTCAGGGATGCTTTGATTGTGATTTCCTGCGTGGCAGAATGGGGTTGGACTGGATGGCCCTCGTGGTCTCTTCCTACTCTGCAATTCTATGATTCTATGATTCATCATCATCATCATATGCCTGCTAGCCACCCCTAGGGTGGCTCCCATGTACACTTTCAAAGTGTCCAGGATAGCTATAGCTACACTGAGTCATAGGAGTGAAAATGAGTGGATGTACTCAAGGCCAAAACACATCCAAAGCCTGTAACTTCTGTGTGCTCCCAAATTCTTGGGACTATGAAGCCCTTGGGGAGCTGACTGCTTCCAGCTTGGGCTTTTGGAGTGGAGTCTCAGGTCCGACCCAGTTTTCTCAGGTACGGGGCAATTCCCCAGTGCTGCGAAGGCCAGGTGCCACCTCCACTGACCCTATTGCTGGATGTTGGGACCCTGTCAAGCTGAGAAGTCACCATCAGTACAAAGTACCAGGTGAGCCATCGTGAGCAAGCAGGAATATCTATTACACATGTCACCCTGGCCAAGACAAGTCTGTCCAGTACGCTATGTTAATATGGTCTCTCACCATTTCTGCAGAGAAGAAACCTCTACGAAGCTCACAAGACAGAAAGAACTATGATGAAAAGGTCAATCCATATTTTTTTTTTAAAAAGGAGTAACACACACAGAGAGATGCAGATAAAGATATAGATGTAGACATATGCACGTGTGCGTGGACACCCACACATTGTGACTAGCAAATTTCCCTCTTATAGGTTCAAAAGTCTGATGAGTCCAGAGCTAGGAAAGATTTCTTTTTTAGATTATGGACTTTATCAGATCACCCCACTAAACATGTTCTTTTGCCAGCATAACTTCTGCTGTTTTTATTCTGGCAAAAGAACTCCCCATACCTCACTTACCTTCCATCCCAGCAAAAGGGTTCCCCAGCAATGAACAAGGAGCGAACAGAGCTCTGTTCACTTCCTCATCTGAAATCCTGCGGATTCTTGCAAGAATACCTAGTGTGGGAAATTCAAAAATAAAACCAAAAATAACACAAAAAAGGTTACACTAAGCACATAAACACACTTAAAAACTTCCAGGGAGGGCCATACAACGTGTGTTACCTACCTGGATGTCACAATCTCACCTGGAAGTGTTCTGGCCTGTCTGGCCATTCACGCTGCATTTCACATGAGTACAATGGCACACAGATTCAAACGTCGGCAATGCCAGCACAAAAGTGCCACAGGGGATCAATTGATGGCTTGGGCCATCAATAAAATAGGACAGTTTTTAAACAGAACATGATTGTGAAAGGGTGCGTCATCTGGTATGTGCACCCTTTCACGATCATCAGACCTCCTTATGATGCCGTATTGACATTATCTGATAAAGTCCTATAACTCCAAGAGTTTGTGAACTTCAGGGAACTGTTGTCCAAAAAGGCACCTTTTGCAGGTTCTGGGGATATTTAGAAGGAAGGAAGGAAGGCAAGAAGGAAGGAAGTTAAGCTAGAGTTCTTAACATACCAGCAGAAATGGCCAGAAAGTTTTTTGTTAAAGGAAAAGAAGGTACCACCACCCAAAAGGCCTTGTTCATCAACTTTGTCAACAAAAGGGCAGCAGAGTGCAAAATCCCATGAGCTGATCTTTGCATGCAGGGGGAGAGGCATTCCTTGCACCAGCTGTCTGATTTTATGATGCAAGTGTGCAGAGAAAATCTACAACTATACACACATGCACACGCAGAGGAAGTGTCTCCTTCCCCAGTGCTTTGTGCATTGCTGTACCTTGAAGTCTGTTCCCCCTGACTTGAAATGCAAGGATGTCAGCATCCAAAGCAGGCAGACCTCGGAGGGCTGGGAAATCACTCACTCTAATGATCTACCTACACTGTATTTATCTCAATGAAACAGCTCCTGCTCTTTTGCCATGAACTGCTGAGGAGAGCAGAAAGGGCCAGAAATGATCTAGGTGTCTGTTTATCCTTTCTAGCAGATGGAGAGACACACCAGCATGAACCTCCCCTGCCATTGGAGAAAACAGTTTCCTCATTTTAGCCTTGGGTTTATGAGTTTATCCATATTGATCTTGCCAAAGGGAGGAGGAATGGAGCGTTTCTTTGAAGTCACAAGATGGAGACCAGTTTCCTAGCTTTCTTGCTGCCACTTTTATCCTTTCCCAGAGATGTAAATCTTTGCTCAATTCATATTTGCGCACAACGTGTGCACAATTTTGATGGGAGGGTTGACAGAGGAAAAACAGGACTCTTGTACCTTTAACAGTTATGTCGCTGTTGTGTGTCTTGGAGTCAACTCTGAGCTTGTCTATAGGGCTAAAATGCACCTCATAGAATGCAAGGAGAATACATTTTGTCTAAATGGATCCCACATCAAGCCGCCGTATGCAGAAGGGTGGGGCAAAAACACCAAATATGTATTTTTTAAAATAATGCTTGTGAATGCACACAATCTCTTGTTAGGACAACCAATTCACATTGCTGCACAATCTCAGAGCGGACAACTGATTGGTCAGACATGCACAGGGGGCAGAGCTTGCTTACAAGACAGTCCCTGGAACCACCATGTTGGATTTTCGCCATAGCGATCATGCGCTGAGGTGAGGAAACAGACTTTTTCCTCTTTTTTCTTGTTTATTTAAGTGGAAGATCACACTCTCTTCCAGAAAGCTCTAGTGCTTTCCCCAAACTAGAAATCACAGGGTTTATAGGATTCAGCCTATGACAGTTAAAATGGAGTCAAAGTGCTACAATTGTGTACTGTGAAAGGGTTCCTGGTCACTTGGTACTTTGAAATCTGGACAGAAATTGAGACAAGGAAGATTTCAGCAACATTCATGATTCTTGGCCTATGCTGCAGACAGGCAGACAGAGCTTGCTACCAGACTGCAGAAATATTCCACTTTGACACCACTTTAACTTCCATGGCTCAATGCTATGGAATTATGGGATTTGTAGTTTTGTGTGATATTTAGCCTTCTCTGTCAGAGAGCTCTGGTGCCACAACAAACTACAAACCCCAGAACTCCATAGGATGGAGCCATGGCAGTTAAAGTGGTGTCAAAACCAGATTATCTCTGCAGTGTGGCAGGACTGGATTATTTGCCATGGCTCCTTCCTATGGGATTTTGGGATTTGTATTTTGGTGAGGCACCAGCACTTTTTGGCAGAGAAGGGGGTTGGACTAGATGGCCCTTGTGGTCTCTTTCAACTCTATGATTCTATGATTCTAAGGCTAAAAACCTAGTAAAACTACAAGTCCCAGGATTCCATAGGAAGGAGCCATGGCAAATAAGCCCATTTCAGAGTGGATTATTTGTGTAGTATGGATTTGGCCAGGAAAGAGAAATGCCCAGAGGCTTCCTGTGAATTGCAGCGGGGACTTCACAAGCACTAACCCTAGAGGTGAGCATCCAGGTGTATAGCTACAGCGGGGGGGGGGGACAAAATGATGATGTTGCCCCCACAATAAAAATCTCATCCCCAGTGAAATTTTCCTTCAGTCCCTGGTCTCTAGCACTGCAGAGAGTTAGGCATCAAAGACTGGTCCCACCTAGAGCTCTCCTCTTATGGCTGGTGTCCCCTGGTGTGGTTTGGCCTCTCCGCACACCCCTTGTGCCATCACTATCTCTACCATTTGCTGTGATCGCCTTCCCTTGGTCTGGTGCCTCTTTTCTTTGGACACTGAAACCATATTTCTAAACACTCAGCTGAAATTTTAAGTTACTGCAGTGCTGGAGATCTAGGGACTGAAGGAAGATTTTATTGTCAGGCAGGATTCTTAGAGGGAGAGCAATGCCCACATCTTGTCCTCCCCAATAGCTGCATCCCTAGGTCCATCCCCAACACACCAACAGCGAAAGAGGCACACTCGAACCCCTCCTTCCCAGAGCTGTGAGTGACAAGGAGGTACGTGGGCAGAAAAAGAGGCAGCTTGAAATGCTGACGTTGAGGAGGAAAGAGCACAAAGGGCAGGAAAGGGCAGCCTTGTGGCTTTAGCCATGATCCCCAGGGTGCCATCACCAGCAACTCCCATGTCCACAATATCTCTCCCACCTCCGACCCCCCACCCGGGCTTTTCTGAAGTGTCAGTCTCAGGAATTTTTCTATGATTGACTCCAATTATAGGAGTCAGGCCACAAGGGGACTGGAGTGTGGCTTGGATCAGCCAGGCAGCTATTTAGCCCCTGGAAATTTGGCTGTCTGCATGCATAGGCAGGAAAGGACATTGAGTCTTCAGCAAGGTTTTGGAGGTGGCAGAGCAGCTCACTTGGGGTGGTAGAATCATAAAACCATAGAGTTGAAAGAGACCACAAGGGCCATCCAGTCCAACCCCCTGCCATGCAGGGAGACAAGGAAGGAACTGGCCTCATTTGCAAAGTTGGAGCAAGAATGAGGAGGACGTGCCAACATCTTACATAAGGAAGCCCGTCTCACCTGAAAGCATTGTGGGTTTTATTTGCTGCATACCTATGAGCTAAGTCCCCCAAGTCCAGTGCAGAAACTGCCAGTCCCATGATTCTAAAGGATGGAGCCACTGCTGTTAAAGTGGTGTGGAAATGGGGTGCAGTGGAGTGGGGCTTCAGCAGCTAAAAGGTGGTTTGTGGGGGGGAGTGAGAGAGGACACATGCTGTACAACTTTATAATACATCTTCCTATAGAGTCATGGAGTAGAAAGCGGCCTTGTGGGCCATAGAGTCCAATCCCCTGAGGTATTTAAGGAGTGCAATCAGGTCACCAGTCCTGACCCAGAATTCCCTAACTATTCAAGATACAGGATTCTTGACCCATACCTTAATCTGGGAACCCTACCATGAGCAGGTCTTACCATAGAATCACAGAGCTGGAAGAGACCACAAGGACCATCTAATCCAACTCCCTGCCATGCAAGAATGCCCAATCAAAGTGTTCCCAACAAATAGACATCCAGCCTCTGGTTTAAAGCCCCCAAAGAAGGAGACTTCACCACGCACCAAGGCAGCAGCGTATTCCATTGTCGATCATCTCTTACCGTCAGGAAGTTCTTCCTAATGTTTAGGTAGAATCTCTTTTTCTGAAGTTTGAGTCCATTGTTCCATGTCCTAGTCTCTCAAGCAGCAGAAAACAAGCTTTCCCCATCCTCAGTACCACATCCATTAAAATATTTAAACATGGCTATCATGTCCCTCTTCACCTTCTCTTCTCCAGGCTAAACATGCCCAGCTCCCTAAGCCACTCCTCATAGGGCATAATAGCTTCCAGACCTCCCACCATTTTGGTCACCGTTTTGTAAGGCTAATTGTTCTAGGTCATTCCCAGACCAAGCCACTGCCCCAAAAATTTAGCATTACAAATATTGTGGATAGCTCACCATAATATATGGCATCTGGGAGTTTCAGCCGAGCTCACCAGGGACGGGGAAGCTCATGTATATCTCCAGATGATATCACTGTGCCTGCTAATGACTAAGCTCCAGCGCATTGACCTTGGAAGCCCTGGCTTTTTCTCTCCACTGATTATTTCCATGGAATTTGAGGATGTGGGTGAAACACAGTGGTTGCCCCTACAGGGATGGAAAACGAAATGGCATTTTGCTGTTATTAATCCCCAATTTGATTCTATTTGTTCCATTTTCATACTTGTCTCTTGCAATCGCCTGAGCCTTGGAAGCAATTTTATCTGAGTGGAGAAGGCCTATTATAAATACATTTTTACATTGCACATTGTATTTTAAGCAAGTTTGAGACTTTCCTGATGAGGTGCCCTCCTCTACAAGAGACCTGCGCTCAGGCAGATAATTGACGCTCAGGATTCCTCCATCTTACCTTTTCTTTCTATCTCAACCTTGCTAAAGTTGCAATCTTGAACAAGAACACCAACCCACAACCCCTCCACCCCCACCCTGGCCAAATGACTCTCTAAAAGAAATCTAATTTACTTTTTAATCTGGTTCGGAAATTTGCCAGCAAAAATTTCCAGAGACAAGCATGGCCATTTATTACTGTTTATCATAGCGGCTGGATTCTTGCAGCCGATTGGGATAATGTAGCAGAGAGGGGAGGGGGGGGGAGAGAGGAAAGAAAAATCTTTTGATGCATTATTTATTTGATACAATCTTCCCCCTGATAAAATCAGGAAGCAGAGGACAAAGCAACGACCTTATCCATTTCAGCTGCATAATGCGAATTATCATGTGCCTCCATTTCTCTTCTCATTTTAATTTTGTTTGCTTGGTTGGTAGCAGAAGGTATATTTGGGGAGGGGAATGTGTGTGGGAACCCAGCCTGATCAGCACCTCCAGTGGTGGGAGCCAGGAAGAAGATCCTGAAAGTAGATGTGGCTTCTGAGAAGCTAGGCATCCCGTCTTCAGAAGGAATGCTACTTCTGAAAAGCAGCTAGTTACTTCTCACTTCTCTAATCACCCAACAAAATAGTTATTGTTACTGTAGTCCAGAAAGATAACTCACTCAGTTGCTCTTTACTAATGAATTGCTCACTCAGTTACTCTTTATGAACCCATTTCATTGTAGTTATGAATCATAGAATCATAGAGTTGGAAGAGACCCCAAGGGCCAACCAGTCCCACCCCCTGCCATGCAGGAATGCACAATCAAATCATTCCTGATATGGCCATCCAGCCTCTGTTTAAAAACCTCCAAAGATGGAGACTCCAACACACCCCCAGACAGCAGCATATTCCATTGTTGGTCATCTCTTACTATCAGGAAGTTCTTCCTAATATTTAGATGGAATCTCTTTTCCTGTAGTTTGAACCCATTGCTCTGTGTCCTAGTCTCTGGAGCCTCAGAAAACAAGCTTGCTCCATCCTCAATATGACATCCCTTTCAAGTATTTAAGCATGGCTATCGTGTCCTCTCTTAACCTTCTCTTCTCCAGGCTAAACAAACCCAGCTCCCTAAGCCGCTCCTCATAGGGCATCATTGCTTCCAGGCCTCCCACCATTTTTGTCGCCCTCCTCTGGACACATTCCAGCTTGTCCATATCCTGGTTGTGCCCTTGGAAAATGAAGGAAAATGCTTTTTGGTTCCCCCAAGTGGTCAGTTCAGATATTGCACCTTGGAAATTCTTAGGAAAAAATAAATCAGAAGACGTTACAATGCAATCCTTCTTTTCTGTAGCATGAGGCAGCCACCCATCGGACACTTCCTCCCCGCTCCTCCTCTGCCTCCCTGTTCCTCTCCCATCCATTCAGTAATGAGGAACCACTGTATCTCATTTCCATTCCATTGGAAAGGAGTGAATTAAAGCCATGGCTGTTACAGCCATGACTAAAAAGTAACTTTGTTCTAGGTCTAATAAATCTGGGGGTTTGCAGTTCAAGGAGGGGCATTTGGAACCGTCAGCCAGAGAGCCTCTAGGCCTCACTAAACTACAAACCCTAGAATTCCTCCGGAGGCAGCCATAGTAGTTAAAGTGGAATAATATCACTATAACAGTGCAGTGTGATACAGTCCTAGATCATTGTTGCAATGGATGTTATCAAAGTAGTTCATTTGAACAACGAGTTACTTCCTAGCTTTGCTATGTGCTATGCCCTAGCTCTGCTATTGTGAGCCTTGGCTTATGAGAGTAAGGGGCCAATTGCTAATGGAAGAGAAGAAATGCTATCCCAGAAGGTTTATTTGATAGGTCAGTCATTCTCACTGTCTAGCTTTCAAAACTATACCTAGAAATGGGAAATACAATGGCATGGGCAATTCTAACTTTAGTAGTTAATGATATATCTTGACACTTCAGAATCTTGTGTGTGTGCGAGAGAGAGACAAGTTGTTATGGATTAGATACTGGGCTGTTTAAAAAAAGGTTTTAGATCTGGTGGCTTAATAATTTTTTCATTACTAGATTATATTTTATCATCTTGTAATATGATCCCATTTTTAAATTTTCATTGGCTTCGTGAAAGGGCAGCCAGAAAACCAGGAGATTAATTTATTCAAAACATTTGTCTACCTCCCTGGTGCCTGATGGTTTCCACATCACTGGGAATGGCAAAGCTGCTCTGGATTTTAATTCAGGCTGTAATGGAGTAGTCTTAAATTTCTGAACTCTATTTCCAAAATAAGTAAAGGGCCTTGGGTAGCTCCTTTAAGTTCATACTAAAATCTGGAGTAGATAGAATGTTAGAATCATAGAATCTTAGAGTTGGAAGGGACCACAAGGATCATCTAATCTAACCCGTGTCATGTAGGTATATGCACCTACACCAGTGTGGTTGGTGGAATCTTTTTTCTTGCAGTTTGAATCCATTGGGTTGTCTCTGGAGCTGAAGAAAAGAACCTTGCTCCATCTTCTTCATGGTTGCTATGTGCCTTCAAGCCAACTAAGACTTGCAGCATCCCTATCCTAGGATTTTCTTCTCAAAGTTTATTGAGAGGATGTTTGTCCTTGCCTTCCTCTGAGGCTGAGAGAGTGTGATTTGCTCAAGGTCACCCAGTGGGTTTCATGACTGAGTAGAGATTTGAATCCTGGCCTTCCAGACTTCTAGTCCAACATTCAACCACTACTTCAGGCCAGTTCTTACGACTTATTCAGATAAGGTTTGCCATTGCCTTCCCCTGAGGCTGAGAGAGTATGACTTGCCAGGGTCACCCAGTGGGTTTCCATGGCTGGACAGGTACTTGAACCCTGGTCTCCTGGAGTCCTAGTCCAGCACTGAAACCACTATGCTACGCTGTCTCTAAAAAATTATTCAGAGAAAGTTTGCCATTGCCTTCCTCCAAGGCAGTGGTGCCCAACCTGTGGCCCTCCAGGTGTTTTGGACTCCAACTCCCAGAAGCCTGAGCCAACTGGTCCAATGGTCAGGAATTCTGGGAGCTGTAGTCCAAAACACCTGGGGCCACAGGTTGGACACCACTGCCTAAGCTTAAGAGAGTGTGACTTCTCTAAGGTCACTCATTGGGTTTCCATAGCTGAGAGAGGATTTGAACTCAATCCAACACTCAAACCTCTACACCATGGCATCTTTCTACATGGCATCCCTTCAGATATTTAAAGATGGCTTTCATGTCACCTCTCAGTCTTCTTTTCTCCAAACTAAACATACCCAGGTCCCTGTGCCATTCCTCACAGGGCTTGGTTTCTTTGGTTAACGTTCTTAAACATTAGCTTCCCATGCTGTTCATAAAAGCACCATATAAATGTTGCAATGTTCCTAGATTACAAACAAAGGATGATGAAGATTTTGAGTGAAATCCCAAGGATACGCTCTTTTCTCTGCAAAAATAAAAGAATAACTTTGCTTGCTGCCACTGAGACTCATTCCCACTGGAGACCATGGCTGTCCAGTCAAGCCCAGCAAACATTGAAGTTTATGCAGCAAAACTTCCTCTCTCTCTCTCTCTCTCTCTTTCCTTTCAGGATGATGCCTCCTGCGGGAAGTGTAAATATAGAAAAAATGACAACATGCGCATTAATGCTCGTTAGAATGTCATCATTATATTCTGCAAAGTGTCTGCCGAGGGGGTCCCACAAGGGCACTTAGAAGCCAAACAGCTGCTCCACATTTGTTCCAGCTCACATCTCGAAGAAAATGACATTGAGATAAATAGAGTATGGGAGCATCTCAGGCACTAGCCAGAACCAGGAGGGAAGGGAAGGGAAGAAGAATGGGGCCCTGCTTCTTCCGCCTTGGGTGGTACCCAAGAAGGAAAAGATGGTGAGGCGCTGATGGGGCTGCTTGGACCCAAATCTGGGGAGGAGTGGGCATGGGGATCAGACTTGGGTCCTGTAGAGCTCACGCAGCAGCGAGGTGGAGGCCGTTTGGAGCCGAGCCCAATGAGGAATGGCTTAGGGAGCTGGATAATCAGTCAGCAAGGGGATCTTGTAGCACTTTTGAGACTAACTGAGAGAAAGAAATTGTAGCATAAGCTTTCATAGGCTTGGTCTACTTCCTCAGATGCATGGAGAGATTTAGCTTGGGAAAGAGAAGTAATATGAGAGGTAACACGAGCGCCGTCTTTAATTATCCGAAGGGGTGTCATGTAGACAATGGAGCAAGCTTGTTGCCTGCTTCTCTTGAGACTGGAACAGGAACCACCCAAATGGGCTGGTGGTCTGACCTAGCAGGAATCGACTGGATTTGAGAGCCACTGGTTTAGGGAGATTGCAGGGGAAAATTCCCCTGTTGTGGCTGCCACATATAGTAGGCAGGGCAAAGGCTGCAGCCAACATCTTGTTTGACACCAACAGAGTGGTACCGATCCAGTGCTGTGCTTATGTGGACAGAAATGATAGCCACAGAAATGGTGGCTGTGTAAGCTAGTAGATTCCCAGATATCCTGGGGGCTGTTTTGGTGATATTTCCAGGATCGTTCCTTTCTTTTAATAGGTTGATCTATTCTCCATGATTTCCAATATCTATGGTAAATCTGAGAACTGAACCCCTGCAGATATGGGGGTCCAACTGTACTCATAAATAATGCCTGGCAGAAGGTGCTTTCATGTACAAGATACCTTTTTACTAAAGTAAAACTGCTTGCTTAGAATAAAGATTTGCCTTATACGATCTCCTCTTTTCCACTCTCTCTTTGTGTGCCATCGCTCAATGTGTATATATAGGTATAGGATTCCCATTTCCCATGGGAAAGGGATGGAAAGTTGCTGCCCAGTCAGAGGTGGAAAAGGGGCAAGCTAAAACTCTCAGTGATTTCCCACTAAGGGTGCATCTACACTGTATAAATAATGAAGTTTGACACCACTTCAAGTGCTGTAGGTCCAGCCTATGGGATTGTAGGATTTGTAGTTTTACAAAGTCTTTAGACATCTCTGCTAAAGAGCGCTAGTGCTTGCAAAACTACAACTCCCAGGATCTTGTAGGATGGAGCCATGGTGGTGTCAAATGGCATTATTTCTATACTGTCGATGCACCCAAGTCACTTAGGTTGCACCCCGTTAGTGGGGGGATTGTAGCTGATATAATTTGGAGATCTCTCTTACTCAAGAACAGGAGATGAGATGAGTCTATAACAAGAGGTAGTAAGTTCTTCCTCCTTTTTGGAATGGCTGAAATCCTCTAAAAATCCACCTTCCTCTTACACCCTGTAGCAGCCAGTGGGAAGCAAGGGATGGCTGAAAAGCATGTGGCTATGTGGCTACAGACAGACATACCATGATGGAGACATCTTCTGAGACCACCTGCATCTCTTCCAGGCATCCTGTAAAAGGAGGAGGTGGTTGTGCTTCTTGGTCATCCTTTGCTCTCCAACAGCTATTACATGGCTGCAGATGTGGGGCACAGGTGAATCCTAGGGAGGGAAGATATTTTATATTTAATGGAACTTTATGATATGTTTCCTGATGCAGGATTTCAACAGGATCTGGGACCTTTTTTTCTTGCATTCGTATGAAGGCGAGGGATATTTTGAGGTGTTCAACTCTAGGTATCCTTTGTCCTGACCTACTATGCAGTTCTGGACAAAAGGACACAACCCACAAACCTATTTCAGGAATAATTACCGGCATTTTTAGGGTTATAGGAATGCCTTAAAATTGTTCTTTTACAGGCTTTGAAACAACCTCCAAAATAGTTTTTTAAAAGCCTGATGTCTACAAAACTCCACAGGGAGAGGCAAAAAAATAAAATAAAAAAATCCCCATCACTCAGAAGTTACCATCTCCGATTGCATCTCGGACTCAGCTCGTATCGCAGGTGATGTGTATTGGTACAAGCGACTCCCTCCTCCCGCACTCTTGATTGCATTTGTCATGAAGGCCTGGGTTTGAATACGCAAAGCTGGCTCAAGGGCATTTGGAGAAGGCAGGAGGGAAGAAAGAGACCCTTGTGGAGCCTGCTTCACCAGGAGGGCACAGCTCACACAGGCAACCAGCAACCCTTCGCCTGAGGAAGAGACAAAATGGCCTCTGATCAAAGCAGACCACTAAACTTTCTGGCTTCATGTTGTCTACACATGCCTCCCCAATCCAGTCCCCCCAAGAAAAGCTAGACTGCAAATCCCATCACTCTCTGGGTCCATGTTGTCTACACCCACCTCCTTCAACCTGGTCTCCTCCAGGCAGGCTGAATGCCAATCATTCTGGCTCCATGTTGTCTATTCCTGCCTCCCCCAACCCAGTTCCCTCCAGATATATCAGATTACAAATCCCATCACTCTAACCCTGTGTTGCCAACACCTGCCTCACCCCAAACTGGTCCCTTCCACATATGTCAGACATTAAATCCCATCACTCACAGCCACCAAAGTCATTGATCCTGCTTGGTGGGGGTGATAGGAGCTGTAGTATAATGCATCCAGAAGGCACCAGATTGTGGAAAATCTAAAATGAATATTTGCCCCCCCCCCAAATGTACTTGGATGAGAAATAATTTTTTTTTTAAAAAAAATGCTATTAACTATGGTGAATTTTTTCACCATTCAGTGCGAGAGAGAAAAAGTGATTTCACCATTTCCCCCCCCCAAAAAAAATTTCAGTGGGTTATACCTCCAAACCTATATTTTTGCACACACAAAATTTCCACATAAAGGCCTCTGAGTGAAAAAAAAACAAACAAAAAATTGTCCCTAAAATTATCATGTCAATTTGGCAGGGAGAAAAAGTCTGATTTTTTTTCCATTTTGGAAAAAAGTGCAAGACTGAGTAAGTGAAAATTTCAGCCGAAGTCTGTACTGACTCGAAACAGTTACTGATGGATTTTATTCTTCCTCAGCCTTACATGGAAATGGTACAAACTGAACCTAGGATTTTCTTCATGCAAAGCCGGCATTGTACCACTGAGCTATGGTCAGTCTCAGGACTTTGACACCTCCTTGCAAGGCCTGGTGCAGCTGCTCCACGCCCCCCCCCAAAAAAGATCAAAAGGCAGGTAAATATATGGCCCCCACAGAATTAAAAATCAGATAATAGATGAGGCAATCTTTGAGTATAGCATCATTGTCATTGCACAAAGAGCAACAGCTATTACGGTTCATATAAGTGCTATCAGTTTCACAGTCTGCCAGGTCTTACTGACAGGAGTTCTGGATCAACAATGATTTCATAGAATCCTAGAGTTGGAAGAGACCCCAAGGGCTATCTAGTCCAACCTCATTCTGCCATGCAGTAATACCCAATCAAAGCACTTATGACTATCCAGTCAATGTTTAAAAACCTCCAAACAAGGAGGCTCAAATGTCGAACAGCTCTTACCATCAGGAAATTCTTCCTCATGTTTAGCTGGAATCTCTTTTCCTGTAGTCTGAGTCCATTGCTCCATGTCCTAACTTTTTATCACACTACAGTGTTATAGTGCCTTTATTCCACTTTAATTGCTATGGCTGCATCCTGTGGAATCCTGGGATTTGTAGTTTAGGGAAGGACATTTAGAATTCTCAACCAGCATGCTCTTAGACCTCCCTAAACTACAAACCCCAGAATTCCACAGGAGGCAGCCAGAGCAGTCAAAGTGGAATGATAGCACTGTAACAGTGTAGTGTGATAAGGTAACACGTCTCCAGAGCAGCAGAAAACAAGCTTGCTCCTTCTTCAATAGGACATTTCAATTCTATCCAAGAATCTAAGGACCAGGAAGACATCACTAGATAGTTCAGCCTGTCCCAATCAGTGTCAATTTTTGCAATGGTGCTCTTGTGATCCTATCTATGATAGTTTCATCCAGACATTTGGTCCGTCCCTTTGGAATTGCTCCCGGAGTGTTCGTCACTGCTAGAACCACAGCTGTGTTCTTTTCCCAGAGACACTAAAATCTTTATGTGCAGGTCTCAATATTTCATAATTCTGTCCTTCTTTTTGTTTTTGATTGTACTAAATTGTTGTGTTTGTCCATGTTTTACTTTCATCATCATCACCGTCACCATTATCTCCCCGCCCCGCCCTTCCATGGGACTGAAAATGGCTTATGAGTTAACATAAATACAATGCCATTAAAACACATACAATATTGACATTAAAATGGAAATTAAATATTAAAGATGCTACAAACAATTTAACACATGGAATTAAAACTAATAAAAAAGCAGTTACAAATGCAATTAAAACAATACAGCACCCTCTTAGAAGCCCTTTCTTTAAAAGTCTTCAGTTCTAAAAATCCTGCCATGATTTTTTTTAAATGCCTGGTGATTGATTGATTGGTTGGTTGGTTGATTTAATTTATATACCACTCTCCCAGAGTGGAACCCAAAGCAGCTTACAAAGGAAATCAGTTAAAACCTGACAATACAATTTTAAAAATAGTAAAAAACAATATAAAGTTTAAAAAGCATAGAAAGGTTAAAAATAAAATCCTTCTTGCAATGAACAACAAACAAGGCCCCATTCTACCCTGCCTAGGGATCACAGAATCATAGAATCATAGAATCATAGAATGGTAGAGTTGGAGGAGACCCCAAGGGCCATCCAGTCCAACCCCATTCTGCCACGCAGAAATCATGATCAAAGCATCCCCGACAGATGGCCATCCAGCCTCTGTTTAAAGACCTCCAAGGAAGGAGACCCCACCACGCTCCAAGGGAGTGCGTTCCACTGCCGAACAGCTCTTACTGTCAAAAAGTTCCTCCTCATGTTGAGGTGGGATCTCTGTTCCTGGAGCTTGCATCCATTGCTCCGTTTTACAGTCTCTGGAGCAGCAGAAAACAAGCTTGCTCCATCCTCAACGTGACACCCCTTCAAATACTTAAACAGGGCTATCATATCGCCTCTTAACCGTCTTTTTTCCAGGCTAAACATACCCAGCTCCCTATGTCTCTCCTCATAAGGCATGGTTTCCAGACCTTTCACCATTTTAGTTGGATGAAGTTTCAGAGCCTAGGGGCAGCCCTGCAAAAGTTGCTGTCCCACAACCATACCCCAGAAGGTGGTGGGACTGAGAGAGGGGCCTCTGGCGAGGACCACAGGACCTGGGCAGCCTCATATGGGGCGATAGGGTCTGCCCCATAGCCTGGACCTGAGCCATACTGGACTTTAGAGGTCACAGCCAGCCCTTTGCTTTGTGTCTGGGAAGAGGCCAGAAACACTACCTGCTCCCTAATTGTCTGGGACGGCCCAATAAAGGAAGGGAGGGGGGGAATCTTATCAAAGGAAGAAATGAGACAAAGCTAAACAGGGTAGGGTTCCCCCATCCCAGGAAACATTTAGGGCTTCCCTAGATGTGCTGTTTTCATCTATAGAAGTGCTAATCCCCAAACAGACAAATATTCTGCCCAGCCTTTTAAATCACTTTGATTCTTTTCCCTTCTGGTCTCCAAGCAGCTTCTCTTGGATGCAAATGAAAGTCAAACTCTCCTATCTTTATTTGCACTTCGACTTACATCCCCTCTGCCCCCCCATGTATTTCCCTCCCTCTTTCTCACTGTCTTATCAGTGGGAGACTGTCTACCTTGAAGGTAGATTTCCCTCTCTGTAGGCCATTGGCTGTCACCCTTCTTAATCACTCGTTCGTCACCCAAGTCAAATAGCATTTATGAAAAATGTATGTCTCACTCAACCCCATCATCACTTGGAACTCTTCAGACCTAGGCATCTGCTTGCTAATGTGAAGAAGCTTTTGTAGAGCTTGCTAGCCATCTTGGGATTTTGATGGCTCCAACCACTCCCAGGGGAGTATGGCAAGAAGAAAACATGTGGGGAGTATGGCAAGAAGAAAACATGAGGCTGGGGAGAGAGCTGGGTCATGAGTCCCAGGGAGTCCCAGAAGACATAAGTCTCAGGGAGAAAAAAAGGTTGGTGTTGAGAGCACTGGTCAGACAAATAACAACTCCTTCTCCCTTTCTCATAGAATCATAGAGTTGGAAGAGACCACAAGAGCCATCCAGTCCAACCCCCGCCAAGCATTCTTGACATGGCCACCCAGCCTCTGTTGAAAAACCTCCAAAGAAGGAGAGAAAGGAGCATTACATCATCCCATATTTTAAAGCAAGGGTGGACATCTTTGTACATGGGGGGGGGAGCAGGAACTAATTTCCACCCCATGACTCCCTTGTAGGACATCCCAGTGCCTCTGAGCACAAGGAAGTAACATCAAAGAACATCCTGATGGCAAGAGCTGTTCAGCAGTGGAATGCACTGCCTGGGAGTGTTGTGGAGTCTCCTTCTTTGGGGGGTTTTAAACAGAGGTTGGATGGCCATCTGTTGGGAATTCTTGGATTGGGTGTTCCTGCATGGCAGAATGGGGTTGGACTAGATGGCCCTTAGGATATCTTCCAACTCTAGGATTCTAGGATTCTATCACTTTGGCCAGTTTTAGAACAAATACTGTTGTTGTTGTTGTTTTTTGGGGGGTAGGTTCTGGGATGATGGAAAAATTAAACTGCAACATTTGAAAATTTGTTGTCATTTATAGGTGAAACCCTGTCCAAAAATTGGCTTTGGGTGTGTGTGTGTGTGGAGTTTGGGGGATTGCCAGGAGCTGGGACTGCAATAGTGGGATTCAAGTGTCCCGTATGGCCCAAGGGCTGCCCTTCCCCATCCTGTCCAAGGGGCCCACAGCCACAGCAAATTCACCAGCTGCCCTGGAGAATTCAGGAGCCATGTTCTCAGGATGGCTGTAGCCTCCTCTTTCTCCCCCACCGGTGCCAAGCAGTGCGACCATGCCTAACCACGGGAGCTGCCGCAATGCAGGAGGAAGCAACAGGTTTAGCATCTGTGGCAGGAGCAGCTGAGCAGAAGGGCTGGAAGTGAGTGGAGAGAGACAACCAGGGAGGCTGGCAGGGAGGAAAGTTGCCCAACTGCAAAAGCAGGTGGCCAATGTGCTTAAGCTGCCAAGGGAAGCGGTGGAGCAAATGTTGCTGAGAGTTGTTGTTTTTGCCCCCCAACTACAGTTTGGAGAAACATCTGTCAGGGCTTGATTCACTTTCTGGCTTTCAGTCTCTGGTTGGAAGGAGTGGACAGTAGTCCATTCTCTCACCGCCATTCACTCATCTTAGTAGTCTTGGAGTAGAGCAAGAGGGAAGAGATTGTGGTCAAGATCCTGCACTGGGGTTGCATAGCATAAATCTCCACAGGCAGAATTGTGCAGTAATTGTACTATGCAACTCTTGTCTTGAATGGTTACGCTCTGCAACTGAACCAAGACAGCAAATGTGCAGCTGAATTCACAACTGCATTTACAGTGCACACCTACACAAGGCATGTGTGCATCCATGTGCAATGCTTCTGAACACTTAACTATGCTTCTGAAAACTTAAACTGAATGCTGGATGTTCTGCATTGGAAAAATTGTCCAAACACTTCTGTAGGGTAACTTATACATCCATAAGACACAGAGAAGGTTCTGGTTGTGTGTGTGTGTGTGTGTGTGTGTGTTTGGAGTGTGCAGGCAGAGAGAAAAGGAAGCAAGAAGGGGGAAAACTGAAAAAATTAGGAGAAAGCAGGTAATATTAAAAAGTATGGAAGAGGAATTCTCTGAACTTGAAAGGTACCATGAAGAAGCACCTTGTCTGTGTAACTCAGACTGCAAGTCTGAATAATGTTTTCACTCACACACAGAGAGACACACTCCCCTCCCTCCTCTCCTCTCCTTTTAATTAGAGAGCATTTGGTATGGTTGTGTTCTGAGTAATTCCTCTTGAGAAACAAGCGGCTTCAAATTAAAGAACAAAAAAAGAGAAATATCATGAGGGAATTAGCACAAGAGCACGAATTATACAGCTGCCACCAGTCCGGGACGCAACTGGCCGTGACTCAGAGACGCTGCCAACTTCCAAACTCACTATCAATTTCTCATCTGTCATCAAGACAAGCGGCAAGTGCTAAATTGCGGGACTCTGTTGATTACAGAAATGTTCCATTCCAATATGCGCTGGTGCCTGTAAACCTCAGCATGTTGTGAGATGAGGCAGGTTTGCAGGGAAGGTGGTGGTGTGGGAGAGGACAGATCCGTGACAGTGAGGCAGAAGGACTGATAACAACTAAATATGGGAGCCAGGGTTTGTAGGAATATTTGGTATTTATGCTAGCAATGGGCTCAGGCCGTGTGAGCTTATGGTTAAAAACTGGAACAGTTACTCCACGTGCTTGTCATGAGGTGAAAAGGAAAAAAAAACTTGGGTTTACTTTGTCTCAAGAAATTCAGGAGGGGGGAAATAGGAAAAGAGACAGGTCAAGATACTATGCTGAGGAGATGAAGCATAACTTTATGTTCACACAGGGATGTGGCAGCTGTGCAACACTACCTTGTTGGTGAATTATGACATTTCACATCCAAATGTGCATTGAAATGCACCTGCACATCTCCATGCGCAATGTGCAAAGATGTACTCCATAAGGATGCACAATGCATAGACTCATTCTGCACAGCTGTGCGGAATGTGTGATGTGCAGCCGTACAACATGCACAACTATGCACAATAGCACCACATGTGCAGCTCTGCTTTTGCAGCCTTCAAGTAAGTACAGCTGTTCTGCAGGGAACAAAAATGCCAATTGCTTTCATATGGAAACTGACACAAATGTAAGACATCAACAAAAGAGTTGAAGTAGAAGAGGGCTTACAAATGCCCCTAAAGCTGGCTCCTAGGCATGAAGGGAGATGGGGAGGCTGGCAGCCATAATGAGGATGGGCCCTATGAGGCTGAGAATCAATGTGGTGTGGTAGTTTGAATGTTGGACTGGGGTTCGAATCCCTGATCATCCATGGAAACCTACTGTGTGACCTTTGGCAAGTCATATTGTCTCAGCCTCAGAGGAGGGACAATGGCAACCATTCCCCCAAATAAATCTTGCCAAGCAAACCCCATAATAGGGTCACCATAAGACAAAAACAGCACCCCAAAAGACTGTCTGCTTCTTGGGCAAAGGGAACAAGGAGAGCAACTCTCTTCCTTGAAGACGGAGGAAGTGAGCTCAACAAGAGACAGGAAGCAAACAAATGTTTAAAAAGAACTAAGTGCATAGCTCTAAAGAAACATGGAGGGGGGCAGAAAGGGTTATCTGGCTGAGATCTTACCTTCTGCCTGTGTAGTGGCTATGCAGTATAAAAATCTGCACTCACATAGTTACCCAGTGTGCAAAGGAATTTTGTAGCACCTTTCAGACTAACTGGGAGAAAGATGTTTGGAGGATAAGCTTTTGTATTACTCAGTCTACTTCCTCAGATGCATCATTACAAAAATGTTGTAATGAATAACTGCAACAAGTTACTTTTCAAACAAGGAATGTGGTGGTGTAAATTGTTGCATCTTTCATTCTTGCACAAAATAAAGAAGAATTTCAAAGGTTTTTTTTCTTCCACTGGGCAAGATTACAAGACATTTTGTGCTTTTTTAAACGCTCTCTCTCACACACACTTTTAGACTTTTTGCAAAAAAATTGTGCCAAACACACACATACAAATGAAGAAAAGAATGGGGTTTTTGTGCACAATATTTTCTTTTCTATATGCACGTCTTCTGGGTTCTATGGGTCCACTCACAAAGGGATATTGCAAACACATAATCACATAACAACAATACAACAAATTATATCTCAAACATATCCAATGCCCCCAAATTTCTATGCATCCCATGAGGTGTCAGTGAAGAACCTGATTGTAGAGCTATTCTGTATGTGCTGCTCAATGTTATAAAAAACAACCTTGGAGGTTAATCTTAAAGCCCTAAATAAAAAATATAAAATAGGTGGAAAGGCATAAAAGAAATCCCACTACAAGGAATATACTCTTTTGTCCTTTCCTAAATGCATAAGTGAAAATCTTGCTGCCTTATTCAAGACGAAAGAGCCCTTTGCCTTTGCCTTGGCAACTGAAGTTCCCCACCAGCAATCCTTTTTCTGAACTCAGCTAGCAAGGACAGCTTTTAGGGTTTCCCCACCTGCCAGACCAGACCAATAATTCACAGGGGTTACATAGACAGTTAGATTCCTTTCATCTTTTTTTTTTTTTTTTGCACAAAGCCATTTTTAATTTTTTTTATAAAACTGAAAATTTTACAGAAAACTCCCAAAATGTGAAAAAATTTATAGCTGTGGCTCTTAAAAAACCATTTTTATTTTATTTTCTGAGTGACTTGATGTGTCTCGACATTCTTTCTTGTTGAGGGAGAGAGAATGTACATCTTTACAAGGGATGGATTACTTTTCAGAAGTAGCTTCCCAAGCTCTCGTCCCAATGAGTCCTCTCCTTGCTATTGCTAGGCAGTGCCATCTTGTGTGGTCCTGAATCTCTTTCTCCAAACATTCCCTCATGTCTGAGAGCAGCTGAAGGCTCAGGTAGTTCCAAATGGCCCAGAGAACTTCCTTTTGAGGCCTATTATGGAGCCTATCAGGATAAGCTACTTGTACTCTACACCAACATTGGATGTGCTGCCTGGGCCAATGAACTTGTAGTCCAGAACAACAGGAGGACAGTCGTGCAGAGAATTAGCTTAGTGTGGGCTATGACTCCAGGAGACCAAGGTTCATAGAATCATAGAATCATAGAATCATAGAATTGTAGAGTTGGAAGAGACCACGAGGGCCATCCAGTCCAACCTCCTGCCATGCAGGAAATCACGATCAAAGCATCCCTGACAGGTGGCGATTCCAGCCTCTGTTTAAAGACCTCCAAGGCAGGAGACCCCACCACACTCCGAGGGAGTGCGTTTCACTGCTGAACAGCTCTGACTGTCAGAAAGTTCCTCCTAATGTTGAGGTGGAATCTCTGTTCCTGGAGCTTGCACCCATTGCTTCATGTTCCAATCTCTGGAGCAGCAGAAAACAAGCTTGCTCCATCCTCAGCGTGACACCCCTTCAAATACTTAAACAGGGCTATCATATCACCTCTTAACCATCTTTTTTCCAGGCTAAACATACCCAGCTCCCTAAGTCTCTCCTCATAAGGCATCATTTCCAGACCTTTCACCATTTTAGTTGCCCTTCTCTGGACACGCTCCAATTTGTCAATATCCTTTTTTAATTCACCATGGAAACCCAATGGGTGACCTTGGGTAAGTCACACACTCCCAGCCTCAGAGGAAGGCAATAGCAAAAGCTCACCTGAGTGAATCTTGCTAAGAAAACCCCAGGAGAGGGTCACCATAAGTCAGAATTAGCTTGAAGGCACATAACAAGAGAGCCATCATAGCACAGTGGTTTGAGTGTTGGAGTAGCTCCAGAAGATCAGGATTTGAATCCATGCTCAGCCATGTTACACTCTCTCAGCCTAACGGAAAGGCAATGTCAAACCTCTTCTGAATGCAACTTACCAAGAAAGCACTGTGAGAGATTTGAGTGTTGGCGTAGCTCCCGAAGACCAGGATTTGAATCCATGCTCAGCCATGTTACACTCTCTCAGCCTAATAGGAAGGCAATGACAAACCTCTTCTGAATGCATCTTACCAAGAAAGCACCATGAGAGAGTCGCCATCAGTTGGAATTGACTTGATGGCACTTAACAATTGAGAGCCAGTGAGATGTAGTGGTTTGAGTGTTGGATCGGGACTCTGGGAAACCAGGGTTTGAAGTCATGAAAACCCACTGTGTCACACTCAGCCTCAGAGGAAGGCAAAGCCAAACCCCCTCTGAACAAATCTTGCCAAGAAAACCTCATGATAGGTTGACCTTAGGCTCACCTTAAGTCAGAAATGGCTTAAAGACACACAATGACAACAATGAAGACACCATAGAGAAGATCCCATGTGATGTCATGGCTCGCGAAGTGGACTATGACTTTGGGAGACTAGGGTTGCTTATGCATGGAAACCTATGCATGGATGACCTTGGGCAAGTCACTCTATCTGAACCTCAAAGAAAAGGAAATGGCACAGCTCCTCTAAAGAAATATTGCCAGTGAGAGCCAGTGTGGCGTGGCGATTTGAGTCTTGCATTAAGATATTGGGAGACCACTTATCTGTGGAAACCCACTGGGTGTCCTTGGGCAAGTCACTCTATCTGAACCTCAAAGGAAGGCAATGGCATACCTCCTCTGAAGAAATCTTGCCAAGAACACTGTGTGATGTTGTCACCATATGGTGGAGTCCACCTGAAGTTGCCTAACAACAGCCACAGCAGCAGGGCACCAGGCTAGGTAAAGCTGCTTGATGCAGTTCTGAAGATTCAAGATCCCTTTGAGAATTTCCTGTGTTTGCAAAAGATCAGCTGAAAGAGCCCACTCTCCCCCAGGTTGGGGGCTTTCTGCCTTCTAACATAACTCAGTATCAGAAGAAGGAACAGGGAGAGGCAACCCACTTCACTGAACATACAAGGGACATAGGATGCATCTTCGCAGGAGCACCCTGAATAAATGTTCAGAGGCAGTGGGAGATCAGATCTTAATCCTGCCTTACACAAATCTTGCCCAGGTATGTTGATTTTAGCCTAATCCCTTAATATTTAAAGCAATTCCATTTCTTGTTTGAAGAGACTTCTTGGCCTCCGAGGGAGAAAGAGAGAGTAGAGAACGAAGAATGACATATGGCAAGCAGCGCACAGTCTCTGAGTCTCAATGGTGTGTGTATGTGTGTGTGTGGAGAGAGGGAGTTGTCCAGCAGGCAATGGTTTCTTGGAGAGTTGTGGGTCTTTCCTTGCTTTTTTTGGAGCTTTCCCCCCATTTCTTTTCTTCAGTTTGAAATTCGACAAGAGTTTACTGAGAAATGGAGCAGAACAGCAATTACAGGCAGAAGAAATCTTCAACTGCCTCAAAGGAGTGCTCTTTTCAATAGCACAATTCATTTGATTGTTTGTTATTATTAAATTATTATGATCTCGCTTTCTTTTCTTTTCTTCTTCGTTTGGTTACATTTTGTTTAAATTCTTTTTTGTGAGCTTCTTTGGGCCCCATATTGGGAGAAAGGTGCTGAAGAGGACTTTCCTCACCCCTGGGAACTCTAGAAGAAATGAAAAGGTCCAGCCTGGTGAATCAAAGATCCAACTTTATTTAGAGAAAGAAATGCATCCCTGTTTCCCACCCTGACAGACCTGGAAGACCTGGGCGAAAAGCTTGTACACTCTAATATAGTTTGCCAAGGTTGCCAAGTCATTACTGCAAAGCACATGTGCCGGGGAAATTTCATCAAGCCAACAAATTCAACTGAAGTCCCAGGCATCAATTGGCCATGCACAGCCTCTCCCAAGGTAAACAACATTTCCCTAGTCCTCACCACACAACCCATTCCCTCACCATCTGTATTTAGTAATCTTAGGTAGGCACTGAATCAGAACTCTAGGCCTCTCCCTCCAAACTCCCCTGCTAAATACCCATGCAAGACACCCCTGCCAAGAAAATACCCATGCAAGACACCCCTGCCAAACTCCCCTGCTAAATACCCATGCAAGACACCCCTGACAAGGCCAGGGACTGGGGCTGCAGCTATAGAGAGAGCTAGTGGCTGTGTACAGTTTACCCCAAGGAAAACAACCTTTCCTTGGTCCTCACCACACATCCCCAAGGTGAACAACCTTTCCTTGGTCCTCACCACACAACCCATTCCCCAGTTCCCTTGTCTCCCAGGGAATGAGACGTACCATGTAGCCTCCACAGTGGCAGCCTGCTCTTCTGGAGGAAGACCAAAGCAATATGAAAGCACCTCGCTGAGCTAGCCCATACGAAGCCCATAAATCCCTTTAGTGAGATATACAATGAATAAATAAATACACCCTCGGAGGACAAAATTTGGGCAAGATTGAGGGGCAAATAAGTGGCCCAGATAAACCTGGGACAAAGCACCCCATCACACCTCAAAGGTCTAACTCTCCTTGTAGGCCTGACTGGAATTTTTGATTCCCTTGCCGCCTCTCAGTGATGGCAAACAATGCAAGATCTCTCTCCCTTGGCGGCAGATCTGTGCTGTAAACAGTCTTGGCAGCCTCACACCTCATTACTTGGCCACAGGTGCAAAGCAATAAATCAAGCAGAGAAAATGTCACTCAGTGGGAACTCCTCCTCTCTGGAGGCTCAATATTTCTCTTGATTCCCACATCTGGATGGCAAGAGAAGGCAGGAGGTTCCTCTCCCTGTCCGTGGTCCTGATCAAGCTGACTTGCTACATACTGGGATGAGGAGGCCATCAAGAAGGAACTCCAGGTGAAAATAGTCTGCTTTGAGATATAGATGTGAAATTCCCCACAGAGATGTTGCTTCTTATTTTTTTTTAAAAAAAAGAAGTTTATAACTGCAAAGAAGGACTTGTGGTTATGTTCTCGTCTGGTAGTTGGAAAGGCAGTTTTGTTGGGTTGGGGGGGAAATGTAACCTAAAAAGAACACCATGCTTAGAATCTTGTCAATGTCATATGCAGGTGTAGCTTCCTTTACACATGCAGTTGTACTCTTTGGGCTGTTGTGCAATGAACTTACTTTGTTCGTGGTTGCAGAATGATAGAATTCTATAATCTTAGAGTTGGGAAAGACCCCTAAGGGCCATCTAGTCCAACCCCATTCTGCCATGCAGGAATACACAATCAAAGCATTCCCGACCAATGGCCATCCAGCTTCTGTTTTTAAAAAAAAAAAACCAAAGAAGGAGACTCCACCACACTCCCAGGCAGCAGCGGATCACACTGCCAAACAGCTCTTACTCATGGAGCCCTCCAGATCTTTTTTAAAACAGAAACTCCCAGCATTTATCACTGTGGGTGGGCTATGCCTGCTGGGGGTTGCAGTTGGAAGAAACATCTGGAGGACTCCATGATTCACAACCTGATTTAGGCCTATATTTCTACACCATAAGCAAAATTAGCAATAATTATGGATCATTCCTATCCTGGCCCAAATCCAGTAGCTAGTTTGGAAGAGCCATGGAATCAATTACAAAATGTAAGCCAACACTTATATCAGTCCCATTGATTCAACTGGTCTACTGTCATTGGGACAAGCAACTGGATTTCATAAAATCAGAGGAGCTCAACCCCAACATTCACAGCTAAAGGTCCTCTGAGTGTTGACCACCCAACCTTTGTTTAAAAACCTCTAAAGAGGGATAGGCTACCACCCTCTGAGGTAGTCTTAGCAATAGAGTTTCCCACTGCTAATTGTGTTGCATTGATTGAAGTAGGTAAATTATTCATGAGAACCTCATGGAAAGGTTCTCAAACTTCACTTTTCAACTTTCCATTGAATTCTCCAAGGTGAGTGTTCTCTGCTTTAGGCTGAGTGATCTTTGCAGGTTCATTTCACAATGCTCTGATTATTCCTAAACCAAGCAGAAAACATTCCCGGACTCTGTCTCCAACGAATGCCTCTTTCTCCACCCATCGTTTTCTGCTCCCCCCCCCTGGCCTTACAATGTGGACATACTCTCTCAAAATGCAATAAATCTTTCACTTTCAAATCTTAGATTCATTAAAAGCAGCCCAGGAGGAAGAAATAATAAGGTGCTGCTTTACAGCCTGAATAAAACAGAGAAAGAGGCAGTCCATAATATGAATTTCAGGCTTTGGCTGAAGATAATTCATGCATCATTTTCAGATAAGAAACAAAAATGGAGCTGCGTCAGCACATTGGCTGAAAAATAACTTTTTGTATTATTTTATGCCTTTCAGTAATGGGCCCAGGTTACCATACATCACCCACCGGTAGCTGAGACTTCCTCCCTCCCCATCTCTCCCCACCCTGGGGGCTGCTAGCACTCTAATATCCTCTGTGGACTACATCACCTCTGACACGCAGAGAGGAGAATACAGGGGTGGAATTCCGAAAAAGGAAGGGGTGTCCAGCAACAGAAGCTGAAATAAAGTTGTCATTTCTCTGAGTCTTGAATAATGAGGGTGAGGAGCACCGTACCTTTGTTCTGTGCTTTATATGTACAGTATTTGAAATAGTTTAATAAAGGCAGAGATGCTGCATCACAGGCTGCAATGCATAGTTCTATCATGATGGAATTCTATTACTGACAGAGGAGGGTGTCCAAAGGAGGGCAGCCAAAATGGTGGGAGGTCTGGAAGCCATGTCTTATGAGAAGCAGGTTATGTTTAGCCTGGAAAAGAGAAGGTTAAGATGGGACATAATAGCCATGTTTAAATATTTGAAGTGATGTCATACTGAGGAAGGAGCAAGCTTGTTTTCTGAGGCTCTAGAGACTAGGACACGGAGCAAAGGATTCAAACTACAGGAAAAGAGATTCCATCTAAACATTAGGAGGAACTTCCTGATGGTAAGAGCTGTTCAGCGATGGAATGCACTATAGATTTTCCTTGGGTCTTTTTCTGGGCTTTGAGGCTGTGTTCTGGAAGAATTTATTTCTGACGTTTCGCCTGCACGTATGACTTGGCCAAGTTTCTGGCCACACTTTAACAACACTAGAAAGGATTTCCTGATGGTTAGCACAGTCTGGCAGTGGAACAGACTGCCTCAGAAGGTGGTGGAGTCTTCTTCATTGGAGATGTTTCAACAGAGTTTAGATGGACACTGTTTAGATGGATGCTTTGGTGTGAGTGCCTCCAATGGCGTAGGATTGGATTGGATAACCCTTGAGGTTTCTTCCAGCTATGATTCTGTTGGTGATTAATTATAACAATTACAGTGTATAAACCCCCCACACACACACTCCTACCCAACCATTCTCTGAAGATGCCAGTCACAGATGCAGGCGAAACATCAGAAGTAAACTCTTCCAGAACACGGCCTCACAGTCCGGAAAAAAAACAAAGGAAAATCTATAGATGCCAGCCGGGCAAGCCTTTGACTTCACAGTGGAATATGCTGCTGCCTGGGAGTGTGGTGGAGTCTCCTTCTTGGGAGGTTCTTAAACAGAGGCTGCAAGGACATCTGTCAGAAATGCTTTGTTTGGGTATTCCTCCATGGCAGGGGGTTGGACTAGATAGCCCGTGGGTCTCTTCCAATTCTATGATTGGCTGGTCTTCCCCATATTTGAAATCTGAGACATCCTTGTTCCAAATGCTGTAAGGGGTAGTTAGGTTTGCCTCCACCAGAGCTTGGAAAAGAAATTGGGGGGGGGGGCAGGGAGGATTATGACTAATAGGATCTTATATCCTTATCTATGTGCTTGATACGGATCTTATCTTATGTGTGAAATATTCTTTTCTCCGTGAGATCCTGGAGAGTTACTGCAAATTGGAGGAGACAGCACTGAGCCAAGTGGACTGAGTCTGTGATTGAAGAGAAGGTAGCTTCATCTATTTATAAGCCAAGATCCCACATTATGCTTGCTGAGTGTAAACCTACACTCATGTAGTTAAGTGATGGCTGTGCTACACCACCATTCAGGAGAATACCAACACTGTGCAACCAATTGCATATCTGTGAATGTGAATGCCATGGCTGCTTCACCAAATCAAACTGCATACTGAAGGTACTGACTGATAAAGAGTTTCACACCATCCAAGAATGTGCAACTCCAGGTGTAACAGCCGCACTAACAGAACTCTGCTTACACAACTGTGAACTGCATACAGGCATTACACCATGGCCCAAAAAGTATATGTGTTTGGTTGTTGTCCCAGTATGCAATGGGGAATGTGTGATAGCTGTTTCCACAACCCCAGTGAATCAACTGGTACATTGAAAGCACTGACAAATAGTTATGCACCATCCAAAGAGATGTAACTGCGTGGGCAATGGTTACATGTGCAGAACTTCACTTTAACAACCAAGCATTTAATTCATGGCTCAACAGCCAAAAAATTCAACTGCTTCTATATGGGAACAGCAACAGGATTTCATGCATGTATATATTAAAATGCAAGGATAGCCATATTGACCATAAAACAAAATCCAAAGTGGTGAAACCTTTATTAGGACAACCAAGAGGCGGAAAATACACTGCCCAAGGTTTCAAAGTCCACTGACTTCTTTGTGAAGTTGAAGGCTTTCATGGTCAGCATCCATAGATTTTCCTTGTTTTGTTTTGTTTTTCTGGGCTGTGAGGCCGTGTTCTGGAAAAATTTCTTTCTGACGTTTCGTCTGCATTTGTGGCTGGCATCTTCAGAGAATGGTTGTGTAAGTGTGTATGTGGAGTTTATATCCTGTGAACCCCTGTTGGAGAGGATATGTAAAGTTGTGTATTTGAATGGTTAAGTGTATTTGAACACACTCGTACCCGACCATTCTCTGAAAATGCCAGCCACAGATGCAGGCAAAAAGTCAGAAAGAAACTATTCCAGAAAACGGCCTCACAGCCTGGAAAAAAAACAAGGAAAATCCACTAATGACTTCTTCATTAGGCAAAGATGGTTTAAAAATCATGTAGGGGAATACAAGTCACTTTTCTTCTCTGGCATGACTTTTCCTCCTCATCGATTGTCTGTCACAGAGATATATATCTTTGTAAATTCCATCTTTGTAGACAAGAATGAATAACTTTGCAAGTTCTCTCATTGCTATAAGGAAGTGATTGAAAACTGCACGGTAATCTTTGAAGACTACTCACAGTTCATGACTCATTCTGTGCAAAATAATGTACATTGTTGTGCAAAAAAACTATACTTTCTGTGCAGAAAACATTTTTTTCACTGATCCCCCCCCCTCTGCAGTAGGCTCATATACTGTGAAGAAATACTCATCTGCACTTTTCATGCAGAGTAAGTCCTGAACTGCAAAAGATTCTCACCTGTCTATGAGTCTTCTCATTAGGGTTTTCTGGCACTTAAGAAAACCATTTTTTAAAACAATTTTTAGAATATGTTACATTTGTATGTTGATTTGTTGCTCCCTGCCTTGATCCATAGGGAGAAGCATGTAAGAAATAATAATAATTTTATCATCATCATAATCATCATAAACAAACATTATTTCTTTCCCTGTCCCCTGATGATGAAGAGGAAGCCAGTGGGCTTTGAAAGAGAGCTAATCATGTATTTTGCACCTTTTGGTTGTCCTATAAATGGTAGATTTATATTAGCCAAAAGTTATATATCCATGGATCCAAATATCAGCCACCAGTTAATTCCCAAAGTTATATATCCATGGATCCAAATATCAGCCACCAATTAATTCCCAAAGTTATATATCCATGGATCCAAATATCAGCCACCAATTAATTCCCAAAGTTATATATCCATGGATCCAAATATCAGCCACCAATTAATTCCCAAAGTTATATATCCATGGATCCAAATATCAGCCACCAGTTAATTCCCAAAGTTATATATCCATGGATCCAAATATCAGCCACCAGTTAATTCCCGCGTTTTAATAACAAGCCACTTGGCTTTCCTGCCCCACATGTTACCTCCTCTTGTTTGTTGAGAATACATTTGATGCTGCCAAGTGCTTCAGAGCTCCGCTTGGTCTTGGAAATGACCGGCTCTGCAGACGGAGTGGGGGGGAGGCATATTTATTTGTCACCAGGAGCAATTTCCTTACTAATAATGTGACCTTGTGTGAATTGCTCAGCTTGGCAGAGCGATCCTAATTCTTGCACAGGGTATGGAATGATAGAGGGAGGCCACCGGGTCTGACAGTCCAGAATGTGCTGCCACACACCAAGGGAGACAGTTGGTTTTGTCTTTTCCTTTGATTTTCAAAGGCAGAGGCTGTTGGTGAGCGATGGGAACAATTATTTCTACTTCTTGTCAATATCACACTGGCCACTTTGCTCCTGCATATTCCATGCAGCAAAAGACAGATTTCTGCTCTGAGTGAGAAACAGTGTTGAATTATTTCTCATCTTCTATTAGAAGTAATTATGGAGAAACTAGACTTTTCCTGTGTCACCCTTACTTTCAAGCTGGCCACTTGAATAACAACATTGTGAGTGGTGTGGCCGTTACTGTGTACGTACCTGACTCTACAGGTGCCTTCAATCTCCTCATTTTTGCATGCTAGTTAAAGCACATTAAGAGGGTGAAAAACAAAGAGCGCAGGCAAGAAGACAGAAAAAGCTGTCTCAACACAGTTCACCCAGAAACAGATTAATTAATTGGAAACAGAAATCTTTCATAAAACTACAATTGTATTCACTACTGCATAGGAAACTGACTTGTTGGAGTGTAAAGGGATTCGACTGTAGCTTTGTCAGGTAAAATGATCAATATACCCAACAAAGCTACAGTCGAATCCCTTTACACTCCAACAAGTCAGTTTCCTGTGCAGTAGTGAATACAATTGTAGCTTTAGGAAAGATTTCTGTTTCCTATGAATCAATCTGTAAAATGACCAATATACCCAACAAAGCTACAGTTGAGTCCCTTCTTAAACTTTGGTCCTCCAGATATTTTAGGCTTCAGCTCCAATAGGCCCTAGGCAGTATGACCTGTGGTCAGGAATTCTGGGAGTTGAAGTCCTGAACTTCTGGAGAACCAAAGATTGAGAACTACTGTTTAGTGGAACAGCTTCTATCCTCATCCAAAGGAGGCTTTTGGCCAAATTAATCCCCTTTTGCCACACTTCTGTGTAGAACATCTGCCTTCACAGAATCACAGAATCTTATGGTTGGAAGGAGCAGCGAAGGCCATCTAGTCCAACCCCTTGCCATAGAGGAATACACAACTACAGCACTCCTGAAAGGTGCCCATCCAACTTCTGCTTTTGGGTTTTGGAGATTTTCACACTACACTGTTATAGTGTTACTATTCCACTTTATTTGCTATGGCTGCCTCCTGTGAAATCCTGGGATTTGCAGTTTAGAGAGGGATATTTATAACTCTCAGCTAGAAAGCTCTTAGGCCTCACTGAACTACAAACCCCGGAATTCCACAGGAGGAAGCCAGAGCAGTTAAAGTGGAATAGTAACACTATAACAGTGTAGTGTGAAAATCTCCTTTATGTGGTATCTTAGTTCACTTTTGCAGCATCACCACTCAACACAAGGGCTGTGTAGCCCAATGTATGCATAACTCTGCATGCGGAGAGTTGTGCTATACACAGCACCAGGGTAGGATCCCAGTCTATGTTTGGGGGACATCAAAATGGCATCCTTGTCCTGAAACGCAAATGCACTTCTAGCTAACCCAGCAGTCCATTATTTATGTGTGGTCTAATTAAGGCTGTGAATGGCTTGATCTTTGTTTACTTAAGTCTAACTGTGGAAGATTGCCAAGATTAAATGAAATTATCTCTCAGCAGGCAGCCTGGCCTTAGCTGCAAGCCACTTTGGGGAATGAGGGAACGGAGGGAGGCTGGTGGCCCTCTCGTGTGATGGGGATCACAGCTTCAACCTTCATTCACTCATTCACTCCCCTCCCTCCATGCTGCCCGTCCAAGCTTATCTAATAAAGATCCAGTTCAAGTGGACCAAATGAAAGGCAGTGGAGTCTGAAAGCAACTAATCGAATTGGATTAGCTCTTTTCGGTGTCTAATTTTACCTTTCACTTGTAAAACTGTGAATCCATTCTTGTTTAGATACTGAATTTGTTCATTTAATGAAACACAGAGATGGTGGGGTGACGTGAGGGAGCGAATAATTGGGTTTGTGTGGGGGTTTTTTTTTTCCCCATTCCTGGGCAAAATGGAATAGAAACAATTTGGAAATTAGACATTTCACAGACAGATGTGATTCTTCTCTTTCTTAGAAGAAGAAGAAAAAAATCCAGCTATGGGATAGTAAAAGAGAGAGCCAGCATGATGGGGTAGTTTGAGTGCTGTACTAGGACTCTGAGAGACCCGGGTTTGAATCCCAACTCTGCCATGGAAACCTACTGGGTGACCTTGGGCAAGTCACACTCTCTCAGCTTCAGGGGGAGGCAATGGTGGTAAACCCCTTGTGGATAAATCTTGCCAAGAAAACCCCATGATAGCTTTTTCATATGGTCACTAAGTTGGAAATGATTTGAAGACACAACAACAACAACAACAACAACAACAAGAACAACAACAGGGTGGCCTGGACATTGAGAGTGGAAAGACAATTGATCTGTGCTGAAGACTCTGATAGCCCCAACGGCAATGCTGGAAACATAAATGATGGGAAAGTTCCCATCATTCCAATGGACTGAAGACCTTACAACTCTTTCCCCACATAAAAGCA
This sequence comes from Gambelia wislizenii, assembly GCA_030847615.1. Taxonomy (NCBI): domain Eukaryota; kingdom Metazoa; phylum Chordata; class Lepidosauria; order Squamata; family Crotaphytidae; genus Gambelia; species Gambelia wislizenii. The sequence continues at coordinate 43,053,877 of JAUMIR010000007.1, forward strand.
TGGTATAGAGATATCAGGTTCATATGGACTGGTATCTGGACGTTTAGGGGTTATCTAGACAGTGACAATAATCCTAATAAAATTCGCAGAGAATACCTTTTGTCCCAACAAGATCCCACAGTGATTCGTCTTCTTCAGAAAGAAGAGCCTGTGCAACTTTTCACGAAGTTTTTAAATAATGCAACGGAAATGTGCATTCCCACTCGTTGGGACAACCGCATCACATCGCATCGCATTCTTGGTGAGGGCAGAAGCTGATTGGTGAATTGTGGGGTGGGGCTCATTCCTATGGAATCCTGGGATTTGTAGTTTGGTGAGGCACCAGCACTCTTTGGCAGAGAAGGCTAAAAGCCTTGCAAAACTACAAATCCCATAATTCAATGGGAAGGAGCCATGGCAAATAATCTAGTTTCAAACTGGGTTATTTGTATAGTGTGGATTTGGCCTGAGACAGAGCAAGAGAGAGACTTGCCCATGGTTATCCAGAGGCTTTCCATGGCTGAGCCAGGATTCAAACCCTGGTCTCCTGGAATCCTAGTCCAACAGTCAAGCCACACGATCACACTACCTCTCCAGACTTTTCAGATCTGCATTTCCTAAGGCATCCCTGATGCAAACAGTTTGCTAGGTAGGAATTAACCTACACACACACACACACACACACACACACACCTTAGAAACCACAGGGGCTGGGGAGCACATCAACAGAAACCAGCTTGGCCTTCAAAGAATCCTGCTCTCCTCTGAGTACTAAACACTCCACAAATTGGTCTATCTGTGTGTGCCTGTTTTAAATTTAAATATTGCTAGACCATGATTTGTTTGCTTTGTTTCTCTTTCTCTTTCTTTTTTTAAAGGACGATGTATGTGGTGGCGCATTTCATGAAAGCTCTGATGAATTCTGTGGAAAAGAATATGTGTTCCCATATGGGTTGCTTGAAAGAAAAGCAGATGAGAAAGAATTGAATTCCTCTAGCTGTATCTTTTCCTTCCCTGCCTCCCCGCCTCTCCCTTTTCCTCTGGCCGATTATTCAAGGCAAAGACAAATATTTTATCAAAGAGTTAGGGAAATAAACATGATTATAGCTCAAGGGCGCAAGTAAGTTTCGGGAATATATATTTCTTTTTCCACATGCAAAATAATGTGGGATGTTAGCAGGAAGGACAGCATTGCAAATGTACACCTGACAAAGGTAATTTTATTGTGCCGAAGCTGCACTGGGAACCAGAAGTACGTTACATAACAAACGCAGGGAAGGAGAGTGGGGTGGAAAGGTTTGGTGGGCTGAGAAGACAAAGGCTTGAAACAAAACTGGACAGTTTGTTCTCTTTTGTACAGTTTTGAGTACACTGAGTCATCAGGGTCATCAAATCCTCTCCAGTTTTAGTATCTGACTTTTTTTTTGGTGAGGGGGGGATATAAAGCTTAGGGATGCAGTTCTTTTGAGAATGTGTATTATTCATATGTCCTCGCTCTGCCTGAATTCACAAAAGGTACCTTTTGTTGAAAACAAGGGCAGGCAAAAGGGTTTGCCAGTGTAAAAACTGGAGAGGGCCCTGTCCCTTTAATGGTTGTGTACACAAAAATCAGTATGTATAGAGCCATTGTACTCTCTATTCTCCTTTATGGGTCTGAAACATGGGTCACCTATCGCCAACACTTACAACTCCTTGAACGCTTTCATCAGCGTTGTTTACGCACAATCCTAAATATACACTGGACTGACTATGTGACGAATGTTGCTGTCCTTGAGCAAGCAGGGATCACCAGCATTGAGGCCATGATATTGAGAACACAGCTGCACTGGGCAGGGCATGTTTCTAGGATGGAGGACCATCGCCTCCCAAAAATAGTACTCTACGGTGAACTCGCCACGGGTCAGAGTAAGAGGGGCGCTCCAAAAACGTGATACAAGGACTCCCTGAAACAACATCTCAGGCTCGGCCAAATTGATCACCAACAATGATCCGCCCTGGCCTCACATCAGGAGGCATGGAGACACACTATCCACAATGCTGCAGCCTTATTTGAGAACTCACGCCGAACAAGTCTTGAAGAGAAACAACAACGCAGAAAGAATCACAACCCAGCAACATCACCCAAGGAGACCTTCTGCTGTGCTTTCTGCAACCGGACTTGTTTATCCCGGATTGGCCTTTTTAGTCATCAGCGCGCTTGCAGAAAGCATGGGATGAGTCCTTCCTGAATCTTCATTTGCAAAGAAAAAGCCAGACAGACAATGGTGGACTGGCCAGGGTGTCAGCTTGCCCGATAGCAAATGTGCCCTGTGGGCCCCTGATGAAATGGGCCCCATTAAACATTAGACAATATGTTTAAATGCTAATGACCTTTTAGAAGCTTAAATATACAAAATAGATAAATAAAAAAAAAATAAAATGGATCGGGCCCTGCATGACAGCAAGAATCCATTCTAGCTACCAGCCAGGTAGCCACTGGCTGCCTCGCTCTTCTGGATCCTGGAACTAAGGAGTCTTCCATGAAGTTCCTTGCTATGCAATTCTGCTTAGAATAAACTTCTTTTAAATCTTTCCCTCCGCAGTTGTGCTCTTGTGGTACCCAGCCTTCAGTTCGTGGGACTTTTGAGCAGAAGTGCTGAATGCCCTCCAAAGGCAGTTCTTCAGAAAGACTTTTGATCCATCTAACTTCCAGGCATGAAAGATGGATCATCAGAGAGTCTCCATTCTCTTTCATAAGGTGTCCATTCAAGACAAGAAGACCTTGACCAAGAGAACTTGGCTTTGGGGTTGTCAATGGCATTTTTCATGATAATTGGTGTATTTAGCAGGAAAGGGACAAAGGGAGCTTAGTGAACTCCACAAGAAAAATTGTGAGCTGAGTTAATAGGCACCAGACCCTTAAATCACTGGCTGGCCAGCCAGCAGGTTAGCCACTTTCCAAACTTTCTGAACTGAAGGAAACATCTGGAGGTGGCACCATTTGTTCTGGATGTTGCTTCTATGAATGATGCACTAAGACAATTTTCTGCCTTATCATAAATTCTGCAAACTCATGAACTTTGCAATCTCTCAAGCTCGGCACTATCTGGGAACCACTTATCTTCTGCTGAAAGCAATATAAAAACAGATGGCAAAGATTGCATCGAGTGATAAATCAATGGCACTCCTGCCACTTGCTCTGTGGACAGACTGTTGGAGACTCCCAAGTTGAGACAAAAACACATTCAGCTGGTGAGAGGGTGGAGTTGATGATGTGGGAAGGAGAGGATTGAATCTCATGGGTGCAAAACAAAATTGACATTTTATTGGCCCAATGCATTTCAAAATAGAAGGTGGGACAATGAAAGATTTGCCAGGATAAGCTCACAGCTGATGTGCAATTGAAAAGGTTCTACCTGTGAGTAAGAGATTGCTGGAGATTCCTCTAGATCTGCAGCCTGTTCCAATAGCACTCTTCTGGGGTCCATTTTATGGTGGCTCTTGATTAGACCAACTAAAAAGGCTCAAAAGGTTTAATCATAGAATCATAGAATTGTAGAGTTGGAAGAGACCACAAGGGCCATCCAGTCCAACCCCCTGCCACGCAGGAAATCTTGATCAAAGCATCCCCGACAGGTGGCCATCCAGCCTCTGTTTAAAGACCTCCAAGGAAGGAGACTCCACCACGCTCCGATCACTTCGGGATTTGCCTTATGGTCAACACATTTGCCTTATGCTTCTGAATTTGTACAGCTTAATATGCAAAACTGTGGATAATAGCAAACCCTATTGAAACAAATGACTTCCAGCCCAACTTCTGTTAGAAGCATACCATAGAATTGTGCTGGAGGACCTACAAAATACTTACAGAACACTTTTTTTTTAACGCGAATAAGTGAAACTACAGCTATCATTCCTGTCAATACGAGGGTAGACCTGTATTGTTGTTGTGTGTCTTGAAGTCATTTCTGACTTATGGTGACCGTAAGGCATACCTATCATGGGATTTTCTTGGCAAGATTTGTTCAGAAGGACTTGGCTTTTGCCTTTCCCTAAGGCTGAGAGAGTGTGACTTGCCCAAGGCACCTAGTGGGTTTCCACAGCTGAGTGGGATTCAAACGCTAGGCTCCAGAGTTGTAGCCCGATGTGCAAACCGCTACATCACACTGGCTGTCTCCCAAAAAGCATACACATTATAGAGGTTTGTAGGATGTACCACTTGCAAAAGCATATGGCAGATGCAAACATGGAAACCTGAACTTGATGGCGGAAGGAATGCTATATGGAATTGTATTAATCTGCAGGCACAGCAGACTATTCAAAGGAGATCAAGTCTTCCAAATATCAGACAAAAAGAAGGATGTATGTATGCAATTAGCTTTAGGTATAAAAAATTTTATGCAGGAGTTCCCTGAGAACTATTTCAAGGTTTCCTCCAGGATAAGAAGGATTAGAAAGGCTGTTATAAAGAGATCTACATGAGCCAGGGATCTAGTGAATAAGCCATGGTAGGCAAACAGTACCCTTTTGTCTCTAAATATATTCTCCCATCAGAGAGATGTGAAAAAGTAAAATATATTCTGCTGGTGGTAGTGGTTGACTCATCTCATTAATAACCTGCAAACATTCCGCCATATGTTGTGTTTTTATCGCTTGACTCAGATCATTATGACTTCATTTCAGAGAGGCCTGGAGTAAATGAACAGCCATTCTGAAGGTTATTTAACTATTAAAACAACTATTAATTAAAGTTTGCCAAGTTTGAGGAGCTTGGGAGGATAAAGAGACACTAAGTAAATATCAGTTATTATTTAATAAAGAGCTAGTGATTGAAATGTTCCACATCTGAGCTGGATTCCCAGAAAAGGTGGGAAGGGAGGGAGAGAGAGAAAGGACCTGCCTGCAGTCGAGATATTTTACAGGCTGGTGGATGGCCAGCGAGTTTCCACAGAGCTGTCTGAGCTTCATTGGTGAGTGTCTACGCTCATTAAATCAGGAGAGGAAGAGAATACATTCAACTGGGAATAGCAATCACCCTTATTAATTCTGCTGTTGTCTTCTACCACCTTCACATTCCCACTTAGTAATGCAGCCAAATTCCATATTTCTTGTCTTGGAAACAAGGATTGCAGATGTCGTTTAACGTTTGCCTCAAACACAAGGGGAGCGTTATTGTCGCTCTCCCCCCTGCCAAGTCAGAGGTGGGGTGGTCTGGTGGCTCCACGGTCAGTGGCACAGAAAATCTGCCCTGAGATGTAAAAGAGTTCTCCAAGGTGCTGAACCTGATCTCCAAAACAGCTTCAGCACCTTGAATAACAACCACCAGCCTCTGCTGCCCACAGTTATTTTCTGGCTTAGATTTTACTCCAACCCAGAAAACAATTGACATCCTGCCTTCTTCAATGCACTTTCTTTCTGGAACAGTGGCAGAGTTGTGAAAGAAGAAAGGTGGTATCCTTCCTATTCCTCTTTTCTCTCAACTCTGCTCCTCCTTACTTTGCTTGTCTTTTTAACTATAAACAGCCTGAGAACCATACGGCTGGGATCTTACACCATGCTGCCTGGTGCCATTTCTCAGAGGTTGGGCAAGGGTGGGACTATATCGGGATTTCAGGATCCCTTTTGCACTGAAGTAAACAATTGTTCAAGTGGTCACACTGTCCAGAAGGTTCTTTAAGTTCTTAGCAGTGGGAGGGAGCTGTGTCAACAGTTGTCCAGCAGGAGAGTGTGTAGATATATTTTGTGATTAGTTGTGTAGCAGTGTTACTTGCTACCTCCAGAATAGCTGCAGTGTAGTTTTTGGTACACACCTACTGTTACCTATCCTGATAGCCCCCTAATGTGGAATATCAAATAACTGGCTATATTTTATAATTTGGCTAAGTGTGCCCATCCACATGGTTGCAGGTAAACCAGGAATCCCTAAATACCAAGGCGGGATTAGTGTAAGACCAAGAGAAGGGCCTTTGGAATTTCCCCTTTGGAAATTCCCCGAAACCAAATGCTCAGATCAGAGAGTTAACACCTGGAGGTGACTGATTCACTAATCCACTCAATGACAGCAGAGACCTTAATGCTTGCAAAGCAGTCCTTCCTCCCCTTATCCCCTTCCAACAAAAGACCTTGCCTGTTCCTATCCGATTCTAAATGCAGCACCCCTTAGCAATTGTTAAGTCTTCTAGACCACCCTTTGTTTAGTCCTGGGAACCTCTGAGAAATATTGTATTCCACTCAAACTCCCATCCCTTCAGGGGAATTATTTCATATAAATATCACCCTAAAACATCACCCAAATGCACACAGTTTCACTTTCTCTTGACTTCACATCAGACTGGGTAGCCATCCCGTCTTCCGGACCCACTCACTGTCAGTGTGCTTTGTGATCTCCTCTCTGCAGGATCAGTACTGTATAACCCATCATCCCCCTTACAATATTCCTCTATCCAAATACTTCCAACTGCTATTGCTAGCCTTATGTGAGTGTCTGAAGCCTGAGTTTTTACATGACTGCTGTTTACATTAATCTCTAATAAAGATAATTTAATTATACCTTTTGACTTAGAATCTCCTCCATTATTACCAGTATACATAGCCATTGCCCGACCTCTTGCATGCCAAGCTGAGTTAGGACATCAGCACGTCCCCATGGACCCCACACAATTTGGGTAACACTAGTGAACAGGGTCATGGTCAAAGTATTAAAAGTATAAAAAAATAAAGTATTAAAAAATAACCAGAACAGGATTGGAAGGTCAAAGCAAGCAAGGCATCAAGATGAAACCAAGGATATATAAGTAAACACTGAGATGACAAAACACACCGGCCTGGGTCATAACGGTTAGTCTCAACTAGAGTGGAATGATTAAGTTGATTGTTGCACAGAGAGTCAACACCCATGTAAATCCCATTAATTAAATGGGTCTACTTTAGTTGGATCCAAGAATAAGGTTCAGGTCTCTGCTCTAATGGGAAAGTTTGCCTTGTAGGCTCTGCAAAGTTTTACAAAAAAATTCTTAAGATGTGTCACAGGGAGGGGGGGGGAACGAAAGCTAGCTAGCAAAGCAATGATTCAAGCATTTGAGAAAAGAAAGGAAGAACAAACCAAACAAATGAATATGGAACAGTGACTCCAAGCAGTAAATCAGAGGATGAGAGGGTGGGGGGACAGTCTGACAATGTTTCTTAAAAAACAAACCAAGAAAATGAGAGGGCGCCATGTAACCACCATGCAGAGACAATAATCGCTAATCAAGTCAAAGTTTCATTCTAATCAGTTCAGTTGTTAAGGAAGAGGGGGAGAGAAACAGCAAATGTCTGGCTTTGAAGAATTACCATTCATTACTGCCTTACAGTTGACGATGGCGGTGCTGTTGCTGTGGCTGTCAGCCTCATTACGGCCTTTGTTTGTCTTGAGCTCCAAGACATAGACCTTTTTTTCTTTGGAAGGCAGGACAAAGACACACATGGACGCACCTCACATAGATCTCGCCAGGTGTAATCTTTGGGCCCGTCTATATGAGCCCCCCAAAATGGAGTGCCCCACAGTAATGGCATTTAGCAGCAGCTGCCAACTGTCTTAATGGTGTTTTGGCCCCCAAAAGCTTTGCATGCCCATCAGTCAAGATGGCGGCCGCGAGTGAATTACCTGTGTTTTCACCTGCTGTAATCTGCTGCTGCCAAACTTTTTTTAAAAAAACTATTTCAACTGCGCACTGGAGTGATATTTTGCTTTTCCAAAAAGGGGGGGAACACTCCATTTTCTCGCATAAGCATTCGCTCGCTAAGGCAAAAAATCAACATGGTAGTGCCGGGCACTTGGTCTGTTAGCAAGCCCCGCCTCCATGTTCATCCGGCCAATCAGCTTTGCGCTTCTTCTCCTATGGGAAAGTGACTCATATTGAATTGCTTGTCCCAATGAGGGGGGGATGCACAGGTTTTGTAAAAACTCCGGGGAAAGCAGCAAATGCTTAGGTTTTGTTTTATTTTTTTCACAAAACAGTGAAATGGTGCCGCTTGCCATTTAGATATGTAGGATTCTCCTCACATTCTGTGAGGAGTTTTTTCATCATTAAGACAACCCTTTTGGCCTGACCCTGTGGTAGCCAGTCCCCCCACCAAGCACTGCTCTACCTGCACACAAGGCTTAGATCACATGAGAAACAAAGAACCCTTGGGACTCTGCTCAAGAGCTATATCCATGAGTATTTTTTCATCCAGGATGAATAATTGCCAGGGCCAGTTTAAGGAATTTCAGGACCCCCTGCAATGCTTTATTTTGGGAGGCACATATGTTTATCTCAGGTCAATGAAACCTAACTCAACCTAAGCTATTCACAGTCCAGGATATTCAGATTATTACTAATAATGTTTTTGCAGGAGGAGGATTACGATGGGGCCCCCACAATGATGGGCCCCCTGCAATGCTTTATTTGGGGGGGGCCTATATGTTTATCTCAGGTCAATGTAACCTAACTCAACCTAAGCTATCCACAGTACAGGATATTCAGATTATTACTAATAATGTTTTTGCAGGAGGAGGGTTACAACGGGGATGATGGAACCCCCTGTGGATGGTGACGCCACTGGTGCCTTAAACCGGCCCTGATAATTGCTATAGTTCTCTCTCCACTGGGGGAGAAAATGAATATTTCTGTATAGTATTCTCCCTGTATTTGAGCATCCCAAAATGTTCTGGAAGGTTGTATGGCATAGAAAGATGTGTGGGCTTTTTTTTCTGTGCAGATATCATGTCTTCTGTGCAGGAAACAATACTTCTTGGTCAGGAAACACATTTTCTGCAAAACACATACCACACACATTTTTCTATACAAGAATATCTTCTGGAATGCTTCAGGATATTCAAATAATGGGAGAAAACTGCTCAAAAGTATTGCTGCTCTAATTCTTCCTAACAGGGTTGCATAAGTGTTGAGAAAAACATTTTTTCATTCAGGAAATAAATAATAGAGAATCTTCTTTTTTATCCAATGGATAACATACTTCCCTAAGGTAAACCAAGAGAAGATGGGTATCTCATATTATGACATTTGCTATTTTGAACACAGTTCCCTCTGTAATTTCTTGTCTCCACCCACAAAAACAACCTGCTGCAGCCTCTCCAATCTTGTCTGTTGTTCCTCATTAATAACTTTTGCCATCTTGGCCACACTCTGATACTGCTTGGCCACACATGTCCTGGTTTTCATCTGCAAAATATTGAAAAGCATGCCCTCCCTGCAGCGAGATATTTGAGCTTGGTTTATCTCAAGGTTGCCAGAATCACAACCAGCTGAGGACTGGTACCACATTAACTTTCATCCCAATTTCAGAATTTTAGAACCTCTCCAGACTGGAAGACAAATTATGAAACCCCCCTTCCCCAAATTAATTTGTCAGTGGCTATCAGATAACTCTAATACACAGGAAAAGAGATTCCACCTTGACATTAGGAGGAACTTCCTGATGGTAAGTGTGGTTCGGCAGAGGAATGTGGTGCTACCTAGGAGTGCGGTGGAGTCTCCTTCTTTGGGGGATTTTAATCGAGGCTGGATGGTCATCTGTCGGGAATGATTTGATTGTGTATTCCTGCAAGGCAGAAGGGGGTTGGACTAGATGGCCCTTTTGATCTCTTCCAACTCTATAGTTCTATGATTCTAACTCCTGGAGCAAAAGTAGGTGTCATTTTTTGGAAGTGTTATTGTAGCAGCCGTGCTTCCTGGGGAGTTCTGGGAGTTGCCCAAAATGATTTTTTTTTTAAAGTTCTAATCATCTGATGGACACCTGAATGCACAGAAAGGGTGGCTGTCTTCAGGAGGAGCATGAGAAAACTAGCTGAATCTCCATGGGTATTTTTGTTGCTGTTGCTTTGGTGCTGGCATTGTGTGGACGTGGGCTGGCTTTAAACACCACAACTTGCTTCACATTTATGCACATTGAGGTTTTCCCCCTCTCTCCTTCTTCTCCTTCACCCAAAATTTACAAAACCCAGATTCCGACATGTAGAGCGGGCATTCGTTTTTTTCAAACATAGCATGATTTACAAGAAAGAAAAGAAGTGATTATGCTCTCTGTGATTTACCTTCTCGATGTTTTACTACAGGAATAAATTGCAATTCAGGAAGCTGCTCTGGAATTATTACTTTATCTTGGGGTGCAGCAACACCATGAATCTTATACACTGATAACTAATCCCATTGGTGTGTTTTTGCAAGAACCACACTGGAAGTTTAATTGGGGGCAGAGCCATTTTGGGGAGAGGGAAGGCCTGAGGTCACAGATAACCCGTGTTGTTCTAGAACTTGGCTCAAGACGGAGGTCAGGCAGGTAGAAGTCATCACTCACTCACAATAAGTCTGTGTCTAACAAGGTTTTTTTCCCTCCCTTCTTTCCTCCTCAGCCTTCTGCTCCTACACATCTGAGATTAACTGCAATACCAGAGTGGGAAATTTGTAGCCTAGCCTAGCCTAGCAGCTAAGCCCTTTCTTTGGTTCCATTAATTATGGCCAAAGCCAAATACAGCTGAACTTGGAAAGCTAGGGAGAACTCTGACTGCCATTATAGAATCATAGAATTGGAAGGGGCCACAAGGGACATCTAGACCAACCCCCTGCCATGCAGGAATACACAACTACAGCACTCCCGAAAGATGCCCATCCAACTTCTGTTTAAAGACCTGTGAAGATGGAGAGTCCATCACCCTCTTAGGCAGTCCATTCCACAGTGGAACAGTTTTTATAGTAAAGAAGTTATTCCTAATGTTGAGGTGGGATTTTGTAATTTGAATCCATTGGTTCATGTTCTAGTCTTTGGAGCAGCAGAAAACAAGATCTACATGATGTACCTTCAGATATTTAAAGATAGCTATCATATCACCTCTCAGTCAAACATGTCCAACTCCCTAAGTCATTCCTCATAAGACTTGGTTTCCAGTCCTTTAATCATCTTGGTCCCACTTCCCTGGACACATTCCAGCTTGTCAATATCCTTCTTAAACTCAGGTGCCCAGAACTGGATATAAGATCTCAAGGAAGGTCTGACCAAAGGAGACTAGAGTGGCACTACTACTTCCCTTGATTTGGGCACTATACTTCTGTTGATGCAGTCTAGAATCATATTGGCTTTTTTGGCTGTTGCATCACATGACTGACTTATATTTAGCTTGTGGTCTACTAAGACCTCTAGATCTTTTTCCTAAACACAGCTTTCAAGCAAGTTGTCACTATGTTCTATATCTGGTCATTTCATTTGTCCTGCCTAGAGGTAGTACCTTACATTCATCCCTGTTGACATTCATTTTGTTGACATTCATTTTTGTTAGCTTTGGCCTAGCTCTCCAAACTGTCAAGGGATGCATTTACATTCTAGAAGTAATACAGTTTGACACCACTTTAAGGGCTGTAGCTCTATCCTATGGAATGCTGGGGTTTGCAGTTTTACAAGGTATTTAGCCTCCTCTGCCAAAACGTTCTGGTGCCTTACAAAACTACAAACCCCAGGATGGAGCCATGACAGCTTGGAGAAGAGAAAATGGAAGGGCGATAGTATAGCCATCTTTAAATATTTGAAGTGATGTCATGTAGAAGCCCCCCCCCCAAAAAGAGACTTGGACATTACAGGAAAAGAGACTTCACACAAACATCAGGAAGAATTTCCTACTAGGAAAATTTGTTAGACAGTGGAATGGACTACCTCAGAGGGTGGTGCACTCTCCTTCATTGGAAGTGTTTAAACAGGGGTTGCATGGCCATCTTTCTTTTTTTTTAATCTCATTTTTATTAGCATGGTCATCTTTCAGGGGTGCTTTAGCTGTGGGGTCCTGGACTGGCAGAAGGGAGTAGGCCTCATGGTTCCTGTGGACCCCTACAGCTCTGTGGCTGCCATCCTTTTAGGCAGCCCCATGCTGTAAAATAGGCCTACGACCCCATAACAGTTTCCTATTCTTATTTACAATCAGGGCACCATTGCCATGACCATAGATGCCCCTGAACCCACCTTAAAATCCAGGGACCTGCTCAGAGGGATGGAATTCTGTGGCCCTGGCAAACACGGTGCTGGAGGATGACCCGCCCAGCTCCCTCTCATCAGTAAGCCACGGTACAATGAGGAGTTGTCACAGGACGCCACGGGGTCCTCGCTTCTGTTCATCACACCACCGCTCACTGGTGGGTGGAGTCTGGATGCACCCTACTCACCAGCCCCACAGAACTCTGTTTCTTGGTGCAGCTCCCTGGATGTTAAGGTGGGTTTGGGGGTGGGGGTCAGATTGGGACACAGACTGTAGCCATGACATCCTGACTACCTAGCTGATGCAAGATCTTGATTTATGATCCTAAGATATCGCAGACTAGAGTAGGCTCGATTAAAATGTTAAATCTTGAAACTAGTTCCCCTTTTCTTTTCACTTGCAAACCTGTTAAGCTCTTATCCAAAATTATCCTGCCCTTCCTTCTTGCTCTACTCACATGGAACCATGCATTTACTCACAATGACTGCCTGCCACCAGAGTGGGGGGGGGAGAGGGGTTGGTCAGTATAAATGACCCCTTTGGCAGATTGATGGCCTTATTCCTCTAGAGTGTCCTTGTGCTATGTGCCAAGGCAGCATGAATCACAGCATCCCATAAGATGTTCCCCTTGCTAATAACACAGATGTTGAAATATTTTGCTACTGAGAGGATGGCATGATGAGGTTGCTGCTTGGAGCCCTGGAGTGCTTTGTGCAACCTGCCTGGGGGTGGCATGGCACACCTCTCTGAAGGAAGAGAGACAGATTGCAAACTCTTGCAGCCAACAATAGGTTGATGCAGGCTGAGATCCTACAACCAGGGTTGTGTCATTGAATTATCCACACATGGAGTCATGCAAGGACTCTCCTAAACAACACTTGTGCTGAATTACAGTATTGTGCAACTGAATGCAACCCTCTGTGTGCAAATGAATGATCCACTGAGGTTTGGTTCCAGGACCCCCAATGGATACCAAAATCAAGTCCCATTAGATGCAATGGCCTAGTAAAATGCTGCCCCTTATATAAAATGGCAAAATCAAGGTTTGCTTTTTGGATGTGTGTGTGTGTGTGTGTGTGTTATATTTTCAAGCCATGGATGGTGGAATCTATGGGTGCCAAATCTGTGGATACAGAGGGCCAACTGTACTTTGCAATCAGGTTTGCATGCATTGCCAGCAGAGTTCCAACCATAAAGCCCATTCACCCATTCAGCAACAAATCATGTGTTAAGTAATGGACTTGCATGAAATTCAGGGATGGTACATTTGTGTAACTTGGCTCTGAGAGGGGTGAAATACAACCTCCCCTTGGTTTGCAGAGCCATGGAACAAAGTCTAGTCCTCAAGGGAGAAGTTCATCCAGTGCTTCCAGTTGCCATCAGGCAAATGACAAGATGTGTGACAGCTGGTGCATGTTGTCTCCTTGACCCCCAAACTCTGGCCAGTCCCAATTTTCCTCCTGCATTAGTCAAAAAAGGGACTGTCTCTGTCAGGAGGATGAGCCACCCAAGCTGTCCCCTTCTGCCACTTTAGCGTTGTCATCATCATTGTCATCAGAAATGAAGATTGTGTTGATGGTAAATAGCTCATCTTGGCTGCGTTCACATCTGGAGAAAAATTTATGGCTCCAACAAGAGAGTGTGAAGAATTCTGCTGGTTCTTAATCAGCAGCGTTTCAATTCTATTAGTCACAAAAGCAAAGTGTGCAAGGCAGGGAAACAGCGAGATACATGAGGAGCATGTGTTTTTTTGGGGGGGGGCGGTTGATGCCTGGCACTCAGACGGAAGAGGGAGGGCCAAATATTTCCCAGGAATAGAAGAGAACGATCACAGGGAACTCTGCCCCTCAGGACACGGCTGAGGATGTAGTCCCTCTTTGCAAAAACTTATGCAATAATAAAGTTCTCAGGATGAGATCCTGTTCAACCTTTGTGTACTGAACAATCACAGCAACTTAGCTGGGCTGGAGTAATTGGACTACACTGTTGCACAACTAATTCACAATTGTGCTGTCTCACTTTGCACCAGAGTTTAGCCAGCTCTTGCCACCATGTTAAGGAGTGCACTTATAAATCCTCCTTAGACACCAGTTGCCAAGTCAGTGGGTATAAGAGCAGGAATGAAATTGTGGACTTTTTAACCAGTCTGGATGTGTCCTTGAATTGCTTCCCATCTCTATCACCTCCACACCAGTGAGCAGCATCAGGAGACCCTTCAGGGGTTTGAAAGCTACTGGGAGGAGGTACTGGGATGGTGTACAAAGGGCTACAGAATTGGTCCTTGAATCCTATCTGAAAACAGAGATAAGCACACATAAGCCAGCGAATTCTGTCACTAACAAAATTTCATCGCTGGTCTCTGTTTATGCTACAAATTCAGTTGAGCTTTATATTGCGGTTGCTCCTACCTCTCCTAGGAGCATCTCTGCAAATCAGTTTTGCAAAGTAGCTGAGCGTTCCCTACCCAAAGGAGAACCACTTTAATACACCAGTTTTGGATGCTCCACCTCTACTCCCCACTCCCAGCTGTCAAGCGTGAGGCTCACTTGAGTCAAAGTGAAGTCCTGACTCCGAAAGGATGAACAAAGCTCATCATTGCTTCGGACGCCGCTATTAGAACTGACCCTCTCTATCAAAACTCACGGAGGAATTTCAAGTCCTCATTTGCCTGCAGCCCTGACAGGCACCTTGTCTGTTTCTTCTGAAGTGTTTTTAATTAACAGAGTCCAATTCATTCTGGGACTGGTCAAGTCCTCCCCAAAGATACACAATAGAGCTACTAGTGTTTTCACAGGAATTAAACTTATCATACAATAGACGGAAATATGCAGGCTTTGTACATGCTATTACCAGTAGACCTTGCTTTGCATACAATTGAATAAATTACCTTTTGTTATAAAACATTAATCCTCTTTGCTAAATGGCATAATTCCCACCTCGAATCTGTCCATGAGCATTGGAGTGCCCTCAGAGCAGGCTCACAGCTATCCGTCGACTCGGTGTAATTACCAAAGGAACGTGAGAACAAGTTTCCATGTGAGAAGCTGAATGCAAGGTCAAGGAGTTACCTGTCGTGTTCAGAGGTCTTCAAAGGTCACACAGTCAGTGGGACTGGAGAAAGGGGTAAAAGCTATGGATGGGAGGAAGCCACCAGGTCTAAGGGGAAATCTCAAAAACATATCAAAATGAAACAGTATAATTATATAGATATATATATAAAAATTAAGATAATATAATAATCAAATAATGGCAAATGTTGTACCTTGAGGCATCACTCTGCAAACACCTAATATCCTCCACTTGCATCTCAAATAATCCAGATAATGTAATTTATAATTGCAAATGATGCAAGTGTGTAGCCGTCGGAGCTTTGGGGTTTCACTTCTCACAGATTTAATATTTTATCATTTACTTTGTGTTAATGACCTACTCTGGATTTCATCTGAATGACAATGTACCCAGATGCCCAGGAGCCTTTGGGTGCTGTATGCATTTTTAAAAATAAAAATATAAAGGATAATTAATATTTTTTAAAAAATAATCCTAAGAAACTAAACAATGCAAATGAAGCAAATAAAATGAGACATATAAAAGGGGGTAGCTTGCTACTTTACAGATGAGAAGGTGAAACCAGTGCAGTCCATGGGTAGAAGCAGAGAGGCCGTTCTCTAGTGTGAATACATTTGCACCAAGGGCCCTCCAATGCTCAATCAGTGGGTATAAGATGGGAATTAATCCATTTAAGCAAAGAGGATTAATGTCTCATCATGACAAAAGGCAATTTATTCAAGCATGGCCTCTCATGAACCTCCAAAATGCAAACGGGACGTGCCTGTTGGCTTTCGGGTCCCTAAATATCATGTAGACACTGATGTCCACTCTCCTCTCTTCTGTCCGGTTTATTTGTATTTATGGGAAAAGGAAAACAAACCAGCTAGAGTTCCCAGATCTCAGGGTTTCCTGGTTTGTCTTCTCTGGTTATCAGGAGGAAGGAGAGGAATCTCAGGGAGAGAGTGCTGCCTTGAAATGTGTGTGTGTCTGTGTGTGTGTGAGAGAGAGAGATTTTGCAGATTCAGCTTGCTTCCCTTCCATGTGCAGTTGCATTCTTCTGGTATTCAACTGAGGGTCACAAAAACTGGAGTTTTTCATGTGGGTGCCATTGCGCATGGTGCATGGTTGTGCATTCAAATTACAATGTGCATTTGGCTGTGCAAAGTTGCGATTCTCTAATGGTGTGGCATGGCACGAGTGATATGTGACTCTGTGAAGGAAAAGTTAGACTATAGTACATCTCTTTGATGCAAGATCTCAACTGTTGTTAGACTTTTATTTATTTATTTATTAAAAAAAAGATAAGTGATGTTTCCTGAGGAACCGTGGCTGATGCTTAGTGTTTCATGCTTGATGACAGCACCAGAGGCCATCCCCTGTAACATCCCCACGAGCCATCCCTTGGTCTCAGGCTTTGCTCCTGAAATCTCAGGACCTGGATGGCCCTCCTCTAGCAGCCCTCTGTGCTACTATCATGTCAATCTGATGTCAGGCCAGATTGAAACATATGATCCAGAGCTGAGTCATATGACTACAGTTCCCAGAATCCCCCTGCCAGGGGGTTCTGGTTCAGGTATTCTGGGAAATACAGTACCAAAAAAAAGTAATGTTTCCATGCACTGTCCCAGATAAAAGAGTAACAGATATAGGATGGGTGACACATGGCTTGAGGGCAGTACATGCAAAAAGGATCTAGGAGTCTTAGTGGACCACAAGCTGAACATGAGTCAACAGTGTGATGCGGCAGCCAGAAAAGCCAATGTGATTCTAGGCTGCATTGATAGGAGTAGTGTCTAGATCAAGGGATGTACTAATAGTACCACTCTGTTCTGCTTTGGTCAGACCTCACCTGGAATACTGTGTCCAGTTCTGGCACCACAATTCAAGAAGGATATTGACAAGCTGGAGCGTGTCCAGAGGAGGGTGACCAAAATGGTGGGAGGCCTGGAAGCCATGATGCCCTATGAGGAGCAGCTTAGGGATCTGGGTGTGTTTATCCTGGAGAAGAGAAGGTTGAGAGGTGACATGATAGCCATGTTTAAATATATGAAGGGATGTCATACTGAGGATGGAGCAAGCTTGTTTTCTGCTGCTCCAGAGACTAGGACACGGAGCAATGGACTCCAACTACAGGAAAAGAGATTCCACCTAAAGATTAGGAAGACCTTCTTGACAGTAAGAGCTGTTCGGCAGTGGAATGTGCTGCCTCGGAGTGAGGTGGAGTCTCCTTCTTTCGGGATTTTAAAACAGAGGCTGGATGGCCATCCATTGGGAGGGCTTTGATTGTGTCTTCCTGCAGGGCAAGGAGTTGGACTGGGTGGCCTGTGGTGGTCTCTTCCATTTCTATGCTTCCTTCACCTGCCACATCTCAGTCCTGCTTGCAACATCCTTAGCAAAATTATTTGTGAACCTTTCAGAGTGTGTCCTGCACCGCTGGTGTCCCTCATACAACCTGGGCCTTGGCTGTATCCCATAGATGAAATGGGTAAGTTTTGAAAACATTTCCAATAAAATTGCTATTTTTCCAGCTCTGTCTTGTAGTCCAGGGAAGATCTCTGCCTCAACAGCTTAGCTGGGGTTCTCATTCGAAATGTTCACAAGTCTAATTTATTAAAGTAATTCTGTTGCTTTGTAATCTATTTTTTTAAACAGTCAGATTTGCTTTTTGTAGCCTGTAGCCTGTGTGTGTATGTATGGAAATTTTTGGAGCCCAGATCTGCTCCCCACAATACCTCCAATTTAACACATGCTGTTCATATCAAAAAGAAGATGTAGAAAAGTAGTCCGCTTTGGTCTGTTTCCTCTCATGGGAAAGTAGACAGTCCTGACTTTGTGTTAACCTCTGCTGAGTACAGAGCCATTGTTATATTGTTTTGCATTGGTGTAATGGTTTTGTTGTTGGTTAACTGTGCAAACGGAGTATATCTGCAGTACACATTTTTAGTGGTTTGAACCTACTTTAATTGCCATGAATCCTGGGATTTGTACTTTGGTGTGGGGTACTTAAAATTCTCTGCTGTAGGGTTCTAGACTCTCCTCTGGATTACAGTTCTCAAAGTGTGTGTGTGTGTGTGTGTGCCTTCAAGTTACCTGTTGACTTATGGTGGCCCCATTATTACCTAGAGTTTTCTTAGGCAAGGAATCCTCAGAGCTGGTTTTGCCAGTTCCTTCCTCTGAAATAGAACCAACTTCACCTGGTAATCATTGACAGTTCTTCTGTAATTAGGGAAGCTTCTTCTTTCTGAACTGTCATTTTGGGAGTGACCAAAAAGGCAGTGTTTTCAGTGCTCTAGAAGTTCTAGTCTGCAGCATTTTGGGGAAAAGAAGAAAGGTCCAATCTTCTGTATGGATGTGCCTTCAAGGCGCCTGTCAACTTATGGTCATTAATTTCCTAGGGTTTTCTTAGGCAAGTGATCTTCACAGCTGGTTTTGCCAGTTCCTTTCTCTGAAGCAGAGCCTACAGCACCTGGTATTTATTGGTGGTCTCCCATCCAAGTACTAACCAGGGCTGACCCTGCTTAGCTTCCAAGATCAGACAGGATCTGGTACCTTTAACGTATTTATCTCCTATGTTATATTGTGTGTGTGTGTACATTCAAGTCTCCTGTTGACTTATCGGGATCCCATTAATTTCCTAGGGTTTTCTTGGGCAGGGAATCCTCAAAGGTGGTTTTGCCAGTTCCTTCCTCTGAAATAGAGCCTACAGCACCTGCTATTCATGGGCGGTCTCTCATCCAGGTACTAACCAACCAAGACTGGCCGTGCTTAGCTTCCAAAATCAGACAGGATCTGGTGCATTTAAGATAATCAAAGTACTCTGGTTTAATCCTGAACTTTCGAAGTCCTCTTCAAAGGCAGCCCCAGCAAAATCACATTGCAATAGCCTAATTGGGGAGTTATCAGCACCCCAATGACTGCAGCCAGGTTTATCCCTGCCCAGGAAATGCTGCCACTAGCAGGCCACTAAAGCTGACCACAGGCACTCAAGTAGGAGACACGGGTCTTGGAGCATTCCCAAGCCACGGACCTGCTCCTTTATCCAGTGAAGGTCACTTACTAGGTCCCAGGACCAAGAACTATGGAGACTCCAGATGATCAGGATTCAGTTTATGGGCCCTCATCTATGCCATTACGGTATTTAGAGACCCTTCATAAATAGGAGGGGGCACCAAATGGTAGACTACTTCACTTGTGTGGAAATCC
This sequence comes from Gambelia wislizenii, assembly GCA_030847615.1. Classification (NCBI taxonomy): domain Eukaryota; kingdom Metazoa; phylum Chordata; class Lepidosauria; order Squamata; family Crotaphytidae; genus Gambelia; species Gambelia wislizenii. The sequence goes on from JAUMIR010000007.1 coordinate 43,073,093, forward strand.
AGTATGGTTGGACATCTCAGCTTCAGAGTTCATTCCTCTTCCTCCTCCATGGAAGGAAATAGATGGAAGGAAAGGACACCAGAAGAACATCCGCATCTCTCCACAAGGAGCCTGCTGGGCCTTGCTTTGTCAGGTCAAACATAGGTAACCGTGACAGCTAGAAACGTGGTCATTCAGGACCATAGGGGGTCGTGGCTGACCATGCCACTTCTTGAGTGACAGCAAGATGGACTGAACAAACTGCCCCCACCATCTTGTAGCATCATAAAACCCCTCTTAGCCCTCTTGCTTTCAAAACCCATCACTATCAGTTTCCTGAAAGAATCTAGTGGTGGGAATCCTCTTGGTCAGTCGAAACTAGAGTACACCCATTGAATCAACTGTTGAATGGTGAGTCAATGTGCAAGTATACCCAATTGGTTCAGTGGGCCTACTCTAATCACCACTAACAATAAGATTGGTCCTTTATGGAGGACCATCGCCTCCCAAAAATACTACTCTACGGTGAACTCGCCACGGGTCAGCGTAAGAGGGGCGCTCCAAAAAAGCGATACAAGGACTCCCTGAAACAACATCTCAGGCTCGGCCAAATTGATCACCAACAATGGTCCACCCTGGCCTCACATCGGGAGGCATGGAGACGCACTATCCACAATGCTGCAGCCTTATTTGAGAACTCACGCCGAACAAGTCTTGAAGAGAAACGACAACGCAGAAAGAAGCACAACCCGGAAACATCACCCAAGGAGGCCTCCTGCTGTGCTTTCTGCAACCGGACTTGTTTATCTCGGATTGGCCTTTTTGGTCATCAGCACGCTTGCAGAAAGCGCAGGATGAGTCCTTCCTGAATCTTTGTTTGCGAAGAAAAGCCAGAGAGAGAGAGTTACAGTCTCTTCCTGAGATTCAAGTCTTATCTCCTACAGATTATTTTTCTCCCTCTCTCCTTCTCTTTCCTTCTTCTTCCTTCCTTCCTCCCCTCCTGCTGCTGTTTTGCCCAGTTGTACAGTGCTCACTTGCCCCTGACAAATTCACAACAGCCCTCTGCATCAGTTGAATCTATTAGAACTGAATCTATTAGAACGAATACTCTGAAAAACCTCTGTCGGAAATGACAGCTCCTGACAAAATGAAAGGAAGTATCTTGTTCAGATCTTCACTTAAAACAATCCAGAGAGCCATTAGTATTCATCCCACATGATCCGGATGGAGTAATAGCAGCTCTATGAATAAAATTAAAATCAGGGAGCTTACACTTAGCGAGCGAGATGCACCGGAGTCTGGACGACATTACAATTGTTAATGATGACTGAAGATGCACTCAAGTGGTGGGACGATCAGTGAAAGCTGCCAGTGAGACCCCCTGGGGAGGCTGGTGTAGGTTGGGAAGGATCTCTGATGCCAGGCACGCTTGGTTCCTCCTCTGGGTGGGCTTCAAGCTTCGGAGAGCTGGAGGGAGAGGAAAGTAGGATGACTGTGAACTTGTCTCTAGTATTTAATTTCAAAACAAAAGAGGGGATGAGACTTGAAAAAACATCTATTCTGGAAACTCGGTTGACTAATCCTCCTGAGAAGGGTTGGATTGAAGAAAGATACTCTGCACATGCTTACAGGATTTCCTCCCATGGGCAGCTGGTAGCTCCCATGTTGCTGGGAATGTACAGTCGGTCCTCTGTAGCCACAGATTGTGCATCCACAGAGTCCACCATCCACAGCATGAAAATGTCCCCCCCCCCCAAAAAAAAATAATTCCAAGAAGCAAACCTTGATTTTGCTATTTGACACCATTTTACTATGCCGTTGTATCTAATGGGACTTGAGCATCTCTGGATTTTGGTATCCACGGGGGTCCTGGAACCAAAGCCCAGCAGATACCAAGGGCTGACTGTAAATCTGCCTCAGATTTTATTCTTAACTCTAAAAGAGCTCTCTGATGTGCTGAAACTGTTTTGGAGGCAGATCAGCACTTTTGTCATTGCTGTTGTGTACTTTTGGGTCATTCCCAACCTATGGGAACACTTTCACAGGGTTTTCTTGGCAAGATTTGTTCAGAGAGGGTTTCAGAGACAGAGAGGTGGGTGAGAAATACTACTACTATTACTACTACTACTACTACTACTACATGGGACTAAATACCCTGAAGGAACCAGATCCATCTGATCTTGGAAGCTAAGTGGTGTCAGGAAAGGCTAATAATAGGATGGAGGACTGCCAAGGAGTACCAAGTGCTGTAAGCTATATTTCAACAGCAAACCACCTCTGAGTGATTCCTTCCCTAAGAAAACTTTATGAAATTCACGGAGTCATCTTAAGCTGATAGGAGGCTCGAAGGCACGTACACACACAATGGAAGTGAATTGCTTTTTAAAAATAACTTCTGGTGCTCTGGGAGGGAGCAGCTTCCCTTTAAGGCTGAAGGTAGGGATCATCCAGGACCCCTCAGATTTTGTGATTCAACCAGGGGTAGCTGTCCACTCCCTTTTCTGTGTGGTGTGTGTGTGTGTGTGTGTGAATATGAGAGAGAGAGAGAGAGAGAGAGAGAGAGAGAGAGAGAGAATATGAGTGAGTCCACTTTGGGTTTTAGTCTTAACTTTAAATGAGCTATCCAAGGTGCTAGCATCTATCCCTCGAGTAAGCACATTGGATAGCTCCTTTAAATTTCAGTCTGAAATCTAGAGTGGACTCACTGTCCTCACTGGCATGGAAGCCAGTGGTTTGTTGCCACTGTGTTTCAACCAGTTCCTATGCTATACAAGGAGGATTTAAAGATGGATGCAAGTAAGTCTTGCATTGGAGAGGCAAAGATACTGACAGGGAAGAAAGTACTCCATGCAAGGGAACCTGAGCTGAACACTTTTGGAACCAAGGTGTGGAAGGAGAGAGGCTACCGCACACCTCTAAGGCCGAGAGCCTACATCAAGGGTGTATATCACAGATCTCCACATATAGAGACATACATTGGCTGTGTTATGCAGACCTTACACTGAATGGCAAAGAAGTGTTGCTGAGCACACAACCAAATGCACATGCCCATGAATATTGCTTGTGCCTCTGAAGTGCATTGCATGTCTGCGTGCACAATAGCACCACATGTGCAACTCTACTTCTGGATAAATCTGTATTGTTTCATTAAGACAAATCTATTGCACCGTTCCATGACAAAATCACAAAGCCATTGACAATTGCAGAACATAGCACACAAATTGTCAGAGAACATAAGATAAGACAAAAGCAGTCACAGCAGCAGAAAATAATCCCACAGTCACTTTCAATGAGCCTGTTCTTTAAAATAAATAAATAAAATAAACAGATGCTTAGTTGCATCATGAAAAACTGATTACAAAGAAAGCCAGACAGAAGAACCAACATCCCTGGGATGGGTAGCTAAGCAGCTAAGGTCAATACCATTCTTAACCGGTTTCGAATTTTCGGATGGAGTTCATTAACTGTGGAAGATCGTTGTAGCGATAGCCCCACTCCTCGGGTCAATGGCATTGAAAGGGACGCCCAGCTTGGCTTAATGGAGTCATTGGATTCCAATCGCTTCTGCTCCATCCAAGAGCCCTAAATCATCAGTTCTGGTTGAGAGTCATGAGGGTCTCTCCTGTGAAGGATAGCTGTGTGTGGAAGTGTGCTGCTTCGATTAAGCAATGAAGACTCTAATGACTACTCCCAAAAAAGATGCTTTCTGGGGAAAGGTTGGGACATTGGTCTAGACTCTACTATTTGTCCCAAGTAGAAGAGATCCATTGTATCAGTGTATTTGACCAATATGTTGGCTCATCATTCCACCATTGACTCAGTGGGTTCACTCTCATTGGGACTCGTTCATGGGATCCTGTCTCAGTAGATCAGCTCTAGTGGGGAGGGGGAAAGCAAACAATAGGATTCCAGCTGTTGTTGTTGCAATTGTGATGAAGATGATGGTGATGGTGGTGAGGAGCAGAGGGGGAAGAGAAGGAGATTGTTTCCATCTAGCTCTACCTACAGCAATGCTGGTCAATATGTGATCATGGGACTGTTTGCTGTTTTTGTGGGCCCCAATCCCTCCTTCAGATTCCCATTGTCTTCCCCTTTTCCCATCTCAAAGGGGTAAATTCCTTCCCCTGAAACTTCCAAGAGGGGCAATTCAGTTTTTAAATAGGTTTCAGAAGTCCTCCTATACTATTTAATGTCAAAAAGTACCAGTTTTTCAAAGCCAGAGGTAGATTTGATTGGTCCTATTTTTGGTAGTTTGTGAAACCTCTGAAGGGTCCAAGGGGTAGAAAATCCTACCACCACCACATGGTAGTTGCTCACCCTGGTCTAGAGATGGGAAGATAACCTTGGGAAACTGACACAAAACTGCATGCTCAGGAGAGAGGGGAGTGGATGGGGCAGAACTGAGGAGAAAAGAAGTAAAGTCAACTGGGAGAGTGTATCAGTCTATGGACAAGATCTTATTTCAAAGAGACAGGGCATAACTTGACACTCATGGTCATGGAGTTGTGTGGCAGAGGATTAATCAGGACTGTCCCTGCCAAACTGGGACAATTGGGGGGTACGTGCACAGCTGATGTTGTCCCACAAATTCCAAAATCCCTCTCTTGTGGAAACTCCTCCAAGCTATTTCATTATCCACACAAATCATTTTCAGTGCCTGATGCAGAATCCTGCCTTACATACCATCTGATAATACATTATCTCCCCATACACACACATCTTTCTTGTCCTGGCCAGTGTGAGAAATGAGGCAGGAATTGTGATGAAATTAGGGTAATATTTTTGTTTGTCTAACAATAGCAGTCCTTGCTCTTCAGGAGAGTGTTTTGCTAAAAGCCTCCCGCTCACCCAAGTGGTAAAATGTGACAATGTAATGGCATCAGGATGTCTGTCAAGGGGTATAGCTTCCAACAAGGAGAAAAAGACCAAAAAAAAAAAAAAATACAGATGTTTCTAGCTGGAGAATATTCTGTGTGTGAAGAAAATAAGTGTCCAAAATGAGGCTCTCCTGGTGGCAGAGGAATTTAATCTTCCACTGTAAAGGGTCTTTGGATTCCTTCCTGCATAATAAATAAATATATTTGCAAGAAGAGAAAGATATCTGTATCACCTCTTGCAGAGGAGAAGATGGAGGCCTTTTCCCATTTACAAATAATAGAGAAAAAAATAGGAATATGCCTGGTGGTGATGACATATTTTGAAAGAATTCAATTTGGGATGTTGCCACAACTTGTAAGGACATGGTTTCCTTTGCCATTCCTGTTGTTATTGTTGTTCGCACCTTCAAATCATTTCCAGCTTATGATGACCCTAAGACAAACCTATCATGGGGTTTCCTTGGCAAGATTTGTTCAGAGAGGGCGGGATTGCCTTTGCCTTCCTCTGAGACTGCTCAGAAAGCGTGACATGCCTAAGGTCTCCCAGTAGGTTCCATGGTTGAGCTGAGATTTGAACCCTTGCTTCTACAACCAGCCACAGGAAGATATCATCATCTTCTTGGACCCCTGGATGACCCCTAGACATGCAAGAGGGGGGCTGTTTCTTCTTGTAGCCAGCTGATGAAATACATCCATGTTCTGCCTGGCTGCCCCCTTCTGTCCTCTCCCAGATGCCCAACGGCCATGATGGGCCACCCTGTGGAAATAGGAAATAGATAGATTATCTAGGCAGGGAGTCATTGCAGATGGAGGCACTAGATACTTCCATGCACAATGACCGTAAAAAGGCCTTGTTGTTCTTCTAGCACACCTTCAGTTTATTCTGACTTATGGTGATAATCTCATATGGTTTTCTTGGCAAGATTTCTTCCAAGATTTGCTTTGGCCTTCCTCTCAGGCTGAGAGAGTGTAAATTGCCCAAGGTCACCCAGTGGGTTTCCATGGCTGAGCAGGGATTCCCTGCTCTACTGGGATCCTCATCCGACATGCAAAGCATGACACCATACTGGATCTCTGGATGAAATACACATAATGTATAATGCAACATTACATTTGCATATGTCACCAACAGGATCCCAGCTCTTCTTTTCCTGTACCTCGTGGTTTAGGAGACTCGCCTTGCAGTTAAGAGAAGGCATATCTAAACCAAGGCTCCCTTGCAGCTACCTCTTCTGAGCCCCATCTTTACTCTAGCCCAGTGGTTGTTAACCTGGGGTCTGGAGACCCCCAGGAGTCTGCAGTGCCCTTACGGGGGTGGGGTCTGCAAAGGCTTAAAAGTTGCTTGGCTCACCTCCTCCCTCCAGTGGAGTGGCTACATGACAGGAGCCAAGGCAAAGGCTGGCTGGCTGCGCCTGCGCATTGCCATTCAATCCACTCGAGCTACAAATTTGCAGGAAGAAGCAGGAGAAAAGTCTTCCCTCCCCCTCCAATGTCTCTGAAAGAGGGTTTAGTGGATTGTGTAATTGTGTTGTTGTGGTGGTTTTAAATCTTGAGTTAAGTCTTGGGAGTTTGCAGCAACTAAAGATATTTAAAGTGTGGGGGGGGCGTCCCTGGTAAAGAAAAGATTAAGAACCACTGCTCTAGCCAGCAAAGGCCTCTTCTGTTCCGTTTTCCTCATCCTTTATTCTCATCACCATCTTGTAACTGAAGGGATTCTTTACTCTGTTTGTGCAACCTAATCCAGAAATGATCAAACACGACAAGTGTCTATGCACATTAAGGCTAGAGACCTACTGATGCACTGTGCCAATGGTTGCATTTTTTTCAAGGTTGTGCAGCAATGCCAAGGGAAAGCTGATGAAGGCCAAGATCCAGCAATGGAACTCCATAGTGTAAATCTGTGCATTGACCATACCACACAACCCTTATGTTGAATGGCAACATTGTACAAGTGAGTGTGCGCTTGCTGCTGTTGCACACTCACTTGCAAGTTGGCTGTTGAATAGCCAAATATTCAAATGTTGAATAGCTATTCAACAACCAACTGCGCACATTGTATGAACCACACAGGCAACTTGTACTAAATGCAGACATTCTCTTTCATGAAAATGCCCAGATGCTTCTGTAGAGGACTTTACACAGCAGGATTCTGGTCACTGTTGGTCATAAGTAGTCCAATACTCCAAGGCCTGCCTGCCTTCCTTTATAACCACCATGCCTATGGCCTTTTTCCTTCTTTTAATACTGTCCATGCTTGTATAGTTACTCCAGTGTAGTGCACTGGCAAGGTAATTTCAAAAAGTAATTAAAATTCATGCATGGGTGTTTTGTACAGAAAACAGCATTTTCTGTTCAGAATATAATGCTCCTGTGCATAAATATTATTTTCTACACAGAAGAAAACTGCTTCCTGCACCAGAAAATGCATGTGTTGTGTTGTTTTCTGCACAATACAACCATATGTGAATTTTGTGCAGAATAAGTTCTGAACTGTGAAGGTTTCCATCAGTCTAGGGTTTCTTAACTGGATAAACATGTTTGTTTGCTATCATTTGCAAATACAGTAGGCCTGTGCATTATGTGAGCTTCTATTACATGGGTTCAGTTATACGTGACTGGGGAAAAAATTGTTCTCTCTAAGCATTTTCTAGATCTGCCAGACCATTCAATGGTATGCTTCTGCCAGAAGTTGGGCCAGAAGTCAGTCATTTCAATTGGGTTGCAGATTATACACAAAAATAGTTATACATGAAGGGTCCTGGAATGGATCCCTTCTGTTGTATGAAGGCCTACCATATTTTCAAATATCCTTTCCATCCCTACTTGCAAGTGAACACTTACGTAAAATGTATTGAGTCAATGGGTCTACAGTGGTAGGAATTAACAGTTGCATTTAGGCAATTCAATCTTTTTTTTTTCCATTTATTTTTAGATGATACAATTTTGTTTCCTACTGAATGAGAATACATAGGAGAGGGGGTGAGTTTAAAAAAAGAGAGAGAAGAAAACCCAGAACTAGATATCTTCCCTGTACCCCTTCTTTCTATCTTCATGACAGAAGCCAGAACAGCCCCATTCACAGACCTGACCTATGACTCCCTATTTTTGTCGGGGTAAAAAGGGACAAAGAAATAAGATGTAGCAAAACCATCATCTTGCTAATTTGGCAAGCCAGGGGTAGCCTTCTGGATTCTGTCAGAGACTATTGAGGCAGCACCTTACTTAAATAAGAACAGGACGTGACCATTTTAATGGGGTTATTAATCCCTGTCACTTTGCAAGATGGAGAAATAATGTGCTGGGTTTTGCTTTTAAGGCTCCCAGCCAAGAAGCTTATGCTAAATTAGAAAAGTACGCTGTCTTTTTACATCATGCTTCTGTCCCTTTTTATATTTTTAAAACCACACACAGGAAGGACAGGGGAAAAAAGAGGTTCTAGTTAAGTGGTTTTTATAAACAACATGGCATGTCAAGGTTTTTCTGCAAGCACCGTCATAATACAAGTTAGAACCAGGTGGGAACCTCAGCAATTGGCCGTGCTTTGGGGATGCCATGGGATATTCATAAATATTTAGTATGTTCTGAAAGGCCAGCTCAGGAGTGAAAAGTATATTGACAATGTTTGAGCAAGTTTCCAGAGACATTGCCTTGAGGGACTTGCTGCTAAAAATGGTGCTCCCAAGTCTCTTGTGAAATTGCTATAGTGTATACATTTTCTGGGGATTGAATCATTGCCATTCTTCTATTGAACAAAAGCTTGACGTTATAAGTTAACAGCTCATCTCCACAATGACTCCTCAAATAGGTGCAACAACACACTCTGGCTGTTTAGCTTCCCTTGATATTCAAATTGCTTTCAATGGGATACCTCTCCCAGCCAAAACAAATCCCCTTTCCCATAACAAACCAATCTCTTTCCTCTTTCCACAAATTACAATAATCTTTAATTTATTAATTAACATGCTTATACTTCTCCCTCTACCTTAAAGATCTCAGGGCAGCATATAATAAAAGCAGTTATCAGCTTTGAAAAAATGAGGAAAACAGACAAAAAGCATATAAAACAATTTAACTAGTTAAAATCAAGACAGTTTAGAACAACTGAAAATAATTTAACCCTACACACCTGCACAGATTTGGATTATATCAATCAAACTTCAAAGGGTTTAAGTTATTATCATTATTATTTAAAAAACTAAACATACATGATGACACCAGCATTGCCATCAGTCGTGTCTCTAAGAAAGTAGAAAACATAATTGTTGGAAACCATTCTCTAAGATATAGGATGGGTGACACCTGGCTTGATAGCAATGCATGAGAAAGGGATCTAGGAGTCTTAGCAGACCACAAGCTGAACATGAATCAACAGTGTGATACAGCAGCTAAAAAAGCCAATGTGATTCTAGGCTGCATTAATAGGAGTCTAGTATCTAGATAGAGGGATATAATATGGCTACTCTATTCTGCCTTGGTCAGGCCTCACCTAGAATACTGTGTCCAGTTCTGGACACCACAGTTCAAGAAGGATGTTGGCAAGCTGGAATGTGTCCAGAGGAAGGTGACCAAAATGGTAAAAAGGTAAAAAGGACTTGCCTAAGTTTCTCACCCTTGTTTTACATCAATTGTCTTGCCCCTTACAGTGGTCACCTTTCATTCTTTGGATAAGAGACACTTTGCCATTAATCACCTTGATTTGAATGTAGTAATAAACATTAGGAAGAACTTCTTGACAGTAAAAACTGTTTGATGGTGGAATGTGCTGCTGCCTGGGAGTGTGGTGGAGTCTCCTTCTTTGGAGGTTTTTAAACAGAGGTTGGATGGCCATCTGTCACTGGGAATGATTTGATTGTGTATTCCTGCATGGCAGAATGGGGTTGGACTGGATGGCCCTTGGGGTCTCTTCTAACTGTATAATTCTAAGTCTGGAAGCCATCATACCGTATGAGGAGCAGCTTAGGGATCTGGGTGTGTTTAGCCTGGAGAAGAGAAGGTTGAGAGGTGACATGATACCCATGTTTAAATATATGAAGGGATGTCATACTGAGGATGGAGCAAGCTTGTTTTCTCCTCCTCCAGAGACTAGGACACAGAGCAATGGGTTCCAACTACAAGAAAAGAGATTCTACCTAAATATTAGGAAGATCTTCCTGACAGTAAGAGCTTTTTGGCAGTGGAATGTATTGTCTGGGAGTGTGGTGGAGTCTTCTTCTTTGGAGATTTTTAAACAGAGGCTGGATGGCCATCTGTCGGGAGTGCTTTGGCTGTATTTTCCTGCATAGCAAAATGGGGTTGGACTGGATGGCCTTTGTGGTCTCTTCCAATGCTATGGTTTTAAGATTGTAAGATTTGTGCAGGTGGGTAATATTACTTCTGTTTCCCTGAGTCCATTATTTTTTTACCCATAAAACATGCAGAGATTGGCAAAAAGATATAAAGAAGGAAACAGCCTCTCATGCTGGCAATCTTGAGCTTTGAAATTTCTGTTTTGCCATTTACAGAAACACTCTTAATAGAGCTGCAATTTCCAAAACATTCCCTTCCAAGTAAATGTCACAGATTCCAGAGATACTTATTCAAGAGTCAATGAGTTTAAGCTCGGGGCCACTTTCATTCTGTGGTCAAGAACTTTCTCCTGCTGACTCCAAAACCTCTTTTCATGCTCTTTGCTTTCCTACCTGGGAGCAAAGGGGAATGGCAGGAAGACACATTAAGTGGAGCGACTGCCTCTGGCATGCTCAGACAAACCATAGACCATGAAGCGCAATTGTCTCTGGGTAAAAGGGAAATAAAACCAGCAGGTGATATTGTGATTAAGCCCAGGGCTGGAGAAAACTGAGCAAATGAAAGCACCTGGCAGAGAGGTTTGCCAGGGACTCTCTGCAGAATAAGGACAAAGTGCCTGGGAAGCAAAAATGTGCGGGTCTTGTCAACATGGATGCCTCTCTCTCTCTCTCTTTCTCTCTTTCTCTCTTTCCATTTACAGTTAAGTCTTCATCGTATTCATTTATTAAACCTGGCAGCTACTGTAAATGCTGCTCTTAAGTGGTGGCTTTTGCAACCTCAGAGAAAGCCTAGTATCAGCAGAATTATAGGGCATTCCCAATTATTTCCTTACAACTTAGCAGGAGAAGCCCAAGTCGGGGGGGGGGATTAGAATTTAAAGGCTTGCAAGCATGCAGGCAACTAAAAGGGAACAGGGCTGATTTTGGTTTTGTCCCATAGACAGCAAAGCATGCACATCTGCTGCCCATAAATAGATAAGGGCTAATTTACACAGCATCCCCAGTTATGAGATTTAGGGAAAGAAATATGGAAGACTTTTACAATATAAGATGATGGCAGCTAGACGTATACACAGAGAAATGGAAGGACTCATTGATTTCAACACAAGAGGATTTGCTGATGAAGGGATTGTCCAGACGATGAAAATACTCCTCATAGAATTTGCAGAGAATACAGTGCATCCCAATATGAGCCAAATGAGATTTGCATTATTCAGAAAGTGGGGGGCTAAAATCTCCACAAGCTTCACAGTAAAAGGAATTGTGGTTTTCCCTGAAGTTTCCTGGAAAATGCACATAGATGCACATTTTTGCATGTGTGGGCATCTACATTTGCATTCTGCATTTTCGCTCTATTGCCCTGTATCAGAGTGTGTGGCTGCTCCATTCAAATTTACGTGAATGGGTGCAAAAAGGAGGAAATATGGTGGCGACAAAACAGTGTCGCTATGCACGGGTGAAAAGGTGCACCCTCTCGCAGTATACCATTGCATATAGACAAGCCCAAAGTTATATGATCTTGCAGAAATTGACAAGTTATCTGTTCTGATTGAGGACATATCTGTGATAAATTTTAAAAAAGACTGGATCAATGGGACAACTTATATGGCTCAACTGTAGGGGAAATCATCTATATTAGGTTTTGATAACTAGTAGATTTCCAAAAATAGCAGAAGAATATAAAAGATAACATAAATGAGAAAGTTAAACTGAATAACAAGTATTATCAATAACTGGGAGGTAGGAAGTCAATTAGATATTAATGTGTTTTAGATATTGTAGATATGATAGTTGATGTGTGATGTTCATTTTATTTTGTGTTGTGTTGTGTTTTTGTAGCTGTCATGATTATTTGTGTTTAACAAATATTTACTTTAAAAATTGCATTTTTCACCTCATTCAGGAAAAAAGTGGCCACCTCTATCATCTTCTCTCCGCTGTTCCTCATGGGGCTTGGGACAATGACTTTTGGGACCACAACTTCACAAATCCCCCCAACAATGAGGAAATTGTAGTCCAAGCTCTGGTCCTGAGTGCTAGTGATATGCTGTGTTAAATGAGTCCGTGCCACAAGGGAGAATGAATACAGTAGTTTAATCCATTTTCTCCACACTGCCAGATGTCCTCAAAAATCATGGAGCTTTCGAAAAGGTCTTGCATGGACAAAATGTCTCCAGCAATGTGGGAGAGATCTCTGTAGACTATCCTGCATGGCATTGGGAGTGGGCTGGGGTGGCGCGACAGCCATGGATCTGGAAGTCTGTATGTCGCTTTCCAGATCCTTGGGTGTCTTTCTTCCCACATTTCCCATACAATATGGGGGTGGGGAGGAGGCAGCTGAGGATCTGGAGGCTGTTGCCTTTCAGGACCCCTTTCTGGCTCTCCCATGCCCACTTGCTGTACAAAATCAAGGGGTGAATCTGTAGTATGTGGGGAATCATTATTGTAATGCAATGCAGTCTTGTGTATCCCATGTTAAGTTCAGTTTAGGAATTTTCCCTGCATGCATCAGTTCTTGCACACCCCCTTCTTCTTTCCCTAGGCAATTTCAGCCAACTGGAGCAATGGGTCATTCATCACATGACCTAATTTAAATATTATATGACACTTTGTCTAAGTTTCCTTTTAAGTTTTGTCTCCATGTAGCTGGAGCCATCTTAGCAGTCTTAGAAGTCCCACACCGCTTAAGGCTGGGTGAGTCTTTTCCTACCCTAAATCCTCTTACTTAGCTAGGGACTTTTTAAGTTTGTTTTAATATGTAGATTAAGGTTGATATACCTTCAGTAAACTTTTGATATGCATTTTTAAACTGACGTCTTTGTTGTTTTAATGAGTCTAATTGACTGGGTAATCTGACCACACATTTAAATATTAATTGAGCTGTGTCTGCATTCTGGATGCTTCACTCTGCTTGCTTTGAAAGAAAAGTGTTTTTACTTTTAAAGAAGATATTTTTATTTTTAAAAGGGCTAGATCCCTGGAATTTTTAATACATTTTTTAATTTTAGACTCATACCTCCCTACAGAATCTGTTCGAGGACTGGGGTGGGAACTGAGAAAGTGTCTAGAAGAAGCTTCTCCTCATTGGGGTGCTTAGACACTAGAAAGTCCATTTGCTCACACACACCTCTTTAGCATTTGAACATCCTTTCCATCACTGGTGACCACTGCTAGCTGGCACCAAGGGAGGACATCATCCCATAATGTGCAATGGCATCCTATGCATAACTCCACTTCAGTAACTTTGAAGTGAGTGCCTTGAGCTTTGAAGGAAAATGATCATCCACTTCTGTAGTGGAACTTACACATGCAGAAGACACCAACAACAGGATTCACAGCTTCAGAAGTCCCTGCCCTGTATGGCCAGTGGTGACCGGGGGCCTCTGGGTATTGTAGTTCTAAAGAACTTTTCCAGGCTCTGCCGCAGAAAATAATTACAACCAGGAACTCAAAGCTATCAGTTTAACTGCAAAACCTCCAAGGGGTTTCTTTGTTCAGAGACTCCTTCAAAACCCATCTCTCTAGCATTCGCTCCAGGAGTTGAGTGGTGCCTCCTTTTTCATCACAAACATGACACACTGTAAAAACTCTGAGTAATCAGCCAATAATTGAGTCCTGAAATGTAAAATAAAAAAAAAATCCACCTCCACCCCATCATACCAATATTTAATAGATCACTCTACTGAAACCTATCTTTTCGTTCAACAATGACTTGTGTGTACTTCTCTTTCCCCCTATTGTTCTTCTCCAAAAAGTTATGTTAATTTGACTTTTCTGAAATGAGGAGAACAGGTTCACATTTAAAAGGCACACACATTGTCTCGCAGGTTAATGTTTAACACCCTGACAAAAATGAAGCTGTGTGTCTCTGATTTACATCCCTTCACATCAGCTTTGTCCAATAATTCCATCAGATGGACCAAGAGGTCCAGAAAGCACAGGGAAACTGGCACTGGATATTTCTGGTTCTCCTTGGAGGGGGTTTGCATTTGTTTTTACAATCATTTGAGGAAATATGGTGTTTCTGTCTTTTGTTTTATTGTATCCTGGCTGAAACCCCTCATAAAGAGATGTAGTGTGACTTGATGCTCATGGAGTTATGCCTTGGTTGTGCTACACCTCTTTGTGACAAAATGGTGACAATTTACCATGCCATGTGCATTGATACACACTAAAAGGAAATTGAAACAAATACAGCATAGTTTAAAACAAATACAGAAGATCAACATTAAAAAGGATTAAATTATTAAGAACCCTAAAAACAATTTAAAACACGCAATTAAAATGCTTAAAAGCAGGTTTTTTTTTTAAAAAAAGCAGTACTATTAAAACAGTACAGCCGACCCTTACAAGTATTTTCTTTTTTAAAAAATGCTTTAATTAAACTTTTAAAAAGCAAAACATCAGAAGAAAGGGGGGAAGTGGGGGGATGGGACTTTCCCCCCTTTCTTCTGAAGTTTTACTTTTTAAGAGTTTGTTAACAGTTTTAATTCAGTGCTTGACTTTACTATGATAACTTACGTAGTGTGCTATAATGTTATAATACATTGGTTTTTACCTCATAGGACTTTTATCAAACCAGGCAAATATGGCATCATAAGGACACATAGGACTTTTTCAGATGGAAGAAAAGTAACGCAAGCAGCGTCGCCAGGTTGCGACGCTGCTGCACAAGAGGGCGCCAGTTTCGAACGACGCTCTTCCCAGCGGTACTTCCCAGCGATCGCGAGTAAAATATGATGCTGGGAAGGAAAAATATCACGCTCAAATGCCCCAGCGGTACTGCAACAGTACCGCTGGGAAGAGCGTCGTTCAAAACTGGCGCCCTCTTGCGCAGCAGCGTCGCAACCTGGCGACGCTGCTTGCATTACTTTTCTTCCATCCGAAAAAGTCCATAATGATTGTGAAAGGGTGCGCATACCAGACGACAACATCCTTTCACGATCATGTATTGAGGAAAAAACCATTTCTTTCTTTCTTTCATTATTTCTTTCTTCTTCTTCTTCTTTCTTCTCTTCTCTTTTTTTTTTTTTTTTTTTTTTTTTGACAGCCCAAGTCATCAATAGATTGGCCATGGCGCTTTGTTGCTGGTATTGCCGGCATTTGAAACTTTGCACTATTTTAATCTCGAAAATACAGTCTCAATGGGCAAACACTTCCAGGTGAGATTGCAACAGCCAGGTAGGGGACGCTGCTTTTATTACAACCCCCTCCCCATGTACTTGGGATTTTTAAAGTGTGTTTTTGTGCTTTGCTGCACGTTTTGTGTGGGTTTTTTGTTTTTATTTTAAAATTTCCCATGCTAGCGTCTTCTCACAAGAATTACCGAGATCAGGAACCCAGTAGTAAATGGAGCTCCATTTGTGCTCCATGACTGCTGGGAAGCCTCTTTAACGCTGCTCAAGGTAAGTCTGGTATGGTTGATTTTTTTGTTTGGTTGGTTTTTGCCAGCATGAAAATGACACAATTTATGCCAGCAAAAGAACATTAATGTGGGCTGGTCTGATAAAGTCCATAGAATCATAATGCTAGAAGGTGTCTCCTAGACCATCGAGTCCAACCCCCTTCTCAGGGCAGGATCTCCAGCTAAAGCATTCCCCCAAGGCCTCTTTTTGAAGAAGTCCAGAAAAAGAGACCCCACCACCTTTCTAGGCAATTGGTGTCATGGCTGAACTGGTCTTACACCCTCAAGAACTTCCTTCTAACGCTCAACTGAAATCTACCTTCTTGAAACTTAAAAACATTAGACCTGGTCCAACCCTCTGGGGCAGCAGAGGACAAACCTGCACCCATCCATTTTAATTCATAGAATCATAGAATTGTAGAGTTGGAAGAGACCACAAGGGCCATCCAGTCCAACCCCCTGCCAACAGGAATATACAATCAAAGCATCCCTGAAGATGGCCATCCAGCCTCTGTTTCTTGATGTAAGGCAACTTGGGTCCTTCAACTGGGAGAAAAGCAGGATGGGAATAAAATTAATAGAACGGCCAGAATGCTGTGGGTATCTGATACAGTTGCAAGTTCTTCTGCAGAAGTGGTTGGACACTTTTTGTCTGATGTGGAACATGTTACAGGCCAGAGACTATTCAGTTGCCAACTCTTTGGCCCACTGATATAACCCTAAAGGATAGAATTTACCCTCGTATCACCTACAGAGTATAAGGTATGGTATAAGAACTAATATGGACAGTTAGCTCTGTGAGAGTGTAGGTGCGAGGCAGTGGAAAACTAGCCTCCGCTTTAATGACAGTCTGGAACAAATGCCAGATACTCTGGACTGTAAATAAGATAAGAAAACCCTCCACAATTGCATTCAAGGGAGATAATCGCTCGCCTGACCTGGGAATGAACTTCCTCATAGGTGGACAGCTAAGACAGTAGGACAGGTACAACTTTGACTGAACCCCAGCTGGAGGTATAGATAAAAGATGTGTTTTGATTGGAGAGAAATAAGCAAGAGCTAGTGGGCCCCTCTGTATGGTTTATTTTGATTGGTCAACTGATTATCTGAGTGGGCATAAGGAAAGAATAAAAAGAAGCCAAGAAACAGCTCTCATCAGACTGCCTTATGGTTAGTCTCCATCCCATAAAGATGCTGTTTAATAAGCAGCGATGACCATTCCTGATAGCCTTGACATGATGCCCTAAAATGCTGATTTATGCTGAAACTGGTAAGGCTATACTAAGAATAGATTTAATCATGTAGTAATGAATGCTGTTAAGATTTAACAAGGAGAATAAGCTTTGAATACCTGTGTAGTTGCAGATGCCTCTTTAAGAGGTGTGTAGTTCTTCAACAGATGAGAATGTATACCTGAATGTACTATAGGCTAAGTTATATTATTAAGATGATTAAGGATAATACAAGGGACAGAATTTTGTTAATAATAATAATAATAATAATAATAATTTATTTTTAACCCGCCCCTCTGCTTGGCACCCAGGGTGGCGTACAACAGGATTAAAACAGCAGCAAGTTAAATCAACCCTTCCCAATCCTAACCCTCCCACCCCTTAAAACTAAATTAAACTAGTGGAGAATTAAAACAAACATAAAATACAATACAATATATGGGAAAAAATGGCAATAGCAGCAGGGGGCAGGTAGGCAATCAACTCTATCAATATCTATGAATGCTTATAATATAGGCTAAAGAGCCTGCTCATCTCCCATATATTCATAGAATCATGAAATCCTGAAATTCTAATACTCAAGGATGCTTGAGTGGAACATTGGTGTTAACTCAGCCTATTTGGTTTTAACCACCATCATAAGCTGGACACCCAGGTGACCAGAAGTTAATCAAGGTGATCCCAAACTGAACTCATAATTAGCTGACTAGTGGCAGGGACTCCCAGTTCTTCAGTCTAAGAGATAGGGGAAGGGAACCATGCCTATTTCCACCATCTTCCTTCAATTCAAGATTGTGGAAGCAGAATTGTGCATGAGATGCCATTATGCCTTCAAATAAATATTCACAGCTGATATGTATCCATCTTCTCTTTCTGAAATTGGCAATAGCATTCCTCCATCTGCTCATTCACTTGGGCTGTATCTGCATTGCAGAAATAATCTAGTTTTAATGCTGCTTTAACTGCCATGGCACAATGCTATGGGATCCTGGGATTAGTAGTTTGTTGTGGCACCAGAGCTTTCTGACAGAGAAGGTGAAATATCTCACAAAACTACAGATCCCAGAATTCCATAGCATTGAGCCATGATAGTTAAAGTGGTGTCGAACTGGATTATTTCTGCGGTGCAAATGCAGCCTTGCTCATTCCATTACCCATTTCATTGTGCATTCAGTTGCATGGTGTTTATGTCCAATGCAAACATCGCACAGCATAATGAACATGCAAGTCCATGAGCAGAGATGTGCACTAGGCAACACTGATATAGAGTCTCAATAAACAAACAAATATATAAGATATGTATCTAGAAGAGAAGCTTTCTCTCTCTGCCGTAAGCTAAGCAGGTTCCCTGAGAAGGTTCCTATGCCTTTTTGTCTGGCAAAGAGAGCTCTTTAGGAGGAGAAAGAGAAAAGGCATTTCCGGAATTGACCGAGGAATCTAAAAGACTCTGGAGTCCTGCCACAGGGCACTATGAAGTACAGCAACCTTCTTTACCATCCTAATCATGACAAAGTGGCCAGGAACAGAATCCAGCAACAGGGGCACAGGCAACGGACGTGCAGCCAAGACTTTGCAGACCTCTTTGAAATAATCAGCCAGATAGATCAGAGCAAGGACTGGGCATTTGAGAGATGGTACTCGGAGAAGTCGGGGATCCTCATTAGAAATCCCACGGCTGGACAGAAATTCTCCACCCTACAAGGAGAAGAAATGTTGACCCTTTTCTCACCGGGCATGACAGAAAAGGCATTCAGTTTAAAATCTGAAGGATTGCATGTTCCTAAGTGTGTTTTTTAATTAACGCAAAAATGTGTCATCATAAAGATAGAAGCTCCAAACTGTGGCTCTCAGTTACCCAAAAACCAGATTTATGGCCTTGATGTGAAGTGGTTAGGAAAGACATTTAAAAACAATTAGACTCTCAGAGAGACGGATTCAAGCAGCTCCGACGGCACTCATTACGCTGAAGAACGGGGAAAAATAAGGCCATTAGGCCCCACCAGATAACTAGGTTATTTGTACTTTTTTGGGGAGAAATGATTAGTTTCTTTTAATAATGCTTCCTGCCAGCCATGGGAGAGGGTGGGGATGCGAGACTTCTCACCACGCCATCCGCCAAGTCGTTGATGAAGGATTCTCCCATGTGACCCATCCAATCTGATTTTAATGTTTCATGATGCTATCAAAATGAATAAAAGGCAATTACGGCTTTCCTTCAGCACGGCGTCAGACACGGCTGCCCATTAAGGAATCAGTGGGAAAAGAGAGGAGTCACTGGCTGGATGGGAGAGGCTGGAGGCATGCAACCTTCTCTCCTTAGCCGTACCGTCTGCTCTGTGGAGCTTGTGGGCACGCCGTCTGTAGAAGACTCCATAATTCACCAGAAAGTAGCTCCAGCAGTGTCTCCTGTTTAACAGGCCACGTTGCTGCTCGGGCTGCACACACCCATCTTTATTTGCTGTAGACTTGTGGCCGGGTCTTCCACAGAGTTGTGAGGAAGACATCATAAGACTTGGGGGTTGTCGAGATGGTCAAAATACCCCTGATAGAATTCACGGAGAATATCTTTTGGCCCAACAAGCTGCACAGGCTATTTGCTGTATTGGGAAGGAGAAGGGCAAAAAAATGCCATAAACCGCACCCTAAGAGACTTTGCAGTTTGCCGTAAAGTTTTTAATGTATTGCGGGGTTTGGACAACCAATTCACAGCACTGCGCCTTCTGAGACAGGAGGAAGTTGACAGCTAATTCGTCCATCGGACAAGCGAGGGTGGGCTTGCCTCCAGCTGAGTCCAGAAGTGTCATTTGGGCTTTCCAGAACAGTGAGGAAGAGTTATTTCACCACACTGAGGAGAAAAAATAATTTTACAAGTGGAAGGTCTCCCTTCTGCCCTTTTAAACCCTTATTAAGTTTAAATCAGTTATTAAAAATGTAGAAAACAATAACATTGGTGGGAATAATAGCACCCTGTTCTCACAGCTGCCATCTTGATTTATGGGAAGGGGCTCCATTCATGTGAACTTCAATGCACATCGCTGCATGGGCAACTTTTAAAAACAAATAACCATCTAAACAAAAGGGAGCTGCTGGGAAGGTGAGTTAACGCACATCCCTGTGCACTTTTTCCTCCTGTGTAGATGCGCCCTGACATCCTTGATAAGAAATGTCTGCACCCACCACCCACCAGGAATGCTGGATGGGCTCCTAACTCGCCACTCAGAAATTCTCTAAAATACAGTGTGGTCCTTTGGATGAAAGAGGTTCAACACCCTTGTGGTAGACAATATTGGGCTGGAAAGACTCACAATCTGACTTGATCTAAGGAGTGTTGCAGCACTGGCTTCTCGTGCATGAAAAATTCAAGACATTTTAAAGGGACAGAAATGGCCTGACTGGGAAAGATCCTGCCTGCCTCTCCCAGTGGACATTGCCAGCTCCAATGGACCAACAGTCTGGCTCACTATTGAGAGTCTCTTCTATGACCACATTAGCTCTTTAATGCTCTGAATCTGGACCACTTTATTACTGTTATTCCCCATTCACGCTACAATCGGCATCTCCTTCCCCACTGGAACTGCAATTGGGTTTTCTAGTCTGCCCAGAAATACCTCCCGGCTGCTTCTTCTGGATTTGTATTGACAGGCCAATGATGCATACTATGTACCAAAGAATGAGGGCCCAGGGGTGTATCCACACTACAATATTATAACATTTTGATACCACTGTATCTCTCATGGCTCCATCCTTGAAACGCCTGAGATGTGTAAGTTGGATATAGGGCACCATTGATCCTCCAGATGTTTTTGGACTTCAGTACCCCAAATCCCTGACCATTGTCCAAGCTGGCTGGGGTTTCTGGGAGCTGAAGTCCAAAACATCTGGAGGATTGAAAATTTGAGAACCAATGGTGTGGGGTACTTAGAATTCTCTTCTAGAGAGTTCTGGTGCTGTAGCTCAGGAAAGTGGACTAGACAGCGATCTAGGAGAGAGAGTTCTAAGTACCGTACCCTTAACCAAACTACAAACCCCAGGATTCAGTAGGATGAAACCAAGGCAGTTAAAGTGGTATCAAACTCTGCAACCATCCAACGCAGATACACATGGATGGCCTCTGGCAGCAATGATTAAAAAAAAAAAAAAAACTTTCCAGGTGCACTGAATCTTATCCCCCCCCCTCCACTTTTCAAGTCCCTGAGTAAATGCCTGCTGAAAATACACACTTCTTGAAAAGTAGGTAGGAAGTGTGTGTGTGAATAAGTGAGAGAGAGGGGAGGTGTATAGGACCATAATGCTGATATTGCTTTCTGGGAGATGCTCCTTAGCATGGCTTCGGTCGTCCCTCTTTGCATCTTTGCATCTTAAGTGCCCTTGTCACAGCTTGGCCCAACAGTCAAATGTGATGCATTGTGTCTGCTGTGCTTTACTGACTGCTCTCAGCTGCAGATTGATTCGGGAGCTGTTACTTGGTATTATATCAATGGGCCCTTTAGTAGGTCCTCTGTGATGTGAGCCAGGAATGGGAAACCCAGGAGGAGGAAAGACAGGAGGAGTGCGGGACATTATTTTTCTTTCAATGCCATCATATTTCCCCCTTTTTCTTTAAAAAAAATACCCTTTAGAAATGGAATATAAAAGAATGCTTTAAAACAGCATTAATATTCAGGGTTAAACTGAAAAGCACCAAGAAATTTAGGAGAAGGGGAAGTAATCGATTTCTTGCATTCTGGAGCAGCAGCATTTCTTAAACACTCAACATATTGTCTTGTATACTGGTACCAGCATGCAATTATTTCCACCACCTTTCTTCATAAAATGTGGTATTCAAAGGGACAGAGAATGAGATGCAGAGATAGCAGTCAGCTCTGCCTGGACCCATTCACATGGAAGGTGAGGGAACATCTGACTTTTACATCAAAAGAAGGCAGGAGGGGAGGGGAGTTGGATCGCTGCAAGGATTTTACATGCATTTAGGTTGCTGTCCTTGAGCAAGCAGGGATCACCAGCATTGAGGCCATGATATTGAGAATGCAGTTGCGCTGGGCAGGGCACGTTTCTAGGATGGAGGACCATCGGCTCCCAAAAATACTACTCTACGGTGAACTCGCCAAGGGTCAGCGTAAGAGGGGCGCTCCAAAAAAGCGATACAAAGACTCCCTGAAACAACATCTCAGGCTCTGCTAAATTGATCACCAACAGTGGCTTGCCCTGGCCTCACATCAGGAGGCATGGAGACGCACTATCCACAATGCTGCAGCTCTATTTGAGAACTCAGGCCAAACAAGTCTTGAAGAGAAATGACAACGCAGAAAGAATCACAACCCAGAAATATCACCCAAGGAGACCTTCTGCTGTGCTTTCTGCAACTGGACTTGTTTGTCTCAGATTGGCCTTTTCAGTCATCAGCGTGCTTGCAGAAAGCGTGGGATGAGTCCTTCCTGAATCTTCATTTGCGAAGAAAAGCCAGAGAGAGAGAGGTTGGTTCCAGAATCTAAACCCAGAAAGGGTGCTGGGGAACAAGTTCAGACACCAATCTCTGGGGAGGTGAGAGGTGTGTATGGAGAGGGCCATAACATTCACTTAGGCACCCCCTTTAAAAGATGGAAATATTTGTTATTATTCATTTCCACGTTGGGGAAAAAAGGAGGGTTGCTGACAGTTAGGAATACCCATTGGGAAGAACAATAAACTAGCAAGAATGTTGCACAATTTTCTTCCAGTATTTGAATGCCCCAAAGTGTTGCCAAGGAATTATTCTGATTAGAAAAACACATTTCCTCCATTTTTCTATGCAGAAAACACCATTTCCTGAATAGGAAACCATTTTTTTTCCACACAGAAAACAAAATTCTTGTGCAAAAAGTCTCATGTGATTTTCTGTGCAGAATAATTCCCTGCACAACCTTCCCCCCCCAGCATTTTCTCTATAGAAATGTTATTTTTAAAACAGAAAATGCTGTTCTCTGTACAAAAACTGATTTTCTCCCCCTCAGGCATGTGAGGTAGTTAGAAAGGACCAGGAAAAAAGTGTAAGGGATTGGAACATAATAGCTGGAACCCTGTTGGTATGCTACCATGTAATTCTTCCCTGATTTGTACTACTAGAGAGTTGTAAAGCACCACTTTGATCATTATGAAAGTGGGAAAGAGTTAATACACTCTTGTTTGGCTATGAGCATAACAGGACTTTGCTGTGACTGGCCTTCTTCCCTGAGAGGGGGAACTGGATAGTAGGGTTTCATAGATAGCAGTAGGAAGTGACCATTAGGATATTTGAAAAGTTTAGCATGCTTAGCAGGTGGGAGGAAAGACAGAGGCTTCTTTATCCTGGTTCGACCACTTCCTTCCTGTTTGGGAGAATGCCAGGTGCCATTTCAAGGGACAATTGCACACATTGGTTGGCATCCTCTTGGTGGCATAGACAGGCTTAAGTGAACCTCATGCCTGGTTGTTGCAGAGGTTGGCATTCTCTTCCACCTTCTGCAATAACCAAAGCCTTCACCTCACACGGACTCACTGTTGAGAAAATGCAGCCTCTCTCCCACTCTGGCAAAGCCATTCTGCGGCTAGTGGAGAGTGAAGAGTTGGAAAAGCACCTGAGTGCATCCTCGTTGCTAGACGCAAAACGGAGCAAGCTTGTTTTCTGCAGCTCCAGAGACTGGAACACAGAGCAATGGATGCAAGCTCCAGGAACAGAGATTCCACCTCAACATTAGGAGGAACTTTTTGACAGTCAGAGCTGTTCGGCAGTGGAACGCACTCCCTCGGAGCGTGGTGGGGTCTCCTTCCTTGGAGGTCTTTAAACAGAGGCTGGATTGCCATCTGTCGGGGATGCTTTGATCGAGATTTCCTGAATGGCAGTGGGTTGGATTGGATGGCCCTCGTGGTCTCTTCCAACTCTACAATTCTATGATTCTATGATCCCTTGGGACCTCTGGAGGACCCCAGTGATCTCAGCCAGTGATACTATTATCTTGCCTTTGGCCATGGGGACATAGCCAGGCACTTCTTTAACCCCCCCCAAAAAAACTCTACATCAAAAATAGAATGGGGGGGTTAGTGGCTAAACAGTGAGGGGGGCTAAGAGCACAGATTTGGGGCAGTTCTGCATATAATACTCTTATGCTCCATTGTGCCATACAAGATATCAGCTATTGCTACCCAGCTGGTAGAGCTTGATTGAAGTCAAGTTCCCATGTCATAAGAGCTGGCTAGGGATGTGTAAATGTGCCATGCTCTATCTTGTTGAATTTCCTCACGTTCAGCTGGCAAGTTCATGCAGATTCAGGTCCTCATCAGTTGGAGAGTACTAACTCCTGCCCCCATGGAAATTTAGGTCCATGAATGTACAGGTTTCTGGGTATGGGTTCTCCCACTGAGTAAGGCATGTTGGATGTAGGCATCATTTATTTATTTAATTTATATTCTGCCATTTTCCCAATAAGGGACCCAAGATTGCTCACAATATGATATATCCAAAAACCTAATGACAACATACAACTACAAAATAAAAATTAAAAAAACAAACTACCTTATTAAAATCCTGAACTTTAAAACTGTGTAAAATCATTTTCAAATGTATCCATTTCTGTGTGAATGTTATACATACATATTCTCCCACTGAGCTTTTCAAATGCATATGTTTTTGTTTGGATAACCCCATCGGCTAAAGCAACCCTGCATGCCTTTTTTTTCCCCAAAATGTTTGTCCTCCCTACCAAAAAAAAATATATATATTTTTTCCCACAAGCTAAGGTATCAAATGTGGACTGCTGAAGCTTGCAGTGGTATCTGGTGGCTTCGACATGAGTGACTCCACTTTGGGTTTTAATTCAGCTTTCAAAGGAGCTCTCCAAAGTGCTGAGCCCTATGGCCAAAGTAAGTTCAGCACCTTGGATAGCTCCTGTAATGTTTGCTTTGAACCCTGTAGGGAATTCCCTGTTCCATTAACATTGGAGCCACCAGACACCAGAGTAATAGAATCATAGAATCATAGAGTTGGAAGAGACCCCAAGGGCCATCCAGTCCAACCCCCTGCCATGCAGGAATACACAATCAAAGCACCCCTGACAGATGTCCATCCAGGCTGTGTTTAAAAACCTCCCCCAAAAAAGGAGATTCCACCACACTCCCAGGCAGTGCATTCCACTACTGAACAGCTCTTACTGTCAGGAAGTTCTTCCTAATGTTTAGGTGGAATTTCTTTTCCTGTAGTTTGAACCCATTGCTCCATGTCCTAGTCTCTGGAGCAGCAGAAAACATGCTTGCTCCATCTTCAATATGGCATCCCTTCCAATATTTAAACATAGCTATCATGTCACCTCTTCACCTTGTCTTCTCCAGGCTAAAAACACCCAGCTCCCTAAGCCATGCCTCATAGAGCATAATGGCTTCCAGGTCTTTCACCATTTTGGTCTCTCTCCTCTGGACATGCTCCAGCTTGTTTTCTGTTTGTATAAAAGTGTAGTCTGACTTAACAAAGCAGTCCTGATATCTTTGCAGAGAGAGGGAGAGGGAGACAGGCCCAGTTTCACATTACAGGCTGAGCTCATCTGTATCCACTCCTCTTGAGTGTTATGCGAATCAAGTCCAGACTGCATGGGGCCAGATTATATGGCAATCCTAAATCACCCTTCATAATCGTCATAATTCCGCTGTGCATCAAGAAGGCTCTTTTCTTTGCTTCCCCAACTGTTCTGACGAGGGGCAGGGGAAGCTATTGTAGAATTTCATGCCTCTAATAGTTGAGGAATGGCACTTTATGGCCACAAGGGATCGCAGCCAAGGCGCCTGGAACCATTTCAACAGCAATCACCTTTCTCAGCACTATCTCCTCCGCATAGTGTGGAGGTAAATATTTCTGCAGGGAAAAATTACTTTGTAAATTGCAAAAAATAAATCCATGTGGAATGACCCAATAAATAGCAATTGTAGCATCCTGGCACTTTCACTGGCATCTGAAATGGTATTTTTTTGGAGTCAAGACCCAGACAAAACTTTGTCCATTTAAGGGAAAAAAAGGGGGGATTCCATTAAACATTTACTGCTAATTCCTGATCAAATGCTTGCTGGGAAAGGTTTAGATGTATGGTGGGTGGGAGGGAAGGAGAAGGGAGGGGGGAGCAAAGGGATACTTGAATCCAGAGCAAGAAGTTGGTATTTTTGCAACAGAGGATATGGAGCCTGGCTGTTCACTGGAAGCAGTGACACCCATCCCCAGAAGAAGGGGAAGTTACCCTTGTGGATTACAACACACAGAATCCCCAGCCAGCATAGAGTTATAGTGGAAAAGGGCAAATTTTGTTCTGCTACTGCCCAACAATCAAAGAGTGACCAGGATGTCCTCTACAATGGCAGATAGGAAAAGGATAGAGACAGGTAGCATTTTGGGGAAAGGTGGGGCAGTTGGTGACTTGTAGTCCAAACAGGTCTTGGAGCATGAAAGCAGTCAGCGCTTTATTGAAATCATGGCCCTGGGGAATATGTTCTTCGGCCACAAAGCTTCAAGACTATAAACTGGGGTTTCTCTGGGTTAAACATGCATCCAGGATGTTGCTGACCTATGAAATGCAGCTGGCCAAAGGGCCTTCTTTCTTGACCAGGAAAAGATTAGACAGCCACATTCTGGAGTGCTGGTGTTGTTGTTACTATATGTATTACGTCTGACATTTTTCCAAAATTTGAGGAGACTCACGGAGGCTTCCAGTTTAAAAGAAGAACCACACAGCTGAAAACATACAAAAAGTGAACAATAAAAAAGGAATTAAAATATTCACAACGTTAAAACAAATTTAAACATATAGATTAAAAGTTTAAAAAGCAATTTGAAAGATAAAAAGCAATTAAAAACAGTTCCAGTTAAAACAATGGAACACTCTCTTACAAGCCCGTGCTTTTAAAAACCTGTTTTAAAGGCCTGCCATGATAAAGAGGTTTTTGCAGGCTGATTGAAAAGCAATAAAGAGGGAGCCATTCCAATTTCCCTGGGAAGGATGTTCCAGAGTCGAGGGGCAGCTACCGAAAAGACCCTGTCTTGCATTCCCAACACCACCACCTGGGAATGTGATGGGACTGGCTGAGAGAAGGGGCTCCCCTCAGGCTCTTGGGATCCAGGCAGGCTCATATGGGGAAATTTAGTCTGTCAGATAGCCTGGATCTAAGTCATATAAGATATTTATGCTTGGCCTGGTCAGTCCAGAGGATTCATAATGTGGCTGGGCAACTGATTTCAGGAGAGTATCTTTCCCTCAACTCTTTCTTGCACGTGGCCTCAGAACTCTAGATCCTCCCAGTCACAGGTCACAAAGATTCCTCCACAGTGGTGACTGATGGGTTTCATGCCAGTAGACTGGTGTTTGAACCTTTTTGGTGCTGAACCTTTTTTTGGAGCTGCTGGTCAAGACCCAGGACAGCTCCTTCAACATACCTTTCAAGTTTCAGCACCTCAGACAACTCCTTTGGCTTTAAAAGTTGTCCAAGGTGCTGAAACTTTAAAGATATTTTGAAGGAGCTGTCCCAGGTTTTGACCACGAGCTGAGCCTCATCACCAGGGTTGCCCCCCTCACCTCCCTGTCACCCCCCATCACCAGGCTCACCCTCCCTGTGGCCAGGCTTGGGCCCCCTGTCACCCTCCTGTCACCAGGCTCACCTCCCCATTGCCAGGCTTGGCCCCCTGTTGCCCCTCATTGCCAGGCTTGGCCCCCTGTTGCCCCCCATTGCCAGGCTTGGCCCCCTGTTGCCCCCCATTGCCAGGCTTGGCCCCCTGTTGCCCCTCA
The DNA here is from genome assembly GCA_030847615.1 of Gambelia wislizenii. NCBI lineage: Eukaryota > Metazoa > Chordata > Lepidosauria > Squamata > Crotaphytidae > Gambelia > Gambelia wislizenii. Next base: position 43,100,642 of record JAUMIR010000007.1, read on the forward strand.
TTGCCAGGCTTGGCCCCCTGTTGCCCCCCATTGCCAGGCTTGGCCCCCTGTTGCCCCTCATTGCCAGGCTTGGCCCCCTGTTGCCCCTCATTGCCAGGCTTGGCCCCCTGTTGCCCCCCATTGCCAGGCTTGGCCCCCTGTTGCCCCTCATTGCCAGGCTTGGCCCCCTGTTGCCCCCCATTGCCAGGCTTGGCCCCCTGTTGCCCCCCATTGCCAGGCTTGGCCCCCTGTTGCCCCTCATTGCCAGGCTTGGCCCCCTGTTGCCCCCCATTGCCAGGCTTGGCCCCCTGTTGCCCCTCATTGCCAGGCTTGGCCCCCTGTTGCCCCCCATTGCCAGGCTTGGCCCCCTGTTGCCCCTCATTGCCAGGCTTGGCCCCCTGTTGCCCCTCATTGCCAGGCTTGGCCCCCTGTTTCCCCCCATGCCAAGCTCGGCCCTCCATCCCCCCCACTTGACCAGGCTTGCCCTGCCTATTGCCAGGCTCACCCCCCATCTGCTCCCCATTGCCAGGTTTGGCCCCCTGTTGCCCCCCATTGCCAGGTTTGGCCCCCTGTTGCCCCTCATTGCCAGGCTTGGCCCCCTGTTGCCCCCCATTGCCAGGCTTGGCCCCCTGTTGCCCCCCATTGCCAGGCTTGGCCCCCTGTTGCCCCTCATTGCCAGGCTTGGCCCCCTGTTGCCCCCCATTGCCAGGCTTGGCCCCCTGTTGCCCCCCATTGCCAGGCTTGGCCCCCTGTTGCCCCCCATGCCAAGCTGGGCCCTCCATCCCTCCACTTGACCAGGTTTGCCCTGCCTATATCACCCCCATCTGCTCCCCTTTGCCAGGCTTGCCTCCCTGTCACCAGGTGTCACCCTGTCACCCCCCTGTTTGCAGGGTCACCTCCCCATCACCAGGCTCATGCCCCCTCCACGCTCAGGCACACGCATCCTGCACACACACACCACATCCCCCACGATACTCACACCCTCTCTGCCTTCACCATGTTTAGAAAGGAGTGAAACTGCCACATTGTCCCGCCCCCAGTGTCCTGATTGGCTGCCCAACCAAGCTTTGATTGGTTGATCAGTTTCCTAAAAGGCCAATCAGCACACTGGAAACAGCAATATACCTAAGAGAATTATATATATAGATATTGATATATAAGCTGTATGAAAATCAATGAAAACTATATTTAAAAAGCTTCAGCACCTTAGCTCCTTTAAAGAGTGGGTTTACACCCCCATTGGCAAGGTCAACCCTAGCCACTGTAACTGGAGACCCCCAATTGCCTGTCAACCAGACTGCTCCTTCATCTAGCCAAGGACCCTAACCTAGAGGATCCAACTCCTGTTCTATGAGGACCACCACTAGTGCCCTTAAAGGAAGGCAGCTCAGGATCTGCCTCCAGAATATTTATGGTTAAGAGAACCTGTCAAAACCCCATCATAGGCTTCACCTCTTCCATACCAGCCAAGGCCAGAATGAAAGAGGTGGGGGGCCCTGGAATAGTCCCAAATTCTGGGGACATTTTGGGCCTATGTATGCGCTGTTCTGATGGACAGCTGGCTTTGCTATGATGGACCAGCCTTGCTACTGCTGCAGGGCTGAGAGGAATCCTCCCTGGGTGTAGGGTGCTTCTGGAAATAGGTTGGGTTGAGTGGTTCCAACACTTGAGGACAGCAAGGAGGAGAGGGTCTACCAGGACCCCCCCCTCCCCAGAACCATTTCCCTCTGGAGAGCTTCACAGTACAAAAAACTTATGTTTGCGTGCATCTACGTATGTGCTTGGTATCTAAGAATTGCACAGTGGACCCTGGCCATAATGGGATGGGAACATTTGTTCCAGCTGCACTTTGGATTATCCCGCCTTTTGTGTTGCAGTTGTCCTTCTATTGGCTTTGAGGAAATTTGGGGGATGTTGCACAGAGAGAGCAAGAGAGGGGGGCTAGCATGGGCTGCTGTCCTATTCCAACACCACTCCCATAATTGCCTGTCCACATCATAAATGCTGCTGAGTGTCTTTGAATTGCAGCTATAGTAAATACAACCAGACCCAACGAGAGACTGTAAACATTCTATTACCCATGCTTACTTTTTTTTAAAAAAAAGCAGCTACAACAACTATGCTAGGGTCAATTTACTAATATAAATTGTCTGAGAAGCCAATCCAAGGAAAGGGGGGTAGGAGAGAAGGGGGGAGTTTTGTGTGTGTGTAAACGAGCATACACCTGTGGATTTATGGCAACACTGTGAATTTCATTAGGTTTTCTTAATCAAAGAACCCTCAGAGGTGGTTTTGCTCCTACTGGAGAAGAAAGGAATACAGGAAGTGAAAGAAAGCTTTAATAAAATGTAGGATGGTGTGTGCAGAAGTGGTAAGGGGCTTCAGATATTGATCTGTGGGGTCTTGCACTCAATGGCACCTTGGGACTTCCATGTCAGGGGGTTGGTGATCCTGTTCTGGGTTTTAGTCCATAGTTTAAAGGAATGATCAAAGGTGCTGAACCCTGCTCTCCAAAATGGGATCACTACCTAGGACAGAACCTTTGCAGTTCATGCTAAAGCCACAAATAGATTCACCGTCCCACTGGCTTTGGAGCACCAGTTGCTGCTAGCTCCATTCACATAGGCAAAGGATTCCTTGGTGATGAATCATCAAGGAAAACAATACAGCTGGCATCCTGTTTGCAGTTATGGATTCATAACCTAGAATTAAGGATCCATAACTGCTCCATATTCAATTTTGCTACATATTCACAGTTGTGACACTATGGAGATTTTCAGACTACACTGTTATAGTGTTACCATTCCACTTTAACTGCTCTGGCTTCCTCCTGTGGAATTCTGGGGTTTGTAGTTTAGTGAGGCTTAAGAGCTCTCTGGCTGAGAGTTGCAAATGCCCCTCCCTAAACTGCAAGTCCCAGGATTCAACAGGAGGCAGCCATAGCAAATATATAGTGGAATAGTAACACTATAACAGTGTTGTCTGAAAATCTAGTATTGCCATGATTGCAAATTTCCCCGAGTCCCACCTTAAAATCCAGGGAGCTGCTCTAAGAGGTGGAGGTCTGCTCTACTGCTGATCAGGATAATGTTTTCAGGCCCTTCCTGGCAGAGAGTGAGGCTCTGACAATCAGAAACAGGACCTCTGTCACAATTCCTCGCAACACCACACATCACACTGGGGGGAAGGTGCTGGAAATATCATCCTGCTGTGCCCCAGTTGCCAGCAGAATGGACCTCCATTGCTTGAAGCAGCTGCTGGCTCTTTAGGTAGGTTTTTTTTGGGGGGGGGGTTAGGCCAGGAGATGACACTTAGTTATGTGTTTGTAACTAAACCAGTGAGGTAAGTCCTCCATTGCTTTACCACCAATAAAAATCCATCCCTAACTTAGAATCATAGAATCATAGAATTGTAGTTGGAAGATACCACGAGGGCCATCCAGTCCAACCCCCTGCCACGCAGGAAATCACGATCAAAGCATCCCCGACAGATGGCCATCCAGCCTCTGTTTAAAGACCTCCAAGGAAGGAGACCCCACCACGCTCCGAGGGAGTGCGTTCCACTGCCGAACAGCTCTTACTGTCAAAAAGTTCCTCCTCATGTTGAGGTGGAATCTCTGTTCCTGGAGCTTGCATCCATTGCTGGACTTATTGGACAAGACTTAAAAAAATGACTTTGTTCATTTTTTTTTTATTCCAAGGGCAAGAAATTACATTGTGCTTGCATAGTGCAAACCTACACTCATGTAGTTACACAGTAGCTTCACTATATCCACTGAATACTACTAATCTGCAACTTGTTGCATATATGCCACTGCACCTACTAGATGCCCCATTGTGCAATGGGGAATGTGCAACAACTGTCTCCACGATCCCAGTGAATCAAGCGAAAACGCCGACAAAGACTTAACACCTCTTTTTAAATATATTCACTATGGTAACTTTAACCCCATACATCTCAGCCTTCAAATATTTTGTAATCAATCTAGTTTTTGTAGCCTCAACTGGCACGGTGACCTCAAGCTGGTTCAAACTTGCGGCCCTTGGATTGGACATATGGCTTAGTGTGATTGTGCAGGGTGCCAGGAGCCTTGCCAAAATGCCAATATACTTCCCAGGCTTTCTGGGGTCCAGAAAGCAATACAAATTAATACAAAAAAAAAATACTTAACACCTCTTAAAGAATGCACAACAGGTTGTGAAATGGTTACACTTGTGAAACTCTGCTTACCCAGAGGTGAACTGAATATTCCCACTGCACAGTGGCCAAAAAGGTAGACGTGAATATGTGTAAGGGCATTTATGTGGGTGTGTGACACCAGCAGCATTCTGGCTGAGGACTGCCTAAAATTTGCAGATGGCAAGTTGCATCTTGGAAGCAGCGTTTCCCCCTTTGCTGCTGTTTCTCCGGTAAGTGCTTCTTCCAAGGTGGCTGTTGTGCCACATCTGAGAAAACTGAGCATACGTGCCCCTTTCCCCTGAAATTACCATCCCAGTAATGTGCAAATCTGTGTAAAATCTGTTGATGAAAATGTAGCTAGCAGACCAAGAAGAAGAAGAGAGCAAGTTCTGGAGAACTGAGCAATGGCAGCCTGAGCTTCCACCTGCAAAGAGCTGTAGGATGTAGGCTCCGTCCCTTCGAGGCAGCTCTGCTGCCCCTCCACCTATTTGGATCTCATTCATCCTCTTCTTCCTCCATATTCCATTTATTGACTCACCCTGGGTGCCTTTCAACTCCCATCTACTGATAGAATAGGAACTTGGCATTTGTTTGCTCCTTCCGAGGGGCTCCGGATTGCCACATTTGTACCACAGGAAGCAGAAAACTAGTTTAACATCTCATTTATTTCATAGATGAGAAAGTAATTCCCTCCTGAATGATTGTCCTGAACCAACAATTCAGAAAGGAGGGAATTTACTGTGTCTGCCAGAGAACAGTCAGTGCACTGCTGAAGTGCCAGCACAGAACAGAAATATCTTCTTTTCTTCCCTCCCTCCTGTTAGCCTGAAGTGAAAAGCCATTAAATATGATTAAGGTTAAGAGATTGCTAAAATTACAAACAGCCGCCATTCAATTATTTTTGCTCTATAAAATGCAACACAGATTGGTGTTATTCCTCCGAAATGTGTTTTTAGGAAAATAACATCGCACAACTAATGTGGTTTGGTATAGCCAGCCAGAGAGCAGATCTCTGTTTTAATACAAAGCTAAAAGCTTCATAATTTAGCTTGCAAGTTTATCACTGAGTGTCATTGGGGTCTGACACAACAGAAAAAGGGGTTCAAGAATGGAAGAAAAGGGGAGAGGGACTGGAATTGATCATCACCCCACCTAATATTCCAGAAAGTGGCTGGAAATGTAGTGAGTCCATCAAATTTATCACCCACTAAAAGAAACGACAAGAGAGGAGAATATAGCAATTTGATAGAACACATTTCTTCTTTTCTTTTTTTTCCCCCACCTCGTTTTTAAAGGAGGGTAAATTACTTGAAAATTTTCCATGCTTATTCAACATGACCACAGCTGTGGTGGTAGGATTTATTGGACTATGGCACGTTGTGATAAAACAAAATTCACAGAGTTAATAAACTAAGCCAAAAAAAAAAAAAAAAGATGAAGTGGAGGAAAGTCTGTGCCAAGCTCATATACTTTCATGGGTGGGTACAATCCATTTGGAACATGGCTTGTGCATTCTTTATGGCATCTCTGCTTATGTTTAATGTGCTGCAAGCAGAGATGTTGTGTGCTGAAGAACCTAATGGCACTCAAATGCATTTTCTGATAGTTTTGTTCCAAAAGCTAAGAAAGACTTGGAGGTTCAAGAGATGAAAAAGAAATAATCTCAGCATGGATTTACTAGTGCCAAGAGACTCGTGGTTATTATGGTTAATAAAATATGAAGAATTGCATTATTTCTACACAGAAAACAGCAGAAGCCTCATGTCTCTGGCAATGAAGCTCTAAACTCTTTCCATGCACCAGCAGGAGAAGAGTTAAGTTCGGAGCACAGCACAGCAATGGATCAACCACTGGAAGATGAGGGAGAATTTTGGGAGTTAAGGTTTCCCAAGCAAGGATGACTGGAAGACCACCAGCTCTTCCCCTCTGAAGCCTATAAACCTCGAAGTTTGAGTTTGCTTCTAGACTGGAAGAATATTCATTATTATATGTTCCCAGGTTAAAAAAAAAAATGGGGTTCCCGACAAATGGGAAACCCCACTAGAAAGAATAGTATACCTGCAAGAATCTCTCCCAATTGTCTCCCAGTATTCAAACACACTTGAATGTTGCAGAGGGAATATTCTGTGTAGGAAAAGATGTGTTTCCTGCAAATTCAGAATAAATACCCTGTGCAGAAAATACTGTTTCCAGCACAGGAAACTTTTTTTCTGTACAGAAAACTGGATTTTTGCATTGAAAAAAATCATGTTTTTCTACACAGTATATTTCCTCTACAACACCTAAGGATGTTGGAATACAGAGAAATATTTTTTTCTCCTCCAGTGGGGAGTATACATTTCTCCTACAGTGGGAAGAAAATTGCCATAATTATTTATCCTTGCACACAAGCATGAAATGGTTGAGGATTTACATTCCAGTTGTGGGTACTGTTCCTTTCACTCCACCCTACTTACCAGATTATCCAGAGGAGACTTTGTAACTGAATCTGTGCTTAATGCAACTAATTCGGACCCAAATTCTACTGTTGGTGCTTTCTAGAGCAAACTCATTAAATCAACTTTCTCTCTCTCTCTCTCTCTCTCTCTCTCTCTCTCTCTCTCTCTCTCTCTCTGGCTTTTGTTCGCAAATCTGCAAGCGCGCTGATGACTAAAAAGGCCAATCCGAGATAAACAAGTCCGGTTGCAGAAAGCACAGCAGAAGGTCTCCTTGGGTGATGTTTTTGGGTTGTGATTCTTTCTACATTGTCGTTTCTCTTCAAGACTTGTTCGGCGTGAGTTCTCAAGTAAGGCTGCAGCATTGTGGATAGTGCATCTCCATGCCTCCCGATGTGAGGCCAGGGCGGACCACTGTTGGTGATCAATTTGGCCAAGCCTGAGATGTTGTTTCAGGGAGTCCTTGTATCGCTTTTCTGGAGTACCCCTCTTACGCTGACCCATGGCGAGTTCACCATAGAGTGCTGTTTTTGGGAGGCGATGGTCCTCCATCCTAGAAACATGCCCTGCCCAGCGCAGCTGTGTTCTCAATATCATGGCCTCAATGCTGGTGATCCCTGCTTGCTCAAGGACAGCAACATTCATCACATAGTCAGTCCAGTGTATATTTAGGATTGTGCGTAGACAGCGCTGATGAAAGCATTCAAGGAGTCATAGGTGGTGGTGACAGGTGACCCAATATCATGGCCTCCATGCTGGTGATCCCTGCTTGCTCAAGGACAGCAACATTCATCACATAGTCAGTCCAGTGTATGCCACCTGACAACTGATTCAGCAAGTCTGTTTTAGTTGGGAGTAACCACAGGGTTGAGGACAATGTTACCTGCTCAGTTCTAGTTCCTGCAGATGTAAGTCCCCAGGTGAATTCCAGCCATTTATTTTATTGTAAATCAAGAGAGCTGTTGTGTCTGCCTTGGAGATCCAACCAGGTCTGGAGTGTTTGTGGAGAGGTCTGGCATACCTGCAGCTGAGTTAGGGCAGCCTTGACTATTTGCACTGAGCAAAAAGTCTCCCTAGATAAGACAGGCAGCAAATGCTCTACCGTCTGGGTGCTAGAAACAATGTCAATCGCCCACTCCATGAGAGACATCCATGGCAACTCTCTCTGTCCCATCATATTCTCAGGCTCATTTGGTGGGAAGTAGGAAGACAGGGCCTTTTTGGTGGCTGCTCCCAGACTTTGGAACTCCCTCTGCAGAGAGATTAGGGTGGTTCCATCTTTACTTTCCTTCACGCAGCAGGTTGAAACATTTTCATGCCACCAGGCCTTTGCTGGCTGGCAAATGAAGGTTGGACTGCTGGTGCTCCTGTTTTTAAGATTTATTTTAATTTTATAGAGTTTTAAAAGATGTTTTATTATGTATGTGGGATTTTAATGATGTAATGGTTTAATCTCTTTTCATTCTTATTTACTGTATTGTATTTTTAGCTAGTGTGGTTTTTAAATGTTGTGAGCCATCTTAGGTCCCGCCATAGACTACTCTTGGGTCCAGACTACTCTTCAACATTGGACTGATATCCTGGCTCTTGATCTCTGGACTACTAATCAACCACATGGCTTCTCAGGTCCCCAAATGAATTATGACAAGATGCCACCATATAGGAAGGAAGGAAGGAAGGAAGGAAGGAAGGAAGGAAGGAAGGAGAAGGCAGGCACTGGAGAAACAGGTTGTTCTCAATCAGCAGATTCTGAGTTAAATCCTATTTTATAGTCCCAACAAATCCCTTGAATTTGCCTACATGTTGACTCCATTCAACAATTTATTCAATGGGTCTACTCTACTCGCTAAACCCCTCCCAAAATCCAGCACTTCCTGAACCATTCTGTCCCTGCTCCCTTCCTTCACATTTTATGAAGAGGGTCCAGTACAGGAAGTGTTAAATTCAAAAACTGCTGCAGCACTCAGTTTGTTTTCTTTAAAAGAAGCATTGTGTAGATGTGAGAAGCTGAGGCAATATTAAACGTCGATGTGATATGAATCCCATTCATCACAACTATGCGGGGAGGATATAGCCCTGGAACCCCCACTGTGCTGCTGGATCGTACCACCTTAAACACACACCGCCAGCCTTTTACTCTTTTCCTTGTCTGCCATTTCCCATACCCTAAAAACATCATCAGGATTAACAATGTTTAACATGAATCAGAGAATCATCAGTGGCAATTTGCAGGTATTCTCCTGCATAGACCTCATTAACTGGAATGGATATTCTGATTCTAACCTGGGGTGGCTGGTTGTTTCTAGTCTAGGCTTTATTCCAGATGTGAAAGGAGCCATCTTAACAAAGTGCTGAACCTATCAGCAAAATAGGTTCAGCACCTTGGAGAATTCCTTTAAAGTCAGAAATAAAACTCAGAGTGGATTCACTGACCCACTGGCATGGAAGCAATCAGCCACCCCTATAACTATGTAATCCTGTTGGTGCCATATAAACATGTGCATTCCTTTCTGCATGCAGCTGTACTTTTCTGGCTGTGGCACATTGGAAAAATTCAGTTCATGGTTGTATAAGTGGATTTCTGTAAGAGAAACCATTTTGCAGGCAGTTGTCATTCTTGGGTGGTGTGTAACTCTTCATCTGTGCCTCCAATGTACCATTTCATTCACTGGGATTGCAGAACTAGCCATGGCCCATTACCCAATGCACAATGGACAAAAAGGAAGCACACTGGCAGGAATGCCATTGATTTCACAAAGTCAGTAATCTGTGGAAGTGTGGGAGTAGACAAACCACTGTGATACTATGGGAATGTAGATTTACATGTTGTTGTTGTTATGTGCCAACAACAGCTTTGACCTATTTCCACCCCCACACACCCCAAGACACCCTGTTGCTAATAGCACTATTAAGGTCTCGCAGCCTCAGGGCTGTAGCTTCCATGATTGAATCTACCCAACTGTAACGTAGTCTTCTTCTTTTCCTATTGCCTTCAGCTTTACGTAACATTATCATCTTTTCCAGTGAGTCATGTCTTCTTGAGCCAGTGTGGTGTAGTGCCTGAGTGTTAGACTAGGACACAGGAAGACCAGGGTTTGAATCCCTTCTTGGCTATTGAATCCCACTGGGTGAACTTGGAGAAGTCCCACTTTCTCAGCTTCAGAGACAAGCAATGGCAAATCTCCTCTGACTAAATCTTACCAAGGAAACCCCATGAAAGGTTCATCTTAGGGTGGCCATAAGTCAGAAGCAACTTGAAGACACACAAGCACAGCTCCATGTCATTTCCTAAAATGTCCAAATGTGACAGCCTTGGTTTAGACATTTTGGCTTCTAGTGAGAGTTCAGTCTTGATTTGTTCTTGGTCCTATTAATTCCTCTGTTTGGCAGTCCATGGTACAACTATGCAGGATCTTGGCCCATGCACCCATGGCCAGAATTCGGTTAGGGTCATCCACACATAGAATGTTTCCCTTACATGTGTGCATATCCTTATACATGTGGATGTCCCTGAGGGTCTTGCATTCCCTTCCTTCCTCTACAACACCCAACATCCCTCCCAACTTACTGAAAAGACCCAGAAGCCACCCCACATGGCTAGTCCATGATTTGCAGCAAACAGGCAGGCTTGGAAAAGTGTCTAGCTACATCCCCATAGCCAGACGTGAAATGATCACAGCAGCACTAGGAGAATCACCCTTGGAGAATCCTGTTGGATCTCAGTGCAATGTCATCATTTCACATCTGCCCATGGGGATGTAGCCAGAGGTTCCTCCAAGCCTGTTTAGTGCAAATGGCCACCTGGGTGGCTTCAGGGGATTTTGGTAGGTCAGGGGAGGCATAAGGCTCAATGTAGCATAGGTCCACATGCAGCTATTTATGCTATACTGAGCGAAAGGAGGATTGAGGCCCATATTAGGCAAAGAATCTCACAGCTGAAGGCTGAGATATATCTTCAGAAATTCCAGAGTCCAGACTATTCCAGAGTCTCTTCTGGTGCAGAAAGAAATATAGACGTGGCAAGACCAGTCTCTGTGATTGGCAGGTAATGTGAGGGATTGGGATTGGATAATCTTAGTACAAATCCTGTGGACTGTCTTTCTGCTCTTGCCTGCTCAACAGAGCACAGCACATGTTTCTTGCTGATTGCTTTTCGGGTGCCTCCTTTGCACCCTCCAGGAATGGACTGAGTCCAGTGGCAATTATTATTATTTATTATTTAAAACAGTACAAAGTTAAAATCAAATTATAAATGTAAAATTTAAAAAAGAAATAATTTACAGGTTAAAAACTTTTCAGTAAAAATTAAAATGCCTTTAAAACCCTTATTTTAAAAACACACACACACACACACACTGCACAGCCTCACTAGTCCAGCCCTTGTTAGTTCATGAAAACCTGGCAGCATAAAAATGTCTTAACCTGCCACCAGAAGGAGAGCAAAGATGGGGCCATCCTGGCCTCTCTGGCAATTGGTGACTTCCACCCCAGTAGAATGGTAAAGACATTTCAGGTGGTGGTCCAAGCTTGAATGAAGCTATCCCAAGACCTGGTTCCTATACCCAAAATAGGTTCCCTACACTGGTGAGCTCTTTTAAAGTTTGGACTAAAACCCAGAGTCAATTCACCACCCCAGCAGCATGGAAGCCACCAGCTGCCACAGGTCAAAGCACAACTACACACAGCTCCAACACCCGATCTGGACCAGCCAGTTTGTATCCCTGAAAATCCCCTCATATTTAGATCCAGAGAGTACTACAAAAAGCAAGAGGAAGGAAAAATCTGAGTGTCTTTATGTTCCCTTGAGAATCTTAAAAACCCCTCTGTTCCCACCCATACTCATATCCAAGTTGTGCCAAAGAGTAGACCATTCCTTATCTGATAAAAAAAAATTATTAGGTGTATGAGGAAGAGAAGCAAATTAAAAGCAGGGTTCCCGTAAGAAGAAGAATACACAACTTTCACCACTTCTCTGGAAAGGGACAATGAATTACTTTAATTTACAAAGAAAACTGTTTTGCAAAGCATGGGCAGGAGATGAATCTTCATTTCCACTCTTGTTTGCGAATTAGCTGTTTTGTCAACAGCTGCAGAGGAAATCACAGCTCGCAGATCTACTTTCCACCATTGGCTTTTACCACCCCTCCCTCCTGTCAGGCTCAGCAAAAGGAATGGACTTTGAATGCATACATGGACCAGTGTGGCAAAAGACAATGTGGGGTGGGTATGCTTTTGATGACCTCCAGGATCTGAGGCCAGAAGGCATTGTGTGTGGTGCCAGAATGCAGCGCGTGACTGGGGTGGGGTGGTAGGCTATTTAAGGCCTGGGCACCCCATATGTGCCTGTTTGGATGATCACAGGGCTGCCCACCTTTCCACCCTCAGTGCAGTGTGAGTTAATGGGTCACTTTGGGACTGGGTAGACATTTTCTCCCCTTTACCTGGTTTTTGTAATCCCTACTCCATACTGTATCTGAGGGACTTTGATGACTGGCTCTGTGTGGTGTCTTTGAATAGCCTGTCATTGGGTAGGTAGCGAGGGGAGAATTTAAGACTTCAGTGTACACCTTGGCACCCTTTTGGTGAAGGGTAGGGCTCTGGAACAGCCTCTATAGGTCCTGGGACCTGGGGGTGGGTAGGAAAGGAGTCTACCCTTGAGGCTGACCTGCAGGTTTTGCTCTCATTTATAAGGTCCTGGGACTCGGGTGGGAGTCCCCTGGGTTTACCTTCCAGTAAGTGGCCAGCCAGGGAGAAACACAGCTATTGGACTGCCCTCAGGGATCAAGGGTTTCACCCAAGGGAAGGCTGATGAGGTAGTCTAGGGTAGACACCCAGCCTCAGCTAGCCCTGCATCCGGTTGCTCCCCCTCTTGCTCCTTTCAGGTCCAATGAACTTAAATAGGATAGAAGTCAAATTAAGTGGCCCTTAGTTAACCCAACTTTCTGTGCCTGGTCTCATTATTTCATGGTTGGTCATCAAAGAGCTGGTGTCAGGGTAGGACCCATTCTAGTTGGCTTGGGTCACACTCTCTGAAAGACCATTGTTGGGTTTCTTTTGGAGGCATACATGTAGATAGGTGAGGTTTACCCATACCTCTGTCTCCTTTTGGATAGAGAATGAAGTGCTATTCTGTGGTTCTTTGTGCCATATCCAACTCACCCCCAGATGTCAATCCTAAGGAGGAGTTGTTGCTGCTTGCTGTGGTGGAGGAGAAAGAGTAAGGAGACAATTCAATGAGTGTAGCTCCAAGGGTAAGGGACAAAATCCGCTTGTGATCACACTCCCATTTCCTTTCCCCTCCAAGCTGAGATCAGCCAGTTTATCAATGTCTGAGTTGTCAATGCTGGTCTCCAAGAGCATGTCCAAGCTATGAGCCTTGTCTTTCAGAGGGAGAGCAATCCCATCCTGAACAGGTTGTAACTCCAACCCCAGGCTGGCTTTCTTGCTGACCAAAAGAACTTCTTTCAGGTCTGGACTGAGCCTCAATTTATTCACCCCCATTCAACCCCTCATGTCATCCAGTCAACCATTCCAGACATCCACATCTTCCTTGGCATGAGCTGTGAAAGGGATATAAAGCCAAGTATCATCAGCACAGCAGCGCTTTGCAGCTTTGTGTAGATGCTAAAAGGCATAGTGCCTTGCAGAATTCCACAGCTAACAGTCATGAGCCTTTACAGCAGTCTATCCAGCTCCACCCTCTGAAAATGTTCAGACAAAAGGGATCAAAACCTCCTCAGAACTGTGCCCACAAGTCCCCTATGAGCCAAGCAACCCAGAAAGATACCACAAACACCACTGAGAGGTCCAGCAGAAGCCAGAGGGATCCATCCCCCCTTTCTACTGTTAGTTATCCACCAAGGTATCCAAGGCTGTTACTGTCCCAGAACCATTCCTGAATAAACCCTAACCCTAACTCTGAAACCACACTGGAATGGAGCCATGTTAAAAAGTGCACATTTTCTGAGATCACCAACAAAGCTCAGTGTTTCTCAGCAGTTTGTGTTGAGGATAATTTTCCCCCAGTTTTCTGGACAAGCTCAGACTCTGCAATGCTTATGCTGATTTCTCTTGCAGGAGTAGAATCATAGAGTTGGAAGAGACCACAAGGGCCATCCAGTCCAACCCCATTCTGCCATGCAGGAATACATAGTCAAAGCACTCCCGACAGATGGCCATCCAGCCTCTGTTTAAAAACCTCAAAAGAAGGAGAATCCACCACACTCCTGGGCAGCAGTGGATTTCACTGCCCAACAGCTTTGACCACCAGGAAGGTATTCCTAATGTTTAGGTGGAATCTCTTTTCCTTGTCGTTTGAGTACTTGAGTTGTTTATTTCTGAATGGCAGGGGTTGGACTAGATGGCCCTTGTGGTTCCTACCAATTGTATGATCCTATGAAAAGCTCTGTTTCAAAAAGGATCAGAAGAGACCTTCACAGGAAGGCAAAGGAAACAGAGCTATTTCCACACTACCCCACTTCACCCTGAATTTAACAGGTAAGTGTACCAAATCTATCCTTATTAAGTTTAACTTTGAAACAGCAAAGTCCATGCACACACGCGCGCGCACAGACAGACACACACACATGAAGAAATTAGCCTAATTTGTGCTGCCTCCCTTCTGATGGCAAAAGGGCCATTGGGGAAGGAGTTTGAATATGTAAACACAGCTAAGGGACCGAGTGCGCAGGAGGCAGCCTTTCATGTCTGTCAGCTCTGGCCCCTCTGGTTATCAACTCAACACACACACACACACACACATGTGCACGCACGCACAGAGAGAGCATTTGATTGCTTAAGCATCCCTTTGCAAAGTGTTTATAACTTTTGCATGAATGTTTCATCAGATAGCACAGCAGCCCCACTCTCCTGGGAAACAAACTGATCTGGAAAGACACGACTTCCCTTTCCTTTTATTGGGAAAGATTCATCAAAAGAGAAAAGATCATTTATATTCCTTGAGGGAGAATGAGGCCTGTATAGCCTCATCCAGGCTTTGTGGCCTTTAATGATATTTGTCCATCAGGCCAGGCAGGCGCTGAGAAACCAAAGGGGACAGGATGCTATAATAACAAGGTGACAGGATTCTGCGGCTGATGTTTGAAGGCCACTTCAGGCTCCATTTGAAGTGAAATTTAGGTTTGGAAATCCTCTTCTGAAAATTTTGATATACAAAGTGACCACTGTATCCATGGGGAATACATTCCAACACCACAACCACTCCGTGGATACCTGAAACCATGGATAATAGGGAAGGGTATTATTTTGAATGAGACTAACACTGCAAGTTGACCATAGAATCACATTGGAGGACTTGACTTAGAAATGCCTAGAGAGACCATTTTTTCCAGATGTGGATAAGTGAAACTGTGGATACCAAATCCATGGTCGACCTATAAAATCTCCTCCCCCTCTTTCTCTCCTCTCCCTCCCCCTCCTCCTCCTATTTCTCTGAAAATCATCCAATTAAAAAAATAAGCCCAGCGTGGTCAGGCCAAGGGGTTGTCCAAATGGTGAAAAAACTCCTCACGAAATGCTAGGAGAATCCTACCTGTCCTAATGGCATTCTGTGTGATTTCACCACATTGTGAAGGAGGGGGGCGGGAGCCAAAAACCTCACCAGAAAAAACTTCATGGCTTTTTTCATATTTTTTTTTAAAAAAACAGTGAGGAGGTGCACATTCATTAGGAAAAGCGAGTCGATTTGATTTGCTTGCCCATGCTAAAGGAAGCACAAATTTGATTGGCCAAATGAGCGTAGGGGCAAGGCAACCCCCACTGCCACCATGTTGGATTTTTTGCCTTAGTGAGCAAGTGCTAAGGCAAGAAAACAGGGTGTTTGTTTTTTGGGGGGGTTGTTTGTTTGTTTGTTTTGTGCTCAACTGAAAAATCACTCAATCGCACCTTGGACATCCAACATGGCAGCAACGGGCACTTGCCTTGTTAGCACGCCTGCACTTGTCCATCCAATCAGATATGTGCTTCTTCTCATATGGGTAAGTGAATCAAATCGACTCGCTTTTCCTAATCAGCAGGACTGCACACCCCCTTATAAAATCATATGCTGTTATTCAAAAAATATGCGGAAAGCACAAAGGCTTTTCTGAAGAGGTTTTTGCCCTTCCCCCCCCTTCATAATATGGTGAAATAACATGGAATGCATCAGGTAGGGTTCTCCTTGCATTCCATGAGGAGTTTTTTTACTGTTTGGACAGCCCCAGATTCTCCTTGCAATGGAGCATCCAGGGGACCCTGTGGTTTCCTTGGGGTGCTAGCATTCACCCAACTCCCTGTGTACTGTTTGAACCCCTAGACAAGGCATCTCTCTCCTTTCCTTCCCAACATCTGCAAAGGTGAGAACTTCAGCTAAGACAGAATTACAGTTGACCCTCCATATTCATGGATTTGGTATCCATGGATTTAAGTATTCATGGCTTGAAATATTCTTTAAAAAATAAAAATCCAAAAAGCAAACCTTGATTTTGCTCTCTTATGTAAGGGGCACCAAAACTAGTACTCTACAGTGAACTCGCCACGGGTCAGCATAAGAGGGGCGCTCCAAAAAAGCGATACAAGGACTCCCTGAAACAACATCTCAGGCTTGGCCAGATTGGTCACCAACAATGGTCCGCCCTGGCCTCACATCGGGAGGCATGGAGACGCACTATCCACAATGCTTCAGACTTACTTGAGAACTCACGCCGAACAAGTCTTGAAGAGAAACGACAAGGCAGAAAGAATCACAACCCAGAAACATCACCCAAGGAGACCTTCTGCTGTGCTTTCTGCAACCGGACTTGTTTATCTCGGATTGGCCTTTTTAGTCATCAGCGCGCTTGGAGAAAGCGCAGGATGAGTCCTTCCTGAATCTTCATTTGTGAAGAAAAGCCAGAGAGAGAGAGAGAAGAGAGAGCATAGAATGGGACTTGGGTATTCACGGATTTTGGTATCCACGGGAGTCCTGGAACTAAACCCCAGTGAATATGAAGGGACAACTATATTGCATTTTGCTCCTCACTTCATCCATTCCCCTGCATACAGTATCTCCCAGGTAATCGTCGGTGCAAAAGTCGCTGGGCATGTTCCACTCCCTCCTTCCCAAATGGACAAGTCCAAAGTGACAGTGTTGCTGGGGAGGTCAGGGTCAGGGTCTGCCCGTCTCCCACAGGGGGGCAGAAGGGCAATAAAGATGTGCCAATTCTGTCACCCAAAAGAAAAAAACAAGGGGGAAAAGTATTTTGATGAATGTGTGATGTCCACACTTTTATCCTGCCGACATATCTGCTCAGCCCGCCTGGTCCTCCTCCTATTTATCCCAGGGCCTCACAGGCTTACGGCAAAAGCCATTACCACAGGATTAGAGTTCAGTTTGATTCTCATCAAAGGCTCTGGTCACTGCGTATTTGCTTAACACCAGACCTTTCAGGCCCCATCAAATTTAACAAGCCTTGACAGATTTGGGATTAAACACAAAATGCCAGACAAATCCACACTTTCATCGAAGGCTCCTGTGAATGCAGCCGGATAGTCTGGTTTTCTGAGAAAGCAAAAAAAATAATAATAATAAGCGAGAACAAAGAGCTAAAATTAGTTCCCATGCACACCTCCGAAGAGGGGGGTGGGGAGGAGTTGTTGCCTCAAAACCAAGTGCCAATCTGACTGTGAAAAGCTGTAAAATATACAGTCCTGATGCTCCCCTACCCATGCTTTTTGATCCCATCACCCTCCAATCCCTTTTGCACAAGCATATATGAAATAGTACTTGGTAGCATGAATTTCAGGGACATGGCACCAGGAAAAAGCAGAGTTTGGAGATGCTGCTTTGGAGTGGAGGGGGACTATAACTCTCAGACCTCCCCCCCCAAAAAAAAACAACAACAACACTTTTTAAGGTTTTGGCAAAAGTTATGAGTTGGCTCAACATCTTAGACTTGCTGTTGGTGCTGTGTGCCTTCAAGTCATTTCAGACTCACAACAACCCTAAGCCAAACTCATCATAGGGTTGTCTTGGCAACATTTGTTCAAAGGGGGGTTGCTATCACTGCCCTCCTCTGAGGCTGACAGAATGTGACTTGCTCAAGGTCACCTTTTCTGGCTGAGTGGGAATTTTAACCCTGGTCTTCAGAGTCATATTCCAGTGCTCAAACCATTACACCACACTGTCTTATAAGGGCCTACACAGAATACAAGGTTTACACTGGCTTATATGAGCTACATAGAAACAAAGAATTATAGAGATGGAAGAGACCACAAAGGCCATCTAGTCCAACCCCCTACCCTTCAGGAAGATACAATCTAATCATTCCTGACAGATGGCCATCCAGCCTCTATTTGAAAACCTCCAAAGAAGGAGACACCACCACATTCCCAGGCAGTGTATTCCTCTGCCAAACAGCTCTTACTGTCTGGAAGTTTTTCCTAATGTTTAGTTGGAATCTCTTTTCCTGTAGTTTGAACCCATTGCTCCATCTCTGGAGCAGCAGAAAACAAGTTTGCTCCATCTTCAGTATGACATCCCTTCCAATATTTAAAGATGGCTATCATATCACCTCTTAACTATCTCTTCTCCAGGCTAAACATACCCAGGCTCCCGAAGCTGCTCTTCAAGTCCTTGGGTTACCAACGAGACCCATAAACCCTCTGGATGTTCTTGAACTGTAACACCCAGCATTACTCACCATTGGCTAAGCTATATGTCTATTGGGAGTCAGAAAGTTCTTTGTAACATTTAGGACAAAAGAGAAAAACTGGGAGGCCTCGTATGGAGACTGCCCAGCTGTGCAACCTTGCACAGTCTCCAGCCAGCTCTTTTCTCAGCATGCCACTTCCTTAGCTCTGGTTGTAGATCTTGCTTAAGTTTACTCCTTCTGCATCTCAGGAGGAGCTGTGATTTACCTGGGCAGCTCACCCTGAGCTACTGAGGAAGGAACAAAATTAATCACTGCACTTCATCTAGTTCTCTCTCATCTCCTTCCTCCTCCTGGGAAACTCAGCACTCAGTCCACCCACCCATCTGGGGAGTGGGGGGAGAGAAAAGGGCTTAAACACAAAGAGATGAAATGGGAGGAGGCTAATAAATCTGCCCCCCATTCCAAGGGGGTTTAACAGGCTCTTTTTGTAACATGTGCTTCAAATGTATAGCATCAGGCCATTACACTCCTTGGAGTGAGCCAAAAGACTCTATGAAATCACACACACACACACACAACCTTGCAGTGGGCCAAGGCATTGAACCAGCAGGTTCACACACTCATGCATTCACCCAAAGGTGACATAAACAAGGGATGACTCTGCCACAGGATGAGGTTCTGCGAGAGAGGGAACTGATGATAGGGATGACTCAAGGGAGTGATTCAGCTGAGCGGGTGGGATGGGAAACACTGCAAGAAAATTGCAGGGATAGACGTCCTTGACTGTAAAACAAAACCCCAAGTCCCTATTGCAGTGATATCTTTACTGGGACAACCAAAAGGCACAAAATACATCATAACACCTTTCAAACTTCACAGCCTTCTTCATCAGTCAAAGATAGTTTTAAAAAGCAGACAAGGGACACCACTTTAACTGCCATGGCTCCATTCTATGGAATCCTGCAATTTGGAGGTTTTGGGGGGTACTCAGAATGCTATATGCCAGAGAGCTCTAAGCTCTGATATTGTAGTACAGGGAAGTGGGTTAGATAACGCTAAATACCCCTCCAAACTCTAAATCCCAGGATTTCATGGGGCTCACCTACATGAGCCAGGAGACACCGGCTCTCCACCAGCATATCCTGGCCACGGGTCAGGCCCATTCCTCCCCCGTTATCTACAAAACTGGCTGGAGTCCAGATGAGCATGCCAGCCCATCCTTGCAGCTGCCGCCGCCACCTTTGCTCTCCTGGAAGTGAGGAAGCTGGCCTGCAATGTGACCAAGACCCCCTGCATGTGACTAGCTGTGGCCACATGCTGCAGGATTCCTGATTGGATCCAGAAGATCAAGGTGGACTGGTAGCTGCAGCGATGGACTGGCCTGCTGGGATGAGCTCCTGTGGACACATGGAGCCCAATAGGTTTTTGCCAGCAGGACTGGGTTAAATAAGGTATTATTTTAGAGCAGTGTATTGGGCCCTACCCCATCTTGCCTCCACCTTAGCCCCATCTTTGTCCTGGGGGTTGTGAGGACTGCCCAGGGCAGAACAGGGCAAAAGTCCTGCATTGTCAGGACTGCAGGGCTCTAAGATAGAGGCCATATGAGGTATATTGCCCATGTAGACATGCTCCCGGTCCAGAGCCATGGCAGTTAAAGTGGCATCAAACTGTTTTAATAGTGCTGTGTGGATACTCCTACCATCTACGTTTTTATTCTGAGGTGTTGTAGAGTGGTGACTCTCAGTTTTTGGTCTTCCAGATGTTTGAGACTTTAGCTCCCTGAATCCTTGATCATTGTTCAAGTTGGCTGGAACTTCTGGGAGATGATGTCCAAAACATCTGGAGGACCAAAGATTGAGAACCACTGCTCTAGAGGAAAGGTCTGTGAAGACAAAAGTATTATGCCACACACACAAACACACACACACACACACACAGAGAGAGACAGAGAGAGAGCGCCATGAGCTGAGAGAGACAAAGATAATAAAAGAAAGGCAGTAAAGTTTTGCTTCTCTTTTTGAAATTACAAAGTGATTTTACAGACATGCATGGACACATGCACACACACACATGAACGCAAACCCATACAAACCCTGCCTGTGTCTATCCAGTGTGAGGCCCTAGCCCTCTTTGTAGGAAGAGGCAGGCTTTAATGGGTGGAAAGATGTGTGGGTGATGAAGTGAAAGACTCAGAAAAGGAAGACTAAAATTTGGGAGCAGACTTGCAGAGATGAAGCAGGTATAGAAATGGACAGGTGCTGTTGACCCAGAAGGCACAGAATGAGGGACCAAGGAACTGACTGGCCAAGACAGTCCAAAAACTGGAATCCTGTTGGTGACATACATAGGCATAATGTCCAATTACACCTGTGTATGTCACTTCATGGCCATTGTGGATGGAGATATGCCCTGCCTCCTTGTCAATTATCCCCTTGGGGCTTTTAACTGATGGCTCTGCCACAGAGGCATCCCTCCAGACAGTGGATGGTTGTGTTTCAGTGGCCAACCACAGGAAGGAGCAGGAGCCCTCCTGGG
This sequence comes from Gambelia wislizenii, assembly GCA_030847615.1. Classification (NCBI taxonomy): domain Eukaryota; kingdom Metazoa; phylum Chordata; class Lepidosauria; order Squamata; family Crotaphytidae; genus Gambelia; species Gambelia wislizenii. The sequence goes on from JAUMIR010000007.1 coordinate 43,121,400, forward strand.
ATTCTTCCAGGGATCTGGGAGGACGACATCCTCTTCTTGGGGGCAACTGGAGGAACACAGCTGAATGCTGCCTGGCCAGCTACTGCCCTCGCTAAGCATTAAAGAGATATGGGAGCACCCCAGCACCACATCCATGGGTTAAGGAGCATGGAAGAGATGTAGCTATGCCTGGTAAAGTTTTATGCTCCATTGGTGCAATCTAGGGCCCAAGTCAAAATGAGAGAAAGAGGCTTAATAGGGTTCGGGTATGAAATTTCTTCCGTAAAAATCTGTTCATCTAACCAACTCACTTTGGCTTTTGCTGGCATCCCTCAGACATTCCACCTGTGAAAGCGGAAAGACAAAATTAACTTCAAAGCTCTCTTTAGGTGAAGCGTTGAGTTGAAATCACAGGGAAGTTCAGATAAAGCATCAAGAAGAGGCTGCCTGAAATGGGCCCTCCCTCTCTCTCTTGCTCTTCTGTGAAAGCTGAGGAAATGCCTGAGCAGGATATATATATACAGAGAGAGAGAGAGAGAGATTGGGATGATTCATAGCACGGTATTACAGCTCCCTGCTGAGAACTTGATCATCTGTTTCGATACATGCCAAGCTGATGATTTTGAATCAATTTTAGGGTCCAGGTCAAAACTTGGACCCTAAAACTTCTGAACTACAATGCCAAAATCCTTGCAGTGACGCACACTACTATCAGCAGGAGTTATAAAAGGGTATGTATGGTAGTTCTTACGACATTGTGTAGCTCTTTGCACAACAGTTTTTCCCCACAAGCTGCACAATAATAGCCCAGCAATGCTCAGGAAGAGCTCTGCCTCCAGGTCCAAATGGCCACTGGCTGGTCACAGGAGCTTCTAGAAAAGCTGTGCCCACCCCCTGGCTAATATCCAGGAGATTTCTATGCCATTATGCCAATGCCTACCAATGTCAAAGACAACTGTGGCCCAAATACCAGAACCCCACAGCCAATATGGGCTACTGGGATATCAATTCCCTGCTCTGGAAAGTAACTTTTTGAAGGTTCACATGGAGCATCCTTCTATGGCAAGCCACAGTCTCAAGGCCAACAATACTCATCCCCAGGCTGTTAGCATATTCTGACTCTTGGCTTGTTCTCTCCTACTGAGTTTTGACACTGATCCTGAAAGTGCCTGGATTCTATTCAATGGCTGCATAATTGTTCATGTCTTTTCAATCGACAGTCAGTTTCGTTACATAAAGTCTGTGTTTAAGACCAAGATGATGTTGAATGCTGACACAGTTCAATGCTACATGGGAATAACTCCACAGGACAGTGAGGTGAACAAGGGCTGAGATCCTAAACCATGCAACCGGAGCATAATGATCCATCAACACAGTTCTGTGTCTGTATTATCTTTTTTGGTTGGGCTGCCCCATCCAAACCCTCCTGCTGTCCCAGCTGCCAAGCCCCCAGATGGTTGTCTGCCACTGCTGTTGCTCACCAGCAGGAAGAGAAAGAACAAGGAGGCAATTCAAGACGGCAAGGCGGCTCGGATCCAGACTATCTGAGAGGCCACATCTCCTTATATAAGCCAGCATAAGCATTAAGATCTGCAGGGAAGGCTTTCTCTCAGTCCCAACACCTTCACAAGTGCAGTTGTTGGGCGTGCTTTGATTGTGTGTTCCTGCATGACAGAAGGGGGTTGGAATAGATGGCCCTTTTGGTCTCTTTCAACTCTATGATTCTGTGAGTCTATGAGTTAGTGAGGACTCAGGTGAAAGCCTTCTCCTTATGGTAAGCCAGTGAAAAGGCCAACTGTTTCCCTCACTGGCCAGTATGTGTAAGTTATCAACAGAATTCTGGTCTAAATATAATTCAACAACCTCTTTGTCAATTTTAATGTGCACCCCTCCAACTGTTGTTGGACTGCTACTCCCATCAGCCCCAGACAACTTAGCCAATAATGGCAAATTATGGGATTTGAAGTCAAACAAAAATATGAAGGGATGCACCTCTTTACCTACTTTTGAGCTACACATTGCAAGGGTAGTCATTTCAATAGGATAATAGCTATGTATAGAATGTTTCTAGACCCAGGACTGTATAATTAGTGGGCTGGGGGAAACAAAGGCATTACCCCCAAAATAAGAATCCTGACTCCCAGGGACCTTTTCCTTCACCCCCCACAAATTTATAGCATTGCAGTAAGTTAAAAGTTCAACTGAGCATTTAGAAATAAAATTTAGGTGTTCAAAGAAAAGGGAGAAGGCAGGCAAACTTCCCAAGGAAATTTGAACATTGCAAATAGAAGAGTTCTAGGTGGGGAATGTTTTAAACATCTCACCCTCTGCAATGCTAGAAATTGGGGACTGAACAAAAAATTGATGGAGAGGAGGAAAGAATTCTTATTAAGAAGGTCAACACCCTCATTTTGCCTGCCTCATAGCTACACCCCTGTACAGACTGAACACATGGAAGAGGAGAAGGAGGAGGGGAGGATTGTGTCTGTTGTCTTTCCTTCTCCCATCAAATATCGATTGGCTCCCAATTCATGGAGCAAATGCACTGCTGCATCTCATGCACGCATAGGCTCAATCCTAGGGACAGTAAGAACATTCATGGGATTTCTTGACCTCAAGAGAGGCTGCTGGCAAGAAGCCTCCAAGCCCACCAAAACTTGTCACCTCCAGCTTGAGAATGAAAAAAAGGTCATATTGTGAAAGTTCCTGTAATATGTGCAAAAATTTCATGAAAGTTCCTGTAGTATGTGCAAAAATTTCATTTGCATGCAAAATGACAATCTTGTCTGCATGTGGAACAAACCACATGCATACACATGGAGAAGGGTAAGGTTCTGGAGAAGAGAAGGTGAAGAAGTGCCATGATAGACATGTGTACCTATTGATGCCATATTGAGGATGGGGCAAGCTTGTTTTCTGATGCTCCATAGACTAGGACACAGAGCGATGGACTCAAACTACGGGAAAAGAGATTCCACCTAAATATTGGGAAGAAGTTCAACAGTGGAATGCACTGCTTCCTCATAGTGCAGTGGAGTCTCCTTCTTTGGAGGTTTTTAAACAGAGGCTGGATGGCCATCAGTCAGGAATGCTTTGATTGTGTCTTCCTGCATGGAAGAAGGGGGTTGGACTAGATGGCCGTTGTGGTCTCTTCTAGCTCTATGATCCTATGGTTCTGGAACATGCAAGCAAATGAGAAAGAAAAAGGAGCAAACAACTGTCCGATGCTTCTGACTTAAAAAAAAAAAGTCATCAAGGCAGCAGCTAACATAGTTCAGCTCTGTGATTTGTGCAATTTACACCATTTCATGCAAAAATCTCTCTCTCAAATGTGAAAACTCTCTCAAAACTTACAGAAGATGACTTGCCCAGTTCACAGGTGAGAGAGGAAAATATTGTCATTTCTCTCCCTCACACAGGAGAATGAGGCAAACATAGACCTGCACCCCTCCTATCACCAGGTAAGGGCAGGAGCAACATGTGCAGTCTCCCCGCCTCGCCCCTGCCGCCGGTGCACCTATGAATTCTGAGCGTGTATAAAAGGCTAGCAAGATTCCATTCCAATAGAATTCAATTTTTGCTCAAACAAAGCCAGTTCCACCTTGGCAGTTCTCTGACATATGCAACAGGCACGCCAACTGAGAGCTCCTAGCTTCGGATGCAGAGATAAGTTATGATTTATAGGTGAAATTATTTCTCACCTGGAAATCAGCTTGAATCCTGCCAAGAAGGCATCACCGGATCCAAAGCTAAACTCAGCCACACAACCACCCACACTCTAGGCCCAGCGAGAGACAAGAGCTGGCCGTACAGACTCCAGAGCCACCGTCTACCCAGGGACAGCCAGCTCAGACAAATATAAACCTGTTTATAGTCACATCTATATCCCAGCTTTGGAGAGAAGTGGATTCTGGCTCAAGGCAGTTGAACTCACTTAAGGTAAAACAATGATATGAAACAACACAGAATATTGACCAACAACAAATTGGGGGAAGGTGGGCAATGCTTTTGAAGTTGAGGGCAGATTTTCTTGACAGAGGGGGGCTGGCCATGAGCTGTATACCCCTAGTAGGCAGGGTCAGAGCTTGAAGTGGGCAGAGCCAACGTTACAAGGCTAGAGGCAGAACATTGGCAGAAGCAGAGCCGGGTCGAAGGTGGGCCGAGCCCTTCCCTCTTCCTACCTCTCTCTCACTCACACTCCCCAACTCGAATCCATTGCTTTGTACTCTCTTCCATTCACAGAAACCCTAGAGAAGTTCTCCTTAAAGAGGACTCCTGGGTCAGAAGAAACCGTCAAATGAAGAAGGAATGGATGAAAAGATACAGAGAAGCCTGCCCAAATGGGGCTGATGGAGAAGCCCTTATCAATTATGGCACAGTGGGGACAAGGGGGGAGGGATAGTAAACTCTCGGCCCCCAATCCAGTTGCTAGCCCCCACTAGAGTAGAGCTGCTGGGTCACTGAAAGAGGGTTGACTTCCCATTAAGTTCCCATTCATTCAATGGGTCTCCTTCTCGTTGGGCCTAGCAATTGGATCATAGAATCATAGAATTGTAGAGTTGGAGAGACCCCAAGGGCCATCCAGTCCAACCCCATTCTGCCACACAGGAATCACGATCAAAGAATCCCCGACAGATGGCCATCCAGCCTCTGTTTAAAGACCTCCAAGTTAGGACTGGCTGCCTGCAAAAATGACATCATGGAAATGCATTGGGGGACCCAGTCATTTTGAGAACTGGTATGAAAAAACAAAACACACACACACACAATGATCAGGTGGAATCCCTGCCCCTTCTACTGATACTGCCTTGAATATTTTGTATATCTGTGTTCAATGTGAACAATTCCTCCATTAAGACAGATAACCAGTGATGTATTCAAGTCTTTTACTCCAAGTCTCAAGTCAAATCTCAAGTCCTAACATCTGCAGTTTAAGGATAAGCATTTAGAATTCACAGCCAGAGAGCTCTAGTGCTTCACCAAACTACAAACCCCAGGATGGCATAGGACTCAGCCAAGGCAACTACAGGGGAATACAAAACTCCAACTGGGTAGTATGAAATGGTCCACAGAGTGCATCCTCACTATACAGTTATATAAGATTGATGTTGCTTTAACTGCTATGTCTCCATCCCAAGGAATCATGGGATTTGTAGTTTGATGAGAGAATTAGAAGTCTCTACTGGGAAGCTTTAATGTGCTCTGGAGAGCCAGTGTGGTATAGTGGTTTGAGCATTGGACTAGGACCCTCTGGGTAGACCAGGGTTCAAATCCCCACTCAGCCATGGAAACTCACCAGGTGACCTTGAGTAACTCACACTCTCTCAGCCTCAGAGGAAAGCAAAGGCAAGCCTCCTCTGAACAAATCTTTCCAAGAAACCCCCATGATAAGTTCACCTTAGGGTAGCCATAAGTTGGAAATGATTTGAAGGCACAGAACAACAAGACATTTCAAATCCTCATCCAAAGAGCTCTGATGCATCCCCAAACCACAAACTCCAGGATTCCAGAAGAGGCCATTAAGTAAGAATAACCATGCTATAATTGTCTAATTTAAAAAAAGTCTCAATTCATGATATGTAAGCAGAGTTTCACAAGTCTAACCATTTCACATGCAGTTGTACATTTTGAAGAGGCTGTGTAAACTATTCATCAGTGCCTTCAGTGTGCTGCTCAATTCACTGGGATTGCCAAAACAGCTGTTGCTCATTGCAAAAGGGAACAATAAGCAAGCACCTTGACAAATATGCCATTGATGGCACGACATTGGGATCCAGCAGAAAGGCGATGTACCTCAACCACCATGTAGATTTACATTGTGCAAGCATGATGGAGGGGCTCGGCCTGCGGCCACCTTAATTCAGAGGCAATCCAGGTCTTCTTGGACCAAAAGCACATTATTTACGTCTTGGTAACATAGAGAGAAGGGCTCAGTTCTGCAAGTGGAGCCCTGGCAGACGTACACAGGGAGGGAGAAGCAATTAACACCTCATGTACGTTAAGCACAGCTGCTTTTCCTACTGTATGTAGGCTGCCACCATGGAGAGATGTTTCCGTAAGAAACATTTGGCAAGCAAACGAGATCACACTCCCCACCACCACCCCCAATCCCTGATCGTTCCTGGACAAATCTATGTAACATCTTCCACCTTCAACACATTTGGAGCCTGGGATCTTTCAGCCCTCGGGAAGGAAAGGGATTTGGAAGGAGGGCAAAAGAGGAGGGGAGGAAAGTGTGTAAGTGTGTGTGTGTGTGTGTGTATGTGCGTGCGTGCGCACTCTGTGATGTTTTATGCATGCATCTGTTATGCTAAAATAACCATCCCTCCCAGCTAGGCCCACCTGCTGCCTTTTTCAATTTTAAGTATTTCTAAGTAGCAATCAAAATCAGTTTAATTTGTTCTTTATCTCGGAAAAAACCATTGTAGAAGAAAAATGTGACCATTATGATACATCAGAAAAAACACAAGCCCTTTATTTCCAAGTCCTCTATATTCTATCAGATCACGGAGTCGTCATTATGCTGGTTGTATTTAATGTTACTCATATGAGGAGAGCTGTCTTTAATCACCACCACTCCCCCCCCTCTCACACACACGCACACACAAACTTTTCTTCCCTCTCTCTTGCAAATTTCTTCTCTCTCCTCTCAAATGAGGAACGGCTTTTATCTTTCTTTTCATAGAGACCAACACATGCACTGCCAGTGTTTATGAATCTTTTCAGGGTATTTGAGGGACAGAGTTGAACAGTTCTGATGCAAGAGAGCCAGCAATTGTTTGCACTCACTCACACATTTATATATTATTTGTTTATTTGTGCAATTTCTATGCCACATTTCTCCCAAGGCGGCTCACAGAACAATTACTCTCTGGCTTTTCTTCGCAAACAAAGATTCAGGAAGGACTCATCCTGCGCTTTCTGCAAGCGCACTGATGACTAAAAAGGCCAATCCGAGATAAACAAGTCCGGTTGCAGAAAGCACAGCAGAAGGTCTCCTTGGGTGATGTTTCCGGGTTGTGATTCTTTCTGTGTTGTTGTTTCTCTTCAAGACTTGTTCGGTGTGAGTTCTCAAATCAGGCATTGTGGATAGTGTGTCTCCATGCCTCCCAATGTGAGGCCAGGGCGGACCATTGTTGGTGATCAATTTGGCCGAGCCTGAGATGATTAGCACAGAACTATTAAAATCACAATTAAAAGCAATTAAAAACCATTAAAAATAATGTTAAAAAAACCAGATAAAAACAACATAAAAACATACCCCTATAAACGCCAGAATTATATGTCAAAGGCCTGCTTAAACAAGAACGTTTTTGCCTGCTGACGGAATGACAACAGAAGGGGTCCAGCCTAGCCTCCCATGGGAGGGAGTTCCAAAGGACAGGAGCAGCCACCAAGAAGGCTCTCTCTCATCTCCTCACCAAGTCAGCCTGCGATGGTGCTGGGACCAAGAGGAAGCCTTCCCCTGCAGATCTTAAAACTCTTGCAGGTTCATAGAGGGAGATACAATCTTTCAGATAGCCACTATTGTGTGAGGATGTAGTTTATTGGGTATTAGGTAAGGAGAAAGGAGGGGAGAAAATTAGGATCAGGTGTTCAACAGGACCCAACAACGTCTTGAAAGAAACCTCTTTTTTAAAAAAAAATAGTGAAAATGCCGGGCAAACTTTGACTTCTATTGTCAACACAGCCATGCAAGAAAGGATTCAGCCACACACTTAGGTTTGCATAAAAACATTCCCTTTGATAACCTTTAGTAAGCTCAGCAAATGAGCCATCCATAGATGAGGAGGGGTGGTTAGAGGCCCATGACGGACAGCAAGGAGAGAGAAGGTCCATTTCAACTCGATTGATGCTCATTTCCTTCAAAGATGAAAGGGTCTTCCTGGGAAGAGGGAAGCCTTGATGCTGCCCTCAGGGGCACATTCCTGGGATGTAATTAATGGGCCAGCAGGAAGATTCCTTCTCTACAAAACCACTGATAATTAACAGGGCCACACAGATGTACCTGGAGGAAACGGTTTTTTTTAATTAAATTTAAAAAAATCTTACGACATAACTCACCCTGTGGAATCCAAAGAATCCAATGCAGAGGAATCAGACCTAGAGAAACCTTTGGCTCCAGATGATGACACCATCCCAGAATCTGAGCACATAATGGTAGGTACACCTAAGGAGGAACTTCACGAAGATGGGACCCCTACCTCAGCTGGAATTGGAAGACACCAAAGAGACATCTGGATTCCTTTACCGTAAAGGAAGCAGTGCCAAAGGAGGTAACACTACTCCTAGAAGCTTAAATGAGAGAAACTCTGAGCAACTCATGGCTTGGCAGCACAAGGTCAGGCAGCTATAAACCCTCCAGGCAACTCCTGGAAGTTCTTGTAGTGTGCAGCTGTTTGTTCTGCCAGACTTCCAGTACTCTTCCTGCTCATGGATTTATTTTGGATTCTTGATCTCTGGACTGGCTTAAGTTTTATGTGTCTTTGTCTTTTGGTTACCATCACGCCTGGATTCTCACAATGGATTCTTGAATGGCTCAGACCATGCCACTGAACCTCCCCACCCACCTCATTTCATATCCAGTGTATCGTAGAATCATAGAGTTGGAAAAAACCCCAAGGGCCATCTAGTCCAACCCCCTTCTGCCCTGCAGGAATACCAATCAAAGCATTCCTGACAGATGGCCATCCAGCCTCTGTTTAAAAACTTCCAAAGAAGGAGACTCCACCACACTCCAAGGCATGGCTTGGACTGGCTTGACTCCCCTGTGTGCTGGTCCATATGGTGAAATTAATCCTCATAGAATCCAAGGGGGATTCCATGTGTCCAAAAGGGATTTCCCAGCATTCCATGGTTTTGGGAGGGAGGGGGAGCAAAATTCATGAAAACTACAGGGGGAAAGCCTTTGGGGTTTCCCCAAGTTTTTTAAAAACTGCAGGGGAAATGCACACTCCCATTCATTAGGACAACCAAATCACAGCACAGCAAATTCCTGAAGAGGATTGCTGATTGGCCAGACATGCATGGGGGTGGAGCTTGCTAAGAAGGCAGCACCTGAAACTGCCACGTTGGATTGTCACCATAACAATTGTGTACTGAGGTGATGAAACACCCTTCTTGTTTTCTTTTTTCGTTCTTTAAGTGAAAGATTGCTCTTCTGCACCTTGGATTTAGTTTTTTTTTTTTAAAACTGTTTGGTGGGGGCAATTTGGAAAGTATAGAACTGTGAGTAATTCACTCACGCCCGCCATCTTGATTCACTGGCATGCCTCTATGTGAACAGAAAACATGGATAGCTTCGCACACCAGTGACCTTGCAAGAAGATCATTGAGATAGATGAAAGTTGCTGTGAACTGGCATAGGTTCACACCAATCCACATTTTATTCCCTCATCTAGATCAGCCCAATGTGTTGGTTGGGGAGGCGATAAGGTTAGAAGTTCTCTAAAGGAGAGATATTTGGGCAGATGGACATATTTGTCTGAGACATTCTGTTCAAGGTTGCAGAATCAGAGCTGAACAAGAGGTGCCATTACACATGGGTGCACATGGGTGCATGTAACACACACGTGTTATATGCATGGAGGTACGTGCAAGTACCTTTCATTGTTCAATTGGTTGCACACTTGTCTGTGCATTCAGCTGTGCAATGTTGCCATTCAACACTAGGGCTGCATAGCACCATCAATGGGTAACTCTGCACATAGAGATTTATACCACACAACTTTGATGTTGGATCTTGTCCCTAGTGATTTCAGATATTGTGCCACCAAGAGCATCATTTTTGGAAGATCACTAAGACAGGACTGGGGATGAGTGCAGCAGCACAGAACACTCATATTAATAAAGAAGAGACGCTGTCTGAGAAAAGAAGAAAAGCAATAATTTTATTATTATTTAATAAAGTGGAGTTTACTAAGCTCTCTTGGCAGGCAGGACAGGCATCAACTGCAGCAGATTGTTGAAGAGGAGCTCCTGACCTCTGGTCCCGGATTAGTGTTTAATGATCCACAACTTGTGTGTAGTTCTTTTAATCTCACAAAGATGTGCTCACAGTTCCCTCAGATGCCCATGAGACTGTGTCTTCTGTAAGGAAGGGAAAAGCTCATGTTAGGAGTGACAACAGTATTTATTTATTTTGGTGGGAAAAGACATGCTCCTCTATTATGAGAAATAGAAAAGTGGACAGGGAGGCATAAAAGAGGCTGAAAATATAACTATTTAGCTATCAGAGCATGGGAAAGTTACACAAACAATGTTACTTTGCAGTTATCATTTTTTGACACCATGGTACAGACATGTGGAAGGTGCAGGCTCACCAACACCTTTTTTTTCAGCTTTCCAAATCTCCCAGAACATCGCCAACATCCTCCAAAATACTTGATTTCGTAGAACCATAGAATCATAGAGTTGGAAGAGACCCTAAGGGCCATCCAGTCCACCCCCATTTTGCTATGCAAGAAGACACAATCAAATCATTCCAGAGAAATGGCCATCCAGCCTCTCTTTAAAAACCTCCAAGGAAGGAGACTCCACCACACTCCCAGGCAGCAGCGGATTCCACTATCAAACAGCTCTGTCAGGAAGTTCTTCCTAATGTTTAGGTGGAATCTCTTTTCCTGTAGTTTGAGTCCATTGCTCCATGTCCTAATCTCTGGAGCAGCAGAAAATCAACATGGTTGTCCTGTCCCCTCTTAAGCTTCTCTTCTCCAGGCTAAACATACCCAGCTCCCTCAGCTGCTCCTCATAGGGCATCATGGCTCCCAAACTGTTCACCCTTCTGGTTGCCCTCCCCTGGACATGTTCCAACTTGTCAACATCCTTCCTGAATTGTGGTGCCCAGAACTGGACACAGGATTCCAGGTGAGGTCTGACCAAAGCAGAATAGAGTAGCACTATTACATCCCTCAATCTAGATACTAGACTCCTATTGATGCAGCCTAGAATCACATTGGCTTTTTTAGCTGCCTCATCACACTATTCATTCATGTTCAGCTTCTGCTCTGCCAGCTGGGAGTGTGTGTGTGTTAAAAAAAAAATCACCTCCAAACACCTATGCTTCTGTAATGCTCCCACCAAATATGGAGGTTTGGGCAACTCCTGCACCCCCTGCCATGGGAGACACATCCAGAAATCAGTTTTTAAAAAACCAGAACAGACTCCCACCCACCCATCTGGAAATCCATCTGCCCATTCAAATCCCAGCCTATTCAATATGCCCTCCCTTTCCATCATTGCTCTCAGTCCTTTATTTCTTTTCACTCACATGAGCCTCACTCAACGACTCATAGCACTGTGGGTTCTATAGTCTTGTTTGTTTTACGACTGAACTGCAAAAAGCATCTGTCAAACTTTCTTGTTGTTTGCTGTTTTATATGCCTTCAGATCAACTCCAACTTCTGCCAAGAAAACGCTGTTGTTGTTCTAAGGTTCTCTTGGAAAGATTTATTCCCAGGAGGTTTGCTATTGCCTTCTTCTTGGGCTGACTTATCCAAGACACCCAAATGAAATTTGCTTTCAGTCCCTAAATTCCAAGCAATTCAGAGAGGGCGATATTGAAAATCATTCACACTTAAAACTCTCATGCTTGAAGTGTTACTGTAATGCTAGAAATTTCGTGAGTGAAGGCCAATTTAAGCAGGGGGAGGATTCTTATTTGGGGGTCAATGCTTCCATTTTGCCCCTGCCCCCATAGCTACACCTTAGTTCTGAGCAAAGAAATGTTTTCCTTAAGGAACAATCACCGATCTCAAGATAGATGACTTTCTTTTTACAGAACTCCATGGAAACATGTACTGTAGTTCTGTAAAATGCAGTTAAGATAATGAAGGTTGGAAACCTGCGTTGTTGTTCTTTTACAGGGGACATTATATACTCAGAAGGGGAAACCCCACCAAGGCAGTTAACCACATCAAACAAACAAAAAGTCTCCATTAGACTTCATAGTAAAGCCATTTCTCTCCCACAGCTTCCTTCAAGTTTTATAAAAATTCAACTCAAGACCTGCAAAAGAATGTCTGGCATCCTATAGGTGTTTTACACACACCTAGGTTCCATGAGAGAGCCAGCATGGTCTCGTGGTTTAGGTGTTGGACTAGGACCCTGAAGACCAGGGTTCAAATCCCTGCTCAGCCATGGAAACCCACGGGGTGACCTTGGCCATGTCACTCTCTCTCTCAGCCTCAGAGGAAGGCAGCGTTGCCTAACACTTTGCAGCAGATGAATTTGCCTCCTTATTTTTGTTCCCTCTGTATCTCTCAGCAGGATTCCTCTTGCAGCAATATGACAGTGTACGGCTTGGTTCCTGGTGAGAGCCAATGTGACATAGTGGTTTGAGTTTTGGATTATGACTCTGGAGACCAGGGTTCGAATCACTTGGTCATAGAAACCCACTGGGTGACCTTGGGCAAGTCACATTTTCTCAGCCTCAGAGGAAGGCAAAGGCAAACCCCCTCTGAATAAATCTTGCCAAGAAAACCCCCTGATAGGTTCACCTTAGGGTCACCATAAGCCAGAAACTACTTGAAGGCACACAATAGCAGCAGGTTCCATGGAAACCCACTCTCTCTCAGCCTCAGAGGAAAGCAAAGACAGCCCTCCTCTGCACAAACCTTGTCAAGAAAACCCCGTTCACAGGATCGTCATGAATCAGAAAACACACAGTTGCCCTTACACATGCAGCTGTCCATGGTATAATATCTGCATCCAGTTCACAGCTGAGTGGAATTCCACCAGTGTAACTGTTTCACTTGTGTTTGCACATTCTGAGATGGTTCACAACAGCTCATCAGTGCCTTCAGTGTACCACTTGATTCGCTCGGATTGCAGAAACAGTGATCCCGTTCCAAACATACACAATGGGTTGCACAATCTTGGCATTCAGCAGAAGGGTGGTGTAACATGACCACTACTACATGTGACTAGATATGCACTCCACAAACATGATGTCAGATCTTGGATCATATTGGGATTTACTCGCTGGGTTGCTGAAAGGAGAAGAGCGTGGGCACAGAGGCGTAGAATTGATTTTCTTCCATTCAGCTTTCTTCACCGTCCAACTTCCACACCCATACGTAGGTCTGCCTAATGTACCATCCCATTCCAATCAGCGACTAGCCCAACAACTCAAGGAGCTCACAAACCAGGCATGGAGAGCGATCTCCTGTTGCCTGCCCCCATCCAGCTTGCTCTTCTCTGAACAGGGAGGTTTCATGTACTGTTTTCTCTTATCTTTTTAAAGATATCTAAAGCTAGAACCTGTTTGAGGAACAAATTCAGAGGCACTGAGAACTACAGGAGAAGAAAATGCACCAGAGAAGGGAGGGAGGTCAAACCAGGATGGCTGTAAAGGGAGATTAGCTAAATTAATCAAGGATGAGGCCATCACTGGCTACTAGTTTGCATGGCTATGGTAATCACCTATATCTGATGCACTATGTTTCTCTTTTATCAGTTGTTGAAGGGCATGAGATGAAAAATGTAATTGCTTTTATATCCTGATGGTGGACTCCTAGAAAACAACTGGTTGTCCATGGTGGGAGCACTGTGGTTGCTCAGAGGAGGCATGGTAAGAAACATGAGGTCTTCCAAATGATGGACCAAAACTCCCAACATTCTCACCATTGGCTATGCTGGATTTGAGGCTGCTGGGAGTTGCAGTCTGAGAACAGCTGAAGGGATGTATGACTCCCAACCCAAGACTAGGGACTGAAGAAGATGCCTTTCATAAGGAGAGAAGTGTGTGCATCTTGTAACTTATGAATGTGGACAATGTGTTAATTCCACAGAGAAACACATGGCTAAGTTAATTGAAATCAATTCTTTCATTTGGTATTTAGATAGAACACAGACTTGTTAATAGCAGCTTCCTGATCGACAACCCTGCATGTCATGAATTTTGTGTGTGTGTGTGTGTTGTGTGCCTTGTAGTCATTTATTACTTAGAGCAACCCTAAGGTGAACCTAGCACTGGGTTCTCTTGGCAGGGTTTGTTCACAGGGGGTTTGCCTTGGCCTTCCTCTTAGGCTGAGAGAGTGTGACTTGTCCAAGGTCACCCAGTGAGTTTCAATACCCGAGCGGGGTTTCAAACCCTGGTAGTCCAACATTCAAGCCACATCACCACCATCCCTTATTCCTGTTCTGAAAACCTGGCAACACTACCCAGGAGATCAGTTTCATCCAACATAGCTCTTACGTTCTTACAGGAAGGAAAACAGAAATAAAGTATAGTTTCTCTCTCTTTTTCTTCCTCTCACGAAAGCCATTTTGAGTGCTTGAAGCAGGAAAGTAAAACTGATGCCCAGTACTGATCCCTCGGAGACCTCCATGTGGCAGGACATTGCAAACGCGGCATTGGTAACTGATCATCTGAACAGCCCCTATGGCCATTTCTGCTATAGCAACCCCACTGAGAATGCAAAAACCTCACCTGCTAGCCAGACTTTACCACAGTGCTCCCAGCTCTCTCTGAGGTGGCAGGAAAGGTGACACGAAAACACAAGCTGTCACCTTCTCATAGTCAAGAGCCACAAACTCCCTGGGATGCACCCCCTTCAGTGGAGAGCCTGCCAACCCATCACCCAAGGAGAGAGAAAGAGAGGTGTGTGAGGAAGGGAGGCATTGCACGAATGAGCCAGGCATGCCATTACCAGTGGAGTTGCTGCTTCAGGAGCAGACCAGCCCCTTAGATTTCAGAGCTGAAAGCTGTGACCTAGGGATGCCCCCTTATGACGTCACGAAGGGTGGGCCTTAGCAGTGTCATGAGTAGGATGCCTTCAGCATCAGCTGGAGTTGCTCCGAGCAAGTCACTCATAATAAAAACAAAGGTTGCCATTCATTATTGCTGTTACAGAATTGTACCTAGATTGATGCATCCATAACTGCTCGGTATTCAGTAAGACTACATAGTCTTACCATAAAACTATGTAAATTCACCACCACCACTGCCCACCAGCTCACCTTAAGAGCCAGCAAAGGAGGTCTATTCAGGAAGATGTTTTTTCCAACTTTCTCCTGTCAGAGAGAGAGATATTGCAACAATCAGAATCAGGATCCCTGCTGCAAGTCCTTGTTGCAGCCTCACTTGCTGGTGGAAGGGGGTTGAAAACATCTTTCTACTTGTGCCCTGAACAGACCTGCTCAACCCGATCTGGCTGCTGGCTATTAAGATTGGCTGTGGGGGGTAAGGCCAGAAGGTCATAGAATCATAGAAGAATGGGCCATCTTCTCCAACAAGGGCCATCTAGTCCAACTCCATTCTGCCCTGCAGGAATACCCAACCAAAGCACTCCTGACAGACAGGGCCATCCAGCTTCTGTTTAAAAACCTCCAAAGAAGGAGACTCCACCACACTCTGAGGCAGTCCATTCCACTGCTGAACAGCTCTTACCATCAGGAAGTTTTTCCTAATGTTTAGGTGGAATCTCTTTTCCTGGAGTTTGAGTCCTTTGCTCCATGTCCTCGTCTCTGGAGCAGCAGACCTCAGCATGACATCCCTTCATATGTTTAAACATGGCTATCAGATGGAATATCAGTGCCTGACTGATAAATGAGAGTACATTTATCTTGCTGCAAATCAAGTTTCCCAAATTCTTCTTTGAACAGAAAAAAAGCACACTTTCCCCTACTGTTTTGAATACCTTTGCAAGCACTGCTTTTAAGAACACGTGGGAGTTCTAAGCAAGGAAAAAATCCCAAGTCCTACTTTGAGCACAAAACAGTCTATAGTAGGTGTTCCAAAAGAGCCCACAGAAGAGGAGGAAAATGGGTAAGGCAAGGATGCACAGTATAACATATATGTAATTTTCCAGGCAACTCTTGGACTGAGATTCTACCCCTTAACCCTGAGCACTGGAGGAGAAGAAGGAGATCTAGAAACCCTCATTGCAAAGCACATATCCTTATGAATATATTCCCCCCTTCTGCCTCTTCATTGTCATGAGAAATGCCCAGCATGACACATAAGAAAAGCAAAATCATACACCAGAGGTCTGTGTGCACTATTTGTACTCTGTATCGATCAACTTGGCCACCTTTACAGACACACACAGACCTCCTCCGAGTAACCTTTCCGAGAAAGCCACTGTGCAACCCTCCCTGCAGATTGTCCCGGTCCTGCTTAATATTTAAAAGGGAGAAGTGGAGGAGGTGGGAAAGAGATGAAATCAGCTCAAACTGCATCACTAATAGAGTACCCTTTATTTTTCTATTCTCCTCTTCTTTTCAAACAGGAGGGAAGGGAGAGACCGAGGTATAGACGGAAAGATAAGCGAGCGACAGATAATGAGGTACGGGAATGATGATGGGACGATAGAGGCAAGCGGTGAATAGAAAAGGGGAGGTGACTGGTGAGGCTGACCTTTGGAAAGTGTGGGGGGAGGAGGAGTCTTTGGGGGGTAAAAGAGGAGAGATTTAATTCAGCGCTCTTGCTTTCAAATACCAGCACAATCACTGGGGAATGCATGATATTTTTATAACATTTTCCCATTCCCATCAGCACCTTTCATCCTGAGGAATCTCAAGGGGCTTGTCAGAAAGGCCTGCTCCAATTTTCTGCGTGAGCATGTCTCTCTGCGCTTTCCTCCCTTACGAGAGTATTCAAAGCAGAGGAGCCTGGCGGCTTCTTTGCCAGCAAGGGCATTGAATCTGCTCTGAGCTTTAGTCCAAACCTCAAAGGAGCTGTCTGGGAGGCTCTGGCTATTTGGGGGAATGGCTTTCAGTACCGCGAACAGCTCTTCCTGGAATGGGATTTCAGCATCCTGAATAGAACCATTGGAGAATGGGATTTCAGCACCTTGGATAGTTCCCTTGGATTTCAGGTGCAAAGTGCAGAGCAGATGCATCACCCCAGTGACATGGAAGTCTTTAACCTCCACTGAATTCCTAAGGCAGGACCCATGAGAAGTGAGAACAGTCATAGAATCATAGAGTTAAAAGAGACCACAAGGACCATCTAGTCCACCCTCCTGCCATGCAGGAAGACACAATCAAAGCATTCCTGACAGATGGCCATCTAGCCTCTGTTTAAAAACCTCCAAAGAAGGAGACTCCACCACACTCCAAGGTAGCAGTATATTCCACTTCTGAACAGCTCTTACTGTCAGGAAGTTCTTCCTGATGTTTAGGTGGAATCTCTTTTCCTGGAGTTTGAGTCCATCGCTCCATGTCCTAGTCTCTGGAGCAGCAGAAAACAAGCTTGCTCCTTCTTCAATATAACACCCCTTCAAATGTTTAAACATCATGTCCCCTCTTAACCTTCTCTTCTCGAGGCTAGACATACCCAGCTCCCTAAGCTGCTCCTCAAGTTCTTGGGTTACCATTCAGACCCATAAAGCCCAAACTAGGAAACAGGCCCACTGTTGAAAGTGTCCACACTGCTGTGGTTCCAGAATGAAGGCGAAATGTCTCAAGGTACCATACATCAGAGGTGGGCTTCAGGTGGCCCTCTAGATGTTCTTGAACTGCAACACCTACCATTACTCATCATTGGCTATGCTATATGTCTATTGGGAGTTGCAGTCCACAAATATCTGAACTATTCCAAAGCGGGATAACTCTGTGCCTGTTGGATTTTTTTTAAAAAAATATCTTTTCTGTGTTTGTGTACTTACAGTAAAACAATATAATAAAATAATTTAAATATTTTTTGCTGTAATTATGCAATCACAGCAAAGATATTTTAAAAAACATAACAAACCAGGCATGGAGATAGCCTGCTTTGGAATGGTGCGTGTGAAGGTGAGAGAGGAGGAAAGGAGGAGAATGAAGCCCCCTCCTGGTACTGACTGCAGTAATGGCAGAATTTCAGCAAAGAGACTTATCACGCTATGGGGGGGGGGTTCAAAGCAGTGCAGTCATGCAAAACAAGAGAGGTGTGATAAGAAACATTTTCAAAGCAGTACGTTCCTGTTTCCTTTCCTAACACAATTGCCCTGAGACACTAGCCTCATGTAATAATCTCCTACATATGCCTTAATAGTACTCTACGGTGAACTCGCCACGGGCCAGCGTAAGAGGGGCGCGCCAAAAAAGTGATACAAGGACTCCCTGAAACAACATCTCAGGTTCAGCCAAATTGATCACCATCAATGGTCCACCCTGGCCTCACATCGGGAGGCATGGAGACGCACTATCCACAATGCTGCAGCCTTAGTTGAGAACTCACACCGAACAAGTCTTGAAGATAAACAACAACGCAGAAAGAATCACAACCCGGAAATACCACCCAAGGAGACCTTCTGCTGTGCTTTCTGCAACCGGACTTGTTTATCTCAGATTGGCCTTTTTAGTCATCAGCGCGCTTGCAGAAAGCGCGGGATGAGTCCTTCCTGAATCTTTGTTTGTGAAGAGAAGCCAGAGATGCCTTAATCCCACTGGCAGGTATGTCCCAAGACAACCTCCCTTGTTTCCAACTCAGCAACTATAGAGTAGCTTCTGCAGAAGAAGTATTAGTATCTGTGGGTTAGTCAAACTCATCCAACAGTTATTCAACCACCAATTGGGCTCTCCGGCCTGCAATCAAGGGCTGAATAAGTCTATGGCTTAGGCAGCTGATCAGTTGGGAACCTGTAATCTTCCCTTGCTTCTCCTTCCAGATGCACCCTTTTCAGAAACTGTTATCATATTCTCGTTTCCATAAATAAAAATTAAACAAGCCCTTAATGAACTCCATGCATATTAATCACCCCCAGCTGAAGGTTAGAAGGAGATATGATTGTAGTCAATCCACGTTTGATTAGAGTGACTTTACAAATAACAGTAATATTAATAAAACCATAGAAGGAGACACATACAAAATTCCACACGTATATATTATTTTTTGAAAGGAGAAGGAACCGAAGTAACATCTTCCTTTGACCTCTGTCAGTGCCTGTTCCCTGCAACTGCTGCCTCGTTTGTACAGTGTCATTAGACGACAAATGTACTTCTGGCATGTGTGGGGAAAGAAAAGGACAAAACCAGCCAGCGCTGTTCTTTTTTTACCCTCGAGTCAGTCATTGCCTTTCCAGCATGGCTTCAGAATAACAGGCTCGAGCCTTTTTACCCGTCTGTCTAAGAAGAACTCCTTGGCGAAGTGAGAGACTCGTTAAAAGTCCCTCCTCCAGAGTCCAGGGTGAGAATTTGAAGCTGTTATCTAACAGGGAAGTGTTGGTAACCGAAGTGGCTCAAAATCTTACACTTGAGCTGTCTTCTGTAACAAATTAAAGGAGGGTTTATTTTTAACTGCCTGACAGGTCACAGCTGGAGACGGAGGGGGCCAGAGATGGCAGATTTGAGGGTGTGAGGGAGGATGGATTGAAGCATTGGATCCACTGGAGAAAATAAGCACCCTGAATCCTCTTGAGCATTCCCAACTGGAGGAGACCCACTGAATTGACCATGGGTCAACACATAGGCCAACCCCTTTGTTTCAATGGGGCTACTCTAGTTGGGCAGAGCCAGCATGGATTGAGCATCAGACTATGACTCTGGAAACTAGAGTTCAAATCCTCACTGAGCCATGGACACCCACTGGGTGATCTTGGGCAAGTCACACTTTCTCAGCCTCAGAGAAAGGCGACAGTAGCAAATCCCTTCTGAACAAATCTCACCTGTAATAGGTTTGCCTTAAGGTTGCCATTAAGTTGGAAATGACTTGAAGGCCTGCAACAACAAACTCTAGTTGGGACTAACAATAGCATTTAAACTACATGAATATGATGATAGGAGTCTAGTGTCTAGATCAAGGGAAGTAATAATGCCACTCTATTCTACTTTGGACAGACCTCACCTGGAATACTGTGTCCAGTTCTGGGCACCAAAATTCAGGAAGGATATTGACAAGCTGGAACAAGTCCAGAAGAGGGCAACCAAAATGGTGGGAGGTCTGGAAGCCATTATGCCCATAGAGGAGCATCTTAGGGGGCTGGGCATGTTTAGCCTGGAGAAGAGAAGGTTGAGAGATGACATGATAGCCATGTTTAAATATATGAAGGGATTTCATACTGAGGATGGAGCAAGCTTGTTCTCTGCTGCTCCAGAGTCTAGGACATGGAGCAATTAGTTCAAATGACAGGAAAATAGATTCCACCTAAACATTAGGAAGAACTTCCTAACAGTAAGAGCTGTTCAGCAGTGGAATGCACTGCCTGCGATTGTGGTGGAGTCTCCTTCTTTGGAGGTTTTTAAACAGAGGCTGGACAGCTATCTGTCTGGAGTGCTTTGATTGTGTCTTCCTGCATAGCAAAATGGGGGTGGACTGGGAGGCCCTTGGGGTCTCTTCCAGCTCTATGATTCTACATGGCACAAATATGAACCTAAATATAAGACCCTATGAAAGGACTAGAAGATCCTGCCTGTCCCTGAAGCCCTTCTCTTGGTCACACACCCCTCACAGGCACCTCTGTTGGGAACACAGGAGAAGGCCTTCTGCATGGCTGCTCCCAGACTTTGGACCTCCCTCTCTAGGGAAGCTAGGATGGCCCCCTCCTTGCTGTCCTCCCCACAGCAACTGAAAATGTTCTTATTCCAACAGGCTTTTCAGTATTGGCTACATGGGGCTTTTAATAGTGTGCTATCTTGTTGATGTTCATATTTTGGATTTTTAATGGGTTTTATTTCAAATGATTTTAATTCTATGGTAGTTTGATTGCATTTTAATAATTTTTAAAATAGTTTTGTTCATGATTTTCTAAGTGATCCTGGCTATATTTGTTTCAATTTGCATAAGTTGTCTTACGTCCTAGCACTGGGAAAAGGAAGGCTATTAAAGAATCAAGGTGAGGGAGGGGAGAAAAGTCCCAGGTGAAGATGCTCATCCAACTTCTGCTCCAAAGATGGAGAGTCCATTCCTCTTGGCTCATTTGCTTCGACTGTTAAAAAACTCTAACTGTCAAGAGGTTGTTCCTAATGTTCATGGGGAATCTCTTTTCTTCTTATTTGATTCCATTAGCTTATGTTCTAGTCTCAGGAACAGCAGGAAAAAAAGGTCATTCCATCTTCTACATGATATCCCTTCAGATATTTAAAGATGGGTGTATCATGTCATCTTTCAATCTTCTCTTCTCCAAGCTAAACATCCACAGCCCCCTAAACTGTCGCTCATAGGGCTTGATTTCTAGCACTTTTACCATCTTGGTCACCTTCCTCTAGGCACATCCCAGATTGTTGATTACCTTTCTTTTACAATGTGGTGCTTAGAACTGGATTCAGAAGTCAAGGTGAGGTCTGACTACAGGAGAATAGAGCAATACTGCTACGTCCCTCAATCTGGACACCATACTCTTTGCATTGGCTTTTTGACTGTACATTAACACTGTGGATGCACATTTCGCTTGTGGTCTACTAAGATCCCTAGATCTTTCACACGTGTACTGGACACATTCTAGCTTCTTAATATCCTTCTTGAACTGTGGTGGCCAGAACCAGAAACCGTATTCTAGGTGAGGTCTCACCAAGGGAGAATGGAGTGATACTATGGCCCCGTCTATACAAGGTAAAAAAGCAACAACCCTGATTTACCCGTGTTTGTACTTTGCCGGAGCCAATTTAAATATATATATATATATCTCCAAGGTGTGCTAGAGCAATAGAGTGATTTTTCGATTCAACAGGACAGCAAAACAAAAAAAGCCACCCAGTTTTATCACATCAACAATCGTTCACTAAGGCAAAAATCCAACATGGTGGCAGCAAGTGCTTTCCTTGTTAGCAAGCCCTGCCCCTCCACTCACCTGCACTCACCTGGCTGGAAATGTGCACCCCCTTGCTGTTTTTTTAAAAAACTACAGGAAATGCTGTGAAGGATTTTCCTGCATTGTTTTTGTCATTTGGGGGGGGGGCTCCTTCCAAATACAGTGTATTGATGCTGGATTCCATTTAGATAGATAGTATTCCCAGCAACGCACTATCTACAATGCTGCAGCCTTATTTGAGAACTCACGCCGAACAAGTCTTGAAGAGAAATGACAATGCAGAAAGAATCACAACCCAAAAACATCACCCAAGGAAACCTTCTGATGTGCTTTCTGCAACCGGACTTGTCTATCTCAGATTGGCCATTTTAGTCATCAGCGCGCTTGCAGAAAGCGTGGGATCAGTCCATCCTGAATCTTTGTTTGCGAAGAAAAGCCAGAGAGAGAGTACAGTCATCCCTTCACATTTGCGGGGGTTAGGTTCCCCAGACCCCCGCGAATGCGAAAAATCCTCCTTCCAAATACAGTGTATTGATGCGGGATCCCATTTAGACAGAAAGTATTCCCAGCAAATTCCATGAGGGGTATTTTCACTATTTAGACAACACCTATATCTTCCCTTAATCTGGGCATGACCCTCCTGTTGATGCAGCCTAGAATGGCAATGACTTTCTGCATAAGAATTTTGCAACATGTAAGTTACCTTTCACAGTAACTCCGAGCTTTAAAAAATAAAACTGCACCTGAAAAGAGTTAAATTCCAGCTTCCCCCAGAGCTAAGCACAAGTATTTGGTATGGGGGGGGTGCAAGGAGGAGAAGGACACCCCTGAAGTGGGGAAAGGTCAACAAATGGCTAATAAATTCCTAACAAAAGGTTCTTAGGAAGCCAGCGGCCATGGCCCGCAGAGTCAACCTCGGCAGGTCTTCTGTTCAGCAGCCTTGCAAAAGAGATGGTTGCTGTAGCAACGCAGGTAGCATTTTTAAGTTGGCAGGTGGCTTATTCTTTGCCCTTGTCTTGTTTGGCAGCAATTAGCCATGGAAACAACTCCATTCCTTCCAGTCCTCCTTGCTTTGCATGACCAGTTCATTTGCACTGTTTCTCAAACCTCAGTGGAGTCCAAATTGCACCCTACATTTCTTTACATTGCTGCTTTGCAGCTGAGCATGCACCCATGTGGGATACAACATGAAAGCAAGTTTGGATACAGGAGAAATGCCCTCCGCTCTGTTCCAATTCACAGCTTACCAGTCTGCCCAGTGAGACTCAGCCTTAGCCCAAGTGGCAGCTGGTGGCATCCATCCCCCTCTCACCAGTGAGCCCGGTGTAACAAGGAGTTGCAACAGGAGCCGGTAGGACTCCCTGTTTCTACTTGTTACACCACTACTCACTGGTAGGAGGGGGCTGGAGGCACCATGTTTAAGCCTCCTGCTTACAAGCATCACAGGACTCCTTCTCTCAGTACAGCTGCTTGGATGGTAAGCTGGATTTGTGAGGGATCCAATAAAGATACAGAGCATAGCTGCATAGACATAGCTATGCACTCAATGCACAATCTCAGCCATAGCTTTAAAAAAGATTAAACAATTTATGAAGTTGAAACATTAAAAAAATTAAAATTCATTAAAAGACTATATACAAACCTTAAACACAGAACCATACAACATTAAAAGTTTGTAAAAGCCTGGTGGCATAAAAATGTTTTGACGTGTCAATGGAAGGAGAACCAGGACACCTCTCTAGGGAGGGGGTTCCACAGTTTGGGAGCAGCCACCGAGAAGCCCTTCTCCCTTGTTCCCACCGAACAAACTTGAGAAGATGATGGGGCTGAGAGAAGGGCCCCTCCAGATGATCTTAGAGTTCTAAACAGAGGCTGGATGGCCATCTGTGAATAATGCTTTCATTGGGTATCCCTGCATGGCAGAATGGAGTTGGGCTAGATGGCCCTCAGGGTCCTTCTAACTCTATGATTCTATGACCTTTGGAAGATTGGGTGGGAAGCCCTGGTGGTTACCTTGGTTGTCATGGGTCTGCCATTTGGGAAACATCCAGAACCTCTTTGTCTGCCCCCAACCCTCCCAGGCTACTAAATGCCCTTGTCAGGGAAAACCTCATAGGGCAAGTGTGAGTTCTCCACATGGAGAGCATGATTTCACATAGGAGGTACTGAATCCCTCCTTCCAGAGAAGGACAGAAGTGGCATAATTCCACATTATGCCTGCATAGGTCACCAACAGAATGCCAGCCATTTATTTCCACCCCATTTATTTTTCTTCCATCCTGATCCAGAGGAGCAGAAGTCAAATTGTTGTACAACTGGATGTTCACAGCTTCCTGACTGAAACAGCGAAGCCATCATACAACACGGCTGCACCCGGGAGAACATATCGCAGGAGGTAACAGCAAACCGTCAATAGCAAAATGGAACCTGGCCAACCCACAACGAGGCAGTAGACATTTTAGAGGGAGCCCATTGTGCGAGGTTAGAAAGACAGAAAAAGTTATCAACTTCCTCTATTGTGTTTTATCATCCCTAGAGTTACTTTGCAATTTTACTGGAATGGAAGGTTAATACAAATCCATCCTAGGCTAGGCATATAGAAACTCCCAGACAGTACTGAGTGGAGGAGCTCTCCTGGGAGGAAAAGAGAGACTCTGTCTTTCTATAACTCTTCTGCCTTCCCATCTCTTCTACGCCTCCAGTTTAATGGTGCTGACAAGCTTCCCCTTTTGATACAGAACTCAGTTATTCATACCGATGATGAACAAGTAATTATGGTGACGATTCCCAATGCACACCTGCATGACTCTGCCTGGACAAAGCGCCCACTAATTCCACACGTCCTGAAAGGTGATGGTTGGATAGGCCCTGGCAGCTATCAACAGAGAGTGACTTCTGAGACTTTATTCCTGTTCTATTTTCAAACCAGGCTAACAATGCCAGAAAAGCAGTTGTCAAGCCAGCTGGAAATGTCAGTATATTAAGGACGTCTGCGTGAGACGAGTGGCAACTGAACATGGTATGATATGTGTCTGAGATAATATTATACTTGAATCCCTGAGGCCTTTATGGGTCCAGTGATAAGTACAATTGAGGTGCAGTGGAAGAGGAAGAGAGATGGGCCAAGCAAGCGCCAGGGATCTAGGTCCCATCCTCCTTGGTGAGCAATCATTTTGGCTGAGATCCTATATTGGAGATGTGTAGTATAAACTCCCCGTTGTGGAATTACATGTGGATTGCCCTATACAGCCTGTGTGATGAATGGCAATGTTGTACAACAGAAAGCACACCTGAATGTCCAAATCAGTGCACAAATAAATGTGCCTCTCCTTGGCTTCTGCATGTACAACAGTGCCACATGTGCAACTCCACTTCCAGAACTTCGACGTGAATGCAGACATTTCACATGGGACAAAAATGTCCCATTTCTTCTATAGGGGAATATACACATGTGAAAGAAGACACCCAAGCAGACTCCAGCCAAACTGTGGAAGATTCATTGCTACAGTTTATAGTGGTGGGTGTCCCAGCTATTGCCCTGCCATAGCAAGCAAGAAAGCTCCTCCAAAGTGTGCAAGGGAGATGGTAAGAGCTGTTTAGCAGTGGAACACACTGCCTGGGAGTGTGGTGGAGTCTCCTTCTTTGGAGGCTTTTAAACAGAGGCCAGATGGCCATCGGTTGGGGGTTCTTTGTTTGTGTCTTCCTTCATGGACTGGGGTCTCTTCCGACCATGATTCTATGAATCTATGAACTCAGCAACCCCCTGTATGTCTTCTCGGCACTTATTTCTATTCCTAATACTCTAGAGTCACAATTATTGACCTTACAAATATTGTGGGAGGAGCAACAAAGTCCCTAAACCAGTGCTTTTCAACCTTTGGTCCTTGGGATGTTTGGGACTTCAGCTCCCAGAATCCTTCAGCATTGGCCATGTTGGCAGAGGCTTCTAGGAGCTGAAATAATAATAATAAAATACAGCTGGAGGACCAAAGGTTGAGAAACTGTCCTAAACAATTGCTCAGCAACTGTTTGTATTGCCTGGTACCATGCTAGAGACATAATGCCCCGTATTGGGAGAAAGTGAGATATCGATCGATTGATCAATCAATCAAATAAACAAATGAAATACATAGGCAAAACCTGATGTTAGTCCTGTGTACATCTCACTGCTATATTATGATTTCTAAAAGGCTTTCCCAACTCTTCAGAAACCCAATTTTTGACTTGAAAATGAATAATAAATGAAACTAGAGTCAAGTCATTGACTCAGTGGCTGGCTGCTGAAACAAATTGAAGTAAATACGCTTGATTCAATGGGACTGCTCAAGTTGTGTCTAATCATAGGCCCGTGTTTTCCAGATCGTAAAGTTGAGTGATTTTCCCCCGACCCCATTCCACTGATACAGACCCAAAAGCTCAAATGTAAGAGGACTCTGAAGAAGCACCTGACCTCAGAGAGTTTGGAAGTACATATTATTACTCCACTGTAAACCTCCCCATCTCTCTCTCTCTCTCTCTCATTCTCGCTAGTAAAAGGTTGCATACAAACCACAGAGATTGCTCACTCCCAGCATCAATAAAGTCCTCTCTCTTTTTTATTGCTCTATTTTGCCCCTTGCTTCCAGATGTCATAATCCCAGCATCATTCATGCTAAAATAGTAATAGAATTGAAATAAGGCTTGAAACTGATCAAGTGTCTCCCTTCTGCAGTAACAACACAGGGCAGTTAGGTTCCATCTGTCCAGAGACCGATGCAGTTCCAATTGGGATGATTAAATTAAAATTGCTATCTAACAAAGCACACTTTAGATTTTTAAATAACAAAATTAAAAATGAGGGAGACATCTGCTTGCACAAAGCATGCAGAACAGTCTGAGATCTGGTGAGTGCAGAGATGGAAAAATGGATGAACCCTTACACCATGCTCTGCTCACTAATATTCATGCTTCAAAACATCACATCGTCTTAACTGTACTTCCAACACCTTTGTAGTTCTCAGAGCTGTCTCAAGATACTCAAGGCAAAATGGCAAATTACACCCTTCTCCCAGTCCCAGGTCCTGGAGCCGAGTTGTCCCTGGGCCTAACCCAGTTACTTCTGGCAAGAGAGGCAGAAAATCCAGCATGCATTTCTCTCTTTCTCAATCTCTCCATCTACTTGCCAGTAAAAACAAACATAACGTTAATAATAAATTAATGACAAGCAGTTAGTCTCTGTTTGATGACCCCAATCTGCTTGCAGCATCTGATAGGACCAGCCCTGGTGCTTCAGAGATGTTCTGTAGCTAATTTTATAGAGGGATATTTGGGAAATCTAGGCTCAACTAATATGACCAGAAATCAGATTGGAACATGTGAATGTGCAATAAAATAGTTCATGGGGTTGCTTCACTGTGATGCCATATCATTAATAATCCAGTTTTAACTACATTTATGTAATTAATTCATGGGCAGGTACCAGATCCTGTCTGATCTTGGAAGCTAAGCAGGGCCAGGCCCTGGTTACTACTTTGGTGGGAGACCACCAACGAATACCAGGTACTGTATATTTCAGAGGAAGGAACTGGCAAAACTACCTCTGAAGATTCCTTGCCTAAGAAAACTGTATGAAACTCATGGGTTTGCCCTGTCAACAGGTGACTTGAAGGCACATGAGATCTGACCTTGGTCCCTTTTCCCCAAATGCTGCAGACTAGAACTTCCAGAGCATGGGGAAAGGTGCCTTTTTTGGATGGTCACTCCCAGAATGTAAACAGGAAAAGCCTGTGAGTGTGTCTCCAACATTGCCATATAAGTCAATGGTGAGTTGGGCCTCTGAATCTCAATCCAGAGTTTGGATCTGGACCAAGCTGGGTCCAGATCCGTCTGGGCAGAAATAGGCCCTGATCTAAACCACTAAACTGGGGAATGGACCATAATCAAGGAAGGACATATTGAGCCCTAATTGTAACTCAAAACCAGTCCTATAACTTTGTGGAAAGTTGTTGCTTTGGAATTGAGCAGTCACATTGTGTGAGCTGTTGAGTTGTTATACATTTTGAATGCTTGTAGGCCACTGAGGAAGACTGCTGTCGAAACACGTCTGGCCTTGAGCTTTTATTATTCACTATTAATATAATATTTTTAGCATTTGCACACTTTACAGTGTGGTTTTGTTACCCTTTTAGAAATTTTAATTTTATTGGATTCTCTGCTCCAGGGTTGAGTTATCCTTCCATTTCTTCATATTGTTGTTTTTTATGATTGGGAGTGGGATTAGTTTATCCTGGTTATTTTTTGGCAGAACCCTTCAGTTTGGTTTTTGGTTATATGTCTTGGGTTTTCTGGCTGTAGGGACTTTTGTTGGATTGCTATAACTTTGTGGAAACTGAAGGGAGTGTTGATGGCTTATCCCTCCTAAACATCCATATAACATCAGCAAGAGATATCCATGGAATTTCGGCAGGCCTTTCCTGATTAGATCCCGGCCTCAGGAGCTGTGTCTCCTGGCCTCTTTTAGTCTTTTAGTCTTGCTTGTATTTGTATTTTATGTGATTTTAGTTAGGTTGGTTTTTAACTTTATATTAGTTTAATATCTTTTTATGGGGGAGGGTGGGGGTGGGTGGTGTTTAGGGATTTTAGTTAGCATTGTTGCATTTTAATTCCTGTAAGCTACCCCAATTGTTTTTAACAGAGGGGCGGGATAAAAATAAAATTTATTATTATTATTATTATTATTATTTACATATAGCTGAAAGTGAAAGTCCAGCTAACTGATTCCGAGAAGATTGGAATAAACTGTATGCACCTCCATATATTTTACCCAATTTGAGGAAGGGCTTCCCCAAAGAAATGGGTTCCAATATCGCATGAAAAGCCCTCTCACTATTAAAACTGAGGTGATGAAAGAAAACAGCACTTACACTATTTTTCTTGGACCTAATTTTCATGTGTGGGAAGGAAGGAGGTGAGAGAGTGTTACGGTAAACCAAAAAAGAGAGAGAGACTAATCATTTTGAAAAGTAACACAGTGTCAGTTAATTTGTAGAAATCACTCTGACATACAAGCATTTTACATTAACTAGCAATTCTCTATCAACAACTCAGGGATGCGCAGAGTAAGCATCCAGTCCAGTCCAGTTACTGTGTGTGCGTGTGAATGAGAAAAGTCTGAATATTTTTGTGTGACCATTGCTAATACTGCAGCAGTATCCATAGTCTTAGAAACCTGTTAAGAAAAGGAAATATCTTGGACTCCTCTAAAAAGAACCAGCCAATTTTAGGGATGTAATTCTTCAGTAATTTTCCTCTCGAAGGAAGCAATGAGTAGTTTTAGCCATTTTCTTCTTGCTGCAAGAAAGTATCCAAAAAAATGTTCAAAGACTATTCACAGTTCAGGATTTATTCTGCACAAAATTCACACATGTGTGTTCAGTGCAGAAAACATTTTCTGGGCAGGAAACAGCATTTTTGATGCAGAAAATAATGTTTGTATACAGAAAAGAATGTGCAGAAATGTTATGCTGCAGGCTTTCTAAACTATATAGGGAGAGAGCTGGTATCTTCCCTGCTGTTTACTACACAGAAAGTTCTGTTTGCTGTGCAAGAATATGTGCAAATTGTGTATAGAACAAGTTCTGAACTGCAAAGTCTCTTCTCCCTCCAGGATTCTTCTCATCAAAGTTTATCAACACTTGAGTAACCCTATTTTTTTCTCCAACCATTTTCCAAATATTTTGGAATACTGTTGGCCCTCCATATCCATGGATTCTGTATCCATGGATTCAACCATCCATGGCTTGAAAACATTCCAGGAAAAAAATCCCACAAAGCAAACCTTGATTTTGCCATTTTTTATATAAGGGGTGCCATTTTACTATACCATGGTATATAATGGGACTTGAGCAGCCACAGATTTTGGTATCCATGGGGGACAGGGGGTGTGCTGGAACTAACCCCCAGTAGATAGCAAGAGCCCACTGTATTCTTCCCATTCCTACCTAATTTAAGGTCCTGTGAACCTATTTTACCATTCAGTACCCTGGATAGCTCCTCTGAGGTACCCAATGAAACAGTGGATTTACTGCACCCTTGATATGGAAACCTCTGTCCCTGACTGCATGAATGTCATTTGCCTGAATGCCTTTTAAGGCACAGGTTCTCTCCCATGGGTGCCTGATATATAGAAGCAGAGTTGCCACCTTATCTGGTCTTTGCTTGCATCAGTAAGCAAAGCAAATACTGCAAACATACTAGACCCTCCAGTGCTTTCTTCATCCACAGAGCACACACACCAAAGCCAAGTCATCTTGCTGCCCCTGGCACTCCTGAATGCTCACAGTCTGACCACCATGCCAGCTGAAGGATTCTTAGAGCTGTCATCCAGAAAG
Organism: Gambelia wislizenii; assembly: GCA_030847615.1. Lineage (NCBI taxonomy): Eukaryota > Metazoa > Chordata > Lepidosauria > Squamata > Crotaphytidae > Gambelia > Gambelia wislizenii. The sequence goes on from JAUMIR010000007.1 coordinate 43,151,422, forward strand.
TAACTTTTCCAAGCTCTGCCAACTTCCTGCTGGAAGCATGTGCAAGATAATGGAAATTCACATTATCTGCTTCTTGCAAAAGGTGCAAGAAGCTGGGTGGGGGGGTGACGTTTCTCCTCTTCTCCTCTCCTCCTGGTTCTCTTCCCTCCGGCCCCATCTTCATTTGGTGTCCTGCCATCACTGCTTGCCCAAACTAGTTTATAAAAGCCATTTAATATCAGGAAAGGACTGCCGGCTGCAGAGAGCAGGGAGGAACCAGTCACCACTGCTGACTTCGATCTGTCGAGTGCATTTTCACAGCTCAGATTATAGGAGTCACTTTCCCAGCAAAGGCAGCCAAGACAGCGGCAGCAACACAGAAGAATCGATATGGAAAGTGTGAGATCTCCAGGGTAAGGTGTGGAACTCACTGGCTTTTACAACGATGGGACATGTTCCTTCTCCTGGCACAGCAAGTGGTGCTTTGTACGTGCTTCGTCACAACTGTGCTGGCGGATGAAAGAAATAGCACAGAGGCAGAGACCTCAAACCTTAGAACAAGCACCCCACTGGGAACAACCGCCCACAGGACAAGGATACAGACTAAAGGACCAAACCCTGTCACCATAGAATCAGAGAGATGGAAGAGACCACCCAAAGGCCATCCAGTCCAACACTATTGGGCCATGCAGGAAGACACAATCAAAGCATTCCTGACAGATGGCTATCCAGTCTCTGTTTAAAAACCTCCAAAGAAGGAGACTCCACCACACTCCAAGGCAGTGTATTCCACATCCAAACAGCTCTTACTGTCAGGAAGTTCTTCCTCATGTTTAGGTGGAATCTCTTTTCCTGTAGTTTGAGTCCATTGCTCCGTGTCCTAGTCTGTGGAGCAACTGAAAACAAGCCTGCTCCATCCTCAGCATGACATCCCTTCAAATATTTAAACATGGCTATCATGTCCCCTCTCAACCTTCTCTTCTCCAGACTAAACATGCCCAGCTCCCTAAGCCGCTCCTCATAGAGCATTCTGGCTTCCAGACCTCCCACCATCTTGGTCACCCTCTTCTGGACCTGCTCCAGCTCTGCCTTAAGTCTTCTTGGTAGTTCCCAGCTACAATAGACCCACTGAATCAGTACTTCTGTGTTGACTCACCATTTCACAATGGATCCAATGGATCTACTGTGGTTGGGAGTACTAACAGGATTCAGGTCTTGAATGCCAGGTCTCTCCCTATACAGTTTGGGAAGTTATTTCTGTGTGTGTGGTTTTTTTTTTTTTTAAGCAATTCATTCCCATTACATGTTATTATGTTTGATGAGTAGTTTGTTGTTACATTACATAATATAATGCTTTTTAAAAAGTAATGCATTTCATTTAACTTATTCTGTTGCTTAATATTTTTAAAAACCATTGTTTTTGTTGTTTTGCAAGGGACACATTAGAGTCAATAAGAGAACAACATTGTGCTTGAATAATTCATGTCACAATGTTTCATAAAAGGGACCATTTTTTTAAAAAAAAAAGTTAAATTTATTTATTTATTAGGGAGACCTGGTGGTGCAGTGGTTAAATGCCAGCACTGCAGCTACAACGTTATGAGTTCGATCCTTCAGGGCTCCAGGTTGACTCGGCCTTCCATCCTTTCATAGGTCAGTAAAATGAATACCCAGCTTGTGGGGGCAATTAGCTAACAAACATTAGAAACAGCTTAATGCTCATAAAGTGGTGTAGATGTGTAAAGTCCTATTACTTAACAACTTGTAAGCCACTCTGAGAGCCTTTGTGGCTGAAGAGCGGGGTATAAATATCTAAAATAAATAAATAATAAGTTTTAAAAGCAATCAGAAGATCTTCCTCAGTACACTAATATTCTCACTCACTTGTCTTACTTTTGAAATGTAACTTCATAGAATCATAGAATCATAGAATTGTAGAGTTGGAAGAGACCCCGAGGGCCATCCAGTCCAACCCCATTCTGCCACGCAGGAAATCACGATTAAAGCATCCCTGACAGATGGCCATCCAGCCTCTGTTTAAAGACCTCCAAGGAAGGAGACCCCACCATGCTCCGAGGGAGCGCGTTCCACTGCCGAACAGTTCTTACTGTCAGAAAGTTCCTCCTCATGTTGAGGCGGGTCAAAATAAAAATGATGAAAACAAGTGGACTAGCAAACAGAGACACTGCCCATAAATTCCTGGTCAAAAGACCATATGCTAGCATTGGACAATTACCAGGATGGTTTTGACCAGAAGACATAGCACTGGGTTAACTCACTTGCCCTTTTGATGATTATGGTGTACAGCAATAGTTCTGTTAGATGACCACAGAACTGTTGCATATTTCTTAGTTGTTGTTTTTTTCTGGATGGAAAGATAGAGTACAACAACAATTATTTTATACTTGTTACCAAAAAAAAAAAAAAGGGGGGGGGAGGTAAGTCATTACAGTTAACTACATTACTGGTAACATTTCCCTTCCCAATTTTGCTCTGGTAAGCCCAGGGTCAGAATTCTGCTGGTATTTTACAACAGAAGCAGTGGGACACTTTTTTGTTGTTGTTGTTCAATATAGAATGGCCACCTTCAGTTCAAGGTTGCAAAAGCAGAGTTGTACAAGTGGCACCATTGTGCTTGCTGTTGTATGTACATGCACATGGAGATGCATATTTGAGTGTGCACTCAGTTGTGCAACATTGTATAGGCTTGTAGGGCACAATCAATGCATAGCTCTGCATGCAGAAATTTACAGGACACAACCTTGATATAGAACACTGGACCAGGTACCACTCACCTGTAAACCCAATTTTGCACGCTATGGGCATGGTGAAGAAGGGTGGAGAAATGTTCTTCTTTTGGGCCTCTGAGCTACCCTCTGAGATAGGCAGACAGCCACTGGAAATCCTGAAAATGGCGGGGGTTAGGGAATTTTACCAGTCAATCTGATGCTTCCCAAAGCATGGGTCTTTCACGGCCGGCCAAAATAAAAGGATGTAGTTCCTTGATCAGTTCACCTCCAAGCCATTGAAAGTAGGGCCACGGAGAATAAAGTGTTAGAAGGTATCAGTCAAACACAGAGATTGGAAGTCATTTTAGTTTTTTATATGTAAAAATAGAGATAGATATTTGTAATGTAATGTTATGTGTTATATACAGTTTGTCTTTTTTATATTATAAAAGCTTTATTTTTGTTGTTTATGTATGTTATTAAAGATATATTAAAAAATAAAAAATGTAGGGTCAGATCATTGCCCAAGCTGGGTCCCCCCCTCCTTGAGTCATAATGAAAACATCATCCTCATCTTCAGTGCCATGCATCTGGCTATCACAACTCAGCTGGATGTTTCCTGGCTACCCTAGCATCTTCTCCTTTGCATCTTCTCCTGGGCAACTCCTTTGAAGAAGGATGGAGACAATTTGGAGGGGGTGCAGAGAAAGGCAGCCAAGATGATAAGAGGTATGGAGAACCGAACATAGGAGGAAAGGTTGAAGGAGCTGGGCATCTATTGGCAGGGATGGGTTGGGTGCAGGGATGGGGTGCAATCCTCTCCAGAACATGGTGAACACAATCTCCTCAACCAAATGTACCACCTACCAAGACAGCCCCCACTTTGTTGGAATTACACTTCAATCAAACCTTTCAGGTTCTCCCAGTCTGTGTGTCTTTAAAAAAATAAAATAAGCAAAGCTGCAGTCTTTAAAAGCAAAACCAATTTGTGCTATTTTTGAAATATCCCCCCTTGTTTCAATGGATTTCCATTCCCCCCCAATAATTTCACTAACTGCATTTCACTACCCAAAATTATACAAAAGACACAGGTTCTGTTCTTTTTTTCAAAAAGATACTTTTTTAAAAAAAGAACATACACTTACATTTAATTAAAAGTATCTGCATTGGAGTAAGATTAATTAATTCTCCATCCACCCCAGAGTCCTCTCTTTGTGTTCGTTTAAATGAGGTTTTAAATGTTGTCTCCCCACGTTGTATCTCCAGACAACACTTCAGCAGGTACTGTAAGAGGAAGATTCGTTTAGTCACAAAAGGAAACCCACTCCACCGGCCTCTGGTTTTGGGGTGCACTGAGAAAGAAAAAGAACTTGGAGCTTGAATGACTTCTTTGCATTGGTCTTCACAGAGGAAGATGTTTTTGGAGACAGAGACTATATCTGAGGAGACCTGTCAGACAGAGGCGACAAAAGATGATGCTTTAGACCTAATCGGCAAATTACAAATTAACAAGTCACTGGGGCCAGATGGCATGCATCCAAGAGTTCTTAAATAACTCGGATGTGAAACAGCTGATCTTCTAATTTGAAAACAAAAAGTATATCATGGCTTGCCAATAGCACCAGACCGTTTGTTTGATGATTAAAAGGTATCTTAGTGGAGCACCCATTTTTAAGAAAGGCAAAACAAAAAAACAAACAAACAAAAAAAAACTATCACAGATCCAAAAGGCTAAAATAAAGTGAAAGGAAGCCTTTATTAAAGCTCTTGAGCATATAGGAGAGGTCTTGCCAAAGGAGACTCAGCACGGCTTCTGAAAGGATACATTCTCCCCCACCAAGCATTTGGTACAATTTAATTTGAGCGTGTTGATGAACACACTGACAGGGGTGAATGTGTCAACAGCAAATACCAGCTAGGGTCAAGGACATACATCTGAGTTGCTTTGTATAAATCTCTGCATGTGGTTTTGTGTATTGATTGGGCTATACAACCCGTGTGTTGAATGGCAAGTTAAATGTGCAACTGAACGCACGCCTTAATGCACCACCCAACTCACGTGGATGTCTCACGCTAACCCATGTGCACGAGCATCCATCTGTGTGGGCAATGGCACCACATGTAGAACACAACTTCCACCACCTTGAACTGAACATGCCCATGCCAAACAATTCTGTTGGTGACATTACACATGCATAAAACACCAGTCTAGGACTTTCAAAGGGCTTTTGGCAAAGTTCCTCATCAAAATATCCTGAGTAAACTTAGCAGCCATGGAATAAGGGGTTGATGGACTAGTAGACCAGGAAGTGGGGAAGCTGTGTTAGGAATAGGAAGAAAAAAGTTAATGACAGCGTAGCTTCCTAAATATCAGTATTGCCGTGTGTGCTATTTAACATTCTTATTGGTTAGCTAAGCCAGTGTGGAACAGTGGTTTAAGTGTTGAACCAAGACTTTAGGAGACCAGAGTTTAAATCCGCACTCAGCCCTGAAAACCCACTGGGTGACCTTGGGCAAGTCACACACTCTCAACCTTGAAGGATGACAATGGCAAACCTCCTTTGCCAAGGAGGTCTTGCCAAGAAATCCCTGTGCTGGAATCACCATACATCAGAGTCAACTTTAAGGAACAATAGCAACAACAAAACATTTGTGCAGTGATTTACAAAGCGATGTAGTGAGGTGGCTGTTTAGCATGGAGAAGTCCAAAGCAAGCTGCAAGAACTCAAGAAAGATCTCTCCAAACTGGGTCAAACAGGAACAAAATGGTAAATGCCATTCCTGTATGGAAGTTCAAGATGATGCACACTGGGATCGACACACACACATTCCTGTGGCCAAACCTGATCTGTTAGGAAATCAATCATCAGGTGTCTGATCACTGATTCTGGTCACTCTCAGGTTGTATAAATCTTTTGCTTTTTACTAAAAATCTCATGAATCCTCAGCTAAAATAAGCAGATAAGAAAACAATTGGCTCTGGAGTTGTCACTCCACCATCCCCAGCCACTGAATCGTTATGGGCAAGGGTGCCCATGTAAAAGAATTATTGGTGTTTCAGGGCAAAGTCATAGCAGATGGAGGTGTTGAATCCCTCCATCCACTTACAACCAAAAAAGTTACAGACATTGGCGTACCTTTCAGTTGCACCTGGACGTATCACGAACAGGATGGCAGCCAAAGTTTATACGGAATCTAGTGTTATGCATGAATTGTGCTACACTAATCCTTGTGCTGAGTGGCAATGTAGATAAGTCAGAAGAGACACTCTGCATACAATAAAATGCACAATGAAATGCACGTGCACAATCCACATTAACATGCAATTTGCACGCACATCAATGTGCAATTTGCTGCATGTCAACTCCACTTCTGTAACCTTGAACTGGATGTGGACATTCCTCATTGGACAGAAATGTCCAACTGCTTCTGTAGGAGAACTTGCACATGTGTAAGACATGAACAGGATCCCAGCTGTTATGCAGTCCTTTAACAAAAAAAAAAAAATCCTTCTGTACTACATCTCTCAGCCTTCCCTACCCAACATGGATCCAGCCTTGCTGGCTGAGGATTTCTAGAACTCAGCATCTAACAGAATCCCTTTCCCAAGCTCTGAGACACCCAGCGTGATATAGCAGTTTGAATGTTGGATGAGAACTCCAAGAGACTAGGATTCAAAACACGACTCAACCATGGAAAGCCACTGGGTGACCTTGGGCAAGTCACACTCTCTCAACCTAAGAGGAAAGCTATAGTGGCAAACCTCTTGGAATATATCTAGCCAACCCCACAATAGTGTCACCTTAGGATCATGATAATTCAGAGTTAACTTGAAGGCACATAATGGGAAGACCCATCTGTTGCCTGCCTGCTTGGAATTGTTCCCCATGACAACAATTACATCACACATTGACACAATCCAGAAAGCAAAGGAGAAAGAGAGAGAGTTGTGGTGCGTGGAATGTTTGTTGTGTGGTTTTGTGACAAAGCTGCTCCAAATCAACACCCGGTTTCTTCCAGGCTACTGAAACAAGAGGTGCCCCCGAGGCTCAGTTTCATTTGTGCCTCTTGCACTCCCCCCTTCCCTGATCCACCCATCATTTCCATTGCTATGTGAGCAGTCAGCCTCCTGCAGCAAAAGATTAATTGATAGGGGATCAGGAGATTTCTCCTCCAGAACAATGGGCCTTTTAGTGAGTACTAATAGGATGCCAATTAGGCTATTTACATTTTGAGTTAGAATATGAAGCCTCCAAGAGATTCCCCCAAGGTGGATGATTGGGGGTAATCTTGCTTGCAAGGAAAGGGCAAGGAGAGCTCCTCCTCACAGGATGGAAAGCCTGACATGGACATAGGGGGAGAATTCACCTGGCAAAAAATAATTAAAAAGAGCTCTAAAAGAAATAGTATGGCTTGTCCCCACGGTAAAAGAAGAAAAGGAATGGCTAAGACCCCTGAACGATGTGGGGATTATCTTGTTGTTGTTTTCATTGTCATCATAATCACCACCATCATCTTTTTCTTCATTGTCTCATCATCATCATCATCATTATCATTATCTTTACCAACATTATTATAAAATGGTGGGAGGTGTGGAAGCCTTTATGCCCTATGAAGAGCGGTTTAGGGAGCCGGGCATGTTTAGTCTGGAGAACAGAAGGTGAAGAGGGGACATGAGAGCCATGTTTAAATATTTGAAGGGATGTCATACTGAGGATGGGGCAAGCTTGTTTTCTGCTGCTCCAGAGACTAGGACATGGAGAAATGGGGTCAAACTCTTTTTTTATAGAGTTATTATAGGATGGGTGACTCCTAGAAAGGGATCTAGGAGTCTTAGTGGACCACAAGCTGAATATGAGTCAGCAGTGTGATGCGACAGCTAAAAAGGCCAATGCAATTCTAGGCTGCATCAATAGGAGTATAGTGTCTAGGTCAAGGGAAGTAATAGTGCTATTCGATTCTGCTTTGTTCAGACCCCACCTGGAATCCTGTGTCCAGTTCTGGGCACCACAATTCCAGAAGGATGTTGACAAGCTGGAGGGTGTCCAGAGGAGGGTGACCAAAATGGTGGGAGGTCTGGAAGCCATATATTATGAGGTGCAACTTACGGAGCTAGATATGTTTAGCTGAGGGAAGAGAATGTTAAGAGGGGACATGACAGCCATGTTTAAATATTTGAATGAATGTCATACTGAGGATGGAGCAAGCTTGTTTTCTGTGGCTCCAGAGACCAGGATACAGAGCAATGGACTCAAACTACAGGAAAAGAGATTCCCCCTAAACATTAGGAATAAATTCCTGATGGTAATAGCTGTTCACGAATGGAATCCACTGCCTGGGAGTGTGGTGGGGTCTCCTTCTTTGGAGATTTTTAAACAGAGGCTGGATGGCCATCTTTCTTGAATGCTTTGATTGTATATTCCTGCATGGCTGAATGGGGTTTGACTGGATGGCCCTTGGGGTCTATGATTCTATCATTCCATCATTCTATGTTCTACTTGCCTCTCCAGCTGGAACAAGAAGAAGCAGGAAGTGATGTCAGTGAAAGGAGGGATGAAGTAAACCCTAAGCATAGCAATCTACACAAAGATCTAGGAAGGGAAAATACCAGGAGATATCTATTTGCCTATGCCTCCCTGACCCCCAACCCCAGTCCCCCAATGCCAACCGGTTCAGCTTACTTGCTGAAGTGCTTTAATATATAAAATGAGAAGATCCTCTTGACCAGGGGAGAGCATAACTGGTTGGTAGATCATTTACTTTGCCTGCAGAAGGTACCAGGTCAATCCTCACCATCTTCCACTTTACCTGAGGAATCATTCTGCCTGAGAGGCATTGCTTCTGGTCAGAATTGACAGTACCAAGCTCTGACCCAGTATCAAGCAGCATCCAGTGTCCCTAGAAGAAGGCGCACTAAGTTTAGGTACTGACTGGGCATCATGTCTGTGTGTCCATGGATGTCCCACCAAAGGGCAGGGTTTGCTTTCCCCGCTGGTCTCCATGGTCTCTCTGTTTGGACAAGACTGCTGACCCACACACTCTGGCCCACACTCCACATCCACCTCCCGTTCCACTCGGCTTGCTTAACCTCAGCAAAGTGTGGCATGGGCTGGAAAGTATTTCAGGAGAGAGATGGAAATGTGGCTGTATTTAAGAGACACAATAAAAACACATCAGGCTTACAATAAACTTTGCCATAAAGACGGAGGCTGGAGAGGCTGATGTTTCATTTACCGTGAAGTCAAAATAAACTGGCTAGAACAAAGTGGTTCTTCTTGTTGCTCTGTGGACTTCCCGCCCATTTCTGCCTCCATGGCAGAAAGGAATTTTTTCTTGAGTCAAAAATGCCAGTTTCTTGGAGGCTTGATTCAAGCTGGAGCTGTGTGTCCATAAGCTGAGATCAGGCCTGGGGTGCCCAAACCACATGAGACTCTACCACGTGCACACACACACATGCACACACACTGCTGGTCCCAGCACAGACTGGGACTCCAGGGGGATGTCAACATCCTGTGAAGGCCATCCTGAGGATGTATCACCCTTTAAAATGCCCAACTGAAGGTGATTGTTGAAGTGGGGTGGACATGCACAGAGGGTCAGATCACAGTTTCCAGCTTCTCCAGAACCTGAGTGAGGTTGCCACATACAAGAAGCTCCCGTCCCTTGGTGTAGACAAGCAGCGTCTGATGCAATTTCCTCTTCTGCACACCATTAAAGGCCCAGGATTCCCCCTTGCCTTAGCTCAACCTCAGAGGGTCATAATGGTGTGCTTAGTGGAGACTGGAAGTGATGTTTCATCACTTCTGAACACTTTTAGAGTGAGCTGGAAATAATATTCATAATTATTTATTCCCAGGTTTAAAAAGGGGTCTCCCAACAGACTCTTTATGGCAGTACACTAGTTCATCCTCTTGTCCCAGCAGAGTCCAGCTGAGATCTCTGGCATACTCCCACACTGTATGCTCTGACCTGGCCCACAGCACTAGTTCATGTTTACATCTTTGTGAACACTCCTAGAGGGGTCATGAAGAAGTCAGGTTGTAGCTGTGGGGAATAACATGCAGCCAAAGGAATGGGCTGGGCTGTCAGTCCATCTAGTAGATTCAGGCCCATTCTCCTTCATTGGCAACAGGAGCAGGTTGTAGAGCTTGAGAGAAGCTATCCAAGGTGCTGAATGTTTTTAAAAATGCAATTCTAAAGGGGCTCTTTGAGGTACAGTTGGACCCCCGTATCCACAGGGGATTGGTTCCAGGGGGGCCCGTGGATACCAAAAACCATGGATAACAGTGAATGTCATTGAAAATAATGGGACTTCTGGTTTAAAATTTGCCTTGGAAGACCTAGAAAACAACTAGAGAGGATGTCTCTCTAGGCATTTTCTAGGAAGACTCTATGGTAGGTGTGCTGTTTTGTGTCCCGTGGATAACTGAATAAGTGGATAATGAATCAGTGGATATGGGGGTCCTACTGTACTGAATGAAACCAAGTTGGTGAGCCTCCCCTGTGCTTTCAAGGAGTTATCCAAGGTGCTGAACCTATTTGGGGCTTAGAGATAGCACCTTTATAGTCTGGTCTAAAACCTGATATAGATTTACCATTCCACTGACTTTGGTGACACTATCCATCACTGTTTGACAGCAAGTCTCCAAGGGCTCAGATACAGAGAGAGAGGGAGCCTTATCTGCTCCGTGACAAAGAAAACAGCATAGGTTCGGCCACATCCCTCTTGCATGCAATGCAGGTATTCTTCCACCAAATCATGGCCTTAGGGCTTAGAATACCGTTGCAATCCACTACATTTTGACCCCTCCCTCCCTTTATTATTGTCTTGTCCCTAGCCAAGACCACTTCTCTTTCATCTGGCTACCCACTCCCTTCTCCTTCTTCACACACCAGGGTAAAAATAGCCTGCTCATCTGGAAGTTCTCTGCTGTTCCAGCATGACTCAAGAGTCCGACCTTTCCAGCTCAGTCCTAACACACAGCCAGGAGCTGAGCTTGACCGTAGCGCCCGCCTTGCTCTCACCCTCCAGGGCCGACACTTTTAAACCAGCACATTTGCCATCCAGCTTCCCACCGGCAGCTGAGATCTCACCTGCAATTCCTGTGACAAATCCTTATCAAAAGTGCCCGTGGCAAGTCCATGGTGACTTTGTTCCATCTTATTAGCTCAGCACAGATTAGCTTTCAGCAGCGCTTAGCCCGTTTATCCAGATTTCTGATAAATGTTTTGACTGATTTTCCTGACTCCAGGAAGACACATAGAGAAACTCCCCTGCTCTTCCAAGGATGTGATTACACTGAAAAGCATGAAATATTCATAACCACTATCACCACCACCTCGCTCAGCTGTGATGCCTTCAAGAAATTCATCTTAGCCACACTCCCAGAAAAGCAAGGCTTTGGAAAGTTATTCAGACCCCCCCCTTTTTTTTTTAAAGGAAAACTGCTGAATAGAAGTCGCTAATCGCCAGAGCTGTTGGATAGTGTTTATGGCCTGAAATTTTGTTTTGATTGTCATCAAACCAGAATTACACTAACAGAACGTCTGCCAAAAACTCTCTCCACTCTCTGAAAACTCACCCCTCCAGAGCCAGGTTTGGGGGTGTCTCCAGATTCCAGGACAGGATACTGTCCATCTTGTTTTGAGATAAAGTTGAACATGCCATCCAACAACAACAAGAAGAAGAAAACTTGACATGACACTACAATAAGATCACTACTTAAGAAAGAAGTAGAAAAAGAGATTCACTGATTACAGTCCTTAACATGTGACAAGTGAGTTTGTTGGATAGGTAAATTAAAACTCCCCAAAGAGATGTTCATTAACTACCAGGAATGTTTGGCTGTGGAAACCACACGGCTAAATCATTTATTTCTTTATTGCAGTTTCCAAATTTAGAAACATGCCACATCCTCTAATCTGAAAGAGGTACCTTTGTACCACACTAGAAAGTGATCAGCTTTGTACATTGGAGATTAAGCAAACCATGCTAATTGATTTGCTCACTAGTGACAGTTATATCCTAGGTTTCCTAATAGAGCTCCAGACGTGACTTTCTTCTGCCCCACTTTATCTCCCAATGACCCTGCGAAGTAGGTCAAGACTAAGAGAGAATGACTGGGCCAAAGTCACCCAAATTTCTCAGCTCAGCAGGGACTTGAACCTCAGTCCCCCAAGTTCCCAACCTAAGACTCTGACCACTGCACTGCAATGGCTCTCAAACAAGTGCTGGCTCCCAAAATGTATCAATGCCCACCTGTTGCCTCACAGGAAAGAAGAAATATTTGACCCACAACATAAGTATAGGGTTTGCAGTTACCATGTTCTTAAATGTTGTCAAAATAATTTGAAAAAAAGTAGAAAAATCACATCACGGGTGGACTGACTCAGCAGCAGAAGCCACAAGCCAGGGCAGATTATGGGACAGGGCTGTTAAGAGCGGGGTGCTCTTGGAGGTTTCTCATTTAGAGGGTCACCATGAATTTGATGGCACTTAATGACAACAATAACACATTCCACAAGAATAAAGAGCAAGCCAAAGAAAACTCAAAAAGGATAGGACTGGGTGAAGGGCTCTTGGTGGAAGATCTGTACTTGCTCATACATCTTGTCCTTTCTGCACATTCGGTGTAATGGCGGTGTTCCTCTTCTTCATGTCCAGATCTCTCCTGCTTTGTTCTGGGCTGAGAATCTAAGCCAGTGGTTCCCAAAATTTGGTCCTCCAGATGATTTAGACTTCAGCTCCCTGAATTCCTGACAGCTGGCTAAGTAGCTAAGGCTTCTGGCAGTTGAAGTCCAAAACTCATGGAGGAGCAAAGTTTGGAAATCATGGATCTAAACCATATTTGCTGTCAAGACAACCACTCTCATAACTTCAAAGGCCAACTCTCCAAACTTCTGACCCATCTATTTTTTGCCATTGTATCCTATTACTGGTCATCCCCCCCACCAATTTACACGGGATCAGTACCCACAGTTTCACTTACCTTCAGATGGGGGGGAGGCCTCTCTAGGCATCTGGAGGACCATAGAACCACGCTGGAGGTGGTCTCTCTAGGTATTGGGATGTCCTCTAGCATGACTCTATGGTCAATTTCCAGCAGAGGTTGACCAGAGTCATGTCAGATGCCTAGAGGGGCATCCTCTCTAGGCATTTTCTAGTCTTCCAGCAGTATTCTATGGTATTTTATGGTGGTTTGCCATTATACACAGTTTTGTGTATCTGCAGCAAGTCTGGGAATGTATACTCTGAAGATACTGGGGGGGGGGCAACCTGTAGTTAGTTTCAACTAGAGTAAGCTGTTTGAATTAATGGTTGAATGGTGAGTCAACACTCATTTAACTCCCATTGATTCAGACAATCTACTCATAGGAGTCAAACCATTGTGATGGACTTACAAGAAGAGATTCCACCTAAACATTAGGAAGACCATCCTGACAGTAAGAGCTGTTCAGCAGTGGAATATGCTGCTGCCTGGGAGTGTGGTGGAGTCTTCTTCTTTGGAGGTTTTTAAACAGAGGCTGGATAGTCATCTGTCCAGAAGGCTTTGATGGTGTATTCCTGCATGGCAGGGTGTTGGACTGGATGGCCCTTGAGGTATCTTCCAACTCTATGATGCTACAATTCTATGACTTCTGTTCCCTCCTCTTTGGTGGTCTGGGGTTTTCTTTTCGGTAGCTCATGGCTCACTCCAAATTTTTCTACTTTGAGTAGACCTCACCTGGAATACTGCATCCACTTCTGGGGAACACAGTTCAAGAAGGATGTTGACAACCTAGAATGGGTCCAGAGGAGGGTGACCAAGATGGTGAAAGTCCTGGAAGCAAAGTCCTGTGAGGAATGGCTTAAAGAGCTGCGTATATTTAGCCTGGAGAAAAGGAGATGGACTTATGTATGTGGGAATTAGAGCTGGGCAGTTTTGTAATACCCATACCCAGTAGAGGTCTGTTGTTAGGTTACTATGCTGCCAGAGCCAGTGAAATGCCTGGTGCGCATTGTGCAGCAATGTGCATTGGTGTGTTGGACATGCTTCCTGATGTCCTAATACAGATTCTTGCCATTCACTAATAGGGTTTCTTGGCACATCTGTTACTTAGCTAAGTATATGTAACGTTATGTTAAGTAAAAAAAGCAATACAGGATTTCAGCAAATATCTTTAAATATTTGAAGGGAGGTCATATAGAAGAGGGAGCAAGCTTGTTTTCTGCTGCTCCAGAGATCAGAACATGAGCCAATGGATTTAAATTACACACACACACACAAAATTGACCTAAACATTAGGAAGAATGTCCTGATGATAACAGCTGTTGGAACAGATTGCCTCAGAAAGACATTGGACTCTCCTTCTCTGAAGGTCTTTAAACAGAGGATGTATGGCCAAATGTTGGGAGGGCTTTGATTGTGCAATCCTGCATGGTGGGGGTTAGACTAGATGGCCTTTGGGGTCACTTCCAACCCCATGATTCGATCATTTTAGTCATATAATAGTTAACTGGTTTCAGAAACAGTAAGGCATGCCCTTCTTGTATGGGCCAGCTGCCTGCCCTTTCCCCTCAATGCACTTAGTTGGGGAAGGGAGAGAAACTTACTTGTTTCTGCCCATCAACATTTGTCCAGGCAGCCATACAAATCAAAACTCTGAAGGCTAATAGCAGGAAGATAAATCTGGCAGGGACTAAATGGCTTCATGAAAGGGAATATTGGCAAATTTTCCTTCTGCATCTGAGCAGGACAAGAAGATTGCAATCCGACGTTGTTGTTCAGGGGGTCAGGGTAGAATGCATCTCCATTTTGCATAATTTTGCCTGTCATGGGGAGATGAGAGGACAATTTGAAGACTGGAAGGCTTGAATCCTGCAGCCAAGGAGAAGTGTGTGTCTCTGTGTGTGAGAGAGAGAGGGGGGGGAGTTATTTGGAGCTCTGTGTTCCTGCCAGGCCACGGAGATGTACAAAGTTTGCAGGCAATGATCCAGGAGTAGCAAGGGCAAGTGTGAAGTTACAGGCAGCAAGAAAGTAGCAAGGTGTCTTCAGTACCTAGGAGAGCTCCTGGAGAAGAAAGATACTGCCCTACCAAAATACAGACCTGAGCTGTTGAGAAATAAGTTGACACTGATCAATGTCCTTGAGCACACCTATATGTCAACATGTTTCCATACCCATGCATGTGGCACACATGGAAATAACAGGGTATGAACGGTGCTTATCCAACAATGTTTATCAATGCTTGGCAAAGGGGTTTGTAAAAACTAAACTCCCTGGAGTCCCACAGCCATCAATGACTCCTGTTCCTGGTGAGTGACCAAACAAGAAAAGACAGAAGGCAGGTTTTTCCAAATAAGGAGCAGGAAAGCTGCTAGGGAAACAATGAAGTGGTGGTTGAAGGTCTAGGAACAACAGGGGGCTGGACTACATGGCCCTTGTGGTCTCTTCCAACTCTAGAATTCTCATGATTGCATTCTACGAACAGGGACAGCATATCTTTCAGTGGCATGGGGTTGGGCCCAGGAAGAGTAAAAAATATGAGGGGTAGAACAGTTTCAGAGCCCTATTAAGAGAAAGAAAAGGGCAAAATTAGATACTCACCTGTTTCAATGAAGGGAGAAAGCAATGGATTTCCTACTTCCTGATTATTTAGTGTTACCAATATGCCAACGATACTGTAACCCATTTTAGATTCCATATTGGGAGAAAAGTGGGATATAAATCAAATGAATAAATATTACTCACAAACATATTCAATTTGTAAGAGGAAATGGCTACCCTAGGCTCTCCAGTAGGGTTGGGCAAACACCAGGGAGCCAAGGGCCACTTTCCATGTTGCCCAAGGGCCCTTGGCTCTGAGCTGAGCAAAGAGAAGAGGGGGGAGACACTGAGCTTAAAGCCAACCATCCTTGCTGTTTGACTCCCAGTGTGCGGCACAGCCCGCCTTGCATCTTTGAGGTGACAAAGGGGGACCTTTGCATGGGGCAATGAGGTGGAAGGCAAAGACTAATCAGCATCCCCTCTGTATTTTATGAATTGGGCTTCTTTCCCCCCCCCCCCAGACTCATGCAGTCCATTTCTGACAGCAGGCATTGACAGCAGACAAAAACAGCTTCCTTGAAACTGGATGAAAAAGAGAGATAGATTAGCATCTTTTTGGTTACCCCCAGACAGAGTGGACCTGTTCAATAAATTGTTGAATTGTGAGTCAATATGTAGGTGTGTCCCATTTATTCAATGAGTCTACTCAAGTCAGGACTACTAACATCAGGATTTAGGCCATAGAGCTGAGTGTCATTGGCATATTGGTGACACAGAACACCAAAACTTCAAACTCTCCCTGTGGTTTCTTGTACATGTTGAACAGCACGAGGGACAGAACCAACCCAATTGCATGTAGATCTAGTAAAGACTAGCATAAGAAACACATTCACACTCAGTACGCCATTGCCATTGGGTCTCCCAAACTGACTCTGTGAACTCACTGCCTTCCTTCACGCTCTATTCCAACAACAAACAGCGTTCAGGAGACAACTTCCATCTATGAAGTAGATGACAATTACAACAACAGCAGCTGTTTCAGCTGCTGGTGGCAAGCAAAGCAAGCCAGGAGAGCATTAACAACAACCCTAATTCCCAAAGCCAGAGGAGTGACTAGAGTGTACAGCTATGGAAGGCTTTTCCTTCTGCACCTACAAGCTAACAACAAGACCTGCAAACCTCCTGGCCTGCTGATTGACACAGTTTGAACAAGTAACTTGCCAAAGCTGAGTAGGGGGTCCTGGGAGGAAGCCCAGCTGACCTTGGAAACGAAAACATAAGATTGGTCTGTTGAATAAGTAAAGAATGGAGTGTCCGCTGTGATTCCCCTGGCTGTCTCTTCATTTCCCTCCTTATTATGGTGTAACTGTTTGCTAAGGCAGCCCAGTGGCTCTGGAGCCTAGAATCAGCTCTTGTCAGAGACCAGTGCTGCAAGTGTTTCATTTTCTATTTCCCCTGCTGTACCTTTTGCACCTCTGCCTGCTGAACAAGACTGTCAAATTGAAGAAAGAGGCCTCTAAGCACAGGCAGTTCTATCCAGCTGGTGGCAGCCAGCAATACTCATGTTGGTGGGTGGGGATGGGAATCCACGCTGGGTTTAAGTCTGACTTTTAAAGGCCTTCTCCAAAAGACTGAGAACCCTAGCCCCCCCAAAACTGGATCAACACTTTGGGAGAACCTTCAGAGGAAAGCCAATAACAGGTTCACCATCCCAACAACATGGAACTCACCACCAGCCACAGCACCCAGAACACACACACACATTCTGCTAAAACAATGAAAGCCTTGTTGGTGGACAGGCTGGACACACAATGACAACTTCATCCTCCAGGACCTCTTGGACACCTCTGGAAGATTATCTTGTTTTTGTACATCCAGCATCCATTACATGGCCATGTCAGGGGAAAACTCAAAGAAGGAAGGTGGGTTCTGAAGGAGAAGAGAGGAGAAATGGAGCAGAGTTCCACCTGGGCAGAGCTTTATGCTCTATCTCCCCATGAAGGGTCTCAGCCAATTTTGTTGTTGTTGTGTGCCTCCAAGTTGTTTCCAACTTATGGTGACCCTAAGGTAGACCTGTCACAGGGTTTTCTTGGCAAGATGTGTTCAGAGGAGGCTTGCCTTTGCCTTACTTTGAGGCTGAATGTGATTCACGCAAGGTAAACCAGTAGGTTTCCATAGTCAAGCTGGAATTAAAACCTTGGTCTCCAGAATCGTAGTCCAGCCACTACACTCTGCTGGCTAGGTGTCATTGAATAAAAGGGTAGAGTGGATAATGGTTTATGATCCCTTCCTCAAATACATTTATAGCTCAGCCATCCCCAGAAAACTGCAATAGATAAAATTAAGAGATTGCAGATAACAGTACAGAATGAGCCCCAAATCTGAGAAGCATAATTGAAACATTAATTTAAAACAAACAAACAAACCAAGAGACTTTAGACTTTGAGAAATCTCCACTGAAGGAGTTCCCACTGTTGGGTCTGTGGTGAGAGTGGGCATCAGGAACTGGGAAATGCCTCTGTGGACACCTGAATTGTTCTCACACTCAAACATGGATGATGCTGAAGACAACAGTCTCCCCAGAATGAGGATAAAAGCAGCAGGGTGGAAATACTAGGGATGGGGAGAATATTGAAAACTATTCAATAATGGTAAAAAAAAAAATGCTTCTTGTGTGTTGAGAAAGCAGGACAAGAAGAATCCTCAACTGATGAGAATCATTGCAATTCAGGAACCATTCACTGCAAAATTCACACATGGCTGTTTCATACAGACAATAATATTTCTGTGCAAAACAACCAAATGTGAATTTTGTGCAGAATAAGTCCTGAATCATGAATACTCTTCAAAAACTGTAGTTTTCAAAGACTTTCTTGCAGGGAGAAGCAAATGTTTAAAATTACTCACTGCTTTCTTGTAGAAGAAAATTAGCAAAGAAATACAACATCCCTAGGAAATACTGTACAAGATCTGATGCACTGAAAACCCTGGTGCTCACTTGGAAGACCCCGGGATCTGACTGCAGAGTCAGCAGCCCAGTTTTTCATGCAGTGAGCATCCTCTGCCCAGCAGGAGGAAACCCAAGATTTCTTCCTATCAGGTGCCTCTGTAGGACAACCTCCAAGAGAGGCCAGGCACAAAGGCATTACTGTGCTAAGGGGAGACCAAGGGAAACTTGTAAACTTGTAAATATGAAAGCAGTCAGAAGTGGAGAGGCCTGGACGAATCCCCAGGTGGCCAAGGGAAAAAAGGGGAGAGAGAAACATGCAGGGAAGTGGCAGAGGTGAGGAGGTGCACACTGACTGGGTTGGTTGGGTAGCCATCTTGGGCTTATTGCTATTCTTGTCGGCCGCCATATTGAGCAATTCTTGCCAAGGCTGAAGTCAGAGGAGGCAGATGAGAGGAGTGCTTGCATCTGGGAAGGTGGCATTCCCTGGGGGACTCCGGATGAGATGAGCAAAGAAGAAGGGAAGGAGGGGATGGCGAGAGCTTGTGATCAAATATTCCTTTTTACTGCTGGCAGCTTTGAGATATATCCCCCCCCCATGCTTGTTTCATGTCTCCCTGAGTCCATTTGGCTCCTGTGCCAGCCAGGCTTGGCAGAATTATAGCTGGGGCTCTGAGGAATTGGGAGAGCAGCAGCAGTGATGCCATCTGGTAGAGCAAAGGGAGGCCAGGAGACTGGGAGAGACTGGAGCAGATCTTTGATGAGGAAAAGAACGCAGAGATGCCCTGCGCTTTCTGTGGTGCAGGTGGCCAGGGCTTTGTGGAAGTTTGCAACATAACAAAATCCTGTTCAGGACTACAGTTTAAAGTTCATACTAAAGACTGACAGTTGATACATCAATCCTCTGGCATGGGAGTCATGTTGGAGGATTCTTTGAAGGGGATCTCCAAGGTGCTGAACCACTGGGGGGGGGGGATAGAGTTCTCAGCACCTTGAATAGCTTCCCCAATGCCCTTTAGGTGCTGCAGGGGCCATTTTCACCATGGTTTTTTTAGACCCAGGAGGGGCCTTTTTTTCAAAACATGAAGTGACCAGAAGTCACCAGCCTCAGCTACTGACCTAAAAGGAGTTTTCTTTTCCTGGGGAAATGGCAACCAAGACTCAAAGGGCTCTTTTTCTTCTTGGGTAGTTGCTCCTTTTCAAAGGTGATGTGGCCATTACACTTAAGAGAACCCAAACAAGCCTTCATCCTGGGACACAGCCCGACTTGGGGTTAGATTCCAGAAATACACTGCATTATCTACACTAACCTCTTCCAAGCAATGGCCATGCTGGTTGGGGATGATAGGGTTATCTGGATGGCATCAAATTGGAGAAGGCAGATCTTCACTATAAATAGAGAACTTACATAGGGATGAATGCTTATTGGGCTACATGAGAGTTGACTCCTTAGCTGGCTGGAACACTTTAGAAGTTTCTCCTCTTCTTTTGATGCCTTTCCTTCTTTCCTTCCATGGACCACAATTTGAGCAGCCAAAAATAACTAACCCACTTAGAAAAGAGGAGGAGGAGGAGGAGGAAATACACAGAAAGGATATTGCACCTTTAGGAACAAGCATGGGCTATGGGACTGAAATTGAACAAACCAGTTCTGAATTTCATTTGGTTCAAAATGCATCAGAGGAGAGCATATTGATCCAGAAAAAATGCCTGTGCAATGCAACCCCACATGCATTTAATCAGAGGTAAGACTCTCTGTCTTCAATAGGGCTTACTCCCAGGAAAGCATGTGTAGGATTACTTTCTGAGACAAACAGTCCTTGGGCATCTATTAAACACACTTAACAGGATGCCCAACTGTGGCCATAGGCACAATAATTTGTTTTAAAAGAATTGTGGCGCTGCACAGCCAAAGGTGTGACCCAATGCACAGTGTGCAGCAATGTGCATCAATGCAAAATGGATCTGTGCATCTATGCCCAATCACACACAATGCATATGTTCATGTGATGTGATGCACAATGAGCAAATACACACAATGCCATGACATGTGTGCTTCTGGAGGCTTGAACTGAATACAGCTGTTTTGCATCAGACCAAAATGAAAGAATTTACACACATGTAAGACACCAACATGGCACAGTGGTTTGAGTGTTGGACTAGGACTCTAGAAACCAGGGTTCAAATCCCCACTCGGCCATGAAAACCCACTGGGTGACCTTAGGGAAGTTATGCACTCCCAGCCTCAGAAAACTCCATGATGGGGCCGCCTTAGGGTCACCATGAGTCAGAAACAACTTGAAGGCACACAGCAAGGAAACACCAACAGGATTTCAACCAAAACTTCTCCTTCAGGCCTAAAGATTGCAAATTCTTCCTTTTGGATCTCATCTTGGTCCCCCACCCATTGGATATACAGTAATGCCAATTGATGTTTTATTACCAAAAGCGTAATTTCGCATGCCTGGCAAAGTAACACTAACTGTCAGTGGTGTTCCAGGGATGGAAGGAACGCTCTTCCGAGAACTAGCTACAACAGACAGGCCTGGAACCAGCCATACATCTTTCTGACAAAAGCCAAGGGCTGGCTTCTTTTTTTAAAAAAAAAAAAAATCTTACTGGAATCTACAGACACAAGTGAGGGGAAAAGAGAAAAATGTTTCTTTCCGCAGTAACTCATTTTATTTATTTTGAAGGCTTTTAGCTTATTGCTTCCATAACAAAGAAAAGGAAGGCATTTCTATCTCTTGCAAGTATGGTGCCCGGTTAGGAACCCTATTGCTCGTATAAACAGAATGGCCTGATGTTACTCTTGACTAGAGTAGACCCATTGAATCAATGAGGTTTACCTATGTCTTCATTCAGCCTTCAAGAATTGGTTCAATGCATCTATTTGGAATTAACCAATGGGATTCCAGTCCATGTGTATCTTTGTGTGTCTAATGCATGTGTGCACATCATTGTATTTGTTATTGTTATGTGTCTTCAAGCTGCCTCTAATGGCTGGAGACCTGACCATGGGATATCCTTTGCAAGAGGTCTTCAAAAGCCTGCTGTTGCCTCCCATGAAAAAGTGTGACTTGCCCAAGGTAACCCAGTGGGTTTCCATGGCTGAGCAAATATTTGAACCTTGGTCGCCCAGAACCCTAGTCCCACATTCAAACTACTATGTCACAGCACTGTATGCATTTATTTTAATGCTTCCTGAAGTATACCTGGCTGGTGCCCAGTTTTGTCGCTCTGTACTGCATCCGAAGAAGTGGCATTATATCCATGAAAACTCATGCTTAAATAAAAAAGCAGTTAGACTTAAAGGTGCTGCTATATCCCCCCTCCCTTCCTCCTTTTAATATCCCCAAAATGGTGCATGGAACCTCATGATTTCCCACAAGCTTCCTTTTCCTTGAACTCAGGTATCTTAGCACATGTACCTTGGCTCCCTTGTATTTTTCCAAACTTTGCCACCTCCCAAAAAAATGTTTCAGGAATCTTTGGAGAACTGCCTCCGAGAGCACTTTTGTAAAATGTTGCTTTTTGGATTTTTTTTTTTAAATATGATTGCTTTTTTGGTTGCTTTTTCCAAACGTTTTAAAATGTTACTTTTTAAAAATGCTGCTTTTATCTGAACATGTTTCAGTTGCTTTTTCTGAACATTTTTTCAGTTGGCTTTTTTCCAAACATATCAAAAATCTTGCTTTTTCTGAACTCCAGCCCCTAAAAAAAAAAAAAAGTTTCAGGAATCTTTTCCACATTGCCATAGAGAGCACCTTTTAAAAATGCTACTCTTTTTTAAAGCACTTTTTAAAAATTGTAAACATTTTTAAAACATTCTCTGGTGCCTTTCAAACATTATTTTATAATGAGTTATGGTGGGGCCCCCATTTTGTTTCAAGACCCCTTCTTTCCCTGCCTCCCAATTTGGCATTTTGACTTGAAACTGGCCATAGGTGACAATCAAAAATGCTGTCAACTTTTGAGGCATCTACTGTGAATTCCTGGTAAGTTATGGCTAGCACATCTTCTTTTCCCCATTGGGGATTTTGACTCAAAACTTGGCACAGCATCTTGGATGACAACCAAAAGCATTCTGTCAAATTATGACAAGTCTCGCATGCTGTCCTGATGAGTTATGGCTGCCACAAACAGGCAGGCAAGCAGACAATCTCTTTGGTTATTACAGACAAGGGTGAAGATCCTGTTTCATCCCATGGTCTGTATTTGATTTTACAGAAGTTCTGGAGGGCTGCATTCCAGTGGTGGGTGGGGCCAAAGGTGGATGGTGGGTGGGGCCAAAGGCAAAAGGGGTGGGGCCAAGATTACCAGGGCCCCGTTACCATTAGGATCCCCTTATCCACAAGAGATTGGTTCGGGGTAGGGTCACGGATATTGATAACCTCAGATAATAGTGAGCGCCATTGAAAATAATGGGACTTCCAGTTTAAATAAAATACCATAGAGTTACCTTGGAGGACCTAGAAAACATCTAGAGAGGATGCCTTTCTAGGAAGACTCTATGGTAGGCGTGCTGTTTTGTGTCCTGCGGATAACTGAAACCGCGAATATCGTAGATACAGATGGGGGTCCGAAATTTTAAACACAGGTGGTGTATTTAAAATGAAATACACCACCTGTATTTCATTTTAAAGCTCTTCCTGCCTAAAAGTAAGTCTTAAGGAAGGGTATTTCCATGTTTTATAACTGGGGGGCTGTAAAAAAAAATCTAGGGAAAAGCTAAAAGACAGGATTGTGGAGATGAGGGCAGAAAACAGGTTCAAATATTAAAACATAGGCAATTTTTTAAAAACACAATTGAAGGTATATCTGTAAAGCAAATATAGCAACACCCCACCCCACCCCCCTCTCTCTCTCTCTCTCTCTCTCTCTCTCTCTCTCTCTGGCTTTTCTTTGCAAACGAAGATTCAGGAAGGACTCATCCCGCGCTTTCTGCAAGTGTGCTGATGACTAAAAAGGCCAATCCGAGATAAACAAGTCCGGTTGCAGAAAGCACAGCAGAAGGTCTCCTTGGGTGAGGTTTCCGGGTTGATATTCTTTCTGTGTTGTTGCTTCTCTTCAAGCCTTGTTCAGCATGAGTTCTCAAATAAGGCTTCAGCATTGTGGATAGTGCGTCTCCATGCCTCCCGATGTGAGGCCAGGGCGGACCACTGTTGGTGATCAATTTGGCCGAGCCTGAGATGTTGTTTCAGGGAGTCCTTGTATCGCTTTTTTTGGAGCACCCCCTTACGCTGACCTGTGGCGAGTTCACCGTAGAGTACTATTTTTGGGAGGCGATGGTCCTCCGTCCTAGAAACGTGCCCTGCCCAGTGCAGCTGTGTTCTCAATATCATGGCCTCAATGCTGGTGATCCCTGCTTGCTCAAGGACAGCAATATTCGTCACATAGTCCATACATATATGCTGTGTTATACAATGCAATTCTATACATATATATTATGTTATACATTACAACCCCGAGGAAATGAGAGAGAGAGAGAGAGAGAGAGAGAGAGAGAGGGACCCAAACAAGGCCGCCAGGGGTGGCTAGTGGTTCCATGACTTAGGGCAGTGAATCCCTCTTGGGTGCTACCAGAGCAACTCCTGACTTGCCAAGGTGCTGGACCTGACGTAGAAGCCACCAGCTTCCCTTCTAATGGCTTCCTGCCTGTTTGCAGAACAACCTGTCTCTGCTTTTCGTCTGTGCCTTCAAAGCCCAAGTTCTGGGACCCCTTTCCTAGGCAGGGAGGATGCCCTGTTTTATTTCAATGCAGAAGGGCTACCGAACAAACATTCTTACCCCAAATCCAGGAAGAACAGAAGGTCAAAGAAAAACCAGGGACAGCCAGAGCCAGGCTGTAGGAAAGAAAACTATTATCCCTGGTGGAGGACCTCCAAGCCAATTGTTGCAAATTGTAACAGGAGCACCAGAAAAACCTATTAGACGGCTGTCATGCTCTCCTCTTGATAACTTGACGAGTTATCTGAGATCTGTGCTTCAGAGGTGGCTTACTTCAATGACACATCTGACTTGCACATTAAAAATTATGGCCTGCCTTTTTTTTTTCTCCTTTTCCTTTCTTTTTATTTTTTTTAAACATGCCAGAAGTCAAAGCAACATTTATCACTAATTGCACAATTACTTCATGTAGCACCAAGAGATGGAAGCCTTGACTTCTTGCAATATCAAGTTTGCAGAAAAGTCAAGGCAGTAATTATGCGAGGCAAAATCATTTAGTAAATTAAAGTAATTCCTCACTAGACGCGGTTAAGATTCCATGGATTCTATTACTAGCATAATAAAATAATTGCACAATTAGGAGCAAATTACTTATTCTTTTAGAAGTGCTCAACTTACTGCAAACAATGTATTTTAAATCAAAGATCATATGCTTCCAGTTAATGAGACCTAGCGATATCCTTCCGTGCTATAGTCTTGGGGAAAAGAAAAAAAATATCTCCAGCAAATAGCAGAAAGCACCATGGAGGTCACCCATTAAAAATTGTTGCAGGGCAGGTGCCTATTAGTTTTCATTCAGGCCAATGTCTGTATATTAATTTTAACATTCTGCCATAACTCCTTCCCTACCTTCAAAGTCAGTACAGCTGGACTCTGCGAGGCTTGCTCTTTGCATGTAGTCAAGTCCATAGTGTCAAAATTTGCTGTTTTACATAATCCTAGTAATGAACACCCCATCACCACCCAACAGCTGGGGTGCTCACCTGGCAGCTGTTAACCCTTCCCTAACGCTACCCATTTTTTCACATTGTGTAATTATGAAATCTGAAAACACACTTTTCTTTTCTTTTAAAAAATGTTGCTGCTGTTGCTGTTGGTGGTTTCACATCTACCAGATGTTACTGAGTGAGGTTTTGGAGCAACAGTGATTCAAATCCTATCCAATAATCTAGGAATCAGTCTGAGATTATTGGATAATGAGGTATGTTCACTTGTAACTGTGCTATTATGTTTGTCTGGAGTACTGAGTAGCTAGACAATGGGCATCACTTGTTGTAACATTGCTATTACAGTAGGCCCTTGGTATCTACTGGGATTTGGTTCCAGGACCCTCCATGGATAACAAAGTCCATGGATGCTCAAATATATATAATTGTGTAGTAAAATGGTGTCCCTTATATAAAATGGAGAACACCAACGTTTGCTTTTTTGGACTTTTTTTTTGTGGGGGGGAGAGATTTTCAAGCTGTGGATGGTAGAATCCATAGATGCTAAATCCATCAATACGGAGGGCCAACGGTATGATCCTGTCTGTCATCTTGGTTTCACAGTCAATCAGGTGTTACTGGCTGGAGCATTGGACCATCTATGATTCAGTTTCCGACCAAGAATCTAGGAATCAGGGAAAGATCATTAGATAAAGTGGCCCTTTTCAAGTAGTGTCACTTTTTGTAATTATGCTTTCATGATCCTCAAATTATAAGAAAACACCCAAGCATTAGGATGAACTTCCTGACAGTAAGAGCTGCTTGGAAGTAGAACACACTGCCTGGGAGTGTGGTGGAGTCTCCTTCTTTGGAGGTTTTTAAATAGAGGCTGGATGGCCATCTGTCACTGGGAGTGCTTTGATTGTGTCTTCCTGCATCGCAGAAGGGGGTTGGACTAGATGGCCCTTGGAGAGACCACCAGCTTCAGGAGCAGCAGATTCCTGGCAATCTGCTTCCTCCTCTTCATCTGAATCTTCTGACTCCAGAGGGTGACGTATGACAGGAAGAAAGTGATTCCATCATCCACTGAGGTCTGCTAGGGTCCTTCAGAGACCTCAGCATATGGTGAAATTGCTTCATGTCTGGATAGAAGGACATAGCCAGATACCTCCGCAATCCATCCCCCAGACTTTTCCAGACATAAATAGACATGGGGGGGGGGGTCTTTGGCAGCCCTACAGCAGGTCCAACAGCAGGCTCAGCCTAGTACTTTGCATACTGTGTCCAGTTCCAGGCACCACAGTTCAAGAAGGAAATTGATAAGCTAGGAGGTGTCCAGAGAAAAGGGACCCAGATGGTCAAAGGCCTGGAAACCAAACCTTATGAGGAATGACTGAAGAACCTAGGGATGTTTAGCTTAGAGGAGGGAAGACGAAGAAGGGATCTGGTAGCCATTTTTAAATGTCTGATGGGATGGCATGTAGAAGATGGAACAAGCTTGTTTCCTGCAGCTGCAAAGACTAGAACATGAACCAATGGATTCAAATGACAAGAAAAGAGATTCCACCTAAACATTAGGAAGAACTTCCCAGCTGTCAGAGCTTTTTGACCATGGAATAGGCTGCCTCAGAGGATGGTGGACTCTCCATCTTTGGAGGCCTTTAAAGAGAGGTTGGATGGGTGTCTTTCAGGGTGCTTTAGTTGTGCATCTCTGCATGGCTGAGGGGGGTTTGGACTAGATGCCCCTTGGGATGCTTTCCAATGCTAAGATTCTAGGATTCAGAACTACTGTGCAATGCTGAGCTGTGTAGGACTGCAGCCTGTGTGTACATATCCCAGGACTACAGGAATCCAGGAGTTTAGCAACTGGCCCTCTAGGTGTTGCTGGAGTGCATCTTCCAGCATTCTTTACCATTGACTACACTGGCTAGGAGCTGATGGGAACTGCAATCCAACTGCATGGGGGAGGATGGAGGATTCCCTCCCCTGCTTTCAGCAGCTTGTGTCGTGTGGCATCCTTTTAGCCAAACAGGCTCCCTGCAAGGCCTTTTGTCAGCTTTGTAGCAAGGACAGCGCAAAACAGATGGCATACACAGGGCAAAACTGCCAGGGGTAAAGGAGTATTCGTTCACTTGGGAAGTCCGCCACAGCATCCTGGCAGCGGCCCAGGGCTCAGCCGCTCCGGCAAGGTAAGCCAGCCGATGAAGGCCGGGCCTCTGTCATTTATCCTTAGCAAGAAAAGGCTGGCAAGAGCACAAAGGAGCCTAGCGATGTGAGTGAGTAACAAAAGTCCATAAATAGATCACAAAATGCTCTATCATGGCTCCTGTTTTGCCTCCCACAGATGCCGGAGTTCTCAGAGCCAAGCACTGGATTCTTCGAGGGACTGTTTGCATGCCAAAATTCCAGCTCTGGTCCGTGGAGCTATAGAAAGTGAGAGGAGGCATTAAGAGCCCAAGATGGTCAGGTTTGTTTGTATTCTCTGTGAGATGCTTCAGTGGCCATTTTAAAAACACCCCCTCTCTTGTTTTAAGGGGTGGGGTGGGGAGGGTTGAGGCATTGAATTCACTTGCCTCTGCAAGCTCCAAATTATTAACATCTCTCTCTTTCTGGATTTTCTTCGCAAACGAAGATTCAGGAAGGACTCATCCCGCGCTTTCTGCAAGCACGCTGATGACTAAAAAGGCCAATCCATGATAGACAAGTCTGGTTGCAGAAAGCACAGCAGAAGGTCTCCTTGGGTGATGTTTTTGGGTTGTGGTTTTCTGCATTGTTGTTTCTCTTCAAGACTTGTTCGTCATGAGTTCTCAAATAAGGCTGCAGCATTGTGGACAGTGTGTCTCCATGTCTCCCGATGTGAGGCCAGGGCGGACCATTGTTGGTGATCAATTTGGCTGAGCCTGAGATGTTGTTTCAGGGAGTCCTTGTATCGCTTTTTTGGAGCGCCCCTCTTACGCTGACCCGTGGCGAGTTCACCGTAGAGTACTATTTTTGGGAGGCGATGGTCCTCCGTCCTAGAATATACCTGCAACTGAAAAGATACATGACTATTGTGCTGAAGAAAGGTGACTATGCTCATCATCATCATAGCTTGGAGCTTTTGCCAGTTGCTCCAGACTCTGGCCAGGCAGGCAGGGAGGGAAGCAGAGCTTTGAGGGCAGGGTGGGGAGGAGGATAGAAAAACAGAAAACAGCTGCTACCTCAATACAACACAAATACTGGAAACCACAATGAGGCATACAAAGGAGCAAGCTTAGTCAAAAAGTGTGCATTGCTGGACCTGACTGGAAGGAGAGGCAGACAAGTTTTAAACTTTTGGAGCCATGGCAGTTAAAGCAGATTATTTCTGAAGTGCAGATGCAGCCCTAGAGTGCAGGGTTTGCATGCAGCACTGGCCTGGCCCAGAGGAGCTGAGAGGCTGCTGCTATGGTTCCACCCACCAGTCTCACCAGTGACCACTCCATTGCAGGAGAAGGTCACTAACAGGAGGCAACCTTCTTCCAGAGAACTCCAGGGAGGTACACAGAAATTCAACACAGCTGAATGTCCCTCAGGCAATCTTCTGGGACAATGGCTTTCTAAAGGCAGGAGACTGCAACTTTCCATGAAGTAGTTCTCAATCTCTTCCTCACTCTCTCAATTTGCCTCACTGCCTATTTCTCTGTTCCTTCTTTTGTGATCTTTAAGGTGCTTTAATGGGATGAGCTAGCTCTATTTGGAGGTCATCCAAAGAAGATACATTTCAAGCAGATTGAGGAACAAAAGGTTTTGTTGGTTCTAGTCCGGTAGCCACATAAACTTCAGTCCTTTCTAAAAATCTGTGCTTTAAACCCAAAAAGAAAACCTGTTTAGTTTTGCTGAAGGATGTGAGTCAGATGTGAATAGCATCAACACAATACACTCAAGCTCTTGTGGTTTCAAGAAAACTTAGAGTCTCCATGCAGTTTCTCTGCCAAGCTCAGAAAACCATCCAGATGGGAGGTAATTTCTGATCCAGCTAATTATCTCAACCTGCCTATTGTTACATGTTTGGTGTATTATGCAGATCTGGAAGTTCCTGTTTGTTTAATCCCAGAAAGAATATCTAAACCACCACTAGCAGCTCACCGTACTGCTAAAGTATGCAGATGCATTAAAAAAAAAACATTGCAAGATTACACAATGCAATGCCTCATTCATATCATGCAATGCAAGAAACTAACTAATGTGGGACCAGATGCAAATCAGGATGTGAAGGTATGCAGAGCAAGATACGCACAGCACATCCTCAATTGGATCTACTCTGGCCTAGAAGCAACAGCCTGCATGGTGTCATTGCTTGAGTTTTGGACAAGGACTCTGGGAAACCAGGGTTTGAATCTCTATTCAGCCATGAAACCTACTAAGTGACCTTGAGAAAGTCCCTTGGCCTCAGAGGAAAGCAATGGGAAACCTCCTTGGAATAATTCTTGCCAAACAAAAAACAAAACCCTCTGATCATTTCGTCTTAGGGTTGCCATAAATCAGGAACAATTTGAAGACAAACAACAGGGTGAGGAAGAAGATCTGGATGCTGGCTTAGAGAAGAGTGACCAGATAGTCTGGAAACTAAACCCTCTGAGGAACTTAGAATCATAGAATTGCAGAGTTGGAAGAGACCACGAGGGCCATCCAGTCCAACCCCCCTGCCACGCAGGAAATCTTGATCAAAGCATCTCCGACAGATGGCAATCCAGCCTCTGTTTAAAGACCTCCAAGGAACTTGACTGGGGGAGTTGGGGATGTTTAGCTTGGAAAAGAGAAGGCGGAGAGGGGTGATACGATAGAGAGTACAGCCACTTTCAGGTATCTGAAGGACTGTCATCACATGGAAGATTCAATCCGCTGGTTTTCTATTGATCTTCCAGAGGGTAGGACCCCAATCCATAGGATTAAATGTCAAGAAAATGGATTCTTGACTAAACATAAGGAAGAATGTGCTGACTGAAAGGGATTTTTTTTATAGTGGAAGAGACTCGCTTGGAAGATGATGGACTTTCTGTTGTGGAGGTTTTTAAGCAGCGACTGGATGACTGTTTCTTGGGGATGCTTTCACTGTGAATTTTCTGCATGAGGGGGGATTGGACTAGATGGCCCTTGCATTACCCTTCCAACTCTTTGCTTCTAAGAAACTTAGCTGCCTGCCTTTCCTTGATTAACAAGCCTTTGCCCGTTGAAAGTGCCTTTTGAATCATAGAATCATAGAATTGCAGAGTTGGAAGAGACCACGAGGGCCATCCAGTCCAACCCCCCCGCCACGCAGGAAACCACAATGAAGGCATCCCTGACAGATGGCCATCCAGCCTCTGTTTAAAGACCTCCAAGGAAGGAGACCCCACCACGCTCCGAGGGAGTGTGTTCCACTGCCGAACAGCTCTTACAGTCAAAAAGTTCCTCCTCATGTTGAGGTGGAATCTCTGTTCCTGGAGCTTGCATCCATTGCTCCGTGTTCCAGTCTCTGGAGCAGCAGAAAACAAGCTTGCTCCATCCTCAATGTGACACCCCTTCAAATACTTAAACAGGGCTATCATATCGCCTCTTAACCATCTTTTTCCAGGCTAAACATACCCAGCTCCCTAAGTCTCTCCTCATAAGGCATGGTTTCCAGACTTTTCACCATTTTAGTTGCCCTTCTCTGGACACGCTCCAATTTGTCAATTTCCTTTTTGAATTGTGGTGCCCAGAACTGGACACAGTATTCTAGGTGAGGCCTGACCAAAGCAGAATAGAGCGGCACTATGACGTCCCTTGATCTAGACACTAGACTTCTATTGATGCAGCCCAAAATCGCATTGGCCTTTTTAGCTGCCGCATCACACTGTTGACTCATGTTCAACTTGTGGTCTACTAGGACTCCTAGATCCCTTTCACACATAGTCTCATTCAGCCAGGTCTCCCCCATCCTGTATCTATGCATTTCGTTTTTCTGCCCTAAGTGCAGTACTTTACATTTCTCCGTATTGAAGTTCATTTTGTTAGCTTTGGCCCAGCTCTCTAGCCAACAAAATAAAATTTTGCTCCAGCTCTGTCCCAATTCTATGAGCAAGGAGTCTGGATTGGGACTTACAACATCGTGCTTGCTTTGGGACTCAAGGGCATAGAGAGAAACCCACCCATTGTTCTGGGCTGAGTCCCAGTGGGAGATTTCTATGCAAGGACGACTAGATGCATAGACCAGAGTTCTCTGTGTTTTCACTCCCTTCCTCAACTTTTCCCCAGTCCTGTTTCCAAAAGGATTCTCCAGAGGCAGAGAAATCTCTCTTCTCAAACACTGTATCTCCATCTGGCACATCTATTTCTGTAATTCTCCTCTGTTCTGAAACAAAATGAGTTGCACCTCTTTTCTCCCAAGCAACACTGACATCTCCCTGAGACCTTGATTTCCAAAGACAGGCTCTGAAAGGAAAAGGTCTGCAGGAAGGGTACAAATGGAGATATTATTGCTGTGGAAATGTCTGTGTGTGTGAGCTGTGTGTAAGCTTCTTTACAGAGTAATGCTTCCAATTTGAGCAAACTGTTCTGAATTAATTAAAAGCAAAACACAAGGTGGGTGGGATGGGTTTTTATTGCAATTGCTGCGGGAAATATCACATTTGGCTGGAAGAGATATTGTACTACCTAAAGAGACACTGCATAGAGGTTTACAACATTAAATAATACTCTCTATCTAGCCTGAAATCATTTTAAATATTTTAAACCACTTCTAGCCTGACACTTGTAAATTGTTCAATATGCTTTTGACCTTTTTAAAATTATTTTTTATTATTATTTACACAGTTTTTAAATCATCAGATTGTTTTATTTTAGATTGCCCTGAGATCTCTGGGTGGAGGGCAGGCTATAAATTTTTAAATAAATAAATAGATAGATAGCACTGGCCAAATTTTAAACTTCAGCTTTGTTCTATAAGGAGTGTGTGTGTGTGGGGGGGGGGTCATTGCTATTTCTGCTGTACAGTGTCAAAGAAACCTGTGTTTTTCCTAAGGCTAGTGGCAGATGTATGAGTTGCTGCTGCCATCCTTATATTTGCAAGGAACGTGGCCCTGCCATATTGCTTTCCTCCCAGCAGGCTTTGCTAGATGTCCTATCACATCTGCATGCTTATCAATGACTCATCAACTCTGCAACCTCCATCTTGCGAGTGAGCCTAGTTGTAGAAATTAATATTTAAAATTTCTGGGTAATTTTGCTTTTGGGGATTTCCATGCTTCCTCCCTCTCCCTTCCCCAATACAGGAGGTCTGAAGGCCAAGGGCAAATAGAGAAGGTCTAAAGGCCAGTTTTCTGCCTCTGGGACCCTCTGGGACTGCAAAACATGCCCCCACCCATGGAAGTCAACTTCTGGGTTTGAGAAATGGGCATTTCTTGTAGTTAAATAGTATAGGAGGAATCCTGCCATCTATTGAAAAGGTAAATGACTTGTCCTGGAGGCTTCTAGGAGTGGCAGTTTACTTCTGTGGGGTCAGAGAAAAACAGCTGTCCAGGGAGTCTAAAGCAGTTGACTTCTTTGGGAAGTTCCTACAACTTCAGGAGTTCATTCTGCTCACCCTGATCTATCTTGATGAAGAGTCCTGGAGAATATGAAAGTGGACACAATCATATGTAATTGTTGTTGTTTTTGTTAACTGCCATCAGGTTGACTTTGACTTATGGTGACCCCATGAATGAGAGACCTCCAAGTCACCCTGTCTTCGAGTCATGTCTTCTCATGATATGTCCAAAATAAGACAAACAAAACAGTGTCAGCTCAGGCATCTTTGTTTATAGGGAGAGTTCAGGCTTGATTTGCTCTAGGCCCCATTGATTCCTGTTTTTAGCAGTTCACAGTATCCATAGAACTTCTTCTCCAGCACCACATTTCAAATGAGTTGACTTTCTTCCTATCAGCTTTCTTCACTGCCCAGCTATTATAGTTGAGTCTAAGAAAAGTATTGCATACATGTGAATTCCAGATTAGGAAGTGGTGGCTCCCATGTCAAAGGGGAATTAATCTGTTACGTACATCAGAGCAAACTGTGAAGGATCTCCCTCGGAGGCTGAACCGTTCAGCACCTTGGAGAGATCCTTTGAAGTTTCAGTGAAAGTCCAAAGTGAATTTGCTGCCCTATTTGCATGGAAGTCATCAGCTGCTGCTGTTGTTTTGCAGTCTTGCATGCATGCAGTAAAGAAATAATCACAAGCCATGGCAAGGGAATGAAATGCCCCACATTCCAGCTAAGAGAGCTTTGCTGGACAAGTCCTAAAGATTCACCTAGCCCCACACCATGTGCCTCACAGTGGCCAATCTGATGCCTCTGGGAATCCCACAGGCAGGATATGAAAGTTAAACACCAGTTCCCCTGCAGAAGATCTCCAGTGTTAGACTGGTTTCCAAACACAGAGTCTCTAGCTTGCCATCTCAGCCAATTATTATTACAATGTCTTTCCTCTTCTATGATTTTTTCCCCTAATTCTTAAGCAATAACAACAATAACCTGGGGGTGGAAGAAAGCCAAAACAAACCTTCACCTCATACTTGAACTTCTGGTGCAAGGGAGCAAAGATGCCCCCTGCCAAATATTGCATGCCCACTTCCTGTCTTTGAATATTTTGCTTGCCACTAAAGGCAGCCTTTAAAAAGCCTCTGCCAACATCAGCTCCGGAAGATTGAAATATCAATTACAGATCAATTTTCTCGTTAAGTAAACACTAATGCAGGATAAACAGTATTAGGAGATGCAATCGTAACATTGCTGACTTCAGGACAGACTGCCTGCTGCTCGCAGCAAGTTTAAGCCTGGAGATTAATTAACCTGAGAAGATATCACTTAAGGAAGATTTAAGGCTATCAGGTTGGGAATATGAAGCAAGGAGGCGCTGTGCATGTTAAGGAGGAGGCAGGCAACTTGCAGGAAGGAATAGGAAGCTTTGATTTCTCCCCCCACAGTTTCGGCTCTTGTTCTTCCCAGCGCCCATTCAGCAAACCTTTAAGGATTAGGCTCCAAAATGGGCAAAGACTCCTTCCATAGCTAAACCGTTGTAAAACCACAGGCAAACAAAATAATTCTGGCCTGTGATTAGAGAGGACAGTGGAAATATGAAACAGCTTCCAGTGCCATGACGTCACTTTGATGCCAGCCAGTTCTGGGCCAAGGTAAGATCCATGCTCTGCCATTGCTACCAGCGCACTTGTTCAGTTTGTTGGAGAGAAGATTTGGGTGTGTTCAGCTTGGTGGAAAAGAGGATGCAAGCTTGTTCTCTGATGCCTTAGAGAATAGAACTAGGTCTGGTGGTTTTCAGTTATAGGAGAGTAGATTTCGATTGACCATTAGAAGGAACCTTGACAGTGAGAGCAGCTCAGCAATGAACAATTGCCTAGAGAGGAAGCAGCTATTTGAAGGCCCACTATTACAACAAACTATAAGAGGGGCGCTCCAAAAAATCCCAATGTATCCCCAGCTCCCTAAAATGGGGGTTAACCTAATGATGGCCAGTGTACACCACTTCTACTTTTCTAAATCATGGTTTTGGGGAGGGACAGGAAGAGAGACTTTTCTCATATTTTTGGCCTAATATGTTACACTGAAGGCCTAAATAGCCTAAAGACACCAGAACCCATCTGATCTTGGAAGCTAAGCAGGCTCAGCCCTGGTTAGTACTTGGATGGAAGACCACCAACTAATACCAGGTGCTGTTGTCTCTGTTTCAGAGGCAGGAACTGGCAAAATCACCTCTGAGTATTCCTTGCCTAAGATACGGTAACTCTATGAAATTCACGGGGTTGCTATAAGTCGGCAGATGACTTGAAGACACCTACACACACACACACAAGATATGGCGTTGGTTCCTTTCTTCCGAATGCTGCCAGGCTAGAACTTCCTGAGCATGGGAAATGGCACCTGAGTATGGGAAAAGGTGCCTTTTTGGACTGTCACTCCCAGAATCCCCATGACCATCTAAAAAGGAACCAAGATGAGAGAGGATCTACTTTCCTTTGAGCTGAGATTGTGGCTGTTTCTGTGGACATCTGTCTTATTTCTTGTGCTTCAGGAGAACATAAAGAAGGCCTGTGCAGGGAGCAACGGTTAGGACCTGCTTTTTAAGGTGAAAATCATCTGACTCATGCCACCACAGTTAATGCTCCAAAGTGTGCCTAATGGCTGTTGATCATAGAAGGAGACAGTGCCTTTTTAGACTGGCTGGGGGATTCTGGGAGTGGCAGTTCAAAAAGAAGAACCATCCCCAAGTCCAGGACTGCCAATAAAGTCCTGGTGCTGTAGGCTCTGTTTCACAGGAAGGAACAGGCAAAGCCACCTCTGAGGACTCCTTGCCTAAGAAAATCCCTTGAAATTCATAGTGTCACCATAAACCAACAGGCAAATTTGGTGAGCAGTTTGGTGAGGTATTTAGCCTTTTCTATCAAAACTACACAAAACTACAAATGCCAGGATTCCATAGGATAGAACTAGGGTGGATAAAGTGGTGTCAAAGTGCTATACTTCTACAATGTAGACAGGCCCCTTGTGAAAGGTTCACCTTAGGGTCACCGTAAGTCCAAAATGACTTGAAGGCATATATCATCAACAACACCAACAGTCAGATTACTTTATAAATACTGCCAGATAGCAGACTCTTTCTGCTTCCATTAGCCGAGACTGTTGGTAGGCTGGTGGCCATGGGAAAAGATAAATCCAAGAAGCATCCAGGTGCAGGTCAAGGGGTCAGGCTGGAGGTCCAGTTCCAATGGGATGGAAACTCTAGCTTCCCCTTCCCTTCGGTTTGCAACTTGACATTAAATGGAGTTACAAAGAGGCTCCCCCCACCTTTGCTTGCAGCTGTTTTGTTGTTTTATGGGGAAACTGAGGAGAGCAGTGTTGCAGAGGAGAACATTAAGCCCGATTTCTCCAAGGAATTGAACCTCTTTCTATTGAGCAAGGTTTCCCTCTTCTGGCTTCGGGAGGACGGTGAAGGATGGCACCAATTAGAGCCTGTGCATCACCTTAGGGCCACCCGCCAATGTACTGGGAAATGTCACCAGCCCAAAAAACAATAGCGAAAAACTAATAACTCCATTGCCTGCCCTTAAGGAAGCAGGTTTCCTTTTATCTTCTCTCCAAACAAGGCAAGAAAACTACCGGGGCTTCAGGGGGAGAATTTCCCCTAACAGTTACATCAGAAAAGCATTTCTTCACAAATTATTTAGTAGGAGGAGAAGCTTTTTTTAAAACACACACACACACACACACACACCAGAACAATACTATGCACTTGAGCAAGGAAGAGCACAAACTGCTCAGCCAATTTCAGATTTCGGACTCATTTCCTCACAGGCCAGAGGCTTTGAGTTGGCTCAGAGGCTCAAGCCAACGGGCAGTTGCAGCAGGTCTGAGCCACCATTACTGAGCTGGAAGGGAGGCAGCCGCCAGCAAGGGATGGAGTAAGGCCTTTGGGCCGTGCCAGTAACAAGGCTACATCTGTGCAGGGGTGAGAGCTCCATTTTTGGAGCGCTGCTGGCTCCCTGGTGCAGCAGGCTTGCCGGTGGGGCTGGTTCAAAAGAAATCCTCCTCTGGGCCAGAATCGGTCCTTTCCTAGGTCCCCTTCCTCGCTGGCATCCCCAGGCCAGAGTCTCAAGAGGAAGGGACCCAAACATGCCCAGCACACCTTTTCATGTGCTCTGCAGAGGGAAGGTCAAGCCATGGGGGTGATAAAGCAAAGCCTGTATCCTCCTCTCCGAGCCTTTGGGGGAGGCATTTCTCTCCTTCCCACCACCCTCCAAGGTGCCATTGTTGGGGACTCAGGAGAGAGCCTTCTTGGTGGCTGCTCCTAGACTTTGGAGCTCCTTCCCAAAGGAAGTCTGATTTGCCCTTCTTTTGAAACAGGTCTTCAGCCTTGACAGGGTGGAGTGATGTGTTACTGGGTGCGCTGCTTTAATAATGCATTGTGTATTTTAAGTATTTTGTTTTGTATTTTAACTAGCTGTACCTGGCGTGATGAATGTTGCTGTCCTTGAGCAAGCAGGGATCACCAGCATGGAGGCCATGATATTGAGAACACAGCTGTGTTGGGCAGGGCACGTTTCTAGGATGGAGGACCATCGCCTCCCAAAAATAGTACTCTACGGTGAACTCGCCACGGGTCAGCGTAAGAGGGGCGCTCCAAAAAAGCTATACAAGGACTCCTTGAAACAACATCTCAGGCTTGGCCAAATTGATCATCAACAATCACATCGGGAGGCATGGAGACGCACTATCCACAACGCTGCAGCCTTATTTGAGAACTCACGCCGAACAAGTCTTGAAGAGAAACGACAACGCAGAAAGAATCACAACCCGGAAACATCACCCAAGGAGACCTTCTGCTGTGCTTTCTGCAACCGGACTTGTTAATCTTGGATTGGCCTTTTTAGTCATCAGCGCGCTTGCAGAAAGCGCGGAATGAGTCCTTCCTGAATCTTTGTTTGTGGAGAAAAGCCAGAGGACCTGGCATAATACAAGCCATTAAAAAACTCCCCCCAAAATGCCTGGTAGACCTCATGACAACCCGGTAAGGTAGGCCGGTGGATTTTTAAAGTCTTTCCCCCGCTTCTCGGTGTTCCACACTTTTGCCAGAATTGCTGAAGGTGACTCGCTCTGTTGCCCTGCCACTGCTGCCACCAGTTGCCTGTCTGGGTCCCAATCTGGGCCACAGACTGAGCGGCAGGAGTGGATTGTGAGGTGGAGGGAAAATTTCCTTGCGGGTGGGATTGGGTGTGTGTGTTTCCTGAGCTGCCAATCAGCAGACTTGGAAAGGCAACATACCCAAGAGTTTTATATATATAGATGTCTTAGAAACAGCATTTTAATTGAAGGTACTATTTAATGCTTTTTAAACTCTTGTATTTCATTGTTTTAACTGCCCTGTTTTAATTTATACTGTAAGCCACTTTGAAACCCATTGGGGAGAAATGCAAGATAGAGAGAAAGATAGACAGATGCTACTATTGCTGAGCAGGAGCTCAGGGAAAGAGGTTTAGACACCCCAGGCTTCCTCTCAGCCTTTCTCTCTCAACAGCATCACAAAAGAGGCTGCACACAAGGGGGGATATATATATGTGCACCCAACCACCAATGCCAATATGCTTGCACCCAACTAATAGCAGCACCCACCAAGCCCCTGAGCATGTCTTCCAGTTGCACCATTGATAACCCAGCCTTGACCATTGGAAAGAACAGCCCCAAACCTATCCAACTCCACCACTTGTTGAAATTTGGAACGGTCTAAGAAGAGAAGACAGTCAGTGTGGACTAGTGGTATGAGTGTTGGCCTAGGACTTGGGGAGACCAAGGTTTGGGTCCCCACTTGGCCATGGAAAGCCCCTGGGCGACTCTGGGAAAGTCACACTCTCTCAGCTTCAGAGGAAGACAATGTCAAGCTTTCTCTTAATCAACCTTACCAAGAAAACCCTATGATGGGGTCGCTATAAGTAGGAGTCACACTGAAGGCCCCTAACACCACCAAATAACTAAGAAGAGTCCATGCTCTGCAAAGCATTTGTGTGTATGCTTTGGACTAAGAATGAAGTTCATAACCCACAAAGAGTCATGTGGTATCTTTTAAGATTAACCAATTTATTCTAGCATGAGCTCTCATGGACTACGCAGAACCACCTTGCCTTACCACTATACCTCCGTATTAATCATCTTCCAATCTATGGTACTTAGCTTGTGATTGCTATTGAGCTGTCATTGGCCTGTCTGACAACTCAGCCCACCACGATGAGAAGGCCATGTGTGGCTCCATGGTAGACCTCACAAAACCATCTGCTACCAGTTTAGGAAACACTGCAAAATCAGTTGCAGGACACTTCAATCTTCCTGGACATTCAATCTCTGACCTCAGAACAGCTGTACTTGAACAAAAAACAAAACAAAACTACAAAGGTAGATTGGAAATAGAAACAGCTGGATTGGAATATATCCACAAATTCCAGTACATCAAGAGTGGGTTGGACAGAGACAATGGTTTCCTGGCACACTATATCTGTTATAATACTAGTGAACACCTCAGTATCACAAGGAGGCTCTTGGCCAGTTTACATTTCTCGTTCCCAACCAGCATTGCATTATATGCCAAAACTCCCTCCACCATTTATACGGTCATCCACCCACACTGGTCTCAGGCAACATCCTCCCTCCTGCTTTCATGCCTCAACAACCATCCTTAAAACTGAACTTGTCACCTCATCACCATACCCACAAGTTTTGCATTTCTATGGCTATTCAACATCCTGCTTGTAAGGTCTCTTCCTAGGCACCAGTCCACTCCATGCATCTAAGGAAGTAGACCAAGTCTACAAAAGCTTATGCTACAACTTCTTTCTCTTTGTTAGTCTCAAAGGTGCCACAAGATCCCTCTGCAACCGAAACCAGTGTGCACCAGTGGTGGGGGAGGGCTATTGCTGGTGGTGGTGAGAACTGGTGGGCTTCAACAGACAGGTTTCTTTGGAAGGAGACACGCAGGAACCCACATTTGGCCCAAGACGGGCAGCCTTGAGTTCAATGGCTCCTTTTTTTGGGAAGACGCCACAGGGCCAAAGAGTGAGCATTGAGACAGGGAAGTAGTTTTGTAACATTAATTTCTTTTTATTAAGAAGACAGATAACTTTATAGTACTTCTTTTTTTTTCTTCTTTGTAAAAATGGTATACATGAACCAATACAAAATGTGAATGGGAAGAGATGGATATGCGTTTTCTTACACTGCAACATCATCCATGGACACCTTAAACAGAATCGGCCTAAGGGGCAGGGGCTGGGGGGGGGGGGTGGAGAAGAAAAAGAAAATGGGGAAAAAACAAAGAAGAAAAAAGGGGGAGTGAAGAACAAGCTTATTTGGCATCAATATGCACCCTTCGTTTTGCTTTTCAACATTTCTTTCTTTCTTTTGCTGTTTTTCTTTTAAAAAAAGAACTCAAAACCATAAAACCCCAAGAAACAAGTTTGTTCTTTCTCCACTCTTTGACAAAAAAAAAAAAAAACTCCTTTGTAATCTAAACCTGTACAAATCAATACCTAACAATACATTTCAAACAGTGCACTGTATACTTTTGCAGAAACAAAAAAAGTTCCTTTAGACTCCATACAGAACTAAAAGCCGTTAAACTTCCTGTCGTGGTTGCTCGTTGAGTTCTCGTCCGACGTGTGGGGCCAACGTTTTTTGCAATCTACCTGAGACGGAACACACCAATCAAAACACATGGACCTGAGACATGTCAAACATTATTAAAGTCAAAGTTACATATTGGGAACACTGCACCACTGTACACTTCTCGAAACAAAGATGATCTGCTCAGGAAAACAGGATGCCGGTTTGGGTGATCAATGCGTAGGGGGAAAAAGAAAAGACCCTCCCCAGTCTCACCACCACCACCCCTCCCGCCATCTTGCAGTCGCACTTTGGCTACAGATGGTCTGAGACTGAGAAATAAGAGTTGTGTTTTACAAAACTTTTCTGAACCAAAGGGGTAGGGATGTGGAAGGCCAACGGGGTTTCTCGTCATTTCAAAGGTGGAAACAGGGAGGAAAGGTAAGTATTATAGCTTTTCCCTGTCCCTCCCCCCACGGGGGAAAAGAGAGAAAGATAGCATCTAAATCATTCTGCCAATAATTTAAAAAATAAATATTTTTAAAAGCCTTTTTTTCCCTAAAAAAAATAAGCAAAACGAACAGACGTTGACGTTTAGAGATGATATTCTCTCTCCCCCCCCTCTACTCCATCGTACCAGTAAATCTTTGCAAGTACCTAACGCGACAGCCATAAAAATGGTTGTTCAAAAACCTTACTTCCTTTACCTAAGTGCTTCCCTGTGAATCAGCCAATGGGAACTCTTTCTCCAAGGTTTTACCGTAATTGCACTTCAGGTTACCTGTCTGAAATTCAGAAAGGGAGGATCCTGGTCTACCGTTTAAAGCGGGGGAGGCTCACTTTCCTTCCCCGCTGGGTCTCTTCACCGCCCAAAAGCTTCCTCAACGCTAGCCGAGTTTTAGCGATTCCCTTCACCGGGACTAACCCCTTGGTGCAAGGATGGAGTCACTTACGGGCAAGATGGGAGGGCCAGGATTGGGTTCAGCAGGTAAAGAGCCAGGGAAATGGAAATAAAACAAAGCAACACACACAGAACTAGAGTTCTGAGTTTGGATTAAGTAACTGAAGAAAACCACCATGCTGCTTTCTCCACCTCTGCTCTGACCTTTCCGGAACAGAGATGCAGGGCAGTCCAGCGTGAAAACAAGCCTGGCTTTTCTTCTCTTTCCCCTCCTGCCTTTTGTCAAGTCAAATCCGAAGGCATGAAAAGTTTCACACAGTCCCCGGCTGGATTTCTCAGCGTGACAAATATCTGCAATGTACAGCACTTGCAGGCTGCAATCAAAAGTGCCTCTCTCTGTGACCTCTTTAACAAAGTACAAAAAAAGTGGGGGGTTTGGAAAAGAAGAAGGGGCAAACCAAGGTAGGAAAAAAAATTAAGAATAAAACCCAAGAAGAACAATAACAACACTGGAGAAAAAGGAAGATGTTGGCCGATTCACGTTCTTTTCACAACACAAAGATTTTTGTTTCGTTTTTATTTCCAGCGAATTACAGCAATGTGAGGCCGGGTTG
Source organism: Gambelia wislizenii (assembly GCA_030847615.1). Classification (NCBI taxonomy): domain Eukaryota; kingdom Metazoa; phylum Chordata; class Lepidosauria; order Squamata; family Crotaphytidae; genus Gambelia; species Gambelia wislizenii. The sequence continues at coordinate 43,192,893 of JAUMIR010000007.1, forward strand.
GGAGTCATTGATGGGATCGTTTGGAACAGAAATAATTAGAGCAGAACGTCATCTTCGCTCCCTCCCGCTCTCCCTTTTCCCTCCTGTGACAACTTGAATTTGCTTCCCGTGCCCAAAAAAAGACCAGTCCTGATCTGTCATGGAGGTTACAGGCAAGAACTGGGAAGATGTCTCCCAGCTCCTGTCCAGACAAGATAATGAAATAAAAGTGAACTCCTCTCTCTTTCTCTCTGGGCAGGGAAGAGGGGGAAAGGCTTTGCTCTCAGGTGACTTGGCACACTCCTGTGTCTCAGTGAAAAGCAAGATGTGGGTTCACACACACACATACGCACCCTCCCCAATCCAGCCCACGTGTTTGTCTTTGCTGCACTGGGAAAACATGGGCAGCTGCAACCCATTCTCCTGAAAAAAAGTTTCCTCTTCCAAGCTTTCATGACAAGGGAGTAGAATGGATTTATGATTACACTGAATTTCAAACGGATGAAATCTAAGGTGTGCTGGTTCTCCTCTGATGACACAGTTTTCAAACAACGACAACATAAAAACAACCCAGGAGGGTTTATTTTTTTTAAAAGATAAAACATTAAAAAGAAAGGGGGGAAAAAAATCAAAAGTCGGGGGAAGGAGAGAAGAAAAAGAAAAGAAATCTATTTTCACAGGATCCCAGCAGGCAGGCAATTTCCAAGAGAGGCTACGAAAGGGGTAGGGGATGGGGACTTAAAACCGTTTGCTCTCCACGCTTCCCTCCCGCCCTCCTCCCTCCCAACGAAAGAAGAAATAAAAGAAGGCACGGAATTTTCTGCAAATAATGGGACTAAACTAAATCCAAGCTGGACTTGGGCAGAGAATTTTTAAAACCCCAAGAAAGGGAGGTGTTGAATAGCAAGAGTGTACTTTACAGAGAACACTTTTTACACGGGGGAGTGGGGTGGGGAGGGCTCCTCAATTCTCCCACAAACACTTTTTGCCAGCCATTTGTTTTAAAAACAAAAATTAACAGCACTGGAAAGGGAAAATAAAGAAATAAAAGGAAGAGGTGGGGAGAAGAAGAGAGACAGAAAGAGACAAAATTAAAAGAGCCATAAGCTGGTAGCAACTTCCAACATCACTGTCTTTTTATCTTTTACGCGGGGCCAGTCACGGTCCGCGATGGGACACCTCATGGAAACCAACTCAGATCTAGATGAAGTATTCTTTCTTCTCTTCCGAGTTGTTCTGTCCCCCTTCGGCGTTGATGATCGCTGTGTCTGCGTCGGCCGCATCATCAGCTCCTTTGGCTTCATGGGTGAAGTAGGTACCTGGGGGGCAGAGAGCGGCAGAAGGGGCTGTGACTCTCTGGGTTTTCAGGGGCCACAAACATGGTGGGGGATCCAGGGGCCAAATGCGGAACACAGGCTGCACTATGCCCAACTATGCTGTAGATGCTGGTGACTGAATTCATGACCCCTTGCATGGAGAGGAAAAGTGTGGATCCTTTGCATCTTATCACCCCACCTTCAGGGAATGCCAGGGCAGGGGATCTGATCTCAGTAAGAATCAAAGCAAACCAAAGTTCCTGTCACTAAATTGCTGGCTTGCAAACTCCCACCCATTGCAATATTGTGGGGTGTGTCTGCCAAGCATATGGCAATTGGGGGTGCAGGGCAGGGTTTGCCCTTATCTAGCTAACACACATCAGAAACTGCTTAATGCAGTGTAGATGTGTAAATTGCTATTGCTTAAAACAATTTGTAAGCTGCTCTGATAGCCTTGTGGCTGAAGAGCGGGGTATAAATAAATAAATAAATAAATAAAGGCCACATGAGCCTGTGTTGCCAAGGTCTTCAACATTTTTCATTGACCACTGCTGTAAATCATATTTCCAATCAGAGAAGTCTAATTTATATTCCTCGCATTACAGATGTGCTACATGGGAGAGAACTGGAAAATATGTGGAGAGCGCTCTTATTGAAAGCTAAAAACAAAGCAGGAAGAAAAGAAGGGAGACATTTTGCAAAAAACTTCAGCCTCTATAAGGCATCTCCCTATTTCTGCAAACATTCAGTGGAGAGTCTAAAAATTGGTCAAAAGTTTTCCCCTATCATATTGTAAGGTGAATGCTTACTGCCCTGCCTCTTCTGATTAGGCATCCTTGCAATGCAATCTAGGTAGGCTTGAGACAACTCCATGTAGCCAATGAGGCTCTGCTTCCCGCCCGCCCTCCAATTTGTCTTTGTGACATCATTGTGTAGCCAAATGTGACTGGCTACAACAACAGCAACTGCGATACATGGCTTGCTGGAATGCTTCCTTCCCTCCTCCCCAAATGAAGTGAAAGGGGAAAGCAGCAGCTACAAATATGAAATTGAGAAGCCCATGACAAAGGTGGGGTGTGCCTCTAAATCCCGACTCCTGTCCTCCCGCCCAGGTGTTTGGGTTTTTTTGGCAACATTTAGCGTGTCCCCAGATGCTGGCCAATTTACCTTTGTGTCTTGCAAAGTATCGACCCAGAATGATAAGGAGGCAGAGCATCGCAAAGACTACGACGGCGACAACGCCACCAATCACAGCGTGGTCTACGGCAGTGATGGCGCTTTCCTCACCTGCCCGGGAATCTGCCACAATCAGAAAACAACCAGCGTTACCAACCACAGCAATGATGGCTTTGCAATCCTGGAGGAGCCCCTCTGAGTCAGTTAACAGGGGGCTTGGCGGGGAGAGGAGAGCGAAGCCAGACATACCCAGGCAAGTTAAGTTCAGGCAAGGGGGCAGGCAGTCTTTGGGCTCTGTTGAACTGGCCCCGCTGGCCAGCAAACCAAGGGTGGCTGTCTTGTGGGGCAACAGAGGCCCTACTCAACGCAAGAGTGCAAAACAAGATGCATGAGGAGGGGGGTAAAGGGAAGCACATGGAAGAATGGGCACAGGATTGCTTTAAAAAGAAGGACCCTTTCACACAGACATTCCCAATATTTTACTGAGCTGTCAAGATGAAATTCTAGCCTCAACCCTTTCCAACAGCATCGGAGGGTGGCTTCCATGTCTGGAGGTTGAGGAATCAACCTTTGGCCTTAACAGAAAGGGTGGAGGAGCTATCCAAGGTACTGAACTCCATGAGGAAAACAGGTTCAGCACCTTGGAGAACTCTTTGAGGCTTTGCTCTAAAGCCTGTAGTGGATTCACCGCTCTGCAGATGATGGAATCTACAGTTCTCCCTCCACATTCACGGATTTGGCATTCACGGTTTTACGTATTCACTACTTGAAAATATTCTTTAAAAAATAATAATCCAAAAAGCAAACCTTGATTTTGCCATCTTATATAAGGGACACCATTTTGCTGTGCCATTGCTTATAATGGGACTTGAGTATTCACGGATTTGGGTATTCACGGGGGGTCCTGGAACCAAACCCCAGCAAATGTGAAGGGACAACTGTACACACTGCCATGGCTCTCAAATAGCTGTTTACATGATTAGATACATTCAGAAAACTGGAATGACAAGGGGAACCTCTTCTCAGACTGCTGATTCAATAAGGAAACAGTCACAAAAGGCCAGCTCCACAATTTCCGCAAGCTTTTAAATCCCTCCTTGCTTCCTCCTGGCCATTCTGTGATCGAGGATGGGCCAGAAGAACATTTGGTCCCAGACATAAAATCCTTCCAAAATAAAGATAGTAAGCAATAATTGTACCCTGCTTTATTTTATTTGTTTAAGCACTTGCCGGGCAATTAATTTGTTTTTATGAGTACCCTCCCCCCTCCCAGAACATCTTTCTGTCTGGAGAGAAATGGCTTGTTTGGCTGGGGAGAAACTCCCAAATGAATCCGGAATGAGCTATGGCTGTGTAAAATTAATGTATAGCAATGTAAACAATTTTAATTTAAGAATGTGGCTGCAACAGCCCTCACTGCAATGCTAATGGCAACCAAGATTTATAATGCAGTAAAAAACAATTATTCTCTCGTTGATTAATACATTAACATTTTGGAATGGAAGCTAAACCATTGTCGCCTGTCTCCTCCCCCCCTTTTTATTGAGTTCAACCATGACACCTCCATTAAAATGATTTACCGGCCATCTCTTACAATTTAAGCACAGCAGCAAAAGAAACGGTAAAATTCTTTTAACTTTACATGATTTGTGAAGTCATATGTGAAGGATTTACCATTTAAATCTTTCACTACAAGAAGCACACAGCCAATAAATCTGTCCCACCCATCCAACCACCTCCCTCCCTGCAGCTGCCTGGACTCCGAAGAGGAATGTGTTTCACCAGGAAGAGCGAGTGTGCAAATTCCAAGTCAATTTTTAAGAAAGATTTATCTCAGCCTCTCGCCAAAGAACAGAGCCAATCTCTGAAGCCTCCACCTCTAATAATATTTGAAGTTTATCGATCAAGTGTACAGATCCGTGACAGCTAAAGGTAATGGTGCTTTTTGGAGGCGAGACTTGATACAATGCTTTCAGCCAGGGCCCAGGGATTTATGCTTTCTATTGATATTTCCAATTCTGTTCCAAGATTAAGTGCCAAAGGATGTCAGTAAATAACTCGTGACCAAGACTGCCGTAAAGTGGAGTTTAATTAAAACCAGTTTCAATTAAGAGAAGAAGAGATTTTAAGAGGGTTCCCTGACACAACCACAAATTCCTTTTGGAATGGCAGAAGCCCCGGTTCATCTCGGAGCACAAGAGAAAAGTGGGTTAAGGTCAGCTCTGCAGCTGTAAAACCCTAAACATTGCCTCCACAAGGTTGGTTAAGGAGAGATGAGGATGTGCCACCAGTCAAGAAATGCTTGGGTTGCCAAGACAAAAAGGAGCCGCCGGCACTGCCCGGCTCGGAGCAAGAAGGACATTCTCTTTGGCCGGGTCACCCATCAGCTCAGCCTGCATCCTGGATTTTCCTCACAGCTCAATAAATATGCTACAGGGAGCAGCTCCCACATTATTCATCCACAAGACAGTTAAACAGGTATGCAACGCTCCATGGAGATACTGTAAAGGCATTATCATGGCAAGGGAGCCGGGGAGGCTACCCCAGAAAAAATGAAAGGGCAGGTATGCTCTATCAGGCATCTCTGAATGCATCAGCAATTAGCAGGGTCGAGGGATGCTCTACCGTGTCTTCTGCTTTATAAAGGCACTGTTTATGCAACAGAGATGCCTTGCGGAGGCAGATATCTGACCTGGAAAGGAAAGGGGGGAAAAGCTCTTCAATGCAAGTGAAGTAACTCCTCCTGAAGGACCTAAGAGCTTCAGATCCAAGGACAAAAAGGCGGTTCTCCTGCTATTCTTGGCTGGGGAGCTGAATTTATTTCATAGAAAGATGCAGCAAGGATATTTACACGAGAAAGACAAAACTGTGTTCCACCATTTAAAATGCCCTTATTGAGTTGCTGCATTGACAATCCCATCCTCAGGTCAGGTTGCTGCCTTGGCTCCATTGGGACGCTGTTGCTGTTTTGTCTTCTCAAGCTTAACCAACAGAATGATGCACGTTTGTGTCTGTGGATGAGAAGCTGACATATCCTAAGACCTGGAGGTTTTCTGCCTGCTCCCTTCTTTTGGACTAGATGGCCCTTGTGGTCTCTTCCAACTCTACGATGCAATGATTCTTCATGTAGACTTGTGGTTGTTGGAGGAGGAACCTGGAAGTTACCACATTCCACTGGGGAAAGATGGGTTACCATGCAAGTGGAAGGGAGGAAGAACACACCAGCCAAAATCTACGCCCCTGAGTTTCTTGGGTTTCTCTAAGGGTCTCCCTGCCCTAAGACCCTGGACACCATCTTCCTCTGCCATTGCTTCTTCCTCCTGTAGATTCTATGGGGTCTATAAAGAGGTGGAAGTACTGATGGAAATAGTATAGTATAAAACATATGGAAGCATGGCTTAGAGCAATTCTTTCTTTAGATACCCCAGTGGAAAACACCACCACTGTGCATCTCTTTGCATCATGTGCCTAAAGAGAGAGACAGAGAGAGCACATTGTTTCCAGCCAACATGGTCCACCCTGGATGGACACAGAGAAGGCAGAAACAAAGGGAAACAGAACCTCAATTGATATACACCCAGCACAGCTTCTTGGCATTCAACCGATTTTTGCCAGCTGAGCATCTGGCCCACAACATAACCAACTGAAATATTGTGTCAACGTCATTGACTTGCCAAGCTCTCTCATGGCTGCAGTTCAGCTGGCGACTAAGCCAACAGCATCGGCTCCTCGTTCGCCTGCTCTTCCCAAAGAAGCCTGCATGATGCCGGCCGTATGACGCTCACGGCCGGGCAGGTTTATTAAATGCCATCTCTTCCGCTGGGATCTGCACTCACATTTTTCTTAATTATTTCTATGAAAACAGAAGCTTTGCGGAGCACCGGGGCTGAGTTTATTTTATTTTGTGCATGGCTAAGTATCCCATCTTTGCGTGTACATGTTAATTAAAAATTAACTACAGCGCACAGAGGATGCTCAGTGCCTGCAAACCAATGAGTGCAGCACCTGTGAGGCCAGTCAAGAGTGCCTTCCTGCCTTAAAGAATAATCGGCTCACGCTTCTACTGAGATCCCAGAATGAGGGGAGCTACAAGCCCGCCTGCAAACGTGGGAAGGAACGGCTGCTGCTTTTCATCAATTAAAAACTCATGGTAACAGGCAGCCCGACTGCTCACTTCAGCAAGGGGAAAAATATATTAGGAACTCAGTTTTCCCCACCCTTTTGTGACTTTGCAGTGCCTTGGCCCTCTCTTCCACAGAGCATAGGGCAGACCTCTTCCAGAGGCCCTTCGGCCAACTCCTACTGTCCACCCCACCATGTCAACCTAATCGAAGTGCTAGGAATGTAAAGATTATGCACAAATTTCTTCATCTTTGATGGAAAAAGGTGTTCTACCTCCTTCAGACAGCTTACTGAAAAAACTATCAACTGCCTCAAGATTTTCAAATTGGACAAAGGTACCTGACTTCTCTCACCACCGAAACCCCAACTTTCAGCCATAGCTGTCCCTTCCCAACAGAGCTATGGCCCTGCTGGTGGAAACCAGGGGAAGGAGACATGGAGGCCCCAGAAACAAGAACAGAGCTGGGTACTCCTCCCTGCCCTGTACTCTCCACCAGGGAAGTCCTAGTCACATCCAGAGGGGACGGCTGTGGCTGGCTGAAAGTTGGGGGCTGGAAGGCAAGAGAGGACAGGCCTTGGTTCCACTTGATGGAGCTTCACTGTCCCTCATTTTGCTCCATGAGCTGCTCGGGATTAAAGATGCAGGGGCCCCATCCCAGATCCAATCTGGCAAGCCTAACAAGCAGGAAGAGCAAAATAAGGAGGGTTTGCACACAAAAAAAGTGGTGGGTTTTGTTTTGTTTTTGCACAAAATGGTCTGCAAAACTGTTTTATTTTGTGCAAAAAACCCCACCCTCTTCATAACATTTTTGCAGTCCCAGATGTACAGAAAAATCCACAAAACCACTCATAAACTTATCCGGTGCAGGAATATCACTTTCTTCTTTCTTGTTTTTTAGGCAAACCCAAATAAGCAGAGATTTACAAATAAGCAGAGACAAGCCCTTTCCTTTCAACTACCTTCACAATGTGGCAGTCAGGATGCCGACAAAAGCAGCTTCCATCTCCTCGCCACTTAACTCATCTGGGTACTTAAAGAGCTGACTTGACACAGTGTGGATGTCCGGTTTCTACTCTTCTGTTCCATAACTTTCATATATAAATTAAGAAATTCAGTGTTCTCTGCCTAAGAAAGGAGCAGTCAGCAGTCAGGATGTGGACATCTGGATCTCAAGAGAAGTTACTTTGCTGTTGCTAATGGAGCTGAAATCTTATTCCCTGTCTTGTATTGTTCTTTGTCCCTAGTCCTCACATGGCCAATAAAGGGAGTGGGTTCTCCTTGCATTGAAATCCTTCAACACTATCTTAACTGACAACATCTCAGACAGAATGTAGGCCTGTGGCTCTAATAGCAGCAACATTTTTCTCCTGCATGATTTTAAACATCTTCGCCTGATGAAGAAGCCAGTGAAGCTTTGAAAGCTTGGATAATGTATTTTATGCTTTCTAGTTGGCCTAATAAAGGTATCACTGCTTGTGGATTTTAGATTTTTGTTGTATTTTGCTGCACGGCCAACATGGCTACTCCCGAATATATCTATTTTTATAACAATATAGTAGACTTCCAGGTCAGCCTCTTGCGTTGGGAAATATTCAAGCATTTCACAACAGGCAATCATAGGAGTGACTTCTTGTTCTTGACAGCTCCGCGGCCTGTTCAATATGTCACTTGTGTTTTTCTGCCTCCTGTTATTTCCTGTTTTCAGCCTGGTTACCTACTGTGGTCTAAGGATTTTATTTTATTTTTTTACTTATGTACAGATCTGCTGTGAGATGCCCTGACTGCTACACACTGAGGCAAGAAAGTGGGATAGAAATGATTTCTACAAAATAAAATACTGTTGGTTGGGAGAAGCAGGAGAAGGGTTGAGCTGCCTCTTTCTTTGCTTCCCACGGAAGCATGGAAAAGAGTCAAAGCTGTATGCAGGGAGTGCAGGACATGCATGGGAGATAGAATCATAAGAGTTGGAAGAGACCACGAGGGTCATCTAGTCCAACTCCATTCTGCCCTGCAGGAATACACAATCAAAGCACTCCTGACAACGGATGGCCATCCAGCCTCTGCTTAAAAACCTCCAAAGAAGGAGACACCACCACACTCCCAGGCACCAGCAGATTCCACTGTTGAACAGCTCTTACTGTCAGGAAGTTCTTCCTAATCTTTAGGTGGAATCTCTTTTCCTGGAGTTTGAATCCACTGCTCCATGTCCTAGTCTCTGCAGCAGCAGAAAGCAAGCTTGCACCATCAAATATTTAAAGATGGCTATCATATCACCTCTTCACCTTCTCTTCTCCAGGCTAAACATGCCCAGCTCCCTAAGCCACTCCTCATAGGACATAATGGCTTCCAGACCTCTCATCATTTTGGTCACCCTCCTCTGGACACGTTGCAGCTTCTCAATATCCTTCCTGAATTGTGGTGCCCAGAACTGGACACAGCATCCCAGGTGAGGTCTGACCAAAGCAGAATAGAGTGGCACGATGACTTCCCTTGACCTAGACATCAGTATCTTGTGCAACTCGTCCTACATCCGTTTCCTTTTAAAATGCCACATTAGAAGCCCATTCAGAAGATGCCTCTCTTGGGGGCAGCTGATGGCTCCCAAGTCAGTGAGAAAACTCTCCAGTGACAAACTGGTATCTCCTGTGATGATAATAATGGAAAGAGGCGAGCCTCAGTCTATCTCCGTGGATAACGTTGGTAAAACACACTGCTGGGAAGCTTGCATTGTTTCACAAACAGAAGCTGTCTGAGTGCGTGACTATTAAATGACACACTCCACCTCCTTCCTGCACAAACATGGTGGCCCATTTGGGACCAAGAGCCTGGAAACTTGAGGATGGGCCTCAACAGACAGTAGCGGCAATGGACAGAACCCCTGAAGGTGCCTTTACTTATTTAATTATTTGATTTATATGCCACCTTTCTCCCAGAGTGGGACCCAAGGCAGCTCACAACACATAAAAGCATATCATTAAAATGTGACAATTCAAAGTTAGAAACAATTAAAAGCATGACAATTTAAAATTACGTTAAAAATATATACAAAATAAAAATAAATGCCTCTGTGTGCACAACTACGAATTAAAAGCCTGCTTTACTTAGTTGTCAAGCCTCAAAAGCACTTATTTTTGCTTGCGGTTTAGATTTTTGGTGTTATTTCTAACAGGGGGAAGGGATGCAAAGACTGGATAGGACTTCTTAAAACCAAGTGATTTCTGAACAGTAAAATAAATAACTATTTTTTTCTTAAAAAAGCAACCCACTGTGGAACCAGCTGGCAGTCCCTGGCTGGGGTGCAATCACAGAATGAGCCTATCTATTTTTAGAGGCTACTGGAAGCAAATCAATTTTTTGTATTATTTCAGAGTGTCACAAGATATTAGATCAGGCATTTTCACTTCTTTATGCAACACTTTCCCCTTTGAAGTTTTCTAAGTGCCAACTGCACCCCCTAGTACTCCTAACTGAAAGAGAGACTTATCTGCTTATTGAATTGGCAATTTTTTTAAAAAGTGGCAATCCACACAACTTGCGGCCCAGCTGTTGCCCAAAAATGTTCTCCACGATGTGCAGAGAAGCACAAAGTGGGTTCAAAACACCTGCAGGTTTCTGTCCACAGACCACCCTCCCAAGCTGCAGAAATTGTGTACTCAAAGTTTATGGTGTATAACAACAACAACAACAACAACGACCCAACTGGGGAGGAGAAACACATATCAGAATTTATACCCACTTGGTCTCTTGAATACTGCAGACATTAAACTCTGCAAGGGAGAGTCGACCACCGATTGATGCCAATCAAACTTTATTTGTGGAGTTTAGAAAGCAGTTGCAGAAGGAAAGGAGACAAAAAGCCCATAATACCAGCTTGGGTTGTGGGGTTTTTTTTTTGGAAACAAACATTTGACCTTAAAAATAGGTGTCAGCTGAAAATGGCTGTCCCAGTTAACATCGTCTCTTTAAGTTAAAGAGGGAGAGTGGGGTGGAGAGGGGGCCGTGGGAGAGATTCCCCTGTTACAGTACTGAAGAGGGACAGGGCTCTATGGCAGGCAATGACAAAATGCCACATTATTTGCTAATCCTAATGTGTTATTCTTCCTTAAGATTTGCTTTTCTCAGCACCAATTCAATTATAGATGCTACAAATCCTTCTGACATTTAATTCCCTCTTGTCAGACACAGCAGTAAACGTATATACATGTGCCGCTTTTCCATTAAGATGTTAATATATGTTGGGAGCAGGCTGGTGTTTCCTTCGAGGAGCCTACGGAAAGGTAGGCAGAAGGAGAGGAAGGCAGCTGAGCCAAGGAAGGCAAGCTGGAGCGTGTCCAGAGGAGGGCGACCAAAATGGCGGGAGGTCTGGAAGCCATGATGCCCTATGAGGAGCGGCTTAGGCAGCTGGGTATGTTTAGCCTGGAGAAGAGAAGGTGAAGAGGGGACATGATAGCCACGTTTAAATATTTGAAGGGATGTCATACTGAGGATGGAACAAGCTTGTTTTCTGCAGTTCCAGAGACTAGGTCACAGAGCAATGGGTTCAAACTCCAGGAAAAGAGATTCCACCTAAACATTAGGAAGAACTTACTGACAGTAAAAGCTGTTCGGAGGTGGAATACACTGTGGAGTCTCCTTTGGAGGTTTTTAAACAGAGGCTGGGTGACCATCTGTCAGGAATGCTTAGATTGGGTAATCCTGCATGGCAGGGGGTTGGACTAGATGGCAATTGGGGTCTCTTCCAACTCTATGATTGTATGAAGAGGAGGAGGCAGAGCAGCCTCCAAACTTGTACGCCCTGTGCTTCCATTACTGGGAGGTAGTTGGTTGGGGGCATAGAGAGCTCAGCTCATACCTGCTTTGTCATGGAGACTTGCAATCAGGGGCAGGAGGAGATCTGGGTAAAAACAGGAGCTCAGAGGTTGCTTGAAGCCCCCATACACTCCTTAACTGTAACTGGAAGGCCACCAGTACCATAACTGCTCACCATCCCAGCAGTAAAGAAGACCACCTGCCTGACAACGCTGGCCAACAGGTTCAGAGGAAGTCCATACGGCGCTTCCCAAAACAGGACAGTATATCCCAGGGTTTGGGAAAGTTAATTTTTGGACTACAATTTTCCAAGCCCCATCCCCTTAGCAATCATCTTGATCCAAACAAGAACACTGTATGTGACTTAGGAGGGAATGAACTAAGCTTTGGGGTGAAATGAGGAGTCAGTTTCATGTTCCTACACAGAGAATGACTGTGTCCTTCTATGATCAGCCATTAGGCACACTTTGGAGCATTAACTGTGGCATCATGAGTCAGATGATTTTCACCCTAAAAAGCAGGTCCTAACCGTTGCTCCCTGCACAGGCCTTCTTTATGTTCTCCTGAAGAACAAGAAACAAGACAGATGTCCACAGAAACAGCCACCATCTCAACTCAAAGGAAAGTAGGTCCTCTCTCATCTTGGCTGCTAAACAGGGCCAACACTTGGTTAAGATTTGGATGGAAGACCGTTAATGAAGACCAGCTGTTGTAGTCTCTATTTCAGAGGAAGCAACTGGCAAACCCACCTCTGAGGATGCCTTGCCTAAGAAAACCCTATGAAACTTATGGATTGCCATAAGTCAACAGATGTCTTGAAGGCACAGACATACACAAGATCTGACCCTGGTCCCTCTTCCCTAAATGCTGCAGGCTAGAACTTCCAGAACATGGGTAAAGGTGCCTTTTTGGACTGTCACTCCCAGAATTCCCCAGCCAGCACAGCATAGCTGGCTGGGGGATTCTAGGAGTGGCAGTCCAAAAAGAAGAACCTCCCCCAAGCCCTGAAGGACTGCCAAGGAATACCAGGCGCTGTAAGCTGTATTTTAGAGGAAGGAACCAGCAAAACCACTCTGAGTCTTCCTTGCCTAAGAAAACCCTATGAAACTCATGGGGTCGCCATAAGTTGACAGGCAACTTGAAGGCACAGATGTAACACATGTACATATCAAAGGTGGGCACTGGGCAGAAGATTGCCTTCTCTATTGCCCACCAGGGCAGGGAGGCTAGAGGAGGCCAAGAGAGACATGCCGTGTGTCTCCATTTTCCATTTCCAACTGAAGGCATGCAGATCAAATACAGCCTGCCAGCAACATTGGGATGTGGTGGTTTCCTGGGACTGGGTCACTGGACAGTCGCCAAAGGGCTTCTCCTGAGCTCAGTAGCCTTCCTTGAACCCTACTTCTCACAGCAAGGAGGCCTATCAGACCTACGTCTCCCTTGTGGCATGCTATAGCTCTGCAAGCAAGATGCATAATATGTTACAGCATATATTTTTAATACCTGGGGCACAATATAAGCAAAGTATTTAAGGAGAACAAGGCATGGGATGCTTTATTGAAATGATTTAACACATTTGCTCCATAGGGTCGGTCTTTCTTTCTTTCTTTCTTTCTTTCTTTCTTTCTTTCTTTCTTTCCTGAGGATGGGGGTAAGTTATGTAGACCAAGATCTGTTTGGGGAAAATGGGAGGTCCTGCTAAACTGATCAGCCCGAAATTTCTCTCAGGCACATTTGTGCTATAAAAGCAGAAGTCTGATGGATCTCTTCTGGGCAGGCTCAGCATGGCTGTTAATTTGGGCACATTTAGATTTAAGGCTCCTTCCTACAGAAATTTTAACAGCTCCTCTATTTCTAAGGGGACATGAATTTTTAAAACTAGGATGATTCTACCGCACACACATATACTGTATGCGTGCATCTGTAAATGTTTGGCTTTATGCTCTGCAATACATCTTGAGGAATCAATGCTGAGAAGGTTAAGAGCAAGAGTGGCACTCAAACTTTTGGCACAGAGGTATCATTCCTGTACAATGAAGACCTGCTTTCTTTCTCTCTCCTCTCCCCCCTTCATCCTTCACCACAAGCATTGGCTAGCTATCTTGGAACTGGTCTACAAACTGGAAGGACCAATGCTCTGCTTGAAGTTTGACCAGGAGAACCTGTCCCACTTGACCGCCTGCCTCCTTTGCAAAACCTGCCATGAACACTATGGTGAACCATCCCTATGGTTGGTACAATACATTGGCATAAATCTGCCAGCAGGAAGAGAGAAGTTGTGGGCACAGCAGCCATGAAGAAAGGCAGGCATTGGAGAAATTGGCTGCATGGAGACAGGAGATCTGGCCGGCCTGCCTTCACCAACTTCTTTTTTTATGTAACTGGGAGAAAAAGCAACTGCTGGCATAGTAGTGCACCAGCCCATGTATTGATCCTGAGTGCACTCACCCTGAAATCCATCCATCTATCCATCCATCCATCCATCTAGAATTCACACCAGCACAGCCTGTACTCACCTATCTCATCTTTTTGGCCACTTGGCATGAGGACAAGAAAGCAAAATTGCCTTTGCTTAAATTCTCAAATAGATCGACACAATCTAAACTTTTGCACAAACACAGTGGGTGTCAAAATAACCACTGGATGAAATAACATGGTCCAGACCTTGTTGAGGAACCCTAACCAAGGGACCCAGAAGTCACAGCTCTCCATCAACCGTTAGTGAGCAGAGCTCTCACTTTAGACTTCTCTCGACTGCAGGGCCAGGCAGTTTGCAGCCTTCACCATAGTGCTAGACTCCCATCAGCCCCAGCCAGCGTAGCCAAAAGTGAAGGACCATGGGAGTTGTAGTCCAACAACATCTGGGTGGCTTGAAGTTGCCCACCCCTGTTTCGTGTTTCTCAAGTTTTACATTTAGTGCTCTGGGCCATCCACCTCTCAACAGTGGAGTCAAGCTGGATGTGGGCAGAGGGGATCTTGTGAGGAAGCCCAAAGCAACAGAGGTCCTTTGAAAGGAAGGTGGATGACAGAGCAACAGGCCAATGGAAGGCAGGCAGCGAACACTCTGTCAGGCTTACCAGCCATGCCCATCGCTCACGCCACCCAAAAGACACCCAAGCCAGCTCAGAGACTCTGCCTTGTTTTCAGGAAACTTGGAACCAGGTCTTGACTACTCTCCTGCACGTTCTTCTCTCTGTCTTTGTTTTCTCAGCTATGGAACGATTCCTCCGCTTCTTGACCTCTGGACTGTTAATTACCCATTTGCTTTCTCTCACTCTTCTCAAAGTGAACTGCAATTCTACTTTAGTAGAAAAGCTAGGATTTGCTAGCCTCAAAGCGAAAGGGCATGCGGAGCTCACACTGTTTAAACCATACCTCTCTACACAGAATCCTAGAGTTCGAAAATACCACAAAGGCCATCCAGTCCAACCCCATTCTGCCCTGCAGGAATACCCAATCAAAGCATTCCAGACAGATGGCCATCCAGCCTCTGCTTAAAAACCTCCAAAGAAGAAGACTTCACTACACTCCCAGGCAGCAACAATGGATTCCACTGTTGAACAGCTACACAAGCTTCCCCAAGTTTTAAAACCTTCAAGGGAGGGCTTTCTCTTGACCCTACCACCATCATAGGCATGCGTGGTGAGGCCATGCAAGAGGGCCTTCTCGGTGGCTGCCCCCAAGCTGTGGAACTCCCTTCCATAGGAGGCTCACTTGGGCCCTTTCTCTGCTCTCTTTCCACTGGTAGGCAAAGACTTTTTAAAAACTATTATTATTTAGACCAGTCCTTGGTTCTTATCCTCAGCACAAGTTTTTTTTTAAAATAAATAGGGTATGCTATGCTTTCATCTTTTTCTATTATGTTTTAAATTGGTTTAATAGGTGTGATTGTTTCATTGCTTTTTAACTTTTGTACTATCTGTACATTGCTTTAATTACTTGTAAGCTGGTCATGGGTGCCATGCCTGAAGAAAAGAGGCATGTAAATAAAATAAGTTAAAATAAGGGGTTTGTCTAGGTGAGAAGATATAATGTGGATTGGTGAATAGTAACGCAAATTTGCAGCAGCGTTCATTTGTCTCTATGGTTTTTTGGCAAGATCGCTGGTATGAGAAGCTACCTGTGTTTGGTGTTCACACAAATCGAGATGGTGGCCATGAATGAATTACTTGTGTTTTTATTCTCCACAAGTTGCCACCACTGAATAGTATATATATTTTAAAACTGTAAATCTATGCTGTGCAAGTGAGATTTTCCACTTAAAAAGCCATTTGATGGCTTCTGCGTAGCGAAAAAGCGCATGATTGCTACTGCAAAAATCCAAAATGCTGGTTCCAGCTAGTCTGTCGCTTGCAAGCCTCCCATCCTGCACACGTCCGAGCAATCAGCTTTGTACTTCTGCTCTTATCCGGGAATGCGCTGTGATCCAAATCGGTTGTCCTAATGAGCAGGAATGCATATTTCCCTTGCATTAAAAACAAAACAAAACCTCTGGAGAAGTCGTGAAGGCTTTTCCCATGGAGTTTTGCGGGTTTTGGCCCCACTTCTTCGAAATACGACAAATCACTGTGGGATCTCATTTGGACAAAAGGTATTCTCCTAGCATTCCACAAGGAGGTTTTTTTCACTGTCTAGACAACCCTAAGAGAAGATAAATTTAAAAGTGCTGGTGGTCACTGCAACACAGACCTCATTCAATCAGCACAAAACGTCAGAAAGGTGCAGCCACAGTTGTTACTCTGCACACAAGAGATTTTTGGACATAAAGCAAGTGTGGAAGAGCTTTGAACGGTGCGAGGACTGGATGCGTAAATCCGATCAACTGGGTAAGGGAGTGTTATTCAAACTGGGCATAAGAGTGCTAAGGGCAGCTGTCATTTCATTTTGAAATACAGGTTGTGTTTATATCCGTAATCACTCAGAAAGGCTGAAATTGAGACTCACAAGCCCCAGGAATAGATAATATTATTCATTACCCCAGTTTAGCATTAAGTGTGCTGCACCTATGGTAATTTATTGATGGGCCGTTTAAAGCCGGTGTTAACCTGTTTGTCTTGTATTATAATTGAATCTGGTCTCTAATTTAAGCGAGTGAAATTCAAGGAGTTCATCCTTCCTCAATCAATATGTTCCCCTTCACTGACCCATTTCAAGATAGCTTCATAAAAAATAATGTATTTTGTTTTAATAAATTTAATCACTATGACAGGTGCTCAATTTTTATTGGCTGCTTCTCCAGACATCTCTTTGCCAGAGAACAAAGCCACGCTTACAATCAATAGTAATTGATTAATTAGCATCCCCCATGAACAAAGGTGCTAATCAGTTTTTGATTAGTTAATCAAACTACACGGAAGAGCTACCCAGGTCCTCTTTGATGGTGCTGGGCTCTACAACGCGCACATCTGGAGCAACTCCTTAAGAATGGGATGAGCCCAGCTGAAGCGAGGGAACAGATGCAACCAGACCGTTTGAGTTGTGTAGAAATTATTCCGTTTTGTCACATTATCGGATAAACAGTAGCCGGGAATGAGAGAGGGGCCATGGCTGTAATGCCCTTCTCTTCTGTTCTTCACCCCAAATGCAACCATGATGGGAAGGGTGAGAAAGGCTAGCTGTAGCCACAGTGGCCACAATCTACAAGGGGGCACCTCTTTGGCAAATGAACAGGCCATGTACTTGGGGCATTCTCCCGTCCGCTGCACGGCAGGGTCCGGCTGGATTTTCTTCTGTGCAACCGCCTGCCAACAGTTTGAAGGGCTTGGTGTTGCACAAGAGAGGTTCCATCCGGCATGGAGACACGAAACTTAAATCAGCCAGGACTTGCTGCGTCCAATTGCTTGTGGGAATAAGGGGCAGAGGGAGAGAAATGAGATTATGAGTCTTCCCAATGGCTTTGATGGACCATGAAAGTAATTCATGAGCAAATCACCATGCCAATAAAATCTAGATTTGTAGCCTGGTGTCACATAATGGACACGTGGTCCCTCCTGTCTGTGACTGGGTGTGACCCGGACTGCAATTTCATACAGCCAAAACAGACCCAGCTCGCAGGGCTGGCTTCGCGCTGTGTAGATCAGTGGAAAGTGCAGCTATGATTTCTTCTTTTCTGGCAACGGCACAAACTTTCCACCTTCCCTCTATTCAAAAGCATCACTCCCTTCTTGCTGTGCTATGCTTCTCTGATTTGGAAAGAGGAACACGTATTGTTCAGTACAGAGGTGGACTAAACAGACAGACTGAAACAACAATGCCTAATCAATACTCTCCAGTTCCAGAGGGAGAGGAGAGGTTGATTCTTCATCCAGAATTGAGACAGGGACTGCTAGGAATACACAACGAAAGCACCCCTAAGAGATGGCCATTGGAGCTCTGCGTAAAGATCCCCAAAGGAGACACCACCACCCTCCCAGGCAGATGATTTGCCCACTCATCTCTTTGTGCACAGGACAACTTCTGTATGCCCCAACTGGCAAGCATCTGCCACTTCTGTTTGTTGTTGTTGTTGTTGTATTTGCCTTCAAGTCGTTTTGTAATTTATGGCCACCCTAAGACAAACTTATCATGGGGTTTTCTTAGCAAGATTTGTTCAGAGAGGGTTTGCCTTTGCCCTCCTCTGAGGCTGAGAGAGTGTGACATGTCCAATGTCACCTAGTGGGTTTCCATGGCTGAGCAGGGATTTGAACCCTGCCTCTTCTACCTGTGTCAATACTTTCATGAAACCTACACACTTGGGGCCCTTTCACACTACACAATTATAGCAGATTAGTCAAATTCTCATTAGAAAAGATAATTCAAACATTGTGTGTGGTGTGTGTGCCGTAGAGAGTATGTTGGATCTGAGTTCGAATCCCTCTCTAGACACAAAGTGCATTGGCTATAGGTTGTGGACAAAGCACTGACTGACCTCATAGTGCTGTTGCAAAGGTAAAACAGGACAATTCCATGACATACACAACCTTCAGTTAAGTGCATATGTGTGTGCGTGTGTGAAAGAGAGAGAGAAGGGGGGGATATATCATAACTAGTGGATTTTACAATGGAGAGACCTACAATTTTATTCCCCCAGTCAATGATCAATCTGCTGTGGAACAAAAACAAAAACAAAAACAAGGTTGGTGTTGTAATTAATTTACACACTGGCATGCAATGACAGAATTGCCCAATCCCTCTTCTCTGGTCACGCCAAGGCACCTGGCAATCCAGATGGAGAACAAGGTGGCAGGTGAGACATCTCCCTTCCTTGGTACAAATCTAGCACCCTTTACAAGTGTAACAAGATTTCAATGGAATCATCCTCTAATTAGGATTCCCTCATTATTTCTAGCAACTGAGCTGTCGGCAGCTACTAGACAACCTGTAATAGAACCCCCCCATGCTCCTCCCAAGCTCCTGCCCCCCAAAAAACCTCTTGCAGGCTGCTCTACACATAGGGAGATTCTTGACCAAGGAGAAGGGGGAACCCCACCCAGGTGTGGGGCGGATGGCAAGGAACTGCTGTTCAGAAGGACAGGCCGCTGGACGGGACCAGCCGTGATGTTGCCACAGAGCTGTTGCGTCATGTTGAGCAAAGCAAACCAACAAAAACAAACCAACAAAACCCCAGCCAGGATGCAGAGAAGCCAACCCACAGAGCAAACAACCACATTTGGCTTAACCTAAAGACTCGCCCTTACCTGAGAGATCCCCATAGTCCAGTTCTTCGGCGGAATTTGGCAACTGAGTAATGCCTTACAAGTAAAAACAAACTCATTTTTCTTTGCGTTCCTCAAGGGACGAGAAAACAAAACACTTAAGAACAGAGGATG
Organism: Gambelia wislizenii; assembly: GCA_030847615.1. Taxonomy (NCBI): domain Eukaryota; kingdom Metazoa; phylum Chordata; class Lepidosauria; order Squamata; family Crotaphytidae; genus Gambelia; species Gambelia wislizenii. Next base: position 43,212,104 of record JAUMIR010000007.1, read on the forward strand.
AATTGCTCAGGAAGAATTCAAAATAAAATAAATGGAAGAGCCAATCTCTTGCCATCTGACAAAAGCTTGTGCTCCAGGTTACATTGGAAATGAGGCACGCCAATCACTTAACACATATTTGGGGGGGGTTGGAGGTGGGGGGAGAAGAGTTGGTTTGCCTCTTTAAAACTAACCAACAGACTTAGCAGCAAGATTTCTTGGTCTGCACTATTAAAACACACAAAAACATGAAGGTGGACATTCAAAATCACTCATTCACCACAGCATGCAAGTCCCCACCTGCCCGCTTCCCACACATGGATCATTGAACATTGCTGAAATAGAGCAACGGGCCCCCTCTTTAGTTAACAAATCTAGTTAGACTTCACATACATATATTTGAGAAGTAAGAAACAATTCCAGGTTTTGGTTGTGAATGCAAATCCTTTGCCAATGCCTGCTAAGACATCATCAGCGTAAAGTTATTTTGGACTGCACTTTTCAAAACTACAGCAACAGTAGAAGGAGATTGCAAGTTGCATTTTTTATTAAGGAGCAAGGAACTCATAGAATCATTTAGAGAAGTCTCAAGTGATCTGTATCAGGAAAGTCATCTCAAAGCTGATAAGGCAAGGATACTCTCTTGTTAGCAAAATACAAAGCTGTTCCACTTTCACAGCTGCTGTTTCCCTACTTCTTTCAAAATGATATATTTTTTTGGTTATGTGCAAGTGCACGCAATTCATTTTGGGGTTTTTGTGGATGCAATTCATTTTCAGATTCCTCTGCCAAAGGCTATAGGAAGCACATAAGGGAAGGAGGTGATGGAAGCTGGCTGAACTGAGAATCAAATAGGATGTTACAGATAAGTTCCCATTGTCTTTCATCCTGAACGCATGGATTTTTTTTAACTTGAAAAGATGAAGAAAAGCCCCACAGAAACATAGGCTACTCAACTTGTTTCCTTCCCTCCTCCTCCAAATTGCAACCTCCAACTTGCAACCTTCTTACCCAGGTTGTAGGAGGTACAGGCCCTAGAAGAAGGCAGATTTGTTCGGGGAGGGGGGTGGATACACTGCTTTGAATTGGAAACTCTCTGGAGGGTAACAGGGATGTTCGACTTTGTTTTTGGAATGATGTGCAATGCATAGTCTGGCCAGAAAGGATTTGCCCACTTCCCTGCAATTGGTTGCCAAAGCAAGAGCTATCTGGAATGTCCTTGTGGACAAAGAACAGTCCCAAATCTAACTGCTAAGATGTAAAATTGCAATTCTTGCATACAGTGGAGTTGGTGTCTTCTAAAGACAATGAAGCTGCAGTTGCTAAATTGTTCAGTTCAGGACAAACTAAAAATAATTCTATGAAACTGGGTATGCAGAGAACATGCTCTGCCACGTAGAGGGTTGCCAGTTCAGTTGCAACGCTCTCTCAGGCTGTGCAATTTCAGTGCCAAAACCTGAGACCTAAAGTGCAGAGCTGCAGCTACAAGGGTGGGCAAAATGAGGGCACTGCCTCCCAAATAAGAAACTTTACCCCCTCCAACACCCTGTGAAATTTTCCATCAGTCCCTGAATTTCTAGCACTACCTTAAGTCAGTTCAGCATTTAGAAATACAGTTTAGGTGGCCAAAGAAAATGAGCTGGCAAAGATGCCGAGGGGAATGTGAATGCAGCAAAGGGGAGAGAGCTCTAGGCGTGAACAGGTTTCATGGTCTCACTCTCTGTAATGGTAGAATTCTTGAAACTGAAGGAAAATGTTACAGGGAGGGTGAGAATTCTTACTTGCAGGGCCTCATTTTTGCTCCCCCATAGCCACCCCCCTCTCTAAGGATGATCCCTTAGACGTCACAGATGGTATACCCATGATCCGTTAAGCCTCAACCACAGTTGCACGAACTATGCCATTGAAATAATTAAAAAACCTTCTCCCAATCTAACAAATGAGGACAAGACTGTTACACACACAAAGGAGATCCCTTGCCCTGAGATTCTTCCTCCTCACCCTGAGGACTGAAAAAGAGCTTCCACCTAAACATTAGGAAGAACTTCCTGACAGTAAGAGCTGTTCGGCAGTGGAATGCACTGCCTGGGAGTGTGGTGGAGAGCAGGGACGCTTTCACACCGGGACAGTAGCCATGCAGACTTAAGGATCTCCTGGATTGGGCCCCTTTGTTCTAAGTCAAAGCAACACCACCTCGACTGTAGGGTGTAAGCATTTGCAGAATCAAGAGAGTTGGAAGAGACTGCCAATGCCATCTAGTCCAACCCTCTGCCACGCAGGAATACACAACTCCTGAGAGATGGCCAGGACATGTTTAGCAACCTTCAAATATGGAGAGTCCACCACTCTCCAAGGTAGTCTATGCTCATCTCATGATGGGGAGGGCCTAAGCATGCCCCAACTGGCAAGCACCTTTGATATACAGTTGGTCCCCCATATCCACGGAACCAATATCTGCAGGATGCAAAATAGGGACACATACCATAGAGTCATGCTGGAAAATGCCCAGAGAATGGTTCTCTCTAGGCATCTTCTAGGTCCTCCAATGCAACTCTATGGCATTTTGTTATCACAAGTCTTTTATTTTAATACATTTCACTGTTATCTGTAGTTTCCGGTATTTGCAGTAAGTCCGGGAACCGAACCCACGTGGCTATAGGGGCCCAACTGTACTTGCCTCTTCTACCTGTGTCAATATTTTTCTGAAACCGATACTCAGGTCCCTTTACTACTACAGAATTAGAGAGCTATGATTCGACTTTAACTGCCATGGTTCCACCTTATGGGATCCTGGGATTTGCAGTTTAGGGAGAGATACTTAAGAGTTCTCTGCCAGAGTGCTCTTGTGCCTCCCCAAACTACCAGTCCCAGGATACCAAAGGATGATGCCACAACAGTTAAAAATGGAGTCACTGTGTTATAATTGTGTAGTGGGAAAGGGCCCCAATAGTAAAATTCCAACCACTCATTGTGCCAATACCTTTATTAGGCCAACCAAACTTTGAGCAAAAAATTTGCATTTTATCTTTTGCTTAGTAGCCAAGTCTGTGCTGCCTTGGGCTGATGGGTGTGCACTCCAAAAACCTCTGGAGGGCCCACTAAACCCCTAGTTTAGTGGAAATCATTGCCCCTCTCCTCCATAGGAGACCGCAACTGGAATCCAGGTACTCTCTTAAGAGGCAATGCTCAAAGCATGGAGAATTGTTATGAAAAAAGGAGCTAAATTCCCAGGTTTTTAGCACAGCCACATAATCCTTGAGAGCCAGTGTGGTGTAGGACTAGGATAGTGTGGTGAGTGTTGGACTAGGACACTGGGAAACCAAGGTGCAAATCCCTGCTTGGCCACAGAAACCCACTGGGTGTCTTTGGACAAGTCACACTCTCTCAACAGTTTCAGAGGAAGGGAAAGGCAAACACCCACTGAACAACAAATCTTGACAAGAAAACCTTGAGAGGGGTCTGCCATAAGTTGGACGTGACTTGAAGGCACATCACAGCAGCACCATCATCATAATTCTTTGCTTCCTCATAATCTGCAGAACATCTTGTATCTTCTGATAAGCCATATGGCTACTCTTTATGATCTCAGGCATTAATAAAATGATTAATAAGTGAAACAGCCACTGAGCACAGTGCTAGAGAGGCTAGATGGGAACCCTTCCTGCTATCTTTCTGCAATTAGGTAACACCCTTTCTATTCCAGCTGGCCTTTGAGAAGGGATTTGTTATTGAAAACAGGCCTTGTAGAATGTGCTAGGATGTTTATTAGTTGTTCTTTTTAAAAACTGCTTTAAACAGGTTTTAATTTTATGATGGTTTAGCTGCTTTTCAACTTTTGCCAGCTATGACTTTTTAAAATATGCTTGTTTTAACTGTTGCAAGCTGTTTTGAGTTCCAAACTAGGAAAAATATGAGATGGACATGATGATCATAGAATCATAGAGTTGGAAGAGATCACAAGGGACATCCAGTCCAACCCCATTCTGCCATAGAATCATAGAATCATAGAATTGCAGAGTTGGAAGAGACCACGAGGGCCATCCAGTCCAACCCCCCTGCCATGCAGGAATCACGATCAAAGCATCCCCGACAGACGGCAATCCAGCCTCTGTTTAAAGACCTCCAAGGAAGGAGACCCCACCACACTCCGAGGGAGTGCGTTCCACTGCTGAACAGCTCTGACTGTCAGAAAGTTCCTCCTCATGTTGAGGTGGAATCTCTGTTCCTGGAGCTTGCATCCATTGCTCCGTGTTCCAATCTCTGGAGCAGCAGAAAACAAGCCTGCTCCATCCTCAGCATGACATCCCTTCAAATACTTAAACAGGGCTATCATATCGCCTCTAAACCGTCTTTTTTCCAGGCTAAACATACCCAGCTCCCTAAGTCTCTCCTCATAAGGCATCGTTTCCAGACCTTTCACCATTTTAGTTGCCCTTCTCTGGACACGCTCTAATTTGTCAATATCCTTTTTGAATTGTGGTGCCCAGAACTGGACACAGTATTCTAGGTGAGGCCTGACCAAGGCAGAATAGAGCGGCACTATTACTTCCCTTGATCTGGACACTAGACTTCTATTGATGCAGCCCAAAATCGCATTGGCCTTTTTAGCTGCGGCATCACACTGTTGGCCATGCAGGAATACACAATCAAATCATGACAGCAACATCACCATTGGCTCTCAGAAAAACAGCCTAATGAAACTGAGATTGCAAGAAGCAAGGGTCATGGGCAGACTTGCACCTAAGAGTTGACACCCAATGGTTGCGCCCATGGCCCCTACAAGGAGGAGGTTGACAGGGCTCTAGCCTGGGGCCTGGATTAAGAGGGCTCCCCAGTGTGATATTATTCTAAGTTTTTATTATGTAAAACCCTTTAGTTTTTTTAAATATAAATATTACTTTGGTGTCATCATTTAAACTGACTTATTTTAATTTTTATCCTAAATCCTATAGAGCATCTCGCTACCCTTAACCTTAGCAATTGGTAGGGGGGCCCAGCAAAGATTCTGGCCTGGAGGCCTGCTTCAGGATGTGGGGGGCCATGGTTGTGCCCAAGGCAGAGATGAACCCGCAAGAGCTTGGACCCAAGAAAGCTTGCAACAGATGTTAGTGTGAGAGTGCAGGGAACCAGAGCCCCACTCCCTGCCTGTTCCCGGATCTGTCACCCTGCTTCTGGCTCGTACCTGGATTGCAAGCTTGTGCACAGACATGTGCAGCTGGCTTGTTGTCACACAATTCCAACAGAATCTACCGATCAAATTTTATGCCAAAAAAAGAAGCCATTCTCTCGTTGTGACAAAACAAGCCACCTCTGAACCCATTAAAGCAATTGGGAAAAAGGCATCCGTGGACTCATTTGTGGAACTACAATGAAAGTGGTTTCTCAAAAACATCCTCTGGAAAGTTCTGTTCTGATCTCTTGTGAGTGGCTTATTTTCTGAGAATTTTCCTTTCACTTTAAGGGGGGGAAAACCCACTTTGTTTTCTTAAAAGTAAAAAAGGTCAATGCTGCATTTTTTTATGAAGCAAAGGGTCTTTTATTTCCACCCCCAAGCATAGGAAGCAGAACAGTTGAACGATTCCTTTCCTATCAGCACTTGGTAGCCTTAAAATATGTCAGTGAACAGCACAAGAAATAGCCAGGAAGGCATCTTAAACATGCCACAAATTATGTCTTGGGTTTTCTCATTACATTTCTCATTTGACTATTAAAAGGCTTTATTCTTCATTTTTGATTAGAAAGCTTTCACATTTCCCTGCAATTTTTTTCAGAATAAATGAGAATTAACTTTCCAACAGCACACAATTGTTTTGTCACTTGGAATTAAAGAAGTTAAAATCAATTGGGTAGCAGCGGCAACTCTCTGAATACATGCGTCGGGATGAGTATTATCCTCCTTCCCTTCTCCAGACATGCATTTGCACAACACCATTACGCATTACTTCCTAAATTGATTTCCAGAGAAGCATCCAATCTCTCTCTTTTTAAAATCAGAATTAATTTCAGACGATATCATTCTGAAACTTCCAGAGGCTGGGCTATGATGTATTCTCTTGTAGCAAAATAACAACAAAGAACCCTGAAGCATGGACTGCTTATGCCAAATAAAAAATGGTCACATTAAAAATGCTCAGTTTCATAAGGGCCACAAGATGCCTTCATGGTTGATTCCGATAGATATGGCATTAAAAGGGGGAGGCATTTAAGTGTTGTGTTTAGGTTCCCTTTCCTACCTTCTCCAGGCTTACATGAGTCTTATTACCAAATGAGGAGTGACTTTGTGTTATGGGCCTGGGGGAAGATGCTTCTAGGCTTGGAGAATGTATGGACCTTCAAGTCACCTATCAACTTAGGGTGACCCCATGAATTCCATTGGGTTTTCTTAGTCAAGGAATCCTAAGAGGTAGTTTTGCTAGTTCCTTCCTCTGAAATATAGCTTGCAGGATCTGGTATTCCTTGGCAGTCCTTCTGGGCTTGGGGAAGGTTCTTCTTTCTGGACAGCCACTCCCAGAATGCCCCAGCCAGCATAGCTGACTGGGGGATTTTGGAAGTGATAGTCCAAAAAGCCTCCTTTGTTCATGCTCTGGAAGTTCTAGCCTGCAGCGTTTGGGGAAAAGGGACCAAGGTTAGATGTTGTGTGCATATGTGCGTTCACTTATGGCGACCCCATTAACTCCATCAGGTTTTCTTAGGCAAGGATTCCTCACAAGTGGTTTTGCTAGTTTCTTCCTTTGAAACCTAGAACACTTGGTATTCATTGGCAGTCTCCCATCCAAGCACTAACCAGGTCTGCCCCTGCTTTGCTGCCAAGAACAGACAGGATCTGGTGCTTTTAGGGTATTGAGCCCCTGTGCTATTTTGTGTATTTGTGCCTTCAAGTTGCCTATCAACTTATAGTGACCCCATGAACTTTTCATAGGGTTTTCTTAGGCAAGGAATCCTCAGAGGTGGTTTTGCCAGTTCTTTCATCTGAAATATAGCCCACAGCACCTGGGATTCATTGGTGGTCTCCTGTCAAAGTATTGACTAGGGCTCACCTTGCTTCCAAGGATCTGGTGCCTTCAGGGTATTTAGGCCCTTTCTAGGCCTTACAAAGAGCAAAATTGCTACTCCCTCCATCCAGAATGTTTGGCAGTCTGCTACTAGTTATACTGGGAGGGGCAGGGTGGGGAAAAAAAGACCCCAAATTTTTGTGGGAATGCAGGAGGCAGAGCTCTTCCAGGATAGTGGAGGGAAGAAGAGCAATGCAGTTCCTCAAAGCTCAGTTGGATATGACTAGCTTGACTTTCATCCTCATCCTCCATCCATGAATGACCTCTTCTTCGGTCCTCAGGCTGAAGGGGAAGAATTTCAGGGCAAGTGCATCACCTTGAAAATTAACCACCCATCCACCCACCCGCAGCATTTCTGCCCACCCATCCAACGGAAAGCATGGAGAACTCAATTTTCAACTAGAGAACTTTCTTCTCTTTTGTTAGACTTCGAGTCTGTTATTTAAATTACATGCTCTAAGCAACTGCAGTTGACACTTGGTCTACCATGAGTAATGACATCATTGTGAGCTCCCCCCCCCCAATGGCATCATTGGGGGAGTTCCTTGGTCTAAGATTTTGGCCCTGATGTGATGCAATGTAACACCTCCATACAAAGATGATTTTATTTTTTTTTCAAAAGTAATTCTCTAACCTGCCACTCTGATTCCACTTCCTACCTGCTCAAAAATCTCCTTTTATCAGCTTTGAGGATGACAGGGATTTTCCGTCTCCCCCTTGGCGATGACTGAAGATTCCTCAACAGACACGATTTGTTCCCAAATTTAAATAATATGATGGCTGAAATCCAATCTCCAGACTGAGCCGATGCTGAAAAGCTGATTCTGCAGCTGGCCTACCGTATTCCTACAGCTGAAGACTTAGTCGTTGGGTTTTCTTTGGAATTTTGGAAACAGCATGAAATCAGCCCACATCTGTGTGCAAAGAAATACTATGCAATACTCAAAACCTGGGGATGCATTTTAGAAGTGGTGTACGTTGGCTGGTAAAAAGGTAGGAAAAAACCCAAAGAACTGGAAAGCATGTAATCAAACTGGAGGAATAAAAGGCTCCATGTGCTATATGATGGTCACAAACCTTTATTTCTTAAAAAGCCCAATGCATTTCAGCCTTAACCCCAATAGGCCTTCTTCGGGGGCTGGAGGTCTTCAAAGTTGAGTATGAACTCTCTATACAAGTGGACCATTAATTGATAAAAGAAAGGCCATTTGTATAGAGAGTGCATACTGCAACTCCAGAAATTTCTGAGGATTGAATAGCCCCTGAAGAAGGTCAATTGGTGTTAAGGCCGAAATGCATTGGGCTTTTTAAGAAATAAAAGTTTGTGACCATCTTATACCAGCACATGGAGCCTTATCTCCTTTTATTCCTCCATCTGGTTAAGGCAGCCAGGGGTTGTACAGGTCCCAAGCATTCCCCGCAAACTCTCAGGAACTTGGACCAGTGGTCCACTCCAATCTATTTCATGAAACAAAAGGGATGCTCCCAAAGGATTTCGCCACACACAATGCAGGCACTACAACCCTGCAGAGAATGTCTCTTGGGAGTGATGCCAAAAGTACCGCTCTTGGGGGTTTACATATGGCACCTCACTAGTAAGTATTGGAAGGGGTTAAGTTTATTCCCTGTCTCTCTCAGCTGAATTACCAAAGTGTGCATTTGAATTTAAAATGGTTCCCTTTCTGCTTCCTCCAGGGGTGCAGCTATGTGGAGAGGCGGATGGGTGTGTGTGGAGGAGGCAAAATGAGGGTGCTGCCAGCCCAGTAGGAATTCTTCACATTCACAGGACATTTTCCTTCAGTCCCCTAATTTCTAGTATTGCAGTTAACCTAGAACGGTTCCATTTGTTGTCTTTTACATTCCCTGGGTCATAATGCCGACATCTTCTCCTTGGATGCCTAAACTGTATTTCTAACCTCTCAACACTGTGACCCAGGGAATGTAAAAGACAACAAATGGAACCGTTCTAGGTGTGAATGATTTTCAGTGTCTCACTCTGCAATGCTAGAATTTTTTAAATTAATTTTTTTTTTTTTTGCCTAAAGAAAAAATTTAGGGAGGGGGAGAATTCTTATTTGAGAGGCAGCAATGTCCTCACTTTGTTCCCCCCCTCCATCACTATGCCCTTGGCTTCTTCATACACCAGTGGACTGCAAGGAATAACTGTTGTTATCCCTAGCCAGAGAAACAAGCAAACAAAAATGCCTGAGAGACAGGATTAAACGTTTTGGAAAGACTTAGTCATCAATCCAATTCTTTGAGGAGGGGCGGACTGCAGAATCCACAGGCCCTCTGCTTTTTTGCACAAAGCTATCCTGCCTGTCTTGCTCATATAGGGAAACCAAAGTTTTCCAAAAGGTGTTCTGTCCGCACTGTGGGATGAACAGTAACGGGGTGGGGGGTGGAGCTGGTGTTGGAAAAGCCAGTAAAGCGCAGACAAAACTCGAGCCTCAGCCTCAGCCATGACCATGCTGTTATTAGAAGTCTGAAAATGAATGCAGAAGAGTGGGAAGGAGGGCAGAGGGAGAGAAGCACACGGAGAAATCCTGATGTTTTTAGGTCTCCACTCTATATACAGCTGATGAGTTAAATGCCTGTGCTGTCAATGTGCCCATGCATAGCTGCCCTTCAGTCCTGTCCTGGAAAAAATTGGGGGCAGTTACTAAAATTTTGCATGCAACCAAGCAATTCTTGTTTTTTTTTTTTAAAAAAAACTCCCCTCTTAAAGAATGCTTTCCCTGAACAACGGCAATGATAATTCAGGGAGTGTTCAAGCACCTCTTTTAGATTGAAATACGGCCCATGTCCTCAAACAGGGTCCCTTGGCACTTTGGCAATGGCTGGAATTTGGGGATCAGGGGTTGTTGTTGTCTTTTGGAGGAATTCTACCTGCTTTGCCCAGGTTGACCATGCCCCGTCATGCATTTCTCACCCTTCACAGACATGCTTCCCTCTCGTTTGGACATTGTTCAGAACAAAATGGCCAACACGCAAGAAATGTCCGGTCAACTTTCATACACACTCTGGCAACGCAAGCCTGGAAAGGAACCACGGGAAGCTCCGATGGAGAAAGAACTGCTTGGATCATAAGGAACCAGCTTAATTTTTTACATTTTTGGTTTTCTTTTTTAAGGCCGAAAGCACATTTCAGATACCTGTGCCTAACACACCCAGCAATTCAAGGCTCCAACTAGGAAGTTAGTGGGCATCTGGTTATATCTGGGGGACCCTCTAAACAGTGAAAACACCCCTCATGGAATCTGCTGGGAATCCTATCTGTCTAAACAGGATCTAGCACCAATCCACACTATTCGGAAGGAGGAGGGCCCAAAACAGCAAAAACAACGGGGTAAAAGACTTTGCAGATTTCCCCATACTTTTTCACAAACCGTGAGCCGTGTGAGCATTTTTGTTTGTTTGGACTATTGAACAATAAAAAACTCAAAGGGAAGCACAAAGCTGATTGGCCGGGTGAGAGCGGAAGCAGGGCTTGCTAGGAGGGCAAGCGCCTGCTGCCGCCATGTTGGATTTCGACCTTAGCGCTCGCTCGCTAAGGCAATAAAAGGATCAATATTTTCTGTTTTGCTTTCTTATAAAATTGGCGAATTTCTCTATCGCACCAGTGCACCTTAGGATGACTTTAAAAAACAACAACCTGGTGGCTGTGAAGAACTAACTCAAGTAAATCACTTGCGGCTGCCATCAGGAATACAAAGGTGATGGGGGCTTCTGGGGCCAGAAAAACCGTTTAGACATGTCAGTATTGTTGCCAAGATGCCAATACTATGAGGTACTTTGGATTTTTCCCCCTTGTGTAGCCCTAGGTTATTCTTAAAGCACTGCTTACCTCAAAGCAAAAGTTAACATTTCTGCTCTTTAGTTCTAGTAACAGCTCTGATTTCCTCCCCTTCAGAATATGCCTTTTCAATTTTATTTTGTTTTCTTTCTTTCTTTCTTTCTTTCTTTCTTTCTTTCTTTCTTTATACCCCGCTCTTCAGCCACAAGGCTATCAGAGCAGCTTACAAATTCTTTTCTCTCTCTCTCTCTCTGGCTTTTCTTCACAAATGAAGATTCAGGAAGGACTCATCCCGCGCTTTCTGCAAGCGCGCTGATGACTAAAAAGGCCAATCCGAGATAAACAAGTCCGGTTGCAAAAATCACAGCAGAAGGTCTCCTTGGGTGATGTTTTTGGGTTGTGATTCTTTCTGCGTTGTCATTTCTCTTCAAGACTTGTTCGTCGTGAGCTCTCAAATAAGGCTGCAGCATTCTTTTAAGCAATAGCAATTTACACATCTACACTGCATTAAGCAGTTTCCAATATGTGTTTAGCTAGTTTCCAATGTGTGTTTAGTTTTGGATCTATTAATGCTTCCTGACTTTGGCCTGTGGGATTGGAATACGTATAAAACTGGGGTGGGGGGAAATTTACTTTCTAAAGCTTTGGGAAAGAGTAACACCCACTTTTTTCCTGGGCATCAGCCGGTGGGACGGGCTGCTCAGTGTTTAATTTCTCTCTGTCTCATGTGCACACCTTAGCAGCTTCACTGAAATCAGAAACAAGGAGATGAACCACATTGGTTCCTCTAGGCCAGGACAGACCTTAAATAGAAACCATTGGTTTTGGCTGATACTGCCAAACCTAGTTGTTGGCCCCGAGACCAATCTAAGAAAGGCTTGCTTCCAAGTGGGTCCCTCCGTCTGAGATGTAGGCCTTCATTTTATTTTAAGCTTCAGGGATATGTATGCAATATTCAAGCACCAAAGAAATTCTCCTCTCTGGGCAAGAAAAAACTAAAATCTCATGCATTGTCCTTGTATCATGAAATTTCACCCATACAGGTGATTTTTCACTTCCATTGGAAAAACCCTCTTCCCAATTTTCTTCTTAAAACTCAGCTGTAATGCTTTCCTTATTGTGCTTTTGGATGCATCTATCAGTAATGGCGGTTTCAGTTGACCTTTTTGTTTATAGAAATCCGGTCATTTTAAGAAGTGGAAACAAGGAGATTGCACCACATTGGTTCCTCTAGGCCAGGAGTGAACTTAAATAGAAGCCATTGATTTAGGCTGGTACTGCCAATCCTAGAGGTTGGGCCTGAATCCAATCTTAGGCTGCTGACACACTGCAGAAATAATGCAGTTTGACACCGCTTTAACTATCGTGGCTCCATCCTATGGAATCCTGGGATTTGTAGTTTGTTGTGGCATGAGCTCTCTCACAGAGAAAGCTAAATAGCTCACAAAACTACAAATCCAAGAATTCCATAGCACTGAGCCACAACCATTAAAATGGTGTCAGGCTGCATTATTTCTATAGATGCACCCCTAAACCTGGATCCAACCCTCTCCCAGGTACCAATGCTGCTAGCTTTTCATTTTACCACAATTTTATTTCTTTTCAATATGCTTCTAACTGCTACCTATCAATGACTTGGTTGTACCTCTTTTGTGTTCTCTGCTGAAGATGATTTTAATTTTTTTTTTTAAAAAAGTGATTATCTAACCTGCCACTCTGATTCCACTTTCTGCCTGCTCAAAAATCTCCAGACTATGGAACCCTGGGATTTGTAGTATGCTATGGCAAAAACACTCTCTGACAGAGAAGGCTAAATAGCTCACAAAACTACAGATCCAAGAATTCCATAGCATCGAGACATGGCAGTTAAAAGCAGTGTCAAACTGCATTATTTCTGCAGTGTGGCAGCACCCTTGGCCATAGCTTCACATGTGCAATGTACATGACTGACCATTTACAAAGTTTATTCAACATTGGACAAAAGTTCTCCACACTAAAATTCATGGAAGACGTTGGCAAATTATCCTGGCCTTACCCTTCCTTTCAGTAATAAGCTGGGATTAATTTTCAATTATGTATGGACCACTGTTTTTATTACTAATTCTTACATCTGAAATTAGAAGAAGGTATCTTTCAGCTGGAAAGGCCTGAACTGGAAGAAATCCAGATCTTTAACACTTCAGTGACTATGAAAAAGTTAATGCTTGTGTCCAAATTCCTAATACCATGGCAACTGGGAGGGTAGACATTCCAAAAAAATACTAACCATTAAGGAAATTCAATGCATGTTCAAACTGCAAGACCTCCCATTCTACACTTCTTCACACAGCACAAATGCCCACTAAAGGGAATCCTCAACAACTTTGGTAAAAATTTTATGTTTCAGCCATCCTTAAAATTTTAGTCTGTCCTGGCCTCACATCGGGAGGCATGGAGACACACCATCCACAATGCTGCAGCCTTATTTGAGAACTCACACTGGACAAGTCTTGAAGAGAAATGACAACGCAGAAAGAATCACAACCCGGAAACATCACCCAAGGAGACCTTCTGCTGTGCTTTCTGCAACCAGACTTGTTTATCTCGGATTGGCCTTTTCAGTCATCAGCGCGCTTGCAGAAAGCACAGGATGAGTCCTTCCTGAATCTTTGTTTGCAAAGAAAAGCCAGAGAGAGAGAGAACATTTTAGTGTTATCTGTGCAACAGAACTTTTTGAATCGGATCGATTTGCCATGGCTTCTCCTATATCCATCTGCTTAAAATGTACTCCTCTGCAGCAAGCAGAATCAGCAAAAGAAAATACATTCTGCAGAATAAATAGCACCTAACATACAATGATCAGAACTTGGAGAAGTTATTTTATGAACTATAATTCCCAGAATCCCCCAGCCAACATGACTGCTGTCCATGCTGGCTGAGGAACTCTGGAAGTTGTAATAATAATAATAAAAAGTTGTTTTCCAGGGTCTGACCCCAAATGCATACTTCTCTAGTCTGATTGGCCATTTCTACTTCCTTCCACCTTATCCAACACATTCAATAAAACTGAGGATTGGACAGATGTGAAGACCTCCTCCTCAGATGCAGATGATGGAGAATTGGGAGAGCCAAATGGGATGCAGGGATATTTGGTTTTCGTGCTGTTAAACTCTTCTGGACATTGCGGTGGCTTGATGATACACACTCAGAGATAAGTCTAAATGGTAGTTGCCACAACAATGCTGCTGTCTTCCACACTGTTAAATGGCACAGCCGTTCCATAATGACATCTTTTGTATAGATTTATGACCTTCTGTGTGTGAAATATTGCATTGTGCATGCATTGTGCATGCCAAGAAATAGTTCCAAATCTGGTATTGGCCAAGAAATCATTCCAAAATTGGTGTTGGCCAAGGAAAACCTGGCCCCATCCATATTACTAAGAAATCTGCAGGGAGGGGGACTAAAGCAAGGGGATGTCGAAAAAATGATGGTCAAAAAGACATCCAAATGTTCAGAGGCTCTTGCAGAATTTGTCCTTTTTCTTGTGGAGCCCCCATAAAAGCATCTGCGAGTTGGATGATGAAACATGAAGATTAACCATTCATAGGCCGGAGTCCTGTTGGTTACTCCCAGCTAGAGTAGGCTTATCAAATTAACGGCTGTGCCATGCATCAACACAAAGGTAAATCCAACTGATTCAATGGGTCTACTTTAGCCAGGACTAAATGGGATTTAAGCCATAACGTGAAGACATCAGGGAGAGAAGAGTCTTCCCTGAGTTTGATAAAATGTATTTGGAGATGAGCCACTGTTCAGAGGATGAACCCATGCTTTGTTTGCAGAAGGCCTAAAGTCAGAGAGGATCTCAGGTAGCAAAAACTACGTACTGCCAGTTGGAAGGAGCAGCACTGGACTTGGGGAACCAATGAGGGACCATGTAGAATGTTATCAGGGAAATATTTTGCAGAATCAACTTTCTGACGTCTAAGGAAGAGCCCCATCAGGCTCACTGCAAAATAGGGTGTTCTCTTTCATTCATGGCCACCCTTCCATTGAGACTCTCCAAGACTTGTGTCTTTAACAGTGCAGATGACAGCAGCATTGTTGTGGCAACTACCATTTAGGCTTATCTCTGAGCATGTATCATTGAGCCACAGTAATGCCCAGAAGAGTTGGTTAACAGCATGAAATCCAAATATCCCTGCATCCCATTTGGCTCTCCTTCTTCTCCTTCATCTGCATTTGAGGAGGACATCTTCACATTTCCATCAGTCCTTCTTGTCCAATCCTCACTCTCCGTTGAATGTGTTGGGTAAGGTTGCATTTCTTTGTTTAAACAATAAAAATAGGGAGGTATACTTCAACATAATTACATTATTGGGTTATTTTCCCCTGCACCTGCATGTTAAAGTCATTTCTTCTATATTCTATCAACATGTTTGTTAGCTCGGGATACTGGATAACACTTGGAAAAACTGGCAGAGCTGTCAAGCTCTTTTGCTGCAATGACACCAACAGAGACAGATGAGTGGGGTGAGAAGGCTGTGTGTGTGTGTGTTTTGTTGCCCACTAATGAAAGACTGACTGGTGCCTATGATGCCAGAGATCCTTCTGTGCTAACGTCTCTGAAGACGGAGTCTGGTGCCTCTCTTGCATACTTGAGGGGATCAGCAGAAAATGTGTTGCTTTGAGCGTGTTGAGTTTCTGAGAATGGCTTTTGTGGAAACTGCTTAAATTGCACAGCTAGATGACATCCCTTTTGCATGGCCTTTTAAAAATTAGAAGCCTGGCCTATTTGCACCTTTTAAATCAATTGGACAGATGTTTTTTCTGCACTCGCTAAGTGTTGCGTCTGAGCCACAGCTTTCAAAACCATGCTTCTAAAGAGTGTTCGCCCTGACCAGCAGCATCAAGGACTGCTAAAGCGTAGCCAGGGTCTTCTATGCCTGCCCTTTTGGGGGAACCACGGATAACCCCAGGTGTGTTAACAAGGGAATGCCGGATTCAGAACAGAAATGAGGAGAGACATCCTTTCAAAGCCTTAAAAACAGTGTGGCTCATGGAGTGGACCAGTCCACTTTGACATGTGCTTCTCTGCAAATTTTATCTTCCATTTTCCTCCCACCTCTGCACTCTCCCTCCCCACTCCAACCCTTCCCGGGTTTTTCCCCAAGGCTTGCTTTGCCACTCAGCGCTGCTGAGAGAAAAGATAAACAGGAATGCAATACCAACCGTGAACTGCCGGTTCTGTCGCCGCCGTTGTGTCTACACACGGGAACAGAGGTTTTGGAGGAAAGGAAGAGACAGGAGGGACAGCATGCAAAAAAAGGGAAATGGAAAAAAATGGAACAGATAATATATGAGCAAGCTTTCAAAGAACATTGCGTGACAAGCAATAATAAAATGAAAGGCAAAAAGCATTTGAAGTGAGTTGCACTGTTTTTAAAGAGACATGCCTTGAGCTTAAAAGCTGTGAGCCTGGAGGGAGGGGGAAACTGAGGGGAGGGGGACACCCTGTTTGCTTTAGTTCTGAAGATTTCGCCAACAGTGATGTTTTCGGGTGGTCAAGAGTAACAGACACATGCAAAGTGGGGAGGAAACACCAGAGCGGTGGCGTGCTCTTCAGGGAAAGCGCTCACCGGGATAGAAAAAGGGCTCCACACTATGAAAGCAGAGTGAAGGCCGGGAAAAAGCTTTCGTCCATTCAAACATTGCCTTTGCTCAATGCACCTACTTCTCTGGGCTTGGCAGCCAGAGAAGTCAACACCCGGCCTTGGCTCTCCAGCTCCATTTCCCTCACCCCTTCTCCATGTGCAGGACATCAGTGGATGCCATGCGACATTTTGCATCCACGTCATCCTGGGAAATGCCTGCAACAGGTAGATTCAGGGATGAATGCTGCTAGCGCTGCTGCATTCAAAGTGTAAAACAGGTTTGCAAGGGGGGGGGGGAGAACGATGCCTTGCCTTTGGCAAGCCATGCAGTGTGTTGAAAGAAGGAAAGAAAAGACCAAGACACTCCATCTTTGCACAAACGTTAAGCACCGCTCTCTGCAAAGATCCCCATTTCTAGCGATAGCTCTGCAGCGGATAGATTCCAAAGAGCATTTCACGGGCTCCCTGTTGCTAGGAATGTGGCCGGCAAAATAGAACAGCATGAGTGTTCTGGTGATTTTTATAGCCTTTTTATTCAACAATAAATTAAAGAGTGTTAGCCACCTGAGAAAGCTAAAGGGTTGCTAAACCTGCTCCCATCTTGGGACTGTGGTTTGTCTTATGGTGCGGAGGCTGGGAAGCAGTGCTCACAGCTGGCCCTATCCTTTGCATCAAGAATCTCACTAGTGGAGGAGGTGTCCTTTTCCATCTTCCCAAGGCATGGACTTGCCGCCCTCCTCCTGTACCAGGCAAAAATCCGAGTTCATTCCCCAAAATAATATCTGAAGGCACTTTGGACTTCCCCTAGAGTTCTGCCTGGCTTTACATACACTTCGGTGTTGATGCTCACATTTAACCACAAAGACCAGCTTGGCCTTTTCCTGCTTAGACAAACATGTTGGTAGCCTGGCTACTTGGGGTATCACACTAGGAACCGGGCACAGAGACAACTGTCTGCCATCCCATTTCTGTACCAGTCGACTATGAAGGTCTGCAGCTGTATGGAGTCAAGGTTTGTGCACAGCTGGGATGACCAAAGAACAGCCCACCAGGGATGTTTTTCTGGCAGCCAGTGCTCAATGTTGTTGTGTGTTTTTTTGTCTCAAAAAGCTGCTAGCAAGTGTGGCAACTTTGCTACAATTTGGCCTCCTGGGCCATTTTAGCCCCAGGAGAAGCTTTAAAAAAAAAAACCAAATAAGCAGGAAGTGATCCATAGGTCTTTTCCTGTTGCAAAAATGGCCTCTCCTGAGTTTATAATGTCCCATGGCTTCCCAAAACATAGCAAAAATGCTCCTATGCACCCTTATTTGTGTGTGTGTGTGTGTGTGTGTGAAGGGGGTACAGCTCTCCAAGGTCTCATGGGTGGGGTAATGAGGACCCCAAAACTGGAACAGGAGCTGTCCTCTGGTGTACAGACTGCAACAAAGCAACTGTTTTGAAGCCATTTGCTGAGCAGGTGGCCTGGAGTTTCTACATGACCCGTGACCTCAAGGGGAGGTTTGAATCATCCGGCTTTGGTTCAGGCACAGGCAACATTTCAATGAACGAAAGCATACCTGTACGCAAAGTTCTGGAGCAGACAACTCAGTTAATAAACTAGCCTAGAACTTGAGGGATTATAATTGAAGACTGGTCCATGGAGGAATTCCTCTACGCTGCCCTCAGAATCCAGAGAGTGCCAAATGCCCCACTTAACAGGAAGGAAGGGAAGTTTTTACTTTTGAGGGTGAACCAGGGGGAAAGTACACTCAATTTTCCAGAGCAAAGGGCAACGACAAAAATAAGTCAATACATGTATATTACCCATAATGGGGGGGAAATGCACAATACTTACGGACTGAGACATTTTAAAATATTGAGGGGGGGGGGAGATGAGCCTAGCACAATAGAAATAGGCACTTTTAGCATGATTTTTACGAAAGCAGTTCACCTCTGGCATAGCTTATCCTCCGTTTCAAGACAGGCAGGCATCCTATTTGCAAACTAGTCAGCTCAAGGGCATCCAGATTTTGCTCCCATGCTGGGACCTTTGGCAAAGCTATAGCACCAAAATGTCCCCAGAGAAGCAAGAGAAAAAACCAAAAACAGGCCTGAGGATACGTTCACAACCAAGTGTGCCTGGTAGGGCCCGACAGAGTTGAACATGCTGGGTGTTGCATTAACTCCTGAAATTTCATCCTGCTCTGCTAGGGGTGGGCTGGAGTGGGGAATGGAGAGCTATGAACGCCTCTGTTTTGAAAATGAAACTCTGCTGGTACAACCACTTCTGTTCAGGTGCTAGAAAAAGAGGATTAGTCAAGGGAAACATCGTTCTGGGTGCACAGTGCAGCTCGCTTTTCCCATTCAGGGACAGAGATCAGCAAGTAACGAACAAACAAACGAAACGAAACACAAAGTTCTCAAGCAGTTAAAGGCGAACAAATATTCAGTGTCAAACAACATCATGTTGGCTGCAGCTGGAATGGCAAAGTTATGATTAGCAAATGGGCTGGATGGTCACGGCAGGAAACAGAGCAGTTATGGGTTAAAAGGTGCACCGCCTCAAATGTCCAACTTAGTCTCAATCACCATCCTCCCCAAGGGCTTTGTGGTTTAGCCGTGGCACTGGTGAGCATGAGTGAGGGGGTTTTTTGGAGGGGGGCAGGCGGGGAGATGGGTTGGTTTTTGTGGCGGAAAACATTTTTAAGGCACTTTTACAGCGATGCCCTGGAATGAATGGCTTCATTTTCGATGGCAGAAGGTAACAAATACACAACTTAGAATAATGACTTCCTTGCAACCGAATTCTGAAAAGAGGATCAATATGCAGCCACACTTCTAAGAACTCTAAGAAACATAGTGGGTTTTTTTTTTTTAATGATGTGCCTTAAATTCTGAGGTTCACGAATGTGAGAGAGGGGACCAAGAAGGAAAAATAAAAGAAAAAAAGGAAAAGTCTATTCCATAATGCTATGGACACAAGATGATAGAAAAACACAGAACGACCCAATGCTGCCCGATGCTAAGTAGTAGCACTTAATAAAATGTATTGGGTGTGGATGTGAACACCAGAACAATGTTCCAGCCATCCACTCCACCTAATACCCTGCCCCAGATCAATATTTGAACCTGAGAGAGGTATTTGATATTCAAAGTATCAAATACATTGTCCCCATCAGGGAATGGAACATGAAAATGCTACTGACTGGATAGGGGCGGGCAGGGGAGTCTGGCATCGCCCTTGACTTTGGACGTTACTCATTTACGTAAGCGAGGGGATCTTGTACCACTTTTGAGACTAACTAAAAGAAAGAGGATGTAGGATAAGCTTTCAGAAAGAAACAGCTGAATTGGAATATATCCACAAATTCCAGTCCATCAAGAGTGGGTTGGACAGAGACAATGGTTTCCTGGCACACTACATCTATTATAATACTAGTGAACACCTCAGTCTCACAAGGATGCTCTTGGCCAGTTTACATTTCTTGTTTCCAACCAGCATCACATTATATTCCAAAAACTCCCTCCACCATTTATATGGTCATCCACCCACACTGGTCTCAGGCAACATCCTCCCTCCTGTCTTCATCCTTCAACAACCATCCTTAAAACCGAACTTGTCACCTTATCACCATACCCACAAGTTTTGCATTTCTATGGCTATTCAACATCCTGCTTATAAGGTCTCTTCCTAGGCACCAGTCCACGCCATGCGTCTGAGGAGGTAGACCAACAAATGCTACAACTTCTTTCTCTCAGTTAGTCTCAAAGTTGCCACAAGATCCACTTGCTGAATGATTTTCAGGCTATCATGGCTATGTCTTTGAATTCTACACATTTAAGAGTTGGGTGCTTAATGACAGCGTAACTGCCGCTGCATAGGTGGCAATAATAATAATAATAATATTTATTTATTTATACCCCGCCCCTCTGTTAAAACAATCGGGGCGGCTTACAAAAATTAAGAGCAAGAGGAAAAGGGCTGTGGGCACAGAGATCCTAACATGAGCAATTTTGCAGGGCAGCCTTCCCAAGGTGCTAATAATAATAATAATAATAATAATAAAATAATTTATTTATATCCCGCCCCTCTGCAAACAATCGGGGCGGCTTACAACAGTAAAATAATACATAATATAAAACCACTCAAAATCCCTTCCCCCCCTTCAAACATTATTAAATCAATACAAATTAAAATCAACATATACTACAAGCCTTCAAGAACCCTTTTGGGACCCAGGCATTGACGATATAGCCTGCACGGAGCCACAGCTTTCTTCTCCTGACAAGGATACCCGCTCTGCCTTACTTACCTGGACAGAAGTGCAACTACTTGTTTAACGGACATAGCTGTGCCCGCCTAGTGATTCTAGCCTAAATCAATAAATCAACACACATGCATGCCTAGATGTGTGCATGCACACACACATATACAGCCTACATCCTGCAAGACAGCTGAGCCATAGTTGGTTGAAACAGTGGCATTCAAGCTCCTCTGTGGCACATTCTAATCTGCTCAGATGGCTCCTCTCCAACTTAAAATTGTTTGTTGAGTGTGACAGACTGGGGGGTTTAAAAACTAATCCATAAAATTAGTCCACAGTCTGTAACAGAATGGTCTCCATAAATGAAAATGAAAACCCAAGGACACAATTAAAACAAACCAACCCACCCCTCCAACCAAAAACATCTAATTTTGTTTTGCAAACTTAAGTCCCTGCAGCTGGCTACTCCCACAGAAACTAAGCAATCAATGGTTATTCTTTGGAGAAAGAGCGCTGCCCTCGGTGCCAAATCTCTTTGCACACTAATCACCTACCTGAGATGATGGCATGAGGCAGCCCAGCTATGCTATTCATCATAAGCCTATGAAAAAGAAACTGGGCTGAACAGTTTAGCCCAACTCCCTTAGCTTTTCACATTCACCTGGGGTGCTTAGTAGCAATGCATGGGGTCAGCAGGCTGCATTTCAAAACTTCTACAGGTTTCAAAAAGCAAAATATTGTCAAAAACTTGCATTCCCCCCCCCCCACTGTCTGAATCTCCTCCTGCTTATAGTATATTTCATTTAAGCTGGACAACGGCACAATTTGCAGGACAAAGAGAATATGGAAAAAGAGGCATAAGAGTTGGAGAAAAGAGGAGGGGGATTTCTTCACCCTTCAAAGCCATCCCAGAAGCAAGAGTGGCAGAGGACTCGATTTCTGCGCTGTCAGGAGCGCACTTGGCAGAGCGGCACTTCTGAGAGCCGCCGAAAGCTTTCTGCCGAGCGGTCTGCTTGTACTACACCCATGAGATCACTTCATCTGCAGACCAGATGTTTCACAAAAATAATCAGGGTCCGTTTAGTAGTTTTGTGTAGCATGGAAAATTATTTTTTGAAGTGCAGCACCACATATTGGGCTGAGATTTAATGCTTCGCTCCACACAGCTCTCCAAGCTGCTGCCCCTCTCAATTCTGGCCCACCAGTCTGACAAAATGGAACATTCCTGGCAGGAGCCAGAAAACGCACCTTTCGACTGGCATTCATGGAAAAACAGACTTTAATCAAGGGTCACACGATCCCACCCGGAACATCTTCTTTGCACTCTCCCAGGGTGACCCAAGTGCATGGTGGTCTTGTTGCCTTGTAAAGTCGTAACATGTTGCTGATTGAACGGTTTAGGGAGGGTGCGTATGTGTGTCCGGTGAGCCAGGTCAGTGTGATGCTAAAAGGAGCCCTAGGAAAGTGGTTCTTAACCTGTGGTTTGGGGACCACCGGGGTCCACAATGTCCTCACAGGGGGTCCGTGAAGGCTTGAAGGCTGGTCAGCCCACATGATAGGAGCCAAGGCAAAGGCTGGCTTGGCCTGTGCATTGCCATTCAATCCACTCCAGCCACAAACGTGCAGGAAGAAGCAGAAGAAAAGTCTTCCCCTTCAGTGCTGCTGAGGGAATGTTTAATGGATGGTGTATTAGTATTGTCATCAGGTATTGTTGTTGTTATTGTTATTATTAGGGCTTTAAATCTTAAGTCTTGAAAGTCCTAACCCTAACCACTGTCTCTCTGTTTTTTCAGCATCTTTCCCACCAGTTCCAACAGTTTTCTCTTTTGCTAGAGGCCAGCGCACAGGCTTGATTCCACAACCAGCAAGCCAAAGCACAATCTTGGTGGTCAGCAACTGAGCAGAACAGCGTAAGTCTCTGGTATGCTATTTCGTCCTAGGTGTGGCGGCTCTCCCCCTCCTCCCCACTTCCATTTTAATGTGGCCACAGTGGATGAAAATGTCAGGAGAGCGCAATGTCAACTCTAAATTAACTTGACATTTTACCAGGGACACAAGGAAGCCTCCCCAGAAAGCCAAGATGATACAATAAATAATTTGTGGGAACTGAAGGTAAATTGTGGGGGGGCAAATAAATCCTTTGGCACCAGTCTGTGAAGTGTTCCTGGCCACCCGACACCTGCCTTGGGGATGTGTGTAGGCCACAGTGACAACAGAGAGAGGCTCACAACAAGAATCAGAGAGTGTGGTTGACAATGGGTTGCTTCTGACATTCCAAAAAGGGTTGGTGGCGGAGGGTGGAAGAGAAGAGATGAGCTCCCCAGGGAGACTCTTGGACATTTAAGCCCATTTAATGCTTGTAGTGCAGACATGCTCAAAGAGACTCTCAAGCCTATTTATCCTTCCCTGATGATAAAACAAGCTTTTGAACCAACGCGTCTAATGGAAGCGTGTGCCGGAGCAAGATCTTGTTAAAGCTAATGCGATTCTTCTCTCATCTACTCTTGATAATTGAAAGAGCTCCATCGAAGGGTGGCTTCTGTTAAGCAGCGTGAGGACGCTTTGGCCTCCAATAAGTCCTGGCTTAATATTCACGTGGGCCAGGGATTTGTGGTAGATGGACTGGACCATTTGTGATAGTCCGGCACTCATCTGATTTGAAAGACATCCAGATTCCTCTCTGAGAGTCTCTAGTGAACTGTCCAAAGAATATTTCTAAGATCAGGATCTCTTCCAGCGTCCTTTTTCACATCGTGGACAACCTGGTGCTTCCAAAAAGCCTGCAGGCAGGGCAAGAAGGCTTTTGCTGTGCACCAACTTGTATTCAGTGGCACCCAGACTCTAAACCATGTTGCCATATTGGCATCATGATTGCTGCTCATGGATAGATCCAAAGCTTGGGTGGAAAATGTTACTCTTTTGAACTGCATTTCCCAGAATCCGTCAACCAAATTTGGCCATGCCAGCTGGGGGAATCTAGATGGAAAGTGGGGGCATGAAAGTGGGGGGGAATGTGAGCATGAGCAGTTTCCAAAGCTCTGTGTAGACCTACTCCAAGAATTTGCTCAATTTCCTCCTTAAAAGAAATCTAAGCGATTGGCAATGAATTCTACACACTAAATACCCAGTCGGTGATGTCGTACTCTTCCTTACGTGCATCTACTGTCCCTCAGTTCTACAGGATCTATCTTTGCAGGATCTCTCCCCCCTTGAATTCAAAGAGAACGCCTACCATGAAATATTCCTTAACTTTCTTGCTGCTTCCATATGGCTCCACCTTAACCTGAAAGCTTGCGTTAAAAATAGTGATAATGTTGTCTTGCAGAAAGGTGGCTCCCTTGAAATAATGTGTTGAGGCTCTGGAATCAGAGAGTTTTGGAAGTATGATGAGGATGATTCTGATGGCTCCAGAATGCCTGCTGAAGACTTAATATGATCTCCAAGCTAGGCAGGATCCAACATGTCAGTGATAACACGAGAGATCCCTTACAAAGATGCTAAGGATGTCCTTAAGTCTATCAGCATGGAAACCAAGAGACAAACAAGACCCAGCTGTAGGGAAGGCTACACATCTAATGCAATACATGCAAATAATTACTCGGATACTTGAGTAGAAGGAAAATTGGTCCATCGCCTAGAGAGAGAGAAGAGAAGGGAAGGGACTGAATGCACACAAACAAAGACAGACACACAAAATTGTCTTGAGCTCCTGAAGAGAAGAAGGGCTTTTAAAAAAACAAATATTAAGAATTTTTTAATTATCTCAGAGGAAATAGCAGCTGTCCAAACGGAGCATTCCAAGAGGAAACTCCAGGGGCAATTTAAATTATGCAGCATGCTCTGCTATATCATAGTGTACATCTTAATGAAGAAAGCTACAAGGACATTTGAAGTGATATGAAACAGACTTTTTTGAGGGAGTGGGACAGGAGGGGGGCAGCATGTTGGGAGTAGAGCTGAGATACCCAAGAGAGGCTGGGATATTAGCCCAGATGGCGGGGAGCATATCTCTGCTGAACCATCCTATGGCACGTTGGAAACTGATCTCTCAGTAGGGAAGCTTGTGGTGGCAGAGGGACATCCGGAGAACCCGGACAAAAGATCACTCTTAGCGGCCTTTCACGCTACACAATTATGATGCTGTGTTCCCACTTTAGCTGCCGTGTCTGCGTCCTGTGGAATTGTGGTTTTTTTTGTAGTTTGACAAGACACTCTCTGGCTAAGAAGGCTAAATGCCCCTCGTTCAACTACAAAAACCAGGTTTCCATAGGATGGAGCCCTGGCAGCTGAAGTGTAACCATAGCACTATGTCTGTGCAGTGCGTACGGGCCTTTACATTCAAGGTGGCAGAATCCGAGCTTTGGAAATTCACTTTTTTGAATATTGATTTACGAAATCATGGACATTCTGGGAAAACACAGCCTCGTTTCCCAAAGAGCTTTCCCCCCAAGCGTTGGGAAAACTAACTACTTTATTATTTCACTTTTGAGATGTTTCTGGGGGTTGAATGGATCATGGTCAAGCCTGAAGAAATGGGTCTATCTGTGGTTGGTAAGTAAGAGCTTTGTAAGACAAACGGCATGCGAGGAGACCACCGCCTTCTACCTTTGTGGGCTATGACAAGGGGCTGCTGGAGATTGTGAGCCATGGACAGAAAGGGACAACTCTCTAACACAGGACTAGGCCCTCAAGGCTGTTCTTCATGATCCTCCGGGTCCCCAGGTCTTCCCCTATTTTAATAACCCTCCAACACAGTCAATTAGCTCTCTTGGAAACCTCTAGGAACAGCGATTCACTTTATAAATGGGTTGCAGGAGAGCCTCCTCCCCCCAAAACACACTATTTAATGTTGAAAAATCCAAATAGTTTGCCCCCCATGTCTGTGGAACCAATATCTGTGGTTTCAGTTATACATGGCTGAAAAAAAAAATAAGGACACACACCATAGAGTCGCACTGGAAAATGCCTAGAGAGGTGTCCTTTCTAGGAATCACTCA
The DNA here is from genome assembly GCA_030847615.1 of Gambelia wislizenii. Lineage (NCBI taxonomy): Eukaryota > Metazoa > Chordata > Lepidosauria > Squamata > Crotaphytidae > Gambelia > Gambelia wislizenii. The sequence goes on from JAUMIR010000007.1 coordinate 43,237,808, forward strand.
GTCCTCCAATGCAACTCTATGGTATGTTTGTCCCAGAAGCCCTTCATTCTAATAGGGTTCGCTATTATCCATGGTTTCATTTATAAACGGTAAGTTTAGGAACATATCCCCTGCAGATTCAGGGGGAACCTGTATTTTAAAAATCAGCAGTGGATTTCCAATGCCTTCTGGTTACTCTGTTTCTGTGCAGTACTGGAAGTCCATGTGCCCCCCAAGGGGCATGAATCTGGCCCCTAGGCAAATAGCAATTACCCAGCACCCCTGTTCTAAACCACCTCTTGTTCCATCTTAATGGAGAAAGTGAGAGACATCAGCGCCGTCACCGAAAAGTTGAGCCTAAGATGGAACCCGAACGTGAGCCTCCAGTCCAGATTTCCACCCCCTGGGTCTTATGGGCCTCTTTGCTCAATAATAATAATAATAATAATAATCTTTTTTTTTTTTAAGACCAGCAAAAAGCAGGTAGTAGACCCTAGGAGGGGGTTAAGAACAGCGACAGAAATGATCTGTTGCCCCTTGAGGCTTTTAGGAAAGCATTTTTCCTTGTGACGACTGCATAAAATGTTGGTAATTATGCTAATTTCATTTGGAGAATGGTTTTCAGTTACACAAACCTTTAGCACGGAAGGAAGAAAATACATTCCTGGAGTTTTATACCGGCATTTAATCACTGGTGTTTGGCTGCTGAAGCTTTTAAGGCTAATGGGTGGCTCCAAAGCACTACTGAAGGCAGCGACAGAACGGAAATTCATTCCTGTGCCCATTTGTCAGGCAGTAATATACAAGGCAAATTTAAGCGGGTGCCTCCTGTTCTCCGGCAGAAAAGGAGACGGGAGATGCTCCTTTACTCTAACCTTTCATGTGTTTGAAGAGCGAGAGCCTAAGTTAAATTCCACGTGGGGAGGGATCAAGCCTTCAGGATAAGATAAATACATACACAGCTTGTCTGCTAAGACACAGCAACGCGGCAAGATCCCATCCATCAAAAAAGGGGATTTGACAAAGTTGTTCCAGTAGCAATCTCAGCTCAACTACGCCTCAATGCCAGATCGTTTGTTACCAGCAAGGGCATATTGTGAGCCAAAGGGAGAGATGCAGCTCCCGGGAAAGAAACTCTGCACAGAAGAGCTTCTGGGTGGGTAGCGTGGAAAAACCTCGAGTGAAAAGGCAGGGGGTCCGGGGTGTCACTGGAGTAAAGAGGGGGGGACAATTAATGTCCAATCAAACTATGCATCGACTCAAGGCCAGCTGACTATCAGCAAATTCAACGGCATCCCTGTTCCTCCTGCCACCCCTTTCAAGGTCATAATCTTCTGCTGTAGCAGCTATACTGAGACACCCCAAATTCAACAAAGGCATAGCTTCAATTACTTACCTGAGCATCTGGGACTGGTGTATTGAAAGGGTCTTGGCTAAAGTACAACATTAGGTCCCTCGGAAGTCTGTAAATTATCTGCAACTCTCTAGCTCGTTCATAGGAAGCACTTTAACCAAATGATCAATATTGACAACATCTTTAAGCAAATGACCAAGTCTTGTCAATTAACTAGGCAGCATGTTTTTTTTTAAAAAAATACACACATAAATATACATATTTAAATGCAAATGCTAATTAAAAGCATAGCACAGGGGGCAAGCAGTGGCTTTGAAAAGAGGCAGCCCCATTCTCTCTTTACAGTGGGGAACGCTTATGCTAGATGGTGTCTGCAAACATTAATTTTTGCACGTCAATAGGTGAAGAAAGTATGCTTCTTGCTACAGAAAAAAAAAATCACTTGTGATTTACTTATATGAAAATCTATGAAAAACCAATTGACTAAAACACAGGAGATTGGACAGACAGACAGGCAGACATCAATGCACACAAAGCCAAGGGGAATCTCAGAGGATGAGACTGTTGTTCCCATGAAGAAAACAAGAGGGTCAGAATTCCCCAGAAGATTCTTTTAGCATAGTGGCTCTTAACCTTTTCTTTACCAGGGACCCCCTCTTTAAATACATTTTGTTTCCACGGACCCCCAAGACTTAACCTAAGATTTAAAACCCTAATAATACCTAATAATAATAATAATAATAATAATAATACAATTACACCACCCATTCCTGGAGAGGGAGGGAAGACTTTTCTCCTGCTTCTTCCTGCAAGTTTATGGCTGGAGCAGATTGAATGGCAATGTGCAGGCCAAGCCATCCATCCATCCATCCAGTGCCTTGGCTCCTGTCATGTGGGCCAAGCAGTCTTCAAGCCTTTCCAGATCCCCTGTGAGGACACTGCAGCCCCACGGGGGGTCCCTGGACCACAGGTTAAGAACCACTGTTATAGTGCAAAAAGGGGCTTGCTGGTTTGTCTCCGGATTGTGGCTGCAGGTATAATAGCCAGAGAGAGAGATGAAAAGAAAAGGAGGAGAAGGAGGCCAAAAGACCTGCTATAAGCAAGATTACCGCTTGTCAGCAACATTTCCTGGAACAAAATTAAGCTACACATCAACTTGGGGTGGTGTGGGGGCTTAGACTATCGAGATTTCTTTTTTTAAAAAAATGGGAATGTTCTTCCTCTTAAAAAAATAGACATACACACACAAACTAAGTTAGGAGCACCCTGAGGGAAACCGAGTGAAATTAAAACTCACAGAATCAGCACAGAGGAGGTATAAAGAAGAAACCTTATTATATTAAGAGGTGATAGCGACAACCACCAAAGCAAATAGAGAGGTGGAGAAGAGGGATGAATCAGTTCTTGGACAGCAAGGTGGGAGTAATGCTCAATCTCTGCGTGCATCTCTGTGTGTGTGTGTGTATATGGGGGGGGGTGTAGCATTCTGGCACCCCATTGATTTCGGCTGTGATAAACAGCAGTTGGGGAAACATTGTCTAGCAAACAGCCACAGGGTCAACAAGAACACCGGGTTAGTGGCTGGTTTGCCTTGCCATTTCTCTGCCACCTTCACAGGGGCCTAAGAGGATGGCTCATGCTACAGAGGGAGTGATCCTCAAGCCACCCGTTCCATCCCCTCCAAAGACTACTACTACTACTAGTAATAATGATGCTGGCTGAGGTTTCACTGCCTCCTTTCCCCATGTAAGGAACAGAATCCCTCCCCATAATCCAGCGTGCTTCTTTCCTTCTTAAGACTCCCATGCTCTGAGTGCAAAGAGGCACCTGACTTACCGGCCAGATCCCACCTGGGTTACCATATTTATTTTAATACTCAAAGGAGACCCCATTGCATCTTCTCCTCTTGGAGGTTAGCCCCTCACTTTTGATCAGTGGGGGAAATAAAGGAGAGGGGACGGATGTCTTCTATGACACACCCAAACGGGCAACAATACAGTTAGCCAGCTATACAGGGAAGGCCTTCTCCAGTAAACCCCTGGGAGCCACCGGCAAACAGGGAGGTCACAGCCCAAACTCACATGGAAAGAGATCCTTGAGGAGGAACCCGGAGAAAAGAGTCACCCCTCTGCACATCTGCTAGAGATTGTAAAGCAACACCTTTGCCACATCTAAGCTTGTTGCCCATTAGGTGACACAAACCTCACTGTGAGAGCTCCAAACCCAGGACATGTATGGGACATGAAAATGAGAATATTAATGCAGAAGTCCCTGCTCCTCAAGGTTTTCCAAGTGACACTCCACCTGAAACCTGCACCTGCTCCTTGCAAGGCTTGGTTAAGTCATGCAAAGGCTCTAATTGGGGGTCTGTTACCACAAAGCAGCCGAAACTACATGGGAGAGGTGCTAACGACTGGGATGGCGTGCTTGCTCAGGAATATCGCCATCAAAGTACACCAGAGAGGCACTCCGGAGAATGCACAGAGACCTAGAGACATTCTGGTTTCTGAAGATCCTAGAAGGAGAAAAACGTAACCAGGCGAAAAGCTAGACAAAACAACAGAAAGTGACCGTTAAGGCACACTGGAAAGAAAGGTTTTTGTTATTTGCACAGATCATTAATTCCAAATATCAGAAAGAGGATGAGTCCAAGGACGGGAACAAAACAGGGAGCAAAGACACCGCGACTGTCAAAGCAGTGAATGTTGACCGGACACCATGTTTTCAGCAGAGGGAAATCGTTACCAGGTTCATAGGTTGCTTAGGAAGAAAAAATGCCACATCTCAACTCCCATACCAGCTTTAGATTGGCACCTCTTCTTATTCAAAAGGGAGGGAAATGGTGGGGAAGGATGGAAGAGAACACTGTAAACGGAAGCAACCAGGGGATGCAGATGACCATGGAGGATGGATCTGGTGACTGGTTATCAATGGAGGAAGAAAGTTATCTGGTTATCGGAGGAAGCAATGAACTCATGATAAAAGAAAGGGAGGGTGATATAAAAGCTATTTGCCGGAGCTGAGTGTGTGGGAGGCACTTTGGCTCAGGGAGGGGGATTGGAAGTTGGGGGAAAGGGATTTAATGTCTGGGGGAACCAGTTTCAGAAAGGGTCACAAAAAGAGGTAGGTTACAGTAACAGAAAACCAAATTGCTTCTTTGGTATGAAGAAAGGGGGCCACATATACACCCCTGGGAGTCCCAAAGGAAGAAGCAGTAACTTTAAAACGGGTGGGATTAATCTGAACTGAAGCTGCATCGTGGTTGGGCAAGAGTCACCTATAGACTCTTTCGGCTGAATGGATTAAAAGTGTTCTTTTAAAAGAACCTCAGCATCTCCATTATAGAAGGGCTACCTAGTGGTGGGGAAGGGAAAGGATATTTGTGGCTGCGGGCTCCCCGACTGAAAAATGGTTTTCTTCCCACTTGGGAAATCTAGTTGGAGGCAATAACACAAGGTTGACTATACTGCACAGTTTTTGCCCAGCATTTGCACACCCTGTAAAGTTTTGGGAAATTATTCTGTGTAGAAGTATATGAAGGTGTTTTTGTGCAAACCTGAGTTTTTGCACAAACCATACATTTTTCACAGGGGAAAAAAAAGTTTCTAGAAACCCACACGGGGTTTTTGTACAAAATTAGTGTTTATCTTGCAAACCCCCCACAATTTTCGTACAAAATCCCTTTTGCAATCTAAAAGAACAGGATTTTCTTCACACAAAAATGTATTTCTAGCACAAACATTTTTCGTGCAAAAAAAGCTCCCACCACTGTTTCCTGAACTGTACATGGGTTGGGTTTTTTGTTTTGCACAAAAACACATGAGTAACTGCAAACTGGGGTTTGCATTTTTAGCACAAAACCCCATATTTTTCATGGGAAAAAAAGCCCACCTGTATTTCTTTACAGAGTAATTTCCCAAAATGCTTCCAGATGTGTGTATATAAGGCATGGGGAAAATGTCTCTCAACAGGCATGAGGTGAACAGAGATTTGTTTTCTCCTGCAGTGGGAAAAAAACCTACAGAAATTATTAATCCTCCTAAGTGGAGTCAAAATAATTAAATAATTATCCCTACAAGCTAATGGTAGGGGTAACCGTCCAGGGATGAGCACTCTTGACCCCTTCTGGCCACATCACGTTGGCGAAACAAAAAGACAAAAGAACCAATAAGAAATGGAATAAATGGGGTGGGAGTTTTTCCCTTTCTGGACTCTCACTGTACCCCGATTCCCGCTCCCCCAACCCCTTATACATAAAACCCAACACACATTTAGGTCTTTGCCCCCCGCCCATGGTTTATGAAAGTACCGTACCTGTGGCAGTGGTTGTGGTGGTGGTGGTAGGGATGGTAGTGATGGTGGTTGTTGTGGGTGGAGGGAGAGTTGTGGGGGGATCTAGATAAAACATAAAACAAAAAAGAAAAGAAAAGAAAGGAAACAGAAAACAAATAAGCAAATTAAAAGAAATGAGCAGGAAGCAAAACTGGTCAATAAATTAACAAAGAAGCAAAACAAAGGATGGTGGTTATATGCCCCTGCTTGGGTTTTAGGCCTTAGGTTTAGGAGGAAGAGGAGGAGGAGGTTAAGCCCAAATCCGGGCCTGGAATCTCAGCAACTCTAGAATTAACTGAGCTTCCGAGCCATTCTGGCTGAGGTTGCGCGGTGTCCAGCCATGAATCCTCCCCTCCCACAAACAAGCGAATACAGACGCAGCAGCAGCAGCGTAAAAATTAGTAGCCAGAGATGCAAGAGCGTGAGATGGAATAGAAAAACCTGCAAGGAAAAATAAAGATAAGGATCAAATCTCCACCCCCCCCACCCCACAAAAAAGCAAAAACAAAAAACCAAGCGGCATGTTTTCCACAGCAAGGAGGACAGTTTACAACATATAAGAAACAACAATAGTGTTTTGTCTTCCTTATGGCTTTAAAAAAATACATCTGAAAAATTAGGGTGTGGGAGGGGGGCAGGAGGGACTCCCGCTGCGCTTAACAGACTAAATATCAACAGCAGATGAGTACGCCTCCCTCCCTTTCTCTTTCTCTTTCTCGCTGCCTTTCTCCCGAGCAGTTAACTTCATTACTCTCCCCTCCATCAATACATCCCAGCAGGATATAAAACTACTTCTAAGCCAGTAATAAATACAAAAGGGAACGAGAATGTCACGACTAAATATCAAGTTGGATGCATGGAAGATTTTAGTGAGATTTCTTTTAAAATAAAGTCAATGTCTTTGTGACTTATAAATATTAATGTTCTGCCAGGGCTCAGACATTGTGCTCCGGTTTAATATATCACATCCCCTTTAACGGCCCCAACAGATAAAGATGAAGGGGATGGCTCTTTTTCTCCCTTATCCTTTTTTTTTTTGGGGGGGGGGGTTAAGGAAAAAAAAATACCCTGTGCTAGAAGATGCTTGACCTGCAAAAGGCAACAGCAAACCATCTTAAGGAGCATCAAATATGTATAAAGAACAGACAGCATCACAAATAAATATATTAAAAAGGAGTTATGGGGGTAGAGAGAAGAGATATGGGAAGGAAATTCTCCCCTTCCCTCCCCCCCCCCCAACATATCATTGCCCAAATGATCAAACTGAATGTGTAAAATAGAGCACCAGACTTTGAACTCAGGAATGAATCTGCAATAATGGAGCATGAAACGGTTCGGAGGCTTTTGATTTTAAATTTTATCTCGAGCATGTCAAACTTCTCATCACTGACACATCTGCTAGTCTTTTATCTCTGAGTGAGCTCTCAGATTTTCTAATTAATACCTCCAAACTTTAATTATGTGCTTCACCTTTATTGTGTTTGGCACAACTTCCTCAGGAGATAGGAGCCATCACCTGGGTGCGCAGCAGCGTCTCTCGGGGAGCAGCCGCACTTTGCGAACGCCCTTGCAGCATCTGCACCAAGTGGAGGGCCCCGCGTTGAGGCAGACTACAGCGAGGGCCTCTGGGTGATCAGCTCGGCCTTCCTTGAACTGGTGAAAAGGAACTAACTTTTTGGAGAAGGAGGAGGAGTAATCATCATCATCATCAGAGGAGGAGGAGGAGTCAGGTGCTCTCTTTTAGAACCACTCATGGGCACAAAAAGTTTGTACGACAATGGGTTAAGAATCCAGACCTTGGAAAAGTTCCTTTTTCAGGTGACTTGCTACCCAAAAGGTAACTTGTGAGTTGCTGTGCAAAAGAGTACCTTCTCCAAGTGCTACCTGATTACAGCAAAGGCCCAGCTAACTCAGCTGGAGACCTCCAGGGAACTCAATCGCTTGGCCTGCAACCAGGGGTCACCCCCTATTTGACCCTGGCACTAGATTTTGAGAGGCAGGTTCCTTTCAACACACAGGTAAAGCTTTTTCTTCTTTTATTCAAAAAAGATTCTTCCTCTTTCCCATAAATCTGCCCATTGAAAAACAACTGGCACATGATGATAGTGAGATGGCAGATGCCTCCCTGTTGCTACTTTAGGGAAATATTTAGGGAGGACAACGTTCTTTCCTATGCAAACATCATCCCGTTAGGTTAAGGGTCAATCATTTTTAAGACTGGGGACTCAGGAAAGTTCCTTTTTGGGCCACAATTCCCAGACCCCCCCTGTAGCAGGGCATGTCAGTCATCACTGACAGCTTCTCACCCCGGAGGCGGATTCCTGCTGAAAACTCATATTAGGCAGGAATAGATGTCTGTTTTGCTTGGCATTTTGGCCAAGGAGAGAAAATATCCGCCCGACTCTCTTCCAGAGTCAAGAGAAGAGTCTCTCTCTCTCTGGCTTTTTCTTTGCAAACAAAGATTCAGGAAGGACACATCCTGTGCTTTCTGCAAGCACGCTGATGACTAAAAAGGCCAATCCGAGATAAACAAGTCCGGTTGCAGAAAGCGCGGGAAGAGTCCTTCTTGAATCTTTGTTTGCGAAGAAAAGCCAGAGAGCGCGCGAGAGAAACTCTTCTCTTGACTCTGGAAGAGAGTCGGGTGGATATTTTCTCTCCTTGGCCAAAATACCGAGAAGTGTAAATGGGACATAATGAAGAACCACAAACTGGGGAGATAAACATGGGCTCTTTGCTGCTATTGACTTTTTTTCTAGAACATTTGTAGCACCGCCATATTCACGAACAGTCCGTCCCACTGAGGCATCGTTTTATTTTGGTGAAATGCAGCAATGAAGCTCCTCCTTGTGAGGAAGGATCAGTGCATTCAGGAATGCTAGTTCTGCCAACTGCTCCCTCTCAGAATAGAGGCCAGGATCCAGCCAGGGAGATCCACTGGCCAAAGACGGATCCAGGGAAGGGGGATTCCCTCCAATCCACACAAATATGTGCACAACTGGATCCTGGCCAGAGTCTTGAGCAGCAAGATTATAATCCCATGAGATTATGGAGGACTGCATCCCTCTACCACTTCTATTAATAATAATAATTTTGTTCACCCTCAGACACCCTATTGGTAGGGTATGCAAGGGACATCTCTGCCATGTTTCCTGCCCCTCCCTGCCCCGGGACCATTTTAGGCCCTCTTTTTTTAGAAACAGGAAGTAATGGGAAGTCACTTCCTGTTTTAGAAAAAGGCCTCTCTAGGAACTAAATTGGTCTGGGGGGGTGTAAAAAAGTGGTGAAATGCTTTTGGCCTGAAAGGGAAGGGAATCTAACACCCCACTCTCTGATTTGATGCCTATACCCAAACACTGAAGATGAAGCCCAGTGGTTGCTTAGGCACAACAAACATTGACGCAATGCAACAAACTAGGATACTGGGTGAGAAATGTAGATTGGAGAGTGGCATCAGCTGTGCCACCATGCTCAGCTATTGTAAAGGCCAGATTGAGCAGTGAGTGGGTGGGAGCTAGATGGGAAAGAAACCAAATGGAGGTATTTTAGGGCTCATGAAGACGAGCCACAATATGCCAGCTCGCCAGCGTATCCTGGCTGTGGAGCTGGCCCATTCTGCCTCCGTTACCGCCACAAAATAGGCTGGAGTCCAAACAGGAACACTGCAGCCTCCACCATTTTCTTTGCTTACTCAGAAGCAAGAAGGGGGCCTGCAATATGTGACTGAAGACCCCCTGCATGTGACTAGCCTTGGTCAAGAGGCTGAGGGACTCCTCCTGGCTTCCGGGAGAGTCAGGGAGATGATGGCGGCAGTGAGGATTGGTGTGCCCAATGGGCTCCCAGAGACATGCAGACCCAATCCAGGTTTTGGCTGCCTAAAATGGAGTAAACTGCTTATTATTCTATAATGCTTTAATGGGTCTTACCCTGGCTTGACCCCATCTCAGTCTTGTTCTTCCCTGGGAGTGGTGAGGACTGATTGGGGACAGAAGGGGGAAAGCGCCCTGCATTATAAGGACTGCGGGGCTATGAGATGTTGGCAAGATGGGGTATTTAGCCTGTGCAGATAAGCACTTAACCATTTAGAATTTTAAAGCCTTAATGCCTATTGTGAGATTTCACAGACCGGCTTTGTGAACTTTAGTCGCCCCCTAAAGTTTTCCTAACCGGAATCCTGCAAAACAGAGGGGATTTGAGAAGTGTTCTGAAAAACAGCTGGCTTTCAATTTTCCCACGTCTGGATTAATCTGTCCACTCTGCCTGTTTCCATCATCTACAGACTGGCCATACTTTCATTTCAATCACAGAGTCTTCCCAAGGTTTGGAGGAAGAAAACGCTTCTGTAAGGTAATTCTTAAGGGGAGAAAAGCATTTCCTTTTCCTTTTATCAGGCTGGGGAGTTGCCGTTTATGCCACAATGCTGGAAGGAATGGGGGAGGAAGGGAACCGCAGCAAGAGTCAAAATGGAAGTACAGCAGGTACGTCACAGCACTTCCAAGAAAATGCCGTAGCAAATGTTTAAGGGCGACTGAAGACAGGGAGGTGCGGCTTTTTCTTCCAGAGTTGCATTACCTGCACGTGTCTTTTAAGACATTTAACTTGCTAAAGAGAAGAAGAAACCCAAACCTACACTCCTCCTTCAGGTGTTCCTGTAAGAGAACTGACAGAATACAAATGGGGATGTGAGTGAAGCTGCCCTGGACTGCCAAATGGGGACTCTCTCTCCACCTGCGGCCAGAGGTTTTTGACCCACACGACATCAGACAGCATCTCTGGCTTCCCAAACAAGCTCCTCATGACAGTAAGGGGCAGGAGCTGCCTATCTCATGTGGGAAGAAAACAGACTCTGGATCAGGTGGGGGAGACTTCTTTTTGTTGAGTTGTCTTCAGTTGTCTTCTTTTCTTCAAAACAATTGATTCAGGCCAAACACCGCCACAGCCGGCTGCCCTGAGCCAAAAGACCGCTTAAGCCTCTGCCTCCCTGCAGCCCTGCAATGACCTCCCCTCTCTCCAACAGAAACCAGAGGTAAGTCTGTGAAGAGGCACCCGGAAGGAGTGCGTGTGTTTCGCTTCACGTACCGTATACGTAAAGTATGTAATCGGAAAAGGAGGTCCCCACTTCGTTCGAAGCCTCGCAGCGGTAGGTGCCGTTGTCGCTTTTGTTTAGGCTCTCAATGTGGAGGTTTGATCCGGACACTATAACGTGTTGAGGCATCTCATCGTCTACTCTTAACCATGTCACGTCGACAGGCCTAAAGAGGAGACGATGGGGAGGGGGGAGAAAAAGGAGAGGGAGAGAAGGGGGGATTAGTAACCCTTTTACAAGTCAAACCACTGTTGCACCCAAATCCTTCCAACATAACCAAATTCAAATCTAACTGAGGGCCAACGCGGTTGGGCCCTGCATGCGTTGACTGTAGTTAAAAGACTTCTGCTCTAAGGTTGGAAAGATAAACAGACAATGGCTGGAAGATCTTGCTCTTTTAGCTATGAATGAATTTATTTATTCATCCTATATTCATCTGAGCATCTCAGACCAGTGTGCCAGTTTAGAACAATTTAAAGCCATAAGAATAGTTTTTAATGACTAAAAGAATATTAAACAATTTTTAAACACCTACTACATGACAGTTAAAACCAGTTAGAACAGTTCAAAATAATTTAAGGCATCTCCATCTGCAAATACAGATAAAATCAAAAGGCTGTGATAAAAAGCCACATTTTGACTTAGCGGTTGAATGACACCATCATTGGCACTAACTGGGGGGGAACAGCAGAAAAGACCCTGACCCAATGTCCTCCCACAGTGGATTGCCAGTGTATTTTATTGATGCCAGCCTCAAGAAAATGTGTTTTTGGCAATATGGCCGCTCACATTAATATATACACCTAGCTTGTGTCTGTATACTCTGTACTTTCTCTCTCTCCCTCTCATTTTCTTCTTTCTGTGTAATCATATTTTGAAAACCCAAGAAAATGGGGGGGGGGAATATAGCAAAAAATGCAGCCCAAAGAGGTAGGTAAAACCAACATTGAAAAACAACCTACATAATTCCATTCCGTGTATCTGTTCCTTGCAAAGAAGCCCCGCTCAGTATAAGAGGAACGACTGCCTAGTAAGCATGCATTAAGGCTGCAGGCTTGGATTTAAATTCATGGTGAAAGACGGTGGAGAAAAGAGGGTGTTTTGTATGTTTGTGTCAGGGGGAGGGTGCGGAGAGGAAAAGAAAACCTTCTATAACTGAAAAGGTCAAAATGGGAAGTTATCGATCAGAAGTGTCTACGGTAGGGCAAATTCATTAAGAGAGACTGGAGAAAGGTAGGCTCCTGAGCAAAGAAGGACAACAACGCTAACTAGGGAAGGAGAATTAAGGCTGAGCAAAGCCACAAAAGGTTTGCGGGTCCTCCCATGTGCGGACGCTTTGGCGAGGATGTTTACGGGAAAAATCATGTCCAAAGATACGCTGTGACATCTTGAAGAGCTAAGGTGCACCTAGTTTTTCCATAATCCCACATCAGGAGAATCATAACCCAGGTGGGTATAGCAGGCAACTTTTGCAACTAATGCCTTTTAGCATTTCCAAGTTTAGGGAACAAAGGTGGTGCTGCTTCTGCTGGTGAATGAAAGGAGACTCTATACATAATTCATTACGGGCGGGGAAGGGCTGCATTTCATAGAATTTCGCCCCTAGCATTTCCAGAGAGATAACATTTCTCTGCATTTTTTTTAAATGTTATTTTTTTGCATTTTATCTGAAATCCAGCTGCAATCAAATTTCCTTCGGGCCCTTCCTATCTCTGTAGCCTCACCATCTGCTTCTGTCATCAAAGAGTTCAGACCTGCTGACTAAATTGGGAAGGGGGGGGGGTTAGCAGAGAATGTAGCAGTTGATGCTTCCAAAGCCTTGATCTTCATACAAGAAGCACCACAAGAGACCAGGACTGGGGTGCAGAAGCTGCTGAGAGCTGGTCATGCTCAAGGATGCAGGAGGTCCGGATGTAGCAGGCCAGAAATGAGACCTGACCCATAGAGTAATTCAAAAAAAAGTAGAATCATAGAATTGTAGAGTTGGAAGAGACCACGAGAGCCACCCAGTCCAACCCCATTCTGCCACGCAGGAAATCTCGATCAAAGCATCCCGGACAGATGGCCATCCAGCCTCTGTTTAAAGACCTCCAAGGAAGGAGACCCCACCACGCTCCGAGGGAGGGTGTTCCACTGCCGAACGGCTCTGACTGTCAAAAAGTTCCTCCTCATGTTGAGGTGCAATCTCTGTTCCTGGAGCTTGCACCCATTGCTCCGTGTTCCAGTCTCTGGAGCAGCAGAAAACAAGCTTGCTCCATCCTCAACGTGACACCCCTTCAAATACTTAAACAGGGCTATCATATTGCCTCTTAACCGCCTTTTCCAGGCTAAACATACCCAGCTCCCTAAGTCTCTCCTCATAAGGCATGGCTTCCAAACCTTTCATCATTTTAGTCTCCCTCTCTGGACATGCTCCAATTTGTCAATATTCTTTTTGAATTGTGGTGCCCAGAACTGGACACAGTATTCTAGGTGAGGTCTGACAAAGCAGAATAAAGCGGCACTATGACTTCCCTTGATCTAGACGCTATACTTCTAGTGATGCAGCCCAAAATTGCATTGGCCTTTTTAGCTGCTGCATCACACTGTTGACTCATGTTCAACTTGTGGTCTACAAGGACTCCTAGATCCCTTTCGCACGTAGTCTCATTCAGCCAGGTCTCCCCCATCCTATATCTATGCATTTCGTTTTTCCGCCTTAAGGGCAGTACCTTACATTTCTCCGTATTGAATTTCATTTTGTTAGCTTTGGCCCAGCTTACAAAATCTCAAAAGCCACCTCTTCCCATATGAGCCTGCCCCCCCAAATTTAAAAGCCTTGGTGGACCCCCTGTTCTGTACTCCATCACCTACTGAGGCTAAGGTAGTGGGTACACATGTCCGGGCTGTCTCTAGAAGCCCCCCGACTGTGGAACGTCCTTCCAAAAACTGTGTGTGTTTGTGGGGGTATTAGTCTGGTCCCATCCCTTCTGAGTTTCCAGTGGAAAGTAAAGATTATGCTGTTTCAAGTGGTCTTTGGCTCTTAAAATCAGCGCTGTCTGCTCTAGCTGTATCTTTTTTAAAAAAACTGTTTATCTGGGTTGTTTGTTTGTTTTTCTTTTAAACTGGTTTTTATTTAGTGCTTTTTAAAGTGTTTCCATCCACTGTGCATTGGCTCAGGGTCCACGGTCGGTTGTGAGGAAATAAATAAATGCCTCAAATAAATAAATATAAATAAAAAGGAGTGAACTGTGAGGGTCGCCCATCCATCCCACTGGTGCCTCCAGTCGCACCTCTATGGGATCAAATGTGGGGGGCTTTCAGACACCCTTGGGTTTCCTGTGCAAAACTTTATCTGTCTAATCCCACCAAACTTGTGTGTGTCTGAACTCCAGAATTCCAATATGTCTTCGATAGCATTCTCAGAGGCGCAAGTGTGCAATACAAAGATGATCTCTTAAACAGAAGTTGAATGTAACATCTAAGATTATTTATTTAAAGCAGCTAAATCCTGACTGACCCTAACTAACTAACTAACTTTCTCATATTCCTTACTGACCAACAGTCCTACCCAATAGCCTTTTTAAAATCCCATACCAACAGCCATCCAATCACCAGCCACCCCCAAAATTCCCTACTCTCAGTTTTTCCTCCTCATCCCCTGACTAGCTGGGTTTTTTTCCAGCAGCGTCAGCATTGGGAAGAAGGGTTGGATAAAAGAGAGGCTTTGGGTGTTGGTTTGCAGCAGTGTATCTGCAGTAAACAATGCAATAAAGCTTGAACTGGGTGGAAATGCAGTTTTCATTTAGCAATTCTACTGGAGAAAGGGGTGCCTGCCTACTACAGGCACGGTAAATAGCAGCTGTCCTGGGAACCGCTTCCTGAGCAAGGCATGAAGAGCAAAATGGAAAGAAAAGGGGAAAGCAGATAACCCAGCCTCACCAGCTCCCACCAGCATGTTAAACACACAGACACACAGAGAAATATGTGGAATTTTGGCCTAAATTGTGCCTTGCCCACTTATAGGTTACATAATTATTTGTAAAATTAGGGAGTGAGGACCAAAAGAATTTACAATGCTCCAAACAGGTTAAAGACAGTTCAATAACACCTCTTATTCCCTTATGCCTCAAGGGGTATAAACACAAACAGGACAATCCTCCTAAATCCTGCCTTAAAATCCCAGCTGATGATAATATTTCAGGTAGCACCTCTGTACTTTCTTTCCATGAACCATCTGCTCACTTTAATGAAAAAAAAATGTAGATCTGAATGTCTGGCCACCAAAAGTGAATTTGTGATCAAAATGGAATGTGGAGAAGGAAAAACTCATTCCTGGATGCATTCTTGAAGGAAATGTGAAGTGGTCTCTAGAAGGTTTACTTGGTTTACTTATTATACAAGGCTGGCTGGCTTGGCCTGCGCATTGCCATTCAATCTGCTCCAGCCACAAACTTGTAGGAAGAAGCAGGAGAAAAGTCTTTCCTCCCTCTCCAGTGCCTCTGAGGGAAGGTTTCATGGATGGAGTAATTCATAGACTCATAGAGTTAGAAGAGACTACAAGGGCCATCTAGTCCAACCCCATTCTGCCACGCAGGAAGACAGAATCAAAACATTGGCCATCCAGCCTCTGCTTAGAAACCTCCAAGATGGAGACTCCACCACACTCCCAGGCAGCAACCTACTGCCAATTGCTCTTACGGTCTATTATTATTATTAGGTAAAGTTTTTCCCTCCGTATCCACGGATTTGGTATCCATAGATTTAAGCATTCACGGCTTGAAAATATTCTTAAAAAAAATAATAATCCAAAAAGCAAATCTTGATTTTGCCATCTTATATAAGGGACACCATTTTGCTATGCCATTGCATAGAATGGGACTTGGGTATTCACGAATTTTGGTATCCATGGGGGGTCCTGGAACCAAACCTCAGTGAATATCAAGGGACAACTGTAATATTATTATTATTGCTGCTGTTGTTTTAAATCTTAAGTTAAATCTTGGGGAGTCCACAGCAACAAAAAATATTTAAAGGGGGTCCCTGGTAAAGAAAAAGTTAAGAACCACTGAACTAAGGCATACTTGTACTATATATCACAAACATAACATTTTACCTTAATTTTGCTAGTAAACACATTTTAATAAATAAATAAATAAATAAATAATGGAAGTCCCTATCATCGAGTCCAGGTACGGCTCGCCAGGAGGTTGGTGGGCGACCACTTACTCTGGTTTCCCCTTCACTTGGCACAGAAGGTCAAGGAGGTCCCCTTCTCTGGTGAGCGGCTGCGCGGGTGAATTCTGCAACACTTGCACTTCAGGCTTATCTGTACATCAAACACACAAAACACACAATGAGAGGGAGAGGGGGAGAGACAGAAAACACAAGCAGTAAGAGCGGTGTTTAGGGTTGGGGGGCGGGATGCGACCCAATAAATTCTTCACTGGTTTGTGTTTATGCAAAATCGTTCCTGAAACGAAATCGCGTGACCGAGGCTGCTTCGCCCTCCTGCCCCTCTCCGTGGCACCCTTCTCATCAGTAAACTATCCTGCCATTTCAAGCTCTTCCCTCCCCCCCACCCCCCAAATTAAGTTGACTAATAACCTCCAAAGCCTAACATGCCGATAAGGCATCCGCACACCAAGGGCAGCCGCCCCCACTGGTTCTTGCAAAATGAAATTTTGTTAAATTGAAGTTTATCTCTGAACTCACTCGAGCTAAAGGAAACTCATTTGCCTTCATGCTGAGGTGAAACGGCAGATTTGTGGCGTTCAGAATTGATAGGTTTTATCATGTATCATATTTTACAGGCTGACAATACTTTGTGCCGTGGCACATTAACACGTCGGGCTCCGGCGGGAGCTTCAAGGAAGAAAACGGCGCAGCAGCGCCTTTTGTTTGAACAAAGGAGAGGCTTCCGCTAGCCCCCAGATGAATGTCGCAAATCCCCAAACACAAACACACCAAGGGATTAGTGCGTTTTTAAACACTCAAGGAGGGGGCTCGGAAATCTTTCCGTAGGACCTGTAGGAACAAGAGCCAAAGCCTGCCATTGGAGAGCCCATTGCCTTCAACCACGGCACATGCAGGGTAATGTGCCATCAAACCAAAAAGCTTTCCGATCAAGACAATCCATGGAGGGCCCCGTGCTCCATTTTCCCTGACAACCAACCCTACTGAGCAGATGATAACAATCTCTTAGAATGGGTAATAATAAACACAGAGGTATTTTTCCTACTTCTTCTTTTTAATGGCTACAGATTTTAGCATGACTTGCCATCCTGGGATGCAAAAAGAGGCAGGCAACACACGTTTAGGTCATGAATACTATGAAACGAGGAGCCCCACATCCTTAAGTTTGTGGGAGTAGGCATGTACTGATGAACATGGTGATACAAGGGATAATACATCACTAAGCTTGAGGGTTCGTGGGCCACCGGTACAATCGAGAGACCCCACTCTTCTGCGCCTTTGAGGGAAGCAAGGTCAACCTGGAATGGGGTCCCAACATTCGGTAAGACCCACAGGAACAGAAGAGCTGGAGTAGAAGACGAACCCTCTGGTGGAAAGTGTTCCATGTTGACTTAGGGACATAAAATGGATCTATTTGGAATTTCTGCTCCGCATGCCAACCTATCTCTTTGGAAAGTGACCCACGAAGAGGAAAAAGAAAACAAAACAGTATTTTCACACAATGCTTAAGTGCAAAACCTTGCAGAGTAAAAACAAAAACCAAAAAGAAATGCTAGCAGTTCGAGGCAGCCTGTAAAAGAATATTAAGATGATCTTAAGCAGCAAATATCACGAAATCTAGAGAGTAACACACAGAAGGTTAATTAGTGACAATGCGGGGGGGAAAGAGCGTGTTACAGAGTTTACTTGGAATCTGATGGAGATATATCTATATTTAGACAGACAAATATATAGCTATATGCACCTTTATTTTTATTTTATTTATTTTTTGTACTTGTAATGTGAGAGGAGAGATAATCATCTTCTTTTCCAGGGCAAGGAGAAGGTCTGTTCTTTTCCCGCTGTCGGGAGATAAGAGCAACTATCTGGCCATGTGTGTTGCCTTGACCACCTAAAACTTTACATGCTCTCCATGTCAGAGTATTAGATGAGGAATGACTTTCTTTCTCCTCCCTGTACCTTAAGTGTTGTAACCTGCATTTGAATTTCATGAGGAAATGAAAAGTCAACTCTCCTCCTCTTTGCCTCTTCAACAAGAATGTCATCCTGGTCTCAAATGCTGTTGCAAACGACAGGAAGGGAGAGGGGGAAAAAAGCAAAGGAAAAAAAGAGGCAGGAAAATAATGTTATTTGTTAAGCGCTCAAGAAGTCTACAATGCACGCACAAAAATTATAGGTAAGTCCTGGCCGGTGGTAGATGTTGATTAAGAACGGGGATAAGGGGAGGTGAAAGGAGAACTGGAGGAGGAAGATAAAGCTAAATAAAATTAAAAACAAGTTAGTATTTAAACATGCTTCAAAAAAAGAAGTGAATCAATTAAATGGATATCACCCGGTAACTGGTTTAATAGATATGGATGCTACTACCTAAATACGACAGGGAAGGTGAGGTTTAATGGGGTTTAATGACAAACAAAGAGCCAAAAGAAGATGAAGATTGAGGATGAAACGACAGAGAAATCAGAAATGAAAGTGGATGGAAGGAAATAACAGATTTTTAAATGGAATGGGAAGGAGGAAGAAGTAGTTAGCCAAGAGAAATCAAAGGCAGAGAATCAGGATCCCATTTGGATGCAGAACGCAAATCTAGGAACAAGAAATTGGGGAAAGGGACGATTAGGCAAGAGCAAGGCAATAATATTTTATGGAATGGTAATATTTTGTGCCACAGCAGGACAAACAGAAATATTAAATTTTTAGCAATATTTGATAACATCACCATCACAAACAACACAAAGCAAAAGTTTCAGTAACAATGAAATTGGAGAAGGAAGGAAAAGAAGAAGCAAAAAATAAAGATTTCTAGCTTGAAAAGAGAAATAGTCACTTCATCAATAGAAAAACAACAAGAAAAAAAGAAAGCAAAGGAAGAGTTTCAGGGGGTGGTGGGGAAAATACCAAGAAATTTTGTCCTTGAAAGATTTCGCTGTAAAGAATGAGCAGACAGCTGTGAAGGAATGGGAAGACGAGATCAAAGATTAAAAAATAAAGGACCCAGATCAGAGATTGCAAAGCATAACTGAATATCATCAGCAGAAACACAATAATTTACGGTATATGAAAGGACTGGAGACCATAACGGAATAAAAACGAAAGACCAAGAAGCAGAAGCAGTGAAAGGTAAAACACAAACTCAAGGATCTCCAATGGTGGAAAAGCAGAACCACAAACCATCACACAAACAGAGGGAACAGAGAACTAGGAAAACCAAATTTGAGAGCCACGGAACTGAAAATAGAGGGCACATCAGAAAGAAGTGAATTCTGCCACTGCTTTTTACACACACACATACACACACACACAATCCCCCACACACACACACTATAGTTCATTACAGTTTTTCTATAGAAAGGTCTGGGGTGAACGAGATTCCATAAGTTTTGATCTCAAGAGCTTTCTCACATACTAGACAGCATCCTTATATAGTTGACACAGGCCAGCTAGAACTCAATATTCTCCTTAATACTCAAGTCTGGAATCTCAGGACAGCCTTGGATTCTTGATGGGAGTCACATGCACAATGGTCTTCCTCTATTGTCTTCCACTTTACAGAGCATTATTGCTTTCTCAAGAGCCATGACATCTCATGACATGTCCAACATACAACAGCCTCAGCTTAGTCATTTTTTGCTACTATGGAGAGTTCAGGCTTGGTTTGCTCTTGGACCCATTCCTTTGTCTTTTTGAGTCCATGGCATCCAATGAACTCTCCTTTAGCACCACATTGCAAATGGGTTGATCTTCTTCTTGTTGGCTTGCTTCACTATCCAGCTTTCACAAGCATTACTGCACTGTATTGTAGTTATACAACACACACACACACACCTGTATCTGCAGCACCAATATCTGCAATTTTAGTTATCTGAGGGACACAACATAGGGGACACATACTATAGAGTAGTGCTGGAAAATGCCTAGAGGTGACATCTCTAGGAATTGCTAGGTCCTCCAACCCAAATTTATTTTAATAGGGTTTCTTATTATCTACGGTTTCAATTATAAACTGGGAGTCCAGGAAGTCCTCCACAGATACGGCGGGGAGGGGAATGTATTATTATTGTATTATGCTTTCTGCAACCGGACTTGTTTATCTCAGATTGGCCTTTTTAGTCATCAGTGCGCTTGCAGAAAGCACGGGATGAGTCCTTCCTGAATCTTCGTTTGCGAAGAAAAGCCAGAGAGAGGTATTATACTACTGTTGTACAGTCATCTTAATTAATAAAGCATCTAACAAAGATGCTCCTTTTTATGAAGTTTTTAAATACCTTCAACCCCTCCCCACTTTCCTCCTTATCCTGTCTGACTGGACAGGTTTTTAAAGCAGCTTAATGAAAGAGGGCTGAAGAAATAGACTTCTGCAGCAGCGAGTCTGTGGTAAAAACTGCAATTAAAGCTGGGAAAGAATGGGGTTCTATACTAGCCAATCTCACTGAACGTGCCTGCCTAGAACCGGCAAGGGAAACAGCATTTGTCTAACAGATTTTAAAAAGGGGGAAAGGAGCTACGCCTTTCTCAACACCTCCCTGCTAGCATGTTAAAAAAAAGCAATGATCTATACTTTTGGCCACCAAAATGGAAACAGTAAGAAAGGTGAAGGCTGGTGAATGGAAAAAGTCATCCCAGAATGCTTTTTTGAACCTTTCATGTGACCCCCTAGATGATTCAAGATGTTTTTCTTTGCTCATGCAAGGCCAGGTTGCTTCATTCACTTGTAAATATTGTTAGTTTTGGATAAAATGTTTGCAGAAACAAGTCAAACGTTATTTCTGCCTCTGGTACCGCATCTTCTGTTAAAGATGTCATGCCCGCAAACACATCTACTTGATTAACTGAGGTATTCCTGTATTGCATTCCTAGAAACTCATCATGGACGGACACCGGTCTGCAGAACTCCATTTCTGAGGAGTACTGGTCTAGAGGATATCTGTCTTTGATACACTCGGTTAAAGGGGACAATCAAGTTTTTCAACAGGTGACCATGGGCAGTGGGTGCCATTCTTGGTGGCAGTTCCAAAGTTCAGGGACTCTGGGATTCCCTTCCTAGAGAAGCTGGACTGCCCCCCCAAGTGTCCTTTTGGGGGCAGGTAAGGGCATTTTTATTTCCACAGGCCTTTGGGAATCATCTGTTTATGGGCACAGGGCTTTTAATAATGTTCTATATTGTCCACACTTGCTGCTTTTTCATGGATGTGCTTCTAAATTGCTTTTAATTGTGTTGATAGTTTAATTACATTTTAGCTTTTTGCATGTTTCCACTATGATGTGGACTTTCATCTGCATTTGATTTATTGTCCGTGAGCCATCTTGAGTCCCAGGGCTGGAAAATAAATGGTGGGAAATAAATAAATAAGCACCAGCATGTCCCAACTAGCCCTCTGAAGCTTCACTTTCCTCTCCTTCCACCTGACTCTTTCTTTTGCTAGTGCCTTGGCCTCACTGCAACCTTTATTTACAGTAACACACACCCAGTTCTGCTAGCACTGCCTCCTTCACTCATTTTCTTCTTGAAAGTGACAACAAGTATTTTGAGCAGTTTTATCTCTGCTTTGAGGTAGTCTTTAAAAACTGTGCAGTTTTGGAAGAGTATTCACAGTTTGGGAATTTTTGTATGCAAAATTTGTATATGGTTGTTTTTTTGCACAGAAGCAGCTTTTTCTGTGCAAAAATATTTAACATTCTGGTGAAGAAACATTGTGTTTTTTGCACAGAAAATGCTGTTTCTGTGCAAAACAACCATGAGCACATTGGCATGGGGTAAGCCCTGAATTGCAAACGTTCTCATCAATCCATGATTCTTCTTGTCGGAGTTTCTTGACACTCAAGAAACACATTTTGGATAGACCATTCTCCAATTACAGTCGCCCCTCTCCACCGTATACATGGGGGTTCAGTTCCCAGACTTACCACGGATACCGGAAACTGCAGACAACAGTGAACCCTATTAAAATAATGGACTTCCGGTTAAATCATACCATAGAGTTGTATTGGAGGATCTATAAGATGTCTAGAGAGGATGCCTCTCTAGGCATTTTCTAGGATGACTTTATGATTTGTGTTCCTGTTTGGTGTCCCACGGATAACTGAAACCGGGGATACTGGTTCTGCAGATATGGGGTCCAACTGTATTTTCAAACATTCCTTCCACCCCTAAGTTTCACACACCTACAGACTATAATAAAGATGGCTCAGCCCCAGCTGCACCAGCACTGATGTGCAAGAGCTGACAAGACTCCATGGGGCTGCCGGGCTGCCTTGAAGATCTGGCTGCTGCAGGAAATCTTCCCATCACTGATATTTCCTCACTGATCTATATATTTTCTCCCTTCCACTGGCTAATGAGCTCTCTCTTATGAGCAAGTTGCCTGCTTGCTTTTCCGAAATAGCACCATTTATACTCATGCAGTGCTCTAAAGTGGCACAACTCAAGGGAAGATTGGCACGCTAATGTCCCATTGAAATCAGCAAAACCGGGGTAGGGGAAGAGACCCCTCAACTCTGCCTTCCACTCTTGCTGATTTCTATAGACCTTAAGTGTGCCTAGCCTCCTGTGAGCTGGGTGCAAAGGTAACTTTGCTTGCCTCCGGATGTTGTGCCCGACACTTTCTTCTCTGCAGTGTTCAGGAGCTGGGCCAAAGAGCCACTTAGCCACGAGAGATCAGAAATTCATTTGGAAGCAAAGATTCTGTCGCTTGCAAAATATAGCCCTGGCTAAACCTCTCTATCACAGGAGCTGGGCTGGCTATGCTTTCAGACAGGGTTCCTGGGCCAACGTTTGCAACAGGATCTAAAGAGATTTAGCCATTGCTCACGTTCAAGGCATTCAGCAGTGTGGCTGCACCAAGGGGGAAACTCAAAGAATGAATATTTATGGATGGATGTCAAGGTTACTGTACCTTGGAAGTTTTCCCACTTGTGTCCACCCCACCAATTTTTTAATTTTTTTTAAACTTATTCTTTTCTTTAAAAAAAGTCCACGCCCCCTCTGGGGTATGTAGGATACACAATTTTGTCCCATTTCCACCCTCCCTGGGCTGTTTCAGTTACTTCCAGTTTTGAAAATGAAAAGGGCCATCCTGGGCCAAAAATGGTCCCAAGGGGCAAAAACATTGCAAAAAAATTTTCCCCCACCCCTGCAAGAAATGCATGTATTTTAAGTAGAAATAATAATAATAATATTTCTCCCAGTGGGGAGGCCTCTCATATAGTGACCATAAAAACAGCCGTGGGGAACCCATGAACTACACTAGTCCCACTTCTGGTATAACCCTAAGTTTTGTTTTTTTTGTTTTTTTTTTTTTAAAAACCTGAATTCGCAAACATCCTTTTTTAAAAAGCCAAAGTTGAGTGCAAGACAGAGCCGAGACAGAGGTCCCAGAGTTAGACTGCAGAAGTGCTCCAGAGCAATCACTTGGGGCAAAGAAACAAGTTGTGCCCCACATCCTCCTTGACAGTGCAAGCAAACATCACTTGCTCATCCTTGCCGAGTCTGTATGGCTGCCACTGCCTTTTGTTGCTCAACCACTGCTGCTACACGGTTTTGTAAAAATTCAAGATAAACTTGGGTTAACTGCCTGGCAGCCAGCAGACTCCAAGCATGCATGCCAGGCTTTACTTTTGGGAGGGTCTCTATCTAAATAAATGTATTTATTCTATTTACTGAATTTATACTCCGCCTTTCTCCCTGAATGGGATCTAAGGCAATAAAGTGTGGTGTTCTATCTTCTAGCTGATCCCATTTGCTGAACCTTTTATTGTCTTATTTAATTTCTACTCTGCCTTGTTGACCCCCGTTTATGTGGGATTGATACCCGTGGTTTCACTTGCCCACAGTTGGGGGAACAGGTCTCTAGGCATCTGGAGGACCAAAGAGTCATGTTGGAGGTGGTCTGTCTAGGCATAAGGAGTTCCTCCAGTGCAACTCTATGGTCAACTTGCACTAGAAGTTGACCATAGAGTCATGACAGATGTCTAGAGAGGCGTCCTCTCTAGGCATTTCCTAAGACCTCAAGGACTATTCTATGGTGGCTTGCTATTATACATGGTTTCCCATATCTGCAGTAAGTCTGGAAATGTATTCCCCACTGATATGGGGTGGGGGCTGTACTGTTAAAACAATGGACCATAAAAAAATTAAAAAGCAATCAAATAAGCAACCATCTTAAAAACATTAATTTATAAAGTTCAAAAGGCAGTTAAAATATAATGATAGTGATAAAAATAACAGCACAACCTAAATAAAAGGCCTTCTCCAATGCCCAGTTAGCAGTCAAAGTCCTGAGCAAATAAAAAGATCCTTGCCTACAGGTTGAAAGAGAGCAAAGAGGGGGCCAAGCGAGCTTCCCATGGGAGGGAATTCCACAGCCTGGGCACAACCACGGAGAAGGCCCCGTCTCCTATGTCTGTGATGGTGGTGGCACTGAGAAAAAGCCCTCCCACGAGGGTCTTAAAACTCAAGCAGAGTTTCCCCAAAAGATAAAATCTTTCTGCCCCTAAGCTGTGATTTTCTCCTACAGACACCAATGTACAGTGGGACCCCCGCACCCGCGGAACCAATATACGTGGTTTCAGTTATCCACAGCTGGGAAAAAAATAGGGACACATACCATAGAGTCATGCTAGAAAATGCCTAGAGAGATATCCTGTCTAGTAATTGCTACAATGCAACTCTAAGGTATGTTCGTACCAGAAGTCCCTTAGTTTAATAGGGGTTGTTCTTATCCGCGGTTTCCGGTATGCGTGGTAAGTCCAGGAACTGAACCCTTGTAGACACGGGGGTCGTACTGTATACCTTTTGGACTGCAATCTATAGCAGCTTTTGGACACAAAGATTCTCTAATGGGAAGAACACTGGGCTGGGTCGGGGAGAAAACAGAAACATATTCCATCCATTTTACGATTTCAGCTAATGGAGGAAACAAATACAATTGGAAGGTTAGGAAGCACCACGTCCCTTTTCCCCGATGGTACCATTGTTGATATTGTTCTCCTACAGAATGACAAGCCTTGAAGACAGAAAGCACAGCCTAGACAGAAGATGCAGGGTTTGTTTTTCATCTCCTCTCTTTTTCGTTGGAGCTGCCCCCCCCCCGATCGCCTTGTTAAAACAGCTTGTAAGGGGGCTGTTAAGCCAGCCGCCGTTCACCACCAATTATATGTAGCATTACAGTTTGCAGCTGGAAAGAAGAGCCATAAAGGAAGAGCATGGCACCAAGCAACCTGTTGTGATCCATTCTGGTCCCACCAAAAAAAGACTGCACAAAAGAATAGCTTTACTTTTCATTCCTAAACACAAAGCTTGGCTTATTTATTTATTTATTTTCCATCACAGAGAGGGAACAGAGGCCTCCCAGTCCTGGCTTGGGTATAATTATTTCCCATTTCAAACCATTTAGGCCGCACATTCTGCAGTGAGTGGGATGGAGGCTCAGAAGACTGGGCTCGGCTCTGCTACGTACCGTTCCTTCATTTGCGGCAACGCTCCTCAGAGAAAGCCTTATTAATGAGCTCGCAAACGAGCACCCAACTGGGAAATGTCACAAACAAGAGAGGCTAATGCTTCAGAAAATCAAATAACTGAACACTCGGCTGATCGTGGTGCCTTTCATATTTACAATAATAGCAATAATAATATGTTGTGCTTTTTTTAAAAAAGAAAAACCCTCCTTTAAATCACATATTCTGAAAGGGTCAACACCTCGTTGAACAAAACAACTCATTTATTTATGTTCAGAAATCTCCAGATGATAAATTATATTGATGTTAATCACTTCACCGCATACTATTGCAATTAATATTTGCACTCACCAGAAACATGAGGATTATTAACGCACACGGTGCCTGCAATATGGCTGGGCTTCTTTCTCAGCATCTCCCCCCACCCCATCATCCCACTTCGCTCCTTTTGTAAATATAATTGGGCAGCAGGAATTCTCTCGGCATGCACAATAAACAGAGGTTACAGCCGTTTCCCTGGGTATATATTTTTATAAACACGCATGTAGACATTATAAATATCTGTGTTCTATTAATTATGATTTAACTCTGCATTACTTCTCCCGTGGCTTGAAGAATCAGAGCTGCCTGTCAGCCTGCCCCCCTCGGCATTTTACTATAAAGAAAGGACGGGGAAACAGTCCAAAGGCAAGAAGGGATGGAGGGCTTTCCCTTCCTTCCTTCCTTCTTTCTTTCTTAAACACAAAAGCATGCAAGGTTGAATTCCCTCCTCACTCCTCCTTCCCTGATCGTTTACTCCAAGCCCTTAATGATGCCTTAATGTGTTTTGATGCTCCATTTCCCTTTTTAAAAATTATATTTACACATAGACTCTTTCTCAACCAACATGGGAAGCTGTGGGTTTTTGTTTGTGGGTAGGGAGAAAAGCATCTCATGTTGGCCACAGTGATCTAAACTGCCCCCAGAAACGATGTACCAGTCAGATTTCAACAGCTTGGGTGGTGACCATTACTCAAGTGTAGAAGCCACCATCATGACCTGTCCAATAGGTTGCAAGGCCTTCCTTTGGAGAACAGAAGAGAAACTGGGAGTTTTTTTGGGGGGGGGTTGGAAGTCCACATGCCGAGAGGGTCTCAGGGTATAAAAGTGGTCCCAAAGTTGCTGCTATTGTCTCCTGCCCCCCCCTCCCCGATCTATCACCTTCTCATTTAGGAATGTGCGAAGGACAATTTTGCACAGGAGTGTTTAGCTGAATTTCTGGTTATTTTTTTAAAAAATACTTCCTTCTGTTCCACTAAGCTGCTACCCAGCAGGGCTCACCGATACAGCCGATAAAACCGCTCTGCAAACAAGTTTCTCAAAGTTCTTGTTCATGGTGAAGCCGATATGAATAAAATAAAAAGGGGGGAGGCTGAATCTAAATCCATAATTTCATTTGAGCGGGTAGCATGAAAAGTAAGTTTAAATGAAATGTTCATAAAACCTGAAGTTAAATAGGTCAAACTTGTCAGCCTGCGATCTCGCATGCTGGCTTCCAACAAAGTGGATTTGTGCAGCGGGAGGCCGACTTCTAATGGAATTACTGACAGGCCTAGAACAATAGCTGCCGCAGGTCTGTGGACAACATCTCTCCTCACCAACACGGCGATTACCATATTCAAGGGGGCTCTGTCAGGTGAAAAGCTCAGCCATCTAAATCAAGGTTTACTGTACCAATTTAAAATCCCCCCTTTCGCCCCCATTGCCTCTGAGTGGGCGTATGAGTTAGAGACTCCTCTAACAGCTTGCAGAAGAATGGGCACTCCAAACTCAAAGCATAACTATACAGAAGGAGAAATATAATCCTTGCTTGTTAGAATGTCCCTCCTTCCCTTCCTTTCATCCTTCTTTCCTTCCTTCTCTTCTTCTTTTGAGCTGCCTGTTTGGTCATTGCCCTCTCAATAAATTTGCTCTGAGATCTGGAATTCACGCTGCACAAATTGGTGCACAACGGGCATCCCAAAAGTCTCAGCTGGCAACAAAGTTGAGGAGGCATAAGCCAAGTTCTCACCACTCCTTTCTGTCCACTCTATGGCTCTCTGTAGCTGTGGCCCATACAAAACGGGGAGCATGGTTTGGACCACAGGACCATGTGTCAGCTCTTTAGACCAGCAGATGCTCACAACATGTGCCGGAGGGGTCCAGCTCTCCTTGACCCATCACAAGAGGGTATCTATTCTGTGACCTGAAAGCTGGCCAGTTGGTTTGAGCAGACGTGAGTTGTTGTGTTGTTTCCAACTTATGGTGACCCTAAGGCAAAACTATGATGGGGTTTTCTTGGCAAGATTTGTTCAGGGGGGGGTTTACCTTTGCCTCCCTCTGAGGCTGAGAGAGTGTGACATTTCCAAGGTCACCCAGTGGGTTTCCATGGCTGAGCAGGGATTTGAACTCTAGTCACCAGAGTCCTAGTCCAACATCCAAACCACTACACCACACAGGCTCTCATGAAACTCAGGCTAAAATTACCCCCTTCCTCTCTCCATGCAATCCACAAGCATACTGAGAATGGAGCAAGCTTGTTTTCTGTGGCTCCAGAGACTGGGACATAGAGCAATGGACTCAAACTCCAGGAAGAGATTCCATCTAAACATTAGGAAGAACTTCCTGACAGTAAGAGCTGTCCTGCAGTTTGGAATCTGTTGCTGCCTGGGAGTGTGGTGGAGTCTCCTTCTTTGGAGGTGTTAAAACAGAGGCTAGATGGCCATCTGTCGTGAGTGCTTTGATTGGGTATTCCTGCAGGGCAGAATGGGGTTGGACTGGATGGCCCTTGGTGGTCTCTTCCAACCCTAGGATTCTGCTTAGCAATAACCAATGGGCAACTGTTTATTGTAGTTTCAGAACAATGACAGTTTGGCTCAGCCTCAGAACGGACTTCCTTGTTGAAACAACTCCACTGGCTGCCAGTCCATTTCCACGTACAATTCCAAGTGCTGGTTGTGACCTATAAAGCCCTACCCAGTTTGGATCCAGGCCATCCGACAGACTGTGTTTTCTTGAGGGGCCTGGCCGACGTCTCAGATCTTCAGAGGAGGGGCTTCACTCCACCCCACCACTTTCACAGGCATGTTTGGTGGGAAGAGGGGATAGGACAACCTCTGCGGCTGCTCCTACACTCTGGAATTCCCTTCCTAAGGAGCCTGGCTTCATCCCCACGTCGCTCTCCTTTCATTGTCTGGTAACTACTTTTATATTCCAGCAGGTGTTTGGGAAATAATCGTTTTACACAATGCGTTTTCTGTACTGGGTTTTGTACAATGGGTGCACTGCTGTTTCTACTCTATGCTTTTAAATTAATGGTTTATATGGTTTTAATTCCATAGAGAGTTTGATCTTTTCAATCTTAATCTTCTGCATGTTTTAGCTGTATGTTGTTTTACCTGTCTCTCTTTTTATTCTGAAAGCTGCCTTGGGTCCCATTCTTGGCGGGGAGGGGTAGATATAAACAAAGTGATGGATGGATGGATTGCCAACCTTTTGCAGACTGGAAACAGAAGCAACTAATCTCCCCCTCTCAGTCTTGAAAGGGGAGGAGGGAACGCATGAGCCTGAGGCATTCGCTCCCATGGTCTCACGGCCATGCTTTGCCATTTCAACTGTCCCATAACGTCCCCCACCCGTCTTCTTCGAAAAGCTTTCAAGGAGAGGTGGAATGAGGAGACCTCGAAAATGCAAGCCTAACCTACTATGTTGCCATTCCAGTTCAGCTCCCGCCCCTCCACTACTCTTCTGCAAATGTTAACATGTCCCTGAATATTCAGGACTTTGAGCAAACAATAATTAGCTCACTGCCTTGAAGAAGCTCCGTAGATAATTTGAATTTTGCCTGCTAATACCTTCTCTTTTATTACCAACAACTTCCTGCTGAATTCCATCTCATACTAAGTACACCAAAGTGACAAAAACCACTCGCTGTGACCATGCATTCATTGGTGCAGCTCTCCAAATCACAGAGGGAGATGCTGGGAAAGGAATGCTTGGGTCAGGTTGCACATGAACTCAGTGGTGACAGATAACATTCAGCTCCTTCCAAACCCCCTTCCTCAAAGATTACCTCTCCCCTAGCCTCCACATGAGGTCAAATTTGGGAACATGGCCTTGGAGACAATACTGCAGGCCCAACATTAAGATACTCTCTGCTGAGGGCTGCCTGGATGGAACAGAGCCGTCAGCCACCCTGTGGAAAGTGGGATCTAGGAGGGCTACAATTCTGCTCTGATTGCTGCTCTCCAGGTCCAGAAAGCTTCTAGAGAGTGCAGCCATTAGGCCTGATTTCACAAGTGCTGTTTCTTGGAAAGACCTGGTGTGGAGTCAATGGACACTCTCCTCTGGACAACCAGGCAGTGGGAAAGTGGACTGTGTTTGCCTCTGTGTACCTCCATGGCACTGGGGGTCACCCACATCTCAGACTTAAGAATTCCAGTTATTGGGAGGAAAGGAAGAGAAAGCATAGCCACACTCCAGGATCACACTGTGCCCAACACAAGGAGGATAATATAGAAGTACCAGATCACCGTCCTGCTAAATAATCTTGGGTGCAGGCCACTGGGAAGGTCTCCTGTACAGCCATCATTAGAATAAAAAGGAGTGTAATGCTCTTGTGTAGTGTCCATCAAAATCAGTGCATGGTTAAATGTACCCCATGAGCTGTGCAGCAGTATGACTCAGGACTAGGATAGGTACCAATCTATGCCCAAGTTCATACACTGTGTGTGTGGAATTATAAATTTACAGTGGTTGTACCGTAACACTCCTCTGTTGAATCCCAACATATTGCAACCAACTGTCTATCTGTGAATGGGCTTGCTGTTTCTACAATGCCAGTGAATGCTAGTGGTACGCTGAAGGTAATGATAAGTAGATTTTCCTTGGGTTTTTTTCTGGGCTGTGAGGCCGTGTTCTGGAATAGTTTCTTTCTGACGTTTCGCCTGCATCTGTGGCTGGCATCTTCAGAGAAAGATGCCAGCCACAGATGCAGGCGAAACGTCAGAAAGAAACTATTCCAGAACACAGCCTCACAGCCTGAAAAAAAAATCCAAGGAAAATCTATGGATACCGGCCGTGAAAGCCTTCGAATTCGCACTGATGAGTAGTTAGGCGTAATCTGAGAAGACACTCCTGTACCCGCAAGAGTTTGACTTGTGGAACTCTGCTTATGCAACTGTGAACTGAATATGGATATTATGCCCTGGCATGTATAAGGAAGCACGTGTGTCTAAAACACTAGGAGAATCCCCACCAAAACCTTAGTCATCCTAGCCCAAGACTTTTAACACCCTAATCAGCAGATTTTGGTGTTGGTAAAGAACTGGGTGTCAAACTGGCAAAGTCCACCCACCATTAGATCACTAGTCACCTTCTACCCAGCTAGGAAAGGGATCTTGTGCATCTTTGAGACCAACGGAGAGAAAGAAGTTGTAGCATAAGCTTTTGTAGACTTGGTCTCAGATGCATGGAGTGAACTGTGCCTAGGAACAGACCTTATCAGCAGGATGTTGAATAGCCATAGAAATGCAAAGCTTGCCACCTCATCACCACACCCACCTACAAGTTTTGCATTTCTACTGCTATTCATGCAGCCTGCTTATAAGGTCTGCTCCTAGGCACCAGTTCACTCCATGCATCTGAGGAAGTAGACCAAGCCTATGCTACAACTTCTTTCTCTCAGTCAGTTTCAAAGGTGCTGCAAGATCCCCTTGCTGACTGATATTCCAGACTAACATGGCTATGTCTTTGAATTCTACTTCTACCCAGCTGTGTGTTGTGGCTCAGACCTGCACCCCATTTTGCTGGATTTACCATTTTGCTCCTGGTAAAGAGCTGGGAGTCGAACTGGCAAAGCCAATCCACTGGTAGATTACTAGATACCTTCTACCCGCCTGTGTGCTATGGGTCAGATTTGACTCTCACAGGCATGGCCAAAATCCACACTACGCAAATAATCCATCTTGAAAAACTGGATTATTTGCCATGGCTCCTTCCTATAGAATCTTGGGATTTGTTGTTTGATGAGGCACCAGCACTCTTTGGCGAAGAAGGCTAAAGACCCTGCAAAACTATAATCCCAAGATTCCACAGGAAAGAGCCATGGGAAATAATCCAGTTTCAAACTGGATTATTTATGTAGTGTGGATTTGGCCTCGACAGCACTCTGAACCTATCTATCAGCTAGGGCTGCCACCTCAGCTTGTAAAACTGTTCACAAGTCCAATCAGGCTTCCTTACCAATGAACAGGCCGCCTTGCAACATTTCAGGAAATTATATTTTGACTTTCCAGGGCACTCTTCCTTTTTTGCCTCTGTGTACACACGTACATCCCTGTTTCTGTGTGTCTGTGGTTAAGCTTTTTTTTTTTATCAGACCTCACAAAGGTGCTAATGTATTATTAAAGCTAATGGAGCTCTACAAGAAATGTTAATGGACATTAAGTTTGCATAAATGAATTACACATTAGCACAGTGGCAAGACAGCTACAATCTGCCAATTTAGGTAGTATCTGATGGTTTTTGTTTTCCCATTATAGGGACATTACTTCCCCAATACTTTCAGGCGATATGAAAATTGTAAACAGAATGCTCATAATGGAACAACATAATGAAGTAGAAGAAATAAATTAACGTGGGGGTGGGGCAGTTTTTTGTACAATGTTATGGTGGAGCTGCATATTCAAAAGGCATCCTGCCTCCTCTCCTGATTGCTTGGCTTCATTTCTGCGCCACAGGAGGAAGACTTGCGCTCTGCTTAATAGCGATTCTACCCTTGCTATGGATCCATGGTCCAAACTGATACCCTTTAAACTGCCTGGAGTCCAGGCCAGCTCTGACAGTTGCCGTGGCCATTCTTGCCACATCTCCAAGGTGTTCCAAATGCCAGGATTTCAGGCACCACGTCAATACCAGCGGTAAGTAAGCAAAGATGTCGGCTCAACTTCACATGCCTCAAGCTGCCCTGAATTTCCAGCCCTCCAATACTCTTTCAGCTTGGAAACCAAAAGACACAGATGAAGAACAAAACGAGTCAGCTAGCCAGTATGGTTTATAATAAGGTATGTACATAATATTTATATTACAGTATGATGATACACACCCTATGGGCACCAGAGACCATCTGATCTTGGAAGCTAAGCAGGGTCAGCCCTGGTTAGTCCTTGGATAGGAGACTGCCAACAAATACCAGGAGTTATAGGTGCTAATTTCAGAGGAAGGAACTGGCAAAACCACCTCTGAGGGTTCCTTGCCTAAGAAAAACCCTATTGAATTTATGGGGTCACCATGACAAGAGATTTGAAGGTACAGATATACACAAGATCTGACCTTGGTCCCTTTTTCCCAAATGCTGCAGGCTAGAACTTCCAGAGGATGGGAAAAGGTGCCTTTTTGGACTGTCTGGGTCGACCAAGCGACTTGTAGTCACATACACACACATCAGTCCACCAGGGGCCTAAATACCCTCAAGGTACCAGCTCCCATCTGATCTGGGAAGCTAAGCAGGGTCAGCTTTGGTTAGTCCTTGGATGGGAGACTATTGTCAAAGACCAAGTGCTATAGGCTCTATTTCAGAGGAGGGAACTGATAAAACCATTTCTGAGGATTCCTTGCCTAAAAAAACCCTATGAAAAATTTATGGGTTGCTGTAAGCCAACAGGTGACTTGAAGGCACACACGCAAACACACACAATGACACAGCCTTTTCAAGCCTTCAGGAACCTCTTCTCATACACTAAAAAACCTTTAAGTTGCGTTTCAACCTATGGTGAACCCAGGAATTTCAAAGGGTTTTTTTAAGGAAAGGAATACTGGTTGGTCACTGCCTTCCTATGAATATTGCCTACTGCCCTTGATGTTCCTTGGCAGTCTCCTTCCACACAATACCAAAACCCAAAGTAGGCCTCACGGTGGTTAAAAACAAAAAGGTTAAAAATCATGCAGGGAGAGAAAAGTGTACTTGGAGTCAAATGCCTCTTGTTTGTTTGAGATGTTACCAAGAGAGGATCTAGGCAGAGAGAAAGTCCAGACCCCAGCTCCCCTCCAAAAATGAGGCAGGCAAGCAGCAAAAGAAGTTAGAAACATTTATTGTCTCCATTTGCAGTCTCTTCCTTCAAGACCTGGATCTGTCCCCGTCTTTTATAAAGCCCCTGTGCTGGCAGAACTGACTGATCACCTCAGGAAGATCCGATATGCTGTCAAGTCTGGAGAGAAATCTAAGTGATCCAACAGGCAAAACATGCCAAGAGGAGCCAAATTAGATGGTTGCACCTTCTGCTTGAAAATCAAGTCCTAGTGTAAGATCATGGAATCATGGAGTTGGAAGAGACCACAAGGGCCATCTAGCCCAACCCCATTCTGCCATGCAGGAATAAACAATCAATGCACCCAGACTCTGTTTAAAAACCCCAAAGAAGGAGACTCCACCACACTCCCAGGCAGGAGCATATTCCATTGCTGAACAGCTCTCATGAAGTTCTAACTAATGTTTAGGTAGAATCTCTTTTCCTGGAATTTGAACCCATTGCTCCACGTCCTAGTCTCTGGAGTAGCAGAAAACAAGCTTGCTCCATCCTCAGTATGACATCCTTTCAAATATTTAAACATGGCTATCATGTCCCCTCTTAACCTTCTCTTCTCCAGGCTAAACATGCCCAGCTCCCTAAGCCGCTCCTCATAGGGCATCATGGCTTCCAGACCTCCCGCCATTTTGGCTGATAACAATCCACCATCTCCATTTTAGGATTACCTTGCATGGTTGTTAAAACACCATTCACTACCCGCCATTCCTTCTGTGGCCTTGTAAGTCAGGGCAATATTGAGAGGTGATTACGGCAGAGAGGAGGTCTGTGGCTTTAGGTGCCCACGCAGGCCAGGGAACATGGCTGTGCTTCCAAGGATCCAGGAGTAGCTGCTGCTTCCACTCCCACACAAGTTGGCAACAAGCCTTATTTTGGGGCCATTGTAATGCTTCAAAAATGCTAAGCGCAATGGCTCGCCTCAGGCCAAGGCGTGACTGAGGTGAGATTCGAATTTGGGACTTCCAGCCTCACAGCTTCTCATCTTAGGCTCAAATCAACAGCAAGGTTTTCGAGATTAGGAAGGTTGTTGACATCTGCTTCAGTTACCAGATTTGCATGTCTCCCAAGTTTGTGGAAGCAAACACAACCAATGCCAATCCACTAAGTCAACATTCCTTGAGGGAACAGCGTGTGGTTGGTCCAAGAACAGAGAATGAGAAACTAGCTTCTGTGGCCAATTCAATTGCAGAAAAAGCCTTCAAGCAACACTCAATGCTTTGAATTTCAAATTTAACAGAATGAGATGGAAACCATATGCAGTGTATTTAAGGGGGAAAAAAACCCAACCCACATAATTGCCTAATTAACAGCTTTGAACTTTCCCCAGCCTTTATCAGGCAGATGGATTGAATAGGGTAGATGATGCTGGTACTCACACATTACATCTAGGTAGTACTTGGTCTGCAAGTCTTTGACGGCAGGGTGGTCTACCTGACAGATGACCGGAACCCCATCATCCTCTCGCTTGACCTTCAGCGAAAGCTGGCTGGTCACGGTGTACATGTCTGACCACTGCTCCACTTCTGTTTTGCCTGCTGGAGAGAAGACAACGGGGAAGCAAGGGAAGAAGTATGTGGCAAATGACTGGATGTCTTCATTCAAGGACTGGCCTGCACCACCCTTGCTGGTGTATGATTTCCCCCTGAGGCACACTCTACAGTCTGCGTAGAAAGCTACCGCGACAGCCTTGGCCTCATTTAGCATGCCTGTTCTAGACTTTCTTCTCAATTGCAATTCTTTTTTTAAAAATCCTGACTACGTAGATGCTCACCCACTCAACACCCTCCAAAATATGCATGGATGTTTACTTTTACCCAAGATATTATTGAATTGTATCTTTCGTGAACTGAACCTTATTGAATTGAATCTTTCAGATCTGAATGTAACCACAGCTGGCATTTTTTTAAAAAATTTTTTGGCTGCTCATGCAGTGAGGTACCCCGGACTTAACTTAGCAAGCAGACGTTGCACTTTCTGAATACATTAAATATAAACAAATTATCGGAAGAAGCTGACACTGGAGAACATCCAATGAAATCCACAGAAGGAACTGAAGATACAGAAGATGAAGAAACTGAAGCATCTCCAAATGCTCAAGCAACTGCTGAATTTTATTCATAAATAAGCCCAACGTCTTGCAGCCTGCGTGTACTTTTAAGACCTTCTTCAGGAGGCTACTTACAAACAAAGTTCAGACATTTCTGGACCAGGAACTCTCAAGCCATCTACTGGACAAAGGAAAACCGAAGCGTGTCCAGCTTTGTTACTAACAGCACAACCAACTTTTGCACCAAATTCTTGGAAGGGACCACAAGGACGATCTCGTCCAGCCCCCTGCTATCCAGGGACCCACTGCGAAAGGCATCCGGAGAGATGCCCCTCCATCCTCTCTTGAAAGACCCCCAAAGAAGGAGAGTCCACCTCCCTCCATGGTAGTCCATTCCACTATTGAAAGGCTCTTACAGTCAAGAGGTTCTTCCTCATGTTTAGATGGAATCTGGAAATGTGTCTCCAGTTTCTTCTGTGGATCACCTGAATGTGGAAATACACTGTGTGAGCACTGTTGGTCCCACTTCACTGGCTTTCAAGAGGATCTCGGCCTTAGCAACCTATGAAGTTCCTAATGGGAACCATTTGAGGGTCTGTGTGAATGCAGAAGAAAGGACCAGCTCTTCTTGCTTGAGGCCAAGCATCCCTGCCTAGTGGTCTCAAGGCAAGCATCCATTCAGGCACCTGGTTTCATACAGGAAATGGGTGTAAGGACATGGAAGAGAGCAGAGGGGCCAAGTGTGTGCCAAGGGACACCAAACGGCTCTGCAACCAAGTTGCGTTGGCCAGGGTCTATTTCAAGTTCCGCAGGGGAACAAGAATAGTTTGAACTTGCACCCTTGCATTGGCTCCCAGAAGCAAAGGGAAGGGGGGGACCCTCTCTGCCTCATGTTCCTACAAATAAAATATACAGCGTTCAGCAGTGAGGATTAGGAAATCCAGGACGCCTTCCAAACACTTGATGCAATGGAGCCAGAAATCCTCCACCCTCTTCCTCCGGTGCCACTGCCAAAAGCCATCATCAATAATTAAGTGGGAAAGTGACTCCATGGATTTACATAATTAAAAGTAGCAATTAAAATATTTAAACAGGGGTACTGTCTAAGACCAGCAAACTACAGTGGAAGTGGGCTGGAGAAGAAGGCTCCTTGCGGGACTTCCTGCCAAAAAGAAGCCGTCTGGAAGGCAAGGCGCAACGAAGAAGAGGCGGATGAAGGGAGAGAGAACAGGAGGAGAAGCTGAACTCAATTCAGAGAGCTGGTGACTACCTATGAAACTCAATATGGCTCAGGTCCAGGCTCTCTGGGAGACCCTGTCTCCCCCTATGAGCTTGCCTGAGCCCTGAAATTCCCAGGAAATACCTTTTCCTCAGCCCCGCCACCTTCCCAATGAGAGCTGATGGGGATGCAAGAGAGGGCTTTCTCAGTGGCTGCCCCCAGATTTGGAACTCATTCCAGCAGGCTTTTAGAACAGAAGGCTTTTCAGGAAAGGGTTTGTAAGAGGGCCCTGTATTGTTTTAAACAGCATGGTTTTACTTTTTAAGTGTATGTTTTAAATCGTTTTAACAGTGTTAGCAGCATGATTTCTATTTTAATGTTGATTTTCTTTATATTTTAAACTATGGTCGGACCCCCGTATCCGCCGAACCAATATCCACGGTTTCAATTAAAAAGAGGAACACATACCATGGAGTCTTCCTAGAAGATGCCTACAGAGGCATCCTCTCTAGACATTCTCTAGGTCCTCCAAGGCAACTCCATGGTATTTGTAACCAGAAGTCCCATTATTTTCAATGGTGTTTGCTGTTACCTGTGGTTTCTGGTTTCTGCGGTTAAGTCTGGGAACTGAACTCCCATAGACTCCCATAGGGGTCAGACTGTATCTTGTACTCATTTTACTTGGAAAGCCACCTTGAGTCCCAATCTTGGAAAAAGGTAGGGTATAAATAATTGGTGACAATAACAATTCTTCATCACCATCACCATCACCATTGCAAGAAGTTAGGAAGCACTGCTGCGTTTCCTCACAGCATATTTCTGCCATAAAACTGGCATGACTATTCAGCGTGTCCTGGAGGAGAGGCAGCCCTCATGTTACAAAGACTGACCGGCCATGTCTGGTCTACAGTGTTTAGAGACACGTGAAAGCAAACAGGCAGCAAAGGCAACCCTGGAAGCCTGGGGTGGATGTGGCACCAGGACATTTGCTCACTGTTGTGTTTTCAATCAGAGGAACGTCTTCCAGAGAAGATGTGTTTGGATCAATGAAAGAGAGGAGAGAAAGAGCCTTGGGTGGCTTAGATATTGTTGGGACTCATAAGGCCCTACTGGAAAATGAGCAGGAGGCTCCGGGAGGGAAGAGCAGCAGGGGCAGCTAGAACAACAGGGCAGCCCAGCTGGAGAAATGTAGGGAGAAATGTGCTGTAGGGAACAGAAAACTGGACCAAGGTATTTTGTATGTTGACATCTAGAAGGAGAGGGAGAGGAATGAACTGATCTCCCTGTCTTTGGTCAGGCAGGACAACTAACCTAATGCTTGCAACACTTGGGAGTCATTTATGAACCCATTAGGGCTCTGAGATCTTCTGAAGAGTCTCTCGTTTCTCTCTCAACACCCTCTCAGTTTTGTTTGGTAGGAACAAGGGAGAGGCGCTTCTCAGTGGTTGCCCCAGACTCAGCAACTCCCTCCCTAGGAAGGCCAGGATGGCTCTGTCCTTGTTCTCCATCCAACGGTGAGTTAAGACATTCCTGTGCTGTTAGACTTCTAGAAACTGACTGGGATGGGCTTTTAATGATGTGTGATGATGTTTTACAGTTGCCTAGATAGTCTTTTTTTAAAAAAAATGTTTTTAACTTTATATATTGTTTATTTTTTTAAAAAAAACATAACTTTTATATGTCTATTTTCACCGAAGCTTTTGTATAGTTTTTAATCTATATTGTTTTTAAATATGTTGTTAACCACCTTGAGTCTCATTATTGAAAATAAGGTGGGATATAAATTGATGAAATAATAGTAATAATGATCATGATGGTGACAATTAATAATAATAATAATAATAAAATAAAACATATTTTAAACTTTCAAAACTCCAGGCCGTGGCACTGTATACATCCAATTCTTTGCTTTCCCCATGTCAACGTTTTATTTTATTTTATTTCTTTAATTTATACCCTGCCTTCCTCCCAGATGGGATGCAAAGAGGCTCTACTGTTGGATGTAACGACACAGGGCAGCCCAAATCTTTGAACTGCTGCTGGGCAAAGGGAGGACCACCAGCTGTCATTGCAACTCCCAGCATTTCCTCACCAATTGTCTATGCTGGTTCGAAGCTGATGGGAACTGCAGCCCATCCCTATCGGAAGGGCACTGCATGATCCCCAACCCCTTCTTTAAACCGAATGGTATGAAAACCGGGTTATTGTCCTGTGAGGAATCTCTAAGCAGCTGCTGGGAGCGGGCAGTGCCTGGCATTGGACCCTGAGGACTGTGAGGTCTAGTGGGTTGGGTTAAGTTAGAAGGGAGAAGTCTGGGCCGGCTTTGGAAAAGCCCAGAGGGGCTGGGCAGAACTTAAGCAGGTCACTTTTTTTGGGGGGGGGGGGCATGATGGCTGGAGGATTCTGGGAACTGGTTATCCCAAAAGGTAACTTGGATGAGCAGCAGGGGCTTATCAAGGCTGGAAGAGCTCCCTGCAGAGTGTAGGAGGACGGAACAGGCCCAACCTCCATCAGACAGGGGATGGATTACCCCCCTTGGTCGCCACTGCAGACTTGGGCAGGATGGGAGAGCTAGAAGGCTCAAAACCGGGCTCCAAAACTACACAGGGGACCAACTTTAACAATGCTTGTTATGGAAAACTTTCTGGGGTCCTTCTGGCATTGGGAGCAAAAGAAGAGGAAGGTGGGATGGAATGGGATGGCACACGCTGCCAACATAGATTTGGGCAGGTGCGAAAGGGATGCCTGGATGCTTAGACGCTTGGCTGCCCAGGAAAGAAGTCAAGAAGGATGTTGCTCACCCTTGGGCTCCTCTGGGTGCCTGAGGCCAAGATAACTGGCACCCAGCGTGGGAGTTGATAATTCACCTTGGAGTCTCCCTCTTATATCTTTACAATGCTCTCTGGCATACTGGTAAAGCAGCTCTTTAAAAACAAAACAACTGAACAACTGTACAACCACTTGATTACATTGATTAAGGAGTGTGTATGTGTGTGTAGGTGGTGGTGGTGGTGGGATTGTTGGGTCTACCAGGTAGCTCCTTGCTCCCTTTGAACCATCTGATCGTTGTGGCTGGTCTGCTGGCCATTGCCGTGCAATTCAGCTCAATCTCTTCTCCTTCCATCGCAGTCTCCTTCTGGGATTCGATCCTCAAGTTGCGTGGCGGAACTGGAAGGAAACATGAGGAAAACACAACAAGAAAACCTCAGCATGCTGTAATTGGCTGTGACCCCTCAATGTACAGAGAAAGGAGAGGTTGTACCCTCAGTGAACCTGAGAGCGGATCCAGGTGAAGAAGCCCTGGCCAGGTCATATCTTTGACCAAGGGGAAGAAGGGCCTTGACAGCTACGCAGAGCCTAACACAGGAAAGAGCTCTTCCTGCAATCTTAAGCCTTATCTTGCCTTTTCCCTCTTGTTGCCATGTGCCTTCAAGTTGACTTTGCCTTATGGTGACCCTGTCTTGGGATTTTCTTGGCAAGAGATCTCCTGAAGAGGTTTGTCACTGCCTTCCTTTAAGGCTGACGGAGTGTATCTTGCCCAAATTCATCCATTGGGTTTCCATGGCTGAGCTAGGATTCCAACCCTGGTCTCCTGGAATCCCAGTCCAACACTCAAACCACTGCACCACACTGGCACTCATTGGCAAGGTTTCTATCAAGGAGATTTTGCCACTGCCATCTTCTGAGGTTGAGAGAGTGTGACTTCCCCAAGGCCACTCAGTGGGTTTCTACGGCTGAGCTGTGATTCAAACCCTGGTCTCCCCATGTCCTAGTCCAACATTCAAACTACTACACCACGCTGGCTGTCTCTCTTCCCCTCTACTAGGGTTTTAAGTCTCCAGTACAGGCCACACACACCCGTATCCATTGAACCAATATCCACAGTTTCAGTTACCCAGAGCTGAAAAAATAGAGACACATAACATAAGAGTAGTGCTGGAAAATGCCTAGAGAGGTGCCCTCTCTAGGAATCACTAGGTCCTCCAATGCAGCTCTGTGGTACGTTTGTACCAGAAGTCCTTTATTTTAATAGGGTTTGCGATTATCTGCAGTTGCACTTATAAACGGTAAGTCCAGGAACATACTCCCCCATGGATGGTGGGGGAAAAGGCACCTATAGTTACTATTCCAGGTTTAGCAAGCAATATTTCCCATTTTAAGAGATTCAGCAGGATCAGACTGAGAGGAAAAACAGAGAGTCTCCTTTTATGCAATCTAAGCAACCATCCCAGCCTAGTAAATCACTGAGAGGTGAGGTGTGAAGGGCAGGCCCTGTGCTTGAGAACACTGTAACAGAGACAGTGGCTTTGATTCTTTCCACGGATGCCCTCTCCGCAGATAAAATTCAAAGCCTGAGAGTTGCAAGGATCACAACTGGAGTATGCCCGATACTGTTGGGAG
This sequence comes from Gambelia wislizenii, assembly GCA_030847615.1. Taxonomy (NCBI): domain Eukaryota; kingdom Metazoa; phylum Chordata; class Lepidosauria; order Squamata; family Crotaphytidae; genus Gambelia; species Gambelia wislizenii. Next base: position 43,278,953 of record JAUMIR010000007.1, read on the forward strand.
TGCTTCAAACTATAATGCTGCGTCAGGAATGCTTTGGTTGGGTATTCCTGCATGGCAGGGGGTTGGACTAGATGGCCCTTGTGGTCTCTTCAACTCTATGATTCTAGGTCTGCAAAAGCCCTCTGTATCTCCCCTGCCCCCAAACAAAATGGAGGAAGGGGTGGACAGAGCTGTGCACTTTCCATTTAATCGTCAGGGACCCCCCGTGTTAAAAGAGATGCCAGCCAGTATTAAACAAGGCTGACATTCGTATAAAGAAGTGGGTACCCACTCACTCTCACTCTCTCACACACAAGCTTTGGTTATTATGATGAAGCAGTTGCATGACTCAAGTATGAATAATATGCAGGATTTATTTTTTTGAGGAGATAAACAAGTGTGCATAAAATATATTGGGTGATAAAGGGAGCTCAGCTATGCTCATCAGAAAACGAAGCAGGTGGACCATTCCTGATTCTGGTGCGCACGCCACTGACGCAGCTTCTCGAAACACAAGTAGAAGGGGAAGTCTGTGAGGACAGACAGAAGGATGGTTGCACCAGACATCACCATAGTCCCCACAAATTGGGTGGGGGGGCTGACAGGGCTCTAGCCTGGGGGCCTGGTGTGATATTATTGTAAGTTTTTATTATGTAAATCCATTTAGCTTTTTAAAAAATAAATATAAATATTACCTTGATGTCATCATTTAAACTGACTTATTTTAATGTTTATCCTAATCCTGTAGAGCATCTTGTTGCCCTTATACTTAGCAGTAGGTAGGTACAGGGCCCGCCAAAGTTCCTGGCCTGGGGGCCCGCTTCAGGATGTGGGGGCCATGGACATCACCATGGTCTTCATCCCTAGGAAATGGGGGGCTCCTAACTGAGATGTTAAGCACCCCAAGACATCTCAGCCCAAGGGAGTGAGGCGCATTGAACGCTTCCACGCTGCCCCATTGCTCCTCCATCCAACTGAGACTCATTGCCTTGCAAGAGAAAGGAGTAATAGGACAGCAGAACTGAATATACTGAATATACACCTACTAAATATCTAGTTTGGGTTACAGGAAGAAAGGCGGGGGCGGGGGCGGGAGGAGAGATCTTAATGCAGTTGCGCCAGCAAACGACTCACAAGAGTCAACGTAGCTGAACTTGGAATCCATACTTCAGGCTAATTTTAAATACCTTTTCAATGTATAATAACATACTAAGAATGGAATCTCATTAAATTGTGAGGTGTTGGGGTGGGGAAAGAATTCGAGAGGAGAATCCATGTAACTAATCAGCAAGTGTGATCTCACTTGGTGATTGCTTGTTGCAATTCAGACTCTATCGTTAGTTACCAGAGTCGTGGGAGGCAGCATTAATCTGGAGGCACGGCAGTTACGGCATTAGCAACTATTATGGGTGGATACCTTAATCCTGTGTTTGTGTTTGTTCTGGGATCGTTTGAACTGAGTAAGAGAATCTCTCTGTGTGTGTGTTTGTGTGTTTCTCTCCCACATACACACATGCTACTTTGTCAACAACACTCTGCAAAATCAAGTAAAACATATATGATAGGCCCTAGAACAGGGGCTCCAAAACTTTGGTCCTCCAGATGTTTAGGACTTCATTTCCTAGAATTCCTCATCATGTGATTTTTTTTGTGTGCTTTTTTAGTTGGCCCAATAAAGGTATTACTGGTTTGTGGATTTTAGATTTTGCTGTAGTTTGCTTCATGGCCAACAGCTACCCCTGAATATGTCTCTAAATAAAAAGGTACCCCAAAACCACCCATGACAGCTTGTGGCACCTTTTGGCTAAAGAATCTGATTGTGTGTTCCTCTCTCTCTCTGCCACAACCCCTCCTTTCCTTTCCTTTCCTTTCCTTTCCTTTCCTTTCCTTTTGGTGGAAATGCAAGATTTAGCGCAAAACAACTCTGGCAGCAACTTTAAAAAGTGATATCAAAGCCGGTAGCTCTTTAAGGACAGGAGAGCACAAAGTGCCCAATGACAGATATGTACAGGATGATTATACACACAAAGTGTGTGTGTGTGTGTGTGTGTGTGTGTGTGTAGACGGGAACTAGAAGCAATGTAAAAAACAACAACACAGCATATTGTTTTACACTGAGATTATGGTCAAGGTTTTGTTGGCTGCAATTAAACACACAAGGATTCTCAGAAGCATCACCATTGTGTGAACAGACAGCATATGATTTTCACAAAGCGCCACAACACAACAAGAAAGTGCTTGCACATGCCCTTTATTCTATGGCTTAAGATTTACAAAAACAAAAGGAGGGTTTTAAAAATAAAAAGCAAGGACAGCTAAGTGCCTTAAAACTGGCAAACATATTCAACTTACATAATGTTTTTGGACAGAAGCTTGAATTCGTAGATGTAAATGGAAAGTTTTTTTGGGGACGGGGGTGTTATGGAAAATCAAAGGCTTGTGACTGCCCCGAAAAAAAACAGAAAGGGGGACAGTCAATTACAACAACTTCTTTCAGGGTGTTCAGGATGTGTGTGTGCCCCCTCCCCATCTTATTCCATATATCAATTTTTGAGGTGGAAGACAGAGACCATGCAGTTAAGGAACAGGTTTTACATACTGCCTGCAGCAAGACCATGGAGTAAGTCCCAATCCAACGACTGCCTTATGTGTGCATATGCCGACAAGGAAGATATAGGCCCATGCTGGAAATTATTTTTAGAGGACACTTGGAATGCAGAAAAAAGCAGCATCCTTTTTTGGGGGGTGGGAGGTGGGGAGTACCATTAAAATGTTTGCCTGAAGGTTGGATTGCAACTTTAAAATCTTTTTTCACAAGAAAAGCCTGAGGTTCCCCTCACATCTTCCTTCAAACACTATTTATATTCACCCAAAGGCCTGAAGATATGCACCACTTTCTTCTGATCAGTGCACAAGAAATGGCACAGAGAGCGAAGGACTGATATCAGGGCCAGAGCTGAAGGTGGAAATGCTACTTATAAGGCAGCAAAAATGTACAAGAGCCTGTTTTTTCCTCCCCCTGACTGTCTCTTTGCTTCCTGCCACCCCAAAATAATCCTGTGAAGTAAGGAAGGGCAGGTCCTTACCTAGCACTGTAATGGTCATGTAATACTCCTGGGGGGGATCCGTGTAGAGTTGGCAGAAGTATCTTCCTTCATCCGAGATGGAGACGTTTGTCAGTGACACTCTGAGCTCGCTGCTAGAGAAATTCACCAGCTGAAATCTGCTGTCCTTCAAAGCTGCGGAAGAAAGAGACAATTGGGAAAATGAGATGCATGAGACAGACAGTACCTTCTCGCTCAGAAAACATAGCAAAACCCAGAGTCTCTGGAGAGGTAACAGTGGCACTGATATCTCCCCCCCCTCCAAATCCCCTACTTTACATCCTGCTATTTTGGCTGTTATTACAATACAGATTTATACAATCACTCATAAATCAATAGAAATAAACCAAACAAAAGCCCCTTATCAAAGACTGATAATTATTTCCCCACCCTCCACAGCCTGTTCACTTCCTCCCACATTTTAAAATCCACAAACAAACAAAAGGCAGCAGGAAAACTGTCAACCTATGGTGACCCCATGAATTTCGTAGGGTTTTCTTAGGCAAGGCATCCTCAGAGGTGGTTTTGATGGTTCCTTCCTCTGAAATGGAGCATACAGCACCTGGGATTCATGGGCAGTCTCCCATCCAAGTACTAACCGGAGCTGACCCTGCTAAGCTTCCAAGATCAGATGGGATCTGGTACCTTTTGAGTATTTAGGCCAGGCCAGAAAGTTAATATAGGAAACCTGACATGGCCCTCACAGCTACCTAGTATTCTGGCTAGGCAAACTTCCAGACATTCAAAGTTCTGTCTTTTATTGTTAAGTTTTCAGGGACACAATTAGGGCATTCTTACATCTTGGCCAGCTAGCAGTAGATTTTGTTTTGGAATTAAGAAGGGTTGACATAGGCACGCTCTATGCCCGAGGGCCACACTGCTAAATCTAATTGCTCATTCCAACTAGAGAAGACCTTGGAAACAAGTGTGGAATGGATAAGTCCACGTCTATGCAAATCCCATGGATTCAATGGGTCAACTCAATTCCAGTTGGGACTAGCAATTGGATTTAGGTTTTTAAAGCTTTAATCTACCCAGCAAAACACATCTCTTTATCCAGTGCTGCCTGAACCCTATTTTGGCTTATTCAATTTGTTCATGTCAGCTAAATATTTTGGCAATTAATTGTAATTCACAATGAATGCATACAATCAATTCCCGTTGTGCGGAAAGACAGCCTGACTCTTAAAATGGGGCGATATCGAGGCTTTTCATTATGGCAGGTAATTATGACTGGCTGCCTTTGCCTCCTTGCTGAAGAACTGGCTAAACCTTTAAAACCGCCTAACGTTAAATTAAAAAGGAGGCAGCGGCAACCTCTCCTTTATCAAGATTGGCCACCAACCACACAGAACTCACGCCTGAAGTCCCTGAAATAAATTGTCTGTCTGTTGGGATTCAAGAGCTGGATGACGGAGTCGTCGCTGTTTTTCACTCTGCAACTGATGGTGGCCACTTCCCCTTCTACGACGGTCACGTCTTCTGTAACCAAGTTCTGTCCATCACCTGAAAACATTAAAACAATACAGGTCAACCTGCATCAGATCATTATACTACATTACAGAGATTCAGTCAAGAGGAAAACCATCTGTGAACCCCAAGAAAATAGCCGATAATTTGATTTATATCCTGCTTTCCTCCCATTTATGTGAGTCACAGCGGTATACAATTCCATAGCAGAAACACAATTGGAGTGTACAATGCATAAAAGCATACAAAAGTGGAAACACAATTTTAAAACAGACCTAAAGGAGCAGACAGAGGATTTGAAAACCCTCCATGTTCCAAAATGCCATTCTTCTGGCCTCCGAGGGAGAGAAGACCAGCCACATATCTTCATTACGCCTTGGCCCCTGTGGCTAGTGAGAACCCCTCCCTCCATGTTTCAACTGCCACAGCACTGGCCTCCGAGGGAGAGAAGAGCAGCCAGCTTCTGTTGGACTTAATCCCCTCCGCCCTTGCTATTCCCTTTTCCTTGTGTGTCCTCTTCTTATTTGGATTGAAAGCCTGAGGACAAGAAACTGTCAAATTAATGAATTCTGAGCTGCACTAGGAGCCATTCTCTTTGAAGACAGGGCATAAGTACTGTAAATAAATGAATAAATGTAAAATAAAATCACAGAATCCTAGAATCCTAGAGTTGGAAGAGACCACAAAGGCAATCTAGTCCAATCCCCTTCTGCCTTGCAGGAATACCTAATCAAAGCATTCCTAACAGATGACCATCCAGCCTCTGTTTAAAAACTTCCAAAGGAGGAGAATCCACCATACTCCCAGGCAACAGCGGATTCCACCTGTCCAACAGCTCTTACCCTCAGGAAGTTCTTCCTAATAATGTTTAGGTGGAATCTCTTTTCCTGTAGTTTGAGTCCATGGCTCCGCATCCTAGTTTTGGGAGCATCAGAAAACAAGCTTGCTTGGGAAATTGCCAGAATCTGCTAAAGCTACTTTTTCAGAGTACCATAGTAAGAATTCCTCCCCCCCCCCAGCATGTCTAATATTGGCTGGGGGATTCTGGGATCTGTAGTGCAGAAAAAAGAACTGTCCTAGACTCTCGCAAAGTAAAATAAAAAGAAATCAGTCTTTCAGTTAGAAACCTCCTCTGTGATACATGAAGTCCAGTGTCAAAGGCCTCTTGATTTAAAAAAAAAAAAGTATTTCTCAGTTAATTGTCCAATGGAGAAGAAAGTTGGCACATGGAGACCTTGTGGCTAAATAACTAATGAATCTACCCACATTACTTTAGTCCAGTGATTCCCAAACTTTGGTCCTTCTGGTGTTTTGGACTTCATCTTCCAGAAGCCTTACCTACCTTGGCCACCAGTCAGGAATTCAGGGAGATGAAGTCCAAAACATCTGGAGAATCAACGTTTGGGAACCACTGGTTTAGACTAACCTTGATTTGCCCATCACATTTCCTAATGCACACACAAACACACACTGTTGCTGGCAGGGGTGAATGACACCTGCCTCCAGGTAGCAGCATCTGCCCTGCCTCATTGCTGCCTTTCTTGCCCACCACATTTGCACCACAACGCTCTCCATCTCACAGAGCAACAACATGCCAAGGAACAAGCAGGGCTGGGTAAGACACAACACTTCTGTTTAAGCCAAGCTGTCACTTAGCAGAAATATAGCCCAGTAAACCAATGCCAAAACACGTTGAAACCGAGGTCATGCATGGGCCTTCTTATTAAAATCACATTCTTCGGAAGAGAGCTGTTAACTGTATTGGGCATCACGGACTAGAAGCTTTATGAAAAGGCTAAGTGGAAAGGAAAGGGAAAATACACAAACACCACAATTATTTTGCTAAAAATAGGAGACACTCTTTCTGCAGACAGGTGAACTTTGTAAGCAGCTGAAAAGGTAATTCCAGCTGGCTGTCAACACCCGTCACCAAGGAAAAGAGACCCAGGAAACTGAGGTGGCGGTGGAGGAAGACAGCACCAATTCACCCTGGATCCAAACAGTTTAAAATACAGTTGGACCTCAGTATCCACAGAACCAGTGTCTGCGGTTTCAGTTATCAGCAAGACAAAAAGCAGGAACACATACCAAAGAGTCTTCCTAGAAAATGCCTAGAGAGGTATCCTCTCAAAGCATCTCCTAGGTCCTCCAATGCAGCTCTATGGCATTTTTAACCCCAAATCCAATTATTTTAATATGCTTTGCTGTTATGCACGGTTTCCGGTATCCGCAGTAAGTCCAGGAACCAAACCCGCAAGGATATGGGGATTTGACTACAAAGAGTTATGTAGGGCTGTAGGGGGGAAAAGCACAGCAAACCTCTACTGAGTTATCCTAGTTCCACAAGCCAAATGCTTTTAAACCAGCCAATTAATGAGACCCCAGAAGGAAAAACACACACATACACACACACACACACACACAAATCAAGGGCATGGGAAAAGGAAAAACAAGAATTGAGGTTGGGGGTGGACGGGATCCAGAGACCCCACTTCAAAAGTTCCATCACATCTGCTGGTCTCTTAAAGAGTCTCTTGGGGGCGTATAAAATAAAATAAAATAAAATATAGAAGATAGCACTCAAATATACCTATATATATTCTTGGCTGATCCTTTTACTTCCCACTGTCTTCATTGCCTATGCCTCATTTCGCTTACTATGGAACACAGACCTTTATGTAAATGTGCTTTTTTACACTGGGAACATTCTTTCTTCTTCTTTTTTTTTATTCCAGCAGTTTATCGAAGACCCAATTATGCACTCCTAGACCTAGCAGAAAACTGCGCTGACTATTAAGTACCTTGTTTACGGCTCCCATTCTTTACTGAAAGCTCTACACATTTTTGCCGCAGAAGTGTGGCTGTGCGTTCACGGCAGGCACTTGGCACGTCAAAGAGCTCGTGGCTACCGCAGGCCCGGTAGGAAAGTACTTTATACAGCCATTGAATGAGATTTCTAAAATGAATAGGGTTCAGGCACCGAAGGAAGAATGTAGAAGAAGAACCTCTCCCTGCCCAAACAAAAATTATGCGCAAGAACTCTGGAAGATTAAAGTCACGACTCCAAACCGCAACTTGAGGCTTGGTACTAACAGAATGGCCGTATGGCATCTGCCAACACTTAAGTTTTAACATCTCCAGTACAAGGGCAGCACTTTGAAATGGCAGAGCAGCCAACTCAAATGCCAATGTTTGCTGCTTTTCATGCAGCATCTGTGGAACTGTATGCCAACGCCATCTCCAAAGAGGCAAGTGATGAACATCACAGGAAAAACTCTAGGTTACAAACCCCTTCCTGCATGGGCAGAGTCCTCCCCACCCTAGTTTAATGTTCTTTCTATACATTAAAAAAAATGGACATATTCTCTGCCAGCTCCCTGGTCAATTGGCAGGTGCCTCCTTGTAATACATAGAGCTTTAAATTGGAAGATTTTAAAGGCTGCCCCACTGACATGCCCAGGGGGCAAGAACCTCTTTGGGTCCCCATGACTTTATAAAAGTGACGCAGGTGGTGACCCTGGACAGGGTCTGTTTTGTTGTTGGCACCTCGATTTTGGAAAACTTTCTCTAGAGGTCAGGGCTCAATAGACAGACTTTAATGGCCTTTGGAGACCGCCCAGGAGGAGAAGTTGAAGAACTTCTTTCTTTCCTATTCTAACCAACCTTGAATCCCATCTTGGAGGAAAAGTGGGATATAAATCCAATAAATAAATAAATAAATAAATAGAACAGATGCTTTAGATGCTGTTTTAATCTAGCAGGCTCCATTTGTAAATTTTTAAGAAAGAGTTCTCTGTTAATATCAGTTCTCAGCCAGCGGATGGACATTGGCCCATCAGGGAGGGCAAAGTGTGGCCCTCAGGCTGCATGGGGACTCTGGACCCGACTGTTGGGGACCCTGAAACCCCTTACCAGTCCCCTAGCGCCCCCCAACTCCCCTCATTATTTAAAACAAATCAATGTGATTTTCAGACAATTTTTTACCCTGAAACCATGCAGAAAGCACCCTCGATGCATCGAAACAACAAGCAAAAGTACCCCCGCAACACCCCCACAAACATCCTTGAACTATGCCCCGTTTCCCTCTGCAGTCCCTCTCAAAATGGGACTTGTCATTTCCTGTCACCATTTTGAGAGGGACCGGAGAGGAAAATGGAGATTTTGAGGCTGGCTCTCTGGGTGGGTGGGTGGAGGACCCGCGGGGGGTGGTCTGAGTCCAAAGCGGGCTTTGGCCCTGTTCATGCACTTGCTCACCTGTGCTGTAGTCCAACAAACCTGGAGGGCTGGCAGGTTATGGAGAAGACTGAGCTAGACGGACCAAGAATATGGCTTGGTATAAGGCAGCCTGCTCCCATGTTCTAGAACTATGTTCTGGCCCAACACATTTAGTGGCCCACCCACTGATTTTCCAGCCCATTACGGCTCTGCAGAATCCTAATGGTTCCATAACAACAGGTATTCCTGGGACTTCCTTCATGTGGAGGCTTGTCAAAGGCCAATCATTTTTACATATTAATAGCGCTCTCTCTGGCTTTTCTTTGCAAACGAAGATTCAGGAAGGACTCATCCCGCGTTTTCTACAAGCGCGCTGATGACTAAAAAGGCCAATCCAAGATAGACAAGTCCGGCTGCAGAAAGTCTCCTTGGGTGATGTTTCTGGGTTGTGATTCTTTCTGCGTTGTCGTTTCTCTTCAAGACTTGTTCGTCGTGAGTTCTCAAATAAGGCTGCAGCATTGTGGGGAGTGCGTCTCCATGCCTCCCAATGTGAGGCCAGGGCGGACCACTGTTGGTGATCAATTTGGCCGAGCCTGAGATGTTGTTTCAGGGAGTCCCTGTATCGCTTTTTTGGAGCGCCCCTCTTACGCTGACCCGTGGTGAGTTCACCATAGAGTACTATTTTGGGGAGGCGATGGTCCTCCATCCTAGAAACGTGCCCTGCCCAGCGCAGCTGCGTTCTCAATATCATGGCCTCCATGCTGGTGATCTCTGCTTGCTCAAGGACAGCAACATTCAATGTCAATAGGAGTCTAGTGTCTAGATCAAGGGAAGTAATACCACCACCCTCTTCTTCTTTGGTCAGACCTCACCAGGAATAATAATAATAATAATAATTATTATTTGTATCCCGCCCCTCTGCAATGCAATTGGGGCGGCTTACAGCATAAAAATTCCACAATTACATTATTACCCTAAACCACCCACCCCTTAAAACAATATTAAATTAAAAAGATTAAAAACATACAATAATTAAAAGGTTTAAAAAAATGGAATAATTCAATGGCAGCTTAAGAGAAAAGACAGCCGAATCTTCGGGCCGGGATATCTATTCGGGAAAGGCCTGCTTTGTCCAGTTCTGGGCACCATCATTCAAGAAGGATATGGCCAAGCTAGAATGTGTCCAGAGGAGGGCAGCCGAAATGGTAAAAAGCACTGTTGTTCTTCAAAAATAAAAGTACTACAGAACCGGTAGATAAACCTTTGCAAATAAATGCATTAAAGATTGGTGTGTGTGTGTGTGTGTGAGTGTGTGTGTGTGTGTGTGAAGGGTCTTCAGGAGACATTTCCCACCCCCATAAACACAGAGCTCCCGACATATTAAAGTCATTAAGATTTGATTTCCATCTCTGCAATTATCAGCATATTCTTTTAAACATTTACTTTTAAGACAATCCTATCTTTCAATTCATTAAGCTCATTCTCCCATTTACCAAGCTTTATATCAAATCAAAATCCTATTTGAATTAATAAGAATTATGGGGGGGAAGTAATTTAGAAATAAATGATCTGAGGTTCAAACCATTCAAGCTTTTGATTATGAAATTCCGCACGATTAAAACTAGCCAGAGGATTTCTCTAGGATCCTGGGAATGGAAACTGTGAATCAAGGCAGGGAGATGGGGATGATTCCTAGGTCTGCATTTTTTTAATAGGTTTTAGAGTGCTTTAAAGTTTCTCAATTAACTAAAAAAAAAGGGGAAATGTTTTACATCTAAACAGGAATATTCGCTGAAAATCAAACTCTGGATTGTTTCCATGATACTTGCTATCCCAAAGTTTCACTAGAAGCATGATACTAGCACCAAAACTCATTTATTGTCCCAAAATTAAAACAATGATCCAGTTACATTGGAGTGGGAAGGACAACGCTATACAGAACAGCTCTCTTATGGAGCTATTTTCTTATGGGAAAACTCATGACCATCCAGAAGACTGCACTATAATAAAGAATATTCCCTGATATCCTCTGCTAGCTACTTAGTCATATATGCATAACAAAGGATGTCTCCTAGTCCAACCTTAGCCACCCCCAACCCACCTTAACAGTCAGCAGCTGTATCAAGTAAAGGAGTTCTCTTCACTTTCGGATCAGGGCCCAAGGAAGATGACCTTTCCACCCTCCTCCCACAAGCAAGTGAGGTTACAATGCAGAAGTGAGATGGGGTGGAAGCTTCATCGCTCCTTGCACCCCGGTCGGAAGCTAAACAGACTTCCTTCACTCAATACGGCTGCAGGCTGCTAAGGTGGGCTTGGGGGGCATTTTTAAAAGGGACTATCGTGCCACGATCATGTAGTCTGGTGGCTCTTAACCTTTTCTTTACCAGGGACCCTCTTTAAATATCTTTTGTTGCCACAGTTCCCCAGGAATTAAGATTTAAACCCTAACTCTCTCTGGGTTTTTTCGCAAACAAAGATTCAGGAAGGACTCATCCCGCGCTTTCTGCAAGCGCGCGGATGACTAAAAAGGCCAATCCAAAAAGGGTCCGCCCTGGCCTCACATTGGGAGGCATGGAAACACACTATCCACAATGGTCCAGCTTTATTTGAGAACTCACACCGAACAAGTCTTGAAGAGAAACGACAACGCAGAAAGAATCACAACCCGGAAACATCACCCAAGGAGACCTTCTGCTGTCCCTTATGCAACCGGACTTGTCTATCTCGGACTGGCCTTTTTAGTCATCAGCGCGCTTGGAGAAAGCGCAGGATGAGTCCTTCCTGAATCTTCGTTTGCAAAGAAAAGCCAGAGGGGGTATAAAATACTTAGGAGTAAAGGAAGACACAAACTTGAGGGATTGAAATCAACACCATAACACCAGCTTTCCCATTTTTCTCAGTTCCCGTATTTAGACTTGGCCTTCAGTTTAAGCAGCCAGAAGTGGGTGGATTCAGAAAATAGCCAGGGGGAGCTAAACTCTCTACAAACAGCTAAACTCTCTACAAACCCTGTTGATACTGGGATGGATATAGATGCTATCACTTGCCAGACCCCTCAAAAAACTCATTCTGCCTGTTTCCCATCACAAGCACTGCAGTAAATAGTGAGTCAAGTGGGCACATTTTTTAAAAAATTATCCACCCTTCTTCCTTTTAAAAAAAAGGCAACCATCCATCTATTTCTCATTGTGGATTCTGTTAGCACATCAGAGAAGGTGGATCTGCTTAGCACATCTGATGCATCCACATGAAGCAAGGATTTGACACGTTCATTTATTGAGCAGTAAGTGGAAAGAGCTTGCAATAAATATGTAAAGTATACATGTAAGTAAATACATAAATGGGGTCTAATTAGCCGACGCTCAGTTCTGATCCAACAGTTTCTAGAGTCTACCACTCAACTCATTTGACTAATAGCAAATCACTGTTCTTTCAACTCTCGGCCCTTTTGTACCCTGGTGAAAATAACACACGTGCACATAAATGAACTTCTATCACCAAAGGTACACAAACAGCTTGGATGTATTAGCATCTCAAGCAGAGACATATTTCATATTCTGTATGTACTTATACCCAAGGGGAGTATTTAACTCAAGAACACCAACAAGGCTTTAGTGTGACAAATAAAAGTGTTCATGGAAAGTAAAGATTGCTGATGTATTACCTTGAGTGCACGGCTGGAAGACCGCTGGCCCGGAGTATTCCTAACAGAGGCAATATTGTCAGTTTCCAAAGAGGGGGAAAGAAAGGCCTGTTTAAACTTACATACAGTAGGATCCCCGTATCCGCAAGGGATTGGTTCCAGGGGGCCAAGGGGATAATGGAATTCGTGGATAACAGCGAATGCTCCCATCGCCATTCCCGCCATGGGAGCAATCCCAGGGGGCGATCTCAGGGACAAAGGGAGGCAAGATTACCTCCCCATCTCCCTTCGCCCCGTCACCATTTCCGCCACAGGAGTGATCCCAGGGGGGGTGATCCCAGCGATGAAGGGAGGCAAGATCTCTCCTCCTCCTCCTCTGTCCAACCCTCCGCTGTCGCCATCCACAGATAATCAGCGGATGGCGAATCAGCAAATACGGGGGTGCTACTGTATTTGGGAACGTGACTGATTTGAAGCAGCAAATAAACCCGTAAACCTTGCACACTATGGTGACGCGCTGGGCCTTTGCTCTGCCAACACAGATAATGGGTTTGGCCACTGGTGAAGCAAAGCAATTTCTAGGCATTTCTTAAGGCAATTGGTATCCTACTTCAACTACAGAAATATCGATATGAAGAAAAAGAAATGAAAAGAAAAATAATACGGAGTGCAATGTTCAACCTGATTTTTTAGTGATGCAGGGAGCACCATCCACTAACGTTTGACATTGAAATCAAATAGGTGTTGGTTGTCGGGTTGAATAAACTGTTTTTATTCTTCGGTCGCCCCTCGACTGCGGAACAACCTGCCAGAAGAGATTCGACAGCCGAATACGGTGTCCGAATTTAAAGCAGCATTAAAGCCCAGTCTCTTCCAGCAGGCTTATCCAAATGATTTTTAAATTGTAGGTTTTAGATTATGAATTTTAAACTACGGATTGTTTTAATACGTACTGGTCTTAGAAGTTCTGTTAAACTGATGTTATGTGTTTTAACTGGTTTATATGTTTTAACCGATGTTATGTGTTTTTAAGTGATGTTTTGCATTATATTTTAATCTGTTGCTGTTCCCTGCCTTGATCCAGGATAATGCAGTTGTTGTTTTTCTAGTTATTCCGGGTGAACTAAGAGATAAAAAAAATTGAGGGTGCCAAGTTTCCTCAGATTTGGCAGTTTCAGGCATTTATTTTAACATCTCTTATTTTGTATTATTTTCCTTCTTTTGTTTCTTGCACTAGACCAACCACGAAGATCCCAGAGCCAATAAATAGAGACAATAGACCTTAATTGTTGTCAAGGAGATATTATTATGATATATATGTAAGTGCCCATTTAGCTGATAGAATGCAAAGTATCCACTTGTTACAAAGCTATCAACTGAGTGTGTATTTAAACTATTGTCACGCTGGATCGTATTTACTATGTCTTGTAATGATTCCAAAGGAGCCATTATGGTCTATTATGTGGCTTACATATTTAAACTGCATAGTTAAAAAGCGTCTGGAATTTAAAACTAATCAGAAAGTCTGTATAGTGAATATCTAAGCTTGGAAGATAGGATTCTAACTTAATGTTTTTTTAAAAAAATCACAATAGCAGATTAATAAAAAAAAGAAGAAGAAAGCACAGAGATTATTATGTGTTCCATTTGTGCGTAATTAACTTTAATTGAGGAAAAATCTGTGCATCATGAATATCAATCAGAACCATTTTAGTTGGCTCCCTCTCCACCCCACAACATCCACATTTGCTGCTTGCACAAGTTTGTTGTGATTCTCCAGAGGCAACTCTACATGGACTGTTCTCCCTCATCCCATCTCCTGCTTCTTCTCTTCCTCTTCTGCCCGCAATCGCTCTCTAGATGAGATCAGATACTGCAGCGTTTCTGAGAAGTTCAGCCATGATGGCTTTTTTACACGTATCTTCTTGGCATTACCCTAGTAACTGGGCTACCGTATCCCGTATATTCCAGGGGTGTATGTAAGAAGCCTCACATCGGGAGGCTTGGAGACGCACTATCCACAATGCTGCAGCCTTATTTGAGAACTCACGACGAACAAGTCTTGAAGAGAAATGACAACGCAGAAAGAATCACAACCCAAAAACATCACCCAAGGAGACCTTCTGCTGTGCTTTTTGCAACCGGACTTGTTTATCTCAGATTGGCCTTTTCAGTCACAAGAGCGGGATGAGTCCTTCCTGAATCTTTCTTTGCAAAGAAAAGCCAGAGAGAGAGAGATGTAAGAAGCAGGGTAAGAAGCAGCCACGAACGGGAACTTCTTGACAGCAATGTGTGAACTTCTAGCACCAAATGGATCTAAATCCCAAGGACTGTGTGTCCCATATTCTTAATAATAATAATAATAATAATAATAATAATAATTTCTATCCCGCCCCTCTGCAATGCAATCGGGGCGGCTTACATCATAAAAATCCCATTATTACCTTAATACCCTAACCCACCCACCCCTTGAAACAATATTAAATTAAACAGATTAAAAATGTACAATAATTAAAAAGAGGGGGGGAAATGAAATAATCCAGTAGCCGTTTAAGGGAAAAGGCAGCCAAATCTTCAGGCCGGGATAGCTATTCTTCACTGAATCAGATAGGAGTTGCTCTCATGCAAACTGGGCTGGTTCTGGGTAAATCCAAATACCCCCTAATAATAAGGTCACCACCACAGTGAAGCCACTTGGACTGGTAAATCTAAAAAGTAGCTGGCAAATAGGTTCCAGTCCTGAAGGGTCCTCACCTCCAGACAGATCATGAGGTTCGGTGTATTGGTCCACCAGAACTGTAGGTTCTGTAAGGCTTAAACGGTTGGTCCGAACTTGTACAAGAAACCAAGGGCTTTCTAGATGGACAATTTATGCTGGTGCCCTACCTGTAGTTCACAGGATGCAGGGCTCTTGGCCCAATTCGCCTGCTTTAAGTCCCAAACTGGGGAAAAGGTGGGATAGAAATAAAGATAACACAGTCTTTCTCTCTCTGGCTATTCTTTAAAAACAAAGATTCAGGAAGGACTCATCCCGCGCTTTCTGCAAGCGCACTGATGACTAAAAAGGCCAATCCAAGATAAACAAGTAAACTTCATTAGGGTATGCAAGCCTCTCCCCCACGACAAGGGTGCGTCAATGGAGATTGTCAATTTATTAATCTCCATATAATCATATAATTTCATCAATCATTAATTTATGTTTGGACATTCTCAGCCCCCAAACACACATTTATAGGCATGCAACACACATGCGGCACTTGTCATATAAAAGAATCGGTTTACTATGTTTTCTAGCTAATTCATCTCTTGTCATTCCCAAAAGATACCTTTTAGAATTTAGGTTTTCCTTAATATTTCAGAAATAATTCCATGATTTTTTTTTTTTTACAAAGTGGAGCCCATTGATAAGTTATTTACAAAAGGAATGGGGAGGGAAAGCTACAGTTGGTTTAACATAATAAATGTTCAATAAAAAGAAATATGGATCTTATAGATTAATAGGCAAAAGAAATCCAGGAAGCCAAAATTGTTGTATTAGTAGTTGGTCTTCTTTTGTTTTACTGTACTTTCACTGTTAATGTCTATCTACGTAGGTACGTTTGTGTTTGATGTTGTTTTAAAATCATAGAAAATCTAATAAATGGTTCCTGCTGTGCTCCATTCTGCAGCCTTATGGCTATAGAGGCCACAAGGTAGTGGGTGGGAAGAGAATGATTTTTGTACCACAGTGTTTTTAAAACTTATGTTCTTAAAGCAACTATTGAGAAATGGGAAAGCAAAGACTTATTATGTCGCAGGAATTTTAGATCTTCTCTTTGTATAGTTTTTAAAAATTCTTCTCTAAGACTGTTTTAAAATATCCTTTTATGCTATTCTACTATTTTAGTGTACAGTTGTCCCTCCATATTCATGGATTTGGCATTCACGGATTTAAGTATTCATGGCTTGAAAATATTCTTTAAAAAATAATAATCCCAAAAGCAAACCTTGATTTTGCCATTTTATATAAGGGGCACCATTTTGCTATGCCATTGCATATAATGGGACTTGAGTATTCATGGATCTGGGTATTCCCAAACCCCAGCAAATGTTAAGGGACAACTGTATTATTATTTGTTTTTAATAGCTACTAGGTGCACTGTGTCCCATTAAGCCAAAGAACACTGGTACGTGCACTATAAGTCAGTCTGTTCTGCAGAAGTATTGCCAGATGGCTCATGCATTTAAGTCTATTTTATGCAATTTTATTAAGAGATGCTTCTATTTAGGCTCAGAAAATATATTTTAGAACCAAGGAAAATGGCGAGGATACATTTAGAGGCTTCATTACTGCATCAAACACCAAACTGTGTAGAACTAAACACTTTGTAAGTATTCATCCTCTGCCTTTTGAGCAGCAAGAATCCTATTTTAATCTAATCCCATTAACTTCTGATGAACAGCCCTAACTATTTCAAAGCATTGTTCAGTAAGACGATGCAGTTTATATTCGAGAAACCTCTAATCACCAAATAAAATAAATGAATGATAATCATTGTCAAATTAAATATTACTGTTACCTTCTGGGACAGGCTACAAACTGAAGTTTCTGAAGAAATCAAAGGCCTTGTTTATATAGCAAAAATTAAAAATGGAGCCTTAGGCCATTTGGTGACCCTCTTTGCTGCTTGTCTGGGTGGGTGGAATGGCTGCAGAGGACTTCTGAGGTTTGCAAGAGGTTAAGAGAGATGGCCTTCATGGTTAAGGCAGAGGGTGGTGGCAGTTATTGCAAGGGCTGAGGGTGGGAGGAAGGGTCAGTTCAGGACAATTGGCAGGTTGTTCGGATCCTTCACCTACGGCATCCGGAAAGCAAGATAAATCACTTTTGCTCTCAGTTTCCCTTCTAAGCAGAATTCTTCCTTTGTCAAGATAACCATGAAAAAAAGAGTCCAGAATCTTGCGGACATCTTGATGCATGCAATGCACAAGGTTCCCTACAGAAGCGGACAGTTTAGTCTAATATGGAATGACCACATCTGGTTGCCAGATTCTCCTATGGAACCAGATGGACATTTTGGTCTGATGTGGAATGACCACATTTGGTTCAGGGTTGCAGAAGCAAAGTTCTGCATGTAACACATGGAGCCCTATACACACTCTACTTGGACGTGCATGTATGTGTGAGTGTGTATTTGGTTGCATGTTTAATGTCTTGGTTCAGTTGCATAGCACTGCCTTTCAACGTAAGGGTTGCAATTAGGACAATTAATGGATAACTCTCCACAAGGCATGCAAACCTAAGGCAGGATATCAGTCAATATCATGCTCATGGGGCTGGCTGGTGCTCCAGGAAAACAGAGAATCGTCCCGCCATTGACTGAAGGTCAAAGGTAAAAAAGGAAATAACTCCTGGAAATGATTCAATCCCACCTCATAAACTGTTCAGCTCTTTTGTTTGCAACAAAAAGGCATCTGTACTGTATTTTGAGTGTGTGTATGAAGCAGAATTGTCATATTAAACCTTTCATTCTTTTAGGTCAAACTGCTTGACCTGCTGCTTTCATGAAGAGTGAAGTTATTAATGAAACACCATTAGGCTGCAACACAAAGTACTGAACGGCTTGTCCACACATGCAACGTCCATGGAAGATGAAAGCAACTAAACCTCAGTGAAGTGCAAGTGCTGTATTTCTGGTGGGCAGCAGAGAAGTGGAAGAATGTCCAACTGGGCGGGACTCTGTCATTCTGTGGGGCAACTGATTATATAATGCACAATTAGTGCCCCATGGTGAGGACAGGATGCTAGTCCACAACTGCTGTTCCTGTGGCCCAAACAGGAGCGGAAGAGTAGTAGAACTCTATCGATTCCTTTTTGATGGGAGGTTAGCAAAGTGCATCCCTCCAGATGTTGCTGGACTGCAACTCCCATGAACTCTAGGTAGCAACCGCCAATAGTGAAGGATGATGGAAGCCTACAGTTCAGCAACATCTGGAGGGATGCCTTTTTGACCACCCACTCCCTGCTCTTAGGTGCACATGCTCAACCGATGAAAAGAGAATGCTTGCAGCATTCTCTTATTTCTGCTACTAATACACAAACACACAAACACTCTTAATGTTCAACTCTGGCCCTGTTAGCCTGTTCTCATCTCAAGCAATGCCATGATCTTTGCAGTGGCTGCAAATATAGTGATCATCTCAAATGCAAGAGCATTTTAAATTTGCAACCTTCAGCCTTGACCGGGTCAGATGGGCCTGATTTAATGCCCTCAGCAGAGACAGAAAAGGAGAGAGAAAGAAAGACAGAGAGCCAAGCCAGTGCTGGGGAAGATTGCTTCCAAACCAATGAAACATTTTACTATCTTGTGAGGTTCGTTTAAGAATTTTCACCATATGATGTTGGAACAACCCACATCTGGACAGAAAATTGTCAAGCCTATTTTAAAAAGATGCTCAATTAAAAAAAAAAAGAAGAAGAAAAGGAAAGAAAGGCACTTTTGAGAAGAATGGACAATGTGTGTTAATTGTGCTGACAATATAAGACATTTACTTTCAATGGAGTTAATTTAGTGACATCTGTTCATGGCCAAGAGAATAAAAGGGATTATTTAAGATGGGGTTTGTCAGCAAGAAAACATCAACACTGCGTGGCTCCCATTAGCCTCTTCCGGCCAGAATCATTACAAGATACTAAGAAGATGGGAACGGCCCCGCCTTACTCACTCCAGCCTTTTCAGACATGCAGCAGAAATGGGAATAATAATACTGTAATAGTAAGGGTGGGGGAGAAAATACAGGATGTTTTCGGCAGCAAAACGCTGTGTTGGTTTCTAAGCTTTGTGTGACAATTATACCTCATATTTCTGTGCACAGTCTTTCTCACAAACTCTCTCAAATGAACATCAAATGTCTTGATTGTCATCAAACAAGATGGGGCGTGTGATGGAAGAGAAGAAAGAAAGAACCTGATAGAGGAGAAATTGGAGGTGGGGAAGAAGGGGGGAGTGATCAGAGATTGGAAAGTTACTTTGTTGGAATAGAAAGCTTGCAGTTACTCTTTTGGAACGACAACTCCCAGAATTATTATGGGCCAAGCTGGCTGGATTATTCTGGGAATTGCACTGGGGGGGGGGGAAGTAATTTTCCTGGGAGTAACTAGGTGTGAGGAGGAGAAAGGGAGTACCAGTTGTGTGGGAAGAAGCAACCTGTCCCCATCTTCACCCCTGCTGCTTCGGATTTTGGAAATCTTTGCTGACTCACGGTTTCGAAAGCAAACCACAGCACTCCACACGAGGAGATCGGATGTTGTCTTGCAGGACAAGCGTACTTCTCGGAACTGAAGTGTCTTCTGTAGGAAGCACTCAGTGTAATAAGGGGTTGCTAAAGTTATGCCGTCCTGTGCAAAACATCTTCTGGCCTTCTAAATATCAAGATGATGGCACTTGAAAGTACAAAAAAACAACAATATAGCTTTCTATGACTCAGTGCTCTTTATGAAAGATGCCCTTCCTTCATGATCTGAGCAAGAGTTTCTCCTCTTGAACCCACAAGTCCTGAAGAATGAATAAGGTAAAAAAAAACAACCCATAGGCCATTGAAGACCTTCTCAAGAGAAACCTTGCTGTTTGCTCACAGCCCACACAGGAATTATCTACGTGTTTCATTTAGTCATAGAGGAGGCAGATATTTCAATTAAAACTCTCCTTCTAAAACATCATCACAAACACACCATGAAGATAGAAGTGTGTATATGTGAGAAAAGGGATCTGCTCCCCCCACCTCAAAAAGCACCACCAACCTCTACATTCTTCTAATGCTCCTTCTTCTTCCCACATACATCCATGGCTACTTAAAAAAAAAGCTGGAAAAACAGCAGATCGAACAGAGTTCCAAAAGTCCCTTAACAAGACTGGACATCAAGACTGGACAGGGTCAAATCCTATGGCACCGTGGACCCAGGTATCTTTGCATCTGAGGAAGCAGACCAAGTCTATGAAAGCTTCTGCTACAACTTCTATTTTTCTGCTAGTCTCAAAAGTGCTACAAGATCCCCTTGCTGACTGATATTCCAGACTAACACGGCCATGTCTTTGGATTCTACCAAGTATTTTTTGGGTACAGTCAGACTGCCTGTATCCACGGAACCAATATCTGTGGTTTCAGTTAGCCACGGGACACAAAATAGGGACACATGCCATAGAGTTGCACTGGAAAATGTCTAGAGAGGCATCCTCTCTAGGAGTCTTCTAATTCCGCCAATGCAACTCTATGGTATGTTTTCACCGGACATCCTGCATTTTAATAGGGTTTGCTGTTATCTGTGGTTTCCGGTATCCATGCTAAGTCCGGACTTGCTTATCTCAGATTGGCCTTTTTAGTCATCAGCGCGCTTGCAGAAAGCGTGGGATGAGTCCGTCCTGAATCTTCGTTTGTGAAGAAAAGCCAGAGGAGACTGTTATCTGTGGTTTCCGGTATCCATGCAAAGTCCTGAATCCCCACGGATATGGGGGTCTGACTGCACAGTACTCCTTTTTAACAACATGGACATCAAAACCATTATAAATGACTTTAGACTTGCTGCTGCTGCTAAATTAGAAATTTCTGCACACACGCACACATCCACACAATCTCCTAAAGGAAACTCACACATCCATTGCCTAGGGATCTCAGAACAGACACATTCTGAAACACTGATGGCTACCCATGCCTTTTATGCTTATCCAGAAGTGCTATCTTTGGGCGAGGACAGATTTCCCCCCAACACCAGAACAATTCGTAGGGCAAGTCAGCTTCCCGCCTATGGAAAGTGAAGAGTCTATCAATAATTAGACTCAGGCCAAAGATGGCAACATCCTGCGTCTGCTGTAACAGAATTTGAGAGACTGGGAACATAAAACCCTTGAAGTCAAAAGCCCAGATGGGCCACCTGGTTTCCTGTGTATCTCTACCTGTACGGTACAATCTTCAGCAGAGGGCTTTCTGCAGGGGCCCCGACATTTAAAATGAGAGATGGGCAACAACCAGTGAGAGGACCTTCCCCATAGTGACCCCCAGGTGATGGGACCAGGAAATTGAATTTTGATCTCTCTGCCTACAGTCAGACTCCCGTATCCAAAGGGGTTCAGTTCCTGGACATACCACAGATACTGGAAACCTCAGAAAATACCGAACCCTATCAAAATAAACAACTTCTGGTACAATCATAACACAGAGTTGTATTGGAGGATCCAGTAATTCCTAGAGAAGACACCTCTCTAGGTATTTCCAGCGTGACTCTATGGTATGTTTTCCAATTTTTTTCAGCATCGGTTAACTGAAACCGTGGATATTGGTGCTGCAAATGAGGGGGTCCAATGGTATTTTGTGGTGTTTGTACCAGCTAAATATTTTCTTTATTTCCATTTTAATTGTTTTAGTCATTCTGTAAACCAACCTGAGAATATACTTGAAGAGTGATATAAATTTTTTTAAATCTAAATAAATAAGGCTGTATAGCTTATTGGTGATATTTAGACATCCTTCAACGGCACAACCACCTGAAAATCCAGCGGCATCATCTGCTTCACACTGATGTAGTAGCTGTGTGGATTCAGCTGAGCAGTGCCATGGGAGTTACACTCACTTTGTCCTGGGACGCTCTTTCAATGATTCAAAAGGTGCAACAGGTACTGTAGTTGTTTCTTCCAGACTCTTACAAACATATGTGCATACACATATCTCAACTGTAAAACCAAGCTAAAGGGACAGGGTAACCATTGCTAAAAACTTAGCCTGGTCATTAGTAGTGGTTGTTGTGTGCCTTCAAGTCATTTCCAACTTATGGTGGCCATAAGGTGATCCTATCATGGGGATTTCTTGGCAAGATTTGTTCAAGATTTCCCCTGAGACTGAGAGAGTGTGACTCACCCATGTCCACCCAGTGGGTTTCCATGGCCAAGCAGGGATTTGAACTTTGGTCTCCAGAGTCATAGTCCAGTGGTCAAACCACTACAACACATTGGCGCTATTCAATCATTAGACCTTCACCTAATACTTGGACTCTTGCGATGGTCATGGAGATCTGTGGACCATGCACTTGCATCTAACCTTTTTGACTTTTGCAAAATGGCACCTGGAAATATATGATGTCAGAAATGAAGTCCAGAAAATGGGATGTCCAAACTTCTTTTTATGAAGAATAACGAAGATAGTGTAAAAACTGCAGAACTCCAAAGGATCTCAAAGTTTGCTAGAATTCAAGAGCCCCCTAATAAGCAGCAATGATGAATTAAGTCTCTGTGTGTGTGTGTGTGTGTGTGTGTGTGTGTCTAGTTGTGGGTGTTGTTGCTGTTTTAGGTGGGATTTGCTGTTTTCAAGAGAGCTGGCAGCCCTTGCATGCAGTTCAATGATTCTGCCTTCTGAGAAGAACACAACTCCAGCCTCCGATGTTTACTGTACCTGCTTCAAGGGCATTCATTAGGACCGACAGCCTGCGTGACTGAAATTTGGCTGGGAGAAGTCTCCCCCTCTCTCTGCATCGCCCAATTCATTTCTCCTGCTGCCAGCGAGAGATGCTGAAAGCCTTCCAAATTAAAGCTTAGATCTGACATGATGAGCAGGAAAGATCTGTGTTGGAACACACCAGATATGCTCTTGAAGAGTGTGTCCCCATCCATTGACATTAATAGAGGTGTGTGAGTGTGTATGTGATGGAGGAGGGGGGGAGGCAAAGAATAAAGGAGACAGGGTGAAAAGAAAGAGAGAGAAAGAGTGCACACACTTCTGTGAGCAGGTGGGAAAGAGTATATTTCATTTCTGAGACAGTTGTAAACAGATGATAATAATCATGCCGAATAATACTGCAAGGTGAAAATTACTCACATTTCTCATGAAGAAGCCAAGTGGGTCTGGATTATTATGTGAAGGGGCAATTTCTTACCTGAAAATTAGTTTTCTGTGGCTCAGACATACAAGTTGATGGTGATGGGTTACTTGTTCCATCAGCTGCCATTCCAAAAAATAACAATAATATTAATGCAGAAGGTGCTAACAGGAAGGGCCAATTTCGGCAACTTTCCTTCCAGAACTGCCTGGAGTCTGTTAGCTACATGAAATGGAGGGTACAGGGCTCTCAAGGCCACAGGGCTCAACGGGAGGAAATGGCCACTAACCTGTAGGCTCCAGTTGCCCGGTTGCTTGTGTCTTTATCTAAGCGCAGGGCTAGCACGAACCTGTCCAGCCCAGTCACACAACAACCGTCAGAGCCAAAGCTGATAAAACGTAGGCGCTGCTGCTTTGACTTCTACCAAATAACAGGTGTTCTACAAGTGTTTGTCTCATCAAATACCCTGTGAAGTGCTTGCAACCTCACCTGCGTATTCATCTGAGCAGATGCTGGTCTACAAATAATAAATCTGGTAGTCTTTAATGTGCTACATGGCTCTCATTCCCCCTCCCCGTGTGAAATAAATCACTTTGATTCCTCACTATAAGAGTGCTGCTAGACCAAAAATTAAAAAATTAAAAAATAAAACAACAACAACTCTGAGCTGAGATTTCATTCAGTGAAGCCCAGGATACCAGAGCAGAGATCAGAAAATCTAATTCGAGTGTGATTCTGGGACACTTAGCTCTGCATTGTTCTCAAATGCTACTCCAACAGCAAGGTTGAAAGCACATGCTTGTACGCATATGGCAATGTCTGTCCACAGCACTATTTTCTGTCTAGAGCTAAATCATTTTTGACTTTGGATTCTGGACCTTGCTATTTTGGGATATATATATATATATTTAAAGGCAATGAAAGAAAAGGATTTTGTGGATCAGGAGAAGGTTGAACAAAGGATTTTTTTTCCTTCCACGTAGACTGCTTAGCATATTTGTCAAAAAGCCCACTGATTGTTAACATACTTGTGTTGGACCCATTGGCTTCCACACTGCTTGCTTGGTACCTACAGAAGGCTAAGATCACTTTTGCACACAGCAGCTGTTGCTGGTTAGAAACACTACCCAGTGCTGCCCAAATGCTGCCTGCCTAACATCTTTGAATGCTCAGGAGAGAGAAGGTGATCGTGGGATGCCCCAGACACAACTTGAAGGGTTTCCAGAGAAAAGGAAAGCCAGAAACTGCTTATGCAAGAATTTAAAACATCACGGCATGCCTTTATAAAGCCCTCTTGGGAGAATGCAAAACATAAAATCAATAAGAGATCATTTCCATAAAATTCAGCATATTAAACAGTAGCATCATAAAAGTCCACAGCCATCACGTAAATCCAGGAGTCTTAAAACAAACAGTTCAGCGTTCAGATCCCATTGATTGCAGCATGACTTTGACATAGTAACCTTCTTCCAGCCTGTTCTCATGGTTTTTAATCATCATTGCTTTGTGTAAGCAGGGAACTCCACGCCACCTGCTCCAGCACACCTGAGGCAGGCCTGGAAGAGGCTGTGCTGCTCCATACTCAACTCTAGTGCCAGCCCCATTCATTCCTCTCAGTCTCCAACCTCATCTGCACCAACTCTTCCAAGCCAGGGCTGAAATTTATCTCTAGGAAGCTGCTACAGATGGTGCAGGAAGACTTTATAAAGAATTATTAGTTCTTACGCACTGTTGTAATGTGGCTTTAGGTTATTTCCAACCTATGGCAACCCTAAGACTAGCCTATCATGGGGGTTCTTGGCAAGATTTATTCAGAGGAGGCTTGCCATCACTGTCTTCCTCTGAAGCTGAGAGAGTGCGACTTTCCCAAGGTATGTGTGTGTGTGTGGGTGTGGGTGTCTAGGGCTTGAGCAGAGATTGAAACCCTGGTCTCCAGGATTCCTAGTCACTCAAACCACTACACCATGCTGGCAGTTAAGGTTAATTCAGAGGAGGTTTAGACATTGCTCTGGGGCTAAGAAAGTGAGAATTGTCCAAGGTCATCCATGGCATAGCAGGGATTCGAACCTCCGTCTCCCAAACCTCTACACCCTGTTGGCACTAGTTCTTTCCCATGAGACTGGAAATTGTACAGATCTGTGTGAAGTCGAAGGCTTTCACGGCTGGCATCCCTAGGTTGTTTTGTGGGGGGGTTTCCAGGCTGTGAAGCCAAGTTCTAGAAGAGTTTATTCCTGACATTTCGCCTGCATCTGTGGCTAGCATCTTTAGATATCTCTGAAGATGCCAGCCACTGGTGCAGGCAAAATGTCAGGAATAAGATGCCAGCCACAGACGCAGGAGAAACGTCAGGGATAAACTCTTCTAGAACATGGCCTCACAGCCTGGAAAACCCCCCACCAAAAAAACCTATGTACGTCTGCATCCCTACAACATGATTTATCTGCATGTGTGTCTTCCCAGCAAACTGTGCCCCAGATTGGTAGGGCGTGTGCTATTTGGACTCCCTGCCTGCTGTGTTCTGCTTCTCCCCACCACCTCCTTCCCAGCATGGCTTCCCAAGCAGCTCCTGCAAAGTCCTCCTTAAGCACTGCTCAGCCACATCAACATTAATCCACATTCCTTTCTCTGCCCCAATTATCCATTGCCACTATCAAGCCATATCAAGTTCAGATTTATGACCCATCCGCTGTGTTGTGATGAGGTGTCATCCCTGTCGTTCCCTTTCTCTGATATTGATAGATAATATTCTACGGCACTGCATCGTCTGCCCTTTCAAAGGTTACAGCCAGTAGATATTCCAGAATCAATACGGATCTTATCTGTCACAAAGCTCAAGAAAAACACACAACAAAAGAGATTTTGCCACAGCGCCTGCAGATGGACTGAAAGGAAGGAAGCGCGCAGGGTGGAAATAAGAGGGCTGCAACAACTTTGCATTCTGCTTTCTAAGTCTCGGCTGTTTCGAGCGGGAAGGAGAGTAAGATGTTTTATAGTGGCTGACAAGTTCATGTCCTTTGATAGCGTTAACAAAATCTGCAACATGGGTTTTACTATTCATAACCACCACACCGATGTTTGCAAGGTTAGGAAAGGGATAAACGGATAATAGATATGTTTGTGTGTGCATGTGTAATTTTCCTACTCAAGAAAGAACAATCCACATCACTAGCATATCATCTTCTAAAACCCATTTTTCAAACCAGGGAGGGAGGGAAGGAAGAGATGTAGGAAAATGTTGCCCTTGCAGCCCACTTCCCTTTGCAGCAGTATGAAAAGATGCTGCAATTCTCCCTGTCAGGGCTTCATTTATAAACGTCCAAGCAAAGCTCTGAGCCTTTAGTGGGGAGAGAAGTTAAAAAAAAATATGAAAGAGACAGGAATAATTCATGGAGATGTCTCAAGCTCGAAAGGCTGAGCATCACCTCCTTGCACCCTGAAATGATGTCCTCTTTCTTTCAACCGGGGTAGGGGTAGGGATACAGAACACTATTTTGTCAATGGACTGAAAGCGGTCCACTTAGACCCACAAGTTTTAAGAGACCAGCTGAAGACAGAATGTGTCTGGGGCTGATTTGGTACTGTGGATCACATTAGAGCAGAGGATTAAACACAATCCAGGAATAAGCAGCCTATTTTGAGCTAATTTTTAGGCAGCTAGGGAGGGGAGAACAGGAGAGTTGGCAGAATAAGAGCAGCTAAGATATACTTTCAACTTGCATTTTTAGAGGAAAGGGTACTCATCGCGAGGCGCCCAATCTCTTGGGCCAAAGATACTTTCCACGCACGACTGCAAGTCAATCCTTGGTCTTACATCCAAAAATAACATTTGTTAAAACACACACACACCCCAGCCAGATATAGATGCTACAGAGCAGGCCTGGCATATGATTCAGAGCTACCGGGACCCACCCAGCCCATGGAGACGCAAGCAAGACATATGCTGAAGCACAGCAGAGAGTCTTTGGTGAACCCTTGACACTGTTCAAACATATAGCTGTGTTAGTCTACATCAACATGCAAAGGGCTCTTGTAGAACTTTCCAGACTAACTGAGAGAAAGGGCGTTGTTAGCATAAGCTTTCATAGACTTAAGTCTGCCTCATCAGACCTGACAAAGTTGACTTAAGTCTACAAAAGCTTACGCTACCAACTTCTTTCTTTCAGTTAGTCTCAAAGGTGCTACAAGATCCCTTGACATTATGTAGGTAAACCCCTGGTTGGGCTCCACAGACCCTCTTGGATTTCAAATAATCACCATCACCCTCTAGTTGAAAAAAACTAATACCATCGGACCCCCGTATCCACAGGGATTCAGTTCCCAGACTTAGTGCAGATACCGGAAACTGCAGATAACAGTGAACCCTTTTAAAATAAACGGCTTCCAGTAAAAACATACCATAGAGTTGTGTTGGAGGACCTTGAAGATGCCTAAAGAATACACCTATCTAGGCATTTTCTTGTACGACTCTATGGTACGTGTCCCTATTTTGTGTCCTGCAGATAACCAAAACCACAGATATTGGTTCTGTGGATTGGGGTGGGTGGGGGTGGAACCAGTCGCTGTTTTCTCAGCGAAGAGACAATATTGTACCAACTCCCAAAGGCAAGGGAACTTTCTGAGCTCCGTTGATTTATGGCCCCTGCCTAAGCTATCCCTGAACGCCCAAGGAATTCCTTCCTTGCTAGGCCTGAAGGGTGTGCTCACTGAACCAGTTCACTTACTGCCTCTTCTCTTTAAAATACGGTGGCCATTAAGTCCTACTTTGCAGAGGGCAGCCTTCTACTTGAAGGGCTGGCCAGTCCAAGTCCCAGCTGAAAGATCTAAAACTGTGGAGATGGGGAGCAAGCAGGGACCCAGATGTGCCCATCATCTGCTGTTGGTGGCACTGGGGCATCAGCTTGGGCATGAGGGCACACAGTCTGCCTGGTGAGTCTCCTCCACTGTGGCAAATTATTTATTTTTGATTTATTCATATCTTACTCACAACCACCACCCCCAGTCTCTGCTGAAACTGGTACTCAAGGTGACTCATACTAACATAAACCCACAAAAAGGTATACGGTTAAAACACCATTTATCATTGAAATCTAGCCACTCCTTCCAGCTGCCATATATCTGTTATCTTCAAATTTGTGGAACATATGACCGCCTGTAGTCCCTTTTCTATTGCTTTCCTCTTGATGGAGGTGTATCAAGTGGCCAACCTACAAGTTTGGCACCTAGGTTAAGGATGCCTAAGCCTAACCCTAACCATCTATACACCAAGGCATCCAGCTTTTCTTCTTCTTGTTGTATGGGCCTTTAAATCAACTCTGACTTATGGCAACTCTCTCCTAGGGTTTTCTTGGCAAAATCTATACTGAGGAGATTTGCCCTTGCCTTCCTGGCCATCCCTGTGGCCTCTTCCAACTCTATGATTCCTCTGAGGCTAAGAGTTGTGACTTGCCTAAGGTCGCTCCACGCGTTTCCCCGGCTGAGTGGGAATTTGAAACCTGGTCTCCAGAGTCCTAGTCCAACGCTCAAACCACTACACCACAATGGCTCTATTCACGTTTCCTGGTTAAACAAAGAACGGCTTTCTTCCCCACTGATAATAGGGGGAAATGAAACCCAAAATGTAGGTTTTCTGTGAGTTTTTTTCCGGCCCGTGAGGCCGTGTTCTGGAAGAGCTTATTCCTGAGGTTTCACCTGCATCTGTGGCTGGCATCTTCAGAGAAACCCAAACACCTACTGTCCTTCATCCTTCCTGGCAGATGGCCGAGTGGGATGATAAGATGAAAGGATGATGCCTCTCTCTTTCCTTTTGCCAAGAGTGAGGTGCTATCTGTCTGTGTTCAGTTTAAGCCACGGCTACTCCAATATTCCTCCCCAACCCAGGAATGGTCCAGCACTGACAACTCCATTGCCTTCTGCTGCTATTGAAGAACCCAGAAAGGAAACCTCACTTGGGACAGACTGCTGTCAGTTCTGGAAGACAAGAGCTTCCATGCTGCAGCTTAAAGAATTTCTCTTCTTTCTTCCGTGCACCTGAGGAGGTAGGACCAAGTCTATGAAAGCTTATACTACAATTTCAGTTAGCCTCAAAGGTGCTACAAGATCCCTTCGCAACTTCTCTTCTTTCTGAGCTCCATCTACAGTATCTTCTAACCTGCAAGCCTGAGAGACTATGCAGGACCTTTCTTTCCTCCAGTCTGGTGTATCCCAAGAAAGGCCTTCTTACTTGGATCAGGGCTGGATATAATGGAGGCTTTCCTACTTGGAGCAGGGGATGCAATACAGGAATTGCTGGATAAGCAACACACCCAGGTGGAGTTGCACTTTTGATGGGTTTGCTTTTCCACCAAGAAGGCTAGCATCTTTTGCTCCGAGCAGCATTTCGATTGCCTGCCCAACACCTTTCCATTATAAGAAAGAGAAAAAGGGAAAGATAGCCAGGTGTTTTGCATGCCAGCTGCAGCACCTTCCCAACGGCCTGTAATCGCTTTCTGACACAAACTTTTATTCACCCTCTCTGGCAATTTTTGCTATGATTTTACGTGAATCGTTTCTCTAAGCAAACAATTATGGGCTGCATTCCAGAATTCTTCCAGAATGCCGGGCGGGGGGGGGGGGAGAGACCTATTCCTATCCACTATCTGAAATTGAAAATGTTGCCACTCCAGGCTGCAACAAGCTAATTTATACATTCACAAATGTAACCCATTTCTTGAACACTTTTAACATTCATAAGTTTGACAGATGTTACTGACAGAACATCCTCCGCAGCATTCTAATCTCTCAAAACCCAAATATCTTTATTTCAAATGACGATATAAGATTGAATACTGATAAAACAAGAGGCTTGTCTTAAATAATAATAAAAAAAAAGAAAGAAAGGGAGGGAGGGAGTGGTTTTTCCTTTATCTGCCTCCAGATAGAGATTGTCTATAAAAGTGTTCCATTCTGTCAATACTCCATTATAGCTTTTAAAAACAGAAACAAAAACAGAAGCATCTAAAGTACAGAGAAAAACAATCACAATAAAACCACAACACAGCAATCTGAAATATCACAGAAGGCCCCCAGCAGGAAGTTTCAGCAGCGGAGAAGAGTGAGCTGAGCAAGGCGGAGAGTTTTTCAGGAAAACATTTTCCTTCTTATGATTCCAGCAAATGGACAATGTCCAGAAAGTCAGTGGCTGGACCTTTCAGTTGCAGACCCCACATAGGGAACGCTTTGCCTATGGAGGCGGAGCTTCAGGCATTTTTAGTATAGGTCATTGCCCCCCCCCCCGGTATATTCCCAGGCTTTATCGGTTTTCTGTTTTTTACTTTGCATGTTTTTAATTAACTAGCTATAGTTGGCGTAACATGCACTATTAAAAAACTCCCCCAAAATGGCTGATAGACTCATGACAACATTGCAAAGTAGGCTGGTGGATTTTTAAATTCCTCCTCCCCCTTCTCAGTGTTCCACGCTTTCCCCGGAATTGCTGCGGATGACTCCCTCTGTGACTTCCTGGGTCAACTGAGGCTGGGGGTGTAGATGCAGATGGAGTGGCAGGAGTGGATTGGGAGGTGGAGAGGGATTTTGCATGAGGGTGGTGATTGGCTGAGGGAGGGAGAGGAGGGAGGGGCCCTGGTGAGGCTGGGGGTGTAGATGCAGAAGGAGTGGCAGGAGTGGATTGCGAGGTGGAGAGGGGATTTGCATGTGGCTGGTGATTGGTTGGGTGTGTTTCCTGAGCAGCCAATCAGCACACTTGGAAAGGCCACATACCCAACAGTTTTGTATATACAGATTTTACTTGCTTTTAATTGTGATTATTAATTGTTTTGTGAGCCGCCTTGGGTCCCGCTTCGGGAGAAAGGCAGCATATAAATTGCATAAATAAAATAAATAAATAAAACTTGCCACAAATACAGTTGCCCCTCCATATCCATGGATTTAAGTATTCACGGCTTGAAAATATTCTTTAAAAAATAATAATCCCAAAAGCAAACCTTGATTTTGCCATCTTATATAAGGGACACCATTTTGCTCTGTCATTGCATATGATGGGACTTGAGTATTCACAGAGTTTGGTATCCGGGGTGGGTGGGTGGGTCCTGGAACCAAAGCCCAAATATGAAGGGACAACTGTACTTGATACCACAGATAATAGAAAACCGCATATAATCATGCTGGAGGACCTAGGAAATGCCTAGACACACCATAGTTTTTCGAACGATGGAGAACTGAAACCGCAGGTACTGGTCCCAGTTCTAAGCTTTGAATCCCATTCCTGGGGAAAAGGCAGGATATCACACTGAAGGGATCGAGTGACTGATGGATTCCAGCTTCCGCTGCTCACTTAAGGCTTACCTCTCCACCCAAGTCTTCAGGTCCATTTGATGTTTTAGAAAATGCCGGATTCTTCAGTTTGGCTGAACGGTTGGTGCATTTATTTGCTGGCTGCTGCTTGGATTTCATCTATTTTCATCTTCTTTTTAGAGCTCAGTAATAAATTTTTAAAGCAAGTGTTTGTTGTGTGTGTCTGTGTGTGTGTGTCATCTGCTCTGTAACATGTTATAAAAAGCACCAAATAATATATATTTTTTACATATAAATGCATCTCATTTATGAGTTCTGCTCATGCACAATGGGGAGTGAGAAGCACCTGAACCCCAGGTCACCTGGATAAAAGGCACTGCTTATTTCTTTATTTTATTAATGTACTGTACAATCCCCATATCCTCAGGACCGGTACTTACTTACCTGTGTCCAAAAAAGTATGGTCTCTCTCTTCTAGGTCCTCCACCACAAGTTTGTGGGATGCTTTTGCTGGAAGCTGACCACAGAGTTATGCTAGAAGTTATGTTCTCTCTAGGCATCTTCTAGTTCTTCCAGCACCACTCTATGGTACGCTTGCGCCAGAAGCCTTTTTTTTTTTTTTTAATAGGGTTCGGTATTATCCAGAGTGTCCGATAGCCACAGTAAGTCTGGGAACATATTCCCCACAGATATAGAGATCATACTGTATCGGTGTTCAACTGATTAGCTTTTACTATGTGATCTTGCATTTAATGGTCGCTGGCCATCATGAGCTCTGTTTGTAAAGCAAGGCTTAATCAATAAAAAATAAATACCTCCTTTTCCGCCCAGAAGACAGGGCACCGATTTTTGTCCCCCGATTTGCTCCAATACTTCCTCCTTATATTAAGATGATGATTATTTGACATTTGCAAAAGCTGACCTTTTCTATATTTTGACTGCATTGCATTTGTTTTCATTTGTAAGCTGCCTGGAGTCTTGAGTCAGAAAGAAAGGTGGAATATAAATTAAGATGATGATGACAACTATAATGACAATCACCGCCACCATTAGTGACAGGTGGTCTGGGACCAGTTCCAAATGGATTGACAAAACATTTGGAAGAAATCACCATAAACAGGATCCCAATAGCACAATTCCAAAAAGAAACACTGCTTTGAACCCGGCACTTTATCTAGTGATACCTCTGATTCCTAGACTCTTGGAATCATCGATGGTCCAAAACTCTGATCAGGAAGACCTGGTACACTGTGAAACTGATTGTAACAGCAACAACAGACCTATTTTTTTCCCCAAAAAAATAAGGTAAGAAGTTCTAGCCTGCAGATTTCTTATCCAATCATTATAATATAAGAAGGGAAAGACTAGGTAGGAAGGTGTGTGTACCTATCTCTAGGTAGGAAGGTGTGTGTGTGAGAGAGAGGAAAGTGGCACTCTTGATGCCTACCTCATCTCTCTCAGAAGAGTGGATGGGTTGAATGGCAAACAGACGGAATACCATGCAGAGCAATGCCAGCTATATAATTAGCAAGTGCAGGGCTTCATGTATAAGACATGCCTGGAATACCGTCTTCAATCAGATGGGGCAAACCATTCAATGGCTGGAACCCTATCCCTCTGGCCACCCAGTTCTTCCCCACAACTGGATGAACGGCAGGTTGCTGAATCCACCAGCCCCCAGCCCATTCCTAGGAAGGGATAAAACAGGTACAAACAAACCAAGAGCAAGTATTCATGTGGATATCGTATCAGGCATGGCAATGATGAACAGTCGCTGAAAGGCGAACACATTCATAAGTTTTAAGCGGTTGTTGCGACACCAACTGTCCTGATTTATCCCTATGATAAAGGCTACATAAAGCTACTTTGCTGTATTTATTATTTTAGAGGGGACAGGAAAATGTTGATTTAGTCCTCCGTATGCCACCGCTGGAGTTATAAATGTGGGCAAGAGATCGATGCGGGCACCTTTACATATTAATCTATTCACTGCACATTGTGTTACTTCTTCCTTGGCTTCACAATTATTACGGTGCCTGGGAAGGCATCAAAGGAAAATCATTTTGGCAAAGCGGGATCGGAACACCCACTCACCGTCTCTGCAAAAATTCTGGACCATAAAGTGTCTCAATCAAGACAGGGGAGTGGGGAGATTGCTTGGGAAAGTTTCACAGTGAAGTGATGGGGAGGTCTATATGCAGCACATTACAGACACAGGAGAACAGAGATCACCCTGAGAGGGGCCTATTGATGCAAAATGTACAAATGGGGCCACCAACGTCTCATGCCACTTGGCAGAGGCTGAGCTTGCAATCATCTCACAGAGTCCGTAATAGAGTTCTGCATATCACAACCCTTCCGCACAACTGCTCCTTATTTTTCTGCATTGGCAGTGTGTATCCATCTCATCCATCTCTCACTAGTAACTGAGGATAACACTTCATGCTTCTGCTATCATGCATTCCACTCTATAAAATCTTACAACATCCACACATCTGCCAGTGTTAATTGGGACTTCTTTGGTATGCATTTGTTGTAACACAAGCTCCAAAGTTTGGCAAGGAATTTGGAAGTGAGAAGGAGGAAGAGGCACTGACTGCAGCACTATCAATCTAAAGGCTTCAGAGGGGGAAAGCCAGAACTGTCTGGAACCATATTTCACACAAAGCAGAGTCCTACCCTCCCCATCTCCACCACAGCATCCTCTGGGTTGGTTCCCCTTCTCTCTGCCCCCACAGCAGACAGTATCACCCACACAACCACATTTCCTCATGCCCACTAGCAGATGTCAATGAGACGGTTGATGCAACTTTTGCTGCAGTCACGTGCTCTCAAGTCACCATGGACTGATGGTGACCCTTTGAATGAGAGACCTCCAAGAGATCCTGCTATTAACAGTCCTCTCCGGGGCTTGCAAACTCTGGGCAGCAGTCATGGCATCCTTGATGGAGTCAATATATCCGTAAAGCACTCTTCCTCCTGTTCGACTGCTTTATGATTTTTCTAGCACTATTGCATTTTCTAATGAGTCATATCTCATGGTAAGTCCAAAGTATGATAGTCTCAGTTTGGTCACTTTTAGTCTCGACTTCTAGCAACATTTCAGGATTGATTTGCCTGAATAAAGGAGGAAGGGGTATCTTATACCCTAAAACAACTCAGTGCCCACCTGTTACTCCTCTCCCCTCTCCCAGTCTTTAGAGCACGGCTACTCCAAGTAGTAGTCCATGGACCAGTGCCAACCTACCAGCCATTGGCTACCAGTCCAGGGCAAGTTTCCTGGAAAGAAAGGAACAGCAAACAGCCAATGGATACAAATACGGTGCAGCTCCCTGGAATACTGGGGGTAAAAAAAAATCTTATCATTCTCCAACATTGGATATCTAAGCATTTCAGGACAAAATGAAGGTGTCAAAGAGCGAGCCTTTTCTCCAGCCAAATCAGAGTTCGGACAGGCTGTTGCAGTGTGCCTTCAAGTCATTTCTGACTTTTGGCAACCCAAATGAAAATCTATCATGGCGTTTTCTTGGCAAGATTTCTTCAGAGGGGCTTTTGCCATCATTGCTATCCTTTGAGGCTGAGAAAGTGTGACTTGCTCAGGGTCACCCAGTGGATTTCCAGTGATGAGCAGGGATTTGAACCTAGCCCTAGTCCTAAAAAGGCATTTAACTATGTAGTTTGAATTAAACCTCCAGAAGAAAGCCCCAGTCCAAAGGCAGGATCCTGTGCTCTTGAGTTCATGCATCTTTTCATGCTAAGACCCACCAACATCATGGGAGGAAACTGATGCTTAAAGCATCAAATCCTTACTTCTCATGTGTACCTCCTGTTTCAAGATGGAGCCACAGGGACTCCAATGGTATTCTAGTTTGAATCTGGCCCTGGGTACACACATTGGAAACTACTTAATGCGGTGTAGATGTGTAAATTGCCATTGCTTAAAACAATTTGTAAGCCGCTTTGATAGCATTGTGGCTGAAGAGCGGGGTATAAATAACTAATACATAATACATAATAAACCAAAAAACAAAACAAAACAGTGGTTTACCTTTTGTAGCCATGATACACCAAACTGTGTTCAATTTTTAATTAAGCCTTTATGTCTGTATTCTAAGAAGCGTGTAGGCCCGGAGGTTTAAATGGCTGTTTTAAGCCAAAGTATATGGTAAATGCCTTTTTTGCAGGCACCACCATTAGATATAATTATGCAGTGGGTAAAACGTGTGCCACGCTAGAAATGTCATTTGGTTTTACAGTTATAAACTCATCAACATTTATCAAAACACTGCCTCAAGAAAAAAAAAGAAAGAAGAAAGAGAAAGAAACGGCTACAGCGAGAGACTTAACGTTAACGGCTGTCTTTGAAAAAAAACACGCTGAAAGGCAAAACACCACGGCAAAGAAGAAGAAGAAGAAGAAGAGCCTTCACATTTCATATTCTCATCTCCTTGACTGAAATGTTAATTTCCTCTCACAGGTCTCACTGCGAGAAGGGAAAGGAATATTTAACTGATGACACCCTGGGAAGATGGAGGAACTGGTTGCTTGAAGAACAGAAGAGGACACATGAAATGAAGTGGATCTGGAATTTGTTCACCTAAACCAAGACTGCAAGGTTTTAAACTTCCAGGAACCCGGTGCACATAAGCAGATTTTGAGCTATTATTTGTTTACATGGACTGGAAATCCCAGGGTGAAGGTCTCTTTGCCTGGATCGCTGTATGGCTTTTGGACTATTGCAAATTCTGTTTGATCCTGCACATGCCTGAGGTCATGGTAGTAATGCCTGTGTTGTTTCAACATCAAGGGAAAAATGGAAAGAAGAACCCTATAATAATGAGGGACTCTTCCTCCTCCTAATTCTAACTCAAGGAACAACTGGAATCAACAAGATGACTTGTACAGAGAAACCCTGGTGCAAGGGAAACACTGGTATTATTAT
This sequence comes from Gambelia wislizenii, assembly GCA_030847615.1. Lineage (NCBI taxonomy): Eukaryota > Metazoa > Chordata > Lepidosauria > Squamata > Crotaphytidae > Gambelia > Gambelia wislizenii. Next base: position 43,315,435 of record JAUMIR010000007.1, read on the forward strand.
CCCCATTAATAACAAATCCCAGTGGTTGCATCCCTATAAAATTATACATGAAATGGAGCCACCAAAAAAAGAAAGAGAAAAAAAAGAATAATTTCTACTACAGGCGTGTACCAACTAAAGTATTTGCACCAACTATTTGTTTGTCTGTTTCACAGATAGCTTTCTCTCCCTTTGCTATTTTTTTTAAAAAAGGGATATAGGAATAAAACAGAAGAGAGAGACCTCTGATTAAGAAAGCTACAACATTTCAGACTGTGGCTTTGTGTATGTGTATGGCAGGAGACTGCACAAAGGGTGGGTGGTAATTTGCTTCACAAATGCCTCAACTGATTTACACACACACACATGTGCATGCACACACACACACACACACACTTTTCCTAGATATATGGCAATTTGTAGGACAGTGGCCTATGCCATAGTTGTGTCCATAGCAAAGAAACCTGATCAGAAAGCCTGGGCAAAACTACTGCAATAAGGACATAGAGTTGTACATGGCAGAAGTGCACCCTCTCTTCTCCCATTCTCACCCCCAGTGGGATATGCCCACCCCATATTTTGGAGAGCTTGGAGATAATTTTTGGAGACAGCATCTGTGTCCCTATGAAACCAAATGGCTAACCATTCTTCAGGAAACCAAGATGTGGACGGTGTCCATTTCACACAAGCCTAGTCTCCACTCTGTCCTCTTCTTCCAAACCTGGCTGATTTGGCTCTGGATTCAGGACTCATCCGAATCTGAAGCACGCCTCTGTTTTCCATGCACAAAGCAGCACGGGAGTTTGCAAACCAAGGTAAGAGAACAAAAAACCTGGAAACCTTAAAGCTGATGGCAGTGGAACCTGTTCAAAGTCAAAAGAGGGTTTAAGGAACCAGAAGCCAAGCAGATCTATCCATAACCACCACCCGTCCACTACACCGGTCTAGACAGTGAAAGGGTGCCCCTCCAAAGGGATTATTTTTGGGAGCAAGCCACCCAGAACTTCCATGGCACAGAGGAACCAGGAACAAATTTCTCTGATGCTTCCAAAAGAGAGATGAGATAGTGTTGCTTTGGCTTTGGGTAGCAATGTTGGGGCAGGCTTCTCTTTTGTAGACTGAGGACTTCTCTCCAAAGCAGGCTGAACGCACTCATGCAACTTCAGAACATAGTCCTAGTGGCCAAAGGATGCAGAAATGGAGATGTACCTCATTGTTCTGGGGGAGAGAGAGCTGGAGAGGGAAAGAGAAGGAGAGCATAACCCACTACAAGGGGGCTGTATCAGGATCAGCCCCTGACAAGGCCTGGTCCTGCCATTTTCAGTTATTTTCCTATAACCTTGATACTAATTGTGTGGAGTTTTTTTCCTTGGGACTTGTTCATGAGTGTACTTTGCCAACCGTGGGGAGTGGGGGGTTAGCTGGTTTGGGGAGAAATAAGAATTTATTAGATTTGGAAAAGGAGGCTGGCTGGTGTAAGCGATTGTCATGTCAGGGGATGATAGTTAGCCAATGGTGTTAAAGCCCACCAGATTTTATAGACTGCAATATGCTTTTAATATAGTGTGCATCCATTAAGTTTCAGTTCTCAGCAACAACTTTGTATGGTATGCTTCTTAAGATTTCTGTGCCAATAAAGTTTACTGGTCACTCTGAAATTGTTGGGTCACTGCGTCTGGGAAGGCTAAAACACAACAGGCTGCTTCTAGTGAAAACCGGAAGCCGCTGGTCTCCCGCGCACATAGTTTTATCCATTGCTCTTGAACGCCACTGATTTCCAAGATGGTGGAACCTAGGAAATCCATGAGGGAGGACTTCATTTTGGGGAGGGGGGAATGAGCTGCTCACAAACTTTAGAAACCAAGAAACTTAGTAAAACCAAAAAACAAACCCCTTTCACTTTGCTTCAATATCATCCTCATAGCTGGAGTTGCTCATTTTGGATTTTGGGGGGTGGGTGGGTGGCGGTCACTGTTTCTTAAAAGGGAAACAAACGCAAAAAGTGGAAGCAGTGTATGTTGACCAGATGGAGGGCGTGTTTTAGCAACAGTCCTGTTTCAATTCTCACTTGTTCTGAAGGAAAGGAAGGGAAAAAAGTCTCAAGGCTATGCCAGAGGTACTTAAAACATGAGCTTTTAAGCTTCTGTTTCCTACGGAGCTGCATCCTCCTTTCCAGAGCTTTGTCTCTCTAACCCTGACAATCTGATAGTTATCACCCAGGGAGGTTTGTCCCTTGAAGAACAAAACAGCTGGGGCAGAGGCACGTTATTTACTTCTTGCCTTTGCCCTGGACTCTTTGTGCAACTTCTCAACAAATCATAATAATAATAAAAAAATAACTGAAAGCAACCATGGCCCCGTGTTAACATCTCCGTCCACAATGTTTCTGGATGATTAACACCTCTCATGCCCTTCTCTGCAGCTTCTGCAAATCGAAAAGTCTGGGCAGCGCAGGGGGGTGCAAAATTATCTGTTTGCTGGACTTTGAGCAGGTTCAGGCAAATGTCAATGGGAATCTATGTATTTTTTTTTATTTTTGCTTTTATCATCCCACTTTCACTCCGACACCCTTTGGCTGCCAAGTCTTTTCTTCCTGGTAAGAAACATCTTTCCAGGGTCACCTAGTCTGCAAGCAAAGCTGACAGACACAATTAAGAAAAGTCATGATTTTTACACCATGTTATAACATTGTTCATTTAACCTCACTGCACAAAATAGCAGAGGAAACAAAATTGGAACTGAAGGGAGTTATGAATGGCATGCACAAACATTTATTGCTTCTCTTCCCCTTCATTTTCCTTTACCATTTTGCCTCGCTGTCGCTGCAATACAGTTGGCCCTCAACTTTTACAAGGGTTAGGGGTGGAGGACCCCCGTGAAAAGTGGAAAAAACACAAATATAGGTCCACTTTTTAACTTTCTTTGTTAACCTGAGAGAACACTTCACTAGACATTTGTAGCTCTTCCAGCATGATACTATAGCATGCTTCTGCCAGAAGTTGACCATAGAGTTGCGCTGGAGAACTTAAGAAATTCCTAGCAATAACACTTTTCTAGGAGTATGGAGGTCCTCCAGTGTGACTCTATGGTCAACATACATGGGAAGCATACCATAGAATCATGCTGGAGGACCTGGAAATGCCTAGAGAAAACGTATTCAGTAGTTTGCAGATAATCAAATCCGTGAATGCTTAACCCACAAATGTTGGGGGACGACTGTAATACCTTATTTTTCCTCTTCCCATCCTCTATTGTTGCTGTTATCAGACATTCATCCTCTTTCAGGAGAAACATGCAATTTTTGTAAAGGTTATCCTAAGGTGCATCCATAGGCATGGATAAAGTGTCTTGTAGACTAAGGTACACTTAAATACTATAAAATCTTTGCTTTCCTCTCAGTCAATGCTACTCAAAGTAGTGGCCCATGGATCGGTGCTGTTGATCCAAAATGGTGGCCCGTGGATCAGTGCTGTTGATGAACAACTACAGCAAGTTTCCATAAAATAATGACAGTTATAGCCAATGGGCACAAATAAGGTCCTGGTCTCTGGCACGAGAAAAAAAAATCACTCACCCACATCAGATCCCTTAAGAAGCATTGCTCAAAATCACTGGATCCCAAACATGGTTCCAGGGAAAGTGAATCAACATTTTCATGTCGAACTCAGCTGAAATATTGAAAGCATTGCTATTCTGAAAATGTTAAGATGATTAAAATATATGACATTATTTTTGTGAACCTGGTAAGTGTTAATAAAATAGATGTATTTATGCATATATAGGTCAACCCCCATATCCACGGATTAGGTATCCATGGATCTGGTATCAAAGTTTCATTTATCCATGCCTGAAAAAATATGTTCTCTCTAGGCATTTCTAGGTTCTCCAACGCAATTTCATGGTCAACTTCCAACATTATTCTTGTTGAAAATAATGGGGTTTCCTATTATCTGCAGTTTCAGGTATCCACAGGGGGTCTTGGAATGTATCCCCCACAGATATGGGGGTTAACCTGTATTCCTGCCTTTTCAGTATATATCAGCAAAAGGGGTTAAATGGTTATGTGTGTCAATTGATAACAACAACAACTACAAACTGGACAAAACGGATCATAAAAAAATGGTTGTGGGTGCAGTAAGGGTTGGACAAAAACCCAAAGGGGGAAGCGCGTGCCAAAAAGTGCATGCTAAAAAGTTTGGGAACTATCGCTCTCTCTGCATGTATTCACCAAACCGCTTTCTCAGCCAAATCCTACAGATACCAAAGTGATCTCTTGACACTTAAGCTCATCTCAGATGTTAGTCTTTCCAAGTTCTGCAAGGTTCTTCTGCTTGCTACCAACAGACCAACACAGTCACCCCTACGGAGCTTCACACTTTTTAAAAACAGTCTAGGACCCTAAAATAAAACATACGCAATCATTCTCACAGTAAATGATACAGTCAAAGAGGAAGGTGCCTCTATTTCAGCGACTCAAGTAGAGAAGACGGACTGATAGCGTTAGCAAACACCCAAATGTATATACCAAAAGAAAATTTGCATTAGAAGATAAAGGTAACTCCTCTATTTGAAGTTCAGTATTTCTTGTTTTTATCCATCTGAGAGCCATTTAAAAAAAACAACTCTCCACTGAGCTTATTAGCAAAAATTTTCAATTTATTCCCATTCCCCCAACTACATTCAAGAAACAGAGACAGTTATCCATTTCATGAACAAGAACAGTAGAAGATTACTTATCTGCATTAACTGTATTTAATTTCAAGCTCTCTGACTCACAGGTTTAAAATGAAGGAAGGAAAAACAGATATAAACTGATGTATTTTATCTTCTTTTTTGAGTACACTGCACGGAGCGAATATATAATGTATCTGAAAGTGTTTATTAGTTCTCCCTCTTACAGGTTAAGGAATGGCTATTGTAAAATTATGGAGACATTTTCCCTCAATCCATTTGACATTTAGTGTGTAGCGTGCAGCATTTCTGCATGTGTTTAAAGTATCTTCAGCACTAATAAAGCAAAAGACATTGGCAAGGCAACAGGAACTAGCATGAGAGCGGAGAAATCAGCACCATGTCTGTTTTCAAACAGAAGTGTATGTGTATGTGTGTGTGGAGGGATGCAAGACTGAAGGAAACAGACTCACAATGGGTCAAATTGAACCCCCATCTGAAAAGATTAAAACATTAAAATCTCCCTGAAACTGAGGTGACAATAATAGATCATCCTAGCAAAAGTAGTACTCTATGGTGAACTCACCACGGGTCATTCTAAGAGGGGCGCTCAAAAAAAGCGATACAAGGACTCCCTGAAGCAACATCTCAGGCTCGGCCAAACTGATCACCAACAATGGTCCGCCCTGGCCTCACATCGGGAGGCATGGAGACGCACTATCCACAACGCTGCAGCCTTATTTGAGAACTCACACCAAACAAGTCTTGAAGAGAAACAACAACGCAGAAAGAATCACAACCCAGGAACATCACCCAAGGAGACCTTCTGCTGTGCTTTCTGCAACCGGACTTGTTTATCTCGGATTGGCCTTTTTGGTCATCAGCACACTTGCAGAAAGCGCAGGATGAGTCCTTCCTGAATCTTTGTTTGCGAAGAAAAGCCAGAGGTGTGTGTGTGTGTGTGTGTGTGTGTATGAGCCATGGCTACCCTGAGTTTGCAAGATCTCTGCATGGGCTCACGGGGGTCCCTCATTTAGACGGTTGCCTTAAGTTGAAGCTGACTTGATAGCAACAACAAAAACCTTATACTTTTACAGATTAGTAAGCATAACTGTAAATCATCAGAATGACAATGTGAATAAATTATTTCATATTATGGAAAACCCTCTCAAATCTCTTGGACCAACCATTTGGTCTATACGTTTAAGGGCAGACCCCTCTTAGGGCATGATGCCACCACATGAATCTCAGAGTCAGCTTTTGTGGGAAGGGAAGGCACATGCGCAAGAAGGCCAGGGACAAGCCAGGGGCGGTCAATGTGGCCGCACGTTGGATGATACCTCCTTTGCTCCCTTGATCTGAAAGGATGTGCACTCAAGTTAAGGGACAAACTTTGAGGACAACCAATGCATCAACAGGGCTTTCATCTTAAAATTATGCCCTTCCTTTCTTTCCTCTCTGCAGGGAGAGTCTAAATATGTGGCAATAGAGAGAAGGGCAAACCGTAGCTAACTTCTGTCCAGATCTCAACATGAAATGAAAAGCAAAGTCCTGGAATGAGAGCTGGGTGGGGGAAATGGTGCAGAGACTCAAGAATCGCTGGTTTTGCAAATCTAGCTCAAAATCAAGAATTAAGATTTTCTGCGGAGTGAAGTCCAAGAGCCCTTCTTCAATAGAATCATAGAATTGTAGAATTGCAGAGTTGGAAGAGACCACGAGGGCCATCCAGTCCAACCCCCTTGCCACACAGGAAATCTTGATCACAGCATCCCTGACTGATGGCCATCCAGCTTCTGTTTAAAGACCTCCAAGGAAGGAGACCCCACCACGCTCCGAGGGAGTGCGTTCCACTGCCGAACAGCTCTTACTGTCAGAAAGTTCCTCCTGATGTTGAGGTGGAAACTCTGTTCCTGGAGCTTGCATCCATTGCTCCAGAAAAGAAGCCAACAAGTCCTTTCTGTAGATCTATGAACGTGCAAACATATTCCAACATAAAACCACTTGTGAAAATGAAAACTACAACACATGACTTCTCTGTTTATAAAAAATAAAAATAGAAGATTACTGAAAATCTGACAGTAGTCTTATGTGAAATGCTTGTTTGGGACGGAATATCCATGAATGTATGGGGTCACTTCTCCCCTTTGAAGTGAGTTTTCCTTGGCACTCTGAGATAGCCATAAACAGTTTTTAAACAGCTGTGTGATAAGTGACTTCTCCGTTTAGCTTGCATTATTAAAACCAAGGAAATCATGAAGGTTATGATTTTATGGCTCTGCAGATTCTTATGACAGAACTACGTTTGAGTTGCAGAAGTCAAGGGGTTGATAAAAGTGCAGGACGCACAGACTATACGGCAAGACGGGAAGAGTGCCTGAGGATAATGAGATCAGCCAAATATGCTCCAGGGTGGGCGTGGAGGCAGGACATTACCAAAGGGAAGGAGACACAATGCAACGTACAGAATTAAAGCTGTCACTCATCACATCTGCAAACTGCCAGGAGCCACTTAATATAATCAAGTTTCCGACTGGAGCAACAAATCAGTGTTGGCTCACTTTCAATAAGGAGGCAGGAAAAGCAAACTGCCCTTTGCTGTAATGCAGTTATGGAGACACTCCCGTGTAAGGCGAGGCACTGGGGACAAGGGGCGGGGGGGGGGCACTCGACGTGATCCTATCGTGAGGCTAAAAACAGGACAGAGATGCGGAACCAGTTTGCAGCCCTGTGGGGTGTCTAGATGGTGAAAATAATCCTAATAGAAATTGCAGAGAATTTCTATTGTCCCAATGAGATCCTGCGGTGATTACTCAAAATGAGGGGGGCAAAAACTCCAAAAACTATAGAGGGGGGAGCCTTCGAAGCTTTTCCCAAGTTATTTTTTTTAAAAAAAATAATGCTTGGAAATGTGCATGACCGCTTATTTAGACAACCAATTCACACTGCTGAACCTACTTCCAACTCTACAATTCTATGATTCTATGGGGATGCTTTGATTGTGATTTCCTGTGTGGCAGAATGGGGTTGGACTGGATGGCCCTCGTGGTCTCTTCCAACTCTACAATTCTATGATTCTATGATTCTTGGATAAGGGGAAGCAGAAAGCTGATTGGTTGGACGTGCGCAGGGTGGGCTTGCCGTGGAGTGAAGTGGCCAGAAGAGCCATGTTGGAGTTTAGCATTGCTGGCAGTGTGCTTTTTTGAGACAACCAAACAGTTTTGTTAAGTAGAAGGTCACACTTGCACACCTTTGAATTACAGTGTGTGTGTGTGGGGGGGGGAATACTTTGCAGCGGTGACAATTTATGGAGAATAATAACACGAGCGATTCATTCTTGGCCACCATCTTGATTTGCAGGCATGGTTGCGTGGGAACTTTAAACACAGATAGCTTCTTCCCATACCAGTGACTTTGCCAAAGGACCCGGGAGACAAATGAACACTGCTGCGAATTTGCATTAATGCACAGCAATCAGCATTATATCTTCTCATCTAGACAACCCCTTGGTTTGATGCTGTGCTTGATTTTTTCATGTAAGAAGAATACTGCTCTCTGCAGAAGCATACTGATAGTTTGGGATATAAGGTATGCCAAATTTACTTTTCTAGGGACTCAGCACAGGGTCTGAAGCAAGGGAGGAGAGATGAACTTCCAAAACCAAAACCTTACCATAGAGAAACTTCAGGAGCAGCTAGAAACGAGGGCGGCAAATGTGGGGGTTAAAATATGGGTTCCTATAAATCTGGATTTACAGATTCCTATAAATCTGTAGTAATGGGGAAGCAGTTTGAGGAGACAATGAAGGGTCTGGCACTTCCCCATCAATCCTGTACCTTAAACTGTCCCCTTGTACTCACCTTTTCTCGGAATTTTAACTTATATTGTAAGCCACTTTGAGCACTATTTGAGAGAAAAGTGGGATATAAATACAAATAAATAAATAAGCTCACATTCTAAACATTCCTTGGATTCCACAGGGTGAAATATGATAATTCTGGCCATCTTATAGCTATTACATTTTTTTTTACAGCCTTTTAAACATAGAAAAGGCACAAGCTCTTTATAGTATGGGTGGTTAAAAACCGGTGATGTGTTAAGTTGATGTGTTTTGGGGGCTGGTAAATTTTCAACCTGCCCAAAACAAGTTTTGTGATGTTGATCCTAGAGCCAAATTGCCTCTCACACAGCCCTGCCATCCCTTCCTTTCTGCCCACCTGCAGTGCAGAGATCCTACCCTGTCAGAGTGTTTTACCATCGTCAAACACAGGTACAAAATCAGTTTCCACTTTACCCACTAGCTTCACTGATTCTTGATCAGAGAATCAAGGGCAAACAAATAGAAAAGATACCTCGAAGGTGACTTCACTCCCAACTGCCAGAAAACAAATGATTAAGATGGCACTTAAAAGATTATCAAAACCAAAGCATATATTTCATGAATAATGGACGCCTTCACATACACTTCAGTTCACTTAATAGAAAAGCAACTTGAACAGGCTCTGCCAACACCAAATAATGCTGAATCATTTCTCAGTCTCCCTCGTGAAATCAATACGGAAACACACAGCAAAGGCACAGTATCTTCTCCATCATTTTCAGCTCCGTGACAACTCCATTTACTATTGTTGCTGAAGGTTCAGGATGAACTGGCCTTCAAGTGGACAATGTAATTGAGTCATAGAAACCTAGCCATAAATAGCAGGATGGCTTATTGCCGAAGGAAGTTGGGCCATTTGCTGCAATGTTCTAGGATACTCAACTGTGTGGGGAAGGTCTCCAACAGGCAACCAGGAGGGATTTCAAATGGACCCCACGCTCATCTTTGCAGTAGCCTACTCGTCCTCATCTTGACCACAGGGTGAGAGCACGTGTGTAAACTATCACAGGAAAACACAGAGGCTGAGAGTAGAATGGACAATTTGCAAGTGTTAAAGCATTTTAACACATGCGGTACTTTGGGCAAGTCACAGCTGCACAGGCTATCCAAGTGCATTGCTAGAACTATACGACCAGCACAAATGCAACTAATTGATTGATTGATTAATTAATTGATTAAAAACCCTCACTGCATTCATCATTCACACTGGCTAAGAAACAGTGAAATAATCTGCACTGTGTTCTTCTGCATGCATTGGTGTATTTAGCCCAGCAAAATTGGTTGAATCTGTTAGGATGTAATATTAATTTGGTTGTGCAAACCAGAGAAAGAGAGAGACTGCAAGGTGGAACATGAATGAAAAACAAGAGAAGTTCCTGGTGAAAAGCTTCTAAAGAGGAGAGGTTAGGACTATGCATATTTTTCACACCCCTAATTTAACTTAAAGAAACTCCAAATTTTCCTTTTGTGCAAGAGATAAGATATAATCATTCCATTCTTTCCTCCTGAGTCTTCACACGGGGGGAAAAAAATCTTTTATGGGAGTAATATTAGCTGGGTTTGAGAGGGGGGGCTAATATATGAAATAAATTTGGGATTGGGTTACTAAAAGCATCAACCGGCTTATCAATCTAAAAGCAGCATCTTTAAAGGTCACGAGTGAAAGAAGATCAGATATACTCATTCTAATTCCCAGCAAACAGGAGCTCGCTGCTCAGAAAGCCTCCCTGAAGCGCTGGGTACCCTGCCCTTTCCCTTACAAAGAGAACAACACATCTTCCCACCATACCCCCCATCCCCGCTTTCTTTTCATAAATTAAAGGCAGACCGGTATCATCAAGGTATCCTGACCAACTGTTGGCCACCAAAACCCTATGCTCTTCTGCCAGAGGGGAGATTGCACGAGTCAGATGAAGCAAACTCCACTAAGCCCTCCCATATATCAAGGGTAAACTTGGTTGCTGTCGCTTCCAACAGATGCAATTTTGCCACAGGTATGCTTTTCGGTTTGCTTTCCCAGGTGTCTCTGTTTCTTACTTCTTCAGATGAAGTTACCTTCCCCAACACCTGCTCCATTAATTGAAGTGTTGGAAGTAGGAGAAGTGGAACCCAAGGCAAAACCAGAAGAATGCGAGAGGATTTGTTGTGAAATACTGCTGAGAGCATGGACCACAGTCAGATATCACAATGGATGAGAGCACCATGTTGCCTACTCCAACATCCATCTTTGTCCCTTCTTCGTCCCACCACATGTTCACATGCTCCCACATCCTGAAGTGGGCCCTCAGGCCAAGATCTTTGACGGGCCCCCTAACTACATCAAAATGCTCTACAGGGTTTATGATAAAAATTAAAATAAGTCAGTTTAAATTATGACACCAAAGTAATATTTATAATATTTATTTCAAAGAACCCTAAATGGATTTACATAATAATAAATACTTACAATAATATCACACTGGACCCACCTCCTAACCCCGGGTCCCTGGGCCCCCAGGCTAGAGCCTGTCAGCCCCTCCCTTGTGGGGGCCATGCCCATCTCTTGTCAACTGAAGATCCAACCACCCTCTTCATCACATCATGTTTCCTTATGCTCCCATCTGTCGGGAGTGCTTTGATTGGGTACTGCTGCATGGGAGGGTTGGACTAGACGTTGGACTAGATGGCCCTTGTGGCCTCTTCCACCTCTATGATTCTATGATTCATCCCTTGTCGGCTGAGATCCAACTTCCCCCTCCACGTAGCCCATTCATCACACCACATCTTCTTATGTCTCCACCTTTCTGGATACAATGATGGATGGATAAGAGGTTTGCGGGCAGAAACCTGACAAGAAAGGGGGGGAAAGGGAGCAGAAGAGAGAGTGGTCCATTCATGCTCTTGTTGAGTCCAGGTTCTGAGAGCGTGTGGCTTCGATGCATGGTGCAGAATGCATCGAACACTGAGACACATGGGCCAGCTTCTGAAAGCAAATGTCTCATGCACATCTCCTGCCCTGCAGTCCTCACCAGTCATGGAGAAGCAGCTTCCTTAAGCTCTGTGGAACCCACCATGGCTGCTTCCGGGCTACCTGAGAGCCGAAGAGGCCATGGAGGTTGCCTCCCAAGATAAAAGAATAACTAAGCGCACTGCTCATCTAGGATATATGCCCTCCAAAGCCAATTTTGGATTAGTTCTCTTCCACTTCCAATCTTCAAAGCACAAAATACTCAGGGGTTGTCTAAACAGCAAAAACACTCCTCAGAAAATGTGAGAAGATGACCTGTCCCAAAGGCAATCCGCTTTGTTTCGCCATATTGTGAAGGGGGGGGGGAGAAATCCAGCAAAGATTCAATAGGAAAAGCCTTCACAGCTTTTCCCAAAAGTTTTTTTAAAAAACAGCAAGGGGGATGTGCATTTCTGCTCATTGGTACAAGCGATTCGATATGAATCACCTTCCCATACAAGAAGAAGCACAAACCTGATTGGCCGGATGAACGTGGGGGGCGGAGATTGCTAACAGGGCAAGCGGCCTGGATTTTCACCTTAATGAGCGATCACTAAGGTGATAAAATGGAGTTTTGTTTTATCTCTCTCTCTTTTTTTTGTAAAAGTAAAATATCACTTATACACACTGTAGAAATAGGGTTTTTTTTTGTTTTGTTTTGTTTTTAAGAAAGTTTGGTGGCAGTAGATTTAAAAATGTGAGTTTTTACTCATGGCAGGTGTTTGTTTTTTTAAAGAAAGTTTGGTGGCAGTAGATTTAAAAATGTGAGTTTTTACGCATGGCCGCCATCTTGGCTAGAAGACATGAACAGTTTATGGGGGCTATAAAACCATGAAGACAAGTTGCAGCTGCTGCAAATTCTTGTTATTACTGGGGAGCCATCCTTTTCTTTTGGCCTCCTATAGACAATCCCTCAATGTAGGATCTACAATGACATGCAAGGGCTCCATCAGGACAGCAACTTTGTGGGCCAGGCCACAGCACAGGCCACGTGGGAGCATTTTAGGCACATGCCGCTGGTCTTGACGGCGGGTGGGCAGCAGCTCCAAGCTTGGCTTCTACCTCCCTCCACCTCCCACCCCCCCCCAAAAAAAATCTCCCTCTGTGTTTTGGGCCAAGGGTGACTGCCTGGCTTAATTACCGTTTCAAAGACAGATGGATCACTCTTGCTCAGAAAACTTTCCTTCTGGAGTCAACAAGTCACCTCATCTTGTGAGCAAATTTAGCTCCATATGTTCATGAATAATTGATTGCACGCCAGGGTGTGTGTGTGTGTGTGTGATGGCGGCAGCTGAGGAGATTTTTCGGCCCAACATATTGGATACTTTTTACACATCCATTTGCAAAAGGCACCACAAATGGATCCAGATCTCTCTCTCCCCCTCTTTCACACAAACACACCCCACTCAGAGCTTGCTTTGCTTACCCCTATCTTAGCAGCTTCATAGCACTCTGAACTACCTCTACCATCACAAATGGTTTGCATCTCGGTGTTTTAAGGCTCAGAAACACCCTCCGTGCATTCATCAACTCAACGCCCTGCAGCCCGAGGCGTTTGGCCCAGCCTCTTGGCCCACGGAGTGTAGAATGCAGGCCTTGGAAGAAGCAAACGGGGTGCAGCTGCCAGTCTGCAATGCTCGGAGCTATTTCTGGGGTGGTTTTAAATGAGCAGCCTGACCGCACAGTGCTTTACATCTTCGTCTTGAGAGGGTGTGCAGGGCGGGGGGAGAAATCCAGATCGTAGCCCAATACCTGTCAGGTCAGACGCCATCAGAATGCTAAAAGGAAGACAACAAGACAGCCGCTGACACTGAAAGCAAAGCGAGTCTCCCTCCCATCCCCATTTAATTAGCTCAGAGCCTTTCTAGGCGAGCTTCTTCTGAGAGAAAGGGGATGCTCTCTTTGGAAGACTAAGCGAACCTGCCTGCTTGAGGGATGAAGGACTGCTAGCATCACAGAGATATCCGAGCAGAAAGGAAGTCAAAAGCACCGCAGAATCCAGAATGGAGCGTCTGCCCTCCATACAAGATCTCTCCAGCCTCTCAAGGAGGAAACTCCAGGGACCCTCAAGGGCAGACTGGCCGGCTCCAGAGGTTTTGAAACCACAGATGCCTTGACCCTCTGACCAGACATTAAACTAATGATTCTCCATCCACTCTCTTTGGCCACTCTTTGCAGTATCTAAACATGTCTAGCCCCAGCGGAGTGCCATCTTCTCTCTTACTGCCCACCCCCCCAAAAAACCCTCTCCTTTTCGTTTGATTAAAAATTCAGACCTAACCAGGAAACTTCTCCACTGCCAAGAATTTCTTTACAGTGTCCTGTTTAGGTCTGGATATTCTGAATCTAATGAAAAGGAGAAGGTTTTTGTGTTTGGTTGGGGAGGAGGGGGGACACTGAGAGAAAAGAGAGTGCGCCAGACTCCTTCATTACTCTTACTGAGCTATATTTCATTATTGAAATGAACAAAATACTTCTATTTTGCCTTCTGATCCATCAAGGGCCTCCAGGGTAGTTGTCAATACCAAAGAAAATAATAAAATACAGTGAGACCACTGTATCAACGGAACCAACATCTGCAGTTTCAGTTATCAACGGGACACAAAATAGGGGATACATACCATAGAGTTGCACTGGAAATGCCTAGAGAGGATGCCTCTCTAGGTGTCTTCTTGGTCCTCCAATGCAACTCTATGAAGTCCTTTATTTTAATAGGGTCTGCTGTTATCTGCCGTTTCCTGTATCCACGGTAAGTCCGGGACCCAAACCCCCGCGGATACGGGAGTTCAACTGTATAACTTATCTTCAGCATCACTATTACTAGCATGGTCATATAAACCTATCATCAAAATCCCCTCCTTCTTCGGCTTGAACTTCAATTTAATTTCAGCAAGCCAAATAAATAACCAATGCCCACAGATACCAGTTTAAGACCTTTATCTCTCATTCACTTCCAGACAGGCAAGGAGATGATGATGATCATGATGATGATGATATTTATTTCTATCCCACCTTTCTCCCAATATTGGGACTCAGTGGCTTACAATGTACAAAACAACACAGCTAAAAAGTGAACAATAAAATGAAGAGTTGCCATATGCTAATTAACAGCTTAGTGAGAGAGGTGGATCTCAGCAACATAGAATCTCAAGCGTTGGAAGGGACCACAAAGGCCATCTAGTCCAACCCCTGCCACACAGGAACATATTGATGACACTGTGCCCAAGTCTCTAGACAACCATGTCAGATGTTCAGAGAAGGATAATAGCAAAACGGAAAGTATCAAACCCTTTAGGCTAAGGGAATGCAACCAAGGGCTTTCTAGACATTCTGCACTACAGCCAGAGATGTGGGGTGGAAAAACTGCCATAACATTTTCCAGTGCTATATATTTCCATGGAAAAATTTCCATATTGTGAGTGTGTGTGTTAATCCATAACTATCTGGGCTCTTGTACTGCAATCAATTATGTTAGATGGCCTAAACAGAGGACGTGAACGTCTCTAAGAATTCTTCTAAGAAGGCATTCAAATCCCTCCTTTGGTGAAATAATAGACTGTTCACCTAATTATACTGAATCAGTTTTTGCTCCTCAGGAAACGGAACTGATACACAGCGCAGAGAATGAATCAATGAAGCTGAAGATACTATAGTTACACCTCAACAAAAGAATGTGAAACTGTTGATATAAGATGAATCAGGTACAGAGCTCTTTAGGTATGTGATCTCAAAAGAGAAGAAGAGCGTTCTTTCAAGTGCAGTCTTTATTTGCTAAATATAAGGGAAGCATATTCTATTCTCTTGACATTATTACAAATATTGCAATAAAATAATTTCCACATCAAGCTTTCAATGTGTTTGGATACAGCATTCAAAACAATCATGACAAATGAGATGACGATGATATTATTATTATTATTATTATTATTATTAGCACTGGAACTTTTTCTAGGAAGTTTCCACTTCCTCTGGGAAACCCACCTCACTAAGACAGCAATGGGGTGTGGGAAGATGTGGCCCTCCAGATTTTGATGTAATACTCCCTCTTCCTCCTCCTCCTCCCTGACCATCAGCCAGACTGGCTTGAAATGTTGGAAACAGAACGTCCAGCACAGTCAGACGGCTACAGGTTCCCTGGACCACACTACACCCTTGAGAAGATTTGCACCCAACTTCATATAACATGCAGGAGTGCACAGCAATTATTTAAACAGTGTAGATTTAAGGAAGATTGCCGTAACAACAGCCTGAGTTCTCAATGAGGCATTCATAACCTCTTCCATCCATCCAGCTAACTCCCATCTGAAAACTCTAATACCCTGGGATGGGCAAGGATAGATCACAGAAGCTGGAAGAGGCCTGATGTCTCCAAGGACTCTTAGTCTCATATCAACTTGCTGCGCCAGCTGCTACACATCCAAAGGAAAAGGTCAGGTGGAAGCCATTGGACCAAGCAATCTACAATTCATTGATCTGCAATTAATGCAACCTAAAAAAATGATGATGACAAATCTCATGCCAGAGACTGAGTGTGGGGGGGAACCCTCCAGACTTGTGGGCCCTCCATATCTGCAGGGGTTTGGGTCCACCCCCCACCCCTCAGTTAGCAAAAAACCTCAGATGATAGAGTCCCATATTAACCAACGAGAGCGGCCATTTTAAGTATGGGTGCCACCATTTTAGAAATGGGCAGCACCCTTTTAGGTATGGGATGCACCACTTTAGATACGGGTGCAGCCATTTCAGGTATGTAGTGATGATCCATAGATGCTCAAATCCACAGATATTGAACCTATGGATACAGAGGGCCCACTCTACCCATAGGCTGGGGTGAGTTGTGGATCAAGAGGAAGATGATGATGGTGCCAATTTGTACCTTTTTTTAAAAAAAAAGATACAGGTAGCAGGTGGTACACAGTGTAATCTGCTCCTTGATATGGCTCACTTGCCCTTGGCTTTTGTGAAAACACCCTTTCCTCATAGAAATGGCACCACTGCACTGCTGTGAAAGGCAGTAGAAAAATGCATGGGTTTCTTGACCAGTCTGTACAGAAGTCCTTTCCCTAGAGAAGCCTGCTAAGGTCCATCCCTTCAGGCTTCCAAATCTATCTCTTCTGGGAAATACAGGGCCAATAGATGGATACTAGACTTCCTTTACAATTTGGTTCACATTGGTTTATGAGTTTTATTGATATTGTTGCAATACTATGGGATTGCACGGATTTTTTAAAAAAAATCAGGATAAGATGCCATGATGAAATACCATCTGTTTCTGTATTTTTCAGACATGGCTGAAAACTTTCTACCCACCTCAACTACAAGTGATTTTTGAGTGCCGATCTCAAACATTTGGACTCAGACCTACTATGTTTCCCGGGCTGCATCTACACTGTAGAAATAATGCAGTTTGACACCACTTCAAGTGCTGCAGCTCCATCCTATAGAATCCTGGGATTTGCAGTTTTACAAATCTCTTTAGCCTTCTCTGCCAAAGAGTGCTTGTGCCTCACAAAACTAGAAATCCCAGGATTTTTTTTAGGATGGAGCCATGGCAGTTCAAGTGATGTCAAATGGCATTATTTCTACAGTGTAGATGTATCCTTGGATATTACAGAGTAGGGCAATCGGAGCAGAAAAGCAAACTGAGGGGATACGAAACCTCTAAAAATGGCTATAAGGCTGGGACTTGGCGAGGTAAGATATTATGAATAAATGAATTGTAAAATCTTGAGATGTCACGGTTGGTAATCCTTCCTAATGTTTTGTTTAAGGGGGAAAAAAGCTGAAGTGGATTGTGATGCACCTAGCTAGCTGCCTTACTTTAGGATGGTATTATTTTGTAAATTCAGTGTCACAGTCTTGCACGCTTTTGCAGATTGACCTATTTTTGGCTGAGGTTGGACTCCCTTATGCAGCCTCATTGAGCAGAGGCACCGTGCATGTTGGCCTTAGAAAATCACTATCAACCCTGTAATCGCTCTCCCTGATAGAGGTGAGACAGAGCAACGAAAGGGGAGCCTGACAATTTTCCTCAAATCTGGATTCTCATTCATATGAAAATGGAATCTGAAATCCTCCCTCTGCCTTGGTTTGGAAATGTTTTACCAACCATGGGTGGAAATAACATTTTGGCTTAATATTTAAACACTTACCGAGAGCAGTTAGACAAGCTAAATCAGACAAAAAGGAGACAAGTTAAGGAGTAATCTTTTTTTTATAAAACCCATCATAATTCCCTCCTGATTGAAAATGGGGGTTTCAGATTAGCTAGTTTAAGTGTATTTCTGCTGGAAAATGTAACACTTTTCATTTTATCCAGGTTAAAATTAAGCTATAAATAGAGAAAGAGAAACATGTCGGATGATTTAAATGGGCAAAAAATAACTTGCTGTTCATAATGTGTGAATATGTCTGGAGTGAGTTATTGCCAGCTGAGATTCCTGTTCCTTGGGATCTTAGGAATAAATCTGCATGCGGACGGTGGCTCGTTAACCTTTTCCTAAGATTTGTCAAAGGCGACTGGGCACACACTTGGATTAATTTTGGAGGCAGAGTTATTTTCCCTAACTGCTTTTTAAAAGATGAACAATTACCTTAGCCAACTGTTACGATTGAATGACACTGGAAAGCATTAAACTGATATACTGTAGTATGAAAACAACATGGAGCTAGGGGTATTAGTCTGAGACAAGTGTTGTGTCTCCTTTGGAGATACAAGAAGGACCGGAGCATTTCGGAAGAGACTCGGCACGCCTGCAGCTCCACTGGTATGGCCCCAGCTATTTGCACCAAACAATCTGCCTCCATAGATAAGACAGGTAGCAAATGCCCAACAGCTGCTGGAAACAATGCCATCACCCACTCCAAGAGAGGCATCCAACCTAGCTCAGAGACAGCCCTGTCTGTGAAATCCAGACTGCTCTCCCTGTTGGGTTTGGTTCCCCAGTTTCTGAGAGATACCCCACCTCTTGACCTTCGGACTAACGGACCACCTGGCTTCTCATTTCCCTAACTGAACTACAACTTCAGCAGAAGAATCCCTTGGAGCAATGGTTCTCAACCTTTTCTTTACCAGGGACCCCCTTTAAATACCTTTTGTTGTCGTGCACCGCCAAGACTTAACTCAAGATTGAAACAAAAAACAACAACACAATTATACCATCCATGAAAATTTCCCCGAGATGCACTGGAAGGGAGGGGAGACTTTTCTCCTGCTTTTTTATGGCTGGAGTGGATTGAATGGCAATGTGCAGGCCAAGCCAGCCAGCCTTTGCCTCTTCGCCTGTCATGTGGCCGCTCCACTGCAAGGAAGGAGGTGGGCCGAGCAGCCTTCAAGCCTTCACAGACCCCCTGTGAGGACACTGCAGACCCCTGGGGCCCCCCGGACCATAGGTTAAGAACCACTGCTTTGGAGAATACTCTTGTGGATGGCTCAAGCCCACCCTTCCCAAGGAAAGGGCTTTTCCTGGCCCCAGGCTACTAACATCTTCTCTACTTATAACCATACCTGAAAGATGCCTCCCTCTGTCCCTCCTCTGAAACATTTCTGTGAGGCAGCCAATTAAGCATCTTTTCCAAGAGGATCTAGGAAATTACAGGCCAGCCTTAACTTCTGCCCCAGGTAAATTAGTTTAAAGCACTATTAGAGCTAGAATTAAAGATATTAAACAAGACTCCCGCTGAGGCCTAATCAGCATTGCTTCCACAAAGGGCCATCTTGCCATGCCAGTCTGGTATAATTATCTGAAAATGCTATCGTACAGGCTCCCCTGAGGTGCACGCCCGGGCACAGAGTCACTCAGCACCAAACTGTGCGTATGCCCACCGGAAACTTGGATTTGAGGTCCCAGTTCAGCTATAAAATCCACAGGACTACAAGGATGCCTGATCATCTGACCATACAGGAGGAACCATCACATACAGCTTTCTGTGTGGTACAACACTTATTAAACGAATAATATACACCCACACACCTGCAAGAGTGGCATGTGGTTTTCCATTAACTGACTTTAAAACGAGATATTCCAGAAACACACATGAACACAGACGCTGGTGCATAAGACTACGCCAACGGAAGGGAACGTGCACACTTGGATTTGGCACCTTCTCCCGAGTGCACCTTCTCAGGAGGAAGCTGAAGCCAACAACCCAACAACGGCAGTGCCACTTGTGTACACTATATGGATAAGGAGACTAGTATATTTCCTCATCCTGCTTGTTCAGAAGATACTCTTTATTCCAAAGAGCGTAATAATGATACAGGCATGCATCAGTTAACACAGACAATGGGTTCAGCTAGACGGAAGAATTAATTGCGGAAAATAGTGCACTAACTCACCATTGCAGCAGCGTTCATTTGCGTCCATGATACATTTACAAGATCGCTGGCACGGGAAGCTATCCATGTTTGAAGTTTACACAGAGCGAGTAAAGATGGTGGCTGAGAGTGAATTACGTGCATTATTATTCCCCCAAAGTCCCTCCATCCCCCCACCATTTATTAAAGCAGAGATGCAGAAGATATATATATATATATATATATATTGCTCTGCCACTCAAAAATAGCACACGGTTGTTTCTGTGAAAATCAACAACAGTGGCTCCGGCCACTTTGCCACTGGCAAGCTCACTCTCACACACATCCAACCAATCACATTTTGACTTCCAGGATGTGCCCCAATTCAAACTCGTTATTCAGACAGGCTGGAATGTGCATTTTCACGTATTTTCTTAAAACTTTACGAGAAACAGCAAAGGCTGTTATTGCGAAGTACTTGGGAGTTTTTGCCCCCCCTCTTTTCAAATATGGCGAATCGCTGCAGGAGCGCATCTGGACAAAAGGTATTTCGCTCACATCCTGGGAGTATTTTTTTTCCCACCATCTAGATAACATCAATGTGTTCCTGGGTTTTACTTCATCAACAGAACCTTTGGTATTATAAAGGCAGAAATGACGTAAAAAATAAGGACAGACCAACAACAAGAAGAAAAGGAAGGGCAGTCGAACCATATTTCAGCAAACTTTCTATTCAAAACTAACAATATGCAGATGTGAAATGAAACAAACAGGCCAGGTAAGCTTTGCCTAAGTACAGGCTCACCCCACTTTCTGACGCTTTGCTCTCTCAACACTTGCAAACTACCGACAAATTTCATTAATTCGACAATGGTTCCAGTCTTTCATTGGTTTTTCTTGCCTATATGACTCACTTGGTACTGCTTGCACAGACTTTTGTGTATGTATGTGTGTATACAGACACAAACACAAACAGTCAGACCCCCCTCCCGTATCCGCAGGGGTTCGGTTCCAGGACTTACCGCGGATATTGGAAACCACGTATAACAGCAAACCCTATTAAAAGCAATGGAATTCTGTTAAAAAAATACCACGGAGTTGACTTGGAGGACCTAGAGGATGTCTAGAGAGGATGTCTCTCTAGGCATTTTCTAGGATATTTCTATGGTATGTGTGTCTGTTTTGGGTCCCGCAGACAACTGAAACCACAGATATTGATTCCGTGGATACGGGGGTTCAACCATAGTGTGTTAATTTTGCTTTTGCATACATTCAAAAGTGACACATACTGTGTTATGTGATTCGGTGGCCAAATTACATTTGCAAACTTATAAAAACTGGATTCCACTTTTCAACCGATTCCACTTTCTATCAGTCCTCCAGTCCCTAACCTGTCAGATAAGCGGGAGCTTCCCATAACAACATTTTGAACCTTCTACTGACCACTAAGGTTTCCTCCAAAATGCTTCCAGGAATGACCTTTTTATTTCACCCGTCTCCACAGAATCACAGACTTGGAAGAGACCACAAGAGCCATTCAGTCCAAACTGTCGCCCCCGCTTCCCACCATGCTCTGCTTTTCTTAGGATTTCCATTTTGGCCAAAGTTACAGAAGTATGCCTTTTTAACACGCTGGTGAGGCAGGCTTACCTGTGTCCCCAGTTCCTCTGTCTTTCCTGTTCACACATGCTCAGTTAGAGATTCTGGAGGCAGCTGCTCTTTACCTTGCCTGTCGTAGGCAGGCGCACAGTAGCATTGGCGAAAGTTGGGTTCCTATTCTTTCCCAGCTCAAGCTTTATATATTGCATAGTTTACTGCAGACACACAACTGCAACCTAACACTGAAAGTCTGTATTTCGCCAACTGCCTTCACCAGTCTCCCGACACTAATGCTGCTAACAAGCTTTCAGCTAGACAGATGATGAAGCGGAAAGAGGGACTGATCAGGCAGAAAATGTCTTGGTCCAAAGGAGCTTCACTATCAGAGGCTTTGTTAACGGAGATGTCATGGCAGAAACTTCCCGATGAACGTAGTCCTCCACTCTTGCCTTTCTTTCTCGCAAATCACTCTTGCCTTTCGTTCCCACAATCAGCGGAAGGGTGTGTATGTGAGGGGGGCAAGGAGGAGAGACCATTATCCAGCCTAGAGATGTTTTACAAAAGCTTTCACATTGGATTTGCAAGATATACACTGTTGGCTTCTTTAGACAACTGACCAAATCTGCAGGGATATTACCCGCAAATTGCTTAGTTAGAATAATAAATACAGGGTTCACTTAATGTCAAACATGCCCAACACAGGGATCTGCATCCCCGATTTGGAGGCGAGAAAAAGAATCTTTGTCTGCCAGAAGATAAACTTAAGTAAATAATGTTTGCCATCAACTCTAAATGAAGAATGACAGTTAAATTTTATAATCATCCTCCCCGCTTCAGGACTCACTTTATTTTCCCAGGCGCATGACCCACGGGTTACCATAGCAACTAGGAAATCCTACCTTATCAGACTCTTACATTTACATTCCTTGCGGCTGCTTCCCTTTATGAATTAAATCCATAACAGTCTTCTGTTCTCAAAATAAGAACTTCTTAGGATTATCTTGCAGAAACAAGGATCAAAATGCTTTGATTGAAACACGCGATGCAGGCGCTAAATTGACAGTGTGTTTCTTCAACAGAACCTCTCGCTGGGGTGCAAACGCATGGCTCTCATCCATGTTTGCAGTGGAGGCGCTCTGGCCAAAACAGCCCCACGGAGCTGAGCCAAGAGTGCTTCTCCCACTGACAGGCGCCCTCCTGAAGCCAGATGCTGAGCATGGCACGAACAAGGATGCTCATCAGCCAGAACTGCCACTCGGAAAAGGACGCACGAGAACACTTTGCACAACCAAGGTATGAACTGCCTCCATCACTTTGAGTTGTAAAAAAGAGCATTTTTGTCTAAAGATGTCATTGGTCAAAGGACCATGACACTCAACAATCCTTCAAGGCAGCAAAGAAATATGGAACGGATAGTAGCCTGAAGAGAGTGCAAAAAAATCTTCCCCCCCTTATACCTCCCTCCCACCAACCCCTGGGAGCACATTACTTATAACGGTCCAAAGTTTTTCATGACCTACACAATTGCAATCCTTGTTTATATAGAGCTAGACAGCCATTCCCCTGTACACTCCAATCCCCAAGAAAGGGAACACCAAGGATTGCAATAACCATTGCATTAATTTCCTATGCAAGAAAAGTGGTATGCAAAATTTTACAACAAAGACTTTTATCATAGATGAAGCGAGAAATGCCAAGATAACCAAGCTGAGTTCAGAAAAGGAAGAGGCCCTAGGGATCATATTGCAAACGTATGTTAGATACTGAAGCACACCAAAGAATTTCAGGAGAAAATTAACATGTGGTTTATAGATTATAGCAAAGCTTTGATTGTGTAGGTCATGAAAAACTATGGACCGTTCTTACAGAAATGGGTGTGCCACGTTTGGTTGTCCTGATGCAGGACTCAGGACAAGAGGCAACCATCAGGACAGAATATAGAGAAACAGAGTGATTTCTAATTGGCAAGGGGGTCAGGCAAGGCTGCATTTTATCACCCTATCTGTTTACCTTGCATGCTGAGCATATCATAAGTAAAGCTGGATTAGACTTGGAGGAAAGAGGTGTGAAAATTGGAGGAAGAAACATGAACAATTTAGGAATGCAGATGACACTATACTATTAGCAGAAAATAGCAAGGACTTGGAATGAGTATTGTAGAAAGTCAAGGGAGAAAGTGCAAAGGCAGGTTTACAGGTGAACATTAAGTAAACAAAAATAATGACCTCAGATGATTTATATAACTTTAATGCTGACGATGAAGACATTGAAATAGTTCAGAATTTTCCACACCTTGGCTCAGTCATTAATCAGAATGGAGACTGCAGTCAAGAAATGAGAAGAAGACTAGGATTTGGATGAGCAGCTATGAAGGAACTAAACAAGAACATGAAGTATGAAGATATATCCTTGAATAGTAAAGTTAGGATTCTCCATGCCATCATATTTCCCAGTTCTATGTATGGTTGTGAAAGCTAGGTAGTGAAGAAAGCTGACAGGAAGAAAATAAATTCATTTGAAATGTGGTGCTGGGGAAGAGTTCTACGGATAGCGTGGACTGCTAAAAAGGGTTCTGGAGCAAATCAAGCCGGATGTCTCCCTAGATGCCAAGATGACTAAATTAAGACTGTTGTCATCTCTCTCCCTCTCTGGCTTTTCTTCGCAAACGAAGATTCAGGAAGGACTCATCCCACGCTTTCTGCAAGCGTGCTGATGACTGAAAAGGCCAATCCGAGATAGACAAGTCCGGTTGCAGAAAGCACAGCAGAAGGTCTCCTTGGGTGATGTTTCTGGGTTGTGATTCTTTCTGCGTTTCTGTTCAAGACTTGTTTGGTATGAGCTCTCAAATAAGGCTGCAGCATTGTGGATATTGCATCTCCATGCCTCCCGATGTGAGGCCAGGGAGGACCATTGTTGGTGATCAATTTGGCCGAGCCTGAGATGTTGTTTCAGGGAGTCCTTGTATCGCTTTTTTGGAGCGACCCTCTTACGCTGACCCGTGGCTTTGGCTGTATCATGAAAAGACATAACGCACTAGAAAAGACAACCATGCTTGGAAAGGTAGTAGGTAGTAGGAAGAGACTCCATATTCCAGATGGAGAGATTCCGCCAAGGAAGCCACGTCTGCTGCCCTGAGTCTGCAAGACCTGAGCAGGTCTTGAGGAGAGGGGGACTTGGAGGTCTCTCACCCATGGGGTCACCAAAAGTTGAAGTCCACTTGATGGCAGTTAACAGCGACAACAAATCAAGGAGAAGGTCTGACTTCCACTGAAACTGCTGGTGTTTTAAAGGTAGGGTCGCACAACCAGAAACTGGAGACAGCTCCTGTAGCTTTCATGGTTGTAGCGAAGAGGACATTTCAACAGGTGCTGCTTGTTACCTGGTTGTATAACAAACTACACCTGCTGCAATACCCTTTTCTAAAAACTCCATTAATAGTATTGGAGCCATCTCCAGTTTTCAGCAGTCAATCATACTCAAATGTTTCTTTGCAGATGCATCCAAGTGAAAGCTCCAGGGCCTTTTCGGTAATCGCCCCCAAATTGTGGAATGACCTGCCGAATGAGATCCGTCAGATAACAAGCCTGAATAGCTTTAAAAAAGTACTGAAGACGGATCTCTTTCGGCAGGCCTTTCCTAATTAGATCCCGGCCTCAGGGGATCCTGGCCTTTTTTTTAGTCCGCTGGCCATTTATTGTATTTTATTGTATTTATTGTTTTTAAATGTGATTTTAGATCAGTTGGTTTTAATTTATAATTGTTTAATAATTTTTTATGGCTCTAGGAGGTAGAGACCAGGAATGCTGTGCATTTTGCTTCACCTGCAAAGACACAAGGCCCATACCCAGCTCCCTACAGCTCGTGTACAACTGAATATGGCCATAAAGCAAAATCCCTCTTAGCCAGTACTTTTATGGGTCACTATAATCTTGAACCACAGTAAGATTTCCTCCCCACTCCCGCAAGAAAAACTTTCACAGAATGAAAGTTGCGCAGAACACTGGTGAGAGAGCTGGTTACGTAGGAGGTTTTCTTTTTAAAAAAACAAATTTTAAACAATTGTTTTCAGAAGCTGTGTATTTTAATTTTTTTTAAAAAAATTAACGGGCCATTGTACAGTGGGCCATCAGTATCTGCTAAGAGTTGGTTCCAGGACCTCCCGTCGATACCAAAATCCGTGGATGCTCAAGTCCCACTATATACAATGGCATAGTAAAATGGTGCCCCTTAAATAAAATGGCAAAATCAAGGTTTGCTTTTTGGAATTTATTCATTTATTTTGGATATTTTCAAGCTGTGGATGGTGGAATCCATGGATGCAGAATCCGTAGATACGGAGGGCTGACTATACATTATAACCTGTGAGTCTCAGAGAAGGGCAGGGTACAAAAACGAAAACTGGTTAAAAAAAAAAAAGGGAATTGGCAAAATTAGCCATATCAATACTCCGTAAACTAGTTTCTCATCCAGGGTTGCCTGGAATTCTAGGGTTCTGCAAGAGGTCCTGATTGAAAACAAAACAAAACAAAACAAAACCCCTTTTTGAGCTGTAATTATAATAATTTTCATGCAGGGGGGACTTGAGGCCTGAGAATTATTTCTAGTGTTCCTCCAGGGGAAAAAGTTTGAGAGAGGCTGTTCTAAATAAAACTGGACCAAGACTGTGACTCAAGTTTCTGGCTTCTTGACCTTGGTCTCCTAGCTTTATTTTTGCAGCAACAATACACTAAAAGCCTTTTCATTACTATAATGGCATTTATATTAGATTTCTTCATGCTAAAAGGAGAAGACAGAGACCAGGCCTGAGTGGCTCAATCAGCTGCCATAATATTTATATCCAATCAACAACACAGGCCATCAACTGGGGCAACATCTTAAATCCGCGTACATTTCCAGCCAGAGCCTTTGATTAACAGAACTCTGTTCTCCTGTAATGAAACTCATAAAAGCTGAGCCCATCATTACAGAGCTAGAGGCATGCAAGAGTTTAATTTGGTTAATGCACTTTTTATTCATTATTGGTTCTTTATGAAAGATGCACAGGCTCCAACTTGCAGAGTGCATTGCTTAATTACCCATGGTTTACTTTAAAAAAATAGAGAGAAGTATTTAAGTTGTCCATCAATACGCCATGCAGGGCAGAGCTATGATCGATTGATGTAGTGAGTAATGCACAGTTAGAATGTCAAAGGAAGTTAGCATCATGCTGTTGCATTAGAAAGACTTAAAGAGTATATATTAAGCAAGACAATCAAACTCATTTTAACACACTCTACATTCTCTCTTCCTATTGATTTGCACAGGGTTGGGCACATGCAGATGGAAATGAGACGCTGTTACTTGCTACCAAACTATGTGTTGTGTACATAGAAACATTTCCCAGAGACCCTGTCCCAGCTCCTCTGATGCACAAAAACAGAAAAATACACAAAGAGACACAATCAGCCCACTGAGAAAGCTTTTCTCCTATGTACCCTCAATGAACCTCCAGATCCAACCGTTCCCTCCATTTTTATTTTTATTTTTGTAAGCTTCAAGGTTGTAAATGAAGTACAATCTGCATAAAAGCAATAACAGAAGCCAACACTAAGGGGCAGAAGATGGATTTCCAACATCCACAGTTTCAGTTATTCATGGCTGAAAAATTAGGGACACATGCCATAGAATGGCACTGGAAAATACCTAGAGAAGTGCCCTCCCTAGGAATTGCTAGGTCCTCCAAAGCTACTCTATGGTAGGCTTGTACAGGAAGTCCTTTATTTTAATGGGGTTTGCTATTATCCACAGATTCACTTATACATGGTAAGTCTAGGAATGTATCCACCATGGATATGGTGGGGGGAGTGCACACACCTGTATTTATAGTTCACCTTTTGATGGGGTAATATAAGCAGGAGATGGTTAAAAGAATTTAAGCAAATAAAGAAAAGAGAGTGGAAACATTACTATTCTGGTTTACAACCCAGGAGAACTGCAACCTGTTCATACAAAACACAAATAAAACTAAATCAATAAGATCACATCAATAGAGCGAGGCTCTCCACAAAATCTTCAGATACCCAACAGAATAAAAAAGGTGGTTTGCCCTGTGTATGAAATAAGACCACAGCAGGCAACCGTGCAGGGATGTCTCAGGCGAGACCGTTCCGACCTCCAGGAAAGTTGCAGGAAGAAGAGTTAAATAGAATAAATCAACACAACTTTGTATGCTAAGACTACTAGTACATGCTTCCTGGCTAGAACGAGAAGGCCCAGGGAGAAAGTAAGTGCCTTCTTAGGAACTTTTCTTCCTTTTTAGAAAGCCAGGTTCAAGGCCAGTATTACTTCAGCTATTTTGACGCTGTCACTATTCTTGGCAATCTATTAAAACTTGTCCCTGAGCTGCGCCAAAAGAATGGCACAAAGGGTGTCTATTGAGAGAAAATGGAACTCCTCCATACCCCCCCACCCAAGTATTCCTAGCACAAGTTCGAATGAAGCCGCTGTACTTTCAACAATATTTGAAAAAGGAGAGAAAAGGTCAGATTCCAGTTTTAATTTTTTTAAATTTCATTTTTAAATCTTCACAATGCCCAGAATACCAGATTGTAAAGATGATTCATTGATCCTTCAAGGGCAAGAGGCGAAAGAGGGAAAATGTACCACCCCAAGCAAAGACGCGCACACACGCACACACACACACACACACACACACGTTTCTTACCAAAAGGGGAAGAAACACATAATGGCAGATTGTATAAAAGGCCATAAGAGGCCAACATAGCAGACAAGAAAGCATGCTGCTAGTTAAAGAGCATGCCAGCCCAAGGTCAGGCAGGCATTGTGCCAACCCTTTTCAGCTCTGTGCCATCCGATTTTCACTTAAGAGTCTCCCCCGTAGGCGAGGAATGTGTGACTTGCAAGTTGAGCTGCGTTGGAGCGGGAAACATAAAGGGAGGCAAAAGGATCCCAACCGCCAAGCCTAGATAGAAAGACACCCCCATATTGGCTTTTCCCAACACCCACCATTTTGTCTCGAATACCTGGAGACTGGGGTGGTGAATGCTTCAATGGGAGGAAGCACACCTTTATATTTCTGTGTCTATGTTGTTACCTTCTATGCATTTTCCCCCTTCAACCTTCTCTTGGTCCGGGTTATCAGCCTCTGGTTGAGTGACTGAGCCTCCTTGAATGCAACTCACAGGCAATTTTCCCATGATCTTTCCAGGTAGGAGCCAACCACAAGGCTGGTGGGATCAGGCTCATCCTTCCACTCTTGCAAGAGAGCAAAGGCCACTGCTGAACCTCTAGGACTGGATGAAGTCCAACCTGCTTCCTGTATTGATCAGAAGACAAAGGATGGGCCAAATGTAGGGTGGTTGCCAGATCTCCGGGCCTGGCCCCTCTTCCCCAATTCTCAGGGTGAAGAGGCGCAATCTCTAGGCAAGAGAATGCTGTACAAAAAGGGTGTGTGCATATCTATTTACCCGATTTATTAGACTTGGTGTTTCTCATTTGAATGGTATATTCTCTGCAATTCTTGCTGGGTGCTTTCAAATCGCTTCCGACTTATGGCGACACTACGGCGAATCTATTGCGGGGTTTTCTTGGCAAGATTTGTTCAAAGGGAGTTCCCCTTTGCCTTCCTCTGGGGCTGAGAGAGTGTGACTTGCCCATGGTCACCCAGTGGGTTTCCATGGCCGAGCAGGAAAGTTCATGCTTCATTCGTAGTGTACCTCACCACCATTGCCAGAGTTCCCAGAAAGCTCTGATGCCCCTTCCTTGATGTTATTTTTCATCCTTTTCAAAATGCCTTTGGTATTTGTTAAGCTAATCACTCCTCCAGCTGACTGCTTTGGTTAGCTATTTACCCCTGTTTTTATGCTAATGTTTGTTTTTAATGCCTGTTTTTAAAAATGCATAACACTGCTTTTAATGCATAATGCGGTTGCTGTTTAATGACTGCTTTCCAAGTTGATTGATTTAATTCCATGGATTTTGTTGTAATTTTTTTAAAAAAAAAAATTGTATGCACATTTGGAGGCCCTTTTAAGGCAGAAAAACAGCCTATACACCCTGATTTGTATCTACCTATCTGTCTTTCTGTCCATCCAGATACAAGACTCCTCTACTTTCTACTAGAATAAATTAGGTTTGGGCAGCCAGGACCTGCCTTTGCTTATTCTAAACTGAAGCCAAAGGTTTCAAGAGAGCGATTTAGGATATTTGCTTGGCCAAAGGAAGTCATCCCTGTGAAATAAAGGTGACATCACAAACACCTGCAGGCAAAGTTGGCCCATCGGGGTGCCTATACCCAAATCCTTGAGAGCAAAGGGGAGCAGGTCAACCAGTAGCAAGAGCCCCCCCATACCCATGGCTGAAACAGAAATAGCCCGTTCTCTCTTGAATCTGGAACTGAGTACCCCTCTACACCCTACGACGTGAAATGGTCTTCATAATACCCTGTGCTTATTTTTTCCTAGAGGCTGCAGAATCTCTAAAAAAAGGGAAATCTTTCTGGTTCTCTCCTCAGGGCTGATTCCATCACTCCTAGCCAAGCCTTTATAGGAAGGGAGCTTTTATTTTATTTATTTTTTAAAAAAAGACCCGTTGCTGCTCCATAATAGGAAGCTTATGCAAGAATGCGGCTTCACAGGGAAGCAGTGAGGCGGAATTAGAGGACCCGCTATTAAAAACCCGACATCTGCATTCTGCTTGCCTCTGATACTGTGCTTGCAAAGTTCATTTGGAGCAGGATTAAGGCTCCGGTTTGTAGAACAACAGCCACCAGAAGCTTGGGAGGAGAATGAGGAGGAGGAGGAGGAGGAGGAGGAAAGGAGAGCAGAAGAAAAAACCTACCTTGCTTTGACAGATAGCATCCCAACGTGATGTGAATACCCAGGAGGGATTGCTCAGGGAGAGACCTTACTTCAATACATTAAGCAAAGTGCATACAGTGACCAAAAAAGAATAATAATTTAAGAAGCAGCTACCTAAGTAACCAGCATGTAAATCATGGCCTCTTTCTCACTTGTGGCAACAACGAAATTTCGCCCCAGCTCACTAAAGAGCAGAAGGGCAAAACTGGGGGCTTTGAATCAGTTCTGAGCACACACTCATCCAAGGCTTTCATTGCAACATCAAAATCAACCGGCTAAAGAGGAAGGAGAGCCAAAGAAATAATGGCATTAATTAGTGTTCCTTTCAAAGGAAGGATTGGCAGAGAGACAAGGCCCAATCCATCTTAGAATCACAGAATCATAGGGTTGGAAGAGACCCCAAGGGCAATCTAGTCCAACCCCCTGCCCTGCAGAAATACCCAATCAAATCATTCCCGACAGATAGCCACCCACCCAACCTCTTGCTGAAAAACTTCCAAAAAAGGAGACTCCACCACACTCCCAGGAAGATGCAGATTCAACTGTCAAACAGCTCTTACTGTCAGAAAGTTTCTCCTAATGTTGAGGTGGAATCTCTTTTCCTGTAGTTTGAACCCATGGCTCCATGTCGTAGTCTCTGGAGCAGCAGCAAACAAGCTTGCTTCATCCTCAGTATGACATCCCTTCAAATATTTAAACATAACTATCATGTCATCTCTCAATCTTCTCTTCTCCAGGCTACACATACCCAGCTCCCTAAGCCGCTCCTCATAGGCCATAATGGCTTCCACACTTCCCACCATTTTAGTCTTCCTCCTCTGGACACACTCCAGTTTGTCCATATCCTCCTTGAATTGTGGTGCCCAGAACCGGACACAGTATTCCAGGTGAGATCTGACTAAAGCAGAGAGTGGCACTATTATTTTCACTGGTGCTACGTCTACAAACTCCTCCAACTGGCTCCCAAGAAACGATCCATCTCCCTGTCCGAAGGGCCCAGAAAGGGCAGCTTCATCTACACGAGGTGACTCCGCTTTCCATTTGCTCAAATTGCACACTGAGAGGAAAATTACTGAGTCCATCCTCACCACACTCTTCAGTTCCAAGCAAGCCACTGAGCTATTTAAAGTGGCCCCAGGAAAGTGTCACAGTTCAATTAAAACAATGAAAACAACAGTGTATGTGTGGGGCGGGGAGTCTTGTGTAGATGAAGCAGATGATTTTATTGGTCTATGGCACAACATCCATTACAAAAACATTCTAACAAAAGAGAAGTCTAGTGTATTGAAGATAGAAGCTGGGAGAAAATGCACTTCACCTTAAAATACTCAACCCTGAGCCAACCATTATGGGGCCAATATTACCTAACCATGAAGATTAGTATCTGTGGGGAAATCGGTTTCAATGCAAATCAGCTTTCCTTTCCTTGTACAATCAAGAATGTACTTACAGTTGTCCCTCCACATTCACAGATTTAAGTATTCACGGATTTAAGTATTCACAGCTTGGAAATATTATTTAAAAAACAATAATCCAAAAAGCAAACCTTGATTTTGCCATCTTATATCAGGGACACCATTTTGCTATGCCATTGCATATAATGGGACTTGAGTATTCACAGATTTGGGTATTCACGGGGGGGGGGGGTTCCTGGAACCAAACCCCAGTGAATGTGAAGGGACAACTGTATTTATATGAGTGTGTGTGTGGTTGTGTGTGTGTGGTTGTGTGTGCCTTCAAGTCGCCTGTGGACTTCTGGCAACCCCATTGAATTTCATAGGGATTTCTTAGGCAAGGAATCCTCAGAGGTGGTTTTGCCAGTTCTTCCTTCTGAAATATCTCCTACAGCATGTAGGATTCACTGGCAGCCCTTCTGGGCTTGGGGAAGGTTCTTCTTATTGGACTGCCACTCCCAGAATCCCCCAGGCAGCATAAATTCCCAGTTCCACAACCTGCCACATCTTGGATACCCTTTGGTTGGGGCACTGCCTGGCTTAGGAGGTAGGTTTTGACAATCACATGTGGTCGTTAACCATCATAAAAGTGAATCTCAAAGTGATATGAGATGGTAAATCAGGTAGGGGGGCCTGCCCATATCTAAAATAACAGTAGTTTGGATTTCCGTGCATGACTTGCACCCACGTAAGTTCCCTTACGCACGCAGCTGTGCTGTTTTGGCCATGGGGCCATGTCCACATTCAGGTCACAGTCCTGTAAGTGGAGTTCCAAAAGTGTAACCACTTCAACATGGATTTGTACATTCTCTGCTGGTGCAAAAGTATTCACCAGAGTTTCACTGCGATTGTGGAAACAGCCAATGTGCATTTGTCACTGTACAATGTGACACCACACATCCACACTGCCAGATACATAATTGGTTGCACAATGTCGATATTCTGCAGAAATGTGGTATAAACGTAACCACAGCATAACTAACAACAGTATAGGTTTATACCACAGAAACACAATGTAAGTTCTCATCAACAATTTATAACCAAAAGGCCTAGTAAGCAATTATTATGTTAACAAAAATGCTAAGTTATCTAAATGTTATCATGTCAGGGGGAGGCAGGGTCAAAGCTCACAGTTTACATGGCACCCAAAACATGGTATAAAGATTACTGGAAATATTTATGTTTAATCAGTACAGGCCGAAACAAAGATACGAGCTCAACACTTAATGTAATACTGGAATCTAAGGATTTGATTAATTCAGTCTGTCCTAGACCAGACTTTTTTTTTTAATCACTCTACAATGCAGGAAATGCAAATTACTTATTGGCATCTTGTTACCCTATCATCAAAAGATTCAGAAAAGGATATTGGGATAAAATAGAACACAGGACCAAAGCATGGGCTTAACGTAACATAAAAGTGATTGGATAAACGCACATTTAATGCACACAAAAACGATCTTTACATTTAAGCCTTAGTTAAAAGTTATTTACTGGGAAATTCTTTTTTTAAAAAAATAAGATTTCATAAGCTTTGCAAAAAGTTCTTACTACAAGAGGAAACACAGTGATGTCTGGAGTGCCCAACCATTTAAGTCAGCTTTAAAACATGAGCACAGGTTAACAAAGCGCAAAAGCAGCTTGTCAAATGTGATCAATCTCCAAGTCCTTTAGATGGTAGAATTCACACTGACTACTGTCTTCCAGGAGGCGAAAGGGGTGAGAGCAGAATCGAAAATGGGCAAAGTATCCGCATTGCTTACCTGCAAATTAAAAGAAAAGAAAAGAAAAAGGGAAACAATTAAGTACAGTATATTGTTTCTACAAATGAACACAGTAATAAGTACAGGTTGAGTCTCCCTTATTTGGAATTCCAAAATCTCAAGTACTCCAAAATGCAAAATCGTCCACATGGGTGGCTGAGATAGTGACATCGTTGCTTTCTGATGGTTCAATGTACACAAACTTTGTTTCACGCACAATTTTTTTTAAAAAATATTGTGTATAAAATTTCAAGTCAACCCCCGTATCCATGGATTCAGTAGCCACGATTTTACTTATCCATATCTGGGAAAAAAAATAGGTTCTCTCTAGGCATTTCTAGGTCCTCCAATGCAATTCTATGGTTACTTCTAGTGTTTGTAGCTGTGGGCATAGAGGCTTTATTGGGGTGTGCTTTTATGTGTTTTTATTGTTTTGACTTGTATATGTTTTTAAAAATCTTTTTAACTGTAATTTTTGTTATGTTACATCCAAATATGTATGCATTAATATAAGACTACCTTTCACAACATCACATAAATAATGTAACATTTTACAGGATCATAAAACATAAATAGAAATGTTAATCATTAGGTTAAAGGATTCTAAAATAATTAAATAATAAAGTTAAGAAGCTAGTCAAAAAGAAGTTATTTAAAATTAAGAAACTGTATTTTATTTTGTGTTTTTTAAAAAATAATTTTAATTGTTACTTTTAACTATTTTTAATTGTCTTATTTTTTTTACTTGTTTTTTACATTGTAAACCACCTAGGGAGTGCTTTGGCACTGACAGGCGGTATAGAAATTGAATAAATAAATAAATAAATATAAATCAGTCTACTTGAAAATAATACAGTTCCATATTATCCACAGTTTCAGGTATCCACAGGGGTCTTGAAATTTATTCCCCATGGATACAGGGGTCAACTTGTACCTTCAGGTTATGTGTATAAGGTGTATATGAAACATAAATTAATTTCCTGTTTAGACTTGGGTCCCAACTCCAAGATATCTTATTATGTATAGGCCAATATTCCAAAATCCAAAATGCTCCAAAATCCAAAATTGTCCACATGGGTTGCTGTAATAGTGATACCTTTGCTTTCTGATGATTCAGTGTATACAAACTTTGTTTCATGCACAAAAGTACTAAAAATACTGTTTATAAAATTACCTTCAGATCATGAATTTTGTGTTTAGACTTGGGTCCCATCTCAAAAATATCTCATTATGTATGTGCAAGCATTCCAAAATCCAAAAAAAAATTAAATAAATCCCAAACACTTCTGGTCGGTCCCAAGCATTTCAAATAAGGGAGACTCAACATGTAAAACAAATCATATTGAAGATGTTCCCCAAAATGAGTCCCTTCTAAATAGTCCAAGAACTACAAAAACAATGCATAAATAATCCAAAATAGAAATCTTGAAAACTATTTATTATTTATCTTTAATAGGCACCTCCATTCACTTGGATGCAGGCCCTTCTTCCAAGACACCACGACCACCCTCCTAGAACTTAAAGCCCATAATTTAAAAAAAATAATTAATATAGAAGAGGAGAAGAACAGAATTCTGCCTCCTCAGTGGTTGATGCCCTTTGTCCATTGAAATCTATCTAATGCTCTACTTTTCACACATGCACCTCTAAATGTTTTGTTTTAATGCCCACATTATTCAAAAAGTACCTGGGACATCCCTTATGGGTTTCCCATGATTTCTAAGCATGCAATTCCCCAGCAGAATTGTTTAGTATGGTTTCAGCAACCCCCAGTAACAGCAAGTTTCTAGATCCAATTGAACACAGTGAGCACTCTGCTTTAAATGGGGATTTGTCTTTTCCTGCATTTAAAAAAAAGCTGTGGTATCAAGAGTCCCCGATATGTACGGACTTGTTAAATGTTTGCATTAAAGAGACGTAAGCAACATCTCCTGCTGTCATATGTTAAGTTTATTTTTGCTTATCTGACCATTTCCCACAGGGCGGGCGGCTAATGATGGCTCTCCATCATCAACAGCCCTCGCCGTATTTACATCCATCCTGTTACCATGACAGCTGCGCCACCAACTCCCCAACCACTTCCACCACACAAACCCAGTCGCGCTGCGTGAGGCGGCAAGATGGAGTGCCCTGCAGTCACTATGCACCAAGCACTTTCATTAACAAACTGCCCTTAATTACAGAGGTAATTGCAAAATTATTTCATAGTAGTAATTTTTCCCCTTCTCTCCCCCGCCGCCTGATCCAAGCCATCTGAAGGAGAAAGATGCTGCCTACGAAGATGGCACCAAGCCAACTCAACTACAACTGGGGCGACTGGTTTCAAATTATGTCCTCCCCTTCCCATATTTTTTTTTAAATAACATAAAAACACATTGATGATCCTCCTTCTGTTTGTCACAAGCGCCAGGTCAGGTTACTTTCATCCACTCTCTTTTTATTCCGGTACCAACAACTGTGAGTCGCAGTCACTTGGAAGGTGCGCAGGCACCCTCCTTGGCAAATGTTTTCAGGAGCGATTCACACCTGTGAGAATAAAACTCCTTTCGTGCTGTGACATCCACAGAGGTTCACTTTTGGAGAGGTTAAACTACCATATATACTCATGTATAAGTCAGCCTCATGTATATATATAAGTCAAGGGCAAGTTTGGGGATCAAAATTATGGATTTTGATACGACCTGTGGATAAGTCAAGGGCCATTCTGCAGAGAAGGGAAAGCACCAGAGCCGTCTCAGGAGGCCAGCCATTGCTGGCGGCCGCTGCTGCCATTTTCCCAACACAGCGAAGAAAGTAGAGGAGAGTTGGTGCTTCTTGTACGTTTTCCCAGGATGAACTAAGCTCTCGTCTTTCACCACTCTACTCAAATAAGGGGATGGTTCCTTTTTTGGTAAGAGTTAAGGTACAGTACTTGCACAGACCTGTGGATAAGTCAACTCAGATTTTTTTATCAATTTTTGTGACTAAAATTTCTAGACTTATACATGAGTATATACAGTACCAATTGTCATTCTGGTTTCCCCTCCTCACATCATGATGAAGAACAGAGATGATCCTGTAACCGCCTTTCATCACTGGAGAAGAAGACCACCACAAAGCAAGCCCATCACTCCAAATATTTCTGCTCAAGACAACAAGTGGAAGTGCCCCTGAGCACCACCCTGAGATTCCCATGATACAGGGCGAAATAGAAACACTTTCATAAAATAAAATAAAGTACCCTCCTATCCCTCTTCCCAAGAGGCTGTTACCTCTTTTCATGCATCCCAGAGGAAACCGCATGTTACCCAAAGTAGGGTAGACGGACAACGTGGCAAGAAACAAAATCCGACAGATGCCGTGCTTCCACAACTCATCCACAAGTGTCATTAAGTACCAATGGTGCCCTATGTCGAAATATGCAATCATCCAAGTTGACACCCTACAAAAATCAGTGAGTCTCTCTGAAGAGAGGTTGTGTCTTGCACATTTTAAGAAGCTCTCACTGGACAGGAATGGAAAGCTTCATACATTTGTTCTTGCAGGCAAAAAAATGAGATTTCTACCATTTTTCTATACAGAAATGTTATTTTCTATGCCAAAAATGCTGTTTTCTGCATGAAAATCCAACATGATTTGTTTGTACAGAGTAAGTGTCAAACTGCAAAGATTCTCTCCCATATACATTTCTCCTCAATCTGGGTTCCTGGCGCATTTATGACAAGTTCTCCAGTACTTGTGAATATTCTTCCCATCTTGCCCAATGATTCAGAGGCTCAGTCTTTCATCTGAGCATGCATTATTTATTTCAAATTGCTGTTAATGCATACACAACTCCTACAGACACACACAGTGCTTTCACTTATGCACAGAATTCTATGAAATGCCCACTGCTGCAAGGTCTTTCTGACATGTGGTGCAAGCTCCCTTCATTTTCTCCCCATCCCGGGCATCTCATGATGGCAATGATTCAGTCCATTTCCCAGAAGGCTCCGACAGTGAACAGAATCATCTTCCAGTCTAGAATGGACACACTTTTAGTGTCTGTCAGGTCCAGACTTGCATTCATTCCTCATCAATCTCTGCTAGTCACTGGCTCACACTCCAGGCAGCTCATTAAACGTACGGTAAGCTCCACTGGAAGATTGCAGTCAGTATACACCTCACATTCTCCAAAAGTTCTCCACCCTACCCTAGGGAGGAGGTATTGATGCCGTCTAGCCTAAAGCAGCACCAGTCAGGGAGGGTGGGTTAATCCTGGACCAGGGCCAGTCTAAAGCCATCAGCTGCTGGTCAGCAGAGAGTTTCCAGAAAGGAAAAGAAGAGCTGTAGCCAATAAGTGTGAATATGGTACCAGATCCCTGACATATTGTGTGTGTGCAGGCGCCTTGCATGAATTTCTTAGGGTTTTCTTAGGCAAGGAATCTTCAGAGGTGGTTTTGCCAATTCTTTCTCCTTCCCCGGAGATCATAAAACTCAGGCATGCTCAAATCTGTCTTTGTTGTGTTTTTATTTTTGATGGATAATGACATCATCATCACTTTTAAAAAAATCCATCCTTTCTGGCAGTAATTCTTCCATGTCCCAAGAAGAGGTCTGTCTCTCCTTCCTGTCTGGGATTTTTGCTCCTTTGCTCATCTTCCTTTGCACGGAGATGCCCAGTATGGTGGCATGGAACTCTATGGTCCCCCTGCGCTATGGGCACGATGTGGCAAAGAAGAAAGCAAATGTTATACAATAAATAAACTTCCTCTCCTAGCAATTGAAAGCTTGCAAGATGCCCAGAGCCAAATAAAATGTTACGGGGTGACAATTTCCATAAGAATTTTTCAACAAGGCAAGGAGCACTTTTTCTCCTTAGCACAGTTAAAAAAAAAAGTTTCAAGAGCTGCAGGGGATTCCCAAAATGAAAGTTAAAGCACTTTTGTTTCAGTCTTTTATTCCAGTGCTCAAGATAGCCGACTGACCCTCCCTTCCTCCTGCAAACCCCCTACCCTCCATCATCACCCTATCAGCCCAAGACAAATGAGGTTCTTTTTATGCAAAGAAAGCACTGCGAGATTAAAAACCCCTCATAGATCAACATTAGAGCCAGTAAGTAAATGTATTTCATTTTGATGATTTCAAATGCTGTATTAATGAGGGGAAAACTGAGGCAGATCCATCTATGATCCAACATATTGGGGAAATGCATTTTTAATGCATTTTAAGATCATTTCTTCAAAGAGAGCAGAAAAAGCAACTAAGCAACACCCGTAACCACATCATCAGGAGACACAATGGGCCAAGCAACCCATTCTCTCCCTCCGGAGAGGGCAATTGGGGAGGGTGGCATGATTAATCCTGCGCGATTTCTCTGCCAGTGTGTTGTTAGCATTCTCAGGAGCGAAAGCAAGCATACAGTACACTTCAAGAAGAAGAAGAAAATGCCTATTATGAAAACTCATCGTCTCCCCACAGTCAGAGAAAGCAAACATCATAAGACAGCCTGCCATAAATTTGTCATTTCTTCCTCACTGGCTCTTCTTCTCTTAAAACATGCAAGTCATATTTTAAATCATCTTTAATACCTAGTCCTCACTTCACACAAAAACACACACATACGCACAGCCAAAAGTACTTTTGAAAGCAATCAGAAGAAGGAAATACAAGCAGATATAGGATGAAGCAGGCTCTTTGCCATCGTGTTTAAGAAAGCCTGATCACCCATTCATGACGCATCTCCTCCTCTGGCACTGGCAACTCCCCTTTCTCTCATGCATGGCACACAAGAAGGGACCAACATCTTAGAATCAGAGAACCACAGAGATAGAAGAGACCCCAAGGGACATCCAGTCTAACCCCATTCTGCCATCCAGGAAGAAACAATCCAAGCACTCTCGGCAGACGGTCATCCAGCCTCTAGTCCCAAACGGTTCCAGTACCATGGAGAGCTCATAGAGTCCTAGAATTGGAAGAGGCACATTCTGTGTTTGATTTTTAAATATAACAAAAACAGACCTGTTATTACTTGAGGGCCAAAAAATTAAATTCAAAAAATAGCCTATGCAAGTTTCCTCGGAGAATTCAGATGCCCTGCCTGCTCTTCTGCCTCTTGAATCTCTGGATCCTGGAAGATCTTGGCGGAAGTGGCTGCAGCCACTGCCACCACCTAGCCTTCTTCATGTGAGCTTCACCACTGCTGGTGTCTCACAAAGCTTTCTTTTCCTCCTGCTGGCAGATCAACTGGGAGATCAAAGGGGTTGGCATAACCCTTCTCCAGCGGCCGCTCTGCCTCTGAAACCTTTGGCCAGGGCCGGTGTTGAGGGAGAATGTCCCTGGCCAGGACATGGTTCTGAACGCTTCCCAGAGTCCCTCACTGGTTATGGAGGTGGAATCACCTTCCGCCACCACCTTTCCCAGCTTCTGATTCTCAGGACAGGCACAAAATGAACTGAGGGAATGCACAGCAGTCTAATAGTAGCCTCCCTGGAGATCTGCATAAAAACATCACAATATTCATAGAATCATAGAATCCTAGATTTGGAAGAGACCACCAGGGCCATCCAGTCCAACCCCCTGCCATGCAGGAACACACAATCAATGCCCTCCCGACGGATGGCCATCCAGCCTCTACTGAAATGCCTCCAAAGATAGAGAACTCACCACACTCCCAGATAGCAGTGGATTCCACTGTCCAACAGCTCTTTACCATCAGGAAGTTTTTCCTAATGATAGGTGGAATCTCTTTTCCTGTAGTTTGAACCCATTGCACCGTGCCCTAGTCTCCGGCGCAGCAGAAAACAAGCTTGCTCCATCCTCAGTATGACATCCCTCCAAATATTTAAACGTGGCTATCATGTCACCTCTCAACCTTTTCTTCTCATGCCTAATCCACTCCTCGATTGGCAGCTTTACTTTCAATTTGCTCTCCTAACAATCCCTAGCTAGTATGGAACCTGACTTTTCCACAGTAGAGTGCGGGCAACATTGTCACTTAAGTTATCAACCACGACCCCAAATTCTCTTTCTGTTTAAAAAGACAACAGATTATATAATGATGTAAGATTACACAATCTCCCCATATGCAGACCATTTAGCATTGAGTTACAGTGAGCCATGAGTTGGATAACTATTCACCCTGTTCAGAGAGGTTTTTTTTGGCTGCTTCTCATCTCCTCACTGTTTAACCCAAACTTCAGATAATTTAGAAAGGCATCCACAGCCCAAAGAAGGCAGCAATTAGTTTGTATTTTGCTTTTTGTTATAATCCTTTTGATCCTAAAATGTTGAGAGCTTTATAAATCAACAGCCACAAACACCCTGAACTGTTCTTGGAAAGAAAGAAAAGAAGGCTGGCAGATAGCCGTGAAATGTAATATTTACAGAAAGCACCAGCTAACCAACACGCAGCCGCCATTTTAATCAAAACAAGCTCTCAAACACCTTTCAAAGGCAGCCTCATATATGAGACATTGGAGAAAAATGTGGCAGGATCCAGAATGACTCCCAGAATTTCTGCAGTACGAATTGTTTGTAACAAAAAAAATATATACAGGCCGACCACCCTATCCACAGATTTGGTATCCATGGTTTCACTTATCCACATCTGGAAAAAAAAAGTTCTCTCTAGGCATTACTAGGTCCTCCAATGCAATTCTATGGTTACCTTCCATCTCATTGAAAATAACAGGGTTCCCTATTATCCGGGGCAGGGGGGCGGTGTCCTTGGAATGTATCCCTTCAGGATACAGGGCTTGACCTGTATATAAAATCCTATTTGGAGGTCATTGTCAGCTTCTGAACTCTGCCCCACCAGCTAATGCCTCATCCATAGTTTTATTACTAGAACACTGAGGAAGCTAGGTCCTCACTTGACTAGGTTAATGACTAGAAACTTTGTATACATAAAGTTCCTAGTCATTAAACTTATCCATAGTTTTGCCAGGTTGTCCAGATGAATTAAGACTTGCAATAAAGGGCCAGAAATATACTATCTGGTATATCTCACTGCTTATGCTACGGCTGATTGTCTATCCTGTGCATTTTTGGAATACAGTGGGGCTCTTGGTAGCTGCTGGGGTTTGGCCCCAGGACAC
Source organism: Gambelia wislizenii (assembly GCA_030847615.1). Classification (NCBI taxonomy): domain Eukaryota; kingdom Metazoa; phylum Chordata; class Lepidosauria; order Squamata; family Crotaphytidae; genus Gambelia; species Gambelia wislizenii. The sequence continues at coordinate 43,356,975 of JAUMIR010000007.1, forward strand.
CCCATGGATACCAAAATCCATGGATGCTCAAGTCCCATTATATACAATGGCGTAGTGACATGGTGTCCCTTTTATAAAATGGCAAAATCAAGGTTTGCTTCTTTGAATTTATTTTTTAAAAAAATATTTTCAAACTGTGGATGGTGGAACCTGTGGATGCCAAATCTGTGGATACAGAAGGTCGACTGTATCTGCTACTGGTCAGTTGTAGTTCTCTACCTAAATATTAGGAAGAACTTCCTGACAGTAAGAGCTGTTCAGCAGTGGAATGTGTTGCCTTGGAGAGTGGCAGAGTCTCCTTCTTTGGAGGTCTTTAAACAGAGGCTGGATGGCCATCTGTCAGGAGTGCTTTGATTGTGTCTTCCTGCAGGGCAGAATGGGGTTGGACTAGATGACCCTTGGAGGTCCCTTCCAACTCTACAATTCTATGATTCTATGTCATGTAGTGTGGTGGAGTCTCCTTCTTTGGAGGTCTTTAAACAGAGGCTGGATGGCCATCTGTCGGGCATGCTCTGCTTGTGTCTTCCTGCAGGGCAGGATGGGGTTGGACTGGATGGCCCTTGGGGTCTCTTCCAACTCTATGATTCTATGTAGCATGATGTATGAAGATCTGTTTATTTGAGCTTGATGACCAGTCCCAGTGATGGAATTCCCCGTCTCCCTGAATAAATACCAGCTACCATCCCTTCCACCCATGCACTCCACAAAACATCACTGTCTTTCTTCTGAGCTGTGCGTTTTTAAAGTGAAGTGGCCTTCACTCAGAGCAGAGCAAACAAAAGATGTACTCGACTTTGGGTGACGCAAGTATGGCCATCTTGCTTGCTGTGCTGTGAGGCACAAGTGGATGATAAAAGGAGGGAGGGAGGGTGGGTGGCTGGAGAGCCAGAGGTCTGTGGAGCATGGGCACATCCGCCTGCCTAGCTGTGCCAAGGAGGGAGGACTTTGGCCAGGGAGTTTTCCCTAGTCCTCTCTTAAGACCAGACTGTGTGGACTGATATCAAATGGCTCGGCTTTGCCTCCTGCTTCCTGTAGGTGGAAGCAAACGCCTTGCTGAGGGACGGACACATTTGCAATGAGTGAGCCTGACAATTGCTCTGGCCAGGAGCACTCCATGGGTGCAGCCACTGCGTCAGTTTCTTCTTCAGTGTGTAGAAGATGTCGTGCTGGAAAATTTCTCACACTCCGATGGCCCACCAAGGCAGCACACAACCCTCAAGCTGCACCGAGACCCTAATTATACCAGCCATGTAAACATTATTATGGCCCATCTGGACAAACCTGTATGCAGAAACAAAATTCAAACCCCACAAAGCAGCAAATACCTTTGGTGGGCCAGCTCCAAAGCGTAAAATACCCATCGCAAGGGGTTTTGCCATGCTCGGATTTCCTTATCAAATGGCCATATCCTATCAAGTGAATTATCACAACCCAAGTTGAGATGTTTACAGATTTCACAGACTGCAGAGTGCATTCTGTGTCTGATGGAGCTACAGAGATGAGGATCCCTGTGGTGTTTTTGACTTCCTGAGAATTGTAGCAAGAAGAAACACAACTGAGTGTTTGAGCATTTGCAAGCTTAATGGGGCATTTTGTAGACACAAAGGATGCAAAAAGCAATGCAGATATATTGGGCCCCCAGTATCCGCTAGGGTTTGGTTCCAGGACCACTACCACCCGCTCCTGTGGACACCAAAATCTATGGGTGCTCAAGTGCCATTATATACAATCGGATAGTAAAATGGCAAAATTAAGGTTTTTGGTGGGGTGATGATGATGATTTTACTATTTCCAAACCATGGTTGATTAAATCCATGGATGCAGAATTCCCAGATATGGAGGGCTGACTGTATTTTTAAAAGTGAAGAGATAAAATGCATAACTGAAAAAAGCACAGCAACATGTTTAGTCAACAGTGGAAAGTGGTATAAAGTTGGTAAAATGTACACATGCACAAATTAGGAATAAATTAATCTTAAACAATCATGCAAATTTTGGTAGGGGAGAAAAAAAGCAACTCTCATAAGCAGATATGAAAATGGGACAGAAAGAAAATCCAGGTGGGAATCAAGGAAACTCAACAAAATCAGGAGTGCTTCCCATCACTATTTCTCACCGGTGGACCACAGAGTAAGCTGGTCACCACACTGACCCTAATGCTAGGGCCGATATCTATCCTACAGATATTAAGTGGTCTTTCACATGACATGCCTACAAAGCCTTCAGGACTTTAAAGCCTTAATACAGCACCTTGAACTAACTAGTCCCAGATCTGACTAGGCAGTCAACTTAACCAAGTACAATTCAAGGGGCAAATTTCCAACAGGGTTCCTTCCACACATTGCATTCTCTACCAGTTGAGTTTCCAAACCATCATCAAGGGCAGCCCCCACCAGAGCATGTTACAGTAATCTAATCTGGGTAGTAATCTAAACCAGACACAACAAATACATGTATCCTTGTGGCTAGCTCAGATTCCTTTGTCACACCCAGTGCCAACACTAAGGGGGTGTGGAGAGGACACACCACACCAGGTAAAACGGTCAGAGGGTGGGGTGACACCAGCCTTAGTGACACCACAGGTCACATCTTCTAGCAACTGAAGCTGCCTGTGGGACCATAGACCATGCCAGCTCCAGAAGCAAACCTGAGCTGTGTATCAAGTCCTTCAAGGGGAGTGTGACCCTATCCAGAGTCCCATCTGAACTACTATCCAGATTAGCCAATTTCTGAACTCAGAGTGTTTTTCTCTCTGATCAGGATTAATATTCAGCCTTCCAGAGTAAACAGGTTGGAAAATCATAGTGAATGGTTGGGCAGCACTGGACTTGTGCTTCAAACATATCCTCAGGCCCACTGGACATGTGCGCTTTTCTAAGAGTTTACTGTAAAGAAACACAGCTCAACATTCAGTATGACTCCCATATCTGTGGGGGATAAATTCCAAGACACACACACACACATACACACACACACGTGGATACCTGAAACTGCAGATAATAGCAAATCCTATATTTTGGCTATACTTGGGATGGAAGCATACCATAGAATAGCACTAGAGGACCTAGAAAGGCACACACACACTTTGGGCAGGAGGAGGGGATATTTTTTGGATTATGGGTAAGTGAACCGTGGATACTGAGTCTGTGGTGTAAAGCTCAGACAGAGATTTAGGAGGGGGAAATGCACCCACAGGATCATAGAATCATATCTTCTCATTTAGAGTCTTGCTTCATCTAGATGGAAACCCATCCAACAATATCAAAGGAGCTAACCCTACTGGGTTGAACAGCATTCTGAGCCAAAAATTAAACTTAGGTATCCATGCCCGTGATTCAACTGACATTTGACCTTATCTCCAAATGTAAAATTGTGTTAGGCACACACCTTGGAAGAGCCAGAATGGATCTCAGAAATTTTGTCTGCTTAGATTCCATAGAATCAAAATTAGTGTAAGCACACCATTGTGCGCCATATAGCATCTGCGCCAGTATCTTCATATTAAAAACCTGGATGGCTGAAGGGATGGGCTGGCCTCCTTTGGTGAAGAAAAAAGATATAAGTGACTTAATGCTTCTCTGAGCATTTGCTATGGCATTTGTAGGCTGGGCCTTCCAAGAGCCTGAGGACTGAAAAATCACTCCTAGGTACTTATAAGATTTTACTTGCTTAATTGGTTGGCCATTTATTTGCCATTTATGGATGCTCCATTTTCTGGTATATACTAACACTTTAGATTTGTTATAATTAATCACCAACAGAATCATAGCTGGAAGAAACCTCAAGGGTTATCCAATCCAATCCTACGCCATTGGAGGCACTCACACCAAAGCATCCATCTAAATAGTGTCCATCTAAACTCTGTTGAAACATCTCCAATGAAGAAGACTCCACCACCTTCTGAGGCAGTCTGTTCCACTGCCAGACTGTGCTAACCATCAGGAAATCCTTTCTAGTGTTGTTAAAGGCCCTCTCTCCCATCTCCTTGCTAAACGTAGCTGTGTGAGTGGTGGAACCAAGAGAAAAACTTAAAACTCGGGCAGGCCAAAGAAATTTATCATTTATTCAAAAGGACAATAAGGAATAGAAACAGTTCAGAGAGGAGGAGGAGGAGGAGCAGGGTCTTTCAGCAGAGCTGATGGAGTGAGCCTCCCCCACACCTCCCTCTTGATCTGCATCTTGATGGCATGGCTGATGACTGGTGGTAGCTGGAGGAACAGGGAACCCCAGGTAACAGGATGTAGCACTTGCAAGTTGTAGGTAAGGTATGGTGGCCTAGAACAGTGGCTCTTCACCTGTGGCCTGTGAGGTCCACAATGTCCTCACAGGGGTCTGCAAAGTCTTGAAGGCTGCTTGGTCCACCTTCTCCCTTCAGTGGAGCAGCCACATGACAGGAGCCAAGGCAAAGGCTGGCTTGGCCTGTGCATTGCCATTCAATCCACTCCAGCCACAAACTTGCAGGAAGAAACAAGTCTTCCCTGCCCCTCCAGTGCCTCTGAAGGAAGGCTTCATGGATGTTGTTGTTGCTGTGCTGCTGCTGGTGGTGGTGGTTATAGTTTTAAATCTTGAACTAAGTCAAAGATATTTAAAGGGGGTCCCTGGTAAAGGAAAGGCTAAGAACCACTGACCTAGAGGTCAGGTGAGATTAGAAGAGTTGCTTTGGTTCATTTTAGGCACCACTATAAAAACCTGCTAGCCTTCAAAGTTCAGTAGCTCTTGTCCCATCTTGTATTCAGCAAAGAGCTGGGATTAATTCATTCATCCATGCAGGCAAGGTGATGTAACACGCAGGAATTTGTCACACAGACCGGCCCTTCCCTCAGACTTCTGGGCTCCATAGTCAGTCTCTGCATAAGTTCCAGACTTGATTATGAGCAAAACTGAATTACACAAATATTTCACTAAATTTCTTTCTAAGCCTTATTAATATTAATGCCAAATCTATCCCCTGTGTGCCTGGCATTTAAAAACACATTTCCAAAAAAATAATAATATTCCCACTAATTTAAGGTGTGCATCTAGCATACAAATGAGGAAATCCTGTCTCCTCCGCTCCTATTTTCCTGGCCCCTGTACAGCTCTACATTTTGTCCTGCCATGTCATTCAGTGGCACTTTAGAATGATGAATTTTAAAAGCCCTTGATTCCTAAAGTACTATATCTCTGACCAATGAAGCTGTCAGAAGCTGAGAACACACTGAGCAACAACTGTATGGCTGCCTCCCAAGTCCCCAACCCTGTTACTACTATCCAGGAGGCTGCAGCCTGAACTACAATTGTCCTAGCGCAAACGCAACAGAATACAAGTTCTACCTTAGCCAACAACAACCTCTCCCCACATTTTCTTTACAAGAGGGAGTTTTTCATAGAATCATAGAGTTGGAAAAGATCACAAGGGCCATCCAGTTCAACCCCCTGCATGGAATACACAGCCAAAGCACTCCTGACAGATGGCCAGATGCAACATTTTTCTGTTCACACATCACTGTTACAGAAAAACCTTTATCTGCAATTGTACCTTTTCATCCAGAACCACATCAGCCAAGCATCAGATCAAAGTTCCAGAAAATACAGGGAGGGAAGGGGCGGGAAGTCTGAAGGCACCAGATCCCATCTGATCTTGGAAGCTAGGTGGGGTCATCCATGGTTAGCACTTGGATGGAGACCACCAGCAAGTAAGCAGTAGGTGCTACTTAGCTTCCAAGACCCAACATGATGAAGTCCTAGGACTCCAGAGACCTGGGCTCCAATCTCCACTCAGCCACGGAAACCTTCTTGGCTCTCCTTGGATGAGTCGCACTATTTTTAGCATGAGATGAAGGCAAAGGTGACAACCCTCTCCAGAATAAACCCTCCCAAGAAAACCCTAGGACAAGGTCGCCATGTGCTGAAGTTGACTTGAAAGTATACAACAGAAATAGCAGCAACCACCACCACAACTGCAGACACAGCTTACATGTTCATCCAGGAGGGATGTATGTGCACATTAGTGTACTTAGAAGTCAACAATCGCTGGGATTAGCTGATGACCATGAGATTTAACTTGCTGGGAACAAGCCCTGGTACCTGAAATCTGGTGCCTCGATTCACTTTGACTTCATCAGCAAAAGGAGATGGGCATTTGTCCTCCAATTTGTCTGGTCCCCATTTCCACACACACTCTTGCCCCAGACAGAGCACCTAAGGACTTTCATCATTCTTCTGGAGCAACATCCATCCATCTCATTGACCAGGTCTTCTTCAGGGGCCCGGACAATAAAATATCTATATGTCTAATGTTCTCAACATTAAACCACTGAGATTTTGAGACATTCCTTTGCCACACAGTTTTAATTTTTCCCTTGTAGGTCTAACTCTGTCATCTCTTGCACCTCCCCAGTGCATGCAACTCAAAGGGTTCTTTCTCTCCCTCTTCTATTGGACCTCGCCTGAGATTAATTAAAGAGTATTTTTCCCTGTTAAGTTGAAGCTTTCATTAAACAAGCTGGCATCAACATTATTCCATGCTGCATTGTGGTGGGTCCCTCCTCCGTGAACTGTCAGTTGCTCAAAAACCTTTTGTCTTTTTCTTCTCAAACGGTTTTCTATCCCCGCGAAATGTGGCCCAGAGAACAAGTAGGCTATTCCATGTGGCACATCCAAAGGAACATGGCTGAGGCAGTCCCTCAGAATCTTTTAGGTTGAGTTCCTCTATTCATGCCTCCCCTGTGTCCCTCTTTCGCCCCATGCTGAAATCATCACTATGTCTCATTTTTGCTGTGTCAAATTTTTGCAAGGAAGCATCCACACCCATGCTCAGAGGGAAACCGGGATAGAGGGAAGGCTACACCAAGGAAGCATAGCCTGTTATGAGACTTCATTTTTCACCCACCATTCCATGCGTTTCTGAAAGAACAGGATTACATCAGCCCTATCATGCCGGTTATGTTCAATACAACAGGCAAAACAAAGGACAAATGCAAGCAAACCAGAATATAGAGACTCGTTATTTTTCTCCTCTTCAAATCCAGATTATATTGCATGTAGATTCTCGTGCATCACTACTCCCATTCTATTCTAAGGACAACGACAGATGGTAGCTCGGAGAGTGTTACAGACCTAATTCTAACTAGATCAATGGGCAGTTTGGGGATGAGCTGAGGGTGGGATTACTTTGGGGGACTACAACTCCCACTGGCCCTGTTGGATGGGGGATTCTGAGCACTGTAGTACAAACAGTAACTTTTCCAAGCCTTGTAGCCAGAGAAGGATGGTAAGCAATGATGCACATCAGCAAGCAAAGAGGTTGTTTTGAAGAGCTCCAACTAACATTAAACTTCTTTGTTGCTACTGACATCTGGATGAGTTACTCAACCAGTCCTGAAACTTGCTGTCTGGCTGGGGACAGAAGCGAGGAGGCAGGCAGGCACTTAATGTACTGGGGAACTCAATGAGTTGCACCACCTTCTGTTTGCTAATAACACATAAAACTGATGGCGGGGTCCACCATTTGTGCTGATTTATGCAACTGTGAGCCAGTTGTTTAATCCCCTGGTAGCTGCTGAGATTGATTTGCCTTTGAGGGGCGGGAAACACAGCTGTGTCAAAGATAAAATCCTGTAGCATCCATTCCTTGGGAGTTTATGTCACAACCAGGCATCAAATAACTGTCATGATTTTCCATGCAACTTAACTAATATGGCAATGAAAAGTTACCAATGCGCCATTTCAAAAAATTGGATTTTGCATTACTGTAACAAACTAGATCTGAATGCCATTTACTTCTGGCTTGTCAAGTTAAATGCTCCAATATCTAATTCAATGCTCCTCAAACTAAAACTTGATGAATTCCAGAAAAGAGCTTCATTTTTATACCTATCTCCTAACGCAAAGGAATTATGCCAGCCATTTGTCATGTTTGTCATTCCCAAGATAAGTAACAATCGAAATAACTTTAACTTACCTTAAGAACTATGGTGACAGTAAAATATCTCTCTGCGCTGCTTCTATCACATTACAGTAAGGGATTACTTTAATCCGATTCCTTAGAAGAAAAGTTATTAAAGACCCTAGGAACAGTCTCAATTTCTCTAGATGAAGAGTTGTATCTATATTCCACCCTGAATGGGTCTAAGTGTGACAAGGTGATCAAAGGCCATGTTATCTTGCAGCCAAAAAGAAAGAGCCAAAGAAAAGGACCTTAGAGAGCAAAAGACTCTAAGGCGGGAAACCCAGGAGTTGCTTATCAGTAACAGAGAACCGACAGCTGTCTGAGGCACTTGGAGGGGGAAAAAAGAAACCCAAGAGACACCTTCCATGGCACAGAATCCACAAAAAGAAAAGGGGAAAGGGGGAAAGGTGGCAGGACTTTGGCCGAAGCGTGGCCTTTTGGAGCAAACTGGCATGTGAGCACTTTCCAGGTTGACTGTGACTCCTGAACTTTTAAAATTTGCATTGATTTAGCACTGATTTCAAAACCAGATAATATAGAAATAAGACCGCCTTCTATATCATATTAGAAACAGACTCAGGTCTTGCCTTCCATCACCCGACTGCATTCAGATCCTCATTATAGAAGTAGCTATGTATCCTTTAAAAAATGCTAATTTACCGAGTATTAGTTTGTTTGTTTTTAAAAGAGGACTACAAAAAGTTGCATGTGTTCTGGCACATTTGAAGGCTGTTGTACTTTCCCTTCAAAGCTATATAGAGGCACCGGCCAATAGAATATGCCTCACTTGGAGAAAGGACACCGACAATAATCGATGTGTGACACCATCCTCCTCTGTTCCAAAATCAATAGCTAGACCAGGAGAGAGAAGGAGTGGAAAGAACTTGGTGCATATGTATGCAAGGAGGGAGGGAGGAATAAGAGATCTGCATACGATTGTGGGAAACCACAAAATGCCCTCAAGTCCTGCAGCACTTGAGACAGTGGAGATGTACAGGGAGGGCTTTGCTGGCTGACTAAATTTTGGGATGGAATAACATTAATTCCATTCCCCCAGATAACCTGAAAGATAGGGGCCAACAATCAATCTGAACCCTTGATAGAAACTGGGGGAGGGATACTACAAACTCTAAAAAGGACAACATCCCCAAAGTGGTCATGCACCACATACTCCAAGGCCGCAACACACTTCATAAATCCAGACCCCTAAAAGATAAGGTTACCTGCCATTGGTGCCAATCCTGTTGTTAGTACCATCAGACCCTCGTATCTGTAGGGATCCAGTTCCCAGACTTACCACTGATACTGGAAACCGCAGATAGCAGTGAACCCTATTGAAACAAAGGATTTCCGGTAAAAATACCATAGAGTTGCATTGGAAGACCTAAACAATGCCTAGAGAGGATGCCTCTCTAGGCATCCTCTAGGTCTTCCAATGCAACTCTATAGGGTTCACTGTTATTTTCAATAGGGTTCACTGTTCAATAGGGTTCACTGTTATTTTCCAGCACAAATTAATGGCATGTATCCCACTAATTACTGAAAGCATGGATATTGGTTGCGCAGATACAGGGGTCCGACCGTACTGACTACAGCAGACCCCTTGAATCGATGGGGTTTGCCCACATGTTGATTCACCATTCCACCATTGATTCAATGGGTCTACACTTAGTTGGGACTAACCAACAGGATCCAAGCCGTCGCCTCTTAACTCCTTTTCTTGCTCATTTGAGATTCAAGCTGTTTGGGTAGCTTTAAGAGAAATGGTGCAGTGAAAAGCAATGCTGAACAGTGAAAGAAACTAGAGCGCCTTGGCCGAGCCAGAAGGGTCAGGTCTGGTTTCCCATAACTGTTCTGCGTGGGCTGGATCACAGTGGACTACTGTTGAAGACAACCAGGACTTTGTTGAAGGAGAAATAACAGCAAGTGGGATGATTCATAACATGCCCTTTAGAAAAGACCCACTCAAGGTAGGGTTGATACATAGAGACTTTTTAAAGTAGCATCAAAGCGTCCTGTTCCAGGCCTCCCAAACAATGGCTGCTCTGGCTGTGTTTAACAGTTCCCCCCTCCACCCTAAATATTTGTGCTTTTATAACTTCTTTGAAGAGGAGTTTTAGTTCGTTCTTAATTCTTTTTAGTTATGTAAGGTTCGTGTGTTTTTAGCTACTGCTCATCGCTGCCTACTAAGGTTGAGAAGTGATAAACAAATGCCATAAATGTATGTATGTATGTATGTGTATGTTTCTCCACTTCACTACACTCACAAGGTCACAAATTAAAAATGCCTACTTCGTGGAACCATTCTATTATTTTGCACTTCAAAGTGTAGAATCTCTTTGTTGTGTTAAATTTTCCAAACACAAGAGAGATTGACCAAGGGAAAAGGATACCTAAGGGACATTTGGTCAGATTTTGCAGGTTTTTTAAAAAACAGCAAGCTTAATTTTAATATATTTATTGGTCTTACACTTGAGAAACAAGTATACAGGCAAAATGGATGACACAAAATGGTGACATGACAACTGGCAGTGCAACTCACAACACATTCTTCCTCACCGATATAATGGACACATCCAAATCATAATCACATCTGGAAAATCTCTAAGGAAAACTTTACTCAGACTTCACTAAGGCCAAATCCACACTACATAAATAATCCAGTTGGAAACTGATTATTTGCCATGGCTCCTTCCTACTGAATCTTGGGATGTGTAGTTTTTACAAGGTCTTTAGCCTTCTCTGCCAAAGGGTGCTGGTGCCTCACAACACAACAAATCCCAGGATTCCATAGGAAGGAGCCATGGCAAATAATCCAATTTCCAACCGGATTATTTGTGTAATGTGGATTTGACCTAAAAGAGAGTATTTCCCCCACTTAGGCAATTATGTCCTGCTGTTTTGTTCCAAGCTGTATTCACTGTTTACTGTTTCCCCAATAATCAGGGAAAGGGACAAACGGGGGACCCGCTCTTCTTCCCTTTCACCCTACACAGTTGTAGCATTTTGCCTGGCTGCATCCTATGGAATCTTAGGGCTTGTAGTTTAGGGAAACACTAGAGTCTCTCTGGATGAAAGATCTAAACATCCTCCCCCAAACAGCAAATCCTACATTCCGTATAACGGACCCACGGCAGGTAAAGCAGAATCCTAGTGCTATAACTGTGTGGCATGAAAGGGATTTTTTTTTTCAGAGAAAGCAAAACTGTGCTGCCACTCAAAACACTTCCACCAACATGTGGAAACAGCTGGGTTCTATGATCCAGGGTTAGTTTGCTGAGACTATGCAAGGTTGAAATCTTCAGTTTAACATCTCTTGTATTCATGCTCTTTTTAGGAGAACAATTCACATACATGCATTTCTTATTGACGTACAAAGATGAGCAAACCAACCCTTGCATCACCTCTGAAACAACACAGAATATCAAGAGCATCTACTTGGCAGCTGCTCCTCTGAACTTACAAATCTCCAAGGCCATTAGTTCAGAAGTCCAGAGTTCTAGCGGGCAGTTTGCCCTGTTTCTAAAATTACAGCCAGATAAGTAAGTCCAGCAAGTCAGAAAATGGTTCAAAATCTTTGAATGCACTTAGCTAGGAGTGGGCCAACAGAATGGTGCTCCTCAAAGGAAATGTATAAGATGGAGGCATCTCTTTAGGTTACAGGGGGGAAAAGAACCACTCTCTACAAAAATGGTTAGAAAATATGTTTCTAATTCCTATGTGCCACCATCACTTTTAGGAGTCAAAATCCAATTTTGCTAACCAGGTACTCATACAAAACTACCAAAATGCTTGACATCCTATTGGCTGTAACCTCTAATCTCATCATAAAGTCATCGTCATCATCTTTGGGCAACATTAAAACTATGGCTACAGATTTCAAAATTTCTCTTAGTGACTTAGCGCTTTGCTTGTATTTTCCTGCATGGCAGGGGGTTGGACTGGATGGCCCTTGGGATCTCTTCCAACTCTATGATTCTATGATGGTAAGAAACACCAGTTCTTTTTAAAAAGACAACCAAACAAGGTGGTGATTGCCTGCACTTTTAAAAGATACTTTTTAAAGACTAAACGGATGCAGCTAACACTGAATATGCATGGTGCACCGCCAACCTTTGATGTCGCTTCTCTGCTTCCAGAAAAGACACAGCCATCTCGGCTCTATTTGATGAATAATTTATATTCCAAAAAATACAGCTTAATTAGTGTCCTGTTGGTCATCTACTGTTGAAGAAAAAAAAATATTGATAAAAATACATTCCTCGTAACCAAACGCCTTCACGGTGTGAAAATAAAGAGAAACAAAGCATCTCAGGTGGCCATCTAGGGAAAGAAGCAGAAAAGAAAATGGCGGAGATTTGCCTTGCAACTCAGTTGAAAGGAATGGGTGCCAAATCCGAAGTGGAAGTTAAGGACACAAGTGAAATTTATTTCTAATCAAGCCCCCTTTCCCAATGAGAAGGGCTGCAAGATTTGGAAAGGAGGGAGAAAACGCTTCATAGAAAGGAAGCTGAACAAATGAAGAGGCCTTCAGTGTTATTGATAGATTTTTACAACTTAGTTAATAGAGGTTGTAAATTACTGGGCTGAAACCTGTCATTTGCTAATCAAATGTAATACTTATTTTTCTAGCTGCATAAGACAAATTATCAATTTCTGTAAATCATAATTAGTTCTGAGTTTCCAATTCTACTAAAGATTAGATCTGTGGAGTTTTAAATTAGGAACACTTTGGCGTTGCAGAAGCCTCAGCTGAACTTTCAGCCATAGCTGGGATTGCAAATCAAGGGTTATGGCCCTGGAGAATCTCTTGTATTAATTTTTAATTGTGATTTTTTTAAAAAATCTTAAATGTATTTGAATTATATTACAAGCTAAAGCAAAGAATCGCCACTCAAAATTTAACACTTCACTTACCAACAAAAGATGCATCTCTCATATACCACCCTGACATCCAAAGAGGATGAAAGGAAGTAGGAAGCTGTTTTAAATAAAGAGCATGCTTTTATCTAGCTTCCTCCCTGGATTATTTGTGTATTTTTGGTGATACAGTAGGGCCCCCGTATCCGCTGATTCACTGTCCACTGATTCAGTTATCCGCATGACACAAAACAGCACACCTACCATAGAATCTTCCTAGAAAATGCCTAGAGAGGCATCCTCTCTAGACATTTTCTAGGTCCTCCAAGACAAACTCTATGGTATTTTAAATCGGAAGTCCCAATATTTTCAAAGGTATTCGCTGTTATCCGCAGTTGGAGGTATCCATGGGGGGGGGGGGGCGGTACCAACACCCCATGGATACGGGGGTCCTACTGTATAGAATGACCTTCCCTGTATCCATGGGACTCATACCCACGGCTTATGCTTCCAAAAAATATGTTCTACTCTAGGCATTTTCTAGGTCCTCCGGTGAGATTCTGCGGTAGGCGTCTGCCAGACGTTTACCACTGTCATGCTAGAGGACCTAGAAAATGCCTAGAGAGGTGTTCTCTCTAAGAATCTTTAGGTCCTCCAGTTGACTCTATGGTATACGTGGGCTGGAAGTAATTTAATTCAATAGGTTTCGCTACTGTCCGTAAGGTCGTACTGTACTTCCTGACCCTCTAGTTTTGTTTCAGAAAGACAATCTAGTCCAAGCACCAGCCTTAAGGAAGGAGGAGAGCTGAGGGAGGGGATGTGGTGAGGTTGGAAGTAACTTGAGGAACAACCCCTGGCTCCCTCAGTCACCACAGACAGCAGCCATGTTGTCTGGGGGACACTGGGAGCTGGAACCCCCAAAACTAATGTTTCCCAAGCTCTGGGACAGGAGTACTGCCAACCAAGCTACCTGAGACTACAACAGATCTTTTGGAAAGAGCAGGTACACCATCAACCCATGTCTGGGCAGTAAGAGGTGAGTATGTTGAGCCATGTCACACTCGTGAGGAGAAGGCATCAGCCACTGGGACACCATGAATGAGACCCTGGGAAAGATCCCGTCAAACATGGTGGGCAGTCAGTCTTGAGGAGTCCATCAGACACACCACCAGGACCATTTTATAAGCCACACACTTTTCACAACCAGCTATCCAACCCTCCATGCCATCAAGTCCAGTTGTGTCACAGAAAAAGTGGGGGAAATCCAAGATCGCAGGCCGTGAGCACAGTGTGTAGTGAAGGCAACCAGTGTGTCTTTCTGGACCAATGGCCTACCCCTGCAGCATCTGAGGTCACAACAACATATGTCATAAATGTGTCTCGTGGCATTTGAAACAGAGTAGTATGTGAACTACAGAGATGAAGAGGAGGAAACGGCAAAGAAGCTGTTGAGTAGGTTTGAGATACAGACTCAACACAAGTATTTGTTTTCTCCGGAACTCTATTATATTAAAAAGGGAGATGCTAATGTGACATTTTCCCAGCACAAAAGGAAACTCTGTACTAAAATTAGGGCATAAATCAAGCACAAATATTCTTTCAGACATACAATCAACTCAGATTTCAACTCATCCTTTTCCCCCACATCAAGGGCTGGAGCAAATTCAGTTATGCATGCATTAACAGCACACATCTCTCTCTTCCTTTCTCTCTCTGTCTCCTCTCTTTTTTCAAGTTCATCAGAGGTGCAAGAGCAACAGGGAGTCCAGCAAGATGCATTAGACTTGCATTTAAAATGGTGATTACAGTGTTAAGAAATAGAGAAAAGGAAATGCAGATCCTGTGGAGTGTGGGGACATTTAGATTATATTTCAAATACAAGGCAGTTAGAGTTCCCTCTCATACCCAATCTTGCAAACCCATAAAAAGTGGCAATGCTTAGAAATGTTGGCATACTGGAAGAATATTCGGTTGCTAACCCGGCTGAATGGCTGACTGGAGAGAGAAGACAAAGCTCTCCCCCAACCCCAGTAGCCCACCCCCAACAAGATGCTGAAGGACAAAGGCAAAGACTCCTGCTTTCAAGTTGCGTGCCAACTTATGAATTTCCTAGGGTCTTCTTAGGCAAGGCATCCTCAGAGATGGTTTGCCAATTCCTGCCATTGAAATACAGCCTACAGACCCTGGTATTTGTTTGCAGGCTCCCATCCAAGGACAAACCAGGCCTGACCCTGCTTAGCTTCCAAAATCAGACAGGTGCTGGTGCCTTTAGGGTATTTGGGCCCTAAATTCTTCAATGTGTGTGTGCCTGTGCCTTCAAGTTGCCTGTCAGCTTATGGCAACCCCATGAAATTCCTAGGGTTTGCTTAGGCAAGGGATCCTCAAAAGTGGCTCTGCCAGTTCCTTCTTCTGAAATAGAGCCTACAACACCTGATATTCATTAGCAGTCTCCCATCCAAGCAGTAACCAGGGCTAACGATGCTTCACTGCCAAGCTCAAATGGGATCTGGTGTCCTTAGGGTATTTAGGTCCAGTGCTGTATTATGTATACCTTAAAGTCACCTGCTGACTTAGGGTGACCCCATGAATTTCTTAAGGTTTTCTTAAGCAAGGAATATTCAGAGGTGGTTTGGCCAGTTCCTTCCTCAGTAAGCCTAACTGTGTGTGTGTGTGTGTGTGTGCGCACGTGCGCGCGCCTTCAAGTGGCCTGTGGACTTATGGTAACCCCATGAATTTCATAAGGTTTTCTTAAGCAAGGAATATTCAGAGGTGGTTTGGCCTGTTCCTTCCTCTGAAATAGAGCCTAGAGCACCTGGGATTCATTGGATGTCTCCCATCAAAGCAGTAACCAGGGCTGATCCTGCTTAGCTTCCAAGATCAGACAAGATCTGGTGCCTTTAAGGTATCAACCAGGATGGTTCTCAAACTTTGGTTGTCCTGGTGTTTTGGACTTTGACACCCAAAAACTCCAGCTAGCGTGGTCAGTGGTCAAGAATTCAGCCAACAGAGAGCAATGTTGGAAGCTGAAGTTCAAAATGTCAGGAGGGCCAAAGGTTGAGAACCCCTGGGCTCTGTGGTCCTCAAAGCCAAGCTTCTGTTTAATAAACAAATACAACATTTGGGATGCCTTAAATTAAATGACAGTAATTAATAAAGGACTAACAGTGAAACACAGGCTTACAACTCAAAAGTACAGTAACTATATTGACAATCATGGACCTCCTCTTAGAACCTTTGATACAGAAGTCACAAGGGATCACTACTAGAACTCAAGAAACTGATTGGGATGGTATGTTTGGGCATTTATCTCCTCTTCCACCACCACCCCAATCCTCACAAAGAGGGAGAAAAATAACTTAAAAGCCATCTCATGCACTCTTCCTAATACTGGAAAAGCAAAAGTATGTTCTGGAAGCCTCGGGAATCAATAGAAAAGCTCTAAGGAAAACCCTAGTAAGAAAGGGCCCACCCTCTCACCCACCATTCGGATTTGTTCAAGGTAAGAGAAGCAACAAATTGACACAGCAAAGGAACGTCAATGAAATATGGAAGAAGGGGTGTCGTTGCTGCTGTTATTTAAGGAGGGTGGATGCAGTTAAGTGCCTGAGAAAAACCTGCAGCTAGCATGCAAAGACAGAGTGGCTGGAAATGCTTAAAATAGGCCATAGTGTTCTTTGCAAATTAAAAAAAGCCTAGGCTATATGTTGCAGAAAGAAGGGGGGCAGAGAAGCTACCATAAACCAACCCAACCTCAGTGCATTAATTAGCATCCCCTTTGTTCTGAACTCAATGAATTTATACCATCTTTCAACACTGTTTAACCAAAGCAAACACAAACAAGAAAATCACATTATTCTCTTCCAACCCATACACAAAAATGATCTGGATATTCACATTTTAAAATTGCCATCATGGATTAGCTTAAGGCAATTATTTCTCTCACCACATTCTTTTACAATAATTTTAAAAAGAATTCATGTCTCTCGCCTAACAAGAAAAAATGAAATCCCATTAGTTGTGTCTCCAGTGGATATTAACGCTCCTTTTGTTTACAAAGGTTAATATCTCCCAAATAAAGGAACACACACTGCCTGCTAAAATAATTACATCATGACATTTCAGAAAGGTTGGCAGATAGACATGGTTTCAAGCAAAGAAACAAACAAAATAAGGAGCGATATGAGAGGTGGGTTCTTATTTTTTTTATTTTTAATTATCCATGATTTAATAAATGCAGACCGCCGGTTATTCCATCACAACTGCCACCTTGGGTGCTGGGGTTTAATACTTCTCCCATCCCATGGGACACACACTCCACAGGCTTAATCTTCAGACAGGCAGGCAGATAAGTTGTTGTGTATCCAGAGCCTGGCTGGCCTCCAGACCGGCAGAATTACCCCAGGACCATCCTACTTAGGACCAAGAGGATGTTGCTATTGTTGTCATTGTGGTTGTTTTGTGTGTCCTCGTACCAGTGGGGCTTGAGCGGTAGTTGTTTACAGCAGACTAGCTCAACTGCTTTACCATGGGCCACTTTCAAAGACCTCAGCTCACTCCTACATCCAAGTGGCCTCTTGGGGTATTGAAAAAAAATAAATCCATACAATACTATACACATTTCTACCTGGGTTACCTTAAAGACAAAGAGATCGATCACAGATTAGCAAAGGCACATAGTGCATTTGGAAGACTTTACAAAAGAGTCTGGAGCAATAAACACCTGAGGCGAAGCACAAAAATCAATGTGTATAGAGCCATTGTACTGTCTGTTCTCCTTTATGGGTCTGAAACATGGGTCACCTATCGCCACCACTTGTGAATCCTCGAATGTTTTTATCAGCACTGTACACGCACAATCCTAAATATACACTGGACTGAGTATGTGACGAATGTTGCTGTCCTTGAGCAAGCAGGGCTCACCAGCATTGAGGCCATGATATTGAGAACACAGCTGCGTTGGGCAGGGCACGTTTCTAAGATGGAGGACCATCGCTTCCCCAAAGTAGTACTCTATGGTGAACTCGCCATGGGTCAGCGCAAGAGAGGCGCTCCAAAAAAGCGATACAAAGACTCCCTGAAACAACATCTCAGGCTCGGCCAAATTGATCACCAACAATGGTCCACCCTGGCCTCACATCGGGAGGCATGGAGATGCACTATCCACAACGCTGCACCTTATTTGAGAACTCACGCCGAACAAGTCTTGAAGAGAAACAACAATGCAGGAAGAATCACAACCCGGAAACATCACCCAAGGAGACCTTCTGCCGTGCTTTCTGCAACCGGACTGGTTTATCTCGGATTGGCCTTTTTAGTCATCAGCACGCTTGCAGAAAGCACGGGATGTGTCCTTCCTGAATCTTCGTTTGTGAAGAAAAGCCAGAGAGAGAGACCTTAAAGACATTACTGCTGACCTACTGACAACAGGATGGTTAGATGGCACACCTGTAGCTATGGATTCGGTATCCACAGTTTCACTTATCCACATCTGAAAAAAATAAGCTCTCCCTAGGCATTTCTAGGTCCTCCAATGCAATTCTATGGTCAACGTCTGGTGTTTGTCTCGCTGAAAATAATAGGGATCCCTATTATCCACAGTTTCAGGTATCCATGAGGGGTCCTGGAATGTATCACCCATGGATTTGGGGGTTGGTCTATATTACAAAGTTCCTACTGATTGAAAAAAATGGTGTTTACTCATGCACAGCCTTGCAAGCACACACACTGGTAAGAATTCATGTTGAGAGAAGCCTGAAGCCAGTGGCAGCAACATGCAAGCTCAATGCTCAGCAAACCCTAACTTTTCATGGTTTTAAGTGTTTGGCCCAAGCCATGTTGTTATGAAACCCTGACAAATGAAACATTTGACTGTCTACAATATGACTACATTAAGAGATGGCTTCCTTTTCTCTGTTTTCCTTTTGTGGGCTGTACGTGTTGCTATTTTGTGGATTTTGATTTTTGGTTTTGTTTCTATGACTGCTGGTACCTTCTGGTGGGTTTTGACCCATTTGTGGATTTGGTTTTATTTCAAGCAAATTTGGGGAGCTGTTCTCAGTTCTATAGTTGGAGGAGAAGGGAATGGGTGTACAGACTGACCCCTGTATCCATAGAGGAACCATTCCAAGATACACACACCCGGCGATATCTGAAACTGTAGATAACAGGGAACCATATTATTTTCAAGGGGACAGATGCCAGAAGTTCACCATAGAATTGCATTGGAGGACCTAGAAATGCCTAGAAAGAATCTGTTTGTGGTTTTTCTGGGACATGAATAAGTGAAACTGTGGATGCTGAATTTGAGGATACAGGGGTGGACTTGTATATTTGTATTCTAATAAATAAAAGCAAATGTTATTTTATGTATTTTGCCTTCCAACCTATCCCAGAAGTGCCCTCTTGCGGGGGGGGGGGGGAACCAAGTAACAAGTGTGGTTCCTTGTTAACATGGTGGCCAATGCCCCAGACTCAGTTATGGTTCACTCTGGCATGCAAAAAAGGCCCCCTTGGCAAAGGAAGGGAAGATTAAAAAGTCACACAGACTGTATAGAACAACACAGTGAACTGGACACAGCAGCCAAGCCACCAAAAGAAGAGGGAGGGAGTTCTGTATGTCCAGTTACTATCTAAAGCCATACAACCCTATGCTGGCTCTACGCAGGAAACCATAGTGACCACTGGGAAAAGCCAATACGGAGGAGGGACTGCAACCCAAGGAATAGTGCTGTCCATCTGCAACAGGTCATTCATTTATTTTATTGCATGTTTACAGATTTCTAGCTGAATCTGTAAGTTGCTCTAAGGACTCTTGGAGAGCAGAAGCCAAGTACAAACTTTAGAAGCAAAATAAGTGGAGGTATTTCTTCTAGAAGGGAGCCAGCATGGTGTGGTGGTTTGAGTGTTGGACTATGACTTTGGAGACCAGGGTTCGAATGACCGCTTGGCCATGAAAACCCCACTGGGTGACCTTGGGCAAGTCACACACTCAAAGCCCTCAGAAAATTCTGTGATAGGTTCGCCATAGGGTCACTGTAAGTCAGAAATGACTTGGAGGTATACCACCACCAATTTCTTTCTAGAAATTTGTTCTAGAAAGGTGCATTGTCTCCCAAGTCCAAACAGGGCTCTGAAATGCAGACTCTCAAAAGATAATGGCTGCTTTAACAACTTCACTGTGAGGTGTAATGAAGTACTGCAGCTGACTCCTGAGAAATCCTTAATGTAACATTAGCATATTAACACAATGGCAAATTATAGTCAAAGCTATTTAAACAACCCTAAGTACTCCAAAAATACATTTAAAATCAACCTTTTCTTCCTGCAGCACCGAAGCAATAAAAATCCAAGAACTCAAGTCAAGGTCCCGCTCTGACTGCGCATCACCTCAGCAACCACATCAACTCCCACACAAGTGGCATTGTGGCTCAGCAGGGTGTTGTTCCAAAGCTCCACATTAGCCACAAAAGGAGTGACTTGCAAAGCTCAGGGAACTCAGGCGCTCAAAAGCAGACTCATTCCCTCTCCGTTGTGCAGTATGTTAACGCGACTTGAAATAATTATTGTGCGCTGTTTCACAAAAGCCTTGCTTCTGTAAACACATGTACTTTCCACACATTTCAAAGAGAAGTGGGAATATGTTCAATCCCTTGCGTACATACAAAACCCGTACTGGAAATGTGCCATTACTTTTAGAAGGAGGGTGAGAGGCCACGCTATAACATTGTCCGCCCAGAAGGCCAGCATCTCACCCTTTGAATAGATGATCCTCAAAGACAACGGGTGATAGATTTTTACACTACACAGACACATGCATACCCCAGAACCACAGTGTCCAGCAGCTCGAGGTCCTGTGGCCAGTGGACAAAGACACAGGGGCATGTATCCAACAAAGCCAGTGGGCTACAACAATGCTTCCTGCAGTAGCATGTCTACATTTTCAGAATGAACACAAAGGTGGCACACAGTACTGTTTTTTTTGTGTTACTGTTGCACACGCAGTTGCAAAAGAGGTTGTGAAAGCCGTTGCCTAAGAGATTGCACAACCTTTTGCTCAACCTTTTTGCACAACCACTTGTGCTACGGAGTAGCCAAGCACAAGGACACTAAAGGGTATCCCGACTCTTTCCCCACCACCATTATTACAATCAGCCCTCCGTATCCACAGATTCGTTATCCATAGATTCAACCATCCATGGATTGAAATATATATAGTTGTCCCTTCACATTTGCTGGGGTTTGGTTCCAGGACCTCCCGTGAATACCCAAATCCATGAATACTCCAGTCCCATTATATACAATGGCATAGCAAAATGGTGTCCCTTATGTAAGATGGCAAAATCAAGGTTTGCTTTTTGGATTATTATTTTTTATAGAATATTTTCAAGCCGTGAATACTTAAAACCGTGAATACAAATCCGTGAATGTGGAGGGACAACTGTAATTTAAAAAAAAATAATCTAAAAAGCAACCCTTGCTGTTTGCCATTTTATATAAGGGACATCATTTTACTATGCTACTGTAACAAGTACAATATAGTTAAAACATTTTTTTTAAAGGCAACATTGACATGGAATTACATTTTAACTATTTCAAACTAAACACAGTTTAAAACATTAAAATAACAGTGTTAAAAAGCAGTTTAAGAAACAGTA
Organism: Gambelia wislizenii; assembly: GCA_030847615.1. Classification (NCBI taxonomy): domain Eukaryota; kingdom Metazoa; phylum Chordata; class Lepidosauria; order Squamata; family Crotaphytidae; genus Gambelia; species Gambelia wislizenii. The sequence continues at coordinate 43,378,419 of JAUMIR010000007.1, forward strand.
TAACTAAAACAGGAGCATGCACTCTTGGAAGCCTTTTTCCTTAAAAATAAAAAAAAACTTCCAGTTCCCAAAAGCCTGTTGGAATAATATTATTATTATTTAAAAAAAAGACTTTGCCTGCTGAGGGAAGGATAGTAAGGAGGGGGCCATCCTAGCCTCCCTAGGAAGGGAGTTCCAGAGCCTTGGGGCAGCCACCAAGAAGGCCCTCCTCATGTTAATGCTGAAATCACAGAATCATAGGGTTGGAAGAGATCACAAGGGCCATCTAGTCCAACCCCATTCCGCCATGCAGGGATACACAATCAAAGCACGCCTTAGAGATGGCCATCCAGCCTTTGTTGAAAAACCTCCAAAGAAGGAGACACCACCATACTCTCAAACAGCTCTTACCATCAGAAAGTTCCTCCTAATGTTTAGGTGGAATCTCTTTTTCCTGTATTTTGAGTCCATTGCTCCGTGTCCTTGTCTCTGGAGCAACAGGAAACAAGCCTGCTCCATCCTCAGTATGGCATCCTTCAAATATTTAAACATGGCTGTCAAGTCCCCTCTCAACCTTCTCTTCTCCAGACTAAACATACCCAGCTCCCTAAGCCACTCATCATAGGGCATCATGGCTTCCAGACCTCCCACTATTTTGGTCTCCCTCCTCTGGACACACTCCAGCTTATCCACAGCCTTCTTGAATTGTGGTGCCCAGAACTGGACACAGTATTCCAGGTGAGGTCTGGCCAAAGCAGAATAGAGTGGCACTATTACTCCCCCAGATATTGACACTACACTCCTATTAACGCAGCCTAGAATTGCATTTGCTTTTTTAGCTGCTGCATCACACTGCCAACTCATGTTCAGCTTTGATCCGCTAAGATTTCGGCTCAAGCCAGCTCTCCCCTGTTCTCCCTGGTCATCTGGCATTTGGAGTGTTCTACCTGACAGGGAGGGCTAAGGCAGCTGTGCTCTTTCTCACTCTCTCTCTTTGGCCGAGGAGTATGACCGAAATTCTCTTGCTTTGCTAGGAGGTCTGGCTTTGAAGGCAAGGGGTTCTCTTCCATATAGATCTGAAGAAGGCCAGTTGCAGCCCACAAATGCTCATGCCAAGTTATTTATAGCTGGCATTACTCTAGACAAGCAACTAGAACTGTATATTTTTCTCCTGCAGGAGATCAATCCATTCCATGCCTCCAAACACAGGCCTGCGATCTCTCCTCCTTCCTCTCATAAGACTTTGCCTAGGTATGCTTTCATGCCACTTTTGGTTTCAGTGCTTTCGGGTCAGATTCATTTCAAATGAAAATGAACATTTTATGAGCTGCCCTGCACAGTGTTTTTGATGGAGACAATCGCACTGGGGGTGGACTGGATGGCCTCTGTGATCTCTTTCAATGCTATGAATCTATATGACAACTGTTGTTAGAAATGCTCTGGATAACAAGTTTCAGTGTCTTGGACAGATGAAGCTAGCGAACATATTACCTCAATAGTTAGTGAACTTACACTACAGAATCTTGTTTCATCTATTCTAGCAGCTACATGGGGAGAGATAAGGGATTTTAAGTTATAACGTGGCCAGTTGCTCCGACTCAGACAACCAAAGCAAGCTGGGAAGTTACAAAACTGCAATAGATACAAAAAAAGTCCCATCGTCCGTCATGGTTTGTACTCCATATCCATCTGCCACATCCCACTTGTGAAGAAGGTCACTCTTATTCTCTAGAAATGGGGGACCCGAGGCTGAAGTGTAATTTCCACCTGCCAGCACGTAACTTGTGTTTGCTCTAGCTGAATATCGCTATCATTATATAGATACAGATACCTTTTATGAATGTTTAATGTTTTCGTACATATTGCAAAAATAGAGTCGCATCTGCCTTACACATCAAACGATGGCAGAACTTTGAAAAAAGTAGTGTTCTACAGATGTTCCTCTAAACTAAAATATAATTTCCACATCAGGATGACAATTTTCCAGCTGAGTGGTCGAATATACAGCTCAAAGGCATGTATTGCCAACAGAGATTGGATGCAGATGGCAAGGTTAGCAATTCCTTTCTTGTCCTATTAAAACTTCTCTTTGCCACCATAATATTTTGTAAATGAATGCTGTGAAGTGAAACCATTCTGGCATTTCCGATCCAGCAAAGGGGAAAAATTCTATTCTAGCTTTTCATCTGCTCTAATAATCTATTTTTAATATCCTTGTTAAACAGAGGTATCCTTATCTCCAGAACAGATGTGGCTTCGTGCACAGCCTAACTATTAATCACATTTGTCTAGTGACAAGTTGACTTGCTGGGTCATGGTGTCTCCGAAACGGGAATGGGTATCCATAGGCTTGCTCACTCCCAGCTTCGCCTATCGGGTTTATTAAAAATTCTTTCCAGCAGAAGAAGAAAACTTGAGGTGTCTCACAGAACCCAGCCTGTTTGGACAGGGAGCCATTTTGGGGGGGAAACTACCAGGAGAATTGAAGGAGGTGTGTTCTGCCATTCTGAAGGTGCGAACCACTACAGGTCGAGTCAAGTATACATCCTTCTCAGTTCAGCAGAACTTACTCCTAGGCAGAACTTGGAGAACGTACTTTGTTTTTTGAGTGTGTGTGTGTGTGTTTTAGGGGGAGCTCCAGCAGATAATGCATTAGCCAAACAGACACTAACGAGCTTTGCATTTCTATACCCAGAAACTAACCATTCAATTACACAAATTTACATATCCTCCCCAACAGGGGTTCACAGCATATAAACTCCACATACACTCCTACCCAACCATTCTCTGAAGATGCCAGCCACAGATGCAGGCAAAACGTCAGAAAGAAACTCTTCCAGAACACGGCCTAACAGCCCGGAAAAAAAAAAAAACAAGGAAAATCTATAGGCCATAGCCCTGTTGGTAACCCATGGAGCCATAATTACAAATTCTGCTGTGGATGTGCTTTTTTGGTCATTGAAGTTAGAGGCATCCAGCACCTCCTTTCACAAGGACCCGATGCATGTGTCACCTACCTACCCACTACCTGGATATTTAGTGGCCAAGGCAGGATCAGGGTACCCAGACAGCATCCATCTGTGTTCCTGAAGCCAGATGCATAAAAAGAAGGCGGCTTCCGCCTGGATTCCCAGCTGTCCTCCAGACATTAGGGAGGATGGGGTCATCTTACATGCGGTCAGCTGCAGCCTGTACCCCAGCATCTTTCCACAGACACTAAACAGCCATGGAGGGGAGGGCTCCAATGGCAAAGAAGTAGGTGGAGGAGCAGAATGGGGTCCCTGCAAGATCCTTCTGCCTCGTCACTCCCAGGATCTTCCATCCAATATAGTTCTCCAAGGGCTGTTTCTACGTATGTGGGGATAAGACGGCAAGCTCAGGCAGGGTAGATGAGACTCCAGTTGAAACTATTCGGGTGGCTTATCAACAGAAGACTGATCAGGACTTTTGGCCGGTGAGATGCAGATGTAAACATGGGCTTCCTGGCTGTGGGATTCCAGGCCTGTCTCAAGACTCCACACTCCTTAGAGAGTTTTCCTTCCAGTTCCCAAATTAGCATTATTAAAGAGGCAGGTCCCTAGCAGGTCTAGAGAACAAGTGACCCCTTATTTCCGAGCCCCACTGTCGAGCCATCCTTAGCTCCTCCATGCCAAATAAACCCCAGAAACTCCACTCTCCCCCTGTGCCCTTCTCCACAGCCACATCAGCCATCCCCCGGATATCTTTGGGAGCCACGTCACTGCATCTTGATGATGATGGTCCTCACCACTATTATCATTTATTGATACAGCATCATCAAAGTACATGGCACTTTACAAGTAAAACCACAAAGCCAGCCATGGCAAAGGTGTTTAGTCTAAAACACACACAGAGGAAGGAAGGAAGGAAGGAAGGGGTAATGCAAATATAAAACTATGCAATTGTAAAACAAATTATACAAATACAATGCAAAAAAATAAAACCATGCAATATAAAATAAAGAAAACTGACCAATACATATAATCAAATATGCAAGATGATAAAACAATATTAAACTAAAACTTCTAAAGCTTTGGAAAACAAGAAAAAGTCCCCAAATGCCCTCTAGGGATGTAGGTGGGGGGGTGCTTATTATGTTTTAGGGACCCCCTAAGCAATCTTTCTGTCTGGAAGAGGCCTTTCTTTTTTTAGCACTTCTTGTTTTGGGAAAAGGGCTCTCCAGGGGGGCAAAAATATGGCAGGCACCTGGAGGGTGTTTGGGGCATCTTTTGAGCACCCCAAAAAAAGTTTTCTTTTCATGGTTTGACCCCTGGAAGGCCCCACAAATGACCTTGGTGGCTGCATGTGGGCCACACTGTGTCCACCCCCTCACAAATTTCATGGTATCATCACCATCATCATCATCATCTTCACTGCTGATACTGTTGCTGTTGTTGTAATTGTTGTTGTTGTTATATCCCACCTTTCCCCCAAAACTGGGGCTCACGGTCATTCACAATTTTATAAAGAATGATATAGCTAAAAACATACAAACATTAAAATGGAGATCAACGATTCACAAAATTAAAACGATTCCAAGCTACATTTAAAAAGATCAAATGCAATTAAGAGATAAAAAGCAATTAATGTATTTCAATTTAAAAGAGTACGGTACTCCCAGCCCATTCTTTTAACATTTTTTCTTTTCAAAAGCCTGCCAGAATAAAAAGGACTTTGCCGGCAATGAAAGGACGGTAGGAAAGGTGCCATTCTGGCCTCCCTGGGAAGGCATTTTTGTAGTATGTGGGGAAATAATCATCGTAATGTAAAAGCAATCTTGTGTACCCCATTCACATCCTAAGATAAGTCTAGGGTTTTTCCCTGCATGCCTTTTGTTCTCCCAAAATTCCCTTTCTCTTATTTCACTGGGCACTTCCAGCCAACTGGAGTGCTGGGTCATTCAACACATGACCTAATTTAAATTTTATTGCTCTGTGTAAATTCTCTTTTAAGTTTGAGTCTCCATGAGGCTGGAGCCATCTTTAGCCATTTTTATGCCATCTTCATCTTAAACCTTCTTTCCTGTAATCATGCCATGATGTTTACCATACAGCCTGTAGGCTGGGTGAGTTTTCCTACTCTTAATACCCTTAGTCAGTTAGGAACCTTTTTTAAAGTTTGTTTTAGTATGTAGATTGAGATTGATATACATTCAGTAAACTTTTGATTTGCATTTTAAACTGACTCCTTTGTTTTGTAATGAGTCTAATTTAACTGGGTGATCCCAGACCTCTGAATACACTTTTTAAGTGTTAATTGAGCTTTATCAGTCTTAGCATTCTTAAGTGCACTCTGCATGAAGTTAAAAGTAAATGAATGATTTTTAACTCCCTTTTTAAAGGAGATAATTCTTGTTGCTTTTAAAAGGACTAGATCCTGGAATTTTTAATACAATTTTATTTTTTAGACTCATTAGAGACGGCAAAAGAATTGCACTGAAGCCTGCAAAGCAACAGGTAAACTTATAAATAAAAATAAATAAATAAATAAATAAATAAATAAAAATAAATCTGCTCCATGAAATTATGGGAGTGAATGCCAGCACCAGCACAGTACTGAGGTTAAAGGTTGGAAAGGATGAAGATCCTTCAAAACCTCATATACTCCTTGTTACAAATTCCTTACATCCCATGACTAAATCATCAACACTATGGCAGCATTTCAGTCGCTAGTTCTGCTGATCCTCAGAAACCAAATGGTCCTCTGGTGGTTTGTGCTGTCAGCCGAACCCCTTGACAGAACACCATCTCATTCATAAGATCAAATAAAGTGTCGGAGAGGCAATTCGCCAGGTCTTTTAAAAAGGGAAGAGTAATGTCCTCAATCCCTTTAGGAAGGCTTTTCTCCTAAAATGCCTTCAAAGGAAATGCGAAAACCTTGAGGGGAGAAAGAAGGTGGGAAGGAGAAAGGCTCCACAGGAAAAGGAATTATCCTTCATCCAAGCAACCCTGTCCATATCCATTCTTGGAGTAACTTTTCCTCTGAATGACCTCCATAAAGCCTCTCCTCTGGAACAGGCCCTCTACGCTTCCCTCAACCGTCACACAGCAGAAGGGGTTTATTGGGGCGGGGGGGAGGATAGAGCTAGTCCTAATTTTTGCATTATCTAATTTGGATTCAACATATGCATATGGCCTCAGGGTGTGCTGGCTTGGGACAGCCACACCGCACATACACTGCAAAGCCACTGAAGATGGCAGAATTCATTTCTGATCCTTGCAGCCACAAGGTTTAACCTCCCTAGCCTGCTAATGGTGGAGATGCTGGTCTACTGTGAGAAAATCCAAGGTTTTGTTGGAACTTCTACAAATTTTATGAAACAAACTACTTCTGGGGATTGAGAACTAAAACTAAAACTAAAGTAGGAAGAGCATCAAGCACTAAACTTGCACCTGTAAATATACAGAGGTTTCTCCAAAACCAAATGTTTTCTTTCCCTCACCACCACCACACACACAGAGATTTTCAAAGAGAACACCAATGTGGGATGAAAAGGACAAACAAGTTTACTAGCGAAGGAAACCCTGAAAAACAGCACAGCATTTTAAGAGAAACAGCTGCATCCCATAACTAGCAGGCAATAAGTAACTGGCAAAAGACAATACTTAAACATACACACACACACACACACAGTATTGTGAAGCCTGAGCTTCTCATCTGCAGTTTCTAGAAGCCTTGGACTATCATCCTCACTTTCCAAATCGTGTTTGGAGGCAGGGAAGCAGCTCCAAAGCTCTCACCAGGACAGAGGCTGTAGAGCAAGCCATAAATAAACATTTGACTGAAGAGAAGAGTGGGGGTTTTCCCCCCTCTTTTTTTCTTGCAATATCTAATACACACGTAGCATATAAATCCTCCTCACACAGACAGATGGTTCAGTCTTCTATTAGCAATGAATAATGAGATGCGTACTGAAAGGTGTGAGATTCTATTTAACCTTGTTTCTCCTGCTATTTTCCCCAATAAGTCTTGGAAGTGCAGCATTTAACATTTTTGCAGTTATTGGGGCTGGGGGGGGGGGAGTTGGACCTTGAGCTGTTGCAATAATCAGGTATTAGACAGGCATGAGTTACCTGTCTAACTCTAAAAGCTAATTATTTCAGATTTTCTTCTCTTCCCCCTCAATATGTGAGCTGAACTCCTTGAGATGAGTAATGTACAGCTGTAACTATACAATGATGCCAGCTGTCTGGCACTCCATAGCCAAAAGGAAAAAAACGGCACCACCGCTGCTTATTCCAGGATGTTTTGTTCACATATGTCATATAGGTACAATTTTCAAAAGGGGAAAGATGGTCTTGACCTCCTTAACCCCACCAACTTCCATTTATTATGGCCAAACATGGTTTTTAAGCAGAAGGACAAAATAATCTTGGCATTGGGGGTCCCTATATACAGCTGCCAAACAAGGCTAACATCCTTGGGGTCACACAGGATTATGCACCAACAAGAAATACAATTGTTCCCTCCCTATCCACAAATTCTGTATCCATGGATTCTAACAAACATGGTTAAAAGTATTTTTTTAAAAAAATCCAAACAGAAAACCTTGATTATGGAATGTTATATGAGGGACACCATTTTACTATGCCATTGTACAAAAATAGTAGTCTACAGTGAACTCGCCACGGGTCAGCGTAAGAGGGGCGCTCCAAAAAAAGTGATACAAGGACTCCCTGAAGCAACATCTCAGGCTCAGCCAAATTGATCCCCAAAATAGTCCACCCTGGCCTCACATCGGGAGGCATGGAGACGCAGTATCCACAATGCTGCAGCCTTATTTGAGAGCTCACACCAAACAAGTCTTGAACAGAAACGACAACGCAAAAAGAATCACAACCCAAAAACATCACCCAAGGAGACCTTCTGCTGTGCTTTCTGCAACCGGATTTGTTTATCTCGGATTGGCCTTTTTAGTCATCAGCGTGCTTGCAGAAAGTGCGGGATGAGTCCTTCCTGAATCTTCGTTTGCAAAGAAAAGCCAGAGAGAGAGAGTACATACAATGAGACTTGAGCATCCACGGATTCTGGTATCCACGGGGGCGGGGGTGGTGGTCCTGGAACCAAACCCCAGCGGATACCAAGGGCCCACTGTACTTGGCCTCTAGTAAATGTCTTTTAGGGATACATGTTGAGTTTCCCTTTTAGTTGCATGGACAAGACACACAGAGAAAGGTATGATATTGCAGAGGTTTCCTTTTGAGGGGCTTTCATCCTATAATCCTAGAAACTGAGAAAAATAAAATAAAATAAGGAGCCACGGGAGTGTGACTGAGCCTTGCTCTTCTCAGCTGTGCAAAAGGTTCCTGGATCACCAAAATGCCAATGATGCTATAGGCTGGGCTACATCAAGGGTAAAACAATTGTTATATCTATAGCTCTAAAAGCATTTATTATTTTTTAAAAGATCTTGATCTCTCGTGGAACCGCCAGCAACCTATCAAGGACACCTGAGGTTCCAGGGAAGCCTGGTTGAGAAGCCCTGGGCTAGACTAGCCTCCAAGGACCTGACTCAGAATAAAGGAGAGCTTCCTGCACTGCTCATGAGTGTCCTGTTTTGGAGGCCATCCAAAGGCAAAGACCAAGAAAGTCAGCAGTAGCCCCAGACATGTACAGGAGCAGACCAGCCAAGCATATACCATTATCAGAGTCCAGGCAGTCCGGGGCAATAAATTCAAGGCGTCAGTCCAAGGGGGTGTGCCGAGTAGTAACCTCTCAAGGAAGCCTACAGTTGAGAAAACCTGGCCTAGATAGACCTCCATGGGTGTGACTCAGAATAAGAAGAGCTTCTTACAATGCTCATGAGGGACTGGACATGGGAATGTTTTTACCTGGGACTCAATCCCAGCTACACTCCACTCAAACTACCCATGACTGGGGCACAGAACTTGTCCACCTCTTCATTACAACAACTCGGAAAAGTCTGTATGCAAATGTGATTCAGACGGTGCCAAGAGTGTCCAAAACGCTGCAATTTAGCAACAACACAGGGATCACTTTTGTATTTATTCACCACATTTATATGCAAACCAACAACCTCCTCCAGGTTGTCCAAAATGCAAAAACAGGCCCGCAAATATTTGTGCAGACGTGAGCATGTTGCCTGTTTTGTCTGCAAGGTATGCCCAGTGCCACCAAATGGTTTCAAAGGGAAGCCATTCCACAGAGCGGTTCATTATGTATGAAAACCATGCCTACTTGATCTATATTGCATATACACTAACATCAGCACAACTGTCTCTCTGAGTGGGTGTTTGTTACACTACAGCAAAAAATTCAATTATTAATAATACACTGACATTATCAAAGAAACTCCTTGCATTTTCAAATAGGTGGCAAACTTTTAAAGCCACAATAATGGGTTCTATTAGCATAAGCTACAAGAATTGCTATGTAAGAGCCAGTGTTTATTAAGAGAGCTTGGATATATACATGCAACTCGACACAAGAGCATCTTCATTCCAGGCAGAATAACAGAGTCCTTTGAGTTGGAAGAATACCAAGGGCCATCTAGTCCAACCCCTTGCTGACCTCAGACATCCAATGTCTATTTACAGACATTCAATGAAAAAATGACCACCACCCTCCAAGGTAGCAAATTCCACTGTTGTTCTGGGATATATTTTAAAACCATGGGTGGTTGAATCCACAGATACGGAGGGCCGAATGTAATTAGCTGTTGCTTGTATCTGGTTAAACTTGGAGACTTTCAGAACTTGCAGGCCAACTTTCCCCCAGTCTGTTTCATCGCCCTAGACTGGGGCATCAGATTGACTGATAGTATCTGACGAAGGAAGCCGGTCCAGGGATCTTAAAGTACACAGTGGGTACAACCTAGTGCAGTAAAATAATGAAAATAAATTGGGAGGGGGAAGTTAAGGGGAAGGGATTTTTGACCAATTTTAAGAAGACTTTTAGGAACACCCTCTCCATGTGTCCATGGCTTGGGAACAGCTGTGCGAGAGAAATGTTTCCAATAAGCAGAGTATTGGATGTGATGTATAGGTAGGCCTTTTTATTAAGATCCTAAACGTATTTCCAGAGCATGCACTGGGCTGTTCTTGCCCAGTGGGGCATTTCGGGAACTTTGAGTGTTAATAGGTTGTAGGAGGAAAGCAATTCAAGAGATTTGTTTTTCTTTGAGACTGGTAACTGCTTAGTATTTTATTGGCACATTTCATTTGCTTTCTTTTCCTATTGTGGTTTTATGGATTGTGTACGTTTTATGTTTAGAAACCAGGGATGATGCAGAAAATAATAAAAGTGAGAGCAGTATTATCACCAGGAGCATTTTATAGGCCAGGGAAACAACATCCCCTGTTCAGATCTTAACTTTCGGAAGTAAGCAAGACTGAAGAGGTTCATCCAGCATCCTGAAGAGACTTTATCCTGTATCCACGGGCTGACTTATCTGACATCTGACAAAACACGTTCACTTCTAAAGGTGTTTTGATCCCATTCATATTTCGGAGCGGTAAGCATACAAATGAAGGTCACCAAAAGATGAAACAGAATACAAGACTTAGATTTGATTAGAGGAGATGCCCACTGCTATTAAAAATGTCAGGACTCACCAAAGGTCATGTGTAGCAGCAGTTAATCTCTGGCTGTTGCGATGCTTCGGACTATCACATCCAAGAGAAGTGAGGGGTGAAATAGGATTCTCGGGCATGCAAAAATCCTCCTGAAACCATCTCGGTGGTTTCACTTTCTTGGAGTTGGGGGGTGTTACTGTTTGGTGGTGCTTCTATGCCTTTTTGAAGCAGATTGTACGTGCCCGGATCCCAGTCAACCTGGAATTAGGTCAGCGCTACACAGACCGGTGGCCCCTGGACCGGACCGCTGCCGGTCCCTGGCAAGTGCCCAGGCAAAGAAAGAAAGAACTGTGCCCAGTGGTGTACTCAAATTTAAGGGGGAAATAACAATAATAATAATATTTATTTTTACCCCGCCCCTCTGTTAAAAACAATCGGAGATTTATTATTATGAACAGGAGGGGAAAATGACTTTATTTTTACCACATCTTTTATCCCAAAATCAAGGTGTCTTGCAATTTAAAGCAAGGACAATATAACTAAAACACAGAAAAGCCAACATTAGAACAGAATTTTTACAATTTAACAAAAAATATTATTTATAGTATTAGAAATAATGTAGAATGTATTATTAGAAATATTATATTATTAGAAATATTAGAAAAAATGTAGAAAAAATGTAGAAATAATCTCTACAGGGGTAAAAAAATCTGAGAAGGCAGCCATTCAAACGTGTACAATCTACCTAGATAGATAAAACTCCCCCCTAAACTCCGTATGACTCTCTTGCCCAGCTGGCTGTAGCGAGCAATCTAACCGGCAGTTTTAAATCTTCCATCGCTTACCTTTTTTAATTTAAAGCTCCCATTGATGTGAACAGCCGTTATAACGTGCCCACATTAATAAATAAACAAGAAAAAAACGTGAAAACAGCTGTATCACGACTTACCGGACGCTCGTGTAGCCAGACATCCAACATGGCTGCGGATGCAGATCCCCCTCTTTTGTAGCCCCGTCCCCTCTGTTCGGCCAGCCAATCAGACTGCACTGCCTGTTTGTATGTGTACGAACAGAAGTGTACAGACGGCCAATCGTTCGGAAGTTGTACAGATTTTTCCCGGAGATCCGGATGAAGCCCCGGATCTGCGACTCACGGACTTTAGGGTGAGTTTTGCCGCCCCCCTCTGAATGACACGTGTGTGTGTTCGAACAGCCGTCTGTACAGATGGCCGAGCTTTCGAAAGCTGCGCGGATTTTTTATTTATTTTTATTTTTTTTGGTCATGTAGACAGGCCCTTAGTGCCACTTCCTGGCACACTGGGGGGAAAATAAATGACACACACATACACCCTCAAACCGGATAGCTTGAGAAACACTTTCCTATGTGATGCCACTAAATCAGCGACGCCTGAGGCTACATGGTAAACTGGAAGTGCATCCACTGCTCTCACTTTAATGTGACTCTGCCTTTGGGATCACCCTCTCTGTTCCATGTTTTCCTACATTGGGATTTTGCTATATCCAGCCCCATCCAGATCTCTTCTTGTCCAGCTACGCACAACTAGCCCTGGCAGAACACGGGTGTGAATGAACACATGGATACACAGGCTGGCGCACAAACCTATGGAAATAATGCATAGTTTGAGTCCATTGATCCATCTCCTAGTCTCTGGCGCAGCAGAAAACAAGCTTGCTCCATCCTCAGTATGACACCCACTATTTTGCACTATTCTCCTCAGACATGGTGATATCTTCCATCTTTCCTGCCACCATTTAGGCACATATAAATAAGTGCAAGCAAGCATTTTCAGCTAACCCAGTACTAAAGTGTAGTCTCAGCTACAACCTTTTCATTAAAAGGCTCAGCTGCAGCCATTTTCATTAAAAGCAGAAGAGGGCTAAGTAGGATATCTTACTTATTTTATCTACTTCAATAAAAATAGATATGGCAGTTGCAAAGGAATAGAAGAGACAAATAAATGATTTGTAATAAGAAAATGCAATATATTCGTAGAAGAATGCACATAAGAGAAAAGCAATGTCAATGATGTTTGTTTTTATACTTATGCGTTCCACAAGCTTTAATGATTTTTGTATATATGAACAGACCATTTTTGTTTTTAATAAAAATTTAATGAGGGGGGGGAAAAGCAGAAGAGGGCTACAGATCCTGAGATCTAGTAGATTCCCCAGAGCTCCAGAACCCATCGTTTAATTATAAGTGAGGCATTAATGGCACCAGGAGAAAGGGCAGCATAGTTCAAGGCCCGCTTTTCAAGGAAGAATTATAAAGAAATCTCCCAAGCCATTCCACAGTAGCCAACATAAGAGAAGAACAGAGTCCCGGCTAATACCACAATCTCGCTGGAAAGCTGCAGTCAACAAGAGGATAACCCCTATCAATCCACGCACACCTTTTGTGCAACTGTCTACATTTCAAGTCCTCAGGCAAAACCAGGCGAATATTAAAAGGAGAAGAGGCCGTTACTTATATTAAAGCCATGCAAGGCTCCATGAGGAATAGTCAGTTGCCCCAAGGAAAGGATTAGTAAGCATTCTTGAGGAAAAGAAAGTTTCTGAAATCCTATTTGAGACAACACAGAGACGGGGAAAGGAGAATTTTTAGCTTTTCAGACATCCACATTTATTTAATTTGCATTTTAAAAGGGGTAAGAAATGCCTTGCTCAAATATAAGGCAGGGGAGAAAAAGAAATAGAACAATAGAATCATAGAGTTAGAAGAGACCCCAAAGGCCATCTAGTCCAACCCCCTTCTGCCATACAGGAATAAACAATCAAATCATTTGCAACAGATAGCCATCCAGCTTCTGTTTAAAAACCTCCAAAGGAGGAGACTCCACCACACTCCCAGGTAGTGTGTTCCACTTCCAAACAGCTCTTACCATCAGAAAGTTCTTCCTAATGTTTAAGTGGAATCTCTTTTCCTGGAGTTTGAACCCATTGCTCCGTGTCCTAGTCTCTGAAGCAGCAGAAAACATGCTTGCTCCATCCTCAACATGACATCCCATCAAGTATTTAAACATGGCCAATAATCACAGCTTATCTTCTCCAGGCTAAAAATACCCAGCTCAAATACACACCACTATATTTAAAGCCTACCTCTCATTGGAAGTCAAAATGACGAAAACTGGGGGTGTTGTACTTTGGACATATCACGAGAAGCCACAACTCACTAGGAAAGACAATCATGCTTGGTAATGTCGAAGGCGATCTGTTGGGAATGACTGTCGGGGGAAAAAAACAACCTCATTACAGGTGGATTCCCTCCATCAAGGGCACCATGATCGCCCTGGGTCCCATGGCTCCCCTGAGTTTGCAAAATCTCTTGCAATGGTGATGATGGGGCTATTGCGGGGGGGGGGTCTCTCATGCATAAGAACCCCATGTCCCCAAATCAGCTTGATGGCACATAGTGACAACAACCATTCCAAAAAAGCTTGCGCCCCAGGAGTACCATATCCTTTATCGTCAAACCCCTCAGCCTGACTAAACACGGTCACACTGGATTTTATTTTCCCTGGCAGATGCCAAAGCTCTCTTACTCGCTTAGTAGTTCTTCTTGCCAAACGGAAATGGGTGCAATTTCAGCCTAAAGAAATGGTTTTTAACAACAGAGGACAATGGTGTGCACACTGAAGGCTGTCTGCACTTTGGGGCTCCACATAGCTGGCAGAGAGGCATGGAACTCCTTGCCACTCTATGTATGATGGAGTAAAGCTAGACAATGGAATAAGGGATCCCATTTTCCCGACAGGCTGACATCCAATACTTTTTAACGCTGGTTCCCTTGCAAACAAAACTCCCCTGACAGACTTTGCTGATGATGATCCTCTCCCTGTTCACCATGCCACACGTCATTTTCAACTCTCTAACCCAGACTCCATTGGAAAGCAAATTAACTTCTCGCTGCCTCAAATTGCAGACGCAACTGAAGGAGAGAAGTTTTAAGTTCCACCAGGTTTTCAGAAGGGGACAGCAGGACGCTGCTTAGCAGCACACAAATCCCGATCTGTTGAGAAAGAACCGAGTGCAATGGCTCCCCGTTCGCCCACAAATACAGAGCCTGTCTCGCTTGCTAGGCGCGCACATACCTAAGAACCCATTCGTTTTGGGAAGTTATCTGGCATAAAACAGTTCAGTTCAAGGGCAAACTGCTAAAGCTGGATTCGCCAAGGCCTCTCCTTACGGAGCTAAAATGGCAGCCTGTGCGCGAGTCTTTGTGTGTGTGATCGATCTCAGCCCCCAAGATTTGCAGAAGCACTAACAATCTTTACCGTGTATTCAGGTGAATAAGACGACTGGGCGTATAAGGCGACCCCCCAATGTTTAAGTAAAAATATATACCGTTCGGTATATATTCGCCGTATAACACTACCCCACCACCCGCCGAAGCCCCATCTCGGACTCAGGAATGATGGGAGCTGGCTAGAAAGCTTCCTAGCCACCTCCTGTCCTTCCCGAGTCCGAGATGGGGCTGGCAGCCCCATCTCAGGTCCGTTTATCCGGCGTATAAGATGGCCCCCGACTTTTGAGGAGATTTTCAAGGGTTTAAAAGGTCGCCTTATACGCCGGAATATACGGTAGATTGTTTTAGGGGCCACCTAAATCTATAGAGACCACCTAAAAGGGGAGGAAGGTGAAACATCCCAGAGCAGGCTGGGACAGAACACTGACTAACTAATAGGTGGGGATTTTTACTTTTTAAGAAAAAGAAGGATGGGGAAGGTAATTAATTAATTAATTAATTAATTAATTCTATACCCAGACTTTCTCCCAATATAGGAAGACTCAAGGTAGCTAACATGGGTTTAAAACATTACACATTAAAACAATACACAAACATTAAAAAGTGTAAGTATGAAATGTTTAAAAAACAAAATAAACAATGTAGAGTTAAAAATGTTTGGTTTTTAACAGGTGGCTCTTCTTTACATCAAATCCCAGTTGTGGCTGCAAAGCCGACTTGGATGTAGCTGCGGCCCCTGGCTGACCCTTCCTCTCCCCCCTGCCAAGCCCCCTTCTCTATAGAAGTGCCACCTCTATAAGACTGCCTGAAGTGAATTAAGGTTATTTAAGCCATACTCCCCACTCTGGGTTGGATATGAGGTTATCTAAGGAAACCGCTCTGGCTGTGTATGCTCAAAACTGGATAGATGGAACCGGACGTGCTGCCTATCTCCGCTGGAAGAGACGATTCCATCTGTTACATCTTGTAACCTTCATGCTACTTCATAGGTCTGGGTAGATGGGGTTTTCTCGTGCATCCAAGCTGCTTAGCTTTCCAGGGTGAGCAGAATATTTATTACTCCCAGCCGTCATTTGGGGCTACAAGGAAATCACGTGTAAGGAATTCTTTCTGTTCCCCAATACTGGATTAAAATACTTATGGCAGATAATATTTGTAATGATCAGAAGAGGAGGAGGAGGAAGGGGGCTCAAGTCTCCTAATGAACATGCCTTTGCTCCAGAGCATCCATGTTCTGGTTGTTGTTCCCATGCACACCAACATCTACAGCCCCAGAGAAGTTGGCCAAATCAAAGGTACCCACTTGGTTCTCCATGCTCTCCGATAGGACCAAGGGGGCAAGAGTTGTTCATACCAAGCACCATGTAGCGAACATATCACTCACCGCTAATTAACGCTATTCCCGCACATTTGTCAGGGGAAGGAATCAGTCTCCACCTTGTAAGAAGTGTCCCTTTTCAATTTAACTCTGCATGTTTTTACAATAGCGCTTTTGAGAGGCATTTGTCAATAGCAAACTTTAGGCAAGGTTAATGAAAGTTCTGTCACTTTAATGCCTAGCCGTCTTTAAATTACAGATGTCACACGCCATGACGAAAGAAAGGGCACGCAGCTACAGTCCCATAAACCATCCTCTCCAGGGACACACAGGTAATTGCATAGCTCATTAAAAAACTGTTTTAATTATTAATTGACCGTGTCAGAGTTGTCCTTTAAAGTCAATTTTAATTC
The DNA here is from genome assembly GCA_030847615.1 of Gambelia wislizenii. Lineage (NCBI taxonomy): Eukaryota > Metazoa > Chordata > Lepidosauria > Squamata > Crotaphytidae > Gambelia > Gambelia wislizenii. Next base: position 43,394,949 of record JAUMIR010000007.1, read on the forward strand.
TTTTCTATTTTGCAAGCATAATGCCAGCTGACCTACAGAACTTTGTGTACTGGCACAAAGGACCAGCAGGAAAGGTGTGGAGCGCGGAGGGTGCCATGACGACAGTGGTTTCACGGCAACCATCAGAGAGCATTACATCCACCCACCCTTTCTACTATTTCGTTAAAAGGTGGGAGCAAAATGGAACAGGACAGGAGCAAATATATGTACATACACATTTTTGCTTCTGTGCAAATACTGGAGTCTGAGATGAACCTCAGAGGTCCTTCTCAGCCCTACCTGGAGATGCTAGGCATTCCGCTTGGTTGCATTTCTTGCATTCCTGCAAGAACTTGCTTGAAAACTGAGCTGTGGCTCCTCCAGCTCCCAGGAGACATAGGAGGAGTGCCTTCCAGGTCAGAAAACTACACTTCAGAAACTCTTGTTTAGAAAAACAAACCAACACACACACACACACACACACACACACACAGATTTGCAATCACAAGAAAGAGAATCCCTCATTCTATCCGACCCTCCCTAAAAAGCCACAATTTGCCACCAAAAACCTGTCCAGCAAGTAGTGTATCAAAGAATCGTAGGGTTGGTAGGTGTGCTCAATGGTCATTTCATCAACCCTTGCCAGTCCAGTAAATCCATAGCTAAAGCATATCAAATGGCTATCCAGCCTCTTTGGGGGAAAAAACTTCGAGTGAAGAAGAAGCCACCACCTTCTAAAGGAATCTGTTCCACCATCAAACAGCTCTTAGGGTCAAAAAGTTCTTCCTGACCTCTTGTGGAAATCTTTTCTTCTTCCTATTTGAATCCACTAGTTTAGGCCCTAGTTTCAGAAGCAAGTTTGCTCTATTTTCCAGGTGATGATAGCCCCTCAAATACACCTCTCAATCTTCTTTAGACTAAACAATGCCCAACTTCCTCTACTGCTTTTCACAAGACTTGGTTTCTAGGACGTCCATCATCTTGGCTATTCTCTTTTGGACACATTCTAGTTTTGTTAACATCTTTCTTAAACATTAGTGCCTGGGAATGGACGCAGTATTCCAGAGAGGTCTGACCACAACACAATAGAGTGGTACCAGTACGGTGGGCCTCCATTATCCACTGGGGTTTGGTTCCAGGACCCCCGTACCGAAAACCGTGGATAATGGTGAACGCCATTGAAAATAATGAGACTTCTGGTTTAAAATACCACAGAGTTGCCTTGAAGGACCTAGAAAATGGCTAGAGAGGACACATTTTCTAGGAAGACTCTATGGTAGGTGTGCTGTTTTGTGTCCCGTGGATAATTGAATCCGTGGATACAGGGGTCCTACTATAGTTTTCCATCTATCTGTCCCAATACTCCCAAGGTACAGGATCCCATCTGATCTTAGAAGCTAAGCAGGTCAAGTCTAATTAGTATTTGGGAGACTTTCAGGGAATAATACTTAGGTGTGGTAGACTGTATTCAGAGGAAGGCAATGGCAAACCACCACTGAGTATGTCTTGGTTAAGAAAACACCATGAAATCCATGGAGTCATCACAAAGCTGACAGATGACGTGAAGGCACGTATACTACAATTATTTAAATCAACAAAAGTCATATTGAACCCTGTTTCTACCTTCTGAGGTGTGAGCTAACCCTCCCAGTTTGGTGTCACCTGCATCTTTGAAAAACATCCCCTCCACTCCTTCATTCAATCCCATCTTGGGAGAAAGGTGAGATATAAATCCAATAAATAAATAAAGGCATTTATAAAGTTATTGGACAACACCAAGTCCAAGGTAAAACCCTGGAGCACCCAACCTGTCACTCACCTCTAGGAAGACAAAGAACCACTGGTAAGCTTTCTTTGGAAACCGTCCACCAAACAGGTACAAAAACACTTAAGAATTAACATTCTCTAGCCAACATTCTACAACAAGAATGTCATCTTGTATTTAAAAAAAAAAGGAAATAAAAGTTTGCTAAAATCCAGATACACAATCTTCCCCACTGCAAGATGGTGGCGATCTGCATACCTATTGTACCCCAAAGTCAGCTGAAGAAGGAGGTCCTGAATTCAATGGCCAGTCATATAATGCCCCATATAGTGTGTGCCCACACAACACAAGAGAGGGTTAGGGAAGGAGGGGGGAAATAAAAGTCCATTCTGCAAGAGATGCCAGTGGCAAGCTTGAACAGCTTAAACGAGTAATTTTATATTTATAAGGGAAGACAATTCATAATGTCAATGACAAAGTGTTAGAGGATTTATTAGCAAGTTGAACTTTCAAGTGAAGAGAAAAGGAGAGCTACCCAGTTCACTCCCTTATGAATTAATGTAGAGGCTCAACCCACTTATTCTCGTCAACTATTAATAAGCAATTTCCAAGCGCCGAGCAGAACGTGGGAACCCCTCCCGTCCCTCCTTGTCAGTCATAAGAGTGGCAGAATGGCCCTTCGTCCAGTGCTCCGCATTAACCCCTGGCAGGAAGCAGCAGCTGAAGGTCATCAGACTGGACTCCAATTGTACAAGGCTTCAGGGGCTAGAAGAGGTGGCTCCAAGGTATCAGTTCTTGCTGGCTGGCCTCCTACAGGTTGAGTCTCCCTTATCCGAAATGCTCAGGACCAGAGGTATTTTGGATTTTGGAATATTTCTGATTCTGGAATACTTGCATACACATAATGAGATGTCTTGGAGATGGGGCCCAAGTCTAAACACAAAATTCATGTGTGTTTCATATACACCTTAGACACATAGCCTGAGGTTAATTTTATATATAATGGTTTTAATAATTTTGTGCATGAAACAAAATTTGTGTACATTGAACCATCAAAAAACCACAGGTGTCACTATCTGAGCAACCTATGTCGCCTATTTTGGATGTTGGAATATTTTGGATTTTGGAATGGCGGATAAGGCAGACTCAACCTATACTACCAAGTTCAGCACAGAGAGTGATGAAGTGCAAACCCAAGGCCTCCCCATCTCTTCAACACAGTGCACATATTTCTCTGGGTTGGTTGTTAGCAGTAAAGAGGGCGGGGGGGGGGTTGCTCTCCCAAAATGGGAGGAAAAACCCCACTTCTCTAAAAGTTTCGTGTCAGCAACCATTGCTGTTGTTACTGAATTTATATTCCACTTTCATCCCCATACTGGGACCTGAAGCAGATTACAAACTATTAAAACCAGTACAGATTAAAAACACAGAAAACCATCAATTATATATATATATATATATATATATATATAATTCAAAGACATGCATCTGAGGGAGTAGACCAAGTCTACGAAAGCTTAAGCTACAAATACTTTCTCTCAGTTAGTCTCAAAGATGCTACAAGATCCCCTTGCTTATATATATATATATATATATATATATATATATATATATGCACCTGGGTGTGTTATTTATTTATTTAATGAACAGTTAATGGACTTAAAAGCCTGATGACATGGTAAAGTTTTGATTGCAAGCAGGAGAGCAAGGAGGGAGCCATCCTTTCCTTGCTAGGGACTGAGCTCCAAAAGTCTGGGACAGACACCAAGGAAGTGCTTATCTTCTTTGTTCCCACCTAGGAAGGTGGTGACAGAGAGATTGGTCTCCCCTTAAGATATTACAGCTCTAACAGGCTCACATAGGGAGACAAAGTCCTCCAAGTACCCTTCAATTATCTCTATTGTGATTTGCTATTGTTATTTTTCTACTTCAGTTGATGCCTCAGCTGGCTTCCAGGCACTTAGCAAATACTCTCAAAACATTCACAGGACATTCTTACATTAAACTTCAAGTGTGTGTGTGTGTGTGTGTGTGTGTGGCTGGCTTCATGGCAACCCCATGAATTTCATAGGGCTTTCTTAGGCAAGGAATACTCAAAAGTGGTTCTGCTACTTCCTTTCTCTGAAGCATAGCCTACAAAGCACCTGGTACTCATTGGCTGTTTCCCTTCCAAGTACTGACCAGGGCTGACCTTGCACAGCTTCCAAGATCAGATGGGGCCTGGCACCTTTAGGGTATTTGGGCTTCCTAATTATTTATGGTGGTATCCAGAGATGGGAATTCAAAACATGATGGCATACAGATTTAAACAGAGAGTTATTCAAAGTTGTAAAAAGTCAGGTTCTCCCATCCTTGAGTGGTTCCATAGCAGGATTAGGCAACCTGCTTCCTCCCAGATATTTTAGACTAGACATCTCATCATCCCTGGCCACTGGCCATGATAGCTGGCATGGATGGGAGCTGTAGTCTAAAATATCTAAAATACCTAGGAGTACATGGAAGTAATAACCTATTTTGCAGGCGTCCTCCTCCTGTTCTAGTCTACTTGGCTACCAGGATGGTTATCGGAATAGCCATGGGCATTCCATGAAAAAACATAACAGGAGGTTGGATTGCTCCTCATTTACTTATTTTTTTCTTGAATCCAGCCAATTTTTGGTATATTATCTTCATTCTCCTTGTTCTTCTTACTCAGTGATTCTATGGGTCTTCTTTTTATCTAAAATAAGAAGAGGGCCCATTAAAATCATTGAATGTGTTTCTAATAGATCTCAGGGATAAGTCATCTCAGCTGCAGAGCAAGCACCTAGATAATTCAATCCCAACTAGCAGCTGATTACCCAAATGACTCTAATTGAAAATAACCTACAATTCCCCTTTTGCTCATATTAAGTCCAACAGCTCAGATAGAAGAAGTGACAAGAAAGCCGGGGACACAGCTCAGGTCAACATGGATTCAAAAAGTCCACAAAAGGGATTTAAAGGGTGAGAAGAATGGAGGGAAAGGAAGAAAAGGTGGCTATTTTGAAGCTGAAAGAGGAAAAAAAACAACAAATCAGCCCACAAAGTTTATTCAAATACAATCTGATGGTAGGGTGGGAAGAAAGTGTCAAAGGCCCAAGAGCCCTGTCCCACAAACACGCATGATTCATAAATGTCTCTCCATCAATTTAGCCCAACGGTGGGTAGCTCCAGCAGGCACAAGGGAATAGTTTTCAAACACAATTTCTGGCCCCACTCATGTCCCCCACAAGTTCTTAAAACATACGAAGGGATCGTCTGAACATGCTTGCCCATTTAAACCACCTTGCCAAAAGTACAGGAGCAACAGCTGCAGATAATTTAATACCTGCGTGCCCAAGCAGTTGTTGTTGTAAATCTGGTCCTGTATGCAAGCTAACCAGCATTCCCCCCCCTAAAAAAAAAAAATCTGGACATTAAGCTCACCTCAAGCTCTTCTATGAAGCCACCAGGCCAACTACCATTGAAAGGAAGCAAGAGACTAAAGACAAATTTTGAGCAGGCTCAGTGCTCAGTCTTATGGTCAGTCAATGTTTATCCAGAAAATTTGCCCATAGTTTTTTTTCTGTGGAATGTTTTCTTTTTCTTAAAAATAATAATAATCCAAAATCCAAAAACTATGGCTTCATAAAATTCACTAGTAACAATGTATGGATGGCAATAGAGTACAGTCAGACCCCCATATCTGCAGAACACTAGCGAATTTTGGTTATCTGCAGGACACAAAATAGGGACACATACCATAGAATCATGCTGGAGAGAATGCCTAGAGAGGAGTCCTCACTAGTTATCTTCTAGGTCTTCCAACACAACTCTATGGTATGTTTTGACCAGAAGTCCTTTATTTTGATAGGGTTTGCTATTATCTGTGGTTTCCAGTATCCATGGTAAGTCCGGGAACCAAACCGCCATGGATACAGGGGGTCCGACTGTATTAGGCCAGTGGTTCTCCAGTAGTGCAAGGGATTCCACTGAAAGTGACCGTAAAACCAGAGATGTCCAAAGGAACCAAACAGAATTAAATCTCTGATGTGAAGTAGAGTGCAAAAACAAAGCCTACGATGTGTAGTTCATTAAGTGAACTTAATTTGTCAAGTTTTGTGTGTCATTTCCTCTTAAATGAAACAATCTAAGGGGGGTGCATGCCTTTTGAAAATTTAAAGATAAATATGTGAATAAAATAATTTCCAGGAAAAGCTCTGAAACTGTTTGAATATTTAAATCATGCTGATTTTGATTTATTTGTAAATTTTCTCCCTAAACAAATAGTTCCGTTTAACAGTACAAACATTGTTGTTGTTGTTGTTGTGTGTCTTCAAGTCGTTTCCAACTTATGGTGACCTTAAGGCAAACCTATCACAGGGTTTCCTTGGCAAGATTTGTTCAGAGGGGGGTTGCCATTGCCTTTCTCTGAGGCTGAGAGAGCGTGACTTGCCCAAGGCATGGCAGGGGGTTGGACTGGATGGCCCTCATGGTCTCTTCCAACTCTACAATTCTGATTCTATGATTCTATGACCCAGGCTATACTGGGACATTCAAAATGTTTCTTTAATAAACACAAGTCAAATCAGCATTCTAAGGCAGTTAGACACACTCTGTTTTGGAGCCTTGCAAACTTTTCTGGGGAGAAAAATCCAATGTGCAATTTGCTGGAAATGCCGCTCTACCGCTGGCTCTGCGATGCATGCCAACAGGTGGTGAGAGCTCTAATTACAAGGCACCTCCTTCGCGAGAGACACAGGTGAGCCTAAATGAGTTTAAAACCAGTACAAAAAGGCCCGGGCTGCCATCCACCACATCTGAGAAGAAACAAACGCAGACATGTGGCTTTGTGGGAAACTACAGAGCTAGTAGATAAGGAAAGGCAAAAATCAGACAAAGAGCAGGTTTTCATGAGAAACCAGAATGTAATGCATTTGCAAAGAGCAGCATGCGGAGTATAATTAAAATATTATCTGCCTGATAGAAGTGCAATATTCTATATTCATCTTCACTCATGCCAAGATTAGCTTCCATTCAGTGCAGAGATACTCAAAAGAACAGACTGTTCTTTAGAAATGGATAGCGTAGCCCAGGTAATACTAAGGCTTGTGCCTGTGCAGACAGCAGAGAACAAGGGATGGAGACAGAGATAAGGCAGGACCTGTGATCACAGGGTGAAAGCTCAGACAAAATTATGGGTCTTTCAAGAACTTCTCACAGGATGTGTGAGGGCACCCACAAGAAGGAGAGAGGGGACACTCAAAGGGACCCCCCCTTTCCCAATACTTGCAGTACTGATTTCTTAGCTCCATTCCAATATGGCTTCTGATCTAGAATGTTTCCTTGGTCTAGGACATCTGGTGGGGAACGGATCTGGGGTAAGCATGCAACCCTATTAGTGACCCTGGACCTCTCAGCTCCTTTCAGTACCATTAGCTGTGGAACCCCTTAGAACCATTTTTCTCACGAATAATGACTGGAGGCATAGATAGATGGATAGATAGATAGGTCAACCCCCATATCCATGAGTTCGGTATCCACAGTTTCAATTATCCACGTAAGTTCTCTCTAGGCATTTCTAGGTCCTCCAATGTGATTCTATGGTCAACTTCAATTGTCTCATTGAAAATAACAGGGTTCCCTATTATCCATGGTTTCAGGTATCCATGGAGGGGTTGTCTTGGAACATATCTCCCGTGAACAACCTCTGTGTGTGTGTTTATTGAGAAAGAGGGAGAGATTTTTAGGCCACATTTAAGCCCAGGTGGTGATGCTGAGGGACTCCTGTGCCCACTGCCATTTACCACCCTTGCATCCTTTGGGTGCCTCTAGGTTCCATATCCTCCCTCTTGCTTTTTCAACTCCTAGGCCAGGGTTTCTGGAAATGGAACTTAAAATGGAGAGTTTTCACACTGCTTCGTACATGAACTGCTTTCAGAACACTGTTGTACACCCTTTCACAAAACGTGCATGAATATTTTTCACAAGCACAAGAAAGCAAGTGTGTGACATAACGGCACTACCAGAAAAACTATCAATCTTTCTTTCATTTCTGTAAAAGGAAGGACATGATATTTATGCTAAATATCATCCATGCAGGAAATGTGGTCATAAGGGCAACAACAGATGATGGAGTGTCTTTAATATTTTTATGTACAACACCAATTATTTTTATAGGGTAGAAATAAAACAAGTTTCCTCCTCCCTATTAGACAACCACTGAGAGCCAGTGAGATCAACAGGACCAAACGCAACTCCACTACGCCACTGCCCTAGGATGAAAGACACCAGACCAAAACTCCTGGCTTCATCTTGGGTTTTAGAGGGTCTTACTGTTCATTTCAATCCCCCGCCCAACTGCATTGACACATACATCAACAATCTCGGGATAAGAAACCTAAATTTCAAAACTGGATTTGGTGGGTGTATGAAGGTACTGAAGTAAATAACGATAAATCAAAGAGGAATTTTATGATGAATCAGGCAGGCGACAGAAGTACTGTCTGCCTCCCAAAAAAGTGAGACGAGAGGAGTTCATCTCTGACTTTGTGCTAGGTTCCAGACAAAAACTGTATGGGACAGACAACTTAGGGTTTTTGACAAGGATATAAATAACTTCATAGGTTTTCTGTGGGTGTTTTCCAGGCTATGAGGCCATGTTCTGGAAGAGTTTCTGACGTTTCACCTGCATCTGTGGGTGGCATCCTCAGAGAATGGCTGGGTAGGAGTGTGTGGGGGGTTTATATACTGTGAGTCCCTGTTGGAGAGGATATGTAAATGTGTGTAATTGAATGGCTAGTTCCTAGGGTGGGAGGATATGCAAAGAGGATTAGTGTCTGCTTGGCTAATGGTCCATTGTCTGCTGGAAATCCCCCTATCCCCAGGTAAAGTTCATTTGCATGTGTTGAGTTTTGATTTTGGTGTTTTTCAGGACTGGTAGCCAAACTTTGTTTACTTTGAAGGTTTCTTCTTTCCTGTTGAAGTTGTCCAGGTGTTTGTGGATTTCAATAGCTTCTCTGTGCATTCTGATATGATAGTTGCTGGCCTGGTCCAGAATTTCAATGTTTTTAAATAACATTTTGTCTCAGGTTGGTTTATATTTGAGAACTCACACCGAACAAGTCTTGAAGAGAAATGACAACACAGAAAAAATCACAACCCGGAAACATCACCCAAGGAAACCTTCTGCTGTGCTTTCTGCAACCAGACTTGTCTATCTTGGATTGGCCTTTTATGTCATCAGCGCACTTGCAGAAAGCGCGGGATGAGTCCTTCCTGAATCTTCGTTTGCGAAGAGAAGCCAGAGAGGGTTTATAACATACTCTGCTACTGCTGATTTTTCTGGCTGGCCCAGTCTGCAGTGTCTCTCATGTTCCTTGATTATTTTACTTTTGTAAAGTTTGCACACTGCATTTAGTGGTCCCTATGTAAACTTGTCCACAGCTACATGGTATACGGTAAACTCCTGTGGCTGTGAGAGGGTCTCTTTTATCCTTCGCTGAGCGTAGCATTACTTGGATTTTCTTGGTTGATCAATAGACTGTTTGGAGGTTGTATTTTCTCAACAGTTTCCCTATTCTGTCTGTGACTCCTTTGATGTATGGCAAAAATACCTTCCCTTTGGGTGGCTGTTTTTCTTCTCCATTCCTGTGGTTGTTTCTGGGTCTGGCTGCTCTTGTGATGTCTGATCTGGAGAAACCATTAGCCTGTAAGGTGCAGTTTAGGTGCTTCAGTTCGTCCTCCAGGTAGTGGGGTTCGCAGATCCTTTTTGCATGGTCTACCAATACCAATGTTTTTACCTTGCTTCTTTTTTTGTTCTGGGTGATGATTGGAGTTCTTGTGTAGGTATCTTTTCGTGTGTGGGGGGGGGGTTTTCTGTATACCTTGTGGCCCAACTGTTGGTTTGGTGTGTGGATGACTAGGACGGCCAAGAATGGCAATGTTCCTTTCTTTTCTTTTTCCATCATGAATTGGATATTCAGGTGGATGTGCAATTCTGCTTCTGCTACTTTCAACTGAATATGGACTTCCACACACTGGACAAAAATGTCCCTTGTGACTACACATGCCTCAGTCACCAAGAGGACGCCAGGCCCTGTTGCCTAACTCTGATGGTGCCATACAGCACTTCCATCAAGAAAGCCCCTGAGAAGGTGGCTCAACAGCATTTCTAAATAGTTAGTCTAGCCCTCAGGCTTAGCACTGTTCCATATTTCCCCAGATATGTTGAACAGGCAAAGTGCAGCAATGGAAAAGGGATGGAATTGATTATATGTTTAAAGTACTACAGTACTACAGACGTTGGTAGCCATGGGAGGGATTTCTGAAAAGGCAAACTTTAGCACCACAGAAGGAAATCCATCTTAAAAAGAGAGAGCAAGAGATGGGGGCAGGAGGTACCACGCAATGACATTCTCCGGCATCCAAGGCGACATGCTTCTGTGGTTATGAGTGTGCAAGGTGAAAAGCATCTTAATGGCTAATTAGGCTCCTACATTAGCTAATAGGCAAAAAGAAGAAAGCTTTGGAGTACTATTGAATCACTGTCATATTGACATTAATTCCGGCTGTTGGTACATCATTGATTTTCTTTAGAAGCCCCGTGAACAAACAGTTCCTGCATCACGTTTCAAAGCACACGCTACCAGCGCTTCCATCAGTGTTTAATTAACATGCATATTCAGTAATGAAACAAAGAGCAAGGTTTTTAACAAGGCGCTATTATTTCTCCCTTAAACAACTACGACTTTCCTGTATACAACTAAGGTGTAATAAGCTAAATTATGTTATTTGAGGTTTAAAGGAGCCCTTTCTGACAAGAGACGTTATTTCTCAGACCAACTAGATGCTCTGAATATGGACGGTAAGAGGCCCCCAAAGACTGGGGCTTCTGTCTTCTTCATACTTCCCCTTGGCTACCCCTGGGCTACAAAGGGCGATTGCTACTGAACCCAACCCAGCATGGGCCCAGCCAACTGTGGGAATAATAGGCCACCTACACTCTCTCAAATTGGCTGCAACTTTATTAACTGCCTTCAAGTAGGCTTTGACTCATGGCGACCCCATGCATGAGACCCCTCCAAGACCCCCTTGTCCTCAACTGTTCTGCTCAGGTCCTGCAGGCTCAGGGCTGCAACCTTCTTGATGGAGTCTATCCATCTGGTACACAGCCTTCCTCTCTTTCTGCTGCCCTCCACCTTTCCTAGCATGGTTGTCTTTTCTAGTGACGCATGCTTTCTCACGATATGGCCAAAGTACAACAGTCTCAGTTTAGCCATCTTGGCTTCCAAGGAGAGCTCAGGCTTGATTTGTTCTTGGATCCATTTGTTTGTCTTCTTGGCCATCCACTTATTTAGAAGATGTGCATACAGTACTGCCTTGATGATCACGCTATCAGTTATCCTCAAGCGGTTTGCCACGGATGTAACACTATTTATTATTTACTGGGATTACGTCCCGACCTTCTTGCCAAAACACGACACTGAAGATGCCTTTACAGTAAGAGTAAATAAAAATACAGTTAAAATACAAGACAGGTTGAGATATTAAAATGCAGATTAAAACATGGCTTAAACACACATCAATAAAGTAAATAAAAGGTGAGATCTTACTGGTAAGTCATACAAACACACATCCAGGCAAAGCCAATTCAGTTGCTCTGTTCTAGTCAGTGACAGCGTGGTGTAGCGGTCTGAGAGTTGGACTCCAGGAGACCAGGGTTCGAATTCCCACTCAGCCATGGAAACCCTTGGGTTACCTTGAGCAAAAGTCACACTCTCTCAGCCTCAGAGGCAAACCCCATCTGAACAAATCTTACTAAGAGAACCCCTGTGATAGAGTTGCCATAAGTCAGAAACGACTTGAAGGCCTATTCCAACAATTCTAGTCAGGGCTAGCCATGGAATTTAGGCCAAATAAAACATGGGTGTTTTTTTTTCCTCCTCTTCCCTCCTAATGCTGCTTTCCTTTTGTGCCTCATGTCTTTTCAGCTGAAAGACTAAGGATGGGTGCTAAGTACCGATCTTTGTGAGCTGTAATTAGAGCCTCTTTTGGAGAGGGGAAGAGAGCAGGGTAAAGCATACTGAAATAAATGATAAATAAACATGAATGCATTTGCACAGGAATTTCCTGCCAAAGAATGAATGATGCCTGCATTTCCATGAGACCATTGGACCCTAGGCCAAAATCCACACATTATGCAGCAAACACCAACCTGTCTTGCACACACTGAACCATATTAAGCAGGAATGGAGCCCAGCAGGCATGATTTCTGGGGGAGGAAAGAGATAAAGAGGTGCCCTCCCATTTCCCACAATCCCATTCACCGCCATGCACCCAGCTCCTCTATGGCATGGCTTCAATCCTTGTTCCCCAAGTAAAGTTTTTGACAATCCCATGCTTCATAAATCTTCTGGAGCTTCCCACAGGGAGGAGGGGGAGACTCATGAACCTACTAGACCATAATCCTGTCTTTAGTTGCAATTAGAGTAAACCCACTGAATAAACTGCTGGATGCTGAGACAACACACAGGCAAATCCATCTGCTTTGATGGGTCAATTTTAATCAAAATGAACAATAGGATTTAGAGGGGAAAACATGCATCTACCTTTCCCCCTTCCAATTTTTTAAAAACCGGTCTCTCTCTTCTCTTTACATTTATGGTGTTTATTCCATAAGTGTCTGCTTCCAATGGTAAAACATGGATCTCACCTCAGATAGCCACAGTGGTAGAATATGGTCATAAAGCCAACAATGTATTACTCAGTGGTGGAGTCTCCATCTTTGGAGATTTTTAAACAGAGGCTGGATAGTCATCTGTTGGGAATGCTTTGATTGGGTATTCCTGCAGGACAGGGGCTTGAACTAGATGGCCCTCAGGGTCTCTTCAAACTCTATGATTCTATGATTCTAATATGACTGGAATGTGTTAAAGGTATTTTTTGCCACCCCATGTGCCATATGTTAGACTTGACTGCAGCAACGAGACAGGAATGAAGGCACCATCGTACGGAGCACCTGAAGACCACATTGTACAGGTGAGTCGGCATTTGTAAGGCAAGGATGCCAAATGTTCACCCAACCCATCTTCATAGCAGCTTGTTCCTTCATCCAGGGGAAGGGCAAGAGAAAAAGGGCTCACGGAAATAACATTTTCATTTTAAACGATATAAATTGGCCACTGATACCCCACACTGCCCCATAATCCTCCTCTTGCCTAGCTCTTGATCAAGCTGTTTGCTGACATAATTGAAGCCTTCTTTGAGAGTCTTTAGATTTCATTTTATGTTTGGGGGGAATAACGTTGTAGAAAAGACATTCACCATCCATCTTTCTTTACACGCCCTAATCTAAACAGAAGACACAACTCCAAGAAGGTGCTGGTGATGGATAGCTCCTCTTTGTGCCACAGTATAGCTTAAATATAACCTATTATGTTCCTCAGAAGCCCTTATGGAGTGGTGTATTCATACTTATTTTTGCTTCTCCTAAGATTCCTGCTCCCATGTATACTTATTATAGTACAGAGAAACTAAAATAGAATGCAGACTGGGGAGGAGACAGGTGAGAATGAATCAAGGTACCATGGGGATGGAGGGAGGATGCAGGGACATATTTCAAAACGATGCACTCATGACAATGTTATGGGGTTGAGTAACTCTTTCAAAGCTGCAGGAATGAAAGCATTATTTCCCAAATATAGTAAGTAAGCATGTAAGGCAGAACATTTTAACATAATGAGACCTCTGCCCCTGAGTCTTGTAAATGTTGAGAGATCCAAACATTTTTACGCACAGCTAGGTAGAACACCATTGCCTTTTCACAAACTACAGATTTAAGCCAAGTCATCCATCCAACAGAATCCACCCAAGGACTCAATTGGAAGATTGAGGAGCAGTAAAACCCATGTCTACTTTGAGTCGATCCTAATCTATGCAAAGGTTCGGGGGCATCTTAATGGGAAGATGTGTTCCTGCTTTCCCACATCATGGAAGATGTGCACTCACCCCACACACAAGACACCTGAAGAAACCAAACATAGGTTTGAAAACACAACAACAGCACACCACAGGAACCAACAAGAGGAGGCCACTCCCTTTTCTTACCATCACACGAAGGATGAGTGAAACGGAACTCTCTTTTGGCAGTCCAATGGCTTCCCTCTAAAGCTGTGCTTCCTAATCTTTGACCCCGAAGATGCCCTGGACTTCAACCTGCACCATCTCCAACCTTGGGTCATGCTGGATGTGGCTTCTGGGAGTCAAAGTCTGAACTATCTGGAGAGGCAATGGTTAGGAACCACTTACCTCAAGGAATCATGAAACTCCACCCCACCCCATCCACTTTTCTTCTCTTTGGAGTTGTTTAGACTTGGGACAAGAGTCAGCAAGTAGCTGCCATCCAGGAGAGAAGGATTACAGTATAGTTGCTCAACTATGGAAAGCTAGAAAGGCCTACTGAAATATGGCAAGCCTCTCTCTATCCTACAAGCTTTGCAGCTGGCACTCGCTAGTACATTTCAGGATTACACTTTTAGGGTCACTGCTGATGGGGATTATGGGGCCAAACACCTAAACTTTAAACTATACCCATGAACGCCCATCTCCTTCCAAAAAATCCCCTTACAATTCACCAACCCAGGGTCTTCCAAGAAACAAAGTAGTAAATAAAATCCCTTCCAAGCTGAAAGCCTTTGAAAGCATCAGGATTAGCCAAGTAAGCTTGTCTGGATCAATCCAAAACTTGGAAATCTCTAATTTTCTGTGGCAGATAAGATTTACAGAGTGTCTGTATTCATTTGAACATGTACTGCTTTACAAACAAAACATATGATCCATTTTTCCTCCTGCTCAGACAACAGCAAACAATTTGCTTTTATAATCAAATGTTTGCTGGTATTTTATGCAGTGGGATTTATTGCAGCCTTGCCAGATAATGATGGAAGTATTACTTGTACCGCTGTATGCATTTTAAAGGGTGGCGGGGGGGGGGGAAGCTATGCAGTGAGTTAGGATCCAGAACAGGTGTGATTTCCATCATATCTTTGTTCCATCTCAAAGAAGGAAGGGGGCTGTCTAATGCATTGCTGCAACATGACAACACAGAGTTCCAGGAGACATCTGGGAAGGATGAAGGAACAGCACACAGACCCAGTCTGTCCTGCAAGGGTAGCTCAGAGAGAGATCTGCTGAGAGGACAAATCCTTTTTGATCCTGGCACCAAAAGCAAATTGCTTTTCCCTCCCAGAACTGGTCAGCAACTGTAAGAAATGGCCCCTGAGCAAGACATCCTGGCAGAGGGATCATTTGCCCTGACTGAGATGCCTGCCTGAGGAGCCTGTTGTTTCTGCCTGGACATCTGGCTCGCCTGCTCAACTGAGAAGAATACATTATTCTCTCCCTACCAGGAGAAACTTGGGGACAAAGTGGAGGACTGGAAATTGCATGGTCTGGTGCCTCCATGGCAGCAATCAGAAATTCTGCAAGAACTCAAGAAAGGCTGAATAAATTGTCTTCAGTCTATGGCAGCTTTTCCAGTAAGCAGACTCCACAGGTGTCCTGAGCCACTAACTCTCGGCAACGTGCCCCAGCCAGGCCTCAAGAGTCTCAGGTCGCTGATTGCTTTGGAGCTGCAGGGAGTGGTATGCCTAAACTATCTGTGGATCCACCGGGGCCCTTTCACACTATACAAGTAGACCACTTTGATTCCACTTTAACTGCCATGGGTTGCATCCTATGGAATGCTGGGCTTTGTAGTTTGGTGGGGCACTGGAAGGATTTCTTAGAAGACCTGAATGGCAAATGCCAGGATTCCATAGGCTGTTGCCTAAGGCAAGGACCTGAAGAGCAGCTGAATCAACATCTGAGTTTCTATGGTCAGAAGGGAAGGGAAGAGAACCCAGAGCAGCAATTCCCAGGGTCTCTGGGAGGAGAGAGATCCTTCCCACTCCTGTCACTGGAGAGCCATCAATGAAAATAATTGCTCCACCACTGAGCAATGGGCCACACAATTATTTGGAAGCAATAAGGACAGACTGAAGGCACAGGGCACCTGGGGCCCAACTCCATTCCCAGCCAAAACATCATCATTCTCAAACCTCACTTTCTCTTCCTTCCCCTTTGGTAAAGAGCAACCAACACACACATAATTGTTTTGAGTCATGGAGAAATACAGCACACCTCCCCACCTAAAGAGGGATAAGATCCATCCTAGAGAGAAGCCATCTGAAAGCAAACCGCCCTGACACAACTATAGCAGGGAAGGAGTTTTTGACAAAAGTCCAGAGGTTAATCTTTAATCTAGACCACTGCTAAGCTAAATCAACAGCAGGGACCAAGAATAGATAATCAGTAACTTTGGTCCAAGTCCTAGCTATAAAGACCAAGAGAACAAAGGCAGTGTTTCTTTCATGAGGAGGCACTCTTTCTTCTATTCTTTCCAAGCGTTGCCCTGATGAATCCACTGTATACCCACACAAAAATTATTCCATTTGCCACAAACTTGCCGAAACTGACCTAGATACCTTTATGTTGCTTGATACCGTGCCAATTTCTCCCAGTTCAATGGAATAGTGGCCATGAAGGTAATCTATTCCAACCCCTTTCAGCAATGCAGAAATGCAAAACTGAAGCACTCCTGAATGATATTCACCCAACCTCTGTTTAAAGATGTCCAAAAGTTGGAGAGTCTACTACCTCCTGTGGAAGTCTACTCCACTACAGCCAAAGTTGGTTCAGCCAAAGAAATCTAAACTTGTCCATGATAACTCAGGTGAGGCATGTCCACATAAGAGGAACAGTCTGGTCAGTCATCCAGACTTCACCCAATTTTATTTACCAAATGCTAACCCAGCCCACCTTCCAAGCTGGAACACACCACCATAATACGGACCCAATGCAATTGACATTCACCCAAAGTTCAGCTTAATGAATTGGCAATTGTTTGGAAGCCTGAGAAAAAGAATCCATGTACTGCGCTGCCTAGAAACTATTAACCTATCTGCAAGAGACTGTAATAATTGAGCACAATTAGATATACAATTTAGACAATTCATCAAAATGGATGAACAAAAATAAAGAACTTTTCCCATTTTAATCATGTTCCTTTTCAAAAGGGACAGGGCTTTTACTGCAGGCTAGTTTTTCACCAATTTTCTTTATTGCACTCACTCTTTTATCAGCAAACTGATTACAAAGGAGTCTCAAAGTAGAGCTGTGCATGTTGAAACACAGCTCTCATTCTGGAATATGTTCCGAACACCAGTTGGGCAAAAGAGAATTTTGGCATTTTGGCTCAAGCCAACAGCGGCATGCGATACTGTCAAACTGCTGAACAAGGCAGACAAATTCAAAGGTGGCTTGGACCCTTACACAGATGCAGGGTCTCAGCCATTCCCAAAGAGTAACTTAGCCTAATTTGGTGGCACCTCTGACTTCAGCGACCATGTGTCTGTGCCTACACCTGCTGGCTTATGGCGACCCCATGCATTTCACAGGGTTTCCTTAGGTAGGCAGGGAATACTCAGAGGGGACTTTGCCAGTTCCTTCGTCTGAAATAGAGCCAACAGCACCTGGTATTCCTTGGCAGTCCTTCTGGGCTTGAGAAAGGTTCTTCTTTTTGGACTGCCACTACCAGAATTCTGGGAGTGACAGTCCAAAGGAGCACCTTTTCCCATGCTCTGAAAATTCTAGCCTGCAGCACTTAGGGAAAAGGGACCAAGGTCAGAGCTTGTGTGTGTGTGTGTGTGTGCATGCTTTTAAGTCACCTGTCAACTTATGGTGACCCCATGAATTTCACAGTGTTTCCTTAGGCAAGGAATCCTCAGAGGTGGTTTTGCCAGTTCCTTCCTCTAAAATAGAGCCTCCAGCACCAGGTATTTGTTGGCAGTCTCCCATCCAAGTACTAACCAGGTCTGACCCTACTTAGCTTCCAAGATCAGACGGGATCTGGTGCCTGGTCATGGAAAGTGGACTGACTGTTGTGGGTGGTGGGGATGGGAAAGGGAAGCTGGAATGGCACACCCTGCAAAAGGACGCAGCTTGCTGACCGGCAGGCACTGTAGACAAGAGCACGCCATCTGAGAATCCCACTTAAGAGTCCATATCATAGGGAACTGTCCACACTCATGGGTGTTTAAAAGAGTCACTGACAGACTTTCAGGCCGCAGCCAGTAAGGAGGGCTGAGTTGAGTGTCTGGAGAAGGGAAACGTGATAGATAACCCTTTGAAGAAAAGGCAGAAGCATTAGCAGCCAACAAGTGCAAGCCCTCTATGCTCACAGATTTAAAAGTATGTTCTTGCAAGAGGGAGAGAATACAGAACCAGAAAAATGAGGACGTGCCAGCTGGATAAAGGTTATGTTGCACACAAATCTCCCACCCCAGGGGATTAGACAGGAAAACTAGTGGTCTCTCTCTGGCCTTTCTTCGCAAACGAAGATTCAGGAAGGACTCATCCTGCGCTTTCTGCAAGCGCGCTGATGACTAAAAAGGCCAATCCGAGATAAACAAGTCCGTTTGCAGAAAGCACAGCAGAAGGTCTCCTTGGGTGATGTTTCCGGGTTGTGGTTTTCTGCATTGTTGTTTCTCTTCAAGACTTGTTCGTCATGAGTTCTCAAATAAGGCTGCAGCATTGTGGACAGTGTGTCTCCATGTCTCCCGATGTGAGGCCAGGGCGGACCATTGTTGGTGATCAATTTGGCTGAGCCTGAGATGTTGTTTCAGGGAGTCCTTGTATCGCTTTTTTGGAGCGCCTCTCTTAGGCTGACCCGTGGTGAGTTCACCATAGAGTACTATTTTTGGAAGGCGATGGTCCTCCATCCTAGAAACGTGCCCTGCCCAGCGCAGCTGTGTTCTCAATATCATGGCCTCCATGCTGGTGATCCCTGCTTGCTCAAGGACAGCAACATTCGTCACATAGTCAGTCCAGTGTATATTTAGGATTGTGCGTAGACAGTGCTGATGAAAGCGTTCGAGGGGTCATAAGTGGTGGCGATAGGTGACCCATGTTTCAGACCCATAACGGAGAATAGTGGTCTACCTCTAAACAAACAAGGAAACCGCCCCCCACTGCCAACCACACATGCCAAAAGTTCCCCTTCATCTTCCCATTGCTTGCTCTCCAGTGGAGCAGGCAGCTCAGAAGGACTGTAGAGGAGTCCGCTCTGATTTATGCCTGTCTCTTAAAAAGCTGTTGGCCTTTCAGCAATCACTACATGGGAACTTAATTATTTGGTGCTTTTACTTTAAGGTAAAGATATGGCAGTACTTTGAAAGCAACCATTGCTTCTGCATGCCCCTGAACAAGGAAAGAAATGAAATGAAAGTTAAAGTCACCATAAAAATATTCATTGCTTCCATGTTCACATTTCATTTTCTCTGGCTTCCATCATAAAAAGCTTAGTGTGTGCTCACTGTTAATCTTCTCTGAGACAAGGATTTTTTTTTCCAAAGAGTTTAACAGCAATCCCATGCCTTTTGGCTATTTTCCCTTAAGGACAAGACAGGAGTAAAATTTACTATTTCAAATCCTAACCTCTCGGAACACCAACAATGCACCAGTTCAAACAGAAAAAGATTAAGAACAAACCTGATCTGGGAGGAGGAAAGAGAAAGAGCATTTGAGATTATACCACTCCATATCCACCCCCTATAAATCTGTTTCTCCCAATATAAAGGCAAATTCAATGACAACAGGTGCACTTTCCAAGAGATAACAGAAATGTAGTTTTCTAAGGCATTTGGCCATAATTTACATGTAAGAAATGTCTTCACAGCATCTGTGAAAAGGCTGGAGAACACATTTGCTAGACAAACACAGAGCCAGTGATGCAAGGACCACCACCCTGGCTTATGAGACTCCGCATTTTCCAAAGGGAGCGTGCAGACAAACCCCGGGGGCCATGACACCTTTAGGATGCAGGTCCTACACTGAGGGTCCGGGACCCTCCCATGATGAACAGCTCCTGACATGTTCAACTGAGGGGCTGGCCAAGGAAAAACAGCACAGCCCCAACCAGACCACTCACAACGGCACCTGTACTAATGGGCACCAACCAGCTGGCACAGCATTTAAAACAGGGCTGAGAAGAATGCAGACCCCAGACCATAATTTTGTGGCAGTTCAAGTCCCCCACCACCAGCCCCCCAAAGCTGCCAACACCTTGACCCCAAAATTAAAAAAGATTGGTGCAATTTTTGGCCTAGAATGACAGAAAAACCTCCCAAACCCATGAAAACACACAAAAATAACCCCACCTCACTCCCAACAAGTAAGTCTGGGAACGTACCCCCACCCATGGATGCGGTGTGTGACCTGTACACACAACTGCACACAGCATGTGGTGTAACAGCTACTTATCTCTTTCATAAGGCATAGTAGTAGGATCAGTGCCAAAGAGTAAAACTGCTATAAACCACAGTGTTAAAAAAAACCGGTTGGGAAAGGAATATTTTACCCATAAGCTAATAAAACTAGAAACAGCCTACTGCATTTTAAAAGATATTTTAAGGCAATGTATGAATAAAAATACATTGATTCAGAGGACTTTATACTCTTTCTCTCTTTTATAAGTCTGGTGCAGGGGGGGTATATCTCTATTCATAGAAACCAAGATATTTCAGGAACAATAAGGAAAATAAAGTCCTTTTTTCAAGTTTTAGGAAGGGCTTTATTGTACTGGAAAGATGTTTTGCGAAGTAGACCAGCCTTCCCCAATCTCGTCCTGCCGACATGTTTGTAACTTGCCCAATGCTGGTAACACGGCATTAATGAAATAACACTTTCATGCCATGTTCTTAAGAATGCATGCAGTCCAGCCACATCTGGAGGGTCACACGTTGCCCACCGCTGGGGTAAGCAAAGGCCTATACCCAGCAAACACGAGGGCTGTACAGTGGCACCCCGAAAGCTATTCTCCCCTGAAATTCTGCTTGCCTTTAGTAAAAGCTCCAAGATCCCCCTATCTCAGCTTATGGGACAGGAGAGCAGACCCCACAGTGCTGTTATTTCAAGCTTTTGTTTTCGTTTCAATTATTTGTAAAACAATTTGTACAATATTTGTATAATATGGTATGTTTCAGATTGTATATATTTTAAACTGATTTTAATTGTGTATATTGTATTTTTAATCTGTTGTTTTATGGAAGCCCCCTTGGGTCCCATTTTAGGAGAAAGGCAGCATCCAAATGAAACAAATAAATAAATAAATAAATAAATAAGATTTTTCAACTGATTCGTATAATCTTTTTTAAATTTTAATTTTTTTCGTAAATGTCTTTGAACTTTGGCAAACTGGCAAACAACAACACTGTCAAATAAAGCAGAATATTTTCACAGTGGTTCCTGTCATGAAAGAGCCCTAAATTTAAAGTCTAATCACCCCAAGCACCAGAGTACAGTTGGCCTTCAGATTTTGCGGGGGTTATGGGTGCAGTGGCACCATGAAAGTGGAAAAACTGAGAACATAGGTCTGCTATTTTTTCCCCCTGAAAAAACACTTCTCTAGGCATTTGTAGGTCCTCAGCAGGAATTTATGGTCAATGTCTGGTAGAAGTTGACCATAGACTCTTGCTGGAGGACCTACAAATGCCTAGAGAGAACATATTAATGCAATCCGCAAATCTTAACCTCCAAATGTAGGACAACAGCTGTATATGGAACCTTCCTGTTCTGCCACCCAATGCCTCATCCATCACGCAGGCTCCCAGGAGTGGTCCACACTTCTATATCGCCCACCATGCAGTGAATCCATTCCACACACTTGAGTTCACCAACCTTCCTTGCTGGTATGGGTACATAATGGTTGGGAGGGGGTCGGTTTTTAAGAGTGATGTATTTGATTATTCCACTTAACTTTCCTCGTTCCTCTACCCACACCTAGTCCCTTGTTGGGATGAAGTCATGATATACCCATGGATTACATTTCCATGGCAACAGACTGGAGATTTAAGGACACACCATTAGAGGTTTTCTAGAAACCAGGAAGGCTTCACTAGGGAGGGAGGGGATAGAAAGGGGGTTAGCAATGCAGATCTCCATGGACAATTGTGACAGGTATGGGCCAAACCATGACTGGACCCCACCCGTTGTCAGAACATTGGGTGAGGCTTGCCCCCATGTGAGCATTTCAGAAATGTAGACTCTCAGCATTATTTTAATGCACTCTTCTTATTTAATAATCCTCTGCTTCAGACATTAGTCTGTTACCATGGGAATGGCAGCAGCGTGTGTGTGTGTGGGTGGGTGCACACACACAGACACAAGCACACAGACAGACACAGAGACAGTACTACGGGCTATCAAAGAGCAGCAAAGGAAATACGAAAAAGCTAGTTATTTCTGTAACTGGGAGCAGTAACAAAGCAGAACCAAGAATTTAGAGCGGGAGTAGCCACTGTGAGGACCTCCAAATGTTGACGGATGGCATCAGCCCAAGCCAGCCTTGCCCATAGAAAGGAATGCCGGGAGCTGCAGTCCAACAACATCTGGAGAGCATCACAACACGTAGCCGAGATTCAGAAAGATGCTGCAATCTGAAAACAGAGGTCTGTCCAGCTGTCTAGTACCCCACATCACTGGAAGAATAATGCTGCTGGTTTCGGCAGGCTTCTAAGTCGTCTCAAGGGCCCAGCTCAAAGTGAGATCCATTCCAAGCCACAGCTAGCGCCTTGGTACGTCTGTGTGACCGTATCCTTCACAGTCTGAGAAACCTGCTGGTTGCTACTGCTTCCTCTGTCTCTGCTGCCCTTCATCAAGCCCGGAGACAATTCTATAGTGTAAAGCTCCGCCTCCGGTCCCGTGTGCCTACAAAATCTTTGTGCAAACTCTGGGCGACCTGCTATTTGCACTGAAGTCCCACTGCACGGGACTGCAGCCAGAGATGCCTCCTCTCTAAATCAGCTCCACGTTCTCTGTGTTATTGGTCCAGTCCTAATGCAAATGAGCCCTTCTCAAGACTAATATCCTCAACTACATGCCCTCCTTATTTCCAGATTTACCTAGGGGCAAGCTTGCTGTATAATCACCTTACGAATCAGCCATTTAACTAGCCCTCTTAATACGCTCCTCTGTTCAAATTTCAGCAGTGCTTATGGAGGAATTTTTCAGAGGAACACTCCCCGCTTAACATAAAGGCTCCTTCTGAAGGACCACAGCCTTAAAAGACGTTTGTACAGAAGACTACAAAATTAATTTGGCACATAACAGGGCAGCATTTGCAATCGCTTGTGTCCAACATTTCAGGATATTGCTCATGTGCCAACATTTCTGGATGCTGCACTCCACTTTCTGTTGCCGCCCCAGAGAACGTCCCTTTCCTTTGCTCCACTGTTGACATCTGGAAAGGTACTTTCTCTGGGGCGGCAACAGAAAGTGGAGCTCCTTGCCCCCTCAGGCAAAAGTCTTATCTTGAGCCTTCTCTTATGAGATTTCACAGCATGCTTTCTGCTTTGAGTTTTTCATCTCCCTGTTCCATTTTTTCTGTTTTGCTCTGCACTTTGCACTTGCATGTACATTCAAGTGGGAGAACAGGTCAAGTTGAGCCCCCATATCCATGAGGGTTTGGTTCCTGGACATACCATGGATACCAGAAACCATGGATAATAGCAAACTTTAATAAAATAAAGGACTTCCTGTACAAACATACCATAGAGTTGCACTGGAGGACCTACAAGTTGCCAAGAGAGAGGACACCTCTCTAGACATTTTCCAGCACGACTCCATGGTAAGTGACTCTATTTTTTCAGCCACGGATAACTAAAACCGCAGATACTGGTTCCACGGATTTGGGGTTCCGACTGTATTTTATTATGGTACCTCGATTTTGATATATATTAAAGACAGTTGGAGTGGAGCAGCTTCATAATAAGCAGGTGAAAATCAAAATGTGAAGAAAACCAGCCTTAGACTTTCCCCAGAATCACATGTTGAACTTGAAGCAAATGGAAACCCCAGCTGAGGCCAACCGGTAGTTGATCAAAGCTGCTACCTGGTAGTAGCAAGCCTAGCCAAATACTGTAAATGGTGTTGCTCTACAAACAGGTAGACCCATAAACACAAGCATCTGATAAGCATCCCGTCAGCTACTTATCTACAATGAACTGAGAATCTTTTAAGGCAAAAACACCTCGGCACCCACCCCTCCCCACTTCTTTCAAACTTACTAATGGAGCACAGTTATGCGGCTGAAGACTGCAGAACAGGACAGATCAATTGGTACCTCCAAACATTACATTCACTTACCTAAGGAAGAAAGAAAGAAAATAAATAAAGAACTATTAGTGCAAAATATGGTGTGTCCGATTTCAAAGGCTTGTAACAGGGCTGAACATTTTCAGCTCTAGATAATAACTAGGCAGCGTTAAGAGGCTTTAATGGAGTCCCTGGGCACAGTTCATGTTACTCACATTCTTTCAGGTTCTCTCTCTCAGGTGGTATATTTTTAGTAATGGATGGGTCTCATTAAATCCCCAGCAAATGTGCCATGAGAGATGCCCACACCACTGACCATT
The DNA here is from genome assembly GCA_030847615.1 of Gambelia wislizenii. Taxonomy (NCBI): domain Eukaryota; kingdom Metazoa; phylum Chordata; class Lepidosauria; order Squamata; family Crotaphytidae; genus Gambelia; species Gambelia wislizenii. The sequence continues at coordinate 43,419,204 of JAUMIR010000007.1, forward strand.
CCTGTGTTCTCTTCAAATTGGTGCACTGCCAGACAGAATAAGTCAGGAGCTATAAACACTGTCAGTTATAAGGCACTGTTTTATTGCTTCCATTTCTGTCTGGTGTCCTCCTCAAAGCAATGCTGTGAGCATGGAGATTTCTATCCACAGGTTAGAGAAGCAGAGCTACTCCCCTCCCCGGCTCCCTGTCAAAAGAAATGTGCCCGAAACGCATACCCACAAATCCCAGAGCTAAACTGAACCAAAGTCTCCCATTTCTGCCTCTGCCACTAGGTTCTGGAATGCTCCAGCAGTGTTTGCTACGATGAGGCACTTTGGATGAAAGCCACTTCACGAGGATGCTCTAGCTTTACTGCACATTTACAAATGGGGCAGAAAAAAGTTCATTGGAGAAAGGTGACTGCAAGATGTTTCACCAGCTGTTATTTTCAAAGATGGGTACATCACTTCATGTGGGAAAGGCTATGCACCCTTGTATCACATTGTGAACCAAGATTTACGGGAAACTTCCCCTGGACACACCCCGCAGAGACAGGAGGAAGCCTTCTATATAGTAAGGTCTGGAAATTTATCATTAATTTGTCTCATCTCCAGTAGGCCGCTTCCTCCACAAGGAGGAGGCCCAAGCTGAATTTCTCATATAAACCAAAAGACTCCTTTGCTTATAGAAACCTTATAGCCAGTACATTATTAACAAGTGTACAAAGCAACAGCACAAGGGGTGGGTATTTCAATGCTATAGCACTCCAGTTATGGAATGCCCTCCAGTTAGGGGCCCAATTGGCATGCATATTGCTGACATTATGGTGCCAAGAGAAAACAGGGTGGTTTACAAAAGCCCTTGGGTTTTGTACCGGGTTTTACGCAGACCCACATAAGTGCATGGTTTCAGAATTGTTTTAAAGTACAGGTAGACCCCCATATTCACAGGCAATATGTACCAAGATACCCTGCCCAAGAGAAACACCAGCAGTTGACCATAGAGTCGCACTGGAGGACCTAGAAATGCCTAGAGAGAACATATTTTTTCACGCATGGGTAAGTGAAACCATGGATACCAAAACCATGGATACACAGGTCAACCTGTATTTCAACTAGTTTTAAACTGTCTTCTTTCACTTTATTGATTTTTCCATTGTGCTTTAAGCTTCCTAAAATAATTTCCTTTTTAAAAAAAAAAATATTTCTGTATCAGAAACATAAATATAAAAACAGCACATTCTATAGTACAAACACAAACACAAAATACAAATACAAATGCAAAAACATAACCTGTTAACTTCCTTCCCCTTTCAGCATTGGGTTCAAAATGAATGCCTAATAATTCCTCTATAGTTCCTCTACCTCTTGCATCTTACTATTTATTTTGTATACGATTTTCCACTTTATTTCTCCTTTTGCAATCATTTTCAATGTCCACATCATTTTAAATTAATCATGTTGACTCTATAGTAGGCTGCCCTGAGAACTTTATATAGAGGGAACATATAACATTATTTAAATAAAGAAGTAAATTTCTATCCAGACTTGCACGATCCCTGCCCAACACACCTCTTTCAGTCATAAGTTCTTAGCAAACCAACAATACTCTCATCACCAGGTGTGTGGATTGGGTCCGGGCAGCAGCCCTCTCATTGCTACTACGCAGCTCACAGGTAAAAATGAATGTGCTTTTTCACTGCTGAAATCTGCGCCTTCTCCCAAAATTCTGATTTAAAGTGTTTTAAAGGAAGAGTAGTGGCTGGCAAAGCATCAATGCTTCTTGAGACATACATCTAACAAAGTCACACCATCTGATTACAACTCCATTTCCTAGCCCAAGGGATGTTCAGGCTAGGTTTATCCACCCATTCAGATATAGCTGATTTGTATTTTTACCTGCACACTATTGCAGAAGCAATCAAGCTCTGCCCTTAATTACCAGAACATTTATGGCCAACTTTCTGCACTCCTGGCATACAAATTGAAGATTTTAGGAGGCAAAAGTGCTAAATGGGAATCCAACACAACTACACCTTCTTGGGAGGGCAGAGCTCTGGCCATCAATCAAGAAGGAACATGGGAATGAGAATGGCCCTCCCTCCCTTTGCACATTTAATTGCCACTCATTAATATCAAAAGCCTCTTTCTCACACATGTGGGTGGATATCCCAGTTTATTCACATACTGTAAGCTTCATCAAGGGAGGCAAAGATATTTGCATAAAACTCGATGTAATTTTGCTAAAAATATGAGGCTAGGAACTTGTGTACATGTGATAAACGTGTTTACGTCAAGAAGTGGGTTTTTTTTTTCTCCACTGGGTTTTTTTCGGGCCATTTAACACAATCTGTACTGCTTCAAGTGCAGAAAACCTCTATGCATCAACCCACATCTAGACAACATTCCAGACTGCTGATAAAATTTACTTATCAGATGAACAGGATATCCAGAAATGCCTAGATGGTTAGACTTGATTTTCTTTAGAAAGAGAACTAAAGCTCTGGAGAGACTGTGCTTCAGATCCCCAGTAAGCACAACGGTGCTACTATGCTCTTCAGACTTGGAAGAGAAAACCATGGCTATTGTTTTTTCCCCATATATATATATATATATATATATATATCGCAAACATAAAACTGGCACTGCTGCCAACTGTGGTTTCTACATCGCCTGTGGATTTTCCTAGCTCCAATTCTCCCATCACAGTTGACTACATAATTGAGGTGTTGTTGTTGTTGTTGTTACTATAACTGGTTATCCAGAGGAAGCTGGCAATTTTGGCAACCCAATTCAGTTGCCCCATACCACTGGATGAGAAACTCCCAGCTCTTAAATTCTCTTCCAAAAAGGAAAGGATTCCAATGGTTTATTTTATAGCTTCTTGCACCTGCGGCTCATTACAACCCGGTTGTCCTTCACTTCTCCGTAAGCAATTACAGAGTTTTTCTTATTGAGTCTGTCCAAAAATATGAATCCATGTGAAGAAAAACCAGCTAGTCATTCTGTGGTGGCTCAGTATGCAGCCTCTATTTGCCAAGCAGCCGGGATTGCTCTAGAATAGGATGTTTATCTCAGTATCTTTGAGTCTACGCAAAGGCTATCCATGTTTGCTTGCCTGTATCCACTGAAGACAAGGCAAATGGCGACCAATATTCTCATAGGTATTAGCAAGAAAAGGGACCAAGGTCATATCTTGCGTGTTTATGTGCCTCCAAGACACCTGTCAACTTATGGCAACCCTATGAATTTCCTAGGATTTTCTTAGAAAGGAATCCTCAGAGGTAGTTTTGCCAGTTCATTCCTTGGAAATATAGTCTACAGCACCTGGGATTCACTGACAGACGTTACGGGCTTAGGGAAGGTCCTTCTGTTTGGACTGCCACTCCCAGAATCTGGGAGTGACAGTCTAAAAAGGCACCTTTTTCCATGCTCTGGAAGTTGTAGCCTGCAGCATTTCCACAAAAAGGACTTGGTGGTCTCCCATCCAAGTACTGATCCAAGTACTGATCAGGATTGACCTTGCTTAGCTACAGACAGAATCTGATGGTGGTAGGGTATTAAGGGATTGAATCATACTGCATATCTGTTTAATTCAGCATGCAGTTTACCATAATGGCCAACCAAATGCTTCTGAGTGGCCTGCAAACAAACTTTAATACAGCAAGAGGGCCCAAGCCATTGATAGTCTGCCCCTGGACATGAAATTTCCATATAACAATATTGATTTAACACCCACTGGTACATCCCTCCTCCACAGCCTTACCTAATCCCTTGTTAAAGTCTTCCAAATTCCCAACTCCAATATAAATATGGTGGAAATGTTTCAGGAAATGTGTGTGCACACTCGTACACATACGACTGTCCTGAATGTACTGTAGGATTTCATTACATGACCTTGAATCCCAGTCTTGTGAGCAGCTGGCTTCCCTTTAGCCAGTCCATTCATACGTACATGATCTTGCAACCCTCCACCTCCGCAAAAGCAAGCCAGCAGATTTTTTTGTTTTTAAAAAAAGTCTATTACAGGTTTGTTAAACCCTAGGTACAACAACATTAACTGTACTATCAACGTGATCACCTAGTATACAAACCTAGTACAGTTGTCCCCCCATATCCTCGGATTTGGTATCCACAGATTTAAGTATTCACGGCTTGAAAATATTCTTTAAAAAATAATAATCCAAAAAAGCAAACCTTGATTTTGCCGTCTTATATAAGGGACACCATTTTGCAATGCCACGACCTTGCTGCTACGTCCATGCTTGCAAGGCCACAGCAGATGAACCTTTGGTTTAAAGGGTGAGGCCAGTTCTGTGCATGCTGCGCTCCACCAGAAAAATCCATTGCACAGGCTCGAAGGACAAATCCAGTTCCAAACCTAAATCTTCATTTGCGAAGAAAAGACAGAGAGCATATAATGGGACCTGAGTATTCACGGGTTTTGGTATTCACGGGTGGTCCTGGAACCAAACACCAGTGAATATGAAGGGACAACTGTACACAAAAAAGTACTTGGCTAGGTACTATAAAAACTTATTTTATTTTTTACTCAGAGAAACACAACAGAAAAATTTAAAGCAATGAGTGTTTCATATCCCAGCTATATTCTGCCTACTTGAAGCTGAGATTTATAGATACAGATACAGATGAACAGGCACTCATTCTCATATCCATATTCTTACTCTTCCATTATGGAAACCCATTCATTTTGAACCCAGGGAGGGGTGGGTCAAGTACGCCTCGCTCCTTGCCCACTGCAGTCTGATAATCCAGATAGGTATGTAACTTCCCTGTAATCATACAGCCCGAGGCACGAAAGAGGAAGAGTTGAGCATGCTCAAGCAGCTTACATTATTCTACATAACAAGAAGAGCTCATCCATGGGTTCTCTACTTCTTGTGATCCATTTGCTGCCAGATTTATTTTTAGAAAATGTCTTCTTCGGCATGCAAGATTTGTGAGTGAGAGAGAGAAGGACTGGAAAGCAAAACTTTTCAGGCCTTCTGAGGCAGAAATCAGCATTTCATGTTTCCTTCAGTTAGCAGCCACGGTTCGTTCTTAACCAGAAATGCTCCTTCTACTTTATAAAAACCATGCTGTAAATTGCATGCACCGAGCCAGTTTCAAGTTGATCTCCAATTCATTGCAGGATTTATACATATTAATGTCAAAAAGATTGTGCAGACCAAATGCCAAAGTTTATCAGCTACCCAAAAATTAATTAGGAACTCTAGAGTTAAGCATCCAATTGAGTATTACGTGCCTTAAATCCAAGCCAAGAGAGACCTTGACAATAGAGCTTGGAAGATTATGGCTTAGCTAGAACAAAGACGGAAACAGGAATTGCTCAAACGTGATATTTTTTGGAAGGCAAGACTCTAAATGCTGTATTTCCACAAAAGCAACAAAGAAGAAGAAGAGAAGAAATCAATCTATCAAAGACTTCTGGAATCAGAGCTTCAAAAAGATACAAAAATGAAGATGGGGACAATTATGTTGCTAAAATGAGCATAATTAATAAAGTCATCTCAATTACAACAGGGTGGTGGTTGTTTCAGAGATAGAGAAAAGCTAAATATACCCATTTCTGAAGATCAACAGTGGTTGTCATAGTAGCCCTTTCTCTTGGGAGACCCACTAGCATATAAAATGGCATCTTTAAATTCTACCTACTCTGGTGTGGAAGTAACTAAGTTTTGCTATTTCAACAAACTCTTCAGAACATCACTAGCAGCTTCATACCAAGCCAGACCCATCAAGGGCAGTACTGTCTACACTGACTGGCAGCAGCTCTTCGGGTTTCAGACACTAGGACCGTCCGCATACAAGGTAGTTTCTGAAGCACTCAACTATCCTATCCCACCCTCCTTCATTTGACAACAGCTCTGAAACTAAAAAATCCATATTTTATCTGTATTGTAAACCAACATAAATTGGCCAATGAAAGTGTTCAGTCAAAAGCATTTATCTACTATGTAATGTCAAACTGTGTTTACTAAAAAGATGATTGGGGAACAATGCTCTCAATACTATTGCTATTCCTGACCAGAGCAAACCTACTAAATCCATCAGATGCAACATTCAAAGGTCAACTCAACTTGGACCAACCAACGTTGGTCAATGTAATTTCTAGGGCGAGGGAGAGGGGAGAGTAGAAAGATTACAATAGTAATTACAGGTCACACACACAATAGCCGCAGAGCCAATATCTGTTGTTTCAGTTATCCAAGGGACACAAAATAGGGGACACATAGAGTTGTGCTGGGAAATGCCTATAGAGGTGTCCTCTCTAGGAATTGCTAGGTCCACCAATGCAACTCTTTGGTATGTTTGTATAGGAAGGTCTTTATTTTAATAGGTTTGCTATTATACACGGTTTCACGATAAACCCAGGAACGCAAGAAACCATACAAAAATCACACCCAATGCAAATCAGCAGCTGGATGGAGAGCAAGGTTTAAGACGACTTGATTGTCAGGCTCACAGACTTTTAAGTATGTGAATTTTATATGGACAAGATGCCCTGGTTGTCGACTGCAGCTTTGCATAGTTGCAAACTCTGAGAGTTGGCATGGCCAGATTCCATCCATCTTGTCCAGCTCTCAAGGCAGACCTGACAAATGCCTTTAACCATTACATTCTTTAGCATTTTATACACTTAAAATCAGCCTTAATTCAGCATTTAGTCAGAGAGAAAGCATCTCAGTCTATAAACCCTTAATCTTGTCGCTCATACTGATAAAGATAGAGAAACTGGCATCGCGGGAATATGAACCTTACAAAACCTCATTTAAATAAAGCCTTCGACTGAGCTCTCTCACAACATTTAAGAACAGCTGTGGAAGCCTAAAGAAGCCATCTCGTCTCTGAAAGTGCATTTCATAATTATGTAAGAGACTGAATCCCATCTGTCCACTATCTGCTCTAAAAACCACTGAATTCATGAGCTTTCATGGGTCCATTTATTTTTTAAAAAAAAAAGATCCAGATGATGGCATATATTAGAGGCTTAAAAACATGCTGCTTGTCCCTTGTTCTACCCCATGGGAAGGATATTCATGTGAATTATTGACTCAAGTATTTCCAAAAAGAGTACCGAGAGCTGTGGGAGAGCTGTTTCAGGAAAAAACCAATCCAAAACCAACCAAGCAGAACTGAGATCCCCACCCACACACCCAATTCTAACTCAGCTGGCTGATTCACCCAATCTTGTCCTTTGAACTGTACTCTTCCCACCTGGCCAACGTTTCCTACTGCCTCTAAATACGGAAAGGGATCAATTCCTCCTCTCCCTAAAACACCAGCAAGAGAGTGGTCAGGGTATTTCAATGCAAGGAACCCATTTCCTTCAATAAGGCTGCTGCCACACTGCAGAAATAACTATCATGGCTCCATCCTGGGATTTGTAGCTTGTTGTGGCACCAGAGTTCTCTGACAAAGGAGGCTAAATATTTCAGGAAACTACAAACTCCAGAATTCCATAGTATTGAGCCATGGCAGTTAAAGCGGAGTTAAACTGCATTATATCTGCAGTTTGGCAGCAGCCTCAGTCCTTCTGTACTTGCAGGTGACTTTTTCTGAGTACTGGAGAGTACTGCATTAAAAGGAGGTGTAGGGAGGAGAGAAATAGGAAAGAAGAGGGGAACTTCCCGAAAATAGGAAGTAGCTGAGGGTGTGAACGCTCTATTTGGATTGTCACAGTTCATGTCCTCCACACAAAAATACTTCTGAGGCCTGGTCTCTCACAGAATCATAGAGCTGGAAGAGACCACAAGGGCCATCCAGTCCAACCCCCTGCCATGCAATCAAAGCATTCCCAACAGATGGCCATTTACCACAAAGAGTGTTTCTGTGGGAAACCCCTGCACCCTCCATGGTTTCTACATTGACAAAGGGCTTCCTTTCCAATACAGATATCTACACCCACAACATGCCCTTTCTATACAGTTGGCATTGGTATCTCTTCCAGTGAGCATTCAACAGTGTGATTTGCCACAATTTGGGCTGGTACGTTCATGATGTCCAACCAAAAGTTGTGTCCTCTCTGCCAGTGTTCCTCAAAGTGAGCCACTGGCTGCCAGTCCCTGCTGAGTTTCCAGGAAAGAAACAGCTGTAAGCCGATGGGCACAAATATGGTACCGATCCCTAACACACGTGGATGGGGACCCTGCCTGTTCCTCACATCAGATAGCTCAAGAAGAACTGCTCTGTGTATTGTGACTCCGGAGGCAGAGAGTTCCTGAACTAACCCTGGCCGCAGCTGATACGAAAGATATGTAACCAGGCCTGTCCTTAGTGGTGGGAATTTTCAGTTATCATTTTTCTTAAAAACAACCGACTAGAGAGACTATAAAAATCTACATTTTTTTTCCCCACTTGCTGCCTTTGCTGCTGATCCATTCCAGGTTGCTCATTTGGTCTAGCAAAAGTCCAAAGGAGAATTCCGTAGGTTTATCAAGAGCCCTCTAAAGCAGGACAGAAACATTTTCAAGTCAAAACCAAGGATCGGGCATGTTATGTAATGTGTATCTTTTGATCTCTTTCTTTCGCCAGGGGGTACTACTTTATGCTGTGTTTGCCAGCTCTGAAATTATGTACAACTGAGCTGCAAATCTTAATCAACCGTGCACTGTTCTTGGGGGTGGAGTGGGGATTACTGATGCCAGGCGAGGCCATCTAGGTTGTTGTTTTTTTCTTATAAGATCCTCAGATGAAAGCTATGAGAGAGGGAAGGAACCTCACAATTACAGAAGAAGAAATTAGAAGTCCATAACAAGCTAAAGGTTTCAGGGTCACAAGTGTCTGGAGTACAGGCTGACCACATCTGGCTGGGGAACTGCTTACTAGATGCAACTACTCACACAGGAATTTGCAAAATTGACATGGGTGTGTCCCCTGAATGATCAAGGAATCGCATCAGTTGGTTAGACGATGAAAATAGTTTTCTGGAAACCACTAAATCCAGTACTGGACCCCAGGAAGAACTATGCAAAACCACATAGTCCCACTCATTGTGTCTCTACAAAATTAACTTAAATCATACCTCTCTCCCCTGTTTTGTTTGGGGAGTGGTGTTTTGTTTTTAAACGAAGTCAAAAGAGGTATCCTGGCATTCTTGAATATGATGAAAGAGCTGGAAATGAAAACGAATTCAAAGAAATCACTAAGTTTCCAATACCTGTCCACCATGTTGCTTCTGCTCAGTTACGAATATAAATCAGATTGAAACATAACCTGCATCTATTTTACACCTAGACGAGCCCAGCTGAGGGTCTCAGGGCTAATTCTCTCCCACTTTTCCTTGTGCTTACATGTTTAAGAACACATCCTACCTCTTCCACAGTACACTTTGATCTCAAACGAAGATCAAGTAGTTCGAAATCCACAGCGGCAATATAGGTGAACATGTATGGTGAAATTTCCTTTGACGCAGAAGCCCGAGTGCACAAAAGCATTTATCAAAATGTTAACAGCAGGGATTTTGAAGAAGGCAATTCCACTTCTGTTGAGCGGGGTGGGGGGAGAGGAGAGGAGGTAAAAGGCAGTTTGGTCCTATTGTCTGAGCAAATGGTACAGCTTTCCATCAAACATTGTTTGCTCAAAACGTACTTGACAGCTTCAGAGATCTCTGAAAGGAAGGATGCGTTTCAGGAGCCCCGATAACCACAAAAAGGTCTTCTGATTCAAAATGATCAAAAACCACTTAAACATTTCTATACAAAATATTTGATGTCGAAAGTTCAGAATTAATGCATTTATACATGTCTGCTCATAGGCAGATGCCCTGAGGTTGTTCTCTCAATCCATTCATCTACAGCTGTCTTCTTGTAACGCTTCATCTTGCTTGCCATCTACATCTGGGCAATTAAACTTCAAAATCCTGCTACAGGCATTCGTTACTTCCAAAATAAAAGCAAGGATGGGGTTGGGGAAACTTCCTCATCGAGTCGAGTTGTGTAAGGCACATTTACACAGGTTCGCCAAACATTTTCTTCTCTTCTTCCCCTTCCAAGCAAGCCACCTTAACCATGCAATAGCTTTCAAAGCAGAATTAAAATTTAATTACCCCAAGTATCAGGGGCAGACTAATTGGCTCCTCTTCTCTGTACTCCTAGGCTGGTTCAGAAGGAATGCCCGTTCCGTCACTTAGGCTCCAGGAGAAGATGGACTTTGGAACAGGCAGGATGGCCAAAGGCACAATCACCATTATATTTCCAGCCCAGGCAAAGGGAAGGAAGAAATGACAAGAGTGATCTTCAATGGTGAGTAGGAGCCTGGATTAGGGGCCACCTTGAACCAAGCCAAAACACGGCTCATGTTTTCTTCTCCTCTAGTTGCGTTGTCATCAGGCCTCCCTTCCTTCCTTCGGTTCTTCCTTCCACTGCTGTGAGGTGGCTTTCTTCACCCTCCCTTGCCTTGAAGCTTGAGATCTCCTGCTACTTAGCACATTATCATTGTCATTGTATATGACGATAATGATGATGGTGGGGGCGGTGGTGATTCAGAGACATAACCATCCTGATCTATTTCAGCATAAAAAGATATAAAGGAGTAACCCAGCCACTGGCAGTGGTCTGAAAAAGAGGCAATGATTTCTTGGCACACCGCACATATTAAAGCTAAGCACAGCTACCAAGTAGGATCTTAGAATCATAGAATTGTAGAGTTGGAAATTTGATAAGTATGCCCCTAATTCCCTCATCCAAGTCATTGATAAAGATGTTGAATAGCACTGGGCCCTGTGGCACCCCACTGGTCAGTCACATCTTTCCAAGACAAAGATGAGCCACTGCTGAGCACGCATCTTGAGGGCCTCCTTAGGGCAACACTGTACGGGTCCTCTACCCATAGCAGTGTGCTAGACTGAGAACGTCTTCCACTATTCATATGTTTACCTGCTTATCTTGGCTTGTGTACAAAACATGTCTCCCACCTTTGTCCCTTTAAGTACGGTCACCCTGTCACCATACTCACATGTTTGGCATTTCTGTTCCCATTCACAAACCCCTTTCTCCATCCCCACCTGTTTGTAGCTAAGTCTGCCCACAGAAACTTCAATTCCATGCATCTGATGTAGTGGGCCACACTCCACTAAAGCTTGCACTAGAAATTCCTTGCTTGGTTTTGAATGCTTTGGTTGGGTATTCCTGCATGGCAGAGGGTTGGACTAGATGACCCTTCTGGTCTCTTCCAACCCTATGGTTCTATGAAAGTGCTACAGGATTTCTCGGAGGAGGAGGAGGAGGAGGATTTATAATGATAATTGGTTGTCTTATTTGCTGGTTTCAACTTATGGTGAACATACTGTATAAATGAAAGGCCTCCAATAAGCCAAGGTCATTAACAGCCTTGAGACAGATAGATAGATAGATAGATAGTATTACTAATATATATTCTTATTTTATTGCTTACCACTGTTGTTTTACTGTTTACCTGTGAACTACTCTGTAGGACACTTTGGATGGCAAGATGGCCTTGTGCCAACATTTAAAATGTTTTGTTTTGCTTTTGTATAGTATTACTAATATATTGTTACTTTATTGCTTACCATTGTTGTTTTACTGTTTACCTGTGAACTACTCTGTAGGACACTTTGGATGGCAAGATGGCCTTGTGCCAATATTTAAAATGTTGTGTTTTGCTTTTGTTTGGGTTCTTAGGGCATGCAAGTATCCCGTTTGCTCGTTGCAGGGCACCACACTATCACTGTTATACAAATTTGCTTACAAAAAAAGTGCATTAAGTGTTTTAAATAGACAAAGGCCCTAGGTGAGCCCTAGTGGGTATGGAAGATGTGTGTTCATGCATACACACAGGCATAGCAGTCACCTGAATAACAGCCACATAAAGAGTTAACCTTCTACAAGGGAATATCCATGAACCAGGGAGAAGAGCTCCATTCTAAACATGACATGGTTCAGAGAACAAGTCCAAGCACTGCAAACACACACACACACACACACACACACACGGGGGGGGGGAGTCCTTCAGCCAAAAATGCAAAGGGGGGTTAACAGTGAGGAGTCCTGTCATAAGCTCCCTTCTCCTTACAATCGGCGAAACTTAATTTTCAGAAGCACAACAGAGGTCTCCTGTTTTGCTCTGGTTCTTTTTAATGACTGGCCCAAGATGGCCTCTGTCCAGGCTGTAAGCTACAGTTATGGAAATCTAACCACTATCCTTCCAAAGGGGCTTGGCTAAAACCTACATTCAGTCTGCTTTAAAGCAATGTTACATGCTCCAACCCTGGCAGTGTCAGAGGCCATAAATCAAACTTAAAAAGTGAATTCAGCATCTAAGAGACTTAAAACAAAAAGTCCAAGTGCTTAATTAACATCTGTATCAATGGACACGTCAGTGCTTTATATGCCAAATCTTTGCAGTGGGAAAGACGTGCTCTTCAGTTTCACTAAAATTTGAGAATTAAGCTTCTTTTGTTATTTTTATAACTATATGGGGGGGGGGCTTCCTCCTGTTCATTAATGTATGAAGTTTAAGATTTGCTGCAGATGAATACATCTGAACAGAATGTCAAAGGAAAAAGATTACTCCAGCCTAAATTTTGCATATCCATTTAAAAATCTCAACCGCCCAATATTTTCCATTTGTCTGAACCTTAGGGCTGTAGTTGTTACCTCTGCAAGCAGCTAATCCACCACTGCCCTATTTTAGAGTGTCCTTCTGAATTATGCATGAAACCCCCAGACACGCATCGCACGTTGAGCTCACTACTGAGACGCAGCTCTCCGACACATCATTTGAACTCTGCTGCAGAATATAAACATATGTATGTATATATAGCTCAGCCAATGGTGAGAACGTGGCTTCCCACAGCTAGAATACAGGTTACTCTTGAACAAAACCCTTTATTTCACTTGCCAAAAATCCTCTTCCCTTTTTATAGCATCTCTGCTCTCCTTGATTTGTTGCCCAACAAAAATGGAGGGTCTCAGTTGAAAACCACTGACAGGGAACCCGATTAACCTATTACTGATTTTTACAAAAACAGAAAAAGGGGAGAAAAATAACTTTTGAAGTCCCAACTGTAGGAGGTATGAATCTAAAATTAAAAATTCCAGGGATCTAGCCCTTTTAAAAATAAAAATATCTTCTTTAAAAGTAAAAACCATTGTTTCAAAGTAAGCAGAGTAAGGCACCAGAATGCAGGCACAGCTCAATTAACATTTAAATGTGTGGTCTGATCACCCAGTCAATTAGACTCATTAAACAACAAAGATGTCAGTTTAAAAATGCAGATCAAAAGTTTACTGAAGGCACATCAATCTTAATCTACATATTAAAACAAACTTAAAGGTCCCTAACTAACTTAAGAGGATTTAGGGTAGGAAAAACTCACCCAGCCTTAAGCGGTGTGGGCTACATGGTGAAGGGTAAAAACACGACTCAAAGACTCAAAGACTTAAAGATGGCTACAGCCACATGGAGACAAACTTAAAAGGAAACTTAAACAAAGTGTAATATAATATTTAAATTAGGTCATGTGATGAATGACCCATTGCTCCAGTTGGCTGAAACTGCCTAGGGAAAGAAGAAGGGGGAGTAGAAGAACTCATGCATGCAGGGAAATTCCTAAACTGAACTTAACATGGGATACACAAGAATGTATTGCATTACAATAATAATTTCCCCACATACTACACCAACTCGTTTCAAATGTAACTGGCATGCATATTTAACAGGGTTCATCCTCCATATTAATCTTCCTGGTATTGCTTGAAGCACGACAGGAGCCAGGGGAGAAATGTGGCCGATGCGGATGGTGTCCATTCAACGCGGGCAGGGAAATCAAGAGCAGGCGCTAAAGCAGTGAGGTCTTTCCCTTCTTCCCATGCAAGGAAAGTGCTCCGTTGCCACAGAAACTCTACAACGTGAAGCCCAACAGTCAAGATCTATCTGCTCCCTTCCATCTTGCTGGCTTGCTTTGCATCGGAGCACTTTGAGCTCCCTAGGGTGCTGGCACTCCATGGAATGATCCCCCCCCAATGTGGTTATTCTAGTGCAGCATCCAGGCTGCAGCGATTAATCATTCCCGCTTTCTGAGCTGACATATCGAGGTGGGGGAAACGACAACCTAAATGAGCAAGGCTGATTACCTGGGAAAGCAATTCTTCAAGATAGCACAGCTAACTAATAGCTCCATCTGCTACACAAACCCATCCCAGGGCCCCAGGAGCGGCATCAGGATACGGCTAACAAAAGGTTTGTTCTGCCTGCCAAATTCAGAATTCTCTCGATAGCTACCATAAATACATTCAAAATTGCAATATATATATATATATATATATATATATATATGTATGTTTGCATCCCACCGGCTCTCAATCGTTAAGTTCACTGGACAGGAAATGAGAGAGGAAATAATGTAAGAAGCTGCTGCCAGTGTTATAAAATATAAATTAGCTTTTGAGCAAAAAAAGCGGGGAATGATCAAAGCATAAGAACGGTCTAAACCAGACTGAAGGGTCACCAGTCTGCGTACTGGAGAAGACTCAGAAGAAACTTCCAGGTTAAAAGTTGGGGAGAAATCTTTGCCAAAGTTGACTTCTTACCTTATTTTAGTAATTCACAGCTGAACATACCTTGTTAACACCTGGGGATTTATCTCAGTACTGAACGGAGCCATTAAGACGCCTACGGGCTGCCTGTGCTAGGGACACTTTCCAAATACAAGTCAGCAGGAAAGAAGAAGACAGAATTTCAGCACCAAAACCACCTTGGGCTGATATCTTACTGATCTCTCTGATAGTCGCTCTTTGTTAATTTTGGAAGGACTTAGAAGTCTGTGCTTAACACGGTCATAAATCCATGATCCATTAATTAAAGGCTGCTTTTCATGAGAAGAAACAAATAAAATACAGGTATACCTCAGCTAACATAGTAGATGTGTTCTTAAGCAGGCGTTTGAAAAGTGAATTTTAATCGGTGTGCTGCTTTTAATGTTTTAATGTTGTATTTTAATTGATTTTATGTTTTTAATTCATGTTGTGTTTTTAATGACGTGGAAATTAATTTAATGTTTTTTTTAAAAAAATTGTAAATTGTGATAGTTTAGCTGTATTTTTTAATTGTTGTAAGCCACCTTGAGTCCCGTCTTGGGAGAAAGGTGGGATATAAATCTAATAAATAAAATAAACAAATACATTCTTGGGCACCAGTTCTTTAACAGAAAATTTGGTACCAGAGGCAGAAATAGCTTAGAAAAAAGAGGGAATGGTTCCTACATAACAAGAAGGAAGAGCAGCTGCATGTGTTTCCAAAAACTTCCTCCCCCCAAAATAATAATAATAATAATAATAATAATAATATGCACAGGTGAATTGAAACAAGCAAGTCAGGTAAACCTTACGTAAGTAAGCAAAGAATATTTTGAACCTTCCAGAGATTACTTGAAAGTTTCTTTCAAAATATATCCAGGGAGCAAAAAAAATAATTGTTATAAGAAATCGTGGAAAGAGAGAGATGGGTGGGGGGTGGGGAATAGCTGTAAAACTTGAGGGTTAAAGCTGGGAACATGAATAAGCAAACTGTAATGAATTTTAAATGGATATATAGAACAAACTTGGAAATAGATATCAATGTTTCTTGAAGTAGATAAAATATGTAAGCTATCCTGCTTAGCCGAGGTAACAAAAAGAAGTTTTAAAAAAAGAAAAGATTCAATTAAATGCCTTGAATAAGAAAAAAAAATGTATCCAGGGATGACTTTTTATTTCACCAATCCCCATTTTTCTTATCATTCCCATGCTGGTGGCCAAAGCTATAGCTCTATACTTTTTAAACTTTCACTATTCTCCCTCACCATTTGCTGATGCTGCCAAAAAGCCTCCAGCTAGAAAGAGGTCGAGAAGGAAAAGGGGGTAGATGGGTGAGTACAAAAAGGCTTTGTAAAAGGGGGCTTCTTTGCCAGAAGCGAGGTATGCCTGTACTGGGTTTCTGTATCTTGAAGGAAGTCTTGCCTACTCCCTGCTAGATTCCATCTTGGTTATTAAAGGATTGACCTCACTTCACTTTCCATGGCCACCAAAATGGTCCGAGCTCCAGATTCGTAGAGGGACTCCCATCTCACATACAAAAGCCTTGCTGCACTAAGAGCTTCACCAGACACTCAACTCCTGGTGTCCTTGCCACGTGAAATCTCTATATAGATAGAGGTGGATGCTGTCATTGCGGACACTGACACGGTGGCATGCACGCCCGCTCTGGGGAAATCCTCCTCGCTTCCTCCGAAATGAACCTCTAGGCAACTGATTAAAAGCACATGGCTTCTACCGGCTTTCTGGACTGGCTTTCTGGACTTTCTGACTGACCAGTATCAATTGCGGCTGTTCGTGATTTGTTTCCGTTTTGACAATTGGAGTCACGGGGAAGTCTGTGTTTCATTCTACTGTTACCTGCCTTTCAGAGGCTTTGTGGTTGTTGGTTTGTCTCAAACATGGAATTGGATTTTGGAGGAAATGTTCTCAAAACATCAATATATCCATAAGGGCAAAGCAGATGAAGGGTATACCTGCCTGAGAACCAAGGTCTATGGGAGGGACCCTCTGCTGTGTCCGACCAGTGGGAGCAATATGGAGTGTGAGGACATGGGAAGGGGGCTTCTCAGGTGTGGATGTAGTGTACCTTGATTTTAGTTAGGCCTTTGACAAGGTGCCCCATGATATCCTTGCAAATAAATTAGTAACATGCAACCTAGACAATGCAACTGTTAGGTGGATTTGCAACTGGTTGACCAACCGAACTCAAAGGGTAGTCACCAATGGCTCCTCTTCATCATGGAGGGAAGTGAATAGCAATTGTGATTGTGTATTCCTGCCATAGCAGGAGGTTGGACTAGATGGCCCTTGTGGTCTCTTCCAACTCTATGATTCTATGACTCCCACCGAAGTTATTCCAAGGTCGGTGACATCTGTTCATTTGGGACCATTAACCCACCTGCCACCTTAATAGGGACTCAGTGGGAGGGCATTTTGCACAAAGGACTAAACATGGGGCGCATAATGGCACATGGGCAGAAATTAAGAGTGGAATCCCTGAAGCTCAGGAGGATGTCCCAAAGGTGGAAGGAAACATGGTAGTGAAATGTAAACACTACACCTGGCAGTGAAGATCCAGTCCCTCAATGGCTCACCTTTTATCCAAAAACAAAGGGGGGCACAATACCTATGGGATATGTGGAGGTGTTTATGGCATTCTCTTCTGGTCTTTCAGCAGCTGATGCCACTGGCTGGGTCCAACGCTCTTCCCTTTGGAACAACCACCGAAGATTAATGAATTGATGGGATGACTAACAGAAAAGACACCACCTCACAGGAAACTGCCTTCTGACGGAGCAGGACTGAAATTAATAAAAGGTCCACGACTACTGTTGTTATCCTAAAGTTGCAACACAAAACTTGATATTAAAGAAAGACATAGAGGTTTTACATGGGATTGTAAGCAACCCATCCTGCATTTGGGGGCTTAAAGCCTGGAGAACAAGGATGCCTCTTTCAGAACTCTGGGAGTTGGAAAACTTCAACAGAAATTTGCTGGCCAAGAAATTACGTGCCAAAAGAAATCACCTGTTTGATACCTATGTGTTGTGTTAGCAATCATCACATCTCTGCAGACAATGGTGGCTCTTCTCTCATGAACGGTACTAAACTCCTAATCTGAGATGAATATTCCCATGCCGGATTCTCTCCCAGTCACCTACGAGGGGGAGATTGTGTCAGATTAAACCTTTCCAGTTGAAGAAGGGCGAAGCTCCAATTTTTGGGGGGTGAACATTCAATATTTCCCCCCCTCAATAGATTCCTTATCTTTTTTCCCCCGCCCAAACCCGAGGCAGCCATAACAAAACGCTAAGCCGCGCTCCAGAGTTTCATCTTGATTTCTCGGGAGCACGTATAAGCAAAACAGGCGAAGCAACATGTTGCATTTCACCCACTTCTATGAGGCTTGCAAGCATCTCTCCTGCTCATTATGCTCCTACCTGTTGCTAGGTAACCAAATGTGGATTTGGCCGTTTCGGCTATTATGCAGCTGTTCTGCCTCTCCCCGAAAACACCAAGGATTCCTACACCCTTCATCCATAAGGCACAGAGGGCAGCTCAGCATTTCCATTTTATTCACATGCTTAAGAAGCCCGGCCATAGTTCCGAAAAGCCGCATGCCAACAGGTTACAAGCTTCTGCTGGTTTGGGTCCAACACAAAGGGGGGGGGGGAATAGCATGTATGTATACCTGCCTGAGAACCAAGGTTTACGGGAGGGACCCTCCGCTGTGTCCGACCAGTGGGAGCAATATGGAGTGTGAGCATATGGGAAGGGGGCTTCTCAGGTGTGGCACCCCGATTATGGAATGCCTTCCCCCTGGAGGCCCAATTGGCACCCACATCTGTTTCTTCCTTTTCTTAATGTAAGCCTGTGGCAACGAATTTACTGCATAAATTAGTGTAAATGCACATGTACATGGTTTTGCAGAAGCAGCGTGGTGTAGTGGTTTGAGCATGGGCTATGACTCACTGGAGACCAGGGATCAAAACCCCTCTGCTCAGGCATGGAAACCCACTGGGTGACCTTGGGAAAGTCACACTCTCTCAGCCTCAGGGGACAACCACAGCAACCCCCCTCTGAACACATCTTGCCAAGGAAACTTGAGCCAGTACAATGTTGCGGTTTGAGTGTTGGACTATGACTCCAGAAGATCAGCCATGGAAACCCACTTGGGTGACCTTGAGCAAGCCACACTCTCTCAGCCTCAGAGGAAAACAATGGCAAACCCTCTCTGAACAAATCCTGCCGAGAAAACCCTAAGTCACAGATGACTTGAAGACACACAACAACGTGGTTTTAAATTGTTGCAGCTCTTACAAGTTTTTTTAACTGCTGTATTGTGTAATATGCTTTTTCTCTTGTTTATATTATTTGTGGTTTTAATCTGGCAGTGATTCAAACTGTATGCTGCCCTGGGATCCCACAATAAAGCGAGTATTTAGACAGACAGATGTTCATCGTCGTCATTTCACACACATTTCTTCCACATACCTTTGAAAACAGAAAACAGACAAGAAGAAAAAAGACAGCTTTGATTATGTATCAGGAAATAACTCCTTCCTAACTATGATCATTTAAAGAATCTCTACATTTTTCCATCCTTGCAAACATCACTCAAAAAGTAATGCACTGATAATTTACCATGTTTATTTCAACTAATGTGTCACTTGAAAGTATGAGTTCTACAGATGGGGTTGTACTGAAATTCCCATCATCCCTCAACACTGGTTGCTCCGGCTAGGTTGCACCTAGTTTTAGGTTTAGTTTTACACCAACATTATATAGAGGGATACAAGTGATCCCAAACCATCTTGGATGGGGAAAAAACCGAACATTTCAAATCAACCTATCAGAACACATCTAGAAAACAGGAATTTACAAAAAATAGTTCTAAACAAACTAAGCAAACATTTATCAAGTCAAACTTGCATCCATGTGAAAGATGAAGGAAGAATAATGAGTGTGTATCCGACTTCACACAGTATAAAAAAAAGAATGGGCTCAGGATTCTATTTTACAATTGGAAAGACATCCAGAGTTTACTGAAGTGATGGCCGAGTAATATTATTTATGAAGGGAAAGGAATGAATTATTGAGAGCAGGAAAAGCAATGAAAAGGCTCAGTGAAAGTTCAGGTACACTGCACGCTGTATCCAGAAAAAGAAAGGAAGCAGACTTAAAATAAGCCACAATGCAACCAAAAGGAGTCAGGCCCTGATATATAGGTGGTGTGCTAAGAAAACCAAGCTGTGGGGTAGCTAAATATATCACGTATAGGGACACACAGGCCCAGAAATTTAGGGAGGGGGAAAAACACAACAGATGGGAGACAAACTGCTTTAGGATGTTCTAGGATGCTGAGCAAAAGCCTACTTGCAATTGCTCCTCCCAACCAGAGTTAGATCCACCAAAGCAAGAGTTCACGGGTAAGGGAATACTTATAGGAATCCCAGGGATTTGATCAGCCTCCTTTAGTTGGGACAAATTCAGAAACTTCTCAAGTTTGGGTCTAAGTAGGTATGTGCAGGCTATATAGGCAGTGTACAAGTGTAACACTGACTTTAAGTGATGTTACAGTATGCATTTATGTTTCCTTCTATGATTTCACATTGTCCCCTGAATGAGGCCTTAAGCCCCCAAAATGTTGGGCTTTTATAACAATAAAAAGAAATCTTTCAATGAATCCATTGTTTCTTCTGTGGATTCCACTGGGTGCACCCCCGTTTTTGCTTCTCTGGTTGGGACTAGCATTGTATTCAGGGCAAAATTGCTGTGGCTGTGGTTGTTGCTTTTAGAATGGAGTAGAATTATTGCTATTTGTCATGTTGTTGTTGCTGTGTGTCTTCAGGTTGTTTTTGACTTATGACAACCCTACAGCAAACCTATCACAGGGATTTCTTGGCATGATTTGTTCAGAAGGTGATTGCCATTTCCTTCCTCTGAGGCTGAGAGAGGGTAACTTGCCCAAGGTCACCCAGTGGGTTTCCATGGCTGAACCAGCATTCAAACCCTAATCTCCAAAATCATAGTCCACCACTTAAACCACTATACTATCATGGCTCTCACTAGCCGTGTACTCCTTCCAAAAGCACACTTGGTCCCTGGTGGTGAAGAGGAATTTTCAGTAGTTGCAAAACACCAGCAGGTGTTTTCTCAAAGAAACCAATCTTAATTTCTGCCAAAGAAAAGCTGCCCAGAATATGGTAGTAACACATGGCACAACCTCTGTGTTGTGCTTCCTGCCCGCTTTAGGTTTCTTCATCTTGTGCTGAAGAAAAAAGAACTCATGTCTGGTAAGAAGCCAAATAAAAACTGACCTGTAAGGGTAGAGAAGCTTATGCCAATCTAGACCAGTGGTTCTTAACCTGTGGTCCAGGGACCCTCAGGGGTCCACGATGTCCTCATGGGGTCAACGAAGGCTTGAGGACTACTTGGTCCACCTCCTCCCTGCAGTGGAGCAGCCACATGACAGGAGCCAAGGCAAAGCCTGGCTGGCTTGGCCTGTGCATTGCCATTCAATCCTCTCCAGCCACAAACTTGCAGGAATAAGCAGAAGAAAAGATTTCCCTCCTGCTCCAGTGCCTCTGGTGGAAGGCTTAATGGATAGTTTAATTTTATTATTATCAGGTGTTGTTGTTCTTGTTGTTGTTGTTAGGGTTTTAAATCTTGAGTTGAGTCTTGGGGGATCATGGCAACAAAAGATATTTAAAGGAGGTCCCTGGTAAAGAAAAGGTTAAGAGCCACTGATCTAGACCAATCTTCTAGTTCTAAATATCCATGGAAATATTTGGGGATTTTTTTTTAAAGGCACAAAAAGCAAGAATTGAAAAGGAGACTGGTCAAGTTTTGGGCAGCAAGACAGTATTCAATGAATCTCAGATTTCAGTTCCACCCCGATTCAGCTTTTTCTGAAAATGAATTCTTTCTGTGTCTACTTGGCAATGTAGAGATGTCTAAATTGAGGATAAGTAATAACTTTCCTTGTTTTGCTATAATTATAGAGTTGGAAGGGACCCCAAGAGCCATGTAGTCCAACCCATCAGCATATAAGAATACACAACTATAGCGCTCCTGAAAAGTGGCCATCCAACCCATGTTGAAGTGAAGGAGAGTCCAACACCTTCCAAGGCTGTTTCTTAACCTTCACCGGTTTCATGATCTCAAGAATCCAGCAGCTTGCAGCTCCATTTGTAACAAAATTGTAAAACATTTAGAACTGAATTACTATGTATGTTAATTATTGTCTTTAAAAGCTATACTTTTTGATTTAATGTAGCCAAACATGCCAATTTTGTGAGCAAACCAAACTATGCATTATGCATTATATGTTGCAAAAGTAACCAACCATTCCTCCACGAATTTCAGTTTCCTGGGAAAATGTCTGAGCTTCAGCAAAGCAAGACAGAAATGCCTTCAGCAAATAAAATGGAGTAATACTTATTTTGTCAGGGAGGTCCCTGTGAAGAGACACTTCAACAGAACTGTGTGTTGTGTGTGTGTGGACAGGAGCGGTAGAGCCTTAACCCCTTGAAGAAGATGTGCAAGAGTTAATTGATCCCACAGGAAGAGGTCTGGAAAGTTCATACATGCTGGAGGCAACCTGAGCATCTCTAGAACAAGACAGGGATCTCAAATGAATTCTGATGAATCACTGCAACCAAGCACTTGTAAACAGAAATAAAAATGACCGATGTCCCTAATTCACAACTCCAGTCCAAAAGGAAAACATGCACATTAAAAGACCCAACACAGCAACAGAACCTCCCCAGAAGGGGGGATAGATCTAAAAGGCAGGCCAGCCAGCCAGCAGGATCCACACCTGAAGGCTTCTTCCATTCAACCTAATCTAGACCTATTGTAAGAAAATGGAGGTGACCGGAAATGGGACTATTGGTTGATCTTTGGGGGGTACCCTCATTTTTAGCTGGCCTGGATTGAGGAATTGGGGAGGTCAAATAGAAAAATGGGGAGATAGAAGGGACGATGTAGAACTCTTTCCTCCCAAGCTTTGGGTTCCAGCATGAGTCCAGAAAGGTTGGGTTAAAAATAGGCATGGCGAACCAAGCAATCACCACTCAGCAAAAGGGCTGCCAGGTCAGGACCATCCCAGGGCCTGAGATTTCAGGACCAAAACCTGAGACCTAGGGAGGACCCCCTTGTGATGTCACATGGAGGGGCCCCTTGACGTCACATGGGACAGGCCCTGGGGACACAGAAGGCATGTGGCCAAGCAAAAGGGCAGTGTGGTCAAGGTGGCAAAAGGTATTAACGAGGGAGAAGAGACTGACTACCCACCGCCCCAGAGGATGCCTGCCTGTAAAGATGTGATATCACACCAGCAGTGCTGAAAATCCACTCGGTAACCATGGACTTAAAAGAGTGCATAACCTAAAAATAAATGCTTAGGGTGGAGTTTGGGTGGCATGACCCACGCAGTTTGCAAATTGCTTCCTGTTTCTGGATGCATAACCAGGCCTCCCACTCTCCCCACTCCACCCTCAAATTATCAGTAAGGTCCAGCTCATAATGGCCAAGTCCATCCAGACAGCAGATAATCTAGATGGAGGAAGAGCATCCCTTCCTCATCTCAGCAGTCCAAGTAGGGTCAGGGCCAGCTCGGGTAACGTCTGGGGCTCGTGGGTAGCCAGCAAAAGCAGGCTGGTGGTAGTCAGGAGTAAAGGGAATATTTAAAGTCCCCTTATTTTAAAGGCTTTGCTTAGGACAAGGGAGTCATGCCCTCTCCTTCGCTGGTGGTTTCTAAACAGAGCTTAGACAGGCATCTGTCAGGAGATGCTTTGGATGTTGATTTCTACACAGAAAGAGGGTCAGATTAGATGATCCCAGGTATCCCCCTCCAACTCTCTAGTTCCATAATTCTAATCTGTAGACGGGGGGGATCACAACCTGGACACATCCAGAGTGTCCTCCCATCTGCTACTGAATTTCTCTCCCCCAGTTAATTTCTCACCAATTTAATATTGACTCTTGGATCTTGAGGGAGAAGCCAACTTTTAGATTAAGATCCAGTGTGGGGAAAAGAGCTGCAAAGGAATCTGTCCATTCCCTCCCCCAGAGATCTTCATACAGATCACTGAGGATCTTGCGTGAAGGGGATGGCGAGCCTTCTCCTCAGTTGGTCCCCCAGAGATCTTCCTGTGGGTGGCAACCTGCCAGACTGATCTCATTCAGGCAGAGGAGACAAACTGGATCATGCAAATCTCTGTTGAAGTTCTACAATCTGAAAGAAGCCAAAGGGAGCTCATCAAATGAACAGCAAGCCTTCTCCCCTATGCACAGAGAGCAACACTGTGGATTCTTTGCTTTCACACGCAGCCTTAATGTTATTTTTTAAAATCGTACTTGATTAATCCATAAATGCTTATAAAAGCTGGGGAGAGGGAATAGGAAATGTTACACCATGGGAAAAAATGTAGGAGAAGTTGGAAGAACGATTGCTGATGAAGCTTCTTTCTGACTAGTCAAACAATGCCCCCCTAGACACACACACGCACACGCACACACACACACACACACACGGGAAACCCCATAATAATTGCAAAAAAAAATAACGTGCCAAGTGAAAGTGAAAGGCTTTGCTTGTGATGTAAGCCCTTTTATACACAGGGTGGCTTCTTTCATTATGTGAAAAAATGCAAGCCAGACATCTCATCAGCATATTTCAAAATGCCCAAGATTTTCCACCCTCTGGCAAAATGTGAGTGTTTTTTGGGGAGGGGGGTTATACTGAAATACAGTAATTGAACGTGACATTTACTACAGCACATTGTAAATTTGTACCTAATAATTACTATGGTGTCACTTCTGACGTTTCTCAGGAATGATTTTTATCACCTAATAACACGTGTGATTTAATTATTGGAGTGGTGAAAGTTACGACTTGATTTTTGTAAAAAGAAAAAAATAACTATGTTGCACAAAGGCATCATGTATTTACGTTTCACTCCCTATTTATTTATTTATTTGGGGGGGGTGCTGTAGTTTTTGACTGATATTCTGAGAGACACTTCCAGCTGAGCGGCATTTTCTAAAACAAAGTCTGATCTAATGCATACCTACATGACAGCAAGCCCCAATCAACTCAGTTGGCCTTAATTCTGGGCCAACGTGCACAGAAACTGGATGCCGTCTATATCTGGCCGAGACACTCCTCTGCCCATTACGCGGGCACAGATTTCCAAGCTGCAGAGGGTAAAAAGCTATGAAGTGCAGAGTTTACATCTACACACAAGTTAAAAATATGGTGCAGCACATGTGAGTTCTCTGAGTCGATAAAAAAGAATCCTCAGCTTACGCTGAATAATGGTTTTCATGCCTGCTTTAGCTCTCGTATCTCTTGCTATCTTTGCTGGAGATTCGATAGTCACTTTTATGGCTCCCAGATTTACTGCAAATACTTGAAACTGTAGGTAATAGAAACCCCCAAAGAATCGTGCTGGAGGACCTAGGAAATGCCTAGAAAGTCTGCCTCTCTAGGTATCTCCAGCATGACTCTATGGTAACTTCCAATACCATACAGTCATGCTGGAAGATCTAGGAAATGCCTAGAGAGACCATATTTTTCAGAAAACCAATCCCATGCATTGGAGGGGATACCTGTACATTCCTTCGTCCAACTTCTATCCAGGTATGAAACACTAAGAGCCTAATCGCCCTGAAGGCACCAGATTCTTTCTGATCTTGGAAGACAAGCAGGGTCAGGCCTGGCTAGTACTTGGATGGAGGACCACCAATGAATACCAGGTGCTATAGGCTCTTTTTTAGAGAAAAGAATTGGCAAAAGCACCTCTGAGGATTCCTTGCTTAAGAAAACCCTCTGAAATGTATGGGGCCACCATAAGCCAACAGGCAACTTGAAATCATCTGTGCACGCATATATAAAAAACTGTGTGACAAAGGACGGTCTCTGGTTTGTTCAAAGGCAAGAGACAGACAGACAAAAATCATGCCCATTTCTGTTTGATCAGGAGTATACGACGCCTGCTTGCCGGTACCAATCAAAGTGGTGGGCTTCACTATCAGCTCCAGGTCTGCCGCACTCTAGGAAAGAAAGAAAAAGTTGTAGCCAATGGGCACCAATATGGCCTGTTAGGGGAAAATGCCAGTCCCCCACGTCACACACACACAGCCTGTGTGTGCATACACACTGCCAGGAATTGCAAGCTGTCTAGCTGGCTGCCCCACATCATACAGGTCAAAGTAACTGCTGCTACCTGGCTGAGGGATGCAAGCTAAGACCCGTGCGGAAGGGGGGCATCCTTTCTCAGAGATCCCAACTTTGCTAATTTTCTTCTCAAAGAAAGCATCAAGTAATTTTTGCAATTTTCTTCCCACTGCAGGAAAGTCTTTGAAAACTGTGCAGTTTTTGCTCTGCACAAAACTTGCACATGGCATTTTTTGTGTAGAAAACAGCATTTTCTACACAGCAAGCAGCTTGATCTATGTGGAAAATAAAATTTACGTGCATAAAAATTTGTTCCTGTGTAGAAAATGTAGCAGGAGCATTTCAGGAGCAGTTGTTGAAGCAGCTAGAGCACCAAAGTCTTGGAAAGCATACCTTTGCAACCACAACTTCACATGCACACATAACCTTTTAAAATCATTGTATTGTGTCTTTTGTATTTATTTTTCACTGATTCTCAGCCACCTTTGGAGACTTGTTTGTCAGAAGAAAAGGCAGGCTATAAATATTTTAAGCCAAACAAACAAAGAGTTATGTGCAAATACTGTGGAGGGGACTGGAAAAGTTAGAGATGCTTTTCAGGGAGGGTTTGATTGGCAAGAGATTATTCACACCAACTGACAGGAGTGCCAAAAGTATACACAAAACAACGAAGGCGAGGTGAATCAGGGTGCTTGCATTTGATGGCAATGAAGCCTGGAGGAGGAAGGTTGTCCACCTACTCCCAAGTTTGTTTATTTCAACCACTTTTCATGTCACCTTTTACTGACCCAGATTTCAGAGAAGAGGCAGAATATTCTTCAATTTAAAAAAAAATTATGATCAGAAGGGGAAAAAAACAAGTAAAATTAAATTTAAAAACTGAAGGTACCACAACTTACAGTTTAAAATGACTTATAAATCATAGGTTGGATTCCTGGATCGGGAACGAAACTGGCTTCCTCTCGGTCCCATCACCTTCACAGGCGCGCATGGCACATATCGAGAGGACGGAGGAGTCAGGGCTTTCTCAGTGACTGCTCCCAAGCTACAGAACTTCCTCCCAAAGGAGGTCTGGTTGGCCTCCTCTCTCTTTCCTTTCCACAAATACCTTCTTATTTTGGTATGCCTTTGGCTTATAATTCATGTGACAAAAAGGGGCATGTAATGCAGCAGAGATATTATCTTTTGTGTTCTGCTTTAACTGTGTTTTAAACTGTTTTCATTTCATGTTTTCAACAGAACCATTTGTTTTTCAAAAACACATATTTTGTACAAATGAGGGGGAACTAGTTGTACCTTATTTTGGTGGCGTAGTGGTTAAATGCCGGGACTACAGCCACAACATTGTGAATTCGATCCAGCCCTTTTGCGGGCAGTTAGCTAACACAGTGTAAACCACTTAGGGAGTTCTTAGCACTATAAAGCGGTACAGAAATGCAGGTACTATTGCTATTGCTATTAATTGGGTTCAGTTGTGCCTTCTTTTTAATTGGGTTTAAGCCATCTTTGGTCTTCTTATGCAAGAAGAAAAGTGGGACAGAAATTAAATAAATAAATAAGTGTAGAGTTCCATACAAGTAGAACGACGATGTGACTCCCCTCTTACCCTCCCCAACCCACCTTTTAGCTGAAGCAGATGCTAAATGTGGATGCACAATGACAGACATCCTCCAGGTCCTCTGAGATGTCCTCCAAAATTAATATCAGTGCATCCATTTGTCATTTCATGGTCCCCATTACCATCTCACAACTCAATTGAAGGATGCTTCCAGCAACAACAAGAATCCAGTATGGCTGCATTAGAAGAATCCTATACAGCTCACCCTCTATCTCCGCAGAAACAATATCTACAGTTTCAGTTATCCATGGCTGAAAAACGAGAGACACATACCATAGAATCAAGCTGAAAAATGTCTAGAGAGGTGTCCTCTCTAGGAATCTCTAGGTCCTCCAATGCAACTCTATGGTATGTTTGTACCAATAGTCCTTTATTTTAATCGGGTTTGCTATTATCCCCAGTTTGCTATTATCCGTGGTTTCCGGGACATATTCACATTCTGGGAATAGTCCTGGAATGTATTCCTCCGTGGATATGGAGGGAGACTAATATACTAATTGAGATTTTACTCTACTGCCATTTTTATTTTTTGAAGAGGCATACAACCACCTCTGAGTATTTCTTACCTAAGAAAGCCCTATGAAATCCATGGGGTTGCCATAAGTCAACAAGTGACTTGAAGGCACAAACACACATGACAGAGAGAGAGATGGGCTTATCAACAGACTTATGATAACCCGAGGGTTGCAGGAGTGGAAGAACACAGGGAAGAACCCAAAATATGAGGAGACCACAAACAGCCCAGCAGCAAAACAATCTGGCTGCCACTTGGGGTGGGGGTTATGGAATACCAGGGAGGAGGCTTTAAATAGAGCCTCCTAAAAAAGGACCTGATGGGCTGGCTGGTACCCAGAAGCTGACCGTTGTCTTCCCCAATGCAATGTTGTGATGTGGATTCCCCCAATGACTCCGAAGCCTTTGGCATGGAACAGCCCTCAAACTTCTTGGGTCCTCCCTCCAACAACAGCACAACTTTTTTGCAGAGTGCCATCTTATGCCACTAGAAAGAAGGTATCATTTTAAGACCCAGATGTAGTATATTCTGCAACATTTTATGCACCCTCCTGATTAGGCACAGTTCAGAAGAAGCCCTCAAGGTACTGCCAACACCAACGCAAAGCAAATGCAAACAGCAGGGAGCGACGCCGAGCACAACATGTGGAGAAGAGTCCCATGCTGCTCGACCTAGATCTCTCGCCTTAAATCTTGCTCCGCAGCAAAGTGTTCAAATGTCAAGTGCAATTCCAGCTTTTCCCCTCTCACAGCTCAATTTTGTGTACAGCTAACCCACTGCTCAAAAGCAGTTACTGTGTTAATGCTAAAACTTTAATAAGTCAAATACTCACACTGCTAGTTCCCCGTTTTGCAACCTGACAGTTCTAGGCTTCACTGTCCTAAGAAGTCAGTACAGCTGCCATCTCAACTATGGCCTCCTCCTTTGGCTTGTGTGCCGAGGTCGTGGGCTGTCAAAAGGCTCCTCAAACCACCCCAAGGCCCAAAGTGAATGATAATCCGGGTCAAGCAAGGCAACACTCTACACGGGGATTAGTAGCTGGTAAACAGATCAAGGGTGCCTCTCCGTTTTCCGAATGCCACAAACTACCAGTTGGATCTTCACACTCCTGGCACACTCCAGCCCCACAGCCTTTGCACCCAGAGCTATTACAAAGGCTGGGATACCTTGTGTTTCCAATCACCTGTTTCTCTCTCTCTGCACTTTAGGTGACCCGCTTTGGATCGAGACCCTCCCTGTAACTCTCATGGATTACTGCATGGGTATTTTGACGGTCCAGCATTGACTTTCTGTCCAGCAAAATGATTGCATTTTATACACTCTAATCCTGACATGACCTATTTTGCAGCTAGCGGGCCCACCCTCCGGCTGCTTGCGCTCCAGCCAATGAGAACTGAAAGATGGGTTACTAGCAAAGAGAAATGGAGGAACAGGCCTCTGACGGGGCTGCTGGCTGTAACGCAAGCATGCTGGCGGGGACAGAATTTGTGCAGCATTAAGAGGCTGTCCATCCCCTGAAAGCCACCCCTCCCTCCACTGTGTTATCTGCTGAAGCCATAAAGCAGACATGGAGACTCAAGGGTGCCCAATAAAATCCTCCATTTGAGGTGGGGGGGGGGGATATGCCATATTGATTTTATCACAATCAAACTTGTTTTTCCACTTCAAGAAAAAATGAAATTGTCCATACCACTAATTGTACCTAATACACAGGAATCATCCTAGGAGTCTTCAACACCAGATCAGAGACAATGTCCAACAACTCCAGCAGGTTGGACTACTGTAGGGTTGCCAGCAAAATTTCCCAGTATAGCCCAATGCCACAAACACTCCATAACAGCACTCACTTGAACAAGAGACCTGGATCAGGAAATGGGAGTTCCTACACATCAATACTACTCAAAGTGGTGGTCCATGGATTGGTACTGGTCCCTGAGCCTTTGGCTGCCCATCCCCAGTGAGTTTCAAGGAAGGAAAGAAGCAATGGTAACCAATGGGCACAATTATGCTACCTGTCCCTGGCACATGGGGAAGGGGGGACAGTCAGACCCCCCACATCAGATCGCTTGGGAAGTGCTGGTGCATACAACACAGAACCTAGAATTGTACTATTTGGCAGATTTATGAAATTTCAGAGCACAAAAGTACATTTGAACAAAACCAACAGCTACAAGCATGCTCTCTTTTGGACAGAGAGCAGCAAGCTCTGGCCCAAAGTGTCTGGTTTTTATTTTTTACATTAGACTGCCTTTCCTTAAAAATATATACATACTTGAGGCAACTGGCAATAGCGCAAGTGAAAATAGTTAACACGGGGAACAATGCAGTTAAAAAGTAAAATTGAAAACCCTGTTTTTCCAGCTGGGTAAATGGTATTGGTGTGTGTGTGTTGGTGGATTATTGAAAACAGACACCACGGCACATTAATAAATAAATGTTTTCTTTTATGTCGTTCTTAGAAAGAAGGTTCCTCACAGCATTAGCCGAACAGAGGAGACGTTATAAAAAAACGGGCAGCCCCTGCTGGTCACTACCACTGGAGAAGGTTCTTTCTTCCGTAGACATTTTTCCACTACTGCATTTTTTTTCCCCACAGCAAGTTTCCTCCTTTTAGAAATATGTTCCATAAAATTAATTAGTAACATAGTAAACACAAGTCAAATCAGGCAACTCAAATAAATACAATGCCAGTGAAATCTAGAATCAACGTTGTAATTAACTTTTTTGCAAGTGACTATCCCTAGGAAATATACATATATAGATATAGATATAGATATATTTGCACAGCTCATCAGCTACACTAAAATTAGTATGTTAACATTTTTCAGAGCCCTCATTTTTATTCTGTGAAACTAGTGTAAGAGTATATTACTGAGCTGCCATGTTCTAAAATATTTACATGTATTCCAATTAAAATTAACTCCCAAGCAAAGCTTTGAATTTGCTGAATACAACCATGTTCACTTTATTAATTTTCTTCCCCTCATCAAACATTTCAATTCAGCTATCTCTGGATTTTCAGATATTTATACAGCATGTAAAATTAACACGGCATAAGTTTTTGGTTGCATTGGCTCTAGGAAAACCAAACAAACATGCTAAATCAGATTATCAACAGATCTCAGAGCAACAGAAAATGACCCAGTTCAAAGAAAATTGCAAGGAATGATTGAGTGATCATTCTGCTCTATATTCTGTGGATCATTCTGATCCACTGCTCTACAATGTTTTCTCCAACATTAGCATTTGGTTTATTTTATCTTACATATTTATATGAGTTCTGTTCTATCTGTAAGGTGCCTGTGCAAATAAAAATTAATTTAAGAAAAGGTTTCGGGAAACCAACGTCCCCAAGAGGAGAAGCAACTGCCTAGTATTACTTAAAAGAATGAAGGACTATTAATCCACCTGGATAGGGTAAATCACAGTCACTTTCAGTTATTTGTCTGTGGTTTTACGATTATTACTTATTCAAAGTATTTCTAGACTTCTATTTATGGACAAGCCCTCACAAAGCAATGTTCGCAAAAGGAAAAGAACAATTGTACACGAACAGACAATGGACAGAGGAAATATGTGTAAGAGAAAAACTGGTTCATAACACCACAGAACAGCATCAGCTCTTCTTTAGGAAAGACAGTGACAAAAGAACCTCATAAGGCTGCAGAGAAATAGACAAGCAAAAGTCTGAAGGGAAGAGTTTTACATGGCGAAGCCAGCACTGAAAAGACCCTATCTTTTTTAATTTCAGCCATGTTCCTATGCCTCTCTTCTTAGAGTTGTGACTTTATGTTCAGGCTTAAGATCTTCCAAGTGAAGCCCCACACTAAATGAACTGCAGCTGCCTAGCCCCAGAAAAACCAAGACACGAATGAAAGTCAGGTCAAAGCCTGAGAAAGAGACAGGGCAGCTTTCAACCAACAGAGCTGGTGCAAAGGACCTCCATCCACCATGCCAGCTTGGAATTAAAGGTGCAGATGTGATGCAAAGAGCTTCCTGAAGGTGGCAACCCAAATACCCAAGGAGGCAGCCAAATCCCATGAGTAAGGGGCATTCCACCTGCCTCACCCCAATCAGAGTCTATGACAATCATCAATAAAGCAACCTTCTCTAGACCCACCCAGACTGGCCATGTCCAACTGGAAGTAAGCCATCAGTAATTCGTGAGACTGAAAGGGGGGGCCAGGTCAGATTATAGAACATGTCCAGAGGAGGGCAACCAAAACGGTGGGAGGTCGGAAGCCATGATGCCCTATGAGGAGTGGCTTAGGGCTTAGGGAACTGGGGATGTTCAGCCTGGAGAAGATGAAGACGGGAAATCATAGCCAAGTTTAACTATTTGCAGGGATGTCATACTGAGGATGGAGCAATCTTGTTTTCTGCTGCTCCGGAGACTAGGACACGGAGCAATGGGTTCAAACAACAGGAAAAGAGACTTCACCTTAACATTAGGAAGAACTTCTTGGGGATAAGTGTGGAATGTACTGCCTGGCAGTGTGCTGAAGTCTCCCTCTTTGTAGGTTTTTAAATGGAGGCCGAATGGTCATCTGTCCAGAGTGCTTTGATTGTGTATTCCTGCATGGCAGGGGGTTGGACTAGCTGGCCCTTGTGGTCCCTTCCAACTCTAGGATTCTATGATTGCTGAGATTTGTTCAGTCAGCATTCCAAAGGCCCCTTTTCCTATGCATACCACTGTATGCTATCATGGAGGTAGGGATCAACACCCAAGTCAGACTTCTGGCAGAACAAAGAAATTCTCAAAACCCCACAAAGACATTATTGGAAGCCCTTTCCCCTGCCATCACCAGCATTAGTATCCTGAGATTTGGGATACGATCAGAGATTACACACCAGAAAACCTGCTTTGCATGCAAAAGGGTCTCAGGTTCACTCCCTAGCACCTTCAGACAATGCTGGGGAAAGGGTTTCCATTAAACCTGGGAGAGCCACAGCCTTTTCAGCACAGACCAGGAATGGGAAACTTTGGAGAAAAGGGACGGGGCACTTTTTTCATGCATCTAGCCCCACTTCTGAGCTGCTGAGTTAGCAAAGGAGGTGTTCCCTGAAACAAGTTGCAGGAGAGCACCTTGTTTTAAAGGAGAATTCTCCCGGAGGGAAGTTTCTGGTGGTACAATTCTCCCTTTTTCGATTCCTACTTATGGTGTAGACAGTCTCCGGTTAGCTAGAGCAATGGCCTGAAGCCTGTTCAAGGCAGAGTCTTACGCTCTTAAGAATTTTAGGACATTTTTAAAAAGCCAACTGCCACGTTTGCTAGGTATCACAGTATCTTGCTCAGGCGGCCATGAGAGAGCCAGGCAATACAAACAGCCATGCTCTGGGCAAATCACACTGTTGTGCCAGCACTTTTCAGATGTGCCTTTTACTTTTATGATGTTTGGAAAGCAATGTAATGATTTCATTTGGGGATTTATGCACAATGCAGTGTGTAGCGCGCGCACACAATAAATTACTACGCAGCCCAGAAGAACTTGCACCAGTCCAATCACTTAAGAAATTAGTCTCTCAAAAGCCAGCAAGTAAAGTACAAACTGCCCCATACCCGCTAGCAGCCACACAGCTGCTCCAATTTATGTCCTATGCCGGCTGCAGCCAATCATGCCGAGATTAAAGCAGAAGGGTTATCAAATTCCTGTAATTAATACAGGAAAATATAATCTAGGCTGAGGTCCTCCCCCCACCCCAGTTTGGAAGGTTCCATTTTCCTTCCTTCCTTCCTTCCTTTCTTTCTCTCCCAGCCCACCCCTTTCATCTTGGAAGAGCAATGAAAAATGCCTTCAGAGCAGCAATTTGGTAATTCCATTCAGAAATCACCATTCACCTGTATAGCATGGCTGACAGCTAATTTAATGCTCCCACGATAAAATAAATTACTGTTACTTTGTTTAAGGGAAGCCCTGGCATTTTGCACCCACATTAAAGGAAGGAGTGAGCGAACAATTAAAAGCAATATTTGCATGCTACAGAGATAGAGTAATAAAAAGAATTGGAAGTGGAGGGAAAGAGAGAGATGTGTGGTTTTATATATCTGCAGTTCACGGCCAAGACACTGTGCGACAGTAGCCAAGAGCTACCTCTTCTAATTCAGACTCCTGGCTCAACTTCTCCCTGTTCCTTGGCATTTCTGGCTGCCAATCTGCCCATGAGAACTTCTTTGCCCACAATTATGGAGATTAGAAATGAAACTCCATCTTCCAAGCAGGGATAAAGGGTGAGAAAAGCTGAGTAAACAAGATACAGAACGCTTGAAGGTGCCAGGGCAGATTTCCTGTCTTGCTCCTGGGTTTTCTACCATGGTTTCATCCAATTGGCCTACCAACCACAAGTAGTAAATAAATGCTTTTTAACAACAGCCGCAAAGCAGATGCCAAACTTCTGAGGCTCAACTAATTTACAAAGGGCAGGAAAATTATAGAATGGTATACTGGAAGGGATCCAAAAATTACACCTGTGCTCAGTATTTATTTTTTTTTTAATGTCTCCAGCAAGAGCCTCTGAGCACCTAGGAAAGTGCCTCCCCTTTCCACCAAACAAGACATATCCTGATCATCCTACAAAACTACGGAGGTCTTATAGGCTTGTCAGCATTGTTCCCATTAAACCTGAGTTCACATCAGGTCTTTTCTTGAAAATTAAACATTCCCCCCACTTCCCTTCAAAAAGCCTTATCAAAACACAGCAGAATAAGCACGCTTTCAAAAACATGTTTTTAAAAATATTTTTTAATGAGCAAGCATGCTTTAAACGAAGGCTATGAATGCATCTTTCAATCTCTGCCAATCCACTCCAGATATTTCCTCTTTTCCTGCTGCTGTTTTCCTTCACCCCCTAGTCTTTTCTGCTGTTGTGCTGGTTGTATTTCTTGAACCAACAAGCAAAAAAAGCATGCTTGACTTTTGATCTGTCTTGGATGGAAAAGCAAAGTAAAAAGACAGGAGCCAGTTGCAACTGGAGCTGAAGACGGAGAACGGCAGAGGGGAAATTGCAATTGCCTTGTGCCTTTTCATATCCAGTCAGTCACAGTTCGGTTTACAAGGCAAAACTTCCTTGTTCTTCTTTGTTTTTAGAATCTGCCTATACTCGGAATGAGGTTAGGCAGGAACTTGTTGATTGAGGTTATTTAGAAGGAAAAAATTATCTGGGCGAAGAGTGGTCTGAAGTGCTAGAGTTTCAGGGGTTCTTTGGGAGCTGGTGCAGTCATGTTCCAAGAGGATCATGTGTGGAGGGAAGAGCAAGAGAGACCACCAAGAGCATGCAGCTTTGCAAATGGAGAGGGAGGAAAATGAACGAAGAGAAACAGGTTAGCAAACAACGTGAGCCCCACCTTTAACCCACCTGTCAGATCGGCCACATCCACACTGCTTCCTCTTGCAGCAGCAGGCACACGTGGGCAGCTGGGAGCCTCCTCGATTCATGGACACAACACAAGATGAAGGGTTAGGGTGCTTGCTCCCATCCCCTCCCATCTGAAGGCAGGCCCTATGCACTGAAGCCCTCCCAGAGCTACTGTAAGGCAGACTCTTCCCTCAGCAGTCATCCCCACCAAGAGCCAAAAACCTTCTCACTCTCCGGCTTGTAAAGGAGGGATTTTGTTGGAAGAAAAAAATGAAAATGCTCTCGATACGCTTAAGGAAAGCACGGAAGTCGTGTACGTGACTGGCAGGAGTTGGATTTTCCTCATGAGCTCATTGCATCTCATTTGCATCTTCCAAAATAACAGCAATCAAAAAACTCACTGGGCACCATGTATTAGGGTAAAGAAAATGAGGTGATATGGTAAAGAGCTATGACTGGTCCCCTCAAAACGTTTCTAGCTCTAGTACTACCTTTTAACGAATTCTAACCAAAGTCCAGTTTTTGCTCTGTTACTAATATTATTTGTTCTTAATATATAGAACTAATAGCTAATTTATTCTCCTCAAGGTTGTAGCCTTCACATTCTTGGCAGGATACAAAGACACACATACAATCACCTCCGAAGCAGCTTTTCTGCGGTGGGGAAATTTTGCAAAATCAACAGTCAGTTCACTTTGGCAAGGATGCTGATGTCCTCCATGGCTGTCATCCTAGGAGTCTTCCACACCAAATCAGAAACAGCATCCAACAACTCCAGCAGATGCACTTTTGGAGGATGGTGGCATCAGTGGGACACCAGCAAAATTTCGATTTTGGAATACTTGCATATACGTAATGAGATATCTTGGAGATGGGACTCAAAAGTCTAAACACAAAATTCATTTATGCTTCACATACACTGTATAAACATAGCCTGAAGGTAATTTTAAATATTTTTAATAACTGTGTGAATGAAATAATGTTTCATTGAATCATCAGAAACCACATGCGTCTCTATCTCTGCCACCCATGTGGATGATTTTGGACTTTGGAATATTTTGAATTTTGGAATTCAGGATAAGGGAGACTCAACCCGTACTCAAAGTGGCGGCTCATGTACCAATGCTGGTCCACGAGCCATCAGCTGCCAGTCCTCGAAGAGTTTCAAGGAAAGAAAAAGAAAAAAATATCTGAAATGGGCACAAATATGGTACCAGTCCCTGGCACACTGGGGGAAAATGCTGACCCCCTACATAAGATAGCTTAAGAACCTCTCTCTCTCTCTCTGGCTTTTCTTCGCAAACGAAGATTCAGGAAGGACTCATCACGCACTTTCTGCAAGCGTGCTGATGACTAAAAAGGCCAATCTGAGATAAACAAGTCCGGTTGCAGAAAGCACAGCAGAAGGTCTCCTTGGGTGATGTTTCTGGGTTGTGATTCTTTTTGCGTTGCCGTTTCTCTTCAAGACTTATTCGGCGTGAGTTGTCAAATAAGGCTGCAGCATTGTGGATAGTGCGTCTCCATGCCTCCCGATGTGAGGCCAGGGCGGACCATTGTTGGTGATCCATTTGGCCGAGCCTGAGATGTTGTTTCAGGGAGTCCTTGTATCTTTTTTTGGAGCGCCCCTCTTACGCTGACCCGTGGCCAGTTCACCGTAGAGTAGTATTTTGGGGAGGTGATGGTCCTCCATCCTAGAAACATGCCCTGCCCAGCGCAGCTGCGTTCTCAATATCATGGCCTCAATGCTGGTGATCCCTGCTTGCTCAAGGACAGCAACATTTGTCACATAGTCAGTCCAGTGTATATTTAGGATTGTGCATAAACAGCGCTGGTGGAAGCGTTCAAGGAGTCGTAAGTGGATAGCTTAAGAACCACCACTATAGATAACATGGACCTTTCCCTCCCTCAATCCTCCCCCCTATGCTGCTTCTGCATTAAATGCCCAGGTGCATATAGCTGCATGAGGTTAACTGCTCTCGACTCTCCCAACAAAATCCTTCAGGCTTTCTATGCTTATTTTTGCTCATCTCAGGTGAAGCAGCATCTCCTGTCTTCCTCATTTCACCTGACACTCTGCCTTTCTGGGTTTTCACACATCCAAATGCCCCTAAATGCTGGGGAGCAGCCAAGTGCATTCAAACCTATTTTCCTCCTACAGCTTAGCAGACCTGGCCCCCTGAGCTGCCTGGGTGGAAAGCCACTTGCAAATCCATGCTGATTTATACATGCCTGCTAGACCACAGCCCCATGGCCTGCACACAACACGCACAACAGCATGGGTCACCATTGCTCCCAAACTCTGCAGTCAGACAATGGAGAATTACCTATGCTTTTCTTATTCCTAGCATGCTTCCATATAAACCATGGTGTGGTCAGGAACAATACAGAGCAAGCAGCCTTGTTCTCTGCTGCCTCAGAGGGTAGGGCCAGGTCTAATGGTTTTAAGTTACAGGAGGGTAGGTTTCAATTGAACATTAGAAAGAACTTCTTGAGAGTGAGAGTGGCTCAGCAATGGAAGCAATTGCCTAGAGAGATGGTGGGGTCTCCTTCAAAAAGAGGCTGGGCAGCTACCTGCTGGGGATGCTCCAGATGGAGATCCTGCATTGAGCAGAAGGCTGGACGTGGTGGCTCATGAGGCCCCTTCCAACTCTAGGATTCTATGATTCTATGAATAAGGACCAATCGTTGGCCATAATGTCAACATTTTCGACCAGACCCAAGAAGAAGTCCTATCTTACATGTGGCTGCACCCTGTTAAAAGCCACCTCCTTCCCTCCCCTGCTCCAGTTCACCCATTGCTGCCCAATTCACCCTTCTTGCAAGATTACCTTGCCTCCAGCCCAAGACAGATGTTTGCTTTCTGCTGTGTTTGTCCTGGGCCCTTGCTGCAAGGAAGCAGCTCTCCTTTCTAACAACTCAGCAGGGTATACTGTCGAGATACAGGCAAATAGTTTGACGAACTCACTCTCTGGATCCTTCTCTGTGATGTGTTTTTCTGACTCCTGCATAGTAAGCAGCAAGGCGGCAGAATCAAAGCAGCAAGTATACATTTCAAATCGTAATTCCTGGCTGGGAGAGGCCTGCACATGAAGCACAATTTGTCACATTCTCTTCCTGGTGTGATGCTTTTAAACATGTGCATAGTGAAGAGATGCTATCGAGAGACACCTTTCCAGGTGAAAACCAAGCCATTACCGCACCCCAACATTCAACACATCTTGCTGCAAAGTGGTTTTCTTCATCTTCTGAAAAGCCACGCAGACAGTATTTCAACAATACCTATCCTCATTTCTCCCTGTGGTACCAACACACAAGATGCATTAGGGAAAATGCCAATAACCCAAATCATTTCTCTCAGTAGCTCTGTTCAAAGCAAGGGTCTCGCAGGTGCTG
The DNA here is from genome assembly GCA_030847615.1 of Gambelia wislizenii. NCBI lineage: Eukaryota > Metazoa > Chordata > Lepidosauria > Squamata > Crotaphytidae > Gambelia > Gambelia wislizenii. The sequence continues at coordinate 43,457,804 of JAUMIR010000007.1, forward strand.
CCGAACAGGCACGGCATTCTGGATTTGGTCCCAAAGGGCGCTCCAAGCCAATCGGGCTGCTCAGCTTATCATCCAACATGACTAAATCACTCCAAGGGCAAACGCTTCGGAATTACACGGACGCCACTTTTGCTGCTTTATAGAAAATGGCATGTCATAAACCAAGGTAAACTAAATGGGGAGTGGGAAGAAAGAAAGAAAGAAAGAAAGAAAATGAACCATACAAACAAGATAAGGCATTTCAGGTTTAAAACATTTCCTCACAGAAGAATGGAGAAGAATAGCACAAAACCTTCATCATTCAAAATGGATGCTTGAAAAGATGCTACAAGATCTCCCCATCAGGTACTGCTAACTCCTGGCTTTTAAATACCAATGATCAATGCTGCTATCACCTTTGAAAGCTGGAACTATGTAAGCCATGGACGGGTTCATGCTCTTTCCTCCCTCATCACCCCCATTAAACCTACAGTACTGTGCAGACAGTTAACTCTTCTAAGAGAGAAAAAGAATTTTTTAAAAAATAGGTTCTACTTAAGGAAGTGGGTAAGCTAACCCGGCAAAGCTAAACTATCAAATCCTTGGGTTTCTTCCCTGGTGAGCGTTTGGTGCAAACAGGGCTTGTTTTCCCAACTAAATTGAAAATAAATGTAACAGAACATGTTACAGGAATATTCTAAAATGAGGGTACAATCATAGAGTTGGAAGAGACCACAAGTGTCATCCAGTCCAGCCCCCTGGCATGCAGGAATATACAATCAAAGCACTCCTGACAGATGGCAATCCAGCCTCTGTTCCAAAGAAGGAGATTCCACCACAATCCCAGGCGGAAGCAAATTCCACTATCGAACAGCTCTTACTGTCAGGAAATTCTTCCTAATGTTGAGGTGGAATCTCTTTTCCTGTAGTTTGAACCATTGCTCCGTGTCCTAGTCTCTGGAGCAGCAGAAAACACACTTGCTCCATCCTCAGTATGACATCCCTTCAAATATTTAGACATGACTATCATGTCACCACTTCATCTTCTCCAGGCTAACGTTTTCTTATCTGTGAATTGTTTCCATTGGTTTTTATTTGTTCATTGCCTCTAGGGCCCCTGTGGGTTGGGAAGTGATACAGAAATATTTTAAATAAATAACAGAATACAATAGAAGCAACCTTCTTTGCAGGTTTCTAAACAGAGGATGGATGGCCATCTGTCGGGAGTGCTTCAGTTGTATATTTCTGCATGGCAGAAGGGGGTTGGGACTGGCTAGTCCTCTCACTCCCAAGACATGGTCCACGAGAAGCCCACACCTTTACTGACAGTCTTCAGATTCTAGAAATACCAGGCAAACTGTCCCCAAAGATTTTACTTGGTTTTTTTCTGGGCTGTGAGACCGTGTTCTGGAATAGTTTCTTTCTGACATTTCGCCTGCATCTGTGGTTGGCATAGAAGATGCCAGCCACAGATGCAGGCGAAACATCAGAAAGAAACTATTCCAGAACACGGTCTCACAGCCCAGAAAAAACCCAAGGAAAATCTATGGATGCCATCCGTGAAAGCCTTCGACTTCACATTGTCCCCAAAGAATGAGAGCAACACAACACATGCATGTTGCAAAACGGCAATTTGTTGTGATTATCACATCTCCACAGTACCACAACTGGGGTGGAGACCCAATTAAAATCAAAACAAGGTCATTTTTGTGAAGCACTCCCTTGCCACAGCCGTTTTGTCACTTCAAAGCCACACAGCTGATTGACACCACACGGGAGGAGTGTCGACCCATGCTGACTGGTCCAAGGTGGCTCTGAGGACGGCACGGCACGCCTTTCATGTGTTTTCCCCCATGTGTGTGGTGGGCAAACGAGTGAGGAAATTCTCTACCCTGGAAACACTCAATTATTTTAACAGGATTACATTTTTAGACAGAGTGCTAAAAACAGCCCCTGAATTTCATTAGCCTGCTAGCATTCAAGATCAGTCGTTTCAACGCAAACATCTTTACATTCAAAGTTAGCGACTGGCAGCAAGTCAATTCCACCCATACATGGAGAGGTTCGTAGAGATGATGCGACACATCAAGCAGGGGGTTGTGAAATGACTGATAAAGTGTAAGGGAAGGGATTTAAACAACTAACCTTTCCTATCCTTTCTTTTTCATTGAAAAGCCTTCCAAAAGAAACCCTCAAGCACATCCACATATGGATGCTAGCAAGAGAGTTCATCGGCACAGCGACAACATGCCTTGTTCAACCACCAAGTGTTATCAACCTGGACAATGGAGCAGGTTTGCATATGTTCTTCCATCGAGGGCCAAGAGGATGGGTCACCATATTCTTCCGAAGCATCCCATCCACAAAGCATCAATGAGACGCCATGGGCACATGCGCAAGAGATTGTACGAAGTGACACATGCATCAACAGATGGCTAGTCAACAAAATGAGAAAAACTGTTTGAGGAGAGGGGAGTACTGAAGAGAATCCGTGGCCAACCAAGTTGTGTTGGGAATTTGTGCTTCCAATAAGGGCATCATGAGGCCTATAGCATTGCTTGTTTTTAATTTTTTATTGTTGTATTTTTAATTGCATTTTATATGTTGTGAGTCACCTTGGGTTCCATTCTGGGAAAATGGCGGCATATAAATAAAATATAAATATGGGCTGGGCAGAACACCTGATTAGCACCGAGTAGTCTAAGAGAAAGGTGTTAAGAGGAGACCCTTCCTCCTGGCACACATACTCTGAGATTCTTCTAGAGGACAGCGTTTGATCCAGGAGATACCTGGTCATGAGCCATGATTCTTTTCACCCTGCTTGGTCATTTCTTCTTAAAACGAAATCAATATTTGACAGGAGTTCTGCTATCATTGTGTCCTCAAATTACCAAAAAGTTTTCTTTGATCCTTTGTATGTAGAAGAATCAACATTACCCACCTCTGGTCTTGTGCACGGCCACCTGGCAAATCATTGGGACTATTTTTCCATTATTTAGATGTACCGGTTGCTCTAATGAACTGTCTTGTAATGGTAAAAGGAAATGTATGGACAATTACCCACAATTTCCCCCCCTAACGTTAACTGGACATCCTTCTTAAAACTACTGCCAGGCCCATACAGGTCAACCCCCAATCCATGGGACCAGTATTCATGGTTTCACTTATCCACGTCTGAAAAAATATGTCCTCTCTAGGCATTTTCTAGGTCCTCCAGCACGATTCTATGGTATGCTTCCACCAGACGCTGGGCTGGAAATCATTCATTTCAATAGGGTTTGCTATTATCCACACCTTCATAATAAGTCCAGACACATATTCTCCGTGGATACAGGGGGCAACCTGTATACTCACCCTATACCTAATTAGGCATTTTTGAAAATGAGATTAACTTTGGAAAGAAGGAGCGTTCGTTCTCCTTAGTTGTGAGGGGGACGGGCTTACCTTTAAAACCTCACAGCCACTTCAACCACTGGGTTTCCTTCCAACCTGGGAGAAAAAATCCCACAGGAACAATACTTTCTGGCTCAAACCAAAAAGAAACCCCAATGACAAACTATGCATGGCTTGAACTCCCTCCCTACTCCCCTACCCTACTGGAAAGAAAACGGGGCCACCTGGCCTTTAAAGGGGAGACCGTGCCATACCTGGAAATTCTCAGAACTCACCCACACGCTTATTTGACATGGTTGGCACATAGCAATCAATGAAGAGATCTCCTTGGTTAAATATCCGCTTTAGCTAAATGCTTCTTTGTCTTGTTGATTTATTTATTTGAGGCATTTATCTATTCCTTCTCAACCCACCAAGGCCCTCAAAAGCAAGTCAGAGTTGATAAAACTATTTAATGGACAAAAGCATTTTTAGGAAAACAGTCTAAAGACTTAAAATCTATGTACAAACCTTTGTCTTCTCCCACCAATTAGTTGCATTCTGCTTACAGTACTGAAAATTTTGCCCTGTGATTTACTGCTAACTTTCTGAAATTCTGATGGTTGCCCTTGCAATGAAAATCAATCCATCCACTGTGCTCTTTCAGCTCTGATGTTTTACAGTTTCGTTGCTGCTGTTTTAGCATGGGAATGGCAACCATGAGGCTCTCCAGATGTGGATGGACTATAGCTCCCAGCATCTCCTTTTCTAGCATATAGCCAATGGAGGAATACCAGGAGTTTTAGGGCCATACGGCCCAGCCCACCCCTGTTCTTGGATGAAAAGAGAGCAATTGTTTGAAAAGCAAGTAAAAAAGGAGTGTAGAAGGGATTTGGCAACCCTACAAAATTACCCCCGAGGTCTCTGTTTCAACCTCATCATCTCTTCACCAAGACCACTTGCCTACTTTTTCTAAAAGGTTTCAAGATATGATCATGCCACACAAATGAGACCCCTTCCAAATGCCTCCTCGTTTATTCCGACTAAGAGGCAATGAAGTGCTCCTTGGTGTCAAAATAAGAGGACCACTGGGAGAGACAAGAAACACATACAGGTATTAACACGTTGGCCTGTGACCAGAAAGGTAATTAAAACCTTCCCCAGAACAGGTGGGCACTAGCAAACCCCACGATTATTGTCTCTTGACTGCCAAACTAATGTCTTCCAACATGACGCTTGCCATAGCAAGTCAGAGGGATTGGGAAGCATATTTCTGTTCTTTGACATTTGGCCTGTAACAGAAATACTATTGATCAGCAGGGAGCTTCTAATAAAATAGTAGGACCTCGATTTAAGAGAGCGAGAGCTGTCTGCAGAAGAAGGTGCTTTGCCAGTCTGCAAAGGCTTTGCTATACAGTCATACTGGGGAGCAGGGAGGAGAAAGAATATGATTGGATCCCTATGTGTGTTTTTCTCTCTCATGTATGGAAAATACATGACAGAACACTGTGCATTCCTGAGGTTTAGGCAGCATTTACCCTCCAAGTACTGCCTATTAGACATACACTTAAGACGAGGGCTGAAAACAAGCTTTGGCGCTGTTGGCGTTCCCTTATTTTGTGAGGCAGGCTGATCCGCCCACTTATTTATCACCTGTCCCACGCACCTGCGGCTTCGAGCCTTTGGCAGCAAGCGTCCCAGTCCTGGCCAATGGATTTCTTTACAAAGCTGCTTGCGCATAACACAGTGGCAAGGAAAAGGTGGCTGAGAACCGGCATGCTGGCAAAGACTGTGCGCAGGAGGACATGGCGACAGGCAAGAACTGCTACTAAGAGAAACGGGAAATGGGAAGATACGGAGACTCAGAGGTCTAGGACAAGAAGGCAGGCTGGTGTCTCTCTCCATCTTTCAGCACTTAAAGCTCTCCTGCACAGCTTTACCTGAAGCGCAGCATGCGCACACAGACCCCCATGCCCGGTCTGGCACTCGGTAGCCTCTTTTCCTGTCCCCTGTTGCCTCCATCTGTCCTCTCAGCGTCTCCTGCCAAGGCGCCTGGCCAAGGACCACATCACGTCTGCTCTCCAAAGAACTCCAGCACACCCGTGGTGGCACCAAAATATCTTAATCAGAAGGACTGAAATATTCATGAACATATACTCCTCTTTTTTCTGGCTGATTCTTTAAAAAAATAGTGACGTGAGAGTGATGGTGTTAACAGGGTGTTATAACAGAACTGAAAGAAATCTCTAATTTCCTTGGGATAGGGCTTGCGTTTGTGGTTAAGGTCAGTTTAGAAGTACATGTCGCTTGTGTTAAAGCAACCTCGTTTGCTCTTTTTCTTTCAACAGGAGTGTGAAATATCCTCAACAGCCTCGGAAACCCCATCTGATTGTATGGCTGCGTCAATCCAAGGCGGAAACAGAGGCACACTTTTCAGAAGAGCCCAAGTGAACCCTTTGTGCAGGGTTTGATGCACAGAAGCATTTGGTTTTGTCTTGTTCAAAACTAAAAGCATGTTCTTCACAAAGGACCACAATTTCAGGTTTGGGTTTATGTTTTTTTGTTTTGTTTTGTTTTGTGTTCCTTTTTAAATTGTGCTTTCTCAGAGGTCAGAGAGAGGGAATCCAAGAGGATTTCCACACATCTTCTGTTCTGCAAGCAATTTTGTGGCATGTGTGGTTACTTCCCAACTTATAATTTCCAAAGTGAAATATCATTTACATTCCAGCTTTCCCTTCAACATGCTTTGCAATGGTTTAAAAGAGGCTATTTTTTTATATAAAAAATAAATACAGATGAAATTTCAGCTTTATCATCCCAATTTTAGAACCCACCCGTAAATTTTAAAAACCATTGCCTGGGTGCTGAGTGTTTATAGAGGTAGCTGTTCGAGGGGGTTTGCGTCACAAAAGCTTACTCAACAAAAATCCACCTCAAATCTCTACTTGGACAACCAAGTTGTTAATGCTGGAAATTATCACTTTTTTAAAGAAAGAGCGAGCAAATTTATCAGACGTTTTCTCCTAAGAGACCAAAAAAAAAAAAGTGGAGGGTATGTACTAATCTTAGATATTTGCCTCTGCAGGAACTCCTTCAATCAAGTAGAGTATTTCTTTATGTCAACACAAGCAGCGGAAGAGGAAACCTCCCAGCAAGTCCCCAATCTCTCCGGAACTTCAATTATTTGTGACAATACGTGTGTGCATCATAGTCTTCGTTTTTAGACAAGATCCCAGGGGTCAAGGAAATATATTAAGCTCTCATCTGAAAAAGGTACTAGCCATGCTTGGTTGATTGGTTGGTTGGTTGGTTGGTTGTTCTTCCTAGTCAGCAATCCATTTCCCCCCCTATTGGCTTATATTTACAGTTGTCCCTCCGTATTCATGGATTTAAGTATTCACGGCTTGAAAATATTCTTTAAAAATAATAATCCAAAAGGAAACCTGGATTTTGCCATCTTATATAAGGGACACCGTTTTGCTCTGCCATTGCATATAATGGGACTTGTTTTCACGGATTTTGGTATCCACAGGGAATCCTGGAACCAAACCCCAGCAAAGATGACTGTATTCTTATTTTTGGTCTGAGACTGTTTTGTTTCACAGTATGAGCAAAAGGCCATGTCTTTATAAAGCTCTGCATTTAGAAAATAATGTCTTAAATTTGAAAGTCCAATGAGATTTTTTTTGGGGGGGGATTAAATCTAAAAGATAAAGGAGTTCATCCTTAAAATTACCTACAGGGCTCCCCTCCCAACCCCCAATATCAGTGGGGTTCAATTCCCAGACTTACCAGATACAGGAAACCATGGATAGTAGTGAACTCTATTAAAATAAATACAGTACAAACATACCATAGAGTTGCACTGGAGGACCTAGAGATTCCTAGAGAGGACACCTCTCTAGGCAATTCCCAGTGTGACTCTATGGCATGTGTCCCTATTTTTCAGCTGCAGATAACTGAAACTGCAGGTATTGTTTGCACGGATGCAGGGGGGGGACCTGAATATGTTTGGTCTAGTTGTCAGCTTTCAAGTTAAGTAATTTGACATAAAAACCTTGACATTCCAAAGGTGCATTATACTGAAAGCAAGTAGGACCAGCTAGGGCTCTGGAGAAACCTGCCTCACCATGAACGGAGCAAGTGCTCGTGGCAAACAGCTCCCCCTCCTTTGTTAACACCTTTTGGCAGCAGGAACTCTTAAACTAACCAGGAATTCAAGGCTTTGCCATGTCATCTGAAGGAGGGATCTTGCCTAGCTGCTTCCAAAAAAAGCCTGGAATTGTGAACCAAAAGCAAACCCCAACTTCCAGCTCCAGGTTGCAAAGGGAAGGAACCAGGAGTTCAGATGAAACGGTGAGCTTTCAGCTCTGAACTCATTTAGCTGCTCTTGCCAGGGGGAGAAGCCACGTGGGAGCAAAGGCGCTGAAAGTTCACTCCCAGTAAGCAGAGATCCTCCTGAATTCCAGGTTCCGATTCCATGCAAACACAGCCACGGAGGACAATCTTTTGACTGGTGCATCAGTACATGATTCACATTTGCAGTGGCAGGTGGAGATGGTCTGAAGCAATGTTTGTCCTTCCAATGCAAGAGCACGCATTCTGTAAGGACAGCATTTTGATTTCAACAAGCTTTTGAAACCGTTCAGATTTTCATGGGACATACAGGTCAGCCCTCATATCCACAGTTTCACTTATCCACGTCTGAAAAAAATATGTTCTCTCTAGGCATTTCTAGGTTCTCCAATGCGATTCTATGGTCAACTTCCAGCATTCGTCTCATTGAAAATAAGAGAGTTCCCTATCGTCCATGGTTTCAGCTCTCCATGGGAGGTCTTGGAACGCATCCCCTAGGGATATGGGGGTCAGCCTGTATTCTCCTGAGGATATCAGCTCAGCATTTCTTCAATTGCATCTATTGATCCAGTTCCTTCACTTCCTTTTTCTTTTTTTACTTCTGGCCAAACCACATTTATCTTCCTTAATCTATTGCAGGCTGGATTCTTCCTCCCAACCCGCTCTGCAGCCAGTTCCAGTACAAAACAGGGCTCAATTTGAGCAAGGGCTTGAAGGCAGATTTGCCAAAACCTTGTTAGACCCAACTTTGACAATGGGGGCTTTGGCCCAGAAGCTTTTGTGGTGGAGAGAAGCCACACAAACAACTGACAAGCCTCCTTAGAGTATCCGTGTTCCACGACAAGGCAAGTTGGCATTCCGTACTATCGCTTCTAGCCAACAAATGAGAGAGGAACAAAGAAAGGACAGGAGCACAGTATAACTTCATTCACACTATAAAACAAAGATTTCAGAGGGAGATTTTTATCTGGACTGCCAAAGGAAGCTCTCCAGCAGCCAAAAGGAAGGAAAAGGCAGTGGGGACAACATTTCACATACACCAATTGAGATTTTTACCTACTGTTGGTGGAACAGAGGAATTCTAGCAAACAGGTATCCAGGTCCAAAAGGTTATTTCATCTCCCAGATAATGCACTAGTCCAGCACTGAAACAGTAGAAACTTTGCTTGGTAAAAAGAAAAAAGTGAACTATCCAGATTTATTGAAGCTCTTAAAAGAGTCTGGTTCCAAAAAGGGGGGTTGGGGTAGCTATTTCCAACATTTTAAAAACAAGAGCCATTTCCCAAATAATCCAGCCATATTGCAAAGTCAAACTCAGTCCAGCACCTGCAGGAATATAGAAGTCCAGAAGGGAAACTGATTGATGCACAAGGACATACTCAAGTCTTAACTGGATTTTACTGTATACACATGAAATGAAAATTTGTGAAGCGGAAGGCTCGCCAAGTTCCACGCGGGTAACCAAAGAGCAAAGACAATATTGGTGTGAGTTCTTGAGAAACTGGATTTTCATACTTTAAAAGTGCTCTCCATACATTCTACCTCCCAGGGGAGAAGACCCGTAAAGAGTTAATAACAGGAAGCCAAGAGAAAAATATCTATATAAAAACGTACGTGTAATAAGGCTACAGACCATTGGGCAGCTGCCAGAAAAATGATGGAATACAGTATAGTTTACTTATTTCTTTTTAATGGCTCCAACATTCCACCTGAAAAATTGGTCCTGGAGCTGTATAATTGGGGATAAAAATGAAATGACAGTTTCCATTTGTCAGCATGAAAGCTGATCACTTATGTTTTTCATAGAGCTGTGGAGAACTGCCATGGGGTCCTGGGGTTTACTTAAGAGCAGGATGAATGGTCCGAGTTAATGGAAACAAGGCAGGAAGTTTCCAAAAGGCCAAAAGAAGCAGATGGCAAGCCCCCCATCTCCCCACTGGGGGCCAAAGCCCACCTTCAGCCTCCCATCTGTGGTGAGGCACACACCATACTGGCCTAACTTAACTACTGAAATTGTACTAAGGTCCTTGATGTGCAGCTACTGACAAAAACAATATCCAGGACCCCCCATGGATACCAAAATCTGTGCATACTCAAGCCCCATTATATACAATAGCATCCCTTATATAAAATGGTGAACAGCAAGGTTTGCTTTGGGGAATTTTTCCTTTCGGAATATTTTCAAGCCATGGATGATTGAATCTGTGGATGCAGAATCCATAGATATAGAAGGCCGGCTGTAAGTTCTTTAAATGCTCATCAGTATTGAAAGCCAACACAATCTATGAATCTCTCTTGAAGAAGCCCAGTGGATTGAACATTGATCTGTACTGCTATGCGCTTCAATTAATCCCATTCATTCCTCTGGGAGCTACTGCCAAGGCTGTCTACCCATCTCCATTCAAATGAAAGAGGAGTACTTCAACCACATTACTAAGGCCTCTTCTATGCTGCTGTTGTTGTGTGCTGTCAAAAGCCGTTTCTGATTTATGGTGACCCCAAGATGAGCCTATCATGAGGTTTTCTTGGCAAGATTTGTTGGGGGGGGTTGCCTTTGCCTTCCTCTGAGGCTGAGAGAGTGTGACTTGTCCAAGGTTACCCAGCAGGTTTCAATGGGCCGAGGGGGGATTCAAACCTTGGTCTCCAGAGTCGCGGTCCAAAACTCAAATTACTACACTACGCTGGCTCTCTCCCTCTCTTCTATACTGTCACAAATTGGTGCCACCTTAATTGCTGCAACTCCATCCTATGGAATCTTGAGATTTCTAGTTTCACCATTTCTCTGTCAGGGAGCTCTAGTGCTTCACCAAACAACAAATCCCAAAGTTCCATAGGATGCAGCCATGACAATTAACCTGAAATCAAAATGCTATAATTGTGGAGTGGGAAAACAACCTAAGAGAGGACAAAACGGGGCTCATTTCCATCCACCACCATCACCATCACCACCCACTCCCTTCCCATCTCATCTCGAGGTCACCCTAACCTGGAAGTATCTGAGGCTGCCTCTAAAACAAAAGCAGAGCCTGAGAGCAACCTTGCGTGACTTCAATAAAAATCCACAGCCCGTTCCAACAGCCCGCCCGTTGCCAAGTCCTTATTAGAAGCCATGTTCGTTGGTTCCCCTTGTCCTCATATTGCCGCTTAGAAAATTCATTCCGCAGTTCCCTTAATTGACCTAAGGACGGACAATGCCTCAAAAAAATTAGAAGCTGTTCTTATTTTGCTTGCCAACTGTGTCCCACCAGGCGTTCTGCCTGATCAAACCCATTTACAAAAGGAACTGGCTACAGGAAGCCAATAACCTTTCCATTCCCACTGGAGGCCACCATCCCCATCACAAAAAGAACCATTATCTGGACGGGAGGCATATTGCTTCAAAAAAAGGGGGCAAGCATGCACATATAGAATGATTCATTTTCCCCTTAAATGGTTCCATTCTCTTCAATGGCAAAGTACAACAGTTATGAGTATGGGCTCTGAGCTGGAAGTCCCCAGGTAACCTTCTCCGTAGCTGTTCCCAGACTCTGGGAACTCCCCAATGGACGCCTCTTTGCTCTCCTTCCTCCAGGCCACCAAAGATCTTTGTATTCAAAAGTTCAGTGAAAAAAACCAAAAAGGAATGGGGGCCGATGGAGAGATTTTGGACAGAATACAAGATCAAATTGAGTGAGGGCCCTTCAATAGAGCAAAGGGGCCTGATACAGAGAGGAAACAGAAGTAGAAAGATAAGAGGATTGATAAGGAATTTAGGAAAATATAGAATAAAAGATGAAAGGCTGAAAAAGTATAGAAGGAACAATTAAAGAACAAGAGAAACAGAAATCAAGAAAAAGAAGCAGAAGAAGAAACCCAGCAGAAACAGATAGGATGGAAGGTAGAGAAAGGAAAGGAAAGCAGAGAAAGATGTGGAATAGAATTGGATATACGGTAATAGCCTGTTTTCTGTTTTTAAATGTAGAAGAAACAAAGTTACAAATAGTTAAAAATGGATGATATTATGATATAAAGTTTTGTAAGAGGTAATGTAACAATGTAAGAATGTAATACTGTAATGAGCGTAATTCAATACAATTAATTGTAACTAATAAAAATTATATATATCCAGGGAGAGGTGGGTATCACCTCTGTACAGTCATACTGATCTATTTTTTAATTGCCTTTAACTTCATCATTTTTATATCACACTGTTTAACCGTGTTGCACTATTATAAATCATAGTTTTTATTTGCATCCGGATTTTTTCTTTTAATTAGATTGTGATCCATCTTGCGCCCCAATCTTGCAAGAAAGGCAGGATATACATTAAACAGATGATCAATAACAACAAAGGCCCAGCCCAGGTGTTTTACTATGTAACCCCCCATTTTCTAAAAGCTCCTGCTACAATTAAAACCTATGTAAAAGTATAACATACTAAGGAATATATTGGGAGGAAAGATGGAGAGAAGGAAGTTTGTTGTGGCCACTTGTATTTGGTGACCTTTGGGGAAGAGAGGATAAGAGAAATATACCATGGATTAAGAAGTCAGCTAGTAAGTAAACAGAGTCTTACAACCCCTTGAGATGGATAGCCCCAACATGTATAATATGGACATAACTCCTATGGCATATTTTACAAGAATATTGTAACCATCACTCAAGTAATATACACAAAGTGCAACATAATTCTCCAAATAATAATAATAATTTTTTTTAATTTATTTTTTAACCCACCACTTTGCTCGGCAACCAGGGCAGCGTACAACAGGGTTAAAACAATAGCAAGTTAAAACAATCCTTCCCAATCCTAACCCTCCCACCGCTTAAAACTAAATTAAACTAGTGGAGAATTAAAACAAACATAAAGTACAATACAAAATTGAATGTATACTTTTTGTCAGACTAATCTTACATCTTTTTAATCAGATTATTAGCTTAGTGGACTATGGGAATGCTGCTGATGTAATTTATCTTGATTTCAGAGAAACACTTAGCAAAGTTCAATGATATTTGGGTTAGCAAACATTTTCAATACAGGCTAGATGACAATACCAATACATTGATCCATAACTGTCTGGAAACCATATTCAAAATCAAAAGAGTGCTCATCAGTGGCACCATACTTTTAAAAGATGCAAGATATAACAGTGAACAACTGAATGTAATTTATTAATATATATTATATATAATATAATATGTTTAATTTCATCTTCCTAACTTTTTTTTACTTTACATATTTATAGTTCTTACTATAATCCTATATACAATAACTATTACATGCTATAATTACTATAGTTCTGTAATCTGTCTTAATTTTTTAAAGCTGTCTCCTGTTGTAACTCTTCCCTTAACCTCCCATCCGTCTCGTTTTTCAGTAATTCCTTGCATGTAATCCATCTATCAGGTTTCCTGATTTGTCCCCATCTTCCCATGAATGCTTCAAGAGCGGTCTAAATGGAATAGAGGGAAGGGTAGGAAAAATATATACGAAGTAATACAAAATACCCTGAGTTATTTTGACGAGGGAAGTCAGAACATTTTTATTATTGATGACTGTGGATATTTTCATGTTTTATTTTGCTTCTGTAATTTTACAAGATGATTATATTAATAAAAATTATTTTTTTTAAAAAAAATTTTTAAAGCTGCCTTGAATCCCAGTTCTTTGGTGATGGGTGGGGAAAGTAAGGTACAAATTTAAACAACAGTAACATCAACACTGTGGATCACACTCACAAGAGGGTAAAAAATACGGCCAAGGAAAAGAAATCCTACAAGGAAAAATTGGAGGTGCTGTGTATGTCTAACGAACAAAGAATTGCCCACTGAAGCTCTTATAGACACTAAATTCTAGAAGAGGACATTTCAACTGAACGTTCTGACAATAAAGAAGAAAACAAGTCTGAAAATGGACCAGATTACCTAGGTCAGCAGCAGATGACACTCCCTAGAAGGCCTTCATGCAGAGGCATGGTGATAGATAACCAGTTGGGGATACCCCACCTCTGGATTTCCTCTGCACTCAGCAAGATGTTGGACCAGATGGTCGACCAATAAATTGCAAAGACAAAAACACAGAAAGAGAGAGGATCTTTGCAGAGGCATGGCTCCTATTTCCCAAGAGGGACTTACCCAACATCCATGTTATGACCTTTTGGGTACAAGATGGGGGCCTTTTAAGTCTCCCAGGCATTTTGAGCTGCAATCCCCAAATCGTTAATACACCAGAAGTAACAATGCTAAATCTTTTGCTTCTCCTAGTTGTATTTATTTTAGTTCTGGATTATAGCTGTATATTTATGGGTTTCAATTTTTGTTGTTAACTGCCCAGAGAACTTTAATTAGTGCCCAGGACACAAATGTTGTAAAATATAAATAAATAGAAATAAAATATACATGGGAATACAAGTATTAAACTGAGCACACTGAATAATTTAGTAACTGGGATGAAGTAGATTAACCGTGAACAAACATGAAGCCTGAACCTTAAAAAAATAGAATTACGGACCTGATTTGTAACCTGTGATGGTGGTACAACGACAGCATCATTGCGAAGGATTCATGGTCCCACGGATGCCACTCATAATTGAGCTGTTTGTTCTGAAATTATGTGAGCTCTTTAGGTAGAAAGACAATTCTGCCTCAAGAAAAATCTACATACATTACATGAACTGAATTATTAAAATATATTAAACAGTTAAGCAGTTCATTATTTTGAAACTTCATTCAAGGAGTCAGTCGATTTGTATAACAAAAATCATGGTGCCCTCTCAGGTACACAGCCTTAAACTGGCCAAATAATAAAAGCACTATTTGTTTCTCTTCCTTGCAAAGAGTTTTAATGTTTGGAATTTAGTACCCTCAATCTGGGAAGAAGCCAAAGAGAACCTGGCAGTATCCAGTATTTTACAAAAACTAGAGGATAGCTGCTGACTTATGACAAAAAGTAAGCCCAACATGGAATTATACAAGTGCCTTTCAATCTAATTTACTGCTGTTTGGGTCAAAGGGCTAGATGACCTGATTTTCCCACACAAAAGCCAGCAGACCCCAGGTTCTTTTAGTATCTAAAGAGCTTTACTAGGTGTAAACCACAGGCCTAAATCCAACTGCTAGTCCCAACAAAAACAGACCTGCTGGACCAACTGCCAAACGAACTGCAAGTTCACACTAATGCAAATTTCACTGATTCAACAAGCCTACACATGTTGAGTCTAGCAACTGGATCTGGCCCCTGTGATCTTACGGCCAATCATGTCAATTCCACTTGCTTTCCAAGCATGCCACAACCAGAAACACCTTCGTATATGAGTTTTCTGTTGTTTTCCACTCCCCGTTGCCTCCCATCTGACCTTAAAATATATACACATTTATAACTGCTGAAGACTCCTTAGAAACCAGCCTTTCTCAAACTTTTTACCCTGGTGGAACCCTTGAAACATTTTCAGGTCTTCAGGAACCCCTGCCTAAAAATTACAACATCTACAGCTCAATCTCAGTATCTCGCAGAACCCCTAGCAACCTCTTGTGGAACCCTAGGGTTCAAGGAAACCCTGGTTGAGAAACCCGGCTGTAAATCCTAAAACACCTTGCAGGACCTGTTCACTTCAGCTAAACATGGCATGCTGTGTGCTTTCCCTCGTTGTGTCTTTGTGGTTCTCTTGTCTCCCCCACTACCAGACTGCCTTCTGTGGTTACTATAGGCAAATAAGTTTATTAGCATTTGGGTCTCAGACTCCTATATTCAGAATCCTGGAAAAGTTACTTGCCTCTAAGCCTCCAAGGCAATTCTAGGCTGCATAAATAGGAATCTAGTGTCTAGATCAGTGTTTCCCAAATTTGGTCCTCCAGATGTGTTGGACTTCATCTCCCAGAATTCCTGATTGTTGGCCAAGGTGGCTAGGGCTTCTGGGAGATGATGTCCAAAACACCTGGAAAACCAAAGTTTTGGAATCACTGGACTAGATCAAGTGAAGTAATGGTGACACTCTATTCTGCTTTGGTCAGACCTCACCTGGAATACTGTGTCCAGTTCTGGGCACCACAATTCAAAAAGGATATTGACAAATTGGAGTGTGTCCAGAGGAGGGTGACCAAAATGGTGAATGTTCTAGAAGCCATGACCTATGAGGAGCAGCATAGGGAGCTGGGTATGTTTAGCCTGGAGAAGAGAAGTTTAAGATGGGACATGATAGCCATGTTTAAAGGTTTGAAGGGATGTCATACTAAGGATGGAGCAAGCTTGTTTTCTGCCACTCCCGAGACGAGGACACAGACCAATGGACTCAAACCACCGGAAAAGAATGTCCACCTTAACGTTGGAAAGAACTTTCTGATGGTAAGAGCTGTTGGACAATGGAATATGCTGCTGTCTTGGGAGTGTGATGGAGTCTCCTTCTTTGGAGGTGTTTAAACAGAGCCTGGGTGGTCATCTGTCAGGGGTGCTTTGGTTGTGCACTCCTGCAGAGCAGTGGGTTAGACTGGATGGCGCTTGTGGTCTCTTCCAATTCTGTGATACTGCGATGTGCCTTCTGTGATATGCTGGAGCAGCAAACAATGGGTTCAAAGAGCGATTTCACATCTAAGGTGCCAGCTCTTCCTTATATTCAAGTACTTGGGGAAGTTATTTTTATTTTAATTTGTCTTTCATTAATTTTTCTTTCAGGAGAAAAGGTGCTTCCTCACTGGCCATACATACCCATGTCTGCCATTTTGTAAGAGAACCCATGAAAACACTCTCAAAATTTGAAATATGTCCACTGACCCAAAAAAGGTGGGGGAGTCCTTAACTGCATAGCACTAGAATGCTAAGATTTTTTTTCCTAAATAACCAAATGCAGCGATGTCTTCTTCACTTATGCTCATTCAAACCAAGCAGGAAACAGCCAACAGTCTTAAAAGGGGGTACTATGAATGGGTGTAGATGCTGTATAGGCAATACACTCAGTCAAGAGGTTTTTGTGAAATGGCAGCACAGCTTGGAGGGGCAGAGGGCGATGTTTCTATTTTACAAATATTGGAATACGCTATGAGCAAAATAGGATCAACCTTCCAAATTTTTACTTGCAATGCAGTATTGGCTAGAGTTATGAACAAATGGCAGCTGCTTCCCGAGAAGAGGAGAATATTGAACGCAAGTGAAATTTTAATGCATGCTCGGCAGTCTTGGGATGAGTTCCCAAGGGGTAAATAAATACTGTACCTGAGCATACTTTCCCCCCTTATTTTCATTAAAATTGCTAGTTTTTCCAGATGGTATTTCTTTAATGAAGTCTAGCACCACAGGAAGCAACCACAAAGCATTGTTGATGCTGTACAACTTACATTAATTTCAAATGAGAGATGCATCCAAAACATTTAAATGGAACAGGGCAGCATATTTTAGAAGGCCTGTCCAGACTGCTCCCTGTGATTTCTAGATGGTGAGTTCGGCAAAAACTGCTAGCTGAATGAAAGAGATACCCAAATCACTGGATCTGAGGCCTTCTGAGACTCAGGTCAGAAACAAAACCAGTGGATGCTCCCCCGTCCTACCCCATGCATTTTCCAGCACTGCTCCTTTTACAAAGAATTGGTGAATAGAATAACCCTCCTCACATCCTGTGGCAGTGGAATAAACCCTGACGAGCAATGACATGTTAATGCATTTTATGCACAACCGCAGCCTCATCTCCCACACACCCCTTGATCAGAGCAAGGACTGGTTTGCTTTTTCTTTGTTTTTTCTGTGCCAAAGAGGCTGTATGCCTTCCACAGACCTCCATTCTTCTGCAGTGGGCATACCACCACTCCCCTGCCTGCCTGCCTGCCGCTTCTTCCCTTCATCTCCATGTTCTTTCGCATTCAAAAAGGCAATTCCCCTGGCTTGCCTAGCCTTCTGAAGTACTTTTCCAAAGCTCAACAACGCCAGTTTGCCCCAAAGCTTACCATTCTCTCTTCTTAAATCCCAACCTATCATCAAGCTCTTGTCTTGGTTCAGCAATGCACACCGGGGGTGGGGGAAAGGGGAGAGGAAGGAAAAATAGTAAAAGGATCTTTAACGTAAGTGCCATCTCTTGCCAGCTATGAAAAAAGTCTTATGATACAGAGGGGGGAACATCAGTCTGTTTTGCTCCTCCTCCTCCTCCTCCTCCTCCTCCTCCTCCTCTCTAGATGCTATTAAAGACTTTGGGGTTGTATAAACAGTGAAAATAATCCTCATGGAATTCTCTGAGAATACGATTTGTCTAAATGCCATCCCACATCAATCTGCTGTATTCAGAAGGAAGGGGCCAAATCCGCCATAAGCTACGCAAGGAAAGCCTTTGCAGCTTTTGCCAGAGTTTTTTTAAAGCTCTGCAGGGAATCCGCATTCCCGCTCATTGGGACAAGCAATTTGATTTGAATTGCTTTCTCATAGGAGAGGAAGCACAAAGGCAACAAGTGGAACACACTGCTGCCTGGGAGTGTGGTGGAGTCTCCTTCTTTGGAGGTGTTAAAACAGAGGCTAGATGGCCATCTGTCAGGAGTGCTTTGATTGGGTCTTCCTGCAGGGCAGAATGGGGTTTGACTAGATGGCCCTTGGGGTCTCTTCCAACTCTAGGATTCTATGATTCTATGCTGCCGCCATGTTGGATTTTCGCCTTAGTAAGCAAATGGGTGGGGTTTTTTTGTTTTTGTTTTTGGTTTCTGTTAAATTGAAAAATCGCTCTATCACACCTTGGACATTGTTGTTGTTTTTTTAAGTTTGGTGGCAGCAAATTGAGGTAAGTACAAACATGAGTAAACCATTTCCAGCCACCATCTTGTATGCAAAGCTTATGGAGCAAAAACACTGTCAAAACAAGTCACAGCTGCTGTGAAAAGCCATTACTGCAAGGCACTCCATTTTCAGTTTATTTACGTATTTTTTTTACTCATATAGACAAGCCCTTAGCATGCTGCATTGCTACACACGGAATTCAACTACAGGCCACAAACCATTGGTCCCTATACAGGCCTGCATTGGTCTCTCAAAGGGCCTAAATACCCTAAAGGCATGAGATCCCATCTGAACTCTTTTGTTGCTCTTTTACTTGTAAAGTACCATATACAGTGATGCTGCCATATAAATAAATGATCATCATGATAATCTTCCACATCATCATCTTGGCAGCGAAGCAGGGTCAGCCATGGTTAGTACTTCTATGGGAGACTGCCACTGAATACCAGGTGCTATGGGTTCTATTTCAGAGGAAGGAATTGGTAAAACCACATCTGAGGATTCCTCGCCTAAGAAAACCCTGTGAAATTAATGGGGCAAATCAATAGGTAAAAACGGGGGTGCTAAAACCCAGCACCCACCCATCAAAAATCTCCTTCCTCAGGTGCCAGTCAACTGCTAAAATTCTGCCTGAATAAAAAGTTCTTTGCCTTAGAGCATGAGACATCATTAGGTTGTAAGCTAATTATTGCTCTTTTCCACATAAAGTGCCATGTACAGTGATGGCACTATATAAGATGATGATGATGAAGGGGGCAGTTTTACTTCCCTTGGAAGGGAGCCCCACAGCCTACGAGTGCCCACCAAGAAGGCCTTTAATAACTTTATTAGCTCTGTATTTTTACAATTCAAGCAATGAAAGAGGATCTATGGCCAGTGCTGAGATACCGCAAGAATTGGGAACTGCTCTTCCACTGTATTATTGGACGCAATGTACATTTTGTTTTAGCTTTATTCTTCCAATCAGTTCCGTATGCTCTGCCACCTTGGGAGTCCCAGTGGTAGATACTGTAGGACAGCCTTTCTCAACCTTTTTACCCTAGTGGAACCCCTGAAACAATTTTCAGTTCTCAGGGAATTCCTGCCTAAAAATGATTTTATCTACAACCCCAAAAATATTTTTTTTCCCCAGTCTCAGTATCTCGGGGAACCCCTAGCAACCTCTTGGGGAACCTTAGGGTTCCAGGGAACCCTGGTTGAGAAACCCTGCTGTAGGATATAAATTTACATAATAGAAGAACGATAAATACATCGCAACAAAATGTTGGTCAGGCAAGCTGCTCCACTCGGCATTTAGCTGCCCAGGTAAGTTTCATCCATACAAGGCGGCGACCAAACAGATGCCGGCTTCCCATTATCCCGGTTCCAAGCCCTCCTAATTGATTCTAGCATCTCCTTCCATTTAATCAAGCAGCTGGAAACCAGGCCCCGTCCAAGCAAGACTTGCCACTTGTCAACATCTGGACAGGTTAATTATTAGATGTCACTGTCTGAAACGCGGCCAAGAAGCCAAGTACGACTGCCGACACCTGTGATGGCGGATCAACTCACTCGTCCCTTAGGCTGCCGTGGAAGACGCCATTCATTCAGTAAAGGCACAGCGGGGATCAATCCCCTCCACCTGAAATCAAGGGGCCATTTAGTAATCCAAGGTATTAAAATGGGCTTCCTGTATGAAAGGAAGTGTTTCTAAAGAGCTCAGGACTTAAAATCTTCACATCCTGGTTAACAATGGAAGAAGTTTTTAAGACTCAACACAAGCCTGGATCTACATACAAGAGGCATTGAAACTGGGATCCCCCAATACATTTTCATACATTTTCCCCCTCATCAAAAGCCCATCATCGATAATTCTCCATATTTCTCTTATGTGGCAGCACAATCATCTCCCTCCTAAAACTTGCTGAAATTAAAGGGAAAATGCGGGGCGTGGGGGAGATAAAATGTCTAGATTTAACCAGCTATGTATTATTAGTTTCTAGAGGAAAAGATGCAATCTATATATAGGTAAATACAGCAGCTTCAACATTTCATATTTAATTATAGGTTTCAATTGGATTTTTAAGTATCTGAAAGCAGGTCAATCTGTATCTGAGATATTGATACACCAACCGATTCATATTGATGGACATCTTTTTTATTTATCTTTTAAAAATCCTGCTTGGTCATGTTATCAAATAAAATATTTAATTATGCTCAAATCACACTAGATCCTACCAAGGCTATGGAGTCAGAAGCAATTTCGGGTAGAGTCAGAGTTGGTAGAAATGGGGGGTTTTTTAAAGAAAAAAGGTAAGAGTACAGGAACCAGGAATATATACAACAAAAGTGTAATACTATAAATTAACTGTAGAAGCCATAGACTCAAAGATATAATGACTATCATCGTGTGCTTTGATTGTGTATACCTGCATGGCAGGAGGTTGGACTAGATGGCCCTTGTGGTCTTTTCCAACTCTATGATTCTATGATTAACAAACCATGGCAGTACAATGATGTATGAATGTATACATAAATGTAAGTCCTTGATGACTGTAAATACTGCAGAATCATTCACCAAACCTCTGTACTTCAAAAAAACATTTTTAAAAAACCTCCCAAGATCTCCCAAAGTTCTCAAAGAAGTCTTCAAACAAGATAAGGACTTTCTTAAACAAAAGATGGCAAGTCCGGGAATTTCTAGCCCTTTTTGACTCTTCTTCAGGTTTTTCTTTTGTTTTGTTTTTCTTCACTCCTCAGTGACAATAAAGTGATACAGGCATCTTTTCATGCATATGTTCTCTTATCTCCATTTCTGATACCTGTTGTCTTCTGACAACAGTATTACGTGTGTGTGTGTGCGTGTGCGTGCGTGTGTTGCTGGTTCCTGTGTGCTCTATCTTTTGTTTCAGTACCTGGGAGGTGGGTGCTGTTTTGTTTTGGTAGAAATGTTATCAACTCCAACTCCTGTTCCAAAATAAAAGCTTATAATACCCTAACAATATATAATAAATATCTCATTTTACACTTAGATTTTTGTTGTTATTATTGTTGTTGCTGCTGCTGCAAGCCTTCAAATCATTTCCAAAGTGAACAAAGTTTTCTTGGCAAGATGTGTTCAGGTTTGCTTTTGCCTTCTTCTGAGGCTGAGAGAGTATGACTTGCCCAAGGTTACCCAGTGGGTTTCCATGGCCAATAAGGATTTGAACCTTGGCCTCTCAAATTGTAGTCCAATGCTCAAACCACTACACCACAAACCACCACTAATTACAAAGGTAAGCCCTTTCCTGCATGGCAGGAGGTTGGACTGGATGGCCCTTGTGGTCTCTTCCAATTCTACACTTCTATGATTCACCACACTGGCTCGCTTTATATTTTATACTTAAATATATTTTATGCTCTTTTGTGGCCTGATGATTCCTGTGGTGGTAAGGAAATGCTTTGTACGACCATTTGACTACAGTATTATTTTATTACTAATTCAAATACATTTGACTTTTATGAAGGCGTCAAAACTGGACAACAGAAAATCAGAGTTGGAGTCAAAGGTCTCTCAGACCAACTCCACAATCATAGAGCCTACTCGCAGTAAGCTTAACTCTGTGTGTGTGTGTGTGTGTGTGTGTACAGTATGTGCCTTCAAGACACCTGTTAATTTGGGGTGACCACACAAATTTCATAGGATTTTCTTAGACAAGGAATACTTAGAGGTGGTTTGGACAGTACTTTCGTCTGAAATAACATCCTATAGTACTTGGCATTCATTGGCGGTCTCCCATCTAAATTCTAACCAGGGCTGACTCTGCTTTAACTTTCTAGATCTGGTGCCATTCGGGCATTTAGGCCAAACTAGCATGCCATCAAATTAAGCCAACCTGAAAGAGAATGTGCAGTTGAGGTGTGGACAGCTTCTGAAACCAGGGTTTGCCCATCAAGATTTACTGGCAAGCTAAGACCTGATGGAAACAAGACATTATCCATTGAGATGTACACAGTAGAAGAAGGGGGCTTACATTTAGACTCATTCCCAACCATCCAAATGATGGATTGAAGATGCTAGATACTATGGCTTTTTAAAAATGAATCTATTAGACCTGTACCTTCCCTTTCTAATAAAAATATGGGACTCGGGGCTTTCTGTTGAGTGTAGCCAATTATTTAACTACAAACTCTGAGTCAACTTATGGCTAAAATCAACCTATACTGGGGTCTTTCGGTATTCCAAAATGGTGAGAGGTATGGAAGCTATGGTCTATGAGGAACGGCTTAGGGAGCTGGGCATGTTTAGCCTGGAGAAGAGAAGGTTGAGAGGCAACGTGATAGCCATGTTTAAATATCCGAAGGGATGTCATACTGAGGATGGAGCAAGCTTGTTTTCTGCTGTTCCAGAGACTAGGACACGGAACAATGGGTTCAAACTACAGGAAAAGAAATCCCACCTAACCATTAAGATGAACTTCCTGATGGTAAGACTGTTCGGAAGTGGAATACACTGCATCGGAGTATGGCAGCATCTCCTTCTTCGGATGTTTTTAAACAGAGGCTGGATAGCCATCTGTCAGGGGTGCTTTGACTGTCTGCCCTTGCATGGCTAAAGGGAGTTGGATTGGATGGCCCTTGTGGTCTCTTCCAATTCTATGATTCCCACTTCAGTCTTTCCCATGCTACATCAGTGCAAAAGCAGCAGAAATGGGCAGGGACACTGTTGGCGATTTGGGAGTGCACAGTTATTGTACTAGTGCCCATTTACTCTGCTCAGGAGAAGGAGTAAAACAGCAATTGCACTAATTACTTGGATGCATAGGAAAGCATTATGCCACCAGCAGCAAGGGATCAGAGCCCAGCACAAGCAAATTATCAGTGGTGCTATGCCCTCTCTGCAGTTTCCAGGCTCAGTTTTGCATTTTTACTGCTGGTGTGCTACTGGTGGGAACCTTATCACTCTGTGTCAAGGCTGAGTTAACATTCCCAATTTACTCTTCTGAAAGAGTGAGAGTCATTACAAATGGAGGAGAGAGGAAAGACCAGTGAAGCTGTTCCTCCCTTTACCAGCAGAAGCAGGAATGACAATTCCTGGCTGTAAGGAAACTGTCACAATGCCAGACAGGATAGCCTAAGCACCACTTCTCTGGCTGTGCATTTTACATTCACCACACTGCTCTCTGAACAGCCATAGGCCATCTTAAGTCCTGGTTTTGGAGAAAAAGTAGGGTGCCAAGGAGGAGGAGATGGTGGTGATGAAAGGCATTCAAAGGGATCCAGGCCGCATGTTGGCCACGCAGACATACCCCTTCAGTTGGGAAATAGGGCATGCTTCCATTTTGTAAAAACATGATAACCTTTATGGTGTCCTAGGACACGCTGGGCTTTTTTCTCCCACGGTGAAACTTCCAAGCCAGGTCTACTTCTCCACTACTGAATTTGTTGGTTCAGGTAGAAAACCCTGCCAGGCATTTAACAATCACCTTTCATGCAGTTGTGGAAAGCCATTTTGCTCACAGGGTTGCCATGGTTTGATTTACGACTGTACAACCTCCTGGCTTTAAAAAAAAACAAAACCACACACACACACAAAAGAGAGAAGCCGAGATTTCAAGGCGGCTGGTGGACTGATACCGAGAATGTTTCTGTTAACACTTGGCAAGCAAAGCCCACAGAACACAGATGAAGAGAGATAAGCTATAAAAACACCATTTGGGCTTACTTGCTAGAATAGCAGCTTGTAATCCAATTCCAACTCTTGCTGCCAAGTGTTACACACAATATATCTGCGTATCATGTTCCTTCCCCCCTTCTCTGCAATGAAGATTAACCAACAGGCAAATAAGCAGCAACATCAAAAACAAGCTGGACATTGATGGCGACAACCTTTTGGAATTTCTGGACTAGAAAAAGTGGTGTGTCCTTTTGAATTACTTCACTTTCTCGAGCTTTTAAGGACAAGGAGGGAATACCTTATGGAAGACAACATGGCCTTGGAAAAAAAAACCTTTCGGGCCAGTTCAAGAACAGAAGGAAGCACTTGGAACAACCAGTTTGTTGAAAAATGGTGAATACTAGATTATGGGTACCTACAGAGAGAAGCTTTCTTCTAAAGTCACTGGTTAACTTTCATCGTATAATGAAGGCGTTACAGGCAGAACCAATATCTGTGATTTCAGTTATCCGCAGGACACAAAATAGGGGACACATACCATAGAGTCATACTGGAAAATGTCTAGAGAGGCATCCTCTCTAGGCATCTTCTAGGTCCTCCCATGCAATCCTGTAGTATACTTGTACCAGATGTCCTTTATTTTAATAGGGTTTGCTGTTATCCATGGTTTCTAGTGTCCGCAATAATTCTGTGAACCAAACCCCCGTGGATATGGGGGTCTGATGCATAGTCAAGCCACACAGCAGAACTATCATGGTTCTCAGACTTAAAAATCCCATCTGAAATTGTTTAGGTTTTTTGTAAAGATGAAATTTTTTCCACTTAAAATTCCTTTATCACCTTGCCAGAAGATTTCGGAGGGTGGAGAAAGGGGCGCTGAATCAGTCATCATGCCAAGTCTCAAACATCTTGGACAAATGAAATGCCGCAAGTTTTGTCTCCCCCACCCACCCACCCACGGTTCTGAACAGCTAATTGCACATATATTTTCCAAAACATACTTACCTCTCTTCTCTGCTCCTCTTTTCCACCCCCACCCAAAATTACTTTGTGAGCTGCAAATGCCACTTTTTGACTCATCTGGCTCCTACTGGCAATTCCCAAATGGATCGTTAGTCGAGTTTCACTGCTTTTAGGTTTCTCCCTTGGGAGTTTGATTCAAAGCAACTGTGACTACAGTAACCAGAAACTTTCTATGTAATTTTCACTGGGAGTGAGTGTGTGTGTGTGTGTGTGTGAAAGCAACACACCAACAGCTGCTTTGAACTCCCTTTCCTGAGGCTTGGTCTACAATAAGGAACCCAATCACTGCCTTTGCCACTAATTAGCTAACACACATTGGAAACTGTTTAATGCAGTGTAGATGTGTAAATAGCTATTGCTTAAAACAATTTGTAAGCCGCTCTGATAGCCTTGTGGCTGAAGAGTGGGGTATAAATAACTAAATAAATAAAAATAAATAAATAAGATTGAGAAACTAAGTTGTGCCCAGGCTGAAAATTGTCTTCTGCAAAGCTCATCTTCCTTTTGTGTCCTGGTGCTAGGTACGTTTCCCTCTGTCTTTCCAGTTCCACTGGTCTTGTCTAGTATTTATTAAAACCCTCTGGGCTGGAGACATTTCCCCAGAAGGGAGTTTGGGGAGCACAGGCACACTCCCAAAAAGCAACAACAACAACAAGGTCTAAGCCATTGTCTTCTAATCGCTGGTAAACATGCATTAGCCTCTGGTTCTCTTCTGACCCTTATTCTGCAGACCTAGTCATAAACCTGCCAATTACCCTAAGGGGTATGTTTGTCCTTCACAAAGACAGTGGAGTTATCCAAGGTTCAAGGGCCTGAGACTTCAGCCAAGCCCTTCCCTCTCAGAAAAATTCCTCCTTAATGGTACTCTTCTGCCTGGAAGGGGGGAGAACAGGAGATACATGACCCCCCTGAGAAGCTTGTGTGTTCATGGTGAGCCCATGAATTCTGAAATAGCCAGCCCTTTTTTAAAAAATAGTCTTAATAATGCCACCCCAGCAGTGCAGTTCCAAGCAAGTTCGATTCCTGGTTAAATGCCAGTACTGCAAGTCACCACGTCGCAAGTTCGATTCCAGCCGGCTCCAAGGTTCACTCAGCCTTCCATCCTTTCGTAGGTCGGTAAATTGAGTACCCAGCTTGTGGGGGCAATTAGCTAACACCCATTGGAAACTGCTTATTACAGTGTAGATGTGTAAATAGCTATTGCTTAAAACAAATTGTAAGCCGCTCTGATAGCCGTGTGGCTGAAGAGCGGGGTATAAATAAATAAATAAAAAGCTTCCTAAACAGTGTAATTTTGAGACCCAAAAACTGAATGCAAAACCACTTCCATGTTTAAATGTGTTAGTAGAGAGAAGTGGTAATGCTGGCAACACACACACACACACACACACACACACATTGTTATTCATATAATCAATATCCCCAGTTATTCAATATCCCCAGTTTCAGTTGTCCACAGCTGGGAAAAAAAAATAGGGACATATACCATAGAGCCATGCTGGAAAACGCCTAGAGATATGTCCTCTCTAGGAATTGCTAGGTCCCCCAATGCAACTCTACGGTATGTTTGTACCAGAAGTCCTTTGTTTTGATAGGTTTTGCTATTTTCCACGGTTTCATTTATAAATGGTAAGTCCAGGAACGTCGTATCCCCCGCAGATATGAGGGACAACCTGTATATACCAAAGCTCTTGACCCACCTACTAAGATGAGCCCAGATGTCCAAGGTCTTATGAGATCATGCCAGTTCAGGCATGTCTTCCGTGAGGAAAGCAGTGCATTGCAGAAAGTAATGTTTTGATCAACCTTGGGTTTGTTGCATTTGCAACTTCAACTTTTCAGGAGGAGGGGGAGAACAAGGCCACGTTCAGATGGCCATATGTCCACCTGAAAAGCAGAGAACCAAAGGAAACTTTTGGCCTCGATCCCCAGTCTGCCTTGCTCTTCTTCTTTATGGTGTACACAAACCAAGGAGGAAGCTCCCAAATTAGCCACAGTGTTGTGTTTCATTCACAGCAAGCAACTATCAAGGTTGTGTAAAATGGGGGGGGGGGGTCTTCAGAAATCTACTTGGCTGGCTTGGAATTATGCTTTGTTTTGGATCAAAGGCTGCTCTCCCTTTAATTTATTTTCCAAAGCCGCTGAGGTCTTCCCTGTTGCCCATAATAATACATGCAGTTATCTATCTATCTATCTATCTATCTATACATACATACATACACATACATACACAAAAGGCAGAACTGGGAGACATTTTCAAGCCCAGAATGCCCTTACAAGCAGTTGAAGCCTGCCACATTTCAGAAATAAAGGTGAAGGGCTGGGCAGGTTAGCACTGTCTGGCTTTAAAGTTTGATTTTTCCCTTTTGGGAAAAAAAACACACCTCTTCTATAATTAGTGCTTGGCATACACTATACAGTGTGTGTGTGTGTGTGTGTAACTGTCACAAGGATACACACAAAGGATACAGACAGAGAGCCAGTATATTTGGAGACACTGAGATCTACAAACAACACTGAAATTAAATCAAAAACCGGAGCTAGAATGAAGGGTGGAGAGATGAAGGGAAGCGGCTTATCTAATAGCACACATGAGACTCAAGACAGACAGTATGAGTAAAGAAAATATATTATGTAAGGGACTAGAGTTTAGGAAAGAGCTGTCTGGACTGGAATATGTAAATGTCACAGAAGCAAAACCAGAATCGCTTATGCCCAACAACTCTTCCGATGCTGCCTGCTACTGTTCCTAACAGATAACAGCTTGCCACTTGCAGAGAATTCCCTGAAATGGCTGCTCATACCTTCTTTCCAACATCTCTCCCCAAAGCTGGTAAGACCCAGTTAAGTTATTCCCAGATTAGGAACTACAGCTGTTGACCCTTCCCTCTTTATTATTTATATATATCCATCCATCCATCCATCCCACCCCCTCTCTCTCTCTCTCACACACACACACAGTTGAAGTCCCCCTTCTATGAAGAGCAGGGGGGGGGGCTTTCAGACATGTGAATAGGTTCAAGCTCATGTAAACCAAGCTTACCAAAATAAAATAAAATCCAAATCAAGCCAGAAGCCATTGGACCAGACAACCTCTACAGACAACTCCTTGGATTTGTGTGTGGGGGTCCAAATCTCTGAAATGGGGTGGGGGGGAGGCTATTTCGATGGATCTATGGCTCTTCCAAGGAATTTGCACACTGTAGATACTATAACTCCCAGCCTCAGGACAAGTCAAAACATTAAACGTTTGTGTCAAGTCATGGTTGACTCTCCTGGATTGTTCCAAAGCAGTAAACCTAATTTCCTGTCTACAATAAAGGGAAAAGCTAAGGACAGAGACACTCATGGTTGGACTCTTCATACATGAAGGGGAAAGCCAAAAGGATGTAGGGTTAGGGGCCAAAATGATAGCACATAGGTCAGTTTACTAAACTGAAATGTGATTGATAAACTGGTTGCATATATTAGTACAAGTTTCCAAGGAACCATTCACAATACCTACTTACAGTGGGGCCTCCAGACCCATGACTTTGAACGACTGCAGTGTTACATCCTACACTTAAAATGGCAGTGCCCTGAATGCGGATGTGCTAAAGCATCCATGTGCATGCTGTCTGCCTGACTCCATCCTTGTTCTCCATCCACCAGCAAGTAAAAGCTTTCCTAGGTTTTTAGCAACTGACTCTCATAGATTTTCCTTGCTTTTTTCCGGGCTGTGTGGCCGTGTTCTGGAAGAGTTTCTTTCTGACGTTTCACCTGCATCTGTGGCTGGCATCCTCAGAGAATGGTTGTGTTGGGGTGTGTGTGTGGAGTTTATATGCTATGAACCCCTGATGGGAAGATATGTGAATTTGTGTAGCTGAATGGTTAGTTTCTGGGTATAGAAATGCAAGGATGATTAGTGTCTGTTTGGCTAATAGTTCATTATCTGCTGGAAATCCCTCTGTCCCTGGGTGGAGTTTATTTGCAAGTGCTGAGTTTTGATTTTAGTGTTTTTCAGGACTTGCATATCTCCACCCAGAAACTAGACATTCAAATACACAAATTCACATATCCTCTCCAACAGGGGCTCACAGTATATCAACCCCACACACTCCTACCCAACCATTCCCTGAAGATGCCAGCCACAGATGCAGGCGAAACGTCAGAAATAAACTCTTCCAGAACACGGCCACACAACCCAGAAAAAAAAAATAAGGAAAATCCATGAGAGCTAGTTGCTAAAAACCTAGGAAAGCTTTTACTTGCTGGTGAATGGAGAGCAAGGACGGAGTCAGGCAGGCCTCCTTTGGGAGGGACACTCAACTCTTGGGAACAGCCTTCCCACCAAATGGCTCTGGTAAGATGGTGGAAATGAGAGGAGGGCCCCCTGTGAAATTCTGAAAGCCCAGGCAGGCAGATATAGCCCTCCAAGCAGCCTAGAGCCAAGGTGTATTGGGCTTTATGGGTCACAACTGGCACTTAATTGTTCCTCGAAAGGGATCAGCAGCCAGTGAGAGTTGTGTGTTCCTTGTGCCCAGCCCCAGTTAACAATCTGGCCACAGGACTTTGGGCCAACTGAAGTTTCTGAACACTCCAACGGCAGCCCCACACAGAGCACATTACAGTACTCCAAAGGGGAACGTAACCCATTTCTTCTGCAATCTGATGCTTCTATTTACATTCCTTTCCTATTTTTACTCATGGGAAGAGGTTGAGCACTGCATGTGACTCTAGATTTAAACCACTCCCAATAAAAGATCAGACAGATGTAATTGTCATGAGACGTCACAGCACAGAAGCTAATCAATTTCAAATAAAATATCACACTAATCAAGATGAGAAGTACCACGTTTAACTTCAAGGAGGAGTTCCTTCTTGCTTCCATCATATTATGCCAATGTGAGATCTCAAATGCTCCTTGGAATTATCTTTTTTTAATTGTAAACAAACAGAAACAAAAGAAACGGTCCCTGCAGCCCTAAATACTCTTTCTTTTTTGGAAAGTTATATGTCTTTCAAAAGGTGGAGGTGGAATGAAAGTGTCACCTCAACTGTAACTCCAATATATTTTTTTTAAAAAAAAAAATCTAATGAATAAGAGCATTCCAGCAAGGATAAATAAAAAATTGCAAAGGCTGATGTGGACAGTGAAGAATACAGAGAGGTATCCAAGTGAGTAAACATCAAATGAAGGATTATCCATATTTGTGAAGAACTCATTCCAGCAAGAAATTGAACCAGGAACTTTCTGCATCCAAAAACAGCCCAGGCTATCTAGTGCACTGAGCTAAGGAAAAGCCTTACTCTCAGACTGTGACTTGACAAAGTCTGGCGCTCCAGATAGGCCGCAGACACAAGAGCTCTCGCATTGGGAGGCCTTCTCCCGTTCAAAAGACACTGACCACGGCCGGCCAGCTCTTACTCCTAAGCAGAGAAAGCTGGTCTCTTCAAGGCCAGCCGCCCGCTCAGCAAACCTCCAAATCCTCCCTGCTTGCAGCCTGAAGCCTTTTTCTCTAGCTCCGCGACACATTCACCAGCTACACTGGAAACACAAATGAGGCGTTGTGCCGTGGGCAGCTCCAGTTTCATAAGCCACCAGTAGTGGCAAGTGGAGGAGGAGGAGGAGGAGGAAGAGGCGGATTGCTACTAAAACCACTTCCCCAGCAATGCTTCACAGGCGGGTTCGACGCTTGCAGGTTCCTCCATGTTCAAGGTACATAGAATCATAGAGTTGGAAGTGACCCCAAGGGCCATCTAGTCTAACCCCCTGCCATGCAGGAAAACCCAATCAAAGCACTCCCGACAGATGGACATCCAGCCTCTGTTTAAAAACCTACAAATGAGATTCCACCACACTGCTGAACAGTTCTTACTGTCGGGAAGTTCTTCCTAATGTTTAGGTGGAAACTCTTTTCCTGTCATTTGAACCCATTGCACTGTGTCCTAGTCTCTGGAGCTGCAGAAAACAAGCTTGCTCCATCCTCACTATGGCATCCCTTCAGATATTTAAACATGGCTATATCATGTCCCCTCTTAACCTTCTCTTCTCCAGGCTAAACAAGCCACTCCTCATAGGGCATGATGGCTTCCAAACCTTTTGCCCCTTCAACTTCAGATGTGAAGTGAAAGCTCTGAAAAGCAAATGGGGCACTTTTAAAACAGTGGGTAAGTGAAAATTTGGATACCAAATCCGTGGATACAGGGGTCAATCTGTATACCCATTAAGAACTCTGTTTTCAAGGTAAAGGCCACTGCTTTAGCAAGAGTGTTACCCCTGGCCTTCTATCTCAAATACATCTTCCATTTTGCACAGATACAAAAAGATACACAAATCACGTGTGTGATATTCCTCTACCATGCACGATTCCACCCCCTGACAATTAAGCTCCCTGAAAGGTGGGGCCTGGAAGATGCTCCCTCTTCACTTGACCTTCACTGCCCGTGATGCCATGCAAGAATCATGATTCCATTAATCACTTCACAGGTAAACAACGGGGCTCTTGAGAGCAACACACAGGCGCTTGTGATGGAGAAGAGGATGGGTGTTTTCCCCAGAGAAAACAATGAGATCTATTCAGCGCAAAGAATGTGCCGTGCCAATTAAATACTTCAGGTTGCATAATTATAATTGCAGTAATGAATGGCAAAGAGCATTATTGCTTGCACAATACATTTTTTTTCTATTCAGTTCGATGCCTCAGTTCTCTCTTCCTTCGACTAACCTTTTGTGCATCTTCATATCAGATCTTTCTGCAGATTGCTTTGAAAGGGTAATAAGAAATATTACATTACCCGAGTTGGGGAATAAGTTAAGCATCCTTGAACTGTGCCTGTATTTATAATCTGTTCGAGGACTTTCTCAGCAGAAGCACAGTGTTCAAAATATATTCAATTAACCCCGAGCATTAATGAAATTTCGGAGTGGCTGGAACATTTGTATACCCCGCTAAGGCCGAAGTAGCAGATAAAGGTTCCATGTTGGTTGGTGGCTTTTCTTTTCACAATTGCAATTCACCATTTGCCTTGGCAGGCAGGAAATTTCTAGCCTTTATTTCCTCCCCTGGCAGCCCAGAAGGAGCTCTGACCAGCTGTTTCTTCACAACTGGTCAACCTGAAGAAATTAAATTGGAAGGGTAACAAAGTTAATTCAAGATAGTTCCGTGCAGAGCTACAGGAATCGCCAAAAATCTGAAGGATTTCATTCTGTGGCCCATTTGTGCATACACTTTCCCTTATCCTCACACGTATGCTTCACTGGGTCCAATAAGTTTTAAAAAATAAATTACCTCCTGGAACGTTACCATAGCATTTCAGGCTCCCAGGGCCCTCCAAAGTTCAGCCAGAATATTTCTGAACAGTTTCCAGCCTCTATTAACCCGTCTATTGATTTCCCACAAATGTGAAATAAAAAGATCAGAATAAAAATGCATTTCAGAGGTCATTTCAGCTACATCAGAATACATCACCTCCATCACCTGCAGTGGAAAGATGGTGCCAAAATGGGAAGAGGAGGGGAGGGGACTCCATATACAGATAACACGCATGACTAGAAGATCTCCATCGCTTTGCAGATTATGTGGTAGGCTCTTCCCAGTTTTTGCCCTAATAAATCTTAGCCTTACCAGTGTCACAAGATTAGTTTTGCCACAACAGGCCAATATGGGCACCCTCTAGACACCCCCCCCCAAAGTCTACTTATAATGCAGCCATTTCTCTCTCCTTCTCAACTGCTAATTTCTTCCCTTAATTAACATCACGGTCTACCTGTCTTAAAGCAGCAATTATCTCTTCTGCTCAGATCTCCACCTCCCAGGAAACAGAAGGTGCTGAAGATGGTCTACTGTAGGCCAATCACTTTTATCCATTATTTTCATGGGCTGTGAATACCTAGAAAATCTTGACTCACAAACCAAACCACATCAGCCACACCCAAACTCAGTCTCACTTTACAACATGCTGCAGGCTTTGAAAAGGAGCGAGTTAAATCAGATCATACTATCTGTTGCTCCTTAATATCAATTTGCAGCCATAGTTTAGCACGCTGATGATCAGGACACCATTGTTGCTTCTGTATGCCTTCATCTCCACTTCCTGGCGACCTATCACAGGGTTTTCTTGGCAAGATTTGTTCAGAGGGGGTTTGCCTTTGCCTTCCTCTGAGGCTGAGAGACTGGGACTTCACCAAGGTCAGTAGGTTTCCATATTCAAACCCTGGTCTCCAGAGTCGTAGTTCTATGCTCATCCATTACACTGGGCTGGTCAGGACACTGGCCATTTTATAACCACAGAACGCATGTGAAGGCTTCCACCTATGAGCACAAAAGGCCGGGATTTCCTCTGTTCAGTGAATGAAATGCGGCAATGCCAAACCCCAGCTTTTTCAACCAGGCTGTTGATTTATGATAAAGCCCTTAGCAAGTACCAAAACAGCCCCTGTGTTCATGGTGGCAGCCACTCCCTCTGGCCTCTCTGCAGCATTTCCTTCCCATCCACTGGAAATACAGGTTATGCGGCATGTTTGCCCCCACAGCCTGAAACCTTGAATTCCACTCCCAGCTTCCTCAACATAGGTGGGGCAGTCCCCTGTAAAAATAGGATGCTTATAGGAACATTCTGCTTCTTAGGAAAAGGAACTGCTCTACCCAGGCCTCAAGCAAATGAAAAAGCCGGGAGGTTGAGTAGAGCTGCAAGCAGCCATTGCCAACAGTATGCCGCGATGCTTAGCTGACTCTCCTCTTGCCAAGCCTCCTAGAAGCAAACAACAATGCAAAGCCAAGTCTATCTACACAATCGGCACAATCCAACAACATTTTAAAAACCCACTGGTGGTTTTCCTGCCTTCCTAGACGGTTGAGTTTTGTTTCATTTCTGTTTTTGCTTGTTTGTTCGTTTCGGCAGAACAGCATCCAAGCTCCAAGGCACTTAGCTGTACAGAGATGGTGCAAAGGGGCCAATTGCTTTTAAAACATGAACACATTCAACCCAGGCAAGGGTGGCACACACACACACACACGAACAGCAACAGGTTCTGCTTCACCTTCTGAGCTGCAGAGAGCTCATCTGTATCCCTCTACATCTACTGAAGACTGTATGAAAGCACCCAGCAGGTAAATCCCCCAGATCACACAGGGGGAGCATAAAGCTCTACCAGGTGTAAATACACTCCCTTTCCTCCCCACTCTTTACTCACTGAACTAGAGCTGGAGCCGCCGCCCTCCCCGAAAAAAACCCTCAGCCACTTAGTGTCCAAGAGAGAACCTGGGGTGCATCCTGACAGCACCCAGTTGTGCTCCCATAACACCATCCTTGTCAGAGTTGGCCCAGGGAGGTCCTAGAAAATGGCTGCTTCTCCATCTGTCCGCTGATGGGACACCACCCACCTTCTCCCCTGGCCACTAAGTGCCTGTGGGGGAGGCATCCAGACAGTTAGAAGGGACATGGTGAAAGGTGGGGGGGGTATCACAGGTGGAGGTGCTGAATACCTCAATTTGCAGCCACCAAAAAAAGGACACACATGGCCAAATTTACAATTACACCCACATCTGTCACCAACAGGATTCCAGTCACAATGTTCTTGAGCATTAACTCATGACGACGACACCCCACCCACCATCATGGGGTAGTTGGGGTTAATTATATTAATAACCTTTATTTATAATGCCCTTTTCACCAAAGGGCAGTACATCAACATATATAATCAAGGACAAAGGCAACAAAACATAGCACTATAAACATACATGAAATAAAATCCCAAACACCCATCACCACCCATCCTGGAAACCCCAGGCACAGCTCAGCAACTTAATCAGGCTAATCAAAGAGGACGGTCTTCAGCCCTTTACGAAAACAGGTAAGATCCTCCTCCAGCCAGAACTCCAAAGGAAGACCATTCCACAAATGCAGAGCCAGGTCTTGGAAGGCTCACAGCCTTGGCAGAGCCATGGTGCATTGGTGGGACAACCAATAATCCTTTGCCGGCAGATCTCAGACTCCTAGATGGTACATACCATGCTAGCTGAACTGACAGGTACCGGGGGGAGATTGGAGCACAGAGCCTTAAATACCAGAACCAAAAGTTTAAAATGGGCCAGAACAGGGAACCAGTGAAGGGATCTACGAGGAGAAGAAACATGTGAATATTTGGGGAGATTTAAAACAACCCTGATGGCACTGTTCTGGACTGAAACCAGAGGAAGAAAAAAGTAGGAGGGCAAACAGCCAATAGGCTATTACAATAACTCAGGTGTGAGATAACCAAGGCCTTGACAAGTAGATGGGCAGTCTCAACAGTCAAAAACCTACAGATCCTATTCCTCTAGGGAGTTTGGGGTGGGCTGAGTAGTTTAGTTTATCTGGGGGGGGGGGTTGCTTTGTTTTGTTTTTGCAGTTACATCTGTGCCCAAGGGCACTTGGCTTTGCCAGAGCCTCCATCCTCAGCCAGTCTTCAACCCTGTTCTGGTGGCCGTGGCACCATCCCTCTGCACCACACAACTGTGATGTTTTCTCAGCAGCTTAAGACACAGAGAGTGCTGACCACAGCTCCAGACAATCTCTGGCTGTTCATGCACACCCTCGCTTCCTATTGAATCAATTAGCGGTGTTAAATATTTAACACATTAGTCTTATTCCACTGCACAAAACATCTTCCGCCAGGCTTGGGCAACAGAAGTGCAAGACAGGAAATGGACCAGAAGTATAGCAAACGCAGAGCGGAACAAAGACAAAATGAACACTTTGTTAAAGATGAATGTATAAACAAACAGAAAACAGCAAGTCATAGCAATCTGGCAAAAAAAAGAAAAGAAAAGAGGGGGGTCGCTGTGTGTCCCATTTCCCACGCACACGCCGCATATTCAGAGAGCCCATTCAATTAAAACGGAAGACTTATGGAGTGGTGTGCTTAAGGAAACCCACTCGTTCCCCCATCAATCTTCTTCCTATGGGTGAAATGGAAGGCATTTCCAATGCTTTGCAGGAAAGCAGCAGAACTCCCACATGGCAAATGAAGGAAAGGCAATATCTAGACCCTGGACCCAGAAACAGTGACACGGCCCTTCTCTGGAGGCAAATAAGGCCCACTGTTTTATTAGGGCATGAACTAACACCTCTAGCAGCTAGGTCCCCATAGCAAGGGTTACACCCCATCACTACCACCACCAATGCAGGTCAACAGTTCAGTCTCAGGGTGGCACGGATGCTTTCAGCAGCATTTCATAGAATCCTAGAGCTGGAAGGGGCCCATGGGCCATTAAGTCAAAACGCCTGCTGAGTGCAGAATCTCCACCAGGCGCATCCCCAGCAGATGGCTGCCCAGCCTCCTTCTGAAGACATCCAGAGAAGAAGACCCCACCACCGCTCTGGGCAATGGGTTCCACTGCCAAGCTGCTCTTTTACTGTTCCTTCTAATGTTCAATAGAAATCTTCCCTCCTGTAACATCAAACCATTAGACCTAGTTCTGCCCTCCCCGGCAGTAGGGAACAAGCCTGAACCCTCCTCTCTGTGGCAGCGCTTGAGATATTTAACGAGTGCCATCATGTCACTGCAGTCTTCTCGTCACCAAGCTGAACAGGCTCAACTCCCTCAACCTCTCCTCATAGGTTACGTACTTTGCTGTCCACGCCAGAGTCTCCATGGCATGCTGAATCTCTCTTTGAAACCAGCAGAGGCAGACAGAGGTAAGCATGTAGGCACCCTCCATCCTTTGCAAGTACTCACTGCTCTCCTGCTTTGTCTAGATGTCCAGCCTGGCCCTTTGGTCGCTAGTGCTGGCCATAACCCCCCCAGACCTCCCTGACCAAGTGCTTGGTGAGAGAGAGCCAGGCAGCTTGGCTGCCCTTAAGCACAAATGAAGGCCAGGCTGGATAGACCTGATATGTGGAAACCAAGAAGTGGTTTAGGAGAAAGAAAAAGATTATAGCACCACCGTGCAAATTATTATCACCGATCCTGTTTGGAAGAGCATAAAATACTCACCAGCATTTCTGCTTGCCAGCAGGTACCTTTCAAGGCTCACCATGTGATGAGGAAAGACTAACTGCAGGAGACTGCTCTACAGGCTGCAAGCTCTGGAGAATACGAAATCAGGTTGAAAGAAAGCACTGCAGCCTGCCATGATTTAACTGAAGAGCAGAGAAGCTCAAATACACGTTTTAAAGCCAGAAGTCTTTAGCATGAACTTTTGATTGCCAAGCCAGCTCTGCATAACATGGATTTTTGACAGTAGGGTGTTCATGTTTTGCAGACACTCACACAGCCTGAACTCACTTACCCTGCTATTACGAGAATGACACTGGCGCGGTGCCTCTCCAGCACAGCTCGCCTCCTCCATGAATAAGCATCTCTGCAACGGGACGCAGGAGCAACTCTTCTTGTACTACAGTTTTCAAAATGGCAGACTGAGAGGCTAAGGGTTGTGTCCTCTGCCTAGGAGGGCACTGCCAGTGCTCACAAGCCATGGAAATACTGAAGAGAGTTCAGCAGAAAGAGCTGCTATTTAGAGATGGTCCAAGAAGTACACCACACCTGCCACCCTGCAGTGGACTTCGCCAATGTGTTAAAGTTCTTTTTTTAAAAAATTAACTAGGAATGACATAAAGGTAAGTACTGTGTAAGTACTCAAAGGTGTCCAGAGGACGGAGACCAAGCCATGATGCCCTATGAGAAGCGGCTTAGGGAGCTGGGTATATTTAGTCTGGAGAAGAGAGGATTAAGAGAGGACACGATAGCAGTGTTTAAATGTTTAAAGGGATGTCATACTGAGGATGGAGATTATTTTCTGCTGCTCCAGAGACTAGGACACGGAGCAATGGATTCAAACTACAG
This sequence comes from Gambelia wislizenii, assembly GCA_030847615.1. Lineage (NCBI taxonomy): Eukaryota > Metazoa > Chordata > Lepidosauria > Squamata > Crotaphytidae > Gambelia > Gambelia wislizenii. The sequence goes on from JAUMIR010000007.1 coordinate 43,495,700, forward strand.
GAAAAGAGATTCCACCTAAAGATTATTGGGAAAAACTTCCTGACAGTAAGAGCTGTTCAGAAGCGGAATACACTGCCGCGGAGTGTGGTGGAGTCTCCTTCTTTGGAGGGTTTTAAACAGAGACTGGATGGCCATCTGTCTGGAATGCTTTGATTGTGTCTTCTTGTAGGGCAGAAGGGGGTTGGACTGGATGCCCCTTGTGGTTTCTTCCAGCTCTATGATTCTCAGAATAACCAAGGATTTAGCTCAGTTCTGAAGCCATGCCTCCTTCGTATCCATTTGCCTCCTGTTCTGATAGCTACCATTCTCTTTGACTCTGGCCCTGTGCACTTCTTTGCTTCGTAATTGGACAAGACCTGGCATTGAAGACCCGTCCAGAGATGGACGAGACCACAAGGTCACCTCCTCCAAGTCAATGCATACCTACAGCAACCACCACAAGCCTCGTAAGAGACAACAGTAATTGGATTCATCTTTCCTGTCCCCTAGGCAACTGTTTTCTGCTGTTTTTACTATTAATGTTTTTTCATGAGATTCAGTTTACCAGCTATGCTTCTGCACCTTATAAAAAAACATCTGATCTGGCCCTTTTTCCCTGATCAGAAGGAAAAGGAGGCCTCCATCTGCTTCTTAGCCTGTCAGGCATTTAATGCCCTCTTCTAAATGCCCTTTCTAAAGAGCATACTCAGTACTTCAGCCTCTTCGGTTGACTCTGCCCTTTGCTATCTTCTTTTACTTTTCTATAAAGATGTATTTTGGGACTCCAAAATAATGGACCCGTAGTCCACATAGAGGTCAAAATTATTTCCTGCAATCTTTGTAGGAGCATCACTTTTGTCGATTAACTTTGCAATCCAATCTAACACCCAGGTTCTTAGAAGACAGAAAATTAGAACAGCCACACACTTTAAGCTATAATCAAATCACACACACAAAGTATATTATTATGCACAAACACAAATAAGGAAGAGTTACAGAAAGTCTTTAAATCCCCCTCAACATACATTAGGAGGTTGGAAGTCAATCCCAGGAGCACAGAGGTAGACCCCTGTATCCATGGATTCCGTATCCATGGTTTCACTTATCAACATCCAAAAAAATATGTTTTCTCCAGGCAATTTTAGGTCCTCCAATGTGATTCTATGTTCAACTTCCAGCATTTGTCTAATTGAAAATAATAGGGTTCCCTGTTATCCACGGTTTCAGGTACCCACATGGGGTCTTGTAATATATCCCCTGCATATACATGGGGTCAACCTGTATTTGTTTGTTAATATTCCTTGCCTGAGAAAACCCTATGAAATTCATGGGGTCACCATAAATCAAGTAGGTGACTTGAAAGTACATACACACACACATACTTTTTTTAATGTGTGTGTGTGTGTTTAAACATGGGTGTTGTCATTCCCACTTGGCATTTCTCACTGCAGTAAACACCAGCAATGTTCAGTGTTCAAAAGTGAAAGCCACATAAACTGTGCAGCCACGTTCACAGGCCAGTATTATGATTAAGTGAAGGGTCTCTTAACTTAAGAGAACTTTTTAAGGTCTCTTCAAAAGAAAGCCTGAGCTTCTTGTTCCCTCGATTCATAGAACAATCTGTAGAAGCAAAAGGAAGTCTGTTAAAGCTTCTGTAGAAACATCTCATTGCTCTGCCTACAGTGCCAAATTTTGGGGGGGCGCACGGGAGGAGCCTGTGCTCACTCCCGCTTTCTAATGCCACACTTCTGTGTAAGGGGAGTTGCTGAACGGACCCCAGGGCATGCGTCACCTTTGAGGAAGATAAACAGCAGCTATGCTATGCTATGCTATGCTATGCTCTGTACCATTTTGCCTAGATATTCAAAACATCCAGTATTGCCCCAATCTGGTCTATGGTTGCAGGAGCAAGCATAACAGTTGACATTTCCTGTTGACGCTGAATTAGAGCATCTTCTAATGAAGCTCACTTCAAAATCATTTTAAATCCATTTGCTCATGTCAACATCAATGTACTCAGCATTAGCTACCAATTAGTAAACCGGAAAATATTCTTCAGATAATCTGAAATCGTGGTAAAAATATTCAACATGCCATTCGTTTACAACAAACTGCCCTATAAAACCAAATTACTGGAACCAGCTGTCACATACACCAACACATCTAAGGGTGCAAAGCTATTTAAGTCTTTTTTTTTTCCCTCTCCCAGAAAATGTTCCAATACCTGACTATAGCTGAGTTGATTAATATTTTGAAGTACAGCCTGCCTTATCTGCTCGCTCACTCGCTCTATGCAACAAACCAGCCACCTTGTCTTTATTGATGTACGAGGTAATGAGGAGCAGTTGTAAGGATTTTTAAATCATTAGCTCAACCTAAGCACCATACACGAGCCCAGCAAATTCGGCAGATCAAGCTGTTCAAGTTTAAGTTTTACAGAAGTGTCACAGCAACACAGATTCTTATTAAGATTTCACAGGATTTAAAGTTTGCACATATACAACTCCCATCCACCCCACTTTCCCCCCAATGCTTATCAAGACAACCTTTAGAACATGGTCCGTCCATATCAATGTGGAAGAAACAGTAGGAACATAGACTTTCCTGGACATACAGTACATTTCTGGTGTTCTTTTTCCACCTCCCTTCGCACCACTTCCCTGACTTTTGCTGCAAGCTGAAGCTTGCTAATTTGCAGTTTCCAATGCAACAAAACAGAGAACTAAGAATGATGGCTCCATCCAAACAAAGTCAAGCCACCGTTCAGTGTTAAGAAAGACAGCCACTGCATCTGTGCATTCCCCTCCAAGCTCTCTAGTTCCATCTGTCAAAACAAGCCAACTTGCCTGTAAACTGCAAGTGGAAACCAGGAACTGACAGTTTCCAATTCTGGTTTGCGCAGAAGTGTACTTTGCCATGTTCGGATCTAACAGCAAACCACAGTTTACTGTAACAAAGAGAGCCGAAGCATGCACAGGTTCATATTCCACCTGAACTTAACCAACCCATGCGCAGATTTTCACCAGTGCATCATGCTTCTGTCATCTGATGCTTTGGAGCTGACAATGCTGGTGGTCAATGTGCAACCCTGAACACTCATGAAGGACAATATATGTGTCAGGTGCATTTCTCCACCACCTGGAATTCACTGATACTGAGGGATTGGACTGGATGGCCATCTGTCACGGCAGAATGGGGTTGGACTGGATGCCCCTTGAGGTTTCTTCCAACTCTACAATTCTATGATTCTATGGACAATAGTTGGCTTTTAAAAGAGATCGGGTTAACTCAGGGAGGAGAGATTTATGAAGAGCTCCTAAATTCAAATGGAAACTCCAGAGTCAGAGTTAGCATGGTCTGATCCAAAAAAAAGCATGCCCAAAGGTTATTTCATGCATTTGTAACAAGAAAACAAAGGAAAAGATATCTTGGTGCAAACATCCCAAGGCAAGGCGCTCCACACACCAACTTGAATCCAAACCTTGTCAACTGCCCCTCTTCCAAGACAATGACCCACATCTCACTGAAAGACTCAGTCTTAAGACAGACAGCTGCACTATGCCAAAATTACCTCTAGAATTTATGGGGGCTGCTCTGTAGGAGTTATATTTAAGATTAAATCCATTCACAAATTTCATTTGTTGGTGAGACTTTCATCACTTCACCCACCACCAAAAAAGAAAAACATCACTAGTGCAATCGATGATAAGTTTTAGACTGGGTGAGAAAATTAATATATTTTGATTAGAATGCTTCTGGGAGGCTAACTACAGTGGGTCTTCAGTATCCAATTGGGTTTGGTTCCAGGATTCCCCCCCCCCCATGAATACCAAAACCTATAAATGGTCAAATCCCATTAGATACAATAGTGTAATAAAATGCCATCCCTTATATAAAATGGCAAACAGCAAGGTTTGCCTTTTCGGATTCCCCCACCCCCCAAAAAAATATTTTCATGTCATGGTTGGTTGAATCTGGGGGTGCAGAACCCATGGATACGGAGGGTCGGCTGTACCAGAATGCACTCCAAAATCACATCCCTCAAGTGTAGACTGAAGTACAGACAACCACTTTCAGGAAACTACTCCCACTCCCCTCTTCTGCTCCAAATGTATATCTTCCAGGCTTGAATCACAACTGACATGACATGAAATCTTGTTCACATATCATCCACTTTGTTTTTGTGGCCACTGCCATTGACTTTTTGCATAATTGTGCTTAAGCAAATGGTTCCAACAACTCACCATGATCCATGCACCTGTAAGTAGGAAGAACATTCAAAAGAGAAATATTGGCAGAACACTCAACCCCCCAACCCAAAACCTCCATGTATAATTCTCCTCTCTCAATGCGGCTCAATGCTTTTAAGTACACAAACTACAAATATTATTATTTGTCCCCCAACAAATCAGTCTGAATAATTCTGCTATTTAAATAAAGCAATATTTCATGAGCAGGCTGCCACTTTAGACCCTTTCAGCATTTTTTCACTTTAATGCACTGGTTATAAATAAACTACATCAGAACACATTCCAGGGATTTTTTTGGGGGGGGGGAATGTTTTCTGATTATGAAAGGTGGTTTTGAAGGTCTTTTTTCCCCCAATGCATGCATTTATCATTTTCAAAATTCCCTATGAGCGGGAGCATGTTTAATTCTTTAGTAGAGTGTGCCAAATGAAGCTTCAGCCAAGGAGCACTTCTGCTTTTGCTTTATCAGACTTTAAAATTCAGACATCTAAAGCAAGTCGTATGCCAAACACACCAAACATCTGTTGGAATCCAGCACACGTTTCTGTTACAAGGGAGCTTTGGATATAAATTCATCTGAAACCACCACTAATCCACAGATACTTCCTAAAAACTAAACAAACTGTGGCTTCTGCCACACTGCAGAAATAATGCAACTTGCCACCGCTTTAACTACCATGGCTCCATGCTATGGAATCCTGGGATTTGTAGTTTTGTTGTGGCACCAGAGCTCTCTGGCAGAGAAGGCTAAATATCTCAAAATAAAACTGCAAATCCCAGAATTGCATAGCACTGAGCCATGGCAATTAAAGCGGTGTCAAATGGCACTGTTTTTGTAGCATGTCAACAGCCTGCAAGACATTTCTCTTACTAACTTCTGGTGACCCTGTTCTAGGGTTTATTTGGCAATATTTCGTTGGCGCAGATTTACCATTACTGCTGTCCTCTGAGGCTGTGTGTGTGTGACTTGCCCAAGGCCACCCAATGGGTTTCCATGGTTGAGCAGGGATTCAAGCCCTTGTCTCCCAGAGCCCAACACTCACACACCATGACACATTCTGGCTCTAACTTAACATGGTACCCTCAATCAATTTTGCTTGCCTTCCTGCTGCATGGATCTGTTACAAAAGTTTCTGCCTTTTGAAGCAGGGGGGAACAAGTTCTACAAGAAGGTAAGCCATGTTCCCAAACACAGACAACCAAATTCAGCGACTCTGTAATCACTGGCATCCTCCTCCATCATTTTCTAGGTTATGCGATTACAAATCATTGTTCACATGCTTTCAGGGTTACCTTCACAATCAGAAAATCTGGGACAACGACATGAAAGTTAGCATTGTTAGGAAGCTGAATTTTGTACCCACTACCATATTTGCACAGAGTGACTATTGTGTGTGAGGCACCCACACAAAGGAATCACATAATGAACATCTACTGGTCTTGTTTGTGTGTGTGTGTGTGCATGCGCGCATGCTCCTCTAAAAAACATCCCGCCTGCCGGTTGTGCAATGGCATGCAAATAGTATAATGTTCCGCATCCACTATTTGGGTCAGGATGCTGGACAAGCTAATCTAGCACCTCCAGATAAATTGGGGGTGGGGGCTAACATGTACCAAGAAGAATGTCTGCCATAATTCCAAAAATGCCCCCCCCATTTTTAACATCAAAGCTTTTTACACAGTCATCACTTTCCTATAACATTAACATCCTTTGTCTAGCCCAGGGGCTCTTAAGATTTTCTTTACCAAGGACCCCCTTTAAATATTTTTTATTGCTGCAGACACCCAAAACTTAACTCAAGATTTAAAACTCTAACAACAATAATAATACCCAATAATAATAATAATAATAATAATAATATAGTTGTCCCTTCATATTCACTGGGGTTTGGTTCCAGCAACCCCCGTGGATACCAAAATCCATGAATACTCAAGTCTGATTATATGCAATGGCATAGCGTAATGATGTTCCTTACATAAAATGGCAAAATCAAGGTTTGCTCTTTGGATTATTATTTTTTTAAAAAAATACAGTATTTTCAAGCCGTGAATACTTAAATCCGTGAATACCAAATCCGTGTATACAGAGCAACAACTGTAATACAATTACACCATCCATTAACCTTTCCCTCAGAAGCACTAGAGGGGAGGGAAAACTTTTCTCCTGCTTCTGCCTGCAAATTTGTGGCTGGAGTGGATTGAATGGCAATGCACAGGCCAAGCCAGCCAGCCTTTGCCTTGGCTCCTGTCATGTGGGCTGAGCAGCCTTCAAGCCTTTGCGGACCCCCTGTGTGGACATTGCAGCCCCCTGGGAGTTCGTGGGCTACAAGTTAAGAAGCACTGGTCTAGACTCTTCTATTTGTTTCTACTCTGCTTTTGGAAAAGAAGCCAAGGTATAACATAGAGCAGGTCACACAAGTATGTAGCACCAAGGCTTCTACCATCCCTCCATTCCACCTCTATTCCCTGTTATGTTCCCGCTGAACCTTGAAGCGCACTCCAAAGGCCTATCTTTAGTCGCATGTTCAGCACAACCAAAAGGGAGCCCCAAATTGCAAACTGTACCTCTTTCTGCTTCTCCCTATTTTTTCCTTTAAAGATCATACACCTGACACAAAAAGCTATAGGCATCTGCTATAAGCTAGAAAGCACTGGACCATCAATTTTGGGTACTTTTAATTCATACAGGAGAGAAACAGAATTTAAGTCTGTGCAAAAAGAAAAAAAAAACCCTGAGAGACTTTGAAAATAAGCCTTGAGGATTAGATATTCATTACCTCTTTCATAACAGTACTGAATTCATTCCTTTAAGCATAGTAGATACACTTCTTGCTTCAGATCACACATCTGTTGACTATGCAATCACATTTCAGTAGGTCAAGGTTGGTTAAGAGAACTTGATCTGGTGCCGCAACATTGAATTCCCACCCATGTGCGCTGCATTCGATAGGAGCCCTCTAAATGGAACGCAAGATGAGATGCTACGCTTGAACCATCTAGCCTTCCTCAAGGTGGCTGCGTCACAGCTCCATGGTCTACCAGTGCCGGCAAAGAAAGCCCCCACAGCATGTGTTGCTGGCAGAAAGTGGGGGATTCAACACTCACATCGCTTCTGTCCCAGAGAACAGTTCCCATTCAAGATGTGCTTCAAGCCCAAATAGGAGAGGTGGACAGTTTCCCAAGGAATCATCACTCTACAAGCCAAGAACAACAACCTCTTAAGGGACAAGAAGCTGAGACGTAAGCATTCATGGGAGACCCAAGATGCAACTTCAGCCATTTTCGCATTGGGAACTGTCAACATCACCACCACCCCGTACTATTCCTTATCTATTTTCCTGCGTGGCAGAATGGGCTGGATGGCCCTTGTGGTCTCTTCCAACTCTGCAATTCGATGATTCTATGTTACAAATTTTCTTTACAATTATTTAGCATTCTTAAAGGACTCCCAATGTTATGGTAGGCCATGGCCATTGAAATGTTTGCTCAACTAGGCGGTAAAAACTTGACATTCAGAGAAACCAAATAACTCTCTTGGACGAATATGGGCTACAGCACTCTCTGAAGAGAAACACCAAGTTGACTGGGGGGACAGAAGTCTTAAAAGGCCCAACAAAATAGAAAGGACATACCGTATATTCCGGCGTATAAGACGACCCGGCGTATAAGATGACCCCCCCAATTTTTAAAGTAAAATGCAGAGTTTGTGATATATTCGCCCTATAAGACGACCCCCCTCTTCCAACGCATAGCCCCCGCATGCCCCTCCTGGGCTCACTTCCAGGAGGTAGCGCAGGAGGAGGATGCGGAGGCTGTGCGCCCAAAAGGGGCACGTTCGCCCCTTCTCCCCACCTTCCAGGAAGGTGGGAAGAAGGGGCGAATCGCGGTTTGGCCACGCAGCCTCCGCATGCCCCTCCTGCGCTCCCTTCCAGGAGGGAGCGCAGGAGGGGGATCCGCAGGCTGTGCGGCCAAACGGGGCTTTGGGGAAGGGGGGAGGCTGGGCGGAGGGTGGCAGGGGGGAAGGGGCTTCGCAGCCACCCCCCCTCTCCAAAGCGAGCCTTTGGGGAAGGGGGGTGGCTGGGTGGAGGGTGGCAGGGTGACAGGGAGTAGGGGGCTTCTAAGCCCCCCTCCCTTTCAGGAGGGGGGTGGATGCACGGGGGATGGGTGGGGGGAAGGGAGGAGGGGGCTTCTCCGCCACCCCCCTCCCTGAAAGCGCGTTTCTGCGGCTTTCAGGGAGGGGGGTGGATGCATGGGGAGTGGGCAGCCGGAAGAGAGGAGGGGGCTTCTCCGCCACCCCCCCTCCCTGAAAGCAGCGGTTCCGCTGCTTTCAGGGACGGGGGTGGATGAGCGGGGGGTGGGCGGGGGGAAGGGAGGAGGGGGCTTCTCCGCCCCCCCACTCCCTGAAAGCAGCGGTTCCGCTGCTTTCAGGGACGGGGGTGGATGAGCGGGGGGTGGGCGGGGGGAAGGGAGGAGGGGGCTTCTCCGCCCCCCCACTCCCTGAAAGCAGCGGTTCCGCTGCTTTCAGGGACGGGGGTGGATGAGCGGGGGTGGGGGTGGGGGAAGGGAGGAAGGGGATTCTCCGCCCTCCCACTCCCTGAAAGCAGCAGTTCCGCTGCTTTCAGGGAGGGGGGTGGATGAGCAGGGGGTGGGCGGGGGAAGGGAGGAGGGGGATTCTCTGCCCCCCCACTCCCTGAAAGCAGCGGATCCGCTGCTTTCAGGGAGGGGGGTGGATGAGCAGGGGGTGGGCGGGGGGAAGGGAGGAGGGGGATTCTCCGCCCCCCCACTCCCTGAAAGCAGCGGTTCCGCTGCTTTCAGGGAGGGGGGTGGATGAGCAGGGGGTGGGCGGGGGAAGGGAGGAGGGGGATTCTCCGCCCCCCCCACTCCCTGAAAGCAGCGGATCCGCTGCTTTCAGGGAGGGGGGTGGATGAGCAGGGGGTGGGCGGGGGGAAGGGAGGAGGGGGATTATCTGCCCCCCCACTCCCTGAAAGCAGCGGATCCGCTGCTTTCAGGGAGGGGGGTGGATGAGCAGGGGGTGGGCGGGGGAAGGGAGGAGGGGGATTCTCCGCCCCCCCACTCCCTGAAAGCAGCGGTTCCGCTGCTTTCAGGGACGGGGTGGATGAACGGGGGGTGGGCGGGGGGAAGGGAGGAGGGGGATTCTCCGCCCCCCCACTCCCTGAAAGCAGCGGTTCCGCTGCTTTCAGGGAGGGGGGTGGATGAGCAGGGGGTGGGCGGGGGAAGGGAGGAGGGGGATTCTCCGCCCCCCCACTCCCTGAAAGCAGCGGTTCCGCTGCTTTCAGGGACGGGGTGGATGAACGGGGGGTGGGCGGGGGGAAGGGAGGAGGGGGATTCTCCGCCCCCCCACTCCCTGAAAGCAGCGATTCCGCTGCTTTCAGGGACGGGGTGGATGAACGGGGGGTGGGCGGGGGGAAGGGAGGAGGGGGATTCTCTGCCCCCCCACTCCCTGAAAGCAGCGGTTCCGCTGCTTTCAGGGACGGGGGTGGATGAGCGGGGGTGGGGGTGGGGGAAGGGAGGAGGGGGATTCTCCGCCCCCCCACTCCCTGAAAGCAGCGGTTCCGCTGCTTTCAGGGACGGGGTGGATGAACGGGGGGTGGGCGGGGGGAAGGGAGGAGGGGGATTCTCCGCCCTCCCCACTCCCTGAAAGCAGCGGTTCCGCTGCTTTCAGGGACGGGGTGGATGAACGGGGGGTGGGCGGGGGGAAGGGAGGAGGGGGATTCTCCGCCCTCCCCACTCCCTGAAAGCAGCGGTTCCGCTGCTTTCAGGGACGGGGTGGATGAACGGGGGGTGGGCGGGGGGAAGGGAGGAGGGGGATTCTCCGCCCCCCCACTCCCTGAAAGCAGCGGTGCCGCTGCTTTCAGGGAGGGGGTTGGATGCACGGGGAGTGGGCAGGGGAAAGGAGGAGGGGGCTTCCTAGCCACCCCCCCAAAGCCGCGGTTCCGCGACTTTCGGGAGGGAGGGTGGAAGCGCGGGGGGGGGCGGGTGGCAGGGAGGAGCACTTTGCTTCACCCCCTGCCCGATCTCCTGCCTCTTCGCTCCGTTTGCGAAGAGGCAGGAGATAGGCAGGCAGGTGAAGCAAAGTGTATCCGGCGTATAAGACGACTGTCAATTTTGGAGGGCACTTTTGAGTGCTCAAAAGTCGTCTTATACGCCGGAATATACGGTAAATAGAAAGCCACTCACCTTTGATTCTCTCAAGGCAAGGATCATCTCCAAAATCCTAGGGAACATTTCATTCCATTCAACACCTTGCCCAAGTAGTGTTTATTGACTGTTTTCCTTGGGCTGGTATTAAACTCCTACTAATTAAACAAGCCAAAAGATCTAAATCCTGATCGGACATCCAGCTCTAATTAAAGCTATTCAAAAATGATGGTATTTTACATATCCAGCAAAAAGAAAGAAACCTAACCTTTTAAATCATATTGCACTGAAGTAATGTGATCTATTAACATCTCAAATTATACTATGCAAATTTTGATAATTCAATGGTATTTATAAAATTCAAATCAAGTAGCTCGCCAGTCCTGAACACACACACTAAAATGGCAAATTTCAAGAGACTACGGAAATTTGTTCATAAGCCACGCAGTCCCATGAAATGCCATATCTATCATCAACTTTTTAATTACCAATTGATCAGCATGTAGACGGTGTAATAGCTTTCAGCTTTTAATTACAGAACTATCAAAATCCCAACCAAAAAAAGGGATCTCCAGAGATGAAACTGTAATGCTTGATTATTCATCACTGTATAATGAGTGATTTGTTTTTAAACAAGATGTCAATTTCCTTATGTAATCCATCTGGATGTGTTACTTCACAGGACCCACTTTATTCAGATGTCTCAAGTAGGAAACCTCTCCCCCTCACACACACACACGCCCCACCAGCTTTCTCCAGTTGTGACTGAAAATTTTGGAGAGGATTCAGACATCATTCCAAGACAGTGAGCTCATTACAAACCCAATGAACTGCATCCCTCCACTATGAATCCAAGAGACCCTGCCAGTCCTCCCCAGCCCCTGGATGATCAATGCAAACATTTTGGAAGGGTTCCTACTTATTACTCTCCAAGGTACGGTTTTCTGCTTCCCACTGAAAGAGCTCCCCGGTATAGTACATTGTTGGCATATTACTCAAACATTTTGGAAATCAGCTGCAAAAGAAAACGGCCAGAACTATCCTGGTCTGGAGGCAATGTGGAGTTTATTTAATCTAAGGCACAAGGTTGCAATTCATGCTTTGATGGATTATTTATTTATTTATTTATTTATTACTTGCCTCTCCTTATGGATCGAGGCGGGAAACAACTAATTAACACATAAACAAAATATTGGTTAAAAACACATATCAGTTAAAAGCATAGATCCATTTAAAGAAACAAGTAAAACCAAGACATTTTAAAACAATCAATACACAATTTAAAATTCACACTTTAAAATCATCTGGATAAGCCTGCTAGAAGAGATTGGTCTTTAATACGGCTTTAAATTCGGACATCGTATTCAGCTGTTGTATCTCTGCCAGTAGTCCATTCCAGAGTTTAGGGGAGGCTGAAGAAAAAGTCCTTGAGGTGACCGTTGCCAACCTAGTCTTGGCTGACTGGAGCAAATGTCCCCCAGAAAACCTAAGTATATGGGTGGATTATATGAGAGAAGGTAATCCGGTAAGTGACATGGAACCAAACCATGTAGGGCTTTAAAGATAATGACCAACACTTTGTAACCTGCCCAGAAAATAATTGGCAGCCAGTGGGGTGATTTTAATATTGGTGTGATAGGATCACTCCTGGGTGTAACCAGAGACTAATCTGGCTGCCGTGTTTTAGACCAACTAAAGTTTCTGAATTTGGTACAGAGGTAAGCTCAATGTACACCGCATTGTAAAAGTCCAGCCTTGAGGTTACCAGTGCACGCACTACCATCTTTCGGTCCTCCAACTCTATGGATGAAGGGGTGGCATAGTTAAAAGCAGACAAAAGTACCAAGACCATTTGGAAGAGAAACTAGTCTTTCCCAACAGGAAGGTTTTTTGGCCAGATTTGATGTGAACGATTTCAGATGTAGTTGAACAAGGCCTTCATGAAACCTGCAGTCTGTCCACTGTAGGATGAACTTATCTAACCCTCGCTTGGTAACTCCTTTGAAAACTTGCAAATTTAGAAGCGGTTTCATGAAGCCTTTCTCCCATTATGCAGAATACAGATTTTGTCTGAGCAGGAGGGTTAGAGTCAAAGCTCTGAGCTCCTTTTACTTTGAAACACTTTTAACTTCAAAATGGATGCATTCATGCCCCATGGAGCAGTCAGTTGACTATTCGTAAGCACCTAGGACAATATATTTATTTATGAAAATGTTCTCCATGTAGCAAATTGGCATTTCCATGCAACTATGAATCAGTTTTCCTACTGAGCATTGAAAACTCATGAATACTAAAGGAGGGAGAAAATCCCATGTGCATACCCCTATAAAATGCACAGGATAGTGATACTAGATGCCAAAGCTCCCCTAAGATGGTTAAAATAAGTAGGTGAGAAGGGGAGAAAGACACCAATGCAAACAACTCATGAAATGTGCATTGACCTGCGAGATCAAACATATGGAAAGGTCTACTTTTATCACTATGTTAAACTGAGCAAACAGCAATTTATGTGCCACACTTTTTAACAGCTTCAAGCTTCCCTTCTATACCACATTTCCCCCCTGAAAAATAGCAGCAAGTCAATCTGGTACTTCTGTACCCGTGCTACATCCAACAGTAATCCAAATTTGTGTAAAATCCCATGAAGCAACGTACAGTCAGCCCTCTGTATCCATGGATTTGGCATCCACCGATTCTATCATCCACAACTTGAAAATATTTCCCAAAAAATTAAAAATCCAAGAAGCAAACCTTGATTTTGCCATTTTATATAAGAGATGCCATTTTATTACACCATTGCATATAATAGGATTTGCTTTTCCATGGATTTTGGTATCCACAGGAAGTCCTGGAAACAAACCCCAATGGATACCAAAGGTCCACTGTAAAATATTTTTTAAAATCACACTAAGAGCAGCGCATGTCACAGAGAACATCTTATTTTCTACAGCATATTGACCCTGCCTTTGCCAAACTGATTAAAACACCCCCGGGTAAATCTCCCTTTCAACCTCAATTTCCTGTCTGCAAAATGGGAATTGCAGCTTATCTCATGGGCTTTTTGGTAGGCAAGAAATGAGGAAGGGTCCAATGGCACATCTTTCCCTCCTCAGGACACAAACACAGAAGCCACAGTGAAAGATAAGCATCCACCATCGCCGGATGTCTCAGTGAACATAAACAGATTCTTAATTGATATTGCTAATTCAGGCTAAGGCTCCGTCTACATGATAGGGGAAAAATCCGTTTGGGGTGTAAAAAATCCGAAAAGGCAGTCGTTCGTATGCATACGATCTGCCTACACAATTTTAACCCCCCCCTAAACTCCGTATTTGCCCAGCTGGCTGGAGCGAGTGATCCAAGCGGCGGTTTTAAATCTCCCGTCACTTTTTTTGTTTGTTTTATTTTAAAAGGTGCCTGTTTTGCAGACAGTCACTTTTCCCTATTTACAATGTAAAATAAAAATGAATATATGTAAAAAATCTGCATTTCATGGACTTACCGGACTCTCACTTGGCCAGCAATCCAACATGGCAGACGCTTCCAATTCCCCTCTTTCCAATTCCCCAATTCCACTCCCTGTGCTCAGCCAGCCAATCAGATTACACTGCCTGTTCACTGTTCATGTGTGTGTGAACGGGGTGTACAAAACATCAACAATACGAATGGCTGTACAAATTATAGCTCGGGATTCGCTAATCCTCCCGAACGCCGAATCCACGTAGTTTACGGAGGATTCATAGCCCCCCTTCCGAAAGCCACGTATGCATCCGAACGGCCGTGTGTACACATGATCGATCTTCCGAATGCCATATGTATATTTTTACTGTGTAGACGGACTCTAAATATTGTCTTGCAGACCTAGAAAGGTTTGAATAACCTGGCTATTCCCTGCAGGTTTCAGAGGGAGGTTCTCACCTTCAAGTTTAATTAACTTTCCCCAATATTAACAACCTGCCCATCCACCCACTCCTTTGAAAATAGTTGTAGAAAGGTGGCAAGAAATTCCCTAACCATTGGAAATTCCCCACGCAAAGAGCAGGCTCAAGCATTAACAGGCACACAAATATAAAAGCGCCTTGATGATAAAGGTGAATGACCAAGGATTAATAAGTGCATTTTTAAAAATTAATTTTTAACACCAACAATCTAATTTACAATCAGAGTAATATGCATTCAAAAAATAAAGAGACAGAAAGAAGAAAAAGAGAGAAAAGGGGGTGGGAGAGAAGAAGAAAAGAAAAAAAGATATATAACTAAAACACAGTAGGGCTCTGACTTCCTAATCCTGACAATAAAGGGGGAAAAGGTTTTTAAAATGAAGGAATAATATTATTTTAATTATTCTAAGCCGCCCCGATTGTTTTAACAGAGGGGCGGGGTATAAATAACTATTATTATTATTATTGCATTACAGAACCAATTAAATAAATCCTACTAAAATTACTAGTAACCATACCCACAGATTACAGGTTGACCCCCGTATCCACTGATTCAGTATCCACAGTTTCACTTATTATTTTTATTCTTTATTTTTTATGTTTTTTATTTTTAAGTATGTTTTAATTCTTAAATTATTTAATTGTATTTTAAGTGGGGGTGGGATTGAGGGTTTGGCTGTATATTTTAATTGTAAACTGCCCCAACTGCATTCTGTAGAGGAGCAGGATATAAATAATAATAATAATTATTATTATTATTATTAGCAACTGAAAAATATCTGTTCTGTCTAGGCACTTCTAGGTTCTCCAATGTGATTCCATGGTCAACCTCTGGCATTTGGCACATTGAAAATAATAGGGTTCCCTATTATCCATGTTTTAAGGTATCCATGGTGGCTCTTAGAATGTATCCCACGTGGATATGGGGGTCAACCTGTGTTACATCATTAGATGTCTTATTGACTTAAAAAAAAAAATCCATAAATGGTTTCCAATCTTCCAAAAATTCTTCCAATTGGTTTATCCTTGGGGACCCACATTAATTTGGCCATTTGGGTTAAGGATTTCTGGTAACATTACAAAATCTATCTTTATTTTTTAAAAATTTTATTTTGGATTAATCTTTAAATCTTAGACCAATAACTTTTCACCTTCTTACAAGTCTACCACATATGAAAAACGTATCCCTCCTGACCTTGACATCCCCAATCCTGGTTTGAAACATTCTGGGACATTTTCAACAGCTTGTCAATAAGTGGAATTTAACAGGAACAACCCAGACTGAAGTGTGTGAGGTTTTGCATCACTGGATAATGGTTGTAAACATCTGTCCACCAATTCATTGTTTTTGTTGGGTTTCCCAAGCAAAAGCTTTCAGCCATGTGACACGGCTTCTCTTGTCAAATATCCCCAAACGCAAGTTATTGTGGGGCTACATTGCAGTATTTCAATTAATATCCCCAAACGCAAGTTACTGTGGGGCTACATTGCAGTATTTCAATTAATATCCCCAAATGCAAGTTACTGTGGGGCTACATTGCAGTATTTCAATTAATATCCCCAAACGCAAGTTATTGTGGGGCTACATTGCAGTATTTCAATTAATATCCCCAAACACAAGTTACTGTGGGGCTACATTGCAGTATTTCAATTAATATCCCCAAATGCAAGTTACTGTGGGGCTACAGTGCTGTATTTCAATTAAGACAGCTAATCTACTAAGTAAGGGCTTTGAAAGTCAGTTGAGAAACCTAGATCAACCTATTTATGTAGATGTTTCACGCTGTTCTAAAAATACACAGCAACTCCGACATACACTAGAAGCCCTGAGAGACTGTATTGGAGATAAATTTCAAGCGTTGCTTAGTAAAAATTTATGAAGAGGAGAACAAAACAAAACACTAACCCACAATTTTGAAATGGGAGCAATTAGAAGTGCACAGAGCATCACACCAAGAGCACATGGCAAGATACACACAATAGGCTCCTCAAACCATATTTAGAACGGAATTACAAATTTTCAGGATTACAGCATTGTTCATGCAGTCCATACTACAGACTTCAGGCCAAACAAGATTGTTGGGCAGGCCAAACATGCTGTTCTGATTATTAAAATAGAGAACTGGTGAGGAACAAAAGGATCACCAGTTAGCAAAGCAGGTGATCCCTTGGGACTTCCGGTCAAAAAAGGAGAATATGACACTAGCACAGACTCTGGAGCCAGCATTGTGTAGTGGTTTAAGTGTTTGACTCTGGAGACCAGGGTTTGAATCCCTGTTTGGCCATGAAAACCCACTGGGTGACCTTGAGCAAGTCACACACTCTCAGCCCTCAGAAACCCCGTAACAGGTTTGTCTTATGGTCACCATATGTCAGAAATGTCTTGAAGGCACACAACAACATCAAAAACAGATTACTATCCTGTCAGCCCTCCACATTTGCAGGTTGAGCATTTGCAGATTTGAATACTGTCAGACCCCCGTATCCACAGGGGTTTGCTTCCCACCCTTAACGCAGATATCGGAAATAGCGGATAGCAGCAAACTCTATTAAAATAAAGGACTTCCAGTAAAAACATACCATAGAGTTGTGTTGGAGGACCTAGAAGATCCCTAGAGAGGATACCCCCTAGGCATTTTCAAACATGACTTTATGGTATATGTCCCTATTTTTTGTCTCGTGGGTAACTGAAACCACAAATATTGGTTCTCTGAAAACAGGGGTCTGACTGTATTTGCAAATTATTAAATATGTTCTTTCTGGTCATTTTCTAGGCCCTCTAGCATGATTCTGTGGTATACTTCCACCTGCATCTGTGTATTTTTTTTTTTAATTTAAAAATGGAACAAAATTTTGTGACCTCTGGGAGCTACAAAAATGACCCATAGACCATACTCTGCACACCTCCACACTAGCGCATGAGAGGGCTGCTGTCCTTCCTCTTCATTTGGAAACCCTTTTTTCCCCTTTTGTGCTAGGCATTTGAGATTATACGCCGCCAGGCCTTATTTCTGAGGTCTGAAAACCCTTGGAGCCCTTTAGGTTGAAGAAAGGCACTTTAAATAAAACATTTTAGACAGATAATACTGTGTCTGCTGAATCTAAGAGGCACTGAATGAGTTCCTTCCGTGCCAAGTGCCAGCTACTGCTCAGATATGGCCACAAATGTTTACCTACAACCAAGTAGGAATACACAATGGGCAAGAAGAAGAAAACCTTTTCTTACCCCCTCCCCAGAAGCCCCCCACTACGGCAGCCCAGACATTTCCCCCTGCATTAACAGACTTAATAAGAATCCATTTACACAAGAAGGAACATGGGGGGAGGGCAGCGAGATTCATTATGCAATTGTGCATTCAGAACTCTCCTGGGGTGATTTAAAAGTGGCATCATTGGTTCAGCAATAAACCCTTCATTTTATTAGGCTCAAACCATATTTCTGTGTTACAATAAATGAGTTGCTGGCAAGGATTTGTCAGCTCCATCCCCGAGACCGGGGCTGCTTTCAAATGTCAACTTTGTCTCATTGCACAAAGTCATGCGATTCATCTTGTTGTGGTGCAGATGTTCAAAGGACTTTTTGACATGATGGCACCCATGAATTGGATTGTCTTTGAGGTTTGGTTGAAAGAGTGTTAATTGGGGCAGGGGGCAAGGACCCTGAGAGAAGCTGATGAAGGTCGAGCCATGGAGAGCACTAGATGGCACCTCAGGATTTGGTAGCAGCATGAAAACCCCATGGAAATTTCCAGGCAGCCATCTGTACTCTATGACCCTCAAATGCTTAAAAAAAACAACATAACCCAGAACTTGTGTAACTTGTGTGTAAGAGACTGGCTCAGCCAGTCTGAAACATGGACTGAGGATTGCCCAAAAAGCTCCTACATGAAGGCACGCATTTGCACATTAAAAGCAGTAACCTGCTAGCAGAGCATCACATCTGGCAACTCTGCACACTTCCATGTGTTGTGTAGCCACAGCTGCTCAGGATCACTCCCCAAGCATGGCCCCCACAGGCATACAAACACCATATGAAGGTAAACCTCAGTTAAAGTCGTAGGTGTGTTTCTGGACATCACTTCTTTAACAGAACATTTTGAGTACCAGAAACAGAAATAACATGGAAAGAATACAGAGAGGTTCTTGCACCACAAAAAAGAAAAAGAAAAGAAAAAAGAAAGAAAGAAAAAAGGAAGAGCAATTCAATTAAATTAATAAATAAAATAATTCACAACATGCTTCAGTCACCCTTTTGTCTAAAACTAACAACATGTACATGTGAAATAAAATAACAAAGTTAGGTAAAGTTTTCATAAGTAAACAAAAACATTTTGAACCATCTAGAGACAACTGAAATCTTCCAAAATATATCTAGGATAATACTTTTTTTGTTTCTTCCACCAACCTTATGTTTCCATTTTAGTGGCCAAACCTATAGATCTCTGCTCCTTTTCTATACTGGGGACAGTTGCTGTTCACCTTGCCTGCTGTAGACTAGCTGTCATGGCTACAAGATCTTCCATGGAGTCTACTCCGATACCCAGAATCCAGGGATGAGCATGACACAAGCACACCCCGCTACAGTAGGATTGGCTAGAGAAGAAACCCGTTCTTTTCCAGCTCAAGCTCTACTGCAGTTGATTCCCAAACTCTAGTCCTCCAAGTGTTTTGGACTTCATTTCCCAGAAGCCTCAGCCACCTTGGCCAATGATCAGGGATTCTGGGAACTCAAGTCCAAAACACCTACAAGACCAGAGTTTGGGGAATTCTGCTCTCTTGCACTGTTTACTGCACTCACACTGTCCAACACAACGTGTGTGTTACTCCACCTGTCCTCCACTATCCTCCCAGTGCCAATGCTGCTAAAAAATATGCCTTCCAGCTAGACAAGGAGAGGTTAGGTGGACCAAAAACATATTTGTAAAAAGGTGCTTTTTTATCAGAGGCTTTGTTAACTGAGGTAGGTCTGTGTATGTCATCACATGCAAAAACTGATATGCAGAGAGAAGCAGAGAGAGAGTATAGGTATTCTCAGTTTCGATGTAAGATGTGAAAGCTGGACAGTAAAGAAAGCAAATAGGGTGGGGGGAATAAACTCATTCTCCGTGTGGTGCGGGAGGAGAATTCTACCATGGACATTTAAAAGGATAGGGGGAATGAGTTCTTCAAACGAATCAGGGCGGAACTCACTAGAAGCCAAAATGACTAAACTGAGGCTATCATACTTTGGACATGTGGTACAACATGGCACATGGGCAAAGCTTTGCCAAGTATTAAGTGGATGGCTGTAGGAAAAAAAGGTTGCATTACACGTGGGAAAGCCACGTCTGCCCTTAGCAGGGCTGCTGATGACCAGGACTCTTGGAGGCCTCTCATGCATAGGACTGTCCTAAGTGGTAGCCGACTGGACAGCCGGTAACAGGAACGATGGGGAGGGGGCATGTTAATAGCTTGGAGCCAGGCACACAAACACACACCCATGAATCTGAGACCTTCAACAGACCTCTAACCGGACCAAGAGGCGATGGCACTGAGCTCAACAGAGAGGGGATCTCCATTCCAGAACTACCTCCAAGTCTGGCTCTATCCTTGTTGGGCTTCCAGGAGGCAGACTAAACTTGTATCACTCCATCTAGGTTTTGGGATTTTTTCAATTTTATAAAAAGCATGTTTAATGTGTTAAAATACTGCTTTGGGGACCCAGGGTAGGCAGATGAGTGATCAATAAATCCTCAGCCACTCAAGAGTATCTGAAGCAACTGCGGTTGCTCTGCAGCTGCAGAAGCCAGGAGGGGCCTGTCCCGGAAAATCAGGCGAGTCCAGGCGAGTTTGTCTCGTCCATCCTGTTCTGGCATAACCCACGCTATTGCAGTGTAGCTATTTTGTGACATTTCTTGTCCCTTCCAAGCCCCCGTAGCTATAACTATTTTAACACTCTCTAGGGCAGACTTGAGCTGGAGCACAGCTGGGAGACAGATTCAGGCTCAGTCATCAACTAAACTCAGCGCCTGCTCATCCGACTAAGCTCGCAGCATTTCAAGCATTTGTGGAAAGGAAGATGTTAGAAGGGAATCACATCTGGAATTGCAATACAGAAGGGAAAGAAGCCATGACTTCCAGGGTTCCTCCGTTCATGTAGCCATTACAAGCAGGGCTTTCTTGGCTATCACTGGGTAATGCGATCCACATGTTTTCTACTGAAGCTATACAGACCCACAAGCTTCACATTGTATCCCACACCTTTTCCCAATGGCCCAGATTACACAAGTGTGCCCGCCATCTTTCAGAAGTCGAATTAAAAAAACATTTTAGAACACGATGCTCAAAAGCCTCTTTTTGGTACCCAGCAATCTCCAAGTATCCAATATTTATGTGCAATTCTTTCTCTTCCTTGCCAGCATTATTCTCACACTTGCTCCTGATGTTCTGCAAAATATGCCATCTGGCAGTCGCAGGGTTTTAAAAAATATATTACATTAAGTAGGTATATTCTATTTTAAAAGATTATGTGGAGCCATTCAGGATATTTAAGAACTTTAAATCAACCTCAAAGTGATTACTATGGACAGAACTCATGAGGCCCAGCTTAGATCTCGCATTAACCAAGCAGTCAGATCTATTTAAAATGAGTGATGTTGCCTCCACATTTTGCTCTCTACAAGCACATCGTGGCCAGGGGGGGCACAGTGAAGAAAGAAGTCCTGAATGCCGCCGCTCCAAATTATAGTTGCTGCTTCCTTAAAGACAATGCTAACATGTCTATATCTATATCATTTACCTGAACAACAGCTAGAAGACTTTCACAGCAACAAAACCCAAGAAGGATGACAGAAAAGAAACCAGCCATCCAAAGATGGCAGAAAAGAAACCTGAGTGATTTATGGCATAAGTAAAATGGAAATATCTGAACCTAAGTACGCGAAGGGACTTTGCCAAACCCAGGTCTGGAGAGAAAGAAGTGGGTATTTCTGTGGCAAGAGTGGGACATAAAGACCTCTAAGCCCTTCAAGAAGAAAGGGTTTCTTTAGCAAACAGAAAAATCCATCTCCAGTTCAGGGTCTTAAGGAGGGTGATGGTTGTGATAGGACGCAGCTTTTGACACTCTCAGGAGCCACTGCCAAAGACATTATAAGAACAAACCAGTTTCTTTGACCCAATGCAAGCCTCTAAATCTTGCACATCAATATTGGACCTAGGAGGGTCTCCCAAATTCAAGGAGCTAGTACAGCCTAGGGCTTTGGGCAGAGATCCAAAATAGCCACCAGATTCCATCTGATCTTGGAAGCTAAATAGGGTCAGTCCTGGTTAGTAACTTGGATAGGAGACCACCAACGAATACAAGGTGCTGTAGGCAAGATTTCAGAGGAAGGAACCAGCAAAACCACCTCTGAGGAGTCCTGGCCTAAGAAAACCCTATGAAATTCATGGGGTTGCCATGAGTTGGCAGGAGACTTGAAGGCACTTAGAGACACAAGATCTGACCTTGGTCCCTTTTCCCCTAATCCTGTAGGCTAGAACTTCCACAGCATGGGAAAAGGTGTCTTTTTGGACAGTCTCTCCCAGAATCTGCCAGACACCATAGTATAGCTGGTTGGGGGATTCTGGGAGGGGGCAGTGCAAAAAGCAGCAGCTTCCCAGGCCCAGAAGGACTGCCAAGGAATACCAGGTGCTGTAGGCTCTATTTCAGGGGAAGGAACTGGCAAAACCATCTCTGAGGATTCCTTGCCTAAGAAAACCCTACGAAATTCATGGGGTCACCATAACTCAGCTGCCAACGTGAAGGCATATACACATACACGAAGGCACCTGATCCCATTTGATCTTGGAAACTAAGCAGAGTCAGGGCTGGTTATTACTTGGATGGGAGACCACCAATGATTTGCTGTAGGCTATGTTTCAGAGGAAGGAACTGGCCTAAGAAAACCCCATGAAAACCATAAGAAAAAACTTAAAGCCCCACCTCCGCCCCACACACTACACACACACACACATTACAGGGCTTTGGGCATGGGGCACGCTGCCAGCACAGCTCTGGGTCTGGCTCTGCTCAACAACCGTGCCTCACACCTCTGACCTCTTGTCTGTGGGGTAACGCTCCAACCCAGGAGATCCCGATCCTTTGCCACCCCATTGTTCAGAAACCTGTGAAGGCCTACTAATTGCTTACTAAAATTGAGACTTTTTGGAGGATGCTACAGAGTTAAAATCCATGCTGACTTCCTTCTCAGCAGGTGGTCATATTAGGAGTGAGCTGTACTTTCACTACTGAACTACAAATCAAAACTCCCCCACACATCAATTTAATTCCGGGGCCCCGCTGAGTAATATGTACTACGGAACCATACACCATTTTCCTGGACTCTGCACAGCATGCTTAAAAACTGGGGTGGCACAAAGGGAAAAAAAAAGGGGGGGGGGGTTCATCTGCCTATGAAAAGGGAGTTGCTGCTAAATTGACCTAGATTTCTCGGCTCCATTACAGGGGGCTCCTGAAGAAAGCAAGCTCAAAGCTAGTCTCCTTGTGTGCCCCCCATCTCACCCCACTGAAGGTACAACCCCACAGTCTCAGCCTCACTGACCTCCAAAGCAAGTTGGCAACCTGACAAACTCGACATTCACCCAGCAAAACATTAACAGCTTTGATGTTTGTGGATAAGCTCCCTGCTTAACTTTGTAACCCTAAGAATCCTAATTAGACAATTCTCCAAATGTGATAATTATACAGAATGACACTGGTACAGTATATCAATACCAAACAGCAGGACAAATTTGTTTTGAAGACTTCTCTCTTCCTCGCCACCCTCCATACCGCCCCCAAATCTTTCTCTTTTAATTAAGACAGGGGGGGAGAGAGAGGTGGGTTTAAACGTGGAATGTTTCAAAGATGTGCTGACATGTCAGAAAAAGAGAGAGAAGAAAACTGTGTATTTCAGTTGGAAACAGCTTGCACTGAATACTTTACTCATTTCCATCTCTGTAACCAAAATAACAGGCCATTCTTTTGGGGAGGAAGGGCGGGGGTTGCGTTGCAAAGAAACAGAATCTGAAGACGGAAAGCCCTGTTAGCATGCTGGAAACTGTGTAATTTAGGTAGAGAGCTGCGTGCCTTTTGCTTATATGGCAAACTATTTGGAAGGCATAAGAGATTTTATAGATGCCTTTTCCTATCATTGAGACTTATGTCCCAGGGAATGCAAAAGAACAGCTGGGAGGAAAACCAGGAGACAGAAAATGATCTGAAATGATGACATGTTGAAGCAATATGTGAAGAACAACAGAAGCTGCAAACAGACAGATCCCTCCAAGAGACTGAAAGTACAACCTGCATGAGTTTTAAGGATAGTGTTTTGGACCACAGTGGCCATGCTGTCTGGGAGGTTCTGGGAGCTGTATAGTTCAAAATAAATAAATATCCAAGTTCTGGTATTAATCTGTTAACTGGAATCAATTAGCCTTGCCAAGACAGGCTTACCACACTGATGAGCATCAGCCATGCCTGCTCTCCGGCAGGAACTTTTAATCTAAGGTAAGATCAGTTCCACCACTTTTCCATCCCATTTTCCTTCTGCTTTGGGCAGGATGGAGTGCTTCTGGGTAGTCCAAGCCAGAAACTGCTCTCAAATATCTGTGCCAGCTCTTCTGCTGGGCAAAGCACCTTTGGCTATGACCAAGCTGGTGCAATTTCCGACCTTGGTGCTCAGACCCACAACACACTGCCATAACTGCTCCACAATCTCCAGCTGTATCACAGGACTCCAGTGCACTCAATGGTTCAGCTTTATGTGTTTAATTTATTAAAATATGTCTATCCTGCCCTGTATCTACAGCTCTCAGGAGTTAAAAACCAGCTTGACCAATTTAAAACAAAGCAAACAATAAAAACATATTTTAGAGGGCTAAAAATACATTAAACAATTAAAAAAGTTAAAAGAAGACAGCTTGCCGCCTGTTGAAAGTGTTTAAAATGATTTAAAACCATGCACATTTGCAGAGTAGTATAAAACTAAGTCCCAAAGGCTTTAGTAAACGAAAACATTTTTACTTAGCGTCAAAATGACAGCCCACGTTGGAGCCAATCAGGGATATAAGGAGAGGGGGTTCCATACTTGCCGCAGCACAGAAGGCTCAACTCCCACATACACCCATGGCACATTGCCCTGACTGATGGGACACAGAGAAGGGTCCCTCCAGCAGACCTCACACCTCAGGCTGGCCTATATGGGAAGCAATAGACATGGGAAACTTCCATTGTTTAACCAAACTCCAGAATGTCTACCATGATTGGCAGTGACTCTCCAGGTTTCATGTAGGGGGTCTTTACCAGCCCTCCCTGGCGTTGAGGGGGACTGAGGACCTCCTACATGGGACACATGTGCTCTACCACTGAATTCAGACCACAGATACTGGGGGAAGAGAAGGGAGGTGATACAGGACTCAACCACTGAGGTCCAGCAGACCCCACCTAAACATTAGAAGGAACTTCCTGAAAGTAAGAGCTGTTCAGCAGTAGAACCTGCTGCTGCCTCAGAGTGTGGTGGAGTCTCCTTCTTTGGATTTTTTTAAACAGAGGCTGGATGGCCATCTATCAGGAATGCTTTGATTGTGTATTCCTGCAGAGCAGAAAGGGGGTTAGACTAGATGGTCCTTGTGGTCTCTTCCAATTCTTCTATGATTCTATAAGTAATTTGAGTGCCAAACTAGGACTCTGGAAAACCAGGATTCAAAACTCCACTCAGCCATGGAAACCCACTGGGTGGCCTTGCACAAGTCATACTCTCTCAACAGCCTTAGAGGAAGACAATGGCAAAACCCCTACGAATAAATCTTGCCAAGAAGTCCCCATGATAGGTTCTCCTTGGGTCCCTATAAGTCAGAAATGACTTGAAGGCACACACAAAAACAACAAGACTGAGTGATGGATCAACACAACCTTCCACACACACCCTAAACCACCTTCTTATGCAACTCATTAGCTAAGTGCTTTCTAAGCAACTAAATTCATCAAGCCTGTTGTCAATTTTTCAGCCATACATTTTGCAAGTAGATGCTTGCTTGAAGCAATACCTCCAAACAACTGTTTAACGTGATTCACAGGGCAGTAGACCCAGCCTGCCTGCAACATCTACCAAGGAAGTGCACTTGACATCATTTTGCATTTCCAGAAAACTACCACACCAAACAAACAAACAAAAAAAAACCTGTTTGCCATTCTTCTAAAAAACCTGGACCAGGTGAGGTCAGTTAATCTGTTCATAATTCTCATGCAACCACAGACGTGGAGCCCAAAACATTATAGTCGTAAAACTGTTAAGGGAAAACACTGGCACGACTGCTAAGAATAAAACCAGGCTGACAGTCTACATGCCTCCAGCAGACATGAGAAGGTCAAACGAACAGAAGACATTTAAGAAAGAAGCAGCAAGGACTCCTTGAAAGCACACCCGATCTCTAATAAGGCATACTTATTTATCATTCTTGCTGCAGTCATACTCATTAGGTAGTTCCGACTGCTTCTCCCAAAGAATGTAAGGGATATGGATCCAAGAAATTCAAATTTTAAATAGCTGGAGTGTAGCCAGGTGAGATGTCTTTGGGTAATTGTGCCCTCTCATATTTCATCGGTAAACTAAGATTAAATAATCAGCCTTGCCAAGTTATGAAGGGGATTCACATCTATCTATGGGTGATTAAAAAGCAAAGCAACACAGCACTTCTTCCAAGTTTGTCGCAGATCCAAAAAAGATGCAGTTAACCACTGAAGATATAAAACAACCCCCCCATACCTGCAGGGGATACATTCCTGGACTTACCATGGAAACACGAAACCATGGATAAGAGCAAACCCTATTGAAATGAATGACTTCCGGTCCAACCATACCATAGAGTCACACTGGAGGACCTAGAGATTCCTAGAGGGGACACCTCTCTAGGCATTTCCTAGGTCTTCCAATGTGACTCTATGGTCAACTTCCAGCACCAGCATACCATAGAATCGCAGTGGAGGACCTAGAAAATGCCAAGAGATAACTTTTTTTCTCACGCAGGTAAGTAAAACCACAGGTACCGGTCCCATGGATACAGAGGTTGTCCTATATATATATATATTTACTGAAGTGATTAACAGAACTTAAAAATATATATCAAGAGCCAGACATTTCAGCTCCCTCCCTCCTCAGTTGCCGAAGATAAAAGTGAGCTGTATAGTAGGCGGCACTTTAGAACAATATGTTATCGGCATTCTTAATTGGATGATGGCATTATCTTCTAAGTTGAGGCCACGTGGTGTTAGGGCTTTTTAGCCTATATATCCAAAATGTCTGAAAGAGACAGCACCTCAGTGCCAAACAGGGACAAATCATAGAGGCTGTGAAGCTCCAAGTTGATCGGTTGCTCTAGCTTCTTAGTTAGAACAGCAGGCTCATGTTTACTGAAACGTGTATGCAGGTCTGTGGTAGTTTTGCCCATATACCACAGACGACATCCTGTATGGCTGCATTCAACCACATAAATAAGATTGCAGGGCCAGCAGTTGACGTAGGTCCTCCCCCACCTATGTAAATGTGCACACACACCCTGACCCCTCTCTTATAGAATCATAGAATTGGAAGAGACCCCAAGGGCCATCCAGTCCAACCCCCTTCAGCCATGCAGGAAGACACAATCAAAGCCCTCCTGAAAGATGGCCATCCAGCCTCTTGTTGAAAAACCTCCAAAGAAGGAGACTCCGAGGCAGCAGCGCATTCCACTTCCAAACAGCTCTTGCTGGGAGTATGGCAGATACATATGTAGAATTCCTTTGCAATTAATGGCTTCCCCAATCATTCAAAAAGAAAAAACATTACAGGGATGCACACACACATGTGTACACACTGGAATCATCTCCTCGACCTTTCCCAGTGGAAGGCAGAGATGTGAATAAAACCAAAGTAAAACTACTTTTCCCTTTCCCTCCCCCTGGAAATGAAAAGAACTTGAGTGTGCTGAAAGACTCAACAGGGAGTTTAAGAAAGTTTTAAGATTAAACCGAGTTTTTGGGACCCTCCTCTTGGAATGTCCTCCCTGTAGACACTAGCTTAAAAAATTGTGAAGTTGCAAGAAATCAAAGGAATCTTGGAACTGACAACCAGGAAGGGAAACATTAAAAAAAAAAAATCTGCTGCCACCCCCCCCCCAAATAACATGGTCCCTCATTTTTTACACAGAAGTAGACCTTCTGTTCTCAGGTTTTCCCACAGCTAAAGAAGGCCTCTTGATCCTTGCAGGGTCGCGCTCTACCAACCTTCCCTATGGCAATGGCTGGCAGCCGGCATCCCAACTTAATTTATGTTGGGATGGGGGAGAAGCATTGTTTATGTGCATGGGGGAGAAGCATTGTTTGGGGAAGGGGAGAGGCTGCCCAATGTACAACAGCTTCTGAAGATGTCCCTTGCAAACCCTCCCTCCTCACAGATGCCAAAGGGGGTCCCCAGTTTGAAGAAGAAAACTGGAAACGGACTCTCAAAGAGTTTTAACTTGCAAGACATTCACCTTGGAGCAGTTCTTTAAAAAAAAAAATTAACAGGAGGCTGCTTGAGGACAATTTGCTTTCCACACAAATTTTCAGCTGAAAAAGAAGCAGCATGCCCTGCAACATTTAGCAGCAACTAACTTCAGAGATTAATAGCACAAATATTTTAAAGCGCTCTCACACAGTGAGAGAGGTTGCATTGCCAGCTCATTTACAAGACAGAAATGCAGCAACAAGCAGTTTCTCATGCTTAATCCGATAACTCTGATGTATCTTTTGAGGCCGTTGACTCCAGCTCATATTTCTATTTTTGAACAGGCAGAAGCAGCCCCTTTTGAGTTTGAACGGCTGTGCATTTCTCCCAATAAGGGCGACTCTCAGGGACTGCCAACAAAAGAGGGTCACTGCTTCATTTTTCTCTCTTTAAATCACAAATAAGCATCTAGTCTCCATTGAGGAACAGATGGAAATGAGCTGTTTTCCAAGGCTAGGACCAATGTCAGCCACTGCAGATAATTGCAGTTGGTAGGGGTTGGGGTGGTTTACTCAAAATATTTTATTCTGTCTTTCAAGGCCAAGCCTCCCGAAAATGGTTCCCACAGCAAAAATTTCCAAACAATAAAATATAAAACACAACTAACTAGGCAGCAGCAGCATAAAATAATTAAAGCTGCTGTAACAATTCTGGTTCATAAAATTTAAAAAAGCATGCTTGGTATGCAAGTTTCTACAGTCCTATGAGGAAATCCTTCCTACTCATCCAAGGCTGTCCACCTGATCTCGACACCTGAGTCCTGATATAACCCAACGCCCTTCTGACAAGATAGCTATAAACCTGCATATCCAAGGAATGTTTGACTAGTGGAATCTCCTCTATTTGTTGTCTTGTCCATTCATTTTAATTCATCTTGTTGTATGCCTTTTCTTTCATAGTGCTGGTCATGGACCATAATAAAAATTGACTGTATGATTGATTGACTTATGTTGACCTCAAAGCTGAGTGGGAGTGACTTGCCCAAGGTCACAAAGTAGGTTTTCACAGCTGAGTGGGGATTTGAACCCGGGCCTCCAGAAACATATTCCAGCACTCAAGACCACTACTCCATGCTGGCTCCTACAGGCTCATCTTCAGCTTGCCATAAATTGGAAATTCCTTGAAGCCACGCATAAACCACCAAAGACAAGATTCCTACTCTACATGTTTGCAACACTGTTAAGAATAATCGTAAACTGCTCTGAGAACCTTTATGGTTGGAAGACACTCAAAATAAAGAAAAAAGATTAGGATTTGTTTCTTACTATGATTTGTTTATTACTTTTTTGCAACTAACTAAGGGATACATATGAACTTTGGGCTTTTTGAGATAGTAGAATTTCAATTATACAGTCAGCTCTACGTATCCACAGATCTGGCATCCATGGATTCCACCAGCCACAGCTTGAAAATATTCCAAAAATAAATAAATAAATAAATTCCAAGAAGCAAACCTTGATTTTGCCACTGTATATAATGGGGCTTGATAATCCATGGATTTTGGTATCCACAGGGGGTCCCAGGACCAAACACCAGCAGATACCAAAGGCCAACTGTAAGTACAAGTTGGAATTATACGTAGAAGTTGAATTTATTATCAGTTAATGGAAGCATTTTATGAGTAGAATACAATCATCAGTTAGGGAAAGAAAACGGTATTAAAAAGGGGGAAATAATTAGTAGTTTTGTTTGCATTTATCAGTTTTGGTTTTTTAGTTGTATATTAGTATTAGTTTGTGTCTTCTATGCACTTTTTTAAAAAAATTGTGTTCATGTTTTTTGTTTGTGTAAATAAAAAAATATCCATAGAAAAAATAACTTTATCCGGGGTCCTTTAGTCTGGGCAGTGATAGCTTCTATGCCAATAGGACAGTGAACCTGGTCTAAGATTTTGTATGAATCCTAATGGAGTTATCCAAGGTTCCTAATCTATTTGGCAGATGGAGATCAGCACCATGGATAGCTCCTCTACCATGCAGAGGAACATGCAACCCACCAGTGGCTGTCACTAAATCCAGGACAGTTTTAAATTTAAGTTTGAAGCTACACTGTCCTACGCCTTAAATTTGCATGCAAGAATTGTACGGTGGCATTGGAGAAAGGAAGAGCCTGTAGTGGTTGTCCAAAACGTTATAAACCATGCTTCCCTGGGGATCTTTGAAAATCAAAATACTGTACAACTATTTGCACTACTACATGCTACTCTTTTAATCAAGAGTACATAGCACACACTGAAATTGTGAAATCTGACAGCACAAGATGTAACAATGGGTGCCAACTTGGAGGGTTAGGCAAATTCATGGAGAATCAGGTCCGTCGATGGCTACAAGGCAGAGTGTCGACAAAACCCCTCCAATCCCAAAAGCAGTTTGCTTCCATATTCAGTTACTGGGGAATGCAAGGCATGGGCCTAAACTCAGCTCATAGCGCCAGCTAGAGCACGCATACGTTATCAATGAGAACTCGATATGGCTATACTTATACTGTATAAGTTTCATTGATTCAACAGGTCTGATCTTTGTGGCAATAACAAGCAGATTTAGGCTAGAGGAGTAAAACTGGACTCATGCCCTGTTTATGGGCTTTGCATACAGGCACAGCATGAAGAAAATGCTGGACAAGATAAGCTTTTGATCCGGCACAGCTCTTCCTCTGTTATTATTCTATCACATTAAATCTGAATGTCTACACAATGCTCTTATGCCCACCATTGCCTATGAATGCAAATGCTGAATTGTCCTTTAACTGGCAGACTGGAGGGTCCCTGCCTCCCCAGAATTGATATCTTTAAAGGGTCATATTCACCCAAGGGTTGCACTGCTTGGCCGCTATGGATATTCCCTGTTTTCTGAAAGGCAGACCAGGAGTGTGGTATTTTTAGGATCATGCATACAGTTCTGAAATACGGGGGAAACATATTATATTCTTATATATGTGCATATTGGTATATATTTGCTAATATGCTAACATAGTCACTTTTGCTTTAGAACAAAGGGTAAGATGCTACACCCAACCACCGCTCAGGACAGGAAAGTACTGTATATTCCTCACTTAAGTCTGAACCAGCCTGTGTCCAATTAAATCTGTTTGTGAGGCTAAGCAACACACAACGTAGGGCACACAACATGCATGCTGAACTGACTATCAAGGTTTGATTGGCAAAAGCATGCAGGAAAATTATAGCCTTGGCCATACTTTACCTATGCAAGTATAGTCTTGTACTGATCTCTACTTCAGTCTCACAAAGTTTACAGGATATTTCTGATGTTAAGGAAGAACTATTGAGAAGTGTGCCCCTTGGATTTCTGCACCACCCAATGCAGGTGACAAGATGCCCACCTCCAAACTGGTAGGGGAAAAAGCCAGAAGAGCAAGTCAAAGAGAGAGGTATGGATGGATCCTTGAGAGCAGAAATGAGGGAATAAGTGGTCTTCCATTCCAGCCATTTCTGTAATGCAACCCTCATTAGCGTTAGTCATCACAGCCAATGATGAGATAAGGGAAACTGCCATTGAACAGTGCAGGGAGAGTTACACGTACAGGGACAGGCCTGCCTGATGCCTAGCTCTGAATTCTCACAGTGTGCTCCCATGCATGTCAACTCAGAAGTAAGACCTACTGAGTTCAATGGGGCTTTCTCTCTAGTAAGTACACAGAGGATTGCTACCTGATACTACCAAGCAAGGCTACAACACATGGAGTGAAAGTTCAGCCTGTGAACTATTAGCAAAAATGCAAGAAACGTTGGGGTTATAGATCCACTACAGAAGTCGAGTTACTTCCCCCTGCCATACATGTGTGCGTGTGCAAGTACACACAAACACACACTTTTACAAGGAAAGCTCAATGCATGAGTCACTGCAACAACTGCCAGCTTAAAACCCAGATGAAGCAGAATGTGTTCATTTGAAGCACCCTACAACTGAGATAGTACTTAATTACCACATGTACCCGAGTAGGCAGAGCTATCTCCTTCTGTTCTCACTAACAATACACAAAAAGCAAGCCCAGATTGCAAGCAAAGGGAGGTGTTGGCAACCAGTACCCAAAGCACTTGACTTGTCAGAAAACTCACACTTGGTTTTAAAGCCATAAACTCAAACTGCATGAGTCCC
The DNA here is from genome assembly GCA_030847615.1 of Gambelia wislizenii. Classification (NCBI taxonomy): domain Eukaryota; kingdom Metazoa; phylum Chordata; class Lepidosauria; order Squamata; family Crotaphytidae; genus Gambelia; species Gambelia wislizenii. The sequence continues at coordinate 43,527,685 of JAUMIR010000007.1, forward strand.
GCAGATGCAAGGCAGCAAAGTGAGTAGCCCAAACTGCCCCAGAGAAGAAGCATAAGCTACTCCCCAAGAGTGTTCCTTGTTTGAAAGCACACTCTTCACAGTGGGGATCAGGGTGGGGGTGACGTTTGAATTACTACTTCAGTTTACAGAGTTTGCATACACAGGTGATAGCTAGAACTGTGCATCCTCCAAGTATGGTCAGGTAAGAATTTTGGGACACACTCACAATCACTGCTCACTTGCAGGCAAGATGCTAGTAGTTGTACCTCTCATGGATTCTATGGCAAAGATGGTACCCAAACGGAAATGACCAAGGCTGCAGCCAAAGCCTCTATTAAAATGGAGCACAGACAGACATAGCCTACTCCAGCTATACCGTTTGATCTTGGAAGCTAAGCAGGGCCAGCACTGGCTAGTACTTGGATGGGAAACCACCAAGGAATCCAAGGTGCTTTAGGCTCTATTTCAGAGGCAGGAACTGGCAAAACCACCTCTGAAGATTCCTTCCCTAAGAACACCTTGCGAAATTCATGGGTCGCCATATGTTGACAGGTGACTTGAAGGTGTATGTGTGCGCACACACCAAGTGCCAAGAGAGTATCTGTAATACATGTTGAGTATCCCTAATTCAAAATGCTTGGGACCAGAAGTATTTTGGATTTTTTTATATTTGCATATACAGTTGGCCCTCAACTTTCGCAGGGGTTAGGGGCACAGGATTCCCACAAAAGTGGAAAAACCATGAATATCGACCCACTATTATTAGCATTTTTTTACCTGAGAGAACACCTCACTAGGCATGTGTAGGTCTCTCCAGTAAGATTCTATGGTTAACCTCCAGTGGTTAACCATAGAATCTTAGAGAGTACAACAGAAATGACTACAAATCCACATATTGCTCAAAATCTAAGCTGGGGAAAAATATATATATGTCAAATTCCTAGGCCTATCAATGTCTAGGGTGGGTTGTTTTTGTTTGTTTGCTTTGACTGTTTGCAGCTGCAGTGATGACTAAGATATACTAAACGATAGATTGCCTGTTTAATTAGAATGATGGTTTTATTCATTGAGACTAAAAGAATACTCTCAACATCGAAGACATTTCAGAATGCCTGCTTACAGCCTGCAGAGTTGGGCATGGGTCAGGGGGTAGATACCAGGGTTATGGAAGAGAAAGGCCCAAATCCTGTGGCTAGAGTAACTAGAATAAGCCCATTGAATCAATGGGATTTGTCATTGTTGGCAATTGATTCAAAAGGTCTACTCTAGTTGGGACTAACCAACAGAATTCCAGCCAAATAGGTACCTCTCTCTCTCCCCCACCCACTTACCTCACTGAATTGGCTTCCGTACTCATCACTGTATATTTAGTTTAAAATGCAACCTTTGCCTTGGGTACAAGGGAGAACCCTTTACTAAATGCAACAGAACCTGTACATATGCATAGATATTATTGCAACCTCAGTTTGATTTCTTGCTCCCATCACAAGGTTTCAGGCCAAGTGGTGATACTTACATCAGAATTCAACAGAACCATAAATAACGCACATAAAAGTGCTGGGATATAATACCAGAATTAATATTTACTCTAATTGTAATTGCTTAACCCCAATTATCTCAACCTGAACTTTAATTTCTAGTGTTCCTCCCCATTTTTGCAGATCTCCATCCCTTCTGACATGAAAGGGCCTTTAACCTCATTTGGCTGAATGTTTTCTCCACATCTGAGCTAAATTCTTAAGACCCAGAAAGAGGGATATTGCTTCTGTAGAACAGAAAAAAACCTCCAGAATTTAACTGGTCCAACAAGCGCAGCCACATAAACTTGCTCGCGGAGTTTCATATCTACTGGAAATATCAGACTCTAAAAGGATAAAGCCCGTGTCTTATGAGACAAGCTGTTGGCACGGTGATTCCTTCTGTTCCTGCATGAGATTATTCAGTAGCTGCCAATATTAACAGAAGCACCAAATGGGTTTTCCATCATACTCTCTTCTCATTTTTGGGATGCTGGATGTTCACAAGATAGGAACAAAGCAGGACAATTCGGTGTCGTGAAAGCTAATCACTATCTCAACCTTTCAAGAGATAACGCAAATGTAGCCAAGTCATTTAAAGCAAAATGAAGCTCTGTGTGTGCATGAGAGAATTGTAGCTTTGAAGTCTCCATTTTTCAAATCAAGTATTTCAGAGAGCATGTTTTCCTTCTGTCCTCAGAGTTAAAATAGACAACCTGACCACATTAGAAACCTTAAGACTGGCAAATCCAAATATTTTAACAGCCCAGGTTGTCCTCACATCATTCCTCCCCTTCCCCAAATCCCCTTCTTTGTCCACTATCACAACCTTTAGGTAAGAAGCATAAATATTTTATTTGGACTGAGAGATATTGCTTTATTTTTAAAAAAGCAAAACAAAAATGCACAGACACTATACAGCAGACTTCAGCTCACACCTTCCATCCTGCAGTTCCCTACCTGGGGAGGCCAGGCCGGCCCCTGCCCTCCTTCCACAAGAAGGTCAACAATGCCTTTTTATTCAGATGAGCATTAGGCCTGTAACTGGTTACTGTGGAAGGGTAGTAGTACATTGCTTCCCTTTCCTCCTGATTTTTTTGAACAGTTTTAATTCAGTGCATGCTTTTAACATGACATTTTATTTAATTGTTTTTTTAATTGTTCTTCATTTTTAATTGGTTGGTTTTTAGTTGTGTTTTGCTTCAATTTATGTTGCAAGCTACCCTGGGTCTTGCCGTTGGAGGAAAGAAGACTGCTGAATGAATAAATACAATTAGAACAGTCCATATGGAATCCTGGTTTTAGCGGAGAGTTTAACATGACAACAAAATGGTGGTCTATCATGTTTTCCTCCACATTTGCCCTGTAGCAAACTATTCTTGGCCACTATCCTCCCCTCCTGACCTGTTCTTTTCACCTGGTTGCTTCCAACATGACACCAACGCATGTAGTACCAGCACATAGCTGCCATCTTTTCCAGATACTACCAGACATGCAATGGCACACAACAAGCTTCCTCTAAATGCTACAGAAATGATTCCTATTACGTGAAGTTTAAAGATAACACCCTTCCACATTCATCCTATCACATTCGTACTTGTGAGGAATCCCCCCCCCACCACTCCGCACAGTACTCTAAATATCAGAGGATGCAACTAGCCAAGCAAGTACAACCAGCCCTCCATGTTTGCAGGTTTGATTATTCGCAGATTTTTCGCTGCTGCCCTGTGCTGTTTTTAATAGGGACTGCAAGCCTTGCAAGGCTGAGAGGGACTGCTTGTAAGTCCCTAATAAAAATGGTGTAGAGCAGTAGTGGTGTCAACAGCACGCCCCTCCAACTGCCCGCTTCTGCCTTGAAAAGGAACCCCGCCACCTCAAAGACATCAGAGGTGGGTTGGATCTCAGGATTGTACTTTTGTATGTATGTTAAATATGGTTTGGGAAGGGGGACCAAGAGATATTTACAGCTTTTCCACTTACTACTCCTAACTCCAACGAATGTGGAGAGCCAACTGTACATGCATGCACCTAAGGGGAAAGCATCCATTTCTTGGAATGGTGCACATTAAAAGTATGAATTACAACCCCAAACCACTGTACAATTCTAGATTTTTCATTTAAAAGTCCTGAAAGCTACTTTCTATTCAGCTGTCTTGCATTGGCAAGTAATCAGCAGACAGCCAGCTTTATACCTTTCTTATGCCAGATTTGTAAGAGGGCCCTTTCAGGTGATTCTGACAGAGGAAATGAACAGTAGCTTAGAATCAAAGAATTATGGAACAGGAAGGGATCCAAAATCCTATGAAGGAGTACTATTAAAGCATTCCTGAGAACACTGCTAAAGCATTCCTGAGAAATGGCCACCTAACCTCTGCTTAAAAGACCTCCAAAGAAGGAGAGGCCATCGCCCTCTGTGGCAGTCCATTCCACTCTCAAACACCTCCTGCCATCAAGAAGATTTGCCTAATGTTTAGGTGGAATCTCTTTTTCTTGCACTTTGAATCCACTGGTTTGTGTTTTAGTCTCTGGAGCAGCAGAAAACAAGCTTGGCTCCATCTTCTATGTTTATGTGGCATCCCATCAGAAATGTAAAAATGGTTTTGGTATCACATTTCCATCTTTTCTCCAAGATAAAAATCCCCAGTTCCTCATAGGGTTTGCTTTCCAGACGTTCAACCCTTGCTCTTGGTCCATCGCCACTGGAAAAATGGAAGTCTTACTTCCCTAAAAGGCACAAATGAGGTAGTGGCAGCCATTGCACATCTATTCTCTTTTTATGGTGGAGGCAGTAGAAGGCAGAGGCAGTCACAGCCAAGTCCCACAGATGGTTGGCAAACATGATAAGTAAGCAGCAATGCATATTCCAGGAGAATGTGATGCAGAGAACCAAAGCGGCTCACGCTATACAGCATGGGAAGACGGCAAGGCACTGCTGAGCAAACAAAAGGGTATTCTGACAACTGGTCTGATGGCGAACTTTTTAAAAATGGGGGGGGGGGGCGAGGAAGCTCACAGCTGACAAGTACAGACCCCTAAGCTTGTTTATTACGGTAGGAAAAAAGGTGTATAGATCCCACAATGGTGGACATACAAAGAAAGTACTTAAAGTCAATCTTTAAAACCCCACCAGTATTATTTGCACAGAAGGCAGGCTGTAAGTTGCCTGTCAAGACACTGGCAGAACAATGCCATTTACAGACAATGAACAATTGATGAGCTCCTCAAATCTGGCTCTCAACTATTGTTTTATAAAGCAGAACATCAGGTTTAGAACAGAATAAAAATTCATCAACTGAGCTAAATTGCTGTTTTAAATGGTAGTTAGCATTTCTATAAAGAAAAAGTATAAAAATTCAACACCCAAGTTTCTGCTTGCCTCTACTCACATCAATGCATTAAAAAGCTGCAGCAGTTCCTAATAGCCCCCCTACTCTGTCCTGCCTAGACAAACAATACTTTTTTTAAAAAAAAAATTATTCTTTATTGAATTTTGGGGATTGTTAACAAACATTATATTTACATGCATACATTGATACATATGATATACCCAAACTTAACACAAAACCTTAGTGGTAACAGATATTTATCAAGTCGATTATCCCAAATATTAATATTTCTTCTATTTAGCCCTTCCCTCCCTCCCCTCCCCTCAAGGGAACAAATGGATCACCAGCAAGGATCAACATCCATTTCCTTTTATAATTTTGTACCCCTCCTCTTCTTTAATTGTTTCTATTAGTTTATTCCATTTCCTTAGCCACTCTCTTCCTTTCAACTGTCCCATATACCCCATTCTTCTTTCTGATATAAAATCAAACATTATATTCCCCGAAACATAATATCACCATCTACCCAAATTCCATTTTTGTTCTTCTTTCCATCCAAAAGCTAAAGCTGCACAAACTGCCCTCAACATTTGTTTCAGCAAACACTCATCATCTCTACCCAAGACAAACAATGGGACAAACCATACCTTGGACTCCTTAGGATGTGCTGCTTTGCATGGCAATAAGAGGACGCCACAGGCTTTTCTCTTCAGATGAAACTTCTTCAGTCCAAATCCCCAGCCTCTACCACCATCTATACGGACCAAACTCAAAAACCACCAGCAAGGATCAGGAAAGATTGAAATACAGGCTGCCCACTACACCCATATCTATGGAACCACTATCTATGGTTTCAGGGACACAAAATAGGGAACACATACCATAGTGTTGTGCTGGGAAAACGCCTAGAGAGGTGTCCTCTCTAGGCATCTTCTAGGCCCTCCAATGCAATTCTACGGCATGCTTGTATGGGAAGCCTTTTATTTTAATAGGGTCTGCTATTATCTGTAGTTTCACTTATACAGAGTAAACCCAGGAATGCATCCCCTGTGAATACGAGGGGAGCAACTTGTATTCTGTGCTATCATTATCTGTCAAAGAATTTCAAAGGCTCCCAGCAGATTGCTGAAGCAAAGCATTAAAGCCCAGAAAACGTATAGGGAAATCGAAAGAGGTCAGTACAAGACCAACGTCCAGCAGCCCAACTCATGGGGTGGTCAGTCCAAGACCAAGGAAATGTTCACCAGAAAGCCCTTTTGTTCTTACATAAGTTGCCAAAAACAGCATTTGTCCAAAATATTTGACAAAGGATGCAATTCAGGTACCCAAAATCCCTAACCCCCACCCCATGTATCTGAGAAAGTAGACCAAGTCTACGAAAGCTTATGCTACGACTTCTTTCTCTCAGTCTCAAAGGTACTACAAATTCCCCTTGCTTCAGTTTTGTTGAGTTACAAACCCAAAACCAGCTCAACTGAAGTAAAAGATACTGATTTACAAAACCTTGAAAATATAACTCATATTCCAAGTTTTAAGAGGTGACAAAAAAGGCCTACATTTTAAGACACTCCACTGTATTCTGGAAATGGATACTGGAGTGCTCCAACCTACCTTATTTTGCTCAAAATGCAAGATACAGCCAAAGAAATGTAAAGGCACTTTAGGGAGGTAAAATTATTGTGTTTCTACAGCGGAGTCAGCCCAAAACCCATCAACAAAGTGCACATACTATATGCATAAAACTGAGGAAATTACTAGGTAAGTCATTCCTGATGCACACAAACAGAATGGTAATAGCATTTAAATAGGCAGCCTTTGATGTAGAATGAAACAGCGCGCCTCATCCAAGGCAAAATACATTTTATTAACTCTGACCAGACACACACTGTGGGTCAGAGGCTGACCCAAGTCGCTCACACAGCCCTGTCATTTAGTAGCAGGGCCAAGACCACATCTATAGACCGCTGCCCCAGTAGGAAGATATCGGTGGCCCAGCCCTGCCCAGAGGGAACAAGGGCAAAGCTCCATCCTCTCCTAGGATGGGAGATGCTATGCTTGACAGGAAGCACTCTGGTGTTTACCCAACCGAGCAGCAAACGGCAAAGCTGGCAGCAAATGCTACAGAACCCGTGGCCAATGCTACCTGCAAACCCTTTGAGAGTGCCACCCCAGTGCCACTGACAACATTCACACTCACAAACCAACGCCAGGTGTTTAGGTGTCAGAGCAGATCCCAGAGTCAGCAAACAATACATGAGTAGAAATTTCATTCTGTAAGTGGGCATCCTATTGGTTGCATCCATCATGCCCTATGAGGAGCAGCTCAGGGAGCTGAGTATGTTTAACCTGGAGAAGAGAAGGTGAAGAGGTGACATGATATCCATGTTCAAATATTTGAAAGGATGTCATATTGAAGAGGGAGCAAGCTTGTTTTCTGCTGCTCCAGAGACTAGGACACAGAGCAATGGGTTCAAACTCCAAGAAAAGAGATTCCACCTAAACATTAGGAAGACCTTCCAGACAGTAAGAGCTTTTTAGCAGTGGAATGCACTGCCTTGTAGTGTGGTGGAGTCTCCTTCTTTGGAGGTTTTTAAATAGAGGGTGGATGGCCATCTGTTGGGAGTGCTTTGATTGTGTATTCTTGCATGGCAGAGGGTTGGACTGGATGGCCCTTGTGGTCTCTTCCAACTCTATGATTCTATCACCATGAGTAAGGAAACAGGTCCAAGGTTATTTAAGTCCTCTCACTGAAGATACTTCATCCACCCCATTCCCAATTCCACCACCAAGGGAAGGGGAACTATGCTCTCAACATTGACACAACTATCTTTTTAAATTTGTATCTGTTTTAAGAATGTTTTTACACTGTTTTAACTGGCTTTACGGTTGTCTTTGGGAGCCATCTTGGGTCTCATTCTGAGAGAAAGGTGGCATACAAATGCAACAACTAAATAATAAACACAAAGGTCTTACTGAGGGAGTGGCACAGAGCAGAAGGCCATGAACTTTAAAAATGTCCCACCAGGTCTCTACAAAGGTATTGAAACAAGTCTGCCTAGAAGAAACAGGCAGTCAATCCCTTTCACCCAACTCCCAATACCATCCTTCAAGCTTTCTAATATACACTGAGTCTCCCTTATCTGAAATGCTTGGGGCTAGAAGTATTTTGGAATATTTTGGAATACTTGCATATACATAATAAAATATCTTGGAGATGATACCCAACTGTAAACACAAAATCAATTTATGTTTCATATACACCTTTATACACATAGCCTGAAGGTTAATTTTATACACAATATTTTTAATAATTTTGTGCATGAAACAATGTTTGCGTACACTGAACCACCAGAAAGCACAGGTGTCACTATCTCAGCCACCCATGTGGACTATTTTGAATTTTGGAATATTTTAGATTTCAGAATTCTGGTTAAGGGAGACCCAACGTGTACAGTATGGTGCCAGTAAGGTAATCTTAGCTCATGATGGAGCAAGTGACCAATGAAGCAGCTGACAGAAGCAGTAAGAGGTAAAAACTCCCCAAGAGCTTTGGCTATTTCACGGGAGGACATTTTAACAGCTGATCACATGAACACTCATTGCCTTCCGCCTATCAGCTGTGAGCAAGGAAACTTCTTCTCCTCTTCTCTGCTGGCAACACTGCAACATCCTCAGAGATGTCCTACACAGAGTCAGAAACCAGTCTGAGAGAGATCTTTCTACAGCATCACCTTGTAAGTTATTTCTTTCTAAAGGCTTGGTGTAGCGTTTGCATGCACTGTTAACCAGCAGCTGTTTTCCACCCCAGTGGTGACCGTGTTTGGATGCCACTTGGAATTTTTCCTTTTTCAGCCTCATAGGAGCATTGTGAAGCTTAATTAACTGTAAAGCACAGTGATCTTCAGATGAAAGGTGCTATAGAAATGCATAGATTAAAGTTACCAGCTTATTTTAAACCAAGTCTTAACATTACCTATCCCCATTACAATTACCCATGCTTGAATCGTTTTCTGTGCTGCAATTACTATATGCTCCAAAGCACACCCCTGATTATCGTACTATTTTAGGAGCTTACCAAGGAGGCTCTCCTTCCCACCACTTTTTCTGAATTCACTTATGCAATAGAGACTCCAGGATCTACACAAACCAAAGACGGAAGAGGGCCACATGAGATTTGTGTCTTCAGTAAAGACAGAATGTGAAACATGACTCATCTTTGCTAGAAAAAGCAAATATGCCCACCAACCCCAGGAAAGACCTGGAAAATCTCCATGGGCACACCATCCATTTGAGCTGAGATTCTTCCAATCACTGCACAAACCGTATTCTTGTGGTGGCCACAATTCAAAGTCTGGGACAATAGGGGAGAAGCATGTAAGGCCAGGGGGGTGGAACAAATCTCAAGGCACTGAACCTCAAAGACCATTTAACACAATGGCCTTGTTAATAAAATATTTAAGCAGCTTCGATGCTCTGAAAGGCATTCTTCAACAGAGAAAGGGTTCAGTCAAGACACATTTTGCCACAGAGCGTCTCCAAAGCACACAAGATTGCTTCCGACTCAGACCACCAAATTTTCATCAAGACTAACCGCTCCCAAACTCAGAGCAGTAAATCTTCAGCTCAGCAACAGTTGTCTCTATGTGATGCTCTCCACTTAATGGACGCCCAGTGCAAAAGCCAATCACTTCTCTCCAGCAACACCATTTCCACACTTCATTTTTGTCTTTCTGAAGGCACCATTAGGCAGACCCCAACATTTTGCGTGCACTACCAGAACCATGCTAGCTTGTACTGGTAGATTAAAAAGAGAAGCAGTGTTGGTTAGCTCTATGAGCCAGGTTTCATGCAAGCAGGCTGCAGCCATATTGTAGTATTCAATGTGACTTTTATAGCAACTCGTCTTTTAATGGCAAGACAAAGCACTAAGATGGAATGAAAGAGCGAGGCATTGCGTATTCATGCCCACATCAGTTGAGGAGGGGAGGGAAGCACCTTTATTTTAGGCCAGCTATTGTTAGTGATCCAATTTCTCCACACCAAATTGAGTTTGCAAATGCATAAATCTGAAACCAAGAGGTATGGAGCAGGAACATTAAGACCATAAACCTATAAAACCAGAGGTCATTGTAAAGTTTCGCTCTTGAACACCAGAATCTGCTAGCTGATGCAATTTGGGAGTTGCGGGGTGGTGGGGGAGTCCTTTAAATCAACAAAGACAGAAACATCATTTCATAAACTGCCTCGGAGCCTGGACATACTGAATGCCTGGCACCAAGTGCTGGCAAGCGATCATGCTAAAGTGACATCCCTGCTTCACCATCTTGAGATCAAAAGATCAGCCACTGCGGAGGTCTCATCTCTCTTCCTCAGACTCAGGCAAGAGGAATCCCAGCCCACCCCACCGCACAAACTGCTTTCTAGAAAACTGGGTTTGGGGGGGGGGTGGAAGTGCCACCGTCATTGCAGTCCGCATTCAGTCTGGGCAACAATCGCAACAGCTCTGGAAGGCATTACGTTCCAAGGGAAGGTTTGTTGAGCCAGCATAATGAACAGAAAGTGACAACAGTTTTCTCTTCCCCTTCTACCCCCGCAGCCCCTTTCCAAGGGGGCCCATTCTGCAGAACTTGATAAAGCATGTACAACATACATATGAATACAGCTCTTTGTTCCGGAGAGCTGCCTGCGCTTTTATTCCCCACCATTCTCGTATTAGTTAAATTCAAAAGGATCCCTCAATGGCTCTGTTGTTAGTCCAAAATGTCCCAGGCAAATCATGCTCGATGCTCTTGTCACACAAAAGTGAGTAAATGAGGCCTTGTACATCTCCAGTGACACACTGTAAATATAAAGTGGCGTTAATGAGGGATATTTTATCAATGCAATCGGACGCAAAGGGCAGTCTCTTCTGCAGCCACCCAGTTCAAAACAGGGAGGTGGCTGGTGGGAGGGAGGGGAGAAAACACAAGAAAAAAATGGCAGTTTTGCAGAGCACACAAATCACTGCTGAGTAGTTGTGCCCCAGGGCTACCTGTAACCTCCAATTCAGTCACAGCTTTAAAAAGTGCTGCGGGTACAATATCCCACCGGCAGTTCAAATGATGCCACTGTGTGCAGCACACAAAACTGCTTAAGAGTCTGGCCAGCCCCGTGTTTTAACTAACGTTTGCCAAAGCCAAAAGAACAATCAATGTTTGAAAAATATCAGATCTTGACGAAAGAGCTGAACAGGTAAGGCTCAAAGGATGTCCACTAACAACAAGCCGAAATGCAAGGGGGGGGGAGTTTTACTTTGAACCTAAACAGGTTCCTAGTGAGAAAATAGCCAGCCCTGAGCCTCACCTGCAAAATTGGCCAAGGAGGCTGCATCAATTTATACAACATGCAGGAGATCCAAGCCTTTAATAAAACAGCTTTTTCCTACTTTCATGTATATTTAAAAGCCAGACAGCTGCAGAAATGAAAGGAGAGCTTTTTTAAAAAAAAAAAAAAAGCAGCCAGAGACACACAAACCAAGTGCTGTTTAGTTCGAAATGTCGCTTGGAAAAAACAGTGTCAGGCCATAAGATATGTAAGAGAAAGAAGCTGCTTCCATGGAAACTGGCAACAGAATTTTCATGTAGCTCTGACATGGATCGCAGAACCCGCAAAACCTCCTTTGCAAAGTAAACACGTCCTCTAGGAGAGAAGCAAACTCTTCTGTTTATTTTTTTTTAATGGATAAATAAATAAAGGCCAAGGAGAACTACTGTTGCTACTACTCTGAAAGATTTATAAACAAGGTTGCCTAATATTTTGCTATCGGTTAAGCCGTTTTGCATCCTTTTCTGGCTGCAGAGAAGAAAACTCCCCTGCACTCTCTCCTCTCTGTGTTCACGGTGATACAACAGTCTTACACACATGCTCGGATCTATGCGAATACGAAAACTCCTTCAGGCATTAAAACCATCAAAACTTGGACATTTCCAAGATGGAAACGGCAACAAATCAGGGGTCTGCCAAAGCACAGCTGATCACCTTCACTTTACCAACAGAGGATTCATTTTTAATTTTATTTTTTTGCAATTTGCACCACATGAAGCTGAAGGCACCCTGGTTTCTTAATCCAGTCCACATTTAGCCTACCAAGTAAACGAGGCCAAAGCATCCACAGCGCTTCTAAACCCAAGATTCGCACTGAAGGAGGAACGATGAAGGCTCAAACGCTCCTTTATAATTTATTCGTTTATACATTCGTATAAATTATAAGAGGGGAGGAGAGACACACAAGAAAAAGCCAATACTCAAATGAAAGATATATTCTCAGAGGACATCTCAGATGAAGCTCAAGGATCGCTTGCAGCAAAGGAGGGGCGGGAAAGGATATCTGGGGAACCTTCCCCGACTTGTTGCTCCTCTCCTTACTCCCACGTTAGACCCCAAACCCAAACTGAAATATCCTGCTGTGTTGTCTAGCTCTCCCCACACCTGTTCCACCAGAGGAAAGGGGTTGGAGGCACTTCATAAACTGCATTCCCTGAACCAAAAGCTTGAAGAGCGAGATTCCTCTCCTCTTCCCCCCCACCACCCCTCTTTTGTTATTGAAAGCAAATACTGCCCTCTTCTTTTTCAACCTCGCCAGCACTGACTCTCTGCCAGGGAAGGGGAAATTCTTGCAACGGGGACATAGGGGAGGAAAGATCACAGGGATATTTTGTGGGTCTGTGTGTTTAATTACAGCTTTTTTCCAAAATGGGGGGCATACCACTGCACAATGGGGGGGACACCACTGCAGAATGAACACCCCCCTGCTTCTTTCAGATATATGCATGTATACATGGGGGGTGGAAGGTGGAAGAGAAAGATGCTCCACAAATCTTTCCTTCGCTGCAAGATTGGGGCTGGCGGGAGGTTCGGACTCCTCAGCCAGCCCAGGAGGGAGGCGGGCGGATCCTGAATCCCAAAGACAGGGGAGATGCTGAAAACAATTCGGTGCACTGGATTTGCAAAAGCACCATCCAAAGGACCACAAGCACATGTGGAGGAGTTACACAGAGAGAGAGACAAAGAGCCAGAAGAGGGGAGAGGAGGGGTCCAGGAGAACCCCCCCTCCCCAAGGCTGCACCCCATCCTTCTACGAGGAAAGGGAGAGGCAATAAGAATTGGGGGGGGGGGAGATTTCCGCATGCAAACCAGGGAAGAGGAGCAGAGGAGAAAAAGAGAGAAAAAGAGAAAGGGGGCCATAAAAGCCAGAAAGGATGCAAAGGGCTCTTAGGCAACTTCGGGTTTAAAGAGAAGGGAAGCAGAGCCAGTTTCATCTGAGGGGGGGGGGTCTGTGCGCCATGGGCGCCCTAGACAAAAGAAAGTGGAAACTGGGAGAAATGGAGACGGGTGTGGGATGGGGGAGGCAAGCCCCTGTGCACGGGTGGGAGGGGGGTTTAAGGGAAGGGGAAGCGGGAAGGAAGGAAGGAAGGTGGGGGACCAAAGCAGCGCCCCCCAAACACACACACACACACACAGAGAGAAACAGGGTGAATTAAGGGAGGGGGGCTGCTGGAAATGAATGAATGAGTGTGCAGGAAAAGTAAAAAAAACAAGCCTAGGGAAAGCAGCACTGGATTAAGGGGGGCTGCAGGAAAGGGGGGAAGGAGACCTTCACAACATCTGGAGGCGCATTGGGGGGGGGTTTTGTGGGGAGGGGCTCCAGGGCTTGTGAACTGGGGAGAGGGAGCAAGCACGCAGGGGGCATTGCAGTCCTGGGGAGGGGGAGAAGGATGAAGGAAGGGGACGGGATAAATCCGGACCAGAGAAAGAGGGAAAGAGGAATAGAGAGAGAAAAGCAGAGATTTCTCTTCTGCGGGGGGGGGGAGAGGGAAGGAAGGGGGGAGCACGGAAGGAAAGCGGGGTGCATGCTCGTGGGAATGTGTGTGCAAGGCATGCAAGGGGGTATATACACCCTGATGGCAGGGAGGCCGATCCGTGCAAGGTGGGGGGGGAGAAAAGGAAAAAAGCAACGGGGGGGATTTGGGAAGGAAAACATTGGGGGGGGACGAAGGGGAAACCGGGGGTCCTGGGTGGGGGGGAGAGAAAGATAATGATGGAGAGCAGCTATTTCGAGGGGGGGAAGAGCGGAGGCACAAAAAGGGCTGGACGCCCCCCCTAAGGGAGAGGGAGGGGGAACAGTAGGGAGTTATGGGGGGCAGAGGGATTTAGGACCCCCCCCCAGTGAGAGAGGGAGGCAGAGTCGGCACCCATGGGTGGCTAGGAATTGGGGAGGGGGCTTCCCGCAGGGAGAGGGAGGGAAAAGCGAGGCAGCCTTTCCAGAGGGGAAACTGAGGCACGGGGGGGGCAGAGGGGGGAGGCAAAGAGGGAGCGTGTGGGGAGGGGGAGATAGAGCCACAAGAGGAGGGGGGACCCCTTTATTCTTCAGATTTACTACAGGGGGGGATAAATAAATCTCCCTTTTCCTTGTGGAGGAGAAGAAGGAAGAGTGGGGGGGGGGTCCAGATCAGGAGCCTCAACACCCCTCCCTCCAAGACAGGCAGGATTTGGGGGGGGTCCTCAAACCCAGAAGAGGGGGGGCTCTAAATAAGAAGCAAGCCTTCCTCAAAAAAGAAAAATAAAGCCATCCAAGACAGGCAGGATTTGGAGGGGGGGTCCTCAAACCCAGAAAAGGGGGGGGCTCTAATTAAGAAGCGACCCTTCCTCAAATAAAAAAAAAAAAAGCCCTTCAAGACAGGAAGGATTTGGAGGGGGGTCCCCAAACCCAGAAGAGGGGGGGCTGTAAATAAGAAGCGACCCTTCCTCAAATAAAAAAATAAAGCCCTCCAAGACAGGCAGGATTGGGGGGTGGGCGAGGAGGAGGGGGGGCTCCAGATTAAGGGGCGACCCTTCCTCAGCCCCCCAAAGGAAGATGCTCTGGATTAGCGGGGGGGGGTCCCCAACTAATGCTGGCCACTGAAGAGCCAAGAGTCCGCCCTCCCTCCCCGGCGCCCCTTCCTACCTGTGGGGAGCATGGAGGCGGCGGCGGCGGCGGCCAGCAGCAGGAGGAGCAGGGAGGGCGAGGGCGGGAGGGCCGCGCAGGGCCAGACCGAGGCCGAGGGCGCGGGCGGCGAGGGGGCCGGCGCGGGCGAGGAGGAGCAGGGCGAGGGCGAGGGCCAGCCCAGCAGCCCCGCGGCGGCCGGCGGAGACGGGGGCGGCGAGGCGGGCGAGGCGGCGGCGGGCGAGGCGGGCTCCTGAGGCGGCGGCGGCGGCTGCTGGGGGTCCCCGAGGCCGAGGAGGGAGCCGGGCCTCCGCCGCCGCCGCCGCCGCCCCGAAGAGACCGAGGCAGGGCTCCCCGGCAGTGGCGGCGTCCGGCTCCAGCTCCGGCGACTCGCCATCTTCTCTCTCCTCCTCCTCCTCCGCGCACCTGCTCGCCCGCGACGCTTCTGGCCCGAAAGAGCCGCGCCAGCCCGCCGGCCGCCTAATGAGATGCGGACACGTCACGCCTGGCAGCGGGGAAAGGGGCGGCGCTCGAGCCAACCGCAGCCATCTATTGGAGGGAGGGGAGGGAGGAGGCGCGGCCGGCATATTAGATCCTCGCAAGGGCCAATGGAGGAGGAGGAGGAGAGGGGCGTGGCCTGCATAGCTAATGAGAGTCTTTTTCTGCTTAGGAGGAGAGGGCGTGGCCTACATAAATAAAGACACGCGCTCCGCCCTGTCGTCTCAACGACCAATGGAGGAGGACGAGGACGACTAAAAGGGGCGTGGCCTGTATAGATAATTAGATTCTTTCTCTTCGCCCGTATTGCCTTCACTGCCGTTTATGGAGGAGGAGGAGGAGGAGAGGGCGTGGCCTACATAAATTACCAGTCTCCACCCCCTCTCCTTTTCTGCCCTCTCAAAGAGAGGGGTGAGGGCGTGGCCTGCATAAATAATAAGATCCCCTTCACTCTCCTCACTCTCTTCCAATTGGTCTGTGGAGGGGGCGTGGCTTGCATAAATAATAAGACCCCGCCCCTTCTCGGCCTATGCCTTGCTCCATACTGGAGGAGAAGGGGAGGAGGCGTGGCCTAGGGGATAAATGAGCCCGCGCTCGCCAGAACTCTCCGCACCTCAGCGGTAAAAGGGGGAGTGGCCAGGTATGGTAATAAATTCTCCTCCCAGGGCTCCGATTGGGCAATCAGGGCCTTGTGTCCCCGCCCCTGTGGTGGCCAGGCCGCGCCTCCCTGCCTTCCCTCTTTCTTTTAGGGATCGGGGGGAAATTCCCGCCGCCCTTGTCTGGCGAAAGCGGCCGAGGCGGCTTAGGGAGCGTCTCTCTCTCACACACACACAAATACAAACACATACAGAGTGTGCCAGGGATTGCCATTATATTTGTTCCCATTGTGTAGAACACCTCTACACCATGCTGGTTCTCATTGACAAGATTTCTTCAGCTGAGGTGTGCTACTACTACCTTCCTCTGAGGCTGAGAGAGTGTGACTTGCCCAAGGTCTCCCAGTGAATTTCCATGGCTGAGCGGGGATTCGAACCCAGGTCTCCTGGACTCTTAGTTCAGCATTTAAACCACTTCCCTACCCTGGCTTATATATTAAACAATATATAAGTTTGTGTCTCTGTGTTTGTTTGTTGGGTTTGGGGACCCCAGGGGTCCGCAATGTCCTCACAGGGGGTCCGCAAAGGCTTGAAGGCTGCTTGGCCCACGTGACAGGAAAGGCTGGCTGGCTTGGCCTGCGCATTGCCATTCAATCCGTTCCAGCCACAAACTTGGAGGAAGAAGCAGGAGAAAAGTCTTCCTTCCCCCTCCAGTGCCCCTGAATGAAGGTTTAATGGATGGTATAATTGTATCATTATCAGGTGTTGTTGTTGTTATCATCATCATCATCATTATTTATTTATGTATTTTAATATCCTTTTATTAAAACAAATTCTTTTCCAAGTAATCTTTAAATTTAGCACATACATATAAACCTTAACATAGTTTAAAACAAAAGCAAAGAATATTATCCCCACATTTTCCCTTAACAATATGTATGTTCAAAGCCGTTTCATGTCTTCTAATTCCACTTCTTTAGTAACAAAAACAAAATTGCTACTTCCATTGTCTTCCCTTCCCTGACTGTATATTCGTTTCCCAATCCTTGTAAAGACCTTGTTCCCCTAATTGTTTTTCCCATGAAAACATCAAATTTGACTACCTTTTGTATTTGATATTATATAATCATGTATTTTCAAATCTTAAGATATCATATATATATATATATATATATATTCCAACTGTCCTTATAGGTCAAATTTATCCAAGTCTCTCCATTTCATTTTCCAGAACCTTTTTTATCGGCATTATTAGGGTTTTAAATCTTGAGTTGAGTCTTGGGGATCCATGGCAACAAAAAATATCTAAAGGGGGTCCCTGGGAAAGAAAAAGTTAAAAGCCACTGGTTTAGTTATTTTGGCTTCACGTCTACAATTTGGACTGGATTTGTTCTTGGGCCCATTCCTTTGTCTTTTTGGCATTCTGTGGTATCCATACAACTCTCCTCCAACACCACATTTCAAATGAAAATTATTTTTTTCCTTATCAGCTTTCTTCACTGTCCAGCTTTTATATATTTATTTATTTCAAAAGTCTTTGGTGTTGATCCACATTTGTTGTCATCCCAAAAAGCCACTTCTCCAAGCTCTGGTGTGTTTCCATGTGTTGTTGCTCATCTTGCTTTTATCTGCCATCAAGTTGGATTCAACTTTTGGTGATGGTATGAATCCTGTTTGTTGAAAGCAAAAACCCAGGCCAGGAGCTGCAGACTCAAGGCGTCCGGGGCTCCCTTGGTTAATAATAATAATAATAATAATACAATTTATTTATACCCTGCCCCTCTGCTAAAAACAATCAGGGCGGCTTCCAACCCCTGGAAAGTGGTCTTCCTCTTTTTCTACTGACTTCAGCTTTATTGAGTGTCATCGTCTTTACTTATGAGTCATGTCTGTCATGGGCTGCATTCACAGCAGTGGCAGAGTTAAAACAGAAAACATTATTAGCCCAGTAATCTAGAAAGTGAACCGTACAGAATGCTTGCTCAGAATGAAACTTAGAGGACAGACAATATACTCAAAGCATATCATAATCTGCAAAATCTGGCAGGCTACACAAGTAACCATCATCCCCTGCTGTCACAAGTTGTCTTCTATAGACTCAACAGCTTTAGGTTTAAAAAAACAGTGAGCTTTATTACAGATAGAGCTTCTACAGAATTATTAGCTGAAAAACCAATCGCCACCACCTACGACTCCTTGAACGCTTTCATCACCGCTGTATACGCACAATCTTAAATTACACTGGAATGGCTATGTGACGAATGTTGCTGTCCTTGAGCAAGCAGGGATCAACAGCATTGAGGCCATGATATTGAGAACACAGCTGCGCTGGGCAGGACACGTTTCTAGGATGGAGGACCATCGCCTCCCAAAAATACTACTCTACGGTGAACTCGCCACGGGTCAGCGTAAGAGGGGCACTCCAAAAAAGTGATACAAGGACTCCCTGAAACAACATCTCAGGCTCGGCCAAATTGATCACCAACAATGGTCTGCCCTGGCCTCACATCGGGAGGCATGGAGATGCACTATCCACAATGCTGCAGCCCTATTTGAGAACTCACGCCGAACAAGTCTTGAAGAGAAACAACAACGCAGAAAGAATCACAACCCGGAAACATCACCCAAGGGGACCTTCTGCTGTGCTTTCTGCAACCGGACTTGTTTATCTCAGATTGGCCTTTTTAGTCATCAGCGCGCTTGCAGTAAGCACGGGATGAGTCCTTCCTGAATCTTCGTTGGCGAAGAAAAGCCAGAAAGGGAGAGAGAGAGGCTATTTGTCCTAATGCTTTTTTTACAAGATCGCAGGCATGCAAAGCTATATGCTTTCACTGATAATTATTATTATTATTATTATTATTATTATTTCTATCCCACCCCTCTGTAACGCAATATTGGGGCAGCTTACAGTATAAAAACTCCATAATTACCTCAATACCCTAACCTACCCATCCCTTAAAATAATATTAAACTAGAAAAGATTAAAAACATACAATAATTTTTTAAAAATACAGCAACTAATCACAGCAGGATAGAATAATTCAATGGCAGCTCAAAGGGAGGGGGGGAACAGTCGAATCTTCGGGCTGGGATAGCTATTTGGGAAAGGCCTGCCGGAAAAGATCCGTCTTGACAGCTTTTTTGAAGTTGTCTAGGATGGTAACAAGACAGATCTCATCCGGCAGGCCATTCCATAATCTGGGAGCACTGTTCCAACAAGCATGCCTGCGAATCAAGATGGCGAACGCGAGTGAATTACTTGCATTTTTATTGTTCCCAGATGCTGCTGCCGAACAGTTTTTTAAAAAAAGCGTATCTAAGGTGCAAAAGTGTGATACCCCAGCTAAATAAATTTTAAAAAAGAAGAAAAAGGCTGTTTCATCACCTCAGCACATGATCGCTACGGCAAAAGTCCAACATGGCGGATCAGGGTGCATGCCTTGTTAGCAAGCTCCACCCCCTGCACATGTCCGACCAATCAGCTTTCCATTTCTGCTCTTATCGGGAATGCGAATGAAATCAAATAGGTTGTTCCAACGAGAGGGAGTGTGCATTCCCCGCAGAGCTTTTTTTAAAATAGGGGGGAAACCACAAAGGCTTTTCCTGCAGAGTTTTTGGTGGTCCCCCCTCCTTCCGAATACGGCAAATTAATGTGGGATGCCATTTAGACAAATCATATTCTCCTCAAATTCTATGAGGAGTATTTTCATTGTATAGACAACATGACATTGGCAGGAAAAAGTCACACCCAGGAGTGATCCTGACAATGTCGTCTCACGATCTGCCCAAAGATCCTCTTTCCGTTAACTTTCTTCAGAGACCAGCTTTTGCATCCATACGTGGAAGTCACAAATACTCCTCCTTCAGTCTATAGAGGTCTTCAGTCTTACCTGGAGGTAAAAGCCAGAATAAACTCACTCTTCCTCAGGGCTGAAGTTAGACTGCAACATTTTTGTGGCAAATCCCCCTTGCCTAGCTATAATTACATTTTCTACAGAGTCTAACCTTATTATAAAATGGCATAACATGCGGCAGAGAAGAAGCTAAAACAACAGTCAAAGAAAGGAAATGCAAACAAATACGCAAGAATGGAAACAAAGGATTTTTTTTAAAAAAGCTTGTAAACCAAACCCAAAGGGAACACAGACTGAACAATGGCACTGAACAACTGTGCAATCTTTCATGCGCCAAACCCAGGGGTGCGCTGGCTTCAGGCATGCATGAATGAGAGACGTTTTTCCAGCACAGGATTTCTGTTGGCCATCGGGTGTACATTAATATGGCAAAACCAAGACTGTGTGCTCCCTGTCCCTTAAGGCGGATGAATTACTTCTAAACTGTAAAGTGTTCTGGATTGTGCCCTCTGAGGAGAGAGATTACACCCAGGGTCTGACCAAGGCGTAATATCCGCTGCCTCTGGAAAGCCCACAAGCAAGCATCCCTGGCACCGGCAGCTCCTCCGCAGCTCTTGTTCAGAATAAACTCTGCCATTGATGGGCTTTCCCATCCTGAATATGTCTGTGTTACCCAGTGTCTCCAACTGCCATGTACAGTTGTCCCTTCACATTCGCTGGGGTTTATAATAATAATATATAATGAAATTTTATTTCTATCACGCCCCTCTGCAAAGCAATCGGGGCGGCTTACAATATAAACTCCATAGACACAGTACCCTAGCCCACCCACCCCTTAAAATAATATTAAATTATAAAAGATTAAAAACATACAGTAATTAAAAATAAATAAATTAGAAAGAAAAAAATTAAAACATACAATAGTTTAAAAAATCTGATTGCAGCTCAGAAAGGTTCCAGGACTCCCCGTGACTACCCAAATCCTTGAATACTCAAGTCCCATTCTATGCAATGGCATAGCAAAATGATGTCCCTTATATAAGATGGCAAAATCAAGGTTTGCTTTTTGGATTAATATTTTTTAAAGAATATTTTCAAACCATGAATACTTACAACCGTGAATGCCAAATCCGTGAATGTGGAGGGACAACTGTAGTCAGTCTGTAGCAAACTTGAGACGTTTCCATGTTTCTTGTCTCCCATAGACAAGAGTTCTGGGTGCTGTGCTTATTTCTTTCTGTTCATTTTCCTTTTGGCCATCCTTGGATTTCTCTGCTGTTACCCGCAGAGACTGCACTGCTACCTCTCAGTCCTGCTACTTTCTGGAAGCATGAAGTCTCTACTTGTGCCTTTTACCCTAGTGGAAAATGCCAAGTGGGAAATATGGCATGAAAAGTGTGATTTTCTAACTGTACCCCTCTTCACGTAGGACTAACTTTCAGCGGAGTGCTTCTGATCATGGAACATGTTTCCAAGAGGAACACTTTGAGCAAACCACCACCAGCATGCAGAGGCTCATTTATGAATAATAAATTCTGGTGCTCAGGATCTGACTCTTTAAGGGGTAGGCTTCAATGGCAACAGCAACTCCGTCTCCTTTATGAATGTGTGTGGTACCCATCGAGGTCCTGCTCAAACTGTTTGGGAGAAGTTGATTTGCTTTGTATATGGAGCATAAACTTCTGTGTTCCTATTGATTTGCTTTGTTTATTGTCCTGGCTTTAGACATGGTCTAGCTATGGTTTCTTTCTCATTTCAAAATGGAGGGAAACGATATAAATGCATCATCGTCCCACTAACCACCCTAGTCTCTCCATAGCACAGTGGTTCTCAACTTGGGGGTCCCCAGATGTTGTTGGACTACAGATCCCAGGAGCCCTCTGAGGGCTCACCTTGACGGCCAGGTGGTCCTCCCAGTCATTAGTGAGGCTAACCCCACAGCCTCAGCTGCTGCCAAAAGGTACCATGCAGAGGTCTAGTGTAGCCTCCTTGGGGAGGGATTTCTAGAGCCTAGGAACAGCCGCTGAGAAGACTCCGTCCCATCTTACACCAGGGAGATTTTCACACAGGCTATATATCCCATGTCTGGAACGGAACAAGATCGGGAAAGTTTTCCCTTTTGGACAACGTCCACCCTGTTCCGTTCTAACGTTGTCCTTGTTCTGTTTTCTCCCCGTGATTCACGGGGAGAAGTCGTTAATAAGCACCCGGTTCCGTTTCTGTTACAGAATCACGGGTGTGCAAATTGGATCCCGTCCCTGTTCTGGAATGACAGGGATGGGGGAGCCCCGTGGCAGGCACTCCCCACCACGATCTGGACAGCCAGGTAAGTGCCACCCTTCCCACCCACCTTCCTGAGTTACTTGTATTTGAAAAAAATTTATTATTATTATTCTTTCTTTTGACAGCTGGGGGCGGGGTTTAATTTGAATTTTCCTCCCGTTCTTTCTCTGGCAAGAACAAGCGGGAGTTCCCCCGGCTGGTCGTAAAAGCAGCTTTATGACAGCTGCATTTACCCGGCCGGGCAAGAAGGGAGGAGACCGTTCCTATTCCAGAATGGAGGTAAGTGTGCAAACATTTACCTCCATTCCATTGCAGGAACGGGAGAGGAGGTGGCGGGACAGAATCGGGGCTTTTAGCCCCCGTGTGAAAATCTCCTATGTGTATCTGTGAAGGCAGTGGGAGGGGGAAGAGGACCTCTCCTGAATATCTTGAAACCTGGGCAGGTTCGGATATAGGACAACGCATTTCTTCTGACAACCTGGACCTGATCCGCATGTGTTCATGCAGGCCTCCCCTTCAATGCCACCTACTCTCCCTGCCACACCTTCTCAACCTCTGACAGTAACTGCTCTCCCATTTGTGTCACAGCAACAGGCTGAAACTTGCTCTTTTTCTTCAAAAAGAAAGCTGAGATGCTCAAGATCCTCGCTGAAGCTGCCAGATTCTTTAACCAAAAGCCAGATTTTTATGACTAATCACAGCCATGGAGAGTCATACACTCAATTTAATATCTCTAAGTGCGCTTAAAAAAAAAAGGCTTAAAATGCCACATGATTCATAAGGAAATCATTAGACTTTAACAGACTGACTAATATGAAAACAATCACCCTTCCAGTCCAAGAAAGTCAGTTTGCCACCATTTCTGCTGGCACTGTAAACCCACCCTCCACAACCATCCACCCCTGTCTGACCCTCAAGAAATTGCGCAGAAATTGAGCTGAACCTGCACTTAACTCCCTGCTGGGGGGAAGAAAGAAAATCTTCCCCTTTGTATCACAGGCTGCTGGAGCAAAGCCACCAAAAAGAGAAGCCCCTTTTCTCGGCTTTCATCCACATGTGCTGCCTCTGCTTTCATCCCAGACCATCAAAGGGACCACCCAACCTGGGTGGCTGAGCAAGTGAGGCTTCTAAAACTTCTCAAGTCTGCTGCGAGTGACTTTGGCACAACTCCCATTGCAATGGGTAAGGTGAAGTTATCCGGCAGTTTGGACTCCTCAAGTGGAATGGTGAGTCCTCCACCATGCCGGGGAGCGGTGAATTCTGTAGTATGTGGGGAAATCATTATTGTAATGTAATACAATCTTGTGTATTCCCATGCAAAGTTCAGTCCAGGCATTTACCATGCATGCTTCAGTTTTCCCAACTCCCCCTTCTCTTATTTCACTAGGCAATTTCAGCCAACTGGAGCAATGGCTCATTCATCACATGACCTAATTTAAATATTATTACACTTTGTTTAAGTTCCTTTTTAAGTTAAGGTGTCCTGCGGCTGGAGCCATGTTGTTGGTGATTATTGCTGTTGTTGTTTTCAAGTCACCATGTAGCCACACTGCTCAAAGGCTGGGTGAGTCTATTCTACCCTAAATCCTCTTAGTTAGTTAGGAACCTTTTTTAAGTTTGTTTTTAATATGTAGATTAAGATTGATATACCTTCAGTAAACTTTTGATATGCATTTTTAAACTGACTTCTTTGTTGTGTTTAATGAGTCTAATTGATTGGGTGATCAGACCACACATTTAAATGTTAATTGAGCTGTGCCTGCATTCTAATGTGTCACTTTGCTTGAATTTGAATTCACATTTGATTTTACCCCCACACTTCTAAGTGGGATGGAGCTCACTTAGGACCCAGAGCAAGGGTTGCAAAATATAAGAAAATGAGATTAAAGATTAGGAAGAACTTCCTCAGGGGAAAAGCTGTTCAACAGTGGAACAGACTGCCTCAAAAGGTAGTGGGGTCTCCTTCATTTTAAACAGAGTTTAGATGGCCACCTCTTGGTCCAGTTCTGGGCTGCATCAAGTGGAGTGTCCAGAACAAGGGAAGTAATAGTCCTGCTTGGGTCAGACCTCACCTGGAATCCTGTGTCCAGTTTTGGACACCACAGTTCAAGAAGGATATGGACAAGAACATGTCCAGAGAAGGGTGACCAAGGATGCTTCTACACTGTAGAAATAATGCAGTTTGACACTGCTGTAGCTACATCCTATGGTATCCTGGGATTTGTAGTTTTATGAGGTTTCTCTGCCAAAAAGTGCTGGAGCCTCACAAAACTACACTTCCCAGGATTCTGTAAGATGGAGCCATGGCAGTTAAAATGGTGTCAAACTGCATCATTTCTACAGTGTAGATACACCCCAAGATAATCAAAGGTCTGGAAACCTAGTCTTATGAGGAACAACTTAGGGAGCTGGGTATGTTTAACTTGGAGATGAGAAGAGGTGAGAGGTGACATGACAGTCATCTTTAAATATTTGGAGGGATGTCATGTAGAAGACGGAGTATGCTTATTTTCTCTTGCTCCAGAGACCAGAACATGAGTCAATGGATTCAAGTTACAAGAAAAAAGATTTCAACCTAAACATTAGAAAGAACTTCCTGATGGGAAAAGCTGTTCAGGAGAAGGACCAGACTGCCTCAAATGGAGTTAGACTCTCCTTCAGCAGCCTTTAAGTAGAGGTTGGATAGCCACCTCTTAGGGTTGTTTTAGCTGTGAAGTCCAGCATTTGCAAGGGGTTGGATTACATGGCCTTTGGGGGTTTCTTCATCAGCGCTGTCTACGCACAATCCTAAATATACACAGGACTGACTATGTGACGAATGTTGCTGGCCTTGAGCAAGCAGGAATCACCAGCATTGAAGCCATGATATTGAGAACACAGCTGTGCTGGGCAGGGCACGTTTCTAGGATGGAGGACCATCACCTCCCAAAAATACTACTCTACGGTGAACTCACCACGGGTCAGCATAAAAGGGGCGCTCCAAAAAAGCTATACAAGGACTCCCTGAAACAACATCTCAGGCTCGGCCAAATTGATCACCAACAATGGTCCGCCCTGGCCTCACATCGGGAGGCATGGAGACGCACTATCCACAATGCTGCAGCCTTATTTGAGAACTCACGCCGAACAAGTCTTGAAGAGAAACGACAATGCAGAAAGAATCACAACCCAAAAAACATCACCCAAGGAGACCTTCTGCTGTGCTTTCTGCAACCGGACTTGTTTATCTTGGATTGGGCTTTTTAGTCATCAGTGCACTTGCAGAAAGCACGGGATGAGTCCTTCCTGAATCTTCGTTTGCGAAGAAAAGCCAGAGAGAGAGAGAGGCAATTCCTCCCATCTTTCTTCCCCCCACTCCTCAAGAGTTGTGCATGTGGAGCTTGCATGCCCAAAGGAATTTGCCCTCCCTCCTCTAAATTTGTAGCATTTCAGTAACTTGAAACTTCAGTTCAGCATTCAGAAACATAGTTCAGGCATCCCAAAGAAAAGAGGCAGGGAAAGTGACCAAGAGAAGGAAAACACAGCAGATATCAAGCGTTCTAACTGTGAAGTCTCACTCTCTGCAGTACTAGACATTTGGGGCGTGAAGGAACATTTCATTGGATAGAAGAATTCTCATTTAGGAAAGGCAATATAGTACCCTCATTTTGCTCCACCTTTGTATTCGCCTGCTGCCATGTGTGTTGGGGAAATCCAGCATTCTCTCCCCACCACCTGCTCTCTTGCCACTAGGGCGAGGGGGTCCTAGATAGGAGAGAATTTCCTGCATGTTAAATCCTTCTCTTTCTCTCCTTCAACAACTTGTTGATTTGAAGTGTATGGCTGTCATTTGCAACCAAGGAATAAGACCATGCAACCTAGGACACTTCCTTTGGCCTTGGTCATATAAAGATATATCCCTTCTCAGCTCCAGTTGTTACCATGCTATACCCTCTCTTGGCTCTCTACTCTAGATGGTGAGTTAAGATGAAGCATCATTCTCTTACCCAAAACTATTCATTAGTGAGTTAGGATGTAGGATCTCAAATCTGTGCTTAAGTCCATTCAGCAGTTCACCTACCTGGGAAGCATCATCTCCTTAGATGCCAAGATTGACAAAGAGATCGATCACAGATTAGCAAAGGCATATAGTACATTGGAAGACTTCACAAAAGAGTCTGGAGTAATAAACACCTGAGGCGAAGCACAAAAATCAGTGTGTATAGAGCCATTGTACTGTCTATTCTCCTTTATGGGTCTGAAACATGGGTCACCTATCGCCACCACCTACGACTCCTCGAGCGCTTTCATCAGCGCTGTTTATGCACAATCCTAAATATACACTGGACTGACTATGTGACGAATGTTGCTGTCCTTGAGCAAGCAGGGATCACCAGCATTGAGGCCATGATACTGAGAACACAGCTGCGCTGGGCAGGGCATATTTCTAGGATGGAGGACCATCGCCTCCCCAAAATAGTACTCTACGGTGAACTCGCCATGGGTCAGCGTAAGAGGGGCACTCCAAAAAAAGCAATATAAGGACTCCCTGAAACAACATCTCAGGCTCGGCCAAATTGATCACCAACAATGGTCCGCCCTGGCCTCACATCGGGAGGCATGGAGACACACTATCCACAATGCTGCAGCCTGATTCTATGATTCTAACTCACGCCAAACAAGTCTTGAAGAGAAACGACAACGCAGAAAGAATCACAACCCAGAAACATCACCCAAGGAGTCCTTCTGCTGTGCTTTCTGCAACCGGACTTGTTTATCTCAGATTGGCCTTTTTAGTCATCAGCGCGCTTGCAGAAAGCGCGGGATGAGTCCTTCCTGAATATTCGTTTGCGAAGAAAAGCCACAGAGAGAGAGACTCACAAGTAAATGTGGTTCATGGCCATGAGGGCTGACATTGTGGGAACATGTTGGAGGACTCAGTGCCATGGAGGAGGGCCCTCTGAATGCCCTCTGGAGGTCCCATTTTAATTCTGCATCCAGCTTATTGGAGGAATCGCTCTACTTCTGCAGCACAATAAACAGCACTAGTGTAGAAAGGTCCTAAGAACATACCAGTCAAACAATCCAAGCACATTCCTACTCTTCATAGTCATCGTTCTGTCTGGTCTACAGGCTGGTCTGCTCTCCCACAAGCCCCTAAAACATGATTTTGATAAGAGTCTCTTATTTTCAACCCGTCTCCATTGTTTGGGATGGCTCCGACCCTGGTGTGACTTTGGAGCTTGCTTTTTTTCTTGCACTGGAAATACTGTTCTCTTGACTAACTGCTTTGGGGAGAGGAGGTCTCTGTCTTCTGCCTGCATTCCAGAACAAATATTTCACATTCCATCCCAACAAGAGAAGACCTGTCCTTTGCCACTTGGTGGAACAGAAATTTTATTGAGAGAGAAAAGGGGTGACATCTCTCTCTCTCTCTCTCTCTCTTTCTCTCTCTGCCCCTTTTACTTTATTTCCTGTGTTTTCATCTTTTATGACACATCAGAAAAATAAACTCTCCTCCTTGGAAGCAAACGCTTCCAAGAAAACCATCCCAGCAGAGGAAGGCAAGAGCAACTCCCAACACACACACACATGCACAACAAATCTTGGAAAAAGACTCCCCTGCTTTGATGGGCTTGCCTTAGGGTCGCTGTAAGTCAGGAATGACTTGATGGCACACAACAATAACAACAAGAAACAGACCCCTGTAAACTCTGGCCAGTAGATTTTCCTTGGGCTTTTTCCGGGCTGTGAGGCCATGTTCTGGAATAGTTTCTTTCTGATGTTTTGCCTGCATTTTATTTATTTATTTATTTATACCCCACTCTTCAGCCACAAGGCTATCAGAGCAGCTTACAAATTGTTTTAAGCAATAGCTGTTTACACATCTACACGCATTAAACAGTTTCCAATGTGTGTTAGCTAATTGCCCCCACAAGCTGGGTACTCATTTTACCGACCTACGAAAGGATGGAAGGCTGAGTGAACCTTGGAGCCCGCTGGAATAGAACTTGCAACATGGTGACTTGCAGGACTGGCATTTAACCACTGCACCATCTGTGGCTGGCATCCTCAGAGAATGGTTGTGTAGGTGTGTGTGTGGAGTTTATATGCTGTGAACCCCTGTTAGGGAGGATATGTAAATTTGTGTAATGAATGGTTAGTTTCTGGGTATAGAACAGGGGTTCACAGTATATAAACTCCACACACACCCCTACACAACCATTCTCTGAGGATGCCAGCCACAGATGCAGGCGAAACATCAGGAAGAAACTATTCCATAACACGGCCTCACAATCTGGAAAAAAAACCAAGCAAAATCTATGGATGCCAGCCATGAAAACCTTCGACTTCACATCTGGCCAGTAGGTCAGACTCTGGATGATTCGATCTCTCCCTCCGGATGGGGAAAGAGCTGGAATCAGTCTCTCTGCTTCGCTCTCCCTCTCTCCCCCCACAAACATGCACACCTTCTCCCAGCCTAGTTATCCCTTAACCAGCGCACAAGTTGACATGTGTTGGAGGAAGGAGAGAAGACGCCAAGCATCCCTAGCATTTTTAATGAGGCTATTCCAAGTGATGCCACTGGAAGTAAGTTGTCACTTTGGGTTTCACCTACTGACTTCTTCAGCGGAGTCTGAAGTTGAAGCTGCTTGCGGCAAAGGTTGAATCATGCCGTAATTTGGGGCAGAAGAACCTTCTTGTTTGCTCTGGCTTCCTCCCTTCCTGCCCACATGCTCCTGCACACTTGATATCTCCTTCATAATGCAGACTGCACAAGCACAAAGGTATGTCTCCCCTCCTTCTCCTGCTGGCCACACCCGAACATCCAGCCTTGAGCACCACCTTGCTCTCCCTCCCAAATCTCCACTTTTCTACATTTGCAAGAAGAGCAGCCAGAGTTTTGCCCAGCAGATAAGTAGGCAGGTAGATCTGCCTGTGTAGTTAGAAAGGCAGTTGAATAAAGCAACTGACTCTTCAATGTTGTTTTCAGGTAGAACTTGGATCCCAGTTGAATAAAAATAAAACTGAAACAGATTTTCCAAAATGGTTGAAAACAGGTAGGTGTTATGATGGAAGCATTAAATATTTGGGCTTCTGCCCAAACTCAGTGATGTCAGTTGGAATGGGAGGGATAAACAACACTTGTGGCTGGCAATTCCCATTTCAGTGGAACAGTGAATTCATTCCAGGTTTTGGATAGCTTCAAAGGAACTCTCCGAGGTTCTGAACCCTATTCCTAAATAGGTTCAGCATACTGAAGAGTTTGTTTAAAGCCTAGTTGTTGTTGTTGTTATCTTTTATTTCTATAGTGCCATCAATGTGCATGGTGCTTTACAAGAAAAAGAACAACAAAACAGTTCCCTCATGAAGACACAATACAAAAGGAAAGGGGATGGCTGTAGGGGAAGGGATTAAGTCTAGCGTTCTCTTCTCTCCCTCCTTGGCCAAGGCAATGGCCGTTGGGATGGAGGGAGGGCTGTTCTGCTTCTGGGCCCAAGCAAGATGGCGCTCTACCTGCCTTTCCTTTTCTCCCTACGCAGCCAGGGCCACATCGGATGGATGGAGTTTTAACATCTGGGAAGGATTCACTGCCCCCATTGACATAGGAACTTGAAGTTGCCACTGTCGGGGTGGTGGCGGCAGTTATATAATAATAATAATAATAATAATAATAATAATAATTTTTTATTATTATTTTTAACCCGCCCCTCTGCTCGGCAACCAGGGTGGCGTACAACAGGATTAAAACAGCAGCAAGTTAAAACAATCCTTCCCAATCCCAACCCTCCCACTCCTTAAAACTAAATTAAACCATTAGAGAATTAAAACAAAGATAAAATACAATACGATATACAAAAAAAAAATTGCAATAGCAGCAGGGGGGCAGGTAAACAATCAAATCCACTTGAGCCGGGAAGTTATTCCGGGAAGGCCTGCCAGAAGAGATCCGTCTTTAGCGCTTTCTTGAAGCTATCAAGAGTAGTGGTAAGATGGATCTCGTCCGGCAGGCCATTCCAAAGTCTGGGGGCCGTAGAAGAGAAGGCCCTCTGGGAGGTCTGCGACAGCCTAGATTTCATAGAATTCCCCAGATCTAAGCCTGGAAATCAAAGGATGGTACTGGAGATAAGAATGGGATTGCCCTTTCAATTAATGCCATATGGTGTCAATATATTGTGATGCAGAAGGTTTAATCTGGTTTAATCCTTTTTTAAAGTATGGTTGGATCAAGGGGTTTCGCTATTGGAAATATGGCCCTATTAGAAAAGCTGTGTCTTCAGGATTAAACTGTTTTTGCAACAGGTCGTCCCACATGAGCGATGATTTATGATTCTTAAATCTTGTGCAATCATCAGTGTCCCCCCCCCCCCACAAGTTGCATCCAGGAGGACAGGATTCAGTTATGGCTATGACACTGGTGGAACTACAAGTCATGTTGTCTTTCATGTAATAGATTTTACCTGTGCTTCCTGCTTTTAAATGTAGTTGTTTCATGCAGATATGGACCAGCGATGCATCGCTTGGATGCACCTTGATGTGATCCAGGATATTTAATTGCTACTTTGATTTCAGCTGTCAGCAGCAGTTTCTTTAAGAGTAGGTGACTAACAGAAAGTGATGATAGGAGGAGTATTAATAGCTTCAGAAAGACATGGTGAATTAGCTATGAAGGGGGAGCTTTCTTTAATTGTCAAGTGATAATATATATACATGTTATGGAATGGTAACATATATGCAACAGAGAGAGATAGAGATTGAGGTTGTAGAGCACGCCATTCTTGTTACAAGAAGCGTTCTGCTCCATGGGCTACGTACACAGGCTATGCTGCCAAAGCCCTTACAACCCTATGACTAAAACAGATTTATTCCTGGATGGATGGATGTAGGAAAGATATCTTGTCTTCCTCTAGGTCTCTACAGTTTGTTCCTTCCAAGAACTGGCAAACAAGTCAAGGTTTAAAGATTCTCATATACCTAAACACAATTTGCCTTGCTACAATTAGGCGCCAGTCTCTCTCGTTGGCCTGGTTTTAATTACTTATTTTATTCCCTTCCTTAAAATACCGTATGTTATGACCCAACACCACTCAAGCATCAAATTGAAGAATGACTCACATTAAGGATAAAGGTTTATAATAATTTAAGTATTCATAGAATGCAGAACAATAAGATGTAGGGAATACAATTTGCATAATAAATATCAATATTGCAACCGTTAAAGCAAACCATGACAAATTATCTGCTGCTAAATGACCAAGAGATTACAGAATGCAAATGGCAAAAAAGCCTGATCTCCAGGAAAGGACTCTCAAACTACCTCCCTTAACAGTAACACTCGTCCCTAGACACATGCACAGTTATTACCCAGAGGAATACACTGCTGGTGGAAAAAATAAAAAATCACCTACATGGGCTCTGCACCTGCCAACAAACTTCCTGCACCCCACTAAAATCATCCATTAGGTCCCCAGTTTGGTCGGGAGAAGAAGCTGAGCCTCTGATGTGTTTGTCACTTTGCATTTCATAGTTATGATATTGGAGCACGGGTTGGCCTGACAGTGATTGAAAGCTGCTAAATAATCTGCCAGAGTGCCGGTTTCCCTGCAACTGGAACGAGCAGCTCTGCTAATAAGGAGAAAGAAGGTCTCATGAAGGTTGACCTGCTGTGCTGTTACAAAGAGGCTTTGTTAACAGCCTTGAGGGCTGGTGGTTTCCATGTCCTGTGGGGTGGTGGGGCCACTCCAGGTGTTAGTGGCTTTAGGCTGCTAGGGCCCCCCGAGAGCCTCAAAAACCATGTGGGGGGGGGACTGCATGCAATTCATGGACTGTACCTTTGTTTTAGGAGTTGTCTAAATGGCGAAAATACTCCTCATGGAATGCAAGGAGAATACGACCTGTCTTAATGGCATCCCACATCATATTCAGAAGGAGGGGGCCCCCAAATGCCATATACTTTGTGGCTTTTCCTGGGGTTTAAAAAAAAACAGCGGGGGGATGTGCATTCCTGCTCGTTAGGACAAGCAATGTGAGTTGATTTGTTTTCCCAAAGGAGCAGAAACTGAAAGCTGATTGGCTGGATGAGCAATGGGGCAGAGCTTGCTAACAAGACAAACACCCAGAACTGCCATGGTTTTTGTCACCTCAGCGAGCAAGTGCTAATGCAATAAAATTGAGATTTTGTGGGGTGTTTTTTGCTTTTTTGTTAAGGTGAAATATTGCACTTTCACACCTTAGATATGCTTTAAAAAAAACTATTCAATGGCAGCAACTGATGAGAATGAAAACGTGAGTAGTTCACTTGCAGCCGCCATCTTGATTTGCAGGCGTGCTTGTTTGAACAGCAAACATATATGGCTTTGCATGCCTGCGGTCTAATTACCCCCCCCCCCAAAAAAAACCATTAAGACAAATGGCAGCTGCTGGGAGTTGCCTTTACTGAGGAGCAATCTGCTTCTTTTTGCTTCATATAGACAAGCCCTTAGTCTGTGCTGCCGAGGCACTGTCCAAGGTGCTGAACCTCTTTTCATGGGAGGGCATTCAGCACCTTGGATAGCCCCTTGAAAGCCTAGGCTAAAACATGGCTTCACGGCACCGCTAACCTGGAAGCCACCAGTTGCCACTGGTCATTTACAGTTGGGTCCACACAAAAGCATTTCCTCCTGTCCTTCCCTGTTAAGAGCTGACCTTTCAAGGCTGTCTTTCCATGAGGAGCCATAGATATCTATGCTCTTGTGAATGGACTCACCTACATCCGGATGGGGCAAATGTAGCACAAGGACAAAGCACGTGCTCTGGATCAAGGACAAGATGATAGCCTCCCTCCTCATCTTTTGCTGGTCTACACCTTAGACAGCAGGCTAGTTTTGAGATGGAAGAAGAGGTGCCCGAGGCAGGCTGAGAAGCCTGCATGTTTCTTCCTCCATCGGAAGGGAACAGCTGGATATCTCAGGAGGATCAGCTGGGAGCCTTCCATTGCTGCCCTCCTCCAGCATGTGCTGCCTGGAGCCATGTCTCCGCTCTGCCTAATGGGAGGGTTGGCACTGCTGCTCATGCAAAAGTTCAGCCCCAAGTATCCACCTGCCGACACAGACAGAGCAACCAACAAGATGTCAGGCAGCTGATCTGGGAAAGACCACAGGGAAAAGCAGCCTGCAGGTAGAGCAGCCCTGGGGTTGAATGGACTTACACGCTGACCTACTAGAATAATAGAACCAGAGAGTTGGGAGAGACCCCAAGGACCATCCAGACCAACCACCTTCTGCCTTGCAGGACTACCTAAAAAAAAACATTCCTAACAGTGGCCATCCAGCCTCTGCTTAAAAACCTCCAAAGAAGGAGACCACTATACTCCCAGGTAGCAGCATATTCTGTTGCAGAACAGCTTTTACCATCAGGAAGTTCTTCCTAATGTTTAGGTGGAAACTCTTTTCCTGTCGTTTGAACCCATTGCTCCGTGTCCTAGTCTCTGGAGCAGCAGAAAACAAGCTTGCTCCATCCTCAGTATGACAGTTTCTTATCCACCTTTTTATTTCAGCTGGGTTGCATGCCATCTTAGAGTGATGGGACATGAGTACATGGAGGATATTCCTCCTTAAAGCAGTGACATCTCAGCAAAGGGTCTTTGGGTTTGCCAACCAGACCCCCAGCATGAGTGGAGAAACCTCATGCTGAGAAATAGTGACCACTGCTGAGGTTTGAAACTCTCCCTGGTTCTGAGGGCCTCTTTATAGAGAGACGCTCCTGCCATTATTTTATTTATTTAGTTATTTATACCCCGCTCTTCAGCCACAATGCTATCAGAGCAGCTTACAAATTGTTTTTTAAGCAATAGCAATTTATACATCTACACTGCATTAAGCAACTTCCAATGTGTGTTAGCCTGTCCTAAGCTTATTTTGCAAGGGTTGACCAAATTTTGCTTTTGAGTGTCAGATGCCCATCTGGACCCTCGAAAGGATGTGCATCCTTCTGGATCCTTATTACCTTCTGTCCCACGCCCACAACTGTATAATTATAACCCAAGGCTTTAATATCACTCTGCACTGTATCTGAAGAAGTGTGTTCATATCCACAAAAACTCATGATAAAATAAAGGTGCTGTCCCATTTCTTCCCCCTCCTTTGCCTTCCTTCCTCCTTTTTAGCCACACAATGATGCTCTTGTAGGTCAGGAGGGGGGAATGGGAAACCCATTGGCTGTAGACGCTCCCTAAGCCCCACTTCTGTAGCCCCAGTGAAGCCCCCCCCCCGAACCCTCATCCCATTATTTTTTTTTAAATGATCATTTTGGGGTGACTTTTAACCTCCAAAGGTACCCAAATTGAAGAAAACTACCCAGCAACATGGAGAGATGACTGTTCTATTCCCCATCCTGACTCCACATCCCCCTAAATACTTATTTTAGGTTTAAATCCTTTTTATCCTAGCAGGATGTGTGTGTGTCTGTGTGTGAATGGATTGTTTTATGTGAGAAGGAGATTTTCTTAGCATGCTGTACTATTTCTATTCTTTGCTTTTAAATCCACCTTTTAAACAGTTTTAACTCTATACGCAGCTTAATGCTATTTTAATCATCACTTTTTTGTATGCTTGTTAGCTACCTGTGGTTTTACTTATATTTTCTCATCCAGGAGGATTTGGGTTTTTTAAAATGCTTTTTTAATGTAGATTTTCGATGGGGAAGGTTGTGCAGGATGACTTATTTTTTAATGGGTGTGGTGCTGCAGTTCATCTTCATTGTTACGTTTTCAAAACGATCTTATACTGTTTTAAATTATCGGTGTGTTAACACGATAGCTAATAGAATTGTTTTAGTTTTTCACTTTTTCCTTCTCAGTTTTTTTAAAGCTTGGACCCTGTTTTAACCTTGTTGCTAGTCGCCTTGGTTCCTGTATTGGTACAAAAGCAGTATATAAGTCAAACAAATAAACAAATATTTAAAACTCTTGTGCGCTGCTTTAAATCCTGACCTTGCTAAAAAGTGAGGAATAAATAATGGAATTAAACAGAATAGGCTGGAACAGACTACAGGCATGCCACCATTTACAAAGCTTCTGAAACTGGCTTTTCATGATTGCCAACCCCCAGTTTGCCTCCTCCCCTCTGTCTAGAACAGCATTTTAGCAGCATTGGTATTGGGAAGATGGTGAAGAAGGGCTACAAAAACACAGACATCTGGTACTGGGTTGCAGCGGCATGCTTGCAGCAAACTTTGCAATGAACACAGCTTAAGCTGGGAAAGAATGGGGTTCTACTCTAGCCCAATGGCTCTTAACCTTTTCTTTAGCAGGGACCCTCTTTAAATATTTTTTGTTGCTGTGGGCCCCCAAGATAGAACTCAAGATTTAAAGCCATAACAATAATACCTGATAATATATACCATCCATTAATCCTTGCCTCAGAGTCACTGGAGGGGGAGGGAAGACTTTTCTCCTGCTTCTTCCTCCACGTTTGTGGCTGGAGTGGATTGAATGGCAATGTGCAGGCCAAGCCAGCCACCCAGCCTTTGCCTTGGCTCCTGTCATGGGTCCACTCCACTGCAGGGAAGAGGTTGGCCAAGCAGCCTTCAAGCCTTTGTGGACCCCCTGAGGAATTCACAGACCCCTGGGGGTCCCTGGACCATGGTTTAAGAACCACTGTTCTAGATGATTCTACTGTAACCATGTGTGCCTGCCTACAACAGGCAGGGTAAACAGCAGCTGCATCCAGAATGCCTAACTGAGTATGCATGGATACGAAAAGGAGAGAAAAGGAGGAAAGCAGAAAAGCCAGTCTCAGCAGCTGCCATCAGCATGCTAAAAAAAAAAAAAGAGCATAATCCTAAATGTTTGCATACCTGAAATGAAATCCTAAGAAAAATAGGAAAAGGGAAAAAGCCATCTCTGGATACATTTTGGAAGAAAATTTGTAGTGGACTCTAGAAGAGTCAATATGTTTTTGTTTACTTATACAAGGCTTACCTGTTTCATTCCACATAGGCACCTAGTTAGTTTTGAATAAAAGGTTTGCTGAAACATGTTCAATTGTTCTTCTTTTCACAACAAAGACTTGGAACAATTACTAAAGACTGTCAAGGAAGAAAGTGCTAAGGCAGGTGGTGCAGTGGTTAAATGCCAGTATTGCTGTTGAACATTAAGAAAACAAAAATAATGGCCACAGAGGATCTACATAAATTCAATCTAGACAATGAGGAAATTGAAATAGTTAAAAATTTCCAATAACTTGAATCAATAATTGACCAGAGTGGAGACTGCAGTCAAGAAACCAGAAGAAGACTAAGACTGGGAAGGGCAGTTATGAAAGAACTAGATAGGATCCTGACATGCAAAGATATAAAACTGAACACTAAAAGTTAGGTTCATCCAAGCCATTGCATTTCCCATCACCATGTATGGTTGTAAGAATTGGACAGTGAAGAAAGCTGATAGAAAGGAAACCTACTTATTTGAGATGTGGTGCTGGAGAAGAGTTCTGTGGATACCTTGGATTTCCAAAAAGACCAATAAATGGTTCCTAGAACAAATGAAGCCTGAACTCTCCTTGGAAGCCAAGATGACTGAATTGAGGCTGTTGTACTTTGGCCACATCATGAGAAGACATGTCTCTCTCTCTCTGGCTTTTCTTCGCAAACGAAGATTCAGGAAGGACTCATCCCGCGCTTTCTGCAAGCGCACTGATGACTAAACAGGCCAATCCGAGATAGACAAGTCCGGTTGCAGAAGGCACAGCAGAAGGTCTCCTTGGGTGATGTTTTTGGGTTGTGATTCTTTCTGCATTGTCATTTCTCTTCAAGACTTGTTCGGCGTGAGTTCTCAAATAAGGCTGCAGCATTGTGGATAGTGCGTCTCCATGCCTCCCGATGTGAGGCCAGGGCGGACCACTGTTGGTGATCAATTTGGCCGAGCCTGAGATGTTGTTTCAGGGAGTTCTTGTATTGCTTTTTTGGAGCGCCCCTCTTACGCTGACCCGTGGTGAGCTCACCATAGAGTAGTATTTTTGGGAGGCGATGGTCCTCCATCCTAGAAACATGCCCTGCCCAGTGCAGCTGCGTTCTCAATATCATGGCCTCAATGCTGGTGATCCCTGCTTGCTCTCTAGAAAAGAGAATAATGCTAGGAAAGGGTAGTAGAGGGTAGTAGAAAGAGAGGGAAGCTGGATGCCACAAATGCCCTGAGCCTGCAGGACCTGAGCAGAGCGGTTGAAGACAAGGGGGTCTTGGAGGGGTCTCATTCATGGGGTCACCATGAGCCAAAGTCGATTCGAGGGCAGTTAACAACAAAGGAACCAATCCCTATTTTTTCTGTGTCATTTTTGCCTCTAGAACCAAATGAATAGAACAGAATAGAATAAAACCAGCCCAAAATGGTGACAAGAACAGATGTGGAAACTGGAACTCTGATCCTCTCTGTAGTTAGCTACCTTTGTTGTAGGTCAACAGGTCAACTGACTGACTCGTGCACCACAGCTGAAGTTCAGCTCCTTGAAAAACAGCCACCCAGTCCATGATACATTATTTTAACACAAGGGGAAAAGACAAATTAAAGTTAGCCCAGTGCACGAATTCCAGTTGGTGTCGGTGGATGCTTGAAGATCAGACCCTGGGAAGAAATGGAGGCCAAGGGCTGCCACGCCATTGATGGAGTTCCAGGACAAAGCCGAACCCACCCATCACACAGCTCGGCAACATTTTCTTCCCAACAGCCGCCGTCGGTGGAAGCATTAGAGAGGCAGGACATTTCTCTGTCTGGAAAGATTCTATCGCAACGCGCGACGTGTGAGGAACGTGCCAAGTTGCCATGGCTACTTAATAAAAAAGAAAGTTATGAGTGCAGGAGACTGCCTGACAGTAACTCTCCCTCTCTCTAAATGCCACCACCGCTGAATATTCTTCAAATAGGCATTTGTTAATATCTTTATATTTTAATATAACTAACTTCAAGAGCCAGATGGTGTTTTTGCAGTTTTTAACTTATAATCAATGTTTGCTAAAGCTGTTTTTTTTTTTAAAGGAAGAGAATAGAATGAAAGGAGAAGCTTCACTGTGTGTGATGCCTACTTGAGTGTGCGATTTATGTATTTGTTTTATATTGTGCCATCAATGAATGCGACACCTGACCAGATTTTTCTCTGGGGAAAGTCCATCAAGTCTTTGCCTGCAAGCAGCCTCCAATTTGAGGTGTATGATGACCTGAAAGAAACATTAAGCAGGAGGGGA
This sequence comes from Gambelia wislizenii, assembly GCA_030847615.1. Lineage (NCBI taxonomy): Eukaryota > Metazoa > Chordata > Lepidosauria > Squamata > Crotaphytidae > Gambelia > Gambelia wislizenii. The sequence goes on from JAUMIR010000007.1 coordinate 43,565,914, forward strand.
GGAAAAGGCAGAAACTGCCAGGTCTGGACATGGGTTAAGCAGAGTTACGTGCATTTAAGCGGTCTGAGTGTTGGACTAGAGATTTTCAGACAGGGAAATTATTCCCCGGGGAGATCGGGACAGAATTGTTTCTGTCCCGGAAGCAACGCTGCGGTTCGCATGCCCACTTCCCTCTCCCGATCTCACGCTGTCCTTTTTCTAGTTCCCTGCCGGTCCCTTCCATCATATTTTATTAATGAGAGTTCGTCGTTAATAAAAAGTACTAGAAAAAGGACAGCGTGAGGACAACGGAATATCGGGAGAGGGAAGTGGACGTGAGAACCGCGGCGCTGCTTCCGGGATAGAAACTATTCTGTCCCGATCTCCCCAGGGAATAATTTCCCCGTCTGAAAATTTCCAAGGAATCTGGGAGGCCAGGGTTCAAATCCCCACCCAGCTCTGGGAAACCACTGGGTGGCATGGGGCAAAAGTCACACTCTCTCTCAGCCTCATAGGAAGGCAATGGCAAACCTCCTCTGAATATAACTTGCTTTGAAAATTTGCACGAGAGAGGGTTGGCATACATCTAATTCAGCTTCAAGGCATATAGCAACGACTGCAGACGATCCAGCCGTAATAGTTACTTTGAAAGACAGAGGAAAAATATTAGGGGATGGGATGTCCAGTGGCCAGGCTTCCTGGGGGATCATGAGAGTTGTAGTCCAAGAAGTACCATTCCTAAACTCTGATTATTCTCCATTCTTGAACAGCAGCTATGGGGGAAAGGACCCTTTACACTCGTGAATTATGCTCTCAGAATATATCACATCTCCGCAGTAGCTTTGTACTGGTATATGTTGGTCACCCCAGCCATTGACTCTCATGAGGTGCAGGAGGCCATCATTATGGCTGTGTAAGCAGGGAGAGAAAGGCTGCGGGCGGCAGGCAGGCGTTGGAAGAAGAGGCTGCCCAGCGTTGGCAGAATTTGTCTGCTTTCCCTCACCTCTGCTCCTAGGAGATTCAGCAAAGGGTATGAGCAAAGGTTTAGCCACTCTCTGCTGCCTCACACGCTCCAGGGTTGTCTAAATGGCAAAAATGCACCTCATGGATGCATGGAAAATCTGACCTGTCTTAATGGCATTCTGCATTGTTTCACTGTATTGGAAAGGAGGGGCCCCCCAAATGTCAAAAACTCCCCAGGGGAAAAAAAAAAGCCTTGTGGGTTTTCCAGGATTTTTTTTTAAATAGCAAGGGGGTGTGCATTCCTGCTCATTGGGATGAGCAATTCGATAGGAGAGAAAACACAAAGCTGATTGACCGGGTGAGTGCAGGGGTGGAGCTTGTGAGAAAACGGGGTGGGGTTTGAGGTTTTTGTTTGTTTGTTTGTTTTGTTTTTTGCTTTTCTGTTAAATTGAAAAATCACTCTATCAGACTTTGGACATGTTTTTTTTTTTTTTAAAGGTTTGGTGGCAGCAAATCGAGGTAAGTACAAACGCGAGTAAAGCACTCACGGCCACCATTTTGCATGCAAAGTTTATGGGGGCAAAAGCCACCATTAAGACAAATCACGGATGCTGTGAAATGCCATCACTGAGAGGCACTCTGGTTTTTGGTTTTTGGTTTTGCCTCGTTTAGACAAACCCTTCATCTCTAGATCAGGGGTGGCACCCTGCTAGTGATTTACGATGGCCTAAACCCAATGGACACCATCATAACTCACCTTTTTTTGGTTGTTGTAATCAGAATTCTCTACCAACCATGCAATGACCAAATCCCCCCTCCCTCAAACAACCACCTTTTCTCTGCTGCAACCCCCCATCGTCAACATGGTCATTTCTGTACCCGCCAACTGTCCCAATTTGGCATGGATAGTCTCGATTAATTCTCTGTCATACCACTTTTTTCAGCTGCTTTTAAAAGTCCCAACTTCTCTCTGCTCCTCTTACTTCCCCCCTTTGTCCTCAGCTTTCTTCAGTTGCTGCAAACTAACCTCAAAGTAAAAAAGTCATTTGCAGTCAGTTAAGCCTACTGACACTGAGGTCCTGTCTACACGGTAAAAAAAAATACGTACGCCGTTCAGAAGATCGCTCTTCCGTACACACAGCCGTTCGGATTCATACGTGTCATCAGAAGGGGGGCTAGCAAATCCCCCGTAAACCACATGGATTCAGTGTTTGGGAGGATTAGCGGATCTCGGCATAAAATACATACAGCTGTTCGTATGGCTGATGGTCTGTACACCCCGTTCGCACACATACAAACAGGCAGTGTAATCTGATTGGCTGGCTGAGTAGAGGGGGCGGGGCTAGCAAGGAGGGGAAATGGGAGCACCTGCCATGTTGGATTCCTGGCTAAGCGAGCGTCCAGTAAGTCCACAAATTTAATATATATTTATTTTTATTTTACTTTATAAATAGGGAAAACCGAATGTCCGGAAAGCATGCACCTTTTTAAATTAAAAAAAAAAAGCGACGGGAGATTTAAAACTGCCGCTTGGCTTGCTCACTCCAGCCAGCTGGGGAAGGGGGGTCATACGGAGTTTAGGGGGGTAAAAAATCGTGTAGGCGGATCGTATGCATACAAACGGCTGCCTATTCATATTTTTTACCCCCCAAATGGATTTTTTTAAAATTGTATAGATGGACCCTGAGTGAGCCTCATGATTGGTGTTTTGTGGGCTACAGCGCTGCAGTCTTAACGAAAAAGGAAATTAGGCTGATTTCACTTTCCCCAAATCCTTTGGTTTTACAAGGTCATGGACCATGTGAAGAGAGACTTCTGCTTTTGATTTCATTACAGCAACTGCACACTTCTTTTTTTTTGAGAGAGAGGCAGCTTTCTGCAAACTATTCACACTGGCATTTCTATAAAAAATAAGATATCTTAGTTAGTGGGGAATTTCCTCTCTCTCTTCTAAACAGCAAAGTAAAATAACAGCAACTGAATGAGTATAAATAGATGTGCTTTGGAGGTGAAGTTATCAGAGAAGATCTTTGTGTTATTCTGATGGTTTTGTAAATTTCTTTTTTCTCCTTCTTTTTTGTTTCCCCCTCCTCCCCCTTTTCCCTGTGCCTCTGCTTCTGGTTTTTGTTGGGGACAAAAATCCTACCAACAAAATCCAAACCAGAAAGCTCTATTTGAAATGGCTCAGCCACAAAGATTGAACCAGGGCGACAACAGTCAGCCAGACCGGTGTGTCTGGTGGCATATTTTAGAGACCCTGGCCCTGTCTATACTGGGTGGGGGGAGAATAGAGTACCTCTCAGTAATGGTATTTTGCAGCAGCAACTTGTCTTAATGTTGTCTTTGCCCCCATAAGCCCCCATAACTTTTGCATGCAAGATGGCAGCCATGAGCGATTGACTTGCGTTTGTACTTAACCGCTGCCAAACATTAAAAAAACCTCAGATGTCTTAAGGTGTACTACAGTACTAGAACAATTTTTTGATTTAACAGGGCAGTGAAACAAAAAAGCCCACCACATTTTCTTGCTGTAGTGATAAGGCAAAAATCCAACATGGCAGTAGTGGGTGCTTGCCCTGTTAGCAAGCCCTGCCCTGTGCTCATCCATCCAACCAGCTTTGGGCTTCCTTTCCTTTGGGAAAGTGATTCGTATGAAATCACTTGTTCCAAGGAGCAGGAATGCATGCACCCCCTCGCTGTTTTTTAAAAAAAATATGGGGAAAGCCATGAAGGATTTTCCTGTGGTGTTTTTGCCATTTGGGGCCTCCCCTCCTTCCGAATACAGTGGATTGATACGGCATGGACAGGTCCCATGGAACAGGGGTCTTGCAAGAACTGAACACTTTCCAATTTGCTTCTGACCTCAGTTTAAAGAGCTGGTTGTGACATACAACACCCTAAGCAGCTGAAAAACCACCTCCCCCCCTCCCATGAGCCTGCCTGGAATTTGAGATCTTCAGCAGAGGCCCTGCTGTTGCATGTCCGAAAAAACTTGCAAGGTTAAGGGGCTTGCCACACTCTGAAGTAAAGCCCCATTGCATCAGGAAGGTTACATCTTCCACGCTTCCTCACTGCACAATGTCATTGTTTTTCCATTATTCTTTCATTCCAGTCTCAGGGGAAACTGAGGTAAAACTGTGTCTTTTTGCAAACTGATTTTTCCAGTTACAAGAAAGATGCAGTTTTAACTCAGTCTCCCATGTGACCAGAACGAAAGAACAACATCATGCAGTAAGGCAGTATGGAAGATGGAACCTTCCTGATGCACTACCAGTTTAATTCGGAGTAGAGTAAGTCCCTAAATTGTGCCCTTGGAACTGGCCTTTCTCTGTAGCAGCTCCCTGACTATGGAACTCCCTGCCAAGGGAAGTAAGGCTGGTTCCGTCTCTTCTGAGCTTCCAACAGGCAGTTAAAACAGTGTTGTTCTGCATGGCCTTTGCTGCTTGCAACAGTTCTGTAGTTTTTTAATTGTTTGTTTTACAATTATTTGTAACAACTATGTTTATATTGTTTTCAAACCTTTTTACAAAGTACTTTCGCTTGTTTAAAAAGTTTCTAATTTCTGTATAATAATAATAAAATATAATAAATAATAAAATTTTATTTCTATCCCGCCCCTCTGCAACGCAATCGGGGCGGCTTACAATATAAAAACTTATTGCTTTAAATATTTGTGTAACCTGTTGTGCATTGCCTCAGAGGCTGGATTGGCCTGGGAAATTATATATGCATACTTTAAATAAATAAATAAATGGGCAGGAACAATTGGCGAATGATAGAAGTAGCACAGTAGTTCAAAGTGCAGTCGGTGTTGGACTACGACGCCCAGAAACCTCCTGGTACCACCATGGCCACTCTGGCTAAAGGATTCAGAGAACTGCGAACCAAAAAATGTAACCTTTTCCAAGTGCTGGTCATTTCTTCTCCTTGCCACAGCAAATGGGTACACATCTTTCTCTTTCTCCACAAATGCTGCAATTTTCCAGTCCAGGAAGTAGTAGTGTGTGTGCGTGTGTGTTTAATACTACCCTTGAATCCTCAAGATATGTTGCCCAGTAAATCTAAGTGAATAAATACATAATGCATATTGTTTGTACACAGAGACAATAAATCATTTCTCCCCTTGTTTGTTCTGTGATTACTTTTGCTAGTACACAAAGACCCCCTTAAAGGCTCACTAATCTACCCTTTTTATATTTCCAGCAGGTCAGCAAAACAGATTTCTTGGTCTCCTGAAGGAGTCACAGGCAGTTCAGGCACCTGTTTAATTTACCTGGGGCTGACCTGGGGTCCCTTCAACCGGCGCACCACTCCCCCACCCCTATTGAAATGCCACATTCTTCTTTATGGGTCTGAAACATGGGTCACCTATCGCCACCACCTACGACTCCTCGAACGCTTTCATCAGCGCTGTCTATGCACAATCCTAAATATACACTGGACTGACTATGTGACGAATGTTGCTGTCCTTGAGCAAGCAGGGATCACCAGCATTGAGGCCTTGATATTGAGAACACAGCTGCGCTGGGCAGGGCACGTTTCTAGGATGGAGGACCATCGCCTCCCAAAAATAGTACTCTATGGTGAACTCTCCATGGGTCAGCGTAAGAGGGGCGCTCCAAAAAAGCGATACAAAGACTCCCTGAAACAACACCTCAGGCTCGGCCAAATTGATCACCAACAGTGGTCCGCCCTGGCCTCACATCGGGAGGCATGGAGACGCACTATCCACAATGCTGCAGCCTTATTTGAGAACTCACGCCGAACAAGTCTTGAAGAGAAACGACAACGCAGAAAGAATCACAACCCAGAAACATCACCCAAGGAGACCTTCTGCTGTGCTTTCTGCAACCGGACTTGTTTATCTCGGATTGGCCTTTTTAGTCATCAGCGAGCTTGCAGAAAGCATGGGATGAGTCCTTCCTGAATCTTTGTTTGTGAAGAAAAGCCACAGAGTCTCTCTGGGTTTTCCCCACCATTGTGTGTGTGTGTGTGTGTGTATCATTTTTCATGACTATAATGCCACTCCTTGAAATATGGATTTTAAGGAGCTCAGTGACTTCAGGGAGAATCTTGCACCAGTTCTGGCAATTGGAATTCTGTTGTGGTATTCGGTGATTGTTTGCCCTGGAAACACAGAATCCAGAGGGCATCCATGAATGGCATGAATCTCTTGCTCTGAAGGCTGAGGGATATTTTGCTAACACTGAGTGGGGAGCTTTGAAGGCAATTCTTCAGAGCATCCTGGATGGACCAAGGGCAGCTGCCGGGCTTGGATCTGAAAAGCCACTTCTCCCAAATAGCTTACACACAAACTCTGGTGGTGTTTCTTTTTCTTAACCTGTTCGTTTCCACCATGGTGTAGTGGTCTGAGTGTTGGACTAGGACTCTTCCAGGAGACCAGAGTTAAAATCTCTGGCCAACACCGGACACTCTCTGGGTGACCTTGGGAAAGTCATGCTCTCTCAGCCTTAGAGGACAGCAACAGCATACTTTCTCTGGAGAAATCTGGCTGAGAAAACCATAGGAGAGAGTTTCCGTAAGTCAAAGTTGACTTGAAGGCACATCAGAACAACAATAAATTTTTAGAGCATTGGACTAGGACTCTGAGAAATGAGGGGTCTAATCCTTGATGAGCCATGGAAACCCCCTGGAAAACCTCCTCTGAATAAATCTTGTGGGGGGAAAAACAATAACAACCCTGCCGTAAGTTAAGAGTTGACATGAAGGCACATCACAACAACAACAATTCTTTGCCAAGAGTGCTCAGTCACTCTCTCTATCCACTATCTCACTGTACAATTATACACTCATAGATGTCTCCATTCAGCAATAAGCCAAACTGGGTTCAACGGGTCTTACTCTCTGGTAAGTTTGTATAGGCTTCCATCCTAAATTTTGATGTTGCATTTTGGGAGGCAAGATATTGTCTTTGAGGGGGTGTGTGAGATAATTTGGGTAAAATGCCCTGTATTCCATTACTGTTGCAATTGATTAGACCCTAATAATTACAGCAGGGCCTAAATACCCTAAAGGCAACAGATCCTGTCTAATCTTGGAAGCTGAGCAGGGTCAGCCCTGGTTAGTACTTGGGTGGGAGACCACCAAGGAATCCCAGGTGCTGTAGGCTGTATTTCAGATGAAAGAACTGGCAAAACCACCTCTGAGGATTCCCTGCATAAGAAAACCCTATAAAATTCATGGGGTTGCCATAAGTCAACTGGTGACTTGAAGGCATGCACTTGCACATGGACACCCAACAGTTAAAGCAGGGGTGGGCAAAGTGTGGCTCAGGGTCCACAGGTGGCCCATAAAGCTGCTTTGGTGGCCCTCATATCCTCCTGACTCTAGACTGAATGTTCCTGGAGCAGCAATTTACCTATTAAATAGGTTACAGCCTACCTCCCCGCCCGCACTCTCTGTGTGTGTGTGTGTGTGTATGTGTGCCTTCAAGTTGTCTGTCGACTTCTGGTGACCCCATGAATTTCATAGGGTTTGCTTTCCCAGAATCATATTGCAGACTGGGAGGAAAAACATTCCTGTCCAACCTTCAGAAAAACACAGTTGAAACTTTGCCACACATTTGCGTTGTATCCCCCATTTCAGGGAAAGTTTACTTATGGTGACTCCATGCCTCTGCTAGCTTGCCTGGTTTTCCTCGTGGATAACTTTTGCCATCTTGACCACACTTGGGTGTTGCTTGGCTCCATACGTTCTGGTTTTCAGCTGTGAAATGTTGGTGGGTGTGTGATTGTGTAGAGTGAGAAAGAGTCTTTGGCTTTCCTTGCACTATCTAGCTCAGAGATGGGAGAAGGGGTGCCCAGAACTGCACAATTCTTTCACCCCAAGAGTCCACTGCTCTGTTGGCAAGAAGGGGACCCCTCCAGCCAACAATGCCACCAAGTTGAATCCACTGCAGCTGGGGTCACCAGTTTAGGACTATCCTAGGATGTGAGATGTCAGGACCAAAGCCTGAAACCTAAGGACAGTTTCTTGTGTTGTGATGGAGGAGGACTCTGTTGAGATCACAAGAGGCAGGATCTGGTGATGCCATTGAGCATGAGACACGAAGCATCAACTGCAGCTGCACTGAGTGTGCCACTTAAATAAAGAAAGAAATTCACCTGATCTCTCAAATGAGAACCCAGAGTCCAATTTGGGAGAAAAGGAGGATATAAATCAGACAGATAGACAGACAGAGAGAAAGACAGACCCCCCTTTTTTTATGGGGTGATGTTTTGTCTGAAAACTGCATCCCATACCCAAAGTCCCTGGAGATGCTGCAGTGTGCATTTGTTCCCTAAACCCCCATCCCCGGGCACCCCCAAAATCTCTCAGTAAGATTGAGAGCAAGCCAGCCTAACCATCAATCACAAGTGACATGGTGTCATTGCTGGCAACTGCGGCCCATGGAGGGAAATTTGTACTACCGCCCCATTCCCACCCTTTTTAATTTGAAGTTCTCAAACCTCACTCTGGATTTACAAGACACCAAGACACTGCAATAGGTAAATATATGTATATTCTACAAAAGACCTACTCTGTATCTTTAGGATTTTCTTTTCAGTATCACAGCCTTTTCTTTTTAATGATATTGCATAACGACAAAGAACTTATTCTGAAAATTGTGTGGTATGATTCCCCCAGGATTATACTGGTACTACACAATCAATTGGAGAATTACATATTTGAATACTTTCCAGGTTTGTTTAAGAAACCTAAAGACTTCCCCATGGGTAGAAAGCTAGCTCCATGCAGTTAGAAAGCTAGCAGGCCATTGAAAAGGCTTGCTGCCAGACCATGCTAGTTTTCCTGCTAGATAATTTTTTTTAAAGCTGCAGAAGAAGCCAAATGCTCTTTTCCTCACCTCATTTTTGAAATGATGTATTCCTAGAAAGACTGAACATATGCTTCTCTTGAACAATGGCTTTCTTCTGAGTTGCTGGGAGATGCTAATTCCCCTCCCCACATAGTCACACGTGCATGCATGCACACCCTATGCATCAGGGTGCCTGTTCCTTCATACACAGCCTACTCTGCCAAGTGAAATGAAATCCTTCCCTCTTGCATTCTCTGAATTTTCCAAAGACTCCCGTTCCATATCAGCCGTACAACTCCCATCAAAAGAGACCGTGCAAGCTGAGCCCCATGTAACCCTTTGAAAATTTCAGAGTTTGCTAAAGGAGTCCAGAGAAAGGAATAATTGATTTAAAGCATTTCAGATTTAGCCGCTGCTTCTGAAAGAATTTTTATTTTTATTTTTTGGAGTGCCAAGGCTGCTTTTCTCATTCTTGTAAGAAAGACTCTCCAGGGAAGTTTTTTTTTTGAATGCTTCTTGTTTACCTGTCCCCAAACTGAAGAACTGTGGTGTGGGCTGTTCAAAGGTCAGGAGGAAAGGAAATGCAAACGCTTAATTTCCATTCTTTCATGTGCTATGACAAAAGTGTCATTCGTCTCAGTCCCCTTCCCCATCTTTAGCCTGTGCGCTTTGGTTACACAACACACAGATCTCTTTTTCTCTCTCTTTCACTCTCCTTCCCTCCCTCCCTCTCCTTTATCTCCTGATGAATAACATACCGTATTTGGTTCCAAATGGAAATGGTATATAAGCCAAAGATGGTACTTGCAAATAAAAGAAAAATTCCAAGTCTCTGCTATAGAATCAAAAGGAAACGTAACAGTAAGGTGGAAAACCTGGCACTGCAATGCCCAGAATCCCCAAGCCCTGTGAACTATGGGTTGCTGGGAGATGTGAAGATGGGTTTTTAAAGAAAATCTAGTTTGCAGTCCTGTCTGGTCTTCCCAATGACTCTTCCAGGCTGCAGCATATTCAAAGTGGCACAGGGAATTTGAGCGTGGCCCCTGAAACGATTGTTTGGGTTATAATTATAATATGAAGACCAGGTAGATGCCCCCACTTGAAAAGTGCGTGTTTTTGCATGTGGGTGCATGCTCTATTATTCTCCTCTTCATCAGCCTAGTCCCTTTTGTTGTCATGTGCCTTCAAGATGACTCCAGTTTATGGTCAACCTATACACATATGCTGGCTCTCAATGGTTTGTTATTGTCATTATGTGCCTTCAAGTCTACCACAGCTTATGGCAACATTATCATAGGGTTTCCTTCACAAGATCTATTCAGTGGAGATTTGCCATGGCCTTCCCCCGAGGCTGAGAGTGTGTGACTTGCCCAAGGTTACCTGGTGGGTTTCCAGGGCTGAGGTGGGAAAGCTTGGGTCTTAGTCCAACACTCGAACGACTACCTTGCACTGGCTTTAAATGCTCCTACTCCATGGGGGAATCCATGCGACACAAATAATCCACTTTGAAACTGGATTATTTGCATGGCTTCTTCCTATGAAATCCTGGGATTTTTAGTTTTACAAGGTCTTTAGCCTTCTCTGACAAAGAGTGCTGGTGCCTCACCAAACTACAAATCCTAGGATTCCATAGGAAGTTGCCATGCATATAATCCAGTTTGAACCTGGATTATTTCTCTAGTGTGGATGCCCCCCCCCTCTTCCAACTGCTTCTGCTACCATCTTCCAGTACTAATATACCCAACAACAACATAGAGTCTCTTCCAACTCTATGATTCTAACATATTACTAGAGTTGGCCTTTCTTATCCAAGGATTCTGCATCCACAAATTCAACCATCCATGGTTTGAAAATATACCCCTCCCCCCCAAAAAAATTCCCCAAATGCAAACCTTTATTCTTGCCATTTTATACTGTTGCCCTCCATCTTTCCTAGAACAATTGTCTTTTCTAGTGACTCATGCCTTCTCATGATGTGGCCAAATTATGACAGTCCCAGTTTAGTCATCTTGGCTTCCAGGGAGCACTCAGGCTTGATTTGTTCTAGGACCCATTTATTGGTCTTTTTTGGCAGTCCACACTATCCGTAGAACTCCAGCCAACTTGTCTCAAATGAGTTGGTTTTCTTTCTGTCAGCTTTCTTCATTGTCCAGCTCTCACGTCCATACATGGTGATGGGAAATACAATGGCTTGGATGAGCCTAACTTTAGTGTTCAGTTTTATATCTTTGCACTTTAGGATTTTGAACACCATTTTACTATACCCTCACATCGGTATGCATGGAGATGCACTATCCACAATGCTGCAGCCTCATTTGAGAACTCACGCCAAACAAGTCTTGAAGAGAAACGACAACGCAGAAAGAATCACAACCGGAAACATCACCCAAGGAGACCTTCTGCTGTGCTTTCTGCAACCGGACTTGTTTATCTCGGATTGGCCTTTTTAGTCATCAGCGCGCTTGCAGAAAGTGCGGGATGAGGCCTTCCTGAATCTTCGTTTGCAAAGAAAAGCCAGAGAGAGTATATAATGGGACTTGAGCATCCACAGAGTTTGGTATCCATGGGGGTCCTGGAAACAAGCCTCAGCAGACGCCAAGTACCCACTGTACTACTATTATGTTCCACTACTAAAGTATCTTCTAGGTCCTCCAATGCAACTCTATGATATGCTTTTACTGGGAGTCCTTTATTTTAATAGGATTCGCTGTTATTTGCAGTTTCTGATATCCCTGGTAAGTCTGAGAACCAAGCCCCCATGGATACAGGGGTTCAAGTGTATTGTTTAGGCATTAAAAAAATATATGGTAGAATTCTGCAAAATGTTAACACTTCTTCAATGTACTAAAACATTGTACCTGCACATGCAAGCCTTTCCACTCGTCTACACATTCATATGTTTTAGGACTCACCTTTGGTGCATCTATAGGGGTGTGAGAAAATTCATTCTCAGCTTTGATACATGTGCTGACGCCATGCTGGCATTTGGTGCTTCATCAGAGAGATGCAAATTTAGTAATTTTGACTTTGGGAAATAATGCATTGGAAGGAATTTCCACTGGACAGTTTCTCCACGGGTTTGCAGAGGAATCATGGTACGTTAGTAAACAGTTGTGATCACTACTGTAGGGTGTCTTGCGCAATATGCAGTTACTTCCTAGTCACTGTTGTTTAGTTTACACAGCTATTCTGCTTGTGGAAAATGCTGTATTTTAACATGATTTGCTTTTTCGGTAGCTTCACAACATTTGTCATTGTTGTTTGTCTTCAAGTCATTTCTGACTTATGGTGACCCTACCATGTGTTATCTTGGCAAGAGTTGTCAGAGGAGGTTTGCCATTGCCTTCCTCTGAGACTGAGAGAGTGTGACTTGCCCAAATGTGTTTCCATGGCTGAGAGGTGATTTGAACCCTGGTCTCTCAAGTCATAGTCCAATGCTCAAACCACTATACCACACTGGTTCTTTCTAATACTTTCTAATTAAAATGCATTAATTGCATGGTACAGTAGGACCCCTGTATCCACTGGTTCATCATCTACCAATTCAATTATCCATGGGACACAAAACATCACACCTACCATAGGGTCTTCCTAGAAAATGTGTCCTCTCTAGCCATTTTCTACGTCCTCCAAGGCAACTCTATGGTATTTTAAACCAGAAGTCCCATTGTTTTCAATGGCGTTCGCTATTATCCACGGTTTTCAGTATCCATGGGCACCCCCAGAACCAATCCCCAAAGGATATGGTGGCCCTACTGTATTTTTTTGTTACTACCTGTGAAAATCTTTCCACACAGCAACTGTTTTTTATAGCAACTGATGCCTAAAGCCTTCTGCCCCTCCAGTTTTTGTCTCCAATATGTCTCCAGTGAAGATTGTCTTGCTATAGCCTTGCCAGTTTCCCTGTGGCATAGACTATGTCTACAATGCCTATCATGGGGCCTGGTCAAAATACTTGAGGAGCTTGGCATGCGTGATGAGGTATGCTTTACACCCGAACCTGTTCTCTGCAAGGCCTGAGGGAGAAAGAGGCCCAACGGAGATAAGTCCAGTTATTCTTGGCTGAGGAATCGCATTGCAAGGCACCCGTTGCAGCTGCCCATCTGGAACAGCTGAGACGGAAGCCAAGTGCTCCTCTTCTTTCCAATAGCATCACAAGTTCTCATTGAAGTCAGCACTCACAGTCATTTAGCAGGCAGTCTCACAAGTACTCCAATCAACAAGATTTTTTTTTTTTGCTATATTCCCATGAATTGGGAACTCAGAAACGAAGGATCAAACTAAACAAAGTTCTGGAGAAGGGGTCTTCCCTGCAAGCGGTGTGTTTTTTCCTCCCTGAGTGGGACCTCATTCGAGATTGGTGACCCAGCAATCAGATGGGCAATCTAACTTTCTATTTGCCTTCCAGGGACCACTCACAAAACAACACATGCTAAATGCAAGGCACATCAGTGAAGACAATCACATGGGGTGACAAACAGATGACTTTTACCCTATGAAAGAGCACCTCTTCTAAAATACATGCTAAGCACACCCTTGAGCTGGACCCAAAGAGGTCTCCAAAGCTATGCAATCCAACCTAAGAATCAGATTTATAGCATAGCTCACCCTGTTTTCCTTGAAGCCACACAGACTTCAGTGGAGTTTGTTTTCAGGTAAGCATGCCAAGTGTTGCATCTTCTGGCTTCTATTACCTGTGAAGAGAAACTTCCCCAATCAGAGAGGATGCTATGTGGCTTGAGTCTTTTCATGGGGCCAAGCAGCAGTTGCAGGAGGCATTTAGAAGCATAGAATCATAGAATTGGAAAATACCCCCAAGGGCCATCTAGTCCAACCCCAACCTGCCCTGCAGGAAGACACTCTCAAAACATTCCCAATATATGGCCCTCCAGCCTCTGTTTAAAGACCTCCAAAGAAGGAGACCCCACCATGCTTCAAAGGAGTGTGTTCCACTTCTGAACAGCTCTTATTTTCAGGAAGTTCTTCCTAATGTTTAGGTGGATCTCTTTTCCTGTAGTTTGAACCCATCGCTCCATGTCCTCATGTCTGGAGCAGCAGAAAACAAGCTTGCTCCATCCTCAGTATGACATCCCTTCAAATATTTAACCAAATATTTAATCTTGTTGTTGTCTGCCTTCAAGTCATTTCTGACCTATGGCGACCCTAAGGCTAACCTATCAAATCTTGGCAAGATTTGTTCAAAGACAGGTTGCCTTTGCCTTCTTTTGAGGCTGAGAGTGTGTGATTTGCCCAAGGTCATCCAGAGGGTTTCCATGGCCAAGCATGGATTTGAACCCTGGTCTCCAGAGTCCTAGGGGTTGTCTAGATGGTGAAAATACCCCTCTTGGAAATCACTGGGAATCCTACCTGTCTAAATGGGTTCCTGCACCAATCCACACTATTTGGAAGGAGGGGACCCAAAACAGCAAAAATAAAGCAGTAAAAGCCTTTGCAGCGTTTCCCTTGCTTATTATTGTTGCAGGTGCACATTCCTGCTCACTTGGATTATCGAATGGCAGGAAATTCGAAGGGAAGGACAAAGCTGATTGGCTGAGTGAGAGCAGGGATGGGTCTTGCCAGCAGGGCAAGTGCCCACTGCCGCCATGTTGGATTTTTTCCTTAGCAATCGCTCGCTAAGGTGATAAAAGAGGATGCTTATTTATTTATTTATTTTACTCTCTTATAAAATTGAAAAATCGCTCCAGCGCACCTTGGACGACTTTAAAAAAAAGTTGGTGGTGGCGAAGAACTAATGCGAGTAAATCACTCATGGCTGCCATCTGGAATGCAAGGCTTATGGGGGCTTCCAAGGCCAGAAAAACCATTAAGACATGTCTCTGTTCTGCGAGATGCCAATACTATGAGGTGCTCCGTTCCCCCCCCCCCATCACCTTGTGTAGATGAGCCCCCAGTCCAATGCTTAGACCACTATACCATGCTCGGTCTCAATTGTAAGAGGAGAAAGAGAAAACAGGGATGGGAGGTGAGAGCAGCAAAGGAAAGATGAGATGGAAATGCCCTTAGCCAATAAACATCCATCCCCAAACCATATTTCTTCCTCCTTGTAACTTTCCCCCTTCCAAAATCTTCCTGCTTTTTCCCCTGGCTCCATCTGTTGTACCCCTTCTCTTGTTCCCCAGCGTATCCATTCTACCTTGATTTAAAAGGAGAAACAAATTGCCAAATATGATAATGAAACAAAAAAATCTTTTGATTTGGGTAAAAAAACAAACCCACAAACCTATAGAGAGGCTGGAGGGCTGGTTGTCATCAGTGCAGCAGCATCAGTCTTCATTATCTGATCCACCCTCCCCTGAAAACTGGCAGCGCTTTACAAAGAACGGTTGCTCTTTCAACATAATGATAAAGGGATTTTGAAATAAACAGAAAGTCCCCAGCCAGCAAATATCTTAGATTGCTATGGACGGTGACCTTTAATGTCAGCAGCCCTTGCAAATGCCTGCTTTTCATCTCCAAAATAATAATAAAAAATGCCTTCCTGATGAGGTCCTTGTCCTAGAAAAAACAGGGGGTGGGAATCTGAATTTGGGTGCCAAACAGGGTGGGATAAAGGCAGAGAGCCAAGGCTGAGTGGTTCCCCTTGTGCATTGGTTCAGGATTAAGACCCACAAGGTGATGGGGTGATTTGGGTGTGCCAGCTCACTCGGACCCCCATCATTATAGGCATTGTCCTTTCAAATACAGCCAACGCTGCTTTGCTTCCTTGATCAAACTTTGTCGTCTGTGCTGGTGGGCAAATGTCGGGGTGGTCTAAATGGTGAAAATACTCCTCATGGAAGGCGAGGAGAATCCTACTTCTCTTAATGGCATTCCACATCATTCCGCCGTATTCTGAAGAAGGGGGCCCCAAAATGTCAAAAACTATCACTGAGTGAGCCATTGTGGCTTTTCCTATACAGTTGTCCCTCCGCATTTACAGATTTGGTATCCACGGATTTAAGTATTCACGGCTTGAAAATATTCTTTAAAAAATAATAATCCAAAAAGCAAACCTTGATTTTGCCCTCTTATATAAGGGACACCATTTTGGTATGCTATTGAAGGCTTGGCCAAATTGACCACCAACAATGGTCCGCCCTGGCCTCACATCGGGAGGCATGGAGATGCACTATCCACAATGCTGCAGCCTCATTTGAGAACTCACGCCGAACAAGTCTTGAAGAGAAACGATGACGCAGAAAGAATTGCAACCCAGAAACATCACCCAAGGAGACCTTCTGTTGTGCTTTCTGCAACCGGACTTGTTTATCTCGGATTGGCCTTTTAATCATCAGCGCGCTTGCAGAAAGTGCGGGATGAGATGAAAGTATTCGAGGAGTCATAAGTGGTGGCGATAGGTGACCCATGTTTCAGACCATAAAGGAGGATAGACAGTACAATGGCTCTATACACTCTGATTTTTGTGTTTCGCCTCAGGTGTTGATTACTCCAGACTCTTTTGTAAAGTCTTCCAAATGCACTATGTGCCTTTGCTAATCTGTGATCGATCTCTTTGTCAATCTTGGCATCTGAGGAGATTATGCTTCCCAGGTAGGTGAACTGCTGAATGGACTTGAGCACAGATTTGCCAACGGCGATGCGGGGATGGTGGTGTTTGTCCTGTGGTGCAGGCTGGTAAAGAACTTCTGTTTTCTTCAGTTATGTGCCTTCAAGTCATTTTCAACTTCTGGAGATACTAAGGGGGACCTATCATGGGGTTCTCTTGGCAAGATTTGTCCAGAGTGGGGTTTGCCTTTGCCTTCTTCTGAGGCTGAGAGTGTGTGACTTGTCCAAGGTCACCCAGTAGGTTTCCATGTCTGAGTGGGGATGTCTCCAGAGTGGGTTCAAACACCCTGGGCTGTATAGGGCTTTGTGAGCCATCTGCTCAACAGTACATCATAGAGGTGGCATCAACCTTGCAGAAATAATGCAGTTTGGCACAGCTAAAACTGCCATGGCTCCATGCTTCAGAATTCTGGGATGTGTAGTTTTGTAAGATATTTAGTTTTTGCTGCCAGAGCTCTCTGGTGCCACAACAAACTAGAAATCCCAGGATTCCATAGCATGGAGCCATGGGAGTTACAGCAGTGTCAAACTTGATTATTTCTGCAGTGCAGACGCAGCTGGTTACTTTTCTCTGGCTTCTTTGCTTGTAAAAAAAGGAAGAAGGAAGAGGAGGAGAAAGAACCAACAATGGGTTGAAAAAGTTTCTGGATGCATGAGACTTTCCATGTCTGGTTTTTGGTCCCTGGTCTTTCATGGCAATGGGAGAGAAATCCAGCCCAGTGCCATGGAGACACACACTTTTTGTCCTGCCCACAGGCCAGTTGGTTATCGCTAATAAAGACAGCGGCAAAAGAAAGTAGCCATGGCGTCATGGCCCCCACAAGGTGGGAGGGGGCTGTCAGGATTCTAGCCTGGGGGCCTGGGCACCCAGCATTAGGAAGGGGGCCCGATGTGATATTATTGAAAGTTTGTATTATGAAAACCCATTAAAAAATAAATATAAATATTACGTTGGTGTCCTCATTTAAACTGACTTATTCTAATTTTTATCCTAAATCTTGTAGAGCATCTCACTACCCTTAACCTCAGTGGTAGGTAGGGGGGGCTTTGGCAAAGATCATGGCCTGGGGACCCGCTTCAGGATGTGGGGGCCATGCCTGGTTCCCAGGAGCCTGCCAGGACGAGATGAAATATTGCAATATTTCTGGTGATCGTCTTGCATTCAAGCTGTTCCCCCAGGGATCCCCCTTTGCCACCCACCTCCTTGCCCGGGGAGCTGTGCCCTCTGCCCATGGTCCTAATGAATTTGGGATCAAGAGGGTGCTTGAATTGGATTTATTACGACCAGGAGGGCCAGACCTGGCCATCTTTATGACAAGCCCATGGCGCAGAGCCTTATAATAAGAGAATGAAGTATCATTTTAAATTTAAAGCAAATTAGATTACCGAGGTCAAATCCTTCTGTAGAGACATCATCTCCCTCTCTCTCTCTTATGTCTGACATCTCTTTCTGAGGCTCCACATTAGCATTTAAGTGGGTTTTTATTTTATTTTATTTTTTTAAAAAAGGACTTCCGTCTAAGGAAAAGTGAAAGACAAGTCAAGAAGATCTCGGGGAGTGGGGAGGCCTTCCCATAACAAGCAGCGTGGTGGGGGACCCTGGCCCACCATCAAGCAAAAGCCCCCTCCCCAGAAATATGTGTATGTCTTTAAATTTTAAAGCTGTTTTAAACTTTTTTTAGTTGTTTAATTGTGTTTTAACTTTTGTATTTTGCTGATTTTAACAATGTCTTTTTATTGTACACTGCTTTGAGTCCCAATTTGGAAAAAAGTGGGATAGAAATAAAGATGATGATGGTGATGATGATGGTGCTCCAGTGCAGACCCCCTCCTGTCCTCCCTCCCCTGCCGAGTGAGCAGAGACCCCCGGAGACCCCAAGAGAGGAGCAACAGCAGCCTCCCTGCGTCACAGCTGCTGCCTCCCAAATTTTGTTTGCCCCCCAAAAGAAGGAAGGAGGGAGAGAAAGAAATCAAAGGCACCCAGACTCTAATGTAAGACAGATTGTCCTGTGGGGGTATGGGTGGGGAGGGTTATACTGGGATCCCTCATTGCCACGCTTCCCTCCCGCCGCCATATTGCCCCTCTTTCAGCTGGCTCTTGGAGATTCTCTTCCCGATCACCCATTCTCCGCCAGAGATGAGAAATGTGGCTCCAGTACAACACTGGGCTTGTTTGAGGAGGACTGGGGAAGAGATGGCACAATATTGGCACACACACCCCCGGCTGCTGTCACCCATCTGTTCCTGATGCCTCCATGCCTTTGGCCAGCTCTGAATGGACACCTTGGGCCAGATGGTGGGAAGGAAAGACCAGTGGCCATTAAGCATCCGATGGGATGGCACAGAGAGTGGCCACTCCATCAGTTTTTCCCTTTCCCCTGTTTTTTCCTGGATGCCCCTGTTTCCTTGGAATTAAAAGGTGTGTGGTGGGGATGCTTGGCTCACTGATTGGTCATGTCCTCCAAAGTTTAGCCCCCTTGATTGGGAAGACCATATGTGGTCTGTGATGGGTGTGCTTGGCTTATTGATTGGTTATGTCCTCCAATATTTGCCCCCTTTGATTGGGAACAGGATATAGTATGTGCTCTGTGGTGGGCATGCTTGGCTCACTGATTGGCCATGTCTTCCAATATTTGGCCCCTTCATTGGGCACAGCATATCTCAGAGGCTTTGCATGCAGGAGCTCTTGATGTCCCCATTTTTTGTTGTTGTTGTTGTTGTTGAAAGGATTGGGAAGGAGTTGATGGAAAGAGCCTCTCTTTCTTAGCCAGCGGCCCTGAAAAACTGCTACTAGTCCGATTCAGTTGTAGTGAGACAGACAGACAAATAGTCTGACCTCTGACTGTTTTCAGTCTTAGGGGCTGATCCTCTCCCCCTCCATGCATTTCAAAGCCAGGCCCAGACCTTCCTAGATCACTCAGTGAGCTTGGTCTCCTAGCTTGGCAATAACTGAAATTAAAATTCTAAGACTTAATCTTAGCTCTCTGAGTAAGGGGGAGAAGTCTTCCTGGGGAGTCTGGTGGGAAGGTCACAGGCAGAGTTGGGCAGTATTTTCCAGGCCTGGGGCCAGAGTCTAGTGGTGGTGGGAAAACAGTGGTGATCTTATACAGAGATCTCAGCACAAAAGGTAATTGAGATAATACTTCTGTTGATGAATCAACATGGTGGCTGGGAATGACTCACTCGTGTTATTAAACTCCACAAGTTGTCGTCACTGCAAAGTTTTTTAAAACTGTAAATCTAAGTTGCGCAAGTGGGACCTGCTACTTTAAAAAGCTGTTTGATCACCTCAGCACAGCAAAAAAGCACACAATCGGCAACACAAAACTCCAAAATGGTGCTTCTGGCTATTTCATTTCTGGCAAGCCTGCTCCCCACAGACATCCAACCAATCAGCTCTCCACTTCTGCCCTGCACAGGAATGCGAATCGGTTGTTCAAATGAGTGGTAATGTACATTTCCATCTATTTTTTAAAACCCTGGGAAAAGTCACACAGGATTTTCCCTTGCAGTTTTTGGAGTTTTTGGCCCCCTCCTTCTGAATACGGCAAATCACTGCAGGATCTTCTTGGGACAAAGGTATTCTCCTTGAATTCTTTATGAGGAGTTTTTTACCATCTAGATAATGCCCTGGTTTAGAGGTTCACCCAGGCCACAATTTTGGAAGAACAGCTCTGCTATATTCTGAGGCGCAAAGGGGTGGGTGGCAGGGAGGGAGGAATACTGTATATCATCTGAAAAATTTGTCAGAATATTGCCTTGCCCTGGCAAAAATAAAAGAACTAGGGAAGGGATATAAGTTTCTGGGGAGGAGGGGAAAAAAGGGGGGGAACGCTCCACCATAATTATTATTGGGTTTTTGAGAACTGCCAGATGGAATGCTACAGAAGAAGAGGACGAGGACGACGAAGAAAATCAGCATAATCTACATTGCTAAGTAATGTTCATTTTCTGAATGCCAATTGGATGGGACGTGATCCAGCTATCCCTGTGCTGGCACCTGTTTGCAAGGATTGTTATAGCGCTCAGCTGTTTCAAGATATCTGCGTGTTTGGTAGCTGCTCCCTTTCCAAGGGCAAGGCATGTGCAGAGTTGCAGCCCTGTTATTACAAATAATAATAATAATGATTTGCATTGGTTCCTAATCACCGGCTTGGTGACACTTCAGCCTCAACATGCTGATAGCTGCAGCACCCAGACCAAACGCCCTCCCTGCGCATCAGAGAAGGAGAGCTGGAACTCCCTTACAATTACGCCATGTCTCCATGGAAGGTGGAATCATTAGATATTAGCAAGGTTCGGTAGAATAAAAATGATGTGCTAGCAGCGGTTCATTAAACTATATTTTCCAAGTCAGGAAGATCAATGCGTTTGCGCATCGCGGATTAGGCTGCAGCGTTGTTCTACTCAGCACTCGGCCGGAAACCCAACTGCAATCTATTCCCAGCCATACATCAATGTTGCGGCATTGCACATTAACAATGGAGCTGGAGAGTTTCCGCTTGTCAGGATGACCCACCGGCTGTGCAAGAAAGAGAGGACCAAAATAGGGAGAAATGGGGTCATCTGGAGGCTGAAGCCCTGCGGGGGTTTTATGCCCCTTGACCTTCTACTTTCTTCCCGAGCTTCACTGCAGTATTCCTTCCCTTGGCCAGGTAAAACAAAGTGCAATGAACTTCAAGGGATGCTTTCGGCTGCCTATTGTTCTAGCTTCAGCCAAGTGATTCTTGTACAAACTCAGCTCCTGTAGTCATTTTGGTAACGCGACCTTTAAAAAGCAGCCCCAGGTCTCAGATGCAACACGGCCTCTTCCCGCAAAGAGTGAGAAAGGATGGGAACTGAAGGTACAGATGTGCTTCCTGGAGTGTGTGGCCATTGCAATGGCTACTGCAGTTTGGTACCACTTTAACTATCAAGGCTCCATCATCCTATGAGATCTTGGGATTTGTAGTTTGGCAAGGGACTTACAATTTTCTGCTAATGAGCTCTAGTCGATCCCCAGAGCACTGTTTTTTAAACAGTGGTTAAATGCCAGTACTACAAGTCACCAAACTGCAAGTTCAATTCAAGAGGGCTCCAAGGTTTACTCAGCCTTCCATCCTTTTGTAGGTGGGTAAAATGAGTACTTGGCTTGTAAGGGCAATTAGCTAAAACAATTGGAAACCACTTAATGTGGTGTAGCTATGTAAATTGCCATTGCTTAAACAATTTGTAAGCCACTCTGGGAGCCTTTGTGGCTGTAGAGTGAAGTATAAATACCTAATTTTTAAAAAGTGACTAGTGGGGTGCCACAGGGTTCTGTCCTGGGCCCCATGCTAGTCAACATCTTTATCAATGACTTGGATTGAGGGAATAGAGGGCATGGTTATCAAGTTTGCAGATGACACAAAATTAAGACGGGTAGCAAATACCCCAGAGGACAGGATCAGAATCCAAAATGATCCCCTTAACAGATTAGAAAGCTGGGCCAAAACTAACAAAATAAATTTCAACAGGGAGAAATGTAGGATACTACACTTGGGCAGTAAAAATGAAATGCAGGATGGGTGACACCTGGCTTGATGGCAGCACATGAAAAAGGGATCTAGGAGTCTTAGTGGACCACAAGCTGAACATGAGTCAGCAGTGTGATGCGGCAGCTAAAAAAGCCAATGCGATTCTAGGCTGCATCAATAGGAGTATAGTATCGAGATCAAGGGAGGTAATAGTGATACTCTATTCTGCTTGGTCAGACCTCACCCTGGAATACTGTGTCCAGTTCTGGGCACCACAATTCAAGAAGGCTATTGAGAAGCTTGAACATGTCCAGAGGAGGGCAACCAAAATGATGGGTGGTCTGGAAGCCATTATTCCCTATGAGGAGCGGCTTAGGGAGCTGGGTCTGTTTAGCCTGGAGAAGAGAAGGTGAAAAGGGGACATGATAGCCATGTTTAAATATTTGAAAGGATGTCATATTAAAGATGGAGCAAGCTTATTTTCTGCTGCTCCAGAGACTAGGACACGGACCAATGGACTCAAACTACAGGAAAAGAGATTCCACCTAAGCATTATTAGGAAGAACCTCCTAACAGTAAGAGCTGTTGGACAGTGGTATCTCCTGCTGCTTCCCGGGAGTGTGTTGGAGTCTCCTTCTTTGGAGGTTTTTAAACAGAAGCTGGATGGCCATCTGTCCGGAATGATTTGATTGTGTATTCCTGCATGGCAGAATGGGGTTGGACTGGATGGCCCTTGTAGTCCCTTCCAGCTCTGTGATTCTACAGGAAAAGAGATTCCACCTAAACATTAGGAAGAACTTCCTGACAGCAAGAGCTGATTGACAGTGGGATCCGCTGCTGCCTGGGAATGTGGTGGAGTCTCCATCTTTGGAGGTTTCTAAACAGATGCTGGATGGCCATCTGTGGGGAGTGTTTTGACTGTGCATTCCTGCAGGGCAGGGGGTTAGACTAGATGGCCCTTGGGGGTATCTTCCAACTCTATGATTCTATGGTGACTTGAGAACCTCTCAGGGGTGTGGAGCTTCAGACGAATCCCTACGGACCCAGAGAGACCTCACCACAATGGGTGTAGCCAATGTAAGTCAGATAGCCCTGGGTCCTCAGAATGGCAAGAATGGCTCCCTTGTTGGTGGCCGCATGCCCTATTCAGGCTCAGCCTGTTGTCTGAGGCCGGCAGCTGCCTTTTCAATATGACCGCAGATCTTGTATTGGCATAAGCTCAGATCTGAGCACGCTGGGATAACAGCCACTGCTGTGCTCCGGCCTCTTTGCCTCGTGTTGTTCTGTTTGTTTTCTGCACGGGGATCACAACCCCTGGAGAAGAACACTTTTGTCATCCCATATTGCAAACCTGTCGGTTGACAACGCAGTAATGAAACTCTGGAAAAAAGGCAATTCCCCTTCTCGGTGCGGGCACAATAGGAGTGCTTGTCTGACTCGGGAGGAGAGAGGAAGAAAGAGAGAGGGGGGCTCCTTTATTAAGAGGGTTTCGCACACAGAAGCTCCGAGGGCTTTGGAGGGAAGCGGACTATTACGCTTCCCAGCAGAAGGAGGTAAAGGTGGCAGGAAAGGAGCAAAATGCAGGGCGCCCCAGGGTGGGCCGGGAGGGGATCCCAGGCCTGCGGGGAAGACACTGGACCGGAGGATCCGTCATGGGTGCTGTGGAGCAAAGGAGGGCAAAGAGTGGCCCCGGGCCCTCACGTGGCCCTCTGCACCTCCCCAATATCCAGACTGGCCTTTGCCTGGCCAAACAAAGAGGGCAAATTGCTCCTCCTGGAAGCTGAAAGGTGCAACAAACAACTAACCTTTGCAATAGGTTATTATGTTTATCCTTTAAAAAATACTCACTTTTAGGAACTACAAAGGGACTTCTGACCACTTTGGGTTTTTTTAAAAAATATTTTCTGTAGTCTATTTGGCCTCCGGAGGATTCAGGGTCATTCCTTTCCTTTCTTTTTTTAAATCAGTTCTCAAAATCCTGTTGGAATAAAAAACAATCTGTCTGCTGATTTTAGCCTCCCTAGGGAGGGAGTTCCAGAGCCTGGGGGCAACCACCAAGAAGCCCCCCTCCCAAGAGCTGCAAATTCAGAAACAAAAGAAAATGTATTTGAGGATTGGTATCCTTTTCATTCTCCTTGTGCAAGTGAACATTCTTTGTGGAAATCTCTGCTTCATACAAACATTTTGGAAGGACATTTTTTGATGCAGCATAGTGTTTACTGATCCTGAAATTAATGGGAACTTTTTATGTGCTGCATAGAAGTTTTTCTTTATACATTATTCATTCTGTGTTCTAAATATATATATTTTAAAATGGATGTTTCTGAATCAAGATAGCAATAGCAATAGCACTGATATTTATATTCCACTTATCAGTGCCAAAGCACTCCTTAAGCGGTTTACTTTTCTTTTTTTTTTAGCTAATTGCACCCAACAAACTGGGTACTTATTTTACCAACCTGCAGAAGGATGGAAGGCTGAGTCAACCTTGGAGCCCTGCAGGATCAAACTCATAACCTTGTGGCTTGCAGCACCGGCATTTAACTACTGCGCCAAAAGGAATCCTAGTGTAGGAAAGGGAAGGCAGAGAAGAAAATAGTCTAGTTGATGCCCACATAGGGATGGAAGGAATATTTGAAAATAGTTGAAAAACGGTCAGACCCCATGTTTTTCAAGTGCTGAGCAACCACGAAAAGAATCTTCAGGGTTGTCTAGATGGTGAAAATATTTCTCATAGAATGTAAAAGGGGGAAGGACAAAAAGTGCAAAAAAACTGCACAAGAAGCCGTTGTGGCTTTTCCCAAACTTTTTTTTTTTAATAGATGGAAATGCACATTACTGCCAGTTTGCAGAAATGGGTCGCAGCGCAATGCATTCCGGAAGTGGAAAATTGATTGGTTGGACATGCATGGGGGTGGGGGGCTTGCCAGCAACAAAGTGGCATTTTGGAGTTTTGCGCTGCTGATTGTGCAATTGTGCAATTTTTTGCTGCACTGAGGCAACCAAACAGCTTTTTTAAATGGAAGGTTGCACTTGTGCATTTTTGCTTTGCAGTTTAAAAAAACAATACTGTGCCACGGCAATAACTTGTGGAGAATAATAATGTGAATAATTCACTCTCAGACACCCTCTTGATTTGCAGGCATGGCTGCGTGTGAACTTCAAACATGGATAGTTTTGCATACCAGAGATTTTGCCAAAGGACCGTGGAGACAAATGAACACTACTGTGAATGCACAGCAACCAGCATTATATCTTCTCATGTAGAAAATCCCTTAGATTACCATTTTTTTTTTTTTTACAGTTTAGGACTTATTCTGCACAAAATTCACAAGTGGTTGCTTTGCACAGAAAACAGCATTTTCTGCATAGGAAAGAGCATTTTCTATGTGGAAAACAATATTTTTTTTTTACACAGAAATAATATTTCTATGCAGGAATACTATTTTCTGCACAGGAAATGCTGTAATTGGGAACATACTCTGCACAAAATTGGCACATGGCTGATTTGCATAGAAAACAACATTTTCTGTGCGAAAAACAGCTTTTTCTGCATGGCATATAATATTTATACATCGAAATATTTTCTGCACAGAAAATGTTGCAATTGGGAACTTACTCTGCACAAAATTGGCACATGGCTGATTTGCATAGAAAACAACACTTTCTGCGTGGGAAACAGCTTTTTCTGCATGGCATATAATATTTATACATCAAAATATTTTCTGCACAGAAAATGCTGTAATTGGGAACTTTGCACAAAATTGGCACATGGCTGATTTGCATAGAAAACAATACTTTCTGCGTGGGAAACAGCTTTTTCTGCATGGCATATAATATTTATACATCAAAATATTATTTCCTGCACAGAAAATGTTGTTTTCTTTGCAAAACAACCCGATGTGAATTTTGCACAGAATAAATCTCGAGTTGCCAACAGACTTTGAAAAGGTGGTTTTTGAAGACTTCATGGCAAGCAGGAAGAAAAATTCATTGCTTCCTTTGAGAAGAAACCTAGTGAAGAATGAGCTCCCTGTGTCCATGCCTCTGCCACTGAACCTGTAGGAGGCCTCTGGCACTTCATCTTTGTGAGTCCATTAATCGACTGCCCCCTTGTTTCTGTC
Organism: Gambelia wislizenii; assembly: GCA_030847615.1. Classification (NCBI taxonomy): domain Eukaryota; kingdom Metazoa; phylum Chordata; class Lepidosauria; order Squamata; family Crotaphytidae; genus Gambelia; species Gambelia wislizenii. The sequence goes on from JAUMIR010000007.1 coordinate 43,591,860, forward strand.
CCTTCTCTCCTGCTCCATCACCACCCACTTTCCTAGGCGAGAGCCTTTGCTGTCAGACAGCCTCTGGGCACATTTGATTTTCTTTTCCTTCCTAAAGGGGCATTGATTAGTAGTGTTGTCTGAAACATAACAATGTGCCAATAGTTCCCTTGTTCTATGACAGATTGCAACGCCAATGCCGGGCTAATGCAGTTATTTCTCCTTATTATACACTAATGCTTACAAAATAGCTGACAGTTAGCCTAGCTCATTAGGGCAAATCGTTTCTTTCCTGGCTTTGAAAGCAGTCTCCATGGTAATGATCTGATTTTGGGTGTTGGGAGTGGGACTAAGTGGTGAGGGACTGAGATCAAGAGGTCTCCTTTCAGGAAACTCAGCTTTCCTGCTGAGAACCTCCAGTTGCATCATGACTGAACCTGCTCCATGTCCTTAGAAGGCACACCATGTGTCCACAGGATCCATTTTTCCTGTGTATCATTTATTTTAGTTGGATTTTCCTTGGTTTTTTTCTGGGCTGTGAGGCCATGTTCTGGAAGAGTTTATTCCTGACGTTTCGCCTGCATCTGTGGCTGGCATTTTCAGAGAATGGCTGGGTAGGAGCGTGTGTGGAGTTTATATATTGCGAACCCCTGTTGTGGAGTATATGTAAATTTGTGTAATTGAATGGTTAGTTTCTGGGTGCAAGGAGGATTAGCATCTGTTTGGCTAATGGTCGGTTGATGGCCCATTATCTGCTGGGAATCCCCCTGTCCCTGGGTGGAGTTCATTTGCAAGTGTTAAATTTTGATTTTAGTTTTTTTTTTTTTAAATTGGAAGTCAGATGTTGTTTACTTTAAGGGTTTCTTCTTTCCTGTTGATGATGTCTAGGTGTTTGGGGATTTCAATAGCTTCCCTATGCATTCTAACATGATAGTTGTTGGCCTGGCCCAGAATTTTGGTCTTTTAAAATAACATTTTGTGTCCAGGTTGGTTTATAACATGTTCTGCTGATGATGATTTTTCTGGCTGGCCCAGTCTGCAGTGTCTCTCATGTTCCTTGATTCGTGTTTGCACATTGCGTTTAGTGGTCCCTATATAAACTTGTCCACAGCTGCATGGTATGGGGTAAACTCCTGCAGCTGTGAGAGTTGGCATTCCTAGCACCTTCCTTGAAGCTTAGCACAAGAATCTCTCTGCCATGGTCTTCTTCATTTCACCAATCTCCTAGCAGTAGCTCGTAGCTAGAGCTTTTGCCGTGCGGAGCAGTCTCTAAGTTTGCTGCCCCTCTCAATATTCAGCAAAAATACTACAAAAAGTCAAAATGATGTATAGGGAAATTAATTAAATAAATAAAATAAAATAAAATAAGGAACAACAGGGATAAAGAAATCCCTTTTAAAAGGTTAGTTTGTGTCTCTCTGGCTTTTCTTTGCAAATGAAGATTCAGGAAGGACTCACCCCACACTTTCTGCGCTGATGACTAAAAAGGCCAATCTGAGACAAACAAGTCCAGTTGCAGAAGGCACAGCAGAAGGTCTCCTTGGGTGATGTTTCCGGGATGTGATTCTTTCTGCGTTGTCGTTTCTCTTCAAGACTTGTTCGGCGTGAGTTCTCAAATAAGGCTGCAGCATTGTGGATAGTGCGTCTCCATGCCTCCCGATGTGAGGCCAGGGCGGACCATTGTTGGCGATCAATTTGGCCAAGCCTGAGATGTTGTTTCAGGGAGTCCTTGTATCGCTTTTTTGGAGCGCCCCTCTTACGCTGACCCGTGGCGAGTTCACCATAGAGTACTATTTTGGGGAGGCGATGGTCTTCCATCCTAGAAACGTGCCCTGCCCAGCGCAGCTGTGTTCTCAATATCATGGCCTCATGTGTAGCCTGCATACATAAAATACTGTGATGCTCGAAATCACCTCAGAAAAACAAAGAACGATGTAAAAAAAAAAATCACAAAGATATTAGAGGCACTTAATGAGATCAAATTATAACAGTCTAAGGCTTCGTCACTGTCACCACTCATCAGACTGGTGGGCGTTTTTGCCGTAGCTCTCTGATTGCCATAAACATCGTGAATGTGCAGCAGTATGAAAGATTTTTTTTAAAAAAATCATTGAAAAATAAAATTGTTTCTCATGTGAAAAGTGCTTCCCCTCAAAAAAGTGTTGCACAGGGCAGACTGCCCCTTCCACCAGCCCCCAGCTACACCACTGTCTCCCAGTTCCAGTCTAGACCAGCAGACGTGGTTTAGAGGTAGGCTTACACCACAGTGTCCCAGGCCTAGAGGCAGCAAGTGCCAAAAGAAGCAAGGGAGAATAAGGTGAGGCATTGCAGGTGAGCCAACCACTCCAGGCCATACGCAAGGAATCAAGGGAGTTGACCAAAGCTGAAGGAAATGCAACATCTCTGCTGTTCAAGCATCTGTCCCAAGAAACCAGTAGTCATGATAACTGAAAGCCAACAGTTAAAGAAGGAGACACATAAGAACTAAGCCAGTCGAGAAGTCAAGAATCCAAAATAAATCCACAAGCACACAGCGTACTGAAAGCCTGGTAAAATGAACAGTTGTAAACAGCAGAAATGTCTATCAGCTTCTGGGAGATTTTTAGCTGCTTGGCCTTGAAATGCCAGGTAGATCATTGCTCCAGGTTTCTGAGTTAAGTCTCTGCAACAGACCTTGCCTTCTTTGATGCTGCAAAAGGGGTGTGTGTGTGTGTCTCCTTGGTGTCCCCAGTCCTGGCTGAGGTGGAGGCCCATCTTTGGATGGGAGATGGCCAACGAAGACCAGGTGCTGTAGGCTCTATTTCAGTGGTGGGAACTGGCAAAACCACCTCTGAGGATTCCTTACCTAAGAAAAACCTATGCAAAATTTAAGGGGTCGCCACAAGTTGGCAGGTGACTTGAAGGGCTGGACACACACAAGAACTGACCTTGGTATGTTTTCCCCAAATGCTGCAGGTTAAATCTTCCAGAGCATGGGGGAAAGTGCCTTTTTGGACTGCCACGCCCAGTCTCCCCCAGCCAGCTATGTCAGCTATGTTGGCTGGGGTATTCTGGGAGTCCAAAAAGAGGAACCATCCCCAAGCCCAGAAGGACTGCCAAGGAATACCTGGTACTATAGACTGTATTTCAGAGGAAGGAACTGGCCAAACCACCTCTGAGGATTCCTTGCCTAAGAAAACCCTCTGAAGTGCATGGAGTCGTCCTACGTTGATAGGTGAATTGAATGCACAGACATGCATGCGTGTGTGTGGGTGCAACACAAATAACTGCAGAATTCTTATTGGGAGGGCAGTGCCCCCCACTAGAGCAATATCCCTGCAACATTGTCTCCCCATAGCATCAGGATAGCATCCTTCTTCAGAAGTGGCACAACAGAAGGATCAGCACTGATCATTTCATTTCATTTCAGAGTTGTTTGTCTCACGCTCAGAAGACCCTGGGGATGGGGTCTCAGGATGTGAGTTTTCCTCATCCTGCATTGTTTAGGATCGCTCTGCACTTCCCCATCCATCTGTGCAACATAGATACCTAAAACCAGCTCCTTTTGTATTAGGTTTCAGATGTTTCCAAGATTATGAATAAAGTAATTAGGGTCTTTTTTTCAGTGCATTCCCAGCAGCTTCTGCAGTCTGCTGTGCATGCTTGCACAAATATGTACATAAATACACACAAAGCGTCTGTGAAGAGGAGAGGAGACCTTCTGTAGGCCAGCAGACTATGGAGCATCCTGCTGCTAAAACATGCATGAGAAGGAACTGCAGAGGAATGAGAAAACTCAGGTTCTTTTGCAAGATTCAAGTGGCTGTTGATGCGACTTCCTTGACAAGAAAGGGCAAAGCCAGCTAATCCAGGGACTATGTGATGGGTGCTGTCATTACATATGCAGGAAAATGGTGCATGTGCGTGTGTGTGTGTGTGTGTGTGTGTGTGTTGATCTAGGCTGCACCACACCTGTCAGAATTGTGGCTCTGACAGACAACATGAGTGAGCAAAGGGCCAGAAAGGAGCCGGTTCAACCGCGTGGTGACAAATGAGGCCCATTTTGTTAAATCTCCCAAGCCATGCTTTTACCCTTTTACAAAAATGGAAAGTCAAGGAGTCAAGAAGGCACTAATGGGGCTTTGAAAGTCTCTCCTCTTATGTCAGCCAGGACAGTGAGCATGGAACACATTCTGTGACGACTGTCCTGTTTTGCATGGAGAAAGAGACAGCGGGGCAAATCAGCGCTTTCCAAAGGCAACCTTCCGAAGGAGTCCCTGTTCCAAAAGGCTAATAATAATAATAATAATAACAATAATAATAATAATAATCCCCACAGCTCAAACTACACACAGTTCCCTTTGGAGACAATTAGACTTCTACAATTTTGAAGGAGGTGGAGCTTGACAATCAGATCATGGCCAAAATCCTGTTGGTGTGCTACACTTAACAACTATGCCAGTTAGGGTTGGCAGCCTACAAGCATCCCAGACCTTGAGATTAATGGCCAAAACCTGAGACCAAGGGATGATCCCTGCTAAGGTTACAAGAGGTGGTCCCTGGTGCTATGACTGAGCATGGTACCTTAAGCCCCAACCACAACTGCACAGAGCATGCCATTCAATTAATAAACACCAAGCCTAACAAAACACACACACACACACACACACACACACTTTGCAAGATAGTGTTCTTGCCCTGAGATTCCTCCCCCTCCCTCTGAGGACTAGAGATTCAGGCTCAGGCCTAGAGTTCTGGAGACTTTAATGTCCTTGGAGGCAGTAATGGCAGAAAGAAAAAGTCCATGGGCGCAGTGGTCATGGAGAAAGGAACGCACAGGAGGAAAAGCTGTTCAGAGCTAGTGCAGATCGTGCCTGTCCACCTGCCTTCACCACCTCTACTCAGACCTGGGAAAAGTCATAGCATAATAGAATCATAGAGTTGGAAGAGACCTCAAGGGCCATCCAGTCCAACCCCATTTGGCCATGCAGGAAGACACAATCAAAGCACCCCTGACAGATGGCCATTCAGACTCTGTTTAAAAACCTCCAAAGAAGGAGACTCCAAAACACTCCCAGGCAGTGCATTCCACTCTTGAACAGTTCTTACTGTCGGGAAGTTCTTCCTAATGTTTAGGTGGAATCTCTTTCCCTGTAGTTTGACCCCATTGCTCTGTGTCCTAGTCTCTGGAGCAGCAGAAAACAAGCCGGCTCCATCCTCAGTATGACATCCCTTCAAATATTTAAATGTGGCTATCATGTCCCCTCTTCACCTTCTCTTCTCCAGGCTAACATGCCCAGCACCCAAAGCCAGTCCTCATACGGCATAGTGGCTTCCAGACCTTTCACCATTTTGCTTGCCCTTCTCTGGACATGTTCCAGCTTGTAAACCCTCTTCTTGAATTGTGGTGTCCAGAACTGGACACAGCACTCCAGGCGAGGTCTGACCAAAGCAGAATAAAGTGGCACTATTACTTCCCTTGATCTATACTCCTATTAATGCAGCCTAGAATTGCATTGGCTTTTTTAGCTGCCACATCAAATTGTTGTCTTATGTTCAGTTCGTGGTCCACCAAGACTCCTAGATCCCTTTCGCATGGACTGCCCTCAAGCCAGGTGTCACCCATCCTATATCTGTGCATTTCATTTTTACTGCCCAAGTGTAGTATCCTACATTTCTCCCTGTTGAAATTCATAGAATCATAGAATCATAGAATCATAGAATTGCAGAGTTGGAAGAGACCACGAGGGCCATCCAGTCCAACCCCCTGCCACGCAGGAAATCACAATCAAAGCATCCCCGACAGATGGCCATCCAGCCTCTGCTTAAAGACCTCCAAGGAAGGAGACGCCACCACGCTCCGAGGGAGTGTGTTCCACTGCCGAACAGCTCTTACTGTCAAAAAGTTCCTCCTCATGTTGAGGTGGAATCTCTGTTCCTGGAGCTTGCACCCATTGCTCCGTGTTCCAGTCTCTGGAGCAGCAGAAAACAAGCCTGCTCCATCCTCAGCCTGACATCCCTTCAAATACTTAAACAGGGCTATCATATCGCCTCATAACCGTCTTTTTTCCAGGCTAAACATACCCAGCTCCCTAAGTCTCTCCTCATAAGGCATTGTTTCCAGACCTTTCACCATTTTAGTTGCCCTTCTCTGGACACTTCATTTTGTTAGTATTGGCACAGCTTTCTAATCTGTTAAGGAGGTCATTTTGGATTCTGATCCTGTCCTCTGGGGTATTTGCTACCTCTCCTAATTTGGTGTCATCTGTAAACTTGATAAGCATGCCCTCTATTCCCTCAAACCAAGTCATTGATAAAGATGTTGACTAGCACGGGGCCCAGGACAGAACCCTGTGGCACCCCACTGGTCGCTTCACTCCAGGATGAAGAAGAAACAATGCACTTTCACATGCTAATACCTGCTGTAATGCACTACCACAAGTGTAGCAGTGTTTCATTTGCAACTGTGCTTAGTCCACCATTCACTGGATATGTCTGTTATGTATTGTCCAAAAAGGGGAAAAGAATCACATGTATAGCACAACTTATATACGTCACTAAAGTAATAAAACTTACATACATCACAACACACACACACACACATATATATATATATACACACATATATCACAGTATATGTAACTAACCAGATTCCAGTCACAGAGTTATGTGGCAGTTGCAGAACACTACCACCTTTGTGAATTGCACAATTGCACAGCCAAATCTGCTCATGCATCTGCATGTGGAATGCACATCACGTAGGATGTCCAAGGCAAAAACACACCCTTGTGCATCCATATACACAAGGCCAATGTGCATCCATATGTAATGCCCAAGGATTTATAATGGCACCACATGTGCAACTCTATTTCTGCAACCTTGAGCTGTGCACAGAGCTTCTACATTGGGCAAAAATGTCCAACCACTTCTCTTGGAGATCTTATGCATATGGCCGGACACCAACAGGAACCCTGCCTTGAGGTTGCCACTGAGTCCTGAGATCAAACTCCCTTCTCCTCAGGGTGACTCATCACATGCCACCCTAAGGGGCTGTTGAATTTCTACAATTTCTACAACAACTTTTCAGGGTCTTTCCAATTCTGCAGCAGCTACCCCTGCCTGCCTCTTGCCTTCCATAAATGCTGATCCTTGCATGACACAAATGCCTTACACAGGACAAACCGCTTGTGAGGAGCAGCTCATCCCAGGGTGCTGGGGGCCCACCCTCCCTCCTCCCAGAATATGTTCCAATCATCTCAATTTAGGGGAAGCAAATCCTTGAGTGCTTTTCTGTCTGCCATGAAGACCTGCGAGCTCTCAGCTTTAATGGCAGCCATCCTCTTTTGAAATAAAAAAAAAGCAGTCTTGCTAAAGAGAGAGAGAGAGAGAGAGAAACCAGAGGAAGGTGAGAGATCTAAATATAACACATACAAAATGCAGAACTTTGCTAGGTCAGGGGTTTCTCTAGATTTTCACTCTCCCTCCCACCATGCTTTGTACCACACACACACACACACACACACACACACACCATTTCAGCAGCCTGCTAAAAATGTCCCAAGGACAGTTATCAGCAGAGAGTGCGAAACTGAGGAAGAGATGGAGGCCTCGCAATCAGCCATGACAGATCCTCCGTCTGTCTTGTCTCTCAGCCTGCCTGTCTCTCTCCCTCCCACACCGGGATCCATTCCATTCCTCCAGTATGAGGACACTACAGCATAATCTTAATGAGGCTTAATGCAGGAGGAAATGGCCGTCCTAAAGATAATGTGGGACTGGCGGAGTAATGACATCATTAGCAAACTCCAGACTTCAGGATTTCAAGCACTTTTGATTAGACTTTTTCTGTCGTTTCCAACAGACCCATTAGAGTTGTCAGCCAAAGTGAAGATTTGGAAGGAAGAATCAAGCGGAGCCCAATGGTAATGCCTTGGGGCTGCACCAATGTGATGCTTTTGCATGGACTCCTCTCTTCCCACCTTGGTCTCTAGGAAAGCTCAGGCATCTTGTTCTCCCAGGATCCCCGGCTGCTTTGTGACAACACACAAAACCCATTTCAGTGTGGCATTAAAGTGGCATTGAAGCTCACAAGCAGGGCCTAAATATTCAGAGAAGTGATGCACCTAGGCCAGGGGTGGGAATAATGCCACTGCCTACTGGTTGTTGGATTACCAGCACCTGTTGCTAGATTTCTCAGCAGCCTCTGAACCCAGCAAGACCTGGTGAAATGAACAGATGTGCAAGACTTCTGCTGTTCCAGAGACTCATCTGTACAAGGCAATAGAATGTGGATTGATGCGCACTAACGCCAATTCACTACAGCTTTCATTTGTCTCCATGGTTTTTTTTTCAAGATTGCAGGCGTGCGAAGCCAAACCTGTTTGTTGTTCAAATGGGCATACCTGTGAATCAAGATGGTAGGTGCAAGTGAATTACTTGTGTTTTTATTGTCACCAGTTGCTGCCCCTGAAAAAAAAGCAAATACAAGCTGCAGAAGTGTGATCTTCTGATTAAATAAACAGGAAAAAAAAAACTGTTGCGTCACCTCAGTGCATGATCGCTATGGCGAAAATCCAACATGGCGGTTCTGGGCACTGCCTTGCCAACAAGCTCTGCCTCCTGTGCACATCCAACCAATCAGCTTTCCACTTCTGCTCTTATCAGGAAAGTGCAGCAAAGTGAATTGGTTGTCCCAATGAGTGGGAATGCGCATTTCATTCGGAGTTAGTCAGGAAAAGCCACAAAGGGTTTTCCCGCTGAGTATTTGGAGTCCCCCCACCTCTTTCCTAATAAAGTGAAATGTTGCAGGATCCCATTGGGACAAAAGGTATTCTTCTCGAATTCTATGCGGAGTCTTTTCACCGTATAGACAAGCCCTAGGGACACAACCAAAGGATTCCAAGGGCAAGAAAGGAGGCTCCAGCTAAATATTAGGATGGACTTCTTGACTATAAGAGTTGTCCAACTGTGGTGTAGACAACCTCAGAGGGAGGTGTACTCCTTCTTTGGAGGTCTTTCATAGGAGGATGGATGGGCATGTCTCCAGAGGGATTGAGCAGTGGGTCCCTGCCTGGCAAGGGGTTGGATGAGATGGCCCTTGGGAAAGTGGTAATGAGCTCTCAGTTCCTCGGTCCAAAGAGACAGGGCTGGGAAACTGTGCCTGCTTCAACGTATCTTACTTATAGATGTCATCTTCAAGATGCCCCTTGTAGCATCACCCTTGTGACACCGTCAGAACCTGCCCCCGGTTATCCTTGCAAAGGATCATCCCCAGGTCTTAGATTTTAGCACTGAAATCTCAGGGCTTGTGACTATTCTGACTATTTTGACCTGTCTTATGCTGTTTTTTTGGTAACAGTATCATGCTGCGTCGCTACTAACCAATCCCAGACACATCAACAGGAAAGCTTCCTGAGATCCACCTTTGCACCTGCATTTTACAGCCAGAAATGCTGGAGTTTACAAAAGACCCATCCATAAGGCAAGTGATGGGAGACACGAGCCCTTATTTTTCTTAATTATTCCTGATATTCCACCCGTCATGTTGTCAACCTTCTCCTTAGAGCGGCAATAAATAGCGCTTCTCATCTCCTGCCCTTCAGGGACATTTTTCTGTTTATTCCTGCGATGGGCAAGATGTCAGGATTAATTAAGAAAAATGGGGACTTTCCCCCATACCCAAACAAGAAAACTGTTTGTTTCTGGAGAGTGACCCTGTCAACTTTCTACACCAGCAGTAAACATGTTCCTTCAGGGACAGTTCTCAGGATCTTGGTGAGTTGGAGAAGAAACCGGTGCATGGAAGGTGGAGGAGGCTTGGGAACTTCAAAGACAGAGAAATTTGTCTTGGGCATGTGTGAAAGTTGCTTGTTTTCCATTTTAGACTCCCTCCAGATCTGTGACATTGTTCAAATCAGATCTGGCCAAAAAGCTTCCTGTTGGGAAAGACTAGTTTCTCTCTTCCAAATAGTCTTGATACCTCTGTCTGCTTTTAACTATGCCACCCCTTCATCCATAGAATTGGGGGAATGAAGGATGGTAGTGCATGCGCTGGTAACCTCAAGGCTGGATTTTTGCAATGCACTGTACATTTTTGCAAGGCAGTAATAATCAGAGAGAAATAGCTGGGCATGTTGTTGGAGCCTGGAAGTATGCTGTTTGCCATGGACTTAAGACAGAGTGCAGAAGATGTTAAGAAGATTTAATGAGATTAGAGTGAACTAGATGCAAAAGAGATTTCAGGTTGTACCAAGCAACCAACAACAATTAAAAAGGGCTGTTCCCCTGTTGGCTGCATTTTATCCCTTCTCCCTAGAAACCAAGATGGCGAAACTGAATCTGTTGTAGTTTGGACAGACTGTGAGATGTCGAGGTGACTCATTGGAAAAGGCCATCATTTGGTAAAGTGGGAAGCAGCCAGAAAAAAGGAAAAGGACACTGTAGGTTCATGGACTCCATCAACGAGTCCATGGCTACCCTGAGTTTCCAAGACCTGAGCAGAGTGGTTGACTCCCAGAGATCTTGGCAATCTCTCATTCAGAGGAATGTCTTAAGTTGAAGCCAACTTGACAGAAAACAACAGCCATGAGCACAGCATCAACAATAAGACTTAAGCTAAGAAGAGCCTTGATGGCAAATAGCAATGCCGCTCCGTTAGTTGCAGATGTAAAATCAAATGGTTACTTGGATCCACATCTTGGAAGTTCCACTTCATGTCCTGAATATCTGAGCCATTGCAACTGTGTCGCTTCTCTCTGAGTGCTTGGTTAGCAAGCAGACCAGCTTTGTCATCCTGTGGAGTAATGGTATGGCCCTCTCCCCCTAAGCCATTCATTGTTGGTGCAGGAAGTGATTAAAAATGATACAACCCATTCATTAAGGGCTGTGCGAGAAATGGAGGCAAGCCAAGGACAAGCACTGGGTTTTGTGCTTGTGCATGCCTGTTGATGACTACATGGCTGGCTTCCAGGCACACACAGAGGTGAGAATGAGGCCACCTAAGGTCTACATTTATATGGGTTTGGGGCTTAGGGAACAACAGACTGGCTCAAGATTAAAAGCCCAGCAACATAAATCCCAAAGCCACAGCCAACGAAGGAAAGCGGACAACTTCAAGCCTGCCTGGTGCTCCAAGAGGAAGAGATTTACTAGCAGCCAAAAAGGGGATGGGAGAAAGAATCTTGCATGTTACAAATGCAAAACCTCACTAGCAGTTTAGACATGCGAAGGCAGGTCTTTCTATCCCAGGGTGAACATCAGGGTGGAAAGTCGGCTTGCTAGTGGAAGGAGGGGAGGAGGAAGAAGAAGAGGAAGAGGGGGAGATAGATGAAAGGAGAGGGAAAAGCAGAAAAGAAGAGGCAGAGGAAAAGGAGGAGGAGGAAGAGAGGAAGGGCAGAAAAGGAGGGCAAAAAGAAGAAAGGGAAAGGAGGAGGGAAAGAAGGAGAGGAGGTGAAGAAGAAGAAGAGGAGGAGAAATGGAGAAGCACGTTTTTTGGGCTCTGCTGAATGGAGTGGAGGTGGTGGTGTTCCCATGCTACTCAGCCGTGGGAATGGGTCAGAGCCTGAGCCCTGTTCTGCTAAGAGACTAATGAGGACAAACTGTTGATTGCCACATCTCAGAGAATATCAATGGGGAAGAAATGTTCAGACCTTTTGGCGTTTGGTGTTTCCCAGTCTATTCCAGTGTGACATTATTTTCCCAGGGATGGTGGTGGTGGATTATTATTTGGTTGTTTGCAAAATGCATTTCTGAGTATCCCGTTTTTGGAAAATGAGAAATGTATACAGTCAGAGGTCTTTTCCTCTCTGCCCTGCATACCTCCCAGATGTCAGTAATTTACAAAGCAGTGCACAGTTTTCCAGTGAAACATTCAGATTACAACAATGACAGTACCTTTTGACTACAATCCAGCCTTTATAGATGCTCTCTTTTATTGCAGCAGTGGTGAGAACCATGTGACCCTCCAGATGTTGCTAGGTGGCACATCCCAGTATCCCTCACCAGGGGCGATGGATGCTGCAGCCCAACCACATCTGGAAAGCCACCTGATTTACAGTCATACAGATATGCTTTGTTTGTTTATTCAACCCATTTGTATTGTGTCTTTTCCCCAATATGGGATTTCAAACCTTGGCCTCCAGAGTCCTGGTCCAACACTCAAATCGCTCCTCCATGCTGACTTTCAATTGTGATATGCCTTCAGGTCAGCACCAACTTATGGCAACCGTGTCATCATGGGTTTTCTTGGGAAGATTTATTCAGTGGTGGCTTGCTACCATTGCCTTCCTCTGAAGCTGAGAGAATGAGACTTTCCCAAGGTCACCCAGTAGGATTTTCATGGCTGAGCGGAGATTCAAACGCTGCTCTCCTGGAGTCCTAATCCAACACTCAAACCACTACAGCACGCTGGGTTTCATGTTTTCATTTAAAATTATTACAGAAAATCCATCAAGGAGGTTAAAATGGAAAAGGACTTTGCCTTATAGCTGATATCACTAGAAATAGTCCAACTTGAGGTCCCCTGAATTTTGGACCTGCATGCAAAGCTCTTTTCCTGAGCCACAGTTAGTGTGCACACACGCACGCACACACACACACTATAAGGGCAGCTGTCATGGCCATAAAACAAAGCAATACCAACAATACAATATCCCAAATCCATCCTTTCCTAATGCCTTTATTGGGCCAACGAAAAGGTATAAAATATATCACACTGCCTTTCAAAGCTTCATCAGTTTCTTTCTCAAGCAGAGAGGCACACATGCACACACAGGGGAAATAAAGCAACTGTGTTTTGGTCCTGGTGTCTACATATTTCTTTAGATGTTCTTGTGAGCATGTGTAGCCAAAAGTAAGCCCTTGCTCATGGCTGTAACAAAACCAAAGCAGAGGCAATCAATTTTTTGGCTTTCCCCATAGAAATTACCAAGCACCCTCCTTCCCTGAAGACTGCGTTAGCATCTAGACACACAGGCACATACACAACCCACACACATTGCCATGGCCGTGTGCCAGGGGGTAACCAAGGCCAGGCCAAGCCATTGTTCTCCTTTAACACAAGTGCTTGTTGGCAATCAGTTCCCAGCAATCCCGTTTTGGGTTTCAGCCCACCTGCATGTCAGGCACTCTTGGGAGCGGAGAGAAGGACCATGGGGCCACCAGGAGTGGCTCTTTCTTGGAGGCAAAATGGGGCATCTGGGAGGGAGGAGAAGGGATCTGCAGAGGTCGAGAGGCTGGTGAGGGATCGGAGGATGGCAGCTCAGGAGATGCAACTCTGTCCTCTGCAGTTTTGTCGAATAATGGGGGACTGTGCATGAGCCGGAGGGGGGCTCAAACTCTTGGGAACCTGAAGGGAATCTCTGGGGCTCTGTTGGCCATTGTCTTTTAAAATTCCAAATGCCAGCCCTTTGCAGGTGAATTTTCCTACTAGGTGAGGCTAGTGGTTCTGATGCCAGAGTATGCATCACTTCACTCCATGGTTTAACCTGAACTTTAAGAGACCCATCCAGGAATCCAGACCCTGCTTCTCCAAACCAAGTTCAGCATCTGGGACAGTACGGTACCTTTAAAATTCAGACTAAAACCTGTGGCAGATTAACCATTCCCACCTGCCTGCCACTAGCTAACAAGATGGCCTCAATCCTCTATCAGGGTTGTGTGGTGTAAATCTCTGCATGGAGAGTTACAAATGGGTTGTGTTGCACAGCCTTCCTGTTGAATGACAGCTTTGCAACACCAAATGCACAAGCAAGCACACAAATGAATGAGCAACCTGATGCACCACTCAATGCACAGCCCACAAGCGCATGGGCTGGTGCAATGCAACAGCATGTGCAACTCTTCTTGCTCAACCTTGAACTGCATCCATATGAGCCACATCAGAAAAAAAATCCAATTTCTTCCACAGGGAAAACATTTATTTATTTATAACCCACTCAAAGCTGGGACAAAGCCACAACCATGAGATCTCAGCCGATCTCTTCTGCACCGTGTGCTCCTGTGGGCAGACCTGGGCTCAGATTCCATTCAAGGGAGGCAGAGAAGAGGAGAGCTTCAATAGCACGTTTCCATCAGGCTTCTCTTCTGACCTGGCATATCACCTAACTTGACTGCTAGGAGTCAAGGGTCATCACCACAGTGAGAGGGCCAGGGTGCTCCTTGGCATCATCTGGCTGCCATTTTGCAACCAGGAAAAAGGAAGAGGTACCATCCTTCCAAACACACAGCGTACCCATATGCGTTGTACCTTTTTAAGCCAAAAATTGGTTTGGAGCCAAAAGTCCACTTTGTTCAGAAAACAAAATGGTGTTTTGTGCAAAAATGTTTTGGACAAGTCTTGGACACAAAGACCAAAGATCTTCCTTTCCTTTCCTTTCCTTTCCTTTCCTTTCCTTTCCTTTCCTTTCCTTTCCTTTCCTTTCAACAGTCCCCACCCCAAATGTAAAATCACTCTTGGGAGCTAACCATTTTCTCCTTCGGGTTTCTTAGTGCATTGAGACACCCTTTCTCTTTGGCGAAAATGTGCAATTATTCATTACAGTACATCATTTTCCAATGAGAGTGAACCCTGGACCAACAAGCTTGATTGTTAGCTGGGTGAGTTTCATGGGCTTACCCCATAATGTAACAGGCTAACTTCCTGTTGCCTCTTTTCTGGTCCTTTCGGGAGACCACCATCTTGTCCACGGAGAAGTCTTCTCCATGACTGCCAGAAAGTCATGGCAACTGTCTCTTGGAAATAATCAGTGTGGCTGATGAGCTAGTGGGTTAATTATGGAAGACTTTGGATTCACAGTTCCTCACAGTATGGCTGCTGCCACACTGCAGAAATAATGCCATTTGACACCGCATTTACTGCCATGGTTCAATGTTATGGAATTCTGGGATTTGTAGTTTTGTGAGATATTTAGCTTTCTCTATCAGAGAGCTGTGGTGCCACAACAAACTACAAATCCCAGATTTCCATAGGATGATTGTTAAAGCAGTGCCAAACAGCTTTATTTCTGCAGTGTGTCAGCAGCCTGTGAAACTCACATACCTCCTGAATGAAGCACAGTCCACCAGCTGTACGCCGTTGGTCTTGGGCATTGGAAACCCCCAATGTTTTACAGGCAGGCATAGAGAGTAGGTGTCAGAGAAGCATTTAAAGGGCTTACCACACTCCAAAGAAAAGTGGCAAGTGAGCAGTGGCAAGGGAGACATGTTTTCTGTGCTGCTTTTCCACATGACGTTGTTTTTTCGTTCTGGTCCAGTGAGGGACAGAGGTACAACTGTGTCCTTTTGCTAACCAGAAAAACCTGTTAGCAAAAAGATGAAGTTTTAGCTTGATCCCCCGTGGGACCGGAACAAGAGAAAGCCTGAAGAATGGCGATCTCATGCGATAAGGGAGCAGGGAAGACAGAACGTTCCTGCTGCCTTGCCACTTTTCTTCGGAGTGCAGTAAGCCCCTAAGTCAGGCTTCTCTGCCGTATTAGTTAGTTTGCTGAGCCACTCCGTTGCCATATTGGGGTGAGGCCTGTGTGTTGGGAGGGCTGGCAGGTGCAGACTGGATCTTGGTGGGAACCAAGGTCATCATAGATACTTGGTGCTGCCTGGTGTTGTGTGAGAAAGGATGCACAAGCAAACCTCAAGGAGGTGCAGTGAAGGGCTCTTAAAACTGAATCTTATGTTGCATCCTCAGTTCTGGCGAAAGCCATGTTGCTGTGCTGAACCTCATCTTCAACAGAACTTTTCTGGATCTATCCATGAATTCCCTTTCTTGAGTTGGGTAAAGACAGGGCATTACAGTAGGAGATTTAGTGAACTCCTAGTATACAGTTTAGGAGACCCTCAATGAATTTTGACTTTAAAGCCCAGTGAGAAACATCAAAATCCCCCCCCCCTTGCACAAAGTCGAAGCTTTCATTACAAACCAGAATCGGCTTCACTCAGCACCTTGTGTGGATCTGAAGATTAAACTTCCTGCTATAGCTTGGGCTTTCATGGTAATGAAGGCAACAAAGGGCAAAAAGCCGGAGGATTTCTTTTTCTTTTCTTTTCCTTTTCCTTTTTAAAGGATATAGGGCGAGAAGAGAAATGCCATCAGAAAGGTCTGAGCTGCTCTGGTATCCAGAGATCAAGAGAGAGATTGGGTTGATTCCCCACCCTCCCCTTTCCTTTCTTCGGCTCAGCGCCGGCTGATGGAATTTGCGTTTTGCAGATCTGTTTTTCAACAGTAGCCCTGTAAATTAAATTAAAGTTATTTACTCTGTATTTACAGTCTTGCAAATAAATCTCAGGAAGCATATTACTGGGAAAGGGAAGAAAGGAAGGGAGAGAAGGGGGGGGGGGAAAGGTGGTGGTATGTGTGTTTGGGGGAAGAATGTATTTTTCTAGGCCAAATATAATAAAACAGCACAGAAACATTCTTCTCATAATTACTTATCAGCTAAGGGGAAAGGGAGGCAGGAGGATGGCTGGGGGTGGAATATGGCACTGCCCTTTGTGGAAATGCAGCTTCCTCACCCCCTTCTCCTCTCGTTTTTTAGGTATCTGGAGGGCAAAGGTGGGGAGGAAGCAAAGGAGACGTGTTTGCTCCATTCGGTCCTCTCCCTCCTCTGCCTGCCCCTTTGGTCAATATTTTATTTACAGGACTGCTTGCATTTTTTCACTTACTGTCACCACTGGTCAATGGGAGACTTCTAAAGACATAATAAGTGCTCGATCGTCCTGGGTTATAATGGGGATGACATTGAGGTTTTGATTTTAAGAGGAAGACTACCTTGGCATGAGGTGTGTGTGTGTATGCACATGAGTGTGAGCTGTGCAATTGCGGCTGCATTACAGAAGGTAGTAATTCAAGCTCCGTGTGGGAAATGTACTCTTTTGGGGAGAGAGGAGGAAGGGGAGGGGGAAAAAAGAGGTCCCAGTGACTGAAGATGGGGACGTTGCTGCAGAAGGGGAATGTGGAGTGTTATTTGTAGAGGCGCAGCTGCTGAAGGTGCTCCATTGCCCCCTGTCCCCCGCAGTGAGCACCCTTCCTTCAGACAGCATGACATCCCTTTTGGCTTTTGATCACATTTGCTCCAGAAGTGGCACTACAAACTGCGTCCCTACTGCAATATATTTCAGGAGGATATGCCCCTTGACATTTTGCATAGCACTGACGCGCGTCCGCACAGGTGTCTCCTGGCAAGGCTCTCCATTCAAGTGCCAGGGAGACAGACAGACAGACAGACAGACAGACACACACACACACACACACACACACACAGACACAGTGCATAGGACCGGGTGGTTGGATGGGTAGTTGCTCTCCTGGTGCCAGCCTGGAGCCGTTTGCAAGAGTGCTGAGAAGGGCACCACAATCTGCAAGGCTGGCAATGGGGCAGGAGAGAGCAGAGCTTGGGAATGTTTGTGGTTGTCGGTGTTGCTGCTGCTGTGTACCTCCAAATCAACTCTGACTAATGGTGACCCTCTATTTGTGTTTTCTTATCCAGATTTACAGATTGGCTATTGGATTCCTCTGAAGCTGAGAGAGTGGGACTTCCCCAATGGGCTTTCATAATCAAGTGAGGATTTGAGCCCTGGTCTCCCGGAGTCCTTGTCCAACACTCAAACCACGACACCATGCTGGCTGATTGTTATGTGCTTTCAGGTCAACTCTGACTTATGGCAACACTATCCTGGGGGTTTGCCTGGGGGGGCGGGGGGGGAGAAGGATTTGGCAAGATTTATTTAGAACTGGTTTGCCACCATTGTCTTCCTCTTAGGAAGAGAGAATGTGACTTGGTCCAAGTCACTCAGTGGATTTCCATGAAAGGGCAGGGATTCAAACCCTGGTCTCCCAGCCAACACTGAAACCACTGAAACTATTCCTGGCCCTTTGGGGAAAGTTACTGGTTCGGAATGACAACACCCAGAACCCCCCACCGGCATAATTTGCACCATTAACAGTAATGGGCAAACTGTCCCCTTGCCACGTCTTCTGCCACCAGGTCTGGACCCTTGCCACATATCATGGGGCTCATCTACACTGGCCGGAAAACACTGTCTTCTGGCCTTTCGTATTCTGGCTCTGGAGCTGGCCCGGATTCCCCCCACCCACCCCATTACTGGGTTAAATGGGCAGAAGTCCGCACACACATGCTGGCTGGTATCAGTGACCACCTCTGCTGCTGTTGTGCGTCGCACTCTCTGAAGCCAGGAAGGAGGCCCTCAGCACGCGGTCAAGGCTGGCCCCATGCAGGGGGCCTTGGGCATGAGCTGGGGGCCTCCTTTCTGGCTGTAGAGTGACCCCAGCAGAGGCAGTGGTGACCCTGGCATGCAGGCATGATCCCTGCCTTCCCAAACCAGACCCATCCAGTGGAGGCAAGGGTGACCCCAGCATGCAGGCATGATCCCTGCATTCCCACACCAGACCCATTCAGGTTTTCCTACCTAACGTGGGTATTCCTCCTTTTTTTTCTCTAAAAACAACAACAACACACATTTTAAATGGATTTTCCCCAGCTCTGCCTGGGATGTCGTCAGGACTATCTGAAGGCAAATCAGGGCAAGAGCCCTGAGTTGTTTGGGCTGCAGGGCTCCAAGATGGGGACAAGATGGGGTAAATTGCCCATCTAGAGAAGCCCTTGGTGAGGCACACTGTGGAGGAAGATCTAGTCTGGGATCCTTTGACTGGGTGAGTAACTAACTGGAGCCTCCAAGTCAGTTTTCATAAATCTGATAGGCCATATCCATCTGGACTGTGTGCTGAAACCCATGCCCCCGTAATAGTTTCAGCAGCTTCGATGTATGCTATTTGCTATCAAGCTGATTTTGACTTATGGTGACTCTATGGATAGGAGACCGCCAAGAGCCCTGATCATCAACTGCCCTGTTCAGGTCTGGCAAACTCAGGGCAGCAGCTGTGGCTTCCTTGACTGAATCAACCCACTTGAATATTATGGGCCCCCTTCTCCTACTGCCTTGCACTTTTACCAAGCATTATCTTCCTTGATAGTAAGTCACATCATCTCATGATATGTCCAAAGTACGACAGCCTGAGTTTGGTCGTCTTGGCTTCTAGTGAGAACTGAGGTCTGCTCTTGGACCCATTTGTTCGTCTTTTTGGTGGTCCATAGTATCCACAGAATTCTTCTCCAGAACCATATTTCAAACAAATTAATTCTCTGTCAGCTGTCTTCACGGTCCAGCTCCTTTAAAATTCAGACTTGAGCTTGGGAAGCAGATTGTTTCCAGATGACCAGAGCTGGACCGCACTTGGGGGCTGCTAAGACAAGGATAAAAGTGTGGCATCCTTGTCCGTAGCCTGTCTGCTTCTCCTGGTCCTTCAGACCCTTCTGATCAAATGACCTTCAAGGAACATTGCAAAAACTCACCGCTTTAACTGGACTCATGCCGGTGCTAAGTGACTAGATTGGATTGCTGTGGTTTTTAAGCTTTCTATCTTTCACTTTTTCTTTCTTTTTTTGGCCATTTTAAAGATCTTTCTCTTTTTTTAAAAAATGTATTTTTTTAACCCTCTCCCCATGAATTATTTATCACATGCATAATATATAACTGCATTATGGTTTACAGCTGGTGTACGAAGGAGCTGAAGGGAACCAGGCCCCATCCAAACTCTACCTTCTTCCTCCCCTCCCCACACAAAAAAACTTTTCATACCAAACAGTTGTTTGAATTCCTTGCAGGGCCCAATCCACCCAATTCACTAAAAAAGAATGAGAGTTGTCTAGAATTGCTGCTGTGCACGAATTCCTTTGACTCCAATGACAAGCCTGAGGAGTGTGTGCTTAAGAACCAAAATCAAGTGGTCTGTGGCAGGAGTCGGCAACCCGAGGCTCCCACAAATTTTCCTCCAGTCCTCAGATTTCTAGGTGTCATGCCCTGCTTCCAGAACTTGGAAATGGACTCTGACTCAGAGAGTGAAGCAGTGGACATGCCAGGACCGGCTGAACCCAAGCAGGAAGAGGTTCCAGAGCCATAGGCCTCAGAGACAGACAATAGTGCAGTGCCGGAGCTGGCAGAGGGTCCTGATCCCCTTCAGATACAGATGACAACTTACCTGTACTCACCTTCTCAGTACGTAGACAACAAAAATTGGGCTTGAGGCGGTCTCAGTGTATTTATAGCAAGCAGCAATTAGCTAAGCCTGGTTTGGTTCCAGGACCCCCCATGGATACCAAAATCCATGGATGCTCAATTCCCATTATAGACTGTGGAATAATAATGGTGTCCCTTATATAAAATGGCAAAATTAAGGTTTGCTTTTTGGATTATTATTTTTTGTGTGGAATAATTGCAAGTCATGAATGGCTGAAACCGTGACTGCAGAATGTGTGTCTACAGAGGGCCAACTGTATCTTGAGGCTGGACGGAAAGAAGCCTTCCTCTGTGGAGAGATTTAGTCTTCTCTTCAACCAGCCTGACCCGATTCCTGTGCCTGCTCTAATCAGGCAAGATGTGCAAATCTCACCCAACCAAGAATCTTCTTCCTCTCATCCTCTTGCACAAACTGAAACGTGTTCACCACAGCTAGATAAACAGGTGCCAAAGGTACATCCTTACGATCTGGTATAGCTATGACATCTTAGTCAGACTCAATGCGAGCAACGTTATCTGCAAAATGTCTAGCAAAATTGTTGCACCCAGGCTCCTGAGACCTCATCCTCAATTCTCTCCAATTCTCTCGCTGTAATAGACCTTCTAGAACTTGAAACTGTTCTGGCAGGAAACACTGGGCAAATCTAGTGATGGCAGAGGGGAAAAATTATTTATTTACCAGCCACATCACTGCAGCATAAATTTTAATGTGGGCTTTAGCTATTCCTCGGTCCGAATAAATCAACTACAGGAAAAGAGGTTCCACCTGAACATTAGGAAGAACTTCCTAACAGTAAGAGCTGTGCAGAAGTGGAATCTGCTGGTGCCTGGGAGTGTGGTGGACTCTCCTTCTTTGGAGGTTTTTAAACAAAGGCTAGGTGGCCATCTGTTGAGTATCAGGGGAGAATGGAGTTGGACTAGGTGGCCCTTGGGGTCTCTTCCAACTCTATGATTCTATAATTCCACAATTTCAGCCATCTGATTGCTATTCCTGTTTTAACATTTGTACATGAATAAGGATTATCTATATGCACAAGCAGGAATTGATGAATCACAGGGCACTTTGGTGTCATGTTGCTGTGAAGAGATGGAGAATTCTTATTGGAGAGGAGACACAGGGTTTTTTTGTTTGGTTTGGTTTCTCTGGAAGGAAGGGCCACCTACTAGGATCTTGGATCCAGCCCAGGAATTCATGATTGGACAGAAAACGAAATGTTGCTGGTGGCCAAATAATGCCAAAGGATGGCAGGCTGGAATTGGGACACCATGGGGTGTTTTTGCTACTGTTTGCCAAAGGGCAGAAGATATCAGAGTGGGACCCAATAGCTCCCCAAGTACCCAGACTTATTTTTCTTTCTTTCTCTACCATACAAAACATTGATGATTTATGAGAATAAAGGTAGGGTGAAGATTTGGGGAAGGGAATTCCTTGAAATGAAAATGATCCCTCCCCAAATGCTCATGCTTCACACTCTTCCCAGCCCTGGTTGTTGCAAAGAATAAGCAAAAAGATGCATTAGCAAGAACTGTATTTCATGTGTGTTGTATCTATCTCAAAGGAGGTGTATCAGCTAGGCAGGTAAACCCCACAGCAATAAAAAAAGGGTGTAAGACAAAAAGAATGTCTCTTGTCTTTGGATACAAAGAATGAGATTAAAAGTGTAAGATTCACACATATCTACACACACATGCAGACAGCTGAGTTGCCAATTATTGTGCTCCGGCTGACGTATTTTGTTGACCTTGCTGATTTCAATCAGGTTCCAGCAGATCCTGCCTTTGCCTGCTCTGAATCAAAACCTGCAGGGCTTGGATCTCACTGCGGAGAAACCCTTTGATAAGCTTGTTATGGATGCCAGACAGCTGCAGTCAGCTCTGTGTGTGTGTGTGTGTGTATGTCCGTCTCCTTGTGTGTGGTGCTTTCTGAGAGCAGCATTGCACATTAATGATGCCACCCAAGCAAGGTGTGGTACTTTCTGGAGTGGGCTTAGGAGTGGGGAGTGAAAGAGTTCAGAGGAAGAGGAGAAAGGAGGATTGGAGGTCCGCAGAGCGAGAAGTATGAGTTGGAGTGCTATCTCTTTTCACTTGCTGTGGAACAAAGCTCGGGCTGGGATGGAGGACAAGGTGGGAAGCCTTCTCCCTATGTCAGAAAGGAAGCCCCATAGATGTGGCTGCTCCACAACTCCAGCCAGCAGGTCTTTTCCAACTCTATCTGTTGATACCAGGGACTGGATGCAACACTTATTGCAAGCAAAACCAATGCCATGCTACTCAGCCATGTGCCCTCTGCTAGGGAGTGGGTGGCATGTTCCTCTAAGGCTCAGGTCCACTACCTGGGGTGCTGACTGTCTTCCTAAAGGGCATTTGGAAAGAAGAAGTTTGTCTGCTTGCTTGCTTCATCTGAGATATATTACTTTTAAACTTCATTTTATTTATTTATTTTTAGGAAAGGTGTGCCCCATCCTTCTACTTCAAAGGGACCCCAAGGCAACTACCAAAAAAAAGTATCTGGTAGATGAGTTCAAGACCATTTTGCTTTGGCTCAGCTTGAACTGCTGCCCCTCTCTCCTCCAATTTCTCTTTGCCTTGCAAAAACAGTCAGATCTTCCAGGCTGTTGAAGCACTGACTCCCAGGGGCAGCACCAAATGAAGTGTGTATGTGTGTGTGTGTTGTTTTTAACCAGATGTAAATGTTTAAGGGCCGACTTTACCCAGAGTAGCAGGAGAGTACAGGGCCTACCCTACGGCATTTACTGATATTACACACCACGCATGCAAACGCTCCCTGATAATTGGAAACATTTGTTATCGGAGATACTCCAAACAGGCACCGTGGAATGTGGTTTCTCCTTTTCTCCCCCGTTGTCCCTTGCAATTTCCAACCCCCCCCCCACCAACAACAACCCCACCCCTCCAGGATTTGATGCTGAAATAATTTTTCACCAAGTTCATGACCTCTATTGAGCAAAACTCAGGTAATCTTCCTGCTGTGATTCAGTGTTGTGAGCAGACTGGCCTCTCTCTTTCTCTCTTTTCAATCACTGTGAAGGAAAATGATGTTCATCACTTTAGAATAGCAAGCTCCCCACAAGACAGCTTGGAAAGGCACTCGGAAGGAAGCTTTAAATGGGCTTTCTATGCCAGCAGTTGTACAACTGTAGATATCTGGGTAAACATTTGCCCCAGAAGATGGGGATAGTAGGGGTGGGGGGGCATGTGGAGAGACTTGGCTCCCAGTTCATGAGGTCTGGCTGTGCATACAGATGGAGAGGGGCACGAAGCGCCCACATTGCCCCAAATGTGGTTAGTGAAGCTGACTCCATTGATTCTCTTGTGCCACCAGCCATGAGCCATTCCTCCTCAAAGGGTGGGTCTGTCAGGAGAAGAGCCGTTGGGTCTTTGGACCTGTGGCATCACTACGACTGGTGTCCCCTCTCCCCCCAATGGTGTCACCTGGTGTGGTTTGGCCTCTCTGCACCCCTCTAGTGCTGCCACTACTTTGGACCCACTTTGCCACTGCAAGCAGTGTCCAAGTAAGGCAGGGGAGGGAATCAAGCTGAACCCTGGATACTGGCCAAGATCTTACATTGTTTCAACATAGCATCAATATCTGCTGGAGAAGTTACGTTAAGCAGCCCCTATACAGGGGCATCTGGTGGGGACATGAGAGAGACAGCGCCTTCTCCATGGGAGCCCCCAGGCTCTCCAACTCCCTTCCCAGAGAAAAGGGTGCGGCCACTTCATCACCACACCCACCCACAAGTTTTGCATTCCTATGGCGATTTATGCAGCCTGCTTATAAGGTCTGCTCCTAGGCACCAGTTCACTCCATGCATCTGAGGAAGTAGACCAAGTCTATGCTACAACTTCTTTCTCTCAGTCAGTTTCAAAGGTGCTGCAAGATCCCCTTGCTGACTGATATTCCAGACTAACACAGTTATGTCTTTGATTTCTTCCCAGAGAGGTTAGACGGGAACCCTCCCTGCTTTCTTTTCACAAACAAGTAAAGAACTTTTCTATTCCAACAGGCATTTGATGATGGTCTATATAAGGCCCGTCTTATACAACGCACTGGATATTGCTAATTGTTGGGCTGGTATGTGTGAGACATTGAACATTGTTCACATTTAGGCTGCATCTGCACTGCAGAAATAATCCACTTTGACACTGCTTTAACTGCCATGGCTCAATGAGATGAAATTCTGGGATTTGTAGTTTGTTGTGACACCAGAGCC
Source organism: Gambelia wislizenii (assembly GCA_030847615.1). Lineage (NCBI taxonomy): Eukaryota > Metazoa > Chordata > Lepidosauria > Squamata > Crotaphytidae > Gambelia > Gambelia wislizenii. Next base: position 43,616,138 of record JAUMIR010000007.1, read on the forward strand.
CTCGAACAGAGAAGGCTAAATATTTCATAAAACTACACACCCCAGAATTCCATGGCATTGAGCCATGGCAATTCAAGCGGTGTCAAACTGGATTTTTGCTGCAGTGCAGATGCAGCCTGGAATGCTTTTATTCACTGTCTTCATATTTCCTTGGTTATTTTGCCTGCCTCATTTCTTTGGATTTCCCAATGCTCAAGTGAAGTTTTTAAAGTTACTGCCATGCTAGGAATGTGGGGACCAAAGGAACATTTCATTTGGGGTGGCAGGTTTCTTGTTGGTGGGGCAGGGCCCTATTTAGCCCCTGTCACTGCATCTCGCTCCACTTTAGCCTTGTGGAGAATGTTGAGGGCTAAAGCAAGCGAAACGTTAGGAAGGACCTCTTGACTGTAAGCAGCTGTTTGACAAGCGAATTGCCTCCTTGGAAAGTGCTGGACTCTTTTTCATTCAGTGTTTTTCAAGGAAGGTTGAATGGCCACCTCTCAGGGTTACTTCAGCTGGGATTTCCTGGCTAGGCAGAGGGATGGAATGGATGGCCTTTGGATGTGCCTTCCTGTCCCATAATTTTATGATTCTATAATCACAACATTATATTTCTGTGTCATTTTCTTGCTCCATTTGTTTATGCCATGTAACTGTTCTGTAAGAGCTGCACCAGGGAAAATCAGAAAGTGCAGTTTCACCTTAAGAAAGGCTAGTGTCTCTCTATTCTCCAATTTTAAATGGATATTTAGTGAATAAAATTATAATAACACACAAAAAAGGGAGGGTTCAGAAACCTTGGTTGCACCTATGCAGCCAGAGTAAAAGAGAATCACAGCAAACTCTAAATGACAACACTAACAGCTCATAATATTCCAGAGCAAGAGTCCAAATGATATCTGCTTTGCAGTTGGAGAGCTTTTATTTTTCTGGCCATTGCGTTGAATGGCTGTTCTATAAATATTCAAGGCAATAAAAGGACGGTTTAGTGTTTCCCTCCTGCATTGTGGGTAATTCTCTTTCCTGCCCACCCTTGGTATCTTTGTGCAAAATGTGCCAAGGATCTGAGGGCTGCCCATCCTTCAGAGAAGAGGTAGGCTGCAGGTGGTGGAGGCAGATGCAACCCTGGCTCTGTGGAAGGAATGCCCGAAGCTTCTCCTGGGACTTCACAGTGCCGGAGGCAAGCAAAGCGTGTGTGTGTATGAAGGGAAAGGGACCACTCTGGATGTCAGGTCCATACAGGGGTCCAGATATGAGGAGGCAAAATGAGGGTGATGTCCCCCACTACACTGTTACAGTGCTATTATTCCACTTTAACCGCTCTTGCTGCCTCGGGGTTTGTAGTTTAGTGAAGCCTAAGAGCTCCCTGGTTGAGAGTTCTAAATGCCCCTCCCGAAACTGCAAATCCCAGGATGCCACTGGAGGCAGCCAGAGCAGTTAAAGTGGAATGATAGAGCTATAACCATGTAGAGAGTGTGATAATCTCCAAATTCTGCCCCCCCAATTAAATTTCCCTTCCATCCCAAAATTTCTAATGTTGCAATAACAAAGGAGTAAAGCATCTGATGGGGTCCTTGAGGTCATTTAGAAGAGCCATCCACACTGCGGGTGTAGTCAAAGAAATGGTCCCCGCAAATGGTGAAAGGATTGAGGGAAAGACCCATAGAGAGCAGCACTGCTGTGCAACAAGGGAATACAATGCATTGCTATCTGATTCATGACTGGTTGCCTAGTTGTGCAATGCAGATGCCGCTCTGGCATAGCTTAACTCCCACTGGCCATGCTGGTGTAACTTGATGCTACGCAGCAAGATCTTGACCCTTGCCTCCAGCTCACTTTATGCAGTACGCTTCCCTGCTTCAGCAGTGTAGCTACCAGAAAGGGGTACAAAATGAAGTCATGACCCCCAAGTAAGAATTCTGCCTCCTCATTAAATTTTCCTACAGTCTCCAAATTTCTAGGAATGCATTAATTTAGAATCTGGGTTGAATATTTGACTCCCAAATCAGGAAAAAAGCAGGACAGAAATAAAGAGAACAACAACAACAACACAACTAACCAACTACAGCAGCAACAAAATTTAGAAATGGAATTTAGGCATCCAAAGCAAAGAAGCAGAGTGACCATGGGAATGCAAATATGCAACAAACAGAAAAGTCCTTGGTATGAACAATTTTCAGGGTCAGACTCTCTGGAATGCTAGAAATTTGGGAGCTAAAGGAACATTTCATTGGAGGGAAGAGTTCTTATTTTTTTGGGGGGGGGAATCCCCTTATTCAGCCCCCGTATAGCTACACCCCTGGCTCCCTTGACCATATGGAGTGGAGAGGCCATGGGGGCATCATTATATTTCCAGTAGCATTGCTTAATGGAAAGTGGCAATCCACGACTCACGCTCGGTCCCTCGGCACAAAAAATGCAAAGGGGAAGAAGGGAAGAAATGTGCATAAAGCTGCTGCTTCTTCTGGGACAGGAGCGTGCTAGGAAGCCTCTCTTTCTGGCTGACACACACACAAACACACACACACATGCTCAGAAATAAATCCACCCAGATTCCAGGGAGGGGCCTCATGAGGACAAGTTGATGTCCCATCTTGACCTCCCCTCACCTGGAGGTCATTACGTCAGTGTCCGGCTAAAGCCGTGGCCACGTGGATGGTTTTTACAGAGAGCTGGGGCTTCAGAAATCTATATATAGAGGAAAGCCTGGGATGGATTTATAAGGGATCAACACCAGTGTCCTGTCCCCCCCCCCACTGGCTCTGCCCACTGGCTGGACTGGATGCGTCCTGGGCACCCAAAAATGCCTCTGCCACATGGGCCAGTGTACGGGTGTTACTAAGACTGCCTGCTGCTGAACAGAGCTTGGGGGGAAAATAATGCATGGAGGAGGCTGGTTACTTGTGCCAGTGTCATGTTTTGTTATGTTAGCACAAGGCCCCTTCCGGGACGGTGTGCCTATATGGAAGGGGAGCTAGGGGATAATAATGGGGGTGGTTTTCTTGGACTACCCCTCCCTACAGTGAACCTCAGTGACAATCCCTACAAGCTATGGTGTCAGGCATCAGCGTTTTCAGAGTAACAGAGCACAAGCTCCAGGTCTCATCAGAAAACTTTATTACCAGAAATCCAGGAAGCATGCAATACAAAGTCATTGCTAAGACTGAAGGCCTAATGGAAGACGTAGGTAAATTTTCTGGTGTCTCTGTGTTGGAATTTTAATTGGAAGACTGTCCTCCTTTGCCCCTATCTCAGCTACCCCCTTGGAGATCCGTGGGCAGATAGACTAGATTGCAGGCTTCGTCACCCCATTCTCTTTACGCACCGATCTGCAGCTGGGGTACCCCCAATGGTCCATTAGTGTGTGTGTGTGTGTAGGGGAAGACAGTGGGTCCTCCAGGGAGCATCCAGCTGAATCCCTGGAGAGCATGTATGAAATGCTCACAGGGCAGGGACATCTTCCCAGTGAGAATGTGGCTGGAAAAGGCAGGGGATTGTTATGGACAGAAGTACTGGTGACCTCCATCTGAAGCCACTGAGAAAGGCCAGGCACTGGCATCATTTGCAAGGTGGAGTTTCCTTCTTTGGAGGTGTTTAAGGAGAGGCTGGATGGCCATCTATTGGGAATGCTTTGATTGGGGATTCCTGTATCAAATAGTATTGCATTGAATGTACTGTATTGAATTGTACTGCATAATGATGTACTGTGATGCATTGTATTGTATACTTTGTAATGTTGTACCCCGCCCCGATTCTGAGGAGAGAGGCGGTTAATAAATAACTAAGTATTATTAAGTATTATTATTATGTATGGCAGAATGGGGTTGGACTGGATAGCCCCTGTGCCCTCTTCCAGCTCTATGAGTCTATGATGCCTGTGTTTTTCACCAGCATGATGCCCTGATTCGGGGCTTCGTATAATCATCAGGTGGACCACTGTGCAAAGAAGAGTTCTGGATTAGATTAGCCCTTTGCTCTGACCCAGGTTAGCTCTTCTGATGCTCTTATCTTCTTAGGAGACCAACTTCAGCTCTCTGAAGCCTTCTCAGCGGAGCCTCTGGGACATGCTGCCTACGTGCGACCCACTTGTCCCGAAAGCACCTCGCTAATAAGGTGGGCAACGGGCCAGAAAAGTGTGCAGCAGCCGGGAGGGTGACACTTTACATCCCTAAGTGTTCCAGATATACGTAACGCTGCACTTAATGCTGATTTAGTAGGACAGATCAGGTGTAATAGCGGTAGGAGACCATTATCTTGTGACAATGGGTCCTGTACCTCTGATGTTATCTCTTCATTAATTAAACACCAATGGGCTATTAATTGCAACAGATATTTATCGTGGTTAGGATCAGTTACAGAAGTAGTTAAAGGAATTAACCAAGGCTCCCTTTTGTTACAGGCAGGCTGGTGTTCTTATCTTTTACAGGTTTCTTCTCTGGCATGAACAGAGTCTCTTAGACATTAAGGCAAATTTTCCTGTTGCAGGAACAAAGAATCTCATGTTTTGTTTTGTTTTAAAAAGGCAAGAGGGAGACAAATGTAAGGAGGTGGCATATTATTGATTCCCCCCCTCCGCCCCATCGATTCTGTTACTGCCCAGTACGAAAAGGCCAGATGAAGTTTGTAGAGGCCATGGAGCAGTGTCAAAAACAGGAGATGTGCGGCCTGTCCTGGAGGTGATGATTGACTGATTAGTTAATTAATTAACCAAAGAAATGAAATGTAGAGCATAATAGTCAGCAGCACCAACATCTTCCTGTGCAAAGTCATTTTGTCCCTGTGACTTCAGTGAAACCAACCGCCTGATCCAATGAAGTTTTACTCAGTTGCACAATTAACACACACACACTGGTGATGATACCAGAAATAGTGGACAATTTAGGGAGTGAATGGAGGAGGAGGAGGAGGAGGAGGAGGCAAAAACTCCATCTTTTTCCAGCAGCACAGGTCCACCTGGGCCGTGAGGGGCCTGGAGCAATTGATGCCATTGATAATCCAGCCCTGTCAAAGGGTAAATAAAAGATGCCTCCACCTTCCAGTGTTTTGTCCACCCTCTGTAACTCACACAGATGTAAGGAACATCACTTTTTTTTTTCTTGTCATCAATGAGAAACTGTGTCTTTATGTCCTACCAAGAAAATGGCCAGCTACTTTGATATTTTCTTTTTGGGTCCTCAGGACAAATCCAACAAAAAATTATTTGTACATGTGCAGAATGCAAGGGCACCTACCTGCTGCAGCTTCATAGTTCCTGGCTCAGGAGAGGACATGGACACATGCATTTGGAGCATTCAACTCCACCTGCTCAGTGTAGTATCTCGGCCTGAATCGAGCTTTATGTTCTTCCTCATTGTGTTATTTGCCAAAGTCAGACTGCACCATCTGCACCATGCTGGGGTTGGAGGCAACCGTACCTGGGCTCAGGTCCAGCATACAGGCTCTCTGTACACCTGGACCCGAGGCCAGGGATGATTGCCTCCAAGGACTCAGTAATGGCAGATGCAATGAAGGGGAGGCTGCCACAGTTTGGTTTGCATGAAAACCAGAACTTTCCCAGCAGAGAGCCCTTTGATGGAAAGAGCCAAGTATTGATGGTTCATTATTATTAGTATTTTTTTTTTTGCCTGCCTCAGATTTTTAAAGAAAAAAAAAAGTGAGATGACTATTGACAGAATAATGTAACTCTATACTCATCCTCACCCCACCCCTGGCCCCATTAAAGCACTTTGGCATGATCCCAACACTCACGGAGGTCAATAAGAAGTTGTCTTATCGATTTCCATTGGGCTTTGGATGAACCCTTTGGCATCTCTATGGTGGAGCTGGAAGGGGGTGAACTTTTCATGATGGGCCTCGTGGCATGTTACACTTGTGCACCTCAGGTTTTGTTACAGGATGCACCTAAATGATTTTTAAAAATGTAAATCATGCATGCGATCTGTGAATAGAAACAAAATTTAGAGTTGAGTAATACTTATTTTGAGGAGGAATCCCTAAATGGGATAAGAGGCAGCACGGTGTAGCAGTCTGAGCATTAGACTCAAGGAGATCAGAGCCACATTCTTGCTCAGCCATGGTTTGTTTGTTTGTTTCATATTCACAATCACTACTGACTGAGTCATGATTTTAACACTACTGACACAATCATAACTCACCTCCCAACCTACAACAACAACAACCAACAAATTTTATTTCTTACCTGCCTCTCCCCAAGGATTGAGGCAGGGTACAACATGAATTAAAATATAATATATAAAATAAAATCATTTCTATCTCTCTCTGACTTTTCTTTGCAAACGAAAATTCAGGAAGGACTCATCCCGCGCTTTCTGCAAGCGCGCTGATGACTAAAAAGGCCAATCCGAGATAAACAAGTCCGGTTGCAGAAAGCACAGCAGAGGGTCTCCTTGGGTGATGTTTTTGGGTTGTGATTCTTTCTGCGTTGTCGTTTCTCTCCAAGACTTGTTCGGCGTGAGTTCTCAAATAAGGCTGTAGCATTGTGGATAGTGCGTCTCCATGCCTCCCGATGTGAGGCCAGGGCGGACCACTGTTGGTGATCAATTTGGCCGAGCCTGAGATGTTGTTTCAGGGAGTCCTTGTATCGCTTTTTTGGAGTGCCCCTCTTACGCTGACCCGTGGCGAGTTCACCGTGGAGTACTATTTTGGGGAGGCGATGGTCCTCCATCCTAGAAACGTGCCCTGCCCAGTGCAGCTGTGTTCGCAATATCATGGCCTCCATGCTGGTGATCCCTGCTTGCTCAAGGACAGCAACATTCGTCACATAGTCAGTCCAGTGTATATTTAGGATTGTGCGTAAACAGAGCTGATGAAAGCGTTCAAGGAGTCGTAGGTGGTGGCGATAAGATAAAATCATTTAAACACACAGGTAAAACCACATAGGATTAAAGCAAACATTACATTAAAATTTTCCATAAACTTAAACTACCAATATAACATTCATAGCTCAAAATCAACTGAGTCGGTCTGCCGGAAGAGATAGGTCTTTAGCCCTGTTTTAAATTCGGACAGCGTGTTTGACTGTAGAATCTCTTCCGGCAGGCCACGCCACCATTTGGGATATCTTTACCAGATATCAGCTGCGTAGAGAGGACAGCCATTCTGCCGACCCTCAGAGCATGGTTGAATGATGTTTCCATCACGTTTTTGGAGGGCTGGGCCAGGAGAAGTTACTTAGTTAAGCACTTAGTTAAGTATAAGCTGACACAGGATTCAGGCTGAAATTTAGAGCTGAGTAATACCTTTTATTAATTGTTAAAATGGTGAAGAGGCAGTATGGTGTAATGGTCTGAGTACTGGATGAGGACTCGAGAAGACCAGGGTTTGAATCCCTGCTCAGCTATGGAAACCTGCTGGGTGATCTTGAGTAAATCACACTCTCTCAGCCTCAGAAGGAGGCAAAGGGGGGGAAACCTGAAGGAGCCTTACCAAGAAACCCTCTTGATAGGGTCTGCCTTAGGTTGCCATCAGTCTTGACTTGAAGGCACACAACAACAAAATGATTCACCAGAACTCAGGTTTAGGTAGTACAAAATTTGGAGGACTGGAGAAGGAGTTAGAAATCCCAAATTCCAACTAGATGTGTTGGCCTTTGTCCGTTAGAGAGATTGACTTTAAAGAAAGTGATTGCAAATTCAGTGAAGAAGAAAATTATAAAGGTATTGACTGAGATCCCACATCAAGGAGAAAGAGCATAACTTTATGATCATGGAATTATGAGGTGGTTGGTGAAATTGTGGCATTGCACAACAAAATGTGCATGAACACCCCATGCACAATGCATTATGTTCAGCAATGCACAATGCATATGTGCATGATGCATGACTGTACACACGGAGCATGTGCATTCATGCACAATTAACCATGTGGGATGGCACCACATATGCAACAAAACTTGCACAACATATACATGAGTACTGCATTGGATAAAAATATCCAGCCGCTTCCACAGGAGGCTTACCCATCCATAAGATACTAACAGAATACTGGCCATCATTTTAGAGTCCATTTCTTCTCCATTGATGAAAGCTCAACACCCCTGGAGATTTTGGCCAAAGCACACACAGACCCCTGAAGTGCCAAATGGCTTGTCTACATGGGCAATAAAACCTGTACTCACCCTGTATTTGCAGCACAGTCGACACAGAACATTTTTGACGATGCACATTTTCACCGGGGGTTTTTGCAGGAAATCCCAGATCTGTAAGATTCAGCTTGCTCTGGATTTGGGGGGGAAACCTGGATTTTTGCTTATGTGGTAGTCAAGGATTTGTTTCAGAGCAAAGCCGGGGCAGGACTTCTGGTGGACAGGACTCCATTCTAGTACTTTTTAAAACATTATTTTATTTTTAATTGTGTGCATATCTGGGTAAGCACATCTATGCTTATCCAGTAATACAGTATTCTGGAACCATGTATATTCATTTATTCATATGCATGACCAAAAAGAATAACAGCAATAACAATAATCGAGCAGCTCTGGCTGTGTGGCTGGAAATTGTATAATGTATAAGACACACGATCAGCATAGGACTGCCCGTTTTCTCCAATGCAAGTGAGACAGTGATTGGCATGTGGCAGGATATTCTGATCTATAGTCAGAGAAGCCAGGTGAGTGTGCTGTTTATGAGGCTGCTGAGGATCAAAGAAATCAGCAGCAACTACGAGGTAGGTGCAAGATTTCCTGCCCACATAGTCAAGCCCTTAGAGAAGGAAACAGAGGGAAACATTGGAATGACGTTAGGGGCAACTTTATGTTAGTAATGCTAGGGATTAAACTGAGGTGTCACACTAGGGTGAAGAAAGTAAATTGAAACCAGATGAGACATGCAATGTCTGAATGCACCAAAGGTCTGCATTATCAGTCTCATCATAAACAGATTCATCAGTAAGTGAAAATTAGCTGTAGTTCTCTCCTGAGAACACGGTTGGTAGAAAACCCATATTTCTTGTCATGTACTATGTGAAATGGCTCTTCATGCATGGAACTCAACTGAGTTTCACAGGGTGTCTCTTCTTGCAAGAGGAGGGAACACAAGCACATTTCTGAATTCTGTGTAAGTATGTGGATAGATCATTACAGCTTTAAATAAAATAATGCAAGCATTGCACATGATACAAAGCTATCAATTTATTTGCAAAAAAAGAGAGGATGAAATCTGCAAAGAAAATGATGAAACTGAAGACTACAACAGGGATGTGAAGCTGCTCAGTGTTATTTCCATTTTACATAAGGAACAGCAAGTTCTTTGAGAGAGCATCTTGTATTCATAGATCATGTGGATGATGTTGGGGTGAGACCCCAGGTCTGTCAATAGCATAATCGCTCCCATGTCCAATTCATGTAAAGCAGAATCATAAAGCCAACAAGACTGAAGCATCTGTTGACTTTTCAAGTTCTGCTGTTTGCAAAGAAACAAATTTGTCTAGAAAAGTTCAGTCTGCCCTAGCCATAGTTCTGGGAGAAGTGCAAAACATTCTCTTCAGTGACCTTGGCTTGGGAAAGGAGTCCCTTGAATCTTCAACACCTTGAACCAAACTAGTGGTTGGTTCAATTGCACAGTGTTGCCATCCAGACCAAAGGCTGCACAGCATAGCACAATCCACACATGCAGAGATTTGCTCTGTGCAACCCTTAGGATCTTGGATGGGGCTGCTCTTGCTATGGAATGATCCACAGCATGGTTGGATTCAAATAACCTGTCCTCCTAACCCTTTCTTGCAATGGTTCCTCGTTTTACAGTGGCTCAAAACATCAAGTGATCAAGCAATCCATAACTGAATTCACTAAATGAATAACTTTTTTGATTTCCTGAATCAACAGACAGGATTTCAAGGCTGAGGTTCTGCATATGGTACATGCACAAAAATGGAAAGATCTGGATCTACCTTTAACAGAAGATTTGCTTGTGAAACTTCTGGAACTTGTTGAGATGGATAAATTAGCTGTGTTATTGAAAGATAAGATGATGGAGATATTTCAGAAGAGTGGAAACCTTTTTTGAGATGTATTCAAGAAAGAGGAGAAATAATCATATTAGCAGTGTTTGAAGTTTTGTAATATTGATATGATAGTGGTAGAGGTTTAGAGTATTTAAACTCTTGGGACAGGAGGAAAAATGAGAATATATACAAATATATATGGACCTAAAGCTAGGAAGTGGGACGTCATTCTTTTAATATGCATGTTGAGATATATGTTAAGTACGTTATGTGTGTAGGTAATGTAATCTAATTTTGTTTTGTATGTTATATTGTATAGTTAGAATGTTTAAGGTTGTGTGATTGTTAGTGTTAAGAGCTAACTCTGTGTTAGATGGATCAATGTTATTTCTTTTAACGTGTTTTGCGTGTTTTGTTACTGATATATTGAAACTAATAAAAAATTAAGATACATGCAGCGTAATGTTCCCCCCTATATCCTCCATCCTACTTGGCGGTTGTTAAGCCTTGCGAGGGTCGGTGGCAACTGATGCTGCTGCGGCTGCTGCCCACGGGCAGGGAGGGGAAGGAGTGGGAGGCCCTGGAAGTGACAAAGCAGCAACTGGTCTCAGCTGGGAGGGGAAGAAACAAAGGTGCACTCATAGAGGAAGATAATCTTCTTTTTCCTTCCTCTTGGAGCCTCCATACCTGAGCTGCCTCCCCAATTCCTTCCTTCCCCACTGGTAAGTAGAAGTAGCAGCAACAGGGTCCCCAGGGCATGACAATTGCTGAAGGGAGGCATTTTGGATCTAAAGGGTCTAAAAGGCTAAAGAATAGCCCCCTGTGTCTAGGGTTGCCATAATTATCTGCCACAAAACTGGCACAGAGCATCTGCAGGGGGCGAGGAGGAGGGATCCCTCTTCTCTCCCCCCATCTCCATGAGCAGGGCACCCAAAGGCTCACTGCAAGCGAGCAGGCATGGGCATGCAGGTGCACGGGGAAGGAAGTGGGGAGGTGGGGAGTGAGGCAGGACGCCCCCCAAAACCTGCTGCCCCAAGAAGGACTGCCCCCACCCTCCCACCCACTGGCTGGGCTGCTCGAAGCAGAAGATCCCAGATTCCTCCAGCTCTGGAGGGAAGAGAGACTCAGCCCAGCCAGACGGGACAATTTGTAGCCCCTTTAATCCGGGATTTCCCTGGATTTCCAGGATGTATATCAACCCTACCTGTGTCCCATCCAAAAAGTTACTTACCTATGGGTAAGCCGCACGTATGTCCACACATGCCACTGATAGGATCTGTTCTCGTTTCCTTCAGAGGAACTCTTGTGCAACTTTGTCATTTTGATGGGTCTTGCATCGAAGATGTTCGTGTTGGACTGTGATCCATCAATTCTAACAAAGTTCAGTGAAAGAGACTTATGCTGCAGGTCTAACCCAGATAATAATAAGAAGCCACTGACACTCCACTCTCCCATCACTGTGTTCCACAGTTTTACAATATTAATACAATTCAAAGACACTGGAGAAAAATAATCTTTCAGAGATATTTTTACCTGCTTTCAAACTATCAATCATTCCTGCTTGTCACTGCCATGTCTCCCAGCTCCTCTGTCTGTAGCTCTGCACCCAGTTAGAGCAAATGGAAAATATCATGTCATTTTAAAAAGTTCAACACAAAAGCCCTCAGCCACCAATTTTGGAGATCACTGTCATTTAGAAGGGAAAATAATAACATGCCATCGCATGCAAATATCAATGGTGTTATCTATTGAGTGTTGGATTTGAGTATTAAACAGCAGGAAAGCATGGAGACTATAGAAGAGATGGACACAGAATATAGTTCTAGAGGAATCATTTGGATTGTGCTTTAAAAAAAAATGCTGGTGATGATATGAAATTTTATACAACTCTGTCTGGAAGAAACACAGGTGTCCTAGCCTTGAGCATCAATCCCTTCCTAGCCTTAAGACAAGAATAAATTATGAATTACCATCCACACTCCATTCTCTAATTTACCCTATCATGTGCAGTGTTGTGAAGGCATGGTGGTTCTAACTTGCGGCAAGAGAAGCGCATGATGCGGCACTTGGTGCAGAGTTTAGCTTCCACTGAAGAGTTACATTAAAAAAAACAATGAGCAAGTCTCTCACGGCTGGAGAGGGTATGCTTGAAAACTGTGTGCTGAAGTGTCAGAAAGTTAAAAAAAATGAGTAAATAAGATTTCCAGTTACTGGGGATGGGTTTCAATGTCCTTTATCTGCTCCTTTATCTGGAAGAGTCAACATTGCAAAATAACCCAGGTAAACCTTTCTATGCACTATTAATGCACTTAAAACTTAATTTTTATGTGTTTCAAAATTATGTATTTTTGGTTGTGCAGAATTTGAATTGCCTCAGTGCGCAAGCTTCTAACAAAGAGTACACAACAGCAGCAGTAGTATGTGGTTAGGCAGAAGTTAAGGGCAGCTGGCGGCACACCAGCAAAGAAACCAGCTAATTGCTAGAAACCTTCCCTACTTGTGTGGTGTACAGCCACCATGGTCTTGTGGTTTGAGCATTGGACTGTCACTCAGGAGACCAGATTTTGAATCCCCGCTCGGCCATGGAAACCCACTCAGTGACCTTGGGCAAGTCACACTCTCTCAACCTAAGGGGAAAGCAAAGGCAAACCCCCTCTGAACAAATCTTGCCAAGAAAACCCCATGATAGGTTCTTCTTAGGGTTGCCATAAGTTGGAAATGAGTTGAAAGCACAAAGTAACACTTATGTGATTCTGTCTCTTCATCCCACAATACCCTTGTCTTTGGCACAAAACAGGGCACTATTGTCAACAGCTATGTACCCATCTCCAAACTTTGGAACTTTGTACATCTGTGTACCCATCTCCAAACAAACTTTGGAACTTTGCATCACATGAAACACAGTGTCTTGTAAGGACTGACTTTTGGGGAAACACAGGGCCAGCAGAGCTACATTTCTAAAGACACACAACTAGGGATAATGAAATTACTTTATCTGTACAGTGAATAATAGTTTCTGGCTACTTTTGAGAGTTACTTTAAAAGGGCATTTTGGATGGAATCCTGTTGGTGAATTACAGTGGTGTAATTCAGACGTACATCACCACTACTCACATTATTTGTTTTTAAAGAGGTAGGAATTCTTTACAGACCGTGTGTGTGTGTGTGTGTGTGTGTGAGTGTGCCTTCAAGTTTCCACACAATGTAAATTACCCCATGAATTTCATAATGTTTTCTTAGGTAAGGAATATTTAGAAGTAGTTTTGCCAGTTCCTTCCTCTGAAATAGGGCTTACAGCACCTGGTATTCATTGGTAGTCCTTCTGGGCTTGGGGAAGGTGCTTCTTTTTGGACTGCCAATCCCAGAATCCCCCAGCCAGGGAGTGACAGTCCAAAAAGGCATCTTTTCCCGTGCTCTGGAAGTTCTAGCCTGCAGCATTTGGGGAAAAGGGACCAAAGTCAGACCCAGTGTATGTATATGCCTTCAAGTCACCTGTCAAGCTATGGCAATGCATGAATTTCAGAGGGTTTTCTTAGGCAAGGAAATACTAAGAGGTGGTTTTACCAGTTCCTTCCTCTGAAATAAAGCATTCACAGTGTTCCCAATCCCCCCTCCCAAACCTGCCTTGTAAGCAATGCAGTCCCTACAACATGGCCATTTCCATGTCGTTGGCAAACGGGGGGATCAGAAGACATGCGCTTAGCAATTTTTTTTGTAACTGGATGTGCTGAAAGGACATCATCTGCAGGAACCTTCAAAGGACTTCTGGAAGTTCTCATGGATGCCTGCTGCAGCAGCAGGTTGAGCTGCAAGAAAACAACTGGATGTATCTTTGCTCATTTTCCTCCCCCAGCTCTACAATAATATGGAAATGGCTATGTTGGTGGAGGGTGCATTGATTAAAAGGTGGGTTCTGGGGGACATAGCTATGTGCCAGATGTATGTCTCCCAGTGTAGGATTCCAGTCAGGGTCTTAGCAACCCAATGTGTCCTGTATTACTGAAAAGTAATACAGAAGTAATATCTAATGCAATAATTAAGATGAGTTACAATCCTAACCTTGCATGGAGCAATAGCTCCAGGTTACTTCTCAAACACTGCAGTGAATAACAGTTTAAAGGGACTTTTCCAAGCCCTAACCAACCTCTCCCTCTTCTTTGGTTTCTTCCCTCTTTTGCTTCCCCTGCTGGCGATGGTAGGATCAGGAGGCCTACAGAGCCTTCCCTGGATGACAAGATTCAGAAACAGATGTGATGTGAGTCAACTGGGTGACTTCCGTGAGCCCGAGCCCAACTGCCCAGCCATCACTCATGGTGATTAAGGAGGAAAGGAGGTCCGTCATAAAACCCACAGGTGGAACGGATGCATCAAGGTGTCATTTGAAACAGAGCCGTTCTGATGGGACTAACATGACAGATCCGGAGAACGTCACAAGTGAGAGATGAAGGGAAGGCAACAATTCAGTCCAGTACCCTGTGTGTGTGTGTGTGTGTGTGTGTGTGTGGTAGTTGGGTGTGTGGTACTGTGGAAGATACTGATCTTTAAAAAGAAAAAGAAAAGAAAGTGGGGTCATGAAAGCAATCCCTTTTGAGCTGGCAGGCTCATCCATGAACAACTTTAAATCAAAATAATAAGTCACCGTGTGGAAGGAAATCTCCGGGGCCTGGAGCAGCTCAGTAAAGAGACGGAAGACACCTTGGTCCCGCTCATTCCAGCCTCCTGAGGCAGATCTGCTTAGTCAACTGGCAAGAGCAAACTATTACGTGCTGTCAGCCTTGCAAAAGCAATATAGCTGTCGGAGAGTAGGATGGAGGATTATTACACATTCATAATGTACAAGCTGGGATGGCTCCCTGCTAAGCCCAGGATGCTGCCTGCAGACGGAGGGGGTGGATGGAGGGAAGTGGTGAAGCCGGCACCGGCAAGACCATTCAGGGACAATCAGTCATGCTGTGACAGATAAAACACTGGGTTTGTCCAGACGTGACACTCCTGGGGTCCTCTTAGGAACGTGCAAATAGCCATCCTTCTCACTGGTCCAGACCCTTGGGGTCCATCTGGCCACTGACTGATAGCTGCAGTGACTCTCTGCTGGGGCTTCAGACCAGGGTCCTTTTCTAGCTCTACCTGGAGAGCTCTGGTCAGGGCCATTTTAAGGCACCGGCAGTGTCAGCATCCGCAGGGGGGCCCATTATTGTGGGGGCCTCGTAGTAACCCTCTTCCTGCAAAAACATTATTAGTAATCATCTGAATATCCTGTACTGTGAATAGCTTAGGTTGAGTTACATTGACCTGAGATAAACATATGCCCCCCCCCAAAAATAAAGCATTGCAGGGCCCCCCAAAATTCCTTAAACCGGTCCTGGCTCTGGTCTTCCCTCCTGGTGGTCTCCCATCCAAACATTGACTGAGGCTGCATCTGCACTGCAGAAATAACCCAGTTCCTCCTCCTCCTGGATAAGTTCAGCCCAAGAGCTGTTGTTACTAGCCAGGGGACACAGTAGGGCAGAAGGAGAGGCCCACCAGGGTCATGTAGGATCTCAGATGTGGGCTTCCCTCCAGGCTGTCGCCCATCAAAATATTAACCAGGTCTGACCCTGCTTAGCTTCTGCAATCAGATTAAATTGATTTGTTCTGGAGGGCATGGTTTTCTTTCCTGTCTGGACATTGATGTCTCATGAAGATTCACAAGTCAAAGCTGACTTGAAGACAAGCAACATCAACAATAAGATTGTCAGGGTGTTCTGTGTGCCAAGCAGAAACTTCAACAAGGCATCCTCAAAACCCTTCCGAAATAGAATATTCCTCAGATTTGTAGTTTGTTGTGGCACCAGAGATCTCTGACAGAGAAGGTGATCAACAAATCCCAGAATTCCATAGCACTGAACCATGGCAGTTAAAACAGTGTCAAACTGGACCATTTCTGCAGTGCAGATGTAGTCTCAGAATGGCTAGTTGAGAGAAGAGGCTCTCAACTGGTAGTCCTCCAGGTCTTGTGGAAATACAACAAGACCCTGGAGGACTACATGAGGGATCCTGGGAGTTGAAGTCCAGCAAGATTTGAAGAGACCAAGGCTCAGAACCATAACCTTAACAAGAAAAGGATGCAGGCAGGCAAGTGGAAATGGACACCCCACCAGTGAGAAAGCTGTGACCCCAGTATGGCCCTGGGAGCAACATTTGTATTCAAACCCTGCACAGAGACACTGACTTTGGAAATAGTTACCAGCTCATTTGTCAGTCCCCTTTTCTGTAAAATAGAAACTTTAAGGGGCCTTTCCATGGTGGGGCTGAAGATGAGAACAGATGGCTGTGCTTTAGGACTGCTGCAAATGTACCTTCTGATATTTTACAGATCAAGAGTGTACCTATAGTGGCAGGGAGAATGAGGATATTGCTTCCTCCAGATTGAAATTCTGCCCCCACCCCAGTGAGAAGTTTCCTTCAGTTTCCAAATTTCTAGCATCTTAGCAATTTAAAACATCTGTTGAGGATTTAGGAAAAAAGTCAGGGCATCCAAAGCAAAAAGGAGAGGGGCAGTTATCAAGGGAATGTGAACACAGCAAATATTAAGAGATTCCATCTAAACCTTAGGAAGTACTTCATTACAGCAAGAGCTGTTTGGAAGTGGAATCCGCTGTTGCCTGGGACTATGGTGGAGTCTCCTTCTTTGGAGGTTTTTAAGCAAGAGGCTAGATGGCCATCTGTCAGGAATGCTTTGACTGTTTATTCCTGGGCCTGGACTGGATGGACTTTGTGGTCTGGATGGCCATCTGTCAGTAGTACTCTGTGTATTTTTTCATGGCAGAAGGGGGCTGGACTGGATGGCCTTTGGGATCCCTTCCAACTCTATGATTCTATGTAATATTTGAAAGGATGTCATATTGAGGAGGGGGCAAGCTTGATTTTTGCTCCTCCAGAGACTAGGACATGTAGCAATGGACTCAAACTCCAGAAAAAGAGATTCTACCTAAACCTTAGGAAGAACTTCCTGATAGTAAGAGCTGTTCAGCAGTGGAATCCATTGCTGCTGCCTTGGAGTGTGGTGGAGTCTCCTTCTTTGGAGGTTTTTAAAGAGAGGCTGGATGGCCATCTATCAGGAGTTCTTTGATTGGGTATTCCTGCATGGCAGAATGGGGTTGGACTGGATGGACCTTGGGGTCTCTTCCAACCCTATGATTCTATGAATCTAAGATCAAGAATTCTAGAGGTGAACAGTTTTTAATGTCTGCAATGCTGAAAATTTGAGGACTGAAGGAACATTTCATTTGGGAGAGAGCAGGCTTCTGATTTTATGGGACTCTCACTTTACCCCTCCAAAATGTAGCTGGACTCCATCACAGAGGGAAGATGGAGATGCATTGTGGTGTTCGCGTAGCACTGCCTCACTTCCCAAATGCAATGTTACACACCTGATTGTGCAACCAAATGGGCATGCACATTTATCTAGGCAACGCATAATGCATAATGTGTGCCTTTATATATGGTGTGCAATGTACAGATGTGCTTAATACAGATGTGCAACCATGCACAATGTCCAGCCATACACAACGTGTCACATACATAACTCTGCTTCCTCAAGCCTTGAACTGAATGTGGATGTTTTGCATTGGACAATTTAAAAAAATCAATTCTCATTTTCTCTCGCAGCCTCTTTAATGTGACATCTTCCCACAAAAGTATGAAAATGGGATGTAGAAGAAATTTTGTATTTAAAATCTCTCTTAATTCTAATGAGCGCTTCACTGATGATATTCTAGAATTCGCCTGGTTTTCAAATTGGTTTATGTCAAAATGAAGACTCCCATTAGAGTCTATTTGTAAAAAAGGTAAGAAAGAAAAGAAAGTAAGAAACACAGAAAGGTTTAAGAGGTACTTTTAATAGCTCTTTATTAGAGTTTTGATACTTGGACTCCAGCATTAACATTGGTCCACCTAAGTGGGATAAGTATACAAAACTGAAAATCTTCTTAAAATGCCATTTCCCCCACTTAACCTGGTGTAAATCTTGCTACTTAACAATCATCACCGGTATCCTACATTGCCTACTTAGTTGCAAACACCTAACTAAGGAATGTCTCCTGGCCCGACCCACAAACCTACCTGAACAACCAGCAGCCTCACTGAGCCATGGAGCTCAGTAGAGCTGGTGATTGGGGTCCAAGAAGGGTGATGCTTCAAGCCCCTTCCTGCCAACAAGTGAGTGCGATGAGGAATTGTGGCAGGGGCCCTGCAACCTGATTGGTAGCTGAACAGGACCCCCCCCCCATTGCTCCATGTGGCTGCTGGCTCTTCAGGGTGGGAGACATTCATACAATCATAGAATCATGGAGTAGGAAGGGACGCCAGGGGCCATCCAGTCCACTCCCCTGCCTTGCAGGAGGACAAAGCACTCCCCAAAGATGGTAGCTTGTTTTCTGCTGCTCCAGAGACTAGGACACATAGCAATGGACTCAAACTCCAGGAAAAGAGATTCCAACTAAACCTTAGGAAGAACTTCCTGACAGTAAGAGCTGTTTGGCAGTGGAATCTGCTGCTGCCTGGGAGTGTGGTGGAGTCTCCTTCTTTGGAGGTTTTTAAACTGAGGCTGGATGGGCATCTGTTGGGAATGCTTTGATTGGGTATTCCTGCATGTAGGTCCATTTTGAGACCCATGTTTGAGGGAAAGGCAGGGGGTCAATAAAATGAAAGAACAGAATAGCACCACCTTGCACATCACCCAAGAAAGTAATTGCTAGAGTTGCCAGGGTAAAAACTGGAGATGGTTCCTATACCTTTAATGGCTGCGCAAAAGATGGAATTTCAGCAGATGTTGCATGTCATGCAATTAGGTCCCAAGCAACACCTCTTGAAATCCTCTCTTCTACATAACCACCAGAGGTGCAGCAACTCGCTCCAGTTTTCAGACTGGCAACCCTTATTTCCACTGGTCTAGCTGCTGGAAAATCTGACTGCACAGTGCTTTGCAATGCATGGAGCTATCTTGTAGAGCTCAGCTCCCTCCCAGGCTGAGTTACTGAAATTTTCCTAATCTGCAGTGGTTTCCCCATTCCAGACAGGGAGGAGGGAAATATGCCTTGGCAGCTTTCATGTGGAGGAGTGCCAGCTCAGCCTTATCAGCCCCGATGACATATTGCAAATGCACTCATCCAGAGTGCCATGTGCTATGCATATCTCATCCAGACTAGGATGTAACAGATTGAGTGGCAGACGTGAGGCTCCAGGGGTGGGAGGGGAGTCAACCAAGGCCTGCAAGTTAAGATGTCCCGGTTGCCCGCTGGGGCACAGGAGAGAGGGGAGTCGGTTGGCAGGTTGTGGGCACAGCCAAGATTTGCCGACCTGCACATCACCCTCCAAGGCCTGCCCATGTCTCCAGGTCTTTCCTGAAGGAGCCCTTGCCTGATCCCATTCTCAGTGAGGGACTGAGGGGCCTGTGGGTGGGTATGGGGGTTCAGTCTTCTTTTTGAAACATTTAAGCTGCTCAGACTTAATACACGTTTACTTATTCTTCCTTCTCCAATTATGCTGTCCTTTCAATTTGGAGGAAGGAACAGCTTTGCAGTAAAGATGGCCTTCACAGGTTTATTTGCATTTTGTAGATGGAGAACTGGCAAGTCCATTACAGCCTAAACTCAGCGGAGTGGCTTAATCCAGACCCCAGGGCAAACTTTGGGTTGCAGGAAACTTTGTTAAGTGCCAGAGTTTGGGCATACCCATTACATTAATATGTCTTGTAGCAAACTATGGTTGGGGCAAGAAAGGTTTCTTTTTTGGGGGGAGGCGGAGAAATCCAACAGTGTTGGGAAATCCCTCCCCCCTCCTGAAAATCATTATAGATCATGCACTAGGGATGGAGCAAAGTGATACCTTAGGTATATGTGCTGGGTAAAAGGTCTTTCTTGCTTTCTGTGTGAAGCTTGTAAGGTATACACTGAATTGCAAAGCATGTCAGGGGCATATTATGAGATGGAAATAGCTACGATTCCATTTTGTTTGGTATTGAAACCCAACACAAAACACTGCTATAAGAGGAGGAGCTTTATTGGTGGTAGTCTGAAGCAGCAGACAGTCTACAGAAGCATCACAACTCTTTAGCGGATAGATTCCAGCATCTCCTCACCCCTAAAATACCATTTATAGGTTAATCAAAGGGGTTCACTGGAACTGAAGGAAGGTGCAGTATCAAGGTTTGAATTGTTCCAGAATACATCACATGAAGTCAGCAACCACACTACCAAGGCCAAAAGGGGCAGACAAAGAGATGTGAAACATAAGCCAGTCCAGAGGTCAAGAATCCAAAATAAATTGATAGGCATGAAGAGTACAGAAACCTGGTAGAGCAGCCATGAACCATGAGAACTCCCAGCAACCACTGGGAGATTTAAAGCTGCCTGTCCATGAGATGCCAAGTGGTTAATTGGTCAACGTTGCTCATTTAAGCCTCAGCAAGAGAGGCGGCTTCCTTCTCTGCTGCTCCCATTCCTGTCAATATGCTACAAAGGATGGGGGTTTCTCCTCAGTCTCTCTCTCTCTCTCTCTCTCTCTCTCTCTCTGGCTCTTCTTCACAAATGAAGATTCAGGAAGGACTCATCCTGCACTTTCTGCAAGCACGCTGATGACTAAAAAGGCCAATCCGAGATAAACAAGTCCGGTTGCAGAAGGCACAGCAGAAGGTCTCCTTGGGTGATGTTTCCGGGTTGTGATTCTTTCTGCGTTGTCATTTCTCCTCAAGACTTGTTTGGCGTGAGTTCTCAAATAAGGCTGCAGCATTGTGGATAGTGCGTCTCCATGCCTCCCGATGTGAGGCCAGGGTGGACCATTGTTGGTGATCAATTTGGCTGAGCCTGAGATGTTGTTTCAGGGAGTCCTTGTATTGCTTTTTTGGAGCGCCCCTCTTCCGCTGACCTGTGGTGAGTTCACCGTAGAGTAGTATTTTTGGGAGGCGATGGTTCTCCATCCTAGAAACGTGCCCTGCCCAGCGCAGCTGTGTTCTCAATATCATGGCCTCCATGCTGGTGATCCCTGCTTGCTCAAGGACAGCAACGTTTGTCACATAGATGAGGGGATCTCTGGATGTCTTCAAAAAGAGGCTGGACAGCTTCCTGCTGGGGATGCTCTAGCTATTGATCCTGCGATGAGCAGGGGGTTGGACTCCATGTCCCATGGTGCCTCTTCCTACGCTAGAATTCTATGATTCCATCAATGATTCTATGATCCCATAGAATGAGTTCCTCTTTGGGGAAATCTCCTTTACTTGGACAATGTCCCAGGTAAAAACTCAGGAAATGTTTTTCGTGGGTTTTCTTCTGGGCTGCGAGGCGGTGCTCTGGAAGAGTTTATGACGTTTCGTCTGCATCTGTAGCTGGCATCTTCAGACTGTTGCTCCTCTATGCCTCTGTTTCAGCATCTGAAATGCTCATGGGGTGATTTTTAATATGGATTCCTGAAAAGGAAAGATGAATGTCCCTCCCTCCCTCTTTGTTTTTGAATAATGTGTGTTTGTGTGCATTTGTGTGCATCAGGTTACACCATCCAGGAGGGAAAAAAGGGTCTCTCTTTGCCAAACAATAGTGTCAAGGTAGTTTCAGTTTTTGAACCTGTGATTGTGTCATGCAGAAAATAAAATATAAAATAAAATAAAAACACACACTGCTTAATCAAAGCGCTGCTGCAGACACTTTTAAGTAATCTGGTTCTGCCTTTGCATAACGGCATATTTTGCCAGCAGCTACTCTTGTCGTCCGCAAGAGACTATAATATACATCAAAAATTCTCCTTTAAATTTATTTTTCTATAAAGATTGGTCTTTTGAACTCCAGTGGCGAAGGCTTGCGGGTACAAAAACCTCTCTTGGCATCTTTCTCCCTCTTTCTCTCTCATTTCTTTCACTCATCTGGAGAGTGCTGATCCGAGGTTATCTGTGAGGAAATAAGTGACTGTGATTCTCTGGAAAAGGCCTGCATTCTCTATACAAACTAGTCCTCTTGTCTGCCATTGGATTAAGACATAAAAGGAGACCATCAGGCGCAAGGCTCTCTTGCACAAAACCCATTGCAAGGAGCAAGCGCTTATTGGACATTTTAGCTACATTGCTCTCTCTAGGACTTCTTTGGAGTAAGCATGTTATGGATTGTACTGTCCATGACAGTGGTGACTGGTGAGTCCCATGTCAGGGTGGTGGTGCTGGTGGTAGTAAATTGACTCCAAGGGGCTGCCTAAACAGCAAAAATATAACATCAGTCTATTAAATAATAAGGGTGTGTTTCTACCTTTCAGACAAATCAGGGAGAATTGATTGTGAACACTTGAGTGGGGACCTTGGACATGTCTGAACCTGAACAACAAACACCAACACTCTTGGCCATTCAGTTAATTGTCAGTCATCGGTTAAAGCAGCTGTGTTGTCTGTTGTTTGCCGGGAAAATGCTAAGTCTAAAAGTCGAGCAACATGACATTCTGCAGCAACTTGAGGCAGACCCAAACCTTTTTTAAAAAATAATCACTTATGATGCAACCTGGATGATCCTGAGGCAAAATGACAGTCAATGCACTGGAAAACACCATCATCACTACCATGCTGGATTTTAACCTAGCAAGCAATCACTAAGGCAATAAAACAGCATGGTTTTTTTTTTTCCTATAGGCAAAATATTGCTCTAGCGCACAATGGAAAAAAGTTTTTTTAAAAAAGCAAGTTCAGTGGCAGCAAATTAAGGCAAGTAAAAATGTGAGTAAATCACTCGTGGCCACCATCTTGACCAGTGGGCACGTGAAGGGTTTGGGGGCCAAAGACCATTAAGACAAATTGGAGCTGCTGCGATTTGCTATTACTGCGGAGCAATCCATATATTTACCGCATACCATGCAGCTGTGGACAAGTTTACATAGGGACCACTAAACACATATCCACAGATTTCCTTGGTTTCACTAATCCACATCTGAAAAATATGTTCTCTCTAGGCATTTCTAGGTCCTCCAATGTG
This sequence comes from Gambelia wislizenii, assembly GCA_030847615.1. Classification (NCBI taxonomy): domain Eukaryota; kingdom Metazoa; phylum Chordata; class Lepidosauria; order Squamata; family Crotaphytidae; genus Gambelia; species Gambelia wislizenii. The sequence continues at coordinate 43,639,060 of JAUMIR010000007.1, forward strand.
ATTCTATGGTCAACTTATGGTGCTTGTCTCATTGAAAATAATAGGGTTCCCTATTATCCATGGTTTCAGGTATCCATGTATATATGTGTGTGTGTGTGTGTGTGTGTCTTGGAACGCATCCCCCGCAGATATGGGGGTTGACCTATAGTCTCTTTCCTTCTTGGAAATGTGCAATGGACCAGTCACTGATGGCTTCTGGCAGTGATTCCCAAACTTTGGTCCTCCAGGTGTTTTGGACTTCAGCTCCCAGAATTCCTGACTGTTGGCCAAATTGGCTAAGGTTTCTGGGAGCTGAAGTCCAAAACCTCTGGAGGACCAAAGTTTGGGAATCACTGGTTTAAGGAATGGCAGTAGTCCACAGAGCACTGGTTCAGGATATTGGCCTGTGTTTTCCATAGGCATGGACATAAATGCCTCTGTTGATTTTGAGGGTAGGGGAGCCTTTCTTTCTTCTATGCCACAGATTTGGGGGCCGGGAGGCTGCCCAGCACTATGAGGATGTTTCCCCTTTGGAATGGGGAAAATCTGACACCAAAGGAATCTATGGTACATTTCACTGGCATCCCTAGTGGTTACTGTGAGAGTGATGTTTAATAGTAGAGTGCAGTGGTTCATGTTCCACCATGGATGAGAAATGGGAGCCTTGCAAGAGCATGGATGTTCTCCATGATCCTTTCCCACGTGAGGTTTCAGTGTCTTATTTACATGAGATTTGCTAGTGAGCAAAGAGAAAACTGACATTTGCGATGCTGATCACTCATATATACCCAGTGAAGGCTTTACATTTGCCCCCAGACCAAAAGCAAAACAAAACGCCCTTGCTTAGTTCAAGCCTTGGGTGTGAAGGTGTTTTAAGCATCTAGCAAATGCTGAATCAACTGCAGAAGCCCCCACCGCCTTCTCTGCCTCTCTTGTTACCTGTGTGGGATCTGAGAAGTGAAGCCTCAGCACTAGCTCAGGAGCTCACTTTCAGTGAAATGTTATGCTCTCCAAGCATTTCATGGAGGAAATTTGGCCTCACCTTTATGTGCTTGGAATGCTTCTGTTTTCCACACCAAAAATAAGTCCTTGAGAGATCTCACCACGGGCAGCTGGAGTTCCATTTCAGAGGGGCTGTGAATCCACTTTGGATTTTAGCCTTAAAGGAGCTCTCTGACATGCTGAAATCTGCCATCAAACTAAGCCCAGCACCTTGGAGAGTGCCTTTAAGGCTTAGAATAAGCCCAGTGTGGAGTCATAGTTCCAGTAATGTTGGGACTGTTAGACACGACTGCCTAGTGTCTTGCAACACAGCTCATCCACTCTGTTTCTGTTCTGGCAATTTGGCCTCAACATCCTTTTTGTCAGAAGAGCCCCACTGGTGGAGTGTCCCTTCTGCTTGTCTGGGGTGCTTTGCCTATCTTTTTCACCAACTCAGGCTGCACTATTATACCTGAATAATTTAATCAGACAGTTGACATGACTGAAGTATAGTATTGGGTGGTAAAATGGGTCCCTGGTGTTCTCCCAGTTCTTGGCCTGAATCCTACTGGCAGCCACGACTAGGGCAGAACCACTGAATCAATGGGGCTGACCTACAAGATGACTCACCAATTGAATCAAGAGGCCTACTTTACTTGGGATGAACTTTACAATGGATTCAGGCTCTGACTTTTTTTCTTTTTGCAGAGCCGCTGAGTTGAATTACAGTTCTCTGACCCATCATGCTGCCTGGGGGCTTCTGGGACTTGTAGTTCAAGAAGTTACTTGTCTAGGCTCTGGATTTTATCCCCCATGTGTCAAAAAAACCTCCTTCCTTTATATACAAATTGCATAAAATTAGTTACTCTAATAGCCAAACGCAGGAAAATGGTGGGGAACGGGGGAGGAGAGCGAGAAATCAGTCAATTAAACATCTTTAAAGCAATAAATGTTTTATGTAAGGGTGGTTTTTTTTAAAATTAAAAATCCCAGTTTATGCTCGTCTGACATTTAATGCTACTTCATTAACAGTCTGTATTGGATAATTGGTACAGAGGAATTACATTCCCCATACCCAAATCCTGTTCAAGATATCCTTAAGATGACATTTTAAACAGCACCTCTTCATTCCATGTGACACAGAACCATCAGATTAGGACACATGAGGTACTATCTGGTGTGTGTGTGTGTGTGTGTGTGTGTTGTCTTTCTCTCTATGTGTGTCTCCATCTCAGAGCCTTTCTGAGTGCCAGTCTGAGATATCCAATTGACTTGTTTGCCATTGTGGCCAGGACAGATACAACACAATTCCTCTGTGAGCAACTCACCTCCTTGAATGTTGCTCTGTTTGCACCTAGTAATCCTGTTAGTGGGAAAGGGATGAAGAGAGTGTAGGATTTCTACAGTTACTGGTCACTTGCTTTGGTCCCCTGAGCTTCCAGCTTATTAAGTCTGTTATCTGAATCTCTGGTCTTGTTCCCATTACAAACACATTGCACGAGACTCTCCCTCCTACCTTACAAGTATCACTTTCTTCCTTCCCTTCTCTTCCTTTTGTTTTCTTGGAATGTCTGGCAGCCTCCACATCAGGAGTAAGTCTGCTCCAGATTTTATTCCAGACATCAAAGCAGAAGTTTGAGGTCCTGAGCCTGATGCCGAAATAGATGCAGCACCTTGGGGAGCTCATTCAAAGTCCTTTAGAGAGAGCCTCTCTCTTGGTGAAATCCCTCATCTTCCTCCTCTTTCTTTCTTTCTTTCTTTCTTGGGATGGCCAGGGGCTTCCATATCAGGGAGGTGGGGAATCTACTTCAGGCTTTGGTCTTAACTTTCACATTATCTAGCTGAACCCTATTCACCAAAAGTAGACCAAGCACCTTGGACAGCTTTTAAAAAAGTCTAGAATGGACTCTCCAACCTCATGGCCTGGGAGGCACTGGCTTCCCCTGTATATATAAGTCCCAGAGCAAATCAAGCCCAAACTCTTCCTAGAAAGCCAAGATGACTAAACTGAGGCTGTCATACTTTCGACATATGAGAAGATATGACCCACTAGAAAAGACAATAAAGCTTGGGAAGGTAGAAGGCAGGAGGAAAAGAGGAAGACCGCATTCCAGATGAATAGGCTCAGGCTGCTGATACACTGCAGAAATAATGCAGTTTGATACCACTTTAACTGTCATGGCTCAATGCTATGGAATCCTGGGATTTATAGTTTTGTGAGATATTTAGCCTTCTCTGTGAGAGAGCTCTGGTGCCACAACAAACTACAAACCCCAGGACTCTATAGCATTGTGCCATGATAGTTAAAGAGGTGTCAAACTGTATTATTTCTGCAGTGTGGCAGTAGCCTCAGTCAAGGAAGCCACATCTGCTGCTCTGAGTCTGCAAGAAATGAGCAGGGCTGTTGACTACAGGGTGACTTGGAGGTCTCTCATTCATGGGGATGCCATAAAGTTGAAGTTGACTTGATGACAGTTAACAGCAATATTCATTCTGGAAACAAAATGGCTTCCACCACCAGGGCTGAGGTCACCAGAGAAATGCTGAGTTTTGTGCAAAATGTGTACCCGTGTGGATTCTCTCTCTCTCTTTCTGTAGATTTGTGAATTAGAAATAAAATGCTTCACTCTCCCATTCCGAGGCTGATCCTGTTACCTCCAAAGCCTCAGCCAGATGGAGTGTGGCTTGCTTTGCCCGCCTGGGTTTTAAGAGGAGGATTACCCAAAGTCATCCTTTAGTTCCCTGCGTGGCCACAAGTACCAGACTCTTACCAAGGGGGCAAGGCTCACAGACAGGTGGTAAGCTGGCTTAGCTGCTTTTGGAAAGCTAGCCGAGTGGCGGCACATTGTGTGCGGGTGTGTTGTGCAAGGAGGCTGGCAACGTTGCAACCGAAAGGTATTAGTTGATTATCTACTTGTGTCAGCAAGAAAGGAAAAGGAAAAAGAAAGCTTTACAAAAATTGCAGGTGTACCTTGGGCAACCCCACCGCCTCTTTCTGCTTTCTTTCAGGGAGAGGCTACGTGTACATTCCTAACAGGGAAAAAAAATATGCTGAAGAAGGATAACAGAAATCATAGAATTGTAGGCAAGGAAGGGACCACCAAGTCCAGCCCCTGTCAATGCTGGAATTCACAGCTTAAAGGCATTTCTGAAAGCTGCTCTGGAATCCCACCCTTGGGAAAAAGGCAGGATGGTTGTGAGGGGCAGAAGAGGACATCATCTTCCTGGACCCCAGGGAGCTCCACCAGGTTGCCATCTTCTTCTTCTTCCAGCCTGGCTTCTGACACATTGCCATCTGGATGCACAATGTACAATGTGTACTGCACATGGATGCCCATTGCGTATTGCACATTGTGCATTGGGTTGTGCATTCAGGTGCACATTTGGTATTTGGATTTAATTGCACCATGTTGCTGTTCAACACAAGGACTGTGGAGCAGAATTAATGCATGACTCCACATGTGGAGATTTATGCTACACAACTCTGATGCAAAATCTTAGCCCCAAGCTTCTGGGAGGCTGGCTGGCATCTTGTTGGTGACTTGTGCATGTCTAGGTTCCTCCAGAGGAGAGGCTGGGCATTTTTGTCCTCTATTCAAGTCTGTATTCACTTGAAAGTTGCTGAAGCAGAATTGTGCATGCTGTACCATGGAGCATGTGGCATCATTGCAGAGTAAACATTCAGCTACACACTGTTCAGTTTCATTGCACATGAAGATATGCGTTGTGCAATGCAATTGTACATTTCACATTTGTTTGCACATCAAGTGGCACAGTGTTGAAATTCATGAATGCAAGTATTAGTGAGTATAGAGTAACACCTTGTCTCCTTCATGTAGGGTATTGGCCATTGCTTTCCACATGTGTGTTCCAGCCCTTATTGGATGACACTTTCAAGAATAGGCAGCTCCTGCTGTGAGGTGTACTCTAAAAGTTACTTTCCCAAGCCGGTGTCCAGCTGAAGCATGTCCAGAGTAGGGAGACCAAAATGGTGGGAGGTCTGGAAGCCATGATGCCCTATGAGGAGCAGCTTAGGGAGCTGGGTATGTTTAGTCTGAAGAAGAGAAGATGAAGAGGGGACATGATAGCCATGTTTAAATATTTGAAGGGATGTCATACTGAGGATGGAGCAAGCTTGTTTTCTGCTGCTCCAAAGACTAGGACACAGAGCCATGGGTTCAAACTCTAGGAAAAGAGATTCCACCTAAACATTAGGAAGAACTTCCTGACAGTAAGAGCTGTTTAGCAGTGGAATACACTGCTATAGGTTTTCTGTGTTTTTTTCTGGGCTGTGAGGCCATATTCTGGAAGAGTTTATTTCTGATGTTCCGCCTGCATCTGTGGCTGGCATCTTCAGAGAATGGTTGGGTAGGTGTGTGTGTGGGGGGGGGGTTATATACTGTGAGTCCCTGTTGGAGGGGATATATAAATATGTGTATTTGAATGGCTAGTTCCTGGGGGGAGATATGCAAGGAGGATTAATGTCTGTTTGGCTAATGGTCCATTGTATGGGAGTGTGGTGGAGTCTCCTTATTTGGATTTTTTAAAACAGGCTGGAAGGCCATCTGTCAGGAATGCTTTGATTGTGTATTCCTGCAGGGGGTTGGACTAGATGGCTTTTGTGGTCTCTTCCAGCTCTATGATTCTATGATTCTTCACGGTCTGGGGGAGCCCCCCATGTTGGAAGGAACTCCATCTCACTTGGTAGCTTCAGTGCACTCAGTGATGTGTGGAGCCGGGACCTTATAGGTCTCCTTCCTGATGCAAAATGTTCCAGTACTAATCATCCATTTCAAGACTCCCAACCCATAATCTCATAAGAATATCCTTTGGATGCTCAACACAGCCTTCTTTCTGCTACGCAGCTTGTAACACTTTTTTGGAAAGACTTTGTCAGGTCTTTGGAGCCTTGTCGGTTTCAGAGGCCCCCCGACCTTTTAATAACCATTTTCCTGCCTTATCAGAACGCTTCCAAATTCATCCCTTTCCGTCCCTGAAAAATATCTAAATCCTATTTAAGTTAATGCCCTTCATTTTCATTTATAAAGACAGATACAAAATAATTATTTCCTATCTCCACTGTTTCCTTATCTTCTGTCCTAATAATTCCTCACTGTCTCCCTTTCATCGTCTGTCTGTGGCGTGCATGCACACACACACACGCACGCACACACACACACACACACATTTCCCCCTGTTAGTTAAAAATATTCAGTGTCCGTCTTCGATTGTGCTTTTAATCTGTTCTTTCAGCCCCCTCTTCCCTCCTCTTTCCAAGACTGTCTGTAAGACCCATCTCTCCCCCTTGGTGTTTGTGTTGCAATTTTTGCAAGTTGATATGTAATTGCCAGCTGGCCACCTCTTCAAGTGTAGCCTTTGATGTCCAAGTAGCCCTACGTGGTGGAAAATGTTTTGCATAAACAGACTCTCTTCTGGAAATGAGCTCTTCTGTCTTCACCTCAGATGAAAGTGCCACTTGCTGATGCATCTCCTGGCCATCATTTGAAGTGTCTGATTAAAAGGAAACCTGGGAGGAGGAGCCCTGAACAGAAGAACAACCTGCCAGCAATGGGGGGGAAAGGGAGAAACATTTTTGGCCACTGCCTCTCCAAACTTCAGAGGACAAAGCTGGCACAGAAAAGAAAGAAAGAAAGAAAGAAAGAAAGAAAGAAAGAAAGAAAGAAAGAAAGACAAAGACAAAGAGTAACCTTCCATCACCTTGCAAACAACCAACATCTTGCTGGAGAACTTCTCAGTGTTCAATATTGTTTGGAATTAGAAATAAATGTAGAAGGGTGCGGGGGGGGGCAGAGAAGATATTCAATTATGATCCAGAAATTCACACTGCACAACACAAAAGTTAACTTTGCTTCCTCTTAGATGCTTCTCCATTGCTTTGGCTCCAGGAGGTTCTCTTCCCAATTATCCAAGCTGAATGCTTGTGAATTTCTTACGGCCAGTTTTGAGGTTCAAAGGCACAGTGAAAGGAACCACATGTGATGTGAATAATGCACACACACACACACACTTCCCCATTGCCAAGATATTGTGACACAGGATTCTTTGATCTCCTCTGCTGCAGGATTACTGAGCCCCAGACAAAGGTCTAAACTGGGAGTGTGGGGAGGGGGAACCAGAAGCCCTTCTGCTCACATCACACTTCTTGTCTCTTGCCAAGGTATGAAAAGTGGCATGGGGCTCCAGGAAAGACTGACAGATTGCCTGTGGTGTTTGTGGATCAGGGCCCACTTCCTCAGGTGCAAGAAGGGCTATCTTCAATTGGCAGGCGTGTATATTGCAGACAAGGATAAAGAAACGATTTTTTAAAAAAGGTAAACTACGGAGCCCAAAATGCCACGGAATGCATTTCATGAAGTATAAGACCAGTATGTCTCTGCAGAGCTCAAATTATGCAGAAGAAACACACTGACCATTTACCACAGCAATAATTGGTGATTTAACACAGTTTTCCTAGCTTTGCTATGCAAATTCAACACCTGTAGTGGAAGAAAACCAAACAAACACTTGGTTCCTATTGAGTCCTAAATGGACACAATCAAACCTGCTGATACATTCTAGTTCCGATTCCCCATGGACCCAGGTGTGGAGATCGTTGTTCATGTGTGCACCTCTCCCTTCAGGGGTTGAATTAGCATAGCAAAGCAAGGAGGGTTGTGTGATTGCCAACTACCACTGTGGAAAATGGCTGTTGTGCTGATCTTGTAAACACTGATGCTTTCCAAGGAAACATCATGGGCTATACTCCATCTTCTCCATGGCTTCATGGCTTTGTTATTTGCAGTTGTTTCCTCTGTACTGATGTAGACATATATTAGCCTGCTGAAGATATTGGCTAAGATTTTACATTCTCCTTATGTTGTCAGTGGTTGTACTATGCCTCCCTTCCATTGAACACCAAGACTGTGTATCTGCCAATGTGTCTGCATATTTTCTCAGTAAGCTATGGGGAAGGTACAACTGATATTTCTGCAATCCCAGTGAATCAAGTGGGGGCACTGATAAATACTTGCACACCATCCAACAATGTGCAACTCTGTGGATGAAATCATGTTGGTTAGTCCCATCCAGGATAGACCCAAGCCCAAAGCCTTAGACTACAAGTCTCAGAAGCCTCTTGGTTTGTGAGAAGAGAGGAGAGATTGTGCAGGATAACTCTGAAACTATCCCCTTGGCACATTTGCCCCAGAAATGAGTTTCATCCATAGACCTCCATCAAAACATTTTGGACTGGTGCATTGGCTGGAATCCCGTTGGTGAGCCCAAACTAGAAGAGAACCATTAAATAAATTCTTGAATGGAAAGTCAACAAGTAGGAAAATCCCATTGATTGAATAGTTCTACTCTAGTCGGTGCTAATGATAGGAATTTAGGCCCATGTGAGATAGTTACATATGTGGAATTCTACTTCCAGAGCTGTGAACATGGCACAACTGTCAAATAAGTATAAAACAGCAAGTGTCCAAGTAGGTAAGGGTGTGTGTGTGTGTGTGATGACAACAGGATTCCAGCCAGAATTTCAGGTAGCTAACAAAGTGGGCCTCCATGATAGATCTTTTTGTTGTTGTTTGCCTTCAAGTCATTTCTGACTTATGGAGACCATAAGGCATAAGGCAAACCTATCACATGGGGTTTTCTTGGCAAGATTTGTTCAGGGGAAGTTTGCCCTGGCCTTCCTTTGAGGTTGAGATAATGTGATTTGCCTGAGGTCATCCAGTGGATTTTCATGGCAGAACTGGGATTTGAACTCTGATCTCCAGAGTCATAGTCCATAATCCCTGCACCATGCTGTTTTACCTAGATCTTTTAGCCTTCAGATGTTTTTGATGCTTTTGATGCAATAGAGCAAAATAAGGATGCCATTTCTGTCTTCTTTGTCCGGCCTGTGACTCACTCGCCTCTATTGTCCTGGCTCCTCTGAACTGGCTCTGGCAAGATAAAGACAATTAAGAAGAGAGTAGCAAACTGGACTGAAGGTGAGGGAAGGTCAGCTTGAAAGAACTGACTGAGTTTAGTGCACAGAGAAGGAAACTATAAGTGTTTTTCAAATGTTTACCAAGAATTTGGACAAAAAAGCTGGGACCATCATTCCTCCACCCCATCCACCAAGGAATCAGTTTGAGGCAGAGCTCTGCAATGGATTCAGCTGCACCCGGAAGCAAATCAGGGTAATTCAGGCTAATTTGTACAAGATCCAAATGGAATCAAACAGGCCCAGTTTTGTTCTGGAGTGGAACAGCAGAGTTCAAAGTGATACAAAAAAATAAAATAAAATCTGGAGACTTGGAGGGGAAAACATACTTTCATTTTGTGCAAAAGCAACATTTTTGTAATGGAAAGAATTTATTTTGCAGGCAGTGCAGAACATTGTTGTGTTTTTTGTTGTTTCTTTAGTCCAAATCATTTTTTCACAAAAAAATGCCCCAGTTGTAAAAAGTGTCACAGAAAGTGACCATTCTCTCAGTGGTGTGTCTTGAGGTACTGAAGATGAGAAAATCTGCAAGTATTCTTTACCTTCTCGCCAGAGGAGAACAACCTTAGGTTCCAATCCCAACCATACACATTGGGAGCACACCCCAGTGGGAAGGTGGTGTGGTGTAGTGGTTTGAGTGTTGGACTAAGACTGGGTGACCAGGGTTCAAAGCCTCACCCAAGTCTTGGAAACCCACTGGATGACCTTGGGCAATTGACACTCTCTCCGCCTGAGAGGAAGGAAATGGCAAACCCCCTCTGAAGAAATCTGGCCAAGAAAACCCTACAATAAGATCACCATAAGTCAGAGTCAATCGAATGGCAAAGAATCATAGAATCATAAAGTTGGAAGAGACCCCAAGGGCCATCTAGTCCAACCCTATTCTGCCCTGCAGGAACACACAATCCAAGCATTCCTGACAGATGGCCATCCATCCAACCTCTGTTTCAAAACCTCCAAAGAAGGAGGAGACTCCACCACACTCCCAGGCAGCAGCGGATTCCACTTCCGAACAGCTCTTACCATCAGGAAGTTCTTCCTAATATTTAGCTGGAATCTCTTTTCCTGTAGTTTGAGTCCGTTGCTCCGTGTCTCTGTAACAGCAAAAACAAGCTGGCTCTATCCTCAATATGCCATCTCTCCTTCTCTCCCTCCCACCACTCATGTTTTTTCTTGGCTTAAAAGCCCAGCGGTGCCACCCTTTCTTTAACAGGAGCACTGCTGCAGCCTCTCCATCATTTTGGTTTCTATTTTGGCACTTTTCCCATTTTCTGACAAGAAACGTCTTAACCTAAGAGGAAGACAATGACAAACCTTCTCTAAATAGATCTTGTCAAGAAAACGCCAGGAGACCATTGGGATATCATAAGAGAAAGTTGACTTAAAGGCCGAAGCCAGCATGGCCTAGTGCCTTGAATGTTGGACTAGAACTCGGGGAGATCAGAGTTCGGATCCTGCTCAGCCATGGAAACCCACTGGGTGATCTTGGGCAAGTCAGGCTCTCAGCCTCAGAGAAAGGCAACAGCAAACCTCCTCTGAGCAAATCTTGCCAAAACACACACATGCACGCACACCCCTAGGAGATGGTTGTTTTGTGAAGGCACATAACAAATACCAACATGCTGCCCTGTACTCAATAGGACTGACATCTAAGTAGACATGTATAGATAAGACTGCACGGTTAAGGTAATGGTTAAGAAGAGCTGTTTCCATCTTTTTTCACGGAGTTCACTTTGATGAATTTCCCAGAGGATAGTGCCCTATGCGCTTAACCTTTTCCGTGAGTTGTTTCCCTCAGAGATGGTGTGAACGGCCCTCGTTTCTTGCAGGGGGGGGGGCACAGCAGAGGATGCAAGAAGAATGGATTATACTGCAAGGTATCCGGTGATGTAAATTTAACACGATGGGTAAACTTTTCACCCACATCCCCAAAGAGCAGTGAGGTAAATGGGAATTTATGGTTTGCCTTGATGTCCCTTTCAGTTCACTGCTCCAGCAGAAAGTTTGTACACATCCTCCTAATTGCAGAATCTTCAGCCTTCCTTCCTTTACTGGGAGAGAAAATGATGTCTAGAATCATGCCGGCGTCTTATGTGTGGGAAGTTCCCTGACATAAGTACTGGGGCATTTTTCTCCAATGCAGAAAGTCCACATTCAGTTCATGGTTGCAGAACCAGAGTTGCACATGTGGTTTCATTGCATGCCTAGATTAGCACTGCACATTACACTTGGATGCAAATTGTGCACACACACAAACACACACGCACATGAACATGCATTTGATTGTGTGCTTAGTTGTCCATGTGGTGTCTTGGTGCAGTTGCACAACCTTGCCATTCAACACAATGTAATAAGGGGATGTTAAGTCAGAGAGAGGCTGAAAGTAGAATTAATTAGGACTGTATAATCAGGGATACTGGGAAGTTATTTTAAAGTGTTAGAGTTGAGAGGTGGGTATGTTGGTTTGTATTTTCCTATTGATAATTGATATTAGAAATATAGGGCTTACTGCACTACACTGCTATAGTGCTATTATTCCACTTTAACTGCTCTGGTTGCCTCCTGTGGAATCCTGGGATTTGTAGTTTAGGGAGGGAACAGTTAGCATTCTCATCCAGAGAGCTCTCAGGCCTCGCTAAACTACAAACCCCAGAATTCCACAGGAGGCAGCTGTAGCAGTTAAAATGGAATAATAGCACTATAACAGAGTAGTGCAATAAGGCTTGTCTTCTTTCTTTTTTCTTTTCTCCTTTCTTTGCTTGCTTTGGTTTTTTTTTTTTATTTCATCTTTGAGGGTGTTTGTTTTATTACACGTTATGTGTTGTATGAGGTATGGATGTTAAGCTATACTTGATGTTTCCATATTTGTTTTTATTAGACAGTTAAACATTAATAAAGAAAAACACAAGGGCTGAGAAGAAGAATAAACGAATAACCCCACATATGGAGATGTATGCTCCCCAGCCCCAATGTACAATCAGAGGCATGGCTGGTAAGGACACAAGAGTCAGGGCCTTCTTGGTGGTTGCTCCCAGAGAGTGGAACTCCCTCCAGCAGAAAGTTAGCCCCCCATTATCCTTTTGCTAGCTGGCAAAGACCTTTTCATTTAGACTGGCTTTTGGCATCTAGCTGCTTCCCATGGAAGAGTCTTTGAATGAGCTGTATCCTCCTTGATACATTTTAAATGCATTTAAAGTGTTCTATATTAAGGCTGGCAGAGATCTTGCTTCAGAGGCCATGATGTGCAACTTTATGATGATGGAGCTATGTGGCTAACAGGATACACAACCATGCTAGGGAATGGCGAGGATGCACAACAGGGTGCCACCATGCAAGATGTCCCATTGTGCAATGGAGCTTCCCATTACGCATTGGCTGTGTGGCTGACTTTGCTTGTACAGTGCTCCTGATGGTGTGGCTGTGTTTCTGCTCTCCTCCTGAGAAGACAAATGTTGCAGAACAGTGCAATCCTACTTTACATGGGTATAAGTAGGTTTATGATGATGATGTAGCTTCCCAACAGGATGTCAGCTGGTGCTTTTCATAGGATGCTTGATGGAATGGTTTTTAAACTTTATTACTGTACTGTTTGATTTTTCCATGTATTTTGGTTTAATCTGTGTTGCGAGCTGCCTTGGATTCCACACTGGAAGAAAAGAGGGATATACATGAAATAAATAAATTGTGGCTGAGAACCAAGAAAGAGGAGATAGCACGTACATGTATGCTCATGGATTTATGCGCCAGTTGTGTGACATTGTCTGGTTACTAAATGGTGATGTTGCACAACTCAATGCACAACCAAATTCAGATGTGGATCTGCATGCACAATGTACAGTCTGTACCCATGTGCACTCACCCACATGCACATCCATGTGCTATGTGCATACATGCACAATGATGCTCCATTGCACAACTCTGCTTTTTCAACCTTCCATTGACTGTGGACGTTCCACACTGAACAAAAGCATCCAATGGCTTTCGTAGCAGAACTCGTCCACTAACAATATTCTGGCCAATATGTTTATGGTTCTTGGAAATGCCACTGCCACCATTTGTCACACTCCCATGAAAATAAAACCTGGATATTATGCATTTATACCATGGTTAAAAAAAAGAGGAAGGTATTTGGCAATCCACAATGTGCATCTTAAAAAGTGCATCTGTTACTACAAGCAGATAGCAGCCACCAAATTATTCTGATTAACCAGCCAGATTTCTAGAGATTTCATTAGCATATGTACCACTGCAATCCAAGTTTTATTTTTAAATGTTGGGGAAGGCATGGAGGTGATGAGGAATGGCTGAGGAGGTGGATAGGCTTAGCATGAAGATGGGAGGAGGAGATGAAAGCCACCTTCAAATATACGAAGGGCTGTGATCATGTGGATGATGGACTGAGCTTGTTTTCTGAGGCTCCAGAGTCTGGGACCTATTTCAAATCCCAAAAAAAGAGAGAGGCATTACGGATAAACATTAGGGAGAACTTTCTGTCTTTAAGAGCTGTTTGACGACAGGACAGCCTTCTTCAGAAGGTGGTGGACTCTCCTTCAGTGGAGACCTTGAAACAGAGGTTGGATGGCCATCTCTCAGGGGGTGTTGTTAGCTGCAAATCCCTGCAGAACATTGGACTAGATGGCCTTTAGGATCTCTCCTAATGTGATGATTCTGTGGGTTTGCAATCTTGTTCTTCCAGTTCTAGTATCCTGCTAGGACCTCCAGTGTATTTTTCCTTGGGTCTTGTCTACCTGCTCCTGTTTCCAACCTGGGAGTTTTATAAATAAACACAGCTTTAGTAGAATGTGCCAGTGTCAAGAGCCAGATCCCTTCTAATGAGAGAGAGAGAGAGAGAGAGAGAGAGAGAGGCCTAAGTAAGGACAGGAAGAGATTAACTGGGTTGCACACGCTGCAGGCCAGCTCTGAGAAACTGACCAGCAGGAACCAGGTTATTAGGATAATTAAAAGTGTTTAAACTCACATGCCCTTAAGCATGGGTTTTCAGAAGAGGGGCTACGAGTTGAGTTGGCAGGTTTCTGCTTGCCCTGCTCAGGCACGGCAGCCGCTTCGCTTCTCTCCTCTTCTCCATTTTATGCCATTAACAGCACAGTATATGCAACCATTCAGATCATGTCAGTAAAAATCCATGAAGGCTGCAGGCTAGCAATCTATTAAACTTGAAAGTTGTGTGATTTCTAAATAATAAGCAGCTTCATCTGCTGAAATCCCAAGCCTCTTATAAGCAAGGATTTTACTGTTGCTTTCTTTTTCTTTTCTTTTCTTTTTTTTAACAATAGAGACCTTCCTTGGAAAATTTCCCAATGTAAACAGACATCATTAAAGGGACAGATGTTGGTTCTGCCAAGCTAACGAGGAACTTTGCTATCCAGTGGAAGGATGGCAGACCTGAACAGCAGTCAGGACTTTTGTCTTTTCTGGCCGGGAGGGGAAGGGGGAATGACATGATCATGTTCATCCAAACAATGATTAGGATTGCAAACACTCCTGGTTCTGTGTTGCAGACATGTCACTCAAGGTGCCTAATGAGTGTTCTTGTGGGAAAACAAAAGACTGTGGCTAAAACCCTACATCTAGCAAGTGGAGCAAAACCTCCGCCCATGTAATGCCATGTCCTCCCCTTAACTGGGCAGCTGTCAAACCTTGGGAGGAACCTCTCTGCTGCTGCTGCTTACCAGTGATGGGGGGACGAGGACATTCAGATGAAGAAGAAGCAGTTGGTCTCAGCTTAGAGGGGGAAAGAAATGAGAATGCACTCATAGATGGAGTGCGCTGTTGGAAAAATCCAGCATTCGCCCCCCCCCCACTCTCTTGCCATTAGGACAAGTGGGTCCTAGGTAGGACAGAATTTCCTGTGTGTTAAAATCCTTCTCTTTCTCTCATTCAAGAACTTGCATGTTCTACCTTTGAAGTGCATGGTTGTAAATAGCTTGCAACAAAGCAACAAGACCATGTGGCCTAGGACACTTCCTTTGGCCTTGGTCATATAAAGATATATCCCTTCTCAGCTCCTGTTGTTACCATGCTATACAGGGAGCCCTGGTGGCACAGTAGTTAAATGCCACAAGGTTATGAGTTCGATCCCAGAGGGCTCCAAGGTTGACTCAGCCTTCCATCCTTCCATAGGTCGGTAAAATGAGTACCCAACTTGTTGGGGGCAATTAGCTAAAAATCATTGTAAACCACCTAGGGAGTGCTTACCACTGATAAGCGGTATATAAATATCAATGCTATTGCTTATTGCTACTCTCTCTCAGATCTCTACTCTTTGCTGCCCTGCTTCCTTCTTATCAAGATGGTGAGTTAAGATGAAACATTTGTTTCAGTACTTGAAGGGGTGTCACATTGAGCATGGAGCAAGCTTGTTTTCTGCTGCTCCAGAGACTAGAACACAGAGCAATGGATGCAAGCTCCAGGAACAGAGATTCCACCTCAACATTAGGAGGAACTTTTTGACAGTCAGAGCTGTTCGGCAGTGGAATACACTCCCTTGGAGCATGGTGGGGTCTCCTTCCTTGGAAGTCTTCAAACAGAGGTTGGATGGCCATCTGTCAGGGATGCTTTGATCGTGGTTTCCTGCGTGGCAGAATGGGGTTGGACTGGATGGCCCTTGTGGTCTCTTCCAACTCTGCAATTCTATGATTCTATGATTCTATGAGTCTATGATCTTT
The DNA here is from genome assembly GCA_030847615.1 of Gambelia wislizenii. Classification (NCBI taxonomy): domain Eukaryota; kingdom Metazoa; phylum Chordata; class Lepidosauria; order Squamata; family Crotaphytidae; genus Gambelia; species Gambelia wislizenii. The sequence continues at coordinate 43,654,696 of JAUMIR010000007.1, forward strand.
CTCTTACCTAATGCTATTCATTAGTTAGTTAGGATGTAGGATCTCCACGCATAGCCATTTAAGTCTCTTAACTTGAAGCTGCCTGCCTCTTTTGTTTTTGGAGTCAGTTTGAGTTCAGGGCAAGGTAACATACATTGGGTCACATTTTAAACTGCCTCTCTGCTACAAGAAACTTAATTCTTAACAGTTTTTAACTTCATAGAGTTTCCCAAAAGGGCTAAAACCCTGAGACACTCTACTTCTCCCCCTACACCCATTTCCCTTTCCCTTGGAGCCCAGACCAGCTGCCTCTTCATCATAAGAATTGTCTCCCCTTCTCTCTCCCTTCTGCATTGGTGGTGGTAGGGAAGGAGACAGGCTCTGTTTTTGTGGTTAGGTGTCTTCAAGTTGGCTCAGACCTACAGCAACCCTATCAAAGGCTGTTCTTGGCCAGGTTTCTTCAGAGGGAGGTTGCCATCACTCCCTTTCTCTGAGGCCGAGAGAGTGGTCCAAGGTCACCCAGGGGGTTTCCATGACTGAGCAGGGATCTGAACCCTGATTTTCCCCAAGTCCAAGTCCAACACTCAAACCACTACATCACACTGGCTCTTTCCTTGAATGCAGCTTCCTAAATCTGAAGTCCTCCTGACCACAGTCTGTCTGAATCCAAAGCTTCCTTTCCATCCCACTGAAAACTCGACCCCCAAGAACAGAGGAAATAAAAAGCTTGAGTCAAAGTCCATTCCCAGCAGCACAGACAATGCCTGCTTGGTGACACGGGCAACCCCATGCCTGCCTCCTATGTGAGAAGAGGAACTGTGGCCCTAACTGTAGGCAAGATCAGGGGCCCAGTGGCTCACCCCAAAGGAGGGGTGAGGTGTATGTTCATCGTAAGATGTTGTATCTTGCTTTTCCAGACCCAGTGCCTGGCAGCCAAGAACCATGAAAATGCACATATGAACATATAAAATGAACATATAAACATGTAAGAAGAGGAGCCTTATAGATAGAGGCTAGTAAACAGTACAGGAGCAGCAGAACAAAAATAGACAACCTAGATTAAAACAAATCAACCCAAACAGATCGGAACTTAAGACCTTAGTTGCTGCCTGGAAGGTGCTGATGCTCAAGCCTCCACAGACCTGTGTGCATGGTCTACTTGCCTTCTGGGCAACTTACTCATTAGTAGGCTCACACCTTGCTGGACAGTCCTCCTGTCTTGCTGGGGGCTGGTGTGGGAATCCTCCCTCGTGATGCCTGCCTGTTCCTTCTATCTCTCTGTTTCTCTCTGTCTCTCGCAGATTCAATGTTTCCCCATCTGGCTGGTCTGCCTTTCCACTCTCTTTCTGCCCAAATCTGAGCTCCAGTTTCCTTGGTTCCTTTGCTGGCTTGGCTCAGAGCTCCTCCTAGGCTGTCTGTCTTTTGACATTCTGTCAAAATTCTGGACCAGGCCAACAACTATCATGTCAGAATGCATAGGGAAGCTATTGAAATCCACAAACACCTAGACAACTTCAACAGGAAAGAAGAAACCTTAAAAGTAAATGAAATCTGGCTCCCTGTTTAGAATAAAAACTCAACACTTACAAAGGAATTCCACCCAGGGACAGGGGGATTTCCAACAGATAATGGCCCATCAACCAACCATTAGCCAAACAGACACTAATGAGCCTTGCAATTGTATACCCAGAAACTAACCATTCATTACACAAATTGACATATACTCCCCAACAGGGGTTCACAATATATAAACTACACACACACTCCCACCCAACCATTCTCTGAAGACGCCAGCCACAGATGCAAGTGAAACATCAGAAAGAAACTATTCCAGAATACAGCTTCACAGCCCAGAAAAAAACCAAGGAAAATCTATGGATGCCGGCCGTGAAAGCCTTCAACTTCACATTGTCTTTTGATTGATCTCCTCCTTCGCTCAGGACCTGGACCTTGGAGAGGAGACATCTCTGCAGAACTCCTCTGGCTAGAAGACCAGGGTTGGCATCCCTTGAGTGACTTATGAAGGCATACGTCCAACTTATGCATCTGTAATTCATTCTTTTTGGTTGTTGTGAAGGTCGGCATTCTCTACTGACCATGTGATCACCAAACTGCTCCCCCAAACCCACCTTTTGAGCTGCTGCTGCCCCTGGTAAAGAGTGGAGGGCAGCAGAGCATCATCCACCTATCTTCCTATAGCTGGATGCACAGCAATAACATCATCCTCTGGGACTCTGCCTATCAGTGTGTGTCTTCCTATAGAAAAATAACTGGATGTGTCTCTGCCTTTCCCAGCACTCTATATCAGTCAATAAATGGTCATGTTGGGGGAGCTACAGTAGCTTAACAGGTGGATTTGTTGAGGTGGGGGGAAGGAGCTGAGACGGATCAAGTTGCATTTTGTGGTTCAGGGGAATGCAATTTAAGAGACACCTGAAGTACTGTACCTCTTTTCTGAGAAAGTTCCTCAGTTGCTACCAAGACTCCCCCCAAACACACTCTCCAGTGGTCCCGTGCTATCCTCTGTAGCTTCCTTGGCAATCATGGTTAATCCAGATCTGGGTTACTCACCTATCTACTGCCCTCAGGGCAGCAATGGGGTGGTGGGTGTTTTTTGTGTGTGTGTATGTGGCCATCAACATGACAAGATGCTGGCATTTCCCTGGAACACTTCAAATTGCCTTTTTTACACTTCACTGCTCTGTGCCAACCCTGATGTGTGTTGTTTGTGTGTTTGCTTACCGTACATTATCTGATCCGTCACCCTTTGAAAGGTGGGAAGGAAAAAAGCATCAGCATCTCACTACCACAGGTCAGGCACAAATATTTCTGGAGCGGTCACTGCCCTCGTGTGTCACCCTTCTTTCTTGGCAGAGAAGCAGGGAGCAAAACACACACCCACACACCACAGCTCAGAGCTGGGAACAGCGTGGTGGGCCCTGAACTCAAGAGAGAGTCTGATGCCCAGAGATCGCACTGCGCTTCCACACCAAACACCTTTCCAACCTCCCACCTGGGCTAAGCGATATCATGCTAACAGGAATGGACAGGCGAGGGTGTGTGTGTGTCAGCAGCACTCACCGGGCAAAGAGGCATATTTCTTCTGACAGCCAAAGTCACAGAAGAACTTGCTTGGCTGGGAGAGAATGAAGAAGCAATGCCTACTGGTATTGATATGGAAACAACACTGTCATTTTGGGCCATACGTTCAGCCTGGGCCTGTCCTGTTTTAAAGGTGGTAGGTGTGCAAGTGAGCACATTATACAGTTCACAAGAAAGGGAAAGCCAGGCTTACATGGGGTGGCAAACAGGAGCATGGTCCAGGCAGTCCAAGGTCCAAAGGGAGAAAGCAGTCCCGAGCCGAGTCCAAAGCTGAAAGGGGAATTACCAGAAACCGTAGTCCGAAAGTACAGTAGCAAAGGTCAGGAAGCCAGAGATGTCAGGCCAGTTTGCATAGGGGTTGAGGAGCTGTTGTCCTGCAGCAATGGAATGGCCTGGGCTGAGCTAATTTATAACCAGCACTTAATGTAGCTCAGCCAGCTCAGTGTCCTGTATTTAAACTGGAGCATGGCATTACCTGACCTTTTGCTCCTGGTGCTTTAATTTACTTCACCTGAACCAACTTTTGGCCATGAATTTAAGGGAGATTTAGTCCAGACAATTTTTTGCACATTTTTAGTGGCATGGTGTCACTGTAGCAAATCTTTATGGGAATAGGATGACCTCTTTAACTGCCAGGCCATATTGTTTAATATTTTGATGGGCTTTGTATGTTTGCAGCTGTCTGTACTATCCAGGGAACTTAAGCAGCAGCAGCAACAACAACAACAATAACAAGAACTATTCTGAAACGATCCCAAGCACCATGACTAACTTTAAAGAAAACTGAAAGAACCATTACAGATATCTTACCAAAATCAACACAAAGACACACACCCATGCACAAATCCAAAACCTTCTTTTATATACAGAGATGCAAGAGCACACACATACCCCATTCCCCCCTCTTACAGGGACATGCAAACATACATTTCCCTTTCTTACATGCACACAGATGAAACAACACACATACCTCCTCCCCGACACTTCCCCCTCTCTGACATAAATGCAAACACACACCTCAAGCTGGCAGGAGTTTCCTGGCTTATTTTTTGATGTTAACACACACACACACACACACAGCCTTCATGAGTTCCCTCTGTGTGCCGACCTGCTTGCTCTTGACATCTGAATGTTAGACTTTCATAAATATATGGGAGAAATAGAAGGACAATAAGGGAGCCAAGAGGAGCCAAAAAAAAAAAGCTTGAATAAGGGAGATCCCGGGAAGTAAAGGAGAGCTGGTCAGTCTGCCTGAGAATGGGCCTCTGATGTTTCCTCCTCCCGATCTGCGGCTGTTGTCTGGGATGGACCAGGCCTTGTCTCTCCGTGTGCCATGGCAGGGCTGGCAGCCTCCTCCATCTCCAACTGAGGCCCATCATCCTGGCTCTCCTCTTCCCATCCTTCATCCAAGGAGGCCTCCTCCAGGTAGGACATGACAAAGTCTATAATTCCAGATCAAAAAAAGTCAAATCCTTTATAAGAACACCCAGATTCTGAGAAAACCCAGTAATACACTGGGTTGACCTTTTGGGAGGAAAAATTGCATGCATTGGGTGCATGCATTAGGGAGGGGGACCATAACTTCATGCTTACAAATGTAGGTGTTGGTTGTGCCATGCCACCTAATTAGTGAATTGTGACATTGCACAGCTGAATGAGCAATCAAATGGACCTGTGCACCTGCATGTGTACCCTTGCACAAAGCACAAGGCGCACCCATGCATCTTGGTGCCACATAAGTGACTCTGTTTCCATAACTTACAACTGAATACAGCCATTCTGCATAGGACAAAAATGTCCAACTGCTTCCACAGGGAAATGTACACATGAGTAAGGCACCCACAGGATTCAAAATATTTTAAAAATATTTCCATTTGCCCTCCGAATCCACCTCGTATCTAGAAATACATTAGCAGTCTTTTGTTTCAGTTCTCATCTTTCATGTTCTATGGAAAGGAAATTATAGGATGGTTTGCATACTGTCAGTTAATCCAAACTGGAGAAGACCCCTTGGATTCATTCCTGACTAGTGAGTCAAAATAAAGGTAAACCCCTTTAATTCACTAAGTTTACACTAGTTGAGACTAACAACAGAATTCAGGTCAATGGATTTGTAGCTTGAAGATTTCACCAACGAAGCATATATGAAAGGGCTAGCCATTTAATTATTTATTTTCACTGGGTGGAGCAGGGAGAGGAAAGGTTAAATGATCATTAATACGCTATTAATTACTTCACTATTTGTTAATTCGTCAAAGCCCCCTAGCTTGTTATTGGTTCTGGATTGATTTCAGCTTTTGCCTAATCCCTCTTGCATCCCAACTAAGCTCTTGGCCTTAGCGATTATTTGTGCAATAAATACTGTATTGTGGAGAAATCAGGGAATTTCTTCCTCACCATTTGTACCCTGAAGCTGGAGTGAGCAATGGGTGGAGGCTGGCCCCCACGGTTTAATCTAAGAAGCTGCAAAGAAAGAGGAGACAGCGAGCAGAAAGCAGCTGTAAACCCACACTATGGTCTGGAGAAGTCCACTCCCCAACTTTTTCTCTTACTGCTCCACAACTTAGAATCATAGAATCATAGAGTTGGAAGAGACCACAAGGGCCATCTAGTCCAACCCCATTCTCTTCTCCAAGCTAAACATACCCAGCTCCCTAAGCTGCTCCAGAGACTAGGACCCGGAGCAATGGACTCAAACTACAGGAAAAATGAGTCTACCTAAACATTAGGAAGATCTTCCTGATGGTAAGAGCTGTTCAGAAGTGGAGTGCACTGCTTCAGAGTGTGGTGGAGTCTCCTTCTTTGGAGGTTTTTAAACAGAGGCTGGATGGCCATCTGTCAGAGATGCTTTGATTGGGTATCCCTGCCTGGCCAAATGGGGTTAGACTAGATGGCCCTTGTGGTCTCTTCCGACTCTATGATTCTATGATCTCCTGATGCTTCCAGTTCTGCCGCTAGTGTCTCTCTGCAGCTGGAAGGGAGGCCCCCAGCACATGATCAAGGCCCCTTGCATGTAACCAGCCTTGGTCACATGCTGAGGGCCTCCTTTCCAACTTCAGAGACTGTGACATGGACAGCAGTGGGGGCACCTACAGTATGGCCCTCGTGTTTCATCATGGTAACGGGTGTGGAGAGGGATGGGCCAGCTCAGGGCCCAGAAAGTGCTGGCAGGAAGCAAGTGTATTCTGGCAGGTCTAGACCAAACCTTGAGTTGAAAAAGTAGAAAGATATTTCCTCCCTGTTTGAGAGGTAAAAGGCCATTGCTTTCTCCTCTTTTAACATTTTGTTTTAATTTCTTTTCATTCAAAACTGTTGCATTTTGCATGCAAAATATTTTCTGGAACTCTGTTGATGGCATAGACTTGCATAGCTCCAGGCCTTAGTAGACCACTAGCTAGACATGAATCAACATGGGGATGCCACAGCAAAAAATGTCCATGCAGTTCCAGGCTGCTTCAGTGCCAACATAAGTAACCACATCAGGGGATATAATGGTGCCACTCTATTCTGCTTTGGTCAGACCTCACCTGGAATACTGTGTCCAGTTCTGGGCACCATAATTCAAGAAGGATATGGACAAGCTGGAGGGTGTCCAGAGGAGGGTGACCAAAATGGTGGGAGGTCTAGAAGCCATTATGCCCTATGAGGAGCAGCTTAGGGAGCTGGGTACATTTAGCCTGGAGAAGAGAAGGTTCTCTTGAAAAGATGTCATATTGAGGATGGAGCAGTTTTGTTTTCAGCTTTTCCATACAGCCTTATGGCCATCTACTCTTAGTTCAAGGTCTTCGTTTCTGCTTATGCTGCTTGAGGTTTGTGCTGTGGGTGTGATCAAGCCACAGTTTGTAATCAGCTATGCGTTTGCTGATGATCTTTCCATAGACAAGCTGGTGCTCCTGGGAATATACAAGTTCAGATTTTAGGAAAGATTTATTTTTTGCAGGGGTGACTGAACTCCTACAGTCTCCCAGCTGGCGGGAAGATTCTGGGAGCTGTAATAGAAAAAGTAACTTTTATAAGCTCCATGCTAGCCTAGTCTCTTATGCTCCCCAAGGTCCTCTTGAGTTAATGGGCCCAGACCAGCTCTAGATAGTTTGAAAAAAAACCCAAGATGGCATTTTGTCCGCCCTCCTCTCTATTTCCCCCTTTGCAGCTACAACCTCTAAGGCGTCATCAATTAAGAGAAGTAATAATTACAAATGAAAAACTGCAGACCTTTGAGTGCCTAATGTGTTTCCATTAGATTAAGTAGTCATAGGAATTTTTTTTAAAAAAATAAAACGGATCCTTCAGATAACTGAACACACTCCCCATCCCGTTGAGATCTTTGGCTGTGCTGTGGGGTGGAGGAAAAGATGAAGATGCTGGAGAGGCACTGAAATGAATCTCCTGAATTTGCACTTTGGGGGTTTATATCCCTCACGGCAGCAGTGGAGTAAAACAGTTGCCTCTAAGGTTAACAAAGTGATACGTACAAGTTGATGATGCCAACAGGAGTGGTTGGAGGCCATGGATTCCCAGAGGTTTGTGCAGCAGGGCTAATTGGCCACAATCCTACATTGTGCTTGTGTAGTGCAAATCTGCACACATATACAGTGAGCCCTTCATATCCATGGATTCTACATCCATGGATTCAACTACCCACAGCTTGAAAATACAGTATTCCCTCCCCCTACGCCCCCAAATCCAAAAAGCAAATCTTGATTTTGCTATTTTATATAGTGACGCCATTTTACTATGCCACCATTTACTATATAATGGGACTTGAGCACCCACAGATTTTGGTATCCACGGGGGGGGGGGGGGTCCTGGAACCAAACACCAGAACATACCAAGGGGCCACTGTAGTTACACAGTGGTTGAACAGCAACACCTTTCTGCTGAATGCCAAAGTTGTGCAACCAACAGAGCATCTGCCAGTGCATGCTTGCACCATATCCTGCTGGGCAGTGTGCATGAATCCCCACTGCCAGTTTCCACAATCCCAGTGGATGAAGTGGTACATTTAAGGCAGTGAAGAAGAGTTATGCACCATCCAAGAAGGTTCAACTTTATGTGAAATGGTTATCCTTCCAAACACTGCGATGAAAAACACTGACAATACTGGGTTGACACAAATATGGGATGAACTTATGCACTATTGGGAAGTGAGCTGTTGAACATGGAAAATAATTGTATTGTTGAAGGTCCATGAAATGACCCCACATGCTCACAGACACAGTCCTCTTGCCATGACACATATTCTAGATACTTTTGTTTGTTCATCAACTAGTGCCAACTTATGGTGACCCTATCTTGGGGATTTCTTGGCAAAGTTCATTCTGAGGAGGTTTGCCACCATTGCCTTCTTCTTAGGCTGAGAGGATGTGACACTCATGGCTGAAAAGGATTTGAACCCTGGTCTCCTGGAGTCCTACTCCAGCACTCAAGCCACTACTCCATGCTAGCTCTCATTGGGAAGATGTAGACCTGCAGAGGACGTTTGCAACTATTGCTTTCTTCTTAGGCTTCCAGAGAGTGACTTGCCCAAGGTCACCCAGTGGGTTTTCATGGCTGAGCAGGGATTTGAGCGCTCCTCTTCTAGAGTCATAGGAGGTCATCAGACAGGAGTGCAAAAAGTCTCCTATCCTGTCCCTGTCCTGGCACAATAACCCTCCCTACCCCACTTACCTCCTCTCCCATGGAAAACACAGCCCAGGAATGAATGGTGCTCTAACAGAGCTCCGTTCACTTCCTGGACTGAAATCCCACCTGTTCTCACGAGAAGACACGAGCGTGGGAAATTCAAAATTTAAAATAAAAATAAATACGAAAAAGTGACACCAAGCACTTAACTACAATTTAGAAGTCCCAAGTAACCTGGGAAGGGTCATAACAAGAGCGAAACTTACCTGGATGTCCTGATCTCACCCAGAAGTGTTTGTGACAGACCGGCCATTCTCGCTGCATTTGCAAGAGTTAAACGGCCTGAGTTTTTGGAACTAGGAGATCTATTAACAGCTTCAGCCGTCAATAAGAAGAAATGGCAGCATAATGCCAGCGGAATGCAGAAGGACCTCATCGTCTGGTATTGGCATCCTTTTGTGTTCTGCTGGTGGTATGTTGGCGCCACATTTGCCGCGTCTGATAATCTCCACAGTCCGGCATTCAAACCACTATGCCACACTGCCTCTAGACCGGATACACCTAAACATTGTTTCAGATCTCATTTCTTTCTGTATGTCATTTCAACATGTTAAGATTTAGTATAATTGTTTTCTCTCAGCATTTGTAATCTAAGGTATCAGTTGCTGGAATTCAATTCAATTCAAGCCTGCATTTTTGTGGTTATTTACCTTGATTTAGCTGTTATCTGCTTAGAATATTGGACTGCACATTGTTTGAAGCATTATATACTCTTTCTATCATTTTAAAGGCATGTTAATTTTTTTAAAATTCTGTTTGGTATGAGTTTGAAACCCTTGCCTCTTGTACTGGTTGATTTACACCTGCAGAACTCCACTTTACACAGCTGTGAACTGAATACGTCTATTGTGTTTCATGGCTAATATATATATTTGTAAGGCTAATATATATATGTGTAAGGAAACTGACACCTACTGTATGTATGACAGGATCTGAGGCATTGTCAAGTAGAAGTGGAAAGAAAACTTGCAAATTAGCCCATCCTTTCTTGATGAGAAAGGGTCTTTCAACACAATGAGGCACCCTATAGAGGAAACAGATGTGGGGGGAGGAGGGTTGCACTTGAGGACAATTTTCGTAGAAAAAAAAAATCAAGAGAAAAAAACCTTGTGTTTTTTTGCAAAAAAAACTCTATCTGGTTTTGCATGCAAATGATTTTTTATTTTTTTTTTGCAAAAATTCTCATGCTGGAAAAGACTACCAAAAAGGAGCAAAATCCTTATAAACAAGCCCAATGGGGACATCTATTTTTTTTTAAAGCTATCTGTTCTTTCATGCAAGAGTCAAATAAGTGATGATTTACAACCTTATTGTCAAGTCAAACAGGGAAGTAAGCAGATGCTTCAGATCATAGAGGTGACATTTTGGATCCCAAAAGAAAAGTGGCTGGGTGGCAAAGAGGAAGGGGACCATAAGTAGAGAGGTAAAATTAATGTATGCATTAAGCTTAAATTGCTGGCCTTAGTAGCCAATGGTGTCTTCTGGACTCCTGTCTGTAAAGGCGGCATTTATGGCTTCCTGCTAGGCTTGCCTGGCCAGGAGCATCCCAGGCCCTGAAGTTTCAGTAGCAAGATCTGAGGATGAAAGAAAAAAAACATTGAGGTCTACCTTTAACAAGGATGATCAATCAATAATCACAAAGCAGTTTGTAAGCGTTGGAGTTTAACAGGGCTCTTCTTTAAATGGGATGTTAAGTAAAGTCAGAAAAAAAACCTAAGCCCTTGTCTTCATGGACCAAATGAAACGGCCTCCCTCCATTTCAGTGCCTAGCAGTCTGGACAATGCAGTCTTTTTAACTCATTTCTAGTCTAAACTGTCCAGAAAATGTCCAGGCAGTTCCAATGAGAATTCAGGGAAAATACCCCTTAAAATGAAGTGGACAGATAGTAAAAAAATTCACATTGTTGCAGTTGAAAATGGTGAGTTCTGTTACTGCAATGGAGTATGTGTGTTTCCACATGCAGCCTGCACAATGCCCCGTACAGCCATTTCCCAGCTGGATGACATGTTTCACATCTGTTGAGGTCACCATGAGGTGCACGGCCGTGTGGCCACAACCAGGTGCCTCGTTCCTAGGCTTGGAAGACACAACCAGTGCAGGGAAGAGAAGCAACGGATTGCCATGGGTGTGCACACACTCCCTCTGCCACCACAACAGAAAGGCAGGTACTGGGAGGAAAACACTGCAGGCCTTGGGCTGGAAGACTCTGGCCAGAATGTGGAGTATTCTAACCAGTGTATACAAGACCTCAGAGAAAAAAAAATGTCACTGGGCAAAATGGAAACCCCATTTTGCAACTGGAAATGGTTGGTATGCACTTTTCAGAGGCTAGGATGTTTACTCAGCTATAAATCCCACTGAAATTTAATGGGATTTGGTTCAGTAAGATTACTCCCAGATTGCAGCTTTAATGTAGAATCCTGTTAGTGACTATGCTGGTGTAACCCTGGTTATGCCAGCATAAATACTTCAGGAAACATTGTGGAAAAAGGTACCTCCTTTTCCAACACCCCTCACCTCAAGTGCATAGCAGCTGATGGGGGACTCCACACTCAGCTCCATCCCCTTGGGCAGTGTTTGGTTGTGAGGGTGCACTCGGGTGCATTTCAGCTTCCCTTCAACACCTGGGAGGTACACTGGGGGTAGAGGTTGCTCCTTCTTCCTGGGTGCTCAAGGGAAGCTGAAACATTACAGGGCAGACGTGTGAAGCTGAGCAACCTCCAGACCCCAAGACCCCCCAGAAGACTGGTGTGAATGTGATGATAGGATTTGTGCCCTTGGGTACTTTCCTGAGCACACTTACCAGGGATTAAAGCCCATGGAACTGAGCAAGTCCTGTTTCCAAATGAACATGTGCAGCATTGCGCAGTTAATTATCTCATATTATCTCTGCCTGGTGCAAAATAACAACAACTACTACTACTACAGAAAAACAACTCTTCAGATTGCAATGAACCATTCTAGGATATGAGTGCAAAGACAGCCTCTTTCTCCTTTGAAAATAACACAAATAAATAAATAAATAAATATGCATGCATCTTGGTTTTTAGTCAAAGAGCTTGTGAGAAAAAAAAAAACAATGTGAAAATAACACCACTCATAATTCTTCCTCCATGAAAAAGGAGCCAAGACATTTTTGTATGTGACTGAAGGATGTATTCGAAATGAATCAGGGAGAGGGAGGGGAAGAGAAATGCATTAAGCAAAATTTGGCATTATTCACCCAAATGCGGAGAGCTCTGGGTTTGGGCTGTTACTGTGGAAACCTTCACATATCAAAAGAAAACAAGTCATTAATTAAAGGAATTAAAAAACTAATATGGAACGGTGGAGGCAAAAACGTGATAGGTTGCTCCCATATTTAACCCACACTGTTTTTTAGGAGACTTTAAGCCAATGTGTTCTGTCAAACAGGGAAAGGCGAGGGCTCTGGTGATGGATGTGGTCAAGAAAATGAACCAAAAGCAGAAGGAACAGGAAACTGATGTGAAACAGAGACTGTTGCAGTGTGTGAGTGTGTGTATGTGTGGCAAGGGAGAGAGGTTTCACCCCACAAATAAACCCAACACATTTCGACCAAGATTTTTTTATGGGGGGGGGGATGTCCTTCTTCTGGGGAAAGCAAATTGAAAAATCATCCTGCGGGGGATATTTTCTTCAATATACATATACATATACATATACATATACATATATATATATACACACACATACCGGTATATATATATATATATATATATATATATATATATATAGGCCCCCAGAGCTTACTCCAGGCAGCTGATTGTTCTCTACTGATAGTGATAGCTGAAAATGATTTCCCTTAAAAGCCATACTGATATATATTCCAAGTATTCCATAGGATGAAGTCATGGCAGTTAAAGTGAAATCCCAGGAGTTATAATTGTGCCATCTAGATGTGCCCTCTGCTTTCATGACACATTTTTTAAAGGGTTCTATTCCATAAACTAGCCCATTGCATTTTGCCAAATATTTGTTTGTGGAACAGAACCCTATTATGGAATAGAAACCTTTGTGCATTTCCTCCTTGCCCAAAGGAACAATAAGGAGGCACATTGAGAGAAAAGCATAGGGATGCACCACATTCACAACCAGTAGAAGGGTGGGACAAGGTAACCATTGTGCGGCTATGAGAGTATAGAATCATAGAATCATAGAATTGTAGAGTTGGAAGAGACCACAAGGGCCATCCAGTCCAACCCCCTGCCACGCAGGAAATCTTGATCAAAGCATCCCTGACAGATGGCAATCCAGCCTCTGTTTAAAGACCTCCAAGGAAGGAGACCCCACCACGCTCCCAGGGAGTGCGTTCCACTGCCAAACAGCTCTGACTGTCAGAAAGTTCCTCCTCATGTTGAGGTGGAATCTCTGTTCCTGGAGCTTGTTACACCTACAACACAATGTAAGATCTCAGACATTTTCTTAGATATTCTTTTTAAAACAGTATTTTCCCAAGTATTGGCTTTTCAGTCACAACTTTCAGCTCTTCAAAATTCCCCCCCCCCTTTTTCTTCCATTTTGACTCTGAAATGAATGACAATAAGTGGAAACATTATATTTTTAAAGAGCACAATGGAATTGTAGAGTCTTTGTGTTTAATCCCCACTTCAAGCAAATTCAGATTTGACAGTTTCCACCAGTTTCATTCCAGCTCTTTCATGCATCACTATGGCCCAATATTTGCTAGAATCCAGTTGATCCTTCTTTTGACATTGAAAACTAACCCAATCAAAGGTAGAGCAAGTGATCCACAGAGCAAGTCATTCCAAGAAGTGGATCTTATGGCTCATCAAAAAGCCCCTGATGGACAGGCAGTTCCCTTTCTTGATGTAAAAGAGAGACTGAGAGTGTATTTGCACTGCATATTTAGAGCACTTTAGCAGATATGGGGTCCTGTCACACTACACTGTTATAGCACTATGATTCCACTTTAACTGCTATGGCTGCCTCCTGTAGAATCCAGGGATTTGCAGTTTCAGGAGGGGCATTTAGCATTCTCAGCCAGACAGCTCTTGGGCCTCACTAAACTACAAACCCCAGAATTCCACAGGATTCTATGATTCTACATCATGTAAGCTTTTGAAGCTTCACTGGCTTCTTCATCAGGTAAAGACGTAAAAAATCATACAGGAGAAGATTGGTGATGATGGCTGTTGCCACATGGCAGAAATAATCCAGTTTGACACTTTAACATGGCTCAGTGCTATGGAATTCTGGGGTTTGTAGTTTTGTGAGATATCTAGCCTTCTCTATCAGAGAGCTCTGGTGCCACAACAAACTACAAATCCCAGGATTCCATAGGATGGAGCCATTGTAGTTAAAGTGGTGCCAAAGTGGATTATTTCTGCAGTGTGGCAGCAGTCTTTGTCTCAGGTGTTCCGTCTGTTGTTAGTTAAGATGCTCTGTGTGGAGATCAATGCATGGAGAGGTCACCCCCCTCCTTGGCCATGTGAGGACCTGGGACAAAGGGTGATAAAAGTGCCAACTAGGGTAGACCTCTTCATCAATCAGTTGCTGAATGGTGAGTCCACATGCAGATGAATTGATTCAATGGCTTTACTGCAGTTGGGGCTAACCATAAGATTCGGGACCTTGTGAAGTGGGTGCACCAGTAGAACGTCAAAATGAACTGGTAGTCTGTTGCACAATGGCCAGAAAAGGAAACCACATGTGCAAGGGAACTGACACAGGGGCATGACACCAATTTTTCAGGAACAAGGTGGGACAGGAAAGGTGGGGGCATTTCAGGAGGACTACCTGTGCATCGATAGCAGCTGGTATGAAGGCTCTGGAAGAGCTGTGGGAACAATGACCGCACAGGGTCATCTCCACACCCTGACCACTGGCTGACCTTGAGTCCTGCATTTTTTGAAGCTGAAGCCTCTTTGGAGATGCCCGCCTCCCACTGTCTTTGCTCAGAGACACTTGGAAAGTGGACTCTGATCATGAAAGGAAATGCAGGAAGTATTTATTACAACCCTGCTCAATCTGCAAGAGAAATTACAGTTCTGGATCTGAGGAAATTAGCAGAGGAATGAAGTGCCTGCGATCAGACTGCACTTCGGACTTCATCAGCATTCAACACAGATTTATCACCGCCAGCAGGAGGGGAAGAGAAACCGAACACATCAGGGATGAGAGGGAGAACCCAAAGAAAAAAATAGCGACCGACTTGCAAGTCTCATATTATTTTGGGGCATAAGGGTAAGTACTACCCATTTATAATTGACATCCTGGAAGATGGTCTTAAGTTCCATTGCAGACTGTCACCCCGAGCCAAGAGTCTTTCAGGCTTCTGATGCATAATAGAAAAAGACATGCATAAAAACCATTCCTCTTCATGGCAGCCTCTCCTCCTCAAGAGCTAGGCAAAAGCAACTATATCTTGGTCACTAAGCAGAACATGACCCAGCATGGCATAGTGGTTTGAGCATTGGACTATGGCTCTGGAGACTAGGGTTCAAATCCTTGCTTGACCATGGAAACCCACTGGGTGAGCTTTGGCAACTCACACTCTCAGCCTCAGAGGAAGGCAATGGTGGAAAACTTCCTCTAAAGAAATCCTGCCAAAAAAAGCTTTTTTTTAAAGCTTGCATGGAGTGGTGGTTTGAGTGTTGGACTTTCAGAGACTCGTGTTCAGATCTTGCACAGCCATAGAAACCCACTGGGTGACCTTGAGCAAGTTGCACTCTTTCCGTTGCAAATCTCCTCTGGATAAATCTGGTGAAGAAAACCCTAGAAGAAAGTTGTGACATGGGAGGCGGAGTGGTGTAGTGGTTTGGGTTTTGGAGTAGGACTCTAGGAGATGAAGGGGTGCATCTACACTGTAGAAATAATGCCATTTGACATCACTTTAAGTGCTGTAGCTCCATCCTATGGAATCCTGGGATCTGTAATTTTGCAAGGTCTTTAGCCTTCTCTGCCAAAGCATGCTGGTGCTTCAGAAAACTACAGATCCCAGGATTCTGTAGGATGGAGCCATGGCAGTTAAAGTGGTGTCAAACTGCATTATTTCTACAGTGTAGATGCACCCTACATTTTGAATCTCACTCAGCCATGGGAACCCATTGGGTGACCTTGGGAAAGTCATACTTGCGAAACCTCAAAGACAGGCAGTGATAAAACTCCACTCAAAAAATCTCAGCAAGAAAACCTCATGATAAGTTCACCATAAACTGGAGTTGATTTGAAGGCACATAACAGTGAGTCATGAATAATTGAAGCCCTATTGATTTCAGTGGGACTACTCTAAGTGTGAGAGAGTCAGCATGGTGTAGTGGTTTTGGTGTTGGACTATGACCCTGGAGACCAGTTTCAAATCCCCGCTTGGCCATGGAAACCCGCTGGTGACCTTGGGAAAGTTGCACTCTCTCAGCCTCAGGGGAAGGCAAAGGCAACTCCCTGCCTTTGAACAAATCTTGCCAAGAAAGCCCCATTGTAGGTTTGCTTTAGGGTCACCATAAATTGGAAATTACTTGAAGGCACACAACAACAACAAGAAGAAGGTGAAATAAGGGTAGGGCTCCTGTTCCTTTAATGGTTGTGCAGAAGAGGAAATTTCATGAGTCCCACATCCCTCAACACACTTATACACTTTTGTTTTCATTGGAGTCCTTCTCAAAATGTTGACAGGAAATAATGTCTGGTCACCATTTTGGGAAGGACTCTGATGAAGACATAGGCATTTAGGAGCACTGTTGGTGGAGGGTGTGTGTGTGTGTGTGTGCAGCCTGTGTGTGTGCGTGTGTGTTGGGGGGGCTTGGGGGGCAGAAAATTGGCCACATGATTGCCCACCCTTGGATTACAACAACAGCCCAGTTGAGGCTTAGTTGAACCCGAGGTTGATGTATATGAAGGAAAGGTTTCTATGAACTGAAGAAAAGAGTTGGACGAATGAGACATGAAAGGTTGTGGCACAGAAATGGGAATAGGATGGGGAGGGGAACAGAAACCAAGACAAGATCCTACATCATGCTTGTGCAGTGTAAATTTGCACTAAGGGCTTTTTTACACCAGCCAAATCCACCTATTCCAGAGCCCTGCAGCCCAGACAACGCAGGGCATTTACCCCAAACTTCCCCCAGGCAGTCTTCACCAACCCCAGGACAGATATGGGGCTCGAACGTGGGCAAGCTAAGATAGGACTCTTTACTGTGTTTTAAGGTAGTACCCAGTTTAATCCGGTACCACCAGGGATCGGGGCCCACATGTCTGTGGGAGCCCATCCCAGAACCCCATCCCTCGGTGGTGGTGCCACCACCAGCTCCCTGGCTCTCTTGGAAGCCAGGCAGGGGTCTTGCAGACCAAGGCTGGTCAGATGCAGGGGGCCTGCGGTCACAGGTTGTGGGACCCCTTCCTAGCTTCTGCATCAGCAGAGAAAATGGCGGTGGTAGTGGCTGCAGTGACAGGTTGGTGTCCTGTTTGGACTCTGGCCCATTTTCTCCAGGTAACAGCAAGGAGCTGGCATATCCTGGCTACTGTAGATGAGCCCTAAGGTAGTTAAGCCTGGCTTTGTGACATCACTCTTTTGTGGAATGTCAGCACTGGGCAACCAACCGTGTGTCAGTGAATGTCCAATGGCTGTTGCCACAATCTCAGCAAACCAAGAGGCACTTTGCGGGCTATGGAGGAGCCAATTCCACACCATCCAAGAATGAACAACTGCATGTGCAACCATTGCAGAACCCTGCTTATGCAACCATGGAAGTTGTGTATGCATAAAGCACTGAGAGGATGCCAATTTAAGAGGGAAAGATGCTTCAACCAAAGCCATTTTTCAGATGCTCCCTTGGAGGTGTTAGCAGGAAAGTTGGCCTACAGAGGCACACTGTTGTTTTCCTTTCATCCCCCCTCTTAACAGCTGAAGAGAGCAGCTAGGAGCTTTGCATTTGTCGGTTTACCTTGAAATGGGTTGGATTAGAGGTCGGTTTTGACAAAGTTCGTAAGGTTTTACTGTTCCCTCTGCCTCCCTACCAATGGCCGTTTCTAAGCTGCATGAACATGATGGTCCCTAGATGGGAGCTGAGTGGGGGGTTTCCCATTTTCTTTCAACTTCATTAATTTCCCCAATGTATTTATTAATTATTTATTCATTATATTTATTTCTATCTCACCTTTTCCCCAGATCGGGACTTAAAAGCGGCTTTCAACAATTAAAAAAGACATCATTAAAAATCCGCAAAGTTAAAACAAGATTAAACAATAAAAAAAAGATTAAAACATACACCACACACACATTAGCATAACAATATATACACACTAGTACAACAATGTAAGCTGCCCTGAGATCTTTTTGATATGTGTGTGTGGGGCGGGGAATTTTTTTACCAGCAAACATATAAATAAAATGTGATGTCCTCCTATTCAAGGTTGCAGCTATGCTGGGGCAAAATGAGGTTATTCCCCCCCAACAAGAATTTTACACCTTCCCCAATGAAATTTTACTTCATTACCCATTTTTTTTCTGTTGTAGTCCAAAAAACACCCATAGCGCCACAAGTCACCCCATCCCAGCTTTCAGACAAATCACACCTTCCTGCCCATATATGCCTGACTTGCAATTCTGTATGTAGCCTCAAAGCTTGGCCAAGTTACATTTTTGGGACTAGAACTCCCAGAACTCTTCAGCCAGCAAAGGCCATTCTGGCCAGAGGTTCTGAGGTTTCTAGTCCAAAAGAGTAACTTTGGAAACCTCCTCACCTGGTGATTGCTGGTGACTTGCATAATGCACGTTCCTCTCGAGGTTGCAGGTGCTTTGCACGCTTTGTGGAAGAAGAAAAACTGTCAGCTGACACCTTCTTCTTTTAATTGAATAATTTAAACATGATTGATTTTTCCTGCTGGGTGGAAATGAAACCTGAACCTCAGGCAGATAATAAATGAGGAGGAAGCAGGCAGGCTTTCTGAGCCAGGGCGGAGAGGGGCCAGTGGCAGTGGGGAAGGATGGCTGGGTCGGACAGAAGAGCCACGCCAACGTTGTAGCCTGATTAGATTATTGGAGCTCTAGCTGGAAAATGGAGGCAGGAAGATTTAAAAAAGGACAATGCATTCCTCACCTCTTTGAAATCTAAAACTAGATCCTGCTGGCTGCAAAAGGTGCCACTGATGATAGAATTTGGGAAAGTTATTTCTTGGAACTAAATCTTCCAGAATCTCCCACCCAGCATGGGAAGAAAGGTTCTAACCGTTCTCCATATTGCGACACCATTGGCCTTCTCTCCTTTCCTGGGAGAGGAGATGGTGTCAAAGAGGACACGAATTGGTTTCATTCAGATGTCATGATCCTTTGGAACAGGAAAAATAATGCAACGGCAAGGGAGGAGAAAAGTTCCTCCTACTCTATTGAAGCACATTCGCCATTGCATTCCTGTTCTAATCTTCTCTTTAAAAATAAAATAACAATAATCAATAGGAGTATAGTGTCTAGATTGGGGGAAGTAATTGTACCACTCTATTCTGCTTTGGTCAGACCTCACCTGGAATACCGTGTCCAGTTCTGGCACCACAAGTCAAGACAGATATTGACAAATTGGAGCATGTCCAGAGGAGGGCGACCAAAATGGTGTGAGGTCTGGAAGCCATGATGCCCCATGAGGAACAGATTAGGGAACTGGGCATGTTTAGCCTGGAGAAGAGAAGGTTGAGAAAGGACATGAGAGCCATGTTTAACTATTTGAAGAGATGTCATACTGGGCATGGAGCAGGCTTTTTTTCTGTTGCTCCAGAGACTAGGACACGGAGCAATGGGTTCAAACTACAGGAAAAGAGATTCCACCTAAATATTAGGAAGAAGTTCCTGATGGTAAGAGCTATTCAGAAGTGGAATGCACTGCCTGGGAGTGTGGTGGAGTCTCCTTCTTTGGAGGTTTGGAGGTTTTTAAGCAGAGGCTGGATAACCATCTGTTGGGAAGGCTTTGATTGTGTATTCCTGCATGGCAGAATGGGGTTGGGCTTGATGGCCCTTGTGGTCTCTTCCAATGATTCTAACATTTTGCTCCAAAGAGTGACTTTTCCAAGCTCTGATTGCTGCTAAGCTATACCCTCCAACTGTCCTCATTTGGCAGTCCCAACCACTTTTTCATCCCACTTTTTCAATAGCCTTTAAAATATCCCAGATTTTTTCCTCCTCTTCCTTTCACTTCCCCCCTTTTGTCATCTGCTTACTTTAAATGGCTGCAAACTTGAGTTCAAAGTGTAAAAGTAGTTTGCTTTCTGTTTAACTCAGCAGGTGGGAGAGGAGAGGAGAGGAGGAGATGGAATCGTGCCTTTCCCAGTAGACTCAGGCAAAAGCAAACTGCTGCAGCCTCTCCTAGCCCGTGTGTTCTTCCTCATTCATAACTTTTGCCATCTTGACCACTCTGATGTTGTTTGGCCACAGATATCCCAGTTTTCACCTGGGATACATTGGTGGATATGCAAAGCTAATACCTTTGGGTGGCACTCAGTCTGTCCAAATCAGAAGGAAGCTGTTCCGAGTCACTCTGTCTGTCGGCTGAACAGTCTGGCAGTGAATCAGCGGCACTTCTGAGCCGATCTGGAAGCTCTGCACCCTCGAATGAATCCCTCCGTCTCCCTCCCTACCCACAACTCCTCCCTGCAGGGCTATTTCCCCTCTAGATACATTAGAGGCATTAGATAAACAAATTGCAGCTCCCAAAAAGAAAGCAAAATGAAATAGAAACCCAGTGAAGCTATCTCCTGCTTAAGAGCTATTTGCATAATTTAACGTAATTTGCCAGGCGGCATTGGGAAGGGGACGAGAACAAGTATTTCGCCCCCCTCTCTGCCTCCCTCTCTCCACACAATGCTTAATGCAGCTGTGCGATTAAGTGATTACATTTGTCAGATCTCCTTTTTATTAAAATAAATATGAATCAGGTGAGGAATGGGTTGTGTCGGCCTCTCTCTGTCTCCGCTCAAAAGGGTTTTGTTTTCTCTCGTGAAGAATGGCACGGTACCAGCCAAAGAGGTTATACTGGGTTCTCCGGGTTCGCCATCTCCTTCTATAACAGCCTGGTGGGGAAGGTGGCTGGAGAGGAGAGGGCACGTCCCAAGGCCAGAGGAATGGTCAGCTCATGGCCTCTGACCCATGCTGACGCTTTGGCCCAGTGAGGCCTTCCGGACTTTGTTCTGGGAGCAATAATTGGACCCAGCCCGGAACCCTGATTTACCCCCGTCCCAAAAGAGGACCGTGTAGTAATGGGGGGAAACCCATACAATTAACAAAATATTCAACGGAGAAATCTAAACAATTTGTACGAAACCATCAAAATGCAGTCATTAATCAGAACGTCAAGAAATCAAAGGACGACTAGGAGCCAAATTCCCCAAATCTGCAGCCATCAGGCCACATGTGGCATGGCCTTTCCCCTGAATCTTGGGGCGATCCGGCTACACACAGCCCAGATTTGGGTATTTTAATTCCAGGGTATTTTGCCTAGAGGTGGAACATGTGAGATGTGGATTTCCCCCCTCATTTTCATCCACCTCCACAACTGCTACCATCGCCACTACCACTGTGACCAATCTTTAATTTGTGTGATTTGTTTTAACTCATGTGTGAGCAGCCTTGGAGAAAGGTTCGATATTAGATAAAATACATGTGGGCTGATGTTGTTGCCTCGGTATCTTGAGACAGTCATTGGCCAAGTCTTGCTTAAATACTACAGCTGACATAGGATGTAACCCTATTAAGAGTCGACACAGTGTTTAATTAGTTTGTTAAATATTGTTTATTGGGTTTTTTTAAAAACTATGTTACTCTTTCAATAGCCAGTCAATCAATATACAATAGCCAGTCAATCAATATACAATAAATTACTATATATAATGATAATGTTTGTAATGTATTTCCTAAAGTTGCTTTGCTTCCAATTAAATCAAACTAAATGTCATTGCTTTTTTTAATGCATTTTAAAGAAACATGACAAGTAATAATAATAAGAAGAATAAGAATAATAAAATTTATTTATATCCCGCTCCTCTGCTAAAAACAATCAGGGCGGCTTCCAACAATTAAAACGCTACAATGCCGACTAAAAGCACCACCCACCCCCACCCTCCCCCATAAAAAGACATTAAACAGCATAAAATTAAAACCACCTAACTAAAATCACATTAAAAAACAAATAAGACTTAAAAAAGGCCAGGAGACGCAGCTTTTGTATGGACTTTTTCTGAGCTTCCCATGCTAAGACATGTCTTTGTAATTTGCAGATTCATTAACATGAACTTGAAAAAAAGATAAATACATAAATAGATAACTACAACCCCCCCCCATTTTCTTCATAAGAAATCTCTCTCTCTGTGTGTGCGTGCAGAAAACAGAGTTTTGCACACATACAAAATAAAATACAGTTGAGATCCTGGATCATTAACATAAGTAAACAATAGAGCTCCACCTTCGTAGTTTTTATTTATTTATACCCCGCTCTTCAGCGTCAAGGCTATCAGAGCGGCTTACAAATTGTTTTAAGCAATAGCAATTTACACATCTACACTGCATTAAACAGTTTCCAATGTGTGTTAGCTAATTGCCCCCACAAGCTGGGCACTCATTTTACCGACCTACAAAAGGATGGAAGGCTGAGTGAACCTTGGAGCCCTCTGGAATTGAACTTACAACGTGGTGGCTTGCAGGACTGGCATTAAACCACTGCGCCACCAGGGCTCCCTGTTGCATCTGACTATGCTGTACACCCTGCAAAAAAACCTTTGCAAAAAAGTCTTTGCAACCTGGCAACACACTGACCCAAACGCTTCTGAGATGCTTCGGATGACGGGGCTCGGTGGTGGGGCTCATTGAGAACAGGCAGTTGGAGAGAGACCCCCTTGGGGTTCTGCTGCCACCCCTTGTCTCACTTCACCCCCATGACTGCGAGAGTGCTGCCAATCTCATTCCCAGCACCCTCATCTCTGCTGCTACTCTTCTGTGCCTTCAAGTTGTTTCCAACTTACAGCATCCCTAAGGTCAACCCGTCATAGGGTTTTCTTGGTCAGATTTCTTTACCACCATTGCCTTCCTCTGGAGCTGAGAGTATGTGACAAGGCCACCCAGCAGGTTTCCATTGTTGAGTGGGATCTGAACCTAGGGGCCCATCAATATTGGGCCGGGGGCGGGGGGTGGTGGAGTACCTTGCAATAATGACATTTTGCTGCAGAAGCGATGTGTCTTAATGGTGTTTTTGGCCGCAGAAGCCCCCATAAGCTTCATTTGCCAGATGGTGGCTGCAAGTGATTTACTCACATCAGTTCTTCGCTACTGCCGAACTTAAAAAAAACAAGTTATCTAAGATGTGCTGGAGCAATATAGCGATTTTCTGATTTAACAGGAAAGCAAAAAAACACAACCCCACCCCATTTAATCACCTTAGCAATCGATCACTAAAGCGAAAATCCAATATGGCAGCAGTGGGCACTTGCAGTGTTAAAAAGCCCTGCCCCTTCACTCACCCGGCCCATCAGCTTTGCTCTTCCCTTTGAATCTCTTGTCCCAATGAGCAGCAATGTGCACCCCCTCGCTGTTTAAAAAAATAATAATGGGAAAAGCCATTGTTTTTGCCATTTTGGGTCCCCTGCCTTACGAATAGTGTAGATCGGTACAGAATCCCATTTAGACAGGTAGGATTCCTAGCAAATTCCATGGTGGTATTTTCATTTTTTAGATAACCCTCAGGTCTCCCAAAGTCCTAGTCCAACACTCAAACCCCTACACCACATGGGATCTCTTAGCCTGATCTGTAGTGGCATGGAAATGCTTCAGTCGGGGTGCTGCCAGGCTACAAAGGAAGTTTTTTGGGGGGCGGGGAGTTATATTCAGTCATCCATCATGAATCCTCAGCAGGTTTAAGATCATATGTCTAGTTTAGAATCTTGTAACCAGCATCTGTAGTGGTTTGAGCATTGGACGACGATTTTGGAGACCAGGGTTTGAATCCCCACTTGACCATGGTAGCCCACTGGCTGACCTTGGGCAAGTCACACTCTCTCAGCCTCAGAGGAAGGCAAAGGCAATCCCCCTTCTGAACCAATCTTGCCAAGAAAACCCTGTGATAACTTTGCCTTAGGTTTGCCATAAGTTGGAAATGACTTTGAAGGCACACACAAGAACTGCTGAGCAATATGTCAGTCAACTTTTTCCTCTACACAGATGAATCCCTCCACAACACTTCAGGAGGTTCTAATATGGAGAGAATACTGTGAAAGAATGTTCATTTTCTCCTGCAGCAGGAAGGAAACTACTGTAATTATTTGTCCCCCCATGTAGGGATGATACAGTCAAAGATTTACATCCTCACTGCAAATACAGACTTCAGAAAAAGCATTTGTATGCAAGGGGCTTTGCCATGTACATAGCTGCCTAGGTGTGAAGGTTACTGTTGTGTACTGATATTGTACAACAGACAGGAGCCAGCCTGCCAACAGCACCTAGTCGCTGGCTAGAAAGACACTCCTGTCTTGTTTGAGAGCTGGACTGCCACACGTACCTGGCAACACTCTCTGTTTTGGCTGGCACAGTGTTATCAGACTTGGAACCCACAACCATGTTTCATAGACCTTGCAGGTGTGTAGAGAAGTTGCAGCATTCCGCACGTTCTAGTGTTTGAGGGAGAGAAATATTGTTGAGCTAGAATAAAAGTGACTTCATGAATAGCATCTAAATGACCAAAATTCAGTAACCTCTGGGTTGTTTGCAATGTCTATGTTGAAGACTAGAAACCTGTTGGAGTCATAGGTGAAAGTTCTCTAACACATGCACTTGCATTTTTTGGCTATCGTGCAATGGATATACAGTTGGACCCCCCTATCCACAGAACCAATATCAGTGGTTTCAGTTATCTGCGGCTGAAAAAATAGGGACACATATCATAGAATCATGCTGGGAAATGCCTAGAAAGGCATCCTTTTCTAGGTCCTCCAATGCAACTCTATGGTATGTTTGTACTGGGAGTCCTTTATTTTAATAGGGTATGGCATTATCCATGGGTTGTAGTTATCTGCAGTAAGTCTGTGAACCAAACCCCCATGGGTATGGGTTTCTAACTACTCAGTTCATAGATGTCTAAGCAGAGTTTCACAAGTGTCACCATTTCACAGGTGTCTAAATCCTATTGTTAGTCCTGAATAGAGCATGGCCATTGAATCGGTTGGCTTTACCTACATGTTGACTCATCATTCAACAGTGGCTTCAATGGTTCTAATCTATCTGGGATTTACAAACAGGATTCCAGCTAATGTGTCCCCCCAAAAAACAAAACATACACATACGTTTCAGTAGAGGTGGATGGGCAAAGCTCACTTCTGAAGCACCCCATTTCACAATTATTCTCTATAATCTCTCCTTGACTCTCACAAGGCAAGCTGAGTTTGTGAGTCATAGTCTAAGCCCAGAGCCCTGGGTCTTCTCTAGGTGGAAGCAACCAACAGGATTCCAGCTATGAAGTTACACATTCTTGGATGATGTGTAGCTATTTGTCAGTGCTTTCAATGTACCCCTTGGTTCACTGGGGTTGCAGAAAAAGCCATTGCCCATTCCCCATAGCATGACGGATCCATAAGCAAGCACACAGGAAGAGATACAGAGTCAGCTGCACAGTGTCCGGATTCAGCAGGAGGGTGGTATAGCTCAACTATTTTCTAACTATAGACAATATCACACTATACTGTTATAGCACTATTATTCCACTTTAACTGCTCTGGCTGCCTCCTGTGGAATCCTGGGATTTGCAGTTTAGGGAAGGGCATTTAGCAGTCTCAACCAGAAAGTTCTTAGGCCTCATTAAACTGCAAATCCCAGGACTCCACAGGAGGCAGCCAGAGTAGTTAAAGTGGAATCATAGCACTATAACAGTGTAGTGTGATAAAGTCCATTATGTGTTTAGATGTATACTTTGCAAGCATGATGCATGATTGCACACAGCATTCTGAAAACTTGTGAGTAAAGCAAATCTTTCTCTTCTTGCTGAATTTGCCTTCTGGATGTTGCAACGGGAGCGTTCCCTCAAGTCTCTGTAGCAAAGGCCTACATCAAATTGTTAATCCCAATTAGAGTAAATCCATTGAGTCAATGGGATTTACAAAAATGTTAGTTTACCACTGAGCAATTGATCTGATGGGTGTATGCTTGTTGGGATTAACAACTGGATTTAGGACAGAACCTCCAAATGTCCCTATATTATAACTGCATATCTCTCTCTCTCTCTCTCTCTCTGGCTTTTCTTCGCAAACGAAGATTCAGGAAGGACTCATCCCGCGCCTTCTGCAAGCGCGCTGATGACTAAAAAGGCCAATCCGAGATAAACAAGTCCGGTTGCAAAAAGCGCAGCAGAAGGTCTCCTTGGGTGATGTTTCTGGGTTGTGATTCTTTCTGCGTTGTTGTTTCTCTCCAAGACTTGTTCGGCGTGAGTTCTCAAATAAGGCTGCAGCATTGTGGATATTGCGTCTCCATGCCTCCCGATGTGAGGCCAGGGCGGACCACTGTTGCATATAGCTGTGAAGGAATAGAAGTGCCCCATCTATGGATAGAAAGAAAATATTTGAAAATATTTGATTGGTAGATGAAAAATGGGGTTCCCAGATAGTTGGAAACCCTGGCAAGGAGAACACTGAAGAGACAAGAATCTTTGCAGTCTGGGACATACTATTTGGGGAAAAGCCATGTGGTTGGTGTGTGTGTGTGTGTGTGTGTGTGTGCAGAAAACAGCATTGTCTAGATACAGCATTCTCTGCCATTTCCAAAATTGCCAGTATGATCCACAAGGGCCTACACTTCCAGAACCAGCTCTCAGGAACTCAATAAATTGCCTTCATGTTTCAATAAATGTGTCCGCTCTTTGTCTCGCTAATGCCTTGTTGCTTTCAGTCAATTTTTCATTCAGAGCCAAGTCTCGTATTTCCCTCTACCACATACACATGTCTGTTTTCTCTTCAGACTTCCAGTGTTTAGCTACCATTAAAGAGAGATTTTTTTTTTACTGATTAAATCCTAAAGTGCAAAGGTATAAAACTGAACACTAAAGTTAGGATTGTCCAAGTCATCATATTTCCCATCACCATGTACTGGAGGAGCTGAAGACAGATTGGTGTTGTATTGAAGGGATTTATATACTCAATAATACCCTTCAGGGGATGGATTTTAGAACGAAGACAATGCTTCTTGGAGGTTCTCAAGGTAAGACAATGGACAGTCTGGATATGTTAATGACCCTTAATGGGCTGATACTTTGTAACTGAATAGAGGAAAAAGCTCTCTTTGTTTCGGGGAAGGTAGAAGGATGAGGGCTCTTTACAAACCTTGAGCATCTCAACTTAGGCCGATGGGATTAGCCACATGTTCAGGCAAGTGGGTGCCCTTCACATTACCTTTCTTTGGAATTTGGGATGGCCCCTCCTTAGTGCATACCTGTCTGAGTCTCAGTGCAAGTCTTTGGCATTCCTGGTTTGAGAGAGTCCTTGGTTTACTGGTCACACTATGTGGAGGGCCACCGTTGGCCAAATTATTAGATATTGCCAATTATTACAGATCTGAGGCAGGAGGTGTCAGGGTAGGTAACACTTGGGTATGTGTGCATTGGGACAGGAGTTGTTATTTAATTACTCATAACTAGCTAAGTAGCTGATGTAGAATATTGGGGTATATTGCTACTTTCCAGACTCTGGAGTTTGTGTTATGGTCAAGATGAGTACTTATGCATTTTCATGGAAAGATGCTGGTAAAGGCCAAAAACCCCCAACCCACACCCACACCCACACCCCATTATAAAAGGCATCTCCCTAAACTTTGCTGTCATTCCTTAGTTCTAATTTCTTTAAACATTGAAAAAGCTTATTAACCTCGGAAGAGCTTAACATATGGCAGATTCTGTCTCTGTCTCTGTGCCATAATTAGGAGCCTTGCAGTAATAGGCCTGTCTTTTAAGCTACAGTGCTTTGCTTTTTGCTAACATTACAGCCTATTAAGGAGCTACATTAAATGCATGTAAAATGAACAACGTTTCTGCACGTGCTCACATGCACACACAAGGAGGGGCATACATACACCTTTATGCACACACACTGTGTGTGACAGACCAATCGGAGGAGTGTGATTAAGTCACAGTGCCAATATCGTGGGGTTGGGCTCCCCCTGCTGTGAAAGCTAACTGATCCATCAATCAAACTCTATTCATTAAGTCAGCAGTTCACACACACACACACACACACACACACTCATCAGAGTGGAACATTGCCTTGACAGTAGTGTCTTGTCAGCACTTTTTCTGGCAGGGTTCCTTGCCTCCAAACAGTCACAGAGAGGTAAATTCTATAATGGTTATGCACCAGGATTCCCTCCGCACACACAAACTCCCCAGAAGGAAAACGAAAAACTTGCCTGGCCTAAGTTGGAACTTTTCAGAGTTTGAATCCCTGCTCAGCCAGGAAATCCACTGGGTGACCTTGGGTGAGTCACCTCCTCCTAGCCTCCTCAATACCTCCTCAATACCTAAACATGAGGAAGAACTTTCTGACAGTAAGAGCTGTTCAACAGTGGAACGCACTACCTGGGAGTGTGGTAGGGTCTCCTTCCTTGGAGGTCTTTAAACAGAGGCTGGATGGCCATCTGTCGGGGATGCTTTGATCAAGATTTCCTGCGTGGCAGGGGGTTGGACTGGATGGCCCTCATGGTCTCTTCCAACTCTGCAATTCTATGATTCTATAATTCTATGATTCTATACCATTTTAAGAGCCAGTGTGTTGTTGTGGTTTGAGTGTTGAACTGAGATTCCAAGAGACCAGGGTTCAAATCCCCCCACTAGCCACAGAAACCTACTGGGTGACTTTAGGTGTACTCTCTCAGCCTCAGAGGAAGGCTGCCAGGATTGGTCCATTTAGCTCCTGCTCCTGCCATATTCATTAGTTTCCCTGTGGCCCCGGTATAGAGTGTGAATAGCAGTTTGTGTAGAGATGAAATGGTGTATGTGTAACTGGGCTTTGCTTGGGAAAGGAGATAACAAGGCATCTGCAATTAACGGTTTTATTTTCAAGGCTAGACAAGCTAGGAAGATGTTAACTTTTGGTTTAAGGAATGCCTGTATCAGTGGATGATGGACAACCAATGGATAGGTAGCCTGCCAGATTTTGTTGATTCTAAAATACTTTTAACTTAGAGTGTATCTGTTAGGTTCCCAGTCTCAGCAATGACTTTGTAAGCTTCCTGGATTTCTGGCAATAAAACTTTCTGATGAACCCTGAAGCTTGTGCTCTGTGAGTTTGGGAACACAGATACCTGACAAAGGCAATGCCAAACCTCATCATAATAATTAATCTTGCCAATGAGAGCTGTTATGGAGAACTAGTTTGAGTGTTAGCCAAGGACTCTGGGAGATGAGGGTTCAAATCCCCACTTGGCTACGGAAACCTACTGGGTGACCTTGGGCAAGTTACACTCACTCAGTGGAAGGCAATGGCAAACCTTCTCTGAATAAATGTTGTCGAGAAAATCCTAGGAGAGAGCCACCATAAGTAAGGGTCAGCTTGAAGGAACATCATGACACGGAAGTCAAATGGATGAAATTTTGGGGAACTGGTTTAAAAATTTTCATGCAACCATGCCATAGAATTGCCTCCATTCTGTGCAGCTTCTGAAACCAAATGTAACTCTGGGGAATTAAAAAGACCCATCCTGGTGAAGCTCCATTGGAGTTGGGTCTGGTTGATTCCTACAGGAGGAGGAAGAGGAGGAGGAGATTGTCCCATAATTTCCAGAAAGCAAAACATCTCCTGATTCTTCCTCAAGTGTCTCCTTGGCTCAGCTTAGCAGCTGGAAGCAATCCTGTGGACAGAGAGATCTGGTGCCAAGAGGTTTTCTTCCACTGACAGGTTATACTTTGCAGCCTGCCTGGATAATCAGGATTTTTGTTTTGGTTAGGACTGACAGCAATAGTAAGAACTTTTATCATAGGTTGCTCTCAAAGTGCTTGATGCTTTGCATATATATATATAGAGAGAGAGAAGATGGTGCCCCTCTCCTGAAAAGCTCTGTTTCCTCACACCAAATTCAAGACAATCTCAGCCCCTGCAGCTCAATGGCGTCATCCTCATCCCTGTCCTTGCCTCACCACCGCTGCCGGATCCAGCCCAGCCCCTTCGGAGAGCAGGCACATCCCTGCAAAGCACTCTAGAAGGGACCGTGCTGTGCTAATGTGGGTTAATAGCCACCTCGGATTCAATTTCAGCTCCCCGAAGAAGCGGGCCCCCTCCCCCGGCTCAGCAGCACAGCCTGTAATACTGGAAATGGCTTTAGATTTGAGAAATTGGCACGTTGTCGTCCAACAAGGCAATTTCTGAATTGCTCCACGCAGCTGCAAGGCTTCAGCAGAGACGTGGCTTGCATTGTAAGCAACTGTGATGAGAAAGCCTGTTGCCATCGGAGAGCCGGGGAGGGGGCGCAGCATCATCTTCTAACTCAACCCCCCTCCCTGGCTGGTGAGATGGTCCCGGGCCATCAAGGAACATGAGAAGCCCAGGTTGCCTTCCTTTGCTAGGCGGAAGGAAAAGGCATAAGCCGGTTTGAGGTCCAGAAGATGGGTGAATCAGTCCACACAACTCCTGGACTCCACAAACCTCACCCAGAGCCTTTCAATGGCCGGGGGTGGGGAGGATGCTTTCTTCTGCAGGAAGCAGGCCGGCTCTGCTATTAGGTAGCTTTGGGCCACTGCTTTAGGCAGCACAATTGGGATGTCACAAATGGGTAGCAATACATTAGCTATTTCATTTGCTCATATTAATGAATTCCACAGTTTGGAGAAGCTACTTTGTGTGTACCACAGCTCCTAGAAACAGGCCACGTTGGGTGAGGAAGTCTGGGAATGGGCGTCCTCCAAAGTAACCCCCCCATGGGATGTTCTCTCCCTCTCTCATTCTCTCTCTCTTTGTGCCAGCAAGGCTGGATTATCAACGATTCAACTGAAGCAAACACACCATGGCGTCAGTGGTTGCTGACGCTGCACACGTAGACCCACAGGCTTCTTGCACTCCGATGCTGTCAACAGAGAAATGGTCCTGCAGAGAGGCAGACGGTAGATCTCTCTTCCCTGCCCCTCTCCAAAGGGCTGGTAGCATTTACCATCCACTCTGCAGCCATTTCCCAGTTGTGGGTCCAGCAAAACATAACAGTCTCACATGCAGAACTATACCATAGCTGTCCATTCACCCAGATTTACTGTAGATCCTCTACCCATCCACCCTACTCCACAGTCATTCCATGCCTGGAGGAGAGCAGAGGAAGATAGAAGAAGCGTATGGCTATATCCCCATAGCCAGCCGTGAAATGATTGCATCTTCTGCTGAGTTCTGCTGGGGTCAGAGGGAGACAAAGGCAAACCTCTGAAGAATCTTAGGAAGCAGTGTGGTGTAGTGGTTTGAGTGATGGCTGAGGAGTCTGGGAGACCTGAGTTTGAATCTCTGCTCTGCTATGGAAGCCCAGTGGATGACCTTTGCAAGACATAAACTCATAAACTACAATCAGCTCTTTGGGAAGTGTGTTCTTTCTCACAGAGCAGCCCTGATAAAACCTGAATTTGCTTTCCATGCCTAGACATGGAAGCAGAGGCTCTACTTTGGGTTTGTGTGACGTATACCTCCACATGTGGAGTTACACGTTGTTTGTTCTAGGTAGCCCTTGTTTTAAACAGTAACATGGTGCAATCCGATATGCAACTGAATGTGAAACCCAATGCACAATCAAATATGCATATACTGTACATATACAATGACACAACATATGTAACTCTGCTTCAACAACCTTGAACTGAATGTTCAATGGACATTCCATTGGACAAAATTGTCCAACCACTTCCATAGGGGAACTTACATACGTGTAAGAGACCAACAGGAGTCCAGGCGGAAAATTTTGTATAGGTCTTTTTCAATATATATACATACACACACACACCTACACACATCCATGTTGACAAACAAAGAGGATTTTGTGGAGTTTTTGTATCATTGGTTGGAGGTTTTGGGTTTTTTAAGACATTTTTTTTTTGCACTGTATTGTATTTTTCATTATAGACACATATTTTCAGAATACTGACCCAAGTTTTATTGACAGAGCCGTGTAATTTCATTTGTGCAGTTTGCAACTTCATACTGCCCAGACTTGTTTTCCCACACAACATTGTGGCCACAACAACCATCCAACTGGGGGGAGAAAAAACTGAATTCCACAGGAAAGGAAGGAAGGAAGGAGGTGACATCTGGAATCGCAATGATTAGCCAGTGAAGATTGAAGTCTTGTTCTTTGGGGAAGCTCACTAGCTCGGGGACTTCTCCCAGCTGCACCATCTCTGCTTTCTGCAATGGGAAAACCAAGTCTTGGTCCTCTTTGGCCATTCTGTGCCTCCCTTCCCCTCTGGCCCTTTCATAACCATGGGCGATCTTGACAAACCATCAGCTCTCTTGCGAGGGATTTGTGCCTGTGATTGATAGGGTGATCAGGTGATTGCACCTTGGCACCGCGCTAATTGCACCAGACAGAGCTGCTTAAATACCACCAGACAGAATATTACTCAAATTAAAATGAGGCCTTAAAATGTCATTATTTGTGTCATTATTAATAGCCCTTAATTGTGTTCTCTAATCATCACAAAATTATGTTAGTATTAATAACCACGTCAAAGCTGCCTAGGGAACTGCAAGAACTTCCTAAAAAAAATTAAAATAAAATTATGCCATATGTCAGTTCCCATGAACGTGAAATGCAAAGCTTAGAGGGCTTTCCCTCCTCCCCTTTTGATGCATCCAGCCGATGAGAAATAAAATGGGGAAGTACGAAGAAATGCAGATAGCGGAGATCTTTTTCTGATCCTCCACGCTGAGATGTCCTGCATAGCAATGTGAAAATCTGTCAATTTCAGTTTTTGTTGCATTTCTCATAATCCCACTAGCATTCTCATGCTGAATTCAATGCTAGATTTTTTTTGGCGAGGGGGACTTCATTCTTCCCTCATACATGCATATTTTTTTTGCACATTTTCATTAATATATATGTTTTGACACATTTTCTGCTTTGAATGAAACATGAATGTGTACATTTTTTTAAAACTCCCTGGGCCCATTTACTTGAATGTACTATGAAAAAAAAAAGTGTGCCTGAGGGAGAAATCAAAATGCCTTTCAGTAGATAACAATAATCTAAATTATTGAATTCAACACACTTTCATGGTAACCCCAACATATACTGGCTCAGAATCTTCTTAGATCAAGATAATCTTTATACTTAGTGTAGCCATGCTGGAGAGATGCTGGACGGAAGCTGTACACAAAACTTGGGCAGGAGTGTGTAGTTGCAAGTGGCTTGTGTGTCCTGCTGACTATCATCAATCAAGGTGCATCTTCACTGTAGCAAAAATGCAGTTTGATGCCACTTTAACTGCCATGGCTCCATCCTACAGAATCCTGGGATTTGTCATTTTTGATGCACCAGCACTCATTGGCAGAGAAGGCTAAAGACCTTGTAAAACTATAAATCCCAGGATTCCATAGGATGGAGCTATGACACTTATGCACCCTCAGTCTGTGAAGTCAGAGGAGTCGGCCTTGAGAGGCTTCTGGCTCCAGATGATGGCTTCCTCCCCGAATCTGAGGAGCTAATGGCAGATACAGCTGATGAGGAATTTGAAGAAGATGGGTCCGCACCTCAGATGGATCTGGAGGACACCAAGGAGACCCCTCCATTCTTTGCAGCTCATAGACAGGAAAGGAAACAGGGTCAAAGGAGGTAACACCTCTTGCAGAAGCTTAAAGGAGAAACACCACCTGGCATCTCAAGGTCAGATGACTATAAATCTCCCCGAGGAAGCTGTCATCAGGAGCCAGAGGTCTTCCAAGGACCGAGTCCTCTGAATTAGAGTCCTCAGATGCCAGAAAGTGAGTTGTGACAGGGATGGGCCTGTGCAACAGCCTAAACAACACAGTTGCCCTTCCTCCATGGTTATGCCAGTGCAACAGTGCTAGTGCAACCCTTGCGTAACCTCTAGAAAAGCACTACCATTGGCGTAAGACACCGATAGGATTCCAGCTTTGTCTGCCAAACATCAGGACTCCTCACCCACCCCTGGCTGTGTTTATGGTCAGACAAAGACTATGGAAGCCTCTTGGTGAGGCTGTCCTCAGGGAGACAACTTCAGGGAAATCAGGAAGATCCTTGGAAGTCATGGGCTGAGACTCTCCCTTGGGACCGAGCACTAGAAATCTCTGCATGTAGAGTTATGCATCAACTGTGCTAGGCAAGACTTGTGTTGAATGGCAACCTTGGGCAATTGAAAGCATTGAACATCCACCTGCACAACTGAATGTGCACGTAGAAGCACATCCGCATCTGCATCTCCATGCCCCACCTGCAACCACAACGGTGCAAATGTGCAGCTCCACTTCTGAAAACTTGAGCTGAATTCTGTGCTGGAAAAACAACATCCCACCACTTCAGGGGGGTGGAACTTATACATACATATAAGGACATTATCACGCCAGCCTTTTTTCTTGTAGCTTTCACATTAGTGAAGGAAACAGAACCTTACCAGCATTGAAGCAATCACTATCACACCTCCTCTTGGCCTGCTTGGGTGGAAGGGGGAGAGAGGAGGAGAACTGCATCCCCTCATGCCACGTGACTGCTGTCATGTCATTGCTGCCATGGAAGGGACTTATCACACAGGGAGACTAATGGAATACGAATGATATTAGGAGCCTATTGATGGGTTTTCCCCATTAATTAAAAGGTGCACAACAGAAAGAAGTAAAATGCAAAATAGCAACTGAATAGACACAACGTCATGTGCTAAGTACTGGCCAAATCTGTGACTACCTTGCTGTAATTCCAGAATAGTTACCCCATGTGATAATGTCCTGAGACACCCATGGGATTCTAGCCAAGGTATCTTTCCATGCTTGCACCCCGAAAAAGGCAAGGGAATTGGGAAGATATATTTTCCTTCATGGGTTAAAAAAAAAAAGGGAGATATGAGCAGGGATATTTTCTGCTGACATCTCACCCCTTCCACCGTAAGTCTCATTAGGCTGTTTTTGATTTAAAAATGATAAACAAATATTAACAAAAATCATTATTATAATAAACTTGGAAGAGAGAAATATGAAGTGCTTGGAATATTTCACTCAGGCCTTAGAAAGAAATCTGTAGCTCTTCACAAGAGAGCCCTGTACCATTTTAAGTTCCCGCTGTCAGGATCCTTTTTTGGTTTAGAAAAGCAAGCTGAGGAAACTTTTAACTCATGTGAATTGGTCCAAAAAGGCCACAGGAAAAGAAAAGCGCCCTGGGTGGGCCAAAGAAAACCCTCTCACAGCCTCATCGACCTCAAAGGCTCGTGTGAGGGATATGGATTGTACGGCACTTTGTACGGAGAAAAGAAAGAGGCATAATAGGCAAAGGGTTTTATGGAGTTTGAGAGTACCTGGAGCTTAGCAGCACTGCTATCAAGGGGACAAAAATGTTACACACACACACACATGTGCACAAATCAAAAGGGATTAATGATTAAATGAATAAAAGTCATGCCATGTGAAAGGAAAACCATGCAACAGAGGCTTCAAAACACACCATATGCATACACCATAATCTAGAAAAGTTGGCAAAGGGGGTGGTGGGTTAGAATAATAGAATCACAGAATCATAGAATTGCAGAGTTGGAAGAGACCACGAGGGCCATCCAGTCCAACCCCATTCTGCCACACAGGAAATCACGATCAAAGCATCCCCGACAGATGGCCATCCAGCCTCTGTTTAAAGACCTCCAAGGAAGGAGACCCCACCACGCTCCGAGGGAGTGTGTTCTCTCGAAGTCTTATCAGGAAGCTGGAAAAATTACTTATGGAGATTACAACTCGCATAATCTCTTAGCCAGCACCATGCCACCCCCTCCTGTAGTCCCTGAAAGTAAAATTTCCAATCTCAGGGAAAGAGTGGCTGAAATTCTGCTGGT
The DNA here is from genome assembly GCA_030847615.1 of Gambelia wislizenii. Classification (NCBI taxonomy): domain Eukaryota; kingdom Metazoa; phylum Chordata; class Lepidosauria; order Squamata; family Crotaphytidae; genus Gambelia; species Gambelia wislizenii. Next base: position 43,690,456 of record JAUMIR010000007.1, read on the forward strand.
GTCTTATGCAGGGATGTGGCTACAGAGGGAAGGGGATAAAATAAGGGCATGGACGCCCCATCCCTCAAGTAACAAGGCTGCCCCTCTCCTTCAGCCCCCTAATTTCTAGCATTTTAGACAGTGGTGCCCTGAAAATCATTGACTCCTAGAAGTATAATTGCTGCATTTGTATTCTCTTGGTATCTGTGTGTGTGTGTGTTTGTGTATGCCTTCAAGCTCCTGGCTGACTTATGGCAACTCCATGAATTTCATGGGGTTTTCTTAGGCAAGGAATCCTCTTTTAATCCTAGATGCCACCCAGACATGTCTTTTCAATGATTTTAAACAGTTTAATGTGGATTTATATATTTAAAAAAATATTTTTAAGGCTTTTTGATTGATAGATGTTCCTTGGGTTTTTTTCTGGGCTGTGAGGCTGTGTTCTGGAATAGTTTCTTTCTGACGTTTTGCCTGCATCTGTGGCTGGCATCTTCAGAGAATTTTTTATTATTATTTTAATTTTTTATTAGTTACACATGTTTTCCATCAATTTTATAAACAAATCACAATCTTTGTAACAAAATTTTACATAATCAAAAAAAGAAAAGAAAAGAAAAGAAAAACTTACACATAGAGAAACTTCTGTTATCTGTTATTCTTCACCTCTTTCAAATAAACTTGAAAGAAATTTTTAGGAATATTCCTCCATGTGACCCTTCCTCCTTTGTGTGTGATCTCTGTTCTTGCATTTTCCCTCCTGCCTGCTTGTTACATTCAACTTGTTTCATCTGGTTGTCACTACAATCTTACTTCTGAAACCTAATTCCCATACCTTTTCTCCTTATCTCCTTTTCGCCTGTCCATTCCTAACCTTATCAAAGTTTCCTACCTCTTCTTTCCTATCCCATGGTCTGATTTGCTTCCAAAGAAAGTCAATTAAAATTCTCTGAATAATAATCTTCAGAGAATTTTAATTGACTTTCTTTGGAAGCCACCATGGGTCCCATTCTGGATAAAAGGTAGCATACAAATGAATCAATCAATCAATCAAACAAACAAACATTGGGAAGAAACTCTTTACTGTAAGAGCTGTTTGAGAATGGCATAGACTGCCATGGAGGGTGGTGAGCTGTCTTTCATCCAAGGCCTTTCAACAGAAGGCAGGTGGGCATCTTTCTGGAGTGCTTTGGTTGTGCATCTCTGCATGGTGGTGGTGGGTTGGACTGGATGGCCTTTGAGGTTCCTCCCAGCTCTCAGATTCTTCCAACACTGCACCTTCTCTTGCCAGAAACCTTGCTTGCTTTCTCTCCTTGGTCTTCAGTGTTCATGTCCATCCTCCAAAGTCATTCAGAGCAGCAGCTGCCTCCCCAATATCCTGCCAAAACTTATCTCTCTCTATCCCTTCCTCCTGCTTTCTTGACAGCCGGCCTGAGGAGAAGGAGGAGGAGGAGGAGGAAGGGGGAAAGGCTTAATGTTCTACAGGTGTCTGTTGCCAGGGAACGCAACTCCCCCTCCCAACATTGTCTCTGTTGCCAGGACGGGGATCAAAAGCTCCATGGCTGTGTGTTGCCAGATAGGTGGGAATTCTCCCATTTGCACAAAACCATGGAAGGAGGGACAAGGCCAGTTTCTGCTCTTATGCACCAATCTGTAGAAATCCAAAGTCTGTTCAAAGCAGCAAGGTGTTGCAAATAGCACAAGAGCATCTCCTGATATGGTCCAAAATGTGGGTGGGAGGAAAGGCTCCGGAGGTTTTCTCTTTGGCCTCTTTTGCTGCTTTTGGAAGGAAAAGGAGAATCCTGTTTGTAGACCCTCTCCTCTGTTTCTCTGCCTCTGCCAACACAACCACACCCATTGATGGTGCCTCTAAGCAGCAGTGTTTACCCCCTTTAAGACTGGCATGTTACAGCATGAGCGTTTTGTTTACTTCAGCTAAAGGGTAGTGATGCAACACAGGCAATGCTCCTTGGTGGCATGTGATGTGGGTGTGTTCACCAGCTGTCCCTTTCTGCCTAGATGTAGTACAATGTGTTAATTTTGCATTAGAAAAATCTCTGGCATTTGTAGACACATATATTATATCATATCCCTGGGATGCATGCTTTTACTGTTTCTCCAAGATTTCTACTCCAAGGTTACCACCTATCATTCTATGCTCAGAAGGGCTTGCTGCTTTAGCTGTGCATGGATGTGTATTTTATAAATGCCAATGCCAAAAATCCCTTGGGTTTTTCGGAAATATGCTTATATTAATTCATACGCCTGGCCCACATTCATATCCCATGTAGGCTGCTCACCTCCTCCTTTCTTTGTAACGCAGCACAGAGTCTTGCAAATTACATTCCATCCCTTTGGGTGCATGAAAGACAATGCTAAGGCTTCAGATATATATACCCAGAATGGTAACAGAAGAAGACAACAAAAAAGTAGAACAAGAGACCTCTTCCACAAGATCCAAGAAATAAAAGAGAAATATAGGCCAAGAGTGGGAATGCTATATGCTGAACAGGGAAACACACTATATGATGAAGAAAACATTAAAAATAATGAAAGCAATACACTGAAGAACTATATAAAAGAGAGGAAAGAATGACAGATTCATTTGGGGAAGAACCTTTTGTTGATGAACCCATAATTTTAGAAAGTGAAGGGCAGTTGCTCTCAAAGATAAATCACAAGGTATAGATGGCACACCAATAGTGCTGTTTCAAACTGCAGAGACAGAATCCATTTAAATTCTAACTAAAATCTGCAAACCAATCTGCAAAATAAAACAATGACCCACATATTGGAAATTCTCAATATACATCCCAGTCCCCTAGAAAGAGGACAACAGGGATTGCAACCACCTTTCATTAATCTCCTATGCAAGCAAAGTGATGCTGAAAATTTTACAAGAAAGACTTTTATCATATATGGAGTAAGAAATACCAGATGTCCAAGGTGGATTTAGAAAAAGATCTTAGAATTTAGATCTTCGAATTTAGCTGGATTTAGAAAAAGGCCTTAGGGATCACATTGAAAACATATGTTGAATAACAGGCTCACTAAAGCATACCAGAAGAAAATCTGCTTGTGCTTTAGAGATTATAGTGAAGGTTTTGATTGTGTAGATTATGACAATGATTGATCTCTCTCTCTTTTTTTTTTTTAAATGGGTATTTGATTGTCCTGATGTGTATACTGTCCACAACATTTGATAGTCTTGATGTACAACCTATAACCAAGAGGCCACTGTCAGGACAGGATATGGAGAAACAGAATGGTTTCCAGTTTGCAAGGGGGTCAGGCGAGGCTGCATTTTATCACCCTATCTGTTTAATTTATAGGCCAAACATATCATACAGGAACCTGGATGAAACCCTATGGAAGGAGGTTAAAAACTGGAAGAAGGAACAACAGCAACCTGAGATATGCAGGTGGCACTATACTTCCAGCAGAAAATAGCAAAGACTTGGAACAACAATTGAGGAAATCCAAGGCAGAAGTTGCAAAAGCAGGGTTACAGTTGGAACTTATGAAAAATAATGACTACAGATGATTTATGTATGTTTAAAGTGGAAGATGAAGACACTGAAATAGTCAACGATTTTCTATACCTTGGCTCAGTCATAAATCCAAATGGAGACTGTAAAAAAGGAATTAAAAGAAGACTTGGAAGGGCAGATATGAAGTATCTACAAATGATCCTCAAGTGTACAGACAGATCATTAAATATCAAAGTCAGAATCATCTGGGCCATAGTATGTCTGATCTCTGTATATAGTTGAGAAAACTGAACAGGGAAGGAAGCTGACAGGAAGAAAATCAGCTCATTTGAAATGTGGTGATGGAGGAGAGTTCTACAGATACCATGGGCTGCTAAGAATATCAATCAATGGATCCAAGACTGAACTCTCTCTATAAGCTGGAATGACTAAATTGGGGATATCATGCTTTGGACATCATGAGACATCATGTTGACTCATTCAAAAAGAAGATAATGCTTGGTAAGACAGAAAGCAGTAGGAAAAGAGGAAGACCTGGTCTCTAACCACATTCACAGGTCAGATGAGCTTATCTTTACCTAAGAAGCCACACTAAATCAGACCAAAAGCATAGAATCATAGGGCCATCCAGTCCAACCCCATTTGGCCATGCAGGAATCCACAATCAGAGCACTCCTGAAAGATGGCCATCTAGCCTCTGTTTAAAAGCCTCCAAAGAAGGAGACTCCGTCACACTCCCAGGCAGCAGTGCATTCAGCTCCCCAACAGCCTTTACTGTCAAGAAGTTCTTCCTAATGTTGAGGTGGAATCTCTTTTCCTGTGGTTTGAACCCACTGCTCCATGTCCTAGTCTCTGGAGCAGCAGAAAACAAGCCTGCTCCATCCTCAGTATGACATCCCTTCAAATATTGAAACATGGCTATCATGTCACCTCTCAACCTTCTCTTCTCCAGGCTAAACATACCTAGCTCCCTAATCTGCTCCTCATAGGGCATCATGGCTTCCAGGCCTTTTACCATTTTGGTTGTCCTCCTCTGGACATGTTCCAGCTTGCCAACATCTTTCTTGAACTGTGGTGCCCAGAACTGGACACAGTACTCCAGGTGATGTTTGACCAAAGCAGACTCAGTCCAGCATTCTCTTTATTCAGGGACTGGGCAGTTGCCTGTTCAGCAAGACAAGAACACAAGCATACACCTTCTTTCTGGTCCCCCCAACTCAGCAACTGATACTGGGGGGAGGGATGTGTCTGGCACTTGGAAAGACTATACAGTTGACTCTCCGTATTTGCAGGTTGCACTTTTGCGGATTTGATTATTCACAGATTACTTGCTGCCACCCCCGCTGGTGCCTTATGACATTTTTAATAGGGACTGCAAGCTTAGCAAGACTGAGAGAGAGACTGCAAACATGCAGCAAAGCTTATAAGTCCTTATTAAAAATGGCGGAGGGCAGCAGCAGAAGCAGTGGCAAGTCTCAGCTTAAAGCCCACTGACTCAAAGGTGTCTGAGTTGCATTGCATATGTAGATCATACTTTTTGTGTGTCTTAAATACGGTTTGGGGAGCCTAGAGTTATTCCTGGTTATCCCATTTCACAGGGGTCCTATGCCCCCTAACCACAGCAAATGTGGAAGGACAACTGTATATTCATCTTAACTACCAGTCCCACCCTCCATGAATTTGTCCAAAAAGCCATCGAAGCTGGGAGCCATTCCTACCTCTTGTGGCAGTGAGTTCCATGGTCTAACTGTGTGCAGTGTGAAGAAGTCCATTGTTTTATCCCTTGAACCACCAACCATTCAGCTTCAGTGGATGACCTCACTGGTTTATAGTATTATGAATGAGGAAGAAAAACATCATTCAAAAGAAAATAAAACTGCTTATATAATTCTATATGCCTGAAAGGATTCATGAAACCCAGCCTTGACAGGCAGGACCACTGAACTTACAACCAGTGGCTTGTAACTATAGTTATGGCTGCCAATGAAGAGGCATGAAATATAGTTGTTAATGCAGTGAACACTGTAAATTCTAGTACTGAGAGAAGAGTGGGGTACAAGTGGAAATAATCTTCATCTTCATCATCATCATCATCTGAGAAAAAGAAAACTTGGATTTTAGATGCGGCAATGTTGGGGAATCCCATCGAATTCAAGACAAAGAGGTAAAAAACATTATGAAACACTGAGACCTTAAATCTGCAATTTAGCTCCTCTGGGAAAAGAAATGGTGGACCTGGAGGTAAGAGGTGCTTTGGGAGCAAACCCAAACGGACTGACAAAACACCTGAATGAAATCACAAGAGCATAATCATGAAAGTAAAATGCTACTTGGGGTATTGTACATTCTCCCCCTTTGTCTCACTGATTCCTAAATTCTTGGATAGAAATCTGAGCCATGGATGGTCCAAAACCCTAGTTGGTAACATGTAGGTCGACCTTGAAACCAAAGCCTCCTCGTCCCGTGTTTTTTCTGGCCACATTGTCACCTTTTGCAAAGATGTGGTCCACAGATGCCTGTATTGGAGGAGATGACATCTGCATACTGAAGAGTGCACCAATTTTTGTCTACCTCCTCCAACATTCGTTGGAAGTGGTTTGGAAGATCTTTTGTGCTTTGGCTGGGGTTAAGTGCCAATTATTTTAATGCAGTGGAGAAATGGCTTCCTTTCAAACTAAGCACATCCTCTAAATAACCTCAGGCACCTACTTTTGTGTGTGTGTGTGTGTGGTGATGGTGGTGGTGGGGAAGATGCTATCAGGAACTGAACTGCTGAGATTCACCTGGAAATCCCTTCAAGAAATCCCTTCAAGAAAGGAGAGGAGCATCCCACCACCCCAATTTCTTGTCCTGACCTGAAAAGGAAGAGCCACACGTAGAGTATCTGGTAGCTGAGGGAAAGATGTGTTGGTGGTGTTCATGGCAAGGGTGCTGAGAATATATATTTCACACGTCCCTTTATTTCGTCTGTTAAAAATATTAATAGTATACATATGCAATTTAATTTATTCCTTTGGGCAATAACCCCTGGGTAAAATGGTCCTGATTAGCAGATAATTGTGTGTGCTGAAATGGGTCCCGAGAGAGGAGGGTTGGGGAGGGCAGCGTTGACAAGACCCACTATTTTGCCCTAACAACCCTTGTTGGGTCAAGGTACCTCTTCCTCCGCTGAGTACCTTTCTCCAGAAATAAATCTGGTCCTTTAAATTTCTTCTGCCCAATTATGTGAACCGCTTTTGAAATTAAAGCAAATTCCTGTCTTATCCACAGGTCATGGGCAGGAGGGCGAGCAAGGCCCTATATAACTGCCTCCTCTGTGTGGTCCCTGAATGAGAGGCACCTATGGGAGAATGCATGTGCCACTCATTGCGCTCCACACGTGAGAAAACATGCAGGAGGGAATATGTGCAGAATTGGCTCCACCCATGGGTGCCTTTCCAAGGTAGAGTAGGGTCGTGCCACAGAGAGGGAGATCCTTGGGCCTGTGTTTTGTTATTCCTATTAAATTCCTACTTGTTGTATCCAGTGTAACATACACCACTATAATAGATTTGAAAGGTCCACACAGTTCAGCTACATGCTATTATTGTGGGGAAAAAATATTTCCCCCACAATGCTTCTTTTTTTTACACGCTTCTTTTTTTCACACTGTTCAGCTACATGGTATTATTTTAGGAAAAAATATTGCATTGCTTTACATGTGGGTGGTGAGTGGCTGAGGGAGTGTGGGAGGGAGGGGCCTTTGTGAGGCTGAGGGTTTAGATGCAGATTGAGTGGCAGGAGCAGATTGTGAGGTGGAGAGGGAATTTGCATGTGGGTGGTGATTGGCTGAGGGAGGGGCCCTTGGGGGCTGAGGGTTTAGATGCAGATTGAGTGGCAGGAGTGGATTGTGAGGTGGAGAGGGAATTTGCATATGGGTGGTGATTGGCTGAGGGAGTAAGAGGAGGGAGGGGATTGGTTGGGTATGTTTCCTAAGCTGCCAATCAGCACACTGGGAAAGGAAATATACCTTGTGCATGAGCTCTCTCCCTCCAACATCCCCCATCTTAAAGTTTAATTAAAAAGGGAAAATAACCTGGTTCTGAAATGCCCGTTGGTCCTCATCCTATATGGCCTTGGCGGAGCATAGTGCTCCAACAAGTTTATCTCTTCCCCCTTTCCCTCCATGCATGCAATCAAGTTGCCTATGCTGATGCATGACTCCACAACAAGTTGGTGGCAGAGTAGGGTCGGGAGGCATGCAGGTAGCAACTGGCTGCATTTCTGCAGACCAAAGCATAGAGACGACCTCATCCTCCCAGATCCCATTTTCTCACTATGCATGTATTTGTGGGATAGGTTTTTGCACAAGGAAGAAGTGAATACCTTCTTGCATATCAATCTTAAAACCATGTACACAGGTGTAGTAAGATCTGGAGTGTGGTGGAGTCTCCTTTTTTGGAGGTCTTTAAACAGAGGCTGGATGGCCATCTGTCAAGAATGCTTTGATTGTGTATTCCTGCATGGCAGGGGGTTGGACTAGATGACCCTTGTGGTCTCTTCCAACTGTATGATTCTATGATTTTATTGTTGTGTATGTCAGCAACAGGATCTTGGTCATATTTTCTTTTGCATAAAGAATTCTGTATAACTCAGAGGCTTAGATCCAGTGCCACTGATCTTAGTCAGTCCATATGGGAATGCACTGCCTGGGAGTGTGGTGAGTCTCCTTCTTAGGAGGTTTTTAAACAGAGGCTGGATGGCCAGCTGTCGGGAGTGCTTTGATTGTGTCTTCCTGCAGGGCAGAATGGGGTTGCACTGGATGGCCTTGAGGTCTCTTCCACCTCTACGATTCTGTGATATTAGCACAGATGTTCCGGTTCTCTGACTTCTTTTAGCATCAGCCACACATCTCCCGGCACTGAGGTCTGTTGCTACAACTGACAAAGCTGTAGACCACTCTGTTCCCCATCCCCATCAAAACAACATTACTTATTTACAATACATTGAGCTTATGGAAGTCACAGCAGGGGCACTTGCCTTTCCTCAGGCGTACATCGCCACACACACACAATCACAGCAGGCAGCCCTTCCTTGATCCAAGCAACAGCGTCTGCTCAGCCCCAAGTGAGGAGGTCAAAGTTTTCAGGAGACAGCTGTGGCAACGTTGCAGGATATGAGTCACGTGAATGTGAGAAGAAGCCAGTCATGGCAAGCCTCAGGTGCCAAAGGCATGGTTGCCGAAATCTAGCAGCCTGCTAACCCCTTTCAGCTCCTTACAGACTGGCTTGGTGACTGGTGCTCCGGTCACTGACCAGAGGTGACATGGCAGGATTTGCCTCCTTCCATGCTTGGGATGACAGTGTGTGTAATGCTGGCTGATGGATTCCTTGTCAACTGGGTGCTCAAGTTCTCAGGCAGACCTTTAAAAGGGGTTTCCAAAGTATGGGTGGGGTGGTAAAGTCTGTCTCTGCCCAAACTGTAGAGGAGCTACCCATGGTGCTGAACTCTAGTCCAAAAGAGGTTCATCCATTTGAGTTTCTTGTTGCGTGCCTTCAAGTCACTTCTGACTTATGGTGACCCTAAGGTGAACCTATCAGAGGGTTTTCTTGGTAAGATTTATTCAGAGGGGGTTTGCCATGGCCTTCCTCTGCAGCTAAAAGAAGAGTGTGACTTGCCCAAGGTCATCCAGTGGGTTTCCATGGGTGAGCAGAAACCCTGGTCTCCAGAGTTGTAGTCCAATGTTCAAACCTCCACACTATGTTGGCTATCACTTTGAGTAGCTCTTCACTCCTTTAAATTTTGAACTTCTCCACTAACATGGGAGCTACAAGGTATCACAATGGTATGCATATAAGACAGGTCTCTCCCTCCCCCCCCCCACTCTCAATTTGAACCAGATTTCCCCAGATGAGTTTCAAGATTTCTTTTCACATCAAGGGCTGGTTTTCAGAGGGTATAAATTGACAGGCATGTTAAGTGGCTGTGAACATACCTGGAAAAAATGGATAAAGGGGAACCGATCAAAAGTGTCTTGATGAACAGGATGCCTTCTCAGCCTAATGCAACTGCCCCTCTTTCCAAGACAGATGCTATGAACTTTTGTAAAATCTTTTGCGCCCTTTAAAGACCTCCCTGCCTTGCCTTCTGCTCACCTGCAGGCAATCTTCTTCCATCCCTAAAGGTGCTCCTTGGCTTTTAGCAGCCTCTGGCCTATTTCTTGTTCACCCACTGATCTACGGTGTTATCTGAGAGAAATTTAGATGAGAGCGACCCAGGAAGAGTCCTCCACCTCTGGTGCTTAATCCCTTGTTGAGGCGAAATGGAGAACTCTATAAGCAGCTTAGAAGGACATTTTCCGCAGAGAGGCGCCCAGTGAGAAAAGCTAGGAGGAAACCATATATTACAGCCAAAAATTTCAGGAGGTATATTTAAAATAAATGCAGGAGGTTTGTTTCTTTTTTATTAGAGCTGCTTTTCCCAAGGAGTGGAAGCAGCAGGATTGAGTGGAGGTTAAAGTCTCTCATTTATCACCGTTCAGAAAATAGGCCTCATAGTCACACTAGGGGAGCTGTGGCTTTATCTGTTTTTGAATAAGTTCCCAAAGCCCAAGAAGGATGCCATGGATTCAAGAGAAATGAGAGAGTGAACATCTGTAGGCGCTCCCTTTGAAATGGCTCTGTATGTAATATTTTTAAAATAATGGAGAGACCAAGGCTATGCAGCCTATGTTGGGGTGGGGTGGTCATCTAAGCATATGTGGACACATGCATGAATGTGAGAATATGGAGGGGTGCAGGAAGAGGAGATTCATTGCCTGGGCTACCACCAGGAAAGAAAGACTATGTGTGTGTTGGTCGGTAGGGGTATGTGAGTCAGGGCATTTGCTTTTATTCTTAGATCTTTACTTAATGAGGAAAGGATGTTTTCAGGATTCAGGGATCGCAGGATTAGCAAAGGACCCTTAGCCATGTGGTTACATGCTCTCCACTTCTCCAAGCCATAATATCTTCCAAAGATACTCATTTTACTTTGGAGGAGTGGCCACCCTGGGGAATCATGGTGGCTTTGTGATATCTGTTTGATTTAGAAATCTCTGGCTTTTCTTCGCAAACGAAGATTCAGGAAGGACTCACCCCACGCTTTCCGCAAGCGCGCTGATGACTAAAAAGGCCAATCTGAGATAAACAAGTCCAGTTGCAGAAAGCACAGCAGAAGGTCTCCTTGGGTGATGTTTTTGGGTTGTGATTCTTTCTGCATTGTCATTTCTCTTCAAGACTTGTTCGGCGTGAGTTCTCAAATAAGGCTGCAGCATTGTGGATAGTGCGTCTCCATGCCTCCCGATGTGAGGCCAGGGCGGACCATTGTTGGTGATCAATTTGGCCGAGCCTGAGATGTTGTTTCAGGGAGTCCTTGTATCGCTTTTTTGGAGTGCCCCTCTTACGCTGACACAGGGTATAGAGTACTATTTTTGGGAGGCGATGGTCCTCCATCCTAGAAACATGCCCTGCCCAGCGCAGCTGTGTTCTCAATATCATGGCCTCAATGCTGGTGATCCCTGCTTGCTCAAGGACAGCAACATTCGTCACATAGTCAGTCCAGTGTATATTTAGGATTGTGTGTAAATAGTGCTGGTGGAAGCGTTCAAGGAGTCGTAAGTGGTGGCGATAGGTGACCCATGTTTCAGATCCATAAAGGAGAATAGACACTACAATGGCTCTATATACACTGATTTTTGTGCTTCGCCTCAGGTGTTTATTGCTCCAGACTCTTTTGTGAAGTCTTCCAAATGCGCTATGTGCCTTTGCTAATCTGCGATCAATCTCTTTGTAAATCTTGGCATCTGAAGAGATGATGCTTCCCAGGTAGTTGAACTGCTGAATGGACTTGAGCACAGATTTGCCGACAGCAATGTGGGGATGGTGGTGTTCGTCCTGTGATGCAGGCTGGTAAAGAACTTCTGTTTTCTTCAGGTTGACTTCTAGCCCAAACAGCTCTGCAGCTGTTGCAAAGCAGGACGTTAGGCGCTGCAGAGCTGCTTTCTATCAATGCACCGTAAGTGGAGGCATGTAGCAGGAATCATAGAATCAAAGATCCATAGAGCTGGAAGAGGCCACCAGGGCCACTCAGTCCAACCTCTGGCCATGCAGAAACACACAATCAAAGCATTCCCAACAGATGGCCATCCAGCTTCTGTTTAAAAACCTCCAAAGAAGGAGACTCCACCACAATCCCAGGCAGCAGCAGATTCCACTGTCGAGCAGCTCTTACTGTCAGAAAGGTCTTCATAATGTTTAGGTGGAATCTCTTTTCCTGGAGTCTGAACCCATTGCTCCGTGTTCTAGTCTCTGAAGAAAACAAGCTTGCTCCATCCTCAGTATGACATCCCTTCAAATATTTAAACACGGCTATCATGTCCACTCTTAACCTTCTCTTCTCCAAGCTAGACATACCTAAGCCGCTCCTCAGAGGGCAGATGTGCATTGGACATTACAAACATGCATTCCACATTTGTTTGTGCACTCACTTGCTCAGGGCTGCAATTCACTAATACCCAATTGCCACATAACTCTGTGAGTGTAAAGTTACACTCTTGTTTCTTTGATGGAGGCTCTTGGCCCATATCACACATCACAAATTATAAAGTAGGAGCCTAAGAGACTGAAGCTGAGCCCTAAAGGAAAGACCATGTGTGGGCAGGTGACTGTCCTTCATGCTACCTTTCTCATTGTCCGCAGGAAATGGGTGTCATTTGTACAAATTGCCCCTGAACTCCAAACTGGGAGAAAGAGAGAGAAAGCCACAGTCCCCCTTGCCTTTCATGTAAGCAAGTGTCCCTTTTACTCCGGCATTGAGAGCACAATCTCCAGGGAAAGAAAGCAAACCCTTGTCAGACTTCTGCACAGACAAATTGCTTCTCACATCCCCGGGTTATCTCTCCTGCCTCTAACAATCACCTGTCCTCAGAGGTGAGGAAAAGGGTCTCCTCTCTTTTCTCTACACCAGAGTCAAAGCCCCTCTTCTCTAAATCTTTTGCTTTAAGCATTAGTCCCACAAGGAAGGGCTAGATGGCTCCTCTTTCTGGAAAGTTTTCAACAGAAGAAAGCCCACGATCTTGGAAATCTCATGAGTGCCAACATCAAGACAAAACTTAAAATAATAATAATAATAATACCAAAGCCTCTGGGGACTAATTGACTTTGAAATGCACACACACAGTACATGGCTTTAAATTGCTGAAGCTTTTAAAAGTTGTTCTAACTGTTGACTTTTGAAATATATTTTAATCTTACTTAAATAATTAATGGTTATGATCTGGAAGAACTTTAGTTGTTTATATTGTACACCACCACCTTGAGATCCCATGATAAAGGGTGGGATATAAATATTTTAATATTAAAGAAATGAGTACATAGGGGTGTGTGTGTGTGAGAGAGAGAGAGAGAGAAAGAATATAGATAGAACATACTGAATGTGGAGATGGAGAGGAGAATGTTGCCTGAATGGAACACCAGTTTGGCATCTGCCCTGAGATGTGAAAAAGTCGCTCTTTTGTACTACAGCTCTCACAATTCTCTGGCCAGGAGGGCCAGTGACCTTGGCTCAAAAGCTGGGTCTGCCTTTCATAGAACCATAGAGTTGGAAGAGACCACAAGGGCCATCTAGTCCAACCCCCTTCTGCCCTGCAGGAATACACAATCAAAGCACTCATGACCGATAGTTGTCCAGCCACTGTTTAATGATCTCCAACGAAGGAGACTCCACCACACTCCAAGGCAGCAGCACATTCCACTTCCAAGCAGCTCTTACTATCAAGAAGTTTTTCCTAATGTTTAGGTGGAATCTCTTTTCCTGTAGTTTGAACCCATTACTCCGTGTCCTAGTCTGTGGAGCAGCAGAAAACAAGCCTGCTCCATCCTCACTATGACATCCCTTCAAATAGTTAAACATGGCTATCATGTCCCCTCTTCATCTTCTCTTCTCCAGGCTAAACATACCCAGATCCCCAAACAACTCCCCATAGGGCAAAATGGCTTCCAGACCTCCCACCCTTTTTGGTCACCCTCTTCATCTAGTACAGTTGGCCCTCTGCATCCATGGATTCTCCATCCGTGGATTCCGCCACCCACAGCTTCAAAATATCCCCCCTTCCCCTGCAAAAAATCCAAAAAGCAAATCTTGATTTTGCCATTTTATATAAGGGACATCATTTTACTACACTATTGGGATTTGAGCACCCATGGATTTTGGTATCTTTGGGGGTTTCCTGGAACCAAACCACAGTGGATACCAAAGGCCCGCTGTATTGATTTATTTGCTAAAAGGGTGAGACATAACAGTGTCTATAAAGACTGCTGTTTTTTTTTTTTTTTGTCATTGTCCATTGCTATTAGTCAAAAGCATTTGGAAGGCAGTGTGCTATGTTGTCTTGGTGACCCCCTTTTAATGAATTTATTAATTCTGATTGGTGATTGTGTTATCCTGTATTTGTTTTGTGATGCCCAAAAGGCTACACACACACACACACAGACAAACCAACCTTGCTTCCCAATTTACTAGTTTGGTTGGGGTATGTTGGAAGTTGCCGTTTAAGTAAATGACTTTTACAAGCTCTGCACTTGCTCCTCTTCTGTGCCTGATGGATAGCTGCCCTGTCATACCTTTCACTTTGCAACTGAGAGCAGATGACAGCCTGTATATGTGTGGGTGTGTGTTTGCAAATCAAGGAGCTGTCCGTTCTTGACAGCCAGGCAAAGGAGGTTCTGTTTGCATGACCACCTCTCAACATTTACACATCACTTTTGGAAAACCACAGAGGAGCCGAGCAAGCCTGGGCAAGTCCACATGACAAAAGGAATCTGTTTGGAAATCAGCTTCCAACAATTGTGTCACTGCAGACAGCTGTCCTTCTGGAGAAGGCTCTGGCAACTGTCATTCTGTGTTGAGCAAGTGGAGTTGCACAAGTGTCACCATTTCACAAAGTCCTATTTTTAGTCCCTGACTAGGGTAGAGCCATTGAAGCAACAGGATTTACCTATGTGTCAATTCTCCATTCAACAATTGATTGAATGGGTCTACTGCAGCTCGAGAGAGCCAGTGTGATGTAATGGTTTGAGCAATGGACTACAACCCTGGAGGCCAGGGTTTAAATCCCTGCTCCTGGGTGATCTTATGCAAGTCACACTCTCTCAGCCTCCAAGGAAGGCAAATGCACCCCCCTCTGAATAAATCTTTCCAAGAAAACCCCATGATAGATTTGTCTTAGGATCACCATAAGTTAGAAATGACTTGAAGGCACACAACACCAACATCTGTAGCTGGGGTAACCAACACGATTCCAGCCTAGCAGTTGCACATTTGTGGACTGTGCGTGACATGTCCCACTTGATGTGATGGAATTGCAGGAGCATGGGACAAGAAGCAGGCCCATTGGCAGCTACACCACCAGTAGCACAATGCCAGTATTCAGCAGAAAGTCACCCTAGTACAACCCTTCTGTCACTCTGGGAGTGCCGATTTACACTTCACAAGCAGCTCAGCTATGAACTACAATTCCCAGAACTCTTTGGTGGGCACTGGGAACCCCAACAGTGAAGCTGGTCTCTGTGCGGAGTGGGAGCTGCTGGCCTCCTCTTGCATTTCTGCTTTTCTCAAGAATCACTCCCTCCCAGCCACCAGCCTCAAATTTTACATTCATAAGACAACATGGAGGAGAGCAGTGGCTGGCATATTTCCACTGAGATCTCCCCTCCCAGCTGTCTGTCTAGACAGACAGTTGCTCCTGCATGATGGATATCAGGTGCGGAGGGGGCCTGTCCGCCCCCCTCGCTCTCACAAATGGCCTCATTAGTTAGGGAGAAAGGGGGCGGTGGGAGCCCAAATGGCTAAATCAATGGCTTGGTGGTGGTACGGCAAGGGGGGGGGAGGCATGTTCAGATAATAGATGAGCTTCCCAAAGCTGTCCTCAGCAGCTGCGGCCACATTAGACACTTAAGCAGGGGCTCATGCATCAAAGGAAGGAGAAGAGCCAACTCCACATCCTTTGCACCCCAGATCCACTTTCACTCCTCCTCCTCACTCATGGAGGAGTTTGCATCCAGTCTTAGAAGGAACTTTGAAAGAATTCCCCCTGAGGGTACGGCCAGTGGCCAAACTGACTGGCAACATCTGGGAGCTGCAGTGCAAAAATGTAACTTTTCTGAGCTCTGTTGCTAAGCAAGAGAGAGGTAGCCACTCCTCAGTCTGATCAAGAGGGGGGCTATGCCTCTCCAGATCACTCACAGTATCATATCCTCTGGAGTCTAGATCTGTGGTGTCCAATTTTTCTCTCTCCAGGGAGTCTTTTCCACTTAAGCTCATCTGCCCAGGAATCACTGCCTGTGACATCTTTGCAGTTTCTCAGCCACAAGTCTAGGGGCTTGTCAAGATGAGAAGATATAATGCTGATTGCTGCACATTAATGCAAAATCGTTGCAGCACTTGTTTGTCTCCATGGCCCTTTGGCAAAATTTCTGGTATGTGAAGCTATCCATGTTTGAAGTTCACACACAGCCACACCTGCGAATCAACATGGTGGTTGAGAATGTATTACTCATTTTATTATTCCCAACAAGTTGTTGCCATTGCACAACTTTTTCAAACAAACAAACAAACAACCCCTGCAAATCAAAGGTGCCCAAGTGTGACCTTCCACTTAAAAAAGCTGTTTGGTCACTTCAGAGCAGCAAAATTGTGCACGATCAGCAACACAAAACTCCAAAATAACACTCCCGGCCACTTTATTGCTGGGAAGCCCCCCCCCCCATGTCTGACCAACCAGCTTTCCACTTCCCCCCTTCAATGCAATGTGAATCTGTTGTCCAAATGAGTGCTTATGTGCATTTCCACACAGTATTTTAAAAAGTTCAGGAAAAGCCATGAAGGCGTTTCTCCTGTGGTTTTTGCCCCCACCCTCCTTCTGAATAAGGCAAATCACAGCAGGAACTCATGGGGACAAAAGGTAGTCCCTGCAAATTCTATTAGGATTATTCTCACTGCCTAGACAAGCCCTAGGTGGCACAACCACAGAAGTGGAGATAGTGGCAATGAGGCAGAAAGCTTGTTACATGTACATAATTTTTTTAAATTTGGATTTTCTTCTCTATTTGGGCATAGAAACTTTGTGAAAGTATCCCTTTCTATGTCAGGCTGGGGTGAAGAACAGTAGGGTTGGCCATAGAGGTGAGTGGGCAGTGAGATCCACAAGACTCTTACTGAAAATGTGGACATGATCCATGCATTCAAGGGTCATCGTAGGAAGTCCTCCTCCTGTTTCTCCACCCCTGCAGTTGTGGGTTATTGTGCATTCAGCCTCACCCTGGTCTCCCATCCTGTGGTATATGGAACATTCAGTCCTTATGAACTAAAGCCAATTGCTAGCCCCAACTAGAATAGACCCAGAGAATCCATAGCATTTACTTGAATGTTGAAAGGTGTTGATAGCACCTTTCTCTCTCTCTCTCTCTCTCTCTCTCAAAACTGCTTCTTCCTTTCTTGTCCAATATGCTGAAGGAGAGAGAAAAATTCATGTAATACTCGGGTATGAATCTATTGCAGAAGCACCGTTGCTGTTATTTTCTGTTTAGTTGTGCACTCTTCTCAGATCAAGACTAGGGGGATCGATTCCGTGTGTTTTCACCAAAAGCCATCTCTGCACAGCACTGATTGGCTAGAAACCAATGCCATCACTAACCTACCCCTTTCTTTCTCCTTCAAAGTGGATTTTCACCTATTGTTGAAATCAGTCCCCCCATCCTTGTTTTTTTTTATTTTTTTAAGATGATGAATGTAAAGTTAATTGAAGAAATGGTGCATGCAGAGGAGGACAGGAGGGGTAAGGGAGTCAGTTCGATCGGCTGGCCAGTACATCTGTCAAATATCTTGTGAAGGGCAAGGGGAAATTAGGCTTCTGACGTGAGGTGCGGAGAGGGAGCCCTGCAGCAAATCCTGATTTCCATCTTCATTTGTACACACTCGATTATGGGTAGGAGGGTGATTTTTTTAAAGATTGCAAGAAGGTTTCCCTCCTGCTTTCAAAAGCCATTCTGTCCCATTCTCATTCAAGGTCTTGTTTCTCTGGGTCTTACTTCTCCCCCCCCATTTCTCCCCCCTTCCACACATTGCTCTTTCCTCCTTCCCCTTGCAAATTTGGTATTTCTTGCCTGCTTGTCATATTTCCTACAGGATTGGGTGTTTAATTAAAATCATAATTAAAATTGATCTCCTCATTAGCATGCACCTGCTCCAGCGCTCACATTCCAGAATTCCATTATCTGCTGAAGATGTCAAGTCTGAAAGGCAAGGAGGAGACCCCTGCCCAGCCACCTCTGGTGGGAGACTCTGCACCAATAAATATCTGGAGAGTGTGAAAGGTGGGCCTCTGGGAGAGAGGATGCCATGGAAAAGACTGGTGCACAAAGAACCACGTGGAGAAAAGCGGTCAAACACACCTTGTTCTTCTGATATAGACTCACCAAAATATGCCTGGAGGAAGAAGCTGCCAGCACACTGGCCCTTCCAGTCCAGAGTTTGGAAACGTTAACCTTTTCATTACACTACAACTCCCTGCATCCCTTAGCCAGCATTACCACACTAGCAGAGGTATTCTGGGAGTTGTCGTAAAAAAAAAAGAGAGAGAGTTTACATCCCAAGCTCTCCCCTAGAGCCTTACCGCACTCTGAAGAAAAGAGGAAAAGCAGCGGGAATGTTCTGCCTTTCCTGCTGCCTTATTGCATGATGTTGGCATCCTTTCATTCCAGTCCCATGGGGGACAAAGATAAAATTGCATCTTTTTGCTCACCAGAAAAATTCATTTGAAAAAAAAATGTGGTTCTACCTCTGTTCCCCATGGGACTGGAACAAAAAAATGCTGGAAGAACTCTCATGCCCTGCGGTAAGGCATCAGGAAAGACGGAACGTTCCTGCTGCTTTTCTGCTTTTCCTTGGAGTGCGGTAAAGCTACTAGTCTAGTAAGACTTGCTGGAGTGGCAATGAGGTTCTCCAAGATCTTGAGAACCTCTGAATGGCTAATTTAGTGCAGACATTAAGCAGCTGAGGAGTGACCCAGTTGTCCTGTCATTCGGATCTCATTTTGGCCATGGCAAAATTGGCTTGGTTGCAAAGCCCTATAGGTCTTGGTTTCAGGGTATCTAATAGACCATATCCTCTCTTATGAACCCACCTGGACCCTAAGGACCTCAGGAGAGGACCTTCTCTTAGTCCCACAACCTTCCCAGGTCTGGCTGGTGGGGATATGAAAGAGGGGGCCTTCTTAGTGGCTGCTCCTGGGCTCTGGAAATCCCTCCCTTAGGGAGACCAGAGCAGCCCCTTCCTTGCTGTCCTTGTGTCGGCAGATCATGACTTCTTAAAAAAAAACAACCGGATTTTAGAACTGACGGCTTTTATGGAAAGGGTTCTATGAGGGTGTTATGTTGTTTCAAACTGTACTGTTTTTGCTGATTTTTAAATCCCTTCAAAGGGTGTGCTTTGAATTGTTTTAATATCAAAAATAGTTCAGTTCTATTTTAATGTTGACTTTTCTTATGCTTTTGACTATATTTTAATCATTTTAACTTGTAAGCTATCTTAAGTCACAATTTTTTTGTGGGGAAGCTAGGGTATAAATCAAGATATTCATCATCATCACCACCACCACCATCATCTGCACATGCTTTGTATGCAGAAGGTCTAAGATGAATCACAAGGTTGTCCTTTTTTAATGGACTAGATAAAAGGCATGAGGAATAGTCTCTCTCTTTCCCTGAGACCTTGGGCAGCCAGTTCCAGTCAGAGCCAGTAACACCAAGGGGTTGTCTAAATGGTGAAAATACACCTCTTGGAATTTGTAGGAATACGACCTGTCTAAATGGGACCCTGCATCAATCGACTGTATTCCAAAGGAGGGGGGACCGCAAATGGCAAAAACAACGCTGGAAAAGCCTTTGCGGTTTTTCCCAGAGTTTTTTTTTAAACAGCAGGAGGGGCGGACATTCCTGCTCATTGAGATAAGCAATTCACACTTTCCCATAGGATAGAAAGCACAAAGCTGATTGGGTGGGCAAGCGCAGAGGGCTGGGCTTGCTAACAGGATAAGCGCCTGCTGCCGCCATGTTGGATTTTTGCCTTAGCGAGTGATCGCTAAGGTGATAAAATGGGGTGGGTTTGTTTTACTTTCCTATTAAATAAAAAAATCACTCTTGTGCACCTTAGACATCATTTAAAAAAAGTTGGCGGTGGCAAATTGCAGTAAGTACAAACGTGAGTGAATCACTCATGGCTGCCATCCCACATGCAAAACTTATGGGGGCAAAAACACTGTTAAGACAAGTTGCTGCTGTTGCAAAATGCCATTACGGTGAGGCACTCCAGGGTCCCCCCTTCTTATAGACGGTGCCCAAGGCAGATCCCAAAGTCCCCTCTGAAAGACCTCAGGCGTAGCGGCGTCCCTGAGCCTCACTTCCCCACCGGCTACCTGTTGCTTGCCGGTAACAAACCCCAGTGGCCATGATGTTCTGTTACTGAGATGAGGATTGCTGGCTTGATCCTGGCTGACTGTTAAATGGGGGAAGAGAGAGGCATAATTTGTTTTGCTTTTTGTCAAGCTGGAGAGGATCAGCCAGAGCTTTCCTTTGATTATTGCTATGTGTTCCATTATCAGCTGCAATTCAATATCCTCTCACTGGAGTGTAAATATCCGCATGCATAGATACGCTACATCAGCACTGCACAACCCCCATGGAGGACAGCAACATCGTGCATCACAGGTCAATGACTGGGTGCAGTTGCATAATGCGCAATGCACAACCACAACTGCACTACACAATGTGCAGTGTTGCTGTATGCCCAACACCTGCTGCTGTCAGCAGAATACATCTTTTGCCCTGCGGAGAAGAACGTGCCTTATGCACACATGTGACTTATGCATGCATATGTCACTAACAGGATGCTAGCCTCAGTATCCTCATAACAGAGTTTGAGCAGAAAGTCGGGGTATATTGGTCATTGGAAAAGGAAAAAAAAACTCCTGCTGGATATGAACTTGCCCAGATTTTCAGATCCTGTCCTGAACATGAGTCAGCAAGTGCCCGGGAAAACAGTGGTTGGTCTATAGGAGCTGTTGGGTAGTCAGTCCTTTCCAATCATGGGTTATCTGAGTATGGTGAAGGGAGAAGCCATGGAGGGCCTGCAATGGGGTGAGGGACCCTCAGCATTTGATACGCATGAGTACCATGCCTGTGAACACAGAGTTTCCATTGACCTCCCACAGAATCACACCATTAAGCAGTCCAAGCCTTCCTGGAGCAATGCCCTGCCCTCCTCCAAGTGGGATTGTTCCCTTCTGGTAACAAAGCTGGCTACCAAGAAGCAAAGGCAAAGGGACTTGAGCGAACCCTTGAGATACCTGACCAGATGGGAAAGTTTTAGCACACATCCCTGCGCATGGATCCAGGAGAACGGAGACAATTATCCCAAGGTCATGCAATTTGCCCCAAATGGGAGAAAGCAAGACAACTTAATACAGAATGCTACAATGTTGTTCCATTGTCTTCATTGCCTTGAACACAGCCTGTTAATAATAAAACAAAGAGACTGTCAAATATTCTGCACAAAGAGGCACCGTGCTTCTCATAATGAGACATCAGCCCTGGCGTCCCATCGTGGAACATCATTTAGGCAGCTTTATCGTCAGCAATCCGACTAGAAATAACGTTATTGTCAGACTGAAAAGCTAGACCTCCGATGCCAGAGAGATTTCCCCCCCTCCTCCCTTCCCCGGTACGCACAAACTGGAATGTGCAAGTCGTGCGAAGTGCAGCGTTAACCCTCCCTCCCCATAAGTCCTGTTCATCTGAACAAGAGGTCGTTGAATCCTACAGGCTTCTCTTGACCATAATAGGATTTTCATGAGTAATTATGGATGGAGATCAGTCTGAGGACAAGGGAATAGAGACACAGATAATAAAATGGCGGAGGTGGTGTGAGCTGGTTCTCCAGAGCAATGCAACTCCTGAAATAATAAATCTGGAGAGCAGGTACTGCATTTGGAATTTGCATGAAAAGAAGTGTTCAGGGGAAGAAGGCTTTCCATTGATGTCGCTTTGTCTTAAGCCAGTCCCTGTTGCTTCGTTTGTAATTATAATGTGTTGTATTCCTCAATGGAAGTTGAAAGGCATTCTGTGGAAATTCATCTGAGCCCATAAATACCTGAAAGCCATTAAATTTGTGAATTGGAAGTTTGGAGAGATTTGGGTTTCCCGGCATTGACTCTTGCCAAGGAAAATGCTTCTTCTTAGGAAGAAAGTGCAGAAGGTACTGTATCAAAAGAGCACAGAACTTGATAAGTGGAGAAAGGAACAAATGAAGAAGAAGAAAAAAGCCATGATTTCTTTTGTACAAAAAAGTCAAGAGTTAGAAGAACCCAGGTAGTCATAAAACAACATTTTATCTTTTAGTTGTTGATATGAAATTTAAGGGGGGGGGGTTTGATCCTAAAAATTGTACCTACATTGATTATCACTGCTTTTATTTTATTTTGCTAAAGTATTTATACCCTGTTCTATCTCTGAGGATCTCAATGTAACTTATAATAAAAAATAAGTTTAGAACTGTTTGAAACAATAGGAATAACTCTAAACAGCTAAAGCATAATAAACCATTTAACAGGTAATACAATGTAAAACCAATTAAAACAATAGTAAACCACAGTGCATGTGCAAACTGGATAACATCAAATGGGTCCTGGAATGTTTAATAAAGAGCCGTATTTGGACTTGGTACTGGAATGATACCAGCATTGGGGCCAATTGGGCCTGAATGGGGAGAGAATCCCATAACCAGGGGACACTTCAGGGAAGGCCCTCTTTCATGCCTTCCAACAGTGTATTGCCTCCACTGGTGGGACACAAAGAAACCCCATCACAAGTGCTGCAACTGCACACAGGATGAGGGACCAATCATTGGCCCCCTCAACCCCTGCAAGCCACACTGGCACATTGTGTTGCACCAGAAATGATGTCGCACCACTTCCAGTCACAATTTTCAGCTGGATTTCATGTGGAACAAAGAGGTTTTTTGAGTTGTTGGAGGGGAAAGCCATTGTCCAAACAATATCTGGGCAACTGGCCAAAGGCTGATCAGCAGTGTGATGCAGCAGCTAAAAAAGCCAATGCAATTCTAGGCTGCATTAATAGGAGTATAGTGTCTAGATCAAGGGAAGTAATGGTGCTACTCTATTCTGCTTTGGTCAGACCTCACCTTGAATACTGTGTCCAGTTTTGGGCACCACAATTCAGGAAGGATATTGAGAAGCTGGAAAGTGTCTAGAGGAGGGTGACCAGGATGATTGGAGATCTGGAAGCCATGATGCTCTATGAGGAGTGGCTTAGGGAGCTGGGCATGTTTAGTCTGGAGAAGATAAGGTTGAGAGGTTACATGATAGCCATACAGTGCCTCATAGTGTGGTGAAGTCTCCTTCTTTTGAGGTTTTTAAACAGAGGCTGGATGGCCATCTGTCAGGAATGATTTGATTGTGTATTCCTGCAGGGCAGGGAGTTGGACTGGATGGCCCTTGTGGTCTCTTCCAACTCTATGATTCTATGATTCTACTACACAGCTGATAAGCAGAGGCACAGTAACACTCAAGCTAATAAAAGGCCAAGGAATCAAGGCAGTGTGGAGTCAGACACTTCCTTTACTAGCAAACAAAACACAAGTCCACAAGCAAAGTCCAAAATACAAGGCCCAGGTCTGGCAAACAGAGTTCAGGGTAGTCCAACAGAGTCCAGGTCAGGCAAACAGAGTCCAGAGTCAACAAACACAGTCCGGGTCAAACACAGCGAGCAAGAATGCAACAGGTACTCAGGTAAGTCAGATAATCTCCGACAACCCCTGGAGGGCAGAAATACATATTTATAGCTCAGCAGGTAACACAACTGCTGCTTAACTATTACTGCATGCTATAAATATGCTGAGACTGCCTCAAGCCCTCCTGTTGTCTCCATGATGTGAAGGTAGGTATAGGTACATTGTCCTCTGTCTCTGAAGGGGATCCGGACCCTCTGCCATAGCTGGTACTGCACCATTGTCTATCTCTAAGGCCTGTGGCCCTGGAACATCCTCCTGTTCTGGTTCAGCCAGTCCTGGCATGTTCATTGCATCCATCTCTGCATCAGAGACCATTTCCATGTTCTGGAAGAAGGGCATGGCACCCATAGCACTATGTTTGCGCATGGTTTTGGTGAATCTTGAATGGATTTGGAGTGAAAAAAATAATTTCATGGCGGGGGAGGTTCCAGGGGTTCCAGAGACTGCAAAAGTGGCTTCAAGGGCTGCCATGTTCTCCTCCCCTGAGGCAAGTAGGTCTGATACCTCCGTGTTGTCTGAGGAGACTGATGGGGTCAGCAAGACAATGCTCCAACTGCCCCAAGCAGATCATCCCTCTTGGGCTTGTCTATCCGAGGCTATAAAATGTGGACTGATGCACACTAATGCCAATTTGCAGCCAATTTCATTTGTCTCCATGTTTTTTTCCCCCCAAGATCACAGGCATGCAAAGTCATACGTATTTACAGATTTTCCTTGTTTTTTTTCCAGGCTTCTGGAACACGGCCTCACAGCCCGGAAAAAACCCAAGAAAAATATATGGATGCTGGCCATGAAAACCTTCAATTTCATATCATACGTATTTGTTGTTCAAATGGGCATGCATGCGAATCAAAATGGCAGGTGCAAGTGAATTATTTGTTTTTATTATTGCCAGTTGCCGCCACTGAAAAGTAGTTTTTAAAAAACATATCCAAGGTGCAGAAGTGTGATATTCTGATTAAATAAGCAGAAGAAAGAGACAAAAAGAGTGTTTTGTTATTTCAGTGCACAATCGCTATAGAGAAAATTGAATATGGCGGTTCTGGGCATTTGCTTTGCCAGCAAGCTCTGCCCCCCGTGTGTGTCTGACCAAACAGCTTTCCATTTCCCCTCTTATCGGGAATGCACAGCAAAGCAATCCGGTTGTCCCAATGAGTGGGAATGTGAACTTCCTTTGGAGTTCTTAAAAAAAAAATATTTAGAGTTTTGGGCCCCCTGCTTCTGAATACAGTAGATTAATGTGGGATCCCATTGGGACAAAATGTATTCTCCTTGAATTCTCTGAGGAGTATCTTCACTGTATAGACAAGCCCTTTGTCTATGAGGCACCTGAGATCCTGAACCAGGAATGTACTATCGGAAGAGCTGCCTGAAAATTAGTACCCGCATGGTTGTTCAGAACTGTTTCTGCTTAGGTGAGGATCAGAGAAAGGGAGACAAGAAAGAGCTGGGAAGAGGTAGAAAGAATATTCAGAAATATATTTTAAAATATGATTTAAAGAAACACCCAAACCAACAAGTTTTCTTGAGTATTAGGAAACTCTGATGAGAAGAATTCTAAATATGAGAGAATCTTCTATATGAAAAATGCATGTTTTTAAAGTAGAAAATAATATTTTCTGCACAGAAAACAGCACCATCTGTACAGAGAACAAGCTTTCTATGGAGAAATCAGTATATATATGCACTGGAATGTTGTTTTCTACACAGAAAATGCTGTACACACACACACACACACACACGGCACAGAATAGTTCCTGAATGGTCTTTGGAAGAACCTTCAGAAAGTTTGCACCATTTTCTGTGCAGAAGATGATATTTTCTGGGCAGGAAACTTGTTTTCTGCAGAGAAAATGCTGTTTTCTGCACCCCAGTGTAGTGTTTTGTTTTGTTTTTTTGCACAGTCTAGTTCTCAGATGGTGAAGAATTTTAAGAAATTGTGCCATTTTCAGTGCACTAAAAAAAAATGGTAAGATTATTCCCTTTGCTTACAAGAAAAAAATTGCAAAGCTTTAGATCATAGAATCCTAGAGCTGGAAGAGACCACAAGGGCCATCCAGTCCATCCCCTACAGCTGAACTACTTGTCATGGGTTATCACACCCTTTCCTGCTTCCTTGTCCACAGAAGGGTACAGTGTGGTTCCAAATCAAGCCAATTGGAAGCCTGCAGCCCTGCTTGATATTTGTCTACGCAAAGCACAAAATAGCCATTGAGTAATTACCGTTTAGACTAGCGGTATGAAAAGACAATCCTGCCTAATTATGAGGGTACGTCTGTTGGAAGATGCCATACAAGTTTGCCTGTTGCAAGGATAAAAGTGCACCATATATGCACTTGCATGCATGCATGCCTGTGTGCATACTGTACACACAAATCATACATGTACACATAGACACTCGTCCCTTTTGTCTAAAATTCAAATACATTAAAAAATAAGGAATAAAAGAGCTGCCCTCTGAAATCCCCTAACACAATTACTTTAGATAATTAAATATTTATCACAGCTGAAGAAATAAGCCCATTTAATGTTTCAGGCAAGTCAAAAAATCTCTCCCTCTTAATTCATTTTGCTTTAATTGCTTTCCTCTCGCTTCCCCCCCGCCCGCCTTCTTCTGCGCCTGGGCATTCGGCTTCACGGAGGCGTCTTCGCCACTGCCTGCTTGCCTGCCTGGCATGTTCAAAAGGCTGTCCTTGTTGTTCACTCGGGGGGCCTCTCCCTTTTAGCTTTAATTGAGAAGAACGTGTTTAAGGGGACTTTTCCCCTTCGAGCCACTAATTCTACACTCTCCTCTTCACAAGTTTCCCATCCAGAGGCAGTGCAGAACATTTAATCCCAGCTACAGCTGGCCTGAAATTTAAATCCCCAAATGAAAAGATGGTAAAAATTGAAATGCTATTTGTTGTGGCTAGTAGCCATCAAGTCAACTTGGACTTATGGTGACCCTAGGGATGAGAGACCTCCAAGACTTCCGGCCACCAACTGTGCTGCTCAGGTCTTCCAGACTCAGGGCAGTTGTGGCTTCCTTAATGGTGGGGTTGTCTAAATGGTCAAAGTAAACCTCATGGAATTCAATGGGAATCCTAGTTGTCTAAATGGGATCCCATATCAATCCACAGTATTTGGAAGGAGGAGGGTCAAAAATGGGGGGAAAGTAGAAAATGTACTTAAAAAAAAGTGTGTGTGGGACAAGCAATTTACTTTTAATCGCTTCCCCATATGAGAGGAAGCACAAAGCTGATTGGCCGGGCGAGCATGGGGGCACGGCTTGATAACAGGGCAAATGCCCGCTGCCACCATGTTGGATTTTCACCTTACTGAGCGATCACTAAAAACCTCCAAAGGAGACTCCACAGTGCATTCCACTGCCAAATTGCTCTTACCATCAGGAAGTTCGTCCTTGTGTTTAGGTGGAATATCTTTTCCTGGAGTTTGAGTCCATTGCCCCATGTCCTAGTCTCCAGAGCTGCAGAAAACAAGCTTGCTCCATCCTCAGTCCCTTCACCTACTTAAACCTGGCTATCATATCACCTCTTGACCCTCTCTCCTCCAGGCTAAACCTGCCCAGCTCCCTAAGCCGCTCCTCATAGGGCATAATGGCTTCCAGACTTTTCACCCTTTTTGTTGTCCTCCTCTAGACACATTCCAGCTTATCAGAGGACACAAGGCTAGAAAAGGGCCTATTGGTACACATGTGCAAGTTCCTCTACAGAAGCAGCTTGGCCTTTTTGTCCATGGTGGAATACCTGCATTGAGTTCAAAGTTGCAAAATCAGAGTTATTCATGCAATGTGATTCTGCATGCAAACTGCACAGGTGCTCATTCTAATGTGCATTCTGCTGCTCATGGGCATTCACCTGTGCATTTGGTTGTACATACAGATTGCTCACACAGCGATGCCACCCAGCATAAGGGCTGCACAGCACAATCCATTCCTGACTCTGCATGTGGAGATTAACACTGTATGACCCCACTATAGGATCTTGGACGTGACATTTGACTCAGCGAAGATCACTGGGCAGATGCAGTGGGGAGTGCTCACACCCACGTTTGTGTAACCACCGCACGACCAGCTCCACTGAGGGAAGATTGGGCGCTTGCTCGCCAGAGCACAACGATGGCTTGGTGACCTGCCAACCTGGAGAAGGCAGCTTATAAATAGCTGCAGAGAGGACATGGATGTCACTCAATGAATAATGAAGCCAGTCTTTTGTTTGCAACCAGCAGTCTGCAGAAAGACGTGTTGTCAGACTAGCAAGGGTCGCGCCGGGTCCTGGAGGCCTTCCCACCCATCCAGGGAGACGCTGAGCTGTGAGTTAGGAAGATAATAGCATCGGGAGCATTTCCCACCATGATATAATAAATCTGGGTCCCAAGGAAAAAACGAAGGGTCACTGGGCAGGCCGAGGGAACTGGCCGTTTTTGTCTCAGCCTTAGCTGATTAATAATTAGAATCTTTTCTGGGCCATTTTTAGTTTGGGTGGATTAGCAGCTGCTGGGTTATTACAATGCAAGATTAAAGGTTCCCCTAACAGGAATGATGGGCTGCATGGAAGATAACAACGTTCTCAGCACGAAGGTCCCCTGCCCTTTTTCTATCAGATTTGCAGCTCATCCAGAACTGGAAGGAAACAAAACAACACTGCAAACCAATTTACCACTGGCAGTATACAAAGGCCAAGACCCTGCCCTGCATAGTGATGTGACAGTTGCACAACACCATTTCATTAGTGGACAGTAACACTGTAAAATCAAATGCATACATGAACATGCATGCCAATCATCACCAATCATGCACAATGTGCAGCAAGCATGTGGAACCGTGCACATATATGTTTAAATACTTGAAAGGTTGTTATATGGAAGTGAAGGCATGCAATGGATTCAAACTACAGAAAAAAGAGATTTCACCTAAACATGAGAAAGTGCTTCCTGATAGTAAGAGTTTTTGGCAGTGGAATCTGCTGCTGCCTGAGAGTGTGGTGGAGTCTCCTCCTTCTTTGGAGGTTTTTAAACAGAGGCTGGATGGGCATCTGTCTGGAGTGCTTGGATTGTGTCTTCCTGCAGGCCAGGGATTTGGACTAGATGGTCCTTGTGGTCTCTTCCAGCTCTATGATTCTATGATCCCTTCAGATATCTAAAGATAGCTCTATCATGTCTACAGGAAAAAAGATTCCACCTAAACATTAGGAAGAACTTCCTGATAGAGCTGTTCGGAAGTGAAATTACGTTGCTGCCTCGTAGTGTGGTGGAGTCTCCTTCTTTGGAGGTTTTCAAACAGCGGCTGGATGGCCATCTGTCAGGAGTGATTTGGTTATGTCTTCATGCATGGCAGAAGAGGGTTGGACTGGATAGACCTGGTGGTCCCTTCCAGCTCTTAAGATTCTAGTTGGTGAGACCTACCTCTCTTCTTGCCTGCCTGGAAATGAATGGGAGATAAAGGTCCCAAGCTAGTGTCTGTGGGCAATGGTCATTTATTTGGCTTGCTGAAATTAAACTGAAGCTTAAATTGGAGAAGGAGAGAATTTTTTTCCCCAAGCTCTTAATCTTTTCTTTAGTGAATTTTGATGATGTCATGGAGTCTCCATTTTTGGAGGTTTTGAAACAGAGGCTGGGTGTTCATCTGTCAGGAGTGCTTTGATTGGGTATTCCTCCAGGGCAGAATGGGGTTGGACTAGATGGCCCTTGTGGTCTTTTCCAACTCCATGCTTCTATGATTCTATGTCCAATGCACATCCAAAGTCACTATGGCACCTCGTGCTCAACTCAGCATCCACAGTCTTGAACCAAATAAGGCCATTCTGCACTGGAGAGAAATGTCCAATGTTTCCATAGGGGAACTTAATGCTTGCATAAGACCCCAACAGAAATCTGGCAAAGGCCTCACAACAGAACATTTGCTCCATGAGATGAGAAGGGATTTTGGATTCCTAGAATAATCCCTATACCGCGCTCTAAGAAACAGCAGCAGCTCTGTGCTTGTTTGATTTTCCACTAGAAACAGCACTTTAATGGCTGGGGAAGGGGAGAATGAGGAGCAAAATAAAGAGAGAGACAGCACTGAGGAGTCACAAATTGGATTTGGGAATGGATTTCCATTTGAACTATTGAAATGGAGTTGTTTTTGCAGTTCATAGTTTCACCTCTCCCTTGGAGAGTCTCTACCATCCACCACACATTACTATGTAATCCTATCCCCAAATGTTCCATCTTTTTTAAGACTTGGGGGAAATGACGTCACATTCCCCTTGCCTGGTCCACCCTCATGGTTGCCAGGATCCAAAGCAAAAAGGGAGATCACCTGTTAATGTGCAATCTCCTCCTTTGCAAACTGGCCTGCATAGAGAATATACTGTTTAGGCTCATAGGTTCCAGGCCTCTGCTGAATCTCAAGTCTACACTGGAAATATCACACTATTGTGTTATGCTGTGCATTAATCCAGAAACAGTCTCTGGTTCAGGCTTGGGGGAAATCAAAGACCAGTGAAAGCCCATAGTTTGGAGGTTTCCCCCAGCTTCTTCTGACCTTCTTGCCAGCTCCATGACCCTTTTCTCAGCTGGTCTCCTTTTACCACCATTTGGATTCAGGCAGACCTCAATAAGTCAGCCGACACAGTTGTGGGGCATGTTTCTAATGTGATACCACTGTGTGTCAGCAGGCAATGGAGACTGCCTTCCAAACGTCACTGCCACAAATAGCATGAGAGCAGAAGGGGATGGGTGGACGAAGCGAGCAAAGATCCATCAAGTCCAAAGTCCTTGAATTCCACACTGGCCCAGCGGGTTCCCCTGGGAAGCCCACCACACAATCATAGGAGTTTATCAGATGCAGCAAAAATGGCATCACAGAAATGCCACGAGAGCAAAAATGGGTGACATTGTCAGGCAACAACATCCTTCAGCTGTTCCGGGGGTGTAGCGTGGGCATGAATAACATGTCCCTTTTTATTGATGGCTTAGCGCATTAATAAAAAAGGGATGCTTTATTCACACCCGCACTATGTCCCTGGAATGACCAGTATTAGCGCTGGATCCCACAGATGGGTGATGCTCAGAGGAATGGCCTTTGGCTTGTCTTGAATTTACAGTTTCATCAGAGGACTCTGGGTTTTGAACAAGAGGGAAAAAATGTCTTCCTCCCTCCCCCTTTCCTGCAATGCACATCATTTTGTAAGTTTTTGTCCTAGCGAACCCACCTCCACTAGATATTTCCCCTTCTCTGCTAAAACAAGAAGAAGCCCTAACACTTTAGCATTGTGTGGTAGGGCAGGGAACACTTAACTGCTTCATTTGCTCATTTAGGTGCCAGAAAAGAAACAGTAATGCCTGTGTGATGCTTCCATGGCTAGGCAGGATTACAACACCAACAGTAATAATAATATGAGAAGTACATATGTAATATCCAGCAGACGAAGAAAGGCCATTTGAACAATCTCTCTCTCTCTTATATTTAGCACATGTAATTACAGGACCAAGGGCTGTTTGCTTTCACTCCTGCCGTGCCTGCCATCCCATTGCAAGCCAGCCAAATCATATTTGGGGAAATAAAATTCTATCTGCAACAGAGCAGGACATGCCTCTGCAGTGTGGAAGCATAAAGGAGTGTGTGTGAAACACACACACACACTATAGGTGACACAGAGCTGCTTTGAGCACATACAGGGTGGTGGATGTGTTCAGAGCTGGAACAGGCTGTAATCCCAGGGCCTTCCAGGCATGGTATCAAAAGCTGATATGCATCACTTTGATAAAACAAACTTTATTGGTGGTAAATGGAGGCAGCAAATCGTCTACAGCAGAGGAAAGCATCCTGTTAGCTCTGATGGGTTCCAGCATCCTCTTGCAGTCGGTAGTAGAATCAGGCCCCCCAACCAGGAATACTGTCCATCTCATTCCACTCCCAACATAATAATAATAATAATAATAATAATAATAATAATAATAAAATTTATTTATACCCCGCCCCTCTGCTAAAAACAATCGGGGCGGCTTCCAACAATTAAAACATTATAATAATGACTAAAAACACCACCCACCCCCACCCTCCCACATAAAAAGACATTAAACACAATAAGATTAAAACCTTCTAGCTAAAAAAACACATTAAAAACAAATATATACATAATTTTTTAAAAAGCCAGGAGACTGAGTTCCTGAGGCCGGGATCTAATCAGGAAAGGCCTGCCGAAAGAGATCCGTCTTTAGTGCTTTTTTAAAGCTACTCAAGCTACACACATCCCAGATCTGTGTGGCTGGAAGGTAGGTCTTCTTGGCTGGGGTACACTCACCTGTGGGCAAGGGCATTGGAAGATGGTTCACTTGGGTTACACAGAGTGGAACTGTGCAGGCGTGATCCATCTCCCATCCTCATAGAGATGAGAAGTATAGAACCATCTAGTCTAACCCCTCGCCACGCAGTAATACACAACTAAAACACTCTCCTTTAAACAACCTCTATTTATAGACCTCCAAAGAAGGAGAGTCCAGCACCCCATGAAGCAGTTCATTCCACTGTCAAACAGCTTTTACTGTTTAGAAGTTCTTCCTAATGTTTTGGTGAAATCTCTTGTTGTGTTTGTTTTGAACAGTACAAACAAGTTTCTAACAGGTTGGTTTATGCCCCTGATCTGTTCCCAACTGCAAGTCTGTTCCCAGTCTTAGAATCATAGAATCATAGAGTTGGAAGAGACCCCAAGGGTCATCTAGTCCAACCCCCTGCCTTGCAGGAATAGATAATCAAAGCACTCCCAACAGATGGCCATCCAGACTCTGTTAAAAAACCATGAACCACCATGGCACACTGCACACAAAGGAACCCTGTTGATGACCCTGGACAGCTGTGAACGTTTAGCTGTGTGGCTGACTAGGACTCTAAAACCCATCTGCCTGGTGGCAGAGGCCACATTCATTATGATGTACCTGTCCATCATGGGGTAAACAGGAGGAAGAGTCATTTGGAAGTTCCTGTTGCAAAGGAAGAGGGAGCGCTCAGCCGCCATTCTTCTCCAGGGCAGTAGGGCTGAAGCCAGAGGAGAGGAGGACAGGAGGGTGACCTGGACACTCCAGGAATAGTCTTGGTTTCTTCCCTGTATTTCCCAGCTTTCTTTTGTTAGGAGGACTGCATCTGCACTGCCGAAATAATCCAGTTTGATACTGCTTTAACTGCCATCGCTCAATGCTATGGAATCCAGGGATTCGCAGTTTGCTGTGGCACACCTCTCTGACAGAGAAGGCTAAATATCACACAAAACTACAAATCCCAGAATTCCATAGTACTGAGCCATGGTAGTTAAAGCAGTGTCAAACTGGATTATTTCTGCAGTGGAGATGCAGCCAAGGAGGGTGGAAGGGGAATGGAAGTGAGCCTTGTATTTTATCAGGATTTAAGGTAAAACATGATGGTGATACTTACATTTTAAAACTTAGATCCCACTTTTCTCCAGGTATGGGACTCAAGGCAGCTCACATTAAATTACTGTAAAAGCAAAGTACAGCGGAAACCCATTTTAATACACAGTTTTAAAAAATAAATCAATTAAATAAACAGTTCTGTTAAAAACACTAAATGGGAACAATTTAAGACACATTAATAGATCTTAAGATTTAATCTTTTTTATTTTAATCTTTATATAAGATTACATCTTTATATATATCTTTATATAAAGATATAAGATAATCTTTAATCTTAAATAAATAGATTTAAGACACGCTAATAAAAAAGGTCAATAGATACCGGATGCAATTGTCCAGTACCTTGAAGAAGTTGAAGGAAAGATGGTTGGTTATTCATTGTTCTAGCTAATACATTCAAAAAGCAAGAGGGAGAACCAGAAAGGCAGGTGAAAATTCCCAACAGTTCCTCGATTTTGCCAAAATGAAATGTAAAGCTCTTTAATTTATTAAACAGCAACAAAGTACAAACAGATTAGAATGTTTGCATTGAGGTGTTTGCTGTTTTGCATTGAGTTATGATTTATTTATTAAAAGCATTTGTCTCTTTCTACCTGAAGCCCCTGAGGCGGATTCCAAAATTAAATGAAATCAACCCCCAATTAGCATTTTTAGAAACCCATAAATAGTATGCTAAAAGGATTAAAAACCAATATACAGACAAACCCACAGGAGAAGCAGCTGGGAATTCCCAGCTAAAATATTTGGCC
The DNA here is from genome assembly GCA_030847615.1 of Gambelia wislizenii. Taxonomy (NCBI): domain Eukaryota; kingdom Metazoa; phylum Chordata; class Lepidosauria; order Squamata; family Crotaphytidae; genus Gambelia; species Gambelia wislizenii. The sequence goes on from JAUMIR010000007.1 coordinate 43,723,964, forward strand.
TGAGGTGATCTGAAATGAAATTCAGGAATGAAAGCCTTTTGGCCTGGCAGCCAACAGGAAGGTGTACAAGAGCCAGGTTTTGGGGGGTGGGGAGGTGATCTATAGAGTCAGGGTTACACCACAGAGAAGACCCTGCCTTTGGGAGCCACCTTTGAAGATGGGGCTACATGAACGGGTCTCCCTCTCATGTCCATCCAAGCCCAGGGAGCAGTTCCTGTCGAAAGAATAGATATTCCTTTGGTCAGACTGATTTAGCCAGTCCAGCACTTCCAATTGCAACAGGGAACAAACAGGGACCATGAAAATATTTTCAAGACAAACAGGTTCATCATCATCATCAGAGGAGGAGGAGGAGTGTGAAAGCTCAACAGTTGGGATGGAAACAGAGCAAAAGGATGACCCTCTGCTCAGAACAATGAAACAGTGACAGAATTGGCAAATAGCAGTTAGTAGATAGGACTTAATTCTTTAGAATTTAAAGTTATATCCATATCTATCTACAGTATATCTATATCTATATCTATATCTATATCTATATCTATATCTAGATAGATAGACAGACAGATTTAAAGGGATGCTTGGGGAATTTGATATTTGACCTCATCTGTAACTTCCAAACTAAGGGACGCAAGAAGGAAAAGTATAAAGAAATACTGTACTTCTGTTTATGTTTGGATGACCCCATTCAGCTGACGTGGTCAATCAGGGCTTGAGTTGTGGGGGAGACCCTGGCTCATCATTCACAAGCAACATAGAATCATAGAATCACAGAGTTGGAAGAGACCACAAAGGCCATCTAGTCCAACCCCATTCTGCCCTGCAGAAATACACAATCAATGCACTCCCGACAGATGGCCATCCAGCCTCTGTGCTCTGTTTGTGCGCACTGCCCAATTGCTTGTCTCTGAGTGGGAATGGCTAAATAAACCTTCCATCCATGGTTTATTTATTTTTATGTGCGAACCCATAAGGACCTGGAACTCTAGCTTGCCTCTTCTCCAGCAAGCCAGAGAAACAACCAGTGATTATCATATCTCTCTTGTCAGGCCGGAGCACTGAATCCTGCCACTTTTGGACATCAGATGTCTCGAGCCCCAGATTGAAGGTCCATTTGCAGAGCAGGTAATTCCCCATTTGGACCAGCACGTGGCCTCACTCTAAGATGGGTTCTTCAGAAATGTGGCTTACTGCAATGTCCAGTCTTGTCCCATAAAATCAAGGCTTAGATGCTTCACTGACCTGGTGGAGCCTAAAACTCTATCAGACATAGCTCTGCTCCTTCCCCTTATCTCGAGGTGTGCCACCCATCTCTTTGCCCCCATGGCACTTGCTAAGGCCATTTGGTGGCTGGGAGATGGAAGGGGTAGTTAAGCAGCACCCAGCTGTGTTTATTCACCATTATCTTAAGGCCTCCAGAGGACCTCCAGGAGGTCCAAGAGGATGCCTTCTTCTTCTTCTTCAGGTGTCCAGCTGCAGAAACACTGCTTGGCTACCTCATGTCCTTCCCCAGATGCTAAATGGCCATGATGGGGGAGAGAACAGCCGGGTGCCAGAGAGACAGGTTGTGTGGGCAGAGGGTCATTGCCAACAGAGGAGCCAGCTACCTCTGTCCACCATGACCATAAAAGGACATATGTGGGTGGAACAAAATTCCAGTGAAATAAAGTTGCCAGGTCTCCAGTCGCCACACAAAGCCTTGGGGAACTGCTGTGCTTCTCTGGGTCTCTCAGGATAAGCAACAATGGAGGAGGATAGAGTAGTTTTATTTGTGTGTGTGTGTGTGTGCGTGTGTGTGTGTATCAGGAAGCTTTAAAGCTTGGGCAACCATCCCCACCCATTCTCAGACAGTGTCGGGGCTTTCTGGTGCAGAGCAAAATTGTTTGCATGCATGGTGTGATTGTGCAATGCCAGCTCACCAAAAAAAAGCCAGAAGAGAGGGAAGAGATGCAGGGAAAACTCCCAGATGCATCACACAGTTTGGAGCAAAGAAGCAAATGGAGAAGACTAGCCAAAATCTGGGTTGCCATATTGCCAGGTTCTACCCAGATTCTCCTTGTGCTGATTTCCACCATCAGCCACCCCAATTCCTCCTCTTGACCTTTCCTGGAGTCACCCTGTGATATCAGGACTCATCCCTTGCTCTTAAGTCCTGGTCCTGAAATATCAGGGATTGGGATGCTGACGACCTGGCAGCCCTAACGACACCATCTGTTCCAATTACTTTTTAGGAAAAAAAAAACCCAGCTCAGGCAAGTTTAAAAGAGTGAGCAAATGTGTGAAGTGCCTTTAGAATGTTCCAGATCATTAATACCTGATGCAGAGAGAGGCAGCCCAGTGAACAGTCAAAGGAGTTACAGTTACAGACGGTTATAAATTAGGATTATAAACAATATGTGGAGCTGGTAGACTTTATGGGGATCTATAAATTATTGATAAACAATTCAATAAACCACTTAACCATTTATTAGCCTCTTCATTTTTTTTATGCTTGCATCCAGCAATGGTCAGGCTTTTCCCATGTCTTTCTCTATAGGCCTTCTGAAGTCATCTACAGTGGGCCTGCTGTATCTGCGGACTCACGACCCATGGATTCAACCCACCATGGATCCAAATGTACACAATACACAATATTGTATCTATACTGTACTGTACTTTACTTAATTGAAAACAAAACCAGAAAATCTCCCTGATGTCCCTATTAAATGCGATGTAGGGCAGCAACAGAGGCAGCAACAAGCCCCAGGCACCAGATGTGCCACCAGGTAGACATTCTCCATGCTCTCCCACCTCCAAGAAGGCTGACAGCTGCCCACTTCTGCCTTGTGAAAGACCCCCACTGCCTCAAAGGTGGAAGCGGAGCACAGGCATGCAATCCAGAGGCAGGGGAGCCCCAAAAATGCATACCTGGTGCCCGGGGCTTACCACTCTCTGCTGCTGCTGCCCTACACTATTTTTAATAGATACTTGAACATTCACATTTTTGGTATCTGCGGGGGTCTTGGAACCCACCCCCCCACGGATACCCAGGGCCCACTATACCCTTGGGGAATTGGAATATTATAGGCATAATCCTACTGGCATTATGAGTAAGATTCCCAACAGAAGTGGTTGGCCATTTTTGTCTGATGCAAAACCTCCTCATTCAGTTCATTCAGGAAGTGGAATACACTGTGGCCTTGTAGTAGTGTTGGAGTCTCCTTCTTTTAAAGAGAGGCTGGATGGCCATCTGTTGGGAATGCTTGGATTGAGTGTTCCTGCATGGCAGGGGGTTGGACTAGATGGCCCTTGTGGTCTCTTCCAACTCTATGATTTTACGGTTCTATGATTCAGTTGCAGAAGCAGAGTTGTGCATTTGGGGCTATTGTGCATAGATACACAATGCACGTTGTACATGGGTGATTGTGCACATTTGGTTGATTGTTAACATCTTAGCCTGATGAAGCAGCCAGTGAAGCTTTGAAAGCTTGCATAAGTATTTTAGGCTTTGGAGTTGGCCCAATAAAGGTATCACTGCTTGTGGAGTTTGGATTTTTTCACATTTGGTTGTGCATTCAGACACACATTGGGTGCCTCAGTTTAGTTACACAATATTGCCACTCAACAGAAGAGATGCCCAGCACACCTAATACAAAATCCTGCATTGAGAGATTTGGGTTATGCAGCATTGATGCAGGATTTTCAAGCTGCTGGGTGCTACCGTTTTTTTGGGAAGCGATAATGCCCACCCTTCCCTCTCCCTCCCTCCCTCCCTCCCTCCCTCCTGCCTTAGAAAGCCCCAGCAAATTTCAAGATCTGTGGCATTCAGGGAGGTGAGGTGGGACCCTGGAGGCCACCCATCTAATCCTTCGCCATCTGTTCTCAGCTCACAACCACTCCATAAGTCTCTTTGATAAACATGTTTCAAGGTACCCAGCGGTAGAGGTTTAGCAAGAGGATGGGGCTGTGTGTGACAGCAATCATCAGCCGAACAAATGGCAGGCGCTGGAGCTATGACAGTTCCATAAAGCTTTGTGATCAGCCATGTTTTGTGTCAGGTCCCTTTCTGGTGATGTGGGTGAGTTTAACGGGTTGGTCAGAGAAGAACAACCATTAGTAGCTGGAAGGGAGGGCAAACTCCAGGTGACCCATGCTTTCATTTCATTTTTTAAAAAAATTGATAGGCATCAGATGTTGGGTGGTATCATTTTGGGAAATCTTTTGAGAGCCTGTGTGGGTATGGAAAGCAGTGGATAAATGTAATAAAGGAATGGACTAGGCTGGTTGCTTGCTCTCTGTTGCAATTGCCCTGCATGTGACTAGGAGAGCTTCATCTCCCTCCCTGTACTGCACCCTGACTACTGAGAACTTCATACCATGAGCTGGGGCTACAGAGATCTTGTTTTAATTGTTATTTGCCATTAAGTCAGCTCCAACGAATGCCAAACCCATGGATCAAAGAGTTCTGTTCATCAGCAGACCTGCTCAAGTCTTGAAAACTCATGGCAGCTGTGCCTTCCTCGACTGAACCAATCCACCTATACTGAGGTCATAGAATCCTAGAGCTGGAAGAGACCACTAGGCCATCTAGTCCAACCCCATTCTGCCCTCCAGGAACAAACAATCAAAGCACCCCCAACAGATGGCCATCCAGCCTCTGTTTCAAAACCTTCAAAGAAAGCGATTCCGCCACACTCCAAGACAGTGCATTCCTCTTTTCCTTCTGCCTTCCTGTTTCCCCATATGATGATATAAACATTGTTCTTGTTATGTCTCTCTCTGGCTTTTCTTCACAAACAAAGATTCAGGAAGGACTCATCCCGTGCATTCTGCAAGTGCGCTGATGACTAAAAAGGCCAATCAGAGATAAACAAGTCCGGTTGCAGAAAGCACAGCAGAAGGTCTCCTTGGGTGATGTTTCCGGGTTGTGATTCTTTCTGCGTTGTCGTTTCTCTTCAAGACTTGTTCGGTGTGAGTTCTCAAATAAGGCTGCAGCATTGTGGATAGTGCGTCTCCATGCCTCCCGATGTGAGGCCAGGGCGGACCATTGTTGGTGATCAATTTGGCCGAGCCTGAGATGTTGTTTCAGGGAGTCCTTGTATCGCTTTTTTGGAGCACCCCTCTTACGCTGACCCATAGCGAGCTCACCGTAGAGTAGTATTTTTGGGAGGCGATGGTCCTCCATCCTAGAAATGTGCCCTGCTCAGCGCAGCTGTGCTCTCAATATCATGGCCTCCATGCTGGTGATAGTAAACTCTGACTTATTGTGACACTAGGGCTGCTGCCACACTGCAGAAATAATGCAGTTTGACACCACTTTAACTGCCATGGCTCAATACTACAGAATTCTGGGATTTGTAGTTTTGTGAGAGATTTCACCTTCTCTGTCAGGAAGCTCTGGTGCCACAACAAAAGCGACACCTCCTAGGATTCCATAGCATGGAGCAAAGCCAGTCAAAGCCAGCTAGAGAAGAAAATACCTACACCCTGGGAATATTGATGCAACATCTCCATCAATCTGTTGAGCTCCTCTCCCTCCCTTCCTTGTGCCTTCCCTACCACCCCAAGCAACCAGGCGCAAGGCAACCGGAGCATTTAAAAAAGATCTTGTAAACTAATTCCAGTTCATAAATTATTCACACTGGTATTTATTCTGGAGGGGGATTTTTTTTAAAATTCCAATGGGAACATTCACAAGAAAGCCACAAACTGGATTGAAAAAGCTTTGGGCCTGCTGGGAAAATGAGGAACCAAGGCCTTGCTTCTCTCCTGACACTTCTTCACTATTATCCATTTTGTTTCCATGTGGCTTGGGTGTGGGTTGTTTCTGCCAAGGTCTCCTTCATATTCCTCCTCATACAGAAGGACTACAGATGCCTCTGTTTGGGGGCAGGCTGGCAGTCATCCATGTGAAGAGACATTTGAGGGTTGTCACATTGATCATGCAGCAAAATACAACAAAATTTAAAATGCAAATTGTGGTGATGCTTCAAAATACACTATAAAAGCTTTTGAAGTTCACTGGCTTTTTCAACATGCAAACTTCTTTAAAATCATATAGGAGTCCTGGCCTTGCATCTTGTTTGAGATGTTTGCTTAAGATGGCATCTAAGATGGTCTTGATGCACCCCTCCTTTGATGCCATCACAACTGGCAACCCACCCTTCTCCAAGACCACCTTAAATACAATCTGAAAGAACCACTGGATGAGAAAAAATATCCCTAGAAATCCCAGATTTTGTTCCTGTATAAACCAATTTTATTTTTACAATCCACCTGACATTTTCTTCACCCTGAAGTGTTTCCAGGGAGCTCCTGGCATTAGCAAGGACTTTTTATTCCTATCCCCCAGGTCAGTTTAAATTAACCCAATGCTTTCTGAAATGTAACTTTCCTGTGCATTTGTGCTCCCTTGGGAACCTGTAAAGGTGGCTCCTGTTTCCAGGACACAGATTCAACAGAGATCAAGCAAGGGAATGAGGAACGTCAGTGCTCAAGTAAAAGCATCCTCATGCTTAACTAGTGTAATATTGCTAAAGCACATTGGTACATTGGCTACAACTCCTATATAATAATTTTAAAAGGCTCAATGGAAATGGGTGAAAATCAGTTTTTGAAATGTCACATGACACTGGATGGGAGACATGGTCATTGGGAAGGATAAGGGGAAAGACACAAGGAAGGGGGAAGAGAGGAAAACCTGGGATGTTTCAAGAATGAGACTGGATGCAATGCAATAAGTAGGTACAATCAAAACAAAAGCAACTGGAAACTCTTGAGACTTCCAGAGACATTTCCCCCCACATCTAAAGGCACCCTTAAGCAAACATCTCAAACAAGATGCAATCCTGTGACTCTGACATTGTCACTTTTTTCCTGTATGATTTTTAAGAATTTTGGCAGATGAAGAAGCATCAAAAACTTGTGTAATGTAAAGGCATTATTGCAATGTGCATTTTTGGATTTTGTTGAACTCCCCATGAAAAGGATATTGAGATGGCAGTTGATCACAGAACAAACCCGAGTTGGCCATGTGATTTGAGTGCAAAAATGGCTGTTGTGATTTTAGCCTACATAATTAGCATTGAGTGCTAGATTAACTATATGATGCTTGGTATGGACAACTCTTCCCACCTTGGTCCTCTCAGAGAACATGGAGAACCAAGTGGGTACCTTTCATTTGGCCAATTTCCCTGGGGCGGAAGGGTAAATTCTGCTGTAGATGTGGGTGCGCATAGAAGTAACCACCAGAACACATATGCTTTGGAGCAAAGGGCATGTTTCTTAGGAGACATGAGACCATCCTCCTCCTCCTCCAGATCATTAAAAATATTATCTGGTATAAGTATCATAGAATCATAGAATTGTAGAGTTGGAAGAGACCCCAAGGGCCATCCAGTCCAACCCCCCTGCCACGCAGGAAATCTTGATCAAAGCATCCCCGACAGATGGCCATCCAGCCTCTGTTTAAAGACCTCCAAGGAAGGAGACCCCACCACGCTCCGAGGGAGTGCGTTCCACTGCCAAACAGCTCTTACTGTCAGAAAGTTCCTCCTAAAGTTGAGGTGGGATCTCTGTTCCTGGAGCTTGCATCCATTGCTCCGTGTTCCAGTCTCTGGAGCAGCAGAAAACAAGCTTGCTCTATCCTCAACGTGACACCCCTTCAAATACTTAAACAGGGCTTTCCTATCGCCCCTTAACTGTCTTTTTTCCAGGCTAAACATACCCAGCTCCCTAAGTCTCTCCTCATAAGGCATCATTTCCAGACCTTTCACCATTTTAGTCGCCCTCCTCTGGACACGCTCCAATTTGTCAATATGCTTTTGGAATTGTGGTGCCTAGAACTAGACACAGTATTCTAGGTGAGGTCTGACCAAGGCAGAATAGAGCGGCACTATTACTTCCCTTGATCTGGACACTATACTTCTATTGATGCAGCCCAAAATCGCATTGGCCTTTTTAGCTGCCGCATCACACTGCTGATTCATGTTCAACTTGTGGTCTACTAGGACTCCTAGATCCCTTTCGCACGTAGTCTTGTTCAGCCAGGTCTCTCCCATCCTATATCTATGCATTTCATTTTTGCACCCTAAGTGCAGTACTTTACATTTCTCCGTGTTGAATTTCATTTTGTTAGCTTTGGCCCAGCTCTCCAGTCTATCTACTTCATTTTGAATTTTGATCCTGTCCTCTAGGGTATTAGCTACTCCTCCCAATTTGGTGTCATCTGCAAATTTGATAAGAATGACCCTAATTCCCTCATCCAAGTCATTGATAAAGATGTTGAATAGCACTGGGCCCAGGACAGAACACTGTGGCACCCCACTGGTCACATCTTTCCAAGACGAAGAGGAGCCACTGCTGAGCACCCTTTGGGTTCGGCCGGTCAACCAATTACAAATCCATTGAACAGTTAACTTGTCTAGCCCACATTTTACAAGCTTGTTTGCAAGAATGTCATGGGGAACCTTGTCAAAGGCCTTACTGAAATCAAGGTATGTGACGTCCACAGCATTCCCTTCATCTACCAAGCTGGTAACTTTATCAAAAAAAGAGATCAGATTAGTCTGGCATGACTTGTTTCTCTGAAACCCATGTTGACTTTTTGTGATTATGGCATTGCCTTCTAAATGTTCACAGACTCTTTGTTTAATGATCTGCTCTAGAATCTTCCCTGGTATTGATGTCAGACTAACTGGACGATAATTGTTGGGATTCTCTTTTTTCCCCTTTTTGAAGATGGGGACAACGTTTGCCCTCCTCCAGTCTGCTGGGACTTCTCCTGTTCTCCAGGAGTTCTCAAAGATTATTGCCAATGGCTCTGAGATCACATTTGCCAGCTCTTTTAATACTCTTGGATGTAGTTCAGCTGGTCCTGGAGATTTAAATTCATTTAGATTAAGAAGGTATTCCTGTACTACCTCTTTGCTTATTTTGAGCTGGATTTCCCCTATTGTGTCCTCTGTTCCTTTATCCTCAGGTTGGTCCCCCTTTTCCTTTTCTGAAAACACTGAGGCAAAGAAGGTGTTGAGTAATTCTGCCTTTTCTCTGTCCCCTGTTAGCATTTTGCCATCTTCTCCACGTAGCGGCCCTATCATTTCCTTCTTCCTCCTTTTGCTGCGGACATACCCAAAAAAACCCTTTTTATTGTTCTTAACCTCCCTAGCAAGCCTGAGCTCATTCTGCGCTTTAGCTTTTCTGACTTTACTCCTACACGTGTTCGCTATCTGTTTGAATTCTTCTTTGGTGATTCCCCCTTTTTCCATTTCCTATACATGCTCTGTTTAAAACTTAGCTCTGTTGAAAGTTCTTTAGTCATCCATCCTGGTTTCTTGAGACACCTCCCATTTTTCTTCCTCAACGGTACTGTTTGAAATTGTGCCTTCAGTATCTCTCTTTTGAGAAAGTCCTATCCATCTTGAGGTCTCTTCTCTTTTAGTATTCTTGACTATGGGATCATTCCCAGTATTTCCCTGAGTTTATTGTGGAATACAGATAATTCCTTACAAGTGATTTCCTTGTAGCCCAAATAACATCTGGGAATAATAAATATTCTGCTTACTAGGGGCTATCATTTTCATGGGAAAGACCATATCAGGTCCATTCCTTCTTTCAATGTAACTTCTGCCTCATTCATATTCCATGAGAATAGTTCTATTTTATTCTGAACTCATCCAGCCTTATCTGCAGTATTGTGTCCAGCTCTGAGTGCCACACTTTAAATCTCATCAGTAGGACAGGATATATGGACACATCATCATCATTGTTGTCGTCATTGTCATCACTACACCATTATTGTTATTGTTGTTGTTATGGTGCTATTATTTTTCCACATCCCTATCTCACACCTGGGAACTCAAGGTACTTGCAAGAGCAGACACCAAGTCTCTACCAAGAAAAACATACAAAGCATTGAACTAGAATTAAAGCCTCAATAGAACTTTTAACATTTTAAAAACATATCCATTAAAAAGCAAGAGGAACAACAACAAAAGCACAGTGATTTCAAAGCCACTTTTCCATTTTTTAAAAAAAAGTCAGTTTTGTTCCTCCAGGGTTATGTTGGGTGCAGAATCTACTCAGAAGAATGGCACCTACAATGAAAGCATACTGTGGCACAGTTGTGTAAAAACAATTGCCAACTGTTTTCCCAAATGTCACCCCCTTGAGTGAGGATGAGTAAGAGAGAAGTGTGAAGGTCAGAGTCAACACCAATCTTCTGTTATGTTTGCGGTTTTGAGGACTAGTTAGTTCATGTAACACAATTGCCCTGCCTCCCTCTTCCTGAATCAAAGACATACACAAAGACACACACATGTGCACACAGAGGCTGCACACCCATGCACGACTGGAGGTGGAATGGGTCCTACTGAATGCCACGGACTTTGCTCCTGAGGAAATGTGCCTAGGATCAGGCTTTCACGCAGGCAATTTCCTTTTCTTCTCTAGTAACTCACGGCTCATATAAATCGATGGGGTGGTCATTGATGCATTAGAAATGACCTTTTACTTATTTAAGAGGCTGGGAGGAGGCAAGGAAACAGCACTAAAAGAAACAAAATAAGCCACCACCGTAGCAGTTTCCTTTCTCGGCTCACCCCCAAGTCCTCCTTCAGTGATAAAAGGAAATCAGTGGAACCCTGTCTCTTACACATGTGCAGATCCCCTTAACAGAAGCTGTTGGTTGTTTCGTCCATTGCAAAACAGTCACATTCAGTTTAAGGTTGTAGAAACAGACTTGCTGATGTGCTGCCATTGTATATGGTTGCACATTAAGCATGGATGCCCTTTCACATTTGATTGTACATTCTGTTCCACATTTGGTATTTTGGTTCAGTTGCACAGCCTTGCCATTCAACACAAGGGTTGCATAACACAATCAATGTCTTACCCTGCAGAGATTTACACTGTACCACAAGCCCAATGTGGGACCCAGGGGCCCATTCACACTACACAGTTCTAATGCTGTGGGTCCAGTTTAATTGCCTGCCAGTAGCTGCAACCCATGAAACCCTAGGTGAGGTCTGGTGAGCTCTGGAGGAGTGCTCTGGCTCAGGATTCTTGACAACTCTCCCTAAACAGTCCCAAGTTTCCCTGGGATGGAACACAGAAGTTAAAGTGGAATCATTGCACCATAACTGTGTAGTGTGAATGGGCCTCTGGCTGGTGTTTCCTAGATTCAGCAAGGCTACTCCCATTGGGCCAATCTAGAGGGCCTGTCTCTCCTAAAATGCTCTAGAGCCATGGTGGGGGCATGTGGCTCTTTAGATGTTCCTCTCTGTTGGTTATACTGGCTAGTAGGGCTGATGGGAGGTGCAATCCAACCATACCTGGAGGGTCACATCATTCCTACCCATAAGGAGTAGGCTGGGCTTGTCCTACACTAGAAAGTCACTATTCTTTTCTTCAAGCCTTGAGAAACCCAGTTGGGAAGAATAATGCAAGAATATTATGCAGTTGTCACCCAGTATTCACATCGTGAATTGTTTCAGGAAATCATTTGGAAATACACATGGTGGTGTTTTTCTGGCATGATAATTGTGAGAGGTTGCTCAAAAAGCACTGTTTTGAAGTAGCCACATCTGGATTTTGTGGGTGCAAGACTGCTGTTTTCTATGCAAAACCCAGAAACCTTCCCCAGCATCAACAACAAAAAACAGACACATGGTTTTGTTGTGCAAAATTGCTCTTTTCTGTGCAAAATATGTGTGTTGCATAGAAAACAGCAGTTTTGCACCAAAATCCACAGGCCAATGCTCCCCTAGTGGTTTTGTTTGCATTTGGGGAGTATTTAGGCCTGCTGAGACATGGGTGGCTCAAAATGATTTGGGTGGAATTCCTACCAAGGGGCTATATGGCATATATATAGCATACATATGCAGGGTTAGGCTACTCAACCCTTGTGTTGAATGCACTGTTTCACAACTGAACCAAGAACCAAATGTGCAACAGAATGCACAACTAAAAGCCCAGGTGCATCCATGCCTGATGCACATCCATATGCAAGGGTATCATGAGCACAATGCAACTTCTGGAACCTTGAATGGAGTGCAGATGTTCAGCATCAGACAAAAATGTCTGACCCCTTCACCAGCAGGATTCTGGCCTTGGGGGAAGGAGATACTTTTTGGCAAGTTTATGATCAGAGAACACCAACTCCAATTAGGTTCACCATAAAGCTTGGCTTTTGACAGGGAAGGGGAATCATTGGGCCTACCAGATGTTGTTGGACTGCAACTCCCATCAATCTTCCTCATGGGCTATACTGGCTAGAGCTGCTCTGAGTTGCAGCCCAACAACACCTGGAGGTCACATGATCACGTAGCCTTGGGTTTGTAAAGGAGAATGTGCGGCTCTCCAGATATTTTGGACTGCAAGTCCCATCATCCCCACCCATCATGGACAATGGGATGGGGTTATAGGAGTAAACTGCAGGGTCCCCCTAGGATGGAGCCATGGCTGTTAATGTGATGCCAAAGCCCTCTCACTGGGGAGTGTAGCTTTGCCTCCAGTCTCTGAAGATGACACCTGTCTGCCTACCTCTGGTTGAGTGGCTACATGGTTGGGACTTCCATGGTTTATTCTGGTTGGGTCTGGCAAACCACCCTGGTTCAATGGGAATGAGCATAAATTTTATCCTAGCAACCAACCTCTGGGAGGCAACTGGAGGAGAGCATCCAATAGGAGATAGTTTCCTTGGGCAAACAAGGCTGGGCACCCAGGAGGCACCAAGTGCAGACAGAATCAAAGAATCACAGAGTTGAAAGAGACCACCAGGACCATCCAGTCCAACCCGCCTGCCATGCAGGAATAAACAATCAATGCATCCAGCCTCTGTTTAAAAACTTCCAAAGAAGGAGACTCCACCACACTCCCAGGCAGCAGCAGATTCCATTGCTGAACAGCTCTTACTGTTAGGAAGTTCTTCCTAATGTTTAGGTGGAATCTCTTTTCCTGTAGTTTGAACCCATTGCTCCATGTCCCAGTCTCTGGAGCAGCAGAAAATGAGCTTATCCTCAATATGACTATCCTCAATATGACTTCTCTTCAAATATCTAAACATGACTATGATGTCTCCTCTTAACCTTCTCTTTTCCAAGACAAACCACACTGGTTCAATGTACAGTCCCCCTCAGATGCAGCCATGGCTGTTAATGTGATGCCAAAGCCCTCTCACTGGGGAGTGTGGCTATGCCTCCAGTCTCTGAAGATTTGATCCTAGCAACCAATGTCTGGGAGGCAACTGGAGGAGAATTGTGGTGCCCAGAACTGAGCACAGTATTCCAGGTGAGGTCTGACCAAAGCAGAATAGAGCGGCACTATGACTTCCCTTGATCTGGACACTATACTCCTATTGATACGCAATCCACAATCCTCCCCAGTTGTGTGCAGGTGAGGGAATGTGCGCAGGTTGTTCTCTTTATCTGCACAAACTCAGCCTCCAGGAGAACAGCAACAGATACACGCAGCTGTCACAAGAGGCCAAGATGCTTTTGAAGGTTGGCAGGTGCCGAAGCCTCCTTGCTGGAAAATGGCAGGGTTGCAATGCTGGGCAGCTTGTCTGTTTATTTCCCCCAAGTCACTTGGCACCTAATGCCAGAGGGCAAGTGCCTGACCAATTTGTGAGTGGGCCCTGGGCCAGCCCAACAGATGGGCCGGTGTGTGTGTGTGTGGTTGGGGGGAGACAGCCAAGGGGTATCTAGATTGGCTTCAAGCATTTCTCTGTCTTGGAGGACAGAGTTCCCAAAAGCAAGGAACTGCAGACAGCACAAGAGAGGAGAGCCAGATTGCTTCATATCTCTGGCCCTCCATTTCTCCCACACCCCAGTCCTTACCCTGCTGTAATGGGTGCAAATGTTTGAAAACAGATGTCTCCACTTCTTGAAAGCAGGCCCGCCGAGGCAGAGTGTTTTCTGGCTGTGAGAAGTGCCACACAGCTACAGAGGACAGCATTGTTCCAAATGAGTCCATTCTGAAACCTTCCTCTCATTTCCTTCTGTCCGTTTGGGAGAGGCCAAGTGGAAATGTTTTGCCTCTCATCTCCCCTTCCTCTCAATGGGGCCCACTGCCAAGGAGCGCTGGATGGAGGGATGCCGTTCAAAGGAAGCTGGTGCCACGAGAAGACCAGAGAAGTGGAGAGAGGGCAGATGAGTAAGAATCTGTGTTGGTTGGCCCTTGCTGCAGCTGCCGGCAAATGCAAAGGGACAGCGGCATGGATCTGCCCGAGAAATGAACTCATCCTAACAGCCCCATCTGACGAACACATGCTTTCCTAATCAATACCGCCTGTTTGCATTGATCCCATTCCTCCCCGAAACAAAGAGATTATGAGAAATTGAGCCGCATCAACCCCTAGTGCCAAAACACTGGTTCCTTCTTCCTGGCATGAAGAGACAACCTCCTTCCCGCATGGTGAGCTTGGGAATTAACCAAAATTTAGACAAATGTGGGGTTTGAAATTCTTTGTCTCCCAGAACAGAGTGGAAAAGCAGTGGCCCAATTTTGGAGCCATTAGGCATGTCTTACCTAGCTCTGTACTGAGAAAGGTGGCTTTGCCTAGCACCTCGTTTCCAGAACCTGGAAAATGTAGTTTTGGCTGACCCCTCCCAGGATCACAAGTGGGGCTCTGACTCCCAGTGGGCATGTTGGCCAGAGGATTCTGGGAGCTATAATCTTAAGAGAAAATTTTCCTTGAAGGCACACCATCGTTTGGTAAAAAGCAAAATGATTTCGTAATCCTATCAGCCCCCAAGGTGGAGATAATGGTCCAAGAAGGAGATCTACCATATCATCCCATATAAGCCTGCCCAGGCTCTAGGATCTGCAGGGAGGCACTTCTCGCTATCCAACTGCCTTCACAGGCATGGCTGGTGGGAACACAGGAGAAGGGTTTCTCTGTGGCTGAGCCCCCACTTGGAACTCCCTCCCTAGGGAAGCTAAGATGGCTCCATCTTTGTTTTTCTTTCAATGACAAGATCTTTCTTTTCCAGCAAGCTTTGGGAAACTGATTTTAACAAAAACGGCTTTTGTGGTACTCCACTGTTTTTAAGGTGAAGCCGGCATGGCATAGTGGTTTGAGTGTTGGACTACCACTCTGGAGACCAGGGTTCAAATCCCTGCTCAGCTATGAAAACCCGCAGGGTGACCTTGGGGAAGTCATACTCTCTCAGCATCAGAAAACCCTGTGATATGGAGACCCTTAGGCCAACCTGAGTCAGAAATGGCTTGAAGGCACACCACCACCACAGCAACCACTGTTATTAAGAAAACCAGCATGGTTGTTGTGGTTTGAGCATTAGACTACAACTCAGGAGGCAAGGGTTCGAATCCCCACTTGGCCATGGAAACCTCCTGGGTGACCTTGGGCAAGTCACTCTCTCAGCTTTAGAGAAAGGCAAAGGCAAACCCCCTCTGAACAAATCTTGCCAAGAAAACCCCATGAGAGGTTGGCCTTTGGTTCTCCATAAGTTGGAAATGACTTGAAGGCACACAGCAGCAGCAGCAGCAACAACCATTTTTAATCTGCTTTAAAGTAAGGTTTTAATTGGTTTTAATTCTGTTGTTATTTAAATACTTACATAGGAGTACAACGACAACAGGATTCCAGCCAAACTGCATGGTTTAGAATTTGCTGCCCTTTTCAGACACCCCAGATCTGCTGCCTGAGACAGCCACCTCTCTTTGCCTCTGCCCTGAATCTTCCTTCTTCTCCCACTCTTGAGTCTAGAGGACAAAGAGATGGTGCCATCCCTGGAAAGAAACAAATGCTAGATGGTAGCCCTAGCTAAGCATTTGCAACTTCCAGATTCTATTCATGGGTGAAATTATTTCACTAACTCAGGAATTTCCTAAGTATTCTTTCAATTGCAAATGGAAGACTCTTGCGGCATCCAAAAGCAGGGGCTTCAAGAAGACATCAGCTATTCAGAGAATCAAAGTGAGCTCTTGTTTTAAAGCAAAAGACAGCCCAAAGTTTTAAAAGGTACCTTTTTGATTTAGATAATGCAACTGAGGCTCATGGGGTCTGGTTTATTTATTAGAAGCTCTGCATTTTCTTTGCTCAGCGCTGATGTGTTTGTCTGGAATTTTGCAGAATGATCCCCAGACAGCTTGCTTTTAAAAATGACCATTTTGTGGATTCATCACACAGTTCTAGTGTTGATACAACAGTCACTGTGTCTCTCTAGTGTGGAACGGCAGGGACTGGGGTGAGGCATGGAGCCCAGGACAAAGTCACAATGCAGGGACTGGAGATGTTTCATTCTCATCACTTAGGATGGACAAGAAACAAAAGGCATGTCATTGGATTCAGCAGTCTCAACCATTTATACACCTTGCTTATTGCTCCAGAAAAATGTACACCGTTCATTTGCACATTTGTAAGTTTTATGGAAGATCATGGTGAAATCCTCTCTACATAAAACAACCTGCATATCTTGAAACCTGAGTGGCTAAGATGTGACCTGGAATCCTGTGTCCAGTTCTGTGCACCACAATTCAAGAAGGATTTTTTTTATGTGATGTAAATGTTGAATAAAAATTATTCATAAAAAAAGAAGGACATTACACAAGGGCTCTGTGGGTATAAGTCTCTGGGTACCAGTTTCGGGGGAAAGGTAAGGTATAATTAAAAAGACAGACAGATCAATCTCTAGGCTCTGCATCAGGCAAAAATGTCCAACTCCCTCCTTAGGGAAAAGTTCAGCATACACCAGCAAACACATGCCCACGGAGTCTGCTGTTCTATAAAGAGATTCTATAGAGAATCAGCATGATGCAATTTTTGGAGTAGGAATCCAGGAGACCAGGGATCTAATTCCTGCTCAGCCATGCAAACCCAATTCACACTCTCTCAGCCTTAGAGGAAAGCAACCACAACCCTTGTCTGAATAAATGCACCCCCCCCAATCCCTAGAATAGGGTCACAATAAGTTGGAGTCAACCTGAAGGTGCATAACAAGAGAGACAGCATGGTGTGGCGGTTTGAGTGTTGGACCTGGGCTTCAGGACACCAGGATTCAAATCCCAGATCAGACACAGAGGCCTCCTGGGTCTGCTTGGGCAAGTCACACTCTCTCAGCTGAACAGGGAGTCACTGCAAAACCTCCTCAGAAGAAATGTTGGTAAGAAAATCCAATAAGAGGCAGGATGGTCTAGTGGTTTGAGTGTAAGGCATTTCTGAGAGACTAGGGTTCAAATCCCCCTTAACTACAGGGACCTACTGAGTGACCTTGGGGGGACTTTGCCTTCCAGGGCAGGTCTTTCCCACCCAGCACCTGGAGTACAGATCAAGCTGGAGTTTGCTTTCCTCGACTGGCTCAGCATTTCCCTGAAACCCCCAGAATGTAACAGCTCTGGGCATGTGTGAATGCTCCGAAAGGCAAGGTTGCCATTCATGGAGGGAGAATTTCTTTGGTCTCCCTTCTCCAAGGACTGGGTACTTTGGGCGTCAGTGTTTCCTTTTCCACTGCTTCTTCCTCACCGCTTCCTCCTTCCTCGTCTTGGGGTGTCCTCCTGCACGGGAACAGGCGCTGCTGTGTAATATCGCAGGCCTGCATGGGGCATAACAAAGTGATGATTATAGCTGCTGGGAGGAGAGCGGGAGCCAAGAGCCGTACATCTGGAGGTGATTTGATAATGAACAGGCCTGGTTTCTGTGGGGAGAGACGGTTATTAGCTCCAGGCTTAAATTGTAAATACAATCCACATGGAGGCGGCTCTGTGGCTAAGCAGTACTGACGGAAGGCTGGAAAGAAGAGGGTCTGAGACAGGATTAGGGTGTCTGGCTGGAGTTCAGCTTGTGTGGTGTCTCATCCATGGGCAGGAGCCAGATCTATCCTTCAAAAACAAAATCACAAATGGGAGAAATCACTGACAGGCTCCTACACTGGGGCTGCAAAGCATAAATCTGCACCCGCGGAGTTATGCATTGATTGCGGTATGCAACCCCTACATTGAATGACAGTGTTGCACAACCAAGTGCACAGCTGAATGTGCAACCAAATACGTAACCCTGTGAGCAGCTGCATGCAGAATGGCAATGCACGTGCAACTCCACACCGCTGTCCTTGAACTTAATGTGAAAGTTCCACATCAGAAAAAAATGTCCAGATTCTTTCCATAGAGGAACTTATCCATGAGAAAGACACCAACAGGATTCCAGCCCATGTATGCTCTGTGCCCACATCTTTCAAAGTTTGCCAGTGGTTGGAGGACCTTCTTTGCCTGTCCCAGTTGCTAAATTGCCTTGCGTTGCTTGAAAAAGACACTTGTGGGGAAACCACAAGAAGAAGGGAACTCCAGAATTAGGGATCATGACACAATTAAACATGTCTGTGCATGCCTTTGCTACTTGAGCTTGCCCCATGGGATGATGTCCTTCAGAGAGCAACCGTCCTCAACAATGGGAGAGTCAAACTTCAATTTTTGTATTGCTTTAGCATAAAGCCACTTGCTATTATTTGTTGTCAAGTTCACTTCAACGTATGGTGCCCCACTGAATGAGAAGCCTCCAAGAGACCCCATTATTTATGGCCATGCTAAGGTGTAAACTCAGGACAGCTGTGGTTTCCTTGAGTGAGTCAATCCATCAGCAATAGTCTTCTTTTTTGCCTACTCTCTTACACTTTATGAAGCATCCATTCCAATGAATAATATCTCATGAGATGTCCAATTTATGACAGCTTCAGTTTAGTCATCTTGGCTTCTAGGGAGAGTTCAGGCGTGATTGGCTCTCAGATCCATTTGTTCGTCTTTGCAGCAGTCCAGGGAATCCATGGAACTCTCCTCCAAAGTCATACCAAACAGCAAAACCTATTACAACGTAATGATGTTTCCATAGCACAATGGAGGCCTAGCAACAAGTCTTTGAATGGAGGCTTGGGACGTAGGTTGAAGGCATCTAGTGGACATGTTGCATTCTGCCTAGAATCCTATTGGTGCCTTAAACAGAGGCTGGATAGCCATCTGTTGGACATGCTTTGATTGTGTGTTCCTGCAGGGCAGAATGGGGTTGGGCAGTAAATGACCTCAGCCCTCGGGATCTCTTCCAACTCAATGGTTCTATGATTATATGAAGAGGGAGCAAGCTTGTTTTCTGCTGCTAAAGAAGCTAGGATATGGAGCAATGGATTCAAACTACAGGAAAATAGGTTCTATCTAAATGTTATTAGGAAGAGCTTCCTGATGGTAAGAGCTGCTCAACAGTGGGATACATTTCCTGGGAGTGTTGGAGTCTCCTTCTTTGGGGGTTTCTAAACAGAGGCTGGATGTCCATCTGTCAGGGTGCTTTGATGGTGTCTTCCTGCAGGGCAGAAGGAGGTTGGACTGGATGGCTCTTGGGGTATCTCTCAACTCTATGTTTCTATGAAACACTGTTAGGTGAACGGTGACAGTTGCTAAATGTCAGTGAGCTTTGGAGGGCATGGGACAGGCATGACAGAAGAAGGAGTCTGGGAAGGCGAGATGGGGTGGCAAAGAGCCACCCTACTCTTCCTTCTCTGAAACCAGCAGCTGGCCAGGCAGTTCCTCTTGTCCCTTCAATTGCAGCCAGAATCGGAGGCCACTGCTGATGGGTGAAGAGTGGGCAGCTCGGTCTCTCCTCCTCTTCCTTGCAGTAGCGGTCCTCCTCATTGTCTCTGGGCACTGCCAGTTTCTCACCTTCCTGTAAGTCTCCCTCAATCCCCCCCCCACTGTGCAAACAAAATCATGGCACAGCCACCACATTGATTTGCAGCCATGTGAACATTGGAGTGGAGAACTTTGCAGCCTATCATTTTGAAGAAAACACTGTAGGACCAAAACGCTACTGCAGCAAATCGTTATTTCTTCTTGTAACTACTTCTTTGAAAACCAGTGCAATTTGCTATCACTCTGATCCTGTGTGACTCTGTTGAAGCCACACTGGCAGTCACTGACACTACACAATGGCTGAACAGGAGTCTGTCCTCTGAGCGCCTCTTTCCAAAGTGTGGCTTTCATGCTCCCTCCCTTCTGTTGCCCAGAGCCAGGCCTGGTCACTCTGCACCCTGAGCAGAACAGGAAATGGCCATCAATTTGTCCTGGAGGGCTCCGCAGCCCGAGTCAGAAGAAAAAGCAGCCCCCTTGGATCTGTGATTCTCTTTGAAATCCCACCTGCTCTGCATTATTTACCCTGGTTCCATCACGGACCGGATGGAGGGAAGGAGCAAGATGTGCTTGCCACTCTTGAGAAGCCTTGACCTCCCTGAGCCGCATGGCCGCTTCTCCGTCTCCTCCCTCCTCCATTTGCTCTTCATATTCCAATGTCGGAGCCTGGCATAATGGAATAATCTTTGGGAGGAAGAAGTAGACACTCAATAAAGGGCTTTCAACTCCAGTAAACAGTTTTGTTTTCATCACTCTGTTTACCCACCTTGGCAGTTACTTATTGGCTCTTCTCTCCTCACTTCTAAACATTATGGCTTAATTATATTTCAGAAACTCGGCACTCAAAAGAAATACTGACTTTGCTGTGACTGCCCAGCTGTGCCTTTGATATGGAGTTGTTTCCATAAAGCATAATATACATTTATTTGTCTTCTGCTACACAGAGTTAAGGCATAAAGTTTAGATGCGAATCCCAAATGGAGGGCAGTTGAAGCAAAGCTCTGTGAAAGCAATGCAGTGTTTGGGCGGGGGTCTGAGCAACTCCAATAACTGGATTTTTGCCCCTGACGACATCTTGACATTTCAGAAATTAGCTCTTGTTCTGAATCATGACAAAAGGTCGCAATATTGGAATATTGCCTGGGAGGAAACATTCCAGAAACCTTACAGGTAGACATATGTGCCATCTAATTATTTTCATCTATGGGACAAATATTTCCACCGGGGACATTAGAACCAGTGACCCTATCAATATAAACTGTTTGCTCTCAGCTTTTGGGATTCTTTGAGCTGCTATTATATAAGCTTACACCTCAAGGTGAATTCCAGCTCACCCTCTTGTATTTTAAAAAAATTATTTATCGATTTTTAACACTGACAGTCTAATTTACAATTGGAAACAAAATATACATTCAGAGTATACATTCAGAATACTACAACAAAAAGAGAAAAGGAAAGGAAAGAAAAGACAAGACATAACTAAAACACAACAGGATTCTGAGCACCCCATCCTAACTGTAATGAAAAGAAATATAATTCTACCATTGCAGATCCAACTAAATAATCCTATTAGAATTACTAATAACCATAACCACAGATTATTACATTGTTAGATTTCTTATTGCTCAAAAAAATCCATAAATAGTTTTCAATTTTTCAAAAAAATATATCTCCGGTTGGCTTCTCCTTTTAAACCCACATTAATCCGGCCATTTGGGCCAACTCAGCCACCTCGACAAGCCATCCTTCCATTATCGGTGCTTCAGTCCATTTCTACGGTTGAGGAAAGAATGTTCTTGCTGCTGTTATTGTGTATCAAAGAAGTAATCCATATTTACTCTCCAGTTCTTTATCCATAATGCCTAGCAAAAACATTCCTGGTGGCATTACAAAGTCTGCCTTCAAAATTTGGGGGATTAACATGTAAATCTTAGGCCAATAACTTTTCGCCTTTGTAGAAGTCCATCAGATATGGAGAATCATAGAATTGTAGAGTTGGAAGAGACCACGAGGGCCATCCAGTCCAACCCCATTCTGCCACACAGGAAATCACGATCAAAGCATCCCTGACAGATGGCCATCCAGCCTCTGTTTAAAGACCTCCAAGGAAGGAGACCCCACCACGCTCCGAGGGAGTGTGTTCCACTGCCGAACAGCTCTTACTGTCAGAAAGTTCCTCCTCATGTTGAGGTGGGATCTCTGTTCCTGGAGCTTGCATCCATGGCTCCATGTTCCAGTCTCTGGAGCAGCAGAAAACAAAGAAAGGAGCTCTCCTTTCTTGATATCTCCAGCCTTGGTTTGAAATCTTCCTAGATATTTCCAACAGCTTTTTTTTTTTGGAGGGGGGGTTGGTACCATCTCAGTCCACCCTCTTTTATTAAAAAAGGTTATTCTCTCTAGCAAACCCCCACACCACCCCAAAATCCTTCGGTTGTTTAGAATTCCAGCGGGCTCCAAGGTTCACTCAGCCTTCCATCCTTTCGTAGGTCGGTAAAATGAGTACCCGGCTTGTGGGGGCAATTAGCATTAACACACATTGGAAACTGCTTAATGCAGTGTAGATGTGTAAATTGCTATTGCTTAAAACAATTTGTAAGCCGCTCTGATAGCCTTGTGGCTGAAGAGCGGGGTATAAATAAATAAAAGAAGAAAATCACTTGTCTTATCACACTACACTGCTATAGCGCTATTATTCCACTTTAACTTATCTGGCTGCCTCCTGTGACATCCTGGGATTTTCAGTTTAGAGAAGGGCATTTAGTATTCTCAGTCAGAGAGCTCTCAGGCTTCACTAAACTACAAACCCCAGAAATCCACAGGACACAGACTGAGCAGTTAAAGTGGAATAATAGTGCTATCACAGTGCAGTGTTGCTTACACAACCAGAGGGGTTATGTGAACCAACAAATGAAGAGGAAAACTGGTCTGGGTTTAGCTTCAGTTGCTAATTCGCCTGTGGAAACCATGGCCTAAATCCTAAGTGCACGCTAGAGGAGGCTCGTTGAATCAGCTGGATTTACCTATTTATTGACTTATCATTAGGCATTTGACTTGATAGGTCTACTTTAGTTGGGACTAACTGACAAGCCGCCAGGGATACTAAGGCACAGGGGGCCCGTCTCTTGAACAGTTGTGTACAAGAGGGAATTGTGTGCCAAGTGACACCTGCTGAAACCTCTTCTTCTATATAGCCATTAAAGGGAGAGGAACCTAGTTCCTTAGTCCGCTTGGTGACCCTACTCTTTCATCATACCCCTGACCCTGGGACCACCAGCTCACACTGGGAGATGGGTGACGGGATGCCTCATGTGGGGGCCTGAGGTCATACGTGTTCGTACGTGGCTCGGAAGACGGCTGGGTCTTATTCATGGTTTCCAATGATGCTCCGTATCTTGAACTGTTGGAACGTAGATGATACTTGTGTTGGCCAAGGGAGGGCTTGCCAAAACAGGGAAGGGCTCATCCAAAATAGCCCAGAGCCGTGCATGGCATTCCCCTCCACCAACCCAAGTCCAAGTGCATAGTATTCAAAGGCAGCCATGCTATTTTGACCCATGAAGCAGACATTCGTTCAGAGAACCTCTCCCCATTCCTGGCAGTAAAAATGCAACAACAAGGTTCTGTTTAACAGTTACGGCAAAGAGTTATCCATAGAACGTGCTCCTCTCCCTCCCTTTTCTCCCCCTCATCTTCCTCTTTGCCACCTAACCCTCTTTTAAAGCCATTAACTAGACAATACATTTATCACTTTTTTTGCACAGGTATTCTCCCAAGTGGTGAGAGATACTTGTTAATCATAGCACTTTATTTTCCTCACCTGTGTATCTTGCATTTACTGTGCTTTGTTTTGTGGCTGGTCATTAGAAGTTAAATCCAGAATTAATTTGTAAATTTGTTTGCTGGGGTACTTATTTCTAAGGAAAGCCTATTGTAGAATCAAAAGAAGTTTAACATTAGGGGGATATATATTCCTCTTAACATCTAGTTTAATGCTAAGACAAGCAGCTACCTCCACACTTAGTGGTGGTGAAATAAATTAATTAACTACCGTTTATATGAAGGAACCCCCTCTCCATTTTGTCTGCCCCTGAACCTGCTGCCCATCAGTTAGTTTCACTGGGTGCTCTTCTCTGCCTACTACGCCCAAGCAAAGATTGTGTATTCCTGCATGGCAGGGGGCTGGACTGGATGGCCCTCATGGTTTCTTCCAATTCTATGAGCACCTTCGCATTTGTATACAGTAACCCATGGCCTGAGATCCACCATGCTGAGTTCTGGGTCTTCTCAGTCAAAGCCGAAACCATAGATCTTGCAGATTCAAATTCACACTTTATGATGAAGTTTCTCCTTCAGTTCCCTCAGGGCAGAGCTCTGATCCTATCATTTACTTCTACGGGTATCTGGAAATGAAAGCAAAGGAAGCATGAAAGCAACGCTTTTTGCTTTGCAAGGCCAGTAATCGAAAACTCCTGACACTAAACAGAGATGAAAACATTAATGGCCAATACTCAGAGCAAATGTTTTCCATATGCACAGGACAGCTCTGGACCAGGGAATACAAATGTCGGCTGAGCAGCAGTTTATGTGCATTGAGTGTGTGCAGCAGGGCGGAGGGAGGCAAAAGAATGGAGAATGTGGTCAGAAAGCAGATGTGTTTTCTGGGTTTGCCTCCTGCAACTTGTTGCTTAGTTTGGCTCTCTTCCATCTGCCAAAAGTCCATGGCTGCTCAGTAGCACCACACTGGCAAAGTCCACATTTTGGGAATTCCTCCTTAGCTTCATGCTCTCCTTCCATGTGGAAGCTTCCCTATCCCAGTTGGCTTTGAGGAGTTGATTGCAAGGGGCTTTTAATGGTATGCTGTTTTGTTCATTTCTTTAAAAAAAAATCTTTTTATGAATTTTAACTGATTTCAACTTCACAGATCATTCAATTGTTTTAAAATCACACATATGCATATAGAGATGCATTTGATTGATGTTTTTATGTGGTTTTTAATCTATACTTTTCCCTCCAGAATTTGTAAGCTGCCTTAAGTCCCATTGTTGAGAAAAAGGTGGGATGTAAATGAAGACAAGGAGGAAGGTGTCTATGAAGACTTATCTTTGCAGATCCTGTGGTCTTTGGAACTCTATAATACTGGAGAAGATGCACCAATAGTCTAACCAGAGGCAACTGTATGTGTTAACAGTTTTGAAGTGAAGATCCACCCTTTTGACCTTCTTCAGGTTGCTAGAAATTCTGCAACAACGGCTCCTACAATTGGCAGGCAGTAAGAATGGCTAGCATCAGGGTTGGGCGGCTGGCCTTCTCCTTGGAGCAGAACCTTCTGGCTGCTTCTCTTCAGTTATTTATTTATTAAAGTTATTCCCCACCTTTCACCCAAGACAGGACTTAAGGCAGCTTCTCTCTCTCTCTCTCTCTGGCTTTTCTTCGCAAACAAAGATTCAGGAAGGACTCATCCCGCGCTTTCTGCAAGCGCAACCTGAGGCAAAGCACAAAAATCAATGTGTACAGAGCCATTGTACTTTAAGGCAACTTACAACAATTAAAAAATACAGCTAAAATATCACAGTTTGCAAAAATTTAAAAAGCATTACATTACTTTCCACATAATTAAAAACACAACATGAATTAAAAACATAAAAACAATAAAAATACAACATTAAAACACTAAAAGCAACACACTGATTAAAATTCACTTCATAAATACCTGCCTAAATAAAAATGTCTTCAACTGCCAGCAAAAGGAGAGCAGGGAGAGGGCCAACCAGATCTCCTGTGGAAGGGAGTTCCACAGTCTGGGAGCAGCTACAGAGAAGGCTCTCCCCTGAGTCCTCACCACCCATGCCTGTGAAGGTGGTAGGACTGAGAGAAAGCCCTTCCCTGCCTATCTTAACCCTCAGGCTAGCTTGTATAGGGAGATATGGTCCTTCAGATAGTCTGGACCCAAGCCATTTAGGGCTTTAAAGGTCACATGATCCCCATAGCCAATGCCTCTGCCTTACAGCTCAATTTGGACCAGGTGGAAATGCTACACCTATCATGTTGTTAGGCAATGGAGTGGAGGTATGGTATGAGTCAAGATCCTGCATGACTGTTGTGTACCATAAATCTCCACCTGTGGCATTACATGTCAGTTGTGCAAGGCAACACTTGTGCTGAACGGCAATGCTGGGCAAATGTACCAAGACATCAAACATACAATGAAATGCACAATTGAATGCATATGCAGAAAATGTGCAAGTGCACTCATGTGCAAGGCACAACTGTGCCCAACGCAATCATCTATGCTTATACAACTTTGAAATTCTGCATTGGGCAAAAATGTCCTACTGCTTCCATTGGAGAACTTAGACATGTGTAAGACACCAGCAGGATTCCAGCCATGGTGCTGCAATGTGTGTTGTTTTCTGTAGGAGTTTTTGTGTGATGCATGGTTGGAACAAAAACTGTTCTTGATCATCTGTATGTTTATTTAAACTATGCCCAGGGAGCATATCCCATCAAGAACAAAAAGCAGTGAGACATTTCCATGGCATTCAGCCTTTAAAAGTACTTCCACTCTGTTTGCACAGAACACTGAATTCCTCCATCTAACTCAGAAAACCACCAGGAAAAACACCCCAGATAGATAGTCTTTGCAGAATTGGCCATTCCAACTGCCTCATAGACTACTCAAGTTGACAAATAGCTTCCTCAGAAGCCGCGTCCCATGGAGAGTTAATGCAAATGTTACACTTACTACGTGAGTCAAAGAACCAGTCAATCCATTACAGAATTCCTGAACAGTAAAGTCGAGATGTTCAATGCACCACCTGTTTGTGATACAGTTTGCAGTTGAACCAAGAAGGAAGAACCTCACGTGCTGGCTGAGATCCTGTTAGTAACTTACAGGCCAGTGAGTTCACCTACAGAAGTGGCTGGACATTTTTGTCTGATGCAAAAGTCCCTATTCTATTGAGGACTGAGAAAACAGAGTTGCATTATGCATGCAGAGGCACATTGTGTTTTGTACATTGTGCGTGCAGATGTGCATTCCATATTTAGTTGCACACTCAGGTGCATAGTGGTTCAACTCATGAATGCACAATCACCACCTAACTCCATGAATAGACATTTACACTCTGTTTCTTAAGGGCAGGACATCAGCCATTGTTAATTGTAACATTGAGACCTGGATAAGGGACCCTGGGAAGAAGAAACTACCCTTCCAGATCTAGATTAGAGCTCCAATAGCTGATGGCTCTAACCAATATTGGGAATGTGCGTGTGTTTGACTTGTATAGAGATCATCTAAGGGAAACTAAAAAGAACATGTATTACCTTCTGGTTTGGAAGCTTGGGAAATTCTGGACAGAACTGTCTGCATCATTAAATTCTTTTAAAACTCAACGTGGCTTATTTCCTTCTGAAATGACATTACTTCTACAAGTTCTCTTTGTGGCCCATCTTGTATTTCTGCTCAACATGTCCACCATGACTTGTCCATGTAATTCCTCAGATGTGGAAAGAATCTTGTTGAAGTTGTGAAGAGAAGGTTCTCTCTCCTCCAGTAAGTAGAGAAGAGCCTATTTTATCTGTTAATAGATCAAGAAAAACCAGCTCGACAGAGAGACAAAAATGAAGAAAGCTCAAATGAAAGCAATATCCATTAGCTCAAAGCATTCAACACTAGCATGTATTATTGTGTTGATTGGAGGAGACAGGCCATAAATTCCTCTTATTAAACTTCTTGACTCACAATATGAGGCAGAGACTAATGACTTAAAAATAATACGCACAAATGTAGTAGGAATACAGATTGTCTCTGTCAGTGGGCCCCAGGGAAATTAGCGTAATGCTTGGCTAAGGGTGGGCATAGAAGGGCGCATGTTGTGTGGGTTTTTTTTTTTTAATCCTCTCAATGAAGCAGCCTTTGGGACAATTTAGCACACTTGGCGTTCTCTGATCCTCAAAGAGACCCAACTGTTTTTCTTTCCTTCTCTATGAGGAGCCAGAGAGTAACTTTTCCTTCTTTTAACAGTGACTTTCCCCATGACTACCAAATGTCTCAGGTGCCCCTAGTCTGATTTTGTAGAAGTTACTTTATATTAATGCTAGAATCCTTTTGATGGTTTATGCTGGCATAGTTGGGTTTACACCAGAGCAGCACAGATCCTACTTCATATTAACAAAGTATAAAATCTACACTCACTGTATAGTTTTGGGAGTGTTTGGATTGTGTGTTTCTGCACAGCAGGGGGTTGGACTGGATGGCTCTTATGGTCTCTTCCAGCTCTATGACTCTGTGATTCTATCTAGTGCTTGTGCCATTTTTCTACTTTTCACATTTCATAGAATCATAGAGTTGGAAGAGACCACAAAGCCATCCAGTCCAACCCCTGGCCACGCAAGAATACCCAGTCAAAGCCTTCCTGACAGATGGCCACCCAGCCTGTTTAAAAAACCCCAAAGAAGGAGACTCCACCACATGGTACACCACTGAAACATACTGTCAAGCCCTACCTGAAGGAGCCCTCCTCAGATGGGGAAGAAAAGGGCCAAAATAACAGGATTGTCAGGATCTTGGGCATGGGCAACAAGGTCTTTTAGCAGAGACACTGGGACCAGGGCAGGCAGGGAGGTGGAGAACCAAAACCCCAAGAGCTAGGGGCAAGGCAGGTCCAGGGAGCAAGTTCCAGGTCAGAAACACAGGAGTCAGAGTCCAAGTAGAGTCAAAGATGAGCCAAAATCCCAAAAACAAGTTGAAACCAAAACACATACCAGAAGTCCGGAGGACCAGAGGTAAAGGTGGGTCCAGGAAAGAAGCAAAGGCAAGGCACCAGGTCAAGGTAAGCTGAGCAAGGTTTAAGGAGTGGCTACAGGCATCATAGGAGACCATGTTGCTGTGGCATGGACTGAAGGGAGAATGCCTCTCTTAAATAGCTGTTCCCCTGGCTGTTCCAGGTGTCCTCCATGAGTGCAGCTGGCTGTGGCTGATAAGTTGGCCCCGGTCCTTTCAAGACTTCCACAAGGCAGGGCCTAGTTCTGCAAGGAGAGGCAGAGCCTGACAAGGGTCTAGTCAGAGCCAAAGGGAGGCTGACAGCAGCCTTAACTTGGAAGCAGAGCCTCGAGCATCCCATCTAGACCTTAAGGAGCAGAAGTCAGAGATACAACCCTCTTGTGGATGGTGGAGATCAGAGTGGTAGCAACAAAGGAGCAGGACCTGCCTTGGCATGCTTTAAAAAGGAACTGCTGCAATAACCAGGCCAGCTGTGCTGAATTACGGTTGCTATAAATTAGCACAGCAAGGTCATCTTCTTTGTTGCAAGGCTGCAGCTGTACTTTATTAAGTATTGTGGGATAGTCCCTGCTCTTTCTTGTCCTGACCTTTTGCTTGTTCTATGGACTATTCTCTTTAGCTTCGGACCCTCTGCTTTTCATGCTGAGGGTGACTCACTCTGTTGCCCTGCCGCCGCAACCACCACCACCAGTTGACTGCCTGGGTCCTGTCACAGGCAATCTGCCAAAACCACTGCTGCTAGTTGCCTGTCTGGGTTCCCATCTGGGCCACAGATGGAGTGGCAGGAGTGGATTGTGAGGTGGAGAGGGAATGTGCATGTGGGTGGTCATTGGTTGGGTGTGTTTCCTGACCAACCAGTTAGCACACTGGGAAAGGCAACATAACCCAGGCCTATTGTACATACTCAAGCCTTACATATATATAGAGAGAGATTCATTTGCTGAATATGAAAGTATTTATCTATATTCCCATAGTGTTATATTGCTATGTACCACTGCAATTCAAACTATTAATATGGTAAAATGTCCTTACTAGCTAATTAATTAAGCTTTCCATAGCTTTAAAGGAGCTGCCGAAGGTGCTGAATGTCAGGACCTGGGAGAGTTCCTTTAAAGACTGGGTTAAAACAGGGAGTTTTAACCATCTTTAAACCACTAATATGGCAGCCACCAGCCAACACCATTGGATAGCTGCTTGGTGTAGGGAGGCATGCACCCCAGGAAGGAAATGGATTGTGATAAAACTATGGCTGAGATCCTATGGCTTATATTGGGATTTTGGTCACTGTATGGTCAAAACAGAATTCCAACCTCCGCAACATTCAAAAACAGTGAGTTGCAACCACATATTCTGACTCACACCATCGTAATTCACTAACAGGAGGTCAGCCTACAATTTGGCACCACTTAGAATGGTTGAAAAAATGTTTAAAGAGGTGTATGTGGAATATGCTGACATGGAAACCCACTTACTGGGCCCCAAAAGGTCTGCTGAAGCCACTGGCCATGCTGGGTGGATGATTCTGGGCTTTGCAGTACAATCTTTTAAAATAATTTTTGTGAGTTTTGTCTGCTGCCAACTGGCTACAGCTCTCCAGAGCTTCAGAGAAAGGTGTTTTCTCACTTTGTCTGGAGATGTCGAGGAATAAACCTGAAACCTTCTGTAGCTCTGCTATAGAATTATTGCCCTCCTCACCTTATCCATTGTGTGAATCAAGAAGTCCTTCCTTCCTTCCTTCCTTCCTTCCTTCCTGGGCTGGTTTAAGGCACCGGCAGTGTCAGCATCCATGGGGGGGCCCATCATTGTGGGGGCCCCCGTAATAACCCTCCTCCTGCAAAAACTTTATTAGTAATAATCTGAGTATTCTGTACTGTGAATAGTTTAGTTTGAGTTAGGTAACATTGGCCTGAGATAAACATGCCCCCCCCCAAATAAAGCATTGCAGGGGCCCCCAAAATTCCTTAAACTGGTCTTCCTTCCTTCCTTCCTTCCTTCCTTCCTTCCTTCCTTCCTTCCTTCTCTCCCTCCCTCCCTCATTCTATCCCCCCCCCAAAAAAATCTACTGCTAATCCAATTTCATTGGACGACCCTGCAATCTAGTATTATGAGAGAGGCAGAAAATTTGATTAATTATGCAGTCAGTGTGTGAGTGAATGAAGCACTTCCTCTTGGCTGTTCTGAATCTCCTGTCCATCATTTTATGAGTTCATTGAGTATCATTCAACGTATGTATTTCAAAGGATGGGTGTGAAGTGATGAGCCGGACAAGCCTGGGCAGAAGCAACTGATCCCAGCTCATGGAATGTTCCAGATGCCTATGAGATGGGGAGGCTATGACTTAACCACTTCGTGGACAAAGAGTGAGAGAGAAAGAGAACCAAGATGATATAGATCTCTTTCTCTCTCTGTCTCTCCCTCTGTGCCTTCATGTGACCTGTCAACTTGAGGTGACCCCATGAATTTCTTGCATAGCAGGGGGTTGGACTGGATGGCCCTTGTGGTGTCCTCCAATTCTACAATTTTATGATAGGGGTTTTCTTGGGCAAGGAATACTCAGGGATGGTTTTGCCAGTTTCTCTCTTTCAAATACAGCCTATAACGCCTATAACCTATAGACCGCCAACGTATTCCTTGGTGGTCTCCGATCCAAGTAGTAAGCAAGGCTGACCTTGCTTAGCATCCAAGATCAGACAGGATCTGGTGGCGTTTGGGTATTTAGGCCAGATATGAAATAAAGTTAGGGAGTCAAAAATAGAGCATGAGGCTAGTAAGGAAGAGGTGGATGGAGAAGATCCAAATTGGGTTGGGGGGATCTGAGAAGGTTGGGGGGGGGGTTCAGGGAGCAACACTCACTTGGCTTGAAACAGGAGGGTTATTGTGTATGAAGGTTGGACTGCGGGTGCCCCTGGTTGTTATTGTTTTAAAGATCTATTTTAATTTTTATGGAGTTTTTAAAATGTTTTATCATTTATATGGAATTTGAATTATTCAGAGTGGTTTAATCTCTTTTTAATTTTTATTCATTTGTTTGTTAGCTATTGTTGTTTTTAAATGTTGTGAGCTGCCTTGGGTCCTGCCATAGGGAGAAAGGTGGGATATAAATAAATAAAATAATAATAATAATAATGTGTGTATGGAATTGATATAAGACTGAATATTTGCTTCACTTATTGTATAATACAAAAGGTCTGTAAGACCCCATTGTGACAGAACTCCTATTCTGCTCCTATGTGGACATTGCTCAACGGGCAAAAAAGGTCCATCTGCTTCCATAGAGGAACTTACTCATGTGTAAGACACCAACAGGATCCCAGCTAAGAAACCTCTTTCAAAGTGGAATCCTAACTGCAGGGTGCAATGGCTTTAAAGGATTAGGACTGGACACAAGCTTCTTCTGCCAGCAAAAATGCCCCACCACCACCAGTGGAACCCTCTTTGGCCGGCTGATCTCAGGGTAGGGGAGAATAGAAATGTGTCCATTTCCAAATTTGGAACTCCTGACCCCTCAAGAAGTTCACACAGGGGGAAAAACATAGGGGGGGAAACCCCTCATTCTTGGAAGCTTCTTTCCTGTCAAACTCGGGCCATTATTTCTTTTTCCACTTTTAAATCTGAGTTAAAGACCACCTTGTTCAGAGAGGCATTCCCTGGCTTTGTCTGATAAACATTTATTTCTTCTGTCACTTGGGTTTACGGTGGATGTTGTTATTAATTGTTGTAATTGTCCTTATTTTAATTTGACTTTTATTATTTTGATTATTGTTTTACTTAGACTGTACGCCTTCGGCAGGTTTTATTCTATTTTATCTTTGATTGTTTGGGGGGGGGTTGTACAGCGCTGTGTACACTGACAGCGCTTTAGAAATAAACTATAATAATAATAATAATAATAATAATAATGGGATGTCAAAAATTCCCAAAAATTGTGGGAACATTTTTTTGTTGTTGTTCCTGGGACCACATAAACTACATACTTTTTGAAAACGGTGCAAGAGTTTCAGAAACTGGCCAACTTTGCAGCAAATGCAGGTGGACCCCCATATCCACAGATTTGGTATCCACAGTTTCACTTACCCACGTCTGAAAAAATTATGTCCTCTCTAGGCATTTCTAGGTCCTCCATTAATATGAGTCTATGGTCAACGTCTGTCATTCATCTCATTGAAAATAATAGGGGTCCTTATTATTGATGGTTTCAATGATACCGTGGAGTGTGTGTGTGTCTTGGAACATATCCCCAGGGATACAGGGGTCAACCTGTACCTACACGTTCAGCTTGCGCAGTTGCCCACCCTTGCCTTAATGGCGCGGGGATAAGTCCAATATAGGACCATTTTCTTCAGCAGGGGTTTATCACGTACGGAAGAGAATCTCCCAATTGTCCCATTCAGGGCACCTTTGCCAAAGAAAGGCCAGTGGGTGGCTACTGGCAAGAGGTCCTTTTTGGTGGTAGAACCCTTCATTTCAAGTGTTGTCCCCAAGAGACTTGAAAACACTGAGTTTTTTTTAAAAAAAAAATACATTTGTTCTGATGCTAGGTCAAAACCTATTTATTTTCTCAGGATTTTAAAGCATAGAAAAAAGCAAGTCAGCTATTGATTCTTTGGATATTTTTGGTTTTCTAAAGACCTGATGCATTTTGCAGCTCTTGTTGGGGATGCTATTGTGAGTTTTTGTTCTATCGATTTTTTTCACTGCAGCTTGGGTTTTATACCGCATTAGATTTTATGCTATTATGCTTTTTGACCAGGTTTTGCTTTTATCGCAAGGTGACTAAGGATCCTTTTGTGACTGGGAAGCATCTTAGATGATGTAAATAAATGAAAGAAACAACCGATAAATAACAGCAAGCGTGGGTGGGAGCAATTGCCTTCGTGGCTGCCTTGAGCGTTTTCTGGAGGGTTCCTGGAGGCATGGAGTTGGCCAATGTTTTAAAGAGGAACTGGATTGAAAGGCCTAGTGGTCTTTCTTGTGTTTTTAAACCAAAGAAAAGCTCATCTTGTGTGGGGAAATATTCCCTAAGTACACCTTGGGCTTCTCTATATGAGCCCCCTAAAAATGGAGTAATGGCATTTTGCGGTAATGGCACTTAATGGCATCATGCTGGAATGGTGTTTCGCAGCAGAAGCAACTCGTCTTAATGGTGTTTTTGCCCCAATAACCTTCGCATGCTAGATGGTGGCCGTGAGTGATCTACACGTATTTGTACTTTGCCGTCACCAAACTTTTTTTTTTTTAAATGATGTCCAAGGTATGCTAGAGTGATAGAGCGATTTTTAAATTAACCATTACAGCAAAACACACCCACACCCACACACACCATTTTATTGCCCTAACGATCACAAATCCAACATGGCGGCAGCGGGGTGCTTGCCCTGTTAGCAAGCCGTACCCCTGTGCTCACCCATCCAATCAGCTTTGCACTTTCTCTCCTATGGGGAAGCAATTCAAAGTGAGTCACTTGTCCAAGCAAGTAGGAATCCCCCCTTCTCATTAAAAAAACAACTACAAGAAAAGCTGCAAAGGCTTTTGCTGCATTGTTTTTGCCATTTTGAAACCCCCCCCCTCATTCTGAATGCTGTGGATTGATGCAGGATCCCATTTAGACAGGTCTTATTCCCAGCAAATTCCATGAGGGGTATTTTCACCGTTTAGACAACACCCTACTAGTGCTCCCATTGGGCCAGGGCTGAATCCATACTACACAAACAATCCAGTTTGAAACTGGATTATTTGCCATGGCACCTGCCTATGGAATCCTGGGATCTGTATTTTTACAAGGTCTTTAGCCTCCTCTGCAAAAGAGTTCTAGTGCCTCACCAAACTACAAATCCCAGGATTCCATAGGAAGACGCCATGGCAAATAATGCAGTTTCAAACTGGATTGCTTGTGTAGACTATTATCCTTTATGGGTCTGAAACATGGGTTACCTATCGCCATCCCTTACGACTCCTCGAATGCTTTCATCAGTGCTGCATATGCACAATCCTAAATATACACTGGACTGACTATGTGACGAATGTTGCTGTCCTTGAGCAAGCAGGGATCACCAGCATGGAGGCCATGATATTGAGAACACAGCTGCGCTGGGCAGGGCACGTTTCTAGGATGGAGGACCATCGCCTCCCCCAAATAGTACTCTACGGTGAACTCGCCACGGGTCAGCGTAAGAGGGGTGCTCCAAAAAAGCGATACAAGGACTCCCTGAAACAACATCTCAGGCTCGGCCAAACTGATCACCAACAATGGTCCACCCTGGCCTCACATCAGGAGGCATGGAGACGCACTATCCACAATGCTGCAGCCTTATTTGAGAACTCACGCCGAACAAGTCTTGAAGAGAAACGACAACGCAGAAAGAATCACAACCCGGAAACATCACCCAAGGAGACCTTCTGCTGTGCTTTCTGCAACCGGACTTGTTTATCTCGGATTGGCCTTTTTCGTCATCAGCGCGCTTGCAGAAAGCGCGGGATGAGTCCTTCCTGAATCTTCGTTTGCGAAGAAAAGCCAGAGAGCTTGTGTAGTGCAGATTCAGCCCTAGTCTCTCTTCTTCTTCTTCTCTGGAGCACAGAAGATGAGGCAGACAAATAGGATTTTCTGTTGGATGCACCTCTTCAGGAAGAAATAGGAAGAGGGAGGGAGGGAGGAAAGGACGTATCTCTTTTCTGTGTCTTCTATTTTTCTCACTATTAACTGGAATTAAAGTTTAAATGCAAGCTCAAAACAATAAAGGCATGAAAAATCTCAGAAATAACTTAATTAAGTTTTTAAAGATTTCCATGCTTGAATAAATTAGCCTTCCTGAAAATGTCACAACAGTCAGAAAAAAAAATGCAATCAATGGAGTATAATGCGATTCTGCTTTTTATTTAAATGAAAACTCCAGTCGTGCAGGGGCCTTCGCCTCCCCCAACACACACACACACACACAATGGCATCTTGAGCAGCTTTTGCAAGGGAGGGGGACTGGAAGGATGGAGGGTGGGGTGAGGGAGGCCCTAATATCCCCAAACATCAGCAGGTTTCTTTTTTGCCTGTTGCCAAAAGAAATCTATAGAGATTTCTTTCCTGCAACTGAAGCCGCTTGTTTAACAAATCTAGATTTCCCCCTGTAGCTCTGCAAGTCAAACAACCCAGCAGAGAAAATGTGCCAGGTAATTGACAGCGAGGAACCCAAAGAAAGTGTATTATAGGGAACCAAAGGCTTTGGAAAAGATCAATATGGAACAGGCTTCAGGCATTATCTTTTTAACTTTATTTAAAATATTTATTTACTGCTTTCCAACAAAAAAGGCCCCCACAGTGGTCAAATAAAACTAGGTGACAATGGAAAGTTGGTGGGGGGGGGGAGGTAAAAATCATAGATGGATTTTTTTTAAACAAATAAAATAAATTCTTGGTTTAAGGCAGAGTGGGAACGATGTGTCTCCCCAGGTGTTGTTGGAATGCAACTGCAGGCATCTCTGGCCCGCCTTTGTCTCTGCTGTTATGGGCCTTCAAGTTGGTTCAGACTTATGGTGACTCTCTCTTAGGATCACCTTGGCAATTTATTCAGGGGAGGATCACCACTGTTTGCCCTCCTCTGAGGCAGAGAGGTTATGACTTGCCCAAGGCCACCCAGGTGGTTTCTATGGCCAAATGGAGATTCAAGCCTATGGAGATTATGAGACAGTAATGTAAAAAGCGTTCCTGTCCCACAATCTCCAATCCCATCCCTGTCCTGGCACAATAACTCTCCCCATCACACTTACCTTCTCTCCCATCGTTGGAGCTCTGTTCACTTCCTGGACTGAAATCCTGCCCGTTCTTGCATTTTCCCCCAAATTCTCCCCACTTGATTCACCGGGATTGCAAAAGCAGCCATTATGCATCCCACATTCCACGATGGGACAATAAGCAAGCACTCTAGCAGAGACACAGTCAGCTGCACAAGACCAGCAGTCCCAAGCACTGTATGGGTCCACCCCTGTAACCATGGGGGATACATTCCAAGACCTCCTGTGGAGACCTGAAACTGTGGATATCAAGGAACCCCATTATTTTCGAAGAGATGAATGCTGGACGTTGACCATAGAACCACATAGGAGGACCAATAGGATCAATAGGAGTCTAGTGTCCAAATCGAGGGAAGTAATAGTGCCACTGTATTCTGCTTTAGCCAAATCTCACCTGGAATACTCTGTCCAGTTCTGGGCACCATAATTCAGGAAGGATATTGAAAGCTGGAACGTGTCCAGAGGAGGACAACCAGGTTGGTTAAAGGCCTGGAAGCCATTATCTCCTATGAGAAGTGGCTTAGGGAGCTGGACATATTTAGCCTGGAGAAGTGAAGGTGAAGAGGGGACATGATAGCCATGTTTAAATATTGGAAGGGATGTCATATTGAAGAGGGAGTAAGCTTGTTTTCTGTGGCTCCAGAGACTAGGACATGGAGCAATGGGTTCAAACTCCAGGAAAAGAGATTCCACCTAAACAATAGGAAGAACTTCCTGAGAGTAAGAGCTGTTTGGAAGTGGAATACACTGCCTGGGAGTGTGATGGAGTCTCCTTCTTTGGAGGCTTTTAAACAGAGGCTGGATGACCTTCTGTCAGGAATGCTTTGATTCTGTATTCCTGCATGGCAGGGGGTTGGACTGGATGACCCTTGTGGTCTCTTCCAACTCTATGAGAAACGCCTAGAGAGAACATAGTTTTTCAGGTGTGGATAAGTGAAACCGTGGCTACTAAATCCAAGGATATGTGGGTTGACCGGTATATTTATGTGAAGGTAGATTAACACTACAGAAACACTATGTAAGGTATTGATGGGATGCAGATCTATCTGTGCATCATAACAATGGTATAGGATGGTTTAGAAGCCCAACAATCACAGCTCCTTGCCAGTTTTCTGAAAATGGAAGTCACTGAAGGGTGGTGCTTTTTTTAAAGCAGCCAACCTACACGTTGTTCTACTAGTTTTCCATCTGCTGGATCTGTCATGCTATAATCTGATCTATATATCTGAGTCCCAGCTTTTTTGCGGGGAGGAAGTGGGTGCAAATAAAGCTCATCATCATCATCATCATCATCAAGGCTATGCCATGCAGCACACCTCAAAACTTACCAGGGGCCTCTCACTGATTAATCAAATGGAAGTACCCATTAAACAGGATTTTTATATATATATATATCCCAAGTTGGCATTAACTGTATACAGACTTGTGCTCCTTGTCCAACAGAGCCAGTCACCTGTAAAGCTCAGGTATCGATCTTCAGTTGGCTACAAAGGTTGCAGAAACTCAGCAGGACTGGAGGAGCACATACAGTTTACAGACATCTGCTGTTTTGTAGCAATAACCCCTGGTCATCAGCCTATTGGAAATTTACCCATGGCTGTTTTGAATGCCCCACAGAAATCTGCTTGATCTACAGGATCAAGCTGGCAGCCTGCTTGCAAAAGAAGAAAAGGGAAAAGGTTATTTCTTCTCCAAATCAGCTACCAATTAGATTTCTCAGAACAATAAAAGTGAAGGACAAACCATATGACTAATGGCTCTTGTCGCAGTTCCCATTACTGTTGATGTCGAGCTCATCTCTCGCGGCTGGTGTAATGCAGCCGTCAGGAGTCCATGGGGAGAACTTGGGAGAAATGCTGGAATGTCTAAACAGAAGTAAAAGATCTTGAGAAACTGGGGGTGGAGGTAGGGGGAAGGAACCACAGGCTGTGTCTCTGGCAGACACTCTGGAGAATTCAAACTCTTTGCTTTTGCAACTGGATTCTGCATTATTTATTTGCCACATCACTCCATTGAAGTGTGCATGAATGTGTGAGTGTGTGTGTGTATGTGAATGAGTGAGTATGTATGTGCATACTCTTTCAGATGGAGCTGGTCTGATTGGGTGCCTCTGAAAGTACATGGCCCAGCATAGGAGCAAAATCCCAGTCCTGGATTTGGCTTCCTAAGCATTATTTTAAAGTGTGTTATTGTCTTCTGGTTACAAGGGGGAAAATACTTGTGTGTGCAAACAGCATATACTATA
Organism: Gambelia wislizenii; assembly: GCA_030847615.1. NCBI lineage: Eukaryota > Metazoa > Chordata > Lepidosauria > Squamata > Crotaphytidae > Gambelia > Gambelia wislizenii. The sequence goes on from JAUMIR010000007.1 coordinate 43,762,372, forward strand.
GGATCATGACCATGGAAAGGATGAGTTTTTGGAAGTCTGTCCTTCTTTCTCCAGCTAGGGATTAACTAATCTGCCAAACTCACATTTGCTCAGTACCTTCTTTTTGAACCTTAAGTGTGTAGGTCCTAATTCACATATTTTCCCAATAATTTCTTCTAGTATTACAGCCAGAATCCTGGTGTTTTTTAAATGCATGTGTAAGTTCCCTTATGGAAATTATTGCACATTTCTGTTTGATGCATAGCCAGACAGTTGAGGAAGTGGAATTGCACATGTTATGCCAATGTGCAGGCAGATGTGGGTGTGATTCACATTTGGATGTGCATTTGGTTTCATACTTTGGTGTGCATGGCAACTTCCACATAGCGGTGGTGTGAATTGGGACACACAGGATCAAAGAACTAGACAAATCCCCATGTAGGATCTTGGCCAATATTTTTTTTAAAAAATCATCAATATGCACTTTTTTTAATGTTCCCACATCTATCCTGGCAACATCACAGATCCTAATAATGATTCCCACAACTTCAGAGCTGCATTAAATTGCTTCTCTTCCAGTGTGCTCTATGCCGTTCTTTGTCAGCAATGCACTTCTACACTCTATACTGGGCAAACAGGACAGTTTCTATGCAAGAGGATAAATGGGCACAATTCCAATTTAAGACATGGCAGTACCCAAAAACCAGTTGCAGGGCAAGAGTTCCTGGACATGCAATCTCTAACATACATGTAGCAGTTCTGGAGCAAAGAAAAAAAATCAAAGGAAGGCTGGAAAAAGAAACAGCTGAACTGGGATATATTCACAAATTCCAATCCATTGGCAAAGGTATGAACAGAGATAATGGCTTCTTGGCACACTACATATATTATTATACAAGTTCTTATAACTGCAATTTAAGTACCGAAGTATCCTCAAAGGAGTCCGAAGCTGTCTTTGTGGCAAGCAAATGCATTGCTTTCACACCTTTATACTACAGACCAGCTACCTGAAAGATCTGTATCATCTTACACTACTTTTGAAGCCAGGGTGACAACTTGCATCTCTCTGTGTCATATACCTCCTGATCTTAGTCTCACAACTGTGTAACTGTGCTTAAATACCTAGGCTGTAATATTGTATTCCACCAGTGCATCTAAAGAAGTGGAGTTATATCCATGAAATCTCCTGCTTTTAAAAAACAAACAGTCTCAAAGGTGATCCTAGACTCCCTTTTCCCACTACCCCAATTTTCCTTTTTACAATTTTAAATGCATTTCCTCCCAAACATATGTAGTGGCAGGGGGTGTGGATGGGACGATGTCATTGCAAAATTTGGGAAAGTGTGACTATTCAAGCATGACTGTGATTTAGGACTTTATCACATGAACATCTAAATATGCTGTAATTCAGCAATTGAAGAAAATGGAAACATAGTGGCATGATTACAGTAATTATACACATCACTGTAATCACACAACACTACTTCTAGCGGAAGATCGCATGACCACCTACAAGCATTTTAAAAATGGGATTGACACTCAAGCTATAGTAACACTTGTTTTCACATTGCATCGTAATGACGGAGTATTAATGGTTTGAGATGGCCTGCTCATGCATCTTTTTTTAAAAAAATCTATTTCTGCAATTTTGCCACTTCAATTAAACACACCAAAAACAAACAAATTAACAAAGAGATGAACAAACACATAACTGAACAATTAAATATGTGCTTCTGTTGGGAATGGGGAGGGGGAAAAGAGGGAGGAACATCCATTCACACCGTAATACCAGAACTACAGCAGGATGGAATTATCGCATGCTCGTCAATACTGCAAAAAGATCAATATTGACAGCTATTCATGGCTTTTGCCTATGAATGAAAAGTTACATGCAGTTAGTGGTTGGAGTTAACATAGACCACAGGAGGAGGTTGTTGTTGTGCAATAATGGGAAGCCATTCATGCTACACTGTAATTCTGCAATTTTAGCTACGTGTGATAAAGTTCTTGGTTCGTACATTGCTTCAAGAAATTGAGATGAGGCACATTTACATTAAAATTAAGGCCAATCAACTTTAGCACCCAACTCACCCACATTCCTGTTTCAAGGACAGATCTTTGGACACAGATCTGACCAGATGTCTTTTGTGTAACACTTTTTTTCCCCTTCTAATCCTCTCCCCAGTCCCTTCGTGCAGCTGAAAGGACTCAGAGCGCTTTAGTCCAAGTCTTTCATCCCCAAGCCTACTGGCAAGCAGAGGGCAGCTCTGCTCCATTGAATGCCTGGAGCCATCATATTCATCATAATTATATTTATTACTTAGTACATAGCCTCCCAGAAACAACACACTGTATGGAAAGCAAATATAAAACAACAGACTTTGCCTACAGTTCTGTGAATGAACCAGGAAGCTCAAGTCTTTTAGGAAAAGTGAAAACCTCCAATGGGAAGGAGTGATGCACTTCTGCGCCTGACATTTTTCCACCAGCTCTGAGGAAGAACTGGCCTCAAGCCATGGGGGAGGCCGGTTGGTGCCATGACAGTGGGGCAATCCATTTTCTCTGCCTTTCAGTCCAGGCTGCAAAGGAGCACCTCAACAAGGTACTGAATCTATGGGGAGGGCATAAGGTTCAACACCTTGGACAGCACCTTAAAAGTCCAGGCTAAAATCCAGAGTAGACTCCCTGTTTCCCCAAATGCTGCAGGCTAGAACTTCCAAAGCATGAGAAAAAGTGCACCTTTGGACTATGAATCCCAGAAAACCCCAGCCAGTGCTGTCTGGGGGATTCTGGGAGTGGCAGTCCAAAAAGAAAAGCTTTCCACAAGCCCCAAAGGATTGCCAAGAAATCCCGAATGCTGTAGGCAATATTTCAGAGGGGGAAACTGGCCAAACCACCTCTGAGGATTCCTTGCCTAAGAAAACCCTCTGAAAGGTGTGGGGTCACCATAATTCAACAGGCGACTTCAAGGCACATGCACACACACAAACCATACCAAACCAAAGAGCAACTGAACCAGGCCTTCGTTATTAAAGGCATTTCTTCCCTTTTTGGATCTCTGCCCAGGCCACAACGATATCATTTGCTGATCTTCATAACAAGGCAGCTGCTGATCCTGAACAAATGGTGAAATTATTTAATAATTATTTGGTAAGGTCCTTTGATGACCTTTTCGTTTGTCAGCGGTCTCTTTACCATTAGCGATGCATGGAAGAACTTGATTGTTTTAGATCTTCTTAACAACCTTTTGACACTGCAGGCTGCTGGCACCAAGTTTCCCAACTTGATGTGAAGCATTAAGATGATAATCAGGTCCACAGCATCTGCTTCACATTTTGGGGACAGCAGAATGACAAAAGAACTTATTCTGAGCTGGAACTGGCTGCAGTTCCAGGCTCCCCAAAATGTCTTTTGATATCGAAAACTGCCACACACGTTGTGGTGATTGGATAAGCTTTATTGATGGTAAATGAATGAAAACAGGTGGTCTAGAAGTAGAGAAAATGCCACAGCCTTTTAGCCAAATGGTTCCAACAACCCCTCACAGCCAGTTGTTCAGAGCAGCCAAGGGTCAGCATGCCAGATCCCTGTGCCACACGCCTTCTCCCCCACCACCACCATGGCAAGGCAACTAGAAAATGGAGCTGTTGTTGTTGTGTGCCTTCAAATACTTTCCAACTTACAACAACCCTAAGGTGATCCTATCATGGCCTTTTCCTGGCAAAATTCCCAGAGTCTTAGGTCAACACTCAAACCACATCACCCTGTTAGCTCTCTACAACTCTCTCCAAGGATTTGTGTAACAGAATTTCTCCAGAGGAGATCTGTCATTGCTTTCCTCTGAGGCTGAGAGAGTGGGACTTGGCCAAGGTCAAACAGCTGGTTTTCACAGCTGGTCAAGGGTCCAAACCCTGGTCTTCCAGGGCCATAGTCCAACACTCAAACCACTACTCAATTTTGGTTCTTAGAAGATGGATTCCTGGGGTTATACAGGGCAGAGCCAAGCAAAGGAAATTGAACTTTGCAAGTGTCAACAAAGATGTTGCTAACAATAAAATTCCAGTCTGATTTCAATGTGTTTTTGATGACATTTAAAGCCATAAACAGCTTGGAACAGTAATACCGCCTCTCCCTATATAGAGTCATGTAAAAAAGAAAGTTCACCCTCTTTGAATTATATGGTTTTACATATCAGGACATAATAACAATCATCTGTTCCTTAGCCATCTTAAAATTAGGTAAATACAACCTCAGGTGAACAACAACACATGGCTATCATGTCCCCTCTCTCCACCTTCTCTTCTCCAGGCTAGGCATACCCAGCTCCCTAAGCCACTCCTCATAGGGCATCATGGCTTCCAGACTTCCCACCATTTTGGTTGCCTTTCTCTGGGCACCTCCCAGCTTCCTTTCACCTTCCTTAGGTCACTCCTTCTGATATTTGGAGATGGCTATTGCTTCATGATTTCTGTCAAGATTTTCAATACCTTGTCTCAGTCATTAATCAGAATGGAGACTGCAGTCGAGGGATCAGAAGAAGACTTAGGACTTGGAAGGGAAGCAATGAAGGAACTAAACAAGATCCTGAAGTGTAAAAATACTGTATATCATTGAATACTCAAGTTAGGATGGTCCATGCCATTGTATTTCTCATTTCTATGTATGGTTGTGAAAGCTGGAGAGTGAAGAAAGTGGATAGGAAGAAAATCAACTCATTTGAAATGTGGTGATGGAGGAGAGTTCTACAGATACCATGGACTGCTAAAAAGACCAATGAATGGGTCCTAGATCAAATCAAGCCTGAACTCTCCCTAGAAGCCAAAATGACTCAACTGAGGCTGCTGTACTTTGACTGTATCATGAAAAGACATGACTCACTAGAAAAGGCAACCATGCTTGGCAAGGCAGAAGGCAGTAGGAAAAGAGGGAGGCCCCATTCCCGAAGGAGAGACTCCATCAAGGAAGCCACAATGGCTACCCTAAGTCTGGAAGACTTGAGCAGGGCTGTTGAGGAGAGAGGACTTGGAAGTCTCTCACTCATAGGTCCACCATAAGTTGAAGTTGACTTGTCAGCCACCATCTTTTCACCTCTCCATCCTCTCTTCTGCTTAGGTTTATTGTATGAGTTGAGAGGGAAAACAACAAGGATGGGAACAAGCACATCATGGATGTCCCTCCTTTATTTGGCTGCACTGGACTTGCATGCACATCACAGATTGCAGCCTGGCTGTGGGGTGAACGCAACCACAAGACACGTGACCCCGCCCCAGCTGTCCTGTTTGTAAAACTATTCACAGGCTTCTTTTGCCTTTCATTTCCTTAATCTCAAATTGCATCAAAAAAGGCAGAGATTAGAGGTAAAAACCTCAATAAGAGACTGAACAAAAGCTGATGCCCACATTGCCTTCTCTCTTTCCCCCCCCCTCCTCTGTTCTCTCTCTCTCCCCTTCTTTCCTTGTCTTTGACAGACAGAGTGTCAGAACCTCTAAAATAATTTTTTGTTTTTTTTAAAAAAAGAGAGAGAATCTTTAGATTAAAACACTATTTAGAAAAGGCCATGCCAGTTTGAAATCACCTGTGGTTCATACATTAAACATCAAATGTACATTAACTCTGAATTATGGACATGAAAAGCAAATCCTTTAATACCATTTTCTGTGTTCCAGTGGCTGCAGCTTAGCATTTAATGGGCCTCTCTTTGCAACACCGTTGTCAACGGAGAGCTCCAGTGTTCCCATCTCTCTGCATTCTCCAGCACTGGTTGCCGCCTCCCCGCAATGAGGAGTTTGCCCAGAGGACAATAGACACAGAGCAACATCTCCCCTTTGGGATGCCAAGATGTCCCCTCTCCTTCCCATTCCCTGCCCAGATATTTTAATCTCAATGAATAAATAACCACACAAAACAGTAAAAGAAAAAAGTGGAATAAATTATGCAGAACATGCAAATGTATGCTGTTTGCATAAGTTCCATAGGTTTGCAGCTGTTCTGGGCACAGAATTGCCACTTCTCATGGGTTTTGGTCCTGAAATGCGGAGTACGCAATGCTGCCATGCGGCATCCCTCGGCTGAGATTCAATCTAAAACCAAGTAAGTTGCACAGTGGTTGTGTTATACCATCTTCCTGCTGAATGCTGACATTGTACAATGGATTGTGTCTTGGCTTGTTTTTTCGAGGCGTTTATTTATTGCCTCTTGACCCACCTCCCAGGCAATGCACAATAAATAAAAACACCTTTAAAACATTAAATAATTAACTAAATACTAATTTTAAAACATTTCTAAATCTCCTTTAAAAATATTTTTAAAACCAGACATTGTTGTTGTTGTGTGCCTTCAAGTCAATCTATGGTGACCCTAAGACATACCCTCTCTCTGGCTTTTCTTTGCAAATGAAGATTCAGGAAGGACTCATCCCGTGCTTTCTGCAAGTGCTGATGACTAAAAAGGCCAATCCGAGATAAGTCCAGTTGCAGAAGGCACAGCAGAAGGTCTCCTTGTGTGATGTTTCCGGTTGTGGTTCTTTCTGCGTTGTCCTTTCTCTTCTTAAAAAATATAAATACATCCCCATTTTTAAGAGCCAAAGGCCATGTAAACAGCACAGTCTTCACTAATTGCCAGAAACTCAGAAGGGACAGAGCCAGCCTCATTTCCTTAGGGATGAAGTTCCAAAGTCTGGGGCTGCTACAGAGAAAGCCCTGTCAGAGAAAGCCGTGACTCACAGGGTGGTCAATATGTAACAGGCCTTCGATCATGATGTTATATTTTGGGCAGGCTCATATGGGAAGATGCAGTCTTTCAGATATGTTGTTGTTGTTGCTACTATTGTCTACTTTCAGGTCATTTCTGACCCATGGCAAACTTCAAGTGATGCTATCCCAGAGTTTTCTTGGAAAGGTTTCTTTAGAGGGGCTTTGCCTTCCTCTGAGGCTGAGAGAGTGTGACTTGCCCAAGGCCACTCAGTGGGTTTCCATGGCTGATTGAGGATCTGAAACTTGGTCTCCTGGAGTCCTAGAAACCATTACCCCATGCTGATTCTCAGATAGCCTGGGCTTTACAGACAAGACCAACACCTTGAATTGGGCATGGAAGGAAAATGGAACCCGGTACCATTCTTATAAGGCTAGTGTTGCCTGCCTGCCAATGTTTTTGATTATTCTTCCCTTGCCCAATGGGGAATATGCATCAGCTGCATCACAATTCCTGTGAATTGAGGGGTATATTTAAGGCACTGACGAATCATTATGCATAAGACTTGTACAGCAGAACTCTGATTATGTGACTGTGAATTGGCTACACCATCCAAAAAAGTGCTACCACATCTATCTGGGGAGGCATGTCTGCAGGTCATCTACAGGGTTCTGACCAAAATATTTCATGAAGGTCCTGCTGGCCAACTGGCCTTTGCCATCTTCTCTTTCATCCCTTGAAACCACGGCTCACACTTTCGAAAGAAAGATGCCTGTTCAATTCTGCCAAGTCACCGAGTGTGTTTCTGTCCATCCTGGCTCCGTGTTGCACGTCTTCCCTTTTTGTTTTGGCAACATCTCTGTCTTTTCAGCACTGAGATTATTTTCTGCCTAAGGGCCTGTGACAAGTGAACTATAGACAACACGGTGATAAATAATAAATACAAACTATGCGGTCTCTCCAACAAACCTGACAATTAATTAAAAACAGGAGCTCGCCTCAGAATGACACGGCATGATTCGGATTTGGAAGCAGCATGTGTGAGCTCTCCTTGATTCTCCCTCCCCAACTGTCTACATTTCAAAGATAAAGTGGGGTGGGCACACTTTCCCCTAAGCAGCCCTTAACCCTTCTGAGAGGATGCAAAGTGCACACTACCAAATGGGCATAATTAACTCCGGCAATGGTCTATGAGCTGGTTTTGTTTCAAAAAGTTGTCATACCTTGTCTGTGTTTATTATTAAAAAGATTAAGATGTAATAAAGTGTGGTAGTAGGGGCAATCAGAAATCCAGAGAGAGTAATTGATCCTGGCAGCAGAGGGCACAGGGAGATGAGTCCTTCTGCAAATTCCCACCATTTGCTGGGAGTTCAGGGATAGCTCAGGCAGGGGCCATAAATCAATAGAGCTCAGAAAGCATCCTTTCCTGTGGGAGTCCATTTGGAAAAAGCATCCACAAAGCCAGTTCAGGTTTGGGGAAACAAACAAGCAGCGCAGTCAGCCAGGCTGGGATGGATGAATCCGGTAAGAATTATCGGAAAGTCAGAGTTGAGGGATCAAGAAACAAGAATGCCAGCCAGAAAGTAGATGAGAGGTGCCAGCTGGCTCCAATCAGAGCCCCTCCTTTGCTGCTTGTCAAGGAGCCCCTTCAAGCCATGCTGCCTCCCCAGCTGCCTCCTCTGCCAAACCAGCTGCAGGTGAACCCTGGCTTTGCTCCTCCTCTAGCTGAGGCTGCCCTGCAACTGGGAGCGCTGCCTGAGTCCCTTCTTCAGCCTCCTCTTCAGGCTCAGAATCTAGGACTGGATCCTGGCCCCTCACAGGTGCAAACTCAGGCAGGCAAAGGGAAGCAGGGGAGCTGCAAGGAAGAAAGGGGTGCATGGTCTGTTCTCTAGAAACATTGCCCCCTTATTGCCCACACCTGGGCCAATGGCTCCCACCACCCCATCTTTGGTAAGCCACTGATGGCAAGGAGAACATGCAACAGGCTAGTCTGGGCCTCCTCTCAGCCTGGTCAATGGTTTGAGTGTTGGCCTAAGACTCCAGGAGACCATGGTTCGAATCCCCACTCAGTCATGGAAACCCACTGGGTGAGCTTGGGCAAGTTATACTCTCTCAGCCTCAGATGAAGGCAAGGGCAAACCTTTTCCTAATAAATCTTACTGGGAACCAGAGTGGAGTAGTGATTTGTGTGTTGGATTAGGACTCTGGGAGAGTAGGGTGCAAATCCAACCCCTGAGCCCTGGGATCTCACTGGGTCCCCTTGCGCAAGTCACCCTCTCTCAGCCTGACAGCAAGGCAAGGGCTAACCTCCCATGACTAAATCTCAAAAGCCAGTGTGATGTAGTGGCTTGAGCGTTGGGCTCAGACATTGGGGGACTAGGGTTCAAATCCCCACTCAGCCAGGGAAACCCACTGGGAGACTCACTTGTTCAAGTCACACTCTCTCAGCTTTAGAGGAAGGCAATGGCGGCCAAGTCTCCATAGGTCAGAGTTGACTAGAACACACATGGCAACACCAAGAACAACAACTAGGGTTTTTATTATCATGATTTTTTTTAAGCTGTACTTTTGGGGGGGGGGAATCTCTAGGAATTGTGTTGGGTCACATATTGGAAGATGGGTGTGATGGTAGATAGATAGATAGATAGATAGACAGATAGATTAGTTTAGATAGACAAGGGTCACATGGGTTGCCAAGTTGATTATTGGCATTATTTACCCCATGGCTTTAAGGTACCCAGGAAACAGCTTCATAGTCACTCTGATGGTGATTCTACCTCATCCAGAATTGTCAGCTTTGAATGACAGCAACTCTGCGTCCTCGTGGAAGAGACTTTTTAGCGGCATCTTGGAACCCCTGGCACTCCTTGGTGGTCTCCCATCCATGTATGGACTAGGCCTGGCCCTGCTTAGCAGTTCAAATTAGATGAGATCTGTGTATCTCACTTCTAGTCCAGAGCATGCAAACCTTTCTGGACTACAGCTCCCAGAATCCTGACCAGGATAATGCTGGTTGAGAGATTCTTGGAACTGTAGTCCCCCAAAGTATATTTTCCAAGCTCTGCCCAAGTAGAAAGTAGGTAGTCTGGACAGTATGGAACCATGCCTGAGTTTGTTGGCGCAACGGTGGTATGTGGGAAGGCAAGTGACTCACATGACCTCACAGGGTGGCCGACAGATCCACGGGATCTTCACGTGACCAGGTCATCTGGCTTGGGCCATCTCGTTTCCTGGTAAGACACCTTTTCCCTGCCAAGCATACAGTTTCCTCAAAGCTTTGTGCTCGAGCTATCAGCACTTGCTATTGAAGCCTATGCTGTCCTCCAGATGACCAAGCCCAAGACAAAAACAAGTGACTATGCAACGTGCAGAGCGGGGCAAGCTCAGACTAAGATAACCACACCTCTTTTACCTCTTAAAAGAACTTCACCACTAATGACATGCTAATTGTATTGTCTAGTTAGAGCATAAGATTCAGAGCTTAGAAATTGATGTTCCAAAACAATGAATAATGAGGCATGCAGAAGGCCAACGTAACTGAGTTGGGATGAGAGTCAAGGATCCAGAATATCATCCTACCTCTATTTAGCTATGGGTGGTTTCAGCAAGTCATTACCTTCCTTCCTTCCTTTCCAAAGTAAGCTCCCAAGCTCTACTCAAACTGAAATTGAAAGCATCAGTGATTTTTTTTTAAAAAAAATAAATACTAGTTTGGGGCCAGCAGAGCACTCGCCCACTGTGAACCATAGATAAGAGCAGAATTATCCTCCAGTTCCTTTAACAGATGGCTCTGAAAACTTCTTCTGCAAGGAAAGAGACTCCCAAAAGTCATCTCCTGCCTTCATTTTCTCCTCTTATTGCCTTCTTCTCCCCAGCATTACCTTCGCTAAATCGCAGCCTCCTTAGTGGGACTGTAACTTAATTTACACACACACACGCACAAAATGTTCCCTGTATTTATTTTCTCATATATAAATATTGGGTCAGATGTGTGGGTTGCAGCCAGCCAGTCCTTAAGCTCGGACAAATTACAAGCACCGCACTCTGACTGGATTGATTTTTAAATACAAATGCGGACAGGAGGAGAAACCCAGCCTGGCAGCTTTTCCAGAGTTTACTCTCCAGCATTTTATTTTTCATTCATAATGGACACGTACACAAATTTGCACTGGAATGTTTTGTAGCCCCCTGCGCCTGGTGGTTATAGTGCCTGCCAAGACAGGGAAAGAATGATTAGTTATAAAAGGGAGAAATGTTCACGCCGTGCACCAGGCAGGCAGCCCTTGAGCCGGTAGAATTCGCGATAAAATATTACCTTAATAATGTACTCGGGGAGAGCAACATGTAAATGGGAACAGCTGCTTCTGTGATGACCAGATTACAAATGGTTGCAGCCTGCATCATTAATATTGCATTTCGACAATAATATCTTGATTTGCCGAAAGAGCTATAGCCTTGCATTATTTCACCAAATGGGAATTCGCTCGCCTTTTCCTCCCTCTTTAAAGGAAGTTAGTAACATTACAGTTATATTTCACCAGTCACCAGTTAAGTGCCAGACAGAAATAGAGTCCATTGCAGAAGCAACAGGGACGATCTCAGCAGCACTGCAAATTACCATCAGGTCTGGGTAAGAGGAAGAGGTTGCACTTGGGTCTGGCAGAGGAGAACATGGTTTGCCTTATTGGAAAGTTTAAGCTGGAGTTTAAAAATACTGTGGGTCAGCCAAGGCACCGGGGATTGCATCCAATGATGTCATGGTGCTAGTGCAAGGCCTGTTGCACAAAGAGTTGAATATGTCCAAAGTTTGTAGAATTGGCAGTATCTAATACAGGTTTTTTTTAATTGCACAAGCAATTAAGTGATTGCACAATATGTTGGACAACCAATTGTGCAAAGAATTACACCACCAGTTGCTCAATCCCTTGTGCAATCCTTCTGCACAACTGCTTGTACAACAGTGTAGGTCATCCAGCAGAGCAACCGCTGCTGAGGCAGGATCCAATGCCCACTGGCACTTTAACACCTGTCCTAGCTTCATTCCTACCCCCTACAGAAGCTGTGAAGTGAGTCCGGACTGCACAATGGAGGAATGAGCTTCCCAGCCATTTTATTTCTGCAGTGCCCCTACAACTCTGAAATCTGGATGACTTGCTGAAGGGTAACAAGAGGAGGTTTCCACTCCTTTGCTCCCTTTCCCCCATGCTGCACCAGGTACCTCTTTCCCCATGAAGCACCTTTCAGAACCACATGAAACCTTCAAGAATTAAAACATGGCAACATGGGATAGGATTTTCTGGCTTCTTCCTGCTGAGCAGCTGCTTGGTTGGCTGTGGAAGGCCAAGAAAGCCTAGTGGAGAAAGGTGGGCTGTGGATATAGTAGCTATAGCAGATAGTACTGTGTCAGTGGATGCTCTGTGAGGATGACTTGCTAGAAATGGCTGCTTCAACCTGGATGCTTTTCCACTCTCCTTTCATCCACAAGTCTCATCTCAACCAGGCTCATTCATCTTACTTATAGTGGACATGTCAGTCTCACTCTAGAAAGTTGAAGGCTGCCTTATATTGAATCAGACCTTTCATAGAATCATAGAGTTGGAAGAGGGCCATCCAGTCCAAGCTCATTCTGCCCCACAGGAAGACAGAATCAAAGCACCCCGGCAGATGGCCATCCAGCCTTTGTTTAAAAACCTCCAAAGAAGGAGATTCCACCACACACCCAGGCAGCAACGTATTCCACTCTCCAACAGCTCTTACTGTCAGGAAGTTCTTCGTAATGTTTAGATGGAATCTCTTTTTCCTGTAGTTTGAACCCATTGCTCCGTGTCCTAGTCTTTGGAGCTGCAGAAAACAAGCTGGTTCCATCCTCAGTATGACATCCCTTCATATATTTAAACATGGCTATCATGTCTGCTTTTAATCTTCTCTTCTCCAGGCTAAACATGCCCAGCTCCCTAAGTCACTCCTCATGGGGTATAATGGCTTCCAGATCTCCCACCATTTTGGTATTCCTCCTCTGGACATGTTCCAGCTTGTCTATATCCTTCTGCAATTGTGGTGCCCACAACTGGACACAGTATTCCAGGTGAAATCTGACCAAAGCAGAATGGAATCATAGAACCATGGAGATGGAAGAGAGCCCCAAGGGCTGTCCAGTCCAATCCCATTCTACCATGCAAGAATAAACAATCAAAGCAGAAGGGGCCATCCAGCCTCTGTTGAAATACCTCTAAAGAAGGAGACTCCACCACACTCCCAGGCAGCAGGGCATTCCATAGTCAAATAGCTGTTACTCTCAGGAAGTTCTTCCTAATGTTGAGGTGGAATTTCTTTCCCTGAAGTTTGAACCCACTGCTCCATGTCCTAGTCTCTGGAGCAGCAGAAAACAAGCTTGCTCCATCCTCAGTATGACATCCCTTCAAATATTTAAACATAGCCATCATGCCAGTTCTTAACCTGGCAATGCCATGGGTCATCCTGGAGGTCTCAGTGGATGATGCCGTTGCCCTGCATCTGGCTATGGCGATATAGCCAGCCACTTGTCTGATTCCCTCATGCTCTCCACCAGCCATGGAATGGCCACGGGAGCGGTCTTGTCATAGCACAGCAGTGATTCTGGAGAGGGGCTTTGGATGTTGTAGAAGGAGGAAGAGTATGCCAGCCTCCAAAGCAGTAACGGAAAGACACACAACAGGTAAGGTAGACTTGTGCTTGTTTATGTCACTAATAGGATGCTGCCTTGCCCGGCCTTGGCACTGCTACTGCATGGCCCTGGGGAAAGGGCAACTGCTAGCACCATGCGCCAACAGAATCCTGCCCATAGGTTCCTACCAGGCTGGAAGAGCAGAAGGCTTGGGTCACTGCGTTAAATTCTCATATGCTCTGGTGGGAATTCTGAGTGTTTTTAAACATTTCTTGGTCATAACCCACCCCCTGGACAACTCAGACAAGGAGAAGAGGAGGTGGCAGCAGATTGCCAGGAAGCTGCAGCTCCTTATAGTGGATCTCTCTCTCTCTGAGGGGATGGAGACCCTTCTCCCCATCAGGAGCTGAAAGATGCTGCAGAAGACTGTCCTTCATTGAGTGAAGGAGGGAGAAACACCAAACCCAGCTCCGGTTAAGTCATAGACACTGACCTAATTAGGCACTCATTAAGCACCTGTGGCCTTGAGGGAGCTGCCCATAAATATCCCAGCAGTTCTCTCTCAGCCTTAGTGCGGTCAAATCTCTTCTCTGTACTCTCATGTTCCTGTTTTTTCATGACCTCGGACTGGCTACATTTTGGATTACTCTGTTAACTCCTTGCTGGCTTGTGTACCTGGACTTCTGACCTACTGATACAACTTCTGGACTAGCTATCAAGCACGCTTGTGTTTCTCCCTTTTCCCCTTTATCTTGCTTAGATAACCTGTGACTGACCCAGTCTGGACTGACTACTCGAGTCCTCCTGCACAGCAGCCACCTGCTTCTTCGGGCAATTGCTGACTGATGTTCAGGACAGTCTTGAGTGGGTCATATATTCGAATCAGTCCATTTATTTTATTTATTTATTTATAGCCCACTCTTCAGCCACAAGGCTATCAGAGCAGCTTACAAACTGTTTTAAGCAATAGCAATTTACACATCTACACCGCATTAAGCAGTTTCCAATGTGTGTTAGCTAATTGCCCCCACAAGGTGAGTAACTCATTTTACCGACCTACGGAAGGATGGAAGGCAGAATGAACCTTGGAGCCCGCTGGAATCGAACTTGCAACATAGTGACTTGCAGTACTGGCATTTAACCACTGCGCCACCAGGGCTCCTATCATAAGTGGCTTTGAATCTCATTTCTGTTCTGAGAACATGCCATTTTGCTCCACTGTGGGCCACATGGAACTTTTTGCTTGTTTTCATGTGAATAGTTCAGACAGTGACAATTGAAACACACACTTTATTTCATTAGATGGTTGCTACTTGAGAGTAGTACAAAGGTGAATGTGGCAAAAGCCATCATGGGAGACAGAGTTCTAATCTGCTTTTATTGTTTGTTATGAGTCACCTTGGGGACCTGGAAATTCTGGAATCGTAATGACAGAAAGGAACAGGCAAATAACTGAATAAATGCATGTTGTTTTTGTTGGGGATCTTTGATCCCTGAAGAATAGCTCCGTGGCACTCAAAAGATCCATGCATTTTAAATTATTAGCTGGTCCAACAAAAGGGGCTGTTTTCACTGGCTTTATACTTCAGCATCTGGGAGAGGAAAGAATGGCAACACGGCTACTAAGATTCTGACATTTGAAGAAAGAACTGAAGAGTGTCTTGTAATGTTTTATTTTTAAAGATTGCCATTCAGGAGGCAGGCAGGAAGAAGGCAGAAAAGCACCAAGCAAACAATGGCTCTCTGGCTTGTTTGTTTGTTTTTTATATTTTTGCCTTAATGAACAGTAGTATTTATTATCAATGGTGTTTGTGCCTCTGAGTGATACACTCCGGGAATTTTGTCTCTAGCCTGTTGTTTTCCTGGGTACCACCAAATGCTTTGTAATTGCAGCTCATAAATGCGCCGGACAGTATTGCCATGGAAAATAACTCCTAGCTGTAAATCTTCATAATAAAAACCACCAGACCTTTTCTTTTCTATTTGGACACAATGCCTGAGAGAAAGCGGCTCAGCTGACGCCTTGCTTTTAACTCTCTCTTCCATCCTTCTTCAATGCTCATTGCAATAAGAATCCAAATAGTGTGGAGTCTTTACTGCAGGTGCAAAGGAAAGGGGTGAAGTCTGGTACAGGTCAACCACCGTATCCACAGGGGATATATTCCAAGACCTCCCACACACACACACCGTGGATACCTGAACCAGGGATAATAGGGAACCCTACTATTTTCAGTGAGATGAATGCCAGAAGTTGACCATAGAATAACATTGGAAGACCTAGGGAGAATATTTTTTCCCCAGATATGGATAAGTGAAACCATGGGTACTGAATCCATGGATATGGGGGTCAGCCTGTAATTACCAACCTTCCTCAACCCAACCCCTTCTGTGCAAGAGAACTGATATGGTAGCCAACAAAGAAATGTAAGATGTTTCCTTCCTACTCAGACCAAGCACCACCAGTGCAGTGGCAATGCACAACTTCCATATCACCGCAGCAGTGAATTCAACGCCAGGTTTCATTGTTGACTTCATTGGAGCTGTCCAAGGTTCTGGAGCTAATTTGGGTTTAGCTTTCAGCACCCTGGAGAGTTCCTTAAATCTATATCAGACTCCCTGACACACTGACATGGAGAACACCAGCCAACACTACACCAGTCCATCCTGTCTGGAGGAAGAGGAAGTTGATTTTGAAAACAATCTGTGTGAACAGCCTTTAGGACATCTTATACCAACATTCAAGACAGCCCATCCTAAACTCTGGCCAAGCAGGGTTTTGGAGCATGATGGCCTATGACTAGAGATGCACCAACCCCTTTCACATCTTTAAATCTCTTTTTGGGAAATTAGACAAGTGGTGACCACTGTTCACCTTGAACTGTGTCTCTTCCATTGTGGTCAAACATGTAATGGAAACAGAGAAAGAAGAGTGGGAGGAGGCTATTTGTGGGCAACTTTTGGACCCTTCCAAACATCAAGCAGAAAGTTCTCAGTGGAGAGCAGAGTGTTTACATGCCACAAAGCCAAATTTGGTCTAGCACACCCTATGCAGCTCCATGAAAATACATGCCATCTCTGGAGCCAGAGAAGAATTAGGGCCTGGACACTTTCTGCTGGTCTCTTTTGAGAGACTTCAACCCCCTACCACCACCCCCAACCTTTACTCTGTTTCTGAAGCTTGGACAAGATGATGCCTACACTCCACCATCCTGACAGAGCAAAGAGAGAACCAATGTGGTGTAATGGTTTGAGCATCAGACTAGGCCTCTGGGAGACTAGGCTGCAGCAATCTTCCAGCCAAAAGCACATTGAGATGGGCGGCTAGAAAGATCCCTCAAGGTCCGGCTACAGTTGCTTGTCTCAACATGCTCTATGATGGGAGAGCACAGTGCTCATCTTATTCCAGAGTCCCAATCTGCTGAGTCTTGGAAGAAGCCCTTTGGTTGGGCACTGCCTGGCTTAAGAGGTAAGTTTTTGGGGGGCATGTTCAGTCATTAATATGAGGGGCTGAAGGTTAGTTGGGAGCCATTAATTTAGACAATGCCAAACTAATTGGACCAGTGATCCTGCTTAGCATGAGACAGCTTCCTCCCAGACCTTGGAAAAAATATACTTTTTTGGACTACAATTCCCAGAATCCCTCAGCCATCTGGGTTCACAGACATGGCCATACTTCTTCTCTGTGAATTCATATTAACCCCCCCACACACACACACTTCTTAAACTGATCAATTTAGGATTCTCTCTTTGGATTTATCACTATTCCCTACTCAAGAATGTAAATATTTGCAAGGCAGAAAATTGTCTTGAGATCCATTGACAAAATTGGAAATAAAAGTTCGCCATTCTGGCAAGTTCCTCTTTGCTGAAATGACAGCTTGGCAAGCTCTCAAGATGGCTCTTTTGATTGTATATAATGTGCCATGGAAATAATGTCATCAGGGCTGATGCCGGATCACTCAAGAGTGGGGGGAAAGATGATCAGGTTTTGGATGGGAAGGAATTATGACTTTTGACAATGGGCATCTCACCGCCTACACAAGTGCCGTTTCTCAAATTCCCATAGAAGATTAGAGGGGTATAAGAATGTAATGGTAGCAGCAGTCAATAATTCAAGGGTTATTGATTGAAGCTTGCTCTATTCTTCTTTTTTAATTTATATTTTATCCAATCTCCCACCCCCCTTCATGTGTTTTATTTTATTTTATTTTTATTCATCTGAAGACCTGAGAGTTTTCTTCCTAGACAAAGGCATCTGCTGGAGAAGATTGGATCCTATTCAATGTATTTTTTCTCTCCTTTTCTTTAAATTGCTGGGGTAATTTATATAGTGGTTATGAAAGTGGAGGAGAGATGCTGACAGCAAAGAGGAGTAGGAGGAAAAGGAGGAGGATGGAGGAGAAGAAGAAAAGGGGGAGGAAGGGGAGGAAGAAGAGGAGGAGGAAGGAGAAGAAGAGGAGGGGGCAGAGAAGAAGCTGAGGAGGAGGAGGAGGAGGAGGGGAGAAGGGAGAAGAAGAAGAAAGGAGGAGGAGGTGGTATTGGAGAAAGAGAAAGGGGGGAAAGAGGAGGAGAAGGAAGAATTGAAAAGAAGAGAAGGAGGAATAAGAGGGAGTTTCTCTTGGGTTTCAGAGAAACAAGTCATGCCAGACTAACCTGATCTCTTTTTTTGATAAAGTTACCAGCTTGGTAGATGAAGGGAACGCTGTGGACGTCACATACCTTGATTTCAGTAAGGCCTTTGACAAGGTTCCCCATGACATTCTTGCAAACAAGCTTGTAAAATGTGGGCTAGACAAGTTAACTGTTCAATGGATTTGTAATGGGTTGACCGGTCGAACCCAGAGGGTGCTCAGCAGTGGCTCCTCTTCGTCTTGGAAAGATGTGACCAGTGGGGTGCCACAGGGTTCGGTCCTGGGCCCAGTGCTATTCAACATCTTTATCAATGACTTGGATGAGGGAATTAGGGACATACTTATCAAATTTGCAGATGACACCAAATTGGGAGGAGTAGCTAATACCCTAGAGGACAGGATCAAAATTCAAGATGACCTGGATAAACTGGAGAGCTGGGCCGAAACTAACAAAATGAAATTCAATACGGAGAAATGTAAGGTGCTGCACTTAGGGCAGAAAAACGAAATGAATAGATATAGGATGGGGGAGACCTGGCTGAACGAGACTATGTACGATTCTATGATTCTATGAGAAGAGGAAGAGGCAGCCATGGAGGAGGAGGAGACAGCTATAGTCATAGCTGATGGGGCAAAGGCTGGAATGTGATCTCTGCAAAATTCAACAAGGCAACTTCTCAACTTTGCATCCTTCAAAAATTCATGCAGTTCCATAAAGAAGGTCTCCTGGCAGCAAGCCCTCAACACTGAAATGGACTCCCATTGAAATGACACGGAATGGTGCCTTTGAAGGTGGAAGATCCCTGAGGGACCACAGCACGGCCACCCACAGAGTGGTTCAATATTGTCAGGCTCATCCCTGAATTCTGGGTGTTGCAGTGGAATTCAGGGAGGACCCTGCCATATAGCTGGTTCAGGCCTGGTTCTTTCTCAGGCCTGGAATGTCTCGGCGTGAGGCCAGCCCGCCTGGTAGGCATGGGAACGCCAGCTCAAGGCCTTGAGGCCAGGTGCAGACATCTCCAGACATCTTCTTCCCCCGTGTCCCTCCCTCTTTTGCATTTCTCATGCTGGATGCTTTATCTACAGTCCTGCCTGTCTGTAATTCAGTTTTGGATTTGCCAATGTTCCTGACACATGATTCCATGTCAATAAAGCAATTTATTGATTGCATGTGAGTGTGTGTTCTCTGTACATCACAAATATGTCCTCTCCTGTTCTCAGCCTGCCAATTTTAAAACTTCAAAATCATTTTGCCTGTACCATGCAAGATGGTTTGGCATGACAGGTGCAAGGATCCAGCAAAGCTGAATGCTGCTGCATAAGAAGCTGCCTCACACCTGTAGAACTCCCTGCCTCTTGAGACTTGGGACATCATCCCAAGTCACCTCATGTTACCTTGGGTCAACATAGGTGCCACTCAAGCTTAGAGAAGTTACAATTTTTAAGTACAACTCACAGACGACTCCCCTCTGAGTATAGCACTGGCCATGTTGATTGGAGTATTCTGGGGGCCATGATCTAAAAAGTAACTTTCCCAAGTTTTGCTACCACTGCCACCTGCCCCTCCTTCTTCTAATGTTGCTATTGGAGAAGGCCTCCATCTTGCAGCCGGATACCTGGAGGAAAAGACACTTGCCAAGCAGAGAATAAGGATGTCAAAAATATGCACTTGACGCGGGGCTGCCCTTGAAGATGACTTGGAAACGGCAGTTAGCGGACAATGCAGCGACTAGACTCTTGATTGGAAGACCACACAGAAACCATATAACACTGGCCATAAAGGAATCACCCTGGCTGCCAATACACTCCTGCTTGAATCCAAGATACTGGCAATAATATTTACAAGGTCTGTCTATTAAATAACGAGACTGATACAATAACCCATCTTTATTTAGATGTATTACAATTCTAATGCTTGTCCCCTTCAATATACTCCCCATTCACACTCATACACCAATGCAGTCTTGTTTTCCACTGGTCGAAGGCATGGAGCAGATCAGTTTCTGTCAGCTGTGCCAACACAGCTCACTGAGAGGCACCTGGCACAGCTTGGGGACAAACTAACCCAACAGTAGTCAAACAGCAGAACTGCGCAGCAGAATGGACACAAAAACAAAGGCTTCAGCTAGCAGATGATACACTGCTCTGACCCACTTTCACACAGAAAAAGACTTACAGACAGCGAGGTTCATTCAAAGACATCTGGAGGTCTTTATCTTCAGTTTCAGCACAAACAAACACAGTATATACACAGCAAACCTCGTTAACAAACTCAACAGCAATTTCTCCAACATCCGCCAACACTCCTTGTCTCACCACAACACCAACCCACACACAATGCGTTTTGTGGTTCAGCTATATAGGAGTGATTGATTGTCATCCCTCTGCCTAGCCACAGCTGTGATCAAACCCACTTCTGCTGTGCTAGTCTGTAGTGTGTTGCTCCAACATTTTTTCTTTTGCACTTAAAGCAATATTACCTTGACAGTAACCACCCTCATGCAGCTTGGATGATGTGAAACTATCCATAGTTACCTCAATGTACAACTTGAATGCCTGGAACAATGAAACAGCCATTGCACTCTTCCCATTACACAAGAGGACAAAAGCAGGCACATTGGCAGTTACTCAATTATGTAACTATGTGAGTGCCAATTTACACTACACAGGCACTAGATAGGATCTCAGCCAATGTCTAGGCATTCCTAATGAGCTGTTAATAATCCAAATGCAAATGAAACCATCATCTATGGAGGCTAAGCTGTGGTGAAGGAGAGAGATTTTGCTACCCCTATCATGTAGCTGGTGTTAAATCACTCTGGGGTTATCATCAGACAAATTATCTCAGGCACCTTTTCATTCTCTATGATAAACATTCCTCTTTTCTCCTCTAGCCCATAATCACGATCAGAAACACTAAATCAGAAACATCCCAGCCCTGCCTCAATTCCTGATTCAGTACAGGTAGGAAGATGGAACTGCTGCCAGACTTTCTCTCATCAACAATTCCTCAGGTCAACTTTCCTGCTTTCGACGGAGGGCTGGGCTATGTCAGAAGGAACTAAGAAAGAAGGTGTCAGTTATAGAGCTACTTATGGCCTGTGTTTCATGGGATCCACATTCCCTTTTCCCTTTCCCACTCCTCCACCACTTTTTTTTGGAATCAGGGATTTTGGGACACGTAAGGGTTGCTTCACACGTCCCATCTTATTGGTACACCGACAAGATATTGTGTTTGTTCCTTCAAGTTGCCTGTCAATTTACGGTGACCCCATGAATTTCAGAGGGTTTTCTTAGGCAAGGAATATTCAGAGGTGGTTTTGCCAGTTCCTTCCTCTGAAATAGAGCCTACATTGCCTGGGATTCATTGGCAGTCCTTCTGGGCTGTGGGAAGGTTCTTCTTTTTGGACTGTCACTCCCAGATTCTGGGAATGGCAGTCCCAAAAGGCACTTTTTCCCATGGTGTGCAAGTTCTATCCTGCAGCATTTGGGCAGAAGCAATGAAAGTTAGATGTTGTGTGTGTGCTTTCAAATCGCCTGTCGACTTATGGTGACCCCATGGATTTCACAGGGTTTTCTTAATCAAAGAATCCTCAGAGGTGGTTTTGCCAGTTCCCTTCTCTGAAATAGAGCCTACAGCACCTAGGACTCCTTGGCAGTCTCCCATCCAAGTACTAACCAGGGCTGACCATACTCAGCTTCCAAGCGTAGACAGGATCTACTGCCTTTAGAGTACTTAGGCCCTACTTGTAACATTTTTCAAAAAAAGAATGCTTAATTCTAATCATATAAATGGCATGATTGCTTGAGCCATGCAAGCTGGGCTTGGCCAACCACTTTGGGGGATGACCACAGAACTTGGAAAAAAAAGTTATTCTGGAGTAGCTCTTGCTGATCATTGGTTGGCTTGGATTGTATGATGAAAGCTGCAGTCCAACACATCTGCAGGGGACCAGGTTGGGGGAAGCTGCTATATTGCTGTACTGCTCTTCATATTCTAGAGGCATGTTTTGATAACTGGCATCATATTTTCCTGAAAGCATCCAGTTTCATCAGATTTCAGAAGCCAAGCAATGTCTGGACAATGCTTGCATGGGAGAACACCAAGCAGAGCAAGGAAAGCATCCTGCCCAGACCCTAGAGAGCCACCTCTGCCAGGCAGTGTTAACAATACTGGTCGAAGTGGACCTCAAAGGTCTTAATTCAAATGTCAAAAGCAGCTTCCTATGTTCATGAGGTCTTGGGGGGAGGAAGAGCTCCAGGGTTAAGACTCGGGGATCCCTGGCTATAAGTACTATTGGTGCCAGCCACCTTCATTTATCTTTTTGCCTCAGTTTCCTCATCTGTACAATGGGACCAATGATAGTGTCATACTTTATACGGTGCTCAGCAGTTTTAAAATACTGCAGATGAGGAGAGTGATGTGACATATAGAAATAGGAGGAACAAGGTCTAAAATAAGGTCCCTTGAATCTCCAGGAATATTATCTCATTACACGTATTCGCTCTTTCCCACACGTCTTCCCCTTTTTATTCCATCCTCAGTCTTCACATCTCCAGCCATGCAGACTTAAATGCTGCAACCCCAAATCACCACAGCATAGTGTGAATTTCCATTGACAGTGATGCCAGGGAAGCACTAGGTAACCCACACAGAGAGTAGAATAGCAACATTACATATTGCATGCTTAGGGATGGGCTAAAAGTGCAGCCATGGGCACAGATGAATGCACCCCTTTCCATATCCACATGTAGAATGGTTCTGCATGTGCAACTCAGCTTCCACCACTGTCAACTGAATACAGCATTCATGCTGGTTTGAAATAACAGCTCTGCTTTCATTGCAATCATAGGTCACTAACAGGATGCCAGCCATGTTATGCTTGTTTACACGGAAGTAAGTTTGCATGCATGCTTTTTTGGGGGAACCACAAGATTCCTAGATTCATTGGGAGTTACTCCCAGGTAAGCATGCAAAGGATTACAAGCAAAAAGCTCGGTCTCATGCACGTTTATTCAGGAGCAAGTCCCACTGTGCTCAGTGAGGCTTCTTCCTTAGCAAGTGTGTCTAGGACTGCAGCCTTAACTGCATACACTTTGCAGTTTCCCATATCTCTATTTTCCCAGCGTTTCCTCAGCTTCTTCTGCCACTCCACCAAACCTTGCAAAATATTCCAAATTCCCCAACAAGGCAAGATATTTTTTTAAAAAACCCACACACAACAGCATGAATTGTGTTCCCCTTTTTCTGATTTACAAAATGCACTCTGATCACGCAACCCAAATTTATAAATAAAAAAAATAACAGCAGCATGAATACCCTGCTTTTTTTTTTTTTTTTGGTAATGGTGGACAACCCAGATGTTGGGCTGGAAGCTGTTTGGGAGTGTAGCATCTGCCAATTGGCATCTTTCCCCTTCATATCTCTCAGCTCGGCTCTCTTCACAAATCAGATGGGCCCTCGACAGGCCTGGCGACTGGCTGAGCCAAGCCTTTGTCCGCCTCCGAGGCTGGCCACGTCCTCAGGATTTCTGCCTCACACATCTCTCTTCCTTGTTCTTTTTGTGGGGTTTAATTAAATATCTGTTTGTCTCGAGTCAGACCCTGACAGCTATGAAACCTCCAATGATTTATCAATAAACACAATGAGATAATTGCTCAGACGTTCACCTGACCTTTCCGCTGATGGAGAAGAGAATACAGGCCTCCTCTCTTTCCTTCCTTCCTTCTGCTTCTCTCCCTCCTTTCCTGATCCCCATAGCCAACTGTGGAAGCTTTCTGGTGGTGTGATGGATGCTTTCCTATTAAATATATATTAAAAAGACACTTGGACATCATTGGACACTTTAACAACCTTTAAAAGATAATGGTCTCCCTCTCTGGACACTGGCGTTGGCCACCAGGAGCCAAGAAGGTCATGTTTTAATGAACTGCTGAAGATTACATAGAAGAAACCAAGATGAAGGGTGCTTGGACCAGTGTCCAGACATCTGCTTTGTCCCCACCCTTACCTTGGAACAGGGAGGACCAAGGATGTTTATTAGGTTTTCCAGAGACTATGGGCTTATCTATACGAGGCCAAAAAATGTGGATTGTTCCGCAGTAATGGCAATTTGAAGCAGCTGCTACTTGTCTTAACACTTTTTTGGGGGGGCAGATTACAGGGATGTGAAGCTGTCTGTGTATGCCTGTGAATCAAGATGGTGGCTGCAAGTCGTGTTTTTACTTACCTCAATTTGCCACCACCGGACAGTATATTATTTTTTTTAAAAAAGCCATATCCAAAGTGCAAAAGAGCAATCTTTCACTTCAACAAAAAAGCAAACAAATAAAGCCATTTTATCCCCTTAGTGCTCACTCCAACATGGCGGCTCCAGGCACTTGCCTTGTTAGCAAGCTCCACACCCTGCTCATGTCTGACAAATCACCTTTCAACTTCTACTGAAACATGGGTCACCTATCGCCACCACCTACGACTCCTCGAGCGCTTTCATCAGCGCTGTCTACGCACAATCCTAAATATACACTGGACTGACTATGTGACGAATGTTGCTGTCCTTGAGCAAGCAGGGATCACCAGCATTGAGGCCATGATATTGAGAACACAGCTGCGCTGGGCAGGGCACGTTTCTAGGATGGAGGACCATCGCCTCCCAAAAATACTACTCTACGGTGAACTCGCCACAGGTCAGCGTAAGAGGGGCGCTCCAAAAAAGCGATACAAAGACTCCCTGAAACAACATCTCAGGCTTGGCCAAATTGATCACCAACAGTGGTCCGCCCTGGCCTCACATCGGGAGGCATGGAGACGCACTATCCACAATGCTGCAGCCTTATTTGAGAACTCACGACGAACAAGTCTTGAAGAGAAACGACAACGCAGAAAGAATCACAACCCAAAAACATCACCCAAGGAGACCTTCTGCTGTGCTTTTTGCAACCGGACTTGTTTATCTCGGATTGGCCTTTTTAGTCATCAGCGCGCTTGCAGAAAGCGCGGGATGAGTCCTTCCTGAATCTTCGTTTGCGAAGAAAAGCCAGAGATATAGGGAAAGTGAATCAAATCAAATCACTTCTCCCAATGAGCAGGCATGTGCACCCCCAATGTTTTTAAAAGACTTCAGAAAAATCTGCAAAAGCTTTTCTCATGCAGTATATGGTGGATTTGGCCCACTCCTTCCCAATACATCAAAATGATGTGGGATGCCATTGAGACAGATTGTATTTTCCTTGCATTCTGTGAGGAGTATTTTTGCTTTTTAGACAACCTCTGGGTCCCCCCCACCACCACCACATGAATGAGCAGAAGTGACTTTGAGGAGGTAGCTGTGGTGCTTCTGCTCTTTGCTACTTCTGTGGGACTGAAAATGCAGAAATCGTTGAAGTTTTTTAAAAATGCCTGTACTTGAGATATAGTGCAGCCAGGCTGAGAAGCAGCCCCAGGGCAGCAGCAGAAGCAGACGTGTGGCCCCGCTTCCAGGCATGCATTCTCCTGCTCCCCTCTCTCTGTGGAGCATGCCAGCTGCCCATCCCTTCCAAAGGTAGAAGTGGGGAGCTGTGATGCACCAATAACACACTCACATTTACTCAACAAGGTTTCTTTATTGAGCAAAGCAATGTGTTCCAGTAACATGTAAAAGCCAGAACTAAAGCTACCCCCAGCCACAGACAATAGACAAACCCTTCCAGTGTGAGAATGGTATGCAGGGGGAGAGATGCGTCCAGGTGACGGCCTTGAAGTTTCAAGAGGAGAAACATCCCAAAGTAAAAGGCGGGCTTGGCTGTATTCCAGAGACTGAGAGGCCCAGGCAGGGAAATCAGTCCAGGAACCAAACTCATGTCAGGGCCTTCCTTGGATTCTACTCTAATACCCAGAATCCAGGGGAGGGCATGACAAGAGCTGGTGGTCCCTCCAGAGGTGGGGGAGCCCAAAGAATGTGTGCCTGGCATCTGGGCTGTGCCCCTGCCTCCACTGCTGCCCTGGGACCATTTCTCGGCTTGGTTGCACTATCTCACTGTTGTGTTGTTGTTTTTTAAAAACTATTCCTACATTTTCAGTCCACTGTAGGTTAAATCTGCAGATCTGAAATCTTCAGATAAAGCAGGTCTACTGTAAGCCCTGCTCTTCAAAGCTTGCAGAGTTTATCCCAGGCCTTGACCCCAGTCTGTGCAATGTCCATTTTCACTGCGGGAGACTGGGATTCAGGATCGGATGTCAGGTTAGAAGTCAAACCTTACTGGAAAAGAACTGGAAAAGAAAGTCCTGGCAGGTGGACTTGCAGGTGAAGGGGTGAGAGACTGCACAGTGGTTTTCCTAGAACATAGAAAAGTTACTTTTTCTGAGTTACGATGCCCAGAATCCTCCAACCACTGCTCATGCTGGCTAAGAGGCTTTGGAAACATATAGTAAAATAATAATAATAAGAAGAAGAAGCAATTCCTCCCACCTCTGGGCTTGTTTAAGGCTAGCTAGTAAATCTGGCAGGGACTTTCTAGTTCCCATCTCTACAGGACATGAGAGTCACTCAAGAGGTTGTCTAGAAGGTGAAAAAAAAAACTCATAGAATTTGAGGAGAATACCTTTTGTCCCAACGAGATCCAGCAGCGATTCACCGTACTTGGAAGAAGGGGGACCAAAAACTCCCAAAACTACGTGAAAAAAAATTCTTGACTTCTCCCAAGTTTTTTTTAAAATGTGGGGGAAATGCTAATTTGGGACAACCAAATTGCATTGCAGCGCATTCTCAGATAAGAGCGGAAGTGGGAACTTGATTGGTGGGATGTGCGCAGGGGGCGGGCTTGCTAAAGTGGCCGGAAGCATCATTTTGGAGTTTCGCTGTATTGATCATGCATGTTTTCAGTGTGCTGAGGCAACCAAACAGCTTATTTAACAGAAGGTCATACTCATGCAACTAAGATTTTACAGTATAAAAACAAAACAAAACTGCACAGCGACGGCAACTTAAGGAGAATAATAATGCAACTAATTCACTCCTGGCCACCATCTTGATTCACAGACATGGCTCTGTGTGAACATCCAACACGGATAGCTTTGCATACCAGCAATTTTGCCAAAAAACCATGGAGAAAAATGAATGCTGTTGCAAATTTGTATTAATGTGCAGCAATCCACGTTATATCTTCTCATCTAGCCAAGCCTGATCCAGACCCAACAGTTAGTCCCAGCTGAAGTAGGCACATGGAATCAATGGCACTTACAAAGACCGGAAGGGAGTCACTTTCCAGCCCAAGAAAACCTTCATGTCTGAGCAGACAGGTTCTAAAGGAACAGAAGCAAGGCCGGCATTGAGGTCTGTGGCCTTAGGACTTTATCAGACCACCCTCTTGAAATGTTATTTTCCCAGCATATTATGGAATGTTTTTATGCCAGCAACCCACACACACACACACACACCAGACCTACCTTTAGCAGCATCAGAAAGGCAGCTCCAGCAATAACGGAGCATGAACGGAGCTCCGTTTACTTCCAGTTTCCAAATCTCGCCGGTTCTCGGAAGAAGATGCAGGCGCAGTAAATTCAAAAATTAAAGCAAGATAAAGACATAAAACATACACACAAGCACAGAAACACACTTTAAAAGTCCCAAGTACACTGCAGGGGGGGCGTCATAAAAAGAGTGTCCCCTACCTGGCTGTCATGATCTCACTGAGAGGTTTTCTGACAATTAATGCTGCATTCCCGTGAGCACAATAGAGTGACGTTTCAAATACCAGCAATGCCGGCAAAAAAGCACCACAGGAGATCTATTGATGGCTTGCCCCATCAATAAAAAAGAACAGGTTTTGGACATGATATGAGTGCAAAAGGACAACATCATTTGATACACACACCCTTTCACTTTCATTAGGCATCGTTATGATGCCATATTTGCTTGGTCTGATAAAATCCTCAGTCTCTTCCCTGCACCACGTCCCTCATACACCCTGACAGTCCTGATTTACAGGAAACACTCTCAATTATTCCTCTGCCCTTTCACTGTTCCAGCTGGTTTTAAAATGTCCCAGTTTCTCTCTCCTGCTCTTGTCCTCAGCATTCTTTAATTGCTGCAAAATGACTTCAAAGTGCAGAAGTTGTTTGCAATAATTTAACTAGTCAGGGAGGAGAGGAGAGGAGGGGGCAGAGACTTGCCCTTTCCAGTACGAGCAAGTCAGACCCTGACAGCTGCAAAACCTCCAATGATTTATCAATTTATCAATAAGCACAATGAGATATCAGCAAGGTGCTGCAGCCTGTCCTAGCTTGTGTGTTCTTCCTCATTAAGAACTTTGGCCATCTGGACCATGGTCTGGGATTGCTTGAACACAGGTGTCCTCATGTTTATCTGTGAAATGTTGGCATGTATGCCTGCTGTTCCTGATGAACCTCGTCCCACTGGCCAATGCCAAGTATATAAAAGAATAAAAAGTGTGCAAAACACCACTTTTCTGCTGAGCTGACACTTCCCTGTGTGGCACACAGTGAATAAACCCACCTTAATGGCATTCTCCATTTCAGTTCCCAACTTAATTGAGCTCTGCCCTGTAACTTAGCACCTGGGTGCCTTTGCTAATTAACCCCATGCAAGTTTTACCATCACTTACACACGTATTCAAAGGTTAGTTTGAGAAATATCTGTGCTACATGATTTATCATGTCTGGAAAGGAGAATTAAAAAAAGAAAGACAAGTTAAAAAGAAACCCATTCCGACACCATCTCATCACAACACCTTACCCATGGATAAATATATATTTTTTAATTTCATCTGTGCTGAAGATGAAGCTGGAAGATTATAGATTTGATCAATTGTTGTTTATCATAAATACAAACAGAGTTTTAATGTGCAGCAGGGTATAAAAGACTCTCAGAGAAATGACACCATGTGAAATCGGGATGCATTCAGGTCTAACCCCTTGTCTGTCTTTTGTTATCAGTGAAGGCTATCAGCTTCAATCATATGCATCCTGAAAAGGCCTTTACAAAGTCAGAAATAACTTTTTAAAACATATTTCTTTTCCGCTGAGTTTCATTCAAATTGGGAGTTTTAACATCACTCCCAGATTTTTTGCAGGAAAATTAACTGTTTGGATGGAGAAGACAAACTGCATTCTGGTCCTACATCATCCTTCCCTCTGTGCAAAACTGATACTAAAGAGGACTTTAATGTAACATAAAGAAAAAAAATACTGTGAAGTAGATCAAAACCTGGGGGACTGTGTGGGCTCATTAGAAACCTCCTTTCTTGGGAAGTCTCTGCACAGAACCTCCTGTCTTTTAAGATTTCCTTTCCTACAACTTGGACAACTCAGAGGACCCACATTCTTTAGACTGACTGCTGGGCCTGTGAGATACCTGCAACCTCAGGACAATTTCCAGTCAACTCAGGGGTGGCTACAAGCAAATACAGCCACTGAACCATGTCAGAAGTCACCAGGGGTAGGAGACTTAATGAAGTCGCTGGAATCCTCCCGTTTCCCCTCCTTCACTTTCACTATTAATATCCCCCCCCCATCTGATAGTGTGCCACAGTTAATTGTTTCTGGGTTTATAACATAATGAAAAAAAGGTCTTTGCTGCTCCGGGCACCTTTTAATTATCCAGCAGAGCAGGTAAAAATCACTATATATATTTTCTTCATCTCTCCACTTTCTTGCATGGTAATTAATGGGAAAGTCTGGTCTCTTTCCTTGTAAAGGATGATGACAATTGACAAAGCAGACACACACACCCCAGTCCCACAGCCCAAGCCCGCAGGAACTGAGTGTCCCCTTGCAGTGTTTCTACCAAAGCAGAGGCAGGAAAGAGGTCATTTAAGGAGAGAGGATGGGAGGAATTGCATCCAAACACTGCGGCAGAGCAAAAGTTGAAGAAGTGTAAATACAAGTGGTTGGTTGCCTGTGTTTATGTCTACCTATCTTCCTACACTGCCGGTGCCCGTTCACATGATGCAGTTTTAAAGCTATGGTTCCACTTTAGCTGTCAATGGTAACAACCTATGGAATCCTGGGATTTGTAGTTTAGGGAGGGGCCATTTAGAATTCTCAGAGAGAGGGAGGGAAGGAGGGCCTACAAATCCCAGGATTCCATAAGAGGCAGCCATGGCAATTAAAGTGGAATCGTACTGCTTCAATTGTGCTGTGGGAAAGGACCCCAGCTGTCCTTATTTACTAGGGAGCTGTCCCCAGTTTTGCTTTTTGGGGACCGCCATGTGCAAACTGTGTTAGTGAGTCCCCATGTTCTCCATATGAGACCCCTCACTCATATCTACAGGAGGTATATTTCAGAGCTGGTATATGTCATGTATACGGGTATCGTTATTTTAGTGTATGCAAATGCACATGCATATACATGAAGGTTGCAAATTCTCCTCCATTTGTCATGGAGGGTAACATTTGTTATGGAGGGTATTCTTGGGGTAGCGATGCTCCTGACACACTGGTGGGGGGGGGGCAAATCTGCTCTGGATGTTATCATGGCTCCTCCTGCAGCTGCTCCAAGTTGAATAGGAGCCCTGCCAGAGATGGACCTGATCCCTTGAGTGGTTTTGCACTGCTAGAGTTCCTGTTCACCTTGGAGTGGCTGTGGAATGAGCAGTGATAAAGCCTAGACTGGATTTAATGTTCCCGTGGTTGTGGATCCCTGATCTGCCCCCCCCACACCTGCAGATTGTTACATTTTTTATTATTATTTTCTAAATGTCTATACCACTTATCAGTGTCAAAGAACTTCCTTACAGAGATTCCCTCCTGCAGCAAATGGGGATGTTGGATGGAGACAGAGACAGGGTCACAAGGTCCAGCAATGCTTCAAGATAAACATCAATGCAAGTGCTCTAGAAGCAGATCGGAGTCCAGAGAAGGCGGAGTGTGGGAGGGTCTAACGCACTGATCAGCGGCCAGAGTTCAGGTAGTCTCCTCCTTACCCCAGAATCAAGCGAGCCCCCAACTGTTGTGGGGCTGCAGAAGGCTGGGTGGGAACTGGAATCTGCCCCAGTCTGTCCATTTTGTGCTGGAATGCTGTGATGGGGGCATAGCTAAAGCCTCCCTACATCAGGCCTTGTGCAGATGCTCAGGCACGCATGTGTTTAGTTTCATATTGTCTTATAATCTTGTATTTTATGTATTTGACAGTTTGCTTTATATTATACTGCATTTCCATTGGGATAATTTGTTTTAAAATTGCATTGCATTAATTTTATATTGATATTACTTCTTTCTTTTTAGCTATGTGTGTGCATGCATGTGTGCTTATCCCCTCCCGTATGCATGGGACCGGTACCCATGGTTTCAATTATCTATCATCTGAAAAATATGGTCTCTCTAGGCATTTCCTAGGTCTTCCAGGATGACTCTATGGTAATTGCTCTCTCTAGGTTGAGAGATGCCTATAGAGGCTGTCTCTCAAGGCATTTCCTAGGTCCTCCAGCACAATTCTATGGGGTTCACTGTTACCCATGGTTTCAAGTATTCCCAGTAAGTCTGGGAACATACCCCCTGTGGATATGGCAGGTGACCTGTCTGTGTATTAGATTATCTCTCTCTGGCTTTTCTTCGCAAACGAAGATTCAGGAAGGACTCATCCTGCTCTTTCTGCAAGCGCGCTGATGACTAAAAAGGCCAATCCAAGATAAACAAGTCCGGTTGCAGAAAGCACAGAAGGTCTCCTTGGGTGATGTTTCTGGGTTGTGATTCTTTCTGTGTTGTTGTTTCTCTTCAAGACTTGTTCGTCGTGAGTTCTCAAATAAGGCTGCAGCATTGTGGATAGTGCGTCTCCATGCCTCCCGATGTGAGGCTAAGGCGGACCATTGTTGGTGATCAATTTGGCCGAGCCTGAGATGTTGTTTCAGGGAGTCCTTGTATTGCTTTTTTGGAGTGTCCCTCTTACGCTGACCCATGGCGAGTTCACCGTAGAGTACTATTTTGGTAAAGATGGCCATTTTGTTGTTGTTGTTGCTTTTGAGTTGGTTTACTTTGGAAAGCACCATGTAGACTGATGGCCTTATATAAGTAAATAATCATGAGAAGACGAATTTGTTCAGTGTATGTGGAGCCCACTAAAACCAGGACCAAAATCCTGTTGGTATCTTATGAATAATGACCTGTACAAGGATTAAAAATGTCACCACCTCCACTGTCCTCACTACTGATCCTCCTCTTCCTGCCTCTGCCTGTGTGCCCATTAGCTCCTAACTTGTTCACGACAAAGCGCCTGCCCAAGAGCGCTGCTGCTTTATCTTCCACCCTGGCCAAATCAATAATTAAATGTATTCTAAGTAGTTGGATTTTGCTTGAAAATTTCCATTTGGCTTGTGCATTAGTCCAGAATGAAATATTTAGAGGACAGAAGACGAGCACATCTCTGCTTGGGTGTTTCAATTTTTGTGCTAATAATTAGAGGCTGCAGCGCATCTTGAGCTTTAGGTATGCCTTGCTCTTTCCTCCTCTCCCCCCCCCCACCTCAGCCCCCCAGCTCTGCTCCACTGGGAAGTGGGAGATTGGATCTCCCCCTTTTGCAGAAATAATAAAGTCAGGCATGTTTAACAAATTGCCCAGCCTGTGCTTTCGAGTTGCTGATGTTCAAAGAGATTTTCCCAGAAGGCTTTGTGGGGAAAAGGAGGACTTCAAGCCCTGCATCCTTAGGTCTGTTTTATTTGTTTGAGGCCCAAAGCCTTTCAAAGGGTTTCTGTCAATAACAGTTACAGGCAGATGCACAGGCATTGAGAGGGTCAGGGTGGGTGATGTGCAGGTCTCTAAGCATAGAGAGCCCACCGGTGAGGGGAGAGCAGGGTTCAGTTTGCAAACTCTGCTCACTGGGATTTCATTGATACCTTTCTTTCCCCTAGCTCTGGGACTCAAGGCCATTGCTGAAGTTAAAAATAAAGCAGGCAGAGAAAAGCACCTACAAAGATGTAAGATATACAAAACAGTTCTTGTTAAAATGCAATTAAACATAGTTATTTGTAGAACTGAAGCCATTGAAAACAAATCCATTTAAAAGGCAGCAAAAACAATGCACTAGTAAAAGCCCTTGCAGTTTATTCCTTAAAAAAAAAACACTGGGATGGAAAAGTCTTCAATTGTTGAGCTTTGGAAAAAAGAAAAAAGGAAACCAGCCCTCCTAGGGCCTGTCTCCACTGCAGAAATGCAGCATTTTGAGACCACCATAGTTCTATCCTATGGAATCCAGGGGGTTGTCTAGATGGTGAAAAAAACCCTCACAGGATGCAAGGGGAATGCCTTTTCTCTAGATGAGTTCCCATGGGGATTTGCCATATTCGAAAGGAGGGGGGCCAAAAACTCCATGTACTCTGAGAAAACAGCCTTCACTGTTTCTCATGAAGTTTTTTTAAATATATATATATATATATATATATATATGCTGAAATGCACATTTCAGCCCATTTGAACAACCAATTCAAATTGGGGCACATCCTGGAAGTCAAGCCATAATTAGTCAGATGTGCACTGGGGTGGGCTTACCAGTGATGAAGTGGCCGGAGACTCCATTATCGATTTTAAGGGAAGTGATGGTGTGCAATTTTTGAGCGGCAAAGCAAAATATATATATATAATATTTTTAAACAGAAGATTTGTGATTTAACAAGGTGGGGGGAAAGAGAAATGGAGGGAGGTTTTTGGAGAAAAATAACGCGAGTAATTCACTCTCAGCCACCATCTTTATTCGTGGGCATTCTCCACGTGAACTTCAATATGGATAGCTTCGCATGCCAGAGATCTTGTGAATGCATCATGGAGACAAATGAACGCTGCTGCGATGGTGAGTTAATGCACTACTTTCTGCAGTTAATTCTCCCATCTAGCTGAGCCCCTGGTATTTGTAGTTTGGTGAGGCACCAGAGGTCTCTGATAGAAAAGGCTAAATACCTCACAAAATGACAAATACCAGGATTCCATAGGCTAGGACTATGGCGGTGTCAAACTGCTGTATTTCTGCAGCGTAGACAGGCCCCAAGTGAAATGTCACCATCTTTTTTGTCTGCTGGAAGCTCAAAAGAGATGGAGCCAGCCTGGTCTCTCTCGGGTAGGATTTCCACAGATGTGGTGCTGCTAAAAAGAAGGTGTTGCTTCGTAGGCCCACCAACTTAGCCTCACAGTGTGATAGGACACACAACAGAGTCTCCATTGAGGATTTTAGATGCTCAGAACATCTTATGAAAAGGCTTTGTTTTGTTTTGTCTTCCTGTGAAATCAGTACAAAAGTCCAGCAATGGGTTGAAGGACATCCTCACAATACATCCATGGGCAATACATCCTCTCACCAGCCGCCATCTTCCCTAGCTCAACAGACCTGGATGCTCTGAGATGTAAATAGCAAAGCCAAATTTGGAAGCAGCATCGCTCAACTTTCTTCTTAATTTCCCAAGTTTAAACATGCACAAAATATTTATCTGAAATACAGCTGCACATGCAGCACCAAGCTGTGCAAATAATTAGTTATCTCAAAGCTGTTTCACACCTGAAATGAATGGTTGTTGGTGGGTTTTATTCAATTTATTATTATTTTAATCACATCTTTGTGGAACCGATGTACTGACTAAACGGCTTGTGGTGGGCAGTAGGGCCAGATCAGTATTATCAGCAGAAAATGTCTCCTGGCACCATGTAAATCTACCGTAGATCAGAAAACTCAGCTATGAAGAAAGTGCAGCTTCAGGGAGAAGCATGAAAGAGGAAACCAAGAGAGTCCAACGGGTCCAGAAACAATGCCGACACGTTCTTCCCCCGGTGCCACTGCTGTGATTCGGAGGCAGGAGAGTTTGCCACCCAAAGTTACTCTTGGCATGTAAAGCCATTTTGGCGCCAGAAGCTTATGGCCTCAATCCTTTTGGCCAGTCAGAAAAGTTGCAGATTTTGGAATATTTCAGATTTCGGAATTCCAGATGAGGGAGACTCAATCTGTATATACTTTACTCTGATGACAGCACTTTGCCCTGCCAGTACCTGGGATTAGTGGTGAAAATAATATTTGTTATTAGTTATTGCTAAGTGGAAAAGAATGAGGGTCCCAACAGCCAAGAAACATCATAAGGAAAAAATAACAGACCAGAAGGAATCGTGAGTAGTTTGCTCCCAGTAGTCAAACATCCCAAAGTGCTGTGGAGCAATTATCCCGCACAGAAAAACAGGTGTGTGTGTGTGTGTGTGTGTGTGTTATTCAAAAACCTGTTTTCTGTGCAGAAGACACTATTTCCTGCATGGAAATAATTTTTTTCTGTATAGAAAAATCTCAATCCAACATGACTCTGTAAAAATCTGTTCAGCTTGAGTCTCCCTTGTCCAGAATTCTGAAATACTCCCAAGTCCATAAACTTTTTTGAGCACCGACATGACAGGCCATTTTATGGTTTATGCATTTTCTGATGGTTCATTGTACATAACTTTGTTTTGTGCACAAACTTATTAAAAAATATTGTGTATAAAATTAACTTTAGGCAATATGTATAAGGTGTATATGAAACATAAATGAATTTCATGTTTAGATTTGGGTCCCATCTCCAAGATCTCATTATGTATTTGCAAGCATTCCAAAATCTGACATATTTGGCTGCTGCCACACTGCAGATATAATGCAGTTTGACACAACTTTATCCACTATAGTTCTGTCCTATGGAATCATGGGAATCATGTGGCACCAGAGCTCTGTGATAGAGAAGGCTAAATATCTCACAAAACTACAAATCCCAGGATTCCATAGGATAGAACTATAGTGGATAAAGTTGTGTCAAACTGCATTATATCTGCAATGCAGCAGTAGCTCCAAATCCAAACTGCCTCTGGTCCCAAGCATTTAGGATAAGGGAGACTCAACCTGAAGTTTCCCGTGCAGAGCTACCCCTCTGCTGAGCTATTTACCAGCCGTGGGCCCTTCTGTAGCTCTACTGAATGCTCCCCCCAACCCCGCCAGCCAATTTATGCCTGGTGGGGATCAAGAGGGGTCACAACAGCATATGGCTACATCCCATAGCCAGATGCAAAGAGATTACCTTTGTTACTTCTGGGTTTCACTGGGGCCCTCTGGAAGTTGCCATTGCTTAGGCAATCTCTTGGTCTTCCCAGCCTTGCAGGCATATCTGCAAGGAACATGGGAGAAGGCCTTCTTGGTGCCTGCTCCCCAGCTTGGAACCCCCTCCCTTAAGAGTCTCACCAAACTACAAATACCAGGTTTCCATAAGATAGAACTATGGTGGATAAAGTGGTGTCCAAGTGTTGGATTTCTGCAGTGTAGACAGGCCCCTGGTCCTTGGCTCTTGACATTAAGAGTGGCTGCTCTGGCTGGTTTTAGTTGTTTTTAACTGTTTACGAATTGCCTCTGACATTATAACTATTTTAATGGGGGTTTTAGTTTGTTTTTAGTCATGTATTTAATGTTTTTAAAAGTTGGATGCATTGCACATCACCTCAGGGGCTCTGATGGGTTCCCATAAATACATCTGTCAATAAATAAGCAAGCTGCACCACTTCAGCTTGGAGCTCACCAAATCATTTTGTAGCTCTGCAGTTGCACAGTCTGAGTCTTAGTTAATGGCCAGGGCCCTGTTGGGAAGTTCCCTGTGTGGGAAAGGTGTGGGTTTCTTTTCCAGGGGTGGGTGAAATTTAGCTTATGCAACATGCCCCACTCCAAGGGGTGCATGGCCAGGCTGCATCCAGCTGTGTTTTTGCAGCTGGACCTGGGGGGTGGGAATCCTCCAAGAAACCATGGGAGGTCAAGGAGCCTCTTCACCTTCTGACTGGCTGCAAGGACAGAGCCAGATGGTGCCTGGATGTCTCCTCTCATCCTGTTATGGCTGCTAAATGGCCAGGGTGGGGAGCCCAACTGCAGAAATTATAAGTGAAGAGCACTGTGAAGGGAGTTGCTAAATCATAGAATCATAGAATTGTAGAGTTGGAAGAGACCATGAGGGCCATCCAGTCCAACCCCATTCTGCCACGCAGGAAATCTTGATCAAAGCATCCCCGACAGATGGCCATCCAACCTCTGTTTAAAGACCTCCAAGGAAGGAGAAAAATACCTCTGTCCACAGTGATTGAGAAAGAAATATAGGGTGGGGTACAACTATTTTAGAAAATAAAATAAAATAAAATAAAATAGATACATAGATAGATGGGGGGGAGAGAAAGAGACTCTTACTGCACTCCAAGAAAAAGCAGCAAAGCAGCAGGAATGTTCTGTCTTTCCTGCTGCTTTCCCACATGGCATAGTTGTTTTTTTCATTTTGGCCTTATAAGGGATCAAGGTAAAACCTTACCTTTTTGCTAACTTGAAAAGCCTGTTTGCAAAACAGCATGGTTTTAGCTTGGTCCCTCACTGGACCAGAATGAAAGGTAAGAGCTGTTTGGAAGTGGAATACGCTCTGTCTGGGAATGTGGTGGAGTCTCCTTCTTTGGAGATTTTTAAACAGAGGCTGGATGTCCCCATCTGTCAGGCATGATTTGATTGGGTATTCCTGCATGCCAGGGGGTTGGACTGGATGGCCCTTGTAGCTTCTTCCAACTCTATGATTCTATGCTTCTATGACACTGGAAGGACGCCGACGCCATGCAGGAAGGCAGCAGGATAGACAGAAGCCCTGGCGGCGCAGTGGTTAAATGCCAGTCCTGCAAGTCACCACATTGCAAGTTCGATTCCAGCAGGCTCCAAGATTCACTCAGCCTTCCATCCTTTCATAGGTCAGAAAAATGAGTACCCAGCTTGTGGGGGCAATTAGCTAACATACATTGGAAACTGCTTAATGCAGTGTAGATGTGTAAATTGCTATTGCTTAAAACAAATTGTAAGCCGCTCTGATAGCCTTTGTGGCTGAAGAGCGGGGTATAAATACCTAAGTAAGTAAGTAAGGAGATTTTCAGACAGCGTTTAACAGTGCCTACCGCGGGATGAGGTCCCGGGAGAGGAAGTGGCCGCACCATATTTTAAGCACAGGCAACTTCCTTGCTTAAAATATGGTGCGGCCACTTCCAAAGCTTCATGGATGTGCAACAAAGGATCCCGGAAGAGGGACGGCAGTGTCCAAAAATGACCCCCTGCCGCGCAAGAGCACCGTTCCTCTCCCAGGACCTCATCCCGCAGTAGGCACTGTTAAACGCTGTCTGAAAATCTCCTAAGTAAGAACATTCCTGCTGCTTTACTGCTTTTCCTTGGAGTGAAATAAGGCAGAGAGAGAGAGAGAGAGAGAGAGAGAGAGAGAGAGAGAGAGAGAGAGAGAGAGAGCAACCTTCAAGGTGATACTCTTGCCCTAAGATTCCTCCTCTTCACCCAGGCCTGGAGATCTGGAAACCTTACTTCTCTTGGAGGCAGCATCACTTGCTTTGGGGCATTGGCAGTGGAAAGCAATTCAAGCCAGGGTAAGAGCACTGCCGGACAGCTGCAGCAAACTTTGTTTGGCATAGCTTTGTGCTTGTGCTCATACCTACTGCCTGGCACGTCCAAGACTCTGCAGCAAACCCCAGTCAAAGTCCTAATTTGCCAAGCAAATTCCAAGCCACCACCAGGTTAAGCAAGACTGGCAGAAGCTGCCCAGGATTCTGGTTCGTTAATAAGGCTGGCTGGCAAGTGCTCGTTCCTCCGGCCCGTTCGGTCACCAATTTGTGAGCATCCTTCTCCCGTTGTTAGCTCGGCAGCTGTACTCCTGCATCTGCACTGAGTGAGAGCTAATTATAATAATTAACAGAGAACTCGTGAACTTGTCAAACTGGTAATTATAAACCACAGGGACTTTTATCATTAATAGACACTGCTCAGGAGTAAAATAATGAAGTAGAACCAACACGCAAAGCCCACTTTTGATCAAAAACAGCACTAGAGATGATTGCCAGCTCCGGCCATTTGTCATCTTCCGAGGGGGTCTGAATCCTCCCCCTGTCTAGACCCTGAAGAGGCCAGATAAACACGGCTCTAAATTTACCGTGTTTTGCATCCTGCTTTGCGGAGCCAAAAAGAGCTGTTTGGGAAATTACAAGGAAGATCTCCTGGTGGTCAGGGCAGCTGCCCTCATTGAGAATGCTCAAGGTAAATTTGAATTTGCTGTGGATTCCAGTTCCTGTACATATCCCTGCTTCAGCCTAGAACTAGGTGAAATCCATACGTCTAAAGGAGGTGTGTGAAAATTCTCTCAGTCTTATGGTGTTGGTGTCGGTGGTGTGCCATTGGATTGTTTCTGACTTATGGTGACCTTAAGGCCAATCGATCACAGGGATTTCTTGGCAAGATCTATTTGGACAAGATTTGCCATTGCCTTCCTCTGAGGCTGAGAAAGTGTGACTTGCCCAAAGTCATCCAGAGAGTTTCCATGGCCATGCAGGGATTTAAACCCTGTTCTCCCACGGTCCTAATCCAACCCTCCAACCACTACAAAATGCTGTCTCTGTGTCAATCTTGCTGACTCTCTCCAGATCTCACCCATATTTTCTTCCCCTCCTTGTTCCATATTGGGTTGCAAGACTTTGGCCAAGATCCTGTATGATGCAGAATAACAGAGGACAGAGAGGGAAGGAGGGAGGGAGGGAGAGATGATGATGATGAGGAGGAGGAGGAGTGAAAGAAAACTAACAAACATGAAGACATCATAAATATAGGCTGTCCCTAAACGTGTATAAAATAACATGCAAATTCTTAATTGATAAGTATAGATAGAGCCAGGTAATGGCAAACCTCCTCAGAATAAATTCTGCTAACAAAACCCTAAGAGCAGGGCACCCTCAGTCAAAATTGACTCTGATAAAATAAAGGCAGGAGCCAGCATGACGTAGTAGTTTGAGAGTTGACTTGGATTCTGGGAGACCCGGGTCCAACCCTTGCTTGGCCATGGAAACCCACTGGTGGACTGTGGAAATGTTCCCCTCTCCCCACCTCAGCGGAAGGCAATGGCAAAGGGGCTTAACACACTCCAAAGTAAAGCGGCAGCACAGCAGGAAGGTTCCATCTTTCATACTGCCTTACTGTACAACGTTGTCGCTCTTTCGTTCCAGTCCTGTGGGAGACCAAGGTAAAACCACATCTTTTTGCTAACTGGGAATAAACTCATTAGCAAAAAGACACGGTTTTACCTCAGTTGCCCACAGGACTGGAATGACAGAACAACAGAAGAATGATGGCGTCATGCAGTAAGGCAGCATGAAAGATGGAACCTTCCTGCTGGCTACTGCTTTACTTCAGAGTGCAGTAAGCCCCTTCATCCCTCTGAACAAATCTTGCCAAGAAAACCCCAGAATAGGTGCACCTAAGGGTTGCCATAAGTCAGAAGCAACCCAAAGACACATAACAACAATATATAGGCCTGCAAAAATTGCTAAGTCTAACAGTATCCATTCAAAGAAGAAGGTGCGGCTGTGGGTGCCCAGTGTGTGGGTGCTGCCTGGGCCCCCAAGACCTGACGCAGGGACTTCCAAAGTGTGTTTCTCTAAGGCGGAAGCAGGTTTGGCTCAGCTCAGTCCCAAAGAGAAGCCATCCTCCTTCCTTCCTTCCTTGGAGATGCACGTTGCCTTTCTTTTAAAGCTCATCCATCAGCTTACACTGAGTTATTCTCCAAGTTTTCCCCAGCTCTTATTGTAAGCTTTCTCTCCTGGACGGTAAACAACAAATGGTTCTTTTCACCCAGGAGATAAGATTGTTCATCTTCCAAAGTCACCGCCGTGCCTATGCGAGGCCTGGAATTGTTTGAATAATGAGTCTCCGGTAGAACGTATGTTTCTTTTTGTGTGTCCTTCTGGTAACAAAGATCTGAGATCCCCAAAGGCAGCCGCAGCTTCACCTACTGAGGCAGCGCAGAGGCTTTTTCTGAAGGGCATAAGTTACAGCAGAAGGGATCTTTTCCTTTACGGTCTTGTGCCAGGCTGAACAATGAGCGCTTTTGTGCCCTAATCCCCACAAGAAACACAAGGAAAACCTTGCCGGCCACAGTCCTTTCTCTGCTCCAGCAACGTGAGCTGACGCATTTGGGATGGATTAACTATTAATTCACAGGGTTTTTTAAAAAAACAAGGAAGGAAAAGAAATGTGATTCCTCAAAGTTGCTCTTACCCTGGCTTTGCATTCCAGTTCCCTTCTTGGGATGAGGACAGCTACAGCCTAAAAGGCCGCTCGCTCCGTATAGTGGACAGAATCCCATACCCTGCCACAGTCCCAATTCAGCAGGGACAGTCCTAATTAATTCCCTGCCATCCCACGTTTTCAGCTGCTTTTAAAAGGTCTCATTTTCTCTCTCCTCTTCCCCCTTTGCCCCCAGCTTGCTTCAGTTCCTGCAAACTGAATTCAAAGTACAATAGTAGTTTGCACTCAATTAAATCAGCAGTGGGGAGGCGAGATGAGGGAGCAAAATCTTGTCCTTCCCTGTTGTCTCAGGCAAAAGCAAATTGCTGCATCCTCCCTTCGCTTTTTTCTTTTCTTCTTTCTCATTCATAGCTTTTGCCATCTTGACCAGGCGCTGATGTTGGTTGCCCATCTATGTTCCAGTTTTGATCTGTGAAATGTTGGAGGGGATTGAATCCTCTTGGTGACATAGGCAGGTTTTAAGTTCTCTTAGGCAAGCACTTCCACTTTTTGGGCCAAGCGAGGTATCCATTTCATAGTTGTGGCTGATTGATTAATAGTATTTATATTCCCTCTCGATCTACCAGGGCCTGCAAGGCAATGTGCAATAGATTAAAAACATTTAAAACAATACAGAGATTAAAACTTTTAAAACAAATGAAAATACTCTTTAGGAGCATTTAAAAACAAGCTAAACATAGTTCTTAAAAATATTCATATAAAGAAACAAGTAAAACAGACAGAGTGGTTTCAAACACCCAAGGCCATGTGGAACAACCCAGTTTTATCTTCTGGCCAGAAGCCCAAAACTGACAGAGCCAGCCTCCCATCCTTTGGCAGGGAGTTCCACAGTTGGGGTGCTACAGCAGAGAAAACCCAGTCACATGTGCACAACAAGGTTTTGGGGTGTGCAACAAGAGCTCTATTGTTGTAGACTTCACATTTCAGGTAGGCTTCTATCAGAGAAGGGGTCTTCCAGAGATTGGCAAGCAGAGTTCCTCAAGTGTAACCCTTTCACACACCATTGTGTATCCATGGATAACAAGTAACAATTTGTCCGTGGCTTCAGTGCACCCCTTGACTGCAAGAACAGTTATTGTGCACTCTGTGTTGCACTACAGGACAATCAGCAATCACACTGGCAGAGAAGCAACTGGTTGCACAATGTGAGCATTCAGCAGAGGGATTGGGATGCATAGTGCTTCCCAAGCCACACTGATGTGTGTGTGTGTGTGTGTGTGTGTGTGTGGAGGAACAATTATTTTTTGCTAATGTGCCAGGTCCTGGAACCATATTTGTGCCCAATGACTACAGTTCTTTCTTTCCTGGAAACTCACCAGGGACTGCCAGCCAAAGACTCA
The DNA here is from genome assembly GCA_030847615.1 of Gambelia wislizenii. Lineage (NCBI taxonomy): Eukaryota > Metazoa > Chordata > Lepidosauria > Squamata > Crotaphytidae > Gambelia > Gambelia wislizenii. The sequence goes on from JAUMIR010000007.1 coordinate 43,804,721, forward strand.
ATGCTAGAAATTTGGAAATGTGGGAAAACTTCGTATGGGAAGGCCTCAGTCTTATTTCAGAAAGGTCAATGCCTTCACTTTGCTCCCTCCCCATAGCTATAATAGAGAGACAGTGTGGTGTAGTGGTTTGAGTGTTGGACTATGAGTCTGGAAAAAAGGCTTCGAATCCCCACTTGAGAATGGAAAACCACTGGGTGACCTTGGGCAAATCACACTTTCTCTTCCTCGCAAGAAGGTGATGGTGCCAAACCTCCTCTGTAGAAATTTTGGCAAGAAAATCCTGTCATAGGGTTGCCTAAAGTCAGAAACAACAACAAATAACAAACAAAAACAACAACAATCACCACCAGTACCACGACCACCAAGGCTACATCACTGACTGGGGCATTATTGGTCTACAGCAAGGAAGACCTGATTGAGGCAGAGAGGTTTGGGTCCACCTCCAATCCAATCCTCCCAACAATGGTTTATCGCACACTTCACATCATCACTTGTGCAAAGCATGGAAGTGTGTTTGCTTTCATTATGTATAGCAGTGATTCCCAAACTCTAGTCAGGTGTTTTGGACTTCAACTCCCCAAATTCTCAGCCACCTTGGCCAAGGATCAGGGATTCTGGGAGCTGAAGTCCAAAACATTTGTAAGACAAGAGTCTGGGAAACACTGATGTATAAGGACCCATTGGAGATCTCCTTGGCCTGTTTGATGCCCTACAGGCTGTTGAATGCTTGCTGTCCAACGGGAATGATTCTGCCTTTGAACCTGTTGGAAGCCGGGGAACCCTTTGACCTTCCCAGAGTATTCATCAAAGCATTGGGACAAGCTGTTGGAGCATTTAAAATACATAAAAGGTGTGCTGACTTTGAAGTGGGAAAGTCTTCTCTGTTTAATCAGAGAGAAACAACTTTTCAAAAGGAGTGGGTTTTATTTTGGGGGTTTCCCCCCCTTCCCTTTTTGGTCTTTACCTTCAGCAGGCTGGTTCCTCTTGTGGATAGTAGCATGAATAAAACATCCATCTCCCAATTAAATCTTGATTTAATTTCTCTTCTTTGTAAAACTGATGAACTTGAGTGGTTCCACAAAAGGCAACGAACATTAGTATTCTTTTGTGTTGCAAAATCCCGTTGGAGGAAGAAGGGACTCTGCATAATCAGCTGGTACTCTTCCCCCAACCCTTCTGAACTCTCCCGATGATTTCGAGGATTAGGGGAGGAGGGATGGAGGATGCTCTCCCTGGTGGCAGGAGGGTCCTTGGCCACTGGCCCTTGACCTCTGCCCAGCCACTGAGCACTCTGTTGATGAAAGAGGGAGCCAAGGAAAGGGAGAACATGTGAAGTCCAAGGCTTTCATGGCCGGCATCCATTGATTTCCCTTGGGGTCTTTCTGGGCTGTGAGACTGTGTTCTGGAATAGTTTCTTTCTGATGTTTCACCTACATCTGTGGCTGGCATCTTCAGAGAAGGGTTGGGTAGGAGTGTATGTTGAGTTTATATGCTGTGAGCCATTGTTGGGGAGTATATGTAAATTTGTGTAATTGAATGGTTAGTTTCTGGGTTTAGATATGCAAGGCTCGTTAGTGTCTGTTTGGCTAATGGTTGGTTGATGGGCCATTATCTGCTGGAAATCCTCCTGTCCCTGGGTGGAGTTCATTTGCAAATATTGAGTTTTTATTCTATTTTTTTTTTCAAAAACAATATTGTTTTTCAGCCTTGCATTTCTATACCCAGAAACTAACCATTCAATTACACAAATGTACATATCCTCCCAACAGAGGTTCACAATAGATAAACCCCACATACACTCCTACCCAACCATTCTCTGAAGATGCCAGCCATAGATGCAGGCAAAACGTCAGAAAGAAACTCTTCCAGAATACAGCCTCACAGCCCAGAAAAAACCAAGGAAAATCTAAAGAGAGAACAGCTCAAGGCATCCGTCAGAATTGTAAAATTTCTTCCTTTTTACTCCCAGACACCAAAATGGCCCTTATTTCACTAAAGCACACCAGGATGCCTTTGTAGGGTCAACTGCTCAGTCATTTCCTGTAGCAAAAAAGTCTTCCAGGCCTAAAACAACACCTGGGATGTCAAAACTGTGGTGAAATTGCCACTCTGCCCCTTGGAGAGCTCTGGGGTAGCCAAAAGTTGTGGGTTTTGTTAATAAAATGTCTTGCCCCACAAAATGGTGGATGGGCAGCACTTTCCCACTCCTGATTTACCCAATTTTTTCTCAAGGGTTGTTATGACATCTTCAGAATCTATCTGTGCAAATATACTGCAGGAGATTTCTTCCTGGTCAATACAGGAGCTGGGAAATTCTGACACTAGCTGGTTTCCCCCAGAGGAGATCAGTATGGGTCAAATTGAGGTGAAAATGTACACACGCACACACACACATATGCATGCATACACACACTCAGCTCCCTTGCAACCCCAGCAAGGTCAGAGACTTCTTTGCATGCTAATTTAGGGGAATCTTATTAATTCTGGGTGGTTATTCCGCTCAGGTGTCAGATCTTCCAAAAAGAGTTCACCAGATTTCAGCTTTGCTTGCTCTAACCACTTGGTGTTTGCTCTCCCCCCCCCCCCAATTTAAAGCAAAGTAACTTGTTTAATGCCTCATTAACTCTTGCAAGCCAGCAGAAGATATCTTGATTGGCTTTTTCCCACCACGGCACAGTAAAAGAATGAAGTCTTATCCATCATGATGCTTCAACTTAACTGTTTGTGGCAAAACAGAAGATTTTGTATTCTGTTTATTTTTGGTCACCTACTCTTTGAGAATAGGGGGTGAGATGAGACAAATAGGTTTTGGTGGTCTTGAGTGTGTTCCTCTTCATGTTATTTAGGACTTTATCAGATTACCCCCACACACACATTAATATTCTTTTGCCGGCATATTTTGTGGTGTTTTGATGCTGGCAAAAGAACCCCCCCCCCACCAGACCAACCTTTACCATCATCAGAAAGGCAGCCCCAGCAATAATGGAGCACGAACGGAGCTCTATTTACTACTGGGGTTGAGATCTCGCCGATTCTCGCAAGAAGACATGAGCATTGCAAATTCAAAAAAGTAAGCAAATTACAGACACAAAACGTAGACACAAGCAGAAAAACACACTTTAAAAGTCCCCAGTACACCAGATGTGTGTGTGTTTTTCATAAAAAGAGTGTCCCCTACTTGGCTGTCATGATATCATCCAGAGGTTTTCTGACAATTAATGCTGCATTCCCGTGAGCACAATGGAGCGACGTTTCAAATACGGTACCAGCTCACTCTCTCTCTGGCTTTTCTTCGCAAACGAATGCTTTCTGCAAGCGCGCTGATGACTTAAAAGGCCAATCCGAGATAAACAAGTCCGGTTGCAGAAAGCACATCAGAAGGTCTCCTTGGGTGATGTTTCCGGGTTGTGATTCTTTCTGCATTGTCGTTTCTCTTCAAGACTTGTTCGGCATGAGTTTTCAAATAAGGCGGCAGCAATGCTGGCAAAAAAGCACCACAGGAGATCTATTGATGGCTTGCCTCATCAATAAAAAGGAACAGGTTTTGGACATGATATGAGCACAAAAGGACAACATCATTTGATACGTACGCCCTTTCGCGATCATTAGGCATTGTTATGACCTCATATTTGCCTCATCTGATAAAGTCCTTAGACTCTCTTAACAAGTTAACAGCTAACTAACAGTTAGATGTAGGTACTCTGTGTTAGCCAAAGCTTAGAAAAGTTACTTTTTTGATGACATGCCTCCCAGAATCCCTCAACCCAACCCAGCCGTTGGGGCTGGGCTACTTCAAGAAGTACCATTTCCACCACAATGACCCTGGGCTGCAAGATCTGAACAGGACACTAGATGACCAGGACTCTTGAAGGCATCTCATTCAGGGGGTCACTATAAGGCCAAGTTGACTTGACAGCAAATAACCATCACAACAAATGAAGGACTGAACCAGGGACTTTTGTGATACCAAAGCAATGCCACTTGTTTCGGCAGAAACTTCTCCAAGCTCTGTCCTCAGGGTACAGATGTAACATGGGCTTCAAAAGTCACATAGAGAGGTGATTACCTGGCTGATAATCTGATTATTTGGGATCTTCCTTGTAGAAATCAAGGAAGTCGTCTCTCTTTTTATATACTCAAAGGGCTGCCATCTCATGGAAGATGGAGCAAATTTATTTTCCAGAAAAGAAGACTTGAGCCATTGGATTCAAAGGGAAAGACATCCTGACATGAAGAGCTGTTTGGATGGACTCTCTCATAAGGGGGTAAACTCTCCATCCTTGAAGGTTTTGAAAGAAGTGGCTAGGTGGCCATTTGCCAGGGATGCTTTAGCTGTGGGCTTCTTGCCCTGGCAAGGGGATGGGCTAGATGACCCTTAATTCAATCTCTATAGTTCTATCATTCTATCATCAAAACTGCCTTTTGCCAGACCGCAGGTGGTATCATCCAGCCCAGTATGTTGGCAGGGGGTCTTGGGGATGGGGAGGGAAAGGGAGAGGTCTTCTCCATCACCTCCTTCCAGGCCATTTGGTGAGATACACAGGACTGAACGTCACATTCTGTTCATGATGCATGAGCTCAGCTACTGAGCCATAGAAGCAAACCCCAAACAATGGGCTTCTTGGATGTCATGAGCAGCACAACAGGACAGTGTAAGAGCCACTCCTGGGTCTTTCCCCCCTTCTCTTAGGGTACAGTAGACACCTTGTAAACTCTCTCCCCCCCTTGTTTTCTTTTTCTAGTTGGAAAAAAAAAGCAACTAAAAACACTGTTTTCAGATAGATCCCACAAGGATACTACCAAATAAAATGAAATAAAATCACTGAAAAAAAAACAGGTATTTACAAAAAGGGTCTAACATTCTGGTTTCTACCTTCCTTGGTAATGTATGCTCATTGGAACAAGAGAAATAAACAGCATGCCATGGCAGTGAGAGAATTCCCAGGATCTGAGAGACAAATTTAGAGGATGGTGCTAGAGGCAAGGGTGGTGTGTGTGTGTGTGTGTGTGTGTGTGTAAAAACCTCTTTGTGTCATACACACAAGTTATTTACCTTCCACATGCAGTTGTATTTTTTTATCAGATGCATTCAGCTCACAATTGCATCAACAGAGTTCCACTAGTGCAAAAATCCACCTGGGCCTATTGTTAATTTCAATTAGAGTAGACCGTAGAATCAATGGGGTTAACTTACCTCTTGACTCACCATTCAACAATTGATTGAATTGGTCTCCTTTAGTTTTGACTGAGCAATAAGATTCCAGGCATGCAGTTCTGCATTCTTGGGTGGTGCATAATGATTTGTCATTGACTTCATCGGAGAAGAGAAGGTGAAGAGGTGATGTGACAGCAATGTTTAAATATTTTAAGGGATGTCATGCTGAGGATGGAGCAAGCTTGTTTTCTGCAGCTCCAGAAACTAGGACACAGAGCAATGGGTTCAAACTACAGGAAAAGAGATTCCACCTAAACATTAGGAAGAACTTCCTGACAGTAAGAGCCATTTGACAGTGGAATCCGCTGCTGCCTGGGAGTGTGGTGGAGTCCCCATCTTTGGAGGTTTTTAAACAGAGGCTGGATGACCATCTGTCAGGAATGTTTGGATTGTGTCTTCCTGCATGGCAGAAGGGGGTTGGACTAGATGGTCCTCAGGGCCTCTTCCAAATCTGTGCTTCTATGCTTCTATGATGCAAAGTAGCACTTGATTCATTGGGATTGCAGAAACTGCCATTGCTCATTCCTCATTGTACAACCTTTAAAGCCCTGCATGGCTTGGGTCCAACTTATCTCCGGGACCGCCTCCTTCCGTACGACCCTCCCCGCACACTTCGGTCCTCTGGGAGGAATCTGTTACAGCCTATGAAAACAAGGCTGTCGGTGACCTCCCAGAGGGCCTTCTCTGCTGCCGCTCCCAGATTATGGAATGGCCTGCCGGACGAGATCCGTCTTATTAACACCTTAGACGGCTTTAAAAAAGCTGTCAAGACGGATCTTTTCTGGCAGGCCTTTCCTGAATAACTATCCCGGCCCAAGACTCGGTTGTCCTCCCTGAGCTGTAATCATTTAAAAAAAAAAACTATTGTATGTTTTAATATTTTTCTAATTTATATATTTTTAATTTACTGTATGTTTTTAATCTTTTATAGTTTAATATTGTTTTAAGGGGGGGTGGGCTAGGGTACTGGGACTATGGAGTTTTTATATTGTAAGCCACCCCGATTGCGTTGCAGAGGGGCGGGATAGAAATAAAATTTTATTATTATTATTATTATTACAAGGGGACAATAATCAGAAACAGTGACAGATACACAATCAGTGACACAATGTCACTGTTCACCAGAATGCAGGTATAGTGTAACCACTGTGTAACTACACAAGTGTAGATTTATGCTATCCAAGCATGACAGTGGATCTTGTCCAACAAATGGCCAATAAATTAGGCTCCAATGCCTTTCCCTCCTTTCCCTCAACTTCCTTCCATCTCTTTTCCTAGATTTTCCCAGTGCCCATACATAAATAACCCTTTCCTTGTTCTGTGTTTTTCCCTGTCCCTCTGCCACAAAAAAGGACTGGTTGATTTACAATCTGGAGTGATTGATAAGCATTTCTTGTGCCTGATTTATAAGAGGCAGCTGATGATTTAAGACAGAAAGGTTTAGGTGTGATTTGCTTTTGATGAATGGCATTTGCTGTTATAAACGCAGAGCCTCGTAAACGCCCAATTTTGAGGTTAACTGCCATGTGACAGTCCTGGGAATGGAGGGGGTGAGAGAGCTTTGCAGTCTGTGTGTGTGTGTGTGTGTGTGTGTGTGTTGTGGGTCAGACCATTCCAGACCATTAAAGGTGTTTGGGAACAGAAATACTGCATAGAAAAAAAGTGAGAACCTGGCTGTAATGGAAGCCAATTGTCAATGATACCAGAGGAATTATTTGTTTAATTTCCTTTCCTTTGAGTCATCAGAGATGAGTCGAACAACAGAAAAAGGGAGAAGGAGAAAAAGAAGAGGAGGAGGAGGAGGAGATAATAATAATCCAAGGTCTAAACCAGACAGTCTATGTAGGTGAAAGTAAGCTTGCTGGTTGGTCAAGTGGACTTACTGACCACTTTTGAGCCTTTTCAAATACCGTATTCTTTCCACCCTATTACCTGGTCTCTTTAGTTGTGTCATCAGAAAGAAAAAAAAAATCTAGCAAAGTACCCAGGAATGGTGATAAGGGCTTGGTGCTAGGATGCCAATGACCATCAAGGGAGGCCTTTCCTGATTACTTTAGAAGGAAAACAACCTGGCCAGCAATGGGAAGCTTTTGCAAAGAGAAGGTCTTTGCAAAAGACAAGTTAAGACTACAGAGAGCAATTTGTTTCTGGAATGGTGCTGCTTAGCTTTGGCAGGAGGAGATTTTCATGTATACCGGTACTGGATGTGGATACTTGAACCAGAAGGAAACATTTCAGAGATGGAACAGTTGAGTTCAGAGGCCACTTGCAGGAAGGAAATGTCGACCAACACTGAAGACTTAAAACACACACAACACACATACAAACACAATAAGTGTGTTTGGAGGATAGACCCTATGGAACCTCGTCAGGGGGCCAGTTTGTCCAGTGCAAAGTGTATTTAATAATGAAGAAAATGTGGGGTGAAACATACTCACCCTGAGCCATTAGAGTTCGATAGAGCTCATGCAAGTTCCTGAGTAGCCATTTCCTCTCTTTATTGGGTAGCTTTGAGAGTAAAGTGTCCCCTGAGGAAGGAAGAGGAAGCCGTTCAGAGCCGGATGGGAAGGGGCACCAATCTTTCCTGTTTTGTGGAGGCAGAAGTGGAGGAATCTCCATTTTACAGAGAAAAGAAGCAACACTCCAATATGACATGGATTAATTTCCACAAAACCTCCTGCTGAAATAAACTGGTTAGATTCTACTAGATTCCTTCTTCCCACTACATGCATTTTCCTTTGTCCATTTTAAAACTGCATTCCTCCTAAACGTATGTATTTTATTTTTACTAGATGCTACCATTGCCATTTTAAAATTATTATTATTAGAGGCTGCCAGGCTCATTGAAAGATCACAAGTGTCTCAAATAGACAGGACACCTGTGTGTCTTGAATGCACAGGAGGAATGCAGCTTTGCAAATAAATCCAAACAAATCCAAAAAAAGTTCCCTTGCTTTTCTATCACATATGTACATAGTAAGGGAGTACTGGCTAACAGGAGACGCAAGCAAAGAGAAAAAGGAGGAAGAAGACTATTTCAGGTAGGGTTGCCAGGGGAAATATGTGAAACAGCAGAAGAGATAATTCCACTACATGCTGCTGGCAAAACAAGCCACACCTGCTGAAATTCCTTCTTCTATCCAAGTATTTGGAGCCCTGTCCCATATTTCAGCTGGCAACCCTAATTTTTGGGGGGGAGGTAATTTCAGAAAACTTTTCTACTTACTGCTCAAACCCTTTTGCATCAAAATTCAAAACCGTAGCAAATCCAGCCCATCTTCATGAAAGCAGAGAGAGGAGCCAAGGTTACCAGCCAGTCAAATGCCATGGACAGAATTGGTGATGGGTGAATGCAAAGGAAGTAACTTGGCACCCCTCCCACGGGCTCATTCATCCAAGAACATTTGGCCTTTACCATAGCCAGGGCATTTCAACACTGACTCTCCCCTCCCTCCTTTCCTTCCTTCCTTTCTCTTCCTCTTTGTAATATTTTTTGACATTAAAGAGCTGCAAGCATGTATCTTGGGGTGTGGGATGAATAATTGCAGCCAACAGAGAGAGAGGAGGAGGAATGTATTTGGAATGTGTGCGGGGCTTGTAGGAACAGACAACATGGAAGGAACAATTAAGGAAACATGTTTGTGTCTGCACAGAAGGGGAAACTTATTTCACCACACCTTTTCTTAAAGGAACACTGGCTCTCCGGATGAAACTGTTCTTCCTGCTTCTGCCATCTAAGCTGTGGCAACTGGGGACCCCCCTGTCTGTGGGATGGTGAACCAATTTCAAGTTTTAGCCCAGTCTTTAAAGGAGATCTCCAGGGTGTGGGACTGGTTTAGGAATATAAGAGCTGTCTTTCGGTCACCTCAAAAGGGAAAGGTAAGGAGGACTGTGATCATGGATCACAGCATGCAAACCAGTCTGCCTCTGTTTGCTTCAAAATGAGAGGCAGGGACTCCAGCCCACTTTATGCCTGAGGAAAGTCCTGAATCTTAATCTAATTATTGAGTGGTGGGTCCATTTCAAAGTCAGCAGTCTTTTCTAGGTCTATGGTCTAAATTCTACTAGTTGCTCCCAACAAGAGTAAAGCCATTGAATCACTGTGATTTACATGCGTGCTGGTTCATCATTCAGTATTTTTTCAATGGGCCAACGATTATTGGGATTAATCGATAGCATCCCAATCAAAAGATTCACCTTTGAAGTTCTCCCTGATATGGGGGGATGTCCAAGAGTGTTGAATCAATCCAGGCCTGCAAAGTTGGTTACAAAATCTGGAGGCTCAAAAGTAAAATGTCTGTTGAATTAAAAATTACTGCTGGGATCTGGGGAGAAGGCTAGAGGTTGCACTTTGTCTAGAGTTGTGCAGTCTTGGTCAGGAAAGTCAGATGAACTTTGCCGTCTCCAAGGGGCCAGTTTCTTCAATGCCTGACTAGCTTCCTGGTTGCTGCACTTCTCACCCTTTTCTTCCTGCTGCCCCCCCCCCAATTCTGGCATAATTACAGCAATGTAATGAATCCACCAGGTTATGGTCAAGTTGCCTGAGTCCAGGTGTGGTGGCATTAGGATTTTTTGACAGGCAGGACAACAACCAAACTGCTGCCTTTTCACCTATGATAAAAAATTTTAAAAATTGCTGGAGCAAGGTGTTGTCCTATTCCCTTCCTTTTTGGTAACTGGTTGAAAGCAAAAAAAAAAAAAACCTCAAGGCCAGACACCCACTCACCCTCACCTACAAGTGCCCTGTCTAAGACATAGGCTATCTGGCAAAGCTATGCAAAGGCAGCGAAGACTGTAACTCACAGTGTAGGAGAGATGCGGGAGGGTACACTAAAGCAGAGCACAGCAGGAGTGGGCCCGTGGGCAAGTGGAGAAGAGAAAGAGAAGAGACTGGATCCAGCCAGACACAGGGCAGCAAAGAGGGAAGACTCTTTGTGTTATTGTGACAATAAAGCTTTCTGTTTTGAACTCTGAAACTGCTGGTCACTGAGTGCAGAGATGCCAGTACATGACACCTTGCTTGGCCATGAAAACCCACTGGGTGACCTTGGGCAGGTCACACACTCTCAGACTCGGAGGAGGGCAATGGCAAACCCCGTCTGGACAAACCTTGCCAAGAAAACCCAGTGACACCTTCTGCATCTTCCACGTTAGGGTTGTCATAAGCTGGAAACAATCTGAATCATAGAATCATAGAATTGTAGAGTTGGGAGAGACCACAAGGGCTATCTAGTCCAACCCCACCAACAACATCAACATGTCCTCACAATTATGCTGTTTGGTTATTTTGCTCCAAGCTCTCTCTGTCTCTCCCTCTGTGTGTGTGTTTGTGTGTGTGTGTGTGTGTGTGTGAGAGAGAGAGAGAGAGCGAGAGAGCTGGCTTGCCACATCCTTCCTCACAATCACTCCATCTGCCTTTCTGTTTTCCCTTTTTCTTCACCTGCCCTTGTGTTTATTCGCCCACCATCTCTTTCCTCAGCTTCCTCCACCCCCAAGTCCTTAGCTCCTCATTAACCCTCTGCAAACGGCAATACTTTCTGTCATAATTGTTTTGTTTTGCTCATCCTGGCTGCCTTTATATTGGCCAGGTTAGCACAGATGGTGTGACCGGCTCTTGTTGCATTTCAGGTAACAGACCCTCCCTGGGGGAATTTCTTTCTTTCTGAAAATGTTCCATTGAGTCGCTTAGGAAGGCTTGAAGGAGGAATGCTCATGTTTTCTGACTAGTGGGATCTAAATATTTATAAGCAGCTTTTGGAGAATGCCTGACCCCCCTTGAACTTCTTCTGATGAGCTGCCACTAGAAATAGTGCAAAAAACAGGCAGGGTTCGGCTACTATTACCTGCCACAGCCCCGCAGAGGAGAGAGAAGTGAGCGCCACAGAATTTCAACAAGAGGGAATATCTGTAATTGGGATGCTTGGTGCAGCTCGGCCTATCGAGAAGAAAGAGGGAAGCATCAAGCCAGTGAAGTTAAGTGTAGATGCAATTAGAAATTTCACTGAAATTTCAAATTACAGCCCTTTTAAAAAAAAAAAAAGCAACAGAATTACGTCGCATTACAGAGAAAGTGACAGGTAATTTGGTACACTAAAGATTTCTTGGACTCTCTAGTTAATGGGGAGTTTAGCACCAATTCCACTGTAATTTGCACTTCTGAGAAACTGTGTTATTATAAAGTCAGAAATCTCCGACACTTTCAACTCCAGGATCTGCCAGGCTTCAGATGACCAGGAATTGAGAAGGACTGAGTTCAAAGGTCAACCATTTCAATATCTGAGGCTGTGCAGCTTCCAAGAGCTGGCATTCCAATTGAAGACTTGAAAATTGGAGGTGACATTCAGAAGTCTCTGAAAATTATAACCCTGACTTCCCCCTTGAAAAGCTTATCTGAATCCTAGCTCATCCTTTGATGAGGTTACTGAAAAAGCATTCTGTTCAGGAGACTTGAAAGACAGCAGGGGATGCAAAACCCACTCCACTTCTACCTAGGAAGGGAAAATGGGACCGAAGGCAACGAGCAAAGGGCAGCCATCAAGTAGCTGGAATTATGATAGACCTCTTGTCCTAGTTTATCCGCATGCCCCCTTGCTCCTTCTCCCTCCGGCTGTGGAGTCCAGACCAGAAGAGGTACACCCAGGCCCTCAGGTTTGCAGCTCAATGGAGAACAAATTCTGAATCACTCCTATGAGACACTCAAGGGTTGTCTTAACAGTCAAAACGGTCCTCATGGAATCTGAGGAGGAGATGACCTGACTTAATGGGATCCTGCGATGTGTTGATGTATCCGGAAAGAGCCGGGGGCAAAAACTCCAAGGCCTTCACACCTTTCCCCATATTTTAAAAAAAGCAATAACATTAGCAATAACATATTTCTATACTGCTTATCAGTCCAAAACACTCCCTAATTGGTTTATAATGTGTTAGCTAATTGCCCCCAACAAGCCGGGTACTCATTTTACCGACCTACGGAAAGATGGAAGGCTGAGTGAACCTTAGAGCTCTGCAGGACTGAACTCACAATGTTGTGGCTTGCAATACTGGCACTTAACCATTGCACCAACAGGGCTCCTTAAAAAGCTTTGTGGGGAATGCACATTCTCACACATTGGGACATTGGATCACTTTCCAAATATGAGCAGAAGCTGAAAGCTGATTGGCTAGATGAGCGCATGGAGCCGCCATGTTGGATTTTTGCCTTAGTGAGCGAGCGCTAAGGTGATAAAATGGGCTTTTGTTTGTCTGAAGTATATGATGTTATTTGCAGAGAGTGGGGCAGGGTTATTTTACTGTATAAAGAAAGTCGGAAGTCATCTATGTATACCTTTATCTATATCTATTTATCTCATTCTTTTCTTTATGTTATTTCTATCTATTTTTCTTTGAGGGTTTTTTTGGGTTTTTTTCCCCCCTTCATTATTTGATGTTTTGTTTAAATATATGACCCTTTTATTGTATGTGGAAACATCTTAATAAAAATTATAAATCCAAAAGCTTGTTTTCTTCTGCTCCAGAGACAAAGACACGGAGCAATGGGTTCAAACACCAGGAAAAGAGAACCCACCTAAACATTAGGAAGAACTTCCTGACAGTAATTGTTGTTCGGAAGTGGAATATACTGCTGCCTCATAGTGTGGTGGAATCCCCTTCTTTGGAGGTTTTTAAACAGAGGCTGGATGGCCATCTGTCAGGAATGATTTGATTGTGTCTTTCTTTATGGCAGAAGGGGGTTGGACTGGATGGCCCTTGGGGGTATCTTCCAACTCTATGATTCCATGAATATGGTGCCTGAGGGTGTGGTAGAGTGTCCATCTTGGAGGTTTTTAAGCAGAAGTTGGATAGCCATCTGTCAGGAATGATTTGATTGTGTCTTCCTGCGTGGCAGAAGGGGGTTGGACTAGATGGCCCTTGGGGGTCTCTTCCAACTCTATTATTCCATGAATATGGTGCCTGGGAGTGTGGTGGAGTCTCCATCTTGGAGGTTTTTAAACAGAGGCTGGATGGCCATCTGTCAGGAATGATTTGATTGTGTCTTCCTGCATGGCAGAAAGGGGTCAGACTGGATGGCCTTAGTGGTCTCTTCCAATTCTATGATTCTATCCTTTTTAAGTATATATGTTAAATTGTTTTAATATCATTAATAGTTTGATTCTATTTTAATGTGGACTTATTGTTTTTAACTATGCTATCATCATTTTAATCTGCCAGCCACCCCTGAGTCCCAGTTTTGGGGGAAAGGCAAGATATATAAATGGGTGGACTGGATGGCCCTTGTGGTTTCTTCCAACTCTAGGATACTATGACTCTATCATTTTGTTCCCAGTCACTTGACAGCCATGGCAGGGGATTGGCTTAACCTTTCTGTCTCCATGGTCCATCCCTCAAAGCCATTCTCAGCCACTCAAACACCAACACTTTTCTTTCTCTGCTTAGTTTTTTAAAAACAAATGATCTTTGTCTGATGATGAAGAAGAAGCTAGTGGACTTCAAAAGCCAGCATGATGTATACCATGCCTTTCAGATAGCATAATAAAGGTGTCACCACAGTGTGGGCTTTGACAGATGGTGGGACATACCCCACCTGAGTCAAAATATTCTGCTTCCATGTGCCATTCAAGACGAGCCCAACATCTTGTTCTTCCTACACACATCATTCAAAGACCGCTGATATCCATTTCAGGTGAAGGTAAGCATGGATGACCCAAAGTACAGGACCTTTATCCCTCCAGGTCCAATGGAAAGAAAAGTGAATTCCCTGCTGGATCAGGCGCTTGGAGATGCAATGGCAGCTAGAGCCTTCCATGTCAGTGTGGAAGTGAATTCAATCCAAGTTTTAATCTGAAATTTACAGGAACTATCCAAAGTGCTGAACTTATTCTTGTTACCTACCCTGACACCCCCTGCCCCATATCTATAATAGAATCATAGAATCATAGAATAGTAGAGTTGGAAGAGACCACGAGGGCCATCCAGTCCAACCCCCCTGCCACACAGGAAATCACGACCAAAGCACCTCTGACAGATGGCCATCCAGCCTCTGTTTAAAGACCTCCAAGGAAGGAGACCCCACCACGCTCCGAGGGAGTGCGTTCCACTGCCAAACAGCTCTGACTGTCAGAAAGTTCCTCCTCATGTTGAGGTGGAATCTCTGTTCCTGGAGCTTGCATCCATTGCTCCGTGTTCCAGTCTCTGGAGCAGCAGAAAACAAGCCTGCTCCATCCTCAATGTGATGCCCCTTCAAATAATTAAGCAGGGCTATCATATCGCCCCTTAACCGTCTTTTTTCCAGGCTAAACATACCCAGCTCCCTAAGTCTCTCCTCATAAGGCATGGTTTCCAGACCTTTCACCATTTTAGTCGCCCTTCTCTGGACATGCTCTAATTTGTCAATATCCTTTTTGAATTGTGGTGCCCAGAACTGGACACAGTATTCTAGGTGAGGCCTGATCAAGGTAATAAATTGGCAATATTTATTATTAGATCAAATGTGGCCTTCCATGCAGTGTGGCCATTAAAACTAGAAAATGCCAAAAACCAGGAATCCCAAAGACTAGCATTCAGACTCAGTCAGGTATTCACTTAAGGAGGGGCCAACCCAAATTCCAAAGAAATGATAATTTGCAAGGCAACTAAGTGGCTGAACACCCAGCTAATCCTTTCAGCTGAAGCTGGGATACCCAGCTCTGAACAGCACCCTCATACCTCTCACGTTCCCTAAACAAAGAAGGTTGCTTCCTCTGTTCAGTTACAAAGTATCAGCACATTAAATGTCATCAGCATATCTGGAGGATCCATTGTTTTAACCCTGAGCAAGTCTGAGAAGCATTGTCTTTCACTCTAAATCCCATCTTATTGACTACAGTATATAAACCCCTCCAAAACCCCACTTAAGGCTGCACAGTCTCCGTGCTTCTGGACTCCATGTCAGACTGTATCACTGTTCCAGTTTTGGGACCCCCACTCTGCTGGTTTCTTCTGTAACCTCATCTCCTCAGATTGGTACAGTATCACCTAAAAACAAACTTCCTTCTCTAGCTGTCTGTCCCAATACTTCCTACTGTATTTGCTAGCCTTGTGTGAATGCTTGAAGCCTACATGTGTCTGTGAATGTTGTTATTATTGTTTTCTCAAATAAAGAGCAATTATTGTACTATGTAGATGAATTTCTCCTCCTGGTTACCAGTATACATAGGTTAAAAGACCCCTCTATCTGTTGCCCCCTCTTGTATAGCCAAGCTGAGTATATTAATTCTCCAACTTAATCTCATTATTTGGAGGGTCCTTAAGAGCCCTGAGTGTTTAGGGGAACATTTGGGGGATAGGATTCAGCACTCTGTTCAGCCTAAAGCTCAGAGCAGATTGGCCACTTACTACTCAGAAACAGAAATGTCCAGCCACCATAGCTTCTTAGGACTTTTTCAGATGATACTTACTGCACAAGGAGGTCTCGGGAGAGGCACGGCACTGTCGCACGGCAGGGGTCCTTTTCAGACATGGCCGTCCCTCTTCTGAAATCATTGGTGTCACTTCCGTGAAGGATTGGAAGCGGCCGCACCATATTTGGCCATTTTTTACTCACGGGCAACTTCCGTGATTAAAATATCGCGCGGCCACTTCCAAACCTTCACGGAAGTGACATCAATGATTTCGGAAGAGGGACGGTGGCATCCAAAAAGGACCCCCTGCCACATGACAACGCCATGCCTCTCCTGAGACCTCCTTGCACGGTAAGTATAGCCTGAAAAAGTCCTCAGGCAGCTAAAGTAGCAGCAGCCAAAATGAATAACTCAGTGAAGGACCGTGCCTAGCCCAAGCAAGCCACTAGTGAAGGCAATCCTGCTTCATATTTCTCATGCTAATGCCATGGAACCATGGCTAAGCCATGGGGAAAAGCAAGAGAAGGCATACTTTTTGCATTTAAAAAGATATTATGGTAAACTCAGTATTAATTATTGGGAAGGATGCATGGGCCACTCCAGGCAGTAATGCTTTTAATACTGCATGAGGAGAGAACTCTTGTAAAAAAAAGAAAAGAGAAGAAAGCCCCCCCCCTCTGCTTAATCACTTGGCTCCATCCCAGAAAGCCTTTGCTGGAATGTTCTGTGGAGGATCTTCCCCAAACAAACAAGCAAGCAAGCAAGCAGCAAGGCGCTAATTGGCCTGCACTCATTTGGGTGGGATGAATGGATCCTGGTGGCAGAAGAAAAAGAAAGACTGCTCCAGCATTTTGCATTTTCTTAATGACAGTAAATTATTTCTCGCACACAAAAGGCACTTTGTAAACCTCTCCAGTTGCTATTACACTATAATTTCTCCTTTTCTCTCTATCACTCACCACCAGTCCCTTTTATCCTTCCTTCCTTCCTTCCTTCCTTCCTTCCTTCCTTCCTTCCTTCCTTCCTTCCTTCCTTCGTTTCTTGCAGCAACATTTTTTGTTTGTTTGCTGCTCTGCCTTGTTTTGCAAAAGCTCTGCTCTTTCTCAAACACACCCTTAACTTTCTGGCAAGACAGAATGACTTTGTTATTTATTTTCTGACAGCTTTGAATTTATTTTTTCTTTTCAAAATATTATTACAGGCTGTTTTCTTCATTGCTCTGGTGTCAGATTAGTAAGACAGAAGTAAATTAGATTTTGGCAGAGGGGTGCAAATTATAACTAATACATCTGCACAGCTCCTCACAAGAACTTCTCAAAATGTTCATAATGTGCACGCATGCATGCACGCACACACTGCACACTTTATTTCAGCCTTTGCAAGACAATAGCAGCACATCTAAGTGATGGTATGCCATTTCCCCCCATAGAGTCACAGAATCAGTGGCCTAAATCTGATGGTTTAGTCCCAACTCAGATAAATCCAATTGTTTTAATGGTGAATTGATTTGAATCAATTTGAATCAATTGTTGAATAGTGAGTCAACACCTATATAAATAGCACTGATTCAATGAATCTACTCTAGTTGGGAATAACAGTAAGATGTTGGTCAGAGCCAAAATTTTACGAACCACCTCCGTGCTTCAAGACCTGCTGGGGAGACCCTTCTCTGTCCCACCACCACCAGCACCACCACCATGGGTACATGGGAGAGACAGGGCCTCCTCAGTGGCAGCCCCCAGACCCTCTGGGACTCCCTTGCCAGAGAAGTTAGACTGGAAACCTCCCTGCTTTCTGTTTGCAGACAAGTAAAGACTTTTCTGTTTCAACCAACATTTGATGACTGACTATATAAGGCCCATCTCACCTAAACACTGCAGTGGATCTTGCTCATTGTTGTGCTGATGCATGTATTTGTGCATGCATGTGCATACATGTTTAATGACCTATCTTTTAACCTACTTTAAATCTGTTTATTATTTAATTTCTTTTAAACTTTTGTATCTTGTGAATTTTTAGCAAAGTAATTTCTAATTCGGGGGTCATCTAAAACAGTGAAATTATCCCTCATAGAATTTGTGGAGAAAACCTGTTGATCCAACGAGCTGGGCAGGAGATTTGCCATATTTGGAAAGGTGGGGGGACTCCTTAAACTGTGCCAGAAGAAAATAAGCAGTTTTAATAAACTGCAGGGAGATGCACACCACCAGTCGTTTGGATGACCAATTCAGAACGCTGAGCAGTCTGGGCCAGGAGGAAGTTGACAGCTGATTGGCTGACATGCAAGCGGAGGTGGGCTTTCCTCCAGCTGAATACAGAAACACCATTTTGGCTTTCCGGATCAGTGCGGGTGTGCTATTTCATCGCATGGAGGCATTTTTTTTAACAAGCGGAAGGTCTCCCTTCCACCCTTTTAAACCAATGTTTTTTTTAAAAAAAAATGTAGAGCAATGATAAAATTGGGGGGGAATAATAAAGTGCCCCATTCTCACGGCCACCATCTTGATTCATGGGAAGGAGCTCCATGTGAACTTCAAAGTACATCACTGCGTGGGCTACTTTTTGGGGAAAAAAAATGTCTAGACAAAAGGGAGCTGCTGCAAAACTGAGTTAATGTGCACCCCCATGCACTTTTTCCTCCCATTGTTGCAAGACACTTTGTGTCCCAAACTAGGAAAAGGACAAGATAGAAATAATAATCTCTCTGGCTTTTCTTTGCAAATGAAGATTCAGGAAGGACTCATCCCGGGCTTTCTGCAAGCGCGCTGATGACTACAAAGGCCAATCCGAGATAAACAAGTCCGGTTGCAGAAAGCACAGCAGAAGGTCTCCTTGGGTGATGTTACCGGGTTGTGATTCTTTCTGCGTTTTCGTTTCTCTTCAAGACTTGTTCGTCGTGAGTTCTCAAATAAGGCTGCAGCATTGTGGATAGTGCGTCTCCATGCCTCCCGATGTGAGGCCAGGGCGGACCATTGTTGGTGATCAATTTGGCCGAGCCTGAGATGTTGTTTCAGGGAGTCCTTGTATAGCTTTTTTGGAGCGCCCCTTTTATGCTGACCCGTGGCAAGTTCACTGTAGAGTACTATTTTGGGGAGGCAATGGTCCTCCATCCTAGAAACATGCCCTGCCCAGCACAGCTGTGTTCAATAATAATAATAATAATAATAATATAGTAGGATCCCCGTATCTGCTGGGGATTGGTTCCGGGGGCCCCCGCGGATACAAAAAGATGTGGGTAACAGTGAACACCATTGAAAATAACGGGATTTCCAGTTTAAAATACCATAGAGTTGCCTTGGAGGATCTAGAAAATGGCTTGAGAAGATGCATTTTCTAGGAAGGCTCCATGGTAGGTGTGCTGTTTTGTGTCCCACGGATAACTGAATCAGTGGATAAAGAATCAGCGGATATGGAGGTCCAATGATGATGATGATGATGATGATGGCATTCAAAGGGACCTCAAGGACCAACCCTCTGCCTGGCAGGAATCCACAGCAATTCTGATTTTCTACAAATATCTATTTCTTTCCCACTCACTGCTGAATTGGCATTTTTCTTCTATTTCCCCCCATTGTGCTTTATACTGTAATTGACTGTGATTTTTAAAAAAAATCTTGCAACCTGCACTGGAATTCTGTATCTGGTAGAAAGTCAGGGAGGGAAGGGTTGTGAAGGGAGAAGCTAAGCAATCAATGTCAATCAGTTAATTAAAGCCACTTTGTAAGGACTTCACAGGGAAGATGGACAAGGAGTTACAATGAGATTTCTCCTACGAAACCAGAGCCCAAGTGCACACAAAATCTCTCCATGGCTACTGGCAGTACTATCTAAGTAGATCTTCCAAGTGTAGAGGCAGTTTACCTCTGAAGCTTGTTGCCTAGAGTAAAAAGCATTGGGAGGGGGTTCTATTGCCTCCATCAGCTGCAGTGGGTTTCCCAAGAGGCACCTGGAAACAGGAGTGAGGGGCGTCCCTCTACTCTTCAAACTCCAGGAAAAGAAATTCCACCTAAACATTAGGAAGAAATTCATGAGGGTAAGAGCTATTCGACAGTGAAATATGCACCTGAGAATATGGTGGTGTCTTCTTCTTTGGAGGTTTTTAAACAGAGGCTGGATGGCCATCTGTCAGGAAGGCTTTGATTGTGTATTCCTGCAAGGCAGAAGGGGGTTGGACTAGATGGCCCTTTGGGTCTCTTCCAACTCTATGATTCTATGATTCCTATGCAGGGCTGATTTTCAGAACTGGACGTATGTATCACTGCCCAACTGGCCAACAAGCCTTGGTGCTGGAACCTGAATTGCCTCTTTGACCCAAACCTGTCCTTCTACCACTAGTGGGGCCTCATAGTCTCTATATCAGTACCAGACCAAGGACACAGCCAAGCCATGTGGTGTCAAGGCAGCAGCATTTTCACAACTGAAAACAACTTTTCTGAGCATAAATATTATTTCTTGCACAGAAAATGTTGCAATCTGTGAAGCAGTGCATGTCCTAGATGGATCTCTGGCTCCCATGTACCTCCCACACCAGGTCAGTTCATTCTGGGTTTTAGTCTGAACTTTACTCTCCAAGGTGCCAAACCATACCCCTAGAATAGGTTCAACACCTGATTTGCACATAAATGTGATTCAGTTTAAAATAGCATGCCATCAAATAGCAAAGTCAACTAGAAAGTAGGTAAAACAGGGCTGATGAGAAACTGAAGGGAGTGTGCTATTGACTGGAAAGCCAAGTGGAAGGAGGGAGATAGGATGGAATATTCTGGAACATGGAAAGGCATTATGTGCATGTGTTGTGTGTAGGCAAATCAACCATGTGCAAAATTTTCACAGAATACATCCCCAATCACAGCATTTTCTGTGCAAGAAATAATAGTTATGCACAGAAAAAAAAAATTCTGCATAGAAAATCTGTTTCTGTGCAGAAAACACTGTTTCTGGTGCAAAACAGCCACACGTGAATTGTGTGCAGAGTAAATCCCAACTGCAAAGATTCCCATCAATCTAGGATTCTAATCATCAGGTTTTCTTGGCACTCAAAAAAGCAACAACCATGTTTTTCAACAATTTCTCAACTGCTTTTGAATATTCTTTCCATCCCTGGGCTGTACAATGTCACAACTCACTCATGAGGTGGCATGTTACAAAAAAATTACTCTGTTGAGTAAATTTACTTAATGTAGGATCTCTATCTTTGAAAACTGTTTTCCTGGAAGGTCCCATTTATTTATCCCCATTAAAAGAGATGTGGGGAGGGGAGCCCCTCAATCAAATGCCTTTTTATGTTTAAGAGGCAAGTCTGTCTGCTAAATGATTTACTTTATAGCTACTAGTTATTGGCTCCCCACCCACATTGCCCCACAACTAAAACACCCATAATTGTTTCTTGGCTTTGAATCCCATTCTTCCACCAACCCCTTCAGCATTCTGCTTCGTGCAGAGAAAAAGATTAGCTGCTAAGTTATTTTGAGTGCTTTACATCAAAGGGATTGTAATGCCATAAAATTAACGGTGTATTACCCAGGTGTTCATAAAAATGGAAAGCAATGTGAAGATTTCAGAGCATGGGGGATATCAGCTTGGTTAACATATCTTGGTGGGGGGAGAGAAGGAAATAAGGGGAGCAAAATATCTCAAATGCAGGCATTTTGTGGGTGAAAGGTGACTGGAAGAATGCAAGCCATGGGAAGAATTAACCAAGAAGTTGGTGTGGAGTTACAAAAGCACAGCAGCTGCTGGAATTGCAACCGGCACCTTCCTGATATGGTAACTTGAGCAATCAAAAGATGTTGTACAGTTGTCTCTTCATATTCGCTGGGGTTTGGTTCCAGGACCCCCTGTGGGTACCCAAATCTGTGAATACTCAAGTCCCATGATATGCCATGGCATTGCAAAATGGTGTCCCTTATATAAGATGGTGAAATCAAGGTTTGCTTTTTGGATTATTATTTTTTAAAGAATATTTTCATGCCGTGAATACTTAAATCTGTGGATACGGAGGGATAACTGTATAATGACCATAGTGTTGTCTGGTGTGGGGGAAATGACACAGTGTGGCAGGCAGGTTTTTACAGGATTCCTAGGGGCATCTCATAGCTTTGCTGGAGTCTCCAAGGTGCCCATTTTGTCTTGCTTTCCCATATACAAAGGTCCACTACATCCTGACCTTCTGCCAGTGCCAATTCTCCAACAGCCATTATAGCATTTCTTCTGAGGGATGGGCCAAACCTCTCATGAAAATTTCCAGGAGGAGGAAGAGAGGAAGACTACCACTGACTTGAAACCAGGGTTGGAATTATGGGGAGGGGGGCAAAATGAGAACATGCCCCCCTAATGGCACCTTCCTTCAGACTCCCCCATTTCTAGCATTGCCACAGCTTATGTTTTTAGTTCAGTGTTTAGAAGCAGAGCATGGGCCTCCAAAGGAAAGGGATCAGGCAAGGGAATGCAACACAGCAAACAGAAGGAGTCTAGTTGTGAATGTTTTTCAAGGCCTCACGCTCTGCGATGCTAGAAATATGGCAATGGAAGGGAAATTTCATTTTGAGGGGGAAATGGTTTTGGGGAGGCAGTGCCTTCATTTCCCCCCATAGCTACACCCTGCTTGGAGCTCATGAGGAAAAGGAGGGATGGAGGAGAGAGAGAAGCAGGCCATGAGTCATGAGAAAGGGGAACAGTTTTGTCCGTAGCCATCTGCCCCTGTCTCCACCCTCCAGCCCAGCAATCTCTAGCCCTTTCCTTTCTTTTTGCAAGTCTTCCTTTTGCACGATGCCAGTGCCACCCGTTTTTGCAGGAGAAGTTCTGCTGCCTGCTCCCCTCCATTGCTGCTGACCCCAATCAGACTGCTCGAACCAGAGACGGGGCCCAAAGCCGACCCCCATCAGTTGGGGTTGGCTGGTCAGGAGCTGGGGAGCTGAACCTATTAACCCTTTGTGAGATTTGGAGTCCAACAGCCCAACAGCCTCCTCTCTCCTCCTCCTTTGCAGCAGTGTGTATGTGTGTGGAGTATTTCTGTTGAGGCAGCGCCTTCATGAAGTTGGAAGGCAGAGGGAGGGGAGAGGGGAAATCAAAGGATTTAGTGATGAAAAATGAAGAGGAAATGACAAATCTGAGTAGCTGAAAGGTTAGGAAAATGTTCTTGAAATCCCCCTCCCTGTAAGCTGCCATCTTTAATAAATTTCTTTGCTTGGGTGCCCCCAGCTGCATGCTCACCTCTTCCCTTCAATGGCTTTTAGCTGCATTGTTGCCAGGCAAGAAGGAATTCTCTTAGGCCGTGGTGACCAAAGCAACAATAACAATGACCAAAAAAGAAAGAATGAATGAGAAGAAAAGAAGGCAGAGAGGACTTTGGGGGCAGGAGAGGGGATTCCTTCAAAGCCCCCTACCCCCACCCCAAGGTTGCTGAGTGCCATTTCCATGCGGGCTCTTAAGGAGAATTATTCATTAGTCAGCACAGAACAATCGATAGCACATTCCAACAATTTATACATTGACTCTGTTTACCCAGCGGACCCTCTTTGATAATATTATTTATGTTTTGAAATAACTCCATCGGTGTTCAATAGCACCGTGAGGGCCCTTTGGGAGCCTGGCACAATCAAATTATGAAGACGTACGGTTTGCTCAGAGCACGGCAAGCACACAGCCGTCGATGGCGCAATGCATTGTGGCTGGGCTTTCCGAAGGCTCCCCCCCCACACACAAACACCCGCAAGCCATTACACAACCTTCTTCACAGCATTTATAGGGCAGGGAAGGAGGCAGCCTGAGGAACGATGGCCTCTTACTCAGCCAAGTGAGACACTGGGCCGGCTCTACAGGGAGTTGGATGGCAGCCATTTCAGGAGCTTTAGAGCAGAGGAGTCCCAGGTCGCATCTTGCATCTGGGGCCAGAGCTCCAATTAGGTTTCTCTGTTGCTTGTGATACTGAAGGAAACGAGAGCGAGAGTGAATGAACAGGGGGGCTTGTGGCTTCCCACGTTGAAAAATACAGGAGGGGCCAAGTGAAGAAACATCCAACTGGCTGGGAAACAGCCAAGCGAGAGAGCACATCTCCACATCTCAGCAAAGGCTATGCACTTCCTCACATCACATCTCTGTGCACTGCACATTGATGTCCAGGATGCACACCTTGTGCATATTGCCGGGAAAGTATCCACAGACAACCAGTTATTGGGAGACATGATTATTGACAGAGCATTCCAGACAGAGAATATTATGGGATGCCTAATGCGAGTAATGACTTGGATCCTGCATTAATGCAATAAATAGGAAGGGGACAAACCCACTAAAATCTATAATACCATACTAAAAAATAAAAAGGTGAGGAGCATTAGCCAGGGTGTGATAAGTGCTATGCCGAGCATAGGTGAGATGCTTGCCGGCATCCTGTTGGTGTCATAAGCCATCATGAGTTCCCTTGTGCACATGTTTGTATTTTCTGGCCTTTGGGCAGTGGACATATTCAGTTCATGGATGCATAACAGGAGCCCCACAAGTGTAAGTGTTTCCCATGCAGTTTCATATTCTCAGAAGGTGCATAACTAGCCTCCATGGCCTTCAGTGTACCACTTCATTCACTAGGTTGGCAAAAACAGCCATTGGGAATTATTCCTTGTTGTGGAAGAGGCCAAGAAGCAAGCAATCCAATTGGTTGAGCAGTGTTGGTATTCAGTAGAAGGGTGGTGTAGCATAATCACTGTATAGCTACATGAGCGTAAGATGTGCACTATGCAAGCCTGATGCAGGATCTTGGCCGTGGTCTCTGAGTCTTCATGTTACAATTGACATTAGGTGGGTGATAGCAATGACCAATAGTGACAGATTAACAAGTGAGGGGCTTCAGGCTGGTCAGGAATGTCTTTGTTGAAATACCCATCCCAACCCCTGGCTGCAAGAGGCTAACACAGCTACCTTGGTGGATCTCTTTCTCCTCCTCCTCCTCCTCCTCCTCCTCCTCCTCCTCCTCCTCTTCTTTTTTACTAAATAATCAGTTCAGTCTTCTCTTCATCCCAGAGTGTGGGAAAGTTGCTTTTTGGACTATAACACTCAGAATCCACCAGCCAGCATGTCCTCAGTCTGTGCTGGCTAGGGGATTCTGGGACTTGTAATCCAAAATCTAAATCCTATCCCTGGTCCCAAACACAGAACACTCACTGAATCAGTGATAACATCATAAGGCAACACTTACGTAAATCCCATGGAATCAATGGGGCCAAGTCTATTTGGCACCAACAATATGATTTCAAACAGAAAGAGTTTACCGGCTTTGCTGTGGCTCTGTTGCAAACTTGGCCATTCTGGGTGACCTTTCTCCCTCCCTCCCCAAAATCATGGTGAAATGTCCCTACACACCTAAGATAGGATTTTGAGGGGGGGCTCACAACAATGACCCCAGGGGCCACATGCAGCTCATGGGACACACCGTGCTTGCTCCTGGTTTAGGGTCTTGCCAGAAGTGCATTTGTGCCTCTTCTGGCTGTTGCTGGCCAGAGCTGTTGGCCCCTTACACCGGAGGAGTGCTTCTGTCCCTCCCACTCCCTGTTTGTAGGGCCTCCTCTGTCCCCACACACCCCACACCCCACAAAGCTGGCAGCCTTCCTGGCTGGGCAATGCTCTCCAAATCCTCCGGGTAGCTGGTGTTTGCTAAGCTCCCTTCTTTATTATATTTGCAGAGTAAACATTTTGGGGCATTGTGGATCGATCGACAAAGACTAAATAAATAATAATGCAACAAGAAGCCTTTTGCTGTCTTCCCTCCCTCTGTTCCCTCTCCCGCCCCCCACCCCAGCTTTCCCCCCCCCTGATGGTTTCAGATCCCTGATGTTGGCTTTCCTGATGACAGAATGCAGCATAATAAATTCAAAAACGTGCTGTTTTTACATCCACCAGGGCCAAACTCTCATGCAGAGTCCAAATTAAAACAACCAGGGGAAATTAAATCCAGTTAAATCAGTCAAGGGCACTGGGTTCTCTGGATGTCTGGATCAGTCCTAGTTATAGACAGAGTTAGTTTAAATGCAGGGACAAGAAACCCTCGCCTGGAAGGAAGTGAGTTACATTGAAAGAATGGGAGTTACATTTCAAAAGTAAATGTAATGAGTAGGAATTGAGTTACTTTATTGCTGTGGTGAGTCGCCTTTTATTTTTTTTACATATTGGTAAATGTTACTTTCAGAGCCATTGTGATGTGGATTTTATCATGTTTTGTGCCATTCTGTTATCGGTCCTAAGGTTTCCACTCCCTCAACCATAATGCATTGGCGAAAATAACAAAAAATAAGTAGTGAGACTTTCTAAACATTATAATGAGTAGCACCAATGAGTTACTTTTTGAACACTATGGCCAGAGTCCTGTTGGTTTCCTACTCATTTGTAATATTTAATGCAGAACAATCACATTCTGTTGCCTTGCAGAAATGGTTGTGGAAGCCCAGTTGTGAATGTTGTGCCATTTTACGTGGACATCCATTGTGCATTGCACATAAATGCGGTATGTGTTGTGGCTGTGCATATGGTTCTAAGTATGGTGTCTTGGTTCAGTTGTGCACATTTAATGCAAAATTAGTATTATAGCCCAACCTCAGTAAAGCAGGGTCAGTTCCAGGACAGCAAAGCCCTCAGAAAGGAAAGTGTTTTCAGGACCCTGGACAGCATCCAACATGGAGCCTTCCCTCCCTCTTCTAGAGGAGCAAAACTACCTGAGGTGTGACATTCCTCCATACAAGACATCGGGTTTCTCACAGAGAAAATTGCAGGTTATGAAGATTCTTAACATGAGGGAATTCTCCCCTTGTTCAAATAGGACTGACTATTCTTTCAGTTCCCTACATTTGCCATATATGAGGAGGTGCAGGAAGATTCTTCCTGAACCTCCTCAGGCTTTGGCCTGAGAAGATGATGATGATGATATTTATACCCCAACATATATCAAAAGATCTCCGGGCAGCTTACAAATAGCATTAAAACAAGTATGCAAAAGGATCTTCTAGCCCCTTTGAGACTAACTGAGAAAAGAAACTGTAGCATGGGTTCCAGTCCCACATAAATAGGGGGTAACCCCTATTGCAAACTTTTTAATATTTATGTATTGCCTACACATTTATTAATGTATTTATTTCCTGACCAGAGCCTGGCTCCTCCAAGTTGGAATAAGAAGTCCTTATCTCTCTGAGACCCTGGGAAGCCTCCGTTGCCAATCCATGTAGACAGAATGGACCCCCACACACACACTTTGACAGTCTCCCACAAAACCCCTTAAGGCTTCTCCACACATTGCAGAGGATTTATGGCGGCTTGGTCTTGAGTAGGTAGTTAAGGCCCTGTAGCTTTACAGGAGGCTTACAGCTAGTGAAGGTTAAAACTGCTAGAACAACTTTATCAAGGGGATCAATGCAGCTGTTTGCATGGCCAGCCTGTGAGAAATGCCACAATGAGGACATGCCAGCTATGCAAAGAAGACTTGCCAATTTTCTCCTTCGACAAAGGTCTCAGCGTGGGAAGGCATCCCCCACCAATGGTTAGCCACTATAAGCCACCTCACTCCATAGACTATCTCCATTTCACCCCTTCCTCCCTTACGCAGGAAAACTGCAAGAATGGCTGCCCCCAACAACCCAGACAGGGTTGTGTTTCTTGGCTCCCATTGTATTTCCCATGGGTGTGATTTACCAGCTGGATTTGTCATGCATAACCAGGACTGAATGGACTGAAATATCTTTAAGGAAGCAATATTTCCCCAGGCCAGGTAGGAGACAGTCTGCCTCCCCCCACCATGTGTCCATTGTCCTGGAGAGAGGAGTGGAAGAGAGCAAACCTGCAAATGGCAGGTCCTAGAAAACATCAGGACAAAGAAGACACAGCCAAGACTAGAGCCACATCCCTCCTCTTCTTCATTGCTCAGCGAGGTCAGACATGTCAGCTCCTTTCCAATGGGGTTGTGGGTGGGGGGGAATCAGCCGCCTGAAGCATGCAGCTCTGGTTGCTCAAACATTGTGGGCAACACACTCCTCAATCCCTCCCATTTAATACCCTCTGCTCCTTAAATGGAACCGAATCTGACTGAGTGGTGGATAAACATTAGTTTCACAGCTCACAAAGCAGAACTGCTGGCAACTGGCAGGCTGGCTATAATGAGTTCTTCTCGAGACCCCTGGGAACATTTAGATTGGGTTCTTCTCTCCCCCTAGCTGCCACTCAAAGTGCAGGGGGAGGGTGGGGAGGCAGGCATGGGGGGGAAGGAAGGAAGGAAGGAAGGAAGGAAGGAAGGAAGGAGCAATCCATTCTCTCCAAACCCATCCAAAGCAACAAGTCCCTCCTACAGTCATGTTTCTATCATCTTCATCTTTTTGTAGTTGGGTGCCTTCAAGTCATTTCTGACCTTAGGTGACCCTAAGGTGACCCTTTCATGGGGTTTTCTTGGCAGAATTTCTTCAGTGGGAGTTTGCCATTGCTTTCCTATGGGACTTTAGAGAGAGTCTGGCTTGCCCAAGGTTACCCAATGGGCTTCCACGACCGAGGGATTTGAACCTGGTCTCCCAGTGTCCTAGTCCAATGCTCATGTATGTATGTTGCCCTTTTCCAAAACTGGGACTCAGGGGTGGCTGGCAAATTTAAATGATGACAGCATGATTAAAAATATACAATAAGTCCACATTAAAATAGAATCAAACTTTTAATAATATTAAAACAATTTAACATAGATACTTAAAAAGGATAGAATCATAGAATCATAGAGTTGGAAGAGACCCCAAGGGACATCTACTCCAACCCCATTCTGCCATGCAGGAATAACCAATCAAAGCACCCCTGACAGATGGCTATCCGGCCCCTGTTTAAAAGCCTCCAAAGAAGGAGACTCCATCACACTATGAGGCAGCACATTCCACTGTCATACCACCAGGAAATTCTTCCTAATGTTTAGGTGGAATCTTTTTTCTTGTAGTTTGAGTCCATTGAGTCCATTGCTCCACAGCAGCAAACAAGCTTGCTCCATCCTCAGTATGACATCCCTTCAAATCTTTAAACATCGCTATCATATCACCTCTTAACCTTCTCTTCTCCAGGCTAAACACACCCAGCTCAACTGTTGAATTGGTTCAACATCTGGGACTAACTAACAGGATCCTGGCCTTTGATTTCCTTTCTCCCTGCTCCATGGCTGCCAGAACTGGCTGACAGCTTCCATAACTGTGGGGCTATGAATGCACTCGTGTATTTTAGTCTAAACCTTAAAGAAACTATCCAAGATGTGCAATCGTTCAATGTTCCAACTAAAAACCAGAGTGGATTCCCCATCCCAATGACATGGAAGCCACCAGCTGCTCATTGTGGCTGCCAAATTGCATCTGGCTACGAGAATCACAGTAATAAACACTAATTAATTTATTTTCTTGGTCATCACAGTTTTCTTGCTGTTGACTCCCACTGCTGCCTTTTGTCATCCTTAATGGTGGGCTGTGGGTTTTATTAAATGCTATGCTTTCGATCTTTATATAACATAGGTCAACTTGTGAGGGCTTTAACCAAAAAATATAAGTCAAGCAAAGAAACAGGCACCAGTTAGACCTGGAGCTGGTTCTGCCTTTGCCATCATGGTCTCACTAGGATGCATGCTAGACCTGACTAAGTTTAACATAATTAGAAATTCACTTAATTGAAAACATGGGGTGGGTGAGGGTGTATTTCTTTATCTCTATCACTTGTTTAACGTACATCACTTAAGCCCTGATCTCTGTTTCTGTCTCTAGTTGCTGATTTAAGAGAGATAATAATAAATGTATAATGATCATTGATGGATTAAGATGTGTATTCATGAATCTCAATTTCTCCTCTTCTCTCTCTCTGGCTGCACTTCCCACAAGTAACAAAAAGAAAAAGAAAACTTCACAGATGTTCATTTTATTAGCATTCTCATTTGATGAGCTCCATGTTCCGTTCTTTGGCTTGGCACAAATACTGCCACCCTCACCCAGAAAGTAATGTACTTTTGCTAGTGTTCTGCACAGCTAGAACTCTGCACACAACATGATGCATTCAAAATAAAAATTAAAAAGGAATTATCCTATAGCAGAAGAGTGACCCTCTTCTTTTCTTACCAGAACATTTGTGTAATCCTCGGTTTAATTTTTAAACAGTTCAGAGACATTCAGAGACTGGTCCTTAAAACTGTAAGAAACACTGTGGTTCTTCAAACTGTTGCCAGAGGACAACAACAGGAGCATTGGCAGGTGAGCCACAAGACCACAATGGGAATAAAGAGATCAGTGTTATTGGGCGTCTCTCATTTCAGTAGGGTGGTGAATCCATTCCAGGTTTTGGCTAGCTTGAAAGGAGCTGGCCAAGGTGCTGGAATTGTTTAAGAATAGGGTTCAGCACCTTGGATAGCCCCATTAAAACCAGGGTTAAAACCTGGAGTGGATTCATTCTCCATCTGACATGAGAGCCACCAGCCTTCCTGAAGACCAGTTGGCAAGTGCCCAAGGGAGCAGAGGGTTGAAAAACAAGAGCTGTTGAGTAAACAGTTCAGTCTGTCAGTCATGGGTTGTTAGGGCAAGATGAAAGCAGAAACACACGGCTGGCCAATAGCCCATCCAGAAGTCATTTTCAGCAGCTCAGAGGTCCAGATATTCGACCCAACAAGGAGTTAACTGAGTTGTCCAGAAACATAATCAGTTCAAAGTCAAGATGAAACAGGAACATGAGAAGTAATGCCAAACAACCATATAAAGCAGTTGTCAGCACTAAGTCTGGGAGACAAATGCTGGGCTATTTATGGGAAGTTCCTTCAAGGTCACCTGTGACTCATCGGACTTTTTCGGATGAAGAAAAATAATGCAAGCAGCCTCTCCAGTTTGCGAGGCTGCTGCGCTGCAAAGCGCCCCTTTCGTATGACGCTCGCCCCTGCTGGTACTGTTGCGGTACCGCAGGGAGAGCTGAGCATCATATTTCATTGATTTTTACTTATGAAAGTTGATCGTGAGTAAAAATCAATGAAATATGATGCTCAGCTCTCCCTGCAGTACCGCAACAGTACCAGCAGGGGCGAGCGTCATACGAAAGGGGCGCTTTGCAACGCAGCAGCTTCGCAAACTGGAGAGGCTGCTTGTGTTATTTTTCTTCATCCAAAAAAGTCCATCAATGGCTAATTAGTTTGGGTGTTTAGTATTTAACCTACACCGAGCATGGCACTTCTCCCTCTGGGCATGAGAGTGCCATCTTCCGTCTCTGCTATCTCTTCATCCTCTGGGAGGGCTTCAGCATCAAGAATTGCAGCTTCCTGGCATCCTTCCCTTTCCTCCTCTTCAGCTGGACTGTCCAGGGGGTGAGTTATGATGCCATCATCATCATCATCATCATCATCATCATCTGAGTTGTCCAGGGGGTGAGTTATGACATCAGCTGCCACTGAAGGGAAACCTCCTACAAGGCACCAAAGATTTCAAAGTGGAGCCCCATGCAGTGGCACTGACTGGCTGCATCAAATTACACGATCCCAGTTACAATGGAATGAACTTGTTATATTCCAGTACTTTCAGGGAAGGTGGGTGTGGCCCATAGAGGGGAAATGGAGGCAAATAGTCCCCAATTCCCCTAGACTCATAGAATCATAGAGTTGGAAGAGACCACAAGGGCCACCCAGCCAAACCCCATTCAGCCATGCAGGAATATACAATAAAAGCATTCCAGATGGATGGCCATCCAGCCTCTGTTTAAAAGCCTCCAAAGAAGGAGACTCCACTGCACTCCCAGGCAGCAGCAGATTCCACTGTCAAACAGCTCTTACTGTGGTTGCCTACCATGCTTAAAGACATCACAAAAGAAGAAATAAAGACTAACCACCAATCACTCATATGAATAGCCTAACCCACAGTTTTTGGATTCTGTAGAAGAGTGGCTCTTAACCTTTTCTTTACCAGGGACCCCCTTTAAATACCTTTTCTTGCCACAGACCCCCATGACTTAACTCAAGATTTAAAACAACAACAACAACAATACAATTACACCATCCATTAAACCTTCCCTCTGAAGCACTGGAGGGGGAGGAAAGACTTTTCCCCTGCTTCTTCCTGCAAATTTGTGGCTGGAGCGGATTGAATGGCAATGCACAGGCCAAGACAGCCAGCCTTTTCCTTGGCTCCTGTCACATGGGTTAAACAGCTTTCAAGCCTTCATGGTCCCCCTGTGAGGATGTCCCAGTCCTCAGAGGGTCCATGGACCACAGGTTAAGAACTACTGCTGCAGAATATCCTTAAAGTTGCATGATGCTTCTTTCCTGCCTCCGTCCCTCCCTCCAAACGCACACACAACACATATACAGATGTAATGCTTTAGAGATTGGCATCCCAATGGAAGGATGTGCCAGGGAAAACTCTCTGTAGCAAAGAAAACTCAAGGGCCGGTTAGCATAACATATACATAGTAATTACATTGTTGGCCTCTTAGCACTTCCTTTGAAGATATGAACAGCCATTAGCTCCCCGCAGAGTCCCATTGCTCTGGTTGGCAGGCAGGCAGGCGGCCAAAAGGTTTCTCCAGGTCAGCTTGGGTGTCCTGCTGCTGCCTTCATAATTTGCAACAATTTTGCTCAAGCAGATAATGAACAATAAAAATAAGTGGGTTTTTTTTTTAAGGAAAAGAAGATGGATTTGCAAAAGGTAGGAGGTAACCTATCCAAAAGGGGGAATCAGATTAAATTAAGGATAGGAAAAACTATTCATCTTGGTTTCTAATATTTAGTTGGCTCCATAGGTTTGTTTATATCATCATGCATTGTTGTTATTATTGTTGTTGTTTTTAGAAAAGTCTGCTTAACATGTGTGCAATTTGGTGTGTGTTTCTCCTCACTCCTGCCACTCTTGTAGATTCATTCATAAAAATATCTGTCCCATTCTGGCATGTAAATGTCACTCAGATATGCATTGCTGTGAACAATGCATATCTGAGTGACAATTACATGGACATGCCACAGTGGGACACAGAATATCCCCCCCCCTCCAAGACAGCACGTTTTTTGTACTGACTTTTTGACAGGAGAAATGCACTGTGAAATTCAGAGAGCCACAAACACAGAAGAATAACTGGGCTTCTGTTTCATTGGGGGGGCTGTGAACTGAGCAGGTTCACATCCAAAAGTGACCCAAGCACATTTCTCTTCCACCTCTAGTCTAAGTGGGCCTTCCTTCCTTCCTCTCCTCTTCTGAAGCATCTAACATTCAAAATGCAGCATGAGTAGTGGGGTGAAGGTGAACAGCCCTGACATTTTTGCCTGTCACCCACCCACACTTGTAGCCTATATAGCCATTGGTCATTGACTAACTATGGAACTGTTGTGGGTGCAAATGTGACCTTGCATTAATGCTTTCAGCCTCTAGGCAGATAACAGCTCTACCCATTGCAAGATGGAGAACAAAGTGGGACCTTTCCCTCTCCAAAGAATCTGACTGGGCCCCTGGAGAATTCCTTTTGCACCGTGTGTGTGCTCTGCAAGGATGCCCTTCTTCACCTGGGACAGTCTCAGTGATCTGGCAGTTGTGCTTTGTAGATCACTGCACCTTTAGGTCAAGAGCCAAAACAAAGGCTCCATAAAGTGATGGCAGCATAGCTACACCATGGATGCCCTACACCACCTGCGTACTGGGTCATACAATGAACTGAGCATTCAACTATGCAACCCACATCACAAGCATTTGCCACCCTGTTATGCAAGGGCCATAGGTTGCTGCCACACTGCTTTAACTATCTTGGCTCCATCCTATGGAATCCTGGTATTTGTAGTTTGTCATGGCACCAGAGCTCTCTGACAGAGAAGGCTAAATATTTCACAAAACTACAAATCCCAGAATTCCATAGCATTGAGCCATGGCAGTTAAAGTGGGGTCAAACTGTATTATTTCTGCAGTGTAGCTGAATAACATAAGGCCTTGAAAATCACAAGTGCTTGTGCAAAGTTTCTGCCAATGAAACTCCACTTGTACAACCACAACCACAATACAACCTTTGGCAACTTTCTAAGTGCAACCAGTAGCATAAGGGTGGATATGGTAGCATGGAACACCAGAAGGAATTTAAACTTATTCTGTCTTTTTCTAACTTTTTCTCTTTCTCCTTCTGGGGACAACCAGTTAAGAGTATTGTCTGACCGTGGTCTCCTAGCATTAACATCCCATGGGGTTTACCTCTCTTTCTCTCTCTGAGCTGGGCTGGGGCTGGGGGTGTCTCTAGAAGGCAAATCTTGGAATGGGAAATGGCTGCCTCTTTTCTCCAATGCACATGGGTCTAAATCCATGTTCAGGGACACTAAGGAACCACATAATGCACAACCAATTGTTTCATGCACTATTGGAGCTGAAGGATATTTTTGAGCTATTGACTACATAAGGTATAACAATGTGTAGAATAAATTGTATATTTCTTAGTACCACCATGACACACTGAACATACTCAAACTTGTCTTCTTTCAGAAGTAAGCAGGGCCAAATCTGGTTGGTCCTTGGATGGGAGACCACCACAATGGAGGACCAGAGATCTCCAGGGAGGACTTGGAGATGGAACTTGCTGGAGTTGGAACTGCTGGTCAGAATTGACAATACTGGATGTACCTCCTGGGGATCTCTTGGCATGAGGAAGCTTCCAGAGTTCCTCACTCAAAGAACCCATACCCTTGGCGTTTGAGTCAGTGGGGGACAGAGGGTTTGTGTGTCTGTGAGAGACAGAGAGCAAAGAAACATGGTGGCTAGAATCCTGTTGGAGTTTATACATGCAGAAGTTCCCCTGTGGAAGCACTTGGAAATCATTTCCTGATGTTTAATGTCTTCATTCAGTCTGAGGTTCCCAGAGTGGTGTTCACATGTGGTGCATAGTGCATGGATGTACATTGTGCATTTGGCTCCAAATTTGGTGTCTTGGCTCACATTTGCATCATTACCATTCAACACAAGAGGGGCCTAGCACAATTAGTGTGTAACTCCACATGAGGAGGTTCATTCTGCTGAAACCCAGTGTAGGATCTCCACCTCTGTATTGAGTATGAACTTCATCCATGTGCACTAGTGGTTGGGGGAGACCTTGGGCAGTGAGTGTTGACAGAATGAGAGAGGTGTCACAAGTGTGTGTGTGTGTGTGTGTGTGTGGTTCCACCCCAGAAATATCAGGAGGTATACCCAGCTGGTACTGTGTTCCAAAATCCATTCAGCGGCAGCTTGTCTCTGGACTAGAAGAGCTGGCCTCTCAGCTCAGTAGTGCGCGCTGGTCCCAAGCCATCTCAGCAGCCGAGAGTTCCCCACAAGTGCAAAGTTATGAACTTCTCTAAGCTGCTGGAATCCTTGTGACTGATAGCTGAGGTTTCTCGAGTTCCTAAGCGCTACATCAGAAGGGCAGCTCGGGGTTTGTTCTGTCTACCTCTGTATTATCAGCACCAGACTCTTGAGTCAAGAAATAATCACGTCTTGGGAAAATCCATTAAAGGCAGCAACAATGTGTATTGTGCAGTGACCTTTAGGAGTCTCAAGCAGACGGAGTTAATGATCGCAGAGGCAGAGTGGAGATAGGGAACATTCAAAGGCCTCTTTCTTGCCTCCTGCTCTTCAGACGCTGTCGTCATCCTGACAGTGTTCTCGCTGAAAGTGTTTGGTTAACATTTGGCAATAAATTGCCATGCTTTTAATTGTAGTTGGAGAGGCCCCTCTTGGCCCATTAAAAGCTTCATAGCCCATGAATAACTGACTGATCAAAGTGATATCACCCCCCAAAAAACTCCCCTGGTGTAGGCACTGATCACACACAATAGGCAAGGTGGAGAGAGAAAAGCATCCCTGTCATGGTGACCTGCAGCAAATTAAAGGAAGGTGTCACTTCACTTAAGAAAATAGTATCACCACCTTTTTTTGTCTTGAAATGGCAGGAGAGGGAAGCAAACCCATGACCCCACAATGAAATGGGTTTCTTTCTTCTTTAACTTAGGTTTCTCACTGCCATTCCTCAAGAAAATGAGACCAATTCACCCGTTTTAAGAGAAGAGATGGGCATTCTTCCATGCAGTTACTTGAAATAGATAATGTCATGGTCGAAATCAAGGGGGGACTAGAATGGGGAGGGGGCTTCTAGACTTAACCAGTGGGGTGAATCGGAGACATTGAATCATAGAGCTGAGAGGGATCTCAAAGGCTATCTGGTCCAACCCCCAGACATGCAGGAACCCACATCTAAAGTATCATAAAGAGGTAGTCATTCAGTCTCTACTTTAAAATCTATAACACAAGAGAATTCACCAACCTCTTAGGGAGTCAGTTCCACTGACAAACAACTCTTTCAAGAACAGCACTTATCCTCAGGAATTTCTTCCTAATGATTAACTAGATATCTCCTTTCCTGTAATTTGAATCCATTTGTTCAGCTCTTATAGTTGCTGTTCAATGAGAAGAAAGAGGGACTTGCCTAAGACAGGACTGGGAGCCAGGCATATACATTGATATAAGCCAACCATATATTGTTGACGTTTGCATCTATCAAATAGACGTTCAGGAGAAGCAAAAAGCAGTGAGACCTAGATCTTCTGATCTTGAAGAATTGCTGGAGAATGTATATTTTTCCAGCCTTGGAGTACATATCATAGAACCATAGAGTCATAGGGCTGGAAGAGACCCCAAGGGCCATTTAGTCCATCCCCCTGACCTGGAGAAATACATAATCAAAGCACTCCTGAGAGATGGCCATCCAGCCTCTCTTTAAAAACCTCCAAGGAAGGAGACTCCACCACACTCCCAGGTGCGTATTTCACTGTTGAATAGCTCTTACTGTCAGGAAGTTCTTCCTAATGTTTAGGTGGAATCTTTTTTCCTGGAGTTTGAACCCATTGCTCCATGCCCTAGTCTCTGGAGCCACAGAAAACAAGCTTGCCCCATTCGGAATATGACATCTATTCAAATATTTAAACATGGCTATCATGTCCCCTCTTAACCTTCTCTTCCACAGGCTAAACATGCCCAGCTCCTTAAGCCGCTCCTCATAGGGCATCATGGCTTCCAGATCTCCCACCATCCTGGTCTCCTTCCTCTGGACATGTTCCAGCTTCTCAATATCCTTCTTGAATTGTGGTGCCCACAACTGGACACAGTGTTCCAGGTGAGGTCTGACCAAAGCAGAATAGCATGGCACCATTACTTCCCTTGATCTAGACACTGTACTCCTATTGGTGCAGCACAGAGTCACATTGGCTTTTTAAGCTGCCACTAAAAGTACAAGTCTTTGGGCAACAGTAACACCATGCAGGATCCAACCAGGTTGACCATCAAGTAAATTCTATGTCTCTGAGTTATAATTTAGAAGAACACATGTGTTTATCAATATTGAAGATCTGTCCAATATAAAAGAGGTAGGGCCCGTATCCTATCCCTCAGAGCAGCAGAAAACAAGCTTGCTCCATACACATGGCTGGTGTATTTGCTCACCTGTAGAAATCAATGGGAGAAGAAAGTAGGGAGTCTTTAAAAGTTCCCCCACCCACCCCGGACTACCCTGGAATGTCAGAATATGGCTGTAACATAGCTCCTGCTCTTTTCACACCTCCACCAGTTAGGAATGGTAAGAATATTTTATAAAAATAGGGGGGGGAATGGTCAAAAAGCACACTTCTTGAGAATT
Source organism: Gambelia wislizenii (assembly GCA_030847615.1). Classification (NCBI taxonomy): domain Eukaryota; kingdom Metazoa; phylum Chordata; class Lepidosauria; order Squamata; family Crotaphytidae; genus Gambelia; species Gambelia wislizenii. Next base: position 43,841,951 of record JAUMIR010000007.1, read on the forward strand.
GAGAAAGAATCCTGGACTGCCAGGAAAATTTGCAGTTTGGGAATTATTCTGTGCAAAATTCCCAGAAAACAGGAAACAGCATTGTCAGTGCAGAAAACAATATTTATGTGCAGAAATATTGTTTTTGCACAGAAAATGCTGTGTTTGGGGAATTAATCTGCACTGAACAGCATTTTTTGCACAGTACTGTAATATTATTGTCTGAACAGAAAATGCTGTTTCCTGCACAGGAAATGCAAAGATCTTACGATATGAGGCTGGGTAGAAACATTGTAAATACATTTTAAAAAAATAAATCTGATTCCTGCTGGTTCCTCCATGAATCATCCCAGGACCAGGGTGGCCGCTGCAGTATGCTTCTGGAAACAATGCTTGCCTTCTCCAAATACGCTTTTAGAAACTAAAGCATCACAGCAGGCGGGAAGTTGTCTTTTAGATTCTCCTGCTGTCTTCTTTCTTGAATTAAAATGCTCCATAAGAATGCCAGTAACACTAGAGCATCAGGCACCAGGAAAAGTGGAAGAGCCATTATACCTGACATCCCTCCTTTTGGAATCAGAGAGCCAGTGTGGTGTGTTATTCGAGTGTTGGACTAGGAGTCTGGTGGACCAGTGTTTGGACCCCCATTCAGCCAAGGAAGCCCATGGTAGGATTTGGGCAAGTCCTGTTCACTCAGACACCTAAAAGGATGCAATAGCAAATCCCCTCTGAACAAATCTTGCCAAAAACCCAAACAAACCTGTGATAGATCTGCCTTAGAGTCACCATAAGCTGGAAATGAGAACAACCTTTGTATCGTCTCTGACAAATGGTTTTCCTGCAATAATGCTGCGGGAAGGAGCAGGCAAGGCTTTTACGGAGCTGCACCAAGGAATCAATCCTCGCCTTGCATCTGCACCTCTGCAATTAGCACAATTCCTAACATACATTGGAAACTGTTTAATGCAGTGTAGATGTGTAAATAGCTATTGCTTAAAACAATTTGTAAGCCGTTCTGATAGCTTTGTGGCTGAAGAGCGGGGTATAAATAACTAAATAAAATAAAATAAAATTCCAAGCTAAAATTACAGAGCTTAGAATAGAAGAAGAGGCTTCAGCCTAGATCAGAAGCAAGATGGGAGATGGGACCTTCTCAGTGGCTGCTCCCAGGCTCTACAACTCCCTTCCTAGGAAAGCTAGACTGCCTTCCTCCTTGTGGTCTTTCTGTAGGCAGACAAAGAACTTTTCATTTCATTAGGCCTTCAAGGCTTATTCTCAGGGCATAAGCACCTTTCATAATGTGTTGTGTACTTTATATTCTTTTTATGATATGGTTACACGTTACTTAAGGGGAGCCCAACAGCAGGAGTGCAATGTGACCTTTCACTTGTCTTAGAATCATAGAACCATAGAGTTGGAAGAGACCACAAGGGCCATCTAGTCCATCCCCGTTCTGCCATGCAGGAAGACACAATCAAAGCATTCCTGACAGATGTCCATCCAGCCTCTGTTTAAAAACCTCCAAAGAAGGAGACTCCACCACACTCCCCAGCAGCAGCATATTCCACTTCTGAACAGCTGAGTGTATTCAGGGTGGCATGGTGGTGCTAAGAAATATTAAATTTGTTCTATACATCGTTATACATTATGTAACCAATAGCTCAAAAATATCGTTCAGCTCCAATAGTGCATGAAACAATTGGTTGTGCATTATCTGGCTCCTTAGTGTCCCTGAACATGGATTTAGACCCATGTGCATTGGAGAAAAGAAGCATCCATTTCCCACTCCAAGATTTGCCTTCTAGAGACAGCTCCAGCCCCAGCCCAGCTTAGAGAAAGAAAGAGAAGTAAACCCCATGGGATAATGCTAGGAGACCACGGTCAGACAATACTCTTAACTGGTTGTCTTCAAAAGGCAGAAAGAGGTTAGAACTGACTACACAATCCATATGCAATATGCATCTATGAGAAACATATTCCACAGTGCCACATGTGCAACTCCACTTCCACAACCTTGAACTGAAGGCAGCCATTCCATATCAGAAAAATATGCCCAGCTTTTTCCACAGGAGAACTTGCATATGCCGAAGGTACCAACAGGATTGCTCCATGAAACCTGAGTGATATCCAAGCAACACTGTTACATGTCCTCTTATAGAGGATGGCAGCATTTCTCCTTGGCCGAGGGCACTCTCCATCCCAGGGGCGTTCATACCGTTTCTCTAAATTCTGTGGCATTACAGAGACGCATGCATTTTCTGTGTACATCACACCGCTTAGACAGATCTCTGGCCACTGCATGGTGGCATACATCACTCCGGTTTCTGCTGGCTACCCATCCCGAGAGCTCTCACAAGGCTGTAAACAGATGATTCATAAACCAGAGGCAGACAGTAAAAGCGGAACAGGTCACAACCCCGAGAGCAATGCCAAGTTTCTAAATGGAAAGTAGGAAGAGCATAAAAAGAGAGAGAGGGTTACAGTTTGCAAACACAACAGCCACCATGAAAGGAGAGGGGAGAGGCAACACTTACAGGCAGTACCCATGTTCTGTGTCAATACCTCCAGTGTTATTCCACCACGGTGGTTCCTTCATACCCATTTTAATTTTGAAAGAGGTGTCCAAGGGTCAGATAAGCAGTCACAAAGTGAGGGCTTGCCTGCTTTCTTCTACCTAACTCGCAGGTTAACAGGCAAGGGTGCGTCTTCTAACAAACCCTTCGGTTAATATTAAATTTTCAGAAATGGAGTACAGTGCTCAGTGCAGTAGGATTAATTCTCTGGTTTGCTTTATATTTCATTGCAAATTCTCAACATAAAAAGACACACACACACACACACACACACACACCATGATAATGTAAATAATTGAACTGAATACTCAGAACGCATTTTGACATCCACTCCGAGCTCTTGGAATGGATGGGGGGAAATCTAACAAAATTGTTAGCACTGTTGAACATATTACATTACAACCTGGCCTCAACCATAGGGACAGAATATGCTATAAATATGAACGAACTGGCTCATCTTTCCAAACAAGGGAGTCTAAAAAGCAGTAAAGGGGATTTGCATATTATCTACATATTCAGAAAACAAATTGCAAAAGCATGGGGTTACTCCCCAAAAGGATCAATTCCGTTTCAGTATTTGTAATTGTGGTTTTACTTTTCTGATGTTCATGCTTTACATGTAAGATTGTCAGCTGCTCTGAGCAGAAAGAATGGATAGGGTACAAATGAAATCAATCAATAACTTTCTTGCACATTCGATCTACAACTAAATGTTTGCAGTGAAGGCATAGGGAGATGTTGCACAACACTGTTATAGCACTATGATTCCACTTTAACTGCTACATATGGCTGTCTCCTGTGGAATTCTGGGGTTTGTAGTTTAGTGAGGCCCAAGAGCTCTCTTGCTAACAATGCTAAATGCCCCTTCCTAAACTGCAAATCCCAGGATTCCACAGGAGACAGCCATATGTAGCAGTTAAAGTGGAATCATAGTGCTATAACAGTTTAGTGCGATAAGGCCCTAGGATTCTACATTGTGCTCAGGTAGTGTAAATCTACACTCATTTAATTCCATGCTACACCACTTGTCTGCTGAACACCAACATTGTGCAACCAATTGCGCATCTGACAGTATGTTTGCTTATTGTCCCATCATGCAATGGTGATCACACAATGGTTGTGTTTGCAGTCCCCGTGAATCAAACAGAACATTGAAGGCACTGATTAATAATTATGCACCATTTAAGGCTGCATGTGAAGTGGTTACACTTGTTTACAACATCAATATCCAGCAGAGGGGTGGGATAGGGTAACAACAGCAAAACTACAGGGTGTTCTCTAGACGGTGAAAAAAAATCATCTTGGAATGTAAGGGGAACACCTTTTGTCCAGATTTGCTCCTACAGAAATTCGCCATATTCGAAGAGAGGAGGGCCAAAATCTCCAAGTTCTCACAAAAACAGCCTTTGTTGTTTATTGTGAAGTTTTTTTAAAAAAAAATACGGGGAAATGCACATTCCAGCCCGTTTGAACAACCAATTCGAATTGGGGCACATTCCAGAAGTCAAAATGTGATTGATCAGACATGTGTGCGGACAGGCTTGCTGGTGATGAAGTGGCCAGAGCCGCCATTGTTGATTTTCAAGGGAGTGATCATGCACTATTTTCAAGTGGCAGAGCAAATATATATATATATTAAGCAGAAGATTGTTCTTCTGCATCTCTGATTTAACAAGGGGGAGAAAGGGGAAATGGAGGGAGCTTTGGGGGAAATAAAAAACACACATAATTCACTCACGGCCACCATCTTTATTCGTGAGCACATTCCATGTGAACTTCAAACACGGATAGCTTCCCATACCAGCGATCTTGCAGATGCATTGTGGAGACAAATGAATGCTGATGTGATGGTGAGTTAATGTGCTATTTTCTGCAATTAATTCTCTCATCTAGCTGAGCCCCAGGAGTATAGCTTTAAACTTCGCCAGCACCATATAGGATCTGAGCCCATGTGGACTGGATGACCAGTAAGTCACATGCTTCCATACCTACATTTTTATTTATTTATTTATACCCCACTCTTCAGCCACAAGGCTAACACATATTTTAATATGTTGGAAAATACCCTAGACAGCAGCTGTGTCATAAAACTGAAATAGGGAGAAAAAAGAAAGCAAATTGAAATAAGGAGTAACCCACCCGCCCAAGCATCCCCTGCTCTTGCCTTGTGCTGTACCAGATAGATAGATGGATAGATAGATATAAAATTATTTAGGATACCCTTCCCTGCATGAGATTGACTTTGAGCACCTCTGAATTGGCCCTGCTTTGCATAAAACCTTCTGCTTTGGGCAGGTAGGGGAATGACTTAATGCAAACGCTGAAAGACCTGCTTTCCCTCTATGCTTGTGGATAAATAATTCTGCTGCCTCTCTTTATTAGAAGCTCAATTCCTATTATTTCTCACTGCAAGGATGCTTAGATCGCAGCCACTCCACGGGAAATAGCCTCCATCTATTTGTTTATCATCAAAACTTTGCATTTCTGCTGTAAGTCAGCTCGACGCCTTGGTCTTTTCAGCTAGCTGGGGATGTTAAAAATGAATGTGGTTTATTTATCCCCACCACCAGCAGGCCATATTCTTCTCAGTGCAGCACAGAAGTGAGGCTGGAAGCATTTCATATGTTGTTGTCAGCTGCGTAGACTAAATTTAAGGTGAAAGTAGGAGGGCAGATAATTAAAAACCTGCTGGCTTCTACTCTGTAACTCAATGCACTTTTTGTTGGATTCTCTTATCCCAGGACAGTTTTTAATATTCAGAGGATTCTTAACAAAAATCAAGAGTTCTGGGTCAACTCTCTTTTTAGTAGGAGGGGAACCCCCTCAGAACTGCTTCTCCTATTGGCTGCCCACATGCCTCCAGGAAGCTTCTCATTGGCTGGAATCCCCTTGTCTTACACAGGTATACGTTCCCTTACAGAAATATTTGGACATATATTTTTTCTCCAATTCCCAACATTATTTTTGTTTGGTTGGTTGTTCAGTTCATACCCTTCCTTTCTCCCAGCAAGGAACCCAAGATTAAAACAAGATACAACTAGAAATTTGATAATACTTTTTTTCCACATTTTTTTAAAAAAATTAAATTAGCAATCATGGAAAAACAATAGGTCATCCCCGTATCCACAGGGGACTTACTGGTTATAAATGAAACCACAGATATTGGTTGTACAGATATGGGGCAGCATGTATAGCATCAACACCCCACTTAAGCACTCTTAAGTCTGGGAATCTTAGGATTTTAACATGGGAGAATGAGGCAGTTTAGCAATCTTTTAGGCTGTTTATTAAAATGGGCATATATTTATGTAGACTCCCTTTAGAGACAAACATTAACTTTTCATTGTCTAGGCACATAGCTGATCACTTACTATGCATTTCATGTGTGGCAGTGGTTCTCAAACTCGGAATCTCTAGAAAGCTTTGGACTTCATCTCCCAGCATGGTAAATGCTTAGGAATTAGGGGAGATGGAGTCCCAAACATCAAGAGGGTCAGAGTTTGAGAGCCACTGATGCCAGGCATCCCACATCTTAGATCATATTACCCCATAAGGGATTTACTTGTAAGGGATCATGTCTGGAACTTGCTGGTAAGCCTGAACTTTTGGCACTTTGTAGTATGATACACACACCATATAGGTTCAGACTTTAAGGGGTTTGGATTTGGCAAAATGTATTGCCATGTACTTGCATTCCCAGACTCCGTGAATAACAGTTTCAGAATTCATCAGAAAACTTTCATGTCAATAATCCAAGAAGCATACCATACAAGGTTGTTGCTGAGAACGGAAACTTACTGGATATACACTCTATTAAAAGCATACTACAATCTATAAAATCTGGTAGGCTTTTACACCACTGGCTATCCATCATCCCCTGACATGATATTCCCATACACCAGCCAGCCTCCTTTTCCCACGCTGACTTTGCAGCTGCATCCTTATCATTTCACAAACCACCCAAAACTGTTACCACCACCTCCCATAGTTGGCAAAGAACACTTGTTAGCAAGTACAGAGGGAAAACAACACCATTAGTAGCAAGGTTATATAAAACTCACTGAAAATGGTAGGAGCAGGCTCCGTCAGGGGCCAATCCTGACGTGTATACCCAATTAACACTCAACCTGTAACTGGTGACCCCTAAGGTAGTCACCCAAAGATGTGGCAAAAATTGATATGCAAACAGAGACGGCAACAACAGAGATTTTCACATGGGGCCAAAACGTCCCGTTACTGCCCCGCCACCTCCTCTCCGGTTCCTGCCACGGAATAATGTAAATCTTTCACACACTTACCTTAATTCTGTGGCAGGAACGGTCTCCCCCTCCTCTCGCTGGCTGGCCGTAAATGCAGCCGTCGTAAGGCTGCTTTTACAACTGGCCGCCTGAAATCCCAGCCGTTATCATGTGATAACGGCTGGGCGGTAAATTTAAAAAATAAAACTCCCCCAACATCAAATCAGTTGACCAAGCACAAAAACACACTTTAAATCACACAATCAAAACAGGGAGGGTAAAATAAAGGGTGCCACTTACCTGGATGTCCAGATTGTACCAGGAAGTGCTCAGAACAGACCTCCCCTCCACGGCTGTCATTTTGGAACAGGAACGGGGCTCCTGTTTGCACACCTGTGATTGCGTGATAGTGACAGAATGGGAGGTCTATTCATGATGAAAAATCATGATTACATTGTTCCGGAACAGTCATGGGAGCAGGATGGATGCAGGACAAAATGGGGACAGTGTTGCCCGAAAGGGAAAACCTTTCCTGACCCTGTTCTGTTCCTGTCACGGGATATATAGCCCATGTGAAAAACTCCAACATTTATTTATAATGCCCTTTTCACCAAATTGCAAGAGAAACTGCACAGATGTAGGCAGTAGCCGCAAGAGGAAAAAGTCCATGTGTGAGGATATCAAGAAGGAAGGAAGTAAAATTGGAAGGCAGGCAGGCAGTTGGGGAGGGGAGAAATAGGCTGCTTGGGGCATGGCATATTTTCCCTGCTTCCTCTATTTCCACTCCTGAATAGAATAGACCCTTTGGATCAATGATATTTATATTTGTATTTGTATTTATAACTGGGGTCCACCAGGGGTGGGAATCATGCAGCCCTCCAGAAAATGAACTGCAAATCCCAGCATTTCTCATTGTTGGGTATATGCTGGCCAGGTATGATGTGCCTTGCAGTCCGACTCTATCTGGAGGGGGACACATGATTCTTGCCCCTGATAGAGGACTTTTTCAGATGGTTCTTACCATGCTAGGAGGTCTTGCGAGAGGCATGGTGCTGTCGTGCAGCAGGGGGTCCATTTCAGACACCGCTATCCCTCTTCCAAAATCATCTGTTTCACTTCCGTGAAGGATTAGAAGCGGCCATGCCATATTTCACCAGATTTTATTCACAGAAGTTGCCCATGATTAAAATATGGTGCAGCTGCTTTCAATCATTCACAGAAGTGAAACAGATGATTTTGGAAGAGGGACGATGGTGTCCAAAATGGACCCCCTGCCGTGCGACAGCACCATGCCTTTCATGAGACCTCCTAGCGTGGTAAGTACCATCTGAAAAAGTCCACAGACTCTAAAGTACAACTCCCATGCTGTCTGCTGGATTCTGGAAATTGTAGTCTAGAATAATGTCCCCCAGAGTTGGACCTGCTCCTACACAGCTTTTTTAAAGTAGGAATACCGAGGATGGAATCCGAGGCTTTGGTCTGCCAAATATGTCCTCTGATGAACCCTTCTTGATTCCATTCATGCCTACAACAAGCAGACGCTCACCAGTTCCACCCTCCTTTGGTCTTGTTATTTTTAAACCTGAAAGGTCTTCCCTCCCCATGGAGAACCTCTCCCCCCACCTGGTCAGGCCTGAAGAGATAGCCCTTGGCTATCCAGGCAACCTGCTTCTCAGCGCACAAAGGGAAAGATTTGCTTCCCATAAAGAAAAAGGCTGTGAGTGTATTTTCTATCCCCTTGGCTCTCCTTGGCCTCCGAGAACTTGGCACTGCAACGTAAACTCTCATCCACCTTCCTGCTGAATCTGTATGGACACAGCCTGGGAATTCAAACAAATCCATACCTTGGAGTCCAAGGTTCAAAGAATTCCTGGCAGCACCCTTACCGCCGAGCAGGCAGGCTAACAGAGGTCCCTGTGCGTTTGTGAATCGTTAGTGTACATGGTATTTTCCTCTGTTACGCTTTTCTGGAAAACATTTTTTCTTGCAACAAAATCCATTCAGCTGTACTGGAAATGCCAGCACTTTATAGAAAATCTTTAACAGCACCCGCACAAATGGATGGGTCTTATTTCCTCTCCACAGTGCAGAGATTTGCAAGAACGTCAGTAGCAAATGTTTACCAAGAAAACAGGGAAAGACTGACAGAGATGAAATCCATCATGGAACACCCACTGAGATGCAGATAGTTCCAACTGCACACAAACGCTGCACAAAAGCGCACACACACACACATACACACACACACACCCTCCTTCATCTCCTATATATGTTGAAGCTCTGTTCATATTCATATAAAATTCATATTGTTTATATAAACATTTATATTATAAGTAGACCACAGGCAAACAATAGCTAAATAATTTCAAAGAGGAACCTTTCATTTCCTCCAGGTTTTTCCATTTGGCAAAACTGCTTCAGGAAAACAGTGGCCACAGTCCCGTTAGTATCTTGCACCTGTGTAACTTCCCCTATGGAAGTGGTTGAACATTTTTTTCTGAGGCAGAACATTCATGCTCAGTTCAAGATAGTGGAAGTGGAGTTGCACATTTGGTTCCATTGCACATGGAAGTACATCATGCACAGATGTGCACATGCATTGAACATGGATGTCAATTTGTAATTTGCATAGCACATTGTGCATGGATGTGCATACACATTTGGTTCTGCATTTGGCTGTACATTTGATGTCTTGGTTCAGTTGTGCAAAGTTGCCATTCAACACGAGGGTTGTGTAGCACAATTAATGTGTAGCTCCACATGTAGACATTTATGCATCACAACTCCAAAGTAGGATCTTAGCCATTAATTCAGGAGTGTGAGGCCAATTGAGAGAGAGAATGAATGTGGGTTGTGGGAATGGGGCTAGGCTCATAAAATAATATACACAGCCAGAATCCTGTGGGTTTGTCCCAACTAGAGTACACCCATGGAACAGATTGTTGGATGCTGAGTCAACACTTCCCATTAATTCAAAGGATCTACTCTAGTTGGAACTACAGACCCACATGGGCTTGACTCTGTTTCCGCCTTTTGCATGAGCACTGATGATAAATATTTTGCACACCTGCACGGTGATGAGATAAAGTTGTCCACTTCAGGTCTCACACATACACAGCCTAAGGGGTCATCTACATGATCCAGGATATGCCTGCTCCCGGCCAGCATATATCAGCCATGGATCTGTCCCATTGCTCCCCCAGTCCCACCACGGAAGGGGAGGCAGTCCTGACAGGCATGCTGGCCCGTCACTGCAGCCGCCACAAACACCGCCATTTTCCTCGCTGACCAAAAAGTCAAGAAGGTGGCCTGCAACATGTGACTGACACCCCCTACATTTGACCAGCCTTGGTTATGTCTGGTGGGACTCTTTCCTGCCTTCAGGAGAGCCAAGGAGACCACAGCATCAGGGATGGGTTCCTGCAGACCTGTGGGACCCAATCCATTTTTTGCCAGTGGGAATGGAGTAAATCAGGTATTAATTAAAAAAAAATCTCTGGGTCCTACCATGCCTTCCCCCGTCTGAGCCCTATATCTTCCCCAAGGGTGGTGATGACTACCTGGGAGCAAATTCCCTGTCACCAGAACAGCAGGTCTCTGAGATGGGGGCAAGATGAGGTATTTTTTCCATCTAGACAAGCCATTAGTCAAAAGATGGCTGGGTCAGCACCTGGAGCACCAGAATGATCATCCTTTTCTTATGCAAAGAGGCAGAGAGAATAATTTGGCTGATCTGCTTTGTGAGCCTAGAGTTACTATGGGATCATAAAGCATATTTGGAATATTGCATAATAGACCATGTCCTAAGCCACCCAATGGGTTGTATCATTGCAGAGGCAATTCTGCCTTTTTCCAAAGGCAGAGGAGAGTTCGGAAAAGATTAGACAAATTCACAGCTATGACTGTGACAAATCAACGGAACAGGTAAAGCTGCCTTCTCCTGAGTTAGACCTCTGGATGGACAAACGACTCTATTTCATGTCACTTTTTCCTGCATTCAGCCATAGGTCCATTCAATCCAGTTTCAGCATCAGCCCATGCAATTGTTTTTCTTTAAAAATAATGCACATAAATGCATGTATTTTCACATGAAATTGTCCATACTGTACACAATATTTACACACGGTGTTCCCTAATATGTGCATTTTTATAAGCAGCTTTAAGCTGTGATAGGAAGAATGTAATCCAAAGTACAAAAGTTTTCTGATTCTGATCTATATACAGGTCCAGAAAATGTTGCCTAAAGTGTTGGCCAAGTTGTCTCTCCCACCACTCTGGAAGGGTTAGTTTGGGTGACAACTCAGGACAGTTTTTTTCCCCAGCAACTACACATCAATTGTAGAACTGTCTCCCAAAGAATACCCAATAGGCTCTCACCCTGTGAGTGTAAATCTTCATATATCCTCACAGGCAAGGATAAATAATGTCAACATTTTTCTTGCTAGAAAAGCTTTGAAAACTATTTGCAGTGTGGAACTCATTCCATGCAAAAATATCGCACGTGGCTATTTTTTGTATAGAAAATGGCATTTTCTTCTCTCTCTCTCTACACACACACACACACACACACGAACCAAAAATGAGATTCCTGCACAGAAAACAGAAATTTCTGCAGGACCCCGCCACACACACACTGGAATGTTTAGTGCAGACTAAGGGTGCATCTACACTGTAGAAATAATGCAGTTTGACACCACTTTAACTGCCATGGCTCAATCCTACATAATCCTGGGATTTGTAGTTTTGTGAGGCACAAGCTTACTTCTCTTTAGCAGAGAAGGCTAAAGACCTTGTAAAACTACAAATCCCAGGATTCCATAAGATGGAGCTACAGCACTTAAAATGATGTCAAACTGCATTATTTCTACAGTGTAAATGCACCCTAGGTCTATACGGGCAAAGATTCCCTCCTGTCTATGACTCTCCCCTGACATTCAAGGAGTTCATTTTTTAGCAGTTTTCAAATATTTTTTGAATATTCCTTCCATCACTACATCGCGCTGGTGACATGATCCCTTTCACTGGAGATGATGCTAGAAATCCAGCCTGGGGCTGTGGATGCAAAAAAAAGGCCTCTTCTCATGACTTGTGAGCCCTCTGAAAAGTCATGGCTCAGCAGCTCAGCAACCAGGCAGACCTGAGCCTCAAGGCTTCATGTGTCCTGAACCTGGGATTTGGGCACATTGAGAAAAGACTCTTATCCTACCCCCCACCCACCTAATAGGGGGGTGGGAGGGGTGAAATATAGTTGCTTTCACCCTCCTGGCTATCCTTGCTAAGACCATATAATTTCCATCTCTGATTCCTCTCCTCTGGGTGGGATGTATCCATCCGCACCATAAGCTATAGGCAACACTGCTGGCTCTGGACTACCTCAAGATGAGGAGTAGGCTACAGCAGTGGGCATAAGAGGCCAGTTTCCTGCACCCTCCAGAGACTTCAGGGACTGCCAAAAACACCCAAAGAAACATACCTTTTTAAAAAAAAAAATACAAGTGAATGGAAGCCTGTCTCTGGTTTTGAAAAACAGGTGGGTTTTGTATGTTAAAACAGTGCAGAAAAGACAACATGCAACCTATTTAAAAGGTGAATGGTTTCTCCTGGAAGCTTCTGGGAGAGACAATTCAACCCCTTTTTTGTCCAGAAACAGGGCAGTCAGGCAATTTGGGAGGGGTCAAGGGCCAAAAAAGAAAAGAAAAGAAAAGAAAAGAAAAGAAAAGAAAAGAAAAGAAAAGAAAAGAAAAAGACAGGGGCTGCATGTGGCTTGTGGTCCACACTTTGCTCACCCTTGCTCTACACCATCATCAATCATCTGGGGACAATATATAGTAGGAGCAGCAATCTTGCACAGAGCCAGTGTGTTGCAGTGGTTTGAGTATTGGACTAGGACTCTGGGAAAGGAGGATTCGAACTCCACTCTGCCATGGAAAACATGGGGGTGGGGGTGCTCTTGAGAAAGTCACACACTCTCAGCCTCAAAGGGAGGTGATGACAAACCTCCTCAGAATAAATCCTGTCAAGAAAACCCTAGGAGATGGTCTCCAGAAACCAGAGTCAATGTTAAGGCAGACACCAGCATGATATAGTAGTTTTGAGCACTGGCTTAGGATACTGAGAGACCAGGGATTGAATCCCTGCTCAGCTATGGAAACCCCCTGGGTGAACTTTGGCAAATCACACTCTCTCAGCCTAAGAAGAAACATTACTGAGAAAACACGATGCTAGGGTTACCCCAAGTCAAAGCTGACTTGAAGGCAGACATAACAGCAAACAAAACAATCTTATGGCCCTCCAGAGGTTTGACTGGAACATCATTGGCTCTGTAAGGCAAGGGCTGATGGGAGTTGCAGTCTAGGCACACCTGGAGGTCTACTCTTTGTCCATACCTAATGTCAAAGTCATTGTTGAAGCTGCTGCACATGGGATATGTAGTGGCTTTATCAGACAGGAGGCCAGAGGCCAGGGAGAGGTGGACCTACCCCAACTTTCCCACCCCCCCATGACTCGTGCTGGTGCTCTGCTTGTGGGCACTTTCTTCTTTCCGCTCCCCCAGCCCTGGAGTCAATGTATTCTCCAGTGCGCCAAAGCCTAGATTTTAACACTCTTGGTTTCTTTCCATTGTGCTTGTTAAGGTGGAGTTTTTGGAGCCACTTGCTCTGCCTAGATGATGCCAACCCAAGAGAGATTCTGGATGCCGGCCTGGATTTGGATGAGAACAAATGTGCTGAATGGCAGCTCATTTCCTTTTCATCCTCCCCATCTGGAATGGAGCTGAAAGTGACCTTACAGTTTGCAAATTATTGGCCTTTGGAGGTGGGATGGAGACCAGAGGATAAGAGAGAGAGAGAGGCTCCTCTCCAAGAATGGTGGAGCCTGGATTATGCTTCCCTGCGGAAGCCTTGTGCAATCTATTTTTATTTTTTTTAACGGATGCAGTTAGTGACTGTTTAAGGGGAGGTGAACAATTTACTAAGAATATGTGAAGGGAGGGTGAGCTACCCAAAAGCATATGGATAAAGCTGCATAGGGTTGGCTCATTCCAATGGTATTTAAGCAGGAAAAATCCCTCCCATTATTTTTTTAAATTTATTTTTCCAGTAAGGCTTGGGTAGGAACAATGCAGCCCTCCAGGAGTCATGGGCCTGCAAATCCCAGGAGCCCTGGCCAGCATAGCCAATCTCAATCCAGTCACTTTTTGAGAGCTGCTGCATTCCCAACCCTGTGGCAATGCACAATTTCACAGGGCACCCCATCTTGTCTTAGAGCCTTACCACTCTCCAAACAAAAGCGGCAAGTGAGCAGGAACGTTCTGTTTTCCATGCTGCCTTGCCACACAATGTCATCATCCTTCCACCATTCTTTCATTCCAGTCCCATGGGGGACAAAGGTAAAACCATATCTATTTGCCAACGGGTTTCTCTGGTTAGCAAAAAATGCAGTTTTACCTTGTTCCTCCATGGCATTGGAATGAAAAAATGATGATGCCATGCAGTACGGCAATGCAGAAGATGACATGTTCCTGCTCCCTTGCTGCTTTTCTTTGGAGTGTGGTAAGGCTCTTACAATGGGAGTTGTTGAAAAGATTGAGAAAAATGCAATTCTCAATTGAAGGGGCAGGGGAAATCCAAAGTCTGGAATAGCCGTGGGAGTACAACCCCCAGAATTCCCCAAGGCTGGGAAGTTTAGGAGTTATCATCCAAAAAAGATAAGTTACCCATTCTCTGGCCTATTTCTAGCCATTGTGAGTCACTGATTATTTTACTTTTCCACTCACAAGCCTTTCAAATCTTTCTAGGAAGACTGAGACCAAGACCCTGGATGGAGCTGGTGGAGTGTAAAGCTCTACCAGATGGAATCCATACCTTCTATGCTTCTGGCTTCTTGTCTGTTCACCCACATCCAGTCTGTTTCACCCACATCCTATGTTGAAAAGCATAGGGCACAGGATTGACCCTTATGGGACCCCACAGGCTAGTGGCCCAAAGGCTGAACTCTAAAGATGTTTTCAAATGCTTTTGAAATAATTTTAAAATAAGTTGTTAATAGTATTGTCCAAGATCCTGCATCAGAGGCATAGCTATGATATAGTCTCTCTGTTCCATCTCCTGCTCCAGTTTTGACTTATACTGTGATCTGCCTTGGGTTCCCTATTGGAAGAAAGATAGGAATAAATTAAATGAAATTAAGGCTAAGTTATTAAATCATTAAACCCTCTCCCCTCCAAAATAACTAGTTACGTGTGACTCTCTGGAAAGCTCTGGACTTGGGTGTGCCTGCTATTGAGCTACAACACTTCCTCAGTGAACATTTTGTGTGCCTTGTTCTCATATCCAAAGAGAGGACGAGCATCACCATAGTATGTATGTATGTATGTATGTATTTAATAAATAGCCAATTGAGGAGAGAGAGGCCTGCTCCTTCCTTTCAAAAGGGAAGAAAAGAGAAGCCACTTCTGTCCTTGAATAAGAGGGGATGGACTTGACTTGAGTGACCCGTATGCTGCCCCATCCTGCTTGATGTTCCCCTCCGCCATCTCTCCCCCCCTCTCTTCCCCTCCATTGCCCCCCAGTTTTCTTTCCTTGCACTTTGTTCTGCTCATCCTCTAGCAACCTCACCTCTCTTCCTTCCTAAAACTTCACATCTTCAAGGCAGCCTTTCATTTCCATTCCCTGGGGGTCCTCAGAGGTGCCTGAGAACACAAATGAACAACAGACTGCTTGGAAATGGAGATTAGAGGAGAAAGCAAGAGGAGAAGAAGAACTTGGACACTGGCAACTTCTTTCCACTTCCTAACTGACCAACACCACTGCCCACTTCTCCAGGCCCTGAATAGGGTAGAGGTGACAAGTAGTCAGAGTGGAAGCTGAGCTGGTGGCCTGGACCCTCAGAGTTTAATGAGGGTCAGCAAAACGTCTTCAACTAGCAGACTGAAGCATTTTATTAAGACATTGCCTGTTTGTCCTACTGGTGGGCCTCCCAGAAATACCTGCTCACTGTCATCTGGAGGCTCCAATGACATTGGGACAGTGAATCTGCTCTGCTTTTTAGTCTGAACTTTAAAGGAGCTGTCCCAGGTAGTGGAACAGTGTGTGTGTGAGTGAGTGAGTGAGTGAGTGAGTGTGTGGTGTGCGTGCCTGCTAGTCACTTGTCAACTTATGGTGCCCCCCCTGGATTTCATATGGTTTTCTTAGGGAAGGAATACTCAGAGGTGATTTAGCCAGTTCTTTCCTCTGAAATTGAGCCTACAGCACCTGGGATCCATTTCTAGGGGGCAGACTTAAGCTAGCACCTAGGATAGCTCCATTAAACTAAGCTAGCACTTAGGACAGCTCCCAACTCCATTATGCACCTGGAGTAAATTCATTGACACATTGATGTTCAAACCACCAGCTGCCACTGGAGGAAGATCCTTGAAGAGACCTACACTGTAGTAGGGACATTTCAAGCTTCCCATCTAGAATAAGCCATTATGAAATCATTGTTTATGAAGCTGGCTTGTTTCAACTAACCAGTGTTAAGACTAACCCCAATGTATGCTTTGAACAAACAGAGAGAGAGAGAGCCCTAAGCTGTTGTGAGTTGAAATCTGGAGCAGTGTCTCCTTGTTGCTGTGCTGGAGGGGACACCTGAGCCTGGGGCATGAGGAACATCACAGCAAACCTTGGTTTGTTCAGCTGAATTGGGCCATTAATTTGTACCATCAGCAAGACGCCAGGGATAGCCAGTGGCTTCCATTTCAAGGGGTGGCGAACTGACTTGGAGTTTTGTTCCAGACTGTAAAGGAGTTATCCAGGGTACTGAACATCATCCCCTTAATATGTTCAGCACCTTGGATAGCTCCTATGAAGACAGGGAGAAAGCACCCAATCTTCTCTCCTCTCAAAGTCTCACTTCCCAAAGTCTCACTACCACAAGGCCTGTGCGACAGAGGGACCTCCGAGTGCTGACAGGCGACAGTGGTGACAACAGCACTTTCTCACTGCCAGAAAGGACCAGCAAGCGAGTGACAGGAATTGGCCGCGAGGTCGCACCTGAGCATTTTGTTTATCCTGCAGAGCATCTCTCCTCCAGGCCCCCATTAATCATCCCTGGACAGTTTCTCCCTGCCTGAGATGGCACCCTGGCAGGCAGCTCTCCTCAGAGTAGTGGGTGGGAATCCTTTAACTTTCCTCCTTGTCCTTTGCTGACTGATGGCCCTGGTCTTTCTGGGAGTGAAACAGGGAGCTTGTGGCCTCATTTGAGGCTTGATTGGGGTGTGTTGGTAAGTCGAGTGGAGGCAGCTCCAGGGAGAATAGTAATGAAAAAGGCCACTGGGTTCATGTGTCAGGCCAACAGTTTGATTGAGCAGAAGAGCCACAAGCTCAGTGGACATCCTGTGTCTCAAAGCCTTGGAACAGTTCCTTCTTTGGGCCTCAACTGCCAGACTCTTCAGGGCCATGCTGGTTGGGGAATTCTGGGAAGTGCAGGTTGCAATCCCACCTTGTGCAGGAGGAGCATAACACTCTGGCCACTGTGACCCTTAAAGCCCTGCATGGCTTGGGTCCAGACTATTTGAAAAACCATATCTCCCCATATGAGCCTGCCCGTCTTCTAAGATCCATGGGGGAAGGTTTTCTCTCAGTCCCACCACCATCCCAAGCACATCTGTTGAGGACAGGAGAGAAAGCCTTCTTGATGGCTGCTCCCAAGCTCTGGAACTTTCTTCCTCAGGTGGTCCAATTGGTCCCCTCCCCATTGTCTTTCCACCAGCAGGAAAAGACCTTTTTATTTATGGAGGCATTTGGCTCTTAGGATATTGCAGCAGACAGAGCTTTTAATGGGAAGGGGGCAGGGTGTAGTGTTTGTTTCAAAAAAAATAATAATTCTGTTGAAATGGTTTTTTAATACTGTTTTTAACTTGTGTTTTTAATATCAAATTTACTTTGTGTTTTAACTTTTGTATTAAGAACTTCTTAAATTCTACTGTGTTTTTTAGATGCTGTACACAGTCTTGAATCCCATTATGGGAGAAAGGTATTATAGAAGGAAGGAAGGAAGGAAGGAAGGAAGGAAGGAAGGAAGGAAGGAAGGAAGGAAGGAAACAGAAGTTAATTAATTAATTAATTAATTAATAGTTTTCAAGCACTGGAACCTGCTGCCATGGTTGTTTACTGGCCAGGCAAGGGAGACAGAGTGGATGCAAGCAGGCAGCATCTACCTGCAAGTCATGGTCAGGGGAGGAGTGCTGAAATCCAGTGACCTGCTGGAGATCTGAGAGAGAGAGGTCAGTTTTCTTCTCCAGGGTGCAGAATGGCAATCTGGGGCGGAGTGCTGCCTGAGCACCCCCCCCTCTCCTCCTCTCCCCAACAGCTACTTAATGGCCATGGCAGTTGTCTCCAGCTCTTTAAAGCTTCCTTGTGTGGGGGTAGTTAGATGCTGTGCAAGGAAGCATTGGTTACCTCCTTTGCAAGATCCAAAACAAAGGATATTTGTGCACCTAACCTGGATTACACATGAGTACGTCACCCAAAGGGTCCCAGCCATATAGTCTCCACAAGTAACTACTGCAATCTCTGGGGAGGCCTACCCTGTCTCTTGAAACTCTTAGTTTCTCTCTGGCTTTTCTTTGCAAATGAAGATTTAGGAAGGACTCATCCCGCGCTTTCTGCAAGCGCGCTGATGACTAAAAAGGCCAATCCGAGATAAACAAGTCCGGTTGCAGAAAGCACAGCAGAGGGTCTCCTTGAGTGATGTTTCTGGGTTGTAATTCTTTCTGCGTTGTTGTTTCTTTTCAAGACTTGTTCGGCGTGAGTTCTCAAATAAGGCTGCAGTATTGTGGATAGTGTGTCTCCATGTTCCTTTCCCACTGTTCTGGTTGTTATTAGTACCCCAGTTTCATCCCCTGCCTAGCATGGATGTGCACAGATGCAGAGTTATTATAGGCAAACCTTGAATGTCAAGAGTGACCACAGGCAGCAGCCCATGTGCACATGTATGTGCCAGGCAATAGCACCATAGAGCCTCAGGGGCTTCATGCTCAGGAGGGTAAACCAGACAAGGAACCTGTGGCCCAAGGTCTTGACATCAGAAGCATTCAGCTTCCTGCCCACTTTCTCCATCTCCAGAACCTGTGACAGTTCCTCTTTCAACTAAAGCTCCCAGAAGCCTCTTGCTAGCATAGTTTCTCTGGATTTTGGGAGTCAAAATCCAAAAAAAGGAGAACTTTACACAGCTCTTCTCAGCACCATCCACACCTTTTCTCCTTGTTTTCAGACCCTGTTTACCTCCTGAAAGCTGTTCAATTCTACACACACACACACACACTAACACCCAAACCTGCACTCAGCCTCCTGTCTTCCAAATGCCTGAGCAAATAGTGATGTGGGGGAGGAAGGGGTCTACAGACAGCTGACAGGCAAATGGCAGCATTAAGCTGGTGTTATATATGTAAGAGATCAAGCGAAAAGCAGGGCAGGTAATCGCAGCAGATTTAGCCTGTGCCCAGTCTTTCGGCCGGCTGCCGGCTGACTTCTGTGACCCCAACTCATCAATATGCATTTTCTGCAGACACCCTGTACCTCCACATTTTGACATGTATTATGGGCAAAAATAGCACCAAGGGATTTTTCTCCCCTCCTCTTTTTCAGTACAGGGCAATAATGAGCGCGGACAGTAATAGCCGGTGCAAGGAAATAACGGACAAAGCTGGAGTTTGCTGGACCTGCAGGTTAATAAATGGAGAATTGTACTCTTGGAAAACCAGTTTGCCCTCTGAGCATTATCTGAACAATTGCAAAGCCTCTCATCTCGGCTAAGCCGGCTGTGGGCAAAGCGGGCCACAGAGAAGCCTGCCGGGGAGATGCATTTTCTGACAACGAGAAGGTCAGGCAGACTGAGAGCCACAATGTGGGCAGCGGCCATCTTGACATTTCATTGTCTTCCCTGGTTCTGAATCACAATGTCACCAGACTGTTAGAAAGAACTGCTGGAGAAGAGAAAGCAGATTGCTGGTTTCAATTTAAGGGTGGTGGTGGGGAAAGTGTACTTCCCCCCCCCCCGAAAATAACACACACCCTTCCACAACATAGCAAAGGCCAGAATATTGTTAAGCTTCCCTCCCTGCACCAGCTACAGAACTGGTTGGACTGCATTCAGTTCAAGGCTATGGAAATGGAGTTGTGCATGAGGTAACATTCTGCATGGATATACACTGCGTATTATACATGGCACATGATGCATATTGTGCATCCCACATGCATGGACATGAGAAAGTGGTTGTGCATTTGGTTAGACATCTGGTGCCTTCATTCAGCTGTGCAAGATGGTCTTTCAACACAAGGGTTGAATAGCACAATGAATGCACTTCCCTGCTTGCAGAGATTTGTGCTATACAACCCTGTTGTAGGATCTTGGCCCAAATGAAACAAAAGTCCACTTACAAGTGTTAATATTCAGAGGTATATACTTTCTTGTGAGCCAGTGTGATGTATTGGTTTGAGTGCTGGACTACATCCCAGGAGACCAGGGTTCAAATCCACACTCAGCCATGGAAACCCATTGGGTGACCTTGGGCAAGTCACACTCTCTCACACATTCTCAGCAGTCTCAGAAGAAGGCAAGGGCAAACCCACCTGGAAGAAATTCTGCCAAGAAAACCCCATGATATGTTCAGAAATTACTTGAAGGTACACAACAACAACACCTAAGCCTTAAGAAAGGCAGATCAACCTTTTAGAATGAGGGGGAAAACAAAACCTAGGAACCCCTCCCAAATGATGGTTTCATGCAGAATGGGGCATGACCATCTGGGAAACCCTGTGGGGATGGAGTGAGACCCTGGGATGGGGTGGATTCAGCTCCAGATCTTAAGGCTTCCCATGCCTGGCATGGAGCTCAAATTGCATAACTGACATTTTTGCAGGTGACACGTGATTCATGCATCCCTCTCCTCATACCCTAGACTTCTGATTCCACTGGATGTTTTGGGTCTATCCCAACATTTGAATTCATGCCTTTTCTCAAGATGTAATATGTCCTACCTGGAGGAGTACTGCTCAGGGAGGGAGAAGGAATAACAGAGCCAAGATAACAGACTCCCAATAGAGCCAGAGGAAGCTGACGGCCCTGTCCTAGAACTGTAGGATGCAGAATCGAGACCATCCCATGTCGTTCCTGAAAGCCAAGAGCCAAATATGGAGCCACTTCATCCATCTGAGCACCCATAGGTTAAAATACCAGCTGAAAAAGGTCAGGAAAAGCCTTGGCCAGCCTTAAAAGGAGCACAAAATCAAGCCATTCTTTTACTGCTAGCTATAAGAACTATGAAAACCAGTGTGGTTCAAATCCTCACTCAGCCACGGAAACCTACCAGTTGACCTTGGGCAAGTCACACTCTCTCAGCCTCAGGGAAATGCAATAGCAAGCCTCCTCTGAATAAATCTTACAAACCAACATGGTGTAGTGCTTTGAGTGTTGGGGTAGGACTCCAGGAGACAGGGTGGCAAACCTACTTGGAACAAATCCTGCCAGTGGAACCCTAGGATAAGTCAGAATCAACTTGAAGGCACATAACTACAACATATTCTCACAACCAAAGCCATTCTTTTGTTCTCAACAACAGTTCCAAAATCCACACTCCATCCCATATTCTCTTGTTGCCTGGACATCAGCTTGCTCCTTGGCTAGTCACCTGAGTGGTGTTGGACTGTATGACCCTGGGCTGGTTTGGTTTTCCCTCTAGCTGTTCTCTTGGACTAGAGTACATTAACCTGAGCATTTGCCTCCTTTCAACAGGACCCCGGAGAAGAACAGATGCAGTTGGTGCTTTGAAAGGAGAGGGAGACAGTCAGGCCAAAAGAGCCCAAGAGGATTTCCCAGACAATTTTGCTCTGCTTTGGAGAGCACCACTAGGCTTCTTAGCACTCCTTTGCACTCCCAAAATTGATCAATTGATAATAAAATGATTCTCCTTGTGCCTTTCACTCTGCTTCGATTTTGGTCTACAACTAGTTTGTTGATACACCCCAGACCCGAAGACCAGTTTGGAAGAGAGAGAGAGAGAGATGGAGGAGGAGAGGGAAAAAAGCAAAGAAGTAGAAGGGGAAATAAACATTAAGAGGTGAATTTGTTTCTTTTTTTCCTCCCTCCCCAATTCTTCTAAGGTAAACAAATAGATGGCTGTTGTTTTTCTCCTGCTCTGTTGCTGCTGAGCTGGTGTGCATGTGTGTGCATGTGTGTGTCTTTTTATGTGTGGAGCCTTTTAAAGGCCCTGGGAAGCAATTCCAACATTTTTCTATAGGTGCAGGCAGATAATTGAATGCTTTCAAAGACCACTGCGAGGCAGGGAAAGTTCAATTTGGCAAAGGAGTGTTCCCTGCATTGACCGAGCTTCGTGACTCGGTGATGGGTTTTTCCCCCCTCCACTCTTTTCTACTAGGAGCTGAATAAGTTGCTCTCTTTTTTTTTCCTTTTTTTGTGGTTTGTCTCAGGCAAAGCACTTAGATGGAGAAGGAGAAACGATCTCAAAATCGACTGGGACTCATGCTGGGAAATAAATAAATAAATAAACAAAGAAACAAAAGTCCCACATCCCTATTTTCTTTAGGTTTCCCCCACCCACCATCTCTCTCTCTCTCTCTCTCTTGTTATCTATTAAAAAAGAAAAAACAAGGGAAGCTGGAAAAAGCTCCAAAGGAGAGCAGCTTTGGCCATCTAATGTCAATGACAGGCAAGCAGTTTGCACCTCTGTCAGACTTTCTATGGGAGTGAAAGAATAGGAGGGGATGAGGTCCCACCCAAGCAATTGAGATGAGCTTCCCTTGCTCTCTTTCTCTCTGTGTCTCTCCCTGCCCCAATCTGCTGATTTGTAGATTCAAGGGGATGATATATACTTTTTTGGAGGAGTAAGAGAGGCGGAGATTTATTTTCTTTGTCTTTCCTCAGCTTGCTTATGTAGCAATTACTCTTGTACCTGTTGCAAGGGAAGATGTATTGCATGGAGAGGAAGAAGGCAGAACTTGGCTTTTCATCATATGAAGAAACATGATCTCTTCCCATTTTTGGAAAAACAGAGGTAGTCAGATTGCTTGCAGAGGTGTGGGTATGATGGAAGGGGAGAGTTAAGGATGTTCTCAGTTCCTCCTTTCTATTCCTTGCTGCATTACTCAGAGTCAAGGTGCCCACTGCAGGAGATGACTTTCTAATACATAGAAACATAGAATCATAGAGTTAGAAGATACCTCAAGGGCCATCCAGTCCAACCCCATTCAGCCATGAAGGAATACCCATTCAAAGCCCTCCCGACAGATGGCCAACCAGCCTCTTGTTTAAAAACCTCCAAAGATGGAGACTCCACCACACTCCAAGGCAGCAGCACATTCCACGTCCGAATAGCAATTACTGTCAGGAAGTTCTTCCTAATGTTGAGGTGGAATCTCTTTTCCTATAGTTTGAACCCATTGGTACATGTCCTAGTCTCTGGCACAGCAGAAAACAAGCTTGCTCCATCCTCAGTATGACATCCCTTCAAATATTTAAACATGGCTATCATGTCCCCTCTCAACCTTCTCTTCTCCAGGCTAAACATGCCCATTTCCCAAAGCCATTCCTCATAGGGCATCATGGTTTCCAGACCTCCCACCATCCTGGTCGCCCTCCTCTGGACATGCTCCAGCTTGTCAATATCCTTCTTGAATTGTGGTGCCCAGAACTGGACACAGTATTCCAGGTGAGGTCGGACCAAGCAGAATAGAGTGTCACTATTACTTCCCTTGATCTAGACACTATACTCCCATTGATGTAGCCTAGAATTGCATTGGCTTTTTTAGCTGCTGCATTACACTGCTGACTCATGTTCAGTTTGTGGTCCACTAAGACTCCTAGATCCCTTTCGCATGTACTGCCATCAGGCCAGGTGTCACCCCTCCTATATCCGTGCCTTTCATTTTTATTGCCCAAGTGTAGTATACTACATTTCTCCCTGTTGAAATTCATGCTGTTAGTTTTGGCCCAGTCTTCTAATCTGTTAAGGGGGTCATTTTGTATTCTGATCCTGTCCTATGGGGTATTAGCTACCCCTCCTAATTTGGTATCATCTGCAGACTTGATAAGCATACCCTCTATTCCCTCATCCAAGTCATTGTTCATCCTTATTTGCTTCATAAGCTCCATTGCAGGACTTCAGCCAGACCAGAAGAAGTAACATCGAGGGTCTACTGGGAGGGAGATGGCATGAGAGATCTTGGAAATTGGTTGACTCACAGAGGCTGACAAGATGCTGCCACAAGTCTGTCTACAGCTGGAATCCTGTGTTGGAAGATGTGTATCTGGCCCATAGCTCTATCTCCATAGCTATTTCTCCTGATGCTACCCTTCAGAACCTATCTTTTTTTAACAATGTAGCCCCTTCCCCAGAATAAAATGAAGGGGAAAAGTCAAGATGGGGAAATTTCCCCTCCAGCCACTTGCATATGGGAGAGTGAAGAGATCAGTGGAGACACATCTAGCTGTGTTCCTGTAGCCAGATGTGCTGCAACAGGCATCCACAAGGATGGGCCTCCATGGTTCCTTGGGAGGCTTCTCCAACTACAAGAAGACAGCTTGGCACATCTCCACTGGCCCTTCCATTCTCCAGCAGCACAGAAATGACCATATTGGGGGGGGGCATCATTTACAAGGTGGGTTCTTGGTAGGAGATTTCGGTCATTGTGTCAATAAAGAATTCTATCCTCCACAAAGACCAAAGAACAACAACAACTGAACACAGCTGTTAACATTTAGAGTGCTGGCATGGACTCTAAAATACATCTGCTTGGTGGCAGGAGCAACCTCTACTACATATGCAACACGGACATGCATGTGTGAACACACACACACAGAGTGCAAAAATGAACCTAAGTTTCAATTAATCCCAGCTGGACATTTGTATCTTTTTATACTCAACACAAACCTCTGAGAGTTTTGCATTGAAAACGAATCTATAAAAATAATTTGCATTGTATTTAAATATTCTTTCTTTCTTTCTTTCTTTCTTTCAGCTGCCCTGCAGAGCGGAGGTCTCCAATTCAGACCCTGCAGGGGGATAGCTCATTCAGGAAAAACATCTTCTCACCCTTCACTCTCTCTGAATGGCCCATCAAGACCAGCCTTTCCCCCTTACTCTGGTCATCCAGCAGCCCCAATGGGAAAACCCACAAGCAGAGGTGTGATTCTTTCTTGTGTTGCCTGAGACAAACAGTGCTCATGTTCTTGTGTGAGATCTCTGCAGGTTTAATGCTCTGCAGTCTTCTCTTTAAAAAAAAAAAAAGACATGGTGTTAATTATTAATTGGATGTCTTTTAATTATGCGCATGTGCCCAGAGACCTTTAGACACTGGACACATTTTCATTGTCACTTTAAATGATAGTCATAATGAATGACAATCCATGTAACCCAAAAGAGCTTCAGGCATCCAAGGAAAGAGGGGCTGCTGTCTTTTGACTTCTGGGCAAGGAAAGCCTACAGTGAAGCCAAGCCATTTTCTCTTGAGCTGGGGCTGGAGCTAACTCAGTGCAACCAGGTTAGGCCAAGACTGAGCAACTGCAATTGTGTGACCTTCCATGTTGGGACTGAATTCTCACAGTTCCTTGCAACTGGCAAGGTTGGCTAAGTCTCAGGGGACCTAGTCCTAAAACATTTGGAGGGCCACACTTTCCCATGCTGGAGTCAAGAGGGAGTTCAGTGTTTCTCTAACAGCAAGGACAAAAAGGATTATGGAGAAGGAAAGTAGGGACAACGTAGCTAAGAAAATCATTCCCACAACACTCCTGGCAATTCTGATAAACTCCTCAGCCATAAAGTTTGATGGCGCCCCTTCCATGGCCACCCATGGAAGGAGCTGATGAACATGTCACCAAGAGGAAGATTACATGATGATATTGCACTGATAAACATGCAGTGGTGGTGAAGACTAAATAACATCACTGTGAGGAACATGCAGCGGTGATGAGGATTACCTGATAACACCATGCTGATGAGCATGCAGTGGTGGTGGAAGTTGTAAAATAGCATTGCACTGATGAACATGCAGTGGTGGAAAGGATTACACTGGTGGTGGATTGTGAGTTACGCCATACCCTCCATCCTCTCCAACATGCAAATGAGCAATGGGGACAGCCGGGCCCACAGCACACATGGCCAGGGGGTAGTACCAAAAAATTACTTTCCCCAGTTCTGGTCTTGACCAAAATAACCTGTCCCTATTGCAAATGTACTATGGCCCTGTCTATAAGAGGCAAATCAAACAAGCAAACAAAAACCAGATTGCTCCACAGTAACAGCAAATCACAGCAGCTGCAATTTATCTTAATGGTGTTTTGGTCCACAAAAGCTTTGCATGCCTGCTGGTCAAGATGGCAGCCACAAGTGATTTGCTCATGGTTTTACTTGCCTTAATTTGCCGCCACCAAACTTATTTTTTAACAAAAAAAAATTCCATTGTGCACTTGAGTGATATTTTGCCTGTAGAAAAAAAAAACTACTTCATTTTATCACCTTAGTGATCACTCGATAAGGTAAAAATCCAACATGGTGGCGCAGGGCACGTGCCCTGTTAGGAAGCCCTGCCCACATGCTTTTCCGGCCAATCAGCTTTGCACTTCCTCTCCTATGGGAAAGCAATTCAAAGTGAATCGCTTGTCCCAACGAACCGAATGTGCATTCCCCTTGCTGTTTTTAAAAAACTCTGGGAACAGTTGCAAATGCTTTTCCTTTGGAGATTTTGGCATTTTTGGTCCCCTCCTTCCGAATACGGTGAACCTATGTGGGATGCCATTAAGACAGGTAGGATTCTCCTCACATTCCATGAGAAGTATTTTCACCATTTAGACAGTCCTTATCATTATAAATTTGAAAGTGAACAGTGCTGTTACCCCCCCCCCTCCCCAATTTGAACAACAATGACTGATTTGTCCCTGTCTCATCAGGCAGCCATTCCTGCTAGTCAGGATAAATGATACAGAGCTAGACAGACCAGAGTTTTGACTCTCTGCATGACAACTTTCCCCATCTCTCCCCTCCTCCCCCCCCCTTTTTTTTTTTTTTTTTGCATCATTCAAGGCTAGGACAGTGCATCCTGTTATGAGCACAGACATGCTTTCCATACAATGGCAATCCCTCTCCTCCTTGCAAATGCTTAATCTGCCTGTGAAACATCTGAGAGTTTTGCATTGAAAGCGAATCTATAAAAATAATTTGTATTGTATTTAAATATTCCTTAAGTCATTTTAGCGTATTTAAGTCTTAATTCATCTTCCCTTGGTCCCTTTTCAGTACATTAAGATGACGTATTTGACAGAAAGATGAACAATGTTATTAAAGAATCTCCTTGGCAAATTTAAGTCATAAAACCTTCCCCTCCCGTTCCTTTCTCCATTTCTCTTTTGTAGAGACCAGGTCCCTCTCGCTTCCTTAATCTTCCCGGCTTATTCTTGGGCTTCCTGATGAAACCGCAACTTGCCTACTAAATCCCCTCTCTCCTTTGCCACTGAAGTTTAACTTCATCATTTTTGCTGATTATGACATGCAATGATGAAGCAAGAGGAGAGACTGGGGAGGGGAGGAGTGAAACATACTGGACTTTGCCAACTTTTTTCTTGGCAGAGCTCCTGTGCTTTTTTTCTTTTCTGTCAACAGCCTGGCAGGTAAGAAAAAAATCAGCATCTGGGGCAGCTGTGAAGATGAAGTTATTATGCCCAAACCGGCACATCTGAGTTGTGCCCAAATCATTGAACACATTTGGCATAGACGTTTATTCCAGGATACTCCCTCTCCCTCTCTCACATATTCCACACATCCAAACACCATTTTGTCTTTTGTCTGCCTCCTCCCTTTCTCTCTTTCCTTCCCTCAGTCCCACTGAAGATGGCTCAGTGGAGTATGGAAAGTGGATCCAGCTCTAGATTCATGCAACACTCTGGCACTCTCCTTTGATTTATCATTGCTGAACATGCCAGCTAAGCCATATCCATTAATCATCTCATCTTTTAAAAGCTCCCCTCTCAAATCATTTTTCATGGTGGGCGCTGGGCTCGGTGGCGCATTGGAGGCCTTCTCCTCGGCTGCTGGAGAGGTCTGCTCCAATCAGAGGAGCCGCGATAAGACAGGATAATTAGGGCTCATTCAAATAGCCGGCCTCTTTATGTGAACATATGAAGTTGACTGATATGAAGTTGGGCCATTGATCTATCTCACACGGGATGGGAGGAGAGGCAGGGGGGAGGTTGTCCTGGGCACAGAGAAAAGGTATTTCCAAGGCCTGCTTCCTGAGATGATTTTCAAATGCCAGAGACTGGAGCTGAGTACATCTGCATGCAAAGCAGGCCTCCTATGCTGAGCTATGAAGATTTCTGCTCATGGGTGGTTCATGGTGCATCTGCTCTTGGCTTCAGACTTCAGGAAAGGTCCTGAACCTTTCATCTAATCATTGTTACATTCAAGATGCTTTGCAGGCTCATTTTTCATTTGCCACAGTAACAGGAGAATCCAAACATAAGAATATTGGCTGGAATCCTCCATCATGGTCTACACTGTGTAACTTTACATATATTTTGCTCCATAGCAGAGATGCTAAGAAACCCTGTCAGTGAACTGAGAATATGTGTAACAGGACACTGGCAAGAGCGTTCCAGTGTGGATCGGGCACATTGGCACTTCCTAGCTGGTGTTCTGAGAATGCATTGGTCCATTTTGTATCTGTTCTGACATGCCTGAGCCACTTTCCTGGCTCCCCTAACATAGTCACGTAACAGCATCCCCTTACTGGATGTATGTGGACATTATGGGACTGCCTGACTCTAATTCCCACAGACGTAAGTCCGCTTATGAAGACAGAAGTCTCTCACCAGGATTTCTGTCATTATTTCTAGGGTGAACGTTCCAAGCGTGCACAGACTTTCCTGTTGGTTCCAGGCAGCCTGGAAACTCTTGATACCCAAAGGAGCCCAAAGTTGGTTAGCAACCATGTTGATTCCTTGAGCCTTCACCCTATGGCTTCCCTTCCAACCTCTCCTATATTTCATTCTACACATGCTTTCATCTGGATGGGAATGTGGGTTAGTCCCCTTCCCCATTCCATGCATGGGCACAGAGAGTAACGCTGTTCAGGGGGTACTAGTAGATTATAGATATCTCCCTTCAATTGCTGGAAAGGAAGAGAAGAATGATTTATGGGATGCTCCGTCCTCGCAAACATTTCAGATTTCCCAAGCCTTGCTGCATGCTTTAGATGGCATGCACAAACTCAGTGTCCTCTGAAGGAAGAATTATTCTTTTCATGAAAGATATGGAAAGCAAGCAAAAGAGAAGCCTCCAGGGGCCTCCAGGACGACTGAGCTGTTTTATTAACATTCAGTCTCAGGCTTCCAAGGAGATGAACAGAGACGGAGCTCCCTCCAAAACCAGACAGACATGGCGTATATGTTCACCTGTTCTCTTTCCTGTAAAACATCACTGTTAGCTGATAGGAAATTAGACTGGGTAATTAGGGCCTGGATTAGACCTAGAAAGAGGAACTGATGATGGGATTCTTAGACAATGGCTTGTGAATGAGGACCCTAACAACTCGTCTAGACCCACGTCTTCATCCTGGGCTCTCTGATCTCATCTTGTGAGCCATGTCATCTCCACCTCTCTTTCCTTCCTACTGAGGGCCATCGCTCAGAGGCAGAACAACTGCTTCATTATCAGAGATGCAAAGTTCAGTCCCAAGGAGCTCCAGGCAGGGCTAGTAAAGACTGCTGTCTGAAACTCTGGAAAGCTTTTGCTAGTTAGCGCAGAGCAGAGGTGTGGAGAAATCCCACCACTGAATTGTAAACTCATAGGGTTGGAAGAGACCACAAGGGCCATCTAGCCCAACCCTTTGCCATGCAGGAATACACAATCAAAGTCTTCCCAACAGATGGACATACAGCCTCCATGTAAAAATCTCCAAAGAAGGAGACTCCACCACACTCCCAGGCAGCATATTCCACTGTTGAACAGCTCTTACTGCCAGGAAGTTCTTCCTAATGTTTAACTGGGGGATCTCTTTTTCTGGAGTTTTGAGTCCATTGCTCCATGTCCTAGGTCTTGAAAAAAACACAACCCTGCCCTTTATTCTGTGAGGCTTATTGAGGGCAAATGGTCCAGGATTTAAGCTCCTTGGATCAGAACAGAGTACACTACTCTGTGTGTGGAGGGGTGTGGAAGAACCCTGACTCCTTTCAAGAGGTGTTCGTTTGCAAAGGAGCTGAGCTGTTCTAAAGTGCTCTGCTTTCATCCAGCAAAATGAGCGCTCTTAGGAAGGCTTCTAATAACTTGCATTCAATAACTTGCACTCAATAACTTTAAGTTGAATTAGCACATGGGATCAGGAACAATTGCAAATGATGGGTGGGCCAATGTGAAAGCCAGCCATGCCCCCACTGACTGATTTCCAGGCAAAGAGAGAGATGGCAGGGCTGTATCCATAACAGAGTTTGGAAACATTGCTTCTCTGAACTACAGTTCCCAGAATCCCACAGTCAGAATGGCTATGGTTTAAACCAGGAGTGGGATTTAGGTGGCCCTCCAGGATTGTATTGCAAGTCCCATCAGCTCTATCCAATATTACCAATGGTGAGGAATGCTGGAAACTGCAGTATCTGGAAGACCACATGATTCCCACACTGGACTAAATCTAATAACCAGTCCTTCCCAGAATATTGCCATCAGATCAATTGGTCAAAGCTAAGTAGACTCCACCTGGCCAAGGAGTCGACACTTAGCCATGGAGGTTAGGTCTCCTTCTGCTGGTAGGAAAAGACACGCTTTGGGCAATTAACTGGGTGTTGCAGAAGGGTCTTTTAATGGAGTGTGTCGTTGTTGTTGTTGCTGTGTGTCTTCAAGTCATTTCTGACTTATGGCAGCCCTAAGGCAAATCTATCATGGGGTTTTCTTGGCAAGTTTTGTTCAGAGAGGGTTTGCCTTTGCCTTCCTCTGAGGCTGAGAGAGTGTGACTTGCCCAAGGTCACCCACTGGATTTCCATGGATGAGTGAGGATTTAAACCTGATCTCTAGAGTCATAGTCCAATGCTCAAACAGCTACACCATGTTGGCTCCCCTATGTGTTGTAACATTATTCTAATTGCTATGGGTTTTTTAAAAAATACCTTCACATTATTTTAAATGAATGGTAATTTAACAGGGCCATTTATTTAACATTTTAAACTTTTCCACCATCATTTTTTTAGCAGTACTTTTTAAAAATCTATGTTGTGAGCCACCTTAA
The DNA here is from genome assembly GCA_030847615.1 of Gambelia wislizenii. Classification (NCBI taxonomy): domain Eukaryota; kingdom Metazoa; phylum Chordata; class Lepidosauria; order Squamata; family Crotaphytidae; genus Gambelia; species Gambelia wislizenii. The sequence goes on from JAUMIR010000007.1 coordinate 43,873,004, forward strand.
GTCCCATCGTTAGGAGAAAGGAGAGATTTATACTGATTAATCAATCAGTTAAATAGCTAGCTATTTAACTAACTACTGAGCTAGCTTAGTAACTACCTAGTTAGCTAAATTCCATTGCTTCTATCTGCCTGTTTTAGCTGGGGCTGGCAACTGGATTTAAGCCCTAAACCTAACTTTTCCAAACTCTTGATCTGGTAAGTTGTCTAAAAAGTACCACCGGCAAAGACTCAGCCCGCCTGCCCGCCTGCACTGATTCTTATGTTTTCATGGAGAGATGAAACCGCCCTGCTTCCCACCACTGAAATGCTTCCTGCCCAGCATCTGGGCTGGAGTGTCCCATAATCTCCCCGCTCTCAGTGCTTGATTCCTAGTGTAAATGCAAGCGACATGTCTTGGCCCAGGTGGAGGCTGTACATAGATGCCACTTGACAAACTCAGAATTACATTCTGTAAGAAGGCCAAAGAGGAAGAGAAGCAAACCGAGCTGAGTTGGGAAAGAATCACACTGAATTAATTTCTGTTTTATAGGGTCCGGAACTCTCCAGTTTTGGAGAAGCATGTTAGCTGGAAGGGGAAAAAATGGAATAAGAAAGAACAATCCAAGCCAGCTTGTGCAGGCATGTCTCTCTATGTGATAGACATCATTAGTGTCGCTGTTCTCACCCTCTAAAACACACACACACACACACACACACACACTTCAGCAGAATTGCAGGCTGAGGAAGTGTGTGTACTGATCCTTGGCTGACACAAAACTGTAGATTAAATTTGCCAAGAATGATTCTCTATCTGCTCTCAACTGTATGGGAGAAGAGGCAGCTCAGAAGAGAGGTGCTGGGCAATTTGAAAAGAGGTTTATAGGAATGTCAGAAGCTGTCTTGCACCAGAGTCAGATCCATCTCGATCTAGCCCTGCAAAGTTTCGGATAGGGACAGGGGGGTGGTCTTTCTTCCCCAGTCTTATCCTAAGATATGGGGGACTTGAACCTGAGACCTTCTGCATGCAATTCAGCTACAATGTTGCGGAGCTATAATAGTTCATTTATTAGGAGATATTCAGAAGCTGGTTTCCATGTATGGTTGTGAAGGCTGGACAGTGAAGAAAGCCGGCAGGAAGAGAATCAGCTCATTTGAGATGTGGTGCTGGAGGTTAGTTCTAGTGGTACTGTGGACTGGCAAAAAGGACAAAGGAATAGATCAACAGTCAAATCAAATGGGAAGCCAAAATGTCCAAATGAGGCTATTATACTTTGGCCATATCATGAGGTGACATAGAATTATAGGATCATAACGCTGGAGGAGACCCCAAGGGCCATCCAGTCCAACCCTGTTCTGCCATGCAGGAATACCCAATCCAAGCACCCCCAACAGACAGCCATCCAGGCTCTCTTTAAAAACCTCCACAGAAGGAGACTCCATCACATGACTCCTTAGAAAAGATGATAATGCTTGTTCAAGTAGGTGTCAGTAGGAGAAGAGGAAGACCACTTTACAGGTAGATGAACTCCATCAAGGAAGTCACAATGGCTGCTGCCCTGAGTTAGCAAGGCCTGAGCAGGGTGCTTGAGGACAGTGTGACATGGAGGTCTCTCATTCATAGGGTCACTATAGTTCAAAGATGAATGATGGCAATTAATAACAACTCAGAGACTAGAGAAGTTAGTGCAGCTGTTCATCCGATTATGCTCAAAAGTTCAAGAAAAAGGAGATTTTTTTGCAGTTATTAATAGCCAAAAGGCACAGGAGTACCTGCACAGACTTTGACACCCTGCCCCAGGAGAAAGCAACCACGTGCTGCCCAGCCTGTCCATTCCCAGGTGATGCGGGCTCCTGTTTACCCAGCCTCAGAGCTGTGGAGCATTTATTTTAACATTTAAATCCCAACAATGGATTTCCCCAGGCAGTTTCTGAAAATAACTCAACATCCTCATCATGAAAGCAACACCATCCTTAAAGCCAGCTGTCTTAGCAAATAGCTTGGCCATAATCAGTCCATGAACACAGAATGAAAGATATATAGAACAAGAACATATTACTAAGATGATCTAATCTAACAGTCTGTTGGTAAAGGAAATGTACAGCTAAAGCATCCCTGAGAGGTGGTCATCCATATTGAAGTTTAAAAACCTTAAGGGAAGGAGAATCCACTACCTTCTGAGGACGTTGGTTCAACTGTTGAACCCCTCTTGCCCTCAAGAGGTTCTTTCTGATCATTAGTTGAGATTTCCTTTCTTCTAATTTGAGTCCACTGGTTCAGGTCCTACCTTCTGGGAAAGAATCATAGAATCATAGAGTTGGAAGAGCCACAAGGGCCATCCAGGCCAATCCCCTGCCCAGAAGTTTGCTCCTTTTTGAAAGACAGTATCCCCCTATATGAACCAGCCATGTTTTAAGATCATCAGCAGACTGCTTTCTCTTGGTTCCACCACAATCACGGGACCATCCGGTGAGGACATGTGAAGTGGGACCTTCTCAGTGGTTTCTCCCAGGTTTTGGAATTCCTTCCCCCAGAAGGCTAGACTGGGACCCTCCCTGCTCTCCTTTCACAGGCTGGCAGAGACCCCCCATCCTTTTCTTTCTTTTTTTACTTAAACACAAATATACACTGGACTGACAATGTGACGAATGTTGCTGTCCTTGAGCAAGCAGGGATCACCAGTATTGAGGCCATGATATTGAGAACACAGCTGTTTCTAGGATGGAGGACCATTGCCTCCCAAATATAGTACTCTACGGTGAACTCGCCACGGGTCAGTGTAAGAGGGGCCCTCCAAAAAAGCGATACGAGGACTCCCTGAAACAACATCTCAGGCTCAGCCAAATTGATCACCAACAATGGTCACCCTGGCCTCACATCGGGAGGCATGGAGACGCACTATCCACAATGCTGCAGCCCTATTTGAGAACTCACGCCGAACAAGTCTTGAAGAGAAATGACAACGCAGAAAGAATCACAACCTGGAAACATCACCCAAGGAGACCTTCTGTTGTGCTTTCTGCAACTGGACTTGTTTATCTTGGATTGGCCTTTTTAGTCATCAGCGCACTTGCAGAAAAGTCCTTCCTGAATCTTCATTTGTGAAGAAACGCCAGAGAGATTACTTAAACAGGCTTTTGAGGAGTAATTGGTTATAGAGGATCTTTTAAAATGGCATTTGCTGTATTTTCATGTCCTAAAACACTTTTACGCTTTTAAAAACTAGTGGCATTTTAATATGATAACTTGTTTAATAGTGTTTTAACTTATCCTCAGGTTTTTTAGTTAGGAGGCAGGAGAAAGGTGGGTACTGCTTTAGGCATTTTCCAATACAACTCCATGGTATGTGTCCCTATTTTGTATTCTGTGGTTAACTGAAACTATGGGTATTGGTTCTGTGGATGGAGGGGTTCAACTGTAATAACATCATTCCACATGTTCACATGAGATTTAGGAGGGGTGACAAAGTCAGTTAAATGATTAATAGTCAATAAAAGGAAAACAAACAGCAAACCAAACCAAACCAAACACCGCATTGTCTCTGTCTGATCAACATTAATAACATGCAATCACTCCCCATCTCCTGTAGACCCTAATTCCAGTATTTCTTCAATGTTAACTATAATTGTGTATCTGTAATACCCCCTACAACAGGAAAAAATCTGTATCAGAGCCTTGGCATGAAAAATAACTACTAGACAAAAGACACACTTCCACCCAGATGCTTACAAGCTAGGGAGGTAATTCTTCACTAAATTTCTTCTCAAAGAAAGCAAGGAATATTTTTTGCAATTTTCTTCCTGCTGCAAGAAAGACTTTGAAAACCATGCAGTTTTCGAAGCATATTTACAATTTGGGATTGATTCAGCACATTTGCACATAGTTGTTTTGCATAAAAAGCAGCATTTTCTGTGCGGAAAACAGCATTTTTCTGTGCATTTCTACAGACAACAAACAACATTTCTACAGAAAAATATTGGTTCCTATACAGAAAATAAAACTATTTCCTGTGCAGAAACTGCTGTTTTCCTTGCAAATCAACCATGCAAATCAGCCAGGATCTACACAGAGTAAGTTCCCAGTTAGGCCATTTTCTGTGCCAGGAGCAGCTTTTTCTATCTGCAGAAAAGAATATAATAATATAATCTATTATTATAGCATCTGGGCAGCAATGCCCAGATGCCTCCCAGTGGTGGGGATGAGGATGACAACTAGATTTGACACAATGAGCCTGAATAATCAGACCATTCAAGACAGCAGAGCTTAATCAGGAAAATGAGATTATGGAAAATGGGGTTATGCTCTGTGGCAGAGCTTCCCAATCTAGGTATTGATGAAATACAATTCCAGTTATCTCCCAATGGCCAGGAAGGATGGGAGTTGTAGTCCAACCATACCAGGGTACCCAAGGTTGGGAAAGCCTATTATAAAGGGTGGTGTATCTGCCCATCTCCTTGTGCAAATGTTAAGCACAGACAGTCAAATAGAAACATAGACTCATCGATTTGGGAAGCCCGCACTCCTGCTGAAAATAGGATCTACAATGAAGGAGGGGTGTGCTGTTTTGCATTATTCATTCCCACAGGGAAGAAGAAATAATTTAAGCTATTTTCTCCCCACTGCCAGATGTCTTAAAAAAACAGGCAGTTTTTGAAGAGATTTGACAATGGGGAGAAAGTATCTCCCACTCACCTTTTTTCCCTGCTCCTCCCAGCCAGGTAGTGCCTAAGAGGGGAGTAGGGGGATCCAAGCAATGGCCATGGAGGCTGTAGATGTCCACAGTCCTCACTCTGCTCCCCCTCACCCTCTTCCATGAGACTTCGGGAGGAGGGGAGCTGGTGCTGAATCCTATCTCCAAAACATTGTAGGTCAGGGGGGACCACTGCATGGAGACCTAGTTTTTCTCTCCAAAACCCCACACAGGCCAGACCTCTCCCCCACAACAGCAAGACCAAATCCCTCCATTTTCCTCTATGGTCCCTCTCAAAATGGCAACTGGAAGTGACACCATGTCACTTCCTGACACCATTTTGAGAGGGAGTGTAGAGAAAAATTGAGGGATTTGTGAATCATACAGGATTTGGGGAACGTGTCCAAAAGGAAGGTGACCACAATGGTGAAAGCTCTGGAAGCCATGATGCCCTCTGAGGAGTGGCTGAGGGAGCTGGGTATGTTTAGCCTGGGGAAGAGAGGGTTAAGAGGGGACAGGATAGCCATGTTTAAATATTTGAAGAGATGTCATACTGAGGATGGAGCAAACTTGTTTTCTGCTGCTCCAGAGACTAGAACACAGAGCAATCGATTCATACTCCAGGAAAAGAAATTCCACATAAACATTAGGAAGAACCTCCTGATGGTAAGAGCTGTTTGGCTGTGGAATGTGCTGCTTCTTGGGAGTGTGGTGGAGTCTCCTTCTTTGGAGGTTTCTAAACAGAGGCTGGATGGTCATCTGTCGGGGATGTTTTGATTGGGCATTCCTGCATGGCAAAGGGTTGGACTAAATGGCCCTTGTGCTCTCTTCCAGTTCTCTGATTCTATAATTCTATGATTGTCTTTTCTAGTGAGTCAGGTTTTCTCATGATATGGCCAAAGTACGACAGTCTTAGCTGAGTTGTTTTGGCTTCTAGAGAGGAGTTTGGACTTGATTTGCTCTCTTCTTCCTATTCTATGCCATCAAGTCAACTTCGACCCATGGTGACCCCATGAATGAGGGATGTCCAAGTCCTCCTCTCCTCAACAGCCCTCCTCAGGTCTTGCAGAGTCAGGGAAGCCGTGGCTTTCTTGATGGAGTCTCTCAATCTGGAATGAGGTCTTCCTCTTTTCCTATTGCCTTCTGTCATACCAAGCATAATTGTCTTTTCTAGGGAGTCATGTCATCTCATGATATGGCCAAAGTATAACAGCCTCAGTTTAGTCATCTTGGCTTCTAGGGAGGGTTCAGCCCTTGATTTTCTCTAGGATCCATTTATTTGTCTTTTTAGCAGTCCATTGCATTTCATTGTATTTGCAGAACTTCATCTTTCCTCTTAATTTTTTCTTCTCCAGGATAAACATAATACTACTCTTTGAACCATTCTTCACAGTGTTTGGTTTCCAGACACTCCACCAGCTTGCTCATCCTTCCTCTGGTCATGCTCCCAGTCTATCAATGTCCTTCTTGAAATGTGGAACCCAGAATGGGATGACATATCACTTCAGATGCAGCCTGACCCATTAAGAAGGCCTGTTTCACATATTAACTAAAGTTTTTCCTTTCCAAATAAATAAATAAATAAATAAATCCACACAGGTATCTATTTTTCACCCATCTATACTATTTGGGTTGACATGCATTTGTCAGGGGTTGTTAAAACAGAAAGCGGTTCCAAATTAAATCCATTCTGTTCCACTTTGCCATGTTCCCTCCACAGCTTATACACTTAATTGCTTGCCAACTCAATGTGTTGTGCTTTGCTCCCCCCTTGCAACTCCATTTGCTGCTTTTTAAGGTGCCTCCCCCACCCAGAAGTTACTTAGCTGCTTTTAGGTGCCGCCTGAGCTTCTGCTATGTGTTAATTACTACTGGGATGCAGTAATCAGCTTGTTGGGTTGTCAGCTTGTCAGAGAGCATGTTAATTTCATTTAGGCTTTGTTAATTTCACTCTCTCTGGTAATTTTCACTTTAGTCACCTCCGTTCTTGAGGACCTGGCAGCAGAGCCTCTGTTTAAGGAAGGCAGCCAAATAGGAGGTGGCTTGATTTGAGGGACTATTGAATGGGCAGAAGCAGTGGTGGCTGGTGCCTCCCATGTCAGTGGAGCAGTGAATCCACTCTGAGTTTTATTCCAGACTTTCAAGGAGCACTCCAAGGTGGGAGCAGCATTCATGACCTTGGATAGCTCACTTGAAGTCTGAAATAAAAGCAGAAACAGAGTCACTGTGATGCTGCCATGGAAGCCATCTAGACAGAAGGCAAAGATGGTGGTGATTTGAGACTTAGGAGATTGGTTCAGCCATGCACCTTCACCCAACGGGTAGGTATGTACCTGCATTCAAGAAGATTCCATCATCATCTTTATGGACAAAAGAAGGTTAAAAGGGGACAAGATAGCTGTGTTTAAATATTTGAAGGGGTGTCATTCTGAGGATGGAGCAAGCTTGTTTTCTGATGCTCCAGAGACTTGGACACGGAACAATGGGTTCAAACTACAGGAAAAGAAATCCCACCTAAACATTAGGAAGAATTCCTGGCAGTAAGAGCTATTAAACAGTGGAATCCACTGCTGCCTTGGAGTGTGGTGGAGTCTCCTTCTTTGGAGGTTTCTAAACAGAGGCTGGATGGCCATCTGTCAGGAATGCTTTGATCGGGTATTCCTCCATGGCAGAATGGGATTGTGTTGGGGTGTATGGGCTTAAAAATTAAAAAATCACTAAAGATTCCAGGGAGCAAGCCCTTTTGGAATATCTTCTTGAGAAAAATAAAACTTTTAGTATAGCAGAGTTAGCAGAGACAGAAATGAGACAGACTCAATTAGTCAAGTACTGTAAAGCACGCAGTCATTAATGCCGCTTAAACAAAAGAAAGAAAAAACGTCTTCTTTAAAAAGAATACTTAAACATTTACTAATAGCTATTGCAATCTACATATTCAAAGGAAAGCTAACATCCTAACAGACTAAAGGATTTAGGGTAGAAGTCACCCATCCAGTGAGATCAGGTAAGATAGGGAAAACAAGGCAGGATGTCCCTACGTCTGCATGCAGGCAGCGTCCATGTTTCTTCAGAGAGAATGAATGCAACTTTATGTGAGTGAGAGCATGGTTCCCATGGTTGTCTCCATGTGAGACTCAGTGAGAAGAAGAACAAAGAGTCATAAACTTTTAAATCATGAGGTCATGTGATGAATGACATGATGGTCACTTCACTCCATTTGGCTTGGCTGAGTCAGAGCTACTAGCCAAGCCCCACTAAGGATAGGGTGAGAAGAAGCAGGAAACCACTCTTAGCATGCAAGGAGATTCCTATAATCTTTCTAAGAACTTGCTTAACTCTATTAGTTAGCAAGTGGCGGGGGGGGGTGCAGGAAGAATGCTCTATCTCCAACAGGTTGGACTGGCTGGCCCTTGAGGTCTCTTCCAACTCTATGATTCTATGATGATGATCATCATCATCTTTATTTATTTCTTACCTGCCTCTCTCTATGGATCAAGGCAGGGAACGGCAACAAACTGAACACATAATGCTAGTTATAACACATATAAAACAAAACCATATTTTAAAAAATCAATACATACTTTAAAATTCATTGATTTAAAAATCATCTGAGTTGGCCTTCTGGAAGAGACTGGTCATTACCTCTGTCTTAAACTCGGAAAGTGTAAACCCCTGACGGATCTCCCCTGGCAGATGATGGCACAATCTGGAATGGCTAAAGAAAATGTCCTCTGGGTGTCTGCCTAGCTTGGACTAACTGAAGAACACGTTCCCCCATCACTTGTTTCCTTCATTGTCCTGACCACCTAACCTATACTAAGTACCAGTATTACTGTGCAGAGCAGTAATGTTCGATCCTTTCCATAAACACTTAGTGTCCAAGTTGACCATCAGCTCCTGTAATGATATATCAGATCATGCCACTTTGTGACACCCCACTGTAAGAAGGAAATGGTAAAACTCTATATTCAGAGAGATAGATCATGTACCTGCCACGTTTTGGATTTGGCCTGGTTGGCAGTTCCACTACTTCTGCAAAGCTTTCTGCTAGAGTTTCATCTGCACAACTGAATATATACCAGCCAACGTATCTATGAACATGATTTATAAAATGCATTTTTGAAGCCTGTAATCATTGTTGGTATTTTCATTGTCCAATTTGCTTTATTTGTTGCTTATTTATGTGGGCATTTGCTCATGAGTTTATTATTATTGTGTTTTTGATGTATATTTATATGTGCATTGTTAGTCACCAGTGTTTTGTTGGCTATTACAGTTAGTGAGAGGCTAGTTGTGGTTCTTTCATAGTTCCCCCACCCTTCACAGAAAATTACATAATTCTTAGGAATCCACAATAGGGGCATGACACTCACTTGGCTATTGTCCTTAAAAGCTTTTGATGCCACTTGTAAAAGAAAGCACGAAAAACATTCTATTGAGAATTCAGCAGCCTCTTTGACTTTATTTCTCAAGGCTATTTGCATGAAAAGAGGAGCTTCTCCATGCTTTCTGCCTGCTCTTTCCTCGGCTCCTGAACCCTTAATTCCAGGAACTGTGACAGCACAACCTTGACCAGGAAGATCTGGATTCAGAGAGAAAGAATATGCAAAGAGAGGAAAAGGGATGCAATGAAAAAGATGTAACCAGAGAGAGAGAGAAAGCACAGCACATGCTCTAACAACAGTAAATGATATACGGAGAGAAACTTGTTCCTCAGCAGAATGTTTTTCACAAGGTTCTGTCTCTATCTCTCTGTCTCTCTTGCTTACATGCTGTGACTGCAGCACTTAAAGATGACTCTCTCCTGGGGGTTTCATAAAAATTGTAAATGCACTGATTTGCTTTCATGGCCATCCCAATGCCAGACCCATTCTTGAGAAAATGTATCCATGCTGTCATTATTGAAGAAGACCTTGTGTCTACTAAGAAAAGATTCACAATTGCTACTGTTTTGCTAAAAGTTAAATACTACCACTCTTGGCTACTACCCTTGAGGATAATGCTTAAGGCTCCCCCCAACTCTTCTATGTGAGGGGAGGCAGTTATTATGATCGACTAAGAACAAATGGTGGAATCTCCACGCAAAGGAAAGAAGGAGATGTGATCATTTCAGCAAACCAATCTTAAGAGAGGTATCTCAGGTGCTGAATCTATTTTATACTGTGGGTTGTTAGCAAGAACCGTGCCAGTTCAAATTTCCATGCAAAAACATAGTGAGGGCTATTTTTTTATTGTTTAGTTTTTGACTATGTATGTCTGATTTTCTGCCCTTTGGTGAAAAGGGTGTTATAAAAAACATTGTTGTTGTTGTTCCTTTGAGATTCTTCATGGGAATCAATGACCCGGGAAGGGCAGGAGGAAAGAGGGCTTCATGGTTGTTTACAGGGGCTAGGATCCACACTGAGGAGATGGAGCATGATTTTACATCCATGGAGTTACATGTTGGTTGTACAATGACACCTTGTTAGTGAATTGGGACGTGGCACAACTGAATGTGCAGCCAAATGCATATGAAAAATTTCATTTGCAATGTGCAATGTGCATCCATGATGCCCACATCTTCATGTGCATTGTGTACTCATGGACAATGGCATCACATGTTGACGGTACTTCTGCATCCTTGATCCAACTACAGCTGTTCCATGTTCCATGTTGGACAAAAGCATCCGGCTGCTTCTGTAGGGGAACTTGCGTACATGTAAGACACCAACAGAATGCCAGCTGCCTCTCCAGGAGTGACAGAGATGTCTTGGGTGGAATTGGAGAGAGCAGCATGTCAAACAGGCGTGAAAGAGATGCACGCTCCCATTTTTTCAAATGGGCCCCACGTCAGCAGGCCTTCTGAGAATGCCATGGCTTTTGCAACATCTTCATGATCACAGAGGCAAGTTGCTGGAGGGAGGCATTTGTAATGTTACGTACCACCTGTGGGCTGCAAGAGCCCTTGAAAGACGGATTGAAAAGCCCTCGGAGCTCCGGGACACTTGTCTTTCATTCTGGCGAGAAAGAAGCAAGGCGGAGGAGTGAGCATTTCTGCGTGGAACAGCAAAAGAGCTTTCAGAACCCCCTTTCTGGGGCAAAAATATCTATCGAAGGCTAGGATGAGAGGAGAACTATTGATTCCCCTCTCTTTGGCTTGGCTTGGGCTTGTGAAACTATTGCTTAGAGGTGTGTTTTCTCTGACTTTCTTTGTACTTCGTGTGCAAATATATATGAAAAAGAAATGTTTACAACTCTCTCTGTGGATAGGAATTGTGTCACCCTTTCTGTAATGGAAAGCTAGGAGAGCTTGGGGGGACAGATTTTTTTGGGGGGGGCTGAAATTCTCATAATCAGCCAGTTGTACCCCCCCAATTACTTTTGCCAAGCTCTGGCCTAGGTTTGTTCTGGGTCTAAGCAATCATATTTTGAAAAACATCGCAAGCCATCCAAGCATATCCAGGCTGCTATCTTACACTAACATCAATCTGCAGCTATGGAGTGTGGCATTGATTATACTTTGCAACCCTTGTGTTGAATGGCAATGTTGTACCACACAAGTGAAAGCACTGCTGAATGCACAACCAACTGTGTATATTTATTTATTTATTTATTTATACCCCGCTCTTCAGCCACAAGGCTATAAGAGCGGCTTACAAATTGTTTTAAGCAATAGCTATTTACGCATCTACACTGCATTAAACAGTTTCCAATGTGTGTTAGCTAATTGCCCCCACAAGCTGGGTACTCATTTTACCGACCTACGAAAGGATGGAAGCTACCAGGGACCCAAAACAAGGGCACCCCGGCTCCCTTAGTAAGAATTGCAGCCCCCAAATGAAATTCCACCCCAGTCCCAAATGTCTAGCATTGCAGAGAGTAAGAACTGTTTGCGTCAGAACTCTTCTGTCCAGTGTGCTCACATTCCCTTGGTTGCTTGGCCTGTCCCTTTTCCTTAGATGTAGTTCTAAATGATCAACTAAAGTCTGAAACGACTGCAGTGCTAGAAATTTGGGAACTGAAGGAAAATTTTGGTGTGTGTGTTGGTGGGGGGGAAGAATTCTTCTTTGAGACCCAATGTCCTCAGCCTCCCACTGTATCTACAGCTCTGCATTCAACCAAAGGCACAAATGAATGTGCAACCAAACATATAACCAAATAGCCCTACCAGCAATTTTACCAGGGGCAGATGAATATGCACTGGCTAGGGACATGTACACACAAGGGCAACAGCACCATGTGTGAAACTCTTTCTGCACAACCTTGAACTGAATGTAGATGTCACACAGTGGACAAACAATACCTAGCAGGATTCCAGCGTATGTGTCCCACTGCAAGAAGCAAGGCCAGGTGAGGAAAGTGGTCTCCTTAGAAGAGGGACCCTGTGCAATTTACCTGGGAAATGTTCATCTGCAGTTCATCATCATACTGAATCCAACACACACACACACACATACAGAGCAACAATTTCAGGGGATTTGTAATTGCCCAACAGATCTCAGTATAAACACCAAAGCACTCGAGTGATATTTCCCCCCCCCCCAAAAAAACTTTGCAGTTGGGATGGAGTAACTCACTCAAGGTCATTCTGTGAGCTTCAGAGACTACTGGACCACCAGCACTCCAGCCAGTGAATTAACCCACATCACAGTCAGAAATGAGGTCAAGGGTAGTAAATCTTTCCAATACCCAATGGATGGTGAGAACAATGAAACAGTTTTTCATCCAGGAGTATTTGGATATTCGTGAATTTTCTCCCTGCAATGACAGGAAATTATGTAGCTTTTCTAAGAAAGTTGCACAGCTTGTTCAGAAACTGAGCAGTTTCCCAGAAACTACACAGCATTCATCATGAGAACTGAAAACTGTGCAGCTTTCCTTGCTAAAAGGGAAATGCACAACATTCAAACCAGCAAAAGCTGCAGATTCAATCAGCATGGTCAGGTAGCTGCAGTGGACCCTCATGGCTCCATTGCAACCCACTTGTTCACCTACCTCTCTCTTAGACACTGTTGGCTATGAGAAGGAGGATCAGGAGACGCCATGGGCAGCTCACTCCATGGACTCCCCGGCTGGCAAAAAAAGAAGGTGGCAAAAGTGGTGAGGAGAAGAGGAAGGGTGGTAGCAGCGCAACATCTGATGGTGAGCAGGGAGAGGTAGACTCTCCCATACAGGGATGAAGGATCATCAGAAATCTCCTTTTTCGCAACAAAAAAGGTTGTTGTTACACATCTGGACACCCAGTTGAGCAAAGGGTCACCCTCCACAATATAGTTGTTTTCTTTCTACATTTTGGGACAGTTTTGGGTGAAAAAAATTGTTTGTACAAAAAAGCATGGTTGGTTTGTGTATGAGTTTTCCAAAACTTCTACAATTGGAATCCTGTTGAGCAGAGTCTATTGTTGAATGGTGGTTCAACATCTAGACAAATCCCATTGATTCAATGGGTCTACTCTAGGTGGGACTAACAATAGGACCGAGGCCCATTTTTGCACTTGTAAACTGTGCATTTTGCACAAACTATGCTAGTGGTTGAGTCTGAGATTTTGTTTTTTGGTTTTTACATGGATTTTTCTTTCATAACAAAGTCCTGAATTTCAAATCAGTCAACCAATCTCTCACAATCCTGTCCAGAGGGAAGAAATCTCTTGAAAGGATTCATTCTTGCATGTGAGAACAAACTGGTGAAGATTTCTATCTCTAGCGCATAAGGAGAGGGAGACACTGAGGATGTCTTGCCCCAGGACCCTCCAAAACCCTGAGTCTTCTAGCATAGACCTGGTTCCTTTGGCTGTTTCTTCAGTACTGGAATAAATGGGCTCAGCCTCCCACACCAGCCACTGCTGCATGCCTGGCGATGCCTCTGAATCTTTGAGCCAGCAGCGACTCCGGCTCCAGATAGAGCTTCCCGGAGAGGCCAGGCACTGCTGGACTAAGTTACCCAGTGTGTGTATTGATTTTTGTTTAACTTCTCATTTGTTAAAATGCTCCAGATAGAGATTAACTTTCTTTGCTGTGTATTTATTGTTTCACCTGCCCTGAGATGGGAATAGAAAAGCACTTTGATAAATGAATGGAGAGATTTGTCTGGCTGGGACTCAAACAGAGCCTACCTTGGAATACAAAGGGGGAAAGCATGGGAAAGATGGTTACTGACTGTCCACCATTGCAAAGAGAGAGTGGCCATGACAGCCAAGTTTAAATATTTGAAGGGATGTCATACTAGGGATGGAACAAGCTTGTTTTCTGTTGCTCCAGAGACCAGGACATGGAACAATAGACTCAAACTGCAGGAAAAGAGATTCCATGTAAACATTAGGAAGAACTATTCAACAGTGGAATCTGCTGCTGCCTGAGAGTGTGGTGGATTCTCTTTCTTTAGAAGTATTTCAACAGAGGCTGGATGGCCATCTTTCTGTTATGCTTTGATTGTGTATTCCTCCATGGCAGGATGGGGTTGGACTAGATGGCCCTGTATTCATTCCCACCATCCAATGGGAGGATCAACAGTATATAACTGTTATACCCAGGGGTATTCCTGCATGGCAGGGGGTTGGACTAGATGTGGTCTCTTCCAACTCTATGATTCTCTGATTCCATGAACAAATTTACTTTTAATATATAACACCCCAGACCCTGAGTCATTTCCTTTTAGTTTCATTTTTGTGATGTTTTGTTAGTACCTATTTTGTGTCCCCTGAAGAAAGGTGTGAGAGAGGTTGTTTGGCTGCTGTTTTTTTTAAGCATGTAGGCACAGAACCCTACAGGAAGACATTGGGTGGGGCAGCCTCATGGCAGAGAAGACTTGGCATTCCCTGAATCCTTTCAGACCTGGACTGTAATCTACTATATCTCTATATTTATATCTATCGATCATAGCCTCTCTCTTGGGTACACAAAAGGGGCCCGTGCCATTAAGAATTCACCACCGGTGACCCACACCAAGATGTTTGATGGACAGTCTCTAATAAGCTAAGGGACTTTCTGGGCTCCCAATGTAGAGCAAGAAAGACTGTTCCAGAGTTTTGCCCCTCTAATCATTGCAAGGCCAAAGTTGCAGCCAGCGCTTCGTGTATCCACAGGCTCTGAAATTGACTCTTCTCTCTCTCCATCATGTTCCCTTTCTGAAGTCTCTTGGATCACGTAACAGGCCCTGAGGCAAGGAGCATGCTGGGATGCTTCAGAATGTCAAGCTTTTAAAAAAAAAGAATTTGGGGGGTTTCTGTGGGAAGGTAATGAGTCTAAAAATAAAATTGTATTAAAAAATTCCAGGATCTAGTCCTTTAAAAACAACAAGAATTATTTCCTTTTAAAAAGAGTTAAAAAACATTCATTCATTTTTGACTTAATGTTCATGCTTCATGCAGAGTGCGCTTAAGACGCAGACTTGTAAGCTCAATTATCATTTAAAAGTGTATTCAAGAGATTTGGGATCCTCCCAGTTAAATTAGACTCATTACAAAACAAAGGAGTCAGTTTAAAATGCAAATCAAAGTTTACTGAAAGTATATCAATCTCAATCTACATACTAAAAACAGACTTAAGAAAAGGTCCCTAACTAAAGGTATTTAGGTAATAAAACTCACTCAGCCTACAGCGGTGGGCTGGGTTCCAATCATCATAGCATGGTTACAGGAAAGCTTAAGATGGCTAAGATACATCCATCCTCATGGAGAGTCAGACTCAGAAGAGAAAGTTACACAAAAGCAATAAAATTCAAATTAGGTCATGTGTTAAATGACCCAGCACTTCCAGTTGGCTGGAAGTGCCCAGTGAAGTAAGAGAAAGGGAATTTTGGGAAAACAAATGCATGCAGGGAAAAACCCTAGACTTATCTAAGATTGTGAATGAGGTACACAAGATTGCTTTTACATTACAATGATTTTTTCCCCACATACTACAGTTTCCCTGTGACTTGTTCCCTCACAATAGTGGCCAAGTCAGGAGGAAGGCGGGTGGGGGGGAGGCAGGGAAAAGCGCGCCAGCATTCCCCTTCTTTCCAACAGCCTGTGCAGCTGAGTCAAATCATTAATATGCATTTCTGCGACGCATTGGAAGTCACTTGTGGAGAAAAGAGCTGTAGCTAATTGATTGGAGATGCATCTGCTGAGCCACACGACCCAGTCTGCGTGCCTAATGCATCACGGCAGGAAAGAGAGGAATTACTCTTGACACCGAACTTGTACCTCTGACAAAAGATTCAATCCAATACGGACTGTACTAAGTGTGCGGGAGGGGAGAGATGGGGAGGGGAGCAGGGTAATTCTTGGCCACATGAGGGATGACCAACCCTGTGAGTCCCAGGGATGCATGGCTGGTTCCCTTTGGAGTATCCCCACTCCTAAGATCAGCCAAACCCATTCCTTCCCCCTTTTCCTCCTCCTCCACCTCGTTTTCCTCCTCCCTCCCTCTTTGTCTTCTCCTTCCTCCTTCTCCTCTTCCTTATTTTCTTCTTCCTCTTCCTCTCCTCCTCCCTCCTCCTCCTCTTCCTAATACAGTCAGACCCCCCTATCTGCACGGTTCAGTGCCCAAACTTACCACAGATACCAGAAACCATGGATAACAGTGAACACCATTGAAAATAATGGGATTTCCAGTTTAAAACACCATAGAATTGCCTTGGAGGACCTAGACACCTCTCTAGGCATTTTCTAGGAAGACGCTATGGTATGTGTTCTGTTTTGGATAAATGAAACTGCAGATATTGGTTCCGTGGATACGGGGGTCCAACTGTAGTATTATTTTGTCAGTTTATTATCTACATTAAGCTAGCTCTCATATTGGGAGAAAGGCAGGGTGTACAATAAATACATACATACACAGATAGAACTTAAAAGCAAACAAACAGCACTTCTGACAAGTTTGTTCCAGACCCCAGAAGGGTGTTGCTAATCACTTAAAATGTAACTGGAGTGATTAACAAACAAAACCTTATGAATGAATAAGGAAAACATTTTGGCATCTGCCTTCTTTGGTTGCTCAAAATAAAAGGCAGCTGCATGAAGTTGGCAGTTTAGAACACTCTATTGCAAGCCTTCTTAAATGGAAACAGACGATAGATAGATAGATAGGTAGATAGATAGATAGATAGATAGATAGATAATAAAATTACCACTTGTGCAACTTCTTGTGCAAGTCTTGTATCAGGTAGAAGATGGGGTGATGGGCTTATTTTTATCTTCTTCCCAGGGCAGGGTCCCAACCCCTGCATTCAAACCACAAGAAAGGGTCCCAACCAAACAAGAGGAAAACATTTCTGATGGTAAAGAGCTGTGGGGCAGTCGAACAGATTCCCTCAGGAGATGGTGGACTCTCTCCTTCACTTGAGGTTTTGTAACAGGACTGGTGGCCACCTCCCTAAGATGCATTATCTGTGGGTTGCTGTGCCATCCGTATGTTGGACTAGAAGACCCTTCCAAACTCTTTGATTCTAAGAACTGCACATGCACTAGAGCAAGACCCAGCACTTTCCAAGATTATCTATTCACCATTTTCAAGCCATATTTTTTTCACCTGAAGGAATTACCAGGAGAGCCCCTGGGGACAGAAAAGCCAACTTGGGGTCTGCATGTGATCTACCAGCCACATCATTTCCACCTCTGCTGAAGAAGAGTGTTTTCTTTTGTGCTTTCCTGGAAGCAACGTGTTCCAATGCTCTCTTCTTCACATGGTGATCAGAGAAAAGTAGTTCTGTTTCTTCCATGAGAAGCTTTCAGAGATGAGATAACCACCTGTCTGGGCAATAGGTTGGGCTTAAATTTTGCAAGCTCTGGTTCAGAGATGCTAATTCTCAGGATTCTCAGTTGCTGGGGGGGGCAACAACAGATGGGGGCTCCTGACACCCCCTTTCATGCTTATAGGTTTACCCGTGATGTGCCAGTGGGAGTAATCCGAAGTGTGAACTATGGGTGGAAAGTATTCAAATGAGGATCAATAAACATACTTCCTGAATGTTGGAAATCCTGATCTGAAGAATCATGGATTGGATTCTTTCTTTCCCCCACAGACAACTGCAATTTCTGTACAGGAAAAAAGCAGTATCTCTGTAGAGAAATGTAGTATGTGAGGAAATAATCATTGTAATGTAAAAGCAATCTTGTGTACCTCATTCACATCCTAAGATAAGTCTAGGGTTTTTCCCTGCATGCATTTTGTTCTCCCAAAATCCCCTTCTCTTACTTCACTGGGCACTTCTAGCCAACCGGAGTGCTGGGTCATCCAACACATGACCTAATTTAAATTTCATTGCTGTGTGTAAGTTCTTCTTTTAAGTTTGAGTCTCCATGAGGCTGGAGCCATCTTATGCCATCTTTGACCAGCTTAAGCCATCTTAAACCATGCCATGATGCATCGCAAGCCAGCCTTTTACCGTTGTAGGCTGGGTGAGTTTTTTTTCTACCCTAAATACCATTAGTCAGTTAGGAACCTCTTTTTAAAGTTTGTTTTAGTATGTAGATTGAGACTGATATACCTTCAGTAAACTTTGATTTGCATTTTAAACTGACTCCTTTGTTTTGTAATGAGTCTAATTTAACTGGGTGATCCCAGACTTCTGAACACACTTTTCTTTTAAATGTTAATTGAGCTTAAGTCAGCATTCTTAAGTGCACTCTGCATGGAGTTAAAAGTAAATGAATGATTTTTAACTCTTTTTAATGAAGATAATTCTTGTTGCTTTTTAGAAGGACTAAATCCTGGAATTTTTAATACAATTTTATTTTTTTAGACTCATTACTCCTACAAGAAAAGGCTGCTTTCTCTGCCAGTGAAATTCACATAGGAATATTACACAGAAAAAGTCCGAAACTGTGCATAGCCTTTGGAAACCGAAGTGTTCAAAGACACGCTTTCAGAAGGGAGAAAATTGCTAAAATTACTCATTGCTTCCTCCAAGAATGAAATTAGTGGAGAATTACATACTAGCATAAACAGAAATGCCTTTGGCATGATCCAGCTTCAACGCTCTTGTTATTATTAATCTCTGAAAGGGTTTGATGGTACATTTGGAGGAATGATGAAGGCAAATCACTCTGTAGGAGCAACAAGAAGAGAAGGCTTTCCAGCTCCAAACAGGAAAGATTCTCATTGATCCATGATTATCTCAAGTTCCCAGCACTCAAGGAACACAGTTTTGACCACTATTTGGTCATGTGCAGAATACACCTGTCCCCCGCCCATGTCCAGTCGCTCCATCCTATTCTGTGAACTTTTTCCAGTAGAAGTTTAACTGAGTGGACTTTCAAGATCTGTGCATTTATTCCCGTTAATTCCATTGGCATGTTATGTCTGTGAACATGGAGGAGAGCATGTGAAGGAAGTATGGTATACTAGTCAGAGGCTTGGGCTCAGACTTGGGAATTGCAGTATGTGCGGAAATCATTATTGTAATGTAATACAATCTTGTGTATTCCCATCCAAAGTTCAGTCCAGGCATTTACCATGCATGCTTCAGTTTTCCCAGCTCCCCCTTCTCTTATTTCACTAGGCAATTTCAGCCAACTGGAGCAATGGGTCATTCAACACATGACCTAATTTAAATATTATTACACTTTGTTTAAGTTCCTTTTTAAGTTCAGGTGTCCTGCAGCTGGAGCCATGTTGTTGGTGATTATTGCTGTTGTTGTTTTCAAGTCACCATGTAGCCACACCGCTCAAAGGCTGGGTGAGTCTATTCTACCCTAAATCCTCTTAGTTAGTTAGGACTCTTTTAAGTTTGTTTTTAATATGTAGATTAAGATTGATATACCTTCAGTAAATTTTTGATATGCATTTTTAAACTGACTTCTTTGTTTTTAATGAGTCTAATTGATTGGGTGATCAGACCAAACATTTAAATGTTAATTGAGCTGTCTCTGCATTCCTAATGTGTCACTCTGCTTGAATTTGAAAGAAAAGGTTTTTACTTTTTAAAAAAGATATTTTTATTCTTTTTTAAAGGGATAGATCCGTGGAATTTTTAAATACATTTTAATTTTAGACTCATACCTCCCTACAGGAATCCCAGTTTCTAGTCCCCCTCTGAACCAGGAAGCACATTGGGTGATACTAATCCCCTCCCCTCTCTCTGTTATCCTCTCCCCAGACTGACTTCCTTCACAGGGTTGTTGGGAGGATAAACTGGGGATGAGACACATACCAGGTGCTGTAGGCAATATTTCGGAGGAAGGAGCTGGCAAAGCCACCTCTGAGGATTCCTTGCCTAAGAAAAACCTCTGAAATTCATGGGGTCACCAGAAGCCGACAGGTGACCTGAAGACACACATACACAGAGACAAGATCTAACCTTGGTGCCTTTTCCCCAAATGCTGCAGGCTAGAAATTCCAGAGCATGGGGAAAAGTACCTTTTTGGACTGTTACTCTCAGGATCCCCTAGCATGGCAATCCAAAAGGAAGGAACTGGAAAATCACCTCTGAGGATTCCTTGCCTACAAAACCCCTCTGAAGTTCATGGGTTCACCATAAGTGTACAGGTGACTTGAAGGCACGTGTGGGCACACATACAAAGGCACCAGATACCATCTGATATTGGAAGCTAAGCAGAGACAGGACTGGTAATTACTTGGATGGGGAACAGCCAAGGAGCACCAGGTGCTATAGGCAATATTTTAGAGTAAGGAACTGGCAAAACTACTTCTGAGAATTCCTTGCCTAAGAAAATGCTAGGAAATTCATGGGGTTGCCATAAGTAGACAGGTGTTTTGAAGGCACATACATGCATGCAAGATCGGACCTTTCCCCCAAATGCTTCAGGTTAGGACTTCCAGAGCATGGGAAAAGGCCATTTTGGACTACCACTCCCAGAACTCCCCAGCCAGCTAGAAGAACCTTCCCCAGGCCAGAAGGCCTGCCCAAGAATCTCAGATGCTGTGGGCTCTATTTCAGATGAAGGAACTACCAAAACCACCTCTGAGGATTCCTCACCTAAGAAAACCCTAGGAACTGCACGGAGTTGTCATAAGTCAAGAGGTGACTTGAACAGACACACCTTTGAGCTCACTGACAGAAAAAGTAGGTAAACAACAAAAAACACAACAACAGTAGACATAACCATGGTTGATTAAAAGAAATCTTGGATTATAGGTGTGATAATCCTGCTGGACAGAAAAATTGAAGAGAAAAAGAGGGAAAGCGTTGTGAAATATCAAGACCTTCAAACTTAGATTTCATCACTTCTGTGCAAGGAAAGCAACTATGGTTCCAGTAATGATGGGTGCTCTGGAAGCAATTCTAAATGGTTTTACAAAACATCTGAATGAAATGATAATAGACAGGATCACAACAGCGGTATTACAAAAAGTGACACTGCTTAGAATAGGCCACATTCTCTGACCATACCTCATGGATCCTCAGAGTCTGAGATAGAATCTGAATCACTTCTCCAGTCAAGAACACCTGGTTGACTGTAAAACTGGAATGGAGGAGGAGCAGGAGGGAAACTAAACAGTTACTAGTCATAGAACCATAGACTCATGGAGTTGGAAGGGGCCTCATGACCCATCAAGTCCAACCCCTGTTCAACACAGGATCTCCATCTAAAGCATTCCTAGCAGCAGGGAGCTGTCCAGCCTCTTTTTGAAGACATACAAAGAAGGAGACCCCATCTCTCTTGGCAATTGTTTCCATTGCTGAACTGCTCTTACTGTCAAGAAGTTCCTTCTCATGTTCAATTGAAAGCTACCCTTTGTACCTTAAAACCATGATACCTAGTCCTACCCTCCAAGGCTGCCCAGATCCTTCACCCTCTCCTCATATGTAGGATCTCAAGCTAAAGCATCCCAGTAGGTAGTCATAGGCCTGAACCTTATTGGTTAGCCCCAACTAGGCCAAACCCTTTTGAGTCAACCATTGAATGGACACATAGGCAAATCCCATTGATTCAATGGTCCTACTCTACTTGGAACTCACAACTGGATGCTGACTCCCTGGGGGGATTTGAGATCAAGGTCATCCTTTCCTAAGCAGATCCAAACTCAACTTTTTTAAGGAAGGAAAGCAATGGCCAAAAGCAGAGCAGCCCTGGTATTGGCAGTGAGAGAAAAGTCTGAGGTTATAATGGTCATAAAGGAAGTTAGGTAGCAGAGGAAGAGGATTCACCAAGTCAGCTGATTTTGTCTGCCTGTCCTGGCCATTGCTGCACAACCCTGGAAAAATTGCAGCCGGACAAGAATCTGGTCTAATTGTCTTTCTGATCCATTCCTTCAGCTGTCAGTTCATGTTCTCTCTGTTCCACTTTGATGTCGGCAAAATCCCAGAAATACCTGGTGTCATCACTGTTGCTGTGTTGCTCCTGTGGACAGTTGCATTGTGTGTGTTTGCCTGCTCACCCATGGCCAAAAAGCTCTTAAAAATTAGTGAGGAGAAAACAGCTACCTTTCCCATCCCATACTGCAGTGGCAACATGCCCAGGGGTGATATAATGAATTGTTTTGACCTAGTCATCCTGCAAAGCACAGGTCATAGGAGAGAAATTGATACCGTACCAGCTCTGCAAAAAATCTTTCGGTAACTATAAATTTTATTGGCATCAGGAGCACAGCTCTTCACAGCAGGGTGAGGGAAGGGCACGTTTTGGCTGCAGATAAGCTTTTAGGGAAGATTCATGGTGCTTGACCCTGTCAGGGAGGAAGAGATGAAGCTCGCAAAGCAGGCAGGACTGTGGCAAAACAAGGCGATTTGTGTATCCACCATCTGTGGAGATTATCGTTGGGATTGCCAGATAGACGGTGCTTCCAAGAAGGTGTTTTGGCCACATGCATGAGAGGAAGATTAGCCGGGAGACAGTGTGCAAGCAATTGGTGAGGGCGCCTTTAATGGAAAAGGCATCTGTTCAAAATCGAGTATATACACATACACACACATTCACACCAGCCCCTCTCTTTTGCAAAATGGCACTGATGGTTTTGCAAAGATAAAGGTATGAGTCCCCCCTCCACACAGAAACACACCCCACCATTTAAACAATGTCAAGCCAAACACTTTGGCCTTCTCTTTTGTGTGCTGAAGCACCACTGAGCTGATTGGCACCTGTCCGTCTTCTGGGCACAAAGGGGAGGGGAACAGCCCTTCCCTCCTAAAGGTGGTGCAAAATATTGACTTGGAAAGAGAACATTTGGCGGGGCTGAATGTTTGCATAGACTCCAATAACCATAGCCTCTAGAATTGCCACCACACAGATTCACCCATGACTATAGCTAAGGAACAGTTTCCTGGATTTACTCATCCATAACTGTTCCGTGCTCACAATTGTTCCTAAGTCACAACTGTAACACTGTTGCCATGATCACAATTCCCCCCTGCAACCTACTTCACCAAGCAGCAGCTACATGGGGAGAAGGAGGTCCATTCTGCCAGCAACTGGAGCACCTTTCCATCAGATTTGGACAGGGGAAGGCAGGCCAGGAGAGGTTGCTTAGTATAGATTGAGTATCCCTGATCTGAAATGGTTGGGACCAGAAGTGTTTGGGGTTTTGGAATATTTGCATATACATAATGCAATAATCTTGGAGATGGGAGCCAGATCTAAAAATGTAATTCATTCATGTTTCATATACACCTTATATACATAGCCTGAAGGTAATTTTATACATGATATTTTAAATTATTTTGTGCATGAAACAAAAGTCTGTGTAATGAAACCTCAGAAAGCAAAGGTGTCACTATCTCAACCACCCACGTGGACAATTTGTTGGAAAAATCAGCATTCTTCCTGCAACCCCCAATTGCTGACTAGTAGAGCAAAGCAAGTTTTAGAAAGTTTTTTGGGGGGGACTTCCTGCATATTTAAAAGTTCCTCCCCTTTTCCTCATATAAACCTTAGCAGGCTTGGCCTGTATCTCAGTCATAGCCATGCCAGATTTCATGACCATTGTGTCATGCGACCTAGTGGTTTCAAATTTTATTACTCTTTGTCTGCTCCCTGAAGAAGAAAGATGGATGCTCCCTGCATGCAGACATAAGGATGTCCTGCCTTGCTTTTTCCTATCTTTCCTGATCTCCCTGCATGGGTGAGTTCTACTCTAAATCCTTTAGTCAGTTAGGGATGTTAGCTTCCCATGCATATGTAGATTTAAAAGCTATTAGTAAACGCTTAAATATTCTTTTCAAGGAGGAGTCTTTTGTTTTTCTTAAGTGGCTTGAGTTCTGAGTGGTTTACTAATTGAAGTAATTGAGTACTGTCCGTTTTTCCTGTCTCTGCCAACTCTGCTGTTTTTAGAAGTTAATTCTTAACCATTTTAACTTTGAAGAAATCTTCCCAAAAGGGCTTGCACCCTGGGATCTTTAATGAATTTTTAATGTTTATGCTCCTAAACCGCAACACAATTTTGGATTTTGGAGCATTTCAGATTTTCTGAAATCTGCACTGTAGAAATAATGCTGATTAACACCACTTTACGTGTTGTAGCTCCATCCAATGGAATCCTGGGATTTGTAGTATTAAAATACTACAATACTAGTATTAAATACTACTATTAAATACTATTATTAGTATTTATTATTAGTATTAAAACGAATAAAAAGGTCTTTAGCCTTGTCTGCCAAAGAGTGTTTGTTAACTTGTTATCTTTCCAGACATTTGATTGTTTCTGTTACTGCAGTTGTGTGGTTTTGACTATTTTCAGGAAGAACGTTTTGAAATGGTATCAAGTGCTGAAAAAGACTTTTTTGGCACCGGGTAATATCTAGAAGCCCTGTTTACCAACATTTTTCCTTCATCAACATCTGGATGTGTCAATGCTGAGTGCAGTCGTGTTCCTGTTCATGTAGCATTTTCCAGAATGTTGTATTGCACACATTGAAGTGTGCATTCCTCATTTTTACACTTTAGTATATGATTTTGTGATCATGTTGTATCACACACATTGAACATATTTTGGTATTGTTTGTACGTTCCTCATTTTTAGAGTTTAGTATATGCGATTGTGTTCAATCTGTGGTTTTGTGTTTATTTAGTGTTTTTGTGACCTTGGTTTTTGTATATAATGCTTTTGTAATTATATAATCTATTCCACATGATTTTCAGTTGTGTGTTTTTACAGCATTTGGGTAGTTGTTATGCTAGTAGGAAGCCATGTGTTCTCACAAGCAAGAATGAATAAATTGACCACGTTTCCTCCTTACTGTAAAGACGTCCATCAACATTTATATTGTTTTCAAATTCACAGTTAAGGATTTCTTCTGGAGGAAAAACACACAAGGTTTTTATGCACAAAATAGCTTTTTCTGCACCCAAAATATTATCTGTGCAGGAAATTTGTTTTCTGCACAGAAAATGCAGTTTTCTGCATGCACACACACACACAAATCCACACACATTTTCCACACAGAATAGATGCAGAACTGCAAATTCCCATCTGTCTAGGATTCTCCCTGTTAGGGACATCTGACATTTGAGACCCCCTCTTTTTTTTAACATGTTTTTAAAATATTTTTGAATATTCTTTCCATCTGTCCCCATTAGATCAGGTGTGGCCATGGAGCTGAGGGCCCTTCCTGTGTGGATAGAGGAGATAACAGCTGAAGAGATGGTCTGTGATGAATCCAGGCGGGTTGATGAATTGGGCCAAATGCAAGGCCAGCAAGTTTCCAGTCTGTTGTTGTTTCTTCTTCTTCTTCCTTCCCCCTCTCTTTCTCTTTCTCTCTCTCTTTCACTGGCAGATTGAAATCACCCAGGAATATTAATGGCCTTTGCAGTCTTTGCTGGCCCCTGGCCTAGCCATTATCTGAAGTGGATTTAAGCTTCCAGGCTCCAAGATGGCAAGAGACGGCTGCTCTTTCTCCCTACAGGGTGGCATTCTGCCCATTTGCTGGGAGCCTGGGGTGGATTTGAGAGCAGCTTTGGGTTGCCTGCAGCATCAGGCATAATCCAGGAGCCTCTTTCTCAGCAGGCTTGATGCCAGCTTCTTAAATAGCCTGGAAGAAAGCCCCACAGGTGATGGTTGCTACTTTAGAACTTGGCAGTGGAGAATATGCTTACATTTTCAGCCTGGACCCAAGAAGGATGTACTGATTCAATTGGCTGGAATCCCGTCAATGCCTTGCGCAGGAGTAAATTCCCTTGCAGAAGCAGTTGGACATTTTTTCAGATGTGGAACAGCCATATTCAGTTCAAGGTTGTAGAGGCAGAGTTATGTATGTGGGGCCATTGTGCATGGCTGATGTGTACATGTGCACAGTTCATCAATGGGCTTTGCACATGGGAACTGGGTTACACATTTGTGCAAACTCATAATTGACTAACAAAGCCATGCTGTGCAACTGCTGAGCAATTCCATGGGTGTGACATCACATTTCTACCCATCATGCTTGCATAGTGCAAATCTACAGCCAGGTTGGTAAGTGCTGGCCACATTAAGCCACCTTTCTACCCAATGCCACCAGCTGGGTATCTGTGAATGTACAATGGCTGTTCTGCAGCCTCAGAACTACTGTACATTGAAGGCATTAATGAATAGTTACACACCATGCAACTATGTGCAACATTGTGTGCTACAATTGAAAACCCACTAGGTAACCTTGGGCAAGTCACATACTCTCAGCCTCATAAAACTCTGTGATAGGTTGGCCTTAGGGTTGCCATAAGTTGGAAATGACTTGAGGGCACATTACATCAAAGTCTTTAAAGGAGTCCACATCTTAATATCTCCCTCACCCCCAGGGGTGGTCCTCTTGCTTGTAGAGATGAGGCACTGCCAACCTAATCCCCCAACAACTTTTGCAACCAGCATCAGGAATGTAAGATGTACTGAGTGGACCACAAACTGAACATGAGTCAGCAGCGTGATGCAGCAGCTAAAAAAGTCAATGCAATTCTAGGCTGCATTAATAGGAGTATAGTGTCTAGATCGAGGGAAGTAATAGTGCTGCTGTATTCTACTTTGGTCAGACCTCACTTGGAATGCTGTGTCCAGTTCTGGGCACCACAATTCAGGAAGGATACTGAGAAGCTGGAACGTGTCCAGAGGGTGACCAGGATGGTGGGAGGTCTGGAAGCCATGATGCCCTATGAGGAGCGGCTTAGGGAGCTGGGATGTTTAGCCTGGAGGAGAGAAGATGAAGAGAGGACATCATAGCCATGTTTAAATATTTGAAGGGATGTCATACTGGGGATGGAGCAACCTTGTTTGCTGCTACTCCAGAGAGGACATGGAGCAATGGACTCAAACTATAGGAAAAGAGTTTTGACCTAAACATGAGGAAGAACTTCCTGACATTAAGAGCTGTTTGGCAGTGGAATCTGCTGCTGCCTGGGAGTGTGGTGGAGTCTCCTTCTTTGGAGGTTTTTAAACAGAGGCTGGATGGCCATCTCTTGGGAATGCTTTAACTGTTTATTCCTGCATGGTAGGGGGTTGGACTAGATGGCCCTTGTGGTCTCTTCCAACTCTATGGCTCTATGAATCTATGAGAAATTGCAAGGGATAAGTCTGAATAGTAAATCACAGGTAGTTGTTTTCATTTCTGGTCACCCCCTGGACTTCATCTCAGGGGAAGCCCAGGACTCTCAATAGCAAACTGGCCAGACTGAAATTTGGGTTGAGGGGTGGAAGGGGAAAGAAAGAGTGTGAATTATTTTCTCTTTGCTGCCTTTAATACTGAGGGAATGCAAGGGGAAATCACTGATGAGAGAGATGACAGGCACTCTTTCTGCATTGGTAACAGTCACGTCATCCCACCAAGAAAGACTTTCTGAAAAGGAGAATGCCAGCATCGGGAGGGAGAGAGACAGATGCTATTCTAAGAACCACCCCCAGTCTATTTGTTTTCATGCATCTGCCACCACTATCCAGCCGTGCATTTTTTAAACAAGACAAAAAAAACCCCTCTTCAAGCCATTTGAGGAGCCCAAGATTGAAAACAAGGCAGAGAAACAGTCTCGCCCTCTGTCTGATCAATCTTGTCAAAACACAATCATTTAATTCCTTATAAATAAAAAGAAGGTGTGATTTAGAATGTCATCCTTTGGGTCCTCACGCCAGATTCCTATAAAGCAATCACTCCAGGTAAACTGCTGTTATTTATAAGCTGTCTGACAGCAGACAAGTTAAAAAACATAATTTTAAACGTATGTACCACATGGCGTTGCGATGTAGCGCATGTTGTTCAACACAGCCAATTGCTTCACATTGCTGATATGTGCTTCTTTAACATCAGTTCCGGCAGGCATATTTTTGCAAAGCGGTGCATCTGTAATATGTGGGGAAATAATTATTGTAATGTAAAACAATCTTGGGTACCCCATTCACATCCTAAGATAAGTCTAGGTTTTTTTCCCTGCATGCTTCTGTTCTCCCAAACTCCCTTTCTCTTATTTCATTGGGCACTTCCAGCCAACTGGAGTGCTGGGTCATTCAACACGTGACCTAATTTAATAATAATAATAATAATAATAATAAAAAAATTTATTTATATCCCGCCCCTCTGCGAACAATCGGGGTGGCTTACAACAGTAAAATAATACATAATATAAAACAACTCAAAATCCCTTCCCCCCCTTAAAACATTATTAAATCAATACAAATTAAAATCAACATACAATACAATTGTTATTAAAAACCCTTTCTAGAGAGCAGCAACAGTTAGGCGCTCCAGAATCAACTTCCAAAGGGGGTTCCTGAGACCGGGATTAGCTATTCCGGAAAAGCCTGCCTGAAGAGATCCGTCTTGACAGCCTTTTTAAAGCTGTCTAACAATGTCAATAGGCGGATCTCAAAATAATTTAAATTTTATTGCTCTTTGAGGGACTCTTTTAAGTTAGAGTCTCCATGCAGCTGTAGCCAACTCCATCTTCTCTTTGCCATGTTATGAAGTCTAGCCATGGATGCCTTGCTGCTGCTATGAAACCTTGCTATGATGTTTGTTTTTCAAATCACCATGTAGCCTTCTACCGCTAAAGGCTGGGTGAGTCTATCTACCCTAAATCCTCCTAGTTAGTTAGGAACACTCTTTTTAAAGTTTGTTTTAGTATGTAGGTTGAGACTGATATACCTTCAGTAAACTTTTGATTTGCATTTTTAAACTGACTCCTTTGTTTTTGAGTCTAATTTAACTGGGTGATCACAGACCACAGACCTCTGAATATACTTTTAAATATTAATTGAGCTGACTGTTAGTCAGCATTCTTAAGCGTCACTCTGCATCACTTTGAAAGTAAATGATTTTAACTCTCTTTTAAAGAAGATATTTTTATTGCTTTTTAAAAGGACTAGATCCTGGGATTTTTAATACATTTTCATTTTTTAGACTCATTCCTCCTACAGCATCAGCTGCCCAGGAAGTGGTGGTGGTGATGGTGGAGCAAGGTGGACCAGGAGAAGCCCGGGATGATTCTATTTCATGAGAAAAATAAATAAGTTTATTGAATCTGGGAAGAATTATCCCACACCTGCTATTTGCTTTTATTATGTGAAAATATTTCACACATGCTGGGGATTAAAAATAAAAAGACAACATATGTACATTCTTACTAAAGACAATTCATAGCATCATAGAATTGTAGAGTTGGAAGAGACCACAAGGGCTATCTAGTCCAACCCCCTTCTTCCATGCAGGAATACACAATCAAAGCATCCCTGACAGATGGCCATCCGGCCTCTGTTTAAAAACCTCCAAAAAGGAGACTCCACCACACCACCAGGCAGTGTGTTGCTTGAGCAAAGCAAAGATAGGTAGAGGTGCCATAGAAACCACCAGGGATTGTACCACAGGCCAATCCTGAGCAACGTTTCCTTAAAACATTAATTTCAAAGGAGTTTTATGAGTTATGCTCAATGCATATGAACTGCAAGTAGACTTTTGATGCTTTAGGCAAGGAGATGCCCCTTGCCACGAATCTGCAGGCATGTTGGAATGGCACAGCAAAAGTCTGGGTCCCTGTCTAGCTTGGAGAATCATAGAGTTGAAAGAGACCCCAAGGGCCATCCAGTCCAACCCCATTCTCCCCTGCAGGAATACCCAATCAAACCACACCCGACAGATGGCCATCCAGCCTCTGTTTAAAAACCTCCAAAGAAGGAGACCCCACCACACTCCAAGGCAGCAGCAGATTCTACTTCCAAACAGCTTTTACTCTTTCCTGTAGTTTGAATCCATTGCTCCATGTCCTTGTCTCTGGAGCAGCAGAAAACAAGCTTGCTCCATCCTCAGTATGGCATCCCTTCATATATTGAAACATGGCTCATTTTAAAGTGCAAACTAGAATTTTCCTTCCCCTCCTACCCTCTGCTGACAAGGAAGTGGTCTCATTGAGAACAATCAATGCCTAATTGCTTTATTTCTCCCCAATGAATCAAACTTTTGCCAAACTTGCTCAGACTGATACACACACTCCCACTGTGAGGCATTCTGCAGTTTCCAGAGATATTGGACAATCCTAAATAGGGCAGAAGTCCATATTTGGCTGGCGTTGTTTTAGGTGTGCAGCTCCATTGTTCATCTCTCTCCCAGGCCATCTAAGAGTCATGACCAGTGCCCAGAGGATGAAAGGCAGAAGGAGACCTGGTGGCACAGTGAATACGTGCTGGTCCTGCAGCCACAACATTGTAAGTTTGATCCCAGAGGGCTCCAAGGTTGACTCATCCTTCCGTAGGTCAGTAAAATGAGTACCCAGATTATTAGCTAATACACTATAAACCCCTTAGGGAGTGCTTTGTCACTGATAAGTGGTATAGAAATAGAAGTACTATTGCTATTGCTATCTGACCTTTGCATATATCCCACTAAGCACATGGTACCTTTCAAACCCTCCAAGAGAACAACATTCCCCACCCAGAGGTGTCTCCTTCACTCCAGGAGACATTCCCCAGGGTCTCTCTCAATCTCTCTCTCTTCTTCCACCTTCCCTCCAGAAGCTCTTCCCAAAAGACCTGGACTTCTCTTTTCTTCAAGAGGGTGAGAAAATCCATGTGTGTCTTAGACTGTAGACCCTTAAGATCCACTAGACCCCTCCAGCCCCCCCTTAGTTGGGTCAGGAGTAGGGTTTCAGCACCCATGCTGTTTCCTCCTTCATTTCCTTTGAGAAACTGCTATTAACCGCTTGTATTGAATATAGATGGTGGTTTCTACTGCTATTTTTTTCTGTCTTTTTAATAAAGAAATAATTGATTTTGCTGCAAAATTAGCTTGTTCTCGACCTGATTTCTTTCACTTGGGAGTCATTCTGGTTAATTGTCCTTTTTAAAAACCTTTAGCCTGTATGGTCCTGCAGAGAGTTAGTGCCTGGGAGACCATTCCAACTCCCCCCACTCAAACCAGTTAAACCAGTGCACTGCTCTTAATAAGAGGATAAGATAATGTTGAATGCATAAAGAAATTGGCTAATCAAGAGCTAGCAAAAGACTTTCATTTCAAGAACTGTTGTGTGAATGAAATGAAAGTCTTTTGCTAGCTCTTGATTAGCCAATTTCTTTATGCATTCAACATTTCAATGAATGGCATCGATATTCTGCATCAGAGGGTACAGTGGGTAGCTATACAATGACAGAGCTGTGTTGCTGAAACAATGCACAACCATGATAGTGAACTGCAACAACACACAACAGGGCACCATGAAAAATTCCCCATTGTTCAACAGAGGCTCCCATTGTGCAATGGGACACATTTTGGATTGGGACCATTGTACAACAGCCATGCTTCTGGCTCCGCTTGCACAATGGCCTTGAAGGTACAGCAGCATCCCCGTTCCCCTCCTGAGAACAATGTGCAACAGTGCAATTCAGCTTTACACAATCATAAATCAGTTTGCAATAACACAACTTCCCAACAGTGAAACAGCTGAACTGTTTTGATCCCACGAATCCTAATTTCCAAAAAAATGCAGAAACAGAAAGTCAGAACCCAAAAGATTACTCTGCCCTCCCCATGGAAAGAAAAAGTGTTTGTACGAAGGGAAAAATAGAATTTTAAAACTCAGAACCAGCCAGGCTGTGACAGGGTTGACAACAGGCAGGGATGGCTTGGGATCTGTATTGGTTCTGAAGGTGCTTGTATTTAAAACAATTTGTTAGGCGCTGTGATTTACTGCCAAGGTGGAAAATGGGTCAGAGTATCGATTCCTGCCCCCCCTTTTTTTCTATTGCAAATGAGTGTAATGTTTTATAGTATGTCAGAATAATAGCAGCAGCCACTTCATCAATGTCAAATGTTAAAAATGATTGGCTATTGTGATGTAGGAGATTAAATATGAAAGTTTGATGGGTACATAAAAACCAAAGGGTGATGATAAAAAGAGTTTTTATGTCTAACTTACTGCTGTTCTGAATCTGCCAGGTGAAGCCCTTAAGCACAACTGTGCCATCACTGCTCTTTCAACGGGGGCATCCAAGAGTTTTGGGCCACCTGCTGTCTCTGCCTGCCATTTGCACCTAGGGTTGCATCTACACTGCAGAAATAATGCAGTTTGACACCATTTTAAGTACTGTAGCGCCAATTGATTGAATCCTGGGATTTGTAGTTTTACAAGGTCTTTAGCCTTCTCTGCCAAAGAGTGCCGGTGCCTCACAAAACTACCAATCCCAGGATTCTGCAAGATGGAACCATGGCACAGCTAAAGTGGTGTCAAATGCCTTTATTTCCACAGTGCAGATGAAGCCCAGATCTCTCCAGGAGCAAAGCTATGGTGAGGGAGCAAAAGTAGGGCTTTGCCCAACCTACATGAGAATTCTGCCCCAACAAATGAAATTCTCCTTCAGCTCTCAAATTTGTAGCCCTGTAGAGAGTGAGACACGGAAAACCATTAACGCCTAGAAGCCTTCTATTTGCTGTGTTTGCTTCCCCTCGGTCTCTTGGCATGTTGCCCCTTTGCTTTGGATCCCTAATGGTATTTCTAAAGTTATTTCTAAAGCTAAGATATGATGGCTGGAGCATTTTAATTTTGAGTGGGATGGTGTTTCTTACACTTCGGTATTGGCAAATCCATATTAAAATATGCCATATGCATTTTTTTCCTCTCTGGATGTCCACAACCAGGATAAATCCTGCTGTATCTCACTTCTGGATTTCTGCTCCTCTCCCACATGGTAAACAGACTGTCCTGAGTTTGTCTTTCATGTTCCAGTGACACCAGCAGCAGCCAGAATACTGTTGGGTGCATTCTATCACCCTGACTGATATTTGACTCTGCTTGGAGGTTTTATGCTTCAACCCTGGACTCCTTAGACCACTCTTCTGCTCTTACAGACCCCCTGTGTATAACAGTGGGCTGGCTTGTTTCCTCCATTGTTTCTTTCCTTAAACTAGAACCACAGATACCTGAAACAGGACAGAGATCCCAATCAGATTCTTTAACATAAACCTTTACGTGTGGATTTATGTATTGATTGTGCTGCACAATTCTTGTGTTGAGTGGCAATGTGACACTACCAAACCAAGACACCAAATGTGCAGCTGTATGCACAACCAAATGTACCGTGCACCTCCATGGTCAAAATGGATCCATGCACAATGAACCATATGAACAACTCTGCTTCTGAAATCTTGAACTGAACATGGATGTTGCTGATCAGACAGAAATGCCCAACCAATTCTGTAGGGTAGCTTACACATGTGCCAGACACTTTTGTCTGTTTTCCATTGCCCCTACCATGTGACTCTGGAAAAGATTCAAGCACTAGCATAGCACGCCAAAAAGATTCCAACCAAACCCCCTACCCAGCCGATCAATTCAGCATATGAGCTGCTGTGGTTTGTGTGTGTATTCACTTGCCACCTCTGCTTCTCAGGCTGAGAAAAGAGCGCTTCTGGTTCTCAGTTGCTTTTGGACGTCTTTTCTGAGCCCCTGATTTTGTGGCGATCAATTAAATGCAGTACAAAGTCACCTTCTGAAGCCTAACACTGTTGCTGGGGATGATGGGGTGAGCTTTCAGCTCAGTTGAGCCCCCAGATCAGATCAGAGTTTCTTGCAGGAATCCTCCTGAACTCCAATTAAGAAAGACCAACTTTCCAAGTCCAGCTTGAAAAAGGTAGAGGCCAGGCTGAGCTACTTGTGGCAAGAGATCCCCCCTCTCTGCTCCAAGTGTGTGTAGCAGTAGAAACCAACAGTCTATATTCACACCTGCCATCCCCCCTGTGAGAACAAGGCCGCTTTTGACAATGCCCCCTCCACAAAGTCTGTCATCCTGGGCATTTGTCAAAAATGGAAGGGGCAGATTTTAAATTCTGATTTCTGACTGAGTGACAGCTCTCCGAGCTGGAAGTGAAGTACGACTCTCACCCTCTCCGCTTTGCTGTTGTGCCAAAAAAGAAAGAAGGGGAAAGAAAATACTCAGACGAGCAGGTTTGGCACTGAGACGTCACCCACAGACAGGAGAGGAGTCCCAAAGGGCACCTCTTGTGCCTCCTACAGGGAGAGCGCGCTTTCTGGCGCTTATTCCGTCTCCCCCATGGGACGGAAGAGAAAATCTTGTTCTCCTTGCTACACTTTGAACAACAGATGGGGGGCCGGGGGGGGTAGAGAGAAAAACTTTTGAAAACTTGTTTCATCCTTCTTAGTGCTTATAATAAATTCTGCACAGGCTTTATGTCTGGGTTACATTTTTCAAACCCACCACCAATAACTCTTGGAGGCCATAGTCTAATTATTTTCCTTTTTAATTGTTGCAAGGAAGACTTTAAAAAAAGAAAAGAATACGCGGGCAGGACAAATGTTCTTTTAATTAGCTGAGGACTTTATTAACTGGCACTAATTAAAATATTTCTTCAAGTCTGAAAAATGTCTAGGATTCTCCCATCAAGCATACGGTGGAGTCTCATCTCAAGTAATTTATAGAAGAGAAGAAGCTGAGTTTGAACATTTCATGCATTCTTTTCTTTTGCTTTCTATTTCACTCATCTCCTAATAGGAACAATTTGAGTATGATTACTTAAAAGGTGACAAGATCGCCAGCTAGGAAGACGCTGAGCACCGTGTGCCTTCAAGCTGTTTCTGACTTTTGGCGACCCTAAGGTGAGCCTATCATGGCGTTTCCTTGGCAAAATTTGTTCATAGGG
Source organism: Gambelia wislizenii (assembly GCA_030847615.1). Lineage (NCBI taxonomy): Eukaryota > Metazoa > Chordata > Lepidosauria > Squamata > Crotaphytidae > Gambelia > Gambelia wislizenii. Next base: position 43,907,629 of record JAUMIR010000007.1, read on the forward strand.
GGTGAGAAAGGCCTGACAGGAGGGTTGCCTTCACCTCCCTTTGATGCTGAGAGAGGTTGACTTGCCCAAGATGGGTTTTCAAGGTTGTGGAAGCAGAGCAGTAATATGGTGTCAGGTCCCTAGATGCACATTGTGCATGGATGTGCATTGTGAATGCAGATGTGTATGAACATTTGTTTGTGCACAATCACACTTCAGTCATTCACAACCACCACATAACTGTGAGTGTCAAGTTGTACTCCATCTTCTCCATATAGGATATTGACTTATCTCTGTGTGGTTTTCTTTCAGCAAAGGAAACTGGTTTTTTATCTATTTATTTGTTTGACTTATATCTTGCCTTTCCCCAAAATGAACAACAAAGTGGTTTACAATATAAGTTAAAAGAGCATATCTAAAACAATATGTGGTACAAAATTGTTTTTTTTTATTAAACAATAAATCCAAATAAAACATTCCTTTAAGACAATAATCTGAAACATGCATAAAGCGCTTGCTTCATATTAAGAAACAGCACAATGATTCCACATCCTTCTACCTTAAATGTTAAAGGCTGAAGATCTGTTTCAATAAGAAGGGTCCCATCTATGCAAGGCAATATATATATATATATATATTGGAGTACCTCACAGTAATGGCATTTCACAGCAGTGGCTTAACAGTGGTTTTGCCCCCATAAGCCCCCATAAGCTTCACATACAGGATGGCAGCCATGAGTGATTTACTCGCATTAGTTCTTTGATGCTGCCAAAAAAAGAAACCCAATGTCCAGGGTACACTAGAGTGATTAAGTGATTTTTCAATTAAACAGAACAGAAAAAAAAGAAAAAAAAACACCCCATTTTATCACCTTAGCAATCGCTTGCTAAAGCAAAAATCCAACATGATGGCAGTGGATGCTTGCCCTGTTAGCAAGCCCCGCCCCAGTGCTTGCCCAGCCAATCAGCTTTGTGCTTATCTCCTATGTGGAAGGGATTCAAAGGGAATCACTTCTCCAAGCAAGCAGGAATGTGCATCCCCTTGCTGTTTTAAGAAAAAAACTACGGGAAAATGCACGAAGGCTTTTCCAGCATTGTTTTTGCCATTTTGGGCTCCCCTCCTTCCAAATACAGTGGATTGATGTGGGATACTATTTAGACAGATCATATTCCCAGCAAATTCCATGAGGGTTATTTTAACCTTTAATGTCTTGGTCAGCTGACAGAGGTTCAGGAGCAAGAACATAAGGCCTTCATGTTGAGTTCTAAAGAATATCTACCAGATTTCTTGCCATGGCCAAGAAAGTGTCTTGACACATCAAGACATGCTATCAAAAAAAAAAAATTGATGCAATGCTTATAAAAAAAGGAAGAAGCAGCAGCAGCAGGAAAAAAAACTTGGGTTGCATCCAGTGGAATCTGCAGATGAAACATGAGACATGTCTTAAGGGACATATTTGTCTATTGCCTATAGCTGTACATATCTACTTGGAAGCAAAACTTCAGAAATGTAATAATGATTGTATGCAATGTGATATTACACATTTACATGTTGTCATTTTATGATTTTATATAGCTTTCCAAATAAGGCCTTAGGGAGGTAATTATTCACTAATTTCATTCTAAAAAGAAGCGATGAGCAATTTTAACAATTTTCTTTCAGCTGTGAAAAAGTCTCCAAAAACTGTGCAGTTTTTGAATACTGTTTGTGGTTTGGTATTTATGCAGCTCAAAGTTGCACTTGGTATTTTTAAACAGAAAGCACCACTTTATGTGCAGGAAACAGCATTTTTTTATGCAGAAAACAATCTTTCTGCACAGAAATATTATTTTCTGTACACACATACGCACAAAAGCTGTCTCCTATGCAGAAAAAATACAGCTACGCTAGACTCATTCTGTGCAAAATTCATATTGGTATTTTGCAGAGAAAATAACATTCTCTCCTCAGGAAACAGCATTTTCAGAAAATATTTCTGTGCACAGAAAATGCTGTTTTCTGCCCTAAAAATGTTGAAATATTTTGTGCAAAAAAGTGTGAATTTTGTGCAGAATAAATCCTAACTATGATGGTGTAGTGGTTTGACTTCTGGACTAGGACTCTGAGAGACCAGAGATCAAATCCTTGCTCAGCCATGGAAATCCTCTGGGTAACCCTGGCCAAGTCACACTTCCACAGCCTCTGAGGAAGGCCATGGCAAACTCTCACTGAAGAAATCTTGGGAAGAAAACCCTGGAAATTATGTTGACTTGAAGGTGCATCATAACAGTGACAAAGCATTGAGGTCCTGCATGGGATAGAGGTTTGGGTGTTGGACTGAGACACTGGGAGATCAGGGTTCAAATCCCACTGAGTGATCTTGGGCAAGTCACATTCTCTCAGCCTCAGGGGAAGGCAATAGAAAGCCTCATTGGATAAATCTTGCCAAGAAAACCCATGACAGAGTTGCCTTAAGGTCGCCATAAGTTGGAAATGACTTGAAGGCACACAACAACACCAACAAGAAAACCCTAGGAAAGGGTTGCTATAAGTGAAGCCACCATACTCTAGTAGTTTGAGTGTTGGACTAGGATTCTGTGAGAGACCAGGGTTTGAATTTCCACTCAGTCATGGAAACCCACTGGGGGACTTTGGGCAAATCACACTCTCTCAGCCTCAGAGGAAGGCCTTGGCATATATTTGCACTATGCTAAAAATGTTCAGGATGTCAGGCTGAGTCCTGGGAAAAGCTGGATGCTTGTGAAGTGGTGTGACAATGTGGTCCATGGGAGTTACAGTCACCTGTCAATCGAACATGTGGGTGCTGCACTCACTTCATGAACCACATGAGATGAGGAGGAGTGTAGAGATTTCACTTAAACATTAGGAAGACCTCCCTGATGGTAATAGCAGTCTGAAAGTGGAACCTGCTGGTGCCTGGGAGTGTGGTGGAGTCTCCTCCATCTTTGGAGGTTTTTAAACAGAAGCTGGATGGCCATCTGTCAGGAGTGCTTTGATTGGGTATTCCTGCAGGGGAGAATGGGGTTGGACTAGATGGTCCTTGGGGTCTCTTCCAACTCTAGGATTCTATGTTTCCACTTTGATGCAAGTGATTGACAGCCGAACCCAGCTTCATCTCCTAGTCTCCAGTGCCCCAGCCAACTTGATTTCCTTGAACCAAAAAGGGGCCCCGTAGATCTGATACCTGGGCCATGATGTGCCTTATTCCTCCCTGCCGCTTTCACCCTCCTAATTGGCATCACTTTGTGGTTTTTGTCAATGGGATGGAACTTGCCTTTGCTCCTCTTGCCTTCTTTCTCTTCTTTAAATGAAGCCCTTGAAGCCTCCCTTGCTTTGGAGGTGAGCGGAGCAGCCTTGACAGCTATGCTAATGCTCCTCTCTTCAAGAGGGCGAGGATGACATGAAAGGGTCCCCGGTTCAAGGCACAACTCGGTGTTTGAGCAACTTAATGAGATGTTACACAGATCCTGACCTTTGTAAGGGGAGCATGAGAAAAGGACATATTCTCTCGGCTGCCCTGGACATTCAGCCTGACACCAAGGAAGTTCTGCAATGTCATTGAGAAGGCCAATCTCTCTCACACACATGTATCTCTGCGTGCATGCATTTATGTGCACACGTGGAAAAGGGCTGGGCAAAATGAATATCTTGCTTCAACATTGCTCCAAGACAGGTCCTTGCATGGTTCTCACGCCACAGCTTTGCTTGTTGGATCATCCACTGGTGTCTTGTGAAGAAGGAAAGTAGACAAAGGGAAGCTGTGATGTGACATCCAGGGCTAGCAGCCTTCAGGTGAAGCCGATTGGCATAAGATAGATTAATAAATGTCTCTGAAATTAGGATTTCCAAATTATACTAAGCAGCAATGCTTAAGGGACTCAGACTTCTTCATCCTGTCCTCCTCCTCCTCATGTTATTATTCTTAATTCACGTGTATCCCAACTAAAATGAGAGTCAAGGTGAGTTAAAAAATTAAAGCAAACACAGATAAAAGCACGTACAAAGACATAAACACAGAGAAAGTTATTGTCAAAATGCAATAAAACTATCCATAGAATTAAAGCCATTCAAAACAAATCAATTAAAGAGATGAAAGTCAAAAATCAATAGAGCTGCTACTGATTCACCATTTAATACACTGTTCAAAGCCCCTCTCACTTCCTAAAAAGCCTGTCAAAAACAGAAAAGTTTTCACTTGCTGATGGAAGGACAGGAAGGACTCGACTACTCCTTTCCATCCCATTCCAAGAACTGGCCGTGGTGGTTTCCATAAGCCCTTGATCTCCTCCAGTATGGCTTTTACATTTGGATTACTGTAACATGCTCTACGAGTGTTTGGAAACTTCAGCTGGTCCAAAAAGCTGCAGCCAGATTGATAACTGGGAGAGGTTACAGAGAGCACACTATGCCGCTGTTAAAACTGCTCCACTGGCTGCCAGTTTGTTTCTGGGCACAATTCAAGGTGCTGGTTGGGACCTAAAGCCCTATATGGCTGAGGTCCAGGCTATCTGGCAGTCTGTGTCTCCCTATATGGCCCTGCCTGGGCCCTGAGAGCATCAGGAGAGGCCTTTCTCCCAGTCCCACCACCATCACAAGCACTGTTGGTAGGGATGCCAGACAGGGCCTTCTCGGTGGCTGCCCCTAGACTCTGGGGCTCCCTCCCCAGGGAGGCTAGAATGGCCCCCTCTTTGTTGTCCTTATGTCAGCAGGCTAACATCTTTTTTATTCAATCTATAGCCATAGTGGTCAGTCCTAGGGCCCCAAAGGGAAAGCCCACCAGTAGGGCTGGAATGCAGGCTAAAATCCTTTTTATTCAGCCAGGCTTTTAAAACAGAAAGTGTTGTTTTAACTGGACTTTTAAAGATAAATTTTCATCTTTTAAATTTGCAATCTATACTTTTAACTTATAATAAATAATAATAAAATTTTATTTATATCCCGCCCCTCTGCAATGCAATCGCAAACTTGAATTGTTTTAATACTGTGAATAGTTTAATTCTATTTTAATGCTAACTTTTTTGTATGTTTTTAATTAGTATTGTTCTTTTAAACCATGAGTGCAATCCTACTACTACTACTACTAATAATAATAATAATAATAACAATGGGGAGGAAGAGGAGGAGGGAGCCATCCTTGTTTCCTGAGGGAGGGCTTCCAAAGCCCGGGGGCAACCGTTGAGATGACCTTGCCCCACTAATGTGTGCCAGTATGCAATGAGGAAGATGCAATTGCATTCCAGCCCTGCTGGTGGGCTTTCCCTTTGGGGCCCTCAGACTGGCCACTATGGCTAGAGAAGACTGGACCAACTCAGAACATGGACAAGTTACTATAGCATTATGGGAGCAGTCATCCCCAAAAGCAACATTTCCATGCTTTAGATAAGCCCTTGATCTTCTCCGGTATGGCTTTTTAAAGTATTTTGCTTAAACAAAACAAATCATGGAATCTTAGAGCTGGAAGGAGCTGCAACGGCACCTAGTCCAGCCCCCTGCAATGCAGGAATACACAACAAAAGCAATCCTGAAAGAAGGCCACCCAACGTCAGCTCCCTCTCAGTCTGTCCTTTACACTATCAAATAATTCTTACCATCAGGATGTTTGTCCTCATGTTGAAGTGGAACCTCCTTTCTTGCAATTTGAATCCATTGGTTCATATCCTGGTCTCTGAAGCACCAGAAGGCAAGCTGGCTCCATCTTCTACAAAGTGTCTCTTCAGATATTGAAAGATGGCTCTCATGCCTTCTCTTCTCCAGGCTAAAAACACCCACCGCCCCAAGTTTGTTCCTCACGGGGCTTGGAAGTTTCCAGGCCCTCTTGCTCCACCCAAAGGCTTTCTAGCCTGTTAATGGCCCACCACAAACAGCCAAGCTGCCTCACTGAGCATTGTCCCATGCTTTTATTTATCAAGTGCTTGAAATTCTTCTGAATGGCCATTAAAAGAACAAGATAGATCAACTGCTTCCTCACTCGAGTGGATTACAAAGAAAGAGTGCTGCCTGCTTGTAATACCAGTGCAATGCACAGAAGCTGCCTTCACCCGACCCAGAGATGGAGCTGCTTTCTTTCAGAGTCCTGGGAGAAGCAGATGTCCTGCCGTGGGTCTCAGCCTGCCCCAGAGCTACAAAGAGAAATGGTGGCATTGCTGGGTCAGATGCTGGCAACCCTTCCTGAAGGCTGCTAGAACAATGCTAATTTGCTAAGTAGGAGAAGAGAAAAGATTTTGATTTTGAAGCCTCAGAGGGACTATGGAAAAGGGCTAGAAAGGGCTCCGAGCTTTTTTCTTTTCAGAAAAATAAAATAAATAGCTGACAGTGTCTTTTGTTTGAGCAGTTCTTTGCCAGTAATAAATGTGTCACACTGAAGTGAAGGAACAAAACTGTAGCTTTCCTCCCCTGGTGTGCTCCATACTTTGCTAGGTTATAGCAAAAGCATAAAGTTCAACATTTCCATTTAACATTGTGCTTTTCTTTTTTCCTGCATCCATGTATTATCTCATAATGCAATCTGGGTTCTTGCCAGGCGGTGGGAGGGAGGGACGGATGGACAGGCAGTCAGGCAGGCAGATTTGTTCTGTCAGTCTGACAATTTTCCTCTGCTCCTCATTTAACATTTTTTAATGACTCCCCGATATTGCATTGCTTCACTGGAAATAAATTCTTCCTTCTCACAACTTTCTTGTTTTATATCAGGTGATTTCCCCTAGATAAAACCTGTAATATTTTTTCCCCACTTGAAAATCTGTTGCTACTTGAAGCTATGAGAAAGTTGAAGGGCTAGGTGCATGAATCCGCCTCCGTTTACACCCGAGTCCTTGTGTTGAGCTGAACTCTTTTCCCCAACGCCTGATGCCCACCAACCCACTCCCGCCTTTCCAAATAAAAAGACAAAAGAGAGAAAGAATGGCATATTTTTAAACTCATTTAAAATTCGAAAGAACCCAAACTGTCAATTCTCTAAGTAATTTATTAGCATCTGCTCACACTCTCCGAGTGCGCTCTGTGCTAATGCCAGAGTTAGATGCTACATGCAATTCCTCAAGCATGCACCCAGTTTAATAGAAAATAAAGTGCTGGTTGATTTGGTTCATTGTTATTTACTACATAAAAATCAGACTCTGCACAGACATTGGAATAAATGCAATGTGGCACTTTCCAGTAACACATCCATCCCATTCCAAAAAGGCTCCATTAAAAAGAGAGTAAAATATATCACCCCCCAAAATTAGTCAATGTGGTGTACTGGTTTCAGTGTTGGAGTAGGACTCCAGGAGGCCGGGGTTCAAATCTCCATGCTCAAATCTGGCCAAGGAAACCTTAGGAGAAGGGCTCCGTAAGTCAGAGTTAACTTGAAGGCACACAACAACATATATCACCCACTAGCCAGAGTTTGCTGGTGCTATGAATCTCTTTTATAGCTAGAGTAGGCAAGTTCCAGTGGTTAGGAGCTACAAGAGACACACTGAAGACCTTGGAAGTTGGCACCTGCCCCTCATCACCTCCTGCCAGCAAAAGAAACATCTGAGCAAGGAATGGGCCCATAATGTCTCCAGAACTCTGCTAAGGAATCCACCCCCATGCACCAGAAGGGATTTCTGATCAATTCTGGTTTTGAAAAAGCATCCCTCCCAGACCTAAGATAGGCCCAAGGGGCAAAAATTAATTGTCGCCCAAATGGCTAATGGCCTCTGGGGCTGTAATTGGCCAGTTTCTTTCCCCCCAAAAAAATATTTGGGGGTCAAGGAGTGCCCAAGGGGTAGTGCCCACCAAAAGGCCATACAAGGTCCATAGGCTTTGAAGGCCCTCTTTAGAGACACAAGTGGGGAGGTTCAAGGCACGGTCATACTGTATACTGTGGCCTCCAAAAAAGACAAATATACTGGGTTGTTAAGCAGAAGCTGAGTTGATGGCAAATAACTACCAACAGGAATTGGGTTAATGGTACCAAAAGCTGCTGAATGTTCCAGAAGAATAAAAAAGATTGTCCTCCCCTCCCTTTGCTCCAGCATAAGTCATCTCACAGCTCCCTCAAATACCAAAGAGATACCATGAACAATCATGTTATCCCATCATTTCAAGATGGGTCGAGGGCCCTGGCAGCTAATTTTGAAGGGAAATTATTAGAAGACCATTGAGGCACTTGAGCTTCAGGGCAAACACCTCACAGACTTACAAGCAACCTGAAAGTAAAAATTGACCATGTCACAGTGATGTGCCCACACCTGCAAAACCAGTTCTTTCTACTCAAGATGGATTAAAGCAGCTTAATGAATTTTTTGTGAGTTTTTTTTTTAATTGGAGTGGGGTGGAGGAGCATAACTCAGAGGTGTAACATACACTTTGAATAGGCCAAAGTCCCATTTTCAGTTCTCAACGTCTCCTGTGTAGAGAATCTTAGATTACAATGTGACAGAGCTGGGAATAGCACTGGATGGAGAGGTTGCAGAAATGCTGCTGATCACAGTAGATAACCCCAGGGACTCCAGGGCCTGTCTGAGCAGCTCATTATGGACAGGGCTATAGGCTATGTTGGCCAGGGAATTCTCACAAAATGGTGGGAAGTAGTGAGCTCTCCTATAAAACAGAATATTGGGCTTCAAGGCCTAGGACTGAAACCGGCTCAGCCAAGGTTTTGCTTGTTCATCTTGGCCAAGTCCTATCTCTCACCTTCGGTTCTCCTTTCTGTAAACATGAGAAAGAATAAGTAGGCAACATATCCTCATCCTTCTCCCCATTCAACATCTTACCATCTAACAAGAAAGGGCAGAAGAAACCAAGAAATAAATATGCATGATGGGGTAACAGAGAAGGACTCCTGACTGATGGCTGTATTCAATTCAAGGTTGCACATTTCAGTATCACCAGCATCATCAATCCAGTCATGTCTATTGTACTTTTCAGAGTGACACAAGCAAAAAAGGGAAGGTTCTTACATTTTGGATTCTAATAATGAGGCTGAGAACAAAAGAAGGGGTGGTAAAATAATGGCAAAGGCTACTCATGGATGAATGCAAAGAAACCTGGCCAAGGAATCCAAGGGTTTCATCTTGAGTTCCATACAGTCATCCTTGAAGGAAGAGAAGAGAGGTTACCTCATAGTTCACATTTTCTGGATATTCTCAATTATGTCTTCCAGCATCCCATGAAAATACCGTGTTGCTTCAAAGACCATACAAACATCCCTGCTGGATAAAAAAAAAAAATCCTATTGTTCACTCGGTTGCTTACTAGTTGACAATGGGAAGCCCATGAGCAGGACCTGAAGGCTTCTGCAGCCTCTGTCTCATTCTTTCTGGCAACTGGTATGGAAAGACATAGTACTGGCCAGAATTCCATTGGTGTCTTACACATGCTTAAGTTCCTCTGCTTGAAGCAGGTGGACATTCCCAACCCCCCAATGCAGAATAACTGTATTCATCTCAAGGCTTCAGAAGCACAGTTGTGCATGCCATTCTATTGTGCATGGTGCACATTGTGCCTAGGTGCCTAGGTATGCACATGGAAGTGTGTTGCAAGAGGAGGTGTATTGCACATAGCAGGTGGATGTTCCTCTGCATTTGGCTGGGCTTTTGGTTGGACATTTGATGTGCTGGTTCACTCATACAATGTTGCCATTCGTCAGCCATATTGTGTAGCAGAATTAGTGTGTAACTCTGTATGCATAGGTGTATGCTACACAAACCAAATGTAGGTTCTTGGACACCACAGCTGATATTGGAGTTGATTGTGACAAGTAGCCATGTTTGACCCTAACTTACATGGATTTCTCCAGTTTCCTTTTGAAGCCATCCAAGACTGCAACCACCACTGCGTCCTGTGGCAACATATCCCACCGTTTAACAATATGCCCCTACATGAAGAAATACTTCCTCTTGTCTGTCCCAGATCTCCCACCATTCCACTCCAGTGAATGACCCCTCTGGCTTCCAGAATTATGCAAAGAGGGAGACAAGCTATTCCATCTCTGCTTGCTCCACACGACCAGGCAGCCTTCTCCTCCTGGCCTTGTGCTGCCTGGCCTCTCTTCCTCTTCTGCGTGAAAATGTTCTTACACATAAGATCACGTAGCAAATCAAAGACAGGACAGGTCCTATTGTCTGGGAAGAAGAAAGAAGAGAAAGTAATCAAGAAAGCCAGACACTTTAAAAAGAGCAGAATTATTTCTCCAATAAAAAGAAAGGGGGAGGGGGGTTCAGGAAAAAAGAAAAACATAAAAAATCCTGACATGGCTTATCGCTAGAGAGAACAAGGTGCTGTGCAAATATGTGTGGGCCTGTGAGTGACATGCAGGTTGTTTTGAATAGACATATGACATTGTCAAAGAACCTGCTATTGTGTTAGCAAAAGGCGCTCACAACATTGCATAAAAATCCAGCTTTTCACGTCACCCTGTGTTGAAGCAAAGAGTTTCCCGTGCTGGGAAATGTCACCAGAATAAGACTGGATTCAGTACCAAATAAAGCTCTGAAGAACAAGAGAGTTAGGGAAGGAGGAAAGGGTGAAAGCGCCATACTTTGGGGCTATAGAGTCAGGTGGATCCCATGTTGGTGGGAAGGAGAGCCTACTCCTGGGTCTGCTCTTAGTTGCACAGACGGTCTCCAAGGTGCTGGACTTTATGCCACAAATAGGTGCAGCACCTTGGAGAGCTCCCTGTACGGTCAAGCTTAGCTGACATAGACGCCATCAGCCACCCTTGCCAGAGGCGCGCATTTGTTGGTGGGAGGGGGGTATTTGTATACATTAAGTAAACTATGCAAATAAATGTACACATTAAGAAGAAAACTGTCCATGGATTTCAGTGCAGGAAGAAAGCACAAAATCTTGCCATCCACTTTTCATGGAACAAGGACTGGAAGAAAAAGCAGGTGGGAAACTCAGTGAATTATTATTATTATTATTATTATTATTATTATATTTATTTATACCCCGCTCTTCAGCCACAAGGCTATCAGAGCAGTTTACAAATTGTTTTAAGCAATAGCTATTTACACATCTACCCTGCATTAAGCAGTTTCCAATGTGTGTTAGCTAATTGCCCCCACAAGCCGGGTACTCATTTTACCGACCTACGAAAGGATGGAAGGCTGAGTGAACCTTGGAGCCCGCTGGAATCGAACTTGCAACGTGGTGGCTTGCAGGACTGGCATTTAACCACTGCGCCACCAGTGGTTATTATTATTTCTTACCTGCCTCTCCCTATGGATCAAGGCGGGGAACAATACATATAAACATTAGTTAAAAACACATATCAGTTAAAACTTATCAATTTAAAAGAACAAGTAAAACCAAGATATTTTAAAACAATCAATACACAACTTAAAATTCACACTTTAAAATCATCTGGATAGGACTGCTGGAAGAGACTGGTCTTGAATGCGGCTTTAAATTTGGACAGCGCATTCGGCTGTCGTGTCTCTTCTGGTAGGCCATTCCAGAATCTAAGAAAAAGTCCTCTGGGTGACAGTTGCCAATCTAGTCCTGCCTGGTTGAAGTCAATGTCCCCCAGAGGACCTGAGGGTATGGGGCAGATTATACGAGAGGAAGTGATGCTGTAGGTAGCCTGGACCCAAACCATCTAGGGCTTTAAAGATAATGACCAACACTTTGTATCTTGCCCTGAAACAAATTGGGAGCCAATGGAGTGATTTTATTATTGGTGTGATAGGATCACTCTTGGATGTGCCAATGACTAATCTGGCTGCTGTGTTTTGAACTAACTGAAGTTTCCAAACTTGCTACTGAGGTAGCCCAATGTAAAGCACATTGCAAAAGTCCAGCCTTGAGGTTACTGTAGTATGTGGGGAAATAATCATTGTAATGTAAAAGCAATCTTGTGTACCTCATTCACATCCTAAGATAAGTCTAGGGTTTTTCCCTGCATGCCTTTTGTTCTCCCAAAATTCCCTTTCTCTTTTTTCACTGGGCACTTCCAGCCAACTGGAGTGCTGGGTCATTCAACACATGACCTAATTTAAATTTTATTGCTCTGTGTAAATTCTCTTTTAAGTTTGAGTCTCCATGAGGCTGGAGCCATCTTTAGCCATTTTTATGCCATCTTCATCTTAAACCTTCTTTCCTGTAATCATGCCATGATGTTTCACCATGCAGCCTTCTACCGCTGTAGGCTGGGTGAGTTTTCCTACCCTAAATACCATTAGTCAGTTAGGAACCCCTTTTAAAAGTTTGTTTTAGTATGTAGATTGAGATTGATATATCTTCAGTAAACTTTGATTTACATTTTAAACTGACTCCTTTGTTTTGTAATGAGTCTAATTTAACTGAGTCATCTCAGACCTCTGAATATACTTTGTTAATTGAGCTTAAGTCAGCATTCTTAAGTGCACTCTGCATGAAGTTAAAAGTAAATGAATGATTTTTAACTCTCTTTTTTAAAGGAGATAATTCTTGTTTTTTAAAAGGACTAGATCCTGGAATTTTTAACACAATTTTATTTTTTAGACTCATAACTCCTACATTTATGAACATGTGTGCTACCATCTTTAGGTCTTCCAACTCCAGGAAGGGCACATCTAGAGTAACAGCCAAAGCTGGTAGTAAAAATTGTGAGATTCTGACTGAGAAAATTTCACATCCCTGCCTGTGATCCAACTAGTCAGGAGCTTGGAAAGATGGCTCCTTTGGACTACAGCTCCCAGAACCCCCAAGTAAGCATGTCTGTGGGCCATGAGGATTGGGGAGTTGGACAGCTGTCCTCCAAGAAGCATCTTCTCTAGGCTATCACCTCAGCATTGCTCCATCTGCTCCAGTGCACCTTCAGCCAGAAGACACCACCTCTCCTGGGGAAAGGAAAATTGGTTCTTATCAAAATCCAGGCAGAGGCAGCTGCTGGCTCGCATGTCGGTGGCCATGGTGAACCTACCACAGGTTTTAATATAGGCTTTACAGGAGCCGATATAGGTTTAGCACTTTATATAGACCTTTGAAAGGTAGCCACTACCTGGAATGGATTCACCACCCCACTGACATGGGATCGACCACTTCTACTGGGCCTAGGTTGGCTCGTACTTTCTTTGGCCCTCTTCAACTTTGCTCCTTCTGGCCCAGCACAAAGGTCCAGAAGCCTGAACTTTCAAGCAGCTGGACTTGTCCGTGTTTCACGTTCTTGTGATGAAAACTCTTCCCCGCACCTCACAAGGACTGACGGTGTTCCCTGTCCCCTCTTGTTGAGTGTAACAAAGAACTTGAATTCATTGTGAGTGCCATTTGTTATTCCATCTTGCCTAATAGCATTTTTGACAGCTCTATGAAAGCAAAACATTATTATTTTTTCTCCTTTAATAGTAATTTTTTTTTAAATTGCGTATGTTCACACAGGCTTCCTTTTATGTTCAACGCTTTTTAATTAGGCTTCTATAAAATAGTTATAAGTGTGAATCATACATCCATTGTGCTTTATACCACCTAATGTTTTTGACCAGGGAGTTGCTATTTATCTTCTTTTCTCAAGCTCCCTTTCTGTTCCCCTCCTCTTTCTTTTCTTAAGCCATGCAAAGATTGTTGCTTAAGTGAGTAGTGGAGCAAAAGCAAAGGGAACCGGCTACCAGAACCACTGAGAATGGACAGGAGATCAATGGAGGCCCAGGATGCAAAGCTGGCTTAGCCGGAGCTTAAAGTCCAGAGGTTAAAGGGTGGTTCAGAGGAGTTAGCCAGGGGGCCAAGACCACCAGCTGGTGCCAACAAGCAAGAACAAGAGTAGGGGAAGGGTGGGCTGGCTGACTCCTGTCATGGGGCAAGGCTACCACCCATGCCATCATGAGGCTTAAAAACTTGGCAGAAGCCCTAAAGGTGGGTCTTGAAATGCAAAAGTGGCTCATCACTGGTGCCACTAAACTCTGCTTTTGTGATCTGGGTATGAGTCAAAAGTTTTAACAGGACTCCTTAGCTGCTGCAGCGAAGCTTAGAAAGGGGAACTCTTGAATCCTTTAGAGCTGTATGTAATTTCCCATCTTCATTGCTCTTAGCATGTCTGTGTGTTTGCACAGAAGGAAGAAGAAAGGAGGAGAAGGATTGAGAGAGACAGAGAGACTAAATCAGAAAAAAAGAAATAATTGCTTGCAGAAATAGATATCACTTTGGGGGAAGTCTGGTGCACCCTGCCAGAGGAACATTATCAACATATCAAGCTCAAAAGATTGGTGGTGGGGGGATAGCAGTGAAGGAGTAGCCAACCGAGGAAATGCGGGCAGTGGGCATGCAAGCCAGAATTCTGTAGGTGCCATATCGCTGTGGGAATTCATTTGCACACGTGGTGCACATTTCTGACTGTTGCATAAACAGAGTTCCACACGTGTAACCATTTCACACACAGTTGTGCATTCTTGGATGGTATGTAACTCTTTGTCAGTGCCTCCCATTGGAAACAGCCATCACGCATCCCCCATTGCCCAATGGGACAATAAGGAAGCATGCTGACTCTCAGTTGCACAACATTCAGGAGAAGGGTGGCTAAGTGCAGCCACAGCCTCAAAAGGGTTTGGCTTGTTATGTGCAAGATGAGCCAATAATCGGAAGAGTTCATGCAGTTATTTAATTCCCTCACGAAAGCATCCTTTTGTCCTGCAAGCAGAATGGAAAAAGCCCCAATGCAACTCTAGATAATTAGAGCTGAAGCCACAATCCAACCTGCCTGAAACTTCCACACATCACTCAAAGCAGAAGGCTGAATTTTGTATTTCGAGGTCCTAAAAATGCATTTGAAGTCTCTCGAAAGCCACTGGTTTTATATCTTGTTTCTTCTGCTGGGGCCTTTCGGCTTTGAAGCTGTCCAAACACAGAAGGGTTGCAGTTTCCTGGACACAGTCACGCACCCCAGAATCCAAGGCCCCAGATGGATGAGGACAGGTGGAATGGATGACCTCAGCTGGCCTAGCAGATGAACGCCTGGCTAAGAGGATGGCAGACCTCAGGTCAAATCTGTTCCCACATTGGAGACTGGAAAGGAAGGAATGGAGAAATGCACCATGCATTTGTAAGTTCTGAACTTACCACTGACTGGGGGAATCCACCTGAAATGTTGAAAGTTGTCACTTGACAAATGAAATTGCTACTGCAAGGGCCTTGTGCATATTACCATTTGTTTTATTTTAGACTTTTTTAATATCTTGCTTTTCTAAATATCACTCAAAGCGATTTACATAAATACACAAAATGTCAAACATACTGACAAATGTTGACCTGCTGCTGAGAATATCACGGAATGCCAAACCCTCATGTTGACTATCAAGTACTCCTTGGATATTTGCAGAGCCACAAGAGATGGGCAGGATGTCTGGTACCTGACTGCAAGGCCCTCTTTATCCCTGGTAGAGCGTGCAGCCTGCTTACATGGGAGGGCCAATCCAAAAAAGTAAAGAATGTCTTCTAGAAAGTGGTGGCTGCAGAGGAGTTCTGCTGGGGCCAGTGGACAGAGCTGCACCTAGCAAACATCAGCCTGCTGTTACACAGCCAGGAAGACATGGGTGTGCAAGGAGGTACTGGATATCTCCTGGCACACACTCTCATTACAAAAGTACAGTGGTGCAGTGGAGTGAGGACTTGCAGGGTCAAAGCCCTAAGAATTTGATTAACAGGAACTAATATGCCATTTGTCATTTATGCCACCTGTTACAACACCCCTCTCCAGACTTCCATTTTCTTTCTGCTTGTATCTGCAATCCCCACTGTAGCTGGAGGGGAAATGGTTTTTCCCAGTAACATGGGACTTGGGGTGGTAGCTTGGTCTTGAGTGGGGAAGACTCCTTAGCTGTACAAAAGACCTGTTCCTGATGAAGAAGAATGTGTGTGTGTGTGTGTGTGTGTGCGCGCATGCACATGCAGTATATACCATTGCAATTTATAGCACTGTGGACCAGTGCCAATCCATGACCTATCAGTTACTAGTACTCAGTGAATTTCTGGAAAACTATGTGATTGTGATAGTAATATGGCATAAATAAGATACTAACCCCTGGCACATGGGGAAAATAAATTGCTAGCCCATTACATTGGACAGCTAGAGAAACATTGATATAGATCAACACACCCATCTGCAACTCTTGGACTCTTCTTGAGGGTGTCACTATAAGTACTATCATGATGACAGACTGGACCAAAAATTACCACTGTACCACTGTGCAAGCAGAAGACTAGGATCCTGCCTAGCATCCTCTTGGTGTCATGTTCCTGTGTGAGTTCCCTTACCTTTTTGTCCATTGCACAAGGGATGTGTTCAGTTCATGGCAGAGTTCCATAGGAGTAACTATTTCACATGGGCCTAAATCCCATGCCTAGTCCCTGCTAAAGTGGAGCCATTGGATCAATGGGATTGACCTATCCCTTGACTCACCATTCAACAATTGATTCAATGGGCCTACTCTAGGTTGGATTAACCAACAGGATTCTGGCCATGCAGCTGTGCATTCTTGAAGGGTGTGCAACTATTCATCAATGCCTTCCATATCCCACTTGATTCACCAGGACTGCAAGAACAGTCTCTGTGCATTTCCCCCCATTGTGCAATGGGACACAAAGCAGGCATATCCCCAGACATAGAATCAAAGAGTTGGAAGAGACCACAAGGGCCATCTAGTCCAGCCCCATTCTGCCATGTAGGAATACACAAAGCATCCTCAACAGATGGCCATCCAGCCTCTGTTTAAAAAACTCCACAGAAGGCAACTCCACCACACTACACCACATGCCATTGGTCATACAATGCTGGTGTTCGGCAGAAGGGTGGTGTGGCACTGCCACAGTGTAACTACATGAGTGTGGATTTTTACACAGTAAAATGCATAAAACAATAGAAAGAAGGTTGTAAGATCTTAGAACTTGTCCTTAGTTGTCTTGTCCTGCTTTGGGCATATTTTGTCACCAAAGGGATATACCATTTTTGTATTCATTTCCCCTAATAAGCACATAGATACTTTTGGTGGCAGTGTCCCCAAAAATACACACTTTTCCACAACCCAGTTTTCCCCAGTCTGATGCATTTTTGTATACTGTTTTCATTTTTGGGGGACATGACGTAGGGCCTCATCCAGCATCAGTGGTGCTAGGCCTCTCAGACAACCCAATGACATACAGCCAGTGAGCCAGACATTTCAGCAAGGAAAATGTTGTGGGATTTTCTGCCATTGCAACTGCTCTTGAAATGCCAAGGCCTCTGGCCTTCTCAAGCATTTTCACAGCCCGTACAAATGGCTGCAGAAGGCCACCTTTGGAAAGGAAGCAGGAAGATATAGCGGAACAAAAATTGCCAAAAGAGAGAGGGAGGGAGGGAGGAGGGGAGGAGGGAAAGGTGTTCCTATGAACAGCATAAAACCAGCAATGCTGGCTGGGCTCTCAGCCGAGGAGAAGCGCAAGGAAGTGTCTCATTGTCTCCGACTGTCATCCTTCACTCTGACGAGCACTTAGGGGGGCACGACCCCTTTCAGCAGCTCTGTGCAGGCAATCAGCCCCATGCATCGGTCACCGCTGTTTGCTTGCTGCATCTCCAGCTTATTATAGGGATGCGTTCAAAGAAGAGTATTATATAATAGAGAGAGACGGCCGAGTGGGTGGGCTGTGTCTATCTGGGCCGTCCAGGGAGGGGCTGAGAAGGCAACTGCCTCTGCCCAAAGCCTGGCACAAAATGATAGTTCTCCCCCAGCCTATGGGAGGAGAGGCAGAGTTGAGTCAAGATGGGAGAGGGGAGGGTAGACAGGGTCTTTGTTTTGCAAAAACAGAAAGGAAGAGAGGGCATGACTGGCAGCCTTGTTTTGCATCCATGGTGCTCACAGGTACCATATTTGCATATGTGCCTCTTTAGACAATCTGCATCACAAACTTCCTAGCATCTTGCAATGCTATCTCTTCTCCCATTTTTGTAATCAGTTAAAAAAGAAAAAAACAGGAACCAATTTCATTTTGGAAGCGGCCTTATGCTCAGTCAAAAAAGTGGTCCATTTACCTTCTTATGGTCTACATAGAAAGTTGGCTACTGTCTGAGGACAGGGGGCTGCATTTGACCCCCAGGGGACTTTGGAGGGCCACACCATCCTGCTGCATCTTCCACACACCCCATTGAAAATTTTATTTTGTCCCCAAATCATCCCAGAGCACCTCAGGCACAGGGGCAATTTCCCCACACTTTTGGTGCATTCAGGGTGCTTTTCAGCCCAGTAAACCATGTGGGGGACTGGAAATGTTTTACCCAATGTGCCAAGAACTGCTACCTTATTTGTGCCTTCAAGTTGTTTCCAATTTATGACAGATGTGTCCTAGGGTTTTCTGGGCAAGATTTGTTCAGAGGGGGTTTGCCATGGCCTTCCTCTGAGGCTGAGAAATTGTGAGTTGCCCACTCAGCGGGCTTCCATTCCAAGTGGGGATTTGAACCTTGGTCTTCCATAGGCCTAGTTCAATATTTCAATCACTACTTTACACCAGCCTGCTTCTCTCTCTAGCCAAGGATTATCATGTGTACTGCACTGAGAACCAAAGCACATGTGTTTCTGTGGCAAGATTTGAACCCCAGGCTTCCCAGCTCACACTCATTGCCTTTGGGCTGTTCTAGCTTGGAGGAATGTTTCAGTGCTCCTGTCTTACCTTCCCACAGTGTCCTTGGTCTGGAGTAGGGATGCTAACCTTCACAAAATTTACCATATTTCTCCTCAATGCAAGAAAGTTTTCCATTGAAAACTGCAAAGTTTTAAAAGATTCTGTAGTGTGGAGATTACTCCGTGCAAAAAAATGACACAGAAAATGGTGTTTTCTGTACAAAAATTAAATTTCCTACAGAGGAATTTTCAGGGCAAAAATGTTATTTTTGATGTGAAACAAACAAAAAAAAGCCAATGCTTTTTTCCTGTAGAATATGTCTCAAGTTGCTGAGATTCTTGCCTGTCTAGGATTCTCTTCATCAGAGTTTCCTGACTCTCAAGAAACCCATTTTTTAATCATATTCTGGAGCCAGATTATCTTTCTTCCAAGCTGAGCATTCAACCTATTATTAAAAATGGCAACCCATCCAGCTTCCAAGTCTCCAGCCTCTGCAATAGGAAAGTGGACGAGCCATTTCACAGCGACAACAACAGCACCTGAAATCCACAAGGGAGCTGGTCTTTTTTTTAAAGTGTCACTCAAGAGAATGGGTATTATTCTGAAGAGCAAGTTTGGGCATTTTCCACCACTGTCTCCAGATTCCAACAATTACCAATTTCTTTTCAGAGGTAGTGCAACGAAAAATACATCACCTTATCTATGTTTTCCTCCTTCAGCAGTGACACATACATGTTTTTCACAATGACAGATGATTCGCAGGAACAGAGCACCTGAATGAATGAGTTTGTCATGGAACGGTGAGCTGGGATCATTAACATTCAGTGAAAGAACCGCTCTGGTTGTGTGTTGTGCTCATTCGGCTTTGTTTCCTGCACCCCAAATACTATTTTTCACACTGAACGCTCACTTGTTCTGCTGGGCTGTTTGCTTATGGCAAGCAAGCGATACACAACAGAAAAACATTGCATGGGAATAATAAACTCTTACCAGCTGCCTGTCCCCAAAATAAAATCCTGTACTGTATTCTGGAGTTCAGATGGAAAGTTGCTTTTGTTCAAGATCACTGCAAATTATTTCAAACATCAATTAAAAAGAATAAAATGTCTATTAAATACTGCCAGAGGTGAAAAACACTAGAGACAGTAATGAAATTAAATATTTCAGGAAGCCGCAAGATTAGAATTGCCAAAATTGTGCGATGCACAAAGGCCCCAGTGTGCACGTGTTAATTTACGGGTGACTAAAGATAAAAAAAATAATAATATCAGGATGGAATTCTGTTGGTCTCTTATGCATGTGTAAGTTCCTCTACAGAGGCGGCGGGAAAGCTATGTTCAATTCAAGGCTTCCCCACGTGGTGATATTGCATATGAATGTGCATTGTGCATTGATACATAAAGGGATTGCATGCAGTTGTGCATGGATACACATTGTGCATTGCATATCACACGTGCACATGTGTATGCAGATTTGGTCACACAATTCATCTTGATCAAGGAAGAGACTGTGGAATTCCCTCCCACAAGAGGTCCCCTTTATGCTTAGTCTAAAAACATGAGAAATATTTTCTGCACGGAAAATGCTGCTTTCAATCACTTTTTTGTGCAGAATTTTGTGCAGAATAAGTCTTGAATGGTGAGCAGTATTCAAAAGCTGCACAATTTTCAAAATCTTTGTCACAGTAAGAAGAAAATAGATAAAATTGTTTTTATCTTTGAGAGAAAAAAAATCAGCAAAGAATTCCATCCCTAAAACCTGGAGTAACCAGGCGAGGAAGGAGGGTGAACTTCATTCAGTTCTGCTACTCCTCTTCGTCTTGGAAAGATGTGACCAGTGGGGTGCCACAGGGTTCTGTCCTGGGCCCAGTGCTATTCAACATCTTTATCAATGACTTAGATGAGGGAATTAGGGGCATACTTATCAAATTTGCAGATGACACCAAATTGGGAGGAGTAGCTAATACCCTAGAGGACAGGATCAAAATTCAGAATGACCTGGATAGACTGGAGAGCTGGGCCAAAGCTAACAAAATGAAATTCAATACGGAGAAATGTAAAGTACTGCATTTAGGGCGGAAAAATGAAATGCATAAATATAGGATGGGAGAGACCTGGCTGAATGAGACTATGTGCGAAAGGGATCTAGGAGTCCTAGTAGACCACAAGTTGAACATGAGCCAACAGTGTGATGCGGCAGCTAAAAAGGCCAATGCAATTTTGGGCTGTATCAATAGAAGTATAGTGTCTAGATCAAGGGAAGTAATAGTGCCACTCTATTCTGCCTTGGTCAGACCTCACTTAGAATACTGTGTCCAGTTCTGGGCACCACAATTCAGAAAGGATATTGACAAATTGGAGCGTGTCCAGAGAAGGGCAACTAAAATGGTGAAAGGTCTGGAAACAATGCCTTATGAGGAGAGACTTAGGGAGCTGGGTATGTTTAGCCTGGAAAAAAGACGGTTTAGAGGCGATATGATAGCCCTGTTTAAGTATTTGAAGGGATGTCACGCTGAGGATGGAGCAGGCTTGTTTTCTGCTGCTCCAGAGACTGGAACACGGAGCAATGGGTGCAAGCTCCAGGAACAGAGATTCCACCTCAACATGAGGAGGAACTTTTTGACAGTCAGAGCTGTTCGGCAGTGGAACACACTCCCTCGGAGCGTGGTGGGGTCTCCTTCCTTGGAGGTCTTTAAACAGAGGCTGGATGGCCATCTGTCGGGGATGCTTTGATTGTGATTTCCTGCGTGGCAGGGGGTTGGACTGGATGGCCCTCGTGGTCTCTTCCAACTCTGCAATTCTATGATTCTATGATTCTATGATCCTAGATTCAAAATGTGTGAATGCTAAACATCTGTCCCTTGGCCCAGGCTTCAGCAGGAACCTTCCTTCCCCCCACCCCCATAAATTCTGAAAGAATGAAGTCTGACCCCCACCCCACCCCATTTGAAACTTCTACTGGTGGTTTTTACTTTACAAGAAAGAAAATATGGATTAATTTGGCACGTTTGGGACTGTCAAAATGGAAGCGCTTAGGCTTTGCTAAGGTTTTCTTGCCAGTCTTGTGTTGGGGCTACCATGAGATTCACTGTAAGGCTTGCAACATGGTTTCCGGACCACTCGGTTGGGTTGGGTTTCTGCTGGTGACCCAGAGGGACTGGACTCCTCTTTGAGGTCACCTCTGGCAAGCAAAGCTGACTGGCTCTTTGTGGCCAATGAATTCCTTGCTTTCCATTTCTAGTCACTTTGTTGCCATGGTATCTCCTCCACTCCACTCCTCCTTCCAGCTTAGAGATAAATTAGCTTCCAGGGCTCCCCCCCTCCATCAACACAGCTCCTTAAAAGGGATGCAAGTTGCACTCCAACTTCCATGTATTTACTTTTTTCCTGTGCATTAATTAAATGCTGCTTACTTACTGCATTATTTAATGGGATTGATGATGTAATTAAGCCACCGGCAGGCATTAACCACCAGAACCGTGGCAAAGGATCCTACAGTACAGCATTCCTTGCTTTCTTCTGTACAGTTTTGCATGGTTTGATCATTGGTCTCACTGATGGATTAAGCCTGGATGACTCTGCCTACATGGACAGAATACATAAACCCAAGATCTAAAGCAATGCAAGGCTGCAGAATGACTTCCTCAGGTCTTCCCTTGGTTTTGTTTCACCTTGGATTGAATTATATTGGTTTATTTATACCCTGGCTTTTCCCCAAAGCTGGGACTCAAGGTTACTTTCTCTCTGTGTGTGTCTCTGTCTCTCTTTCTCTGTCTTAATTTTATTTGGGGAAGAAACAAGAGACAGATTTCAAGGCATTCAAAATACAGTTGCTCATTGATCCCGCAAACAGCCCTCTTTTGAGCACCTTGAGACACATCTCTTGTTTCTTCTGTGGATTCCATTGGGGGCTCCCTGGATTGTTGGTGTTGGGTTTTTTTTACATCTTCTGCTTTATCTTCTTTGGCCTTAGGTTGACTCTCCAGTTGTCCTTCTCAGCGCAACTTCTAAGAATTGTTCTTCAGTGGGCATAATGCCAGTGACTGTCACATCATTCTTGCATGAGAAGAGAGCTCATCACCTCCTTAAATCTCCCACTGAAATAAAAATGACACACATCTCCAAATCCTGGATATTTATTTGGTGGGTGCAAAATCCTAACTAAAGTCAGGATCATCCAAGCCATCATATTTCCCATTGCTATGTATGGCTGTGAGAGCTGGTTGGTAAAGAAAGCTAATAGGAAGACAAATCAACGTATTAGAACTGTGGTGCTGGAAAAGAGTTCTGTGGACACTGTGGATGGCTAAAAAGACAAACAAATGGCTCCCACAACAAATAAAGCCTGAGCTCTCCCTAGAAGCCCAGATTACTACCAAATTGAGGCTGTCATACTTTGGCCACATCGTGAGAAGGCATGACTCACTAGAAAAGAGAATAATCCTTAGTAAGGTAGAAGGCAGTAGGAAGAAAGGAAGACCACATGCCAGATGGAGAGACTCCATCCAGGAAGCCACAGATGTCCTGAGTCTGCAGGACCTGAGCAGGGCTGTTGAGGAGTCTTGGAGGTCTCTCATTCACAGGGTCACCATAAGCCAAGATTGTCTTGAGGGCAGTTAACAACAAACAACACAAATTTTGAGAGCATGTGGTTTTGTCAAGGTGAGAACCTTTGTTCTTCAGACCACTCATTGAAAGACAAGAGAAAGATTGGTGCTTTTGCTCCCCGATACTTTCCTTTAGCCATGCGCCTCAGACACATAAGTAACATTTATGACACATGAACTCCATGCCTGGGCTCCACCTCCAATTCACCTCAGTGGGCCCCAGCCTTTCCCCACCCTACCCAACCCCCCAAATTAGCTCAGTAATTGGCAACTCAAGTGAGGCACAAAACACACAAAGAGAAAGAACTTTCCAGGAAGTTGTGGAATGGATGTCTCTAAGATTTCAGAGTTCTTTCCCTGGGGCGCGTTTCTTTGCTCCCCTTTGTAGAAGTGGCTCATCTGCTGATCACTTTGATGAGCTACCACGCACAAAATGTGTGTCTTTATTTCCACCCAACACCAGTTGGAGAGGATGCTGAACAGAGCATTGAAAAGAGATCAGTGCCTGCCTCGTTATCTGCCCAACAATATCAGCAGAAAGGATCTTATCAAACTGCAATTACTGGGCCCAGTTCTCGACTAATTGGTTCTCTGGAGTCAAGTTACCTCCAATCTGCTTGTCATGGGTAGAACTGCAGGAAGAGACAAGCACAGGGGAGTCATTTCTCTGGGATGTTTCCTCAAATCCCAGGTGCACCAGTTAATATGAGGGGCAGGATGTGGCAGGTACCCATGTGAATCAACACACCCCAAGCAAATCACACCCATAGATTCTGAAAAACATCTAATGCTGAGGTGGGAAGTTAGCTTCCTATGCCTGCTGTTGCGGACTTGGTGAGGCAACAACACCACTAAGAGGGCTGGGAGGTGGACCTCAGATTCCCCTGCCTTCTGGGGCCACCTCTAGCCACTATGTTCTATGGTCTGGGAGTTGTGGCCATCTGTCCAGAGGAGCAACAGGAGGGCATGTGGGACTAGATGGAGGAACACCCTAGACATCTTCCTTACTAGTATTGCTTTTCAGGAAGAGCAGAGCCATGTGCCGCCTCTGATGGGCATTAGCCCAGACTAATTAAAGCAGTGCCATTCACACCACAAGGTGGTCTCCAGAAGGATGGCTTAGAGGTCCTTCCCTCTTGTTTCAGGAGTTATCAGCCTGTGGGGAGAGGGTGCATTAGGAACACAGGGACATAAGAAGCTGCTTTATACCCTGAGTCAGAGTGCTTCTAATCCAGTATGGCCAATTCTGACCGACAGGCACAGGTTCAGGCAGAATTCTTTCCTGGCCCTCCTTGGAGATCTCTGGTGTTCTTTGGTGGTGGTCTCCCATCCAAGGACTAACAAAGTCCAACTCTGATTAGTTTACTAAATCAGATAAGACTGAGGGCCCATCTATACAAGGGAAAACAAAAAAAATGGATTGCTCCACAGTAATGGCAAATCGCAGCAGCTGTGATTTCTCTTAATATTGTTTTCTTTTGGCCATCAAAAGTTTTGCATGCCTAGATGTGGGAAAATGTGAGGACCACCATAGATATTATTGAATACTTGGAACACCATATAGAGAAAAAAGGAGCTCTGCTGTTTTTGGATGCCGAAAAGGCATTTGATAACGTTAGGTGGGATTTCCTTATCACAGTATTAGAAAAGATGAAATTTGGAGTCAATTTTATATCATGGATCAAAGCTATATACTATGATCAAAGAGCCCACCTATCAGTTAATATGGAAAGATCCAACAGTTTTGCTATTCAGAAAGGCACCAGCCAAGGCTGCCCGCTTTCCCCTTTGTTGTTTGTCCTAACATTGGAAGTCCTCTTGAGAGAGATATGATCAAATGAAACAATTAGAGCTGTTAAGATAGGGAAGGAAAGATTCATTTATAAAGCCTTTGCGGACGCCGTGGTATTATATATGGAAGATCCACTACAAGAAGGAGTAAAAATGATGAGAATGTTAAAAGATTTCGGCCAATGGGCTGGGTTTAAGATAAATACGGATAAGACTAAAATTTTGACCAAAAATTTAGATAGAGACGAGAGGGTGCAGCTGGAAGAAATGCTTGGTGTGAAAACAGCAGAGAAGATTAAATATTTGGGCATAATTATTTCCAGTAAAAACAGACAACTTTTCCAAAATAACTATAGCCCAACATGGTCCCACATTAAAAAAAAAAGATGGAAACATGGAAGAAACTGGAATTATCTTTGATAGGAAGGATGTCGTTAATTAAAATGAGCATCTTACCCAAGATATTATTTTTGTTTCAAATGATTCCAGTCCTAATCCCCCAAAGATGGTTTCAGGAGTGCAATAAAGATCTGAGCAATTTGTTATGGTTGGGAAAAAAAACCAAGAATAAGATTTAAATTACTGACTGAAATTAGAGCTAGAGGGGGATTTGGTGTTCCAGATCTAAGGCTCTATTATGAAGCCAGTTGCCTGATGTGGTTGAAACCATGGTTCTATTGGGATAATTCCAGATTACTTTTATTGGAGGGCCATGAACTTAATTTTGGGTGGCATGCATTTTTCTGGTATCAAAAAGTGAAGGCACAAAGGCAATTTATCAATCACCCTATATGGAATCCTCTATACAAAATGTGGTCCAAATACAAAACAATGTTGTTTAAAATGCTACCAAATTGTGTATCTCCAGGAGAAGCCTTATCCTTAAGAAGCTTAAGAAATGAAAGAAAATGGTTCACCCATAATGATCTCGTCAAAGGCACAAAGGGAGATTATAATCTGAAAGAATGCCAACAGTTAAAACGCAGAAGGTAAAAACATACAATGGTTTCCCTATCTTCAAATAAAAGAAAGATTTTTAAAAGATCTAAGGGGGGGAGGTATTGACCTGTTAAAAACAGATCTTGAATTAATACTGGACAAGGGAAATGTACATTTACTGTCAAGATTATATCAATTGCTACTTAAAATGGAAATGGAGACAGAACCAACAAAAGATTATATGATAAAATGGGCCATTGATATAGGTCGTAATATAGAGTTTGAAGGTTGGGAATCAGCTTGGTATAGAGCAGCGAAAATTTCTAGGTCTATTAGCCTGCAGGAAAACGCCTTAAAAGTTATGACAAGGTGGTATCTTTCCCCCGATAGGATAGCGAGAATGGCAAAAGGGATTTCAAATATCTACTGGAAATGCAAAGAGAAGAAGGTTACCACATTCCATATTTGGTGGGGATGTAAAAAAGCAAAAAAATATTGGTGTATGATCAGAGTGAAAATACAAAGAATTCTTTAAAAAGAGGTCGATTTTCGGCCAGAAACATTTTTGTTCGGAATTTATGAAAATTCAAATATGGTAAATGAAAATATGAAAATAAAAAGATTATTATGGCATATGTGTACTACTGCCAGAATAGTATACGCTAGATATTGGAGGGAAGAGAATATTCCAATAGAAGAGGAATGGTTGGAGAAATTATTTGAGGTGGCTAACATGGACAAGCTCACTTATATCTTAGAGAAGAAACAAACTAAATCATTCTTAGAAGGGTGGAATCCATTGAGGGAATACTTGAAAGTGAAGGAAGATTAGTTATATGGAGAAAGAATGAGAAGAAAGAGGTAGGAATAGTAAGGAGAGGGAGGAAATTAAAGCAGACCAACAGGTATAGAATGGTTGATGCTTGGAGATACATAAAAATAGTATAAAGGGAAGTGGAACATACAAACATCGGAATTAATCACAGAAATGATATGATAAAACATATATAAGATAAGAGCATGTATTGGACTAATTAAGATGATGGATATAAGAAAGGAAGAGAAAAAGAAATACAGTAACTAATGGTAAAATTTCCTTTTTGCCTTTCTAAGAATGAGCGTAATTAATAAATAGTTAATTATAAAATACATGAGAAATTGTAAGATAATATGATGAGGTCTAATCAAGGGATGAATTTTGGCTCAAATTTGAACTGGAGTTTGCTAGAGGGGAAGTCATATAATGTATATAAGAATTAAAAAGAATATTGTGATAAGTTGAATTTAATATTATTTAAAATTAATGTTCAAAGAAGATATTATGAGTAATGGAAATGGAAGGAATGATATATGGCATATGGGGTATATTATGTTGGTAATTTGTATTTTGTTTAATAAAAAATACAATTTTTTAAAAAAAGTTTTGCATGCCCGCCAGTCAAGATGGTGGCAGCGAGTGAATTACTTGCATTTTAACTTACCTGAATTTGCTGCTGCTGAACTTTTTCTTTTTAAAAAAAAATATATTTCCTATGTGCAATAGAGTGATATTTCACCTTTACTAAAAAGATAAAAAACACAACACCCAATTTTATCACCTTAGTGCTCATTCACTAAGGTGAAAATCCAACATGGCAGCTATGGGCACTTGCCTTGTTAGGAAGTCCCACCCCCTGTGCTCATCCAGCCAATCAGCTTTGTGCTTTAGCTCATATGAGAAAGCAATTCAAAGCAAATTGCTTGTCCCAATGAGCAGGGATGCTCATTCCCCCACTGTTTTTTAAAAACTCCGGGGAAAGCTGTGAAGACTTTTCCTTCAGGGTTTTTGATGTTTTTGGGCCCCCTCCTTCTGAATACAGCATTAAGACATTAAGACAGGTAGGAGTCTCCTTGCATTCTGTGAGGAGTATTTTCGCCACTGCCTTAGACAGTCCCTTTATGTCCTCAGGATGGTATGGTGGTGGTTTTCTAGATGTGTCTTCTTCAAAAGCCACAGTACAGTTCATGGGATCCTCCAATGTGACTACAATGTTTTCCAGCTATGCATTTATTTATTTATTTATTTATTTAAAAATGCATATTGTGAACTATAGCGCAGTTAGAGAATGAGATGCAAGGACAGCGAAATAAGTACATGATTCTGTAGTTTTTGCACCAAGAAGTGTGTATGGGTGTCCTTATTCTTCATCTCTGTGTTAGCTTTCATTCTGCCTGTCAGCTAACAACAGAAAGTTCAAGTTGGCTCCCTCCACTCACTAGGCATTATCTTCACAACAGCCCTGAGATGTAAGTTGGGCTGGGAGATCGCATCCTGAATCCCACCATTAATCTCAA
This sequence comes from Gambelia wislizenii, assembly GCA_030847615.1. Classification (NCBI taxonomy): domain Eukaryota; kingdom Metazoa; phylum Chordata; class Lepidosauria; order Squamata; family Crotaphytidae; genus Gambelia; species Gambelia wislizenii. Next base: position 43,935,812 of record JAUMIR010000007.1, read on the forward strand.
CTAGAGCAGATGCATTGAGTCATTGGGATTTTGCTATGTGTTGACTCATCATTCAGCAATTGATTCAATGGAACCAATGCCGTTGGGACTAACTAAAAGGATTTAGGCCAATGACTGGCCCTGCTTTCACCCAGGTACCCCCTCCTCCTAGCCCAACACTCTAACCACTCAACCATGCTCTCCAGGGTTTGCTTATGCAGAATGTACTTGCACAACACCTAAAAGAAAGCAGCCACCATGTCCAGTGGTGCATGCAAAACCTCTTCCCTTTGAAACACTTAATTCATTCCTGGGGCAGCTCACTGTGAGTAATGCAAAAGAGAGACCAAACTGAGAATATGATTATATTCTCTCTTTTTCTCTCTCCAGCAAAATCTAGAAAATAGGTACATCAGAGTTATTAGGACTCCACTTCTTTTCTTAATGTTGCTTTTAGTACAGTATTTTTTTTAAAATAGAGGGTTTCTCTAGGTAGATGGATGGATGGATGGATGGATGGATAGATAGACAGACAGACAGATAGATAGACAGACAGATATACTTACATGCCTTTTTATATTTTGTTAGGCATTTCAGACTGAATGGACATTTTCATCTGAATGCATAAATGAATTTTAAGCAAAACCGCCAAAGACCAAGATTTTGATTTTGTGTGTGTGTGTGTGTGTGTGCCTTGAAGTCACCTGTTGACTTATGGTGACCCCTCCATGAATTCAACTCTAATATTTCTCTTCATTTGTCCCCAAAATGGCATGACATCAGAGCAGTTCAGCCAATGGCCAGGGAAATCTCACAGGCAGCAGACAACAGAGGCATAATACCACCATGTGGACAGACTCTGTACTACCACCAACAGTTGTGTTGATTCATGCCAACTGTGGGTTGTATAGAACGTAAAGATGACAAGACTGCTGTGCAGATGGCTTGATAATTACCGATCTCCTAAATCTCCAAGGATATTCAGAGTGTCTCTGGGAGGAGCTAAATTCTATATCACAGAAACCATGATTATCACAACAACACAATTACACAGTGGAGGGTGGATGAGTGGCACAAAATACAGTTATCCCTCTGTATCCATGGATTTGGTATCCATGGATTTAAGTATTCATGGCTTGAAAATATTCTTAAAAAATAATAATCCAAAAAGCAAACCTTGATTTGGCCATCTTATATAAGGGAGACCATTTTGCTATGCCATTGCATATCATGGGGACTTGAGTATCCACGGATTTTGGTATCCACAGGGGTTCTGGAACCAAACCCCAGCAAATATGAAGGGACAACTATATTATGAAACCCTCTATCTTTTTTGAGGGGGGGGATCTTGCTTCACAGTTGCTGCAATTTAAACTGAGATGGAAGAAACTATGCAAACAATTTTGCCTGAGGCACTTGGTGTGTATGTGAGAGAGAGGGGGGTAATTTGTGTCCTCTTCCACCTGCTTAGCAGAGAGAAAGAGGAGAATCCAAGACCAATTGCTCAGTTTGTCCCTGCAGGCACATTTCTGCTGCCTAATTCCATTTGTTGCCATTAGCAGCATCTACTCTTTCCCTTCCTGATACACTGAGGAGGGAAACCTGCTCCTCAGGCATTGCACAAGTGATCAAATGATAAGGTTGCTGTTGTTGTTGTTTGCCTTCAAGTCGTTTCCAACTTATGGCGACTCTAAAGCAAACCTATGGGGGGGGGATTTCTAGCCAAGATTTGTTTGGAGGGATTTTGCCTTTGCCTTCCTCCGAGGCTGAGAGAGTGTGACTTACCCAAGCCCCCCCCCCAGTGGATTTACATGGCCAAGCGGGGATTCAAACCCTGGTCTCTCAGGGTCCTTGTCAAACACTCAAACCACTACACCACACTGGCTCATGGTGCTAAGTGGACACATGCGTATATTCTACTTTTTCAGAGGTGTTTTCTTATGCTACTGGACCAAGATTTCTGCTGAGACTTTGCTCTCCGGTCAGCTCCATCATATCCTACCAAAATGCCTGACTTATTTCAAATTCTGGCCAGCCACCAGCCATGTGCATCCAACAAGGCAGAGAAACAAAATATTTTCTGCCATGAAACAAGAGCTTTGCAAGGAGTGAAGTCGAAGGCTTTCACGGCCATTATCCATAGATTTTCCTGGGTTTTTTTTTTTCAGGCTGTGAGGCCGTGTTCTGGAATAGTTTCTTTCTGACGTTTCACCTGCATCTTTGGCTGGCATCTTCAGAGAATGGTTGGAAAATCTTTGCAAGGAGTGCATCAACATCAACATTTGCTGTTTATTGTTGTGTGCCTTCAATGTATATTCACACTCTGCTCACGATGTTCACAATGGTTCCACATGTGCAAATCTGCTTAGGCCACCATCAGCTGGGGGTAAATCACTCTGCATGTGTACACAACTTATGCCTGCCTATGTCCTTAAGAGGGTGCTAAGAGGGTGCTGGCCTGAGCGTACTTTGCAAATTCAAGTGAGATGTATAAAATAAGAATTGGAGAGTGCAGGAGTCTGCCAGTCCTCCCAAATCCAGGTCTGTTTCCACCTTTTAAAAAGCTCTCCTGTTACCTTATCACATTATGCAAACCAAATAACATGCAAAAAGGGTTGGTAGTTAACAAACAGACTCCGAGATTAGGCCCTTGCCTCTGGGACGCTCCCTAATCAGCCCGGCTGCTTATTGGCTTCTGATCAGGGCGACAAATCTTTATCATTCTGCAGAGTGAAGCAACCCAGCCGAGTCCCACAGGAGCCCACAAGCGTTTCTGTTACATCTCTCTTCCCTTTTTAACATTTCTTTTTCTGCCGGGTCCCCATCTTACTTTAAAGCATTTAATATTATCTGGAGCCACAGGAACAAATAAGCACTAATAGTTGAAGTGTGTATGTTTTAGGGAGGGGAAAAGATGGAACTCCCCTCTTTTGGCTGCCAAGCAAGAATTCACACAAGGTGTAGGGATGAGAAGAGCATTCGAAAATATTTGGAAAATAGGTGAAAAATATGTTTCTTCAGGGCTGAGATACCCTGATGAGAAGAATCCTGGACTAATAAGAATCTTTGCAGTTAGAGACTTATTCTGTTCAAAATTATCATGGGGTTTTTTTTTTTTAGAAAAAAGCAATTTTTTTCTGTGCAGAAATATTATTTTCTGCACAGAAACATAATATTTTATTTGCTGCCTATTCTGCATGAAAAATGCAGCCTATTTCTGTGCAGAAAATCCTGTTTCAACTACCTGAGGGTTGGTTTTTGTGGGGGGGGGGGTGTTGATAGCACAGAAGAAAAAATTTGCAACCTCCTCTGTTACTCTTTTTTACAATTTAAACTAAACTTCAGATTCACTTCAGTCCCCAGTGTGAGAAATCCACCTTTTGCTCGGCACATTATGCAGCCCAGTCTTCCTGTGCTGAGCCATCTTTAGTTATATCCAGTCTTGAAAATGATACAAAGTCCTCTGGGTTGCCCCCACCTTCCCTTTGCAGAGTGTAATTCAGAATTTAGATGCCTCCTGGCCTACCTTTCCTTTTCCCAATGGAATGGCACATTCCAGTAGCAAACAAAAGTGGAAGACCATGCCAACTCATTTTGTAGAGTGATGCTTCTCAGTCTTTGGCCCTCCAGATAATTATTTGGATGACAGGTTTCAGAATCCCTTGGCCAAGGTGGCTGGGACTTCTTAGGAGCTGAAGCCCAAGACAGCTGCTGGAGGACCAGTGTTTGAAAACCACTGAAGAGTCAATGGAAGTCTTCCTTCCATCCTCTGATCTCTTTAACCACCTTCCTTCCTTCCTTCCTTCCTTTCTGAGGATGTATCCAGCACCATCCATGCTCAACACAACCAGAGCTGTCTTGGAAGAATTGTGTCCGGGGTGGGATAGAGGAGGCAATGGAGTCTCCTCTGTGTTGAGAACACTGGATGAGGACCAAGGGGAAAGAAACCGATGAAACCAAGAGATTGTGCCCTGCTTTAAAGAGGAATTCATTATACTGTTCTCACCCCGAAGCACCTCTTCTTATCTGCCTTGTTCAGAAAATATATATGTGTGTGTGTGCATTATCGTACCTGCAGGTGGATAGGGGAGACGCTTTGATCATGTGGGATTACAGCAGCATTACGAGATTTCAAACAACAGTAGGTACTTGGGTTACAAAACTGGGTCACGTACAGTTCTGTGCAAGAGGAATTCTTTGATGCATAACAAGAGAGGAGGGAAGGGAGAGAAAGAGTGAGAGCAAGAGAGGACTAAGGGACTGCCTATCACCTGGCACTTTCTGGGTACCTTCCTTGAGCATCCCTCCTTTTGCATGGATTCTGCTGCTGGATGTGCAGAGCTCCATGCCCTTCTGTTGTCTACCACTGTAGAGCTGAATAATTTAGAGAATGCAGCACATTGCCAGCAGAGAAAGCAAACCAAAAGGAAAAATCGGGGTGGCTGTGATGCATGCATGGGGCACATCTCTGAGCATCTGTGCTGCTGCGCACAGTGTTTGAATCCTCCCTTTTTTGGAATGGCCATAACTCTGTGGAAAGCACATGTTTGACAACATGAAGATCTCAAGTCCACTCTCCAAGGGGACTGGGGTAGTTGGTTGGTTCAAGGGGTAAATTTCTGCCCCGGTGACCCTCTGAGGGTGATACAGATGGCAAAAAATGCCCCCAGACAAAAAAAAGAAAGAAAGAAATTACCAGATGTTGCCTCTGGTTTTGATGTTAAAAGGTAAATTGCCACTCCTAGCAGCTTCCAAGAGAGACAAGCTGAGACATCACAGCAAAGTCCAGTAGGAGGAACAGCAGCACCGCTCTTGTCTCCTGTCCAGTAAACCCACCTTTTCCATAGCACCCTGGCCAACATGGTTCATTAACTTAATATCCTAATTCTCTTAACAGCTTTCTGGGAACAGCCAACAGTATAGGCGTCTGTCTAATCCTAGCTTCCTGCAGCTGACACATGTTTAAATAGGTTTTTGAAAGAGTCTGGACGGCCATCTGTTGGGAATGCTTTGATTGTGCATTCCTGCAGGGCAGAGGGTTGGACTAGATGGCCCTTGGGGTCTCTTCCAACTCTATGATTCTATGATCTTTGAGTTAGGACTGCTCTGTTAGGCGACTTTAGGGGGTTACAACTTCATGGAGGAGGAGTTGGGGAGGTCCAATTGGGTCTGGCGTTCATGATATTTCAATTGATGTTACTTCAGTTGATATCAATTGGAACTTCTTGTCAGAGGCAGTAAACCCCCAGTTATTGGAAAGAAACCCTGAGCCAGTGCAGTGGCCTTGCTGCCCCCGGTTGGAAGCACCTTGCTGGCCACTGTCAGAAACAGAATGCAATGGCAGATGGGCATTTGTTTGGATCCAGAAAGGCCCTTCTTGCATTTGTAACAGGGACACATTCAGCCATGTTTCCAGCCCAGAGAGAAAAGAAAGAAGCAGCTTGCAAAGATATACCAGGTGCCTTCGCACACACTGGCCTCCAATTTATTTATGCATGGACCCGATGCAGGTTTCCAGGAAAACTTTTGGTCTGGTTCAGTTTGGCCTAAGGAGCTGTTTCTCCACTGCTGTGATTGTGGTTTATGTAAAATGTTGCTATGATCTTTATTTGTATTGATCTGTTCAGCTTTAAATCCTACTGTTGTAAATTGCCTTGAGCATTGTATGGGAAGGTGGGATAAAAATATTTCAATAAATGAGCCAATCTATAAATAAATATCAGTAAGCTGGGCCCCTTCTCTGCTCTCCTTTTGCTGGTGGGTGAAGATCTTGTTATTTAGACAGGTTTTCTGGACATTAACTGCAGGCTGCACAAGTATCTTTTGATGGGGTAGGCTGTTGATGAACATTTCATGCTTTTAAATTGTTTGAAATTAATGCACTTTTAAACAGGAGAGTTTATTTCATGATCTTTTTATAAAAAATAACAAGGATTTGGATATATATATATATATATATATCTGGCTTTTCTTCGCAAACGAAGATTCAGGAAGGACTCATCCCGCGCTTATATATATATATATATATATATATATATATTGCTATATCCTGTTTTCATCTAAGTTGTGGCATCCCTTGGGTCCCATGTAAATAAATAAATATTAAATTAATATTTTTATTTTGACATTAGACTAAAACTTGGACATTACACTAAAACTTAGACTAAAACTTGGAGTGGATTTACCACCCTGTTGTTGTTGGTGGTGGTGTTGTTGTTGTTGTGTACCTTCAAGTCATTTCCAATTTATGGCGACTCTAAGGTGAAGCTATCATGGGGGTTTCCATGGCAAGATGTGTTTAGAGGGAATTTTCCTTTGCCTTCCTCTGAGGCTGAGAGAGCGTGACTTGCCCAAGGTAATCCAATGGGCTTCCATGGCCAAGTGCAGAGTCACACTCTGGTCTCCAGAACTGTTGTAGTCCAACGCTCAAACCATTACACTACATTGGCTCTCTTTACTACCCGACTCTCATGGAAACCACCAGCTTCCACTGGCCACATGGCCGTTAATTCTTCAGTCATTTTGTCAGTTTGGTTTAGTTGGAGTAAAGAGAGGTTGTTAGCCTGTGGGCGCCTGTTCCATTTGGGGCCAAGAGAGACTGCACGGAAGTTACACCATGGTTGCGCTGAGTGTATTCTGCACTGTGCTCAGCAGTAGCATTATTCTCTCTGTCTCTGGCTTTTCTTCGCAAACGAAGATTCAGGAAGGACTCATCCCGTGCTTTCTGCAAGCGCGCTGATGACTAAAAAGGCCAATCCGAGATAAACAAGTCCGGTTGCAGAAAGCACAGCAGACGGTCTCCTTGGGTGATGTTTCCAGGTTGTGATTCTTTCTGCGTTGTCGTTTCTCTTCAAGACTTGTTCGGCGTGAGTTCTCAAATAAGGCTGCAGCATTGTGAATCGTGCGTCTCCATGCCTCCCGATGTGAGGCCAGGGAGGACCACTGTTGGTGATCAATTTGCGGTGAACTCGCCACGGGTCAGCGTAAGAGGGGCGCTCCAAAAAAGCGATACAAAGACTCCCTGAAACATCTCAGCATTATTCACTTATTTATTAAAATATTCATATCCTGCCTTCCGCCTAAAGATTACAGAGTGGCATGTAATGAAATCAACATGATCAATGTAAAACAATAACATGATTTTAAAAGGCTAAAAAAAAAAAAAATTAAATAGTGTAACAACTTCAGTGCTTTGACTGGCTATTCCTGCCTGGCAGGGAGTCGTCCATGTTTTTACTTGGCACTGGAATGACAGCAATGTAGGTGCCAATTGGGCCTCCAAGGGAAGGGTATTTCATAATGCGGGTGCCGTGGCAGAGAAGGACCCAGTCTGACATCCTCCCACAGCATCTTACCCTGACTGGTGGGACACAGAAGAGGGTCCCTCCAACCCTACTACTGCTCCTCTGTGTCCCATAGTAGTAGTTGTCAGGAAATGACATGGATGTGACCACAAGATGGCATCCTGTCTTCTTGGCATCCTGTCGACGTGGAACAACTCTGCAGGTGGTTGTGGTGGACACAGCGTGTCTTTCTACGCCCCAACAGTAGTAGTAGGTGCCTTCAAATTGCCTGTTGACTTGTGGTGACCTCATGAATTTCCTAGGGTTTTCTTTCCCAAGAGAGATTTGGCCATTGCCTCATTCTGGAATATACCCAACAGGAAAGCTCCTACTAAATTGTGAAGATGTACCTCAGGGCACAGCGAAAAGTCTTCGAGGTGCACCAATTCTCTCAAGGTGCAGCACTTCCTAGCCCATCTGCCAGTGCCCATTGGGGTGTAGACTCCATAGCCAGTGTCCCAGGGCACATTGGGAGTGCCTCATGTGTGCTGGCACCTGATGAGCATTGGTCCTGATGCAGAATGGTCACATGGCTGGCTCCCCTATGTAGGAACATCACGGCAAGCCCTCGCTGAATGCAGACATGGTGAGTCTGCTCCGTTCCATTCTCTACAGGTGTAAGTCCAGTCGCATCAACAGACGTCCCAGACCAGATTCCAACCAATCTTTATTTATCAAAGGTTCTGAACCCAGTCTCCAAAATAGGCTCAGCCCCTGCGAGAGCTCCCTTGACAGCAAATTGGACGTATTAAGTTGAAAGAGGGGGTGATTTTTCACAAGGGAAGCCAGGGAATTTTTTAAAAAAATCCAGTACTCTAGTTTGCTAATAAGAATTGTGGAAAAAAGCAAAAGCAAAACAAAAATGAGGCATTTTACTCTTGAATGTTTTAATGAGCTCTTTTTTTAAAAAAAGAAGTGCTTTAATTAAATGTCTCTTCCCACCCCCTTTAAAGACAGCAATAATACTTCAGAGAGTTGTGATTGTTGTTATTATTGCATGGCTGGGGGCGGGGGTCTTAGGAAAGATGTTCCAACAATGATGGTCTCCCCATGACATAAAGGGAGCAGAAATATTCAACATTCAATTTATAAGGCCATGGAAGGAATTAAAGAAGGGAGGAAGGTGGGGATAGTGAAGGTCAAAAGCAAACAATCCTTGTGACTTGAGAGAGTATCAACAAGGTGCTAATTGGACCGAGGAAGCTGTGGCGGCGACAGTGAGCCAGAAAAACAAGGCAACTGAAAAACATATTCTGGGGAGGGTGAGGAGAAACACCATTAGAAGTAAAACTTTGGGGACAGCAGCCAACCGTCTTCTCAAAAGCCTCATGGAGGACATAAAAGTCATGACAAATGCATCAAGGGAAGGGCAAACAGTCAGAGGAGGAGGCCACGAGATTGCACCTAAAAGTTGCCACTGCCAGGAATGTCCAGGCTTCCCAGCTGGCCGGCCGGTCTACATCCAAGTGGCCTGGGAACATACGGGAGTTCACTTTGCAAGTTTCCAAGTAGCCATTTTTTCAGGATTCTCACTCAAAGTCTAACATCCAAAGGTGTTTCATTAGAGTCCTGACTGCCGAAACGAACAACCGGGTGAGTTGTCATTAAAATGCAGGCGCCTGGCTTTGTGGCAGTCAAAGCAAACCCATCAGATGTGGCCGAGAGGGCCAGCTGCGTGCCCAGAAAATGGTTTCTTTTAAGTTCCTCTGCCTCCAGTTCTTAAAGAGGAAGGGAGGCACATGGGAAGGACTTGCAATGCCCCCTTTTCAGAGCAAGGACCACGGACTGCGCTACACAGGGCTGAGGACGTGTCTCCTGGGGCTCTGGGTTCATCTGCAAAAGCTCCTGAGGTCAAGCTTCTGAGGCCAGAGGTTTCTTTCTCTTCCTAAACAGGCAATTGCATGTGTGTACATGCCTTCAAGTCACCTGTCGAATTATGGCGACCCCATGAGTTCCATAGGGTTTTCTTAGGCAAGGAATCCTCAGAGATGGTTTTGCCAGTTCCTTCCTCTCAAATAGAGCATCCAGCACTGAATATTCTTTGGCAGTCCTTCTGGGCTTGGGGAAGGTTCTTCTTTTTGGACTGGCACTCCCATAATCCTCCAGCCAGCTTAGCCGGGAGTGGTAGTCCGAAACGGCACCTTTCCCCATGCTTTGGAAGTTCTAGTCTGAAGCATTTGGGGAAAAGGGACCAAAGTCAGATCGTGTGTGTGTGTGTGTGTGTGTGTGTGTGCTCCCAAGTTGCCTGTTGACTTATGAGTTATGTCCCCATGAACCTCGTAGGATTTTCTTAAGCAAGGAATCCTTAGAGATGGTTTTGCCATTGCCTTCCTCTGCAATAAAGCCTACAGCACCTGGGATTCATTGGCAGCCCTTCTGGGGTAGGGGATTCTGGGAGTGGCAGTCCAAAAAGAAAAACCTTCCCCAAGCCCAGAAGAACCACCAACAAATACCAGGTACTGTAGGCAATATTACAGAGAAAGGAACTGGCAAAACCACCTCTGTGTCTTTCTTGCCTAAGAAAACCCTGCAAAATTTGTGGGGTCACCATAACTCAACAGGTGACTTGAAGGCACATGCACACACAAGTCCCAAACCACAAAGCTTCTCACCTACCTGGGGCTCTCCTTGGCTGCATCTGTACTGTAGCAGTAATCCAGCTGAACACCACTTTAACTGCCATGGCTCCATGCTTTGGAATGGCATTTATATTTCTATACTGCTTATCAGTGGTAAGCACTCTCTAAACCATTTACAATGTGCTAGCTAATTGCCCCCAACAAGCTGGGCACTCATTTTACCAACCTGGGAAGGATGGAAGGCTGAGTCTCAGCCTTGGAGCCCGGTAGGATCAAACTCACAACATTTTGGCTGCAGGACCAGCATTTAACCACTGCTGCAACAGGGCTCTCTGAGAGAGAAGGTTAAAGATCTCACAAAACTACAAATCCCAGAATTTCATAACACTGAGCCACGGCAGTTACAGTGGTGTCAAACTGGATTATTTCTACAGTGCAGATGCAGCCCTGGTCAGTGTTTCGTGACACTTAAGAAAACTATTTTCTGAACATTTCCCCTGCGCAAAATACTTTTGAATACTTTTGCTATCCAAAGGAGAGAATGGCCAGCAGCCTACATAGCCCCAGGGTGACTTTCCCTTTCCCACATTGTGAATTCTGCCCAGTTTTCCCCTCTGCTGCCTTCCCCCCTGCCCCACTCAGCCAATGTCCAAAATGAACTCCATGCATACAAAGAAGCTGGCAGCCTTTCTCTCTCTCTCTCTCTCTCTCTCCTACTCCATCCCACCCTCTCTCCTGTTTCTCAGACAAACCCCTTCAAGGAACAATCCTTCCCTTTGCTGTTGCACAAACACTGAAATTTCACAGGCGCTCCCCTGGGATGAAGCCCTGCAATGCCCCCATCTTGCTTTGATGTCTCCTACTCTATTATTGCACTGGATGCTCCCCAGTTCAAGGACATCAGCTTCTTCAAGATGGGGGAGGGGAAAATATATAATACACACACACATACACACACATATATAGTCTGAAACCAAGTTTTGATCCTAAAAGAAACAGACTCTTAAACAGACCTGATTGATAAAACATCACACTTCTGCCGATTAAAGCTGGAGGCTCAGAAGTTTTCGGGAAGAAAGCAGCCATTGATTTTGGTGTGGAGTTTCCATTACATCGGTGGAATAAGACACTGCTGTGGCCTTAAATATTTATGATTTCGAGGGGCCTTGGGCAGGCGGCAACGGGTTTTGGGGGCTGCAAGGAAAAGCACAGCAGCAGCTGCAATGCCAGTTTTTTAAACTTTGCCGCAAGATGGCAAAGGTTACCTGTGATGGTGCTGGGAGGACTACCAGAGATGAGATGGAGGCTATTTGCCAGAGGCAAGGAAAGCAAACACATACACATGCAAACCTCACCTCCTGTGTAGGCTTCAGAGTGATTTCTGCATTTCCCTCTGGAGCCATCTAGAAAACACACACACACATTTAAGGAATGTTCTTCTCTCCTCCAAGGAGCAAAGTGGACACTGAACTGTACGGCCACTCCATCTTGGATCAGGCATCACTGCCCCATCCCCTCTCTTTTTAGAAAGTTGAAGGTTCTTTGCCTTACTCTTGTCAATCTGTATCTAGCTGGAGCTCCTTAGGGTTCTGGGCACCACAATTCAAGAAAGATATTGACATGCTGGAACGTGTCCAAAGGAGGGTGACCAAAATGGTGGGAGGTCTGGAAGCCATTTTGCCCTTTGAGGAGCTGCTGAGGGAGCTGGGCGTGTCTAGCCTGGAGAACAGAAGGTTGAGAGGGGACATGATAGCTTTGCTTAAATATTTGAAGAGATGTCATACTGAGGATGGAGCAGGCTTGTTTTCTGTTGCTCCAGAGACTAGGACATGGAGCAATGGGTTCAAACTACAGGAAAAGAGATTCCACCTAAACATTAGGAAGAACCTCTTGACTGTAGCCTAACTCTAATTGAATGGGAATACACAAAAATACACAGTTGCAGAACATGTCAGTCTTCCTGGACATTCTATCTCAGACCTCAGAACAGCAGTCCTTGAATGAAAAAAAAAAAGAAATACAAAGGAAGATTGGAAACAGAAACAGCTGAATTGGAATATATCCATAAACTCCAGTCCATCAACAGTGGGTTGATCAGAGACAATGGTTTCTCGACACACTATACATATTATACCACTAGTTAACACCCCAGCCTCACGAGAACACTCTTGACCATCTACAAAATCTCCTTTCTGGTTCCCAGCCAGAATCATGGTACATTCCCACAACTTCCACCAGCATTCACATCTTTCCTCCTGCCATCATTAAAACTGAACTTGTCACCTCATCACCATACCCACAAGTTTTGCATTTTGATGGCTATTCACACAGAAAGAAAGCTATAAAACTGAACTTGTCACCTCCTCACCATACCCACAAGCTTTGCATTTCAATGGCTATTCACATAGACGGCCTGCTCATTCATAGCTATAAAGGCCTGTTCCTAAGCATTTCATTCTATGCATGTGGGGAAGTAGATTTAAGTCTATGAAAGTTTACGCTACCAACTTCTTTCACTCAGTTATTCTCAAAGGTGCTACAAGATACCTTTGCCAAATCATCAGAGCAGTTTTCAGCTCTAAATTGTGTTTTTAAATCCATTCTTGATGTTTTGGGGGGGTCCAGAGACACCCCCTGCCCCTCCCCAAGCTGTTGGACATCCAATACCTTCTCCTGGAGTACAGGATTTCTGGGCAACATGTAGTTCTGAACTTGAATTAGGCTATCAAGTATTTCCCAAAATGCCTGTGTACCAAATATGATATCATTAGCATTTGCCCTGGAGGCCAGGTGGGAAAATGTGGAGCAATCAGGAGGAGACATCAAACACACACACACATGCATACACACATAACTCCCAATGCCCATAATCAAAGACTAATCCTAAAAGCTTTCTTTTAACATTTTATTATGCTTCCAGAGCTGTTCTTCCTTTCATCTAGGACTCTGTCATTTAGTTATTCTAGGATTATGGAAACCATCAGGCTATGAAAAAAAGCAAAAAGCAAAAAGATTCAATTAATGAGCATGTAAGCAGGTTTGTGATGATTTCTTCTGATCCATCTTTCCTTCCTGCTATTTTTCTCCCCCTGAGTTAATTTGAAAGGCAAGAGTCTATAACATGAGCTCTTGGGCTGGCTGGTCTATCCATTTTCTTCCTTAAATCAATCTCTTTCCCCCCCTCTCCTCTCCTTAAATAATGTGGAGATCCAATTTGCATAGATACATTTAGCTATTGTACATGTGTAGCAAAACCATCTGAAGACAAGCGAGGGCTCCTTCATGATGCCCCCTCCTCTCCCCCTGCCTTCGCCCTTTTTATTGCTACGAACAGACTATGGTACTCTCCGGTTATCTAAGGAAAACATTCGATTCCCTCATTCATTCAGTCATATTGCACATTATGCATTGCAGGCAATTGATCTGAGGGCTGGAGGAACATTCTCACCACCATAAAGGGCTGCCAACCCATCCTAATGATTTCTTAAAGACATAAGATTTTTTTTTAAATGTACACAATCCCTACAGGAATTAATCTTTGAGAAGACTCAGGAGCCAGTGTGGTGTAGTGGTTTGAGTGTTGAACTACAACTCTGGAGATCAGGGTTTGAATCCCCACTCCGGCATGGAAATCCACTAGGGTGACCTTGGGCAAGTCACACTCTCTCCGCCTCAGAGGATGGCAAGGGCAACCCCCTTCTGAACAATTTCTGCCAAGAAAACCCTGTGATAGGTTTACCTTAGGGTTGCTATAAGTCAGAAATGACTTGACAGCACACAACAACAACAACAACAGACTCAGCCAATAGCCCGAATCCTATTGCTTCATCCCAGTTACAACAGACCCTCTGAGACAATTGTTGAATGGTGAGTGAACACATATGTGGATCCCATTGATTCAATAATTTTACTCTAGTTCTGTATGGGGATATCCATCCCTATTTTGGGGGTAACAGTGGCATTTGAGACATGGCTGACTATCAGCCAACCCTGCAGTAGAGCCATGGAATCAATGTGTGGTCAGACTTCAGCTGGAATCGTGTGTCCAGTTCTGGGCATCACAGTTCAAGAAGAATACTGATGAGAAGGGAGATGTTCCAGACCTCAGCTGGAATCTTGTGTCCAGTTCTGGGCACCTCCGTTCAAGAAGGATAGTGACAAGCAGGAATATGTCCAGAGAAGAGATGGTCAATGGTCTGAAAACCAAGGCTTATGAGTAACAATTTAGGGAGCTGGGTGTGTTTAGCCTAGAGAAAAGAAAACTGAGAGATGACAGGATAGCTATCTTGAAATATCTGAAGGGATGCCATGGAGAAGATGGAGCAAGCTTGTTTTCTACTGCTCCAGAGACTAGAACGTGAAACAATAGATTCAAATTACAAGAAAAGAGATTCTACCTAAACATTAGAAAGAACTTTTGTACTGACAGAGTTGTTCAACAGTGGAATAGATTGCCTTGGAGGGTGTTGGACTCCCCATCTTTGGGGATCTTTAAGCACAGGTTGGGCAGGCATCTTTCAGGTATGCTTTAGTCGTGGCATGGTAGAAGGCTGGACTAGATGGCCCTTCCAGCTCTTCTAGATTTCGTGCAATCCAAAAAACGGCAACTTTCCCAAACTCTGGCACACCAGCACCCACACCCACCATGGAACAGTTTTGGGGGACAGTCCTGGCAAATCAGGGAGATGCGATGGGGACTGATCCCCCCATCTGGCGCACATGATCATGGAGTGGTTTCTGGCGAGGACAGTTGTTCTTTCATGCAGTGCAAGAAGCCAAGGCATCAAATCAATGAAGCGTTCAGATGAAGAGAAAGCTGAGCCGGGCTCCTCTGCCTGTGATTTATGATTTCACAGGCTGCCTGAGATGCTGTGATCAAGTTTCTTATTGTAATGGTCTCTCAGTGAGTAGTATCCAATTAGGTGACCCCCTGGGTCTCTCCTATCGATTTCCTTCAGGGTGGGGAGAATTGGGCCATTGTTTTCTCATTACTGTTGCAAGGGGGGTTTTTTTGGTTGTTTTTGGGCAGCTGTGCTATCTTCGGCATGATGAGCGGATGCCTTATGAAGCAGGTGACCCAAACAAGATGTCAGAGAGATTTCCACCAGGATCCTGGGAAGGATAATTTAGTATCTGGCAGGAGGGGAAATAACAAGTGCAGGTTTCAAAGGATAAATGACACCCCTCCCTGTCTTCCAGGGTGGTGTGTGTGTGTGTGTGTGTGTTTATTTCATTTTTCATGGAGGATGTTGTACTATCTTCTCTGGAGAGCTGCAGCCATTGCTCCTGGCTGAGCTGAGACCACTGAGGATATCCCAGCCCATGATTTCTCCAGTGTATGGATGGGAAGAATATTCACAGATATTCAAATCTCAGATGAAAAAACAGCTTCCCAGATGTTGGAAAATCCAGATGTGGAGAAGTCTGGATGTCATGAGATTCTTTGCCATTTGAGATTTATTCTGTGCAAAACCCACAAAAAAAAATTAATTTTTTTGGCACACAAAAATAAATATTTTCCGTGCAGACAAGAACATTCCTATGCTGAAAATGACATTTTAACCTTTTTAAAAATTAGGGAGTTCTGTTTGGTTTTTTTGTTTTGGTTTGGTTTTGCACTGAATAAATAGGTCCCATGGGGTAAAGCATGGGATATAAAATAACATAAAAATAAATTTCAGGCTGTGAATAGTCCTCAAAAATTGTACATTTTTAAAGACTTTCTGACAGAAATTATTCTTTCTTTCCTACAAGAACAAAATTTATGGAGATTTACTGCCCTTCTTTGGAAATATCAGGCCAGTGGGGAAAGCGTGCTAGAGAAAATATGGGCCATGAACTATCCCAGAGTAAGAAATAAAGGGGAAACGGGTGGAATAAGTGAGGAACCTACATCCAAAAAGAGGCACCACATGAAGAAAGATCCCCCTTCCATTGGTATTTGGTTAGCAGCATGGTTGCCACTCAACCCAGAGATGGTAATAGAATAATGGAGGGGATGCAGTTTCCAGGAGTCCAGGTTTTGCTCACATTTTTTAAAACTGCGAGCCACTTTGGGTTCCAGCCTTGGGGGAAAAGTGGGTTATAAATAAATATAATAATGATAATTGTGTATATCATCAAAGCAGCTGGGCAGAAGTAAGCCAAGAGACAAGCATTTGTTGCTGTTACCAGGCTGGGGGCAACCGCCAAAGTAACAGCAGCCAAGCTAATAACAGAAGGTCCAAAAAAGGCGATGATTCTCTTCTTACCTAGAATCATAACATCTCAGAGTTGGAAGAGACCACAAGGGCCATCTAGTCCAATCTCCTGTCATGCAGGAATGCACAACTAAATTGCTCCTGGAAGATGCCCATCCAACCTCAGCTTAAAGACCTCCAAAGAAGAAGAACCTAGTTGATCCATAGGTGCCACTGAGCAGGTAGCAGAATGGCCAATTTTCCCCATCCCAATATGGACTCTCTACCAGCCACTAAATGGCCATGTTGCCCCTTCCCCAAGGCAACAGGTGGGTCCTTCAGGAGGGGATCAGGAGTTTTGGCTGGCCAGAATTTTACCCTGTCTCTCCCCACGCAGGTTCTTAGCCACAGAGTTGACAATACAAGTGCCCATCAGCTCTACAGCAAGAGATTCAGGCAGAATTCTTCACTAATCTCATTCTCAAAGGTAGCAACAAGTAGTTTGAGAAGTTTTCTTCTTGTTCTGAGAAAGTCTTGAAAACTGTGCACTTTTCACACACAATTCACATTTTGGGCATTATTCTGTGTAAAATTCATGCATGGTTTTTTGGTGCAGAAAACAACATTTTCTGCAGAAATTATTTTATGCACATAAAAATGAGTGAATTTAATCAGTTTTTTTTAAGATGTAGACAATTGTTGTTGCTGCTGCTGTTAATAACACTAGCATTATTATTTTAAAAGAAACAAGTGAATTTTGCATAGAATAAGTCCTAAATTGCAAGAATTCTCATCAGTCCAGATTCTTTTTGTCAGAGTTTCCCAATATTCAAGAAGCACATTTCCTGACCATTTTTTAAAAAATATATTTGAACGCTGCTTCCATCTCTGGAATAGAGATGGACCCATTTCTGTAATTCAGATCCTTACAAATGATGCTAATTGCCATCCCTGACCTCCTGCAGAGGACGAGAGGAAGAAGAAGCCCCAACCTAATTAGGAAACCACATGTTTATTGCCGGCTTTCTGGATGCACTTTTTGTACATTTCAGCATATGCTGTGGTGGTGGAGGGGAGAGAGAAATATTAAGTAAGACTACAGAAGCCATCCTGGGTTGATTAAATAACCATGGAGTGCCCACCACTGTTCATTACAGAACAGCAGCATAAGGGAAGAAGAAAAAGAAGAAAAAGAAGACGAAACAACAACATAGCTGCAATTGCATCACTTCATTCCTTACAGGAAAAAGAAGTTTTCTTTCCAACTCATGTCAGAAAAACAGAGAGTAGAAAAAGGCTCCCAAGGAGAAGATGATGAAAGGATTATCAGAGAAGCAATTCATGGCCAAGTGTTTTTTAGGAACAGGCGGCAGTAATCCTTCTGGTGTTTTGCTCACGTGCAAGTTCCCCTACAGAGCACTTGGACATTTTTGTCAGATGCAGGACATCTATAGTCAGTTCCACATCAGTGGAGCAGCGAGTCCACTCCAGCTCTTATGCCAAACTTTAATGGAGCTTTTCAAGGGTTGAACCTGTTTGGGTAACAGCATTCAGCACCTTGGATAGGTCTGTTAGATTCAGGGGTTGTTTAAGTGGAGAAAATACTCCTTACAAAATGCGAGGAGAATACAACCTGTCTTAATGGCATCCTGCATCGTATCACCCTATTCGGAAGGAGGGGGGCAAAAACTCCAAAAACTCTGAAAAGCCTTTGCAGCTTTTCCTGGAGTTAAAAAACCAAAAACAAAACAGTGGAGGGGATGCACATTCCTGATTGTTGGGACAAGCAATTCAATTTGATTCTCTTTCCCAAAGGAACAGAAGCTGAAAGCTGATTGGCTGGACAAGCTCAGGGGGTGGGGCTTGCTAACATGGCAAGAGCCTGGAACCACTTTGGCATTTGTTTGGTTTTTGCCTTAGCAAGAAAAAGCTAATGAAATAAAATGGGGTTTGGGGGGTTGCTATTGTGTTACAGCAAAATATCGCACTTTCGCACCTTTAGATATACTGTTTTAAAAAAATACTGTTTGGCAGTGGCAACTGTGAGAATAAAAATGTAAGTAATTTACTCATGGCCACCATCTTGATTTGCAGGTATGATTGTTTGCACAGCAAATGCAGAGAGCTTTGCATGCCTATGATCTACCTAAACACACACACACACCAACAACATTAAGACAAATGGCAGCCGCTGTGAGTTGCCTTTACTGCAGAGCAATCTGCTTCTTTTTGCTTTGTATGGACAAGCCCTCAGACTAATACATGGCTGGTTTCTCCATCCCGGTGACAGTATGAGGGAAAAGAGAGAAGATCAGTGGTTGAGAGGGGGAAAAACTCTCTTTGCAAGGCGCTCCTGGACAGAACTTGGAAAAGTTACTCTTCTGGACTACAGGTCCAAGAAATCCCCCACCCAGCAAGGCTACTGAAAAAGCAACATTCCCAAGTTCTGGCAATGGATGATCTTCTTTGTACTTTCAAACCTATTTGCCTCTTTCTTGGATTGGGATGTTGACAATGGAGAGGGCTACTAGATTTCACAGAGGGCATTTCCCAAGGATGCAAGCAAGACTCTTGTGCTTTGGGAATTTGGAATTTTTTATTGGAATAAGTCACTTGTGCTTTGGGGGCCCTGTTGCTCTTCCCACTTTTCCCACCACACCTGAGCATCCTCAGAGCTTGCTGTGAAGGGGAAGCCAGCATCTCTGAAGCCCTTCCCAAAAAGAAAAGGGGGAGGCTCTCAAATTGACACTTTCTGCCCATAAAGGAGCCACCTATTTGGGCAAAGACTTCCAGCCAGCCAGAAGATGCTTGAGTATCCTCCTTCCTTCCCTCCCTCCCTCCCTCCTTGGCCCCACCAGGGACTCCTCTGGTCACCCTCAGTCAGCCCCTACCATCTCAAATATTTATTCTGCTCCTAATTACAGCTAATTATCACTTAACCTCAAGAAGGGCTGCATCTATCCAAAGGGCCTGGTAGTTCAATAGACTCAGCACCAAGTTGCTTGCAGCTGCTAATTAAAAACTGCCAGAGCTGAAGGCTTCTTTGGCCTCTCTGAGAAACTTGCAAAGAAACTGTTATTGAGTTTCTTTTCAGCTGCATGGAGCAGGGCTGTCAGAAAGAAGAAGCCAGTTGGCAACCAAGCAAGTCCTTGCCCCAGCTGCCTCTGGAGGGGGGCTTCCCCCCTTCTCCGAGGAACAACTGAAATGTGATGGTCTCCCGCTACCCAATGGCCGAGTGACAGGTCATACAAATCCGTCCAGGGTGCCCATCTTGACTCCAGGAGGGCAACTTTGTTTCTGTCCGGCCACCCCTCTGGGAATCTCTCCTGCTTGCAAATGCTTTTCTGTAGGCCCAGGTTTTCAGTTTTGGGGAGGGGATTTGTCTCCCAGGAGTAGAGTTCTTGCCTTTCACTTTCTTCCAGGCCCACCCAGGCTCTTCCCTGGGATGCTCAGCCAATCTGCAAAAAGATGGACCAGGAGGTACTCAGTTAACAAGGCCTCCAATTAACACTACATTGCACAACTGCTTGAATCCTTTCTTCTTCTTTTTATTGTTTGGGGATTTTCCCCTTTGACTAATGCTCATGCACTGAATTTGGTCTGGAAGGACTGTTTCCTGCTCAGAGAAGCGCTCTGCATGCTAAATGCTGGGAGAGAACACAGCATCCATCCCCGCCCTCCTTACAGTCCCTGGATGACATTGGCCAGAGTCCGGTTGGTGATGCCTGATGGTGTAGACACTGTTACCCAAGTGGTTGTGCTTTCAAAGGTGCCGCACAAGGGTGGGACCCTAAGCAGGCTTGTGCAACAGACATAAGGTGACGATGAGGCCTCATCACCAGTTGAGCAACTGGTTGCACAACAGTGTGGTCCAGTACAACCCTGCAGTTGTGAACTCTAGGCACAGCTGAGCTGGCATAAATGGTCAGTATGCAATTGTTGAACAGGGTAACATAATAAGGTTTAACTGACCTTCCTGAGGTCCACTAGAGGGAGCCCAGAATAGGGACGGAAATATATATATATATATATATATATATATATAAATGGCTAGAAAATGAGAGGTTTTTTTCCATGTCAGGAAACCCTCACCAGGAGAGTCCAAGAAGGGTGAGAGTTTTCACAGTTCTTTAGGACTTAATTCTGTGTGAAAAAACCAGACAGAGAGAAATTTTTTTTTAATGGAAAACAGCATTTTCTGTGTAGAAAACACGTTTCTTGTAAAGAAAACAGCAATTTCTGTAGAGAAAATAACATCTCTGAAGAGAAAAAAAATTTCCTGCACAGAAAACAGCATATTTTATATAGAAAACAACATACTATTTTCCATGCAGGAATGTTGTTTCCTGTGCAGAAAATGCTGTTTTCTGGGCAAAACCCCACCACCACATGCATTTTTTATTTTTATTTTATTTTTTATTTTTTGGCACAGAATAAGCCCCAAACCATGGCAAGTCTTTGAAAACTGCACTTTTTGACTATTTTATTGCTGTAAAGACAAAACGGGTAAAATTATTCATTCTTGCCTGCGTACCAACAAATAAAATAAAAATGGAGAAGAGCTGGAGTGGCTGCCCAGAATATTTGCACACATTAATGCCATTGTCTACATTCCACTTGGAGGTACAACGTCTGCTGGAATATTTTAAAATATTCCAAAAAATGGTTGAAAAGGCGGTGTCTCCTATAGAATATTTGAAAACATTCAGAGAATGGTAGGTAAAGATATGCCTCGAGTGCAGAAAGGAAGTGTCCTACACAGAAAAAAAAGTACATTTTGCAGGTACAGAATAAGTCTCAGACTGCAAATAGCCTTCAAAAACTGTGCAGTTTTTGACAACTCTCTCGCAGAGATGAGAAAAATGATATTATTTGTTCTTCACTATGAGAACAAAATTGATGAAGGATCACATCCCTCGTGGCAATCCTGTTGGCCATCTTCTGTCTGCCTGCCTGTCTCGATTTCTTTCTCTCAATCATAGTTTCAACCCTCCTCGGCTGGCGACTTGAAGGCACATACACACACACACACACACAGAGGAGGTAGCAGCCAACAGCATCCCTGTTAGTGAGCAGCGAATCTACTGTCAAGTTTGTGGGGGGGGACTTTAAAGGAGCTATTGAGTGAGTTGAAGCTCTGATTTAAGGGGAAGGGTTGGACTAGTCCTTTAAAATTCAGACTAAAACCAGACAAGGATTCCACTGACATGGAATCCACCAGCCACAGTTGGGCTGAAACTGAAACATGATCATACATTTTCCTTGGGTTTTTTACCAGGCTGTGAGGCCATGTTCTGAAAGAGTTTACTTCTGACATTTCACCTGCATCTGTGGCTAGCATCTTCAGAGAATGGTTTGGCACCAGTGTGTTCAAATACACTTAACCATTCAAATACACAACTTTGCATATCCTCTCCAACGGGGGTTCACAGCATATAAACTCCACACGCACTCCTACCCAACCATCCTCTGAAGATGCCAGCCACAGAGGCAGGCAAAACGTCAGGAGTAAACTCTTCCAGAACACGGCCTCACAGCCCGGAAAGAAAACAAAACAAGGAAAATCTATGGATACCAGCCGTGAAAGCCTTTGACTGCACATGAAAGATGATTTCCTAGAGATTTATTCAATCCACTTTTTCCATCTTAAGACAAAGCTGAACTGCTGAACTCATGCCCACGGTTTACAGCTGGCCAAATTTTTGGACTTTGTTTTCATCTTCCTTTGTTTTGTTTTGTTTTGTTTGTTCTCCCCCCCCCCAGACAAGGGGTAAGGTCTAGATTGTCTCCATAGGCCCCTGAAATCCACCTGCCCATCCAAGGAAGGGCCCAGTGCAGGGCGGTATGTGTGTGTGAGCTCAGTCAACTTTGTCCTGGACTCAGGGCCAGTCCAGACGGTGAAATAAATCCTTTTAGAATCTGGGGGGAATCTCGTGTGTCCAAATGGGATCCCACAGTGGTCCATCATTTTCAGAGGGAGGGGGACCAAAATTCAGGAAAACTACATGGGAAAAGCTTTTGTGGCTTTTCCTGAAGTTTTTAATAAAACACCGACTGAAATGCACACCCTCGTCCAATCGATCGGATCAAAATGTATTCAGTATGTGACAGCAGAGGTGGCCAACCACACATGTGCAACATTTATTGTCAGTTTTATTTATTTTTTTATTTATTTAGTTAGTTATATCCCACTCTTCAGCCACAAAGGCTATCAGAGCGGCTTACAAATTGTTTTTTAAGCAATAGCAATTTACACATCTACACTGCATTAAACAGTTTCCAATGTGTGTTAGCTAATTGCCCCCACAAACCGGGTACTCCTTTTACCGACCTACGAAAGGATGGACGGCTGAGTGAACCTTGGAGCCCGCTGGAATCGAACTTGCAATGTGGTGACTTCCAATACTGGCATTTAACCACTATTTTAAAAATAGTGCAGAGTGCACACCCCACCCAGACTGTTGTTTAGACAAGAAAAAGACAGGACACTTCGATTTCTCACAAGTGGTCCAAAAACCATTGAGACCCTTGAGCTGTGCTGCGCATTTGCAATAATGTGCTTGGATTGGGAGCAAAATCCCTCGTGTAGAGCGGCCCTCCATCAACAGAGACATGAATGCTTCTCTACCTCCTCCATTGTCACCACCACCAACCCAGCTCCTTGCCTATCTGCTTCATGTCATTTTAATTCTCATGGCTCCATTCCATGGAATCCTGGGATTTGTAGTTTAGGGGAATGTCTCTGTAGACAGGCCCCAGACAGCTCTCTAGCAAAGGCGTCTAAGTCCCTCCCCAACTACAAATCCCAGGATCCCCTCTAATGGAGCCATGACAGGGTGAGGATCAACTGCTCTAAGGGTGGAGTTCAGAGTCACCCAGAGAAGCAGAGCGGCAGTTCTCCCATTTATCCAAGGTGCCTCCGCCTTGCTGACACAGACACAAAGGTTTGTCTAAAGCCTGCTGGCCCAAAAGCAAAACAGCTGGTTCTTGCAGCTCCAGGTCATCCATCATCCCTGACAACCCTTCCCCTTCGGTGGAGGCTTTGGCCCTCACTTGCCTCAGAGAGGATGGGGCTCCTTGCCAGTTGGAAGCGCATAAATACCGCTTTGCAGCCACGGGTCAGCTAATGATAGATGGCAGCCGGTGGAGAACGCCAGAGGCTTTGGCCTCCTGGACGCCTGAGATGACTTCCTGATTAACTAATAGGACTGAGAGAGAGGATGAGAGACCCCATTTTAAAAAGAACAAGATCAACGGCAGCCCTTCAATGATTCTTTTCGCTCTTTACTTCTGTTCCATGGCATACCTTCATTTTAAAACTGCTTACAGATGAGAAACACCACAGTCTCTTTTCAGGACGTCAGCCTGTTCAGAGAATCATAAACTCATAGAGTTGGAAGAAACCACAAGGACCATCTAGTCCAACCCCCTGACATGCAGGAACACACAATCGAAGCACACCCCACAGATGCCTCGCATTTATCTATTTCTTAGCATTTGTTGTCAGCAAATGAAAGTGTGAGTGGAAAAGTTGCTTTCATGGACTACACGCATCATCATCATCACCACCATCCTGCCTTTTGCCTAGTCTGGCACTCAAAGCAGCTTACAAAAGCTAAAATAGAGACAGCTTAAAATATTTACCACATACAGAAGTTTATTTAAAAAAAACTGTCAAGAAGATGAAAAACAGTTAAAACTGTCACTATTAAAAAAATCAAAAAAATATAAACAACACCCCACATAAAAGCTCCCCCCCCCCAGTTAACAGCCCTCAAAGGCCCGAAAGGGTCTTTGTCAACCAACAGGCAGTAATGGAGTCTTGACTTGATTGACTCGGATTCAAGTCAGACTCAAGTCACTTCAGTGACTCAATTTGGACTCGACTCCAAGTGACATTTTAACTCAACTTAACTCGCAACTTGTATATTTTTAGCAACCAACTGGCTGGCCTTGGTTCAGTAACCTAACACATTGTCATGCCCTTCTTCCAGAACTTGGAAATGGACTCTGACTCAGAGACAGAAGCAGTGGACATGCCAGGACCGGCTGAACCCGAGCAGGAGGAGGTTCCAGAGCCACCGGCTCAGAGACAGACAATAGTGCAGTGCCGGAGCTGGCAGAGGGTCCTGATCCCCTTCAGATACAGATGACAACTTACCTATACCCACCTTCACAACACGGAGACAACAAAATGGGGGCTTGAGGTGGTCTCAGCATATTTATATCAAGCAGCAATCAATTAAGCAGCAGCTGTGTTACCTGCTGAGCTATAAATATGCATTACTGCCCTCCAGGGGTTGTTGGAGATTAACTGACCTGCCTGATTACCCATCGGGTTCCTGTTCACTGTGTTTGACCTGGACAGTATTTGTTGACTCTGGACTCTGTTTGCCTGACCTGGATTCTTCTGGACTACCCTGAACTCTGTTTGCCAGACCTGGGCCTTGTATCTTGGACTTTGCTTGTGGACTTGTCTTTTGCTTGCTAGTAAAGGAAGTGTCTGACTCCACACTGCCTTGATTCCTTGGCCTATTATTAGCTTGAGCGTTGCTGTGCCTCCTTATCAGCTGTGTAGCAATCAGCCTTTGGCCAGTTGCCCAGACATGGTTTGGACACAGAAGAATATTACCGATCAAAAAGCAGCTCTCCTCCTTTGGATAATGCTTCCATGAGCTCACTGCTTTTTACCTACTGGTCACCTAAAAGAAACGGTAACAGCAAATGCATTAGGCAATGAGCTTGAGGTGGAAGGACCCTTCTAAAATACCTTCTAAGAGCTTTAGAGGGCTCCTCCAATATGCAGCAGGGACAGGCTGCCAAATAGACCTCAACCCCCACCTCATGCCCATTGCCAAACACATTTGCTAATAATTTATTTTTTAAAGCTAACTTTGTGTACATCTTCTTGATTTTCTAGTTATTGAAAGTCCACCACCACCAACTCCTTTTTTCTGTTAAAGTTGGCTCCCAGACTTGAGGCTCAACTTGAGACTTGGAGTAAAAGACTTGAATACATCACTGCCTATAGGAGGATAGGAAGGAGGGTGCCAGGCTGACCTCTCTAGGAAGAAAATGCCAAAGCATGGGAGAAGCCACCAAGAAGGCCCTCTCCCATCATCCCTGCCTATTCAGCATGTCGACTGGAGATGAGAGGAGTTACAGTTCAGCACATTAAGGAGGCAAAAAATGGGTGAAACTCTGTAAGGTCTTTCTTTCCTTTTCTATCATAAAACCAAGTGGTTCCATAATTAAACTGTTCCCTCTTTCCAAATCATGCTGGGATTTCTCTCGGGAATGCCTGCAAGCCCAAAGTCTGTTCTGCTCCTTCATTCTCTAGAACTGGAGCTCTCACTCCCTTCTAGGTGTTATAATACTCAGATGCTGGAGTGGAGAGGCATGCAGTCCTGTTATCAAAGCTCCTTCCTGGTTTTGATCTTGAATAATTGATGGGATGTATCACCTTCCTGACATGATTCTGCCAATGCACTCAGGGCAGTTTTCAGTTTAAAAGAATGCCAGGCTATCTAATCAGCATGACACCTAAAAAGAAAGGGGAGTGAAGTACGTAAAGGAAAATAAGGAAATGCATGTTATCAGTCCAGACACATAGCTGCACCGTAGTTCTGCTGATGGAGCAGGCGGAAAGGGTCTCATTGAGTCCAACCTCCCCACTCAGTGGACAAAATCCAGTTGGAGCATCCCCATCAGGTCCCTGCCCAGGCTCTTTTTGAAGATGTCCTGAGAAAGAGACCCACCACCTCCTCTTGAGGTCATTGCTCCCATTGTCAAACAACTCTTACTGTTTTTGAAGAAGGAGGAGATGATTATAGTTGCAGATTTTGATGTCTGAAGTGTTTTTGCTTTACTTTTAGGGCAGAAGTGGGATTGAAATAGATTGGGGGAGGTAGTTTCCCAAGAAGTCAACAATATTTTGTGTTAATCTTCTTGGCTTGGGGTGGTAGGAAGTCAATTAATGTATATGTATTTTGTTTTGTTGGGTATGGGGTTGGGTGGGGTGGGTACTGGGGAATATTGTTGTTTGTGTTTTATTGTATGATGTTATGCAGGGCATATTTCTAAGATGGAGGACCATCGCCTCCCAAAAATAGTACTCTACGGTGAACTCGCCACGGGTCAGCGTAAGAGGGGCACTCCAAAAAAGCGATACAAGGACTCCCTGAAACAACATCTCAGGCCCGGCCAAATTGATCACCAACAATGGTCCGCCCTGGCCTCACATCAGGAGGCATGGAGACGCACTATCCACAATGCTGCAGCCTTATTTGAGAACTCGCACCGAACAAGTCTTGAAGAGAAACGACAACGCAGAAAGACTCACAACCTGGAAACATCACCCAAGGAGACCTTCTGCTGTGCTTTCTGCAACCTGACTTGTCTATCTCAGATTGGCCTTTTTAGTCATCAGCACGCTTGCAGAAAGCACGGGATGAGTCCTTCCTGAATCTTGGTTTGCGAAGAAAAGCCAGAGAGAGATATGTTATATTATATTGTTGTTTGTAAGGTTGCTTATGTCTTCTAAAAGTTTTAAAAAAGAAGTGCCTTGTAATGTTCAATCAAAATCTACTCTCCTGTAATTCCAAACCATTAGACCTAGTCTTCCTGGACAGCAGAGAACAAACCTGACCCCTCCTCTCAATAACAGTTATTTAGGTATTTAAAGAGTAACCTCATGTCACCCTTCAGTTTCCTCTTCACCAAGCTGAACCAGCCCAGCTCCTTCAACTTTCCCTCATAGGTTTTGTTCTCTGTGCCTCTTTTTCTCCTTGTTGTCTGTCCTTACTAAAATGAGGTGCCCAGAAATGAATGCCATTAATACTGGATGCCACTGCATATCTTCATTGCAGTCTGCAAAACAATGCAGGTACAAATTCCACGGGTGCAGCTACCAACATTTTTCACACCAGAAGCAATAGAAGTTCAGGAGGCCTCAAAAGACCCATGGCCATTTCCACAAAAATTCAGGGATCTTAGCATCACTGGGCTTCATCGAAAAAGCTTTGGCGAACACTCCACCCTGCAGCCGCTGAGCTGGAGTTTGGTACCAGTTTGGAACTGTGAAGCTGGGACTGGTGCAGACCCAAAGTGGCTAGCAAGCTTAAAGAAAACAATTCTCCCCTGAGGTGTTTATTTTGGTTTCTCTTGGCTGTGTGTATTTTCTCTCTACTCAGCATATAGATAACTATCCCTCAATAAGCACTTCACATCTCTGGCAAAGTGGGTGCTTCTCCTAGCCCACAAAAAGCTAATGGTACAATATATTTGATAGCCTTTCAGGTGCTGTGAGGTCTGTTTGTGTTGTTACAATGCAGAGAGAGAGAAAAGAAGAAGAAGAAAAGTTGTCTCGGATTTCTCACAGTCCCTGAAAGGGATGCTGAAAAAGAAGAGCTGGAACTGGAGTTTCTCTCCCCACTGGAATGCATGTTTTTGATCCACCGAGATATATATTCTCCACATAACAGCAGCTGCCTTAACACACCTGCTTTGATGTGCAACAACTTAATTACTGAACTAGGTCCATCCCTTCCTTTTTCTTCCAGCAGTGATTCACATCAAGTATTCATACAAACTGAGAGAGGGAGAAGGAGAGAAAGGAGGGGGATTGAGAGAAGGAGAGATTGAAGAGCAGATTAATTCCATTCGCTTTTTAAACAGAACTGAGCAGAATATTTTGTCTGTGCAAGACCTGGTGGTGTACACATTTGTGTCTTTCTGTGTGTCTGCACCTAGGAACACATCCATTTCTGTTTCCTGCACAGAAAATGCTGTTTTCAATGCAAATTAACCACATGCAACACTTGCACACAATAAGTCCCTACTTACAGCGTTTTCTACAAATAAATGTTGTTCTGCACAGAAAATACTGTTTTTCTGTACAGATCAACCACATACAAATTTTGTGCAGAATAAATCCCATCTGCAAAGATTCTCATCCATTCAGGATTCTTCTAATCAGGGGTTTCTCAACATTCAGAAAACGTGGTTTTGACCATTAAAAATATTTTTGAATACTCATTCCATCCCTAAGATCAAGGATATGGACCATAATTTATGTGCATATGTTAAATGGTGATTGTGCAACATTGCCTCGTTAGTGATACAACATTGCACAACAAATGTGCAACCCAATTTGTACATGTATCTTGAATGTGCAATGTGAAGTGACCTTCAGTGTGACACAGTGTGCAATGTGCATGCATATCCATGCATGAATCATGTGGAACTGCTTCCAAAATATTGAACTAAATGCAGCCTTTATGCTCGGTACAAAAACGGCACACCACTTCCATTAAGGAACTGATGCATGCATAAGACACCAACAGGATTCCAGCCCTTGTGATGAGTGATGAATAGGTGAACATGTTCAGGTTTGTGTTTGATTTGCTGCACATTTTTATGCATTCTCTGTCTGTGGTTTTATAGGAACTCCAGTGCCCGAATCATGCATACAAGTCATTGCTATCAAAGACTGCTCTCACTCAATGCAAACATAAGAGGTGGCCAAAAGAGTTGAGCCTACCAAAAACATGGCTGTAAGGATATAGCTGAAGACCAGAGGTTGACAGCAAAGTGACATGAGCCAGTGTGATGTTAAGAATATATATATTTGAGCAACTGTGAGCAAGATCTTTATCTTAAACCAAAGCATTGTATTCAGGCCCACAGCTCAGGGATGTTATTTTTTGAGTTGCAGCTTCCAGATTCCTTGGATCACCATGGCCACATTTGTTGTTATTTGCCATCAAGCCAGCTTTGTCTTAGGGTGACCCTGAGAAACCTCCAAGAACCCCCGTTTCCCCCAATCCTCAGCTCTTCAGCAAGATCAGGTCTGCCTTGATGGTAGCAAGCCTCCTGTCATCTGGTGGCCCTCTTTTCCTACTGCCTTCCACTTTGCCAAGCAAAATCATCTCTCCCTGTGAGTCATGTTGTCTCATGGTGTGTCCAAAACACAATGGCTTCATTTTAGTCATCTCAGCTTCTAGGGAGAGCTCAGACTTGATTTGCTCTTGGGCCCATTGATTTCAACATGGCTGCTACCTAGTTAAAAAAAGTAACTTCCCCAATCTCTGTTCATGCCCAATAAATGCCTCCTCTTTTCTAACATCTTGTGTGATGTGTGTGTTTCATCCAGAGAAGAAAAAGAGGAGGACTTACCAGGAGCACTGCCTGGGCTGTTCCTGGGCTCAGGAGGGAAGGAGGACCAGCTGATGACCTCAATTAAAGCCTCTACAGGAAGGGGTGTGGCAAAGAGACCAATAAAAGAAGGGAGCAAATGCTGGAAGGCAGCAGCTCTGTAATGGGAGAGGATTTGTAAGAGGGAGACCTGAGCACTGGGGGTATGAAGAGCCCCAAGGAAAGGCATGAGTACCCAGTAGGCTGAAGCTTTTCTTAGTTGCCCAGCTGGGTCCTTCAAGAGTGACTTGGGAGTCTAGAGAGAGACTGGGACCAACCTTGTGACCAGTGAGAAGGACATACCAAGGAGACAGGTAAATAGTGGTGTTTTGTAAATTGTGTGGGCTCTATGGGGACCCTCTAATGTTCAAAATTATTTATGGGGAGTGTTAATTAGCTCAATTATGGCAGTTAGAGGTTGGGCAGTGGCATGACCTTTTAACCTATGCATACCAGTAATAATGGAGTAGACTCTAAGCCAAAAGGTACCATTGAATAATCTTTATTGGAAATTAATATCAACAGCAGTCACACAAACACTCAGGCTCTAGATACAAGGCTAACAAAAAACAGTAGGAAGTATTTGGAAAGGGGAATAGAGTAAGGGGTGGTGGGTTATACTGTACCGATCCTGCGGAGCTGAGATTGCAAAGTAAACAGACCGTGATGAGGTCCAGGCAATAGACTGGCTGCACAACATGGTGTGAAGTCAAAAGGAAGTGGAACTGTGTGCCTGGATACACAGACTGGCATAGAGTAGATAGGAAGAGGATCTGTGTGTGCTTTGGTGGAGTTTTAGTGTGATATTTATATGAAATATTTCCCCTGAAGGGGTGGGAGTCTGAGTGGAATACAATGGTTCTTGGAGGTTCAGAACAAGGGGTACTCCAGCAGAGTTAATGATCATTAATGGTTGATATATTTAGAACTGAATAGGAACAGGCAAGATCTTTTGTTTGGAAGGGTGTAGGAAAGGAAGGACCCATTTTACAAGCATTAAGGTATCTTGATTAATGAGTGGATTAGTGGATGACTCACCTCCAGGTGTTGAATCCTAATCAGACTCAATTGAGGTGTTGAGTCTGAATCAGTTTTGGGGAATTGCCAATGGCCCTTCCCTTGGTCTCGCATGAACCCCACTTTGGTATTTGGGTGTCCCTGGTTTACCAGTAGCCACATGGATGGCCAGCTTAGCCAAATTATAAGACATACCCCCCCATCATGGAATATCAAATAATTGGCTATCAGGGCAGGTAACTGCAGGGTGAAGGTAGCTGAAGTGAAGCCCCCTTTGTGCAGATGCATTCTTGGCATAGAATTTCTGGTGCTTTTGCTGGCTCCTTGAGACTCTGACAACACACAACTATCCCTGCTTAGGCTCCTCATCCTGCAACCACTTAGCAGGGTCTTGCTAAGGCCTGTAGTGGGAAGATACTCACTGGGGCTCATGCTGCAGTCCTTTTCCTTGGTGGATGATTTGCTGGACTTGTTGCCTCTCTTCCTACTTGAGAGGCTCTGGGTGTGTTTGCAGGGGCATTTGATCTACCTCTTCCCATGGAGGGTACAGAGTCTGCGACAGACAGCCATGTTCAAATATCTGTCATATGGAAGATGGAATGAGCTTGTTTCCTGCTACTCCAAGGAGCAGGCCCTCAAATAATTCAAGTTATTTTAAAAGGAGATTCTGGCTGACCATTAGGGATGAACCTCCTGATGGCAAGAGCCAGTCTAAACTGGGATAGATTGCCTCAGAAGGTACTGGACTCTCCTTCAGTGGAGGATTATAAATGGAGGTTGGGTGATGGCCAGCTGTCCATGGTTCTTAAATATCTGTAGACTGCCTGTACTGATAGAGGGCTGGACTAGGTGGTCCCCTTCAACTCTTACAGTTCTGCGATTCTACTGCTGGCTTATAGGCAGTAAATAATAACCAGTACAGAGCAGAAAGGGGACGTCTGCTAAGGACAATGGCTCAGAGATGCTGAAAGGCAAGCTAGGTGGCCAGATGTTTGCTGGCAATATTTTTAAGCGCACTTGTTAGAGTGACAGGAACAAAGGCGACCACAGATGCTTCACAAGGTGACATATGCACACAGCAGACGCCTCTCCCTTCTCTCCCTCTTCCCCCCTCAGCCCTCCAGCATCCTTGTACATCCATCCAAAGTCTGAAAGCAGAGGTCAAGCGTCATCCTGTCTGGAGCTGAAGAAGGGCTGCGGATGGATGGATGGAGGCTGGGTGCACATCCCACCACCATTTCCCCCACTCTGGGGGGCAAATTGGACCTTCCAAAATACAAAAAGACATGTCCTGCAGAGCTTGCAAAAGTTACTTTTTCTAGACAGCAACACCTGGAATCTCCCAGCCACCTGGAGTTGCCGAGATCTCCTTTTGGGTGCTTTTGTCAGAGTTTCAACCCCCCTTCCCCAGGAGGTCTAGCAAGGCCTCACCCTGCATACTTGCAGAGAGCGTTGTAAAGCCTTTGCTGGCACCAGGCGTATGTCAGGTCTGGTGGGGATAATTTTCAGTTTCTCCATTTCCTAGAACCATAGAGTCTATGAACAGTGGTCACCTAGACCAATCTTCTGTCAGGTAGAAACCCACAACTAAAAGCATCCCTGAGGTGCAGCCATCTCTTTAAAAGTTTAAATGTTTAGACAAAAGTTTACTTTCTAATCATTTGAATCCATTGCAGGCTCTCATTTCTAAAAAAACAAGCTGGCTTCATCTTCTACATGACACTCCTTCAGGTAATTGAAGATGATTGTCATGTCTCCTGTCAGTCTTCTCTTCTCCATGCTAAACATGCCAGCTCCCCAAACTGCCCTTTATAAGTCTTAGTTTTCAGATATACTACCATGTAGGTCACCTTCTTCTCAACCCATTCCAGCTTTATTCAATTAATTTATATCTTGCTTTTCTTCCAGCTCAGGACTCAAGGCAGCTCACAGTGAGTTAAAATGAAATGCAAAGCTTGTTAATATCCTCCTTGGACTGTGGTGTCCAGAACTGGAGACCGGATTCCAGGTGAGGTCCGTGTGATAGTGTTGCACTCCTTGATCGGGATGCTGTAATCCAGTTGATACAGCCCAAAATTGCATTAGCTTTAAAATTAAATACAGTTACATATCTTTAACTGTATGCTTCCTCTTCCCTAGACTGTTCCATTCCTTGAGTGGTTGAAAGAGATGGAGTGGAAGCTGTACTTTAAAAATCCCATCTCCCACCGTATTATGACTTAACAGTTCAAGCTCTCTCTGGGGCAATTTCCTTCCAAGGTGTAAGGCTGGGAAGTTGCTGGACATTTCTCCCACCCAACATGCACACACCCATGCCACCCATCTGTTGTGCTTGGTAGTGTGTTATCACCCACCCACCTTCCCACCATGCAGCAAACTCCCTGGATAGTGTTGGGGGGACTGAGAGTAAAAGAGACCTTCCCCCCCAGTGAGGTAGCCATAGCAGTCCACTCAGGCACATCCTTCCAGCAGAAGATTTTACTTTGTTCAGCAGTGACTGGATTCAAGCCTGCCTTTGAAGTGTGTGTGTGTGTCCCTGAGTGTGTCTGCTGCTTTCCATTGGCTCTCAGGTATGGCAGCATCTCAGTTGGGAGCTGCAAATGACTATATCACTGTTGCTCCTCAGAACTGGACACCCTCTTGGAAGTCAGATAATAAGCGATGAATCAGCCTCCAGGAGGCAGCTTTGGTTGAGTGGAATATGCAGGGGGTGCCCCCCTCCTCCATTGCCTGGCCCCAGTTCTCTCAAAGAAGAAACACTTTGGCTGAGACCCTACCTCATAGTGCAAATCTGCACTCACAGCTACCTGTGTGACACCCCCTTTCTGCTGAAGGCTGACATTATACAACCTTGCTGGTTATCTTGCCAGTGGGCCTCGCCAAGACTTGCCAATGTCCAAGAAGGTGTAACTGTTACTCTTGCCGAACTCTGCTCAGAGAGTCTGGGGGTTCCTGGATGAGGCTGATTATCTAGATCCATTTCAGTCTCGATTCAGACCTGGTTATGGGGCAGAGACAGCTTTGGGAACTGGACAGGGGGATGTGTCCTTGTTGGTTCTGCCAGACCTCTCAGTGGCTTTTGATTCCATCAACCTCCCTGGGATGGGGCTTGGAGGTACTGTTCTACAGTGGCTCCATTCTTTCCTGGATGGACACTCTCAGAAAGTGGTTCTGGGGGATCCCTTAGCCACTGGCCTGTAGAGTCCCACAGCATTCAGTCTTATCCCTCATGCTATTCAACATCTAAATGAAACTGCTGGGAGAGAGGCTGTCCATAGTTTGGGGGTCAAGTATCAGCAGTATGCTGATGATACCCAGTTCTATTGTTCCATTCCACCTAATTCCAAGGAAGCTGTTCCTGTGCTAAACTGGTGCCTGGCAACTGTAATGGACTGGGTGAGGGCAAAAAATTGAAGCTTAATTCAGACAAGACAGAACTGCTCCTGGCCAGTCAAAAGACAGATCTGAGAATAGGGATTCAGCCTGTGCTAGATGGGGTTGCGCTCTCCCTGAAAATATAGGTTTGCAGTTTTGGGGTTCTCATGGATTCAGCTCTGAGCCTGGGTGCCCCAGTTTCAGCATTGACCAGGAATGCATTTGCACAGTTAAAGCTAGTGCACCAATGCACCCATACCTGGAGAAGTCGGATCTGGCCATGGTGGTACATGCCTTGGTTACATCCCATTTGGATTACTGTAATGCACTCTACATGGGGATGCCTTTGAAAAGTTGGCCTAAGAGCTGCAACCAAGTTGTTAACTAGGGCTGGCTACAGGAAGCACACAACTCGTTTGTTGCAACAGCTCCATTGGCCACTGGTCCATTTTTGGGCACAATTCAAAGTGCTGGTTTTGATCTATAAGGTCCTATGCAGCTTGGGACAATGCTATCTGAAGGACCGTATCTTCCTGTGTGAGCCCATTAGAGATCTTAGATCATCTGGAGAGGCACTTCTCCCTGTCCTTCCACCCTCTCACCCTGACAAGAAGAATTCTTCTCCAGCCCCTTTCTTATTTCCCCCCAGTCCTGAAATAGTCACTAGGGCTATGTCTGTACCTCACCACAGCATCATTTATTTCCTGCCCCCCACACACACAAAGCCAGGAGGACGGGGCAGCCCAGCAAGGATGATTGTCTTGGACTCTGTTCCAATACAGCAACATCTTCTTCATCTGAACCACCTATCAGAACACAAGTGGCAGGGCAAGAGCCTCCCTGATCCTCAGCCAGCTTCCCCCAATCCTCCCAATGGCAAGTGGGGAAGGGCAGAGTCAATGAAGTTGCACAACTGTTGCATGATGCTGACTCAAAAGTGAATTGTGCAACTAATATGCATGTACACTTACATGCTCAATGCTCAATATAATGAGCTTTTGTATGCATGTGCAATGCACAATTTGCATTTGCATAGGCAATGTGCAAGGGCCTGGCTTGTGCAACGTCATTTCCACAACCCTGAATTGCAGAGAATGATGCAGATGCAGGGAAAAGCTCTTGGAGTCCATTTCAGCTAATCGTCATAGAAACCTGAAGATATGAGTGTATAAAATGCTTTTGTTATGATGCTAAAGGTTAAATGTTACCTTTTTCCTTACTCTAATGTAACTTGTTTTATAACACAAGTTATTCTTATACAAGTTTAGGTATATTTTTCATTTAGTCCATTTTAATTATGATCTTGTAATTGCATGAAGGTTTGGATGTTTGAATTGTCCTTTGGACTAAGCCAGTGGTTCTTAACCTGTAGTCCAGGGGCCCCTAGGGGTCTGCAATGTCCTCACAGGGGATCTGCGAAAGCTTGAAGGCTGTTTGGCCCACCTCCTCCCTTCAGTGGAGCAGCCATGTGATAGGAGCCAAGGCAAAGGCAGGATGGCTGGCTTGGCCTGCGCATTGCCATTCAACCAGCTCTAGCCACAAACTTGCAGGAAACAGCAGGAGAGAAGTCTTCCCTCCCCTTCCAATGCCTCTGAGGGAAGGGTTAGTGGATGGTGTAACTGTATTATTACTATTATCAGGTGTTGCTGTTGTTGTTAGAGTTTTAAATCTTGAGTTAAGTCTTGGGGGTTCAGAGCAACAAAAGATATTTAAAGGGGGTCTCTGGTAAAGAAAAGGTTAAGAACTACTGTATTAATCAATAAACAATGTAACTCTTAAAAAGAAAAGAGAATTGAATGCAGATGTTCTTCATTGGACATAAAGGTCCAAGTGCTTCTGTAGGGAAACTTACGCATACATTGGTGCCACCAGGTTTCTGACCCAAATCTTCTAGTTCCCAGAAGCCTATTTCTCTAAAGTCTGACTTTCTCTACAGCCACAGTGCCTGCAGCCTTTTCCCTCCTGCTGGCGCTGACGTAGTTACACCAGTGTAGTCCGGAGGCAGAATTCTGGCCCAAGTGCCCGTTGTCTCTCTTTTGCAGAAGGTGCCATTGATCAGAGCCAAGCGCTGAAGCATTATGGAGAGGTGCTGCCAGAGCAGAAACATGGCACCAGCTGCTCTCCTCAGCATTGCCGATGTAACTTCTTCAAACCTCCAGCCAAATCCCTCACATAATTAGCTTGTGCAGTTTTTGCAACCTCAGATCTAGCCCCAGAATTAAGTACTCCAAGATAAAGCTGTCTGGAACTTGCCAGCAGATAAATCTGGAGCAGCCTTACCTTTGCCACCTCCCCTTCCCTTCTCCCCCTCCAGTCTTGGCTGCCTGAAAAAACATTTCATTTTATTCACAGACTCCCCCCTCCTCCTCTTCTTGTGATGTGTCGCTTCTAAAAGTCTTCCAAGGCATGTAAGGAGTCACAGGCTACTGGAAATCAGAGGGCTAGGCTCAGACAAAATATATATGCCCATGGGATTGTCTATGTAGGCCATTTATCCTGTCTTGCCCTCGTCTTACAGCCCTAATGATGTAAGGCTTTTGCCCCATTCTGCCCCTGGGGAGTTTGGGCAATCCCCAGAGCAAAGATGGGACCAAGATAGAGGGAAGAGAGGACAGGGCCTGATGAAATGGTTTTTTAAAATAAATAAATAAATAACCTGGTAAAATCTGTTATAGCACGGGGGCATGGGGGGATGGATTGGGCCTTGCGAGACTGCAGGAGCCCATCACTGCAGCTTCCGTCTACCTTGCTCTCCGTAGCCAGGAAGGGACCCCACAGCATGTGGCCAAGGTTTGTGACAGGCAGGGGGGCTTGCTCACAGGCTGCAGGCCAGCTTCCTGATGTCGGAGATTGCAACGTGGAGGGCAGTGGTGGCAACGGCAGCGATGGGCTGGCATGCTTGTCTGGACTCCGGTCCATTTCA
Organism: Gambelia wislizenii; assembly: GCA_030847615.1. Classification (NCBI taxonomy): domain Eukaryota; kingdom Metazoa; phylum Chordata; class Lepidosauria; order Squamata; family Crotaphytidae; genus Gambelia; species Gambelia wislizenii. The sequence goes on from JAUMIR010000007.1 coordinate 43,972,401, forward strand.
TGCCCATAATGGGGGAGGAACAGGCCAGATCCTCAGGTGGAATATGCTGGTGGGGGGCTGACTTATTCTGGCCCATGGAGGCGAGCCCCTGCATGTCTTGGAATGAGCTTTATTGGTTCCTTGATGGGTTGGCCTGAACGTGGAGCCTTGGAATGACGGTGCACTTGGGCTTGCCCCATTTTCCAAAGCCTCATGATTTTCCCATAAAGGGACAACCAACACACAACACCAACTTTTTATATTTTATCTTACAGTTTACACATTGTGTAGCTTCTTCTGAGTGAAGCTTGCCAAATATCAGACACATGGGCTCTTGATTGTTTGTGGTTGTGGTGGTTGTGTGCCTTCAAGTTGTTTCCAACCTATGGAGACCCTAATAAGAGCCTATCACAGGGTTTCCTTGACAAGATTGGTTCAGAGGGGGGTTGCCTTTGCATTTCTCTGAGGCTGAGAGAAGAGTGGGACTTGCCTAAAGTCACCCAATGGGCCAAGCAAAAGGGATTTGCATCCTGGTCTCTAGAGTCGTAGTCCAACACTCAAACTATTGTGCCATGCTAGGAACATGTTGAGTTAGGAAAAACAAGATGTGCCTCGCTCTCTCCCTGAAACAGCCTTCACTTTCCTGTGCTCTTGTTTTATTTGCAATATAGTGGGTGGATGGGAGGTGACTTTACTTTTACATACGTATATAAAAGTGGGCATCAATGTAATGTACACATGCAACACAGAATGTGAAATACAGTACAGAGAGAGAGAGAGAACAATAATGAATACAGGGACACACAAACAGTATTCCTAGGTTTTCGGTGGTTTTTTCTGGGCTATGAGGCCATGTTCTGGAAGAGTTTATTCCTGACACTTTGCTTGCATCTAGGCTGGCATCTTCAGAGAATGGTTGGGTATTCCCATAGACAGACACAGAGCACTCTGAAATAACACAGGAATCAAAACTTACCAGAGCCCTTACTTGAAATCCAGCTCTAGTAGCATTAATCCTGGTGTTATTCATCCTTACATACAAGAGCAAAATAACTGAAGATTTATATCCTTAACCTGATTGTTTTCAGACAGCTGTGATATTTTGTGAGTCCGATTCCTAGGGCTCCTTATGGAAAGGGAGAAAGAGGGAACTTTTACATTGCTGTTCTCTGCATGTTGATTTGCAACCTTGCTTTATAACGTATTACATTTTTAATTAGTCTGAGCCACCTTGAGCAATGGTTTGAAATAAATAAATTCAGACGATGGGTGTAAATAGTATCATCCTTGCTAGGATTACTGGGTGTCCCCTATTCGATGGCCAGAAAGCTTGTCTCTCATAGGGTTGCGAAGTATCCTTTATTATAAGGGGTGTCCTTTATTTGAGGGCTGGAGAACTTGCCCCTTATAGGACTGGGAGGTATCCCTTATTGTAAGGGAAGCCCCCAATGTGAGGTTTGAAAATATTTTCCTTTTATATAGAATGAACAAGATGCAGAAATTAAAAAAAACACCCTTATTTTAGGAGTGGGCCCTTCATATGCATGGCATAATTTACAAATGTGGGCAATATGTTAATTTTTTTACAGAGAAATACATGGCTAAGTTATCTCCAATGAATACTTTTTTGTTTAGTGCTTTAGGAGAATGCAAACTTGTTAATAGCTGATTGCCAATAATCCAGTGTCATTAATTTCGACCCACTCTTCTTGCTGTTTTGAAAATCTGGCAACCCTGTTGCTTGCTCAGTGGACCAAGGGGACTGCTTTGCACCACCTCTTCCCACCCCATGCCTGCCTCTTGATTTTGGGTAAGAAGTACATCCATTAGAAGAAGAAATCTCTTGACATTTTACGCTGCCTCCCTGCCTTCTGCTCCTGAGCAGGAGAGCTGTGTGCGTTGCATGAGATTACAGTCACTCTGTTTGCCTTTTCTCCACAGTAGATCAGATGATTTAAATTAGGCCTCGATTCTTGTTTAAATTATAGTTTACTGTTCTGCACCCTGCTCAGAAGCGAATTACCTTAAGCAGCAGTATTAATAACACGGTTATAATTAAGCTTCATTACTGTAGGCAGTTTGCTGAAACAAATTGCTTCTTCATTATTATTATGGCACCTTTGGTAAAAAGACGATTCCCCCCGAATGCGACCTTGATGCTTTATATAGTAAAAGCCAAGCTCAGACAGGGATGCGAGGGTGAATTACCATCCGTCGCCTCCTATATCAAAGCTCATTAAAGAGAAGGCGACCAGAGTCACAACCAGGAAGCCTGGTAGAAATTTTAATCTGTGTGAAATGGATAATGAATAGGTTTGAACTTTCCTTGACATTTTTATACTGGTGCTTTATTTATATTATGCAGACATTAAAAATATAAATATGTGTTTTAAAGAGGAAAAAAAAAGCCACCAGCAGCCCTAGACTGAAGGGACGGTTTGCGGTACAGAACGGGTTCCTCTCTCACACGTATTTAAGGTGCTGAGTCACTGGTTTAAAAGTGAAGTTAGGGGGCTAAGTTTGCAAGAGGAATTAAATTATTCAGCTATCCTGAGCTCTTGGGAGGAAAAGCAGGGTATACATTGGATATACTTACCAGAGGAATGGACAATCTTGGATGGTTGTGGAGTCTCCTTTTTTGGAGGGTCTTTAAAAAGGGGATGGAAGCCATCCCTCAGGGATGTTTTCGGCTCTGTGTTCTGACACTGGCAGCAGATTGGACTAGGTGGCCTTTGGGGTCCCTTCCAATTCTACCATATTCTGAAATGAAAGCAATGACAGTAATCTATCATGAAGAACTCCAGGAGGTTCTTTCCAAAACAGAGGAATTGCTATTAAAGTGGCAGAGGTTACTCAATGTAAGAAAATGTAAAGCAGAGATGCAAGGAGAAACTACACTTATTCATTCCCAGGTGGTGGTGGTGGTTTAAAAAATGGGTTTCCTGGCAGTTAGGAAATCCAGTCAGAAATCCAGTCATAGACTAGAAAGAATTATGCACAATTTTCTCTCAGTATTTGAGTGTCCTGAGTGCTGTGGATGAATTATTTTGTGGAGACAAACACATGTGTGTGTGTGGGGGGTTGCAAAACCCCTGTTTTCTCTGCATTAATTCACCCTTAATACTTTGGACCACTTGAATGTTGGGAAAATACTGCAGAGGAAGCATGCATAGTATAGACAAAGTTTACACACAGGTTAGGAGGTGACATTATGACCATGTTTAAGTACTTGAAAGGATGTCCTATGGAAGAGGGATCAAGCTTGTTTTCTGCTGTTCCAAAGACTAAGGCACAGAACAATGGACTCAAACTCGAGGAAAAGAGAATCCACCTGAACATTAGGAAGAACTTCCTGACAGTAAAAGGATGTTCAGCAATGGAATCTGCTGCTGCCTGCTGGGAGTCTGGTGGAGTCTCCTTCTTTGGAAGTTTTTGAACAGAGGCTGGATGGCCACCTGTCATTGGAAGGGCTTTGATTGGGTATCCCTGCATGGCAGAATGGGGTTGGACTGGATGGCTCTTGGGGATCCCTTCCAATTCTATGATTCTATGAAAGTGACATGGATTTTTTTGTCTTCCTATTTCCCTACACAGGAACCCCATGGGATCATCCACTGATTCAGAATGGGAGGAGGCTATCAGGACACGTGAATGGAAAAACTTCTTCAGACAACTTGTAGTCAAGCTGTGTGGGGGGGGGGGTTGCTAGTTGCCAGAAGGAGCAATGGGTGCCCACTTCAGCTGTTTTGGAGGTGAATGGGGTGAACTTGTGGAGACTGGGGAGTTCTAGTCATATCTGCTAGTTATGATGGAAAGATGTTTGCTCCAGCAACAGAGACGAGATGCTTCCGTATCACTGTTACAAGGGACCCTGAGATGGAGGTTGCAGCTTTCCTCATCTTCTTCTGGTGGGCTTCTCAAGGTAGCAACTGGTTGGCCACAGTGTGAAGAGAGTGCTGGGCCAGAGAAGTCTTGGGTTGGGTCAAGCTGGAGGCCTCTTCTTTGGTGCTTAGGCCAACGCTGGTTAAAGCTGCACTCCTAAGCTCACCTACCAGGGAATTTGGTCCCACCAAATTCAGCAGGGTGTACATCTGAGTAAACAGGCATGGGACTGTGTTCCAAAACCTGATTTTTTTAAATTTAAAACTCCTGCAATTAAAGGCAGTCTCCATTATATTTCCCCATGTTTCCTCCACAACAAACCTTTGAAGTAGTTTAACTTGACAGGTTGCAACAGCTCCATCACATGTCAAAGTTGAAGGTGTTTGAACCAAAGCTTTAATCTCATGGCAGATCCTAAAACTGAAACTTTGGGGAGTTCCTCAATTTCCCTGTTTTCATTTCCCCTTTCTATCCACTTTTCCTTTTGTGCTGTGTCTTTTTCTGAATATTGAAGACCTGAGGACAGGGACTGCCTGGTTCCTTTTGCCTATATTCTTATTGATCTGCTTTCAATCCTTTCTGCCTGAAGAGCAGAATATAAATCATAGAATCATAGAAATTGTAGAGTTGGAAGAGACCACGAGGGCCATCCAGTCCACCCCCCTACCATGCAGGAATACACAATCAAAGCATCCCTGAAATAAATGCTTGAAATAAATGAATAATGGTCATCTGGAATGGCAAAACTGCCAGCATATTATACAGGTTGCCCCTCCCCCTGTATCCATGGAACCAATATCCAGGGTTTCAGTTATCCATGGCTGGCATAAAAAAAGGGACACCTACCATAGAGTCCATGCTGGAAAATGCCTAGATAGGCATTCTCTCTAGGAATTGCTAGGTCTTCCAATGCCACACTATGGTATGTTTGTACAGGAAGTCCTTTATTTTAATAGCATTTGTTATTATGGTTTCATTTATACATGGTACGCCTGGGAACATATTCTCCATGGCTACAGAGGGCAACCTGTATATGATGATAAGCAATTCTGCTGGAGCATCTTGCTTGTAGGAAACTAGTATCACAGATCTGCTACCACAGCCATTTTATCACATAAGCTTCTGGCCTGGGCAGGGTGGGTGGGGTGGAGTGGGATCTGTTGTGTCACCCAACGATTCATGGCCACGTGCCCCTGATTTCCTTACACAAGTCACTGCAAGGTTGCTGCAGTTTTGGATGAAAAGAAATGGCAAGGCTGTGATCAGAGTACTGTCAGACTTCTGAATAGTAACAGAGGGGAGTGCTTAGAGATGAGGAGGAAACTAGAGCGGATTTATTAGACATTTATCACTCTATGTGGCTTGGCAACTCCACATTCAAAATATTTTGTGTGGAATCTGCTGTCGCCATATGGATTCCTGAGTGCCTTTTGGTGCCTTTGGAAATATTCAGGGTTTTCTTTGTAGGGTTGTTTTCACCAGCCAGATGATCTGTATAGGGCCCTGCTCAAGCATTTCAGAAAACAGCCCCATCCTGCTCTCATGGTTTTGATACTATCCCATTTTGACAGAGGTCTGGACCATCGCCTCCCCAAAATAGTACTCTACGGTGAGCTCGCCACGGGTCAGCGTAAGAGGGGTGCTCCAAAAAAGCGATAGAAGGACTCCCTGAAACAGCATCTCAGGCTCGGCCAAATTGATCTCCAACAATGGTCCGCCCTGGCCTCACATCGGGAGGCATGGAGATGCACTATCCACAATGCTGCAGCCTTATTTGAGAACTCACACCAAACAAGTCTTGAAGAGAAACGGCAACACAGAAAGAATCACAACCCAGAAACATCACCCAAGGAGACCTTCTGCTGTGCTTTTTGCAACCAGACTTGTTTATCTCGGATTGGCCTTTTTAGTCATCAGTGCGCTTGCAGAAAACATAGGATGAGTCCTTCCTGAATCTTCGTTTGCAAAGAAAAGCCAGAGAAAGAGGGTCCAAAGAATCTCACTTGGCAAAACTCTGACATCCTTTTGATGACCACTAGGAAAATCACAAAAGAACTGCAAATGTTCTTTTATTCTTCAGCAGTATTAGATGATGTTTTTGGCCTGGCATGATCCTACCAAGTAATAATGAAATAAATTTAGTGTTGCAATACGTGTTGTTATTTTTAAACAGAACAGCCTGTAACTTAAACAAAATATTCTTGGCAAAATGGGATAAAATCTCCAATAGTTTCTTACTGTTTCTGAAGGGATGAAGCCTGCAGAAATTCAGAAGCTGACACAGCTGATTCTATCTCAGGTGCTTTTAAAGTTGATGGGAAGCAGTTCTGCAGTAGGGTAGTATATAACATTTGTAAGCAAACAGACAAATGAAACATGCAATTTGTTTCCCCTCCTACAGAGTTTTATAAGACATTTGCAGTCATAAATAGCAGCACAACCTGTTGCAAAAAGGGTGAGAACCATATGGTTTGATTCAACTGCAGCTTCCACCAGCAATCCTAGCCAGCATAGCTTATAGTGAGAAATTCTGGTGGTTGTAATCATTGAATCAGATGCAGGCAGTAGTGACTAGTGGTGCCCATCCATGCACTTTAGTTTATGTATTCCTGAATGGCAGGAGTCAGACTAGATGGCCCTTGCAGATGCTACATAAGGGGGTAGTAAATCTGCTCTGGTTCCTAATCTGAACTTTAAAGGAGCTATCCAATCGAACCAAATTTATCCCACCAAATAAATTCAGCACATTAGATAGCTCCTCTGTTCTATTCTGTTCTGTTCCTTTAAACCTTCCCTTTTTTCTCAAAGCTGTGTGACTCAAGTCAGCTTTAAAATTCAGACTAAAACACTCCCGCAGTGACACGGAAGCCCCCAGCTACTAATGTAAGTCCATTTCCTCCCAGACTGTTCAGAAGGGGGGGGGGGGTTAGTCCAGTTTGACCTAGGCTCACTATATCAAAGCTGCAAAAATTACTTCCTTCCAGTCCAACCCCCTGTCCTGCAGGAAAAAACAATGAAAGCATTCCCAACAGATGCCCATCCAGCCTCTGTTTAAAAACCTCCAAAGAAGGAGACTCCACCACACTTGGAGGCAGCATATTCCACTTCCAAACAGCTCTTACTGTCAAGAAGTTCTTCCTAATGTTTAGGTGGAATCTCTTTTCCTGGAGTTTGAGTCCATCGTTCCGTATCCTAGTGTCTGGAGCAGCAGAAAACAAGCTTGCTCCATCCTCAGTATGACATCCCTTCGAATATTTGAACATGGCTCTCATGTCACCTCTGAACCTTCTCTTCTCCAGGCTAAAAACACCCAGCTCCCTAAGCCATGCCTCATAGGGTGCATTGATTGTTTATTCCTGCATGGCAGGGGGTTGGACTGGATGGCCCTCGTGGTCTCTTCCAACTCTACAATTCTATGATTCTATGATTCTAATCATCCCTAGCTCCCTAAGCTGCTCCTCTGCATAGGGCATCATGGCTTCCAGACCTCCCACCCTTTTGGTCGCCCTTCTTTGGACACTTTCCAGCTTGTCCATATCCTTCTTGAATTGTGGTGCCCAGAACTGGACACAGTATTCCAGATGAGGTCTGACCAAAGCAGAATAGAGTGGCATATTGCTTCCCTCGATGTAGACACCTCATGCCAAAAGTTTCAACAATGTCACAGGGGGGGAAAATCCTCCTCCCACCAAGCTGTCCCTGGAAGAAAAAACAAACCTGTCCAAATCTTAAGAGCGTCCTAAGAGGGTTTTCTCTTGATTCACAGCTATGGTTAGCAAAGACGTGGGAAACAGGGCCTTCTTGGTGGCTACTCCCAGGCTGTGAGATTTCTTTCCATGGGAGGCTAAGCTGGCTCCCTCTCCGCTCTCCTTTCACCATCAGGCAAAGATGTTCAGATGGGCATTTCAGGATTAATGGGTTGCATGGAGTCTTTTTTTATGCTGGGTGGGTGCTGTATTTTTAATATTATTGTGCTGTTAATGATGTTACACTTCTAAAATTTTATTGATGCTCTAATTATAACATCTTTAACTGTGTTTTAAGTTTTATTTCTTATCAGTTTCTTAGCTGTATCTTGTTTTAAACTTGTAGTAGACCACCTACATGCCAGCAGAAACTCAGGAGATAAATTATAAACAGACACACACCTCTAGGTGACTTAAAAGCACAACAGCACTTCTGACAGGTTTGTTCTGACTCCCAGAAGGATGCAGTTACTCGCTGAACACACATGTATATTATTTATTAGAGTGATTAATGAGTAGAACTTAATAAATTAGCAAAATTTTGCAACTTCTGCCTTGTTCAGTTTTGCTTTCTTTTTAAAATCTCATTTAAGTCCTTCACTTCTTTCATGAGCTTACTTTTGTTTTAAGCTACCAAAGATGGCAGAAGCCAAAACATTTGGCTCATTGATTAAGTTCTGTGAATTAAATCCTTTATGTAAAGATAAAAAAATATAGAGAAATGAAAATAAATATGCACCAAACTCCCTCCAAAAAAAAAAAATGATCAAGGAGATATATGGAAGGCTCATGAACACTTTAACATGGTTGACTTGTGGAATTGAGAAATTAAAGATACTTTACAGATGACGCTTTGTCGTTCCGCAGGCCCCTTCCTTGCAAACTTGCTGTTGTGTTAATGGCGCTCACGGCCAGGATTTTGCCTTGCCTGTCAATCCAGCATCTTGGAGCAAGAAACGCAGCTCACCTAGTTCCTCTGAAGAAACACAAGTCCACTTCCAGGATGGCAGTAGCTTTCATGGCATCCTAACACCATCCCTCCTGCTCACTGGATGGAACTGAGTGGGAGATTTGCACCCGGATGCCAACAAGAACAACGGGGTGCTGGGAACCTAAAGAGCCACCCTGCAGACTTGGATTCTCTGCACCAGATCCTGGCTGGGCTGCTCCTGAATCTTTAATAGGAGTGAAATGAGTGGTTTTTTTCCCCCCCTTTAAAGATTTACCATGTATAAATGTATGAGAATATTAAAGGCAACAATTAACTTTATTGGAAACCTTATATTCTCCAGCCTCATTAGAACTGTCAGCAAGATCTATTATTAGTATTACTATGCAGATAATGTAATAAAAAGGGTATTTAAAGTGGATAGTTTTGTATGGAAATGAAATAACTCCATGCGTTCTTTCTTTTAAAGTTACAGTGCGCTGGAGGGACGGAATGAATTGGTGGTCTCTGTCCCCCCTCAGAGTAAAAGAAGGCAAGGCAGAGCGGCACCCAAGGTACAATGACTTTCCCCAGAACAAGGGGCTCTTAATCAGGAGCTCAGTGAAGGGAAAACACCCCGGGCTTCTCCAGCATCTTTCCCTCGAGAATCTGAATCAGCCATGTAAAAAAATTCTTGGATGGTTCATTGCCCATCCTGGCTAAACTCTCTTTCTCTTTCTTTTCCATCATCTCTCCCTCCTTCCCCTTCCTCTCATTCTTTCTCTCTGTGACTGGAACACCGTTAGTGTCACTCACAGCTGTAGGTCCACCTTTTATTGTTGAAACCGGATTCTCTTCCTCTTGCCACAATGATCTCCTTCCTTGGAGGTCTTTAAACAGAGGCTGGATGGCCATCTGTCGGGGATGCTTTGATCGTGATTTCCTGCGTGGCAGAATGGGGTTGGACTGGATGGCCCTCGTGGTCTCTTCCAACTCTGCAATTCTATGATTCTATGATTTAAAAAAAGTTGCAAAAAAGTTAGTAACACATGGGCTAGGCAATGCGACTGTTAGGTGGATTTGTAATTGGTTGACTGTCCGAACCCAAAGGGTGCTCATGAATGGCTCCTCTTCATCCTGGAGAGAAGTGACCACTAGTGGGGTGCCACAGGGTCCTGTCCTGGGCCAAGTGCTATTCAACAACTTTATCCATGACTTGGATGAGGGAACATGAGAGGGTATGCTTATCAAGTTTGCAGGTGACACCAAATTAGGAGGGGTAGCTAATACCCCAGAGGACAGGATCAGAATCCAAAATGACCTCCTTAACAGATTAGAAAGCTGGGCCAAAACTAACAAAATGAATTTCAATAGGGAGAAATGTAGGATACTACACTTGGGCAGTAAAAATGAAATGCACAGATCTGGGATGGGTGACACATGGCTTGATGGCAGTCAAGGGATCTAGGAGTCTTAGTGGACCACAAGCTGAATATGACTCAGCAGTGTGATGCAGCAGCTAAAAAAGCCAATGCAATTCTAGGCTTCATCAATAGGAGTATAGTGTCTAGATCAAGGGAAGTAATGGCGGCACTCTATTCTGCTTTGGTCAGACCTCACTTGGAATACTGTGTCCAGTTCTGGGCATCACAATTCCAGAACGATATGGACAAGCTGAAGTATGTCCAGATGAGGGTGACCAAAATGGTGAAAGGTATGGAAGCCACTATGCCCTTTGAGGAGTGGCTTAGGGAGCTGGGCATGTTTAGCCTGGAGAAGAGAAGGTTGAGAGGGGACATGGGAGCCATGTTTAAATATTTGAAGGGATGTCATATTGAAGATGGAGCAAGCTTCTTTTCTGCTGCTCCAAAGACTGGGACATGGAGCAATGGACTCAAACTCCAGGAAAAGAGATTCCACCTAAACATTAGAAAGAACTTCCTGATGCTAAGAGCTGTCCTCCAGTTTGAAACCCGCTGATGCCTGGGAGTGTGGTAGAGTCTCCATCTTTGGAGGTTTTTAAACAGAGGCTGGATGGTCATCTGTCGGGAATGATTTGATTGTTTATTCCTACATGGCAGAAGGGGGTTGGACCGGATGGTCCTTGGGGTCTCTTCCAACTCTAGGATTCTATTATTCTACGTGCACAATAACTCCCACATAATTCAGTTCCCTATGTCTCTTGACTATTAAAATCCCCAGTCTCATGTCCCTCCAAATTGGATGTCAAGTGCACGTTCCTCTGAACATGGAATCATAGAGTTGGAAGAGACCTCCAAGGGCCATCCGGTCCAACCCCATTCTGCCATGCAATCAAACACATAATCAAATCACCCCTGATAGAGGGCTGTCCATCCTCTGTTTAAAAAAACCTCAGCTTCCGTTTATGCTGTGTGCAAGCCATCCTGTTAGTGAGTTACTTTAAAAATATATTTTTAATTAAATAATGTCCAGTACAATAAAATACAATGAAAAAGGCGAACAACATACAAACAACAAGAAAGAGAAATGGAAACAGTATTAAGAAGAACGATGAGCAGAAGGAAAGGGATTTACATTTGACTCCCAACTTTCCTAATGATGATCATACCTCCTACTATAGAGAACAATTTCTCCCACTATCGTTACTAGTCATTTACTTCCACAGCTTAATCAAACCTATTAATTATCAAAACCTACAGTTAACATATTATTCTTTTTTTTTTTCTGCAAATAGACAATCAATGGTTTCCAAGCTTATCCTGTTCATGAATTACAGTGATGTACCTCCACCTTACACCATCATAACTCTCTTTTCTTTTTTGGCCATTGCAGAGGTCATAATTCTGTACTGTCAGTGCATTGATCCACATCTCTTCCCCACCAAAACAAACAAACACCCTTTAGCTGCTCCAGCCCCCTCCTGCATCCACACGGCCATCTCCTAGCTGGTGGAGATTGGGGGAGCAGCAGAAAGCATTGCACCGTGTTCCTGTATCTGGGCGCACAGCAGCTGGCATCATCCAGGGTCCTCCAGTGATCCTTAAGAATAAGGTCATAGCTGTGTGTCCACCGGACACTTCTCTGCCACCCCTCCTTGTCGCTACCAGCCAGGAAATGGCTGTGTTTGGTGTGGTGGGGGAGAGGCTAACAGTTGTTTTTTATGGGGAGATTTTGATCATTTCCCTGTCAGCACAGAATTCAGCAGAAGAAAAGGTGTGTTTTTGTGGGGGTGGATTGATTTCAGCCATGCATGCAGAGTACATCTCCCAATCCAGGATCTTGCCCATGGATTCTACTGCTGTCTACCACCACTCTTGATAAACCTATCTTTCGTGAACAAGTCAATGCTTTATAAGTAAGCAACTGGTGCTTTTTTCCACATCCCAAGGCAGGTGACTTATATGCATACCAGCAAAACGTCACTACACCATAGGAACAATGTAGGTGCCTCTTGGAGAAAAGGGGAAGGAAATCTAAGCTCCAGGTGGCTTGAGCAAATGAGTCAAGCTGCATTCTCCCATACCCAGTGCATCCTAGGACAACACCTTTGCTCCATCTGTGCAACTGCTAAGAGCATCCCTATAGCCAGTCAGTCAGTGGTTGGAAGACACACTTGCACCCAGGAGATAGCCAGCTACCATCCCATTGCCCACAGCTACCAAGGAGAACCCTGAACACATATTCCCAGAACCGTAGTACAAATACACTGCTGGAGTACTACATTCCAGCAGAATCAAAGAGGATTTTGGCCATTGTTTATAGCTTTGTAGGTAACATTGCCATAGAAGGCCTATAGTCTAGGTCTAGTTCTTTGTGGATACCACACAAAACATAACTCTGCAGGGACTACAAGTTTGCATCCTAGTACAAGAGCTTAAAGAAAATAATAGTAATGGTGTGCATTACTTTTTGGCTGAGCTCCTACATCAAGGTGATTGGCCATAACTTTATTATGCAGCATGACTTCTCTGGAATTATGTGTCAGTTGTGCAATGCCATCTCATTAGTGAAATGCACCATTGTGCAACTAAATGCAAAATATATACAAGCATGCAAAAGATATACAAGCATGCAGAGCACATCCAAGTATGTTCCTGTATAATATGCATTCATATTCATGGCACTCCATATGCAATTCCACTTCTGAAACCTCAAACTGAGTAGAGTCATTTCATAGAATAAAAAAAATATCCACCTGCTTCCATAGGGAACTTACACATGTTTGAAACATCAACAGGATGCCAGCCATTAGTAGGGGAGTTTGCAGATCCAGTGTTTCAATTGAGCTGGTTCAGGAAGATATCAGGGTGGGGTATGTGGAACATGCATCTGTAAGCTCCACCTAGCCTGTAAAACCCATACACACCAAGTTCATGTGTGTGTGCGTGCACACACACACACACACACACAGGACATCTGAGTAGTGATTGTCTGCTCATTCTGCAGTAGAACTCCAAGGACCCATGCATTTGCTCATGCCTGCATATGTGCCTACACAGAAGCACAGACAACTGCCAGACACCATATTATCATCCCTAAGTGGGGAATGCATTTGCATAACTTAATTAAAAATTTTACAGTAATCTTCAGCCAGAGTCAAACAAACAAACAAAACACCCTCCCGCCTCCTCCTCCTCCTTCAACCTCAAGGTTAATTAGCCTCTCTTAGGTGTCTGGCACCTTGAGGGAGGAAGGAGCAAAAGAGCGAGAGCCCAGGCGCTCTGGATGAGTCTCCTTCTCAGAAGCAGAGGAAAAGGCTGGCTGCGCTGGGCACGGTTGGAAAGGCTGGCAGTGATGTGGTCACGGAGCAGTCACAGCCCAATTGCTTCTCTCTCTTTCGTGACCTGCTGCCATCCACTTCAGCCCCTTTCCTGCCTGTTCTCAAAGCACACCTTCCAATTAGCTTTGGAATACATTTGCAAAAACAATGCTGCTTCTTTATGCAAATCAGAGCCATTTCAATCATTCATGCCGAGAGCACAAGGTTGTGTCCTCTGGGCTCAGAATTTGTTTTTCCAAGTTAGGAAAATAAATGTCAGGCTGTGGCAACCAAGTTTATAAAGACGGGTCTGTGCAAGTCTGTATTATTAGAATGTGAGGACCTAAAAGGAGCCTGTAGTGGGTGGAGACTTCCATGTTGAAGGAACTGTCCGAGGTGCTGATCTTGCTTAGGGGAGACAGGGTTCAGCACCTCAGAGAGCTCCTTTCAAGCGTAGATTCAAAATTCAGAGCAGATTCACTGCCCCACAGGCATGGAACTGCAACCTGCCACTGAAAATAGCCCCACTGGATCAGACCAAAGGACCCTCTTGCTCAGTGCTCTGTTCCTGCTATGGCAGCCAACCAGTTGCCTATGGGAACCCTACCAATAAGGCACAAGTGCAAGTACACCCCCCCACACACACCTCCCCCAGAAATTGATATGCAGAGACATGATGTCTCCAGTATGGAAAGTGAAAGTATAACAGGCCAGCATCCTGCTAGTGTCTTAGGTACATGTAGGGTCACCTAGAGAAGCGGTTGGACATCTTAGTAGACCACAGGCTAAAAACAAGTGAACAGTGTGATGCAATGGTCAAACACATCAGTGCAATTCTAGGTTGCATCCACAAGTGTATAAGGCCCATACTGGGGCATCTGTTTGCTCAGGCCTCACCTGGAATACTGTGTCCAGTTCTGGGCACCACTGTTTGAGAAGGATGCTGACAAGCTGGAACCAGTCCAGAGAAAGGTGACCAAGATGGTTAAAGCTCAGGAAACCAAGCCCTATGAGGAATAGCTTAGGGAGTTAGGGATGTCATGGAGAAGATTGGGTGAGCCTGTTTTCCACCGAAACATTAGGAGGAACTTCTTGACTGTAAGAGCTGTTTATCAGTGGAATAGACCATTCACTGTTTGTCTTTTTGGCCACTGGGGAGCACACTGAGCTAACATGGGCATTGGGTTTGCTCCTGTGCATTGCTGAAATCCCTCTCCTGGGTGTTTACGTCAAATCCTGATCCCGTCAGACTATTGTATGGAAAACCCACCCTATACCTCCCCCTCTCCCCTCCCCAAGTCAAACTGCACATTTCTTTACACTAATATCTACTGAATTTCCCATTCCATTTCCTCTTCCTCCCAGTTTGGAGGGAGAGTTTTCCTCTGTGGATTCCTGCACTGGGAGGAGGTTGGACAATGTGACCCTTGGAATGCCTTCCATCTCTCAGGTTCTATAGTGGGAAACATGTGGAGTCCTCACCTGCAAACATGCACTGCCTCCCTGTTCACCCAGAATAAGTGAACTGGTGCATACTTCATAAGGAGGCAGTTCTAGTCTGGCTGCTCCATGACTTTGCTGCAGGAAGGATGGAGGGGGATTTGACAACCCGAAAAGGCAGAAAGGCAATGAAGAGAGTGACTCTTGCAATTAAGATCCTCTCTTCAAAGAGCCATCTCATGTCAGGAGTGCTCAACCTTTCGGCTGGGCTGGGCACAGTCAAGGAGCATCTAGGGACTTGGAGCAGAGGCTCTTCATGTTATTAAAACTGAACTCACTCAGTGTGGGGTTTTTAAAAAACACGTTAAATAGCTTCAGCAGAGCTGCTCCTTCACAGAGCTACTTCCATCCCCGACAGTCACAGATCCCCACACCTGCTCAGGTGCTCAGCTGGGGCTGGAAGGGTTGTTCATGTGAGCTGCTTTCTCTTCCTGCTCCCACTGAACATCAGCTTGGGGTTGCCAAGTTAAGACCACCTCCCAGGGCCTGAGATTTGGGGGCCCAAACCTGAGTCCCAGGGCCCTTCCACACTATACAGTGATAGCACTATGGTTCCACTTTCATTTCCATTGAGAGTGTGACATGCCCCAAGTCACCCAGTGGGTTTCTGTAACTGAGCATGGATTTGAACCCTGGTTTTCCACAGTCCTAGGCCAAAATTCAAACCACAACACCACACAACTTCCTCACAGACTATAAACTCCCAGTACTCAAACCACAACTCAAGCCTTATGCTACAAACTACTAGGCTTCAAAGTACAAACCAGCCCTCAAACTCCAAACTCCCCATGCTACTAGGCAGGCCTCACACTGCAAACTTCGTTATTATGCACCTTCAAGTCAATTATAACTTATGGCAACCCTATCATGGGGTTTTCTTGGAAAGATACATTATTTACAGAAGTTTTGCCACTGCCTCCCTCTGAGGCTAAGAGAGTGTGACTTGCCCAAGTGAGTCTCCATGGCTGAGCAGAGATTCAAACCCTGGTCTCCCAGCATCCCAGACCAACATATGAACCAGTATACCACACCGGCACTGTGAAGGCATAATTTGACACTGCACCATCTTACGTCACCAACAGGCTTCTGGCCACTTGATTAGTTCTTTAAAAATAAATTAGAGAAAAATCTTCAAGTAATAACTGCTTCCCCCCATCGCAACAACTTCCAACTGTGTTGTATTCATGAGGTCAAGGGGGGCTGGGCTGATGAATGAAGAAACCTCCATTCTGTGCTGCCACTGAAGGACCCAGAAACCACCACAGGTGAACATGCCCCTCTGCAAGGACCTAGAACAATGGTGGATGTAGTGATTTGGGGAAAGATTTGGGCAGGTCTCTTCTAGAATCTCCTCCTGTTGGTAGCTGCTGGGTCCCATGTCATGGAGGGAGTGCAGAGATTTTCTCTGAGTAAACCCAGTGTAGGATTACACTAGTGATTGGTCCTGCCTTGGAACTCCTCTCCTCTTCTGACCAAAGGAAAAGGGGACCCCCCACTTCCTTGGAAGGGGGCAGCTTGTCATGTCTCACCTGGAGGAGTCCTCCTCTGGCAAGGAAGACGAGAGCCCAGGCAAAGGCTCCGATCAGGGCCAGAGAAGGCTGGGGGCCCTGACATGGAAATGGAACACAAACCATCCCATGTAGACCTTGAGGAGGGGACTTGGAGGCCAAGCCACTTCATCCTTCACACAGCATTGCAGACTAAAACAACAGCAACAAAAGCACAGGCAAGGACATGCCTGCTTCAAAACAGAGATGCTGAGATAATAAGACTAGGAGGCTATAAATTAGTACAGTAACGGCCTTTTCTGTGCTGCAAAACAAGAGCTCTATTGTCACTGTTTGGCATGGCGACATTCCCCACTCTCTCATTTCCTGAGCTTTGCTTTGCTGTTTGGACTCTTCTCTTCCCTGACTGGCTTTGGACTGACTGCTTTTTGTGTTTAGAGCCCCAACTGCTTTGACCACTCTTCTGCTCCTAGGTATGCCCCTGGACTGGCTTAGTTTCTCCACTCTTTGTTCCTTGAACTGGAGGTACACGCACCTGGGCACATGCCACCCTAAAACAGGATGCAGCTTCTGCCCTGCTGGAGATCTAAGCTGCAAATGCAAGGCAGTCCATTCCACCTCCCATCTGCAGCCAGACCTGACAGCTCCTGCACAAGGTTCCTCAGCTCCGTGATCAGTGGCTCTGCGTGGTCCCATGCAATTATCTGAGGAGAGGTTGGCTTTGCTGATAATTTGTTAGCTCTGCACATATTCCACACTAATTATAAATCTCAGCTGAGATTTGCATTTTTATGAAATGCTTGTGCTGGGAATCTTTATATTTAAAAAGGTACATATTAATTCAATCCAATCTTGGTCATTTCAGGTTCCATAAGAAAAGCACTTTCATAAAGCTACAAAGCTAACATCTATAACCCTCCCATTTTCCTTGATGACATCAACCTCTGCATGAACTTCTGCATTTACCTTTGAGGGGAGCTAATCATCTTTTGGGATAAAAGGAGCCAAGGAAGGACACGTCCTTCCCTGCTGCTGTGAAAACAAGAGGGCAAGTCTTCTGCTGAGGGCCAGATGAGAGAGGAGGAAACCTCCCACCATCAAAGCCAAGGTCTTCAACAGAGGAAGAGGCCTCCAGAGGAGTCTATGTAGATCAAGAATGCAGCGATTCCACTGTGGGTTTTCTTCCTGTCTTTGGGAGGGTTCAGCACCTTGAAAAGCTCATTTAAAAGCTGAAACAGGACCAAGAATGGACTCACTCCACCTCTATTATGGAAGCTACTGGCCACCCACATTTAGATGATCTTAAGTCTAAGTTAGACCACTAGCAGTGGCCATCATATTTCCAGTTTCTCTGTATGGTTGTGAAAGCTGGGCAGTGAAGAAATCTGACAGAAATAGAATCAGCTCATCTGAAATGTGGTGCTGGAGGTGAGTTCTGCGGATACCACAGACTGCCAAAAAGACAAGCAATTGTGTCCAAAGACCTAATCAGGCCCGAATTCTCACTAGATGCCAAGATGACTAAACTGTGGCTTGTGTTCTTTGGACATATCATGAGACAACATGACTCACGAGGAAAGACAATAGTGCTTTGGTGAAGAGGGAAGCAGTAGGAAAAGAAGAAGAGCACAACACAAGTGGAGGCCACAATTGCCCTAACTTTGCAGGACCTCAGCTGGGCAATGAATGCCCATGTCTCTTAGGGGTTTCTCATGCAGAGAGTCTACATAAGTTGAAGCTGACTTGATGGTGAGTAACAACAAAGTAGATTAAAAGCAGTGATGGATCCATACAGGTTACGAGGTCTGTCTATTAAATAACAAGACTGTGTTTCTACCTTTCAGACAAATCAGGGAGAATTGATTGTGAACACTTGAGTGGGGACCTTGGACAAGTCTGAACCTGACCGACAAACATCAACACTCTTGGCCATTCAGTTAATTGTCAGTCGTCATTTAAATCAGCTTGTTGTCTGTTGTACGCTGGGAAAATACTAAGTTTAAAAGTCGAATAATGAAGCACCATGCAACTTTTTTCTTTTCCCTAAAGTGAAGTCAGTGCTTAAAGGAACACATTTTGAGTCAAACTGATGCTGTACAGAAGAAAAAGACAGATGTTTTGAAACAGCTGACAGAAACTGATCTGCTCCATGCCTTCGACCAGAGGAAAACAAGACTGCATCGGGGTGTGAGTGTGAACAGGAAGTATATTGAAGAGGACAAGCATTAGAATTGTCTCTCTCTCTCTCTCTGGCTTTTCTTCGCAAACGAAGATTCAGGAAGGACTCATCCCGCGCCTTCTGCAAGCGCGCTGATGACTAAAAAGGCCAATCCGAGACAAACAAGTCCGGTTGCAAAAAGTGCAGCAGAAGGTCTCCTTGGGTGATGTTTTTGGGTTGTGATTCTTTCTGCGTTGTCGTTTCTCTTCAAGACTTGTTCGTCGTGAGTTCTCAAATAAGGCTGCAGCATTGTGGATATTGCGTCTCCATGCCTCCCGATGTGAGGCCAGCGCGGACCACCGTTGGTGATCAATCTGGCCAAGCCTGAGATGTTATTTCAGGGAGTCCTTGTATCGCTTTTTTGGAGCGCCCCTCCCACGCTGACCCGTGGCGAGTTCACCGTAGAGTAGTATTTTTGGGAGGCGATGGTCCTCCATCCTAGAAACGTGCCCTGCCCAGCGCAGCTGTGTTCTCAATATCATGGCCTCAATGCTGGTGATCCCTGCTTGTTCAAGGACAGCAACATTCGTCACATAGTCAGTCCAGTGTATATTTAGGATTGTGCGTAGACAGCGCTGATGAAAGCGCTCGAGGAGTCGTAGGTGGTGGCGATAGGTAACCCATGTTTCAGATCCATAAAGGAGGATAGACAGTACGATGGCTCTATACACACTGATTTTTGTGCTTTGCCTCAGGTGTTTATTGCTCCAGACTCTTTTGTGAAGTCTTCCAAATGCACTATATGCCTTTGCTAATCTGTGATCGATCTCTTTGTCAATCTTGGCATCTGAGGAGATGATGCTTCCCAGGTAGGTGAACTGCTGAACGGACTTGAGCACTGATTTGCCGACGGCAATGTGGGGATGGTGGTGTTCGTCCTGTGGTGCAGGCTGGTAAAGAACTTCTGTTTTCTTCAGGTTGACTTCTAGCCCAAACAGCTCTGCAGCTGTTGCAAAGCAGGACGTTAGGCGCTGCAGAGCTGCTTCTGTGTGGGCAACAAGGGCAGCATCATCGGCGAAGAGCAGCTCACGGACTAGATAGTTTAGAGTCTTAGTGTGAGCCCTCAGACGGCTTAAGTTAAACAAGCTACCATCAGTACGGTAGCGTATATAGATGCCGTCGTCTTCTTCAAGCTCTGCCATAGCCCTTTGGAGCATCGTGCTAAAGAAGATTGTAAATAAAGTTGGTGCAAGAACACAACCTTGCTTCACTCCATTAGTTATTAGAAAGGGCTCTGAAAGAGCATCGCCATATCTGACTTGACCACGCTGGCCCTCGTGTAGCAAGATAATCATTTTAAGGAATTTGGGGGGACATCCTAGTTTTTCCAGGATCTGCCACAGACCTTTTCTACTTACAGTGTCAAAGGCTTTGGTGAGGTCGACAAATGTTACATAGAGACCCTTGTTCTGCTCCCTACATTTTTCTTGCAGTTGCCTAAGGGCAAATACCATGTCTGTAGTACTCCTATTGGCTCTGAAGCCACATTGGCTTTCAGGGAGAAGTTCTTCTGCAATGGCAGGAACTAATCTGTTCAGGAGTATCCTTGCAAGGATTTTTCCAGCAATAGAGAGCAGTGTTATGCCTCGATAGTTTGAGCAGTCGGATTTTGCTCCTTTTTTCTTGTACAGGGTGATGATGACTGCATCTCGGAGGTCTGATGGCAGTTCCCCTTTTTCCCAGCAATTCACAAGGAATTCGTGGAATTTTTCGTGGAGTGCATGACCTCCGTGTTTCCAAACTTCAGGTGGGATTCCATCAATCCCAGCTGCCTTGCCGTTTTTCATCTGCTGTATGGCCATAAGGGTCTCTTCCAAAGTGGGAGCTATGTCCAATTCATTTTTCATTGGTTTTTGTGTCATATGTTGGATAGCTGAGGCTTGGACTACTCGGTTGGCGCTAAAGAGACTTTGAAAATGTTCAGCCCAACGATTTAGGATGGAGGCTTTATCAGTAATTAATGTTTGACCATCTGTACTGTATAAGGAGCTTTGGACCTGATAAGTAGGTCCAAACACTGCTTTAAGAGCTTCATAAAATCCTCTATGATCACCCAGATCTGCACAGCGTTGTGTCTTTTCTGCTAAATTGATCCACCACTTGTTCTGCATGTCTCGGAGTTTTTGTTGTAGTTTGCTACATGTGAGGCGGAAAGCTGCTTTTCTTACATGACAGGTTGGCTGGGCGAGGTATGCCTGGTGAGCAGCTCTCTTCCTTGCCAACAGCTCCTGGATCTCTTGGTTGTTTTCATCAAACCAGTCTTGATTTTTCTTGTGGGAGAACCCGAGGGATTCTTCTGCAGACTGGAGGATACTGTTTTTGATATGTTGCCAAAGCACTGTAGGAGAAGGATCTGTAGGATGGTCTTCAAGTTTCGTTTGTAGGTTTGCCTGGAAGTTGTCTCTCATGGTAGCTTGTTGAAGATTGTTGACTTGGAGCCTCTTCTTTAAGATGCCACCCCTCTTAGGTTTGAACTTAAGATGAAGATTTAGTTTACATCTGACGAGGTGATGATCTGTTTGGCATTCTGCACTGGGCATCACTCGGGTATGACGGACATCACGAATGTCTCTCTGACGGACTAGAACGTAGTCAATGAGGTGCCAATGTTTGGATCGGGGATGCATCCAGGTTGTCTTCAAGCTATCTTTCTGCTGAAAGATTGTGTTTGTAATAGTCAGCTGTTGTTCTGCACAGAACTCTAGCAGGAGGCGTCCGTTATCATTGCAATTTCCAACACCATGCTTGCCTAAGACACCTTTCCAGGCTTCGGAATTCTTTCCTACTCTGGCATTGAAATCACCAAGTATAATAATTTTATCTTCTACAGGGACTTTTTGTATGAGTTGGCGTAGGTCTGTGTAGAATTTGTCTTTCTCTACAGGGTCGGCTTGCATAGTTGGGGCATATACACTAAAGAGAACAACATGTGGGAGGCGTAAGGAAATAATGCGATCAGAGTGTCCTGTTGGCAAGGTTTCGAGTTTGGAGGCAATGGAGTTTTTAATCATGAAGCCTACTCCTGAAAGATGTTTTTTGGTTTTGGGTTTGCCAGACCAGTAAAGTGTGTAGCCGGCGCCATGTTCTTTAAGGCTGCCTTCCTCATGGAAGCGAACTTCACTAAGAGCAGCGATGTCAATATTAAGCCGTGATAGTTCAAGGGCTATTAGGGCAGAACGACGCTCAGGCCGTCTACTATCTTTAGAGTCTTGCATGGTTCTGATGTTCCAGCATGCAAGTGTCAGTTTATTTACACCTTTGGAGGCCGGTGTGTGCCTTTGTTTCTTTGCCTTGGTTTGACCGCATCAGAAGATTCCCGTTGGCCGCGGCTAGCCAACCAGGTAGTTGGGGATGAGCTTTCTTTAGGCCACCTTTTCTAGGCCCCTCTCCATATGGAGCAAGCAGTGCTCTCCTTAAAAAAGGCTGCTTGGTCGTTCAGAATGCTGCCGAACAAGACTGTCATCTCCCGGGTCAGGCTTGAGCGACCAATGTCCTGAACCGCCTGCATGCAGGGTTGGGGCTGCGGCTTCCAGTGCATCTTTACACCTGCCGGTTTCGTCCCTCGCCAGTCGCTACAGGGCTTTTTTGGAAATGGATTTGTCCTTCGAGCCTGTGCAATGGATTTTTCTGGTGAAGCGCAGCGTGCACAGAACTGGCCTCACCCTTTAAACCAGAGATTCATCTGCCGTGGCCTTGCAAGCATGGACGTGGCAGCGAGGTCCTCGGGCCGTAGGTTTGATTAGAGTTTCCTTCTCTTAGATGGTTGACCTTACAGGGTTGGACGAGCACCATCTGCCCGGGTTTGGGATTAGAGTTTTCCTTCTCCTAGGACGGTTGCCATAAGGCTAGAGAGCCCATCCTGCCCTTTGACGCTCTTTGTCAGACCCTTCGGTTTTGACCTGTCTGGCATGGGAGACCCTACCGGTGGCTATTATGCCACCACCAGCATAGCTCAAAACGTCATTAGGGTACGCAAGCCTCTCTCCCACGACAAGGGGGCGTCAATGGAGAGGATTAGATTAGAATTGTAATACATATAAATAAAGATGGGTTGTTGTATCAGTCTCGTTCTTTAATAACCAGACCTCATATTCTGGTTTCCGGAGGATTCTAACTCTGTGGTGATGCCCCTGCTTGGGATGCTGAAGGCCTTTGGTTCAATCCACAGCTTCTCTAGTTTAAAAGGATCCATGTAGTAGGACATAGCTTGCATGTATGTGGCTAGAGCCACCCCATTGAAGTTAAGGAGGCCCAGGTTCAGTCAACAGACCACATTTAAAACATAATAAAATAGAAACCCAACACACTCCATTTAAAAACTCCATCTGCTGCATCCAAATGCCTCCCCAAATGAAAAGCTCTCTACCTGCTGGCACAAAGATGACAGGGAAGGGCCAACTGGGCCTCCTGTGGAAGGGAGTTCTAGAGCTTGGGCCACCGAGAAGGAGTCACCTCCTGTGTCCTCACCAAACATACCTGTGATTCCACTGTCAGGAAGTTATTCCCAATAACATTGTGGTGGAATCTCTTTTCCTGCAGTCTGAACCCATTGCTCCGCATCCTAGTCTCTAGAGCAGTAGAAAACAAGCTTGCTCCCTCTTCAATGTGACATTGGTGAAAGGTCTGGAAACGATGCCTTATGAGGAGAGACTTAGGGGCTGGGTATGTTTACCCTGGAAAAAAGATGGTTAAGAGGTGATATGATAGCCCTGTTTAAATACTTGAAGGGGTGTCATATTGAGGATGGAGCAGGCTTGTTTTCTGCTGCTCCAGAGACTGGAACACGGAGCCATGGGTGCAAGCTCCAGGAACAGAGATTCCACCTCAACATTAGGAGGAACTTTTTCACAGTAAAAGCTGTTTGGCAGTGGAACGCACTCCCTCGGAGCGTGGTGGGGTCTCCTTCCTTGGAGGTCTTTAAACAGAGACTGGATGGCCATCTGTCGGGGATGCTTAATTGTGTATTCCTGCATGGCAGAATGGGGTTGGACTGGATGGCCCTCGTGGTCTCTTCCAACTCTACAATTCTATGATTCTATGATTCTATGATCCCTTCAAGTATTTAAACACAGCTACCATGTTACCTCTTCGCTTTCTCTTCTGCAAGCTAAACATGCCCAGCTCCCTAAGCCGCTCCTCATAGGGCATAGTTTGTTATGATACCAGAATTCTCTGACAGAGAAGGTTAAATATCTCACAAAACTACAGATCCCAGAATTCCATAGCACTGAGCCATGGCAGTTAAAGCAGTGCCAAACTGGATTATTTCAGCAGTGCAGATGCAGCCTAAGAGTTACTTGTGTGGACTACAACTCATATAATTTCCCAGCCAGTCATGGTCTCAACCTGGATGCTGCTTTCACAGAGTTGCTGTTCTTTCATGTATATTCATGTAATCATCAATTTGTGGTGTTTTGGATATTTCCTTGTAAGCCGCTCTGATAATGCATTGAAGGTGATAGCTAAAGAATCTATAGACTAACTGGATGGAGTGCAACTCTTTTAAATATATTTCCCAAGTGATTCCCCCCCTCCCCAAAAAATACAGTTCATGCATCTCTTTCTTGTCATGCAATTAAGGTGCCAATCGCTATTGTGGAATTAGACATTGTTTGATATGGAGTCTCAGAGAATCACTTAAGTATACAGTTAGCCTATAAGAGTTCCATCTGGTGGAGAGTGTTTGCTTGTGTGTGTGTGTGTGTGTGTGCACGTGCTTTAAGAGTTTCGTGCCTTTTTCTCACTCTTCCTTTCTAATTGGTATTTAATTAAAATATTTTTTAAAATTCCAAAAAAAGAAATGCAGATTGTCTTCTGGCCATCTGGGTTTAAATATTAAAGAACATGTTCAGTGCCTGGAAGGTAGAGATGCTGATTCACGCATGCAGAAGTGTGTGAGTGTGCATGTGTGTATGTAAGTATAAGAGAGTTGTGTGTGATCTAAATCCTGTTGTTAATTCCAACTACAATAGATTCATCAAATCAATTGGATTTATTTCATCTTATCTTCACCCTCCTCCTCCTCCTCCTTATTTATATCTCACATTTTCCCCAAGACTAGGGCCTAAGGGGTCCATTTCAAATTAAAATGAATACAATGTAATTAAAAGCATACAAAAAGTCAATATTGAAACAGAATTACTCTATTAACTATCTTAAATGCAATTTAAAGCATACACTTTAAAAAACTCTTAATATTGTACAATTTAGAACCATACAGCACACTCTTACAAGTCCTTTCCTTAAAAGCCTGATGTTCTAAGAGCCTGCCTGGGGGGGGGGGGGGAATCCCACCTTGTGTACCCACCAGCCATACCTGTGAAGCTGGTGGGGCTGAGAGAAGAGTCTCCCCTGCAGACTCAGGGGACAGTTGGTCATTAGCCTGGACCCATAGAGGGCTTTATAGGTCATGGACAGAGTCACCATTCACTCCTTGATTCCATGAGTCTATTTTAAGGTGCATCTACACTGTAGAAACAATGCAGTTTGACACCACTTTAAGTCCTGTAGACCCATCCTATGCAATCCTGGGATTGGTATTTTTACAAGGTCTTTAGCCTTCTCTGCCAAAGAGTGCTGGTGCCTCACAAATCTACAAATCCCAGGGTTCTGTAGGATGGAGTCTTGGCAGTTAAAGTGGTGTCACGCTGCATTATTTCTACAGTGTAGATGCACCCCAAGTTGGGAGAAACCAACTGGATCCCGGCTCATTTGGGTGCATCAACCTGACCCTGGAGCAAACATGAGCACCCTCTGATTCATGTGAATTGGTCAGAAGACAGGTATCAAAAAAGGAAGCCAAGGTCTATCAGATGCTGGCAGAAGCGGGGGGGGGGGGACCCAGAAAGAACTGAAAATATCCAATGAAACCAAATGCAGAGGACACACCAAGGGATAGATTCTCCTGGTTAGCCCCAGCTAAAGTAGACCCATTGAATCAACACTTGAAGAGTGAGTCAACACATTGGTAAGTTCAATTGATTTAACTCTAGATCGAGTAAACAATAGTGCTTAGCCCTGAGTCTTGGCATTTGTTTTGAAAGGTTTTATTCCACAGACCAGGCCAATGTGGTTTGTCCCAGAAATATTTGTATGGCTTTCTTCAGGGGCTGTTAAAAGACAAAGGAGGAAAGGGGGGGAGAACACGTATGTGCATTGATCATTATAGGCAAGGCTGAGGCAGAATAGGTTCAAAAACTATTCATTTCGTTCGTTCATTCATTCATTCATTCAAATATTTTTATTCCACCCTTTCATCACAAGGTATCGAGGCACCAAACAGATAAAACAGTATAAACTATTTAGACAGCTCCAAATTAGAATCAATAAATAATTTAAGCAAGAGGAAAACATATTAAGCAAACTAAACAAAAGAACTTTAAAAGGCTGAAAGAGTTTTAAAAACCACATATGTGCTTGGAAGTAAATGAGGCCTTAGAGGCTTTAATAAAAAGCCATCTATTGACCTGGGTCTGTGCCATTAAAAAACCAACGTCGGCACCTGTTGGTCCTCCAAGGGGAGGGCATGGCCCTTTCCTGTGCCTTTGTTGTTGTTGTTGTGGGCCTTCAAGTCATTCGTGATATATGGAGACCACAAGGTGAACCTATCACGGGATTTTCTTAGCAAGATTTGTTCAGAGGGGGTTTGCCCTTGCCTTCCTCTGAGGCTGAGAGAGTGAGACTTGCCCAAGGTCACCAGTGGGTTTCCATGGCTGAGCAAAGGGGATTCGAGCCCTGGTCTCTCAGTGCCTCCATCCAACATCCAAACCACTGCATCATGCTGGCTCTCACCTGCGTCTTCCCTCATCACGTTGCCCTACCGGTAGGACTGAGAGGAGGCCCTTCTAGCAGATCTCAGTCTTCAGGCACTCATAGATCAGGAGAGATGTCCTTGACGTATTAGGATCCCAAGCCATTTCTGTGTGTGTGTGTCCACGTGTGCACATGTGTGTATGCATGCATACATGTACATACAGTCAGATTCCCGTATCCACAAGAGTTTGGCTCCTGGACTTACCTCAAATACTGGTAACCATGGATAAAAGCAAACCCTACTAAAAAAAAAATTTAAATGCTAACCCCACTACTGGTTGCTAGCTTACGCCCTTATATGAGATCCATCTTTTAGGGGCTCTTGTAAGCAAGCGTGGGCTAACTTCTTCTGGTATACCTCCCTTCCTATCCTAAGACTGACTTCCTGGGACAATGAACATAAGTTTTCTTATTTATCTTACAAGAGCATGCAAAGTAATTGCACCCGTTTCTACCCAAAGCTCATACTGCACTTGCCCTGCCACATGCTGTTTAATATAGATAGAATAGATAGCAAAGATTCCTACAGTTTTGACATGGGCAGTAGTAATACAGGGAGACCGATCTTAGCACACATTTAATGTGCAACAGACTCCATATTTAACCCTGTTATTTTTATTTTTTTTAAAAAAATGATCTTTTCATTAGCACTAAAAAAGCTTTCCTGGCTATATATCTTTATATATGCACAGATATTAGGAAAATGCTGCTTAGATGGGGGTGGGGGGGAAGGATTATAAATTAATGCAGTGCTAAAGTAATATAATACTATTGCAATGTAGTATGTGGGGGGGATCTCTTTCAGTTTGCTGCCATTTTGGCAAAGTGTTTTGCCCCTTAATTAGACAGGTTGAATGTATACTTCTGATCCACAGCAAATATTGAAATTCCTTTTTAAAATGTTTCATGGGTAGTTATGGGCCATCACACTTAAATAAGCAAGCACTGGTAGGAAACACATAGCTGACCTTTTATGAAAAGGATCACTAAATGTCTCTCTCTTCCCTCCCTCTCCCTGCCTCCCCGCCAGTGTCTTCTCAGGTGAATGGGCTCTTCCCCCAAGCACAGCAGCTCCATCTTGCCCACTAGTGTGGGTGAAGCACCCTGTGGCCTTGTCTAGACAGGCTTTTTACTTGGCTGGATGCTTTCAGCTTCTTGGGTTTGGTTTGGCTTGGTTTTGCATTTAGGTACACACACACACCCCTTGTGCATTCCCCTTTCCTTTTAGGGTGGCTCTGAGCATAAATGGGTTGTGTGTGTGTGTGTGTGTGTGTGTGTGTTGGTGCAGGGGCTCCATGCATCTGCTGGGGCCTCCAGAGGAACTTTGCCTCTCTCCGCCGTGCTTCTGCCCAGGCTGAGCCTATAAGCTCGTGACATATCCTTCAACCTTTCCGGCAGCTCAGCGAGCCACAGCTGCTGCCTTAGCCAAGGAAAATGTCAGCACCCAGGAGGAGGAGGAGGAGGAGGAAGAGGAGGAAGAGGAGAGGTTTAACTTAAAGTGATCCCTTAGGAAGAGCTGTTCTGCAAACCATTTGCATTTGCTCTTTCAGAGGAGGCAGCCTGGGCAAAGTCCTGCCACCTGCTTTCCCCACCACCAGTACACTGGGATAAACCTCTTTCTCCAGAGCACCCAACTGCAAGCCAGCATGTCCCAATACAAGGACCCAGGGGAAAGGGAGAAGCCAGAAGCCAGTGGTGGTTTTATACCAGTGTAAATACAGCTATTCAGAGAGAGAGAAACACAGCTATGCAAGCAGTCATACTTTCTAAGGGGTTACAGAATAGTTGGGATTCTATTCAAGGATCGTACACAGGTTGCCCAAGCAACCAAAGGCATGTCTACACTGCAGAAATACAGGAGTTTTATACCTCTTTGTCCACCATAATTCTATCCTATTGAATCCTAGTATTTGTAATTAGGTGAGGTACCTGAGTTCTCTGATAGAAAAGACCAAATATCTCACAAAACTACAAATACCAGGATTCCATAGGATAGGACTATGGTGGACAAAGTTGTGCCATTTCTGCAGTGTAGACAGGTCCC
Source organism: Gambelia wislizenii (assembly GCA_030847615.1). NCBI lineage: Eukaryota > Metazoa > Chordata > Lepidosauria > Squamata > Crotaphytidae > Gambelia > Gambelia wislizenii. The sequence continues at coordinate 44,000,759 of JAUMIR010000007.1, forward strand.
CAGACCCCCTGAGGCATAGTGTCCAGGTCAAGGGAAGTAATATGTCTCACTCTGTTCAGTACTGGACAGACCTCACCTGGAATATTGTGTCCAGTTCTGGGTACCACAGTTCAACAAGGATATTGACAAGCTGGAAGATGCTCAGAGGAGGCCCAGCAAGATGAAAAAAGGTCTGAAAACCAAGCCATGTGAGGTATATTTAGGTGGTGATGGTGGTTGTTGTTGTGTGCCCTCAAGTCATTTCTGACTTATGGCAACCCAAAGCTGAACCTTTTATGGTGTTTGCTTGGCAAGATTTGTTCGTGGGGAGGGTGTCTTTGCCTTTCTCTGAGGTTGAGAGAGTGTGACTTGCCCAAGGTCACCTAGTGGATTTCCAGGGCTGAGCAGAGGAGATTTGACTTCTGGTCTCAAGAGCTGAGCCAAAACTAACAAAATGAATTTCAACAGGGAGAAATGTAGGATACTCCAATTGGGCAGTAAAAATGAAATGCATAGATATAGGATGGGTGACACCTGGCTTGAGGGCAGTCCATGCAAAAGGGATCTAGTAGTCTTAGTGGACCACAAACTGAACATGAGACAACAATGTGATGTGGCAGCTAAAAAGGCCAATGCGATTCTAGGCTGAATTAATATGAGCATAGTGTCTAGATCAAGGGAAGTAATAGTGCCACTCTATTCTGCTTTGGTCAGACCTCACCTGGAATACTGTGTCCAGTTCTGGGCACCACAATTCAAAAAGGATATTAACAAGCTGGAATGTGGCCAGAGGAAGGTGACCAAAATGGTGGGTGGTCTGGAAGCCATGCTCTCTGAGAAGTGGCTTAGGAGCTGGGTATGTTTAGCCTGGGGAAGAGAAGATTAAGAGGTGATATGATAGCCATGTTTAAATATTTGAAGGGTTGTCATAGTGAGGATGAAGCAGCTCATAATCTTGTTGTTGTTGTGTGGCTTCAAGACTTGTGGTGACCTTAAGGTGAACCTATCATGGGGTTTTATGAGGCTTAGAGTGTGTGTGACTTGCCCGAGGTTTTCATGGCTGAGCAGGGATTCAAACCCTGGTCTCCAGAGTCATAATCCAAGACTCAAGCCAATTATGCAACACTGGTTCCTTGTGATAATCTTAGCATCTTAGAGTTCCCAGATAGAGAGTTCTAGTCCATTCTTCTGGACTATAGCACTAGAGGTCTTGAGTGGGCTAGCCTAAGAATTACCACCAAACTACAAATCCCATGATTCCATAGAATGGAGCAATTATGCAACCAGTGTTGCATAATTGGCTCGAGTCTTGGATCCGTCAGATGACAAGCCTGAGTAGCTTTAAAAAAGCACTAAAGATGGATCTCTTTCGGCAGGCCATTCCGAATTAGATCCCAGCCTCAGGGGATCCTGGCTTCTTTTAGTCCGCTGGCTATTTATTGTATTTATTGTTTTTAAAGGTGATTTTAGACCGTTGCTTTTAATTTACATTTGTTTAATATTTTTTTTATGGGGGAGGGTGGGGGTGGGGGTTTTTTAGGGATTTTTATCTGTATTGTATTTTAATTTTTGTAAGCCGCCCTGATTGTTTTAACAGAGGGGCGGGGTATAAATGATGATGATGATGCTGGGAGGAATTGGAAGGCAGTAGGAAAAGAGGGAGACCACACCCCAGGTGGAGAGACTCCATCAAGGAAGCTGCAGCTGCCCTAAATTGGCAGGGCTGTTTGATGAACAGAGATTCTTGGAGGTCCTCCATGCATGCAGAGGGTCACCAGAAGTTAAAGTCAGTTTGACAGCAAGGAAAGACAACACACACACACACACACACACACACACTTTACCCAACTTGGTGACCATTATCAGCATACAGAGAACAACCCACCCCATCAACCTGCAACTCTTTTCTTCTTCTCCAACATCCTGCTGCTGAAAAACATTTTTAAAACATGGGAGAGTGCTGATGACCAGGAGGTTCACTTTCTCTGCCTCATTATACTTTGAGTCTATTGGAGAGACGGTCTCTGTGTGGAGTTGCACGTCTGAATACCAAGCATGTTAATAGGTTAAAGTAAATCTAAAGTTACATTTGAAAGCCCAAAAGATGAAAGTAGATCACAGGCCAAAGATCAAACAATCTAGAACCACTTCTAAGCTTTTTACTGCTGGAGATTATTAGCATTTGAAAGTGAAGAGCATTAGTGAGAGGAGGGGAGGGCGGGGGAGTGAAGTTGGAAGGAATTTCAGCCATGGAGATAAAATGAAAATCAAATGACAGCCAAGAGAAGAGAGAATGCAAAAGGGATTGGGTTGATTCAAAAGGGGTGTGTGTGTATTTATATATGCAGTGTGGAAGGAGGGAGGGATGCCTGGACTTATTTTTAGAAATCAAATAAATGTTTTAGCTGATTGGATTAAAAATAAAATAAAGCAAACCTTGGAAAAATTGTTCAGGTTTTTAGTTCTGCATCTTCCAAACTTCTGATAGCAAAGAATAACCTTCCAGTTATTATTTTCGCAGTTAAAATGGGGGGGAAGGGGGAAACAGTCCCATCTTTGGCTGGGAGTGAGAATGCTGCCCATTCTTCATGTGAGTCACCCAACTGGGCTGAGTCTTTCCAGAAGAAAGAAGGAGACCCAGAGACACAACAGCATGAAGAAGAGGGAGGAGGGAGGAGGGCTGGGCGATTTCTCTGCCTCACTGGGAGATTCAATGAGCTGAATCAGACCAGACACAAAGAAGGGTCCAAATTTTGCACAGACACCAAGGGAGTCAGACTAGAAGCAGGCCAGGGGGAGGGATCATGCAGAGAAGCAATTGTTCACCTCCTTTGGGCAGGAGATTCAAGGCTGCCTTGAGCTCCCTCCCAGGTCCCAGTCCTGAGATTTAAGTCTAATTTTGTAAGCAGCCATAAGAACATTGGCCTTAAAAGTCCCATAATAGCATGTTTCCTTCAGCTGGGGACCAAAACATCTCCCCACCTATGTAAGGGCTGCTTATCCATATCTGAAGGACTCCATCTTCCCATGCAATCCTCCCTCAAGTCTTTGAGATTTTGGGTGGGGGGGTATTCTCTCAGTCTTACTGCCCTCATAGGGTACACAGGACAGGGTCTTCCCAGTGGTGGCTCCCTGGCTCTGCAATTCCCTTCCTGGGGTGGCCAGGCCAGCTTCCTGCCAATTATCTTTCAGCCAACAGGCAAAGGCCTTTTCTCTCAAGGAGACCTTTGAGAATCAACCCTTCTTGCTGAGGAATGGAGTGGTCACGGGGTGAGTGCTGTATTCTTTTCATTTGGTGGGTTCTTCAGTTTTGTTCTAAACAGTCTATATGCTTTCATTAATTTCCTTTTTTGAGTGTCATTGTTTAATCTAACCACCATTGTTGTGTGCCTTTAAGTCATTTCTAACTTATGACAAACCTATCATAAGGTTTCCTTGGCCAGAGTTATAGTTCAGATGGGGTTTGCCTTTGCCCTCCTTTGAGTCTGAGAGAGTGTGACTTGCCCAAGGGCAGCCAGTGGGTTTCCATGGCCAAGCAGGGATTCAAACCCTGGTCTTCAGAGTCACAGTCCAATGCTCAAACCACTACACCATGCTGCTCCCCAATTGCAAGCCACAATTACAAATTGACCCCTGTATCCACAGGGGGTAGGTTTCAAGACATCCTCTCCTTTGTGGATACCTAAAACTGTGGCTAATAGTCAGCTTTGACTTATGGCAACCCTATGAATGAGACACCTCCAATACATCCTGTTATTAAGAGCCCTGCAAAGATCTTGGAAGCTCAGGGCAGCCACATCTTCCTTGATTGCAAATGCCTGAATTGTGCTTATCTGCAAAGCCTTGCAAAAGAGTCATTTGAGCTGTCAAAGTTATGGTCACCAGGCAGACAGCAGCAATGGACGAGACAGATCTGTAGCATCACTCCATCAGCTGTACTGGGAGATCAGTCCCTTTGGCCTCTGTCTTCCTCTGAACAGTCTCCACTCCAGCCAGTCCTGAGAAATACTTGTGCAGCTTTAAGGATTCTTACCTCCCTTTGGTTTATTTTTCTCTTCCTTCCCTGTCCTTCCCCCCTTTCCCCTTTCTTATGTTTTGTCTTTTAGACTGCAAGCCCAAAAATCCCCAACAGGGACTGTCTTTACTGGTCACGGATCTTGTGCTAGCTGTGCTGGGATTCTTTTCAGCTAAAGAGCTGGATTCAAAACAGAAGAACAAATTATTTAACTAAATAAATAGCTGCTAGTAGTCCTCATGAGAGCCACAAGGATCCTCTGTGTCATCTACCAAGGATAATAAGTTGGTACGGAGCAAACCATGGGTGACAGCTCTTTGTCTTCTTGGACTGCAGAGCCTGGGGAAGTTACCTGGCCCTCCTGGCTGGGCAATCCTAGGAGTTGTTACTCCCTGAAAAAGCAAAAATTCCAGGCTCTGAATGGCCATCAGACCGTGGGTGAGGGTGGTCTTGGACCCTCCCCTACTGCTGGATCCTCCGATGGGTTAATAATCCAGCCTTTCAGTATACACTGGACTGACTATGTGACGAATGTTGCTGTCCTTGAGCAAGCAGGGATCACCAGCATTGAGGCCATGATATTGAGAACACAGCTGCGCTGGGCAGGGCACGTTTCTAGGATGGAGGACCATCGCCTCCCAAAAATACTACTCTACGGTGAACTCACCATGGGTCAGCATAAGAGGGGCACTCCAAAAAAGCGATACAAAGACTCCCTGAAACAACATCTCAGGCTCAGCCAAATTGATCACCAACAATGGTCCGCCCTGGCCTCACATCGGGAGGCATGGAGACACACTATCCACAATGCTGCAGCCTTATTTGAGAACTCACGATGAACAAGTCTTGAAGAGAAACGACAACGCAGAAAGAATCACAACCCGGAAACATCACCCAAGGAGACCTTCTGCTGTGCCTTCTGCAACCGGACTTGTCTATCTCAGATTGGCCTGTTTAGTCATCAGTGCGCTTGCAGAAAGCATGGGATGAGTCCTTCCTGAATCTTTGTTTTCGAAGAAAAGCCAGAGAGAGAGAGAGAGAGAGCTGTGGGAGGCTTTATCTATAATGGTTTCCAATAATTCTAATTAGGAATTCTTGTTCTGCCTATTGAAACATTCCCAGCAATTCCCTCCATTGGGAGAAAAGGGGGCTAAGATTCTCCATTGGGAAAAGGCTGGAGACAGGCTCTTTGGGGTCTCCTTTCCCTTCCCAGTGTCTTAGTCATCCCAGGAGGGAGGTCGGCAGCATGAGGAGCAGTGGTTGGTGGGCAGGCAGGGCTCAGCAAGGCCAGCCCCCCTTCCTCAGCTTCCTCAGTTGATCAGCCCCCCTGTAGCCTGTCTCCCTTAGAAGTGCTTGGACCTGACAAGTCTGGGGAGCCAGAGGGAAGCCTTGGGCTGCCTTGCCTCACCTCCGGCCTGGCAGAATGTCAAACGGAGGGGCCAAAAATAACCATCAAAAGATCAGGCAGATAATTTGAGCTGACCAAGTGAGAGGAAAGGGCACCAGCTGAGAGGCTTTCTCTCTGTACTTCACTTTGGCCTTCTGCAGCAGGGAGGTGGGAGGGAGGCGAAGGAAGGTGTGTGTTTTTTTAAAAAATAAAGAAAACATCTATTTTTCTATCTGTTTGTTTCCCGCTGCCTTCCTTCTTAGAGCCAAATGGATTCTCCCCAGTGTGAAAAGTCAAGAAAGAAAGTTTATAAGGCAGCTCGGTAAATGTTGTGGGTTTTCGATAAGTACAAAGTGAAGCTCCAGCTGTGATCTACGCACATTTATGTCCCATGGAAATATGGGAAGTCTAGGAGCCGGCAGAGAGATTGAAAGCAGGGATGGGGGGGGGATAATATAGGTAGATTATAGTGTTCTTCTTTGGTAAACTCTCAGGACCATAGCCAGGCTTCAGCCAGTGAGCTCACAACCTCTCCTGAAGCATGTAGGCTTTTAAAATATGTGCCATGAGAACAGAACACACAACAGCTTGTGGCTTCCAAAAGAGGAGTGTTTCTGATTAAATATCTGAGGAGCAGGACCTGAACCAACAGATTCAACTTGTAAAGTTCTCTTTCCCATTGCCTCAACTATGGCACGGTGATATCCTTTTTACTGCCACAGCTGCATCCTCCAGAATCCTGGAAATTGTAGTTTCATAGAATCATAGAATCACATAGTTGGAAGAGACTCCCAAGGGCCATCCAGCCAAACCCCATTCTGCCATGCTTGAATACATAGTCAAACAATTCCTGACAGATGGCCATCCAGCCTCTCTTTAAAAACAAACCTCCAAAGAAGGAGACTCCACCGCACGACAAGGCAGTGTATTCCAATTCTGAACAACTCTTACTGTCAGGAAGTTCTTCCTAATAATCTTTAGGTGGAATCTCTTTTCCTGTAGTTTGATCCCATTGCTCTGTGTCCTAGTCTCTGGGGCAGCAGAAAACAAGCTTGCTCCATCCTCAACATGGCATCCCTTAAAATATTTAAACATGGCTGTCACATCAACTCTTAACCTTCTCTTCTCCAGGCTAAACGTGCCCAGCTCCCTAAGCTGCTCCTCATAGAACATAATGGCTTCCAGATCTCCCACCACCTTGGTCGCCCTCCTCTAGACACATTCCAGCTTCTCAATATCCTTCTTGAATTGTTTGGTTAAAAAAAACCTAGAGCTCTCAGCAGAAAATGACCAATGCCAGGATTGCACAGGATGAGCCCTGGCAATGAAAGAGGGATGAAAGTGCTGTGACTGTTTAATGGGAAAGACTGAGGAGAGCTGTTCTGAATAAAGAGGAGGAAAATGCCCTGCTAAGGAGAACCATCCCTCGCCTCCCCCAACAACTGCTGCCACCACATTACTGGCATCTCCCTCCTAAATGTTCCCACATACATCCGAGGTGTCCCACAAGTCTTTGCAACAGTCTCTCCTATGCACTTTCTCAGTGCTTTGCCTTGTGCAAAGCAACATATCATGTGGCACTGACCAGAACAATACTTGTGAGAAGTTTCTGGGTTGAAGATGGTGATGTGCTGGGTGTTCCTTGGACAAAGCTGTCCGAGGGACACTCATAGATCACAGCACCTTTTTATTTATTTATTTATACCCTACTCTTCAGCCACAGGGCTCTCAGAGCAGCTTACAAATTGTTTTAAGCAACAGCTATTTACACATCTACACTGCATTAAACAGTTTCCAATGTGTGTTAGCTAATTGCCCCCACAAGCTGGGTACTCATTTTACCGGCCTACGAAAGGATGGAAGGCTGAGTGAACCTTGGAGCCCGCTGGAATCGAACTTGCAACATGGTGGCTTGCAGGACTGGCATTTAACCACTGAGCTACCAGGGCTCCTGCCAGTTTGAGGTTGAGAAAAGTGGCAGAAATTGTCCCCTTGCTGAAGTATCCCCCAAGCACAGTCAACAGGAGCTCTCCTCGCATTCTCTGGAGAGTTTTTTCACCATTTGGACAACCCCTGAGTGAACACTGGAGAAGCTTTTCAGATGACTGGGAGACTTAAACCCCATATCGTCTTGCCTGCTGACTAAGTGAGTAATGTTATTTAGGTGCAGAGAGAAGGGATGTTAAAATATTTTGGAAGTCATGAGCCAAGTGAGAGGATGCTTATGAGGTCTCTCCCTCTTCTTGTGCTGTAGGGGGGATCCCCAGATGGGAACCAGGCAGGAGGACACTAAGCCCCAGGTTTAAAAAGAGGAGGGTGGGGAAATCCCAGGGAGGCAGGACCTCACATTCTCCAGTGGTTCATGGATCTTGTTTGAACTGTCCTCTTCCCCTTGGTTTCTTAAAAAAGGAGTCCTTGAAGACTCAGCTTGCTGGATCCATTTGCTCTGCAGTTGCCTGCCCACCACTGTTGAGAAGTCAGTATGGTGCTTGTTCTTACATTATTTATTTATTTATTGGATTTATATCATGCTTTTCTCCCAAAATGGGATTCAAGACAGCTTACAATAATTTTAAAAGGATACAATTAAAACATGAATTACAAAAGTTAAAATAGAATTAAATATTACTATGCTTAAAACATAATTATAACAGTTAAAAACACAACATAGTTAAAAAAAACATAGTTTCAATCATTTTTTTAAAAAAAAACATTTAAAAACAGCACACCAATTACACACAAACACACTACAGTGGGCCCTCATTATACTTTGGGGTTTGGTTTCAGGACCACCTGTGGATACCAAAATCCATGGATGCTCAAGTCCCATTATATACAGTGGTGTAGTAAAATGGTGCCCCTTATATAAAATGGCAAAATCAAGGTCTGCTTTTTGGAAGAATGATTTTTTAAAAATATTTTCAAGCTGTGGAAAATATTTTCAAGCTGTGACTAAAGAATCTATGGATACAGAGGGTCGACTGTACATATGGATCAGCCCCACCAAACTGTGTCACTAATAAAAACTGAACTGATGAAGTCAAAAAGACTTCATCAAATAAGGCACAAGGAGAGCAAGGTATCGAGCATAGCCATTCTTGTTCCAGGGGGCTAGCTGCCTGGAGCAACTCTGAAAAAGAGTCCGTTCAGGACCTTGGACAGCACTGCAGGTATGACCCTAAAGAGCCCTGACCTTGATTCAGGACCTTGGCTAGCAGTCAACGTATGTGGATTTATGTGCCTTCCATGAATTTCACAGGGTTTTCTTAGTCAAGCACCCTCAGAGGTGGTTCTGTCAGTTCCTCCCTTAGAAACAGAGCTTACAGCACCTGGGCGTCATTGGCGGTCTCCCCTCCAGGTCCTAACCAGTGGTTAGTTTCCAATATAACACACATTGGAAACTGTTTAACGCAGTGTAGATGTGTAAATTGCTATTGCTTAAAACAATTTGTAAGCCGCTCTGATAGCCTTGTGGCTGAAGAGCAGGGTATAAATAAATAAATAAATAAATAAATAAATATCAGATAGGATTCTGGTGACTTTAGTGTATTTGGGCATGACTTCAGCAAAGAATAAGTCTTCACCTTTTTTTGGATCATGGACCCCACTGAGAATTTGGAGTGTGCTCAGACTGCAGCCGACTCTTGCTGCAGAAGGGAGGAAGGTTAAACAACACCCACAATATAATCATTGATGTTGTTGGGAAGATTGCATGAACACTGACAACTGGCCGGGCCTGGCCAGGCCTCTACTAAGTACTTGGAGCCCAGCTGCTTGGCTTGACTTGCCACTGTGGAGGGACGCATCGCTGCCATTTCAGCAGGATCGTGAACCCACTTTGGATCTTACCCCGGCTGACTAATGAGCTCTCCAGAGCCTGTTTTAGGAGCGTTGGCTTCAGCACATTGGAGAGCTCAGTGAAAGCACAATCTAAAACTTGGAGTGGATTTGCCACCCCAGTGACATGGAAAACTCCAGGTTCTACTGGCACACAGGCTCCACCTTCCCCAGTTCTCCCAACTATTTTAAAAAAGGTATCTGCTCCTGCTGACACCATCCCCTTGATCCCTTAAAAAAGAAACACAGAAAGAGGCAGAGAATGAGGGTCGTATCCATGCTAGCCTTCCTTCTATCTCCCCGCTCTCATCTGTCTCCATTCAAAGAATTGCTTGCATCATCTCCTCTCATTCTCTGAACCATTTATCCCTCCCCCGCCCCAGTCTGCAATGGAGATGCTGATGGGTTTGCATAGCCTCCCTGCCTGCCTGGCTGGCTTGGCTTCCCCACTCTTCCTTCCTCCCTTCATCGTTCACCCCACCCCCACGATGATGCTTTGCCCGTCAGCCTCAGCTTGGAGGAGACTAATTGGCTAGCTGTGGAAGCCTTCGCTTGCAGATGAAAGGCTATAAATAAATATTTTGCTATTAAACATCTTTATTAGAAAACATCAATGTTTTATCTGGGCAACCTCTGCCTTCTGGCCATTTGTTTTCCAGCTCTCTCAGCAGTCTGTCTGTCTGTCTGTCTTCCCCAACACAACACACATCCCAGAGAAATGGAAAAACAAGATTGCCCAGAGCTAAAAAATACAGGCATGTCTCTTCCTCCTGGCCAATCTCTCTGCCTTGCTCAGTAAAAATTAAGCATCCTGCAATTAATGGGAAAGAGGGGGGAAACCCCTCTGGAGAGGCCGAAATGCCTATTCCCTCTGCAGGCCTGGTTCTGCTGACCAACAGCCTTCAGGGTATGAAAATGTTATCCATCATTCAAAAAGTCAGCCAGAATTCTGTATCAGCTACTTAATTAAGTATATTTAACTAAGTAACCTCTCCTGTCTTGACTCCCCCACTCCTTATGGAAACATAATCACTCATGCATGCTCTGATCAGAGGAAAGCAAGTGGAGGGGGAGGTGATCCTCTTGGCGATAGTGTCACAGTCATGACTAAGCCAAGATCACGAATACAGAACAGTCATGGATGATAGGTTCATTTAGGTAACAGTTCTGTATTCACAGTCACTACTTAGTCACAATTGTGACACTGTTGCCACAATTGTAAACCACCACCACCCATTTTAATAGGCATCAATTGCATGGGGGGGGGTCTGTTCTGCTGGTGGTTGGAGTACAGGTGAATGGTGTTTCCATCAGGTTTGGGGGAGTCAGGCCATGAGAATTCACTTACTCAAGCTGATAAGCTGGAACGTGTCCAGAGGAGGGCAACCAAAATGGTGGGATGTCTGAAAGCCATGATGCCCTATGAGGAGTGGCTTAGGGAGCTGGGTACGTTTAGCCTGGAGAAGAGAAGGTTGAGAGGGGACATGATAGCCATGTTTAAATATTTGAAGGGATGTCATATTGAGGATGGAGCAAGCTTGTTCTCTGCTGCTCCAGAGACTAGGACACAGAGCAATGGGTTCAAACTACAGGAAAAGAGATTCCACCTAAACCTTAGGAAGAACATCCCAACAATAAGAGCTGTTGGACAGTAGAATACTAGAATACCTCAGAGCATGGTGGAGTCTCCTTCTTTGGAGGTTTTAAGCAGAGCTGGATGGCCATCTGTTGGGAGTGCTTTGATTGTGTATTGCTCCATGGCAGGGAAGTCCTCTACAGTATCTTATACATGTGTAAGTTCCCCTACAGAATGGTTGAACATTTTTGGCCAATGAAGAATGCCTCCTTTCAGTTCAATGTTGCAGAAGCAGTGTGGTGTGTCATGCATTATGCATGGATGCGTGTCCACATTTGGTTATGCATTTGATCGGTCACTTGGGACTTCATTTAGCAGTGCAACAGTGCCATTCAACCCAAGAGTGGCATAGCACAATCAATGCATAATTCCCCATGCAGAGATTTACACTAAGCAACTCCATTGTTGGATCCAGCCCATGGATTATTATCTCAACATGTGTCATAATTCTTTAAAGGCACCCCACCCCTCTCCAAGGATCCCAGTCCTGTTAGCTAAAGAGAGAGGGAGGGAGACAGAATAGTCCTGAGAATTGGCTCTGATTCCAACCCCCCCCCCCCAGCCTCTCCCCCTTTTTGGGGAAAAAAATTACAATCTATTGATCTTCCTCAGCCTGTCCCCCCTCACTTGATGACTTGCCACCTATTTTTCTCCCTCGCTTCTAGTTGAGAGAGAAGAGAGAGAACGTCTCTATGAAATTGCTTTACAGATGATTCAGTCTCCACCGTGTCACCCATAAAATATACTCCCCTAATAGTCTCTCAGGGCTTGTTTGTCCTCCCCTGCTGACTGTATAGCGCATGCGTGTGCATTCACACACACAGAGAGAGAGAGCTACCCATCCCCGATATCTGTGTCTTGACACTCTCTGGCATCTGATTTCATTCTCTGCTTGTACTCTGCTCTCTGAGCTCTTTCAGCCCTGACAGGTGGATTTTATTTCTAATATTTCCCTCCCCCTTTGAGTTTGTGCTATGACTTGGGCAGATAAGGTGTGGGAGGGAGGAAAGAGAGGACCCCCCCAATCCCCAAACCACCCCCCTTTTCTGCCCCTTCTCAGCAATAAAACAGCACCAAGAGAGTTCTGTAATCATGGCAAAAGCATAAGGAAAAAAATGTGGTGAGGAGAGAGGCAGAATGGAACAGAAATGAGCAATTCAATTCAGATTGAAAATCCTAAATTGAAATCCCATTTCAGACTCACTTTAACCATTATAGAGGGAGCTGCACTGTATTGTTCAAGAAAACTGTGAGGGGTGGGCTCAGGGCAAGGTGGTGGGGTGTAAACTCTTCCTCCTCCACCATCTCCTCTTCTTCCTCCACACAGAGTTCAGGGTTGCAGAAGCTGAGTTCTGCATATAGTGCATAGATTAGGGGTAGGACATACAGTCATCAGTTTCCTATTGCTGTTACATAGTATATGCCTTCAAGTCATTTCCAGCCTACAGCAACCCTAAGATAAACCTATCGTGAGTTTGTGTGGCTGAATTTGTTCATATTTGCCTTCCTGTGAGGCTGAGAGAGTGTGGTTTGCCCAAAGTCACTCAGTGGGTCTCCATGGTCAAGCAGGGATTCAAACCCTGGTCTCCCAGTGTTCTAGTCCAACACTCAAACGACTATTCCATGTTGACTTTCTCAATTTCCTTACTGGGGTGAAACTGGGAGTTTCCAACCCCTTGAGAAACTTAAGTGGGAATAAAAATGGCATGTGAAAAGGTCCTGGAAATTGTGGAAACTTTATTTCTATTGCCAGCACAACATAAATTGCACAGTTTTTTAGAACTCACTGCCCGCCGGACCTGGCAACACTGGGTGTGATGAACCAAGAGTCTGATTCTGGTATTCTGGCAGTTTCTTAGGACCCTGCCCAGAAGGTACCAGGTTCAACCACAATTCAAGAAAGACAAGCTGGATTGTGTCGAAAGGAAGGTGACCAAAATGATGGGAGATCTGGAAGCCATGATGCCCTATGAGGAGCGGCTTAGGGAGCTGGGTATATTTAGCCTGGAGAAGAGAAGGCTGAGAGGGGACATGATAGCCATGTTTAAATATTTGAAGGGTTGTCATACTGAGGATGGAGCAAGCTTGTTTTCTGCTGCTCCAGAGACTAGAACACGGAGCAATGGGTTCAAACTACAGGAAAAGAGATTCTGCCTGAACATCAGGAAGAACTTCCCAACAATAAGAGAGCTGATCGGCAGTGGAATCTGCTGCTGCCTGGGAGTGTGGTGGGGTCTCCTTCTTTGGAGGTTTTAAAACAGAGGCTGGATGGCCATCAGTTGGGAGTGCTTTGGTTGTTTATTCCTGCATGGCAGGGGGTTGGACTGGATGGCCTTTGTTGTCTCTTCCAACTCTATGATTATATGATACTAACCCTTAGCCTCTGCAGGCAGGGCTGGAACAGAGTCCTGCCTGATACCTTGAAGAGCCACAGCTGCTCTTCCAAGTTGTCAATGCTAAGGTAGATGGGCCATCCTGGATCTGTCTCAGGGGAGACCAGCTTCCTACATTCTTCCTATGTTGTGTCATCCCCAGAATTCAGGTACAGAGCTTACAGCAGCTCTGACAGAGGGAGAGACTCCAAGAGGGAAGAGCAGGCTGCTTGATATCCCAAGGGCATGTCGTGAAGCCCAGCAGTTCTTGGGTTTTCTCTATTGTTGGGTGCCTTCAAGTTGTTTCTGACTTATGGCCACCCTAAGGTGAATCTATCATGGGGTTTTCTTGGCAAAATATGTTCAGAAGGGGTTTGCCTTTTCCTTCCTCTGAGGCTGAAAGAGCAGGGTTTTCCTAAGCCCACCCTTGGCCTAAACACCCTAAAGACACCAGGTTCTGTCTTATCTTGGAAGCTAAGCAGGGTCAGTCCTGGTTAGTACTTGGATGGGAGCCCTCCAAGGGATTCCTGGTGCTCTCAGCTATTTTTCAGAGGAAGAAACTAGCAAAACCATCTGTAAGCATCCCTAGCATAAGAAAACCCTATGAAATTCATGGGCTTGTCTTAAGTCAATGGGTGACTTGAAGGTGCACGCGTGCACACACACACACACACACACACAGTTGCCGTGGCACATTGTTGTGTGCCCAACAGTGCCCCAGTGTGAGAGAGGGGTGTGTCTGCACCTCACAGCCCAGAAAAGGACCTCCATGTTCCAAGAGCCCGGGCTATGCTCTCCCAGGGTAGCCTTCTGTTCCTCTGCTTTTTCATCCTCCCATCAAGCAAGGAGTCTTTTTTCTTTTATTTTCTTTTACATACTTGATATGAAGCTATTGGGAGAGGACATTAGAACAGACAAGCGTCTCCAGAGGCACTCAAGGCCCCCCGAGGCCAGATTTGCACCAGGAGAGGGAAGAGAACATGACAAGCTGCCCTTTCCCAAATTACTCCTCTTAGTAAAAGATGTCGGAAGTAAGCTCCAGCGCAGGAGAGAGGTGGGGATTGGGGACATCTGTCAAGGGCTTTTGCCGAAGCAAACTGTCCGTGTTTGTTCAGCCATGTGGAAGGAGGCAGCAGCGGCAGCGGCAGTGGAAAGAGAAGGTGCAGACGCTGTGTGGCAGGGGCAGCAGAGCTTAGGAAAGCGCAAACAGATTCCCCCCATCTCCCCCTCCCCAGTTCCCCCTTCAACCTTCCGTTCAAAAAAATGAAAATAAAGAAGCCCCTCAGTGCATGTTTGAATTGGAGGTGGTTTCGGGAGGTATGAAACAAAACATGAAAAACAAAACCCTGGTGAAATGTCTGGACAGGAACGAGAGACTCGGGGAGCTGCCGATGGCAGCCGCACTGAGTTTTCATGCACACGCCATAATTTTGAGACAACTCCAGAGTTCTCCAGATCACTGAACACACTGGCTGGTTGGCTGGCATGAAGGAATGGGCTGAAAGTTTGGCCCTTCCATTCCCAGATTTATGTTGGACAAACAAAGGGGTTGTCTAAACAGAGAAAATACTCCAAATGCAAGGAGACTACAATCAGTCTCAATGGCATCTCACATCATTTTGATGTTTTGGGAAGGAGGGGGGGGCAAATCCACAATATACTGCACAGGAAAAGCCTTTGTAGCTTTTCCCAAATTTTTTTGGAAACAGTGAGGGGAATGAGCATTCCTGCTTGTTGGGACAAGTGATTCAATTTTATTTGCTTTCCCTATATGAGCAGAAATTGAAAGCTGATTGGTCAGATGTGCGTGGGGGGGTGGAACTTGCTAACAAGGCAAGCGCCCGGAGCTGCCATGTTGCATTTTCACCTTAGTAAGCCAGTGCTAAGGAGAGAAAACAGCTTTTTTTCTGTTTCCTTTTTTGTTAAAGTGAAAGATCACTCTTTCGCACCTTGGGTACGTTTTTTAAAAAAAAAAAATAATACTGTCCGGTGATGGCAAAGTGAGGTAAGTAAAAGCACGAGTAATTCACTCACAACCACCATCTTGGTTCACAGGCATGTCCATTCGCAAGGCAAACACAGATAGCCTCACATGCTGTGATCTGCCAAAAAACCCCAAAATGTTAAGAAAAGTAGCGGCTGCTGCAAATTGCCATTACTGCAGAACAATTCACATTTTTTTGCCCTGTATAGACAAGCCCCAAGGCTGTTGAGTTCCTGGGAGCAGCGAGGGGGCATCCCATCCGTGGTCCTTGGTTCCTCGGATTCTTCTTCAGGTGGGGCCCTTCCATTCCCAGATTTATGTTGGACAAACCAAGGGGTGGGGAGGAGAGCCTTCACGTCAGATGCCCCCCAACCTCAGCACATCAACTACAAATAAGAAACACTGAAATGCTGGCATACCACTTGGCAAAGAGATAGCCATCCTCTTTTAACTCAAGCTTGGGAACTCCCTTCCTGGAGAGATTACAATGCCCCCCACCCCTGCTTTCATTCCATAAGTAAGTGATTTTGTTCCAACAGTCCTTGGGGGGCTGACAGCCCAGAGGGAAAAGGGCCCCTCGTATTGTGCTGCGGTGTTTGCTTGTTCTTTTCTTTTCAATGGTCGAGTTTTAACTGTTTTTATTTCTAATGTCGGTTTAATTGCAATTTTCATTTTTTTTGTACAATATTAATTTTGAAACTGTATCTATTTAAACTTTTGTAAGTCTTGGAGAAAAGGCAGGATACTGATGGTGGGTATGGGGATGAGGATGAGGATGATGGGCATTGTTAGTCTGTCACAGTATAAAAAGAGGAAAGGGGGAAGAAGGAATCTAGCAACACCTTTACGACTGATTAATTTATTTTCGCAGGAACATCCATGGATTTCAATCCACTTCTTCAGATGCACTGATGACTCCAGTCAGCCCTCCGTATGCACGGATTCTGCATCCATGGGTTCCACCATCCACGGCTTGAAAATATTCCCAAAATACTGTAGTTTCCCAAAAGCAAACTTGAATTTGCCATTTGATATAAAGGACACCATTTTACTACCCTATTGTCTATACTGGGACTTGCGCATTCACAGATTTTGGTATCCACGGGGAGGGGGAGGTCCTGGAACCAAATTACAGTGGACACAAAGGACTCACAATACCAGAAATTCTGTGCTTCCACCCAACTCATCACTTTTTGCATTGACTTTTCAAATGGAAAGTAGTTGTGCTTGAATTTGTACTGGAAAATTTTTAAGTGGGGAGTCTGGCATATGATTGCACCACCTTTTATACATTGCACTTTGGTAGTAAACATTTTAATATAAACATTTCGGTCTTTTGTAAAGGCTTCAGTAGCTAGAATAAAATTTTGGAAAACTAGATTTGAGCTTCGTATTCATATCACAGTGGAGCTTGACCCAGTTAGACTTCTTCACTGGAACCACCTTCTGTTAGAGTATTAGGAGTCATCAGCAGGATTGCTAGAGGACCTGAGTGACTCAGACCAGTTTTTTTTAAAAAAAAATGAATTTTAAACCCAAAGAAAAAAACCAAGGAAAATCTATGGATGCCGGCCATGAAAGCCTTCAACTTCACAATGAATTTTAATGTTTTTAACTTTATAAATAGTTTGCCTTTTAAATAACTTTGCACGGGGAGATTTACAGTGCACAACCCCATCAGAGGGTCTCAGCCCATGGCTTCCACTTTCCCAAGCCACACTGAAAATCAAGATGACATTGAGTGCACCTTCTGTACAACTCCCATTGACATCAATGGGTTTCTGTAAGAGAAGCTCTTGGAGGATCACAGTCTGAGAGGGAACACAAACCCCAAACAAGCCATCAAAACCAACTTTATAGAGAAATCTTACCCAAACACGCAGTGGAAGCAGTTGAGCAACAAAAGGATCCAGCAGTTGTACAAACTACCAATAAGGAGCAAGCACTGTTTCCAAACCATGCCTGTCATACTTGTTGTTTGTATCTCACACTGGTGTTCTAGCTGGTATCTTTATCATCAGAATGAATCAAGGCATTTAAGGACATGGCTCAGAATGCCTTCTACGTGTTCAACCTAGCTTGAAATCTCTAACAGGTTAAAAATAACCCCATTGAATCAATTGCTGAATGGTGAGTCAACATGTGGGTAGATCCAATGGAATCCATCCATCTACTCTAATTGTCACTTGCAATAGGCTTTAGGACAATGTAATGCATCCTGAGCCAGCATGACATAGAGGTTTGAGCATTGGATGATGACTCTGATTCGAATCCTCACTTGGCCATGGAAAGCTGCTGGGTGACCTTAGGCAAGTCACACACTCAGCCTCAGAGGAAGGAAGGCAAAGGCAAAGCCCCTCTGAACAACCCTTGCCAAGAAAACCCTGTGATAGGTTCACTCGAGGGTCACCATAGATCGGAAAACGACTGGAAGACTCACAACAACAATGCATTTTGTGCCTAATAAGAACATCACTCCAATGTGTATTTGGGATCAATTTAGTTATGAACCCCCAGTCTTTTGCTCCACCAGGAAACTCTTCTCATAGTTCTTTCCCTCCAATGGAAGACCCCATGCTGAAGGAGCAAGTCTGCCTTTCTCTGCAATTTGAAGCATCCAGGCTGGAGAAAAGCAAAAGACGCAGCAAGGGTGTGAAGAAAGCAACATGCCCAGACTATTACATGCAGCCGTCCTCATCATCGTAATAAACAGTGAAGCTGATGGTTCCCAGAGGGATTTGCTAATGCGGGAGATTGATTTACTCCAGTGTAACCCCCCACAGGCTCTGACTGCTGCTCCATCTCAACTTCCTATACAATCAATCCCAGCTTTTCACCACTTTTGACAGGGCCGTCTAATATTAATCCACTCGCCTTGTCAGTCAACCCAATGAACAAAGGCTCTAATGATCTTTAACTAGGCATAATAAATATTACACAGAGCAAGAGAGGGGCTCAAGGATTGATGACTCCACTGCCAAAAAAGTGTTTATAACCAAGGAAGGAAGGAAGGAAGGAAGGAAGGCAAATGGCTTCAAAACCAGGTATCTGTCTAAATGCAATTGCGTAGAGTAATCCCACTGAGTCAACAGGAACTTGGCCCCATTGATTCAATAGGGGTAGCCTCATGGAGAGTAATAATTCAATTTAGACTGTTATTGTTATTGCCATTCCAATGTTAGTCCCAACTAGAGTAGGCTTATTGAATCAACCCACTGAACTGACTTACCCAGTACCCTTTGATCCTCATTAGGACCAACAATTGCATTTGGATGATAATGGTGGTGGTGGTGATATTCATTTATATCCCACCTTTCCCCCAGTCTAAGGGTGCATCCACACGACACAAATAATACAGCTTGAAGCTGGACTATTTGCCATGGCTCCATCCTATGGAATCCTGGGATGTGTAGTTTGGTGAGGCGCCAGCACCCTTGGGCAAAGAAGGCTAAAGACCTTGTTTTTAAAAATCTTTCTGGGAATAGTAGGATTGGTGGCCACGCTTCTCTGTTGACACAAA
This sequence comes from Gambelia wislizenii, assembly GCA_030847615.1. Taxonomy (NCBI): domain Eukaryota; kingdom Metazoa; phylum Chordata; class Lepidosauria; order Squamata; family Crotaphytidae; genus Gambelia; species Gambelia wislizenii. Next base: position 44,019,489 of record JAUMIR010000007.1, read on the forward strand.
ATGACTGAGGATTTTGCATGGCACCGAAAAGACTAACTAGCTCTATTTGGTCTATGTTTTCATGCACGGTTAGTCTGTAAGGTTAAGTGTTGACTGTACCTTTTTGGAGAAACCATGGAGACACCGCATGTTCTCTTAGCTACTAGAACTGCATGTTGCTCCAGTAATCCACGGAGCTTATATGTTATATTGATATATTGTCATGAGATCCTTGTCTTTGTGATGACCTATGGTTGTTTAACATGCTCCAAGCTTGGTGTTTGTACAGCTTAGCCGTATTTATTTGTTTAAAACAACCAATCTGAACAAACACTGTTATGTGAAGTAGCCACAGGAAAAGCTACTGAGAAACCTCCTCATCTTCCAGTAGAAACCTGTACCTGTTTACTCAAAAGTAAACATTTCTGGGCACCACAATTCAACAAGGATATTGACAAATTGGAGCGTGTGCAAAGAAGGGCGACTAAAATGGTGAAAGGTCTGGAAATGATGCCTTATGAGGAGAGACTTAGGGAGCTGGGTATGTTTAGCCTGGAAAAAAGATGGTTAAGAGGCGATATGATAGCCCTGTTTAAGTATTTGAAGGGGTGTCACGCTGAGGATGGAGCAGGCTTGTTTTCTGCTGCTCCAGAGACTGGAACACGGAGCAATGGGTGCAAGCTCCAGGAACAGAGATTCCACCTCAACATTAGGAGGAACTTTTTGACAGTCACAGCTGTTCGGCAGTGGAACACACTCCCTCAGAGCGTGGTGGGGTCTCCTTCCTTGGAGGTCTTCAAACAGAGGCTGGATGGCCATCTGTTGGGGATGCTTTGGTCGTGATTCCTGCGTGGCAGAATGGGGTTGGACTGGATGGCCCTTGGGGTCTCTTCCAACTCTGCAATTCTATGATTCTATGAAATCTCACCCAGTTTAATGGGCTCTGTGTCCAGTTTAATGGGCTCTGAGTGGGGATTTGAACCCTAGTCTCCTGGAGGAGCCCTAGTCCAATATTCAAACTGCTTTTTTGCATTGACTGGGACTATGACAAGAGCAAGCTACCTGTGCTGCAAGCCAGATGTATGCATCTAGGGAAGGAGTGAGTATCACACAGCTCTCCCAGAGTGGCAGGGATGCAATGCCCTGCAGCCCTAGCCAGCATAGGCAATGGTGTGAAATGCTGGGAGTTGTAGTCCAGCCCCATATGGAGGGCTGCCTGATTCCCATCCCTTGACCTATGGGCCTCCATGAGATTCAAACTGAGATCCTAGACAGCATGCTTGTTTCCAGAGTCATAGTTCAACACTCAAACCACTACACCACACTGGCTCTGGAAGTCTAGGGTTCAAATCCCTGTTCCACCATGGAAACCCACTGGGTGGCTCACTTAGGGAAGTCCCACTCTCAGTCTCAGAGGAAGGCAAAGGCAAACCTCCTCTGAACAAATGTTGCCAAGAAAAGCCTAGGTTAGGGTTGCCATGAGTCAGAGTCAACTTTAAAGCACATGACAAGAACAATTTCCAAAACACTCATTGTTGGTCATATCTGCTTCACCAAAATCTTGTGCACTTCTTTGTAATTTTGATAAGAGCAGTCCATGGAGCGTCATTCCCCTACCATTCCAAGCACCATTGTTTCCAGAGAGGCAAACTGGAGCTTTGTGAAATGCAATTCTGAAGCCCTCTGCAAGGACAAAAAGAAGGACGGACGGACGGACGGACGGATGGGTGGGTGCTTGAGCACTGAGCCCATTAAGCATACCTGGTGTCAATACTGATGCATCTCATCTCATCCATCAGTTAAATTTTTTATTAAGAAGGAATAGCGGATGCAGCACATCAGTCTTCTTCCCCTCCCGCCCCAAGGCCCCACCGCCCTCGTCTCTATTTCCCCCTGAATACCTCCTAAAAGGCTGTCGTCGTTGCTGTCAGGCCAGTAAGTGCCTTTTACTCCATGTCTCCAAAGTAGCTTAAGTGCCACGCGTGGCAATGCGCTGACAGGCCGGGGCTGCAGAAACGGAGCATTTTTTATTGAGTAAGGGAGTTAATGGGCATGTAAAACACATACAGCTTGTCAGCACGTTCGGTTTTTTGCTGTTACTGCTGCTGCTGCTGCTGCCTACAGCTGAAAGGAATTACACATCCTCATGCTGCATCCCTCCATCCTTCCCTCTCCGGGTGCTTTTTTAAAATTTATTTATTTCATTTTTTAAAAAAAAGACTCTTGATGATTCCCATGAACACAGCACGGCTGCTGCTTCTGCTGCAACTGAGAGTGATTCTGCTGGAGGGGCATCTCCAGCCCTGCTGACTCAGCACCTCTTTTTTGCTCACTGCTCTCAAGACCAAATGGAGAGAAGGAAGGCTGCCCAGGCCTGGTCTACAGCCATCTCTGCAGCACTGGCTTCAGGTTATGTGCAGGCAAGTAGCTATAGAATCATAGAGTTGGAAGAGATCCCCAAGGGCTATCCAGTCCAGCCCCATTCTGCCATACGAGAATCCATGATCAAAGCACAGCGAACAGATGGCCATCCAGCCTCTAGTCCTAAAGAATTTCAGCATGATGGAGAGCTCATAGAACCATAAAGTTGGAAGAGACCCCAAGGACCATCCAGTCCAACCCCATTCTGCCTGCAGGAATAATAATAAATAATAATAATAATAAAATTTATTTCTATCCCATCCCTCTGCAATGCAATCAAAGCCCTCCCAACAGATGGCCACCCAGCCTCTGTTTAGAAACCTTCAAAGAAGGAGACTCCACCACACTCCCAGGCAGCAGCGGATTCCACTGCCTAACAGCTCTTATTCTCAGGAAGTTCTTCTTAAAGTGTAATCTACATTCTTGTCATTCAAATCCATTGGTTCATGTCCTATGCTCTGGAGCAGCAGAAAACAAGCTTGCTCCCTCTTCCATATGTGTGTGTGTTGTGTGCCTTCAAGTTGTTTCCGACTTATGGCAACCCTATCACAGAGTTTTCTAGGCAAGATTTATTCCAAGGAGGGTTGCCCATGCCAATCTCTGAGGCTGAGAGAGTGTGATTTGCCAAGCTCATCCAGGGGGTTTCCATGGCTGAGTGGGGATTTGAAGAGTCCTCAGGCCTCATAGGCTTGGTACACTTCTATTTTCACATCCTGAAAGGTTACAGTGCCTCTTCAAAGGCTTGTTTCTAGCAGTAAGAGTTTTAAGGAACCAGAATGGTGTAGTGGTTTCAGTGCCGGAGCAGGACTCTGGGAGATCAGGGTTCAACTGTCCACTCAGCCATGGAAACTCAAGTGAGAAATACCTAACAAATTTCTTCATTGCTGCATTCTTTTCTTTTCCAAGGCAGTTGGGGGGAAATACTAACTGTGGTGTTAGTGATAGTTCTTCCACCCCTTAATCTCAAAAACTATCCAACGCCTACCATGACCACTGCTGTTTTAATAGTGAATTCCTGCATAGAAGAAGATTGAACTAGATAACTCTTCTAGCTCCTTCCAGCATTTTGATTTTGGGGCTGCATCTGCACTGCAGAAATAACCCAGTTTGATATGCTTTAATTACCATGGCTCAATGCTATGGCAATCTGGGATCTATAGTTTTGTGAGATATTTAGCCTTCTCTGGCAGAGATCTCTGGTGCTACAACAAATTACAAATCCAGGGATTCCATAGCATTCAGCCATCACAGTTAAAGTGGTGTCAAACTGGAGTATTTCTGCAGTGTAGATGCAGCCCATTATTCTTTCTAGCAAGAGTTTCTCCTTACTGAACACAGCCAAGTGTGGAGATCAAGGGAAGTTTAAGCTCAGTCCAAGCCCCCTCCATCCCCTGGCTCTTCTCCCATCTTCCACTCTGATCCAGACCAGGAACCATCCTTTAAATAAGCTCCGGAGGACACCCATTAACGAAATACTACTTATCTTTCCCAGCTCTGAAAAAAGCTGGGGTGGGTGGTACCGCATAATGGAACTTTTAGCTCAAATAGCAATGACTTTGACCGTGCAAAATTATACCCTCTTCTAGCCAAATGAACTAGGTAATGCCTTGCATTAGTGTAAAATCCTCCATCAAACCATGAAGGCTGCCATTAAAAATGTTCAAGGCTCAAAATTAGGAGGGTGAGAAAGGGAAGTAGGGAAGGGAGGGGGTGCGCCACAATGGGGGGGCAGGGGTGATATGAGCAACCAGTTCACAGTCAGATGGGACCAGAAATAGAATCCAGGCCTTGGATGGCAACTTCCAGAACAGTCCAGCCAGGATGGCCACTGGCCACAGCAGTGTGAGAGGCCAACCCAGAGTCAGACGGGCTACCAGTCCCTTCCACTGCCTCTTTGCAGATGAGCTTGCCTTTCAAAACTGGTAGAAAGCAATTCAAAGGGGACTGTGCCAAATGCGGTCGCACACTCCCCCGCTCCATTGTTGTGTGCCTTCAAGTCATTTCTAACTTATAAGGAGAACCTACCACGGGGGTTTACTTTGCAATATTTGTTCCAAGGAGGTTTGCTTTTGCCTTCTTTTGAGGCTGAGAGAGTGTGACTTGCCCAAGGTTACCCAGTAAGTTTCTATGGCCAAACAGGGATTCAAATCCTGGTCTCCAGAGCCGCAGTCCAATGCTCAAAGCACTGCAGCACGCTGGCCCCTGACAGAGGGCAAAGTAATGGCCTGTCTTGCTCAGTTTACAAAGGATTCAAATGTAGAGAAAGGTGGAGAGGGAATGAGAGAAAGGATATGATTTAATCAGCAAAAGAAAACTCAGATTTTAAATGTGTTGGTGGATTGCCCAGCAACCCCAACAGCCCACGATGTCTGAACAATTTGACATGTCATATCAACCAGTTGAGAACCTTTTCAGGGTTGTATCCACCTTCTAAAACAGGGGTGTATAAAGTGTGACCCCTCCCAGTCCCCATGCAGCCCTTGGCCCCCCCCTTTGCATCCCATGAAGCCCACCAACAGTTCCCCAAGCCCCCCACACCTCAAAAAAATTAAGAATTGGCATGGTTTGGGGGCTTTTTTGCTCCAAAATCATGCGGAAAACCCCCCAAGTGCATAACAACATGCAAAAACTCCCATAACCCTACCCCCAGAAGTACCCAGAAGAACTTCGCAGTACAACAAATGCCTCCTGAAGCCCCAAAGCGGCCACTGGAGAAGGGATGTCTGCAAACTTCTTTTTTTATTGGGCCTGAACATGTGTTAACATTTCTTTAATTCCTTCATTGCTTCTGAAAGGCATTGAGTGGCTACTCAACAGGTTCCACACCTAGAGCAGAATGGCCAGGCACATTCAGAAATGCCAGTCCTCATTTCTATCTCGAGTGGGAAGAGGGGCTGGGTCTGTCCAGTGAAGGCCGGTGCACTACCCTGCTGTGTCTCCCGCCATTTTGTGGAGCAGCAGCAAATCTTCTCCCTGGGCATCCTTGCTGTGCCCCCCACATCTCAAAAAATATAAGAATTGGGGCTCCTTTTGCTCCAAAACCATGCAGAAAGCCCCTCAAATGCATCTAAAAAATACAACAATAGAGTCATGCTGGGGGACCTAGGAAATACGTAGAGAGACCATATTTTTCAGACAATAGATAATTGAAACCATGGGTACTGGTCCCATGTATACAGGGGCCAACCTGTATATAATGAGCTGGCCGGCTGATCCTGGGGTTTCATGCTCCCAAACCATCTCAGAGGCACATATAGTCCCGCCCTCGCCTTATTTGCCCAAAGAGGGCACTGCTGAGAACTGAGTATGCACCATCCCAGGTGGGCTCCCCAAACTTAAATCCCAGGTGAGCTCCCTGAACCACCACATCAGAAGATGTCTGCATCCCCCAGCAAGCCATTGGGTTTGGACCAGGCAACCAGCTGGTGGTGCCCATTTATTGCCCTGGGATGCTGAGCCACACATCCCAGGATTCTCCTGGCTCCCACACAAGAGAGCAGCTCTTTCTGGACTCCTGACATTTTCTAGGGTTTTAGACACCTTTAGGATGTCAGTCATGGGGAAGCTGGTACCTCCTGTAGAATTCTGGGGTTTGTAGTTTAGTGAGTCCTAAGAGCTCTTTGGCTGAGAATGCTAAATGCCCCTCCTGAAACTGCAAATCCCAGGATTCCACAGGAGGCAGGGAGTCCTTGTATCGCTTTTTTGGAGCGCCCCTCTTATGCTGACCCGTGCAAGTTCACCGTAGAGTAGTATTTTTGGGAGGTGATGGTCCTCCATTCTAGAAACGTGCCCTGCCCAGCGCAGCTGTGTTCTCAGTATCATGGCCTCAATGCTGGTGATCCCTGCTTGCTCAAGGACAGCAACATTCGTCACATAGTCAGTCCAGTGTATATTTAGGATTGTGCATAGACAGCACTGATGAAAGCGTTCAAGGAGTCGTAAGTGGTGGCGATAGGTGATCCATGTTTCAGGTCCATAAAGGAGAATAGACAGTACAATGGCTCTATACACACTGATTTTTGTCAGCTTCGGCCAAATTGATCACCAACAATGGTCCGCCCTGGCCTCACATCAGGAGGCATGGAGACGCACTATCCACAATGCTGCAGCCTTATTTGAGAACTCACGCCGAACAAGTCTTGAAGAGAAACAACAACGCAGAAAGAATCACAACCCAGAAACATCACCCAAGGTGACCTTCTGCTGTGCTTTCTGCAACTGGGCTTGTTTATCTCTGACTGGCCTTTTTAGTCATCAACGTGCTTGCAGAAAGTGCGGGATGAGTCCTTCCTGAATCTTCATTTGCGAAGAAAAGCCAGAAAGGGAGAGACAGGAGGCAGCCAAAGCAGCTAAAGTGGTATAATAGTGCTATAACAGTGTAGTGCATTAAGGTCCTGAGTGAAGAGAGAATATACCCTCTGCGCTGGGATCTGGATGAGGAACCTCACTGCCGCCTTTAGCATCGATACCTAACTCACACTCTGCAAAACTAGAGAGGACCCCAGATTGTCTGGGAAACACTAAGCATGAGGCACCTTTCAGAGACTCCTAAAATACTACCGTAGGTCTCTGGCTGGCAAGGCTGAGCTGGCCAAATCTTCTCACACCAAGACAAACAAGCACAAACTCCCAGCTGCAAAACACAGGCAGCAAAACCAGGTTGCAGAGGGAGGGGTGGTAAAAATGGTGCTTTAAAAAAAATTTTTTTTAAAGCCAGCCAGTTCCTGGCTCAAAGCCTTTCTCTTTCTCTTCTAATTTTTCTACCAGGGGAATTAACAGGACTGCCTGCTTTTCCTAATGCACCATTCCTGTCACCGTGGTAATGCTGTCTTAGTTACAGACCCTCTCTTCCTTCTCCTCCACCCCCTGCACACACTTTGTTCCTTTATAATTTTAATTTAGAAGGATCACTGTGGGGGAGCTGTCTATAAATAGGTGTTCCAGTAAGCTTTAAGTAACTCCAACAGAAGAATACCTCTAAAAGACTAAAGACTCTCCGACAGGAGGGAACGGAGAAATCAAACCGGGCCTTAATTAGGAGAACAAGACTGTGCTGCTTAATATCCACAGCCATGTAATGCAGGGAAAAGGAAAATGCAGGGAAGGGAACCCAAGACTTTGTTTGTTTTGCAATTACTGACAAAATTTGGAATATTCCTTGGTCTAATAAGGGCGCATTTTAGAAGAGACCCATGCAAAATAAGCTGCAATTCATTGCTAGTTCAGGCGCAGCCCGCCTCTTGCGTGGCTGCAATTGTAACTTGAAAACATACAAAAGGGGTCGACTCACTCTGTCAGTATTTCTGCAAATTTGGCTGAACTCAAATGACAAACCTCATTAGCGTGCAAATGCATCTAATTGATAATGACTTCTTTGCTGGGTGGCTCTGGAAAGGAAAGAAAGAGAGGAGAAAGCTAGTGGGGAGGGGGGTAGAAAAGGAGATTCCAGTTGTGACAATTCTCCAAAGCGTTTTTCCTCTTTACCCAGTTGAAGCAATACTATCTTGACAAATTAAAGAGAGTGTAGTGAAATCAGATTAATTAATGCCAAGACCAATTTGCACAGGAAAAGGAAATGATGGTGGAAAGTGAGATCTACCGAGAGACAAACTCATCGCTCTGGGTGTCTGCAGGAATCCAACCAATATGGAGCTGCTCATGAAATTCACCAGCCTCCAGGTTTTCCCCACCCACCCCTAAAAGCCCAAAGTGGTGAGACACAATCTAAAGTGGACCCACACTAAATGGATATTTCTTTATTTAAAACACTTCTATCCCACCTTTTCTTAGGTTGGCATGCAATACGAACAATTTAAAACATTTCTAGATTAAAAGCATAAATAATTGGAAGAATATAAAAACACAGCAACAATTGAAACCACTTTGAAAGCAACAGTTAAAACCACTTTAAAAACCCACAACAATTTAAATCTGTATCCAGGTACACTTGAAATAAATTAGTCCTTGAAAGCTTTAATAGAAAGTCAGGTTTTGGCTGGATGCTCGAAAGAAACCAACATTGACACCAATTGGACCTCCAAGTTGTAGTTATTGCAGTGTGATACCACTTTAACTGCCACGGCTCCATCCTAGGGAATCCTGGGATTTGTAGTTTGGGAGGATGTAAAATTCTCTGCTGCAGAGCTCTGCTATGCTCCTCTGAGATATAGTATCTAGCATATGGATCGGGATCATATGGACCATCAGCTTCATACAGGCCTTGGGACCCCCTCTCCACTGACATCCCAAAAAGGCCCCTAGCATGCTGGAAAAAAAATATTTTGACCAAAAAAAACCCCACCCCTTTTCCAATGCCTCAAATCCCCACTTATCCATAAAAGACACTTAAATATTATTTTGGGGACAGCTCCCCAAAAATTCTGGAAAAGGCCCTGGGAACAGGGGGTAAAATGAGGTGACTTCTGGTCACCTAAAATGGTCAGCATGGTTTCTGATGCAGCCTGCCAGCAATATGGAAGTGGCTGAAATGGGGCATTGTCTTCCCCTGAGCACACCCACCCCTGAACTAGGGCAGCCTAGCAGAGAATCCTTCTAAGCACACCACCCTACACTACAAATCTCAGGATTCCATAGGATCGAACCAAGGTGATTAAAGTGTATCAAAGCATTATAATGGTGAGGTGTGGATGTACTGCTAATGACCTTGTGACTTGTACGGATTTGGAGTTACATGCAAGAGAGATCTAGTCCACCTCTAGAACTATAGCTACTAGAATAATCTGTCAGAGAATGCTTCAAAGCACCTCTTGTTCTTGTTGCTGTTGTGTGCCTTCAAGCCATTTCTGACTTATGGCAACTCTAAGATAAATGTGTCCCAGGGGTGTCGGAGGCTGAGAGTGCATTACTTCCCCGAGGTCACCCAGTGGGTTTTCATGGCTAAGGGGGAATTCGAACCCTGGTCTCCAGAGTTGTAGTCCAACACTCAAACCACTACACCACACCAAACTGTAAATCAAAGGAACTCTCCAAGGTCCTGAAACCTATTCCCAGAATAGATCCCACACCTTGAAGAGCACCCTTTAAAGTCTAGGTTAAACCCCAGAATGAATTCATCACTCCACCAACCTGAGACACACCACCTCACAGGGATTCCTACCTGGTGGCCCAGGGACTCACCCAATGCCAATGACTCAATGCCACAAGGGACCAGAATACAGAATTCAAAATGAGCTTAACAGATTAGAAAGCTGGGCCAAAACTAACAAGATAAATTTCAACAGGGAGAAATGTAGGATACTACACATGGGCAGTAAAAATGAAATGCACAGATATAGACACATGGCTTGATGGCAGTCCATGCGAAAGGGATCTAGGAGTTTTAGTGGACCACAAGCTGAACATGCATCAGCAGTGTGATGTGGCAGCTAAAAAAGCCAATGCAAGGCTGCAGCTATAGGAGTATAGTGTCTAGATGGAGGTAAGTAATAGTGCCACTCTATTCTGCTTTGGTCAGACCTCACCTGGAATACTGCGTCCAGTTCTGGGCACCACAATTCAAAAAGGATATTGACAAATTGGAGCATGTCTAGAGGAGGGTAACTACAATTGGGGAGGTCTGGAAGCCACATCGTGTGAGGAGTGGCTTAGGGAGCTGGGCATGTTTATCCTGAAGAAGAGAAGGTTGAGAGGTGACATGATAGCCATGTTTAATATTTGAAGGGATGTCATACTGGGGATGGAGGAAGCTTGTTTTCTGCTGCTCCAGAGACAAGGACACGGAGCAATGGGTTCAAACTACAGGAAAAGAGATTCCACCGAAACATTAGGAAGAACTGCCTGAGGGTAAGAGCTATTTGGCAGTGGAATACTTCACTGTCTGGGAGTGTGGTGGAGTCTCCTTCTTTGGAGGTTTTTAAACAGAGGCTGAATGGCCATCTGTCAGGAGTGCTTTGATTGTGTATTCCTGCATGGCAGGATGGGGTTGGACTGGATGGCCCTTGAGGTCTCTTCCAACTCTATGATTCTGTGACCAGGTGCCTTGCCAGAGGGTGTGTGTGTTTGTCAGGAGGGGGAGGTGCCATTCGGCTTGTCTGAGTGAGAAGATTTTAGCTTTCCCTGGCACTGGTTGTGAGACTGGCAGCTTCCTCATCCTCCCCACCTTGCACTTGAGTTCTCTGCTGAAAGAAGTTTTGGTCCTGATGGAAAAAGAAAGTTGATGCTTTGAAGCTGCACGGACAAAGCAGGTTATATTGGTCTTCGCATCTGATCTTCACTCCCTTGATTCAATTTGGAGTCAGTAGAAGATAAGGTTTAATTTGGAACTCTCCTGTATTGGGAGGGGAAAAAAGAGAAACTGCTCATGGAGCTGCAAGCTGTCTCGTAATTTAACTTTTTATCAGGAGTGAAGAAAGAAATCATAGAGATCGGTCCAGACAAACTGGGGAGGGGGTGCGGGGGGAGCTAGGCCGGGCCAGCAGCTGCCCTGGATGGATAAGCTCCTGAAACTAAGGTTCACACACACACACACACACACACTACTGCAAACCATGTCCATCCCTATCTGTGGTATAAGCTTTCAAGGACACTGCCCCCTTCATTGTTATTGCTGTTGTTGTTGTGTGCCTTGAAGTCCTTTCCAACTTATGGCAACCCTAAGGTGAACCTATCACAGCGTTTTCTGAGGGCTGAGAGAGTGTGACTTGCTCCAGATCCCCTTCATAGATGTATGTAAATATTCTCCTATGCAAGAAGAGATTATTTCAAACGTGTTTTTCCTTGCTGGCTGTCATTAATGGGGGAGGTGCACATTTTTATGCTTTTATTGCACTTTGGTGGGGTGTGGGGTTGCAAAAAATATAATTTGCCCAAGCCTCTTCTTTTGTGCAAAAATGTCCCATATGTTTTCATAGTAAACAACAACTCCTATTCTCACTCTTTTGCACAAAACACACTATTTTTTGTAAAAAAAAAAAAAAAAAAAAAGTATTGGGCGGGGGTTGAGCAGTTGCAAAAATTACTTTATCACAAAATGGGAGCCAAAGTGTAAAAAGTCTCACGGTAGTGGACCATTCTTCCCAATGAGGTGTCCAGATGCACTGAGATAGCCTTTCTTGTCAAGGAGGAGAAAATCTGTGAATATTCCTTACCTCCCCAGTTTCATCAGAGGCAGATAGTCAAGCGGACAACATGCACATCAGCTCCTGCAATAACACACCTCTTGTCTTTAAGGTCGTACCAGACTCTTTCTTCACCTTGTTTTTGTTTTGCTGGAGCAGATAAACCTGGCTGCTTCACCTCCAAAAATCCTTCTGTGGGCACCCCCCAACTGCCTTCCCTCCAAATAGAGCTCCCAGAACCTTTTCTTTAAAAGCATGCAGCCTCAAACATATCCTTCTGAAGACTAAATATTAAACAAACAGACACCACCGCCACATGGGTTGCATACAGTCGATATAATGTGAGATATCAACAGAATATTTTTAAAGGCCAGGGATATTAGGAATAACAAGATTTCAGTAAAACGTGGCTGAAATCCTGTTGCTCTCCTACACATGTGTAACTGCAGCTGTATTTTTCTCTTTGTTGTATGAGGGATTTATTCAGTTCATGGTTGCATAAGCAGAGATTTGCAAGTATAACCTATTCACATGCATTTGTCCATTCTTGGAGAGCGTGTTAACTATTTGTCTGTGCCTTCAGTCTGCGTGCCACTTGATTCACTGGGGTTGCAGGAGCAGCCATTGTCCACCCCTCATTGCACAAGGGGATAACAACAAGCAGACACATTGGCAGATATGCCATCAGTTGGACAACACTGGCCTTCAGTTGAAGAGGAGTAGCACAACTGCCAAGTTGCACCACACCAGCATGAGAGATGATCCCTGCTCTTGTTTTGTGCACGTGCTTCTTCTGATTCCATGGTAGCTTCTTTTTTTCTTAACACAATTACCAGTACACAGTATTAGTACCCAAGGTGATAATAGTAACTATGGAAGTTTTGCTTCCTCCCGTCATCAAAGCAACAGCTGCATGACCCAGTCTTCTGAATCCTGGGACAAAATGGCTGCAATCCTTCATGGCTCAGCATGGCATGTGGAACTGTGCTACACTGAGCCATTGAACAGGATCACCCACACCTGCCATATGGTCATCCAAGTCCCACACACCCCCTGGCCATTCCATGTCTGGAGAAGAACTGGGAGGGGGTTGCAGAAGCACCTGGCTAGGTCCCTCCAGAGGTCTCAGCAGCTGAGGGGATCACTTCACGTCTGGTTACAAGGACATAGCCAAATGCTTCTAGCTCTCTTCCGGGCATGAATGGCCATTGGGGAGACTTCAGCAGCAATATTGTAGGTCAGGGCAGGGAGGCTTAGTCTCTGTGGAAGGAAGAAGGGAATACCAACTTCCCCAGTGGACAAAGAGCCAGCATGGTGTAGTGTTTTGAGCACTGGACTAAGATTCTGGAGGCCAGGATTCAAATCCCTGCTTGGCCATAGAAATCCACTGGGTGATCTTGAGCAAGTCACTCTCTCAGCCTCAGAGGAAGGGAATGGCAAACTCCCTCTGAATAAATAATATTGCCAAGAAAACCCTGTGATAGGGTTGCCTTAAGGCTGGGAATGACTTGAAGACACACAACAACAGTGGCCAAAGTTAGACATACACAGGTGTGGGGTTAAATTATGCATGGGTATGCTAGTAGCAGGATGCCAGCCATAGTATGTTCCATCATCCTGTCATCCTTAGCAGCCATGGGTTATCTGATAGGCCTGGAGGGCAGCAGGTCGGATGCCATGATAGGGCAAGGGGCATCAATGCAGGGTGTAGCGTGGAGACCTGTTCTGTCAGTCTGTATGTCCTTCCTTCCTTCCTTGCCTAATAAGCTGCTCAGAAATGATGGGGCCCACTTAATTCATCCATCCTCTTAGTGGTTTCTGCAAGAGCAACTTATCCATACAATAACTGAAGGGGATCGTTGGCCAAAGGGGAAGCGCGGGAAGGGAAAGGAAGGGGAAATCCCACTCCTCACTGAGAGACCACTGCAGGAAACATGTGGAAAGTCACAACAGCCATGGTGTGCAAGACCAAGCTGCTACACACACACACACACACACACATGTCCTCCTCCTGACAACAACAATGTCTCCATTTTGCTGGCAAGAGAGAGACGAAGAAGAAATTAAGTGGAAGGGAGGTACCTGATTATTTACCTTGTAATTAGGACATGCCGGCAAAACGCTTAATAAAACATGTCACTCCAAGGGGGGTGAATTATAGACTGTCATAATAGACTCCTGCCTTGGTGGAGCTGGGCAGCTTCAATAATTAGTTACAGTTACAGTTACAAGGCTAAAAAATAGTGGCTGGAACCCTGTTGATCAAGCTAGATTAGACCCATTCAATCAATGGTTTAATGGGGTGTCAATGCACAGGTAAATCTAATTAATTCAAGGGGTCTACTCCAGTCAGGACAAAGCAGAGGATTTAGGCTAATGAGTTTCAGTTGTGCTTAAATTTTTAAAAGTAACTCTTTACTGTCTTGTTAGTCAAAGTAACTTTTTCTTTTAAACAAACCCCGCCAGAATATTATAGACCTCTGACCTCTGGTGCAACATGTACAGGAACCCAGCCTTCTGAATAGGATGTTAACTTCAAAATGGTGCAGTTGTAAAAGGACTGAAGGTATCGGCCTCTCTCCCATTTCCATCCTTTGGTTCTCTCCCTTTCTTCCCCTCTGGAGCAAGAGAAGACAAGTCTCCTCCACCAGATACATGACAGCTCTACAGATTAGTTAGTTAGTTAGTTAGTTATAACCTGCCTCTCCCCATATGAATTAAAATACAATACATAACATAAAAATCATTAAAACACACTGGTAAAACCACATAGGATTAAAACAAACATTACATTAAAACCATACGTACAAATTTAAAATTCATAGATTAAAATCAACTGGGTAGGCTTGTCGGAATAGATAGGTCTTTAGTAGTTTTAAATCCTGACAGCATGTTAAACTATTGAATGTCTTCCGGCAGGTCATTACACAATCTGGGGGTGGGCGATGAAAAGGTCCTCTGGGTAACAGTTGCCAGTCTAGTCCTGGCTGGTTGATTAATAGTAAAAGCTCATTGAAGATAGTTCAAGTTAGCTCCCATCCCCTTCATTGTCCTAGTTGGATATCTCTGGACACACTCCCATTGTTCAATGTTGTTCATAGACTGTGGCATCCAGAACTGGGAGCGATACTCCACATGGGATCTGGCCAGCCCCAAATGATGTGGAATATTAATTTTTCTTGATCTACAACAGGAGTTGAAATCATGCAGCCCTCGATATATTCTTGACTACTACAACTCCCAACACTATAGAATCATAGAGTTGGAAGAGATCCCAAGGGCCATCCAGTCCAATCCCATTCTTCCATGCAGGAATACATAATCAAATCATTCCTGATAGACAGCCATCCAGCCTCTGTTTAAAAACCTCCAAAGAAGGAGACTCCACCACACTCCCGGCAGCAGCAGCAGATCTCACTGTCAAACGGTTCTTGCTGTCAGCAAGTTTTTCCTAATGTTTAGGTGGAATTTCTTTTCCTGTAGTTTGAACCCATTGCTCCATGTCCTAGTCTCTGGAGCAGCATAAAACAAGCTTGCTCCATCCTTAGCATGACATCCTTTCAAATATTTAAACTCCCAACACTATAGAATCATAGAATCATAGAGCTGGAAGAGACCCCAAGGTCCATCCAGTCCAACCCCCTTCTGCCATGCAGGAATATCCAATCAAAGCATTCCCGACAAATGGCTGTCCAGCCTCTGTTTAAAAACCTCCAAAGAAGGAGACTCCACCACACTCCGAGGCAACAGCGGGTTCCACTGCCAAATAGCTCTTAAGACCATTTCTCACTCCCTTCCACCAGTTCGCAAACTGATTTTGTGTGGTGAGCAAGTCCAAGAGCGCCAAGAAAGGATCCCATAACTCAAGCCTCCCAATGTTGTGTGGGGTGGGATGGGGGGGACCTCCCTTCCCCCAACTGCTGGAGACTTTTTCCCAACACCAAAAACTGCATAGGCCTCAAAGGATCTGTTTCCTCCCATCCCATGCAAGCATTTGGTATCTTACCTTCCTTCCTCCAAGACTTTTTTTTTTGTTATGGTCTCCTCCAAAGGGGAAAAATGTGTTGGGGGGTTGCTGTATTTGTTGCTGTAGCTCTTGAGAACTATTTTTAAAAATACCCAAATGATATCTATCTGTTACCCTGAACTATTTTCTGGCCACCCCCAGCACCTGCTGCAACATTTTTTCCCTACCCTTGAGTGCATTTCTTTTCAATTCGAAGACATATCAAAACAACCAAGTATTGTACTTTTCTTCTCCTTTCCTTTTAATTTTTTTCTTAGCGTTATAGTGTGTCAGTGTATTGAAATGGTACTTTTGCACTTCAGCATTATAACTCCAAACTGATCAAGCCATAGGATCACCTCAGAAAACTATGCATTTAAAAAAAAAACAACCACCTTTTGAACAGCCCTAGTGAGGAGCCAAGAAATCTCTTCAAACAGCCCCTCAAGAGAATGGAAGGATTGGAAGCAGGGGAGACAAAAGCCAGCCAAACCTCAAGGTGCTATATTGCCCCAATTCATGCTTCTTCAAACCAAACAAAGGCTTGACCCTCTGAAGAGTTGATGGGTCACTTCTTCTTCTCTGTCTTCTAAAACAGCTTGAGCCATTTGGTAGGAGGACCTCATTTGTCACCACTTTGGAAATAACTTTTTGTTATATTTGCATCCTTACTTTTCTTGTTGCTGTGCTGAACAATTAAAGCAAGAACTGTACATGCAGAAAAATCAGAGCTGCTCCTTTGTGCGATGGGCAAGATGTCATCTCCTTTTGCAAGTTCATGCAAACTTGGCAAAGAATTTCAGCTGCAAAACTACTCAAGCTTTCAGTGTCTGTTAATCCTCTCTCCCCAGATCACAGAGGCCAGAGTCTCTTCTGATTTAGGAGTTCTTTTGCCTGATGAACTCTGGGCATTTGGGGCAGATCCTGGCAACATGTCTAATCAGACTGACCTTCATCAGAGATTGCACCAAACTTAAAAAAGAAAAAAGATTGGTGCTCTCCTACTTGTATATAAGTTTGGAAGGAGATTTCTCTGGCCACAGGCCTCCAGGCACATGGAGCCCATGCTTTGCTCAGGCCTGGGGATGGCTGGAAAGTCTACACATTGGAATAATTGTGGCTCTTTAGAGAGCTGGCAAGTAGGTCAGGCTAGCATGATGAAGTGCACTTAAGAGACGGGCGGTTTTCTGATGGCATTATCTGAGCTGTTAAGATATTTGAGCGATTGAATAAGCTTTATTGTCAGCATTATGCTGCTATTCTGCTAAAGTTCACATCTCCGATGCATTACCTCACTCTCCCCATTCAAAAGGGGAAGGGGGGAAAGAAGGGCATTTTAAAAAAAAAACAGGGAGAGAATAATGCCCTGAGGCCTGGAAGGACAAAAGCCAGCTGTGTTGCCTGCTGCTAAGCGACACAAAAAGAAGTTGCTTTGTAGAGTGGAGAGTGACCATCAGTCAGAGGGTGAAAGGATGCAGTCTCTACTTTCCATCACCCAAACCCAAAACTACTGGGTGGGAATTTCAGAGGGGTGATATTGCTACAGCTGAGTTGACATCAGTCAGTTGGGGAGTGAATCCACTCTGGGTTTCAGTCTGAACTTTAATGGAGTTATCCAAGGTGAATGGAAGCCTGTGCCCCAAATACATTCAGAACCATGGAGAGTTCCTTTGGAGATCAGACTAAAGCCCAGAACATATTCACCACCCCACTGGCATCACAACCCCCAGCCCCCATGGGTTGGCACTGCTAGAATTTGCAGACTTTGTACCCACATCTAAGAGGTGGCATCATTCAGCAGTCTATGGGAGCTAAGGCCATGGGAGACGTGACCTGATGAGCCTTGAAGCAGCAGGAGACAACTCGGAGTGCGATGTGAGCATGAGATTTTCCTATAATCACAAATAGCATCACTTTGGGGGAATGGCAAAGGGCATCTAGTATATTCCCAGATGAACACCCAAAACGGAAATGTTTCTGTTTAAAAGGAATTAGTTATTCTGATCATTCAACAGGTCAATACTTCTTGTTGCAATCATGAAAGTTTATTCACTGAGTTATCTGCTACCAACGCGTCACAGTTGCTGTTACTCTTGGCCATAGGAAAATATAGGAAAATGCCCTCTGACTCCCCCAAGTGTCCAGTTCAGATATTGCAGCCTGGACCATCTGAGGAAAATGCAAAAGACATTGCAAACAATCCTTCCCACCTGTAAACCTCATGTGACCCTTCCACCTCCCCTTGCTCCACATACACACACATACACCTGTAATGAAAAATAGGCAGCCACTTCATTTCTGCAGCACGGAAAAGTAGTAAATTGCTAGCAAAGCCACAGTAGGTTAAAAAGTAACTCAGTTCAAGCTCATTTACTACAAAAAATGTAACTAGTTAACAAAGAAATTCATTAGAAAAATGAGTTGCTTCCCGCTTTGGTATGTGGTGCTGGGAGGGAGCAGAGATTTCCTTTGCAAACATGGAATAATGAGTGAACAAGATGAGGATGGGAGATTTTCCCACCTGGAAGAGCAATCCCTCTCCTCCTCTCGTTGCCCTTCCTTTTTTGGCAGTGTGTCATCTTCTATAAATGGCTTTGTTTTATTCACCCTCCCTTCATTTCTCCAGTTTGTGACCCTATTTGTAAAACACAGAAGAAGTAAAGCCAAGGAGAAGCATTTTCATCATCTGCCCTCACACACACACACACACACATTCCAGCTTTGCCTTTCTGATGCCTTTTCTAATTGAACTCATCAGCTAAAATTGTTGGTGGAGGAGAGGTGGAAGGAGGGGGGTTAGAAAAGGAGTAGGAACCCCCCAGTCTGCAGAAAGAACTCAGATGTGAAAATACTTCAGTCTCTGAGATTGCAGTATTTATCCACACAAGTGCCCTGCTGTGCTTCAGAAACCCAGTTGATTTTAATGAGCTGCTGCAAAGGTGTTTGTCATTACGAATCCAATTTCTCCCACCCTCCTCCTTCCCCATCCCTTTCTCTGGGGTGATTGGGACCGGGATCTCCAAGCTTGGAGAAATTCAGGCATGCAGAAGCATGGACCATTCAGATCCAGAGGCCTGGGTTCACCCCCAGCTCTTTCCTCCAAGCACCCCTTTGAACCAGTCCCCCAAAATGAAACACTGTACAAGGTTGGATGTGGGCCCTTGTATAGCCCAGGTGCTGGGTGAGAGTAACAAGGAAAATAGGAAGGCATTTGGGTGAACAGATGTTCCTCCTCACTGTCTTGGAGCAGCAACAAAGAGAATGGGCTTGGGTTGCTTGCAGCATGGAGGGAGCAGAAATACAGGAGAGAAGGCTTGGAAGGCAGGGTGAGGATCCCAGGGAAAGTGTCACACACACACGCACACACACACACCTGCAGCTACCCAGCAGTGCCAAGCAGAAAAGACCACTGCAGCAGAGATGGATCACAAAATCCAAAATCCACAAAAGAGAGCGATACATCATGCAAGTTTTTGAAGCTCTACTGGCTTCTTCGTCAGGGAAGATGTTAAAAAAACTAGTATATGGGAGGAGAAAGATAATGATGTTAGAGTCACAGGCCTATGTTTTGTATCAGGTGTTGTTTCTATTGCAGTTCAATTAGTTTGGAGGGATCTCAGTGCACACGACAGCCACTCCCCTCTTGGCCATGTGGGGAGTGAGAGAAAGGACAGTAAAATTTCAACTCCATTAGCAACAGAAAAGCAACTTCACTTGTCTTAAGCTATATCCAGGGGTAGCCATATTGGCCATGCAGCAAAATATAGCAGAATCCGTATCCGTAACACACAATGTGTGAGAGTTGTTTGGTTGTTGCTGTGCTTTTGGGATTTTACAATATTTTGCTGCAAGGCCAACACAGCTACCCCTCAATATATATCAGGTAGAATATTTTCTTTTGCAACCATCCATCCCTCTCTTTATTTATACCCCTCCTTTCTACCAGACTGGGACATCTCACTTTTCCTTGTGATTCTTTTAACAGATGTTGCCTGATATTTGCTAGGAGGCAGATATCAAAAGTATAGCTGTGTAAGTCTATTGTAGCATCAAAAAAAGGAAGCATATGAGCAGTTTTATGGCCTGGATGGGACACAACAGGCAAACAGCTGCAAGACCTTGGGAGGCAAGATTGCAGTTCAGGAAACAACTTTAAATTTCCCACATGGCTGAACTGGAACAACCCAACTCTCCCTTGGTTATTTCAGGCCTCCAAATGGTTGGTCTCCACTGGTTGGTACCACATGGGAATGGGGAGGGCTTGGTCTCAGCATCCACCTTGAGTGTTTCTCCTTTGATGTCACTTGAGCGCTGCCATCTACACCCCATTTAAGGAGATGTAATGAAGGGAAAGTTTTCCAGGTTTCATTTTCTTCTGTAATGAAAAATACAAAAGTGAAATTTCAGTCCGTGAACACTTGGATGAAAGAAAGAACCAGGGGAGAGGAAACTGAACAAATTTCTTTATTGGTGCTGGAGAGCCTGCCAATAAGGCTCAGAAATTGCTGTCTCCCCTTTTTCCCTCCTCCTGCCCCCCCCACAGTGCCTCTCTGCATGCCAAACAATGGGGGTGTGTGGAGGAAAAGACATTTGGGGCCAGTTGGATAAAACTCCCCTTTTCTACTCAGAGCTGGGTGATTTGCAATGCATTGCTTCGGCATAATTTCCCATCTCCATGGCTCACAAAGGAATCTCCATTGCTATCTGCAAGTTTAATATTTCTTCTTCCCAACACCTTGCATTCATAATGCATCTTCTGATGCTCCGGCCTGACAAACCAACAGGCTCTGTGACTTTGCCTGAGATTTGCCTGTTAGTGCCAGCAAAGGCCAGGGGCTGAAAGGGAGGGGAAACCAAAGTGTCCTGGAGAGCCAAGACAGAAAGAAAATTAATGAAGCTCAGCTCTCTCTCTCTTCTCAAACCTGCCCAGCAACAAAACCAGCCTTTCCAAATACTGGCCATAATCCTGTTGATGTGATACACACAAGTTTGCAGCCTTACACATGAGGTCTGCTTTTCAGCCTTTGCACAAAAGGACATATTCAGTTTGTAGTTGTGTAAGTGGCATTTTACAAGTGTAGCCATTTCACATGCAGGCTGGCATCCTGGTAGTGAGTTACAATAGCACAAGTCCCATTTAGGCTATGCTATTGTAATGCCTAAATACTATAAAGGCGTCAGGTCCCATCTGACTTTGGAAACTAAATAGGGTCAGCTCTGGTTAGTACTTCAGTCTGTTTTAACCCCTCCTCTAGCAAGGGGATTTGACTCAGCTTCAAACAGGTCAGTTCTTGAAAGGTTTCCTATGGTGTTTATATGATGAAACTGCTGATCAACAGAGGAGCAATCTACCAAATAGAGATATATTTGGATAAGAGACCAGGGGCCCATCTACACAAGGGGGGGAATCCCAAATACCTCATACTATTGGCATCTCACAGCATCAGCAACGAGACCAAATGGTTTTTCTGGCCTCAGAAGCTCCCATAAACCTTACAGTCTGGATGGTGGCCGTGAGTGATTTATTTGGGTTAGTTCTTCACTGCTGCTGAGTTTAAAAAAAGAAATCATCCCAAGGTGCGCTGGTGTGAGAGAGCGATTCTCCAAAGCAAAACAGAAAATATTGAGCCTTTTTTTTATCACCTTAGCGAGTGATCACTAAGGCGAAAATCCAACATGGCGGCAGCAGGCGCTTGCCCGCCTAGCAAGCCCCACCCCCACTCTCACTCGGTGAATCATCTTTGTGCTCCCCTTCGTGTTTTTTATTGTTCAATAGTCCAGAAGAGCAAAAATGAGCACCATCCTCACAGTTTGTGAAAAAGTACGGGGAAATCTGCAAAGGCTTTTACCACTTTTTTTTTTTTGGCCATTTTGGGCCCCTCTCCTTCCGAATAGTGTGGCTTGGCCCTGGATCCTGGTAGGACTCCCAGCAAATTCCATGAGGGCCATTTTTACCATTTAGACAGGCCCAAGTGTAAAACTTGCAAGTTTTCTTATTGACCGGAGGAAGGCTGGACTCATTTCCTATCCAAACCATGTCTGTTCCTTCCTCTTGTTAAAAATCTGTTGCCAGCTGAGAAAAAACATCATGCAAGTCTGAATTGCTAATGGTAGAATACAGTAAATAAGCACATTTTGATATGTCAATTTTGTAGAACACTTTTTTGAAAAGAAAACCAAAAATTTCAAAATCCTACTGATAAATATTGGCTGAGATCCAACATCAAGGGAATTGAGTCTAACTTTATCCTCATGGATTAATGCAGCAGTTGTGCACATCTGTACTAAATACGCATGTCGGGTGTGCATCCATGTGCAATAGCACTATGTGCGCAGCTCCACTTCTTCAGCTTTGAATTGAGTACAGATATTCCACATCAGCAAGAATATCCAACCACTTCTGGAGGGAGGCATATACCCATGAGAAACACCATAGGATTCTGGTCCTTATATCACACATGTAACTGTTAATTTACAGAACGTAAAACCTTGTTCTCTCTGCTATATTCCTAATTGCAAACAAGTAGACAAATTGAAATGTTTCTAAAGCATCCAATTAGAGGAATACATACACCAGTTTTTGCAAAAAGAATCAAGGATACATATGGAAAATTTCCCCAACTTGTACTTCTCCCTTGTTCAGTGTTGCTTTTTAGGATAGCTAGAAAATACCCCTGTGTTGCAAGGGGAAGGGAAAAACATATTGCAGAAAAGAAAGCTGTTCTTTTCAGGCTTCAGGTTCCCCCCCCCCATCCATCAAACACCTACACAGTTATAGCAATGGAAGGCCTCATTAGCACACAGAGTCAAAAGGGTTTTTAATTGGGTGCAATCCTTTGCTAGGGAGCTGTCTGTTCTGCCCACTTCTTACAATCAGAAAGCAGCAAAACTTTAAAAAATAATCCATGGGTCAGGATCCTAGGAAACACTGGCAAAGTGTAGAGCTCTTTCAGAAATACAGATGTACCCACGCACACACACACACACACACACACACGCACACAACATGCCACTGGGACACAAACACACCCCACAGCCATTTAAGGGCTAGGGAAGGGCAGAGGGCCACCAGGCAGGGTCTGGCTGTGTTTCTGCAACCAGACACACAAAGATGACCCCCATCCTTCCAGACCCCTGGGTAGTCCATTATTTTATGGACTGTGTTTATTTATTTAACTGAACTGTTTTTAAGAGCTTTTAAAATCCTTTAAAAATTGCATTTTATTCTTTTATTGTAGTCTGAATTGTTTTAATGCTGTAAATAGTTTGATTCTATTTTTATGCTCACATTTTGTATGTTTTTAACTGTATTTTTTTTTTAAATTGTGAGCCACTTTGAGTCCCAGTTTGGGGGGGAAGGTGGACTATAAGTAGAAGAAAAAGAAAGAAAAAAACAGGAAGAGGAGGAGGAGGAAGAAGAAGAGGAGGAGGAGGAGGAGTGTGACTTGCCCAAGGTCACCCAGTGAGTTTCCATGGCACAGCAGTGATTCGAACCCTGGTCCTGCTCCAGTATCCAAACCACGACACCACGCTGGCTTGCAGTGTTGATGAGTCAAGATGTATTTAAGTCCGAATGATTCAATCTCCCCTAGAGGAGACCGCCAACTGGATTCAAGGACCTGACTCCTATGAGAAACAGTAAGGTTCAAGACAGACCAGTCTCCATCTTTCATTACAGATCCTAGAAGTTTTTAAAGAAGACAACCGGACAGACATTATTATTTTTCTTGAGGGCAGACAAAAAGGACACTTTTGCTGCTGCTATTATCTAAACACCTGTTGGGATCTTCTTCCCTCAGAACACGATCTGTAGGAAATGTGCATTCATACAAAAACGAAAATAACGTCACTTACCCATCAGAGGTGAACTGACGGACAAAAGCTTTCCAGCAAGAGAGCATTGTGCCTGGGCTGATGTGTGGAAACCTCTCCTGGTGTCTGATCCCAATATCAAACAGCTTCTCTCTTCACGCCGTTGTAGAGAAACCTATTTTTGTAAATGCTAGAAAGAAAGATTAATGGGTTGTGTTCTTATGTTTTGGGTTTTTTTTTTCTCCATGGAGTTTCTCACAATGGAAAACTTTGCTGCTTTTTTTTATGAGCTTCTAGAAGCTTCTGTGTGCCTTTTCTTTTTTTTGGGGGGGGGCGGGGAAGGCCAACTTCTAGGACAAGGAAGAGGAAACCAGGTCAAAACAAGGAGTTTACATGCAATGCCCTTCCGCCATGCCTGGCCTCTCCCTTCCTCTGCTGTCCTTTGGGCTAACCTAACCATGTTGAGGAAGATCAGTAAAAGAGCGTATTCTTGCACATCAATACAAGGGGCATTTCTTCTTCTTTGGAACTCAGATGACAACAGGATCGAGCTTTCAGCATAATAAAGAAACCGAGGGCCTGTCTACACTGCAGAAATACAGCAGTTTGACACCACTTTATCCACCATGGTTCTCTCCTATGGAATCCTGGTATTTGTAGTTTGGTGAAGTATTTAGCCTTTTCTATCAGAGAACTCTGCTGCCTCACCAAACTGCAAATACCAGGATTCATAGGATACCCCCATAGACACAGAATAAACAGAATGCTGGACCACCTGGGCCTTTGGTCTGAGCTGGAAAGCCTCATCTCAAATTGACGGTGGAACTCAGTGCCACTTGAGGCATGTCAGTTCAGGAACAGGGCCTGGGCATGACTGAAGAAGAAGCAAAATCTACCTATAGAACATCAGAGCCACTGATAGCTGTTTGGTAGCATTTTATAATGACAAACTACTTCTTTCTTTTCCTCTCGGTGACAGGATAAGACCCTTCTTTTCCAACAAACTGATTCTAACAAAAAAGAGTTTCTGTTGCTGTACCATTTTTAATCTGTTTTAAAGTATGATTTTAATTGGTTTTAATTCTGCTGTTATTTAATACTGTTTTAACCTTGGTTTTGTGTGTTTTGAACTATATGTGTTGTATTGTATTCTGTCTTTTTGAATGCTGCCTTGAGTCTCATCCTGAGAGAAAGGTGGGATGTAAATAAACTGATGGATAGATGGATGGAATTGGGGGGGGGGGATTAAATGAGTCTGCCCTCTACTACCAGGCAGATGGGGTTTAATGTCCTTGGGCTTATCTACAGGGGCTAAATACCCCGGCTTGACCCCGTTCCAGAGCCCTGCAATCCAAACATGCAGGGTGTTTACCCTGATCAGCTCCAGGACAATCCTCACCACCCCAGGGCCAGAAACAGGCTGGAATGGGGGCAAGCCAGGATAGGGCCTGATAAGAATACCCAGTTTATTCCATTTTCAGTGGCCAAAACCCAGATCAGGCCCTATGTTCCCATGGGAGCCCACCCACCAGGCCACCCCTCACTACCACCAATACCTCCCTGGCTCTTCCAGAAGCCAGGCAGGGATCCCAAGGCTGGTCACATGCTGGGGGTCTGCAGACACATCTTGCGGGTTCCCTTCCTGGCTTCTGCATCAGCAAGGGAAATGGCTGCAGTGGCTGCAGCAACAGGCTGGCATTCTGTTTGGACACCGGCCCGGTTTCTCCAGGTAAGGGGGGAAGAACAGGGCAGACCCAGAGCCGGGATATGCTGGCGGGGAGCTGTCCTATCCTGGCTGGGGTAGATGAGCCCCTTATCAGCCCCATGGCCAAATGCTACAGCTGCCCAGTAGCTGGGAAGGGTTAGTCTGTACTTCGCAGGCCCTGCTAATGAGTTTCATGTTAGCTTGGTAGTTCAGTGATGGGAAGAAGCCTTCTTGTTAGCAGCCTACTTGTACAATCCTCACAGTTAGAAATGTCCACTTCCTTTGCTGCTTCTGAGTTATAGAAGCCTTGCAAGCCATCTTTCATCGACTTCATGCAGGGCACCTGATAGCCAGCCATGGGGTCAGCTGTGGGGTGGGATGTTTGGGGTAGAATCAGAAACCCAACTTGCTGGATCCCATCAGCTAACATCTGTGATGCTTTCCTCTGCTGTAAACCACCTGCTGCACCCATTTACCCCCAACAAAACTTTTAGCAGTGATGTGTTAGTTTCTGATGTCAAAGTCAGGGGGGTAAAACAGCAGCCATTTCTAGCTCAAAATCAACCCAGTGCTCTGTGTGTGTGTGTGTGTAAAACTAAGCTCCTGTTCTTGGTAAAGTAGCCTGAAAGTTTGACTGTGTCCAGAATTTCTATGAGCATCAATGGCTGAAGGGGCTTGTCTTCCTGCATTCGTAGCTTCTTCTAATTGTCTGTCTAGACGCTTCCTTTCAACTCTGCCATCTCACACAGCCTAGGAGGTGAGCGGTTATGTCCAAATGAGGGAGGGAGGCTCCTACAACGCTAACCTTGCTCTGGCACCGAAAACTGAAGACAAAGCCACCGTGACAATGGAGTGATTGAGGCTGGGGGATTAATTTAAGTGCAAACCTAATTTCTTAGCAAATTAAGATAAATTGATGAAAGCTACATTTAAATCAAATTAGGCGGGTGTCCGGTCTGGGGCTAAGCAAAGCAATATAAGCAAACTGGTAGACAAATAGTGCCTTCAGGCACAGCCGGGGCATAGATTGAAGGGGGAACCATTTCTTCTGTTCCTGCCATTTAACATTTCTTTAACACTATACCCTTGCTGACTGCAATGTAAAAAAAAACACACACACAATACTATGAACAACACTACATCAGCCTAGAAGGCATATCACAGTCTAGGGAAGAAGTGATAATCAGCCCCAGTTTGGAAGAGTAGCTATTTGGACTACAACTCCCAGAAAACCCCAGCCAGAAAAACTGAAAGTGCTCCCTTGGGATTGCTCCTTGTACCCCACTTTGGAATTGTCCATTGAAGTAGATGCCCCCTTACTTGGCTTGTGAATTTCATCAAACCCAAAACATTTGGAGAAGAAGCAGCTGGCAGGGGGATTCTGGGAGTTACAGTTGAAAAAAGTCACTTTTCCCAGCTCTGAGAAAAGCCTTGATGGCTTATACACACACAGCACCTGTCTTTCTTTAGACTTCTAGGATTTGGGAAACTCACAAGCCACATAAAGGGGCATCTGCTACTATAGACAACCGAAAAGTGGGTTGCAGAGGGAGATCCCATGAACCACACTCAAGAATCCTCTTTTTTTTCCCCCTGTTTTATAGTCTTCATTGCACACTTACCTATGTTTTACACAGTACAGAAGCTTATTATAAAATTACTACAGAACAGAAGTTTGCATCCTCAAGCAACATGTCCAGTGGTGCATATCTCATTACTTCATCTACATTAGTGCTTGTTTGTTGTTACACCAGCTAGAATTGGAGAAACTAAAAATGGTAGTGCGTACACTAGTAACCTCATGGCTGGGCTTCTGCAATACATGTACCTTGGGCCACCTCTGTACCAAGTTTGGAAGCCTCAATTCGTTCAAAACATGTCAGCCAGGTTTGGTGGCTGGTGCAGCTAAGCACGATCATTTTACACCAATATTAAAATCCCTCAAATGGCTGCCTATTAGTTTCTGGGCAAGGTACAAAGTGTTGGTTGTTACATTTCAAGCACTATATGGTTTGGATCCAGGTTACCTACAGGCTCGTCCTTTCCCATATAATCTGCCCCCTATATTCAGGTCCTCTGGGAGACATTGACTTCAGACAGCCAAAACTAAGCTGACTATTATCCAGAGGACATTTTCTTCAGATGCCCCCAGATTGTGGAATGACCTGCCGGAAGAGATGAATCAGCTTGAGACACTGTCTGAGTTTAAATCAGCAATAAAGACCAGTTTCTTCCAGCAGGCCTATCCAGATTATTTTTAAATTATGGTTTTAAGTATTTATTGATAGATTTTGACATGTATTGGTTTTATATGCTTTTTTATCTGATATGATGTGTTGTGTTATTTGCTGTTGTTCCCTGTCTCGATCCATAGGGAGAAGTGAGTAAGAAATAAATATGATGGTGGTGATGATCTTCACACTGTCAGTTGAAAGACAATTATCCAAAGGTTTGTGAACAAACAAGCATCTTCTCAAAAATAAAGTTGTAGTTTTCAATAAATCATCAAATCAAAGGTCTTCCAGACTAAGGGAAGCATTAGCACCCTTCCTCTTGCTTTGCTCCAACCTCACCAGGAGTCCTGCACCCAGTTCAGGGCACCACAGTTCAGGAAAGATATTGACAAGCTGAATTAAGGCCAGAGAAGGATGACCAATATGGTCAAAGTTCTCAGTCCTTCCAATGAAGAACAGTTGAGGGAGTGAGAGCCATTTAGCCAGGAGAAGAGATACCAGAGAGATGACATGGAAGCCATCTTTAAATAGCCAAAGGACCACCCTCATGTAGAAGATGGAGCAAGCTTGTTTTTTGCTGCTTCAGAGCACCAAAACTGGCTCAAATTACAAGGAAGAAGATTGCAACTAAACATTAGGAAGAACTTGCTGATGATGGGAAGGGTTTTGAACAAGCTTCCTCCAAGGATGGTGACCGCTCCTTGATTGGAGGTATTTAAGTGGTGGTTTGATGGCCTTCTCTCAGGAATGCTTTAGCTATGGATTCTTGCACTGCCAAGGATAGGACTCGATGACTCTTGGGGTCCCTTCCACCTCAACAATTCTATGGTTCTATGATACCTTGAAAAACAGGCAAAACTGTGGCCTTCTTCACAGAATCAACAAATCATAGAGTTGGAAGAGACCACCAGGACCATCCAGTCCAACCCCCTTCTGCCATGCAGGAAGATACAATCCAAGCACTCCCAACAGATGGTCATCCAGCCTCTGTTTAAAAACCTCTAAAGAAGGAGACTCCACAGCACTCCTAGTCAGCAGCGGATTCCATGTCCAAAAGCTCTTATTGTCAGGTAGTTCTTCCTAATAATGTTTAGGTGGAATATTTTTTTCCTGTAGTTTGAGTCAATTGCTCTATGTCCTAGTCTCTGGGAGAAGCAGAAAACAAGCTTGCTCCATCCTCAGTATGACATCCCTTCAAATATTTAAACATGGCTAGCATGTCCCCTCTTCACCTTCTCTTCTCCAGCCTAAACATGCCCAGCTTCCTAAATTGCTCATAGGGTATGGCTTCCAGACCTTTTACAATTTTGGTCACTCTCCTCTTGGCACGTTCCAGCTTGTCAATATACTTATTGAATTGTGATGCCCAGAACTGGACACAGTATTCTAGGTGAGGTCACCTGGTTGCAGAGATGTGTAAGGCAAACCCAATGCAGCACCTTTTCATTTCAGTCTTGCAAAGCAATGGATTCATGCTCCAAACAGACCTTCTGACTTTAACATGAAAGCATTTTCTCCCTATTTATAAAATTAAGCCAACTAATTCAAAGGCCATCTGTCATAACCCTGAGCAGAATTTTGAGAATTGAATCCTCAATTTTGCCATCTTTCCTGCCCCCACCCCCTCTGTTGTAACTTCATAAGATGCCTTTTTCCCCATCTCAGTTCCTCAACATATTCTAGAAGAGACATGAAAATTAGATCTAATAATGAATGATTACAACTTTCAAGTAAAGTCTAGTTGGTTGACTAATCAATTTGGTTAAGTGAAAATCCATAGCAAATGAGTCAGCCGTGGTACAACATTTCTCCATCCAATTTAAATTAAAATCACCAACCATAATAATTTCACAATTACTCTGTGAGCAGGCACCAGGGACTTGACCCTGGAGAAGAGAAATTTCAAGGCCTGCAGGAGAGGGCGAAGGAATGTCAGATGTGGGGAGAAACCCGGCTGGTGCCTACGAGCTGTGGGAGAAAGGGGGACAATGAAGAAGGAAGGCTTGAAGGGTGGCAGAGTGGTCGGAAGCAGTAGCAGAGGTGCCACGGATCATGTCCATGTAAACCTCAATGGCCGCATGAACTGTTTTTTGTTGTTAGCTGTCAACAGATCTTTTCTGGAATTCCTTCTGGTATGATCTGGGCTTTGGAAGGCATTGTCCTCCCACCTAAGGAGGTTTGCATCCAACGCTAGAGATCTTAAACAACAACTGCTCAGATCTGTCTACTGGGTTTCAGTCATCCATACTTCTGAGACAGAGAAGCTCAAATTTCAGTTCATTCTGGCACATAAACATCTGTCCATAATCCAGCGGCAGCTGGTGCTGCTCATGTCAGTTGGGCAGTGACTCTGCTCCAAGTTTAAGTCTGAACTTTGATGGAGGTATCCCAGCTGATGAATGCAATCTCCAGAATATGTCTGGCACCATGGAGAACTCCTTCAAAGTTCAGACTAAAATACAGAAGAGATTCACCATCCAACTAACATGGGGATCACCAGCTGCCACTTCCAGAATGCAACTCACTGGTCATAGCAGTAGCGTATCTGTAACTGAAAAAAGCAGAAGCACCATCTATACGGGGGTACCTCACAGTAATGGCATTTCATAGCAGCAGCGACTTGTCTTATTGGTGATTTTGCCCTCAGAAGCCCCCAGAAGCTTCTCAAGATTGTGGCCATGAGTGATTTACTTGCTTTAGTACTTTGCTGCCACCAAACCTTTTTTAAAAAGATGTCTAAGGTGCACTAGAGTGATAGACCAATTTTTCAATTCAACAGGACACCGAAACAAAAAAGCACACCCCATTTTATCACCTTAGTGATTGCTCGCTAAGGTGAAAATCCAACATGGTGGCAGTGAGCGCTTGCCATCTTAGCAAGCCCCGCCCAACACACTCAACCGACCAATCAGCTTTGTGCTTCCTCTAGTATGGGAAAACAATTCATATTGAATTGCTTGTCCCAATGAGCAGGAATGTGCACCCCTCCCTGTTTTTAAAAAACTATGCAAAAAGCCACAAAGGCTTTTGCTGCATTGTTTTTGCCATTTTGGACCCCCTCCTTTTGAATACAGTGGGTAGATCCCATTTAGACAGGTCGGATTGCCAGCAAACTCCATGAGGACTATTTTGACCATTTTGACAACCCCATAGACTTTTTTTTAAAGTAAAATTCCAATGAGGTAAGGAATGTCTAGGGTTTATTGCTATATGTTCTGTATCAAAATGGAATGACAGGAAAATTCAGCATGGCCCTATTCCTAAGTAAGTTGTGCTTATTGCTGCAACCCCCAGGAAGAAGAGCACTATTGTGCAACATATGCCAATGATTGGGTGCCATTGTGCAAAGTACAATAGCAATTTACAACCACAACCATCAGCAACTGCAATGCACAATGGGCAATTGTGCTGTATGGACAACTCTGGTTCCATTGCTCTCTGCAAGATGTGTCTGTAGTGCTAGAGTGAATAATTCAGCCTGCATGAAGAGCACAATTTGCATATGCCTATGTCACTTATAGGATGCCAGCCCCTGAGTGTCAAGTTCCACTCAGTCTCCTTGATGTAGGCTATTAGCCCCTATTAGAAGTGTATGAGTGTGTGTGTGTGTGTGTGTGTGTGTGTGTGTAAGGAGAGCAAGAGCCTAAGTATTATTTTTTCCCAATACATATATAGGCCAGAATTCTTTGCATGCCCTATACTACAGCAGCCACACTTTCTCCAGGGTGACACAGGAATGGTGGCCAGGAAAGGCATACAAAACTTCTCAGCAGCTGTTTTCTCCAATGCCTTTCTTCTTTCCCAGTTGCCACACTTGTTACCCCTGTCTCTCTCTCTCTCTCTCTCTGGCTTTTCTTCGCAGATTCAGGAAGGACTCATCCCGCGCACACAGGCGTAGCGTACCAGGAGGGTG
The DNA here is from genome assembly GCA_030847615.1 of Gambelia wislizenii. Taxonomy (NCBI): domain Eukaryota; kingdom Metazoa; phylum Chordata; class Lepidosauria; order Squamata; family Crotaphytidae; genus Gambelia; species Gambelia wislizenii. Next base: position 44,050,636 of record JAUMIR010000007.1, read on the forward strand.
CCAGTCACAAACAGTAAGCAAAAACTGCATCTGGTTTTTGTTTTAATCTTCTGGATGATGCAAGAATTGTGGTGATGTGGTTTTGTCACTGACCCTGATGCACAGCAAATACATTGCAACAAGCCTTGCAGCATCTCTGCATTTGAGTCATTTGGGAGAGGGAGGAGAGGTCAGGGCCCTGCAGAAAGAAAGAAATGGTCCAGCCACACCTTCAAAAAGCTTTTTAGCAAAGGCTATTATCTGCTTTCCCCTGCCCCCCCCCATCCCAGAATCAATGCTTTTTAATTCCCACTGAGCTGTTTTGTTTGGATTTACTTTTGTTTTTCAAATGCAGGAGACACTTTTAACAAAACATGAGAAGGAAACATGCTGCATTTTTTAAAAAATCCCCACCCTGAAATTACTGGAAGTTCATTTTCAAAGCAAGGCAGTTTTCTTGGAATCGAAGCCTATCAAGTCAAATCGATAGCCACTCAGTGCAGATGGACTGAGACACCTCGGAGATAGCGCTCGATCACGTTTGCATCCAAATCTTGACAGTTTCCAACAGTCAGTGCATTTAAGCACCTGCCACTGTTGGTTTTTTTCCACCACTTAAAAAAATTATCTGTTTGCAGATAAGACAGTACCTTTCCATGAAGTCCAGTAATATCCTTGACGTATTTACCACCACGGCTGGTGCTTTTGCAGTTGCTCTTAGCAAAATATTTCCTTCTGGCTGCTTTGCTCCAAGGCTACTTAAGCTGGCTGTACCTCCTCATAAGCCATGGCCTTGACAGCCTTGCTTCCCTTCCTTCCATTTGGAGCCAGAGAGAAAGAACTCTGACCGCCTGAGTGACACACAGCAAAAAGGATCAACCAGGCTCTGGTGGCCTTGAACCAGGGAATCTGGTGTTGGTGGACTGGGGGAGGCACACACTTGACCTTTGGCTGGGATATGGCCAGCCTGAACCACGCTTCTCCTCAGCCAGCAGTGCCCGGCCGGGGACATTTTCTCCTTCGTGTCCCCATTATACCCTCTCTTGGACACAACAGAGGACCCAGCATGACTGGGACACCCAGTTCTGAGTGTCATCTGCTGGAGCTGTGAAGATTCCTCCTTCAGACCTTCCCAGTCAACACAGGATAAAACCAAATGGGATCCAGTCCTGCCCCAGACCATGAGTTCTTTGGATAGGTGGGGTAGAAACCTCTCTGAACATGCTGGCTCTGCGAACTGAAGTCCAAAAAAGTAACTCCAGGAGTTGTAGGCCAAGCGCACCCACCCAGTGGTATAATAGTCTGCAGGACACCTTCCTTAGTGTAATCAAGGAGTAGCTCAGTATCGCCTGCACTGACTGGCAGCATTTCCTTGTTAAGTCTTGGGAAGACTCTTCTGTTTCTGAAACCCTACAAAACTGCTGCCAGTCTGTGTAGGTGATACTGGATTCTTGCTTGATTAAACAAAAAGAAGGCATCCTGCAGGTTATTTCACAGGTGGGTGGATGCTTGGGGGCGGGGGTATTTATCCATTTCTTGTCTAAGGTGTTTTCTATATTTTAGGGTTCTCATCCTTTGGAGGCTGATCTGTTTGCCTCATTTCTGCAAATGATCCAATTGCTGCTTCCAGAAAGCAGTCCTTAATTATCCTTTTCACAAGGCTCAGAGACAAGCAAGCAAATCTCTGCTGAGAAAAACAGCCCTTTGTTATCTAATAAGTTGCAGAGAACTGGAATTTGCATAGCAGCCAAGGAACAGAGGGAAACCTGCCGAAAGAGCTGCCCTGTGAACATCACAGAAGCATTTGAAGGGGAAATTGCAGTCTGCCCAGGATGGGATTCATGCTTAGAGTTTGTTTAATGGCGTCTCAGACAATAAACAGTCATTTCCACTGCAGCTCCCACGCCATCATCCACATCGCCCAGTAGAGCCAAGAGACTATCACAACCATCCATGTTGGGGGGGGAGGGGAGGGGAGACCCCAGGCCTAAGTGAGACCAGAGTTCCTTAGTCCCTTTGTGCAGCTCATACAATCAGAGTTCTGTTTATTTATGTAATTATTTAAATATATAAATACATTGGACTCATAGTATCTGCTGGGGTTTGGTTCCAGGACCCCCCACGGATGCCAAAATCTGTGGATGCTCCAGTCCCAGTATATGCAATGGCATAGTAGAATGGTGTCCTTTTTGGAATTTATTTATTTATTTATGTGTTGAAATATTTTTCTACACATGATCTTAGCCAAAAGGCTGAGAAGTTATTTTTATTGGACTATTTTCAAGCTGTGGATATTGGAATCCATGGATACAGAGGACTGACTGTATGTAGGCCAGAATTCTCCATCAGTTCTACATCTACAGAAGTCCAGTATTTCCACCCTGCTCTCCCCGCAACCAAGCAATTTTACCAGGCAGCAGCTGCTCCAGAGAAGGGGGTCCATTCTGCTGGGGGCTGGGGGCAGATTATGTTTCCACCTTCCTCATCCATCCACTTCCAATTGTGACAATATTGCCACAACTATGACTATGCTGGGAGAGTGACTACAAAGCTGTTACGGATGTGGAGCTCTAGGTTACTCATTCATAACGGCGATCGTGAATACCTGCCTTATATCCCACCTTGGATCCCAAGATCTCAGGGTGGTGTACAGCAAAATCAAACTACAGTTGTCCCTCCACATTCACGGATTTGGCATTCATGGATTTAAGTATTCACGGCTTGAAAATATTCTTTAAAAAATAATAATCCAAAAAGCAAACCTTGATTTTGCCATCTTATATAAGGGGCACCTCTTTGCTATGCCATTGCATATGATGGGACTTGAGTATTCACGGATTTGGGTATTCATGGGGGGGGGGTCCTGGAACCAAATCCCAGCAAATGTGAAGGGACAACTGTCTCTCTCTTTCTGGCTTTTCTTCACAAACCAACATTCAGGAAGGACTCATCCCGCGCTTTCTGCAAGCGCGCTGATGAGTAAAAAGGCCAATCCAAGATAAACAAGTCCAGTTGCAGAGAGCACAGCAGAAGGTCTCCTTGGGTGATGTTTCCGGGTTGTGATTCTTTCTGCGTTTTCATTTCTCTTCAAGACTTGTTCGTCGTGAGTTCTCAAATAAGGCTGCAGCATTGTGGATAGTGTGTCTCCATGCCTCCAGATGTGAGGCCAGGGCGGACCATTGTTGGTGATCAATTTGGCTGAGCCTGAGATGTTGTTTCAGGGAGTCCTTGTATCGCTTTTTTGGAGCGCCCCTCCCACGCTGACCCGTGGCGAGTTCACCGTAGAGTAGTATTTTTGGGAGGCGATGGTCCTCCATCCTAGAAACGTGCCCTGCCCAGTGCAGCTGCGTTCTCAATATCATGGCCTCAATGCTGGTGATCCCTGCTTGCTCAAGGACAGCAACATTCGTCACATAGCAACTATAGAACTATCTAAAATGGTAACAATAATTTTAAAAGATTAAAAGCAGTTTTAACCATTTACCACTTATGCTACACTTGATCTTAGGCAAAAGGCCGAGAAGCGATACTTACCCCTTAAACAAGACATCTTAAAACCAATTAAAATAATGCAGACCATACGGTGTGTATAAACCGGATAGTCAATTAGGTTTCAGGGGCTTTAATAAAAAGCCATGTTTGACTTGGTGCTGGAATGACCCAAGAGTTGGTGCCAATCGGGCCAGTGCAGTGTTGCCTCTACAGGCAAAGGACGGGCTGCTCTTGGCTGCCCTGCAGTGTAGGCTGAGAGCTTCCATGTCAGTTGACATGACAAATCCACCCCAGAGTTTAATTGAAGCTTTAAAGGAAGTATCCAAGGTGCTGAAGCTATTTCACGGAAAGAATTCTACACCCCAGACACTCCCTTTACCTCCAGGAAAGAGTTCAGGGCCTTGACTAGCCTCTGTAAAGTATTTTGCAAAGAGCTCCAGCAAAGTATTTTGAGAAGAGGGTTCAGCACCTTGGATGGAACCTTTAAAGTACATATTAAAAGCCAGAGAAGATGTGAGTTTGAAAGTGGATTATTTGCTATGGCTCCTTCCTAATGAATCCTGGGGTTTGTAGTTTTACTAGGTCTTTAGCCTTCTCAGCCATAGAGTGCTGGTGCCTCACCAAACTACAAATCCCAGGATTCTATGGGAAGGAGCCATGGCAAATAATCCAGTTTCAAACTGGATTATTTGTGTAGTGTGGGTTTGAGTTGTTGGACTGCAAAGCTCTATCATGAGCCCTAGTCACAATAAGCAAAGGATCATGAGAGTTGTAGTCCAATGGGGGGTGGGGACAGATGGTGGTCCATCCCTGCTGTTAGGCGTCCTTTGAACCCTGCTCTAAAAAAATACTATGGATTCCAAAATGGAGGTTTGGCCACTGCTGGCTCATCTCGTATGGCTCATCTGTTCTGAAATTAATCAATTAGATTCCAGTTTGTGTCTGGACCCAATCCAAAGCATTAATTTTGACTTTCAAAGCCCTCGTTCTCTCTTTGGAATGCCTTTCCCAGAGAGATCTACTTCATTCCTACCCTTTCAAAAAAGACTAAGTGGTTTAAAAAAAAACATTCTATATCATTTAATTTTCTTACCCTTCATTATTCTTTTCAAGAGAAGGTGTGGCTGGCTGTGGAACAAGATGGCAACTTAGTCTGAAAATGCTGACCTTCACCCAAATATATTTTTTTTAAGTCAAGACCCAGACTTAACCTATATAAGCAAATTCTCTAAGCAAGTGGAATTAAAAGGTCAACTGAATACCCACTAGAAGGAAACCTGACAACTTATTTTACTCTCAAAAACTCAGAATGAGTCTCTGCTGCTGGTTCTTCACCAACAGCAGCAAAGACGGCAGCCGGAACAATTTAAGGGCTTTGAGAAATGGGTGCAATAAGGAGGAAAGTCAAGGAGAACTTCACTGAATTGAAAGAATACACCAGTTTAGAGAGGAGATGAATGAAAACTGGCAAACTATACTAAAACCAGTCGATCAATACTAACTTAGCAATGGCAACCTCCCAACTTACCAATGCTGAAAAGATTATAAACTAAGTGTTTGAGATAGCAATGTCGCATGATAAGATATTGGCAGACTAGATATTTGATCTAGCACCAAACAGGCACTATCACATCTTACACTATGGCTGCATCTGCACAGCAGAATTAATGCAATTTGACCCTATTTTAACTGCCATGGCTCAGTGCGATGGAATTCTGGGATTTGTAGTTTGTTGTGGCACCAGCACACTCTGACAGAGAAGGCTACATAACTCAGAAAACTACAAATCCCAGAATTCCGTAGCATTGAGCCATGCCCATTAAAGTGGGGTCAAACTACATTAATTCTGTCTTAGCCAAATTACTAACCAACAGATCAGATAAGATGTCAGATTGTTATTATTCTCTGTTTGGGTTTAATGAAAATTAGGAGCTTCAGCAAACCCCTTGTTTCTTCGTTGATTTCATTTGCAAGATGTTTGGTGGCTGGAGAGTGGAAGTCGGCAAATGAAACAGACTCTTTTATATAATGAAAAGTATAGGCTTTTGCTTTAAATAAAAAGCTGACCACACATAATAAAGCACTACCTGGGGGAAAAAGAAGACCCTTTTATTGAAATGTAGTAACCCTTTACTAAATACATGATTAGGAAGACAGGTGGCTATGGCCAAATTGGCCAGTGCTGGCAATTTTGGAAAGGTCTGCTGGAACCTGCGAAACCATCTGGACAGATGCACCTGATGTGATGTCTGGATGTTATTCCTTCCTAAAAAGACAGAGAACATGAAATGACTGAGTGGCTAGATTGCTAAACAAACTGATAACAATGGATTGTTGCAAGATGTGTTTTGTATAAGTTTTGTTTAATAAAGTATTGATTTTTAAAAATATCCACCAAAAATATTCTTTTAAAGAGTTTGTTTAATGGATTTTAAAAATTCTATTTTAATTTTCATAAGCTTCTGTGAAAGCTTATGGGTTGTGCAGGAATGGTGGGGACCAATGTTTAAATAATGGTGGCGCAGTGGTTAAATGCCAGTCCTGCAAGTCACCACGTTGCAAGTCTGATCCCAAGAGCTCCAAGGGTAGGTCGGTAAAATGAGTACCCAGATTGTGGGGGCAATTAGCTAACACACATTGGAAACTGCTTCTTGCAGTGTAGATCTGTAAACTGCTATTGCTTAAAACAATTTTTGTAAGCCGCACTGATAGCCTTGTGGCTGAAGAGCGGGGTATAAATAAATAAATAAATAAATAATATAATTACTTGACAAGACATTTCTCTGCTGTGCAGAACAGAGAGCAAAGGCACTGAGGGTTTCGTGAACACACAAACACCTACTGTGCCCCCCCCCTAATTCCTGCTGGCCTATGGTGGCCAGAGGATCTAGCTGGTAGCCCTCAGAACCTGCAAGGGACCCCTGGGTTTTAGAGTCTGGAGCAATAAACACCTGAGGCAAAGCACAAAAATCAGTGTGTATAGAGCCATTGTACTGTCTATTCTCCTTTATGGATCTGAAACATGGGTCACCTATCACCACCACCTACGACTCCTCGAGCGCTTTCATCAGTGCTGTCTACGCACAATCCTAAATATACACTGGACTGACTATGTGACGAATGTTGCTGTCTTTGAGCAAGCAGGGATCACCAGCATGGAGGCCATGATATTGAGAACACAGCTGCGCTGGGCAGGGCACGTTTCTAGGATGGAGGACCATCGCCTCCCCAAAATACTACTCTATGGTGAACTCGCCACGGGTCAGCGTAAGAGGGGCACTCCAAAAAAGCGATACAAGGACTCCCTGAAACAACATCTCAGGCTCGGCCAAATTGATCACCAACAATGGTCCTCCCTGGCCTCACATTGGGAGGCATGGAGACGCACTATCCACAATGCTGCAGCCTTCTTTGAGAACTCACACTGAACAAGTCTTGAAGAGAAATGATAACGCAGAAAGAATCACAACCCGGAAACGTCACCCAAGGAGACTTTCTGCAGTGCTTTCTGCAACCGGTCTTGTTTATCTCAGATTGGCCTTTTTAGTCATCAGCACGCTTGCAGAAAGCATGGCATGAGTCCTTCCTGAATGTTGGTTTGTGAAGAAAAGCCAGAGAGAGAGGACAAAGTATTCCTCTTTCTAAGGGTGGGTGTAGAGCCCTCCCAATCACTGTGGCTTAGTCTCTTGCACCAATGCATGTCGGCTCCTAAGGCCATGGACGAGATCCTACGTTGTGCTGGTCTAGTGTCAATCTATGCTGATGCCATTTCACCATGGTTGTGCTACACCACTTGTCAGGTGCTGGTACCACCAGCTTGCCTGCCATGAGACTGTATGGTATAGAAATGATGGGGTGTGTAGTAGTATAGTTTATCTTGGGGAAGATATATGCAGCCTGTTTGTTATTGCATTCCTGTTTGATTAACTAGCCACTCTATTCTGTTTAGGTCAGACCTCACCTGGAATACCATTTCCAATTGTGGGCACCACAATTCAAGAAGGACATTGAGAGCTGGAATGTGTCCAGAGGAGGGTGACCAAGATGGTGGGAGATCTGGAAGCCATGATGCCCTATGAGGAGTGGCTTAAGTGTTTCTGGTGTTTCCAGAAGAGAGCATATAACACCGGTGCTAAAAGCTCTCCACTGGCTGCCTATTAGTTTCCGGGTACAGTACAAGGTGTTGGTTATGACCTTTAAAGCCCTACATGGCTTGGGTCCAACTTACCTCCGGGACCGCCTCCTTCCGTACGACCCTCCCCGCACACTTCGGTCCTCTGGGAGGAATCTGTTACAGCCTATGAAAACAAGGCTGTCGGTGACCTCCCAGAGGGCCTTCTCTGCTGCTGCTCCCAGATTATGGAATGGCCTGCCGGACGAGATCCGTCTTATTACCACCTTAGACAGCTTTAAAAAAGCTGTCAAGACGGATCTTTTCCGGCAGGCCTTTCCTGAATAATTATCCCGGCCCAAGACTCAGCTGCCCTTTCTACGCTATGATTGTATGTTTTAATTTTTTTTTCTTCTAATTTATATATATTTTAATTAATCCATGTTTTTAATTCTTTGTAATTTAATATTATTTTAAGGGGTGGGTGGGCTAGGGTATGGTGACTATGGGGTTTTTATATTGTAAGCCGCCCCGATTGCATTGCAGAGGGGCGGGATATAAATAAAATTTTATTATTATTATTATTATTAAGGAGCTGGGCATGTTTAGCCTGGAGAAGAGAAGTTTAAGAAAGGACACGATAGCCATGTTTAAATATTTGATGGGGTGTCAAACTTAGGTTGGAGCAAGCTTGTTTTCTGCTGCTCCAGAGACTAGGACATGGAGCAATGGGTTCAAACTCCAGGAAAAGAGATTCCACCTAAAAACTTTATAAGAACCTCCTGACAGTAAGAGCTGTTCGGAAGTGGAATGAGCTGCCTCAGAGAATGGTGGAGTCTTTAGAGGTTTTTAAACAGAGGCTGGATGCCATCTGTCAGGAATGCTTTGATTGTGTACTCCTGCAAGGCAGAGGGTTGGACTGGATGTTCCTCAGGGTCTCTTCCAACTCTATGATTCCATGGAATGCTCAAGGTCTAGTTGGTGGGAGAAAGGGTATGGAAATGAAAGAAAAGTGAGCCTGGGAAAGTACAATATTTTGCTTAATTAATAAATGAGAATTCAGCTCGCCAAAAAGTTTGAAGTGGCTATGCTTTAACTGAGCTGTACTAATGAGGACTGGTCAGTCCTGACAATGAAAGTCAGTGGAGGATGTTCGCTTCATTTTCTGTAGTAAAGCTTTGCTGTGTTCATCCTGAAAGCCTGGATTTGTGAGCTGCTGGAACTCAGTTCATGACACTGCCCTTCTGTGGAATACTGGTGTGGTGCAACTCATTCCATAACTGCCGATGTTCCTGCTTCTTCTCTGCTTGTGCACCGTGACTCTTTCCCCTATCCCAGCAAATCACGAAGTACGCTGAAGGCACTGACAGATCATGACACACCATCCAAGAGTGTGCAACTGAAGGTGAAATGGGTACCCTGCTTTACACAACCATAAACTGAATATGTCACAACAGCCAAAAAGCATGTAAGGAAATGTATACATATGTGTAACACAGTGGCTGCATCTGCACTGCAGAAATAATCCAGATTGATACTGCTTTAACTGCCATAGCTCAATGCTATGGAATTCTGGGATCTCCAGATTGCAACTCCCAGAAACCACTTTTCCACGCTATCAATTTATTGCAATACATGCTATTGTTCTGTATCTTACACTGCACTGTAAATTAGAATGGAAGTTTATTAACTAAATTGATATTTAGTAAATGTCTTAAATAAATAAAATCACTGTCCAAGTCTCAAGTGGTGCCTTCGATTTCCAAATAAGTGTGAGCCCCAACCTCTGGTTTTTCTAGAAAATAAGCACTTGTTTCCTTTAACCTTTCTTTGGAGTCTAGGGAAAGTGACCTTGAAGAACCCGTCTCTCCTTTTCCCTTCTAACCTACTTGTTTTCAGGATAAAATTGGGAGAGAAGAGATGTGTGTAGTAATTATCAAATGGCCGTTCAACAGCCTTCTACTAATGAAAGAAATGTTTTGAGTTTACTTGGCTTTGTTCTATATTATCCAGCAACAGCATTTCTTCTGCTTTCAATCTACTTAGTAATTTGGTGGTTTCCACTTTCAGAAACTTAAGGAAAAGGGAATGGGGTGGAAAAATTGCAATCATGAGAATATATTTCTGTACCTTTAGAAACGCGGCAAAGACAGGCTGTGTTTTTGCAAAGGGGACTCTGCATAGCTTCCTTTCCCTTGGAGCAAATTCTGCTGAAAATTATTTTGAGTACAAATGGATTGGCCCTTAGTTTTTAGTGATATTCTTTCAGTGCTTCAGAAGGTGTCAATTTTCATTCATTTTTAAATCAAGATATCAAACATTCAACAAACCTGACCAGTCCTGGCTCTTGCTAGCTTGGCAGTGATGCAAAAGACAATGAAGATGAGTGTATTATCATTCATTCTTCATGGCTACATTCTGCCCTTTCTTTGGCCAGTCCAGCTCAATAAATTCCCATTTAGCCTCCAAAGTTTGATTTTTTTAAGGAGCTATTTTGAACATTTCCTCACTTTACTAGAATTGATGGGATCATGTGCAATTTGTAAATGATATTAAGGGAGGTAATAACACTCTGTGAATCCAGGGATAACCATAAATTATTAACAATGGCCGGACTGCAATAGGTTTTCTTGGCTTCTGTGACTGAACACTGGCTCTCACGCAGCTGCCCTCGGGACGTTTCAGCCAGTCACCCTTCATTTTCGCCCCTCAGACCAGCTGGTTATGAAGGCTCCAGCCATTTTTAAGACCCTCAGCAGCCATTTCCAAATTGCTTCCCTTTGACGTACAGAGGCGAAACATTTCCTGCCTGGGAGCCATCACAAAAGGCGTTGTTAATAAATACAGCATTTCATAGGAGAAATCATGTTGTCATAATGTTTATGGGTCTGAAAAATACCTCAAGGTACCAACTAGAGGTGTTACAAAATGGTTGTAAGAAGGAGAAACTGGGATGCATCCAGAAGAAATTGGAAATGCATCTCAAGATGCTCAAAAGATGGTTATTTTCTATTTGGGCTTTTTGGTCAATAAAATGACCATCTTTTGAATGTCTTAAGATATGTCTCCAGTATTAGGGCTGCCAGAGTGAAAACTTGAGATGGCTTCTGTTCCTTTAATGGCTGCATAGAAGAGGGAATTTCAACAGGTCTCCCTTGTTACCTGGCTGTGTTACAAGCAAAACCTGCTGAAATTCCCTCTTCTACACAACTTTAAAAAGTGTGGAGCCCCTCTCCAGTTTTCACTCTGGAAATCCTTCTCCAGTTTCTTCTGTGAACTACAAAATGGCCACCACCAGCCCAGGAAAGTTCCGGTGAAAGAGTGATTTTCCTGTGACCCCACTGTCCCAAGATGTAGTAGCAGCTGCCCATTTGGACTTAAGTCCTCTCATTACTCCTGACTAGAGCAGAGCCATTGAATCCATTGGATTCATCCATGTGTTGACTCATCTTTCAGCAATTAATTCAGCAGGTCTGCACTAGCTGAGAACTAACCAACAGGATTCCAGCCAGGGGTGATTTTAAAAGGGGATTGGATAAATTTGTGGCACGTAGCACCCTCAGTGTCTGCTAGTCAGGATGGCTAGATGACACTGCCAGTATCAGCTTCTGGGGAATTCAACACAGAGGATGCTGTTGTCCCATTGGTGGGGCCACCATCAGAGAAACAGGGTGACCACTGTGTGAACTAAACATTAGGCTACATAGTCCTTCGGCCTGGCCCAACATGGCTCTTCTTCAGAGATAAGTCTCTCTCTCTCTCTCTCTCTCTCTCTCTCTCTCTCTCTCTCTGGCTTTTCTTCGCAAACGAAGATTCAGGAAGGACTCATCCGCATTTTCTGCAAGCACGCTGATGACTGAAAAGGCCAATCCGAGATAAACAAGTCCGGTTGCAGAAAGCACAGCAGAAGGTCTCCTTGGGTGATGTTTCTGGGTTGTGATTCTTTCTGCGTTGTTGTTTCTCTTCAAGACTTGTTTGGCGTGAGTTCTCAAATAAGGCTGCAGCATTGTGGACAGTGCGTCTCCATGCCTCCCGATGTGAGGCCAGGGCAGACCATTGTTGGTGATCAATTTGGCCGAGCCTGAGATGTTGTTTCAGGGAGTCCTTGTATCGCTTTTTTGGAGCGCCCCTCTTATGCTGACCTGTGGCGAGTTCACCGTAGAGTACTATTTTGGGGAGTATCTCACAATCCTAAATATACACTGGACTGACTATGTGACGAATGTTGCTGTCCTTGAGCAAGCAGGGCTCACCAGCATTGAGGCCATGATATTGAGAACACAGCTGCGTTGGGCAGGGCACGTTTCTAGGATGGAGAGATAAGTATAGCTGTATGTCATACTGAGGATGGAGCAATCCTTGTTTTCTGCTGCTCCAGAGACTAGGACACAGAACAATGGACTCAAACTCTAGGAAAAGAGATTCCACCTAAACATTAGGAAGAACTTCCTCACAGTACCAGCTGTTCAGAACTGGGATACACTGCCTTGTAAGTGTGGTGGAGTCTCCCTCTTTGGAGGTTTTTAGACAGAGGATGGATGGACATCTACTGGGAATGCTTTGTTTGGGTATTCTTGCAGGGCAGAATGGGGTTGGACTGGATGGTCCTTGGTGTCTCTTCCAACTCTATGATTCTATGAGCAGCAGGGGCTTGGTAGTTTATCTCTGCAAAATGGCTACAACTCATTCCGCTTTCTCATCCCATCAGCTCAGCCAAGGCAATTTCTCAAGAGATGAGGTTCACTCTGGAGAATTCAGTAGTTTTTCTCTCTCAAACAGCCTGAATTACTTGCTTTGCTCAATATGTTTCAGCAGTACATTTCCTTCTAAAAACACAAGGAAATACATGAAAATGTTAACCAACAATATTTCATATATTAAGATTTAATTTAAAAGTTCCATAAAGCAATTAGCTTATAATACAATCAACTACAGACATAGCCTTCTCTTTAATAAGTCTAATGCACCAGGTTAAATCCAATGATATTCCTACCTAAAGGAGATCTATTGAAATCAATGTAATTGATGTTAGTTGAGATGGATAAATTTTATTTATTTATTTATTTATTTATTTCACATGCCACCTTCCTTGAGAATTCTGAGGAACATTTCCCATGAAAATCCCACCTCACACCAGAGCCAGGACATTGTCAAGACAGGTCTGAGACTCAATGGCCCTCCGGATGTTGCTGGACTCCCAACTCCCAGCCTTCCATGCTAGGACTGCTGGGAGCTGCTATCCAATGCTATCTGGTGGGTCCCATGATTCCCACCCCAGCTGTAAGAGACCAGAGGTCCCAAAGGAGCCTCATCTGTCCATGGGCTGTAAGGAGACTAATTTTCTGCTGTATGAATCAAACAGTGAGCCACTTGGAAATAATCCAGTTTGACATTGCTTTAACTGCCATGGCTCAATGCTATGGAATCCTGGGATTTGTAGTTTGCTGTAGCACCAGAGCTCTTTGACACAGAAGGCTAAATATCTACAGATCCCAGAATCCCACGGCATTGTGTCACAGCAGTTAAAGGAGTGTCAAACTGGATTATTTCTGCAGTGCAGATGCAGCCTAGGTTTCATGCATTAGGTAGCCAAACCACTTGCAGCACTGGCCATAGGGGATCAATATAGCACAAAAACAAAACAAGGTTCCTTTCTTTAAAATTGTTAGGCTTTTTCTTTTCCCTGCTCCTGACTTTTTGCCAAAAACAGTACATGGTCATGATGGATTTTAGTAGGGTTTTTTTTGGAGGGGGGTATTTAAAAAAAAATTCTGTTGTTCCATCAGCTTGACAAGTGGTTTCTCATCCAGTGTGAGATCTGCTGAGCATTGACAACATAGCAAAATCCTACCCACGTAGTGCCCTAAAGCCTCTTCCCATCTGAACCTGCCTATGCCTTGCAATCTTCCATTGAGGGCCTGTTGGATTCTGCAACGCTGAAAAAGATCCCCTCGTAGGCAACTGAGGGCAGGGCCTTTTGTGTAGCAGCACTTTGGTTATAGCTCTCCTTCCCTAAGGAGAACAGAGTCATCACTTAACATCCAAAGAACATTTCTATTTCGCTCCATGTTCATTAAATTTTCAAAGGAGCTATTGAGGGAGTGCATCTGCTCTGAATTAAGTCTCCCTCCCCCTATTTAAAGGTCTGAATCATCCCAGTTGTACTGACTGAAGCGGGCCTATGTGCTAAAACGTTTCGTGTCTGGGTTTATCCTCCTTGTTATTAAATCTTTTGATGAACAATTTCTTCATTTGTATTTCTAGTTTTCAAGGGTTGACAGCTGGTTTAATTCTCTTGGATGTTTCTTAAAATTTGCTGTTGTTGAAATTGTTTTCATATTGGCTCTCAACACCACTTTGAGGACCTGGAAGCTGAAGGGTGATCTATAAATATTTTAATAAAGAACATCAGTTGTGTCATATGCCAACAACACCCTGCAAGTTAAACTAAATGTCATGCATGAGAGACAGACTGGTTGATTCCAGTGCTGATTGAATCATAGAACCATAGAGTGGAAGAGACCCCAAGGGCCATCTAGTCCAACCCCCTGCCCTGAAGGAACACACAATCAAATCATTCCCAGTGACAGATGGCCATCCAGCCTCTGTTTAAAAACCTCCAAAGATGGAGACTCCACCACACTCCGCGGCAGTGTATTCCACTGCCGAACAGCTCTTACCATCAGGAAGTTCCTCCTAATGTTTAGGTGGAATCTCTTTTCCTGCAGCTTGAGTCTATTGCTCCGTGTCCTAGTCTCTGGAGCAGCAGAAAACAAGCTTGTCCCACCCTCAGTATGACATCCCTTCAAATATTTAAACATGGCCATCATGTCCCCTCTTAACCTTCTCTTCTCCAGGCTACACATCCCCAGCTCCCTAAACTGCTCCTCATAGGGCATCATGGCTCCCAGACCTCCCACCATTTTGGCCTTTCATGGCTTCAAGACAGTTCACCAGTTTGCTGAGCTTAAAACCAGCAGGGAAGGAGGAAATGGCAGGATTTTTTAAAAAAAAAAAAAAAACACCACATTTTCCTGACCAAAGTCTCAGCCACAGAGTTACTAAGAAATTCAAGGAGGGGAAGGAATTAGGTTTTCATTCTTTGTCTTCCCAGGAGGGTTCATAGCAGCTCCTGGGGAGGAAGATTGGATACAAATAAGTTCTCCAGGAGATGGGCTTAGAATGCCTCTCCCTCACACACAGACACACACACACACACACACACCATCAGCCCCAATCCAATTTGGGGGTTCCCACTGATGTTTTGACACATTTGGGGAAAGACATTGGAAGATCCAGTACTGGTTGCTGGTTCTGGCTTTGGCAAGATGATAAAGTCTCTCCAGATTTTAGCCCAAACTGTAAGGAAGCTCTCCAAGGCACTGGACCTATTTGGGGGGATGGGGTTCAGCATGTTGTATAGCTTCTTCAAGTGTTGGACTAAAACCCAAAGCAGATTCACTTCTCCTCTGATATCGGCAGCACCTACTGCCACTGGGAGACCTGACCATGGCTGTCTTACATCATGGTGAATACAGGGAGGCAGAGGCAGCCTCCAAGGGAAAGGCCCATCCTCCTTTCTTGGGATACCCCAACTTGGGAGAAGAGTAGGAGTTGGAAGGATGGAGATGAGGAAGAGGAGGAGGAGGAAGGAGGCGGCAGAGAGGGGATGAAGAAGAGGAAGAGAAGGAGAAGATGGAGGAGAGATGGAGAAAAGATGGGGGAGGAGGAAAGGATCACAATGCTTAAGGCTATTACGAGTGGCTCATATTTGGGAGGGAACAAGGCTGGTTTTTTTACAGAGTAGGAACAGGAACCAAAAAGATATGTTCCTTGCTGCTGCTCCGCCACCACCATCACCACCACCACTGTAGACTTTGATGGTAGCATTTCCGAGCAGACATCTCTAGCAGTGTCTTTTTCTCCAGGTCTCATGCGTTAAGCAAAGGCTGGGCTGGTATAGACTTTGGTTCTCCAGTCAATGTGTGGCATATCATTCACACTGTGCACAGAAGATTCAAATGCCAGTCTGTCTTTGGAGCAGGGAGAAAAGAAAAAGCCAGGACAGAGTAATTGTTACAACTTCCAATGACATTTTAAAAGGAAGAAAAAACCCTCTTTGCTGGAGTTTTGATACTTTGCATGATGATAAGGAAACTCCATTGTTACATGTGTAAAAAAAATATTTCTTTCTTTTTAAAAATCATAAAATACAACCCAGCAGGTTTTGAGAACAGAGATGTGAGCCTCCAGCAAAGCAATCAGATGCAATTTGGGAACAATGCCTCAGGTAATTATCAAAGATTTCAGCCACAATTTTTCCCTATTAAATGAAAATGGGATGCCAAGATGAAAGGGCAAAGGATGGAAGGGGGGAGGGAGGGATTGTACACAGAGGAAAAAGAGGCTCATGCTTTGCAAAGAAGCAACCTGGGGGAGGCGAGCCAGAATTCAGGGGTTGCGAAGCTCCATCAGAACTAGCAGCTGCAAAATGGAGACAAGAAAACATGAGACCCAGTCCTACTCGTTACTCACAACTAGACCCAGTGAAATCAATGGAAGTTGAGTATCTAGATTGAGGGCAGTAATAGTACCACTCTATTCTGTTTTCATCAGGCCTCACCTGGAATAGAGCAACCAAAATGGTGGGAGGTCTGGAAGCCATGACACCCTATGCAGAAGGGCTTAGGGAGCTGGGTGTTTATCCTGGAGAAGAGAGGGTTGAGAGGGGACATGATAGCCATGTTTAAATATTTGGAGGGATGTCATTCTGAGGATGGAGCAAGCTTGTTTTCTGCTGCTCCAGAGACTAGGACACGGAGCCATGGCTTCAAACTCCAGGAAAAGAGGTTCCACCTAAACATCAGGAAGAACTTCTTCACTGCAAGAACTGTTAAAAAGAATGAAATTTTCATTCTCTGGAGGGCTTTAAACAGAGGCTGGATGCCTACTTCTCAGGAGTGATTTAGCTGTATATTCTTATATGGGAGGAGGTTAAACAAGATGGCCATTGTGGTCCCTCCCAAATCAAGCTATGATTCTATAGTTCTATGATCTCCAGGTGAAAACATTAGCTGGAAAAGAAAGAAAAGGAAAGAAAAGAAGGGAGGGAAGGAGGGAGAAAAGATGGGAGGCAGAACAAAATAGAAGAGAAATGAAAGCTAATTTCCATAACAAAATATAGGCTTTTCTGACTGTAACGCTCCAACCTGTCAGTAGCAGAAAACTGGATTATTGTGGGTGAGCTAATGAAGTGTTTGGTTTGCTTGCAGTAAATTTAACACTGGACTGGTATGCCATTGTGTGGCCAGCGTCTGTTGCCCCAAAAGCACCATGCGTCCCCACACAGATGGATGCAGAGAGAAAGAGAGAAACAAATGCATTCAACTACAGAGATCCTAAAAGGAGCACCTCTCTTTCTAATGCCTATTGAGGTTTGCTCTGGCCTTAGTAGATCAGATAAGAGAATATGACCGACTCCTGTGTACTTGCTTGGTACATGTAAGACTGTTTACCTGGACTGTTTGAACAGGCAGATAGATACACGTTATTGGTTTAGTACATAGTACAAGAGAGGTAATAGGGAAAAGGACCTGGCTTTCCTGCCAGTGGAAAAAGTGACTCTGCCCACGAAGATGCTGACGGGCCAGATTCAAAATAACAAGGCAGTGCTACAATTTCCATTGCGCGGCCTTTCAGCAGGTTCTTGTGCTGGACAGATCCCGACTCAGGCTATGCAAAGAAACCTCTACTAAAATCCCACAAAATCTGGATTTGTTGTGTAGCAACTGCGTGAGCAGTATCAGAGGGGGGAGAGGTAACTTTTGGATGACACCCCAGCCAGCGTGGAATTTGGGACAATTGTAAACCCCCCCACAAAAATAATGTTCTTCCCCCTAAACTCTGTCCAAACAATTGACCCATCCGGTCTTATTCCAAAGGGCAGCTGCTAAAGGGTCCAAGAAAACCCTTCCTAGACCAGAAATCAAAGAAATAGTTGTGTTAGTCTGGAATCTGATCTGAGGAAGTAGACCAAGTCTATGAAAGCTTGGGTGACAATTTCTCTCAGTTAGTCTCAAAGGTGCTACAAGTCTCCCTTCCTTTCTAGACCACTTACTTTTAAGGGGAAATGTTGGACTTGAACCCAGGAACTTTGATGTGAAAAGGATGCACTGCTGTCTGATTCATGATGTTTCCTCAAGTGTATCACCAGCACACCATTCCTCAGGGGAAATGTGCTTTTCTTGAGTATTTCTTGATCTTTTCCTACCTGAGAAAATGCAATGCAAGGCAGTCATTGTAAGGAACTATATCTTTGTAGGGAGTTATAGCTTGAGTGACATTTGGGAGAAAGGTGGGGTAAAATGTGCCTAGGAGCATCAAAAGCCACTGTTCCTATCAACACTGACTGGGAACAGGGGATCTTCAAGATTTTAGGCGGGGATGGATTATCCAGCCCTACCTGGAGATCCCTTGGATCCCTTTATGGGGGTCTCCCATCCAAGTCCCAAGCAGACTTGCTTGGCTTCTGAAATCAGACAAGATCAGTGTGTTTACTTTAGGGATATAAATTCTCAACAATATCATTCCAGCATATGGTGACAAATAATGGTGGCCGTTTTCTCTCTAGTATTATCCCCATATCTGATTGTCTTGAAGTGTTGCAGAGGCATTACTCTGCACAAAAAAGAGAGGATTTTTTCTCCCTGTACTGTAAACAATTTTCATGCACAAAAAGGTTTCCTGCACAGTAAACATTTCTTTTGTGCAAGAAAAGAAGCCTCTACTAAAAACCCAGACAATCTGGATTTGTTGTATAGCAACAGCGTCCACTTCTTGGCACCAGAATTCAAGAAGGATATTGACTGCTGGAGCATGCTCCAGAGACTAGGACATGGAACAATGGGTTCAAACCACAGGAAAAGAGATTCCCCCCCTCTCTCTGGCTTTTCTTCGCAAATGAAGATTCAGGAAGGACTCATCCTGCGCTTTCTGCAAGCACGCCTAAACATTATTAGGAAGAACTTCCTGACATAAGAGCTGTTCAGCAGTGGAATCTCCTGCTGCCTGGGAGTGTGGTGGGATCTCTTTTTTTGGAGGTTTTTAAACAGAGGTTGGATGGCCATCTGTTGGGAGGGCTTTGATTCTGTCTTCCTGCAGGGCAGAATGGGGTTGGACTAGATGCCCTTGTGGTCTCTTCCAACTCTATGATTTGATGATTCTATGAAACCTCTTTCCTGCTCAGAAGAATTGGAGTTTATATGGAAAAAAGAAAGAAAGAAAGAAAGAAAGAAAGAAAGAAAGAAAGAAAGAGACAACCACAGCTGGCTGTAAACTAGATTTATGGCCTCATCACTGCTTGATATTCATATTTTTCATATTTACAATTGTGGCACCATTATCACAACTGCAAATGTCCCTAAAACCTACCTTAAAAGCCAAGCAACAGTCCTGAGTGAAGGAGATCTGTGGCGCTGGGAAGTGGGGCCCTGAAGGATGCCACCTCCAGCCCCCTCTCACTAGTGAGCTGTGGTGTAACAAGGACTTGTGAGAGGACCAAACAGAGATCCCGGCTTCTGCTCATTGGACTACAGCTCTCTAGTAGAAAGGGTCTGGACACGGCATCCTTCAGTGCTCCACTCACCAGAGCCACAGAATTTCTTCACTCAGGAAGGCTACCAAGCATTTAAGGTAGGTTTTAGGGAGTCAGATTGGGGGCTGGTGCATAGCAACATCTCCTATGCAAGATCTTGGCCAATGTGGTTTTTGGTTTGGTTTTGTTTTTTAACACAGAACACTTTTGCACTGTGCAACACTTTGGGACATTCAAATACAGAAAGAAAATTGCATAAAATCCTCACAGGTCTAATATTCTTCCTGGTGGGGTTTCCCCAGTATTGAGACCCCCCTTTTAAAAAAAAAACCTGGAAATAAATAATAATGAATATTGTTTGCATCCCTACTGTAGGGTGGTATGTTGCAATAACCCATTATAAATAATAATGAAATCTGGTGGAAGCATGCCAGTTAAAGATCTTTCCTTGCTGCAAATCAGAGGAAGAATAAAGACGCTCTAGAAAAATGAATTCATAAATAAGTGTTATTAGCCACATGCTGTGCCTTGTGGGTGGGGGAAAGTTGTGACCCCACCTCTGCCAGAAGCCTTATTGGCCACAATGTTCACTGGACAACTTGGGAGTAGAGAGGAGATGAAGAGCTCTCAAACTGGCAAAGGGAGGTGCAAATGGGATGGGGAAATAGTCAAATATTAGAAAGGCAAGTAAAACCTACTGTGGATTGGCAAAAAAGACAAAGGAATGGATCCTTGGTCAAATCCAATGGGAACTCCCCCTAGAAGCCAAAATGACCAAAATGAGGCTATCATACTTTGGCCATATCATGAGATGACATAGAATCATAGAATCACAGAGTTGGAAGAGGCCACAAGGGCCATCTAGTCCAACCCCAATCTGCCATGTCCAAATACCCAATCAAAGCACTCCAAACAGATACCCATCTGGCCTCTCTTTAAAGACCTCCAGTTTGCTTTTCAGTGCTATTCATTTGGAAGAAGGAGTCAAGATTGTTTTTGCTGCTGCTCCAGAGAGCAGGACCCAAAGCAATGGATTCCAAGCACCAGAAAGGAAATCCCCATCAAATTTCCTAATGGCCAGAGCTGCCAGACAGTGGAATGGACTCCTTCAAAAGGTAGTGGACTCTCCTGTTCACTGCTCAGAAGGTTTTTACAGCAGAGGTTGGATGCCCAACTTTATGGTGCTTTTGCAGTGGGTCCTTGCATGGCAGGGGGTTGGACTATATGGTCCTGTGGGAGGGTGTACAACTCTATGAATTCTAGGAGACCTTTGTTTCAACACCTCTCTGTCATTCAAGACCAGAGGATCCAAAAAAGGGCCCCCCTTTCCCCCTCTTCCTTTCCCCCTCCTGCACTCTCTCCATGTTTACCCACTCCGGAATCTCATTATTAAATTAGCTGATGGGTCTTGAGCTGGGTGTGCACAGACCCCACACTATTTTAAGCCTGGACTCATGCAACCATTCATAATCTGTCAAATCAAATTTTAAAAAAAAGAAAGAAAGAAAGAAGGCAAATTGCTTTTATAATTAATTTAATTATTATTGCAACACCACTGTTTTGTGCTGTTTAAATTAATGCTATGCCCTCCCCAGCCCCCTCCCTAGTTCCCAGCTCTTCCTTTGCTCATCTCTAGTTGGGTGCCAAACAAAACAGCAAGGAAAGAAGGCAAGGGCCGACTAATTAAAGTTTCAATTGTTGTCATCCGTTAAATGGTACATATTTTAATTATCCTCTGAGCCTGCCTGTGTGTTCATAATGCCACCCACCCCATCCGCTTCTAGGAAAACAGGAGGCTCTGGATCAATTGAGTTCCCCCACCCAAGTGAGCTTCTGAGAGTTACCATGGGAACTGGTAATGGATGCAAAAGTTCATCACCTAATGTGCTGTGAAGTTTGCAATTTTGAGGAGCTTGCTAAAGTAGTCCTTGGATTAGCCATGACCACGGATTCTATCTCTTGGAAACTTCTGGGAAATTTTTTTTTTTTCAAAAAATGTACATTGTTCTTCAGTTCTGTTGGCAAAACGTAGCAATGTACTGCCCTTTCCTTTTGCATGCTTTGCACCCAAAGGCCTGTTTCCTGGATGTTTGGCTGTTAGCAAACCTGTTGCTGAAAAGGACTGGGAATGCATATTTTCCCCCACATGTTGTGATTCTCTAGTTGCAGGGTGATAGATGGGATGGTAAAACAAGCCCTTTGAGAGCTGTTGTCATGAAGAACAAATGCCACTCTAGGAAGACCAGTTACCTGTTCCTAGATACATAAAGCATATATTCCTAAAATGTGTGCATCCTTAGAATGGAGGAGAAGTCATAGCCAAATCCTGAGAAATTCACTTTTTGGAATAGAAATCCCATTATATTCAGGGCTCACTGAGAGATTCTAGAGTCCCAAAATCTTAAAATGTATCTTGTCCTAGGATGCTAAGAAACCACATCCCAAGCTTGGGGATGTTACTTTTTGATGACAAATCCCAGCATCCCCAATGCTGGCTGGAGAGTTTTCTGGAGACTGTAGTCTAAAACAATAAATCCTTAAAAATGTGTTTAGTCCTAGGATGGGAGAGGACAAGCTAGAGCTTGGGGGAATTACTTCTGGGGTATAAATCCCAGAATCCCCAATGCTCCCTGGGGGATTCTGGAGGTTGTAATCTAAAACAGAATAGTAAACTCTAAAATTATATATCTTTAATATAGGAACAGTCCCTAGCCAGAACTTGGAAAGGTTGCCTTTTGGATTTTGGACTACCAATCTCAGAACTCCTAACGCTGACTGGAGGAGTTGGAGGTTGTCCCCCAAAACAACTTTTCCCTACTCTGGCCATTGCTCAATGGCAGAAAACATCCTTCACCTGATGTGTGAGCAGATTCATTCCCAGCCTCAGGGAACACATGGTGGTGGGGAAGGAAGAGGCATCCACTCCCTCCTCCTGCTCCAAAAGTCTCCCTTCCCCTCACCTGTTCATCTCCACCTTTTCCTCCCGGCATCCCATTTTCACTCATTGGGAAAAATTTTGGCTACATTTTTTGGTAACCACCCAGGGCCTTGTTCTTAAAGCAAGAACAGGGCGACCAAAGGGCCAGAGAGGCAAGGCTTGATCCAGGAGTGTCAAATCACAGAGGAGGAAGGCAAATCCTTAAAGGAAAGACAAGGAGTGATCTTGCTGCCAGTGTGGCTGCTGATCTTCTTAGGCAGCTCTGTGCAAAAATGCCAAGATGACTTCTATGCCACCTGTTGACAATCGGACCCCTTCGAAGCACGGCTTGTTCGTGTTGCTGTATTAATCAATTTTTTTCATACTTATGTGATTTTATGTCAGCCACTTTTGAGCAAGGAGAAATGGAAAGGGGGGGAGAGGTATTGGAAATATAATATCTTAGTTAACCCTTTAGTAGCAAAACCATTTCCACTTATTGGACTGCAAACTATATTTTCCAACAAGAGGGAAAGGAGGAAGGGGTGAAGAAGGGACAGCATGATTGCTCTCCATGTTAAAAGACAACAGCTTTCTGAATTGCCTCATTTGCCCAGGGTGAAGGGTGTCCTGCATAGTGTTTGTTTGTCCCCCCCTCCCTTGCAGTCGTTGGTCCTTCAACCCAGCTGAAACTAGAAGGAAAAGGAGCAAAACTCAGAAGGTGGCTCTCTCTAAGTGGAGAGTTCAAGCCGTCTAAATCAAAATTGGAATCTGAGAATCCTGCCAGTTAATGAAAAGATAAAACTGAGAAAGATAATTCAACCCTTGCCAGGACTGATGGGTGAGGAGGACATGGAGTGTGTGTGCAAGAGAGAAACAGAGAGAGATGGGGGCTGTGTGTGTATGTTCTCCCTCCCCCATAGGCACTTTGGGAGCAGCATCAGTAATCTCAGTTTGCAAAAAACTGTCTTCTCCTTTTCCTCTTGATTCAAAACACCCTTTGCTCCCCCTCTAGTGGCCAGAGGAAGAATAAGCCGATGCCAATGGACTGTAGCATTGTGATCCAGGTGAAAGGAAGAGACAGATGGAAGCTCACTGTGGTAGTGGTGCAAAATCCAGAATCCACCAAAAAAATGGTGATACTTTATTGGCCAACTAAACTGCAAAACGCATGATGCAAGCTTTTGAAGCTCTACCGTCTTCTTCATCAGGCAAAAGATTTTTTTTTTTTTTTTAGTGACAGTGTTGGCATCACAAGCCTGGTACATGTTGTAGTTCAGCTGAGAGATCTCATGCAGGCGGAGGTCACTCTTTCTTCCTGGCCATGGAGGAGCTAAGACACAGGACGGTAAAATTTAACTCCTTCTGCAGCAGCAAGGCAACCTCTTTTGGTATCCAGCATGACTCTGACCCTTTGTGAAGCCACAGGTTCCTTTCTTAGGCAGAGATCATTGGACTTTTCAAGAAGTCTCTGTACTGCTACATACAAAAAACAAGGTGCTGTATATTAGGTAAAACTTAGCCAATTATAGTGGTAGTGATGGTGTGCATTAATGGAGACAGAACTTTTTCTGACTGTTGTCCCTAACAGGCTACTGCTGTGGGCTTCTTCACCTTCCTGTCATACTCTCCATTTTATTTCTTTTCTTTTCTTTTCTTTTCTTTTCTTTTTTGGGCAGACATATCTCTTTGCATATTGATCCCCAGCCTCTCAGTACATCAGGCCTTTGAAGCATCACCGAGATTGAAAAAACAAAATCCATAGTTTAAACACCTCTGGAGACAATTTGGGACAAAATATCTCTAAACTTGCTCTGGGACCCAGGGGGCTGATTGGGGAGGACAGTATTCAGTATTTATGTATTGTTTATTTTAGGTATTTATATCCCACTTTTCAGCCACAAAAGCTCTCAGAGCAGCTTACAAGTTTTTAAGCAGTAGGACTTTACACATCTACACTGCTTTATAGGCACTAAGCGGTTTCCAATGTGTGTTAGCCAGTTGCCCCACAAGCCAGGTACTCATAAGAGTTCATAACATGGAGCTTTGAACTAATAGGCATCCCCCCTCCATCCACTGCAACACACACACACATTTCAGGTGGAGTTTGGGGGGCTTTCAAGAGAGGAGGCCAAGTGTAGGAATCTTATGGTCCTCCAGATGTTGCCTGGCTGCTGTCTCACAAAACTCCTCACCTTTGGCTCTGCTGGCTTATGCCTGCTGGACAGTTCAATTCTACAACAACTGGAGGGCCACCCAATTCCCTTTCTGGAAGCAGAGGAGGAGACCACCTCTGGTCCCACATTTCCAGGATTCTGTCTTTCAGGAAAACAGTTGGATATTTTCCACCCCTAAAGAAGCAGTGCTTTCCCAACGCTTTGATGCTCTATTAAGTAATCTTGGCCTCTCGAGTAATTTATTATGTTTAAATTGGTGCCATCTCAAATCTCTCAGTAGCATCAGGAAATAAATTAAAGAATGGACAGAGATACTTGGCTCCTCTCTGTGACTGCCGGTTGCTGTGATGAAGGGCTGAAGGTTTTGCCCCTTCTGCAAACTGGACATTAGGGATTAATAATGAAGCAAAAGAGGGAACTCCCACCCACAGGATTGTTCAGACTGCAGAAAGCTGAATGGGAGAAAAGGGAGGGAGGTGGGAAGAATCTACATATCTATCTATCTATCTATCCATCTATCATCTGTCATCTATCTACGCTTTCTATATTTAAAAAAAACCTGCTGTCAAACAAGCAGAAAGGGTTGCAATTGACCTTAAGGGATGTCATTCATCACTCATTTTGTTTTTAAAGGAGGCAGCAAGTAATTTTGGCCATTTTCTTCCAACCGTGAGAAAGACTTCAAAAACTGTATACTTTTCAAAGACTATCCACAATTCAAAACATATTCTGTGAAAAAAATGCTTGGTTTTTTTCTGCACAGGAAACAACATCTTCTATTGTTTTCTGCACCAAAAAAAAAAAAATTGCAAATTTTGTACAGAATGAGTCAGTCCAGGATTTTCCTCATCAGGTTTCTCAACCGTCAAGAAAAACATTTTTTTCAAACATTTTTGAATATTCTTTCTGTCCTTCTTGAACATTAGGTCAAAGTAAGGTGGAGCCATGTGAAAGGAGGAAAAACATCCTAAGTAAAGCGGGGGGGAATACAGGCTGCAGAGTTATTGGAATTTCAAGAGAAAGCAGATCAAGCATTTCCAGAACACTCTGACCCTTCCATGGACTCAATGGCAATTAGTTCCTACTGTTGCTGCTGTGTACTGTTGCCGGGTAGACTTTCAAAAACTTCTATAAAGGGTAAAGTGTATATTTGCTTCAGTGTGGGGTTGCTCAGCTTGAATGCTGACATCTGGATGGGGCATGGCCTTAAATGAACTGCAGTCTTCATTTCACTAAGGCCTCCATTCATGAACCCTAAAAGGGGGGACATTTTCCCTGTACCTGGTGGTCTAGAGCAGCAGGTGGGAATTGTGGGGTCATCCAGATGTTGTTGGGCTGCCATTCCCAGCAGCCCTAACTAGGACACCCAGTTGTAAGGAATGCTGGGAGTTACAGTTCTTGATTCCAGCTTAGGGTGCAAGTGGCTATAGTCTGTATTCCAAACAAGGAAACTATATCTTAATTGAATTCTAAAGTTAGGATGGCCCATGCCATTGTATTTCCAATTTCTATGTATGATTGTGAAAGCTGGACAGTAAAGAAAGGTGATAGGAAGAAAATCACCTCATTTGAAATGTGCTGGAGGAGAGTTCTATGGATAGTGTGGACCACTAACAAGACCAATAAATGGGATCTAGAGGAAATCAAGCCTGAGCTCTCCCTAGGAGCCAAGATGACTCAACTGAGATTGCCATACTTTGGCCATATCAGGAAAAGACATGACTCACTAGAGAAGACAATCATGCTTGCAAGGGTAGAAGGCAGGAGGAAAAGAGGAAGACCCCATTCCAGATGGAGAGACGCCATCCAGGAAGCCACGTCCGCCCTGAGTCTGCAAGACCTGAGCAGGGCTGTTGAGGAGAGGAGGATTTGGAGGTCTCTCATCCATGGGGTCGCCATAAGTCAAAGTTGACAACAACAAAGTGTGTTGGCCATGACATTTCAGGATACTGAAATGTCTATGACCATTCCCTCCTCTGCACTAGATTGGCTCTGATATGCTGCGATGCCACAGAATGTCCACAAATATTCTTTCTAAGTGCATGCAGAATACCCCAGGTATAATCCCGAGTATCATCAGTTCAAACGATTGCCACTGGAGACTTTGAAGAAGAAAAACTGCTTTGAGAGACCCTGGTTAACACCAGTGGAGCATGAAGGTCTACCAAGAAACGTGCGCAGCATGGTGATGGTTGTGGTGGTAGCTTCCCATATGTTCCAAAGGCTATTCTTCTGATGTTCCATTGGCCTTTCCAGATATAGAGATGGGAGATGTGACCACATATCACAGCACTGTAGGAGAAGGAGGTATTGAATATCTCCTTATGCAAGTGTCCAAATAGTACAACCACTGGCATAATCAGAGTCATACAGTCATAACACCCCAAGAATATTCCAACCAGACTGTAAGGCATGTTGAGGTAACTTGACAGGGCTCTGAGGAAATACCAACCTGGTACCAGTTGAACTTTCCCCCACCCTTCCCCTCAGCATGCACAACCAAGTATTTCTTCCTGGCTGACCATTGAGTCACACACACACACACACACACACAGCCATCATTGCAGTGAAGCAAGACTGCAAGGGGAGAGCTGCTTGTTTTACTCAACAGTAACACATTCCACTACTAATTCTCAGGTGCCTTAATGGGGAAGGTAAATTTAGCACAAACAGATGTAAATAACTTCACAGCACAGTTTGCCTTCAGCCTGCAGGGAAGCTGCGTAATGTTAAACGTGGCTGGGTTTAAAGAGGGTGGCAGCATGATTTTACAGCCGATAATGGCCTTGCCAGCTGGGAGTTCCAGCCCAGAGAGCGGCACCTGGCACAGTAGCCTTTGGCTTCAAGAAGGCATCCTCTCCCGCGCAGCCCCCTGCGCACTCACAGAGAGTTAAGAGGTGAGGCAGATCCCCACAGGTGCTGAGCTGAGCAACTTAAGATGGTGAGGGGAGATGCCTCAGCACACTCAAAGGGTAACAAGGCAGTGCTTTGAACTAACCATTTAAATGCACACATTTACATATGCCCCCCAAGAGGGCTTCACAGTATATAAACCCCCCCACACACACCTATCCAACCATTCTCTGAAGATGCCAGCCACAGATGCAGGCACAACGTCAGAAGTAAACTCTTCCAGAACACGGCCTCACAGCCCAGGAAAAAAAACCAAGGAAAATCACTATTTCCTCTTTTCAGGTGTCTAATGTCTGCTATTTATATTGAGTTCTTTTCCAAATTTCAGTTGACCTGTGCTCATGTATGCCTCCTCTAATCAGTGTCCAATACATGTTGTTGTTGTTGTTAATTGCCATCAAGTCAGCTCCAACATGACAAACCTAGAATCACAGTATCATAGAGTTAGAAGAGACTACAAGGGCCATCTAGTCCAACCCCCTGCCATGCAGGAATACCCAATATAGAAACCTATGAACAAGGGACCTCTATAACACCCTGTCCTCAACAGCCCTGCTCAGGTCTTGCAAACTCAGGGCAGCAACTGTGGCTTCCTTTGTTGAATCCCTCTACCTATAATGTGATTTTCCTCTTTTTCTATTGACTCCCACTTAGAGTGATCAACCAACAGAATCATTTCGTGTTTTAGCATTTGTCTTCTTCTGGTGTTTGGAATAAAAGGAAGATGGATCCAAGATATGCATGTCTTTACTTGTATGTGTTTTCTTCATGCTATTATATATAATAGGATTTACTATTATGCATAGTAAATTATATTGGCTGAGATCCCACATCATGTAAGTCGCTGCATGCAGAGTTACACATTGATTGTGCAACACAACCTTTGTGCTGAATATTGTGCAACTGAAAGTTCATGTGCACATTATGGCCGAAATCATGTTGGACTAGAATCCTGTTGAATGGTAAGTCAACACATAGGTAAATAGATAAATCCCATTGGTTAAATGGCTGTCCTCTAGCTGGGACTAACGATAGGATTGTGGTCCAGGTGTGCACGTATGCTCATTTCATGTGCATCTGCAGCCACAGTGGCACCACATGCAGAAATCTACTTCCACAGCCTTGAACTGAATACAGATATTCTGCCTGAGATGAAAACAGCCAGGAGTGTCTGTAGGGGAATTAACTCATGTGTAAGAGGAATCTATGGGATTCTGGCCCACATCATTTATATTCTATTATATACTTTCCTGTGGGATGTAATAGGCCCTAAGTTTGGAAGCCCTAAAGGGCAGGAAAGTAATTATTAAAAGACAATAAATAAATAATCTCCAATGTTAAATCTGCAGGAATTCTATAAAGAAAAAAAATGGCAGCCAAACTTCAGAGCTGCTGTTCTTTCATGTGGTCAAAGTTAGCCTTAGAAGAGGAGCATCCAACAGGTTCAGAAGGAGTTGTTTTGCCAAATCCTGTTCTGAATGCTACATTCTAAGCTTTGAGGTCCAAATTCACAAGCCAGTATTTAATATCAATTCTGGGTTAGCATGATTTCTTCTTATTCATTGGGGAGCTGGAAGACGATTTTGCCTCCAGATCTGGACCCTTCTGGCATGGTTTTTTCAATGGCAGCCACTGGGCTTGCGCTTCCACCAGCACTGGGGGTCTCCCACCCACTCCTGCAGCCTTTCAGTCGCCAGTTCTTGAGTGCAGCTCCCCATTCCCACCGTCCGTCTCCTTATTCAGGCTGCATAAAGGCTGCAGCACCAGAACAATTGCTTGGCAACTGTCGCTTGTTTGTGAACATTAACGGGGTCCAGGGCGGGGGAACGGATCAAGCTCGGATTATTCATTTCGTGGTTCCAAATGAAGGGAGTTGTGTTTTGATCAACAATTTTCACAATCTCCTTCGTCCTTGCAATTGAATTTATAACGTCTCTCCCCCTTGTCCTTAGTGGATTCCAGAAAGCCCTTTTGCAAAACCCCATCCCACAGACCAATATGCGAACCACAGAATTTCAATCAGATTTCTGAATAAGCATCAAACTGTTGCGCAGGCAGCTGTTACTCCCTTGCGTTCGCCTTTGCATGCTTCAGTAGAGAGTTTGCCGAGTCTATTTACCACATCTAAGACCGATTTCCTTCCTTTCAGCTGCTTTGAAGATAATTGAAGGTACCTGCATTGTCTGCCTGCGAATGCTACCATTAAGAAAAAGAAGACCAAGAAAAGCACCCAACGGCTAATGCTGAAATCAATGTTTCTTCATTAATGCTGCTCCTCCATCGGTGTTGAACGCCATGTAACAAAGACTTGGAATGACTGGATCAGCAAATTGTCACATGCTGGCTACTTTGTTAATCACGGGAGGCCCTTGGAATGAACCAGACTCCTTTTGATAATGCAAGGCAGTATTGAATTGTTAAGGCCAAATTAAATATTTACTAGGAAATTTTGCAAAATTGGCATTTCCCCTCCCCAACTCTTTCCAATTAAACAAGCAAAGCAAGAGAAAGAGAAACAGGGATTGTGTGGTTCCCAGCAGGTTTTACTCACCAGCAGGTCTGGCCTCTTCACCGACCACTGAGGGAGACATGGACATGGCAGAACCTCATGCAAACCTCATGCAAACAGAGCGGCGGGCGGGGGGGTTCTTTCCTGCATGCGAGTGAGTGGCAGCTTGCTGGCTTGAACTCCGAAAAAGTTTCACTTGCACTACATAAGAGAAAGTGGGGGAAAGAGCAGGTTGCATGCGTGCTTTGGTGGCAACATTGTCCAGGAGATCAGCTGCTATCATCATCATCATCATCTTTATTGATACACCACCTCCTCTACAAGATTGGGACTCAAGGAGGCTTTCAAATTTTAAAAAAAGAGAGAGATTACCATGAAGTAAAACATACAACATCAAAATAGAATCAAACTCTATCTATATAAAACTCTTGGGTATGTTGCCTTTCACAGTGTGCTGATTGGCTGTTCAGGAAACACACCCAACCAATCACCACCCATATGCAAATTCCCTCTCCACCTCACAATCCACTCCCGCCACTCAATCTGTGTCTACACCCCCAGCCTCACAAGGGCCCCTCCCTCCTCTCACTCCCTCAGCCAATCACCAGTCACGGGCTGTGATGGGACCCAGACAGTCAATTGGTGGTGGCAGCAGTGGGACGCTGCGACACAACCCACACAGAACTGCGACAGAACTGGCAGCGGCAGCAGGGCAACAGAGCGAGCCACCCTCAGCAATTCCAGGAAAAGTGTGGAATACTGAGAAGGGGGAGGAGGAATTTAAAAACCCACTGGCCTACCTTACAGGATTGTTGTGAGGTCTACCAGGCGTTTTTGGGGGGGAGTTTTTTTAACAGCATATGTTACACTGGGTACAGCTAGTTAATATGAGAACATTTTAAAACATGCACTTTGAAAGGATAAAAGCAGTTAAAACAGCACAATTTTAAATTATACAGCACCCTCTTGTAAGTCCTTTCATTAAAAGCCTTCTGTCTTAAAAGTGTATCTGAAAGTGGGGTGGGGATCTTCATTAAAGAATGATAGGCAGGAGGGGGCGAGGAAGGAAGGAGTTCCAAATTTTAGGGGCAGCCACCAAGAATACCCTGTCTTGCATCCCCACCCAAGGAGACCTTCTGCGCTCCAAAAAAGCAATATAATGAATCCCTGAAACAACATCTCAGGCTCGGCCAAATTGATCACCAACAGTGGTCCGCCCTGGCCTCACATCGGGAGGTATGGAGACGCACTATCCACAATGCTGCAGTCTTATTTGAGAACTCACGCCGAACAAGTCTTGAAGAGAAACAACAATGCAGGAAGAATCACAACCCGGAAACATCACCCAAGGAGACCTTCTGCCGTGCTTTCTGCAACCGGACTTGTCTATCTCAGATTGGCCCTTTTAGTCATCAGCGCGCTTGCAGAAAGAGCGAGATGAGTCCTTCCTGAATCTTCGTTTGCGAAGAAAAGCCAGAGAGGTGTTAATGTGTCAAATGATCCTATTCTTGACGTGTTTCCTAAGTGGCCAATCAGCAGAGTGGGAATGAAAACATACTGAAGCATTTTATATATGTAGACAATGGTGTATGTTAAGCCAGGTATAGCTAGTTTCATTTATTTCTTAAAATACTTTTTTTATCCTGCCTTTTTATCATGAGGTCTCAGGCCACCAAACAGAGAAAACCACATAAATGGTTTAAACAATTCCAAATTAAAATCAATAAACAAGATAAAACATACGAAAGAATTCAAGCTCATTTATACAAGCTAAAAAGAATAAAAGAGAGGGGTTTGAAAAAATGTGTATGCACATAAAAGTAAATTTGCCTCCCCAGGATTTCATAGAAATCCATGCCTTGACCTAGCAGCAAAAAGAAACCAATATTGGCACCAGGTAGGCCTCCAAAGGGAGGACATACCACAAGTGGGGGGCCACAGATGATAAGGCCCTGCCTTGTGTCCTCCCCATCATATTTCCCCCACTGTGGGACACATAGGAGGGTCCACCCAGCAAATCTCAGTCCTCCAGGCAGGTATTGCCATGCAACTGTGTCTTCAGAGTCAGTGGGCAGTAGCTTCAAGGTTAAACAGTAAGCATTATTGTCACAGAAGAAACTAAAGAGCCATAGTATACAACGTTGCTGCATCGAATGAAGCTCAAAGGAAAAGCAGCAGAATAAAAAGTATTTACAATCAGCCAAATCTGGGGGCAACTCATTCATTGGCCTCCCAAATAGCCACACTCCCCACTTCCACTGCAGTATCCTCCCAACCATTTGTTCCAAAAGAAGCCATCTTCCTTGGCTATTCTCAGCACATCAACCTGTTTACCATTTCAAAGGGATGCAAAACATCAAACAGTCACACAGCACACTGAGTCAATGGCAGGAAAAGGTTGCTTTATGACCTGATCCTGACAGGTACATATAGGGAGAGGTGCTCCTTTGAGTACTGAGGTACCAAGCCATTTAGGGCTTTCAATGCCATCACCAGCACCTTTGAGTCTAGACTGTTAGTGCATTGACTAAGTGGTAGCTTTAGGGCCTCAGGTTATTATGGGGGTGGAAATCCTGATAGTGATGTATGCAACCATGAAGGCTCTGCAAGGGTGGAGCTATGGTGGGCGTGAAATGAAGGCATTTCCCCAAAATAAGAATTCTGCCTCCCAATGAAATTTGGTCCCCAAATTCTGGTGGCCAGAATATTTGTTTGGCTGGAAGAGTAATGACTTTGTTTTCACCACCACCCCTGGAGAGTACCTAGGACAGAAGCAGCTGCCTCTCACCGAGGCTGAGTGGCCTCTTCCGTGCAAACGTATCACTTTGGTAGACTATGTGAACGTGGTGGCAAGAGTCTCCTGCACAGACACTGACCACCTGGCAGTGAAAGCAGAACTTGGCCAGTTAACACCAGCTCCAGTTTGGCCCTC
Organism: Gambelia wislizenii; assembly: GCA_030847615.1. Taxonomy (NCBI): domain Eukaryota; kingdom Metazoa; phylum Chordata; class Lepidosauria; order Squamata; family Crotaphytidae; genus Gambelia; species Gambelia wislizenii. The sequence goes on from JAUMIR010000007.1 coordinate 44,083,259, forward strand.
ATTGAGCAACTGGAGAACTCAGGTGATAACTCCCCCCACACCTCACCTCCAAAAGTTTCCACTTTTCCCCTCTCCTGTCCCCAAAGTGTAAGGTTTTGTGGCTGTTCCCCAGGGAGACCAGCCAAGGCTGCAGCTGGCAGCATGGAGATGGGTGTTGCTTGGGCAGCTGTGGAGCAGAAGCGTCCGCCAGACGGGTAGAGCTGCGAGCCAAGAGGAAAGCGTCTCAGTCCCTCCCTTCCTCCCATGGTTGGAACTGGAGCTGAGGAACCTTTGGGGAATTGAGCTGCCAGAGACAGTGAGGCGCAGGGAGGGAGGAGCAGAAATTGTCAGCTTGGAAATGGATTGGATTGTGACACAGTGAATAAAACAAGTGACCCTGCTGTGAAGCTATAATGGGGCTGGTGTGTTTGGTATTTAATTCAAAGACTATCTATCTCCCTGTCTATATGGAGCTGCTTCCCTTCCTATCTAATCTTTCTGTTGCATACAGGCCTTCAGAGGTAGCTGGCCGGTTTGTTGTGTTGGCACGGATAAGGGGAGCAGTAGGGAGACTTGAGTCTGGCACCCACAAATGTGAAGAACTGGGTCAGGCTGCATTTGGCAGCAAGGTGTTCACAAGTTACAGGCCCAGGTCTGTGGTAGACTCCCCAACTTCTTCTTGCTTGCACTCCTGCATTATCTATCTATGTAGGGTAACAATGCCTTCATTTATCTAACCAATGCCACCAGAATGATAGGTGGAGAAAGACCTTGGGGAAGTTACTTTCTTGAGCTGAAATCCTGTTTGAAGCTCATGAAGTAGAAGTTCCACCAGTATACCTATGAAGAAATCCTGGAGCCAGAAGCAGAGGGCAAAATTGGCTGATCCAATGGTGGTGTAGGGGAACTTTCCCAGTATGTCCTACTTTGGGGGCATGAGGTGACAAAACAGCCTCCCCCTCTTCTTTTCCCCCCCTGTATATTTAAGCAGAAGATTGACTTCCTTACCATGGATTGGCTTTTTTAAAAAAAAAATACTGTCTGGTGGTGCAACTGGTGACAATAAAAATGTGAGTAATTCACTCACACCCACCACCTTGATTCACAGGCACGCCCATTTGAACAACAAACATGTATGGCTTTGCATGCCTGTGATCCTGGAAAAAAACCATGGAGACGAATGAAAGCTGCTGAGAATTGGCGCTAATGCGCCTCAATCTACATTGTATTGCCTTGTATAGATGAGTCCAATGTTGGAGAAAGTAGATCTGCTAGTATAATCCCTGGTGACACTAGTGTGAAGCACCACAAAGATTTCAGCCATGGACTACAGCTCCCAGAATCCCCTAGCTAGCATGGTTGATAGCTGTACTGACTCATGAATCTGGGAGTTGTAGTCCAAAAAGGGAACTTTTTCACACTTTGGGTGGAGGTATCAATGACACCTGCTTGGGATATCTCCCTGCTCACAAACCTCATTGATTCCTTGTGAAGCAGAGAGATGCAGAATGGGAGACCTATTATTATTTATTACGATTATTATCTTATTTGTCCACAGTGTTTATCTCTCACCTGATCTCCAAACAATCTCAGGTGGCTTATAGTAAAGCTGGAAGCTGATGTACACAAAAACTGACATTATAAAAGACCAAAAAAGCAGAAGATAAAAACAGCTAGGCCAGCTTACTCAAAATCCAGATAAAGCAACCAAAAGAGAAGAAAGAACATCCCTGACAGAGCAGAAAGGTCTCTTCTTCCTGCAAAGTGCAGAAATATTGTCCTGCTGTGCCATTTCGAAATTCCTCTCCCCGTTCTTTTTGGTATTAGAGTCCTGTTGCTGCCACATCATCCCTCCTCCAGCCAAAGCATTTTGCTGCCTGAAGCAAAGGACAAAACTGTACATCCCTCACCCTGTTAAAAATGGCAGATGAGTCTCCAAAGCTTGTGAGAAGACAGGCTCTCCTCTCTTGTACCCAAAGGCAGGAGAGAAACTTGGGAACAAGTCACGCAGCAGCAGCACTACACACAACACTGCCTTACAACCAAAGCTTGGAAAAGTTCAATTCTTTCCTGGTAATTACACATTCTAAAGGGTTTGGGGGACATTATCCTGTGCAGAAATACCCAAATATGATCTTCAAACAACTAGGTGAAAGCTGCAGAAAATTCTTGCCATTGCATTATTCTTCCTGAATAGTTTTTTTTGCTAGGAAACAAATACAGTGGCCCCTTGGTATCTGCTTGGGTTTGGGACTCCCTGCAAATATCAGAATCCATGGATACTCAAGTCCCATGATATGCAATGGCTTAGTAAAATGTTGCCCTTTATTTAAAATGGAAATATCAAGGTTTGCTTTCTGGAATTTATTTGCAATATTTCCAAGCTGTGGTTAGTTGAATCTGTGGGTACAAAATCTGTGAATACAGAGGGTCAACTGTAATGGTGAATATTATCTCTGCTTTATGCCACGATGAAGGAGCAGGAGTGTTGGAGCCAGAGGCTACCTGTGACCACCCCAGCCCCTCCTTTCCCCCCACTGCTCAGTCCACTGGTCAGTGCAGGCTTCCAATAGTCACACTCAAGGCTGGCTAGAAATGTTGGCTCCCTATCTAGGACATTTTTTTTTTTGCCTGCCCTACACTGATGCTTCTGGATATGTGGGAAATCAGATTACAGGTGTGGTTTTAAACAGCTGGTCACTTGTTGGGCCCTGCTTGCAGGCCTAGCCCAAAAGATTGCTTCAGGCTGTACCAAGATGCACTAGGCCTTCTTTTCCTTTGGGGTAGAATGGGTCAAGGAAAGGTTTCTACTTCTCAACAGGTGGGAGGGAGGGAGCCAGCGTGTTATTCTCCCCGGCTATGTTTGGATCTTGTAACACCTGGTCTGACTAATTGGCCTGAGAAAGTTTTCCCTTGCTAATTAGCTAAGTGTTGTTTTCCCCGACACTGCTTATAAAAGTCTAACCCATCTAAGTGGGGAGCAGATCTAGGGCAGTGCCTTCTTTTCAGAGTATGAAGCTCTGAAGGGTTGGTGGATTTATCTTGTTTTTTAACCTTTTCCATATAACCAGAATGCCTTCTTGCTTTTCTATCTGCTATTCTCAATAAAGTAGCCTACTTTGAGCTCAGAACTGCTGCATGGTCATTTCTGCCTACTTCACACCATCAACCCAGCAGGCCCCCAAGCCAGGGCAGCACTGCCAGTGTATAACTTTACTCAGCAGGTAGGAGGAGGGAGAAAGGGGGGAAAATTTGGAGCAGTGGGCACCCCAAGGCATTGACTGAGTGAAGGAGACCTCTCCAGACTTCTCTCTTCAGGAAACCTGGGGGGTTGGAAAGGAAACTAACTTTGGAGTTGGCCTGTGGCACCTCCCCCTTTTAGGTCTCATACCATGAAGACCACTGGCTATACTGTAATTATCATAGAATCATAGAACCATAGAGTTGGAAGAGCCCCCAATGGCCATCCAGTCCAACCCCATTTTGTTATGCAGGAAGACACAATCAAAGCACACCTGACAGATGTCCATCCAGCCTCTGTTGAAAAACCTCCAAAGAAAGAGACTCCACCACACTCCCAGGCAGCAGCGGATCCCACTGTTGGACAGCTCTTACCATCAGGAAGTTCTTCCTAATAATGTTTAGGTGGACTCTCTTTTCCTGTAGTTTGAACCTGTTGCTCCATGTCCTAGTCTCTGTAGCAGCAGAAAACAAGCTTGTTCCATCCTCAGTATGACATCCCTTTGAATATTTAAACATGGCCTCTTCACCTTCTCTTCTCCAGGCTAAACAGATCTCTTCCAGCAGGCCTTTCCAGAATAGATTATCCCGGCCTCGGAAACCCCCCCTCCTTCAGGAGAGTCCCCAAAGCCTCCTTTGTTAACGGAACTGAATATCGCGGGGGATCTTCTGTTATTGTTAAATATATGTATGTATTTTATTAAGTGTTTTAATTGTTGTTTTAATTTATAATTTTATTTAATAACTTTCTGGGGGGGGTGAGTATACTGTTTTACTTTGTATGGTGTTTTAATGTTGTTAACCACCCTGATTGGGTTACCAAAGTGTGGTATATAAATAAATATTATTATTGTTGTTGTTGTTTCCAGACCTCCCACCATTTTGGTTTTAGTTACTTCCATTGCTTCAAAGTGAGCTCAAAGTGCAAAACTATTTTGAACTTGGTGTGGAGAGAGGAAAGGAGAGGCAGATTCTTATCCTTCCCAGTAGCATCAGGCAAAATCAAACTTGCTCCAGCCTCTCTTGGCTCGTGTGCCCTTCCTCATGAATGACTTTTGCCATCTCGATCATGCTCTCATGTTGCTTGGCTACATGTGTGCTGATTTTCATCTCACAAAATGTTGGCTAGCCATGAGGTCGGTCCTTCAGGGAGACCTTCCTTGCAGACAACGGCTGGCTGGGTGACAAGCCAAAAGCAATAGGTGATAGTTGGGGCCAGATTTGGGTGGACACCCTGACTCAGATGGACCAACCCATGTTCCTCCACCCATGTATGTGTATGTGCCTTCAATTTGCCTGGGGACTTATGGCAACCCCATGTATTTCAGTTTTGCCAGTTCCTTTGCTCCATCCCTGCAGGTCTAAAAATTCGATAAATTACATTGTTTAATTTAAATGTTAAACAAAAATTGAAGTGGCTCTTCTTATCCCAAGCTTTCTGCCTGGTCTTAATCATTGTTAGTGGGTCAACAAATTGTGTCCACATGATTAGTACCACATCTATTTCTCTGTTTATTTACCTCATATGCCCAGTAGAGGTTCCTGGTCTTTCTAACCCTCCTCAGGCAAACATCCCACAGCCAGCCTCTGAGGCGATCATCCTCTTTTTTTTCAAGAACTGCTCATTCCTCCATGCAACTTCATCTTTTTATCACTTCCATAAAGTTTATTGCAAAGGCAATGAAAACTCATCATTTCACCAAAGCTTGGTAGGGATCGAAGCTATACCAGCTCCATTTTATGAGGTGGTTCAGATGGCTGCCAGACTCTTTAATGCCTCGCCCTGGTGTCTTTATGAAGAACAAACCTATTTTACTGGGGTTTTCATTTACCTTGAAAGATTGTCCACCTGCCTGGCAAGATGGCAGGGTGTGGAAAGGGTACCAGATCCATGGCTCCATTGACTCCCCCCCCCCGTCCCCATGCTGAGCACCTTCTTAAGTCCTACTGCTCTACTAGTGCATCCTAAGGACGTGCTTCTACATTGTTTCTTCTCAAAGGAAGTAACAAGCAATTTAGCAATGCTCTTCTGCATAGAAATACTGTTTTCTGTGCAGAAAACAGCCATGTGTGAATTTTGCACAGAATAAGTCTTGAACTGCAAAGATTCTCATCACTCCAGGATTCTTCTCATCCAGGTTTCTCAAGATCTTTTTTGACCATGTTCCAAATATTTTGGAAGATTCTTTCCATCTTCAGTGCATCTACACTTATCATTCCATCATTGAAGTAACATGTGGCATCTGAGGATGGACTGTTGTAGGTAGAAACAGTGTTTAGGAAGTTATTATTTAAAGCTAATTTGCTCCCCTTATTCATCATAGTATATGTGTATGTGTGTGTTGAGAACTCACGCCAAACAAGTCTTGAAGAGAAACGACAATGCAGAAAGAATCACAACCTGGAAACATCACCCAAGGAGACCTTCTGCTGTGATTTCTGCAACTGGACTTGTGTATCTCAGATTGGCCATTTTAGTCATCAGCGCTTGCAGAAAGTGCAGGATGAGTCCTTCCCGAATCTTCGTTTGCGAAGAAAAGCCAGAGAGAGACAGAGATATGTGTATGTGTGTGTGTGTGTATAATGAATAATGCAACAAGGTACTTCCCAGCATTGTGATAAGTAATGAGAATGTGTGTGTGTGTGTGTGTGTGTGTGTATTCTATTCTCATTACTCATCACAATGTTGGGAAGTACCTTGTTGCATTATTCATTATATACATAGATACACACATATATATTGTATTACACATACATGCATACAATTGGTATCCTCCTGGTTCAGTTCCAGCTAGGGTAGACCCAATGCATCAATTGTTGAATGAAGAAACTTATTCTACACACACACACACACACACAAAATTCAGAAGTGGTAGCTTTGTATGGAAAACAGAATTTTACTGAGCAGAAAATAACATTTCAGCACAAAAAAAAAATTCTACACAGAAAAAAAAAATGCTGTGCAGCTTTTACTGAACAGAAAATGCTGTATATTTCCATGCAGAAAATTTTGTTTTCTGTGTAAAACAACCATGTGCAGGTTTTTTGCACAAAATAAGTCTCAAACTTTGAAAACTGCACAGCTTTCAAAGACTTTCTCACAACAAGAAGAAAATTGCTATAATTATTCATTGCTTTCTTTGAGAAGAAAATTAACAAAGCATTACAACCTTAGCTGCGGGTGGAACATTGTCCACATTTGCCTCTTAATCCTTCCCCTTAAAACCTTCTGTAGATTTATCCCTGCCTTACAGTCTCCACTTTTATATCTCCAGACGCTGATAAATCCTTGATTCATTTCGAGTTTTCTGGGGTGTTGCACAAGGGTGAAATAATAGCGTTGACATGGTTATGCCAGCAAGTGCATTCCTAGGCATGGTGGGAAGCTGGAGCTGAGCATGTGCAGAGTGCCTCAAGCATTTGAGGAAGGCATTATTATCTCTGGCACCAGGGTGGAGGCGCATCTGCTCCGAACAGCCTGCAGCTGGAGCCTCTCTCCCACCCACGGTACCTTGTTGACAAGCTCTTCCTTATCCCCCCAGCTCCCCAATTCTTCCTCTCTGCCCCCCTCTCTTCTTTCTCTATTTCTCACTCTCTCTTTCTCCCTCCAACTAACTCTCACTGCCACACACGGTCACTGTTAAAACATTAAAGGCTTCTTCTGAATTTTTCTTTGCCTCCAATGGGTTTCACTGCATAATTTACTAAGAGTGCTGAATCCGTCTCTGATTCTCAGGGCCTTTTAGGAATACAATTAGCCTTCACACAGTGCTTTTTTTTCTTCCCCTCTCTCTTTCTTTCTTGGTACTTTCTAAATCTTTTAATTTAGTCATACAAGGACAAGTGTGTAACTGTCAGGACCAGGTATGTACAAATTCGGAAGGGTTTAGGCCAGATTCTACCGTAATTAAACATGCCCACCTGCCTGCCTGGGGCACGGAGGTCCTGTCTTGCATGATAACAAAGATCTCCAGAACAGACAGTCCGGCGTGGGCAAGAACCCCCTCCAACACACACACACACACACACACACACTTCCTCCCTTTCCCCCTCCCTGCATGTTCTCATATATATGTCTCCTTGGTCAAGCCCTTATGGTGCAGCTTTTCTGAGCAAAGTTTGCAGACTTGACACACCACATCTTTACCTCACCTTTCATTTTCAGAACTTGGGCAAAATATGGAGTAAACAGATAGATATCAGTACTATGAATTTATGCAGATGAGGAAGAGAAAAAGAAGCTGGAATAAGGTGAACAAAACTGTATTTTATTGGTGGAACAGACTGTTATAGATGTCAATACAAAGAAAACTGAGGTGTAATTTATGAATAATGGAAAGATCAGACAGGAAGTCATGTATATGCGATAATGGTTGAGTGTATGGGTGGAGGGTATGTGTGGGTCCGTGTATTGTATGTAATGTATTGTGTTGTAATGGTTTTTTTTAATTGGTGTTATATTTTAATAAAAATAAGGGGGGGAAGAACTTGGGCAAAATAGCTTTTGGGGACTTCAGCAACCCAGACACCCCAGTTGCTCTGCTGGTCAAGGGATTCTGGCTGTTGTTGTGTTGTTGTTGTTGTTAACTGCCATCAAGTCGACTTCAACTATGAATGAAGGGCTTCTAAGTCACCCTTTTATCAACAGGCCCACTCAGGTCTTAAAGACTTAGGACTTTATCAGACGCATAAATACGTCATAATGACACCACACAAATGTGAAAGGGTGCATGTAGCACATGACATCGCCCTTTTGCGTTTATATCCTGCCAATAAGCCGATCTATTTTATTGATGGGACAAGCCGTCAATAGATCGGTTGTGCCGGCGTATGGAGCCTAGCGCTTTTTTCCCCGCAAACTGACTCCATCAAAGGCCGGACCAGCCAGAATACTTCCAGTTACAACATCCAGGTAAGTGATGCACTTTTTATGACCCTTCCAGGGTTATTTGGAAGTTTTTAAGTGTGTATGTGCTTTTAAAAACCTTTTGTGTGTTGTTTTTGTTGGTTTGTTTTAATTTCCCACGCAAGCGTCTTCTCGCAAGAATCCACAGGATTTTGAACAAGGAAGTGAACAGAGCTCTGTTCACATCCTCTTCATTGCCAGGGAAGCCTTTGCTGGGAGACAAAGGTAAGTCTGGTGGGAGGCCAGCATAAAAATGGCTTTAATTATGCCAGCAAAATAATGTTTTTAAAGACTGGTCTGATAAAGTCCTTAGAGTCGTGGCTTCCTTGATGGAGTCTTTCCACCCGCAATGGGGTCTTCCTCTTTTCCTACTGCCTTCTACCTCCCCAAGCATTATCGTCTTTCCTAGGAAGTCATGTCTTCTCATGGTGTGCCCAAAGTACAATGGTCTCTGTTTAGTCATCTTGGCTTCTAGGCGTGATTTGCTCAATGAGCCATTTATTGATCTTTTTGGCAGCCCAGGGAATCCTGAGAACTATCCTCCAACACCACATCTCAAATGAGGTGATTTTCTCCCTATCAGCTTTCTTTGTCGTCCAGCTTTCACAACCGTACATAGAAATTGGAAATGTGATGGCATGGACCATCTGAACTTGAGCATTCAATAATGTATGTTTACATTTCAAGATCTGTCATAGTCCCTCCAAAAAAAAACACCTTCCCAGGCTTGTTTTGAACAACATTTCCAAGCCCCAGTTAATGTGCAAAAGCAGCAACCTCAAAACCTTCAAAGGCAACAGGAGCACTTCAAATGTTGCTCCTTGCTTTGACTCCCTCTTGCATTCACTTAGTTAAGAAGGCCATATCCCCCAAGAGAGCTTCTTTTCAATTCTGCTGCCCTTTCCAGAGGTAGCAAATAAACATTTCAGTCAAGGTTCAGCCCAAGATTTCTCCAAAGATCTGTGATTAAAATCTAAGCTTGCTCCCACACACTCACACACACACACACACAGTGCTCATGACCTTCCAGAGTCTTAGTGACTGGCCTGAGCCACCTCTGCAGAGAGAGAGAGAAAAGGAGAGAGATTGACTTTGGGTTTCCAAACCTGGGAGGGCTCCTGTCTACTCGAGTTGACTTTGGCCAAACACAGTGGATTGGAATTTATCTGCCAAGTTGACGCCTGGGGAAGAGCGCTCATCTTGGCTATTTATAAACCCAGGACGGAGTATGTAAATACTCCACCATTCCATATTTATGAAGGGCTGGCTGGGGCCCTGTTGTAAAATGTGTCCGGGAGTGTTGGCTGACCAATGCAGCAGCTCCAGCATGGAGAACATGCAGATGCTGTCCTGCTAGTTGTAGCTCTCCAAAGAGTGCTGGCAAGAGCTGAGCTCCTTCTTGGTGCCAGAGATGAGAACATGATTGTTGTAGTCCTTGGCCTTCAGGGCCTGAGCTTTTATCAACAGAGGAGCAAGGCTTCAGCTGCAAGAGCAATGGCATTGCTGTGTCTGAGTGGACAATGTCTCCCAGGTGGGGCAGGATGAAACAGACGCCCGAGGCAGTAGGTTTGGGCAGCGTTTTTGTAAAAAGTCAGCCACCAGCATGTATCAGAAGGTGTAGCTACAAAGTGTAGCTACAATCATCTCCCATCCAGCCCCTTTCCAAAACAAGCTCCCCCCCTGCATTTTCTCAGCAACAGCCCCCTGGATCTGGCCATTTCCTGCACTGGACCTGCATTGATGGAGAGTAGCAGGAGCAACAGGCAAGCATCCAGCCATGTTCCCATTGCAGGATTCAAAGTGGCAGGCTCCTCTAGAAGTCTCTGCAGATGAAGACATGAAATAAAATGAACTGAAGTAAAGAGAAAGGTTGCAGGAAAGGGGAAGCTTTCAGTGACACAACAAAGCCCGCTGTGCTAGGAAGCCTTTGGCCAGCATCCTGTGGATGTCTTACACATGTGGAACTCCCACTGTGGAAATGGATGGGTGCTTCTGTTCTCATGCAGAATGTCCACATTCAGGTCAACGTTATGGAAGCAGAGTTGGACATGTTGTGCTATTGCAATTGCAGGGCTGCATGGTGCATAGGTGCACATGGTATATTGCAGCAGGATGCACATATACCTACGCATTTGGTCAAGCATTCAGCCACACAATTTGTCATCGCAGTTCAGTTGCAAAACACACTGGCATTCAACACAAAGGTTGTGTAGCTTAATTAAAGCATGAGTCCATAATAATAACTATTATTATTATCATTATTATTATTAATACCCCACTCCTCTGTTAAAAACAATCAGGGCAGTTTACAAAAATTAAAATACAAATACAGATTAAATATTCAGAGATTTACGCCACACAGTCCTGAAGTAGGCCCTTGGTCCTTGCCTACAAATCCTGGCCAGGTTTCACATGTGTGGTGATGAGGGAGGAAACTGTCCCTGTGGGGTAAGAACCTCACCCCCCATTTTAAAAATGAGTTTCCCAAAATAGTTCCCCTGTATTCAGGCCACCTCAGTTAAGGCAGCAAATTGATCCCTTTTTCTGCCTGCTGTTTTGCAGTGCTAAAAGCAAGATTGATTGTAAGTTTATGTTGTAAAAAGTGTATCATTATTTCAGCACATTAATGCAGTGCCTCTTGGTACAAATTGATGTTATTTTTATGATGTTGTTTATGGGCCTGAATAATTGGATTGATTCTTAATTTCGAAGGCTCTGTCGGAAAACTAGGAGAGGAGGCAACACAAGGCAGGTCATTGTTTGGGGGGAACATGTAAACATCCCCAGAGATGAAGGGATGCAACAATGCTGCATTGTTCTTGTCAGATGGTAGCCCTCAATGCATCTCCAAAGTGTGACATAACTGGAAAGGCATGGGTATTCTTGGTCCTCGTAGCATGCCCCGTGACACATTTCCAGAACCTGGAAACATTTACGCCTTTGGACTGCAGCTCCCAGAATTCCCTGGCCAGCATGGCCACATTCTGAGAGCTGCAGATTTCTGGAAATTCTGGGAACTGCAGTGCAAACAAACAAATGTTTCCAGGTTCTTTGCATTTTCTTCTTTTTAATTTTATGCTCTAACATCATCCATAACAACAATCCCTCCCCCCCAAAAAATTCAACAGTACATGAAAGGAGTGCACAATCTTAATATACGAATTAAAAATGTAAAAATGTTTCTGCACACAGAGAACCCTGAATACCTTCAGAAGTTTGACATTATCTCTTTTGTTTCCCACATATTTAATAAAACAATTCCAGATCATTATGAAATTGTGTTTTTCTTTCTTTCCTTTAGCTATTTGAAGTTTGTTCATTAATTTTTTAATCAAAGCTAATTGTCACACCTCATTATACCAGGCCGTCATAGATATCCCTGTAAATCCTTCCAAAATTGAGCAATGACCAACCTGGCAGCTTCTAATAAATAACCAATTAAAGGTTTATAAGGCATCTTTGCATTATCTCCCCTAGAAAAAAATAATTAAATACCAAACTCAGAATTATCCGTGCTATAGTATATCTGAATTCTATATATGGATGTGAAAGCTGGGCAGTGAAGAAAGTTAACAAGAAGAGAATCAACTCATTTGCAATGTGGTGATGGAGGAGAATTCTATGGCTGTCATGGACTGCCAAAAAGACAAAGAAATGCATCCCAAAGCAAATCAAGCCTGAACTCTTCCTGGAAGCCAAACTGACTAATCTGAGGCTATCATATTCTGGGCATGTCATGGACTGCCAAAAAGACAAAGAAATACATCCCAAAGCAAATCAAACCTGAATTCTTCCTGGAAGCCAAAATGACTAATTTGAGGCTATCATATTCTGGGCATGTCATGATATGACATGATGCATTGGAAAGATGATGACACTGGGAAAAGTGGAAGACATTAGGAAAAGAGGAAGACCACATGACAGGTGGTTGGATTCAATCAAAAAAGTCACAGCCATCCTGAGCTTGCAAGACCTGGGCAGGGCTGGAGATAAGAGGATGACTTGGAGGCCTCTCATCCATAGCGTCACCATAAGTGAGCACTGGCTTGATGGCAATTCACAACAACAAAGTGGCTTTGAGATGGAGCCACCTCCCAAAGGCTGTGCAGAATGCCAGAGGATCCTGCCTTCTGATGCTTACTTGTGGAGGAAGGAGACACAAGAATGACGCAGAGAGCAGGTTTGTCCCAACTACCATTTCTTTGGGGAGCAGGAGGAAGATGTCCCACTTTGTTTTTGCAGTGGAGCACTGTTGTCCCAGAGCCAAGATCCATCCCTTCACAGGCTCTGCCTGTCAGGCTCACCAATCAGAGGACTGAGAAGACCATAGGCAGCTGTCAAGGCAGCAGGCACAGTTGCCCTGGCAAGCTCAGTTGCCCAGGGCCAAAACACAAGGCAGATGCTCTGAGGTCTGCAGCAGCAGAATAGCAGGAAAGGGAGGGCATTTTTTGGGCAGAGGTGACCCATAAGCAGGCAAGTACAGTGTTTCCAGTTTCTGCTCGACCTTCCTGGGGGTTCAATTTGGGCACAACCCAAGCCAAAAAAAAAAAAAAAAAAGATGCATTCCTTTGAAAATCCAATTGCAGCATAAAAATCTGCTGACAATTTTCTGCCAGAGAATGGGCTTGCAGCCAAGGGACTGAATCCTGTTGGTTAGTCCATACTAAAACAGACCTATTGAATCAATTGTTGAATGGTGTATCAGCACCATAGGCTTGGATTCAGTGAGTTTACTCCACTTGGGCCTAACGATAGGATTCAATTCTTTAGTCTCACATTGCATATTCTGAATTCAGTGTTTTCCCATCTACAGAAACTGTTGGGCTTCACAATGGCTTGCAGTTTGGGACCGAACAAGGGCTCTTCCACCATTGTTTATGCACTGTCTAGCACTGGTGGTTCCAATGACAGTCAAGCCACTCTAGGCTTCGGTCCGAACTTTAAAGGAGTGATTCAGCATGCTGGATGTATTTTGGGAACAGGCTGCAGCACTTTGGACAGCTCAGGGTAAAGCTGGGACATATTCACTAGCACACTGGCGGAAAAGATCCCAGAGGTGCTCAGTGATCAAACTGCGTGGGAGTTTCTACCAAGAGCAGTCAGGAATATTCACAAATATTAAGTTGGGATAAATTTGCTTTTTTTGCCTCTAAGATGTTGAATGTGAAGTTTCACAGCACAAAATCAAATCTACAATTTTAACCTCTAGTTTTGTAATCTTGTTTGAGCTTGCATCAGTTTTCAAAGACATCACATATGAATCCTCACCAGATATCTATCAGCTATCAAATATTTGACAACGGAATCTGCTGCTGCCTCAGAGTCTCCTTTGGAGGTTTTTAAACAGAGGCTGGATGGACATCTGTCATTGGGAGTGCTTTGATTGTGTCTTCCTGCATGGCAGAAAGGGGGTTGGACTGGATGGCCTTTGGGGGTATCTTCCATTCTATGATTCTATGGTTATTCTAGACAGGGTTGCCCTTCTCTTAAAGAGCACCTGCTACTAGCTTAAGCTGACCTTGTGCACTGACTATAGGTCCTCCTAGGCAGAGTTAGTTTTACCAAAGTTATTCTTGTTCTCAAAATGGCCAGGTTGAACTACTGCAATATATATATATATATATATATGTGGGGCTGTCCTTGAAGACCTCACTTGGTTCAGGACATGGCAGCCAGAACTCTTTTAAATTTTAAAATATTTTTTAGAAAACCTGCATGGGTTTCCAGTGTCAGCTTAAGAGCTAACCTCTCTTTTACCATCTAAGCAGCGTGAGGCCAGCAGGGAATGTGAATGACCTCCTTCTGCTGTTACGGGAATGGCAAGATCTGCTTCAGAAGCCCAGCCGCTAGGATCCCTGCCCAGAGATATTAGGCAAAGGATGATGGGGCAGGAGGTAAGGGGCCTTCCTATGCAAAACAGTTCCCAAGAAGCTGAGAGAGGTGCCAATATTTGTGCCATTCCATGAATAATAGGTTCCCCCCATTTTGAATGATTTTAGCCAATCTGGGCCCTTTCACACAACCCAGTTATAGAGCTATAATTCCACTTTAATTGCCATAGCAACATCATACGGAATCCTGGAATTTGCAGTTTAAGGAGGAGTATTTAAAAGTCTCAGCCAGAGAGCTACAAACTACAAACCCCAGGAAACCACAGAAGGCAGCCATGGCCATTGCAGCGGACTCATAAAGCTTTAATTGTACAGTGTGAAAAGGTCCCTAGCATTCTGCATATACTAATTTTGTATGCATTTATGGATCTTCTCTGTTTTAAAAGCTTTATGGTTTTACTTACTTTGTTTACCCATCTGCTGTTTTGTTTTAGATATTTCTGCCTTGTGGGTTGTTTTTCAATTTTGGGATGCTGGAACTCCCATCTCCCAAGCCCCCTAGTCTATTATTAAAATAAAAAAGCAGGCTAGCAAAACTCCCCTGCTTATATCTCATGTATCAAAGTCTGTCAGCTACCAATTGCTATTGCATGTTCCCCACCCCATGTCTTAAAAAAATACTGGATGCAATTACATGCCAAGTGTCCTCTACTCTCAAATATGAAATACAAAAGTTCCAATGAGATGCATAATTGCTTTCAGTATTTGTATCTCACTTTTCCTTTCAAGGGAAAGCCCGAGGTTGCAAAAGAAAGCCAGTGCCAGATACTTCAAGAGTCATGTATTGGGAAGATGGTTGTAATTCTTTACTACTTTTCTTCTTGAAGGAAACAATAAGTAATTTTAGCAATTTTCTTCCTACTGCAAGACATTTTATTTGCAATTTGGGGCTTGTTCTGTACAAAATTCACACCTAGTTATTTTGCACAGAAAATAATGTTTTCTGTGCAGAAACCGCCCCCCCCACCCTGAAAATGCTGTTTTCTGTACAAATCAACCACATGTGATTTTTGAGCAGAGGAAGTCCTCAATTACATAGAAGGTTCTGTAGAAAAACTGCTGTTTTGTGTGCAAAGCAACCATGAACAAATAAATCCTAAACTGTGAAGATTCCCATCAGTCCAGGATTCTCCTCATCAGGGTTTCTCAAAAACAAATACAAAAAAAAACCCACATGCTCTTTGACCGTTCTTTGAAATAGTCTTTTTCTCCATAACTTGGAAGCTATCTGGAGTATCTTTGTTGCTGTTATTTGTGGAGGAGAATTTGAAAAACTGGCTACCAGCCAATGAATTTCTGTGGTTTTTCCTGGACATCTTTTATGCCCATCCAAGTTGTTGCATTTTGATGACAAAGCACCACGAATAAAAGTTCAGGGGTGCTTGCCAATGTTTTGCCATTGGACACTTCCCTCTAGTTTATTTTGATGGCCTTCTAGTTGCCCCACCAGGCAATGCTGTGGAAAATGCCGGAGATGAAAAATTAATTCCTCCGCAGTCTCATTGCAGATCTCCTCCCTGCAGGGTGGGTTCCCCATCATTACTTCCTCCTCTGCCCATTCCTCTCCAAAAGATGACAGACGCAGAGCATGGGGGAGAGAGAGAAAGAGAGGACCTCTTCACTGAAGAACTTCGTTAGCAGGCCACTTAAATCATCCTAATTACTCCAGAAACACACCATTAACTTTTCCAATGGGATCAGCTGCGGAGGGAAGACCCCTTGCTGTCTGCCTCCTGTATTTGACACCCCTTCAGAAAGAAACATGGGGGGGAAGAGCTCACAAAATGGGGGCCGACAGAGAAATGACCCCATATTAGGAAGGCAGGTTTCATTACAACGCCACTGATTGCTGTGGACTGATGTCAGGAAGGGCTATTTGTCGGATGGTGGGCAGAGGTGGGGGAGTTGGGATTACAGGGGAAAGATAATGAGAAATGGAAATGCCGCCAGGGCGGATTGTGTAAGCACTTTTTGTTCTTTCCTTTTCTTTTTTTAATCATCAGGGTAGTCGTGGAATATTACCTGCCCGCCCAGGGAAGTGGAGTGTCATAAGTTTATGTCCTTGGGCCAAACAGAGCCCTGCCAAAAATGCAACGTGGTGATTATCATTATTAGCAAAATGCCCATCATTATGATAGGTGTTTGGGGAAAGGCCTCATCAGTTGGAAGGAGCCCTCAGGGCATAATATGGCTCTGTGTGCTCTGAAAACAAAGGGGCATTCACCAGGATCCATCAGAGAGGATGGAAACACTCAAGCGAAGGGGTTTCTAAAGCAAATACAGAATGTAGTGACACATAGAATCATAGAGGTGGAAGAGACCATGGGGCCATCTAGTCCATTCTGTCATTACTGAAATTACCAACAACAATTCTTTGCAGATATTTTGAGCCGTTAGGTGCTACAGTCATTGGCAAGAGGCCACGGGGCAGCAAATCCCAGCCTAAGCCCAGGAACAAACTCAGGACAGTTGGCCCCGTATGGAAAGCCATCCGATTGGAATATGCATTGATGACAGGCCTCAAGTGAAGTGGAAGTATTTAGTAAGGAAATCACAAGCAGAGCCACAAGAAGATGCCTTCTACTGAATGAGATCCTTGGAGGGATCCATATAGAACATAGACTCATATAATCATAGAGTTGGACAAGACCCCCAAGGGCCATCCAGTCCAACCCCCTGCCATGCAGGAATACCCAATCAAAACATTCCAGACAGATGGCCACCCATCCTCTGTTTAGAAACCTCCAAAGATGGAGACTCCACCACACTCCCAGGCAGCAGCGAATTCCACTTTCGAACATCTCTTATCTTCAGGAAGTTCTTCCTAATATTTAGGTGGGATCTCTTTTCCTGTAGCCCTGTTTTCCATGAAAGAACATCTGAAAGATGTAGTAGGGTCACACCTTTGTTTGACTAACCAAATGAGTAGAAGCATTGGAGACCCCTGGGTGAGGAATAAGGATATGAACGAAGCTGTGGTGTCAATGGAAGTGTCCCCACATCCTTTGGGGAGGTTGGTTTCTCTACACATGCCTTGATGATGGCAAAAACTGCCTCATGTGGGATTTGTGCTGCTAGGTCAGGGTCTTCCCATTCCCTGAGAATTCAGAGCCAAAGCCTGAGGAGAAAAAAAAAACTTCTCCTGGTGGTGGGCCATTGTGATGCCATAGAGCAGGGAGGGGCAGTTCTCAGAAGCCAGGGGGCCCTTGGAGGGCCACACCCCTCTTCCACATCCAACCTTTTCTAGGGTGCCAGGGGGACAGTTTGGGCCTCATTTTGGGGGACCCCTGGGCCTTCTTAGGCCATTTTGTTTTACAAAAGGAAGAGACCCATGAGTCCCTTTCTGTTCACTTTTTAACAAGCCTCTCCTGGGCCTAAAAATGGCCTGTGGGGAGGAATGTGAGCCCCATAGTCTCTAGAAGACATTGAGTGGTGGGTACTTGGGGGGAAAATATTCTTTGACTTTGGGGGCTCTAAGGGCTGTACTTTGCCCCCAGAGGTCCTTGTGAGGCAAGATAAGCAAGGATTGGCAGATGGGCCAGAGCCACTTCTGGGTTGTCTGGTTGTGGATTCCAGCCTCACAGTTGCACATTCTTGCATGATGTGTAACTATTTGCCTGTGCCCTCAGAGTGTGTGTGTGTGTGTGTATGCATGCCTTCAAGTCACCTGCCTTCAACACCCATGAATTTCACAGGGTTTTCTTAGGCCAGGAATCCTCAGACATGATTTTCTCAGTTCCTTCCTCTGAAATAGAGCCTACAGCACCTGGGATACATCAGGGTTCAGAAAGGTTCTTCTTTTTGGACTGCTACTCTCAGAATCCCCTAACCAGAATTGGCTGGGGATTCTGGGAGTAACAGTCCCAAAAGGCACCTTTTCCCATGCTCTGGAAGTTCTAGCCTGAAGCATTAAGGGAAAAGGGACCAAGGACAGAGCTTGAGTGTGTGTATGCAATGCTTTTAAGTCACCTGTTGACTTATGGCAACCCCATGAATTTAATGGGGTTTTCTTAGGCGAGGAATCCTCAGCTGTGGGTTTGCCGGTTCCTTCCTCTGAAACAGAGCCTATGGGAGCAGCTGGTCTTTGCTGGCAGCCTCCTTCAATGTACCACTTGATTAACTGGGATTGCAGAAACAGCCCCTGGGAGTTATTCCCCATTTTCCAAGAGAACAGCAGATTAGGAGATACACAGTCAATTGCACAATGTTGGTGTTCAGCAAAAGTGTGGTGTAGCACAACCGCTGTGTACCTACATGAGCATAGATTTATCCTCCACAAGCACAGTGTAGGATCTCTGTCAATCTTTGCAAAGAGAGATTGACCAAGTCCACAAGCATAGTCAAAATAAAGGGGTTTTGCTCCTTGGAGTGGGACCACCCAAGAGAACACGTCTCCCCCCTTTTCCTTTTGTTTCTCTCTCACTCACTAAACCTTCTTGCAAAGCCAGAGTTTCTCAGGGTTGCATCCCCACTGGAGAAACCCAGCAGGAGAGCAATTATATATCATTAGTAATAAATGTGTCACTCCTTCAATTAATTAGTTCCCTTTAATCATGATTTTTAAAATAAAAAAAAAACATTTTTTTTCTCCCACAGAGACATAAAACGGAATAAAAATAAATTTAGTATTTATGTCAGCGGCCTCTGACTGTCCTTGCAAGGGGAGGGGAGGAAAGGCAAGATATGAACTAAATTAAAATGTTATTTATTTATTTATTTTCTACATTTCTATACCGCTAATCAGCACCAAAGCTCTCCCTAAGCAGTTTACAACATAAAAATAAGTAAAAATAAAGCAATTAAAAAGTAACAATTAAAATTATTTTTAAAACATATACAAGTTAAAACAATACAAATAGAGACAGAAAGATAACGTTTGCATCTCATCCAATGTGTGAATGCCACATTCTTATTTACGCTTGTTTAAAATACAATGGCCAAGGCACTTCTCCTTGGGTGATGTTTCCAGGTTGTGATTCTTGTGATTCTTGTGATTCTTTCTGCATTGTCGTTTCTCTTCAAGACTTGTTCAGCGTGAGTTCTTAAATAAGGCTGCAGCATTGTGGATAGTGCGTCTCCATGCCTCCCGATGTGAGGCCAGGGCGGACCATTGTTGGCGATCAATTTGGCCAAGCCTGAGATGTTGTTTCAGGGAGTCTTTGTATCGCTTTTTTGGAGCGCCCCTCTTACGCTGACCCGTGGTGAGTTCACCGTAGAGTACTATTTTTGGGAGGCGATGGTCCTCCATCCTAGAAACGTTCCTTGCCCAGCACAGCTGTGTTCTCAATATCATGGCCTCAATGCTGGTGATCCCTGCTTGCTCAAGGAGAGCAACATTCGTCACATAGTCAGCCCAGTGTATATTTAGGATTGTGCGTAAACAGCGCTGATGAAAGCGTTCGAGGAGTCGTAGGTGGTGGCGATAGGTGACCCATGTTTCAGACCCATAAAGGAGAATAGAGAGTACAATGGCTCTATACACACTGATTTTTGTGCTTCGCCTCAGGTGTTTGTTACTCCAGACTCTGTGGGGCAAAAACTCCAATACTGAGACTTCCTTGTCTACTGTCATGTGTCAGGATATCCAAAAACATAACCAGGAAAAGCCACATCATCTCATGGGATGTAATTTATGGTCACTATATGATCTCTGATTGGTTGGGATTCTCCATATGGCTAATCCAAGGAGGAGGAAGAAAAGGAGGGGGGGAAGTGGATTGAGATTAAGGACTCCACCAAAGCAGTTGCAAAATAGGTGGCTATTTAATTAACCTCTTTTTGCACAAGATCTTTCTGCTTTACCAAAATCAACAATTTCACACAGATCCATCAGTATTGCTGATTATGTGGCATCACCTTGACCTTAACAAAATGGATTTAATTGTGTTATTTCCCCTCCCAATTAAAGAACCTTGAAGGCTGCTGGGAAAATTGTGCCAAGTGATTCAAATAAGTGAACCAAGCCTATGAGTCAAGGAAAACAAACCATATCACCGCCTTGCCAAGATATGACGCTAGTTCACAGGCAGCTAAGTCTCCCTCTTCATAAATGGGGCAACTTAGCTAGATGGGGGTAACTAGACAGATGCAAAACTAGATAGGTGTGGAAGCAGACATGAAGCTAGTCCTCCACATCCCCAGACTGGGTCAGGGTGGGATGCTCACACACCTGGTCCCAAGCATTTTGATCTTTCAGATTCTCGGCACAGATAACTCCATTGTCTGAGTCTTCTGAAAGGAGATTTGGAGGCAAGGACACAACTGCAAGACCCTAATGCTAATCCAGTAGTGTGTGTCAGGAAGGTTGAAGTGGGATGCTGGTCTCCTTGTGCCACCCATTTAGGAGAGACAACCCCACCAGCCTCCAAGAGCCCAGGCCTGGGCGCTTTCTGATTTGCAGTTCTGTAGCAGGAGGCCTTGGAGTCCCATAGCCGTCTCTTGCATCAATGTGCTGCTACTCCTTTTCCTCGACCCCTCTCCACGTTTGCTTTGATCTCATAAAAAGTGAGAGTCACCAGCAATATTGACTCTGAGATTTAATATATAAGGCCATTGTAAATCATTTATTTCATTTCCTTGGCAAGGTCTTCATCTGTTGTGACTTGGAGAGAAGAGGAGGCGGTTGGTGTCCATAAGCAACAATGATTGCGAAGAGCAAATATTTGCAGAGCGGAAATAGGTGCATGTGGCAGAGCCACAATGTGTATCTACAAGGCTGTGGCCTCATTCAAAATTACCTTTGCACTGAGAGCCATGACCTAAAGGGACTCCCCCGCCCATTCCTCCTCTTCCTTCCAAGGCAAAGCTCTTACATTTCCAGGAGAAGACTGCCAATCAACTTGAGTGGCGGGATTGGTTTGCAATGCAACATCACTCTGCTGGAGGGAACCGGAAGGGTAGCTGCTGAGAAATTGCCCCATGCACACAAACACCCATTTGTGGGGGAAATGCCTACTCATCAAAAGAATCACAGTAGGAGATTTTTTCCACAAGGACTTCAAAGTTACTTTTTATGACTGATTCACTAGCTGAGATCCCTCATCACAGTTCAACAGCATAGATCTCCACATTGTGCTGGCTGCACAATTCTTGTGTCAAATGCAGTGGCTGTGCAACCGAGCCAAGACACCAACGATGCAACCAGATGCACAGCTAATGTGCCATGTGCATCCGTGCCCTATGGGCTTCTACATACACAATGGCATCACATGTGACACTTTGCTTTCATAGCCTTAAAATGAATGAGGGTGTCTTGCATCAGACAAAAAATAGCAAGTACTTCTGTAGAGGAGCTTACACGTGTGAAATATGCCAACAGGATTCTGATCACGGTGTAACAGGCTGCAAATAGCAACATATTGCCATTTACTTTACAAAATTCAGTTAGTATCTTATTAGTTATTATCTGACTCATTACTTTCGGAGCTTTTTTTCCACATCTCCAAAATAGGTCCAGGCTATTTCCTTTAAAGTCTGTATGAAAACCCAGAGCAGAGTCAGTGAAAAATCATTAATTCACTCTGGGCTTCAGTCTGAACTTTAAAGGAGTTATTGAGAGTTCTGACCCAGTCTTAAGGATAGGGCTCAGCACTTAGTATGGCTCAGCTGAGCATTGCAGGTCTGCATGCAGACTATGCTGGGCTGAGCCATAGACCACCACCCCAATTTACTGAACAGCCTCTGAGACCACCTCGCACAGCTGTTCCATGCTTTGCAGGAAATGGGGGTAGGATCACAGGAGCATATGGCTATGTCACTGCAGCCAGACACAAAATGATTACAAAATGAGGACTCTGGAGGACTCCAGCAGATCTCAGTGCTGACATCATCATTTTGCATCTGGCTCCAGGGTCACTGTGATGCTCCTGCCAGCCCACTTTATAAGAGCTTGATAAGGACAAGGTGGTCGAGAGCAACTTAAAAACGCCAGCCCCAGGGTTCAGCCTGGCTGCCTCTCTGCCCTCTGTTGCTCCCCCCTTTCCTTTATAAGGTTCCCTTAGTTCCCAGGGAGGTATGTAAATAATAATTATTATTATTATTATTATTATCATCATTATTATTATTACAGGTATTAAATGTGTGGAGTGTGTATTTGGCTTTTTTTATATACCGGATAGGAATGGACAGAGTCTGTGTTTTGTATTAACACAGCAATAACTTTATTAGAGAGAAATAGAAGTAACATTTACTTAGGAGATCTTTCCTTAGGAGATCTGGCATTCAGAACTGTCACTCTACTGGCAGACTTACGGTACCCACACTTGATGGCAAAGTATCACAGACTGTTTGCACTTCCTTCTAGTATCTTCCCTGTAACACATTCACTCTTTGACCATTCGCTATTCACATCCAGGCTCTCGGCCTCACTCATTTAGCTTACACACATACACACACACACACACACACACACACACACGGAGTCTTCTGCTCCCTCCTCCTGCCATCAACGCCCTCCCTTCTTAACTGAACTTCAGACACACAGAAGCCCCCCCCCTTTCAGTTCCTGACAAAGGATTGGCTCCTAGAACACGCTTCTCCCATGAACTCGCCACGGGTCAGCGTAAGAGGGGCGCTCCAAAAAAGCGATACAAGGACTCCCTGAAGCAACATCTCAGGCTCGGCCAAATGGATCACCAACAATGGTCCGCCCTGGCTTCACATCGGGAGGCATGGAGACGCACTATTCACAATGCTGCAGCCTTTTTTGAGAGCTCACACTGAACAAGTCTTGAAGAGAAACGACAATGCAGAAAGAATCACAACCTGGAAACATCACCCAAGGAGACCTTCTGCTGTGCATTCTGCAACCGGACTTGTTTATCTCGGATTGGCCTTTTTAGTCATCAGCGCGCTTGCAGAAAACGCAGGACGAGTCCTTCCTGAATCTTCGTTTGCAAAGAAAAGCCAGAGAGAGAGAGAGTGAGCGAGAGACATCCAGCCACCCATCACAGCCACAGCCAAATGCTTCTGCCGTCTTGCCCGCACCCCACAAAGCATAGAATGGCCACTTTGGGGCTTCAAAAGCTGTTCAGCAAGTGGGCGGGGGAGCTTTGGGTGCTGTGGGGGGGGGGGAAGGGCATACCAACCCCCACTGTGTCCCCCCCCACAGGTGTAAGGAAAATATACGTGTGCCTGTGTGTCCCTGACAGAATGGCAGCCTGGGCTTGTGCTTGAAAGGAGTTCTCCATGGTGCTGAACCTCTCTTGGGGATCAGGCTTAGCATCTTGGGCTGCTGTTGCCCCACTGCAGAAATGATGCAGTTTGACATCAATTTAGCTGCCATGTCTCATTGCTATAGAATTCTGGGATTTGTAGTTTTGTTAGACATTTATTCTTCTCTGTCAGGGAGCTCTGGTGCTACAACAAACTACAAATCCCAGGATTCCATAGGAAGGAGCCATAATAGTTAAAGTGGTGTCAACCTGCAATGTAGCAGCAGCCTTGGGACAAGAAACAGGAGGGCTACAGCCGCCCCCCCAAAGGTGCAAAACAACCACCCGTGGTACTTCCTGGATATTGTGATCCTGGTCTTGTTATTCACCCTCCAAAATGACAACGCTGCATTTACTCTCCTTGTCTCCATCAGTTCCCAGCCTCTCAATGGTACCCACACACACACACACAAATTGCTCTCCTCTTTCCCCTGCTTTGATCTTCTCTGACTCAGTTTAACCCAATAAGGTGACACTTCGAGGGCTGCTTTGAGCCCCTGGAACCTTCCTTCATTTGCTCGTTTCCATCCACGTTCCAGGCCTTGGCATCTGGACATTTCCAATTCCAGAACTTTTGCATGATTTACCTCCTACTCTGTCACCCCTTTCCCTTATTACAATTTTTTTTTAACATTTCCCACCATAAATCCAGTTTGCAGGAGGATTCTGATCTAAGGGGTCTCATTTAATTTGCACAGAGTGGATGACCCACGCACCAGGGAGAACCACCAACCCCGTGGCAGAGTTGAATCCACTCCCTTGAGCGTTGTAAATCCAACATCCCTGCTTGAGGAGGTCTCAGCCTTGAGGCTCTAATTGCACATTATACTCTGGGAAAATTGGCAAGCAGGCATCTGCCGCTCACTCATGGGACAATCACTCTGCCTGTCCCTGAGAGGCAAGAAATGCCAGCCCCTAGGAAAGGAAGGAAGGAAGGAAGGAAGGAAGGAAGGAAGGAAGGAAGGAAGGAAACCAACTGTCCATGGGCAGAGTGAGACCAGGCCAAGGGGCAATGCTGCCAAACCCGGTAGCAATCGGGCAAGAAAAACCAAGGTGCATTTGCCACAAATTAATGACTGTGCATCAGCGTGCATTGTTGCTACGGCTCAACTTTGCTTCTAAAACCTCTAATTGAATAACGATGTTCTGAAATAGGCAGCAATGTCCAGCTTCTTTCATAGGGGAACTTACACATGTGTAAGACACCCACAGGATTCTGGACACAATCACACACGTGCACGTACTGAGAGACATGCACTATATTTTGGAACTTTTTGTGAAAAATTCATTTCTGCCAAAACTCTAGTTTTGTCTCTCTCTCACACACACACACACACACACACGAAGCACATCATTTTTTTTTGTAAAAATGTGTTGTTTTGTGTGGAAAATATGTGCAATTTTTGCAAGTCCTATAATGCAAAAAAACTCATTATTATTCATTTTTTATTATTTTATTCATTAATCCCAATAATGGGATTCAAGGCAGCCAACAACATATTTAAAAACAATACAGATTCAAATCTATACAAAAAAATTAAATAAAAGTATAAATATAAAGTTTTTTTTTTAAAAAAAGAAACAATTTACAAAATTAAAACATTAAACATTAGAAACATTAAAATTCATTAAAAGGCTATATACAAAATCTTTTAGAGGTGGATTAGTGTCTTCAGAGGGTACCTTCACCAGTGAGAACACCTTTTCTTAATAAAACACCTTTTCTTGCTGAAGGCAAGAAAATGTATTAGTATTCTTTATATCCCTAGTCAATGCCATCTAATGCATATGCAGTCAGGAATAAGTGAGACTTACTCCTAGGCAATGCATGCATAGAACTGATGCCTTACAGCAGTGGTGGACAACTACATAGGGCCCTGGGCCAATTTCCCCCAACGTTGCATCGCTGCACCACAAACCCAAATATCTCCATTTTCCTTTGCAGTTCCTCTCAAAATGGTGACAGGAAGTGATAGCACATCACTTCCTGTCACCATTTTGAGAGGGATTGCAGAGGAAAATGGATGCATTTATGGGTACTATGGGTTTCTCAGGTGCTTGTCTGAAAGAATTTGCAAATGTCTTCATGTGTTTGTGAGGCTCTACATGGTTTGGGGGCCAAAATTGCTTGGAAATTGCACCATATTAAAAAGGGGGGTTGTGTGGGGAGTTTGAGGGGTCTGATGGGAGCTTCAGGGGTCACAAAAGTGGGATACAGGTGGCCCTTGGCCCACTGTTGCCTTAAAGGCCCTGAGAACCCATAGTGCCCATGTAGATGAGAAAGAGGGACAAACACCACTGCCCATGCAGCCACAGCTTCTGGAGATGCGAACCCAGGCTCCTGGCTTTGGCGGTGCCACCTCACGACTGTTGAGAGAATACAGGCATCCCAGGATAATTGTTTTCTGTCTGCATTTGTTCAAAGCATGTTCCAGTTACTAAGAGCACGCAAGGTCAGGGTCTCACAAGACCTCTGTTCTGAGCTTTTCGTAAAGTTTACAAATGAGTCTCACAAGTGGGTTTCCTTTAACTTAGCAAGTCAGGTTTCCAAAGATTTGTTTTAATTAGGTTACCCAGGGCGGTGGGGAGAAGAGCTCTCTTGCAAAGTGGTTTCCTTAGACTGAACAACTGGAGCTTACCTTAATTGCAATAACATCAGGAAACCGACATGAAAGCGCAACCAAGAGGGAGGGTGGAAAAGCCTCAAGCACACTTTTAAAGGTTTGTGGTAAGATGCAAGGACTAAATGGCTTGGGGATGTGATACCTGAAAGAGCAACACTTCTTCTCTATGCCTGCCAAGGACTGGAGTCTGCCGGAGGAGCCCTCCTCTCTCGCCCACATGTGAGGCCAATGCAGTGTGCAAGAATGTGGGGTCAGGGCCTCCTCCACTGTGGCCCCCTCAGCTGTAGAATAGCCTCTCCTTAGAGGCCCAATTGGCACCAATGCTGGTTTCATTTTGTCACCAAGTAATAGCAAGGTTGCTTACTAAAGCCTTTGAGGCCAAACTGATTTACTCCAAAACGTTTAGGTACAGGGTTTTAAAGCTGCTTTGACCCCTTTTAACCTGTTGTTTTCAACTTGTTAAAGCAGTCTAATCATTTAAGGGCTTGTCTAGACATGATGGTATACTGCAAGTGGGTGCACAATATCACGGCAACGCTGTTATGTCTCCACCATTTTTTTGCCTATTCACATTTATTCTCATCTGTTCGAATGGAGTGTCCACATGCTCTGATAAAGGGCAACAGAGCGAAAAGGGATAGCGATGTGAATTCAGGTGGCCAGACATGTGAAAATGCACATCTACATGCATTTCCCAGAAACATTCAGGGAAAACTGCTAATCCTTTTGATGCACAGTTTGTGGAGTTTTAGCCCCCTTCCTTCCAATACTGCAAACGTCATTCAGATCGTGTTTGGACACTTCGTATTCTCTGAGAATTCTCTGAGGATATTTTTATCGTCTGGACAACCCCTAAATCTCGGAAGGGATGTTGCATAGAAGATAGTGCAAGCTTGTTTTCTGCTGCTCCAGAGAGTAGCACATGAACAAATGGATTCAAATGACAAGAAAAAAAAGTTCCACCTAAACATTATTTAAAACATCTTGATGGTAAGAGCATTTCAAGAGTGGAATAGATTGACTCAAGGGGTGGTGAGCACTCCTTCTTTGAAGGTTTTTAAACTGAGATTGGACGGTTACCTCTCAGTAATGCTTAAGTTGTGTGTCCTTGCATGGCAGGGGGTTGGACTAGATGGACACTGAATGCCCTTCCAACTCCATGATTTTATGATCCAATGGTTTGACAGCTCCTCAAAAGACCTCTGGTTTACACATTGACCTGTAATCCATACAGTGCTGTTATTGTATTTTGTTGTCTTGTTGGGAAGGTTTTGCTTTAGTTTTGTTCCACCTGGTTGCTGTGGTTTTACACACTTCTGATTCTGCACAACATCTTGCTCCCAGAACAGCAAAATAACAGACTTGAAAATTCATGGCCCACTAGCAATTCCAAGATCATATCCTCTTGCAAACAGGTGGTATTTTTGCCAGCTAAATAGATAAAAATGGATAGCTAGGATCCTGTATTAGCTGTAAACTCAGCTCACGGCAGCAAATGATTTGTGCAAGGAGAAAATAGACACAATTTCTCTTGAACTGGTGAAGGTGGACACTCCCTCTTCAAAATAGCAGGACCATCTCCATACTGTGATAGATTTCCATGCTGCTGATTGAACGCTACAGTGGGAAACTGAAAGCACGTAGAAAGAGATCATTAAAGCTGAAATCCGGTTGATATCATATGCACGCCTACGTTCCTTTGCACAGAGAGCTGTGCCTTTTTGGTCTTTGTGCGGCAGACATATCCAGTTCATGGTGGCATAAGCAGAGTTCTGGAAGTTCTCATATTTATTTTAATTAATTAATTAAAGTGCCTACCTTTAAGTAACTAAATTAATTCATTTCCACCTTTCTTTCAAATGGGACCAAAGGTGGTTTGCAACATGAATTAAAACAAGGCAGATAAATTAACACCTATTAATAAAAATGGGAGTTAGCATGGTATAGTGGTTTAACATTGGACTATGACTCTGGAGGCCAAGTTTCTAATCCCTGATCAACAAGGGAAACCCACTGAAGATTTATCTACACCAGGAGGAGATGACACTTAGGGTGACCTTGGACAAAATAGAATCATAGACTGATAGAGTTGGAAGAGCCCCCAAGGGCCATCTAGTCCAACCCCCTTCTGCCATGCAGGAATACCCAAACAAAGCATTCCCGACAGATGGCCATCCAGCCTCTGTTTAAAACCTCCAAAGATGGAGACTCCACCACACTCGTGGGTGGCAGCGCATTCCACTGGCCAACAGCTCTTACTATCAGGAAGGTTTAGCTGGAATCTCTTTTCCTGGATTTTGAACCCATTGCTCTGTGTCCTACTCTCTAAAGCAGCAGACAATGAGCTTGCTCCATCCTCAGTATGACATCCCTTCAAATATTTAAACATGGCTATCATATCCCCTCTCAACCTTCTCTTCTCCAGGCTAAACATACCCAGCTCCCTAAGGCGCTCCTCAGAGAGCATCATGGCTTCCAGACCTCCCACCATTTTGGTCATCCTCCTCTGAACACCTTCCAGCTTGTCAATATCCTTCTTGAATTTTGATTCCCAGAACTGGACACAGTATTTCAGGTGAGGTCTGACCAAAGCAGAATAGAGTGGCACTATTACTTTCCTCAATCTAGACACTATATTGAAGCCTAGAAGCTCATTGGTGATCCCAATAGGATGGGAGAATCACAACCAGGGAGCCCTGGTGGCAAAGTGGTTAAATGCCAGTACTGCAGCCACAACGTTGTGAGTTCAGTCCCAAGGGCTCAAAGGTTCATTCAGCCTTCCATGCTTTCATAGGACAGTAAAATGAGGCTTGTGGGGGCAGTTAGCTAACATACATTGGAAAGTGCTTGGAGAGTGCCTAGCATGCTATAAAAGTGGTGTAGATGTGTAGGTACTATTACTAACAATTTGTAAGCTGCTCTGGGAGGCTTTGTGGCTCAAGAGTGGGGTATACATAATCTAAGTAAATAAATAAACCACCTTTCCAGGAAAGCTTCATAGAAAACCAAAGTCTAAATCTTAAATCCACCCAGAATAATAATTACAAGGAAGTGTGCCATATGGATTTGCATGACTCCAGCATGACATGGGGCAATAGAACTTGAGGATGCCATCAACCCACCTGACAAACCAGAGGCCAACACCCATGCACAGTAAAACTAAACATGGTGGCCCTGGTGGCGCAGTGGTTAATTGCCAGTCCTGCAAGTCACTACGTTGCAAGTTCGATTCCAGAGGGCTCCAAGGTTCACTCAGCCTTCCATCCTTTCGTAGGTCGGTAAAATGAGTACCCGGCTTGTGGGGGCAATTAGCGAACACACATTAGAAACTGCTTAATGCAGTGTAGATGTGTAAATTGCTATTGCTTAAAACAATTTGTAAGCAGCTCTGATAGCCTTGTGGCTGAAGAGTGGGGTATAAATATATATAAATAAATAAAAAAAAATACATAAGGTGTTTTGCAATTAGAACACATCAAACAAACCAATAGATTTACACTCAGTTCTAGGGTCTATCCTCTCTACACAATTATAGTAGCTTCACACCGCTTCAACTGCCATGGATCCATGCTATGGATTCTTGGGATTTATAGTTTAGGATTCTCTGCCAGCAAGCTGTAATGCGATAGATCAGAGAAGGAGAATAATCCCCTTTAAAAAAGAGAAACGACAACGCAGAAAGAATCACAACCCGGAAACACCACCCAAGGAGACCTTCTGCTGTGCTTTCTGCAACCGGACTTGTTTATCTCGGATTGGCCTTTTTAGTCATCAGCACACTTGCAGAAAGCGTGGGATGAGTCCTTCCTGAATCTTTGTTTGCAAAGAAAAGCCAGAGAGAGATACCTCCTCTCCTCTCTACCTCCGCTCTGACTCTTGCTTACCTGTCTGCATTACAAGGCCTGATTAGCTCTTTGTCCTCAGGAGAAATAAAATGAGTCTTTGGCTAAATGAGGAACGGAAGATCTTAGATGGGAAGAGACACTTATTTATCCCTTTTTCTTGATGGCCTAATGAATAATTTCATGTTTGCAGAAGCTCATTTCTGAAATTCAAAGACAAGAGATGCATCGCCAAGAAGGCCAGAGGGAGACTCAGAAACCTCCCTCCCTCTCCCTCTTTCTCTCTGCCCTGAAAAGACTTACTTTAAAATGTAGATTTTACCATTTCAATGCCTCTATTCTTCTCTTGAAATAACCTGTGAAAAGTAGTTAATTAGACATTAAAATCCCTAAGGACAGGAAGCTCTGCAGAAAACCTGCCAAGTGCACAGAACAGGGAAGGGTTGGTGGAGCTCCTGTTTCCTGGGCCCAGAACTTCCTCTGCTCCCCCCCCACCCCAGAAATGAGCTATGGGGGACCCCTCCTGGGTCACTTGAGGGGGGGGGTCAGCATCAGGACACCCTGGTTGCATCTCCTGGCTGTTCCTATTTACTGAAAGGATGCTTTCCTCCTGGTGAGGTCTTGAACTGTGGGCTGTGGGGTGTAATTCTTCACTAAGTTGCTTCTTGCTGGGAGCAACAAGTGATTTTCTTACACAACCATGAACTGAACACATCGGTTACACAGCAGCCAAAACAATACAACGTTGTGTGTAAGGCAACAGGTGTAGGTGTTTGACACCAACAGGATTCCAGCCTTCGTGACTGGAGGGATAATGTAGTCTTTCTAAAGAACACTTGGGTTTTTTCCCAAATGAAATCTTTAAGATGCATTTTGGAATTCCAGATTGTTGGTTTAGGTACGGCACCTGAGTTTCATTCACAAGGAAGTTAGTGGCACGCTAAGCCAAATTGATCACCAGTAATGGTCCGCCCTGGCCTCACATCGGGAGGCATGGAGACACACTATCCACAAGGCTGCAGCCTTATTTGAGAACTCATGCCGAACAAATTTTGGAGAGAAATGACAACGCAGAAAGAATCACAACCCAGAAACATCACCCAAGGAGATCCTCTGCTGTGCTTTCTACAACCAGACTTGTCTATCTCAGATTGGCCTTTTTAGTCATCAGTGCGCTTGCAGAAAGCACAGGATGAGTCCTTCCTGAATCTTCGTTTGCAAAGAAAAGCCAGAAAGTGTGTGATTTCACCATTTTAATTCATAGAATCATAATTGTAGAGTTGGAAGAGACCACAAGGGCCATCCAGTCCAACCTCCTGCCATGCAGGAAATCACAATCAAAGCATCCCTGACTAATTCTGATTGTTATTTCCATAAATATAATTAAGTTTGTGTCTATTTGCCTGTTTGTTCCAACAACACATGAGAATGGCTCAATGGACTTACTCCAAATTTGGAGGGCATGTTCAAGATGGGCTAGCTTAAAATATCTCTCTCTGGCTTAAAATATGTGACATATTAAAAATTCACTTTGGAGGGCCCTAGGATGATTATTATTTTGTTCACACAGAGTAGTGTGTTTAGAGGCCAACTGGAGAGGCATTCTCTATCTCAAGGGCACCTGAGACTGGTGTGCGACATGAGGAATGTTTGAGCTCCCAGAGAGACAGGCAATTGAAACTTAATGATTATTAGCAATGGTTATGATTCTGCAGAGAAAAGCTGAATTCTACAGCAGACTATGACTAGTCTCAGATATATAACATTGGGTTCCCTTTGACATAGCCATGCTCTTGAGAACATCAAAGATACCATCTGAGATCCTGCATCAAAGAAACATAGGATAATTTTGCACTGAAGAACTTATGCCTAGACTGCACGGTTCCAGCTCATTACAGAATTGCAATGTTGCATAACTCAATATGCATTGTGCATTGATGCGTAATGCATAACCATGTGCAACAATGGAACTGCATACATAACTTTGCTTTTGTAAGCTTCACCTGAATACAGGCATTATGCATTAACCAAAAATTACAGCTGCATCCACAAGGGAGCTTATGCATGCATAAGACACCAGAAGGGTGTTAGCCACCCTGTTTGACCATTTCCTGGTGAGGTTGTGATTCTGCCTGCAGCCTTCCCAGAAGCCTTCATCTCTGAGGAGAGAAAAGAAGGTGAACGTCTGTTCTGGGGGTCAGTGTTGATTATTTGCTTGGGCTGTTTGGAGGCCCAAGCAAATAATCTACACGCTCCATGTAGCTACTATCTCAGTCTATGAGTCTATGATTTTCTGCAACATTCAAGGGTTGCTGCCATGCTGAAGAAGTAATGCACTTTGACACCACTTTAACTGCCATGGCTCAATGCTATGGCATTCTGCGATTTGTAGTTTTGTAGATATTTAGCTTTCTCTGTCAGAAAGCTCTGGTGCCACAAGCTACAAATCCCAGAATACCATAGCATTGAGCCGTAGCAGTTAAAGCGGTGTCAAACGGAATTATTTCTGCAGTGTGGCAACAGCCAAGGTTTGCCCTCTCCAGCTTCTTATGGACACTTTCCTAGCAAAGCCAGAGCTATTGTTACCCAAAGAGATGGGGATGCTTTATAGCCCCACTTGTGATGCCAAAACTACAGTATATTAATATTTGGGGAATTGTTGTTATCATTATCATTATCATTATTATTTCAAATGGAAGGCTGTGAGAGGCAGGTAACTTCAGGATCTTTTCACCTATGTATACCAGTACTAACTGCAGAGAACTCCAGGTTAAAGTGAAATAAATGTTTTTATTGAAAATAACACAAAAAGCATTCACACACACACTCTCACAAGAACCATACAAGGCTGTCAAAGAGTTAAGGCAGAAATGTTGGATAGAGTAATAGATTTGGGGAAATAGGGTGATAATTACCAGTTCTGAAGAGTAGCGAAGTACTCAGACTGAATCCTGAGGGTGGCACAAGAAGTTCTGATTCGAGGTGCACCAACAAAGAAAGTGGCCTTGTCTCATCCACAGTGGCACACCTTTCTATTGTTTGGGGCTAATATTTATACACTGCTTTGTATCCTGAAGGGGGGGGGTATTTTGGCTAGAACAAAGCTTAGATGGTGTCCCACCCTGCAAACAAAGGAAACTGGAACTTAGCTGGTTGTTGTTAATGGCTGGAAGATAGGAATTGATGGGTTTATGACAACATTGCATTGTAGAACAGGAGGGAGTTCTGAAGGATATTTCTTGGGGATTTTGGTTGTGCCGGTCACTTGATTGTTTAGGATGTGTGACTCGCCATTGAGGGGCCCAAGAAAGGATTAGCACATACCTCCTTAATGGTTTTGTTTACTAAAAGGCTTCCACTCAATCCTAGGTTGGATATGTTTGCTAAAATATTTCTAAGACACCTTCCTAGGTCCTTGTGACCTCCATCTAACTTCACTTTGGCTCACCCTGGTCTACTATACCGCTCCAAAGTATCCAATATTTCCAATTTTGAGATATTATAGGGAGGGGGCATGCTAACAGTGTCACCTTCCCAAGCAACAATCTGGATAATTTCTATGGCTCTTGAACATGACATGTCGTCCGAGGCATCTCTAGCATGCATGCTGATTCTTCCCCTCTTTGTGTATTGGTGGATTTAATATGCACTCATGCTATCCAGGTTGCATGGGTCTTTTAATAATTTGTGAGGTGAAATTAATCACAGGCAATTGCTCTTTCATGCTGTCTCAAAGGTCACTTAATAAATACCTCATTGATGTCCTGAATGGGCTACTTCTATCTCCTGGACAACTTGATCCTCTGAACTCAATTAAAATGGATGGCAACCTATGATAGTGGGATGCACCGTGGGAAGTACAAAATCAGCCAGGAGAGGAAGACCTCAGATTCTAACGTGAGCAGTGGCATTGGGAATGGGACATGCAAGGGAACATAGTCCCAGGGCATTTTTCAGGCCAGGACCAATGAAGTGACATGACCTGGCCATAGGCAGACCTTCCTGAGCTGTGCCAAGGAATGAGGGGATAACAAGGCTTTCAAGTTTTGCTCTTGTTTTTTTGATAGATTAACTCAGATCCAAAAGGTATGGAGGTATGAAGTCACAGAATGAAGGAAGTACCTAAGCAGAGCCTGGGTGATTCTCTCCCTGTCTTTGATGGCTTTCCTACTTCACTCTAGCAGTTCAAATGCAATACTTTTTTTGCAAGATTGTTTCCCTTTTTAATTAAAAGCAAAAAGGTTGTATTTCAGCTGGATGGAGATCTTTTGTTAAAACACAATTTGTTTTACAAGTGGAATCTGTGAAAAGTAAGCACCACTCAGCTGCCTGTATTATGTGACTTCCTCAGAAATTGCACTGATGAACTCCTTCACTCCAGCATTTAATAGCACGCCGCTGGTTGTAGGAATGTGTGAATCTTCAAAGTCAGATCTTTTGCCTCTCTAGCTCAGTACTGACTGCACTGACTGGCAGTGTCTCCCTGGGGTTTCAGAAGGCTGTCCTACATGGAAAGGCATTGTACTATGGGACCCTTTGCATGCAAGGCATGAGCTCCCACACAATCTTTTTGCTTTTAATTAGAAATGAAAATGCATTTGCAAAAAAAAAAAGTGTTACCATTTAAACTGCTAGTACGAATCCCATCAAAAACAGGGGAAGCAATCCAAGCTCTGCTTAATTCTTTCCCTCTTTCTCTCATTTTATTGCCTTTTGGACCTGAGCTAGTCTGTCAAAAAAATGGCAAAACTTGAAAGCCTTGTTATCACCTTTCTGTCTAAAACAGGAAACAAGGCTATCAGAAGGTCTCTGCTTCCAAAGACCTTGTAGATATTGTTGAGCTAGATAGACCAGTAGCCTGACCGACAGCTTTGTATGCCTGTGTGTCGCCAAAGGTCAACATGTGGGAGCAGATGTTGAACCCCAAAATATTGGATGCTCTAGAGGTGGGCCTCGGATCTAAAGAGCAGCCCTTGGTGCTGCAGAGAAAAATCCTTGCAGTTTCACTGAACAGCCCTTGAAATACAGACACACCTCAGCAAGCAACATAGGTGTGTTCCTGGCCATTACTTCTTTAACGGAAAATTTGGTGCCAGAGGCAGAAATAGCATGGAAAGAATAAGGACAGCTTCCTGAACCACAAGAAAGAAAGAAAGGGCAGTTCAACATGGAAAGAATAAGGACAGCTTCCTGAACCACAAGAAAGAAAGAAAGAAAGAAAGAAAGAAAGAAAGAAAGAAAGAAAGGGCAGTTCAACATGTTTCAGCAAATTTTTTATTCAAAACTAGCTTTATGAACATGTGAAATGAAACAACCAGGTTAGGTAAGCTTTGCAGAAGTCAACAAAAATATACTGAACCTTCTAATGCTCTCTTGACATCTTCTTTCAAAATACACCGAGGGATCTTTCTTTCTTTTCTTTGATCAGCCTCCACTTTTCTTATGATTTCTCTTTTACAGGTCTACACTTTTGAGGCCGGCTTCTCTGCTTTCCCCTTGTCTCTCTCTTTTGCTGCTCATGCATGCTCTGTAAGGGATTCTGGTGGCCGGATGCTGTTTACCTTTCCTCTTGAAGGCTGGCACGCACACCTACAGCAAGGACCAGGTAGGGCAGAGTCCCATTCTTTCCCAGTCAAAGCTTTATTGCATTGTTTACTGCAGACATACTACTGTACATCCCAACACCGAGTGTCTCTACAGCCCTCCTTCAATGCTAAAAAAAAACCAACTCAAAAAACACCTTCCAGTGGGGCAGAGGAAGAAAAGGTCTGGGTAGTGTGAAAAAACTTTGCAAAAAGGAGCTTCTTTGTCCCCTCTCTTGGAAGGGAGTTCCAGAGTCTGGCCACTGAGAAGGCCTGCTCCCATGTTATGCCTCTTCACCTCCAACCCTCCTGTCTACCACTGCAATAAAAGAGGTGGGCATCCAGGTTCAAAAACAGAGGTGGTGTTGTGTAGTGGTGATAGCAATGGTGGGACCCACACCACCCTCCTGCAACTTCCAGCAGCCCTAAGCCAGCATAGCCTGTGGTAAGGGAGCTACAATCCAACAACATTTGGAGGGCAACATGATCCCAACCTATGGGTGAGAGCATTGGATGGGGGCTTGGCTGACCCAGGTCCAGTCCCCACTGAGCCCAGGGTGACCTCGGGCCTGTCAATCAGCCTGGCCTACCTCACAGGGTTCCAGTGAAGACACAATGTGGAGATGGAAGAGAGGCAAGTGTGACACCATGAGCTCAGAGAGGGAAAGGCAGGGGTGAAAATGGAATAAATAAGCATTAATATTGATTAGAATGTAATTGGGACCAAGGCCTACACTCCACAGCCTCTCAAAAATTAATCCCTGGACCTTTCCTTTCCAGAAACCTTTCAATAATCTCTCTATTGTCCCTCTTGATGGGGGAAACAATGTGGCCTCTCCATCCCCCTAAGAACTTTGCAGTAATATCCCTGGTCACTATGGCAACGCCCAGCAGCCTTGGCCTCCTGCGGTCCTCGTGAAGAAGAGGCATCCCAATGCAAGAGAAGCAAGGTGAGATTTTAGCCAGCCGGCTTGATTGCAAACAGCAACAATGATTCCTGAGCAACAGCCACTCCCTTCTGCTGTGTGTCTGGAGGGGGGGGGGGTCCTGTGTAAGACAGAGCCAAGGAATCCAAGTGACACTACACAGTTACACTGCTGTGATTCCACTTTAACTGCCAGGGCAACATCCTAGGGAATTCTGGGATTTACAGTTTAGGGAAGGGTATTGAGAGTTCTCAGCCACGGTGAATTCTCTCTCTCTCTCTCTCTCTCTCTCTCTCTGGCTTTTCTTCGCAAATGAAGATTCAGGAAGGACTCATCCCGCGCTTTCTGCAAGCGCGCTGATGACTAAAAAGGCCAATCCAAGATAAACAAGTCCGGTTGCAGAAAGCACAGCAGAACGTCTCCTTGGGTGATGTTTCCGGGTTGTGATTCTTTCTGCTTTGTCGTTTCTCTTCAAGACTTGTTCGGCGTGAGTTCTCAAATAAGGCTGCAGCACTGTGGATAGTGTGTCTCCATGCCTCCCAATGTGAGGCCAGGGCGGACCACTGTTGGTGATCCATTTGGCCGAGCCTGAGATGTTGTTTCAGGGAGTCCCTGTATTGCTTTTTTGGAGCACCCCTCCTACGCTGACCCGTGGCAAGTTCAACTAATTCCATGGTGAAATAGTTCCTCAGCAAACTACAAAGCTCCAGGGTTCCATGGGATGCAGCCCTAGCAGTTAGAGTGGGATCGTAGCACTATTAATGTGTAGTGATAAAGGGCCCCTGGGGAAGGCACAGCAGCTGCCGGGTGGAACCAAGGGCACCCATCCAGTGAAGGCCAGTAGCGTCCATGTCAGTGGTGTGGAGAACCCATTCCAGGTCTTGTTCTGGAATTTCAAGCAGCTTTTCAGGGTGCTGAAGCTATTTGGAGGATGAGATTCCATTCAACTCGGACTGATGCCAGAGTGGTCTCTGTCTCACCAGCTGTCACACATCCGCTGCAGTCCTCTTGGTTATTCCTAACTGGTACAGGCTCACTGACTCAATGGTTCAATGATGAGTTGATGCATAAGCAAATCCCATTGGTTCACTTGGTTCAGTCTACTTAAATCTGGCAATAGGATTTAGGCCAAAATAAGTTTGGTCTCA
The DNA here is from genome assembly GCA_030847615.1 of Gambelia wislizenii. Taxonomy (NCBI): domain Eukaryota; kingdom Metazoa; phylum Chordata; class Lepidosauria; order Squamata; family Crotaphytidae; genus Gambelia; species Gambelia wislizenii. Next base: position 44,120,609 of record JAUMIR010000007.1, read on the forward strand.
GATTCTGATTTTCATCTGTTTCAGTCTCTTTCTGGATCAGGAAAGTATAAATCCTGACCCACCAGCTACGTTCATGCAGAAGACCCCAGGATCAGGCCTTTGATGAATCATAGAATCATAGAGCCATAGAGTTGGAAGATCCCCCAAGGGCCATCCAGTCCAACCCCATTCTGCCCTGCAGGAAGACACCATCAAAGCCCTCCCAACAGACAGCTATCCAGCCTCTGTTTAAAAACTTCCAAAGATGGAGACTCCACCACACTCCCAGGCAGTATATTCCACTGCTGAACAGCTGTTATTGTCAGGAAGTTCTTCCTAATGTTTAGGTGGAATCTCTTTTCCTGTAGTTTGAACCCATTGCTCCATGTCCTAGTCTCTGGAGCTTCAGAAAACAAGCTTGCTCCTTCCTCAGTATCCCTTCAAATATTTAAACATGGCCATCATCTCAACCTTCTCTTCTCCAGGCTAAACATGCCCAGCTCCCTAAGCTGCTCCTCATAGGGCATGATGGTTTCCAGACCTTTCACCATTTTGGTCACCCTCCTCTGGACACATTCCAGACAAGATGCTCGGCACTTGCCTCCTCTCTGCCATGATGCTGAAGAGGAATGGCCAGAAAGTGATTGCAAGGCTTAGGTGAGGTAGAGCTAATCTGAAGAAAAAATCTACTTGGACACTTTAAATATTGACCTAAATTCTGTTGTTAATCCTGACTAGACTCATGGAATCAATTGGATCTAACCATGTGTTGCCTCAGTGTGCAACTATTTCATTCAGTGGGTCTACTGTAATTGAGACTAACCAACAGGATTCAGGCATCCACAAAAAAAGTGATACTTTATTGGCCAACCAAACTGCAAAACACACAATGCAAGCTTTCAAAGCTCTACCGGCTTCTTTATTAGGCAAAAGATGTTCAAAAGGAAAGAAAGAAAGAAAGAAAATTGATGGTGGTGAACCCACAGGCCTACATGTTGTCTCAGGTGGTGCTTGTGTTGTTGTTCAGGTGAGGGGTCTCATGCAGGCAGAGGCCATTCCCACTTCCTGGCCATGTGGGAGTTGAGACAGAGGACAGTAAAATTTAACTCCTTCTGCAGCATCAAAGAATCATAGAATTGTAGAGTTGTAAGAGACCACGAGGGCCATCCAGTCCAACCCCCTGCCATGCAGACAACCTCTTTGGGTATCTAGGATGTCTCTGACTGTGAAGCCAAGATTTTGGTGTTTGTAAGGGCTTTGCAATTTGAAGGTAAACATGTATGTATGCAACACCCTTGAGCCATGTTCTGAAATGTCTTGCAGCATTTTGATGATGATGATACCTGCTAGAACACCAGCACGAGATACAAACAACAAATGTGACATGCATCCTTTGGAAACAGTGTTTGCTCCTAGTTGGTGACTTTGTATGACTGCCAAAAGCTTTTGCTCCTCAATGGCAGTCACAGCATGGCTGTCTGTGTATGAATTCTCTAGGAGCTTGGCTCAGCTGCCTGGTAGCCAGGAGTGACTGAGCCTGCATGGCAGACTCCACTCAGCATGGCTGAGACCCTGGAAACAAAGTGCTGTGTTCAGCCTACTGTCATACTCCATTCAACAGCCTTAAAGGGTTAAACGCTCCCCTAAATGTTGGTGTTAGCCATGGGGTCCATGGAGCTCCATTCCTTGGGAGTGTTTGAATCAAAGAAAGGAGCTGTGCCTGGCCAACATAAGAGTGGTGAGATCCTAATTTTAAATCTCAGGAGTGTGTGTGTGTGTGTGTGTGTGTCTCCACATCTCCTTCAGTCCCATGATATGTTGATGACCTTCTTCTGTTTTTATGGAGTAGTGCTTTGAGTGTTGGACTATGACTGGAAAACAGGTTTCAAATTCCCACTCAATCATGGAAACCCACTGAGTGCCCTTGGGGAGGTCCCACTCTCTCAGCCTCAGAGGAAGGCAACATTAAACCCCCTGTGAATAAATCTCGCTAAGAAATCCCCTGGTAGGTTCGCTTTAAGGTCACCTTAAGTCTACAATGACTTGAAAGCATAGAAGAACAACCAAGTTGTTTCAGTGCAATGTTTTTCAGTCTTGTTTGTCTGTCCTTTTAGCATAACTGGTCCGCTTCTGTTCAGAGTTGTCAGGATACGTCCCGAGGAGTGGTAACCAAGGAGAGAAACCTCCCCACTCATCCAACCACCCACTTGGCAATGGGATGCCTTCTGGACAGCCCAGCTCTCAGCTGCTCACCTGATTCAAGAGAGCTCCTTTCTTCTGTCGGCATGAGACACCAGCCGCCAACTTCACTCTGCACAGAAGAGAGGCACGAGATCATCGGGGACTCCAAGTCACCAGCAGCTTCTCAGAGATGAAAGAAGGAGCAACACAGATGGCATTCAATTATTAATTTTATTTCTTTTCACTCTCTTCCACTTTCCCCATCTACTCCCACACCTACCAAAAAAAAAAAAAAAACCAGAAAGAAATACATACTACCTAGAAACATACTGCAAGGAGGAAAACTATTGGTATTTGGATTGCAAAAGATTGCAAAGGAGGGAGCAAGAATTTAGAAAGGAGTTTTCAGTTCACTGAGAGACATTTCACAGTCAAATTGAAGGGAGAGGGAGAGGAATCTGTCAGCTAGCAAATGGAAAAGAGGGGCACGTACAGGGAATTCTTGCCAGCAACAGCACCCTCAAGGGAAACGGTAAAGGCTAAGAGAGAAGCTGCCAAATCATGAATAATACATTCAGTTTGGTATCACCTTTGCATGGGGGCTACACCCCAGACACAAAGGGGTTTCTGACAACCCCCAGGACACAGAGGCCTTGTGGCCAGCACGTTCCAGTTCCCAGCTCATGGGGTCTGCCTATATGGTGAAAATACTCCTCACAGAATCCAAGGAGAATGCCTTTTGTCCCAATGGGATCCCGCATAATTTCACCATATTTGGAAGGGGGGACTCAATACTCCACAAGAAAAGCCTTTGTGGCTTTTGCCATATTTTTTAAAAACTCAGAAGGTAATGTGCATTCCTGCTCATTGGGACAACCGATTCACTTTTCTGTGCACTCTCAATAAGAGCGGAAGTGGAAAGCTGATTGGTTGGACATGCACAGGAGGCAGAGCTTGCTGGCAAGGAAAGTGCCCGGAACCACCATGTTGGATTTTTGCTGTAGTGATCATGCACTGAGGCGATGAAACAGCCATTTTTTTCTTCTCCCCCCCCCCCACCCCATTTATTTAAGCAGAAAATTGCACATCCGCACTTTGGATATGCTTTTTTAAAAGCAAAAATGTTTGGTGGTGACAACTGGTGACTATAAAATGCAAGTAATTCACTTGCACCCACCATCTTGATTTGCAAGCATGCCAGTTTGAACAACAAACGTGTATGGCTTCGCATGCCTGTGATCTTTAAAAAAAAGTGGAGACAAATGAAAGCTCTTGCAAATTGGCATTACTGTGCATCAATCCACATTTTATTGCTTCGTACAGACAAGGCCTTCCTCTGTGATCACAAGGAAATTGGGAAAAGGCTACCCTGTGAAAGACACAACAGGAATGGAGTCAACACACCAATATGGAATCCAGAATGGAGTGGAGTGGAAGATGTTCCTTTTAGGGTGGGACATGTCAAGACGTTGATTGATATGGGATGTATAATCAATGTGAGTTTTATATTGTAAAGAGCTGCTGCCAGCAGGGCCAGTAATGTGGGCCAGCAAGGTGCAGCTGGTGTTGACAATGTACTGTTGTTGACAATATCCTGTGTGGGAAGTGAAGCATGAGACAGAGATACAATCACTATGGGAAAGGTTGGATAAACCATGTGTGTGGGAATGGGCAACTACATGGCCCATGAGTGTAATGTACACATGTCCTGGTATAATCTTTTGTCCCACCCTCACTTGACTGAGTCTGTATGATTCTTCCATACCAGCAGTACTGGACAGTGCTGTTGTGACTGCTCTGCTATGTAGTCTTTGTACTTGGAGTCTCAGACTCATTGTATATATTTCTTTATTATGTTCAAGTAAAGGTCAGTAGTTTAGACACAATCTCTGTGCCTGTGTGCTCATTTCGCCAGCCTCATGTCTGCTGCATCTGTTACAGGATTTATATGTTGCCTGGTCCTCTTCACATGCTCAGAGGAACCAGTGCATGCCTTGACAGGACAGGGAAGAAAGCCTGCAGGCTACATACAGCTCCCAGGGTCATTTCATGGCCCTGATTCCCCGTGGGCTTGGTGGTTGTTGTGTGCACTCAAATCATTTCCAACTTATGGTGACCCTAAGGTGAACCTATCATGGGGTTTTCTTGGCAGGCTTGTTCAGAGGAGGTTTGCCACCATTGTCTTCTTCTGAGGCTGAGAGAGTGTGACTTATCCAAGGTCACCCAGTAGGTTTCCATGGCTGAGCGGGGATTTAAGCCCTGGTCTCCAGAGTTGCAGTTCAACACTCAAACCTTTATGCCATGCTGGCTGCCAGGGCTCCACTCCAATAAATAGATAAATAAATAAATTCCCAAAAGGTTTTTAGGTCTCAAATGCCCTAGGCGCCCCCTACTGGGGCGATTTTGGCACACGCTGCTCTCTGGAAAGTCCCACAAGAGTCCTTCTGTCCAAAAGGACAAAGTTGGGGGGATCTCTCCTTGGGCTAAAATGGCCCAGAAAAGGCTAAAAATATTGTGAAATTGTCCCCCATGGGAGCACTGAGAGAGAATTTGGGAAAAGTGATTTTAAGGTTGGGCTAGGATGCTTGGAAACTAGGGTTCAAATCCTCTCTAGGCCATGGAACCCACCATTGACTTTGGGCAAGTCACACTCTCTCAGCCAAAGAGGAAGGCATGGAGGCAAACCTTAGAATAAAACTTTCCAAGAAAGCCCTGGGAGTCTCCATAAGCTGGAGTTGACTTGAAGAAACAGAATGACAAGAACAAGTCTTTCTGTCCTTACCTGGAAGCCCGGTATCACTCCTGCCTCCACACCTCGAGGTCAACACAACATTGCTGGATCCTTGTTTTGTTTTGTTTTTAAATGAAATTATCTGCCCGGTTGTGGATGACAGTGAGTGAAGATTTGTTTCCTTGCTGGTTTGTTTGTTTCATTTTTACCCTGGTTGGTGGCATAATTGCTTTTTCTGTGAGACCCTCACCTTTGTAAAGTCAAGGAAGGAAACTGGAAACTTACACACGCATACACACACTTTTCCTTCCTAAAGAGCAAGAGAGATTTTCCACGATGCCTTGCCAGCCTTTGCAGAAGATGACAAAAGAAATGTTTTAATAAGCGGGATGCTCCGAGTGGGTGCCGGTGCTGCGTGTCAACATCCATTTGTAACACGGGTGACAGACGAATCTCTGGATAATAGTGGCCTCTTCATACCCGATGGAGCTGGATTGGAGCAATTGAACATCTGAGGAAGATTACCAGCAGTTATGGATATTGCTTGTCATGTTCCCTCCGGCAGATGCCTTTTACAATTGACCAGTCACACGCATTTCCGGAATAAGTGCCAGGCACATTTTGTGCCACGAAATGCGGCCACCGCATAGCCATCCCGAAAGATCCATCACCCTCTTTTTTCAGCAGAACCTGGGAGGCTGCAAACCATCATGGGAAGATATTCAACTCTATGGCTCGAGACCATCTGAAAGATCGTTGTACCCCTGTATAAACCAGCCCAAGTCTTACAGTCCTCAGGAAAGAGCTTTCTCTCCTTCCCACCACCATCACAACCCCACCTGGTGAGGACAGGGCACGAGGCCTTCTCAGTGGCTGCTCCCAGCTCTGGAGCTCCCTCCCTGCTCTCCTTTTGCCAGCAGACACAGACTTTTCTATTCAAATAGGCTTTTACTGAAGAACTGGCTGGAGGACCATCACCTCCCCAAAATAGTACTCTACGGTGAACTCGCCACAAGTCAACGTAAGAGGGGCGCTCCAAAAAAGCGATACTGAAACAACATCTCAGGCTCGGCCAAATTGATCACCAACAATGGTCCGCCCTGGCCTCGCATTGGGAGGCATGGAGACGCACTATCCACAATGCTGCAGCCTTATTTGAGAACTCACGCCAAACAAGTCTTGAAGAGAAGCGACAATGCAGAAAGAATCACAACCCGGAAACATCACCCAAGGAGATCTTCTGCTGTGCTTTCTACAACCAGACTTATTTATCTCGGATTGGCCTTTTTAGTCATCAGTGCGCTTGCAGAAAGTGCGGGATGAGTCCTTCCTGAATCTTCGTTTGCGAAGATTAGCCAGAGAGAGAGGCTGCAGGGAGTCATTTTTATAGCATATATTCACTGCTATTTTTATCTTTATTGTCTTCCTCTCTTTCTTTTTCCTGCCACCTTTCCTAGCATTATTGGCTTTTCTAGTGAGCCATTCCTTCTCATGATGTGTCCAAAGTACAACAGCCTCAGTTTGGTCATCATGGCTTCTAATGAGAGTTCAGTCTTAATCTGTTCTAGGACCCATTTCTTTGTCTTTTTGGCCATCCACGGTATCCACAACACTCTTCTCCAACACCATATCTCAAAAATGGTGAGATTTCTTCTTATCAGCTTTCTTCACTGTCCAGCTCTCACACTGATGATGGGAATATAATGGTTTGAATGATCCTGACTTTAGTACTCAGTGTTATACCTTTGCAGGATAGATAGATAGATAGATAGATAGATAGATAGATAGATAGATATTTGCACAACTTACCTCCTGCCTCAAGCTCCATCAGGATGCCAGCCACACCGTGCCTTTCAGGGGCACAGTCATGTACCAACCGACCTTGCGAGCCCATCTCACCAGATAATGCCAGGCCCATTCAGTGTCCAAGAGTGTGCAATCAGCTCTCACTAGTTTCCATGGGAACCAGGCCCATTCAGTGCTACAAAGACAGGTCCTGTTTGCCTCCGCATGGTGTGTGTGGGGGTGGATTTCATCAGCAACTAACTAGATCTTCAGGGTGGAAGGGATTTTATGGAGGGTGTGAGTGTGTCAGGCTCAGGCCCTGCACAACCTTCTTCTCTGTCACCTTCCATCACCCTCTCTTTCCATCCCCTACTTCCACTTTCTCTCAAATGTGAGATCAATTGTGTGGACGCAATTAATATGCATGTTCGTTTTCTTTTCTTATGGAAATGGAAGCCCTGGGGGAGCCCAAGCAGCTTTGGGACTATAGTGTGGGATGGGTGGGTGAGGGAAATTTGACTCTTTCTCTCTGTGTCATGTTCCCACCCACAAAACCTCTGAGGTTGTTGTTTGTATTTCAGCTAGGGAAAGCTCTGTTGACAGCAGTGGGATTTTCCCAGGAAATGAGCATAGTTCTGGAGATCCTACATCCTGCTTTTGTAGTGTCAATTTACACCCCCGTAGTTACTTGATGACTGTGCAAAACCATCTTTCTGCTGAACCTCGACATTGTGCAGCCAGCTGGGTATCTGCCAATGCACTTGCTTTTCCTCCTATTCTCTCCAATAGGGAATGCACAACTGCAGTTTCTGCAATCTCTGTTAATCCCATGGTACATTTGAAAGCATTGGGGCTTGTCTACATGAAAGGGGGGAAATGGACTGCTCCACAGTAATAGCAAGTCACAGCAGCTGCTTGGTTTTACAGCCCCCATAAACTTCGTGTGCCTGTAGCTGAGATGATGGCCGCAAGTGGATTACTCGCATTTTTAAATCTGCCACCGCCAAACTTTTTTTTTAAAACCTATTTCTATGGTGCACACAAGCAATATTCCACCTTTCCAAAAAAGAGAGAGAGAGAACACAAACCTCCTTGCCTTAGTGATCACTCCCTAAAGCAAAAATCCAACATGGCGGCAGTGGGGCTTGCCCTGTAACCCAGCTGGCTGCTCCCCCTGCGCTCATCCAGGGTTGCATTATGTCTTGCATGGGGAAGCAATTCATGTCAAATTGCTTGTCTTAATGAGCAAAAATGCACATATCACTGGAGCTTTTTTAAAAAGTTAGGGAAAGCTGCAAATGTTTTTCTTGCATAGTTTTTCCATAGTTGCATAGTTGACCCCCCTCCTTCACAATACAATGAGACAATGTGGGATCTCATTAAGACAACTTGTTTTCTGAGCAAATTCTGTGACGGATATTTTCACCATGTGGACCACCCCCTGGTGAATAATTACACTCCATCCAGGAACACACAGCTACATGCAAAATGGTTTGCACTTGCAGAACTGTGGCTTATACAACCGTGAACTGAATATGCCTTTTGCGCAACAACCAAAAAAGTGCAACCACATCTGTAAGGGAACTTCCATGCATGTGTGATACCAACTGGATTCTGGTCTACAGTTTCCAAAATGTAATTTTTGACTGTAGGCAACAAGGAGAGAAAAGGATAAAGTGCTCCTTCTCACCCACCCATCCCCACCCACTCTATGGTTCTAAGGGTCTTCCTTCTGTCATTCTTTCACAAAACGAAAGAGAGTGTGCTTTGCATCTTGCTTGCCTCTCACATTGTGTCTCCCTTCATCACCCACCTTGATGAATGCTCTGATTTGGACCGGGGAGGAAAAGTGGAATGAAGGAAGGTGTACTTTTAGGGGTTTCGTGCCTTCCAGTGTAGACTTGTAGTTCTTATGATGGTGGGGTGATCAATTTGATCCGGTTTTAATCTGAACTTTAAAAAAGCTATCCAAGATGCTGAAGCTATTATTTCAATCTTCCTTAAAATTTACTGTGTAGTTTCCAAATGGCAGCTGTGATGATGTCTGAGCCTCAGCACCGAAATGCTCCATGATGAGAGTCACAGGTCTGTGAGCAGGGCTGGAATTAAGGGGTACTTTTCTCCCGCTCCACTGATGGACTGCTTGTAGGACATGCCTCAGGTTGCTCCACGTGCCTTGTTGGGACAAAGCCTTGTGCAGAGTCCCTCTCTCTCTTTCACAGCTGAGCTTTGAGCCCTTGAGTCATTTTTCACCAAGTTGCAAAATTAAGATAATGGTCAAGATCCTAAATCACGTGGCATAGGCAAACATTTCCAACTACACCTGTAGGGGAAAGGCATGCATGTACACAGGAGCTGGAAACGCACTGTCCACAATGCTGCAGCCTTATTTGAGAACTCACGCCGAACAAGTCTTGAAGAGAAATGACAATGCAGAAAGAATCACAACCCAAAAACATCACCCAAGGAGACCTTCTGCTGTGCTTTCTGCAACCGGACTTGTTTATCTCGGATTGGCCTTTTTAGTCATCAGCGCGCTTGCAGAAAGTGCGGGATGAGGCCTTCCTGAATCTTCGTTTGCGAAGAAAAGCCAGAGAGAGAGAGAGAGAGAGAGACAGGAGCTGGTTACGAAAAGGATTCCAGCCTCCAGATCTGTGCTGTGTATATTATAAAATGGCAGCACATGCACAGGGCTGTAGCGCCATTGATTAATATGGAGCTTGAACGCCTGCATTTTTCCCTGTCTATGTGGGGGCCCAGAACCAACCCCCTGTGGACAGGGAGGGCCCACTGTATATCTGTTTATTGGCCTGAGGATAGCAATGGGCCCAGAGAAACACTGAGCTTCTCATGAGAAGACACTAGTGTGGTAAATGTGGGGGGGGGGGAAGACACAAAAAGTTCAAATAAGCACAGAAAACACTTTTTTAAAATTTGTGTTTTATTAAGTTTTAGATAAAATACATATAAACAAACAGATCTAAGACATAGTATCACAATAGTTTCCATTTGATGTATACAGAATCTGTTCTGTTTCTGAAATGGGTTCCACCATGCTGGGTGTTTTCTATAGCCTAAAACCAAGTCCATAGGGAACACATTGTGGCCGGAGTATTCCAGCCCTGGACCTGTGGCGTTTCTTCCCCCTCCCCGCATTACCTGCCCTTCTGTTGAGGCAATAAAGGGGTGCCCTCATGCCCATAGCCCAACATGCGAACTAGACCTTCTCTTCCCCATGCTGATCGCCTCTTCTGAGGTCAGGAATGAGGTGCTCGGCAGTGGTCATGTGGCTTGATGCCTCAGAGTGACTTCAGCAGACGTGATGCACATGACCCGTCTGGGAAATGGCTGCACTGGACACTGCATGGGCCGCGTATGTGGACATACGCACATACCAGTTACAGTAATGGAATTCACCATTTTCTCCAGAAAAACTGCTGCAAACTGTGAGGTTTTTTACCACATGTCCACTCTGTTATAAGGGGTGTTTGCCCTGGATTCTCATGGAAATTGCCCAGACATTGTATGGACAGTTCAGACTAGAAATGTGGCAAAACCCCTGCGTCATCCAGACTGATGAGCATGAGAACAGGGAGAAGCCATTTCGTTTGGCCTGTCTTGACAAGGTCTTAGTCTTCCACTAGAGCAGACCCATTGAACTAATGGAATTTCATGTGTGTTGCCTTACCAAGCTCTGACTGATTCAATGGGGCTATTCTAGTTGTGTCTATCAAAGTGGATCTAGGCCTTTGACTTTTTAGGGTTGGATTTTTGGTTGGTTTGTGATTTTTTTTAAATGACATTTTAAATCCATGTCTTGCTTGTAGTTTATTCTTGTTGGATACCCTGACCTTGTCATTACTGGCAGAGAAGTGGAGAATGAACAAACAGATAAATAAACAAACAAATAAATACATATTGCAGGGATTTGAGGCTGGACAACAAAGCCTTGTTATCCCCTGCATCAGGAAGGAAGACCAAAGGTGAGACACCTCCGTGTTTTGGGCCCTCCAGCCATCCTTGGAGGGCAGACCAGAGCTTCTGCCAGGATAAATTTGTCAGTCTTTCAGAAGAAACACTTGTTGTTTTCGCTGCAGTACCCTTACATGCCAGCTTGCCCCTCTGGATGTTGTTATCAGATCTAATGATGTAGCTGTCTTGCTTTGGAACTGTATATGCTAATCTTGTAATAAAATGGAGAAACTTGGGCTATTTTTAGCATCTCCATAGTGAGAACCGTGGCTCTCAAAATGTGCCAGCTAAGTGTGAAAAATCTGTCTTCAGTGTTGTAATGGCACCTCTAGTTGGAATGGGGTATTCTCAGAATTCCTGGGCAGGGACTTGCCCCCAAACCTTGTAGATGTTGCTTGCTCATTTGGGTTGCTTACAACTGTATTCTCACCTCATACAATGAATATCAGGTTTGTGTACCATTTTTTGCTTTCTCATATGCTTACGGGTGAAATCTCTGCGTGTCCAGACATCTGAGACCTCAGAACCAGCGGGTGAACAATTGCTAGATTATCTATGCTTCTCAAAAAGCTGGTGGAGCCATGATGGAATCCTGTTGGCATCTTAGAATCATAAAATCATAGAATCATAGAGATGGAAGAGACCCCAAGAGTCATCTAGTTCAACTTCCTGCCCTGCAGGAATACACAATCAAATAATTCCCGACAGACGGCCATCCAGCCTCTGTTTAAAAACCTCCAAAGAAGGAGATGCCACCATGCTCCCAGGCAGTAGCATAGTCCACTGTTGAACAGCTCTTACTGTCAGGAAGTTCTTCCTAATGTTTAGGTGGAATCACTTTTCCTGTAGTTTAAATCCATTGCTCCGTGTCCTAGGGGGCAGCTACACTAGAGAAATAATCCAGGTTGAAACTGGATTATTTTCCATGGCTCCTTCCTATGGAATCCTGAGGTTTGTAGTTTTGGTGAGGCACCCACACATTTTGGCAGAAAAGGCTAAATATCTTGTAAAACTACAAATCCCAGGATTCTGTAGGAAGGAGCCATGGCAAATAATCCAGTTTCAATCTGGATTATTTGTGTAGTGTGGATTCCCCGCTAGTCTCTGGATCCACAGAAAACAAGCTTGCTCCATCCTCAGTATGACATCCCTTCAAATAGTTAAACATGGTTTTCCTGTCACCTCTTCACCTTCTCTTTTCCAGGCTAAAAATGCCCAGCTCCCTAAGCTGCTCCTTATGGGGCATAATGGCTTCCAGACCTCCTACCATTTTGATCACTTTCCTCTGGACACATTCCAGCTTGTCAAAATCTTCTTGAATTGTGGTGCCCAGAATTGGACACTGTATTCCAGGTGAGGTTTGACCAAAGCAGAATACAGTGGCACTATTACTTCCCTCGATCTAGGCACTAGATTCCTATTGATGCAGCCTAGAACCACATTGACTTTTTTCACTGCTGCTTCACACTGTTTACTCATGTTCATCTTCAGCTTCTGCAGGCCAAAGTTCTCCCATGGAAGCAGTTGGGCATTTTTGTCTGATCCAGGGGTGGGGGGAACACCTAATCAGTTCAAGGTTGCAGAAATGGACTCATGCATGGAAGGACATTACATATCTCTGTGCATTGCCTAGGGACAGACGCATACATCTGGTGGCACCTTTGGCACCTTTGTTCAATTGTGCAGTGTTGCCATTCAGCACAAGAGTTGTGCAGCACAATTAATGCATAACTCTTCAAGCAGCAAATTACACCACATGGCTCTAGTGCAGGATCCTGTCTCAAGTCTCAACCTCACCTGCTCTCTTCCCCATGAGGCCCTGCTAGAGAAGAACAAAGCAACCCTTTCTTGCTACTTTCTTAACAGCATTTGTCTTCTTTCCTCCATTGTGTGTGTATGGGGGTGTGTTTATCTCCCACTAAATGCTCAGTTGCCAGAGGGGGCCACAGCCAATAACCGCACCACCTCTTAAGCATGATCGATGAGGAGCTCTGTGATAATGTGGTCAGGCGGTGAATCTGGAACACCCCAAGGAACCAGAGATATGCAATCAGGTCTTGCTTACTCAGGGTTCCCATCCATCATTTGCAAACAAGGTATGGGGAGGGAACACTTCTTTGGGGCCCCCAGGGAAGAAAGAACATCAGAAGGAGAGATTTTTGCACTTTTTCAAGGCAAGGAAGACACAGGAGGTTTTGTCTTGAGTCTCATTGTCTCTCCTCTGCACCCTTTGCCAGGGAGCAACCGACCAGAGGCACTGGTGCCATGATAGGTTTGTGAGATGGAGTCATTCACTTTGGATTTAAATATTTGCATATTTTTCTCTTTAATGGAAGAACAAATAATTTCACAGGTTTCTCTCCTCTGGACAAGTTTAGAAGGTTTTTTTGTTTGTTTGTTTGTTTTTTGCATATTTTCCCACACTTTTGAACTTATTTGCAGAAAATTCATTTGCACACAAAGAAAACCTTGGCTTTTTCCACCAAAAAAAAAAAAAAGCAGCTGGAATCGTGTGTCTTGCACAGGGTTCCCCTACCAAAGTGATAGGACAGTTTTGTCTAAAACTGGACACCCATGTTCATTTAAAGGTTGTGGGAGCAGACTTGCATGTTTGATGCCATTATGCATGGGAGAGCATGCATAGTGCGAATGGATGTGGGGTTTTCATGATTGTGCATTGCACATTGCAGACATTTGGTTGCATATTCTGATGGGAAACATCACAATTGACAAATGAGGTGGCATTTCACAACTGCCACATAATCCTGTAAGTATACATTTACACTCCATATCCTTGATGTAGGAGTTCAACCACTGCATTTTCTGTAAAAGGAATGAAGAGTTGAGGAAAAACAAGATTTTGTGCAGAAAAACAAGAGCTGGAATTCACTATCACATTTATGAATGGGTAGCTTAGAGTTACTCACCCATAGCTAACTTGTATTCACGGTCCCTACATATTCACGATTGTGGCATAATTGCCATGGTTGTAAAAGTCTCCTAAGTTTCCAGGCAACAGCTGCTGCAAGTAATAGAGGTCTGTTCTCCTACTGAAAGAGACACAGCAGACTGACGTTTCCACTCTGCTCCCCTCCCACCAGCGACCTCCACTGGGAGGAGGAAATGCAACAGGGATCCTGCTTGTGATTGCCATGCAAGAGGTTGCTGAAAGGAAGGGGTGGAAACGTTAGTCTGATGCACCACAATTGACAGGAGAACAGACCTCAGTCACACAGAGCGGCTGCTGCCTGGTAAAGCAGCATAGTGGGAGCAGGTCAGGAGATCCTGGTCTCGGGTCTCAGCCGTAGGTTTTTTAAACAGATGAACTTTTCCAAAAAAAAAAAAGAGGGGGGTCCTCAATTATGAAAAATCTTATGGTAGGTGGCCATTTCCTCACTGGGGTGTAGGAATCCTTTCTCCCTGAGAACAAAGAAACTTGCAAGCATTCTTTATAGGCTTACTTTCCTAAGAACTGCTGGTGTGGAGCTCAGCTAGACCAAGGGCTCCCAATCTCCCCACTCCATATACTGTATGGTCAAACAGCCATTTCAGATGGAAAAAGCTCCCGATGCTCCAATTAAGTCAGGCACCAATCCTGATAAGCCATGTTTGTGCTGTCAAAGTTTAATGACAGTAAAAGTCAAGAGCAGCTCTGAACATGGGCAAAGAGCACCCTCGCCTTGCTATAGCAAAATGGCAGCCAGTGGCCACATGAGCAAGTGAGCATGGGGCTGGCCTTGCTTCTCACAGGACACAAAGAACTTCAAGTAGGAGCTTGAAATTTTTAAATCCTCCTGTCCCTCCATGTGTGAAGGCAGACGTAATTTGGAGAAATGCTCTTCTTCAGCCTCACAGATTTCTCCTCCCACCCCCACCCCAGTTTCTCACCAGTGCACAAAGCAAACCCCAGCTGAAGCTCCCACAGCCATTGACTCGATTTCCAGGAGGCTGCAGCCGCCATGCATTTTCATTGGGAAGGTTAAGTGTCTTGCCTGGAGATACTATGCAGGCTGCCTTGCCCCTGCTGATGCTGATGGCTCTTAGAAGAGAGCAGTGTGTGTGTGTGTGTGTGTGTGTGTGTGTGTGCATGTGTGTGTACATGCATACATACATGCACGCACACACACAAATGTCAGTCTTCAACAAAGCTTCTGTCAACAGCAGCTGAAGAGGGTTTTAAGGGTTTGTTGCTTTGTGAGGCCTCCTGCTGAGTACTGCAAAGGTCAGGGCACATCTACCGCCTGCCATGTGCCAGCGCTGTGCTGGACATCCATTTGGGCTGAGAGGCGGGTGGAAAATCAACTGGAAAAGACTCCCAGCTGGGTGAGGGGATGAAAGGCAGACCTTTCCTTGGGGAAAAAGAAAGGGGGGTAGACTTGTCAAAGGAGAAACTGACATGCAGGAGTGACCCTGGCGTTTGTAGGGACAAGGCACCAGGCAAGAGGTTTTTCCATCATCTGCCAGGGCTGTTTGAATGGATCTGCTCCCTTATTTTGGAACATTTTGCTCCGTTACAATAAGCTGCTGCATCCCCCAATCAGGTGGCTCTGTGTAGCCCATCAGGGAAAGTAAGTGTGTGTGTGTGTTGCGGGGAGAGGTTGCAGGGTCCACTTTCCTGCCCCAGCCGCTTTGGAGGACTGCTTGCTCTGTTCCTATGCATTAGTTCCAAGCCTCTTGTGATTATTTTGAGTCTCACTCCCTGCCATACTAGAAATTTGAGAACTGAAGGAAAAGTTCATGGGGCAGGGAGGGGGGTTACAGGGTCCTTATTTGGGGGGAGCAAAGTCCTCATTTTGCTGCCATGGCTAAACCCCTGGAGATAGTGCAGGGACTGAGCCCTGTCTGCAAAAACAGGATGAGTCCTTTGGACAATGCCTTTCAAGTTCAGAGTAAAACTTGGAGCAGACTTCCTGCCCAACTGACATGGAGCCCCCTCTCCGGCTGCCACTAGTTGGATAGTGTGAGAGGAGTATGGGAGGACAGGCCTGTGTGGAAGTGGACTGATATCCATGAAAGCTAGTGCTAAACTAAAAATTATTTAGTCTTAAAGGTGCCACTTGATTTCTGTTTTTCTCCCCTTCCCTTTCTCCTTTTAATCTCCCATCGATGAGCGTTGGTCTGGATGCACATTGGGGCGGGTGTGCTATGGTCCCTTCACTGGATCCCCCACATAGTCATGTCATGGCATCCCCTTGCTGAATAAAGATGTTGCAAAACTGCTCAATTCAATTTCCAACAGATGTAAGCTACGTAAATAGACCTAAGTCTCATACTTGAAGTGCAGCCATTGTTTGGTTGTTCTGTATGTCCAGAAAACTGCAAATGAAGGACAAGGGGTCGATTGTACATAGCAGAGCATCTATTGTGCAGACTGAAACACATCCTTAATCCTTGAAAGTAATCCCAATTCAAAAGAGGGAGAAGATGATGGAGAAGATGCTGGGATGGAGAAAGAAAGTAGTGTATCTCATACGCTAATTAATTGATTGATTGATTGATTAATATTCACACACAGAAGGTGAGCAACAACCAGTCCCACACCACCACCCCAAATGCACAGAGTCTAGCAGATGAATAAAATGAACTTAATCTTCTTTGATGAAAACATATGAAGTAGGTTTACTTACAAAATACTAAAGGTTTCCTTACATCCTTATGGTGAGAGGCTCTGTGACACTTGCCCTACCGATATGGAGGAGAGAGAGAAAACTGTAAACTACAAAATGGAGGACAAACAAAATGACGCAATAAGAGACAGTTGTGGCTAAGATCCACAAACCAGGAAGGACATGAATACATGCTATGCCTAAGCTCTCAGAGAGACATGCAAACTAGCACCCACCAAGCATAGGCATGCAGAGGTTGCTGCCTCTAACAGAAGACCTCTCTCCGTCTGACACCCTGGGGAACCCCCATGGCAGGTGGCTCCCATGTCTGTGGGGAGATGAATCCACTCCAGGATTTAGTCTCAGCTATAAATGTGCTGTCCAAGGGGCTGAACCAGTTTTGGTCATGGGGCTCAGCAACTTGGTTAGCTCCATTAAAGCTCAGACTGAAATCCACAATCCAACTTCTCAACTGACATGAAAGCCACCAGCTTCTGCCACTACTAATCAAAGGAGACAATATTCAGTTGGCTGGGGAAACAGTCTGATTCTGAGTCCAAATTAATTTAAGGCAACTTTCGCCATCCTTGTGCTTTGCTGAAAAGCAGACCTCTCCATCTCAGTGCCTCTTGGAAACTATTTAAGGCAGGGGTGGGCATAGAGAGGCCCTCCAGATGTACTCTTGGACTGCAACTTCCATGATTCCTCACCAGCAGCAAAACTGGCCACAGGGCTGATGGGAGTTGCAGTCCAACAACATCCAGAGAGCCACTAGTTGCTTGCCCTGGATTTAAGTAACCCCACACATCTCCCTCCCCAACACCTCTCTCTTGGGGGCAAATGAAAAGGACAACAGCAGCACTTTCTATAATGCAGAGGAAACTATTCACTCCCTAAGCGCTCTCGGGGACCTGCCGTATGGTGCCATGTTTCTCTTTAATGAGCCTTTTGATCAAACTCATCTGGCTGGCCAGGGACCCAAAATAAAAGGAATGTTCCATGGTCAGTGTTTTAATGAAAGCTGGCTGGCCCTCTGGAGGGAGGCCAAGTGGAGGCAGCCGTCCTCTCCTGCAAATCTCCCCGACAGCTTTGGAAAGAGGAGTCGGGAGCATCATTTCGGCATCAATGACTTTGCAGATTCCTCCAAATATATCGTGCCTCTACGGTGTGTCTGAAGTTGTGATTACCTTCCATTATGTCTGTAGATATATTGTTCTCTGCAGGCTTTTTTGAACAGCTCTAAGAGTAGCAAAATTAGCTGGCCAAGGTCTGTTCTTGCAGAAGAAGGAATGGATGGGAAGAGTCAGAATAGACAACGTCAGAGCCAGAGGGACAAAACTTGGGTGCTTCCTGCATTGCGCCTGGGCCTGGCCTGCCACATCCTCTGCACCTCTCAGGTGGTGGCCTTACGACCCTCTGTTGGCCACTGATGCTCAGCAGTAAAATGCACACCTCCTCCGGGGCAGGGAAAGTAAAGGGGTTCGTTTAGCACAGTGGCTCTTAAGCTTTTCTTTACCAGGAAACCCCTCTCAATATCCTTTGTTGCTGTGGCCCCCTGAGACTTTTCTCCTGCTTCTTCCTGCAAGGTTGTGGCTGGAGTGGAGTGAATGGCAATGTGCAGGCCAGGCAAGCCAACCAGCCTTTGCCTTGGCTCCTGTCATGTGGCCACTCCACTGCAGGGAGGAGGTAGGCAGAGCAGCCTTCAAGGACCCCCCTGTGAGGACATCACAGACCCTTGGGGGTCTCCAGACCACAAGTTAAGAACCACTGGTTTAGCACAGAGACAGATCAATGACTCTTTGCTTCCGGCCTGAAGTTGAAGGTTCTTCCCTTCTCCATCACTGGCTTTGTAACCTTAGTGAAGGAAGGAAGGACAATGTCACTCTGAGTGGACATAGAAAGGAAAGGGGGGGATGCAATCTTCAAGCCAACACTATTTAAACATATTATTGATTTTATTATTTGATTAATTTATATCCCAGCTTTCTCCATGTATTGGGACTCAAGAACATTTAGAGCTAGTAAAAAAAAATCAGTAACATATATGTATTAAAAGTTATTGTAAAAAGCAATGCAACAATCTATAAAACTACCAGTTAAAACATCAGTAAAAGAGAGGATATAAAAAATGCAAAGCTATTTGTGGATCTATGTTCACTTCAATGTACCACTTGATTAACTGGGATTGCAGAAACAGCCCCTGGGCGTTATTCCCCATTTTCCAAGAGAACGGCAGATTAGGAGATACACGGTCAATTGCACAATGTTGGTGTTCAGCAAAAGTGTGGTGTAGCACAACCACTGTGTACCTACATGAGCATAGATTTACCCAAAGTCCAAAAAGGCACCTTTTCCCATGCTTACAGTCACCCCATTAATTTCATGGGGTTTTCTTAAGCAAGGAATACTCAGAGGTGGTTTTGCCAGTTCATGTCTCGGAGTCAACAGCAGCTGGGATTCCTTGGTGGCCCCCATCCAAAGATTAACCATGTGTGGCCCTACTTAGCTTTCAAAATCAGTTGGTATATAGTACCTTAAAGGTATTAAAAGTCCATTACCATTAAAAGTCCACTGTAGTCAGTTCTCAAAAACTTGAGTTTCTACTTGCTGGCAGTCAGGGAGCCAGAAAGGAGCCTTCTTGGCCTCCCTAGGGAGGGAGTTCCCAAGTCTAGGAGCAGCCACCAAGAAGGCCTCTCTCTTGGACCCACCCAGTACGCCTGGGAAGGGGATGGGAGTGAGAGAAGGGCCTTCCATAAAAGAAGATCTCGGGTTGGCTCTTAGAGGGATATGCAGTCCTTCACCTATCCTGGACTCTAAAGCCTAGTTCTGTCTGTACAAAAGGTATAATGTGGGTTGCTACTTGGTTTTTTTTTCCCTTGGAAAAAATTGCCCCCCTCAAAAATGACTATTTTTGGCCCCAGTATCAAAACAGGTGAACATCTGACATCATCCTAGTTAAAAAAAGATGTCAAAACAGACTATATCTCCTTTTCTGTGGGCAAAGAAAGGCAGCCGCCTCTTTCTCTATCCCTAAGCTGCTTCCCAACTCTGACTAGTGACCCCCTTACAACAACTGTTTAATGAGACGGAAGGGCAGCCGGAGACAAACTATCCCATCCAAACCACTTGTAATTTAATGAGCAGACCTGAGCTTTACAATCTGTGTTTCACCTTCCCCAGTTCTCAGCACACCTTGAAGTTTCTTGTCAGAATGGATACGAGGCATTTAATAAGGTGTCTTGTCTGAGAGCTGGCGTCCACTATGACCATCAGCTGCTGGAGTCCTTTCCTTTAAGCATTTAAAATAAAAAAGAGGAGGAAGAGGAAGAGGAGGAGGAAGAACAGCTTACCCTGATAAGCATTTCTCCCCAATCCAACAGCAGTCCAATTCCAAAGCTGTTTTGAAGCAAAATGCCATAGGGTCAAGAGCCAGTGCGGTGTAATGGTTTGAGTATTGGACTGAGGGTTCAGATCTTTGCTCAGCCATGGAAACCCACTGGGTGGCCTTGGGCAAACCACACTCTCTCAACCTCAGATGAAGGCAAAGGCAACACCCCCCCCCCGAACAAATCTTTCCAAGAAAATTCTTAGGGTCATCATAAATTGGAAACAACTTGAAGGCACACAACAACTATAATGTTCATCATTCACCCAAAGGCTCCAAAAGGCTTTCTTCAGTTGCTCATGCTGTTCAAGATGGAGACGTATGCATCAAATTCGGGAGCATAAATGCGACTTCTCCTCCATTCAGAATTTCAGGCAGAGCTTAACTCCCTCCCGGCTCTATATTTATCATCATTAAGCAGCTTCTCAGAGAAAGGTGAGTGCCGTACGGAGCGAAAGGTTTGTCTTGACTCGTCACCATTTTTGACAGCTCCTGCTCTGAGAAGGCAGTCTATAACTGACACACTTCGCTGGATCGTGACAGAAATCCCTCTGGCAGGGACTGTAATATATAAATAACTCGGTTGTAGACCTTTACCTCAGGCAATAGTCAAGTGGTTCCTCATGAACAACCACAAAGAGCATCAGTCACTCAGACCCCTCCTCTTGGCTGAGTCCAACGCTCTCCTTTGCGTGCAGCCTTTAAAAAAAGGGAAAAGGTCCTTGAGTTCAATTGTCAAATAGACATAGAGCTGAAAGGAATATCCACAAATAGGTGAAATTCACCCAGGCATCAAATGTCAGCATTCAGTGTTTTCTACCACATGCTGTAAATTGTCCCTAGTAGAACCTTAAATGCAGAAATCGGATGGCAAATACTAAATTCTAAAA
Organism: Gambelia wislizenii; assembly: GCA_030847615.1. Lineage (NCBI taxonomy): Eukaryota > Metazoa > Chordata > Lepidosauria > Squamata > Crotaphytidae > Gambelia > Gambelia wislizenii. The sequence goes on from JAUMIR010000007.1 coordinate 44,141,138, forward strand.
CTATTTGTGGACTTTATCACATGAGTGGGTAAAAATGATGTAATTTTGCAATTGAGAATAGCGAAAGCATGGCAACATTATTGCATTAATTATCCCACTTTGCCACAACTGTGCAATACTGCCACTAACTGGACATCGCACAACCACCTACTAACACTTTATGAATGGGATTGAAGCTTGCGCTATTGTAACACTTGTTCGGCCTGTGCATGCTCCTGTAAAAAAAAAAATCTCCTCCTTCTCCTATTTCACAAGAATGTGGTTTTGGCTGTTATTGCAAGAAGACACCACTTCAATTAAACAAACAAACAAAGAAAGAAATTAACAATTAAGCAAACAAAAAAAGTACTGAGAAAGGTGATGGTTCATTAAAAGGGTGTCACAGAGGTCCTCTTTATGCTCTTCACTGGAAGTTGATGACGTGTTCTCATTGGGAATGGGGAGGGAAAAGAGGGAGGAACACCCACTCACACCATAATATCGGAACTACAGTGTTAATGAGTTATCACACGCTTCTCAATACCAGGAAAATAGCAATATTCACAGGTTTTGCCTGTGAATGCAAAGGTGCGCCACAGTAACGGTTGGAGTGCTCACCAACCACGGTATAAAGATGATGTCATGTGATAACAGGAAGCCATTACCACTACTATCCCAGTGTAATTCCGCAATTTCGGCTCTGTGTGAGAAAGTCCTAAGCATGGGGTGCTAATACGCACAGGGAAATTCTGCCAAAGATTCAGAAAGTTTTTTTTATTGTTATTTAGTTATTTATACCCCACTCTTCAGCCATAAGGCTATCAGAGCGGCTTACAGATTGTTTTAAGCAATAGCTATTTACACATCTACACTGCATTAAACAGTTTCCAATGTGTGTTAGCTAATTGCCCCCACAAGCCGGGTACTCATTTTACTGACCTACAAAAGGATGGAAGGCTGAATGAACCTTGGAGCCCGCTGGAATCGAACTTGCAACGTGGTGACTTGCAGGACTGGCATTTAACCACTGCGCCACCAGGGCTCCCTGGTATTCAAAGATTAACCTTCACCAACAACATTCATGAAGGAGAACAATGAGGCAAGCGGTTTGACAACCAACTTGTGTCAGGCCTATTCGTCTCTGGCTCATGTGTGCCTATAGGCCAGTTCATTTACCCGTGGCAGGAGCCTGGGCCTTGCTATCAGGGGAACCTATCACAGGTACCCAGGCCATGCACAGAACAGTACGAGTATTGCATGGCCCAAAACTGGCACAGAAAGAGTTGCTTTGCACTTGGAACAGACAGCAGCAGGCCATATTGCACCACCCACCCTATAGCCTGGCATTTCAGGAGATAAGGAGATGTGAAACCATGACTTCGCTTGTGAGAAAGTAAGGGGGGAAAGGAATCCCTTTCCCAGTGTTTCTACAATGGAGGAGAGAGTGTTGGTTCTGGACAAGAAAGATTTCTCCCTCGAGCTTTATTTATTTATTTATTTATTTATTTATTTTAGGTATTTATACCCTGCTTTTCAGCCACAAAGGCTCTCAGAGTGGCTTACAAATTTTTAAGCAAGAGCATCTACACATCAGCACCACTTTTATAGCATGCTAGGCACTCTCCAAGCAGTTGCCAATGTGTGTTAGCTAACTGCCCCCACAAACCGGGTACTCATTTTACCAATCTACAGAAGGATGGAAGGCTGAGTCAACCTTGGAGCCCTTGGGATCAAACTCACAACATTGTGGCTGCAGTATTGGCATTTAACCACTGAGCCTTTATAGGATCATGGAATCACAGAACTGGAAAGGACTGCAAAGGCCATTTACTCCCAACCCCTGCTATGCGGGGCTATACAACTGGAGCACTCTCAAATGATGGCCTTCCACCTTCTCTTGAAAGACCTCTAAAGAAGGAGAGTCCACCAGCCTCCAAAGCACTCCATTCCACTTTTGAACAGCACTTAGAGTCAGGAAGTTCTTCCAAATGTTTAGGTGGAATCTTTTTTAAATCAACTGGTTCATGTTCGAGTCTTTAGAGCAGCAGAAAACTCCATCTCCATCATGACATTTGCTCCATCTCCATCATGACAGCCATTCAGATATTTAAAGATGGCAATCATGTCACCTCTCAGTCTTATCTTCCCCAAGCTAAACATACACACCTCCCTGAGCCATTCCTCACAAGGCTTGGCTTCCAGACCTTTGATCATGTTGGCCACTCTTCTTGGACACCTTCCTGCTTGTCAATATCCATCTTGAACTGTGATGTCCAGATGGACACAGTATTCCAGGTGAGGTCTGACCAAAGCAGAACAGAGTGGCTCAACTACTTCCCTCAACTTGGACACTAACTACACTTCTGTTGACTCAGTCTATAATTGCATCAGCTGTTTTGGCTTTTTTGCATCATGCCGTTGACTCACGTTGACTCTGCCAAGACACCTAGATCCTTTTCACATCTACTGTAATCAAGCCAGGTGTCAACCATCCTAGATTTGTGCATTTCATTTTTTCTACCTGAATGGAATACATTTATTCCTGTTGAAATTCATTTTCTTAATTTTGGCCCAGCTCTCCAGTCTGTTAAGGTCATTTGAATCCTGATTCTTTGGAGGTTCTTTTTAAAGTACCCCTCTCACCCAATAGTGTAAGTGTCCTTTTGTAAAAGTTACATTGGTTACTGTCTGATTGTGAGCCATATCTTTCATATAAAACAGCTCTGTTTGCTAAGGCTGCAAAAAGTATTCGAGGAATCTCTCTGGGGGCTATTGGGGTAGATTGCACAGGGGATTCATTAACCTGATTTTAATTTGTATTTTATTGCTTAACTATATATATAGATTTAATGTGGTTTGCAATGGCTTTTAGTCAAATACGGCAGAAGATACTGGTGTAGGTATTCCTCTTCTAGAAGACTGAGCTTGTAGTACTCTTCCCTGACAAACACACTTGCAGTGCGGCCCACTCGGCATCTTTTTAGCATCAGCTGGATCTATTAATTTTTGCAGCATTCTTAATCAGAAGAACTGTTTGTGATTTATATTTGTTTTCTCTGGAATTATATTTAATTTTTTTTGGAGTTCTAGGATCTGGGAAATTTTGGATGCAGCTGAGGCTTCGGTTTTATCCTGTGCTGTTCCTTTTATATAGTATTTAGAGTTTATGGTTTCAATTGTGTGTTTTACTTTACTGCAAGCTGCCTGAGATACTTTTGGGCAGCATATCAATAGCACAAACAAACAAAGAAATGGGCTCCATTGAAAAACAATGTTTTGTGCGCAGCACTGTGAATTGAAACCAAAGTTCTGCCAGAAGTGTTTAGTTTGTGAGGGCTCTGCAGTCAAACATGTGCCTCATCGCATAATGCCGCAGAGTTCAAGGGCTGAATGGTGAAGCTGACTCACTTTGGATCAAACCACTGGATCATCTCTAGACCGGAATAACCTGCTCAGACAGGCAGGACCTCTCCAAGGCTCCAAGCGCAACTGGATCTCTTTCTCTTCCCAGCCTCCCTGTTATTTCAGACCATTCAAACTGCAATGCCAGAACTACGTTCAGGACCTTCTACTGGGGGAGGTTGCACAGAAAACTGCACGCCCTGCACCAGAATAATATTTTTGCACAAAAATATAATACTAAAAAAAACCCCTCACACACAGAGTTAATATAGAATGAGTTCCAAACTACAAAGATTCTTGTCAGTACAAGATTCTTCCCATCACAGTTTCTCAGCATTCAAGAAAAACATTTTTTCAACCATTTTGTGAATACTTTTGAATATTCTTTCCAGTCCTCCTCACAACCAACACCTAAGCATTGGCTGCACCAGCCGGCAGTCCTTACTTCAACCTCCACTTGTAGCCTGACTCTAGAACACCTTCTTTTTTGGGACTACAAGTCCCAGACTCCCCTACCTATCCTGGATTCTGGGAGTTGTAGTCCCCCAAAAAGGAACTATTATAAGCACAGCACAGATCTGCTGAGCAGAGTGTACTCATGCATTCACCTAGCCCAAGGGTTCCCAAACTTTGGTCATCCAGATGTTTTGGACTTCAGCTCCCAAGATTGCTCACCATTGACCATGATGGCTTGGGCTTCTAGGAGCTGAAGTCCAAAACACCTGGAGGGTCAAAGTTTGGGAACCACTGACCTAGTCAATGATCAAAGATTGAAAGGCAGAGTTGTACTCAATAGGCTCAATCTCTCTCCCCAGGCCCGTTTCTGTACTGAAAATTCACTTCATTATGAACAGAAGAGGTCTCTTGTGAATCCTCCAGCCATGGTCAGCCCAGTCAGCCATTCTTCCTCCAGCTGTGCCCTGCCGCAAAACCTCTGGGAAGTGGACAAGCATTTAGCAAACCTGGAACAATTCTTCCAGCTCCCTGCAGCAGGTGCCTGACTCAGCTATTGTGCTGGAGACAATATCAGAGGAGTAGCCAAGAAACAAACAATTCTGTTGACAATGGAAATATCAATAGGTTCAGTGATACATTGGGGGCAGAGAGAGAAAAGCCCTAATTAAGAATGAAGGGACTTTATCCTGCCAAAGAGAAGAAAAGAGAAGAGCTGGGAGGGAAGGGGGCCTTGAAGAGGGGAGCCTGAACAATGTAGACAGAAGGTGGCAAGCAGTGAAGGGAAGCGCATGGAGGAGGAAAGGACACTGAACAGTGACACACCAGCATCTCCAAGGAGAGGTGGCAAAGCACAGGATCCTGCCACCAACTCATGCACAAGTCCCTCTATGGAAGATGGTGGACGTTCAGTTCAAGTATGCACCACCAGAACTGAACATGGGGCACCAGAGGGCATCCCAATGTGCATGCAGATGTGAACTCGGCTGTGCATTCTTGCCATTCAACATAAGGGTTGCATAGCACAATCCATGCTTAACTCCACCGGCAGAGACTTATGCTATGCAACACCAGTGTAGGAGACCAGCCATTAAATCTCATGTGGCAGCTTCAGGACGGAGAGTAGCCCAGGAAAGTCTTTGCCCAATTACAAGGGTGGGCAACTGAAGATGGTAGGGAGCCACATTGCCCCCCAATGAACCTGACGGATGGTGCAGTCAATTCCTAGGTCCACCCCCCTCCACCTTACCCCCACCTTATAACTAAAGGGAGGAAGCATTTGCAGCTACGGATGTTGATACTCACTCATTTCATTCCAAAATGCAAGAACAAATCATTCCCAAATTTTTATCCCTCAGGGGCAGATTATGCATTGTACTTTTTTTGTACACTTTGAAACTTTTTTTGTGGAAAATTTATTTGCATACAGAAAATTGAGGGAAAAAGCCAACTTTTGTGGTAAAACAGCACATTTTGGGCAAAATGGGTTTTGGCACAAAAAAATCTTGACTTTTTTTGTTCTGTATTACAAAAGTTACAAAATTACAAAAACCTCACAGTGTTTGGCCATTTTCTCAACTGTGCTATTCCAGTGGAATGCACCGCTGCCTGGGAGTGTGGTGGAGTCTCTTTCTTTGAGGTTTTATGATTTGATTGGGTATTCCTGCAGGGCAGAATGGGGTTGGGCTAGATGCCCTTGTGTTCTCTAACAACTCTATGATTCTATGGTTCTAAGTGTCGAGGCCCACTTTCTCAGCCAGGGGCTGAGAAAGTTTTCCTGCATTTTTCACACTCACACAGATGCATCCACACCCTGCACCGGACTAGCGTCCCCAGTTGACACGGTCCCTCCCGGTCTGTGGCCACTGTGCTTCTCTTCCGTCTAATGGAACTGTTCCTTTCCACCATGCAGCATTTGCTGAGATCAGAGGCGGCTACTGAACCTGACCCAGCCAATCCATTCCTAGCTGTCGGTTGCTTATTTGTTTCTAGGAAGTAATTAGAAGAGACAAAAGATGTGCGTCAGGACAGCAGGCGAAGAAGGAGGAGGGAAGCCTGGCCAATGTCTGACAAGTGCACTAAAGGACTGGCAGAGGGACAGATGTACACAGAAGTCACCTTGGATCCCACATAAGGAGAAAGCAGGATATAAATTAAGTAAATAAATGTGTCACACTCCATAGTGCAATGGAAGTCTTCTGCTGATAGCAGTGCAAGGGGAGTTGCACAGACCATACATTCCTCCTCTGTGCCTTGTCTTTGCACATTGCAATAGCTCATTGCACGTTGCGTATTTCACCTTGTGAAATTTCAGTTTGATGTTTCACATTGTTCAAGACCGATATCCAGTGCAGTACAGAGCAGTGACCCAAGCAAATGACCAGACCTGATTGTATCTGTACCCTCTGAGCTCTTCAGGCTTACTATTTCACTCCACACCAGGGGACAGGAGAGCTCACCACTTTGCAGGTACACCCTCCCTCCTAGGGTTGCCAGTTCAGGATCATTCCAGGCCAAAACCTGAGACCTAGTAATGCCATTGAGCTTTATGCATTTAGTTCCAATCCCGGTTGCTCATAGCTTATCATTCAAACACACACACACATGTTTTCTTGTTTGGAAAGTACGAAAAGAAATCTTAGCTAATGTAGCTATTGCCACGTCATGAAATGATGGGATAATTCCTTCTCACTTATATCTAGGCTACTTGCTTCTCGCCAGAAGGTGGATGCAAAGCAGAGTGGAGGGTGAACCCTGGCACTACAACAACTGGGAGAGAAGGATGAAGCTAACTGAGTATATAGAGCTGCCCCCCCCCACAAGGGTCTTTGCAAGTTGCAGCTACCAATCAGTTAAGCCTTGCTACTGCTCTACAAGCTGAGTGGGAGATTTGCACAGCAGCTCTTTCCTCTTGCCCAGAGCTGAGCTGCCAAAAGCTGGAGAATTTGCACCCTCAACTCCCACCTGAAGACAACCTGTGAAACCTGGAAACTCAAGGCCAGGCCCTGAGATCTGGCAACCCTCTTTCAACTTCAGCTTCTTAAAACTGGGAGCAAAGAGATACCGTGTCTTTTTCCAGCCTCTACAGCCAGCCAAGAGGGGCTCTTTTTCCCTGCAGCAGCTGAATGGGAGGAAGAAGCAGTCTCCATCCTCCTGGCCTCCTTCATTCATCACTGTCACATCTGGAGAGGTTTTTTATTTAACAACCAATTTATTTCCAATTTAACTAATCTCAGGCTGCAGCATCTCGCACAAACACACCGAAGGCGTCGTCTGCTGTAAATAGACTTATAGGCCACCCCAGTTAATATAAACTCCCCATCAAAGTGGATCAGCCAGGAGAGAGAGAGACCAAGGAGGGGGGTGGCTGGCCTTCTGAAATATGCACGGGGGGGGGGCATGCTGAGCACTGCCTTTCCCACCCTCTCCTTTTCCCAGCTCAGAGAGCTGCTTAGATTTATATATTTGCCTTCCGGATCACCCTGTCTCACCTTGAGAAGGCAACAGAAGCTTTCATAACCAATTTATGGGAAGATAATACAGAGAGACTGGGTGGAAGGCGGGCGGGGGGAGAGACAGGGGCTCCGGTGAGAGCACCCAGCTCTGCCTGCCTATCCCTTCGCCTGTAAGGCCATCCTGTCCTGAGCTGGAAGGTGATGGACTCTGGACAGAAGGTGGCAAACAGTGAAGGGAAGCGCATGGAGGAGGAAAGAACACTGAACAGTGACACACCAGCACCTCCAAGGAGAGGTGACAAAGCACAGGATCCTGCCACTAACTCATGCACAAGTCCCTCTATGGAAGAGGGTGGATATACAGCTCATGCATGCACCACCAGAAATGAACATGGGGCACCAGAGGGCATCCCAATGTGCATGCAGATGTGAACTCGGCTGTGCATTCTTGCCATTCAACACAAGTGTTGCATAGCACAAACCCTGCATAACTCCACAGGAAGAGACTTATGCTATGCAAGAACGGCCTTCGGCATCTGGCGTGGGAGAGTGGGGAGCTGTCTGCCAGGATAAAAGGAGGCACCCCACCACACAGCCACAGGGCCCCTGGTGGCTCTCCAAGGATCTGGTCAGATCCACACATGATCTCATGGGCAAGGAGGAGGAGGCAGGAGGAGGCGAGTTTCAAGGGCTTTGTTTTGATTCCCTGGCCGTCTCCGCAGGGCTTCCTCCGCCCCCTCCCTGCAGCCACTTCAACAAGCTGGCGAGCATCTGATCCCCCCCCCCCCGCTATTGCCACTTCTGCCACCTTGTCCCTGAAAAGATAAACCTCCAGCTGCCCCTTCAAAGCAAAGAAGGCTTTTAAAGCACTGGCTTATGAAAAGCCCCCCTCCTGGCGCTGATCTTTCCATAAGCCCCTGAATGGAGCCAGATAAACAACTCCTTCAAACGGCCGCTTCTCTTTCCCCTTCGCCTTTTACCTTTCCGTCCACCACCACCCGCCTTTGCATGCCCGGCCAGGGGGTCTCTTCAGCCCCCCCCCCCCCGTCTCAGACTTGGAGCTTTATCAGACGCAGCAAATATCATATGATTACAATGTCATGGTAGCGCAGACGGGTCCCACTATCACATGACGTTGTTGCCTTCGTGGGGTCAGGCTGTCCTCTAGCTGTGAATAAGGCGTCACTTTTCATTAATGGGACATGCCATCAATAGCAATCAATATCGCTTTTCTCATGGTATTGAAGAGCGTGTGAAACCACATCCTGCTGTAATCACAAATTTACATGTGAATGGATGGTCCTCTTCCCCCCTTTCTGTTCCAAGCGAGAAAACATCCGGGTGAGAATGTGAAAACTGTCCATACGACACTCTTTTTATGATCTGTCCTGTTTTGTTTGCATGTTTTTAGGTTTATTTAAGTGTTTGTGTGTTCATATACTTTGAAAATTCAGGGGGTTTTGGAGTTTTTAAGCGCACTTGTGTCTTCTCATGAGAACTGCTGAAATCTCACCCATGTTAAATCATGGAAGTAAAATCCCGTTCTTAAACTTCTAGTGGTGGTTGTTTGATAATTCCACGGCAGCTGAATCGCATGATTATAGTGATGTGCGATACTTAGTGTAATTCTCTCTCTCTCTCTCTCTCTCTCTCTCTCTCTCTCTCTCTCTCTCTGGCTTTTCTTTGCAAACGAAGATTCAGGAAGGACTCATCCCGCACTTTCTGCAAACACGCTGATGACTAAAAAGGCCAATCCGAGATAGACAAGTCCGGTTGCAGAAAGCACAGCAGAAGGTTTCCTTGGGTAATGTTTCCGGTTGTGATTCTTTCTGCATTGTTGTTTCTCTTCAAGACTTGTTCGGCGTGAGTTCTCAAATAAGGCTGCAGCATTGTGGATAGTGCGTCTCCATGCCTCCCGATGTGAGGCCAGGGCGGACCACTGTTGGTGATCAATTTGGCCGAGCCTGAGATGTTGTTTCAGAGAGTCCTTGTATCGCTTTTTTGGAGCGCCCCTCTTACGCTGACCTGTGGCGAGTTCACCGTAGAGTACTATTTTGGGGAGGTGATGGTCCTCCATCCTAGAAACATGCCCTGCCCAGCGCAGCTGTGTTCTCAATATCATGGCCTCAATGCTGGTGATCCCTGCTTGCTCAAGGACAGCAACATTCGTCACATAGTCAGTCCAGTGTATATTTAGGATTGTGCGTAGACAGCGCTGGTGGAAGCGTTCGAGGAGTCGTAAGTGGTGGCGATAGGTGACCCAATATTATGGCCTCCATGCTGGTGATCCCTGCTTGCTCAAGGACAGCAACATTTGTCACATAGTCAGTCCAGTATATATTTAGGATTGTGCGTAAACAGCGCTGATGAAAGCGTTCGAGGAGTCGTATGTGGTGGCGATAGGTGACCCATGTTTCAGACCCGTAAAGGAGAATAGATAGTACAATGGCTCTATACACACTGAATTTTGTGCTCTGCCTCAGGTGTTTATTGCTCCAGACTCTTTTGTGAAGTCTTCCAAATGCACTATATGCCTTTGCTAATCTGTGATCGATCTCTTTGTCAATCTTGGCATCTGAGGAGATGATGCTTCCCAGGTAGGTGAACTGCTGAACGGACTTGAGCACAGATTTGCCAACGGCAATGTGGGGATGGTGGTGTTCGTCCTGTGGTGCAGGCTGGTAAAGAACTTCTGTTTTCTTCAGGTTGACTTCTAGCCCAAACAGCTCTGCAGCTGTTGCAAAGCAGGATGTTATGTGCTGCAGAGCTGCTTCTGTGTGGGCAACAAGGGCAGCATCATCAGCGAAGAGCAGCTGTTTCCACTTTCCTCAATAGTGGAATCACAGCACTTTCATCTACTAGTCTGGTAAAGTCCTGGCTCATGTTGCCGCCAAAGCTGACAAGAGAGGCTGGATTCCTTCAGCTGTCACTGCGGAACAGCGCGGAGAGTTGCGCATTGCAGAAGGCCAGCGGTCCCCACTGCGGATCACCTCCCTGACAACCTGGGGGTGACAACCGAGGTGGGTGAGAGGGAGCAAGCAGCCCAGCCAGCCCAGTTTATCCTGGCTGCTGCTGAGTTAAAGCACCGCTTGGGATTTCACTGATTTTTTTTCCATTTTGGGAAAGTAACTATTGGTACCTCTGAGACAAAAATGTAAGCATCGGATCGCTTCTCCTGTACCATTTTAAACATTCTTTTTTCTCTGATGAAGAAGCCAGTGAAACTCTGGAAGCTTGCCTGATGTATGTTGCACTTTTTAGTTGGCCTGACAAAGGTATCACTGTTTTGTGGATTTTGGATTTTGTTGTTGTGTTTGGACCACAACACCCAAAATCCCCAAGCCAGCACAGCCAATGGTCATTTGTGTGACTGATGTCTTTCATTCTACTGGAGGCAGTAAATCCAGTCCAGGATTTAATTTGGAGTTTTGTGGATCTATCCAAGGTGCTGAATCTATGTGAGGGATAAAATGGGAGGCAAATGATTAAAACTGTTTGTTAAATGCAAGTCTAAAAAGAGCCAGCCCAAGTTTTATGATCTCCAGGGGAGGGTTTTCTCTTGGTCCCACCAACCTCACAGGCATGCTTGGTTTGGCCATGAAAGACCGGGCCTTATAGATGCCTGTTTCCAGGCTGTGGAACTCCCTTCCACAGGAGGTTACGTTAGCCTCCTCTCCTTTCTCTGTCTACTAGCATGCTAAGACCTAATTATTTTGGCAGTCCTTTGATTGCCTTTTCATCATATGGCAGAACAGCATTGAAAGCAGTGTGCTGTGTTTTTATCTTCTATGTTTTAAATCATGTTTTCAAAGTATTTAAAACTGTTTTTAGAACTCTGCTTCTAAATGAAATGATTTGTGGATTTTGCAGATCATCCCCTGTGCAAGGAAGGAGCCATGATAATATTGCTTGACCCTCTGCAATTACATTTTAAATGCCACCACAGCACGGGCAAAATATACCACAGATCCCACCTTCGAAGCTTTCATTGAACCCTTGACTGCCAAATGCACATTGCCGCTGAGGTCAAATACCATCAGAGGTCCGGTTTTTCTGGATGGCTTTCAGCAAACTCTCTCAGCCTCAGGTCCCCATCTGGAAAATGATGATACCAAACACCTAAACTTCCAGCACCATTACTCAGTGTCTGTGGAGGAACTTGGGTACCTTGCACAATCTTCCCAGCAAGGCATAATTGATAGTTCAATTAAGAGAGCCCTTTCACTGACTCTCTGCTTTTTGGTTCTGAAAGCCAACAGATATGTTTAAGCAGACACATGCATTGAATTCTCTTTTTCCCCAGCCCTCAGACCACCTGTCTGTACAGAAGAGTGCTGTGTGACTCTGAAGATTGCTTCCAAAATGTTTTCCATCAGTCTGATGGGAGTGCCTTGCTTGCTCCCACCAAAATCCTATATCACTTTCACATAATGTAAATATCTGCTGGAACAGCTATGTTAGGCAATCCCTGTACTGAATACCAATGTACCATGAGATATGTGGATCAATGGTTGATGCACATGGCTGACAACCTGTTTTGCAACTGCAATGTGCACTGCACAAAAGCAATGTACTTTTGCATACTACTCTCTGTTCTTTAATGTGTGACCACATTCACAAAAGAGTCTGGAGCAATAAACACCTGAGGCAAAGCACAAAAATCAGTGTGTATAGAGCCATTGTACTGTCTATCCTCCTTTATGGATCTGAAACATGGGTCACCTATTGCCACCACCTACGACTCCTCGAACGCTTTCATCAGCGCTGTCTACGCACAATCCTAAATATACAGTGGACTGACTATGTGACAAATGTTGCTGTCCTTGAGCAAGCAGGGATCAACAGCATTGAGGCCATGATATTGAGAACGCAGCTGCGCTGGGCAAGGAACGTTTCTAGGATGGAGGACCATCGCCTCCCAAAAATACTACTCTACGGTGAAATTGCCACGGGTCAGTGTAAGAGGGGTGCTCCAAAAAAGCGATACAAGGACTCCCTGAAACAACACCTCAGGCTCAGCCAAATTGATCACCAACAATGGTCCACCCTGGCCTCACATCGGGAGGCATGGAGATGCACCATCCACAATATTGCAGCCTTATTTGAGAACTCACGCCGAACAAGTCTTGGAGAGAAACGACAACACAGAAAGAATCACAACCCAAAAACATAACCGAAGGAGACCTTCTGCTGTGCTTTTTGCAACCGGACTTGTTTATCTCGGATTGGCCTTTTTAGTCCAGCCCTGTACATCCAACAAGGCAAAGAAACAAAATATTTTCTACTTTGAAACAAGAGATTTTCAAGGATGGGATCAGCATCTACATACCCACTGCCAAAATAACTTCATGCAACAACACTCAACAGGGAGTTGTGATGTCTCTCTCTCCTGCTGCAGGTACCTGGCTTCTGAATTCTTGCAAATCTCATAGGAAGGTAAAAACAAGGGAGACCCAGCACTGACTTCAACACAAAGAGGCAATGGGTCGAGGCCCCTGGTGTCTGTGTGTGTGTGTGTGTGTGCCTTCAAATTGCCTGTCAGCTTAGAAACATAGGATCTTAGAGTTGGAAGAGACCTCAAGGGCCATCCAGTCCAACCTCCTTCTGCCATGCAGGAATAACCAATCAAAGCACTCCTGACAGATGGCCATTCAGCCTCTATTTAAAAACCTCCAAAGAAGGAGACTCCACCACACTCCCAGGCAGCGCAGATTCCACTTCCGAACAGCACTTGCTGTAATGAAGTTCTTCCTAATAATGTTTAGGTGGAATCTCTTTTCCTGTAGTTTGAACCCATTGCTCCATGTCCTAGTCTCTGGAGAAGCAAAAACAAGCTTGCTCCCTCTTCAATATGACATCCCTTCAAATATTTAAACATGGCTATCATGTCATCTCTCAACCTTCTCTTCTTCAGGCTAAACATACTTGGATCCCTAAGTCACTCTTCCTTGGGCATGGCTTCTAGACCTCATGGTGACCCCATGCATTTCATAGAGTTTTCTTAGGGTTTTCTTTAGTTATCAGCTGCCTTGAATCCCATCTTGAGAGAAAGGCGGGATATAAATTCAATAAATAAATAAATAAATAAATAAATAAATAAATAAAATTAGGCAAGGAATAGTCAAAGGTGGTTTTGCTAGTTCATTCCTCTGAAATATAGCCTTCCTGCTTTCCTCCTGCTGTGTCTCCAAACAGGCTGGTTTTCTCCCCGACCCACCCAACCACTTTCTTTCCTTTTCTTTTTTTCTTTTGTTTCATTAAATTGCATTGCCATAATTGCTAAATTACATTACAAATAAAAATAAAATATCACAAAAGACATGCTGGGTATGGCAATAGGGCAGGAAGGAGTGGTTAAGATCGAGTCTGGAAGAGAGCCGAGGGACCGTCAGTGGCTGCAACAGCCCCAGGCGTGCTATTGAAGGGACCTGTGATACTGAGGGCTGCCAAACCTGGGGGTTGTCTAAACGGTCAAAGTAACCCTCGTGGAATTTGCTGGGAATCCTACCTGTCTAAATGGGATCCTGCATCAGTCCACAATATTCAGAAGGAGGTGGGCCCAAAACAGCATAAACAATGCAGGAAAAGCCTTCGCGGATTTTTATTGTAGTTTTTTTAATTAAAAAAAACCAGCAAAGGGATGCACATTCCTGCTCATTAGGACAATACAAGTGCAAAGCTGATTGTCTGGGCAAGCGCAGGAGATGGGGCTTGCTAACAGGGCAAGTGTCCACTGCCACCATGTTGGATTTTCACCTTAGCAAGTGATTGCTAAGGAGCTAAAATGGGGAGGGTGTTTTGCTGTCCTTTTAGCCCAAACAATCACTCTATTGCTCCAGCACACCTTAGACAGCTTTAAAAAAAAAGTTTGGCAGCAGCAAAGTACTAATGTGAGTAAATTACCCGTGGCCACCCTCTGGCATGTGAAGCCTATGGGGGTTTCTGGGCCGAAAACACCATTAAGACAAGTCGCTGCTGCTGCAAAATGTCATTACTGCAAGGTACTCTGTTGTTTTTTTCCTCGTATAGATGGGGCCTGGTTTCTACCCATTCACTTTTGCACGATTGCAGGAACAACGGGGCTCATGTGGTATGTCCACAGAGCAGTGGACTTGGTTGTGTCCATTGTGCAATGGCTGAAAAAGTACAACTGAGTGCATAAGGGTGCCTATGTTTGTATCCAACATCAGCAGGGTCCCACTCCGTACTCTGAACCTTCTTGAAAGTCCTTCTTACATGCTTATCTCTGCCTGTGTCTTTAACAAGCAAGAGGTAAATATGTGCAAGACTTGAGGTGTCCTGCAAAATCTAGGACACATTTTCTCCTTAACTGTGCGGAAAGTGGGACTGGAATCGATCTGATCTGAGTCCCCTCCGTCTGTTTCCACCCAACCCTTTATGGACCATTTCAGCCCAAGAGCTGCCACTCTGACAGTATTTGAAGGTGTGGAAGTGTAATGTTTGAAGAGATTTTCAGCAGCCAAAAGGCATCACCCAAAAGTACAATTTGTCTCCAATACAGATGAGAAAATAGGTGAGGCTTTTGCAAAAGCTGCCATAGCAACCATCCCAGGCCTGCCAGGTTGGTCCTCAGCACTAAACACTTACAACAGCAGGATTCCAAAGTATCCCGGAGTTTTCCGGGCCTCATCCCAAGCCCCTTGGCACAAATGGAACGAGCTTCTCTTTGTCTCTGTGAGCTTTAAATCCATCGTCTTATTAGCAACTGTGACATAACAGATGCTGGTGAGTCTGTGCGAGCGATAATCAAATTTCATGCTTTGGAGCAGAAATACCGGATCATCGGCAGGGGGTCAGCAAGAACTCACAAGCTTTGGGCCCCGCTCATCACGACACAGCGCAGCGGATACCTCGCGAAAGGGCAAAAAGCTTAGATGCCACAGTAGGGTTGGCACAAGCTCAGGGTCAGGATGCCAGGCTAAAGAGGCCAGTGAACTGAGTGGCTGATGTAACCTCGGCTAATTAGGAAACGGCAGATGGAAGGACGGGTGGCTGGGTGGACGTGAAGCAGAGCAAGCCACGGCGCTCTCGGATTTGGGCTTCTGGTCTCCACGCAAGACCTCAGGCACAGCCAATCTGGAGCAGGAAGCTGTGTGTCCAATCCGACTTATGGCCAGGTCACGTGGCTCGGAACAACTTGGAACAAGTTTCCCTAACAACAGAATGCCTCCTGTCCCTAAAAGCATCTCTCAGAAACGTAGTTCAAAGTCTTGCTTGCCTTATAAAAATGCTCAGAGTGACTACCATGACACTCTCTCCTAAAGTCCCCAAATATAGAGACATTTTACTAAATAAGTCAATAAATAAGTCCACATTCTGCTCCAAGGCAACAAGGACTAAGGTTGCCAAACTGGAGAGGGCTCCTGTGCCTTTGATGGTTGTGTAGAAGAGGGAATTTTAGCAGGGGCTGCTTCATTACCTGGTTGCATGATAAGCATTGCTTGTTGAAGCTCCCTCATCTATACAACCACTACAAGCACACAAGCCCTCTCCAGTTTTCAACCTGGTGGTCTGCCCTGGCCTCACATCGGGACGCATGGAGACACACTATCCACAATGCTGCAGCCTTATTTGAGAACTCATGCCGAACAAGTCTTGAAGAGAAACGACAACGCAGAAAGAATCACAACCCAGAAACATCACCCAAGGAGACCCTCTGCTGTGCTTTCAGCAACTGGACTTGTTCATCTTGGATTGGCCTTTTTAGTCATCAGCGCGCTTGCAGAAAACGCAGGACGAGTCCTTCCTGAATCTTCGTTTGCAAAGAAAAGCCAGAGAGAGAGAGAGCGCCCTACCAAGAGCATTAGAGTATTTGGTATTTCATTCATCTATTTCCAGGGAGAAAGGAGAAAGCTCTTCACTTGAGAGTGGTGAGACCGGTATAATATTCAAGACATTGCCATGTTAGTCCAGAATATCAGTAAGCAAGGGGATCTTGTGGCACCTTTGAGATCAGTTGAGAGAAAGAAGTTGCAGCATAAGCTTCCATAGACTTCCTGCATCTGAGTTTACAAACGCTTATGCTTCAACTTCTTTCTCTTGCTTAGTCTCAAAGGTGCTACAAGATCCCTTTACCTATAGATATAATTTCTCCCCATTCCAGCCATACCACCTCAATGCCTGTCTCAGACCATGACCCCTAGGTCTGGGGCATTCTTGGTGGCTCCTTCCAGGTGATGGAAATCCTTCCCCCTCCACAAGAGGTTCATCCGGCCCCTTCCTTCTTGTTCTTCCCCCATCAGGTGAAGACCTTTCTGTTCTCTCAGTCCCACCACCTTCCCATGGGCACAACTGACGGGGTCGCAGGAGACGGGGCTTTCTCTGTGGCTGCTCCCAGTTTTGGGAGGTTAGGATGGCTCCCTCCTTGCTCTCCTTCCGTCTACAAGTGAAATCTTTTCTATTCAGAGAGGCTTTGGGGAAATGACTTTGAGGGCTTTTAACAGCGTGCTGTTTCACTGGCTTTTATCTTGTGTCTTTCAGTGGATTTATTTAAATGGTTCTAATTCTATAGATAGCTTAATTGCATTTTAATAATGGCGTTTTGTGTGTTTTTACTTTTGTCTTTTATGTGCTCTTATCAGTATTGGTTTAGTTTTTGACAGCCACCTTAAAATCCCAGTTTCGGAGAGAAGGTGGAATATAAATGAAAACACTTTTTTATTATCATTACCATTACCAGTTACTACTATGATCATGATTGTCACCATCATCCAGGCTGATTTTCAGCAATTAGCCAGATGCTTTTCACAGGTGGATGCTGTACGTTTTTATCAATGTGCTTTGAAACTTCTGTTAATTCAATTAGGTTTCAATACATTACTTCATTGTGTTTGAGGATTATCATTTTTGGAATATTTTTTTTTCCTCTTCTCATTTTTACTCTACCTTGAGCCATTCTGAGCTCAAATTTTGGGACAGGAAAGCAGGGGTATAAATGCAATAAATAAATCCAACCAACAAATATTCCATACTGGGCTACACTCACTCCCTCTTTCCTTTGCTGCTGAAAACCACAGCATCCTGCTCCCCCCTCCGCCCGCCAATCCGCTGCAGACGAGGCCCTGGCTTTTTGTTCAAACCCTCTTTTATATTTGAAACAGCCAGCCAGCGTATCTCCCTGAAGCCGAAATCCAAAGCACATTTCCTTGGAAGTTGGCCCAGTTGGAACTGATGGGACTTCTGAGCCAGCCTGGTTGGGAGGACCTGGCTTCAGTCTTATCTTCTTGCCTTTAGGCTAAACATACCAGCCGTTCCTTAAGCCTTCCCTTCTACACCATTTGCCCTCCGGACTCCTGATCGTTCTTTTCTAGCTCTCCTCTGAATCTTTTCCAAGTTGCCGGCCTTCTTCTTGAAGGGTGTAAATCACAAAAGTGAACATGGGACTCCAGGCGTGGACTTGAGAGAAGCACACGTACTCCTCAATTCATGGGGAAAGAGGTCATCTTGAGCACACAGCCGTGGCCGTGCCATCCCTCCAAGTGAAGAGGCAAAGCTACACTGCAGAATCCTTGGTGGTGAATTCCTTTCCGACTTCTTATAGCTTCTTTCCCGCCATTCATGACAAGTTAGTGAATACAATCAAAGCTAGGGGAAGTTACTCTTTTGGACTACTCCAGTGACACATGGATTGAATCCTGCTGCTGTTTGGTGCATCCATAAGCTCCCCTGTAGAAGCAGCTGCTCATATTTTTCCAATGAGGAGCATCTGCATTCAGTTCAAGGTCGCAGATTGCACATGGTCCAATCTGCAGGCAGGTGTGCATTTCAGATGCACATTGGGTTACACATTCAGTAGTGCAACGTTGCAATTTGCTGACTAAGTGGCTTTATGGAACTACTGCATCCATAAAGGGAAAATTATGCTCCATCTCAATGTCGGATTTGGGGTGTAGTTGAAACAGCAGGTCATGATGAATTAGGGAATGCAAGCAAAGCTGAGGAAAGTTACTCTTTTGACTACTCCCGTGACCAGTGGCCCCTATTCTGTTGGCATGCCCTCTATCATGTGCTCAGTGGAGCTGACTCAGAGCACAGGATGGATTGCAAGCAGCCTTTTTGCTACTCAGGAGGAGCCAGTGACCACAGCTGCCTTGCTGCTAAATCAGTGGCTCTTAACCTCTTCTTTACCAGGGACCTCGTTTAAATATCTCTTGTTGCCGCAGACCCCAAGACTTAACTCAAGAATTAAATAACAACAACAACAACAATAATAATACAATTATACAATCCATCAAACCTTTCCTCAGAGGCACTGGAGGGGGGAGGGAAGACTTGTCTCCTGCTTCTTCCTGCAAGTTTGTGGCTGCAGCAGATTGAAGGGCAATGCGCAGGCCAAGCCAGCCGGCCTTTGCCTTGGCTCTTATCATGGCCACTCCACTGTGAGGAGGAGGTGGGCCAAGCACCCTTCAAGCCTTCGCGGACCCCCTGTAAGGACATTGTGGACCACATGTTAAGAACCATCATTTAGCACACTTCCTATTGATCATGCCTGAGGAGGTTTGACTGCATAGGGTTCTTGGTGGTCCAGATCATGGGAAGGGGGGCTCTGCCCCCACTAGCCTAGTCTTGGGAGGGGTTCAAGCACTCCCTGCCTCACTTGTTCTGGGTGCAGCCATGCCCTTTTGTACCTAGAGCAAAAGTGTTGCACAGAGAGGTAGCAGATAACTCCTTTGGCAACAGCTTCAGAAGTGCATGTACAGGCCTGACTGGGGGATGCACCAGCGTAAGCCACCAATCTTATTTGGGCCATAAGCCTCAGAGAAAGTGAGGAGCCAAGGAAGCAAACCTGGGCATCTCCATCATCAACAGCATAGGGAAAATGTTTCATCTGTTGCTTTTGTTCTTTTTTTGATCCTTCATTCTTGGTAACAAAATAATGTTTCCATGGTGATTACCAAGTGGCAAAGCAAGTTAATGGTTGCCTGGAGCATCAGGTTGAGAGCAACCCAAAAGAACTCATTGGGAGGATTGCACAGCCAGGCTGTTGGAATGGCTTTGATCCTCCTTGGGATTCTTGTTACAACCCATCCCATCCCATCCCATCTATCTACTGCCCTTCAATGCAGGGAGGAACACCAGGAATGCCTCCGAATTCGCTCAGAAAGAAGAGAAAGCCAAGGGGCCAAAACCAGAAAGATGCAGAGATCTTCCAAGGGCCCTTCTCACAAACATGTGGGCCAGTGAAGTTGACCTGTGTTAAAGCTTGGAGGTCTGTTGATGTGTCATGTTAAATAAATATTTGTTAAATAAAGTATTCTTATGGAATCCTACTGGGGATGTACACAGGCCTAATGTTATGTTACCCCTGTATGCCTTTTAGTGGATGTTGCAGAAGGAGGTATTCAGCACCTCCATCCTCAACAAACCCCAACATGATGAAGGAAGATGAGGGGCAGCCAGGCAGGAAGATGGCATCCTCCTCCTGAAGAGGAAAGCCCCCCTCCCAGGTATAGGAAAAGAGATTCCACCTAAACATTAGGAAGAACTTCCTGAAGGTAAGCGCTGTTTGGCAGTGGAATGTATTGCCTGGGAGTGTGGTGGAGTCTCCTTCTTTGGAGGTTTTTAAACAGAGGCTGGATGGCCATCTATTTTTGGGAATGATTTGATTGTATATTGTATATTTCTGCATGGCACAGGGCTGGACTAGATGGCCTTTGGGGTCTCTCCCAACTCTATGATTCTATGATCCTAGGATCCCTCCTTCTCCATTCACCCAGGCACTGAAACACAGCTGGACTCAACCTCTACATCCCACCACCCTCCCCTCCTTTGGCCACTTAATATTTGGGGAGCAGAGCATCATAGCATCAGATTAGTAGGTTGGGAGATCAGGAAAGGAGATCACCCCTCGGAGCGTGGTGGGGTCTCCTTCCTTCCTTGGAGGTCTTTAAACAGAGGCTGGATGGCCATCTGTCAGGGATGCTTTGGTGGTGATTTCCTGCATGGCAGAATGGGGTTGGACCGGATGGCCCTTGTAGTTTCTTCCAACTCTACAATTCTATGATTCTATGTTTCTATGAAAGGATGACATTACAGCTGATGGAGCTTCACATTCTACCAAGGTGATCCAGAGTCTTGGGGTGGTGGGGTTAAAGCTCCTATGATTTGTACTGAATTGTTATTTTATGCCTTCAATTCATTTAAGACTTATGATAACCCTATTATTTATTAATTTATTTACATGCCCCTTTTCTCCCAATGTGGGATGCAAGGCAGCTTCCAAGAATCATCAATTAAAACAATTACAATAAAATTTAAAACAGTTAAAATGACAGATAAAAACATTTCACAATCATTTTAACAAAGTTTTAGAAAATAAATAAAACATCCATTAAAAAGCCACCCTGCTTATAGATTATAGATTAAAAGCCTGCTTAAATAAAAATGAAAGGAAAGCAGGCAGGGGGCCAGCCGAGTCTCCTGAGGAAGGGAGTTCCAGAGGGTGGGAGCAGCCACCCTAGGGTGAACCTGTCACAGGGTTTTCTTGGCAGGATTTCTTCAGAGGAGGTTTGCCTGCTTTGAGGCTGAGAGAGCGTGACTTGCCCAAAGTCACCCAGTGGGTTTCCATGGCCAAGAGGGGAATTTGAACCCTAGTCTTCCAGAGTCCTAGTCCAACACTCAAACCACTAGGCCACACTGGCTCTCTACAGTGTTTATATTCTGAGTTTGGTTGGGGAGGGGGTGGGTTGGATTTACAATATTATTATTATTATTATTATTATTATTAGCAGGGAACAACACATTAACATATAAACATAATATTTGTTTAAAACACATACAGTATCAGTTAAAATTTATCAATTTAAAAAACAAGAAAGACTAAGACATTTTAAAACAACCAGTACACTGTTTTAAAATTCACAATTTAAAATCGTCTGGATAGGCTTGCCGGAATATCCTATGGCGCCCTGGGGTTTGTCGTTCCATTATGCATTTAGAGCTTTTTCCAAAGAGCTCTGATCCCTCCTTAAAGCACAAATCCCAGGATCCTGGAGGATGCAGCCGTGGTGTTAAAGGGGAGTCAAAATGCTTTAAGGGAACAGCATGAAAGACCACAAATAAATTATTCTTATGGAATCCTACTGGCTCTCTGTTGGCTCTTAGTGAGATGCCTATGCATTGGAGGGGTGGGGGAACCACTAAGGATCATCCCTCTCAGTCTCCATCACACACACACACACACACACACACACACACCCCTCTGGCAGCTTGGTCCATCCTCAGATGTGGAGGAAAGCAGCTCCCAGTGGGGCAGGGAGAGGCCGGGGACAGCCTGGACTCTGCCTCTGGGGGTCTGGCTCCCTTTCAACCTGGTGGTGGCTGTCACAAGAGCCCCGGCTGGGATGAGGAGATCAAGGCCATGGATGCCTGCCTGCCTGGAGCCTCACATCAAAGGGGGAATCATCTGGACTCTGCCGCAAGCCTTCCTTCCAGGGACCCAGATGCTGCTGATGGAGGCCGCGCTTGCTGAGCCTTCCTTGGGGGCTACCCTCCCACTGCCACCTCCCTCTGCGTTCCTTTGCAGAAGCCATGGTGGCCTGGCTGGAAACGCAGAAGGAGACGGAGACGGAGCAAGCGTATGCTCAGCAGCAGGTGTAGGAAGGTAACTTTCGGAGCCATACCAAAGTCCTCCTCCAAGTGAAGAAAAAGAAAGGGGGGAAAGTTATTTAAAATGTCACCTTCCCAGACTGGGGACAGTGTAGTTCTCAAAACAGGAAAGGGGATTTGGCAGAGACAGCGTGGATTGGGCTTTGAAACAATCTCACGGCAGGAGTTTCCAAAGTATTTATTCATTCATTTATTTCTATCCTACCCTATATCTGAAGATCACAGGGTGGCATACAATCAAGCCAGTTTAGGGCAATAAATAATGTTGGCTGGAATGCTCTCTCATGGTGTACTTTATGTAACTTTATGTATCCTTAGCTCTACAGTGTACTCTAAGGTGTACTCTATGGTGAACTCTACGTATAGTATTCTACGGTGAACTCGCCACGAGTCAGCGTAAGAGGGGCGCTCCAAAAAAGCGATACAAGGACTCCCTGAAACAACATCTCAGGCTTGGCCAAATTGATCACCAACAACGGTCCGCCCTGGCCTCACATCGGGAGGCATGGAGACGCACTACCCACAATGCTGCAGCCTTATTTGAGAACTCACGCTGAACAAGTCTTGAAGAGAAACGACAACGCACAAAGAATCACAACCCAGAAACATCACCCAAGGAGACCTTCTGCTGTGCTTTCTACAACCGGACTTGTTTATCTCGGATTGGCCTTTTTAGTCATCAGTGCACTTGCAGAAAGCGTGAGATGAGTCCTTCCTGAATCTTCATTTGCGAAGAAAAGCCAGAGTGATCCTTAGCTACATAGCAGAGGTTCTAAGAAACCCCGTCAAGCAATTGCAGACACACACTGAGCGGCACGAATGTCCCAGTGCATCTTGGGCTCAACCACTGGGCATCAGCACTCCTTAGTGTCCTGATCTACAATATGCATCGTCGGCACTCCGTAGCTGGTGCCCCAACTCACAGCAGTCCCATTGTGCCTCAGCCACTTGGCCAGCTCCACTCTGTTGCAACATAACTGCAGCCTTTGACTGGATACAGACATTACAGGACTGCCCAGTTCTAATTCCCACAGACTTAAGTCCACTTATGAAGATGCAAGTCACTGACAGGATTCCAGCCAACAACAATAATTTTTAAATGCTCAAGGTTTATTAAACCATTTATCACTTAAAACCAGATTTCAAATCAGTTAAAACAATTTGCAATAATGCTGGCCATAGTCAGCATGGTCTGATTGCAGTGGCGCTTATACTTAATTGATCACAGGTCCATTACAGTTACAGGACAAAGTCAATTATGCCCCAATGGCTTTAATACCAAGCCTGTGTATTGACTTTGCAACAAAATGACACAGACAGTGGTGCCAATCAGCCCTCTAAGGGCAAAGTGCCCCTTAACTGGGGGGCCACAGCAGAGAAGGCTCTCTCCCTTCTCCTCCCACAATGTGTGGCCCCCACCAGTGGGGACAGAGGGGGCCCTCCAACAGAGCTTAACTCTCAGGCAGGCCCATATAGGGAGAGGGGCTCCCTCAAGTGTTGAGGTCCCAAGCCAACTTAGTGGGTGGTGGTGGTGAGTATCACCAATGTGGGAGGATCCCAGTCCAGAGGTTCTTGTTCTTCATCCATCCCTCCTTCCCTGGGCGGATGGGGCTTGGTGTGATGTCCACCTCCAAAGCATGGCCCACCATATCAACTGAGTTCGACTCTTCCTTGGGTGCTTGCAGGTGAAGCTTTGGTCAGGAGCACCTCCTGGTTTCGTCATGGGTTGTTTGTTTCTTTATTAAAATGTTGTTGTTGTATGCCTTCAAGTCATTTCCAAATTGTGGCAACCCTATCTCAGGGTTTTCTTGACAAAATTTGTTCAGAGGGGGTTGCCCTTGGCTTCCTCTGAAGCTGAGAAAGTGTGACTTGTCCAAAGTCACCCTGTTAGTTTTCATTTCTGTGTGGGGATTCAAACCCCAGGTTACAGAGTCATAGCCCAATGTGTAAACCACAACACCACACTGGTGTAGAAATATTTCTATCCCACCCTATATCAAAAAGATATCAGGGCAGACTACAAGTAACCAACTGGTTAAAACAATAAATAAAAAGAATTTACGGTGAATACACTAAACATATATTAAACATCTTAATGAGTTAAAACAGACTTAAGTTTTCAAAACTAGCCACAACAGTATTTGGGATGAGTTAATGAGGCCTTGATGAGCAGTTAAGTTTTAATTTGGCACCTCAAAGAAAGGAGCGTTGGTGCCAGTGAGGTTCCCAAGTGGGGGGACATTCCACAATTGGGGTGCCACAGCTGAGAAAACCCCCTCCCATGTCCCCACACAGTGTATTGGCCTCCCTGGTGGGACAAAGAGCAGCAGACCTTAATCCTCAGGCAGGTACATCTGTGGAAAAGCCCTCCGGCAAGTATGAAGGTTCTTGCCCAGTTGCACACAATGGCACTGGGCAGCATCCAGCTGGCGCCTGTGTTTGCACAAGTTCCCCTGTGGAAATGGTTGGACATTTTTGTCTTATGTGGAACGATATATAGTTTGGTGTTTGTTTTTAAGCCCATTGTCAACAGCCCCTCTAGATAAGATGTCTGCCACTGGGGTCCTTTGTGCTACTCCGATATGTTGGATGCCAACATGGCTTCAGGGAGGGATTGGCAACATAATGAATCTTCTCTCTCAATCTCTCTCTCTCATTCTCTCATCTTGTTTTTCTTTTTCATCTTCTTTGTTCCTCACATGGTTTATTTCTCCACTGCAGCTCAGCATCCAACACTTACCTCGAGTGCAGATTTCTTTCCATAAGCTGATCTTGCTCCAGTATTCTCCCTGGCTCTGGGTTAGAAATATACAACAAAACCATCAAGCCCTTAATTATTTTCCTCCCTCTCTGGGGTGCAAGATACAAGGCATGTTGTCCAATTGTTACAGTTCTCCTTCTCCCTGATCCTTAGGAAACGGGTTCTCTCTCCTGGGCAGTCAGAAGATAGCAACAACAACCCCCCACCTAGCAGCACAAAACAAAGATATGGTGGGTGTGAAACTGGAGAGTGGAGTCATTTCTCTCTCCAGTCATGCCTGCCTCCCTCCTTTCCTTCCCTCCTTCTTTCCTTCCTTCCTTCTCTCCCTTTTAATAATTTAAGGGTAATTTTCACAGTGTTTGTCAAGGGGCTAAGTTACTAAGGGTTCTTCCAGATGGACCCCTCCTAGCACCACCAGTCAAAAGGCATCCTGCTGCTATTAGCTCTTTCCTTCCACAGATGATTGTTCGGATGCTTCTGGATGAGCCTTTTATCCTGTAATCACCCTGTTTCCTTGGTAGAATTTTGCAAGGGGCCTAGATGATGTTGTTTTTTATTATTTCACTTTTGTGCTTTTCTACTGCTTCTTCCTTCTATTTTTTTAAACATAGGGGGAATAAAAAGTATTAAGGGGGGTATGGCTGATGGGAGTTTTGATTTGATCTAGAGGCCCTTGGTCTGGAAGCACCCACTATGAGTACGAAAAAAAATATGGAAGAAGGGGTTGGAAAGCATGAAAACCAGCCATGGAGGCCGGCAGCTCCAATGTCAGTGACCGTGGTGTATCCATGGCAGCTTTTAACTGACAATTTAAAGCAGCTGTCCAAGGTGCTGAAGCTATTTTGGGGACAGGATTTAGCACCTTGGAGAACAACTTGAAAGTTTGGGCAGGTCAGATTCACTGCTCCAATGACATGAGAGCTACCATGCCTCCCTGGGTGCCAGTGGGGTACACGGATGCCTGGCCCTCCCTGTAAATCAAGGGACATCTGGAAGAGCCTTAAATGCCCCCGACTTTCCCAAGCAAACCGTTCACTCACACTGCAGAGAGTCAGCCGACCCCTTTCATGCACTCCTACAACTCCTTGGCTTTTTTCTTGGCAAAATTTGTTCAGGGCTGTATAGAAGGGCTTCATGCGCCTGCCACCAATGGGACAGAGAATACCCCCCAGGTTTTAATCCAAACTTCAAAGGAACTTCAAAGACAAAGTGAAACTTACTGCCAAAGAAGTTCAGCACCCTTTACCACCCTGGCTATCAGTTGCCACTGGCCACCATCCAGTCTATGCTGGGGCTTGAACCAACAACCAACTACTATCCCAAGCATGCCTTCCAACATATACACTCTGTCCAATTCATTTGCTTTAAGTTCCTTGAAGCAAAGCCTTGCTTTTTCCTTCACTTACATTACACACCATGCAGTATACATGGTTCTTCTCCCTGCCCCATTTTCACCCTTCACAACAACCCAGCGAGGGAGACTAAGCTGAGAGATGGTGACTCACCCAATGAGCTTCATGGTTCTGTATGGATTCAAACCCAGCAGGGTATTGCTGGTTCCGATCCAACACATCCACTACTCTAGTACACAGCTACGTTCTCGTGATCATAGGAAAATAGGAAATTGCTGCCCGGTGATTTGTTCACTTCCAGTGTGATCACATGGCTGTGTGCTGCCTATCTGACCTCCCTAGACATCTGTGAGACAGTGTCATGTTCAGGTCAATAGTGGGAACCCACAGTTGAGCAAGGCAATGCAGCATCTGGAAGAGCTCCAGGTGAAGACCCTGCTCCACAAGGTCTGAAGCTCAACTCAGGTCTCTCAAACACCTTGGCCTAGACCAGTGGTGTCCAACCTGTGGCCCTCCAGCTGTTTTGGACTCCAACTCCCAGAAGCCTGAGCCAGCTGGTCCAATGGTCAGGAATTCTGAGAACTGTAGTCCAAAACACCTGGAGGACCACCGGTTGGACACCCGTGCCCGAGACTGCTGCTGCTGCTGCTACTATAAACTGAAAACTGGAGAGAGCTGCTGCACCTTCAATGACTATGCAGAAGAGGGATTTTCAACAAGTGTTACTAGTCACACAACCAGGTGACAAGCAAAACCTGCTGAAACCCTTCTACACAGCCCTAAATGATACAGGAGCCCTCTCCATTCTTCACTCTGGCCACCGCAGCTTCTTCTTCACCTACTAGACTCCTTTGAGGCCTTAGAAAGATACAGATCTTTGCTTTGAGGCTGAGGACACTCCTTTGTCTATCCAAGAGCTCATGCCGGATGGGGCATTGGTGCTGGTACACCAGCTCCAGGGACTGTGGAGCTCTTAGAGAAGACAATATCATCTCAGCTTTTGGAGCTAAGCTGAGGGGTTACCAGCGGTGGTCTAGGTTCACAGGTCTCAGGTATAGTGATCTCAAGCTCAGGGTCTTCTATTCTCCTGCAGTAGGTGGAGCTGGCAGCTCATCTGCTGGCACCAGTGGTGCTTTGGACCCCGAGTCTGGCCAAGGTGATCTTTGACACTGGCCAAGCTGACCAATATTGACATACTAGTGCTGGGGGAGGGGTGGCCAGTCAGGTAGCAGCATTAGTTGATCAGTGGCCATTTGGACATGGGGACAGAACTACAGCCCAATACCATTCCCTTGCCATTGCACAGCTGGGGGGGGTGATTGTGTAGGAAGGTGTTGCCTATGGGTCTAGGGCATTTCAGAGTGGCCATTTCAGTGTGCATATCAATTGATAGTTGATAATTTTGTCAAGAAAATGCAGTCAAACCTATTTCTGTTTTTTAGGGATTCTCTTGCAAAACCATTTAGGTAAGGGTTACGGTTAAGGTCAGGGTTAGCGTTAGGGTTAGGGTTATTAGCAAACCCTAACGCTTACCCAAATGGTTTTAGAAGACAATCCCAGCCATACTGAAATGGTTTTGAATGCATTTCCATAACAAAATGACCAATGATCGATTAATATGCGAGCAGAACAGTGCCATGCTGAAGTGGCTGCACTGAAACATCCCATTCCATTGCTTACCTCCTTGTGCAACATCAGAAAAGGGACTTAATAAGCCACCCAGGGGATTCTGGGCTATGAGCCTAAGCCACTGCTGGTTCCCTGAGTCATGACAAACAGAAGACAAGAGGCAGGTGGGGATGCCATGATGAGCTGGACTGTGGACAGGATTCTGGGGGGGGGGGCAAACAGGGAAGCAAGACACCCCTTGCCTGCTGGCCAAGGCGCAATTGTGGTCTCCTGGTGGGCTCACCTAAACCTTTTATGTGAGGCTCCTTGAGGAAACCAAGGTGGTCCTGTCCTGGCCAGCAGGCAGCCAGCGCAGCGCAAAGCAATGGCAGTGCTTTCAGCCAGCGTTTTACAGGAACACTATTTCCTCTTCAACTGCCTCTTGTTCCCCCAAGATGTAATGATCCTTGTCTTTTTTCCTTTTGTTAAACAGTGCCACTATAATTAAAGTTTTATACAAACCTTCAAAAAGGGTGGACAGGAGGAGGGGGAACTCTCCCTGCTTTGAAACCAACTTACAAAGAGATGTCACCAAAGGAGAGCAGGAAATACAGGCATGTGTGCTGGGTAGCAATCACCCAGCAACAGCCGAGTGACAGAGCAATGTTTGTTTGAAAGCTTCAGATTCAAGCACAAATGACTGCAAATGCATATCAATTTTTTACACTCCCTCCCCCCCTCAAAAAAAAAAAATCCCAGCACCTACAGAGTGTACCTAGATACAATCAGAGGATTAAAGGCTCCCTGCCTGGAGAAAGCAAGCCAGGGATGCGTGAAGATCCAACATTCCTAACTTCACTTTTGTGCTATGTTCTTCATGCAAAACTGAGATAAAGAAGAGGAAAGGAGAAATATTGGGTTGGGGAGTTAGTTATGAATACACATCTATGTATACATTCACACACACACACACACACACACACACACACACAAAGCCCAAGTCCTATTGGAGATTTATACTGGTTAGAACCAGTGTGATGTGGTGGTTTGAATGTTAGACTATTAAGAATATCACACTACACTGTTGCAACACTATTATTCCACTTTAAGTGCTCTGGCTGCCTCCTGTGGAATCCTGGGATTTGCAGTTGGGGGGGGGCATTTAGCATTCTCAGCCAGAGAGCGCTTAGGACTCACTAAACTACAAAGCCCAGAATTCCACAGGAGGCAGCCACGGCAGTTGAAGTGGAATACTAGCACTATACCAGTGTAGTGTGATAAAGGAGATGACTCTAGAGACCAGGGTTTAAATCCTGCTCAGCCACAGAAACTCATGGGTGACCTTGGGAAAGTCCGATACCCTCAAAGGAAGGCAATGGCAAACCTCCTCTGAATAATACATTTTGTCAAGCGAACCCCATGAGAGAGTCACCATGAGTCATTGTCAACTTAAAGGCACAGAACAACAAATGCCTGGTTATACCAATATCAGTACTTCTTAAAGTATTTTAGAAGGGTGGAGCCTGTATCTCCTTATCCAATGCTTGCACCGTAGGATTTTCAAGGGCAGATGGACAGCAAGGAGGCACAACCATCACCACCACTGACCAGCCAAGGGGTTGTGCCCAGGTGGTGTTCCTGGGTCCTCTTGCACAACTGGAGGGAGGAAGTGCTTCCAGTGTTCCCTGGACAAGAGGTGTAAGCAGACTGGATCTTGGCCAATGTCCCCCTGCACCGAGGCTGGGCAAAGTGCAGCCCCAGGGCCACATGGAGCCAACCATGGAAATTTCTGTGGCCCTCGATGCTCTGGCCAACTTTGCTCTGGCCAAAACACTGGATGAATTGTTACTCCTGAGAGCCTCCAGGAGCAACATTTTACCATCTCGGTAGGTTGCAAGGCCTCCTGGAGGGTCCTGAGGCATAAAAGTGGCCCACAAACCAGCGGCAGTTGCCTAACCCTTCCCAGGTCATCTTTCACAATTGCCATTACCAGCCATAGGATCTTGAAAGGTATGGAGCAGCATTTGCTTATTATCCATCCATCCATCCATCCTGTCTTTCTCCTATGAACAGGGCTCAAAGCAGCTTCCAGTAAAATGGTATGAGTACAGTAATGAAATAAAAAGAATAAAAGCATTTAAAAAAAAACACTGGTAAAAGAAAAGAATATAGTTCCCTATGAGTGTCACCTGATATCTGTCCCAGCCTCTGCCACCAATTGTGAGGACCTCCTCCTCTCTCACTGCTATGGCAGCCAATGTGGGGACCTTCTAGATGCCCTCGAGGTTCCTGGCTGAGACTTTATCTTGTCCAGTTTCACCCCTGGACGCCACCACCCTTGAATAACCCCTACTTCCACAGACTCTGTTCTCTCTGAACTTGGCCATTCCCATTACCCTTATGTAGTATTCTCAGCGGTCCACGTGTACAATACAATGCAAAAATAATTTGTTAAACAGAAGTTCAATATAATGTTAACAATTACTTCTTTAAAACATCTAAAACCTGAATGACACTAAGACATCTCTCGCTCATTTTCCTAACTTTGACACACACACATACACACACACTCATTAACTGGACTAAATCTAACTAAACTCTGTCTCTGACCCTGACTAACTTTCCTCACATTGCTAACTCCTATTCCTCACTGTCCAACTTTTAAAATCCCATTCAAATGCTGCTGCTGCTGCTGTTATTAATAATTTCATTTGTCTGCCACCTTTCTCACAAGATGAGACCCAAGGAGGCTTCCATAAAACAACAGATTAAAAATACAATATATACAATTTAAAATATAAAATGTGGCATCACATTTAAAGTGGAATCATTGCACTATAACTGTGTCATGTGAAAGGGCCCGGCGCAAGCCCTTTTCTGGTCCTATTTGGCTATTTTTGGGGCTGTCCACCTGACCCCAGGGGGAGCCAAACTCTTAGCATTGCTCCTTTTAATCCCACCGGTTTGAAAAGAACTGGGATGTGGCTGTTGTCAGGCAGCAAACTGTCAATGGCATCTCTCTTGGGGACGGTTGCAGGAAGCTGCTTCTCTCCACCAGCCGAGGAGTTTTGCTGGCACTCGTTTAATTAGGGAAGGTTTGCTAAAGTCCTTTGAAATGCTCAGATGAAAGCCACTGCCTAATTTCCAAGTATTCTTGTTCACTGCCTTTGAAATGGCTCGACTGGAAGAAACCTTACAGAAGTCTAGTTGTCTACAATTGTATGTTAGGAATTAACCACAACTTAGTTACTCCTTTTCCTGTCTAAGGCAGGAAGGCAGGGCAGGGACCTCAGTTCAGCCATGGGAGCTCTTTGGCTAGGAGAGAGCCAAGGATCTTTTCCGGCAGGCCTTTCCCGAATCGCTATCCCGGCCCAAAGATTCGGCTGCCTTTTCCCTTTAGCAGCCACTGGATTATTTCATTTTTCCCCCTCTTTTTAATTATTGTACATTTTTAATCTGTTTAATTTAATATTGTTTTAAGGGGTGGGTGGGTTAGGGTATTAATGTAATTATGGGATTTTTATGATGTAAGCTGCCCCGATTGCGTTGCAAAGGGGCGGGATAGAAATAAATATTATTTATTTATTGTAAGTATTGTCAAAGTACAATAGATACATTCTTTGTGGACTTCTATCCTGCAATTTCTGCACAGTGTTTTCTTCTCTGCTTCTTACGAGAATGTCACTGTGACAAGATGAGGCTGTCTAAGTGGTGAAAATATGCAGAAGAAATGCGAGGAGAATCCTACCTGTCTTAATGGGATCCCATATCGTTACACCATATTCAGAAGGAGGGGGGCCAAAAATGACCAAAAAATCTGAAAGAAAAGCCGTTGCAGCTTTTCCCAGAGTTTTAAAAAAACAACAAGGGGAATGTGCTTTCCTGCTCATTCGGACAAGCGATTCGCTTTGAATCGCTTTCCCGTATGAGTGGAAGTGCAAAGCTGATTGGCCAGAAGAATGAGGGGGCGGGACTTGCTAACAGGGCAAGAGCCCAGCACCACCCAGAATCGCCACTGGATTTTCACAGCAAACAAGTGCTAAGATAATAAAATGGGGTGCTGTTGTTTTTTCCTTTTAGTGAAGGTGAAATATTGCTCTGTCGCACATAAGAAATATTTTTAAAAAATAAAAAAGTTCAGCAGCAGTAAATTCAAGTAGGTTAAAATGTGAATAATTCACTCATGGCCACCATCTTGACTGGCAGGCATGCAAAGTTTTGGGGGGCCAAAAAACCATTAAGACAAATCCCGCCTGCTGCAATTTGCCATTACTGTGGAGCAATTCAGGGGTTGCCTCGTATAGAGGGGCCCAATGTCCCCGCCATGACTTTGGAAGAGGCTGAGAAGTTTTTGAACTTGCTGTGCTTACCAGCTTTGGCCGTTTTCTTTCTCTGGCACCTACAGTTTGTTATTGACAAGCAAACAACAACATAATGTCAGTATGTGCGAAAGCTGAAGTTGAAGCAAAAATTACAGGCTTTTAAGGTGAGGGGGAAGAAATGTACGACTGGGAGCTCTTAAGCATTTGGCACAGCATCTCTGTACTCTGCCACGTAGGCAGCTAAGCTTAAGAGATTTATGGGAGCTGGCAGACGGGAAGGAGGGTGTTTGTGGCACTTGATGTAATTCCTAATGGCACTGTACTCATGCCACTCCATTCTGCTGGGTTGTGATGGTTTCTGGGATAAGCAGATAATCTCCTCCACCTTTGCACAGAAGGTCTGACCCCAGGCTTGTTGGAGTCACAGATTAATAGAGAATTAGCCACCAAAAAAAGAGCAGGCTGGCCAAGATAGTTTTCACTCACACCCAAGGCAGGTGGATTCCTGGCTCGGCAACAGATTTCTTGGTGGGTGGGGGGAGGTCAGACACTCTCCTTGTGGATCTTTTCAGGGTCCATTAGCCACTAGGGAGTGATGCCTAGTTCTGGAACTTGCAAGAAGGAAAGGCTGTTGGAGCTGCAGCAACTGGCTGGAGGAACATGGGATGGCACTTTAGGGGACAGTAGGATTGGACAGGGTGCAGCCTGTGGACTGCATGAGGCCCCTGGGAACATTTTTGTAGGGGGCCTGAACTCCTAGGGGTCCAAACAATTGCAACGCTTTTTTAAAAAATGTACCCAAGACAGCAGTCTTGGATCAAATTATAGAATTGTAGAGTTGGAAGAGACCACAAGGGCCATCTAGTCCAACCTCCTGCCATGTAGGAAATCACGATCAAAACATCCCTGACAGATGGCCATCCAGCCTCTGTTTAAAGACCTCCAAGGAAGGAGACCCCACCACGCTCCGAGGGAGTGTCTTCCACTGCTGAACAGCTCTTACTATCAGAAAGTTCCTGCACAACCTGTCAAAAAATCCACTTTTGTCCTGCCCTTTTGTTGCTTTCTCTATATGTTAAGGATAACACTTGTTTGAAACATAGAGACCTAATAGCATTTCTCCTCATGGCCGCTCGTCAAGTAGTGGCCAAACATTGGAAGACAAGAGATTTGATCCTAGACAGTTGGTGGAGAAAGGTTTCGGACAGCTGGTTATTAGAAAAACTGTCTCACTCAATAAGAATATGTAATGGACACAAGAACCATGAATCATTTTATTCAGATTGGTCAAAGTTTATTGAATACATTAACACACACTCAAGTCAATGGCACCCAATCAAGCGTATCTTTGGAAAGACACTCTGCACTTGAACTCCTCCTCCCTTCAAACTGAGCATCCAGGAGACGCGTAACCTTCTCAGCTTCATTGGCGTACTAGAGCGAACGACAGAGCAGCATTCCACTGTGCTACATATCTTGGATTAGTTGTTTCATTGGTTTTCTCAAGTTCTTTCTTGTAATGTTTGTTTATTCAAAAAAAGACAAAATAAAAATCCATTTTAAAAATGTACCCAAATGCCTCGAAATACCAGCTAGAGGGTGGGGGGCTTGCCATGTTTATGCCCTCCTACATGGCATTTTAGGCCCTGGGGAGGCTTTTAAAAAACAGGAAATGGCCTCTCCTCACTTCCTGTTGTTAAAAAACATCTCTTCCAGGGTGGTTTGAAAGTATGGTGGCAACATGTTTTGGGGGTCCGGTGGGGGTGCCTCCCTCCCAGGTCTGCTGGGAGGCTAATCCACCCCCTTGCCTCCCACCCCCTAGCCCCTGGGGTAGGGGATGCGGGACTCCGGCACAGCCGAGCATGAAGAAGCCAAACTAAGGGTTCCTCCAGATGGGGTAAATGTGTCCAGAGGTCATTTACTTGTTGCTATTGTTCTGGGGGTGGGGGAGTGTGTGAGTTAAATATCTGGATTATTTGCCCTGGCCTGCATCAGAATCTCCCAGGGCCAGAAGAAGATCATCTCTTGCAATGGGTATGCAAAGTTGTGGTTAGTACTGGAATTTCAGGAGAAAAGAAAAGAACACAAAGAATGTTGTACTGGCATTCTTAAAGACCCTGACAATAAGTACAAGTACGGTACAACTCCTGCTCGGTCCCAAGGCTATTGGCCATCTGGGGATCCCAAAGTGGATGCAGAGGCACCAGCCACCAGCAAAACCTGTGGGGCCATATTGCAAGAATTCACAATTCTTTATGGCCTGAGTATATCCATAGACTGCATGGGATGTACTGACATGTTAACTCAGCCTTCAACAATTGATTAAATGGGTCTCCTCTAGATGGGATTAACCAATGGGATTCAAGCCAATTTGTCTGAGGAGCCGTGTTTGACCTCAAGGAGTAATCTGTCAAAACACACCTTCTGTCCTTACTCTTAGCTGATTCCCACCCCTGAATGGATGGGGGGCTGGCTGAAATTGCTTGGTGGAGTAAGTAGGTCCCTCTGCCCATGTTCAAAAGCCACCTCTTCCTTGCAAGGTCACAAACAGAGCCCTGACTGGTCACCACAGAAGCCAAGGCATTAACAGGAATGGCAGATTATTTTAATGAACGAACCCCACCAAGTGCTGGCAAGGGGGTTGTTTATGAAGCAGGTGTCATCTTCCTTCATAGAAATTTCATTAGGGGCGTTAGGTATAGATAGTCACTGGACCAAAGCCTACAAGTAATTATGGGTAATTACTATGCCTCGGTGTTTGGAATAACAATGGCAACCAAGCACCTGCGGAGACCAAGAAGTTTCTGCCAGCCTGAAGCCTCTTTGCAAAGTTTCCCCCCATTTCTGCCTTGGGCCCTGCATACTGTGAAGTGATGGCTCACCATCCCTGGCCTTAGAAGAAAATCTCACTTTGGTGCTTCATTTACCAAGAAAGAAAATACTGGAGAAGCTGGCCTGAGCTCTCTTAATGGTCTCAGTTATTATAGAGTAGGCCCACTGAACTGTTAGATTTAAGTAAATCCCATTGATTCAATGGGTCAACTCTAGTTGTGAAAGCTGGACAGTGAAAAAAGCTGACAGGAAGAAAACCAACTCATTGGAAATGTGGTGCTGAAGGAGAGTCTGATAGATACCATGGACCTCCCAAAATCAAGCCTGAACTCTCATTAGAAACCAAGAAGACTAAGCTTAACCCTTGTCTGCACGGACCAAATGAAACAGCTTCTCTGCTGCCATTCCCATACTCAGCAGTCCAGATGATGTTTTGCCCCGATCCTAGTCCAAACTGTTCCAATGAGAATCTGGGCAGATATCCATTAAAATGGAGAGGACACATGGTTTTAAAAAGTCACCATTTGCTGCAGTTATTCTGGAAAAAAGGTGAGTTCTGTTACCACAACGATGGGCAGGTTGTCCACACACACAACCTGCATGGTGCCCAGCACAGCCTTTTCCCAACCAGGTCATGCAGTTCATGTCTGCTGAGGTCACCGCAAGGTGCCTGGCCTTGGGACCATGGCCAGGTGCCTTGATCCTGGCCTCAGAAGAAATGACTGGCATGGGGAAGCGAAGCAGTGTGCGGACTCCCCTCCATTGCCACAACAGAAAGGCAAGTAACAGGGGGAGGAGAATGCTGCAGGCCTAGGGCTGGAATACTCCAGGCTACACACAGGGTATTCCTGCCTGTGCAGACAAGCCCTTAGGCTACGGTACTTTGGATATATCAGGAGATAACATGCCTCACTGAGAAAGGTGATAATGCTTCGCAAAGTAGGGGTGGCAATAAGAAAAGAGGGAGACTCCATTGCGGGTGGATTGATTCAGTCAAAGAGGCCACGGCTGCTGCCCTGAGTTTGCAAGACATGAGGAGGGCAGCTGATGACTGGGGTGCTTAGAGGTCTCCCATTCAGGTCTCCATAAGTCCAAGTCACTTGACTATAAAGAACAACAATGGCATTTTGTTGGGAACGCAAATAGGATCCAGGTCTACAGCCCTGGGTCCATGAACTACTCTTCCTCTCTAAAGCAGAACTGAGGAAGCTGGTGTGGATTCTGCTCACAATGACCTTGATCACATACACACATAAACCTGCATACAAGGCAGGGGGGTGCATTTCTGGCCTGAATTCAAGGTGCTGGTGGTGAGATTCAATGCCCTAAATTGCTTGAGACCCTGAGGCTTGAAGATCTGCATCTTCCTATAAATCCCTTCCCAAGGATTTGGGTCTTTTCTGTGGGACCCTTCTTGGTGCCTCCCCAGTGGAGGCCATACACTCCCCAGTGGAGGCCATACAGTGGAGACTGTGATGGTTGTGGTACCCTGGCTGTGGAATAGCCTCCCCTTGGAGGCCCAACGGGTACCAACACTGCTATCATTCAGGTTCAAAGTAAAATCGTGGCTTTTTACTCAGCCTTTGGACACTAATTGGTTTCATCCAAATCGGTACAAATGCATGGCATTAAATTCCTTTCAATATTTTAACTGGTTTTAAATGATTTGTTTTAATTTGTTACATTCTCCAAAATGCTTTTAGTGGTGTTTTTTTTTAAAAAAACTGTCTTAAATTGGTTACGTTGATTTTATTTAGACAGACATCAGGATATAAATATTTTAATTGATTAATGTGTTCATTCATACACACACACACACACACACACATACATCTATTTAGCTGATAGAGGTGTTCCAGGATCTTGGGCTGACTGAGGCCAAATCCATAATACCCAAATAATCCAGTTTGAAACTGGATTATTTGCCATGGCTCCTTCCTATTGAATCCTGAGGTTTGTAGTTTTATGAGGCCTTTGCCTTCTCTGCCAAATGGTGCGGGTGCCTCACCAAACTACAAAGCCCAGGATTCTATAGAAGGGAGCCATGGCAAATAATCCAGATTCAAACTGGATTGTTTGTGTAGTGTGGATTTGGCCTTATAAGTAGACCATAGAGTGCACACTGAGCTAAATAGAATGGGGAAAGTAACTCAGAAATCTTAACAAAACCTAAAGGTGCAAAGTGCACATTTTTCTTTTAACCACAAGTGTTTAATAAAAAGAAAAGGTTGCACCAGAAGGGAGGACTATACCCTTGTAATTCCTGATAGCAGCAACTGAGAAAGAAAAGATGGTATTAAGGAGATAAGAGCTGAGATCCTAGAAGGAGCTGGCCAAGTATAAATCCATGCCCTTTCCCAACTCCATCCTCCTCCTCACTCGCCATCCTGAAGCTGGATTGCTCCCTCCACCGGCCATTTGGTGTTTGGCCCCTGTGGGAAGAGGATGGAAAAGGCCAACCCTGTATGGGAAAGTCGAGGGGGGGAGGAAGGACACCCTGTTTTTCATACCCACCAACATGTCACAGATGAAAAGTGGAACACATGTTGCCCAAGCAACATCAGAGGTTGGTCAAGATGGCAAAAGCTATAAATGAGGAAGGAAAAAAAAGTGAAGGGAGGATGCAGCAATTTGCTTTTTCCTGAGCTTCCTGGGAAGATTCTTCCTGTTCTTTTCCTCTCCCCCTGTTAACTGAGTGCAAACTATTTTTGCATTTTGACCTCAGTTTGCAGCAACTGAAGTAAGGTGGGGACAAAAGGGCATGCAGAAGGACAAGAGACCGACCAGCGCCTTTTAAAAGCAGCTGAAAAGTAGGAGAGCAGAGAATTAATCAGGAGTGTCCCAACCAAATCGGGACCATTGGAGGGTTCGTCTTTCCTGAAAGGATCTGAAGAGGCGTCTCATCACAGCCAGGCGAGGCCCAAGAATCCTACTCACAATGGCCAAGACAAGCCAGGAAGACGGTGGCAATGATGTGCCAGATGCATCGTCCAGCCTCCCCTTCTCTGTGTTTTCTCCAGCATGCTTCCAAGTCACACCAGCCAGATGCCTGGAGGAATTACAGTGTTTGGGAAAGAAAACAGAGCCACACAGAGACATTGTTGAATGTAAACAGCAGTTAAATATGCACTGCCGTCTGCTATCACTTCAGCAGCCTGCAAAGACACAGGAAAAGCCAATGGGGAAATGTCGGAGGAGGGAAAAAAAAGATGCGGAAGAAGCCAAGATTTGTTTTAAATGCCTTCCTTTGCTCGCCTGGCGCTCCACCAGCTCCTTCCCTCCAGCAATGTCTTGCTTGAGTAAGTATATGAAGATATCCATTCCATCTCTCCCGAGATCCTCCCCCCCCCCATGTCAAGAGATCTCTGTTACCTACCTCTCCCCCTGTTAAAAAAAAACAGGGTTAGGATGGACCCCAGGGTGGTCCACTGGAACCAGCTGGAATTGCAATGAGCTAACCAGCTGGCCTCCCTGGTTACTGTGGAGACTATCACCTCCAGAGAGCAGAGAGGAAGCACCAGCAAACCCTGTTCTTCTTCTGAGGAATTCTTCTCCTTATTCTCTTACCTACCCTGACCTCCCCTGCCCCATATCTATAATAAACTGGCAATATTTAATAATTAGATCAACTGTGGCCCTCCATGTAGTGTGGCCATTTAAGCTGGAAAATCACAAAACCAGGAATCCCAAAAACTAGCATTCAGACTCAGTCAGGTATGCACTTAGGGAGAGGCCAACCCAAATTCCAAAGAAAGATAATTTGCAATGCAGCTACATAGCTGAACGCCTCTTTAATCCCATCAGTTTAAAGTTGGGGTACTCAAATTTGCACAGAACCCTCATACCTCTTACCTTCCCCAAACAAAGAGAGTTGCTTCCTCTATTCAATTACAAAGTATCAGCACATTAAGTGTCATCAGCATATCCAGAGTGTCCATCGTCTTGCCTTGAGAATCTTTGAGTAGCATTGTCTTTCACTCTAAATCCCATCCCTTGGAAGATATTATTGACTATAACAACCCCTCCAAAACCCCGCTCAAGGGTGCACAGTCTCCCTGCTTCTGGACTCCATGTCAGACTGTGTCACCGTTCCGGCTTTGGGACCCCCACTCTTCTGGTTTCTTCCGCAACTTAATCTCTTCAGATTGGTACAGTATCACCCAAAAACAACCTCCCTCCTCTATTCCTCTATCCCAATACTTCCTACTTTATTCGCTAGCCTTGCGTGAATGCTTGAAGCCTGAGTGTGTGTGTGAATATTGTTATTATCATTTCCTGAATAAAGATCAAATAATTGTACTCTCTAACTTAACATCCCCTCCTGATTACCGGTATACATAGGTCAAAAGATCTGGCTATCTGTTGCCCCCTTTCACATAGCCAATCTGAGTATATTAATTCCCCAAATTGATATCAACATTTTGAGCATCCTTAAGACCCCCCCAAAAAACATTTAGGGTGACTCCCCCAAGCAGGAGCCCTGGTGGCGCACTGGTTTAATGCCAGTACTGCAAAGTCACCACATTGCAAGTTCGATTCCAGCAGGCTCCAAGGTTCACTCAGCCTTCCATCCTTTCATAGGTCAGTAAAATGAGTACCTGGCTTGTGGGGCAATTAGCTAATACACATTGGAAACTGCTTAATGCAGTGTAGATGTGTAAATTGCTATTGCTTAACAATTTGTAAGCCGCTCTGATAGCCTTGTGGCTGAAGTGCAGGATATAAATACCTAAATAAGTAACACTTTTGACAAGTGCAAAGGATTTTGACAAGTCCACAGGATTTCATCTCTTAAATCTCCACATGCAGAGTTACATATCAACTGTGCTCTGCAGCCTTTGTCAAACTGCAATGTTGTGTAACTAAATGCACAACCCAAATGTCCAGCCCAGTACACAACCGGATGGCCCTGTCATTGTGTATCCCCATGGGCAAGCCCCTCACGTCCTGTGAATGTGCCACAGGACCACAGGGACAGCTCTGTTTCCACAACCTGGAATTGAATGGAGCCATTCCACAGTGGACAAAAATGGCTGGCTGCTTCCATAAGGGAATGTGCCCACGCAGGAGGCACCCACAGGAGCCCGGGCAATATTTTGCCATGGGAAGGAGGAAGTGCTACCTGATGGCGCAAAGAGCGTCAACAGTCATGTGGGAATAACAGCAGATTTGCAGGCATGCATGCAGGGCCAGTTTAACCAGTCTGCCCAATCAGCATTGGCAGGGGGCCCCAAGGTCACGGGGCGGGCCCTGCTGACCTCCTTATCTGACAAAGGTTTTCTAGGAAGACTCTATGGTAGGTGTGCTGTTTTGTGTCCCATGGGTAATGAATCCATGGATACGGGGGTCCTACTGTAATCTGAGCATCCTGTATTGTGAATAGCTTAGGTTACATTGACCTGAGATAAACATATGGGGGCCCCAAAATAAAGCATTGCAGGGGGCCCCAAAATTCCTCAAACCGGCCCTGCATGCATGAAGCAGTATGTAACACAGTTCAGCATTTCTTGCAGGATCAAGGCTGCCAGAGAATGAGAGGCACACGCTGAAGCTGCTGCATGAAGATAAATCCTCTATTGATGATGATGATGATGATGATGATGATGATGATTTTCATATGTATCCTGCCTTTTCCCCAATACCAGGACTCTCAAGGTGACTTATAAATGATTAAAATCAGTACAGATTAAAAACTGACAAAAACATCAGTCAGTATCTATGTGGGTGTGTGGATGTTATTGTATAAAACAAACAATTTGTAGAATTAAGCCCATTTAAAATTCATTAAAAGATTTTTTTTTTCAAGTCAACAAAACAGCATATTATTAAATGCCCTTCCTTCCCAGTCAGTTCATAGCAGCCTGACAAAATGGGACAGTCTTTGCCTGCCTGGGGAATGCCATCCTAACTTCTCCAGGTTAGGAGTTCCCCAAAGCTTGGGAGCAGACACCAAGAAGGCCCT
Source organism: Gambelia wislizenii (assembly GCA_030847615.1). NCBI lineage: Eukaryota > Metazoa > Chordata > Lepidosauria > Squamata > Crotaphytidae > Gambelia > Gambelia wislizenii. The sequence goes on from JAUMIR010000007.1 coordinate 44,181,892, forward strand.
CTCCTGCATTCCTTCCAAACAAACCTGAGAAAGTTTGAGGAATGAAGGGCCTCCCCTGAATATCTTAGAGCTTAAACAGGTTCATATAGGAAGATTTGGTCCTTCAAATAGCCTGGATGCGAGCTGCAAAAAGGTCCCAAGGGTGCCCAAGAGAAGGATGGTGGATAGAAAGAGGTCAAGTCTCTCCTCAAATTATACTCAGGGTACCAGTAACCACTGGTCTTTCTCGGAGCCACAAACTATGACTCTAGTGATGGGCATACACAGAAACAGCAATGCAGGGCACCAACTAGGCAAACAGGGTGGGACTCCAGGGTTGGCAACTGTGCCAGGACTGAGGATCAGTGTTTGTTTGACACACACACACACTATGTCATCTCTGGTCCACAGCACCACAATCTTGGTGACCTAGACATGGGGGACATCACTTCCAGTTTGCTTTTAGGTTGATTTGGGGACACAGAGGAGGAGGGAGTTGGGGGTCTGAGAGGGGGGGGTGAAATAAGGTGAACTGCAGGGTTTGGAGGCCATTTAGAGGCAGCACTGGACAATCCCCTTCACATTTGGGAACAGTCCAGGGGCTTTGGCAGGCTTGTGGGGGACTTTAGGGGGATTCGTGGGTCCACAAATAAGAGACTGACGCTGTGTGGAGTTTTAGGGGTGACATTGTACCCACTCCAGCTCTGCCTCTTTAAGAGACTGAGAGCGGAGAGGGATATGTATGTGTATACTGTATACATATATATATATATATATATATATGTATATATATATATATGGAGAGGCGGGGGTTGTTTTGCATGAACATCCAGCTTGAACCTGCAGCAACTAGGGGGAGTTGTGCTGTTTTTTGCTTGTATTGTTATCGAACTGCTTTTAATTTTTAACTTTACATTTTCATTTTTTAATGATACTGATAGTTTGATTACATTTTAATTAGAGGAGGAGGAGGAGGTTGTCCTTTCCACTGGCAATGGAGACAGCAGCAGAGTGGTTGTAAGACACCTGCATTTCTTATCTCCTCCTTCCCTCCCTCTTCCTTCCTTCCTTCCTTCCTTCCTTTCTTTCTCCACACCTCCCTCCTTCCTCCATCTCTTCTTGAATCATGCCCTTCCTCCCCTCCTTCCCCATCTTTCCATCCCTTTCTCCTTCCTTCCCTCCTTCCTTCCCTCCCTCCTTCCTTCCTTCCTTCCTTCCTTCCTTCCTTCCTTCCTTCCTTCCTTCCTTCCTTCCACTGGCCAGTCTCCCAGGCTGCCCATCTAGGCCTTGGCTGGGTCTGGAGCACAGCCTCATTTGTCGAACAGTTGCAACCGCCTTGTAGGTCTCTGACTGGAACGCAAACCGGCTGTTTGTAAGCTGCTCTATGGAGAGAGAGGGAGAGAAATTTACCAGCCCAGCTGCATTGCCTACATCAGACATTACAAGGGTCAGTGGAGATTAAGAAGCCCAGGCAGAGCAGAAAATGGGAGCACAGCGGTGCTCACAGAAAGCTCTCTTTCCCCCCAGCCCTCTCCACCGCCCCACCAGCCAAGCACCCTCTCCATCAATCCCATGTAATGGCTCTTGGCTGGCATCCCACATCTGGTGGAGGGCCTTCCAGGTGCCATTCTGTGGGCAGCCGGCTCCTTCTGCTGCTTTAATGTCCCATCAGTGAGACCGTGTGAGCAAAGGAATAATGAACAGTAATTTGACTTTATTTTGCCATCATCATATTTAATGGACATTTAACAGGTGCCTCAGTTCAGCCCTTGCAGAAAGCAGCCTCCCTCAGGGGACCGGGGGTCATCCCCGTTACATCCTCTCATACCAGCCACATTTTTGCAACAGAGATTTGCAGGCAGCAGCATCATAATTGCTTCCAGGTTCCCACCAGGGATTTAGGAGGGTTGCATGAACCCCCGTCCTCCCCACCCCCCACCCCTGCAAGCAGAGTAGAAGAAACTAAAACTGCCGACATGCCTCAATTATTGATGCAGTCACTGGGCTCACAACATACCTGTGCCACATTTTGATTTGAGGAAGAACCTTCCTGAGGTTGGTCAGATAGAAGCTTTGGGTGCAGATTCATTCCACTTGAAAGTGATGGGAGTTGCAGTCCAATACATCTGACAGGCACCAGTTTAGGGAAGGATACCTGATATATGTCCAACAAAGCTAACTGGAACAGCCATTGAAATCAGAAATCTCCACACAGCCTCTGCCACCCACCCACCAGAACCCCCATCAGTCCTTATTCGTCCTCTTCTTCTAGTTTGGGACTCAGCTCAGTTGTTGCCACTCTAATCCCAATGAGCCCTTTGCAATGCAGCCATTCTCTCCTGGTAGAAGATGAGAGAAAAGGATGTGGGCTGACCAAAAGCAATGAGGGTGATCTTCCACGGGCAGACGTTGCCTGAGAATTTTGTCAAGATCTCTCTGAACTTTTATACACTGGCCAAATACCCTGGCTTGTCTTCATTCCAGAGCTCTGTAGTCCAACCAATGCAGGCATTTACACCTATCTTTCCCCAGGCACTCCAAATGACCCCTGGGGCAGATACAGGGCTGGAATGGGGGCAAGTTGGAATTGGACCCTTTGCCACATTTAAGAAAAAAGTTGGTTTACTCCATTTCTGTCAGATTGGGCCCCCTGTGTCCATTGGATCCCATCTGGGCACCCCTCCTCCCTACTGCTGCCAGCTCCCTGGCCCTCCCAGAAGCCAGGCAGGGCCGCTGCAGCATGTGACCAAGGTGGATCACATGCAGGGGGGCTGCAGTCACATGTTGTGGGACCCCTGCCTGGCTACCACATTGGCAAGAAAATGGTGGTGGCAGCGGCTTCAGCAATGGGCCAGCGTCCTATGTGGACTCCAGCCCATCTTCTACAGGTAACAGCGGGGAAGGCCACCTCCACTGCCAGGAAATGCTGGCAGAGAACTGGCATATCCTGGTTAGTGTTGATTTACCCTCTGTCTGTCAGGATGTGAAGGGATACAGTTTGGCAGAAAGAGTGAGAGGGATGTGAGTTTCATTGGGAAAATCCAGCTCCCTACCCCCCCCCCCGCCCACCGCACTCTCTTGCCATTAGGACAAGTAGGTCCTAAGTAGGACAGAATTTCCTGCATGTTAAAATCCTTCTTTCTCTCATTCAAGAACTTGCATGTTCTACCTTTGAAGTGCATGGTTGTAAATAGTTTGCAACCAATCAACAAGACCATGTGGCCTAGGACACTTCCTTTGGTCTCGGCCATATACAGATATATCTCTTCTTGGCTCCTGACACAGCAACAACACTCTCTCTCAGCTCTCTCCTCTTTCTTCGCCTTGCTTCCTTCTCATCTAGATGGCAAGTCAAGATGAAGCACCTATCTCTTACCCATACCTATTCAATTCATAATTAAAGAAGGATGTTGACAAGTTGGAGCGTGTCCAGAGGAGGGCAACCAGGATGGTGGGAGGTCTGGAAGCCATGATGCCCTATGAGGAGTGCCTTAGGGAGCTGGGTATGTTTAGCCTGGAAAAGAGGAGGATAAGAGGGGACATGATAGCCATGTTTAAACATTTGAAGGGATGACAGACTGAGGATGGAGTAAGCTTGTTTTCTGAGGCTCCAGAGACAAGGACACAGAACAATGGACTCAAACTACAGGAAAAGAGATTCCACCTAAACATGAGGAAGAACTTCCTGACAGTAAGAGCTATTCGGAACTGGACTATGCTGCTTCCTCAGAGTGTGGTGGAGTCTCCTTTGTTGGAGTTTTTTAAAGAGAGGCTGGATGGCCATCTGTCAGGAGTGCTTTGGTTGTTTATTCCTGCATGGCAGGGGGTTAGACTAGATGGCCCTTGGGGGTCTCTTCCAGCTCTATGATTCTATGATTCCCTCTGAACCACCACGTTCATTCAGGGACAAATCTGTCTGCGGCTTTATTGGTGTGTGTAATTTGGATAAAGGCAATCCCAGAGATAATGCACAATTGGCAAATCTGCTCACATCAGAGTTAATGGAGTTATCTGCCGCCATGCAACAAGATAACAAAGGGTGATAGAGAGGCTGTCCAGTAATATTGAAATGCATAATTGTGCCCCAAAGAAGACTTTATTGACTCTCTGGATAAAGGAACAAGAACGAGAGAGCTTGCACCAGTGATCAGCTGGCCTTTTTACCCTCCCTCCCCAAATGGGCCCTTCCTAGTATCAAAACTGCCACTCAGCCATATCTATTATCCCTGAGCACACAGAATATTTGAGGGCTGCAAATCAGAACATAATTAATCACTCCAAATGCAATTTGATCACTGGGTTGCCAGAGTGAATAGTCCTCCTCCTGTTCCCTGGAAGAACAGCCTGTGGAGGAACAGAGGGAACAGAGGACCGAACAGAGGGAAGATTGGGCAGGAGGGAGGGAGGGAAGATACTAAGCATTTGGCTTTGCTGGACTTTGCTGGCTGATTTCCTCTGCCTAGGAAGCATGACCAACCAGCACTGCAGCGCCTTAAAGGCCAACTGGTTTCACACAGCCAGCACATTTGCAGGAATTGGCTGCTCATCAGGCAGAAGGAAAAGGGGAAGACTGCCAAGATGCTACCAAGATGCCCTGCCCACCATTGGACATCAACTGTAATGTTGTGGCTTCTCTCCATGGGTCACTTTTCTTCTCTGTTTTTGTTCTTTTGGCCAAGGAGAGCCAGTGTGCTCCAGGAGAGGCATCTTCAGACTTCGAGTCCAGCTCCTCTGGTGGCCTTGGGTTTGTTGCTAACATTCCCTCTAAGGGCTCACTGGCACGGGCTCCCTGCCGGTATATCCTGCCTGTGGATCAGGCCCATTCCTTCCCCAATACTAGAATGAAATGGGAGGAAGTCCAGACTAGCATCCCAGTCCATCGCTGCAGCCGCTGCCACCACCACCCGTGTCCCACTCTCTGGATCCAGGAAGCCAGCTGCAGCACGTGAGCAAGTCCCCAAGCATGTGACCAGGCCGGTCACATCCTTCAGGACTCCTTCCTGGCTATGGAAGAGCAAGGCAGACGGAGCTGCAGCAATGGGCCAGTGTGCTGGAAAGTGCTCCTACAGTCATGCAGGGCCAGATCCATTTTTAACTTTTGCCAGTTGGTCTTGTTTTTCATGGGTATTGTCTAAAAACAGTGTAACAGGCTTTACCCGGTCTTTGCCCCAAAGGTTGTGGGGACTGCCAGGGGTAGAAGAGAGCAAAAGCCCTGCGTTGTCAGGGCACCAAGATGGGGCAAGAAGGGGTTGATTGCCTGTCTAGACAAATCCCAAGTCTTTCATCAGATGGTGGTGATTCAAAGGGGATAGGGCACATGTACCCCACCTTGGAGTTCCTCAGAGGAAGGGTAGGCTTCCAAGCCAAGGCAGGGTACAAGCAAAGCATTCTCTCATGGCTGCCCCATGATACCTTCATCTCCTGCACTTCCAGTCACAGGCTAAAGCAACTAAGTAGGAGAGAAAAAAAGGACCCAGCTGGGTTTTGCAGCTTTGTCTGTTGTTGTACAGTACCATTTACAATTTATAAAGGATGTTCAGGAGGGAGGGAAGGAAGGCAAGCAGGCACGCTTAGAAATGTTATCTCATTGGATAACGATTCCCAGAATTCTCCACCCAGCATGACCATTAACCATGCTGGCTGATGATGTCTCAGATTTGTCCTCCAAAACAGGAAGCTCTGAATTTTACCCACGACAATTCATCTAGTGAAGGGAACTGTCAATCTTTCAGGTGCCCCGTGGCTCTTTGCTCAGCTTCCATAGCAGGGCACGTTCCTCATCCAAACACCTCAGGAGCACCACCCCTCCCTTTCCCACATCTCACGTGGATGGAAGTACCCCATGAGGCCATCCAGTCCAACTGCCTTGCTGATGCACTCTTGCAAGCCAAGCGGGGGTTAACCCAGGATGTGGCTCCCTTTTGGGCCCCTCTAGGTGACAAGAGACCACCCCAGCCCACCCCTGCCGCATTGGCAGTCCATGCCATTTCCTCTATTGCGGAGATTCTGGGGTGCCACCAGCCAGTGGCTCTCCTCAGCAGGCGGAGTGGACTCTTCCTTTCTAACGAGACTCTTGAATTATCTATCACCCTATGTGGGATAAAATGGAGACAATGGCAGCTTACATGCATTGTGAGTTCATCATTAGCATCTGCTAGAAATCTCTCTCTGGTTCCCGCTCCTGCACAAAGGCAGGCCAGGGATGAAGCTGCTTTGCTCTGGGCCTCAACTCCAGTTTTTCTCTCATTCTCTGGGCAGCCAGGCTCCATCAGAGAAAGCACACAATCCAGAAGCCACAGTACTGTTAACAAAAGCCGGACCACCAGGCACTAGTCTCTAAGTACAGCTGAAATTAAAGCCAACCTTGGTTGACAGTTCAGGATAGTTGCAGGTGACCCTGCGGTTTCTGGGCCAAACCCTGAGATATTGAGACGGTCCCTGGCAATGACATGAAGTGCTGTGCATTAGAAGAGAAATAAAGGCACCCTGGGGAGGCCAGAACCGGCCAAGAAACCACACCCGCCCCAGCCAGTGCCAGTGGCAACCTTTCCTAACCACGCGGGTGGCAAAGAGCCCGCTGCACAATCACTAGGGCACTGCTCCTCCATGCTGGCACCGAAGCAAGTGATACATAATATAAAACTGGCATGATTCTCAGATGATGATGCGTCATGACGAGCACTGTCAAACAAGGCGGACAGCCTTGAACTGCATGCAAACTTCATGCATTATTTAAAATACTTTCCCCATGAATACTGTCAAATCAAAGGCAGAGAGCGGGCCCAAGAGGGTACTGAATAGCCAGGTATTACTGGAGCTTCTGTCTATTTCTCTCTCTCCTCCTTCTTCCCCTTCAGTCTACTAGAGAATGCTCCTCTGTTGGCCATCACTGCAGTCTTCAGTGAGCCTGGAAACTGGACAATGCCATTCTATTTATCATGCACAGCCCACCATGCTGCGGGTAGAGATGTATATATTTTTTTCAATAGCTCATAAAGGCTGAGTTATTTTTTATTTTTCAATCGCACAAAAGCCCCGGAGGGGAAACACACCCAGCAAAAGAGAAAGCCTTGCATTTGCTGGCTATCTTAAAGCAAAGGAATCAGTAACTGACACAAGCCCCCAGGGTCGAATAAAGGCCTTCCTTTTTATTAAAAGTGGGGGGAAGGAGACAATGCTTCTGGTTTAATTCTTTTTAGAAACTGCAAAACTGGGACCACTTCAAACAAGAGTGGACACTGGGGAGGTAACGGCCAGCTGCAGTGATTTGGGCAGCCTTTCTCTGCCCAAAAAACACAACAGTCTGGTCACAATGAGGAAAGGAAAGGAAACGTGCCTACACCCTCCCCCAGGGCCATTGATGGCGCGCTGGTGAGATGCACAAGCCACTTGCAATGGCATTTTAAAGCTAAATATATAATAGGAATAATCTGGAGATCACCGAGAAAAGAAAGAAAGAAAGAAAGAAAGAAAGAAAGAAAGAAAGAAAGAAAGCAAGCAAGCAAGCAAGCAAGCTAACTGGGGGAGGCCGGCTTGTCACTTTGATTGGCATGCAGAAACTGTTTTGAGTTTTTCATGATGATCACTTCAAGTTGGGAAATCTGTCCAAAGTAGATCTCAGTCTGTCCAAAGTAGATAGCAGACTTTGCATGGAGGATGAGCAATACAGGGATTGATCTGTGAGAGCTGCAATACCTGGATTGATCTGGAACAGTGGCTGTTAACCTTTTCTTTACCAGGGAATCCCTCTCAATATCTTTTATTGCTGTGGATCCCCAAGACATAACTCAAGATTTAAAACAACAATAATAGTGATGATGATGCAGATGCACCATCCATTAAACCTTCCCTCAGAGGCACTAGAAGAGTTTTTTCCTGCTTCTTCCTGCTTCTTTCCTGCTGGAACGGATTGAATGGCAATGTGCAGACCAAGCAAACCAGCCAAGCAGCCTTCAAGCCTTCACGGACCCCTTGTGAGGACATCGTGGACTCCTGTGGGTCCCCGGACCACAGGTTAAGAACCACTGAGCTGGAAGTTCTCTGCTAGAGATCTGTGCTCCGTTCACCTGAACCACAGCATTGTATTAGAGCTGTCTAGCAGTGGCTTCCAAGCCCCTCACCCAAGACCAGAGACTAAAGTGGTTGAGGCCCTGAAGCCATTCCAAAAAATAGGGGCCCCTTTCTGGACATGTGTGACCCACCCTAGGAGTGGTGTGCGTCCTCTAGCCTTTCACAACTGAAAACCAGGACACGTGGCCAAGCCACATCTGAGTGTGGTTCAAATGGCAAATATCAACAGTGAGGAAGAACGCACAAGCTAGAAGAGGCTGCAGTAGCTTGCTTTTGCCTGAGTCTACTGGGAAAGGCAAGATTCTGCCTCCTCCACTCCTCTGAGTTTAAATAGAATATGAACTATTTTTGCACGTTGAACTCAGTCTGCAGCAACTGAAGTAAGATGAGGACAATGGGGGAGGTGGAGGGAGAAAGTGGGACATTTTAAAAGGTCATGAGAAGGTAGGATGACAGAAGATTAACCAAGGCTGTCTCTGCCAAATAGGGAGAGCTGGGGGGCATGTTGATCTGTGAGCGCCACCATACCTCCATTGATCTGGGGAGGAATCCACACTACACAAATAATCCAGTTTGAAACTGGATTATTTGCATGCCTGCTTCCTATGGAATCCTGGGATTTGTAGTTTTACAAGGTCTTTAGCCTTCTCTGCCAAAGCGTGCTGGTGCCTCACCAAACTACAAATCCCAAGATTCTGTAGGAAGGAGTCATGGAAAATAATCCATCTTTAACCTGGATTATTTCTCTAGTGTGGATGCCCCCTGGGAGTTCTCTGCTACAGGTCTGCACTCCACTCCCCTGAATGGCAGCATTATTAGAGCTCTCTGACAGAGGGTGCTGAGTCCCTCATCCAAGGGGGACCAGATCTTGTTGTGCTACAACTCCCAGAATCCTTCATCATGGGCCATATATAGGCTGAAGCCTATAGGAACTGAAGCCACAAAACATCTAGGAAGCTAGAACTGAGAGCCTCCCACACAATCACTTTGAAATGGGAATTTCAGCGGAGCCACTGGCCTCTCGAGGAAGCACAGTGAAAGAGTTGTCGACTGGTCAGACGTAAACTCACTCCTTTACTGCAAGGGTGGGCAACTGTTGGCAATTAGGGAGCCACACTGGCCCTCAGGGGACTTTGGAGAGCTGCAACCCACCCCCACCCCCTACAAAATTTGGAATACAAAATTTTCCACCCACAAATGGACCCCAGCACTCTTAAGAGGGCCACCGTCACCACACTTTAGACTCAGGGGAAGCCTTTTTTTTCCCCGACAGGAAGGAGATTTTTAAATGTAATTCTTAACAGTATCTATATATTTCATGTTCATTGCACACATAATTTCAAGTAACAGGTTGCAAACTTCTGCCATGAACCAAGTAATCCTGAGTAAAGATTTTGAGCCAGTTCACCTTTGCCAGAGGGCTCAAAGAAGAATTCTCACTGGGGCCCAAGCCCACTCTCCAGCCAGGGGTTGGAGGGTCATTTTCTGGCTCCTCAGACCCTTTGGTGGGTCATATTGGCACAACTGGCAGCCACCAGAGCAAGCATTTCAAGACACCAGAAGTCACTTTGGTCCCTTTTAGGTCAGCACCTACAGGACCTCGCACGACCCCAAAGCGATGCTTATCAGACCAAACAGAGCACCGGGGCTCTATTTTCAGCCAAAAATAGAAATTTGGGTTGAAATTCAGGGGCCGAGGGCCACACAAGACTCTTTCTCGCATTCACGCACACACATCCCTCATAATTCCCCAAAGGCCTTTTCATTCTTACTCAGATGATTTAGAGTCCCTGAGGATATCCCATGCTGAAAATCAAGTCATGTCCCCTTACGTTAGGCCTGAAATAGAGCTTGAAAAAGCTTGGGAAGGTTTGTTGTTGCTGTTGTTGTTGTTGTTGTTGTCATTTACTGCAACTGCATGCTGGCTGGAGCATTCTGGGAACTGTAGTTCCAAAAAGTAACCATTCTACGTCCACTCTTTTAAGTTGCTTTTTTGGACTGCAGTTTAAAAGGGGGGAATGCCTATTGGCACAAAACACTCACCCCTCATCTAAAAAACAAGGTATCACTTTTCTCCCTTTAGAACTACACACATATTTATGCAATTTAATGGATTAATTAATCAATCCATCAACTAATATGATTAATTAAGATTTTCATAATTGGATGACAATCTGACTCCAGCACTCTGGCTGCATAGCCAAATTATTCCAGTCTCGTGAGACAGTCCATTCTTAAGCTTTTCTTCACTTTTTTGTAAATTGTGAGGTCTGCTCTCCTGATCTCTCTCTCTCTCTCTCTCTCTCACACACACACACACACCACCCTTGGCTGGAATCCTGTTGGTTTCATCCACATGCTTAAGTTCCCTTAACTCAAGTACAGGTCGACCCCTATATTTGCAGAGGATACCTTCCAAGACCCCACCCCCAGGGATGTGGGTAATAGGGAACTCTATTATTTTCAAGGAGATGAACACTGGAAATTGACCATAGAATCACACTGGAGGACCTAGAAATGCCTAGAGAGAACATTTTTTTCTCGGACATGGATAAGTGAAACAGCGGATGCCAAATCCGTGGATACAGGGGTCAACCTGTAGTTGTAATTTTCTGGCCTCCGCAGAAGGGGCATAGCCAGTTCACAGTTGCATCTGCACAGGAGCACAAGTGTAACCATTTCACATGCAGCTGCACATACACAGAACATGCATAATTATTTATTAGTACCTCCAATGTACCACTCCATTCACTGGGATTGCAACAACAGCTATTGTGCATCCCACAGTGCATGGGGGGGCAATCAATAGGCACACTGGCAGATACACAATTGGTTGCGCAGTGTTGGCATTCAGCAGGAGGGTGGTCTAGCGCAACTGGCATGTACCTATGTGAGTGCAGATTTACACTACACAAGTACCATGGAGCATTTTTTAATATGCCCACTGTAACTCAGAACCGAAGCCTACCAGGGGCCTGAATCCAGTGCTGACATGCTCCGGAGGCTTGAGTCCTCAATTAGTCTACCCAAAAGACTAGAACAGATCTGGAACCCTGATGGCTATGAGAGCAGCATGGTTCTAAGCCTTCCCGCCCCATTCTCTCCCCTTCTGGTGCTTCTTCTCTTCTCTTTGTCTTGGAAGAGAACAAAAAACACCTTCCAAACCTTGCAGGGACATACTCTCCAACTGTCCGAGTTTGGCAGGGACAGTCCCAATTAATCCTGAGCCATCCCACTTTTTAAAGCTGATTTTAAAATGTCCCCAGTCCTCTCTCTGGCTCCCACTTCCCTCTTTGTCCTCAGCTTACTTCAGTTGCTGCAAACAGAATTCAAATTCCAAGAGTAGTTTGTAGTGCATTACCTCAGCAGGGAAGAGAGGAGAGGATGAGAGGGGAGGGCAGAGGCAGAAACTTGCCCTTCCCTGCAAATTAAGGCAAAAGCAAACTGCTGCAGCCTCTCCTGGCTTTCCGATTCTTCCTTTGCCATCTTGGCCACACTCTGATGTTGCTTGCATCCTGGTTGGAGGGTATGCAGGCCGGACGCTAAGCTGCCCTCTTCCAGCCCCCGCCTTTAAGTCTCCATTCTCCTGACCAGGCATGTTGCTCTCACTTCCAGATTGATCATCTCTCTCCTGATGGAGTGGGCAAGATCCAGCAAGCATCTGGAGGCTTTTGGGAAGTATCCCTTTCCCTTCCAAGCAGCTGCCACTGGCGGCTCTCTTCCCTGCTGCGGCTTCATTCAAATGCAAGCAAGCCAACGTAACCTTGTTTGCTCAGAGACGGTATAATTTGGAGATTATGCTTTAATGAACAGCTGATGTATGTTTCAATATACAGGACAGGAAAAGTAATGGGAATTTCAGACAGGTAAATAGAAAGCATAATTCTTGGCTGATGTTAACTAATCCCAACTCCCCCAGCAGAGGACTGGACTGGCAGAAAAAATCTGACAATTGGATTCGTTGGGCACAAAAGGAACCGAGGCCTCACAGGACCCGCTTGCCGGGTCGGTCCCTGGTGAGTGGGTGAGAGATTCAAACTCAGCTGGATCTGTTCCTCCTGGAACTGCCCTGCATCACAGGCTTGCAGATGGTACACTGGCATAAAGGAGTTGTGGCTAACTGGCGCTGGGGGGGGTGACAAAAGGCATCTGCACAGTTGCATAAAGAGGAGGACTGGGTTGCTCAGAAATGCACAGTATTCTTTTAAAAAAAATTGCTGGCCAGAATCCTGTTGGGGGCTTATGACATAGTAAGTGGGCTTGCATCTGCATCATTAATTTAGAGTACCCCTTACTGGTTTTTTTGAAAACCTGGCAACCCTAGCTATAGGTTAACATATTGCATATGATTTACAGGAAACCTCCACTTAACTGATGGGTTAGAGACTAGAGCCCTGTCAGAAAGTGGAATCGGTTGAAAAGTGGAACACAAGTGTTTTTTTAGCTTGCCAATGCATTTTGGCTGCTTGTTGTTTTGCTTCGGCTGCAAGTTCAATCCCAGCGGGCTCCAAGGTTCACTCAGCCTTCCATCTTTTCGTAGGTTGGTAAAATGAGTACCTGGCTTGTGCAGGCAATTAGCTAACACACATTGGAAACCGCTTTATGCAGTGTAGATGTGTAAATTGCTATTGCTTAAAACAATTTGTAAGCTGCTCTGATAGCCGTGTGGCTGAAGAGCGGGGTATAAATAAATAAATAAATAAATAAATAATCTGTACATCTGTAGGAATTATAACTGAACTGTTCTGTAACATCTGTATCTAGAAAAGGGCTGCTGTTACGTTACAACATAGGGGAGCCAGCAAAAGGCTCAATGCTTATTGGGACCAGTGAACATCAGGACTGAGGCACATTGGTCCCCTTGCAGATTGAGACACCAGCTAGAGAGAGTAGAGCCTGACGGTCTTCAGGAAGCTCTTGCCAGGATCCTGTTACACATCTTTACAATTCTCTAAAAGGGTTTCTGAGCACCACTGCTATGGAGCTAAGTGTACATAAGGTTATGTAACATAGGCTGCAATAGAGAAATCCCACCACAGCAATGAAAGGTGGCAAACAGTTAATCCTCCCTCAAAAAAATTCCAGTTTCCAAAAATTTAAATGTTGCATCAGTGTTGCATAGCATAGATCATCACATGTGGAGTTATGTACAACTCTTGTACTGAGTGACAACATTGCACATCTAGTTTCACACCCAAATGTGAAACCAAATGCATGTGTTTCCTGCACATGGGGAGGTGCATCAGTGCCGCCCATGCAACTGCTTCTGGGACCTTGAACTGAATGGGGATCTTCTGCGTTAAAGAAAAATGTCCAACTGCTTCTGTAGAGGAAATTACACATGCATAAGAGACCCACAACATTCCAAACTTACACTGCAGACAAAAACAACCCAAAGAATACCCAAGGCTGTGGGCTGCATTTCAGAGGAAGGCCATGGCAAACCACCTCTGAGGATTCCTTGCCTAAGAAAATCCCATGGGGTCACCATAAATTGACAGGCAAGTTGAAGACACACACACACACAAAGAGAGAGAGAGGGATGTGTATAAGTGGGGAGAGAGTGGGTTTGGGGTTCTTCGATTTGCCATACCCCCTTTTTACAGTAAAGGTGTCCTCTCCAGGAAGTAGAAATTTCCAAAGAAAGAGCCACGTTGGCCTATTAAAGTATAAAAAGAAGGGGAAGAAGGGATGGACAATGATGTCTTAGTGGCACCTTGAAGACTGATCAGTTTAGAGGGAGCCTATCGCCACCACTTACGACTCCTCGAACACTTTCATCAGTGCTGTTTACGCACAATCCTAAATATACACTGGACTGACTATGTGACGAATTACAGTATACATGCCAAATTCTCCTTTATGGATCTGAAACATGGGTCACCTATCACCACCACTTATGACTCCTCGAACACTTTCATCAGTGCTGCATATGCACAATCCTAAATATACACTGGACTGACTATGTGATGAATGTTGCTGTCCTTGAGCAAGCAGGGATCACCAGCATTGAGGCCATGATATTGAGAACACAGCTGCGCTGGGCAGGGCACGTTTCTAGGATGGAGGACCATCGCCTCCCAAAAATACTACTCTACGGTGAACTCGTCAAGGGTCAGCATAAGAGGGGCACTCCAAAAAAGTGATACAAGGACTCCCTGAAACAACATCTCAGGCTCGGCCAAATTGATCACCAACAATGATCCGCCCTGGCCTCACATCAGGAGGCATGGAGACACACAATCCACAATGCTGCAGCCTTATTTGAGAACTCACACCGAACAAGTCTTGAAGAGAAACAACAACGCAGAAAGAATTGCAACCCGGAATTATCACCCGAGGAGACCTTCTGCTGTGCTTTCTGCAACCGGACTTGTTTATCTCGGACGGGCCTTTTTAGTCATCAGCGCGCTTGGAGAAAGCGCGGGATGAGTCCTTCCTGAATCTTCGTTTGTGAAGAAAAGCCAGAGAGGTGGATTACAGTCCATTTCCTTCAATGCAGTTGCAGAAGTGAATTGTAATCCCTGAAAACTCATGATAAAAATGGGTTAGTCTTCAAGGTGCCACAGGACTCCTTTCCAATTCCCCTCCTTCTTCCCCACCCCCCACTTCTTCTTCTCCAGAAGGCAGTCTGGTTGGGCATTTGCAAAAAAGCCCCCAAAGTCTCATCCATCCTTATTTTCACATTGCAAGGAAGGCGCACTTGAGAAAGTTAAGAGGAAGCAAAAAATAATTTTGCAGCTTTCCCCTTTCCTTTCTCTTCCATGTCAAGGGAAGACCCACTGAGAATCCGTGCCCTTCGGCCCTGCTTTCACAGTCCAGAGACAACAATGGCCATGCTTGGTTAGGTTTTTCAGATTACAAGGCTCAGAAGCCCTTGGGGGCTGTAGCCCAAGATAACTTTTCCAAGCACTTGGACTGATCAGACTGGAGTGGCTATGCTGGGCTTTTGGGTTTCAAGAGTTATACTCCAAAAAAAAGGGGGGGGGAAGAAGGGAAAATGATTAATCTTCCCCACTCCCTCGGTCTCTCTCTCACACACATGCTACTTTTTTTGGGGGGGGGGTTGGAAAGAAGAACTAGGCCAAGTTAAGGGAATGATCATGTGAACAGGAAGACAAAGACTTGAGCACATGGGGATTGCATGGCATTTTGCAGATGGGAATCATTATCTGAGATGGCCAGCATGGTGTAGTGGTTTGAGCATTGGACTACAACTCTGGAGACCAGGGTTCAAACCCCCACTCAGCCATGGAAACCCACTGGGTGACCTTGGGCAAGTCACACTCTCTCAGCCTCAGAGGAAGGCAAAGGCAAACCCCCTCAGAACAAATATTGCCAAGAAAACCTCATGATAGCTTTGCCATCAGTTGCCATAAATTGAAAATGACTTGAAGGTGAATAGCAACCATAAACCAAGAAAAGAAGCTGACATAGCCAATGCAATACATCTTGAGTTTCTGCTCCCTTTCCCCCCTGAGACCATCCCTCCTGCTACGCACCAAACTTTCACACCCTTCCTCACATCTCTATATAGCCACATGTGTAACAGCTCCCTCACACACCCCACTCCAAAAATATAGTTTTCTAAAACAGTCCTGCTGGGCAAGCTGGAGCGTGTCCAGAGGAGGGCGACCAAAATGGTGGGAGGTCTGGAAGCCATGATGCCCTATGAGGAGCGGCTTAGGGAGCTGGATACGGCCTGGAGAGGAGAAGGTTAAGAGGGGACACGACAGCTATGCTTGACTATTTGAAGGGATGTCATACTGAGGATGGAGCAAGCTTATTATTTTATTATTATTATTTATTTATTTATACCCCGCTCTTCAGCCACAAGGCTATCAGAGCGGCTTACAAATTGCTTTAACCAATAGCAACTTACACATCTACACTGCATTAAACAGTTTCCAATGTGTGTTAGCTAATTGCCCCCACAAGCTGGGTACTCATTTTACCGACCTACGAAAGGATGGAAGGCTGAGTGAACCTTGGAGCCCGCTGGAATCGAACTTGCAATGTGGTGGCTTGCAGGACTGGCATTTAACCACTGCGCCACCAGGGCTTGTTTTCTGCAGCTCCAGATTCTAGGACATGGAGCAATGGGTTCAAACTCCAGGAAAAGAGATTCCACCTAAACATGAGGAAGAACTTTCTGACAGTAAGAGCTGTTTGGAAGTGGAATACACTGCCTCCGAGTATGGTGGAGTCTCCTTCTTTGGAGGGTTTTAAACAGAGGCTGGATGGCTGTCCGTTGTCGAGAGTGCTTTCATTATGTCTTCCTGCGTGGCAGAAGGAGGTTGGACTGGATGACCCTTGGGGTCTCTTCCAATGCTATGGTTCTATGATTCTCTTATAAGGTCAAGTTAAACTTGTGAACATCTTCCCAAACCTCTGAATTCCTTGCTCCAAGCTCCTGGCATTAACGTTTCCTCCCCCACTCCACTTCCCCAAATCATTGATCTATTTCTAGGACCACATGACCTATTTCATGCCCACATGGTAGCACTGCCAGACGGATGAGGCTTCACTGGTGAGCCTGTAAATTTGCAAATGGGACCAGTTAATTTCCCTCCATGCACATATAGTTGTATGAGCTAATGGTTGCTGTCGCCAAGATGGCCTTTACTTTGAAACTCCTCCAGAGATGAGGTTGTGCTCTGCTCCTCTGCCTTTAACAGCTGTGAGACTAGAACAGGTGTATTAGGTGAGGCTTTCCAGGATGTCATGATAAAACATTGGGGGGAGATTCTCATACCTGGTACAGATCCATGTGCCACTAAAAGGCATAAGAGGAGAAAAAGCAGAGAAATTGCAGCTAACCTAGCAAGAGCACCTCTGATTAGGAAGAGGCCAATGTTCTCCTTGCTTTAGTGGCAGAAGAGCCGAGCTTTGCAAGTTCTGAAAACAAGAGCACGGATGTGCTTTCATTTCAAGAGAAGGGGAAATTTTAAATTGAGAGGATTTTTCATCACATTGCAAAACCAAGCCTTCATACCCAATGGGCACATTGTTCTTGACTCCTTTCGGCATCTGTTTGTACCCGTACAGGCCAGCAATTTTTCTGTGGAGTAGCAGCAGTCCTAGATGCTGTGTTGTTCTGGGCATTTCCAGTGGGGAAACTGGCAGCCAGAGCTGGAGACTACCACAGATTTTGTGGCTGCAGCGATTCTCCTCCTCATGCCCTGGACTGATCCCAGCAGACGTCACAGCAGATGGAGATACTCAGCACCTCCACCCCCGACAATGACAACAGGAACAACACCCCTGTGCCCTTCACTTACCATTATGTTGCTGGGTTGCCTCTCCATGGCCATTTACTGGCCGGGGAGGACAAAGGGTGGGCGGGCAGCATCTGGCAGTGTCCCTGCAGCCAAATGCATAAAGACGCTGACTTCTTCCTGGCTCTCCAAACAGCCCTCAGGAGGCTGGTGTCCTTCTCCTCATGTCTCCAGCTCAGGAACACAGCTGGATGCTTCCCAGATCCTCCCTTGGCCACTAAATGGTTTGAGGGGAAGGCAATCCAGCTGCAGAATTACAACTAAACAGCACAGGGAGGGTGTGGGGTTACGCCCAGTGGAGCTTTATGCTCTGCCCATGTAGTGCAAGACTTTGGCTAAAGACACAGACACATCACACACAAAGACACACACATGCACCAACATTTTGTCCCTCCACTGGTGAAGAGGGACAAGAGATATCATCATCATCTTTATTTATAGCCCACTTTTTTTCCTAAGGCTGGGACCCAAAGTGGCACACAGTTTTAAAAACACACAATTAAAACCAACAAAAAGTGCACATTAAAACAGAATTAAACCACTTACATTATTTAAACAACATCATAATATTTAAAAGACTAAAATATACTTAAAAGTAGTAAAACCTTTTCTTTTTTAAGGATAAAAAGCTTTTAAAAACAGACCAACAAAACCACACAGCCACTGCCCCAGCCTGTTCTTTGAAAAGCCTGCCTGAATAAACAGGACAGCAGGGAGGGGGACGACCTGGCCTTCCTGGGGAGGGGGTTGCAGAGCCTAGGGGCAGCCACCAAAAAGACAATGTTGGCTTCCAATTATGTTAACTATGAACCAACATGTTGTGTTTCAACACACACTTTTGTGTGGTGGCCCCAGACCTGGGGAAATGGCACACAATTAGTACATGTCTTTTGCATAAGTCTGGAGGAGAGGTGAGTTTGTAATTAAAACACCTGATAGGAGCAAAGTGTTCCTTTCGGGCAGCAGCATCTCCTCCTCTGACAATTGGTTGGGAACAGATTCACGCTTTTCTCATTCTTTCCTGGGGGTAAGAGGAGCAACCTCACTGTACTTTTAGTAGAGGGATGGGTCTTTTCACTAAAGGCAAGACAGATACAATCCTTAATTTTAAAAAAAGTCACACTGAAAGATGTGGGGCAGGGGAGGGTAAGCTCTGGCAAATGGCCATGGGGGCAAGCACAAAAACAACATTTGAAGGAGAGATCTTCCAAAAGCCAAAGAACCAGGTCACAATCCAGCTGGGAAGACGACATGAAAACAGGCAGTTGGTGTGTCTGCAGCCAGTCCCCGGCATTCCCTGGCAGAGACACAAACCCATTTTCCAAAACAGCACTTCAACAGGGGACAGAAAGGAGGTCTGGATCTGCACCTCCATGGGCCTGCAAGTCACTTCCAGGCAGGGAGCTTTCAGCTGTTAGCCTGAGGCAGCTGAGCAGGAAAATGGGGAGGTTGTAAAACTAATATGAGGCTTTTCCCCTCCCCAAGAAACCCCAGGGAGTGTTTTTGCAGAAGCAATAAATGGTCCAAACAGCCACCAGAGAACTGTCTCTGCCTGTCCTTTGCAAATGAACTGGCCCAGAGCTGGGCTGACCAAGTGTGAAGGACAACCTTTCTGTGCTACGAGATGGGAATGGTCTCAGCAACCCACGGGGAGGGAGCGCTGGACATACAAGGTGATGATCCTTCAGCCTGAAGCAGAGCATGGGGCAGAAAGGGAGGGGGGTTGCCCCCTCTAAAACAAATGCTGGTGGACTATTATTCCTAGCAGCCCTAGCAAGTGGTGAGGAATACTGGGAGCTACAGTTCAACAACATTTTGGAGAGCCCCACAATTCCCACCGCTGCTCTAAAATGTATGTACCACAAGCCCCACCCACCAGTGAGGTCACTTACACATCAGCTCTGTTGCTGTTGTGTGTCTTCAAGTTGTATCCGACTTATGGTGACCCTAAGGTGGACCTATCACAGGGTTTTCTGAGGCTGAGAGTATGTGACTTGCCCAAGGTTCACCCAGTGGGTTTTCACGGCCGAGCAAAGCTTTGAACCCTGGTCTCTAGAGTTGTAATCCAACACTCAGACCACTAGGCCATGCTGTCTCCTGCTCTATCAAGCCCAAGTGCTTCTTACCTGGCACATACGGGGATGCCCTTCCCATCAGCCAGATGCTTGCTGGATCTTGCCCACTTCCCCCTGCCCTAGGCATGCAACCGACAACCCTCCTGGCAGACCACCCCACATGGCCATTTAGCTGCCGGTAGAGTATAGGGGGCAGCCAGGCAGCATCCTCTTGTGTTTCTGCAGCTGGACACACAAACATGACATCATCCTTCCAGACCTCTGGAGGAACCTCAGGAGCTCCAAGACAACGACATTCTCTCCATGGATCCAGCTGCAGGACCACAGCTGGCCACTGCCTGACAGCCCTGCCCTCTCCCTGGCAGCAAAGTGGTGGGTTGCATGAGGAAGGGGGCTGTTGTAGTTGGAGGGGTTGAGTACCTCAGGGTACAAAGATCATAAAAGGACATACCCAAGTCTAGTTTGACATTGCGCCCACATATGTCACTAACAGCTGGTTGTCATGTGCCCTCAAGTTGACTCTGAGTTAGGGCAACACTTTCATAGGGTTTTCTTGGCAGGATTTATTTCAAGGAGGTTGCCACACCTTCCTCTGAGAGAGTGAGACTTGCCCAAGGTGACCCAGTAGGTTTCCATGGCTGAACAAGGATTTGAAGCCTGCTCTCCCAAAGTCCTGGTTCAACACTCAAACCTCTACAGCAGCACTGGCTCACAGTTTTCTTGTCAAGATTTAGTCAGAGGGGGTTTGCCACCATTGCCTTGCTCTGAGGCTTAGAGAGTGTAACTTGCCCAAGGTCATCCAGTGGCTTTCCACAGTCAAATGGGGATTCGAACCCTGATCTCCCAGAGTCTTGGTCCAACATTCCAATCACCTCACTGGCTCTCCATATCACTGCTTGCCAAATGGTGGGGGATTTCAGCTCTACTTTCATGGTGGAAACACAAAGGATTTCTGTGAAGTTTCCCTCAGTTCTGGAAGTGGCCCGACACTCCTGAAAGAGAGCTCACCGACCTCCCCGCCCCCAGGAGCACCTCAATGAAAAGGCCCATTTTTCAAGCCAGCCTCTTTTCGAGAGGGCCTGCCCCCGGCTCCCTCCTTAACATGCCACTTTGAACAGTTGAAACCATGGATAGGACAGTACCACACCTTGGTCAACATGTGAGAGCCACCTTTGAGGACTTGCAAAAATGACCGGAGGCAGAGGGCTGCTCTGGCCTGCAAAGCAAAGCCTAGCTCATGGCAAGGCCGCTCTTTTGTAATTCCTTTTCCTCCTGCCTCCCCTTTGTGTCCCTCCTGGACAGAAACAGATTGCAGACAGATTGGCTCCCAGCAAACGGCTCTTCTTCCATTTCTTCCATCGGATGCTGCCTCCTTCACACATGCCTTTCCCAGGCAGGAAGAGATCCCCAGCAGAGATGTCAAACCACAAACGAGACACCCGACCGCTTCATTTATTACAGGGAATCAATTTGGCCTCTCATATTCAAAAGCAGGCTTTGTTCAGCAGAAGACCCCCCCCCCACGCCCTGTGATCGAGCGAGAAGGCAGCCGTAGCAGAAGAGAAATGGAACTGGCCCTCCAGCATGCCGGAGAATGGGACCACATCCTGGGCTCACCTGGTACCAGCTCTGGAGCAGTTGCTGCATTTCCCAACATCTTCCTTGCAAAACAAGGCAAGTTTTGGTGGGATCCCGCAATTCCACAACACTCTGGGAGACTCTGAGGATCAGTGGTGCCTCTTTGCAAGAGGAAGATGCCTATTTTTTTGCAAATGCCCAGGGTGCAAGACATCCAGAGAATGTACGGTATCTCTCTCTTTGGCTTTTCTTCACAAACGAAGATTCAGGAAGGACTCATCCCGCGCTTTCTGCAAGCGCGCTGATGACGAAAAAGGCCAATCCGAGATAAACAAGTCCGGTTGCAGAAAGCACAGCAGAAGGTCTCCTTGGGGGATGTTTCCGGGTTGTGATTCTTTCTGTGTTGTCATTTCTCTTCAAGACTTGTTCGGTGTGAGTTCTCAAATAAGGCTGCAGCATTGTGGATAGTGCGTCTCCATGTCTCCCACAAAAAGAACATAGAGGATTCTGCAGGTTGCAGAAATTTCCCTACAAAGACACAGCAACTGTTTCTCTGGTAAAAGAAATGACTTTGGGACGCTGTGATTGAGTTGCACAAAATTAAGAGTGATTGTGTGGAGAGAGTGATGGGCTGAGACAATCCTCTTTCACAATATCCTAGAATTGGAGATGGAGGGGGGGGGGTCAGAGCTGGAATTGGCCGCAATTCCCACCCACACCCTCCAACTTGGATACCAAAAACTGACACACATCCCTGGCACAAGGTAGTAAGCTGTATTGGTGGTAAATTGGTGCCATAGGTAGTCTAAAGCAGAGGGAGCATCCCATTCCTGTAGCTGATGGGTTCCAACGTGCCCTCCTAGCAGCGGTTAGAATCTGGAGACTTCTACCCAAACCAACCCAGAGCCAGCATTGCAGATCCCTGTGGCTGTATAATGGGTTCCCTGGACTGGGGTGCACCCCACCCTAGGAGAAACACCTAGAAGATGGACCCCTAGGGACGTTATATAGGGCAAAAGCAAACAAAGGAAACTGAGCTGTGCAGGAATGACCCATCTCCTGTCTCAATCAATATGGAGGACAGTGTGAGAAAGTTGATCATGGGAAAATTCATTCCCTTGGTCTGTCCACAGCCACCTCTGCATCCTTGAACTGCAGGGGTAAAGCATCCACCATCTACCAGGCCGACTGAAGCCAAAATAACCCGTCTTATGCCATGAGACAGTTGTTAACATTAGGCCATGATGCTAACAAGGACTGTAGAACCCATCTGCCTAGTGTCAGGTGGCTACATCCACTAAAGAGGGTCAACCCATGGGCATTTGTGTGGCCACTCTGAGAAGAAAAACTAGGACTAGAGGAACCTTTGGTCGGGATCCAGCATTCCTTGTCTTTCATTCTTAGGCCCCTCGAGCCAAACAATTGTTCCCTTTGACCCCTGTAGAGGTTTTTCTTTCCTGTAATTTAAAAATAAATATTTGGATAAATCAACCCTTTTTTCTCTCTCCAGTCTCCACTGAGGAATCTGTCAGTCACAATTCTAAATAAGCCCAGCCATCTCATCCCACATGTGTCTTTGTTAATTAACAAATAAATCAAGCCTATCTTGCCAATTAAGAAAATGCACCAAGTGTTACATTGATTCCAAGGTGCACTTGTTTTCCACTCCATTCCAGACACACACACACAGGCTGTCCATGCTACGAGGAGTCATCTTTTCCACTGTGGAGGAAACTCCATTTCCCCCCATTAGACCTCAGCAGTTCCCTCGCACTGGTTGCTGTGGGGCGAGGGGGGGGGAGAGGAAGCATGCCTTTCGTTCCCTGTTTTCTCAAGGCGTTCATGTTTTCTCACTGCATTTTTCAGGAAGAAAACCAATGCCCTGTCCAGTTATTCCATCTCTCCGCTGAACTGAGGAGGGAAACAGAAGAGCAAAGGTCCCTTACTTACTTACTTACTTACTTACTTACTTATCATCGATGTTCTCCCAGCATGGGACCCAAGGCTGCTTGCAATCAAGCTAAAATAAGAAAAATCTACAAAAGTGATCATAAAAAAGTTAAAACACAATGAGAGAAGTGATCAGACCCAAGCAGTGGCAGCACTAAAGGGGTCCAGAGAGGCCGAACTCCAACAGGTGACACCTCCGGAGGGAGGGGGTGACACCAGCCTTAGTAACACCACAGGACCCAAGAGCACCCCAGGCAAAGAGCATCTTCAGTGCTCCTCCTATGAAACCAGGGCTGCTGCTGCAGCATTTGAATGCCTGGGTTGCAACCCGTTTCACAGCTTTGATACACAGTCTGCATGTATGACTTTTCCTTGTCCCACAGGATGATAAAATGTGTGTGGGTCTGAGTGCAGTTGCATATGTACATACACAGAGAGAGAGAGAGAGAGAAGAAAACAAGCTTGCTCCATCCTCAGTATGACATCCCCTCAAAATTTTTTTTTTAACATGGCTCTCATGTGCCCTCTCAACCTTCTCTTCTCCAGACTAAACATACCCAGCTCTCTAAGCCGCTCCTCATAGGGCATAAAGGCTCCCAGACCTCCCACCACTTTGGTTGCCCTCCTCTGGGCACGTTCCAGCTTCTCAATATCCTTCCTGAATTGTGGTGCCCAGAACTGGACACGGTATTCCAGGTGAGGACTCAGAATCAAATCAGACCACTCTATTCTGCCTTGGTCAGACCTCACTTAGAATACTGTGTCCAGTTCTGGGCACCACAATTCAGAAAGGATATTGACAAATTGGAGCGTGTCCAGAGAAGGGCAACTAAAATGGTGAAAGGTCTGGAAACAATGCCTTATGAGGAGAGACTTAGGGAGCTGGGTATGTTTAGCCTGGAAAAAAGACGGTTTAGAGGAGATATGATAGCCCTGTTTAAGTATTTGAAGGGATGTCACACTGAGGATGGAGCAGGCTTGTTTTCTGCTGCTCCAGAGACTGGAACACGGAGCAATGGGTGCAAGCTCCAGGAACAGAGATTCCACCTCAACATTAGGAGGAACTTTTTGACAGTAAGAGCTGTTCGGCAGTGGAACGCACTCCCTCGGAGCGTGGTGGGGTCTCCTTCCTTGGAGGTCTTTAAACAGAGGCTGGATGGCCATCTGTCGGGGATGCTTTGATTGTGATTTCCTGCGTGGCAGGGGGGTTGGACTGGATGGCCCTCGTGGTCTCTTCCAACTCTGCAATTCTATGATTCTATGATTCTATGACACTGTTACTTCCCTTGATCTAGATATATGTGTTTTCACCCACAGTAGAAAGGATACCACAGAAACTGTTCATCCTTGCATGTGTAGGCAAAATAGTTGAAGATTCACATCCCTACCCAAGGCATAACCTTGTGCCCTTTTCCCTACCGGTGCACAGGGATGCCTTTCCAATTCCCCACCAGTGCTCCCTTCTTTGATGATCTATCTTCCCTGCCCCCAATGCATAGATTTGGCTCAAAATCTGAAAAGTTAAAGTCAGGGGAGAATGGGGTTGTGCCCCTTAGCAGAGATGGTTTTGGATCCAGAATCCCTTTGCATTTCTCAGCTAGTGGGAACAGAGCTGTTACCAGTATGACACCTCTCTGTTTCCTTCCCTCCTCTAGGGCATTCAAGGCCCATGCTGAGCGAGAAGCTGCCGCCAGATTTTTGTAGTGTCACAGGGAGCTCTTTGAAAAGGTCAGGCTATTATGGAACATTATTGTCGTTCCCATAACATGGTGGCCATTAGAATTCTGTCATACCCTTTGCAAGACGCTTGTAATGAGAAAGAGGAAGAGAGGAGCGGAGAGGTGAGGGGGGGACGCGGAGGAGGGAGGGATTGGAAGGGAGAAATAACATGGCACTAAATTAATTCTGATGACAAAGATAATAACAAGTTCAGGAAACACTTGCCAAATGAATCCATTATCATTACTGTGTCAGGACTGGAGAGCTCAAGGTCCTCTCCTCGGAGGCCTTTTATAGATAAGCAAAGGATGAGCCCCATCAGGAGAGGCAGCGGGCGAGGGGAGCAGAGCAGAGTGGCAGCAGAAGAGGAGGAGGAGGAGAACCCCCATCCCTCTGAAGAACCGAGGGAGCAACCCACCCACTGCCCTGCCCATGCCCAGGATCCTCTGCAGAGGAGAGTAGCAGCACTCGCACCCACAACAGGGAGAGCACAGTAGGGAAGGTGCACCTGCAGAAGGGTGCCGCACATGGCCCTGGCAGATCATACGGTGCCCTGTCTGGCAAGATGGGGAAATCCGCTTGCAAACACAGGCCCAGGCTGCTGATACACTTCAGAAATAATCCAGCTTGACATCGCTTTAACTTCCATGGCTCAATGCTATGGAATCCTGGGATTTGTAGTTTTGTGAGATGTTTAGCCTTCTCTGTCAGAGAGCTCTGGTGCCACAACAAGCTACAAATCCCAGGATCCCAAAGGAGGGAGCCATGAGAGTTAAAGCAGTGTCAAACTGCATTATTTTTGCAGTGTGGCAGCACCCTCAGAGTATAGCCACAATGTGCAATTAAAGCACTTTGATGCCACTCTAAAAGCCATGGATACATCCTATGGAATCCTGAGATAAGTTGTTCTGTGATGCATTTAGAATTCTCAGCCAGAGAGCTCTGGTGCCTCCTAAAACTACAAATCCCAGGATGCCATAGGAAGTTGCCATGAGAGTTGAAGTGGCAGCATAGTGCAATGATGATGCAATGGAGCTATGCTCTTAGATTCTGCTCAAGAGCAATTCGTTTTCTTTCATCGCCAATAGTTACAGAAAAGAATAACTGATTGGGATACCGCCCACTAATACTAGAACAGTTGACTCTTCATAATAGCGGAGAGAGGAAAGGGGGAGAGCATTACCATTGCCAAGCAGATACAGTGCTATAGAAATGGCAAAGTGGTCTCTGGAGCTGAGCTTGGGAAAGACCCCTTTTGGACTGCAACTCCCAGAATCCCCAAGCAGACACAGCCAATGACCCTGCTGCTAGGGGACTGGAAGTGCAAAAAGTAACTCCTTGGAGCTTTGCTCTGGAGGCTTCACATAAAAGGGCAACCTGAGTTTGTATGGCCCAAGGTGGAACACACAAAAATGGAAAGAGATTTTTACTGATACCAGGAGAAAAGAAGAGCAAGAAAGAGCAGGTATGTTCCTCTTTCAAAGAAAGGGGCACAGGCAGGGGTCTGCTTTGTGTTTGCTCATGCTCACCTGGAAATTCAGTGAGAGTGGCAGCTTCTCTGGCTTCTGCATCCATCTGGTCACAAGCATCCAAAGGGCATCCCATAGGTGTCCAAAAGGCACCTTCTCATTCCAGGCAGGAAGGAAAACAGCCATGTTCTCCTATAGTCTTTTGCCCCAAGGAGCACCAAGGCTGATATCAGTGATGGGGACTGGGACCCCTGAATCCCATGTGGTGCATGCAGGATGCCGCTCCAGAGAGAGAGGCAACAAGCCATGCAAAATGGTTGCTGCGCCAGGTACCTGGCCACAGGTATAACTGGAAGAGACTAACCTACCCACTCCTAGTGACACCATACTGGGCCAGAAATGTGAACCACCCTGGGGAGCAGCTAGCTTATTTTCTTTGGAAAGCACTGAGACTATTTGGGGTTTCTCTTGCAAAGCTGTTGTGAGGAGCTCTGACACCCAGATGAGGTGTGTACAGAAGATCCTTATGGCTGGCGTGAATGACATGGGGCCCTGTCCCACTAGACAATTCTAGCATTGTCATAGAATCACAGAACCATAGAGTTGGAAGAGATTCCCCCCAAGGGCCATCTAGTCCAACCCCATTCTGCCATGCAGGAATACACAATCAAAGCCTTCCCGACAGATGGCCATCCAGCCTCTCTTTAAAAACCTCCAAAGAAGGAGACTCCACCACACTCCCAGGCATTGCCTTCCAGCTCTTACTGTCTGGAAGTTCTTAATGTTTAGGTGGAATCTCTTTCCTGTACTTTGAACCCATTGCTCTGTGTCCTAATCTCTGGAGCAGCAGAAATCAATCTGGCTCCCTGTTCAATAAGACATCCCTTCAAATATTTAAACATAGCTAAATATACCTCTTCACCTTCTCTTCTCCAGACTAAACATACCTAGCTCCCTAAGCCGCTCCTCAGAGGAGGACATAATGGCTTCCAGGCCTCTCACCATTTTCGTTGCCCCCTTCTGGACACACTCCACCTTCACTACCATGATGCTGTCATCCTATGGGAGCCTGGGATTTGCACTTTAGGAGGGCTATTTAGCCTTCTCAACCAAATCCCAGCATTCCATGGGATGCAGCCATGGCAGTTAAAGTAGAATACTAGAGTTGTGTAGCATGAAAGAGCCCTTGTTTTTTCCCCACCAGATGTTGCCTGGGTCAGCCATTACTTTTGCACTGCTTCTCATCCGCATGAACTTGCCAACAAAACCCCATGGCTCCAAGGCATCAGAGAACAATTCTCCTTGAAAAACTGACTAAATTGGAAGGGAGATTGGAGAGCAAGCATAATTAAACTCATTTAATAAGATTTTTTGAATGGAGAATTGTTTATTAGTAGATCAACCACACTTTGGAAACATTATTCCATTGGGCAATAATTACCATAATCCCCAGTCAGCATGGTCAGTAGGCTTGCTGACTAGGGGAACATACAATCATAGAAGAATTGGAAGAGACCCCAAGAGCCATCTAGTCCAGCCCCATTCTGCCATCAAAGCATTCCCGACAGATGGCCATCTAGCCTCTGTTTGAAAACCTCCAAAGAAGGAGATTCCACCACACTCTGAGGCAGTGGATCCTGGTGTTGTTGTCTAAAAAAGTAACTTGTCAGGATTCTGCTGACTACTGAGGTGTCTTGTAAATCTCGTATAACAAAATGTTTTAAAAATGGAAACTGATTTAACTCACCTTTCTTCCACATGATTGTAATAAAAGAAGAGGGACTTTGCTCAAACCAAAGCAGCTGTGGGAAACAACCAGGAGAGGTTTTGCCAAGGCTTGGCTGCAAACAGAACCAAACAATGGTTGTGCATGTCTGGCAATGATGGGAGTTGTAGTCCAGCACATCCTCAAGTTACTGTGTTAGGGAAAGTGTGAGCTAGCTGGAAGTTCTTCTGTGCAAGGTATATTGGACCGAACAAGCCATATTCTTACACAGACCCCATCCTCTTCAATAGAGACTGACCAGGAGCACTTCCCAGCTGGGTTTCTCCCCTTGAAAATATTTCCTAGAGCTTCCCTCCGTATCTAAGGAAACAGAGCATGGGCTCCTGCATCCCCTTGGCCACCAAGCAATGGCAAGAGACTAACACATTCTAGTCGCAAAAGACTTCAAGCCAAAGTCTGGGCCTTCTGAGACCTTTCCTGTCTCCAGGAAGCCAATAAGCAAGGCATGAAGGCTTGCCCTTCTTTCTCCCACTGAGGCCCACCCACTGGTTCTACTTCCTCTGGCCTGGGAGAGTCCTGGAATTATTGTCACTCTACAGAGATATTCTAGGCAAAAAATATGGCAAGAACCCTGTTGGTGCCTTAGGTATGCCTTAGTTAAACTACAAAAGTGGTTGGACGTTTTGGTCCAACATGGAACAGCTGTATTCACTTCGAGGTTGCAGGAGCAGCGATGCAACATGATGTCATAGCACATAGCTGTGCATTGTGCATGAATGAGCATGTCCATTTCACACAGTTGCACGTTATGCAACAGGAATTGCACATCATTGTGGATCACCTAGCATTGTGCACAGAGGTGTACATTTTGTTCTTCATTCGATTGTGCAATCTCACAGTTCACTAACAAAGCACCATCGCAGAACAGGCACGTTCTGTGTGCTATATATACAGTTGTCCCTCCATATTCGTTGGGGTTTGGTTCCAGGACCCCCCATGGATACCAAGATCTGTGAATACTCAAGTCCCATTATATGCAATGGCATAGCAAAATGGTGTCCCTTATATAAGATGGCAAAATCAAGGTTTGCCTTTTAGATTATTATTATTTTTTTAAGAATATTTTCAAGCCATGAATACTTAAATCCATGATTACCAAATCTGTGGATACGGAGGGTGTATATGTGTGTATTAAGCTTAATGTGCCAAGTCGATAAGATTTCATAAAGCTGGTTTCTCATGGAAGAGAAGAGTCTTCTCTCTTTCCTAGCCCACCTGTTGTTCGTTCCGCTTCTTGGCCCCTTCCTACCGCTCAAGCGGCTGCGGGCAGAGGTCTCTTGGAGTCCGTCGCCTCTTGCCACTCTGTCCCTTGTCACCGCCAAGGCAATGGTGACACTGTCATTATACAAGGCCTCAAAGCCCGTCCAAGGCAGTGGAAGATGAATTATGTTTCATTTATATCAAAGAAGCAATCTCAGAGCCCATTTGTGATCAAATTTGCTGTCAGAGAAACTTTGCTTTATCTCATTACATCTGATATCTCTTGGCTTCTTGTCCTTGAGACTATTAAAGTTTAATGTCAAGTTTGAGATGAAATGGAATCTTTGCTGTATCATCTCATCAAGACCTGAGCGCACCCCCTTCCATTGACACTAATTTTGACAACTAATTATGGAAGGTGTGGGGCAGGAGAGAGGGAGAGGAAGGGAAAGACAGAATGAAAGGTGTCTCACGCGCACACACATACAGCGCCATCTCGCCTCCCTTGCCATTCATTGGAAATGTTATCCTACTGCCAGGCGGCAAATGAAAATTAGTGTCACTCTACAGAAGATGGCATCATAATTTCCACATTGCTTGATCAGTTTTTTCTGCCTGTCTTTCCCAAACACCATAGCCTGTCCAAGTTCCCTGGGGCCAATATAAGCTACAGGAGAAAATCCCAAATGTTCCAGATCTGTTTCTTCTATGGGTGAAATGACCAGTGGACTATGGAAGGGTTTCTCCAAAAGTTAGGTTAAGTAAGCAAAAGCAAATTAATCTGGAGGACTCCAGAAGGTCTTGAGATCAATGTGTATGCCTCCCTAGAAGGTCTGTAGCTCAACTCATATGCTTCCAAAACGTCTTCAGATCAATCTGGATAACTCCAGAAGGTCTTTAGCTCAACCTGGATGACTCCAAAAGGTCTAAAGCTCAACCTGAATAATTCTAGATGATGTTCATTTCAGTAATAGAGCAGCAACGTTGCATGCAGGAGGTCCCAAGTTCAAAACCTGGAAGCACCTCCAGGTAGGACAAGGAAAAGGATCCTGCCTTAAATTCCAGAGAACCGCCACTGGCCATCAGGGTCAACCATGCAGGTTGAGGAAGGGCTGACTCCGTATAAGACCTCTTCATCTCGGCCTGTGCTGTAGATACGGAGTCGTCCCTTCTGCCATTCATAAACTCTTTCCAGGATATCCTCATCTGGTGGCTTTGCAAGTTTCCAAATACTGAGATGTAACTGCTGAAGGCTCAACCTAACTGTTTAGAGTCCTGGTTCAAATTATTGCACTCTAGGACAAATTGCACCTTATTTATCTCCTTCTACAAGAAGAGGGTGAAGAAGGAGGAGGAGGAGAGCTGTGAAAACCTCTTAGAGGACTATTGGTGTCATTTCCACCAGAAGCATCCTTCAGTTTCAGAACAAAAACAACGAATGCCTTCCTAACCCTCCACTTATACCCAGGGGTAGGGGGGACAACTATGCAGGGGCCAGAGGCCAGTTGTTCCCTCAAAAAACCTCCCATGGACTGCATCACCCCAAAATGAGCCCACATGTCTCTATTTCTCTTTGCAGTCCCTCTCAAAATAGAAGCAGTCACTTCCTATCCCCATTTTGAAAAGGACTGCAGACGAAAAGAGAGGGATTTGGGGGCAGTGCAGGATTCTGGAGGGCTGGTGGGCAGGGTTATTTTTGTTTGTTTTCACACATTTAGGGGGCAAACATTGCCTGAAAATCAAGCTTTTTTAATAAAAGTGTGAGGGTTGGGTAGCCTTGGGAACCATAAAAGTGGGGACCCGGGTACCACATTTGGCCTGAGGGCCACAATTTTTCCACCCCTGGCTTATTCCATGTTTCACAGGACAGTCCTTTATTTTCATTTTGAGAATTACCTAACACCTGTAGATTTATTTTCCCTGCTACACCCACAGTGTATTTTTAAAGAAAAAGAAGAAAGAAAATTCCCTAGAAACTCCTGTTTGAACTGGAACAAGTTTAGGAAGGAAAAAGACTGTTGGACAGCAACAGAAATAATAAAACCAATAACTTGGAGTTACAGTATTTCCCCCTTTCTACTCCTGCTTCTCTGCCACTGTTTCTCTAAAGAGCATCATCCTATTGGGAAGAGTGATCTAAATCAACTTGACCATTTCAGGAAGAGGAAGACCCCCATGCTAAGCTGACATACGCAGTCCCATTGATTTAATGGGGTTACTCACTAGGTCTTCTGTTGGATATTCTGTAGGTCTCCAGTTGGAAAACAGTTCTAGCAATTGGATTGAAATCCCAGAAAGTAGAGCAGGAGTGGGAGTCATGTGCCCTTCCAGGTATCGTTGGACTGCAGCAGCCCTAGGCAGCATTACCTATGGTAAGGAATGCTGGGAGCTGCAGTCCAGCAACATCCAGAGGTCTTTGTGGTCCCCACCTCTGCATCACGTGGCCCAGTGCTACACAAAGTGGTGCTCCCTGGACCAGTGTCAGTCTGAGAGCCATTGGATACTGGTCTCTGTGGTCTTTCCAGGACAGGAAGAAATAGTTGTAATCATTGGGCACAAACTGGAAAAACATCACTGTCAGTCAGCCCACATGAGAATGCCACACGTGGCCAATTTGATCAGATGATGGGATCATGCCCCAAAGCCATAAAAAGTGAGTCCAATGGTTCTTGCTCTTGGAGTCCACAGTCCCTGATCACTAGAGCAAGAGGCCACCTTTCCTAGGAGGGCAGAAAATGCAGAACCAGAGACAGACAGACAGACACAGAGAGGGGGACTCCTGCAAGTCAACTTTAATGTTTCCAGCCAGCCCTGGAGAGCATCCCATTGAGCTGGAGTGGGACAAGAAGTCATACCTGGGCCCAGATCTGCACCTCTGGCATCAATAGCTGCTAAACCCATTACCACCCACCCTCTTGGGATGCTACCTTAATGGGTTAGTTATGGCACCTCCAAAATGAAGGAACTGGAAGCTGAGCCTCCTCCGCTCTGCTCCCCCCCCCAACACATACACACACACACACACACACACCAGTTCAATTGGCGGTTATTGCTGGCAGTTTATCAACATTAACTGATTAGGCTCAGGATGATGGATTTGCCCTGCCTCTGGACTGGTGCTCAGCGAAGGGGGAAGGCTCAGACATCTCTGGCTCGGCTTGTAATTGCTGTCTCTAATTCTTGTCTCCTCCCCAACTGCATCCTGACAAGAGGATTTATTTCCTTGCCTACCACTGCACAATAGTGGTTGTGGTGGCATTTGCAGCAACAGGAACAGCAGCAATGACAACGACAACAACAACAGCCACAGCAACAATATTCAAATTGGCTTCAGACAATAAACTGGTTCGCCCTTGGGATCAAAACGAGACATTTCCTTGTGCTTTGCAGAGACAAATAGGAAGCTAGACGCCCTGGACAGATACTTCACACGCTTGCTTTAGGCAGTCCCCATTTACTGCTCGGCTCTGCTTCTCTTCCACCTCATACACCTTCCTTCCATCCTTCCTGCCTTCCTCCCTTCCTT
This sequence comes from Gambelia wislizenii, assembly GCA_030847615.1. NCBI lineage: Eukaryota > Metazoa > Chordata > Lepidosauria > Squamata > Crotaphytidae > Gambelia > Gambelia wislizenii. The sequence continues at coordinate 44,214,522 of JAUMIR010000007.1, forward strand.
GACAGCCAGTGGCCCTCATGTCAAGAGGGCAGGTTTGGGCCCAAATTTTTAAGATGCTGCACCTGTTTTGAGGAAAGGGTTCAGTACCTTTACTGTGAGAACTAAAATCCAGAGTGGATTCACTGCCCTCTTTGCTGCTAGGGATGCCAGAACTGGAGACAGCTCCTGTTACTTTCAATGGTTGCCCAGAAGAGGGAATTTCAGCAGGCTTTGCTAGTCAGGCAACCAGGTTACAAGCATCCCCTGCTGAAATTCCCTCTTCTGCATGAGTTTGAAGGTACAGTTTTGTTTCTGGCAACCCTCCTTGCTGCCACTGCCTGCCTGCCTGCCTTCCTCCACCCGTTCAGCCAGGACACCTCTAGAAAGATCTTCAAAGCAGCCATGAAATACCTTTCAGCATTCTAAAAAGCAAAATCTGAAGCTGGGACCAGAGACAACGATGAAGTACAGTCAGCCCTCAACTTTTATGGGGATTAGGGAGCAGGATCCCTGCAAAAGTGGATAAACTGAGAGTATCTTAAGCCCCCGCCCTCAAACCCCAGGACACTGTTTAATGTGGTTTCAGTTATATGTGACCAACAAAAAATATCTCTCTCCGGGCATTTCTAGGTGCAATTCTGTGGTCAACTTCTGATCTGTTGCTGCAGCCTCCACCACTACCCGTGGCCCACTCTCCGAAGCCAGGGTGCCAGCCCACAGCACATGAGCAAGACTCCTGCGTGCGACCACCCTGGCCGCACACTGCAGGACTCCTTCCTGGTTATGGAAGAGCAAAGCAAACGGCAGCTGCGGTATTGGGCTGGCGTGCCAGAACGGGTTCCTGCAGTCACACGGGGCCTGGTCTGATTTTGCTGGCTGGAGTGGATTTTACCAGGTTTTTTTTAAATGGTGTAACAGGCCTTACCCCATCTTGACCTTGTCTTTACCCCAGGGGTCGTGAGGACTACCCAGCAGCAAAACAGGGCAAAAGCCCTGCTTCGTCTGGACTGCAGGGCTCCAAGGCAGGGGAACGACGGGGTAAATTGCCCATCTAGACAAGCCCATAGGAATGCAGATCATAGAATCATAGAATTGTAGAGTTGGAGAGACCCCAAGGGCCATCCAGTCCAACCCCCTTCTGCCACGCAGGAAATCTTGATCAAAGCATCCCTGACAGATGGCCATCCAGCTTCTGTTTAAAGACCTCCAAGGAAGGAAGGAGACCCCACCACGCTCCGAGGGAGTGCGTTCCACTGCCGAACAGCTCTTACTGTCAAAAAGTTCCTCCTCATGTTGAGGTGGAATCTCTGTTCCTGGAGCTTGCACCCATTGCTCCGTGTTCCAGTCTCTGGAGCAGCAGAAAACAAGCCTGCTCCATCCTCAGCGTGACACCCCTTCAAATACTTAAACAGGGCTATCATATCGCCTCTTAACCGTCTTTTTTCCAGGCTAAACATACCCAGCTCCCTAAGTCTCTCCTCATAAGACATGGTTTCCAGACCTTTCACCATTTTAGTTGCCCTCCTCTGGACACGCTCCAATTTGTCAATATCCTTTTTTAATTGTGGCGCCCAGAACTGGACACAGTATTCAGTGGTACATTTTGGTGTGCACAGCATTGCCATTCAACACATGTGTTGCATAGCACAATCAAAGCTTTGTTTTACACTCGATAGTGCCATTCCCCTGCTCCCCCATCCCCAATCTATTGAAAAAGTGAATGGCTGTTCCTGCATTCAGTTCAAGGTTGTGCAGGCAGAGTTGCACTTGTGACGCCATTGTCTGTGCGCATGGGGAGGCATAGGCATGACCAGATTTGCATGCAGATGCACAGGTGCCCGTGCATGCATGTTTGCTAGTGCATTTGGGTGCGCGCTGCATGGTGCAACGTTGGCCCCCAATTTTCCTGGGTCACATATGACAAAGGAAGCCGGACTCCACATGCAAAGATTTGCACTACACAACTCTCCTGCAGGGTTTCTGTCACTGGAAGCAGGATCAAGAAAAAGGGTGCCCACAGCCCAAAAGCCACCCGCCACTGCTGCATGCAGGCTTCAGGGGCAGCAAGGTCAACCAAGAAGGCCAGCTCCTACTTTCCTGGAGAGGAGGGGCTTGGAGACTGGGCAGCCAAGACGTCTTGAAAGAAGGTTATACCCCAAGGGAATTTGTGGACTCAAAACTGGCACTGAGAGAACAGGGAGGAGCATGTTCATTGGACACTGACTTCACGTGCCACAGGAGTTGAAACCAGTAAAAACATTACAAAGAATCATGACTGCAGACTTTATCAGACTAGCATCTAAAAATGCTGTAATTTCACTATTGAGGAAAGCGGAAACATAGTGGCATTATTACACTAAGTATTGCACATTGCCGTAATTGTGAAATACTACCAACACAGAATCCTTGTACGACTACCACTAGCACTTTAAGAATGGCATCTTACTTCCATGATTTAGCATGGGCAAGATTTCTGCTGTTCTCGCAAGAAGGTGCGAATTCGCTTAAAAACTCCAAAACCCCTTAATTAACAAAATAAATCAACACATAAACACTTAAACAAACCTAAAAATGTGCAAACAAAATGGGACAGTTCATTAAAAGAGTGTCCTGTAGATCATTTTCACGTTCTCACCTGGAAGTCTTCTCACTGGGAACAGGGAGGAGAAAAAAGGACTGCCCATTTGTGCTGTAATCTTGCAATTACAGTGGGACGTGATTTCACATGCTCTTCAATACCACAAAAACAGCAATATTGAGAGCTATTGACGGCTTGTCCCATCGATTAAAAGGGATGCATTTTTGGCAGCTGGAACACACAGTGACCATGGGAGGAGGAGGTTGGTGTGAGATAGCGGGAACCCATTTGCACTACTGTGATGTCGTAATTGTGCAATTGTAGCCTTGTCTGATAAAGTCCTACGTAATGGGAAATCTTTCCCCTTTCCATAGCAGTAACTTTCTGAAGGGGGGTGGATTTTGTGTGTGTGTGTGTGTGTGTGTGTGTGTGTGTGTGTAAGAGAAAGAGAGAGACCAAAATGTCATTCAGGAGAAAAGGAATAATTATAATAGCTAGCAAAGCCTTGCATTTGGAGGTGGGGGAGGATGATAAATTTTCACTGCTTTACAAAAGACAGCTTGGTATTGCTTATCAGCCATGATTTCACCAGATAGCTATTTCAAAACACAGACGCTGGTCTTTTTATAATAAATGAAAGCAATAACACCAAAGAGCCTGCCCAGAGTTATAATTAAGAAGCGCCGGGGCTGAGAAACGGTCGCATGGTAGGCAGGCCCAGCGCAGGCTTAGTCCCCCACAGAGCACAACAGATGTCCAAAGCAGGGTGCAGAAAGAAAGAAAGCAGATATTGATGACAGGGCTTCAGCTTACCTAGAAGCAAGGCTCAAGCTCAGTGGGTAAAGCACTCAGCACATGCTCAGAAGAAAAAGTTACACCACACGTGTCCCAGAGCATCAAAACCAGGTTCATATTAAGACATATGTGAAGCATAGCTCTCAAACCGCCTGCCTTTCCTAGATGCGTGCTTTAATTGTGTGTGAATACATCGGCAAGAATCCTGTAAATGTCTCATGCATGCGCAAGTTCCCCAACGGAAGTTGCTGGGCATTTTTGGCTGATGCAGAATGTCCACAGTTATTTCAGGGCCTGCAGAAGCAGCTTGTGCATGCAGTGGCTCATTACATACTGCACATGTGCATTTGGTAGTGCAATGTTGCAATTTGCTAGGGGTGTGTGGTGCGCAATTACCACTGAACTCCATGAACGTAAAAGTTATGCTCCCATTTCCTTGATGTGAGATCTCAGCTGCTGCCCAGGGAAGCCACAGTCCTGCTGGTTCGCTACCCTGGTGTAACTCTCACACCCTCCAATGGTCCCAATTTGGCACTGGCAGACCCAATTAACCCTTTGTTGCCCCACTTTTTCAGCTGCCTTTAAAATGTTTGGGTTTCTCTCTCATCCCCCTCCCCCTCTTTGTCCTCAGCTTACTTCAGTTGCTGCAAACTGAGTTCAAAATGCAAAAGTAGTTTGAACTCAATTAATTCAGCAGCAAGAGAGGAGAGGAGGGGCAGGCCTTGGCCACCCCAATAGACTCAGGCAAAAGCCAAGGGCTGCAGCCTCTCATAGCTTGCTTATTCTTCCTCATTAATGGCTTTTGCCATCTTGACAACAAACTAGTGTCCCATGGCCACATGTGTCCTGCTTTCCATCTAGGAACTGTGGGAGTGTATGGCCTCTACCGTGGCATGGGCAGCAGTGGCAGGAGGCAGTGGCCATGAAGGAAGAAGGGCATCCTGGCCACCCCCAAATTTAGCTGGGGGGCATCTCCCCTTCCCTTCTCTTCCTGCCTGCACACCTCTGTCTCCCCCGGCAGCTGCTTCTGCTCTCTATCCGCCACCACCCCAATTGCTGAAGACTAACCGCCTGGCTGCTTGAAATATTGCCCATGAAAAGAAACAGACCCGTGCCTCTGCACCTCTTTGATAAACATCCCTGGATCAGCTTCCTCCTAAAGAGGTGTCTATTTAACACAATTTCCATCTCAAGCAGCTGCTTTGCATTTCCTTTTGGCTTTATTAAAACTGATTTTCTCTTTGCACTTTCCAAACTGATCTGATTACATTTCCATTTCTCCCTGAAGAAAAGAGCTTCGGGGGGGGGGCAGGGAAGGCAACCCAGTCTCACGCCTCTCCTCCTCCTCCTCCTCTTTCTTTGCGGGCGGGGGGGATGCCTTTCCAGAGGTTGCTTGGCAAGTTACTTTATTTTATTTTTCTTCCGTTTTAATAGCTCTCTGGCGATGGCCCCAGGGAGCGCGCGCCTCTCTCCTGTTGCATCTTTGCCATCCATTTCCATGGGAACAAAGAGGGAGAGAGCAGGGAACAGGGGAGTCTCCTCTTTCCATCAGCAGGGAGGCGTTGAGCCAGGAGCAGCGATGCGCCTCGCTTGTTCGCCGAGCGTTGGCTCAGCACCCGCCGCCAGAGGGCAGCAGCGTGCGCACGCGCTTGTGTCCATTCCAGCCCAGGTGCCTCCATACCTGTCCAGGTGAGGGCAAGACCCTGTCTCCCCATAGGAGCCCACCGGCCTTGTAAGAACCTCAAGGGAGGGCTTTCTCTCCATTCTACTCCCCTCACAGGGACTCCCTGAAACAACACCTCAGGCTTGGCCAAATTGATCACCAACAATGGTCCACCCTGGCCTCACACCGGGAGGCATTGAGACGCCCTATCCACAATGCTGCAGCCTTATTTGAGAACTCACGACGAACAAGTCTTGAAGAGAAACGACAACGCAGAAAGAATCAAAACCCAGAAACATCACCCAAGGAGACCCTCTGCGGTGCTTTCGGCAACCGGACTTGTTTATCTTGGATTGGCCTTTTTAGTCATCAGTGCGCTTGCAGAAAGCGCAGGATGAGTCCTTCCTGAATGTTCGTTTGCAAAGAAAAGCCAGAGAGACTACCCACACAGGTACCAAGGAGGGAGGCTCCTCACGGGCTGCTTCCGGGCTGTGGAACTCTCTGCCACAGGAGACTAGGCTGGGCCTTCCCCAGCTCTAATTTCCCTGGGAGGTAGAGATCTTGGCTGGAGCTCACAATTGCCACTACAAGGGCATAAGTTAGAATTAAACTTTCATAACTGATTTGTATTCGTGATCCTGACATATTCAATAGTGTAGGGACATGTTCTGCAGCCAGCCCCAGACTGTGGAATGTCCTGCCAGGAGGGATTTGACAACTAGACCCTCTGTCCAACAGCACGAAAAGCCCATCTCTTCCACGAAACCTACCTGAATTTTAATGTTTGTATTAAGTGTTTTTAAGAGGTATTTGTTTTATATGCTCCTTTGATGGTTTCGTATGCACTTTTAACTGTGTTGTGTGTTTAATTTGTTGTTGTTCCCCACCTCAGTCCTACAAGGAGAGGCAGGTAAGGAATTATGATGATGATGATGATTCCAGAGACTGTAGTTTATCCCCCTGGGGGGAGATACCAGGCATTGAAGAGCAGGCAATCCAAAATGGAAACTTCCTTAAGGCCAAAATGGCACAGGCTAAACTAGTGATTCCCAAACTTTGGCCCTCCAGCTGTTTTGGACTCTTCATCTGTCAGAAGCCCTAGCCACCTTGGCCAACAGTCAGGAACTCTGGGAGATGACATCCAAAACATCTGGAGGGCCAGCGTTTGGGAAACACTCGGCTAAACCAACACACCTAAGTGCATGGATGCCGTTGGCTTCTTCACACTCCTTTTGGACTTTATGAGGGAAGATCCCTGGAAAGGAGCAGTCTCCAAAATATGAAGACTGATTCAACTCACACGTGGTTTTGACAGGTCCAGAGCAAAAACTCTTTGTGCCAGGGGGAGTTTTGGTAATAATTACCATCTTTAATTACTGCTAAAACATCAATTGCTCTTGTTCAATTAGCAGCACAGATCCAGGCACGGCAAATTTCCGCTGCACAAAATAAGCTGAAAATTGATTTTGGAACACTTAATGTAGATCTGAAATTGCTAACCTGATAAGAAGGGGGCCACGGAAAGACCCAGCTCACCCAGCCGCTAGGAATTTGGAGTTGATGTAATTGCTTTGGTGGAAGATTAATAACTTGTGTACCATACTTACATCTTGTACATGGTGTGGAATTCGCTCATTAGAGGCAAGGCCAAAGAAAAGGGGGGGGTGTTAACGAGGGTGCTAGCAATTAAGCCAGAATAACCAGAGTTTAAGAAATCACATTGAGATCATTTACACCATTTCAGGGTTTCCACGGCTCTCCGAGAATCCCAAACTGAGGTCCCTAAAAGCAGTGGTGTGAGCGTGTTCCCTCTTTGTCATAGACAGCCAGCTATGAACATGTGCTCCACGGCCTGTTCTCCATTTCTGTAATGAGATAATGTATTGGAAAGACCATGCCTTTCTCAAAAATTGCATCTCTATATATGAGCCTGCCCAGATTTTGAATCTTTGGGAGGAAGTCTTTCTCTCAGTCCCAAAACCTTCAGAGGCACCTTTGGTGAGGACATGTGAGAGGGCCTTCTTGCTGGCTTCTTCCAGACTGTGGAACTCCCTTCCACAGGAAGACCGGCTGGCTCCCTCTCTGCTCTCCTTCCTTTTTACTCACACAGGCTTTTGGACACTCTTATTGTCTTTATTCATACCCCGGCTTTCCCCCCAAACCAGAACGCAAGGCAGCTTATACATGAAAATAAATACAACATTTTTTAAAAAAAATACAAAAGACCAAATATAATTAAAATATTAAAGAGCAATTTAAAGAACAGTATAGTTAAAACTACACAGTGCATTCCTAAAATCCATTCCTTTAAAACCCTTCAGTTCTCAAAAAGCTGTCAAAATACATTTTTAAAAGCCTCACTTGTCAACAGAAGGAGCAAGGAACAGGTGATTGTACCCTTAGGGAGGGAATTCCAAAGCCTTGTTGCAGCCCCCCCACACCCCCAGTAATTGTGCCTGTGATGCTACTGGGGTTGAAAGAAGGGCCTTTTATTGGGCTATGCCATACTTTCATCCCCTTTCTTAATGTCCAAGATCCTCTACTGAGGTGACAGAGTGTAACTTTTTACTCATGCAGTGGCTGCACAACTCAGCCTTACTGGTGCATTGTGATCTTGCACAACCCAATGTGCACACACTTCTGCATGCACAATGCACCATGTGCATCAACTGCAGTATACAATGTGGAGTGAACATCTACATGCGCAATAGGCAATAGCACCACTTGTGCAACTCCACCTCTGCAACCTCAAACTCAGGCATTTCACAAACTGTCCAACCACTTCCATCAAGCAATTTACACAGGTGTAAAGGCACAGACATGATGCCAGCAGTTTTTTTTTTTTTACAGGCTTTAAAATTACTTTAAGTCAGTGTTTGGTTTTAATATGATAGTTGGTTTATTTATTTATTTCTAATTCTTCTCGAGGGTTATAATTGGTTCTTAGCTGTGGTGTATTTTCATGTTTGGAGCCACCTATGATCCTATGACATCCTGGGACTGACAGTCTGGTGAGGTACCAGAGCTCCCTGGCTGAGGAGTCTCAATGCCCCTCTCTGAGCTACAAATGCCAGGATTCCCTAGGATGGAACCATTGGGGGTTAAAGTGGAATCATAGTGCTATCATTTTGCAGTGTGAATACGCTGCTGGTAAATCCTGTCCTAGACTACCATCAGGACATCTCAAGACAACATGCAGACTTCGTGGCTTTAAGATCACAACCAAGATCCAGTTTTCCCCCTCTCCACAGCTGATTTTTCTAACATCTTGCCTGATGGACAGTTCAAAAGATCTCAGAACTTTGCACAAAGTTCTGTACCTTTTTCTTTCTTGGTACCTTTGTGTTTATTCGTTTTTTAACATGGCCAACACAGATACTTCTGCTTTTTGTGTGACCTTTAAGTGATGTGCAAAGCTCCAGATGTTGGTCACTCCAATATTTTGTATTTCATTAGCTAACCCATTCACCAGATGACCTTTTCATTTGGCAAATGAGAGTTTGGCTGTTGAGCTCAATTGTTAGCACACTAGCCAAAGTCCAACCCAGGTTGCCAAAATGGAAAGTGAATTACATTTTCCTTTAAAGTGTGATCAGCACATTAATGCGTGTTCAGGTGACAACCATTGTTAGACACTCTCAGTCATGACTGGTGGCTTACATGGCAATGGGATGATGACCCCACTGAGTTTAGTCCAAACTTCAAAGGAGCTATCCAAACTGCTGAACCCATTTTGGGATGAGTGTCCAGCATCATGGACCACTTTCATTGCTGGAACTGGGTTTGAGACTTTCCCCTGGTTTCTGGAATGGCCTTTCTTTCTTTCTTTCTTCCTTCCCATCATTGCACAATGATCTCTCCTCCTTGCAGTCTGAAAGATGGCCAGGAGACAGGAGGGGAGTATCGGGGAAGGGGGCTATTTTTATTTGTCCATGGGTTTTTAAAAGCAGACGAGAGATCTGCGGGTGGGGAGCAAACAGCCACACAGCTGTGTGACTAAAAACAAAAAGCAAAATCAGGAAACTGAAAGGCGAGAGCTAATTTGGGCAGCCTTGGACAGCTGTATTTGCATAACGAAACGTAAAAAGGATGTTGCGCTCATGTATTTTTTAAAAGGTTTGACTTTAATTTTATTTAGCTTAAGAAGGGCACGTCACTCACTCTCCACCGGTCATTTAGAAAGATATTTCAATTGTGTTTCCACAAAGCTGTCTTTAGGCCTTAAGTGTCTCTCACAACTGCTCGGAATACTAATGAGGTCTCAGTTGACATTCAAGAGAGGAGGGCTTGTCCCAAAATTGCAGGCTTGGATATTTCCTCGTTCTGTCCTTTCAGAGCTCAGCTATTGTTGGGGGGGAAATTCAACCTTTTTGCAATGCAAGTAATCATTTTTCCCAGGTATTTATTTTTTATTTTTTTGTTAACATGGTATCAAAAGATTATAGCAGTGGCTTCTGCCTCCAACGGGCTTCACAAATATATATATATATATATATATATATATATATATATTGCAGGTTTCTGAAAATTATTATTTCCACCCATTATTTCAGGTGTGAGTTGTTATTTCCCATGGGAAAATTCCCTTTAAACATTCCTGTCTCTTGAGCCATAGGAACAGTAAAGGTCTCTGCATACGAAATGGAACTGAAAGCTTATTGTTTGTCACAAGCGGTGAGAGGGGAAATGGCAAAGCATATCTTAGGAGACCTCTAACAAACACTGGCTGCATTTAATAATAATAACTACAAACATCATGCTGGTGAGCTTGACTGCTCATATCCTGGACCTGGACTCACCAGGGCCTTCTCAGTGTCTGCTCCAGGGGCGGTAGCTGATTCTGGTGGCAGCAGACTAGTGAATCCACTCCAGGAGTTAGGTGGCATATCAAAGGAGCTCTCCAATGTGCTGAACCGTGTCCCCAAAATAAGTCCAGCACCTTGGAGAGATCCTCTGAGATTTAACATTGGATTGCATTGGCTGCTTCAATGACATAGAAGTCGCTAGCTGCTGCTAAGTTATTTCCAAGCTCTGGAGTTCCCTCTCAAGGGCTGGTCCTCTCCCTGTTTTCCTTTTACTGGCAGGCAAAAAACTTTTTCATTACTCAAACAGGCTCTCAGCGACTGTCTGGCTGCAGAGGAAAGGAATTTTTATGATAGATGGTACATCCTTTTTATTGGTGTACTTTTAAATGGCTTTTAACTATAATAAAGACTCTGGGGATTTTAAGAGACCACGGGCTAAACATAAGTCAAGAGTGTGATGTGGTGACCAAAAAAGCCAATTCTAGCCTGCATCAAGAAGCGTATAGTGTCCAGGGAAGTCAAGGGAAGTGGTTTGTTTGTTTGTTTGTTTGTGTGCCTTCGAGTCATTTCCGTCTTATGGTGACCCTAAGGCAAGCCTTTCATCAGGCCTCACCTGGAATACTGTGTCCCAGTTCTGGGCTTCACAGTTCAAAGAAAGATATTGACAAGAGGGAAGATGTCCAAAAGACAAGATGATCAAAGGTCTGGAAACCAAGCCATGGGGAGCAACTTAGGAAGCTGGATATGCTTAACTTGGAGAAGAGAAGACTGAAACTGAGAAGAGAAGACATTATAACTATCTTTAAGTATCTGAAGGGTTGTTGTGTAGAAGATGGAATAAGCTTGTTTTCTGCTGTTCCAGAGACTAGAACACAAACCAGGAGATTCAATTGACAAGAAAAGAGATTCTGTCTAAACGTTAGGAAGAACTTCTTGATTGTAACAAAGTAGAATGGACTGCCTGAGTGGGTGGTGGACTCTAGTTCATTGGAGGTCTTTAGACCGATGTTGGGTGGGTATCTTTCTGGAGTGCTGGAGTTGTGTATTTCTGCATGGCAGGGGGTGGGGATTACATGGCCCTTGCAGTCCCTTCCAACTGGCCTCACATCAGGAGGCATGGAGACGCACTATCCACAATGCTGCAGCCTTATTTGAGAACTCACGCCCAACAAGTCTTGAAAAGAAACAACAACGCAGAAAGAACACAACCCGGAAACATCACCCAAGGAAACCTTCTGCTGTGCTTTTTGCAACCGGACTTGTTTATCTTGGATTGGCCTTTTAAGTCATCAGCAAGCTTGCAGAAAGCGCAGGATGAGTCCTTCCTGAATCTTCGTTTGCGAAGAAAAGCCAGAGAGAGAGAGACCCCATGGTGACTGGTGGCTTTTAACCCACTGGGGTGGTGGATTCACTCCAGGCTATCTGTCACTGTACACTGTAAGTGAGGAGTTGTTATTTTATTTGTTTATATCCCGGCTCAAGGCAGCTAACAACATCTTTAAAACAATACAAGTTTAAAACAATACCAAAGTAAAAATTACAGTATAAATATAAAATTTTAAAAAGAATTAAACAATGTATAAGTTTAAAATGTTACACATTTAAAAATATTAAAATGCATTAAAAACTGTATAAAACAATATTTAAAACCTCACTGAATAGCCTTAAAAGCCCATCCCTTGTCATTTTATAAAAACCTGGCAGCACACACATGTTTTAACCTGCTGCTGGAAGGATGGGGCCAGCCTGGCCTCTCTGGGGAGGGACTTCCAAAGTCTGGGAGCTGCCACTGAGAAGGCCCCCTCCTTTGTTCCCACCAAACGTGCCTGAGAAGGTTGTGGGACAGAGAGAAGAGGTTCTCCTGGAGGTCTTAAAGCTCTACTGGGCTCATGTGGGGAGATACAATCCTTCAGATAATCTGGACCCAACCATTCAGGGCTCTATAGGTCAAAACCGACACTTTGAATTGTGTATGGAAATGGGCTGACACCCAGTGGACTTGTTGCCGCAAGGGAATTGTGTGGTCCCTGTAGCCAGCCCCAGTTCATAACCTGGATGCAGCTCTTTGAAGCAATTGCAGTTTCTGAGCACTTCTCAAAGGCAGCCTCGTGTAGATAGCATTATGGTCATCCAAATGTGATATATCCATGATGGTATCCATAGTGCTGAGCCTTATCTAAAGTCACATCCACTTACATGGAAGCACCCTCCTGCCACAGACTATATATTAGTGTCAACTGATACTGGAATTGGGGGGCATGCCTTTGAAAGACTCCCTAAGAGCTCTTCCCACCACCACCACCCCAAGAAAGAATGGCTTGTGCAGCTGAACCTCTCCGCAAACCTAGTTGCTGGTTGCCACAAAGAGAACACCAGCACACTAATCAGCACACAAGGTCGAAGCATGTCCACCTTCATGGCACCAGCAGGCTATGCATCATTCCTGCACCCTCATGGGCTCATTTGATGGACAGCCCATGTTTCCAAGCCCAGCATCTGCTCAATTATGCATCGAGCTTCTCCAGGAGCTGTCGGTCATTAGCAAGGCAAATGCCACGGCCCCCTCATCAGGTGGACAGAGGCTTCCCACTCACCTGGAAAGCCTCTGGGCGGCTTGCTGATTGAGAATCCTGCTCATTAAGGTACACACACACACACACACACACACACACACACGAACATGCGCAGAAGTTGGAGGGGAAAGGGGGGAGAGGGCCTGGAGCTAATTAGCCTGTGCACAGCTGCTCATTATGACTATTACGGTTGCATTATTAATTTCCCTGCCTCTCATCTGCAATGCAGTTTTCTGGTTGCTTCATATCGGTCTGCTTTCACATCAAGAGATGGGCAATAAATCCAGGCATTTATCAACTGTTCCTCTCCGTCTTTGTCTGCCTTGAAAGTTTCTTGTCAAACTCCATCCGCCCACGGAGGGCGGATGGAAATCTTCCCACCGGGCAAAGAAATGGTGTCACCTGTCAATAGCAATCCCATTCCACACCCAGTGGCCCAACAAGGCCTGATGCGCTGTGCTGAGACGATGCTTACAAATGTTATGACTGCCAAAGCAAAGAAGTATAACCCATGGAATCTCAGCAGACAGCACAGCTTCTGTGAGGGAAATGAAAGGTTGTGTTTTGTGCCACATTGGGCAACTATAACCCAAGGAAGTGATAAGTGAGGTCAGAAATGGGGTAACAACAACAACATTTATTTTTAATGCCTTCTCCACCAAAGGGTGGAACATAAAACATAGACAATCATAGACAAAGACAATAAAACATAACGCTATAAATATATATAAAAACCCTAACATCCCATCAACCACCACCCACCCCATGGGCTGGACTTCCCATACTGACTATGAATAACCAGCTTGGGTTGATTTATTTTTATTCCTTATACAGCCTGATATTCTCTTAACTTAATGGATGGCTGCTGTCTTAAAAGGAAATTCCCTCATTCCACAACCTTTCTGCCTTATGAAGCAGAAAATATGTTCCTGAAGGGAAGATTGAGAACCAGCGTGGTATAGTGGTATGGGCTAGGGCTCTGGGAGACCAGGGTTCGAATCCCAGCTGAGCCATGGCAACTCACTGCCATCACGCTCTCTCAGCCTCAGAGGAACCTCTCTGAAGAAATCTTGCCAAGAAAATCCTAGGAGAGGGTTGTCGTAAGGCAGAGTTGACTTGAAGGCACAGAACAAGAATAAAAAGGGATGGTTACATGATTTCAGGGGGTCTGCCGTTTGGAGTGTGTTGCTCCTACCTTCCGCTTAATTTATCTGCATATGCTTTCCTCTGAAACACTCGGTTGTCCCGGGTTATAGAGGCACAGCTACAAGGGGCACACAGTCCAAGTAGCAGAGGTGTGTCTTCCCTGCTATTTCAAGGTCTGCGGTCCACACCCTTCTCAGGCCCCAGGCTTTGCGGGTGAGTTAGAGGTTACTCTAAAATAAATAAATAAAAGTTTATTAGGAACAGTAGCAAGACAGCCAGTCACCTAGTGGGTCCTGACACCCTTCTCCCTGCAATTACTGAACCTGGTTGGGTTGTTTACTTATAAAGAATATTTCTCTGCCTGTCACTGCTCACTAATGACCCGAAGGCTTGTTTAGCCCCTGGAAACAGAAGATATAATGTCAGGCTATTAGTAATGGTGGGTTGCAACCTTCCATAAGCACTGCAGCATACATGGGCCAACACATTATCCACCATCCCATCCCACCCCAAAGTGAGTGAGGGCAGAATCCATGTTGGGCAGCAGTGGCTCTGATCAGCAGTCAATCCATTATCATGAACATAAGTTTCCCCTTCCTTTCTTTTCTTTCTTTCATTCTTTCTTTCATTCGTTCGTTCTAAATGAATTTTCACTCACATTTGGCAAATGAGCACGGCTGATGCCAGTCAGCTCCCATTTATCTAATAACGCCATGAAAATATTTTGTTATATTTCAATGAAACGTGTCTAAATCTATTACCTCCTGCAAGATCTCAGCATCAGAGCAGATGCAGGGGCACCATGAATCTCCCTGTCACTCCATCTGGGCAAAGCAGGGCGAAAGGGGCATTGCTTCCAACTCCCAGCCAGAAGGTCAGCTTCTCAGCCTACCAGAACATCCCATAACCTCCATTGCCAAGAGAACTGGGTGTTTCTGGATGAGACCATGTCCCCATGGAAGAGACCCTGCCCCACTTGGGAGTAGGGTCCTGTCCCACACATTGCTTCTTCACAGGGGCAGATGGGCTCTTCCACCTTTGAGTGGGGGTGGGGGTGGTGAACCCATTCTGGGTTTTAGTCAGAACTTTAAAGGAACTAGCCTAGGTGCTAAGCCCTATATTGCCCATTGCTGCTGCTGCCACCACAACAACCAAATAGGTTCATCACCTTGGATAGTTCATTTACTCCCCCTCTCTCTGGCTTTTCTTCGCAAACGAAGATTCAGGAAGGACTCATCCCGTGCTTTCTGCAAGCGCGCTGATGACTAAAAGGGCCAATCCAAGATAAACAAGTCCGGTTGCAGAAAGCACAGCAGAAGGTCTCCTTGGGTGATGTTTCCGGTTGTGATTCTTTCTGCATTGTCGTTTCTCTTCAAGACTTGTTCAGCGTGTGTTCTCAAATAAGGCTGCAGGATTGTGGATAGTGCGTCTCCATGCCTCCCGATGTGAGGCCAGGGTGGACCACTGTTGGTGATCAATTTGGCCGAGCCTGAGATGTTGTTTCAGGGAGTCTTTGTATCGCTTTTTTGGAGCGCCCCTCTTACACTGACCCGTGGCGAGTTCACCGTAGAGTAGTATTTTAACGTTCAGACTAAATGCTGGAGAGAATTCACATCTGACCTCAGAGCCATCACCCAACACTGGAGGAAAAGGTATTTCACATTGTCTGTTGTGGAACCAGTGCTGTGCTTGGAGTGTTGAACTAGGATACCAAGAGACCAGGTTTCAGATCTCTGCTCAGCTATGGAAAGCCCACTGGGTGTCCTTGGCAAGTCACACACTCTCAGCTTCACAGGAAGGCAATAGCAAACCTGCGCTGTATAAGTTTGCCAAGGAGAGCCAATGGTTTGAGTCTTGGACTAGGGCTCCAGGAGACCATGGTCAGACTCCCTGCTCGGACCAGGAAACCCATTGGGTGACCTTGGGTAATCCCACCCTCTCAGCCTCAAGAGGAAGGCAATGGAGCCAATCCACCTCTGAAGAAACCTTGCCAAGAAGACCTTATGGCACAGCTGCCGTAAGTCAGAATTGACTTTGAAAGTATGTAACAAGAGAACCAGCATGGTGGAGAGGTTTGTGTTTTGGACTAGGGCTCCAAGAGACGGGGGTTAAGCTCCTCAATCAGCCATTAAAAAAACCCAGTGAGTGACCTCGGGCAAGTCCCACTCTCTCAGCCTCAGAGGAAGGCAAAGGGAAACCTGCTCTGAATAACCCTTGCCAAGAAAATACTAGGATAGGGTCACCATCAGTTGAAGTTGACTTGAAGGCACAGAACAAGAACAACAACAAATGTTGGAGACCGGCTTCCAACTCACCACCTCACAGGCATTAGAGACAGCAACTGCATTCTTGCATTCTTGTCCTTCATGCAACTATTGGATGCAAGATTTCCACTTCAGGTCCTCTTGTCACACATAACCTATAAGGCTTAGATCCAGGCTGTCTGATGGGCAGTTATCTCCCCCTATGAGCCTGAACAGACCCTGAGATCCTCAGGAAAGACCCTTCCCTCCCTCCCACCACTTCCACATCCATGGCTGGTGGGGACCCTGGTAAACCTCAGTGGATGATGCAATCACCTTGCATCTGGCTACGGGGACACAGCCAGACACTTCTGCAACCCCCCACCACTCTCACTAGGCATGGAATGGCTCTGCAGTCCATGGGATGGTGAATGGCTCGGCGTAGCAGTATTTCCACATGCTGAACTGGTGTGCTATCTTGAGCCGTGAGGAAGGGCAGCCTTGGTGCGTAACTCCACAGCCGAAATCCTATTCTTATGCCCAACTAGAATTTCTTCACTGAATCAATAGGATTTGCCTCTATAATGGCTAATCATTTCAACCATTGATTCAGTGGGTCTACTGTAGTTGGGGGTCACCACTAGGATTCATGTGGCAACTTACAACGCTGACGCAGAATCCCAGCCCTTATCATTGGCAGCGGTGCAAAAAGATCCAAAAGAAACTGAGTTCCCAAGGATTCGCTTATATCTTCAGTGTCCACCGCAAGCAAGGTGTGCTCCTCTTGTTGACACACCCTGACCAGTGGCGGGCTAGCACCCAAAGGTGGCCATCCATCCCTCTATTTCAAATAGCCAAATGGAGAGGGGCTTTTTGCTGCCTGGGGGGGGGGGGCTGCCACACCAGCACCCCTGGAGATAAACGAAGGAACAAGAGCTGGGTTGTCATCGAACATGTTGGTCCTGTGTGGTTGCCATGGTGAGAAAGTAGCCCTTCACTCGCTGTCAATAACTCCAGCCGAGAAGATGCCAGATTGATTTTTTTCCCCCTCCAACCCTCCCCCCTTATTCCTTTTTGGACTATCAACCCAAACTGCTTGCCAATCTGGAATGATGGCTACTCTTTATTTCCCCAAATGCAGAAGCAGCTCTTGGGTTTGGCAAAGGATTAGCGCAGCTTCACCCCTTCCTCTTGAGGGTTTTGGCCAGCTCAAGAGATGCCCATGTTTCTTTGAATCCCTGGGTGGGCTGATAACACACAACTTCCCTCCTCTGCCCCCAGCCACAACCCTTTGAAAAGGGCGTAATAGAAGCAATGATCCTTTGAAGTTAGCTGGAAGGTTAAAATCATAGAATCATAGAGTTGGAAGAGACCCCAAGGGCCATCTAGTCCAACCCCATTCTGCCTTGGAGGAATACCCAATCAAAACCTTCCCGACAGATGGTTATCCAGCCTCTCTTTAAAAACTTCCAAAGAAGAAGACTCCACCACATTCCCAGGCAGTGTTTTCCACTGTTGAACAGCTCTTATTGTCAGGAGGTTCTTCCTAATGTTTAGCGGGAATCTCTTTTCCTGTAGTTGTAGTTCATTGCTCCATGTTCTAGTCTCTGAAGCAGCAGCAAACAAGCTTGCTCCATCCTCAGTATGACATCCCTTCAAATATTTAAACATGGCTATCATGTCACCTCTTCACCTTCTCTTCCCCAGGCTAAACATACCCAGCTCCCTAAGCCGCTCCTCATAGGACATGGTGCAGCCTAGAATCACATTGGCTTTTTTAGCTACCGCATTACACTGTTTCTCCATCCAAAGAGCTACAGACATCCCAACATACCTCGAAGGAGAAATTGTCTCTCTGTGTTTCTGTGTTTGTCTGTGTGTTTCTCCACAGCTGGGATAGGCAACTGCATAGAGTCCAGGGGCCAATTTCTCACTCGCCCCACCCCATGTCCTGTACCTCACGCACGCAACAAGCCCAAGTACCTCAGTTTTCCTCTGTGGTCCCTCTGAAAATGGCATCAGGAATGTTGCATCACTTCCTGTCACCATTTTGAGGACTTCAGAAGAAAACAGAGGCAGTTGAGGGTTGTACGGGGTACTGGCTTGCTTGCAAGAGTATGTGGGTGAGGATATTTCTGTGGGTGTTTTCCTGCATTTGGAAGGCTTTCTGCATGGTTTGGAAGCAAATTGCTTAAAAATCATGATGGGTTTTTAAAAATGTTGGGGGGTTGGGGAGTCTTTTGGGGACTGGTGGGAGGGCTCAAGGGGCCAAAACAGTGAGGTCTAGTGGCATATGCAGCCCCCAGGGTTACACTCTGCCCACCCTTGCTGTGCAGAATGGCAGCAGTGTTTCCAGGAGGGCCCAGCGGCTGATTTGCCCATTAGAAACCCAACGCTGCCAGTTGAGGCTGCTCTGTTGTGAACAGATCTGTTGCTGCGACTGGGTGATTAAAACCTCACAGCCTGAATCCCATTGGTAGCCCCAGCTAAAGTAAACCCACTGGATCCATTGTTGAACAATGGACACATAGGCAAATCCCATTGACTCAAGAAGTCTCCCCTATAGGAACAGGGCCCATGTTGTTTTTTAAAAGTTATCTGATTAACCAAGCAATAATTGTGTTTAACTATGTTACTCCTGAATGCCAGCAGTTGCATAAGCAGTAGGTTCCAGGACCTATCTTTGAAGAGGAATTACACATGGTTAGTTGGTTGGTTGGTTGTTGTTGTTGTTGTATATCTTCAAGTTGTTTCCAACTTATGGAGACCCTAATCATGGGGTTGTGGGTTTTTGTTTGTTTGTTTGTTTGTTTTTGGAGAGATTTCTTCAGAGGTGGTTTGCTGCCATTGCCTTCGTCTGTGGCTGAGAAAGTATGACTTGCCCAAGGTCACTCAGTGGGTTTCCATGGCCAAGTAGAGACTCAAACCCTAGTCTCCCTGTGTCCTAGTCCAACACTCAAAGCACTACACCATACTGGTTCTCTACCCACACAGGTACACCCATGCAAACACCATACACATATAGACACACACACACATATTTGTATATATGGCCAAAATTCTGTTGGTGCTTTACACAGGATTAATGACCCTTACTAAAGAAGGTGGACTCTTTTTTTTTTGTCTGAATGCCCATATTCAATACAGATGTGAAGTTGTGCATGCAGTGACATTGTGCCCCACACACGTGCATTCAGGTGTGCATTCCATTACACAACTTTGCCATTGGACATAAGAAGCACGTAGCAGAGATCAGTGTGACACAGCCCTGATGGAGGGAGGCCCTTGGCTTTTCTCTCACATGTTGGAGGCAAGGCGTATGTCAGCATCAGCCCCAGCCTTTTGGTTTGGTGTCTTGGAACTCCAACTGCAACTTGGAACTCAGTACAGTAGGACCCCCTATATCCACTGATTTACCATCTGCTGATTCAGTTATCCACAGTTGGCAATGGGCAGTGGCTGGGGTGAATGGGAGGGAGAGAAGGAGTCCAATTTTCACTGTTATCCATGGATTCCAGTATCTGTGAGGTGGGGGAAGAGCCAATCTCCCATGGATACGGGGTGCTACTGTACAGTAACTTTCCTGTTCCCACTCCCAGACCAGACCAGTCTTTTCTGTCATAAAGAGGTGGGAGGGGGGCTCTGGGATTGAGAGCCTGACATCATGCTCAGGTTTCACTCTGGAGCAAGAGGGACTAGGAAGGTGATAGAAACATCAGCCTTAAATCGATGCTGACACACTCATCTTGTGACTACTCAAGCTGTTGTTGATGCCGACACAACAGCAGGAGCAGAAACGGCAGCCAGGTTCTCACGCCTGTGCAACCCCGGTACAGGAAGGCCTGCTGGCCCAACAGCCTCCAAAGTCCTTCCAAAGAGAGTCAGAGGACAGAGATGACTAGAATCCTGATTTGGTTCCTACCCCACCCCACAGGGAGCAAACACCATCCAGCCTTTGATCGTTCGCTCCTTCGCCCATCTTGTCCTGTAGCAACCATCTCCCATCTGTCCAATTTGGCTGCTGTCTCACGAGCTGTGCAGTTCAGCAAAGCTTTTCTTCAAAGAGCAAACCCACAAAATCCTTTCCACGGCCAAGCTCTGTCAACACAATCAAGGTCCTTTTGAAGAAAATGGCCCGGAGATATTCGCCTCTCCTCTCCCCCCACACACAAAAATAAAATAAAATTATTGGCAATGGCTTCCCCTTCATTTGGGATTTGCAAGTTGGCCGTGAGCCACAAAACCACTCAGCCAGCCTAGGTGCCACCTGGGGACCCCTGCAGCCAATTCCATTGCTTTTGCAGTTCTCTGCTGCCTTCTCGCTGTACTTTGCAGCATTTGTTTTGAGCTATCGCTAAGAATTCATGTGTATAATGCTCACGCATGCATGCACACGTGTAACGCCACCAGGGGTGGAACTGTAAAGACTGGCAGGTACTGGAAGGTGGAATTACAACGTGCTGTAGTTTTATTTGTGTGCACAAAAGCCTTTAAAAGGTTACATGTTTTCAGTGAAGGAAAAAGGGGTCCTGTGCTGAGGGATTATTTTATGAAGAGAAACAGTAGCTACAGTCAATCAGAGCAAATGCTGCTTAGAATGACAGCCATGCTCATTGGGAGGAGAGTCATCGGACGGATGGACTGAGCTGGACAAAGGCCGGTGAGCTGAATCTTTGTTCCAGGACAGGAGAGAGGACAGAGTGAAGTCGTTGCTATGAATTTGCAGGCTCCCTCTGGGCTGAGACTTCCAAAGACCCAATGGTATAATTGACTAATGACAATCTATGGGCAGTACTCTGTTCGTGACACATGCAAGCATAACTGGAGTTATGCTTCCTGGCTGTTTAGGAAGGTTGTCACAACACAACCATGAGTACTGGGGATGGTGAGAGGGGAGCCATAGCAGAGTTCCACTTGCAAAGCTCTTACACAATGTAGGATATTAGTGTATTTCTATTAACAAATGTATTGGGGGTGGCATCCTCAGACCTCAGTGACTGATAAGCAAAGTTCCTTTGCAAAATGTTATAAAATTCAGCATGATGCCATGGATATGGATGTATACTTTGTGTTAATTTTGAAGCTGGAAAGATTCCACAGCTTACATAGCTCTGTACTGCATCCAAAGAAGTAGGTTTACAGTCAAGAAAGCTCATGCAAAAATATACACAGTTAGTCTTAAAGGTTCTGCAACCTTCCTTTCCCCCCTTCCCACCTTTCCCCTTTTTACATAGCTTACAAAGTGACTGGAAGACAACAAAACCCACTTCAAAGCATTTTCGCTACTGTTGAATCCTGGGGAGTGTGGAGCTCTGCAGGGTCTTAACATAGCCCAAGAAATTTAGCAACAGTTGCTTGTAAGAAGCATGGCCCTTAAAATCAAGGTAGACAGCATGGCCTAGTGGTATGAGGACTCTAGAGACCAGGGTTCAAATCCCCACTCAGCCATGGAAACCCACTGGGTGATCACACTCTCTCAGCCTCTAAGGAAGGCAAAGGCAAACTCCCTCTGAACAAATCTTGCCAAGAAACCCCCCTGATAGTTTCATCTCAGGGTCTCCATAGGTCAGAAATGACTTGAAGCCACACAACAATAACCTGTGCAGTGCACAGATTGCCATTGCACAGCTCCAAACAGGCATAGGAAGAGTAACTTTGCACTTTGCCTAGGCAAGAGGCCATACACCACTAGGCAGCACTGTATCTCAGCCCAAGGGTCCCTTTCAATAAAGGCATAGGCTGGAATTCACTATCACAGTTATGGGTGTGCACCCTGGACTTATGCATCTGTAACTGATTCACATTCACAAAAGCCTACATATTCATGATCATGGCACTATCGCCACAATTGTAAAAGTCTCCCCAGTCCTGTACTAACAGCCGCCAGCTGCTGCAAGCGACAGAGGCCTGTTCTCCTGTCAATGGGGGAGCAGTAGATTGATGTTTCCACCTCTCTCCCACGAGTGATCTCTGATATGAGGGGGACTTGTGACAGGGACCCTGCGTCTGATTGTCACACTGGAGACCTCTTGTGAGAGGGAAGTGGAAACGTCCATTTGCTGCATCCTGATCACCAGAAGAACAGACCCCCCGTCGCTCACCGTGGCTGCTGTCCGGTAAGGCATGGTGGGGGGGCAGGAGATGGCTACTTAATTATGTATACTTAACTGCACATTCAAGAAAGGGATGCCATGCAGGTGTAGAACCAGAGCCTGGAAAAGTTACTTTTTGGACTGCAATTCCCACAGCAGATATTTTCAGCCAATGACTGTATCGCAAAAGTTTGGTGAAGTGCAAAATCTGGAGGGTAATTACATTCTGGATCCACAGATTCATTTAGGAACTGTGGAAGAGGTCTGATTGCATCTGAATCGGTGAGAATGGGATTCCTCACACATCTCCAGATGGGAAGTGGCTCCTTTCTACTGTAGCTGACCATTGGTGGTGGCTGGTGGTGCCCGTGGGTGCTGAATCCACTTTGGGTTGAAGGCTAGACTTTTAAGGAGCTATCCAAGGTGCTGCACCGATGCCCTTGGAGAACTCTTTTACAATGCAACCTAAACTCTAGAGTGGATCCACTGCTACTAGCATTGGAGCTGCCAGATGCCACTGTAGACAACTTTTCCTCCAGCAGTCCCTGCCTCACCAGTGGTGGTCTTGGGTTCAAGGCAGCGACACTGGTCTTTCCTTTCACTTTTGCCACAAACCTGAAGCCTTTCTTTTTTGAAAGGAAGGAAGAAGAAATTCTAGATCTAGATCAAACTACAGGATAAGAGATTCCACCTAAACATTAGGAAGAACTTCTTGACAGTAAGAGCTGTTAGGGAGTGGAATGCACTGCCTTGTAGTGTGGTGGATTCTCCATCTTTTGGGGGTTTTTAAAGAGAGGCTGGATGGCCATCTGACGGGAGTGCTTTGATTGTGTGTTACTGCAAGGCAAGGTGTTGGACTGGATGACCCTTGTGGTTTCTTCCAATTCTATGATTCTATCTCTGGATTGTGAGCTACTATATAAAAGCAACGTTTGGGACTCCAACTCCCATTCCATCTAGGGGATTCTAGGATCTATAGGCCAGCATCCTGTTCTGCAGTTTCAGTATCATAACCTGGATGTACAATATCACAACTGCTTAGGATTCATGTTTACAGTCATGAACAACCAAACATGGCCCCAAATCCCTGCCTTTGCAGTCTGGCAGCACCCCAACTAAAGTCCTTCCAAAGTGTTGGAGATTCAGGTGCTGGGAAATGATCTCCACAGCACACTCCTGATCTCAGCATTAAAAGATGGAAGGGAGAGAGAGGAGGGAAGAAATGAAGCAGTGCTTTTAACCGGTTTTTATTTTCTCATGAGCTTTCATGAGTATAAGGCCACTTCTTTGGATGCAGTACTGAGTGGTATTAAGGTCTCAGGCTTAAAGCATCTTTATCTCAGGACATGCAGTTGTGGCAGGAGCCCAAGGGGTCTCTCCAGCTGCCTGGCTTCAAGGCACCCTGTAACTGGGAGAGTAGTGAGGATGGCAGTTCCCAGCTCTCTCATCTCCAGTGCCTCAGAAATGCTTTGGTTGGGGTACTGCCAGGCCAAAAATGTAGATTTGGGGGGGGGGGTAGCAAGTCAATGGTTGAATCCTACTGTTAGTCCTAAGTACAGCAGACCCGTTGAACCAAAGGGGTTTACTTACAGGTTACTTGCTATTCAACAATTGATGGGTCTACTCCAATGCCTATAATGCTAAACTTGATGGAGCAAAGATCTAATATTGTATCATGCAGTGTGCCGTTCCTAAAAATTACTCCATCCACTCAGGGATTAGATTAGAGGATAAGGGAGCCTTCTGTTCCAGTAGGTTTGAAGAGATGCAGATGGTGCCCCACTATACCCATGCAAAAGGTATTTGTCTGGAATCCTGTTGGCGTCACTCTCACCCATACATTCCTTTGCACAGCTGTACTTCTTTGGCTGTGTTCAGTTCATGGCTGCAAAAGCAGAGTTGCACAAACATAACCATTCCACAAACAGTTGCACATCCTTGGATGGTGCATAATGATTCATCAGTGCCTCCAAAGTACCATTTGATTCACAGGGATTGTTGTAACAGCCATGGGGAAACCATTGGCAGACTCAGAAGATGGGTGTTCAGGAAAAGAATGGTGTAGCTCAGCCATTGCTTCATTATGTGTCATACAAGTGTCATACAGAATGTTGGCCATATGTGAGTAAGAAGGGAGGTTTTTTGTCCACCGTTCAAGCCACCAAGGGTCCTTCCTTTGGTTGCAACTTTAAATATCAGTTCCAACTGCAGGCTGCTGAGGAGAAAGCCATCTGTCTCTCATTTCTGGATCCTTCCTTCCTTCCTTCCTTCCTTTCTTTCTTTCTTTCTTTCTTTCTTTCTTTCTTTCTTTCTTTTCCAGCACTCTCAGTCTCCTGAACAGTCTCTGGCACTAAATTAAATAAGCCAAACTCCCTTTTTATTTCCTCTTTGACAGTAACGTATTGCAAATGTGCTCAGTTTTGACATCCTAATATTCAGAGTCATATCCCTTGGGATAAACACATCGGCTGTTATCCAAGATGGTGATTTGTTCCAGGACAGAACGGAGCCAGGAAATGGAGCTGACGGAGTCCCAGGCAGACAGCCTGCCTGGACATTTGGTTGCAAAGAACACCAGAGACAGAAATAGAATGGGGTGGGGTAGTGGAGGGGAGTGGAAATGCCAGATGAAAGTCCCCACTGGAACCAGAGCTGGTGTGATCACAAGAGCCAATGCACCAGTGGAGAAGACAGCCCCAAAATCAAAGATAAGGAAGTTGTGGGGGGGGTCCTTTATTTTGTTCCTGTGGTCAAGATCCTACATCTGGGTTGTGTAGCAGAAATCTCCACGTGTGGGGCTATGTATTGATCAAACTATGCAACCCTAGTGTTGAATGTCAATGTTGCACTACTGAGTGCACATGCAAATGAACAATCAAATATACATGCATGTGCACATGTGCATCTTCATGCAAGCATGGTTGTTACACACAGTGGCACCACATGTGCAACTCCATCTTTGCAAACTTGAATGAAGGAACAGCAATTCACTTTTTGAATAGGTTGCAAGAGCTCTTTAGTGTGGCAGGGGGGTTGGTTTTTTCAAAACCATAAGTGGATCTCTCACCACTTCTGAGTTTTCTTCCATTTGGGGGACATTTTGAGCAATCTCTGTGTCCCCTGGAGGGTATCAGGGGCCAGAATGTAGGCTCCCAGATCTGCCATGGTTGCCCACCCTGGTTCTACATGACCATGGAGCCCTAATGACTCCTAGGCTAATTAAGTAGGCCATGAAGGGTCAGCCTGATCCAAAATCAAAGTCATATGCAAAATGCCTTCAGTGCATTTGGGGTCTCCGTTAGGGCTGCCAGGTCAGGACTATCCCAGAGCCAAAACCTGAGACCAAGGAAGAAATCTTTGCAATGTCATGGGGTTGTCTCCTGGTAATGTTACAAGGGACAACCCCATGGTAATGGCATGATACATTAAGTGTCAGCCAACTGGCAAACTCCCTCTGAGGAGTCCTTGAATAAGAAAACCCTATGAAATGCATGGGGTCACCATAAGTCAACAGGTGACTTGAAGGCACACACTCATGCAAAATCTGACCTTGGTCCCTTTTCTCCAAATGCTTAAGGCTAGAACTTCTAGAGCATGGGAAAATGTGTCTTTTTGGACTGTCACTTCCAGATTCTGGGAGTGACGGTCCAAAGAGAAGACCCTTCCCCAAGTCCACAAGGACTGCCATGGAATACCAGGTATTGTAGGCTCTGTTTCAGAGGAAGGAACTGGCAAAACCACCTCTGAGGATTCCTTGCCTTTAAAAACCTTATGGAATTTATGGGGCCACCATAAGTAGACAGGCACCTTGAAGGCACATATGCATACATACATACAGTTGCACAGAGTATGCCTTTATTGAACAAATGAGAAGAGAATATATACCCACATGTTCCAAAGCAGTGCTCTCACCCTGAGATTCCTCCTCCTCCTCCTCCTCACCCTGAGGCCGAGACAAGAGAGTCCACACCCTGGGACTCAGGGCCAAGCCCAAAGATCTGACAACCCTAATATCTGTCCGCACTAACAGCTGCACCATCCCCTGGGAAGCTCTTCTGCAGCTCTCTTGTTGAAATGAGACTTCCACAGGAGGAAAAATATATATATAACATCCTGGTAAGTTGGACGCAAGGAAAAAGATCTCTTTTTCAAAGCTCTGTTCCCACTGCCACCGCTGCCACCCCTCCTGCCCTTGAATTCTACGTCCTCTCGACTGCCTTGGCAGGCCCTTCGAAAAGGCCCTCGTTTTTTCTATCAGTCTTTTTTGGCGCTCTGATCACCTCAATCAAGTCTCTTGCAATTCCCCAGCTTTACAGGAAGAAGAGAGTTTCTCTAATCAGTGCAATCTCGCATCACAGGGCCTGCCTTGCTGTTTCCCAGCTCCTCTCTACGGGGAGCCTTAATAGAGGCAGCAAAGGAGAGGTTGTTGAGAGCATAAGCAAAGTGCCTACAAACGAGATCAAGGTGCCTAATTAACTTTGTATTCACTGAGTAGGGAGATCTGTTTTGAACACAGAGGAAAGGCCGCCTGGTACCAGGTCAGTTATCTCTGGTCTGTCTAGCCCACTGGGTACGGGAGCAGAAGCTGTGTGTAGGTCTGCAGAAGGAAGCAACAAAGCCACCTCCTGGCACCTTAGCAGTGTCGACCGATTCACAGTGGAGGGAGCATCCATGGGCAAAGGTGTGGAGCACTATTCTCAATTGACACAGGCCCACCTGGGTCCAGGGGCAGGCTGGGGAGGCAATTGACTGACAGGACTCTTGCCTGGGGGCCCGGCACCTGGCATTAGGAGGGGGGCCTGGCATGAGATTATTGTAAGTTTCATTATGTAAATCCATTTAGTTATTTAAAAATAAATTGGCATCATCATTGAAACTGACTTCTTTTATCATTGTTATCCTAAATCCTGTAAAGCAGTAGTGTCCAACCTGTAGCCCTCCAGGTGTTTTGTGCTTTGAATTGTGCTCAGTAGCCAGTGAAGCTGTTTTAACACAGGGGTTATATGATCCCTATAGCTCATTCTGGTCAGCATTCTGGCCACAGCAGTCTGGACCCGCTGAAGTTTCCAAACAGTTTCCAAATGTGCCCGACGTAGAGTGCATTACAGTAGTCCAAATGGGATGTAATCAAGGTATGAGTCACCATGGGCAGATCTGATGTCTTAAGGAACGGGCGCAGCTGGCGCACTAGTTTTAGCTGTGGAAATGCACTCCTGGTGCAGCTGGCACACTAGTTTTAGCTGTGCAAATGCACTCCTGGCCACTGCTGAGACCTGGGCATCCAGGCTCGGATCCGAGTCCAGCAGAACAGCCAAGCTGGGAGCCTGAGATTTCAGGGGGAGTGTGACCCCGTCCAGCACAGGCTGGGTCCCTATTGTTGTCAGTGCTGATGGACTTGGTGCACGAATCAGAACAGGGTACCTCATATGCTCTGGACTGAACAAGGTCATCACAGTGTTTTCTGGTGTGGACCACAGATAAACCCAGTGAGTACCCAGCTTGTGGGGGCAATTAGCTAACACACATTGGAAACGGTTTAATGCAGTTAGATGTGTAAATAGCTATTGCTTAAAACAATTTGTAAGCCGCTCTGATAGCCTTGTGGCTGAAGAGCGGGGTATAAATAAATAAATTAAATAAAATAAGTGGCAACGCTAGGGGCGTGTAGAGAGGCTGAACTGCACCAGGTAACACCGCCGGAGGGAGAGGTGACACCAGCTTTATGCCACAGCATAATCCAGATGATGAATGTGTTTGACAGACCTGCAAGGACAAGAGCTGGGTTCATGGCACAGCTTTGATTCTGTATTCCTGCACGGCAGAACGGGGTTGGACCAGATGACCCTTGGGATCCCTTCCAACTCTATGATTCTATGACAGTTTGTCCCTAACCATACAGTGGTTAGTGATGTCCAGCACACAGCTTGCAGCCTCCTCTTCTTCCTCTTCCCTCCTTAATTTCCCAGAGGTGGGGGCAATGATCCTAAAGTACACAATAAGAGGAGGGGAAGCGGAGCTGTGGAAGTGCCCTCCGGAAGGCTTTTTGGTGCTTTTAAAATGCAGCAAGCATGGTAATCTAATAAACACAGCAACAAAGCATTTGTCACCCAGCTAATTTTATTAGAGTAGATCTCAAATGGCTAATTTCCTTTTACTAATGAGTAAATTAGCTGAGTCTCTAATCTGTTTTTAAGGCACTTACCCTAATGAAACATGAATGACAGCTAAATTCATTGTGAAATGTGGTGACACATCTTGTTGAGGTTGAAACGGAACCTGGGTGTGTTGGAGAGGCAGGAAACTTCATGTCTTTGCCCACTGGCCCAGGCGCTGCAGGCTGGATTACCGTCTGAAGGCTTCTCCTTGCCTCATTTTGCCTGGAGCAGTGAAATAATGTGAATAAACCATGAAATCCAGTGAGCGGACCAATGAGGGGGTGAGGAAATAAATTGCTCTTGATGCAAGAATGACTAGGCCTAATGCTACCTTTAAAGAAAGGACAGAAAGTTGGGTCAGGCTTGGACAGTCAGAGAGAGGCCTCTGCCCTAAATACCATAACATAATGCAGTTTGATACCACTATCATGGTTCCATCCTATGGAATCCTGGGATTTGTAGTGTGTTGTGGCATTTCTGCAACCGGACTTGTTTATCTCGGATTGGCCATTTTAGTCATCAGCGCGCTTGCAGTAAGCGCAGGATGAGTCCTTCCTGAATCTTCGTTTGCAAAGAAAAGCCAGAGGGGGCACCAGAGGTCTCTAAGAGAAAAGGTTAAATATCTCACAAAACTACAAATCCCAGAATTCCATAGGATTGAGCCATGGCAGTTAAAGCGATGTCAAACTGCATTATTTCTGCCATGTATTCCTTTCTCCCAAATACAGCCTACAGCACCAGGTATTCATTGGTGGTGTCCCATCCAAGTACTAACCAGAGCTGACCCTGCTTAGCTTCCAGGATCAGATGGGATGGGAGACCTTTAGGGTATTTAGGCAGAATGGGCAGCTGCAAGGCTGGAATCCAGTTGGCTAGTCCCAACTAGGGTAGATCTGCTGAATCAATGGTTGAGTCAAGAGGTGAATCGATCCAATTGATTCAATGGCCCTACTCTAGTCTGGACTAACAATAGGATTTAGGCCCATGTGAAAGGGTTACACCTGTGGAACGTCACTTACACAACCATGAGCTGAATACATTCATTGCACAATGGCCAAAAATGTACAACCTCACAGGTAAAGTAAGCCACCAACAGGATTTGAACCACTGACTTCAGGATAACTGTTTTCTTTAGATGCAAACAAAATTTATACTGCAGCCAATGTATTAAGACTGCCACTTAAACCTGGTTGCTAACAGGTTTTCAGTAGGCCTAAATCATTTAACAGACATGTTAACAATACATCCAAAGCAGTGATGATCTGATCAAACAAAGGTGCCCCTGTGAGGATTCTAGGTATGCAAGGGTTTATATACACACACAGAGACACACACAGACACACATATTGTTGCTTTTGCTGCTGTTTTCCAGAATGTATTTGCACTTTGTTTGGAGGAGTGCTTCACCTGAAGGGACAAAGGGTGGAATGGACTTCACCATCAACAGACACTGGGTGAATTGGGGGGGGGGGTCTAGTTGGCCAATTCTGCAAAAGGAGCACAGAAACAGGAAGGCCCAAACTGTCAGGCAGAAGCTTTCTGGAAGCAAAGCATAGCCGTAGAGGCTCACAAATGGGAGAACAGGATGATTACATGAGCAGGTAAAATGAAAGTACAGTCAGATCATTTCACCTTCCATCTTGCCTTACTACATGACGTTGCTGTCCTTCCGTTCTGTTCCCATGGGTAACGATTGTAAAGGTGAGCCTTTTTGCTAATTAAAAAAATTGTTTTTCTTAAAACCCACTTTGATACCCATCTCCTACAGGAAGAGAACAAAATAATAGCTGAAGAATTCCAACACCGTGTAGTAAGGAAGAATAAAAGGCACTATTATCTGACTGGCTTCCACTTACCTTTATGCAATAAGCCTCTAAGAGAACACATTACACATGGATCTAGGAAGCAGAAAGTTGAGGAAGTCCTTCTGGGCTAAACTGGTCCAATAAATATCAAAACCAGAAGAAGAAGTGAGGGGAGCTCAGCCTCGAATGTTTCAATGCCAAGGAAATGACCAAAGCATCAGAGAGAAAGCCCAAGGTGAAGTCAGCCCACCCAGAGCTGCCCACCAAGGTCTTCTGAGCTCCAACACAATCCCTCAGATCCTTCCAATGAGGAAACATATTTATGGGCAGCAGTGTTGGTTATGTAGCAAAATATGGCAAAATTGACAAGCCACAAAAGAGCAACACCTCTATTGGCCAACCAAAGTGTACAAAATACATTAATGCAAGCTTTTGAAGAGTCACTGGCTTCTTCATCAGGCAAAGATGTCAAAAACCACACAAAAGAAGAAAAGTGACCATGTTAGAGTGGGAACGCTGTCCTCCCCAAGCAACCATAGTCAGGTGTTATGTTTCAATACCACACAGTGTAGCCAAACAAAAGGAGATATTGTTGACCCCTCATTCTACCTTTGAGCAAAGGACGGAAGCAGTTAGGTATCTTATGATTTTTACACACCAAAGCAAACAAACAAACAATGTTGTACAAAACACACATGTAGCTGTTTGGAAACAATGCTTTTTTGCATGAAAAAGTGGCAGTTCAGCAAAAATAATAGATTTTTCATGAAAAAAGTCAAATGGGCCTGTACAAGATTGCCAAGAGGTAGCAAAAAGAGGCAATTTTGCACACCAAAAACCATGGGGGTTGCACAAAACCACCATTTTCATGCAAGAAAAATGTGTATTTCTACACAGAATAATTTTCTGAAAAACATAAGGATGTGAAAATACTAGCCAAAAACTGCACAAAATTTTAAGCACTGTGTTATTCTTCCCAACCATATTTCCCTAAGGTCAGGAATACCATTATTTTGGCCAGATCGTGAATAACTGTGGATGCTCTTTCTCCATCTGCTCTAAGCCTCAGACAGTTTGGGCTTCTCTTGTATGCCTTCAGAATAAAAACTGGGATGCTACCCATTAATGGACTGGCATGAGTTCTCCAACTGGTGACAGCTGGTGACTCCCATGTTGTGGGGTGGAGGAGGCAATGGAACTGCTTTCAGTTTTCATCTGAACGTTATAGCACTTGTCCAGGGTGCTGAAGGCTACCTACCTCGGAACAGATTCAGCACTTTGTAAAGCAACTTTAAAATTTGGGCTAAAAATCCAGAATCTGTTACCATTCCAGCCATATCGAAGCTGCTTTAGGCACAAAACCTAGGAGGGAAACCACCTGCTGCCTCATCCCAGCCTCCTGGTGGTCTCCATCATTGCCTTTAGAAGGACTCTCTTGAGTGAACGAACTTGGAAGGCAAATTGCAGTGAGGGAGAGCTCACTATCATATTCAAGTCCCTCTCTTTTCTGGCTTGAAGGGGGTGTCAAAAGGCTCATGGTTGTTCTTGTGGTCTTATCCAACAACAATGGGGAAGGGGGCCCTGCATGTTGATGGGGGGTGTCTTCAGGATATGGCTCCCCTCCCAATGGAGCACCCAAGTTGAGTGACTCATCGTGGAAGAATGGACCATGGTCCTATACGCACATTACCCTGAAAAACAGAGACTGGGGTGGACCATTTGTGGCCCTCCAGATATTTCTGGCCTCCCATTCCTGCAATCCCTCAGCATAGGTCATGCTAGCAAGGACTGATGAGAGTGTTGGGCCAGGTTGGCCCCAGGCAAAGAGAGGCAGCTTTGATGTCTTTTTGGAAGGCGATGGCACAGCTAAGCTCTCAGGAATGGAAGAGAACTCAGCCTTGAGCTGCTGCCGCCACTGAATGGCCTCCCATCGCCCTCTGCCACTCATCCATCTGCAATTACATCTTTCTTTAATTATCAGATGATTATGTGTGAAATAAGCTGATAAAGATAAAAGCTGGGTCACCAGGAAAGGGCTCTGATGATGGAAGGAGAGCTTTGGCTAATAAAGCTGCAGGGAAGGGGGTGAGCCAGCTCTCCGTGCGATGGCAGAAAGCTCAGTATTTGGTGGTGGTGGTGGGAATGAAGGGAGGTTCTCTTGCAGTTCAAGCCATACTGGGAGGAAGGGGGACCAACCAGCACAACCTGCTGTACCCCCCCCCACTAAACACAAACTCCTTTATATAGTTCCTTTAGCACCATCAGTCTGCTCTATGCTGCCATACAATAATTGCCAGTATCTCCTACATGTATGAGTCCTTGCAGGAGGCATAGCACTGCCCTGCCCCACCCCAAAAAAACAGCATGGCTGGAGTCCTCTTGATGTCTTATGCATTTGTAAGTTCCTCTAAAGAAGTATTTAGGATTTTTTCTCCAATGAGAAATAGCCTTATTCAGTTCAACTTTGTGGAAATAGAGTTGGACATGCTGTGCCATTCCACATAGCTGTGCATCAATGCACATACATGTGGCAGGTGCCCATGCACAATTGGCTGCACGTTCAATTGTGCAACATCTCAGTTCACTACCCAAGGCAGCATTGTGCAACTGTAACATAACTCCATGAGTATCCAATTCCATTCTGTCTCCTCCATGTGGACAGGATCATAGAATTATATAACCCAAGAGCTGGAAGAGGGAGCCAGCGTGATGTTGTGGTTTGAGTGCTGGACTATGGCTCTGGAGATCAGGGTTCAAATCCCCACTCAGCCACAAAAACCCAATGGGTGGCCTTGGGCAAGTCACTTTCTCTCAGCCTCAAAGGCACCCACCCCAAACAAATCTTGCCAAGAAAAGACAGTGATAGGTTCGCCTTAGTCACCATAAGTCGGAAATGACTTAAACACACACAACAATAAGAACAGAGCTGGAAGAGACTGCAAGGGGCATCTACTCCAACCCCATTCTGCCATGCAGGAAGACCCAGTGAAAGTACTCCCAAGAGATGGCCATCCAGCTGTTGTTTAAAAACTTCCAAAGAAGGAGAGTCCACCACCAGTCCACCACCAGTCTATTCCACTGGGACAGTTTTTCTCATTGGGAAGTTCTTCCTAACGTTGAGGTGGAATCTCTTTTCTTGTAATCTGAATCTATTGGTGCATGTTCTAGTCCTGCTGGAGCAAGGAAACAAGATCGCTCCATCTTCTGTGCAGCATCCCTTCAGATATTTCAAGATGGCTGATACACACAAACACACCCAACCTCTTGCTCTTTTCCAAGCTAAATGTACCCAGTTCCCTAAGTATTTCTCATAGGGCTTAGTAGTTCCTAGTTCTTTTACCATCTTGGTCACCCTTTTCTGGACATGTTACAGTTTGTCGATCTCATGCTTGAATGGTGGTGCCCAGAACTGGACAGAACGTGCCTGTTGGATTTTTAAAACATTTGAGATTACAGAGTTAAAATTGAGATAAGTCAGCCACCTCCCACACACACAATATCTAGCTGAGAAATAAAATAGGCTTAGTCTTTTTTAAAAAGTATTAAAAGTAGTTTACTTAGTAAGTAGCACATGCATAATTCAGTGCACGGATCCAGCATCTTTAGGTAGGTTGGAGGAAGATAAAGTCTACATGCTATAAAGAACTTGGAAGCATTTCACCCAGAGAGCTCCTTTAAGCCTATATGCTTCATGGAGAAAAGTCAGATAGACGTGTGTGCTTGGGGCTTGTTCCCCAGAGAACAAAAGGTGCCCACATGGCCAGGAAGAGAAGAGGTATGTAAACAAGCAAACGGGAAATCAGCCATAAAATGCTTTGCATAAACTCCTAGAGAGAACGTGCACCTTTAACTACCATAGAGTTCAACGAGTTCATGCATGCAAAAGGTTGCTATCTCAACAGTGCCAGGGGAGGGAGCTCTGACCAAAGCTGAACCCTCCACCTGGATCTTCACCACGGCCCATAAGCTTGCAGGATGACCCTGATGCACAATATTCCTAGGGAAAGATGCTCTCTGGGGTGCTGAACCCATTTGGGGAAGATAAGCTTCAGCACCTTGGATGGTGTGGGCTTGGGAGAGAAGTTCTGTCCAAAGCCCCATTCACCGCTTCCCTGACATGCAAACTGTCAGCTGCCATTGAGCAAAATGGCCACAACAATGCAGACCTACCATGTGACAAGGATTACTACCAGGTAAGAAGATTTTCTTGAGGGGGAAACTATGAAACCTGGTGTTTTGGCTCAAAATGAAATAATATTTATGTGGAGAAATATAATTTTCTGTGTGGAAAATGCTGTTTTCTGCACAAAAATACTACATGTGAATTTTGAGCAAAATGAGCCCTGAATGGTCAATAGACTTTAAAACTGTGCAGTTTTCAAAGATCTTCTCTCAGCAGGAAGAAAATACCTTAGGTCACTCATTGCTTCCTTTGAGCAAAAAAAAAAAGGTGAGTGATTGCATTCCTAGTCTGAACTTCCAAGGGGCTTTCTATGGTACTGAATCTTGGGGGGTGGGGGTTGAAGTTCAGCACCTTGGATCACTTCTTTGGAGTTCAGACTAAAACCCAGAGTGGCTCCACCTCCCCACTAACCTGGAAGCCCCCAGGGCCTCTGGCCACTCCCCTTCCTCCCGCACCGCCACCCTCTGGCGCAAGAGGCTAAAGAGACCTCTCTCTTCATCCAACTGGGCTCCCTTGCTTTCCTCACGCAAACAGCGCAACGTTCATATCCTCTTGGCCTGAATTATTCACTGCCTGGATGTTCAGTGGAGGCTGACCAGACAGCAGCTGTTTGGCTGAAACAAGCATATATCGGAAGTGGCGCTGGGTGTGTGCTCCCACTCTGGGTGGGGTGTGACTTCCAGATTTGGGGCAGAAGGGAGGGGTGGAGGGAGGGAGGAACAGCCTTTGCTGCCATCTGAAGCTCCAATAATGTGGCCATTTACGGGAATTGTCAGTCAAAGCCTTCCCTGTCACTGCCAGGCCACCATTATGACTTTATCACTTCTGCCACAGCACACCCTGGTTTTGCAAAGTATTTTGCAGTCTTCTTGGGTCTCTGTGCCTCCTCCCCACAATCCACAGTACTTTGCTGAGAAGGTGCTAAGATGGAGGGAAGAGGCAGGAGGAGGTAGTGGTGAGGCTGGAGCTCTGAGAGGACTGGACCGGTCTCCTGGCAGCAACCATGGCCCCCTCTCAGTTACACAATCATAGAGCTGGAAGACACCCCAAGGGCCATCCAGTCCAACCTAATTCTGCCATGCAGGAATACACAATCAAATCATTCCTGACAGAAGGTCATCCAGCCTCTGTTTAAAAACTTCCAAAGATGGAGACTCCACCACACTCCCAGGCAGTGCATTCCCCTGTCTAACAGCTCTTACTGTCAGGAAGTTCTTCCTAATGTTTAGGTGGAATGTCTTTTCCTGGAGTTTGAACCCATTGCTCCGTGTCCTAGTCTCTGGAGCAGCAGCAAACAAGCTTGCTCCATCCTTAGTATGACATCCCTTCAAATATTTAAACATGGCTGAGCAACCAGCCCAGAATCTATAGAAGTTAAAGTTATGGTAAAAATGGAATGGAAATCAATTAAATAAAGTGAAGGAGAAACCCAACGGAGGCTAGATAGGAAGGAAGACAAAGAATGAAAAAGGAAACAGAAAGAGGTAAAGGTAAAAATGTAAGAAATAGTACAGATAAAGTTTCTGTTTTAGGGATATAGAAACAAAGTTACAGTCTACAAACAGTGGATTATAATGTGCTTTATTAGTCTTTGGTTCACTTAATTTGTTACAGAAAATGAAGAAACGAAAGAAACAATGTAATAACTCTGAAAGAAACAAATAACTGTAACTAATAAAAACTATAAATAAAAAAAATATTTAAACATGGCTATCATGTCCCCTCTTAACCTTCTCTTCTCCTGGCTAAACCTACCCAGCTTCTTAAGCCACTCCTCATAGCGCACAATGGCTTCCAGACCTCCCACCAGTTTGGCCACCCTCCTCTGGACACACTCCAGCTTGTCCATTGCTGACCAGAGCATCATATAGACCAGTGTTTCATAAGCTATCTGATGTAGGAGGCCAGCAATTTCCCCCCCCCCCCCCGTTGTGCCAGGGACTATCACTGTATTAGTGCCCATTGACTACAATTGCTTCTTTCATTCCTGGGAGCTCTCCAAGGACCAGCAGTGGTTGGACTGGTGACCAGCACCAGTCCACAGACCATCACTTTGAGTAGCACCAATCTAGACAACTGGTCTTAAAGGAGCTGCACTGTCTGCCAATTCACCGGTTTGGATTTTGGTCTGAATTCAAGGTGCTAATAAAGACATTTGAAGCCCTAAGTGGCTTGAGGCCTTGATACTTGGAGGAGTGCCTGTCCTATATGTTCTGCTGAAGGACTGAGGTCTGTAGGAGGGGCCCTCTTCTGTTCCCCACCGATGTAGGCAATATAGGGTAGGAGGAGGGCATGGGAGAGGGGCTTCTCAGCTGTGGCACCCCACTTGTGGAAAGCCCTCCCCTTGGAGGGATTGGAATTGAATTGGCACCAAGGCTGCTTTCATTCCAGCATCAACTTAAAACTTTGCTTTTTATTAAAACCTTTGGAGACGCATTTACTTTTTAAATGTACATGTAACTGGTTTTAAATTGTTGTGGTTCTTAAGTCATTTTAACTGTTGTCTTGTTGGTTTTTTTAAATCATGTTTAAATTATCTATTGTTTTAATCTGAAAGTGTCTTACTGTTTATAGTGTTTTCTCTGTATGCTGCTCTGAGATGCCACAATAAAGAGCAGGATAGGAATAAATAAGGAAATAAATAAATGCCTGTTATCAGAGGCAACCATCTCAGGCTGCCTCATGGGAGGGATGGCCCAGATATGCTCAGAGGTGGATGACTGACCCTTCATGGGGTGACCACTAAGCCTCCTGTTATTCCCCTCCTCAGTTCTGAAGGCTAGGAGAATGTCTGAAAGTTCTTCCTGGGCGCAGCTGGCATTCTGGAACGAATCCTACCTTGGGTTGGCATACTAGAAACCTCTGCATGGGGAGTTACACACTGTGTCATGGCTATGTTGCACAACTGAAGGTGCAATCCAACATGTACAAGAACACACAAACCAATGTGTATCTGTGTACACAATGGCACTGTGTGTGCAACTCTGGGTCTGCAACCATGAACTGAATGTGTATGTTTCCACAATCAGACGAACCTGTCCAACCGCTTCTACAAGGAAACTTGTGCATGCATAAAATGCCAACAGGATTCCAGCCCTGGTGTCCCAGGTAGGGAGTATAGTGTCTAGATCAAGGGAAGTAATAGTGCCACTCTATTCTGTTTGGTCAGAATTCACCTGGAATACTGTGTCCAGTTCTGGGCACCTACTGCATTTTGCACTAACCACAGTTTCTGAATCATCTTCAAGGGTAGCTCCACATACAGTGCATTACAGTAGTCTGGAAAGTTACCAGGAAAGGCTGTAACTGGCATGCCAGTTGGAGCTGGTGCCAAGCTTTCTGAGCCATGGAATCCACTTAGGCCTCCAGCAACAGAGATTGACAGTGAGGGGGCAAATTGGAAAATCAAGCTCTGAGTGCCATGCAAGCTGCCCAACTATATCCCTTAGTCTGTCCTTCTGCTTCCTTGTGTGTGGTGCAGGATGGGGTCCCATTGCTAGTCCATTCGACTCCTGTACATGATGGAGAGGATGCATTCCATCTTGCCCTTCACCTCAGGCTGCAGGATTTCTCTTTCCAGACCTGCTAGGAATAACAGAGAGATGGCATGATGTCCTTTTGCCCAAGTAGCAGCCCATGGGAAATAACACTATGGGATCCAACCCTTCCACAGTCCACTCCACACTTTCAGACAGTCACTGCAGAAGGATGAAGGATCCATTTGCTTTCTGTCAGAGCAGACAAGCTGTTTGGGGTTGTTTCTTTTTTCATTTTCTTCCTGAAGATGAGAGGGAGCCGAGAAGAAAGAAAAGCGACCAGCAAAAACATCAGGAAACATGGCAGTGCATTCAAGACTCTCCCATTCACTCCTTGATCTGTGGTTAGTTGTTTCGGGGGGTTGAGAGAAAGTAGCTTTGCAAGAGATGATGGTTTGACAGTCAGGTTTGATTTTCTTTCTTCTTTTTTTAAGATTGGGGGGGAAACTCTACTTTTCTTTTCTTTTTCTTTTTTTAAAAACCAAATCCACAAGGAGATTGTGTTGTTTTTTTCCCCTTCTTTCTTTCCTGAAGAATGAAAGTGCAATGAAGCAAGAAGCTGGACCAATGAAGCTGCCATCTGGGTTGTAATGGCAGAACCCAGCCAGGGCCCCTGCAGTGATACTGGGGCTGCTCGGACTGCACCATTCCCAGCATCCTGTGCTCCAGTCAGCAAGTGACCCAGGAAACAGGCAGTTGGAGTGTAAGAGTGGCCAAGACATTAATTCAGTCCAGGTCACTCACAGGGCACCCAGCAGGATGAAGGGAGAAATAAGAGGGTGGTTGTCAGCCAATCCAGAAGTCCTTCAGCAAGTCAGTAGTCCAGATAAACAAAGCCAGCAAGAAGCTAAACAGAGTCATAAATCGTAGCCAGTCCACGGTCAGGAAAACACAGTCACACAAAGACTACTGCTAGTCCTTAAGGAGTAGGGTTGAACATAACAAAGCCACCAGGGACTGGCTGGGAAATTTATGAGCAGCTGTTTCACTTGTTGAGTGCCTTCAAGTTGACTCCAGCTTAATGGCAAGCCTATCACAGGGCTTTCTTGGCAAGATTTGTTCAGACTGGGGTTGCCTTTGCCTTCCTTTGAGGCTGAGAGAGTGTGCCTTGCCCAAGGTCACCCAGTGGGTTTCCATGGCTGAACAGGGATTTGAACCCTGGTCTCCAAGAGTCCTAGTCCAACACTCAAAGCACTACGCCCCATTGGTTCTGATAGGTTGTAACAGAGAAGGAATCCTCTGCAGTCCCACAATGATGCAGGGCTTGTGTATATGAGACAAAAAAACCACTGAGTGCCCCACAGTAATGGCATTTTGCAGCTGCTGCGACTTGTCTTAACAATCTTTTTGTCCCATAAGCTTCACATGCAAGATGGCAGCTGTGAGTGGTTTACTTGTGTTTGTACTTCAATTTGCCGCCAGTGAACTTCTTTTAAAAAAAAATCCAGGGTGCAATAGAGTGATTTTTCAATTTAACAGGAATGCAAAAAACTCACCCAATTTTATCACCTTAGCAATCACTTGCTAAGGTGAAAATCCAACATGGTGGCAGCGGGCGCTGCCTTGTTAGCAAGCCCCACCATCCGCGCTCACCCCGCCAATTAGCTTTGCGCTTCCTCTCCAATGGGAAAGTGATTCATATCTAATTGCTTGTCCCAACAAGCAGGAATTCACATTCCCCTCACTGTTTAAAAAAAAAAAAAAAACTCTGGGAAAACTGTGGAGTTTTTGATGTTTTTTTGAGGAGGGGCTCCTTCCCAATACAGTGAAACAATGCGGAATGCCATTAAGACAGATCGGATTCTCCTTGCATTCTGTGAGTAGTATTTTCACCATTCAGACAGCCAGGTAATGAAGACTCCAGGCAATGAAGGCTTTGGATCTGCCTCCACTGGTTCTGCCACACCACCTCCCCGGCTTCCACTGACTTTGCCTCCGTGTGTCAAAGGCCCTTCCCAGTGTCCGCACCCATTGAGCTCGAGATGTCAGGGGCTGAAACTGAGACCTCCAGCATGCAGAGGAAGCAATTGGCCACTGAGACACACATACTTCAGGTGGCAAGATATTTAGCGACCCCTCCAACTGCAAATGACGCTCCCAAGGGTGGCCTTTGGGGGAGATGAGCTCAAAGGCAAGAGAGACTTTGAATAGCTCCAGCCCCAGCCACCCTGAGCTCTGATTGATCCTGGCAGTTCAAACTCTTTTAAGATGCCCATTAGCTCTCTCTGATCAGTGGGATTGGGGGCCTGTATGTTTTATTCTTATACTTTATCTATCCCTCAGTTCTAAGTCCCACTGTTGCTGCTTCCTGGTGTGTGTGTGTGTGTGCATGTGTGCACTCTTTTTTTAAAGAGGTTTGTACAGCTTAAGGTTTATCTAACCAAAAAAGAAAAATCAATTGATTGTTTAGCTGTCTGTTTAAGGAATAAAAGCCCAGCATTAAAAGAATCCTTTGAAGACGCTACTCCAAAGTTATGGCTCTAGGCTTAGGACCAAACTGACCTTTCTTCTGGTGCAGTGGGTGTGTTCCCTCCTTCCCCTGATCAAATGGGGAAACAAGGGCTCTGGTGTCAGCCACTGCGGACATTAGTGAGAATAACCAGCTCCACTGTCCATCCCAGAGCACTTCCATGCTCACTAGCTCTAGTGCTACTATTCCACTTAAACTGCCATGGCATCATTCTATGGAAAATTAGGTTTGTAGTTTGGTGAGGGGCTGCAGCTCTCTGGCAGAGAGTTCTAAATACTCTTCCCTAAACTGCAAATCCCAGGATTCCATAGGAGGGAACCATGGCAGTTAAGTGGAATCATAATAGTATAATTGTGTAATGTGAATGGGGCCCTCAGACCATCACAAATCCACCTGTTCCCTGGAGGCTCCATAGGATCATCCTTCAACTGTCCATCAGGATGAAAGGAGACTGGGGATTTGCCTAGAAAGTCCAGAACATGCTGCTTTCTCACTGGACTGACTATGAGATGAATGTTGCCATCCTTGAGCAAGCAGGAATCACCAGTATTGAGGCCATGATATTGAGAACGCAGCTGCGCTGGGCAGGGCATGTTTCTAGGATGGAGGACCATCGCCTCCCAAAAATACTACTCTACGGTGAACTCGCCATGGGTCAGCGTAAGAGGGGCGTTCCAAAAAAGTGATACAAGGACTCCCTGAAACAACATCTCAGGCTCGGCCAATTTGATCACCAACAGTGGTCCGCCCTGGCCTCACATCGGGAGGCATGGAGACACACTATCCACAATGCTGCAGCCTTATTTGAGAACTCACGCCAAACAAGTCTCGAAGAGAAACGACAACGCAGAAAGAATCACAACCCGGAAACATCACCCAAGGAGACCTTCTGCTGTGCTTTCTGCAACAGGACTTGTTTATCTTGGATTGGCCTTTTTAGTCATCAGCGC
Organism: Gambelia wislizenii; assembly: GCA_030847615.1. Taxonomy (NCBI): domain Eukaryota; kingdom Metazoa; phylum Chordata; class Lepidosauria; order Squamata; family Crotaphytidae; genus Gambelia; species Gambelia wislizenii. The sequence goes on from JAUMIR010000007.1 coordinate 44,255,495, forward strand.
GCTTGCAGAAAGCATGGGATGAGTCCTTCCTGAATCTTCGTTTGCGAAGAAAAGCCAGAGAGATTCTGACCCAGGAGCTGGCCCACCCTGTCCCCCTGTTACCATGATGAAACAGGCAGGAGTCCGCATGCACACCCCGGCTGCTGCACGCTCATACCGGCTGTTATTGGCAGGCGCCTCCCCCACTGTCACACCTCGCCCTCTCCGAAGCCAGGAAGGAGGCCCTCAGCATGTGGTCAAGGCCTTGGTCACATCCTGGGGGTCTGGCCTCCTACCCCAGCTGCAGAGCGGTGCCATACAGGCCGGCCTTCAGGTATGGACCCTGCATTCCCACACCAGACTCATCTGGATTTTTCCACGTAATGCAGGTTTTCCCGGGTATTTCATTAAAACATGTTAAAGGACTTTACCCCGGCTTCCCCCTCAGCTTTGCCTTAGGCCTCGCATTGGAAGTGAAGAAACATCAATGCTTGTTTACAGTAGTTGGGGACAGAGGGAGAGTCTAAAGTTGCATGCCTAGCCCTTTGTCTGTTCTCTGCGTGTGCCACTGATCTGTGTTTTTCAAGGTTTTACCTTCTATTTGCATGGAGAGGTCACTCCCCCCCCCCTTGTTCCAAGATGCTTTAGCCTTTTACAACTCTTTGGACTTTATCAGACACAGAAAATACATGTCGGAGCGTGGTAGGGTCTCCTTCCTTGGAGGTCTTTAAACAGAGGCTGGATGGCCATCTGTCGGGGATGCTTTGATCGTGATTTCCTGCATGGCAGGGAGTTGGACTGGATGGCCCTCGTGGTCTCTTCCAACTCTGCAATTCTATGATTCTATGATTCTATGGTGTCATCACGATGCCACATAACCACGAAAGGGCATGTGAATCAGATGGCGTTGCCCTTTCGTGGTTAATAACAGACCAAAACCCATCATTTTTAATGGACAGCGTAAGCCGTCAGTAGATCCTCCTGCTGCTTGTTTGCCAGCATTACCAGCATGGGATGCCTCTGTCCCTTTAAATCCCACACTTACCCCAACAATGCTCTCTCCGGCACAAACACTTCCGGGTCAGATCAGGACATCCAGGTAAATGACAATCTTTTTTTAAAAAAAACTTTCCTGGGTTACTTGGGAGCTTTAAAATGTGTGTGTGTGTGCTTTGTGCAACTTTAAATGTAGTTTTCTTGTTTTTATTTTTGAATTTCCCATGTGACAAAATCGCGTGAGATTTTGTGCAAGGAAGTGAATGGGGCTCTGTTCACTTCCTCTTTATTGCCAGGGCGCCTTTGCCAGGAAAGGAGGAATGTGCAGGGGGGAATGTTCTTTTGCCGACACAGAAAAGGGTTTTTCTATGCCAGCAAAAGAACATTTTAAAACTTGTAGTGTGATAAAGTCCTTTGTCTCAGAAGACAGAAGCTAGAAGCTAAGAAGCCTTACATGCACTCATGAAAGTCAGCTTTAGGACTCTTCCACCCAAGCTAGATAGCTCTCTTCTATCTATCAATTTTCCCTATCTAAGATGTATTCTCTGCCACAATAAACGTAAGTTTTGCTTTTTAACCTTACTGGAGCATCCTGCATGTTTCTATCCTGTTTTATACAAGAAGCTCATATTGCACTGGGGCTATGCTGCACTCTGCTTAATATAAATACCAATAATTTCCTACAAAACAGGTCAAGAGCCCTGCATTGTTTGGACTCCAAAACAGGGGAACACTGAGTTAAATAGCCCATCTAGACAAGCTCCAGTTCTTTAAATGATCCTCAAACATACTAGTACTAATGGGTACAGCTTGGGAGTCAAGTAATCTAGGACTTTTTTGGACAAATAAAAAGCAACGCTAGCAGCCTCGCCACGTTGCGAGGCTGCAGTGCTGCAGGGCATCCGTTTCGCATGACGCCCGTCCCTAGCGATACTGTTGCAGTACCGCTGGGACATTTGAGTGTTATATTTTGGTGATTTTTACTCATGCTTATTGGGAACTGCTTTAATGCAGTGTAGATGTGTAAATCTCCAAGCTCCAAGGTAGACTCAGCCTTCCATCCTTTCGTAGGTCGGTAAAATGAGTACCCGGCTTGTGGGGGCAATTAGCTAACACACATTGGAAACTGCTTAACGCAGTGTAGATGTGTAAATAGCTATTGCTTTAAACAATTTGTAAGCCGCTCTGATAGCCTTGTGGCTGAAGAGCGGGGTATAAATAAATAAACAAATAAATATAAATAAATGTGGAATCATCATGCTATAACTGTGTAGTATAAAAGGGATCAAAGTCACATTTCAAAAATAACAGTTAATGAGTCAGAGTGCAATTCCTTTAGCAGTGGAACAAGTATAGGAACAAGTTAGTTTTAAAAGTCAGTTTGTAAGGACATTCTTAGAGGTATCTTTCATCTGCCAATCAAGAGGAATGAAGACCAGTGCTGTAACTGATTGAGAGATACATCAGCACGAACGGGCAGAGTTTGGGAGTTACACGTTGCATATATAATCTAGTCTGCACATTACAAATAATCCAGTTTATTGCATAATCTAGTTGTGTTGGGGTAATGAGAGACTGAGAAAGTCACATTTCAAAGGTAATGTTAATGAATCAAAGTGCAATTGCTTCAGTCATGGAATGGGTGTTAGTTTCTAATTACTTTGAAAGGTTGATTTTGAAGCGCGTTCTTAGAGGCACTGTGGCAGACTTTTTCCCAATTTTTATACCATTTTCTGGTCAAGCAAAAGGTTCTACCCCACCAGACAGGTAATAAATCGCACCAGCAAGTGATGTGAAACCAAGAGACACCATGGGCACAATCCTGCTGGCATCTTGTGGATGTGCAAGCTCCCCTATGCAAGCAGTTCAGGTTTTTTGTCCAATGAGGCATTGTCGCATTCAGTTCAAGGTTGTGGATGTGGAATTGCACATGTGGAGCATTGCAATTGTTGCAAGTTATGTGTGCATGTTACTTTGTGCATGGGACCACAATGGAAGCACATTTGGCACATTGTGCATGAGGCCCATTATGCATGCTGGTGCAACTGCATATTTAGTTGCAAATTTAGTCCTGCAATATCACAATTCACTAACAAAGCAGCATTGCACAACTGCCACCACATAATTCCATGAGGGTAATGTTCCATCTGCAGAGGTATAGCTATGGTGGGAACAGCAAAATGAATGCAAAACAAAAAGGCAAAATCTCCCCGCCCCCCCAAAAAATCCCCCCCCCATGAAATTTCCTTTCAGTCCCCACATTTTTAGCATGGCAGAGATTGAGGCAAGGAAATCATTCACAATTAGAACTCTATTTGCTGTGTTCATATTCCCTTGGTAGCTTTTGCTCTGCATATCTAAACTGGGTTTCTAAAAGCGCAACTGATATTTTAATTCACTGCAATTCTAGAAATTTGGGGGCTGAAGGAAAAAATCGGGGGGGATGGGGGCAGTATGCTTATTTAGGAGGACAATACCTTCATTTTGCCCCTTCATAAAACTATATGCCTGGAACTCAGCCAGTAAAGGAGTCTTCCTTCTCTCTGGCACATACCCATTCTCTTAAATGATCCTGAAGCCCTTCCTTTGTGCAGAAGGGTTTCAGGTTGTCCTGGGGCTCTGCTCCCTCCCTCTACGCCCCCTGCCCATCTCCACCACCTGACCCCCGCTTGTTTCCTCATATATCTACTCCACAATTCAACACTCCTTTAGCTCAGAAATTGCTCGGTGATATAGGGAACAATGAGGCCTGACTGTGTTCGCTTGGAGCAAAATGGCTTTTTTTATCTATCAAGGGGGCACCAAGTTCGGAGCGATGCATCATCATCATCACCCCACGTGTCTCTCCCAGTTTATTCTCACCACATGGCTGGACAAGAAGAAATTATAGGAGCACAAGAAAGGAAGGACATCTCAGTAGGAAAGGAATGAACTTTTTATGACTGCGCCTCTGCTGTTGTCATTATTCTCCCCTCTTCCCACACCACATGCTCAAGGACAAGGTCAGGGAGGAAAGGGTGACAGCTTCCACACAAAGCTTTTCGCCAGAGCTTGGTTGGGAAAGTAGTCTGGAGGGAACTTGGGGAATTTGTAGTTTGTTGTGGCGCCAGAGCTCTCTGACAGAGAAGGCTAAATATCTCACAAAACTACAAACCCCAGAACTTCCATAGCATTGAACTGTGGCAGTTAAAGTGGTGTCAAACTGCATTAGTTCTGCAATGTGGCAGAAGCCTATGTTGAAGCAAGAGAGGATCTTAGTGACCGTGAACAGGCTTCAAGAGAGTTTTGTGTCTCCCATTCCAGTTCCTGCAGACTGGCTTGGTGATTGTGTGGAGGGCTTTACAAGACAAGGTTTTGTTTCTCCGTCTCTGTTTAATTAATTTTAATTTAATTTATTTAGGTATTTATACCCCACTCTTCAGCCACAAAGGCTATCAAAGCAGCTTACAATATTTTTTTTTATTTATACCTCGCTCTTCAGCCTCAAGACTATCAGAGTGGCTTACAAACTGTTTTAAGCAATAGCTATTTACACATCTACATTAAGCAGTTTCCAATGTGTGTTAGCTAATTAGCATTAAGCAGTTTCCAATGTGTGTTAGCTAATTGCCCCCACAAGCTGGGTACTCATTTTACCGACCTACGAAAGGATGGAAGGCTGAGTCTACCTTGGAGCTTGGAGATTTACACATCTACACTGCATTAAAGCAGTTCCCAATAAGCGTTAGCTAATAGTCAGGAAGCTCAAATCAGGAATGGCAGCCATGGCATTGTATCTCAACTGTGGCTCTGCTTCCTCCTTTCTTGTTTGTCTGTCATAAAGTCACAGAGTTGGAAGAGACCCCAAGGACCATCTAGTCCATCCTCCTGCCCTGCAGAAATACACAATCAAATCATTCAAGGGAAGTAATAGTGCCGCTCTATTCTGCCTTGGTCAGACCTCACCTGGAATACTGTGTCCAGTTCTGGGCACCACAATTCAAAAAGGATATGGACAAATTGGAGCGTGTCCAGAGAAGGGTGACTAAAATGGTGAAAGGTCTGGAAATGATGCCTTACGAGGAGAGACTAGGGAGCTGGGTATGTTTAGCCTGGAAAAAAGACGGTTAAGAGGCGATATGATAGCCCTGTTTAAGTATTTGAAGGGATGTCACGCTGAGGATGGAGCAGGCTTGTTTTCTGCTGCTCCAGAGACTAGAACACGGAGCAATGGATGCAAGCTCCAGGAACAGAGAGTCCACCTCAACATGAGGAGGAACCTTCTGACAGTCAGAGCTGTTCAGCAGTGGAACGCACTCCCTGGGAGCATGGTGGGGTCTCCTTCCTTGGAGGTCTTCAAACAGAGGCTGGATGGCCATCTGTCAGGGATGCTTTGATTGTGATTTCCTGTGTGGCAGAATGGGGTTGGACTGGATGGCCCTCGTGGTCTCTTCCAACTCTGCAATTCTATGATTCTATGATTCATTCCTGACAGGTGGCTATCCAGCCTCTGCTTAAAAACCTCCAAAGAAGGAGTCTCCACCACATTCTGAGGCAGCAGCACGTTCCACTGCTGAACATCCTTTTACTGTCAGGAAGTTCTTCCTAATAATGTTTAGGAAGAATGTCCATCTGTCCACCCCCCGCTCTCTCTCTCGCTCTCTCTGATTTGCTCTCTGTCTCATTTCCTCATTTTAGTAGCTGAAAAGTTTCAAGCTGTTTGGAAGCTTGGTATTAAAATCTGTGCAGTAGGGAAAAAGCCGATTGCTGTTCATGAATATTCTGTAGGAGGAAACGGATTAGTGTCGGGACGTATCAGAGAGGATTTGCCAGGGAATTATTTACGGTGGCAACACGTAAAGCACTCGTTTAGCTGATATTCGACATTATCCAAACAAGGCGCCAAGCTCTGTGCGCGAAAGCAGTAATGCTGCTCTAAATTAAATTCATCAGCACCTTAATTAAGATCTATATTTAGAGCTTAATTAAAAAGGAGGAAGGGATGATGCCGGATGAGGCATGATCTCAGAGAGAGATAAATGTGTAGAGAAGGAAAGGTGGCATCCAGTGGGCCAGAAGTGCCTTTCTCCTCAGACACTCTCCAAATTGAAAGAAAGAAAAAAATACACGTATGCACTGTCATCAGTGGGCTCCAGCTTTGTCTCCACCGGCAAAGAGATGTGAGGTAACATCTTCCTTACGGGGCTGTTTCCCAGAGCAAGAAAGAGAACTGTATTTTTCATTGTCATGGAAGAGGGGCTGAGAAGAGTCTTCCTTCTCGTGCTTTGCCTGCAGGGCATTTTCTGATTGAAGCCACATGCTTGCAGGCCCAAAATGCTGCAGGGAAGAGGGATGCTGCGATTTTTGCATCATTATGATCAGCAGTAGCATTATTAGGATTACACTATTCTTTGCCAGAATCCTATTGGTGTCATACACAGACATAACTTCTCTTGCACATATAGTTGTACTTTTGAGAGCATTACAAAGTATCTGCATTCAATACACGGTTGTGTTGAGTGGAGTTCCATCCATGTATCCATTGCCTATACAATTGTGCTTTCTTGAATGATGAGTAACTATGCGCCAGTGCCTTCAAAATACCACATGATTCACTGGGATTGCAGAAACAGCCATTATGTATTTCCAGTTCCACAATGAAACAATACGCAGGCAAATTGGCAGACACAATTGGTTACACAACATCAGTGTTCAGAAGGGTGGCAAAGCACAACCACTATGTAACTGCATCATTGCAAATTCACACTATACAACCATGATGTAGGATTTTGGCTGCCACAACAACCTCCTCCTCCACCACCACCATCATCTGTTGTTGCCTGCCGTCAAGTCAGCTTAAACTCATGCTGACCCTATGAATGAGAGACCTCCAGGTCCCCCTATCAGCAACCGCCTTGCAGATTCAGGGCAGCCATGGTCACTTCCTTCATTGAGTCTGTCCACTGGCTATGGGGGTCTTCCTCTCTTCCTGCTGCCTTCTACATTACCAAGCATGATTGTCTCTTCTAGTGAGTCATGTCTTCTCATGATATGGCCAAAGTATTATTATTATTATTATTATTATTATTATTACTCAGCAACTCCTATTGAAGTTATGATTTCCCAAATAATTTTTGAAAACATCTTCATCAGACTAGCAGATAAAGCCATGCTGTCTTTCCAACCTCTCCACTCAGAGAGAGAAAGAGAGAGAGTTGTTGTTATGTTGCATCAAGTCAGCTTCAACTTTTGGTGACCCTCTGAAGGAAAGACCTCCATAAGCCCCAGGCATTAACTGCTCTACTCCATTCTTGCAAACTCAAGGCAGCTGTGGCTTCCTTGATGAGATCAATCCATACTGAGGTCTTCCTCTTTTCCAACCTCCTCCCACTTTTCACAGCATCCTCATCTTTTCCAATGTGTCATGTCATCTCATGATGTATCCAAAGTGCAACAGTCTCAGTCTGGTTTTTAAGGAGAGTTCAGTCTTGATTTGCTCTTCTCTGTTGTAGCCAGTGTCTAGACGACCAACAGCCAATTCCTGGTGGGTTTCCAGGCACCAAGACTGTTGTTGCTGCTAAGTGCGATCAAGTCAGCTTTGACGTATGACAAATGAAAAGGACCTCAAAATCCCATTATCCATTGCCCTGCTCAGGTCTTGCAAACTCAGGGCAGCCCAGCCCTGCCTTCCTTGCTTGAATCACCCTACCTGTGTTGTGGTCTTCTCTGGAAGAGAGAGAGAGAGACCTATTCCTCTGTTTTTAAAGATAATTCCTACACAAGTGTGCATTTCATAATGGTGCATCAAATTCCCCCATAGCCTCACTGATGCAGATGTCTTGCTTTCACCTCCCACCCCACTCCTGGGATGATTTAAGCTGACAAAAAGGCTCCAAAGAGTCCAACCAGCCCTATAGAAGGCAGTGAGTGCATCACATGCATCCTCCCACTGTAATTCTTGCACATTCCCTTCTGGGACAACAGAAAGAAAGTCTCATTCCAGCTAGGAAGATGCTGGCAGCCTGAAAGAGCCAAGCTGCTCGTATCTTCTTCCTCCTGGGACAGGGACAGGACAGGATAATTGGAGCTCTATTTTTACCTCTTTTTTTTTTTTTTTTTGCCACATCTCATATGCTCACATTTCTCTGCAAGTCATTTTATGCGTATTGCAGGGGGTGTATGCTCATGACTTGCCACTCTGCTGTGACATGCCCTGTTACCCACCATGGCTGAGGTTTCTTCACAAAGGCCTAACTTAAGGGCAGAAGTCAAGCATCCCTCCATACACTATTGGACTATAAGTCCCAGCAGACTTAGTGGTAAGGCATCCTGGGAGCCAGAGTCCAACCACATCCAGAGAGCTTGATGATTCCCACCTTGCTTTAAACCAGGGCTTCTTAAACAATGGATCTTTCCAGTCACAGGCTATGGCTGAAACAAAAGAGGAAGATGAAATTGAAATCTGGCATAGCCCAACTCTGGTAACACATTGATTTTTAGCAAAAGCATTCTGAAGTTCTTTCATGAAACTCAGAGATCCCCATGTAGGGTCGTCTCATTTTCCATCTGCAAACAACCCTGAAACATAGGCTGTGCCAAGAAAAGAGGTTTCTCCACCAGGCCTCCCCATTTGCTACAGCAAGGAAAAGGGATTTGAACCCAGGACCTCTGGCTGCCTCAGTCAAAGGAACTACCCACCTTTACACACCCCATCTAGGACTCCAGTGCTCTTGCCACCCACCCATCTGCCCCAGCAGCTGAGCCCCTCCTTAGACAAGGGGCCTTGCTTTCATCTTAGGCACCCAAACAGTTTTGCAGATGCTGCCCAGAGACTGCCTTGCTCAGCAAGCAAATTCTGAGGCAAATGAGGCAGATCCATCAATGTGACGCCCTCCCTTCAGGTGGAATGGGGAGGTGCAGAGGCACGATAAATCATCCCTGCTTCTCTCTCTGTGTCTTTCTCCCCAGCTGGGAGTGGGGGAGGCTATAAAATGGAGCATTCCCCCAGCACACCCACCCCCCCATGGACATTTCTGAGAGGGGAGGCAGCCAGCCAGCCAGAGAGAGAGAGAGAGAGAGACCTCCCTGGTTACTTTACAGTGCTAATAAATCTGAGGGCTCCAGTTCTTCCTTCGCTTGTAGCAGGAGTATTGTTGAAGAGCAATCTCCTGTGGCCAAACAGCACCTTCCCTTGGGCTCAAAATGGGACAGAGCAGTGCCAGAAGGGGTCTCCACAGAGTGGTGAGCCCCTGAACCTCTTCCTTTAGCCCAGGAGGGGGTGACTGCATAGGGGCCAGGGACCACTCCCCCCACAACCTCCCTGTGGGCCCACACACACACACACACACACACACACACGCACACACAGTGAGCCCAAATAAATGCCAGTCCTGCAAGTCACCATGTTGCAAGTTCGATTCCAGCGGGCTCCAAGGTTCACTCAGCCTTCCATCCTTTTGTAGGTCGGTAAAATAAGTACCTGGATTGTGGGGGTAATTAGCTAACCCACATTGGAAACTGCTTAATGCAGTGTAGATGTGTAAATTGCTATTGCTTAAAACAGTTTGTAAGCCGCTCTGATAGCCCTGTGGCTGAAGAACAGGTATAAATAACGAATAACTAACTAACAGTCCCTCTCAAAATGGCAACAGGGCATGAAGTGATATCACTTCCCATTGTCATTTTGAGAGGAGCTACAAGGGAAAATGGACATGTTGAGTACAATGTGTTCTGACCTGATCCTGTGAGGGATTTTCATGTGTTTTGATGTGTCTGGGACACGTTCTTCATGGTTTGGGGCAACATTTGCCCCAAAATCATGCCATTTTTTTAAAAAAAATACAGAAGACCTCTGACTAGAGAAACACACAGGGCAACAATCATTGAGAAAGACCCTCTCTCTGCTGCCACTAGCATGGGTGTAAAGAATAAGTGCAAAATCTTTCATCCTTGATGATACAAGGCTGGCTTGGCACAGTAGGACACCCTGTCGAAGAAAAGGCCAACTGCTGTAAGATTTGTCACATATGTGGGCACTTTTTGGAATATAGTTGGACTCCCGTATCTGCAGGGGGAGAGTCCCAGACTTACCATGGATACCGGAAACCACGGATAACAGCAAACCCTATTAAAATAATGGGACGTCTGGTTTAGAATAGAATAGAATAGAATAGAATAGAATCTTTATTACGGTCATAGACCAGCACAGGTAAAAAGGGGATACAGAATAAAGGTAAGATCACAGAATAAAAACAGGCTAAAAGCAGTATTTAAAATGTTAGCTCCAGTATAACAAGTATAACAAGATAACAAGAATAGGTTGACACTATTCTACTGCTGAGGACATTGTCTGACGAATTTTAACCGCAGCTGCGCAGAATCTGGCAACATTATAAGTTGTTCCTGGGTTGGTGTCTGAAAGCAACAAGTTTATGTAGAATTGTCCAGTGTGCCCTTGATATTTATGCAACAGGGGTGAAATAAGTCTGAGACGTATGTCCCTGTAGTATGAGCACTGGAGTAATACATGCTCTGTTGTTTCTATTTGGCCTGAGTTGCAGGGGCACAGTCTGTCTGAGAAGGGGATCTTCTTGTATCGGCCTTCAAGGACAGCTGAAGGGAGGGCATGACACCGTGCAAGAGTAAAGGCCCTTCGATGTTTAGGTATTTCAAGTGTTGCTAAGTATGCCAAAGGTGAGGCCAGATATCTATTGGAGTCACTAGCAATGAAGGTTGGAGTACTGGCTATGTCCAGTTGTCGCTCTATATCTGCTACCCGTTGTTTGATAGTAGCTTTTGCCCTATCATATCCCAGGCTTAGCAGAAGAACTGGGGAAAGGCCCAGCATTGAGATTTTAGTCATCACTGTCTGTTTCCAGCTGGATTGGAAATCATCACTTAAGGTTAGTGGAGCAAGGCCAGTGGGAAAGAGGGATAGTCTGAGCCAGTAGTTGAGTATGGTCACCCACACTCTGGCCTCCATTTTCATAAATCCTGACTCCAGTCTCAGAGCTGCGTTAGAGACACATTTTGGAGTTTGGAAAGCTGATCTTAAGAATTTGGATTGGACAAGTTCTAATGGAGCAGGGTTGGGGAAGGGTCCCAATTGGGATCCATAAAGCAGTTGTGCTACTGGTTTGGCTTCAAAAAGTTTGAGCGCTGCAGGTAAGTAGTGGCCTCCTCTTGTCTTAAGAAATTTGAGAATGGTTGTTGTGCTCCTCTGTGCATTGCAAGCAGCATACTCTCCATGCGCTTTCCTGCTACCAGTGGCTTGAAAAATTACCCCCAGGTATTTGAAGCAAGAGACCTGTTCAATCTTGTGGCCATCTATATTCCAGTTGTAGTTCTTAGGCCTTTTAGCGAATGCCATGATTTTAGTTTTTTGATAGTTGAGTTCTAGCTGTTCCACTCGGCAGTAATATGTTAGTGCTCTTAGGGCTCTTTTTAGTCCAATGGGAGATCTTGAAAGTACTGCTGCATCATCCGCATAAAGCAGCGTTGAAATATGCCTTCCCTTTAATTTTGGGGGGTGGAAGTTAGTGTTGTTGAGGTGATCCACCAAATCATTAATGTAGAAGTTAAACAGGAGTGGAGCTAGAATGCAACCTTGCTTGACACCCTTCTCAGTGACAATGTCATTGGTGAGATGTCCCTGGGGGTTACATCTTACTTTTAATGAGGTCCCTTCATGCAGCATACGAATTAGATGGAGTAAACGTCGGTCGATCGAAGAAGCCTCCAGTTTTTTCCACAGTTTGGTTCGGGGTATAGAGTCAAAAGCTGCTTTAAAGTCTATGAAGGCAGCATAGAGAGAAACTGTGCTGCAGGTGGAGTATTTTTCAATAAGGTGGTGGAGTACAAGGCACTGATCTATGGTGGAGCGGCCTTCCCTAAAGCCAGCTTGTTCTTCTGCAAGTATGTTTTCTTGTTCCAACCAGGTCTGAAATTTCCACTGTAAGTGTCTTGCATAGAGTTTGCTGATTGTACTGAGGAGACTAATTGGTCTGTAGTTGACAGGATCATCCTTGCTTCCTTTTTTATATATGGGGATGATGATTGCAAGACCCCAATCCTTGGGTGCTCGACCATATTTGTCGATACAGGTGAAAAGTGAGGCCAGGATAGGGGCCCAAAATTCAAGGTTGTTTTTAATGGCTTCTGCAGGTATTAAGTCTTCTCCTGGAGCCTTCCCCATTCTCAGCTGGGCTACAAGGTTCTTGATCTCTGTCGCTGTCACTGGTGGCCACTCTTGGATATTTTCTATATTTTGGCTAGTGCATCCACTTTCAATGTAGTTGTCCTTATAAAGTGCTTGAAAGTGATCCTCCCATATCCCTGGAGGGATGTGACAATCCACTGTAGCTGGCCCATTTCTCTGGGAACTTGATGTAATATGCCAGAATAGAGCTGTGTTGTTGGATCTGACCGCCTGGATAAGTTGTGTCCACTCATTCTTCATGGCTTCTTTTTTCTTGTTCCTCAGCAACTTTTTGTAGTCTCTTTTCTGCTGAAGCAGCATTTGTGCAGCATCTGGAATGTTATTAGATAGGTAACCTTGATAAATATCAATGAGGGCTTTTTTAGCATTAACACATTCCTTGTCAAACCATGGTTTGGAGTGGTGCTGTTGTTGTTTCCGCTGATGTGCGCTATTTTGACAGATTAGATATTGGTGTAAAGCTTGGGTAAGTGTATTGTAATTTTCCAAGATTTCATCAGGGGACTCAGCTGATATCAGGGCAGTCCTAAGATGCTGAAGTTGGTCTGAAGCCAATACCTCACTTATTGTTTGGTTTAGTTGGGGGGTCCATTTAGCTCGGCGATAAGTCCTTCCTGATGGTGTCACAGAGAGATGATAGCGCTCCCTGGTGTGTGTCTCCTGAGTGAAGTCGCTAAGCTGTAGCCGAATTGGTAAATGATCACTTTCAAATCTGGGCATAACTTCTAATTCCTTGGCATAGGGAAGAAGGTCCCTGGAAATGATTATGTAATCAACGGCACTCATTCTGGACCCAGAGAGATAAGTGAATTCAGCTGGGCAGTCATTTTTCAGGGCACCATTTAGGATTTGAAGGTTCAGCCTGAATGCTGTTTGATCCAGACAAAGTCCTGCAAAGTTTGATTTCTTGTCCTTTGAGCATCGGATGAGGTGGGTTCCATCGTCTTCAAAATCAGGAGGAGGGCATTTGTGATGGGCATATAGGGTATGATTATTGGGGCCCAGTCTGGCATTCAAATCACCTCCCAAAATTACAAATGCATTTGGGTTCTGCAACATGAGATTAGCAGTATATGATTCCAATTCAGCCCACAGGCCTCTGATTTGGGATTTCTTCTTCATTGGAGGCATGTAGGCATTTATTATCAGCAAAGTGCAATGGTTAAATTGAATCAGCACTGCCATGGCATGTGTTTTAAAAGTAGAAAGAGGCCTTGTTATGGCACGTAGGGTGGTGGAGACCAGGACGCCCAGGCCGCCTCTAGCTCTTCCATGCTTTTTCCCTGGCTCTGCCGGAATTGAGAATGAGTGAAAACCATTTAATAACAGATCCTTATTAGTCCATGTTTCCTGGATCAGTATAATGTCATATTGGGTGAGGAAGTCATTAGGACAGGGATCTCTGCGGGCCGTCGGCCACCCAGCAATGTTCCAGGTCATAAGGGTCACCTTGTGCTGGTCTGTTGGAGGTCAGGCAGTCGCATTGCAGGGCACAGGCTGAATGGGTAATTCATCTGATGGCAGTTGGTTAAATGACTGGGTTGACTGTGGCTGTGTCCTCCTCTGAGGATGGAGGGGTAGTGAGTCACATTCCTGTTCTTCTTGCCCTGCCTGTTCTGGAAGGGAGATTGGAAGAACCAATGCAGCATGGGAAGTGAAATGAGGATCAGAAGCAAGCAAGGATCCCATCTCTTTAGTGAGGGGGGCATTCTTTGGCTTAGGAGATGAGGTAGGTGGCAGTGAAGACTGTTTTTCCCTTGAGCTAGGTTTGCATAGGGATGCTTGAGTCCCCTGGGGTTTAATTGTAGATGGGGGTGCATCTGCAGTATATTGCATTTGTGGAGGGGTGTTGGCTACAACTCGGGATTTCAAGGCTTCCTTGATTGTGAGTAGAGAGTCATCACTTTCACTTTCACTGTCATAAATATCAGAATAATGCACTGACAGTTTTCTGCGAGGGGGGGCTGATTTCAATGGGGCTGGATTGCTGTTAGATTGACTCAGGATGGTATCTTTCATCAGCTGTATTGTGGGAGCGTGTTCCCAGATTTCTGTGAGTTTTTCTCTCAGTTTATTTACTTCATTATTAATAGCCTGAGTTTCTTCCTTTAAGGTGTGTTTAGGTTCTCCCTCTTGGTGTGCAGAATTATTGCTTCTTTGTGTTATTGTTGCTGTTTTCCCTGTGATGAGATCACGGACTATCTCATCCTTGAAAACTCTGTTAATTTCTATATAATGTGCATTCCAGAGGAAATTTCTTTTCCGTAACAGCCTGTTAGGAATATTTGCCTGGCTAAAGGTCAAAAAAAATTCGCTTGGTAGCTCTTGAGCTGGGCAAAAAGTGGCAGTCTGTTAAATCAATTGTTTTGCTGTGCATGTTTAAAATTTGGGAAAGGTATCTGATAACAGCCTTCTTTCCGTTTAAAAAGTGCCTGTTGTGATGTATTTGCAACAGAAGCTCATTTTTTTTTAACACTCTGCTGTGGTTAACTGCATCCTGTGATGTGGCAGGGCACGTCATTTCCTCCAAATCTGCTACATTTTTAACCCCCTGTGTACCATATGGGTTTTGCCTTTGAAAATCTTGTTGGGAAAGCTTATTGGTAATGTTGTTTAATCTTTGCAAAATAAGAATCAAAGTCTCTATGGACAGTTTGCAGAAATCATAAAAGAGCTGAGCGCTGTTATTGTAGGGAATGCTGCCAAGCTCCGGGAGTTTGACTTTGTTATCAACTTTGTTTTCAACTTGCTCTGTCCCATAATTTATATTTACACTTTGAGGAATTGGGGAGGCTGTTTTTTTTAGTTCAAGTGTCTGTAATGGCTTAAGGAGTAAAGAAGGAGCCGTTGTTACAGATCTGTTACTCACGGGCTGTATTGTCTCTGCCGCTGGGAAGAGTGAGTCAATCCTCATCTGTTTTCCTGCTTTGGAGGATTCCTGTTTGTCAATATTATTACAGGGGCTCGTCCGGTTTCTTTTCTTGCCTTTGGATGGCATTTTGGAGGTATATATAGGTGGTAATGCCAGATGTTAGTGGGAGGACAATTCAGAAGTTGTTAGTCCGTCGCCATCTTGCCCCTCCTCCAACGTCTGGTTTAAAATACCATAGATCTGTGTTGGAGGACCTAGAAGATGTCAAGAAAGGGCATCTCTTGAGGCATTTTCTAGGAAGACCCTATGGAATGTGTTCCTCTCTTTGTATCCCATGGATAACTGAAACCACAGATATTGGTTCTATGGATATGAGGGTCCAACTGTACTTATTTGGCAAAAAAAAAAAAGCCAAACCCCTCCCCCCACAATCATTAGAATCCTATGTTATCTTTTCTTCAATTAAGGCACTATGAAACCCTGTTAGTGAATTATGAAGATTCTTACTGGGACAATGGCAAGGGCCTGATATGCATTCAGTACCACTTTCCCAGATGTCCATATATCCAGGACAGCAAGACTTCCGTTCATCCCCCTGTGACAAAATGGCAGCAAGAAGAGGCAGGTAGAGCTCCATCACTCCTGGGCCCAGAAGCGTAGGAAAGGCCTTCCCGCCATCCCAGCTGCCTCTGCCCTGGCCTTGGAGGGAGAGAAGAAAAGCCAGTATCTCTTCTTAATCCCACACTGCCATCCCCTTTTCCTTGTGTATCAAGCAAAAATTTCCATCCCTATACTATATGCATCATTTTTAAGAAAAGCAGAATAATCCACACAAATAAGTGACCCATAATTTCTACAGCAAAGTGGAGGAGAACTTTGGGGAAATAACATTTTCCTTGCATCATGCCCAGCCAATACAGTCTTGATTATTCCCACTGTGCTGATTTTCCCAGCTAAATAGATGCAATAGTTAGAATAGGGAAAAGATTCCATCAAAGGGCAACCAAGGTCATAGGGAGGACTTGAACCCAGAGTCATCTGAGAATGTTTTCATTCATGGCTGACCCATCCCACCTCCTTTCAAGGCTGGAGAGGCCAGAGTGTAGAGGAAGGGCACTTGCAGCTTCAGGGGCATTCCTGCTTGCATTCAAAGGCCACTTGGTCTAGTCCAGAAATTATCCCTGAGACAAAAAAGAGGCCAATTCAATTAAACTTTGATAAGGACCATTCGGAACCATGTGTGTTTCCTTCGATCTTAATTAGAAATCTTCACAGCTCCTGGCAATTCTGTAATCCATCAGTGGAAACATGGCTGAACACAGGCACGCACGCATGCATGCAAACATATACACCACCTCCCACTTCCTTTCCCAAGCTGATCTCTGGAGGGAGGAACCCTGGAAAATTGGGTTTCGAATAGCAGGCCTGATGAGAGTGGTGTGGAAGAGAGGCTGTCCATAGAGGCAACCCTGGGGTTTCAAGGCTGTTTTATTTCAGTCCTACAATAAAGCCTCCTTCACTGATGAGTCCATAGAAGTCTAGTAACCCCTGTGTCCCCAGATCATTTCTATATATGAAGGTAGAAAGTTAGCAGTCCGAGGTCTAGTGTAGACTTGAATTAGAGACCCTCCCTCTGATGGCTGGGCTTCGGTGCTTGCTTTTTATTTGCAAGGAGTTGGGGGGGGTCATATGGGGGGAGCATTCAAAGATGACTGTTCTCCCACCAATATAGTCTGAAGCAGTGGTGGATATCAGTGGCTGGGCAATCTGGGCTTTAGTCTGAATTTTAAAAGACCTCACCAAGGTGCTGAACCCTTGTGAGACCCAAAATAGGTTCAACACCTTGGAGAATTCCTTTAAATTTAATATTAAGACCTGGGGGGTCAGGAAAAGAGGTTGTTTGAGTTGGGGAACCGGGTGGCTTTAAAGTCAGGGCACGCAATTCAAGACATTCCCAGTGGCACCAGAGTTCTTGGCTCAGCACAAACACATTTGCATGTGTGTTGCACTTGTACCTCACCACTTACGACTCCTCGAATGCTTTCATCAGCACTGTATACACACAACCCTAAATATACACTGGACTGACTATGTGACGAATGTTGCTGTCCTTGGATCACCAGCATTGACGCCATGACATTGAGAACACAGCTGCGCTGGGTGGGGCATGTTTCTAGGATGGAGGACCATCGCCTCCCAAAAATACTACTCTACGGTGAACTCGCCACGGGTCAGTGTAAGAGGGGCGCTCCAAAACAGCGATACAAAGACTCCCTGAAACAACATCTCAGGCTCGGCCAAATGGATCACCAACAGTGGTCCGCCCTGGCCTCACATCGGGAGGCATGGAGACGCACTATCCACAATGCTGCAGCCTTATTTGAGAACTCCCGCCGAACAAGTCTTGAAGAGAAACGACAACGCAGAAAGAATCACAACCCGGAAACATCACCCAAGGAGACCTTTCTGTTGTGCTTTCTGCAACTGGACTTGTTTATCTCGGATTGGCCTTTTCAGTCATCAGCGCGCTTGCAGAAAGTGTGGGATGAGTCCTTCCTGAATCTTTGTTTGTGAAGAAAAGCCAGAGAGAGATAGAGGCACTTGTACCACATTGGGTGCACCAAAAACCAGAAGGAAGGGTCGGGGGGGGGTGCCCCACCATTTGGAGCAAAGCAGGAAGTGGAATGGCAGCTCCATGTGTCCATATTACCCAGATAGCCACGTTTTACCCCAATTCCCCTTGTGCCCCTTTCCATAACCATTTGGCCCAGAAGCAGCTCTGGACCACCTGCCAATCCTTCCCTGCCCCACCTCTGTGGCATCACCCGCTTACTGTTACAGCGTAAGGACCCTGCCCTCTGATCTCAGATTTTGGTCCTGAAATTTCAGGGAATGGGATGCGGGTGGCCTGGCAACCTGAGCCGATGGGGATGCTGGTTTAAGACAAACACACCCGCCTCTTCCCCACTACCCCAAACTGCATTCAATGAAGGGCAGAAGTACCCTTGCTGGCAGTATGAAAAATTTCCAAACCCTTACCAGGGTAATATTTGTATTTGACACTTAACCTTTGGTTGGATCACCGGTTGCTCCATTGGTTTGACCAGGCTTTTGATATCTAAAAAGATATTTCGAGACATAAGCCAGGAGGAAATTATCCTACACAAGCCTCCATGTAGGGATGGAAACAACATTCAAAAGTATTTGAATGATACATGAAAATACTGGACAGACAAGAATCTTAGCAGTTCAAAACTTATTCTGCATGAAATACACATGGGTTGAGGGGTGCAGGAAACCTTATTTTCTGTGCATCAAAATACAACAAAATCCACCAAAAAAAGCAATACTTATATTGGCCAACGAAAATGCAGAAGATGCATCATGCAAGCTTTCATAGCTTCCCTGGCTTCTTCATCAGGCAAAGATGTTAAAAATCATACAGGAGAAAAAAGGTGATTAGGTTAGACTCACAGGCCTACATTCTGTCTGAGATGTTGTCATTTAAGATGGTCTGGGGGGATTTCAATGCAGGCAGAGGTCTCTCCCCTTCTTGGCCATGTGGGGACCAGGAACAAATGGCAATAAAAGACAGGTAATAAAATTTCAGTTCCATTAGCAACATAAAAGTAACTTGCCTTGAGATCCAGTTGTCCCTGTGCTGTGTGCAGAAATGAACATCTTTGTCCAGAAAATGACATTTTGTATGGAGGGGGGGGGAGA
The DNA here is from genome assembly GCA_030847615.1 of Gambelia wislizenii. Lineage (NCBI taxonomy): Eukaryota > Metazoa > Chordata > Lepidosauria > Squamata > Crotaphytidae > Gambelia > Gambelia wislizenii. Next base: position 44,274,262 of record JAUMIR010000007.1, read on the forward strand.
ACCCACATGTAGTTTTGGCAAAGAATAAGTCTCAAACTACGAATAGTTTTCAAAACCTGGGTGATTTGATTTTCTAGCAGTGAGGAGAAAAATCATGAAATTATTTGTTCCTGCCTTTGAGAATGACATTTCTGAAAACATCCCTCCCTCCCTCGATGAAATTGAAGGAATTTGGGCATCGGTGTCTTTTTCTATCTACCAAAGAAAGTCAAAAATTAATTTGTCCTTCAGAAACCTAAATCCCATTGCTAGTCTTGACTAGAGAAAACCTACTGTATATCAATGAGTGAACTGAGATTGATTCCATGGGCCTACTCTAATTGCAGCCAGCAACTGGATTGAGGCCAGAGAGTGTATTCCCCTCAATGCAAGAGAGACTACCAGCAAGAGAGCTGACTTGGTAAGGACACGACGCTGTATACAGTCCTTGTGCAAACACCATCATCTCTTGCGTTATTAATGGACGACATTGGCTGGCTCTCCATTAGCGTGGAATATAAACAGAAAATCATTTGCTTACCACCGTTTCCAGCTTGTGCTAAGCAAATTTGGACAGAGGTAGTCAAACACGGAGTTTGTTGTTTGGCTAATTGCAGTCACCGTGTAAAGTTTAGATGAAGCAAAGTAGGGCAGCATCTGGAAAGGAGAGGAGGGGGACGGGGAGGAGAGAAAGCAAAGCAAAAGTCACCCAGGGCTTGCAGAAACCATGTGCAGCATCTCAATGCAAGATGAGCAGCAGGGCTGCCCCAGGAGCACTCGTGTGGGCATGCATGCCTGTATGTGTGTGCATGCGCGCATGTGTGTTTGCTCCAAAAGGAATACCTGACATCCAAGAATATTGCCAGCAGCAAACAGACAGCAGACTTCTATGCAGAAGTGTAATTTTTCCCTGTAGAAAATGCTAGAGAATTTTGAGCTGGAAAAAAAAATGCTTTCTGCAACTTATGGATGAACAGCTGATAAAGAACCACAGAAGACTACTACAATATATGGTCACGGCAGCAAGATTGCTATATGCACCAAAGATGGAAGAATTCAACACTACTGACCATGGAGGAATGGTTATTAAAATTGAATTGATTATCGGAAGCAAATTCATGAGATCTCTGGTTTTTCTTCGCAAACGAAGATTCAGGAAGGATTCATCCTGTGCTTTTTGCAAGCGCACTGATAACTGAAAAGGCTGAAAAGTGAAAATGAGATAGTCACTGCAATAATCAACATCAAACAAAATCTAGATCCTAAAATGTACCTCTTGGGGATAGTTACTGATGAAATGATAGAGAAGAAATATGGGAAACTGATTTTTTATATGACTAGCGCTACTGGGGTGTTATATGTGTATAAATGGGAAAAGCGAGAATGTCCACATATAAATGAGTAGCTGTTGAAACTATATGATTACATGGAAATAGATAAATTGATATACATGCTAAAAGGAAAATCTTTTCAAAAATTTAAAACAGAGTGGGGCCCATTGGTAAATTACTTACAAAAGCAATGGGGAGAAAAAGCTATAGTTGGCTTGATCTAATGATGTAAATATTCTCAAGGGGTTTATAGTATAGAGAAATAGAGTTTTGAGATAGAGTTGGTGTATAAGATTATGAGAATATGACAATGAAGAAGGACTGATTTCATAGATTAACAGCAAAAAACAGTCCAGGAAGTCAGAGAATGTGTCTGTTATCTTTTTCTTTTTTGTGTTCTGTAGTATCTGTTAGTATTTTCTGTATTTCTAATTTTAGAATTTGTATTTTGTATAGTTTCTTAGTGTTTTTTATTCTTTTTTATTTCTCTGTGTTTGTGTTAATAGTTATGTGTTCAATGATGTATAGATGATTTTAAAATAGTTGGAATTATAAAAATAAAGGAAAAAAATTGAATGGATTAGCAGAAATGAACAAACTATTAGTTTTGATTAGCAGAAACTCATTAGTGACATTTTTAAAAGACTGGAAACCCTTGATTGACTTTTTGTGGCGGGGGGGGGGGGAGAAAATGATTTGATGATTTTGGTTTTGAGAATTAAGAAGTATATGATGTAATTTTAGCAATAGAGGCATGATTATACTGTATGTATCTATAACCACAGAAAAGAACATTGGAAGCCACCTTCTATTTCTATGTATTCTTTTTCGATTTGCTTTCCTTCTGTTATACTTCTTTCTTTTCTTTCTTTTCTTTTTTCTTTATATACTTGTAACTTTCATTGTATCTGGAAAATATTCAATATTTTTTAAAAACCAAAACTGCTTTCTGCAAAGAAATATTGTTCTCTGAGCACAAATATTGTTTTCTGTGAAGGAAACTTGCTTTTTGAACAAAAATTGCTATTTTCTGCATACCAAAAAAATAATAAACATGCATGTTTCATGCAGAATAAGTCCCACACTGTGAAGATTCTTGCCCGTCTAGGATTCTCCTGTTCAGTTTTCCCCAACACTCGAGGAATCTGTTTCTCAACCATTTTCTGAATATTTTTGAATATTCTTTCTTCCCATAGTGAGCAGTCACCAGGTTTGCCGATGGCATGAGCAAGCAAGGTGGTTTAAACAAAAATGGACTTCGAGGAGTTCCAGACAGAGCTCTCCTCCAGACTGGGAGGACTGGGCGCTAAAAAGGCAATGGCAGTTCACCGTTAAGCCTGTGGGAAGGGGAGGATCCCCACCTCAGATACGCGGGTGGGATCTGACTCCCCCAGAACATACAAATCAGTTCCCCTACATTGATTCATGAGATACAGTGGTCCATGAGTCCCCCAGAGGTTAAACAAATTGCCAAGAGATCCCAAGCCAAAGTTCTGGTAATTAGAAAAGGCAAATTGGCCAATAAAGCCCGTGTTAGATTCCCCGGGGGAGATGATCTGATAGGGCCAATGGCAACCCCCTAGCAGCCTTTTCATGAAGAAAGGAGGGGCAAGATGGCAACAGACTAATAACTTCTGAACTGTCCTCCCATCACTATCTGGTATTATCACTTCACTGGGACAGACAGTTCTGTGAAAATGGGGCTTTGATGGGCTGGAATTCATAGCCTCCAAGCAGCCCAACTGGGCAGGGGCAGCCTCAGTTAATCCTCCGCCATCCCACTTTTTCATCCACTTTTAAAATAGCCTCCTCCTCCTCCTTTGTCCTCAGCTTACTTCAGTTCTTGCAAACTGGATTCAAAGTGAAACCGTGGTCTGCACTCAGTTAAATCAGTCGTGGGGAGGAGGGAGGAGAGGAGCAAAGGAAGGCAGGAGGGAGGGAGCAGAAACGTCCCCTTCCCAGTAGGCTCCGGCCAAAGCAAACTGCTGCAGCCTCTCTTGGCTTGCGTATTCCGCATGTTTTGCCCGCACTGAGGTTGCCTGGAACACATATCTTGGTTTTCATCTGTGAAATGTTGGAGGGTATGGAACGTGTGTGTGTGTGTACGCACATGTGTGTGTGTGTGAGAGAGAGAGCACAGATGTGTGTGTGTGTGTGTGTGTTTCCATTAATAGCTACCAGAAAATTGCTTCCAGCAATCCAGTGATGTCTTCTTAGACCATGCAGGTAGCAACCAACACACTAGAGCTTTTAACTGTGAATTTACTGGGATTGCCTCCCAAACTTCACAGCCTGCCAGCCCCTCCCTCCCTGCCTGCCTGCAGAGAATTTTATATTTCTCCCAGCCAGCCCAGCCTGTATTGCACATGCTACAGAACTGGCACACTTTGTTCAAAATGTCAATAAACAGGCATCCGCCTGCACAGCATGTCAAGGGGGAGGAAAGAGGGAAAGCAGGCTTCACTTTTGTCCTCCTAGGCATTAGGCAGAGAAGGTAGGCTGTTAACGGAGAAAGCTTTAACCTGCTAGCAAGTTAGAGTCCACCAGGCTGAAGGAAGCTGGGAACATCACCAAACAAAGAGATGGGTTTGCCTGCAAAAGGACACCGCTTTGCAACCAGGCCTTTGAAATGCTGCAGCTTTGGTTTAGGGAGAGAAAACTTGCTACTGCTGGAAAATTGGCATGCTCTCCAATCATCTCTTTCTTTTACTGTCCCTTTTATGCAGAGAGAGAGACCACAAAGGATCCTTTTATTTTTAAAACACTGCTAGTACCCACAAACAGCAGACATAAGGTTTCTTCTTTGAAAGAGGAGTTCAGTGATTATCATGAGCTGGCCTTCTCCCACCAGGCAGATGGAGGGTTTGGAGGTCCTTCTTAGCATCACGACCAAACTTTCAGAGCTGTCCAGATGCATGAAAGACTGAGCTTGTGTCAATGACCATGATGGATATTTTTTGCATTGGCTTCGCAGTTTGAGGCTGGGAAAAGATATAAAGGCTGCAAATCAGCTGCGGAGTGGACTTTTCCCTGTTGCTAACTGCTTGTACAGTTCTCTTAGCTGTTTGGTGTGTGCGTGTGTGTGTGTGATGCTTCCATACTTTGATTTTTTTGTTTGCTTCTGCACTATAGAACCCATGGGACCCCATCTCCCATTGGCCTCTCCCCAGCCCGAAGGCTCCCTATATCTCAGCAACAGGGATTTGGTTTGAGTTGATTGCCAGCTGAAGGACAAATCTGGGTAGAATTTGTTAGGGGCCGAGCTCTACCACTGGCTGTGAGGGGTGCTGGAGCCCATTAGCAAAAGAGCCAAGATGTTCCCCTCTGCTATGTACCATCTGCTACATCACTGATCACCAATAAAGCTTATGCTATAGCAGTAACGTGTGTCAGTGTTTGGCACCAAAGGAACCTTTGGGGAGGCCTGGAACTATACAAAATTCAGAACAAGGCAGAGATTTAGTAAATGGGTCTTTGTCACATTACACACTGATAGCCCTTTGGTATTCCTGCCATGGTTCCATGCTATGGAACTCCAGGATTGTTAGTTTTATGGGGTACTTGGAATTCTCTGCCAGAAAGCAATAGTGTTTCCCACTGAACTACATATCCCAGGATTCTGTGGGATACATCCACAGCAGTTCAAGTGGCATCCAAGTGCTATCATTGCATAGCATGAAAGAGACCCCAGTAGACACAGTTTTCCTGGGACTTTTGAACCAAGAGACATGGCCAGCCTTACTCTGAGCATTGTGGAAGAGACCTCAGTTGCATTACACCCTTAGGCCAGAATCCTGTTGGTGTGGGGGGCATGCATAAGCTTCCCTGCAGAAGTGCGTTGATCTTTTTGTCTGACATGCAACATCTGGATTCAGCTCAAGGTCATAGAAATGGAGTTGTGCGCGCACTGCTGTTTCATATGCTCATTCTCAGCTGACGCACATCCTGCTGCTCCGGTAGCACTACCTCAGTTGCACATTCAGTCGTGCAATATTGCCCTTCCACACCATGATCACATCAACGAGCAATTCTGCACACAAAGATGTACGCCATCCAACCCCAGTGCAAGATCTTGGCCCCAGTACCTGCCAAGTACCATGAGCTACTCTCCTTTTTTAGGGCTGCTAGCAATGTTTCACACCCCTTGCTCTTGTGCTTTTAATAACCAGCTTGATAAGCAGCTGTTTGTGTTGTTTTATTCTGTGCCATGAAATGCTTTGTGTGTCCATTTCCGCACACTGTGGGCAAGCCAGGCTGTCCGTTTATTTGCCTGGTCAACAAGCAAACCCCATTTATTTTGGCTCCAGCAACTGCCAGCTTGGGTCCTTCTCCTTGCTAGGGCTGCCTTGGGTTGAGTTAGAAACCCTCTGAGTTTGGCTCTGATAAAGTACATGAACCCGGACCCCCAAAAAACTGCACAGGAGCAGAACTCACCTCAAACAGGAGCCCAAAACTGGCTCCCTCCCACAGGCTCTGCAGAGACATTTCTGCTCTCTCTGCCATGTGAACGGCAGGTCCGCCACACTGGCTTCTGGGGTTTTAATTTTTTCCCCTTTAAACCTTTTTCTTCTTTTCTTTTCTCTTCTTTTTTTTTTCCTTTAAAGCAGAGAAGTAAACAAAGCAGCGGTAATGAACATGAGCACCACCGTGCCTGGCTGTACCAATGCAATTTGCAGTTGTTTAATAACCTCTTCATGGCTTTGAGCACTGCAGCCAACAAGCGTTTCCTCCCAGGGAAAGAAAGAAAGAAAGAAAGAAAGAAAGAAAGAAAGAAAGAAAGAAAGAAAGAAACAAACTATGGGGCACAGCACCCTGCACCCAGCTGCCATGCATAATTGCTAATAAGCAGTCAAAACAGGAGGGGCCCGGGGGGGTAGCAGTAATGAACAGAACCTATGCAGGTGGGCAGGGTAGAAAGAGGCTATAGCAAATAGGAATTCTGTCCCCAAATTTTTCCCATTGCAAAAATCTGAGCATCGGAGCGTGGTGGGGTCTCCTTCCTTGGAGGTCTTTAAACAGAGGCTGGATGGCCATCTGTCAGGGATGCCTTGATTGTGATTCCTGTGTGGCAGGGGGTTGGACAATTCTATGATTCTATGATTTAGACATACCGCTAAGGCAACAAAGCAAGGAGGTGCACAGAGTGACCCAACCCAGCAAACAGAAGAGTTCTAGGGCGGAACCATTTTCAAAGTCTTACTCTCTGCAGTGCTAAAAATCTGGAAGCTGAAGGACAAAATTATTTGGGGGGCAGAACTCTTATTTGGTAGGAGCAATGCCCTCATTTTGCATACACACACACATACACGCACGTACCCATAGCTACACCCCTGGGAAGAGCTGTTGGGGTGGAGAGACTTGCCTGTGGCCCTTAATGTCGCAGCTGCTCTGGTCTGGTCTTGGCTTTGGGGAAAGAGAGAATAAAGCAGATGTAGATCATATCCATTCATTGAATTCTGGAGTTGTACCAAGACTAACCTTCTCCTCACCTCTTCCTGAGACAAAGGAGATTTTCACACAGGGGCTAAAAGCCCCAATTCTGTCCCACAAACTCCTGTCCTGTTCCTGCGATGGAATGGAAGTAAATGTTTGCACACTTACCTCCATTCCGGAACAGGAACGGTCCCCCTCCCTCCTTGCCCGACCAAACTGTCGCTCGTTCTCATGAGAGAACGAACGGGAGGGAACTTCAAATTCACCCCCTCCCAGCTGTCAAAATAAAGAATAAAAATAAAAATAAATAAATACAAGTAACTCGGGAAGTGGGGTGGGAAGGGTGGCACTTACCTGGCTATCCAGATCGTGGCAGGAAGTGCCTGCCATGGAGCTCCTCCCCCATCCCTGTCATTCCGGAACAGGGACGGGATCCGATTTGCACACCCGTGATTCCATAACAGAAGCGGAACCGGGTGCTTATTAACGTCTTCTCCCCCGTGATTACTATATCACAGGGAGAAAACAGAACAGGCATAATGTAGGAATGGAACAGGGTGGATATCATCTGAAAGGGAAAACCTTTCCCGACCCTGTTCCGTTCCAAAGTGTGAAATCTCCAAAGTGTAAATGCATGAAGTGGAACTGAGCGCAGGTTGTCACCACCGCCGCCGCCGCCTCCAAATACTGTCCACTCCCACCTCTCCACCACCACCCCGTTTATTTTTTTGGCTGCCTGCAGGCACAGAGGATGGCTCTGGTACTACATGATGTATTTTCAGCATGATGCATTTTCTGTATTTCGGTTGGCCAATAAAGGTATCACTCTTTTGTTGATTTTGAATGTTATTATATTTAATTAAATGATACATGATTCCAGCCCCTATTAGTTGCCCAGCTAGAGTAGACCCATTGACCCAATGGTACTGCCACAGGTGTTGACTCACTACTCAACAAGTGTTTTACTCTGGTTGAGACAGCCAACAGGATTCAGAGTCTGGGGTAGCATCTCTTGCCCCACAACCACCAGCAGCAGCAGCAGCACTGTGGGTCAACTGGGATACCGCAGGGCCTTTGGGGTCGTGGTGCCAAAGTTCAGGCTCGGCTTCCCCACAGAGGTTGGGAGGGCCCATGGTGATAGGCTTTCCTTCGGCGGTTGAAGGCAGAGCTCTTCCTTAAAGAGGCCTTTGGGAGAAACTGGACTGATAATCCAATCTGTGTGTGTACTGCCTTTCTGTCTCTATTATCATGCTGTTTGATGGCGTCTCATTTGTAACTCCTTGATCTTCGCTGCTTTGAGCTCCCCCAGTGGAAGAAAAATGGGACAGGCAGTTCTTCAAATAAATTCATTTTTCTAACAAACAAAAAAAAATACTAAACAGATAAACAAGCAAAATAAACAAACAGAATTACTGTTTTAGGGGAACACGGCCAAGGAGTGTCTGCGCTTTTCAATTTGGTCACTGCCAGCTGTGCTGGATTACAATTCCCATCATCTCCATCCATTCTGCCAGTGCCATGTGGACCATGGGAGCTGTAGTCCAACATAACTGGAAAGTGACAAGGTAAGGAAGCCTAGTGCTCACAGCTTCTTACTCTGTACAAAAGCAGATGGGTTCTTTCTAAATATGGAAAGAGGTTCTTGTCCCAAGAGAAAAAGGTTACTTCATTTATCCCCAAATCCATCTCTTCCTCCCAGGGAAAGCAGCCGGCCTTCAGCACCCTTTCTTCTTCTGCCCGAAAAAAATAAAAATAAGACAGAGGGGGAAAAGAAACTCCTCGGCAAAATCATGAGGGGGAGTCAACACAAACTCCTGTGAACATGAGTAATGGGCTGGGAATGAGCAGCTCAAGATAAAACTGAATAATAACACGTCAAAAACTACATGTTGTGGATTTTTATTCCCCAGCGGAGTCTCCCTCACGCTAATCCATCACTGTAGAAGATGCCAGATTACAGCTCTCAGGGAGGAAGGGTGGGGGGAAACCTGCAGGAGATAAATGGCCGTAAATGAGGGTTTATTATATTATTGGGGGAATGATATAATTCTGGGCCTCCCCTTATTGAGCCGCTCACCGGCTGCTCTTGGCTCAGGCGCATCTCCACTGGAGTCCTTCCCTTCGCCTTCCCCACCTTCCTCAGGAAAGCGCCTGGTGGATGAGGGGGCAGGAAGGTTGGGCCTCCATGGAGAGCAGCCCCAGGGACCTCCTGATGGCTGTGCTTTTGGGCCAGCCGGCTGACCAAGGCTCAAGCCCAGCGGTGAATCCTAACCCCAAGAGGGAGGCTCAGCCAGACAGGCCAAGACGGGAATGTTGCTGGTGACAGATGGGGACGTAATGCAAGGGTGTGGGTACTGGCAGGGAGAATGATGGCATTGAGCCCTCAAATAAGAGTCCCTCCCCATGACATTTTTCTTCATTCCCCAAATTTCTAGCATGGTGGTAACTTCAAGTTTCAGAAATGGTTTAGGCATCCCAAGAAAAGGAGCAGGCAAAGTCACCAAGAGCATGTGAACACAGCAAACAGAAGAGGTTCTCATTGTCTCACTCTCTGCAAATTTGGGGGTTGGAGGAAAATTTCATTGGAGGGAAGAATCCTTATTTAGGGGCAGAATGTCAAGATTTCTCCTGTATATGGATTCTAATGGTCCTTGTGTGTAGAGGTATTCGACACTTATATCCATATCAGCTCCCCCATGCTCTTGAGGAGGCAGATGAGGAATTGTCTCCAAAAGGTCCCCAATCAGAACAGATGAAATTTGAGGCTAATCCACTCTCATTGGCCATAATACCTTGCCGTGGGCTTCTTTGTGTAGTCCTCAACCGTTCAGCTACCAAGTTTTTAACATACCTGCAATGAACTGGAGATACTGTAGTAAAGGTTGAGTCTCCCTTATCTAGGATTCCAAAATCTGAAATACTCCAAAATTGTCCACATGGGTGGCTGAGATCAGCACCTTGGCCAGCTCCCAAAGCAGGTTCACCAACCCACTGATGTGGAAGCCTCCGGCTGCTCCTGTAACTCCTTCCCCAGGGACTGGGTTCAACACCTTGGACACCTCCTTTCAGAATGGGATTGGCACCTTTGGGGATGGGGATTCAGTACCTTGAATAGCCATCCCCATGAAGGAGGGACTGCTTCCCTTCCCTTTCCTTCACTACCGTGGTTTGTTGTTGTTAACTGCTGTCAAGTCGACTTCAGTCAAGAAATCAGAAGAATTAGACATCAAGAAATCACAAAAAGACTACGACTTGGAAGGGCAGCTAGGAAGGAACTAGACATGATCCTGAAGTGCCAAGATATATCATTTAATACTAAAGTTAGGATGGCCCATGCCATCAGATTTCATAGAATCATAGAGTTGGAAAAGACCACAAGGGCCATCTAGTCAACCCCATTCTGCCATGCAGGAATACAGCATCAAATCATTCCCGACAGATGGCCATCCAGCCTCTGTTTAAAAACCTCCAAAGAAGGAGACTCCACCCATTTCTATGTTTAGTTTTTGAACGCTGGACAGTGAAGAAAGCTGATAAGAAGAAAATCAACTCATTCCAAATGTGGTGCTAGAAAACATTTCTGTGGATACTTTGTACTGCTAAAAAGAGAAATAAATGGCTCCTGGAGCAAGTCAAGCCTGAACTCTCCCTAGAAGCCAAGATGACTAAATGGAGATTGTCGTACTTTGGACACACCATGAGAAGCCATGGCTCACTAGAAAAGACAATCATACTTGGTAAGATAGAAGGCAGTAGCAAAAGAGGATGGCCACATTGTGGATGGATGGACTCTGTCAAGGAAGCCACAATGGCTGCTGCCCTGAGTTTGCAAGACCTAAGCAGGGCTGTTGGGGGAAGAGGGACTTGGGGGTCTCTCATTCATGAGGTCACCATAAATTGAAGTTGACTTGACAGCAGTTAACAACAAGTCACCTTGGTTCTCTTGGTGGGACAAAAGCAGGGTATAAATTGAATCAATCAATCAATCAATCAATGAATCAGGACTCACAACAGAATTTAGGCCCTTACCCCCACACACACAAAGTCAGAAAAATGGTGAGACAGTCCTTGTTGCTGCAGTGTTTCTCTCCCACAACCCCCACTCCCCATATGATGTCTTTGAAAACTCTGCCAGTAGGGAGAAAACTGATTAAATTTCTCATTCTCTTTTGCAGGAACAAATAATTTAACGCAACACATCCCTTGCATGGGTTATCTAAGAGGTTAGAAAAATCATCTGAGAGTCCTGTCCCTTTAAAAGGCCTTGGTGATCAAACTGCTGGGCATTAACAAGGATACAATGGGTAAGTGCCTTCAAACACAGAGAGCTCTGATTTAATTAATTAAAGGGAGACATTATATGACTCCGATTGCTTGGTGTTTATTACTTTCTGCAATTAGCAGATGGAATCTCTTTCATGGCTCTGCTTTCATTCCCAGCTTTGGAGTGGGGTGGAGCAAAGTGAAACAGAAGTGTCATTTCCCAAGGAAAGAAGGAGCAAGCCTGCCACCTCCAAACTGGCTCAGAAGATCTGTTCTTCTTTGCATTCACACCTCTCTGGCTCACACCAGAGGCTCAGGGGCCGAAATCCCATCGCTTGTTTATTGCATTTGTTTATTTGTGGTCTTTCTTATCAGCCAGGGTTTGATGACAGCAAGAACAGGCAAAACACAGCTCAAGAAACGTTCTGTCCTCTCAGCTCTGGGTGAGGATCACTTGAGTCTTTCTTCTATCAACACTCATACTAAAGACTTGAGGCCACGTGTGTGTGTGTGTGTGTGTGTGTGTGTGTGTTTCAGCCAGACTGACCTTTCACTTCATCTTGCACTGTTTTTAAACACTCCATGGCTGCCATCATCTCCTCAGAGAGCTTGTGACCATTCTCCAGGGCAGCCATTCAACAACCTAAGCGGGCAACACAGCTATACATTTCAACCCATACCTTTAAAAAATCACACACACACACACACACACACACACACACACACACACACACAATTAGGCTGATTGGAAGGTATATTCCCAACCGAGAGTGTTGCCACCCATGGGTCCACTACTTACCCTTCCCATATAGATCTATTTTATCAGCCACCCACCACCCATCTCTGCCACCTGTTGCAAACCCACCCACCCAGTCATCCCTGTTATATGCCTTTTCTGCAATTTGGGTTCTCACTTGCCCACCCACACAGCAGATGAGAAATGAGGGAAGGAAGGAAAACGTGCATGGAACTCCTCTCTCTTTGAGTTCCACATCACAGCCGTCTGTCTGCTTTTAGAAATGCCAACAAAAATTAGCAAAAGCAATAAATAGCATTGATGTGGGGAGGATCTTTCTCGGAAATGATCCTGTGTCTTGGAGGAGAGGAGGGGAAGAAAGACGTGTTTGCCTGAGACAGGAAAGGCCAGCTGTGGAGGAGAGCTCAACTCTGACTTCTTCCAGCTATTGTCTTCTTCAGAGGATCTTTCAGAGGGTGGGCGAAAGCAAGGGGGAATCAGCTCCTCTTTGGAGCCTGGTTGCAAGTTCTTCCCAGAAGCAGCTAATGAGTTCCTTCTTCAAGTCACCTGTTGACTTATGGCGACCCCATGAATTTCACAAGGTTTTCTTTCAGAGGTGGTTTTGCCAGTTCCTTCTTCTGAAATTGAACCTATGGCACCTGGTGTCCCTTGGCTGTTCACCATCCAAGTAATAACCAGCCCTAACTCTGCTTAGCTTCTGAAATCAGATAGGATCTGATGCCTGTGTGTGCGCCTTCAAGTTGCCTGTACACTTATGGCAACCCCATGAATTTCTGAGGATTTTCTTAGGCAAGGAATCCTCAGAGGTGGTTTTGCCAGTTCCTTCCCCTGAAATAGAGCCCTCCAGCCCCTGGGATTCATTGGCAGTCTCCCAGCTAAGTACTAACCAGGGCTGATCCTGCTTAGCTTCCAAGGCCAGATGGGTTCTGTGTGTGTGTGTGTGTGTGTGTGTGCCTTCAAATTGCCTGTACGTTTATGGTGAACCCATGAATTTCATCAGGTTTTCTTAGGTCTCAGAAGTGGCTTTACCAATTCCTTCCTCTGAAATATTGCCTACAGCGCCTAGTATACATTGGTGGTCTCCCATCCAAGTAATAACCAGGGCCAACCCTGCTTAGCTTCCAAGAGCAGACAGGATCTGATACCTTTATTTAGGCTATTTCTTGTTCATAGAGCCTGGAAATGTTACTCTCTTGCACTACAACTCCCCAAACCTCAGACAGCCATTGCTGCCAGTTGGCATAGACCAGCACTTCTCAGACTATCCAGTGCAGGGGACTGCATTTGTTTTCTTTTTTCCCAATGTGTGAGGGATCAGCACTAAATTTGTTCCCAACAGCTGGAATTGTTTCTTTCATTCCTAGGTACTTGCATGGGGCTGGCAACCAATGGCTCATGGACCAGCATTGGTCCAGGGACCACCACTTTGGGTAGCGCTGATGAAGACAATATGGAGATGGGTGGGTCAGTGTTTTGACACAATACAAGGGCAATGTGTAAACTCTTGTATTGCTGCTTGTGCTGCTGTGCATTATACATATACATACACGTATACATATACATATATATTAACGGGCTGCTATTTTTATAGGCCCTTGGCTGGAACCCTGTTGGCATGTTACACACATGCATAGCTCCCCTTTACATCTCTCCTCTTAATGATTGTCTTAAAGCAGTAATGGGCTGGATGAGGAAAAACAGATTGAGATTAAATCCAGATAAAACGGAGGTGCTCACGGTAGCGGCCCCCAAACCAGGAGTTGGGTTGCAACCTCCAGTCCTGGACGGGGTCACGCTCTCCGTTAAGGACTGTGTTCGCAGTCTGGGGGTGCTCCTTGATTCATCGCTTCAGATGACGAGTCAGGTGAATGCGACAGTCAGGAGCACCTGTTATCAGCTTCGGCTGATACGCCAGCTGCGCCATTTCCTGGAAGTAAGGGACCTTGAGACTGTGGTGCACGCGCTGGTAACCTCCCGTCTAGATTTCTGCAATGCGCTCTACATGGGGCTGCCCTCATGCTTGGTCCGGAAACTTCAGTTGGTACAAAATATGGCAGCCAGAGTGGTCTCGGGAACATCTCGGAGAGACCATATAACTCCAGTATTAAAATCTCTCCACTGGCTGCCAATCAGTTTCCGGGCCCAGTATAAGGTGTTGGTTATTACCTTTAAAGCCCTAAATGGCTTGGGTCCAACTTATCTCCGGAACCGCCTCCTCCCATACAATCCTCCCCGCGCACTCCGGTCTTCTGGGAGGAATTTGCTTCAGCCACAAAAATCTAGGCTGTCTGCAACCTCCCAGAGGGCCTTTTCGGTAATCGCCCCCAAGTTGTGGAATGACCTGCCGAATGAGATCCGTCAGATAACAAGCCTGAGTGGCTTTAAAAAAGCACTAAAGACGGATCTCTTTCGGCAGGCCTTTCCTAATTAGATCCCGGCCTCAGGGGATCCTGGCCTCTTCTAGGCTGCTGGCCATTTATTATATTTATTGTATTTATAGTTTTAAAAGTGATTTTAGATTAGTTGTTTTAATTTATATTTGTTTAATGTTTTTTTATGGGGGAGGGTGGGAGTGGGGGTGTTTAGGGATTTTATTTGTATTGTATTTTAAATTTTGTAAGCCGCCCCGATTGTTTTAACAGAGGGGCGGGGTATAAATAAATTTTATTATTATTATTATTATTACATGTTTAGTTGTACTTTATTGGCTAATGTGCAACAGGCATATTCAGTGGAGAGTACAAATGTTATGTAGATCAATACAGGTGTGCACACATGTCTTCCCACATTCACACATAAATGTCCCTTGTGTGGAAAAGATGTCCCCTGTTTTTTTCTTCCCCAAATGCCACTTCACGCAGTGTCTCCCCCTCTCTGCCCTGAGGGGTGCAGCTGTTGTTCTTTCCACACACATAAATACACACACACACACACACACGTGTTTGGAAAGATCTTTGCTGCCAGCTGTTTGGGCCATTCCAGGCCACTTCCCCCAGAGGAACCTTCTGCAAGAAGCAGCGTGCAGAAACCCAAATGCAGCCGGGCACTTAAAATGCAGCCTGGCACCGTGTCTCAAGTCCCCCCCGTCACTGAAGCTCTTACCAACAGGACAGTTAAAAAACCAAACAACCGTTATTATACTTAATAACCAGTTTCCACATCATCAACTCATCGAAATTTGACAGGCACTGTTAATGTCAGCTCACAGGGCCTAACAAGTGAGAGCCAGGGGAGGGAAAGCAAAGCGCTGGCAACGTGTTATTCCGGCACACACCTGTCCATCCAGCCGTCTGCTGGAACAACACACAAGGGCAACTTGACACCACTGACTTCTGCTGTGTGAGCCCCAATTGCCATGACAACCTGGGTGTATATGCATGTGTGTGTGTGTGTGTGTGTTTTCCTTTGCATACCTGGGCATGGCAACAAGAGCATGCCATGCACTCCTGCCTATGTGAGCATGACCAAACCCACCCAATGGCTGCACAAAGCTGTCCTAAGGTATCAATCTTCAGGTGAGGAAAGGCACACCGTGCGCCCTGTGTTCTATCTGGAGGTTTCTCCAGGAGGATTGGCAGGGTGATGTGCTCCTGCACCACTCTCCTTGTTTGATAAAGAATATATATCCCCCTCCCCAGCAATCCCATAGAGGAAAAACGCCACCCCCTTCCTTACTCATTGGTAAACAGGCTCCAAAGAGCATTGGGAGAATGCCAAGCAATAGTCCTCTTTTTAAAAAGGTATAAAAAGCTTATTTTCAGCTAAATCAGCTGCTCATCCACTTACTGTTTGCAGATCAAATGTCTACAAAGGGTCTGTCTTTTCAGTACTTTTATTCAATTTGGGCAATTAGGGAAATCCAATGGGCAGGAAACAATTTATAGGGGACTCTGGCTTCTAAATCCATAGCTGTTTCTGTGCAGAAATGAGGGAGGAAGGAGGGAGATTTGTCTATTGAAAGCATGTTGTTGTTTCTGTTGTTGTTGTTGTGCACTTTCAAGCCAACGCCAACTTATGGAAAGTGATGTTATGGTGTTTTTTAGGTTTCTGAGAGTGTGTACTTTCTCAAGGTCACCCAGTGGGTTTCCATGGCTGAAGGGATTTGAACCCAGAACGCCCAGAGTCATAGACCAACACTGAAAACCATGGCACCATGCTGGCTCAGTTTTCTTGCACAGATTTCTCCAGAGGAGATTTGCCACTACCGTCTTCCTCTGAGGCCGAGAGAGTATGACTTGCCCAAGGTCACCCAGTGGATTTCCAGAGCTAAGCGGGGATCCAAACCTGAAGTCCTAACCCAACACACAAATCACTGCACCACAGTGGGTCTCAGCAAGGTTTGAGTTTTCAGAGGGGGTTCGCCATAGCCTTCCTCTGAGGTTGAAAGAGTGGGACTGGCTCCGAGTCAGCCAGTGGATGTTTGTGGCTGAGGATGGATTTGAGCCCTGCTGTCCCAGACTCTAGCGAACAAGCCACAACACCACACCAGCACTAAAAGACAAACATAATTATTTTGCCCAGAACATACTGGGAAAGACTCAGATTTAGTATAAATTTTAGCATATCTCTTTTAGGCCAGAGTTTTGGACAGGTTACGTTTTAGGACTACAAATCTCAGTATCCCCCCTCCAGTCATCAAGGGCAGTGGCAAGGCTGGCTGAGGACTGCTGGGAGTGGTAGTCCAAAAAAGATACGTTTTGAAGCTCTACTTTGGACTGGGCTGGACGAAGCGTGGATGACTTCAGTCTCAAGGGTTACGGTTAGGGTTAGGGTAATCCCAAAATTAGAGTGCTGCCTCAGCAACGCATTTGTGGCAAAGCCCACTCATATTCTCCTTCCAACAAGGACCAGTGTAAAGTCCCAGTCTCTACGGAGGTTCCTGAATGAGTGTAAAAGCCAGCAATGGGAGCTACAGTATGTTATTTTATTTAAGCCAGCGAGCTATTTGGGTTATTTTCTGGTTAAGTGGCTATTATCTCCCTGTAAGAACTGACCTGAGTTTAAAGGCCCTGAGTGGAGGGCCTTGCTGTCATAGGCTCATCTGGAGAAGACGGGGGAAACGGCTTTCTTGGTGGTGGCTCCTAGGTTGTGGAACTCCCTTCCACAGGAATTAGGCTGACCCTCTCTCTGCTCCACTTTCACGGGCAGGTAAATATATATATATATCTAATCTGAACTAGTATTTGATGATTAACTGGTTGTGGAGAGTCTTTTTCATTGTGGGGGGGGGATTGCTGTATTTTTACATTTGTTATGTTTTTGAGTGATTTTAGACTTTTACAAACTTTTAAGTCCAGTTTCTAAAGCAGAAGTGGTAATCAAGTAGGGCTCTGGATGCTTGCCTTTAGCAAAGTGCAAGTCTTTCCCAGATTGCAATATATATATATATATATATATATATATATATATATATAAAGGTTTGGGTATGTACAATAGGCCTGGGTATGTTTCCTCTCCCAGTGTGCTGATTGGCTGCTCAGGAAACACACCCAACCAATCACCACCCACATGCAAATTCCCTCTGCCTCACAATCCACTCCTGTTACTCAAGCTGTGGCCCATTTTGTGAATCTCTATATATAAACTCTTAGGTATGTTGCCTTTCCCAGTGTGCTGATTGGCTGCTCAGGAAATGCACCCAACCAATCACCACCCACATGCAAATTCCCTCTCCACCTCACAATCCACTCCTGCTACTCAATCTGCATCTACACCCCCAGCCTCACAAGGGCCTCTCCCTCCTCTCACGCCCTCAGCCAATCACCAGTCACGGGCTGCAATGGGACCCAGGTAGTCAACCGGTGGCGGTGGCGGCTGCAGCGGCAGCAGGACAACAGAGCAAGTCACCCTCAACAATTCCAGGAGAATGGCATACGGTACGCAGGGTCCAGCTAGTTTAAAGCAATAAGACCACAAGACAGGGGTGAGAATCATGTGGCCCTCCAGATGTAATTGGACTGCAATACTCAGCATTCCTCACTATTGGCTGTGCTAGGCAGGAGGAGAATGGGAGCAAGACTAAGACTAATGGGAGCAATTCTCTAAGGGGACAAGACCGGAATTCTGTGGGTGTCTTACATAGGTGTAGGCTCTCCTAAGGAAGTGTAGAGCCTACACTTTGTTGCCTGATGTACAATGTCCATATTCAGCTCAAGGTCCCCCATTTCAGAGATGAAAACCAGGAGACCTGTGACCAAGTGGGGTTAAGATGGGGAAAGTTATTAATGAGGAAGCCCACACAAGCTAGGAGAAACTGCAGCAGTTTGCTTTTGCCTGAGCCAACTTGGAAGGGCAAGATTTGGCCGCCGCCTCTTCTCCCCACTACCACACCAGATGAGTAAATTGAAAGCAAACTATTTTTGCACTTTGAACTGAGTTTGCAGCAATTGAAGTAAGTTAAGGACAAAGGGGAAAACTGGGAGGAGGGGAGAAACCAAAGAGCATAAGGTCTGTCCTTGCCAAATCAGAACAGTTGAAGGATATGGAGGAGGGAAGCAAAAAGAGTATAGAGTTCATGGGACCTCCCACACTCTGTGCACCATGGTCCATGAAAAATATTTTTAGGAGCCATTCAGAGGATTGTTGGAGAGTATGAGGTCATGGGAGGGGAGTTACGCACGTGGTGTCATTGTACATGGGGGTGTGTATTCTCAGCCAATGTGTATCTGTCCACCCCTGCTGAAACCCCTGGACTTCCACATTGGGTGTTCCTTCAGTTGCACATGTTATTGTGCATCAGTCGTGCATTCAGCTATATGTGCTGTCACACATTTAGGTTATGTATTTAGCTGCACAATATTGCCATTCAGCACAAATATATCACCATCAGTGTATGGTGAGATTCACACTATGAACCCTCAATATAGGACTGCCAGACACAGAATGCTACTTGGTTCTGATTAAATTTGTACCCAGACTGATTGAAAAGTCCCAGATTTTGTTCCTGATTTTTCTGAGTTTAACCTGGGGAGCTGGTATAAAATAGATTTGATTGTACTGGGAGCAGACAGAAAACGTTCTGGGATAAATGAAACATGTACCAATCTCCAAAATAAAATCAGAAAGAACGGGAAGAAAATCTGGGTGCACCCTAAATTGATTTTCCTTCTTCTATGGGATTCCTCTGTGGAATCCTGGGACTTGCAGTTTAAAGTGAGAAATGACTTGAAGGTATACAACAACAACAACAACAACAACAGGTAGAAATCTCAACTGGAAAGCTCTAGTGCCTCACCAACTACAAGGATTCCATAGGATGCATCCATGACAGTTAAGATGGAGTCACAGTGCTAGCTAGCATTGTGTGGTATGAAAGGGCTCTATGTGAAGCATTCTTGTAATGGCACTGGGGCTGTAACCAGACTAGAAAGCCTTTGCTGCCCGTCCTGCTTCCTTCCTCCCTCCCTTGCTGCTGACAACCTGCCTGCCTGTCTCGCTTCCCCGGCACTGAGCTGGTGCTCCACTGCCATCTTTTGACTGCCGGATAAATATGTTTCAGCAGCCTCAGTTAAGGGGGCCGGAAAGCAATCCATTCTCAGTCTCCAGTGGGAACAGTGGTCTGGGTCTTTATTTGCCCTGGGTCTCCAGCATCTGCAGCCAAGGCCAGCTTACAGAGGTTGGGGTTCTGGAGCAGTTCCAAAAACAAGGCTTCCTTTCAGCACACGTGTGACCATTCCTCGGCGTGTGCTACAGAAACGGGATGAATGAATGTGGTATAGAGAACAGCAACACAAACACACTTCACGTGTAAGCCCACTTCCAACCCATGTAATGTCGATGAGATTGAACAGACGGATCCAATGCAGTGTTATTCAGATACTCAGGTAACACACCAGGCTGGCAGTCCTGTGTAGTGCTATAGTAGTTCTGCGTGGAGGTTTACGCTACTGCTGCCTAGCCACCAACCCCCAGACCTCGTGTGAAGTCTCAGCACCCACCCACCCACCCACTACCGGAATAGCTACGGAGGAGGGCCTACAACAGCTCTACGGAAAGAATTTTATCAGATTAGTGTCTTAAAACGCTGCAATTCTGCGAATAAGGAAAGCGCAAACATTATGGCATTGCAACAGAAATTATCAAATGACCACCACTAGCGTTTTAAGAATAGGATTAAAGGTCCCACTACGGTAGCACTTGTCTTTGCATTACCTTTCATTAACAACATATTTAATGCTTTGCACCGACCTGCGCATGTTCCTTTAAGGGATAAGTCCACTTACTTCTGTGATTTAGCATGGGCGCGTGATCTTGGCAGTTCTCCTAAGAAGACATGAATCTGCATTAAAAAACCAAAGAACACTTTAAAATAGAAACAAAATAAACACATAAGCACAGAAACAAACACAAAAAACTTGCTAGCAAAATGGGAGAGCTCGTAAAAAGAGGGTCCTGTAGATCATCTTCATGTTCTCACTCAGAAGTTTTCTCGCTGGGAACAGGGATGGAGGAGAGGACCACCCATTCACGCTGTAAGCTCGTGATTACAGTGGGAGGTGGTTTTGCACGCCTTCAGTACCACGGAAACAGTGATATTGAAGATCTATTGATGACTTAACCCTTCAATTAAAAGTGACGTGTTATTGGCGGTTGGAGCACGGTCTGGCCACGGGAGGAGGACAACATCTTGCAATAGTGGGAACCCATTCCTGCTAATGTCACGTTGTAATTGTGTGATTGCAGCCCCTTCTGATAAAGTCCTGTGTCTGGGGAGGGGCTTTGGTTGGTGTGGATGGAGGAAAGGATTAACAACCTGTGCATTGACCCCCACCAAAAAAAAGATATACTCAGGGCTTCCTTCAAATCCCAATTTGACTTATGCTTGCATATTCTACTAATCGGGTGTGAGTTCAGGGCCACACTCTTACATTGTCTCAGCATAGAATAAATATCTATCTGCTGGTGGGTCTAGAATTATGCAACTCTCACAGAGAGAGAGAACAGCCACATTGTGCCACACTTGCTCAAGAACAGACACACCTGGATAACTGTTTTGCAATGTGCAATATGGAGTGATGGGACATAGATGGCTCAGGACCAGGCTATCTGGCAGACTGTATCTCCCCGCATAAGCCTGCCTGAGCCCTCAGACCCTCCGGGGACACCCATGTCTCACTCCCACCACCTCCACAGGTATGTTTGGTGGGGTGTCCAGAGCAGGGCGCAGCCATTCCAGATCAGGTCTGACCAAAGCAGGCTAGAATGGTGCTGCTATTTCCCTCAATCTGGACACTAGACTCCTGTGGTGCAGCCTAGAATTGCATTGGCTTTTTTGGCTGCAGCATCACACTGCTGACTCATGTTTAGCTTGTGATCTACTAAGACTGCTAAATCCTTTTTGCTTATGCTGCTTTCAAGCCAGGTGTCACCCATCCTATACTTATGCATTTCATTTTTTCTGCCAAAGGTAGCACCTTACATTTATCCCTGTTGAAATGCATTTAGTTAATTCTGGCCAGCTCTCCAATCTCCAATACTGATCTTGTCCTCCAGCGTTTTTGCTACGCTCCCACCCACACCCACACCCATGCAATTTGGTGTCATCTGCAAATTTGATAAGCGTGCCTTCTGTTCCATCATCTAAGTCATTTATAAAGATGACAAGCAACACTGAGCCCAGGACAAAACCCTGAGGCACCCCACTAGTCACTTCTCTCCAGTATGAAGAGCAACCATTGGTGAGCACTCTCTGTATTCAATCAGTCAACCAATTATGAATCTATTTAACAGTCTAGCCCACAGTTCACAAGCTTACCTGCAAGAATTCATAAGGGGACCTTGTCAAACGTCTTAATGAAAGCAAGATATACTACATCCACAGCATCCCCTTGATCCACCAAGCTTGTAAGTCTATCAAAAAAAGAGATAATATCTCTTTTTTCCAGGCTAAACATACTCAGCTCCCTAAGTCTTTCCTCATAAGGCATGGTTTCCAGACCTTTCACCATTCACCATTCCTTCTGAACTGCCTCCACACACACATGACGTGTAGCTAAAGGGTCTCTGCTGTCTGTTGCAGGCAGTTATGTCATTTGCTGTTGTTGCTGAGTTGGCAGGAGCCACCTCCTTTCCTGATCTGCAAGTCAAGGCAGTGTTTCTTCTTTTGGTTAATAATGTTTCAGGGAATTGTCTGACCCCATATGAACCTCATTCCAAGGATCCCTCAGACCCTGAGCTGAGGATTGTGAAATGGGAGAGATGCAGGGGTATAGCAATTGGGGGTCGGGAACAAATGAGGGCATTCCCCACACACACACAAATTCTGCCTCCCAGAAAATTTTCCTTCTACCCCAACTTTTAGCATTGCAGACAATGAGGCATTACAATCATTCACACCCAGAACTCTTACATATTTGCTGTGTTTGCATTCCCTTTGCAAACTTCACCTCCCCTTTCACTTTGGACACCTAAACTGTACTTCTAAATGCTCAGCTTAAATTTTAAGTTACTGCAATGCTAGAAATTTTGAAGGAAAAATTTCATTGAAGGTGAAGAATTCTAATGAGGATGGTGGGTGGGAATGGTTTCATTTGCCCTCCCCAGTAGCTACATTCCTGGGGTGCTTTTGCATCCAGGGAGCAGTTGTGTCATGAGCCCTCAGTCCACACTAGCAATAGTTCTTTAATGAATCTTCCCTGGGCCCAAAAGTCAAAACAGAGACAACAGAAGCGCGTAAGAACATTGGAGACGTTGTGAGGGGTCAGACCCAAGGCCACGTAATCTAGCACTCTGTTCCAGAGTGGCCTTTCCGTGGCCCCAGCGGGAAGCCGACCAGTAGGACAAGTGTGGGCAACTGCAACATCCTTCTCATGTGCCCAGGAATGGACTGACAGAGAGGCCAGCTGACCGTAGAGCAGGAGGAGCTGCGTGGACATCCTGACTAGTAGTAGCCAATCTCCATCCATGTATCTTTTAAGCTTTAAAGTATTTAAAGTTGCAGTCCTCACTACATCCTGTGGCAATGAATTCCAAAGTTTAACAATGCCCTGTGCTCCATCTGTCTTAAACCTCTCACTATCTAACACCCGTGGATATGAACCCTTTGCATTCTGTTGTTATGAGACAGGGAGGGTTATCTTGATATTCTCTCTCTGGCATTTCTTTGCAAACGAAGATTCAGGAAGGACTCATCCCGCGCTTTCTGCAAGCGTGCTGATGACTAAAAAGGCCAATCTGAGATAAACAAGTCCAGTTGCAGAAAGCACAGCAGAAAGTCTCCTTGGGTGATGATTCCGGGTTGTGATTCTTTCTGTGTTGTCGTTTCTCTTCAAGACTTGTTCGCCAGGGTGGACCATTGTTGGTGATCAATTTGGCCAAGACTGAGATGTTGTTTCAGGGAGTTCCTGTATCGTTTTTTGTGTTTTTTTTTGAGCACCCCTCTTACGCTGACCTGTGGCAAGTTCTCCGTAAGAGTACTATTTTTGGGAGGCGATGGTCCTCCATCCTAGGAACATGCCCTGCCAAGTGCAGCTGTGTTCTCAATATCACGGCCTCAATGCTGGTGATCCCTGCTTGCTCAAGGACAGCAACATTCGTCACATAGTCAGTCCAGTGTATATTTAGGATTGTGCGTAGACAGCGCTGATGAAAGCGCTCAAGGAGTCGTAGGTGGTGGAGACAGGTGACCCATGTTTCAGACCCGTAAAGGAGAATAGACAGTACAATGGCTCTGTACAGACAGATTTTTGTGCTTCACCTCAGGTGTTTATTACTCCAGACTCTTTTGTAAAGTCTTCCAAATGCACTTTTACTGATCAATATTTACTGATCAATATTTACTGATCAATATGTTGACTTTCTGAGAATGCACCAAAGGCAGTCTGCCACCATGTTTCTCAACATCTTAAAGATGTTTTGGACTTTAGCTCCCACAATCCTCAGCCAGAATGCCCAATGGTCAGGGATTCTGGGAGCTGAACATGCAAAGGCTCAAATATTGAGAAGCATCTGTTTACGAGATCTTTGCCAGGGACAGTTAGCCAAAACCAGTCACTCTCCCTGCCCAGGGAGGTCCTTATGATTCTCCTCCTATTTTTCCCAGTGGATGCAGGAGATGGTTCTCACAGATGGGGCAATGCCTTGTGGGCCATTATAAAAAGGAAAAAATGTGAGAAGAGGAAACTAGCAGCCCCTTCTAAGATTTAGGGTGCATCTACAAGAAATAATCCACTTTGACACTGCTTTAACTGTCATGACTCAATGCTATGGAATTCTGGGAGCTGTAGTTTTGTGAGATATTTAGCCTTCTGTGTCAGAGAGCTTTGGTGCTGAAGCAAACCACAAATCAAAGGATTCCATAGCAATGAGCCGTGATAATTAAAGTGGTGTCAAATTGTGTTATTTCTGTGTCAGCAGCCACAATGTGCCAGCAGCCACAGTTATCTATTTTAGTATGAGAATTTGTGGATATCAGTCCACTTTTGGCACAAGTTTTTAAACATAGTTACATAATTATGGGAGCGGGACAGAATGTAGGAGGATACAGAACGATGCAAATTATGACTCTGGCCATAAATCTGCAAAGAGCTGTATGAGATGACACAGGTCTTTCAAGTGCCTGATAGTAGTCATTTTTAGTATTGACTAATGTTAGTATTGGCATGTGAAAGCAATAGATCTGCTTACTCAGAGTTAGTTCCCTGGTGGTCAAAACCTTCTCCGAGGAGATTCCTTTTGTTACATGTGCAGTTGTGAGGCCTTGTATAGCCATATATGTAGCGTGTCATGACATGGTAATCTTTGTTCATACTTCTGTTAATGGCCTGAAATTTTTGAATATATCCCAATTCAGTTGTTTCTCTTCCCAGTCTTTGATATTTTTGGTTGGCTTTGTTCAAGAGCTGCCACTTGTAAGTCCCATACGGTACATCCAGAAAGGCTGAAATGCTCCACAACTGGTTTTTATCCTTTTTGCCCCCAGCCATGCTGCTGACCTGCCAGATCTCAGAGGGCCAAGAGGAAGGGGGCTGTCTGGCTACTGAATCCTAAGCCCGAAAGCCAGAACGTCCACTGGGACAAACAGCCATGCAATGCCATGGGAATGGGCTGTGGGGGAAAGGCCTCCTTATGTAACCTTGGAGACAGGCGAGAAAAATCAAGTGCAAGAAAATTGCAGCAGAAGGACTTGGCCCGGCAGCAGGCAGGGGGAAAAAACATTGACAGACAATGAGAAAAACAAATTGAGAGGCTGCATGGGAGAGAGAGAGAGAGCCAGAAACCTTTGGAGGACAAAAGAAAGGAAGGGAGGAAAAAATCCCATAAATATAAGGGAAGGAAGCAGGGGAAGGATCAAGGAATGGGGGGGGGGATGAGGGGCTGGCTAAAGGCCAAGAAATGGGATCTAAAGACATGGGAAGGGCTGCAGATTGACTCTGAGGTGAGGCTGTTTAGCAACAGAGGGGAGAGAGCAATATGGGATGGAAGGGGAATGAGCAGAGGAGGGAAGGAAGGAAGGGAGGAAGGAAGGGAGGAAGGAAGGAAGAAAGGAAGGAAGGAAGGAAGGAAGGAAGGAAGGAAGGAAGGAAGGAAGAGGAGATCTTGACCCCTGGGACTGGGTAAAAACCAGATCCTAGGCAACAACATGGGAATGAGAACATCAAGTGAGACTGGTCCCCCACAATAGGCTGTTAGCAAGAGATTTTGGGTACCTGAGGCAGAATATCAAAATTCTGTGTGCACACGCACACACACACATACAGACGCACAGTAGCTACAACTCAGTGGAAATGTCTCCTTCCCAAGTCTAATGGGCATAAAAAGAAACTCTCCTTGTGCAGGAGAATTTTCCTCTGCTTGGTGTCTCCTTGGGTCACCATCCTCCCCATCTGCTACCTTGAATGCCATTCAAGCATTTTGAGCCTCACATTAGGGCAGGATGGGACTGCTGAAGGCCCCAGAGGTGGTTGGACTGACACTTCCAGCAGCCCTAGCCAGCACAGTGAATAGTGAGGGACGCAGCGGCTTGCAGTCCAGCCACATCTGGAGGGCCTCATCTGCTGTGCCCCATCACCACTCTACCTCATCTCCCAGGCAGGCCTTACAAGGCTCCATTTCTGGCCAGCATCCTGTTAATAACACACACAAGTGTAATTCTCTGTCACTGCAATAGCTGCCCCAGCGGCCATTCCATGGCTGGTGGAGAGTGGAGGAGAGCAGGGTCGTGTCTGGCTACGTTCCCATACCCAGAGGCAGACCAAAAATATTGGCTGGCATCTTCTCAAAAACATACACACGTGTAATTTGCGCTACGCATGAGGGGCAAATGATTCATCACGGTGCAATGGACATATTTTGCTGACTGTGCATACAGCAGTGTTGGGCACTGTGGTTGTGCATTGTTTCTTGTGGTTGCGTATTGCACATTTCACAATAGCCAGCCATTGGCATGTTTCGCACAATGTTGCCATTTCTGCATGGGAGTTGCGTAGTGCTGGTATGGCAGATCTCCCTCCGCATGCAGACATTTCTGCTCTGAGGAGGGGCTGTTGGATTGCAGCTCTTCTTCACGGAGACCTCCAGAGGACCCCCGTGGAAGGCGTCCTCCATCTGCATGTGGCTTTGGGGACACACCCAGATGCTTTTCCAAACCCACCCCCACCAGCAACAGGAGGGCTGGTGGGGGGTCACAGCAGTATGTTGAGTCCTGCAACTGATGACAAGGCAGATGTCAAGATGTTTCACAGGTGGACCCCTTTGCTCCACAGAACCATGTAGGATCTTGACCTCCAAATCTATAAACCTTAACTGTGTTGTCCTCAGACAGAGCATGTCCCCAGAAGAAGTCATTTCAGCCCTTCCCACACACATACAGAGAGAGAAAGAGAAATCAATGCCACTTTTTCTTTTCTCCCATCCGTCTTACTCCTTTTATGTATTTTCTTTTAAACATTTATGGCTCACCTTTCTGCTATTCAGCCTCCTAGGCAGCTGACAATAATGAAACAATCAAATTCAAAACCATTGCAAAAATCAAGCAACAGATAAACTGCAGTTTAGCAACAAACAACATTAGAAGTAGCAAAACAGAAAGATGTGGTGTGGGTGAAGCACTGCTTGAGAAAATAAAACTGGCATCTAAAGAGCAACATTTTCCTTGTTTATGGCATTCCATAAACGGGAGTGGCCCTACTGCTTGGCAGATGGGGAATCGCCCACGATCCCCAATATCCTTCCCAGCCTGCAGGGTTCTGTGAGGCATACTTAGACTTTGCAAGAGAGAAGGTGGGGTACCAAGCGAGACGTAGTTGGCTCTGAACCGGTTGCTGCCTTGGTCACCATGCCGTCCATCCCAAAAGCCTGAGAGGGCATCAGCTTCCACTGCTGTGATGGCTTCTACCCACAGATGTGAAAGAGGGAATATCAGCCCCCCATCCCACCCTGCCAGGCACTGGCCATCTCACTTGGCAGCGGAGGCGCTTAAGAGCCTTAAAGAATGGCCAGATTGGTATGGCAGATCCCTGTCCTCCTGTTTAGGAATAAAGGAAGGGGCCTTCTAGTGTGGCAGGGGTGGGAGCTGTGAGGGAGTTGTTGGACTACAACTCCCAGCATTCCTCACCATTGGCTATGCCTGCTAGGGAGCTGATGGGACTTGCAGTCTGGTGCTGGTGGGCATCATCTGCCTTCAAGTGACTTAAGGTGACTCGGTCCTAGGGATTTCTTGGCAAGATTTGTGCAGAGGGGTTTGCCATGGCCTTCCTCTGAGGATGAGAGTGTGTGACCTGCCCAAGGTCACCCAGTAGCTTTCCAGGGCTGAGCAGAGATTTGAACCCTGGTTTCCTGGAGTCCTAGTCCAACAGTGAAACCGCTACACCACACTGGCTCTCACTGGTTATGTGCCTTCAAGTCCACTCTGACTGACATACAGAAACCCGGCCATAGGGTTTTCTCAACAGGATGTATTTGGAGATTTGCCATCATTACCTTCTTCTTAGGCTGAGAAAATGTCACTTTATTCCTCCCGCATGATTTGCTACCATCTTCACTGGATGAAGAAGCCAGTGAACTTCAAAAGTGAATGCAATGAATTTTATGCCTTCTGGTTGGACTAGTGAAGTTCTCATCACCACCACAAGTAGTTACTTTGGAATATAAGATCTTGATGATATATGACCCTTCTGGATAGGCCTAGAGTGGCTCCACACCTAGTTCGGAAAGATGCCCCAACTAATTTTAGTTTTGTTCCAAGGAAATATGGGGAATGTAGTCCATGAGTATGATGTGACTGTGGGCTTGTCTACTCAGGCAATTTATTCCATCCTGGCCCCTTCTTTGAGCCCTGCAGTCCTGACAACACAGGGCATTTGCCCTGTTGTGCCCCCAGGCAGTCTTCACAACCCCTAGGGCAAAGATGGGGGGAAGATGGGGTAGGGCTCATTTAAAAAAAAATACCCAGTAAAATCTGTTCCAGACAGCAAAAACGGATTGGGCCCTGCATGCCTGCTGGAACCCATGCCAGCATGCCAGCCTGTCACTGCAGCTCCCCTTTGCCTTGCTCGTCCATAGCCAGGAAGGGGGCCCACAGCACTTGACCAAGGCTGGCCACATCCAGGGGGTCTTGCTCATGTGCTGCAGTCCAGCTTCCTGGCAACAAGTGTGCAACACAAAGGGCGGCAGCAGCGGCTTCAGGGAGGGGACAGTGTGCTGGTCGGGACTCCAGCCCGTTTCATGCCAGGAACGGGAGAGGAACAGGCCAGATCCGAGGGCAAAATATGCCTGAAAGGAGCCAGCATACTCTGGCCCATGTAGATGACCCTTTGTTATGGAACCCCTGTACCCTCCGTGAACTATACTTATCAAGATTTCTCATTAGGCAGCTTCAAAATGAAAAACAGACACACCTTCCATCTTGCAAGCCGAGCAACCCTCCCTTTCCCTTCCAACCTTTGCAAATAACAGACGAGAACCTCCTCCTAATGACATTGGTGGTGAGTCTGGGGCCAGCCACCCCAATGGATTTCCTTTCCCTCCTGACCATCCCCTCTGCTTGGGGAGAGGCAGGGAGGTTAATGTAAGGCACCAAGCAACCCACAATTAGCTCTTGCTCTTAATTACCCACATTACTGATGAGCTTATCAACTGAATCTAATTAGTCCACCTCGGCTCCTTCGCCAATCCCTTTTTCCTTAAATAATGTGCTGTGTAAGACTATTATCCTGTTTGATTTTAAGAAAAGAAAAGAAAAAAACCCATCTTGTTTATATGACTTTCCAAGCACAAGAAAGGAAGAGGGAATGATCAGAGTCTCCCTCCTTCCTTCCCAACAACACAGCCATCTTGTTTGAGGCAATAAATCTCCCAATATGTTCTATCACTCCATCAAGCACTACTGTATATATAAGGAGGCCTGCTTTTCTCCACATTGCAGTGGAGACCAAACGCACGTTTAAATGTTCTCATATACCAACCAAGCAGTTCAAAATGTCTTGAGTCCAGTTCCAAGGATTTTCCTGTTTGAGATTACAAGACATTAGTCAGAATCCTGCTGGCTTCTTATGCATGCGTAAGTTCTCCTATGGAAGCGGTCAGACATTTTTATTGCACGCACCACATCCACGTTCAGATCAAGGTCATGGAATCAGAGTTGCAGATGTGGTACTGTTGTGCATGGAGATGTGCATTTGGTTGCACATTCAGTTGTGCATTCCATTTGTGCACCTGCTTGTGCATCCAGCTGCATGTCCAGTTGTGGAGGGCTGCATAACACAATCAGCACACAATTCTGCATGTGAAGGTTTACACAGCACAACCCTTGAGGTCTGTTCTCAGCCATTAATACTGAAAAAGAGATGCCTTCATTATCATATCTATTTCCAAATAATCATTCTAAGGACTTTATCACACACACACCCTAAACCCTGTTCTTTTGCCAGCATAACTTTGCCATTTTTATGCCAGCAAAAGAAGCAACATAAAATCCAGATGTGTCGGCTTTCAGATCAAAGTGGACACATGGACCAGAATCCTGTTTGGTGATGTATACAGGTGTAAATTGTGATGTGCAGGCACAGTGACTTTTTTGGACAATGCGGAATGGACTTACCAAGCTGATAGAAGCAGGAGCAGAGTTCCACACACAGAACTGATTTGTTGTTGTTGTTGTTGTTGTGTGCCTTCAAGTTGTTTCTGATTTATGGCAACCCTAAGGCAAACTTATCACGGGGTTTTCTTGGCAAGGTCTGTTCAGAGGGGAGTTGCCTTTGCCCTTCTCTGAGGCCCAAGGTCACCCAGCGGGTTTCTATGGCTGAGCAGGGATTCAAACCCTGGTCTCCAGAGTCGTGGTCCAATGCTCAAACCACTACACCACACTGGCTCCTGCAAAACTGATGTGGTTGTGGAATAATGCACCTAAAGCAGTGTGCCAATGGGCATTCTGCATTGCACATTGTATATTGCCTCTGTGCATTGTGCATTGTGCAGTGAGCTGATAACTATGCACATTCCCCATTTCTCATATCTTGCACTACAATGGTATTCAGCGTAGGGACTGTGTTGTGCCTATTAGCAGAGGAAAGACCCTCCATCCATCCCCACTGCTACTGCCCTGGCTTTGGAGGGAGAGAAGAAGAGGCAGAAACTGCTGGACTTAATCCCCTCCCTCACTGCCATCTCCTTTTCCTTTTGTGTCTTTCAAGAAGAAGCAACTTTGTCTGACACAAAAGCATCACTGGGTCCTTTCTGGTGAAGGCTGTGGGATCCAGCTGTGCCCATTCCAGAGGTGTGCCTGGTTGTAACTGTGAGAAGACATCTCCTTGATACCCTTGCCTCTACCAGCACTCTCTGAAGCCAACCCTCCCTCCCTTTCTGCTGGTCTCAGCTACAAAGGTTTCTGACCCACAAGGGAGCAAAAGATGCAGAGCCCTCCTGTGTGGGAAGAGGTGAAGGGAGAGCACCATGTTTTTCTGCTCTTCCAGCCGTATCATTTATTATTTGGAAAAACAGCGGCAAGAAAACCAACTCCTGAAATAACCACGAGGTCTGTCCCTCGTTGCTGCTTCAACTCTGACTCCTTCTCTGGCCTCTAAAAGTTGATCACTCTCAAATTCCTGCTTGCTGCACATACAAAATACTAATGAGGTGAAAAGCAGCTCTCGCCCTCATCCGCGGTGGCCAGCAGGTTCCAGAGGCCCTCCTTGAGATCTGAGGCCGGTCAGGAGAGCAGGGGCCCTCCTTCTTTTGCCTTTCAAGGACTCTCACTACATGGAGGCTCTGAGCACTCAGGGACGGGGCACCCAGAGGAACCGGCTCCTAGAGACCTCACCCTGAAAGAAAGGTGCTCCCGTTTAGGGGTGGCAGGTCGGGAGCACCCCAGAGCCAAAACGTGAGACAGAGGCTGGCATCCTGCTCATGACGTATGCAGGCATACATTGCACTATGCACACAGATTGGGGGGGGGTGTTGAACAACATGTAACATGTAACATGTAAGAGCTGTTCAACAGTGGAACGCACTGCCTGGGATTGTGGTGGCGTCTCCTTCTTTGGAGGCTTTTATTCTTTAATTTTTATACATATTTACATAATTTACATAATTCACATGTACATCTAATAGAGCAACAGCATATAGTATTGACACTGGGGGTGGGGGTTGGACAACATGTAACATGTAAGAGCTGTTCAACAGTGGAATGCACTGCCTGGGATTGTGGTGGCGTCTCCTTCTTTGGAGGCTTTTATTCTTTAATTTTTATACATATTTACATAATTTACATAATTCACATGTACATCTAATAGAGCAACAGCATATAGTATTGACACTGGGGGTGGGGGTTGGACAACATGTAACATGTAAGAGCTGTTCAACAGTGGAATGCACTGCCTGGGATTGTGGTGGCGTCTCCTTCTTTGGAGGCTTTTATTCTTTAATTTTTATACATATTTACATAATTTACATAATTCACATGTACATTTAATAAAGCAACAGCATATAGTATTGACACTGGGGGTGGGGGTTGGACAACATGTAACATGTAAGAGCTGTTCAACAGTGGAACGCACTGCCTGGGATTGTGGTGGCGTCTCCTTCTTTGGAGGTTTTTAAGAAGAGGCTGGATGGCCATCTGCCGGGAGGGCTTTGACTGTGTCTTCCTGCATGGCCAAATGGGGTTGGACTGGATGGCCCTTGGGATCTCTTACAACTCAAGGATTCTATGATTATACGAGTTGTAACCAGCTGATAATGGCATAAGGAGCATTGTGTTGTACATGTGGTAACATAGTTAAGTGCACAGAGCAGGGTGGGAAGGAAAATTCACCATCTTCACTACATAGCTTTACTGGAAGTTACTGCTGAAAGTCAACTACAGAATCAAGCTAGTGGATGTATAACACCAAGAGAAGTGTTCTCTCAGGTTTAAAAAAATTAGAAAGCTTATATTTGCAGTTTTTCTACTTTCGTAGGGTTGCTGTGTCCCTAACTCCCATGAAAGTTGAAGACTGACTGTATACACACATGCACCATTCAAGGCAGCATTCTCACTCTGAGATGAGAAGGTCTGGGCATGGAGACCTTGGACCTTTGTGGTGAAGTTCTGGAGATCTGGGGAGCATCTACAGCAAAAGAAAAGGGTGAAGAAAGCAGAAGACAATGGAGACAGCCAGTGAATCCAGTATCAAAAGGAGAAACAGAGTCTCCATGTGTGTAAAAGAAGATTTCATCTCTCCATTTTAAAAAATAAAAATCTTCTTTTACACATCCTGAGACTTTGCTTTTTTACATCAAATATCTACACTGCACAGTGGTTTGGTACCACTTCAGGGGTCATTCTACAGAATCCATGGGATTTGTAGTTTTGGGAGGGACTTAGAATTCTCTCTTGCTCTCAAGTCTGGTGAGCTTTTGAATGACAGTAGTGTCCAAACCAAAACGTCTGACACATCACAGCATGCCTGAATTCACAATGCAGACTGGAGAAGGACTTCCCCCTTTGGAGCATGCCAGAGTTCAAGGTTGCACTGAAATGTCAAAGGCCTGCAGGCATCCTTTCGTTCTGGCCGAGGACTCCCCGTTTCTAACAGCCACTCTGAACTCCTTGATAGCAACTTTGAGACTTCATAAAACCTTGTTGAATCTTGTCTATCCCTTTTAATTGCCAGGAGAGACAAGCCAGCAGAGAGGGAAGCAAAGCTAAGGAAAGTCATCAGGTGGGTTCTAATGCCTGATGCTCCTGCTGAGCATCCTGATGGCTCCCCTCTCCTTGCTGCAGGTGGAGGTTGTGCTCTGCGTAGCATGTCTGGGGGTGTCTTGCAAAGGCTACAAGAGCCACAGGGCTAGTCTAAAGAGCATTCATTCCCTGATGAAGCTCAAGGGGCATTTTCCTGTAGTTTGAACCCATTGCTCCATCTCCTAGTCTCTGGAGCCACATAAAACAAGCTGGCTCCATCCTCAGTATGACATCCCTTCAAATATGTAAACATGGCTATCATGTCCCCCATTAACCTTCTCTTCTCCAGACTAAACATACCCAGCTCCCTCAGCTGCTCCTCAGAGGGCATCATGGCTTCCAGATCTTTCACCATTTTAGCCACCCTCCTCTGGACATGTTCCAGCTTGTCAACATCCTTCTTGAATTGTGGTTTCCAGAACTGCACACAGTAGGGCTTTAACCGTGTATTCCTGAAGAGTAGGAAGTTGGACTAGATGGTCTTTGGGGTCCCTCCCAGCTCTGTGATGCTGTCACCCTTTTGCTTGTGAGCTTCCATTTTGCTACTGCTGCTGCTTTTCCTCCTCCAGCCCCACAGGCTTTCCTCTGGAGACCTCTGCCCAGCCATGCAGGGAGTCAGGGAAGGCAGTTCCCTTTGCATCCTAAGCAGTGGACAGGATCAGGGGCAGAACATGGAAATGTTACTTTGGCGGGTGGGGGGGAGGATGCAGCTCCCAAACATGCAAATAACCTTTCCATGCTTTAAGCACAGGGAAGGGCTTGTTTTCCCTTGTGGTAGTGGTCCGTTTCCGAGAGCCGTCTCCTCATCTGGAGCCATGCGTCCTGTCTCGATGGCGAGGGCTTTAGTCTGCTCTCTGGGAGCACTGCGCAAGCGCAGAGATTCACAGAGTCTCCCTCTCAGGGTATGAAGCCTTTAACTGGATACACTGTCTTTCCACAGTTCCAGTAATGCACGCACACACACACACATTCTCTCTCCTGTTCTCTGTTTGCTGGAATCAATGCAATCCCCCTAAAAGCTCATAACTCGGAGGTAATTATAAGAAGCATCAATTACCCGGCGATGTGGATTCCATGAATTCAATTAATTTGCATAGTGATCGATTCAGCCGGGTCTTCTCTGGCCTCCCTGGAGAAAGTTAGGACATTGTTCTGCGCGCTATTGATTTTACAATGTAAAACCAAACTGTGCTATCCTCTTATTCAGTGCTGCTCATTCAGCCATATTAACTTTCAGATCATTTATTTTTGTATGTCTTTCAACTCTGTTTGTTGCTATCACACAAATGCAGAGTATTACATTGTAGAGAATAATTGAATCAATACACAGTCATGGTACTTTGGGTCTCCCAGACTACTGGCAAGAGGTTGCGATGAAGCTTGGAGAGGGAATTTTCTTCCCCTAACCTTTCCAGTTATTAAAATGCTTGTCTGGCTCCATATTAACTTTCGAGGCTGTGCGTTTTGTTATTGTTCCGCCCGGCCTTGGTGCAAGAGAGGGAGGCAGGTGCCTTTGACAAATAGGTGGATGGAGAGAGGGTTGTGTCTTCTTCTTTTTTCCCATCTCTTTTTCTATCCTCCACTGACAAGGCTGCGGCTGCAGCATCACTACTCCCTCCTCTCCGTGCCTGGCTAAGTTGCAGCAGAGCCTGATTCCCCTCCTCTGGCAACAGAGCTGCAAGGCGGTGGGGCTCGTGGCTCGTGGCTCGTGGCTCGTGGCTCATGGCTCATGGCTCGTGGCTCATGGCTTATGGCTCATGGCTCATGGCTCGTGGCTCATGGCTCATGACTCGTGGCTCATGGCTCGTGGCTCATGGCTCGTGGCTCATGGCTCATGACTCGTGGCTCATGGCTCATGGCTCATGGCTCATGGCTCGTGGCTCATGGCTCATGACTGGCACACAGCCGAGGCAGGCAAAGAGTGGGGCCATGTGTTCAGAGGAAGCACTGAGGGGTAGCTATGGGGTTGGGGGAGGAGGGAGGTACAAAATGAAAATTCTGCCCCAACCATGAAAATGTCCTTCATCCCCAAATTTCAAGCATTGCAAAAGGAGGTGTAGGACAAGGACGACACGGGCTTGTGCCCTAAGACTTTATCAGATGGAGCTGTAATCACAGAATTACTGCGCAACGTACCACAAATGGGTTCCTGTTATTGTACGATGTCGTTGTCCTCCC
The DNA here is from genome assembly GCA_030847615.1 of Gambelia wislizenii. Lineage (NCBI taxonomy): Eukaryota > Metazoa > Chordata > Lepidosauria > Squamata > Crotaphytidae > Gambelia > Gambelia wislizenii. The sequence goes on from JAUMIR010000007.1 coordinate 44,309,360, forward strand.
ATGGTCAATGGGTGCTCCATCCATTAATTGCTTGTCACTTTTCGTTGATGGGAAAATCCATGAATAGCCCCCCGTATTGCTCTTTTCACAGTACTGATGAGCACGTGAAATCACGTCCTGCAGTAATTGCGCAATTACAATGTAAATGGGCAGTCCTCCCCCCACTTTCCCAATGAGAACACAAGATGCACAGGATGCTGCTTTGAATCCTGGGATGTTTTTATGTTCAACTGTTTGTTAATTTCTTTAGTTATTTATGTGTTTTTCGTGTATTCAAAGACGTGTCTTCTTGCATGAACAGCCAAAATCTTGCCCATACAAAGCCATGGAAGTAAAGTCCCATTCTTAAAGTGCTACTGGTGGTTGTTCAATGATTCCGTTGTGTTAGTATTGTGCAATTACAGCGTCATATCACACAATTACAGTGACGTGTGATGATTACGGTAATCATGCCACTATGCTTCTGCTTTTCAGGCAAGGCTCCAGGCAAGAAGAACTAGCTGTGTGCCTATCACCAACTTGGCCAGGAGAACAGCAGCTTGCTACAATTTGCAATGTGCTTAGTCCCAGAAGGACTACGTATTTATTTAGTGAGCTACCACCTTTCCTCCCAGTCACTGTGGTGCCAGGGTTCACCCTCCACTCTGCTTTGCATCCTCCTTCTGGCTAGAAGCAAGGAGGCTAGATTAAATGTTCCTTATCCTGTCTCCCTAAGTAGGTGAGAAGGAATGACCCCCTCATTTCACCTTAGTCTGAGAACAGCTCCTTGAGCTAAGAATTCTGTCCTCATTTCCAGACAGGAAAATATTCTCTCTCTCTCTCTCTGGGTTTGAATGCCAAGCTGCAAGTAACTCTGTCTTGGAAATCTTTCCAGGAGAACTGTAGCCCATACTTGGAGAGGAATCACAGAATCCTAGAGCTGGAAGGGATCTCAAAGGCCATCTAGTCCAACCCACTTCTGCCAGTGCAAGAATCCACTGCTAAGAGGCAAGCAGGCATAGCATACACCATGAGGCAGTCTCTCCTATCCCAGCCACTTTTGTTCACCTCACAGGTCATTGTGAGGCTAATCATTGGGTTGGTGGACAACCATGTACACTGCACACCTCAAGGAAGGGAGGGTATTATTAACAACAAAAACGTTTCCATCTCAGGAAACCACCCTGAATCAATACCGTGTGTCTAAAAGGAGAGTGTTCTGCCTTGCAAGGCAATCACATCACCTGCCAGCAACAAAAAGCATCTGCCAAGGAGGAATGCCTCCTTCCAATCTGATTTTGTAAAGGGGGAGAATGAAGGGGAAAAAAAACAATTTTGCTTCTCACTCTCAGCTGCTGCCAGCAGGATGCTCAGCTACATGGCTACGCCTGGCATGGGGAAAGGACCGTGCGTGTTGCTAATGGCTACATTTGCAGGCAAGCTGAGGCGAGGGAAAGAGAGAAGGCGGCAGGGAGCAGATTCAGAGCCACGGCCCCTCCTGCCTGCGCCCACGGCCCTTGGCACTCTCAGATCTCCAGTCTGCAGGAAGAGGTGGAAGAATCTCAGGGCGAGAGCAATGCTGGAAAGGAATTGTCTGAGATGGAGTGGTGACAATAGATGATTAGGTAGGGATATAATTAGTAGGTGTGTGAGAAAGAGAAGATAGAGATAGATAGATAGATAGATAGATAGATAGATAGATAGATAGGAGAGAGAGAGAGAGAGATGATAGGTAACTAGATAGCTCAGAGGGGTGAGACACGGGGATGGATAGATAGATAGATAGATAGAAGAGGAAAGAAAGACACAAAGACAGACTAGATGGCCTTTGTGGACCCTTTCAACTTTATGGTTCTATGATCCTGTAGCCTACAGAGAACCCCAGGGAGGTCCCGTGGATGCCTTTTGCTGTATATCCATCTGTAGGGACGTAGCTGGCTACTTCTGCTCTCCCCCCTGGCCAGTAAATGGCTGTGGCGGAGGGCTGCAGTGGCTAACGGGTGGGTTTGGGAGAGGAGGGGAGTGGGAGACCTGTGATCATTCCACCTCTGGAGAACTTTATCATAAATCTCCTGATGCAGGATGTCAGCTGTGGTTAGCAAAAGCAGCTGTGGTTGAAGCTTGGCATATCCTACATCATGAGACTACCCGGGCTTGCCTTCCTGGTAGCATTTCATGGGGACCCCAGGTTGTGTCCTGGGATGTTCCCAACCTGGTAGCCCTTCTTTCTGCAAGAGAGGCCATTGCCTTACACCATGCATCTGGCTTAGCGTTACCAGATGTGACTGGCAGCAGCGGCTTGCTCACTCACTCTCTCGCTCGGGCAAGGAGGGATCTTTCTCTCTTGCAGACACCAGGGATTGAATGTACAAGCCTTCTGTGTGCAGAACAAATGCTCCATTCCTCAGCTGTGGTCCATTCCTGTCATGTACCGGCATCTACAGACTCAATGATCAGCTATTGCAGAGTGAAAAACCAGAAAACCTTATTTACACATCATTCAAAGAGCTAACTCTACAAGTTTGTTGCTCACAATGAAACCTAACGACCAAGCAGTAAAGTAAAAGCATTCTCCAATCTATAAAATCGGACAGGCTTTACAGTCATTGACTATCCATCAGCCCCACTCTCAGTCCCCACCAGACATGGGCTCAGCCCACTTTTCCCATAGCTGAGGCCAGGCACTGGTTGTATCCCACCGTTACAAACATAGAGCAAATACTCCCTTTTCCCAGTTAGACAACATACTCGTTAACAAGTGCAAAAGAATGCAAATGCAATTAGCCACAAAGTGATACAACAGAACTGAACTTGGCAGGAGAAAGTCACATCAGGGACCAATCCAGACATCCAGCGATGCATCCAACACCATTTCTTCTTCTCAAAGAGATGACAGCATTGGTCTTCTTCAGCATAACAATGAGGGGACAATCAGGGACAGAGAAATCTTGCAGACTAGCTGGTTTATTTTAGCACAGGCTTTCATGCGTGGCAATCCATAGTCTGAGGAAGTGGGTTGCAATCCAGGAAAGGTCATGCTCAAATGAACTGGTGAGTCTTCAAGGTGTCACAGGATTCCTCCCCCCAACACACACACACTTACACATACACACACCTTCTTATTCCTTTTTTCACAAGGGATTTCACAAAAAGAGAATACAGGGCAGAGAAATGCTTTACAGGACCAACAGGCTGGCTTCGGTCTGCCCTGAGTCACTCCTGTATTCTGCTCCCTCTGTTTATTTGAATGTTTGGCCATATGCATGGATCCAAAGGTCTTGGGGTACGAAAACCTTCAAGCAAAAAAATTCCAAAAAATGTGTGTGTGTGTGAGAGAGAGAGAGAGAGAGAGAGAGAGAGAGAGAGAGAATCCTTCTTCAGATGCAAAAAGGAAAGGCCTTTTTAAAAAATTTGGTTTACCCTCCCATCAGGATATTAGACAGCTAAATAGCAGTGTGCCTGCTTCCTTCAGATAACCAGTTCCCAACGAGTACTCTAATTGTCCCTGGAGTCTCTTTGCCACTGTACCGAGTAGGTCATTTACTGAAACGTACACATGACTAAATAAAAATCCATTTTCCAAGCGAAAATTCTATTCTTATCAGAGTTCTGCAAGAGGGTTGCAAGCGGGCCATGTTAATTGAAGCTTTGATGTTTCTTAGAGGGGGCCTCTAATCAGCTCGACAAAAGGAGCCCAGGCTCGGCATTGTGTGGACGAGGCACCCAGCAGCAGCAGCAGCAGCAGAAGGGGAGACGGGGATCCCCAGGCAGCAGGGCGGCAGTTGGGGTGGGGAGAGGATTTCAGGTGGCCAGATCAAAGGGAAAGACCCCCAAAGACCCCAGGGCCTCTCACCTCCAGAGCAGGAGGGGCAGAGAAGGTGAAGCAGGCAGGCAAGAGAGGAAGGAAGGCCAGATTCTGCAACACAGGGGGGAGGATGTAGAAAGAGATGAACTCCTCCTCCATGAGGGAGCACCCTTCTATGGGTGAGGAGAGATGCTAGAGAATGGATTCAGGATGTCAATGGGGATAATGAATCCACGCCAGGATTTAGAGCTGTCCATGGTGCTGAAATCTATCTCACCCAAACTTCTTCATCACCTAAGATAGCTCCTTTAAAGTTTGGACTAAAACCCAGAGTGGAGTCACCCAAGCCCACTGAGCCACCAGCTACCCCTGGAAAGCACCGGATAAGTCATCTTGTTTGCCCAAGGTGACTTTGAACTTGAATTTCTCCATACCATATGAGGAGCGGCTTAGGGAGCTGGGTATGTTTAGCCTGGGGAAGAGGGGACATGAGAGCCATGTTCAAATATTTGAAGGGATGTCTTACTGAGGATGGAGCAAGCTTGTTTTCTGAGGCTCCAGAGACAAGGACACAGAACAATGGACTCAAACTACAGGAAAAGAGATTCCACCTAAACGTTAGGAAGAACTTCCTGACAGTAAGAGCTGTTCAAGAGTGGAATACGCTGCTTCCTGGGAGTGTGGTGGATTCTCCTTCTTTGGAGGTTTTTAAACAGAAGCTGGATGGCTATCTGTCGGGAAAGATTTGATTGGGTATTCCTACAGGGCAGAAGGGGGTTGACTGGATGGCCCTTGGGGGTCCCTTCCAGTTCCAGGATTCTATGGCATACACTGCCTGGGAATATGGTGGAGTCTCCTCCTTTGGGGTTTTTAAACAGAAGCTGGATGGCCATCTGTCAGGAGTGCTTTGACTGTGTCTTCCTGCATGGCCAAATGGGGTTGGACTAGATGGCTCGGGGGGGGGGTCTCTTCCAACCCTATGATCCTACGATTAACAACCCCCCTCCAAAAAAAATTGCACAACTCTTTTGGAAACCCCAAGGCAAATATTCCCTTCTACCCACCTACATACACTAAAATCTCTGTGCTGTTTTTTTGTACCAATGCCAGAACAGAAAAGCTGCTGGTGGTTGCTTGTGTGGTGGCATTTTATTCATTCATTCATTCTCATTTGCAGATATTCTATTTGTGTGTGGGGGGGTGTTATACTTTTTAATGTGAGCCTCTTTAAGAGCATTACCTCTCAAAGGTAACCTATGAACACTGTAAATAAACACATAAATGAATGGGTCTGTTTGGGAAATAAATAAATAACCTGACTAGAAAAGAGCACAAAGCAAGGAGGAATAAATATCATAAACTGATAAGACAATTTAATACACAATAGTCATTAAAACACATTAAAAGGTGGAATAATGTGGCTGTAAGATTTCCCAATAGTAGAAGACAAGAAATGTTTTATAAATATTTGCCCCAATGGGTAAAATTTTGCAAACACATACACACATGCCAGCCGAGAGCCTACATCATGCTTGTGTGGCATAAATTTATACACACATAATTACACAGTGATAGCACGACACCAGTGTGATGTAGTGGTCTGAGTGTTGGACTAGGATTGTAGAGATCAGGGTCTGAATCCTACTCAGTCATGGAAACTCACTGCGTGACCTTGGGTGAGGCACACTCTCTCAGCCTCAGAGTACAGCAACAGTAGCAGACCTCCTTTGCATAATAAATCTTTCCAAGAAAACCCTGTGATAGGATCACCTGAGGGTCACTATAGGTTGGAAACAACTTGAAGGCACACAGCAACAAAGCCACGGGGTGCGGGGAGGGAGACACATCTCCAAGTGCTCAGAGGATGCCTGTGTTTATTTTGGAAAAAGCCCTTGTGCAACTTTTTCCACAATCCCAGTGAATAAAGTGGTACACTAAAGACACTGATGAATAGTGAACACACCATCTGAGAATGCACAACTGTGCATGCAAGAGTTACACTTGTGGAACTCAGTTTATGCAACTATGAACTGAACACATGGCCCAAAAATACAGCAGTATGTATCAGGGAACCTATGCATGTGCGTACGTTTCAACAGCCAAGAGCATATTTTAAAAACAACAGCAACAGCAGCAGCATTAGTAAGATTTTTTTTTTAAAAGGTGTTATAAAATGCAGAGCAGCACAGGACCAAGTGGGAATATAGGATCTGACACATAGTCTTGTACCGTGTCAAAACTTTGATTCATGCAGCTTCATAGCATCTACACTGACTGGCAACAATGGCTCTCAGAGATTTTGGGAGCTGTCATCCAGAAGGGTACTTAGAATCCCAACAGGATGTCAGTCTTGGAGTGTCTTCCAAAACAGTGGCTCAAGGAAATGTCACAAAAGGCACATTGTATTGTATTGTATTGTATTGTATTGTATTGTATTGTATTCATATGCTGCCTTTCTCCCAAAAGGGACCCAAGGCAGCTCACAAAACATCATATAAAATACAGTTTTAAAACCATTTAAAACATCACAATATAGAAAATCTAAAATTACATAAATACATAAAAGTTAAAAAACTAAAAATAAGCAAGATAAAAAAATAAAAACAAAGACAAAGACACACCCCAACTAAAGCTTCCAAAGCCTGGGTACAAGGGCTTGACTGCTTCCTCTGGCCTCTGCTATGCTGAGCATTGATGGTTGGCGGGGTATTATAGTGTAATTGGATCCCTAGCAAGCAGGGATCATTGAGGCCATGATATTAAGAACACTGCTGTACTGGGCAGGGCAAGTTTCTAGGATGGAGGACCATCGCCTCCCAAAAATAGTACTCTACGGTGAACTCGCCACGGGTCAGCGTAAGAGGGGTGCTCCAAAAAAGCAATACAAAGACTCCCTGAAACAACATCAAATTGATCACCAACAATGGTCCACCCTGGCCTCACATCGGGAGGCATGGAGACGCACTATCCACAATGCTGCAGCCTTATTTGAGAACTCACGCCGAACAAGTCTTGAAGAGAAACGAAAACGCAGAAAGAATCACAACCCGGAAACATCACCCAAGGAGACCCTCTGCTGTGCTTTCTGCAACTGGACTTGTTTATCTCAGATTGGCCTTTTTAGTCATCAGCGCACTTGCAGTAAGCGCGGGCTGAGTCCTCCCTGAATCTTCGTTTGTGAAGAAAAGCCAGAGAGAGATCCCTATTATAGGCAAGAGCCAAGCTTCTGCATTGTCATCAGAGATGCAATGACAGAGCTCCATCGTCATAGCTATGGCTGACGTGCCCCTTCCAAAGCTACCTCCGTAGCCTGGCAGAGCCTGATCAAGCTAGAGATCCGGGTTGTGGGAAATGACATTCATGGCGCTCTCCCAGTCCCAGGGCGTCTTGAGAACAAACCACTGGAGAGATGCCTTGAGGTCTTGCCACAGCTGCTTGTCCCCCCTTCATCGGGAGTGCACTGCGGACATGATTTGCTCTCATCTTCCGCACTTCAGGAATGCTTCAGCCGGGGTACTACCAGGTTGCAACGGTAAGGTTTTGGGGTCACATTTGGTTCTGTTGTGACTGCAAACATGAACCCCCAGTCATTAGAATGTCATAAATCCAGCTTAACCAGATGCAAGCAAAGGTGGGTGCAGTTCCTTCCTTGGTGCAAAAGAGGCAGGAAAGCAAATACCTGCACCTAATAAACAGGTGCATTCCATTACATCCCATCGTTCACAACCCCGGTGTTGTTCACTGGACCAAGTGTATGCGCATGCCATGAACAATATAATCTGTACACTTGCACCATCAACAATACAGCACAGGTCTCCCTCTGTGACAAAAAAAAATAAATCCCGCCTTCATATATCACAACTCGTACACAAACCTTCACGCCATCAGGTCGGCAGCTTTTCAAATGATAACATGGTTTTGCTTCAACCATTTTGGCCCATCGTCATTAGTAATATCCTCTAGCAAATCAAGCAATTCCCTTCTTGGGATGTTTTCAATCTGTTTTATGTTGATTTTAATTAAAGAATTTGAAACCGAACAAACAGTTCGTAGCAGGTGGCTACACAAGTGTGAAATAAGCAAACTGTTTTATCTGCCACCAAAGTCCGCCAGTAAATTTCTTCAAATTAATCTGAGCCTTTGAAAAATTCCAACTGAAATGTTCCATGATCTGGTCTCCCTGTTTCTGAAATATTTCTGTCTCTATCCCCCATCTTTAGAGTTTGGCTGTTAAGAAAATTGTGGTACTGTTCTGATGACCAGAATCACTGATCAGAATCCTGCTGGTTTCTTACTTATGAATAAATTCTGCTACAGAAAGAGTTGGACATTTTTGTCTAATATATATATTTAGTTCAAGGTTGCAGAAGTGGAGTTGCTCATTGAGTGCCATCTCAGGTGCAGTCTGATGCACACTGGAGTTGTGCAATATTGCAATTCCACACACAAGTTGTGTAGCACAATCAAGGCATATTTCCACAGGCATAGGTTTGTGTTAAGTAAACCCAATGTAGTCTCTCAGGCTGCATCTGCACCTACACTGCAGGAAAAAAATCCAGTTTGACACTGCTTTAACTGCCATGGCTCCATGCTATGGAATTCTGGGATTTGTAGTTTTGTGAGATATTTAACATTCTCTGGTGCCACAACACACTACAAATCCCAGGATTCTATAGCATTGAGCCATGGCAGTTAAAGCAGTGTCAAACTGGATTATTTCTGCAATGCAAATGCAGCCTCAGTCATTGCTGAGCTTATGACTATTCTCTGTTGTGTTGTCTAGACAATGAAAAAACTCCTCATAGAATGCGAGGAGAATACCTTTTGTCCCAATGAGATCCCGCGGTGATTCACCGTTTTCAGAAGGAGAGGGACCAAAAACTCCATCTACTGCACAAGAAAAGCATTCGTGACTTTTCGCAAAGTTTTTTTAAATATGCAGGAATGCTCATTAGCACCCATTTGGACAACCGATTTTCAGCGCAGCACATTCTGGAAGTTGATAGCTGATTGGTTGGATGTGTGCAGGGGTGGGCTTGCCAGCCACAAACACGATTTTTTAGTTTCACAGTAGCAATTGTGTGCATTTTTTCAGAGGTAAGGCAACCAAACAGCTTTTTTAAGTGAAAGGGGTCACAGTTCTGAATCTAAGATTTAAAGTTTTTAAAAAGCAACTTTGCAGTGGAAGCAATGCATGGACAATAATAAGGCAAGTAATTCACTCACAGCCACCATCTTGATTCGCAGGCATTCCTCTGTGTGAACTTCAAACACAGATAACTTTGCATACTAGCAATCTTGCCCAAAAATGTGGAGACAAATGAACACTGCTGGATTTTGCATTAATGCGCACAATCCACATTATATCACTTCGTCATGACAAGCCGTGCATGTGGGTGTGGTGTGTGGGTCTGTGTGTGCATGCCCATACTTTTTCCTGGAAGACCAAGGCTTGCGTGTTTGTCTGCTGCTTCTAGTTTCCTTGCCCCATGCTGGCTGGAATAATATCACAGCCAAACTGACTTCCAAAATTTGGCTTGCCAGAGCAGTCGCAACTGCAGAGGCCTGGACGCTATCTATTGGGAGCCTAGAGCAATGCTTCTCAGGCTATTTGATGTGGGGAGAAGAGGCAATATTTCCCCTCCAGGCACCATATTTTGGGCCCATTAGCTCCGCTTGTTTCTTTCTTTCTTTCTTTCTTTCCTAGAAGTGACCCAGAGACCATCAGGAGAAGGATGGAGAACCAGCACCTGTCCACAGGTCCTGATTTGAGTTTCACTGACCCACAGCATTTCCTCCAGAGAGAAAGCACTGCTTTGGGAAAGCTCCTATTTGAAGTACAAAGCCCAGAATCCTCCACCAGCCATGATAGCAGAGGCATTCTGGGAGTTAGCACCACCAAAATGTAACATTTCACAGTTCTGAGAGGAAGTCTCGACTGTGTAAGTAACTCCAACAGGTATGGAAGACCAGGTCTCTGCTCCAAGGACCCTTCAGGGGTTATATGGACTTCCCAAAATGCCCCCAGAAGTGCATACCCTCCAACTGTCCCAGCTTGGCAGGCAGAGTCTCAATTAATCCTCTTTCATCCCACTTTTTTCAGCTGCTTTTAAAATGTCCCAGTTTCACTTTCCTCCTTCCACTCTCCTCCTTTATCCTCATCTTATTTCAATTGCTACAACTGAGTTCGAAGTACAAAAGCAGCGCAAATGTTAACACAGGAGGAGGGGGAGGAGAAGAAGGACCTGATCTTGCCCTTCCCAGTCGGCTCAGGCTAAAGCAAACTGCTGCAGCCTCTCCTAGTTTGTCTATTCTTCCTTGTTAGTAACTTTTACCATCTTGACCATGCTTTCATGCTGCTTGGCCACAGGTACCCTGGTTTTCATTTGTGAAATGTGTGAGGGCATGAAAATGGCAGAGAAAACCCAAAACAGAAGGAGCCAAATGTCTACCTCTGATTTTGAATAATCAATATTTCTTTATATTAAACAGGGTGAGTGAGGTGGGCTATGATCTATGTAAAAAGTGAAATGCCACTGCTGGAAACTTCCAGGAGAAATGATTCCCCTTTCCTCAGGCCAGAAAATGGTGCCCTGGTTAAATCAGGCTCCACCATTCCCTTAGAGTTGAATCACCAGCAGAGAATGAACAGCTCCTGCAATGCTGTTCCTATTTGCAAGAGACTTCTTGAAAGATTTTCCTTGGGTTTTTTCAGACTGTGATGCTGTGTTCTGGAATAGTTTCTGACGTTTCACCTGCTTCTGTGGCTGGCATCCTCAGAGAATGCCAGCCTTCTTGAAAACTGAGAGGTTTGTCTGTGAAATTTCCCTGATGGTCCTTTGTTCATTTCCTGTGTGCAGAAAAATGGGCCTATCTGCACAGGAAAATCCTGCTTTTTGTGCGAAAAACATGCAGAAAGAGAGGGTGATAGAGAGACAGAGAGAGTTTCTTGCACAGAAAATCTTTTTTCTTCTTTTATTTTTGTTCTCCTTTTTTGTAGCACACAAAAAAAAATCATGGCAAATTTAACACACTAGTCTTGACAACGAAGGGGCTGACTGTACATGGGGATTCTCCAATGTCCAGAATCCACAGCGACTCAAATATTTGTGGCCATTCCTTCCATATCTCTGCTCCTGTCTGGCTTGTCCACCGACCTGAGGAGTCAGGCAGGAGGAAGGGGAACGGAAGGGAAGGGAAGGGGTGCAAACTTCCCACCGCCTCCTTGCTCGGCCCTGAAGAGAGTCTGCCTGGTTCACTCTGGCAAGGTGGCCTTTCTCTGCAAACAAGGACCCTCTTTCTGCATTCACCTTGAGGATACAAAGACAGCAAAAAGACCCTTTATCTCGGCAACAGGCTGTGCATACTGATTAGCCACCAGGGAGGTCCCCAGTGCCCACAAGGGCTTCTTCTGGCAAGCTGGTGCCAAGCAGATCTGCAGGTGGAATGGGGGTGTAATCCTGACTCCTGCTTCCCTTCATCACCCACAGCCACAACAAAACAAAAACTTTATCAGCACGTGTGTGTGTGTGTGTGTGTGTGTGTGTGCAACCACAGAATTATCCAGAGATACCAGTGGGAACAGATGCAAATCTGCAGGCTGGGTTCCTGGGTGCATTTTATTTATTTATTTGGCTGGGTCATCTTAGTGGGCCACCCTCTCCTTCCAGCAGGGTGCAAAGGCAGAGGCTGCAAACAGCAAGGATCCTTGCCTTCACCAGGCCCTCTACAATAACTGCCCTGATTTGGCAGATGCACTCCGGATTAATTCTCTGTTGTCCCAGTTTTTCAGCAGCTTTTAAAATCCCCCAGCATCTTTCTCCTTCCACTGCTTTACCCCTTTATCCTTAGCCTACTTCATTTGCTGTAAACAGAGTTCAAGGTCCCAAATCAGTTGGCACTCAGTTAAGTCAGCAAAGGAGGGGAGATGACAGAATCCCGCCCTTCCCAGTAAGCTTAGGCAAAAGCAAACTGCAGCAGCCTCTCCTGACTTGTCTGCTCTTCTTCATTAATAATTGTTGCCGTCTTGACCACATTCTGAAGTTGCTGGGCTACATGTGTCTCAGTGTTCATTTGCAAAATATTGGAGGGAATGTTTTCTTTTATTTATACTAGTCTCACACTCCTCTCGAAGTCCAGAAACCAGAAAGGGTTGTTCTGCTTTTCAAGACAGCCTCACCTACAATCCAGAAGGCTGCAGGTGGGTGGGGAGGTGTATGAAGTCCCTCCAAGCAGAAAATTGTCCTTGCCTTGTCAGCCTCCTCCAGGGTGTTGTCAGCAGAGCAAACAGGGTCTGGTCTCACCTCCGGCTCTGGCCAGGCACAGTTGGAGCAGATTAAGCAAACAGAGAACCTGGAGGAAGTGAGTCCTGGGCGTGCGGCAACACCTGTTCCGGCCACTGGCAGGAGACCGAGAGGGCATCACCTTTTGCCAGCATAACATCTACACAACAAATTAAATTAGCTAGGAGTGAGAGGAGTTCTCGACCTCTAACCAGGCTCCATCCAGGGGGACGGCTATTGTCTGTCAGCTCTATCTGTTGCACTCACACTTAGCAAATTCAACATGCCTTAGGCCCATCTTGGCTTTCCCACCAGGTGTCGGGCTGGGAAATTAGAGGAGCAACTTGTGTCTAGCTTCCATTGCGCTAGCCATGCCAGCCAAACCTTTACAAGATGCGTGGATGTCCTGCTTCTCATTTCTCTCTTCCTTCTTCCCCAACACACTTCTCAACACACACACATACACATAAATGCAGTCACACCGATGCGCATTCTATATACGCGACACGGGAAGGATAAATATGAAGCAAAAGTATTGAACTTGCTTGATGGCTGCAGCTGGCCAAACAGACATTAGTCAAACACCCAGAAGGCCTTGTAGTTGCAATTCCAAGTAGGGGCGAACAAACTCCTCTTAACTTCTGCCTAACAGCCAGATTGTAATAAAATTCTCTAGCTCCATTTGTTCCTGCGACAGATCTTTCCTGCAAAGCTACACTGAATGCCAGTTGCACCATTTTAATCATCTCTTTCTCATTCCTCAAACAAGAATCAAGCAGGAAACACCAATTATCTAGGGGCCCAGGATCTGGCCGGTTGGCTCCAAGCAGCATGTGGACTGCAGCCCCACGTTGCTGCTTTTGGGCACCTATTCTTCCTTTGGTTTGCTGGTCCAAAGCTCCGTTGCTTTCCCCTCTTGCAGCTGACAGTGTGGGCGCTGGTGCTCTTGTACAAGATCAACATGGGATTTGCTTGTGGACAGCCAAGTTCAGAAGCACATTAGTTGCATTTTCCCAAGCCATTTTAAAACAGTCATCCAAACCCAGTCAGGACTTTTTCAGACGTCGATTTACAGCGCAAGAAAGCTCATAACACTCGTGAGGCTGCTGCGTGGCAGGGGGCCCATTTTGTACGACGCCGTCCCCCTGCCGAAATCAACAATTTCAGTTCCGGGAGAGATCGGAGGCAGCCGCGTCATATTTGGCCATTTTTTATTCACGGGCAACTTCCATGAGTAAAAAATGGCCAAATATGGTGTGGCTGCCTCCGATCTCTCGCGGCAGAGGGACAGCGTCGTACGAAATGGGGGCCCTGCCGCAGAGCAGCCTAGCAAATGTTACGAGCCTTCTTCCGCCATAAATCAACATCTGAAAAAGTCCTCAGTTTAAACCATTTTCAGAGCCATTTTTAGCTGTCATTCTGCACAAAGAAATAAACCAGGGATACATGAATTCCTTTGTTCATTTGGCTCCTTATAGAACACATTCTCTGTTGTTGTTGTTGTTGTTGTTGTTGTTGTGTGTTTTCAAGTCATTGCCAACTTATGACAACCCTAAGACTAAAGTAGACCTATTCAATCAGTCTTGCATAGTGAGCAAACAGATAGGTACCTCTACTTGAACCTATCATGGGATTTTCTCGGCAAGATTTGTTCAGAGGGGGGTTGCCCTTGCCTTTCTCTGAGGCTGAGACAGTGTGATCACCAAGTAGGTTTCTATGGTTGAGCAGGGATTTGATCCCTGGTGTCTGGAGTCATAGTCCTACACAAACCACCATGCCACATTGGCTGTATGCATCTTCTAGGTGTGATTAAAAACATCACAGTAAATACAATAAAAATCCAGAGTTCCAAATCAATACCAAACAAAGTATGTTTCACACAGTCCTCAGAACTGCATTTCTTATGGTACAGAGGGAGAGGTTAAAAATCACATTTGAAGTTGTAAAGTTCAGAGCTATAGTGAGAGCCAGTCTGTAGCTTTCCGGGTGACACTTACAGCCAATGCTCTTTTAAAAACTATGCCTTAAATTCTATTGTTAGTCCCAGCTAGAGGAGAACCATTGAATCAATTAGAGGTACCTATCTGTTGACTCACTATGCAAAAACCAATTGAATGGGTCTACTAACTAGCAGGATTCCTGCCTATGAGACATTTAAATCTTTGAAGTCCAAAACCTGAAATGATGCTGGGCAGGTCTAGCTCTTGCCAGGGCTCCTGGACTTTTAAGAACAACAGAGTGTCTTTTGAAGGTCACTTACAGACTTACAAATCTGATTTGACATAACTTTCCTTGGACTACAGACGACTTGGTCAGGTGCATTGGAAGGCATAGGCTGAACTCCATGAAAATGCATGATGAATAAAACTAGTTGGCTTTTTAAGGTACCAACAAACAAATTGTGTGGAGTTTGTTCCAAGAGACAAATGTGGCTACCCCCTGGACCTTTAAGACTGGGTGGGAAAGGGCAACCCGTGCCATTTTAAGGCCCGCAGGGCAAGTGTTTATCTCTTGGTTGAAAAGTAGCTTTCCCTGGGCCTAAAACAGTGCAAGGAGCAAAATTTCCCCACCCATGGGATCTAGGGGGGCATGAGGGGCAGCTTGTAGTGGGGTTTTTTTAAGTAAAAAAGGAAGGTGCTCCAGGGGAAGGCAGCCCTCCAAGGGCCAGTGGGTGGGCAATGAGGCCCTCATCCCATGGCGGCTGCAAGTTTTAAGAGTTGCACCAAGGGCATGACTTCCCAGACTAAGAGATATTTTTCTCACACTTCTGCAATGGGGAGAAGCAGCACATGGTAAGTTCTCCCTTATGCACAGCTCCCCCACCCAAGTGCATTTGTACAGAGCAGAAGACTGGAAGCACCCTGGCATATGGGAGGAGAGGCCCAGCACCTTCAGTGTTATGCATGTCACGAAACCCATAAATTTGTCCTGAGACCATCCTAGAAGGCTGAAAGAAACAGCCGTTCCTTCTCTTTCTGTGTGCACATCACACAGACTCACACACACAGCTGCTGAGCTTCCAGTTTAAACAGAAGCAGGTGGGATTTTGCAAAGAGTCCAGCAAAGTTGGACAGCTCTCCTGCAACTTGCGAGAGCAGGGGAAAGATATTCAACTGAGTGGGCAGCGGCGGGTGTGTGTGTGTGTGTGTGTGTGTGTGCATTTTGCTAAATTGTAGATCAGAACAGAGGTTATTATCCGGGCCTGAATGGAATAGGCTTGTGGGGAGGGGGAGGAAATTGGTCAAAAAAGCAATGCCTCATCAAAGCAACAGCACAACTTGTTCAGTTTTGCCATGATATCCCCAGAAGGATGTGAACAGCAGCAGGAGGCGTTCCGGGTGCGAAACACGCAGGCTTGCCTGAAGTCCATGCAAGATTGGTCTCCCGCTGTGCTTCATTTCAGAATCTGGGGGTGTCATTACAGGGTGGGGGAAGAGAGCGAAAGAAACGCAGAACTGTTTGCTCACTGATCTGTGCACCAATTTTCATCAAAACCTCCCTTCTTGTTGCTTCATCTGTCTTGCCCATGGGGATGATTTAGACAGCCCACCTCCTCTCCTCTCCTAGCAGAGAGAAAACCTGCCTGAGCCTGTTTGACATAGAAATGGAGCCCACCCACCCAACTGCTACTGCCATCTCTTCAGACAGTTCAAGGAGAGATGTGGCGCTGCGGTGGGCAGGAAATTCAGGAGCGTGGGCAGAGAGCCTTTTGATCCTCAGCAGAACCTCTCCTCTGGCTCAGGTCTGACTGCTCTCCCTGCTTGGATCCCAAACCAAGCCAGGTACACACCACAGTTCTATTAAATCCTCACCAAAACAGCCACTATGCTTGGCCAAATGGTGGGCATTTGTGGCCAAGGTCCTGAACTGGAATTGCTTCTCCCAGCCACACCAGGGAAGATTAGCAGGCCATGCTGGTGAATCAAGGGTCCAACTTTATTTAGAGAAAGAAATGCATCCCTGTCCCCACCCTGACAGACAAGTATCCAAAAAGAATGCCCTGAGCTCTGAGCCACAAGTCCTTCCATCCTACTATAGTTTGCCATGGCTGCCAAGCCACTACTGTAAAGTGCATGCACTGGGGAAAATCCTTGGTGCTAACAAATTTGATAGCCTATTTGTCTTTTAGAGTCCATTTGATCACTGTAGTCTCCTGGAAGGTAAACAATTACTTCCTAGTCTTTGCTATATAGCCCATTCCTTAATTTCTTGGCATCTTTAGAGAACTAACTGTACTATGCAGTCTTCACATTGTCATCTTGTTCTTCTAAAGGAATTTACCTAGCACCAGGATACATGAGAGAAAGAGATGGAAGCATTTTTTGAGTGAGTGCATGCAAAGTCCTGTTAGGGTTCCCCTGCAGTCCTACATTGGACATGTGTAAAGTTCTCCATCTGGACTAGTACCTTAACGCTGCTGCTATGTGACCCTTGTGTGGAGTGGGACCACGGCACCAGCAAACCAGAACGCTGGATGTGCCAATCAGTGCACAACCAAATGCACAGGCACATCTATGTGCTATGTGTAATGAACAACATGCATCACACACAGTGGATCTGCATGCACAACTCCTCTTGAACTGGATACAGCTGTTCCAGAACAAAAAAGTCCAAGAGCTTCCATGGGGAACTTATGTATGTGTAAAGATATCTACAGGATTCCTGTCTTGCCTCCCCTTGACAGTTCATCTTCCTCAGAAGACAAAGCAGACATACCGCAGCCACAGCAGATGCCTGACAAGATGCACAGCAGGAAGAGGAGGTAAAAGAAAGACCTCCAAGCCCCTGGAAAAGGTGAAGGCTTCAGCATCTGGCACAAACCCTCCCTTGCAGATAGAGCAAAAGGCTATGCAACACACAACTATGAAATGTGCTCTTGAAATACTATTGGAAATGTGGGCATTGGTTGAGCTGGCCATCTTTATAAGTAGAGAACTTCCACTGGTCAACTTACTGGAAGCAAACTTTCAGTTCACCTCTCGACCTGACTTGGCTTCTGTGAGCACTTGATTTATGACCCTTGGACTGTTTACTAGTTCTGCTACTTTGACTGTTCAGCTATCTGACTCTGGACTGTTTGATATTAGATACCTCTTGTGCTACGGCTTCTGAACTTTAGGCCCTCTGAATCAGCATGAGAGTGGGACAATTCCAGCCCAAAGCCACAATTATGCATGGCTCACTGTTCTGCATGCACAGAACCATGCTATGCTGAGCCAATTACCTCCGTAGGCCTACTGTAGAGCCATTGAGGCCCCTTCCCATAGCCATTACATGCTTGGGGGGTGGAATGTGAAGTGATTACTTCATCCACTAAGGTCTGTTGGGGTCTCAGTAGTTCATGTAGTCATTTCACATCTGGCTACAGGAACGTAGCCAGACAGTTATGGGATTTCCCTACCCAGCTCTCCTCTAGGTATGAATGGCCATGGGAGAGTGGGCTTCAATGCTCTGTAGTAGATCGGAGGGGGGCGGCTTTGGTCACTGCAGAGGGAGGAAGGAGATGCCAACCTCTGCAGTAACCAATAGACATGCATAGGCATAAACTTAACTTACGCCTATGTATGCCACTAACAGGATGCCAGGCTAAAACGCCAAGGTGTGCTCTTGTTCCACCAGTGGTCTGTGCCTAGCTTTCCTCAACCTATCCCCACACGCAACCCCTCTCCCAGCCTCCAGTAGACGCTGCTTCAAAAGATCCCCCTGCTGGTGAAGAACCCAGGTTCTTCAATGCAATTTCAATCATGCACCTTGTCTTGCGCATGAGGAGAAACTGCCATGCCTCCCCTTGTCACAAAAAAAGAAAAAGAAAAAAACAGTGGCAAGGGGTGAGCTAGTTGGTTGCTGGATGCACCCATATTCTGATAAGAGAGAATAATAACTTGTCAAAGATATATATGATGTGTGTTTTCTTTCTAGACAAGCTATATATTGGAATAATTTATCAACCGGCTTGGTGCTATTGTATTTGTAGAGGGGGGAATGGTTCAGAGAAGAAGGGATGGACATAATAAAGGGAAGCAAAGGCTGGAGGAAAGGGGGGTGGGATCCTTTGCACGTGTGTGTCTCTTCATTGCAATGCACGTCTTTATTAAGGGCCTCTTGTCTCACTCTATGGCTTATCCGGAGGAAGCGGTGATTGACCCGCTGCCCACCAAAGGGGATGCAGTGCAGGTGGGAGCTAAAGAAGGGGAGTGTGGGGCAGAACCCCAGTGCTGGCAGTGAGGGCCGATGCACCATGGAGCCAGCCGGTCACATACCCTCCAACATTTCACCGGTGAAAACCAGGACACGTGTGGCCCAACAACATCAGGCCTAGATGGCAAACGCCATTTATGAGGAAGAACACGCAAACTAGGAGGGACTGCAGCAGTTTGCTTTGGCCTGAGCCTAAAGGGAAGGGCAAGACTCTGCCCCTTCTTCTCCTCTTCCCCCTGCTGAGTTGTCTGAGTGCAAACAACTTTTGCATTTTGAACTCATTTTGCAACAACTGAAGTAAGCAGAGGACAAAGGGAGGACGTCGGAGGAGGAGAGAGAAACTGGGACATTTTAAAAGCATTTGGAAAAGTAGGACAACAGAGGATTAATTGGGAGTGTCCCTGCCAAGTCGGGACAGCTGTGTGAGTGTGTGTGTGAAAGAGAAGACATCTCAGTAAATGCGACTTCTCCCCTCTCCTTCCTTGCCATTCCCCAATCCAAGGGTGCCGGGCAAAATGACTGGGGAGGGATTCCTTGCTGATCCTTCCCAGCATTGCCCAAATGTCCTGGTGGCACAGGGGTTAAATGCCAGACTGCAGCCACATCTGCTTGAATGCACCCAGCCTGAAATGCAGGTGCTATTGCTATGTGTCCAGAGGAGGGCAGCCAAGATAGTAGTAACGGGCCCATTGGAAACCAAACCTTATGCGGAACAGTTGAGGGAGCTGGGGATGATTGGCCTGGAAACAAGAAGACTCAGAGGTGATCTACTATTAGCCACCTTTAAAGGTCTGAAGGATGGCCAATGCATGGAAGATGGAGGGAGCTTCTTTTCTGATGCTCTAGAGGGCTATTTTCAATTCTGCGTTGTTAATTATTTTTAATGTTTTCGATAGTTCAATTTCATTTTAATGACCATTTGTATGCTTCAGTTATGTTGTGCTTGTTTTCATTTGTAAGGTGTCTTGTGGCCTGTTTTTTTGGGTGGGGGGATCTGGGGATGTTAATGATGATGATGATGATAATGTAAGCAGAATAAATTATGGATGAAGGGATTGTCATTTCAGCGATCAGGCCCTGGCAATATATAAGGCACAACGTGCCTCTCTGGGCATGTACAAAGTGCCTTCTCTAGTAATCCCAAGACAGAGAACTGGGAAAGTGGGAAAGTGTGACTCCTGGCAGACTTGAGGGTGAACATTTCTCCCTGTAACCTGTCTTTCCTCCAAAGAGCTCAAGGTGGCAGATGTGGCTCTCGTCTTCCTCCTCTTCCTCCTCCTCCTCCTCTCCAATTTATCCTCACAACACTAACCCTGCAAGGTAGGCCAGACTGAGAAAGTGGCCCAAGATCACATGGTGAGTTTCATGGCTCAGGGGCAACTGCAATGTGGATGTGTCACAAGACCCTGTCCAGAAAACTCTAACCATTAAGCTGCCTTTGGGTCTCAAAATGAGCCAACACTCTGGAACTAAGTGAGGAGGATTTTGGAGGGATGCCTGAAGGCCCCATTTCTCCACTTCTTCTCACAAGAAGGGAATCTACGGTCTCTTTCTGGCCCAATAGTGCCCGCATGAGATCCCACATTCCCTCTGTAACTGCAGCCTTTTACTAAGCACGTTCCTGGCAGATTTTGCCCCAGAAGCAGAGCCAGAAGGGAGCCTCGCTCTTGGCTTGGGTGGGGTGGGGGAAATGGGGCTACCTGGTACCCTTTGCTGATGTCAACCGGCGATGCCAGGTGTGCCTCCGGCCAAAGAGAGCTGGGCTGTAGCATCCCAGCATCTGTTTCCTTGGTGACTGGAGGCTGTGGGACGCACACAGCCTGAATTGCAGAAACATCTCACATAAATACCACTGTCTTTCCCTCCTCTCCCCACCACCTCACATCCCTCCCCACCTGGCAGCAGCAGAGTTTCACTCCGAACACAGCCCTGCAGCTGGCGGAGGGGCATCTCCCCCTCTCCCCCCCCTTCCCTGGAGACCTGCTCTGCTTTAAAAAGCATCAAAGCACTGACCTGTGAAACAGACAAGAGTACGGTTTTTGCCAGTGGGGTGCATTTCTCCACTCCTGGCCATTCCATCTTCTGCTCTGAATCCTCTGACACACAAGGGAAGAGGGACATGGCCTAGCTTTCTGCCTCTCCCCCTGCCCTCCCCACCTGTCTGCCCCCTGAAAAATGATTGCTGCGGATGCTATGGGGTGTCTGGAGGTAGAGAAAGAAAACTGAAATTGCCTCCACTTAGGGGGGATTAGTGACCCCGTAGGGTTGCCTACTCAGTCCCTGCAATTTCTGGGCCAAAACTTGAAACCTAGAGATAGCCCCAGATATGCCATTAAGTGTTATGCATGAAGTACCAGACAGAGTTACTTGCAGCTTGGCATTCAAACCCAGAGAGAGAGAGAGAGAGAGAGAATATTTTCCTGTCTGGAAATGAAGACAGAATTCTTAGCTCAAGGAGCTGTTCTCAGACTAAGGTGAAATGAGGGGGTCATTCCTTCTCACCTATTTAGGGAGAGAGGATAAGGAACATTTAATCTAGCCTCCTTGCTTCTAGCCAGAAGGAGGATGCAAAGCAGAGTGGAGGGTGAACCCTGGCACCACAGTGACTGGGAGGAAAGGCGGTAGCTCACTAAATAAATACTTAGTCCTTCTGGGACTAAGCACATTGCAAATTGTAGTAAGCTGCTGTTCTCCTGGCCAAGTTGGTGATAGGCACACAGCTTGTTCTTCTTACCTGGAGCCAAGCTGGCCCAAACTGGAAAATTTGCATCCTCATCCCACACCTGGAGATGACCCATGAAAACTGAAGGCTCAAAGACAGGTCCTGAGATCTGGCATCCCTATCTGGATGTTCATAGCCCAGTCTCCAGTTTCATCCTGAAAAATAACAGGGAGCACCCATAGCCCTGGGCCCTGTCCTCATGACACACACAGTGTTACTCTGCACTCACACAGCTATGTGGCAATTCCACAATATTGCCTCATTAGTGATTGCAACATTGTGCAACTGAATTTGTAACCAAATGTGCATGCACATCTGAACATGCAATGCTCAATGTCCACTTGCATCATGCACAAAAGTAAACACTACAGATGCACATACATGCATGATGCTCAAAACTCCACTTTTGCAAACTTTTGATTAAATTCAGCTGTTCCACATTGGACAAAAACATCTGACGACTTCCACCGGGAAACCTACACACATGTGAAGAACAAAAAAACTTCTGGCCTTGACTTCTTGTGTCCACTTCCCACTTACCCATCACAATACAAAGACAACCTTTGTGTAAAATGGCCTTTAAGACATTTGGAAACGCACATGCCCTCACAGGGGCAGAAGGATCACAAGTCCTGCTAAGCAAAGTTGCTGTGTTGCTCCTGCCGTTTTAACACAAGGAAACCCCTTCCTCCTTTTCCTGCGTTCACCCTCTCCCTTCCTTCTTCTTCCTCTTCTTTTTCTTCTCTGCTGCCAAGCAGGAGGGATAGCTACAGGGAGGGCAGAACGAGAGCACTGCCCCTGAATAAGAACTCTGCCCTCCTATGAAAGTCCCCTTCATTCCCCAAATCTCTAGCATTGCAGTGACTGAAAACATCATTGGAGCATTTAAAAATACAATTTAAGCATCCAAAGAAAAGAGGCAAAAGGCCAATTGATCCAGGGAATGCCAGCACAGCAAGTAGAAGAGGTGCGAAGGACTTTCAGTGCCCCCTCTCTGTAATGCTAGGAATTTGGGGAGTGACCAAACCTCTCATTTTGATAGAAGAATCCTTACTGGGGTGTGTGTGCAATGCCTTCATTTTGTCCCCACCTCCATGCCATAACTACACCATCCAAGGGAGAGCCATTTTTCAGAAGAAGGTGCTGAATAGCTCCAACTGCAGTGACAGGAAAAGGAACTACGCCGGTGAAATTGCACCTGTGTACGTCACCGACAGGATGCCAGCCGCACACTCCTTTGACTACCACCAGTACTTTTCCCACACATCCCCTCCCAGTGTCAACTTGTCAACACATTTTTATGTGGCTGGTATTTATTTATTTAGAGCATTTATACCCTGCTTTTCAGCCATCAAGGCTCTCAGAGTGGTTTGCAAATTGTTAGCAATAGCACTCACATTTCTATACCCCTTTTATAGTGCAAGCTCTCCTTAAGCAGTTTACAATGTGTTAGCTAATTGCCCCCAACAAGCTGGGCACTCATTTTACTGACCTACGGAAGGATGGAAGGATGAGTCAACCTTGAAGCCCTGTAGGATCGAACTCACAACATTGTGGCTGCAGGACTGGCATTTAACCACTGCTCCACCAGGGCTCCCAGGGTTCACTCCGGGACTCAGTTTTCCCCTTCTCAGCTTTTTTCCTAAAATCAGAGAATGTGCCTCCCTCCTTCCTTCCTTCCTTCCTTCCTTCCTTCCTTCCTTCCTGTTTCCCTCAGAGGATCTATGAGCTGCAAGAACATATGCAGTGAAACAGCCAGAATTGCCCATCAGCAATTACCTGCTCCCGACCCTGGACACCTGCTAATTATTTTCAAAGAGCCAGATGGTGTAGTTATAAACCGCTAGCCTTCGCATGCACTCGTGACCATGCACACACAAACTCCAAGCCACAAAAAAAGAAAAGAAAACGGCCAGATTTGCCTCACAGGAGCTTGGGGATTAGAGTTCCTCACCAATTAATTAGTAATTACTTTGTTTGAAAAATAAACATTCTGGTAAATAAAAGCCATTGCGTTCAGTGGCAAGGAGCAAGCAGTGCCAGCAGCAAGCACTAGTGTGGCAGGATTCCCTGGCCGTTGTTGAAGCTGAGGAAACATAGCTAAGAATCACCACTTAATTTGGGTTCCAGAGCAAAGAGGGCATCATCTTGAAGGCAGTGGGGTCGAGTGGTTAGATCCTTTATGTAACTTGGCTCCTGTCCTGCATTTTATTGCCTGCTAGAAGTGACCTTGAGCTAAGTGTGTTGAAATCACTCCCAGCCATAAATTAATAGGATTGTGGCAGGTCTTTGGAGTCTGGAACAGATCAAGAAAACTCCACATTGGTGCCTTGATCTAAGAAACTAGCTCTCTTTCCTCCAGCCAGCTCCATCTATCCTAAATCCTTACTGGGATCACAGGTGAGAACTCATCTCTCTTACCTGCAGATCCACCTTTGGGGATGCCAGAATGGCACATGAAAGATGTTCTCTGCTGTGGTGCGCCATGACTTTTGCAAACCACACCTGGAAAAACACACACACACCTTTTTTTCTCCCCTGTCCTGTTACTGGCTCAGGTGGATCAGTACTGTGAAAGGGCTCGAAGAACCTCTTTATTTATATATTTACTAGCTGTACCCAGTGTAATGTATGCCATTTAAAAACTCCCCACGTATCCACAGAATTCGCAATTTTGACAAGCTTGGGGGCAAACGTCGCCCCAACGGCAGAATTTTAAACAATTAAAATGTGGCTGGGTGGGCTCTGAGGGTTTTGGAAGGCTTGGGGATTCCAGGGGCTGCATTTTGGGGTCCCATGGGCCATGCATTGCCTACTTCTGCTGAAGAGCCACCACCTGCCACAAAAAGAAATGGGTAAAGCTCCCCATACCCACCTCACTTGGCAAGGAGGCATCAACTCAGAAGAACACAAACCGCTAAGAAGGAGAAGAAGGAGAAGAAAGGCACAAGAGGGCGGTGGGAAGGGAGCAGACGCCCAAAGCCCCTGCTACGCCATCTCCGTGGCTTAATATGAAACCGTCCGGGAAGGGTGCAATGGAGGGAAATGACAGCAGCGGTGTGCCTGGAATGCACAAGGGAAGGTGGGCTCGGGTGGGGGGCAGAGGGCCAGGTGAGGAGTCAGGCTCCACAGGGCCCCCACGCCACGATGGAGACCACCACGGAGAGGCGGCCTTATAACAGGATTTGTCAGATGACAAGCGGCTCTCTCGTACCAATTTGGGGCTCTGATTTGCCAGCAACTTTTTAATCCTTGAGTTGCTGTTGGATAGATTAAAGTGTCGGCTTTGATACAGCCAGCGGGACGGAAGCATAAATATATCCATCACTTGTTCTTTCAGCAGCACAGACAGAGACGTCAGCACCCATCAGCAATGCTTCCACTCCTGCCGACAAGAGGGGCACTCACCTGGCATGCAAATGGCTCCTCCTGGCTGTTCAGACTTTTCCCCGGAAGGGACAGGTGTCAGCTGGGTTCACACAGGACCACCCTTGTCTCGGGGACAAAGAAAGTTACGGATGTTTCACTGGAGCCGTTTGCTTTTGACAGAGAGCTAACCTGTCAAAGCCTTATTTCTTTAAATGATGTGCATTTAATTAAATGCACATCATTTAAAGAAATAAGGCTTTGAGGCAGGGGTAAGAATCATGCAGCCCTCCAGGTGTGGTTGGAACTGCAGCTCCCAGAATCTGTCACCACCAGCTAGGGCTTCTGGGAGTTGCAGTCCAGCCATTTTTGGAGGCAGGATTGCCAGGTGTCCCTTAATATAAGGGATGTCCCTTATTTGAGGGCTGGAAACCTTGCCCCTTAATAGTGCTGTCGGGTGTCCCTTATTATAAGGGAAGCCCCCAATTTGAGAGTTGAAAAGCTTTTCCTTTTATATAAACTGAACAAGATGCCAAAAACTAAATAATGTATTTTGGGGTGTGGGCCCTTCATAACGACAAACCATGTGAACTGTGTAATTTCGGAAAGTGGACAATACATTATTGCTATTTTGAAAACCTGGTGCCCCTATGTGGAGGTCAATGTGACTCCCAGTTTTGCTGTGAGGCAAGTCAGGGGCTTAAATCCAACTTGAGGGAAACCCAGAGGACCAGATTGGAATTCCAGTGAGTTTCCTCACCCGGCTTTATGGTCTCCCTGACAGTCGTGTCCAGGGCCAATTCAAAACCATATACCGGGTCAAGCTTCCGGCTGGAGTTGTGACACGAGATGGAGCGTTAAAATCATATATGCTCCTTAAATATCACCTCCTTAAGTCACATTTAGTGTATACCTCACTAAACATAAGCTGGAATGCTGTAGTTATTTTACACATCTGTACTTCCCACTGCAGAAGTGGCCAGACATTTTTGCCCAATGTGCAATGCTCACATTCAGTTCAAGGTTGTGGAATCCAAGCAGTGCATGCAGGTGCACATTGTGCATAGGCTGAAATGATGTTCATTGTACAAGAAAGCACGCACACATTGCACATTCACTGCCACACTTGGTTTCTTAGTCCAACGGCACAGCACTGCCTTTCAACACAAGGGTTGCTTAGCACAATCAAAGCACAAATGCACATTTAGAGTTTTATGCTATAACAGGACCACCAAAAATGGCAGTCCCTGGACCAGTACCAGTCTCCAAACCATCAGCTGCTGATCCCTAATGAGTTTTCAGGAAAGAATAAAATAATTGCATGCAAAAGGGATCTAGGAGTCTTAGTGTACCACAGCTGAACATGAGTCAGCAGTGTGATGCGGCAGCTGAAAAAGCCAATGAGACTCTAGGCTGCATCAATAGGAGTATAGTGACCAGATCAAGGGAAATAATAGTGCCACTCTATTCTGCTTTGGTCAGACCTCACCTGGAATCCTGTGTCCAGTTCTGGGCACCACAATTCAGGAAGGATGTTGACAAGTTGGAACATGTCCAGGGGAGGCTGACCAAAATGGTGGGTTGTCTGGAAGCCATTATGCCCTATGAGGAGTGGCTTAGGGAGTTGGATATGTTTAGCCTGGAGAAGAGAAGGTGAAGAGGGAACATGATATCCATGTTTAAATATTTGAAGGGACGTCATACTAAGGATGGAGCAAGCTTGTTTTCTGCTGCTCCAGAGACTAGGACATGGAGCAATGGATTCAAACTACAGAAAAAGAGGTTCCACCTACACATTAGGAAGAACTTCCTGACAGTAAGAGCTGTTGGACAGTGGAATGCGCTGCTGCCTGGGAGTGTGGTGGATTCTCCTTCTTTGGAGGTTTTTAAACAGAGGCTGGATGGCCATCTGTTGGGAATGCTTTGATTGTGTATTCCTGCATGGCAGAATGGGGTTGGACTAGATGGCCCTTGGAGTCTCTTCCAACTCTATAGTTCTATGATTCTATGATAATTACAGTATAGTGGACACAAATATGGTGCCAATCCCTGTCACATTGGGGGGGGGATACTTGCTAGTCCCGCACATACACAACTCCAGTGTAGGATCTTAGCCATACACTCCTCCATCATGATGGGCCCTTGGTCCTCTCAGCATGTTTTAATCCAAATCACATGAGGGGCTGATGCCTGTGCAAGCTAAGGGCCTGACCACAGCAGAAGGGGGTTGGAGAAGGTGACCTCCGGCCTCCTCCCAGCTCCACAGTTCTCTATTTAATGTCCTAGGACAGTGGAGTTCAAAGGGTGTGACAGAAATCCCTCACGTCAGGAGCAGCAGACAAAGAGATTCCTTCAGAATCATTTTTTCCAGCACTGCTAATCTTTCACAGCAATTCAGGGGAGAAGTGAGTGCACACTGTGTTCATGCAAAGGCCAAGGTGAGACCCAAAAAGTCTGGCTTTTGGTGCCACAGACACAGAGCACCTGGCGCAGAATGTGACCAGCATCTTTTGCAGCATGGCAGTGGCTCTGGGCCTGGAGCTCAGAGGTTTTGTATGTGAAAAGTACTATTCCATGAAGGTGAAGAGTATTTTTTAAAATGCTGTCCTTGAATACAAGACAGGCAGCAGCCTTGCAGGACCAAAGAATCTCCTTAAGAATGTCTCACTAGCACCTTGTGATTGCCTCGGCTCTCCCCTCTTATTGGCCTTGGGAGTCAAAACCTACGACTTCAGAGCAGAGAAGTTCTGTTCAGCTGTGGGTTGTCATTAATAGGCCAAAGTCGGAATCCTCTTGGTGTCTTACAGAAGTGGATGGATGTTTTTGCCTGATGATGAATTTCTGCATTCAGTCAATGCCCTCAGAAGCAGAGCTGCATATGCAATGACATTACACTGGGTGTTCATTGTACATAGATGTGCATTATACCCTGCGCACAGATGCATGTTGCCCATAGATGTGCGTGGACATTTGGTTGTGCATTTGCTTTCACATTCAGTGTCTTAGTTCAGTTGCATGGGATTGCCATTCTGCACAAGGGTTGCACCGTGCAATCAAAGCCTGACTCCACATGTGGAGATTTGCCCTCTGCAGTCCCAACTAGGCTCTTGGTCCTAGCCCCTGCGTTGGGTTTGCTGCAATGCCCAAGGCTCTGGGTGTCAGGGGTTGCCAAGGTAAGGGGTTCCTCTGGCATTTCACTTAGCAAAGGGCCATCCCAGTGTCCCGCCTCCAAAATCCCCAGGCTAAAGGTGGCGCTTTCCCAACCAGAAGCAACACAGTGATGCAAGCAGCCTGCCGGTTCCCTGAAGCTGGAGCAGAGAGGGATTTGGGTTGTAATCCTGTCTCTTCTTGGTACATGCTTGGCTGATTGTGTCATCCCTCATCAAGTGCCAGACTCTGAGCAGGGGACTGACTGCCGTTTGGGCTGACTGTCAGAGCAAATCCTCTTTACATGGAGCTGTCAAGCCCAGTTACGCCTCCACCACCGTGCGATTCCCTTTCGCTCAGATGGATCCCCAGATGCTTTTCTCATCCTCTTCCTCATCTTCCTCAAGAGGGGGCTGCGAGTGTTGGGATTAGCAAGGCCCTGTGGAGGATTTGGGTCCCCATGGGGTCCCCAGAGGTGGGAGATGCTGACAGCCACAGGAGGCAGTAAAGCTTTGAACTGGCCAGGGAGGAAGCTTTTGGGCTTCTCTCTCTACGCTTTACACTCTTAACACCACCATGGTTATGACTGCTGTTACTTTCTTGTTATTAGTTGTTATGTTTGTTATCAGCATGATAACGAATATAATCAACAGGAGTATAGTGTCCAGATTGAGGGAAGAACCTCCACTCTCTTCTGCTTTGGTCAGACCTCACCTGGAGGAAACCTGTGTCCAATTCTGGGCACCACAGTTCAAGAAGGGAATCAACAAGCTGGAAGGTGTCCTGAGATGAGTGACCAAGATCATCAAAGGTCTGGAAACCAAGCCCTGAGGAGAACGACTGAGGAAGCTGGATGTGTTTAGCTTGGAGAAGAGAAGGTGGCATGAGAGCCATCTTTAAATATCTGAAGGGGCGTCACATAGAAGATGGAGCAAGCATCTCTTCCACTTCCAGTGACTAGAAAATGAACCAAACATCTATAGTTCTAAGATTCCATGACTCTGTGATTTGCTGTCAAGTCAACTTCATTTTATGGTGAGCCTCTAAATGAGAGACCGAAGGAGCCCAAGTCCTTAACCATCCTGCTCAAGTGTGGTCAATTCAGGACAGCCATGGCTTCACTGAACAGGAGGAAGTTGTATCTGCCACTCCCACTCCCCCTTTTCTTCTCCCATTCAGGGAAAAATCATTCCCAGCCCAGCTTCACTCCAGGGCCGTTGTCAGGAGGAGGAGGCTTGAGCAAAGGCAGTCAAAGTCTATGGAAAGAAGTAGCTAAGACCAGCAGGAGCCAGCATGCAATTAGCAACCACCACCACCCACTCAACAGCCTCAGAAATGTCAAAAGGTAGCAGGGTGATCCAGAGGAGAATTGCCCTGACATTTTACTCAGCATCTCTGTGTGCATTTGTGGTGGTGGGTGGTGGTCTATGCACTAACATGGTACTGATTTACAATATAAAAGCCCTGGACAGGAGATAGAGCTTTCTCTGTTGGAAGGTGAGCATGGGGGCAGGTGGGGTGGGTGGTTGCCTCTCTTGGTCAGGAGTGTTTTACTCACAGCCAACCTCAGCCATAAGCTGTTCTCACCTTGAACTCTTCCCAAGGCCTTCAACAGCACTGGAAACAGCACATTTTCAGAGTGGCCCAGACAATGTGCCTCCACACTTTTGGTGATACCGGAGACCAGTCCACCCACAGCAGTGGCATGTCCTCTCTTCTGTCTTATATCAGAGCACAAGGTGTTCATTGTCTCTGCTCCTACCTGCTAAGCAAGAAGCTGGTTTCAAAGGTGGCAGCCACCGTGTCTGGACAATTCCAGAGGCACAAAGTGTCCCATGGGGGAAAAAACATTGCAATTCAGCTCCAGAAGGGAAAACTCAACACCAGCAGTTCCCAAACCTGGGTGCCAAGGTGTTGGTTGAGATCCTACATTGGGATTGTGTTGTGTAAAGCTCTGTGTTCAGAGTTGTGCATGAATTGTGCTGGTCAACCCTTGTATTGAATGGCAAAGTTGCACAACTGCATTAAGATACCAAGTGTGCAACTGAATGCACCCGATGCACACCAATGCACAAAAGCACTGCATGTATAACTCTACTTCTGCCATCTTGAACTGAATGCAGACATTCCTCATTGGACAAAAAATGTCCAACTGCTTCCAAAGGGAATATAAAATATGCACAAGACACCCATAGGATTGCAGCCATTGTTGGACATCCAGTTCCCAGAATCCCAGGCAGCATGGCCAATGGCCAGGGATTAGCGATTGGGCAGTTTTTTGTTCCGCCGATCTCCCAAATAATTTTTGTAGCAGAAGGTCGCACTTGCACACCCCTGCTTTAATATTTAAAAAATACTGTGTAGCAGCAGCAGAGTTTATTACTCTAATTTATGGCTGCCATCTTGATTTGTGGGCGTCTGAACCACGGATAGCTTCTCAGCGTATGATTTTTGCAAAACATTGTGGAGACAAAAGAATGCAGCTGTGAATTGGCAATAATGTGCAAGAATGAGCATTATTATTTCTTCTTGTGTAGATGAGCCCCAAGTATTTCCCCCGAACCACAAATTCCAGGATTCCAATCAGCTGCAGCCATGGCAGCTAGAGTGGGATCAAACTGTTACAATTGTGCAGTGTGGATACACCCACTCAGTTCCCTCTTGCCTGAGGCTACAGGTTATATTTCCCAAGGCAACCCAGATGAATTCACCGTGTTTGGGCTCATCTTTTAATCTGCCATAGCCAACGAACCCATGGGCGGCATGAAAAATCCCACTCAAGCCCCCCAACCACCCACCCCTTGTTCCGTCCTGACCCCTCAAACTACAGCAGCGAATTGCAGAAAGAAAGTGGATTTTCGTTTCAGCCGAAAGCACAGGCGGGCAGGTCTCCCTTTGCTGGCCATTGGGTGTCAGTCTTGCTTCACAAGAAAACGTCTGTAGGATGGGAAAGTTGCAGTTACTGCCTCAGCTGTCCTGATGGCCAGTTTTGGAGAGAAGGAGATGGATGCTACTGGGGTCAGGGTTTATGTATTCCCTTCCCTTTGGGGTGTCAGAGATTACAACCACTAGAAGGGCCCCAGGAAAACTCCTCTGGGGATACAGGGAGTGGATGCCATGGCCCAATACCCAGCAGTTATCATGTCTGCATGTGAGAAGGCATTTTTGCCAGATCAGAGTTACTCAAAAGCACTTTGCCTTTCCTCTGCAGCACCTAGCTGAAATATCAATGTCAGGGAAAGGGAACCTCCATGTTCAGTGGCAGCAAACCCCTGAGTGCCTGAGACTGTCCAAACAAAGAAAGGCAATGGGGGAAGGCCATTGTTTGTTGCTATGTGCCTTCAAGACATTTCTGACTTATGGAAACCCTAGGCTAAATCTATCAGAGGGGTTTTCTTGTTAAGATTTCTTCAGCTGAGAGTGGAATAGGAGCACCTTCAGCTCAGTTTCTAGAATATCCTGTGAACAACACAGATCATCCCTTTTTAAGAGCATTCCAAGGATCTTCCAGTTCCATCCAAGCACACCGATGGTGGAACAAGTACAGCAATGCAGGTTTCTAGTTTAAGGAGACCTGAGGAAGGTAACATAGCTTATTCTGAAAGACAGTATCAAGCACGGTTAAAACAAGAGAAGACTGTGACGCAGAAAGGAAGACTCCCATTGCCGTCAAAGAATTCTTGATAAGCAATACATCAAAGGAATTATTTTTTAAAAAATATATTTCTTCAGCTCAGATTCGCCATCATGGCCTTCTTCTAAAGCTGAGAGAGCCCTTCACCATTTGGACTACAGGGCTCCAAAACTGGGAATGGGGTGGGGCGCCAGGGTAAATTTCCATTGAGACAAGCCCTAGGAAAGGGTTCTTCCCATATTGCAGCCTCTTGTCTCCAGAGACACCCAACGGCCACGTTTTCATTGTGGTGAAACTACATTTGACAGCCACACTGTGTCCATGGTATGTGTGTGTGTCCATTGACCCACTTTTCAAGGAAGACCCTGACTTGGAGATGGGATATTGGAAGGCCCTTCCTTCCTTCCTTCCTTCCTTCCTTCCTTCCTTCCTTCCTTCCTTCCTTCCCTCTTCCAACCACTTCCAAGATTGCTGGAAGTGTGAAGAGGTGCGGTGCCTCCAGCTGACAAGAGATTAATTGAAACTTGCTGTCAAAATGTCACTGAGGAAAATGATTAAGTTAAGGTAAGCCTCTTCTCCACATCACAAGGCGCGGCAGTCAGTCCCAAACGGATCCCTCTAGGAAAGTGTGGAGAGTAATTAATCAAAAAGCTAATGAGAAATGTGTTTTCTTTCCTGGCCTAACCCCACATCATATTCTTATTAGCCAAGGTTATTACAGTCATAATCAGGCATGCTTGGAGTTCAAATTGGGTTTCCTTGCTCCAGTGCCACCAATTTAGAAAGCCATTAATAGAAAAGATAAACCCCGATAACACAAATCAAGAGGCTTTGTGTTTATTCACCTATCATGTGATTAGCGGCAGGTGTCACTTGCCACCGAGTGGCATGGATTGACTCTTGATTTATGCCAAGCTGTCCGCCTGCTGCCTGGCAGCCATCTTCCCATCATGCACCTCAAACTGGGCTGCTGTGGGGGACTTAGCAATGCTTATGGTCTGGTACCCTTCCCCAAAGCAAAAGGACCACCCAGGGAAGAGCCTTCTCCCCCGACCTCCCACCTCCTCCAAAAAAAGCCATATCTCAGCCAGTCAACTGGCATCGCCCTCCTAGTTTGGGAATGAAGGAAGGCAATACACCTCAGCCCCAAAATTTTCAGCATTAAATTATTCATTCCTTGTGCCGAGGCTGACAAACAGGGTGGGGGGGACAGGCCTTGTCAAACAGCTTAAAGATTCACAAGGCTGGGTTTAAAATGTGTTGCCCCAATTCATTCTTACTTGGAGGCAGAAAGAAGAATGGGTCTGTAGAACCCAGAAAAAAACTGAGAGCCATATACGTAATCCAGGTTTCCAAACCTAGTTTCATTCATTCATTCATTCATTCAGAATTTCACTATAGTTTTATGAAATGCACCCCAAAATAAGCACTTGTCAATTAGCTTCTTACTGCCAACATCTCAGGAGAGGGAGGGCTGGAAGTAAGGTCACCAGATCTCAGGGCCTGTCCTGTCTTATCCGGTTCTTCTCCTATTATTATTATTGAATAAAGTTATCTTTACAAAAAGTACATGTTACTTCATGGTCATAATACAGCCTCTTTTTAAATAATTACAGTTTGTTATATGCATTTATATTTGTGTTATTTTACCAAATCTTCCTTACTGACTTCCACATGTTTATCCTAAATAAACATAAGATATATTACCAGGTCTCTTCCTGGCTTCTGTTTAAACCTAGTTTCTATAAATGTACACTCCACCTAATCATTTGTAATTAAATCATGACTTTTAAAAGATAGCTGTCTCAGTTTGAATCAGAGCATAGACTTATAAATATATAGGAAAATTGAAAAGGGTATTTCATGGATCTCCCACACTTATTTCCAGTAGTTGATCACAGTCTTTTTTCTGCTTGATTTGAGGATTTGGCATGTATCTTGGAAGTTAAATTGTCCATCTCAATCATATTGATTAATTTCAATAACCATTTGTTTAGTGCGGGCATTTCTTTTGATTCCCATTATCCTGTTCTCAGGGTAAAGAGGCGTAATTTTGGGGTGAGTGCACTGTCTTGAAAAGTGTGTGTGTGTATTTGTTTTCCTCACTTAGCCTTGCCATTTTTGGTTTGAGCCCTGTGCAATGGTGATGGGTGCTTAATATATCCTGTTTAATAACATCACCAGGGATCGCTCCCCATTACATCACAAGGAGACATCGTGGTTTTGTGCTGAAATCTCAGGGCCTGGGATTGTCCTGCCCTGGCAAGATAGCGGGAAGTGAAAGAGCCGCCAAAGGAATAGGCAAAGGTCAGAAATACTTTGTCTTTGTTTGGCAAGACTCATTAAGGGAGATGACATGGACCCCCTTGCCAAGGACTCAGAGGAGGAGGAGAAAGGAGAGAATGCAAACGAGGCATGCCTTTGCATGCTTTTATCCTTTTAAAACCTTTCATCCTTAGTTTTAAATTGAGATGTTTTAAATGGTTTTGATTCTATAGATAATTTATTGTCATTTTAAACACACTGTTTTGTATATTTTTATCTAGATGTCTTTTTACTGGTACAGTTAGACCCCTGTATCCATGGAACCAATATATGCAGTTTCAATTATCCACAGGACACAAAATAGGGACAACACACCATAGAGTCATGCTGGAAAATCCCTAGAGAGAAATCCTATCTAGGCATCTTCTAGGTCATCCAACGCAACTTGATGGTCCTTTATTTTAACAAACTTCGCTGTTATCCATGGTTTCCAGTATTTGCAGTAAGTCTGGGAACCAACCCCCTGTGGATATGGGGGTCCGACTATATTTCTTTTTATCTTGTAAGTCACCTTGAATCCCAGCTTTGATTAAAATGTGGGGTATGGATGAAGTCATACAAAAAATACAATACAATACAGTACAGCACCATGGTCCACAGTCCACCTTGTGCTTACAGAGAATAAATCTGCACTCAGGTGGTAGCTATACACAACCATTCTGCTAAATGCCATCATGGTGCAACCAAGTGTGTAACTGCCACTCTGGCTGCGCATTGTCCCATTGTGCAGTAGGAAATGTGCAGAGGCTATCCACAATCCCAGTGAATCCAGTTGTAAACTGAAGGCACTGACAGATGTTTACACGCCATCCACGTAGGTGCCATTTCCTGTGAAATGGATACACACTTGCAGAATGAAGAACCAGTGCTGGTTCAGCGACTGTAGTTTTCCCACAGTGAAGATGCTGAGCTGCTGCCCATCTCTGGAGAAAAGAGGTTGAGATAGGGGAAGATCCCTTTCCAGGTCTTTTAATCAACCAAATTTGGGGCATGGGACTCCCCAACAGATCAGCATGGATAGCAAGTGGATGGGCTGCACCCAGGAGAGCCTTGCATTGTGTTGAACAAAACAACAACACAGTCAAGTGACACTAATCCCCCCTCCACTTAGAATATTTAAACTGCAGCCATGGGAAGTCTATCTGTGTGTGTGGAGGAGGGGGGGCTGTGAATTGTTTCCAAAAATGTCTTGATTGAAAACTGGGATGCAAGGATTAAAGCTCAATGCACTACTGTAAAATCTCTTGGACCCATTACATGCTGGGAAGTGGCACTTTCCACACAGCAAACCAGTCAGGTTGCAGTCTTGGACCCAGAAATAATGGCTACAAGGACCCGTCAGGAATGGAAGCGCCCTCACAAACCCAGCAAGAAGGACTGCATAAAAGTGAAGACAGGAACAAGGAGGAGGAGGAAAGCAGCAGCAGTAGCAACATCAGCATCCATTGGTTTGGAAACCTTCCCACTGGGCTTTTTCATTTAAAAACGGCATGTTCTCGTTCGTCATTGAGGTCAGGGGAAACTAATGTGAAACACATAGAGAAATTGATCGTGTTCATCTGGCACGAGTACAAAGATCAAGTGAACAGAGAAAGAGAGAAGCCTACAGAAGAAGCAACAGGCCAGCCAGATCAACCCCGCACCGGCCTCGGCTGCTTCGCGGCACCTAATGAATATGGATGCCTAGCTGCCTTGGCTCCAGCACAGCTGTCTGTGGTGTAAGTCTGGGCGAGCCAACGATGCTGATCTTCTGAAGGGTGTGGGAGTCACAACAAGAGAAGGGGCTCTTGGATGAGAACTAGGCAGATGGGATGGAAACCCCAGCAGCAGCAACAGGCTAAACAGCTGCAGGAGGAGACAGCAGAACCTCCGGCAAATACAGAAACTGGAAGGAGAACCCAGTTGCAAGAAGACACAGGCTGCTGCAGAGAAAAGATGGCTTGCCTTGGTTATAAGGAGGCCTTCTCCTTGTGTGTCGCTGTCCCTTGTCTGTTGATCCACTGGGAATGCAGTGATGTTGATTGAGCCAGGAGGTCAGTGGGGCTCCAGCTTTTTACTACAATG
This sequence comes from Gambelia wislizenii, assembly GCA_030847615.1. Lineage (NCBI taxonomy): Eukaryota > Metazoa > Chordata > Lepidosauria > Squamata > Crotaphytidae > Gambelia > Gambelia wislizenii. The sequence continues at coordinate 44,344,882 of JAUMIR010000007.1, forward strand.
AAATGTCACAGCTCCGTGGCAGAGCACGCGTTTTGCAGGCAGAAGGTCCAGGGCTGAATCCCCAGCATCTCCAGTTAGAAGGATCAGGTAGCAAGTGATGATGGGGAAGAGAAATGTGGGGGGAACATTAAGAGGTATGGAAATGTTTCATGCAGGAAAATCATTTTGTAATGATTTTAACATGGTGGTGATGTGGTGGGGTGAAGAAGAAGAAATTGGGCCATACGGAGATCAAAGAGGTCTGCTCTTACTGGAATTAACAAGAGGGCTCAGTTTCATATACATTGCCAGTCCCGGTTAGAACGACCCACTGAATCAATAGAATCAATAGAACTTTCATTAAGTGCTGGCTTACCAAGAGTGCATCTACACTAGAAATAACGCAGTTTGACACCATTTTAACTGCCATGGCTCCATCCTAAAAATCCTGTGATTTGTAGTTTTGTGAGGCACTAGCACTCTTTAGCAGAGAAGGCTAAAGGCTTTGTAAAACTACAAATCCCAGGATTCCATAAGATGCAGCTACAGCACTTAAAGTGGTGTCAAACTGCATTATTTCTACAGTGTAGATGCACTCCAGGTTACCACTGATAACCAACCACTGAGTCTCCATTCATCTGATTACCAACTTGCTAGGTTACCATGGTTGCAATGGATTACCAACAACCAAGTAACCATTCTGCTGGTTTTCAATTACCAGGTTACCATGGATTAAATTGATTACCAATGACCAAATTAGCATTAATCTAATTACAAACTACTGTTACCATTGATTCAATTGATTACCAAGGCAGAGAAAAAAAGGACGGCAACAGTCATATACGCAGAATTCCAAAGAAATCAAAGAAGGCAATCTAAGTTAGCTAGTTAATCTACTGGAGCAGGTGTCGGCTCCAACGCCCATGCAGTGTTCGTTGCAGGGAAGGTGACTTGTGAGAGAGCACCTTCACCTCCACTTAGAGAAGAAAGCTACTTTTATAGCTTGCATGGTATATTTTGTGCAATAAAGGTATTGCTCTCTTCTGGATTTTGTTGTATTCTCCTTGTATGAAAATCTGAAATTTGTAAAAACTTCCCCTTTGCAAATGGCTGCCTTGTCCAGTCATGCAATCTGGTCCACTTTGAGCTCAGTGGTCAAATCAGCAAACCAGACAACTAGTAAGTAGTTGCTAAGCCCACCTTAGCCTTGCTAAATACCCTGAAAGCACCTTCTGATCTCATCTGATCTTGGAAGCTAAGCAGGATCAGCCCTGGTTAGTACTTAGCTGGGAGACTGCCAATGAATCCCAGGGGCTGGAGGGCTCTATTTCAGGGGAAGGAACTGGCAAAACCACCTCTGAGGACTCCTTGCCTAAGAAAACCCTCTGAAATTCATGGAGTCTCCATAAGTCAACAGGCAACTTGAAAGTACAGACACACACAATGCAGTCTTTCACCTCCTGAAAACCATAAAGGCATCAGATCCATCTTGGAAGCTAAGCAGGGTAACCATAAGTTGACAAGCAACACACACACACACAAACGCACACAGAGACCGCCTTCCAAACAACCCTGCACTTAGATTACAAAGGAGCCGGCCACTTTTAGTGGTTCAAGCCACTGCAAAAAAGAGCTTAGGTTCTGAATGTGTGCTGGGGAACAGAGACAAAGGACTTTTTCAGACAGGACTTACCGTGCAAAAAGACTCCAGAATAGTCACAACACTGTTGCACGGCAGGGGGTCCATTTCGGACGATGCCGTTCCTCTCTTGGCATTGTCCATGTCACTTCCGTGTATGATTGGAGGCAGCCATGCCATATTTTACTCACAGGCAACTTCCATGATTAAAATATGGCGCTGCTGCCTCCAATCATACACGGAAGTGACACGGACGATGTCGAGAGAGGGACGGCGGCGTTCGAAACGGACCCCCCTGCCATGCAACAGCATTGTAACTATTCCAGAGTATTTCTGTGCGGTAAGTCCTGTCTGAAAAAATCCAAAGATCAAAGAGCCTATTCAAGCTGCCCAGAAGGATGCCAAATGTAACAATGCTGGGAGGGGGGTGACACTGTTAACCTATTTAAGGACATTGGGAGGTTTTCACAGTTTGCAATGGGCCACAATTTGGGCAAGATACTTTTCTGTAGCCAAACTCCCAGAATCCCCCAGGCATCGTGGCCAACGGCCAAGACGTTCTGAGAGTTGTAGTCCCAAAGAGGGGAGCTTTCACAACCTGCTTGATATGGAAATTGCATGTGTGAACTACACAACCTAGTAAATAGTGCTAAGGGGGGGGCCAGTGGCTGAGGTAGGCATTAGGGGCAAAAGTGTGCAGAAATGCAGTTATGTGGTCCTGGAAGATATGCTCCCAAGCTTTCTCTTGGTCCTCTTCCTCTTCCTCCTTCAGAGTAGCCAGTGTTTTCAGGGGTAAAACCTAGGCAAGGGCTAGAGACAACCCCTTGGTGATCTTCCAAGGGGAAACCTCATTTGATGTCATTCAACAGGGTGCCTTAAACACCAAGTCTTGGAAAGGAGGAAAATATATGTACACACACGTTTCAAGGCAGTGCTTTCTTCCTGAGATCCCTTCCCCCTTAACCTGAAAACTAGACAGGAGGGGCTAGGCCCAGGGATGTGGGGACACCATACTCCTTCTTCCCTTCACTTCACAGCTAAGCCCTGATGCGTTCTGACGGCCACCAGGGCAAAGGGGTCACCTATGGGCCGAATGTGGGTTGTTGTTGTGGCTCCCAGAGTCTCCCAGGGGTCAAGAATGCTCCAAAATGCCTTTGAGGTGAGACAGAGGACATTTCCACTATGCAAAAAAAAAAAAAAAAAAAGGATTTGCAAAATCTTTCCAAATTTTCTTTGACCTAACATGACCTCTGGGAGGTGTGGGGGCATTTCCACCACATCCCCCCCTCAAGGCCAATTTAGGCCCATGCTTTTTGTGTGTGTAGGATCAGGTGTGGTGGGGATTGCAGCCCTCCAAAGTCTCCCAAGGGGATAATGCAGCCCCCTAGGCTTCCATGTTTTCCTACCTTTGCATGGGGGGGGGGTATCTCTGGTGGGAAAGAAATCAGTTGAGGGAAAGTGCTTCTCCCTTCCCCACATGGCTTCCCCAGTGTGGGGATGCTCTGCTAGGTGCCTGCTCTCCCCGTCCTTCTTCCAGCCCCGTCTTGTTCACCTTGATGAGTTCTTCACGCGTTGCGCAGCCAGGGGGACATCCTCCAGTCGCCGCCATCGTCTCCCCCTCCCCGCACCCTGTCCTCAGCTTTGTCTGCCACGTCCGGCTGCTATCAGCACCTCCATTGTAAATGTATTGTGTGCCGGCTTTGAAGCAATTATCTGGCTGTGGCAGAGCCTGGGAGAAGCTTTGTGTGCCAGAGACAGCAGCATCTCGGGCGCTCATCTTATCAGCCTGGTGTTAGGTTAATGAGTTTTATTGAATTTCATTCCCTGTGCATATGAATAGGCCTCCAGCGAGAGGGAATGAGAGCAAGGCTGGGCAGAGCAAAGGTCTCAGCCCTCCCGGCACCCACCACAGCATCACCCTCGGGTAGAGGGGAGGCAGGCAGAGAAGTGGGTGCCTTCCCCAAATGCAGAAGAGCAACAGAGGAAAGAGGGGAGACCCCTGAACCGCCTCAAGGTGACTCAGCCCTGAAGTCAAGAGGGGGACATTTGCCGCAGCGCAGGGAGAAATTATTCACCCTCTAGGTGTTACCCTAAGAGGTGGGGGTACGTTAGAGTCCCACCCATAATTCCAAAATCTCCTTTAATATTTGGGGGAAATATTAGCTCAGGTAAGAGGCCTGTGAGAGAAGGGTAACTTTGGGGATCTTTTCACCTATATATACCACTACTAACTGTAGAGGCGGCTCCAGTTAAAGTGAAATAAAGTATTTTATGGGAATAATACAGAAAGTAAACTAACATACACAGCATGTGTTCTTAAGAACCATACAAGGCTATAGCAGAGTAAGGCAGAAAGGTTGGATAGAGAGCAGGTGATCGTTACCAATCTCGGAGAAAGAGAGTTTTGTGCAGCGAAGATACTCAGGCAGGCATCCAAGGGTGGCACAGGGGGTTCCTATCTGTGGCACCCCAAGAAAGAGAATAGCGGGTCCATCCATTGTGGCACACCTTGCTATTGTTGGGGCTCTAATACTTATACAGTAGGACCCCCGTATCCATTGATTCATTATCCACTGATTTAGTTATCCACAGTTTCAGTTTCAGTACAGCTACTATAGAGTCCTCCTAGAAAATGTATCCTCTCTAGCCATTTTCTAGGTCCTCCAAGGCAACTCTATGGTATTTTAAACTGGAAGTCTCATTATTTTCGATGGCATTTGCTATTATCCACGGATTTTGTTATTTACAGTGGGGCCTGGAACCAATCCCCCATGGATATGAGGGTCCTACTGTATTCTATTTTGTGCCTTGGATGAGTGAGTTAGTAATAGCAAAGCCTTGCTGGCTTTTCCATGGAATAGACAAAAGAAACTGAAACTCAACTGATTGCTTTAATTGCAGAGAGATGGAACATTGATAGGCTTGCGACAACCTTGTAAGGTTGGACAGGAGGGGGTGTGAGGGGAGATTTCTGTAGGGTATGGAATGAAGAATGGTCACTTGATTGCATGATTGAATTATTGCTGGAAATGCCCAGGGCTGGAAGAAAGGATTAGCAGATACCCTTTAACGAGTGGGTTGTTAGCATAAACCCATTACTGTAGGGGCTTCCTGCATAATCCTAACTTGGTTTTTCCCACCATTACATTTGTAGTCACATCTCAGGTCATTGTAACTTTCAACTGACCTCCAGTCTGCCTAAACCAATATGACCCCAAAAAGTATCTACGGTAATATGTCCAGTTATGGAATCTCAAGGGGAGGGGTAGTAGGGCATCTGACATATGCCTCGAAATGCTGGAGAAAAGAGTCTTTAAAATTCCCAACAGTATGTGGCCAGAGGTCCATTTTTGGTCCATCCATTCCCTCCCCCTGCTTTTGGGACCTCTGCGCCTCATTTTATCCCAAAACCAGTATGCTCTGAAAAGTCAACTTTTTTGTGAAAATGAATGTTCACCATCAGGGGCCACACACACGAAAAGGGAGGCTACATCCATCCCACACTTTGCTCATCCCCATCTTAATTACACGTATTCCTGCCTTTCTTTCTCCCTCTTCAGAAACTACTCCCCACACACAACACATAAACACACACATACACACACACACACAAATACACAAAACAGGCTGGTCACCACATGTGATATGGACCACTTGCTCCCATCTTGGTTTGGTAGCATCTCTTCCCCAATCCCATCTCCTTTCCCACCCACGTCCCACCTTTTCCCGCAAGCCAAATGGCAATAAGAACCCTTTCATACTATACAAATATAACGCATTAGTTCTGCTTTAATTGCTGTAGTTCCAGCCTATGAAACCCTGGGATTTGCAGCTTAAGGAGGGTTCTCCACCAGAGAGTTCTAGTTCCTCTAGTCCAACCCCATCTAGTCCAACCTCCTGCCATGCAGGAATAAACAATCTAATCATTCCTGACAGATGGCCATCCAGCCTCTGTTTAAAAACCTCCAAAGAAGGAGAATCCACCACACTTCCAGGGAGCAATGTATTCCACTTCCAAACAGCTCTTACTGTCAGGAAGTTCTTCCTAATATTTAGGTGGAATCTCTTTTCTTGTAGTTTGAACCCACTGCTCCATGTCCTAGTCTCTGGAGCAGCAGAAAACAAGCTTGCTCCATCCTCAGTATGACATCCCTTCAAATATTTAAACATGGCTATCATGTTCCCTCTCAACCTTCTCTTCTCCAGACTAAACATGCCCAGCTCCCTAAGCCGGTCTTTATAGGGCTTCCAGACCTCCCACCATTTTGGTCACCCCCCTCTGGACACATTCCAGTTTGTCCATATCCTCCTTGAATTGTGGTGCCCAGAACCGGACACAGTATTCCAGGTGAGGTCTGACCAAAGCAGAATAGAGTGGCACCATTACTTCCCTCAGACACTAGACTCCTATTGATGCAACAGAATGAGAAAAACCTCCGTCCCTTTGAAATTTGGGGTAGAAGAAAGGAACATGGCTTGCTAAAGGTGACCCCAGTATTCAAGCACTCCCTCTTTCCTGTTCTCTTTTCACCGCTGCGTTAAAGGATACTTTCCCTCTGAATGTGTTTATTTCCACCCAGGCTGCTTTGTAATTTCATTATTTATCTCCCATTTAGCCTTTTGACAGATCAAAGCCTCAGCCGAGGCAAAGCGAGGTGCAGCGTGCATGCAAACAAGCCTGATACATAATTAATTACCGTAAAACAGTTTCATTAGGAGATGGTGTTACGCGGCTGTTTCTCTTAAAAATTTTAAGCTGTGCAAAGAGAACAAGGGAAAGTGTGTCTTTGCCATCCAGCCTGGGGTTGTGCAACAGCTCCAAGGTAGGTGGAATGGAGAGAGAAAGAGACAAAGATGCCACACAGAGAGCCATTTTGGGGAGACCTGGGTCTGAAGTGAGCTGGGATGCTGAAGAAAAAGATGTGCATCTCAGGAGACCATCAAAGCTCACAGACACTCTGCTCCAGAATGCAACTGAAATTAATTCCAAGGTAAAAACACAAAACTCCTCTGTAAAACCATCAAACTCACCTTTGTGTGCAAAAAACTCCAGACACATTTGTGAATGTGTGAGACCAAATCAAGGGCTATTAGAAATACAAGGTACAACAACTGGCAAGCGACAACTGCATTTGGCTGCAAGTTTAAAAAAGAAAGCTGCTCTCCTGCACTTCACAAAACTTAAAAGAGACTCCCAAAAAGTGCTTCTGTCTCATTTTAGACAGAAGCATCATCAAAAGTACAAACATCCAATGAGTTTTAAGCTTCGCTGGCTCTTCTTCAAGTAGGACAAGGCTGGATTCCTTGTCCCTGCAGTGTTGCTATTTTGCATGGGAGATCTGCAGTGTTGGTGTAACACACCTCTGCATGCAAATATTTACACAACATTGAGGGGATACTAAATTACAGCCAATAAGTCCAGAACTTCAAAAAGTCTTACTTGTCTAGGATTCTTAACATCAGGGCTAAGAACAGAAGGATGGATTCCTTTCCTCATTGTTATGTCTTATCTGTGTTCACACACACACACACAACTCCAGAATACACCAATGTTGTTGTGTGTCTTCAAGTCATTTCCAACTTATGGTGACCCTAAGGTGAACCTATCATGGGGTTTTCTTGGCAAGATTTGTTCAGAGGGGGTTTGCCTTTGACTTCCTCTGAGGCTGAGAGAGTGTGACTTGCCCAAGGTCACCTGGTGGGTTTCCATGGCCAAGTGGATTTGAACCCTGAACTCCCAGTGTGCTAGTCCAATGCTCAAATGCCTTATAAATCAAGAGTACGCTGAGCATTTAATATTATTTTAAGGGGTGGGTGGGCTAGGGTATTGTGAGTATGGGGTTTTTATATTGTAAGCCGCCCCGATTGCGTTGCAGAGGGGCGGGATATAAATAAAATTTTATTATTTATTATTATTATTATTAGCATAATTTTCATTTGAAACCTGGTTCTGGAGGGGAGCACGGACTGGCAAAATAACCAGTAGATGGGTGATGGAGTAAATGAAGCCGGAATTCTCTGTAGAAGCCAAAATGACCAAACTGAGGCTGTCATGCTTTGGACATAACATGAAATGCCACGACTCATTGGAAAGACGATAATGCTTGGTAAAACTGAAGGCAGTAGGAAAGCGGGTAGAGGGCACAAAAGGTGGACCGACTCAATCCAGGAAGCCCCAGCTGCTGCCCTGAGTTTGCAAGACCTGGGAAGGGATGTCAATAACAGGGTGTCTTGGAATTCTCTCATCCGTAGGGTGGGCATAAAGGGCCCTTTCACTTTACACAATTATAGCACTATGATTCCATTTTAACGGCCATGGTTCCCTCCTATGGGATCCTGGGTTTTTCAGTTAGGCAAGGGCATTTAAATAGAATTCTCAGCCAGAGAGCTCTAGTGCCTCACTAAACTACAAATCCCAGGATTCCTTAGGATGGAGCCATGGCAGTTAAAGTGAAATCATAATGCAATTAATTGTGTTGTGTGATAGGGTCCAAAATTGACAGCAACATGCTAAGCAAAAATAAAAAGCAAGGAGGAAAAAAACAGAGCCTTTATGCTTCCTAGGGTTTCCAGATCACAGGGCCTTGACCTGCTATTCCAGTCCTCAAAAGAGAGGAATCTCAAGGTGAGAGCATTGCCCTGAAAATCACCCTCATTATATTACATTATTTTGCATTATTACATAGTTGTATGTTCCTGGCCCCTCGTCACTGCTGGGTTCTTTGGAGCAGCTACTATAAACTCAAAGCAAAGCCTGAAAAACTTTGGGGCTACAACTCCCATGTGTCCTGAAAAGCAGTGCTTACAAAGGAGTTAAAAACAGAGCTGGGGAGAAATGTGTAATCAGGTTTTTTTTTTCTGTGCCATGCAGAGCTTGGAAAACTTCCAGCCGAAGGAATACTTGCACCTTTCTCAGACAGTGTTCATTATTCGAGTGACATGCTGTAAGCAGCTGCAGTGGATGCTGGAGGCATTATGCTGAGCGACCCCACCAGGGCCTGAACCCATGACATCAAAAAGGGTCCTCCTCAGGCCTCCCATTTTGGCCCTGGACTCTCGGAGCCTGAGCTTTCTCCTGAGCTGACCACTTTAATTCCTCGTGCAGAGATAGCCTATACGCACTCTTTCACCAGCAGATTGCCAAAACTAGATTGGGTACTTTCCATCTTTGTACAAATGCGCAACAGGCCAGAATCCAAACCAGATGAGCAGAACAGTTCAATCCCCCTGAAGTTATTAAAATCACTTCAGTCCAAACATTGCAGCTGAACTGGGCTGGGTCGCAGCCCAAAAGGTCTCGGAGGCAAGGTGATAGACCCCAGTCGCCAGAGAATGCCAGGAGCAAATGGCTTATACAGGGCGGCACGGTGACTACCTCCTTTCTTGGATTAACTCTATGATCTTCTTTGGCCTGAATCACAGCAAAGAAAAAAACCCACATGGATTCATTTCCTTCCCCTTGCTTCTTCCTCTTGTCATCCTTGCTTCTGTGTTTTCTTAGATGGTCAGCCTTAGACTGTTATCTCCTTGGGGCAAGGCTCTGCCTTCCATGTCCCTGTTTGTAAAACACCATGTACTCTCTTGGGCCCATGTTTTAAAAGGTAGAGGAACAGAAGCTGTGAAGGGCTGGCAACCCTTTTCTTCCTGTTCCTAATCTCCTCGGTAACAGCACCAGATCTTCCCCATTTTTGCTTATTATCTGTTTTTTAATTCTATTAAGAGATGGCCAGGAGAAAGAACATCCATTCTAGATTAACAAGGTTATTAGCACTTAATTATGTGAGGTGCCTGTAATTGAAAAGGGAAAAGAAGGCACTCCATCAATATCCCCAGACTCTCTAAGCTCCTTGGGGCTAGTTCTGTTGGGGGCTTTCTTCCCTTTCCTTTTTAAAAATACTATTAACAAGAAACTATAAATATTAAAATATCTTACAAAAGGTTTTTTGGGTTTTTTTACAAAGACAGTGAGAGGGGAGTGTGCTTCCCTCTGGATATTCCAGTGCATGGAATGCTTTTTGCATTTACAAATATTCATTAGCAAGGATTCGCTAACAACCACTATCACTCACAGAAACTGGGAGGGGATGTTAATTTGCTGGGGGGGTTGGAATCTAGAGTAAATATTATTTGTAGGTTTGCTCTGAGCCATTTGCCAGCTTTATCTGAACAAAGAAAGGGGGCGGGTTGAGTTTTGTCACCCATTTAAAACTGTAAAACAGGCTAAAACATGTCTCATATTACTATAGGAAGGGGTGGAGAGGAGAGAAGAAAGACTGAGAAGTCCAGCCTAGGAGAGCTACAGAAAAATTACTCCTATATGGGGAAAGAGGAGTGATTTCCTGAAGCTCACTATCTGACAGTCTTAGAGAGGTGTTCCATTTCGGGCTGCCAAGTCAGGAACATAATAATAATAATAATAATAATAATAATAAATAAAATTTATTTCTGTCCCGCCCCTCTGCAATGCAATCGGGGCAGCTTACAGTATAAAACTCCATAATTACATCAATACCCTAACCCACCCACCCTTAAAATAATATTGAATAAGAAAAAATTAAAAGACATACAATAATTAAAATAGAAGAATGGGGGGAGTTCAATGGCAGCTCAAAGGGAAAAAGCCGAATCTTCGGGCCGGGCCCTGAAATTACCGGGCCAATACCTAAGGCCTAGGGATGACCCCGGTGCTGTTACAGGGTTGGTGTTACCAGGGGCCAACCCTAGTGATGTCTTAAAGCATGATACATTAAGCCCCAACCTCAAACTATGCCATTCTAATTTTAAAAACCCACCAAGTCTGACAAAGGAAGACAATACACACACACAGGCTTTTCAAGGTTGCACTCTCATCCTGAGATTCCTCCTCCCTCTCCCTGAGTACTGAAGAAGATGGTCCAGCCCTGGAGATCCTGAGCCTCTAGTTCCATATTAAATTGGTGCTAGAGGTAGGAAATGTGGTGCTGGAGGAGAGTTCTCCAGATACCATGGATGGCTAAAAAGACCAGTCAATGGGTCTGAGAGCAATCAAGCCTGAACTCTCCCTGGAAGCAAGATGACTAAAATGAGACTGTTGTACTTTGGCCACATCATGAGAAGACATGATTCACTAGAAAAGACCATCATGCTTGGGGTAAAATAGAAGGCAGGGGGAAAAGAGGAAGACCTCATTCCAGATTGAGAGACTCCACCAAGGAAGCCACCATGGCTGCTGCCCTGACTCTGCAAGACCTGAGCAGGGCTGTTGAGGAGAGGAGGACTTGGACATCCCTCATTCATGGGGTCACCATGGGTCAAAGTTGACTTGATGGCATAGAACAGGAAGAAGAGAGCAAATCAAGTCCAAACTCCTCTCTAGAAGCCAAAACAACTCAACTGAGACTGTTGTACTTTGGCCATATCATGAGAAGACCTAACTCACTAGAAAAGACAATTATGTTTGGTAAGATAAAAGACAATTATGTTTGGTAAGATAGAAGGCAGTAGGAAAAGAGGAAGACCTCATCCCAGATTGAGACTCCACCAAGGAAGCCATGGCTGCCCTGAGTCTGCAAGACCTGAGGAGGGCTGTTGAGGAGAGGAGGACTTGGACATCCCTCATTCATGGGGTCGCCATGGGTCAAAGTTGACTTGATGGCATAGAACAGGAAGAAGAGAGCAAATCAAGTCCAAACTCCTCTCTAGAAGCCAAAACAACTCAACTGAGACTGTCGTACTTTGGCCATATCATGAGAAGACCTGACTCACTAGAAAAGACAATCATGCTTTAAACAGAGGCTGGATGGCCATCTGTCAGGGATGCTTTGATCGTGATTTCCTGTGTGGCAGAATGGGGTTGGACTGGATGGCCCTTGGGGTCTCTTCCAACTTTAGGATTCTATGATTCTGTGCTTTGGAAGATCGAAAGCAGAGAAGGAGACCACATTCCAGATGGATGGACTCCGTCAAGGAAGCCACAATGGCTGCTGCCCAGAGTCTGAAAGACCTGAGGAGGGCTGTTGAGGAGAGGGGGACTTGGGGGTCTCACTGGAGGTAAAGTTGACTTGAGGGATGTTAACAACAACAAGAGGTAGGAGTGGGTGTCCTTAGTCTTTCATACTTTAAGAACTCAAGTGTCTTGCCCCTCTTCTCGGCTGGAGGGACCGCTGAGGACAAACAGCCACAAGCCTCTTTGAAAAGTTTCCCACACAGAGACAGGCTCTCTGCTGATGCTCCTACATCAGCCATCAACTGTCCCCAAAGGCAGCCCTGGGGCTGGGGAGGAAAGGCAGAGCAGGTAGGCTCACTCACCTGGATTGGCATTTGCTGCCACCTGCTGACTGCTCTGCAGGTTGCAGAGGCACTGGGTTTGAACAGCTCGGCTCTCTGGGCAATTTTACGTAGCTCTGAGTTTAGCTGAGCTACTCTGGAAGGGACTGTTAATATGTTGTTTATAAGCTACCTGGCAGGTTGGGTTGCAAGCTGGGCACTCTTAATGCAAGCTGCGAGCCAAACTGAGCACTGCATTAATTGCATGAATGGGTAATTTCTTCTCTGTGGGTATTTGTGTGTATGAGCATACATGTGCATGTACTCACACATCTGTGTGTGATTTATAATTTTAAAAAAACCCACAGATACAAGAACAATCTTGCAATAATAGAACATAATAGAATGCAGTGATAAAGTAAAATGAAAATAATAACTACAAACAATACAAGAAACCAAACATAAAGAAGGTCAAAAATGCACAATATACAGTACACCAAGAAGATAAACATTCATAAAACGTATGCTCTACCAAAAAGTCAATATGCATAAAACACTATCAAAAAAATTTAACACCACATAACAAGCCAGCTCAAAATGGATAAAGACATGTATAGTATTCTGTACCAACTAAGCAAAATAAACTGAAATGCAAAGCAAATCCAAGAAAGCTCCAGTGAAAATGATACCCTCTAGCTGTTTACTAGAATCTAGTCAATCACCAGGTGTGGTTTAACCATAAAGGTTGAGTCTCCCTTATCAAGAATTCCAAAATCTGAAATATTCCAAAATCCGAAATAGTCCACATGGATGGCTGAGCTAGTGACACTTGTCCTTTCTGATGGTTCAGTGTATACAAATTTTGTTTCATGCACAAAATTATTTCAAACATTGTGTATAAAGTTACCTTCAGGCTTTATGTGTATAAAGTGTATATGAAACATAAATGAATTCCATGCTTAGTATATGCAAGTATTCCAAAATCCAAAATATTCCAAAATCCAATATATTCCAAAATCCAAAATACCTCTGGTTCCAAGCATTTTGGATAAGGGAGACTCAACCAGTACTAAAGTCAACCTGAGTGCCTGAACCTGAGAAAAGGAAGCAGGAGAAGCAAGGGGAGCAGAAAGATCTACATGTAATTAGACAGCAACTGGAGAGACTCAGCAGATCACAAAATCATAGATCTGGAAGAGACCCAAAGGGTCATCTAGTCCAACCCCCTGCCAGTACAGGAAAGCCACAGGTACAGCTCCCTGAAAGGAATCCCCATCCAACCTCTATCTAAAACCCTCCAAAGAAAGAAAGTCTACCATCCTCTACAAACTGGGGACTTTTTCAGACACCCCTTACCACACAAGAAGCCTCCGTAACAGTAACAAAGCTGCTGCGCGGCAGGGGGTCCATTTCAGATGATGCCGTCCCTCTCTCGGCGTCATCTGTGACTGTTCTGGGTAGGATTGAGGGCGGTCGTGCCATTTTTTATTCACAGGCAACTTCCATGAGTAAAAAATGGCATGGCCACCCTCAATCCTACCTGGAACAGTCACGGACGATGCCGAGAGAAGGACAGTGTTGTCCAAAATGGACCCCTGCCGCGCAGCAGCTTTGTTACTGTTACGGAGGCTTCTTGTGTGGTAAGGGGTGTCTGAAAAAGTCCACACACTTTAAAAGAGAAGGGAAAGGTCCTCTGGCACCTGGAAGACTAGTGAATATTTTTCAGCCTAAGCTTTTGAAAGCTGCAGCTGACTCATCCAGAAAGCAGGTGCTGAAATACAGGCCGCTCCCCATATCCACAGGGGATAAATTTCTAGACTTACAGTTTATAAGTGAAATCACAGATAATAATAGCATACCCTATTAAAATAAAGGATTTCTGATACAAGCATATCATAGAGTTGTGTTGAAGGACCTAGCAATTCCTAGAGAAGATGCCTCTCTAGGCATTTTCCAGCATGACTCTACAATACATGTCCTTTGTGGGGGTTTTCAGCCGTGGATAACTAAAACCATGGTGATTGGTTCCACAGATACAGAGGGCTACCTGCATATTAGTCTTAAAAACGCCCAAAGATTCCTTTCCCCTTCTTTTTTACAATAAAATTGACTAAGGCTACCTCTTTGAAAACTGCTAACACCAAAAGCTCATGGACTGGCTCTTCCCACAAGGGAACCACAGCCCAATATCAGCCAGAATGGTGTCCAAAAGTGATATGATGTCACTTCCCGTGTGTCCCAAATATGCAAGAGCAGCCTGAGAGGAGGGAGCACAGTGGTGAAAATTTGCCCCTGCTAGTGTGTCATAGAATCATAGAGTTGGAAGAGACCCCAAGGGCCATCCAGTCCAACCCCATTTGGCCATGCAGGAAGACACAATCAAAGCACTCCCGACAGGCAGGTGGCCATCCAGCCTCTGTTTAAAAACCTCCAAAGATGGAGATTCCACCACACTCCCAGGCAGGGCATTCCTCTGTCCAACAGCTCTGACTGTCGGGAAGTTCTTCCTAATAATGTTTAGGTGGAACCTCTTTTCCTGTACTTTGAACCCATTCCTCCATGTCCCAGTCTCTGGAGCAGCAGAAAACAAGCTGGCTCCATCCTCAGTATGATATCCCTTCAAATATTTAAACATGGCTATCATGTCACCTCTCAACCTTCTCTTCTCCAGGCTAAATAATACCCAGCTCCCTAAACTCATCCTCATAGGGCGTAATGGCTTCCAGACTTCCCACCATTTTGGTCTCCCTCCTTTGGACACGTTCCAGTTTGCCAACATCCTTCTTGAATTGTGGTGCCCACAAGCGGACACAGTATTCCAGGTAACCGAAGCAGAATAGGGTGGTACTATTATTTCCCTCAGTCTTCGTAAGTGCAGTGAAGAATCAAAGGTGCTTCAGTCTCTACCTTGAAGCATTTGACAAAAATAAAGAGCACCAGACCCCTCTCCCCGCAATCCCAGCAATATTACGAGACTCAGGCTTTTCCCCCTCTTCCTCTTTGCTTGGAAATTCTTGTTCCTTCTCGGCTTTGCCGTAAAAGGAGCTGACGTCTTGGACACAGCTGTGCTTTGATCCAGCTGCTCAAGCCCTGCATGCCGTATTATCACTAGCTTGTCTGTTTTAATGAATTTTGTAGCATTTTCTTCTACAAGCTCTCCTTCACCTACATAAGAATGACTTTTGCCAGAATTAAGCTTTCCTAGGGACATTTTGACTGCAAAACAGGCACCAAAATCTGACCAGGATGTCAGCCACCCAAAGTGCAAAGAGATCGTCTGAGAAGAGGCATCTTTTAATTGAAGCGGCTGCTGCCCACCCAAGGATGAAGAAGACTACCTTCTAACAGATGAAAACCGGGACACGTATGTGGAGAGTAAACATCAGCGCATGGTCAAGATGGCAAAAGTCATTAATGGGGAAACACATACAAGCTAGGAGAGGCTTGACCCTGCTTGGCTTCCCACATTAGAGGAGATTAGAGACATTGGAAGCTGCCTTATAACTGAGCCAGACCCTTGGAGGTCCATCTAGCCTAGGAGGGTCAACACTGACTGGCAGCAGCGTGGCTCCCCAGGGATTCTTCTTTAGTCCTATATGGAGATAGCTCCAGGTCTTCCCTCCTGGTGGTCTCCCATCCAAATCAGACAAGCAGCCAGGTATGCAGCTCAAGCTAGTCCACTCTTTCTAGGGCACCGCTTACTTCTCGCATGCATTTGCTATTTTGATGGCAACCCAGAGCATTTGGCTCCCTAATGAAGCAACCCCACTGATCACAGCCAAGGCTGTAATGGCAGAACATCTGCTCCAAATGGCACATCTGGGGAAGTGATGGACGATGAGCCACCATCTCCAGAATGATTGAGAGGCATTTGAGTGAAGAGAGGTTGTGAATTGAGGGTCCCATCCAACACGCCCTACAACAACCACTTCCATGAAGAGAATTACGTGTCCCTGTATGCATGCACACATAGGTTTGCCAACAAGTACAGAGGAGTAAATGTTTAAAGCCAGGCACAGATGGAAGCTGGAATCCTGTTGGTGCCTGACACCATCTCTCTGGCTTTTCTTCACAAATGAAAATTCAGGAAGGACTCATCCCACGCTTTCTGCAAGCACGCTGATGACTAAAAAGGCCAATCCAAGATAAACAAGACGGGTTTCAGAAAGCACAGCAGAAGGTCTCCTTGGGTGATGTTTCCAGGTTGTGATTCTTTCTGCGTTGCCATTTCTCTTCAAGACTTGTTCGACATGAGTTCTTAAATAAGGCTGCAGCATTGTGGATAGTGTGTCTCCATGCCTTGCGATGTGAGGCCAGGGTGGACCATATTACTAGCAGAAAATGACAAAAGCTGGGAATGACTACTGACAAACATTAAGGGGGAAAAGTTCAAAAGCAGGTTAGAGCTGAATATTAAGAACACAAAAATAACAGAACTAGACAAGATCCTCAGGTGTAAAAATGTATCCTTAAATACCAAAGTCAAGATCACCCATACCATAGGATTTCTGATTTCAATTGATAGTTGTGAAAAAGGTGTCCAGTGAAGAAAGCTGACCAGAAGAGAATTGATTAATTTGCAGTGGTGTGCTGTGGGAGAGTTCTGCAGGTACCGTGAACCACCAAAATGACCAATAAAGGGGTCCAGGAGCAAAACAGGCCTGAATTCTTCCTAGAAGCCAACATGACTCAACTGAGGCTATTGTACTTTGGACACATCATGAGATGACATGACTCACTGGAAGAAAGAGGACAACGTTCTGCAAAGTGGAAAGCAGTAGGAAAAGAGCCCTCAGACCCCTGAACAGAACGCCGCAGATGAAAACCTGGACACATGAAGCCAAGCAGTGTCAGAGTGTGGTTAGGATGGCAAAAGTTATTAATGAGGAAGCAAGCTAGAAGAGGCTGCAGCAGTTTGCTTTTGCCTGAGCCTCCTGGGAAAGGTACTCCCTCCTCTTCCCTCTGCCAGGTTACAGGATGTGGTCACAGGATCATAGAGTTAGAAGAGACCACAAGGGTCATCTAGTCCAAACCCCTGCCTTGCAGAAAAAGCTAACCCAGATCAAAAGTCTGGTGCAATTCCCAGTAAGGAGAGAGGAAACTTTACAACCTTTAAGTCTTGAGGTTAATAATGTTCATTGTTTGTTTGCAGGAAGGAGACAGAAGCTACCAGAATCCCACAGACATGGCCACTGGAGAAATTCTGGGCCATTCCGGGAGTTGTCGTCAAAAAAGGGAAAAAAATGGAGGAACTTTCCCAACCTTTAGCTCTAACTTACCAACTTTCTTAGAGAATCTTAGTGTAACACAGCCTTTCCAAACAGGCCTTAGAGACCCCAAGGGTGCAATAAACCAGAAGCAAGTAGGCAGAGGTGCTGCCGTGTGAGGGGTTGTGTGGGACTTGACAAGCCCACCAGCCAGGAGAGACAGGTCTTAGCTGCTGCACTGGTTTTTCCAAACAAGCGCCACTTTGTTTGCGCCTTCTTGAACCATGCGGATCTATGAGTTCATTGAGTGCAAACTCCTTTTGCACGAAGATTGCAGCAACTGAAATAAGCTGAGGACAAAGGGGGCAAGTGGGGAAAGGAGAGGGAAAGTGGGACATTTTAAAAGCCTCTGAAAAAGTGGGGTGGCAGAGGTTTAATCTGGACTGTCCTGGCCAAATTGGGGCATTTGGGGGGCATGCAGGGGCTCCAGAGCAAGGCCAGAACTTTGGGCAGAGAAGTGAACAATGCAGCAGCCCCTCTCTGAATTATTCCCCAGGATGGAAGTCTTGATTCAGGTTAAGGAAGGACCTAGAACCCAACCTGGCCCGGTTCTCAGCCAGCCTGGAACCCTCTGCGGTGCTCTTCATTCCCAAAAGTCTTCCCCACACTGGCAAATTATTCTCTTTGCCTTCATCTACCTCTGCCGCCTCTGGGCTCTGCTCCGCCCATCAGCCATGTTTCCATATTGAGTAGGTGAGGAAGGAAGATGGCGCAGAGCGAGGAGGGAGACAAACTTACCGGGTAATGTTGTGCACCGGGAACTAAGCCCTTAATCTTAACTAAACACATTACTGATGAGCTCATCAACAAAAATCTAATTATTATGTGTGAGGCCAAGCTTAATTGCTTGTCCTTGACATGCATAATGTACCACATAAGCCTATTACCCAGTGTAAGCCTATTATTGTTATCATTCAGCTCCCTGTCAAAAATATAAAAGTAAAACAGTTAAACGTTGGGTGGGGAGGAGAGAATAATGTGCCACAATTAACAACCAAACCACCAGATGAGGAATCTCAGTTTTCTATGGAACCTGAGCATTACCCTTCCATCGATATGGGTGCATTTCGTAGCAATAGGCTGAGGGAAGGAGGGGGAACGTGAGCTTCTGGCCTTTAACCCACTCACCCCCCAAGATTTACCAAAGGGGGTACGGAGCAGCCCAAGCCCCTTTAGCCCAGTTTAATAAACCCAGGACAACTGCTCTCTCCTGGCTCTGCATTTCCAGTCTCTGAGGCAAAGCAGAATCCACCCCTCGACACACAAAATTCCCTTCCTGATCCGATTACCTGGATTTCAAGTGTGTGGGAGTGCTACGTGAGCTGCTGTCAAGTCTTCACCTTAATTAACAATTGGCTGATATTCAGATCCATTAGATTTATGGGCACCTCTTGCTAAGGTGGCATCGCCAGAGGGAGAAATGACACCAGCAGGCTTGGAGCGAAGAGGCAGCTGCACAAGTGAGAAAGGCATGGAAGCCGTTCAGTTTGCAGCGGTTTCTCCCCCCATTAGGGAAGGTCATGCTGGATGGAGGATGTCGTGAGCCTGGCCTCTTCCACCAAGCAGATGGGCTCTAGAGTCATTGTCAGAAAATTGGCCAGATGTTAACAGCTCTCCAGTGGCATAAGAAGGCTCAGTAACTCCGAGGTAATAGCAGTTCAAGGATGTGAACAGACCAGTAAATCAGACCTGGCAGCAAGAGCAAACCTTACTTTTAGCAATTTGTTTGTACTGGCCTCAGATCTATTCGGATGGGAGATGAGTAACATCTATGCAATTCAGTTTCCTTTGGATGGTTGGGGATCCATTTTTTAATTTTTAATTTTTTGGCTATGGGGGAGGCAGGCATCCCATCTCAGCAGACCTGGGGTTCAGGAGTGTTGGCCTTGAGACAGTCCAGGTAGAATTTGTTCTTTAGGGGTCCAATTCTACCACACGCTGCAAAGGGATGCTATACTTTCCCCACCTCTGGTATATAAATTTTTAGGATGAGGGGCAATGCTATGGCAGTTCCAAACCGCAGGCAGCTTCTAGCAGATCCTGGGTGCCCAACAAAGCCCAGGACGACCGGTGTTTGGGCTCCGTCTTCTCTGGGTTTCCAACCCCTCTTGGCTCTTCATGTGCTTCCCCCTCTGCTCTTCACCAACACACCAGCCCCACCACCGCCACCTTGGGTCTTCTCCTGATACCCCAACACACACACACACTCCTTCCAGCCAGCGCTCAGCTCCTGCTCCTCACTCCCTAATTAAAGCGCGCTAATGAGACAATCAAGTTGCCAAAGCCGGCTGCAGCCGCAGTCCCTGCCCGCCTGCTGGTGCCGTGCAGACTTATCACTACTCGCAGGATGTTTACAATAATTTTTAATTTGTACAATTATTAATCATTTTTTCTATCTGCTTCATTTGCATAATGATTAGCCTTCTCAGTGCTTGCCATGACGGTGAGTGACAGCACTTTAAATTAAATTAAGATTTTAATATCCTTCCCCCCCACTTCCCCACCCTTTTCTATGGCTAAGGCTAATCAAAGTCGACCAGTGATGCCGGAGCTGAAGGCGGCAGCTGTCTTTCCAAAAATAATGCTCAAAAGGGACGTGTCAGCCGGACTTGCATATGGCACAGAAAATGCTTGATGCCTCTTTAAGTGAGTGGCAACATCTCTGCAGCCAGAAAATCTCAAAATCCTGTCTATGCTAAAGAACCAAGGGCCTTCTATGGGTTCTTACGCATCCTTATATTGCAATCTTTCGATGCCATAGCACCAGGTACGAGGCTTATTGTTAGGCAAACTTCTGCCTCTTTCTGAGCAGGGACGGCTGATGCCTCCAGTGGAGCCTGAAAATCCACTCCAGGTTTTAACTCAAACCTTACAGGAGCTATCCAGGGTACTGAATGGACCTAAGGAGCTCCCCAGGGTACTGAATGAACCTTAAGGAGCTATCCAGGGTACTGAATGACCCTAGGGAGCTATCCAGGGTACTGAATGAACCTTAGGGGTTTTCCAGGGTACTGGGTGAACCTTAAGGAGCTATCCAGGGTACTGAATGAACCCAATGAGCTGTCCAAGGTACTGAATGAACCCAAGGAGCTATCCAGTGTACTGAATGAACCTAAGGAGCTATCCAGGGTACTGAATGAACCTAAGGAGCTATACAGGGTACTGAATGAACCTAAGGAGCTATCCAGGGTACTGAATGAACCTTAAGGAGCTATCCAGGGTACTGAATGAACCTAAGGAGCTATCCAGGGTACTGAATGAACCTAAGGAGTTATCCAGGGTACTGAATGAACCTAAGGAGCTATCCAGGGTACTGAATGAACCTAAGGAGCTATCCAGGGTACTGAATGAACCTAAGGAGCTATCCAGGGTACTGAATGAACCTAAGGAGCTATCCAGGGTACTGAATAAACCTAAGGAGCTCCCCAGGGTACTGAATGAACCTTAAGGAGCTATCCAGGGTACTGAATAAACCTAAGGAGCTACCCAGGGTACTGAATGAACCTAAGGAGCTATCCAGGGCACTGAGTGAACCTAAGGAGCTATCCAGGGTACTGAATGAACCTAAGGAGCTATCCAGGGTACTGAATGAACCTTAAGGAGCTATCCAGGGTACTGAATGAACCTAAGGAGCTATCCAGGGTACTGAATGAACCTAAGGAGTTATCCAGGGTACTGAATGAACCTAAGGAGCTATCCAGGGTACTGAATGAACCTAAGGAGTTATCCAGGGTACTGAATGAACCTAAGGAGCTATCCAGGGTACTGAATGAACCTAAGGAGCTATCCAGGGTACTGAATGAACCTAAGGAGCTATACAGGGTACTGAATGAACCTAAGGAGCTATCCAGGGTACCGAATGAACCTTAGGAGCTTTCCAGGGTACTGAATGAACCTAAGGAGCTATCCAGGGTACCGAATGAACCTAAGGAGCTATACAGGGTACTGAATGAACCTAAGGAGCTATCCAGGGTACCGAATGAACCTAAGGAGCTATCCAGGGTACTGAATGAACCTAAGGAGCTATCCAGGGTACCGAATGAACCTTAGGAGCTTTCCAGGGTACCGAATGAACCTAAGGAGCTATCCAGGGTACTGAATGAACCTAAGGAGTTTTCCAGGGTACCGAATGAACCTTAGGAGCTTTCCAGGGTACCGAATGAACCTAAGGAGCTATCCAGGGTACCGAATGAACCTAAGGAGCTATCCAGGGTACTGAATGAACCTTAGGAGCTATCCAGGGTACTGAATGAACCTTAAGGAGCTATCCAGGGTACTGAATGACCCTAGGGAGCTATCCAGGGTACTGAATGAACCTTAGGGGTTTTCCAGGGTACTGGGTGAACCTTAAGGAGCTATCCAGGGTACTGAATGAACCCAATGAGCTGTCCAAGGTACTGAATGAACCCAAGGAGCTATCCAGTGTACTGAATGAACCTAAGGAGCTATCCAGGGTACTGAATGAACCTAAGGAGCTATCCAGTGTACTGAATGAACCTAAGGAGCTATCCAGGGTACCGAATGAACCTTAGGAGCTTTCCAGGGTACTGAATGAACCTAAGGAGCTATCCAGGGTACCGAATGAACCTTAGGAGCTTTCCAGGGTACTGAATGAACCTAAGGAGCTATCCAGGGTACTGAATGACCCAAAGGAGCTTTCCAGGGTACTGAATAAACCTAAGGAGCTACCCAGGGTACTGAATGAACCTAAGGAGCTATCCAGGGCACTGAGTGAACCTAAGGAGCTATCCAGGGTACTGAATGAACCTAAGGAGCTATCCAGGGTACTGAATGAACCTTAAGGAGCTATCCAGGGTACTGAATGAACCTAAGGAGCTATCCAGGGTACTGAATGAACCTAAGGAGTTATCCAGGGTACTGAATGAACCTAAGGAGCTATCCAGGGTACTGAATGAACCTAAGGAGCTTTCCAGGGTACTGAATGAACCTAAGGAGCTATCCAGGGTACTGAATGACCCAAAGGAGCTTTCCAGGGTACTGAATAAACCTAAGGAGCTACCCAGGGTACTGAATGAACCTAAGGAGCTATCCAGGGCACTGAGTGAACCTAAGGAGCTATCCAGGGTACTGAATGAACCTTAGGAGCTATCCAGGGTACTGAATGAACCTAAGGAGCTATCCAGGGTACCGAATGAACCTTAGGAGCTTTCCAGGGTACTGAATGAACCTAAGGAGCTATCCAGGGTACCGAATGAACCTAAGGAGCTATCCAGGGTACCGAATGAACCTTAGGAGCTTTCCAGGGTACTGAATGAACCTAAGGAGCTATCCAGGGTACTGAATGAACCTAAGGAGCTATCCAGGGTACCGAATGAACCTTAGGAGCTTTCCAGGGTACTGAATGAACCTAAGGAGCTATCCAGGGTACCGAATGAACCTTAGGAGCTTTCCAGGGTACTGAATGAACCTAAGGAGCTATCCAGGGTACTGAATGAACCTAAGGAGCTGTCCAAAGTACTGAATGAACCTAAGGAGCTATCCAGGGTACTGAATGACCCAAAGGAGCTTTCCAGGGTACTGAATAAACCTAAGGAGCTACCCAGGGTACTGAATAAACCTAAGGAGCTACCCAGGGTACTGAATGAACCTAAGGAGCTATCCAGGGCACTGAGTGAACCTAAGGAGCTATCCAAGGTACTGAATGAACCTAAGTTGCTATCCAGGGTGCTGGGGTCTGTCTCCCATCCAGGGATCCTTGGAGAGCTCCAGCAAGGTTTGAGGGGAAACCTGGCTGGATTCACCACCCTGCCTGACAGGGATGCCAGCAGCCGCCCTCTGTTTCTACACAGCAGCGGGAGGCCAGTGAGGCAGCCTTTTGCCTTGGCCATGATCCAGCACTGGCTACAGCACTCCAAGGCAACGAAACAGCTGTTGGGACCCTTGCGTCTTTGGACTGTGGAGCGTGGAGTGAAACGCATCACCAGAAGAGGCAGAAACAGAAAATGGCAGACACTCAAAGAGACCATCTGTGGAATAATAAGAGGGCCCATCAGCCACAGACGGATCCAGTGGCACTGCTGGGAAGGAAAGAATGTGCTTTTAGTTCTTCTCTCTGTCAAGGCAGGTTCAAGAAAAGGAAACCTAGCATGGTGTAGTGGTTTAAGTGTTGGTACAAGACTCTGGGAGACCAGGGTTCGAGTCCCCACCCAGCCTTGGAAGCCCAATGGGTGACTTCGGGTAAGCCACACTCTCTCAGCCTCAGAGGAAGACCTTGGGGAACATTGTCTGAAGAAATCTGTCCAAGAAAACTCAGAAATGACTTGGAGACACATAACAACAGCAGCAACAAGAAATGTTATGGATTGAATAAAGGAAGCTATGAACTTCACCCTTTAAAGTCCCTTACAAGGTTGTTGGTCTCCTCTGTGCTACTCAGTTACAGTGCATTGATTCTGCTTTAACTACCATGGTTCCATTCCATGGGATCCTGGAATCTGTAGTTTAGGCAGGTACTTAGAATTTTCAGTCAGGGAGTTCTAGTGCCTCCCCAAACGACAAACTTCAGGGCCTATTTATGGTATATTATGGCATTTTGATCCACTTTAACTGTCATGGCTGCATCCTATGGAATGCTGGGGTTTGTAGTCTTTTGAAACACTAGCGCTGAGAGTTGGAAATACTTTCTGAAACTATGAATCCTATGATCCCACACTACCCAACTATAACACTCCCACTTTAACTGCCTCTTGAGCTCCATCCTTGTTGGTCCCAAAGCCCAATTATGGCACCCTGGTTGTGTAATTCTATCCCCTTGAAGGCCCAGTTGGCACCAAGTTGAAAACATGAGGCCTGATTACTCAAAAATGTTCACTGACCATGATTTTTCACCTGTCATTAATTTGTTAGATTGTCTAACATGTTTTCCATCTGGATAAATTAGTGGCACTGTTTTAATTTAAAACAAATTAGATTAAATTAGTGCTATTGTTTTAATAGAGCCAATGTGACATAGTGGTTTGAGTGTTGGACTATAACTCTGGAGACCAGTGTTCAAATCCCCGCTCGGCCATGAAAACCCGCTGGGTGACCTTGGGCAAGTCACAAACTCTCAGCCTCCGGAAACCCCATAAATTGGAAACAACTTGAAGGCACACAATAACAACAACAACTTTTTAAATCTGCTTAAATCAGTTTTATTTGTATGCTGCCCTGAGATCGTGTGATATGGGGAGGGTAATAAAAATGTTTCAACAAACAAATTAAAACAATTCTATCCAGAGAGAGCATCTCGCAGTTTAGTCTGCCTGTTTCTTCTTCTCTGGTTTCCAGGCAGGCCAGGAGCAATTCCACAACAAGTCTGCCAGAGCAGAGGGACTCTTTTTAGCGCAGCGGCTTTTGCATTCAAATCATTCCTGGCAAGGAGGAAGGAACTCAGGGCCTTAGCAACCGGCACAAACCCTCCCGGCCAGCCAAGAGGCAAAGGCAGCCCCTCTCCCCACTGGGCCCCTTCCTTCCCCACCCTGCCTTTGCAAGCCCCTCTCACCCTGGGGCTGAGCCCAGAGCACCCAGGCTATGCAGCCACCAGGACAAGGGGCCCCTGGATGACCCCCCCAGGGAAAAGCCTCCCTCCCTTGAGTCCGAAGAGGGTCCCGTGAGCTCTGCGGCTGCAGGTAAGTGCCAAAGGGAGCCACTGCCACTGCCGGCCCCTCCACCGCTTCCCCGTGGCCTGGCCATCTCGGTGTAGTAGCAGCAGCCACCACAGAAACCCCCTCTCCTGGTCCCAAAGGAACAAGCCCACCCACTCCAAAGCCCCCTTAGAGCCTGCTGAGAGCACCAACAGAGATGCAAAGGCCCAGAAAAGGAGGGGGGCAGTCAGTGGGCAGGGAAGGGACACCCCCCCCATTTTTCCAAAGCCATATGGAATATTTCATTTTATTTAGAATGATAAATAAGATCATACTAATAAAACCAACTTTAGGACAAGATCCTTATACATTTAGTCCACCCCAAAATTATTTCAGAAAACTATGTCAGAGGATGGATTTATATGTAAGATTGTGTATAGGATCAGATCTTTGTAGTTTTCTGGTCTTGGTTTCCTTTTCTCGGCACCTTTAATAATAATAATAATAATAATAATAATTTATTTGTATCCCACCCCTCTACAAAATGCAGTCGGGGTGGCTTACAGCATTAAAATGTACATACAAACCCCTCCATCCCACCCACTCCTTAGGCAAGATTGGCTGTTCATTAATGCCATTGGGTCTTAATGGGTTTTATACAAATCTACGCAGTTTTAAATCATTCTAAACTATTTTAGCCAGTCTTCCTTCATTAAACCATTTAATGTTTTTAGCTTTTAAAAATCATTTTATTGTTTATATTGTTTGAAGCTGGTTTTATTGTGCGCCACCCTGAGATCAGAGGGAGGTGCATAAATATTTTAACTAACAGCAAATTCAGCCCGGTGGAGAAGAAGGGGGCACCCAGCTCCAAACTCCTGGACATACACCCACCTACATTTATTTTGTATGCTACGTTCTAGTCACAACTTTAAGAAATTAAGGAACTGGGGTGATGGAAGCTTTTGGCTTGGAGCAGTTTTCATTCAGGAAAGCAGATGGAAATTGAGCTCTCCCCCCCTCCCCGGCTTGGTGTTTGAGTTAAAACAAGAAACCCTCTTCCGTGGCAATTTAAAGCTAACACGTTTTATTTGGCATAAGCTTTTGTGGACTGCAGCCCACTTTTTATCAAATGTGTGGAGCGCTTCCTCCGTTGGCAGAGGATGAGATGTACATGGGAAGCAGAAGGAGCGTGCCAAGGTTTTACCAAAACACGTCATCTGCCAAGCCGGACGTCATCACAACAATTCGTGTCCAGGTTGAAAGCCTGCAATAGCCCTGCCGAGTGAGATCCCTGAGCAGGCTGTGCTTTGCAGGAGAGGAGTGACCAGAGCGCGGGGAAACCTTTCTGGAGACGAGCACCCCACGGCCTCTGTCCACCACCAACAGCACCTCCTGCCAGCCTCCCAGCCCAACTCCAGTCCTGCCATAATGTGGTCCGGCAGCGCTTCTCCCCAAGCTACCAGTGGGGCTCCCGAAGACTCAGAGAGAGGCAACTAGGCCTGCCAGGTAGGGCTAAAAATGACCCGTGTCAGAGGAGCAGCCAAATGTCGCTCCAAGGAAGTGGGGTGGTACCCAAGTGGCCTCAAAAATAGAGGATTTCCTTGTTTTTTATTTTATTCATATACTGCCTTTCTCCCAAGATAAGAGTCCCAGGTGGATCACAGCATGGGTTTAAACAAAACACAGCTAACACAACTTTTGGCTGCCTCTGCACTGCAGAAATAACGCCGTTTGACACCACTTTAACTATCATGGCTCCATTCTATGGAATCCTGGGATTTCTAGTTTGTTGTGGCACCAGAGCTCTCTGGCAGAGATGGCTAAATATCTCACAAAACTACAGCTCCCAGAATTCCATAGCATTGAGCCATGGCAGTTAAAGTGGTGTCAAACTGGATTATTTTTGCAGTGCAGATGCAGCCAATGTGTTACAAATATTTTTCTAAAAACAAAGAAGCAATCCTATTAAATCCTTAGCCTAAGAACAGTTTTAAAAGCAGTGAAACAATAACAATGGAGATAAAAGTATAGCACCCCAATTAAAAGACCCTTCTGCAACAGCTAGAGGCCTGACTGCACAGAAAGGTCTTTGCCTGCCAGTCGGCCAGCCAGGCCTCCAGTGGAAGGGAGTTCCACAGCCTTGGGAGCAGCCACCAAGAAGGCCCTATCGCCTGTGTCCTCACCAGGTGGGCCCTGCAATGGTGATGGATGTTCAGAGGATCTTTAAAACTGGACTGGCTCACGTAGGGTTGCACAGTCCCTCAGATAGTCTGGAGCCAAGCTGTACAAGGCTTTAGAGGTCACATCCAGCAACAGAATGGGATGTGAAGTCCCCTGAAGCACGTGAATGTCACTGAGCTGGGAACAGGAACCAGGCAGAGTTTCATTCTAGGAGGCTGCCACACTGTTGGGCTAAATAAATGGGTAGCCAAGTGGTCTCCTTTCAGGTGTCGCTCTCTCTGGGGCTACCAGTAGCCTAACGGGCAGGAAGGCTGAGCACTTCACACACCAGGGTTGTTGTTTTTTCCTGCTGTGCAGAAAATAACCCTAAGGACCACCCACCTGCCCTCGTCCTTGGAGAAAGACAAGGAGGCATTGCAAAACCTCCACAACCCACACCAGCTGGCTATGTGACCAAATATCAAAGCGATTTCCCAGCACAAGTGTCATTTCCAGGCAAGACTGCACCGGCCCTTCTGCCTGTGGACAACCTGGCAATCAACCGCGCCTTCAGGTAGGCAGGTGCTACACTCCGGAGCAGGGTTTCTCAATCAGGATTCCATAAGAGGCTGCTAGGGGTTCCGCGAGATATTGAGACTGAAAAAAGTAAACTTTTTTTTTTAGCTATAGATATAATAATTTTTATTCAAGGGTTCCCTGAGACTTGGAAATTATTTTGAGAGTTCCATTGGGGTAAAAAGGTTGATAAAGGCTGCCATGAAGGATCCTGGAGAGAGGTTTGGAACTCAGGAGAGATAAGAAGACGCTTCAGATGTTCTGACTGCAAGATCTTTAAAGACAGAATGATTTATAGGTATCACAAGAGACACCCTTTATCCCCCTGCCCAAAGTGCAGGCCTACCTCAGTTGGCAAAGCCTCTGGCAAAAAGCTCCTTTTCACAAAGTCTTTTTATGTCGGCCCATCACCTTCCTTTTTCCTCATCTTCTGTCTAGCTGGAAGGTTTTTAGCAGCATCGACACTGAGAAGATGATGGAGGGCTGGAGAAACACCAAATTTCAGTGTCAGGCTGCAGCAGCGTGTCTGAAGTAAACAATGCCATGAAGCTTTAAGCTAGGCAAACTGGGATCTGGCCAATCTTACTGTAACTCTATGTGCCTGCCTACAACAGGAGAGGTAAACAGAAGCTCCCTCCAGAATCCCTTACTGAGCATATATGAAAGGCAAAAGAAGGAGGACAGATAAGCCTGCCTTTCCAGCCCCCCCCCCCCGAGTATATATATATATTAAAAGAACATAGATCTGTAAGTTTGGCCACAAAACAGAAAGGTGGAGATTTGGTGAAAGAATAAATTATCCCTGGATACATTTTGAAAAAAGTTTTCAAGTCATCTCCAGAAGGTTGAAAATGTTTTTTGTTTACTTGTCCAAGGCTCACTTGATCTTGGTGTTTCATTTCATATGTGCATTTTGGATAAAAGTTTGCTGAAATGTATTGAACTGCTCTTCTTTTGTGTGGTGTAGGAGGAACCTACCCCAATTCTTTCCATGTTATTTCTGTCGCTGGTACCAAAGTTACTGTTAAAGAAGTAATGGCCAGGAACACACCTACTTTGTTAACTGAGGTATATCTCTACCTTTGCCTAAGAAAATGTATGTTCCTTCTCGTAAAAATGAAGCAAAGAACTCTGGGAAATCATCCCCCAATTTTTTGACTTTGAAAGAGGAAGCAGAGTTCTTTGAAAGCTTCCAAACAGTCCCTGGGAGGATCAAACAAATCAATGGCAAGAAAACTCTGCGTTGGGGGGTGGTCTTCATGCTGAAGATGCGGGGAGGACAGGGAAAAAACCTATGTAAATGCTCTCATCTCAGGCAAGAACAAATCAATTTACCATGTTTCTCCTCACTGTGAGAAAATCTTTAAAAACTGCACAGGTTTTCAGAACTATTCACAGATCAGGACTTTTTTGGTGCAAAAAATGCATGTAGTGGAGGTATTCATAAAGCAGCCTTTTCTCCACCGAAATTTTCTTTTCTGCACAGAAAAATTATGTCTTCCATGCTGTTTTCTACATGATAAATCCACACACATTTTTCTCCAAGAATTTACGTCCCGATGGGTGAAGATTTTCATCCACCCAGCATTTTCCTCATCAGGATTTCCCATTTCTGAGGAATCCCATTTATCATTCAAATATTTCCCAATAGCCTTTCTTGTCCCTCCTGGGAAGTGAAAAGGCCCTCAAGGAAAGCAGGGCTGTCTGAAAGCTCTGGTGGTACCAATGGACAAAAGAAGCCACAGCAGTTCCAAAGCAAGGTCCTAACACGCTTCTGGCTCTACACAGCACCAGTTTCAAGACCGTTCAGAGGGAGAGCTACTGCCGGTGGGACACCTCGGCCTACTCTCGTGCAAAGCTCCCCCCACAGAAGGAGCGCCTGAGGAGAGGGAGGGGCGAGAAGTTTGGAGGAGACCATGGGACCAAGGTAAGGACACCTAGCCCTCTCCACCCTGATCCCAGAGAAGGGTCTCAATAATTTGGGGGCAGATTATTATATTTTTAAATTGTTTTCAGCTAGTGCTCTTTTCAAAAGGCTACTTTGTTTAATTTTTAAAAAATTATTATGGTTGGGATGTATCAATACCTTTGTTTCAATCCATACTGCGTCCTGTATTCTTTTTCAAGAAAGCTGGGATACAGATTAAGTAAACATAAGAAATAAATACAATTTAGCAAGCAAAGAATGCAAGGCATGGAGCTGTAACCCTCCCCTTGGAATGGGTCACAGGCCTCTCCCTACCATGTGAGACTCCCAAACCTTAGGAAAAGAGCAAAGTTCAAAGATTTTTAAAGAACATGATGAATCTACCTTTCTATTGGTGCCCAGTCCAGGGGACTGCCTGATCCTGTCCCTTCAGACCTAATGCAAGGGAAAACGCGTCTTCAGAATTGTCATGAGGCATGGTGGTCAAGTCTTTCATTGCTCTCCATAGCTCTTCTCAGTGTTCACCAGAGTGGCCTTTCCCCACACATATGGCCTCCTAATTCACCTGCACAGACAAGAAAGGTGAACCTGGGAAGATCCCCAGTAAGAGCATGTAGTAATCGGCCATCCCATTACATCCCAGCACCTGCTTCTCAGAAGTATAAGTCAGCCTTGTAAGAGGGAGACCAGGTTTTCAGTTGAGATGGCCGATCAGCAACATTGAACTAAGCTTCCATGAACCTGTCAAAGGCTTTCACTGCCAGCATCCATAGATTTTCCTTGGAGGGAGGGCTTCCGTGCTGTGAGGCCATATTCAGAATATGGCCTCACAGCCTGGAAAAAAAACCCAAAGAAAAACTTTCATGAACCTCCTGGAGCAATGGAACGTGTACATAATCCTTGAGACAGCAACCCCGGCCAGGGTAACACATGCCTTAGTTACATCCCATTTGGATTACTTTAGCATGCTCTATGTGGGCTGCCTTTAAAGAAAGCTCGGAAACTTCAGTTGGCTCAAAGAGCTGCAGCCAGATTACTAGCCAGAGCTGACTACAGGGAGCACACAGCTAACTCCCTTGTTGCTTACAGCATCACTGGTTGCTGGTCTGTTTCCCAGCACAATTCAAAGTGTGGGTGATGACCTATAAAGCCCTATATGGCTGGGGCCTTCCCACGTCAGCCTGCCCAAACACAAAGATCTTCAGGAGAGGCCTTTCTCTCAACCTCACCGCCTTCACAGGCATTTGGTGAGAATGCAAGAGGGGCCCTTCCCTATAGCTGCAAAGAAAAGTGCCCATAATCCCAGTCCTCCTCTCTTGCAGCTCTCGCACCACCTTCCAGTCAAGCACAAGGAGTCCCCTAAGCGGTCTGTCACACCCCTCGAGTCTCCAATGGCCAAGTTTGATGACCCCACAGCCTACACGTTCTTCTTCAGGGATTGGGGGATTCAGCCCCGTATTCGACATGGAGACCCTTGGAAAGGAATCCACACTTGCATTTTGGTAAGGAACTCCTCCTCGAAGGGTGCGGATTTGGGGAGGGCCAATGGGGGAGGAAATTGTGGTTGAACGGCAGAGGACCTGGTGGGCATTCACAGAGTCCTAACCTGCTGCTCAGAGCAGGATCTCCAGCTAGCGCACCCCAGACCTTGCTATCCAGCCTTTTTTTCTCTGAAGATGTCCAGAGAAAGAGACCCCACCCCATTTCTTCAGAGGGCTGCATGCTCAGTCTCTGGCACCTCCCATGAAAAGGGTGAAGCAGCCAGTGATGAGGGGAAAGACCTCCACACAAGGCAGAACCAGGGCACCTGTTGGCCCTCCAGATGCTGTGGGGACTCCAATTCCCATTGGACTCCAGCCAGCCTGGCTCAGGGTGATGGAGGATGGGTAGTGTAGTAATTCAACAGCATGCAAAGGACCAGATACCCCATTACAAAGGCCGTATCTTGCTCAGTAGCCAAGCTGACTCCCTGAAATGCTCCAAGCGCTGGGGGAGAGAGGACAAAAACAGACACATTTCCCCAAAGCAGTAAAGACACATACACATACACACACCCCTCTTGATGCCTGTTGTTTGGGTGCTGTTGTTGCTTCCTCAAACAGGGCCCTTTTGAAAGCCAAACCACAACAAGTGGTACACAGCTGCTCAAGAGGAAAAAGAAGGGCAACCGCTCCAAGCTGGAACTGAACCCCACTCAGAGAGGGGGAGAGCATGACTTTGCCACTGTCCACCAAGAAGCCTACAGGTATTCCGCCCAAGGGAACCGGGGGGGGGGATCCCAGATTTGGAGGTGCGGGTGAGGGGCAGGAACTGGAACTGGAAGAGCAGCAGCCTAAACAAGTCCCCCCCCTTCTCTTCCCTGTTGCAGGCCCATCCCATACCCTGCCTGTCAGCTCCAAATGTACTTGGTCCAGCAACAGAAGTCAGGAAAAGATGCTAGTCTTCACACAACCAAAATGTGAATGTGCCAGCCAGAAGGACCAGGCAAATTAGAATCTTGGATGTTAAAGAGGGTTGCACATTTTAAAATCATGTTCTCAAGTTTTGTACATGTATGGGTATAACCACAGCAAAAAGATACTTAAAAGTCACACACAATTTTTAAAAAACGAATGTGTTCATTAACTAAAACTCATAATAACCCCTGCCGACACACTGCCATCCCATTCATTCCCTACTTCCAATATGGCAGTTAAAACATTTAAAACAACACACACACGTGGGATGCTGTTGTTTTAAAAAAGCTGTTATTTACAAACTGTACATCCAAATTATAAAGGATAGAAGAAATTTTAGCTGTGAACAGCCCTCCCTATCCCCTGAGCTGCAAGGAATGCAGTTTCCTATGGAAAAGTCTTTGCATTTAGCTTCTCTGTACATTTCCAACAGAAGCCCCTCAAAAGCAAGCCGCCTTACGCCACTTCTCCGTCTGCAAATCAACCTCTCAGCCTGCTTCTTGAGCTACTGCTAGAGAGGAGTTTATTGGACAGCTCGTTCAGGAAAAGGCTATAAAAAACCCAACTGCTTCCCTGCCTGAGCGCGACTTGCATCCTCAACAAGACACCCCAAGCCAGACCACACTTAACTGGGAGAACAACATTCCCAAAGGCAAACCCACTGGGGCATCAAAGCCATCCAGCAACCGTGAGAGCACAACCCAAATTTTTCATGCTCTGGCACAAAAGGGAGGCGCACTGAAGAAGAAATCCCTGCCAAAAGCTGTTGCAACATTTCCTCCTGCCTGCTGGGAGAGATCAGGGAAGCTGTTTCTTTCAGCGGGTGCAGTCACAGCAGAACAGCCCCTTCACACTGGGCGTAGGGCTTCTACACCGTGACTGACTCTCCTTGTCCTTTCAGCACAGTCTACGCCCAGGAGCCTTCTCAGCCTCTGGTTCTGCCAGCTTGGAGCCATTTCCGTGCCGTCCTGTAAGCCTGTATAGGAAGGAACCCTTCTAAGCTTGCCAGGGACAGTGGCTCAGCCACGGCAGTGTCTCCAGTGTGGTGAAGAAGGGCTTCCAGGCCTCAGGCAGGCCGCCCATCACATGTCCTCCACGCTCCACTTGTAGGCCAGCTCCTGCATGGCTTTCTTGCTAGCGATTCTCGCAAAGCGCTTCTGCTCAAAACCATTTGACCTACAGAGGAAAGGAAAGCAGCCAGGCAGTTGGTCCACAAGGAACTTGGAAGACACACACACATTCCTTGCAGGGACAGGGTGGTCTTCCCTGTGAAAGCCCCTCATATGCTTCAAATCAAAGCAATAATGCTTGGCAGTTTGAGGATGGGAAAAGATAGGAAGGCTGGGAACTGACATGGGGAATGAATTGTTCTGTTGCTAACCCACTTGCACAGTTCTCAGAGCTAATGGGTCATGTTTGCACATTTTGAATTTCTTTGCCTGCTTCTGCACTTTATAACCCATGGGAGCCATCTTCCACAGGCTTCCCCTGGGGGACGGGGGGGAGGCTGCTCCTCAGCTTCATATATGTCCAGCCATGGGGATTTGAATTTGATCACTGACCAAAGGATCAGCCTGGGTAGCATTTGTTTAAACGGCCTAATTCTGCCACTGGCTGTGAGGCAATGCTAAGCCCTCCAGTTCCAGGAGGAGTGGAGCTGGCTGCACCCAGTGGGTGCTTCAAGAGCCAGCCGAGTGTGCTTGGCTCTCCCTGCGTCTTCCTGCACTCTCCCCCTACAACTGTCCCACTCCACTCATCGTCCCAACTGGGGAAGGCAGCCCTTTCTGACTAGAGATAACAGAGGGATTCTGACCCCCCGACCCCTCCCCATACATTCCCAATGTGGAGGGGTTCAACCTCTGTACCCTCTGTAGAAGCCCCCCTCCTCTTTCTTAACAGCAGCCATGAGTCAACACTGTGTAGAGGGATACTGGTACCCTTTAGTCCCAGCACTGGAACCAAGAGCTACGTTTGGCCAATACTGTCAGAAACTATGACGCACCTGTTGACTCCATCCCAGCGGTACCCGGGCCAGATGTTAAACCGGTTGAGTGGGGGCGCTGGTCCGTTATACCTTGGCTTTTCTGCACAGATGGAAGAAAAAGGGGAAAAGGCAACAACCTTATCAAAAAAGAATTAGAGAAGCCAAAACATTATGTTGGTATTGACACACACACACACACGGCATGAAATGAAGAGCCTACACACAAAATGCTAACACAAACTGGCTAGAAGCAGCCCCAAAGCACTAACACAAACCATCCCTCAAGCACGTGATTCATGGAGAAGACATTGGTCACTTGCAATCGTGCACAAGTAAAACAGCTGGAAAGCCAGAAAGCACAGTGTCTCCTGAATGCCACCTTCTGTGCTTTAAAAAAACAAAAACCAGCAAGCCAGCTTTCAGCTCCCTTTGCTGAGGAGCCTAAAAGTGGGAAATGAGAGTGGGCTGTAACTCAGAGGAAGAAGAGGGTGAAAAGAGCCTTCACAGGTTTCCTGGCCATTCCCACAATCCTTTGCTCCTATGCACAGACTGCTTCCAACCCTACCACCCTCAGGTGCAGATCCTTCATGAAGTCAATTCACAGTGACTGTTCAAGGCAGAGCATTTGCCCTCTCGCTTGACTGTAGGAGAGATCAAACCGTTCCTCCTCCTGACAGTTACCAGAGTTGGCTCAGTAGCTCTCCCTGGGCTCCACAGCCTGCCAGCCAGCCAGCACCACCACCCCCTCCTGCCCAGGAGGACCGTCGGTTAGGAGCCCAGACCTTTTGTGTCTTTCTTTTCCTTGGCCTTCTTCTTCCTAAGGAAGTCAGCCATGGGGTCGCCTTCTCTCTCCTGCTCCCGCAGCATCTTGTCCAAATCTTGGTCATCGATGTACCGGGCCAAGGGCTTCTGCATCTCCTTGACAGCATCCTCCACGTTCTGCTGCTGCTGCCTGCTCTGGGCGAGGCTGCAAGAGAGACAGAAATGAAAGCAGGACGGAAACGGTGGGGCTGCCTGGCTGTTCCATGATGCATCTCCAGAGATGTGAAAAGGGAAGAGAAGCAACAATGTGCATTGAGCAGCCTCACAGTCACAGTCCTTCTCTCAGGGCTGTGTGTTTGGATGCAGAAGGTCCCCAGCGCAATTTCTGGCCTGTAGGAAAAGATAGCTGCTAGGGGAGAGCAGGAGTGGGAATTGTGTGGCCCATCAGCCCTAGCCAACAGAGCCCATGGTGAGGAATGCTGGGAGCAGCAGTCCAACAGCATCCAGAACGCCATACAATTCCTACCCCTGGGACAGAGGAATAAAATGTCTGGCCTGGCAGAAGGCAGCGTCCTCTCCCACCATTAAGCCCATTTCTCCGCCTCCCTGGCCCTTCCTAAGGACATGAGGCTGACACCCGGAGCTCCAAGAACCGACCAACTCACCCCTTCCCCCACTTGGCATACTGCTCCTCCCACTCAGATTTCTCTTCTGCTTTCTTCTGCTGTTCCAGTCTCTCCTGTTTCAGGTCCCTCTTGCGGCCCGACTTATCCCGGAAAACGGTTTCAGCATGTTGTGATTCAGCTGAAAAAGGAGCCAGGTATTCAGATTAGAGCACTGGTGTGATAGTACTACCAAGGCAACCTATTTGATGCACTCCATGCCTCCAAGAAAACCCTGCATGTAAGTGACTTAAGATATTTCTGCAGCAAACTAGGAGATAAATAATCATTGTGAACTGATTTTTCCACCAGCAGGAAACACAGCTCCCTGGGCTGCCAAACTTTACTTGCAAACACCCCCCAACAAAGGCTGGGCCGTCACCTCCAACCACCGCTACCTGAAGGATCAATAGGACAAGGTATGTTCGCATTTCTTCTAGATCTCCAGCCCCAGAGTTTCACCACCTTAAGTGTTTCACTGCACTTTGCACAACAAGCAAAAAACTGGCATCCGTTCATCTGCAGACTTCTTCATAGCAGTTTCACTTTGTTTCCGCCTCCACTAACCCAAAGTTACTCTAAAGTCCTCTCAGGCACTCTGTGCCAGGAAGGCAAATGATGCTTTTTAGGGACATCAAGGCTGTACCTTCCCATTCACACAAGAGGCCTTGCCCAAACCAGTGCCTGAGCCCAACCTATTATTACAATTATAATTGCACCTGTTAGGGAAGGCAACACACACACCCCAACCCAAGAGTTCGGGACGGAGAAACCTGAACAGCTCAGCAGTCCAGACTTTGCTCTGGGAGGACCCAAGACAGGTCCCTCTTGTGTCACAGATTCACCAGGGGACCTCGAACAAGTCGGCTTCTCAGCCCCCCTCCCCCACAACCAAGGCAGGCAAATGCCGCAGGGCGCTCACCTTCCAGGTGTTTGCTGCTGCTGCCACCTTGCCACCTCAGCTCCTGCTGCTCCCTCCGTAGCAACTCAGCCGACACCAAGCCAGCCTTGCCACCCGAGAGCATCTGAGGGCCCTGCAAGCCGAAACCAGCACAACAGCTGTGACAAACGTACAGATAAATGCCATCTTTTCCACCCAAGCACTAGAAGCCTCAGATTCTACAGTGTGGCTGCCTCAGTCTAGAAAGGAACAGTCGGGGGGCTGCACATCCCCCAAATCCACCAGCTGTACTGACCAGGCCTCGCAAGGCTTCCAAACCGAGCCAGAGCAAGCCCATTTCCTGCTGGGCAGCCCCTCACCCTTTGACTGCTGCCCCTCCCTCTGGAGTCCTCAGTCCGATGAGGTGGAGAACCATCAGGAGGGCTCCTGGATCTGTGGGCTCTCTTTGGGGCTTCTTGACCCCTTCGGGGAGGAGACAAATCAGAGTCTGAAGACCCACGGCGCTTCCTTCTGGCTGGAGAGAGATCCGAAAGGGAGTTTTGCCGCTGCACAGTATTGTAAGTGGGCTGTGACGGGGACAGGTCTGAATCAGAAGAGGCTCTGGCATTACCCCGCAGTGAGGGGGAATCAGAACCGGAATCAGAATCGTGCCTCTGGCGCTTCCGTGGTGAAGATGACGTTGAATGGGGTTTTTTATTGGCTGAAGAGCCTGTGCAGAGAAAAAACAGAGTCAGAACACATGAACAAATCAGACTGAATGTTTACCAGCGTTTTCACAAGGATTATGGATTATTCAGAACCCACGCAAAGTTCTTCCCTCAGAAAGCACAGCACTTCCCACAAGTCTCCTTACCTCTGGATGACGGCTGTTTCAACAGCTGTGCATCAGAACTGTGTGTTTTCTTCCGAGGCCCTAACACCTCAGGTGTAGCCTTTCTCTTCTGATGGGTCAAGTTCTTCTTTGGGAAGTGCTCCTGCTGGCCTTCGCCCAAATGCCTGGCATTGTTTATGCTTGCTCCAGAATGGAGCCTTTTGAGAGACAAATCAGGTAAGTTACGGCCACTGTGCCTGGCCGAAGACTGATCTGGCGAGTCACGGCGGCCCTTCCTGGGAGGAGATTGGTCTGGGGAACTGTGGCGCCCCCTCCTGGGTGGGGACTGGTCTGGGGAATCGTGGCGGCCCCTCCTGGTTGGGGACTGGTCTGGGGAATCGTGGCGGCCCCTCCTGGGTGGGGACTGATCTGGTGAATCACGGCGGCCCTTCCTGGGTGGAGACTGCTCTGGCGGATTGTGGCCGCCTCTCCTGGGTGGGGACTGATCTGAGGAATCATGCCGGCCCCTCCTGGGCGGGGACTGATCTGGTGAGTCATGGCGGCCCTTCCTGGGCGGAGACTGCTCTGGCAGATTGCGGCGGCCTCTCCTGGGTGGGGACTGGTCTGGGGAATCGTGGCGGCTCCTCCCGGGTGGGGACTGGCCTGGAAAATGTGTTTTCTTTTGCTTTGTGGTTTCTGAACTGAAAGGCAAGAAAACAAGAAAAACCACAACATAAATTAATCAAGCTTTCTAGGAAGGAGTCCAGATTCATCTAACATTTTGTCATCCTATGTGATTTTGCCAAGGACCTTATGTGCTACATAATGACCAGCAGGAAAAGGCTGAGAATAGATCTCCTGGCCAAAGAACTCCCTTTGACCACGCAACACCACCTTCCACGGGAGCATCTTCCCCATTCCCCCAGTGCTGGCAGGTGGTATACCAATGGCCATTCGTGCACACACTTTCTTCAGAAAGATT
Organism: Gambelia wislizenii; assembly: GCA_030847615.1. Taxonomy (NCBI): domain Eukaryota; kingdom Metazoa; phylum Chordata; class Lepidosauria; order Squamata; family Crotaphytidae; genus Gambelia; species Gambelia wislizenii. The sequence continues at coordinate 44,382,822 of JAUMIR010000007.1, forward strand.
CAACACTCAATACTTTAGCCTGCTATTCCTCTCCAGTGCTATTACTTCAGCCCAGCTAGTTGAAGAAACATACAAGGACTGATGTTGGAAACTTACTGCCTGCTTTTTATCAGAACCCAGGCTGCAAGCCTGTTTTCAATGAGCCAGCAACAGGCTTTATCTCTCACTTTTGACTATTTCATATTGCCAGCAGGTTACAAAAGTCCCTTGCACCCACAAGGTACCTCAAAAAAACTGCACAAAAAAGCCAATGCCATCTATCAGTAGAAGAGTAAATGATCTGGACAGAGTTTCATCCCACATACCAAAAAAAACCCCACTAAAATCAAGTACTAGACATAGCCATGAGAAACAGAACGAAGCTACAAACTGCTCAACTACTAATGTTCCTCACCTGTCTGTTGATTTTGGAAAAGTAGAATGATCAGATCTTTGAGACTCTTCACTTTGGTCTAGAAAAGAAATCATCAAAAATTGTCTTAACATGTGCCTCTATGCCAAATTAACCCTACACAAGTAGCTCTCAAAACATAAAAGGACCACCACAACCCACCTTGAATCCCAAATACCAAGATTAAGTCTCATCTTTGTGTGTGTGTGAGGGGGGAAATGGAGTATAAATAACAACAACAGTAGAAAACTTTAAAAGAACTGCGGAATGCTAACCTCCCAACAGCTTCCATTTGTTGCTGGTGCGGAATGCTTCCATCCATTTAACTTCATCTGGCCGCTCATCAATAAACTCTGCCACCTGGAAACAAGAGGTAAAAGAGGGGATCCAGATATGTCATGAGGCCTTAAACATTCCCCCAGCAACCAAGCAAGTTTTTATCCAACACATCCAGTAGTTTACATTCTGATGCCTCCCTTTCCCATTACTATTATGGGGATTATAATCACACACACAAACAACCCAGAAACAATTGGTGTACATTAAAAAGCGCCAGAGTACTAGATAAAGCTTTAGCAGCCACTGTTTTGTCCATGTAATACCCAGCCTTAAAGTACTCACAACAGGCAAATCTCCTTCGTCCCCTTCCTCATCCTCGTTCTCCTTCTCCATAGGAATGCTTTTCCAGCTTGTGTCATCATCATCCACTATGCGCATTCTGAGTGTCAAAAGAGGGGGGAAACCCAATTTGATGATCAATCAAAGTAACAGTTAAACATAGCAAGAATTGAAAATCCTGAACCTTTCTAGAATAAGCCCAGCAATGACATGGCCTAGCCCCTTCCCAGAACCTCATCTCTACAGGGGCTTAGATGCAAAACTGTTGGGGAAATTACAACAGAGTTCCCATATTAGACCACAGCAGACTACTGCCTAAAGCTTTTGCACAGATCCAAGGATCCAGTTACACCACAATCATTTACATGTATTCATCCTATGTAAGAGTGGCTAGGGCTACAATCTGAGCTTAGATTTGAATAGCAACATTTGCCTAAGACTACCGAGTGAGATTCATGGCTGAACAGCAAAAGCTGACCATGCATATTTACCACACTGACCTAACACTTCCAACTATTAAACATTTTTTAGCAATTAGATTGCTCTCACATTATTGACAGCCTGAACATTGTTTGTGAGAGCCAGCGTGGTGTAGTGGTTTGAACCTTGGACTATGACTCTGGAGACCAAGGTTTGAATCCCCACTCAGCCATGGAAACCTACTGGGTGACCTTGCACACGTCACTCTCTCAGCCTCAGGGGAGAGCAATGGAGGCAATCCCTCTCTGAACACATCTTAGTAAGAAAACCCCATGATATGGTCACAATAATCTGAACTGTGTATAATTTGCCCGCCTTTGTGCCTTTTTAACAAATCGGTCATGGCTTCTGGTGAGTACAATAAAGTCACTGAAATGAGGTGAACTTTTGCTGGGACAACAACTGGGCTACAGGAGGGGAAATTCTGGGATCCTTCATCCCCAAAAGTCACCATTATTCTTGTCCCCTAACCTCGGGATGTTGGTCATTTTTGCCATCCACACATGACCCACAACAGGACTCAACTCTCTACCCAGAGGAGCTTACAGTTTGGCATTCCTGTGTGTTTTTCCCTCACTCTGGACCCTCAACTGGGGGGATGGAGGTGAAAGAGCAAGGGGGCTGATGAAGAAGGAGCAATTGTGGGGGCAATTAGCATTAATACACATTGGAAACTGTTTAATGCAGTGTAGATGTGTAAATAGCTATTGCTTAAAACAATTTGTAAGCTGCTCTGATAGCCTTTGTGGCTGAAGAGCGGGATATAAATAAATAAATAAATAAAATTTAAAGAAGAGGAGGAGGAGTCCCTCCACCCACCACCCCATCAGGCTTCCCTCACCGGTGCTGTCGACCCCTTCACCCCTTTCTTCTTCTTCTTCTGGAGCCAAGACCCCCCCCATAAGGTCACCATCACCTGCATGTTGTATAAACTTGTCCCCTTTTCTGCTTTTTAAATACATCTGCCACGGCTTCCGAGGCGAGTACAATAAACGGAACTGAACTTTTGTGGGGACAACAGCTGCACATGCTGGGTGGGGAGGAGGAGGGGGGATTCTGGGGTGGGTTGTCCGCCACCCCCAAAAGCCGCCTTTATTCCTGCCCCCTACTCCTGCTCGGGACGGCGGCCATCATCCATCCATCCACACGCGACCGCCCCACCGCGCTTCTGGGGGCACAACCGGGCTCCGCTCTCTGCCCCGAGGGGCTTACACTTGGGCACTCCTGCGCGGTTTCCCCTCACCCCGGACCCTGAACTGGGGGGGGATGGAGGGGAAGGACCAAGGGCGATGATGATGATGATGATGATGATGATGGAGGGCCGCCCCCATCCCTCCACACCCACCCCGGCCAGGCTTGGCCCGGCCTCCCTTTCCCTCCTCACCGGCCCCCCGCCGGCGGCTCCTTCGCCCCTTTCTCCTTCTTCTTCCTCCGCCGCCGCTTCTTCTCCTCCTCCTCCCCGCCGCCGCCGCCGCCTCCCAAATATCGCCGCCGCAAGTACTCGGCCATGGACAGCCCCGACGCCGCCATCTTCCTCCAGTGGCCGGAAGCGGAAGCAGAGGGCGGGCGGAAGGGCCGGGAGGGGGAAACCATAGAGACGAATGCTCACCTCTATGGTCGAAAGGAAGCCTGAGTGCTGCGCGCCCCCTGGCGGCCGCCTGAATGGCTCCTCCCCGCCCCAGATGGGCTTTCCGTAGGATTGGGACTCCCATCCTCCCTGACCGCCCTTGGCTGATGGAGGTTGTGGTCCTAAACCTTAAGAACAGTGGCTCTTACACCTTTTCTTTACCAGGGACCCCCCTTTAAATACTTTCCCTTGCCATGGACCCCCCAAGACTTAACTCAAGATTTAAAATTAATATAGGGCCACCCATTAAACCAGTCTTTCCCAGACTCTGGTCTTACAAGTGTTTTGGACTTGAGCCCCCAGAATCCCTGATCATTGGCCAAGGTGGCTGAGACTTCTGGGAGTTGAAGTCCAAAACCCCTGGAGGACTAGAGTTTGGGAATCACTGCATTAAACCTTCCGTCAGAGGCGCTGTAGGGTGAGGAAGCCTTTTACTCCACCTTTCCCAGGAGTCATGGCAGCCCTTCCCAGGATGGATGAAACTCAGCACTCCACCCACCCACCCCAAACAGGAGGGTAGATTTCGACTGAATATTAGGAGCTTTCTGACAGTGAGACTGGTTCAGCAATGGCACTGACTGCCTAGAGAGGTGTTGGGGTCTCCTTCGCTGGACAACTTCAAAAAGAAGCTACACAGCTACCTGCTGCTGGGGGTGCTCTTGCTAAAGATCCTGGGCTGAGCAGGGGGTGACAACCCTATGAATGAGAGACCTCCAACTCACTCTCTCATCAACAGCCCTGCCCAAGTCTTGCAGACTCAGGGCAGCCGTGGCTTCCGTGATCGACTCTGTCCACCTGTAAGGCAGCCAGTCCTCTGTTCCTACTGCCTTCCACTATGCTGAGGGTTATCTTCCTTTGTAATGAGTCAGGTCTTAGGATCTGTCCAAAGTTCAAGAGTCTCAGTTTAGTCCCATTGCCTTCTAGGGAGAGTTCAGGCTTGATTTGCCCTTGGGCCTGTTGTCTTTTTGGCAGTCCAGGGTATCTCCTCCAGCACCACATTTCCAGTGAATTATCTTGCTGCCAGCTTTCTTCAGCCAGAAATCAGCCCTGCTACTGCTCCCCCAGTCCGGGCAGGAATTCTCTTCTACAAACTCATGGCAAACTCTCAGTGTCTACCAGCCAGGATGGTGATGAACCAGCCACATTATGATTCCACAAGAGCTGTGACAGGCTTGGGATGTTTTTTATGATTGTGTTTGCACTTCTTGTTTATTTGAATATTATTGTTAGCTTCCCTGAGTGCTTTAAAAAAAAAAACAGAAAGGTAAGATAGGCTTACTAACTAAACATTGTGCTTCTTGCGGGCTTCCTGGGGGAGGGATCTGATAGGCCACATGGTTGACCTCTAGAGAGATGCTCCATGAAGCTCCACTGCAAGCAGTCGGCCCTCCTGGTTAAGAGATTTTAAGAGGAAGTTGCCCCACTCCCTACATAAAAGGCGTAAGTAAACAACACTTGAACCTTCATGTCTCACAGCCTGAGAAAACACAGGAGCAATGTGATTTCACATTTTAAGATCAAGATCATGCCTTACATTCAACAGGGAACCAGACCTGGTCAGTTACATCCCTACTGCTCCTTCAGGCCTTCTGTGTCCAAAAAGGGCTTCTTTATAGCACCAGTTCCAGTAAGTTAGTGATCTTATTTTTGCTACATCATATTCATTTTAATTTGCAAGCCACCACGAGTCTCACTTTTGGGGAAAGGTGTGGAATATAAGGAGTTATTCATCATCATCTTCTTTGCAAGGAAGTCAAACTTGAATTACGAGAACAACTCAGTTTTTTAATTGCTCCAAAGTAGCCAGAAGGAAAAGACAAATGCAAAAAAGAGGGCAGTAAAGGGAGGGCAACAGCTGCCAATACTGCAGCCACTTGTAGAAACACAAGCCACGATTCATGCACTGGGCAGCACCCAAAACGCAACTGAGTGCTGAACAATCTTGTCAGGCACAACACCAGGAAGACCACAGTGCCTGAGAAAGGATGGCTAAGCTCTGCAAAATGGATCCCAGCCCAGCCCCAACCCCAAACATAAAGTCAGCCTACAGCTAAGCCAGTCAGTCTCCAACTGAGCCATAATTCAGCTTTAATACATGGGAAGGCACTGCCACTGTTGGCAGCTTTCAGAGGGGGAATGTCAGTCTCGAGAGCTACAAGCTGCTCCTCCCCAAAGAGGAATCTCTGCTGAGCAAGTCCGCTCTTCCTCCACGTGAGGCCATGCCGGCCTTGACGCTGGCTCTGCTACCGCCTGGCAGAGGGGTCTGCCTCATAGCCTTCCGTCTTCATATCATTGAGGCCCAGCTCCTCATTCTGCTCAAACCGCCGCTCGTAGCGCTCCACTTTCATCTCGGGGTCTTCCTCAGGAGCGTAGACGTTCTGCAAGCATCAGGGAGGCTGGAGTAAGTAAGGGTGCAACACAGAGGCCGTTTTCTCCCATAACACGGCCCAGCAGGGAGCGATGTGGGGGAGTGGGAGGGGAGCAGGAAGAAAATAGGCTCATTTTATGAAGGAGAGCCAAGGGGCACGGGTAAAAGGCAAAATCAAGAGCGTGTTTACTTTCTGCCTCTTTCAAGAGTGTATTTCTTGGTACTCAGGAAATACCTGTGGAAGGGACCTCAGTTATTCTGTGCTACTCCCAGACCCAAAGTTTCTCTCGTTTATCCACCCAATGCTAGGATTGCTACAGTTGAGGTAAAGCCTGGAGGAGTTATGCTCCAGGATCCCGCAGCCAGGACAGCCGTGCACACACTCCTCCTCTCTCTGCTCCTCTATTCCACACATCCCTGCCCCGTGACCTTCACTCCTGCAGCTCTATTGCCCTCAGTCGCCCAGAGAGCTCTCCCACCCTCAAACAATTCCTCACTTCTGCACAGCCTCATGTGCTTAGAGGTGCATCCCAGAATATCCATGCAATGCCACCTCTCTTACAGCCTTTGAACTGCTTCTCAAACTCCACCTTCTGTGTGACGCCTTAGTTCTCATGCCCGGGAGTAACTCTAGGTAAGGTGTAAGTGCAATTACCTCCTCCTGCTTCTCCTTGCAATTCTCCTCTAGGTTCTTTAAAGTCCTCTTAGAACTCCCTTACATCACCCAATGTGATTTTTCAAAAGGAACAGGATGCACTCATTTGGGCTTCCACACCCAATTATGCAGCCAGCCGTTCTCAGCAAAACCGATGCTTCAGACTGCTTGTAACCAACTTCTTCCTACACGTGCCTAATGAGACCCAAACTGGCATCTTTCTGCTGGACCTGAGATACACCTGCCGCTTCCTACAGAGCCACCTACTCTTGACATTCTCTCTCTGCCCCTCCAATTTCACATTACCTGGAGATAACTGTTCCCTGCAGGGTCGTCCAGGATAAAATGTACCTTCAGCTGAGCATCCAAGATCTGGGATTGGGGGTGGGGGGGAGACAGACCGATCAAAGAATGAAGAGAAGATTTTGCAGCCCCTTCCCTCCCAGCCAGAGAATCAGCCCATGTCCAGGAGGAGCATCAATCCCAAGTGCCTAAAGGTATTTCTAGACATGCAACGGTGCCCCTGGGAGGCACAGCAGGTGGCAGGTAAGCAGGGAGGTGCCTAACCTGCTGAAGCTTCCTGCCAAATGCGTGGAGTTTCTCTGCTCTGTCAGGATTAGAGCTGTCTCCAAGGGTGAAGGGGTTCTTTTCCACCTATGGGAGAGGTGATTCAGGGTCAGGTTGCTGGTCAAGCCAATTCTCCCTGCCCACTTCCCTCAGAAAAACAGCCCCACATTCCCAGCCTTCTCACCCAACCATGGGGGTTCTGCCAAGAGGAAGCAGAAACTCTGCCCAATGAAGGGCAAGCCATGAGCCAACTCAAGTATTTACACTCCTGCTGTCTACATTCCTTTCCATTATCATGTTGTGATTCTGCATCATTTTTTATACACAGTTTTATTTTTCACTCATTCTAAACGGCTTTAGTCAGGTTATCCTAGAATATTAAAGAATGAAGGTGGCTCACCAGGCCCTGGATATCCTTCAGCAGTCCTTCCAGAGTCGTAAATTTGCCACCCAGGGCTCCCATTCCTAACTCGAACTCCAGCTCTGGAATCTCCACTCTGCAGGTTTCAGACTGTGGAGGAAGAGATTTGACTTAGTTTTGAAAGGCCAGAAGCCGGGCAGCTTGGTGGCAAACATTTGCAAGCCAAATAGCAAGGAAAGGGCACTGCCTTCAAAATTCAAAGACACAGCCATGTTAGTCTGATGCATCTGATGACTTAGACTTAGTCTAGGAAAGCTTATGCTACCAACCTCTTTCTCAAATATGCTATGATATCCCTCTGCATACCTTCAGAATGTCTCTCGTCAGATCTGAGGGGTCTGTCACACGAAGGGTTATCTTGGTTCCCAATGGCTCTATGGCCCCTCCCGATTTAACCTGAGGAGAGGCAGGCACATTGTTAAACAGAGTCAGGACAGAGGTCTGTTTGCGGTGGAGTCTAAGAGAATGCCAGTCTTCTCCAGACTACAAAGCCTTACCTCATTCGTTCTGTGCCCACAGGCATCACAGTTCGTAGCCATGATAATGACTTCTTTGAAGTGGGGAATCTCTGAGATGGAGCCGTCAAGGAAACCTACATTCAGACTCAGGCAGCCAAGCTCACGTCCCCATCTTAACTTGCAGAGATACAAGCCTCTTTGTTTTTAAGAAACAGACAGTTGCATTACCTCCCTCTGCTGTCAGACACCCACACTGACACCTCCAGCCCTGCGATATGCAGCTGGCCACCATCACTGACGCAGCTCCCAAAAGGCTGTGCGTGGTCGAAATGCACTCTCTGGGCAAAAGCAATCCACCTGCTCATGTGGACCTAGCTGGAGCCTGGCATGCTCCTCTTTCACCAGCTCAAAGGATACGCACCAGTTTCATGTTTGTAACGGCAGGTGCATTGCATTCAGGGCAATTTGTGTTGAACTGCAGGACCTAGGGGAGCACAGGAGAGAAGCAGTGTTGAGGCATCCCTCCAACGGCCATGCTCTTCTGCAGCTGGGAAGCAGACCCAACAGGGGCACCTGGCGCTTCACCAGACCCAGCCAAGCACCAGACTAGTGGCTAGCAGCTCACTCACCTCGTTTCTCAGATCATTAACAGAGTCAGATGAGTTCTCACGGGGCTCTTCGGCCTGAGAAGGGAGAGAGAGGTTGGAAGCATGTTCCTTGCTGCACCAGCTGAGGCTCTACAAGGTGGCCCAAAGGACAAGGAGCTCTACAGTGACACAAGAGCTAGAATGGTTTCCAGGGGGTACAGCTGTGGCAGTCCATAGCAGCAAAAGCAACCAAGTCTTCAGGGCAAATGCATTCAAGTCTACAGCCCACATCACAGTAGTTCAGAAGAAAGCACTGAGAGAGCCTTCATGAATCCACCAAACCCAGACACCCCTTAACTCCAAGTCACCTCGATTCCCAGCATGGCCGCCTGCTGAGCAGTTCTCCAGTAACGGGTGACAACCAGGGCTTCATCTCTCAGTGGGGCATGAGGGTTCTCCACAAAGCTGTTACCTGAGGGGTCATCAAGGACCTAGCAGAAAGAAAAGACATGCAGGGGGAAAGAAAGCCACTGTGTTACCCTTATCACTTTTGCAGGGAACACAGGAGTGCACACTTGTATAGGCCAGATCCTTCCTAGCAGTCCTGCCCAGAGGGTACTCACAAAAGTGAAGGGTGAATCCACTTCCTTCAAGCGCTTCAACTTGGAGATGAATCCATCTATCTTTTCAGCCAGGGCTGGATCAGTTTCCTGTCAGCAACAAGAAGCAGTCGCCGCCTTTAGCCCAGGACAACGGAAGGGGCTTTGCAGCTAATGCCAACACGCACATCAGAAACTGCTCCCTCCTAGGTCACATTCCTTGTTCTTCTAGGGGGGGGGGGGTTACCTACTACTCTGCTGCTGGCAACACGGCAGAAAGCAGGCTATGAACTTTCAAATAAAACCCACTACTACACAACCGCCCTATGTTATTGCTAAAAGTATTTAAGACTTAGTTTGCCAAAATGTAGCAGTTAAGGGTCTAACCAGCCATATTCTGAGTTTCTGGGAATGTTAACAATATTGTTCAACAGATTCAAAAAAAGATTTTGGACTAGCTGCATAAGATCAGAAGATAACAACAGAACAGCCCAAGCCTCAAGGTCTTTCAATGCTTCCAAATACCGCTTAAGTTTTGTTTCCCAAATGATGCGGGGGGGGGGGGTTTAAATCTAAGGAAGACCAAGATTTGCTTTATAGGCAGGCTATTCTTCACCCATTTCTGCAGCAACAGCCAATGTCAGAGACCCATTTTAGTTAGCAGTTAATTCCCACTCCCACCCCCTCCTGAGGTATGCATGCACCTTGCCCTCCCACACCCCACCTGCCCAGAAAGCCAAGAAGCAAAAGGAAACCACCCAGAAACAGATACCTTACAAGCCACTTACCAAACGGCCTGGCTGGTCCTGCTCCAGTCCTGCTATGGCTCGGCCAATTAACCCTTCGAGGGTGGTAAGAGCTAGGAAGAGGAAGAAGTCATAAACATCACTACCCCCATTAGCCAGCCCAGCAGTTCTGCTCTTCTATCCTGGCTTACAAAAACAATTGCTATGATTGGAAATAACGAGATGGGCTCATTTCCTGGCTCTCACAGGTTAGTTGCTGCAGGACATGCTAGATTGCCCGCAGCAAAACAGAGCCTGGATGACAACCGTGAAGAGAAGCCACCACGACCTCAGTCCTTCAAAGAGCAGCAACAAGACAACCATGTCCCTTTTTTGTCTCTTCCATGTGCCATCCCTCTTTCTCTATTCTACCCCAGGCCCAACCTCTCTGGGAAAAAGAAAACATAGCAGACAATACTAGCACAACAACTGCTGCTGCTGCTGAGGGAGTCCAGATCAGAGGGAGAGCTGCCCTACCCCAGAATTTACTCAAGGCACCCAGATGAACACCAGCAGTGCTTGGAAAAGCAGCCAGCACTTGAACAGGAGGAACACAAGAGCAAAGTTCTGGGAATGCAGAGGGAGGTTCCCTAGAAGTCTGAATTCTAGAGCTTGGGCAGGAAGCTGCTCCAGAGGGAATCTGGAACACAAAGCATGGCTACTCGAGAACGGATTCCCAACCCCCCAGCAGAAGCCTCTTCCACTGAACCCCACACCTCTGAAGCCCCCTGTGGACCATGTCCCCTCCACACCCTAAAGCCACAGACCCTCCTCTATGACAGGCCACCTCAACAGCATCACGGCTGTGTGAGAAGCTCCAGCGTCCCAAGACTACTGCCAATGGCCCCAAGACATACCAAAACGACCATATATACCCACCTCCCTTCTGAGAAAAAGCAGGAATTTCAAAGTCTAGCTCTGGGACTCTAGCTGTGGCACAGTCAGTCTTCACCACTTCCCTATTCATATCCTGGAGAGAATGATTTACAGGAAAAGTTATACCAGCCTGGAAGCCACCCTGCAGCCCACCTGGATGGGCAAGGACAAGGACAGGCCTGAGGCACCAACTCAAGGGGAGCACAAGCCAGTAGATAAAACCACCCCAACCAAGCCCAGGCGTGACTGCTAGCCAAGGGCTGGAAATTGTGCAGCCCTCCGGATGCTGCAGGACTGCAATGTCCGTCAGCCCTGATCAGCATAGCCAATGGTGAGGAATGCTGGGACTTGCAGTTCAACAATATCTGGTGGGCCGCAGAATTCCCATCCCTCTGCTAGGCCACTGCTGAAGCACCTTTAAAGGGCCTTATTCTGTGTCAAAAGAGAACTTGAAAGTGAAAAGCAGGCACTCTTTCCCAATTCTTGATTATTTTACACACTCTGACAACCATACATCCTCTTGAAGTTTTGTTTCTAATCTGCACCTGCAGTGGGATATGAATTTTTTAAAAATCTTTGTTATTGTTTATACAATACCATGAGCCCTAGAGAGGAGGCCCATCCATATTTATATGATACACTTAATCACACATTTCATAATTACACTCCGACTTTTCCTCTCTGGCACTCTCATCCAGCTTCTAATCAGACCCAGGGTAGGTTAGTTTTAGCAATGTTGATGAAGTACATCCTTTGAGATCATGCCCAGGGACCTCAAAGCTGGGATCTTTCCAGGATGATATCTGATGCACAAAAACAGTCACCCAGCCCACACTGCCAGCTTTGCCATGCTTGGCTAATGCCATGACTCTTCACTGCAGGACGATCGCTTTCAGGGGGCAGAGACGGTGCCAACACCAGGTTCCAAAGTGGGCCTATTAGTTCAGAGCCAACACTAAAACCCACCTGCTTGTTCCGCACAGTCAAAGTATAGCAGACGCCTTGATCCTGGATCCGGCCAGCTGACTGGATCTCCGAGTTGGTACAGTTACAGCTGCTGCAGGTGAAGGAACTGACAATGATTTCTTTGAAGAATGGAATCTTTGTCAGTAACAACCGAGTCACTCCCTAGGTTGTGGGGAGGGAAAAGGGCATCAGTTCAAATGACAGGACCTCACAACCCAAGTACCTGGAAGGCAGCCTCCCCCTCTCTATGTGGATACACAACTTTTATCTCAAAATCAAAACTCTGCAACAGAACATGTGGGTGGATACATACACATACACACACACACACACCCCAAGTGATTCTTCCCAGATAAAACCCTACCCTACAATCCAAAAGAAGAAATGGGGAAACACAGCCACAACTAGATATCCAATTGGAGCTATTTATCTTGAGAAAAGGAGGGGAGGAGACATACCAGATGTATAAAATTATGCCTACTGTGAAGAAAGAGAAAAAGAAAAAGATTCTATGATTCTATTATTTTCTCCCTCTCTAATGATACCAGAACAAAAGAAGGTCATATTCACTCAGGAAATTCAGGAAAGATCAGAAGAAAAAACATATCCGCATAGCACATGGTTAGACTGTGGAACTCACTGCCACAAAATGTAGCAAAAGCTAGTGGATTGGACAGCTTTAAAGGGCAAGGTGATGAGGCAAATGGATGGAGCCTATGGCTATCACAAGTGACTTCAAAGCTTGGTGTCAAAGCTAGTGCCTCCAGTACTAGAAGCAGGCACATTTATTGGATGACATGTGTTTAAAATTCTGCCTATGCTGATGTTAACTGCTGTCCAAATGTGCCTGTGTATCCCTGTGCAATGCATAATACACATCCAGTTGCAAAGCACTTCTGCATGCATGCTGACACTGAGGATGCAACTTCACTTCCGCAACCTTGAACTAAATGCAAATGTTCTGTGTTGGACACAAATGGCCAGCCATAACATTGTTGCTATTGCTTTTATGTGCTGTTAATTTGGCCTTGACTTAGGGTGACCCTATGAATGACAGGGAGCAAATGCAGTGGTTTGAATATTGGAGTATGACTCTGGAGACTAGGGTTCGAATCCCCACTTGGCCATGGAAACCCACTGGGAAACTCTGGGAAAGTCACGCTCTCTCAGCCTCTGAGGAAAGCAAAGGCAACCCCCCCAACACATTATGCCAAGAAACCCCTGTGATAGAGTCGCCATAAGTCAGAAATGACTTGAAGGCACATAACAACAACAATGAATGAAAAAAACCAACCCTACCAACAACAGACCTGCTCAGTCTTGGAAACTCAAGGCAGTCAAGGCTTCAGTGACTGAGTCTCTCTGCCATTAATGTGGTCTTCCTCTATTCCTACTGCTTTCCACTTTGCTGAGCATTACTACCTTTCTTAATTACCTTGTGGGGGAGGGCGGGGAGAATACTGAGAGAAATAACCTTTTCTCTTTCTTTCACTGCCTTAGAACCTAAAGGGAGCTAGTGAAGGTTCAAGAATTCGGGACAGCCAAAAAGAAGGCTCTTCTGCAAACAGCACGGAGTAACAATAATAATAATAAAATTTATTTTTACCTCACTCCTCTGTTTAAAACAATCGGGGCGGCTTACAGCAATTTAAATGCAACAATGCTAACTAAAATCCCTAAGCACCACCCACCCCCATAAAAAGGTATTAAACTAGTATAAAATTTAAAACCACCTAACTAAAATCACATAAAAAACAAATACAAGCAAGACTAAAAGAGGCCAGGAGACGCAGCTCCTAAGGCCGGGATCTAATTAGGAAAGGCCTGCCAAAAGAGATCCGTCTTTAGTGCTTTTTTAAAGCTACTGAAGCTCTTCATCTGACGGATCTCGTTTGGCAGGCCATTCCATAAATTGGGGGTGATTACCGAAAAGGCCCACTGGAAGGTTGCAGACAGCCTAGATTTTTGTGGCTGAAGCAAATTCCTCCCAGAGGACCGGAGTGCGCGGGGAGGATTGTATGGGAGGAGGCGGTTCCGGAGATAAGTTGGACCCAAGCCATTTACGGCTTTAAAGGTAATAACCAACACCTTATACTGGGCCCGGAAACTGATAGGCAGCCAGTTTGTTGGGACCCCCGCACTCCCTGGCAGAGAAGGCTGAGGGCCTTGGAGAACTACAGATCCCAGGGCTGCCGGCGCGTGCCTGGGGAGGTGGGGAGGGCGGGGTCCGTCCTGGGGGAAGGGGTCCTGCGGGCAGGCGGCTCACTCCCGGTGGCGGAGGGCGGGCCTCACCTGGCGGTAGCAGGCCATGCAGAGGGACTCGATCTCGGCCGGCAGCTGCTCCTCGTCCTCGGCGCTGAGGGGACGGAAGAGGCCGCCGGCCGAGGCGGAGGGGGGCTCCGCGGCTGCCGCTCCGGTTCTCCCGCCGCCGCCGCCTCCCGGCTCCCCCCTGGCCGGGTCCAGCGCCCCGAAGGCCGACATGCCCGCTCGCTTCCTGCCTTCCTGCCTTGCCGGCCTCCACGGCAACCCACCTCCCCGACGACCCGGAAGCGCTCCTGCCGGGACCGGAAATCCCCCTCCACGCATGCGCACCTCCGCCCCGCCCCTCCCAGGCCGTCTCCATGGGCAACCGCGGCCCTCTGACGTCACGCGGCCCCTTCCCAACTCCTAGGGGGGCTTCAGGGCCCAGACTAGGCCTCGGGCCGGTGGCTGTCAGGAGGGGAGTCCGGCGGGGAGGCTGGACCGGTGGAGCTGGCCTGGCCGACCGAATAAAGAGGCCTCCTCCCCCAGCTCCCTGGCCGGGCCAAGAAAGGCGCAGGAGGGCTAGGCCAGGCGGGAAGGTGTTAGAGCCTCCTGGTCCAGGAGCAGTCTACCTCAGTGTAACTGTTGACATGCAGGGACGGGCCCGTTTGCCTTCAGGGCCTGCCCGGGGCTTCCCAAAGGGCAGCTGGGCCACCAGAGTGGGCCCACTTACCCACAGCTATGAAATCAGTGGCTCTTAACCTTTTCTTTACCAGGGATACCCTTTAAATGTATCTTGTTGCGGCAGACCCCCAAGACTTAACTCAGGATTTAAAACCATAATAATAATAATAATAGCAGCAACTGATAATGCTAATAATACAATTACACCATCCATAAAACCTTCTCTTGGAGGCACTGGAGGGGGAAGAAGACATTTCTCCTGCTTTTCCCTGTAAATCTGTAGCTGGAGTACATTGAATGGCAATGTGCAGGCCAAGCCAGCCTTCTGTCACGTGGCTACTCAACTGCAAGGAGGAGGTGGGCCAAGCAGCCTTCAAGCCTTTGTGGACCCCCTGTGAGGACACTGCAGACCCCTGGGGGTCAACAGAGCCCAGGTTAAGAACCACCGTATTAAATAATTGCATAGGAGCCGTGCCCACTTTTTCCTGTGGCTGCTCCTTCAGGCTGACCTGGCTGCAGGATGCTGCTGCTTTTGTGAGGACTGGACCAAATCAAGCCTAGTCCTCTTATTTGGCCCCGCTGCCTTCTGTAGCACTTTTGGAAATGCAAGCCTGCCAGAGGTTCCCACTGAATGTTACTTTACTGCAGACAACCACAAAGTCATGTACAGTTCAGGGAAATTTAAATTTAGTGTACCATTGGTGTTGGCTCCGTGTGGTCCTCAAATTCACATTCACTACCATTTATTAAAAGTTAATGTATACAGACGTGGGAACTATACATACAGCAGAAAAGTAAAATATAACATTGTGTTGTGGCAACAAGCAGAGAGCTTGGGAAAGTGTTTGCCATGTGTGGTTTAGCAACTATCTCAGGCTATTAAAAGATGGGAATTCAGCTTAAGAGGCTTTGCAATGTTAGCCAGTCATCTCAAAAACTGCACCACTGGTGTGGGTCCCATGTGTTCCATTAGTCCCAGCCAGCATACCCAATGCTAAGGGTTAATGAGTGTTGTAGTCCAACAACATCTGGAGGGCTATAAGTTACCCACACCTGGTATATGGGGTGAAGAAGTTGATTTAACAGCCCTTTATTTCATGAATCCAGAAGAGTGCTTCTGCTGACATCTCAGTGTAAAAAATTTCATTCATTTCTTCTCCTCCGGCTGCATTCTACTTCAGCCTGATAGCCAAAAGTTGGATGTTACAGGAGCTTGTTTCTCCTGGACTTCATATGTTAAAACACATCAGTATGTGTGTATGTGGTGAGCGTGACTCTTCGTGTAGGGGGATTTGAGATACTCCTACCATATTTCCCTAGAAGCTTCATTTTTGTTTTTGTTTTCTGTTTTTAATCTGTCTCCTGCACATGGTAAATCTCAAATCTTTCTTTCTCTGCACAATGGTGTATTGGCGGGGGGGGGATCTCCCTACAAAAGCAATGTGTAAAATTTAGAGTGAGATGCCTTTTATCACAAAAATGAAGGCAGATTCTAGCATCAGTCATGTTGACAAAGATAACTTTTGTCTCAAGAGGCCTAAAAAGTTAGATAGGACCTTGATCTCCCTTCCCCTACAGGTCAGATAGTTTCAAAAGGCAATTGCATATTTGCACAGGGACGAAGTTTTCAGGACAGGCTGCTGCCCATCTCTTTTAGGCTCTGGGAAATGTCCTTCCACAGGGAATTGAGTCTGGCGTGCAAATCCTCCAGAGGGGTGTGGTTTTCCTGGAACTCCTCCAAATATGAAGGTGGTGTTGATAGCTTGAGCTTCATTTCTCCCATTTCCCTGTCCATGGCTCTTGTGAAATTGTCTATTTCAAGGAAAGCATCCCTTCTGAATTCTTCGATTCTCTCCTGAACCTCCCAACCCATAGCATCCAAGTAGGCCCCTGCGTCCTGCCTGAGATTTCCTGGCCATCCCGGGAAGTGCTGTGCAGCCAAGGTGGTGGATTGGAGGCTGAGCTGCCCTTTCAGGTGCTCCAAGTTTCTCCCAATGTTGAGGTGGAGATCCCGAGCATTGTGGGTCAGCTTGTCAGAGAACTCTCGTATGTACTGGCTGATTTGCTCCTGTGTAGCACTGGCTTGAGGTGCCATGTTTTTGTGGAGCTCATCCACACTATGGTGGATCTCAGTTATGAGCCTCTCACCATAAGGGTGGAGAATCGCCTTCACTTGGTCAGCAAAAAAAGCCATCCTTTGACCATAAGAGGTTGCAAACTTCTGGACGTCATCCACACTATCAAGTGAGGGACTCACAATGCTGAGGTCATGCCTGACCTGCTGGTTCAGCTCCCTTGCGTGCAGCAAGACCTGGTCTATCAGTTCGTCCATGATAGGAGTCAAGTGGCAGCGTAGATTTTCCAAGGTCTGGCTGAATTTTTGGCCCACCTCATCCATGTAAGGAGAGAGCTTCATGCGGAGGCCCTCCATTTCCCTTTTGATGAGCTCCCGAAGGTCGTCCGTATCTTGGTAGAACCAGGCTTGGAGCCCACTGTTCAGTGGAGTCAGCTTCTCAAGAACATCTCCCATGGGGTTGGCTCCATCTTGGAGGCCTTCCTTCAGGTTTCTACACAGAAAAAGAAAAAACAGAATGCACACATCTGCAGAGAGGGAAAGCAGTCTTGGAGCCTGGCAAGCACTTCTTTGTGGCTACTCCTAAGCAGTGGAACTTCCTCCCACAGGACGCTAGGCTGACACCCTCTCTACTAGTTCTCCTTGGCTGGAAAAGACTTTTTTATTTAGATAGTCTTGGGGCTATTGATCGGTTGTTGCACAATAGTCTTTTAAGGGGGGGGGTTGCTGTGCTTTTATTCTCATTTGCAATGTTTTAAATGCTTTCATAGTGTTTTAAATTAGTGCCATTTTAAAGAAGATAGCATAATTGTTTTAAAATTCTTTCTGTAAGGATTGTTCTTTGGCTGCTAAAGAACCTCTGAGAGGGGTCCTTCCAACTTCTGTTTGAAAGCCCCCAAAGGAGAACCCAGCACCTTCCGAGAGAGTCCACCTGAGGGAGCCGTCCAACAGCTCTTAACCATCAACAGGCACCTCTTAATGGTGAACCAGAACTCCTTTCTACGGAGTCCATGATTTAAATCCATTGCTTTGACTCCATTCCTCTGGACCAACAGAAAACAAGCTTGTTCTGTCCTCTGTATAATTAGCAGCCCTTCAGGTACATGGCTCTGTCCTGTCACCCACTGCATTCTTCTCCTCTCCTGGGTAAACACACCCAATTACCCTGCCTCCCCACCTCCACCTGCCCATTTGTCATAGGGCTGGATGGTTTCAGACTTTCCCCATCTTGATCCTTCTCGTCTGAGCGCATCCCAGTTTATTGATAGCCTTCTTAAACTCTGGCGCCCAGAACTGGACACAGAACTACTCCAGGTGAGGTCTGATGAAAGCAGAAGAGGGTGGGCCTGGACTCCTGACACTTCCTGTAGGTCTTAAACCTGGCATGCTGTGGGGTCATCCCACTGGCTGTGTTTGCTTGCTTGTTTCAACTACCATAAGAAACTGCAGAGCTCTCAGTCATTTTGCCTTTCTTTCTTTCTTTCTTTCTTTCTTTCTTTCTTTCTCACACACACCCCATGGTTGCCCCAAGTGCAAGTGGAACTCAGTCCCCCCAGCTTCCTGCCCAAAGTGACTGCAGAGAGCAGGAAACATAAAAATGAAAACCTTTCCTTGTAAGCACACCACAACTGTTGCTGTTACAGATTATAAACTCCCTTTGCACACCTGGTTCCGGCCCCCCTCCCAAGATGTGGTGAAGTACAACTCCCATCATCGCCTCCCTAGCTAGTATGGGCATTAGTGATGCTGCCTGGAACTGATGTGCCTTGTAGTCCAACCCATCTGGAAGGTGCTCTGGTTTGGGAAGCACCTGGTAGAGGGATCCCTACTCACTTCGTCCCTTGCCCTAGTTTGAGCCGCTGGGTTTGTTCGACGCCATCCTTGTCACGAGTCAATTGACTGACGTAGTCCCGAAAACTGTTCTGCAGAGGACCGGCCTGAGAGGCTGCGCAGGTGGAGAAAAGGGAGAAGAAAAATGTGGAAATTGAAAGAAAGGACACAATGACAGCAATAGGGTAACTTCACTTACCTGGATCTGCAAAGGATTGCAAGTGTCCAAAATCAAGGTTTGATGACAATGTTTCAGTCACCACAAAATGGCACACCTTCCTCTCTGTTACAAGCTGAATATGCCAAAGTTAATCGCATCAATAAACAGATGCTTGCATGTTGTTGGAACAGCCTGTCCTACAGAGAGGGCCAAAAATTGTCTAAGGTAACACTGTTGGGTGTTCCAGATAAGTCCACAATCTGACATCAAAAAAATTGGATTTTTATAACTGCAAGGAAAAGAGAAACCTACATAGTGAACTTATGAAAAAACCAAAGATGGATTTAGATTTCTGTTAATTGTTGGCTGAAATCAATATGCAAAGAAGAGTTCCTATTGCCCAGACTCGATATTAAGGGTGCTTTTCCATCCTATACAATAAAATTTATATACCCAAAATGTAGGAAGAATAATTGCTCAGGCAAGACCAAAGAGCTTTCCCTCGGTACTTACAATGGGTAGATTCAAATACTGTCTTGGGTGATGTTATAGAAAAGATTGGGATCGCTAGCATAAAGAAAAGATTGGGATTGCTAGCAGCCATCTCTGCCCTCACAACTGAATTCTCATGCTGAAGACATTTCAACCCTTCTTAGTTTTGACACTCACCTTGATGGCCTCTTAATCATGGACTGCAGAGTGGGGCTGGGAAAACTGCAGCCCCCCGCGAAGACCCCCAATTTTAAAAATGTGGCCCAAACTATGAAAAACAATCCAAAATGCCCAAAACATGGCAGTTTCTATTCACTACCTACCACTAATCCCGGGGTGGAAGGGACAAGAAAAATCAGTAATGTCAGGACCAAATTCTGAAACTGGAAGTGGCGTAGCATCACTTCTGGCCACGCTGGGGGTGAGAGCACAGCCCACACTGGTAGGTTATAGGAGGTGGGGTGGCTCCCTTCCCCTTAGCTGCCCATCCCTGGCGTAGTGCATGCAATGGAAACATGATCACGGAGGTCACATCTGTGAGTTCAAGCTGTTCTTCTGTTGTTGTTGTTATGTGCCTTCAAGTCATTTCCAACTTATGGTGACCCTAAGGCAAACCTATCACTGGGCTTTCTGAAGCTGAGAGTGTGTGACTTCGTTTTCATGGGTGAGCAGGGATTTGAATCCTGGTCTCCAGAGTCGTAGTCCAACACAAAGCGTCACACCATGCTGGCTCCGTGATTCTTCCATACCCGCCCACATTTCACAGATGAAAACTGGGACAGGTGACCATGCAAAATCGGAGATGGGGACTAATAAGGACGACCACACAAGTGGAGAGAGGCTGTGGGTTTTGCTTGAGCCCACTGGGAAGGGCTCTTCTTCCCGCTGCTGAGTTCATTGCTTTTGCAGAACTTCTTTTTCACTTTGCACTCAGTTTTCAGCATTTGAAATAAACTGAGGACAAAGGGGAGAAGTGGAAGGAGGGGACACGTAAAAGCATCTTTAAAAGTGTGAGGGCTAAAGATTAACCGTCAGGTCTGTCCCAGCCAAACTGGGACAGTTGGAGGTTATGTTCTTCAGCACAACTGTCCCTCTATCAGGAGATGGCCTCCAAAATCCTGTTCCTAGAGGGTGCAAGGAAGCACCCGCCCATAGGCTGACTGTGTCTGTCTGCTGCCTGGGGCTAGAAACGGGCCCCGTGGCTCCTGGAGCAGGCCTAGCCCGCCACCCCGGTCCTTCCAGCTGTCCCACCCCAGAGAGGCAGCCAAACTTTCCACCTCCTCAGATGCTACCTGATTATCAAAGGAAGATCCCTAACCTGAGAAGGTCACCAGGAGCGCTGCTAGAAGTGTCATTTGGGAGGACATGATGATCCTGGGACTCTGCAGGGAGGCACAAAAAAGAAAGGAGACATTAGTACCGGCACCCCAACCCACAGAGGGATCTCCCCTGTTCCCAGACCCAGCTGCGGATGGGTGCCTTCTACGTTGCTTCTGTGATGCAATGCCCTCCACCCACTTCGTCTTCTTTTAAACTAAAAGTTCAGCACTGTGCCCAGAGGCCCACAGTGCCCGATTTGACTGGCTGCTGGAGGGCTTTCCTCCTTACAGCTTGTCTATGATCAGGTGGTGGGATTGTGCCCCTTGTTACCTACCTGTTTCCAAGGTGTCTGCTGCCTTCTCTTGTTTGAATCCTTTTATATAACACACCAGCGAAGGGAACAGAGGCTTTTTGGTGCATGACTGCAGACCCCCACCAGCCTGGCTCCCGCTCCCTGTAAACACAACGTGGAGGTTCAAAGACATCGGTGCAGCTATGACGCAGGTCTCTTTCTGTGGCTGGCAATGGGGGGGGCATAGGGGACTTGCTGGGCCAGCCCCCGACCCATGGATATGCCAGGGGCCAGCACACCCTCCTCAGCTGGTGGTGGGCGAGCAGAGATCACTGGCTCTGTTGCAGACCTGCGGGTGTGTTTCCAATCGCCTTGGCATCCACAGGTCTCGAATTAATGCGGGGGGGGGGGTGTTGCTCTTTGTTCTGCCCTGCTCTCAGCATTTGGGGTGAAGCAGGAATGGAGTGTGACCTTTGCTTCCCTTTCACACACACACACACACACACACACAGAGCAATACCCAACAACAACCAGCCAAGTGCATGGGAAAACGTTAAGCTACTGATGATACAAACAAGGATAGGGTTCAACAGCAGCAATGGATGCAAGGACTCATCAGGGAGAGTTAAACCTGGGAAAGCTAGGCTGGCACCTCAGGGCAGACTCTCATGGCTGAGTTTATTCCTTTCATTTATACCCCGCCTTTCTCCCAGGACCTAATATGAGTTATTTCCCTTGCTCAGAAATATAGAGATGCGTTGTTGTTGTCTTAGTAGTAGTTGTGTTGTTATGTGCCTTCACGTCAGCTCTGACTCATGATGACTCTCTCCTAGGGTTTTCATAGCAAGATTTATTATTCAGAGGAGGTTGGCCACCATGGCCTTCCTCTAAAGCAATGGTGGCCTTAGGTCACCCAGTGGGTGTCCAAGGCTGAGTGGGGATTTGAATCCTGGTCTCCTGGAACCCAAGTCCAACACCCCAAATGCTACATCATGCTGGCTCTCAAGATTTCTTCAGAGGAAGTGTGTTGTTGCCTTCTTCTGAATATAGCCCACAGCCCTTGGTATTCCTTGGTAATCTCCCTCCCAAGTACTTAAACAAAGGCTGGATGGCCATCTGTCAGGAATGCTTTCATTGTGTATTGCTGCAGGGCAGAATGGGGTTGGACTAGATGGCCCTTGGGTCTCTTCCAACTCTAGGATTCTACTAAGCGGGCCTAACCTTGTTTAGCTTCCAAGGTCTGACCTTCAGGGTATTTAGGCAGCCCTACTACCCTGCTGTATGGTTTGGGGTAAACCAGTTCTGCCAGAAAGATAAAAATGGTTTTCAACCCAGTTAAACTCTGCCTGTGCTTGAATTTGGTGTGGAAGAGAAGCCCAGCTCTCTCCATGCAGATGCCTTAACCCAGGATGGCAGCCTTTATGAGCATGATTGGCAGAAGCCCTACAGGATACTGTGATGCTGAGAGACCATTTTGACAGAAGTCCCCCAACCCACCCTAGAGAGTCTTTAAGACAGACACAGGGAGGGGAGAGCAATCAACAAACGTGTCATCGTGAGGAAAGCTGTCATGGCTCCAGTTATGCCAAGAACCTCTTGTCTCCCAGTATGGGCCTCCTTGAGTCCCAGCACTGAGAGAGGGGCAGGAATGAAGAAGGAATAGAGTCAGTAATAACCTCAGAGCTCCTTTGCTACTCATATGCTTTAGTCACATCTCTCCCTTCTATCAAATGTCTTTGGCCATTTTTCCCCCTGCTGTCCTACAAAAATCTGAATTAGGGATTCCTAGCCTCTGAACCAGCTCCTAAAATAATCCATAAGCTATTCTGTTCTGGAACTGGATGTCATTTCAGGCCTCCCCAAGACTTATTTCAGTACCAAACACTGACACAAGTTGACCTCCATGGGTGGATGTGGTAGACGATCTATGGCAGAAGAGCACTCCAGCCATTTCACCGATGGCGTCCAGCCTTCCCTGCGAGATTGTGGCAGAACTGAATCAGCAGATTCTACCCAGACCATCCCTGGCCGGCAATTCAATTCCCCACAGCTGGCTTTGGGTCCCCTGAACTGGAGCGCTCAGCTGGTGGAAGGCAGGATCCCAAGGGTTAGGTAGTTTGGAAGCAAACCAAGGAAAACAAAATGCGCAAGGCCGACCCATCTGCCCCCAGAGAAGTTTACTCACGGAGCCAAATTCACCCCTCCAGTGTGTTCTCAGCCTTCGTATGGTCTCACAGCCTCAAACTAATGCAAAACAGTCTGTAACAAACCAAGCCGCTCGCACAAATAGACCCTGTCTGTACCCCTGGGCAGCTGCTAACATTTGGCCACGATGCTGCCAAGGACTCTAAAACCCATCTGCCTGGTGGCAGAGGCCCAACTCACTACACAAGTGGGTCGGCATTCTGTCACATTTTAGTGGAGCAATTTCTGTGGCATTTATCATAAAAATGCTACTACTTAATTCTGACCTCTGTTTTTTGTATTTCACTTATGGACCTCAAACTCATTTTGCTTTTTGATCAGACTTTGGTGATGTGTGTGGCCTACCATTTAATGCCATGTCAACAGTCACAGCTTCCCCAAAAATCCTGGGAATTGTAGTTTAGCAATGCGTCCAAACCACCCCCACCCAGGCTCAAGATCCCTCCTGTTCCAGGGGTCCCTTAACAATACGGCACCCCACCCAGCCCAGTTTAGATTTGCCGTGTGTGTCCCCAAAGTCCCTGTCATGTACCACTAATAAGGGTGAAGATGCAGAAGGATTAGAAAAGGACTTGTGGGGACAAAGGAAGGCAAGTTGCGCATGGGCTGTCCAGCCACCAAAGTGGTACATGTGTTGTGTGTGTGGACACACATGTACGCACACAAATGAGGAAGAACATTTTTTTTAAAAAAAGTAACAATCCCATGGCAGAGGGGGAAAACAGGCATTCCCCATCTTTTCCACAGCTTGGGAAAGTTCCGGCCAGGTGATTTTGGGAGCTGCAGTCCAAAGAGTAGGTTTGCCCAGCTCTGTCCCCCTCTCCAAACACCAGGCCTCCCACCCTCTGCCCAGTCATCCTGGCCCCTCCGAAACCGCCTCTGTGCCAAAGGCCTCCCTGACGTCAGAGCAGTTTCCAGCAAAAGCTCTCATTTGCCTGCAAAGAATCGGGAGAGGTCAGAGTCTGCGCAGGCAGCAAAGTCCAGCGTGTGGCCTGTCTCTACGCAGCCACTGACCCTGGGGGATTGGGGGGGATTTTGTCCCTGAAGTTGACCTCTGCCTTTCCCCAACTGGTTCCTGGCTGGTTCTCTTCATGGCTCTGCACTTTTCCATGCCCCAAAGCAGAACTGCCAATGCTGCCCCACTTTGGGAGGGTGGGGGCCGCCTGTATTTGAAATGTCCACCAGCACCCTCCATTTGTGCTCTGAAATCCCATCTCCTGACCCTACTCTTTTTCTCCTGGTTAGTTTCTGCTTTCTTCAACTATTTAATTAGCAATCCAGGTGATATACTTTTATACTATTGTTAATCTAGTTTTTTAAACATGATAATTGGATTGATTGTGTTTTAATATAATAACTTGCTGTATTTTTAATTGTATCTTTTTTGAAAACCGTGGTATGAGCCACACCCTGAGTCAAAATTCTGGGAGGATGGTGGGATATAAATTAAATAAATACATTTCCTGCATTTACCAGACCAAAGCAATGCTCCTTTCCAGGCAAATTGAGAAAAATAAACTTTGCTCAACCTGTGTTGCCAACACCTCCTGACTAAAATGGACTGGCAGATTTTGTGATAATTTGGCAAGCTTTCTTGACAAACCAGGATTCGGATTTACAGAGTGTAGATTTAAACCTTGTGTTCACTCTTAAATGTGTTAAAATTCCAAGGTCTTCTCTACCCGCGGTGAAATGTTCCCTGGTATATTTTGAGGGGCTTGTCTTCACGGGCTCTTTGGCTCCTGAACATGGACTGAGGTGAAGTGGATCAAACCTCCCGGTCATACCCATGGCGAAAAGTCACTCTTATGGGTTCACCAGACCAAGCTCTCAGATCCCCTTGCTGCTGTGTGGAGCACCCGGGCCGGCTCAGAGACCACCAGGGCTACTGCCCAATGAGGCAGTCAAAGGGCCTTTGACAAAGGCATCTTACCTTGTGAAGATGCTCAAAGCAGAAGGGCTACCAAACTGCCCTCTCAAGGGATGCATAAGACTAGGGATGCAAAGAATGCTCATAAGTATTCAAACAGTGCTTGGAAAACATGTTGGGAAACCTTGATGAGAAGAAGCCTGGACTGATGGGAATTTTCAGAGCTTGGGACTTGTTCTACGCAAAATTCACACATGATAGTTTTGCAAAGAAAGCAGCGTTTTCTTCGCAGGAAAGAGCATTCTCTATGCAGAAATGTTTACTTTCTGTGCAGATGATATTGCTGTCTGTGCAAAAATTCCACTTGTGAATTTTGCTCACAATAAGTATTGAACTGTGAATAATCTTGATTTGGAAGACTTTCTTGCAGCAGGAAGAAAATTGCTAAAATTACTGGTTACTTCCTTTGAGAAGCAAATTAGCAAAAAACCTACATCCCTACACACAGGGCCGGTTTAACCTGTCTGCCAAATCAGCATTGGCAGGGGGCCCCGAGGTCAAGAGGGGGCCCCGAGGTCAAGAGAGGGCCCCGTGTTGGCCTCCTTAATATGAAAATAATGGGATTTCTGGTTTAAAATACCATAGAGTTGCCTTGGAAGGCCTAGAAAAGGGCTAGGGAAGACACATTTTCTAGGAAGACTCTATGGTAGGTGTGCTGTTTTGTGTCCCATGGATAATGAATCCAGGGATACGGGGGTCCTACTATAATCTGAACATCCTGTACGGTGAATAGGTTAGGTTACATTGATCTGAGATAAACATATGGGGGCCCCAAAGTAAAGCATTGCAGGGGGCCCCAAAATTCCTTAAACCGGTCCTGCCTACATAGCACGCAGCACACACTTTCTGCTGTTTATCTCTCCTCTCCAAGCCTTATGTCAAGTTTTTCTCCCACCCAACATAAAGTTCTACTTCCACCCAGAAAGCCTCCACTTTGGCAGATGGTGCCACTGGTGACATCTTGCCTACCAGCAGCTAGGATGTTTATTAACATTCCTTCACTTCACAGCAGCTCACCCAAAGGTGTAATGGGAGTGGTACTCAAAGGACCATAATTGACAGCCAGGCTAACCCCCAAGACTTCACTCAAGATTTAAAACCCTAATAACCATAATAACAATAATACCTGATAGAACCTGATACATGATGATGATGATGATACAATTACACCATCCATTAAACCTTCACTCAGAGGCACCGGAGGGGAAGGAAAGACTTTTCTCCTGCTTCTTCCTGCAAGTTTGTGGCTGGAGCAGATTAAATGGCAATGTGCAGTCCATGCTAGCCAGCCTTTGCCTCGGCTCCTGGCACGTGGCCACTCCACTGCAGGGAGGATGTGGGCCAAGCAGCCTTCAAACTTTTGCGGACCCCCTGTGAGGACACCATGGACCCCTGGGGTCCCCAGATCACAGGTTAAGAACCATTGGTCTATGACATGGGCCTAATCCTACTTTGATCATTCACCCTAAGCCACCCCCATTTCCTTCTTCAAAAACCTACCCAAGGATATGCTTGTGAGGTGATTCACACACACTCACACACTCACACACACACCTTGCAAGAGAGTGAAAACCCATCGCCACCATGAAAGAGGCAGAGTCACTGTCGTGCATTGCTGAGTTGCTCATTTATTACAGCAAAATCTGGCTTGTGCCTGCCAAGTGTGCTTGCGTGTACACAAAAGTGCATGGAGGTGGCTAGCAGCATTTAACAGACCAATGGAGTAACAGAGGTGCCCAATATTTGGCCCATCGCACAGGCCTGCCCCCACATGGCATTTTGGATTTTTCTTTCCAGGGGAAGGTCAGGAAGACTTCAAGCTTTGAAGCCCAAAGGACACTGGAGTCATAGAGTCATGGGTGAAACAGCCTGGCTGGCTATTATGGGCTGTCCGAAGAGGGGGAAAGCGGCGTGTGCTTTTCCCCCATTGTGTTCCCCTCCTGCTTGAGGGTGTCAAAGAAGGAAGCCAGCCTGTCCCTGACATTCTTCTCCAGGAGGCTCAGGTGGTCTCCTGCCTCACCGGCGTAGGGCTCCAGTGTCTGCCTCATCTCCTCCACCTTCTGCACCAGGAGCTGGTTGAAGTTCTCCCCATAGGGACCTACCGTCTGGCGGAACTCTTCGATTTGCCCGTCGATCTTCCCGCTCAGGCCGTCCACGTAGGGTGCCAGGGATTCCTGCAGGCCGGAGATGTCCTGCTGCAACTTCTCCCGCAGCTCCTGGGCCAGAGGGGTCAGCTTCGCTTCCAGGTGTTCAGCCCCCTCGGAGAGCTTCGTCCGCAGCTCCTCGGCACCCTTCTTCATTTGGAAGGAAAGACCCTCCAGCTGGCGATTCAGCTGGTCCTTCACGTCCTGGGTGAAGGGCGACAGGCCCGTGCGCAGCTCTTCGAGCGTCTGGTCTGCCTTGGCCTTGAGCTTGTCAGCGTAAGGGTCCAGCGTGCCCTTGATCGCCCCGACCTGCTGCTCAATCTGCTGCTGCAGCTGGTCAGCGTAGGGAGAGAGGGCGGCCTGGAGGTTGCCCACGTTCTCCTGCAGCTTGGCCTGCATCTCCTGGGCCAGGGGCTCCAACCTCTGGCGCATCGCGGCGGCGTTTGTGTTCACCTGTGTGCGCAGCTCCTCAGCGTAAGGGCTCAGCTGGCCCTCGAGGTTCTGGATGAAGGTGGCCATCTGCTGGCGGAACTCTTCGGCGTGGGGAGTGAGCTGGGCTCGGAGTTGGTCCAACTCCCGCTGGAGTTGCTCCTTCAGCTTTTCGGAATCTTCCGCCAGCCGGCCATGGAGCTGAATGGCAACGGGGACCACCTGTTTCTGCAGTTCGACCGCGTAGGCGCTGACGGCGTCGAGATTGTCCTGGAAGAGGGAACTGCCAGGGAGAGAGAAGGAGAGGTGTCTCTTCAGGCGGCAAATGTAAAACAAAACCCAAAGTCCATCTTGGTTTTGGTGATACCTTTGTTATCCAAACTAACCAAAAGAGCTGTAAGTTAAAATCCAGTGGTATTTTTTGGTCCTATCTTTCCTTCCTTCCTTTACTTAAATGATTTATTTATCACCTCCCAGCCCACTGGGGCACTTAGGGTGATGCACAACAGGTAAAACATTTTAAACAATACAGAGATTTTAAAAACTTAAAAATTAAAATACACTTTTGGATTTTTTTTAAAAAGTCCTTAAAAATAATTTTAAAACAAACAATTAAAACAGACAAAGAGGTTTCAAACATGGAAGGCCATGTGGAACAACGCCACTTTAGCTGCCTACCAGAATCTCAAAAGAGATGGATCTGGTCTAAATTCCCTTTGCAAGGAGTTCCACAGTTAAGGTGTAGCTTTGCAAGGTGTTGGGACACACAGCAGGGCCTCCCCTGGAGATCTCCATTTTGGGCCAGGCTCACGTGGGAGGAGGTGGCCTTGTTCCTTTGGGCCTGTCCAGCATAAGTTGGGCTACTCCTCCAAACCTCTCAGAAAATTGCATTTGCGTTTGGCCCTGAAACCCTCCGACTCTCCTGATGTCCAATAAATCCTGTTGTCTCACTTTTTTGACTGTTTTTAAAATGTCCCAGTTTCTCTCTGCTCCCCTCCACTTTCCCTTTTTGTCCTCAGCAGTAGTCTGAAGTGCAAAAGTACAATTAAAACCATGCTTGACAAAACAGAAGAATGAAACCCGTCAGCAGCAAAGACCTTTGAGCCGCAAGCAGAGAAAAGTCAGTGGAAATTGCCTGCTGTCAGGATCTGGTTGTAAACTGACCTTTTCCTGCTGTTTTTTGTGCTTTTTTTATGTGTGCTTTTTGCTGCTTTTTGTGCTGCTTTTCTTTTGAGCTTCATTCAAAGCAACAACGTTGTATACTATGGCTCTTTAGTTTCTTCTGTGACAATAATGCTTACTGTTTAACCCTGAAGCTACTATCCACTGACTCTGAGGATGCAGTTGCATGACACCTGAATAGTTTGGGGCCGGGTTTTGGTTTTTCTAAAATAATAATAATAAAAAAAGACCTGAAATATCTAAGCAATGATACCAGGTAACTAACTCTCTGCAGGAGAAACCTGCCCGCAAAGGTTCTTCTCCTCAGAGCTGAGCATTGTGCCTCCAAAGGCACATGGAGAGCAAATGCAGACTTTGAGGCTTGGGCCAGGGTGTGGGTGTGAGTCTCAGAAGGCCAGATGTACAGGCCAGATGCACACGCTTCTCTTTATAACCAGGTTGAAATTGGGGGGCCTTTCACACTGCAGAGATAGAGCGCTTTGATCCCGCTTTAATGGCCATGGCAGCAGCCTATGGAATCCCAGGGTTTCTAGTTTGGTGAGGCAGTGGTGTTCCCTCCCTAAAATGCAGAGCCCAGCCATGGCAGTAAAAGAAGAGTCACTATTGTGTGGTAACTGTGGCGTGTGGAAGGGCCCCGAGGCACTTTCTGCTCCGCCAGCCCCTGGGAACCACTACTCACTTGAGTTGCTTGGTGATCTCCGACTGCTGGAGCTGATCGACCGTCTCCTTGGCATTGCTGCTCAGCTGGGTGAAGTAATTCCAGATCACATCGGCCACCTGGTCAGCGCTGACCTCAGCCTGGGCTCCTGCAGGGATTGTGAGGGGAAAGGTCGGTGCTGTGTGCAATCCACCCCAGCCATACCCAGGCACCCTTCCGCCACCATCCCAGCCTTCCAGAACTCCCATCATCCTCAGCCTCCCCTCAGATCTGAGCTGTGCGGCCACCTGTCTTTGCAATTGTGTAGCCCACATTCCAGCAAAGCAGTTGTGGCCCCTCAGCCAAACGAAGGGCTGCCTGTCCAGGATCATCCCAGGCCCTGAGGTTCCTGGGCTAAAGCCTCAGGATGGCCCCCGTGGCGTCTTCAAGCATTGTGGATTAAGTACCCATAACTTGTCATTCAACACACACACACAGATATACACACACACAATATTTTCCTGTTTGGAAATTAAAACAGAAATCTTAGCTGAAGGGACTGTTCCCAGATCGTCTACTCAGTTGAAGGGCGAGTCCTCGCACCACCACAACTGGGAAGGAGGGAAGGAGGAAGCTAACAATGGGAATACTTGCAAGCTGCCCCCTGGAAAGTCTTTGTCATTCGCAGCAACCATCAACAAAGCCAAGTTGAAGGCTTTCATGGCTAGCATCCATAGGTTTTCCATGGGTGTTTTCTTGGCTGTGAGGCTGTGTTCTGGAAGAGTTTATTCCGGGCGTTTTGCCTGCATCTGTGGCTGGCATCTTCAGATCTCTCCAGAACATGGCCTCACAGCCCGGAAAACACCCACGGAAAATCAACAAAGCCTTGCAAATCGTACCAAACTGCTGCTCTCCTAGCTGAACTGGAGATGTGTACCCAGCCTGTTCCTCTTGCCTAGTGCTGAGCCCACCAAAACTGGAGAATTGTCACCCTCATCTCTCACCTGGAAGTGACCCATGAGAACTGGGGGCTCAGGGCCAGTCCCTGAAATCTGCCAATGTTGTATAGCCAGGCCCCAGGAAACACATTGATACAAGAGGACCAGCCAATAAAGATTAGGTAGACATGCCAAGAGACCCAAAGCCAGGGGGAGAAAATTAGGCTATAATTCCCAGAACCTGCCCTCCATCCCCAGCCAGCAATGGCCAAACTGAGCTGCTCTCCTTTCTTTTCTGTCTCCATCAAGAGACAGCCACTTTTCAGCCAGATCTGCCTCCTGCTCTGAAATCTCTAGACTCCCAGTTTTTCTTTTGGCCGAGCCAGTTCACTGGGTTGATTTCTACAGCCCCAAAATGATGCAGAGACCAATTTTAAAAAAAAATTGGTGGAATTATTCTGTCCTTGACTCTTTAATGTATTTTCTTCCCTGAGACAAAAAGGAGAATTTAGTGAAGTTACAAATGGAAAGGCAACAATGCCCCACACTTCCCTAAATGAGGGGGGACAATGGGGCAATAAAACATCCATCCCAAACAATGCAGCGTGATCATTTTGATACCTGGGCTGCCTAGTGCCTAAGCTAAGTTCTTTTATAAAGAGCTCGCCTGTTTTGCATCCTTCACCTCCATGATGGCTTTGCTCAGGAGCTCAGTCCCAGGTTTTCCCAAGCATCCTTGGTAAACCTTTACAATTTGGGCTATGTGAACAGTGACACCAGGGTTCTTGATTAAATTCCTCCACCAGCAAACAAAGCAAGAAAGGTTTGATTATACATCACAAAGACAAAGCAGTATTTCGATGTAGTGTTCAACTTCAACCAATTCAGAGGAGTGCACGTTTAAGAAATGTGGCCGTAATAAAGATGGGGACTGGGGTATCTCCCTAAAGTTAATTTCCTCCTGGGAGAGAGGGTGGGGAGAACAGGACGACTCTGAGTTAGCCCAGGGAGTAGCTGCCATGTCCCCCCTCTGAGTTACCTGCGATGACGGCCAAGAGACCGAGGAAGAAGGCAGCTCCCTTCAGAGCCATGATGGTCTGTCTGCACAGAGTGTGCCTTTGCTGGGATTCTTTAAGGAACACAGTACTGCAAAAAAAGAGATAGAGAGAAGGGGGAATGTTAGCGGCTTATGATGTTGTTCTTGTTGCATGCCTTCATTTCCTTTTTCACATATATATAAGGAAAGGAATCATAGAGACCTTCTTTAAGGGGGGGGTTCTAAGAGGGGGGTGCCCTCAAGTCGCCTGTTGACTTATGGCAACCCCATTAATTTCTTATAAGGTTTTCTTAGGCAAGGAATCCTCCTCGGAGGTGGTTTTGCCAGTTCCTTCCTCTGAAATATAGCATCATTGGCAGTCCTTCTGGGCTTGGGGAAGGTTCTTCTTTTTGGACTGCCACTCCCAGAATCCCCCAGCCAGCATAGCTGACTTGGGGATTCTGGAAATGACAATCCAAAAAGGCACTTTTCCCCACTTTTTCCCATGCTTACAGTGACACCATGAATTTCAGCGGGTTTTCTTAGGTAAGGAGGTGGTTTTGCCAGTTCCTTCCTGTGAAATAGAGCCTACAGCACCTGGTATTCGTTGGTCTCCAGTCTAAGTACCAACCAGGGCTGACCCTGCTTAGCTCCCAAGATCGGATGGGATCCGTTGCCTTCAGGGTATTTAGGTGTAGCTCTCTGAATTTTCCAAAATGTAAGACTAGATGGACCTTGTGTTGCCCCTTGAAGCAAGAGGCTGGGATGGGAGCAGGGCCCCTTCGCCTCTCCACATTCCCTGCAAGGAAAGCATCCCTCCCCAGACCAAAGAGAGCAAGAGTTCCCAACCCATCATCCTCCCTCCCTCCCTCCAGGCAGAGAGAGAGAGAGAGAGAGAGAGTAAATCCCCATCATCTTCATCATCATCATCTCACCTCCTCTGGGGCTGCTTCCACTCCACTCCGCTCTGCTCTGTTCAGCCTGCCGCCCTGTCCATATTTATAGCCCCCTGAGCCATTTCTCCTGGCAGTGGCTTCCACGCAGGCAGGCAGGCTGGCCGGCCGGCCGGCCGGTGACACATCCTCCAGCTCCACTTGGACTTTAGCAGGAGTGCAACGTGGAGCCCCGTTGATGGCAACCGGGAGCCTCCTTATCTGCTGGGCCGTTAAACAGCCGCATCCAGACACGGGGGGGGGCTGGGGAGGAGAGCCAGAGCAAGCGAGCAGGGGTCTCAACTCTGCTAGGGAGGCAAAGCAGGGCTTACGGAGCCAGGGTGATGGGTGGGTGACATTAAAACCATGAGGACTAGCAGTCGCAGCAGCTGTGTGTGAGCTGAGGGGCTTAGGGACGGAGTGGGACTCCAGGGCCCTTCAGCTTCTCTCTTGGGGAGTCTTTCCATGGACTAAGAGCACCCCACGTTCCTGTCTGAACACACAAGCATCTCCAATCATGTCTCATTTTGGAAAGGAACAGACTGGGCTTGGATGAGATTCCACCAAGAGTCGGGGGGGGGACCCCACAAAATCTCCAAGTGCAGCTAGAAAGCAATCCTGCCGGAGACCCTGGGCAGCTGGGTCTCAAAAGCCGGGCAGAGTTGGCAGTACTGGGCTTGAAGGAGTTCATGCAGACATGCACCAGTTATCAGCAGCGTTGCTCCCAGCAGCAGAGACAATGCAGAAAGAATATGGATACGTTCCTACACCACAAAAGAGAAAAACAGTTCAATATGTTTCAACAAATGTTTGTTCAAAACTAACATTATGAAGATGTGAAACAAAACAACCCGATCTGTTAAGCCTTGCATCAGTAGGCAAAAACATATTGAATTTTCTAGGCTTGAAGGCTTCTTCTAAAATACATTCAGGGATGAATTTTTCTTTTACCTGCCTTCCACTTTCCTTATGATTTAAATTTTGGTGGCCAGAGGTCTCTCTCTGGCTTTTCTTTGCAAATGAAGATTCAGGAAGGACTCATCCCGCACTTTCTGCAAGCGCACTGATGACTAAAAAGGCCAATCCAAGGTAAACAAGTCCGGTTGCAGAAAGCACAGCAGAAGGTCTCCTTGGGTGATGTTTCTGGGTTGGGATATTTTCTGCGTTGTCATTTCTCTTCAAGACTTGTTCGGCGTGAGTTCTCAAATAAGGCTGCAGCATTGTGGATAGTGCGTCTCCATGCCTCCCGATGTGAGGCCAGGGTGGACCACTCTTGGTGATCAATTTGGCCGAGCCTGAGAGGTTTTTCAGGGAGTCTTTGTATCGCTTTTTTGGAGCGCCCCTCTTACGCTGACCCGTGGCGAGTTCACCATAGAGTACTATTTTTGGGAAGTGATGGTCCTCCATCCTAGAAATGTGCCCTGCCCAGCACAGCTGTGTTCTCAATATCATGGCCTCAATGCTGGTGATCCCTGCTTGCTCAAGGACAGCAACATTCGTCACATAGTCAGTCCAGTGTATATTTAGGATTGTGCGTAGACAGCGCTGATGAAAGCGTTCGAGGAGTCGTAGGTGGTGGCGATAAGTGACCCATGTTTCAGACCCATAAAGGGGAATAGACAATGGCTCTATACACATTGGCCAGAGGTATGCAATTAACAAAAAACGTGCTGGGTGGCATTAGTGAAGCAGGCTTCTCTGCTCTCCCCCGGTCTCTCTGTTTTGCTCGTCACGCATGCTCAGTAAGGGATTCTGGGGGCAGCCGCTGTTTCGCTTGCCTGTCGTAAAGAGTCACACGCGGATACAGCAGGATCAGCCAGAGCACAATCCCATCCTTTCCCAGCTCACACTTTATTGCAAGCCACCATCGAAAGTCTTGTTGGTCTCCAATGCCAATGCGGCTAAAAAGCTTCCAGCTAAACAGAGGACAAGGAGGAAAGGCTGGGTCTAGGTGGGCATTAAAAACTTTGTAAAAAGGCACTTCTTTGTCAGAGGCTCTGTTGAGTGAGGTATGCCAGTACTGTATTTTCAGTGCGGATTCTCCCACCGGATTTTCCTTGGTTTTTTCTGGGCTGTGAGGCCATGTTCTGAAAGAGTTTATTTCTGGCGTTTCGCCTGCAGGCGAAACGCCAGAAATAAACTCTTTCAGAACACGGCCTCACAGCCCAGAAAAAAACCCAAGGAAAATCTATGGATGCCGGCCGTGAAAGCCTTCGACTTCACATCGGAAGTCACATCTCCCATCGGAAGCGCAGCCGGCTCCTTCTCTGGGCTGACAGAGACCTTTCTCTAATAATCCTCTTATAGTTCGCTTAGAATCCTCCTGTCTTAATGGGATCATGCATAATTACACCATATTCAGAAGGAGGGAGTCCAAATCCACCATAAACCCCAAGGGAACAGCCCTCAGGGCTTTCCTCAAAGTTTTTTTTAAAAACTCCGTGAAGAATACACATTAGCGATCATTAGGACAGATGACTGCATTCATTCACAAGCCCCAGAAAGGCAGAAGTAAAAAACTGATTGGCCAGACAGGAGTAGGAGGTCGGGCTTGCTTAGAAGACAACTGTCCCAGAACCGCCATCTTGATTTTCGCTTTAGCGAGGGAGCAATCATGCGACAAAACAGCCTTTTTCTTTTCTTTTAAAAAATTTATTTAGGCAGAATATCACACCATTGCACTTTTGCACGCTCGATATGTTTTTTTAAAAATACCGTTTGGTGGTGGTGACTCGCAAAAATAAAAACATGAGTCACAGCCGCCATTTTGAATCACAGGCACAACTGTTGGGACAGCAAAAGTGGGTCACCTCGCATGCCTGCAATTTTGCCAAACACCATTAGGACAAGGCAATCCTGCTTCACTAAATATGAGTGAGTTCGCATCAGTTCACATCAATTCACATTTCCCCTCCCTCATATAGATGAGCCCTTAGACAGGTTTGGCTATCCATTGGTTGTTGCAGGACAGTCTTTTAAAGGAAGGTGCTGCACTTTTACACTCACTTGGGATACGCCACACCATGAAGGCAACAAACTGGCCAACTTCATAAGCATAATGGGCACCTCCTGGCCGGGGCAGCGTTTGCCAGGTGGTCTCCAATTCTGCCTCCACGGGGCCGGATTATCCATGGCTCACCTGGAGCAACGACCCCGGTGCCTCACGGGCTTGAGGGGCCCCTCGGCTGAAGGGGGAAAGGGTGGCTTTCTTCCTCTTCTTCCCCACTCACTTCCTGCATCTCCCAGTGTTTCAGACATCATAAATATTTTGTATGCTACCTTAATTGAGCAAGACTGCATGGGTTCAGTCTGAAAATGCATTCACACAGGAAGATTTTGAAGTCTCTGTCTACAGTATTACGCTTTGTATTTCATAGGTTTATTTAACTGATTTCCATGCTGCTACCGCTCCAAGACTAGAAACCACATGTATAGAAAGGGGTGGGTATTTTTTGGACTGCTCTGGGGCATCAACCACCTTAATCCAGCTTTGCACAGGGCAGGCATTTAATACTGACAGCATACCCCGGGACTGTCCCAATTTGCCAGAGACAGTCTTGATCAATCCTCTGTCATCCTACTTTTTCAGCTGCTTTTAAAATGTCCTAGTTTCTCTCTCCTCCTCTGTCTTCTTTCGGTTGCTGCAAACTGAGTTCAAAGTGCAAAAGTAGTTTTCTGACTCAGCAAGGAGGAGCGGAGGAGAGGAGAGGGCAGAATCGTTCTGTTCCCAGGAGGTCCAGGCTAAAGCAAACTGCCACAGCCTCTCCTAGCTTGTGCGTTCTTCTTTGTTCAGAACTGTTGCCATCTTGACCACACTCTGATAATAGTTGGCCACCTGTGTCACAGTTTCATCTGTAAAACGGTGTGGGGGGGTATGTGACAGGCTGGTTGGGAATGGGGGTTTATCAGCTCTCAGCCCCCTTCTTCCACCCCGCCGGCATGGGTTTGGTTCTCTGCTCCAGGGGCAGTTCATAAGGCAAGGCGATGTGGGTCAGGCACCTTTTCACCCCATGTCAGTAACAGAAACCATGGTTGTTTGCTGGCATAGGTGAGGAGAAGGGCAGCGAGCAAAGTCTCTCTACTGCTGGCAGGGGAGTCTCCCCTGCTGCAGGTTTCATTATCTATCTGTCTCTCTTTCACACACACACACACACACAC
Source organism: Gambelia wislizenii (assembly GCA_030847615.1). Classification (NCBI taxonomy): domain Eukaryota; kingdom Metazoa; phylum Chordata; class Lepidosauria; order Squamata; family Crotaphytidae; genus Gambelia; species Gambelia wislizenii. Next base: position 44,418,904 of record JAUMIR010000007.1, read on the forward strand.
ACACACACACACACACACACCAGGGTGCAAGGCAACTTGTATTCATCTGACAAAACTCTCCCATCTTTATCCTGTTCCCCAAACATAACCCAAATGGCAATATCAGAGGGCACGATCCCCTGCCAGAGGCAAGACTCTCCTCTCGGTCTTGGAACCTCTTTGAAATGACACCACATTGCAACATGATACATCATCATCATCATCATCCCCACTGTGGGACTCAAGGTAGCTTACAAAGGTTGAAACAGATTCACCTTTCAAATTCCTATCATACAAACATTACAAATACAATTAGAGTATCTCTAGGGTTAAAAGCAGTTAAAAGCGACACCATTAAAAAGAAAACAACAAATAAGGGATGTCATATTGAAGGGGGAGCAAGCTTGTTTTCTGCTGCTCCAGAGACTCGGACATGGAGCAATGGGTTCAAACTCCAGGAAAAGAGATTCCGCCTAAACATTAGGAAGAACTTTCTGATGGTAAGAGCTGTCTGGAAGTGGAATCCCCTGCTGCTGCCTGGGAGTGTGGTGGAGTCTCCTTCTTGGGAAGTTTTTAAACAGAGGCTGAGTGGCCATCTATCAGGGAAGTTTGATTGTGTATTCCTGCAGGGCAGAAGGGGGTTGGACTGGATGGCCCTTGGGGATCCCTTCCAACTCTATGATTCTATACAGGACAGCAGATTCCCCCTGCACACCCCCTGCAGTCAGCCCTCAAAGGCCTGAGGAAAAAGAACAGGCTTCAGCTGACTACCAAAGGATAGCAGGGAACGCAGGGGTCTGGCCTCTCCAGGAAGGGGGTCCCAGAGAGCCTGGGGCACCCACTGAGAAAGCCACTGGTGGAGCTGCTGCAGCCAAGGAGTTAGCCAGATTGCTCCCATTTGCAATTTGTCTGCAGCTCTTTGAGCCAGTTTCCAAACACACTTTTGAAAGGCAGTCCCACGTAGCGTGTGATACAATAATCCAAATATTCCATAAAGGAATGTTAATTCATTGGGCTCTGCCTCTGGGAATGTGCAGAGTTCTTCCCCGGTGCTGCCACCACCAAGTGAAAAATGCCAAGGCAGACGCTACTGCCTGCCTCTGAGGCTCAGCTTTCCTGGCATCTCTTTTGGTTTCGGGCTAAACCTGTTGACTGCTATTCCTGGAGCCCCTCCGGGATGAAGCGTTATCTTGGGGTCACAGTCCAAGGTGATGTGGATTTGATGTGCAGGACGGAAGGGCAGAGCTCAGCCGGGCATGGCAGCCAGCAACAGCCCCGAGGGTTCAAAGATGAGGATCCTGAAGTCTCCCACTTTGGGAGAGGCCAGGATGGCCGAAGCCTTCCCAGGTGCCCACCAGAACCACTGACCCTCCATCCCACCGAGACGCCCTGACTCCTTGGTGATGGTGGATGCCTTGAACAGAATTTTGGAAAGGAACAGAAGACTCTTCCCATTCACCTCCTGGCAGTGAGCCCACCTCCCACCAAGTCCAGAAAAGTTCCCTTTTAAACTACAGCTCACAGATTCCCTGTCTTGGGTAACTGGGCCTGTTGGGAAAGGATGAACAGCACAGCTGCTGTTGGGGAGGAGAGCGGAGGAGGCCTCTGAAAGTGTGTGTGTGCGCACACCACCCACAAACCAGGGTGTGAGGTTGAGATGATCAGTCTGGGCATCTTGGGAGGAGGAAAGGGTTAGGAGTCCCCCCCCCAAAAAAACCCCTTTACTTTGTTTCTTTAAAATGATTCCCAGGATTCCTCTCCAAAGCTCAGCCAAGATCAAAACAAATATTTACTTTTACAGCATATAGTGCAGCTGAGAGAAATGTCTCCCTCCTGCCCAACACACACACGCACCATTTGAAGTGCTGGGACAACACAGGGCTCCATTCTGAGCCCCAAATCAGGGCAGCTGTGTGACCAGCAGATGAAATGTTCCTTACGTCGCACCATCGTCCCAAACTGGGCAGCGGCAGGATGTTGGAACCTGCAGGGATGGGAGTGGTGGGGGTATCGGGGTGAGGAAACAAATTTTTATTTGGCCCTACAGCGATGGGTCAATGCAGAAGCTTCTGAGTTGCACAGAGCTCTTCTTCTAGGAGGACAGCTAGGAAATCCTCAAGGCAAGGAGATTCAGCAGCAAGTCTCTGTCCACACTCAAGCCGGCACCCTTGTAGCCGCCCAAGCCTCGGCCACCCTCTCGCCAGCTCCATCTCCTCTTCCAGCTTGTCACAGCATTGGGCCACCCTTGCAGGTTGCCTCTGGGGAGCATTTCTTGAGCAAGAGGATCTCTGAGAAGATGAAAAGGCCGCCAGCTCTGGAGAGAGCCAGGCAGGGTTGCCCACCCCTCCAAAGCAGCACCTTGGCCCAGGGAGGGCTGGCAGACGAAAGACCCAGACCCAGAGGGGTGTGGAAGGGGAGGGCTGGCTGGGCTTATTTCTTATTCTCCAGCCATGGTTTCCATCAAGCAGACTGGGCCACTGAGAGAGCAATAGATGCTTCTCCCCCCCCCCTCCCCATTCCCCAATTCTGCGCCTCCGCTCGCAGGCCTCCTGGCCGAACTTTGGCCAAACAGTCCAGTGGCCTGGACAGGGTGGGGGGAGGGGGTATATAAAGGCAAAGCTGCCCAGGAGGGCTCCAGGCAGAGACTCCAGGGAGGCAGAAAGAGCAGGTGAGTTATGGGGGAGCAGCGGGGGGCGGGGGAGGCATCCAATGGAAGAATGCAAAGGGGGAGCTGGGGGGGAGCCAGGAACCACCATTATGGGGAGGGGCTTCCCAGGGAGCAAAACCTGTCTCCCTCCCCAAGCAGTTTGGAGTCAAGCAAAGGTGTAGCTGTTGCGGGGGGGGGGGCAAAGTGAGGGCATTGCACCCCAAACACGAATTCTCACCTGCATGAAATTCTCATTCGGTTCCCAAATATCTAGCATTGCAGAGAATGAGATGCTGGAAACTGTTCACACAAAGAACTCCTTTTCGATTTGCTGTGTTTCCATGCCCGGGAATCCCTTGGCCTGCTGCCCCTTTCACTGGGGTGCCCAAACTCTTATTTCTAATTGCTCAGCTTCCTGTTTGAAGTTACAGTGGGCCCTCAGGAGCCACTGGGGTTTGGTTCCAGGAACCCCCCACCCGTGGATACCAAAATCCGTGGATGCTCAAGTCCCATTATATAGAATGGCATAGCAAAATGGCATCCCTTAGATAAATTGGCAAAATCCAGGTTTGCTTTGGAATATTTTTGAACTGTGGCTGGTTGAATACATGGATATGGAGGGCTGACTGTACTGCAATGCTAAACATTTGGAGAGTGAAGGAACATTTCATTGGAGGCAGAGTTCTTATCTGGGGGAGCAATGCCCTTGTTTTGCTCCCCACCCACACGGACATACCTGGACAGACAGACGGCAGTGGGGGGAGAGGTCATTTGGGGCCCAGACAGAGCAAAATGAGGGCATTCGGCCACAAATAAGAATTCTCTCCCACCAAATGGACTGTTCCTTCGCTCCCCACAGTTCCTTCCACCCTCCACACATGCTCAGGTGCCCCATGGCAGCCAGAACTTAATCAGAACCAATTGCATCTCCTACCTGTGTAGAAAAGAAGAAAGGGTACCTCTCGGGATATGCACACACACACACACACACACACACACACACACGTTTCACCTCTGGCACCTTCAGGGATCTGGGGGGGGGGGTTCAGTGGTGAGGTTCCAAGAAGCCCCTTCCCTCTCTGAGCCCCCAGGGAGCAGAACAGCCCAGGGAGGCTGTGCCAACTTTCGGCAGGGGGGAATCACTTCATCTGCAGGGGTGTAGCCCTGCCTGGGAGAGGGGCAAAATGAGGGCATTGCCCCCTGCCCCCAAATAAGAATTCTGCACAGCAATTGAGATTGTCCTTAAATTTCAGTGGGGCATTTAGAAATACAGTGTAGATGTCCAAAGCAAGAGCACAGCAAACAGAGGTGTTCTAGGTGTGAACAGTTTTCAAGGTCTGACTCTGCAATGCTAGAGATTTGGTGAGTGAAGAGAAATGTCTTTTGGGGGAATGCAGTTCTTATTTGGAGGGGCCATGCCCTCATACCCCCCCCCTCCTTGCTACACCCCTGAGGTCCTAGTGCCTGATTTTGGATGGAGCCACGTCCAGAAGAGAAGACTGCTTGGGCACAGGCGGAAACTGGCCCTTCACCCTGCTCCTGATCCACAGTCCCCCCCGGCCCCAGTCTCCTGGAGGGGTCCCTTGACGTCCTTTAGATGAGCGAGTGTGCATAGCGGGGGGGGGGGCAGTTGGATGCTGCAGCCAGTCATGCCCGGTCTGTGTGTGTGAATCGCACTTCACCTGATGCTGCAGACTCTCATGGAGCCTCCATTACAGGATGAATGTTTGTGCTAAAGGCAATCATAGGGAAGCGACTTTTCTCAGGGGCCTTGTGTGGAAATGTGTCTTGCTGTTCCAATCTGTGTTGCTCAAGTCTTGCATATTTGCCAAATGTGCTAAGGGCCAAATGAGCAGGATTCTCATCCTGCTCATTTGGCAATGCTTGGCAGAGCTTTGGCAGCAGATTCCTGCATGGCAGAAGGATGGACTAGATGGCCCTTGGAGTCCCTTCCAACTCTCTTGACTGCTGGTTGCCTGGAGGCAAGAGACCCCCAAGAGATCTTGGCCAGGCAGCACATGGCTGGACGGTCCCAGCCACGCCTGGACACTGGGACTGGGGCTCCCTGCTGGGTGGTCTCCTCGCACTCAGTCCCCCAGGAGGGGGAGGGGGACAGGAGGGGGCTCCCTCTCCCCAGAGGCCATTCAATGCCCAGTGATATGACTCCCCTTGCCTGACGCAGGTCCAGCCGAGCATCGCCATGAAGAGCCCTCTCCTGCTGCTATTTGTCCTCCTGGCGCTGATGGCCACCTTTGCACGTAAGAACCCCGGGTGCCTTTGGCCTGGATCGGGGCCCACACATGTGTGCTGAGGTGGGGGGAGGAGAGGGGGCCACCCCACCTGCACCCAGAGAGCTGTGTGGACAGCAAGAGGAAGGGAGCCAGGGGAAGAAAGGGAGGGTCCACGTATCTCCCCCTCTCTCCCACCCCCAACCCCCACCCCCAACAGGACTGAGAGGGTACGGGGGGCTCCCACATCAGTGGGGTGGTGGATCTGCTCTGGGCACTAGTCTGAACTTTAAAAGAGCTATCCAAAGTACCGGAGCCTGTCCAAAAAATAGTTCTGTGTGTGGGAAAGATCACCAACAGGTGCTCTCTTGGCTGGAATCCATCCAAAGAAACGATTTGAGCCAAAGAGCAGCGACTGGATCACCCAACATCCTTTGCTAAATGCTGCAGCCATCATGGGGTCCAACCGGGACAGGGGTGTGTCTCTGCCTTTCTCAGCATGTGGGTGGGTGGGTGGCAAGAGAAAAGTGGTTTATCCTTTCCATCTGCACCATTTCCCAACTTAATGGCCCCTCCCTGCACTCCCCACGGCAGTGCTGTTAGAAAAACTAACATGTATTGTGAGCTCTAGACCTGAAATACCCTAAAGGCACTAGGTCCGGCCTGATCTTGGAAGCTAAGCAGGGCCAGCTCTTGGATGGGAGACCACCAATGAATTTCAAGTGCCGTAGGCAATATTTCAGAGGAAGGAACTGGCAAAACCTGAGGATTCATTTCCAAAGAAAACCCTCTGAAATTCATGGGGCTACCAGAAGGCAACAAGCGACTTGAAGGCACAGACCCACAAGCTGTGAGATCTCAGCATGGATCTCCTGTTTCAGACCCAAATACAGGAAATCTCTCTCAGCTTCTCCAGAAAATGCATGATCATCACCTCTTGGCAGAGGCTGGGAGCGAAACCTCTTTTAAAGGGGGCGGGGTGGAGAAGGGCCACCTGCCCAGGCCGGCCACTTGGCTCCCCTCTCGGTCTTGTTGGTGGGCAGCCCGGAGGATTCCCTTGCTCTCTGGGTGGCCTTGGTTGGGCCCGTTCCTCCAACCAGGGGAATCTGGGTGGCTGAGATTGGCCCTCCCTGTCCCCATGCCCCAAGAGAGAGAAAAGTGGGTGTCCAGCTGGTTCGTGTCTCCTCTTTTTCACCTGTCAGGGGCCGAAGCACCCCAAGAGGAGACCCTGGTGGCAAAGGTGCAGGTCTATGCCAAGCAAGCTGCCCAGATGGCCCAGGAACAGCTGGCCACCATCCGGGACTCCTCAGCCGCTCAACAGGCCAGGTGGGTGATAGTCCGCCTTCCAAGAAATAAATGGGGAGGAGGACCCCCACATGGCGCTTCAAGGGCTTCCTGGTGTTTTTTCAGCAGGAAAGCAGAGCAGGTCTGCCTTCTGCCCCTCCTTCCTCCCCAAACCACCTCCTGTCCTTCTTCCACCCAAAAGAGGGCTGGGTGGGACTCCTGCAGCCCTCCAGAGGTTGTGGGACTGACTACGGCTGGCTCCCATGTGAGTGGGCAGGGGAATCTGCTCCTGGTTCTAGTCCATACTTTAAAGGCACCATCCAAGGTGCTTAACCTCTTTTGAGGAGATGAGTTCAGCTCCCTGGTCACCTCCTTTAAAGTTTGGGATTTATTGGCCTGACACCCAGTGGCCCCTGACTGCAACTCCCAGCATTCTGGCTCTGCTGGTTGGGGTGGAGACTGATGGGACTTGCAGGCCAATCACCTCTAGTGTGAACTAGATTCAGGGGCCTGCCTTTTCCAGTTCTTCCTTTCCAATCCACAGTGTCCCCTAGAGCAACTGGGAGGAGTGAGGGGAAATATTTTCCAAGGTCCAAAGTGGCTGATATGGGTCCCTGCAGAACTGGTGGGGCAGAAGGCATTGGCCACTTTCAGAGCCTGCTGACCTAAATGGCTCCCCCACCCAATGGGTCCAGGATGCGTCTCCTGTTTGGGAGCACAATGCGGGGAGAGGAATGACTCCACAACCGGCACGGAGTAGCCTTGCCTCCCAATCATGGGCCACCAACGTCCATTGGCCAAGGGCTCATCCTGCAGCCCATAAAGGTGAACTGTGGGGGAAGGTTGTGTGCTGCTGAATTGCGTTTTTCTCATCTGCATGACCACCACCACCACCATCACTGCTGCCCCCTTCTTTCAGGGAGTGGCTGGAGGCCAGCCTTGCACACACGCAGGAATACCTCAGCCAGCTGAAGGAACAAGTGGCCACACTGTGGGAGAAAACAACAGCCAGCGCAAGATGAACTTCAGCACCGTGTGGTTCCAGGTTGACCCAGCCCAGCCCAGCCGAGGGGGTCTCCGTGTGGGGGTGCATCTTGACTGTCTTCCTTTCCCCACCCCATCTTCTCCCCTCTCTCTAACAACACCCCTTCCCTCCCTCCATCCTCCAAACATGTCCTGCTTAGAGGCACTCAGTTATCCAGATATGGTGAATCCCCCTCCCTACATTAAATCTTGCAAACTCTCTACATGTGTGAGCTTCTTGCTGTGAACCAACAAAACAATAAGGAAGGGGCAAAGGAGAGCCAGAGTGGTGTAAGTAAGTGCTTTGAGCGCTAGTTGTGGTGGTGGTGGTATGCTTCCAAGTTGTTTCCAACATAAGCCAACCCTAAGGAGAACCTATCATGGGGTTTCCTTGGCAAGGTTGGTTCAGGGGGGGCTTGCCTTTGATGCCCTCTGAGGCTGAGAGAGTGCCACCCAGAGGGTTTCCAGGGCCGAGCGAGGATTTGAACCTAGGCCTCCAGAGTCATAGTCCGAGCGCTCCTCCTCCTTCTCCTCCTCCTCCAACCACACTGCCTCTCCAAGGGCTGAATCTGCACCGTAGCTCTCCTGCGTAGCATCTCTGCCACAATTTGACCCCTTTACTGCCACACACACCTGTTCTAATCCAAGCTGAAATCAGTTTGGAAAGCCACGCGGGACCCCCGTTACGTAGCCACATCAACACAAGGAGCAGTTCTACTGGGTGCACATGTTTGCTGTATCGGTTTATGTCTGGTCACACAACCACAGCAGCTGCATTTTTAAAAATTTCTGCCACGTATGTGCATATTCCATTTTTGCTTAACATCACCCACCTGTCTCTAGGAGACTCTGGTTCAAATCCCTTCTCTGCCATGGAAACCCACTGAGGGACCTGCACCCTCTCTCAGCCTCAGAGAAAGGCAACGGAGCCAAACCCACTGTGAGTAATAAATCTGTCCAAGAAAACCCCATGATAGGCTCGCTGTAACTCAAAATCAACGCGAAGGCAGATGACCACAAGGAAAGGAAGTCTTGGCGGAGTTATTGTCATGTGCAGGGAATCCTGATCTGGAGTGGATCTTCACTACCGGTCTATATCAGATTGATCCCACTTTAACTGCCATGGCCCCATCTTCCTGCAGAATGCTGGGACTGGTAGTTTGGGGAGCGATCAGCAGGATTCTCAGGGGAGGGGAATCGAGCAAAGAATCCCAAGCCGCTCCCCAAGCCAGCAATCCCAAGATTCCACAGGTTGGAGCCATGGCATTTAAAGTGGTATGAAAGTGCTAGAAGTGTGTAGCAGTGCAGACCCTTTCCTGACGTGTGTCCAGAAGCTGTTTTCACACAGCAGCTGTTGCTCTTCCTTCCTGTGCCAAGGCCAGAGAGAAACTCAGGACTTCCCACCAGAACCGCCCCAGAAAGAGCCGATCTTTCCTTCGTGGGGAGGGAAGCCACGGTTGTATTCTAATGACTGCAAAGGGGACAAAAGGGAGCACAGGAAAACAGGGGAGAATCGGGCCTCTCCTGCTCGCCTCCATGCTCAGGATCCAACCTCTACCTCACAGACCCACCTGAGCAGCTGGCCACCCTGTCCTGTCCCCTCATCCAGCGGGAACAAACTCAGCCTGGGAGGATGAATGTGGGAAGATGAAGTTGGGTGGCCTGGTGAGCGTTTTTGGGGAGACCTAAGGATGAGCCTCGGTGCTATGGCAGGGGCTGGCCCTGGCCACCTTACAAGGGTGACGTCCAAAGGGGCAGCACCTGGTGATGCTCTGGAGCATGGCGCATTAAACATTAACCCCACACTTGCACAGAATATGCCTTTGAAATCAAAAACACCAAGTCATAACAGATGAAGTACAAATACCTGCCATTCCTCCTTCTCCCCCTAAGGACCAGAGAAGAGGGGCCAAAACCTGAGATGCAGGGTCAGGCCTTGGAGAAGTGGTGACTCCAGGGCAGCACCGAGACACATTCGTAGCAATCCCAGATTGAGGAGGTCTGCCCAGAGGAGGGACTGAGAAGCAGAACCATCTCGGGCCTCCATCCGCCAAGGAGGAGTTCAGAGGGTCATGCCCTTCTCTGCTTTACGGCCAAGGCCAGCTGCTATTGCCGCCCCCCCACTCACTAGGGGAAGTCCCCCCCCCCAGTTGCTTTCAAATTGGATGCCAGAAGAGGAAGGAGACGGCCTGCCTCTCCATCGCTCTCAGTCTCTCTCCCTCCCACTCTTTTATTTTGCTGGCCTCCACATCTGTACATCTACACCCACACAGGTGGACCGGCCCCCTCCAAGCAGCTCCCCAGGTGGATTCTGGGGTCTGAGCCTCAGGCGCTGCCCAGCATGGTTCCTCCCAGGAGTTTCCAAGACCTTCCCAGCAGCCCTGACCAGGGAGAGTCCAGCAGAGGAAGAGGGGGCAGCGGCTCTTCCATGGCCCCAAACGATTCCCCAGCGGCTGGGGCATTGGCATAAGGGGAAGGCAAGTGTGCCCTTGCATGGCGTAGGACTCATGGCAAATTTAGACTGTACGGTGCCCATTCCAACCACCACCAAAAACGGGGCCTGCCTTGTTGACTCCTTGCTGACCCCACCCCCTCCCAGGACTTGCACGCAGTGCAGACTGCGCCTCTCCTCAACAGAAAGAGCTGCTTGAAGAGGCAAGGTGGGGGTGCCATTGGACTAGGAGTGCTGGATGGGGGATGTGGGGGACCAGGGCCCGAATCCCTTCTGCTCAGCCACGGAACCCCCTTTTGTGACTCTGGGCAAATCACACTCTCTCAGCCTAAGAGGGAGGCAATGGCAACCCCCTCCTGAAGAAATTGTGCCAAAGAAGCCCTAGGAGAGAGTAGCCGTAAGTTGGAATTGGCTTGACCATGGAACAGTCAGCCTCCGAGGGTGGCAGCCTCCCCTTCCTCAGAAGCTTTTAAACACAAGTTAGGCGCCCACCCGCGCCAGGGATGCTTAAGCTGTGGGTTTCCTGTATGGAAAGGGGGTTGGGCTAGATGGCCCTTGGAGGTCCCAGTGAACTTTACACTTCTAGTTGTATGATACTCCCGGGGCCTGAAATAACCTTCTCACCCTTGCCCACTAACAGAGCCAGGGGTTCAGCCTCCCCCCTCTTGTGAGCCAGTCCACAGGGAGGCAAACTGGCAGAGGGGGCCGGTTATACCTGAGGGGGATTCTCCTCCCTCCCCCAGCTCTCAGCATCCTAGGAAGAAAAGGGAAAAGGGAGTTTAGACCTGCGCCAGCGACTCCCCTCTTCCACAGGTTAAGCGCTCTCCTCCTGCCCCCCACACCAGCAGCCATGCCGACCCCCTCCCCAGCCCCCAGCAACCCTCCCCTACTTTCAAGAAGCAGACACCCTGCAAAACTGAAATGCCTTGGCCTCCGTTACTCTTTTATTGTTGTTATTCTTTGACAAAAAAGGAAGGCAAGAGGTATTGTTTGTGTGTGAGAGAAGGTGTGCCCGCACTTGTGTGGACCAAGAGCAAGACCCTCCTCTCTGCTCCCAGCCCTTGACTGAGGCTGCTGGGACTGAGAGGAAACTATTTTGGGCCCCCATCCCCACCCCTCGCTCTCTCCTCCACCCTAAACCCAAGAAAGCTCAGTGGCAAATATCAAAGTGGGAGGGAGGGAGGCAGGGGAGGGGGGGACGGAGTCCCAGCGTTTAAGGCCTGGGGTCTCTGGGACTCTAGGATTTAGGGAGGGGTCAAGAAGGTAGGCAGGGAAAGCAGCAATGGTGGGTGGGTGGGTGGGTGGGTGGGGGCTAAGACTGCTGCTGGACCCCTTCCAAGCTCTTCTGCACTGAGGTCAGCAGCTCCAGCAAGCGGGCCTTGGCCGCCTGGATCACAGGCGCCATTTCCTGCCGCAGTTTCTCCACAATGGGGACGAGCTTCTCCCGGAAATCGCTGGCGTGCTGCTGGAGGCGGGCATGGTACTGGGTCACCTCGGGCAGGCCTCTCTCTCGGATATCTTGCAGCTTCTCGCTCAGTTTCTGGCGCAGCTCGTCGCTGTAGGGGGCCAAGTTTTTGCGCAGCTCATCTACGAGGGCGCGGAATTTGTCCCGGACTTCCTCGGCCACAGGCCTCAGCTTCTCCTGCATCGTCCCCAGGTTCTGGCGGGTGAGTTCCCGCAGCTCCTCGCCGATGGGTTGCAGGCGGGCCCGGTAGGCCTCGGCCTCCTGCTGGACCTTCTTGTTGAAATCGTCAAGGAAGGGCTGGACTTTGGCCTTGACTTCCTCCATGTCCTTGGTCAGCTCCTGGCGCAGGTTTCCCCAGTCTGTATTGAGCTGGGCCTTAAGAGCCTCCATTTGCGGGGAGAGCTCTTCATGGAACTTGGACAATGTAGCGGTCAGGGTGTTGTAGTTCTCAGCCAGCTTCAGGCTGCAGACAGGAAGGGAAACAGAGTCAGAGGGGTGAGTGGCTGAGAAAGAATGGCGTTGCCACTTAGCAACTCTCTATCTGTTTGTCTGCCGTCTACCTACTACCTACCTATTTTGGCTGAGAGCTCCCAGAATCACTGGATGGGGGATTCTGTGAGCTGCCATCCAAAAGAAGTAACTTCTCCAAGTGTTGCCGGAATGTAGCAACAGCAGTGGGACTAGAGCCAGAGAACCAGCCCACCTTTGGCCAGCTTCTCCTTCATTTTTTAACACAGTTTGCTGTGGACACCCAGCTGGTCTGTCTTCCCGCTTGGAGTTTGTGCTTGGACCCTGAGCCTTTGTGCTGTGTGGAACTGGAGAACCTCCCCAACCTGAACAAAGCACAGGGGTCCTGCCAGGCTTTGGGCTTCAAGGTAAAACCCCACTCCGCCAGCGTGGTCTATCCAAGAGGAGCAAAGGTTGCTTGCCAAACGCCGCTCCCATCCATCCTTCTCATATCCCAGCCCTGTCCAGACCCTCCCCGGGCCTTTCCTCTTTCCAGCTTCTCTTTTTCAAACCCCAGCCCAGCATTGTGTTTTGGCTTTGCAGGCTGGCTTGGCCCAGCGGTCAGCAGGCCCTCTGGCTTTTGTCCAGCTGCTACGTTTAGCAAAACGTGGGAAAAATTACTTTTGAAGGGTAACAGCTCCTAGAATCCCCGACCAGCTATTTGGAAAATGTTCACCTATTGAGCTAGGATTGCTGGTGTGGTGCAGCGGTTTGAGTGTGAGATTAGGACTGTGGGAGACCAGGATTCTAATCTCAGCTCATCCTCAGAAACCCCCAGGGTGACCATGGTGAAGTCACACTCTCTCAGCCTCAGAGGAAGGCAATAACAAGCCCTGTCTGAGGAAATCCTGCCAAGAAAACCTTATGATATGGTGACCCTAAGGCAAACCTAAGTCACAAATGACTTGAATAATAGACTCTTGGAGTTGGAAGGGACCCCAAGGGCCATCTAGTCCAAACCTCTGCCATGCAGGAATGCACAAATAAAGCACCCCTGAAAGGTGCCCATCCAACCTCTGTTTAAAGACCTCCAAAACAAGAAGGTCCACCACACTCTTAGGTAGTCTGTTCTACTGTTGAACAGTTCTTACAGTCAAGAAGTTCTTCCTAAATTTCAGGTGGAAACTCTTTTCTTGTAATTTGAACCCAATTTGAAGCATAAACAAAGTACAAATTGAGCAATCTCCCGCCCACCCCTCAGTTTTGCCAGAGGAGAATCATGCCCAACCCTGCCTCATGGATCCCTCCTGAGTGAAGATTTCCAAGGAAGCCACCAAGAACGGGTGTGAGCTGCCCCCACATCTGACACTGTGCTTTAACCGAGGCCGTGCCTTAACCTGACAGCTTGAACAGAGTCCCCGTCCTGGGAGGATGCCTCTGGAGGAGAGGGCAACCTACGAGGTGGCCCATCACCCCCGCCAGCCTGCCAGCCCTCTCCCCTCCCTTCCCACACAGTCGGTGCCCCCAGGAAGAAGAGCAACCCCTATCTCCAAGCCAGAGGGAGAGAGAGAGTTTTAGTTTCCCCCCAATATGCCACTCACTCGAGCTTCTGGGCAAAGGTAGAGCTATCGAACTGGGCCATGGCTTCTTGGGCTCCAGCCTTTGCCGTTTCAACGTAGATACGGACCACATCTTGGAGGTGCTCGAGCTGGGTCTGCTGGGGTTCATCACGCTGCCAGAAGTGGCGAGCCTGAGTTCCTGAGGAGGAAACGGCACCCACACTTTAGGCAGAAGGCTTTCAAAGGGGCAGGAGGGCACAAGCCAAGCCTTGCCAGATCCTCCGCCCAGATCTTTGGTGCCAGGGCTCCTGGATCTTCTTCTGAGCTTCCTCCCCCAACGCTGCCATCTCTACGCTTCCCTCTTTCACCTCCCCACACTTATGAGCTCTGCTTCCCCAGGAAAAGAATGAGCACCCCACAGGGCCCGGCTCTTTAGTGTTGCCAGTAAGGCAGAGGATGCCAGCTCTGTCTGGGGCTCCCCGGCTGCTGCAGACCCCACCCCAGTCCACAGTGCCGCTACTTACCAGCAAGGAACACCAGGAGGAGGGTCACGGTGACGGCTCTCATTTTGCAAGGCGCTCCAGCCTGGAGATTGCAGAAGTGGTTCAGTGCAAAACATCCACAGAAAAGTCAAAACAGAGAGACTGGGAAAGACTTCTCTCCTTCCCAGCACCACACACCCAGCCTCATAATAAAAGTGAGAATTTGGGGTCTGCAGGGAGAACAAAGTCCCCCAAAGATGGCCGTAAACCATGAAAGTTCAGTGGAAGCTCTGTGGCTAGGGACAGTTAGGCAACCAAGCAAGGAGGCCACTGTTGCCCTCCGGCCCTGCTTGAGAGCTTCCAGGGAGGCCTGGCCAGCCTCGGGGGAAGAGGACAGCTGGCTGAGATGGACCCTGGTGCACTCCAGCGTGGATGCCGACTGGGCCCTTGAGTGAGAAGGGCTGTCTGTGGGTAAGACCCATAGGATCATCATCCTGGATCAGACCAGAGGCCACTTTAGAGCAGCCGTCTGTCTGCCTTTGGAACTGCCAGCAATGAGAGGGACACAGACGCTGCAAAGATGCAGCAGCTCATCTCCAGCTGCGCTTGCTGGAAGTCAGTCCACCAAATGTCTCCCTTCGGCATTTCCATTGCCCTCAGAGGATGGCCAGCCCAGACACCAACCCACAGCATCAAAGAGAAGAGAGACACAGATCCTCAACAAGAGCAGCAGAACTTTTTCACTGGGTAGAAATGCAAAGGAGCAGAATGGAAGAGAGAGAAAGAGAGGGAGAGATCAGGAGAGGCCCACTTAAAGCCTGAGAGGACACTGGGGTTCCCAGTCTCTTACCAGTCCCCCTGCCGTCTGCTGCTTTGCCTGTTGTTCCCAGTACCACAAGACTCCAGGCTATTTATACTGGAGGTAGTTGTTTATCGCTGGAGATAAGTGGGCGCTGTAAAGGGGGAATTCACTCCCAAGCTGTGACTATGTGGCGCTTAGAGTTCAAGGATCAAACACACATCCCCAGGGCGATGGGAAGGATCAAGGAGCAATGGGGATGGAGGGAGGGAGGCGGCCCAGCAAGGCAGCCCAGCTGATCTGGGCCAGGGCCAGCTCTTTGACCTGGATTGGCACTGATGGGCCCAGCAGGGAGGGTAGCCAAGAGGGATTCGCAAGGGCCTCTTGTTGTTCCCCAGTGGCTTAAGGACTCTGCCCTGGGTGGGCTCAACACTCCCTTTGGGAGAACAACTCCCTGACCCCCCACCCAACCCTGCCTCCCAGCATGAATCAGCTTTGCCACTACCTGCAGGCCAGGATCATCCCTGGACTTGGGCATGATGGCCACAGGGTGTTCTGTTCTGAGGGAAGCTGGCAGGGTTTGGCGCCATGCCAGTCTCACCCTCTTGGCACTTCAAGGCAGGGTCCCTCAGAGCCCCTGCGTCAAAGCTTCCTTCACCTTGGGATGGGGTTGTAGAAGGCTGGCTCCTGGCACTGCCCAGCCTAAGTCATGGCGCAACTGCCCTGCCTTCGGCTCCTGTTTCTGTGCCGGGGAGAGCAGGCAAAAGCAACAGGAGGAACCCTTAGCAGAGCTGCAAAGGAGGACAGGCTCAGCAGGCACCACTGCAAGACTCCTCAAATGAGGCAGCGCAGCTGGCGCAGGAGAAACCTTGCCTGGAAAAACCTCCCAGTGGGCCGATGTCAGGCATGGCAGAGGGGGCGTCTGGCCTGGGCCGTCCTGAGAGGTGTACCTACGGGGAGGGGTGTTGCCCCCCCAATTAAGAATTCTGCAGTCTCCAAATACAACTTTCCCTCACTCCCCACATTTCTACGGCTGCAGCAACTTAGAAAGTTTAGTTGAGCATTTGGAAATAGAGTTTAGGCATCCAGAGAAAAGGGGCAGCCAAGTGACCCAGATAATACAAACACAGAAGTTGGGGAGTTCTCGGTGTGGGTGACGTTCAGGGTCTCTCTCTGCAGTACTAGAAATTTGGGGAGGGAGTTAAAGTGATACGGGGGGGGGGTATTATCTGGGGGAGCAATGGCCTCATTTTCCTACAACCATTGCCCTCCACCCCCCACTAGCTCCACCCCATGTTGGGGAGGGACTCGTGTGATGGCATGCTCTTGTTCTTCCAGTCTCCAAACAAACAAATGGAAAATGTACCTTTGTGCATGCAAAACATATCAAGGCAGAGGACTCTTGCCTCCTTATAACTTCCTCAATGTACGGTACTCCCACTTTCCTGTATGGAGGGAACAATTTGTCTGGAGAAGGATCCCAGCATGTATCCCCCACCAATCTTTTGCTTCTCAGCCTGAAATCCAGGCCAGCCACTTCTGTCTCCCACCAGTCTTGAAAAGGATGTGGATCCCAAGACTGGGACAGGAAGGGGCCTTCCATTGGTCCTGTCACTGCAGGTCTCTGCTCCAGGCAAGGAGGACAAAAGATGGTGTGAGGTGCCTCCTGAAAAGTGGACCCAACCCTAGCGGCACCTGGCTGCTTGCTCCAGACTTGCTAAGAAAAGCAAACGCTCCATCCAGGAAGCCAGCAGAATGCAGGATGTCATCTCGAGCCCACTGAGATGCACTGCCTCCCCCCCACACAATGGGAATAAATGAGATTTTTATTCTGCCCCAGCCTCAAGTTCTGTTTGGTGCTAGGTGGTGCCTCAGACCAGTGCTGGTCTGTGGACCATCAGCTGCTGGTCTGTTCAATTTCCAGGAAAGAAAGAATCTGTTTTAGCCAATGGGCACAATATGGTACCTGTTCAACCAATCAATCAATACTAGTAGAAGAAGAAGAACTGGTCCCTCAAATCCGATGGCTGAAAAGCCCAGCCTCAGAGCCGAGTGCCAGGGCTGTCTCCCTGGCCAGCAGCAACACTCTGGAATCTGGGAGCTGAGGAAGGTGCCTGAAGGAGCCACCACCACGGATTGAACCAGGCCCCGATGCGTTTAAGGGAAGGGGGCCTCTGCCACTGAGTTCACTGCCCTTCCTCCTGCTTCTGAGATGCCACCCCTTGAGGCCTGAGGCTGACATTTAAACCCACACCCTCTCCTTTCCACCACCAGCACTTGTGCCATGCAACACATGGACCGCTGTGGGCACAACCTGGACTGGTCATGAGCACAGCTGCTGGAAATGGACCTATCCTTGGAGGAAATGGGTCTGCCTCAACTCTGAGAGGCCAGGCCAGGCCACGGACTTCAGTAGAATATTGCTTTCCTTTTAGTTAACACCACCACCATCACCCACCCACCAGAGCAGCCAGGACCTTGGGCAGGAAGTCCTAGTGGTAATCCCTCAGACCACATTCACCCGGGGAAACAAGGGAGGAAAATGAACCCTCTCTCCTAGAAGCCTCCAGGGATGGCCATTTACCTTTTAAACAGGTTTCAGCTGGCCTGCTTGAGAGCAAAGGAGGCCCTTAGCACAGGATAACCTCTGTACTGAGCAGCAGAAGTGCTGGAGTTTCAGGCAGGAGCCCTTCCCAGGTGTACTCAGGCAAGCCGGGGACTGAACTGGGGACGTTTTGTGTGCAAAGCAAACAACTCTACTGCCGAGCTGCAGCCGTGGTTGGTTTCACTCATGTCTGAACCGAGGAGAGCACAACTCGCCTGACACAAGGAACCCCAGGCCCACAGGGTTGTATCCCATCACCCGTCCTCCTTGGTTGTTGGGAAGGTGAGCTCCAATTAGAATCATAGAGTTGGAAGAGACCTCAAGGGCCATCCAGTCCAACCCCCTACCATGCACCAATCAGGATGGGAAGAGGAGACGGGGCACTGGAACCAGCCACTGCCCAGCACATGGGACCAAGGTCGCCCTGATTCTGCCCTGACAGGAGGAGCTGCTTTCAAGGACTGTGGGTTGGGTGCCTCTGTTGCTAAGGAAAGAGGAGGGCCTCCGCCGGATCCTTGCACAAGAGACAGAACAAGAGAGGAGCCAGACCAGAGCTGAGAGTCAACCATAATCATGGGTTTATTTGTCATGATCCCACGTCCAACTAAGTTACTAGTTGCAAATGAACACACACGCCCCCCTCCCGCCTGCAAAAAAAAATTAAAAAAAATTACAAAACAAAATCCTGAACTAAGAGTTTGCTGAAGATCTGGGGGAATTTTGTTATGTGGGTTGTTTTCAGTCCAACATAAATGAGGGGGGGGAAATACTTTGGACATTTCCCCAAAACAGAAATAATAGCAAAGTATATCATACATTCAACATATACTGCGAGTATTGAGTACTACAATACAAAGCAATGTTTTTTTTTTAAAAAAAAAAACCACGAAAATGCTAAGTGTGATACTGCAAAAGGGGGCGGCTGGGCCAGACCCCTGGCGGCTTGTCTTGAAGGGCCCCGGAGCAGACGCAACTGCTGGCTCCTGGGATCGTGTAAACAGAAGCGGGGAGGAACACAAGCCAAAGGAAGAAGAATCCAAAGCCAGGCTGGCCGGGCCCCTCGGGGTGCCTTTTGGGCCCCTCTTTCTGGAGCAACGGGTGGGGAGCCCACCAAGACCAGCACCCTCCCCCCAGACTTCTGCGGCAATGCCAACATGGAGGTCCAGGCCCAAGACAGCCGCCGGGGGAGCGAGGCCACTCCCACCCCCACGTGAGCTGCTTGGTTTCCAGATACCACGGAAGCAACAGTGGAGGCGAGGAGGAGGAAGATGGCGAGAGCAAAAGAGCCTTGGCCATGCTGGTCTCACACTTCTTCTGTGCAAATTCAGGAGGGCTGCAATGAGACAGGTGTATATATCTATCTATATATCTATACATATTTCCTTTAAAAAATTATTCCAAAAAGAGTCAGTCACAGGAATTCTCTGTGGTAGCGTTTTCAGAAGTTCCAAAGGCAGAAAAGATGACACGAGATCCTCCCCACAAAGGCCCCAACCTGGACACCCCGCCCCCAAACTCCTGGGTCAGTCACAGAAAACAAAGTTCCTCCAGGAGAGCACATGAGGAAAGGTCTCTGGGAACGATGGGAGGGCCAACACTGCCAGAGGGCCAGCTGACCGGTGGTGCCCCGGGAGAAAAGCCAATACTGGTAGGGGCGGCAGAGCGGGGGGGGGGGATGCAGCCAAGCAGGCAGGAAAGGGAGGAGGGTGTACGGTCTTCTCTTAGCAATTAATTTATTAATAATATTAATATCAATAATAATAACAACAACAACAATAACAACAGAACATTTACCAAAAACAAACTCCTACATGATCTGGAGGGAAGCAAGTTAAAGAAGAAAGCTGGTTTTCACACAGTTGAGCTAAGAAAAAAAAGGGGAGGTTGATATGTGGATTTTAACGGAAAAGATGTACAAAAGGAGGGAGGGAATGAGGAAGAAATCTGCAGCACAATGATTTTAAGCTTTAAAAATGGAAAAGGGACGCACAAAATAAAGACGCACAAAAGCATATTGCACCACTGCCAAGGGGGGGGGGAGCCCAAATTGCCACCGGGGAGGGGGAGGAGAGCGAGGCAAGGAAGGCAGCCATGACGTTAACCAGAGGTTCAACTCCCCCTCCCTCCACAAGCACTGCCCCCCGCCACACTCTGCCCCCGGTCCAGTGGTGTCGCTGTGTGTGGGAAATCCGTCCCAAGCCTCTGCTTATTGCTGGCGGATGGCCAGGGCTCCTCGCCGCTGCTGCCACCTTCCTCCTGCAACGGGCTGAAAGGACAGCCCTTCCAGGGCATTGGTGCTGCCCCATTCGCCCCTCCGCAAACAGCTGGCATCACAGGTGATTATGG
The DNA here is from genome assembly GCA_030847615.1 of Gambelia wislizenii. NCBI lineage: Eukaryota > Metazoa > Chordata > Lepidosauria > Squamata > Crotaphytidae > Gambelia > Gambelia wislizenii. Next base: position 44,438,220 of record JAUMIR010000007.1, read on the forward strand.
CAATAATGAACATCCGAAAGGATCAATCAAGCACACTGTTAAACCAAGGAGGAGGAGAAGCTGCCGCCGCCGCCGCCACCACCGCCATAAGATTTCCATCGAAGAGAAACGCTACGGCCATTTGGCGCAATGCTGCAAGATACTGTTGGTTTTGAAATGGACCTTTTTCTTCCAAAGCTGTACATACCCCTATCAAAACAGAACAAGAGCAAGAAACAGAGAAAGAAAGAAGATTGGCTGGCTGGGATCCTCCTCGTTAGTCCCGTCCATGCGCACAGCCTTCCTCTACACCTCCCCGCATTCCTTGCGCAAAGCCTTCCCAAGGTCTGTGCAGCCCCATCCACTTGGCCAGGGAAGGGAAGGGCTGGTGCCTGCTCCCGCCGCCCCACCTACCCCAATCTCCATTTATGCCCAGCTCTGCTGCCTCCACGGTCCAGGCAGGGAGGGATAGACTTACGGATGGGGGGGGGGCACTTGGCCCTGGTACATCCCACCCCTCCAGGGACACTGGCATGGGCTCTCCGCAATACTTACTGTAGCCCACTAGCTCTCTAGACCCCGGCTTGCTCCATCCCAAAGGGCACCTCCGGGTGCCTGTAACTCAGCAGGACGTCCGTAATGCACGTGGAGGGATAACAAGAGGCATTCAGGTGCTGGCTGCTGTCCCTGAGGGCAGGGTGCTCCTCTCCTTCCAAACGCTCCTCACAGTCTGCAAAAGAGGAGGGGGAGGGAGGGGAGGAAGATGCTCAAAGCACCCACAGGTTCACTGTCAAGGGCAGCTCTGCTCTTCCAAGTGCTCGGCTCCTTCTGGCACCACAGAGTGGACACACCACACAGAGGGGGCCTTGCCTGCTTGCCAGAATGGCCTCAACTAGACCAACAGCACACACAGGGCCAAGCTGCAGAACCAGGTTAGCTTTATTTACATCTCTGTCATTCCTGCCCTGAGGTTTCACAAGGGGAGAAGCATGTGGCCTATGGGAACCCCATGCTTGCAGATGCTCCCGCACACCCCCAATCCCCACCGCCAGCCCCCCTCCTTTCAAGCCTGGTCCTTCCTGGATCCAGGCCCATGGAAGGAGCCGTTCTGCCCATCCCATGCCCAGAGAGCACCCGCCACTCACCTTCCCTCTCACCATCATGGAGCGGCTGGCTGCCCATCAGGGATGACTGGCTGAGCACAGCGTCAGACATGCGGGCAGAGCTGAGTGCCTTCCCTGCCATAAGGCTCATGCCCGGCAGAGTGTCCAATTGCACCTGTGCATGGGAGAGGGGAATGCAGTGTCAGGGGGGGTGGAGGGTGCTGAGGAGACCTAGCCCCCTCCCCAGATCAGAGCACACTGCCCAAGAGGTGTCTGGTGGAGGAGCCAAGCAAAGAGCCGGTACCACCCCCCAGGCCTCAGGACGTAAGCCACTGCCCACCCAACCACCTCCCACAACGTACATAGGCATCATCGCTGCTCTGAATGGTGTGGTGTCTCTGCAGAGGCCGGGATCTGTGGTGCGGACCAGGAACAGCTCTGGCCGAGTAAGCCCCCAGCCCCTCCGCATCCGTCATCTCCACCTGCCTGGGCGAGTGCCTTTCAATGCAACCTGTGACCATGGAATCTTCAAGGGGAGGAGAAGGGGGGGCGCAGAGAAAGACTGTTAGGCCTTGCTTGGACACCCCCCCCCCATCCATCTGGCTCAGGCAGGAGAAAGGAAAAGAAAGTTGGCCGTTCCCTGCTTTTTGCTACCACAGCCATTTCCCCACCTGGCACACCTGAAACCTGTTTGATCCTAACAACCATCCCTCAGCGATCTCAGGACAGGTGCCTGAGACCACCACGGGACCACCATCCTTGCAAGCGAGTGGAGATTCCCAGCCAGCCGGCACTGATCCACCACAGGAGAGGGGAAAGCTACAGGGTGTGGGCTACCCTCAAACCACCCCACTTCAAATATTCTTGGCAGAAGACCCCTGGGCTGAAAATGCTGCTGCTCAATGGAAAAACAGCTACCGTATGCTCCAGGACTTGAACCTGACTGGGCATGCTGACTTGGCTTGTACCACAGAGACCAAGATGGATGACACTGCAGGGTCGGGTGAGGTACTTCCTCCCAGCTCTGCCTGCCTGGCTTCTCTTTGCAGCAGCAGGCAAGGTGGGGCGGCAGTGGCGGGGGGCAATGGCAGCGACGAGGAAATCTCATTTCTCTGCCACCATTGCTCATAAACACAGACAAGAGTAGAGTCTGCCAAGCAGATAAGGGGAGTGGTGAATGCCTCACTGAAGGGGGAGAGAAATGGCCCGATAGGTGGATCACAGTCCCACACCAGCCAACTCTCAACAGCAGGTCCACTTTGTGGCAGAAGCTAACAGGCCCTGGCTGTGGGTTAAGACAAGGCAGATGCGCCTTCTTGATCCCTAAGTAAATCCCCACACGCTGCACCCAACGGGGGTGGGCTGGGGGTTGCATCGGCAGTACACGCACTCTTTTACCAACGGGCTGATATGCCGAGTGGCACAGTAACCACATGGGATCTCTGGACCCTGGTCTTTGCCCTTCAGCCTCTCCAGCGGGCCCACAGCTGTTGGTTCCTCCTCCCACCAGGTGCTCAATATCAAGTGGAGGAACCATCCCAAAGGGTGTTGTTCCAAAGGAGCCCAGCCAAAGGTCAGCCTCTGCCAGAAGTGCTGCACTGGGGGGTAAAGACTGCCTTTCTATCAGGCCTTTTATGGCCTCAGAGAGGGAGACTGAGGAGCAGACCCATAAGCAACCCCATCCCACCAGGGTTGTAAGTGGGGAGGGAGGGCAGAGGGGGAGCAGACAGATGGGTAGCACTTTCCCCTGCCCTGAGAAAGTGCTTCCCATCTTCAGCCAAGTTCCTGGGAGCGGCTCCCTCTGACTGCACAGGCAGAGGTGTGTGTGCACAGCTCCCACTCCAGAGCTTGGGAGAGTTCCTTTCTTGAGCTACAACCTCCGGAGACTAAAAGCAGGGAGGTTTCTGAGCTCTCCCCTGCCTGTGGTGCAAGGCAGGGCTGCATGAAGTGCAGCCTTGCAGGACTGTGGGGCTCCAACTCCTGGCATCAGCCTCTGCCAGTAGCTGAAGAATTCTAGGATGCAAAGCAGCCCAACTTCACCTGGCCTGGCGGGAGGCAAGATTATTTATTTATTTATTTATACCCCGCTCTTCAGCCACAAGGCTATCATAAGATGACCTAAAAGGGGCCAGTGCAAGGGGTCAGGGCGGAAAAGCAGGAACAGGGTGGGAAATCTTGTCTCTGACTTTGTAATCTCCCCTCTGCACACCCCCCCCACCAAACGCACATGGACAGGCAGTTCATGAAGAGTGGCTTGGAACTGGATGTTATCCTTTAGTTATGAGAATCATCTAAAGCCTCAGCCTGCCTGCTTAAATTATCTGGCACAATGAGAATACTTTGGTGCCTCCTCCTCAATTTATAGACTATACCTTTTCCCCAGTATGAAACTCAGGGTGACACACGAAGTTTAAAAAGATACCAAAAAAACAAAAAACCCAACCCACAACACCTATCATACAAAGTTCCTTTCTTGTTTTTTGCTCCACCGAAGAAGCTGCCAATTTGGGGTTGGGGGAGGTGATTTAGGGCAAATCCCGTTTGAGAAGCACCAGTGCTGCAAAGAGAGGGGTCCACAACGCCATCGTGGCCTTTGAAAGGAAGGTGGGAGGGAGGAGTGCCACCCAGTCAGAGCCCCGCGTCATATTTTCATAGTCCAGCTGAACGGTGGGGCCACAAGGCTTTCACAATCCCAAAGAGCAAACAGGAACACACCCACACTCACATCCCCTTCCTACGTGTACCACAAGGTGAACTGAGTAAGAGCATCTCTTTCCTGGAAAAGCACACCAAAGCTGGTGGCCACGTATGGGCAAGGGTGGCCACGAGAGAGACAGAGCCTCCTCCCCAGAGCATCCATTCTGACCAGAGGAGATGTGTCCTGTAACTCAGGTGGCCCAACCAAGTCCTGCAACTTTGCCAAATGCAACTCCAGGGGGAATCAGAGGAGGTCAAGCACAGGAGGGGGGTGCCTGCTGGCTGCAAACACAGCACCCTGACCAGAGGCCAGGAGACCAGGGCCTCTGGGCCGCTCAGGAGGACCTGACGCTCACCCTGGGAGCCGCATAGGGGGTTCAGACTCAGCTGGGCCAGGGAGCTTGGGGGGATCACACTAAGTAAGGCAGGGCCCCTCAATTTCTCCTCCCCCCCAATTCCTTTTCCCTGGCCCAGCCTTGCCTTCCTTCCCCACTAATTTGCACTGTGGGCTGGTGGTGCTCTTCCTGAGCAAATTCTCACACTTTCACTCACACATACACACACAGAGGTGCCTCCACAGGAGTTTATTTGTTCTCTCGAAGCCAGCTTGCCTCGTGGAGGGAGCCACCTCAACACTGTTCTCATCAATGCTATCACAAGAACCTTTGCAGTCTTTCCTTCTGCTTGCCCTATCAGCCAGATTGTGGCAATTCTTCCAGCTTTAAAGATGGGGAAAACTGAGGCTGAAAAGCCACAACAGAGAGCTCCTAGCTCAGCTGGGCAGCGAGGCTGCCTCTGGGACTCCCTGGAAGGGCCTGGTAGATGAGAAGAGCCCACAAGATGCCTTCAAGCAGCCCTGGATGGGAACCCTGTCCTCCCCTGCAACCTTGCTCCTGCTTCCCAGCTACAGGGATCCAGAGGGATGCTAGGTCAGGAGCTGCAGATTCTGCACGGCCACCACAGCTAGGAGCCACTGTTAGGCCTCTCTCTTCCTCAGGTCTAAGTCACATTGAAAGCAGCCGGTTCCAGACCACTATGATGGGTGAACCTAACCTGCGCAAGCAAGATCGAGGGCAGGGGCAAGGTAACCCCCTCCCCACACTCCCCAGCAGAGCTTCTCCCTGAGGCTGCCCCTCCTTCTTCAAAGCCAGGGCCTCCTTGCCCCCAACAGCTCTCCCACCCGCCCGCCTTACCTCGGCAGGATCCCTCGTTCCGACTGAAGGTGGCTGCCATGGGCTGGTGCTGGTACGGATGAGCCCCCATTTCCTGATCGTGCTTAGTGGTCCCCAAAAAAGCATCCAGGTCCCCTGGGCTGCCAACACTTAAGAGCAGCCGGGGCTCATGGTGGTGGCCACCTTTGGTCTTACTGCCTGGAAAGCCGTCCCTGTCCCCCTCGCACAGACAGTCCACCACTGCCACCTCCTCCTCCTCCTCCTCCATGCTCTCAGAGTGGACCAAGGGGGGCGGGGGGGCGTACCCATGGACTGGCCCCTGTTGGATACAATCGTGCGCCCGCACTTTCAGGAGGTGCTGAGGGCTGGTGTGGTGGGAGTGGTGAGCATGGTGGGGGTGGTATGAGTCTGCGTTTTGGTAAGGCAAGGAGAGAGAGTGGCGCTCTGACAGTTTCTGGGCCATGCTGCTGACCACATGATGCCCGCCCTCCCCGTGACTCATGTGCCGGATCAGCTCGTGCAACTCCTGCTGCTGCTGCTGCTGCTGCTGTCGCCGCTTGATGAGCTGGGCAACCTCCGCCTGGGGCAGCCGCAGATCTGCGTGGCCCGTGAGCGAGTGGCGGGGTGAGAGCAGGCCCTGCAGGATGTGTGGGACTTGCTGGTGCCGGCCGTAGTCCGGGGGCGGTGTCGGGGACAGCAGGGCCTGCTGGAGGGCGGAGGTGGCGTAGTGCTGCTGCTGCTGCTGCTGCTGGGTGCTCTGGGGAAAGGCAGGAAACTGCTCCATCTGTGGGATTTTCAGGGCCTGCACTGGAGGGAACCCCACGGCTGTGGCTGGGCCGTAGCTGCTGGGAGAGACCCGGGACTGTTCCGGAAACAGGTGGGGGTGCGTGTGCACCTGATCATAGCCGGTGGACGGATACCTGCCCAGAAAGGGAGAAGGCAACAAGAGGTTTCAGAAGCAGAGCAGAAGATGGCCAGGCTGGCCAGAGGAGGGAGAGGAGGCTGCCCAGGAGGAGGAGGCGGCGGCGGGGTGGAAAGAACAGCAGGGATCCCTCTGCACTATGGCTTCTCCCCAGCCTTCCCCATGCAAAGGCAGCCTGCCTCAGGTGGAGGGGTTCTCTGCAAAGCTACCCTGGCTGACAATAGGCTGCCAGGCATCTGCCTAATACCCCTCTTTCACAGCAATGCACATACAGCCGCAAAATCCACTCCCTCCACAAACTAATGGCTTGTTCTGTAGAGAGAGAAGCAGAGCAAGGAAAAGTTCTTTCTTTCTTTCTTTTTCTGACTACAGCTACTCAGATTCTGGAAACACTGCCATCTGCCCCCCACAGCAAAGAACTGGGCCCCAGCATGAGCTTTTTTGCTGAGTAGAATCGGCCATTCTGTACAGCTGGACTCCAGGCGGCTTCCAGCAGGCGAAACAGAGCTCATGAATTACACGGGGGTGCACACGTGTGGCTATTACCTGTGTGGCTCCGTGCTATCGGCGCTGAGCTGCTTGGAGAGCGGCCTGGGCCCGTAGTTCAAGGAGGCCATCAGGCTGGCACGGTGGTGCATCTGCAGCTGGTTGGCACTGGGGTTGATGGGCATGCCCCGCCCAGCCTGCAGGAGGCTGCCGCCCATCATGTCTCCGGGCTCCTGCAGCTGCATGGCAACCTGCTGCCCCTGCCCTGGCTGCTGCATGCCCAGGCAGGAGAGGGCCAGGCTGGGGGGTGGAGAGCAATTGCCCGATTGCTGGAAGATGGCACCATGAGAAGGCATCCCTTGGAACAGGGACTGGGAGGCGGCACCTGCAAAGAGTGAATTCTCTCTGTTAAAGCCCTGCCTTGCCTGGCTGAACACGGCCTGGGAGGTGGGATTCACAGCTGTTGGCGGGGGGCATTTGCTATTCTCAGAGTATTAGCAGAAGTATTCATTTTGGTTGTGGCATCCTGCCATTTCTGAGTAGGTGAGCCCGAGTAACAGCTGCAGGGGCTTTGTGTCCAAAGACAACTGTCAGTGGGAAGGGGTCAGAATCCCCCTTGGGTGGCTACTCCTCCAGGCCCCAGTGTGGAGGAGGAGGAAGAGCAATGACCAAACCAGACTTCAGTGGGGGAAAGAAAGGACGGGCCGACCCAGCGCCCCCACTTATCAGCTGGCACGCTTACCATGGCTCTGGTGCACGCTGCTGCCGGTGGGAGGGGGGCTGCTGTCCGTCTGCCTGAAGAGATGGTTGCTGGGATGGTTTGGAGGTGGACTGGAGGGCTGGATCCGTAACCTGCACAGACACACAGGGAGGCACCTTTTTGAAAGCACTGACCCCTGCACAGAGTCACTGGTGCAGGGTGAGGGAAAATCTGAAAGGCCTACTTTCAGGACATAAGAACCTGAGAGTAGCTGTGTGGAATGAGGCCAAGCCAGGCCTAAATCGGCCCATGTTCTCTCCTGCTAGCGGCCAAACCATGCCCAGACAGAAGCCCGCAAGCAAGACAGGAGCACAAGGACACCTCCTCCTGCTCCTCCCTAGCCACCAGAATGGAGAAGCCCACCACCTCTGACAGTGGAGGAAATAAGAATCCAGCTTGGCTAGTAACCAGAGGTAGCCCTGTCCCCCATCAGCTCGTTTCATATCCTTTAAGAAGTCCTCCATGTTGGTGGCCATCACAATATCTCCTGTAGCAAATTTCACTGCTCTCTGTGCTATCTGAAATGTTGCACAAGAACAGGTGGGAATTCCCCATCTCCTTCCTCTGCACCATGCATCATTTTGAACCGTGCCAGTCTGAAGGGCGAGATGGTATGGTATAGGAGCACCTAGGCTGTACTGCACCAGGTGCTACAGGAAGCTGCAAGAGGAACCCCAGGTATGTACACACACACACACACACACACACCATGTAGAGAAATCTAGCTGTGCAACCACTTTGGCCAAAGTCTGCCTGACATGGCAGGTCGAGGGATACAGGAAGACACAGAGCACAGATTTGGAAAGAGCTGGGAAGTACTTCCTCAGAAGAAGGTACCCCTCCCTGCGAAGTGTTCCCCCTTTACAGCCCTCCTGAACAAACTAAGACCCAGAAGCGGGAGGCACTGAGCAACCGCCCCCTCCCGTTCCTTAAAAAAAAAGCAAACCACTCCACATTTACCAAATATGCGCACATGTTTTCTATATACATGCCTACCGATTAAACGGTTAGCCTGTGGAAAAAATCTGGTGATCATGCCATTTCACATTACACAGGTTCTGAAATTCCTTATTAGCTTTGGAGAGTGATGAACACCCGTATTACTTCTTTTTATTTGTATACACAATAAGGGGGTCCTGGGAGCATTCCTGGCTTCTCCTTTCCTACCTCCTTTTCCTTGTAGGAGCCACACCTGCACCTACAAGCACAATGGCAAGCCTCACTCATCCATTTCTTTCCCTCTTGCTAGTCTAACCCAGGCATTGTGGTGTGGTCTCTCTTTAAGGCTGACCTCTTTCCTGATGAGTGCCTTGTGTTTGGTTACACTTTGCCCACAACACTCTTGCTAATGTTTTGCTGCTGTTGTTTGTTAAAAAATAAACCAACCCTCTGCTGTCCTGGGGCCTCATCAACATGTGCATGTTTGATAGAACCATGGCAATAAGAGATGGCAATTCCCATAGACAGGAAGGTTCCACCCAGGACTCTTACGTTGCCTTTGGCGTGCCCTCCTGCCAGCCTTTTGCTGAAATTGGAGGCAATCCTCCCACTTCCCGCCGAGAGACTAGTTCAGGTGACAAACAGCTTCTGTGTCTACACCTTTGAATACTGTGTGGCAGCCTCTCCACTCAGCAGTAATTGCCCTGCCTTGCCTTTCTTTTTCTGAACAGGTTTGCAGCTCAGCAACCTCCAACCGCTGTGTGGCCAGCAGGCTGGAGCCTGGGCAGATCTCAGCCTGGGCTGCTCTGGCACTGGCACTGGCTGGCACTCTCCTGGGGAGCAGCCGGGCACACAGACACACCCTGGAAGATGGAGCAGGGCCAGCAGCTCCCACTTACCTCTGGAGCTGGTGGGTGAGCAGAGCTGGTTGGTTTTCCCCTGGAGCTTGTAGGGGCGGAGGGGGCTGAGGAGGGCAGACACAGTCCTGTGCGAGGGAGGGAGAAAAGAAAGAGGGCCCCTCGTCATCCGTAATGGCAGCCAAAGCAGCACACGGCTTCCCCAGAGCAGAGCACATGGTCAACATGCTCTCAGAAAGAGGGGAACCAGCCCCACCACACAGCTCATCAAGCAATGAGACCTTGGCTGCCCTGGAGAAAGAAACTTTTTTGCAGACAAAGAATGCATCCTGACTGATTGAAAAATCCCAGATTCTGTTCCTGTTCTTTCTGATTTTACACTGAGTTAAAATAAACCAATCTGGGGAGCTGACATAAAAAAATTCTCTAGTTGTACTGGGAGCTAACAGAAAATATTCCGGGATGAAAAAAAGTGTGTATGAATCTCAAAAATAACGTTTGAAAGAACAGGACCAAAATCTGGGACTTTCTGGTCTTTTTAATCAGCCGGGATACATCAGAGAGCAAAATGCTGAAGAAACCCAGCGCAGGAGGGCTGAAAGAAGGAGGCAGGTCTGAATGAAGAAGGATGAGCAGAGGAGACAGCTGTCAAAGCACTGCAGTTCCCTCTAGGCAGCCCGGTACAACACGGCCCAAGGCCCAACAGGGAGGGGCCACCTCTGCACCCACCAATTCACCGCCCTCACTGTGTCAAGAAGGAAGCAGGACAGACATCATGTGGAAGGAAGAAGGCAGCAGAGGACACAGAAAGCTGTCCTTTCCACTGACCGAGTCCAGTCCAGTATTGAGCCCAGGAGAGATCCAAGGTCTCAACATCACCCAGAACTGAGCCTGGTGGGACCTCCACCACGCAAAGCACAGCGTTCTGTCCCCAGACGTACCTATGAGCCTGCGCCCACCTGGGGTGCCCCAGTACCTGGATCTGCTGCTGAAGGATCTGGTGATGCTGCTCCTGCTGGTACAAGATGTGCTGCTGCTGTGTCTTCTCCAGGGTCCGCTCATCCATGTGGGCCCCGTACATCTTCTGGAGCTGTTCACATTCCTGAAACAAACCACGGAGTAAAGTTCTGCAGCTGCCAGGCTCAGGAAAGCCCTGCAGCCAGGAGGAGGCTACCGGCAAGCTCTGTGAGGGGGCCCACCCTTGTGGCTGCCACGTGGCTCACGAGGTCACTTGTGGCGGATCTTCCCTGTCAGTCTGTCCAGAGGAAGCCAAATCCCCAGTAGTTGTGGAGTGGCTTCCAGGGGGAGGATTCCTCAGCTACCCACTGAAAGACACCGCACACCTCTTTTGTCCTCTCCTCAAATATTTTTTTTCCAAAAAATATTTTTATTCATGTGTTTGTTCATTTGGAAAACTCTAAAGGTTGCAAGGAGGACACAATAGAGCACAGATCTTCTGCAGCTATTCTCCAACAAAGCAGGTCAACTGCAGGATCAAAGCCTCATCTGGAATCACACCCCCCCAATTATGAAGCACCGCCTCCACCCCACACCCCGCACATCCGCTCACTTTCCCAGGCAGCAGCTCTTGGTTTCGGTCCCACTCTCCCCCACCCTCTGTACCTGCTGGAGCTGCTTGATGCTGCTGTGGTTGCCCATTTTCTCCAGCTGGGCCTTGAACGCCTGGATGCTGGCAGCCCCATCCGAGAAACGGCGAACTGGGGAGAAGCGCTCCGTGGGGAGGTGCAGGGTATTGGAGTCCTTGTAGACATAGCTGTACACACGCACAGACACACAGAGGGTAGAATCCGTGTTCCTAGCAGTCTGACCCCCCCCGCCAAAAGCAGGGTAGGGAGGCAGCCCATCCCCACAGGCCCAGCCTGCCAGCTTGTTCTGTGTGAAAAAAACATCTTGTTCTGAAATACAACCCTCGAAGCAGAAACTGGGAGATTTGCTTCAACATCTCCTGAATCCATTTACCAAGCCCCCTGTTCTCAGGTCAGAGGAAACGCTAGCAGGTTCTCCAGCTCCCGGGGTCCTCAGCCTTTGGCCCGCGGGCATTAACCTCTCATTAGCCCTGCAACACCTTAGAGGAACAAACATGCGTTGCAACGAAGCCAAAGAAAGGAGTGGGCTTGTCACTCTTGGCCCCTCTGTGGCAGATACAAGGTGCCAACATGGGGTGGGGGGATTTCCCACCCAAAGAAATGAACAGGGTTTCAATCTGCTCAGCACCAGGAGCGCATTCTGGTGCACGAGAGCAGCCTGGTATCATGCCAGCCCTGGGCCCAGAAGCAGTGCCATCTGGGGCAGGAGGAAGAGGAGGCTACTAGGCCAGGGGGTGGGCAAAGGATGGCCCTTCAGCTTGGGAGCAACGGGGGTGAGGGCTCTCAACCCACATCACCCCTGCCAACACCTTTCCAGACTGCCAGCTCTCCCCCTTGCTCTAGTGCCCCCCAATAGACAGCTAGCCATGTGGGTCCAGAAGACACAGGGTGGCCCCAATCCCACAACCATGGCTGTATCACATCCCTTCCTGATCAGCACATCTGGGCCAGGCTCTAACATCAGGGCCACCAAGGAATAGAGAAACCAAGAACGGGAAAGGGGTGTGCCACAGGGCCAGTTGGCATTCCTCTGGACTCCCAGGCCAGCCTCACTGAATACTTAGCAAGGGCTACGCTGGGTGGTTTCAGCTACAGAAGAGGTAAAACAACCCTGAGACTATACAGAGTATGGCTCCCCTCCCAATGTCCACAGAGCGCATCCCTCCTGAGTACCAAGGCAGGGCAGCAGCAGGCATGACATCACAGCAGGCCTAAGCCCACGGGCCTCTCCGTGCCAGACCACGTGCCCCTGCACTCCCTGCCCAACACCCGTGGATCTCGGCCACCAGGATGCCAATGCCAAGGGCCTCCTTCAGCTGCCCAAGAGGGCCCTTCTGCCCCCAAAGTAGCAACCAGGCCGCTGCTGTGTAGGGTGCCATTCCCCACTGCTTTCCAGGGAAGGAGCTAGGTTCCAGGCAAACAGAAGCCCTGCTGGTGCTCAGCACTGTCCCAGACTTGAGGCATGGTGGCTTTGCTGAAGTTTGCAATGAGACTTCAAGGCCTTCCCCTCCACCCTACCCTCAGCCTCACCCTTCCTTTGCCAGGTAAAAGTGAGGGGCCCTCGTTCTGACAGGTGGTCCCACCCTGGCACCCCACTTGTGGTGCAACCAATGCCCCAGGGAGATGAACTGGCCTTCATGTGAAGCAAGCATCTCCCTGGAACATTGTGACTGTGTGTGTGTGTGTGTGTGTGTGTGTGTGTGTAGAGCTGGAGAGGCTTAGAAATTGGCTTTCTGGTGGGAACTGAGGAAGAAAGGCTGGTTAACATGCCAGTACAAAAACACATGAGCCCAACCCAGGTCCTGAACTTAATGGGAGGGAAATGCCAGGCTGGCTCCAAAAAAGAAAGGGTGCTTCATTGCTCCTCAGAGGGACACCACATTCCTGTAGGACCAGAGAGGGGCCCGCAATGGCCTCTTACAGCACCTGAAAAGGTGGTGCTTCCTGGCTTTCTGACCTACGAGGAAGGGGGCAGGGGAGAGGCTGTGACCCCCAACCAGCTGCCCCTTCCCAAGCCTCCTGTTTGCTCAGCCCGATGCCACACAGGCTCCTGCACCAAAGCCAATCTTAACCCCACGTTACCCAGGGCCAGCACCCCTTATCTCTGCCTGCTCAGGTTCCAGCGTGGCACCCGCATGCCTTCTGCGGGCTCAGAGTTCAGCTGCTCGGGCTGGTGACGTCTCGGTCCAGCTCAGCAGCTACCTGGGGAGAGTGGCAAATAGGCTCAGCGTAGGGCGGGGTGGGTGACTGTGAAGCCGGTCAGGGAAGGAGGGAGATCCACCAGAAGTGCTCACCAAAGACTCCGTGTGTGTGCGCATGTGTGTGTGTGTGTGCGCGCACGCGCATCCAAGCAGCTTTGTCTGTAGCCAGACTTCCAAGAGAATCTCTGGCTCTCCATGTCCCAGATTCCAAAGAGCTGGTTTCGCAAGAAGCAAAGGTCACTCTTGTGCTTCTGCCACAGCGCCCTTCTCTGCCACAACCATCAGCAATCCTCTCCTGCTCCCCCTCCCCCCTGCCAAGGCATGTCAGCAAGGAAACACCGTGGGCGAGAACATCCCGCTCTGGTGGAGATCCCGTGACAGAGCTGTTGACACAAACAAGGTCCAGAGGTTCCTCTTCCACAGGTAACTGCCACCCGTGTCTCCACAGAGGCAGGCGGCCGGAGAGTGTTCCAGGGGTATTATTTCACTGTGGCTCACTTCAAGGAAAAGACCAAACTCTGCCCGCCAGAAGGAACTGCCCAGACCACTAGGCACCCAACCACAAAGCACGTGGCACAGGAGAGACTCGAGTCGGGGTCCCTAGGCCCTTGCTGCCCTCATGCTCTCTCTCTCTCTCTCAACTCAGGGTCACCCTTGGCTTAGATGCACCCCAAGGCTTGTCAGGGGTCAGTGAGCACTTGGGGGAGTCGCTCTCCCAACTGGGGTGTCCTTTTCAGAAAGGCTCCCCATTTCCCACAGAGTGGCAACACTCTGTGCCCTGCCCAGGTTTCTCCAGTAGAGGAGACCCCCCTGGGGGGTAATGGCCTGAGAGGCCCTGGAGGAAGGGTTGCCAGTTGTGAAGACAAGGACCTGCTCCTCTCTCTGTGCACAGTGGATGGTCAGGGGGGTGGCCTTTGGCCGCCCTGGTCAGATGTCCCCAGCGGGCAGCGCTTTCCCGAGCGGCCGGTGCCACTACTCACCGGTGCTGGTCGGGTGTCAGGTGTGATGCCCGGGAGCGGAAGGGCTGCTGTCCTAGCTGCCTCTGCAAGTCGGGTGGGATTTCCGCGGTGGGGTTGGTCATTGCCAGGGTGTGCCTTTTTGACCTATTGGCCAAGTATCTGCAACAAGCAGGAGCACATTTCGTGAGAGGGAGGGGGCACGTGCCTGGCGGGAGCGCCAGGGAGGGAGCAAGAGCAGAGGGGCTGGGGTGGGGAGGCACCCCGCCGACCCACGCTCTCAAGAGCGCAGCTTAAGGGGATTGGGGCCAGGCGGGGGTGGAGGTAGGTAAGGGGACATGAGAGAAAGAGCGGCTCTTTGGGGCCATGGGGCAACTCTGGAGAAAGCAGAAACACCAGCCTACAGAGAACCCAAGCAAAGCAAGGGGGGAGGTTAAGAGCAGGCCCACCTGCAGGGCTGCAGCAGGGAAAGGGAGGAGAAAAGGGGGGAGCGGCCTTGGCCCTGGCACTGAGCAGTCTAAGCTTTACAGGCCCCCTCGAGGAAGAACCTGAGCCGGGTGACCAGCGTGGGTCAGAGCTTAACCTTTTCTTTTTTAGCAGGGACCCCTTTAGATATCTTTTGTTGCTGTGGTCCCCCAAGACATAACTCTAGATTTAAAACCCTAATAATAGTAGTAGTAGTAGTGATGATGATGGTGATGATGATGCAGTTACAGCACCCATTAAACCTTCCCTCAGAGGAACTGGGGGTGGGGTGGGGAGGAAAGACTTCTCTCCTGTTTCTTCCTGCATGTTTGTGGCTGGAGTGGACTGAATGGCAATGTGTAGGCCAAGCCAGCCTTTGCCTTGGCTCCTGTCATGGGGCAGGGAGGAAGTGGGCCAAGCAGCCTTCAAGCCTTCAAGGACCCCCTGTGAGGACATCATGGACCCCTGAGGGTCCCCAGACCACAGGCTAAGAACCACTATGTCAGAGGACCATTCTGAAGTGGCTCTCACAGGTCCTCAGACAGGAGGAGAATTCCCCCCTGGCCTTTGAGGGCGTCTCCCAGATGAGAAAACACACCTCTGTGCTGCTTCTGGCAGAAGCGAATTGCCTACAAGGACTCTGCCTGCACCTCCACCATAGAAAGAGCTGGGCCCTCTGGCCGCTGGCATGCACACACAGGCCCATTCCAGCCAAAGGTACCTGGTCTTGGCTGGGCTATAAAGAACTGCCAAGAGCACCACCTAGGCTCCATGCTTGGGTACTTCCAGCAACACCTGGGCGCAAAGGTGAAAGAATAAGGGAGGGCCCAGAAGAAAGGACACTTCTCTGGTCACAACCTCCAAAAGCGTGGCCCAGCCTATCTGAAAGACTGCGTTTCTTTTTACGATTTTAATCCTAAGTGGAGGGCTTTCTCTAAGTCCCCCCACATCACATGTACAGTTGGTGAGGAGAAAGGGGCCGGGGCCTCCTTGGTGTGCCTCCATGCTAGGGAATTCTCTCCCATGGGAGGTCAGGGTGGCTGCCTCTCGCTTCCCACCAGCGCGAGAGGACATTGCAGAAGGTCTTTCCATTAGGTTCTGCTGCATTTTTATCAGGATAATGATATTTTAACTGCCTTCTCCACTGTTTTAAATTAACGTTTTTAATATGGTTGTTTCTTTAATTACTTTTTAACGTTTCTTTTAACTGAACTGGATTTTAACTTACATTGTGAGCCGCCTTGGGTCCCATTCTGGAAGAAAAGAGGGAGAGAAATCAAGCTGCCAACAAGCCATTAACAGCAAGCCAGAAGGGCCAACTGAGCACCAGGAAGATTTTGGGCTCCCCACCCTGCAAGGAAAGGGGGATTCTCCCACTGCTTTGCACTTGGGGCTGGACCAGGCAAGGCTCTATCTAGGGCAGGGTGGGAAAAGCGTGTGGCACATGTAGTGCCCAGGGGTCAAAAATTCCTCAGGGAAAAAACCCTGCTCCTGGGTCTGAAACAACTGGGGAAGCAAAAACAGGACAAAAGTGCCCTTTTAGGGGACGTGAAAGGGGGCATGAGGAAGTTCTTTTTTTGCAGGGGAATGCAGACGGGGAGCGCAGCCCTCCAAGGTCTCTTGCGTGAGGGCAACCGCAACATGAGACTCCTGGGTTTTCTTCTGGGGATGTCTCCTCTCTTTACCAAAGGTCAGTGAAAAGAGCAGGGTGGGGGTCTGTACAGGGGCTCCTACATCACATCTTCTGACCATAGAGAGCCGAGCAGCAGCTGCGGAGCTTTTTTCCATGCACTCCCCCAACAGGGCAGAGGCAGAGTGATGGCAGGGACCAGGCTGGCATGTATTGGCCAGGTGGAACCTGAGCCATTTTTTGAAGGGCTTGGAACCTGCTGGGGGCCAGGGCTGCCTCCTTCCATGCCTCCAGGGATGAATCTGGTCATTAGCTGCCCCAAAGAAACCTTACTGCAGGCTCAGTCAGAGAGGAGAGCACATGCTGGATTGCAAAGGCAGGCATCTCCAACAAACCTGGGTGTGGGAGGGAGGTTGGGGCAAGGACAGCCGGTGGCCAGCTCTGTGTTCTGTGAAGCAGAGCTGCTCACAGGGTGTTCCAGGGAGGTCAATATTTGCATCCGCCCCAGCAGACACAATGTTGACTCTCTTTCGGCAACTGGTAGTGCCAAACGGAACAGCTGGTGCCAAGGAGAGGACAAGTAGGAACGCAGGGAACATCCTCCCTGGGGAGAGGGGAGGCCAGCAGTGTGGAGCTCTGACTCGCCAAGGTGTTGGGATCTCAGCCCTCCCCAGCAAGGCTAGATGCCTAACGCCCAGCCCAGGAGAAAGGGGGCAGAGTGCGTGCTTGTCAGACCAGAGGCCCCGAGTTCAGAGTACGGCACCTCCCGTTAGAGAGGGGCCCCAGGAGTGCAGGTGGCGATCTTGAGGAGCCCCTGGTGATCAGAGCAGATGGTCCTGGCCCAGACGGAGCAAAGGATTCCTTTGGGCAGCTCCCTATATCCTTGCAAAGGAAGGTTTAAGCATTCTTCCAAGCCTTTGCCTCGCCTTCCACTTTCTCTGCCTGCCTCCTCCTCTGCAGGGAGAAGAATTAACTAGGCATCCCCCTCGAGGAGGTGTCTGCTTCAGGCAAACCCAGACACCTTTGCTAGCAAGGCCAGTTGTCAGGAAAGGAGAGAGCCTGCTCTCCCGGCTGCTGGGCAAAAGGGGGGCAGCTGTGGCCGAGGCAGCCTGCAGGTCTTCCCCTCAGGCGCTCCCTCCCAAAAGAGCAGGCTGGAGAAAGGGCAGCCCAGCCAAGGCCAGTCGCTGGATGCTTTGGGACCTGCTAGAGAGCACAGACGGGGCCAGGGCGGCCAGAAGCCAACCTGTGGGCGTCTTGGCTTTGAAAGCTATACTTACAGCTGAGCCCTGGATGCTAGAGGAAGCTCTACCTACCCATCCAGCCACCACAAAGAGGTTAGTAGGAAGACCAAGGAAAGGAGCAGGAGCAGCTCGGAGTTGTAGCAGAGTCCACACAGAAAACCAACTCCCGAAGAAGCAGAGTGAAGCAGACACCACAAGCCAACCTGGTGCTTGTTATTGTTAAAGCAGCTGCCAGACAAGAGGAGGGGTCTCTTCGACAACAGCGTTACCTCTGCACAGCTTCCTGATCCGGCTCCCCGTCTGAACTTTCCTCATCCACAGGGGTCACGGCGGGCACTGCCTGCAGGGAGCAGAAAAGCAGCACTTGGTTCTACAGAAAGGTGCCTTTGCCTTTAGAGGTGTGTGTGGCTCTCAGCCTTGGAGGAAGGTAAAGGGAAAACCCCCTCTGAACAAATTTTGCCAGGACATCTCCCACAGGTTCACTTTAGGGTCACGGTAAGTCAGAAATGACTTGAAGGTACACAACAACGACAACAACAACAACGTGAGTGGAAGTCACTTCCTGTTTCAATACAGGCGTCTCTGGGGGTTAAATCGGTCCAGACCCCACCCCACCCCAATGTGGTGGAAATACCCCCCATCACGCTAGAGGTCATTTTTTAAATAATAATATAAATAATAATAAAATTTATTTATATCCCGCCCCTCTGCAAGCAATCGGGGCGGCTTACAATGATAAAATGGTAGACAGTATAAAACAACCCAAAATCCCTCCCTCCCCTTAAAACATTATTAAATTAATACAAGTTAAAATCAATATGTAATACAATATGTTAAATACCCTTTTAAGCAGGCAGCATCTGTTAGGAGATCCAAAAGCAACCTCCAGAGGGGGTTCCTGAGGCCGGGGTTAGCTATTCCGGAAAAGCCTGCCCGAAGAGAACCGTCTTGACAGCCTTTTTAAAGCTGTCCAATGATGTCAATAGGCGGATCTCGTCGGGATTGTTTAAAGAAAAACAATCATATATTTTTTTACCCCGAGGGGCCCTGGGTGCCTCCAAATGTAGTGGAAATGCCCTTTGAACACCCTAGGGGTTATTTTGGAGCAAAAAAATCTTTTTGATGGTAGGGGTCACAAAAACCCGCACTTTGCCCACCCCGTGTTCAGAACCTCCCACCCCTCAATATCCACTCCCCAGGCCATGCAAAGTGCAGCTCATCACTTCCTCAGCCAGATTTTCAAAAATCCTAAAGTAAGACCCCGAACCAGTGGGAAACTGAGCCATCTTTCTTCTCCTGGAGGAAACAACTCCACAAGGCACCGAACATACATGCTTGGCAGGACGGCCCAGTGTCTCAAGAAGCATACTGGCAAAGCCTAATTTCCTACAAATGCTCCAGAGGAAAAGATAACCAGGCCTTCATAAAAAGAAAGCAATGGGAAATGATGACCTGGCTTGAGAGGTGCTCAGGAAATACCAGCTCATCCAACATACACACACACTCACTCACACTCCTGCCCCAAGAGAGCCCGTGACCACAAGTCCAGCCAAAGCTCAGGAGGGAGGAAAGCCCCTACCTTCAGGCTTGCGGCCTAAAAAGTCAGATGCAAATGAAACAGAGACGAGGGAGCCGGAAGAAGAAAGCAAACTCATGCACTCGTCCTTCCTTTTCTTACTTACTGGTGTCATGGTAACAAGTGGCGAAGGGCCCCGGGGACGCTTCAAGAGCTGCTGGGCATGCAACTGGATGTTGGCCCCTCCATCCGATGCCCTCCGTCCGAGGGGCCCCATTCCGTTCAGCAACTGCAGAGTTGGGGGCTGCAGCAACGACTGTTCCTGCAAGGAAACGCTCTGTCTCTGTCTCAACTGCACCCCACGAAGCCAGGAGCGAGGGCGGGGCTCAACGGGCGTGGTGGTGCCACTGCTGTTTCGGAGCATGTGCTGACATGGAGTGGGGGAGGGGTCGCTCGTCCTATGGCTTTGGCAACCACGTCAGCACGCCACACTCGGCAGTCTGGCTGATGCATTCTCAGTTTGACTTAGGACCGCCGATGGAACCTCAAAGGAAAAAGGGCCGATGCCCCAGGGCTCCCTGGCTGAAGTTGTCATCCCTCTCCTGCCCCCCCCCCCGGCCCGGCACCCAGCTCCTCACCTCTCATTCGCCCTACCTTGTACTCCAACTGGCCAGTTGGCTGGAGGTGCTGCATTGGCAGCATGTTGGCTGCCATGTTCATGTTGGGGGCCACCTGCAGGAAGGAGGCCTGGGGTGCAACTCGCGGGAAGCCTGGCAGCAGCTTCTGCAGGTCCTCCATCACCTCAGTGCTGCAAAGACAAGCACCACGACTCACAGAGAGACCCGGCCATCCCAGTTCTTTGCCCTGGCAGTGGCGATTGGGGAGCAGGGGTGGGGGGTGAGCCGTCTGCCCCTCCATCTTCTCCTCTGATACTTTCCAGGCCATACCACTCATGATACTAGTGATATGCAGACATACCTCAGTCAACACAGCCTCTGAGAGAACATTTCCTTTCAACGAAGTCTTTTTACATCCATCCAGCCCCACTTCTCCCTTATCCTTTGTCTAGCGGGAGGGTTTTTTTTTAGCAGTATTGGCAATGGGAGGATGGCGAAGGAGGGCTGAAGAAAGACACACTTTCGGTGTCAGGATGCAACAGTGCGTCTGCAGTAACCAGTGCAATAAACAGAGTCTGAGCTGGGAAAGATAATCCTACTGTAGTTATGTGTGCCTCCCTACAACAGGCAAAGTAGACAGCAGTTGCCTCCAGAATCCTGACTGAGCACACATGGAAAGCAAAAGGGGGAAAGCAGATGAGCCTGCCTCACCAGCTAGCCCTGGTGTGTTAAAACACACACACACACACAGACAGATCTATACGTTTGGCCATCAAAACGGAACTCGTAAGGAAAAGTGGAGGCTGGTGAAAGAAAGGCATCCCTGGATGCATTCTGGAAGAAGCTGTCAAGTGACACCTTGATATGCAACGATGACCTGACCTGGTTGTTTCATTTCACATGCACGTATCATTAATTCTGAATGAAAAGTCTGCTGAAATATACTTCAACTGCTCTTCTTTTTTGGGGGGCGGGGGCGGGAGAATGCATCCCTATTCTTTCCATGCTATTTCTGCCTCTGGTACCAAATTGTCTCTTAAAGCAATGCCCAGGAACGCATTGGTTTTGTTGGCTGAGGTATATCTGTAAAGGATCGTCCCCAAAGTGGGGCTAGGAACCCACAACAAGGCAACTGCTACTGACTGAGAAAGGGACTGGGTTCACCTGCTAAAGGGCTGCAGCACTGGGGAAAACCCCACACGCCCACGGGTGGCCCCTGTATCACCTGAACAGGGTGACCACCTGGCCAGATGGCTGGCTGGCCAGCAAACCAGACTCACCGAGGATCAGCCACTCCAACTGTGTGCCTCCTCATGGAGAGGTAGCGGACCAGGGCTTCAGGAGATGGCTCTTCCCCTTCATCGGAATCCAGGTTCATGGTCCCGTCCGTCTGGAAAAGGGACGCACACACACACATGAGAACCTTTGTGAAAGGCCTTTGTGAAAGGCAGCAAGGAGAAGCCCCAAGGGCAGGACCCAAGAAGAGGAGAGGCCACTGACCTCCACGATTTGGTTCTCCGGGTTGATGAGCTGCACTTGAGGAACACTGATGCTCACTGTGTTGCCTCCTTGCTCTGCCTGCAGGGCGGGGGCACAAAAAGCCAATCAATGAAACACTCAGGAATCTCGGGGACCATTCCTCTAGCTGAGCCACTAGCAACAGCAAGTACTGCCCAAACACTCTTACTACAGTAGACACGCACAGGCACACACACACACCAGGGTTCCTCCCTGCCCTCTCTCCCACTTCATGATCCATTGAGTACCCAGAGGGGCAGAGGGAAAGGCAGCCAGCCAGCCTTTAAAGGACAGCTGAGAGGATGCCCAGTTTTTCAGACTGGGTTGGGTGAGGCTGGGAGACAGTCCCGACAACAACAAACTCAGCAGGAATAAACAGATATCCCTACACCACCCGGCCCTGTTCTGTTTACCGTCCACTGAAATGAGGGGGTTTTGAGTGAACCCACAAGTTTACTCACTACTTGGACAAAGGTGTTTCCCGACTGCAGGTGCTGACAGTTTTTGCCCCACTATTATTTAGAACGCAGCCAGAAAGCAAGGTATGGAGTCCTGGGAGAGGGTTCAACTACATGCCCCCACCCTTGCCAAGGAAGAAGTAAAGCCTCCAATGAAAGGCTGGCTGTGGGAGCCAGGAGGAGAGGATCTACTGGGGAGGAAGCCCAAGGAAGCCTCACCTCCCAGGGCTGACTAGTCTGCCCACAGTCATTCCCAACGGGATAGGAGGAGTGACCCCCCCCCCTGCCTGCTGGGAGGCCATGCTTGCACAGCACGGGCAGCCAGCGCCTCGCACAAAACAGACCTGGATGCTGGCGGCAGCAGCAACTGGAAAGATCATGGTCCTTGGCACGCTGGGTGGAGTAGAACTACGCAGGTTCTTATGCCTCTTCAGGCGGTCACAGAGCAGGCTGTAGATGGCACTGTGGTGATCGTAGGCGTCTGCTCTTAGTGACTGAGAGAGTAGGAGAGCGCAATGAAGAGGCCAGTCACCTTCCCCTTTTGAGGCCAAAGGCCAGTTGCCCCCTTTCTCCAAGAAGAACCTACCTGCAAGGTATGGTCCTTGTCCAGCCCCATCTCAGCCATGGCCAGCAGCACATCTTCGTTCAGGGGCTCCACCTGCCGCTCGGACTTCAGGTGCTGACACTCAGCTATTAACTAGAAAGCGCAAAATGTCCTCAGGAAGGAAAAGCACAGAAGAACGCAGTTTGGGGCTTTCCGGTCACCTCCATGCTTCTGTACCCAGCAGGCTTTGTTCTTCTGATACAGACCCCTGTCCTCTGCTTCGCTCTGCTCTTCAGAAGACCCTCTTGCCTGTGCTTCCCTTCCCCACTCAACCACAAGCCCAGACATTATTTTTCTAATCAAGCATGCACAGGAGACATACAGAACTGATGACATGAAAAATTTACTCCTTACCTCCCAGGTGTGGTGTAACACTGGGGGTGGGAGGGGGCAAGATTGGTGCAGCAATCTTGCCCAAAAATTTGGAAGGCGCAGGCGCACCACTCAAGCACACCCACCCACCCATTCCGTCCATTTGCTCACCGTGTCAAACTCAGAATCCACCTCCCCGAGCTTCATCCACTTGTGCTTGCAGATCTGCTCCATGGAGAGCCGCCTGCTCGGCTCCAGCACCAACATGTGGCGGATCAAGTGCTCACACTCTGCAAGACAGCAGCCGGAGGGGGCACTGAGGAACCGGAGGGACCCGGCTGTGGTTGCTAGCCGTTCTGCATGCAAAGCCCCACTGCCCCCTCCGACTCCCCCTGGCTTCACACAGCACAATCCACCAGAGCTCTCTCCCTCAACGTTGCCATGGGACACTTGCTCCAAGCCACAGTGAGCAGCAAGAGCTCCCAAGCTTCATCAGGGCTACCGGCCAAGTCTGGCTTCTGCCAGGGACTCAGACAGGGCTACAACGCTCACAGTAAAGCAGTGGCCATTGCCAGGGGAACCCAAGGAAGCAAAGCAGCTGCCAAAGAGTGCGCTCGCCACGTGCCAGCCTCCACTATAGCTTCATAAACTGTTCACTGGTGGTTGGCTTCCCTCAGGAAATTCAAGGAGGATATTGGGTTACTGGGCTTGGACAGGCCAGTGTATGGCCAGGAAGAGAAGTGTGAGGAAAGGTTTGGGGAACAAAATAGTTTTTGCCTGTAGACACGGGGTGCGTCCAGGTCAACGTTTGCCTTCCAAACACCCTCCTGCCCCCTCCGCAGAATGCAAAGACATCAAAGAGAAGGACACCTGTGAGGCTGCTCAATTTGGAAAGACAGGCCATCCTTTCCCCTTGAAAGGGTTGACTCTCCCCACCCCTTCCACTCACTACCATTTCCTTCATGATGGCTGCTGTGGACCATTCGTGCTTTTAGGCCAGCGAAGATGCAAGCCTTTGTGCATCTCAACTTTGCTTGCAAGAATCAAGAATCACTGCACTATTTCCCTGTTTCAGGAGAAAACGAAGATTCCAGCATGATTTTCAAGGAGTATTTGTATCTAGCCAAAGTCCTTGGGTGCGCACAAGGGCACATGTGAACCTCCCACCTCAGTTACATTTCCAGCCTGCTGCCCCTGGTAAAGTCAACAATTGGGTTTCCAGACTTGTTATTCTACATGGTCTGCCAATACACGCATGCACACACACACACACACACACACAAGGCCCATCTTATTTCTGTGTTGAAGAGGTAATGAGGAAGCCCAGAACCCAAGAGATCCCAATCAAGGCCTGAAGGGGTTGCTTACTGGAACACAGCTGGACTCTTGCTCCTTGGAAACTATAACGCTGGGTCTCTGACGGGCGGGGGGGGGAAGCACTGCTGCCCCCACTGCTGCTTGCCCAGGTGGACTTGGAAGGGCTCCAATAACACGCCAGGCAAGACCATGACGGGCTCAGGACCAGGTAACCAGGCAGCCGAGGGCAACTGCTGCCTCCCCCCCCCCCGGTCACAAAAACAGGGAAGACAACCTGTTTGTTCCATCATATTCTACAAGGTTCAACTGTGTGACAGCTTAGGAGCTTGCCCTGTCTGTATGCCAGGTTAGCTCAGAGTTACTGACATGTGAAACTGGCGAAGAAGGTGAGCAATCCGTATGCATTCCCATCACCACCACCTCCCCCAACACCTCAACCTCACCTGGACCTTATTTGGGGAGCACTCATGGTGTCTGCTGGTTGCCACCTTGTCACTGGAGGAAATGGCACCTCTTCCTCACCTTAGGTACCAAACAGGGTTGATAAGCAGCTGCTTTCTACCTGACTGCTAACAGCTTTGCACTGCATCACCAGCCATTAAGGCAGAATGGGTTCTGATTAAGAACGCCCATAGGAAAGTGCCAGTTACTCCTGTGCAATTCTTCAGTGGGCTGAAAATTAATCCCCCCCCCCAGTTAGAAGATGCCCCCCGATCACAGCAAAGCTGGACGCCACCAGGATTATCAGGAGGGCTTTGGTTTGCTTTCCACAGCCTGCGCGAGGGAGTCCAAGGAAGGCTTCTCCAACTCGCTTCCACCACTCCCCCCACTCAACGAGTACAGGCTGCCCCAGCCTTTTCTCTAGATAGGATTTCCTGTCCAAACCAGAGCGTCTTAAGAGCCTCTATCCAAGAAGGTCAAAGCTGGGGGGCAGGAGACCATTTTGTATAAACAGGCCATTGCCAGTAGCAGCTCAGGACAGGTGTCCTGCTTGGATCACTGGGGAAGAGGGAAGGGTAGCTGCTTAGCCTGCCAGAGGGAGCAACCTCCCTCTGAGCCCCAGGAGAAGAGAAATGCCTCATTGGAACCCAGCTTATTGCTGACTTAACGGCCCACCATCCTGGCAGAGGCCAAGGGCCATCCTGCTACAGCCTGCCCCGGGTGAAGGAGGCCAGAGACTTCAGCCTTCTTCTTGCCACAAGAGGGGCAGGACAGGCTAAGAAGTACAAAAACAGAGCTTCCCAAGCTACGTAACGAGGGGACTGGCAATCCCACGCGCCCCACAAGTGCCAGGGACGTGTACTGTATTTGTGCCCACTGGCTACAGCCACTTCTTTCTTTCCTAGAACCTTGCTAGGAACTAAGAGACAATGGCAAGTGGACCAATATGGTTTCACGGACTACCATTTTATGAGCGCTGCTTTGCAAAAGGATTTCCATCCAGCACAGGCCCTCAGTCTCCCTAGCCAGCCTCACATGCTCAGAAGAGCCTACAAGCCCAAGGCAGTCAAAGCCAGGCCCTGCATTGCTTGGGCAGCTACACGGGATGCTGACCAGCACTGAGTGTTAAATGCTGCCCGGAGACCAAAGCAGCCCAGTGCTTTTCATCAGGAAAGGCAGCCACTGTTGTCAGCCAGCCATGGTTGGCTTGGCGAGGGAGAGCATCCCCCACCATCTCCCCCCCCCACCGCCAAGCCCAATGCCGCACGGAACCCCTTACCTGTGGACATGAAAAACGGGATGCGAAACTTCCCACTCAGCACCCTCGCCCGCAGGTTCTGCAGCGTACTCCCGTCGAAAGGCAGGGCCCCACAGACCAGGACGTAGAGCACCACGCCAAGGCTCTGTGAGAAAGGAGGCCACAGGCAGACACACAGCCAGTCAGTCCCACGGCCACAGGGAGCCAACTTCCAGCTCCGGTGGGCCTCCCCCCGCCGCCCCCACTCCCTCCACTGTTTCTAGAGAAGTCCCTTTCTAAAGGACCCAGGTACAGATAGCAAGAACAATAATAGTTAAACGTCGTCAAATATGTGCAGTCACAAGAGGTCCTTTTCACACAGTCAATGACAGCACTGCTCCTGTAAGAGAACAGTAACGAGGGCAGCACAGAAGCCATCTTCAGCACATACCCAAATGTCCACCTTCGGCCCATCATATTCTTTCCCCTCAAAAAGTTCAGGAGCCGCATAGGGAGGGCTCCCACACCAGGTCTTCAGCAGCTGGCCAGGTGTGAATTTATTACTGAATCCAAAATCTGAAAGGAGACAAGGAAGGAGTGGGTTCAACTTCCCACAAAGGCTCTAAATCATTTCTTGGCCTTTTGCAACCCCTGCAGGCACTGGGCGGCAGCAAGGAAGGCTGGTCCCAGGCAGAGGCATGAAAGGAGATGGCACATGGCAAGCGGCAGCAGGGCACCCAGCCGGTCTGGCCACCACCAGAAGGGCCAAGGCCAGCTGCTTCCCCAAAGCCATTTGGAGGGGTGGCAACTAGAACTGTGGACAGTATTTCAGGTGCAGTTGCACCCCAGATTTGCACAAAGGCATGATCACCGCAGCATTTTTATTCTCCGTTTCTTTCTTTTTCCTAGCGATCTCCCACATGGAAGCTGCTCTTTTCACAACAGCCACACACTAGCCCAGATGTTTCTCTCCCACAACCCCAGGATCCCTTTTCTGCTCAGCTCAGTGCCTCACGTGCATCACTTTACACTTACTCGTATGCTACATACATTTGTCATTTTAACACCCGTTCCCTCTAGTTCAGAGAGAGGCTTCTGAAGCGTTTTGCTTTTGCTTTAAATAACGTGGTATCATCAGCAAATATGGCTCCCTGACTCACACTCCAAACTGCACATCATTGACAAACAAGTTAAAAAGGTCCCAGTACAGATCCCAGTACAGCTTCCTGGCTGAATCCACACTACACAAATAATCTAGTTTGAAACTGGATTATTTGCCAGGGCTCCTTCCTATTGAATCCTGGGATTTGTAGTTTTACAAGGTCTTTAGCCTTCACTGCCAGAGTGCTGGTGCCTCACCAAACTACAGTTCCCAGGATTCCACAGGAAGAAGCCATGGCAAATAATCCAGTTTGTAACTGGATTAGTTGTGTAGTGTGGATTCAGCCCCTGTTAACACTCCTCCAGAACTGACCGTTTATTCCTAATTTTCTGCTTCCTGTGCTTTAACCAGTTACAGATCTATGAAAGGACCCCTCTTCTTAGCCCATGAGTTTGCTCAGGAGTCTTTGGTGAGGGGATTTGTAAAAAAAAAAATTTTTTTTTTTTTGAAAGGCCAAGTGAAAAATGACAGACCTGCTATTTTGATATTCAGGTTTGCATCGAGAAGCAAGTTCTCTGCCTTCAAGTCTCTATGGACGATGTTGCGACAGTGGCAGAAGTGCACAGCTGCTACGATCTGCTTAAACTTCTTCCGGGCTTCCTTTTCGGCCATGCGCCCATGAGCCACCAAGTGATCTGAGGGGGGTCAGGCGGGGAAGGGAGAGAGGCGGAAGAGAGAAGAAAAGAGATTGGTTATTAGAGCACCACATAGTCCTTATAGATGACAATGGGACTTGCAAGAACTGCCTGGAACCGGCCCAGCTCCCATTAAGGAAACAGCACAAAGAGGTAGTGGCGCAACTGCTGGCCAAGATGAGTCCCAGAACAGCAGTGTCAAGAAGTAAAATAAGAATGCCATCCTGATATTTTTGCCTAAGTCAGCATCAGTGGCTAACTGCACTAGATCAGCGGGAATTTCCAAATTTCCTATTTGGACACGCGTTAACTTTCTCATTCAGATTCACAACCTGCCCATCCCAGGACTAGAGGTAGAGGAATTCAGCCCCAACAACTAGCTTAACCCTGGCCCAAACATGAAGGCCTTTGGAACATTTCTGTAAGGTGTTCAGACTCAGGCTTTGGAGAGTCTCCATGGGAAGAGAATGCCAGAACAACAAAGCAATCACCCACTACACTACTCTGTACAGACACGCTGCACAGCTAACCTTGCACAGCTACCGTTTTTAGCAGCCCTTGGCTGAACCCACAGCTTCCCACCGGGGGAGAAGCAGAGCCCAAGCTTTGGCATTGTGTAGGTAAAGACCAGCATCATGACATGCTTCCTCCTCTTTGGCTAGGGAGCCATTTGTGTGCTTCGCACCCTCCCACCATTCATTGGCTGGGACAGAGCTGAAAGAGATTTTTTTTAAGTCTGTTATTCCTAATTTGAGGAATTATTCCCCTTAGATCCAGTCTCTCTTTCACAGCTGACTCATTGGTTCCCCCTACCCCAAACCAGAGTGGAAACAGAAAGGAAACTGGTGGGGAGGCGGGGGGAGAAACTTACAAGATTTCATGTTCTGGGACCCTTTCAAGCCGTGTAATTATAGGGCTATCATTCCACATTAACTGGCATGGTTCTGCCCTACAGAATCCTGGGATCTGCAGTTCAGAGAAGGGTACTTAGAATTCTCTTCCAGGGAGCTCTAGCACCTCACCAAACTGCAAACCTAAGGGTGCCACAGGATGCAACCACAGCAGTGAAAAGTGTTATTCCTGGTCTTTGTTTTTCTCATTTACAGAAACAAGTACATTATGTCTGTCTGACACTATGGAGAAGTAGTGGAGACAAAATGATTTTCTCTATTTTACTAAAGCTGAAGGTTTGTTTTATTTTGATGGGGGGGGGGTTGCCTGCTTCTCAAACTCACAAAACCAGAGGTTCCTTATAGTTTAGGTGTCCCTTACAGTTCAGAACCTTGTATCTCCATGTGTAGCCAAAAATAAAATTTTAAAAAAACTCAGCTAAGTTCAATTTCTAATTATATTCTGAAGAAACTTTGTTGATGCAACATTCTTAGAAATTTGCTATCACTAGATAGGTCGTATCACAGTTTGTGAAATATTCCTTAGCAAATTGGTCTTTGCTCTAAATCTTAAATGGAAGAGTTGCTAGGCCTACAAGCCATTTAGAAGAAAGATTCTGGCCCCATGTTTCAGCCATAAAGAGATATGAGCCTCCTAGATTTCTACCAAGGTAGTAAAATTTCACACCTGAGCTTAAAGATTTTTGGCACAGCCTGTGTAAAAAAAAAGGGGGGGGAATGAAAAAGCAGCAGAGGAGGTACACTGAGTGAGGAATTCAGGAGGGCGGCATTTTGGAATGCAAAACCCAGACACACACATACAGCCCTACAGTTCCATAGATGTCCAATGATGCTGAGCAGAAAGTAGCAGAGGCCAAAGCGCCAGCGTACCAGGAACAAGTCGGTTGGCAGAATGTGGGGCTAAATGCTGCGATGGCATTTGCACGCATTCACTTAAAATGTAAAAAGCTTTTAGATGATGATGACGACGACGACACTGCTTAGAGCCCAGCTGGAGAAGAAATTCAGAAAACCAGCCCAGACACTCAGAAGGAGGGAAGTGGCTCCTGCTGGCGGAGTGCTTCAGCCTATATTCTTGCTCAGCTGGACATGGTCAGTCAGACCAAGGACTCTCCAGAGCAGCCATCTTTCTAGAAGGCCAGAGGAAAGAAGACCAGGAAGACAACCTGGAGCCGGAGTGGGCAAGGAAGGAACCCACCAAGGCCAGCATCCTCTTTCTGACAGTGGCCAGCCAGAAGCTAAGGGGAAGCTCACAAGGAAGCCAAGAAAGAGCCCAGCTGACCCTCAAGGCCAGGGGTCTGTTTCTGACAGTGGCCAGCCAGAAGCTATTGGGAAGCTCACAAGATGGGGACTCTGTGGAAGACTTTGCAGCAGGCTCAAGGCAGTCTTCCTACCCTCTGCCCACAAGAACCTCCTCAATCCCATCCCAAGCCCTGGCTCCATTCCCAAGTCTCCAGGCCTCCACAGCAAAGGCCAGCCCCTGAGCCTGGGGGAAACCCAGATGCAGCAAGGTTCCTGTTTGGCAGGCAGAAAGCTCTGCTGCCAAGGGCCTACTTGAGAGGAGGAAACAACCCCGCTGTGAGCAACAAACCTGCAGAGGACCAGGAAGAAGAGAAGTCGGCCTGAGGTATATAAAGCCCTTCATGAGCCTCTGGATCTCTGCTGAGTTAGCAATTTCTTGCTCAGGTACCTGCTAACCTGCCTTGCACTACAGCCTGGACTCCAGTTTCAGATTCTGTACTAGGCGTAGGCCTCAGGCTGCCTAAGAGGCACCCTGTCTGTCTCTTCACGTGAAGAACCAGGAGCCCTTGAGAGACCTCCGCGCCAACCCATCAGTTTCACCAGATGACTCTGCAGGAATGCCGGATGCTGCCATTCACACAGTTGGGCCTTGCAGGGGGAGGTGTCTATCTAGCCCAGTGCTGTTGACCCTGACTGGCAGCACCAGCTCCCTCTCTGGGATTTCGTGCAGGCAGCATCTTCTAGCACCAGGCGATGGCCAGGGTTGAACCTGGGCCCTTCCACACACATGGCAGATTCTCTGTGCTTCCCTCACCCACTTTCTCCACTCCAGAAAGTAATGAATGGCAACCCTTTTATGGAAGCCCATCACAACTGGGAGAATGAAATTCAAGATTCAGTTTCAGACTGACAAACCGGGGGAAAGAAGTTGGCTGCCAGAGAAATGCATCCCGGGCTAGACTGGCAGGTGTGGCTTAGAAACGGCTTGGAGTCTGAGCAGCAAAAGCCTGCAGGGAAGCCTGGGATCTGGCGCTCAAAGAGCATTGATGGAAACAAGGTGATGCCTTGTACGAGTGAAGGGAAGCAGGCCCAGAGGGCAGCCACGTGGGACATCACCATTCCTGCAGAGTTGGTTAGTATGCAATTTCCTTTGGGATCCATGAAGACAAGAGACTCAGGGGTTCTCTCGAGGCCACTGGGGGACTCCTGGCTCCACTGGGATGCTCACCGACATCCTAACCCAGAATTTTGGCCTCTCCTCTGATCCAGCAGCCCAGCCAGGTCTCTGTCCCTCCGCTTGGGAAGGCTCCCTGAGTTCACCTGGCCTTAGTTCTGAACATGTGTGTGAATCAGACTGAAGTCTCAGGCACCTTCTACAACTTCACAACAAAATGTCTCAACAGCCTGCACTGAACAGCTTTTCAAATAAATGACATTTAATTATGGAGGGGAAAGAAATTGGGTTGCTCAAATCCCTATCAAAATACATTAGAAATGCAACATCAAAGGAAATAAATTGCCCTTTATCAGGAGAGGCAGAAGGCTTCTGATGGGTTTGTGTAATTAGGATTTACTGCAAACCCATTGTGTCTGGGCATTTCAATTAGTGGGCACTTTGGCAAAACCACCACCTGATGGGAAAACTTCAGCTTTATTTTGATTTCTCTACAGCAGACTTTTTTCTTCCACTCTATAATTAATATTGTTTATGAAGGAAAGCAGGGTGAAATGGTCCTCTTGGCTCCCTCTGAGGGCAAAGCTGGCCAACTGACTGGAAGGGAGAGTCCGAGGCATTCCCAGGCCCAGGCCTGTGTCTCCACGGCAACATTAATGATGCCTCAAGGGCAGGGTTGGCCCTGCCTTTGCACAGCTCTTCCTGTGCCCCCCTGAGGACCATGTGCCTCTCCCCCTTCTATTTCAAGGTCTTCTCTCCACACTCACCCCCCAAAATGAGGCTCTCCTTGCACCAGCCTCTTTCTTTCCCTGATCTCTAACAACTGTCCTGGACAGGAAGGTGGGGGTAGGAGAGACTCACTTAAATCCCATCCCATCCTCCTCCTGCCTGCGCCTTTCTCCCCTCAGCTCTCCAGCACTGCAACAGCCCAATGCCCCCCTTCCCACTCCGACCCACTCATCCCCTACTGCCCAGGCCTGTGCATGGGCTCCTAGCAAGGTCGTGGTTGGGACGGCCACGTTTGCAAGCTCCCTCCCTGTCCCAACAATCCACTCCCCCGAGGCATCGTGCGGGAGAGGAGCCCCAACACCCAGGAAGAACCTGAGGGCTCCGGGTCAGAGAGGCACAGGCCAAGCAACCTGGCAAAAATGAGCAAAGCTCTCTGAAACTCTGTGAGCCACGCCAGAGCCTTTATTCCACTCACAGGAACATTCTGTGTTTTCTTCTGCCTGGATTGGTCTTCCGATTTCTTTTTTTCCTTAAATCAGTTTTTGTTGCTTAATGAAAACAGAGCATGGAGTTGTTTCTAAAAGCTCTTGGCTACCAGTGAGTCCCAAAGGAGAGCAGAGGCAGTGATTTTTCAGGAGGACTATAAATGGTGGTAGTGGGGAGAAGACAGACAGACCCAGCCCCTCACCTCTCTTCTGGGGGCCCTGCATCATTTCCCTGCCTACCTAGGCAGATCCTCCACTGGGCTTCGCACACACATAAATCACCCCAGTGCTCATTTTTTCTTGTGAGCTGACCACTGGCCTAAGTAAGGGGTGGCCAAAGCACAGCCATGAGGCCATATGAGACTCCCACTTCCATCCCCCTGCACCACATATTTCTTTTTTTTTTTTCTTGCAAAAAACAGGATGAACTTTTCTCTCCTGGAGCAGGGATTCCCAACTGGGATTGCTGCCCCTTCCACCTCCATTTTTTAAGATTACCTCTCTCCCCTGGTTTTCAAAACCAGTAGTGGCATTTCCCCCACATTTTGCTTTTTGGACCTTTTGTGTGACTCAGATTCAATTCTGCTGAAGTTGCCCAGCCCTGATGTAAGCAAAGAAGGCAGCTTTCACAGACCAGGCTGGGAATTTGCCTATAAATAATATAGATGGATATATGCATATTGTTTGGACTGGCAGCAGCTTGATGGTGGCAGCACAGAGTGAAGTTGCTCTGCCCTGCCAGAAGGCCAGGCTGGGAACCGTGCCTTTAAGAATCCTGACTCCCACCCTGGCCCCCATTTCACTGCAGCCATTGTTCCCACTGAATTAGAAGAATGCCATCCTGCACATGCAGTCTACAGCTGGGAGGCATGCTCTCTCCCCACCCTGTTGCCTTCTGAAGGCCTGTTAAAAGCCTCTGACATTGGAAAACAAATGGCAAGGTGGCCACAAAGCCGTCCATCCCATGGACCCCTCACCCTCCAGAAATAAGGAGGTGTGTTTGCCGCTGTGCTCCTGCCCCACCACCTCACATGCGGGCCAAGCAAGGAAGGGGAGAAGGAATGAGACCCTCTCACAGTGACCCCACCAAGGCTCAGAAGAACCCTCTCAGTGCTCAGAAGCAGCTCAGGGCCCGGCCTGCCTGGGCTGGCAACAGGAGAGGGCAGCTCAGCCCTGCACTCTGCTCCGGCTCCTCCTTCCAAGGCTGATCACCCACAAGCTTTGGCCTGGCTGTCAATGGAAATTAAAAAGTCACTGAAGCTCCTCCCCTTCCTCTCCCTCTCTGCTCCCAGATGTTGGGCTGCTTTTTCTTTTTTTAACAGGAGCTTCAGGGTAAACAAACAGGGCCTTATTAGCACAGCTGCCACACAAGGGGAGCCACCGCCTCCTGCTCCAGCCAGTGATGCAGCAGAAACAAGTCCACTGAGCTGAGGGGCTGCTCTAAAGGGTCTCCTTCTAACACCCCCAGGAGACTCCTCTTGGTGCCTGAGTTTCAAAAGAAGACAGAGATAGATTCTTTGCCAAAGGGGCTCTTAGTTTCCTGCAGCAAATCACCCACTTTTGCCTCTGGATCTCTCAAGTGACTCTTCCCTACAAAATGCCAAGGGTGTTTGGGCTTCACTGGCCCACAGGACGTGGGCTTTGGGGACAAACCAGAGACAGCGACTGGAGACAGCTGAGGAATGACAGAGGTAGCACAGAGGCAGAGCCAGCAGCAGTGGGGCAGAAACAGGAGCAAGAAAACTCTCTGGCTCCCAGCTGAGGCCAAGGCAGTGTTGGATGTGTAGTGACTTTGGCAGCCGGCTCCCAACAAGATGAACTGACTACAGCCTGAAACAGTTCCAAAAGCAAAGAGAAGAAGATTTCCGCCTGCTCTGCACATAACCTGGTATTTTTGGTACCTGACCAAGCCCGAGACCACAGGGCAGCTTGCTGGAGAGTGCATGGCCACTCATGCTACGAGGCAAAAGCGGCTACAACGGTGGAGAAACACAATGCTAGTCTGCTTTAGCACACTAAAACTGCTCCCTTTGTACCCCAGGTCTGACCTGTGTGTGTGCGTGCATGCATGCATACATGGCACTGCCTCCTTCGCAAGACAGCTGGCCTCCCAACCCCAAGGAAGAACTATCAACAGGTCACACAGGGCTCCCTGGAGAGATCCTGCAACTGAAGGGTAGCTCCTCTTCAAAATGCTCTTGGCTGGTGGAGAGAAACAGCTCTCCATCCAAACTGAGCTGGGTGGGCTACGCTGGGCTTTGGTGAAAGGTAGATTCTCTCCTCCAATTGCTCTGCCCTTGAAAATGCTGGCGCTGAGAGCAGGCCCTTCACAAACAGCAGGGCTTCTTCAACCGGGTGGCTACCAGGTCCTTTAAAGGTATGCCATCCACTCCGTGCTTGGGGCTTGGCTCCCTTGCTTGAGCCATCTCCCCAAATGCACTCACACTCTGTGGTCTGCTTCACCAGGGCTAACTCTGTGTCAGGTGGAGGTACATGGGAGAGTAAGGGTGCCCTTCTGTTGCAGCAGCATGCTGGGATCATTTGTCTGTCTGACACTTCCAAACAGACACCTAGTCTGCATCTGCACTGCAGAAAGAATCCAGTTTGACATCACTTTAATTCTGGGATCTGTAGTTTTGTAAGGTATTTAGCCACAACAAACTACAAATCCCAAGATTCCATAGCACTGAGCCATGGCAGTTAAAGCAATGTCAAACTGAATTACTTCTGCAGTGCAGATGCAGCCTTACTTGCACAAAAGGGCCTGCCTAGAGATGAAACACCAACAGCAATTGTGACCAACCCCTGGTAGCCCTTCATGAAAAATGTGGAACAACTGTCCTCAGTTAAAGAGCAGGCACAGAGGAGTGAGACAGGAAGAAGAAAGGGAGAACCTATTTGCAAGCCCATGTCTGGATGGGGAAGCCAGCAAAGGGGCAAGTGAGATTAACAAGAGACCTCTGGAAACTCAGCAAGCTACAAGTTTCAGCCTATTCCCAGTGATAACTTATTCTCTCTGTGTCCCCCCACCCTGAAGACAGCCTCTTCAAGCCTGAAATGCACTGGGCCCACCTACACATTTTGGGGACTTTTCACTGGCACTACAGCTGCAGGCCACCCATTCCATATTTCGTGTGGCAGTGTGGGGGGCAACCCAAGGGAACCCTGCACTGCCCAAAAGAACCCAAAAACCTCAAGCGCAGTAGCTTTGAGAAGGATTTTTTTAACTGCTAGAATTGTTACTGAGTCCTAAGGGTTTAGGTCTTTTGATGATGGCAAGCTCCTCAGACGCCTGATTTTCTCTTCTAATCAGAAAAGGTAACAAGGCTAGTGTCTTACAGCTTGCTGGTCCTCCTTGCCCCCAAATACACTGATCGATGGGGCATCCCGAGGCCTGAAGGACATTCATTGCTCAACTGAAAGCAAAAAGAAGGACCAGCTATTTTGAGTTGACCGTAGTTGACTAAGTACATTACCTGATTAGAAGAATGCAATAAAAGGCACTTACCAAATATTTCCCCTCCGCTTGCATATTCTGTCACCAGATAAATCATCCGCTCTGTCTCCATCACCTGAACAAGGACAAAAAACTGACAGATAAGGACAGCTCCCAGGACAAAAGGAAGTTGTGGTACTTGGGCTTCTCTTTTGTGATTTGCTTCTCTAATACAAAAGACCCACTTCCAGCAAATTAGAAGCGCCTGGCAGCTGTGCTTTAGCAATGCGGCCACAGAGACCCTTTCAACCAAGGGACAGGGAAGCTTTGGGCTTGAAGTGCTGGGAGTCTGCTTCCAAAGATCCTCTTCAGCAAGCTAAAAGGGACTGCATACCTGCTCAGCACTACTTATTTTATGGGGTCATAAAGTATTTCCACAAGCTGTGCTAATGCTGCCATTTGGTCCCTTGCTGTTGTTCCTGCTGTTGTTGTGTGCCTTCAGGTCATTTCTATGGAGACCCTAAAGCAAACCTATCACAGGATTTCTTGGCAAGGTTTGTTCAGAGGGGGTTTGCCACTATTGCCTCTTTCTGAGGCTGAGAGAGTGGGAC
Organism: Gambelia wislizenii; assembly: GCA_030847615.1. Taxonomy (NCBI): domain Eukaryota; kingdom Metazoa; phylum Chordata; class Lepidosauria; order Squamata; family Crotaphytidae; genus Gambelia; species Gambelia wislizenii. Next base: position 44,473,640 of record JAUMIR010000007.1, read on the forward strand.
TTGACCAAGGTTACCCTGTGGGTTTCTGTGGCCAAGCAGGGATTTGAACTTTCCCAGTGTCCTAGTCCAATGCTCAAACCACTACACCAAGCTGGCTCTCCATTTGATCTCTATTCCAACTTCTTTAAAAAAAAAACAAACTTGTAAATACAGGGCAAGAAACCTATCAGTGATGGGCCAACCATTTTTGGTTAACAATATAGTGCAGAGAAGTGGGTCATTTAACTGATTAATGAGAGGGATGCTTCCAGTGGTAGGAAGACCTGTGAAAGGTTTCCAGGTCAAATGTTCTGATCTCGGGCATTTCCAAAGCTCCACCGGTGACCTTGCTTAGCTTAAACTACTCAGCAGTTGAAGATGCACCAGCAAGAGAGCAGGGCCTCTTTGCAGGGGCAAGGAACACCCTTCAAGCAAGTCAGCCATTGCAACAACAGAGACCACCAGCTTGGCAGTTTGCTCAGAGGTTGCCTCATTTAAGAGAGAAATCTGGCAGGGCCCAGAGGAAGTACACAGCCAGCTCAAGGGCTTCTTCCTGCCAACACCTTTGGCTCTTTGTGGAGCTGGCAGACGAAAGCTGAATAGGAGCTACCAAAATCACTGTTTAGTCTAAGTTTATTCCTGCTGCTGCCGCTGCTGCTGCTAGAGATCTAGCAGGAGAACTCCTGGGGAAGCAGCTGCAGAGCCACAAGGTACCTTCCACTGAGAATGCAAAGGGAGGAAGCTGAGATGGGTACAACATGGCGTTGGGCATACTGAGCTGAAAAGGAGCACAGGGCCAGAGTGTGCAAGGAAGGCTTGAAGTTGAGCCCCAAGAAGAAGAGGAACTGCACTGTTTGTTTTCTTTCACTCTCTCAGTATGTGATTGGCCCAGGCCTCCCCATCACCACTAGGACCCACAACAGCCAGGGCAAGGAATTGGAATGAATGAGATTCCTGCTTCCTTCAGGGGCAGCAGCAGCAATGAGTTGTTGCAGAGGACGAGAAGCCTGGCAGTCCTCCCAAAGCCCCAATGGTTTGCACTCTCTGTCCACCTCAAAGCATGAGAACAAACCTATGGTCAAACACTGTTGTAATTCTGAATATCAGTAGCCCTGTGGGAAGCGCTGGTACATGGTCTCATCCCATAACAGTAGTGTAAGTTCTACAGGACACAAAGAAAAGGCTTCCCCCACACAATCAGCATCCCAGGAAACATGGTGAGAGTGCTATGGGATGAACCCACTTAGGTGGTAGAGTGCTGCTGGCAGAACCCCTGCCACATATAAAGGGCAGCAGCGTGGCTGGGCATACACTCTCCCCTTTCAGAGGGGGAGGAGGCAAAGGGGAGATTTATGGTCAGTTATGGGGTTTCAACATAAAGCAACCTGGAAACACACCCGCTCCCAGACTTGCTCCTCTGTGAGTAAGACAAAAAAAACCCACAAACCCTTTAGCTAGACACTGTGCCACATTGTAGACTCTTCATTGTTACCTACCCTGGAAACTGATATCAGAGACAAGTGTAGAAATCTGTAAATGTCCTCCAGAAGACAAGTCTGACCTCTGAAATCTGACCAAGGACAGCCCTTTTGTGTCTCAGTGAGTTGGAGGAGCTGCTGAGGGCCAAGCAGCCCTGGATCAGCAGGGTCAGGGAGGGACACCCATAACCATGCCTGAGCACACTAGGAACCAGGCCTCCTGTTGCAAAACCAGGGCTCAGGAGAGGCAGTCCTTGGTTTCAATCTGTTTCCCCTCAAGTTCTATCGTGGCTCCTTGAAAAGTGCCCAGTGGGTATGACCAGCCCACTGACAGGCCTTGGCGGAGCAGGGGCAGGGCTATGAATTTGGGAGCAGCTTCCCTCTGGCATTATGCTGGGCACGGGTGTGGCAAGCAGCTTCTCCTCTTCAACAGTGCTGAGAGGGCCTCAGCTGCACCCTGCAAAAACTCCATGGACACCTTCAGATGGGATGATGACTGGCCAGGAGCTGGCATGAACCCATGAGCTCCTCCAGCCCCAGTGTGAGACCACCATGGCCTTGACTGCCAGCCCTGACACCCCCGCCCCCTTGCCCAGCGTTCATACCTGATACAACCGGATGATGTGTGGGTGGCAGAGCATCTTCATAATCTGAACTTCCCTGAATATCTTCTTGAGGTTCTCTTCATCCAGCTGAGTTTTATCGATTATCTTTATGGCAACCTGAGAGGGGACAACAAGAGAGGTGCTCAGGAACAGCAATCTCAGGATGGCCAAGTGGAATCTAGAAGCACAGCAGCTTCACAAAGCAAAATGTGACTCTTTCCTGCCATCCACAAAGGAGTTATCCCAGCCAGATAATCAAACGTACCACGGCTGCCATATAAAGGGCCGAACTCCATCTAGCCCAGTATTCTCTTCTCCTAACCAGCCGTGGCTGGCTAGGGACAAGACCCTATTCAGCCACTGGTGGTGTGTAAATTTCTGTCAGTATACTTACACTGGTGATCCAGAGGTGAAGGTGGCCATTGCGCAGCTGGGGCAAAAGTGCTGCAGGAGGAGGTGCTGAATTTCTACTTGTGCAACACACGCCCCTCAAAACAGTTACAACAGTGAATGTCACCAACAAGCTTCTGACCTAGACATGCAAGTGAACAAGGTCTTCCCCAGACTTGACATGCGAGATGGAGATGTGAAAGACTGAAGTTGTGACCTACATAGAACTAGAGGCCCCCCCACCTGCCTACTCAGTCCATCGTACGTCATTGGGTGCTTGTCAATAAAGGCTGGAGGCCTACCTCCCTGGCAGGGGGTGGGACTACATGGCCTTTCCGGTCCCTTCCCACTCTATGAGTCTGATGGCATCCTACATCCACTCATCTTTCTCCACGGGCACTAAGAGTGTGAAAAGGCTGCATAGTCAGTTCCAAAACCTGAAGACACCCCTTTTCCAACTGAACAAGTGTTACACAGGCGATCCTAATAAAGTATCTTTTCATCAACAAAACATCCTTTTAAGTCCAAAATGTCCAAAAGAAGCCACTTGCTAGAGGTGTGGCCCAGCCACTAGTTCCACCTTGTGGAGCCATCTCTATAATTGCAAACACACACTAGCCCATGTTTACCATCTTGGTCTGCAGGAATGTTGGGCTATGGTCCAAGAAAAGTTGGGTAATTCTGGTTACCACTCCCCTGTCTACAGTCCTCAACTTTCCTCCTAAAAAGCAAGCCTTCACAGATAGCACTGGCTACCGAAGTCCTGTTTTACTCAGCTCCGTGTGATCACCATTTGTGGAACAGTCAGTGAACGAAGTTGAGGTTTCTGGCAGTCCCAAATATATGCTCCCATTTACTTTAATGATGATCTTTAAAGACTCCTGCATGAATGCAAGATTCCTTAGACCCAAGCCAATCCTCAAGCACTTGCTTATTGTAATTTTGGGATTTCCTGAATAGAACTCTCTCTTGGCCAGGGTCCATCTTTTCCCCAAAGTGGAACTGCAGGGGTGACGTCAGAAGCAACGCTGACAGGCCACGGGATGGATACGGGGAGCATGGCCGGAATAATAGCAATGACAGCACCTGCCCAGAGGAATCTGCCATTCCCTCCCCTGCCATTCAGTGGGGCTTCCTCTGGTGCTTTTCCCAGCAGAATGGGTCCCATTCCACATACTGACAAGTGTCCTCCCGGAGGCATCTTCTCCAGCGTTTGAAGCCACCTGTTTACATTCCTGTTTACCCATCGCCATGGAGATGTTCAATACCACATGAAACCTAAGTCAGTGTTGCTTTGCTGGTGCAAATGTTGGAGCACAGTCATTTGTTCATGGAGCAGGGAGGGGATCAAACACAGCCACCCTCTCAGTCTCTCCTTGCTCAGCCAGCAAAAATAAATAAATTTTTGAGCTGAGGATCAAAACCACCCAACGTCAACCAAAGAGGAGGCTTCAACCACCCCACATGGAAAGCATTGCAGAAGAAGAGCCCATCCCCAAGAAACGATGACTGCAGACGCCAAACAACCCCCAAACCAACTGGCTGGTCCCTGTGCTTTGCCAGCCCCACTGGATCTTGTCTAGTTTAGCATCCTCTTTTCCCCCCACAGTGGACAACAAGATGCCCTTGGGAAGCCCACATCATGGTCATAAGTGGTCATCACAACTAGTAGTCCACTAAGCACAGGTAGGCTTCTCCTCCAACCTTTTTAAAGGCCATTGCCAAATCCTGAGGGAATGAACTCCACATTTGGGCTGGGTCCGGTGTAAGGAACCCCTTCCTTTCATCAGTCATAAACCTCCCGCCATTCAGCTTCACTGGAAAACCCATGCAGGTTTTAGTGCTAGGAATGGGAGAGACAGAAAAAAACATCTCCACTGTTTCCACATCATGCACCATTTTATATACTTCTGCCATGCTCACCTTATTATTTTTTCCCTAAGCTGAAGAGCCCCAGGTGCTGGAAATTTAAGTGGAAGCTGCTGAGCAGCAGAATTGTACCCCCTCACTCTTTTTTATTTTATTTTTTTTTTTGGCACCTTTTCCAGCTCTACAATATCTCTGTAGTGATGCTACAGGGTTTGAAGTGTGATTCCCACCATGAGTTTTTATAAAAGCATCCTAGGACTGGGCAGTTTTCCTTTCAGTCCTTTTCCTAATGACTCTTAATTTGTCTTTTACAAAGAAGCTATGCACTGGGTTGACATTTCCACCCAGTCACCCATACAGCCCCCAAATTCCTACCTTCATACTGTCAGCCGAAACGCCTTCAGGCCTGCGGGTAAAGGTAGGATTTTTGGTCCCAAGGACTGCTTTACACTGAACTGCACCTGCCACTCTTAATGCCCCCTCCCACCATTTGTTTGGAGCTTCTTCTAATCCTATTTTTAAAATATTTCAGATTGCACGCCTTTGGCAGAACCCACTATTTTTATAGTTTTGGTTGTTTTATGTACATTGTTAGCACTATATAAATCAATGTTGATGATACATGCATGTTTATATATAAATATACTATATATCCTGTAGCTCTGAAGTATCATCCTGCAGACATTTCTTGGAATAAAAACTTGGTACAGGAATATATTTCACAAATGTTCTGTTTTAATTATCTTGACCCACATCCAAGGCACAGCTGTTCACCTCATTGTCCACCCCTATTAACAGATAATTTTTAAAAACCAAGTTAAAAAGCAAGGGCCCCAAGGACAGAGATCCTTGGGTGGGAGAGATGTCACAGCTCAGATTCTTCCATTGTTCCATTTATTCCCACCCTGTTTTGGGTACTTTCAGACTAGTTACCAATCCTTCATCACTCATCACTTCTCCTCTCATCCCATGACTCCTATGTTTGTTTGGGAGTGTTTGATGGGAGACCTTTCCAGAGCCTTTTTGAAATTCCAGGCAGTGTTTGTTAGATCTCTCCCTTCCATGCACTTGCAGACACTCCTAAAGAACTCAATATGTCCATGAGACCGAATTTAACTTTGTAGAAATCATGCTCATTCGTTGTTGTTTTTTTAATATCTTCTTGTTGCTGTGTGCCTTCAAGTCATTTCCAACTTTTGGTGGCCCTAAGGTGACCCTATCATGGTGGGGTTTTTTTGACAAGATTTGTTCAGAGGGGGGTTGTTGTTGCCCTCCTTTGTGGCTGAGAGAGTGTGACTTGCCCAAGGTCACCCAGTGGGTTTCCATGGCTGAGCAGGGATTCGAACCCTCATCTCCCAGTGTCCTGCTCCAACATTCAAACCACTATACCATGCTGGCTCTACTCCTTACACTTGCTTGTTAATTTTATCCTTAATAACACCTTTTATCCATTCAATCAGAACAGACATTAAACAAGCTGGCCCGCAATCTCCTCCATTCCTTTTTTTAAAAAAATGGTGTTACAGATTGGCCACTTTCCAGTTTCCTGATATAGAAGCCAATTTTAGCGACAGGTTACATATTTTTTTTTAAATTGGAACAACATTTTCACATTTTTTAGTATCAAGAACTCTTGGATGGATACCATCTGTACCCAGGGATCTGTCAATGTTTAACTTGTCAGCAGGGCCTAAAGCATCCTTTCTTACCACCACTATTTTCCTCTCTTCTTTAGGTTCCAAATTTGAAATGTATAATTTGGGCAAAAGGTAATCCTCTACCCAATTTCATTGCGAAACGAATACCCTTCTGCTGCATCTTCTACAAGGAAATGGGGGGAGAGATACAAAGCTACATCAAGGTAACCCCGAGCTTACATCTGCAAATTAAACAAGTCCCCCCCCTACCTATTTTATACATATATTTCCCACCAGCACACCCTGCTAAGCCCCTCTTTGAGGTTTTCCACAGGCATTGCCCATTGCTAATGGCAAGGGTAGAAACTGATTCCTGGAACTGAGCACCTTCTCAGTACCATAGTTCAAAATGTTGGCTGGCAGTGGGTGACTAAAGCAGCAAGCTTCCACTGTGGGCAACACAGCAGGTGCCTCAGGTTCATGCACAGGTTGCCTCGGTTTCTGCCCAACACACTGGTGCTTAAATTGGGCAGCAATTAAGAGCCAAACTAATCCATAACAGAATTCCTTCCCTGAACTCCAAAACAAAAGCTCAGGGAAATTAAAAAATCCCATTGTGGGATGCTATCAAAGCATAGTGCCCACTGGAAGCCAGCCAGCTGCCAGCATGGACACTGCTACCAATTAGTAGAAGGGCTACAGAACCCAAACTGCCCCTCCCCTGCCCCCCTGCCCCCTCCCGCATCTGCCTGCCTGAGGTGCAACCTGTAGGAGAAGAAGGTTAGCTGAGTTACCCAATACTTCACTGGGGAGGGGGCTGCGGATACAACTCGAGTTCCAAGCCCCTCTTGGAGCAGCTAGGAGAAACACCAAGTTCCTAGGTGATGACAGTCACAGAAGCACAGGAGCAAGAACAGCCCGATACCTTTGCCAGGTAAGCGCCAGAAAGGGCTACTCCAACAGCCGCTGTTTTTCTCTCTGCAGGGATACGAGGCAGCACCTGTAGCACGGAGCAGCACAGGACTACAGCCCAATCCTGTGGCATCCACAGTGGAGGCTTTAGACCACCGCTTCCACTCCCAGCAGAGAGCGTAACATCCCCGCACACCCTGAATCCAACCACAGAGGTCTCAAGATGGCTGCAGAGAGAGGCAAGCACGGCACTGCCCCTGCAATGGCAAAGACAGCAATGGCAAAGCCAAGAGGGCCTTCTTGGTGGCTGCTCCCAGGAACTCCCTTTCGGCAGCGGCAGGCAAAGACGGACTGATTTCAACAGTCCTTTGGGACCCGACTGCTCATAGGGAAAGGGCTTTTAATTATGTGCTCTATTGCCTGTATTTCTTTTTCTACAACTACTACTAGTTTACTGTACTGGCTGGTGTATAAGTCGACCTCAGGTACAAATCCAGGGCAGGTTTGGGGGGCCAAAATTAGGGATTTTGCTACGACCTGTGGATAAGTCGAGGTGTAAAAGTTAGGGGCATGTAACATCCAAATCTTATCCTCTCTTTTTAAAATGCATAGAGGGAACATACTTAGGAAGAGCTAAAGAGAAGGAGAGGATCTGTTAATTTGAGGAGTTACAATGGGGATGTGTGTAAATTGCATTGCCAATCTTAAAACGTCTACCTACATCTATACAAATACAGATAGGAAAAGGAATATAAATGAGGGAAAAGGATGAGAATGCCAAGCCTCACAAGGCTTATACAGTAAGCCCCTATTAAAAATGGCTGCCACTGCTCTGTTCCACCTCAAGCGCCCAAAGTGGTGGGCAACACAGAGCTCATCCAGCCGGCCTCAGTGTCACATCTTTCCAGCACTGCCCCATGAATAAGCCAACCTGGGGTTTTGGGGTCAATTTTTTTACTTGCACACACATTTTTTTACTTGTACACAAATATATATGGTAACTACATTTTAACTTTTGCAAGCTTTTAGCAATGAAAACTTTTATCTGTATCTATTTTAACTTCTGTAAGACACCTTTTGAATGTCAGGGCTGGGGCAATGGTGGGATGGGCACAAGCATATGGACAAACCCGGGAAGCTGCTCTCAGTGCCCCGCCTTGCCCTCTGCTCCCTGCCCTGCGCTCCCACCACGGGCACTAGAACACGCCAGTGTGTTTCAAGACTACTTCCCTCTTCAAGAGTGTGAATGAAAGATTTAATTATGCCAGAAGCAAACCCTCCAGCACATACCAGAAATGTGGGGAGGTAGACTCCCAGCACTGCCTGACCCGACTTGGCTTCCAAGTTCCCTGTGCCTCTGTCCTTACGGAACAAAAAGGCAGGGAAGCTAGAAAGGCTCTGTGTTTGACTGCTGAGTTTACCAAAAAGTAGGTCAGGGTGCTGTGTCACTACTGGGATTGTCTTCCTTCAAAAAACACCAAAGTACAGGTATGGGGGGTGGGGGGATCTCCATCTTTCGACACTGCCGTTTTTGACCCAGATGGTTGGAACAGAAACTCTGAAGAACTCACACAAGCCAGAGATCTTCTCAGCTGCTTCATCAAAGAAAATGAACTGCAGGCATCTCAAACCCAGCACTGCTGGCTTGGGACATTGGGTGGAAAAATCCCTCTAGATGGTGCTCTGCAGACCTCCCATGAAAGGCCACTGGACACTTCACCATCTCACATAATCAAAAAACCCTCCGCTATTCTCCTTTTGACACAAATGGACACGGCCACTTGGGTACAATGGGCCGTTCCTCCAAAGTAGCCAACCCACAGTTTCGGAAAGAAGAGTAGCCCTTGCCCTGGAAAGGGCAGATGCCAATGAACTCTCATTCTGAAGGGAGGTGGTGAATGGATGCTCCCCCTCCAGACAGGGTGGGCAGTTTCCACAGAGGCAGACGGGCCCACCATGAGGCTTTCGAACATGCTGGGAAAGGTTTTCAGCTGCAGGTGTGGGATCGAAAGCACTCCCATTTCATACAGACAAAGCGGGCCACTTGATCGAACGAACGGCTGACCCAAAGTGAACAAATGCTGGATCAGCACAGAAGAAAAAGGGGGGTGCATAAAGGACAGCATCACTGCTTACTAATTTATGGAAATGCTTACCCCCAAATTGTTCAGTCTTCTGCGATATAACATGTCTCTCCCCTTGAAGAGAAAAATGGGGGGGGGAGCAACCAGTGGAAATCCTGTCGCTTTGGGACACATTTAGAGCTGGAACATTTTGTCTGGCTAATTCTGCTCATTCACCTCGGCCCTGTTTGTTGACTTATATTATGAGGGTGAGGACCAGCCAGAGCACGGCTGTGCCATGTTGCTTGTGGACCTCTGCCCCAAAGTCCCCACTGTACTTGTGCGGTCCAAGTACATCTCGTACGGAGCCACCCAGTACACCGTTCAGAGCATCAGACCCCTATGCTCCCTGATATGCTCCAGGAAGCAGCCACTCCCAGAATCACCTTTGGTCAATTAAGAGCATCCACTACCCAAGGAAAAACCTGGCCAACTCTGCTTCTGGATTTCCTGCTCTTTCACAGGCTAGGCTGTCAGAGGCCGAGCCAAGATGATAGATCAACTCCACAGGCTGTATCGGAGCAAAGAGGTGAGCTAAATGGAGGAAGATCTGGGGAGGGGGGCACATGCCAGAAGCGGCACTGGGCTCCTTATGAGGAAGGCAACACTCTCCTGACACCACCAAGAATCAAGGCAAAGATCCTGTTTACCTCTTTTAAGAGGGAGTCATATTCAGATAGGCTTTCCCAGAACTCTTATTTACCTACTGGCCACAAACAAAGTCCACCCAAGCCAAGACAAAGGAGAAAGGGCAGGATCCGGCATCTCCGTCTGGCCTGCTCCCCAAGGATACCATTCTGGCTGAGAAAAAAACAGCCTTCCTCTCATTCTGCCTCTTAACAGGGAAGCTGTAGCCATCAAGCAGCTCCCCAAGGTTAGCAAGAACTAGAAGCCAGTGCCATGGCGCTCACAGGCACCTTCACTTTTTCTGCAGGTGATCTTTCCCTGTTCAAGCAACAAGGAACCCGAGCAGAGCTGAAAAGGCAGCCAATCAGCGGAGGAGGAAGAACCCCAACAGCCTAGCATATGCAGTGTGTGCATGTGTGTGCAGGCGTGTGTGTGCACGCCCACCTGCAATTCTGCCAAAGGCACCCAGCAGCAGCTGCTACCACTCCACTGCCTCTTCCCCTGGACTCTGGTTTGGGCTGTAACATCTCCCTGGTGGGACACAGTCTAAGGGCTCGGTGCAGCAGCCAAAAAGAAAGACGTTTTTGTTTTCCTGGGCTGATTGCTTTCAGCACTACCATTCATTGTGACTTTGGGTTTTCATTACCTTACCAATGACTGTAAATTATCAAAATTCTGATTTTGAACTGAATGATGACATATAAGTGTTGAGAATAAATAAAATCATTAATAAAGTTGTTACTTTTACATTCATTCTCTTGTGACAAGCTAAGCAAGAATACTGTAATAAGTCACACTGAGAAGAGAGTAGAGGAGAGAGAGATGGGGAGGGAGAGAAAGGATGTTGTTCAGTGAAAGCTGTTGCAAGCATGGATTTCCTTCCATTGTTCCAGGAGGATAGATGCTTACCTCCTCCCCTTGTTTTGTACAAGCAGCCAACAGGTGGCACACACACACACACACACACACACACACACACAGCAACTGCTGAGTGTTTGTGTGTGTGTGTCTTCAAGTCTCCTGTAGACTTACCATGACCCCATTAATTTTCTTAGGCAAGGAAAACTCCGAGGTGCTTTTGCCAGTTCCTTCCTCTGAAATGCAGTCTACAGTACCTGAGATTCCTTGATAATCCTTCTGGGTTTGGGTGGGTTCTTCTTTTTGGACTTTTCTTCTTGGGGACTCCCAGAATCCCCAAGCCAGCACAGTGCAAAAAGGCATTTTTGCCCATGCTTACAGCAACCCCAAGAATTTCATAGGGTTTTCTTAGGCAAGGAATACCAGTACTCATAGGTGGTTTGGTTTGGCCAGTTCCTTCTCTTGAAATAGAGCCCACAGCATCTGGGATTCATTGGAAACCTCCCATCCAAATACTAACTAACTGCAACTGCCCTGGCCTGGCCTTAGAGGGAGAGAAGAATCCGTAACTGCTAGGCTTAATCCTCTCCATAATAAAAATAATAAAATTTATTTTTACTCCGCCCCTCTGTTAAAAACAATCAGGGCAGTTTACAACAATTAAAATAGAAATGCAGATTAAAATCCCTAAACACCACCCACCCCCACCCTCCCCCATAAAAACATATTAAACCAGTATAAAATTAAAAACCCAGCTAAACTAAAATCACATTTTAAAAAAATCAATAGCCAGCAAGAGTAAAAGAGGCCAGGAGCTCCTGAGGCCGGGATCTAATCAGGAAAGGCCTGCCGAAAGAGATCCGTCTTTAGTGCTTTTTTAAAGCTACTGAAGCTCGTCATCTGACGGATCTCGTTTGGCAGGCCATTCCATAATTTGGGGGCGATTACCAAAAAGACCCTCTGGTAGGTTGCAGACAGCCTAGATTTTTGTGGCTGAAGCAAATTCCTCCCAGAGGACCGGAGTGCGCGGGGAGGATTGCATGGCAGGAGGCGGTTCCGGAGATAAGTTGGACCCAAGCCATTTAGGGCTTTAAAGGTAATAACCAACATCTTATACTGGGCTCAGAAACTGATAGGCAGCCAGTGGAGAGATTTTAATACTGGAGTTATATGGTCTCTCCGAAATGTTCCCGAGACCACTCTGGCTGCCGTATTTTGTACCAACTGAAGTTTCCGGACCAAGCATGAGGGCAGCCCCATGTAGAGCGTATTGCAGAAATCTAAACGAGAGGTTACCAGCACGTGCACCACAGTCTCGAGGACCCTTACTTCCAGGAAAGGGTGCAGCTGGCGTATCAGCCGAACGGGCGCTCCTGACCGTCGCATTCACCTGACTCGTCATCTGAAGCGATGAATCAAGGAGCACCCCTAGACTGCGAACACAGTCCTTAATGGAGAGCGTTACCACTGCTATCTCCTTTTCCTTGTGAGCCATGTCTTAATTAGATAGTAAGCCCGGGGGTAGGCGAGCCAACACAGTGTAGTGATTTAAGAATTGGGCTAGGACTGTGGAGACCAGGGTTTGAATCCCCGCTTGGTCATGGAAATGCACCGAGTGAACCTTGTGCAAGTCACACTCTCTCAGCCTCAGAGGAAAGCAATAGTGGCAAAACCCCTCTGAGGAAATCTTGCCAAGAAAATCCCACGAGAGGTTCTTCTTAGGGTCACCATAAGTCAGAAATTATTTGAAGGCACACAACAACAGGGTATTTCAGCTATGACTGCCGAGCACCAGTTGGGAAAAAAGTCATCACCTTTTTCAATGCCTGAGCCCGTCAGTTCCCCTCTCCAAGCCCAAAATGCCTTACAGAAAATTGCCCCTTTGCCCCCCTTTGCACATCTGAGTCACAGAAGACACAAGTGCTCAAATAACCAGGGGCCCTCGTGTCTCAAAACCAGCAACGGGCTATGTCCACAAAAAGCATCCTCCAGAAAGCTGAGAACGTCACCAAGGTGGAAAACTCTTATTATGACACCAGCCACAGATTTGGGGTGCACACAGCGGATGCCCCCCTGCATGCATGGCGGGAGAAGAGCTTGGAAGAGTTTTGGGGAGGAGGCAAGCAGGGAGGCCTCAAGCAGCTTCCTTGGCAGGAAAAGGGGGAGCTTCTTGCAACAGCGGCTGCATTTCAGGCTCCTCCAATGACTCCCGCCACCGCCACCCCACAGTTGCCACAGCAGCTTTACCTTCCTGCCACGGGATCCAGCTGCTACTGGAAGTTTCACTTTTCCTGCTCGGCAGCCTCAAATTAAATCCAGATCAAGCCAGCAATGTGCAGCCACTCAAAGAACCCTGTGTCATGGACTCACATCTGGAGCCCATTTTTACTGGCACACACATCCATCTCAGCTGGAGACAAGGCTCTGGACTTAGGCGCTTTTGTTGGTGACCTGACATCGCAAGCCCCAGGCAGGCATTGGGCTGCTCTGCCTGCTCTCTCTCTCTCACACACACACACACATACACACACAGAGTTGCCAGTTCATGCTGCTCAGCTACGGACCAGGCCCCAAAGCCATTTTATGGGCATCTGAACAGATTTTTATGGTGCCACAAGGAGGCCTTTCCTCACTCAGCGGCTGTGCCATTCAGTCTTGATGTGGCTTCAGATCTGTCCCACCTTCTACTCTGACCCGTTTGCAAGCCCAAGCAGAGGCTGTGCACCCTGCGCCCAAAAGCTCTGTTTGACTGCCTCAAAGTCCGCCCCACTCCCCTGGGCAGAAGAACTGTTTCTGGCAGGACTTCTTGGACTATCTGATATGGGGGACTGGGAGGATTTTTTCCCCTCCGCTGTGCCAGACACTGGCACTGTCTTTGTGCCCACCGGGCTACAGCTGTTTCTTGCTTTCCTACAAACTCTCTGTGGGCCAGCAGCCAAAGGCTCATGGATTGGCACAAGCTCAAAGAACAACCACTTTGAGCACTGCTGGTGTAGAAGGGCAAGTTAAGAGTATATGTTATCAGGTGGGGAGGGGGATCTGCTCTAGATGGAAAGGCTGCACATATACGAAAGAGAAAAGAGGTTTTATTCCAGCAGCGGCAGCATAAATTTGGCCTCCTATGAAGGCAGCCCATCAACAGTTCCTCAGTGAACTGTTGGGTTTTCCTCTGAGCAGGTGGGTGCATTTAATGACACAGAGGGAGGGGGTGTTCCAGCTGCAGGGAGTCATTCTGGATAAAAGGCATCCAATGCTAAGATGTTATTTCCTATGCCCGCCTCAGCCCACGCTGTCACACTTCCTGCAAGCCTGCAATTTCCAGGCATGGGGGGGGGGGGAGTGGAGAAGAGATGCATCAGCAGCAGCAACCAGGCAATCTAAGTCAGTGCTACGGAAAGGGGTAGTCCATGGACCAGTGCTGGTCCATGAGCCATCATTGCCTACCAGTCTGCAGCGAGTTTCCAGGAAAGAACAAAAGGGCCATAGTGGTCCCTGGCACATTGAGAGAAAACCCTGCCAGCCCTCCACATCAGCAAGCTGGAGAAGCAGTGGCCCAAGTCAAAGCCGCTGGCTGACATTTGGCCTGCGCACACAACCACACCTTTCTGCACGGAGAATTCTGCCATATACCCAGTCAACTGGCAAGACAGTCCAAACCAGGAGAACAGGCCACAGGTTCTTGAATGTCCCCAATCTGATTGCTGGGGCCAATTTTCTTGTCTGTCTTTGGCCAAAAAAAGAAAAACCCCTCACCCAAAAGCTATTTGGTGAAAGCAATGGTAAACTAGAGCCAGAGGGAAACCTCTGCTTTCCACCACCATGCTGTCTAGGCCATTGTATCCCAGCTGGTGGGAAGACTTTGTTGCTGATGACACTCACCAGCCTTCACAAAATCTATCCATAACAGGGAAGGGGGGGTATCTTTCAATGCAACAGAAAATGTACACAGAGACTTGACATGACAGTTTGGACCCGTCTTTCCTCCTTGCTTTGGCAGTTGGGCAGCAGGTGGTTGTTCCTGCCAGGCAGCACAGCCCCATGGGCCTCTCGCAGGAAAGCCCTGCTTATGTCTCATCTTGCAGCACTTTTCTTCCACACTGAAGACCTTCTGACTTTCTGCTGTACGGCTGAGCCCTGGATGGAAGGTAGCTGGCAAGTCAGGCTCACTGCAGCAAGCAGTGAGCAAGCAGCAAGGGAGCCCTGGTGGCAAAAGTGGTTCAATGCCAGTCCTGCAAGTCACCACGTTGCAAGTTCGATTCCAGCGGGCTCCAAGGTTCACTCAGCCTTCCATCCTTTCATAGGTCGGTAAAATGAGTGCCCAGCTTGTGGGGGCAATTAGCATTAATACACATTGGAAACTGCTTAATGCAGTGTAGATATGTAAATTGCTATTGCTTAAAACAATTTGTAAGCCACTCTGATAGCCTTTCTGGCTGACGAACAGGGAATAAATACCAAATTAAATTAAATTAAAAATAATAATATTAATAATAATAAAATTTATTTGTATCCCGCCCCTCTACAAAATGCAAGTGGGGCAAGCGGGCACCCCAGAAGAGGCTAGGCTAGCTAATAATTTATTTTGATTTGTTTTATTATTATTTTATTTAAAAAATATCCTGTCTTTTTCCCAGCACAGGATTCAAGGTGGGGTACAACATTTTAGAAACACTTAGCACAAAACTTAAACTAAATTTTGATTTAAAAACTTACACATTCAAAACAGCATTAAAAAGAGGTTTAAAACATAAAAAATAAAACCACTACAACTCCCTCCTCTCGCCATTAAAATCTCTGACTACTGGTATGAGCGTACCAGTGCTCCCACTAAGGGTGGCAAAGCCTCAGCAGCTCCCCGCATCAGCCAAAGGCAGCTTTAGGAAGGCGCACCAACAATGGGCCAAGCACCAACTTGGCTCTCTCCTGCCAGCTCTTCTCTGGAAACTCCCTCATAATGAAGGAAGCAAATCCTTGGACTACCATCTTGGGCAGGGTTCTGTGTTGCATGGGAGTGGGGACTAGAGGTCTGTACATCTTTAGAGTTGTTTCTGACTGGGACTCCTGCTATTGCTGGTGTTATTAATTTAACTGGAGTCCCGCCTGGCCTCACAAGAGCTCAGGAGGGCTTCTTGGGGAGGGTCTTCTCCAGCTTCTTACCGCATTTAAGCAACCAAGGTCCCAAGGAAAAGTCCACAGAAATTGGCCCACAAGGCCCTTCTCACATTTCCAAATCTCACTTCCGTATAAAGCTATCCCTAGAAGACTGAATATGTTTCAAAAACAGTGGGAGATCTTCTGACACTACTAAACGTCTGTGTTCAGTAGGACAAAGACTTGAGGCCACCTGTGGTGAAACTCTGCTCCCACCAGAAGAAATCTGAAGCAACGGCTCCTGTGGACTCCATCTCCTTGGCCCCCAGATGTGTTCAAATTTGCAAAACAGGCCTGTAGGCTTTCTTGAGGTGCGATGTCTGACTAGTTCAACAGATCTGGTCAGCTTGCTGGTTAAACATTGCTCAAGAATTTTTAAACCACTAACTTATGTTAGAACAACAACAACAAAAGACAGTTTACTCATCAGTGAGTTTGATACTTGTGCTAATCAGACAAAAACAACATAGTCTTATAACTGCTGGAAATGTCAAAAGTCACCAGGAACATATTTTCATTTGTGGTGGCAATGCCCTATTATTAAAAATATATATAGGGAAAAAAATACATAAAATCATTCTGGAAATGTTAAATGAATATTTTGCAATGATTCCTGAATTGTATTTGCTTAACATGACCTCCACTTTAGATGGAAGAGTTAAGAAAAATAATTCTACTTTATTTGATTACAGCAGCATGGCTGGTAATAGCAATAAGTTGGAAGAAACAAAAGGCTCCCAAAATAGATGACTGGAAATAAAAAGTAATTGATACGGCCGAACTAGACAAATCAACAGCTTGGATGGAGCTTAAAACAACAGAACAAGTAGAAAAGGACTGGCAACCAGTGGTGTCCTACAGGAATTTAGATCAGAAGAGGGTAAACTAAAAAACAAAGTGGCAGAGTCCAATTCAGATCTAATTGGGAAAAGATGCATCGTACAAGAGTTGCAATAAGGTAAAGAGTTCATTCTGAACAGGTAGAGGAATAGATAAAATTTCCATGTTATATACAAAGCCAATGTAATTTTGATCATAATCAATAACAGTTGGTAATCTTTATGCAAGTGACAGTAAACATTTGTTATATAAGCCAAAGATAATAGAAACAAGACAAATGTTTTTAAATACAAAAATTATATTAATGTATCATTTTCTTTTTAGAGGAAACACATTATGTCTTTATTGAACTATTGACACAAATGTTCAACGAAAGTTTTGTTGCATGATGTGAACTAAAGCAAGAATTCTTTGTAAATAAAATATTTTTTAAAAAAACACAGTTGAGTGGCTGTCTAAAAACACCACCAGAAACTCTTATCATGAAAAGAATAGATTTGTACACTTTCTTTCTAGAAAAGAAAAAAAAGCTTTAAAGGGATATAATAAACAATTGCCAGCGCTCTGGTGTGATTTGGGTGTTGACCTAAGACTCTGGAGACCAGGGTTCGAATCCCACTCAGCCATGGAAACCCACCTTGGGCAAATTCTCCTCTCCCAGCAGTCTGAGAGGCAAACCCATTCTGAGCAAATCTTGCCAAGAAAATACCTTGGGGTCACCATAAGTCAGAAACAACTTGAAGGCACACAAGATAAACAACAAATGAATAATTGTTCATTATTCTTATTCCTACTCATACTACTGTAAGGACAATAACGATTTCTTCACAGTGTTAGGGATGTGAGCAGCTTTTATCCTAGAATGGCACAGCGACACTGCAGGTACATTTTTAAAATATAAGTGTAAAAAAAGAAGCCAAGGTAACTCAACTGAAGCCATCGTACATTGGACATATCATGAGAAGACAGAGCTCACTGGACAAGATGATAACGCTTGATAAAGCAAGAGGGCGTCGGAAAAGAGGAAGACCACACGAGTAGTGGATCGACTCTGTTAAGGAAGCCCCGGTTGCTCTGAGTTGGGATTTTGGAGGTCTTTCATGCATAGGATTGCCAGAAATCAAAGCTGACTTGATGGCACAAGGGAGGTGTAGGAAGGAAAAAAGTACATAAGAATGCAAGCTAGCCGAATACATGATATAAGCCTTCTGCTGTGCTTTCTGCAACTGGACTTGTTTATCTCAGATTGGCCTTTTTAGTCATCAGCGTGCTTGCAGAAAGTGCGGGATGAGTCCTTCCTGAATCTTTGTTTGTGAAGAAAAGCCAGAGAGGGATGTCCCAAAAGGTATTGACTTGGAGCTGAGGTCTGCAGCACACTTGTCCGTGAATGCCTAACGCAGTAAGTTCTTCTGGCAACTGGTGACTACAACTGTTAGATGTTTTGCTGTGTGGCTATAATTCTGCCATGTTCTGAACATGAGGGATTTAAGAGGCAATCAGCTCAGACCCCTTGCTAAAACAAACAAACAGAAACCAGGCACACCACCAGGAGGCAAAGGTCTCTGCACACAACAAAATTACAGTACTCTGATACCACTGACTCTGCATCTGACAGAACCCTGGGATTTGTAGCTTTGGCAGAGAATTCTAAATACCTCATGAAACTACAGATCCCAGAAATCTATGGAATAGAGTCATGGCAGTTAAAGTAACATCAAAGTGCTGTAATTGCATAGTGTGAAAGAGACGTAAGAAAAGGACACACTGCCACTGAGGAATATTTGACTGCAATGAAGCAACCACGGATCATCTGATAGCATCCGCCAGTTGACCAAAGTATACACAATCTCTCAGCTTCTTGAATCAGCCACCAACCCACTTCCCTGCTGCCAAATTTCTGTAGCAGAGGCTGGCTACAGGCAGCAAATTGGCAGCAACTTGCCCTGAAATGCCACCATCTCATATCCCTGCTCCCAAGCAGTGAATCACATGTGCTCATGACTACCCCTGGTTGCAGTTTGGTTCTGCTGCCAGTCAATCTACTGGCCTGAGCCCTGCTCTCTCACTTCCAAGAAAGGAGGCACCCAAGCAGAAGACACAAGAACAGGCCTTTGAGGTCACTTTTACTTCCAACTAATTGCAAAGAACTTGATTCCAGAGCCTCTGATACCAGGAAATCAGGCTGGTGCCAAAGAAAAACATCTTAATCCTGGCCAAGGGGCTACAGGGGGAGGGGAGGGGAGGGGAAAGAGGAAGGATGAAACTGGCCTGGAGTGGGCTCCCTCCTGTTCTGCCTCCGGCTGGGAGGGATGCACTTTGGCCTGCCAAGATGGCAAGCCTTCAGCCTTGGGGTCAATCAAGGAAGGAGCTCTGGTGGCGCAGTGGTTCAGTGCCAGTACTGCAAGTCACCACGTTGCAAGTTCAATTCCAGCGGGCTCCAAGGTTCACTCAGCCTTCCATCGTTTCATAGGTTGGTAAAATGAGTACCCGGCTTGTGGGGGCAATTAGCTAACACACATTGGAAACTGCTTTCTTGCAGTGTAGATCTGTAAACTGCTATTGCTTAAAACAATTTTTGTAAGCCGCACTGATAGCCTTGTGGCTGAAGAGCGGGATATAAACAAATAAAAAAAATCATGGCTGCCCCAAAGGCTATTTACAGATGGGCATTGCCACATAGGCTGGGTGATCTGCAAAGCCTGCAAGCCTTTTGGTTGCTCCTGGCCCAGCAAGACCGGTTCCTGGTTCGCCATCTCTGAAGCTCTGCTGCCCTCAGAGGCAGAAGCACTGGCCACTAGGGAGTAGGCCAGGGAGAGAGCTTGGGAAAAGCACTTCTCTGGACTGCTGGCAATGCTCCCTGGGGGATTCTGGGGCTTTGGGGCAAAAAAAAAAAAAAAAAAAGAGAGAGGGGGGGGAGAGAGAGAGATGAATGTTTTGAACCTCTGGCCTAGAAGCACCCCGGATTACAGCTTCCCAGATTCTAAAGGCTGCCTCTGATCCCACAGTCACTAATCTCTGGAAGGACTTGCAACACACCCTCGCGTTAAAGTATCTGTTTTTGCCTTTGCTAAAACCACTTGTGTTTGTTTATTTAAATATTTATATTCCATCCTTTATGAAAAAGATTTCAGGCTAATGTACAACTTCATCAAGTGAAACACATCCATCAGAAGATCATCAGCACTACTGTGAGGACAGCATAAAACTCAGCATGCAGCAAATGGGCAAACCAAGCGTTTTTACACGCGGAAATGCAAAAGGCAGAAAGGTCTGGCAGAAAGCAGATGATCCAACCGGAGCTGTTCCATCCCTTCAAGCTGCCTTTTCCCACACATGTACTGAAGAGCACCATCAAGCAATGTGGGCGGGGAGATGAAAAACAGCTCACATGTGTTCAGCCGTGAACCTCCCGAGGGGGAGGGAGAAAAAAAGTTGGGGGGGGGGGAGAAAGTAACACAGACGTCATTGGGGTGCTGTGATCCTTCCTGCCGGAAGGCCAGGTTGCCTGGAAACTAAAAGGAAGGGGGGGAAGCCATTTCTTCAGGAGCAAAGAAAATGGTTCTCATAAGCAGAGTTTGAATCAAAGAGCTCACACAGACAGGGACAGCGATTAGGAAAACTCTACTGGGCCTGAAGATAACATTGAAGGGCACTCAATCTGAGTGGTGCAGGTAGAAGGCTGGCAAGGTGAGGCTAAGAATCCACAAGATGTTGCCACTTGCCAGCTGTCAGCCGAAGACATTCTGGAGGCTAGACTTCCAGCCCGTGGCTTTTGTTTTGTGTGAAGCAAGAAGATGCCTACACTCAAGGTTGAAACTGCAGGTTGGCACCAAATTTCAGAAGCTAGCCAGGAACAAGGCTGATTTTTTTTTTAAAGGTAAATTGGTTTCCATATATATTAGTCTGAGTTGACTCTTAAATGCCTTGCTTTGCTTCTGTGTTTAATAAAACACCTGCCACAGTTCTTCTGAAGAACTTGTCCAGCTAGGTGATCTGAACAGCAGAACAGGAGAGTAAATGGGGCTTGTGTGGTTACAAGCACAACAGAAGCTGGCAGAGGTCAGCCGCTCTTTAGCATTAGAAACAACAAGGCATGTTGAGGATTCTGATAAAGGAAGGAAGGAAGGAAGGAAGGAAGGAAGGAAGGAAGGAAGGAAGGAAGGAAGGAAGGAAGGAAGTTAGTTCTTCCCTTCTCCATAGAAATACTTTTAGCCACTTGCAGAAAAAATATTTTGCCCAATAAATAAATACATAAAGCCAACAAGTGATCTTATTGCACACTGCAAAAGAGTAAAAAAGTAAAAGCCAAGTCTGGCTGTGTCCAGCTGCATGAAGGCTGCCAGACCTTTAATGATAAAATATCACATTAAAAGCGACACACTCTCATAAAAACAGAGGCTGTGAGCAAGCTATGTGCCAGCAGGAGCAAGCCATGTGCCAAAGCCTCAAGTCCCACCGGCCAAGGCATTCTCCCTGCCTGCCAGCCACCCACGGGACCAGCTCACAAGATAACCCATCTCTTAATGAACATGTTTCTTAGATCACCAGGGCATCACATTGCTGCGGGAGGCACCAGAGCCTAGCACGACCACTACGCCTTGGCACGACATGAGAGGCAAGTTGGAATGTCAGGCCAAGTTGCTTAGCAGCTCAGGAGGGTCATATGTTGTCACAGGAGGAGGCGGAGGAGCAGCCAATCTCACCCTGAGCATGCTGTACATAAACAAGAGTTCTGTTGATGCTGAGGCCAAGGGCACAGGCCTCCCCTCCCACACTTCCCAAGGCACCTGGATGGGGCTGCTGGCCTAAGCCGGTGTTAGTTCCAGGCCTACCCTACTCACCACAGAAAGAGGTGTGGCGCTGCAGGCAAGCCCCCTGGGTCTTCCTCTTGTGGCTCCAGGCAGTGCGGGTAGAGATGAACCCGAAGTCATCCAGGAGACCCTTGGGGCCAGTCTTTGCTGAACTGTTCGAGACAAGCCCTTCCAGGTAAAGAATTCTGCACCCAACACAACATTTCATACCTGGCCAGCATAAGCAGGGAGCTGTGCCATTCCCACACCCTGCTTTTAAAACAAAAATTGAAGTATTTACACGTCCATTAATATAACGGGGTCTCTAAGCACTGGCTGCAGTGAGGGGCTCTGTCCAAAATCTTCTGAAAAATTCCAACTAAAAATGGCCCATCTTGCTATATTCATATCTGTGCAGCCTCTGCCCTCAGCTCTCCGGCAGCAATGTTACAAACACAGCACAAACTATGCCAATCCTTCTTCAGCATAAGCTATTTCTATATGCCTGAATACTTTAAAAAAAACACATTTCATTCATGCTTTCTACCAATTTGACCTGGCACAGATACCAAACTAATGGTGGCCTGCCATTTTCTTGATTCCCCTGCCACTTCAGCAACTGAAAATATCCCTCCCACATCGCCCCACTTCCTTGAGGGATGATTCATCCTGAATCTGAACTCCCCAGCTCCTAAAAACAGGGGCTTTAGCTCTGGGCACCTCCACCCTCCCAGTGCCAAGCCAGGCGTTCTGACTGAGGCCTGTGCCAGCCAGGTGAGCGTGCTGGGACAGAGCCCAGGGCAGGCCCCAGAGCCCAAAGCTACAGCAGCAGGGGTTAAATGGGACAACCTCTGCCAGGAGGAGTGGAGATGGTGCGTGGGAAGCCTTGGCTAGCCCACCAAACTGGCAGAGGCTTCCAGAGGAATCTGTGATGGCGTCCAAGGGCTCCTTTTACACAACTCACGCCAGAGAAGCCGAGTGAATGGTTAGCAGCAGCTTCTTGCTGAGCTGTTCTGCTGAACACCTCCCCCCATTGCAATCAAAGAAGGGGCCAGGGCCCACCGGCATGCGTGAAAAATTAACAAGTGGTAACACAATGCAGAAGCCAAGCCTAGAGCAAGAATACTGTGTGCGTATTTGTGCATACGCAGCACACACCTGCAAGGTTACACAATGCTACGTAAAGGATTCCAAATGGCAAAATGGAAAGGGGTGACGGGGGGGTGGTGTACAGCCACTGAGATTCCCTTGGACCTATCAACAAGTACCAGGACGTTCTGCTTGAGCAGAGGGAGTACAAAGGTACTTTGGTGCCTCCGTTCATTCCTTGACCCTCACAAACAGACCATCGCTCCAGCCACTTTGTCCCTCCTCTTCTCCCCTGTCAAAACCTGGCATTTATAGTTACCTCTTCCTCTCCTATCCTGGCTTTTTCCAGATGCCAGAGACTCAAGGTAAGGTGGACAGTCAAAAGTGGAATTCCTGTGCTAATGATGCCCTCCAGGCCAGTGGAAAAGAGTGGACAAAGCCACACAAAGCCTTTGCCTACAAAAGGCTTATAGGGTGAACTTGTAGAGAGAAAAGGACTGGAGCATGTGAGCCACTGCAGGGAAATCTGGAAAATTTCAAATTAATTTCTGACAAGTATCTTCTGTGCTGTTTGCAGCAATCACCCAATAGTTTCTATGGGAACCACAGAGAAGCAAGAGGTAGTTACAGAACCATCAGGACGCCTGTAAATTTGGGGACTCAAACTGCAAGCAGGCCTGGAGCACTGTTTCTCTAAGGTCCAAACACTTTTTTCCAAGGCTGCAAAACCAGCAGACTGTTGCGCCAGATGCAATCCTGTGTGAGCCCCCTTTTTAACCCTGGAAATCATACACAAGGACTTGGCTCATTTTGTTGCTATTGCTGTATGCTATTAAGTGTTATCTCTGACTTATGACAACCCTTATCATGAGGTTTTCTTGGCTAAATTTGTCCAGAGGGAGTTTGCTATTTGCTGTCCTCTGAGGTGAGAGAGTGTGACCTGCCCAAGGTCACCCAGTGGGTTTCTATGGCCGAGCAGAGATTTGAACCCTGGTCTCCAGAGTCCTAGTCCATCACTGAAACCACTACACCACACTGACTCTCATTAAAGAAACTATCATATTAAAACGCCATAATTTTAAAAATATAAAATAATTTTAAAACGTAACAATAATGTTAAAAATGCAGCAACCTCCCATAAAAAGACCCTTCTGCCGCCCCATAGCCATCACATGCCCGTTGAAATAAAAAGCTCTTTGCTTGCCAGCGAAAGGGAAGCAGAGAGGGGTGGGCCCAGCCGAGCCTGGGAGCAGCCACTGAGAAGGCCCTTTCCTGTGTCCTCCCCAAACAGGCTTGTAACAGTGGTGGGACAGTAAGAAAGTTACTCATGTAGACTGAGGTAGGTTCATATGGAGAGATGCTCTGGATCTAAGTCATATAAGGCTTTAGATGTCAGAACCAGCAGTTTGAATTGTGGCCTGAAACAAAATGGATACCAGAGCAGTTGTTTCAATGGAGGTGTGTTGTTTTTCCCTATAACTAGCCCTGTCAGCCCTATAACTGCCCCCACTGCGGCCACAGCACAGAATGCCAGGCTCCTTGGGCCATCAATGCCAAGCAAAGAGGCGCTGGGGCAATTTTCAAGGGAAACAAGGGGTGAGGCCACATGGGAGCCAGAAAAATCCCCTTTTCCAAAACTTTTCCCCAAACCCATCTCAGTTTCACAGTCTCCCAGCTCTTACTGACTGGAGTTGTGAACCGTCAATGACTTGGATTCCATTCCAGAATATAGCTATCAGTGAAGTCTTGTTAGATGATGTGGCCTGTTTGAAGCAGCGTCGCTTTCTATAATCGCACTACTGTGACCACCATATCGATGGCCATTTCATTCATGTGTTGTGTCAGTCCATGGGGACTGCTCCCAGAGGTGCTACCACCAATGAGACCACAGCTGTCTTCTCTTTCCAGAGGTGCTGGATCTTAATTTGTAGGTCTCAACATTTCATCCTCTTTCCCCTCTTTTCCTCTTCAATTCTGCTGTCCCCCAGGACTGTCACATCCATAATCTCAGATTTCTTTTTCTCAAACACAGTTCTGGCTGGCATATTATGTTCCAATTGTCTGTCAGTTTGCATCTTAAAGTCCCAAAGGATTTTTGCCATTGTCAGGCTCATATGGGTGGTAAATCATCTTTGGGGGGGAGGCAATACATTCCAAAGTATCATAGCAGACACTTTATCACTGTGTTTCTTCTAATGAGTCTGCAAAGTCTTGCTGCAAAAACTGACAAAGCGGTCAAGAGTTTCATCTTTTTCTCTGCATAGACAACCTTTACTATATTCTTTTTGTACATTCAGCACTAATTATTTCTTTCACTTTCTTATGCTGGATATCTTCCATTCGTAATATCCCCAAATATCTGTACATTGCATCATGGTTGAGTCTTCTAATAATATGTCCATTAGAGAGCTTTACTCCTTCTGATTCAACCATTTTTGTTGCTGATGTGTGTCTTAGTGGAGGTTTGCTATTGCCTTCCTCTGAGGCAAAGAGAAGAGCGTGACTTTCCCAAGGTCACCCAGTGGGTTTCCATGGCTGGGCACAGATCCAGACTCTGGCCTACTAGTGTCCTCGTCCAACACTCAAACCATAGCACATTTATCAATTCCAAATTCTACTGAGATGTCTTGAGTAAATATTCTTACAATATTCAATAAGAATTCAATTTGTGATGGGGACTTTCCATATCATTCTAAATCACCTGTACAGAATAAATGGCTTGTTTTTCTAGCTTGCTTTGATATTTCATATCCTTGACATGTTTTCTTTAATATTATTGGAAGTGGTATTATTGCAGTTAGAAATAAAGAAGGAGTAGGAAGCAGCCTGAAAAATTCCACATCTAATATTAATTTTTTATTTATGATTATGCATTATACACACACACACACATACACATATAGGTATTTCATATAATAAACAAGGTTTATTATTATTGCTATTACAGTTGTCCCTTCACATTCACTGGGGTTTGGTTCCTGGACCCCCCGTGAATACCCAAATCCATGAATACTCAAGTCCCATTATATGCAATGGCATAGCAAAATGGTGTCCCTTGTATAAGATGGCAAAATCAAGGTTTGCCTTTTGGATTATTATTATTTTAAGAATATTTTCAAGCCATGAATACTGAAATCCATGAATGCCAAATCCGTGAATGTGGAGGGACAACTGTATTACTTCTACTGCCTTTTCCTTTTCCTCCAAACCATCCCCTTCCTGCAGGCCTATCTATGTCTGGAACGACCTCTTGGGAATGGACGCAAGTTCCAGGAAGCTGGCTACACTGAGCAAAGCTGAGGATGCAACCTTATACACAGCTTGTGAGATTTCTCCTGCGCTGAAAGCAGAGGCGATTTTGCCACTGGCCTCAAGCAGGCCCATGAGAAGAGAAGAAATCCATCTAACAGGCCAAATTTGACGCATCCAGTCTAGTGTCATTCCTGGGTTAGGACACTCTCAGGGGCAGCCTTTTCTTTCTTCCAGTAGGAGCCAAAGATTGTTGAAATGCCATCCTGCTGGCACATCCCCAGGTCAATGCTGAGCTCGCCTGGAATGTCATCCTATTGGGTACTAGCGTGACATTTGCTACTTAATCACAGGAGCGGCCAGCCCCACATGATAGCCACTTTGTTTCCTAAATGATCCCACTCAGAAAGCCAGCACCTGCTCTTTCAGAGACACTGACCAACCGCTCTGAGGTCACACTTTCCAAAGGGACTGGCAGGGATTTGGAACAAGGCACAAGGCCTGTGTGCTCTGGTCCAGAATGGAGGAGGCACCAACCTTGGGCAGCAGCTCTCTCTGGCATATCATGAACCCACACTGAACAAGGCTTTTCGGGGGGTTGGGGGAGCAATGAAAGGCAGCCTGAACAAACAGAACCCTAATAAAGAAGCAATTGCTGGGCCTTATCAAAGCTAAATGAAAGTAATGGCGAGGAATATAATCAAATAACATTTTGCATTATTCACCCATGCCACTATTTTGGAAAAAAATCAAATCAACAAAGGGTTCAGTTTTTAGTACGCGTACTTCTACCAAATCTCACAGCATGGGCTGAGATGCCTAGAGCAGAACCATAAAAAAGGACAGATGGAATGATCTACTCAATGAAACATAAGGCCGAGTCATGTTACAACCAGCCACTTACAAGCACATTTTAAACAGGTCACCAGAGTAGCCTGCTTGCATGAACAGCCAGGAACTGAAATTCTCGCCTCCTCCTCTGTTATACCTCTCGCTACCTGTGACCTCTCGAGTGAGCCATTAAGTACACAGCTAGGCGGGCAGACAGCTTATTAACTTCAGCCTGGGAGACCCACTCACTCACTCACAGACAATCTTTGTGCTGGCAATACTACAGAAGGGAATACTGACCAGTCTGAAGGCAAAGCTTAGCATTTGCTGATCTACTCAAAATTCCAAGGCAAAAGAAACTGAGAAAGGAGAGAGCTTTTCCTACCAGCCATGGCTAAGGATGCATTTGCACTGGCATCATTCACAACTTAGTTTTAATGTTGTTTAACCAACTATTACCCAGAGATGAAGATTATAATTCCCCAGAGATGAAGATTATAATTCTCTAAATCTTGATCTTCAAATTCAGATTTTTAATCCCAGTGAAAAAAAAGAGACCCTAACGCAGTACTGAGGACCAGCAGCATCTACTAGGGTCACACACTCTTGATTTTTAGAGAGCAAAACCTTCCAAGGAAAATGAGAGTCCAGGGAAACAGAAGCAGATTTCCATAGCTTTTGTGCAAAAGGCATGAGCCTTCAATCAGGAGAGGGTCAGACCGAGACCAGATGAGACATCGCCTTGAGTCCAGAATCACTGGAGCCAGCCGGTACTCAGTGCAAGCAGCTATGCAAGCAGTGCAAGTGCCCCAGAAGGAGTGGAGTGGGCCTTGTGCTGGCAAGCTAAGCACAAATGGGCTCAATTGAGGTAATCTAACTGGAGCTGTGGGGGTGGAGACAGAGAAATTGTGGCATTGGCAGGCTTGGCTGAAGTGACTTCTGAAGGCAGGGCCCATGGACAGGATGGCAAAGGCACAAGCACCCCTCCAGGCTTCTCCAAAAGTAGACACACCCAAACAATCATATTCCTCTGCAATGAAGGAGGCTGCGCACCCGCTGCTGTGCCAAGCAGATCAGGATCAGGCCAAAACTTACTGTGTTCTGCCTCCGTCTGTTCAACAAGAATGAAATGGCATTGAGTAGCCCACCAGTACAAAACCCCTCCTCCATACATCTCTGTGTTGTTTCTGACTTGTGGTGACTCTAAAGTGAACCTATCCGGGGGAGGGGGGGAGTTTTAAGCAAGATTTGTTCAGAGGGGGTTTGCCACCATGGCCTTCCTCTGAGGCTGAGAGTGTGTGACTTGCCTAAGGCCATCCATTGGGTTTCCACGGCCACACAGGGATTCCAACTCTGGTCATAGTCAGAGTTGTAGCCGCATGCCTTACAAGGGCTAAACAACACCCTCAGCCACAGCTTGCTTTGTTCCCCTTGCTTCCTGCTCTTGTCTCCCTAGGACCCCAGGACCTAGTGCCACCCACTGCCAACCGTAAGCTTCGTGGGTGAGCAGGGATTGGGAGCCCACAGTTCATCTCTTCCACCACGCTGGCTCTCTGTGACCCATCATCAGTACAGCCAAGCTGTGGAGAAGGAGGTCCTGGAGGTTCAAAGGCAGCTCCTGGGCAAGTTAAAGAGGTCAAGAGAAACAACCTCACACCCTCGCTTAAAGAACTAGATTTGTTTGTCCTGAAGTGGAAATGCAGGTTAGGCCAGACAAAGGAGGAGCAGGAGAGCAGGAACAGCAGCAGTGGCCGTCACGCTTCATGATGAAGGAACGGAGAAGCAGAAGGTGCCGGGCTGGAGAAGCAAGGACTAGAGAGGCAAGGAGGGCGGCAGCAGCAGCAGAGGGCTGGCGCCCGGTAGCTTTCCCCCCCCCCATGAGGAAGGAAGCAGGAATGTCCCTAGCACTTCCTGGCCTATAATGCTGTGGAAAGCCCCACACATCCCCTCCCCAGGCTGCCCGCCCGCCCTCCTCTTCAAAATGCAGCACTCTCCCCACGACAATGGTGGCTGTCCCCTTCCTGTCAGCAGCCCCACTTGTGCCTTGAGTTGGGTGTCACAAGACAACTACTTCTGTCGAGGAACAGATCACAGGTTCCCCACAGGTCTGTCAAGGCCTCCGTTCGCTCCTCCAGGTTTTGGACTTCAGCCTCCCCTCCACTTTCCGGTCAGGGAGAGAGAAATGGTGGGAAGCAAAGGAGTGACAGCAGACCAGGCTGCTTGAGGGCAACAAGGAAGAGGAGGCTTCCAAGTCTGCCGCTGACAGAGCCCTGTGCGGGAGCCAAGGCGTCCACCACTCACCTGGCCGAGCACCACTGCCAGGGGACACAGGGGGCCCTTCAGGGGCCTGGACACTGCTCATCAGGAACAGCGTTGCGGAGGAAACACTACACATGTCAGGAAAAGCCACACCTGCCTTTCTGCCTCAACTGGGTCTTTCGCTGTTCCCCAAGATTCCCACCTTTGTTCCCCCCTCGCCTGGAACTTGTCAGTAACCCTCTGCTGGCCACATCATCACTGCATGAGATGACACCACGGTGCGCTTGCCGCTGCTCTAGACACTGTAAACGGGGCGACGCTTGTTTTGTATCCATGAGCTCCCTACACATTTGGTCTGATTTTATTAATCAATCAATTTTATTAATCAAGCAGGCAGTTTCTCCCCTTTGGGGTTTCCAGCATCTATGAGTGGGTTTGCGCCTGGCCAGTGCATTTTCACGGAGTGCACAGTGCGATTTGTGACACCCCTATATATACAGATAGCCATTTCATTCCTCCAGAGCCAGTTGCTTATGTAGTCAAATACCAGTAGAAGCCACAGACAAAAGGAAGGTATCCGCCAGCTATGGGGAAGCACAAAGTTTTCAGAATTACCATCAAAAAAATGGATGCAGACGGGAAGATGCAGAAACCCACACAACAGCCCAGTAAGGACTGAGCATGGAAAACTGAGGAAGGAAGGGAAAGGAATGGCTGGAGCCCCTCTGCCTCCCCAAATAAGAAGCACCTCACACTGTGAAAGGGCTGAGTTTTTTCTTTTAAAAGAAACAAACAAAACATCTCTGTCTATAGCATTGCAAGAGGTGTGGAGAAACGGGTGGCATCCAGCTCTGCCTCAGCTGGCCCAGTCCTTCCTGGGAGCAAAGAGCCATTTCTTTTCACTTCCTGGACAGCACACAAGAGCTCTGTGAATTCCGTTTCAATATGCATGCATTTCTGGTCAGCAGAGCCCATGCTGAGCAAGTGTCCAGGGACACTTCTTGCTTAGAAGCGGGCATTGGCCCACATCTACTTGACGGAAGCACCGTGTGCTGGGCCTGGGCCTGTGGCTCAGCAGCCATATCTATCCTTCCTCATTACGGGGCTCACCACACCAACTCACCTGTCCCACCCTCATGGGTGTAGGGCCCTGCACCCTGCTCTTATCTCTATACCACCAGAGCCATCAGAGGGACCAAGAGTCTAGAATGGGGAGAGAGAATACCCCCACACACACACACAGGAAGCCCAAGACCTCTGTTCACCTCTGCAATCTCTCTCAAAATGGCAACAGGGAGTGATAGGGAGTCCTAGTTGATTTGGGACAATATTTGCCTGGAAATCACACCAATTTCCCCCCCCCAAAGATGGGGGATTTGGGGAATAGTGGGATCTATGGGGCTGCACCTCCCCACCCTGGCCTATCGGTTCTCCATCAACACTTGAGCCAAAGTTTCACTTATCTCATTGAGGCAGACTACTCCAGGAAGAGTGTGGGGGTTGTAAAATACCAAATCAGAGACCTTTTTAAAACGTTTTTTGCTCTACTGTCTAAAGCAGGGGTGGGAAAGGTGCCGACCCACAGGACAAATTATTCCCAACCCCCTTCTGTGCTCTTCAAATGCCATCCTGACCCCACCCCCAGGTAAAATATCACCTCCCAGCTGCTCAAACACACCAACCAAAGTATCAAGAACAATTAAAATACCACCAAAGCCCATTTGGGGAGGGAAAATCTCAGCAGTGTAAATTAGATGTCCAGCCCTTTGGGGTTCTTCTCTCTAGCCAAAAATCAGGAGGTGCAGCCCACTGGAAGGCTGAAAACTGCCCTACCACAGCAGCCCACCCTGGCCTAAAGCCTTTAAGAAGGAGGCTGGCCAATCCCCTCTATGCCCAAATTACAGGGAAAGAGGTGTATCCTGTTGCAAATTAACAGAAGGGGCAGAAGAAGAAAAGAGCCAGTGCTTTGCCTGAAAAAGATAGGCTGCTGCCATATCTGTTCTCCTCTGACCAAAAGGTTTTCAGCAGCAAATGTTTTGCAGAAGTGGTGGGAGATGAAATGCATTTCCCAGGCTGAAGGGGATGGCAAAAGCAAGTCAGGCTCTCTGCTTCTCAGAAGACAAGCGCTCTCTCTCTCTAGCATGGGCCAGCCGCCCTCAAGCTCTGTGCCTCTCTCCACCGCTGGGCACATGCAGAGCCAATTAGCAGGAGCTTTCCAAGACTGTCGCAAGTGCTGGAGCTTATGCAAGTCAGTGACGCAGATGTCCCTACCCAGCATGCCAAGGATGAGCCAGCCGGCAGGAATTTCAGAGGCCACATTGCTGCTCTTCCCAGTCGTTTGCTGGGATCCTTTCCTGAGGCCTTGCTGACACCCCCACCCCAGCCTTGGCCAAAACCATGAGAAGCCTGGGGCAGGATTCTCTGTCTGGGAGCCAAGCTGCACCCAGAAACCACCGGCAGTCCCCAACAAAGAGGACCTCAAACCTGCCCTTCTGAGTCAGAGAAATGGCAGCCTCTCCAACCACTTATTTATTTTCTCAATTTGTAAACCGCCCTTCATCCACACAGCCAGAGTAGAGAGCTGTGGCCCACAGAGTCATTGGGCAGGCATCCCTTTTCAAACATCCTTGAGACTTCCATTTATCCAACCCCAGCTGAAGAAGGCCAAGTAAGACATTGTAAAATATCTTAACTGCGGCATAGCCCTTTTCTCTGTGGTGCTGAGAAGAGCAGTGGAGACACCTACCACCCCCTCTAGCACCAGTGCACAGGGGATGCTCTGGGGGTCTCAGCTAAGCACTTCCCTGACACAAGAGCTTCTTGGCGGCTCACTGACA
Source organism: Gambelia wislizenii (assembly GCA_030847615.1). Lineage (NCBI taxonomy): Eukaryota > Metazoa > Chordata > Lepidosauria > Squamata > Crotaphytidae > Gambelia > Gambelia wislizenii. The sequence continues at coordinate 44,505,164 of JAUMIR010000007.1, forward strand.
GATGGCCACAGATCCCAATGTGTCAGTCAGATCAGTCAATAGGCACTCAAGACTGCCATAAACTGCTACCACAGAAAAGGTCCTGTCTCTTGGACCCATCAAGCTAAGAGGTTTTACAGACTGGCCCTGGGCGCAGGCAGTCCTTCAAATAACTGGTCCTGGCCCATTTAGGGGATTGAAGGTAAGTCACCTGCACTTTAACCTGGGCAAGGAAACTTACTGGCAACCAGTACAGCTAGTACACCACCAGTGGTGAAGGGTTTGGTTTTCAAGCTCCCACAAGTAACCAGGCAGCTGACTTCTGTACCAGCTGAAGCCTCCAAACAGTATTTGAAGGAAGCCCTGTGTAAACTGTCAGGGATGATGGGAGTTGTAGCTCTTTACCTCTGGCTCAAACTCACCACCTTTTTATACAGCAGAGCCAACCAGCTTAGATCAGTGGTTAATGCTTTTCTCCAAAGCAGCAGAGTTTCAGAGAATAGGCTGAAGATCCTGACAAACTCTCCAAGCCTTCTCACTCTTCTCCAGGTGTCTCCAAACGTCTCCAGGATTCACTCAGGCAACTCAGTAGTTTTATATAAAACCTACTTTATTCTTCTATATAAATATACTATATGGTCAACAAATCACAATCTCTACACACTACTCCACAATATCTCCAAACTACTCCAACTCTACTCCACAACACATTGGCAAACATTGCAGTTTTATAGCCATTGTTTATCACCACCCACTAGTTAGTTTCCACCCAGTGGGTGTGTACTTCCATTCTGATTGGTCCACATAGTTCCACCCATGCTTAAGACCAACCCATGTATTTCAACATTTCACCTTGTACACTTAATGATTCTCAGGTGTTTCCAATCTGCATTCAGTACCTCTGTCCTTGGCTCTCAGGCCTTCTAGATTACATTAGCAGTTTCACCTGTGTAGCTTCATAATTGCTCTTGCTTAATCATTGTGACTTTCACATACATATTTTATTTCTTTCACTGTATGTCCCATGTTGCATTTTCCTTAACAATCCCCTCCGAAATAAAATATTGTATGTGTCTTACAATGTCATTCCAACCATTTGTGTCAGCCTTTCATGTTTTTCTGCTGTCAATGCTTTTGTGAACAAATCTGCTATGTTGTGTTGTGTTTCTATATATCTCAATTCTATTTCACCCTTCTGAACCATGTCTCGCACATTTTGATATCTTACACCAACATATTTTGTTCTGTTCTTCAAACTTTCAGTTTCAGCCATCGCTATGCATGACTGTGAATCTTCTAGAATTTCCACTGGTATCTTGTAACTTTCATTTAAATCATTTAGCAATTGCTTAATCCACTGTACCTCATTTACTATCTCATTCAAAGCAGCGAATTCTGCTTCCGTTGTGCTTAACGCTACATTAGTTTGTTTTCTACTTCTCCAAACTATTGGACTTTCACTATATTTAATTATCATTCCTGTAACTGACTTCTTGTCTCCTAATTCTGATGCAAATGAACTGTCTACATAACAATCTAGATCTGAACTACTGTTTCTTATTATCAATTTCCTATCTACGGTTCCTTTCAAATATCTCAACAAATGTTTTACCGCTGTCCAGTCTTCAATTTTTGGATCATTAACCCTTCTAGACAATACATTTACAGCATAAGAAATGTCTGGTCTGGTATGGCAAGATATGAATTGTAAAGATCCTATTATACTTCTGAAGAAAGTCTTGTCCTCAAACGCTCTAGTTGTTTTCTCAGACACAAAACCAGTTGTCATTGGAGCTCTTACTATTTTTGCATTCTGTAATCCACACTTTTCAATCAGTCTTTCAATTTTATTTCTCTGACTTAATAAACAATGTCCTTCTTCTGTCCATTCAACGCAAATCCCTAAATAAGACTTCAATACACCTAAGTCCTTCAAAACAAATTTCTTAGACAATTCTCTTTTTACTGACTCAATTTCCTGTTTTGACTTTGCTGCTACGCACAAATCATCTACATAAATCACTAATACTATGTCTCCTTTTGTATAAACACAAGCATCTGCAATGCTCCTCTTGTAACCTAGCTTAACTAGCTCATCATTGATGCACAGATTCCACGCTCTGGCACTTTGTTTTAAACCATACAACGCTTTCTTTAATTTATATACTCTCTGACTACCATTTTCTTCGAAACCTTGTGGCTGTTCCATAAATATTTCTTCATCCAGAACCGCATTCAAGTAAGCTGTCTCAAAATCAAAATGTTCTACAACTAAATTCCTTTTTACTGCTACAGCTAGAACCATTCTCAGACTTTCTGGCTTTGCAGTTGGAGAATATGTCTTATCATAGTTCTCATACTGCTGTTGTGCAAAACCCTTAGCCACTAACCTAGCTTTATATTTGATACTTCCATCTGGCATTTCTTTCCTTTTGTATACCCATTTACAACCAATTACTTTCTTGTCTTTGGGTCTGTCAACAATTTCAAAAACATCTTTATTTACCAGGCAACCAAACTCATTATCCATTGCATCAAACCATCTTTCCTGTTCTTCACTAGAATAACTTTCCAATTCTTCAAAACTTTCAGGCTCCTCTACTGCTAAACAAGCTCTTGCCTTTGTCACAACAAACCTATCTGGAGGCTTTCTAACTCTATGACTACGCCTGGGAATAAAATCTGCTGTTCTGTCTCTTTCATCCTCACTTTCTCTACTGGGAGTTGTAGTTCTATGACTAAATCTCTTGTCTTCAGTCATTCGAGTAGTAGTAGGCCTAGATGCTATCTCATCATCAGAAGAACTACCACTGCTGCTAGGTGATGCTTCCTGCTTAACTGAAACCCCTCCGTTTCCTGAGGTTGGTTCAGTTTGTGCTTCTGGCTCATTTGAACTTCCTAATCTCAAAAACACTTCTTTATTGGCATGCAGTTTGTCCCAACCAGCATGTCTCTCAAAATTTGCAGACCTAGAATACTGCACTTGTTTTCCTCCCAAATGAAACTTGTAGCTATTTCCAGAATACCCCAAAAACCTAAGCCTTTTGCTTTTGGGTTCTCCTTTCCTCCTGAAACAAGCAGGTGTGTAAACATGAGCAAATTGTCCAAAAACCCTTAAGTACTTGTAATTTGGCATTCTCCCATACAATACCCTGTAGGGAATGTCTTCAATTTCTGAATGATACAATCTGTTACTGATATGTATTGCAGTCAAAGTTGCTTCTGCCCAAAAACTATCTTTCACCCCTGCATCTGCCATCATACAAGCAGTAATTCTTTTTATATCTTGTATTTTCTTCTCTGCTAACCCATCCTCACTAGGACAAGCAGGGTTTGTAGTTTCATGCCTTATTCCCACCTTTTGAAACCAGTTAAACAATTGATTATTTAAAGATTCTCCTCCTCTATCAGTAATGATGGTGCCTACTCTGCTATCAAATTGTCTTTCCACCATTCTTACCCATGCTTTTAAACTTTGCCCAGCATCAGATTTGTTTTTCATTATTCTCACAAATGCAAACCTTGTATACCTATCAACAATTACTAGGAAATACTTGCTTCCCCCTAAGGACAAGCAATTAGCTTGGGCGACATCTGCATGTACATACTGAAATGGTCTTTGAGCAATTCTTTTTGTTTTCTTAGCTACTGGAAAAGCTCTGACCTTTACCTGTTGACATACCGTACAATCTAAGTGGTTTTTGCATTCAGCAACTTTTAAATCTGGACACATACTGATTAAATTCTTTAAACATTTGAAGCTCGCATGGCCAAATTTTCTGTGAAGCTCGTGTATGCAGTCTTTGTGGATTGGAATATTTTCTATGTTATTAGCTTCTTCAACCCTGTAGCTATCAATATTGTCCTCCAAATAATAAAGTTTGTCCTTTTTCAAACCTATGCCACGCAATTCCCCATTCAGTTTTATCTTACACATGTTCTTTTCAAATATGACTGTGTAGTCTCTTTCTGTTAATCTGCTTACTGATAACAAATTATTTTCTAACTCCTTTACATGTAAGACATCATTAAAATTCTCTTTTAGCCCTGGAATGTATACAGTACCCATTTGATTTACAGTACTCAGCTCTTTCCCATCAGCCAAAACTACAGCATTTACATTAGCTGATTTTCTATTACTTATTAAATGTATATCATTACACATCAAAGATGTGGATCCTGAATCAACTAGCCATTTAGAATTTGCATTTTGTTTTTCCTTAATCATGGTTGCAAACCCCTTTTTATTACCACTGTCCCTCAAAAATGGAGGTCTGGACTGTTTTTGATACTGTCGCGGCTGCCATCTGCTCTCTGCTTGCTTGCGTCTCTCAGCTGCAAAATGTTTACAATGTCTCTGCAGATGACCAATCTTCTTACAATAAAAGCACCTCCGTTGCTCCCTTGTAGAGGCTGCTTCCTCCTGCATTCGCCAGTCAGGAGTTGTTTGTTGTTTTGGCACAGTCTTTAAGCTTGCTGAGTCACCCTGCTCAGACATTCTTCTCTGGTTCTCTTCCAATATGCTGGCCACAATTAAGTCTCTATTAAGCTCAGCTTCTGGCAAGTTCTGCAAGCTGTTCGTTATGTTGTCCCACGAAGAGTCTAGCGATTCTATTAAAATGTAGCATTGCTGCTCTTTGCTAATTTGCACTCCCCTCAGTTCAGCTTGCACAAACAAATCTTGCATTATTTTTAAATGTTCTATCACACACTGCCCTTTAGCCATCTTTTGCCTGTATATTCTTTTAGACCATAGCATTTTTGCAAAAGCAGTTGAAGGAGTGTGTAATCTCTGCAAGGTATCCCACACATCCTTGGCGGACGTTTTATCTCTGACGTCATTAATTAAGTCTTCTTCAAGCATGAGATAAAGACAGGCTTTTGCTTTACTATCTCTCTCTTGAGTGGCTTCATTAGCATCAGCTGCCAGCCCTGTTTCAACTGTTGACCACAGACCTTCCTTTACTAGTAGAGATTGGGCATAAATCTTCCAGATAGAGTAGTTGTTTCTATTTAATTTACTAAACTTTAGAAATTCCATCTTGATTTGTGCAGTGACTCAATTTGACACAGTCCTTCTGAGTATGCACAGCCGACCCGTCTGGGCTTAAGCAAAACACAAAATGATTTACTCACGAGGCTTATCAGTGCAGCACAAACAGCTTGCTCTGATCTGTCGTCCACAAAGCTTTCTTCCACTCTCTGGAAATTTCAGCTTCTGTGGATGCTGGGTGCTCTAGTAACTGGGCCCATAACCCTTGTCAGGGATGATGGGAGTTGTAGCTCTTTACCTCTGGCTCAAACTCACCACCTTTTTATACAGCAGAGCCAACCAGCTTAGATCAGTGGTTAATGCTTTTCTCCAAAGCAGCAGAGTTTCAGAGAATAGGCTGAAGATCCTGACAAACTCTCCAAGCCTTCTCACTCTTCTCCAGGTGTCTCCAAACGTCTCCAGGATTCACTCAGGCAACTCAGTAGTTTTATATAAAACCTACTTTATTCTTCTATATAAATATACTATATGGTCAACAAATCACAATCTCTACACACTACTCCACAATATCTCCAAACTACTCCAACTCTACTCCACAACACATTGGCAAACATTGCAGTTTTATAGCCATTGTTTATCACCACCCACTAGTTAGTTTCCACCCAGTGGGTGTGTACTTCCATTCTGATTGGTCCACATAGTTCCACCCATGCTTAAGACCAACCCATGTATTTCAACATTTCACCTTGTACACTTAATGATTCTCAGGTGTTTCCAATCTGCATTCAGTACCTCTGTCCTTGGCTCTCAGGCCTTCTAGATTACATTAGCAGTTTCACCTGTGTAGCTTCATAATTGCTCTTGCTTAATCATTGTGACTTTCACATACATATTTTATTTCTTTCACTGTATGTCCCATGTTGCATTTTCCTTAACATAAACTGCTTTTTCACAAATAGAAAAAACACCACATCCCATCAGGAGTGATGTCTGCCCGTAGCCAAGAGCCTTCCATCAAAAACCAGCCAATCTGCTCAAAGATGTAGCCTTCTACTGTCTCCCCTATCTTTGAACTCCAGTTCTTAAGGGCCCTTGCTCCGTTTTCATTCAGCCCCTGGCTGTCCTGTCCCGTTTGACTGATTTGCTGCATCTCCTTTGTTTTGAGGGCAGGTTTTCAGACTTTTCTTTCTTTTTACAAAATGTTACTGTTTTAACCGTACATGGGCCATACCCTGGGATCTCTTCGGATGAACAGAAGTCTCAGAAAGTTTAACAAACAAACAAACAAATGTACCTATGCCAAGGGCAGGAGGAGGAGAAGTGAGTTCTGCTTGCTGAGACTGTCCACCACCGGCTGTTCTATGCCATCAGCTCACAGAGGTCAGGCTTCATACCAGTTATGAATAAGCAAAAAAGGAAAAATGAGCAAACTGCTGTGCCCCCCCCCCACCATTGCTAGACGTCACTGCTTCTCCTGCAGCAAGTCTGCACGTACCTAAGATGCCCCAACCAGACATATGTGACATTTTTATGTCAGCCTAACAGGGTTCTACCTGGGGAGGAACATGGAGAACAAGAGGAAAGCTTCAACATCACATGGAATTCTTTGCAAACGAGCTGCCAAGGCCAGGACTGGAACAGCCTGCGTTCCCAAGGGGTTTGGCCCTCAGAACTCTTGCAGCCATTGAGGAGAGTCCAGGACCTGCAAGATGAAGCCTGGATTGTGCAAAGGCCCTGTCTCGTTTGTGGAATTTTACTGGCAGTCCAGGCAATCTTGTCTTCCGCTGGTAACCCTCCTGTATTTCACACTCCTCTTCTGCCTTTTTTCTTACCAAAGGAAGAGGGAAAGATGGAGCCAGATCTTTCAACAGGCTGTGCCAGGAGCCCTCCATCTGGAAGCTCCCTAGGAGTCAAGAACAAGCACTGGCTATTTCTTGTGAAGTCACCAAGAATCTCAGCACTGCCACTCCACAACCGCTAGCTGTAGCAGAACAAAGGCAAGTGCATACTGCAGACCTCTTGCAGGACTGTGTTATACAAGCACTGCCATGTTTCCTCTGCTAGTGTTGGCAAAGGGCACCAAGGAACAGTTGGCAGTGCCATGTGGTGCCAAGCTGTTAACACAGAAGCACCTGCAGAACTGAACCAAGACTCAAGGTCAAAACAAAGGGACTACACCACGCTCCTCAGCTGAAAGCAGGATGGCTTTCTCTCCACGTTCTGAAGGACAAATTAACCCCAAAGTACTGCTGCAGAAGACACTGGCATGAGCTACACACTCCTTCTCTCACAGCAGCAGCAGCAGGCCAGGCTGAAGAGTGGCTGGTTTCTATAGTGATCCTTCATCAGCCAGGTTTTGGGAAGCAGGAAAGAGATGGGGTGCTGCACATTTAAGCACTGGAGCCTACGGGAAGATCAAGTGCACGGATGCAGCAAGAGGCCAGGCAGGAAAATACACACACTCACATACAGTTTGTCCTCAGTGCCTGACAATGCCAAAAGGGCAGCCCAAGAGCCCTCAACACAGAAAGTTTCATGGTGAAAGTCACTACCCTACAGGGTCCTGACAGAGAGAGAGAGAGAGAGAGAGAGAGAGAGAGAGAGAGAGAGAGTTTACAAGCAAAGCACTGTGCGTTCAGGGTGATTCATCTTGCAGGAATGCTCCACCACTCCAATGCAATGGAAAAATCTAGAGATTAAAATGCTCAATCAACCCATCAAGGCTCAAAAGGTTAGAGGAGCATTTCTTAAACAGGCACACACAAACTCCCCATTACTCATCGTTTCTTCAGCCTGCACTCCACCAGAAAGAAGAGGGTGGAAGAACAAAGCTGAGCTGCATCAGCAGTTGGCATTGAGGAGTGTGACCAAAACAACAGGAATAAGCAAAGATCCAACAGACCAGAGCTAGGCCGCTGCAACTGAAAGATGCTGCAAATTTTACCATTCAGGTTCTCTGCAGCCAGTTGCCTGGCAAGCTCTTCCCTCCATGGGCTTCGTCTGCATGCAAAACCTGACCTTCCTGCAGATGTTTAAAAAGAGCCACTCCAAAATGAGAGGAGCTTTGATTCAAGGGAAGAAACAATGTTCACACACTGTTCAGGACTTTGGTACAAACACAACCTCTTGTAGCCACAGCATAAATCTCACAGTCTGACCTCCGTGAATGAGGCCACAGTGGGTGAATACCTCAGGAAAAAGTCAAATAAAGTTTCCCAAACTAAGCCATAACACTCCACACAGAGCCTTTGCAGCAGCTACTGAAACTGCTACTGGAGGAGGAGGAAGCGGCTCTTGTTCAACAACAGCATTACAAACAGGTGCTTTGGAACTCGGTCTCTGGATTGAAATTAAGCACCAGATGCTGTTACCATCACATTCACTTTCAGCAATGAGGAGACTGATGCATGACCATCCTCTTCCTTCTCTGATGGCACATAAGGGGTCAAAACAGATGCACAGCCTGTACAGCCTCACTCACTCACAGGAACAGGCCCTGACTGGCCGGTGCCTGTTTTGGACATCCAGCAAGGACACGAGGGGCAGTTACACATGTATAAGGAAGAATCATAGAGTTGGAAGAGACCACAAGGGCCATCCAGTCCAACCCCTGCCATAATTTCAGGAAGAATTAGCACCCTAAGTCTTCCTTCAAAGAGTCATGCCCAGTTTTGATCATCTCTGTTCACAAACTTGGTAACTGAAAGTATATAGATTGTAAAAAGGAGGTCAGGAAACGGTCAATTTAACAGCAGAAGGTCTCCTTGGGTGATGTTTTTGGGTTGTGATTCTTTCTGTGTTGTCGTTTCTCTTCAAGACTTGTTCGTCTTGAGTTCTCAAATAAGGCTGCCACTGATTTGATATTCACAGATTTAAGTATTCACAGCTTGAAAATATTCTTAAAAAAAAAATAATCCAAAAAGCAAACCTTGATTTTGCCATCTTATATAAGGGACACCATTTTGCCATGCCATTGCATAGAATGGGACTTGAGTATTCATGGATTCACAAACCCCAGCAAATGTGTAGGGCAACTGTAGAATAAAGAGCAAGCACTCCTCCCCCTTTACCCCCCCCCAACAGTGCTTGATCATTAAACTGTGTGTCCTGGACTTAGAATCATAGAATTGGAAGGCAACAAGATGGCGGGAGGTCTGGAAGCCATGATGCCCTATGAGGAGCGGCTTAGGGAGCTGGGTGTTTTAGCCTGGAGAAGAGAAGGTTAAGAGTTGACGTGAAAGCCATGTTTAAATATATGAAGGGATGTCATACTGTGGATGGGGCAAGCTTGTTTTCTGCTGCTCCAGAGACTAGGACACGGAGCAATGGGTTCAAACTACAGAAAAAGAGATTCTACATAAACATTAAGAAGAAATTCCTGATGATAAGAGCTTTTGGCAGTGGAAAACACTGCTGCCTAGGAGTGTGTTGGGGTCTCCTTCTTTGGAAGTTTTTAAACAGAGGCTGCACAGCCATCTGTCAGGAGTGCTTTGATTAGACATTCCTGCATGGCAGGGGGTTGGACTAGATGGTGGCCCTTGGGGCCCCTTCCAATTCTATGATTCTATGATTTTAAGTACATAAAAATGAATTACTGTATAAATGTTTCTGACAGAAAGAGAAAGGAAGAATGAATGTAAGGGATTTACACATGCTGTAAGGCAAGTCCAGGACATACCGTTTAACCATCAAGCACTGGAGGCGGGGGTAAAGGGGAGGAGTACTTGCTATTTATTCTACTTGTCCTTTCTTGTATATATTTCAATTTCTTATTTATTTATTCCTCGTCCTTCAGGCAAAAAGGCTATCAATACAGCTTATAAATAGTTAAATTGACCGTTTCCTGACCTCCTTTTTACAATCTAAATACTTTCAATTACCAAGTTTGTGAACAGAGATGATCAAAACTGGGTATGACTCTTTGAAGGAAGACTTACTAATTCTTCCTGAAATTGTATAAATATCTATTAGGGAATGTCTTTCAACACTTACTAACAGTGTTCAGCTTTGTGCAATTACACCACACTACTACTAACTGCATGGCATCCTACAACTGATCAAGGTCACCATATGGCCTTTCCCCTCCATCAGTCTCAGGTAATGAGATCTCAGTCCAAATCAAAAAATATTTCCTCCTTGGTCAGCAAGTGCCATACGCCACACATCTCCCAAATCGCGACTGGATTTAGTTGGAAAACTGAATAGGGTGAATCTTGAGTTCCAATGGAAACTAAAAGAACCTCTGAGTGCTAACAAAGCAGAGAGACACAAGAGCAATTTTGCAAATTTAATTCCTCCAGATGGAAAAAAATCCAAATGTGTACTGCAACCCCATGCATGCATGCTCGCCTAGAGAGGCCACTGAATTCAATGGAGCTTGCTCCCAAGCCAGTGCGCATGACTCGAGCCTTTAGCTGTGCCGCAGAAGACAGGAATCCCAGCAGGCAACCTGCTCTGGTTAACGCAATTAGCTTGCCTTCCATGTTCCAAAGACTTAATCTGCTCAACTAGATACCGGTGGCTGGTAGCTTTGCAATTAATATCAGGTGGCTCACCTGAAAAGGAAGGACTCTGAAGACATGGGCAAATTACAACTTAAACAGAGGCAGGATTTCCAGAAGAGCACAGATGGTTCAGAGGTGTAATGTGTTGCTGCTGCTGCTGCTGCTAACTGACATCAAGTCAACTTCTACTTATGGCAACCCTATGAATAAGAGAATTCCAGCCATGCTGCTTTTAAGTGCCTTGCTAAAGTCTTGCACGTTCAGGGTCATGGTGGCTTCCTCAACAGAGTTTATCCACCTTCAATTCAGTCTCCCCCTTTTCCTGCTGCTTCCCCCTTTACCAAGCACCATCTTCTTTTCTAACGAGTCATGGCATTACACCTTGGTTATTCAGGCACGTCGCCAGCACAGCTCCCTTATAAAAGGCAAACCAGCCAGCCAGCCATGTTTAGCATCTCTCTTGTCCCTGTTTGGGGGGGCCCACATTCCTGACTTGAGCTGGTGAAATCGCAAAGGATCTGAAAGGTGTAAGGAAAGGACACTTGAGGAAGCTGAAGATGTATGATTTAGGAACATCTCTGAATGTATCTTCACTGTCCAAACTATCAGTAATTAATTCTCCCAAAGTTTTGAAAACTCACTAAAATACCATGTTGATAAGCTCAGCTGCTTCGTTGTGAGAACATTTGATAGGCAGTTTCATCCAGAAGGCAAAAAAATATCCATGGTTACTTACTTGTTCACTTCCAAATCATCATGGCTGGCTGTCAGGATAAAGCACTGCTCAATGAAAAAACAGTGTGCCTATGTGTGCATGCACACACCTTAGCTAGGGAGCTGAAGGACAATCCAGAGTCAGGTGCCTTCCCACAAAATTGGCTTGTTTCAACAAGACCATCTCATTCCAGCGCCTAGATGAAAGATGACTCACCCCAGCCAGCCTGAGGTTGTGCCTCAACTACTGACTTCAGAGTTTAGGACCTCAGTAAGAGAGAGTGCGCGTGTCTACCTCCTGAATACCAAAAAAACAGGTTTATTTGCTCAACATGCTCTTCTCTGCCCTTCAGTTTGAAATATGCCTGCTGCCATGATTTACAATAACTACTTTTTAAAAACATGCTAGAAAACAGACATAAAGAACATCAAAACAGGAGGGCCTTAAGAGTCAGACACCCAGACTGTATACCTGGGAAAGTCCACAGAAGTCTTAGTCTGGGACCTACAAGACATGAGTGTAGGGGCCAGGAGAACTCCACAGGCGAGGTGCTATAGCCAAAAAAGGCCCTCCATGGCCAACCATCACACTGAGACCTGAAGGAGCGGTGCAGGTTGATGAGAGAAAACACGTTCCATTAATTATGCTGACCTCAAACCAATGCCAGGGTTTAAGCACCAGAACTTGAGCTTAGAAACAGGCAGGAAGCCCAAAGAGCTCTTTAATCACTGATTTGCCAAGCTGCTCTAGAACAGTGGCTCCCAACCTTTTGTTATTCAGATGTCCTGGACTTCATTTCCCAGAATCCCAGACCACTGGGCAAAATATCTGGGGCTTCTGAGTTGAAGTCCAAGAAACTCCAAGGACCAAAGTTTGAGAACCACTGCTCTAGGAGATTACAACTACGGGTGTAGCAGGTTTCACTGCCTCTCCAATGTCCAGGGTTCTTGAGCACACCCTGGTAACAAGAGACCCATCACTGCCATGAGACCGTGGTACCAGAAGAGCAGGCCGAGTGGTCTTTTCCCAAGCCAGACTCCTGGTCTGCCAGCCCAGTTTCATCCACTCTGACTCAAAAGAAGTCTCCAAGGCCCCCATCTTTGCAGCCCTGCCACTTCAACCCAAGGGCCAAAGGCTTGAACTTGGACTCTTCTGCAGGCAGGCAGTCAATCTCACCTCTTGTCTGGGGGAGGTGGTAGGTAGGGAAGACACAGGATTTTCTTCCCAGCTCTCTTTCTTTTCTCAAGAGAGGATATTTAGGAATACAAGAAAGGCCTGTTACACAAAGAGAATAACTTTTCCTACTACACTAATGTCAGGCATCAATCAGGCATTAATGCATTAATTGGTGAGATCAACTCTCACTTGGCTTACAGCGCTCCAACACAATGCTTTTCCATCTTTGGTGTTCTGGCTGTTTTGGACTTCAGCCCCCAGAAGCCCCAAGCAGCCTGGCCAATGATGAGGGATTCTGGGAAATTAAGTCCAAAGCACCCGGAGAACAAAAATCGGGAGCCGCTGCTCTAAGGAAGTGGGCTGCAGTCATGAGAATTTGCACTGGTGTGGCTTGTGCTGTTCCCCTCTGAAGAGGGGCAAACCTGCCCGCTATTCTCTGCACTGTAAACCAAGGTGTATTAATATATTAGCATTCAACTGCTAGCTCACATAAGGGTCACCAACTGCCATTTCCCCCCAATTTTCATGTTGTCTTCTTTTTCTTTAAGTGAAGTGAAAATTGGGGGTGGGGATGAGGGGAGAGACTGGAAAAAGACCAAGGGAAACATGTTTTACAGGATGGCAAACACAAGTGGGCCTCAAATAAGGGTGGCGAATCTTTGGGCCAGCAGATTATTGTGGAGTGCAATGCCCACAATTCCTTACCATAGGACATGTGATGGGAGTGATGGGAATTGCAGACCGAAATATTTAGAGGGCCAAAGGTTCCACAGCTCTTCTCTAGAAGGATGGAAGGTAGAGCAAATCCCTTACCAAACATCAAGAAAGGTGTGAAGTGGGATGAGGAAATCTAAAGTTATGTCACTTTCCTTCCCCCGACTTCCCATGGTGCCAAGAGCACTTCCAGGTAATTGGTAGTGTTCTCCATCAGGCCGCAAGGACTCAAAGCCAGGAACTTTCAGCAGGGACGCCACCACTGAGGCATTCCCACCCAAGTGCCTCTCTTCCCATTTTTTAGGAAGTGGAATATTTAACAGGGCTTTGCTAAAACAAAAAAGGACATTCCAAAAGAGAGGCAGCTACTGTTGGCTTTTTGAGATCCATTCATTCACTTTCATTCATGTTTTAAGAAACTGGAACTCACAGCAGATTGCTGTTTGAAACAAGCAGTATTTCTCTCTGGGAGGAGCTAGCACACGTTTATGCAACTGCTCAAAAGCTGCAGAATGAACTGCGGAGCGTGCGGCCATCTCACTGCCTCACTGCCACAGACTGGCAGGTTTTAGTAGTTGAAGGCGGCTGTAAGGAGAGGATTGCATGCCAAAGCATTGCCCACGCATCCCTAGGGGCAGCGTGGGAAGAGAACCACACCCACAAAGTCTGGGGAAAGTCTTTGGGGTGTGTTGCTGTGGAAACACACTTGCTCTCTGTTCAGCTGTTAAGAAGAAACAGTCAGATATAGACACGGTACCATAGATTTTTCCCCTTCCTTTTATGCTGCCCAGAAGCCTTTTCAGCTGACCTTCCACATATTACCCAGCAGAACAGCCCAAATGGAAGAGGATAGGAAGGGCCCCCAGCCACTGCCACCTCCTTTTCCTCAGTTACAGATACAGACAGCAAGGGACCATTCCTGCAGAAATCCACCTATCCAGGAGCAGGTGTTAATGGATCAACAACCTCATCTTTGATTCAAAATAGCCAAGCTAGAGAATGTCCAAGAGATGGCTCACCAACCGTTGCTCTAGACCTTCCTGTGAGGAAGAACCTACACTAATGTTCTAGGCAGCTGATTGCACCACTAAACTGTTGTTACTGTGTGCTTTCAGGGCGACTCACCCTCACCTAGGATTTTCTTGGCAGATTTGTCCAGAGGAGGTTTTGCATTGCATTCTTCTAATGCTGAGAGAGTGTGATTTACCTAAGGTCACCTAAGGTTTCCATGGCTGAGTAGGGATTCGAACCCTGGTCTCTCAGAGTCCTAGTCCAACACTCAAACTGCTGCACCATGCTGGCTCTCAAGATTTCTTTCCTCTGAGGCTGAGAGAGTGTGGTTTGTCCAAGGTCACCATAGATTCACAGTCTGGTCTCCTGCAGTCCTAGTCCAACACTTAAACCACTGCACTACACTGGCTCTCATATTGCTCTTACCTAGAAGAGACAGCCCCTAATAATATTCAACTGAAGTCAACCCTTAAGGCCATCAGATCTGTTTCTGATTCCTAGGGCATCAAAGAACAGATCCTTTCCCTCTTTTATGTGATACCACTTTAGGCATTTGAAAAGGGAGAAAATACATGTCTCCCCACCCCATCAACCTTCTCTGAACCTGCTCCACTCTGTACTTTTCTTTAAAGTAAGGCACCCAAAGCTGGGCACAGTATACAAGATAAGGCTGGCTTAGCCCTGAATAAAGTAGAACAGCTGTTTCTCAAGACTTGGAAAATGTGGGCCCATACATGCTACCTACAAATGCCCTCACTTACACTTACACACACAGACACACACACTTCTTTGCAGCTACATTCACACCGCTGACTCAAGTCTGGCTGATGAGAGGTTATAATCCTAAAATCCCTTCCACATGTTCCACTACCAAACCAGATGTCTTTCACACTACACCTGTACATCTGTTGCATTCTTGCCTGGCGAATTTAGCTTTTGCCTCTGCTGGATTTTTTTTTTAAAGTTTCACCCCTGTTCCCTATTCTATCAAGATTGTCTTAAATTCTTATTCCTGTCTTCCAAGGTGTCAGCTATCAATTCCAGTGTTGTGTGTCAACTATAACTCTGACAGTTTCTCTCCACTCCTTCTCCCAAGCTATTGATGCAAGATGCTGAGGCGCTGCAGCCCAGAACGGAGCCCTGAGGCACCCCATTCAAAACCTCCTTCCCTGATAAGGAGCCAGTGATATGGAGCACCTCTGCGGGATGGTCTCCCATGAGCCGAGAATCCGGCTGCCAGGAACACCAGAGGCACACAGCCAGACAGCCAAGGACAGGAGCCTGAGTGACACTGGCTCTAGTTTCTGGAAAACCACGGAACAACCAAAGCACGGGGAGAGGCTGATAGACTGGGACACTGAGCAGCCTTGATTTCAGGCGTAGCCTTCAGCCAGTTTGTTCTAGATCACAGGATCATATAAGTGGAAGGGACTGCAAGGGCCATCCAGTCCAGCCCCCTGACACGGAGGAATCCTCCACTGAAGTGCCCAAGAGGCAACTATCTAGTCTGTTTTAAAAACTGCAGTGAAGTCCACCACCTTCTGAAGCAGTCTGCTCCACTATCAAACAGGACGTTCCTCCTAAAACTTAGTAGGAATCTCTCTTCTTGTCATTTGAATTACAGCTACAATGGCCAGCTATAACCCATAAGGAGCCAGCAGGTTCCATATTGCCTTAGATGCAACAAGATATTGTTTTCTCGTTTCTTCTCTCTCTCTCTCTCTCTCTCTCTCTCTCTCTCACACACACACACACACACACACACACACATACAGAGAGAGAGAGAGACTCCTTTTTAAAAGAGATGAACACTCACTTTGTTTCTCATCTCTGAGCAGCTCTCCTGGGCCGCTTAATCTCAGCAATGGTTGTTATTCCTGAACTACAACAGTATTCATTTCAGACCATAAGCCTATCTAAGCTTCCTAGAAGCCCCTCTGTGGAACTCTTTCAGCAAACTCTACTTTTGTTCCACAAAGCCAAGAAGGTAGTCACAGCCTACAACAAGCAGCTATATCAGGCTCCACCTGTGGCCAAAATGTTTTACAGAGCGGCTCCCTTTCCAAATGGCAAGCCATCAAGCAGCATACTTGGAGCTCAAGAGAGCTCATGTGTTGGGAACAGGCTGTCAAGATCCTGTTTCCAAGCTTCTGGCACCCAGGTCTGCTGTGAAGCATCATCAGCATCCTACTTGGCCAGGTAAGACCATCACTGCCAGAAAGGCTCCAGGGTTATCTGTGCAGCTACAGGATGAGGCAAAGGGCTGGGGTGTATTTGAGAGTTACATGGTGCCTTGAGGCCAATAGCTCTGTGTTCTTGTCACCAAATGCAGGCAATGGAAATACAGGGGAGCCAGCAGATTCACCACCAGGACGGCTGAACTTCCTGCCCATGTTTTTGGAAAGTGTCACTCCATGAAGCCTTCCTCGTAACATATACAGCCAACGCACACACACCAGCCAAGATGGTGGCCTCTGAACCACTCCAAAATCAAAGGAAAGCTTTCAAATACTTAACACTGAGCAGTGCCCCTTCAGTTCTGTGATCTGAATTGCAGACCTCAGCCAAATTCATGAGTGCCTACCAGCACTGTGGCAGCAGCACTGGTGTTGTTTCTCACAACAAGCCAGCTTCTTCCGCCATGCTGGACTATGATCCTGCCTAAGCCCCGAGAACACCAGAAGAGGCCCTTCTCTCAGCCCACCCACCACCACTAGCATAGCTAGTAGAGTCGTGAGACGGGCAGCCTTCTTGGTGGCTGCCCCAGACGCAGGGACGGCCTTCCCAGGGAGACCAAAATGGCCCCCTCCCCGCTGTCCTTCTATCGAGCAGGCAAAGAACTTTTAAAAGAGAATGTTTTTAAAGAATGGGCTGAGGGTGTGGCATTGTTTTAAACTGAAATGTGTTAATAGCTTTTTATTCTTTCAGTTGTATTTTATCCTTTTGAGTATAGGTTTGAATTGCTTCAATACTGTGAGTAGTTTAACTGTATTTTTAATGTTCAATTTCTGCATGTTTTTAACTGTACACGTTAACCCCATATCCATGGGACCAACACCCACAGTTTTACTTTTCCACGTATGAATAAATACGTCCCCTCTAAGAATTTTCCTCCAGCACACAATTCAATGGTACGCTCCCACTGGACACTGAGCTGGAAATCCTTTGTATCCATAGGGTCTGCTACTACCCACAGCATCACGCATCCACGGTTAGTTAGCCCAGGGATGCATCCCCCATGGAGACAGGGATGGGGGGGCAGCCTGTATGGATGTTTTTAAATTATAAGCAGCCTGAGTCCCCATTTTGAGAGAAAAGAGGTAATTATGATGGCGATGAGGGTGGGGGGGGTGCTTTGGGGTCCTACCATGCACCTGCTCTCTGACACACATGGGCTCCCAGAGGAGAGAGAGGCAACAGTCCTCCTGCTGACAGGTCTGAAGACCTAGCCATAGATGCAGCTTCAGGGTGACAGCAAAAAGGTTCTCCCGTTTTCACCTTCCCTCTCCTCACAACATACCCTAGTTGCCATGGTGCGACCAATGACACCCGTATTTTGCTTTCCGCATACATTTCTTCCCTTGCTTTCAGTGATTCTGGGTGCCCAGGCCTCTCTCACTCCATCCCCTCAACGTTGCCAACAGATTATCATTCATCTGTGATCCACCTTCAGCTTTAACAGACTACAAACATCTAGAAAGTTTCAAGTGTATATTGTGGGGAAAAGTTTGAGGAAGGGGACAGTTTCTCTCCTACAAGAGCATTTAGGGCCATGGTAAACATGGCAGAAGCAGCCTGGGGAAATACGAGTCAGGGTGCCACCTGATCTCTGTAAACTGGTGTGGGCACAAATAAGCAAATCCAGCTGCATTAAGGGAGGGCAGGGGTACGAGCAGGATACCTGGCTGCACGGCCCCCGGCACCAAAACCAATTCTCCCAAACCATTTTGCTTGCAACGTGGCCCAAAATAGTCGGGGCGGGGGGACAGGACCCATGGAGAAAAACAGAGTGGAGAACTGGAGTAGGAGGGAGGAAAAAGGAGGCAGATGGAGCAGGGGCTTGGCAACCATGCTGGTATCCTGCCAAGTATGGCCAAGAGGGGCCCAGACACTCTTCCCCAGGAGCCAAAAGCTCGGCCACAGGAGAAAAACAGCCCTGTCAAGCGCTGCTACGAGTAGTGCCCAGGCAGCAATCTTGGGGCAAGGCTTTAAGCTCACCCCCTCAGCCCAAGGAACTTGCTCATGACCTTGTGGAGGGAGGCAGCAGCAATGTTAGCCCCATCCAAGAAAACAGCAGTCTTGAGACGAGGATTTCAGAGACGAGGAAGAGAGGGAACCCAGTTCTACCACCTCCACCCTCTGTGTGCAGCCCGAGGCCCACCAGCTGCAGCTCTCAGGTCCCAGCAGGTTATCCATTCCTGAGGGATGGAAAGCTTTCACATCCTGCCTCTTCCCTGCCCAGCACACATTAAACTACTGACAGGAGCCCTTCTTCACAGGCACTCAGAAGGGCACATGTCAGCAATCAACTTCAGCTCACGTCTTAGCGTTTAAAGAAGCAACACAGGTAACCATGCTTCGAATGCTATCTTCAACTTGCAAGAGAGCTATCAGACCCTAGACATCCATTCCGTTCTGTTATCCTACCAGTTACAACAGTCGTCCCTCAACAGGGTGCCCTCCTGGCATTTCTGACCTGAACTCCCATCAGCTCCAGCCGAAGCAGCCGAGGGTCAGGATTCCTGAGCACTGTAATCCAAAATGTCTGGAGGGCACCAAATTGGTGGGGGGGACAGAACGTGGCCTATGAGTTCTCTTCTTAGTGATGAAGATGCCTGTGGTAGAATCTCCCTTATCTCAGGCATTTAAGCAAGGATTGGATGTCCACCTAGCAAAGATCCTGTAATGTCTCCTTTATCAGTGAGGGGACAGATGACTTTTTTGAGACCTCATCCATTCCTGTGCTTGTGTAAGAGAACTTTTCCTATGGAAGAAAGAGATTAGTCACTAACTCTGCTTACTCTAATTAATTCATGACTACCCCAATCCTGGGGGTGAACTTCAACAGCAGAGCTACCGTGAGCCATCAAAGCAGCTGCAACAAACGTCCTTCTTGGCCACATGGCAAAAAGAGCCTCCAAAACGGCTCCTTCAGCAGAAACGCTGCACACCAAAGCTTTGGCCATCCTCCCCAAGGCCAACACAACAGAAAGCAAGAACTGCCTCGCAAAAATGCATTCCGTGGCTTTTAGTAATCATCTTGGAAACAGAAGGACATGCTTTCCTGGCAAAGCGCCTGTTCCCCAATTCAAGAAGGAAATGCATTTGTAAGTGTTCTCCGGTGCAAGTACCCCACACAGCCTGGCTCATGGTAGCTTGCTTCCCAATACTGAAGCCCGACTGGGGAAGAGATGCAGCAGCAGATGGAAGGGGAGGGCAGCGGCAGCAGCAACAGCAACAGCAGCAGCAGAGGACCTGACAGGGGCGGGAGTGGGGAATTAAGCAACCCCATCAGCCACCACAGGAGCAATAGAGGAGGTTGGGAATCCTGCGTGTGACTGTGTGACTCCTACTGGGCTGCTCCTTCCTCAAGACTCTAACAGAAGTCTTAAATCTCACACTACTGTGCAAGGCTGAGCCCTCTCCACCTGCCACAAGGCAAGCAGGCAATACCAGAGAACAAGAGTGACTCGCCTGCCTTTGCCTCCATTCATGCCAGAGGTTTACAAGGTAAGCTTTCAAGCATTGGCAGGGCACTTATGGGCTCAGCATTATTAGGCTGGATCCACTGCTTTCTCCTCTCCACATACTGAAGTACAGAGATCTACCAGGAGGGATTTTTCAAGAACAGAGGCCGCTCCATTTCATGTCCCCAGGAAAGGAGCATTTGATACTGATTGTGACTGCTCTGGAACTGCCTGTGATGTCCCACCACCCATCAAGAGACAATCCCCACAGATGCAGGCAAAATGTCAGAAGTAAACTCTTCCAGAACACGGCCTCACAGCCCGGAAAAAAAACAAGGAAAATGTATTACTGCCGGCCATGAAAGCCTTCAATTTCACACAATTTCCATGTATCAGAGGAAAGCTGACAGAGGACCACACCTGCAGACCAGGCACCGGCTCCCAACTGTAGCCCCTGTTACTCCTCCAGAACAGTAAAAAGTCAGAGGGGCTCCTCTTCCCTGGAGACTGTGTTTGGCCAAAGGCCCTACTTGTGAGAATTAAGACTGATGTTTAATTATTGTCAACAGGAGATGCACCTACCCCAGGTTGTGGTATTTCAAAGAGCCAAAAAAGGATCTCAGTAAATATTTTAACAGAGTTTCTGGTTACTAGTAACCTAGTGCACTTTCCTGGAGCAAAATGGACATGTTTTGAGTACAGTAGTTGTTTAATGGGATGCTCTGCTCCTCCGCACTTCAGAGCCAACCAACAAAAATGCCATACTTACTCAAGATGAGGGTTCCACCATGCCTTCCAGTAACATCTTTCCAGCTCTCCAAGTCTCCTGTAGTTTGTGTTGTTGTGTGCCTTTCAGTCATTTCTGACTTATGGAAACCCTAAGGTAAACTGTATCGGGGGCTTTCTTGGCAAGATTTCTTCAGAGAGGTTTTTGCCTTTGCTTTCCTCCGACGCTGCGAGAGTGTGGCTTACCAAGGTCACCCAGTGGGTTTCCACGGCAAAGCGTGGATTCAAATCCTGGTCTCTAGTGTTGTAGTCCAACACTCAAACCACTACTCCACAGTGGCTCTCTATTGTTTGTTTTGCAGTGAGTCTAATTAAGAGTTCGGTGGAACTCAAAACCAATCTGAAGTTCCTTGTGATTTTCACTTGTTCCCTGTAAAAGCCTTCTATCACTACTCCTGTTTTAAGAGGGAAGTTGATCCATTCGACATGGCAAAATCCACCTCCCTTTGTATGCCAAACAAGAATACATGAGGGGTGAGCAACTAAGTCGCTAAGCCTGGGGCTGCACAGGGCCCTGACTGGACCTCCAGAGCAGAACATGCCTCTCCACCTGGCCTCTCCATCCCATAATCTTATATCCCACTTCATAAACTGAAAAAAGACTTCCCAAGACTGCTCCCAATCTTTAAAAACAAAAACACCCAGTAGCAATAAAACAATAAAAGTCAGCAGTGGTGTAGTTGTTTGTGTGTTGGACTAGGACTGGCCCTGGGAATCCACAGGGTAACTTTGGCCTTGGCTCTCGCAGCCTCAAAGGGAGGCAATGAGGTCAAACCTCCTCTGAACAAATCTTGCTGAGAGCCAGTGTGGGGCAGTGGTTTGAGTGTTGAACTAGGGCTCCGGGAGAGCAGGGTTCAAATCCCTGCTCAGCCACTGGGGGATCTTGGGCAAGTCACACTCTGCCAGCCTCACAGGACAGCAACAGTAGCAAACCTCCCCAGAATATATCTTGGCCAAAAAAAGAAAAAGAAAAAAACCCAGCAGAGGGTTGCCTTAAGTCAGAGTCAACTTGGCACATAACAACAAGCAGCAAAGAAAGAGCTCTCTGCCAATCAAACAGCAACACAAATCCGCTAAACACTAAAAACCTGGGCAAGCAAAGTGCGTTTAGCCTGGCTCCTAAAACTCAGTGCACGGAATAATTCTTGTTCCAAAGCCTTCTCTCCACCAGGCCTAACACACACTAGGGTGGCTCTAAACACTGTCAAAAACTGCTACCCCACCCCCATGAACCCTAGAGAGCCAGGGGTTGGGGAAGCTCCACTTTGCCCCTCTTAGGTCTTAATATTTACTCTCTGTAAAAGCATTTCCCAAGGTGTGGGAGAAGCTCTACTGTTGCAAAAGCCATAGTACTGAATGAATACTATGAATTCAGAAGCAGCCAGGGTGACATGCCTCCCTTAGAGATCTCCAGGGATCAATACAGTGCCCCCCACCCACACACATATTCTAGGCAGCACCCATTAACACCACCACTGCTGTCACTGCCCCAAGAGAGAGAACGACAGAAAACAACAAGAGGCACTTAGACACCATTTGACTTTGGAACCACTTGAGATGTATTGTTATTTGGGATCTCCTTTTGGATGAAAGTATATGAGTCAGAAATTTGTCAATTAAACCAATAAAGTATACAGTACATTTATCTGAAACTGAGTCCCCCATCACTTTTAGTTTTGCAATTGTTTTGGCTTTCCTGCAATGATTTGTCAGTGGAGTCTTGGATGCCATTCACGAGATAAGACCATGGCAACAGGAACACCAAAGAGGGTTTTACAACTTCAGAGAAAGTATGCCAAGAAGTGCAGCACACCCTGGCCCATGGCCAAGCACAATCTGACAAAATAGCCCAGAGAGGCGAGAAGGCCTTGACTACCAGTCACAATGCTGAGGTGCCTCTCAAGCCAAGGGACAAGAAGATCCCAAACACTTTCCATCCTCCCTCACCATTAGGACAGAGACATCCAGTTTTCAATAAAAACACAAGGGGGAGGCACCTAAGGCACAAGGACATGTTTTATTTCTTTGCAATCCCCAAATCCAAGCAATTCCCATGACAAGAGGTACAGCACCTTACAAAAGGCACAGCTACCATCTGCCAAGACTGATGGCAATGTCAACAAATGAAAATCTCTTTGTTGCATAGAGGGGAGGGAGGACTGCATGGAGCCAGGCAACCAACCCCTTAATCATGTCAGAGACCACCCCAAAGAAAGTGGTTTGAGAAGACTTGGCAAAGGTCAGCCATCTTTAGAACCAGTGACTCATAGCTATGCAGAAGCACACACACACACCCTCCGCATGCTGCCACAGAAAGGGAGGGCCAACAGCACTGATAGCTCCCAGCTTCTCCAGATCCTTTCCTGGGCAGTCTAATAGGCCAGGCCCCGGAGCCTGAAGTCCAGTTCACAAAGGCGGCCTAGCCTTGTCTCCCTGGGTGCATGCTCAGCCTCCTTCTGGGTGTGATCCTTAAAAGCCCAGTTGGCTCACGTTGATCGGAGGAGCATTTGACCACAGCTACATGAGCTCGAGAACAAGTTTCATCTTCACATCAGCAGCTGGCTGGTGCAAGAGGGAAGGGGAAAATAAGGGCAGTGAGGACAAATGACCAGTCCTCAGGCCCCCAGAAAACATGAAGGGACACAGAAGTCATGGGTCTCCATTTGTCTCCCAGAGGTACTTCTTTATGGCAGCAGTGTCTCAAAATATTCCTTCCTCTCTCACTACAAGCCAGATCAGACCTTTGGCCTCTTCTTACTATGTGCCTTCAAGCTGACTTTGACTTATGCCCATTCTCTCCTGGGGTTTTCTTGGCAAGATTCACTCCAAGGTTTACTAATGGGCTTCTTCACCAGATCCTATCTGATCTTGGAAGCTAAGCAGGGCCAGCCCTGGTTAGTACTTGGATGGGAAAAGGCCAACAAATGTCAGGTGCTGTAGGCCATATTTCAGAGGAAGGAACTGGCAAAACCATCTCTGAATATTCCCTGCCTAAGAAAACTGTGAAATTCATGAGACCGCCCTTAAGTCAACAGGCGATTTGAAGGCACATATATATACGCACGCACAAGGCTGAAAGCATCACCCAGCAGGTTTCTATGGCTAAATGAGGAGTCCTAGTCCAACACTTAAACCGCCACATTGGTTCCATGCAATTTATCCCCATTGTGTGTAGGATTCAAGAGTCACACACACCTGCCGCCAAAACCAGGGTGTGTTCAGGGTACCTCCACATACAGGCATACGTGCAGTCTTCCCTTTCCAAAAAGCCACAACTTAAGCAGTGAGGAACAGGCTACCCACAAAGCAAACCAAATATGGCCTTCATTTTGGCTGTTCCCACACAGTTCCTAGCAGAAGAAAGGCATTAAGAGGGATTACTTGCCCAAGAAGAAGAACAGGAAGATTTACCTGACCTTGCCTTTTAGACACTAGATAACAGGATGAAGGCTTCTCAGCAGCTACTTCATCTCTCTCTCTCCTTACTAGAACTCTTATGGAAGAAAAAAAGATGGAAGACACAATGGGAAGACATAAAGGGGTACCTATGGAAGACGGCAGTGCCTGAATGCCCTGTAAAACTATGTGTTTGAAGGGGGGCAACTGCACAACATACAGTTTATCTGGAAACACATTCAGGGCTAGCCATGCTGGCCATGCAGCAAAACAAAATGCACAAAAAAGTGATACCTTTATTAGCCAACCAAATGCAAAACACATGATGCAAGCTCTGGAACCGCTACAGGCTTCTTCATCAGAAAGCATTATTTGGAAACACTCAAAATCCTGGAGAGTGCAACCATTAATTTATTTAGAGTATTTATACCCCACTCATATCTCATCTGATAAGAGCTCAAAGGAGCCCCAAGCCCACCACTTGGGCAGAGGGGGTTACACTTGAGTTTAGTGGCCCGCTTTTCAATTTTTTCCAACTCTCAAAAATGCAAGTTTTAATATACAACCCATTCAACAGAACTAAGCTGGATATGCTGAACATTTCACAGAACTCATTTTTGCCAATAGCAAAGTGCTTTTTTGTAATAAGTTAAAGAGTTATTCAGAGCCCAGATAGAATAGTTAATAGCCAAATGTATTTAATGCATCCTTCTGACTCTAAAGAGCATCCAGGGAATCACAGAGTGAATATGCTGGCAACGGCCCTCTGCCTCCTTTACACATCCCTCTTAAGCCTTCTTCCAGCAGAGATCCAACTCCAAAATATGTCAGGATTCTGGAGAAACCACAAGGCCCAGGAGTTCAGCCACAGCAGGTGTCTTTCCAATAGATGTTAAATTCACAAGACTCAAAATTGAAAGCTAGAAGGGTGAGGAGTGAGAGGAAAGGCCAACCGCTGAGTTTACTGGGTGTACTACTTTTACTTGGCAAGCAAACAGCTCGACGGCAAGATGGTTACAGATCTGATGCCAACTGGGAGCCCAGATGAAACCAGCCTTCCACCACCACCAGGAGGGAGCATTTACTGGATACCTATGCCCTGCACAGAGCTCTCCCTGCCACGCAAGAGCAAAGCCAGAATCTCTAGAGAAGTAGAACGCTGCCTACAGACTACCTTCACACATTTGCCATCTAAGCAACTGGCCAACCCGCAGGTATGCTAGAGCTGCAATCCGGTCAAATACGACATTCTGGGGATTCCCCTAAAAATCAGAAAGCCATCTCTGAATCACTGCCACCAAGAAGGGTCTGTGACCCCAGGTGGATGCAGTTCCCGGCCATGGCTCCAAAACCTCCACATGCAAGGGGGAGGCAGCGGCTGCTTGACAAGCAGAAGTTGTGTCAGGCAGGAAGCCACATTTGTCAGCAGCAGCAGCAGCAGCAGCAGCCGCCGCCACCAAATGTGAAGAGTCAGCAGGAAAGGAGTTTCACTTTTACGGCTGAATTATTGGTAGAATGCAGTGCTGGAGAGAAGAGCCTGGGACAACAGCCCACGTGTGGCATACTAGCCATTTTCTGCTTCAGCTTAAAAAGGGGTGGGGAAAACCACACAATACACAACCAACTTCTCAGGTTTATGAGGCACATACTTTGTCAGGAAAAGGCTGCTCAGTCACCAACACCTTCACATCGTGGGGGCTGCCCTCAGCATATGGCTCACAATAAGTAGTCTTTGCACATGGAGCCTCCAGAAGGAGAAGGAAAGGAAGCCAGGAATTAACCACACAGGCTTCTTCAGCAGCACACAACATACAGGCATCATGGCTGGTGGCCTGAGTACCACCACAGAGTAACACACTGGCACACGTGTGAAATGCGCTCTCTCAGCGCACAGAATGCCACCTCATACATAAGAACACACACACAGCACTATTTTGAGAGACTCAGAGCGCTCCGCACAAGTCTCTATCCCCCAAATGTATTTATTTATTGAAGGCACTTATTTATTACCTCTCAACCCATCAGGGCCTCTGAGGTGAGACACAAAGCAATGACTGGCCCTAAGTGCTGCCCTTGGCTGCGCCACAGGCGCACACCATACCATGTTTTCATGATTTCTTCCCCTCCACCCACACACATATACACACACACTTCTTCTCTTCACACACCCCCCACCTGGTTAAGCGTGCAGTGAACTCTACTCTCAATAACAGCACAAGGCCACCCAAAAGATGCATACACAACAACCTGGAAGAGAGGGGTCATAAAGCAACACCAGACTGTTCCCAGAGGAATGAGGTAAAAGGACACTGGGAACAGAAAGGGAGACAAGCAGCAAGAGATCCAGCAGGAGTCCCAGTTGCTCACCCGGGAAGTAGGCTGTGCTTCTGCTTAGCTGACCGCCTCAGCCTTTCCATACCCTGTAAAAGTTACAGCCACATGCATGGCAGAAGTTGTGTTACAGCTGAAACCACAAGTCCTGCCTTTCCCAGGAGAACCACACTCCCTTGCGCCAGTGCCCCAACCACTGCAAAATTCAGCAAACAAATTTGCTGCATCAGCCAGAAGGGGCAGGACAGCCATGTTAAGCCCCACCTTTTCAGTGGGAGGGTTCAAGCCCACACTCCATTTAAAATGAGATGAGGGAGCATCTTCTGAGAGGGAGGTGGGCCAGCCCTAAGCCAAACCACAAACCCCAAGGACAAAGTAACAGGCAGGAGAAAAGAGAAGGGCCATTAGGAGAGGAAGAAGTCTCCCTTAAGGATTGACAGAGACAAGCAGGCCATGAAGTCTCCTCTTCCACATGTAAGAAGTTAAGGGATAGTTTGTAAAAGAATCATTGAATTCTCCAAAGACCCAACGCAAACAAGGACTTTATGTAAAACCTGGAGATATTTGGGCCATCAGGCCTCGCGTTTGCTTTTAGCCTCCTCCTCCTTTCTGACTGTTTTTTTCCTTTTATGTGAGATGGTAGCCCCAAGGGCTCAGGCTTGCCTTGTGATTGATTTTTGTAAGCCACCCTGGGAACCTCCAAATAAAATATATACACAAACCTCCACTGCAGTCAGATCACCTTTCTTCTCAACTACTATGAGAAATGCAAAGAGCAACCTATGGAAGCCAGAGCCCTTGCTTGCCATGGATGTGTCTGTTCCTACCTGGTAAAGTTAAGATAAGCCCCAGATGTGATTCCTGTCAATGAATACTGACCGGCCTTTCAGAGGAGATGTGGGGGGGGGGGTTAGAATTTCCCTGCAACACACTTCTCCCCACTTCTGTCCTGGTCCCTTGCTCAACCCTCCAGGCTTTCTGGTGGACTTTGTAAACAATCCTGTATTTGTTCCAAGGCTTGTTTGCAGCCAGCCAGCCAGCCATCTCTGAATCATGGCAGTGACCGCCTCCAGTAAAGACCACAGAAAAACACAAGGAGATGAGAGACCCTGCATAAACAGGCATCTGCTGATCGTGTTCTCTGCTTGTCAGAGACAAAAGATGAGCTCAGAAAAACAAAGAGCTGTCGGAAAAAGGTTTCAAGAGGCTCAAGGATGAATCCCGCCTGCTCTTCAAGTCTGCATTTCTTCCCTCATCTCCCTGACCCCCACTTGCTTTGAGAAAACAAGTCAGATGTTCCACCTTCAGGAATTCACTTTGAACTCTGGACTGAATTACAAATACAGGTCAGACTAAATATTCTCAGAATGCACATTTCTCAGAGACCCAGTTTATAGGAAATGATTCTTCATCTGCTACAGCAGTGAATCAATGGGTTCAAGAGGCTTTTCGGATTCATGTTCACCTTGATGTCCTTGATATCCACAGCTCCTAATTACTTTCTGAAACCAAGAACCACCCTGAACATAACAGATAAACGGGGGGGGGGGGGTTTGGCAAAACCAGCTTTACTTAAATGCAGCTTTAGATTGCGAGAAGTTGTGGCTGCCGCTCAGTCATGAAACTCCTACAATCTAGAATCCTTTCAAACCACAATAGATGCCACGGCAGGCGCAGGAGAACAGCTCTTCTGGGCCCAGGATCTTCAAACTGCAAACACAGAAATGCTGCCATTCTCATCCCAAGTGTCTACATCATCACCAGTCATTCTTCTTGCCCTGTTTTCCACAGCCTTCAGAATCTACCATCCTCAAAGCCTAACTCTGAATGACTGGAAGTACAAATTTGCCAATAATGGATAGGCAGACTGCTCAGCTTCTTGCCCAGCAGGAAATGGCCTTCATCAGTTGAATCCAGCAAGCTTTCCAAGGGCTAAAGTAGCGAACAAGCTCTCTGTGTGGTTGGACTGTAGCACTGGCGGCTCTGGCCTGAGGCAGCATCTGTCCGGCAGCTTCTTAAGCTCCTCTCACCACAGGGCTCTTTGACCTGCCCTGCTTCTGTGCTATATTGAAGTAAACTGTCCACACAAACAGAGAAGAAAGTGGACCTGGCAGCTCCGCAGGACCAGCCTGCAGGCTCCGACCTTAGACCTCATTCAGGTTTCTGCAGAAAACGCTGCACTACTGCCCAGGACAGCAGAAAGCAGCAGAAAATGCAGTGGATGGAGGCAAGAGAAAAGCAAGGTCTTGTGCCAGAAAATAGAAACACCTGACACACTTCTCACCTAACACACTCCAGCAATAAGAGAATTCCTTGTGATGTAAATGTGGGTTAGTGGGGGGGGTGTCCACAAAAAGCTGTATTCAGCAACCTTTTATCAACATAAGACTGCTCCCGCTTCTGTTCTGCATCTTCCTGGTGGCTGAGAAAATATCCTCTATGTTGGAAGGAACAGCCATCTCCAAAAGCATTCTAGGGAACATTCAGAGATATGCTGGTACTACTTATCTGCATGAGTCCACTGATCTTCTTGGTAAGATTAGATTATATGGAGAGTGGGGCAAATGACAGAAGTTCTGATTCAATTTTCCTTGACATCAACCACTTCAGTTCAGCTTCTTTCCTCAGAGTGACCTATCCTGATGCCTTCAGACTCAAGAGTTCTAGTGGGCTTAGTCTAAATTGCCTCTTCCATCTCCCATCAGTCACAAATGGACATCAACAAGCTCAGCACACCTTTTTGCACACAGAAAGACAATAGACTCCTTAAAAGATGTCCTCTGAGCAAATGGCTCGAGAGGGCTCCTGCCACCAACCAAGTTTCATATTATGGGGAGGGGGAGCAAGAGTCACCAGGGTCACTAGCAGCCCACCTAAGAGGAAATGCTTCCCTGCTCCAAGCAGTAGCATGCCTAAAAAATATACTCTCCTCTTTATCACACCGTGACCCAAAGATCCATGGCACAACTTCAGAGTGGAGTTCTGAAGTCTCTCCCTCTCTTTCATGGACAGAAGAACTGCCAGATCAGATCTGCAGCTAAAGGAAGAGAAATAATGCACCATTGCATCATCCAACCTAGCTACTGAGGCAGCCACTACAGGTATGCACAGATATGAGACAACGGGCAGAACAAGGCGGCATCCTGCTCGGCCAACAGCTGCCAAGTGAGCAACAGAAACTGGCAACCCTCAAGACCCCTGCCTAAAGGATGCTGGCTTTTAAAAGCTGTTTTGACCAGTTTTTAGAGAATGCACTTATCTGCCTGCTCTGCATTGCCTCAGGAGCCCTGTTGGACCGAGAGACTGTAAATAAATATTTCTAATGAAATCATCACCACTCCTTCCATTTTTCCCCTCACCAGAGGCATTCCAGTCCCTCCCCACTGCCCACCTTAAAGGTACATTGAGAGAAACTAATTTTTCAAACCAAGCTTCCCCTTGCTGCCCCCAGTCCCCAAATGAAGCTTAAAAGTCTGTAGTTTTACTTTATTTGCTAGTGTTCAAGGGCCAGTGGAACCTGACAACCAACCCTTCAAACAGAGATGGAACCTGGATTTGACCTGGATTTGACCTGGATTTGGCTTGCCAGGTCACCATGCCATGGAGTAACCAGCTGTGCCCAAAGGTGGTCCCCCAACAACCTCAATCTCTTGCAAGGAAGCCCTTGAGGTGTCCCCACCAGAGGAATCACACATGACCCCCACACGCATACCCACACAATGCACAGACCTACCCTTTGCCCTGCTGGGAAGCCTCCCCCAGGGCAGGGCAGGGCAGGGCAGGCATCTTTCCAAGGGGTCTGAGCCCCTTGTGTATATATATATATATATATATAAATATATACATATGCATGCATTTCTGTGCGGCCGTGTCGCCCTCCCCCCCTCCCCTGCTGGGCCCCCGGAGGCCGGGCGGGGCGGGGGGCGGCCGGTGCCCGGCGGGGCCTTCCCTCCCTCCCGCCTTCCCTCCTTGGCTCACCTTGGCGCGGGTGACGAGGTGCGTGGCCAGCTTGACGACGGCGAAGTTGCCCTTGCCGATGGTGCGCTCGATCTCGTAGTGGCCGATGCGCGCGGGGCCTGCGGGGGCCCGGACCGGCGGCGGCTGGGGCGGCTGAGGCGGCGGCTGCTGAGGCGGCGGCGGCGGAGGAGGCTGCGGCGGCGGCGGCGGCGGCGGCTGCTGGGCGGGGGGCGGCTGTGGCGGGGCCAGGCGGGGGCCCGACGGGGCCGGGGAGGACGAGGGGGGCCCGGCCGCCGACCCGCCGCCGGCCGTTCCTCCGCCTCCTCCTGCCGCCGCCGCTGCTGCTGCTGCCGCCGCCATCTTGTTCGAGGGCTCCTCCTCCTCCTCCGCCTCCTCCTCCGCCGCCGCCGCCGCCGCCGGACGCGCCTCCTCCTCCCCCTCCCGGGGCTGCGGCACCGCGTGAGCTCATCCGCACGGGGGCGGGGCCACAGCCGCCGCCATGGCAACCGGCTGAGGAGGCCCGGCAGAGGCGGACGGTGACGCGGCAGGACGTCAGCGCGCTCCGATTGGCTGGGCGCTCGGCCCCGACGGCGCGCGCGAAGGGACAAACCTCCTCCGGCGACGGGCGCGGCGGCTGGCCAGCCTTTCCAGGCGGCGGCGGCGCTCCCGAGCCTGGCGAAGTTACTTTTATTTTTGGACCACCACCCCTCCCGCAGCCGCCCTCGTCCGTTGTCATTCTCCCCCCCCCCAAAAAAAGAACGTTACTTTCCCCAACTCTGCTTTCCGGAAGAGGCGGGCGCAGGAGGGACCCTCCGTGGCTTTGGCTCCCGGGCGGGACAGTCCTGAGCGGGCAGGCCTCGCCAAGGCCCCGGGCAGGCGAGCTTCCCTTTAACTCCCGGCTTCCAAGAACAGAGGTGGGCTGTCTGTCGTCTTCCCCAAGTGGTTGGACTGCAAGGCCCATCATCCCTAGTACAGCCAACACAGCCAATACTGGGGGATTGGGGGTTGGACTGCAAGGCCCATCATCCCTAGTACAGGCAGCACAGCCAAAACTGGGGGATGCTGGGTGTTGCAGTGGACACAGCAGGGTAGGCCAAATGCCATGAATAGCACTAGTGCTGGCTAATGAAGAAAGTGTAAACTAGGTGGTTTGTGGTAGCAGCGAAAATATACAGCTGAGAAAACATAAAGGTTGAAGGGGGTTGGACTGCAAGGCCCATCATCCCTAGTACAGCCAGCACAGCCAATGCTGGGGGATTGGGGGTTGGACTGCAAGGCCCATCATCCCTAGTACAGCCAGCACAGCCAATGCTGGGGGATTGGGGGTTGGACTGCAAGGCCCATCATCCCTAGTACAGCCAGCACAGCCAAAACTGGGGGATTGGGGATTGGACTGCAAGGCCCATCATCCCTAGTACAGCCAGCACAGCCAAAACGAGGGATGCTGGGAGTTGCAGTGGACACATCAGGGTAGGCCAAATACCATGAATAGCACTAGTGCTGGCTCATGAAGAAAGTGTAAACTAGGTGGCTTGTGGTAGCTGCGAAAATATATACAGCTGAGAAAACATAAAGGTTGAATAGCTGAGAAAATATAAAGCAAAATAAATAAAGGGGAAAATGGGAGTATTGCAAGACATTTAGTGAGCAGTTGACACTTTGTAATCTATTCCTTTTTTTTTTTTTGGAAATAGAAAGCAAAAGATATAATGGGAACAAGTGGTGATAAATAACCTCAGCAATGATCTCTGCGATCCTGCCAACTTAAAAAAAATGGAAGTCGTGATTGCATTACTGAAAGTATCTCTGTAGTATTCCAATTAATAGGATAGATTTTATGGGGCTTAGGGATTTTAGTCTGTATTGTTGTATTTTAACTGTTGTAAACCGCCCCAATTGTTTTTAACAGAGAGGCGGGGTAAAAATAAATATTATGATTATTATTAAAAGCCAGCCCCGTGGGCCAGGCACCCGCATAGTAGTAGCAGCAGCTACCTGTGTGTGCCTGTTGCTTGTGGCGACCCCATGAATCTCTTACAGGGTCTTCTTGGGCCAGGAATCCTGCTCAGAGGTGGCTTTGCCAGCCCCTTCCTCTGCATCAGAGCCGCCTCTGGCAGCAGCGCCTGGGAGTCCTCCTTGGCAGCCCTTCTGGGTTGGGGAAGGGTCTTCTTTCTGGCCTCCCAGCCAGCACCTCCTGCCTGCAGCACCTGAGAGCCATTGGTGGCCTCCCACCCAGGTCCTAACCAGGGCTGGCCCTGCTTAGCTTCCAAGGTCGGGGAGGGGGTATCTAGATACCCTGGAGGGTATCTAGGCGGCCCCAGTGTGGCCACAGCCTTTCCTCTCCCCCTCCTCGCCTGTCAAGCAACCGGAGCCCCGGATCCAGAAGCAACAGCGGCCCCAGCGGGTTACACGCGGGTAATGCACAGCCTTGGTTCGCTCCTTTTAGGCGGCCAGGGAACAGCAGAACCCAAAGCATGGAGTCACACAGCAACAAGATAATCCAGGGAGAGAGTTGGAGGGAAGGTTAAGAAAAAGCCCTTGCAGGACCCATGCAAAGAGGAAGAAGAACAGAACACAGGAAACCTTGGGAGTCTGCTATTTAAAAAAAATAGCCCTGGTGGTGCAGTGGTTCAGTGCCAATCCTGCAAGTCACCACATTGCAAGTTTGATCCCAAGGGCTCCAAGGTTCACTCAGTCTTCCATCTTTTCGTAGGTCAGTAAAATGAGTACCCGGTTTGTGGGGGCAATTAGCTAACACACATTGGAAACTGCTTTCTTGCAGTGTAGATCTGTCAACTGCTATTGCTTAAAACAATTTTTGTAAGCTGCACTGATAGCCTTGTGGCTGAAGAGCGGGGTATAAATAACTAAATAAAATGAAATAAAATCATGATTACTGACAGGTGTGCTGGCCTGTTCTAATTAGCCACACCCCAACAGTGGCAAAGCACTTTCATTAGGCGCCTCCGACATGGTTCTCAAAGTAATGAGCAAACTTTTGAATTTATCTGAATTCTCTGGATGTAAAAGTGGAAGGGTATTCTGGTCTGGAACTGGGTATAGCTCCAGCCAAGCCTCCCAAGACTTAATTTGGTACCAAACACTGACACCTGTTATTGATATTAGATCAGTTTGATGGGTGGCAAATGATGCAGCAGGTGGTACACAGCATCCCAATCCTTTTGCTGAGCATCCCCTCTCAGCCTCTAGCAGAACTGGGCTCCAAACAACTCATTCTATCTAGACTACCTAGACATTGGCTAAATGGAGAGTCCCTGTGTGGGGGTACACCATCCTCCCACCCCCTCTTTGTGAGACCGAATGTAAGATGTCTTCCTAAGAGTTATCTCTCTCTCTCCCTCGCAAGCACGTTGATGACTAAAAAGGCCAATCCGAGATAAACAAGTCCAGTTGCAGAAAGCACAGCAGAAGAGTTATATATAACGCAGAAGCAAACAAAGAAAATCAAATTACAAAAGTGTCACCCCTCCCCCTCCCCACCTCAATTGGGAAAGCATAGTAACAGAGGAAAATGCACTCTGCCAGTCTGGTCTCAGCCTTCATATCTTTTCCCAGCCTCAAATTGCCAAAGCAGGACAAGAAAGCATAAAAGTCACTGATACTGGTAGAGTCATTCATGCCAGTGGACAGCTGTCAGTATTTGGCCCGGAAGCTAATAAGAAGTCCCCATGATAGGGTCACCTTAGGGTCGGCATAAGTCAGAATTGGCTTGAAGGCAAACAACCACCATTATGAAAAGGTCTGGTCCGCAGTTCATACAGTATTCGTTAAGACAGAACGAACAGAGTCCTCCAGACACTGCTGGGTTTGCGTGGTCCTTCTGGGGAGGAAGAGATTTCAGGTAGGAGCCAGGGAGGCTGGCAGGAAGGAGCAGCAGCCACCCTGCCTCTGGAAAAGACTGCAGCCAGCACTGATTTGAATTCGTGCCTCTTCCAGTTAAACAAGTCCCTTGAAAAAGGAGAGAGCAGCAATAAAGACAGACATGGTAGTCCTTACATTAGCAGAGCTGGCGATTAATTTAGCACAGCACATGAGGCGCATCATAAACTGCAGAGTGAGCAAGTTTTCACATTCATCAAAATGCATCACGGGCGGTCCAGAGAGTGGCCAGAAGAGGCGATTCCTCTGACCGGGTTGAGTTCAGATGTAGGGGTTGTCTAAACGGTGAAAATACTCCTCACTGAATGCAAGGAGAATACAGCCTGTCTTAATGGCATCCCATACCGTATCACCGTATTCGGAAGGAGGGGGGCTAAATACGCCATAGACTCTGCAGGAAAAGCCTTTGTGTCTTTTTCCGGAGTTCTTAAAAGCAGTGGGGAGGATGCACATTCCTGCTCATTGGGACAAGCAGCATGAATTGATTTACTTTCCCAAAGGAGGAGAAGCTGAAAGTTGATTGGCTGGGTGAGCGTGGGGGCGGGGCTTGCTAACAAGGCAGGTGACTGGAACCACCATGTTTTTTCCACTTTGTGAACGAGCGCTAATGCAGCAAAATGGGGGTACCTGAAACCCCCCCAAAAACCATTAAGACAAATTGCAGCTGCTGTGAGTTGCCTTTACTATGGAACAACCCGCTTCTTTTTGCCTCGTACAGACAACCGCCCACTCTGCATTGCCTTTCATGCTTCACACTAGAAATCCCCCTCTGCGGCTCTCCTGCTCCCTTGGAAAGTGGAAATCCTTCAAGGACCCCCCTGCTTCCGACCTTCCTCTTCAGGCTGAGCCCTCCGCCTGCTGCAATGCCTTGCGCAGCTCTTGGAGACCCATGCGCTTGCTTGTCCCTCAGTGTGGAGCCAGGCTCAGGGGGTGCAGCTCTTTGAAGATTCCTGCTTCCCTTCCATTGCAAGGGGGTTGGGGATTGTTTTTGCCATCGGAGAAAAGGAGGGATGTAAATAAAACAATTGATTGAAAGATTGCTGAGTTCCATCTCATTACTGGAGGCCAGTCTTGCCTCACTTTTCAAAGATCCCTGTGTGTGTGTTCCTATTTTCTCCTTATGAGTTCTTCAAGATTTAGAGAGGCTTACAAGTCACTATTGATTTTACATTGCACAGGAGTTCTTTCCCTGCCCTGTGCCTCTTCTTTCTCTTATCCTTGCCAGAAGTTGATTCTGTAGCTACTAATAAATTATTGAGCTGGGAAACAAAACAGCCAAAGAAACTGCTTTTAATGTTCCCAGAACTGGGGGGCCAACAGCACCCAAGGCAGTCTTGCTTACTGACAAATGGTGTTGGCTAATTATTCATTTCACTCTGGGGTCTCAAGGGGGAGGGGAGTTCAGGTTCTGGAAGGAACAGATTTCATACTCAGCGCAGGTGGCAGGGCTTCCTTCCACAGGAGAGTGGGTGGGAGCTGAAGGAAGGAAAGGAGGGCAGCAGCTGTGAACAATGCACACAGCCACAGAAGCAAAGGCAGCCTAGCAAAACACCCTCTCCCCCAAAGAGACAACATGCGCCCACACCCGCTCCCACCTCCAGATCAGGCAAAAGGAGCCAAGAGGCTTGACCTCACTGTTCAGTCATGGGTTTTGTGCCAATTAGATGCAATTTACCTGCATCTATCTTTTTGCAGAATTTCGTTGTTGAGGTCGCCCAGGGAAACAGCTGAGTTTGCCTCCCCAGTGGTCCATGGTTGCCACCAGCAACGCCAGAGCTTCATCTCCCCAGAAAACAAGACACAGGTGTGTTTTAGTTGCCTCTTTAATAGAGAACTAAAGTGACCCGGACTCCAGCCTGCTGGCCTTGTATGGAGGGAAGGGCAGGAGAAAACCAGCAGGTGGCCAAAGACAGCCTTCCATGATGATGATGATGATGATGATTTTTATTTATAGCCCACTTTCCCCCCAAGGCTGGAACCCAAAGCAGCTCACAGTTTTAAAAACACTGAGGCTGTTGCTCCTGAGCCACATTGGAACTATGGCTTCAGCAAGCCTTCCCTGGACCACGGGCACAGCCAAGTCTGTCCCCACCGCTTCTGTGCTACCTTTCTACTCGCTGAACCCTCTCCCCTTCTTTCGCCTGTACCCTTGAGTCTCAAATATGCCCAGAAGCAAGGCACAGTTATGATTATTACTTTTTTCACCCAGGCTTTTCCAGGAGTGCATGCTGTGCTCAGCTGCTTATTGAGGGAGCTGCTTCTGGAAGGAAAGAAAAAAAGGTGGCAGCAGCAACAGCAGAAGGAACCTTCAGCCCCTCAGCCAGGAGGAGGCAAAGAAGGAGAGTCTTAACACAAGATGCAAGCCTTGAAGCTTCAAGAGGGATATAGAGTGGCTCAGTCCCTCTTTAGGAGATAAGAGATGAGCTGTTGGCTTAGCCATGTAAACCTCTTACCACATTGGATGAATTAGTACAAAGAGGGACATGCTCATTGAGAAAAGAGGATGCAGTCCTAGAACAGGGGGGGGGAGTCTTGCAACTCTGCAAACGGAGGGGGTAGCCATGTGTGAGACATAAGATATATTCCAAAATCCGTATTACAGAAAAATATTTTTATTGTAGTTG
This sequence comes from Gambelia wislizenii, assembly GCA_030847615.1. Classification (NCBI taxonomy): domain Eukaryota; kingdom Metazoa; phylum Chordata; class Lepidosauria; order Squamata; family Crotaphytidae; genus Gambelia; species Gambelia wislizenii. The sequence continues at coordinate 44,541,937 of JAUMIR010000007.1, forward strand.
TTGTTGTTACAATCAGATAATCATAAGAGTTGAAAGAGACCACGAGGGCCCCTGCCTTGCAGGAATACACAATCAAAGCCCTCCTGACAGATGGCCATCCAGCCTCTGTCTAAAAAGCTCCAAAGTACGAGACTCCAACACACTCCCAGGCAGCAGCAGATTCCACTCCCAAACAGCTCCATCAGGAAATCCCTCCTAAGGTTTAATTGGAATCTCTTTTCCTGTATTTTGAGTCCATTGCTCCATGTCCCTGTCTCTGGGGCAGCAGAAAACAAGCATGCTCATCCTCTGTATGACAGCCCTTCAAATATTTAAAGATGGCTATCATTGTCACCTCTTCACCTTCTCTTCACCAGGCTAAATATGCCCAGCTCCCTAAGCCTCTCCTCATAGGGCATAAAGGCTTCCAGACCTCCCACCATTTTGGTCGCCCTCCTATGGACACACTCCAGCTTCTCAATATTCTTCTTGAATTGTGGTGCACAGGATTCAAGGTGAAGTCTGACCAAAGCAGAATAAAGTGGTACTATTACATCCCTCAGTCTAGACACTATATGCCTATTGATGCAGCCCAGAATCGCATTGGCTTTTTTAGCTGCTGCATCACGCTGTTGACTCATATTCAGCTTGTGGTCTACTAAGACTCCTAGATCCCTTTCACATATACTGTTGTCAAGCCAGGTATCCCCCATCCTATAGCCTATATCTCTGCATTTCATTTTTTCTGCCTAAATGTAGTACCTTATATTTTTCCCTGTTGAAATTCATTTTGTTACTTCTGGCCCAGCCCTCCAATCTGTTAAGATCATTTTGAATTCTGTATCAGTCCTCTGGGGTATTCACTACCTCTCCTAATTTGGTGTCATCTGCAGATTTGGTAAGTGTGCCCTCTATTCCATCCTCCATTTGAAATTGTGAAGATTTCTACTCTGATGTCCTGCCTTTTAATTTTTTAAAAAAGAGGTGTCAGAAAGGGAAGACACTGAGGGGCAGAAGAAAAAGGAGGCTTCAGCTCACTCATACACATACAAGGTGTTGCTGTTTCCTGGATTGAAATTACATTCCCTCACCTCAGCTATGACTTTGCTGCATTCAGGGAAAACCCTATGCAAAGTCGAAAGCTTTCATGGCCAGCATCTGTAGATTTTCCTTGGTTTTTTTTCCAGGCTGTGAGGCTATGTTCTGGAAGAGTTTCTTTCTCTGAAAATGCCAGCCACAGATGCAGGCAAAACGTCAGAAAGAAACTCTTCCAGAACACGCCCTCACAGCCCAGAAAAAAACCCATGTGCTTGACATTTTGAAAGCAGGTGTGGCTGAGAGATGCGCTTGAGGAGGCTTTAGACAAGAAATTGGCAGCTGTGGGGAAACCATCCCTACATCAGCATCCAGGAGATACCAGCACAATTTGCAGATTCTAATCTGCAGTGGCAACCACAGTTCCCCATTTGCATCAACACACTTCTACATTTTTGGAAAGTTGTTAGGCCAACAGGCACAGTAGTTAAGACTATCCTTTTCTTTTAGATTACTCTGTAAGAAAGTCCAAGGTGTAAAGGATCGTTCTCTCACACAACATGGGGACATTTCTGCTCCTGCACATCATGCCTGTTTTTAAAATCCTCACACACTGTGATGTGGGAAGGACTGAGAGACCATCTCCAAGGCATGTGTGGGATAACCTGGATGCAGCTCAGGGGGATTTGAACCTGCTAGAAGAGAAAACCTCCAGACTCCATACCCTGGAAGGCATTAGGACTGGTTCAGGGGGATTTTTTCCCCCTTGGGCCTTGTTTCCTCATGGCTAATCTTTCACAGAGTGGGCACATGCCAGTGGCCAATTCTGGGTGAGTAACCTCTTTTCTCTCTCTTTTTGCCACCCCTTCTCCCCCCCCCCACTCACCACAGCAGCTGCCAAGAAAGAGGTAGGTTGCTCTTGCCAGACTGCCAAAGAGTTTGCTTCCTGTGGTGGTGATGAATTCCTGTCAAGTCAGCTTAGATTTAGGAGGCCTGACGAATGAGAGATCTCCAAGATGCCCTGGCATCCACAACCCTGCTCAGGTCTTGCAAACTCAGGGCTGCTGTGGCTTCCTTGATTTAATGAAGCTACTTGTACTGTGATTCTCCTTCCTACTTTAACTTTCCTAATGAGACATGTCATCTTATGGTATGCCCAAAGCGTGGCAGCCTCAGTTTAGTCATCTTGGCTTCTAGGGAGAGTTCAGGATCAATTTGCTCGATGACCCATTTATTGGTCATGTTGGCATCCCACAGTATCTATAGAACTTTCTTCCGGCACCACATTTCAGTTGTGTTGATTCTCTTCCTATCAGCTTTCTTCACTGTCCAGCTTTCACAACCATAAAAAGAAATCAGAAACGCTATGGCATAGAAATATGGGTGCACAAATATACGATTACCATATAGTACATACCTTTTCCCGGACATGTTCTCTTTTTCAGAGCTAAGACTTCTGTCCAGATTTCTGTTAGTATTATTGAATATAACTAAATAATCAATTAAAATTGTTGTTATTTAAATACAATTAAGATTAGGAATATTTCTAGTAGAGATTGTCACAGTTTATAGAGTAGGGGTATTTGAAGTGAGAGTCATAATAGAGATAATGTCTGAAGTAATCAGTTGGCAAATGCTTTTCAAAATATGGTCACCCTAGCATAGATTATCTTGACTGCATGCTGAGGCTATTTTCAATGAGGCTGTTCTTCTGCAATGGAAGCACATTTCAAGAGCAGCTCTGGAGACCTGCAGCTCAGAACTGTCATCTTCAGTAATAAACATTCCTCCACTGGGAGGGGAGTGGAAGACCCTTCCCCACTCATTGGCCACCCAGCAGATCAAACCACCTTTCTCCTGGGCACCCTTCCCCCATCCACACTGGGCAGTTACAGCACTTTGATGCCTCATTAATTGCCATGGCCCATCCTATGGAATCCTGGGACTGGTAGTTTGGTGAGAGATTCAGAGTTCTTAGAGAGAATTCTAAGTACAGGTGGCCCTCTGTACCCACAGGTCCTGCATCCACAGATTCAACCAACCATGGCTCGAAAATATTTTAAAAAAAACAAAAGGAAACTTTGTTGTTCGCCATTTTATATAAGGGATGCTATTTTACTATGCCATTGTACATAATGGGATTTGAGCATCCAGGGATTTTGGTATCGGGGTGTGTGTGTGTCCTGGAACCAACTCCCAGTGAATACCAAGGGCCCACTGTACCTCTACATATCCCAACTACATGTGTACAACTACATATCCCAGGATTCTGTAGGTGGAGCCATGGCAGCTAAAGTGGTATCAAGGTGCTCTAACTGCAATATAGATGCACCTTGACAAGGTGGTTCATATTTCAGAGGAATAAATATATAACTCTTGGAAGGATGAGAAAGGAAGCAAATGTTTTCAGGATGATGTCACAAAGGGCAGGGAAGGCAAGATTTTCTCTTCTGAGGCAACCACTCTTTTCTCTCTTAAGAAAAAGGTTCAAACCAGCTTCCACTTTTACTCCTCAATCCTAGGGAGCTTGGAGGTGGAGTCGCACCAACCAATATTACTATTATTATTTCTTGCCTGCCTCTCCCCACGGAAACAGCCAGCATATTCACAAATACATGACTGGTTGCACAATAATGACATTCAGCAGAAGGATGGTGTTGTTAGTGTAGATTGAATAATAATATAATAATAACTAGGATAGTTGTACCAGTGTAGCATATACTGTTACAGGAGACTGTAAAGGTTATACTGTAAGTGAATAACTCGTTTTATCCTTTCACGCGGTGCAGCTACACGCTACCCTTTTAGGAAAAACATTGCCTTGTTTCGCATGAGTGTGTGTGTGTGTGTGTATGATTCCACACTAAGACTTAACTTAAGAAAAGTAGGGGAACCCCCCACCCCCAGCTGTCTCAGTGCGATGTGATATGACGTCACAGCGTGACGTCACGCAGCCTGGCGGTGACGTCCCTGCCGTGCGCCCAACCGCAGCCCCGCCCCTTGCTTCTGCTGGCCCCGCCTACTCCCCTTTCCAATATGGCGGCGGGTAGGGGGAAGGAGAAAAAGAGAGAAAAGAAAAGCGCCCGCTTGCGTAGCGAACCGAGGTTTTATGGTCCCTCCGGCTGCCCGTAAAACGCCGAGGAGCGCCCCCTCGGGGAAGAAATATTCGGGGTTGAGTGAACCGGAGGTCTTGGGTGGGCGGGACTTCCGCCCAGGGGCGAAGCCCATTCGCTGGCGCCGAGGGCGTGCGGGCGGAAGGAGGTCTGTGCGCAGGCGCGCTACAGAAAGAGAAGCTGAGCCGAAGGGGAGGGGCGCGCCCGACGGAGCAAGAGAGGGAAGGGGGAGGCGGCGGCGCGAGAGGCGAAGGTTGGGGGCGCGATGGAGCCGCGGGGGGAGCCGCAGTCGCCGTGAGTGTGGGCGGGGGCGCCACCCCGGAGACCCCCGGGGCCCGCCCGGACCTGACGGAGGGAGGGACTGAGGGGGGGGGGGGGTCGGCGGCCTGGGCCTCTCCGTCCCGCCAGGAAGGCCGAGCGCGGCCGCCGGGCGTTGCCGTGGAAACGGGCCCCTCCCTCACCCGTTCTCTCCCCCCGGGGTACCGTTCACACGCACACGTGTCTCCCTTCTTGCGGCCCGGCATCCCGCGAACGGTGGCGCCGCGGAGCCCGTCTCCCGCCGCCCCGACACCCCCTGGGCTTTACCCCGAAGGTCGTAGCCACGGGGCGGACTGGCGGCGGAGGAGACCGGCCTGCAAGACCCCCGGACCCACCCCGTGGCCTTTGACCCCGCCCGGGCCAGGCTTCCGCCAGCGGCGCAAGCGGTTCCGCCCAGAGGCTGACTGAGGCCGGGAAAGGACCCAGCGCTTATATTATGTGTACATTTAAGCTGAAGATGAAATAATGTTTAGGCGGGGATCCCTGGGACCTGGGAATTGCTTCACGGGTTCCGCCAGGTGGGGAAAGGTGGCGAAAGGCTGACCTCGGGAGTTCCTTGCCTGGCAGCAGCCCGTGTGTACTGAAATGTTGTTTCTCTGCAGGGACAGGATGAGCCAAGGCGATTCCAACCCAGCGGCCGTGCCACACGCAGCTGAAGATGTCCAGGGAGACGACAGGTGGATGTCGCAGGTGAGACGCAGCTCTAGGGTCAGGCCAGGGCCGCTGGCTTTGGAGGCAGCCCGGAGCATGCTTGGCCTTCCAAACAAAGTAGCCGCTTCACAGCGTAGCATCTCTGATCAAGGCAATGCAAGAGAAGAAAGTGCTCATTTCCTTAAGTCCACAATTGCTTGTTTTCAGAAGTCCAGTTTGTAACTCTACGTGCATTATAACTCAAAGAAAGACACAGCCATGTTAGTCTGGAATATCAGTCAGCAAAGGGATCTTGTAGCACCTTAGCGACTGAGAGAGAAAGATGTTGGACCACATGCTTTCATAGACTTAGTCTACTTCCTGAGATGCATGGAGCTTGGTATGTTTGGCCTGGAGAAGAGAAGGTTAAGAGGGGGACATGATAGCCATGTTTAAATATTTGAAGGGATGTCATACTGACGATGGAGCAGGCTTGTTTTCTGCTGCTCCAGAGACTAGGACTCAAACTACAGGAAAAGAGATTCTACCTAAACATTAGGAAGAACTTCCTGATGGTCAGAGCTGTTTGGCTGTGGAATGTGCTCCTTTTTGGGAGTGTGGTGGAGTTTCCTCCTTTGGAGGTTTTTAAACAGAAGCTGGATGAACATCTGTCATCAGGAATGCTTTGTGTGTTCTTGCATGGCAGAATGGGGTTGGACTGGAAGGCCCTGGTGGTCTCTTCCAACTCTATGATTCTGTGAGTCATCTGAGGAAGTAGATCAAGTCTACGAAAGCTTATGCTACATCTTCTTTCTCTCACTTAGTCTCAAAGGTGCTACAAGATCCCCTTGCTTACATGCATTACAACGGTTAGACTGATTCTTAACATCCAGCCAGTTTGGACAACACCAGAGTGATTACTAATGCTTAGGGTGGAATAGCTGAGAATAGTACAAAGCAAGCACTACGCTGCAGAACTGTAGTCTTTTACTCCATAGCAGGTGGTAACTTGACATGCTCACCCACTGTGGCATATTCCAACATAACAGTCTTTTATGTGATAGGTTTATTCAGGTTCACAGGAAAAGAAACCTCCTGGTCACTTCCTGTTAATAGAAATACATCTTCTGGGCCTAAAATGACAGTGGGGGGAGGGAAATGTCTCAGAATTGTCCACCCAGAGCTCCTAGGAGACATTTGGAGGCCATTTGGAGGGCTCTAGAGCTAAGAAAACAGCCTTGGTGGCTGCATTCAGACCATGGCCTGCACTCCACACACACCCCACCGTTGTCTCAAAGGCAACTGATCCTTTGGTCTAGTCCAGCATGGCTCTTACATTTTTATATTCTAAAAACCATCTCCATAGATTTGAACGTGCAGTCACACAAAGTAGCGGAAGGGAAATCAAGCTCAGCAGAAGCAGTGTCTCTGCAAAAGGGGGGGAAATGTTACTTTTAAATCCAAGTCTCGTGTCTGAGGCGCAAGGGGCTTTCTTTACTTACCTGACTAATATATTTGCAAAGGCAGACTGCACTTCAAGGGCACGATTCTAACATTGTTAAATAGACACAGCTCAGTGTTGTCAGTCAGTTACAAAATATATCTGTAATTAAAGACTTAATTAAAGACATGATTAGCAAGGGAGTGGAAATGAAGATTCAGGGAGGTATACTTAAACCAAACCTTTTCAATACATTTAATTATAAAATAATTATTTACTCTAATGAATGTATTCAGTAAAAAAAATGTTGAAACAATGAATTGGCAGGGGCTGTTTGTGGGAGGGCAAGCTGCTCAGGTGAGCAGGGAACTTCAGGAAGAGGTTATAGGGAGCCTTCTAGTCAGGGATTAAATCAGTCAGGATTGGAAATACCCAGGAATTGTTCAAAGAAATCAAACCATATGCCCTATAAGGATACTGGAGGTAAAAGAAAGAATGAGAACCTTTCAGACACAGACTGAAGAGGGTTTGCCAGAGACTGAGTTTGTAGAAGGTGAGAAAGGTTCAGATTCAGAGGATGTTCACTCTTTGGACAAGGCCAGAAGGCAGTTTATAAGTCTTTTAATTAAGGAAAGAAGCACAGTTGAGAGGCAGACAGGATGGCAAGTGACTAGTTGGGTAGTTCTTTGTATGCAAGAAAGGTGGGGTTTTGCTTTAATATTCTCACTTCTGTTATTTCCAGCATAACCGATTTGTCTTGGACTGCAAGGACAAGGAGCCTGACGTGCTGTTTGTGGGGGACTCCATGGTGCAGTTGCTACAGCAGTATGAGGTAATGGTGTGATGGGGGACACAGCTGTTAGGCTAGCTGTATGGGCCCATTTGCTTCACTCCCAGGAGATAATTGCAAGGTTTTTTTGTTTTTGTTTTGGATTTTTTTTGCGGAGATGCGCAGAAAGCAAGTGATGGCCCATTGATCAACCAGTTTGTGCATTCTGTTTCCTTGCATTCCTTTAAAGAATGCTAGAGCAGCTTAGCCATGCTTTGATCCAGCCAGACTCTTCTCATCCTATTAATCAAGAACGCAAACTCAGGACTGCCTGACACATGTTATGCCCTAACTGTTGAAAGAGACAAGTCCTGACGTAGGACTTTGACTGGTTAGAAGAGAAAGAAGTCAGCAGAGATATACCTTCAGACGTTCAGTTTAACAAACCATGGATAGCAAGTCCTGGCTTGTTTAGCCATTCTGGCAGAAAGCGCTAAACAAGAGCAGTTGAATTCTGACCTGTTGACAGTGTTCAAATGCAGTCAGATTTGAACTGTTACTTTGATATTGATACATGAAAAAGAGTCTGTTCCTGTTTGTGCCTCCTTGAGCACTGAGACCTGGGAACAGGGCCTTTTCTGCTATGGCACCCTTGTTGTGGAACGCCCTCCCCTTCAAGGCCAATTGGTGGCAGCAGAGACGACATTCCAAGTAAAATGTGGTTTTTTTACTAAAGCCTTTGGAGCCAGATTGATTTTATGGAAAGTTGTCCTTGTGCATTTAAAGCTAAATGCTCTTAAAGTCATTTAACTGGGTTTAAACTGTCTGATTTTAACTTGTTAAATTGTTTAGTATGCTTTTAGTATGCTTAAACTATTTTTTACTATTTTAAATTGGTTGAGTTGATTCTATTATATACTCCTTGAAAGAAGGCACGTCCTGACAGAGCCATTTTCACACAGGACTAAATGCCCAGAAGGGAAGTGTCACTAGGTCTCCTCCACCTGTGTCCCGTGCCCAGTAGGTCCTCTAAATAATTTGCACATTGAATGCAATATCTGCAAAGGGAGATCTTTATTGCGTGCATGTTATGGGTCACATTAGCCTTGTCAATGTTGCTGGTCTTCAACTCCCCAAAGTCCCAACCAGCACAAACAGTAGCAAGGGATTGTGGGAGCTGTAGTCATAAACCTTGGGATTCCCTGCCTGTAGGGTGAAGGCACACAGCATCCAGGGTGGGCCTGGAGATGCCAACCCACTCCTCAGCTAAGCATTTAGTACCACACATAGAGAGAACTCTGGGTGGGGTATGCTGCCCTGCAGGTGTTTTTGGGCTGCAGCTTTCATCATCCCATAGATAGCCTTGCCACCATTAATTATGCGGATGAGAATTTCAGTCCAACAGTATCTGGAGGACTACACATTCAGTACTCCAGTCTCCCTTTTCTCAACAAATACCTTACTGACGCACTAAATTTTTTGTTACATGAGCAGTTCCTCAGTAAAGTTTAACATCATGATTATAACTACATCCCACCTTTCCCCCAGAATTGGGAACTCAATGGTTGCAGCTAAAAACAGACCAAAAGGAGTATTTAGTATATCATTGAACAGTCGATAGAATTGAGAACAGTTTAAGGTATATGCTTTGCTTTTGTTTGTGGGTGATTCAGTGAAACTGGTTTCTCTGTACAGATATGGCGAGAACTCTTTTCACCTTTACACGCATTGAATTTTGGAATTGGTGGGGACACAACGGGGCATGTTTTGTGGAGACTGAAGAATGGTGAACTGGAGAATATTAAGCCCAAGGTAAAACCTCTGTGTGTGTGAGAGAGAGAAAGAGAGAGCAAGAGAATGTTTGCTGAATGTTGTTCCAGTGCAAGCACTGCTGCATTCTAGTGTTGTTTTGTTTTTTCCTTTCTTGTCTGTTGTCTGTGTTACATTTCTAGCCTGTGATCTCTGGCTAGCAGACGGGACTGCCCAGCTGCCCTGTCCTTTGAATGATGCTCTCACAAATCCCAAACACACCATTCCTCTCTTTTCCTTCAAAGCTATGTCATCCATGAGTCATCCTAATTTCTTTCTCTCTGTTTCCCCTTCCCACTGTGCACTGTACAGGTCATTGTTGTCTGGGTGGGAACAAATAACCACGACAACACGGCAGAAGAAGTAGCGGGTGGAATAGAGGCCGTTGCCAGGCTGATCAATACGTGGCAACCCCAAGCCAAGATCATCGTGCTGGTATGCCAGGCTGCGCTCAGCAGCAAGTCGCACCTTTGCGAATGTCTGTCTGTCTGTGCTTCCTGTAAGGGCTTTGCTAGGTAGGAATGATGCAGAAAGGAGGTCCCTGGAGCCTTTCTTTGGCAGAGGAGGACTGGGTGCCTGCTGTACGCCATTGCTTGTTCAATGGAAAGTTCCCCCCACTGCTTCCAAGGGGGCCTGCTCTCCGGGGAGCCTAAGGCAGTCATAGTGGGTTGTCTGTCTCATGGAATCCCACTTTGTACCCCAGGATGATTTCCTGGGCATGCAGAAGGCAAAAAGTTAGCAGGCCCTCTTTCGGTGGAACACTTTCTCCAGAGAGCGTTGGCCTGCCCCTTTCTCTTCTCTTGCCCACATCTGTTTATTTGGCAGGACATTCATTCCCTGAGTGGTAATTATTTTATGATATCCATTTCCCTGGTGTCTTATTTTGGCCTTTAAAGTCAGTTGTTGTTATTTATTCATTTATGCCCTGCTTTTCTCCCAGTAATGAGACTCAAGCCATGGTTAAACAACATGGCTAAAAACAATAAAGATTAAAACTACATAAAACATTCTTGTTTCAGCAGGCCTTTGACATATTATTGCTTTTATTGAGCATTATAAATTGCTTTTATAATGGTTTTAATCGAGGTGTGTTTATTATGTTATTTTTTTTCTCTTTTTTTACTTTGTATGTTTTAATTGGTTTTAATTGACTTCAGTTGTGATTCTGTGAGCTTTCAGTTGTGTTCTGTAAGCCACCTTGGGTCCCACTTTGGAAGAAAGGCAGCATAGAAATTGCACAAATAAATAAATTGCTGTGGAGGGAGCAGGTGGCCCTCCGTGCAAAGCCCCCAAGTGGCTGTGGCCACAGTGGTGGTGGTGAGTAGGTCCCTTAGCTGTGGATGTCTTCAGGGCCCAGAGAGATGCCAAGGTGGGGCTGCCAGGAGCCGGCCAGAAACAGAGCTGGGCGCCAGCTGATGTGCTTTTCTTCTCATTCTCATTTGAGGGCCTGCTGCCACGTGGTGAAAAGCCAAACCCCCTGCGGCAGAAGAATGCCAAGGTGAACCAGCTCCTGAAGACCTCGCTGCCCAAACTCACCAATGTCCAGCTGCTGGATGTGGACGCAGGGTTCGTGCACTCGGATGGCACCATCTCCTGCCACGACATGTTTGATTTCCTGCACCTAACAGGGGCCGGCTACGCCAAGATTTGCAAACCCCTCCATGAACTGATCATGCAGCTGCTGGAGGAGACCCCCGAAGAAAAGCAGGCCACCCTGGCTTGACCCCTGCAGTGTTGGCGGCACCCCAGCTCCATCAGCACGGTCCTTCTTCCCCAAGCACTACAGAATCCTCCATACTCCAAGCGCTTTCCATTCTCCGATGTTACTGGGCCTTGTTTTAACACTGGCAGGGCAGAGGGCGGGGCAGCCCGTCAGAGAGAGCCACCTGGGTGGGTGGCCATAGCTGCAGGAAAGGGGTTTTTCTTACTTTACAGTTATTTTTCTTGTTTACAGCCCTCGTCCCTCACTCCTCTCCTGCTGTCATTCTGCTGGTTCTCTCGCGTTCACTGCTCAGCTGATTTCAGTCCAAGCTCATTAGCTGCATTCACATTCCACTCCCTGAACTGAAAAGTAGCTGCTTCTTTCAGTGTTGGAATTGTTTGGAGAGGTTTTTATATGTAATTGGGGTTGGGGTTTTGTTTTGTTTTAAGTGATACTAGCTGCTTTCTGGCTTTGGCAGAAACACACACACACATAACACCAGGATGCAGCTACATACAACCATTTCTGACCTGTGAAAAATGACATCTTAAGCAAGTGGAGTTGTTTAATGCTGCCTCCTTGCATCTCTATAGCTTGATGAATGTCACTACTTTTCGGGGGGGGGGGCATTCGCTTTTGCATCCTGATGGACTCTGTGCCTCCCACCCATCCCCTGGTTGTGTGCCCAGCTTTCCAAAGGCCTTGGAGCCTGGTGTACAGCCAGCCATTCCCACCAGTGTAAAACTGACATTTCTGCTCACTGTGCTGTCCGATGCTGTGGGATGCCGTTTGGAGCTGCTTGTCTGCTTTTTATTTCCGAAAACAAATGACTGTTACTCTCCCCTCCCGACCCATAAAATAATCACCCACATTCATCTCTCTTCTTACAAGGCCTGAAGCAGGCTGAAGCTTCATGAGTTCCGAGGTGTATATTTTCTGTGTTGCGTCTGTCGTGTGCAAGCGTTTTATTCAAGTGGGCAAGGCCTCTGGCAGTGAAGCTGAGTTACAAGCCCTTCCCTCTGGTGAGCATGCGCTTCCTCTCCCGCAAAGAGACCCATTCAGGAGAGCAGCCAGTTTGCAGGGACCTGGGATGACTAGAGCTTTTTATTGAGAGGGACCAGGGATATAAAGCCTTAATTCATGCCTCAGTGGATATGAGAGAGGTTTTCCCTCTGAAGGAAAGATCTCTTTCAGATCTTGGTGGCGGGGGCAGGAGGGTGGGGGTCCTTGCTCTCAAACAGGAGCTTTGCAGCAACGGTGCCTCCTTTGTGGCTTACTTTGGACAAGGCGAGCAATCCAGCCAAGTCACATATTTAGAAACTTGGCCAAACAGTCATCGTGCAAGTCTGTGCTGTCACCCCCTCCCCGCCACACACACACCATTGCAAGATGGTTTGTCCACAGGACTCTTTAAAGTCATTCTTTTTTCTTGCTTCAGGGCTTATCATCATAGTACCAGAGGGCTCCTGGGAGCATATAAACTTCCTGGTCAGCCCCACATGATGCTTTCAGAGTAAGCTGTCAGTTAACCTTGCTCTTGTCGGTTTTCTCCAGCAGAGGCCAGACGGGCCACAAGGCTGCGGCTGCCCAAGCAGCTCCCTAGAGAGGAGCTGTACTTTCCAGAAGCAGTGCCTGGTGCGAATCCTGGCATGCTGGATCGGGCCTGGGGAACCACAGTTGAGCTGGCCAAGCCCCGATGAGGCCTTGCCAGGGACAGAGAGGAGGGGGAGCTTTGCTGGTTGGTGAGCGTTGATGATCAAGGTAACACTGGTCTACTGCTTATTTAAATACCTCTGCGGTGTTCCTTCTGCGCGAGCGAAACAGCCACACGTACGGAAACCAGCATTCCTTAGGTTCCAGAAGCTCTCCTTTCCCTCGTGAGAGCCAAAGGCTGCGGAGATACCAGCTGGGAGAGGGAGGAAGCCTTCAGGGCAGGGCCCCTGTGGTTTCTTGCTTCACAGAATGGGTTGCGAGTTAGCTGCTTCTCTCAGTATCTAAGGCCTCGCGTTCCCTTGTGGGAATGTGGTTCCTGCATAAAGGAAGACTGGAATTTTCCTGTCTTGTGTCACAAGGAGGGACTCTTGGTGTTCACATGACTGGAAAAGACCAGGCCCTTCCCCCTGCTGCCCCACCCTCCATTCTGGCCACTTCCACTGCTTAGGATCTTTTTAAAAGAAGCCATCCCAGGGGCACCTGCACGTGCCAGCGCTCTGTGTCCTGCTCCTTAGTGTAGCCAAAGCAGTCCTGCTCCTGGGAGGTGCTGAGAACTTGTTACTCAGTTGGCTCTTGTGCTTCCAGGAGCACTTGCTTTTCGTATATAACTGGCCTCCTTTGGGCTTTTACTTGGAATCTCTCTTATCTAATCTCATTGCTGTTTACAGTTGTGTGCTGCAACCCAGAATCTTTGTCCTGTGGTGTATGAGCATTGCCAATTTTATATTTATTGCAGCAAAAGGAAAAAAAAGTGTGAAAGCAAAGATTAAGGAATGTTGTCTTTCTCTTGTAAATGTGTGTGTGAGACAGTAACGGGGATGGCGGGGGGGTGGGGTCCTAGGGCTGAGGAAGAGGGTTTGGAGGGCTGGCAGGGCACTGGATGACAAGAGTGTGGGAACCCGAGGGAGGTTGCCTGGCCTCTCTCTTGCCCTACCTGGGCAGCTGACTGGACCTTTCGCTCCGCCACACACACCCCTTCGCCCACCAAAAAATGGATGGTTCTGCTTTGGCAAAATGGCATTGATGAGTGGTAGAGCTCACTGTTTAGTGCATATTTCAATATAAATGTATATGTTTCACCAACCAGTTCTTGTTAATGTCTCATGGGGGAGGATGGGGGGAGGCTGCTTGGACCTTCCCTGCCTCAAGAAGGCTAGCCCTGGACCACCTTCAGAAGCCCCTGGACATCAGAAGTCGGGCAGCCCAGAGGTGGGCCTGAGGGGTTATCCCAGCCAAGCCACACAGGGTGGGACGTATGCATGGTGTGGGTTTTGTTCTGTAATTCCAGGAGAAAAAAATCCTTTCTGCCCTCTTCCTAGCCTTTTCAGGTTTACTTCAGCTCTTTGAGTTGCAGTTTTTAAGACACCCTCTTCCCTCCTGCCTTGCCCTGCCCTGCCGTATTATAGGGAGACTGTTACTGTAAAAAGGCAACAGAAAGGGAGGGTGTAAACATCCCAGGGAGTTCTGTGTGGCTTCTTCCTGGTTGTAGCTTGCCAGGCCGAGCTTGCCCACCTGCCATCTGTGTAGAGGCCCTCTGGGGAAGAGCTCTGGGCCAGGGCATAAAGGAGCCTTCCTGTTTCCCTTGCCCAGCTGAAGCCAAGAGGCAGAAGTGTCAAGTGTGCTTGCTTCCTTTTGGGGAAGGGAAAAGGCAGAGCTTGACGCTTGGCAGGAGCAGGCATGTTGCGTTTGGTGGTCTGATCCTGGTGGCATTGGCTGCCCAAAGGCCTTGGCAGCATGCTGAATGCCTTTATTAGGCCCAGCTCTTAATCAATGGATTTTTAAATGTTGAGGCTTTGGGATAAACTGTGGCTGAAGAGTCATACACGAGAAATAGCCAGACTCCCCCACCCCACACAATATTAAGGAAAGCAATTGGATTGGGCCTTGGTCTGCCCTCTTCCACCCCTTTCTGTCTCTTCAAGGACCCTTCTGGTACCAACAAGAAGCCTCCATTTGTGGGAAGGCCTTCGTGGATTTCCCAGTTGGGTGTTAAGCTCAACAGGGCTTTTCCTGTCTAGAACTGCTGGTTCTCTCTGGGTGAAGCTGGGCAGCCCATCCTTTCCTGGTCAGAGGCAGTGGGTGTTTTGGCTGCATCTGCCTGGTTCTCTCCCCTGCACTCTGCAAACTCCCAACCTTCTGCTGCTACGTCCCTTAGCATGATTCTGTTGCTTTTCAGGCCAGGGTGTACGGATGGAGCCCAAGTCTGGCTGGAACAGATCTGATGTTAGCGGGGTGGACTGCTGCTCCCAGAACCTTGGACTTCAGAGGAAGGGTCCCTCCTCCCTACCATCTATGAATGTTCTAAAAGCCTTTTTATTGCCCTGAAAACTGGAGAGAAGGGAGTTTGCCTGCCCACCCTGCCTTCAGGCACTGCACCTCCTCTGGAGGGGCTCCAAAACCTGCTCCCCCAGAAGGAGAGGGAAGGAAGGCCCGGCCCATTTGAGCTGGCTCCCTGTCCTCCAGCTTGCTGGGTGGAGGACCTCTGCAAGTTCTTCCTGGGGCCCCTTCCACATGGCAGGCTTGTAGCCCTGTGATACCACTTCAGTGACCATCAGGGCTCCATCCTAGAGCCTGCTGGGACTTGCAGCTCAGGGGAGGCTGTTCACAGATCTGAGACACTGTGTGCTGTTGGACTAATGCTTTAAAGTGTTGGATGAGGGATCCCACTCAGCTGTGAAAACTCAAAAGGGCGATGATGACCTTGGGCAGGTCCTACTCTTCTCTCACAGCCTTAGAGAAAGGCAGTGGCAACCCCCAGCTGAAGAAATCCTGCTGAGAAAAACCGACAGCAGGGGGGCCTTAAGTTGGAGGTGACTTGGAAGTACAGTATCCACTGAGGGGTGGTTCCAGGACCTCTCCCTTGTGGACACCAAAATCCATGGACCCTCAAGTCCCATTATTATATACAATGGTGTAGTAAAAATAGTGAACAGCAAAGTTTGCTTTTTGGATTTTTTGGTAATATTTTCAAGCTGTGGATCTGGCCTATTCTAAAACGATCCCAAGCACCATGGCTAACTTTAAAGAAAACTGAAAGAACCATTACAGATATCTTACCAAAATCAACACAAAGACGCACACTCACCCCGCACAAATCCAAAACCTTCTTTTATATACAGAGATGCAAAAGCACAAGCATACCCTGTTCCCCCCTCTTAGAGGGGCATGCAAACCTACCCTTCCCTTTCTCTTTGGCCTGCAGAGGCAACAACACACACCCCTCTCTAACAAAAGTGCAAACACACACCTCAAGTTTCCTGGGTTGCTTTTTGATGACCCTCCTCACACACGCACACACCCAGCCTTCATGGGTCCTCTCTTGCCTGGCCTTGCTTGCCATCTGGATGTCCAAATAGGTGGAGAAAGGGAAGGGAGAGACCAGGGGGCCCAGATCCCAAAAGAGAAGGGAGTCTATCCCAAGAGAGCCAGCCGGCCTGGAGCAAGGTTTGCCCGGGGGGGGGGTTCCCCTGGCCTTCTCGTGAGGCTGAGAGGGTGTGACTTGCCCAGGTTGGTCGCCCGGTGGCTTTCCGGGGCTGAGCGAAGAAGGCGAGGAGGGGCCTGCGGTCCAGAAGGCCGGGGGGGGGTCAAGCCGGGAGCCCACCCGGGAAGAGAGGGGCTGTGTGTCCGGCGGGGGCTGGGGGGTCACTGCCCACCCACGGCCGGGCCCCTTTCCCGCGAGGGCGGAGTGGGAGGAAGGCGGGCCGGAGTCCCTTTAAAAGGGCGCGGCTTGGGCGCTGACGCCGGGGCGGGCGGGCGGGCGGTCGGTCGGAGGGGCCGGGCCGAACCTCCTCCGCTTCCTCTGGGCCGCTGGCTGCCGGGGGCCGGGGATGGTGGCGGCGGGCCGTTGCTGGGGCTGCTGCTGGTCGGGGCGGCCGGGGCCATGCGGGGGCTGCTGGCGGCGGGGCTGGGGCTGCTGCTGCTGGCGGGAGTCTCCGCCGGGCCGGCCAAGGCGGTGGCGCAGCGGGAGGCCGACTTCGACCGGCTCTACACGGACGCCGTCAACGCCGAGCTGCTCGACATCTACGCCTTCAACCACACCGTCACCCGCAACCGGGTGAGCCGGGTGGGTGGGCCGGGAAGACCCCGCCGCGCCCGAGTCCCCCAGTGGGGAGGCCGGAGCGGGGCTGGGGCAGCCCGGGGGCCCCTCCAAGCCCGGGCGCCCCCCACCCCGGGCGCTGTGCGGGGCCGGGCCTGGCTTGGCGGAGCTGCCCCCTCCAAGGCCCTGGGCCCCGAGGGGAGGGGAGCCCGGCAGCCCCCCTTCCTCTTCCCCAGCGCGGCAGGCGGACCTTGGCCCTCTCGCTGGCTGGCTGGCTGGCTGGCTGGCTCCAAGGCGGGCCCGTTTGGGACGCGAATCCGCCACCGAGGAGGAGGAGGCGGAGGAGGAAGAGGCAGCCGCTCCGCCCGGCCTGCCTGCCTCGGTGTGGCGAGGGGGCCCGGCCCAACCCCTGCCGGCCAGCGGCCTCCTGGGCAGTGGGGCTGACCTGGCCCCTGGCTCCGGCCCCCTGCTGTGGGCTGAAGGGCGGAGAGGCCCCCTCCCCTCCCTCCTCCTCCTCCTCCTCGCCCGCGTTGGCCGCGTCGCCCACCAGCCCCCCCCCCCTTGACAACAACCCAAAACCTTCCCGGGGCCCCCTTTCCCTCCCCTCCCCTCTTCCGGGCCGAACCCCCGGCAGGACTGCAGGTGTTGGCCCCAAGGCGGGGCGGGGGGGACCGAACGCGCCCCTGAATGTGCCCCCCCCCGGGTGTTTGTCTTCCAGGCCAGCATCCGACCCCTTTTCCCCCTTCGAGGGAATTGCATGAAAAGCATAAACACGCGCACGTCCGCCCAGCAACGCCTCCTGTCCCGAACGCCAGTAGCTGTGGGCTCTTGCTGGCCGGGGGCCACTGGCCCTCCCCTCTCCCTGAGCCACACTCGCCCGGAGCTTGGTCCAGGCAGCAGCCCCCTCTCGGCCCTCTCTTGGCACAAGGCAGCTTTTCAGCCAAAACCCAGGAGGCCTTTTCTGGGCGTGGGAGGAGTGAGGGGCTCCTGCCCTATACACCTGGTGCCTTTTGGGGAGAGGGGGCAGAGAGATTGAGCAATGGCAAAGGTCCCAAAGACTGAGCACGCTTGGCTCGGCCCTCCTGCCCACCCCAGCCAGCGTTTGGGGCCTGTGGGCCCTAGTCCCCTAACCCACAGTTCCCCTACCCTTGTCTCCCCACAGACGGAGGGGGTCCGCGTGTCGGTGAACGTGCTCTCAGAGCAGAAGGAGACGCCCGTCCTCTTTGTGGTGAGGCAGAAGGAGGCAGTGGTGTCCTTCCAGGTGCCGCTCATCCTCAGGGGCCTGTGAGTACTCCACGTGGGGGGCCTTGGGGCTCCCCTTCCCCTCAGCAGGTGGGGGGAGACAGGGGCTGCTGGCTGTAAAGCTGCCCGGGCCCCCAAGTAGCCAGTGGGCACCAGCTGGTACATCCTGCCATCCATGTGCTGACCCCCTCCTGCTTCCTCCCTCCCTCAGGTACCAGCGGAAGTACCTCTTCCAGGACGTCAGTCGCACCCTCTGCCAACCTCAGACCAAGAAGGAGGTGGACACCCAGTTCTTCTATGTGGACGTTTCCACCCTCTCACGGGAGAATGCCTCCTACCAGCTGCGGGTGACGCGGGTGGAGAATTTTGTGCTCAGGTGAGCGTGGTCTGAGCTCTCCCACCCTCCTAGTACCCAACCTTTAGTTGGACACCTGGGCCGTCCTGAGGCAGTTGTGACCCATGAGGCAGACGTGGCCTTTGCTGTGGGTGGAACAGGAATAAATGCAGAAATAGATGGAGGAAGGGAGGAAGAGGGAAGAAAAAGCAGCGCCATGTGGTTTGAGGGCTTTCTGTGTCCATACCCAGACATCCTGGAGGAGCGTGTGGGGAGAGGATCGTGAGGGGATGTGGGACAAGTTTTCCCCATCACTCCTGAGTCATGATAGCTCCCCTGCCCACTCACTCTCAGCCAGGATGGGGAACTGGCTCGGGCAAACTCAGCTCCTCTGTGGCTAGTTTGAGCCTCAGGTGTGCCTCCATTCTCACATGCCCTCTTTCCTCCCTCACAGGACAGGGGAGCATTTTAGCTTCAATGCCACAGCAGCTCAGCCACAGGTAAGTCCTTCACAAGGATTTCTCGGTAAAGCAAGGATGGCCACACTCCGAGGGCTGGAGAGCCACCTTCGTCACCTCCCTCCCTTTGGTGAGCCGTACCATCGCCACTTGCCCTGACTGGAAAGTGGCGTTCCGGGAACAGAAAATCGCTTCCAGGCAATGTGAAGTTGAAGGCTTTCATGGCCGGCATCCATAGATTTTCCTTTGGTTTTTTTTCAGGCTGTGAGGCTGTGTTCTGGAATAGTTTCTTTCTGATGTTTCACCTACATCTGTGGCTGGCATCTTCATCTTTCTCTGAAGATGCCAGCCACAGATGCAGGCAAAACATCAGAAAGAAACTATTCCAGAACACAGCCTCACAGCCCAGAAAAAACCCAAGGAAAATCTATGGATGCCGGCCATGAAAGCCTTCGGTTTCACATTGTCATGATTATTGTTCTTAACTTTATTTATATCCTGCTTTTCTGCAAAACTGAGGCTCAGAGCAGCTTGCAAGTTAAAATGATTATCGTATAGTTAAAAACATAAAAGTCCAACCTTAAAATAGAATTGAGCTTTTATCAATATTAAAACAATTTAAAATAGGTACTTAAAATGAACAAAAACAGTACTGTTTAGAACAATACAGCTTCCTCTTAGAAGCCCTTTCCCTCAAAGCCTTCAGTTCTTCACCTGCTGGTGGAAGGGCAGCAAAGAAGGGGGCCGCTCTCACCTCCTAGAAAGCCAGCTCCAGAGCCGAGGGGCAGCTGCTGAGAAGGCCCTGTCTTGCATCCCAACCAATAGTACCAGAGGAGGTGGTGGGCCTGAAAGAAGGTCTTGTTTCTTTGGCTCTCAGGGCCTAGGCATACTCATATTTCAAATAGTTCGGACCTAAGCCTTGTGAGGCATTATAGATCATGACTAGTACTTTGAACTGTG
Organism: Gambelia wislizenii; assembly: GCA_030847615.1. Taxonomy (NCBI): domain Eukaryota; kingdom Metazoa; phylum Chordata; class Lepidosauria; order Squamata; family Crotaphytidae; genus Gambelia; species Gambelia wislizenii. The sequence continues at coordinate 44,561,476 of JAUMIR010000007.1, forward strand.
CCTGGAAACCAACTGCCAGCCTGATTTCTGTTGGAGGGGTGGAAATGTACTCTTTTGTATCTGTGGTAGCAGCTGGCTGGCAGGCAAGCTCGGCTTTATCTTTCTGCAGGATTTTCCTTATCATTTTTCCTCCTTCCTGCAGTATTTCAAGTATGAGTTCCCAGAGGGCGTGGACTCAGCCGTTGTGAAAGTGACCTCCGCCATGGCCTTCCCTTGCTCTGTTATCTCCATCCAGGACGTTCTGGTACGTGGTATTGGAGGATAGCGGGTGGGGAAGGCACATTGGGGGGCTCCCGGACCACTCCCCTTTGACCTTGCCCCTTCCTTGCTTGCTTGTCAGAAACCAGTAGCAGTTGGTGGCCTTTGTGATGGAAAGTTTTGAATCTGTCCCAGGTTTTAGTCTGAATTTTTAAGGGGTTATCCAAAGGGCTGAACGGTGTCCCCAGACTAGGCCCTGCTCTTTGCTCAGCTCCTTTAAAATTCAGACTAACGCCCAGAACAGATTCTAGGACTCTGACTTTATTCCTTCCTTCCTTCCTTCCTTGTCCAGTGCCCCGTCTATGACCTAGACAACAACGTGGCTTTCATCGGCATGTACCAGACCATGACCAAGAAGGCGGCCATCACGGTTCAGGTACGGCATGCCTGCTGGGAGCTGAGCTGGGGACAATCTGAGCCTTGCCAAGCGAGCCGACTCTGCTTTCTACCTTGTCTGTGGTGTCAGGTGGCATCAATTAGCAGACGTTGGTGATGGTATCACTTGTGCCAGCAGGAACTGGCCGTGCCCTCGGCAGCTGAGGGAGTGAGGCTTGTTGAAGACAGCTGACCCGTCCGCAGGTCTCTGTAGTTGGCCATTTTTTAAGCACCTGCGATGTTCTCCCCAGTGATGTGGGTTTTCTGGAAAAAATAGAACTGGGAAAATTTCCAGTTCTCTAAGTAATGAGATCCAGCATTGTGTAGTCGGTTTGAATGTTGGGAGACCAGGGCTCAAATCCCTGCTTAACCATGAAAACCTGCTGGGTGACCCAGGGCAAATCACATTCTCCCAGCCTCCTCTGAATAATACATCTGGCCAAAAGAAAACTCCAGTTTCACAATGGGGTTGCCATAAGTGAAAAAAAGACTTAAAGACACACAACAACAACAACATGAGTAAATAATTTTATCTGATTTAGCATGTTTGAGTTAAATGTTATATTGAGACACATTCAAAGCTTTTTATGCAGATATTATTTTTCTGAAATGGTTGCAATAATATAAAGAGAATAGCATATAGTTCCTTTATATTTAACTAAACATTACACCTGAAAGAACCCTTTTCTTCTTTTTTTAAGGATAGATACCCAAAGAGAGCTGTACCTGGTATATCTTATATCAGCAGCTTAACTTTCTTCTGCTGAGGTTTAACTAACACATTTAGCTTCATTCGCTCACTCCTAAGGATGGATGTGAGTCTCTGGACACACACAGGTTATCATTCTGTCTTGACTCCCTGTACCTGCGACTGACTGAGAACCAAGAGATGTTTTGCATTGCATCCATCTGTTAGTCTGTTCCTCTGAGCACTAGGGTTTCTCAATGCTTGTGTCCTACGAAGAATAACTAGAACTTCATGTCCTATATTTAACCCATCAAACATGATTGGTTACAGTACACCAACCCAGAGAATTATGGATAATTTGCGTATGTATGGTGTGGAAATTTTTCTATGGAAAAACAAAGCATCAGAAAATTTTCCACAGATGCAAGGACTCAGTTTTCCAGCCCTCATTGTCTGGATTGTCACCCGCGGCTGGGGAATTCTCACTGCCCTTCTTCTGAAAAAGGCCCAGGGAAGGTTTCTGAGCCCACTTCTTGCCTTATCTTGCTTTTCTTTTCCATTGCAGAAAAAGGATTTTCCCAGCCACAGTTTCTATGTGGTGGTGGTGGTGAAAACAGAAGATGAAGCATGTGGTGGGGCCCTCCATTACTACCCCTTCTCCAAAGGTATGGAGACAGCCACTGTAGAAAGGGAGGGAGGGAGGGAAGGGAAGAAAGAGGTGGGCTTGACCATCAGTCTGCATGTTGAAGCTGTTTCTTTGTTTATTACCCCCGCCATCAGATGGAGGCCAAGACAGAATTCCAACAAGGCAGAGAAGTTCAATGTGGGCTGGTGTGATGATGAGCTTTGAACTTCCTGCACTGATATGGGGATGGCCTAGATGGCCCTTGGGGTCTCGTTCAGCTCTATCCAGGGATATGATGTCCAACCTTTTCTATTTCTCCTAAGCTAGAGGCAAACAATTGCCGTCTTGAGGTGTGTTTTGCCCTTCAGTTCCCATCAACCCTAACCAATTCCGTGAGAGAATATGGGAAGCAGAATCCAGAATATTTGAAGGGCCGCAGGATGCCCAGTCCTGCCAGAAAAGGGTCAAGCTCTTTGTATGAAGGACACTCACAGAAGCAGCGCTTGCATTCTGGAGTGGCCAGATGTGTACTCGCCCAGTGCATGCCCAGAGGTGCCCCTTGGGTGGCATAAATTCAAAACACAGTTGACAATTACCCAGTTGAACTATGCGCCTTGCCCCATTGCATGCTCAGAACTCTTCTCTGCAGCTTTGTTTTGGTTTCCTTGCTGTTTTAAATGCATCTTGCTCTGCTGTTATTCCTGTGCTGACGGTAAAATCCACCCCTGGATCCTTTTGTTGCTGAAAGTGCATAATGAATGAGGAAATGGCGGTGCAGTGAAAGCACTTATGGAAGTATTTGATAATCTTGCGGTGGGGTGAGGGTGGCAAGGGAGGGGTGGACAGTGTGCTGGAGAGAGTCTTTGGGGATCTTAGTTTTTTTCCAGGACAAAGAACTGATGTGCTGGCCTTGCAGGGCGTGGGCTGCATGCAGGCACTGTCTGTACCCGCCTCTCCCTCCCTTGGACTTGCAAGCCTGCATTAAGAAGCCTTCCAGGGGGTTGTAAATAACCTTGCTTAATAAGCCTGCTTAATTAGCCATCCTAAACCTGTGGTGCCTGCCTGGGGACAACCAGCCAGTAGTTGACTGTCTGTCGACAGGCCACAGGTGGTATCAGTGGAAACAGCCTCCCTGGTAATGCTGATGGAAGGAACCAAGTGGGATCCCTCCACGGTCCGCAGCGTGTCTGGGTGCCCGAGGGAGGTCCAGGATGAGAGCAGCGAACGTCCAGTTCTTGTGGGGGGCTGCAGTCCAGTGGGCCGGCAAAGCCCACCAAAGGATGGTCTTACAGGGAAGGGGCTGTGGTTGCCTAAGGGGGGCTGGATTGGGGGCCCAGCAGGGCGAGATGAGAAATGAGGCTTCTCACTCCCTCCTCCTCCTCCTCCTGACTTTTATTTTACTTTCCCCAAAAATTGGAATTTAAGGCAGTTTACTAGAGAGAGCCAGTGTGGCATAGTGGTTTGAGTGTTGGACTACAACTCTGGGAGACCAGGGTTCAAATCCCCGCTCAGCCATGGAATCCCACTGGGCGACCTTGGGCAAGTCACACTCTCTCAGCCTCTGAGGAAGGCAATGGTGATGAACACCCTCAAAAAAAATCTTGCCAAGAAAGCCCCAGGAAAGACTCACCTTAGGGTTGTCATAAGTCAGACGGGACATGAAAGCACACAACAATAACAACAAATCAAAATAAATGAAATACAGTTACATCAAAGAAAAGATCAACATCAAAATAGAAGTGTTGTTGTTGTTGTTGTTGTGTGCCTTCAGGTCATTTCTGACATAGCTTCTCCTTAGGGTCACCCTGTCATTGCTATTAACAAAATTAAAAACAAGGAGAGCCCTGGTGGCGCAGTGATTTAATACCAGTCCTGCAAGTCACCATGTTGCAAGTTCGATTCCAGCGGGCTCCAAGGTTCACTCAGCCTTCCATCCTTTCGTAGGTCGGTAAAATGAGTACCTGGCTTTTGCAAGCAATTAGCTAACACACATTGGAAACTGTTTAATGCAGTGTAGATGTGTAAATTGCTATTGCTTAACAATTTTGTAAGCCACTTTGATAGCCTTTGTGGCTGAAGAGCGAGGTATAAATACCTAATTTTTTTTAAGTTAAAATGAGCATAGAATCATAGAGTTGGAAGAGACCTCAAGGGCCATCCAGTTCAACCCTATTCTGCCCTGCAGAAATACACAATCCAAGCACTCCCAGTGACAGATGGCCATCCAGCCTCTGTTTAAAAACCCACAAAGAAGGAGACTCCACCATACTATGAGGCAGCAGCGGATCCCACTTCTGAACAGCTCTTACTGTCAGGAAGTTTTTCCTAATGTTTAGGTGGAATCTCTTTTCCTGGAGTTTGAACCCATTGCTCCGTGTCCTAGTCTCTGGAGCAGCAGAAAACAAGCTTGCTCCATCCTCAGCATGACATCCCTTCAAATATTTAAACATGGCTACCATGTCACCTCTTCACCTTCTCTTCTCCAGGATAAATATACCCAGCTCCCTAAGCTGCTCCTCATAGGACATGGCTTCCAGACCTCCCACCATTTTGGTCACCCTCTTGTGGACATGGACCAGCTTGCTAATATTCTTAAAAATTAAAAATGATTTTGAAAAGCGATTTTAAACCCAGGGCAATTAAAGCAGTAGAGTGTTCTCTTAAAAGCCTTTTCGTTAGGCTTCAGTCCTGAAGAGCCTTCTTTCAGAATTGTTTTGGGTAAAACATAAAAAAGCATTCTCCTGCTGACAGAATGAGAGCAAGGAAGGATTTGTTCTGGCCTCCCTGGGAAGGGAGTTCCACAGACTAGGGGCAGCCACCGAGAAGGCCTGTCTTGCTTCCCCGGCAGCTGTGGCTGTGAAGGTAGTTGTGGGGTGCTGAGAACAGCCTCTTCTGAGGCTCCTTTGGGGTGAGAGCTGTTTGCACCTCTGGAGGAGGTCTGAATGTGGGTCAAGAGCTCATCTGTTGCTTCAGGAAGTGCTGCTTTGAGACCGGCACTGCCGGAGGGTACATTGCAGAGGGGTGTGGTGGAAGCTTGCTTTCCCCGCCAACTAACCCTGGTTGTTTTTGTACGTTCAGATGAGCCTGTGGACCAAGGCAACCGCCAGAAAACCCTGGATGTGGTCGTCTCACCAGCAGTCACCTGTAAGTAGCCCCAGGTGACAACTGCACCTATTTGGACAGGTGGGGGGGCGGGAAGAGACTGGGGCCACAATCCTGTGGGCACATTATGCTAGAGCAGTTTTTCCAGCTGTGGTGAGAGAAAATTATTTTCACCCCTGTAGTTTTCCATGACATCAAGCAGACGTAAAGCATCCATTGCTATAAAAAGAACTGAGGAGACCAAAACTAGGAATTGCTATGATGTGAGATGCTGTGCAGTCTTACATAAATGTTTTCCTGTTACATCATTTCTGGAAATAATTTTGGGGGATTAAATATATGAACACTTGGTTATAAACATTTTATTCATCATTCTAAAAGATAATACAGTCAGACCCCTGTATCCAGGGGGGTTCAGTTCCCGGATCTCCCATGGATACCAGAAACCTCAGATAACAGCGAACCCTATTAAAATAAAGGGCTTCCAGTAAAAACATACCATGGAGGACCTAGAAGTTGTTAGAGAGGATGCCTCTCTAGGCATGTTTCAGCGTGACTATGGTATAGGTCCCCTATTTTGTGTCCCGCGGATAGCTGAAACAGTGCAGATATGGGGGCCTGACTGTATTCAAAAATACTTCTTCCCTATTTTTTCTCTGTACTTCCAGGGAAAGGGGCTTCAGGAAAAAATTGGGAGGGGGGGAAATTTTCCCACACTTTTTTCCTGGACCTTCCCATCTCTAGGTTTGCCCCATTGTGTGTGTGGAGGGGGGGGCTGAGGTGCGGGCTGAGTCCTTTTGGGTCCTGCTGCCCATGGGACCCGAGTCAGCTGCTGAAGCCCCACAAGGTCTACCTCTCTCCTGCTTCCCCTTCCCTGCAGCGCAGGCCTATGTCAGCGGGATGCTCTTCTGTTTGGGCGTCTTCCTCTCCTTCTACGTGCTGACGGTGCTCATCGCCTGCTGGGAAAATTGGAGGTGAGTCCCGTCCTGAGACTGAGACCCAGAAGCATCCGAATTGGCCGCAGTGGGGGGGGGGGAAGGAGGGAGAGTCCCTCCCTCAGCTTACCAAATAGTCAGTGCTCCAGCCACACAGAAAAATCAATGCCGATGTCGCCAGAGTGAGAACTGGAGCAGACTCCTGCACATTTAATGGTTATACAGGAGAGGGGATTTCTGTAGGGGCTGCTTTTCATGCTAAAAGCAAAGAGGACTGGTGACACCCCGTAGAAGGGATGTAGAGAAGAGGCAAAGTCTGACTCGGGATTGAAAAAGAGGATTCTATTATTGCAAAATTAGCCCAACATGTTTCAGCTTAGTAATATTTAATGGCCTTCTTCAGGGGCTGTTAAAAGATAAGGGGCAATACATAAGCAACAACAATGACAACAGGAGACAGATTACAATTTGCAATATCTATTTTGTGCGCATGAGTCTATTTTGCATCAAGATGCATGTAAAATATCTCCATTGCACTACAACCCAGTAGCAAGCAGTCCCTGCTGAAATTCCCTCTCTTGCACAGACACTAAAGGTATGAGAGCCCTCTCCAGTTTTCACTCCGGCAACCCCAGTGTTTGTGGGGGGGGGGTGGCCGTGTGGTTGCCTCATTGGCTTGGGGTGGACAGCCCTTGTGACCACCGTCCGGAGGCTCCCAGGATCTGTGGCTTGGTTCACTTGTGAGAGTCGCCCGGAATCCCTCGGTCAGCCTTTTGCGTTGCCTGCCCCTGGCAGGACGGCAGTTGTGTCCTTGTGCTTCACAGCAGCAGAGTTTGCTAAGCAGCCTTCCCACCCCCACCCCAAGTGACACGGTTTGCTGTGTGACCCCTTGTAGCTGTGGGTCTGTCTCCTCAAGACCCCTTCTTTGGGCAAAGGGATCAACAAAATGGCCACCTTGCAAAAGGGACAAGGGTCAGCTGGCCAACACCTACTGGGGAGATGCCAAGGGGGGGATACCCTGGCCACCCTCTTCCTCCTCTGTGGGTTTTTTGCAGGTGGGGTGGAACACCTGCTCTCCCACCCCCAATTCCTAAGGAAATGCCTGTGTGAAGCCTAAATCAAGGTGGGAGTCATGGCGCCACCCAGATATTCTTAGACTGTAAATCCCAGCATTCATAGCTAATGTAGGAGAATGCTGGGCACTGCAGTCCAGCCACTGTTACTCCCATCCCTGTATTCATCCCCACTGGAGCCAGTGGAAACTTGGCAAGCCAATGCTTAAGTAACATCCGCTGATCCAGTGGGCCTACTCTAGTTGGGACTAGCAGGTAGATTTAGGCCTGAGGCTGTAGATGGTCTTCTCTTATTTTTAAACCAAAAACAGGCAACAGAAGAAAAGGCGGCTGGGCCTCTTGGCTGCCATGGACACACCCAGTGCCGAAACAGGTATGCGTGATGGTGGGGGGGGGGCATGTGGGGTGGAGGAGGAGTGTGGCTTCGTGGGACTTGGTGGGGTTTGTTTCCAGAGGCCCGTGGCTGGGTGGCTCTTGCCCACTTCTGAAGGACAACCCGCACACGCACGCACACACAAACAGGACATGCCTGGAATGACCCATGGGCCCCGGATGCAGTTATGTCCCTTTGCTCAGCGGCCGCATTTTATCCCAGTCAGGTTACAACCAACCTGCCTCACAGCAGTCTGAACCAGCAGCCCAGCTCACCTTCCCTGATTGGAACCTGGAAGAGGGCTGGGCGGATGCTGACCTCAGGGCTGGTCAGTCTTAAACCCCCAGAGGGCAGCTTGGCTCCATCGGCTCCTCGGCCACGCACGTGCCCCAAACATTTGACCTGGCAGAGCTCGGTCTGCACCACCATGAAACTCCTTACTTGATTGATTGACTGGTGGTTTTGCCATGCTGGCGATATGTTATTGTGGTGGCAAGCATAGAATCATAGAATTGTAGAGTTGGAAGAGACCACGAGGGCCATCCAGTCCAACTCGTGGGGTATGCCCACACTGCCCAGTTACAGCAGCCGGATACCGTCCTTTGCAAGGTGCAGTTTGGTGGAGCTACCTGGATGTCTTTGCAAGAGGACTCCAGTCCCCTCCCTTCAGACTCCAGCACTTGAGCTCTCTGGCAGAGAATTCTCACCTTTCATCAAACTACGAGTGCCAGGATTCCCTAGGATGGCAGGATTCCCATTCCCTGGCAGTTAAAGTGGTATCAGACTGCTATGATTTTGCAGTGTGGATACACCCCTGCTTTTCAGGAGAGGTGTTTGGCCCATGTTGCATTGATCCTCACTGAATCCCTTTTCCCCAAATGTAAGACCTTTTGCCACAGGAAACTGGAACAGATTGGGGGAGGATGTTAGTAGCAAGGAGGGCAGGTGGGGAATGACAATCCATCATTCAAGGTGCAAAAGTTTCTACACACACACACACCCCTTGGTCCCTGAATTTCTGTGATTTCACATCAACCTCCAAAAATCAGTACAATTGAGAACCTTTTCTGGAAAAGGCAAAAAGATTGCAGGCCCTCAGGGATCCAAGCCTGCCATGCAACGCAAGTTCCCCTTCCAAAACTCTGAACTCCCTCTTGTCTGCCTCAGTAGGAGAAGGTGAGGACATAACACATAGTTCTGATTTTATTTTATTATACTTTATTTATATTCTGCCTTTCTCCCAAATGGGACTCCAGTGGCTCACAGCATGAATTAAAACAGGTCTATGAATTAAGTGTGAGTAATAAAGAAAAGTTTTAAAAACTATTAAATCAGCTACCATATTGAAACATGAATACTTTTAAACAATATAAAATAATTCAGTTTATGGCAAGAACAATAAAAATGCATCACCCTCACCCCATTAAGGACCTTTCCACACAGTCACCAAACACTTGTTTGGATTTTTAAAAAAGGGTTTTTTGTCTGTTAGGAAGAGGGAGCAGAAAGGGGCCCAGCCTGGTCTCATGTGGCAGAGAGTTCCACAGCCTGGGATAGCATCCCAAGCCTTCCATTTTTGTGCAGGGTGGGAGGTTTCCACAGACAGGTGTGCATATGTAGGTATGAGTGTCTTCCCTCTCTGTCTTGTTTCAACATCTGCTTGCAAGCCAGGGGCTGCCGGGGTCTTGCCTGGAGTGCACAGTGGCCCTTGGGACATGGAGATATACCACATTCAGCACCAGCGGCCTGGCAGTCCCTGACAGCAAAGCCTGGGCTTGTATTGATCTCTCTCTCTCTCTCTCTCTCTCTCTCTCTCTCTCTCTCTCTCTCTGTCCTTTTTCTTCTTTTTCTTCCTGCCTTCAGCTTCTCTCCTTGGTAAGCATCCAACTGCCTCCTTTTTATCCCCAGCTTCCTAACAAGGAATGCTGTGCTTTTCTTCTTGTGCCTTGCGCGGCTGTGATGGTTCCCTGCTCCGGGAGTGATGGGCTTGGGAGGAAAGTGGGCAGGAAGCAGAGAAGCTCCGCTCTTGCCGGTGCCTCTGTGTCCTTTCCTCGTGGCTCTCCTTTCCTCCTCGCTTCTCTCTCCAGAGCCCAGTGGGATGAGGTGGGGGGAGAGGAGGGGCGTTTGATCCCCCCCCCCGCCACGGCTGCCCTCTGCTCCTGCCCACAGTCACTCTCTGCTGATGGTTGTGTGGTGGTTTGTTGCAGGCCCTCCCCACATCACCCCAGACTCCTTCCTGGGACGCCCGCCATACAATAGCTACAGTTATGGCTCCTTTGGTGAGTCAGGAACGGCGGCTGATTGTGGAGCCCTGGGGTCGGTCGCCCTGAGTAGGGGCCGCTCCCTCCACTGCCAGCCCAGACCTTTTGTGGGGCAGGTTGGGGTGGGGTGACATGGCGATCAGGCCCCTTTGCTCCCGGGCTCTGCCAGTCCGCCCAGGAGACTTGGCAGTGGAGTGAGCAGGGGGTGCCGGGGGGCATCTCCTCTTCCTCCTCTTGTGTTTCTCTGCCCTCCCTGGGACGTCTGGAAGCCAACACTTGTGCCCTCCCCTTGCAGACAACGGTTCCACAGCCAGCACCGAAAACGTCACGGACAGCCTGCTCTCCACGGAAGCCTCGTACAGTTACACAGGTGAGGTGCAAAGCTGGGCTTGCCAGCGACTCTGGGACCACTTTCTCTTCGGTGCCCCAAAGCTTGTCCAGTCTGCCCAGGAGGCCAGAGAGCACGAGCTGGCCTGGGAAGGCATGTTGGTGATTTGGGGGGGGGGGGGGCGGAGGTCTTGCCGGAAGGGAGCAACAGTGGTGGGGTCTGCTTTTATGTAACTCTTTCCTTTCCTTTCAAGGGCAGGATCCATGCCAGCACCGCCAGAGACACTGGGCCATTCCTATGGGTAGATGCTGGCAGAGAGAGCATGGGGGGGGGGTCCCAATCGGTGCAATCAGGGGCATCCCATTCCTGGTTCTGGTCCCGCTTCCTTTCGGCTCTTTCACTTGGGTGGGAATGGGGTTGGGCGTGGTGGAGAAGGAGGGGCAGTTTTGGCCAGGCCTCTGTCTTCCGTGCTGGGGGAGGCACCAGGAATCGGATGCAAACACACACTCGCCCCCAACCCTGCTTCCTCTTGAGCAAACTGTAGCTTTCTGGGGGGGGGGAGGTCACGCATGATCCAGTCAGCCTGAGAGTTGTGGAGAGGGGGCAGAGAAAGAGTGATGCTATGTTTCCCACAGAGATGCACTCAAGGGAGCTTTGAATCCAGACTTTGCCTTTGGGTCCTGGAGATCAGTATGGCTTCTCCTATTGCCCCACCACCACCTCAGAAAGCTAACAGAGGAGGCGGTAATCTGCATGTTGCCTCCCCACTTAATTCCCTTAATTGCAGACAATTGCACAGGGCAGGATCACCGCTGCTCTCGCCTGGGGGTGGGTGGGAGGGAGGGGAGGGGGGCTCTCGCCAGAGGCGGAGGGTCTTTCTTTGCACCTGAAGGCCTGGGTCCAACCAGGAAGCAGCTCTTGGCTTTGTGCTCTCTTGGGACACAATCCTATTAGTCTCTCCCCAGTTAGAGTAGACCTATTGAACCAGTGAGGTGTAGCTATATGTCAGCTTACCATTCAACGGCTGAATAGATCTGCATGAGTTGGGACTAACCCATAGGATTCGGGCCTGGGCATCCAAAGACCCTCCACCCACCCCATGAACCAGGGGTGGGAATCCTGCAGCCCTCCAGAGATTGCTGGACTGTAGCTCCCATCATCCCTCACAATTGGCTGCGCTATCAAAGGTTGATGGGACTTGCAGCGCAAAAGCGACGTATGTGTGGGGCTGTGTGATGCCCATCCCTGACCTACAAGGAGCACTGAGCCCCATGAAAAATGGTCTCGCATAGGCCAGCAGGTTGGAAATTAAACAAGAAGTGGTGTGTCCACACTGGACAAGTAGAGCAGTTTGATCCTACTCTAACTGTCAAGGCTCTGCCCTATGGAAGGAATCCTGGGATTTGTAGTTTTAGGAGTGCGAAATGCAGTCATTCAGGAGAGTGCACTATCTATCTATCTATCTATCTGTTTATTTATTTATTAAAATATTTATACAAGAGATCTCAGGGTGGTTACAAATAGCATTTAAACAAGTTAAAAACAGTAAGAAAATATAAATAAGCTAAAAACATATTAAACAATACAACTCTAAGCACTTTTTGCCAAACGACAAATCCCAGGATCCCATGCATGGAGCCATGGCAGTTAAACTGGGATTGAACTGCTATAATTTTGCAGTGTGGATACACCCAAGACAGGCTAAATTGACCTCTGCTGGCCTTTGCCATGGCTGTTGGCAGAGGGAGGGGAAGAAGCCCACCAGATATTTCCTCCTGGAGTATTTGGAGGCCATGCTGGAGGGGTGAGGGAGAAGAAAGACCCCCCACATCCCCACGAGGCCTTGATAGTGATGCTGGTCCCCTCCTTGCCCACAGATCGCTCCCTGGAGAACATGGCGGGGCGCCCACGGCTGGACTCGCTCAGCTCGGTGGAGGAGGATGACTACGACACCCTGGCTGATATCGACTCAGATAAGAACGTCATCCGCACCAAGGTAGCCCAGTGGCGGGAGGAAAGGCCGGGCGGGGAGGAGGCCAGAGGGGGAGGGCTGGGTCTGCCAGGGCTGCCAGTGGATGGGCTCCATCTGCCTCCTGGGGTTTTGTGGGCGGCTGGCCAAGAGGGGGCTGGACAACAGCTGCCTAGCATGTGGGGCCTGTCCTGCCCTATGGGATGCATATTGCATCAAAAGGGCTGTGGGGTTGAAATATGGGAGGGGGACATTGGGGGACAGGTACTGAAGGAAAGAATTTGGTGCCAGGCGGTGAGGAGGGTGGTGCTGGTGGCCAGCTATGGCTTGGCTCACGTGATTGAGCCATTCAGAACAACCCATGGGCACGTCTTAGCTGTGGTGCACCTGGGAAAAGGAGGGGGGCAGGGGAGCAAATAGCCCACAGCCCAGGCTGGAGAGTTGGGTGCTACAGATCAGGCCTGGTTAAACCTGGGAGCAGCCTGGAGGTGGCATTGGACTTGGGGGGGGGCGAGGGATTGCTGGCCGCCACCCCCAGCCCTTGGCCTGAGAGTGTCTTTCTGTGCCAGAGGGGGGTGAGTGGTGGGTACTAAGGGGAGCCAAAGTTCACACAGTCCCCTCCTGAATTTCCTTGCAGCAATACCTGTACGTGGCGGATCTGGCCCGCAAAGACAAGCGGGTGCTGCGGAAGAAATACCAGATCTACTTCTGGTGAGAAAGGATGGGGAGGGTGTGGGGTGTATCTGTGGGGGGTGGGCTAGCCAGGGACACACACACCCCATTCCTGGTGCCGTGCCTGTTCTTTTTGCTCCCCTTGTGTTCCCAGCAGGGGCCCACGTGAAGGCCCCCCAGGGAAAGGGGCCCACCATACCCATGGTGAAGTGGGGGGGGGGCTGTAAGCAATAAGTGAAAGCCTTGTTCACCCCCCTTCCCCTCCCTTGCAGGAACATTGCCACCATCGCTGTCTTCTACGCCCTGCCGGTCATCCAGCTGGTCATCACCTACCAGACGGTAATGGAAGGCACCCTCCCCTCCGCCCCGGTAGCCTGGTAGTCCTGGGTGCCATCCTTGCAGAATGGAGGAGTGGGGGGCAGGGGCGCATAGTTTCCCCAGGGCCCAGGGACAAGCCCATCTCAGCCGCCCCCTTTGCCAAGGCCACCCTGTTTTCCTGGGCCTGCCCTCTGCTTACAGTCACTGGCAGCCCATAGATGTGGGGGGAGGCAAGGGAGAGGGCCGAGGTTGCCCTGCCAGTCCAGTTCTGTGCGTTGAGTACATCTTCCCTTCCTTCCTTCCTTCCTTCCTTCCTTCCTTCCTTCCTTCCCTTTCTGCCTGGCAGGTGGTGAATGTTACCGGGAACCAAGACATTTGCTACTACAACTTCCTGTGTGCCCACCCGCTGGGCAACCTCAGGTATGAAGGGTCAGGAGGCGGCTGTGGGGGCTGCAGTCTCTGTGCCCGTCCCTGCTGGGAGGGGTGTGTGGGGCAGGGGGTGTGGGCCCTTCTGCTCTGAATGCTGGCCAGGATGGTGCCCTGAGGCAAGCCTTCCCACTCCTCCTCCTCCCAGCGCCTTCAACAACATCCTCAGCAACCTGGGCTACATCCTGCTGGGTCTCCTCTTCCTGCTCATCATCCTCCAGAGGGAGATCAACTACAACCGGGCACTGATGCGCAACGACCTGCAGGCGGTGGTGAGTCACCACACAGCGAGGGGGAACTGCGTAAAACTGTCTGCCCTCCCGCAGTGCCAAACCCCTCGCCGCCCCACCCCGGGCTTCCCTGCTCTCCATGGCCATTCCTGTTCCTTGGTCTCGGTGGCCGTGGCGGGAATCGAAGGTGGAAGCCTAGAGGAGGGTATGGCTGGCACAGAGCTGGTCTCCAAGGAGGGTGCCATGTGACGGACGGGGCGGGGGCTTTTGCCACGCTCAGTTGACCCACCGGCAGGGCAGGCCTCTTGCTTAGGGGAGCATTCCCTCCCTTCTCCCTGGTTGGATGAATCTGTGGGAGAGATAGGACATGGTAGAGGCATTTACTTATTTATTTAGTATTAAAATGTATGCATCCTCCCTTCTAGCTGGAAATCTCAGGACAGCAGATAGTAAAACTAGTCTGACACATTGAAAACTGTATCAATAGTAAAAAGAATTTCAGAAGGCTAAAAACCATGTTAAACAACTTGGAAATTTAAAAGGGCAAAGGGAAACCAATGAAAATATTTCAAAACAACTTAAAACCATGTGTATGGAAGGGTTTATAACAAACCTGTTAGGTTCTAAAAGCTGTAGTGAGCAACCACGTTTTCACTTAGTGCCAGAATGAGAGCAGTGTTGGCACCAATTGGGCCTCAAAGGAGGGTGCCACAGCGGAGCAGGCCCTCTCCCGCATCCTTCATTGGGGTCCTGTCCTGACGGAGGGGACACAAGCGAGGTCCCTCCAGCAGCTCTTAAACCTCAGGCAGGAGTCACCACCAAGGGCACCCTGGAGACCAGGGGTGCCAGGAGGGAACGGAATGGCCTCCCACCTCTCCCTTCTTCTCCAAAATATGAGCCTCCTCCCGCTTCTCCTCCTAGGAATGTGGCATCCCAAAGCACTTTGGCCTCTTCTACGCCATGGGCACGGCCCTCATGATGGAAGGGCTTCTCAGCGCCTGCTACCACGTCTGCCCCAACTATACCAACTTCCAGTTTGGTGAGTGTTGCCTGGGTGGTGGGATGGGGCAGGCAGGCCTGACAGTACCCCCCCCCACACACACACACAGCACCCCACTGATCGAGGCCCGTGGGGTGGGGGCCTGCAGAAAAAAGGAGAGAGTTCTGGCTGCCGGTGCCTCCCTAGTGGAGTCAGTTTCCTCTTCTCCCGCACGTTCAGCTGGGGCTTAGCTTTGGTGCTCATCAGACATGTAGCAAGGCAGGGCTCTCTTGAGCATGCGCAGAGGGACCCTTGTTGCTGCTCCCAGCTGAAGAGGAGTCCCCCGAATCCTGCCATTTCCTGTTTTGAGTTGTTGTGCTACGGTAGCTGCTCTCTGTTCCCACAGACACTCCTTCATGTATGGTTTGGTTGGTTTTATTGTCCAGTCACAGGCCCCTTGAAACAAGCAATGGACCAAAAACATTGTTGTTGTTGGCCTGGTGGTTGCTGTTATTTACTCATATATACATATACATACATATCTCCTTTTTCCCAAGGGGAATTAAATTGTCAGGCAAACCAGCAGGAAGATAAAAGCATTATTGTTAAAGCATAAGGCATATTTAAAATACATTGTTGTTGCTGTGTGCCTTGAAGTTGTTTCCGACTTACGGCAATTCTAAGGCAACCCCATCACATGGTTTTCTTGGCAAGATTTGTTCAGAGGGGGTTAGCCTTTGCCTTCTTTTGAGGCTGAGAGAGTGTGACTTGCTAAGGTCATTCAGTGGGTTTCCATGGCTGAGTGGGGATTTGAAGCCTGGTCTCCAGGGTCATAGTGCAAGCAGTTCAAAGGGCTACACCAAGCTGGCTAAATGCATGCATGTGCGATATTTAAAACACAATTTTTAAAAGGCGAGATACAGATTGTGATTAGGAGGCAGCAGTCATCTTAACAAGTCCTTTGGGCAGAGAAGAAGAGCTTAGCCACTAACTCTGCCCTCCGCTTTTTTTGTACTGGGGTCCCCTTCCAACATCGTTCCAGGACATTTCCTCCCAACAGGGATGTTCAAAAAAGCTTGTGCCCTTAAAAGTTGTGTCTCCTACATGCTCCGCAGACACCTCTTTCATGTACATGATTGCCGGGCTTTGCATGCTGAAGCTGTACCAGAAGCGGCACCCGGACATCAACGCCAGCGCCTACAGCGCCTACGCCTGCCTGGCCATCGTCATCTTCTTCTCCGTCGTCGGAGTGGTGAGTAGCACAAAGCCCCTCTCAGAGAAGAACTGGGGGCTCACCACCACCACCCCCCAGGACAGCCCTGAGGAGCTCCAGGGACTTGCAGGAGGTGGCAGTGGCGGTGTTGGGAGTGGGGCATTCATTCAGTTGCTGAATTAATGTTAATTCAAGGAAGGTCCAGTCAAACTGCTTCTGGTGGGCAGCAGCGGGTAGTGGTTTTAACCCTGTAAGGACAGTTGAATACTGTTTTAACCTTTCTGTGTGTTTTTAAATACATGCTTTTTTTAACTGCTCTTTTCTTTTTGTTTTGTAAGCCACCTTTATTCCCCGCTTTTGGGGAAAGGGGGGGGGTACAAATTGAGCAACAGATTGGTTGATAGTCCCTTGTGTTGCATGTTCTGCCCTTCCACTTTTGCCCTCTTCCTCTGCCCCCCCACCCCTTTTTTTCGCTCTGGTGGCCAGAAAGGTTCACATTGTTTTTTTTTTCTTTTAACAAACTCAAAGAAGAGCCTTCCTGCAGTGGTGGGGAAGGTACTTAAACCAGGATGCACAGTTGGGAGGAGGGGGGGGAGTGTAGCACAGCCGGCTCCCCTCCACCCTCCTCTCCCCCAGTATTCCCATTAGAACACTGGGAGAGATTGGAAATGGGTCCCCCGGCGCCTTGAAAAGGTTGTGACCTTAAAAGTTGTGCCTCCTACGTGCTCCACAGACACCTCCTTCATGTACATGATTGCTGGGCTTTGCATGTTGAAGCTCTTCATGCCCTTTTTGCCTGCTTCCTCCAATGGACCACTGAACACGCTTCCCTCCTCCTCCTCCCCCAGGTCTTTGGCAAGGGCAACATGGCCTTCTGGATCGTCTTCTCGGTCATCCACATCCTCTCCACGCTGCTGCTCAGCACCCAGCTCTACTACATGGGCCGCTGGAAACTGGGTGAGCCCAGCCTGCCCCCCTCCATGCTCCCTTGGGTTGTGGCAGCCCTTCTGACCCCCTACACACACACACACACACACACACACGACAGCACTCCAAGGACTTCCTGGACCCAGTGCGGTGGCCCCATGCAAAGAGCAGAGGCCTGTGGAGCAGGGAGGTGAGGGGTCCATCAGGTGTTGTCCCTTAGCACAGGGGGGTATCGATCTTTGGCACTCCGGGTAATTTGGGTGTTGCCTCCCCAAATCCCTGAGCTTTGGTCATGGGGTTTGGGGGCTTCTGTGAGTTGAAGTCCAAAATGATCTGAAGGCCAACAGCTGGGAACCCCACTGCCTTAACATGGACACCCCTTCGGTTCGCTACTGAGGGCTGTGTGAGGGTGGCTGTGGGGGCGGGGGGTGAAGGCCAGCGGAGTCACACACAGGCAGCTGGGGAGGGGGGCAGCCCCAGGACCCTCAGCCTCCTGCCCCCACTCCTTGGGCCTGTTGTCTTTACCATGATGTCTTCTCTCTGCTGCAGACTCGGGGATCCTGCGCAGGATTTTGCATGTCCTTTACACAGACTGCATCCGCCAGTGCAGTGGGCCCATGTACGTGGTAAGTAGGCCTCTCTCTCTCTCTCTGCTTCTGGGAGTGACTCCACTGGGTGGAGGTGGAAGAACTGCCTGTGAGTAGGAGATGCGCTTCCTCCCAGGTCTGGGCCTCTTTCTAATAGCGGGTTGGCCTCTCCTGTAGACAGTTGGACAAATGGTCTCCCTCTCCTTTTGTCCACAGGACCGGATGGTGCTCTTGGTGATGGGCAACCTCATCAACTGGTCCCTGTGAGTAAGACCTGGGGGGCAGAAGAGGGACCGACATGGGCGGGATTGCCAGCCAGTCATGGGACAAGGCATCGCCTTGCGCACTGGCAAGGAAAGGCACACTGTGCTCAGCCAGGGCGATTGAGCAGGAGTTCACATGGGTGGCAACAGAGAACAGGGACTTCTGTGTGGTGGCACCAAGGCTGGAAAATACATTCCTTCCAGTGATCTGTCAGGCTGCTTCTCCCAGCATTTCAGGAAGGAATGGGACTGACTTAAAAAAAAACAGCAAGTGGCTTTTGACTCTCAAGCAGTGGAGATCTTGCAGTTATCCAGATGCTGTTGGACAGCAGCTCCCATCTGTCTTAGGCAGCGTAGTAAACAGTGGGGAATGCAGGGAGCCGAAGTCCATTTCAGTCCTGTGTTTTTTTTAAACACAGCTTTAGTTGATTTTAATGGGATTTGCATTAGACTTGTTTTTACACTGTAGAAATAAAACGCTTTGGTTTTTGGAGGGGAAAAACAGGCCAGAATTACGCCACGGAACGTAAGCAGAAACGAAGGCTGCCCGGGCCCTGGGCGCAGTCTTGCAGGAGGGCCCTGGCAGGTCGCCATGTTCTGCCCGGTGCCCCCCTCCCTGATGTCCCTCTCCTCCCCCACAGGGCTGCTTACGGCCTCATCATGCGCCCCAATGACTTCGCCTCTTACTTGCTGGCCATTGGCATCTGCAACCTGCTCCTTTACTTTGCCTTTTACATTATCATGAAGGTGACATAGCCGTTCCTGGGTGTATGGGGTGGGGTGGGGGGGAGGGTTGTGGGAGGGGGCGGTGAAGGGGCAGCCAGCCCTCCCTGCGGGGCAGCTTCTCTCCCCACTGAACACGCTCCTTGCCTGCAGCTCCGGAGTGGCGAGCGGCTCAAGCTGATCTCTCTGCTCTGCATCGTCTGCACTTCGGTCGTGTGGGGCTTTGCCCTCTACTTCTTCTTCCAGGGCCTCAGCACTTGGCAGGTGAGCCACTCCCTGCCTCACCCCTACCCCGTCCCCTCACCCTCTGCAGCCCCAAGGCCTCCGGGAGAGGGGAAACTGGCCACAGGCTGACCGATGACTCCTAGCATCCCCTGTGGTACAACTGTGTGGCAAGCACTGCCAGGGCCAGGCTGGTGCTGGGGGGATCCTTGAAAATGATGGCATTGATGGCGGTGAAGCTGTGCTTAAAACCCCTGTCTGGGCCGCTGGAGGAGCCCCCTGGCAGCTGCTAGGCTGATGGCTCAGCCCTGCCACCCATTGCCAAGTGCCCACGCATGCATTGGCATTGCCGGGGAGGCCCAGGCCGCCTGCTGTCTCTGCCAAACGCCCAACCGGCCTCTCTGCTGATCCCCACAGAAAACGCCGGCCGAGTCTCGGGAGCACAACCGGGAGTGTATCCTCCTCGACTTCTTTGATGACCATGACATCTGGCACTTCCTCTCATCCATCGCCATGTTTGGCTCCTTCCTGGTAAACACCTGCCTAATCCCCCCCCCCCCGCCCCGAAAAAGAAGCCAGTGGTCTGGGTGTCCTAGGCAGGGGTCCAGAGGCAAAATGCAAATACATGTCAAGACATGCGGCCCCTGCGGCTGCACCCGAAAGCCCCCCTTTCCAACAGAAAGGAGGAGGGAGCCGGACTGCAGCGTGTCTGTGTTGGTGCAGTGGCGGCGGTGGGGAGGGGGGCTGCTGTAGTTCCAACAGCTGCTGCAATTGCCATGCAAATAACATGCTTTACAACATGGAGGCCTTTGTGTTTCACCCTGTCCACACGACCCTTGGGGAGGGTTCAGAATGCTCCGTGTACACCTGAGGCAGGCTCTGGGAGCCAAATTTCTGCCCCCCAGAAACCCTTTAAGGTCTGCCTGCAGTGCCAAAAATGCCCCCCAAACTAAAACAAGCCCAGAAACCAGAAAAGGCTGGAAGGCCACCTGTTTTTTAAATGAGCGTATTTAAAAATGGGTACAGTGGGCCCTTCCCATCTGTGGATATTTGGTTCGGGCCCTCCCCTGCGGGTGGGAAAAAACGCAGACGCTCAAGCCCCACATTAATCACTGTAAGTCATTAAAAGCACTCCAGACTGAGCCTAGAAACGAACCAATCGATGGGGAGTTAGAATCTGGGCTCATAGCTCTACATTTGCCATATCCAGGCTTACAGACTTCCTCCTTTCTCTCATCACAGGTCTTGCTGACTCTGGATGACGACCTGGATTGCGTCCAGCGCGACAAGATCTACGTCTTCTAGGTGGCCAGGTGTCTGCCAGGTGCCTGAGAGTGCCTGTGGGTTGAGGAAGGGCCCTGCCTCCCCCTCCCACGATCATCTGGCCGCAGCCACGCCTGCATTAGCCACGGGTGGCTTCCCTGCTGGTTTGAGGCATCTTGAAGATGCTGCCTGGGGAGAGTTATCTGTGGATGTGGGGAGAGGAGCGGGGGGCTGGCAGGCACACCCTTTCTCGGTGTTGAGGCCTCGTGTTACTGCTTCCCATCCACCCAGCCACCCGCTGGGGCAGTCTGAGATTCCTTGGCCTCCGACTCAGCCGTGGCTGGGGGTCCCCTGGGCCTTGAACGCAAGTGATGTGTCACAGTTTTCCCAGGGGGTTTAGCACCTTGTTGGCCATCAGTACAGAGGGGGCTGGGGGGTGTCACTTGCATGTGTCCATCGCCTTTGCCACCTGGAAGAAACTGGCTGGGAAAACCCTGCAGAAATCCTGAGAAGAGGAAGATGGGGAATGGTGAGGGGTCCATTCTTCTCCTGTGGCTTCATAGAGGGAGGGCCCAGGGTCTCAGCTAACAAGGTGGCAGCTGTTAAAGAAGAGGGCAGACTGGAGCCATGATAGTCCATCCCGAGGCTGGTGGTAGCCTTGGCCTCCATCCGTAGCCCAGTTTGGCCCTGTCACGCACACATTTGTTGCCAGTCTGAAGCACATCTCTTGAGCCTCTGAGCCCCCGCCCCGTGAACAGGCCTGCCTGCCTACTGCCTGCCAGCCAAGCGTGGCCTTCCTGAGGTGGAGCCGGAGGGCACCTGCACTTGCTTGCCAATGAGGCGGACCCTTGTTCTGGGCAGCAGCCATTCCCCGGCCAGGAGGGGTGTGGGCAGGGGCACCTCTGAGACTTCGGACCTTCTCGGTTCTTCAAGCACATGCCTACACCATGTGGGGCTCTCTTCAGTGCCTAACTCGGGGAGGCGGATTGGGGCCTCCCAGCTTTCTCCTCATCTCTTGCCTTTTGACCCCGGATCCGGGGAGGGACCTAAGGCAGCTCCTGTCTCCCTCCTCCCCTCCTCTTTTGGGGGGCTGCTGCACCCCCCTCTGCCTCTGCCGCTGTGGTCCATGGCAGCCAGCCATGACTGACCGCTGACCGTTTGCATTGTACTGCCTGAAACGGCCCCTGTCCCCAAGGAGCAAGAACCCAATCCAGGCCTCTGTGCCACTTCCTTCCCCCCTTTCCTTGTACACACTGGACAAATAACAGCTAAGGACTGATGATGCTGCGAGCCCAAGAGGGTTGCTGTATCAGTAGCCCAGGGGCAAGTCTGGGGGGAGGGGGAGGGGGAGGGAGGCGGATCTGCTGGCTGCTGTTTTTGGGGTGGGTGGAGAAGAGGGGCTTCCTTGCTCTCCCTCCCTCTCAGCTCCCCAACCTAAAACGGAAAGAGGTCCCTCCTCTTAGTTGTCCATTCCTGGTTCTTTGGTTGTGTTTTAAATGGTTTTGGGGTTGTTTTATGAAATCGCTCTTTGTGTAAAATGTTGCAGAACAAGGAAATGCACTTCTTGTTTCTACAAATTCTGCTGCCAAATGCAAAAAAAATTAAAAATAATGATGATGATAAATGACAGTCTAGTGTCTTTCCCCCACCCCTTTTTATTCTGGTACTTCCTGCTTTCTTTGTTTATTGAATTTATGAATTTCTAGCCCCTTTTTCTCTCTAGGTGGCTTGCAGAAATTTAAAAAACAAGCTTAAATTAAAATCTTGTTTTACAAAAGTAAAAAAGAAGAAATAACTGTTTTAACCATGGTTTTTAATAATATTGTTAAGAACCCATTTAAAACGCTATTACTGATAAAAGTTTAAAACATAAAATACAGCACACTACTTCACACACGCTGCTGTTAGATAATTTAAGTTTCAAAGTCTGCCTGGCATACGGAGAGCAAGGAAGGGTCCAAGTGGATCTCCCGCGGAAGGGAGTCAGTCCCACAGCCTGGGAGCAGCCATTGAGAAGGCTCTCTCCCGATGCCTACGAAGGCGGTGCGACTGCAGTTCGTAAAAGCTTAAGCTGGCTTCTATAAGGAGATACCACGTGGGGCTTTGGAGGTCAAAACGGGCACTCTGAATTCTGCCCAGAAACAGGCCAGTAAAAGTGTGTGTGTGTGTGTGTGTGTGTGACATAATCCCTGTAATCAGCCTTGGTCAACAACAGTTTCTGAACAGTTTCCAAAGGCTGCCCACACAGAGTGCATTATAGCAGTCCAAGCAGGACATAATCAAGGCACATGTTTCCATAGCCGGATCTGGCTTCTCAAGAAAGAGGCACAGCTGGCACACTCATTTGAACTGTGCAAACACACCCCTGGCCACAGCTGAGAGCTGAGCACCCAGGATCCGAAAGAAGAGACCACAGCAAGCGGGTGGTAAAAACGGCTACAGGCCCTCCTTTTCGGGTGATGTTTCTCTTTGGACTGATGTGCCTCCTCTCCTCCCCGCTCCAGCTGCTTTTGTTGGGGGGACCTCTGCCCTTCTAGGGCTCCGGTGTAGACTGCATGGGAAGGGAGGGGGGCAGCTCAGCATCTTCCCATAGCCTCCCCCTTGTGACACCAGACCCCTCCCCACTCCTTGGGCAGGAAGGACTTTCTGCTGGATCTTGCTCCAGGGAGCTGAAAGCGTTCCTCCAGCTGCTGCCTTCTGGGTGTGTTAAGACTGCAACACATTTTTATTTTATACATGTATCATCCATGCCATGGTATTCCTGATTTCTATGCATGTTATGTGAAAGCTGGACAGTGAAGAACTCAGAGGGGGAAGCAATGTGATGCTGGAGGAGAGTTCTGTGGATCCCCTGGGCTGCCAAAAATACAAATCAATGGATCCAAGAGGGAATTGGGCCTGACTTCTAAGTGACAATGACTAAACTGGGGCAGCCATACTGAGAGTGTGCGGCTCATTGGAAAAGATGATGTGTCTCTTCTGCACAGCCACCTGGATTTCACAGCCCCCTCCTTGGGGGGCCACTTCGAACGGATCCGCCACTCCCTCTCTGCCCCCTTAGTTCTCCCGGGACAGCGATGCCAGGAGGCCACGCACCGCTCCCAAGAGCTCCTGAATCTCCTCCTCCCTTGCTAGCCCATGCTGCCCATGTTTGAGCAGAATGACCCGGACGTTGCTGCTCTCCAGACGTTCTGCCACCTGCAACGCCCGCTGCCAGGGCACCACGTTGTCCTGTAGCCCGTGCAGCAGCCGGACGGGGCAGGCCACAGGGATGGTGGGGCGTTCCAGCAAGCCGTGCTGCTCAGCCTCCTCAAAGAAGTCCCATTGCATGAGCAGATGCTGGCCGTCGGGCTGAGGGAAGGTGTAGAGTCCACTCTGCCGCGCTTGGCTCTTCACCTGGGCACAAAAGGGCAGAAGGGCTGTGGGTCTGGGAGGCTAAACCAAGTCCCCCCCCCCGCCACTGCCTTTTCCCAGGAGGCAAAGCAACTGGGCCAGCAGCTCTACCAACACTGTCCTCCTGCGTGTGACCCGGAGGGAGGGTCACCCACAAGTCCATTTCTCCTTCAGGGAGAGCCCACGTGGATGGGCAGCCCAGCAGATCTCCCTAGGCTGCCCCTTCTGCCTTGTTCCTCCCATACTAAGAGAAAGGCAGGATATTGGTTAATTCAACCAATCGATCAATCAATGTGCAAGCTGGTTGCCTGCTGCCACTCACCTCCTCAGGGAGCTCTTTGGCATGGTAGATGAAAGCATCGATGCCGATCCCTGTGGACAGCAGCCCAGCCACCCTGTCTGGGCGCTCCAGGGCCACCAGCAGTGCCAGCCATCCCCCCATGCTGGCCCCCACCAGGATCTGGAAGCAGGGAGAAGACAAAGCTCCCATGGGCTCTGGGCTCTCCCCATGGCACCTGCTTCTCCTCACCAGCTGGGCATTCTCTTTTCCTCCCAAAGCAGCCAGCCTCCTGGTCTCCTGTGGCCTCTCTAGATATTGGTCATCTGAGAGCCCAGCTCACCTCTCCCAAAGAAGGAAGAAGCGCTTCCCCTGCCCAATTGTAGCCCAACCCTAAACTCCCAGGAGGGTCAGGAGAGTAAGCCGAGGCACCCTGGCTTCAATACAAGGAAAGCGGCCACCACCAGACCAGGCCGTTCCATGCTTGGAGGGCAAGAGGGGGCACAATGGCCTACCTGGGGCCCACGGGTGAGCTCATCGATGACAGCCAAGGCATCTTCCTTCCAGTCCCCAAGGCGGCTGTCTTCAAAGCGGCCTTCTGACTCCCCGCAGCCCCGATAGTCAAAGCTGGGAGGAGGAGGAAGAGGAATGGCTTTGAGCAGAGATGGCAGCCAGACCCATGAACACCACCCCCTCCAAACTCTCCCAGGCCAGGAAGGGAGGGAAGGGAGCTCTTGGGTGGGGTGCCTTTCACCCCATGAGCAACCGATTGCCCACCTGACGAAAGCTCGTCCCGTTTCCCGGCAGAACTGCTCCATGGCTTGGCACTTGGGGTTGGCCCTGGTGTCATGGAATCCCAGTAGGAAGACGATGCCAGGCTCATGGCCGGGCAGCTGATTGTAGGCCAGGTGAGGCAGGGATCTACGTGAGAGCAGCAGCGACACCATGGAGTGGGGAGAAGAGTCAATGTTGCTGCAGGTGAGGGCAGAAGGAGGGTTACACCTCAAGGATGCTTTATGTTCTGGGACAATCAGCTTCCTCCAACCATCAAGCCCAGAAGCCACAAGGAGAAGGTCAGTGGGGTTTCTGGGCATGGGCAGAGCCCCTTTCCTTCCTTGTGAAATAATGTGCTCAGTCATCCCTCCTTCTTGCCCTGCCAGGCTTTTAAAAGTATTGTGTGACTCTCATCACCTCCTGCCAAAAGGTGCCACAGGTGCTCCCAGGCTGGGGGTGGGTGGGTTCCTGAATCCAGGTTTTCTCCTGACCCTCCTGCAGTTCCCTCAGAGATCCCCACCCAAGAAAAAGCCCCAAGAGCCCCGGCGGTGTTTGTCCTAATGGTGGTCTCCACCTCAAGGTTAGAATCTGGGAAGCTTACTGGCCAAGCAGAGGACCAGGGATGTACCTCCCCCCCAGAAGAATTCTGCTCCCCAATGAGTTTTTCCTTCATCCCTCCCCCCTTATTTCTTAACACTGACAATCACTGGCCCCTCAAACTCTTCGCTTTGCCCATCCCTTGGCTTTGGAGGCCTTCATCCTATTTCTTGAATGGCCAACTGCAGTTTTAAATTACAGCAAAGCTAGAAACCTGAGGAGTCAAGGAAAACGTCTGGCAGGGGTAGGATCCTTATTGGAGGGGCAATGCCCTCATTTTGCCCCCGCAGCTCCACCCCCGGAGAGGGGCCCCCAGAAACCAAACTGAAGGGTTCTGCCAAAAAATAACCAGGATAAACTAATCCCACTCCCAATCATAAAAAACAACAATATGAAGAAATGAAAGGATAACTCAACCCTGGAACTGCTCCAGGTTTTAGTTATCCTTTAATTTCTTCATATTGTTGTTTTTTATGATTAGGAGTGGGATTAGTTTATCCTGGTTATTTTTTGGCAGAACCCTTCAGTTTGGTTTTGGGTTATATGTTTTGGGGTTTCTGGCTGTAGGGACTTTGAGGGGCCCCCAGAGCCAAGCCCAGCCCACACATCCCTTCCTTTAGGCATGCCACAGCCAAGCCAAGGAGACCCAGCCAGGCTCCAGGAACATCCCGCGCATGAACCTGGGCCCCTCAAGTGGCTTCTAGTACTAGACAGATGAATGAGCACATGCAAATGTTATGCAAATCTAGTGTTTGATGCTGGTGGGGGGGGATGTCCTTTTTGACAATGCGTTGGTGCCCACGGACATGCAGTAGGTAGTCTCCCCCCTACTCAACCCAGCAGCTTCATGGTCTCTGTCCCTGCACAGAGAGGCTCCGCTGACCTTTGTCTCCCGGACTTTTCCCGGTTGTCTGCCAGGTGGACTTTGGCCTCCCTGCTGGAGCGGAGCGTGGCCTAGGCTGCTCTGCTCCATGGCAGGGAGACCCACCCAGGCAGGGACTGTGCCACACAGCCAGCCCCACCCACCCGCCATTTGCAGGAGCAGGGAGGAGGGAGGTCTTGGGGCAGCCCCCTCCTTCCAAATGGAGACACCTCAGGCTTCCCTGAGGGAGGGGTTGAGTGTCCAGGAGCAAGAAACCAGGCCCACGCCTCATCAGTCCAGGGCTGCAGAATATCTTCCCTTGCCCACCTGCCGCCGCCACCCCCCCATCTCTGTTCTTGTTTCTGTCCCTCTGGGAGGGACCCACAGCATCAGTCTTCCTTTCACCCCCACCCTGCCCCGTGGTTTGACCCCTGGCACCCACCTTTGTACTTTTTCAGCAGCACCCAAAAGGAGCAATGCCAGGGAGAGAGAGAGAGAGAGAGAGAGAGCAGACCAGCCAGTGGCTGCTGTTCCTGGTGCGGAGTCAGACTGGAATTAAGTTGGCTTCCTATCCACTGCACATAGTCTGTTTCAGCTGGGTGAGGAGTCATGGCAGGGTGTGTGTGTGAGAGAGAGAGAATGAGGGCAAATTCCAAGCTTTGCGGTGGGGGGGTTGTTGTATGGGAGCAAGGCAGCAGGCAAGGCCTGGTGTGGTTCGGTATGCGTTAATCACACACACATACACACACTTGTGCATCAGTAGAAGTCCAGGTGAGGATGGGACAGAACTGACTGGAGTGGTTACTGCATGCTGAGGGAAATCACTCTGTGCATGCTCAGAGGCATTCCTCTTTGCTTCACATGCAGAGTTTTCCCCACTGAGACAGCCCACCTGTGGGAGGGAGACAGGCCAGGATGTATGTGTAGCAAAACTGTCATTTGTGATTTCCTTTTGCCAGCCACAATGGTGGCCAAATCTGGTCACCTTTCCTACAGTGCAGAGGACAGACGAAGGGATTCAAAGCAGGAGAGAGTTCTGGGTTCCAGTTGAGCTTCAGCAAGGACACGATCCACCAGTGTTGGCTGATCAGAAGGCGGGGACTGGAAGACGTATGAACTGGGAGAACTGGCAGACTGGATCTGAGCACACAACACATAAAGCCCCTTGTGCACACCGCCTGAAGTAGCTGGGCATCTGCTGTGTAAGAACCGCGCTATTCCTGGATTCCACGCAGGGGGGGAGAACGAGTCAGTCCTGGCAGTAACCTGGAGGCATGGAGCCAACTTTGTTCATTTAAAAGTGCTTGCGTTCGTTATAATATGGAGCATTGATTTTACATGCTGCAAGTATTCAAAGTAGCAGTGTGTGTGCGTGCATACTCCATTTTTGCACCAACCTTGTGAAGTAGGAAGATATTATTATTACTCCGTGTGTGTGTGTGTGTTACTGTTATGGCTGAGCTGTGCAGATCCTTAAAAGGGTAATCCATGTGTGAAGGTGCAAATGGTTTTATATGGAGAAGATGCATTTCCTGGATAATGTTTGCATTTTTCCGGTCCCTTTATTATTCAGTGTTTAACAGGAAGTACACAAACACATTTGGAATCCAGTAGCACCTTTGAGAGCAGCTGGGAAGAAGAAATTTCTAACATAAAATTTCATAAACTAGATGCAACTGACTCTACCAACGCTCATGTTAGATGTTTCTTCTTCCCAGCCAGTCTCAAAGGTGCTACTGGATGCGTTTTTGCTCTTTTTATGCTACAACTGTTTGAACATGTATACAGATAAGCTTTGGGTCTGAATTCAGATCCCACCTCAGCCAGGGACTTGCTGCCTGGCTCTGGGGCAGCGGCTTCTTCTGCCCTCTCTCTTCCACCCTCGGGTAAGTTAGAACCAAGCCACACGCCAGCCAGCACAGTGTAGTGGCCTGAACATTGGGCCGTGACTCTGGAGCCCAGGCTTTGAATCTTCGCTGGGATATGGACACCCCCTGGGCGACCACGGGCACGCAGTCACTTACTCTCTGTCTCAGGAGGCAGCAACCCTGGCAAACCCTGGCTGAAGAAATCTGGCCAAGAAGACTCAGCAGTAGGTTTGCCTTAGTTGGGGTCGCCCTGAATTGGAAGCACCTTAAAGGCCCACACCACCCACAGCAGCAACTCTGGCAAGTCCTGCTGGGCTCACCACCCAGCGCCTCCCTCCCTGCCTGCCTGCCTGCCTTCCTTCTCTATGGGAAGAGCTGGGGGGCACCGTGTGGCAATGGGGCGAGCAAAGGGCTCATCCGGCTGGCGGGAGGGCTGGCCTTGGCCATCACCTGCCTGGGCTGGGACCCATAGAATCATAGAGTTGGAAGAGACCCCAAGAGCCATCCAGTCCAACCCCATTCTGCCATGCAGGAACACACAATCAAATCATTCCCGACAGATGGCCATCCAGCCTCTGTTTAAAAACCTCCAAAGAAGGAGACTCCACCACACTACATGACATAGAATCATAGAATCGTAGAGTTGGAAGGGACCTCCAAGGGTCATCTAGTCCAGCCCCATTCTGCTCTGCAGGAAGACACAATCAAAGCACTCCTGACAGATGGCCATCCAGCCTCTGTTTAAAAACCTCCAAAGAAGAAGACTCCACCACACTACAAAACTGTGTATTCCATTTCCAAACAACTCATAGAGTCAGGAAGTTCTTCCAATGTTGAGGTGGAATCTCTTTTCCTGTAGTTTGAACCCATTGCTCCGTGTCCTAGTCTCTGGAGCAGCAGAAAACAAGCTTGCCCCATCCTCAGTATTTCTTTTCCTAAGTTCTTTAAATTTTAATGTACTCTAAAACTTTCAAAAAATATTCAAAACACAACAACAAACAAATAACTGATTTAAAAGCCTACAATTGTGACCATTAACTACTTGAGTTCTTATAGTTTTAGAATTTCTTGCATGTTCAGATTTGAAAGCCCAGACATCCAGCACATATGTGGTTAGCTTGTATATGTGTAAGACACCTAGACTCAATGTAACTAAGGCATATTTCAAAACAAAAGAGAGCCCAAAACTGTATTTGAAATTTAATATGCATGCTGAGGAAGACAATTCTGAATTTTACTTAAGATATTACTTTTGAGCATATGGTGTTTCTTCTTTTAACAAACATACAGACATACACAGATACTCTTAAGATGCTTTGTAACTTGATGTACCCCTATCGAAACAAACCAAGATTTTAGTACAATAAATGAGATTTAAGCCAATGGACATTCTGAATAATTTTGGAGAATTTCAAAACTCCCTTCTTAGAATACTCTTGACAAAACTCTCCCACCGAATACAAGACATGGTTATGGTATTTATGAGGTTATACTGATAAAAAGTAGACTCCAAGCCCAACAAAACAAAATGCAACCTAGTCATTTGGGGTGTTTGCAAGTCCAAGGCGAAGGCTGCGCCCAAGCCCAGTGTGGGGGCCTCCCCTGCCTCAGTCCCAGGGCAGGCGGGGGGCGTCGGCGGCAGAGAGTGTCCCGGCGATCCCGAGGAGGGTCGGGGTGTGGGGTGTCGGGGGAGACACGCGTGGCGCGGCCCCCGGGGTGGGTGGGGAGCGGCCGGGGGGGAGGCCTTCGGGCGAGGTGGGCTCATGGGGTGGGTGGTCCTCCCCCTCCCGAAGCCCCCCTGGGCTGGCGAGGCTGAGCCTCCCTGCCTAAAAAGGGCCGGCTCCCCCAACCCAGCCCGGCCCACCCGCGCGGGCTCAGGCATGCGGGGAATGTCTCCTCCGTCCCCTCTTTGGGAGCCTTTCCCCAAATATGGTGCCGGGAGCCGGGAGCCCGGGGGGGGGCGGCCGGCTGATGTCACGCGTGGCCGGGGGCGCCGGGGCCTTTTAGCCCACTGCCCGCTGCCCGGCCCCAGTTGCGCATCGCCCGGCCAGGCAGGCAGGCAGGAGAGCCCACCGACCGACTGACCGCCCGACCGCGTGAGTGGATGTGAGGGGTGGGCTGCCGGGGGTGGGGGCGGCTTTGGCTTGGGGAGCGGCTGGGCAGGCATCCCACCGGGGGAGAAGCCCCAGCCCTTGGCAGGCCCACGGGTCTGGGCTTCTCGGGCCAGAAAGGAATAGAATCCTAGAATGGTAGAGTTGGAGAGACCCCAAGGGCCATCCAGTCCAACCCCATTCTGCCACGCAGGAATCACGACCAAAGCATCCCCGGCAGGTGGCCATCCAGTTTAAAGACCCCCAAGGAAGGAGACCCCACCACGCTCCGAGGGAGTGCGTTCCACTGCCGAACAGCTCTTACTGTCAAAAAGTTCCTCCTCATGTTGAGGTGGAATCTCTGTTCCTGGAGCTTGCATCCATTGCTCCCTGTTCCAGTCTCTGGAGCAGCAGAAAACAACCTTGCTCCATCCTCAATGTGACACCCCTTCAAATACTTAAACAGGGCTATCATATCACCCCTTAACCATCTTTTTTCCAGGCTAAACATACCCAGCTCCCTAAGTCTCTCCTCATAAGGCATGGTTTCCAGACCTTTCACCATTTTAGTCGCCCTTCTCTGGACACGCTCCAATTTGTCAATATCCTTTTTGAATTGTGGTGCCCAGAACTGGACACAGTATTCTAAGTGAGGTCTGACCAAGGCAGAATAGAGCGGCACTATTACTTCCCTTGATCTAGACACTATACTGTACTTCTATTGATACAGCCCAAAATTGCATTGGCCTTTTTAGCTGCCGCATCACACTGTTGGCTCATGTTCAACTTGTGGTCTACTAGGACTCCTAGATCCCTTTCGCACGCAGTCTCGTTCAGCCAGGTCTCTCCCATCCTGTATCTATGCATTTCATTTTTCCGCCCTAAATGCAGTACCTTACATTTCTCCGTATTGAATGTCATTTTGTTAGCTTTGGCTCAACTCTCCAGTCTATCCAGGTCATTTTGGATTTTGATCCTGTCCTCTAGGGTATTAGCTACTCCTCGTATTTGGTGCCATCAAGCCCAGTCCCTTCCTCAGGCGGCACATGCACACGACCCCCCTGCTGCTGCTGCTGCT
This sequence comes from Gambelia wislizenii, assembly GCA_030847615.1. Taxonomy (NCBI): domain Eukaryota; kingdom Metazoa; phylum Chordata; class Lepidosauria; order Squamata; family Crotaphytidae; genus Gambelia; species Gambelia wislizenii. The sequence continues at coordinate 44,592,225 of JAUMIR010000007.1, forward strand.
ACTTGTGGGGTGCCCGTGGGTCCCCTCCCTCTGGCCACCCGAGAGGCCAGTTGCTGCCTTGCGGTGGGGAGTGGCCCTTGACTCGCCCACGCAGTCTCCAAAGCCATTGGGAAAGTGGGGCACCCATCCCTCTGGAGCCCTCAGCTTGAGTGGGGGGGTGTCAACCTGAGGGAGGGAGGGGGCGCAGGTACAGAGCCCCCCTGGCTGGGGCAGATGGGGGGCAGGGGCCTTGCTGGCGCTCAGAGCCCCCCACTCTTTTCTCCAGAGCCGAGGGAGGAGGGCGTGACCCACGGGGAGTGGGCAGAGGCTGGAAGGGAGGCTGGGGGACAAGGTCAGCTGCCGCCTGGCTTGGGGGCTCCTGCCCCCCCAGGCACCCCCCTCCCCACCCTCTTTCCAGCAGCCCAGCCCAGCCCAGCCCTGGGCGCTCCCTGGCAGATCCTTCCTCCCACTGCTGGGCCTGGTGGCCTTCTCCTGGCAGAGGGCCCAGGGATGGGGTCTACAGGGAGGGAGGGAGGGAGGTGGCCTTTGGGGATGGGCCCTGAGCTGCTTCGCAAGCCCCAGAGCATCCCCTGGGGCCCGTGGGGGTCAGAGGCTCTTGGCTGGAGGAGGAGGAGATCCCAGTGGCAGCGGCATGAAGCAGAACCCACAGGGCAAGCAGAAGCCAAGAGAAGAAGCCCAGGCCAGGCCACAGGAGAGAAGAGAAACCGCCAGCAGGACCCGAGTCTGCCACAGGGAAAGGCAGCTGTGGACATCATTTGGCCCTGGTGCTAACAAGGACTCCCAAACCCACCGGCCTCTTGGCAGAGGCCCAGCTCACCGCAGGGCACCCCAAAGCCTGGGCAGGGCGGTCTCCCCCCTCCACAAAACGCACTGCAGGGTTGGGCTTGTTCTGACCGAGCCAACAAAAGACCCCGGAACTGTCGCTCCACAGGCTGGAAAGGCTGCAGATCTTTGCCTCCTGTTGGCCCCTTCATAGATCTGGGTTTGAAAACCACAAAGAGCCAGTTGTTCACCAGCCAGACTCTCCATCTCCCCATCCCTCCCCAGATCGAGACCCTTGGGGTTTGGGATCACGGGGACTGGACTTGCAGCCACTCTGTCTGGTAGCTCTTGGTCGTTTGGTCTCCCTTGTGGCTCCTCGAGATGTTGATGGACTGCAATTCCCAGCATTCATCACCACTGGCTATGCTGGCTGAAGGGCTGGTCTGGATGGTCCCCACTCCTGCATAAAAGACCAGCTGGTTGTGTGTGTGTGTGTGAGAGAGAGAAGGCGTCATCACCAGCCCATCTCAACATGGTAAGAGAGGTAGCCTAGTAGATCTTTGGGAGACTTTGGATGCTACCACCAAAAAGGCCCTGCTCTCCTCTTTCCAGCTATTCAAAGTGCTGCTCATGGTCCTGGCTGGACCCGGTGTGACTTTCCACGCCACTATGCCAGCCGCTGCGTGCCCCACCCCTGCCTTTAGAGGAGGGCCCAGCTCCAGGTGTGCACCCAGAACCACAGCCAATGGCGGGCGGGCAGGTGGGCTATCTGGCCCAGCCACTGGGGGTGGCGCTTCCGTGTGAGAGGGGCCCTTCCTGAGGCTACTGGCTCTGAGGCCCCAGCTGGGCTGATGCAGGGAGAGCGAAACCCCAAACCAGCACACTAATCCCTCCTCCCTGAAGAGTTTTAACGAGTGGACGTTCAGCCACCCACAGTAGAGACTTGGGCAAGGTCCTAGCTCCTCTGCCTTGGGCTATGGGGCTCAGAGGCTTCAGCCTCCCCACTGCAGTCGGCCTCTGATTTACCCAAGCCTGGACCACAGCGGTCTTTGACGGGAAAAAAGTGCTGTGTGACTGTAGAGCGCCTGCATCAGTAGCATAAACGTGGGGAACCTCTCTCTCCATAAGGCAGAGACACCAGCATTTCAGCAGCTCTTCCATGGCCTCCCTGCTTTCATCACAGGTTGCTTTGTTGGACTGCAGCTCCCACAATCCTCTAGGGATTAAGAGGTCTGGTAATTGCAGCTGACTTTCCAAGCTCTGACATTTGCACTATCATGCTTTGCATCATTCAACTGAAGAGCATAAAAGAGCATAAAGTTGGACTTTTTTCTCCACTAAACTGGGTGTGGCCTCAAGATAACAAGTGCTGTGCTCTTCTTGGTTGCAAACAAACATGGACTTTGAAAGCCTGATTTTTTCAATCAGTTCAGTTTGCTGTGGCTAGCAAAGAGTGGATTGTTGTTAACTGCCATCAAGTTGACTTTGATTTATGGCAACCCTACGAATGAGAGACCTCTGGCTCTGTTACCCACAGCCCTGCTCAGGGGGTCTTGCAGAGTCACGCAGCAGCCGTAGCCTCCTTGATGGCGTCTCTCCGTCTGGAATGGGGTCTTCCTCTCCTCCTCCTGCCTTCTATTTTACCCAGACTTACCCTCTTATCTGGTGAGCCACATCCTCCCATATTATGTCCAAAGTATGACAGCCTGAGTTTAGTCATCTTCTGTTTCTTGTTTTGCAATGCGAAGAGTTAGGGAAGGCACAAAAATCTCCCAACAGGTTGCTCAAGCCAAATATTTCCATTTGCAGGGAGCAAAGTGTGTGGCTCTGGGTTTTAGGTCAGGTGCATGAGTGGGATGGGGTGGAGCTGCCTTCCTTGTTTGGCTCTGTGGGGAAAGGGGGAGTCCTGGCAGGGGAGGGGGCTGCCTTCTCTCTCAAGTCCCCCCCCCCAACACACACACAGCAGCTTCAGCGCTGCCTAGGGAGATGGCCAGCCTCCATGCCTCTTTCTCCACTGCTTCACAGGTCTTCATCCTCCTCCTCCTCCTCCTCCGGTGACCATGGCAAACAAAGGGCCTTCCTTCGGCCTGAGCAGAGACGTCCAGGCCAAGATCGAGAAGAAATACGATGACGAGCTGGAGGAGCGCCTGGTGGAGTGGGTGGTGGCCCAGTGTGGGTCAGAAGTGGGCCGCCCCGAACGTGGCCGGCTGGGCTTCCAGGTCTGGCTGAAGAATGGCATTGTAAGCACCAAGGGATCCCCACTTGTCTCCTTGCACCCAGGTTCAGGCCCAACCCTACACTGGGCTCAGCTGTGGGATGTTAAAGAACGGGGAGGTGGGCAATACGGGGAGGGTGGACGTGTGCAGAAGTTACTGGATGGGTTGCTGTTTGGGATGAGCAAGGACACCAGTTACTTCACTGGTTTAAGCTGGCAGATGGGTAAAGCATGGCTCTCCAGATGATACAACTGGGCTGCAACTCCCATCGTAGTGAGGGATGCTGGGAGTTGCTGTCCAGCCACACTTGGAGGGCCCCACTCCTAGTTGTAAAAGCTCCTGGATCCCTTTCACTCTACACAATATGCCAGTATGATTCTGCTTCAACAGCCATGGCAACATCCTATGGAATCCTGGGATTTGAAGTTTAGGACGGGGACTTTGAATTCTCTGCTAGAGAGCTCTAGTGCCTCATCAGTCTACCTATCACAGGATTCCATAGAGTGCAGCCATGGGAGTTAAAGAAGAATCACAGTGTTACAATTGTGCTGTGTGGAAGGGGTCCCTAGTTAGAGTTACTTGTTAAGGGCAAATTTGATGGCATTCTCTTATCGGTCCTAGAGGTTTCTTTAAAAAATGCAAATAAATAAATAAATAGCACAAAAGTAACAAGAAATGCAAAGAGTTACTTTTTAAAATGTAGTAGCAAGTAACTACCACTGATTACTCTTTAAAGTGTTGTTAGCAGGTAATGAGAACAAATTATTTATTTTAAAAGAAAGAACTTTCCAAGTTTTGGGACTGTGCAAACTATTTTATCACCTGATCAAGTAATCCTATTATTCCCACCACCAAACAGATGGGGTGATGATGCCAAACAGGGTTGGGCCCCTGTCTACTTTCATATTTTTTGTTGTCCCTTTGGGGCTTCCAATCCCAGCCTGCTTCCTTGTTTGCAAAGTGGGGAGGCCACCAATCAGTTGATAGACTGATCGATCAATCAGCCTGTCAGTAAGAGATGTGAGGACCGCAGTGCTTTCTGCTCAGAAACAGGAGCAGTCTGGAATTGGGGGCACCCACATCTGCCTCCAGGATGGCTTTGGGCACAATCCAGCCAGGCCCCTGGGGTGCTGGGTCCCTGTGCTGAACACTGAGGGCTTCTCCTCTGCTCCTTCCTCCACAGATCCTGGGCAAGTTGGTCAACAGCCTTTACCCCAGTGGCTCCAAGCCCGTGAAGATCCCTGATTCGCCTCCCAGCATGGTCTTCAAGCAAATGGAGCAGATTGCCCAGTTCCTGAAGGCAGCGGAAGACTACGGGGTGGTGAAGACGGACATCTTCCAGACAGTTGACTTGTTCGAAGGTGGGGGAGAGGGCTGGAGGCTGAGCTGTCTGTCCCAAGGGAGAGTCCTCACAGGAGCTGGAGGGGGGCAGCGGGTTTGGGATCTCCCCCTGACCCCTCCCAGGGCGGCATGGAGGGAGGACACAGAACTCAGAAAAGGAGGCTGGACAGTGGCAGAGGGGTGTGGGCTGGAGAGAGATACTGGCTTGGCGGGAAGAGCCAAGGAGAGGGACCGAGGGGTGCCCACAGCTTGGACCAGACTTTGGAGTTCACCATTTACCCAACCAATCTAGGAATGGACCTTTTGCCTAGTCAGACACTTGCCTCCTACCTGAGTGGGTCTCAGTCCCTGACCCTCCAGACCTCTTGGACTTCAACTCCCAGAATACCTGATTATTGGCCTTGCTGGGAACCAGGGCTCTTCGAAGCTGAAGCCCAAAATATCTGGGGGGCCAAAGGCTGAGAACCATTGTTCTGTACCTTCTGGCAGTAGCGGGTGGCTTGTAGTGTACATCAGCAGGACTGTGAAACCACTCTGGATTTTAGTATGAACTTTAAAAGGAACCAACAGAGGTGCTAATCCTTATCCCCCAAGCACACCAAAGCCCAGCATGCCCCAAAGCCTTCCACTCTGGCCAAAGAGATGAGCGGCTTTGCTTTTTGCCCTGTGTGGCAGGCGGCCATGACTGTGAGCTGGGCAGCAATGGCTGTTCAGAACACACACCGCACATTATTCTAGTCCCTAATGAGAATCTCTCTCTCGTCTCCCCCCGCTCCCCTAGCCAAGGACATGGCAGCCGTTCAGAGGACACTGGTGGCTTTGGGCAGCCTGGCTGTGACCAAGGACGACGGGCAGTATCGCGGAGACCCTTCCTGGTTCATGAAGTAAGTGGCCATGGAGCCTCCTTTGGGAAGGGGCAACGGATGTTCAAGCAGAAGCCTTGCACACCCCAAACTCCCCAGCATGGAAACCTTCACTTGCAAGCCCTTTCTGTACAAGAGGGGAGTCACAGAATCATCGAGTTGGAAGGGACTCCAAGGGCCATCTAGTCCAACCTGAAATCCATAGCTAGAGCCCTTTCCAGATGAATACCTAACCTCCATTTAGTCCACCACATGCTGAAGGAGTCTATTCCACTGTCAAAACACCACTTCTGTCCAGGAAGTTCTTCCTGAGGTTTAGGTGGAACCTCACTGCTAATCATTTGCACCCACTAGTCTGTGTCCTACTCTCTGGAATAGCAGCAGGAAACAAGCCCTTGCTGTCTTTCTCTCAACCAACTCTCAGGGCTTTGGGGTTCCCTTTTGACCATTTGGATTGCCCTCCTCTGGAATGTTCCAGAGCCCCACACTTCAAATCCCTTGAGTGTGTTCTGCTCCCTGAACCAAAGGTAGTATAGAGGTTTTGGGGGCGGTGGGGAGGGGGGAGGCAAGTTTGGCAAGGTCCACCTGAAGCCTCAGCCACCACATCGAGGCCTCTCTCTTGACGCAACTCTGAAGGGTCTGTTTTCTCTCCCCCTGCCTCCCCCCCTTGCAGGAAAGCCCAGGAGAACAAGCGGGACTTCTCAGATAAGCAGCTGAAGGAGGGCAAGAACATCATTGGCCTACAAATGGGGTCCAACCAGGGCGCCTCCCAGGCGGGCATGACAGGCTACGGGCGGCCCCGGCAGATCATCAGCTAAGCAGGGAGGCAGCACCCCCAGCAGAACTGGCCCTCTGGCTCCTGCACCAGCTTCCCAAATGCCCCCCACTGACGAGCCTCCCCGCTCTTCCTCCTCCTCCTCCTCCTGCTAGGTCAATACTGGCTGCCAAGTGGGTATTTCCTGGAGAACCTTCCAAATTCACCTTTGAGTCGTGCCTCAGAAGCGAGACCTGCTGGGAGCCAAGGGTCTGGACTCTAGCCAAGGCTGCTGGCTAAGCAGCATTGCCTTCCGCCCGGCCGGCTCTGTCTCCACCCGCTGCGGGTGCCCTCTGCATGCTCCCTGCTTAACCGGCTTCCCTCCACTGGTCCTTTTGCAAGGCCTTGGGAGGGGGCGTCCCATGGCGTCATTAGATAGGTCCCCCCTGCCCCCTTACAAAAAGTGCCACCAGAAATCCTGTCCCCCTGGCAGAATTAAGCTAGGCTGAAGCAAACTGTGCACCAAAGAGAGAAACAAACTTTTCTACAGACCCTTGCCATAAGTGAGTGGGAGGGGGAGGGTTATGCCCCCTCCCTCCTATTTTGTACTTTGTTGTCCATCAATTAAAAACAGAAACAAAAACCTATGCATTTGTAAAGCTTTCTTGGCTATTTGGAGTTCCTCGGTTCTGTTGCTGCCATTAAAAGGACTGCTAGGAAAAGCCTGAGCAGAACTTCAGAAAGCTGATCAAAAAGACACACCACACAAACACACCCATCACGCTCCCCGTTTGGCCACTTTGGCTTCATGGCAAAAGCCACCTCAGCCCTTGCAAGGGTAGCATAGAAAAGTGTGCCAGGTCTCATGCACCCATGCTCAGGGTCCCAGGACACGCAGACCAAGAGCACAGTACTTGGGGGCTGCTTTGGTGGTCTGATACAAGAGAGCCCCTGACCACTGGTCAGCCGCGGAGGCAGTCCTGCCCAGGCTGCCCAGAGGGCATCCCACCTCCCCCAGAAAGGGATCACTCCCTGCACTCTGCCCACTGAGCCCCCAACTGCCCACCCAACCCGGCTACACACAGCACAAGGGGAGAGCCAAAGGTGCTTTTGGTTTCAATGGGTTTATTTTGGAAAGCTGCAAAGAAAAAGGTTCTGCTGTTCCTGCTGTTAATTTTTTTAAAAATGCTAATTAAAAAAATACCCCCCACCCAAGCTTGATGATGATGGCTTTGGCATGGGACGGGGGGGGGGCAAAGGGACCACCGTCTCTTCAGCCTCACAGAACAAAAACCACAAACCTGCCTCCTTCAGCAGGGCAGAGGAAGCTCACCCACCCACGCAGCCACCGCACTCTCTTCGGGGCAGTTGGGAGCCTAAGTGGGCGAACCCCACAGCCGCCCTGGTTCTCTCTGGGCCAGGCCTCTGTGGACAGAGGCAGCCCTGTGGGTGCCCACACTGGCTGTTGGCCATGCCAGCCTTCCGCGCCCTTCGCCACCCCCACCCATCCACTGGTCACCGCAGGACCAGCAAGGCAAAGCAACTCGAGGGAGAGAAGCTGCTTTGCTTTGGAAGCAAAGGAAAGGCAGGGAGCTGGAGCAGAGCTCCCGGGAGGAGAGGGTCTGGCCCCAAGGCCTTGTGCTGCCCGGGATCTGACGCTTCCCCCGAGTGCAGGCAACAGGATAAGGCAGCAGCGGGGCTGGCAAGGGGGGGGGGGCTCTCACCAGCTCCCCAAAGGTCAGTGTGAGAATGTGCGTGCATGCGCAAACAAGGGCTCTGCAGGGCCACAATGCCACCTTGCCCTGTCTCCCCGCCCCTGGGAGCAGACCAACCCCAGGATTGGGGCCATGGCTGCCCCTTGTTCAGGCAGTGCAAGGTTCTCTCTCTGTTTCCTCCCTCCAGGGACCGAATTGTGACCCCCCCCCCCGAGAGAGTCCCCATCAGACGGGTCCTGGCAGCCATGCCAAGGCACAGAGAGGTCTGGCCGTTAGGGGTGAGGGGCTAGCAGCCCTTCGCCCTGGCAAGGCAAGGAATGGCCTGGAACATGGCCATAGTGTTTCCCCCAGAGACACCGGACTTGGTTGGACCCTTCCTCTGAGTTCCAAGCCATGGGCACCAACAGCCAAAGGACAGGCACACATTGCTGGCTCTGTCAGCAGGCCTGGAGCTCTCGGTCAGCTGTCTGTAAGCCACGGGTGAGGTAGACTGCTCCTGCTCTGGGAGGTTCGGTGAGCCGCTCCCGAGCAAGGGCCTTGGTGCCCCCAGTGCTCAGGGGGTCTTTGTCCTCCTCCTCATCTTCTTCCTCCTCAAGGCTCTCCAGGTGTGGCAGGAGTTGCTGCATCTCCATATCCACCTCCTTTCCGCCGTACAATGGGAGGGTCTCCTCCATCTCTATCCCATCCTCCAGGCTGGGGGCCGCCCTGCTGCCCTCTGTGTACCAACGGCAGGGAGGGGCCCCTCCACAGGCCCCCAAGTCCAAAGCCCTGTGGTGGTGGTGGCGTGTCAGGAAGACCTCGAGCATGTAGTAGAAGGTCCAGAAGACGGCAAAGCAGCCCAGCAGCATCAGGGTCTGAGGGGAGGAAGTGGGGACATCACAACTTGAAATGGGGTAAGGATGCCACACCAGTGGGTCAGGCAGGGCTGGCCAAAATGTGGAGCCCTATGACCACCTCTACCCACCACAGCTATTTTTCTGGCTGTCAACCTCTCCAGATGCACACAACACCTTTTTTTCTGGTAAACTGTCTGTCCTGTAGGCCTGCAGGGAGTAGTGATTTGCCCTTTAAAAAAAGTTTGCAGGATCTCCCCCCCCACCATGCATTCTTTAACATCAACAAAATAGCACACCAGAAAGAGACTTCCATATATTTTGTTGGTTTTGGGGATTCTGGCAGCATGTTGGCTGTGTTTCTGCATTGCTTAGTTGTGCGGGCGGAACGCCACTATGGCTCCCTGCCCTCCACACCAAGACTCATGGTTTCACTACCGTAGCCTCCGCCGCCCCCCACCAATGGCCATTCAGTGGCTGGTAGAGAGCAGAGGTGGATCCAAATGCAGACTGGCAGCATCGTCCACCAGGGTCTCGGCAGATGATGTCACTGCTCTGCGTCCAGCTCTGGGGCACAGCCAGACACTTCTGTGATCTACCTTCACCCTCCACCAGCCATGGAAAGGCCATGGGGGGGTCACTGCAGAGTGTAGAAGAGAATAGCAACCTCTGCAATGACCAAAAAAAGACACATGCAGGTGTTAAGGTGGGCTTGGGCTTGCTGATGCTATTCACAGGATGCCAGGCTGTGTGTGTGTCGCTAGAAGGGCCCAGGCCACGAAACTACCCCTGGAGCCAGCCCGGTTGCCCACTCTGGCTTTCAAGGGCAGACTTAAAGGGGAGCACAAGGGCAAGAATCCTGTTGGTGAGGCAGGCAGGCAGAAGCTGAGCTACGCAAGCAGAATGGCTTTTTGGAACGGTGTGGAACGGCGGCATCCCTCTGTTGGAGGCAGGAGCAGAGTTCTGCACTGGAGCCATGGATATACCTAAAGTAGTGCGGCCATGTGCACTGACTGCCTCTCTGTGTTGTGCATTCACCACTTCTCACAGGTTGTGCTACTTTGGTATTCACTATAAAGGTTGCGTAATATAGGTCCACCAGTGGATGTTTGAGCTCTGTTGAGACAATGTAGGATCTCAGCCTGGTTGGAGCAAATGAACACACACACACACATACACACACACACACTGCCCCAGTTAAAGGAAAGCTCCAGGGCTTCCTGCTGACATCAGAAGCTGCTGCCGCCGCCGCCACCACCGCCTGCCTGGCGAGGCACCCACCGACTGGGAAGCCCCAGCGCCTCTTCAGGATTCTGCTCCCGGTTCTAGACAACCTTGTTCTGTTTATTCAGTAGGATTTTCCACCCCCCACAAATGACCCACAAAGCAGCGCGCTAAAGGTCACTGACCGATCCCACCACACCCCTGACCATAGCTCCTCAGGGGCTCCATTTGAGGGGTCACCTCCCTTTCCGGATCCCATCAGCACCCCTTGAGAAAACCCATGGCACCCCACAAAACCCCCAAGCTCACTGGCTCCTTTATTAGCACAACAGCCCTTCCCAGCCCCCCCAAGAGACTCCCCCCCAGTTCTCCTCTGTCCCAACAAATTTCTAGCGGTCATCACCTTGAGGGTGTTGGTGGTGATGGTGTAGCTCTCTCGTTCAGGGATCCGCAGGCCAGGCGGGCAAGGCAAGGAGAAGCTGCTGTCCAGGTATTGTCCACTCATGGCCTCCTCCAGCAGCCTGAAAGGCAGGACATTGGGGGGGATTCACCCACATAAGTGCCCTCAATTCAGCCAAGCAAGACAGAGAGACAGTGGAAATCTCTCCTTCCTTCCCCTCGGCCAAGCTTTTGAAGCAGGTTGCTCTGGTCCCACCCCTCCACGTGTCTTTCTCCTGCCCATGGCCTGAGCAAAACCTTGGCTGTAGGGAAAATAAAATTGGTTCACCCAAATGAGCCAAGCCACGTGCTGCTCAAGGAAAAAATTAATGGTCCCTTTAGGTCACTGCTATTTTAGCCTAACAGCCTAACACTGAGACATATTCCTCTCTACTCCCAAATAAAGTGGCCACACATTTTGAAACCCACTGGTCGTTTTAACACAGGTTACTTTGGGGGTGTTGTGTGACTACAACTCCCAGAATGCCTCAGCCAATACAGGGAGTTGTAGTTTCCCCAAAGTCATCTTTTTCCCCAAGCTCTGCATCTGACAGATCAGTAACACTTTCTGCTTATGACCAGCCACAGTTCTCTGAGGTCTTCTTCCCTGGCACTCCCAATTCAACCAGAAATGCCACTGGGGACTAAACTGGTGTTCTGGGAAGAGGGCTGTGCTCCAGTGGTCCTTCCGCCTGAATAGGATGAGACGTCCAAGATGGCCCTTCTCCAGGGGGACCCCAAGGCAGGAGATTTCAGCCATGGAGAAAGCCGCCCCTTCTGCCTTCAGGGGTGCTGCTTGCGCTCCACCCTCCCATCTTACCTCCGCCGCTCCTTGATTTCGCTGGGAGCCCAGGCGGATCCGTACAGCGTCAGCTGCCACTGCTTGAGCACGCCGGCTCTCGGGGCCTCGTCCCCTGGAAAGGAGAGGAGGGGGTGTTGCGGTGATGTTGTTGCTGATACCATTACTAGATGGAATCCTTTGGGTTAGTTCCAACTAGAAAGACCCAACTAACCAACTGTTGAAGGAGGCGTCAACACAGATAAATCCCATGGATTCCAGCCAGAACTAGAAGTAGGATAGATTTAAGCTATTACTCTCCCAAAGCTGCCTATAATACAGTTAAAACATCAACAGCCTATAATACAGTTAAAACATAAAAAGGCCTACAGAGTGGAATTAAAATATCAATAACATTATATTTGTTGTTGCTGTTGTGTGCCTTCAGATCATTTCTGACTTATGGCAACCCTAAGGCAACTGTATCAGGGGGTTTTCTTGGCAAGATTTCTTCAGAGAGGTTTTTGCCCTTGCCTTCCTCTGAGGCTGAGAGAGTGTGACTTACCCAAGGTCACCTGCTAGGTTACCATGGCTGAGTGGAGATTTGAATCCTGGTCTCTCAGTGCCCTAGGTCAACACTCAAACCACTAAACCACTCTGGCTCAAATAATATTAAATAACAACTTAAACTGTACAATTAAAAAGAACTAAAAAAACAAAACAGTATAGTAAAAAGTCCTTTCCTGAAAAAGTTCTGAACAGCGTACTGGGATTTAAAAAGTCTTTGCCTGCTGATGGAAGGGCAGTAAGCAGGGGGTCGCTCTGGCCGCCATAGGCAGGGAGTTCCACATGGGGCGGGCAGCCGTCAAGAAGGCTTCAGGAGGGGCTAAGTGGATAGCTAAGGGGCTGGAGAGGTCTGTGGGAATGCTCCAAAGGCTACAGGCAAAGGACAGGAGCATCTCTCTGAAATGGGGGAGGGAAGCCCTGAAACCAGTTCCAGGATGTGAGTCACCAAGTGGGAGAGGAAGCATAGGAGAGTGGGGAGGCCACGGCGTCCAGGTTATGCAGGAGGTTGGTGGGGAGGGCACGGTGGCCAGGGCAAAGGCTTCCACTTCCTCTGGCCAAGGAGGGCCCAAACCAACAGCAGTGTCCCTCAAGATGGGGGGGGGGGGACTCACCCACATCACGGATCCAGAGCCGATAGGTGCCTCGGGCTTCCTCGCCCCAACAGCGCACCGTGGAAAAGGTCCAGTCCACAAAGCCACCAGGGTCTCTGCCAAAGCGAGGAGGGGGGAAAAGGAGACACAGATCGCAGATCCTGTCAGAAGCCTCAGCCGCCCAGGGGACAAGCCAGCCCTGAGTGGACGCCGGCAGTCCCCTTCCACTTCCATGGAGGCGGGGGTTCAAGGCAAGGCCACCCCCCTCACCACGGAGGAAGAGGAAGGTGCAGCTTCAGGAAGGAACAAACAGCTGGACCCCAAGGGCCACAGAGGGCAGAGTTAGCGCCCCCCCTTCTCACTGCCTACGACCAACCTTAGAGTGGGTCAACCCCTATGGCAGCAGCAAGTGCGTGATGGGAATGTGAGGCTCTGGCCCACTCCTCCTTCCGGGGTCTCAATTCACCCTCCCCAAATGGCCAGGCCCACCGCCCCCCCCCAAGTTGGCTTCCCAGCTTTTGCATAGGCAAACCCAAGCCCTCAGTGGGAACAGGACACTTGAATGATGAGGCCATTCTGTCACCAAGTTAAAAGTTTGGGGCCTAATGATTTCTCCCAGTGCATATATGTGTGTTTTTGTAATGCCTGACTTTTAAAATTGTGCAACTGTTTCATATGTTTTTAAAATGCTTATATTGTTTTTATTGTAATAATAATAATAATAATAATAATAATAATAATAATTTATTTCTATCCCGCCCCTCTGCAACGCAATTGGGGCGGCTTACAATATTAAAACTCCATAATTACAATACCCTAGCCCACCCACCCCTTAAAATAATATTAAATTATAAAGGATTAAAAACATACAATAATTAAAAATATATCACATTTCTCTTTTGTCCTATGGTTCCACATTTTAAATGGTTCAACCAATTCCCACAATATGGGGTGGAGCAGAAATATTGTAAATAAACGGATAAATAAAGGTGAGTCTGAGATGCTTCTCCTAAGGCTTGGCTAGCCCTGGCAGCATGAACTGTAAGCTAAAAGTGGTTGGGGGAATTGGCTCCGCCCCTTTTGGCCCTTGGCTCCACCCACCCGAAAGTGCTCCCCGCGAACCCCTCCTCCTTGCCCCCCTTCCCGCACTCACGAGTCCATGCTGCGGGGTGTGCCAACCAGGGACTTCATGCCGCTGGGGCAGCCCAGGCGGACGTCCAGGTTCCCCCGGCGAGGGTGGGTGATGGTGACCGTCACGGCCACGTGCTCCAGGGTCCGCATCCCAGAAAGGTCCAGGTCCGCTTCTGTGACTGAGAGGGGACGAAAGGGAGCATGCAATGCACACTATGCCCCCCCCCCCGGCTGTCCTGGCACCAAGATGCCCTTACAGGCACTACGGGGCATTTGCCGTGACAAAGTGATGTTCGCCACCCTCAACTACAAACCGCAGCAATCCCAGCAGGGGAATCTAGGCCAACACCTGGATTCACATCCAGAGGTGATCCATGCCCACGGCTCGACTGGAGCAGCAGAGAGGGCGGGCGGGTGGTAGGCCTTCTCCTCTTCTCCTGGCCTTCCTCGTGGGCTCTTTCTTTCCTTCCTCCCTCCCCCAAGCGAATCCCCTTCCCCGAATTAATGGTCCCCCTGGCTTCCTTCCTCCTCCAGAGAATCCAGGCCAGGCTCCCATCTAGAGGAGATGCCAGCGGGGTGCATGTGGGGATGTGGTAGCTGGGAGTTGGAAAGAGCACCTAACTTTGAAACCAGGAGAGAAAACTTGGGAGTCTTGTTGGCTATCCCTGAGCTACTGGGAAACAGGCCTGGACCAGACCAAGGCATCCCTCCCAGGGTCTGGAAGAGGGGAAACTTTTCTCTCTCCTATTACCCGCCCCCCCAGTTCTTTTGATGCTCCCCAACCAACCTAAGTTCCCAGCGTGGCCTTGTGCTGTACCCACAGGTTGGTGTGAAAGGGTTAAATCCTAGGAAACCCCCTCCTTCTTTCTTCCCAATTCCTTCCTTCCTTCCCTTTCTTGCTCCTGCACCCCTCAGGCAGCCAAGCCAAGCCAAGCCCCTCCTCAGAGCAGGGCCTGACCCTGGCATTCCTCCGTGGGGTTCAGCATTTCCCAGCCTCCTGTTTTATGGCTGCCTTTCATTTTCAGCTGGGGGAGGGAGGCGGGGAGAGAGAGACAGAATTCCTTTTAGGGGAACAGGCGCAGAGGAGCAGCCCTGGCCACAACCTCCCCCTTTCCTTCCTTCCTTCCTTCCAGGGTTTCCAACCTCTCAGGAGGGCTGGGAACAAATGCAGGACCCAAAGGGGGACCTCCGTTCCCCCTCCCTCCTGCCATTACGTAGAAGCTTGCTGCTGAGATCTTGTTGTGTCTTGCTGGTGCTCCTGTCTGGGAATGGATGGCCTGGGAGACTGAAAGGCTGCTCCTTGCATGGGAGAGGGGGAACACCCTCTTCCCAAACTGCATAGGGGTGGGGAAGGGACCATTGTTCTTAGACTGCAACTCCCAGCATCCCTAAACATTGGCTCTAGGGGCTGCTGGGAGATGCAACCAAGCAACCTCAGGAGGCTGCAGAATTCATACCCCTGGCGCAGACCAGGCCCCTGTGATCCTTCCACACGGGGCGGGATCATCATACTGATAATGGAAACAAAGATGGGGGTGATGAAGATGATGGGGGTGACGATGATGCATGCTCATATGACGGCGAAGGGTGCTCCCACAAGGCTCCCAGCTGGGGAGGAAGTCCGGCACCCCCACCCTCTCAGGCTGATTCCACTAAGCATGCTTTGCCCCCCACCATCCCCACTTTCCTAATAAGGCCCATCAGGGATCGTGGGGTGTGTGTGGTGGTGGTGGGGAGCGCTTGGGCATTGCTGAGGACAAGTCTGGCTGATCTCAAGGAACCCAGCCTCAACCAGGACAAGGTCCCCCTCTTGCAGGCAGGGCGCTGGCTCGTTCCAAGGAAGCCAAAACACCCCTCTCCTCCTTGCAAGTCTGCCAGCCTGTGGGGGTCAGGGGTTATTGGTCCAGGTAGCCCTACCCCACCCCTCACAGGCCACTCCTCTCCCCCGCCTCCCACTCCTCTGTTGCACAGAATGGAGGGGATATCCACGAAGCACAACCTAGGAAGATGGGGGGGGGGGTGAGAAACCTACTTCTGAGAGACACTACTCTTCCTCCTCCTCAGTAGCTGGGAGGGGGCAGAAGGAGAGCCTCTGTGTGTGTGTGCAGATACTGTGTTTATGCAGGCAAAAGGGTGGCCAAGACAGGAGCCCCAGCATTGCCTAAAATGGGCCGAGGGAGCTTTAGGCCTGGGCCCCCGCCAGCACCCAGGGCACAAGCCCGGCTTCAGATAGAGGCAAAACGGAGGCAACTCAGCACCAGCCCCACTCCCAAGACACACACGTACGTGTGTGTGTGTGTGTGTTGAGTTTTGAGTGTGCCTATTAAAGTGGAAATTCCTCCAGTCCATCACGAAGGTCTTAACCATCTCATTCCCTGCTTTTGCAGAGTTTCCCTTCAGTTCCGAGGGCCTCACTCTGGAAACCTATTTCCGGGAGTGATTTCTGCCACATGGTGAATCTTGAAGGGGGGGGGCACCCTTCTTCCAATCCATTTCCAAGGAGTATCAGGGGCTGGCAACCCCCCCCCATCATTCCCAGAATCTCTTGGGGTGGAGTCCATGGAAGCGCCTGAGGTGTACCTCCTGCATGTGTGTTTGCTGTGCCCTCTTTAGAAACTCCCTCTTCCTTCCCTCTGCCCCCCACTTCCCCCCCACCCCAGCACAAACCGTTCCAGGTGACCTCCAGCTGGTTGGGGGTCAGGGGAATGGCCCGACCCTCCTTCAGGATGGGGCTGATGTAGGAAGCCAAGTAAGGGACTGACTCCCAGATCTGTGGGGAGAGGGCAGAAAGGGCAGGTGAAGCACCACACAACAGCTGGAGACTGCCCCACACCCTCCTACCTTGGAGGGGGGAGGACATTGCTAGCCTGGTACTTCCTGGACCCCCCCCCTTCCACACTTATGGCTTTAGGGCTACAATGCCCCTGGCAAGGGCTATTATCAGGGTGTAGCTATGAGGGCATTGTCCTCACCCATAAAAACTCTGCCCTCCAATGAGGTACAAATTTCTAGCACTGCAGTAACTCAAAACTTCAGCTGGCCATTTAGAAGTAGTGTTTTGGCATCCCAAGAAAAGGGGCAGCAGGTCAAGAGACCCCAGGAACAAGAATGCAGCAAACAGAGGAGCTCTAGCCTTGAACGCTGTTCAGCCTCTCACTCTTGGCAATGTTAGACATTTTGGGAACTGAAGGAAAATTCACCGGGGGCAGAATTCTTATTTGGGGAGAAATGAGGGGGGGCATTGCCCCACCGCCCCCATAGCTACACCCCTGGCTACTGTTAAGATACACCAACGCCCCCTTCCCTTCCCGGGAGACAATAAACAGGGCCCATGGAGCAAAGAGGCAGGAGGGCAACGATCCAGGGCTGCCTCTTCAACCTCTCCCCCAGCTCAGCCCCAACCATGTGGGCTTCCTTCCAGACAGCCAGGGCTACCTTGGCTGCATTGACCAGTCTCCAGGCATTCAGCAAGCCGAATCCATGCTGGTGGCTGTGGCTGAGTCCAGCGCTGTTGGTGTCCCAGCTGGTGCGATGGTCTTCGTACTGCAAAGGAAGGCAGACAAGGCAAGCCACTTTCAACAGGCAAGCCATGGACCAAGATGGGGGACTCATCGCTCATTGTCAAAGCTGCAAAGAGCCGGCAAGCATCGGAGGGCGGCTTTCCCCCCAATCTTCCAGAATGCCAGCCCTCCCTTCAGCCTGTCATGATGGGGTGACCAGCCATCATGGTGAGTTCATCTACAAAATCTACAGGTCACAGCAACTGGAAAATCCCACTCTTTGCTTTCCATAGCAACAGGTATTGTAGAGGGTGGGACCCCTCGTTGCCTAAACATGACCTCACATCACCTGACTGGAGAGCCATTCAGATTTGGCAATGCACAACCACCAGAGATGGCCAAAGGGCTTTTAAGTTTCTGAACCTCTTATCAGAAGGTTCACGGAGTTTCTTTCTCCGGCTCATTCCCTGGAGTCCAGACACAGTGGCAACTGGGGGCTCCCATGTCAATGGGATGCTGAATCCTCCCTGGGTTTTAGTCTGAATGTTGAAGGAGCCATCCATAGTGTTGAACCCTATTTAGGAAAGGGATTGGGTTTTGGCTGTTAACTGGCTGCTGCAGAAGGGTCTCTCAATGGGGATGGCCGCACTTGTATTGCCACTGTGATTTTTTTAAACTATTTTAATTAGTAGCCAAGATCCCACATCATGCTTGTGTAGCATTGACCTACACTCACATAGCCAAGGGGTAGTGGCACTATTTATTTATTACTATTTTATTTATTTGACACCTTTCTCTCAACAAGTGACCCAAGGTAGCTTACAAAGGCTAAAAAAAGATTAGCTAAAAACTTCATTAAAAGCCTATGTGAATTTTTATTTTATTTATTTATTTAGTTATTTATACCCTGCTCTTCAGCCACAAGGCTATCAGAGCAGCTTACAAATTGTTTTAAGCAATAGCTATTTACACATCTACACTGCATTAAACAGTTTCCAATGGGTGTTAGCTAATTGCCCCCCACAAGCTGGGTCTTGTGCCTCCTGACAAAAGCAAAGCAGGGAGGGAGACAGGCAAGCTTCCTGTGGGAGGGAGTTCCACAGGCTGTAGGCAGCCACTAAGAAGGCCTTACCCCACCCCACCCTTCTGCTGAATACCAATGTTGTGCAACCCCATTTGCACCCATGAAAGTGCAAGCGCTGCTTCTCCAACACCAGTGGAACAAGCAGGCACTGATGAAAATCTGCCCACCTTCAAAGGTGGTTCACCTCTGTGTGCAACAGTTACATCTGTGGAACTCTGCTTACACAACTGTCATCTGAATACAGATGTTATGCCACGGCCAAGAGAAGGACAACTGTATGCGAAAGGGAACTTACGTGGGCATAAAACACCAGCCAGTGTTCTTAATAGGATCACTTATTCCATTTTGTTTTAAACTTCTGCACTATAAATGTTTTGAAAGCCATATTTTGTTTTAGCCTATACTGTAAGCCACCTTGGGAGCTCCCAACAAGCCACCATGTTGGGAGAAAGCCAGGATCTAGATCATATTTAAAAAAATAGGTTTCAGCACTTTACAAGCCTATTTTGAAGTTCAGACTAAAACCCACAGCGGACCCCCGGATCCACTGCTGCTTTGGTACTTAAACACTGGTAAGGGTTTTGGTACACAAACACTGGCAGCACAGGGCATTGTGCGCTGACACACAAGGTCTCTCCAGCAGTCAGTCAGGGCTGGGTGCAAGATGGCCCACGGAGGGAGGGGATTGAGGGCGGGAGGAGGGCGTTCACAGGCTCTCGGCTCACCTTGGTGGCTGTGAAGACGATGATGTGCTGGACGTCCCGCCAGGTAAGGCAGGGCCGCACCTGCAGCATGAGGGCGATCATACCAGCGGCCAAGGGGGCAGCAGCCGAGGTGCCCGTGTGGCCCTCCGTGCACCCAGTGCCCCTCTGCAAATCCCAGTCTGTGGTGGCCTGGGAGAAGGAGAAAACAGGGAAGGAGAAACGGGATTACGTCAGACCGGGAAGGTTTCAGGGCAACCTGGAAAGCTCCTAATTTTGGAGGACAGAAGAAGAGCAAACGGACGTATCCTGTGAACAAGAGGAGATGGGAACTGTGGTCCCAGCCTGAGAAGACCAGCTAAACGTGGCAGCCCCAGAAAGAGGCACGGGTTTGGGTTCCTTCCACTCAGTGGCTGGACCCCTTCCAAGCCCTGGTTTAATGTGGGCTCCCAAGCAAGGAAGAGGCTGGAACCTGTCTTGCTTCAAACCTCCCTAACCACACACACCCTGCACCCAGTCTTTCACAGAATATTCCAGTTAATGGCCTGCCTGCCTGGGCCTGTTGCATTCCAGCTTCGCTTCTGACCTTTGCTTTGACTTCTGTCCTATCCTAAACAACACACTCACTCCTGTCTGATTTTGGAAGCAAAGCGAGGTCAGGCGCCTGGCTGATACTTGGACAGGAGACCACCACAGACTTCCAGACAGAGCTAGGAAAATCCCCACCCCAAGCCCTGGACAGACACAGCTGCCAGTCAGAGCTGGATGGGATGGGTGAACCAAGGATCTGATTCAGCTACAGGGCAGCTTCAGCTGTTCCTAACAGCATTCACCCCTCCACCAAATGAGGGAGACCTGGCATGACCTCCATTCACCTCATCCTGAACACACCATTCTTGCCTAACTCCAAAAAATAAGGAGGGCTTGGAGCTAGATAACACTTGGATGGGAGACCACCAGGTAGGGTCCAACTCAGCTGTCCCTATTCCTATATCACCTTTAATTTAAGAGCTCTGTGTGGCCTGGAAGCTTGTTTTTCCTGCATCTGTCCTTTATGAAATCTGGTAAACATGACTGCCTCCCTTGTGCTGTTGGCTCTTTATTTTTCATTCTCTGGGACCACGGTGTCTGCTTGGATGGGGAGGCTTGTGAAACACTCACCACCCCACCTCCTTTTTTGATGTGTGCATGGAGGGATTCTGAACAGAGGGTGAGGCATTGTTGTAACTGAGAGAAAGTCGCTCTGGAAGGGAGATGTGGGACTAGAAGAGTGGAAGCCCAGGTGGCCCTTTGCCTGGCCAGCTGGCTAAAGCCCCTGCAGTTATTTCTCTTCTTGTGAGCCTTGCATTTTGGCTAATTTTGGGACCTCCCCCCCCGAGACTTTTCCATCTTAAAGAGGGGGCGAAAACTGCCCCAGTGCACCTGCTTTGATCAAACACCCCTTGGGATGTCTTGCACCCCAGCAGGGAAGATTTGGGCACTCTCTGCATGTTCTGCAACACTGTGCAATGAGAACCAACATGGATGATTTGATCGGCCATCAGGATACGAGGGGGAAGGGATGTAGCAGACAAACAGCTTGGGCTGGGGGCTGCTAGATGTTGGATTTCTCTCTATAGCACGTGCGCACACGGAGCTCTTCTATTGACAACTGCTGTGGAGGATTAAAACAATTGGGTTGCCCTTACGTGACTCCCAGCTTCCCCCTCCTGCCGCCCCGTGATCATATTCCAGTCGTGCTGAAAAGCCGTTTGGTGTCCATCCTGAACCTCCCCGTTTCTGTTCCCCCATGGGGAGACCCAGACAGCGATCTCTGCAACAGCCCAAAGGGAAACTATGTTCGGTCTTACAGAGAGGATCTTCTGCCTGGGAGGTCATACTAAACACAAGAAAAAAGGGACTTCAAGAAGGGGAGGCCTCGGGGGTCCAGAAATGGGGGCGAGGAAAGTTGGTTGAGAGGAAAACGAGACACAGCTTACTATTGAACAGGGAATCCTACAAGGTTTTTTTTTTCTTTTATAAGAAGCTGAAGGGGACTCGGATCAGGGCCCCCTACACTGGGGGAAGGATTTAGGCATACCTTCCAACATGTCATAGATGAAAACCAGGACCTGCATGGCTGAGTTAGAGTATGCTGGAAAGGGGGTGGCCAGGAAACAAGAGGGCAAAAATGATTAATGCTATTAACTACAGTGCAATCATTGTAATTTGTAAACCAGCTTGTGCCTCAATCTTGGGGAAAAGGTGGGGCATTTGAGGAAGACAACACAGAGGAACCCTGGAATTTATGTACTAGGAAGGGCAGGACTCCCTCCACCACCAGCAGCTGAGTTAATTCAATACAAATGACTTCTGCACTTTCAGCTCAGTTTGCAGCAACTGGAACATGCTCAGGATGAAGGGGGAAACAGAAGGAGAAGAAAGAAATTGGAACGTTTTTAAAGCAGCCGCCGAGAAAGAAAGTGGGACCGTAGGGGACTGTCCGTGACAAAACCAGGACAGTTGTGGGGGGGGGGGTTATCTTTAGGCCTCTGCCTGCCCATTCTGTTTTCCAGTTCCTCCCTCTCCAGAAGCCATTTTCCTTCATGGGTTGGGGCCTTGGGACACATCTTCAGGCTGGCAGAGCAAATAGTTTCAAATGGAAATTAAGATTAGGAAATCAGCGGGGTGGGGAGGAGGGGTTAAATGGCCTCTTCCTGTCCAAATTAGCTGCCTCTCTTGATTAAATTGGTTGCATTAAGAGAAAGGAGTGGGGAATAAAAACAGTGGGAGGGCAGACTCTGCCCCTAAGCAACACAGCCTGTGACTGGCCTAAGAACAAGAGGAGAAGGTGGGCACTGCCATGCCCTGCCTGCCCATTTCAAGAAGCGTCTGGCCCAATTTTTAGGAGGGAGGGAACCCTGGCTTAGATGCAGCTCTTCCTCTCATCCAGTGAGGGAGTTCTTTTATGACACCGTGAACAAAAACTCACTTTTCTAAAATACCAGAAGGAATGAACACTTGCTTTTCTAAAATATTAGAGCCCCATTCAAGGTGTCAGGTCCCTCTTTGTGCCAACTGACTGGGTACCATGGCCTCTGTGGCTGCCTCCTCCCGCCTTGCCAAGAACAAGATTCGCCCAATTGACTTTTTTAATGCTAAGCCTGGAACCATTTTGTCCGCTGCTAACAGCAGCGATTTGCACTTGGATGCTGGACGTCCCATTTTCAAGCAAGGGCTCGCTTTGGCCGGAAACACCAAGGAGAGCGCCAAGAAGCTGGGTTAAAATTCTTCCCGTTAAGGAAACAGTAGAACATTGATGTTACAAAGAAAAAGAAAACAACCCACAAAAAACCCAGCATGAGTCAGCCAGCAGGAGAATTAACTCCAGCACTCCCTCTCAGCCCTTGCAGAAAAGCCAGCAAAGTTTGCCAGAAGGCTGAAGCACCCATTACAAGCTCTGGAGGGCAAGGCAAACATTCTTTCTCTCTCATCTCTGACCAGAGAAGAAAACAGCCAGCTCTGAGCAGTCAGGAATGACGCCATCGCTCTTGAAGACCCCACACTTCCTAAACTGGACTTGGGTGGATGTGGGTGGGCAAAGAGCAGCCCCCAAATGCCCCAAGCATTTTGCCACATTTCAAATGTGGGGAAATGCCTCCTGAGGATATTTGGGGGGACTTTTTGAGTGGTGGGACACAGACCCCCAAGAGCTAATGCGGCCCCTGCCCTCCGACACTTGCGCACCCCATCCTAGACCGCAGCAGTCAGTCTTGGGCCCTGGTCAGCCACAGTGAAAAGCAGAAGAACTGGTCCCAATCCTGCAGCACTCAGCAAAGGAAAGGGAAATTACCAGACGGCAGCAGGGAGGAAGGATAAAGTGGCCGTCAAGTGTGGAAAGTTCCAGGAGCGAGAGAGGCGCAGGTTCAGGCAGGGGCCAAGGAACAGATCCGCTCCTGCTTATAGTCTCAACTTTACAAGTGCTGAAACTCCTCCTCTCAAATAGGTTCCGCACCCTGGAGAGCTCTGTGGAAATTTGGACTAAATCCCAGTGCAAATCACTGCTCTGCCAGCAAAGGAATTGCCACCGAGAGCCTTTCCAGGCCTGAGGTGCTGTGGGCATTCTGCTCTTTCAGCCCCCTCCCCAGAGGAACATTCCTGGAAAGGGGACAGGGTTGCCAGGGAGGAAACGAGCAAGGGGTCCCGTCCCTCTAATGGCTGCACGGAAGAGGGGATTCCAGCAAAGGCTGCTTGCCATGCAACCAGGTTACAAGCAACCCCTGCTGAAGCCCCCTCTGCTACAGAGCCATTAAAGGTTCAGGCGCCCTCTCCAGTTTTCAATCTGGCAACCAGAAAAGGGAAGCAGTGACTTCTGATGAGGGGAGATGAATTTGGCTCCATGCGGCACCCAAAGGATCGGCTGGGAGCCAACAGATGGATCAGGGAAGTGGAATGCGCTCTGTCTGCCAGAGTCCCCTATAACCGGGGCTTTCGTTCCCCCATTGGGAGGAAGAAGAGGAGAAAAGGTCAAAAGGGAAGTGTGCCACTCTCCCCGCTTCCCTTCCCTACCTCCTTCCTTCCTTCTTTTTCTTCCTCCTTCCCTTCTTGCTTTCCTCCCAACCTTTCTTCTTTCCTGCTCTTTCCTTTCTCCTTCCTTCCTTCCCCTGTCTTTCACTCCTGCTGCCTGGAAGGAGGACCAAGGAGGCCATTTTGCTCTCCTCATGTTCCTGGAATCACTCAGGATTCTTCCACAGATCCTGAGTGATTCCCCACAAGGTTTAAAAGGAGACCCCCCCCACCCCCAACAACAGCACTGCCAGTCAAGGGAGGAGAGTGCCACCAGGCTGGGTGGGAGCGCCCAATTGTGCCCCCTCCATGGCCACACGGCCCAGGTGAGGAGGGCCCGGGGCAAGCGTTGGGCCCACAGCCTCCCATACTCACAATGCTCCTCATCAGCTTGTCGCCCCCACTGAAGGTCACGGCCAACATGGAGGCACACTCCTCAGCGTAGAAAGGCATGTAGCCCATCTCATCCACAGCTCCTAGAGAAGAGGCAGGGAGGGACACAGACATTGTCCAGTCAGAGACCGGACGAGGCACAGACATTGTCTGCAGTGAAGACAACAGGCAGAGCCTGAGTCAAGCCAGGAGTGGGGCAGCTTTGGGGGTGGGTGGGGAGAGGGCCCTTGTTCCCAATCACCCCAGGCCCAGGGCTGGCAGCTTGGAAGAAAGCGACAAAAAGTCCCAAAAGCACATCACTTCCTGCCACTGGCTGTCCCAGAGCATTTTTCACGAGAACCAACCAGGCCCACATCCACCCCCATTTGGCCTGGGCCCACGTTACCGATGGTGACGGTGTAGATGGAGTTGGCGTAGCCGTCGTAGTTGCAGTTGTCATTGTGGTGCCCTCCATTGCCGCTGGCCACCACAAAAATGCTGCCGAAGCCCCGACGGCCAGCCATCACGCCGTGCTGCAAGGCGGCCTGCGGAGAGGGGGGACAGAAGAGGCTGCTCTTCCGCTTCCTTGTGCTTGGGGGCACCCAGACCACCACAGATGACCACAGCTGTGCTTCGACCATCATCCCTCCTGGCAGCTGCTGCACCCCCACCCCTGCTACATGCAATTAATCTGCTCTAATTACAAGTGTGAAAGCATATCCTGGACCCCTTGAGGCCGACAAGGAAGGGGAGAGACAAATTCCTCTGTACCTTTCCAAGCTGGTGAGGACCATCCACAGTTTTGCCGTCATCATCTGGACCCCAGCTGTGAAGAGAGACACACACACACCCCGCAAAGAAACAAGACTTAGGACTCCATGTGGGGACAAAGGAGGCGACATGATAGAGGCAACTTTAATATCTGCAGGGCAGTCACCACTCGGAAGATGAAGCTCATTTCCTGCTGCTTCCGCTCCAGCGAGTAGGACCTAAAGCCCAATGGAGTCACATGGCAAGAAAGGGGATTCCAGCCACACATCAGAAGAGTTCTTCTCCTTGAGGATAACAGTTGTTCTGCAAATGGAATGGGCTCCCTTGGAAGGTGGTGGGCTCCCCTTCCTTGGAGGTTTCTAAGCAAAGGTTGGACAGCCCACCTCCACCGGCATCAGGGGTGGACTAGATGGCCCTTGGGATCCCTTCCAATGCCACATTTCTGGTCTGGCTCTAGCAGGTGTAGGATCTTTCTTCTTTCCTGCTGACCAAGTGACCAAATGGTTCCAGAGAAATGAGAATTTCACAGGGAAGGTCATGTGAGAAAGGAAGCAGTGTGCTAATCAGGTTCCCTGTGAAGCAAAATTCAACCAGGAAATCCACCACCCCCCGCCCCCGCCAATTGCCATTCTTTCAGGGACAAGGCACCACACCACTAACTTTGGCCATATAATGGGGGGTGTCTCAGTCACACCCTGAAATGCCCCCTTTCCTTTCCACAAGGCGTAGCTGTTCCCCCTGCTGGGCTCTCCGATTCGGCTGACCTGCAGCTGTAGATGTCGTTGATCTGGTAATGCTTGTTGAAAGCAACGGCCTCCATGCTGTCCGTGAGCGGCCCGTCGAGCACACGGATCCCTGTGGAACCAGGAACAAGCAGGCTGAGTTGGCCCAGTGGCCAGGAAATGCCTCACCAGCGGTACATAGACAAGGTGAGCCCCTCCCTTCCTTCCAGAAGGAAGGAGGACTGTGCTTCACTTTGGTCCTCCTTAGATTCCCTCCTTCAGGGAAATGGTCTTGCCCCCCCTCAGAACCTCCAACCAAGAAATGGGAATAGAGTGAGGACTAGGAAGACAAAGGAGGAGAAGCCACAAAGCATTTGGTACATTACAAGTTTTATTTAAAGAAGGGAGAATTCAAAGACATTGCCATGATAGTCTGGAATATCGGTCAGCAAGGGGATCTTGTAGCACTTTGAGAAAGATGTTGTAGTTGTAGCCTAAGCTTTTGTAGACTTGTTAGTCTACTTCCTCAGAGGCAAGAAGGGTCCTTTCTGAGCGGCTGAGGGGTTGGGAGAACACATACAATCATAGAATCCCAGGAAAGGAAGCTGGGATCCCTGGATATAGGGTGAGATATAAATATTTCAATTAATAAATAAATGAGCTGAGGGAATGGATTCCCACCTGTTGAACAGAAGCACTGATCCCACATGCGGCATAGCCCTATTTGGTCATTCTAAAAGCAGAGGACCCTATTCGGCCGTATACAAGGAAGGGAAGCAAAATGCATGGGGAAGGGGACAGACCAGCCCCTCCACCCATGGTCTCCATTGTCGCCTCCCTTTGTGGGAGAGCTTCCAGGCAAACAGGAGAGCCTCCTACTCAGAAAGGCACCATCCACCCTTGCTAATGCGCTTGTGTTCACCTCCCTGGTATTTATTTATTCTACTGTTTAGAAGGACTGAATAGGGCTTGTGCATTACTACAAAACTATTGTACGGAGTCAGAAATACCGTACTGATGGGCTGAGCTAGGACTTGCCCCGCTAAATACTGTCTCTGCCAATTCTGTTTTTGCAGTCAGTGCACGATCAGTGCAGCAGGCATGAACACACACACACACATGCACACACGCACCATTCCTCCTTCCCAAAACTTCTATTGGAAGGATGTGAAAAATGCTTACAGATCTTCTATGGCGCCAGCCCTTCTGAGCCATTCATTAATTTATAGAATCATAGAATTGTAGAGCTGGAAGAGACCACAAGGGCCATCCAGTCCAACCTCCTGCCATGCAGGAAAATTTAAGGTTGCCCAACAGTAAACAGAGGCCATGGAGTAGCTGGGCTTTTGTTTCTTTAATGCCAAGCTTGTCCAAGGAATACGTTGTGAAAGAATGCAAGAATGCTTGATCTGGAGCCACAACTTCAATGAGCCAGCAAGTTGTTAATGAATCCAATTTGCACGGGAATTTTAGACTGGCAGTCTGCAAAGGCTGCTATGCTACAGTTGGGCGCTGAACACACCAGCCTCTGCTGCAATGCCCAGTCCAATGCCCACCTCTCTGGCGTTGCAAGCACTTTGCCCACCTATCCCACTCAGAGGTGTCAGGCAGAGGCAGAGAGAGAGGGGGAGGGAGGTTGTCAAAGCAGGCCCAGCTCTCCTCTCCTGCAGCTGGTTTGCCTGTGTCCACTCCGAAAACATCTGGGAGGCAGTACTTATCCAGTTCCATCTGGACTGGAAAGAGACAAGTATGCCCACCTGCACCTGTTCTGCCCCTGATCACCATCCACCTGATGAAGCAGTAAAACCACCCCACATGTAAAAGCATGGGCAAAAGGTAACCGAGGTGGACCAAGTAATTTGCGGTATCCCACAACGCCACGAGAGCGCTATGATTCTGTTTTAACTGCCATGGCAACAACCTAGGGAGACTGGGGTTTGTAGTTGAGACCACAAATCCCAGAATTCCACAGGATGTTAACATGGCCCTCAAAGCTATAACTTTGTTTGGGGCAAATGGTCCGGGGAGCAGAATTCTCTATTCGGGGAGGCGAACAGGCTCCGTATTAGGCAAAGGCGCCGCCTGGTGTGTAAAGGGAAGAACAGCAGCCTCACCTCGCCTTTGGGTCTGTCTCCAAGGAGAGCAGAGAATACTGTACAGTATTTAAAAAACAGGGAAGGAAAGGGTGGGGCAGAGCAGGCAGGGAGGAAGGAGTCTTGCGGCAGCTTGAAGGCTGATTTATTTTAGCCTGGGCTTCCCCAGATGAGGGCACAATTACGCACCCAGTCACTGCACACCAACATCAATATTCATACCCCACACCAGGAGTTTGAATCACTTGGAAGGCAAAGGCCCAGGGCACAGGGCTTCTGCCTCTGGTGTGTAGCTGGGGCTGCACTTCTCCCCTCTCCTGGCCCTTCCCAAAGTGACTCCCCCTCCCTCTAGGTGGGGATGGGGAGGGGTCTTTGATCTTTAAGAGGAGTGGGCACAGGCCTCCTATGGTACATATTCACCAACATTTCACACAGAGGAAAACAGGGACAAATGGGGCCAAGCAACATCATCAGAGTGTGGCCAGGAGAGCAAAAGTGATTAATGAGGAAGAACCAACAAGCTTAGGTTAGGGTGAGGCCGAGTGTGGCCAAGCAACATCAGAGTGTGGCAAGGATGGCAAACGTTACTGAGCAAGAATATACACCAGCTAGGAAAGGCTGTTGCAGTTTGCTTTTGCCTGCTGGGAAGCACACAATTTTGCCCCCTCCTCTCCCCACTGCTGAGTAAATTTAGGGCAATACAAACTACTTTTACAATCTGGACTCAGTTTGCAGCAACCAAAGTAAGCTGAGGGAAAAAGGGGAGAAGAGGGAGGAGAGAAAATGGGACATTTTAAAAGCAGATGAAGAAAATGTGGCATGGCAGATGATGAGCTGAGACGGTACCTGCCAGATTGGGAGTAGGAGGGTATGTGGGTGCTCTCCTTTCCTCCATGTGTATGTTGTGCTCCCAAACCACAGGTGTGAGCAGCATGTAGGACTGGAACCCAGGCCTGGGGTGTGCTAGGGCCCTGGCTGCACCAGAAGGGCAGCACCAACTGTGGCATCACTGAGAAGACTGATGGCAAGTGTGCGTACGCTGTGAGTCACCTTCCATGTTGTGAGCGCTGCACTGCAGACCACCAAGGGCATGTCTGCATTGTCGCCAGTTCCCTACGTGGCCATCATCAGCTAAGTCCCTGCATGGCGGGCCCTTCACAGTATGTCCACAGATGCTGTGTGTCTGCACCTATCGTTTTCTACACTGTTCCTGCAACTCTTCCCAGCAGAGCACCCTCTACAACAGCACTGACCATTGTGCAGCCCTCCAGAGGTCGCTGGAGTGCAATTCCCAGCAGCCGCAACAGCATAGCCAATAGTGAGGGGCACTGGTACTAGGGGTGCAACAACATCTGGGGGGTCGCAGGCTTCCTACCCCCTGCTCTGCAAAAATAAGACCAGGAGGACTTCCCTCCACCCCCAGGACCAACACTAGTGGGTTTGTTCATTAATTTTATGAAAATATTTATATTCTGTCCTATGCCACGGGATCACAGGGCAGCATATAAAAAAATAAATGTAAGCAACTTAACACAATAAAAATATTGACAACTCCTGCCCCAAACCTGACAGATGTGCACAGGGCTGGGGGAGGTGCCACCACAAAGAAGTACCTGCAATCCGGCTTCCGTAGGCCACACCCACTGCACAGAAGCTGTTGTTGGAGACAGCTGCGATTTCCCCGGCGCACCGCGTCCCGTGGTGGTTGCCGTTCTCCTCATCCGGGTGGGGCATGGGGTCTGGGTCGTTGGAATTCAAGTCGTAGCTGCCTTCAGGGCTCTGAAAGAGATAGCAGAGCAGGTCTGAGACCTCACCCCTTCTTTTCCCTGGTGGTGGGGAGATGTGAAACACAAAGGTCTCCCCCACGGGCATCACCCCAAAAGAACCCAGAACAATGGACACGAGGCTTGGAATTATTGCAGAGGGGGAACCAAGTGGGGCTCCCTGCCTTTTAGCCATAGGCCAGATACATTATGTCAAGGTACGCTAGGCCTGTGGGTCGCTTTGGCTTTCTGTGGCAAGTTGGTGGTGGTGTTGCTCTGGTGACTGGTACAGGTTTAAATCCTTTCCCAATGATTCCAGGCGTTTTTGCATGTCAAGAAAAGCATGGCATGGACCAACGGCCATGCTCTGGTGACTAACTCAGGTGTCCCTGTGGACGCTGTATTTTACTGCAATTGCACAACATTTATATATTTGTTCTATGTCCCATCAATTTGGCTCCAACTTACAGAGACCTTCTGGAGGAGACATATTCAGGGGTAGCTGTGTTGGCCAAGCAGCAAAATACAACAAAATCCAAAACCCACAAAACAGCAATGCCTTTATTAGACCAACCAAAATGCACAAAATATGGTTCAGCACAGGTTGGGACAGGGACGTCTTATAGTTCACTTGGCCAAGTCTTGGAGCGTTTAAAAGAAAAATGAGCTCACAAAAGAGGAAACGCTACGCAAAGAAGGAAAGTGGCCATGAAGGCACAGAGGGATGAAGCCCTGAGTGCCAGGAAGGCAGGAAATGGGGTGCCCCCTCCCCAGTTTCCAGACAGCCAAGGGAGTCATCAGCCTTGTGGGAAAACACATGAGGGGTTATCTGGGGCAGAGAGGAACACAGGCCAAGGGCCTCACCAAGGAGCACTTGGGGTCTTGAAGTAACCAAAGCGGGGTACAGTGTCCCAAGAGAAGAGGGGGAGGGAAGGGTGGCAATCCTGAGAGGGAGGGGTCTCCCCAAATCTTGCCACTTCTAATCAGTATTTTGCAGGAAGCCATGGGGTCATCTCCCCTTTAAATTGTGCCCTCATAGCCTTTATGACAAAGGAAGCTTAAATTCTTGCTAAGTAGCAGCATATTATTATTGTTGTTGTTGTCATTATTGTTGTTGTTAAGGTTCCTGTATTTTATTTTATCTATTTCCATTTTCCCCCTACCCCCGCCTAGGACCCAAGGCAGCCTATGAAGGATAAAAACAGACACAGCTAAAAATGCCCATCGTACAAAAGTTAAAAATAGAATTACACTAACAACAGAATTAAAAGCAGTTAAAACCATGGCCATTAAAAAGAAAACAACAAATAAACTGTGCCGCACATGCATTTCAATTGGCACCCTATACAACTGATGTGTGGGTTTTGGTAGTGTCGAACAATGTTTGGTGAGGTTGGGACAGGCAAGGCAGGAAGCAGTCACCTTCGGTCAGGTCCTAGGTGTTGGAAATCCACCCAAATGTTTTAAAACCCTTTTAAACAAGTGTTTAAAACCCAACAAAGACAGGTGCTGCGCTGGCGCCCAGTGGCCTGGGCTCACCAGTGCCTCCCTCCCTCCCCACATCCACTCCTTCACTTCCATGCCCAGACACTGGAATTGCCAGGTGAGCCCAAACACCTGACCTGGAGGCTGGCATAGGGACTCAGGTGAGGCGCTGCCTAGAGGCCAGGCTCTAGTCCAGGGTGGGCAAAGCATGGCCCCAAGGCCTCATGCCGCCCCCAAGGTTTGCTCTGTAACCCTGGACACACCTTTCTTGGCTCCCCTTTTTCAAACACACACCCAATAAAGGTGAATTGCTTCTCTAGGAGTGGCAATGCGCCTTTTCAATAGGGTTGTCCCTGCAAACTGCTTTAACACTTTTGTAAAAGTCGTGTTTCAAACATGGAGTTTTGTTTTGGGGTGTTTTTGACATTTTTGGAAGCCAACACAGCCCTGGGGCAGGGAAAGAGCCCCAGACAGCTGAGCCTAAAGGGGCCCAAATGGCTCTCCCCCGTAACCAGCGCAGTCCTGAAGGCAGCCCCCCTGCTGCCGGAAGTTACGTACATGCCATTTCTTCTCTGGGTGCCCTCTTGCCCACCCAGACAGCCGCGCCTCCCCTGCTGGGTGGCTGGACGGGGCCACGGCTACTCACGTAATTGGGCTGGATATCCTTGACGGTGTGTTCCACGCCATCGTCCACGACCACCACTGTCACGCCCTGGCCTGTCACGTTCCTCTCCCACACACCCGTCACGTTGATGTCCATCCCGGGGCTCTTGCGGTTGTTCTGGGCCCAGAGGGAAGGAAGAGGCAAAGGTCAGAAGGCAGAAGAAGGAGGGTGGCAGGTATTCAGTGCCCAGAGCTCCTGTGCCAACAGCCAAGGAGGATCTCCAGGGGCATGATGGGAAAGTACCGCCAGCAGCACCTACGGCATGATGGAAGGGATTGTGCTTTTCCTCCCCATCAACCACACCACCCTGAGGCAACGGCTGCTGCTCTATGCCCCTCTTTGCCCAGAAATTCATTCCCATTCTAGACTAAAAATTCTGGAGATTTTGAACCGGGGGGGGGGAGGAATGGGCTTTTTTTCCTCCAAGTTTTTTTTCTCCTGGAAAAAAAGGGAAAATTTAAATATATCACCTTAGCCACTATTCTGTATAAGATCATAGGCATAAAGGCCAGGGCCAAACTATGATCTCTCTCTCCTCTTACATTCCATAAACCCGACTACTGCTACACTCCCCGCCCGAGGATTTCCATTTTTTGGCATCTCTGGAAATCCATGTGGCCCCTGGAGAGTCCCAAATCTTTTTGGCCACCTTCCATTCTCCACCAGCCACTAATAGCCATGTTGGGCAGGGCTCAGCAAGAGATAGATGGGCTTGGGGGGGTGTCATTGCACATGAGAAGTGTTGAATTTCTCCCTCCACAATGACAAAAAAAAAGAGAAGACGACACAGGGCAGTATTATGCTGGTGGGAATGTCACTATCAGGATGATGGACCTTTCTGGGGGACGACAGCCCCCGGCTCCATCATGGGATGGTCTCCCAACATTTGTGTACACCTCCCACTCTAAAAGACTGAAAACCCCCCCCAAGCCTGACTTAAGGGCAGAAATAACTTTTAAGTCAAAATACGGAGGAGGGTTATTTAATCTCACCCCCCACTGGAAACTGGCCCTTTGAATTCAGCCCTCACTGGATCAAAAAAGGGGGCCCACCCTTGCCTCAGGGCAAAAGGTAACCCTGCACATGCCCCCATGGTGAGTTTTGTGGCTGCCTAATTCCCCCCCCCACCCCCAACCACCCTTTTTCTGGCAAGAACAAAAGAATTTCCTCTCTAAAGCTTCCAGGACCGGCAATTCACCTATCAAATAGCACCCTGTGCCATTCAATTCAACATTTTAAAAAAGAAATACTCATTTTTCAAAACCATAAGTGGCTGTATGGCCACATCTGGTTTGGAGCCCCCCCCCTCCGCCGACTTTTTGCGGATTGCTGGAAGTCTGTGCAGCCGCAGGAAGGTTCCCCCAGTCAGAAAACTGCCCCCCTGGAGATCTGCCACAGGTGTCCACCCCTGATTTGGGGGAAAGGGCTGCTCAGCTGGGATCCCTTCCCCATAGATGCACATAGGTGTGTGCCCAGGCATGTCTAGGTGCACAGACAAGAGCCTCTGGGGTCCCTACTTGACCCCCTCCATCTGGTTTCTCCATCCCCCAACTTCCTCCCATGGGAGGGGGCAGAGCCCCCAAATAGGCTCACCAGGTGCCACTGTTGGGGGTATTTGGGGTCGTTAAAGGTCAGGCTGCGCTTGGACCGCTTCAGGAGCCCCTGTTCTGCGTGCCACCTCACATTGCCATGCTGTGCCAGCAGCGCCTCCACTGAACGCTGCATGGCCTCCAGGTCCCGATCTGCAACTTGTTCGGCAGGCTGGTAGCTGAGGAGGTAGTGGCCCCGGAGCTCTCCGACACGGCCAATGTTCATGAGTCCGGCTTCCTTGGCCAGTTTGTCCGCTTGCCTGTCTAGTTCCTCCTCAGAGGGAAGGGAGCCCTCCGGCCCACTCAAATGCACTGCCCAGGTCACCCCCGTGGGGCAGGGGGGGAGCCCAGCAGCAGGCTCTGTCCCAGGCCGCAGTTTCGCCCCCCAGGCAACTCCATTTGGCAGCAGCAAAGGGGTCCAGACCGAGGTCAGCCAAAGGCACAGGTGGACATGCAGTGCGGCCTCCGTTACCGCTCCCCATGGTGGCGCCTTCTTGCCCCGCCAGGGAGGCATCCGACAGGCAAGCTGCGGAAGGCAGAGAGAAGAGCTGGACCAGCAGTGCCACAGGGGCCAGGGAAAACCTAGGGCTGCTTCAGCTGGCTTCCTCAGAGGGAAGGGAGCCCACTGTGGCACACCTTGAAATGTTGCCCCACCACCCCATTGCCCTTCCCTCCTGTGGGGTGAAGCTGAGCCCTACTCTATCCGGCCCCCACGACCACAAAGGCATTTGGCACCCAAAGGGCCAGGGCCCAGTGGCAAACGTTGGCACACAAGGGCTGAGATTGTGCATCACTTTAGTGTAGCAGAAATATCCCCCAATGGAGTTCTGTTACGTTTGCATTACACAGCCTATATACTGAAGGTCAATGTATTCACAACGTGTGCAGTGCAGGGCTGGCACCCCATTGCGCAACCACATTGAGCAATGCGCATTCGCGATCTACTCTTTGCAAATTAACAAACTACTCCACATGGAATGGTTCTTCACACCAAAGTCCACTAAACAGCCATCGGTTGGACATGACCATTCTGCATTCCCCACAAGGTTTGCTCTGGATGAAGAGCACGATTTGTGCATTGTACGCATAGGATGCTTATTTTGTTTATTTGTTGGTTTATTTAATTCACATCGTGCCTTTCTTCCAATATGGGGCCCACAGCCGCCCACAAAGTAAGTTAAAGCAAAACTCCGATAAAACAATGGATTCCGATAAAACAAAGGTAAGTTAAAGCAAAATTCCAATAAAACAAACATTTTAAAAGTTTCATTTTAAACAGTTAAAACGTAAGGACAGTTAGAACATAGTAATAATGATTTTTTAAAAACCACACCCCAATGAAAAGATTTTCTGCAATGGTCAGTTAACAGCCAAACAGTCAAAGGGTAAACAGAAAGGTCTTAGGGGCCAACCTAGTCTCCCACATCCTGGGAGCAGCCACCAAGAGGTCCATGTCTCCCGCACGCACACACACACACACGCACACACACAAATGTCCCTGTGACAGAGATGAGACTGAGTGAAAGTCCTTCCCTGAGTATTATTGTAAGACTCAGGCAAGCTCACAGAGGCAAAAAAGGCCTTCCGGATCGGCCGGACCCCAGCCATGTGGGCTTAACAGGTCATAACAAGCACTCTGGACTTGCCTGGAAATTGACCGATAGCCACAGAAGCTGTTTCAAGAGCTCGGCTCCCTGCAAGCAGTCCTGGCCAACAGTCTGGCCGCAGTGTTTGGGACCAACCGAAGTTTCCTGGTGGCTGAGGCGGTTGCTTTGGCCTGAGGCCCTGGGTTGGCACACTGGCTGCCAATTGCCTTTGCAGTCATAAAAAGCGGTATATAAAATTATGCACAGTGCAAGAAATGGGAACAAGGAGACTTTTTTGTGCCTTGCTTAGAATACCACAGCCCAACCTGGTGTTCATCCACACCGCACCATTATGGCAGACTGATGCCACTTGAAGTGTCAATGGAATCCTGGGATTTGTAGTTTAGGGAGGTGCACAGGAATCCCCCTGAACTATAGCATCAAAGCTCAGTGGCAGAGAGTGCTAAGAAGCTGACAAAACTCCAAATCCCAGGATCCCATAGGGCAGAAACATGGCTACTCACATGGAATGAACGTGCCATATTTGTGCGCCACTGGCATGGAAAGGTAGGGGGTTTTCAGCTCAAGAAGTCTTGTTTCACTTTTGCATTTCCACCTTCACAAAAGGAGAATGTCCCACAAAGAAGGCCAGAGGAGTTAATATTTTACTAGCCAACCTCTTTTCCAGCTGATCCAACAAGCCACCTCCTACCTGACCTTGCAACGCAGTGTCTTAACAAACAGCTGCCAAAACAGGGGGGAAATACAGAGTTTAATCCCATTTTGGACAATACCTCCAGGAGGGGTATATGCAACTTTCTTGTAGCATGCCTTCAAGTCCTGACTTAATGGTGATTCTTATCATGGGTTTTCTTGGCAAGATTTGTTCAGAGGGGATTTGCCTCCGCCTATTGAGGCTGAGAGAGTGTGACTTATCCAAGGTCAGCCGGCAGGTTTCCATGGCTGAGTGGGGATTTGAACTCTAGTATCCCAGAATCCTAATCCGACACCCAAACCACGATACCACGCTGGTTCTTGGCCTGCAACTGTGTGGCTGTTTATGAGCCACAGAAACGCCTGCGCAAATTCCAAGCGAGCCCCCAGGTGAGGCTGTTTTTACACATCCAGATAGAATAAGGCATCCCCACAGGTCCCCTTAGCAGTGTCTTGGGGTGGATGGGGACTGAAGTACCTTTTAAAAAAGCTGCTTTGCCCTTTTGGACAAGAGGCCTTAGGAGAGCCTAAGACATCATTCACCGGGGTTGTTGGGGGCAGCTGTACTTTCTCCCCCTGAATTTGGGGTTTTGTTGCCTTAAAAGGTGCAGAAAGACACCAAGAGGGTCCAAGAAGGGCTGTGTGAGGAAAGGTGGCACTGTCTGGGGCGAGAGTGGGGGGAGACCCGGCAGAGGGGTGTGGAGTTGGGGTGGCCGAGGGCTCCGGCTCTTGGAAGCCTGCAGCCCACCCACCCTCCCTCCTTCCCTCCCTCCCTGGGGCTGGACAGTTGGAGAGCTGGGCAGAAGAGAGGAAGGGGCTCTTCCAGGAGCCAGCCTTAAACCGTGGAACTCACCGCCTCAGGATGGCGTGGCACCAGGCCCGTTCATTCAGGCAGCCTAGGGCCAAAGGCTCTAGGATGCATGTCCCACACAGTGATGTAGTATCTTTGTCAAGAGCAGGCCTTTTGGAAAGAGAATGAGGTCTTAACTGCCCATTGAGTTGTTCGGCAGTGCAATGCACTGCCTTGGAGTGTAGTGGAGGCTCCTTCTTTGAAGGTTTTTAAGCAAAGGCCAGATGGCCATCTGTCAGGAATGCTTTGTTTATTCTGCATGGCAGGGGGTTGGACTAGATGGCCCTTGGGGTCTCTTCCAGCTCTATGATTCTGTGAAAGCCTGAGGGCTACTGGCCGGGCTGGGGAAGCCCTCCGGGACCTCCATGGCTGGGGGGGGCAGGGGGGCCTTGGGCTCTTGGCGGGGGGGGGGCCTTTTCGACGCCTGCGTTGACTTGGGGGGCCGGACCCTCTCCGGGGAGGGCTGGCTTGGCCATCGGAGGCTGGCCTGGCCAGGGTCGACGCCCCCCGAGTGCTAAGGCCGGCGCCGGGGGTCGCGCTCTCCAGGAGGGGGCAGCCGGCCGGGCGGGCGGGGGGGGGCTGCCGCGGAGGGTCCTGCGAGGGGGGGGAGAGCCGGGGGCCGCCCCCTCCCTTGGCCGCAGCCCCGCCCCTCCCGAGGAAGGAGACCCCGGACCACCGACCCGGGGGGGCTGCCTACCTACCGGGGCCGAGGCGGCGGCGGGGGTCGCATGGGCCGGGCCGGGCGCCCCCTCCCCGCCTCGCCGCCCCCGCCCGTCCGTCTGTCCGTCCGTCCGTCGGTCGGGGCCCGGGCAGCTCCTCCCTCCTCCGGCGCTCCCGGGCTGCTTCCGCGGCCGCTGCTGCTCCTCCTCCGCCGGCCGGGCTCGTCACGTCCGGGGCGCCACCGCGGGACCGCCGCCGCCGCCGCCTCTTCCTCCGCCGCCTCCTCCTCCGGGCGGGCAGGTGGGCCGGCGACCCCCTCCCTCCCTCCCTTCTCCCCCCCCCGTGGGGCCTGCAAGCGGGGGGGCAAAGGGCGGGGGGAGGAGGAGGGGGAGGAGGGTCGCGGCCCCGAAGCCCCCCGCCCCGAAAGCGCCCCCCTCGGCCCCCCGCCTCCTTTGGGGCAGACCCCTCCTCCCTGCCTGCCTGCCTCCCCCCCCCGCCCCGGCTGGCGGACCCTCCGAGGGGGCGCCCTGGGCTCCGGCCTCCGCCTCTGGGCCGCCCGTCCTTCCTTCCTGGCCGGAGGGGCGGAGGAGGGAGGGAGGGAGGGAGGGAGGGGGTACCCCGGGACGCCCCCCCGGGCAGGCAAGTGCGGCCCTCCTCCGGCCAGAGGGAGAGGGGCGGTGAGGGTTTTGGGGGCTCCGCTCCTCCCCCGCCTCCCCCGGGTCACCCCCTTGTGTTGGTGCGTTTCTTGGGGGGGAGGCCCCGGTCCCTCCTCTTCCGAACGGAGGGGGTGGGGGGCGTTGGGGGGCAGCTTTGAAGGCTAAGCCCCCCTCTCCTCCCCCGCCACTGCAGGAGGGGCTTCCCTTCGCAGGCCCACCCCCGACCTAGGCCCGATGCTGGACTGCAGCTCCCATCAGCCCCATTGGCCAAGGCCGTGGCTGCAGAGGCGGGCGGGAGTCCCACAGCCCCTGCCGGGAACAGGGCTGCTCATCCCCGGGACCCCCCTCCCGTTCGCCGCTTAGGCGCCCGTCCTCCGGCTTCTCTTCAGGTGGAGTCGCGCTTCCCTGTGGATCCAGCACTGCAGCGGGAAGGGACCCCCAGCGGTCATCTAGTCCAAGGGCCAGCGGACAGCACAGCAGGAAGGCCTCGGCTCAAGCAGCATCGCCGGAGGGTGCTGGCCGCCCAACCTCTGCTCCAGCCAGAGGCAGGTGGGGTGCGTGTGTGTGAAAGAGAGAGGGGGGTCCTGAGGCAGCTGCTGGCTCAGACTTTAGGCACCCCAAACCCTTTGGATCACACAAGCACCCCCTCCCACCCCACTAGTTGCACAGAATCTGTATTTGCTCCCTGTGTGCGTGTATGGGGGCGGAGGACACAAACCACAACCTGCTTCCTGCCCAAATCGCCCTTAATGTGCCTTTTGCTCCAGAGCCATCCCTCTTTGTGAAGGGGAGCCCCTGGGGGCAGCTGTGACCATTGGGCTTCTGTGCTTCCGGAGGAGGAGGAGGAAGAAGGGCAATGGCGTCCGAGCAAACCAAGGAAGAGGAGGAGGAGGAGGAGGAGGAAGCAGCGGAGGTGGCAGCAAACTCTCCGGCCCAGCGTGACCCTGACCTGCCCAAAGGACTTGCCAGTTTGCCTCTCAGGTAGGCTGCTGGCCTGGCTGGCCTGCCAAGAGGGAGCCCCTTCTTCAGGAGGGGGCTCATAGTCCATCGTGTCCATGGGATGCATAGTGCATCAACCCAACCCATCTGTCAGGAATGCTTTGATGGTTTATTCCTGTATGGCAGAGTGGGGTTGGACTAGATGGCTCTTGTGGTCTCTTCCAACTCTGTGATTCTATGATTCTGTGCCTCATCCAGTAATGGGCCAAGTCCCAAGGGAGCCTGCCTGCTGGGTTCTCGCTCCCTGGCCGTCATTCCCTCCTTCCAGAGGAACCCACCCTTGGGTTGATACCCTCTGTGGGGGTCTACTTATATCCCACCAGCCAGACAGGGCCCTTTCTGTGGCAGCCCCCCGTTTGTGGAATTCCCTCTGCCAAACAAGGCCCAGCCCTGCTGGTGTTGAGGGAAGCCGTGGGACCCACACCCGCCTTCCTCTTACTCAGATTTAAGTGGGGCTTGATGCATAACCGGGGGCCTGAGTGCTTCTCCTTCTGATTGTGAGGCCTCGTGTCCATTTTGGTCACTGGGCTCTGCCGAGTTCCCTTTGGGTTAGAGCCAAGATGTAGTACAAAAATGCATCTGCCCACAGACCAATAACTAAAGTAAAAGCGAACGTCAGGCATGTGTTTCTCTATTTCCGTTTTCTGTGCAGGCAGGAAATGGCCTGGTCCTTGAGATGCTGCTGAACTGCACCTCCCATCATTCCTCAGATCTCCCACACGAGCTGCCCACCTCTTAAGCCCTGCAAGGGGGGCTTGTCCTGGTCCCACCACTGCCCCAGGCCTACCTGATGAGGACACGGGGGGGGCTTCTCGGTGGCAGCTCCCCAACTATGGACTTTCCTAGCTAGTTTACCATACACACCCCGATGCACACACACACTCGCTCTTGCAAGGAAGAACTATTCTCCAGGTGTTTGGCTGTCTGTCAGGAGCACCCGGCCAGGAGGCTTTTAAGTTGGGCTCCCCGTTTGTGGGACCTCACTGTGTGGAGAGGGAGCGAGAGCTCTCTGTTTCTGTGCTTGGGCCAACATTGCACTGGGGATCCTGGTGAGTCTCTCATTTTCTTCTCTCTCTCTCTCTCTCTCTCTGGGATAGCACAAGTGACCTTTCCATTCACAAGAACAATTGCCTGCCTCTGGCTGCCACGGGACAGACCCATCTGACCCACAAAGAGAACTGGGATGAAGGTCCCGCGGAAGACGCAGAAAAGGACTCTGCAGTTCTGGAGAGGGACTTATCATTGCCGGCTCCCAGGGGCCCAGAGACTGCAGAAGAGCCCTCGGTGCCCATCCCGCCTCCTGCAGAGCCCAGCCCCTCCAGTGAGGAGCTCCCTTTGCCCAGTTTGGACCATGCTGTGGGAGAAAAGAGACCCTCCCTTTCTGGGGAAAGCCCACCGACGGCTCTGCTGCTCCCAGACCCGGAGGACTGCTCCATGGACCAGGCTGCAGGCTTCCTCAGCTGCTCCAAGGCTGAGCTGGGATCTTTGATCTTGCAGCATGGCAGACGGCAGAATGGGTGTCCGGACTTGGAAGACACGTCCCTGGCAGCAGCGCTGAGTGGGGAGAGCCAAGAGCAAGATGGGTCCTCCCCCAAACCTTCCCAGAACATGGCCATCCAGGTCAGAGGCCTGTTTATGGAAGCCCTGATGAGATTTTCCAGGGAAGGAGAGGGGAGAGGGGAGAGGACATTATCTCACCAAGAAGAGAGCCTGGGGGCTGTAGCTGTGCGGGGCTCAGTCCCCCCCCCCAGCCCCCTGAACAGCATCACACCCTGAACAGCAAGCCGAAATGCTTTTATTTTCCCCTGCGTTCCCTCTCAAAATGGTGACAGGAGGTGACACAATGTCACCTCCAGTTGCCATTTTGAGAGGAACTGCAGACAAAAATGGATATTTGGGGATATTTACATGGCTCTGGGTTGCTTGTGAGGATGAGGGAGTATCTTCATGTGTTTTCACGTACCGGAGGGGCTTTCTATGTGGTTTGGTGACAAAAATTTCCTGGAAATTGTACTAATTTTTTCTTCAAATTGTGGGGGTTGGGACACTTCAGGGGCCACAGAAGTGGTGGGGGGTGCATGTGTCCTGCAGGCCACACTTTGCCCACCTGTGGTGTGCACTGAAACAAGGTCTGGCTGGTGGGGAGGCACCCTCCTTGGCACTTTTCTAGTCCTTGCAGCTATGGCCACCCTGTGGGTTGGCTGAAGAGAAAGCCTAGGTGAGCGGGGTGGCTGCAGGGCAGGTGTTTGAACCTGCGCATGGCCCAACCCTCTTTCTGCAGGCCCAGCGTTTCGTTTTCACTTTGCTTGGGCAAGAGGGGATAAGGGGACTTCTTGGCCTGGCAAAAGAAAAGCATCAAAAGCTGTGGGGAGGACAATTATTTATATTTATTTATAATCCCCTTTTTCCCAAGGCTGGAACCCAAAGTGGTTCAAACTTAAAATAACCCACACAATTAAAACATATATAAAGTGTACATTAAAACATACCCAACAGCAAGAGCAAAAACTCAGGGACAGAAAGCTGTACTGCCTCTCACACAAATGCACAAATTGGCTTTGGCTTCTCAAGGAGGTTTTTTTGACGGGCCAAAATCTCTTTTCCCCTTTGCAGACGGACTTCAAGACAGCTGATGTGGAAGTGAGCACAGATGAAGACATTGAAAAGAATCTGGTAAGTGCTGGTGCCTTCTTTTGTCCAATGGGCTCTTGCTTTATTTCGGAGGAGGGCAGAAGCCCCCCTTCTCTGGGGCTGGGAAACAAATTTGTAAGCCGCTCTGATAGCCTTGTGGCTGAAGAGTGGGGTATAAATAAATAAATAAATATAAAATAAATACAGAAACTCAGAACAAGAGACTGTCAAGAGTGCTTCAGGCTTCTCATGGGAGAGGAAGGGGGATTCAG
Organism: Gambelia wislizenii; assembly: GCA_030847615.1. Taxonomy (NCBI): domain Eukaryota; kingdom Metazoa; phylum Chordata; class Lepidosauria; order Squamata; family Crotaphytidae; genus Gambelia; species Gambelia wislizenii. Next base: position 44,633,094 of record JAUMIR010000007.1, read on the forward strand.
CCCCTGCTCTCCTCTCCAGCCAGGGTCCAAAAGTTCCTTGGCTATTGGCTGGGACGGAGGACAGAATTCAACTGCCCTGCTCAGGTCTGGCAAAATCAGGGCATCAGCAGTGGCTTCCTTGACTGAGCTGGGCCACTTACCTTGTGGCCTTTCTCTTGGCTTCCTGCCTTCCACTTTCCCAGCAACAGCATCTTTTCCAATGGGGCATGTCATTCCAGATGGCCAAAGTACAATAGCCTCAGTTTTGTCATTCTGGCTTCTCATGAAAGTTCAGACTTGATCTACACTCTGACCCATGTATTTTTCTTTTTGGTGGTCTGTCCTAGCCGTCCTGTTTCTCCTTTGGCAGTGCATTTCTCTGGGGTTAAATCTGGCTGTCCCTGGGGCTGAGTGGAGTCATCTGGGCTTCCCCAGGACGGGCTGTCCCTTTGCCTTCCTGGGTCACAGCTTTGGAGCAGCAGTCTTCGACCTTTGGCTGCTGATCCTGCGTGGACCTTTTCTGTCCCCATGGGTTACTTTTTGGTCCGTTTCAGAGCATGTCCTTTGACCTCAGACTGAATCGACAGGGGGTGGTGTCCTCCTCCTGAAACTGAGATTTGGAAATGGCCTTCCTGAGCTCAGAGGAAGGACTCCCCCTTTTTACTAGCTGTCCTCTTTTGCTTGAGGAAAAAAGGGACCCACTGGCAGGCAAGGGCAGGGCTCTCCTGCCGACCTTGTGGAACTGATGCCTGGCTTGGTTATCGGCCTCCTGGGTTTAGCCCTATCAGGTACCAGCATTCCCAACTCGTAGAACACAACCTTCAGGTTGCATCAGAAAGCTTTATTGCTAGAAATCCAGGAAGCATACAATGCAAAGTTGTTGCTGAGAACGAGAGCCTAACAGTTACACTCTGAGGTTAAAAGCATTTTACAGTCAACAAAATCTGGGGGGCTGCATAGCTATTGGTTCACAGGCATTTCTTAAAACACAGGCATTTCTTAAAACAAAAGTTAACATTTCCCCAGAGTCTATAACCTTGAGGCTAGAACCCTTAATTGTAGATTCCTGATTATCTGTTTCCCCAAGGACAGCCCAGACAGTTACACATACATCATTTCACCCCCACACAAAGTGCTATGCACACTCTACATCAGCGCCCCAGGGAGACTAATGAATATGGTAGGAGCAGGAGCAAAGGGACTGATCCTGAGAAGAGAAGATTGAGAGGAGACGTAGCAGCCATAGAATACCTGAAGGGATTGTCATGCGTAGAAGATGGAACACGCTTGTTTTCTACTGCAACAGAGATCAGGACACAAACCAGTGGATTCAAATTACAGCTAAAGAGATTCTGCCTAAGCTTTAGGATGAAGTTCTTGTCTGTAAGAGCAGTTTGACAGTGGGATGACCTGCCTCGGAGGGTGGTGGATTCTCCATCTTTGGGGAGTGCTTTAGCTGTGGTTTCCTCCATGGAAGGGGGCCCCTGGAGTCCCTTCCAACACTAGGATTCTAAGAGGGACATGGCCTGCAGGAACCCTGGAGCCTAGTGGCAATTTCACAGAAGTCTAAGGGAGTCAGGAGTGGATTATCTGGGATCAAGTGGAAACCCATAGGGATTCCTGTTTTTTTTCCCCCAGAACACCCTTGTTGAGGGGGTTGCTGGCAAAGAAGGTTCTGAGGGGCCCCTTGGGATTTCCACTCCTGGCTCTGCCCTCTCCCTCCCTGAGGATGCTGGTGTTCCCACAGTTGGTGTCTGCTGTTGCTGCATTGTAATTGTTCAGATTTGGGGGAACTGCTGAGCTCCCCTGCAGTGGGGAGCTTCAGTTGAAAGCTCAGGCAGGAACTTTCCAACACTGATAAGTATCCCCCTCCACCAAGAAAATAACAAATTCAGGAGTTCCCTGTTTGGGCTCAGCTTGCAGGGGGAGAGCTCTGACTGACTGCTGGCTAGTCAGCTGGCTTTGTTGTGTCCAGTGCTTGGGCTGCCTGCCTTCTTCTATTCCAGCAAAGGTGTGCTTCTCCTTAGGCAGTTTGGAAGCAACAGAGAGCAGTGGCCAGCTTGCTCTGCCGGTCTTCCATGAATGGGTGCCTGGTTGTGGCCCCTGCGCTGCACCCCAGGCATGCTGTGTTTCTTCAGGCCATATGGAAGAGAGTCTGGCACTGCGCTCTCTTGCCAGGAACTGAGACCCCCTGCCTTAGAAAGGGAGAAACTCCCCTGCCCCCCTGCTTACACACACACACACACACTTTTCCTATTTTCGTTGTCTCACTCTGACCAGGGCGGGAGGGGAGGCGGGTGAACATGTTACTGAAAGGAGAGGAGCTGCTTGTGAGATGGAGGGCAGGTGCATATTTGCCTATCTCCAACATGTCTCTTTGGGCCCTGGCAGGATAAAATGATGTCTGAGCGAGCGTTGCTGAAGGAACGTTACCAGGAATTGCTGGACAAGCAGAGGCAGGTGGAGAACCAACTCCAGGTCCAGCTGAAGCATCTTCAGCAGCGGCGGGAGGAAGAGATGAAGAATCATGAGGTAGCAGCTCGGCTTCTCCTCAGACGCACTTTCGGCAGCTGCTTAGCCCACAGAACTGTTTGCCTATCAATCTCTGGCTGCAACCAGAATGGAAGCCGCCTGACGCCAGGCCTCAGGCAGCTTTTCCATCTAGCCTGGGTTGGCTTCTGTTTTGTCTGGCAGCAGCTCTTCCACAGTGTCCTTGAAAGGAGAAGCGTTCCTCCCTCCCTCACACATACACAGGCATGCACGCACTGGGCCTCTCTGGCCTCCGTTCCAGAGACTGGCATTCTCAGCTCTTGGGCTTGTAAGAGAAACAGCCAAAGGTTTTTGGTGGGAGGAGGTATGGCTGATTGGTGTGTTGCATCTGGCTGGAGTGAAGAAGCCAAAAGGGAAGCCATTGGCTGTGGAGAAAGCAGGGAGGCCTCATTGAAATCTTCTGGGGCATCCTGGTTGCAAAAGGGGTGTGCCGTGGATGGAGTGGGGGAGGCGTCACCTCAATTCTCATGTGGAAACTTTCTGGCCCAAACTGTGCACATGCTGGGGTTCCAGCCTCAAGCATGATGCAACTCTATTCTGGGTTCCTGGGTTCATCGTTTGGGAGTTTTATGGTGTGCTTGGCTGCCGCATGGTGGCAGAGAACCTGTGGGGTATGTTAGAAAGTCCCAGGTGGAGCCCCCTCATCTTCAGGTGGGGCTGGGTAAAGGATTGTGCCAGTCAGTGCAGACAACAAAGTGGGGGATGACAACAAAGAGAGGCCGTTAGAGCCCTTTTGACCCCCCAAACCATATCCACACCTGCACATTTTTAATTTCCTTTTCAGGCATATTTTCCCCCGAAGCTCACTCAAAATGGGTAAAAACTGCCCCCCCCCCCCACATACCCAAAAGAGAAACACATGCTGAAGATCAGCTTGAATGAAACGTGATGTGACGTCTAGTGGTGAAGTCCATGGGTGTGTGTGTGAAAAAAAGCCCGCCCACCCCTTTAGTAGTTGCCCACCCCAGGGTAGAAAATATGGATTCAGATGAACCAAAGGGCAGACAAGTGTAAGGCAGATTCCTATCCTTCTAGCTTCGTTAGATGAGCAGCTGACATTCTAGGTGGTTTAGCATGATGGTCTAAAGGATATCTTGCAAATGGCTGGTTCAGATCTCTCGATGGCTACAAAGATGGCCAAGCCATGGTCTCTCAGCTTCATCAGCGATATAGAGATGCTAATCCAGGTCTACCTTACAGAGGGTCTTATGAGGATTACCATGAACTTGCAAGACTGTCTTGAACTTTAAAAGTTGCATTATTGGCTCCTGCCCTCACCTCCCCACTCTTGCTAAGACTGCAAACTAGGGGCCAAAGGAGTGGGGTGGTGGCTGTAACTAATCAGCCCTGTCCACACCGACGTGCCCATCATCTGCCATTGCAAAGGGTCAGCAGCAAGGCTCACGTTTCTTAGTCTGCTGGGTTTTATTTTAAATGTTTTGAATAGTTAGCGTGTGTGTTTGTATGTGTAATTAGTAATGTGTACATCTATTGGAAGTTGCTGGATATACATTACGTAAATCAAAAGTGCGTAAACTCTGGAAGCACTACACAGATGTTAACTGGTTGCTACTCTTCCTTATCTCCCTCCTCATCAGGAGATCCTCAAAGCCATTCAAGATGTGACTGTGAAACGGGAAGAGACAAAGAAGAAAATGGAAAAGGAGAAGAAGGAATTTTTGCAAAAGGAGTTAGACTTAAAGGCAGAAATTGAGAAGCTCTGTGAGAAAGGCAGGAGGTATTTTGGAGAGTTAAATGTGCCCTTTGCATTTGAACCAGCTTCTCTCTGGAGGTTGGTTCAGAGTCAAAGAGAGGTAAAAGTCTTTGGTTGTCACCTGGCCTGCTTTGGTTGGCTCTCCTGCACCCCTTTCCTCCCCTGCACCCCCCGTTCTGATGCTTAGCTGTGGTTCCCAGAAGATCCAGCTGACCCAGGCCCCTTCCACAGTGGGGACACCCCTTAGTCTGCCCCCTCAAAGGGTGGATTCAGGGCCTCCCCAAACCAGATCAAGAGGGATGGGTCTGGCTTGTGTAGCCTCTTTATTCCAAATTGTTCACCCTTAACTCGTGAGGAGAGCAGCCGCCGCCGCCACACGAGGCCTCTGCAGTGATAAATGCAGCCGCCCTGGCTGGGCTTCTCTCTTTCTCTCTTTCCCCAAACAGGCTGCTGAAAGAACAAGAGGAGAAGGAGAACAAAATCGTTTCACTCGTTGCTGAGCAGTCCGAGGAAAAGTATGGCTCTTTCTTGTTTGCCTCTAAGCCACGGGTGGGCAACTGTGAAGAGGCCAAAGGCCAATCCCCCCACCCGACCTGCAAGCCCCTGCCCCCAAGCCCAAATGCATCCGTTTTCGTCTGCAGCCGCTTTCAAAATGGCAACAGGTCAAGTCACTCCCTGCCACCATTTTGAGGAATGCAGAGGGAAGGAGGTATTTGAGGGCTGTGGAAGAGAGCCAGCATGGCAGAGTGGTTTGAGACTTGAGAGCAGAGTTCGAATCCCCTTTGCTCAGTCATGGAAACCCACTAGTTGACTTTGGGCAAGTCACACTCTCTCAACCTCAGAGGAAGGCAAAGGCAGACTCCCTCGGAACAAAATCTTGCAAAAAAACCCCATGATAGGGTTGTCTTAGGGTCACCTTTTCTGACAAAAAGGGGTGAATTGCCTTTCAGTGATTCACCCTTTAAATGTGCTGCATTCCTCGCTGCACTTAGTTGAAATATACTTATTTTTCAAACTCAGACATGGACTTCCAGCCACGTTACTTGTTTGATTTTTTTGGCAATCCATGAAACCCCCAAAGTGTCCCCAGGACAGAAAATTGGTCCTCAGACCTGACAAATTTCACCTTCCCTTCATTTAGTGGGATGATGGTGAAGTCTGGAGCCGTTTCAGCCGGTGCTGTGGGTTTTCCAGGAAAAGTACTCCAAATGATGTTATCTGGTTTAGCATTTTTGGCTTAAATATTGTATTCAAACACATTCAATGTTTTAAGTGGAACTTATTTTATTAGAATATCTGTAATAATACCAAGAGAAATGTGCATACTTCCTTTACATTTAACAAAAAATGACTATACCTGAAAGAACACTCTTTTTTTAAAAGTGACATACCTAAAGAGAGCTGTATCTAATAGTACATCTTTTATCAACAATTTAACTTTGCTTTGCTGAGGTATACCTGTAATAACTTCAGTTTCAGTCACTCACTCTCTGCACTACAGTTCCATTTTAGTTTGAGAGAAAATTGATTTAATACAATTAGCTGATCATTCTGTTTCACTGAAAGCTGGATGTGAGTCTCCGGCATTTTGTCTTGACTCCCTGTCCTTGTGACTGATTGAGAAGAGGTTTTGTAAAACAGAAACAAGCTTAGCAGTCTGTTTATTTGTTAGTCTGTTCCTGCGAGCACTGTTGTTTCTCAATTCTCCTTAGAAGCATAACTAGAACTTCATATTCTTTATTTAGCACATGACTGCTGGCAGAAAACAACCCAGAAATATGTGATAAAGGTGGAGGTGTGTGTGTGGTGTGGAATACTTCCATGGAAAAATATAGCCTTGGACATTTTTCCAGAAGGCTTTCCATTTCCCACATCTCTGCCGTACGTGGAGCCTGGTCATGTTACCTCCTGGCCATAACCCCTGGTTTACTCCACAGGGAGGTGTGGGAGCTAGAACTGGACAAGCTGAAGAACCAGCACAATGAGATCAACCAGTCCATCCTGGAGGAGACAGAGCGGGCCTGGAAGGCCGAGGTAGGTCTGCTGAGCCTCTTTGGGCTGCCCCAAAGGTGTGGGGTGCACTGTTCCATGTGACCCCCCCCCCAAGAGAGGGAGGGAGGGAGGGAGGAGCATACCTTCAGCCTTGCTTTGAAGGCATGCCTTGAGGTCTGCCAGGAGTCGCTACCCAAGGAGGAATCCCCGGAGGATCGCCATGCTGTGATTCAGCCACCCCGAGGACTGTGATCTGCTCAGGAGCTGGTGGTTCTCCCCCTCCTCCCAAAGGCGAGTGACGGCGCCACAGCAGATGTGGATCTCTTCCTTTCCCAGATTCTGTCCTTGGAGAGCCGAAAGGAGCTGCTGGTGCTGAAGCTCGAAGAGGCAGAGAAAGAAGCGGAGCTGCACCTCACCTACCTCAAGTGAGCCATGGGGCCGGGGCTTCCTGGGGCAAAGAGGCCACAGGGCAGACCGGGTGGGCTAGACTCCTGGATGTGGCCCCTCCCACTGTCCTCCCACCTCCTCTTGGTTTTTCTATGCAAGACCCAGGAGGAGAGTCCCTCTTGCTGTTCTATGGCTACTTCCCTCCACGGGACAGGACAGGGCAGCCCATGTTCCAAATGTAACTTGAGGAGGGTGTTTGATAGTGACCAGGCAGTGACCCAGAACATGATCAGGTGGTGTCGCTGCACCTGATTTCAGGCTCTCATATGCCGGCCTCTGGATGCGTTTTAGGAAACTTCACTCTTCAGGGCAACTTACCTGGTTGAGGGGAGGACCTTCATACTGTTAGCAGTAGCCTAAATCGGTGGCTTGTTGTGACTCAAGTAGACCCATTCAAAGCAATGGAAACTTGGAGGCTTCACTCAGCCAGTGGCTCTACTCCTGCTAAGACACCCAGTTAGAGGTGGGCCAGTTTCCCCGGTCCTTTTGTCTCTTGACGTAGGAGCCACGGCGTGTCTCTCCTGCAGTGTTGCTGGCATTACCTTTCCTGTGACATCACACATGCCCATCTGTGACTGAATGTGTGCAGAATCTCCGGCCTAGAGGAGCCTTCCTTGGCTGGGCAGCTCAGGGCAGGGCCGGGGTGGGGTGCAGGGGAAGGAAGAAGCCTGCTTTTTAGCTGGAGAGATTCTCCCTCTCTCAGTCTCTCTGTCGTGCTGTTTGCAAGAGCGTGGCTGAAATCTCATTTTGCCGCCACTGACCTTGTGTCTGGACAGGTCAGCGCCACCCGCACTGGAGACCATCCGGCCGAAGCAGGAGTGGGAGACGAGGCTGAACAGAATACGGCTGACCAAGGAGAGCGTCCGTGTGAGTGCAAAGCCACTGCCGCTGAGCGGGGGCTGCAGAAGTGAGATGGCGGGTGAGATGCCTGCCACCCAGGTGACCAAACAGCCCTGACCCCCACAGGCCAGTGGGAGAGCGTCACGGTAAACCCTGGATCGGCCAGGAAAAGGTCGCCTTGGCATGATCAGCCAGCTTCCTGGATCTCATCTCAGCGGGGACACTGGATCAGTACGAGGGTTCAAACCAGAGTAACTTTTCTGAAACAGCAGTTAGGAAAGATGTGTATCTTTCACCCGTGGAAGTTAGGAGTGGGGTATATCTCATCCTGGGTGTGATAACTGGCAGGCTGATCCCCACAGCAGAGTAAATCACAGGTGTATCCATGCTACACGTTTATGGTGGTCTGACCCCACTTTAATGGCCATGGCTCCACGGTGTGGAATCCTGGACTTTCTAGTCCTGTAAATTCCCTAAAGGCACCAGATCCTGTCTGGTCTGATCTGATAAATAACCTAAAGGCACCAGATGCCCTCTGGTCTTGGAAGCGAAGCAGGGTCAGCCTTGGTCAGTACTTGGATGGGAGACCGCCAATGAAAGCCAGGTGTTGTAGGCACTGTTTTGGAAGAAGGAACTAGCAAAACCACCTGTGAGGATTCCTTGCCTAGGAAACCCCTGTGAAATTCATGGGGTTGCCATAAGTTGACAGGTGTCTTGAAGGCATGTACAGATACACACAAGATCTGACCTTGGTTCTTTTCCCCCAAATGATATATAAGGAGCCCTGGTGGTGCAGTGGTTAAAATGAGTACCCGGCTTGTGGGGGCAATTAGCTAACACACATTGGAAACTGCTTAATGCAGTGTAGATGTGCAAATTGCTATTGCTTAAAACAAATTGTAAGCCACTCTGATAGCCTTTGTGGCTGAAGAGTGGGGTATAAATGTCTAATTTTAAAAAAATGCTGCAGGCTAGAACTTCCAGAGCATTGAAAAAGGTGCCTTTTTGGACTGTCACTCCCAGAATTCCCCAGCCAACTATTGGCTGGGGGATTCTGGGAGCGGCAGTCCAAAAAGAACCTTCCCCAGCCCAGAAGGACTGCCAATAAAGACCAGGTGCTGTAGGCAATATTTCGGAAGGAGGAACTGGCAAAGCCACCTCTGAGGATTCCTTGCCTAGGAAAGCCCACTGAAATCCATGGGCTCACCATACGTTGACAGGCGACTTAAAGACACATACACACCTATACGAATTGTTCCTTAGAATTCTCTGCACTTGAGCTCTCTGGTGGGAAAGTCTAAGCGCTTCCCCATCTTAGTCTGAGTCCAGGGGCTGCCAAGCTGCTGCTGCTGCTCTTGGAGCTTTGGGGCAAGAGGGTGGAGGTGGGCTTCCCCTCTCAAGCTCTTTGCACCAGCGAGATTCTAGCTATGGGGCAGAGCTCCTTGGCTGAGAATGCTGAGTATCCCCCTCCAAACTACAGATCCAAGTATTCCATAGGACAAAGCCATGGCAATTGAAGTGGGATAAAACTGCTGTGATGGTGCAGTGTAAATACCCCCCAGAGACCCTTTCCCACCCACTACACAATTCTAGCACTGTGATCCCTCTTGAGCGGCTGTGGAGACATCCTATGGATTCCTGGGGCTTCTAGTTCAGTGAGGCACTAGAGCTCCCTGGAGGAGAATTTTAAATACCCCTCCCTGAACCAGAAGTCCTCGGATTCCATAGGATGGGACCGTGGTAGTTAAAGTGGGATCATAGCACTTTAGTGGTGTAAGGTGCCAGGGCTCTAGGTGGGGCTGGGGGCTTTCTGCCTCCAGTGGGTTCTCGGATGTGGCTCACACTTGCCGGTTGTATGTGCCTTTGTCTCCCAGGACCAGTTCAACGACCACATCCAGCTGGTGCGGAACGGGGCCAAGTTGAGCAGCCTCCCCCAGATCCCCACGCCCCCCTTGCCGCCCCCTCCTCTGGAGGTGAGCCTCCCCCTCCCCACAGATGGCCCCGGTACCTTCTTGTGGGTGGTGGGGGGCCAGGCTGTTCCCTGAGAATCCCGGGGGCTGCTTTTGTGAGCAGTTTTGGATTCCGGCTGGCCAGCTACAGACCCTGGGGACCTCGGGCCCGCTCCGGTGGGCCCTGCAGCCTCAGGACCACCCTCTGAGTAACTGGCCTTCCTTCTTGTCTCTCTCCCTCTCAGACAAACTTCCTGCTGCCTGCCTTCCAGCCCAACTCCTCGCGGGGGGCCCGGCTGCCATTCCCCCTCGGGACGGTCCCCGTGCCCATGGTCATGCCCAGCGCAGACCCCCGGGTGCTCTCCTTCCCTCTCCTCAGCCCTTCCATCTCCAGGCCCAACCAGCCCTCGCCCCCTTTGCCCACTTCCCAGGGCCGGAGCAGCCCTGCCCTCGCCAATCTCATCAGCCCCTGCGTGGCTTCCGGGGCTTCGCTCACTCCCCCACCGCCGCCGGGCCTGGGTGGCGTCAATGCAGCCTCGGACTTCCACAGGCCTCCACCAGTAGACAAGCTGGAGAAGATCCTGGAGAAACTATTGACACGATTTCCCCAGTGTAATAAGTGAGTGAGCCTGTTTTGGTCTCTGATGGAAAATGGAAGCGCCCTGTGATGATGGTGGGGGGGGTTGCAGCATGGGAAAAGCATGGACTGAGCTGCGAATAGCAGCTGCTGACCTCCCAAATCCCACTGCTCAGCCAGGAAGCCTGAACAGAAACAGCGTGGGATGTTGGGAGGCTGGGGCTAGAGTTGAGCCTCGGCAATTTTTTACTGCAAGGAGCATGGCAGAGGATGTGGACTTTGCTTTCTTCTTCAGTTTGTGCGTGTAGGGGGGATCAGGGCCAGTCATTTCTGCTCTCTCCACACCTTGGCAAAGAGGCGGAGGAGGAGGAGGAGGATCTCTCCAATATGAGGCTTTCCCCCAGGACTTGGAGAAGTTCCTTTTTTTTAAATCACGATTCTCCCAGATTCCCCAGAATTTGCAGTGCAGAGAAAAGGAACTTTTCTACCCTCTGCTTTTGCCAGGGATCCTTTTGGGCCATCAGGAGTCTCTCTTGTGATTCTCGGCTTGGGAGGGGGGGCTCAAAGTGTACATTGTGAGTGCCCCTCGCTTTCTAGGGATGGAAATAATATTAGAAAATACTTGAAATATGCTCAAAAAGAGGTTGCTTGAGTGTCATTAATACCTGATGAGGGGAATCCTAGCGGGGTGGGGATCTTTGCATGTTGGGAAGTAACTCTGCACAGAAAATGCACATGGATCTTTTGCACAGAAAACACCATTTTTTTGCACAGAATAAGTCTTTTAAAAACTGCAGTTTTTGACAACTTACTCACAGCAAGAAGAAACATGGTAAAATCCTTCCTTCCTACAAGAACAAAATGTACATGGATTTATACCTGGATTCCCTTTGCAACAGCTGACTCCCCTCTGCTCTCTCCTCCTCCTTTGGCGGCTTGTCTCTCCAGGGCGCAGCTGACCAATATCTTGCAACAGATCAAAGCCGCACGGAGGACGCTGGCGGGACTCACCATGGAAGAGCTGAACCAGCTGGTGGCTGCCAAGCTGGTAGAACAGCAGGAGCGGGCGGCCGCCGTTGGCACGCAGGTAGGCCTGGGAGTCTGTGGAGAGGTGCGCAGAGTGGCTCAGGACCGCCGGTGTGCGCGTCACCCTCTCTGCCTGGTGAAGGTGGTGGGTGGTGGGCCGGGCCCAGCTGCCTACCAGGTATTGGAGGTGGGGGGGGATTCCTCTAACCTGCTTGCCCCTCTTTCTGCTGCAGCCTCACGGGCGGATCTGCTCCCCCATGTTCCCTGCTCCGCTCCCGCAGATGAGCAACCCCATGTTCTTGCCCTCTGCCCAGGTCTCCTACGCTGGGCCGCCCCCTCAGGTGAGAGCAGCGGTTTGGAACAGGGCCTAGTGATGAGGTGGGAGGGAATGGCCCCACCTGTCTCACGGCTCTTCTCCTCCACCAGAGCCCTGCAACCTGCAAACTCTGCCTGATGTGCCAGAAGCTGGTCCAGCCCAGCGAGCTCCACCCCATGGCCTGCGCCCATGTGCTCCACAAAGAAGTGAGTGCCAAGGAAATGGGTGGGAGTGGTGCCGTCCCAAAGGTCTGCTAATGGGGGTGGGCTCTTCACAAGGGGGGGGTCCCAGCCTTTGAGCCTCAGCATCTCCAGCAGCAGAAGAGGAGGCCACAAAGGCCGCACATCTGTGGCCTTTTCACACTAAACTTTTTCAGTGCTTTGATCTCACTTTAACTGCCATGGTTCCATCATCCTGGGATTTGCAGTTTGGTGAGGTCCTAGAGTTCTCTGGCTAAGAATTCTAGCTCCCCTTCCCTAAACTGCAAATCCCAATACTCCATAGGATGTTGCCATGGCAGTTAAAGTGGAATCATCATGCTACATTTGTGCAATGCAAAAGGCCCTGTGCTCTAATACAGATGGCCTCCTGATGTGGGACGTCCAGGTCAGACAGTTGCTCTTCTTGAATAAAGCCCAGAATTGGGCAAAGCAGGGCCCTCCATGTTGTTGCTATGTGCCTGCTAATTAATTCTGACTTACAGCGACCCTCTCCTGGCAAGACTTATTATTCAGAGGATGCTGGCCACGGTTGCCTTCCACAGAGGCTGAGAAAGTGTGCCTTGCTCAAGGTCACTCACTGATTTTCCACATGATGTTGGATTACAACTCCCAGCATTCCTCATCATTGACTCTGTAGACTAGGACTGCTGGGAGTTACACTCCAACTCTATCTGGAGGGCCTTAATTTTTTTCACTCTGACACTCAGTGTGAGGCTAGGTGAGGACTCAGTACCGCCCCCGCCCCTCCCTCATGTTTCCTGTTGGTGACTTTGGGAACAGAGATGGACCCTCACCTCAGGGGCCATTTCCCTTGCTCCTGCCGGCAGAGGGAGGGAGGGAAGAGGCCTGCTGCATTTTCTACCCCTGCCCTCTCTCTGGGAATGTGGCTTCTCCCTGCTGGCGGGGAGGGGGGCGTCTGAAGGCTGCCAGCAAATGGTGAGGCTTTCTCCTTTTGCAGTGCATCAAGTTCTGGGCTCAGACCAACACGAACGACACTTGCCCCTTCTGCCCCAGCCTGAAATGACTCCTGGGGCATCCGGGACGCCCCACTGCAGCACTCGCCAGGGAGGACTCCGCCGAGACGCCAGCAGGCACCCCCGGATTTCTATATTTATATGGCCATGTATACACATGTACATTTTTATTCTGTAGGGAATGTGTGTATAGAAAGTCTGTATACATACCAGTTCACAACAATAATAATAATAATAAAGTGTGTATATTATGCAGGGCAAAGCTTGCTGGGTGCCGATCTCTCCCTGCTGCTGCTGCTGCTGCTGCTGCTCTCAGCCACTTAGCCATGGGGTGGGGGAGGCTGTTCAGGGGCTCAGCGTTGGCTTTTCTCCATGGCCGCCGGCCCCTCTGCCCCTTCCCAACAGCATCTCTAAGGACACCGTTCTCCTGTGCCTGGAGGAGAGAGTTGCTGCACCACAAAGAACTCGGGTTGGAGCGAAAGGATTTTCTCTCTTTAATGCAGTAATTTACCATAGTAACATTCATGACTCTGACAGAGACAGGGGGTGGAGGAGGGATGGCTGAGTGAGTGGGGAAGAGTGCTAGGATCTCAATGCGTGCCTGCCCCAAATCCTTCTCTCTCTCACACACACACACCATTCCTAACACTGCCACACTGATCCTGGCATGAGTGTGCTCTCTCTCTCTTTCTGTTGGAGGCAAGCTGCTAGGACAGGAAGTGAGCGGAGGGTGATGCTGCTCCCGAACGAGCTCTTGCCTGGACTGGGCCCTTCTGGTGGCCTTATGGTCCCCTTGCCAGGACTGGGCCACTCCTGCCCTTCCCAGCTGCCTTAGCGTCCCTGCTAGAGTGGCTTTAAGGCAGCGGTGGCTGCAAGATCTCTGGCATCCTGGGAGGTGTGGTGAGGCGGGTGCGGGATGTCTCGTGTGCCATTCACAGAACTACCTGGAGTGGGAGGCTAGGGAGGGCAGTGGTTGCTGCTCCTCGGGAGGCTGGACCTCTGGGCAGGCATCCGGTTGATGTCTGAGGCGTGCAGAAGTTCCCTTACACAAGTAGGTGGACAGTTTAGGCCAAAGGATAACAGCCATATTCAGCTGAAGGCTATGGAAGCTGCTATGTGCTGTTGTGCATTGGCTGTGTGGTGTCACAGTTCTGTCACGAGGTGGCGCAGCACAGGGCTTCTCAAGCTCTCTGGATGTGGGGCTGTCTGACAGGCAATTACTTTTTCCCAGTGTGCCAAGGACCGGCACTCAGTTTGTGCCCATTGGTTATCACTGTTTGTTTCTTCCCTGGAAACTCACCAGGCACCAGCAGCTGAAGGCTTGCTGACCGGCACCAGTCTGTGGACCACCACTTGCAGTAACACTGGTGTAGCACAACCAAGGCATTATTCTGTGAGCATAAAGTTATGCTATGTCTCCTTGATGCAGAATCTCAGCCCTGGTTTCCAGCTGCTCTGTCACAGCTGACTAGGGTTGCCACACTGGAAACTGGACAAGGCTCCTGTGCTTTTCGTGTTGTGTAGAAGACCAAATTCCTGCACCTGCTGGAACTACTTCTCCAGAACTCTTAATCGTACAGGAGCCCTCTCCAGTTTTCCCTCTGGCCACACTACAGCTGACTTCGATGCGCGCACACCCCAACTTTTTGGCACCTACATCAGCAACACAACCACAAAACAGTTTTGGTTAAGATGAAGACATAAGTTCCCAAATGCATGTTTGGGCCCAAATGGAAAAAGACTGCAGACCACTTGTCCTGGGGCAGCAGTGGGCCAAGAACAGGCCACAGGCGGACTCTGGCCCCCACTTTTCTGACCCCTGGGCCCCTCAGTCTCTGCCCCAGAGCCACACAGAAGGCCCTCCATGAATGAAAACACGTGACAACACCCACCCCCGGAACCCCAAAACCTCCATTTTACTTAGCAGTCCTCAAAATGATGACAAGTAGTAACAGGACACCACATCTTGTTCCAACGTCTGAGAGGGAGAGCTGAGGAAAACAGATAACTGGGCTTGCTGGGAGACCCCGCCAGTGGGGGTGGGAGGAATTTGGCCCTTGGCCCCCAAACAGGAGGGTCCAATCCCTTTCTTAAAGGAGGGTCCTTCGCGGAAGCACTTCTCAAACTTGATGAACTGGGGTCCCATCTCATCTTTGGCCAGCAAACACAAAGGCATCTCCTTTGTCACTGGCATAAAGCCCTGCAGGTTAGAGTACTATCCCAATGCTGTGGGGATTGGGTTGCAGTATCTTAGAGGGGGGCAGAGAGTGGCTGTGATGCCCTGCCCTCCTGTCGGTGTCCTCTCCTTCCAAGGGCAGCTGCTGCCCCCAGATCCAGCAGTGATGGTCAGAACAAGAGGCACCGCTGGTTTCTCTGCCAGAACGTCTCCTCCCCAGGCTCCGGGTTCGAGGCGCTCTCAGCTTCCTCAGGTGCCTTCTGGAAAGGGTTCTCTGAGCTGAACGGCAGCTGCTCTGCAGCATCAGAGCCCAAAGGGACTTTTGATACATCTGAGAAGGCCAAGCAATCTGGCACTGCCTGGGAGGAAAGACTCCTGAGATATATAGAATTAGGGTTGCCAGAGTGCAAACTGGAAAGGGTTCCTGTACCTTGAATGGTTGTGTCAAAGAGGGAATTCCAGCAGGTGTAGATTGCATGCAACCAGGTCACAAGCAACGCCTCCTGACCTGCACAACCATTAAAGGTACAAGAACCTCCTCCAGTTTGCACTCTGGCAACCCTATACAAAATGCATCTATAGTTCCTTGAACAGGGCTTGCTTTGGGCTTCCCTGAAGGGAGGGGACTTCTTGCCAGCATCCCAGTGAGTTTTGTTGTCTTAAAGATCATAATTTTGCAAACCACGTGAGCTGCACTGAGAGCTGTTGTGGTTCTACTCCCTAAGATAGTCCATCACAGCAACGACAGGGAGAGGGGAGAAAGAGAGCATCTATCAGTGCCACATCAAACTGGGTACAGTCCATAAAGTGCATCTATCACACCCCCCCTGCCCACCTCCCTCTGACCTGCCTGCCCACGTGGGGCAAAGTCCACCTCCCTGTGAAGCTCAAGCAAACAAACATTTGAAAAGCAAACAGACCTTTTACAAAAACAACCCAAGTTTTCTGGCTCTTTTTCCTCCACTTGCATTTGAGACAAAACCAAAGGGATGTGGGGGCCAACAATGCAAATATTTACAGAATATTGTACAAGCAGAAAGCATCTGGTCTTTCCACACACAGAATGCAGCTCTCTACATTCACACTGCAGGAGCCTCAGAACTAGGCAAGGAAGGGGTTTCCTCCCCACCCAGCCCATTAAGAACCGCCTAATTATGTATTTTAAAAAAAGAATTGGAAATGTGCGGGTGAGGTGAGGGGGGTACAGGGAAGGGGCCACCCCCTTCCGGTGACCCTGGACCTAAGAAAAGAGCCTCTTCCACACAGCAGTGCCTGAGGAAGGGTCAGCCTTGCAGGGAGGAGAGGCCAGTTTACCTCCCCATGACTTGAGTAGGTGGGCTGCTGCTATTTGGTCCCATCATTCCTGCAAGCTGCAGGGCTGCCCTCTCCTCCTCCTGGAAGTGAGGTGAGGATCCGTCTGTGAGAGTCCTCCCTGGGCACTGAACCCCAAGCTGGCAGGAAGGACGGAAGAGTAGCTACCCCAAGCAGGGCATGGACCAGCCCACGGCACCCACCCCCTTGTGCCCTTTACAGAGCGCAGGCAGGGCAGAGAGTGCGCAGGCCGGCCTCTGGATGGACTCCTGTGGCCCGTGTGGAAAATGCAGGGCTGAGTTTGCCTGCCTGAGGCTGGAGGGAGAGGGAAGTGACCCGGGAGGGACATCTATCTATCTTCCCACCCAATGGAGTGGGGGGCCACTTCTTCTGGTGCTGCTGCTGGGAGAAAGTTTAGACCCCTTGTTTTGGTCCCTCTGTCCCAACCTGCAAGAAAGAGTTTCTGGACTCAACAGGGTGGAGGCAGGCAAGCCGGATCGTTAAAGCTCCATCGGTCCCACCGTGAGGTCAGCCAGGCCCCCTCCCTCCGTAGCTGCTGCCCAGTGGCCAAAGTGTGCTACCAGCATCTCAAGGGAGGGTTCGTGGAGGCCCTGGTCTGAAAGAGAGGACCACCACTGAGTCCAACTGGCACAGACAACGCTCAGCTAATGGGACCCTGGCCTGATCCAGCTAAGGCAGCCTGACTTGTTTAGCAGTGTCCCCTGGTTATGTGGCAGTAGCAGTGGTCAGTGAGGACACACCTGGACCACTAGCAGCTGCCTGGAGATGCCCAGGGATGCTGGGCAGAAGGCCCCAGCTGTTGGCAGAGGAGGGGAAAGGGGGCGCCTGGCCATATTCTATTGTGGATGGAAGGAGAAATGCATTGGTCCCACCAAAGAGGGTGGAAACCATGAGTGAGGAGGGAAGCTGAGAGTCTCATGTCCTGAGCACTTTGTGGAGTCACTGCACTCCCCACAGGCCCAAAGCATGGGGGGGGGGGGAAGCTGCAAAAGAGCTGTGAAACATGGAGCTGAAACACCAGAAGGGAGGTGAAGAAGGGGCAATGGAGATGACCCCACATTCCTTTGGGGACGGGGGACGGGGGCACTTCCCCTGATCCCACCTGGGCTGCACCTTTGTCTAAATGCTGGGAATGGTCATGCAAACTGTTGCCTTGTGGAAGGGATCAGGATCCACTGCTCTCTCCTTTTTAAGGGGAGGGGGATCAAGCCTGTTGATGCAACCTGAGTTGCAGCAAATCTTCCCGGGAGGTGCGGAGCGCCTGCCTGCCTGCCTGCTTGCCTCTGCAACCCCAGAGGCCAGCTCATGGGGAGGGGGGGTAATCCTACTAGAGTCTGTGGGGGAGGGGGGAGTGGCGAGTCCGCCTGAGCCAGGATGGGGATCAGGAGACCCTTGAAAAGAATCCCCCTCCCACAGGGGGGCAAAATAGGAAAGGCAGCAAGAGGACAGCCAGAGCTGTGGGGTCCTGAGGAGAGGGAGCCGTTGCTCCCCCATAGCACTGTTCATAGTAAAAATACACACACCTTTAAGCTCCTGAAATGCCGGGGACCATCTTGGACCCCCCCCAAGGCCTCCCACAAATGGCAGGAGGTGAAACTCCTCCTTCTGCTGCCTGCTCTGGCTCACAAACTGGGTCTCCCTTGTGCCAAAATGGGCACCGTGGAGTGCAAGGTGTTGAGCCCAGCTCCATTCTGGGAGTCCTTGGGTCAGGGCCCCCAGGCAAAGTGCAAAGGGGAGAGCCTGCACGGATCTCCCAATGGGCAAAAAGAGGGGCCCCCTTTCTGTTTGCCACTTTCATAAGTTTTTTTAATATATATATACGTATCTCTATATATATTTTAAGAGAGACAGACGTGCACGCACGCACACAAGCCCCTTAAGAAATAACAGCTACTCTCACCAGCTCTATGCAGAAGCAACACTGAGGGGCCCCTCCCTGTCGGCTTTCCAGGAAAACCTTCCACGTTACTGGACCTCACGAATAGTCTCCAACAGCAGCCGCCTTTGGGGAGTGGAGGGAGAGCGCACACGGACAACTTTGAAGCAACAACGGGAGAAGGGTGCATTCTGGAGCCCACGGAGCAACAAACTGGCTCCAGAATGCCAGACATGCCAAGACACCCCCTCCCCACTCACACCCCTCTCCTTTTCCCAGCACGGCACTGGCCAGAGGCATCTCCCACCCATCAGATGGGCAGGAGGAGGAGGAGGAGGAGGGCAATCGGTCACTTTGGGGAGCTCACCGTGGGGAGCAAAGGTTGCACATCTTTTTGCTGCATGTGGTTCAGCTCACCAGTCCTCCACCTGTCGGGCTCCTGGCCCCAGCCGGCTGGCCCCAAGAGGTGGGCGGCGGCCAGGTTCCCTCCTGCAAGCAGTTCTCAAGGGCAGAACGGCGAGTGAGTCCGATGTTCCCCACAGAGTCCACTTCCGTGACCCTGTTGCTGCTGCCACTGCTGCCGCTGCTGCCCCCACCGTAGGGTTAGGGAGGGCACCGCTGGGGGGCCCATGGGTGGGGGGAGAAAAAGGGCTCACTTGAGCAAGGAGATGTCGTCGGCAAAGTCATCACGGCCCCGTTGGAGACAGCGGAGGCAGCGCCACTGGGACACCATGAGGCAGAGCGGGAGCATGAAGAGGGCGCAAATGGCGGCCATGACGTAGGCAATGGTCATCAGGGTCGACTCGTCCGTCTGGGGGATGTTGTAGCCACAATCCTCCATGTCAGCGTGCAGAAAGGGCCCCTCCACTGCCACCGTCCGGAATTCGTCGTGCACTGAAGGGCAGGAAGGAGACGCAAGGGGTGAAAATGCCCCAGCCACCCGGGTGCTGCTGGAGGGACCATCCGCTGCGTCCCACCAGTGCATGCAGTACACTGTGGGGGACAGGGCCTTCTCCACAGCAGCACCCCAGTTGTGGAATACCCTTCTTTTATAGACCTGAATGGCACTTGTGTGCGGTTTTGTTCCAGCGCAAAGTTGAAGGCCTTTATATCAAAGCCTTTGGGACTCTTAACTGATTCCATCCAAATCTATACATCCATCCATGCATAGTTCGAGATTATTTCAGCTTTTCAAAAATTATTCTGCTGTTTAATACTGTATGTTTTTAGAATGTCTAAATTATTTGGATTGTCTTAAATATTTCAAGTTCATTTCTTAACTGAATTTTCAGAAACCACCTATGTTATAATATGGGGGAAGCTTAAAATAAATTGACAGAACATTGTAATATTTACAATAATTAACCTATCAAGCATTTTAACAAATAAATAAAATAATACGCCTTGCCCTTTGTTTTGGGGCTGCAACTGAGGCAGGGGTTTCCCAGGGCCCAAGGAGGCAGAGAAGACAACTCCTGGGAAAGGGAGGAAAAATCATTTTTGGACTTTAACTCCCATAATCCCCCCAGTACTGGCTGGGGAATTGTGGGAGTCCAAAAATGTTAGCTTTCCCAATCTCTCACAGTGCAAAACACTCTTGCAAATGAGAAATCCTCTTGGCTTTAAGCTAGCCTGAAATTGTTCCCCCTTGATATGGGATGCCTGGATATGGCAACACCGCCTGGGAGGCAGGTGGCCGGGGTGGAACGGGGTTTCTGAACACCCGTGTTGTGAACAGAATTGGGAGTTGCGCCTTAAGTCAGATTTAAGTCAGCCTTGGGGGTGGGGGGTGAAGTAAGGCCACAGGACAGGGGTGGCCAACTGCAAAATGGGGGCAAGGGGCAGTTTTCACTCCCGTGAATTGCACCAGCGCTTCCATGAGACCAGAAGTAACATCATGCCACCTCCAGTTTCATCCCAGGCTGCGTTTTCCCCAGAGTGTTTTGGGAACAAAACAGCTACACTTTTCAGCAGTTTTAAGCTGGACTGAGATATAAAAATTTCACATGCTTTAGAAAAAAATATTGGGATGGCTTAGGGGCTTTGAAACTTTCTGGGAGGGCACAAACTGGGCTGCATGTGGCCCCAGGCCGTATGGTCCCCGCCCTGCCACAGGACAGGTGTTGCTCCATAGTTGCCCCCTGGCCACTGCCTGCCTGCCTCGCTGACTGCCCTGACGCCATCCTTTTCGTGCAGGCACGGAGACTCCTGTCCTTTGCGGGCATTCTTACCGTGACAGGTGCTGACGGCAAAGCCGATGCGCTTGCGGGCCCGGTCAAAGACCACATAGAAACCCTCCATGATGACGGCCCCCATGACAGTCCCAGTGGAGGACTGGGAGATAGCGAACTTGTAGCACTCGTCTTGAGAGGTGGCCACATCCTCCACGGGCCGCAGGTATTGCTGAGGGAGGGAGGAAGCAAGAAGAGGGCTCCTCTTGGTCAACACAGGAGACGGGGGGGGGGGTCCCAGGTCAAAGCTTTCCCCACCTGCCCCAAAGGAGGTGGCTCAGGGATTGAGGCCTTCTGTCTAAGCCAAGGGTAGGAATCACGTAACCCACAGGCTGCACACATCTGGGGTAGGGGAGCTGTACGGCCTTGAACCCCCCAACCCCCTCAATAAGAAAAAAAGTCAATCCAAAACGTGTTTGTTCCAGAAAAAAAAACTGACTCCAGGGGACTGCTTTGCCCAATAAACCTTGCTTTCAACAGCTTTTAACAAAACAGCAAGAAAACTGGCTCACACCCACCCTTGATGTAGGGCCAGATGTGCTGGGGCTGGTCAGGGTTACAGAGGGGCAGGGGAGCACTCTGCCCATGCTCAACGTCACTCTTGGTTTTATTTTCCCACCAGTTCTAAGATTAAGCTGCCGCACTGGAAGCACGCCTCTCAGCTGAGCCAGGCTCACAGTCAGCTCTCGAACGCGCCCCTGTCTACTCTGAGGTGCTGCCTGGCTCCTTTCCGGACCCACCCGGAACCAACGGCCATTTCTCCCCTTGCTGCCACTGGCCTGGAAAAGCCGGACACTCCCCAGAGCTGGACTATGTACGCCCCTGCTCCATAGCCCCACCTTCATTTGTAGCAGACACAGGGATAGTTGTTTTTAAACGAGGGAATGTTTCCGGTGGTTCTTGTAAAAACTTGGTGCATTGTGCCACGGGTTTGCTTGGGCATGTGCCTTCAAAGGTTCCCCCCTTGAACATCTCTAACCCCCATCAGATTGTTGTTGAATGCTAGCACTGCTCCCGACAGGGATGTGGCAGCTTCCCATCTCCCTCCTCTCACCAGAACCTTCTTTCTACAACCCCCTGTGGTTACTTTTGAGAAGCTTGGAAAAGTTCCTTTTTTGGACTACAGCACCCAGAATCCAGGCCTGGTTCCTCCATCCCAGCCACCAACAAAATGGCAGCCAGAATGTGAGTCCGTTGACATTTTAGGCTTAGCTGTCATCCAGACACTGCAAGGTCTCATGCCAAAACCCCAGAGGCCATGACCGGACTTCCCCACAGCTGACTTAGCCCCTCCAGTCCAGCACCCCCCTACTCCTGCCACCCAAAGAGAGCCCCCCCCGGTGTCCACCTTGCCCTCCTCCCCTGGCCAGCTGCCACACTGACCATGAAGCTGCCCCCCACCGACTCTCCTTGCTCCACCGCAGTGGTTTCCAGCACCCACCTGGGGTAGGATACTGATCCGGAAGGACTGGTTGGTGGTCTCACCCATCAAGTAGAGAGAGATGACGGGGAAGATGTGCCAGGGGGTGGTGCCCACTTGCCAGCAGACCAGTTGCTCCCCCAGCCAGAAGCCATCGGGGAACTTCTCTGTCTGTGGAAGAGGAAGAGACTCTTTTAGCCCAGGCTGAACACACTGGGGTAGGCCAAGGCGGAGGTCACCAGAAGAGGGGTGGGAAGGGCACAGCCTTTTGTCCTACTCAAGGCCCCAAATGCAGAGAGGCTCCAGTCAGGTTCTGGGGGCCGCCTCCCCCTCCCCACGGATGCAAACACAATAATTAACTTTCACATTGTAACATCTGTGCTTGCAGGTGCTCATCCACTCCCTTGGGAGGAGGACTGGGTTCAGGGAGGTGTCATGCACCAGTCACACTTTGGGCACATCAAGGATGAGGAACTGGTGACACCCCCCCACATGGTTTTGCCCTACAACTCCCAGCAGCCCTGGCCCAGAATCCTGTAGGTGGGTTCTGTTGGCACGATCCTGTTACACCAGTGAATAAAGACATTGTGGAAGGAGGTCTCCCATTCCTCCTTTCGCAAATTCCTTTGCACTGGGTGCAGAAGGGTAATATAAAGTCAACAGCAGACTCTAAACTTTCTGGACACCAAGCATGATCTAATGGGCCTGAGGTTGGGGGACACAGGATCTTTTTTAAGAGGCGGGGTGTGAGTGATGATCTAGACCTTCCCCTCTTGTACTTTTCTCACCGAGGAGGCCGTCTTGATGGACTTCACTGCTGCTTCGAAGACCTTCTTAGGGAGGCGGAGGTTGGTGGTGCCGCTGTCCACGATGCTCTTGTCGTAATTGTACTGTGGGGGGAAAGGCGGCACTCTCAGGCTCTCACTCCCTTTGCCCCCATGTGCTTTTAAGCATGTAAGCCACCTCCCCCCTTGAGCAGCACAAGGGATCATCTTAAGAACCCAGAACAAGAGCTGTGATGAGTTTTAGCTAAGCTGTGAGGGACGCCTGCACGGGCAGAAGCTGGCATCCTCTCAGTAACATCTGCAGGTATAATGCACATGGAACAAGATTTTTGTGGTGGCGTTAAGCATCGTTTGCACATGCAGGACTGCTGTGCATGCAGTTAGACATTAAGGTGCACAGAACAGAGCAGAAATATGCATTTCCTGTGCACTGTGCACCATAGTTTTGAGATAGGTTGTCAGTCATGCGCACTGGCCATTGATCCACACACTTTGTGTTACATTGGTATTCTGTATAGGGGCTGCATAATGTAACTTAACTGGTGGTTATCTACACTATGCTGAAATGAAGAAGGATCTTGGTCACAGCTTGGAAAAGTTCCTTTTTTGGACTACAGCACCCAGAATCCCCCAGCCAGCAGCATGCTGCTGGCTGGAGGGTTCTGGGTTCTGTAGTCCAAAAAAAGGGACTTTTCCAAGCTGTGTGCAGTGGCAACGACTTGCATCTCAACCTGCCCACTGGAAGGGAAGGCATGGCAGTATGCCTCCAAAACCAAAATCTCTCTCCCCAGACCGGCATCACCCAGCTGGGTGCCAAGGGCCAGGACTTTCCCTCTGTGCATTGAACCCCCTCACCTCCTTGCAGTCCATCTGGAGGTCCTGCCCATTGATCTCAATCTTGACAATGATGACCTCGTAGTACCACTCCTTCCGGATGGGTGTGTACCAGACACTGCCCCGGTAGAGAGATGGGTCGATGCCTCCGATGATCTGGGGGGAAAGAGGCACAGGGGAGGCATTAAGGGAAGGGGTGGGGAAGAAGGTATTGTCTGCTGCTGTCCCCTTCCCTCTCCTGTCCCCGCCGCCCCCCAGCCCAACCCCCCTCCATGGGGAAACTGGTGTTGCTTATAGCTTTGAGCAGCTGCAAGCTGAAGACTGCGTGGAAATTACCGCCTTGCAAAGTTGTCATTTTGGGACCTGACTTCATATGTGGAAAGGGCTTCTAAAAATGTGTCGTATCATCCGTATTTGTTGCTTGTTAATCAGTATGCTTTTAAACAGCTTTGAACTCTATTGAAAGTTTAATTTTATTTTAACTTTCATACGTTTTGGGGAGGAGGTATCTTTATAGGGTCTGTTTTAATTTTTGTAAGCCACCCCACCGGAAGCAAGAAGCTGGGCAAACCTGGGTAAAGCCACCCAATAAAAGGCCAAGGAACGCTGTGAGGCAGGGAATGGGGAAAGGGAGTTTGCTCACCTACAGGCTTGTCTGCCAAATGGCTAGATGGGGCCGGTCAGAAACAGAGGGAGGACTGGTCAGAAATGGAGGCAGGGCCAGTTAGAAAGAGACACAGGGACAGTCCCAGAACTGGGAAATAGGTGGGTTATATTAATAGTTATACTAATAATTTGAGTGGCTGCAGGTTTGAGGCTGCCTAGAATTCATCACCTTGCAACTAACAAGCCCTATTCTCCTATCTCAGCTGAACAAAACAGCTTCTGGCAAGGAACAAGCACTCTGCATGCCCCCAGAGGCACCCTCTTCCTCATGACTACTCTCAGAGCTCAAAGCTTCCAACCTGGGAGCCCTCCTGCCTTACACCTAAATACTTGGTATATGTCTGTGGTCACTCAGCAGTAAGGAGAAGATACTCTGCACATGCTCAGAGGGGCTCTTGTCTTCCTAGAATGAGCCCAGGAACCGAAAGCAGGTTGTGGGGGGTCAGGCTCAGTGCTGGGCTGCAACCCATCTCCCCTAAGGAGTAGGGAGAACAGGGCCCCACGCTGCCCCTCTGCCACTCACCATGCTGCCCCCCACAGATGCCAGGGCCTCGGTGTCATTGGGCAGGAAGCCTGCTCCACACAGCTGCAACGAGAAGATGTTGGGCACCTGCGTCTGCTTCACCAGCGAGTCAAAGAAGGGCTCCAGGGTGTCATCAGGCTGAAGGAGAGAAACCAAAGTGGTGAGAGGTCTGGAAGCCATGACGCCCTCGGAGGAGCGGCTTAGGAGCTGGGCATGTTTAGTCTGGGGAAGAGAAGGTGACGAGGGGGCATGATGGCCACGTTTAAATATTGGAAGGGATGTCATGCTGAGGATGGAGCAAGCTTGTTTTCTGTTGCTCCAGAGACTAGGACACGGAGCAATGGGTTCAAACTACAGGAAAAGAGATTCCTGACAGTAAGAGCTGTTCTGCAGTGGTATACGCTGCTGCCTTGGAGTGTGGTGGAGTCTCCATCTTTGGAGGTTTTTAAACAGAGGCTGGATGGCCATCTGTTGTCAGGAGTGCTTTGATTGTGTCTTCCTGCAGGGCAGAATGGGGTTGGACTGGATGGCCCTTGGGGTCCCTTCCAACTCTATGATTCTATGAGGTATGCAACATCAGTTGGCCCTGGAGAGGGTGGGAGAGAAGAGCTGCACAAATATCTGTCCTTCATCTACACAGTCAGGCTCTGCTGGCCCTACCTGAGAGCCCAAACTCTGGGAAGCCCTGGAGGAAAATCAACCCAGGATAAGACCAGCAATATTTTTGGACTTCAAGTCCTAAGATCCCTAGCCAGCATGGCCAACAGTCAGGAATTCTGGGAGCTGAAGTCGATAAATATTTGGGGGACAAAAGGCTTTGACAGCTCGTGGACAAGACCAGGCATTGGAATGATGTGGCCCTCCACACATTGTTGGACTTCTGCTCCTAGCATTCCTTGCCATTGCTTCATGCTGGTTAGGAGCAGTTGGGAGCTGCAGTCCAAGAATGTCTGGAAGGCTTCTTGAGTCCTCCCTGAATGGGACTATAGGCAGCTTTTGCCTTGGTCCCTGGCAAAGGTGCAGAGATCATCTTGCAAGAGATCCTGAGGTCCAAGCTGCTAGCTGCTCTGGTTCAGCAAAAGGGAGCTCATAAAATACTCAAAAATGTGCCTAGGACTGATTTTTATTTATGTATTTTTATCTTTATTTTGCAAAAAAAGGACAAAGTATAAAAGGAGCCTGGAAAAATGTGCAAAAACTCTAATAATCTCATCCAATGGGAAGGAAACTTTTAAAAATCATTCCTTCTTACCTAAAAGAACAAAATACATCGTAAGTGAAGCCTTACATCCCTAGTTACCACCAAATCATTACAATTAAAAGCAAAAGTCATTTGCCCTTATTCAAGTTCCCTATCGTTCTCCAGTCCTATTGGGGGTCCTTTTTCATTCTCCTAACTTTGCAACTGTCCTTTTCTTCCACATGCTGCACCTGTAGTCCTTCACTGTTCGTTGTGTCCTCACAGTCGTGCACCAGCCGAGGTTCTCACTAAAGATTTGGCTGCTCCCAAATCAACCCAAATTCTGAACTACGCCAAAGAGGGGGGCATATTCCCTTCCCACACACTTTATTTTTTTAATTTTATTTTTTTATTAACCCTTCACACACACTTTTAACTGTTGTCATTGTTGTTAGTAACTTCATCTATATTCCACATTTTCCTCAAAACTGAGACGCAAGTTTGGATTAAAAATTTCAGTTAAGTGAAATTTTTTAAAAAAATTACAATACTAAAAGAAGTACAATTAAAATTGAATTAAATATTAACAATATTAAAAGAATGTCAACATATGCTTAAAAAGGATAAAAAGCAGTTTAAAAAACCGTAGCTCTTTCTGTGCTATTTTAATTCGGATGGGAACAGTGTGTGCTACCCCTCATACAATGCGCCTCTTTCCTGTGGCCCCCGGACCTCCTTCCAGAGCCGTCGAAATGGACGCCAAGCTCACCCGGGCGATCTCTGCGTAGGCCAGGCCCAGTATCCCTTCCCAGTTGGAGCCGTTGATGAAGAACTTGTCCGACTCCGTGATGGCAGCGATGTTGGCCCGGACGGTGACGTTTGGGCCGTGGGGGACGGCCACCAGGTCAGTGCCCAGCTCTCCTTGCCACTTCCCTTGCGTGTAGGGCACATAGACGCCCTTCCGCAGGTCCCGGTAGGTACTGGAGCTGGAAAAGATGCCGGCAAGGGGGCACAAGGCAATGAGAGGGTGGAGAATGTGGGCCGACTGGGAGCAGGGTAGCCAGACGAAAAGCTGGATGGGGCCTCTGTACCTTAAATGGTTGTGCAGAAGAGGGAATGTCAGCAGGGACTGCTGGGAGATTTCTGGATGGGGCAGAAGGGCAAGAGGCTAGCCCTCTGTGTCCTGTCTGAAAGGGGGCTTAAGTCACTAACAGGATGCCAGACAGTGTGCATGTGTGAATCTCTAGCTCTCCCCTTGCACATAGCCATCACCTGCCCCACATATCTTCAGCTGGAGGGGCAAAACCCCCAGAGGCAGGCCTGCCCTAGCAACCCTCCAGCCATGCCCTTGCTAGCCTCACCCCACCTTCAGGCCACGCTCCCCGCTGGGCGCCTTGGCTCTCTTTCCCTTCCGCCTCCACTCTCTGGGAGATGAGGCAGCCATGCGGCTCCAGCCAGCACACAGACTGCCCATTGTTTCCTGGGGCTGGAGGGCCAGACAGTAACCCAGTATCCCTTTCCCCACCCCATCCATGACACAGAAAGGGGCTGTTTCACCCCAGGCTGTGTCCAGAGGGTGACTGGTGCCACCCTGGCACTGTCTTGGGGAGGGGAAGTCGATGGGCAGAGGGAAAATGGTGTATAGGAAACACAGCGCTCTTGCCAAGACCCATGCCGTGGACATCAGGGACCCACACGCCATTCTAGCAAAGGAGCCAGTGATGGGGATGGCGGTCAGGAGGGCCTTGCTAGCAAAGAGGACAGCTGCCCCCCAACCCACATGGACCTCTGTCCATACTCACAGCTGGCGCCGGTAGTACCGCCTGAGGAAAGGATGGGGAGCTGCTCCCACGGCAAAGTTACTGCTCCCCGTGTCCACCAGGATATTCAGCTGCAGAAAGAGGGGGAGAAAGGGGAGGGAGCAGGAGGGAAGGAGAGCATCATTGGCATGTTGCATACAAGCATGAGAGCTGAAATGTGCAAAGGAGGGCACCACACAGATTCCAAACCTCCAGGAAGACTAGAAGGACAGGCTACAAGAACTTTTATTTTCTTTAAGGGAATGGCTTGTGTTGGCATAGGCTCCTTCCTCAGCTGGACAAAAACACATTTAAACCCAAAGCTAAAGCAATGGATTTCTACAGGGATAAAGGTAAGGCAGGAAAGACAAAATGCACAAACACAAGCATGATGATACCCAGCTTGACAGTAGTACATGTGAAAAGCAGACCACAAGCTAAACATGAGCTAACAGTGTGATGCAGCAGCCAAAAAAGCCAATGCAATTCTGGGTTGCATCAATAGGAGTATAGAGTCTACATCAAGGGAAGTTGTAGGGCGACTCTATTCTGCTTTGGTCAGCCCTCACTTGCAATCCTGTGTCCACTTTTGGGCATCACAGTTCAAGAAAGATATGGACAAGGTGGAACATGTCCAGAGGAGCTGTGGGTAGGTTTCGCATGGAGAAGAGGAGAGTGAGAGGTGATACACTCCTTGCTTAGGGAGAGCGGGTCATACTTGGCTTCAGGCGATAAAGGCTGCTCTGCCTCTTAAAGAGCATTCAAAGTGCTTGAAGCACATGGCCAAGATTCACCCCCAAGGAGCACGGCTGCTGTGCTTGAGTGTACAGGCCGGAGGGTGCAAGGCCCCAGAGGGCATCCACCAGGTCCTTTATCTGGAGCGACAGCTCATGGCTCTCACTCTGCTGCAGTCTAGCAGGCAATCTTGGAGAAGCAGCAGCAGGAGGAGGAGGAGGAAGCCGCAGGCAGATCAGCTTCCACGTGCAGTGAGGAAGGTCAGAGCTCTCAGTCAGTCCCCCCCCAGTGGCGCTGCAGCTGGAAGAAGGCTCTCCTTGTCTTTACCAGATGGGCCCAGCAGGCCAAGGGCCAGCTAGACTACCCAGTCCCAAAACACTGGCACCCGGAGGGGCTGCAGCTGCTTGAGAACTCCCAACTTTCCTACCCCCCTACGAAGAGCCATGGCCTCTTCTTCGGTAGGGAGAGCTGCTTGCATTAAAGCTCAGCTGGGCAGTTTGGGGCTGTCCTTCCATCAGCCCTAGCCAGCCAAATGGATAATGGGATATGTAACCTCAACAACATCCAGGGGGCTGCCAAGTTATCTGCCCTGCACTGAAATGCCACCTCTCCTTACTTGGCAGCCAGGCAGCAAAGGGCCTTGAGGCGATATCTGAAGGGTCACCCCTGCTTTGGGCTCAGCAGCTGAGGGTGGAAATTTTCCCCCAGTTCTAGGCATTACAAAACCAACCAAGTCACCCACAGACTGGCATGCTGAAGAAGCTCCAAAGAATGATGCCCTCCCCTGTAGACAAACCCAGTCCTTGGGCGCAAGAGGTCAGTGCAGGCAGAGGTTTTTCACGTACATAGGATTCTTCTATATTTATCCAGCCTTTCACCAAAATTCATCATCATACCGTTCCATATGGCTCACTTTAAAAGTCCATCAGAAGCCATTAGACACTGTGCCTAGATTCTGACTGCTCCAGGTTATGAGCACATTGTGAGCTGGCTACACTGATCTGTGTTGTGTACTTACAAGTATTTATGCATCACCAGGCTTTTTGCATCCAACCTCCTGCACTTTTGCTTAATAGCGTTTCACGGAAATATCTGCCTTCTTAATACCCCTTTAAAAACACATCACACAGCTGCTTACTCTGGATTGCTTGAAATTTTGTAAATGCCTTTTTTTTTTTTACAAAGGAATCCTCCACCTCCTGACCACTCCCTCTGGTTTCTATGGGTCACATAGTAACAAAGAGCTCCTGTAGGGCAGGAATTTATATGGCTGACCTAAGATTATAGGCTTAGCAGTGTACTCAGAAACCAGGGAGGGGAGGGGACTGCCCAGGACACCTCAGAGCATCCCCAACGGAGACCCCTTGCAAGCAGGGAGGACTGTAGGTGCCCCCCCTGTGTAGGGCTCGGCCCAGGAACCCCTTCCCATTTGGAGCAGCAGTGAGTGGAGCAGCACACCTGCCTCTGGGTGTGAACAAACCTGTGTCTGTCCAGACTATGAAGAGAAGGAAGCAAGAACTAAATAAAAGGCAACTGAAGAATACAATGCACAGCCGACTGGATATTTCTCTGAAAGTCCTGCTCATAAATGTTCAGACTAATGAGTTGTGTGTGTTTACTTGTCTTCTTTTGTTTTTATCTTGCTAATTTGGTTTAGAGCCAGTGTGGTGTGGATGGTTTAAGTGTTGGGCTAGGATTCTGGAAGACCTGGGTTCAAATTCCCCATCAGCCATGGAAACCCACTGAGTCACCTTGGGCAAATTACACTCTCCCTGCCTGTGAGTGAGGCAATGGTGACAAACCCCTTTTAAGTAAATCTTGCCCCCCACCCCCCAAAAAAAGCCTTAGGAAAGGACGGGGGGAACTTGGAGTTGGCTTGATGACACATAACAACAAAATTTGGTTTGTCAGGAAAATAGACAGAGAAGTGTGTTTTATTGGGCTTAACACATTTCCAATTGCATCTTGTTCAGAGAAGAATTCCCAATAGAGTTTGACTCCAAACCCTGTCCCAACATGACTTTGGGAACTGATGACTGAGAGAGAGAGACTTGAGGCCTTAATGGTCTTTGCTCTCCCAATCTGGTTTGCAATCCGCTTTCTTAGCGCACTTCACATCCCTGACCAAGCTGGCCCTGAGAGGCCAAAGCCCTAGGTCCTCTTGCAGTGCATGGGGAGGGCGATGTCCTTGGGAGCAGAAGCCCAACCAGTTTATTTTTGCCCAGGAAAGCGGAATGTGTCTCTTTCCTGCACCCCAGAGGAAACTGCAGCCGATGCCTGCTGGGCCCTCCAGCCCTAATCGAACTCCCACCTCCCTCTGCTCAGGTGCTGAGACACTGTGCCGAAACACTCCTGTCAGCACATCCATTGCTCCTCTGCTTTGCGCTGCTGTGGAATGCAGTGCGCCAACAGGGTCACCCCAGCAATGCCTTGGGACTGAGGTCTGGCCACCAGGTCACTCAGAGAGTATCTGGAGGGAGCCCAGAGCAGCCCTCCAAGTGTGGTTAGATGGCAAGTCCCAACAACTCTCTAGCCAGTTTGGAGCCAATGGTGAAGAATGCTGGGAGTTGCAGACCAACAATGCCTGGAGTGGCAGGATTGCCACCCCTGGCCTAATGCAGCCCAGACCTGTGGCAGTGGGGATTAGAGGGAGTGTGGCCAGCCTTAATCCAGGCCTCACAAGCACTCCGGTTCCCTCCTAATCCCCCAACCAGCACATGCCAGGAAGCAACTTCTGCACAGAGGAGCTGACCAGAGTGGCCACAGCTGCGAGGGAGCAGTGCATGTGTGTATGCTCTTGGGGAGGCACCGCTTCCTTCTGGGTTTCTGCCTTCTGGGCCTGGCTTCCCTCTCCTCTGGACA
Source organism: Gambelia wislizenii (assembly GCA_030847615.1). Taxonomy (NCBI): domain Eukaryota; kingdom Metazoa; phylum Chordata; class Lepidosauria; order Squamata; family Crotaphytidae; genus Gambelia; species Gambelia wislizenii. Next base: position 44,664,098 of record JAUMIR010000007.1, read on the forward strand.
CTTCTTAAAAACCAGCTCTGCTCTCTTTCCTTTTTGACCATTGGCCACAGTGTACAAGGTTCTGGTACATTGTAACCAAACACACACATGCAAATGAGGGTGGGGCTGAACTTTGAAGGTGTTACAAGAGGTACTGAGCATCCAAATTTCTGCCAGGAAAAGGCACAGGAGAACATCAAATGCTCTCTTGGGAAAGGGGGGCTGTCATTTGTTCCCTGGACAAAATTCATGTTTTCCTTCTAACCCTGGAGGTGGAAAGCTCTGTGAGGTGAGTCCAGTGGCCAGTGATAATAAATAATAATAATAATAATAATAATAATAATAAAATTTTATTTATATCCCGCCCCTCTGCAACGCAATCGGGGCGGCTTACAATCCCATGTCAGTGGAAGACAGCAATCCATGCCATGTTTTAGCTTGAATGCTAAAGGAGCTGCCCAAGGTGCTGAACTTGTTTATGGGGACAGGTTCAGGACCTTGGAGAGTTCCTTGAAAGCCAGAATGAAACCCTGAAAGGGGAGTCATTGTTTCCCTGGTCTGGAAGCCACTGGGCTGCCCCTGCTCTGCCTGAGGCCCAGCTCCCAAGTCCAAACTGCACGGCTCAGCTTCCACACATGTCCCTTGCTTGCACTTATTCACAGATCAGCCACCAAGACCCATCAGATCAAATCTCACACTGATGCTGCCTCCCGGACCGAGAGGGAATGACCCAATCTCCTGCCCCTAAGGATTCACCCGTGGCCCTGCAGCAGTGTCCCCCCCCCCCTCCCAGATGTGTCAGACTACACCTCCCATCATGCCCAGACAGCTTGGCACTGGCCATGGTGGCTGGGGACGATGGGGCTGTCATCCAGCAGAACCAGAAGAGGCCAGATTGAGAGAGGCGCCTTTACCACCTCGCCAAACGGTGTGTCTGAGCATCTTCTGAAGGCCCCGCTGGTGTTCCATGGGAAGGATGGGTGGGCTTGGCCCTTGGCCTCCTCACTGTGGCTCACCATGAACTGAAATAAGCAGACAGGGGCGCTTGTGGGTTTGCCCCTGCCTGGAAGCAGGCCAGCCCTGGCCCAAACCTCCTCCTGCCCTCCCTCCCTCCCCACGCTTGCTTGCTCAGCGCGGACCCAAATGCATGCAGCGGCACACGCGCGGACACGCTTTCTGTAAGCCCCCCTTTAATCCCACGGGAAGCCCCGGATGCCTGGCGCTGGCGGCCGCTTCCTCCGGCCGGGCCTGGAGCCCGAGCCGGCCGTGGGGCGCCGGGAGGCCTTGCTGGGATCGGGGGCTCCGGACCCGGAGGCGGCCCGCGGGGGCAGGCGCCCGGGATCTGGTGGGTGGGTGGGGACCCCGTCCCGGGAGGAGGCCGGGCCTCTCTGCGGCCGAGCCTGGCCCCGGGCCCACGGCCGCCTTACCTTCTGCGGGGGGCTGCCCACCGCCATCTCCACGTAGTAGCCCTGCCCGGACTTGCCCCGCAGGTTGTCCAGCATGGCCGCGAAGCCGCCCCGGGCGAGCGGGGGGGACCCGGAGGAGCGCCGGGAGCGCGGCGGGGGCGCCTGGGGCGGGGCCGAGGGGGGCCCCCCGAGCAAAGGCAGCCGGAGCCCCCGGGGGGACGCCCGCCCGCCCAGCCCCGCCAGCCCCGCCGCCGCCAGCAGCAGCACCAGCAGCAGCCGCCCCGCCGCCGCCGGCGCCCCCCCGGCCATGCTGCGGCCCGGCTCCGGCCTCAGCGCGGCCCGGGCACCCAGGGGGGCATCCTCCCCTCCCCTCCGCTCGGACCGACCCACCGCCCGCCCGCCTGCCCGCCTCTTGGGCGGCGTCGCTCGCCGGCCGGGGCTCGCCGGGAGTTGTAGTCCGGGCCGGGAGGGCGGTGGCGGGGCTGGGGCTGCGGGAGCAACACCGGGGACGCCCGGCCCCAGCGCCTCGGGCTCCGCTCATGCTGGGCGGGGGGGGGGGCGGAGGAGGAGGAGGGAGGGGCGGGGGGGCAGCAACCCGGGGTGGGGGGCGGGGGCGGACCTTCCTCCCTTCCAGCCGCCGGCCCCTTCCAGTTTGGCCCAGATAAGTGTTTTAAGTATTATTATTATTATTATTATTATTCATCTTTTACTAATTTTTTCTTTTCCAATATGTAGAATTGTAACGTGTAAATATAATGTTCATTGGAAAAGAAAAAAAGAGTGATTATAGTCTGTTTAGAATAAGAGGGAAAATGTATTCCTGTTAGCATAGGTCGTTTTATTTTTGTATCAGTAAGAAAAGAGGAAAACAATTATTATTATTTTTGCCTTATTGTTACAGCCTTTAGCAGTCGGGTGTATTTTTCAGTAGAAGGGTCTTATTCCAATAAAAAAATTCCTAACCTCCCCACCATAGATAGGGTCGCCATGAGCCGAGGGCCAGGGGCTTCTCCAGCAGGACTGGCCGGGAGCTCCTCCACCCCACCGCCACTGGGGCCTCCCAGTTTGGACTGGTGCTGCTGGTGCTGCTGCTGCCCCTCTAGCCGAGCCTCCTGGGGTAGGTGGCCCCACATGGGCAGGCCAGTGGGGACCTTGGCCACAATTTGCCTGGCCCTCACTCAAGGCCATGTTCTGCGGCCGGGCCGGCCAGCCCTTGGGTGGGGTGGAGTAAAGGCAGCTGGGTTGGAGGCAGGCAACTGGGCGCCTCAGTTCAGCACAGAAGCCTCTCGGTTAGTTAGGCCCAAGTCCGGTTCTTTGTCTCCGGGCCGCTCTTCCAAGCAGATTGCCTGGGGTGGCTCAGGGCCAGCAGACTCAATGCAGGAGATGGCATACAAAACCTCTTCCCTCAGTCCTTGTTGACATACAGAAGACTGGATACAGGGCTGGCATGACTTGGCCATGCCAGGGCCAACCACCAATTTTAGCTGGAACTCAAGGCACCTTGTAGAATAAAGAGACACATGTAAAACCACATGTGTCTCAAAACATACACAAAGTTGGGATTAAAATCCTATTAAACTCTCTATAGAATGAAAGCCGTATGAAACATTAATTTAAAAGCATAGAGATTGAGACCGATACAGCACTAAAAGAGAAGACCCATTCTATAAAGTGATCCATTAGCAAACGCTTACTGGAGGAGAAAAGTCTTCACTTTCGTCAGACCTCACCTGGAATACTGTGTCCAGTCTGAGCACCACAATTCAGGAAGGATATTGAGAAGCTGGAATGTGTCCAGAGGAGGGCAACCAAAATGGTGGGAGGCCTGGAAGCCTTTATGTCCTATGAGGAGAGGCTTAGGGAGCTGGACATGTTTAGTCTGGAGAAGAGAAGGTGAAGAGGTGACATGATAGCCATGTTTAAATATTTGAAGGGATGTCATACTGAGGATGGGGCAAGCTTGTTTTCTGCAGCTCCAGAGACTGGGACACAGAGCAATGGGTTCAAACTACAGGAAAAGAGATTCTACCTAAACATTCAGAAGAAATTCCTGATGATAAGAGCTGTTTGACAGTGGAGTACACTGCTAACTCATAGTGTGGTGGATTCTCCATCTTTGGAGGTGTTTAAACAGAGGCTGGATGGCCGTCTGTTGGGATGGCTTTGATTTGGTATTGCATGGCAGAAGGGGGTTGCACTTGTTGGGCTATGTAGTTTGCAATCCAGTAAGTTGAGATGTTTGACTGCAAAAAGGTTTACTGATAGAAGCAAACAGAATGATTGATGTAACTTCCTACTGAAAGGTAATTGGTTTTCCAGAGAAAGAGGTGTGTCCAAGTCCTTCTCTTTGTCTGGAAACTACCATGAGGTTTGTCTAGTTGCCACAATCCCTGTTTAGAGTGTGCACCTACCGTGCAGCGGTCCTGCATATCTTTTGTTTGTAACTATGTAGTATTGAGTCATTTTTACTAGTTTAGACTTCAGTCAGCATAATGCTGGTGATATTCTATAATAAATACTCTTGAGACTGTGAGTAAATATGTTTTTGTACTTTTAAACCACTTTTAAGTGTTTCTGAGTCCTTATTATGCTAGAACTATAACTTGGGGAAATTGGGTGGTGGTTATCTTAAGCCTACATGCTGGAATCAATACGGGTCTGCTGCATATGTATTTTTTTAAACAGTTAAACTCTGCTGATCTACTGTGCTTCCTAAAGAGGTTAAATGCTGTCAGTTTTTACAACAGCCTGTCTTGTAAGGTCTCTTCCAGTGAAGCACAGTGGGGGAACATTGCTGAATGTTCTGTATCTCCCAATAGGACTGGATGCCCCTGTGGTCTCTTCTAACTCTTATGATTCTGTGAAGGGAGAGCAAGGAGGGAACCGCGCGAGCCTCCTGTGGAAGGGAGTTCCATGAGCAACCACGGAGGAGGCCCTGTCTCCCACGTTCCCACCAAACGTGTCTGTGGAGGTGGTGTGGTGGAGAGAAACACCTCACCCCAAAATCTTGGACTCTGGACAGACTCATTGGGGAGGATAGCCTGGGCCTGAGCCAAATAAGGCTTTACTGGTCCTAACCCCCTTCCATTCTGTGGGAATTAAACTCATCCCTCAGGGGGGTGCTGGTGACCTTGGAGACGTGGCTGGGCCCCAGATTTCCTTTGTGGGATGTCTTGTTCCCACAGGAATGAAGACCCATGGCCGAGAGGCCTTTCTCTTGTTGCCTGCCCAGGCAAGAAAGAGAGGAGAGCTTTGCTGTGGCGGCTCCGTCTCTGGGGCAGGGGTCTCCAGAACACACTTTGCGGGCTCCCTCCGCCTCTCTCCCTTCGTCCCACACTAGAGGCTCCTTTGGGCAGGCTTTGACTGGCAACACCTGGCTCTACAGCTGCCACTGTCAGCAGCCCGACCTGCTGGTTGGATGGTTCCCGGTGTAAGCCACTCTCTGCAAGCAGAAAGCCAGCTTCTCAGGGAGGAGCCAGTTAGGAAAGGCTGTTCCTCTCCGCCGGTGGCTGATCCAGGGAAGGAAGCATGTCAGCCGCCGACTCTTGGGCCAAAGCTGCCCGAGGGCCAGAGAAGCCAGGCCAGGCCTGCCTGGGGCTTCGCTGCCTTGGAGGCTGGAGGCCGAGGGGCTGCTATCCAGCGCGACAGGGCCAGGGCTGCCGGGCCTCGCCCGCCCCCGAGCCAGCGCCTCCAGGCCGCCCAGCCTTCCGCACCGCAATGCCCAGGGGCCACGGCATGGGCCGGGCTGGCCGAGGATGATGGAAGTGGCAGTCCGAAGTGCGGGCAGGGGCCAAGCTCCCCAAGCTCTGACCCCAAGGACAGACCCGGGCCCGTAGCGCGACGATCCCGCTTGGCCCGCCAGGGCAAGAAGCATCTGGTGGCGGGCTGGGGCTGGCAGGGGGCAGCGCGGGGGGCACCGTGGGTCTTGGGGCTCTTTGCCCCACCGCAAATGGGGAGGCTGCGAGGGGGCGCCCCCTGGCCCCAGGGAGGCGGAGAGACCTGCGGGGGCCTGGGGCAAGAGAGGCAGAGGACGCAGCTGGGCCGGCCTCTGTGCCAGCTGCTGGGAGGAGAGCGGAGGAGCTTTGGAAGCAGCGGCTGGGAGGCCCCCCCTGTCGTCAGGAGGGCTTGGATGGGCTCATCCCTGCAGGGCAGGAGGGGGTGGACTGGATGGCCCCTGGGGTCCCCTCCATCTCTAGGACTGTAAGGAGCCGAGGGCGGGGAGCGGCTGCCGCAGCAGCGGCAAGGGGAATCCGCGCCAGGCTTTAGTCCCAATGGACTTTAGCTGAACTGCTCCAGCCCCGAGCCAGAGGGGCCCTTCTCTGCACAATCCGAGGAGGGGGGCGGTGGGGAAGGGTCCCCTCAACTGCCCCCCATGCCCTCCCCTTGAAGGCCCAGTTTGGCTCGTTCTCAGCACCAGGTCAAGACGTGGCTTTTCATAAAAGCCTTGGAGGCCGAATTTACATCCACGCACCTATGTGGTTTAATAACTCATTTCGCTTTTTAAAGGTGTTTTCACTTGTTTGAACTGTTTACTGTGTTTTTATGTTGTTTAAATCGTGTGTGTGTGTGTTTTAATTTGGATTTGTTTATTTTGTTTTATCTGCTTTCTGCCATGAGATCTCATGATAAAAGGGTGGGATAGCAATATTTAAACAAATAAATACAAATTTAAGTTGCTGCTCTCAAAAATACTTTACAGATAGGACTCAGTACTTTAGATAACTCACTTAAATTCGGCATCTTGGAGACCTCCTTTCAAATTCAGATTAAAACAGAGAGTGGATCCACCACTCCACAGATATGCAAGCCACCAGGGTGTGGAGTGGTGGGGATGGAGAAGCCCTCTTCCCCACTGGGTGCCAGTCCCTCTACAGCAAGGAGAGGAATCATAGGGCTTTCCAGTTTGTGGTTGGATTGCAATTCCCAGCACTCCTCACCATGGACTACATTTGGTTAGAGCTGCTGGGATTTGCAGTCCATCCACTTGGTTTCCACCTTCCACCTCTCCAAATGCTCTATCCCAAGCTTAATCAAACCCGGTGGTCTGGCAGAAGGACAGAGTCCAGCTGTCGTTTGGCCAATGCCGGCTCCACTTGCCAGAACTCAGAAGGGAAAGACTGAGAGGCCAGAGAGGAGGGGAGCTGGCCAGCAGTTGTACTGCCAAGGTTGCTGCTTCTGTCTGTCCTGTAGTGAGCTGGGCCTCTGCTGCCAGGCAGATGGGTTTTGGAGTCAGCATCATGGTATAGAAAGGGTCAATCTGTATTAGTGACTGTGGGTGATACATGAGCTTGGCAGTTTGAGGGTAGGGATATATCTGGAGGCTGAGAACAGACTGGGAGAGTGAAGATTTCCTTGATTAGTAAACTGCTTGCATGGTCCTCATAGCTGGTGGGGCGGGGGGAGTGAAGAGGGATGCCCCCCACTTGGGCCCTTTGCTCTTCTTTGTTTGCCTCTGGAGGCAGCCTATAGATCCAGTCATGATTCATCAGAATTTATTAAGGTCTTCATCAGCCCTCTCCCGGGAGGCGCACCCCAGCCCCATTTGGCCACCCATGGGGAACTGGATTGCCAGCCAGGGATTGTCGGGGTACCATTCATTGTGTAGGGGCCCCAGTTCTACCACAGGCCTATGAGGAGACCCATGCTTTTCTGCTGCGTACTACCTGCTGCATCCTTTACAACCAATGAAGCTCATCGTATAGAGGTAACACGTGTCAGTGTTCAGTGTCAAAGGAAGTCTTGGGAAGGCTGGAACTTTCTGGAATAGAATGTCATCTTGCCTTGGCAGGGGTTGATCTAGATGGCCCTTGGGGTTCCTTCCAGCTCTGTAACTCTTGCGTTCTTCTTTCCCTGGTACCCTTTGAAAACCAGTCTCCAGTGGCCATCATATTTCACAAACAGCTCAGAAAGGTCCCTGCGCAACCTGCATTGCAGGAGCACCAACCAGGAATGAAGGACATTTGCTGGAGGCAACTGGTGGTTCCAGTTGAGTTTAATAAGTTAAAGTCCAGGTTGTCACATTGCAATGAACTCTCCCAACATATACAAAGGTGCAGAATTTCACAATCTTCTTTAAATACTTTTTTTACTCTAGTCCTTTAAATATCTACACATTTCCTATTTCTTTTATTCTAAACAATCTGGGGGTTACAGTAATCCACCCACAGAGAAGGCCTCGGGTACAGAAGAGCCCAGGAAGCCGGGACGCTCACCTGAGCTCCGTGGGATGGGGCTGAGCGAGGCAGAGAGGGAGGACGGGGCTGGCCCAGCACCTGTGGAGAACGGTGGTGGCGCAGGTGAAGAGGCAGCAACACCTACATGGAGAAGGACTGCAGGGAACCAGCAGGACGGAGATCCGGGGGGAAAAGCAGATTCCCAGCCAGCCTGACTGACAACAAGGAGCTTGCCGCTCTCTCTGTGCCACTACAAATGTGACTAATGCCATGAAAAGCCATGCTGGCCGCCCGCCACAGCTGCTGCTCCATCCTGCCTTGGGTGGGCGTCATGGGTGGCCCTGAACTGCACATGGGTTAACGCCAGCTCTCCCTCTTCTTCAAATGGCCATGAAGAACTAGAGTGGCTCAGAAGGGATGCTGGGAAGAAACTGGTCCCTGTGTTAATCTGAGCACTGCACACAAGATTCTGCCGGTCCCACATCCTTTCGGGGTGCCTAGGACCATGAGCCAACCCCCTGCGCATCAGAAAGTGTGGGCCCTCTGCCTTCCACACGCCACCAGCTCCATTTGGCACCTGGTTCAGTATTCCTAACCCCAGCTGCCATGGCAGATCTAAGAGGTGGAAAATTAAGGGAAAGGTTTTTGTGTTTGTCTTCCACCTTGCATTGGGGGAAAAATATGCCCCCTTTCAGCCATGAGTAGGTGCCGAGGGAGGAGGACCAAATGGGAAAGACACCCAAGTCTTAAAAACTGACATTCAGCTCCACCAAACATTTGTATCACATAAGTGCGCTTCGTGAAACAAGCCACAAGGCATATCTCACTGTGCATGAAAAACTATCGTAGACCACAATTCCCACCTGATAGACCCTGAGCAGCAGCAGCAGCAGCAAAAGGGGTCCCTCAACAGAACACCACCCCACCCCACCCTCCCAGTTGTCCTGTGTGCAAGTCTAAGCTAAGTCATTCAGTTGCATCCATGCCATGCTAAGTTCAGCCTGCGCTTTATAATTTTTCGTCTATGAAGGGCCTTGGGAATCCTTCATTACTCAGTGCAAGTAATCTCTATGTTTAATTTCCTCATCATGCTAGATACTGACCAGGCAGCCCATAGCTGCCTTTAAAAAAAAGAAAAAGAAAAAGCAGTTGGAAGAGTCCTGTGTCAGATCCCTTGGCTACTGGGCTTCATCCTGGCAGAAGAGACAGCTGCATCCAGAACCCTGCTGCGTTCTCTCTTTGAACTGAGGACACACGGGCAAGCAGATTCAAAGCCCCCCCCCCCCAGTCTCAATGGGGTATGTGTGAAATCATGGAGATCTAGATAGCTCTGCAATCAGAGGAAACCAACTTTTAAGTGCTGATGGTGGAAGCTGATCTCCACCACACTCAAGAGGTAGTCCAGAATGACTGGCATCCTCATTTGCTTCAACTCTTTGAATAATTCACAACTGTGAGCAGCAATGCCTCTGCCCTCAAGGCCTATCTGACGTTGAGGCAGACCAACAATCTGTTCCTACAGTGAGCAATTCACCCAAACCAAAGCAGTGGCGGACCTGACAGAAAGCTAACGGCAAGAAAACATGCTGGAAATTTTCACAGTGGGGATCCATCCAGGTTATCCTGACAATACACCCACCCACACACACACAAATGCAAAATGGACCCAAAGACAGCTGGTGGGCTCCCCTGATTCAAATATTTTCAACTGTAAATCTGCAAGGAATCCACAGTCCTCAGGCAAATTTGTTAACAATGACAAATAGATGGAGACTGATGAATCAAAGTGGACTAATTCAAATTAAGGGTTTGCATCAAGGATGTGGGAGGGGAGAAAAGCTGGAGGGGGGCGTTAGCTTATCTGGACACTCAGATCCTTCCACAACTGACGGGGCCAAGCCTGGCACCAGGGCACACACATGGCTTCCACAGATGGGGCATGACATGGAGGAAAAGGCGCTTGCCTTCTCCGTGGCAGGAACAAGAGCACAGCCAGCATGCCAGGAGGAGACACCCGGGGCAAGAGATGCCCTGACCCCCAGCCCACTCCTCTTTTCCTGAAGGACGAGGGCAGCAAAGTCTGCCAAGGTGCAGTGGGCACCAGTGCAGAACAATAACTCCAAGGTGTCCCAGTGCCCAAATCTGGGGCACATCCAAGGCTGCCTTTGGCTGCCAGAGGGTGCTCCGCAGGGCACTGTGCAGGCAGACTTTGCATCACAGCCTCTCCCACCTAAGCCCGGGATCGAGCACACTCGTCGGCCACTACGGCAGAATAAAAGGGATATGGGCTCTCCTTCCACTGACAGTGGTTACAGGGTGAGGCCTCAAAGGTGGCAAGCAGGCCAGGATTATGAGCACAGCATGGCTTCGTAATTCCAGGCACTCCCTCCACTCAGGGCCCACCACCACGCAACTCCTGTTGGCCGAGGGGGTGCGTGCAGAGCTCTCCTCTGCTAGGGAGAGGACCCCTTGCCCTGGGGATGTGAATTCAGACGAGTGACAGTAGACAGCAGCCAAGGCTTCTCTCTGCAGCCTTCCAGAAAGTCTGAGGGAGGCACTTCTCTGTCTCCTCCATGTCCCTGAAGCTGCTACGCTGATGATGAAAAAGCTAGCCCTTGGCTCCGCCAGTCTTACAGAACCTGAGCACTGACTTTGGGGTCCCCTGAAAGCTTACTTCCTGATTGTGAGAGCCTTTCCAACCCCCCTCCCTCCGCACCCCATCCCTTTTCGGTCACCTGCAGGATGGAACCAGCCCAGCCTTCCCAGGTTGCCCGCTTCCCTCCCCCTCCGCTCACGCACACTGCCCGCCAGCATCACCCGTGGCAGCATCCCCCGTGGCAGCACTGTTCAGCCACGTCCCAGGACACGGGCCAGGCCTCGGTTTTGGTGTGCAACTTCGGCAGTGTGCCTCGCCCCTCCTCGCCTTCTCTCCACGTGCCAGTCCAAGGCCTCTGCCCTCAGTGCCTCCTCTTCCAGGCCCTGACGCAGGGCAGACCCACAACGATCCTTCTATTGAAGCAAAACCCAGTTTATTTCACAGAGGAAGGGCCCACTTCCTGCCTCATCAGGGAAGGTGGCAAATTCTCTTCTCCCCCTGCTGCAGCACCAAGTCCCTTTTGACTCCAGCAGACGCAGGCCAGGAAGGAGGAGGAGGCGGTGGGGACAGGATCGTGCTCCTCTGCATTGGGGGTGAGCATGGCTGGCCTTACAGAGTAAGAGAGTCTGTCTGCGCAAGAGAAGGAGCCACTGGCATGACCAGCGATGCTCGCCTGCTGTGCCATGTCTTCAGTAACTGGACCACTGCAGCAGAATTAGCAAAGGCCAAGGCAGCAAGACCAGCCGGCACAACCCTCCTTCCCCCTTTAACAGTACCTGATGCACACAACACACACAGCACAGAGCGGGGAGCCGGGAATGCCATCAGGCCTCCATAAGTGCCTCCTCCATGCCCTCCCTGGATTTCAAAGGCAGCCTGCAGGAGGAGGCTTGTGGGAGCTTCGCATCCATCCCCCACTCCCACCCCAAGACAGAGTACAGAGGCCAGCTCCAAAATGAGCCAGAGCCCTCGTGGCACCCCACGGTAGCTACCAGGCAAAAGCACCACGCATCAAACGCCAACCATCCCGGTGGGCCTCCTAGAGGTCATCTTCGCCCAAGAGGGAAGAAGAATGGGGAGGTCATGATGCAGACACGGGGTGGGGCAGGGGAACATCAGCACGTGGGGAAGGCTTCAGGAGAACACAGCCCAGCCGCCTGCTGCCCCTCAGTGCTTGTCCGTGGCCAAGGTGCTCCCGTTGGCCTTGGGCTTGGACTTGGACTTGAAGGAGAAGCGCTTGATGAGGCGCCGCGAGAAGCTGCCGGACTTCTTCCGGGAGGCCGCGCTGGTGCTGGCGTTGGGCAGGTCATCGTGGGACTGGCTGAGTCCAGCTTCCTTCTGCTTGTTTTTCCTCCGGAAGATGAGCTTGGTGCCACTCCGGAGGAAGTTCACTGCAGTGTTGGAGGAACAAACGTCAGCACAAACCTGGCCTCTTCATTTCATCGAGCTTTTTGGGGTATTCATTTGTACTAAAGTGAGACCGTGGCACTCCCTCCCACAAGAGGGTAGGCTAACCCTCCCCCAGATCGCCTTCCGCCAGAAGCAAAGACCTTCTTTATTTAGAGAGGATTTTGGTTGCTGCAAAAGGTGTCTTTCCATGGCAGGGGATGGGGAGGATGCGGTACTTTCCCCACATTCTGATGTTTTAAACGCTTTCAAATGTCTTTATATTACAGTGGGCCCTTGGTATCTGCAATGATCCCCGTGGGTACCAAAATCCATTGATGCTCAAGTGCCATTATATACAATAGCATAGTACATTGGTGTTCCTTATGTAAAATGGCAAAATTAAGGTTTGCTTTTGGGATTTTTATTTATTTATTTATTTATTTATGAATGTTTTCAAGCTGTGGATGGTTGAATTGAATCTGTGGATGCAGAACCCTTGGATACAAAGGGCTGACTGTAGTGCTGGTTTTATTAGGAGAGTTTAATTAATGGCTTTAGATGGTTTATAGAATCATAGAATGATAGAGTTGGAAGAGACCTCAAGGGCCATCCAGTCCAACCCCCTTCTGCCATGCAGGAATAAACAATCAAAGCATCCCTGACAGATGGCCATCCAGCCTCTGTTTAAAGACCTCCAAGGAAGGAGACCCCACCACGCTCCCAGGGAGTGCGTTCCACTGCCGAACAGCTCTTACTGTCAAAACGTTCCTCCTAATGTTTAGGTGGAATCGCTTTTCCTGGAGTTTGAACCCAATGCTCTGTGTCCTAGTCTCTGGAGCAATTATTACTATAATTACTTTGGGCTGTATTTTGTTTTAACCTGCATTGTGGAGAACTTTGGGTCTCCTACCAAGAGCAAGGTGGGATATTGTGCCATCTGCTTACCACTATTTATTTATTTAATGTATACCCCACCCCACCCCAATATGGGACCCAGCGCAGTTCACAGCAGAGGTGAAGACAAAGTACTTCTAAAATACACAGATTGTGTAGAAAGGTTTTTAAAAACCTTAAATGAGCTATCCTATTAAATCAGCACCAATTTAAAACTGTTTGAAAGCATTTAAAGCATGACAATGAGAATAAAAGTACCTAATGGCACAAAACAGAGAAGTAACATGGTAAGAAAAGGAGGACCTGCCCACCCAAGATGCCACCTGGTCACCTCCTGAACCCGAAAGAGCCACACACCAGAGAAAGAGAGACCAGCAGGCCTCAAAAAGGCAGGCCTGTTGCTTCCTCCGGGAAAAGGGGCCCTTGCTTGGCCGCCAGTCCGGTATGGCACAGTTCTCTCCCCCTCCCCTGACCCAGCCTCCCCATCTGCAGCCTTGTGTGTATGCACACGCACACCCACACCCACACCCACACCTGGGTTCCAGGTGCTATCCCACCTTACCTTTGTGATCTTTGAGGCTCCTGGTCTCCAGGGCGCCTGTAGAGCCCGTTTCCGATTCCACGTCATCCATGGAGGCCCTCTCAGAAATGTCCGAGCGTGTGGTCTCGTCCAGCTCCTGACTGGCCCTCTGGGCAGAGTATGAGGCCTCCAGCTGCTGCTGAGTGGAGTCGGTGAGGCTCTGGGTGTATTCTGACATGCCGGCCAGAATGGAGTCATCCTGGAGCGTGCCCTCCAGCGATGCAGCGTAGCCAAAGGAGAGAGCCATCTCGTCTTCAGCAATGGGCACCTGAGGGGCAGGCAGGAGGACGAGGTGACCAAAGCCAGGTCTCTGCCTTTAGAGGACTGTGCCCACTCCCCACATCTTCTGATCAATGCCCACCTTTCCCTCCCCACTCTTTAAAGTAGGGGTGGGAATCATGCAGAGGAAGGGGCTGCCTGGACCTGACGTTGCAAGCATGGGCAACTGTGGCCCTCCAGAGGTTGTTGGATTGCAAGTCCAGCCTCCCCTAGACAATGATGAGGAATGCTGAGACTTTGCAGTCCACTCAAAGTTAATTTTTCTAAAAATAAATAAAGATATATATATTGTACTACAAATTGTTTTAGCTGTATTTTGCTTTAACCTATGTTGTAAGTTACCTTGGGAGAAATAGGCAATTTTTTAAAAAACGGAAAGTCATGTGATTCCCACCCTTACGGTACTGCTTTCCTGAAAATGGCTGTCAGCTCTCTAGAATCATAGAATGTTAGAGTTGGGAGGGACCTCAAAGGCCATCTAGTCCAACCCTCTTCTGCCATGCAGGAATCCACAACTCAACTGAGAGAGACCCACTCAACTCCTGTTTAAAGACTCCCAACAAAGGAGAGTCCACCACTCGCAGCCTATTCCACTGGAGAACAGCTCTTCCAGTAAAAAAGTGATTCCTAATGATTAGGTGGAATCTCTTTTCTTGTAAAAGTACCCAGGCAAATAACTGCCAGTCACCTTGGAAACTCCTGAGATGATCAGTGTGCTGCGCTTTGTTGGGGTCTTCTTGGCAGGCTTGTTGGTCAAATCTGTCAACTGGCGGATTGCCGTCTCGGCCACGGGGTCCAGGCCATTGGAAACGTGGCTGCCTCCTGGATACGAGAAAGAGGGGGGGGAAGGAGGGAGGAAGGGAGGGAGAAATGTGCCCATTGATTTTAATTCATGTGGGAAGATAGGAAAAGACTCTGAAGCTGCCAGAGCTTTCTGCCTTCTCATCAACACTACGGAAGTTCCTGCTCTTAAAGTGAATCTTTTTCTTTATTACGCTATTGTCCCACCCGCCCTCTCTACGGAGCTGCTGGTGATATCATTTCTCATCTTTGGTCCTTCTGTTGTTAGGGACTTCCGCTCCCAGAAGCCCTACCCCCCCCCCCAGCTAGTCAATGCTCAGGGATTCTGGGAAATGAAGTCCAAAACATCTGGAGGATTGAGGCTCACCAATGTAGATGGGTTTTCATACTACCACCACCACCTGGGAGGGAGGGTTGCCCTGAAGGGCATGTCTCCTGCAGATGGGCTATCTTAAAGTGCCCCCCTCGCACAAGCGTGGGCATGGCCACGTGCCACCTCAACGCCCTGGCTCCTCTTTTTCCAGCTCAGGAGTGGAGCAGCTGTTCCCCGAGGACTCACTGCTGCTGGTGGGGGAAGTGCTGATGGGGCAGCCATTCTGTGGAAGCATCGTGGTCACCTTCTCCGTCACTTCCACCTTGGAGGGAGATCTTGAGGGTGAATCTAGAATACAGGAGAAGGGGTGCCAGGTCAGTGGGCACATGGGCACACCTGCCTCCTGGTCCAGTCAAAAGCAGGTTGGCTTACCAAGCTTGCAGTCCACCTTGGGCCTGGACTGGATGGTCGTGACCGTGGTGACGATGGTCCCGTCAGGCATGATGGTGCGGTCCATCTCGATCTTTTTGGTGGGAGTGATGCTGGTGCGCAGCGAGGATGCCAGCTGAGACTCTGGGAGTTCCTGATACAGCAGCTGCCAAGAGGGCCAGATAGAAGCCCATTAGACAGATGGATGGACAGAGGTGATTCGTAAGCAGGATGACATTCATGGCAGATTACTTTCTTACCAGCTACCCCAGAACTGCTCAGCTGATGCACCTACAGCCGCACTGGTCACATCAACCTCTCTTGTTAAGGTTTGGGGGTGAGTGACTGAGGGGGAACCACCTGCACCTCTTCCTTGGGATATCAGAGTTGGCCATAGTCACATCCCAAATGCACTCTATGTGGGGCTGCCTTTGAAAAGTGCTCAGAAGTTTCAGCTGGCCCAAAGAGCAACAGGCAGGTTGTTAACTGGGGCTGGGTACTGGGAGCACAGAACTCCCTTGTGGTGACAGGTTTACTGGCTGCCGGTCTGTTTCCAGACAGAATTCAAAGTGCTGGTGATGACTTAGAAAGGCCAATACTGCTTGGCTACCGGTTAACTGAAGGGCCACGTCTCCCAAGAGGAGGCTGCTCGGGGTCTCAGTTCTTCAGGGAAGTCTCTGCTCAGCCTCACCACCTTCCCTGGCAAATATAAAGGAGGGGGCCTTCTCAGTGGCTGCTCTCAGGCTTTGGGACTCCCTCCGTAGGGATGCTAGGATGACCCTTCCTCGTTGTCATTCCAACAACGTGGTTTCCCCACCCCTGGTTCTGACAGGTCTTTTAGGAATTGGCTGCAGGCGCTTCTAATGGTGTGCTGTTTATAGGGTGCTCTGCTTATTTTAATCTTTACACTCTCTTTTTAAACTGTTTTAAATCTATTTCTTTGAACTTCTGTGACCCACCTTGGGTCCCAATATTGGGGGAAATCCTCATCTAGGCCGGCAGTTTCTTTGGGTTCTGGCCTTCCGTACAGGAGTGGCCGGCCTCGAGAACCACATTGCTCTCAAATCCCCATTTCTCCTGCCCTCCTCTCCCAGGACTCTTTCCCCCCACCCCCAAAATTTGTATACAAAACCTCAAATCTACAGGGTTTGTTGTTGTTTTTTAGTATGCAGTTAGAAACAAAATGTGCAACTGGGAAAAATGTGTAGCCTGAAATCTGATGATGTGCAGTTGGAGAAATGGGAGGGAAATGAAGACACATGAAGGGTTTTATCAGGCCATCTTGATGAAAACAGAAGGAGACTCGTTTTGGCAGCCCAATTTTGATGAGGCAGCAGGAATGGCCCTTACACTTGTGTAAGCGTCATGGAGTTAGGATACACACTGATGCAGGAGCAATGGGACGCTACCTGGGAGTTAATGAAGGAAGGCAGAGGGATAAATGAATTGTTGCTGCTTAGCAGATACGAACTACTGAGTCTTGTGGAGAAACTGCCAGACACTGGAGGGTGTAAGCAATGCAGGCTTTCTCTTTGTGGGCTTTTTAAAAAAATTGTGGGGGAACTTGTCCAGTTTAAATATTTGCTTTTTAAATATCCTGAAATCCTACTTTTGATGGTGGGGGGAAGTGCAAGAGGAAACGGTGCAACCAAGCCCAACACGGTGGGGCACCAAGGGAGGTTCTTCTGTCTGGGCTGTTTTAGGTTTGACATTTGGGAGTCTTGCTCTTCGGGGCTTCACATCACCTCACCTCCACTGCGACAGCTGCAGCCGGGGGCAGTTTCTGGAGAGGGCCAGGTTTGAGAGAGTAGACCTGCTGCCCCCGGGGGTCTTTGGAGGGGGAGTTCAGTGGGACAGCAGCAAATCCTAGAAGCACCTCTGCCAGAAGAAGAGAGAGAGTCATCTACAGGAGCACTGCAAAAGGACAGCCCCACGCCCACCCCTGGCATGACACCATGCTGGGTACAGGGAACAAGCCAGACGGACTGGGGTGCCCCACTCATAGGTGGGCAGGCAGGCAGGCGCCTCCCTCCACTTTGCTGGGTTATAAATGAAGCTGCCAAGCCCCAAATCTGGGCACGAAGGCGAGCAGCTGCAGAGAGTGCCAACCTCACGTGGGGGTCCGCTTGCCACCAACACCTGCCTCAGCATGACCAGCTACCCACTGCCCAGGGGCCAATGAGCCACAGCAATGCCAGAGCCCCCCCCCCACTGGGCCAGGGACCCCCTTACCTTCCCCAGTACTGCCGCCGCCGCCGTTGCTGCTACTACTGCTTCCGAGGACGCTGAGCTTCAGCTCCTTGCTGCGTGGCCCAAGATCCCTGTCCAGGCACAAGGAGAGAGTCAGGAAGGCCTCAAATATTCGCCAGCTGGCTCTTCCTTCCACCACCCGCTCCACAAAGCAGGCTCTGCTTCTGCACCCTCTTTCCATGGTCAAGGCTGAGGGGGCTGCAGGCACACAGGGGGAGTTGCTCTCAAAGTGGGATAAAGAAGACCAGGTGTGATTAGCAATGGGGTGGGAGGCCCCCAGGCATCCCCAGGTGGGGCACGGAAATGACCCTGGCCTGAGCCCTGGGGAAAGCTATGGCTGCCAGTCAGCGCTGCCAGTGAGATGGGCCTCCACGTGTCTGGACTCACTCCCCTGCCAAATGAAAGGGAGACCTTTCACAATCTCCATTCCTCTTATCACCACCGGCCTGTCCTGAAGAGGTCCCATCTTGCTTCATTTCAGGAGCTAAGCAGGTTCACAGGCCTAGTAAAGACCCGATGGGAGACCACCAAGAGGGAAGACCAGGTCAGGCTTAGGAGAAGTCCTGCCTGAAGCTCTGTTGCAGAGCTGCTGCTGCTGCTGCTGCCGCTCAGAGACGACAGGAAAAGGGTAAATGGGACTCAGGAGCAGGAGCCGCTGTGCAGGTGAGCAGAAGAGAAGCTCTGCCTCGTACCCAGCCAATGGAAATATCTCAGGGAGAGGCCAGAACAGGACATGCCTGGAGTCCCTTTTGGCCAAGCCAAGGACGTTAGTTTGCATCGACCAATGCAAATCAGGAAGGGTGCTGCCTTTGCCAAAAAGCCAACTGCAGCTCCATCCCCCCTCTCCCCCCACCCCCTGCCTTACCCCACCCCTGCTTGGCCCAAAGATGCAAAACCAGCAGCCCCTTACAGAACCAGCTTGTCCGGCCACTCCACCTCAGCGGCAGGGCCCGAGCTGCTGGCCAGCACTGGCTTTGTCCTCTTCTGCTGCGGAGGGCTGTCCAGCTCCACCACGCAGCACAGCTGCCTGCTTCCTGAGGAGGGGCAGAGAGCAGAACCGGGTTAGCTGGGCTCTGTGTGGACAGGTGCTGCTAGTACGAAGCCTTCATCGGGAGCACCAGGGATCTTGCTGCCTTTCTTCTGAGCCGCGGGATCAGTGGAACTTAAAGCAAGAAGCAGCAGTTAGCCACTGACCACATTCCTCGTTGTTATTCTTTCATGTACCATGTCTCAGTTATCTTCACAACAGCCCTGTGAGGGAGCACTCCCATTTCACAGGGAGGGGGAGACCAAGGCCAAGAGGTCTGCAAGTCCACCCAGAAAGCAGGGATTTGAAGCCCTGTTGCCACATCCAGCCCCAACTTAGCTGGGTCCTTGCTCGCCTCCACCTTCACACACCCACAATAGGCCAGGTGAGCAATCACCATCGCCCTGAACTGAGACCCCCTTTGGAGTCTCTCTCTTTGCAGATCCCTAACCAGATGGCCAAGCGGCTGTGCTGTCCAGAGCAAGGGATACAAATCCTGTCTCCTTCTGGATGTGACTGGACTGCATCTCCCAGCAGCCGGCACTGCCAAATGGTGAGGAATGCTGGGAGACACCGTTCAATGATGTCTGGGGAGTGGGAGCATCCCAGCATTTCTGAGTTTTGGAAAAAGGAATTTCTAATATTAAATCAATATTGATCAATATTAATATTGATTCCCTAGGGAAAATAAATAAATTATTATTATTATTATTATTATTATTATTGATTGAAGCCTGGTTGTGGGAAACCGTTTGAAGACCAGGCCATGGGGAGAGACGTGGGCATCCCTCCCAGGGCAAACTGCCCAGACCCCCCACCCGCCCCACAGGCCCCCTGCCCTTCCCACTCCCCTTTCTCCTCCTGCCAACCAGACCTGGAGTCTCTTCGGATCCCAAGTGGAGCCCTCGGAGGTGCTGGAGGAGCAGTTTGGGCACCGTGGGAGCGGCCGGGCCAGACGGAGACCCCGGGGAGAGCTTGTTACAGGGTGACTGTGGAGGAAAACACATGGCAGGAAAGCCAGTGAGCATGCAAGCAGCCACACACGTGCACACGCATGGAACCACATGCATTCTCATCCCATAGGTGAAACCAGGGGTGGGACCCTATATGGCTCAGATCCAGGCCACCTGAAGGACAATCTCTCCCTGTATGAGCCTGCCCGGGCACAACAGTCTTCAGCGGAGGCGCTTTTCTCAGTCCCACCGCCTTCTCGGGCTCCTCTGGTAGGAATGCAGGAGAGGGCCTCCCTGGTGGCTGCTCCAGGCTTTGGAACTCCCTCTCTAGGGAGGCCCGGGGGGCTCCTTCCTCGTTGTCGTTCCTTTGGCGAGCAAAAACCTCTCTGTTCCAACAGGACTTTTAGGGACTGGCTGCGAGAGCTTTTAATGGTGTGCTGTTCGTAGGGTGTTCTGCTAAATTTTATCTTTTGTCTTTTAATGACTCTGTCTTAAAGGGTTTTAATTCTAGTTACTGTTTGTGTTTTAATAATAATTGTAAAATGGTTTTATTTCTCTTTCTGTAACTGTTCTTAATGTTACATGTTTTAATATTTGTAAGCAGCCCTGGGTCTCAGTACTGGCGGGAGGGAAAGCAGGATATAAATGAATTAATAGTATTAAGTACTACAGGAAAAGAGATTCCACCTCAACATGAGGTAGAACTTCCTGAGGGCAAGAGCTATTCAACAGGGGAATCTGCTGCTGCCTGGGAGTGTGGTGGACTCTCCTTCTTTGGGGGCTTTTAAACAGAGGCTGGATGGCCGTCTGTCAGGAGTGCTTTGATTGTGTATTTCTGCATGGCAGGAAGGGGGCTGGACTGGATGGCCCTTGGGGTCTCTTCCAACTCTATGATTGTATGATTCTATGATTCTAAGCAGTAAGTAGTAGTGGTGGTGATGATGATGATGATGATGATGAGTGGCCTGTGAACTGCATGGAGGCTCCGAGGCCCCTCTTCCACCTTCTAGAGATACTCCCTTTCCTGGCAAGAAATAATTTTCCAGCTCAGCAAAAAAGGTGAATTGACCACTCAACCATTTTCCTTTCCAAGAAGGCTCTGCTCCCTCCCTAAGCACATCCTCATTTTGGCTTGTTTGGGTCCCAGCAGGAAACGCTGGTCCTGGGGCACGTGGGGCTAATCCGAGGCCACTTGATTGCCGCTCCACCCTTGGAGGTGCTGTGGGCTGCAGATGCCATTTCATCATCTTGGATTGGGGTGGGAAAGTTCAGCCCCCAAGCCAAATGTAGCCTCAAACCCCCCATTTTGCAACCTCTGAAGCCCCCAGGCTTTTCACCAAAGCCCCCTACTTTCCCCAATATAATTATTTTCAGGTTCATTTGGGGGCAATTATTCACTATAAATCATAATGCCCAGAATGCAGGAAAATTGCATACAAACACAGTGGTTCAGTTCTGAACCCCTCAGGACATCCCCCCACAAATGTCCTTTTCTGGCAGAAAATGGTGGCCGGATGTGACGGGACATCCCACCTCTGGTGCATTGCAACATCCTGGTGTTGCCCACGAGGATTTGGCCCTGCCCTGGGCTATTACACACTCCAGTCTTAAACAAATTGGACTTTAACTGCCCCCTGGGTTTTAAGTTGTACCTGTGCCTTTTGGGGAAGGCTTTCCACTGAGAAATGCAACATAGATATTCTAATAATGACGAACACATACAAGCACACACACACCCCACCACATCCTTGAGCCACACACAATGTTTCCACAACTGGGCCAGAAGGGCAGATGATGCCCGTCAGAAACAGAGAGGCAGGTTCCTTCCCAGTCCTGCCAAACCCCCCATTTCAGTGCCTCCACCATCCCCTGCAGGTGGGCCATAGACACATGGATATCTCACCAGACCGCCGCCCGGGATGCAGGCCTTCAGATTCACCATCATGGCTGGCTGGGTGCTGATCACCGAGTCTTCAATCAGGTCCTTGATGGTGGATTGGTCCACTTTCCCATCGTTTTCCTGCACAGGGGGGCATCAGCATCAAGAGCAAGTCCAAATGGGGGGATGCCTTGCCTCCCAGAAGAGAACAGTTTAAAAGGCTCTCTAACCACTGCTGCCCCCATGGAAATGAGTGGGTTTGCCACGGCTTCTGCCAAGTGTTCAATGAGCCCCAGATGTGTGCCAGATGCTCCACAGGAAGCACAGCTTTTCTGAAGAATACCCCTCCCTGCACCACTGCAAGAGAGATCCCTTCAGTGTGCATTGTGCAGGGCATCCCAGGAAGATCTATGGGTCTATCCATTAAAGTATTTGTATCCCGCCCTCTATCTAAGGATCACTGCACAATAAAATAAATTTTACAACATTTAAAGTTTAAAACAGTTAAAGAGCATTTACACTCTCCAGATATATTAAACTGCATAAAAATGTAAAACCCGTCAAAGTGGTGCATACCACAACTGTGTACAAAACTGGAGGAAACTCTGAGATCTCAAAGCCATGTTTTAACTTGGGACAGTTATAACGATGCCTCTACCTGAAATCACAGGATGTGAGGCAACACTTTTCTCAATGTATAAATAAAAATAACACAACATAACATAAATTAGCATGCAAATGTCTTGCAAGGTAGACAAGCAACCTTTGCTCCATCCAAGGCCAGGACCAAGCCAGGCAAAACTGTCTGGTCTCACTTTTCCCAGCAGGCTTGAAGGACTGTCAGTGCTCCGGCCACAGACCAGCTACGCATAACCAGGCCAAGCTGGGGCTGCTTTGGAATACTTTGCATACTTTGGAACCCCCTCCCTAAAGAGGCCGGGATGGCCCCATCCTTGCTCTGCTTCTGGTGGCAAATAAAAACATTCTTGTGCCATCGGGCTTCAGAAACTGAATGGGGTGGCCTTTTAATGATGTGCTTTCCTGTTTTATGGCTTGTATAACCTTTTAATGAATTTTAATCTTTTTAACTTTACATATTGTTCAATTGTTTTTTAAAATAACTTTTATATTTATATTTTACTGAAGTTTTTGTATAGGTTTTAATCTGTATTGTTTTTAAATATGTTGCAGGCTGTCTTGAGCCACATTATTGGGAGGAAGGCAGGGTATAAACGAATAAAATTATCATCCTCATCATCTCCCCCCCTTGCCACCACCCACAGCTGGCAAGGGTGACCTGCCAAGAGCCCCCATTCCTGCTTGCTCACGTCACGCAGCTGGAACCTTGGGGCCACCGAGAGGTTCAAGTCTGGCCTGTCTTTGAACGCCCAGGAGACCAGCAGCCCCTCGTTCTGGATTTCCTCCAGACGGATCTCCAGCTAGTTCAGGAAGAAAGAAAACGGAAAGGAAGGGCATTAATGTCCATTGGAATCACAAAGCTAGTTCTCCCCCAACTCTCTTGTTTCAAACTATAGGCTGCCCAGATAAAATAATCCAATCAAAGTGCATTAAGGCACAGAGAAAGGCCTGAACCGGTGCCCACAGAAGGCAGGTCCAGAGACAGACGGCGCTGCTATCTTCAGCATCCTCTGGGTCTTAGGAAGCCCAGGACACCCTCTGCTGGGGGCGAGGGAGGGAGGGAGGATTTCCAGCCCCATAAATCTCCCCTCTGCTCCACTACCTCGGCCTGCAGCACAGCCAGCGTGACCTGGTAGGTATCCATGGAAACAGCAGCTGGACTCTGCTGAGTGACTGAGACCGGGAACTGGACGGCCTCAGCAGAAAGGTGGCAGCGCAACACCTGGAAGGCGGGGAGATGGAGACACAGAGAGAGAGAGAGAGAGAGAGTTACACCTGGAGGGCTACCCCTAAGGCTCACAAACAGCAACAGGCATTGAGAGAGGACAGGAAGGAGACAGGTTGTGGGGTGCTGGAGGAGGTGTGTGTGTGTGTTTGTGTGTGTGTGTGTCTTCACCACCCTTCTCCTCCTTTTAGGGCCAAAGGGGAGCCAACAGAGGAGACACCCCGCTGCTTTTCATCTGCAGGAGGAAAACAGTACAGACGGCCACCCATGGTGGTGGTGATCTGCAGAATGTGGCCCACTGTCCATTTCTGGAAAACAGTGCACATGCAATAAAAATATGGCAGAAGTATGGTACTGGTCCCTGACATATTGGGTGTGAAAAATTGCCAATTTGCCACATCAGATAGCTTGTAAAAGCACTGCACATGATGACTTGGGCATGCTCCCTTCCAACTGTGGAGGGCAAATGGTTCTCTCTTTCTCTCTCTCTCTCACACACACACTCAGAGGTCACAATTTAGACCCTCCTTCTGTACCTATTTGTAAAGGTTTAACATTGAAGGAGATGGGTTTGCCCATATCTGTCACGACCCTTTCTTTGGGCTCATGTTATCCTTGGACCAAACTGTCCTAATGATTCACCACTCTCCATGCAGAGCCATTCCTCCCTCCCCTTTTCTTCTTCCAGGCCTTTCCTGTATTGGTGGAAACACTTTGCTGCAATGCACAGCTTTGGAAAGAGGCCCTGTGAGTTCATGGTTCTCTGTTTACCCTGTGAAAAAGGTTTCCACTATGTGTCTTTTGTATCTGCTGACACTCTTGGGGTGGTTCTCCTTCTGTTTCCTGCTCAGAGTTGGGGCCCTGGACTTCCCGTGTGACAGCTTTAACTTCCTGTCCTCTGCATTTGCAGCGGCTGCTCTTCCAGTGGTTCTTCTTCTCTGCCTTGATCCGGCACAGAATACCACGGCTCTGACAAGGTCAATGTGCCACATCTTTGATCAGCCAGCAGGGCACTCTGTGGGCACGGCTTCCACTCGCCGCACACCGTGAAACCTTTGCTTCTCCTGCCGCCTCTCTGATCCTTATGAACTGCCAGAGGCTTCTCCCTGCTGATTCATGCCACATGCCAGGCCTCCGCTGAGCCACAGTGGAGCAGGCAGAACCCCAAGAACCTCACCTCTGGGCCAGGACAGTGAAGTCTGGGATGGGTGGAAAAAGTGGAGAGGGGCTGGCTCCCCTAGGCACATGCCCACCCCACAGCTCACCCTCACATGCCTGGCATGAGGGGAAAGGGGTCTCCAAATTTTGGAGGTGGGTACTGCATTCAACATTTTCCCAACTCTTCCTCTGGGGTTTTCTTGCTCCCGCCCCACCAGCCGCCATCATCTGCTGAATGTTAGGCCAGAAGCCTTCATGCTGGAGTGCCTGACACAGAGGGACCAAGGGCTTCACCCAGAAAGCCAATAAGGCTACTGGGGCAACCAAGGAAGCCTTTCCATGGCAAACAAAGCAGGACAGACCCAACTGCAGATGTTGCCCAAAGCTGTTGCAGACTTCTGGAGTGCTCCTGAGGGAGTGGGGCGTGACCCAAGAGAAGGTGCACCTGGCCCTGCTCACATGCCCAGTTTTGGGGGCCGCTCTGCAAAGGGGTTCAGTTCCATGCCTTGATGGCAAAGCTCTCCCGTCAGCTTGTCTGGCTGTCTGTCTCCAGGCCTGACTTTGTGGTCACCTCGGATCAATTCAGACCTCGCCATTGCAGAGGACCACTGGACCAGTTGCTATGGTCCACCCCCAGAGGCTGAAGGGTCCAAAATGGCCCCCTGGCATCTCTTGGGGGGGTGCTTTAGCTGTGCCCCCTCTCTGTGGGATTCTCGCACCAATTCCGCCCACGCTGAATTTTAAACAAAACCTGAGGACTGGGCTGTTCCAGTCTGATCTGAATTAAGCTGTTGGCCTGAATTCTTTTGTTTTATTTTAACTGCTGCTCCTCTTCCATAAGATGTTGTATTCTACAGTTTTAGTTTTCTCTCTATGTGCTTATTTAAACTGGAAACCATTTTGTGATGGTCTTTGACCCTGACAAACAGTATAGAAATACCTCAAGAAAGAGGGCAGGATGATGCCCACTCAGGCCAGCAGAAGAACAAGGCACCAGCAAGCGCCAGAACGCAGCCACTCACCATGCTGTGATCCGACCGGTCTGTGCAGGTCACCTGGCTTATGGTTACAGCAGGAAGTTGCTGGGGGCTCTCTTCAAAGCTAATCTGGACTGAGCTCTGGGAGGGAAAAGAGAACCTCGTTAGCCCCCATCCCAAACAAGGAAAACTCAAGGATAGCCATGGCCACACGGCCAAGAGGCAGATCCCTGCAAAGGTCAGAGCAAGGCTGCCCCACTTCACACCCTTAAGGTTTTTTTTGGGGGGGGGACAGCTGGAGATCCCCTAAAGGAGGAGTGGGAATTGCGCAGCCCCTTCCAGATGTTGTCAGACTGCAGCTCCCAGCACGCCTCAGCATTGGCTAGACTGCCTTAGGGAGCTGATGGGAACTGCAGTGTCGTAACATCCTCAGCAAGGTCGCTCAGTTCCCACTCCAGCCATGCAAGTATACGTATAAACCTCCCTCCTGGTTTACAGCTGCAGAGCTGATCAGAGCCTGGCCAAGTTACTTTCTTTAGATGGCTCCCCTGGTTAGCATGGCCTCTGAAAAGGCAACGTTCCCACGGCCAGCATTTCCAGTCCTCACCCCATTTCACAGAATGGGAATCCACGCAACAACACTCAGTGGAAGTGGGAGGCCACAGGAAAAGAGGGAGACCATACCACAGGTGGACTGAAGCCCCCGCTGCCCTGAGTTTGCAAGGCCTGGGGGAAGGCCATGGATAACCAAGTGGGCTTTTGGAGGTCTCTCACTCATAGGGTTGCCATACATTGAAGTTGACTTAATGGCAAATAACAATGCCACAAATGCTACTGACAACCCTGGGAGGTAGACCACTACTATTCTCCCCGACATGTGGGGGAGGCTTGCTTAGCCCCTCCAACCCCCAGTGAACTTATGGGAGAGGGGAGGGTCAAACTGGCAAAGCACTGCCAGCGGAGTGAGGCACGGGGTTTGCCCCCATGTCTTCCAGGTAAGTCCATGTCCCAATGAATAGCCTCATGGCAGGAGGGAATTCAACAGGTGAAACTTTTCCAAGCATGGATGTAAGCTAGGGATGGGAACGGTGCAGACCTCCAACTGTGGTTGGATTGTAACTCCCAGCACTCCTCACCCTTGGTTGTTCTGGCTTAAGGGGCTGCTTGGAGGGCCGCATCATTCCCTGCTCCTGATGTAAGTGATGAAGAGATCTCCACCTGTTGAATTTCTAGCCAACCTACAACCCCCACCCCACCCCCATGTGCTTGAGAACAGTGAGCCCTGATCCCAAATCCCTCTCACAACAGCCCTGCAGGAGCTGCCTGCTTGGAAGAACTGATTGCACAGCCCAGCAGGAGAGATCTTGGCTGCAAGAAAAAGTGGAGGCGGAAGGAGACTGGCCTTGTGTTCGAAAAACAGCAGGGAAAGCCCCCCCCCCACCGGTTCGCTTTGCTCCCCTTCCCATTTGCGCAGCACTGTTTGTCATTCGCTGCTGGTCCTCCAGAAACTGCCCTCCTCCCAGATCTATTCAGCTCTAAAATCCGTGGGCTGGTCCAGGTAGGCAGGCCGGTTCAGCAAAAGCAGGGTTGCCATGGGAGCCGTGGCTGGAATGCCACCTTGCATGTGGCAGCCCGAAGAGCAGGCTGGAGTGCAGTGGGAAGGCAGCCACCTCCACTCTCTGCAGGGCCTCCCCACACCCTGCCCAGCCATGCTGGAAGGCTCCCTCCAAGCAAGGGCAGGCAGGGCTGGCTATGTCATGGTAGCGTGCTAAACCTCTGAGCACAATAAGAGGTTAAGCAGCAAAAAGTCTGTAGCAAAGCCTCGCTTTTTTAGGCAGCTAGCTGCCTTGGGCACTGCTGTTGCCCTCTCTGTGGGTAGGGCTACCTGTTCTGCTGGGAGCCACAGAGGAACAACCACACTTTTGAGGGGGGCATGATTCTCACTCCAAATGAGGAAGAAATCTCCAACTACATACTGGGTTTTTACCCAGTATTCATTCACCTCTTCCAGAAAACAAAACAGAGTCTTTTCATGGAAGGAGACTGCCCTGTATTCCACGAACAGCCAGGAGAGGCCTTGATCTTGGCCCTCTGAGTGGGGAAAGGGGGCTCTGCTGAACAGCTCTCCATCTCCAGGAGAAACTCACACAGCCCTTTGCTGCTGTCCAAAAATGAGATGCAGCTGCTGAGCCCAGCCTGGAGGAAAACAGGTTTGGCTGGTCAAGCACCAGAATGGCCACTCCGGAAGAGCAGCTGCATCCATCTAGCTCAGCACTGTTTATTCCCTCCACCATACACACACACAAGCACACAGCCTGCTGGGCACTTGAATGGAAGGTGCTGGAAAGGAACCCAGGGTCTTCCGGAAACAGAGCGGGTGCTCAGCCACTGCAGCTCCAGCTGCTCCCATAGGAACACGGAAAGTGACCTCGAGACCAGCTGCCTCCAACCGCAAGGGACAAGTCCAAACAAGAATCACCTGCACACATGCAGCCGTGGTTTGGTTAGATCAGCACGGGTTCATTGGGCTTTGCATTGGGACATCTGTTACATTAGCTATCCTGGGCTCTTTGTGAAAAGGGGAGGAATATCCACAACAGAAATAAATAAACAAAGAAGGAAGGAAGGGGGCAGGAGAAATAGTCTGAAGAAACTTGAGAACTTAATATAGAAGGCAGGCAGAAAAAGAAATATATAAAGCAGAGGATATGTGAAACACACACTTTGGTTCTGACTGGCAGCTTAAAGCCAAGAAAAATAAGAATTGAGGTTATGATAAATTATGATGCAAACAGCCAGTCTTGGACTGATGTGGTGGGAAATGTAGAAATGTTAACTGAAACAGCAAACACAAGTATTCAGAAAGGGGTAGAAAGCCCACTCCTGACCAGAAGACAAGCCAAGACCTTGTAGCTAGGTTTTCTTTCTCATAAATGTTTGCAAATGTAGTAACGTAGGGTTTCCTGCATGCCTGGGGCCTCCTGAAATGGGGGTGGGTGTCCTGTCATCTGCCAGGGATGTTCAGATGATACAGAACTACCAACCCCAGAAGGCAGTTCTGTCCTGCTTGAGTAGCAATAATGCTCAAGCCATTAAAAGCTGAGTGGGGGTGAGGTGGGAACAAGAGATGATTGATGAGGCTGCCTTTGGGGAAAGATCCCTGTGAGAGAGGATGCCCAGGACCTCCACCCTAAACCAGACCACGGCCTCAAAGGGAACACCAGTGGTTCGGGGTGAGGTTGGGGGGAATGGCCAAGGGAAAGGCATCCTTTATTCAGCCACAACATGACACACAGAAGTGTAAATGGGGAATGATGAAAGAAAGAGTGGAGTGGGTCTCCCCAGCACACACACACACCTTTGACAACTGATCCCACAAAGGCACCCGGAAGGTGCTGCTGTTTCCCAGGACCACATGAAACCCAAACAAGTGTTCATCTCCCCCCCCCCGCCTCCACTCACACCATTCACATCCCAGTTTTTTGGGTCTTAGACGACAGGCTTCTCCACAATTGAAATTGCTAAAAGGGAAAACTGTGACATCAGAAGGAGCTAAAAATAATCTCCTGTCCAGAGGGGAGCTGAGATCAGTTGCTTCCAAAAAATAAAATAAAAAAACATCCCAGCATCCTCCTGGGCTTTCAGAGGGAGAGAAGCAAGTTTCATCTCTGGCCGAGCAAAGAAGGATCCGACCTTAAGCCCCTTCCCAGTCCTCAGATGAAAGATCACTGCAGTCCCCTTGGTCCCGGGGGATTAGGGGTGGGGACACTAAAAGCTTCTTACCAGGGAGGCGGCTCGGAGGGAGGCTGCCTGTGATGAGAAGCCACCAGAGCCCTCCCAAAGACATGCTTCACGACAGCCCAAATGCACGTAGGTTAAACCAGAAGGTTTACAACTCACACAAACACACTCACTAACAGAGCGCAGACAAGCTTCATTTTGGTGATAGAAAGGACTGGTATTATTACTGGGCTGGTGATGAGGAGGAGGAGGAAGATGATGATGATATTTAAAATTCCCAGAGAGCAAACACAGGCAACACCAGTTGCAACCTAATAAAAAAACCCCAAACAGATCAAATGCCAAAGGAAAGTTACCAGCCTAATTGCTAAAACAAAAAGCCCCAAATCTTGAAGAGTGCTCAGCCTATGGGATTTCTCTAGTGCAATGGAGTCTGCAGTAGTGGGATGGCCATCAAAGCTAGACTGCAAGTCCTATCAGCCCCATGAGCCAGCATAGGGAAAAGTGAGAAAGGATGCTGGGAGCTGTAGTCCAACATTGCCTGGAGGGCTGAATAGTTCCCCACCCCTCTACAGCAACATGCCTCTAATTGTACAGCCACCCAGATTTTGTTGGACTGCAACCACCAGAGCTGTAGTTCAATCCCACCAGGAAGGCTGTACTTTCCTCCACCCCTCCCCTAAGAGAAAAGGGGCTGGCACTTTTGGGGGCCTGGCCACCAAACTCTCACTTGGAGGCCAGGCCTGGGCGGGCCCTCGCCCTGTCCACACACTGATCCGGTGATGGTTCACAAGTTCCCACCCGGAAGTTACAAAGGTCAGCCTGGGCTAGCTGCTCTTCCACGCTGGCTGTGATTTAAAATCCAGGTAGGATGGGAACTCCCTTCCAGAGGGCAGCTGCCACCGCCTCCTCCCTTTCTCCTTTGCCCTCTTTGGAAGGAAAGGGAGCAGCAGCCTCACCCAGGAATCACCCCACTTGAAAGAGTGATATGGGGGGAGCAGGGGAGTTCAAAGTCCTTTTGGCCCCCTTAGTTCTGGGGGAGAACATGGCTGTGTGGATGCACACACACAGATCCCCAGCCATCTGAGCAAGGCAGGGAGCAAAAACAGACCTGCACCGTGAGAGGCAAAGTCAGTGCATCCTGAAAGGAGAATGCAGAGGAACCGAAATGGGCCCAGAGAAGGAAAGCAGCAAAGAGACCAAAAGCTTACAAGGAAAATGAAAGGCAGGGGACAAGATGTTTAATGATAAAGCTCTTCCCCGCCTCCATTTTCAATCTCTCTCTCTCTCTCGAGGTCTTACAGCAAGAGTCAGAAAGAGTGGCCGTTCAAATGCAGAGGGACTGCAGCTCCCATGACGCATCACCGGTGACTATGCTGGCTAGGGCTGTTGCACTTTCCATCCAGCCACATCTGGAGGGCTGCAGTTGCCCTCACCTGTCTTTGAGCAAAGGTTGGACAGCCACCTTTCGGACCGAGGTGACTCTCCTGAACCAAACAGGATGGGGTGGGACTAGCTGGCCCACAAGCCCCCTCCAACGCTATGGTTCTGTATCTCCACAAGAGTCAGGAGAAAGAGCCACAACCTCTGGGTGGTTGCCCCAAGACACGTTTTACAGGAAGGAATCCCAAGTCCATGAAGAGGGTCTCAGCCAATACACCTAACAGATGGTTTTCACTTGTGGACTTCTGTGCCCCAGCATACCCAGTCTGTTGGGTGACTGGCTTAGGCACCATCTTACTCTCTGCCCTAATATTTGGGTCAGTGAGAGGACAAGAGGAGCCTGTTGGGACAGTACTGGAAGAGAGAAAAACATTAGGAAGAACTTCTTAGTGGCCAAACCTTCTTTGGAGGCTTTTAAACAGAGGCTGGATGGCCATCTGTCGGGAACGCTTTGATTGGGTATTCCTGCATGGCAGAATGGGGTTGGACTAGATGGCCCTTGGGGTATCTTCCAACTGTGTGATTCTATGATTCTAAGAGCTGTTTGGTAGTGGAATGGGCTGCTTTGGAGGGTGGTGGGCTCTGCTCCTTTGGAAAAATCTTTAAACACAGAGTGGATACCCACCTCCCAGGGGAGACTTTATTGTGCATTCCTACACAGCAGGGGATGGACTAGATGGCCCTTTCAACTCTATGATTCCTTTAGCCAGGAAAGGGGTGCTGAGGAAGCACAATAACAAGAGAGAGAGAAGCACACAAAGCTTTGGGGCAAGAGGGGGGCAGATAGTAAAAGCAGACCACTTTGGAGCAAAGCAAAGCAAAGCAAAAGAGCAAGGTCTACTACCCCCTGGCAAGTGCTTTCTGACCATAAACGGCCCTCAGAGCCAGAGCCGGGAGGCACTCCTGGACTTGGTATGGTCCAACAAGGAGAGGATGGCTCCTGTTTGCCCAGGGAGGGGCCAGCCAGGCCATGCCTACATAGGCAGCAGGAGCAGGAGGGCTGCTCAGCTCCTGGGCAGGAGGTTCCCTGGATGGGAGGGCTAGAAAACCTGCTGGGGGGGTCCTTTGGGAGCCGCTGCCCAGGAAGGACCCGTTCTCCCTGCAAGAGAAGCTTCATGCAATTGCCCCCTTTTAAGTGCCTTTGGCTTCTGCTTCTGTTGGCCGGCCTGGTGGAGTGGTTTGAACCTTGGACTATGACTCTGGAGACCAGGGTTTGAATTCCTGCTCAACCATGGAACCCCCTGGGCGACCTTGTACAAGTCACACTCTCTCAGCCTCAGGGAAAGGGAAAGGGAAACCCCCTCTAAACAAATCTTGCCAAGAAAACCCTGTGATAGGGTTGCCATAAGTCAGAAACAACCTGAAGAACAACTTTTGAACTCCCCTCCCCCGAAATAGGGCAACTCTTCTTTGATGTAACAAAAGGCAGCGATTAAGATTTTGACAGAAACACAAAGCAGGAGGACCGGGTTGGGTCTACAGCCAGGACGAGGGGGCCAGGATTCCCAAAGAGACCAACCAAGGCTTTGATCTGCAGCCCTTGGGACCCTCCACGGGAGCCCCCACTTCAGAATGGACGGTGCAGGAAGGGTGCATCTGACCCACGGCCCACCCAACGTGGGCCCCTGCAGCCGTTCCCAACATAGGGCCCATTCTAGCGTGTGTGTGCCATAGAGCAAGAGTGGCGGCAGAGAACATACAATAAATAACTATACAAACCGCAACAGAGAGCAGCGCAAACACCTTCCCCCCAACTGTCCACCCTGACACCCCAGTGAGGCTGGCAGCCTGACCCACTTGTACTCAGAGGCTCCAACCCTTTTCGACCCATAGAAGCCGGTGGATTTAGTCACGTGTGGCCGATGCGTCGCATGGGTCCACTCTAGCTGGGCCGAAGCCACAGATGCCTGCCGGTACATTGACAGCGGCAGAACGGTCGGTCAGGCGATCTGGGAGGCCACGGGGGGGAGCAGAGGGAGCGGGCGACCCCCTTCCCACCCCTTCCCCCCTCCCTCCCTCCGGCCATGAGCCCCTCGGCCGCCCCCCAGCAAGGGCCCAGCTGGCTCACCGCTGACCCAGCCGGGCACCCCCCCCCCGCCGGCTCCTGGTGCAGCCCCGGAGACCTCCCCCCCGAACGCCCACCCCGGTGGGAAGGGCCCCGCCGGCAGCCCCGCCGCCCTCCTCGCTCCTGGGGGGGGTCGGGGAAGAGGGTTGTTGGCTGGGGGGAGGCCTGGCTCATGGGAGAGCTTCGGGCTGCAAGCGCCAGGTGCCTCCCCGGGGAGCTCCGGGGAGCCGCCGCCCGCCCTCCGCGGTCCAGCCAGGGAGCGGCGGCCGGAGGACGGAGGCGGCGGGAGCCCCTGGGAGGAGCGCCCGGAGGCCAGGCGGGGCGCGCGGCTCTCCTCCTCCGCCTCGGCGGGGCTCAGCGGCCCTCTGCACATGGGCAGAGTCCCGCGTGGGGCAGGCTGGCCGTGCTCGGGGGCCCCGTGGTTCCCGTCCCGCTCCCCTGCCCTGCCCTCCGGCCGGCGGGTGGGCCTTACTCACCCCGTGGCGCCGGGCCTGCTGGTCGAGGGCTCGGAGCCAGGCGCGCTGCCAGCTGAGGCGGAAGGCGCGGAAGGCGAAGAGCGAGGCCAGGAGGGCGCGGGCCCCGGACGAGCCGCCCCCCGCCCCGCCGCCGCCCCCCGCCGAGCCCCGCCGCCCCCGAGGCCCCCGGAGCGCCGCCCGCAGCCCGGCCCGCAGCCGCCCCGGAGGCCCCCAGGCGCGCGCCAGCTGGAGCAGCCAGGCCGCGACGGTCAGCAGCGAGGCGCCGAAGAGCAGCACCAGCGCCGCCCAGCCCCAGCCCCGCGCCCCCGGCCCCGCCGACGGCCCCGGCCCCGGCCCGGCCTCCATGGCGGGAAGCTCCGCTCGGCTCACGGCGCGCCCGCCGCCCCACGCATCGCCTCGCCTCGCCTCGCCGCCCGCCCGGCCGGCCGGCCGGCCTCCTCCCTCCGCGCCCCGTCCCTGGCGCGCCGCCGGCTCCGAGCTGCAGGGCGCCCGCCTCGCCTGCCTGCCTTCCGAGGGCCTGGCGGGGCGGAGGCGGCGACGGGGCAGGGCTCCACCGCCGCCTCCCCTTCCCCGCCCCTGGGCCGGCCTTAAAGAGGACCGAGCGGCAG
Organism: Gambelia wislizenii; assembly: GCA_030847615.1. Classification (NCBI taxonomy): domain Eukaryota; kingdom Metazoa; phylum Chordata; class Lepidosauria; order Squamata; family Crotaphytidae; genus Gambelia; species Gambelia wislizenii. Next base: position 44,697,378 of record JAUMIR010000007.1, read on the forward strand.
CCGACCCGCCCCGCCCCGCCCGCCGCAAGACCCCCGCCCCAGCCGAGCGAAAGGGCCTCTCCAGTCCGCCCGGGCCGGCCTCTCCCGGGCCCCGAGGCCGCCTGCCGCCCTCCCCGGCCCGGGAGCCCCGGAAAGCGGCCCGGCCTGGGCTGGCTCTGTGCCTGCCGGGGGGTGCGGTCCGAGGGCGGAGAGGGGATGCCAAGCCCGGTCCCCAGAGTCCCGGTCCCGCCCTCAGACCACTCGGCCACCCCGGCTCTCAGCCCAGGGGAGCCAATGACCGGAAGGCCCCCCGAAAGGCAACAGGAGGGCAGAGCAGTTGCTCTTCTGCAGTTGCCCCCTCCAGCCCCTTGGGGAGGCCACTCAGATGCCCCCCCCCGAGCTTCAGCCCCTCCAGGATGGGAATGCTGCCCCCCCCCGGCTCTGGGTGACAGGCCTTGCCTCTTCACACGCCACATTGTACACGCAGACAGGTACAATAAGTCACGTGACAATGGGACTATAGGGGAGGAAGGCAGACCCTGCTTCTGTCCCAGATGCCAACTCTCCCCCCACAGATCTACTCGGGGGACACCCCCACAGGCCCCACGATTGTCCACAACATTGGGGCGCCTTTACTGGCTCATCTCCTGATGGGACAGGTGCCATCCTCTGCCAGCAAAGCCCCTCCGTAGGAACACCTGGAGACAAATCTGGCATTAGAAATGGCAAGACCCAAAAGCCAGGGTCAGAACGCTTTAGTATCTTGGGACGCCCTGCCTCTGACCTGAAAGTAACTTGTGGGACAAAGGAATCCCAAGGGAAGATTGGGAAAGGAGGCAGCCGGACTGGAACTGATGCATCCCCAAATGTGTGGCAATTGGCCTTTTCTGTATTGCCTTTCACCCTGACCCCAACTCACAGTGATACAACGGCACTAATATCTGAGGCTTCAACAATGTGAAGCCACCAAAATCTCTGAGAAAGTGGCTTTTAATCTATAGAAGCTCATAGGTGGACGCTGCTCCCTCTGCAGCCTCTACTGACCTCCTTTACTCAAAAGTAAAGTCAACGGCTGTGGAGTGGGGAATCCATGCCAGGTTGTGGCTACTTTGGGAGGAACTCTCCAAGGTCCTGAACATAGTAAGGAATGGGGTCTAGGATCCAGGAGAGCAGAGCTTAGAAATACAGTTACTATCTTGTTTAAGACAACACATGAACAGCTCTTAAAAACCTCTTTCATAAAAATGTTACAGTTTCTATTGCATATATAGAACCTTAGAATCATATCATCATAGAGTTGGAAGAAATCCCTCAGGGCTATCTAGTCCAACCCCATTCTGCCCTGCAGGAATACACAATCAAATCATTCCCAGTGACAGATGGCCATCCAGCCTCTGTTTAAAAACCTCCAAAGAAGGAGACTCCACCACACTCTGCGGCAGTGCATTCCACTTCCGAAAAGCTCTTACTGTCAGGAAGTTCTTCCTAATGTTTAGGTGGAATCTCTTTTCCTGTCATTTGAACCCATTGCTCCATGTCCTAGTCACTGGAGCAGCAGTAAACAAGCTTGCTCCATCCTCGGTATGACATCCCTTCAAATATTTAAACATGGCTATCGTGTCCCTCTCTCAACCTTCTCTTCTCCAGGCTAAACATACACCCAGCTCCCTAAGCTGTTCCTTGTAAGGCATGGTTTCCAGACCTCCCACCATTTTGGTTGCCCTCCTCTGGAACATATACATACCAATCCTCAGAAATTTCTGGAGTTGCAGTATGCATCACTCTATACAAGTGAACCATTGATTGTTACAAGAGTAGATCTAGGTCTAGTCTAGTGCACTAGAAACTGACATTTTTATGAAAGAGGTTTTTAAGAGCCATTCATGTCTTAAACAAGATAGTAAATGCATTTCTGTTTGTTTTTAAAACAGCTCCTGAAGAAGCCCAACTGGTGTTATGGCCAAAACACATTGGGCTTTTTAAGAAATAAGTTTGCGACCATCATACAGTATGTGGAGCTTTGTCTCCTTTCATCCTCTAGACCAGGGGTAACCTTTGGCCTTCTAGATGTTTTGGACTTCAACTCCCACAAGTCATAGCTAGCATAGCCAGTGGTGTGGAATTATGGGAATTGTAGTCAAAATGCTGAGAAGGCCAAAGTTTCCCCACCCTTGTTCTAGGCCATTCTGGAGAGTCAGGGATGCAGCCACTTTCATGGTGGGCTTGGGTTAAAGGTTCTCTTGAACATTTTAGAGCAAAATGTGTCAGTGGCAGGCACATCAAGGGGATTAGGGAGAGTGCTGCCATTCCTGGTAGTATTCGAATGGAAGAAAGTCCTACCATGGCCCTCCTCCCATGCAGGGCCGGTTTAAGGAATCTGGGGGGGGGGAGTGTCCTGTAACACTTTATTTTTGGGGCCCCATAGGTTTATTTCAGGTCAACCTAACCTAACCTAACCTATTCACAGTACAAGATATTCAGATTATTACTAATAATCTTTTTGTAGGAGGAGGGTTACGACGGGGGCCCCACAATGACGGGGGGCCCTGAGGCTCCAAGTGCTGCAAGGCCCTTAAACTGCCCCTGCTCCCATGGGTGGTTCACTCAAAAGCTCAGCAGAGAGCTTGGAGCCACTGCCCGTCTGCTGGGGCTACACACCCCAAAGAAGACTGCCAGAGCCCCCTCTGTGACTCCTGCCTTCCACCCCCTTTGCCGTTCAGGCACCATAGTAGGCTTTGCTGTGGTCCTTGTCCACACAAGAGAGCAGCGCCAGGGCCCTGTTCGTCCTTGAGGGCTGCAATCCTCAACAGGCTTATCTGGGAGCCAGGACCAGTTGAAGGAATTTGGGGGCCCCTGTGGTGCTTTATTTTGGGGGGCCCATATGTTTATCTCAGTTCAGTGAAACCTAACTCAACCTAAACTATTCACAGGACAGGATATTCAGATTATTACTAATAATGTTTTTGCAGGAGGAGGGTTACTATGGGGGGCCCACAATGATGCCCCCCCTGCAATGCTTTATTTTGGGGGGCCCACATGTTTATCTCAGTTCAATGTAACCTAACTCAACCTAAGCTATTCACAGGACAGGATATTCAGATTATTACTAATCATGTTTTTGCAGGAGGAGGAGGGTTGCTACTATGGGGGCCCCACAATGATGGGGTCCCCTGCGGATGCTGAGGCCGCGGGTGCCTGAAATCGGCCCTGCTGGGAGCACAAGGCCTTTGGCACTCAGTGGCACTGCTTTGCAGAGCTTGCCAAAAGTTACTTTTTAATTTCAGCACCTAGTAATTTCCACTGGCCATGTTGGTTGACTGTAGAATCTGTGCCCCTCCAGAGGCAGTTGGACCACAAGGACCATCATCCCCAGCCTTGGCTCGGCTGGAGGGAGCCCAACTGCAAATGGAGGAACACGTGGCCCGCCCCGCCTTGCAGAAGCACGTGACTGCCTCCCTGGGATTTGCTTCCATAGAGTGGTATTGCTGGAAGAAGGGCCTCCTGGGCCATGGAGGAAAAAAGAACCCTGTCCCTTTAAACGGCCCCGCCCAGAGCAGGAGCGCCTCGTCAAACCAATAGAGAGCGAGGTGACGTGTAAGAAGGAAGGGCACGAGACGTGGTCACGTGGTGCCCGCCAGCGCCATCTTTGGTGTGGGCAGCCCTAAACACTGAGGCGCTGACATTTGGACTAGCGGACCAAATCGTCTCCACGGAAACCTCTTCAGATTCCGCGGCCGCATCCTCTTTTCGAGGGTGACCTATTCGAGCGGGGAGATCTAGTACTTCTGTCGGCCACGGAGCCAGGAACAAAGATGGCGGCGGCGGCGGCGGCTCACTAAGCCAGACGCCCCCGTCCCATGATGCTCTGGGGCGGAAGGGTCGTGTTGGGTCGCAGGAGTGTCTCCCCGTAGAGCGTCCGGGCGGAAACGCCGCTGGTGCCGGCGAGCACGCGGAAGGGGCGGCCCGTCTTTCCCGAGGAGGCGGCGGCGGCGGCGGCGGCGGCGGGCCCGGGCGGGTGAGCGGGCTCGGTGGGAAGGCCGGGCGAGGCACACGGGAGGCGGAGGGCCGCGGGGAGTTCCCCTTTGGGCTGCAGCTCCCAGCATCCCCTCGCCCCGGCGGGCCGGAGCTGCAGTCCGAAAGGGAACTGCTTCAGCGCCGCCAGCAGCGGGCCGGGCGGAGGGGCTCCGTGTGTGTTCAGACGTGCGCGCACACACGTGTCTCGCCCGAGCAGCACCCGCTAAGAGGGCGACCGTTTCCTCCTCCTGCTCGCGGGCATTTCGGGCAGAGTTGGGGCCAGTCTGCACGGACAGGCTTCCTTTCCGGGCAAGGTGCGAAGCGTGGGTGGGCCCCTTCGAAGCCCTATTGTGGGTCGCCCCCCCCAGGCACTCTCGGTCTCCCGGGGGACGTTTGCCCCGGACCAGGCGGGCCAGGGTCGCCCAGGAAGGGCCGCTCCTCCTCCTGGAGGCCCTGCCCGCGGAGGCAGATAGGGCGGCTGAGAATGCTGTGGCAAAGGCGGCCTCTTCCGGCAGGCCTGTCCAAATGGGTTTAAGGCCTGGATTTTAAAGTGTGTGTTGACTGTGTTAAAATGTATTGGTTTTACTTGTTCTTTTAAGCTGAAACACTGATACGTGTTTGTAACCGATGTTACGTTTATGTGTTAATTTGTCGTTCCCCACCTCAACCCATAGGGAGAGGCAGGTAAGAAATGTGTAAGAAGTATTATTATCTGTACCTCACCTTACCTTACCACTGGTGTCTAAGGCAGGGGTGAGGAACTGTGGAGCCCTCCACATGATGTTGCCTACAGGCCCCATCCACCCCAGCCAATGGTGACGAATGCTGGAGGTGGCGGTGCAACAACATCCGGAGGGCTGCAGGGCTCCCACCTGTAGTTTAAGGTGTATGTATGCAACTATGTCAGTTATGAAGAGGTGTATCACACACACACACACACACACACGTGCTGCACCTGTTGTGAATGTAAGGAGTTACCCCCTGTTTTTCCCCCTTGGTCAGAGGCAGCTGGAACTTCACCATGATTGCTGGATCTATATCTCGCTGTTGCTGGTTGTGGCCTGGAGATTTCTTCACGAACGTTGTGTTGCTGACATCAAGAGGAGCCTGCTGTGACCATCCCAGATAGACTTTGGCTGGCAGCAGCACAGAGACTGCTGACTGACTTTCCAGTCTTTGGCTTGGCACGCAGGGGCCCCCATTACGGCCTCTAAGATGTGGAAGTTGCCAGTCATTCCGCTGCTCATCAACTTCTTTGGCTCCCTTGTGGGCTTTGTGGCAACTCTGATGCTTATCCCGGCCTTCAAGGACCACTTTATTGCTGCCAAGCTTTATGGAATTGACTTGAACAAAACTTCTAAGCAGCCCGTGTGAGTAATACTTTTTATTCTGTGCTGTAATCTAAACTGGGGGAGGGGCAGAAGTACTGTATTTTGAACCTTCTGAGACTCCGAAGTGTAGCAGCCTAAGAGAGGAGGTCTGGGGCTAGGAGAACTGGTAGAGGCCTGGTCAGGTGCTGGTTAGGGAATGATAGGCTGAACGGGATCTGTGTCTCCTGGAGCTGATGGGAGAACAAACCCATCAGGGAAATGCCCCTTTTCCTGTGCACCTAAACATTACCCCTTGGACTTCAGTCTATTGATCCTCATGTGGAGGAGAAGTGAAGGTTGATGGGATGAGATCAAGCAAACTTGTTTTGTGCTGTCTTCAGCCCAGAGTCCCAAGGAGTGATCAGTGGGGCCGTGTTCCTCATCATTCTCTTCTGCTTCATCCCGGTGCCCTTTCTGAGCTGCTTTGTGGAGGAACAGTGCAAGGCCTTCCCGCACCATGAGGTGAGGTATCATCTTGGAGCCCCAGCTGGCGAAGCTGAGCCGGCTGCAGACACCCAAGGAAGCAGCCCTCACACCTTCTCTCTGCCTTGCAGTTTGTGGCGCTCATTGGGTCCCTCCTTGCCATCTGCTGCATGATCTTCCTGGGCTTTGCGGATGATGTGCTCAACCTGCGCTGGCGCCACAAGCTGCTTCTGCCCACCATGGCCTCCTTACCCCTCCTGATGGTCTACTTCACCAACTTTGGCAATACCACCATCGTAGTCCCCAAGCCCTTCCGGATGTTTCTGGGCATGCACCTGGACCTGGGTAAGTGACCCAGGGCTAAGCCAAATGGACTGTGACTCCGGTGGGCTTGGGAGCCCTCTGACTCCTATTATTACCAGGAGAGTGGTTGCCTTGGCCTCCTTGGGTGGCAGCTAGCCCCACGCACTCAGCTGACGCTGCAGTGCGCAGTGCTGCTCTGAGGAGCCTGGTGATGGGGGGTGCATGGCCACGCCTCCCATCTGCTCCCTGGCTCTGTGCTCTTTGCTGTGGAGAATGCTGCCTGGCTGATGTCCTCAGAAAGCCTCTCAGGGAAAGAGAAACCATGGCTTCTTTCTCACAGGCATCCTCTACTACGTGTACATGGGCATGTTGGCCGTGTTCTGCACCAACGCCATCAACATTCTCGCTGGGATTAACGGTCTGGAGGCTGGGCAGTCGCTGGTGATCGCTGCCTCAATTGTCACATTCAACATCGTAGAGCTCAGTGGTATGGAGGGACAGGCTGGGGCTCAGGAGCGTCCCAGGGTACTTTTTGGCGGGGGGGGTGCTTGGCAAGATGCCATGTAGGAAAAGCTGGGCCCTCCCATAGCAGCAAGCCTGTCACATGAGGGCCTCGTGCCCACTGCAGTCGATGACCGCCCTCCCTTTCTTCCTCCTTCTTCACAGGGGATTACAGAGAAGACCACATTTTCTCCCTCTACTTCATGATTCCCTTTTTCTTTACCACGCTGGGGCTGCTGTACCACAACTGGTGAGTGACTGTGTAGACTATAAAGGCTGACCCTGGGAGGGAAGATTTGGAAGGGGACCTCTTTGGGGAGGGAGGTGGCTGCCTTTGGTGTGGCGGTGCCTTGAAGAAGCTGCAGTTTTGGGGGACCTGGGTGGGTGGTGGCTTCTGCATAAGTCTATTTCAGGAGTGTTCTTCCCCAAGTTAGAATTTCCCAAGACCTACCTGGGATCCTCTTGTGTCCCCAACTGTAACTTAACTGTAACTCAAAAAGGAGCCCAGAATGCCATCAGATCATCAGCAGATTCATTTAGAGGATGGAAATGAAAACAAATTCTGCTTCAGGATCTAAAAGTTGGCATCCTGTTAGTGCCATACCCAAAGTCCAGCTTAAATTTCATTTTAAAAAAAATCATTGTGGGGATTGGAATTCTCTTTTTCCCTCCAAAATGGCCAAAGCACCCCAGGACTCTCCCTTTAGCTGCTGCAGCCCCCATTCCAGGGCCATTCAGTGGCTGGTGGAAGGGGGGGGGTGGAGAAGCATGTGGCTAGCCAGATGCAGAATGGTGAGGTCATCTGTTGAGATCTATGGAAGACTCATGAAGCTCTCTGATGGCATCCGTCTGGCTATGAGAACAGAACCAGATGCTCCTTTCTCCTCTGCTCTCCATCAGCCACTCAGTGCCTTTGCAATGGCGGCTGCAGCAGCTAAACAGTGAGTCTTGGGGAATTGGGTAAGTGGGAGGCTTAGGGTAGTTCAGCCTGTGCAACATTTACACTGCACTCTGTGATAGAGGATCTTGGCATACGTGTAAAATCCATCTAGGACTGGGATTCCCTTTCTGCCAAATACCAGTATCAAACTTCTCTCTGCTAAATATTGATATCAGGTATCAGCTAGAGGAGGGTGGGATTAAATTCAGACAAGACAAATGCTGTCATCAGTAGCAAGGTGCTATAAAAAGAAACAAATACTGTAGCCGGAACTCCAGGAGACCCCATGAAATGGGGGCTCCAGGTACAGCTCTTCCCCCTCACACTCAGTTTTGCAAACGGTCCTTCTCGGTCCTTCCCTTTTCATATTCAACGGCACGCTTTTTAACATTGTGTATAACATTGTGCGTAACTGTCAGCTAGAAGACAGGTGCTGGGGCTTCCTGGTCCACCAGCCCCTGTCTTTCCTAAAGTGCCCTTTGCATTCTGATGGTCCTTCTCTCTTTTTGCGTTCTGGGCACAGGTACCCTTCCCGGGCATTTGTGGGCGACACGTTCTGCTATTTTGCGGGCATGACCTTTGCCGTAGTGGGGATCCTTGGGCATTTCAGCAAAACCATGCTGCTCTTCTTTATCCCACAAGTGCTCAACTTTCTCTACTCGTTGCCTCAGCTCCTCCACATCATCCCTTGCCCTCGCCATCGGCTGCCCAGGTAACAGTGACTCAGGTGCCTGCCAGGCACAGCCCTGCTTTGCCTACAACTGCTTGGCAGCCACAGTGCATGCTTTAAATCAGTTTGGAAAGCTGGATACATTGGCTGCCAACCTAGAAATTATGGGAAGTGTGATCTTATGAATAGGTTAGGATTTCCTGTCAAAGACTGGATATCACAGTGGTAATGCCAGTTGCCTAGATGGTCCGTGGAGAACCAGACCACTGAATCCATGCAACCAAGTGCATGGTGCAAATGTACCCTTCCTCAAAATAGTGCCTTGCCCAGGTTATACATTGCCTGCCTTGATCAGATTCTCCTGATTTGGCTGAACGCTTGCTGGCATAACCTTGTCCTGGGCTGTTTTTATATTGTGTTCATTTCTTTGCTGACTGGAGTCTGTTTCTGCCATTAGGTTCAACCCTGACACAGGAAAACTAGAGATGAGCTATTCCAGGTTCAAGCCCAAGAGCCTCTCTCCCTTGGGAAAGCGTATTCTCAAGGTAATGCTGGAGTAGCACTAACATTACTTGTATCCTGGTAGTGCCCAGGGAGAAGATTGATCCTTGGAACCAGGCAGAGGGGGTAATCTACTGTTGGGGTGTGGGTTGGGGCATTCTGGCCTGTATTGGTGCAGATTGAGTGGATTAGGCTCAAGTGGAAGCTAAGAGCTTCTCTAGCAGAACCTTAGAGAAGCATCAGTAACCACTGGTTCTTTCCAGGTATCTGAGAAACTCCACCTGGTTGATGTACGTCAGGGAGTGGACAAAGATGGAGAATACCTGGAATGCAATAACATGACGCTCATTAACTTTGTGATAAAGCTCATAGGACCAACCCCTGAGAGAAACCTGACTGTGCTGCTTTTGCTGATGCAGGTAGGGAAACACCCCGCCCTCTGGGGAGAAGGGAGCAGGGGAGGTTTTGAAGAGTGCTCCCACCGCCATTCCTGAGCTGAGGCCCCAGCCCCTTCTTGGAGTGCCAGATACTTCAGGAGGCATTGCTTTGGCACTTTGTTGTTGTTAATTGCCGTCCAGTCAACTCTGACTTGTGAGATTGCATCACAGACCCCATGAACAAGAGACCCCCCCAAGTCACCCTGTCCTCAACAGCTCTGCTCAGGTCTTGCAGACTCAGGGTGGCTCTTCCTTGATTGAGGGAGTAATGAGAAACTCTTCCCCAAATATTCTTGGTGGGTGGGACTGCTCTTCCCTGAAAGTTTCAGATCCAAGATTGGTGTTGATAACTAAGGTGGCTAATAAACTCAGTCCTTGGATGACATTGTGGGTCCTTTTCTTTTCCTCTTTTTCTTAGGTCGCGGGCAGCATTGCTGCTTTTTCTGTCCGGTACCAACTGGTGCGGCTCTTTTATGACGTCTGAACTGAGCTTCACTTTGTCTCTCCCTCTCTGTCTTCCCCAGACAGTTCTTGCAAAAGCCTCTCAGGAGGCGCAGGTGTCCTGGTGTCTCTGTTGTGTGTGTGGGGGTTGTTAGTCTATTTGGAGAAGGCCTGGTGCTTCTGCTTCGATTGCAGGAGCTGCGCTCTTTGTCTCAGCCGCATCTCAGCTCGACAGGCAGAAGGGGACGCATCCTGATTTGGTTCGGAGTGGGGGGACGGGTTGACTTTGAATGTCTTTTCCTGGCTGCCCTGAATGACAGGCAAGCGCAAAACCGCATGGAAGCAGGACAGAGCTTTCTCCGTAGCAGTGCTGCCTGTTTCTCACGCTTTTGTGTCCTTTAAATTTCCTGCACTTCGCCAGCCACCATCTTGAATGCAGCCAGGCACCAGTGCTCTCTCACCGGCAGCTGAAATTACTTTTTGGATTGACCCTCTGCCTCAAAATCAAATGGAGTCCAAGCCCTAGGCACCTTGAGAAATGTGGTGAGAGGTGTGGGGTGGGATTGTTCCTGGGCTGCTCATTCTTCTGAAGGACTGTTTTGGTTAGCATCATTTCTGTGTCTCATGGTTCAATATGGCTGTGCCAAATTAGCAACTTTCCTCCCCCGACTGACTAGGTCAGAAATTCAGCTGGACTCAGGTTCACGTAAACCTGCTTAAAATCACGCTCAGATTGGCCTGCTGCACTAAACCGCTTCTGTACTACTGGTGAACTCCTTCCTTAGCGCCCCTCTTTTGAATGGTGCTTCTCTTGTGGTGAGGCCCCTGAGGAGTGGGGCGAGGGGTCAGACCTTTCCTGTGTGTGGAAAGAGGACCAAGCAGTCAATGCACTTGAGGGTAGAAGCCAGGCCTCTGTGAACTGTGAAGTTTATACTGGGTGGGAATGGAAAAGGGGGGAGAATGTTAACAGCAAACAGCCCCCTACCAGTCTGTCTGTCTGTTGTAAGGGCAAGGTGAATGACCCTATAATAAAGCCATGAATTAATGAATGGAAAGAGAAGATGTGCTTATTGCAGAAGGAGGTTCCCGTAACAGAAGTTTTGTGACTTTACTCATTGGAAGAGACAACAGCACTGGGAAAAGAGGAAGACTGCGCTGCTGGTGGATGGATTCCACCAAGGGAACTATGGCTGCCCTGAGTTTGCAAGATCTGAGCAGGGCGATGGGTGTCAAGGTGTCTTGGAGGTCTCTCATTCATAGGGTCACCATAAATTGAAGCCAACCTGATTGCACGGCATCACCCTCACCCCCAGCCCCTCTCGTGCCACTTCCCTCGATCTGCACTGTTGGGCCACTTTCACTGGCTTCCATCCAAGCTACCCTTCCCCCCCCTTCACCTTGAACGTGAGAGAATGGGAAACTTGGGAGGTGGGGAAGGGTTAGGCCCTTTTAACAAGTTTACAAAATACCCTAATTGTCATTAACAGGTATTTTGCAGTGGATAGTAGGGCCTGCAGTTGGTTTCCTGGAAGTGGGGTTCAGGTGATTAGTAGAGTGCTGTAAATATATAGTAGTAATGTAACGCAGGGTAATACAGTACATTTCCTTTGTCCTCAAGTAGCCATGTTTTAAAAAGGTGGTGAGTAATTCAGCTTGGGATTCTCATTGGCATCAGTGAATAATCCAGGGTGTTGTGGGGTATCAGCATTCCCCATGCTCACAGGAGTGTTTGTGGGTACAGAACAAGGGTATTATTCTCTAATACCCAGCACTTGGAGCCAAAAAATACATCCTCTCATGAGATAGAACATTTGGATGGAGTAACTGTCAGCACTCTCTTTTTGCAAAAAAAAGAAAAAAAAATGTTGTACACCAGATGGACACCTCCCCACATTTCCGTATACATATGCTCTTTATGTCTGCCCCAATCCCCTAGTGTGGGGAACAATGGCCATACCTCACAGGATATTTGTCAATGGTTCAGGCAGCTAATGGAGAGAAAGAGAGCCAGCCTGGTGTAATAATGTGAGTGTTCGATCAGACCCTGGGACACCAGGGTTTGAATCCTTGCTCAGCCCAGGAAACCCACTGGGTGACCAAGTAGGCAAGCCACACACAGTTCCAGAACAAGGTAGGGGTAATAAATCTCTGAATAAATACAGTTGCCCCTTCATATTCACTGGGGTTTGGTTCCAGGACCCCCTGTGGATCCCAAAATCTGAATGCTCAAGTCGAGTCCCTAGCAAAATGGCATCCTTTATATAAGATGGCAAAGTATATTTTCAAGCCGTGAATACTTAAATCCATGGATATGGAAGGAGAACTAAATTTATGAGAGCGCCATAACATGGAATTGACTGGAAGGTGCAAACCAACAGAAACAGGAGCTGGCATGGTGCTGCGAGTTGAAAGTTGGGCTAGGATTTCTCCAGGAGACCAGGGATCAAATCCACAAATAGCCAGGGAAACCCCCTGGGTGACCAAATGGTCCTGGGGTGCTTTGGCCATTGTGGAGGGAAAAAGAAGAGAGCCACCATAAGCTGGAGTCAACTTGAAGGCTCAGGACAATTGCGGATGGGAAGGAACTAACTTCCTTGAACACTTGAAAAGGCTCCACAGATGCTGCCTAAGAGGCCATGCTGAAATTCTCACAAATCAGGAGCTGGGAATATGGAACCCAGTATGGAAATTCTGATGCTTTAGTAGTATTTCTTAATTCTTGTAAGCCACCTTGAATCCCATCTTGGGAGAAAGGCTGGATATAAATCCAATCAATAAATAAACTAGCCAAGTTCATCAGCAGAGTGGCATTTGTTCTTCCCGGCGGCCGGCTTTGAACCTTCTGGGGAAGGGGTGCCCGCAATGCAACCCTCAGCATCCCCGTGTGGCGGCGCAACAAGCGAGAGCGGGCTCCGTTTCCCAAAGGAAGGCGGCCTGCCTGGGCTGGGCTGGCTTTCCCGCCGCGCCGAGAGGCACTTCCGCGTTTGTGGAGGGCGCCTTCCGCCTCCCCTTTCGAACTTGGCGCGCCACTTTCCCATTGGCTGCGGCGCCGGCCAATGGCCGGGGAGTCCGGTGGCGCGGCGGGCCAATGGGAGCGCGGGAGGGCGGGGCCCCGCGGGGAGAGCGCGCGGCTGCTATAAAAGGGCGGGAGGCGGGCCGGGCGCTCCGTTCAGCTGCCGGCGGAGGACGAGCCATGTCGGGCCGAGGGAAAGGAGGCGTTGGCGGCGGCGTGGTCGGCGGGAAGGCGCGGGCCAAGTCGCGCTCGTCGCGGGCCGGGCTGCAGTTCCCGGTGGGCCGCGTGCACCGCCTGCTGCGGCGCGGGCGCTACGCGGCGCGGGTCGGGGCCGGGGCGCCGGTCTACCTGGCGGCGGTGCTGGAGTACCTGACGGCCGAGATCCTGGAGCTGGCCGGCAACGCGGCGCGCGACCACCGCAAGACCCGCATCGTCCCGCGCCACCTCCAGCTGGCCGTCCGCAACGACGAGGAGCTCAGCCGGCTGCTGGGCCGCGTCACCATCGCCCAGGGCGGCGTCCTGCCCAACATCCCCGCCGCCCTCCTGCCCCGCAAGGCCGCCGCCGCCGCCGGAGGAGCCGGGAGCGGAGCGGCCAAGGCCAAGAAGAAGCCCAGCCAGGCCTCGCAGGAGTACTAGCCAGCCCGGCAGCACCGAGGAGGAGAGGAGAGGCCGGCGGGACGAGCCAGGGCGGCCTCCGGGACATGCCCTCCCCGGGACTTTGCGGGCGAAGGGACTGGACGGGACGGGGCTCGCTCGGGACTGTGCTGCCGGAGCCCCGGCCCGCTTGTTCATTAAAGGCTCCTTGGGGGGCGTTTTGTAGCCTTAACGGAGTCGTTCTGTTTTTCGGGGGCAGGGGTGTGTTTTGGGCCAAGTTCAGGGAGGGGGCCCGGTTCCCCCTCTGCAGAGCTCCCTTGGAAACACCGCCCAGGATTCGGGTGGGTGGGTGGCCCTGGGGTCTTTTGCGGGGTGGGGTGGGGTGGTAAAAGCCCAAAGGCAACACCAGGAGGGTCCGCTAGAGAGGATGCCCTCCTTGGGCTGCAGCTCCCATCTGCCTGGGCAGCCCCAAGAGCATTGCGAAGGCCCTCTCGCAGAGCCTTGGCTGGCGTGGCTTCTTTCTCCCTAGCTTGGTTGCCCTGAAAAGCATCAAAGAAATCTTTCTCAGTTGGAATGGCCACAAAGGGCAGTGGACGGAGCTGATACAGGACTGTGGCCCTAGAGAAAGGAGCTGCAGGAGGCAAAGTTGTGTCTTTCCACCCCTGGGACCCCAGAGCTCTTCCGCAGGGCAGGCCTCCGTCCCTCAAAAAGCAAGGAGGAACCTGGCCTGCTTTGCTCTCCTTTATCTAAGAGGCCCCAAGACCTCCAATGAAACTTCCAGCCACCTCTGTCAATTTAAACCTCTTTATTCATCTTTAACAAAGATATTATGAGGCATGTAGATTAGACACTTAATTCTACCCAGTGACACCATTTACTGCCTGCATTGAAAAACTGCGTTTCCCCGATTCCAGACATTTTTAAAATTCTACCTCTGTTACAGAGAATGATCCTTCTATTGCCAGCATAAATTGAGCGCATCAGCCAATCTGCAGTAGCTCAAACTACCACAAATTAAATGCCCCTTTTCAAGGAAGGGGTAAAAATCCTAATTCCTTCTCCAGCTGGACTGCAGCACCCAGCATCCCTCACCACTGACTGCTGGCTAGAAGGGCTGGTGGGAGTTGTAGTCCAATACAGGGAGGGGAGGGAGGAGCTGTGTGATTCCCATGCCTGCCCTGAGGAGGAGAGGTTACAGAGGCATCATTGCTGACCTAACAAACAGACCCATGGATGGGGGGCATCAGGCATCGTTGAGCTGCCGGGCCACGTTCAGGATGTGCTTGGCGCCTTTGCTCAGGAGCAGCTCAGCCACCTCCGTGCCCAGCTTCTTGGCCGCCTGTTGAGCTGCGTGAGGGATATTCTTGGCTGTGATGCCAACATGCTGGTTGTCATCGTTGGGACCCTCTTCATTCTGGAAAAGAGGGGATGGCAAATGAAAGGGGTGCCTTTGACGCCTTCCCACTAAACACCCAAAGGGGGAAGGGGAGAGAAGTGGTCCTGAGCGCCTCAGCTGAAGAGGCAAGGCTCTCTGGACCAGTACTCAAAATTAGCCAGGAGGGATTTTTAACAAAAATAGAGAAAAGAAAGGAAGTGTAAGAAAAGGACGTGGTCCAAACAGCAAGGAAACCAAATTTGTTAAGACTAAAGGAAGAGAGCTGGCAGGGTGTAGTGATTAGAGTGTTGGACTAGGACACTAGGAGGCCAGGGTTTCAAACTCCCACTTGGCCGTGCAAACCCACAGGGTAAGTCGCACTCTCAGCCTCAGAGGGCGACAAAGGCAACCCTCCTCTGGACAAACTGCCAACCTCACAATAGGGTTGCCATAAGTCAGGCGCGCAACAAAAGGTGTGAAAGAAACCCAGACCTGGGCTATGGCCAGGAACAGGCTGGAGGAAGAAGCCTGCGTGCTCTGCTGTGAAGCTTGCCATTTGTCATTTCAGTCTCCTACGGAGGAACCCATGAATTGCCAGCATGAAAAGAGCACTGGCCAGCCTGGCAACATCGGTTTCAATATTCCTGATTCCTTTTTCTACTGAAACTTCCAGACTGGCTGATGTTCTAGACTTGTGCCACCATGGCCTTCTTCTGAGGCTGAGAGAGTGTGACTTGCCCATGGTTTCCATGCCAGAGTGGGGATTTGAACCCTGGTCTCCTGGAGTCCTATTCCAGCACTCAGACCACTGCACCCTGCTGGCACTTTGTAATATAAAAATGCAATAAATCACATGTTGTTTTTCAGCCATGTGTCCCTTGTCTGGGTGGCAACAGCCCTTGGGGTGGCTGGGTCTCTTTCACCAGCTCCAGAGATGTAAAAACAGCAGCCTGGAAGGGGAAGGTGTGAGGGCGTTTCTCTTGACATCATACTTTCAACAAGCTGTGTCCCCTCTCTTTGTTTCTGCATCCAAAGGGCTGTTTAGTGCACATAGAGCTCTCCCATGACGAAGAAATTGGGCAGGAGGGTGAATCTGCAAAATTTAATTCAAAACAAAACAAGAGGCGCACGTACCTCCAGTGGGAATTTCACACTTGTTTGCATGGTCTCGCGCAAGCTCTCAGATCCATCGAGGCTGTAGACAGCTCCGGTCAAATATAACTGGGGGGAGACAAGAAGAGGAAGGTGGACGTGGGGAGAGCCAAATGCTGGGCAGTGGGAGGGGGTCAGGAGAAGAGTGGGAACTTCTGGGTTCCCTTCTCCTGAGGGGCACAGACCTTGGGAGGGGGTTGTTGGCTAACATTCTGCAAGAAAGCCAGCATCAGGAAGGTTCAAAAGAAGTGGAGTCCCAGGGAGTGTTTTAACAGCCTGGGCAATGGACCTCCTCACCACTGGCCAGATTCCTTAGATTGCCCCTTTGCCTGGCTACTTTGCCTTTCAAGTAGCCTCCCCTCCTCCTTGGGTTTAGTATTTTAAACACATGGATGGACTTCAGGTCACTTCCCTTGTACCTCGTCCTCATATGGGCAAGAAGGAGAGGTCTCTGCCTGCACTGATATCCCTCCAGACCATCATAACTGACAACAGGGTCACACCTGAGACAGAGCATGGGCCTCATTCAGGGGTAGCTATGTTGGCCATGCAGCAAAGCAAATATAGGGAAAAAGCTTTATTAGCCAACCAAATGCAAAACATGATGCAAGCTTTTGAAGCTCTACCAGCTTCTTCATCAGACTATAACCTCTCCACTTTATTTCCTCTTTATGATTTTTAACATCTTTGCCTGGTGAAGAAGCCAGTGAAGCATCAAAAGCTTGCATAATGTATCTTCACATGATGCATCTTCTGTTTTGGCTGGCCAATAAAAGTATAGTAGCACCCCTGTATCAGCGGGGGATTGGTTCCAGGGCCCCCCGCAGATCATGAATCCCGTGGACAATAGCAAACACCCCTGTTGCCATTGCCACCTCCGCTCCTTTTGCCCCCCTCCACTGGAGCCATCCAGAAGCTGCCTCCCCTCTCCCCCCCCCCCCGTCCACCCCTCTTGCTGTCGCCAATCGCGAATAATCAAATCTGCGGTGGGCAAATCAGCAGATACAGGGTGCTACTGTATTGCTCTTTTGTGGATTTTGTGTTTTCCTTTGTTTAGTTTCTCCTTGCAGTCTCTTCATTGGCAGTTCAAACAGTTTTCTGCCTCGCAGGCCAGAAAATGGATCCCTCGCCCCCTGCAGTCACCCATCTCTGCCTTAAGGTAACCTTTACAGCAGCTGTGTTTGGGGGCAGTTTAATCCCTCTCCCTATAGATTTTAACCAGAAAGGCTGAGCGCAGCTTGTCCCAGGCTGCCTGCTGAGTTCAGGGCAAAGGTGAGCCGTGCCTGGGGACACTCTTGCTTCCTGGCTCAGCCTCAGCCACTAGAATGCTCCCGTCTCTCCAGTTCAGCTCTGCCACTCAGAAACACAGGAAGGCTTCTGACTGCATGTGTGGAAAAGGGCCACCTCAGCCTACTTGCTAAAGCAGCTGGGCAAAGGCCTTTGTAGTCCTTACCTGGAAATCCTTCAGCGTGGTGCTCACTGCCACAGGCACACTGCAACCGCCCTCCTGCGATGGAAAGTGCCAGGAAGGTCAAGGGCACTGCTGGTGCTCCCTCCCTCCAATGAGCTTGCCTCTTCCTTTCGTGAAGGGCCCCCCTCCCCTGACACAACCAGCCTGCAGCCGGCTGCCTTGGGCTCCCAGCCGGCCTCTCCCTGGACCCACCAAGTGCTTCATGAAGGCTCGTTCTGCAATGCAGCGCAGCACCGTTTCCCCATCGTGCAAGACAGACACCATCTCGAGGATCTCCTGATCCCTGGCCCTCACCTCCACCGCTAAGGCACCCTGCAGGGGGGGGGGAGGGCAGAACAGGCCCTTTGCAGCCTCTGCTGTAACAATGGGGCACCCCCTTCCCCCCAGATTAAAAGCCCCCTCCCCAGCTTTGGGAGCCCCCCCCCCGATGAGGGCTTGGAAGACACCAAGCCCACAACACACACATGCAGATACTGCAGGTGAGAGTGGCTACAGGGTTCTTATTCCAATCCCCACCCAACCCAAGAAGCAGCCAGGGATGCTGACCATCCCAGCAACCTGAGGTTCAGCATCATACGCCCCATGTAGCACAGAGAGATCACGGCACAAACCTGTCCGACCGCATATAAGCACTCCGTGGGGCTCAGAATCTGGAGAGAAGCGAAGCAGAGTCAGCAAAGTCTTCCCAAGGGAGAGGCCCAGTCTGACACAGGGCTGCTGAATCTCCCCAGAGAGGGTGCACCCTGCTCCCCGCCAGGGCTCTCAGTCCCCAGATCAGAGGAGGAGGGGGGGCCCCAGAACCTCTCCCCTGCTCACCTGGCCAATGCGGTTCTCCCAGCCCATCCGCCTCAAGCCAGCCGCTGCCAGAACAATGGCACTGAACTCGTCCTTCTCATCCAGCTTCTTCAAGCGGGTGTTCAGGTTGCCCCTCTGTGGAAGGGAGGCGTAAAGGAAAACAGGCACTTTCTGGCCAGGCCACACACTCAGCCAGCAGGATATGTTCGTGGGAGGCATCCATGTTCCACCCCTCCCTTTCCTTTCCTTGAGCTGCTTTGTTTCTCCCGGAGGAAGGGGACACCAATCCATAGAATTATAGAGTTGGAAGAGACCTCAAGGGCTATGCATTCCCACCCCCTGTCCTGCAGGAATACACAATCAAAGCACCCCTGACAGACGGCCATCCAGCCTGTTTAAAAACCTCCAAAGAAGGAGACTCCACCACGCTCCGAGGGAAGGTGTTCCACTGCCGAACAGCTCTTCCTAACTTTTGGTGGAATCTCTTTTCCTGTAGTCTGAACCCACTGCTCCATGTCCTAGTCTCTGGAGCCACATAAAACCAGCTTGCTCCATCCTCAGTATGATATCCCTTTTTTATTGAAACATAGCTATCATGTCCCCTCTCAACCTTCTCTTCTCCAGACTAAAGATGCCCAGCTCCCTCAGCCGCTCCTCATAGGGCATCATGGCTTCCAGACCACCAACCATCCATGGCTCCCAGCTCTTCTCTGCAGGGAAGGGAAAGGGCCAAAAGGCAAGGTGGCCCTGCCAGGATCTTTGGGAGCAACTGCACAGAGTGCCTGGCACTTAAAAGGCTGGGTGTTCCAATCTGGAAGGCTACTCTGTCATAATACCTGTATTCTGTCTGCCCACCGCTTTCAGTTTTCTTACCACAGGGACCAGGCAGTTGCCCTATGGAAGCCAACCAGCAGGATGTGGAGTTTGGCAACAGCACCCACCCTCCAGTCCTCTTCCCCCAGCAGTGGGTCTACAGCGAGGCCAACAGCCTCAGGTACTGCTGGTGACTTTTAGCCAGCTCTAGAGAGCCTGGCCTTCCTTTAATTCGTCCCGCCCTCCTTACGAAGCCACCCAAGTCCCTGGCCGCTGTTCCATCCTGGAGCAGTGGATTCCACCACTTAACTATACGCTGTGAGCAAAGGCAGACCCTGGCACCGGCAGCTGAGGAAAGGATACGATGTCCTTGAATTCCAGCTGAGGAAACGTTCTCTTCAGCTGAGCTGCCCGGCGAAGTGAGCTGGTCCCAATCACGCTGGGGAGACCAAACAAAACCAGTGTCAACACAGGTGGGGAAGGGGTGCTGAGCCACCAAGACCCTCACCACTGGCTCCGAGTCTGGAGGGTCCCCCAGCCCCCACTTCCCTACAAAGCACTGGGTTCAGGGGCTGGGAGCCTACGCCAATGCGGCCGAGTGCGATGCTCCGTCCACACAGTCCACTGTCCTCCCCACCCCACAGCTGCCATGCCGCTGCTGCTTCTGATTCTTACCAGTGTGGAGAGGAGGCCATTCAAGTGAGAAGCAGCGCCTGGTCTCAGTTTGTGGGGTTGCGGGGGAGAGAAACAAGGATGGGCTGAGAGCACCCTTCTTTCCCTTCCCCTTGGAGCCCATACCAGTCACAGCTTCATCACCTGAACTGCCTCCCCCACCCTGTCCTCCCCATCCAGCAGAGTCCATTTTGGTGAAGAACGGAGGTTTTGGAGAGGTTGCAGACATACACATACCCAAAACCGTACTTGGACATCACTAAAAAGATGCCCCTGCCTGACTGCCTGTTTTCCAGGTTGAAGAGGAGACCCTTTCCATAGTCAGCCAGAACCACTGGTGCCCAGCCCGCCAGGAGTGCCAACTCACATCAAGATCCCTAGAGAGCAGCCCCCAAAGAGCAAAGCCCTTTATGCTGGGGTCTTTGGGGCAGGGGGACAGGGGGAGTCCATGCTCCCAGAGGAAGAAAGCAAGCTCACCTCTTTTCAGGAAGGCTGCTGAGGGTTTTGCCAACGTGCTTGGGGTGAAAGACAACAGCATCGTGAGGGCTCTCTCTCCTGCAAAGGACCAGGGTTTCATTCAAGAAGCAGCTCTGAGGAACATCAGCCATGGCAGCTCTCCCAACCTTGGCCCCCAACCACTACTGGGGCCCTTGTTGGCTCAGAGCAGCGGAAGAGGGATCTAGGGCCACAGCCTTCAAGAGATTAAAGGACAAATTGACTACCCAATGCTGAAGTTGAAGGTAGTTTTTGGGGGGCAAAGAGTTTGGCAAAAACACTTTTTCTTGTACTACAACTCCCAGAATACCCCAGTTAGCATGCTGGGAATCATAGTCCTAAAAAGTATCTGCTCCAAACTATGAGCTATCTGCACCTGCCTTTGCAGGGCCCTGTCACCTGTGGAAAAGGGAAGGCTGCTGGCTGGGCTGGACTTTTGATGGACACAGGAAACTAAGGAGCTGAAAACTCACTTGCAGATGGCACCAATGGTAAATCCAGGCGGGAGTGAGGTAGGCAGGTCCTTCAGGGAGTGAACGACCAAGTCAACCCTGGAATCAGAGAAGGAGGGCAGCCATGCTGCTGACACCATTCCAAACCCAAGAATGCAGCTCCAAATAAAAGCAAGTGGGGTGAGGGTGGGTGGACGAAGTGGAGGCAGGTACTGATTCTGAAGGGCGGGCCCTGGGCTCTGATCCAACTCAGACTGCTGGGTGTCTCTGCCCAGGTCAATCTGCACATGGCAACAGAGCACAGTTGTTGTGACACTGAAAAGTTTGGAAAAGTAGGTCTATGTACCTCAGGGAAACCTCAGCTGGGCGCAAAGCCAGGACATACTAAGTCTCCTCTCCGCTTCTGCTTTATGCCTGATCTGCCCTGCCTACAATTTTGTTGAAAGTGAGGCGGAGATCAAAAACAGTTTGGTCCGGACCAGACCTTCAGGCCTGGCAGGCTCCCAATTGCCTCTTTGCCAGTCCCTCCAAGAAGGCTTCTGGTCAGAGCAAAAGCATCCGACTTCTGCTCTGCTGACTGTCCCCCAGCCCTGGCAGGCCTTCTAGGGGAGAAGGCTGGGGGCAGGAGAGTGGCGGGCGGGGGGGGGGCTTTTTCTTTACAGGCAGAGGGGACTCACTCTTTCCTTTCCAGTGCATATTCCAGCTCTTTGGTAAAGAGACTTTTCTCTCCAATCTAAATTGGGAAAGAGAATATTACAGTCAGGGCTGCCTCTCCCCAAATCTATCTTCCTGCCCAGCAGTGGCTGCGCCCTCCTAAATGGAGGGAGCAAGAGGCCACTTACCTTGGACAGAGCTGTGTCCAGGATCTTGTCTCCAGTGGTTGTCATGCCAACTATTGCGGGAGAGAAAGAAAAGCCATCAGATCCAGTAGCCACACCACGAGGAGACCCCAGGGCACTCAGGCAGGCAGGGCAGGTTGAGGTGGGGGCGCTTTACCGAGGGTGAGGAAAGGGCAGAGAGGTTTTCTGACCACTCAAAGCTTTGAACCCAACAGCATAGGTGGAAAATGTGAAAGCCATGTGGCCAGCCCCTTCCTGCCCCCCCCCCCGCCACAGCCCCTGCCGACAGGGGGCCTGATTCCTCTCTCAGGGCCCCCCCAGACACACTCACTGATCTCAAAGTGCAGGTGGGGGTGGTGCTTCTGCAACATCTGCACCACATTGTCAGTCTGGATGCGGGCCAGCTGCCATTGGAAAGAACAGAAGGGAGGCAGAAGATTATTTAAATTATGTATTAAAATACGTATTAATCCCACCCCATATCCAAAGATCTCAGGGCGGCTTACAATAAAATCAATTTGGAACAATAAATAGCAACAATAATTTTAAAACATGTCTTAGACCAGCTGGCACACAGAGCCAAGGCTCTCGGCCCCAGAGAAGCAGAGATGGTGGCACAGCTGGTGGGTGCTGAACAGGGGCACAGCAGGGAGGCAATGCCGGGGCGGGGGGATAACAGCAACTGTCATTATTGTTGTTGCTTTAGTTATACATCTCTGTTAAAAATCAAGAAATGTATACAATGCAGCACAATAGTCAAAACCCTTTCTCCATAAACTGCTGAAGCAAATAAATAAATAAATAGATATTTGCCTGTCACTGGAAGGGCACCACGAAAGGCGCCACTCCTGGAAGAGAGTTCCAGAGCCCAGGAGCTGCCACTGGGAGAGCCCTGTTCCCCCGTGCCACCCTTCCTGACGTATCAGTGAGGGTGGTGGTGGGACTGAGAGTGGCCTCCCCAGAAGACCCCAAGGGATGGGCAGGCTGATGTGCCTGAGAGGAATCAGCCCCATGGCTCCCAGGATGGGAAAGAGCCACTGCCCTCAAGAAGGGGTGGGAATTCCCCATCCCTTGAGAGGTTGCTGGACAGCTGTGCCCCAGGATCTTCCAACAGGCTGGCTGGGGTTGCTGGGACTTGCAATCCAGCTTAGTCTGGAGGGTTCCACAGGATAGAAGCTGGTGGTTCCACTACTGCCACTAACCCCCTACTCTCTTCTTTCTCTTGCGCACTCAGGCACACCATGCTCTCTGCCGGGCCTCTGTTCAGGGTGGGGGGCTCCTCCCTGCCACACCGCTGTCCACAGCAGAGCCAGCTGGTGGAGATTAGCTCTCTGCCACAAGGGTGGGGCGCTATCTCACGCGGCAAGCCTGTCCCTCTCACTCCCTGATCTGTGGGCGTTTTCCTTTGTTCCTGCTGGGTTGACACGTGGGGAAACCTTTCTTCTGCTGAGCCCGGCGTGGCCAGAGACAGGAATCTACTGCAACTGCCCACATGGCTGCTAGCAGGTTTTGGACCTGGCCCTGGACCTGATCATCCCTCCCACAGCCTCGTGACAAAAACATTCCCGTTTTAAAAGGCAGGTTGTATCAAGGTCCCTCCCCAGGCCCTTTCCTGTCTCCTCTTTCTCAGGGCAGACATGCACCCTTTCCCAACGTTTCCCCACAGAGCTTGTTCTCCATGCCCCCAAGCATCTTCATGGCCTGCCTATGAAGAAGCCACTCCAGCCTGGTCACTAGGAAAGGAGCAGAAAATGCCTGCGCAGAATCGCTCCCCCTCCCAGAATCCAGAGGAAACCCACACGTTCCCTGCACCATTTTGTTCAGCCTGTTCCAGGCAAGACAGGGAGAAGCAACGACAGGGACCGAGCTGAGATGGCAATGCGGTGGCTGTACCTGGCTCTTCCTAGTTCCTACACGGATAGTCTGGATTTTCAAGCCATTTCCATTTTTGTCCTGCAAAGAAAGACCACCAATTAAAGAACTAAGGCTTAAGTTGACTTTCCACAGTTTGCAAAGCCAGAAACAATCTTGCATCAGCCAAAGATTTCCTTGCAATGGGGTGCCGTGGCAAGACGTTCCGAAGAGCAATGCTCAGAAAGGGACAGACTGGAGCTGACCTTTATACAAACCAAAAACAAAAGTTTTTAAGGCTAGAAGAATCACAGTTTTTATGGTTAGAAGCCAGAGGGTGTGCAAGTGAAATGCATGAATCTTTATCGATTACCCCCAACTCTGTCTTCCTTCCCTTTACTTACTTAAACCCTGGGCAAAGACCCCATTCCCTGTTTATACTCTTGGTTGTTGCTGTGTGCCTACAAATCATTTCTGACTTATGGTGAAATACAAACTTATCACTGGGTTTTCTTTACAAGATTTATCCAGAGGGGGTTTGTCTCTGCCTTCCTGAGGCTGAGAGAGTGTGACTTCCCCAAGGTCACCCAATGTGCCATAAAGAGAAAGCCACTGTGAAATGATGTGGGAAAATGCACATGTGTTTTTTCCCTCCTTCTATCATAATACTGGACCTGAGATCATCCAGTGATGCTCTTGATCAATGGGCTGTTGAAGCTACAGTAGGCACAATACTTCTTTCCTAAGGCACATAGTTAAACAGTGGAATCTGCTACTACAAGATGTAGTGATGCCCATTACCCTGGATGGCTCTAAATGGGGACAAAACTCATTTATGGAGGATAAGTCTATCCACAGTTACAAAATATGATGTATAGTTACTTTCCTCAGTATCAGCCATGTAATTTATTAACTTACTTATTTTATTCGATTTATATCCCGTCTTTTTTCCAAAATGAGATCAAGGCAGGTGAAAATGTTGTGAAGAAGCAAACTGAATCTTAGCCCTGGCAACAGAGAATTGCTCACAGTATATTATTCTAAACAACTGGAGGGGTAGTGCATAAGATCACAATCCCTCTGAAAGAGACGTGGCTGCTGGACTCCCACGTGGAAGCCACAGCAAGAAACGCATGGCACCGGCATCAGCTAATAAGCCAATGGTGCCCCATCATGAAATTTGCGTGGTGTTTGTGTGTTGGACTAAGACTCTAGGAGGCCAGAGTTCAAATCCTGCTCAGCCCTGAAAACCCTCAGTAACCTCAGTCATACTCTCTCAGCCCAAGACGAAGGTAACACTGCCAAACCTCCTCAGAAGAGTAAACCCTGCCGCTGCATTCACTACAAGTTGGTGTTGACTTGAAAGCCCATGTAACAACAACAAATATGCCACAAACACTGATAGCACTA
Organism: Gambelia wislizenii; assembly: GCA_030847615.1. Classification (NCBI taxonomy): domain Eukaryota; kingdom Metazoa; phylum Chordata; class Lepidosauria; order Squamata; family Crotaphytidae; genus Gambelia; species Gambelia wislizenii. Next base: position 44,721,889 of record JAUMIR010000007.1, read on the forward strand.
CTTTAGGCAATTATAACAAATTCAGCTTTACTGCCCAAACAGCTGTTGGCAGGGATGCCCCTGTAAAATACCTCCAAAGACCTGGAAGGAGCTGATTGAGGTTCACCTTCTGCCAAAGGAAGAGTTGTCTGTTGTTGCCCAAGAGCTCCACACACACCTTGTGTGTCTCTCAGACAGCCCTGCACAGGAGATACCCACCAAGGTGGGTCACTCAAACGATGAAGCCAAACTAAGACAAACCGGGGAGAGCCAGAGGCCTGGAGAGAGATTTGGAGCCACCCGACCTGCAGATGGATTTGGAACACAATTGGCTGGAATGTGTTGTGCTGCAAAGTTTCACCCCTAAATAAGTCACAGCAAACCACAGCTGGGGGCTGCAGTGGGGCAGCTGAGCTGGCAGTGGTCAGCAACATGAAGTCCTGGCTCTTGAATCCAGTATCAGAAAACGTCCAGAGTGCCTCAAAATGGGCTAACAATGGCTCCTAAAGTGCCCCTACAAGCAATCCGCTTGGGAAAATTCTGCCAGCCCTGCAAAAGGGCCTGAGGCACCTACACACACCCCTTACCTGACCCGCCTGGGGCACCACCTTTGCCATCCTCGTCCTGAGGCCTGTGGGGTCTTTGCCGGGTGGGGGGGGAGAGGGAGCACAGCGGCTGCTCCTGCTGCCTTGCTCTGCCTGCATCTGAGCGAGGCAGTTGCTCCTCCTTGCAAACCAACCCCAACCTGGGATCAGAGATAAGAAGGGGGGGGGGAGTGAAGGGCCTTCAAGGCAGGAGGAAGGGAGAGAGCCCACTGTGGCCATGAAAGAGGCCCAAGGCTGGAAGGAAGAGCAGCTGCCGGGACTGCTTGCAAGGAGCTTCCCAGTTTTCACACAGAAATAAATTGTTCTGGGGAAGTCAGAGAGGAGAATGCGGTAGCCCAGCTGACAATGGGGCCATTTTCACAAGCAAACAAGGGACCGTTCACCCACTTTTTTGCAGAGAGAGGAAGAGGCTGGTGTAAGAGAGGAGACGTGATCAAGCCATGCAGCAGGCAACCCTCTCCCTCACAATACATTAGGATGCATTAGCACTCTGTGGCTAACTTCCAGGCGAGGGCTCCTGGTGGTGGTGGCAGCCATTTGCTGTCAAGTTGACTTTGACTTCTGGAAACCCTCTGAACGAGAGACCTCCACGAGTGCCCTGCTCAGGTCTTGCAAACTCAGGGCAGCTGTGACTTCCTTGGTGGAGTCCACCCACCTGTAATCTGATCTACTGCTGTCCACTTTATGAAGTACAGTTGTCCCTCCACATTCGCGAACTTGACATTCGCGGTTTCGGTTATTCGCGGTTTTGGGAGGGCCCCCCCGGGCCCCCCCAAAACCGCGACACGGGGCCTCCAGAGGCCCCGTGAAAGACATAGAGGGAGCGGGGAGGCCCAGGGAGGCGTCCACGGGGCCCCCGGAGGCGCTCCGGAGGCCCCATGAAGGCCTGGGGACGGGCTGGGGAGGGCTGGGGAGGCGATCCGGGGGCCTCCGGAGACGCTCCGGAGGCCCCAGGAAGGCCTGGGGACGGGGTGGGGAGGGATGGGGAGGCGATCCGGGGGCCTCCGGAGACGCTCCGGAGGCCCCAGGAAGGCCTGGGGACGGGGTGGGGAGGGCTGGGGAGGCGATCCTGGGGCCTCCGGAGCATCTCCGGAGGCCCCAGAAAGGCCTGGGGACGGGGTGGGGAGGGCTGGGGAGGCGATCCTGGGGCCTCCGGAGACGCTCCGGAGGCCCCAGGAAGGCCTGGGGACGCGGTGGGGAGGGCTGGGGAGGCGATCCTGGGGCCTCCGGAGATGCTCCGGAGGCCCCAGGAAGGCCTGGGGACGCGGTGGGGAGGGCTGGGGAGGCGATCCTGGGGCCTCCGGAGATGCTCCGGAGGCCCCAGGAAGGCCTGGGGACGCGGTGGGGAGGGCTGGGGAGGCGATCCTGGGGCCTCCGGAGACGCTCCGGAGGCCCCAGGAAGGCCTGGGGAGGGCTGGGGAGGCGATCCTGGGGCCTCCGGAGCATCTCCGGAGGCCCCAGAAAGGCCTGGGGACGGGGTGGGGAGGGCTGGGGAGGCGATCCTGGGGCCTCCGGAGACGCTCCGGAGGCCCCAGAAGGCCTGGGGACGCGGTGGGGAGGGCTGGGGAGGCGATCCTGGGGCCTCCGGAGACACTCCGGAGGCCCCAGGAAGGCCTGGGGACGGGGTGGGGAGGGCTGGGGAGGCGATCCTGGGGCCTCCGGAGACGCTCCGGAGGCCCCAGGAAGGCCTGGGGAGGGCGGGAGGGAGGGCCGGGGAGACCTCCGCGGGGCCTAGCAAGGCCCCGCAAAGGCCTGGGGAGGGAGGGAGGGAGGGCCAGGGAGACCTTCGCGGGGCCTAGGAAGGCCCCGCGAAGGCCTGGGGAGGGAGGGGGGAGGGGTTTCGTTATTCGCGGTTTTTTCACATTCGCGGGGGTCCGCGGAACGGAACCCCCGCGAATGTGAAGGGACGACTGTATTATCCTCTTTTTTGAGAGACAAGGAGTGATGTGGTTTCATAATATGCCCAAATGATAGCCTCAATTTAGTCATTTGGACTTTTAGGGAGTGTTCAGGCTTGATTTGCTCTTGGGCCCATTTATTTCTCTTTTTGGAGGTTAATTGTTATCCATTAGAATAAATCCTCCAGCACCACATTTCAAATCAAGCTTTTTTCACTGTCTAGCTTCAGAACCATACATAGAAATCAGAAATACTATGGCACGGTTGACCCTGACTTTGGTATTTAGTGATATACCAAGGCTAGGGGTACAAATTCTAAAGTGACGAATCCCAAAACCTCAGCTGACACCAAAAGGAAGAGAGATCCTCTGTAGGGGTTCTATTGGGCATCTGTAGTTTGACTCTTTTAGGGCAAGAAAAGGGAGAGAGGGGGAGAGAAAGTCATTCACAGAAGGGCAAGGGAAGGTCACGTTCGGCTCCTGGAAGACAGGCCCAAAGAATTAGCGGCTTCCCTTTTTCAAACATGCCACAGAATCCTAGAGCTGGAGGGTGTCTTATAGGCTCCCTGGATCAACCCACTGCTTAATATAGGAAATCCAGAACCAGAGCTCAGTTTTAGCTGGAAGAAAACTTAATACTCTCAGGCTGCTGAAAGCAGTACCTTCAATGTACGTGGCTCCTGAGGCCACTCTCCAGCCACAGAGATTAGAGAGCTATGCTGGTGGGTGCAGGAAAGACCCAGGCCTCACAACTGACTGAGTCTGGGACAGATGAGGTCCTGGCTCCTCATCCAGTGCCAGGGGTAGACAGGCTTCCCCTCAAGTGTGGCCGTCTTGCCATCTAGTATGCCTAATACTTGCTCTTGTGTGGCAAGCCAGACCGCCTGCCAAGAGTGTGCTTGCACCGGTCTCCTTGGGCAGGCCCAGGAAGTCCATGGACATTAAGGAGGTCAACACAACCATGCACGCCCCATCAGGAAGCTGAAGGGCCATCTCCTCCTCATCAGTCTCAGGTGGAGCAGCCTCTGCCAGGCAAGGATAGGGAAGCAGAGGTGAGCACACAGGGGAGAGAAAGGTGGCTTGGAGGGCAGAATGCAGCAACAGGCACCGGGAGCACCTGCGGCACACCTGCTCCCAGCCACCCCCACACGGTTGCTCAATTTGGGGGCCAGCCAAGAGGCAGGAGCGGTCGGAGGACATTCCGGATGGGGCTGCCCAACAGGGCCACTGCCTCGATTGGGCAACAGCCTCCTCTTGCCACAGAGCCGCACGGTTGACGCTGCACCGATTGTGCAAGAGGCAGAGGCCTCCTCCCGTGTCACCACCTGCGCCTGAAGCTGGGGAAAGGAGGGAGGCCCGGCACCCAGAGGCACCTCCATTCACCCGAGCGAGGAGCACCGTGTGGGCGCCAACCCTCGCAGCCAGCGGCGCCTGCTCTGGGCCGGGGCCACCCAGGGCACCGCTGGCAGCCCAGGCGAAGGGCTGCTGGCCAGGCAGGGGGAGCCGCCCAGCGAGCCCCGAATCGGCCCCTCGGCCCCAGCCATGCTGGATATGGCAGCTCCCAGAACCCCCAGTTCACTCTGGGTGGGGATGCTGGGAGTTGTCAGAGCCGGCCTCTTATTCCCTTCGAGCTCAAGACTCCTCCTGTGGCCCATCAGCACTCTGCACAGGCCGCCACGAGTAGTTGTGGATGCTGTTGTTGTTGTTATTATTATTACTATTATTATTCACGTCAAGAGAACACACAACTTGCTGCTAGCACCCGTATTGCTCTTATTTCCTCCCGCCTGCCTTGGGTTCCCCCTGGGGGGGAAGCTGATTTACATCTCATTAGCATGCCGAGCCCAGCTCCCCCTCCCTCCCTCCCTCCCTCCCTCCGCGCGCGTGACCTCTGCGCCGAAGGTCACCGGCCCGGAAGCTCCCCCCCTCCCCCGCCGCCGCCGCCCATTGGCTGAGAGTCTGCGGCCCCCACGAGCGGGCGAGGGGCCGAGCCGGGCGGCCAGTCCGAGCAGGGGCGGAGGCACTCACCGGGGCGGGGGGCGCGCTGCTCATGCCGGGGTCCCGGGGCCCGTCGGCCGGAGGCGCTGGAGGGCGGGCGGGCAGGCGGGGGTCAGCTGGGCGCCGCCGGTCCCATCCCGGGCGCCTCACAGAGCGAGGCAGGGGCCGCCCTCCGGCCACGGCGTCACTTCCTGCCGGAGCCCCGCCCACCCAGGCTAAGGCCCCGCCCCGCCCCGCCGCCCTTGCCGGTTGGCTGCGCAGCAGAGCCGGAGGAAGACCCGCGCGCGGGGGAGCGGCGGAACTCCCGGCCACGGGGCGGGCGAGCGGGCGGTTGCCCTTCGTGGGTCGGCTGCGGCGGCTGCTCCCGCGACATCCCTGGAACCCGGGCGGAACCCGGACATCCCTGGAACCCTCCATGCCCAGGAGCAGCCTGCCCCCCGCCCGGCCCTCGGGGCCCCTCCGGCTGCGGCTCCGTCTGCGGGGGGGGGTCAGGCTGGTCCCCTCCGGTCCTCGTTTCGGCGGCAGCTGCAGCCCCCCCTGCCCGAGAAGGGCGGCTTGGGTCAGGCGCGTCTTTAGCTGCGGTTTTTAACTGCGTGCGTTTCGGTTGCTTTCAGGGGTGAGCTTGTTGTTCTGTGAGCCGCCTCCCCCCGCCTCAAACCACAAAGGGCCATGTGTCCCCCTGTGCTGCAGAGAAACAGGAAGACCCTTCAGGGGCCACATGGATCCGGTCTGGGGCAGATGAGGGCAGCAGCTCAGTGGACTCTGGGGATACAGGCTGGCATCCTATTAGTGGCATGCACAGGCGTAAAGTCATCTTATGCCTGCATAGATCTTTATTTGGTGGTTGTGAAGGTTGATACTCACTTCCTGCCTCTGTAATAACCTAAGCCCCCCAGAACTCACAGATTAACTGCTGAAGCTCCCACTCCAGGTCCATTCTGTGGCTGGTAGAGAGTGGTAGTGGGGGGTCTGGATGTGTCCCTGTAGCCAGTCACAAATTGACCTATACTAAGCTGTCCAGTGGATGATGTCCTTGGCCTGTACCTGGCTATGGGGACACAGCCTGATGCCTCTCTGATCCCACCCCACCAGCAACAGAATGGCCGAGGGAGGCAGTTACTGCAGCATAAGTTGACTTCTGGAGAAAGGGGGATTACAGGGAATCGCAGCGTAGTTCCACACGCAGAACTCTTCCACCATGCTTGATCACAGAGGGTCTTGGCCTCATTATGTTTATGGAGCAGCTCCTCCCACTAGTGAGAAAATGCATGCAACCTTTGTAAAGGAAAGATCTCTCTCACACACACACTGAACTGTATTATCCCATGCTTTATGTCATAGAAGGAAGTAAAGCACCATTAAGGGCTACACAGGAATATTAGTGTCAGATGGTATTTACAACCTGAATACCACTTCCCCTCCACTCCCAAATCAGCCGGTACATGTTCAGTTCCACTCTTGTACCTTACTAGGGCAACACTCCTCTAGTTCCCTTGCATACAGCTCAGAGCATTCAGCCCTTGGAGACAAAAGCTTTGAGGTCTGTCCTACAAGTCAGTCTTACAGAAGCTCACAGAGGCTCAGACATTAAATTCAGCCTGGCTCCTTTTACCAGCAGTCGTAGGCTAAAGCTTGAAGAGACAGGGGAAGGAAGTCTGCCTCTGAATGACAGGAAAGGCCACATCCTCCTAGGACCATGCTGTTCTCAAAAGGAGAGAGTTTTGTCACCAGACTGTGGCTTGTACCTGCAGAAGGTACTTGCAATTTCATCCTGTAACTTTGCAGGCAAGCAGAGATGCAGTTCAGCAAGAAGGGAGGGAAGAGGACATTGCCCAGGCCTTCTCAAATTCTTCAGTGTCTTTCACAGTGAACAGTGTTTTTACAAGGATATCCCTGTGCACGTTCCAAGGGTTTCCAGGGCAGGGGTAAAGTCCCCCTTGGGTCAGATTCCATCCGCTGCTGCTTCATAGCATAACCGGCAAGGTTGCTCCCGTCACACAGCTAGAGATTCCAGGGAAAAGGACCGCCCAGTCCGCTGGCATCTAGGTGCTCCGCTTTGTGTGTATCAGCAGGTCACGCTGCAAGCCTGCATCAAGGGTTGTGGCAGACTTTCCTGGTGGGAGGTCTGTGATGAGGGTCAGTTTGTTGAAAACACCCCGGCCAAAATAATCTGCAACCACGGAGAAGCTGTCATTGGAGCATTTCAGCTAGAGGAGGCAAAGAACAAAAGAGAAGTTGATTTTAGGAAGAAGAGGGGGTTTTATCACTGGTTCCAAAGTGCCAAAAGCTGGACAGGAAATCCAGCTGGGCTGTAGGTTCCCCACCTGGTGCTGGAACTGATCGTGCAAGTCCCGCTTCTGCTCTTGGGCACGGATCATGTCCATAACTTTGCGGTTCTCCGGCAGGCAGGTGGGGCACTCTGAGCCGCTCTCCGAGTAGCTCTCAAAGCAATGCTGGTGGAAGGAATGGCCGCAGAGGAAGTGCACCGAGGGGAGCTCCAGGGCACTGGTGCAGATGCTGCACTTGGTCTTCTGGAAGATCTTGGGTCTGAGGGAGGGAAGGAAGGAGTGGAAGGCAAAGTACAGGGGCACATATGGGCAACACCAACACAGTGCCCTGTTAAGCTTGTGAACATCAAGCCAATGCCAACCCCCCCCCCGCCTCAAAACGCCAGCGCCGGCTCAGCAGCTGAAAGTAAAAAGCAGCATTTATATTCTGAAGCACAGCTAGCTGCACGAAATGGCTGCTGAACTCTCTTCCCAACAGAAATCTCCACCCTTTCAAAAGAGCCAGACCAAGCCCATTTGCCATGCTGCATTAACACGGAGAAAGGGGCAAAGGGTAAGGGGCAGGAGAGCAGCACAGACGACTCTGGTGGCCACCCGTAAAAGGCAAAGGCTGGCCTGACAACAAGGTCAAGGGCTACCTAGTCTTGAGCTCCTCAATCTCTTTGCGAATCCTCTTGGTCTCCTCCCGGTATTTGTGAATCCTCTGCTCATCCTGCTCAATCTGGCGGCTCTGCCTCTGCAGCTTGCTGACCAAGTAATCCTTAATGACAGACAGAGTGGCCGTGGAGTTGTGAGCCAGGGTTTGCACCACTAAAAGAGAAGGCAACCCATCAGCAGAGAAAGGACAGAGCAGGGAGACAACACTGGGCTGCTTTATCAGTACAATCACACATCCAGGGAGTGTATGTGTGCCAATCTCCCAAGCACGTATCCACAAAGCCACAAGCATCTGCCTCCAAAGAAGCAGTATCGGAATGTGGCTGCCCAGTGCAATCCTGCAGCAGACACCCCAACATAGCCAACTTGCACTCCCAACAGTCCCTGTGCAGACAGCTGGGAGCCAAGCTGCCCCTGGGAAGTTCAGCTAGGAGACAGACCTGCACTGGGTATTCTGTTCTCTAAACCTCTGCTTACTAATCAACTGACTGGTGTTTCCTCCAACTTGGCCTGCTTCTGAGAGCACCTTCTCTATTATGGAATCACCCTGTTATTAAAGTATCTATAACCTGCCTTTTATCGAAGGATCTCATGGCAATGTACAATAAAATCAGTTTTGAAAGGTTTAAAACAATAATTTTAAAAATACTAAAAGCATATTAAACCATTTAATACTTGAAACAGGACTGTTTAAAACTGTTTGAATTTTTTTAAGTAATGTAAACCACAACATACTCTAGATGGGTGAATCACCCTGTATTATCACCCAGCCAGTTTTCTCTGAGGGCTGCTGCTAAGAAGGTAACAACCACTGTCTCTTCTGTCTGCATGCATTTTGTACTCGCCTCGCTGCTTACAGTCCTCTCGCCCCCTCCAACCAGCCATGCCCACCCTCTCCCCAGAAGGGGGTCTCTCACCCAGCAGAGGCGGCATGAGGTTCTTGGTCTCAATGTGCTTGAGCACAGCCGTGATGTACTCCTTGCAGTCCTCCTCCTTGTGGGCAAAGTAGGCAAGGGCTTGTTCCCACAGGCAGGCCTCCTGGTCCCCATACAGCTCACAGACCTCCACCACCTTCCGGTATTGCTCGTTCTGCATGTGGTAATGCATGATCTGCTGGAAGCTGGGGAGCAAAAGGGGAGAATGGTAGGGCAGGTTAGCTAGCAAAGCTCTTCCCTGCTGGAGAGCTCCAACTCAACAGCTAAAAGTGCATTGGCTGGTGCCCACCTGGGCCCCCCTTTCCTGCCCCAACCGCCTGGGTCCAGCTCATAAATCATAGAATCACAGGGTTGTAAAGGGCCATCTAGTCCAACCCTCTGCCACGGAAGAACATAGAGTTAAGGTAGCCCTGAACAGTGGCCATCCAACTTCTGCTTAAAGACCCCAAAGAAGAAGAGTCCACCAACCTCTGAGGCAGTCTGTTCTACCGTCAAACAGCCCGTATAGTCAAGAGGTTTTCCCTAATGTGTAGGTGGAGCCTCTTTTCTTGCAATTTGAATCTACTGGTTCATGTTCTCATTTCTGGAGCAGCAGAAAGCCAGCTCACTCCATCTTCTACTTGACATATTTAAAAATAGCTCTCATGTTACCCAGTTCCCTAAATCATTTCTCAGAGGCTTTTTTCCCCAGCCCTTTGATGATCTTGGTCATCCACCTCTGGACACCTTCGAGCCTTTAAATATCCTTCTTTAACTGCAGTGCCCCAAAGTGGACACAGTATTTCAAGTGAGGTCCAACCGAAACAAAAGAGAACAGCACTACTACACCCCTTGATCTGGGCACGTTACACTTCTTGATGCAGCCTAGAATGGCATTGGCTTTTTTGGCCACTGCATCACACTTGACTCCTGTTTAGCTTGTGGTCTACTAAGACCCCTAGATCCTTTCCACAGGCACTGCTTTCAGGCCCTCGGGGTCACCCACCCTATATTTGCGCATTTCAGTTTTCCTTCCTAAATGTAATACCTCATATTTATCCCAAATATCCATCTTGTTTGTTTTGGACCTGCTCTCACGGTCATTCTGAATTCTGATCCTGTCCACTCAGGTATTAGGTCCCACCCTCCCCATTTGGTGTATTCTGCAAATCTGACAAACACGCCCTCTATCCCATCATCCAAATCATTTACAAAGATGACCATGTAATGCCCTGCACTCAGGGTGCAAGCCAGGGCTCAGGTAGCTCCCCTGCCTCCTTCCCTCCTCTTCCCCAACCAGGACAAGGGCTGCCAGCTCTTCTACACGCACAGCTTGCCCTGTTCGTAGAGGTACAAGGTGCCATCCTTGAAGTTGTGCATCTGACACAGAACCAAAGCCTTGTCGAAGACGCTCTGGAACCTCCCGCTCTTCAGCAAGGAAATGGCTTCATTGTGCAGCCTCTCTTTGGCCTGCAAGGGAAAGGGAAGAAATCAGGAGGGATGCTCCCAGGTCAGGATCAGAACAGAGTGAGAGGGCACAGGATGAAAGGAGCTGGCCTCTCTTGCTGCCAGCAGAGGCACGGGGGCAGATGAGTCCACTCTGCAGGTGGAAACTAGTAGGAAATCTCTGAATGAAGGGAACAAGTAGGGCCACTGAGCACTGTAGCATGTTCACTGAGCAAAAGGACAACATACCTGCGGATCCTGCTCGTGGGCCCAGTTCTGGAGACGGAGCTCCAGGAGGGTATCATACACACCCTGTGGAGAGTTGGGCTGCACCTCTGACATGTGCTCTAGGAAGGCCTTGAGCTCCCGGGAATTGTTGGCAAAAATGGGAATGAACTCGTCAGGGTTGGCCTACATCCCAAGAGAAGAAGGAGGAGGGAGAAGAAAGCCAGGCGGCAGCCAGTCAGTATCTCAAGCAGCTTCTGACCTAGTCCTCCCAGAGCAGCCATACGGCGCCCAGAATGTCTCTGAACACTTCCTATGAGGAGGCCCCAACACTCTGAAGGCCCCCGGGTGCAAATAAGCAACTGCAGGGAACTGGGAGGCCCCCCACAGAGGCCGTAGGGGAGGAGAGGGTTCCTCTGAATAGCAACTGGGCAAGACCCCCACAATTCTGACACCCCACCCTGGGCATTCTTGCCATGCCCACCTTCTCTTGCCTCCCAACTTGACCAGTGCACCTGCCCTTTCAACCTTTAGAGACAGTGCTTCTGCCTGTGGCATCTGAGTTACCACCACCAGCCCCTATAACTTTGGGTGGCTTTATACCACGCCCCATGTTGTACCTTCCTTCCTTCCAGCCCTCCGAGTCCCTCACGATCTCCCACTGGCCGATAGTCTGTGCACAGGACCTTCAACAGCTCCGTGGTCTCATGTGGGACATGATGCATGAGGATCTTGCCATAGCGTTTCATGTTGCTCTCGGCCTGCTCAAAGGGCAGCTTGCCAATGTAGCGCAGGGCCTCCTGGTAGTTCTGCCAGGCAGAGAAGGGGAGGAAAGGAGAAAAAACCTCATTGCAGGGTTAACTTTGGATGTCACGGCAAAACAGGCTGAGCACATCAAAAGCAAATGCATCCCCCTCACCCCATTTCCAAATATCGTGGAGTCAGGACTAGGCAAGCAGAGGCAGCCTCAGCTTTTCCCCACCACAACAATGAGATCCTTCTGGGACATGAAGCCCCAAAGAAAGCCACACTTAAGAAAGAGCCTTTAAAAGGAGAAGCCAACCTTGATAGTCCAATCCTTTTAGAAATTAAAGCATTGTGTCTACCTGGGCAAATGAAAAAAGTCATGGGGGAGGAGGCTGAGAGTTGCCCATGCACCCATGCTACTCAACCCCTCCTTCATTTGCCAGGCAGGAAAATAGACCATGTTTCCCAAGTGACACACACCAGAACCAAGTGTCTATCGGAAGAGAAAACATGGAGAAACACAGCAACTGTCCGTCCCAGCCCAGCAGACTCCTCATCTTTCTCTAGGACTTTGATCAGGGGGGAGGACTATGTGGCCTACCAGAGGTTGGTGAACTCCAGCTCCTAGTAGCCCAAGCCTGCATAGATGTGGAATGCTAGGATTTACACTTCAACAGTATCTATCTTGGGGCTGCACAGTTCCCACCTCTGATCTAGATATATTCTTAAAGAAGTCTCCTTCAACAGCTAGAGGCGTACGATGGCCTGCCTCACCTTGATATCCTCCAGCTGGATCTTGAGGTACCACTCATGGTGTGCGTGCTTCTCAGCCAGGTAGACGGCATGGGAGTAGCAGCCTGCTTGGCGCAGGACCTTGATGGCTGTCTCCACATCAAAGTGAACCTCGCTCTCGCTTGTCTGCATGAGAGACACACATCGTAGAAGGCCCTTAACTAGCAGAGGAAGCTGCCTGCAAAGGCAGGCCAATCCGTGGCCTCCTCTGCCTACGTGACTGGAGGGAAACGCCACCAGAACCATAATCCTATAAGGGAAGAGGAAGGTATTTGCCTCTCCTGTCCCCAACGCCAACAAAATGCTCCCACTTGAGAGGATGGGGCCAGGTATCTCTGCCATCATTCCTTGCAAAGGGAAACTGTCTGATGCTTCCAAATTTTGGGATAAGAGGAAACCCTCCTTTTGGAGTGGCCCAAAGAGGTTTAAATGGATTTCAAAAGAAGCTACACAATGGCAACCCAAGACAGTTGCTCAGGCGCACAACAGTAATTATACATAATGCATGCCCATTTTGCTGTTTTAATACAAGGGTTAATACCTTGTAAATTGGGATTATTTACTAATCCTCACTCTATAGGAGTAGCTACTATAAAGTGTGTGTGTGTGCGTGCGTGCATGCGCCTTCAAGTTGGCTGTTAACTTATGGAGACCCCATGCGTTTCATAGGGTTTTCTTAGGCAAGGAATTCTCAGGGGTGGCTTTCCAGTTTCTCCCTCTGAAATGGAGCCTACAGCACCTGGGTTTCATTAGTGGTTGCTCCATCCAACGTCTAACCAGGGCTGATCCTGCTTAGCTTCCAAGATCAGATGAGGTCTGGTGCCTTTAGGGTACGTAGGCCCTACTCCATTGTACACCAGACATTAAATTTATTCAGACAGGATTTCAAAACTGTCATAGCACAGTGGGGAAGGAGAAAAGGCTACCCCCACAGACCCCCACCAGTGTGCCGCCCTCCCTGCCCTTTCAACCAGACCTTGATGAACTCCTCCAGCTTAGCAATGTCTTTCAGTTTGGTGTAGCAGTTCAGTAGCAGCGTTGTGTGGTCAGCATTAGCCAAAGACTGCAGGTGCAGCATCTGCAAGTAGGCTGTCAAGTTGTGTATCCGCTGAGCATCCAAGAACTTACGGATAACGTAGGATGGCTCTAGCTTCCCAATGGTACTAAAGAGGAAAGGGGCTGATCAGGACTCTCTTCCCAGTTACCTGAAGCCACACAAGGGGGGGGGGCACTGGGGAAGTGCACATAACCCCTGCCATCTTGCCCTTTTAAGCCCTGCATGCAGGACCTAGCAAAAGATTAGTTCAGGTTGCATTTGACACAGTAGGTCCTGTTTTCCTTCAATCAAATGGTTCAAGGAGAGGTTTCTCTCCACAGCTGGAGGGCGGGAGGGAATGAAAGTGCCATCCCCCAGCAAAGAAATAAGGATGTTTTGAGACAATAATTGCCATGAGAAAATTTCCCCTTGTTAATTAGCTTGAGAAAGTTTCATTTTCCCCACTATGTCTAAGCTTTGCAAACATATAAGGTGGGGGCCAGACACAGGGCATTGCCTCACAACTGTGTGCATCCCTGCGGAGCCAGCTGGTATCTTCTTTCTACTTTCTAGGTCTGATTTCTATTGATTAGACAATGCCTGTTTGCTTTTTTATCTGCTGCCATTAATAAACTAGCCTTCTTTTCAAGACCAGAACTTGTGTATGGTCATTTCGCTTGCTTCATATCCCGAACCAGCATAGCCCCCCAAGCCAGGGAGGTGCTGCCAGTGTAACACCTACAAATCACATGCCCTGGTCAGAGGTCATATCCTATCACGTGTCTAACAAACAACCAAGGAGCCACAGCTGCCCCAACTGCTGAAGCTCTGGGGTGTATTTATTTTCCACCCCACAACTGCTCCCCAAATATGGTAGTAAGGGAAAGAACAGGAAAGCAGACTTTGTGAAGTCCAGCTGTCCACCAGGCAGCAAGGCCTTGCTTGGCCTTAATTCTAAACCCATAAAGGGAAGAGCCCTGTGGAGAGCCCCCACCTGCCCCTGCTGGACAAGGCATGGCCCCTACCGGATGTACTGCTGAATGGCACCATCATGGTTGCCTTTGTTGTACAGATGGTCTCCATACTGGCGGAAGATCTCAGACAAGCCATCGCTGTCCAGGTGGTGATTCCTGGCCAAGTTAATGGCCATTTCAAAAAGGTTCTTTTTGAAGAGCATCTGTTGGGAAGGAAACTTTGGTTCATTATAGTTCATAAGGTTAACATTTCATCAGAGACTCTGAGAGCAGAGGCTCCAAACCACTGCTTCCCCCTCCATGGACCACCAGGCCTTGCCAAGCCTCACATCACAGAGGCTGGTTCAGAACAGCTCCCAACTCCTGGGTGGACCTGAATCAGGCTTCCTAGCAACATGCTCCATACGCCTGCCCAAGAGCTTTATGCCTCTTTGGCCCCAACCAGCCACAACAGAACAAGCTGGGCTCCCTTGCCTCAAGTTTGGTCTGAGTATCCTTCTCCTGCAGCACGTGGAGCTTCCCATCTCTAGTCAGCACATACAGGCAGCCCCACTCAGCCAGGACATCCACCACATCGTCAAAGACGGAGCTGTATGCAATGAACTTGTTGCCCAAGTCATAGATGTTCAGGATTTGCTTGTCAGAGTTTTGTGAGTCACTCCCAGCAAATTCAGACCTAGAACACAGAGGAACAAGAGGCTGGGAATTCCTTTGGGTGCTTGCAATGTGATAATTTCCTCACCCATAGCATTGGTGGGTCTGAATGTTCCAAAGCACACATCTAAGCCAGCTGGCATGGCCTCTACAAAGGGCAATTTTAAAAGACTAGCCAGTTAAATTCTGCTGACACATGGACTGGATCTGCCTCCTATTCTCCCCACCCCAACCCCTGCTAGAGATACAGCAGAGACCTGGCAATCCCTTGCGCAGCCCTGGATAGCCACTGAAGCCATCATCGTGCTCTCGGCTCCTGCTCTGCACCTGCCTGCACCTGCTCATGCCATTCACGCTCTCCTGACTTTTATCACATGTATAACCTTTAGGTGGCAAGTACAAACCCCACACAGAGTGCTCTTAAGCTCTGAAAGGAACCTGCAAAGCCAAGCTGGAACTGATGCTGCTTATGGGCGTATTCACACTACACAGTGATAATATTTTGATCCCACTTCAACTGCCATGGTTCCAAATTATGGGATCCTGGATTGGTAGTTTGGGGAGGGAGGTAGAATTGTCTGCCAGAGAGTTTTAGTGGTGTTGTTCAGGGAAACACACTACAGAGTTCACCAGCTGCAAAGCCCAGCATTCCAATGGATGGATCCATGGCAGCTGAAGTACTATTGACCTGCTACAACTGTGTAGTGTGGATGCACACCTTAAATAAATTGTGCTGGGGGACTGAAGCCCAGGAACTACTCCCAGGGAGCACCTCCTAGCTTCTTACTGCCCTTATTGTCTAAGGAAGGACACGTATCCTTGGACAATAAGGAATTTGGGTGAATAGAAATCTCCTTTCTTCCAAATTCCACATCCAATTGTTTACCAGCAGTTCAAAGAAGGGTTACAGCATGTGCAGTAGGATGGGGATAAAAAAAGTTGCTCTGCCTTGAGAGAGTCTTACTTTGGAGAAGTTTTCCGGTCCTTGGACACAATGACAAGGTAGCCACGGTACCAGTGGGCAATCAACTTTTGGCCCTCGAAGGCAAAACAGGGCCCACGTTCATCTGGCTGGTACAAATAGACACACTCGTCTCCTGCCACAATGAACTGGAGGTCCTGGGAGGGATCACTGAGTGTGGAGCAGCGCAAGCCGCAGCCACGCGTGTCCAGCTCAATCTGTGGGTAGTCCTTTACTGAGAGCATGTAACACTGCAAAGCCACAAGAAAAAGGCAGCAATGAAGCTCTGAAGTTCACTAAGAAGTTGACTCCGTCTTCATTCCCTTCCCCATGCTCAGCCAAGCATCTCACCAGGATGTTCTCAGTGGTGGCAACAAACAGGTGGGTTGTTTTGCCGGACTGGCGAAAGGCAAGACCTGTCACTGGGTAATTCCCTTCATGAAGTATCTGAGTCTTACTGTGCCGGTCTCTTGTGATGTCTCCTTTTGTGAGCACAACACTTCCATCAGCAAAGCCTATGGCACATAAGAAAGAGTGCTATGCCTCATATAACATTCCTAGACAGTGATTAAATCCACCCAATAGAAAATTAAATTACATCAACACAAAAACTGAGGGACTGTTCTCTCAAGAATGACATTAGACCCCTTCACAAGCCCATCTCACTGCACTAGACGAGTTTTGATTGACTGCAGCTCACCCCAACTATTTTGTTTCCACTTACCAATAGCCATGAAGTTGAGGTTCTCATGGACCGTGAGGCAGGACACAACTGTGGGCTTGTTACCAGGTATTGCAGGGAAAATCCTAGTGCATAGAGGATTCCCACCATCACGTTTTTCTAGATTCCAGACCTTGACCTACAAATCACAAAAGCCTTATGGTCAGGGAAAGCACAGCATGGAGAAACACCCTTTTCACAAAGAGATGTAAGTGCTACTGTGCACAAAAGATGTCTGTTTACCCCTTCTGAAAGGAATCTCTGGACCTGGGATAGCAACTGTAACTGCAGCTGCTCTGCAAGACAGGGGTTGCAGGTACATGCCAGAGGTTACCCTTAGATGGAAAACCACTGCAAGGCAAAATGCCAAGCCAAGAAACTGAAGAAGTGAGAGCAACAAAGTGAAAGGCCCCAGTAAGCAAACTGAGTCAAGTGGGTCTTCTCTTACTTGACCACAGTTAAGACAATACTACCCACGTACAATTCCTCGACACCTTATCAGATGTTTAAATGCAGAATAAATATTGACAGTTCCCAGAAAGTGGCCCCAACTGTGTTGGCAACCACAGGCCTGGATATTTTTCACATAATCCATTGCTTTCCCTGCATAGAAGCATAGCTAACTGCACAGAAGGGTCAAGAGTGCCAGCCGCCCTCCAACTTACCAAAGGGTTAATTCCTTCCTCATCTTCACCTACAGAAGCCAAGATGCTGTGCTGCTTCAGCTGGTAGAGGTGTGTCACTCTCAACTTATACGCTTGGAAGCTACTGAGCTCTAGGGAGCGTGGCAAGAACCATATCTGGCCTTCCATATGTGGATCTTAGTTAAGGGATCTTCCATGTAAAACGGAGCAACAACCGTGAAAGGGGCTACACAGCCAAGCTTCTAAAATAGTAATTCTTTCACGTTCACACCCCGCCTTTCTCCAAGATGTGACTTCATCCTGAAGATGTATACAGGGACTCCCAAACTGCCTCTCATTGAGAGATGGAACAGACATGCTTAAGTTGGCAAGAGAAGCTCACAGAATCACGGAGTTGGAAGGGACACCAAGGGCCATCTAATGCAACCCCCACCATTAAGGAATCCATAGGCAAAGCACCCTGAGATAAGGCCATCCAAACTCTGTTGAAAGGCCTCCAGTGAAGAAGAGTCTGCCACCTGCCAAGGCAATCCAGCCCACTGTCAAAGAGCTCTTGCCATCAGGAAGTTCTGACTAATTAAGTGGAATCTCTTCCCTTACAATTTCAATTGGCTCATGTTTGTCTCTGGAGTAGCAGAAAACAAGCTTATGCTGTATTCCATATGATGGCAACCCTTCAGATATCTGAAGGTGGTTCTCTGCTACGACCAATCGATCGTTTTTTCCAAAAGAAACATACCCAGCCCCCTCAACTGTTCCTCCAAGGCCTTGGTTTCCACATGCTTTACCACCACGATCACCCACCAGTGGACACATTCCAGCTTGTCAATTGATTTTTTGGCAATCTCCTGGTCACATGGTTGACACATATTCAGCTAGTGGTGCATTAAGACCCCTAGACCGTTTTCACATGTTTATGCATTTCACAAGGCCCCCAGTATTGTCTGGCGAATGGCCCCTCTGCCTGCAGCCCTGGTGGTCCCAGCCTCTGACACTGGTGCTTGTCTCCCAGAATCCGCACCACTGGGCCACCCTGGGCCACATCCAAAGCAGCTGGAGGGCCAAGAACTTACGATGACAGCCTTTCTCTACCTTTCTACTCTGGGGAACCCCTGAAATAATTTTCAAGTCTCAGGGAATCCTTGTGTAAACATTATTATAGCTACAGTTTTTTTAAAAATGTTTATTTTTCTTCCCAATGGTGATCTCTCTGGTTGAGAAACCCTGTCTGCCCGGTGAGGCTTTCCCCGCCTGCTGTCGTGCCTTCAGGCGACGCCCAGAGAGAGGCGGGCGGGCGGAGGGAGAAGCGGGGCTCCAGCCTGTCCTCCTCCTCCTCCTCCCTATCCCACCCCCACCCCGGGCCACGACTCAGCCGCGAGGCGACACTCTGCCCGCGCTCAGAGGCACCCTTGCCCCTCCCTGCTGCGGCCACCGCGGGGCAGCCCCCTTCCGAAGGATATCCCCGAAGACGAGGCTGCCTCTGCCCGAGTCGCAGACGGCGATGCCCGGCGGGAGGAGGACGGGCTTCCCCTCGGCCTGGACCAGCGTCTCCCGGTCGAAAAAGGCGAAGCGCCGCCATTGCAAGTAGGCCGCCATCTTGGCAGGTCAGGCCCACCGGGGGAGGGGGAGGAGGAAAGGCAGTCAGGTGACCGCGCCACTTCCGGTCCGCTGCGGCTTTTTCCGGCTGAGCACCCGGAGGCTTCTGGGTCTTGTAGTTCCCCAGCCGCAGACATCCCCCCCCGTCCTGAGGCGCCTCGCGCGGGGAGGGAGCTCTGAGTCATCCCAGCCGAGGGCGGGTGGGAGACGGAGGGCGGGGCGGGGGGCGGCGCGCTCTGCACATCCTCAGGGCTACTCTCGCCCTTCCTCCCCCCCTTCCTCTCTCCCTCAGCGCCGACCCCATCCCGCCCCCTCCCGCCGGGCAGCCAATGGCGCGTCCGCTCCGCCCGGCGCCTCCGACGTGTCCCAATGGCGAGCGGGCGTGGGCGGGGCTTGTGGCGGGCGGGCCAATGAGCGGGCGCCGCGTCCCGGCTGCCGGGGCCCTCGGCGGAAGGAGCGCCGCGCTCGGAGCACAACGCCGGGAAGCGGCGAGGGAGAGAGCCGGCCGCCCAGCCCTCCTGCCCGGACCCGTCCCTAGGAGAGGCCGGGGACTGAGCGGCCCGCGCCGGAGCCAGTGGCCGCCCAGAGCGCTCCGGCCCCTTTCGCCCCGAAGGACGGACGGAGCCGCGCCGCCTTGCCTGCCCGCCTGCGCCCGCCGGCCCGCGAGGGAGCCTCCAGGATGGCTCTCGGGGGGCCCCGCCGGCCGCCGCTCCCGCTCGCCTTCCTCCCCATCCTCCTCCTCCTCCTCCTCGCGTGCCTGACCCACAGCTCCGGTAAGTCCGGCCGGGCAGGGCCAGGGACGCCGCCGGCGCCTTCGCCGTGGTGGGGGGCTCGCTTCGGGCCCGGCGTCCCTCTGGGTCCGGCGAGCGAGCGAGCGGCCGTGGGCGGCAGAGGCCTTCGGGCGGCCCTTGCTCCCTCAGGGGATCCTGGACGCCAGCCCCCAGCATCCCTGGCCGGGTGGCCGGGGATTCTGGGCTTTGGAGTCCGCCCACAGCCGGAGGGTGCGAGGCTGGGAATGCCTTGCTGTGGGGGCTCTGGGCCGGCCGAGCACCAAAGCCAGAGGGCGGGGGTGGCCTTGGGCCTCCTGGAGACGGAGGCGGCGAGAGTGGCCGCAGGGAAGCCAGGCTGCTCCCCCGGGGCTTGGCCGCAGAGCCACCCCGTCGCCTTTGGGAGGCTGGCGTAGGCACACAGAGCCATAGAGTCGCAAGAGGACCCAGAGGTCATCCAGCCCGGCCCCGTCCTACCAGGCAGGAACACACAGTCAAAGCCTTCAGGCCAGACGGCCACCCAGCCTCTCTTTGAAGGCCCCAAAGAAGGAGACCCCACCACGCTCGAGGGAGTGTGTTCCACTGCCGAACAGCTCTGACTGTCAGGAAGTTCCTCCTAAGGTTTAGGTGCAGAATTCCTGGACTTCATCTCCCAGAATCCCTGACCATGGGCTGGGCTGCCTGAGGGATTCTGGGGGTTTGGTGTCTATCCACACCTGGAGGGCTGTGAGGCTGGGAATCACTTGCTCAGGGGACCCACCGCCAGGTTGAGGGAGATGCCGCCAGGTAGTGTTTGGGCAGGTAGAGCACCTGTTCTTGATCCAAACCTAGAGGGAGGGGGCTGGATTTGGTTGCCTGAAGACTCACTGAAGACAGGCTGGAATGGGGGAGCTGCCGGAGGGTGGCGAGGAGAAAAAGTGGCCGGCAGGGAAGTCAGGCTGTTCTCCTGGGGCTTGGCCAGAGCCACCAGAACCACCCCTGTCCCCTTTCAAAGGATTTGCATAAATAAAGTCACATCTCAGTTGTGCTGATTCCGCACAGGAGGAGGAAAGCAGCTGTGGGCCATGTGAGCCCTGGTGCTGATCTTGCCAGGAAGTCCAAAAAATAGGCCCTTACCTAGGATGATGAGCGACCACAACTCCTCCGGTAGGCTCTTTTAGTTTTCAGGTGCACCAAAAACATGTCAGAATCTGAAAGCTGTGTGGTATTGCAGAATACTTACTTTAAAAGTCTATCATGCTACTTAAGGAGGACATTTTAAAGCACTGTACAATATAAGCCTAGGGAAAGAGTTCTCTAACCAGCGTTGTTAACCATCCTTTATTATTGTGCATACATTTGAAAGAGTAACTGCTAAGTAGGGAGAGCTAAATTAACCTGGAGAAGCTGAGTGGTAAAAAAGATCTTTCACTTGTACCTGAAGCTTGCAGCCATGGGTATGGGCCACATTTTTAGAGGCCGTGAGTGGTCAAGAATCAGAGCTGCTGTGTGAAATCCCCTTATCTGAGTGGATACCAGAATTGACCCAAGGAACGCATGGCCCCGCTGGCAGAGGGAAGCTGTCACATAGATGTTTGCAGTACACATACAAAATGTTCTGTGGTGATGGATTTGTTTGATCAGTTTAGGTTCAGCAGAATATGGCTGTCAGATTAATAATTGGCACTGAGTGCTGTCATCTTATTTTGTCTGTGCAGTCCAAAATGAGTCACCTGGCTATCAGAGTGGTCCGCCTTGGTGGTGCCCCGCTTGTGGAACATTCACTGTGGAGAGATTTGCCTGGAGCCGACTGTATTGTCTGTCTTCTTTGGTGCAGGGAAAATACACCCTTATCTCCCAAGCTTAGGGTGCAATTTTAATGCTGCAGCCCACTGTTTTCTGGCCGTTAGATTATTTTATTTGTAATTTGTCTCTGTAAAGTGTCATGAATTTTTTTGTTGCTATTTTTCTTCCAAGTTGGCTTCAACTTATGATGACCATAGGAATGAGAGTCCTCTAAGAGCCCCAGTCATCAGCTGCCCTGCCAGGTCTTGCAAACGTGGGGCTGCTGTGGCTTCTTTGAGCCAATCTGCTTGTAATGCAGTTTCCCTCTTTTCCTGCTGCCTCCCACGTCACCAGTCATGAGGCACGTTGTTTCATGATGTGTCCAAAGTAGGGCAGCCTTGGTTTAGTCATCTTGGCTTCTCGTGAGAGTTTAGACTTGCTTTGCTCTCAGGCCCATTTCTTTGTCTTTTTAGCCGCCCATGGTATCTGTAGGAATTTCCTCTGCACCACATTTCAAATGAATCGATTCTCTTCCTGTCAGCTTTCTTTACTGTCCAGCTTTCACAAGCATACATTGCCTATCCATTAAATAACAAACAAACAGGAAATGCTTGGGGTAATAGAGTTGTACTGTCGATTGGTTGTCCATCTTTACCTGGAGTCTTGAAAGTTTTCAGAGCAGTGGGAGGGCAGGATGAATGGGCTGTTGCACAACAATACTTAATATTGAGATTCTTCTGGTGCCACTGAGCATATTTGACTCTGTAATTCTGTGCTTCAGATTCCTTGGCGGTGATGTCTGTAGACATGGGTAGTGAATCCATGAAGGTAGCCATTGTCAAGCCTGGGGTGCCAATGGAAATCGTCTTGAACAAGTGAGTGAATTTGCAGCAACTGTTTGTTGGAAGTTGGTGCTTCTTAATTGAACAGAAGGGAACTGACAACTGAGTGGTGGAGACAGAGTTTTTAAACCTGGTGAAGCACAGGCATTTGGTTCTTCTGACATGTCAATGCCTTGACTTCTAATTTACTCTGTGACCATGAGGCATGACCAGGTTGGCACTTAATGTCAGTTGCTAACTTGAAAAAGGAGAAGTCATCCCAAGTGCCACATCTGCCTGGAAGCCTTGACTCCACATCCTCTGTATGGTTAAGCAGCAGAGTGGGGAGGATTTCCTGCAGAGACTCAGAGGCATTCCTCTCCCACTATTCTGGCAGTGGCTTGGGAAACCTACAACCTAGAGGCAGGCCTTGGCCTAATTTCATGAGGCCTGAAGCCTTGTCCATCTTGCCAGATGTGACAGTCTCGCTCTTGAACTCCAGGCCACGTGCTTGACATTTGCTCTTTGGGTGGGACGGCAGAGAGACAGAGATCACTATCCAGTCTGGCAGATTTGGTCCGCTTTCGTCTCTGACCCTGCCCGCCATCGGAAGAGGTGCCATGAGCTAGTCTACAACTCTTTGTGGCAAAAAGTCTCCCACTCCTGCCATGGAGAGCTCCTTCTGGGTCTATCCAGGCACAGGAATCTCTAGGAAGGCGCCTAAGCTGGTGGTAACCCATGCTTTGCGCACCAAGCTTCCCACTCTCAGACCCCGGTGTTTCCAGTGTCTGTTCAGGTAATTGAGGTGTGGTAGAAACCCCTTGTTTGTACCTCTACTGCCTGCCACTTTGCCATTCCAGCCAATGAATTACAAAACCCAAAAAATCATAGTGTAGTTCAGAAGATGACAGAAGAATGTAAAAATGACACTGCCATTCCAGCTAAGGAATCAGCAGAAATGCTTGCCATATGCCACATGGAATCAAAAGATCATTTAGTCATACCTGTAACTCAAGAAGAAATTAATGCATCTTGCCAGGATGATGGGAACTGCAGTGATGATAAAGATTCAGATTGGGAGGATGCAAAGCTCTCCAACTGGGAGAATCTCAATTTTGAAACCCCCGTGGCTTGCGTGGCCACTGCCAAACAGGCATCCATCCACAAACCATGCCATAAGCTCCAAGTGGTTTGGAAAACCTTAACTAGGAAGGCAAAGCCTCACTCCAAGAGAGCACAGGCAACTGCTGCTCAGAGTAGGCAGGTCTGGGCTAGAAGGACAATAAGCCCGGCCTGATTCTAGGCAGTCTCCTCTTCTCTTGTGCAAGGCCTTTCAGTGTAGTCTCCTTTTTCCTTCAGGGAATCTCGACGGAAAACCCCGGTGGCTGTGGCCCTGAAGGAGAACGAGCGCCTCTTTGGTGACAGCGCTGTGGGAATGGTAAGCCCCAGGGTTCTGCTCACCTGCCAGTCCTGCCTCGTCTTGGAGCCACTTGGCTTCACGGGAAACACAGCTTCAGTTCTCTTCAGGCTCCACCTCTTCCTCTTGGTCTCATTTAATAGCCTCTGTAGCACAAAGAAGTTGGTTATCTTTGGGAGTTTAGCTCTCATCTGTCTGTAGATTGATTTTCTCCATTGTAATTTCCTACTTCTGGGACTTGCTCCCTGTGGGATCGTAGACTGTGCTTGCCTTCCTGTTGAGCAGTGGCTTTTCACATTTGGCCCTCCATATGAAGTCAAAAGTATCTGGAGGACAAAAGTTTGAGAACCACAGGCATAGAAGGACATTTCCACTATTGGGAAGAGAGCACATGACATATTGGTCAGTCTGGTATTTCCAGTAGTGACTGCATTCCTGAGAGCTTATCAGATGCTTGTTTCTAGGGAAGGGGCTAGCCCTGATCAGGAAAGAGTGCTGTGCTGTAACATCCTTCTTTTTTATAGGCTATCAAGAACCCAAAGGTGGCATTCCGGTACTTCCAGGACCTGCTAGGCAAGCGCATTGATAACCCCCAGGTGGCACTGTACCAGTCACGGTTCCCAGAGCATGAGCTAGTGAAAGATGCACGGAGGGAGACAGTCACCTTTAAGCTGTCAGAGTGAGTGACCTGTTTGGGGTTTACCAGGTGATCCTGCTCAGCACAAGAGGCTGCCATGTTTTCCTGTTTGCTGCCTGGAGTACTGCTACAGGAGTCTGAGTGGACAGGTGCTGTGATCAGCCTGGGCTCAGGTGTATCGCTGTGTCTGTCCCACTGGGTTGGGTGTCCAAAAGGGATACAGCTTGCCCATGCCCGAGGATGGCTGTTGAGCGAAATCAGGTGTTTTATTTCCTTTTCCTGGGAGTCCTGACAGCCTGACCTGTGGCATGGGGTGGCTGTATGAACCTGCCCATTTCTAACATCTTTGGGGAAGGTTTTTCTCTCAGTCCTACCACCCTCACAGGCCCAGCTGGTGAGGAGGTGGGACAGGGCCTGCTTAGTGGCTGCTCCTAAGCTGTGGAACTCCCTTCCATAAGAGGCTCGGCTGGCCCTCTCCTCGCTTTGTTTTTGCCAGCAGGTAAAAGCCTTTATATTTGAGCAGACATTTCATGATCAATTGGTTGTGCAGAGTCTTTTCCGGGGGGTGGGCAGTATTTTTATCTTTGTTGTAATTTTATTCATTGATATGCTGTCTTTTTCTCAATAATGGAACTCAGTGGGGGTTAAAGAATATCAGAACAGACAAAAAACACATTGTTATGCTTTTAATAGTTTTATATTTTTTCAGTTAATGCTTCTTTTAGTATAGTGGTTTGCTTAACTGAGTTTTAACTTTTTTGTTATCAAAGTTTTGGTTTTCTCTTGTTATAACCTTGTGGTTAGCAACTATGGTTAGCAGGAGAAAGGTGGGATAAAGGGCAAAATGTCACCCTCAAGACTATTTTTGAGGCTTCCAGAGCCCCCCTCCTGGTCCCAGACCCCATTTTCTGAAGAGCTGTTCCAGTTTACTTCTGAGTTAGAAAGAACCTCTCCTAGGGCAGCCCAAAACATGGGGAAATCAGTATGGAACTAAAACTGGAGGAGGGGAGTCTAGTGGGTAGAATCTTTAACTGGGGGCCCAAGGCAGTCCCCAAACCTTTCACGGGGGCCCAATTCTGCTGCGTGTCTTCCCAGGACACCTGCCATTGCACCTAAAGTGAGGCCTCTTCCTCTCAGCTGGCAGTGGATGTTTGCACTTTGGCTTTCTGTAGTGCTGGACGCCTCTACGCTTTCTGAAGAGGCCTCCAAAGAACGCCTTTCACAGGAATGAATGTAGGTTTTTTCCCTTTGTGTTCTTCTTTGTAGTAGAATACAGTATTCTCCAGAAGAGATCCTGGGCATGGTCCTGAACTATTCTCGAGCGCTGGCTGAGGATTTTGCAGGTTGGAAATTACTTTGCTTGTGTGTCAAAGCACAAAGATGACCTTTACCCAATGGGAGTAGGAATTAGCAAGAGAGCGGTCAAGGGAATGGGGCATGAAAATGCTGAGCCCTCCTCTTCCCCACAAGTAGATGAAGAGAAGCTAAATGTCCCCGAAGCTAACTTGACTCCCTTCTCCCCATTTTGCAGAGCAGCCCATCAAGGACGCTGTCATCACTGTCCCGGCCTACTTCAACCAGGCAGAGAGAAGAGCTGTCCTCCATGCAGCCAAAATGGCAAACCTCAAGGTTTTGCAGCTCATCAATGACAACACAGCGGTGGCCTTGAACTATGGGGTCTTCCGGAGGAAAGACATCAATGCTACAGCCCAGGTGCTTGCGAATGGATGAGATGTGTAGCTCTGGTGAAACCTTCCCCCCACCCAGGGTTTAGGCTCATTGTTCTTCTACAGTCCTGCCTTTCAAAAAAGCCTGGGGAGTTTGGACAGATGGCTCTCTTTTGTAAATGAGAACTGTCTGTCTGGTTCACGCCACAGCTTCATCTCTTTGTGTAAAAAAAGTCCAAGTTTGTTAGAATTACTTCTTGAGCACAAGCATGTTGTAGAGAGACATCGCTCTGTGGCAGAGCACACGCTTCACTTGTGGCACTTCTCAGGCCTGAGATCTCCAATTGAAAGTGCTCGCTGGTGAATGGGTGGGTTTCTTTGCACCCAGAAATCCTTGGGGAGCTGCCGCTGGCCAGATACGACTGGGCCAGGGGCACAAACAGCCTCATTTGGCATAAGGCAACTTCATATTTTTAAATCTGAAGTGAAGACAGAGCTGGTCTCCAAAAGCAATGCTAGCCCATGCCTGCTTTTTTGAAAAAATGGATTTTAAAAAAGGCCACTTATAATAACATTCTGTTTGCAGAAAAGTGGCTCCCACTTAGTATGTTAATATGTTAATGCCCATTTGGAGAAGGTCTCGCTTCCTTCATAGCATCAAGATTTATGGAAAGATGTTCTGTACAGTGGGCCCTTGTTATCTGCTGGGGTTTGGTTCTGGGACCTGCCACCTGTGGATACCAAAATCCGTGGCTGCTCAAGCTCCATTATATACAGTGGCATAATAAAATTGTGTCCCTTATATAAAATGACAAATCAAGGTCTGCTTTTTGGAATTCCCCCCCCCCCGGAATATTTTCTAGCCATGGATGGTTGAATCCATGGATACAGAATCTGTGGATACAGAGGGCCGACTGTGTCATGTTTAGATATCATAGTTTATGGTAAGGCTTGCTATAAACTGGGGTGTGTGTGTGTGTGTGTGTGTATGTATGGATCTTTATTGCTTTTCAGAACATCATGTTCTATGACATGGGAGCAGGGAGCACTGTGTGCACCATTGTGACCTACCAAACTGTGAAGACCAAAGATTCAGGGACCCAGCCTCAGTTGCAGGTCCAAGGTATTGGGTAAGTGCTCTCCACCCCCATCCCTGGCTTAGAATTGGACCTCCGCTGTCCTGGCTGGGTAATTGGGCACAGCAGTGGGGAGAAGTGAAGTCAGTCCAGATCGGGAAAACCATCACAGATAAAAGATGTGCCTTAAAACAGAGCATTTGGGCTGGAAGGAAAGCGATGCCAAGCCAGAGAGGCCGCTGTTGGGCTTACTTGCAGGTCGTGCTGCCTTAAGCCTCTGCTTCCATGCTCTGTCTTTTTTACCTCAGATTTGATCGCACGCTGGGAGGGCTGGAGATGGAGCTGCGCCTTCGGGACCATCTGGCCAAACTTTTCAATGAACAGCATCCATCCAAAGATGTCCGGAAAAACTTCAGAGCTATGGCCAAACTTCTGAAGGAAGCCAATCGCCTGAAAACTGTGCTGAGCGCCAATGCTGACCATATGGCCCAGGTAGGCTGCGTGTGTGGGAATGAATTTGATGTGTTGTGGCACATTTCTTCAGGTTGTTCTGAAGAGGTTGGAGGAGAGGTGATAGGCTGTGATGGTTTTGGGACAAACATTCAGTGAGATGGGATGCTCTTGGCTTCTCTCCTTTCCTAGATTGAGGGCTTGTTGGATGACATTGACTTCAGGGCCAAGGTTTCACGGCAGGAATTTGAAGATCTGTGTTCTGACTTGTTCCAGCGGGTTGCAGGGCCTGTGCAGCAAGCGCTTAGCAGTGCTGAGATGAGTCTGGTAGGTGCAGAAGTGTTTCTGGCACAGGGTCTGCAGTGGTTCTGAGGCTTAGAAACACCAGGACACAAGTCACGAGTGGACATCGCCCGGTCCCCTGCTTTTGCCACTCAACATCTGCAGAGGCAGAATTCTAAATTAATGAAGTGTGGCTCAGCCTTAAGCTCCTGAGAGTCACACCATGGATCTTTTCCCATTTCTTAGAGTGAAATCGACCAGGTGATCTTGGTTGGTGGTGCCACCCGTGTGCCCAAGGTGCAGGAGTTTCTGCTAAAAGCCGTTGGCAAGTAAGTACCAAGCCAGCCTGTGCTGTGCACCCCACCTCACCCAGCCCCAGCCCTCCTTGCTGGTGCTTAAACTCTTACTCTCTTTCCAATCTCAGGGATGAGCTGGGCAAGAACATCAATGCAGACGAAGCGGCTGCCATGGGCGCCGTCTACCAAGCAGCTGCCCTGAGCAAGGCCTTCAAAGTGAAGCCGTTCATTGTCCGTGATGCAGCTGTTTTCCCGATCCAGGTGAGGCTCTGTGTCAAGCACGAGGGGAAGAGGGTGTGGCGTGAGGTGAGAGGGGTGGGGTGTGTGTGGAGGTGACAAAGCCCATCTTGAATTCTCAGAAACATCCAGAGACAAGAACGGGTCTCTCTTGCACCTGGTCAGCAAGACCGGTTGATCTGGCTACCCAGTATGGTAGACTGTGCTTTCTTCTCTCCTCCCGCACTCTTAGGTTGAGTTCACTCGTGAAGTGGAAGAGGAGGACAAATCCAAGAGTCTGAAGCACAACCGGCGGATCCTCTTCCAGCGCATGGCCCCCTATCCCCAGCGCAAGGTCATCACCTTCAACCGCTACACAGACGACTTTGAGTTCCACATCAACTATGCAGATATGGGCTTCTTGAGTGAGCCTGATTTGCAGTGAGTGCCTTCGTGGGCTGGCCATGGAGAGAAAGAAGAGTTTTAGCTGCTCCCTGTTTCTCTTTCCCCTTCTTATGGCTGTGCCTCCTGAGAGCGCTCTTCCCAGTGGCTGTACTTGGGAATTGTTCTAGGGAGGGATGAGGCCTGAGTAGGCCGTATTTCTTAAGGTGTCATGCTCACTCTGGTTTACTCTCCTGGAGCTCGTGGCTCTGCCTGGACTCAAGAGTGAGGCTTCATCTCCCAGGGCCTTGTGCTGGGAATTCCCTTGCCGCTCCCATGGACTTGGAGTCGGGCAGCCAAAAAGAGGCCTGCCTTGACTCTTCTGTCCACTGTTTTTACAAGGTGGTGTGTTCCCCTCTGGGGAGTTGGAGGCTGGGAGTTGGGACAACAAGAGAGCAGGAGGGGAGCCTGTGTTTTGCTTACCCGTCTTTCCTTTGGTTCCGGTGTTGGTCTTTTCAGAGTCTTTGGCTCCTTGAATCTCACACGGGTGAAGCTGCATGGTGTGGGTGAGAGCTTCAAGAAGCACTTGGATTATGAATCCAAAGGTATCAAGGCTCATTTCAACATGGACGAGAGTGGCGTGTTGAGCCTCGACCGTGTAAGTAATGCCTCCCTGCCCTGCATCTCTGGCACTGGGCCTTCCGGCTGGTTCTCACTCTGTTTCGCCTGTCACTTTCCAGGTAGAATCTGTGTTTGAGACTGTGGTGGAGGACAAGCCGGAGGAAGAATCCACCCTGACAAGTAAGCCCTTTTCGTGTCAGCAGCTGCCATGTTGTGATGCAGACACGTCTGTGCCATGGAAACCAGTTTCTAGTTCCCAGCCTCTGCTTTGGGCGGTGGAGAGCTGGGAGGAAAGAGCCCACTTTCTGCCCCTTGCTTCTTCAACTGGCTAAGGCGTGGCTGCAGGGACTGGCTCCTTGCAGTTCTGTTTCTCCTCGCTGCATCTGCCCCTGGCTGCCTTTCTCATTCCAGTGTGCTATAGAGACAGTAGTGTGTGCACCTCAGTCCTTTAGCATATGCAAGACATGGAGTTCAGTATATTGCCTTATCATGTACAGATAATGAAAAGTGAGGTGCCATGTTTTCAGCTGTTGAGGAGAAAGGGAGGTGGCTGAATTGCTCCACCCACACCTCCAAGATGAAGAACGTGCTAGAGGAGTGGTCCCAGCGTCCTCTGTTCAGAGCCAAGGACTGGCCCCTTGCCCCATAGGGAGGGTTCAGGTGGCAGGTAGGAGCTGGATCACACGCAGGTAGAGTCTGGACCCTTCTCAGGGTTTCCTCTCTTTCTTCTGTTTGGCAGAGCTTGGAAACACCATCTCCAGCCTCTTTGGAAGAGGCAGCCCTGTGCCAGAAGCCCCTGAAAACCTGACTGAGACGGTGCAGGTGAGGTCCAGCTGTGAAGGGCCACCAGTTGAATGCAGGGTTTCAGCCAACACAGCTGTCCAACGGGTCAGAAAGGGGCACTGGTATAATGAAAAGGAGTAGGCAGGGAGGCCCTTGCCCAACCACAGGAGCTCCCTCTGTTCCTGTTCAGCCCAGAGGGGCTCTTGGCTGGGGGTGCAGGGAGCAGTCATGGTGCCAAGAGGAATCCTGAGCCCCGGGGGGTGATTGCGGTGCAGCCTTCCGGGTCCTTCCTGCCTTGTCTGTACCAGCTCCTTCCTACCTCTGGCCCTTGGGCATTTCCCCACTCCAGGAGGAAGAAGAGAGCCAAGCGGAACTTGGCAAGGAGGATCAGAAGGATGCTAGTGAGGAGGACGAGAACCATCCACCAACGCCATCCCCTACTCAGCAGGAGGCTGCCGGAGAGGATTCTGTGACAAGAGACCAGCAAGAGGAGGGGGCGGAAAAGCCAGATTCTCAGGTGAACAGGCTAGAAGATTCCTTTCCCTCTGATGCTAGGGAGCAAGAGGGAAGGGGCTTGGCTGGGGAGGGAGTGAGGAGCTCTCCTTTTCCAGGGCACCTATGCCAGAGCCACAAAACATTGGCCTGCTTGTGGGAGAGGGGTGGGGGGTCCTTCTGAAGAGTTACCACTTGGCCCATGTTGAGCCTGTTCTCAGGTAGTGCCTTCATTTCTATGTCTGTCTCAGCCTCATGCCTTCTGGTGCTGTTGGAGCCGGCACACACCATGCACTCTCTGCCTTCCTGTTACCCAGGAAATCCTTTGTGCTCTGGGCTCCCTTGGCATGATGTGCTCTGCCAGGAGCCACCATCTTTGTGGCCAAGCAAAACAAAGGCACATGGAGAGGCAAGTCTGGATCTTGCCTCTGCCCCAGACACCCTAAAGTTCAACCTGCCTCGTTTCTTGGAAGAGCGGGTGCCAAATCTAATCATAAAATGAGAACCTTTAGCTGGTCCCTGAAAAGAGCTCTTGTTCTTCCTGGAATCTCATCGCTCTAGGAAGCCCAAGAGAAGCCTGGGACTGAGAAAGGAGAGAAGCCTATGAAGAGCCCCGAAGGCAGCGGTAGCAAAGCACCTGTGGAGGCAGAGGGGGAGGAGAAGCCAAAGCCTCCCAAGAAGCAGAAGCTGGTGGAGGAGATCGTTGTGGAGCTGGACGTGAATGATGTACCGGACTTGTCGCTGGAAGAGCTGCAGGACTCCATCAAGAAGTAAGCTTGGGAGTGTCTCCAGGGCCCCTCTGCCTCTTCTCAGCCGAGGGCAGTTGGAAGGTGGGAGGAGTCTGCTGGTAGCACATGGACATTCTTTCACCTGTGCCGTTCAGAGATGGATGTGACTCTGGCACTTTGTCCTTTCCCCCCAACCTCAGGTTGCAAGAGTTGACGGAGAGAGACCTAGAGAAGCAGGAAAGGGAGAAGTCAGCCAACAGCCTCGAGGCCTTTGTCTTTGAGACCCAGGTAGGAGAATGGGCCAAGGGGCAGGAGTGGATTTTTGCTTGTTATGTCAGACGCTTCGGGCACAGGAAAGCTTGTCGTTTGTACTGTTCACCAAGGAAAGAGTGTCATCAATGCTTGTGCTTTAGACTGGAGGGAAATCTTGAGCAGAGTGCCACAGAGTTCTCTTTTTTTATTTATAAAAATAAAGAGTTCTCTTTTTAGCAGTGACTTAGATGATGGGGTAGAGGGAATCCTTATAAAGTTTGCAGATGATACAAAATGGGGAGGAGTAGCTAACACCTTGGAAGATAGGAAGAGAATTCAAGAAGACCTTGAAAAAACTAGAAAATTAGGCTGAAACTAATAGAATTAAATTCAACAAAGACAAACGCAACAGTCTACATTTAGCACAAAAAAGCCCTAGCGTGCAGGTAGAAGATAGGGAATGCTTGGCTTTGCATTAGTCCGTGTGAGCCACCATGAGCCAGCAGCATGATACTGCAGCAAAGAAGGCAAGTAATATTTTAGCCTGCTTTAATAGAACAGTCAAAGGAAATAATAGTCCCCCTATATTCTGCACTAGCTAAGGCTTCATCTAGAGTCAGTTTTGGGTACCTTACTTTAAAAAGGATATAGACAAGTCAGAGCAGGTTCAGAGAAGAGCAACAAGGATGATAAGAGTCATGGAAAACAAAATATATGAAGAGAGGTTGAAGGAGCCGGGCATGTCCAGCTTGGTGAAGAGAAGATGGAGGGGTGGCATGATCTTTAAATACCTCAAGGGCTGCAACGGAGAGGAGGAGGCAGGGCTGTTCTCTGCTGCCCCAAGGGGTAAGGATTTTAGTTAAAAGGAGGATATATTTCGACTGAACATTAGGAGAGTGATTCGGCAGTGGAACAAATTGCCTAGAGAGGTGGTGGGTTCTCCTGTGGACAACTCAAAAAAAAAAAAAAAGAAAGAAATCTGGTCGGCTACCTACTGAGGATCCTCTAGCCGAAGATCCTGCAATGAGCCTGGGCATTAACTCAGCAGCCACTGAGATGGGCCTTCCAACTCTGTGGTTCTGTGATGGCAGTACAGTTTCTGAGCTGGGAGAGAATTCAGAATAGACAGGGAAGATGGTTATGCTTTCTTTTGCCAAATTGCTTTGATTAGGACTCTCTTTTGTTTCTTATCAGGACAAGCTCTATCAGGAAGAGTACCAGTTTGTTTCAACAGGGGAAGAGAGAGAGGAAATTTCCAAGAAGCTGAGCGAAGTTTCCAGCTGGATGGAAGAGGAGGGTTATACAGCCACAACAAAGGTGAAGACATTCTGGACACTAAATGGAACCTTTCACAGCTGGGGCAAGGGAGCAGTTATTTGTGTCATATTAGGCTAAAGACTGGAAGATGGACAGGAGTGTGGCTGTAGAAGTAGCATTCCCTTGTCAGAGAAGCCTGGAAATCTTAAATAGGGTCAGCATTCTTGCCTGAAGCAGGGGAAATTGAAGAAAGCCATTTATCCTAGCTGTTCTGAACTGCTTGCAGTGTGGCACCAGGGTGGTCCTTCCTCAAGGCACAACATTTTGTGCACATCTAGCTGCAGCTGTAGCACAGGCTGCCACACTTTAGCTGTGTGTGACCACAGCTGGGCTTCTCTGGGACTGGATTCCCCAATAATGGCCACTGTGTGTTACAGGTGTGTTTCCCTCTTGCCTCCTTGCAGACTACGCTGTGAGGTTCCTTAACCATCACTTTTGATTCTTGGGGCATCAGCAATCCCCTCCAGCCTGGGCTTGTCCCACGGCAGTATCCTAATAGTTTTAACTTCTGTTCCAATTCCCAGGAGCTGAAAGAGAGGCTTTCTGAACTGAAGAAACTTTGCCGGAGCCTTTTCTTCCGCGTGGAGGAGAGGCGGAAGTGGCCAGACCGCCTGGCTGCCCTGGAAAGCTTACTCAACCATTCCAGCATCTTCCTCAAGTATGACTGCCTGAGGCGTGTTTGGTGGGAAGAAGAGACTTGGTGATGGGACAGAAGGGCAGGTTTAGTTACGTAAGCAGCCTGTGGGCTTCAGCAGCCGAGAACAGCTCCTGGCACTGAGTTGTGTGTGCCTGTGGCACTGCCCAGGGCTCATGGTTGGGTCTGCCTGTCCTGGGGAGGGATTTTAGCCAATTATACATTTGCTGCCTTTTCCTGAGAACTGGCTTGGAAGAAATTACAAGGCAGTTTACAAAAACTAAAACAAATACAGATTTTTTAAAAATAAATAAAAACATGCCAAAAATTATTGTTCAAAGGTAGCTAAGCTATTTAAGAGTAGCTAAGCTATTTAAAACAATTTGAGAGCAAGTCTTCTCCTGCGCACCAATCACACAAGCCCAAGAGTGTAATACAAATATAGACACTGCTGTAGAGCAAGAGGGAATGGACACGTTTCTTGCTCGCTTTTGTAGGGGAGCTCGGATGATCCCAGAGGTTGATCAGATCTTTACAGAGGTGGAGCTGAGCACATTGGAAAAAGCTATAAACGAGACAGCGGTAAGGAAGGGGTGCAGAGAACCTGGTTGAATATCCATGCCAGAATGAGGAATTGGGGGTGGAGGGTGAGGGAATAGGTCTCTCTTGTCCTAGGCTACAAAAGATGTCCCATTTGGTCTTTCACCTGGCTTGGCATGCTTTGGATCACAAGTGACTATAAGAGGAGCTTTCCTTCTTGGACCAAACCAAAGACCAAACTAGTCTGTTTCCCCTAGGAACTGCCCACAGGGAAGCTCACAAACAGGTTGTCAGGGCAATTGGGCCCTCTCTTGCTGTAACTGCCCCGGACACAGCTATTCGGGGTCAAACTACCTCTGGACCTGGAGTCTGCATGCAGCCTTCATAGCTAGTAGCCATCTGTAGCCCCATCCTCTGTGAATGTGTCCCCTCCCAGTTCCACTAAAGCCATCTTAGGTGTGGCCATTATCCTAATATGAGGATATAAACTGTATGGTTTAATTGTGCTGTTTGTCAAGGAGGATTTCTTCTTTGTTTTGTCTCAAAACTCTTGACAGCCAGCTCTATTGAATGGCCCAGAGTTTGGTGGTGTGAGGGAGTTAGCAAAAGGTCTCTCTAACTCTCCACATCATTCATAATGTTTTAAACCTGAACAGATGCATCAAGCGCATGGCTCCAGAGGGACTGTGTTTGCCTTCTGAGCAGTGATGATCTGTAGTGCCATGGAAGTTGTCACTCACCTAGGAAGCCTGTCAGGATCTGGCCCTAACTGGCACCAAGACTAGGGGTCTAACACATTGCCCTGGGTTTGTTTGGTTTCTTTTAAGCTGTGGAAGAACGAGACCCTGGCAGAGCAGAATAAACTGTCGCCCACTGCCAAGCCTGCACTCCTTTCCAAAGACATTGAGCTGAAGATTGCAGCCCTGGATCGAGAGGTCCAGTACCTTCTCAATAAGGCCAAATTTGCAAAGCCCAGGCCGAAGAAGAAGGAGAATGCCACGAAAACAGAAGCAGGCAAGAATACCACCGTGCCTCCTGAGAGTGAAAAAGTAATTCCTCCCAAGGAGGAGAAGCAGGAAGGTGAGCAGGTCTCAGGGCAGCTCCAGTGGAGGCCGTAAGGCTCTCCTTCCAGACTCTCTAGTCTTTGATGCTAAAGTAGCTCTGCTGAATGTTGCTTTGGTCAGAATATGTCCCTAGCCTTGGCTGCTTCAGCCAGCCTTTCTGTAGGTTTCTGTATGACCCATTTATCTTTTTTTGAGAGGGGGTGCACTTTAACCGTTGCACATATCCCATTAATTCTCTTGTTATATGCAGTGAGTTTTTAATGCAGAAGGACTTCTCTGTAACTGTAGGTGACATTTTTCCCTTTAACAGGAGCAGATAAACCAGAAGATATCAGCCCAGTCAAAGAACCGCCCACAGAGGAGCCAGTGCAGTTGGAGGGTGAATCGGAACCAGGGACAGGTAAGGATAAAAGAACTGGAATCTCAGAGCAGGTGAATGATCTCCTTGTTTGTCTCCCCTCTTTATATTTGAGGATTAGGACTTCATCTCTTTGAACCATGCAGTTCCTGGACTCTCAGTTTCAGGAGCTATCACTACCACAGTTTAATATAATGTAAGACAATAGACTTTGAAATGACAACACAGATTATTATTTTAATGGTTTCCCTTCCACTCAGTCACTTCATAGAACTCTAAGCAGTTGGCAAGGCAGCATTAGAATAAACATTAATTTATATGTTAATTTAGAAGCATTTTAAAACCTGTTTTAAACATATGGGTCAAAGACCAGCACATCCCATTAAATTATCCTCCTGCACAACCAATTAAAAGTAGAAGAAGGCTGGCTGAAATCAAAGGGTTTTTGCCTGCTGCTGAAAAAAGAGCAGAGAGGGGCCCAGCTGGGCCTCCTGTGGAAGGAGAGAGCCACAAGCTGGGAGCAGCCACAGAGAAGCCCCTGTCTTCCGTGTCCTTGCCAAACGTGCCTGTGACAGCGGTGGGACCTAAAAAAACCTCTCTCCTGGAGATGTTAAAAGAGCAGGAGGAGGAGGAGGAGGAGGATGTTAACTACCCAAAGCTGGGATTCCTTTTGTGTGGAAAGTGATGTGTCCGGTTTTTAAAATACAATTGAACAAAATGAGTAAGTGCCACTAGTCTTGCTAGGATATTTTGATGCTGAGACAGTTCCAAAAATTCCAAGGAAGTTAATCCCAATACTGTGGTGACCAGTTGCTGAATTGCAAGTAGCAGTTGGATGCAAAGGGAACCGTCTGCCACCTGTTGTTTCAGGGGAGGAGTGTGTGTTGCCCTCCAGATGTTGTGGGACTGCAGTCTGCCATTTCTGTGAATCCTAGCCAGCATAGCCAATGAGGAATGCTGGGAGTTGCAGTCTACCAGCGTCTGGGAGGCTGCATGGTTCCTGCCCCTACTCTCACCTCTTCATTCCAAATGTCTTCCATCATCCACTTTGGTTTCTGTTCTTTTATTGCTTCCTCGTTTCTTCTTAGAAGACCGTCCCACAGGGTTGAGTTTGACTATGAGACTCTGTCCTTCTCTGCCTGTCTTAATTTATTCACCCCCTTGTCACAGGAAATGTTCTTATACTGTTCTGAAAACATTTCCTGGTCCCCCTAGGTGCTTTGGTGTGAAAATTGTGTTTTGTGTGGTGTATAGTTCTATGGTGTGAAAATTGTGTTTTGTGTGGTGTATAGTTCTAGTTTATTTCATTATTTATGTTTATTTCTTTCTCACAGGCCCAGAAATTGACAAAAAGTCTGAACAAAGAGAAGATACTAGAACCAATGATGAATTATAACAGTTCCTCAAATCCCCCTGCCCATCAACGTCTATTTATTTACTGTTAACTCTGTGGTTTTAAAAATGGACCTGGTTAGTGGAACATTGCACAAATTGACAACATATGGCAATAGAGTTGTACTCCCCTCCTCCCCATTCAGTTGGGAATGTTCTTCTTGCTGATTTTGGTGTGCTGTCCTGTCTCTTTACCTCCTTTCTTTATGACTTTCAGCCGGCTGGAAACTCCTGCTGTGTTTCTCACAGCACCCTCCCTAGAGCTGCTGCTTCTGACTGGTAGATTCAACCTACCTAAAACCATTCTAGGAAATTACATGTAGCAGGGATGCTCTGGGCTTTGCCTTAACCTGGCGAAGAGCAGTGTTTACTAGTGTCTCTGCAGTTGTGCTCACTGCAAATGGAAATAATACATTGGAATTGTCTACTTCAGCTTCATCATATTCTTGTGTGATAAGGGCCTCTTTTGTGTAGGGCTATTGTTCCATTTTTCTGCCTTTGAGCTTGTCTGTAACAGAAACTGATGACACAGAAGTGGAGTGTATAAAAGCAGTAAATAGCACCCAAAGGGAAAAGCAAAATCCTCAAAGAGGTATTTGAGGTATACCACCACTACCACTACCCCAATCAGTATGGCAGTTGTGGGCCACTGATAAGGGAGAGGGGGAGATTTAAACTCCCATCGAACTTTCCATCTCCAGGTTATAATTTTGGCTGAACTTGCCCAAGTTTGATTATCGTTAAGGGGCTCAAGAGACTATGATGATAGAAAAAAAGAGGAAGATGATCTATCCAGCCAAAACATGGTTAGCAGTCCTCTTAATGTTTATATTAAGATACAGAATTTTTCCTTAAGTATTTTATTGGCTCCTTAGGTTTATCATTTCTGCTTATTGGCAGCTCTGGGCACTGGTGGCATTTTCTTATGTACTGATATTCCATGGTGGTTTGGGAAGCAGGCTTGCAAAGTGTGCTGGGGTGTGTGTTTAATTTGATCTTAGCTTGGAACTGTATTACTTTGGTCAGAGAGGAGTATAGAAGGGAATCGTTTTGCTTATAAGATGATGTTGGCTTATAAAACAAGAAATCCTGATGCTTCACTTTTCAGAAGCATAAGTCGGTCCATCAGCACATAAAGCTGAAGTATGTGCCCAAAGCCGTCATTACAGAGTGGAGGGAAAGCAAGCCCCTTACCTCCATTTCCCCTTCAAACATGCCAAAAACCAAAACACCCAAGCTCGTCCCCCTCAGGGGTTACCTTGCTGGAGTATGGTGGA
Source organism: Gambelia wislizenii (assembly GCA_030847615.1). Taxonomy (NCBI): domain Eukaryota; kingdom Metazoa; phylum Chordata; class Lepidosauria; order Squamata; family Crotaphytidae; genus Gambelia; species Gambelia wislizenii. The sequence continues at coordinate 44,759,256 of JAUMIR010000007.1, forward strand.
GTCTTTTTGTTTTCATTGCTGCTACAAGTAGTTCACTGGCCCACTCACTGCCTGCTAGTCTCTAAAACCGATTTAGAAACTTCTTTTGAATGAACTGTAAAACCTGCTTGTCCAGTTCTGCAGCTTTGAGGAACTCCTTTCTCCTGTGTATTTAGGTAGAAGTTGTAAGCCAAATGCTACAGGTCCCCAGAGCAAGGTATGCAGGAAAAACGATAAATTATGTGTGGTGCATTGTTAAAGCCCCCTTCATTCCACGAAGGTTTATACTTGTGCAGTGCTTGGAAAGTGTAGCTTACCATCTTTCTCATGCCTTTTTTGAAAGAGCAGAGAGTGTATGTGCTGACAGACATGTTTGCATGCGCACACATAGGCTTTATCTCTGTTAAAATGCACACAGCATACTTGCATTTAGATGAAAGTGGAATTTCAGACCTAATTTAAAACCAACTGTTTCTGCATACCTCCAGTATGGGCAGAAGGTGCATTCTACTGTGAGTCTAGATAAAGCAAATGGAGTCTGAATGTAAAATTCTTGATTTCTTGTAAAATGCTTTTCCTGAGTTTGTCTTGTGCTGTGTAACCTTACTCCCTGCCCCCCCCCTTGAACATGGCAGGCTTAGAAGTTTCTTTAACATTTATTTTATGTAAATCTTAAGTTGGGGTAGGCTGGGCTTCCCTCTTCATTTCTCTGCTGCTGCCTTTGGAGAATTGCCTAAAACTCAACCAAGCCCAACCTGGAAAGCCATTGGGTCAAAGAGTACTGTGCTGTCACCTTGTGTACTCTGTTGAAAACCTTGTGCGACTTCCGTTTGCCACATTGGCACTTAATTCAGCTGGAATTGTTTGTTTCACACCAATGTTTCTGTGCTTGTTGGTCAGTTCTATTAACTTTTTTGAAGAGGTTGAAAAGGAGAAAGGGGATAGTGATGTTCAAATGTATGTCATTTGGTTGAAATGTATTTGCTCCTTTTGAAGAAATGATTTCAATAAAATAATTTGCTTTTCTACAGTTCTTTGCTATTTTTAAAGCAGAGATTAAAAGACAGACCATGCCTGCAGTTGCTGGCCTAGATGGACCTTATAAGTACATCTCCTTTCGAGCAGGACCTCTTTCACTAGTGGACTTCTGACAAGCAACAAACTGCCCATTAAGTTTCTTGGTTTCCCTTGGGCATGGAGCTTGCATTCCTTCAATTAGCTCTGGTTACTTGATGCTCAAAATTTTACATGAAAGGCATTTATCATACATGGAGCAGGAAATGTCAGAGGTCCAAGCTGGGTTCAAAAAAAAAAAAAAAAAAGGAAGAGGCACTAGGGATTATATCGAAAACTTACATTGGATAATGGGACACATCCAAGAATTTCAGAAGAAAACCATCCTGTGCTTTATATATTATAGCAAAGTCTTTGACTAAGTAGAGCATGAGAAATCATGGCTTATTCTAAAAGAAATGCGAGTGCCACAACTTCTGATTGTCCTGATGCATAACCTATACTCCGGACAAGGGGCCACAATATGGAGAAACCAAATTGTTTCCCATTTTCAAAGCATCAGACAAGGCTGCATTTTATCACCCTATCTGTTTAGTTTATGGAAACATATAAGATGGAAAGCAGGATTGGACTCAGAGGAAGCAGGCGTGAAAACTGGAGGAAAGAACTTCAAGCTAGGCAGATGGCACCTTATTACTTGCAAAAAATAGCAAAGACTTGGAACAACTGCTGTTGAAAGATAAAGAAAGTGCAAAACCAGAGTTACTGATGAAGATAAAAGTAATGACCACAATTGATTTGCACAACTTTAAAGTGGGCAGCAAAGACATTGGAGTGGAGACTAGTGAAGAAATTGGAAGGCTAGGACTTGGAAGGGCAGCTATGAAGGAACAAGATTGGGAAATACCGAAGTCAGAGTTGTCCATAGCATTTCCCGTTCTTCGGTATTGTGAAAACTGGTCAGTGAAGAAAGGTAGCAGGAAGAGGATCGACTCCTTTGAAAGCTGATGCTGTGGATTGCCAAGAAGGCAAACGAATGGCTCCCAGAGCAAACCAAGCCTGAACTCTCCTGAGAAGCCAAAATGACAAAGCTGACAACACTATCATACTTTGGACATAAACCCTGAGAACACATGAGCCACTGGACAAGGCTTGGTAAGATGCTGGCAAGGCGGGCGGTTGTCGGAAAAGAGAGGCAGCACCACTGGTGGACTGGCTCAGTCCAGGAAGCTGCAGCGGCCTTGGGTCTGCAGCCCCTGACCCGGCCTGTTGGGAACAGGGTGCTTGGGGGCCTGGCATTCTTCACGGGGGGGCCCTAAGTCACGGCCAGGTAAGAAAAGCCGAGGTTGTGCCTGGTCTCTCCCCCTGGGCGGACGGGGGCCCTCTTGTTGGGTAACTGCCGCATCCTGCCTGGCTTTTCAGTCTCCCTGGATTGAGAGGCGCGGTGCCTTTTGACAAACAAACCAACAAACCCTCTTCAGCCCCAGCCTGGCCACGGTGGGCTTGGACTGCCGGGAGGGTCAGTTTGGGCTCTGCCAGGCCTCCAGGCCAGGGGCTGCGTGGCAAGTTGTGCTGTATCTGGATTGCAAGTCCCATCGGACCTTGCCAGTGGCCGAGGACTGGGAGTTGTAGTCCAGCCAGATCTGGTGGCCAAAATAGGGCGGCCGAGGGAAGGGCCACCGCGGGGCATTACTGCTGGCTTTGGGGGCAAAAATAAGGAATGTGGCAGCAACTGTAAGACTGTTTTTATTCTCGCATGAGCTTTTGGGACTGGATTCCCATGGCTGCTTGGGGATTCTGGGAGTTTCGCCCCCAAAGTTAAGCTACTCCCAAGCCCTAATTTTAATTTTACTTCCCGCAGCCACAGCCTGGTCTCCCTGTTTCAAATCCTTCCAGGCAGGAAGGCAGGGCTGCCATCCCATTGTACGCATGCGCAGCTTTTGTCTTGCTTGGAGGGGGTGGGAACTTCCTCGGATTGAGGGCGGTAGGACTTCAGAGATAAGAAACGCGCATGCGCTGTCCGCGGTTTCCCCTTTGGAGAGTGACCGGGACAAACCGAACCCAGCGCCGAAGAAGCGTTACCATGGGAATTACGCGCGCGGCGGGCAGGTCGCTCCGATTGGCCGAAGACTCCGGCTGCCCAGCTGTGATTGGGCGAGTCGGGTGACTGCCGTCTCTCTGTCCAATGGATGAGGGCGATGCTTTCTGTGGGCGGTGCTTCCGGACGAGGATGGCGGCCCGCTGTGAAGGTCCGGCTCACAGAGCTGCGTGAGGCGGCGCTCGGCTCGGTAGGTGTCAGTCCGGGCGGCGGGCTTGACTTCAGGGAAGACGGGCTGGGAAGGGAGTCCGTCCCCCCCAGAATTACTCTTTGGACTACAACTCCCAGAATCCCCACTCGCCCCGCTCAGACAGCCTGGATGCTGGGAGCCGCTGTCTGTCCGAAATAAGTAACTTTTCCACGCTCTGGCCCAGAATAAGGGCCCCGCGAGGGGCGGCGGTGGTTGTGGGAATTAGGATTTTTTTGGGGAATTAGGAATTTTTTATTGGAATAAGACCATTCTACTGAAAAATACACCCGACCGCAAAAGGCCGTAACAATAACGCAACAACAACAACAATAATAGTTTTCTTCTTTTCTCACTAATACAAAAATAAAACGATCTATCCTAACACTAATATATTTTTCTGCCCCCCCCCTGCTTGGGGCACAGAGTCAGGGTGGCCTTAGTATTAATATTAGATTAGTATTAGTATTAGTAAAGTATCAGCATTAGTATCACGCCTTTCTCCCTATGGCGGGACTCGAGGCGGCTCACAACACTTAAAAACAACACTAGGTAAAAACACGGTACAATAAGTAAGAATCAAAAGAGATCAGACCATTATATAATTAAAATTCCACATAAATAATAAAACACTTTTAAGACTTTGTGCAAATTAAAAATAGATCTTAAAAAAACCCAGGAGCACCGGCAGCCCAACCTTCATTTGCCAGCAAAGGCCTGGTGGCATAAAAATGTTTTCGCGATGGGGGCACCCGAACCTCTCTGGGCAGGGTTGGAAGAGACCACAGGGCCGTCCAGTCTAGCCCCCTGAAGTCGGGCGCTGGACGCCCATTTGACCTGCCAGGCACCCATCCCTCCCTCCGCAGGCCTGGTAACCTGGGCACCCGCCACAACCTGGCTCCTTGGCGCTGTGTCTGGCTGCAGCAGCACCTTCCTGGAGGCCGCCTTACCTCCCGGGTTAACCACATATGTTCAGAATGGCTGCATTACTTCATTTGCACAAAAGAAAACTCCTTCCATGGGGGCCGGGGAGTGCAATATATGGAAGCACATCCAGAATAAAGACTGTGCACTTACTTTGTTGGTAACAGGGGGCGGAGTGGGGAGGAATGCAAATACAAATCTCTCGTTGTTGGCTTTGTTTCCACCACTACACACCTGTTATTGAGAAATAATTTCTTCATAAGTAGGCGGATGGACCTTGATGGGAAGCTCTCCTCTCAGCACACAGATTGGCACCAATTCTGTTAAGTCCTAGAGGGCAGATTCTTTCCTTTTCTCTTGCTACAGGCCTTCCTCCTTATAGCAGGCTGTTGCTCAGCCCTCTTCCTCCTGCCCAATTTTAGGGGACTCTAATTATTTAATATATTTATTTATTGGATTTGTATCCCACCTTTCTCCCCAGATGGGATTCAGGTTAGGGTACAATAGTTAAAAATGCAACTAAAACCTCACAAGTTACAAAAGTTAAAAAAGAATTAAATTAAATTACTATTATTAAAATATAGTTAAAAACACACAATTTAAAACATAATTAACCCTTCCTCCACCCCCTCCATGTTTGTTTGTTTTTTAATTTTTTTTAATTTTTTTATTTAGTTAGTTATTTATACCCCACTCTTCAGCCACAAGGCTATCAGAGCGGCTTACAAATTGTTTTAAGCAATAGCTATTTACACATCTACACTACATTAAACAGTTTCCAATGTGTGTTAGCTAATTGCCCCCACAAGCCGGGCACTCAATTTACCGACCTACGAAAGGATGGAAGGCTGAGTGAACCTTGGAGCCCGCTGGAATCGAACTTGCAACGTGGTGACTTGCAGGACTGGCATTTAACCACACCTTAATCCCAGACTTCCTCTTCATAATCAGCTTGGATCCAGAGGACGTTTCCTGAAATGCAAAAGTCCTTTTTTTTAACCTCACAAGCAACCTGCCTAGTTGTCTCCATCACTCAGTAGCTCTCTCCTTACACACAAGAGCTTGGAACTGGCTGGCTGTGTGTGTTTGACTGGTGGATTACATGAGAATCAGCAGGCATCTCCCTTTTGAACCCATGCTGGGGCCTATCTGTAAGCCCAGGGTGACAGCAGCGTAACACTAAGATGGCCCTAGCAAAAAGATGGTTGCCAGTTGCCCTTTTGGAGGAACAGCTGCTCTTCTATCAGCAATATCACTAAGTTTTTACCGCCAGCAAGAAGAGTTTCTCCTAGAACAATAAACTGGTGTGATGAGGGGAGGGAAAAGGTTTTGTTTTCTTCCCCTTTGGGATCTCAAGCCTTTGTCTAAACTAACCAGAATGACCTCAGTGGGTAAATAGGCTAAAGTCCAACTGCTCTGGCTTTGCCAGAGCTATTGGGCCCCCATTATTAAACTGGGTGAGAGGTTGTTTCCAGATTGCAGTCTGCGAGAGCACTTGGACGAGCGGACACTGTTTGGACGCCCCACTCTTTTTCAGTCTGGCTCACTTCATATATAACTATTTGACACAGTTTCATGTGCATATCACAAGGAGTGTGTGTGTGCGTGCGCGCGTGTGTTTGTACAGTATAGGGAATGAACAAGGGAATGGAAGATGTTCTGACCGGGCAAGTACATGCAAAGGCAGCTAGTCCACACATACAGAGAAGAGCCTGTAGCCTTGGTTTCAGAGCGCGGTGTAACAAGAAACTGCACACCATTCGTACACTTTTGAAAAGTGTGTTTAGAAGGCGTTGCACACATGCTCTGTCCTTGGCCCATTGCAGGCAGTTACCCATTTGTAATATTATCTCTGTTAATTATTCTTTCATCCCAAATCAGCGTAAGGATAACTCCGCTGCCCTCGTCACATGTGTATCAGGAACCACAGACACTGCAACAGTGCATTGTCTTAATGTTAGCATTCACACTGTTACCCAGTTGCTACTGTTATTGTGACAGCCATCCCTTTGTTCATTTCGGTAGTAGCTCTCCCAGCCTTTTGATACGCAAAAAGATCAGATGGTTTGAACATTGAAATCTCTGCCAGACAGAGGGCTGAGGGGGGAAATCCCCACATAGCGTTACCCCATCCCAAAAATGTACAGCCTCAGCAAAGCAGGTATATACTTAGGAATCCTCAAAACAAATAAGGGGAAATCAGTGTGTTTGTGTGTGTGTGAGAGAGAGTGACTAGATGGAACAGGTTGAATTCTATTGGGCTGGGCCCTGCTTTGTACATCTCTCAAGTTCCACACGTGGGGAAAGCAGTGGAGCAAAGCAACTGGCAGCAGGTCTGTCACTGCCCTGCCCCTTCTACTTTCTCCCAGGGTGGGCCTTTGGGGGAGGCAGACAAGATCCACCTGTGACTACTTTTGCAAGAAGCTTTCAAACAGTCTTGGGGGGGGGGTCCTCTACTCCTGGGTCTCTTGTGTACAGAGTGCCTCGGACTGGTTTTGTGCCCCTTTTTGCATAACATGAAGCTGCTGCGGGGAGGCTTTCACACTCAGGGCAGTTTTCTTCAACTGCACTCCCACTGTAGAGGCTGGTCTGTATCGTGCTGGTGGCTCAGATGGCATTTGCGGCACAAAGTGCCTTCTGTCTTTAAGGAGATGCAACAGCCTTCCTGACAGTGTAACCGTCTGTGGTTGTCCAGATCCTGATAACATGCAGGTTGGATTACTGCTCTATGTTGTACCTGGGGCAGCCTTTGGAGGCTTCTAAGAAGTCCCACCAGGCATCAAATATAGCTGCTAGGCTTGAGCACAAACTAGCCTCATGTAACATCACACTTCCTCAGGACCCTTTGCGATGTGCATCTGAAGCTTACTTTACCATTTTCTGGGACATGAATAATTGTGAAGCCTCTCGCCCTGGCTGTGTCTTGTCAAGGTGTCAGGCGGCTGTTTGTCCAGTAGAACCTAGAAAAATACACAGAAGTGCAATGTGTCTAACTTCAGAAATTTTACATAGTGTATTTAGTAGAGTGCATCGTCAGGCGCCTGAGATGAAGTGACAGAGGCTAGGCTGTACATTTTAGAGAACAAGAAGGCTTTGTTGATGGAGGGAAATATAAGGCAAGTGGTAAGAGAAATTACTACTTGGTGATGTTTCAGTGTCTGGGGATCAAAAGGGGAATGGAAGAGGTGGAGACTGTAAAGCTAAAGAAGGAATTGGGGAGAATGGAGGTGGAATAAAATATTGTGATTGTGTGCCTCTCCTTCCATATGATCAGTCCCCAAACGCCTCAAAGAGCAGAGGATGAAGGGTGAATCCAAAAGAAGGCAGAAAGGGCAAACACTCCTCAGCCCCAACCCAAGCTTTTTTGGGCAAAGACCTCTGGCTCAGTAGGCACCCAAAAAGTTTGCCAACACAGATGATTTAAAATCATAGGCAGCAGTCCAAAAACCCTGCAGCATGACTAAAGGGAGGTTTCCAGGTGCACCCAAGAGGAAGAGGATGGTCTGGACTGTGCTGAACAGAGGGTTACTTGACTCTTCCTGAAGAGCCATGTTTGGGGACTAATTTGAACATCACAGGGGGGGGGGGGGCTGGTGACTCTCAACAGGTGGTTGACCAGTGGTGAAGTGTTATCTTGATTGAATTAGAAAGTAGAGGGGATTAGGTTTTAATGCTTCCAAGAGTCCCCAGACCACACATAGCAGTCCAGGGCATGCTCACTCTTCCCAGTTGATAGGGGTGGACATGAAAAAACATTCTGTCAAATGTAACGGCTAGCCTTTACAGGGAAACCGGAGCCTTTGAGCCAAACAGGGTGTAAGGGGCAAAACGCAGGGGACACGTTAGTGCTCTTGGGTAACAAACTTGCCTTGCTAGTGTTAAAACATCTTCACGGCTTTCTACATGTTTCTAGGCACAATTCCAAGTGCTAAGGTTGACCTTTAACAACCTCTCAAGCTTTGGAACTCATAGCTAAAGGATCTCCTGTTCGCACATGAGCCTGAACATTGAGGTCTTCCTCAGAGGCCCCCTCCTTTGGCGGTTAGGCAGGCAGCAAGCAGAGGCTGGGGCAAGCAGAGATTGGGGGGCTTTGTCTGCCTCAGTGATGAAACTCCTTTTGTAAAGATGCATACCTGCCATCTGCTAAAACCCAAGCTTTAGGGACCAGATTAAAATGATTTTATTTGCCAGTGCTTGAAACTAAACTGTGATTTTAATTGTCCCCACTTTTAATAGCTGCTTTTATGCTACTGTTCTGATTTTTATGTTGCTTTTAGTTTTGTATTTTAACAGGTAGAAGTCTAGGTGTTTAATATTTTTGGTTTTGATGTGGCAGTTGCCTTTTAAAATGGTGATTATATGAAAGACAGAATAGAAATCTTTCACAATATGCTTAGCCACCCAAGAAATGAGGGAAGAGCCCCTCCCCTTTTAATGTAAACACAGTATCACTACAACAGAGAGCCTGCTTTCTATCCAGCAAAAGGGTCTGATGGTCTTGGCAGACTCTCCCTCAGTGTTTCAGCTGGCAGAAGAACGCCTGGGCAGCTTGGTTCCTCCTCCTGAGAGTTGCCAGGAAAGATGCTGCTGTGTAAATTGAAGCAGCTCAAAGGAAGCTCTGCCTTCTGCTGGAGCAACAGGGCTTAAATCTCTTCCCTGGATTGTGCTCCAGTCCTGTTCCAGGAAGGTATTGATTCCCCTCCCCACTCCATCTTGTGCTATTTGAGTTCAGGGGTCAGAGTGCAGGAGTGAGGAAAGCCCATTAATCTTTCAGCCCACTTGATCCGGGATGGCTTCTCTTGTTTGTTTCACTGCAGGCGGATGGATATCCTGAACAGTGTGTCCAGCCATGTTCCCTGAGTTAATGATTATTCAGAAGGCAGCCCTAAGCAGAGCGAAGATCCGCAAAGCCCAAACTCAGCAGAAGCCTTGGCAAGCAACTGCCACTCACCAGCCTCCGGACAGCTGCTGCTGCTGGTGGTGGTAGCTCCCTCTTTCTCTGGTTCCACCCCCAACCCTCAACTTTACACCGAGCAGGTCTGCCACTCCTGGGAACTGGAGCCCTAAGGCAGAAGAGATCTCCCTCTTGCCAGAGGCACCTTCTCTCCCTCCGTGGAGTCACAGCTCTGGAGTCACCATGGCGGGAAAGGGCTATGGCTATTATCGGCTGGTGATATTCACAGCCATGTACGTTGGGTATACTCTGTACTACTTCAACAGAAAAACCTTCTCCTTTGTGATGCCTTCGGTCATGGAAGAGATAGACCTCGACAAGGACGACTTGGGTAAGAGCTTTCTTTTTGTTTTCTCCTGGCATCCTCAGGTGGAAGCTGTTTGGATTTGCAGAACACATTTGGGCTGTTCAGAAAATCTCAACCTGAAAGGGTTTATGGGGGAGTTTGAGGAACTTTGCCTGTCTTTGTTCAGAGATTCACTTAAAATGCACCTGTTGCTTTGCTGGAGAAACTTTGCTCTCATTTCCCATTCTCTTTGGAAAGAGGCCAGTCCCAGTTTGCAATTCGGGATTGATGTTCAGCTGCTAGTGGGGCTTCCTGAAGAACTTAAACCCCCTTTCCCTTCCAAATAAAGGTGGTGGTGGTTGAGACTGCTTAGAGTCAGCCGTCTGGCGGTAGGCCAGCCTCCTTCATTGTACAGCATGTAAGAATTGCTGTGCTGGATTAGTCCCAAAGGAGGCCCCTCTGGTCCTGCATCCCTTTCCCTACTGTGGCTAATCAGACACTGCAGTGAGTTTAAGCCCCACATGGACACAAGCAGAATAGCAGCCTTCCCCTCATGTATGTCCATCTGCAAAGAGCGGCTGATGCAAAGTGTGATCTTTATTATTACTTTCTCTGTTTGTTACAAAAACCAAACAACTCTTTGGAAGTAATTGACACAAGTTCCTGTTACTTAGACAGCACCATCTATGGGCCTGGGCCTGTACAAAATGCAAGAGAACCAGTCTCTGCCTTGGAAACTTCTTGTCTATAATTCATCACGGGAGAGGAAACAGAGGAAGGGAAAGGAAATCAAAGCAGGTGCAAACAGGGGAAGGAATATGTGCTTATTTTGGCCACAGGGGTTTCAACTTAATCTTAGCAGGATATGGAGACTAAGGGGTTATACCAAAGTCTTCATGGAAAGGGTTGTTTTGGTGTTCCCATAAGGGAGCAGCGAGCACTTTAGAATGCAAGTATAAATGCTGGAACCACTACGTGTTGCATAAAGAGTGTAAATAAGGGTATTCAAAGAAGGGCACAAGGCTTCAACTGCATTGGTAAATACAGAGTGCCCAGCTGTGTTAGACCAGCGGAAGGCCTGAGCAACATATTCCTAGTAGTGGAGCCTCTGCTAGTAGAGACAGACAGCTGATGCGAGCTTCTCTGAATTCATACCCCAAAGCACTGCAAGCTGCTTGGGGAAATAGCTTTGGCAGAAGGCGTCAGAACCAGACCAGATATTGCTTGTCATTTGTTAGTTCAAGCATTGATGCCACTGCCTGGTTGAGTGGGTGCTGCTTGGACCACGGTCTTTTTAACATGTCCATGAAACCCTTTTTTACTGTTGCTGTTTTTTTGGGGGGGGGGCTTTTCTCCAATGAAGGTCTCATCACCAGCAGCCAATCTGCAGCCTACGCCATTAGCAAGTTCATTAGTGGAGTTCTTTCGGACCAAATGAGCGCCCGCTGGCTTTTCTCCTCTGGCCTCCTGTTGGTGGGCTTGGTCAACGTCGTCTTCTCCTGGAGCTCAACAGTCACCCTCTTCGCAGGGCTGTGGTTCCTCAACGGCCTGGCCCAGGGCCTGGGGTGGCCCCCATGTGGGAAGGTGCTGCGCAAGGTAGGCCTGCTGAGGGAGTGCTCGTAGTCTCAGGGATGTCCCTTGCAGCAGCTTCCAGCAGGGGCTGGTATCTGGAGCATAGTAGGCAGGCATCTTTTGTCAGTGGGGGTCAGTCGAAATCATCACAGTGCAGCTGGCTTCAGGAAGACCTTAGGATCATTTCCTACCATCTAGTTGTTGGGCTTTGATGTCACTGCTTGGAGGTCTGCAGGCCCTTGAGCGCAGAACCCCTCTTGCATTTTCCCTGCCCTGAGTAATATAGGCGGCAAAGGCCTTGCTGCTTCGCTTTCTTGCTGTATTTCTGGGTTGGGCTTCAGTTGGCCATGGTGGTGGGAGCTATGAATCACAAGCCATATCATGTTGCAGTCTGAGATATTCTTGGGAAGCTGGCACCCCCTTTGCCCCGGGCAATGGATGCAGCAACAGCCTGTCAAGGCTGACTAAAGAAGAAATGATCAAATGACACTGAGGGAGTGGGCGCTGCAGAGAGTGCGGGACGAGTGGAGTTGGGTGTGCTGCTACTGAGGCTAGTCTCCAGGCAGCCTCAGAAGAGCCCTCGGCTGAATCAGGCCTGAGGCCCCTCTAGTCTAGGCTCATGTCTCCCACAGCGGCCAGTTGGATGCCTCCTGAGAGATCAAGAACTGGTATTTGGAGCCAGGCTGCCCCTGAAGCTGGAGGGAGCCTGTAATCACCACGGTCACTAGCCACTGACAGCCTGGCCTCCAAGCACGAGGGGGCTCTCTCTGGGATCCTGCTGCACTGTGTGGCCCCATTTGCAACTCTGACCCTTAGAAGCAGAAACATCGAGGGCTGCTGCACGTGTTTCTGAGAGCAGCTAATCCCTGTATTTGCAGTCGGTAAGCCTCCAGGGGTTGCTGTGCAGGGCCATGAGGGCCCAGGCAGATTACAGGGCAGCTGCTTCTCTTTCTGTCTCCTCACACCTTCCCTTTGCACACAAGCCACCAGTCCACCCACCGCCAAGCCCTGCCTGTCTCTTCAGGCCCTGGCTTCTGCCATGAGATGCTGGTGTTTTGTATTGCACTGATTTAATTCCATCCTTTCGTAGGTCGGTAAATTGAGTACCCAGCTTGTGGGGGCAATTAGCTAACACACATTGGAAACTGTTTAATGCAGTGTAGATGTGTAAATACCTATTGCTTAAAACAATTTGTAAGCCGCTCTGATAGCCTTGTGGCTGAAAAGCGGGGTATAACTAACTAACTAAATAAAAAAAATTAATGGGGTGAGGTTTGTCTTTTGTTTTATTCTGCTTAATGCATTTTACTTCTCTTGATCTACTTTGTTGGCAAAGAGGCTGAAAAAGCAGTGTGAAAGTTTTGTGAATTAACTTACTTCTGGGGAACTGTGCATTGAGAAGGGATGTGTTTCTTGTGGAACTGGCTTGTGTCTCTGCAGCGACCCCTGCAAGTGGAACTAGGCCATCAGTGCTCAGGATCAGCCCAGCGATCTTTGGGGAGGCATGGGTGGAGCGTGAGGGTCACGGGAGTCTTCTTCACAGAGGAGTCTTCTGTTTGCTGCAGGCCTTGTTCTCAGGAGCCACACCAACACCTGCTCTTTCTCTCCTTCTGTGTAGTGGTTTGAACCTTCCCAGTTTGGGACGTGGTGGGCAGTCCTCTCCACCAGCATGAACCTAGCAGGGGGGCTGGGCCCCATTGTGGCTGCTCTGATGGCGCTGAGTTACGACTGGCGCACAACCCTGGCCCTCTCTGGCTCTGTGTGTGTGGCCGCCTCCTTTGTGTGCCTGCTCCTGATTAAGAATGAGCCCTCGGATGTGGGACTGCCCAACATTGAGCCTGGCCCCAAGAAAGAGAAGAAGGGTGAGTGTCCAGGAAGTGAGAGCTGGCTGAGGCGGGACGGCAGGAACTCCTCCTTTGGGCTTTGGCAGCAAAGAGGAAAGTGTGCGGTTTGGAGGAGCAGGCAGCCCTGGCAAAGGCAGGCGAGAAGAGACAGCACGTGGAAGGTGCCCGTGAGGATCGGAGGGAAGCCTGGGCCTCCGGAGTAACAGCCTCTTTCTTGCAGGTTCCTCGGCAGGAGACAGCACCCTGGCTGAGCTGCTGCTTTCCCCATACCTCTGGGTCCTGTCAACTGGCTACCTGGTGGTCTTTGGTGTGAAGACATGCTGCACAGACTGGGGCCAGCTGTTCCTTATCCAGGAGAGAGGACAGTCTGCACTTGTGGGTATGAGGCACTAGCCTGCCACCGCAGCCCCCGAGCCCCCAAAAGTGTTGGAGGACAGGGAAATGAACTTTCCCAGCACTCCTTGTACTCTGCTTCCTCCACCTGTTCCCCATGGGAGCGTACTGGAGGGAGGGGCGTGTGTCCAGCTGAGCAGTGTTGGGGTGATAGGCTGGGAACTGTTGGCCTGCCACACCACTCCCCACCCCCTGCCGCAGCAACTTGTATTCTGCAAGGAAGCAGACTTTGAGGAGCTGGATACTGCTCACTTCTGGTCATGTCCCCGTTTCCCCAAAAGTCACATGAACAGATTGCTGTTTCCTTTGTCCTATAGGAAGTTCCTACATGAGTGCCTTGGAAGTTGGGGGGCTGATTGGAAGCATTGCGGCTGGCTATCTTTCGGACCGAGCAGTGGCACGGGTAAGCTGTCCCATCTCATGGAGTACAGCTTCCCCTGAATTTTCATGTTCCTGGAAGGGCTATGCAGGGAGTGGTGCAGGCAGCCAGGCGGTAGATGCTGTATCAGACGTAGCTGTATCTCGGGGAGATTTGGGGACTTTTCTGAGGGGTAACACAGCTACCCTGGCCCTTGTACACGTTCCATGTATGTGTTGCAGGTGGGCTTGGCCATCTACGGGAACCCTCGGCACACACTTCTCCTCTCCATGATGGCAGGCATGTCTGCCTCAATGTACCTCTTCCGGGTCACGGTCACAGACAGCTCTCCCAAGGTAAGCCGCTGAACAGCATCACACTGCATTGAGTGTTAAAACAGGCACATATAATTCAAGGAGAACTGGAAGAAGGCTTATAGTATCAGAATATCATAATGATTTGTTTTTTGCAAGTCCTAGTACACTTAAAATACACTTGGAGCAGCTACTGAGACCAGTAACTTCTTAGCTGGTCTAACACCCTGTCCTATAATAAGGATTTCCATGATCAAATTAATGTGGCTTTGAAGATTGCATTCTTTGGATGGGGCTTATTTTCCAGCTTTGAAGGCAGTGAAATTGAGTCTCAGAGCAAAACGTCTGTATGGATTCTTCTGCTTCTTTACTTTTTGCAGCTGCAGCCCCACTGGGCCAAGCCATGAGCTGTTAGGTCAGTGGTCATGGTCACAAAGAAAGTGGAATGCACTTCAGTCTGGATGCCACACCAAGATAGAAATCTACAGACAACTGTCTTTAAGAGTTTATTTAAGAACAAAGTGAAGAATGTGTCACTAGACTCTAACCCCCATCAGGCTGAATTTCAGGTTTGAAAACAGCCTTGAGCAAGCAAAATACTGAGCTTCAGAAAAGCACTGGCATGGAGCAATTCCCCAACCGAGAGCCTTGAGGCTGATGGTGGCTGGGAGGGGGTGACTTCTTGGATTTTAAAACCTTATTTGGAGGTTTTTAAAGAGAAGCTGCAGGGCCATCTGTCTGGAGGGCTTTGGTTGTGTCTTCTCGCATGGCGGAATGGGGCTTGAGTGGATGGCCCTTGGGTCTCTTCCAACTCTGATTCTATAGCCGTGCTGACAGTTGTTGCTACATTTCTCTCTTGCTTTCTCAATACAGCTTGCTCATTGTTTCCTTCTTTCTTTCTCAGGAAAGCGACCCTTGGATTCTAGTCCTCCATCCTCTTGCTAACCTTGTGGGCTTAACAGAACACGAGGTCTTTATCCTGCTTTCCTCTCTCCTTCTGGCTTCTCCACTGTTTTGTTCTGTAGTACTTAGACGTAGGCCCGTGAAAGAGGGCTATAAACATCCTGTAGCTAGCAGTTAAAGCTCCCTGTCACATCCCTCCACCCCCTCTGTTTTGTGTCAAATGTACTTGAATAAGTGGTAGTTTCTGGCCACTGAAATGGCTTTTGGGGTATTGCTGCTGGTGAAGGGGGAGGAGCTAAGTGAGCTTTTGACTGTATTGATATATTTACTTAGAAACACTATCAAACCAACAAGCAAAAGGCTCTGATTTGTAGTCTGTTACAACAGAAGTTGCTAGAGTGCTAGAATGTTACCTGTTACTAAGGAGTTTAAAGCACCTATTAACACAACCATAGCAAGCTTTTCTTTTCATGCATACTGTTGCCGTTTTTGTTCCTAACCTAATTAACCAGATTAACAACAAATAGAAGACAATGGAACTGCAAATTCTGCCCAGGATAAAATAGATTTTATAGTGTCACCTGACCATAAAACTACCTTACAGCTGACAAGTAGAGGAGGTTCAGCCAGTAAGCTGCAGGGAGGCTACATGCTTAGCATAGCATGCTCCTGACTTTTCTTCTGGCCTTGTTCCACTAGATATGGATCCTGCTATTAGGAGCTGTCTTTGGATTTTGCTCTTACGGACCCATCGCATTGTTTGGAGTCATAGCCAATGAAAGCGCACCATCAAACCTGTGTGGAACTTCTCATGCCATCGTTGCACTAATGGCGAATGGTGAGTGGGACTCCAAACCAAGGCTGAATGAAGGTGGAAGGGTGCCCAACTGAGTCTTCTCTTTCCTTTTCAGTTGGAGGGTTCCTGGCTGGGCTGCCTTTCAGCACCATTGCCAAGCACTACAGCTGGGGCACAGCTTTCTGGGTAGCAGAAATGACCTGTACTGCCAGCACACTGGCCTTCTTCTTCCTGAGGAATATCCGCACCAAGATGGGCCGTGTTCCAAAGAAGATTGACTGAAATGCAGCAGTCACTTGGCTGTGGAGGAGCCTCCTACTGCAATCATGGGACTTCATTAAAAAAAATCCTAACATCAGAGGCAGAACTATCCACTAATGCTGTACCACCACTTAAACCATTGCCCTTTTCTAGAAAAACTGGGCAAAAGTCCACTTTGTGTTCCTAAAAACTTAAGATGCCCATAATATTTTGGATCTAATGACCACTGTTTGGTTTTCTCACTTGTAATTAAGTACCACCTCCTGCTGATCTTATGGGCAGCCCACATGTCTTGTCCATGGAAGCGGATGTAGAGAAACCACACAAAAGTCCTTTCTGCTGCCTGGAGAGGGAGGCACACTTGTACATAATAAAGCATAAGACCCACCTCACCAGGAAAACGGTTGTGACTTACAGCTGCAGAACTCTTCCCTCCTTGTGTTCCAAGACTGCACGTTCCACCAAACTACTGAGTTCGAGGCAGTCACACAAGAGGGGAAGGTGGTGTTCTGTAACTTCAACCCTTCTGCAGCTAGGGGGACATGGAAAATGGTACCTGTGTCTTGCTAGGCTTGTAAGTTCAGTTCTGGAGACTGAGCTCCAGAAGACACACTAGCACAGATTCAGCCAGAAGTATTACAGCCTTGCCCCCACCCCCAGTATTATATTCCTTTAATATTCAGGAAATGCAGCTATGGGAAGTCCTGGACAATTGTGCAGCTATGAACACCCAATCTTGCAGCAAGACTGAAAAGAGCTGGCTAAGATTTGAGACCAAGAAGGCTGTAATGGAATGTTCATTAACGGAAAAGACAATGCAATAAATGCCTACATACAGTCCTGTGCAGAAACCTTTTTCGGAAAGACTTCCTCTCTCCCATATAGGTTTGGGTGAGCATTTCTCATGCACCTTGGATACCGACCAGCAACTGGTGTATCGCTAGTTGGAGAATCAAGTCTCACCTCTCCCTTCGGAGAATGCTTTATTTACAGAAACAAGAGATACTATTCCAGTCATAAATTAAAAGTACACAATATAACAGACATAGATAATGTACATACATGCTGTACACAACATTTAAGGAATGGTACAGCCACCTTGTTTCTTGCTAAAGTACCAGTCAACTTGTCTCTCCAACAGCTGAGGTTCACCACCCAAGAACACTGATATTAAGTCTCCGTTCTGCCCTCTGGAACTGTGCCACAGCCCCCCAGGAAACTTCTGTCCCCAAGACTCAGGCATTCTTGGGAAAGTCAACCAGGTGACTGAATCGGGGGGGGGGGGATCCATCCTATAATCCTGGTCCAAATGGTCCTGCTTTCTCTGCTACCTCAAGTGCTAGTTTCAGGTTCTGATCAAAGAGCTCACATCTGGAATATTCAAAGAAAAACACATGGATGACAGCGTTAACAAAACACAGGAGCATACTGATTGGTGAGCTATCCAGATTCCTCACTCTCCTTTTTTCATTCAAAATTTAGCTACTTTGTCCCAGTACACTTTTATACCTGTACTAAGACCATGCCACAAATCAAAAGAGCAAGTCAGCACAGCTTGAAGATGCTTCCGTTTGCTCTCCATGAATGCATACCGCTTGAATGTATACTAGCACAGTGGGGGAAAACCAGGTTGTATCAAAGCTTCCTTCTGAAGAGAAAAGGTCATGGGATTTCCCACCATATGCTCAAGTTCAGAGGCACAGTTGGAATGTACAATATATCACTTTCAGGTATCCAGACCTGCCTGGTTTTAAGTGCTCTCTTATCTAAGTTTTAGTTACCTAGCATAGCCAGGCACTCCAGGTGGTGCTCATGGAATCTGCCAGCATTTAAAAAATAAATCTATTAGAATTGAGATCTAGAATTGATCAATACCTGATCGGCATCTCCAAGGAGTAGAAAGGATTTTTCAGTGCAAAGTCAGAATAAATCTCATAGATCTTGCGTAGAAGGGAATCTATACCTGACTGCCGAGGGTCAGCAAGCACCACAAATTTGATCCCTAAAGATACAAGGAGCAGAGTTAGAACATGACACATCTAATGCTATAGAGACTGCTGGGCTGAAAGCCTTGGTGCATTTTTCCAAGGAAAAAGTAGTTTCTTCTTTGTGGTCTCTGTGAATGCACACAAAAAGGCTTGTGTGCCTTCGCATAAACAGCTTTGGAACTTTCTAGAATCTGACATAATGCCTTCTTGGTGGTAACCCTGCCCACTCTCCACTCCTGTACACTTCTGTGCACTTTGGAACCTGAGCTGAAGGGTGGCAAAAATTCTGCAGATTTTATAATGCAAGAGGCTCCTCCTTCAATACCAGCAACCAAAAGGCAGACAGAAAGATGGAATTATGTCAGGATGTGTTGTTTTTGACATCACCTTTACTCTCAAGGTGGAGGTCACAGCTGACCATAATATAGAGCCAGAGCTGCCTTTGCTCAGACTGGGCCAGTTTCCACTTCAGATTATTGGGGGCCATCCTGGCTGTCCAACCTGAAGAGATACGCACAGGGCTGAATGACCAATGGTGCAACTGCCCCAGGACCTCCCTGCTTAGAGGGAGAACTACCTGGATTTCTCTTCCACCCCAGTTGCTCCCCAAATCTCCTGATGCTTCTGTCACCATCTGTGTTTGGGGGGTTTCTCCAGTCACTGAGTGTAGACATCTGATTGCACTGCTGCCTGTTGTGCCAGTTCACAGGTGGGCACACTGTCACGGCCCCAACCCCGCCCGTCCACCGGCCTCCTAAGCGCGGGTGCTGACGACGAGGCCTGGTTACCTGTCAGGGTCTGGAAGCAGTGCAGCTTGAAGGTGTCCGTCTCCAGCATCTCGATGCCTGAGCTCCCGGGCTCCGGGGAGAGTTGGGACCCGATGGCGAACAGCCTGCAGCGGGAAGCGGAGGCAGACCGGCTCCCTTCCGGCTCTCCCCCCCGCCCGGATCCCCAGGGAAGGGTCCCTCCCCGCCGCCCGCCGCCCCGCCCGGCCCGACTCACGAGTGGAACATGGAGGCCAGCATGAGCTTTTCGTTGGAGGAGAGCCGCGGGCGGCCGAAGCGGATGGAGACCGGGAAATGGGCCGGGTTGCTCAGGTACTCCAGCACGTCGCGCCCGTCGCCGGTGTAGCGCCCGTTGACCTCGGCGCCGTTGATGGCCAGCACGGCGTGGCCCACTGCGGGAGAGAGGAGGGCAGGGGCGCTCAGGCCGGGCCAGGACCCCGGACCCCCGACCCCGGACCCGGGACCCCGGCCTGCCCGGCCTGCCCGGCGGCCTCACCGCGGACGCCGTCGCGCTGCCCGAAGGCCACCAGGAGGCGCTCGTCGTGCGGCCGCAGCACCAGCTCCAGCGGGAAGCCGAAGGTCTTCTCGGCCTCGGCCCGCGGCGCCAGGTGGTCCAGCTGGTAGATGAGCCCGCCCGCCTTGTTCACCACGTAGACGCTGAAGATGCCCATGGCGGCGGCGGCGGCCGGAAGCGGAGCCGGAAGCGGAAGGGGACGCCCTGCCCTTTGACCCCTCCCTCCCTCCCCACGCGGCGCCGGAAGGGCCCTCCGCAGACGGGGTTTCCTGCCCTGGCCCACGCCGCCGCCTTCCTTTCTGGCCGGAAGCCACCCAGGGAACAGCCGCAGCCGCCGCCGCCGCCGGAGCAGCCATGGTAAGTAGGCCCCGCCGGAGGAGGGCGGCCGGGCAGGCGGAGGGCTCGCTCGCCTTCCTCCTCCGCCTCCTCCTCGTCCTCACCGCTGGGCCTTTTCTCTCGGCAGCCGCCCAAGGACGACAAGAAGAAGAAGGACGCGGGCAAGTCGGCCAAGAAGGACAAGGACCCCGTCAACAAGTCCGGCGGCAAGGCCAAGAAGAAGGTCAGCCCGGGCGGGCGGGCGGGCAGGGAGGGAGGTTGGGAGGCAGGGGGGGGGGAGGCGGCATCTCCCCTCGCGGCCTTCCCGCGCCCCCGCCGGGACCAGCCCGCGTGCTCCTCGGGCCCGGGGCGCCACGTGCCCGCCGCCCCGGCCGCCGAAGAAGAAGAAGCCCCCCGCCGCTGCCGTGTCCTCGGGGGCTCCTCAGCTACGGGGGGGGGGCGCGTCGAGGCTTCGGTGCTCCGGGTTCGCAGGCGACATAAGTCAATAAAGAAATAAAATGCAGCCCCTACGATGCGACCATTGGCAGCCCGGTTGGGCGACCCCTTGCCTGTTGCTAAAGGTCCCTGCGAAGTCTGGGGGGCCGGTGCGGGTCTGGGAGGGCGGGAAAAGCGTGGCCTGCGCCCCCCCTCCGGACAGGTCCCTCTTCCATAAGCACGTGGGGGAATAGGCGGGGCAGGAGAAAAGGGCTCCTATCAGGCAGGTATCATTTTATAGTGCGTGTCTCAAAACACGAATGCGGAGTCCTGGTCTTCTTAGCCTGTCCTATGAAGAAGGGAAACTGCTGCTTTGGGCAAATGGGAGCCATGCTTCACTGTGAGCACAGAATAGCACCCCCCACCCGTGTTGAATTACCAAGCAGCTTTAAGTGTGTAAGCCTCTGGCTTGATGGATTTCTTCTTTTCTTGAGCAGAAGTGGTCCAAAGGGAAAGTAAGAGACAAGTTGAACAACCTCGTCCTGTTTGACAAAGCTACTTACGACAAGCTGTGTAAGGAGGTTCCAAACTACAAGCTCATCACACCAGCGGTAGTCTCTGAAAGGCTGAAGATTCGGGGCTCTCTGGCAAGAGCCGCACTTCAGGAGTTACTCAGCAAAGGTAAAAATAGAGCCTCACCAGAAGAGACTTGTAACGGAGATGTTTCTCTGAGAATGTGTACACTCAAGGGGTGGATTGCAGGTGATTGTTCTGCTTCTCTAAGGAAGTTCAACATACCATTTTGGTTGCTGGCTGGTAATTCTTTGTAAGTCCATTCAGGGAACTAAACTGGCAAATAGCCAGTGCTTTACGGAGGGATGCACTGTTTCCTTAAGCAACACTGTACTGGTGCTTGTTATGTACTTGAATATAACCAGTGGGAATTAAGCTTGCTTTCCATTTACCCAAAATTTTATTGTCACAGTAGTGGACATGGACAATTTTTATGAACGGTTATATATACAAAAAGTTTATAATTGGGTGCCTTTTCCAGGGTTTATTTTGCTTACTAAACTGTATTGTGCTCCTGACAGGTCTGATCAAACTCGTGTCCAAACACAGAGCCCAAGTCATCTACACCCGAAACACCAAGGGAGGTGATGCACCAGCAGCTGGGGAGGATGCATGAAAAGGTGAGCTGCACCAGAGTTCTGGCTGGTGGCAGATTGTGGTGGGATTCCAGTAGGCTGACTGGCCCCTTAGCAGTTGCATAGTTCTGATTAGACATCTGTTTGTTTTGCAGGTTCACAAATGGCTTTTAGACTCCTCTGTATATTCATAAAAATAAAATAATTTCAGCTCCTTAAAGTGTGTCATAATTTGGGCAAGGGTGGTTGGTTATTCTGTCAGGGTGTGTGAGTCCCTCCAGAGCATGTGCAAAGGGACAAGGGGTGAAATAGCTGTCACCAGTTGCTGTGAACATCAGGCTGCAGAAAAAAAGTACTCAGACACATGGCTTGTGTCTAAACTACAAAGCTATACTTATCATGGACTTTTATTTACAGTGAGTTACAGACTCCAAATATATAGGCTACATCTTGCAGGAACACATAGAGATGAGTGAGCATGCAGGACTCAGCTCAGAACTGTAGCAGAGAACATCAGAGTCACACCAGAACAGAATCAGAGAGAATTCAGAGAAGGTGGAACAAAGGGTTGTGCTAATATATACATACATTTGCTATCATGGGCCTTACAGTGGTCCGTTCCCATACACATGGTTATTCCAACCTTTTCCCATTTTATCTCCCACACTTCATATTCTTCTTGCATAGAAACAGTCAATAACAGCTGTGCCTGTCAGACCCTTGCTACTGGCCCCTCGTGGCAGCAGCTCTTTTCACAATAAAATTCCCATTGATATTTGACCTAAACAATGAAATGCTTGACATTCTCTACCTGAAATGTTTATTTTCCAAATCAAAAATACACATTGTAGTGATACTTTTATTTGGTCAACCGAAAGGCATAAAATACATTACTCTAGCTTTCAAAGCTACTGTCTTGATCAGGCATAGATGCTTAAGAAAATTAAATGTCATGCATGGAAAAAAGTGATTGTGTTACTCTGGTTTCATGAGAGTCAATGCAGGTAGAAGTCGGGGGGGGGGCTGGAAAGACAGGCAGTAAAAAGTGCAACAAAATTTTCTTCCCAATTGGTAGCAAAGCAATTTCCCTTGAGATCTGGACCCATTTCTATCCTTTGTGAAGCCTAGTGCCACTTTCTAGGCGGAGCACAGCGAGTCTCTTTTAATAATTGTGTTAGGCAAAGTATGGCAACAAAAGCCAAGTGTATTTTACACTTTTTTGGCTGGTATCACTACAATGAGTATTTTGTTGTATCGCAAACATGGCTGCCACAATTTTTAAAAATGTTTATCAGATATAGTGCCCTCTTCCTCACACAGTACCTTTTGGCATATGGAGTCTTATCCTTCCCTGCTTTCTCAGGTATCAGATTACTTTCGGACATCGAGCAAATGGGGTTAAGTAAACTGAATGACTAGCACAGCAGCCTGGAACAAGGTCATCACATCTCTAACAGTGCCTGGGAAGATCCTAGGTGCTGAAGGCAGAAGGTATTCCCTCACTCCATTTTTGGCTCCTTCCTTTTACTTCTGGGTTTGCATCCTGCTTCAGCTTTGAACTGATGCCTAGAAAAAAGTGTTGCCAATGAGAACAAATTAAAAGAGTCAACAGAAAGCCACTCATCCTTAGAGGCAGAAACTGTAGCCTTCCTGTTTACTTCCTTAAATATACATTCTGATTACAATATTTCAGCAATGGCCACTTCTTAAATCGAAGCAGGGGACAAGCACTGGGTGACAGCAAAACAGAGACATAGGTCTCAATACAAGAGGCAGAGTCTAGGATTAAGTCAACTATAGATAAAAAGGGTCCTGTGGCACCTTATAATTTACAAAACAAGGAATTACTTGGTTGGTTTAACTCAAAGTCACAACCTATTTGTGTTAAAAGCATTATGAACATACTGGCTTATTCAAGAATAAGGGTGTTGCTGCATCAGATCAAGATCTACTCCATCCAGTGTTCCTTGCAAGAATCCTACCTGGCAGACTGCAGACCACTGGGAGACCATCTGCCTAGCCCTTGGTCCAGATCAGTTAGCCAAGTAAATCTGTCCCCACTAAGGAGGGCATCCCACAGAAGCTGCTCCAAAGGAATGCAGGTGCACCCTCCATGTGGCAGCACTTCCACGCCCACACACACACACACGAGCAGCAGCAGAAGCCTACCTGGACTGCCACCTCCTGCCATGGTTCCAGACCCGCCCAAAGGAAGGAAGCCACCCTTCTCCTGTCTCAGAAGTGTGATCGAAGTTGGCACCAACACGATTGGGTGGGAGCTTCTTCAGCTTTTGTTTCTCTTCTTTAAATGTAAGGGAGAAGGGGCAACTTAAGAAGGGGGCTTAAGCACAATCTTGGTTTCTAACCACAGACTGATCTTCCCTGACCAGGAAAATTCAGATTATAGGGTCAAATCCTTGTCTACTCACTTTCCTTGAGAAATTCTTCATAAGAAGGTCCAATCTGACCTTGACTTGCCCCGTCTTCTTCCTCCTCCTCCATCAGCCAAGGCGGTTTGGCCCCTACAGAGTGAAAGGGCCGGTTAGGACAGCCCCATGCAGGCTGACTCAGGGATCCACAAGCCAAACAGCTTCTCTTTTACGAAAAGGCAAATCTCGTTCATTAAGATCCCAGTGCACTGTGATCACTCTCAAGTTGTGACTAGCTAGAGTCATGATCATTCCCATGTGAACCTGGAGTTTTTCAACCCCTGTATCACAGGGCCAAAACCATGTTCAGGAGTGTTTCATAAAATGGAAGAAGCAAACGTTGGCAGACATACCTGTGTGAATGTTGCCCTCCCCTCCTGTTTCCTGTATTCAAAACAATTGAAATCAAAGTTAGAAAGGGTTTGGGCAGAGTAAGTATGAAGAGAAAAACAGCTGCCATTGCTATTAAGAGGATTCACTATGGGTTTTCTTAAGCTATATTCCTAAAGGGAACAAGTTCTATCTAATTCAACAGGCTGTTGTTCCCAATGTTCACAAATCGGCCTGGACCTGGGTCATGCCCTATTGGGTGCAGTTAACAGGAGAGGTCAGGTTCTGTGCTGCATGGCCAGAGGAGCAGCAGCTCTGTCCCTCACAAATTACAATTCATGCTGTTAGTGATATAGAGATGAAGAAAGGAGGCTCATATCTGCCTACCTGGTGGCCAATGAAAGTTAAGGGCTGTCTTGATTCCAGCCAGTCTACTTCAGGTGCACTCCTGTATGTGCACCCAGGCTGTCCTCCAAAATACATGGTGCTGCTGCTTGGGCCAGGCTGATCCTGTTCATCCATGGCAAAAGTGGAGTCACTACAACACAGGAGAATGTCTCAGCCTAGGCCAGAAGCGTGCAGGTACATTTTAGCACCCAGGCAGTGTGAGGTCTGATATCAGGAAAGGTGCAGAAAGCTCCCTTGGTGTGCAGAGGCACAAGCGCACCTCAGCAAATGCTGGGGCTAATCATGCCCAACACCATTCTTACCTTAGCCTCTTGGTCAAGTCATTGCCAGCAGCAGCTGCTCCATCACATGGCTCCGTCTCTCTCTGCGGCTGAGTTTGATTCAGGAAAAACACACTTGTTCCAAGAGACAACAGTAAAGTTTGTTCTGTAGGAGACCCTTGGAATGGAATCACTCGTGATAAGGTGGAAGGGATTTCCCTAATTCCCGTAAACAGGTTATGGCAAAAATCACCCCCAACCCCCTTGCAATGGAAGGGAAGCAGGGATCTCCAAACCATCCAGCCCTCCTTCTGAACCTCTGTCCTCCTAATATGGGATGGTCTGGGTACAAAAAGGAGAAGAAGCCACTTAGCTTGGAAATTTTGGTGCTTATGGGTCAAAAAAAAGCAAAACCTCCTTCTAGAGAGGCTTGAGATTCCAGAAGGAAAAGGGTAGAAGAGGCAGTTAACAAAAACAGTTGAAGGGTCTTCAAGAGATGCACAAGCCTCTGACCAGTTGTAATATCTGTCAGGCATTTTCCACTCTAACCTGGAAGAGCAGCGTGTTGTAGTGGTTTCAGCAATGAACTAGAATTTTGGGAGACCAGAGTTCAAATTCCTGCAGAGCCTTGGAAACCCACTGGGTGACCTTAGGCAAGTCACACACTCTCAACCTCAGACAAAGGCAAAGGCAAGCCCCCTCCTGAACAAATCTTGCCAAGAAAATCCTGTAATAGGGCCACCATAAGTCAGAAATGACTTGAAGGCACACAGGAAAAACAACCTGGAAGTGTCTCCAAATAGAGAAGAGAAAAAGGTGTGCCGAACACAGGACATATAACTGGCCATGGGGGTGGCAGGGGAAGGACCAATCCCAGTCAGTATAAATAAATCACTAGGGAAAAGTCAAGCGGTTCGTGCTCCAAGATAGCTCTCAGAGCTATGGCAACTGTGGAAGACCTTGGTGGGCTGCACCTCTCCACTGCCCCTGCTCCCACACAAAAATAAATGGAAAAAAATCAATTTATATTGCCCCAGATGCCCTCTATGGGGAATGGGGAGCATGAGGGCCATTTTCACCATGTTCTGTGATCTTTCTAGGTCATCTTGGGTCCAGGAGAGGCCTCTTTGGACAAGAGGAAGTGAGCAGAAACTGCCTGTTTCCGAAAAGGCCTCTCCTGAGCCTACATTTGCCCAGGGGGAGCAAAATGTGGCAGAAATGGCACCCATGGGGCCTCCAGATGTGGTGGAAATGCCCTTCACCCCCAACAGTGCATTTGGGGGGCACTTTGAAGAAAAACATTTTTTTTAACCCCTGGAAGCCATAAAAATGGCCCTGGCGGTCTGCGTGCGACCTAAGGGCTACACTTTGCCTGCCACTGCTTTTTATGTTGAAATAGATTAACACAGCTATGTCCTTGGATATTAGCCAGGTAAGCTAGCCACTGTTCCTAGCTTAAAAATACATCAGATGTTTCAATGTGAGCTACCAAAGGGGGCTGCATGTTGGGGGTCAAAGAGAGTGGGCGGGTTCCACAGAAACAGTTGTGACCTTAATGGTGGATACTGCCCACTGGCCTTCCGGGCACACAAACCTCTAAAAGGGCCTGCAGCATTTCCTGACGGCTCTGCTCTACCTCTCGGATGTGAGCTGCCACCTGCAATGAGAGTGGGCAGAGGGCAAAATGAGACTGCGAAACAGAAGAGCAACCCCCAAAGCCTCCCACACGCCCACCGACTGCCACCCTCACCTCTCGAATGGCCTCATCTTCTTTTTCCTCATAAGTGTCCAGAGATCTGGAAAGTGAAACTTTGAAGCTGAAATAGGTAGAAAAGGTCAGTGTATTATTAGTTTGTGGGTGGCCCAAGGCAAGTTACATCAGAACATGTTACAGCTTCTGGCACAGAACACTGAGATGATGTAAAGAGTTTTTCTGAGACCTTTTCACAGTGAAGTTAGCCCCCGACTGAAAAAGTTACCGTTTGGGGATCTTTTCCTTTCAGAAGCATATGAAGAGGATCAAAGCACTAGAACAGTGATGGCGAACCTATGACACGCATGTCAGCACTGACACGTGTAGCCATTTCTGATGACACGCGTCCGCATGTCGAGAAGGATGTTTCACACACCCCACCCTCCCTAAAGTGGTGATCGGGGCTTCAAAGCCCTTTCCTCCCCCCTCCCACCCTCCCTAAAGTTGGGATCAGGGCTGGTCGCCACTTTCCTCCCCCCCTTCCTAAAGTGGCGATCAGGGCTTCAAAGCCCCGGTCGCCACTTTCGTCCACCCACCCACCCCTGCCTCCCTAAAGTCTTTTACTCAAAGTGACACACCACCCAAGTTATGCTCAGTTTTTTGGCAAAGTTTGACACACCAAGCTCAAAAGGTTGCCCATCACTGCACTAGAATTAAACCCAGTTGCAACCAGCCCCCCTCCCCCACATCAGGCCTCAACGCAGTAAATCAACGCAGTGCAGCAGCTGTGGCATTTGTCTCTAAAGGGAAGGGGGAGCAGGAAATGGCCACCCTATTTAAACCTAAAGACAAAAAGTCTGTAATCCATGTGAAGCACCTCCTCTGCATAAAGAAGATACTAGATTTAACCCCCAGCAACCAGGTAGATTAGGGAAACCCTGTCCAAAGAAGCACGGGAGAGCTTCTGCCAGTCAGCACAGCACAGTGAACACTAAGTTCAATGGACCAATGGTCCTCGCTGCATATGAGGCAGCTTCCTATGTTTCTAACCCATCTTTATCCTAAATAGCAAAGCATATGTCACATAGCAACACAGGCAGACAATCTACTCACAGCTCATATTCCTCAAAAGACACCAGGAATTTTGCCTTCAGTTTGGGGTCTGCTTTGTTCTCCCACCAGAATGCAGAAACTGCTTTTTTATGTTCCGGGCTTGAAACAGAAGAAAGAAAGCTCATCTTACATTGAAAAGGCACAGGCTTCTAGCAGGGCTAGTCAGACGAGGGGTTGTATCACGCAACTGCAATGCTTCCCTAAGGGAGAGGAACTTCTATGATGCTATATGCTGCGAAAGAGGCCCATACGAATACCTACAAAATACCTACACTTCAGAATAAAAACAGATCTGGTGCCACCAAAGTCATAATGAACAATGGAAGCAAAACAGTTCTTGAATTGTTCCCAAAACTCTGTTTTATCTAGGAAGAGGTGAGCAGAGATTGGTACAGGGCTAGTATGAAAAATTATTGAAAATGCTGCAACACTAAGAGCAGAGAGAGTTCCATTTAAATCTCAGCAGTCTAATAAGAAAAACTATCATGTGTCTGCAAAGAAAGCAACATATTGTGCCTTGACTGCTGTGAAATACCACCCACATATGGTATTTTTTGTATTCCTCTGTGGAAGCATACACAGACTAATAATGCTTTCTAATGCATTTCTCTATATCTTTAAAACATGTTTTGGTTTTAAATCATAGCTACAACAAACCAGATCCTGTCTGATCTTTGAAGCTAAGCAGGCTCAGCTCTGATTGGTACTTGGATGGGAAACTACCAATGAATACCATGTGCTGTCAGCTATATTTCTGGGATTCTGGGAGTGGCCAGTCCAAAAAAAACAACCTTCCCCAAACCCAGAAAGACTGCCAAGGAATCCCAGGTGCAGCAGGCTATATTTCACAGGAAGGAACTGGCAAAACCACCTCTGAGGATTCCTTGTCTAAGTAAACCCTCTGAAATTAATGGGGTCGCCATAACTCAACAGGCAACTTGAAGGCACATATGCACACACAATACAAGAAAGAAATGAGAAAAGACATTCGATGTGTGCTTTCCTGTTCCAGAATGTGGCCAACCCCACACAGCTTTCCCATTCCAGAGACTAAACCCCATGCAGGAGGTGACATGCAGGAGTGCACAGAGTACTGCCCATGGCCACCATCTCACCTGGCCATGTGCTCCAGGAGGCCAGCATGCAGCACTGCCAGGGTGCCGTAGCTCAGGTGGCACCTCACCTCCTGTCTGCAGCAAGCACACCAGAACTGACGCTCGTGCTCCAGAGGGTCAAAGGGCACAACCACAGAGTGTTTCAGCATCTTCCGGGCTGCATCCACCTGAGCAAAACAACCCAAGCAGAACCAAATGTTGACAGGTTTCTCTAGAACTAGTGTCGGTCCTTGCAAAGCTACAAAACCA
Source organism: Gambelia wislizenii (assembly GCA_030847615.1). Classification (NCBI taxonomy): domain Eukaryota; kingdom Metazoa; phylum Chordata; class Lepidosauria; order Squamata; family Crotaphytidae; genus Gambelia; species Gambelia wislizenii. Next base: position 44,787,921 of record JAUMIR010000007.1, read on the forward strand.
CCACCCCTCCACCCCCTGGTCCCCCTTACTTCCTGCCTCTTCCCCAATTCCTGGTTGCTCTTTGCATCCATCATTACCTACAGCATTAGCCAGGCAGAAATGCTCAGGGACAAAAATCTGCCCATTTGACAAGGTTTTGGTAAAATCGATGATCTAACTGCACAAAACCCATCACACATCCCACCCTTAAGGGAAAAAAGAAGCCAAATACAAAGGCGCCTGCCTTTTCCCTTACTCATACCGTATGGCAGTGGCACTTCCTTGACAGGGTTCAGTGTTTTTGTCGTGTGCCTTCACGTCATGCCTGGACTATGGCAAACCTGAGGCAAACTTGCTATGGGCGTTTCTCGGCAAGATCTGTTCAGAGGATGCTTAGCTTTGCCACTGCCTGCCCTGGAGGCTGAGAGAGTACAACTGGCCCTTCCCTCCCTCCGCCTCCTCCTCCTGCCGGCGGCCGCCCACCTTCTCCGCCAGGCGGGCGAGGGTCCCCCGGAGGCGCCGCTGGTGCCCGGCGCTGTACAGGTGGCTCCGGCGGCCGGCGAAGGCGCTGCAGCGGCACAGCCGGCAGCGGAACACGGTGGTCGCCATGGGAACCGCGGCTCCCCCTTCGCCTCCTTCCCTCCCGCCGTCGGCCATTTTGCGAAGCCGGAAGCCGCCCGCCAGCGAAGGCGGAAGTGGCGCGGGAGGCGGGACTTTGGGTGGCGATCGCCGCTCTGTCTCTCTCTCTCGCGCGCGCGCGCGCCCTCTACCGGCCGTCCCAGCAAGCGCAGCCAGCGGGCGGCCCGGCCTCTCCCCCCGGCGGCGGCTCCCGGCACGGCAGGGTGACGTCACCGCCCCGGCTGCCGGTCCCGCGCCCGAGTCCCCTCCAGGAAGCGGGCGGGCTTTCTGCTCATGCTCAGAGGCACTCTCGAGTGAGGGGCGCCTGGCATCCCTGCGCTGCAAGGTGGACAGAGGGGAGCTGGCTACGGCGAGCCTCTGTGCTCTTGGGTTCCGTTAAGCTGGCCATGCGTTTCTCTGTAAAATTAACATTGTCTGCATTCATAAATTGCACGATTTTCTGGCATCTCCTTCAGTCTGTGTGAAAAGAAAAGCTTCCTTAGGGGTTTTTTCCCAGGCTGTGAGGAGGCCCTAGAATCATAGAATTGCAGAGTTGGAAGAGACCCCGAGGGCCATCCAGTCCAACCCCATTCTGCCACGCAGGAAATCTCGATCAAAGCATCCCTGACAGATGGCCATCCAGCCTCTGTTTAAAGACCTCCAAGGAAGGAGACCCCACCATGCTCCGAGGGAGTGTCTTTCACTGCTGAACAGCTCTTACTGTCAAAAAGTTCCTCCTCATGTTGAGGTGGAATCTCTGTTCCTGGAGTTTGCACCCATTGCTCCGTGTTCCAGTCCCTGGAGCAGCAGAAAACAAGCTTGCTCCATCCATCCAAGCTTGCCCTGTTCTGGAAGAGTTTATTCCTGACGTTTCGCCTGCATCTGTGGCTGCCATCTTCAGAGAATGGTGGGGTAGGGGTGTGTGGGGTTTATATACTGTGAATATATAACTCCTTCCTCTCTGCTGGCAGCCCTCCTTCACTCCCAGAAATACAGAAGGGGCAAAGGCACACCAAGAAAGCAAAGGAAGCAACACTGAGCACGTCTTTGGAAGGATTTATTGTGGAACACTTCCCTCCACATTTCAAGAAAGGAAATAAACAAACAAACAAAAACCCAGAAAGAAATAAGAACTCCAGGAGACACTCTGGTCTCTGTACTTTTTTCTTCAAAGAAAACTTTAAACAGAAAAACCTTGACACAGACACACACAAACAAATGCAGCCCACCACCAGCCCTTCTGGCAGGGGACAATGTGTGGGGTCTTGTGGGGAGCAGCTGAAAAGTAGCAGCCCACGCCCCAAAAAAGAGGCTTGTTGAGTCTAGTCTTGCAGGGGGTGGCTTTCCCCCCACAATTGTAAGGGGTGGGACTCAAGTGCCCCCCCCAATGTCCTTGGGCTGCAATTTCTAGCAGCTGTACTACTCAGGGGTAGATGCAGTCCAGCCATATCTGCTGGACTTCAGGATTCCTGTCCACAGCCTTTAAAAAGTTCCGAAAACAGCTCACAGCTTCAGCCAGCAGCTTGGGGCACAGGCCCAAGAGGCAAAAGCCCCCTTCCAGCCTCCACCAACAGCTTCAGAGGGTCCTCCCTCTGGCTACGTGGGGCTCTTCCCGTGATACTGAACATCTTCGAAGGAATGCTAAGCGATGCCTCCCGGGGTGGGGAGAAGCTGCAATCTTCTCTTTCGCCAGCGCGGAGGGCTCCCACAGATACTGGGAAGGGCATTACCACCTGGGAAGAGGCACCCACCTGAAGTCAGCACCCATGGGCAGAGAGCGGCTGTGAGGACCAGAGCCCAAAGAGAGACTTTGTGACTTCTGGGGGAAGAGAAGGGAGAGGACGGTCAGCGATCAGCAAGGGTGGACAGCGAGGGTAGCTGACTCAGAGCAGCGGTCAGCGAGGGTGGACAGCAAGGGTAGCTGACTCAGCAGCGCCGCCCAGCAGGCGGGGTGGGAAGCACTCCACACACACTCCTACCCCACCATTCTCTGAAGATGCCAGCCACAGATGCAGGCGAAATGTCAGAAAGAAACTCTTCCAGAACACGGCCTCACAGCCCGGAAGAAACCCAAGGAAAAACTTGGGTGTTGCTATGCAACAGAAGTGTGTGCATCCATGAATGCACACACAAACACACACACACAGAGGTAAAACTTTGGGCAAGAGTGCTAGGAGGCTCTCTGCTGTCCAGTTTGCAAAAGCACACCATAGAATCGCTACCCCGAGACCCCTGACCTCACACAGGCCTTTCAAGACTCGTTTCCTTCCTCCCTCCACCCTTTCTCTCTCACACACACAGTTTGCTCCTGTGGCAGGAAAAAAATACAGGTTGACCCCCAAATGCATTCCAAGACCACCACCACTCGTGGATACCTGAAACCGTGGATAATAGGGAACCCAATCATTTTCAATGAGACAAATGCCAGAATTTGACCATAGAATGGAGGACCTAAAAATGCCTAGTGAGAATGTATTTTTTCAAATGTGGATAAATGAAGTCATGGATACCAAATCTGTGGATACGTGGGGGGGGCAACCTGTATTCCGTCACAGTATTTTTCCCTTTGGGAGCCAACATGGTGTCATGGCTGGAATGTTGGGACTAAGACCCCAGGAGGCCAAAGTCTGAATCCCTGCCACAGAAGCCCCCAGGGTGACCTAGGTAAAGTTAGCTAACACACATTGAAGACTGCTTAATGCAGTGTAGATGTGTAAATTGCTATTGCTTAAAAAACAATTTGTAAACTGCTCTGATAGCCTTGTGGCTGAAGAGCGGGGTATAAATAACTAATATAAATAAATAAACATAAAATAAAGTTACACTCTCTCAGCCTCAAAGGAAGGCAGTGGTGGCAAGCTTCCTCTGAATAAGAGGAAGAAAACCCCATAAGAGGTTCACCTTAGAGTTGCCATAAATCAGAGATGACTTGAAGGCACACAACAACCACCTTCATACCTCGTTTTCTGCACCCCGCCATGTTTCCTGAGCAGAAAATGTACTTACCATGCAAAAAAACTGTTTTCTGCCAAAAAAAGGGCCACATTTGCCCCACCCACCCCTGGGAGTATGGAAGCCTCTCCTCCCCGGGTGTCCCCCCCACCCCTCCCGCCCACCCACCGGGCTTGTCCATGCTCTGGTGCACCAGGCCCATCATGTCTTCAGGCAGCGCCTGCATCTCCTCCTGGAACTTGCGGCGCCCCTCCGTGGTCAGCTTCCAGAGGCGGGACTTGCGGTTCCCTTCAAGGCAGACAAAGTCGGTGGTCTTCTCGAAGCTGCTGCTGAAGCAGAGGTTGTGCCGGATTGTGTTCTTCCAGCCCTCAGGAGCTGTCCGGAAGAAGGGGAAGTGCTGCCTGCCGGGTCAAAGGGGAGCCCCCAGAGATGGAGGACAGCTGGCCCCCAGCGCTGACCCCACCCTGCCATTAGGTGCACTCCCAGCCTGATGGGGGGAGGGAGAGAGACAGCGACAGCATCTGAGGACTCAGTGGCGCATGGCCGTGCCCCCCACATTCAGGAATACTGATACCATCTGGGGCAGGCAGGGTACACTCTACACTCAGCAGAGCCTGGGACAGACCAGGATCCATGGGGCAGCTTCCTCCAGACCCCAAGGTCTGCCTCTCCCAGCTCCATCCCCCTCTGCACAGCTGCCCAGGGCCGCCAGGTACCTGGTGAACTGGTAGATCTCCTGGACCGTCAGGCTGCTGTCCACGCTGCTGCTGAGCGCCAGGCTGATGAGGATGCAGTAGTTCAGAGGGGGCCGGGGCCACCCCCCCTGCGCCCTCTTCAGCCTCCGGCTGTGGGACCGGAGGACCTTTGGCTTCTGGGGGTTACGGACGGGCCCATGGTAGCCCCCTGCCTTCTGGGGAACCCCACAGTCTGCTCCAAGAGGGTCCCCTTCCTGGGGAACCTAGAGAGAGATGGACAAAGATCAGGCCAGAGAGAGAGGCTCCCGGGAGAAATTGGGGGGAGATCTGCCCCTCCTTCAGTGGCCAGGAGGAGAAGCCACAATGAAGAGGGGAAAGGCCACCAAGCAATAGTCATAGCAATAGCATCTATATTTCTATACCACTTATCAGTGCAAAGCACTCCCTAAGCTGTTTGGAGCAACGTGTTAGCAAATTGCCCCCAACAAGCTGGGTACTCATTTTGCCAACCTACAGAAGGAGGGAAGGCTGAGTCAACCTGGAGCCCTGGCAGGATCGAACTCACAACGTTGTGGCTACAGTCCCAGCAAGTACTGCACCACCAGGGGTTGGTAGTTGCCCGTCCCATTTGACGAACACACTTGAGGTGACTTGAAATGGAAGACAGTCTGTCTCCTGAGCCCCACAACCTCTGGCCCTCCCCACAGGTGGGCTTTGAGGCATGGCGGGCAGTTCCTTGGGAGAGGCTCTTTCCCCAAGTCCTGGGCCCCCTAGGAGATCTTTAAATGGTTTCTTTAAATTGTGTACACCATGCCCTATAGCTAAAGATTTCAAGCAGCATACAATAAAATCAATTTAACCCATTCAGAGCCATTTAGAAATATACACAGACTAAAGGCATCTTAAGCAATTTGATAGGTTAAAACAAGGCAGTTTAAAACCAGCTAAAACAGCCTGAGACCATTTAAAGGAAGTGCGGACTTCTGTTTGCTACCCTCAGTCTGTTTTTCATTTTTCTTGTATTCTACCTTTATCTCAATGAGGGACCCAAGGTGGCTGCTCATCTGGTTGGATTGCCCATTGTAAAATGTTACAATATTAAAAGACCCAGCACAGGAAGAAACCCTGGCTTGCCTGTCAGACAAGGACTCCGGGAGAGCAGGATTCAAATCCCCGTTTAACCACCTGGGGGACCTTGGGCAAGTCACACCCTCTCAGCCTCAAAGGGGTGGCCATGGTGGCAAATGTCCTCTACATTGTGCTAGTGAGAACCAGGGAGCCTAAATATCCTCAACGCACCTTGTGATCCCATCTGGTCTTGGAAGTTAAGCTGGGTCAGCCCTGGTTAGTATTGGAATGGGAGACCACCAACAAACAACCAGGTGCTGTAGGCTCCATTTCAGAGGAAGGAACTGGCAAAACCACCCGTGAGGATTTCTTGCCTAGGAAACCCCTATGAAATTCAGGGGGTTGCCATAGGAGGAGGCAGGCAGAACTCCATCAGTCCTGGGCCCAGAAGCAGGTGGAAGGCCCTCCCTGGATCTCAACTGCCATCGTCCTGCCTTGGAGGGAGAGAAGGGCCAGAGGTATCTGCTGGGTTTAATCCTTACCCCCCACGGCCATTCCCTTTTCCTTATGTGTCATGTCTTATTTAGATTGTAAGCCTGAGGGCAGGGAACTGTTAAATTGACCATTTGTAAGCAGCTCTGATAGCCTTTGTGGCTGATAAATAAATAAGTCAACATGCAACTGGAAGGCATGTACACACATGTACACAGGATCTGACCTTGGACCCTTTCCCCTAAATGCTGCAGGCTAGAACTTCCAAAGCATGGGAAAACGTGCCCTTTTGGACTGTCATTCCCAGAACCCCCAGCCAACTATGCTTGCTGGGGGATTCTGGGAGTGGCAATCCAAAAAGAAGAATCTTTTCCAATCCCAGAAGACCTGCCAAGGAGTCCCAGGAGCTGTAGGCTGTATTTCTGAGGAAGGAACTGGCAAAAACACCTCCAAGGATTCCTGGCCTAAGAAAACCTGATGAAATTCATGCTATCAGTGGACAGGTGGCTTGAAGGCACAGACACACAATGAGAACCATGTGCTGCAGAGGTTTGATTGTTGGATTAGACTCTGGGAGGCCAGCTTTCAAATCCCCTCATAGGGCTACCAGAGTGAAAACTGGACAGGGCTCCTGTTCTTTTATGGTCGGTCATGTAGAAAAAAGAATTTCAGCAGGGGCTGTTTGTTACACGGTTGCATGGCCAGCAGCACCTCTTCTATACAACCATTAAGACACAGGAGCCCTCTCCAGTTTTCACTTTGGCAGCCCTGCCTCCCTCTCTTAATCCTGGAAACCCACGGGGTACCTTGGGCAACTCACAATATCTCAGCCTGGGAAGAAAGCACACCTGTGCTGAAGAAGCCTTGCCAATGAAACCCCTTGATTGGACTTCCAGCTGAAATTGCCTTTAAGGGCTGTGATAAAGAGGACTTGCAGCAGGTGTCCCTTCCCTAAGGAGCCACACCTGCAGAAAGGCCCTCCTCTTTAAAGAGAGAGGAGCCCTGCCTCTCCTTCCACCTGGGAACCCTCTCCTGGGATAGAGTGACCACAAGGCAGAGTCAACTGGAAGGCCCGTGAAGACCATTTTGAAAAACAGTACTTTTTCATGAAATGAGGTGCCAAGTGAAAAGTCAACCTAGGGCAGAGTATCATGCATTTTTAATTGACAAGCATTAAAAGGGGGCAGGGAACTCATCTAGTTGTTCCCATTTAGTTGGTGACAAGAGCTGCAGGGGACTCAAATCTGAAGTCCCTTTTGTGGACTGCATCTCCCAGAATCCCCCAGCCAGCCATCCAAAAAAGCACTTCAGCCAAGCTCTGGGAAGCTTATACTTCATGGAAGCCCCCAAGGGCATGGGCCAAGATGTTCCATGGCCAGCCTCAGTACCTTCTCTGCTTTGCTGACAGTGGACAAGCCCAGCAGATCCTCCCAGACGCCAGCCGGGGTAGAGGACGGGGCCTGGGGGCCAGCAAGCGGGGAGAGACCAGGCAGGGATGGTGGTGCCACCACAGGTGAGACCCGTCCAGGGATGGGGCAGACCTCATTGGGGTTCACCCACATCCACAGGTGGGGCTGCACCTCGGTCCCTAGCAAGAAAGAAGACAAAGTTGGTGAGTGGGGGGGGTCAGGAAGATAAAACAGTACCCCTCCCCAGACCCCACCCTTTCTGCTAGGAAGTGACAATTTTGCCACCAGCCTTTGGCCTGGCACCAGGGGTGTCGCTTGGGTGGGTGAGAGAGCAACACGAGGGCACTGCCCTCCAAATAACCATTCTCCTCCCCAAACTTTCCTCCAGTCCCCAAAATTCTTAGCATTGCAGAAGCCTGATGCTAAGGCTGAGCGTTTAGAAAGACAGTTTAGGCCTGCAAAGGGAAAGGGCAGGCAGCGCAATACCAAGGAATGCCAGCAATAGAAGGGGAGTTCTAGGTGTGAACCATTTTCAGGGTCTCACTCGGGTACAGAGGGAAAATGGGCGCAGTGCCCTCCTCCGTATGCCCTCCTCCACCCCACCGGGCCACGGGATCCCTGACTGGCAAGAGAAATCCCGCTGGGCTGGCTTTCATTCAGGCTGCTGCCGGAGGCAAGGGCGGCAGGCGAGCGCTCCAGATGTTGTGGGACCGCAACGCCACACACGCACCCTGTAAAAAGTCGAATAAAATGCGAGGAGGGGGTGTCTGCAGCTGCCCTGGGAGCTCCCAAATAAATCCTGTCCTAGCCTTCCCCCCCCACCTGGGAGGTCCGGGAACCTCCTCCCCAAGGCAGTGGGGCCCCGGACTTACCTCCCCACCCCGAAGCACTGATGCGCCCAGGCTGCTGCTGCAACCGCCCCCCTCCTCCTTGGGCGGCTGCAGTTGCCGGCCCCCCTTCAGGGCAACGAGAGGGGGGTCCAAGGTGTCTCCTTGGGAACTGGGGGGGGGGGACAGGAGGGCAAACGCACACACACACACACACACACACAGGGGGTTGTGAATGGGGCAGCTCCATCCCGGCCCCTCCGACCTCCTGCGCCCGCCCCAGAGGGGGTGCCAGCGAGCGACCAGGCGATGCTTCGGTGGGGGCTCCGGGCCCACTCGGGGGGTGAAGGGGACGGTGCTCGTGGCCTCCCTCTGCCTCTTAAGGGCCGGGGCCCCAGGGCGCGTCTGCATGGGCCCCTGCTGGGTGGGGGGAGCCGGTGGGGGGCATGGGGGAGCCCCCCCACCCGCCGGCCGCCTTCTGGCTGGGTCTCCCGAGTGGCCCACAAGTGGGGCTGGAGCCGCCTGCCCCGCTCAGCCCGCCAAGCGCCGGGGGTCCCGGGGGTCCAGCGCAGCGCCCCCCTCAAGCTGCCGCCGCCGCCGCCGCCTCCTCGGCTGCGCGCGGGCTGGCCGGCAGCCCTCTGCACATGCTCGGGGCGCCCTGCCCTGCCTGCCTCCTTCTGGCTTTGGGGAAGGGGAGGGGTCCTGGCTCACCTTGCGGGGGGCCCTGGTCGGTGGTGGTGGCCCCCAGGCCCAGCTCGGCCGCCATGTCCCAGCCCTGCAGGCCGCTCCGCAGGTGGAGGCTGGCCCAGAAGGCCGGGCGCCTCAGCCGCAGCTCCATGGGACGGCAGGCTCCGCGGGGCAGAGACCGCAGGCAGCGGCGCGGGGCTTCGCACCTTTAAGGCCGGCCGGCCGGAGCACGAGGCGCCCCCCTCCGCCCCCTCCGCCTCCTCCTGCTCGGCCGGCCCCTCTGATCCTCTCAACCGCGGGGGCGGGGTGGGTCTCCCGCCCGTTGTTTGGACGGCCATGGCAGGGGCCACCGCGGAGCAGGCCCAGCTGGGGGATCTCCCCCGCGCTCCCAGGTCTGGGCTGAGCTTGGGGCTTTGGGGGGAATACCGACTCCAGAATCCCCGGGCATCATACCCAGTATGTTCCCTGGGCTAGGGGATTCTGGGAGGTGTAGTCTCCAAAGTTACCTGTCTACAAAGGGGTGGTGTAGCGCCTTTGGGCGGGACAGAGAGAATCGGACTGAGTCTTGTGTAGACCCCTCTGCCTCCTGACAGGGAGCCGCAGGGCTCTGTTCTCAAGGGAAAGGTCACCCCCACCCCACCCCACCCTGAGCCAGAGAGGAGGGGTAAGCCCTGCTGCCCGCTTGCCGCCATGGCTTGGCTGTGGCTTCCTTCCCCTGCGCTGCTTGCCACAAGGGCCTTCCCCATCTCCCAAGCGGGGCAGCCAGCCAGCGTGGGGAGTCCCACATCTTGGCACCTGGACCCCCCTCTCCGGTCCTCAGGCGGAGGGGGGCATCTCAGAGGAAGGCCACTGCCTTGGAAATGGTGGGTATGCAAGGGTGTAGGTTTCCTGGCTTGTGAGGCCTGGCGTTTGGTGCAGCTGTGGCGGTGCTTCAAGCAGGGACCACTCATGCAGCAACCCCCCCCCCCGCCCCGGGGCTGTCCTGGTTCTCCAGTTTTGGCCTGGCAGGGTTGCTCCTGTCCCTTCAAGGGTTGTACAGCACAGGGCATTTCAGCCGGCATTGCTCTTCTGCACAACCATTAAAGGGACAGGAGCCCTGTCTTTTAGGTCATCTTGAACCTTTGTCCCTGACTGGCAGAGTGTCAGTCAGGGGGTAGAGTGTGGGGTATCCTTTCTTTCCATTGTGTGGCATCATGACCCCTACACAATTTCAGGGGAACTCCGGAAGATGTGTGTTGGCAGCAGAGGCTCCCTGTCTGGGGCTTTCACGGGGCTTTGTTCCCACCAGTGTGAGTGAATTGGCCCCCATAGGTGTGAATGGGACACGAGTGTCCGCTGTCTCTACAATAGGAGCTCCCAATCAGCGTGCCTTGGTGAGGATTTCCATGGGTATAGCTGCCCACCATGTGCCATTTTTCTGGGGTGCCGTGTGTTTCCCCTTCTCCTCTCCTGGGCTCAGCAGCCATTGTGCAGCCATGTAGCCGTATGATCTCCCCACTGCTAGTGGAGTTGCTATGTGGATGCTTTGCCCCACAGCACTTCCACACACAGCACAGCACCTTTGAGAAGAGGCCTTTGTTGCAAGGGTGGAGATGGGGCAGACATCCAGCAGGAGGTTTGGCTCTATTCATCAGTAAGCACCAAAACTTCCCAGCCAGGTCATGTCTATTCCTTGCTAGGCCCAGACTTTCCGACTCCTGCTTTCCCTTCCATTGCAAGGGAAATTGGGTGGGGGGAGCAGAGCTCTTTGGGGCAGTACAAAGGGGGAAGAATGAGGGGTGCATCAGCAGGAAGGAGAGCAAAAATAAGAATTCTGCTCCCCCCCCCATGGAACTTTCCTTCAGTCCCCAAATCTGTAGCATTGGAGTCACTTTTTAAAAATGAGTTGCACATTCAGAAATACTGTTTAGGTTCCAAAGCAAAGGGGCAGCAGGCCACGTGACCAAGGAAAGGTGGGGGGAAAACCAGCCAGTAGAACACTACTGGGTGGGAATGGTTTTCAGGGTGAAGTCGAAGGCTTTCACGGCCAGCATCCATAGATTTTCCTTGGGTTTTTCCCATGTTTTCACAGTCTCATTCTCTGCAATGGTAGAAATGTTGGGACTGAAGGAAAATTTCATGGGGGGGGGGGACTTACAGAACTCTAATTTGGGGGCAATGCCCTCCTTTTGACACCATTCCCATGACTACATCCCTGTATGACAAGCTTGATCTTTGGGTTTTAAAAAACCGCACATCTTCAGCAGGGCCTCTATGGACTCCTGTAGATCTGCCTACCGTATATCCTAATCTAATATCTAGAAAATAAGCCAATGCTTAGTTACCTTTTCAAAGCAAATTCCTCAGGCGATGGAATTCTGTTGGAGAGCTCTAAAAGAGGGGTGGGACTGGGAGGTGGGGAGCTCTCCTCCTGTGTATTCCTTCCCCCCCCCCCTTGGGATTTCTGCACATTTGTTTCTCCTGACATTTCTAATTCAGGGGACGCTGCACAAATCTCTCTGGCTACAGAGTAACGCCTCCTCCTCTGCAACCTACTCTCTGTGGGGTGTTTTTTTAAAGTCTCTGGGGAAACGTCATCTCAATAATTTTCACATTCCCAGCCATTTTCCATTTGGATCTTTAGCTGTGTATTGTCTGCCCCCCCCCCCATCATACTCTGCCTTCGCCCTGAGCTCTCAGGCAATGAAATCCCTTGGTGGCCACCAGAGGATTTCCGTGTGCTTGTGAAGAATTCCTCACTGGGAGGCTTTGTTATTCTAGATATCACTTTGCAGGGCGCTGGCATCATACCTACTGTGCCCAGGACTACCCTGAGGGGCTCTCCTGCAACCCTCTGGGGTGATTTGGTCATGCAAGTGCAGAAGGACTCCCACCCTCACCACAATGGCACACACACAAATGCCCCCATCCTCCCTGCCTTCCTCCCATCCCGAGGTGTTGCTGCACTGAATGATCCTAGCAGTTTGACACCTGCTTGGCCGGCTGCCATGGCTCAACCTGGGGGAACACATCTTGCCAAGAAAACCCTGTGATAGGTTTCCACTTAGGGTTGCCATAAGTCAGAAATGAAGGCACAGAAGAACAACAAGAGACTTGGGATTCTCTTCTAGAGAATGTTTTCCATCATGGAGGAGTGCAGGGGAACAGATGGGAACTCTCTAGCCGATAATTCCAAATATTTTCCCAAACTACAAACCCCAGGATTCCATTGTAATAGGAAGAAGCCATGGTACCCACACCAGCAACAACAGTTTAAAAACAAAATGAGTACCTGGCTTCTGGGGGCAATTAACTCACACCCATTGGAAACTGCTTAAAGCAGTGTAGATGTGTAAATTGCTATTGCTTAAAACAATTTGTAAGCCGCTCTGATAGCCTTGTGGCGGAAGAGTGGGGTATAACTAACTAAATAAATAAATAAATAAAGTCACCACCACTCAGAATTGTGCGGTGTTGATACGCCTTATGAACAAACTTGTAGCTAGGCAGCATCCACCAGGAAAGCAACAACATGAGTGTAGTGTCTAGATCAAGGGAAGCTCTGTCCTGATGGTCCTCCATCTCCCCCACAAATGGAAAGAAGGGGCTTCATGCCTGCTTCAGCCCAAGGAGGGCAAGTGATGATGCGCGTGTGCGCGTGCGGGGGGGGGGTGCGCGGGATTCCCGGCCACAGGGGGGAGCCATAAGCTCAGGCAAGGCAACACCAAGACCCCCCACCCCGCCGCCCACCTCTTCCCCTTTGGAAAGCCCCAAAGGCCTTCCTTCCCCAAAGCCGCCGTCGGGCCAAAGGAAGAGGCCCCAGCAGCAGCCCCCCTTCCCGCTGGCTGGGGAGGGGCTGTCTTTGTTTTTGGGGTGGGGTGGTTCTCCAGCGGCTGCTGGACAGCTCCCCATTTCCCTCACCACTGGCTGGGCTGGCAAAGGCAGGCCCTCTCTCTAACTGCCTGATTTGGCAGCGGGAGAGCCTGCTCTTCTTTTGCTATCCCACTTTTTAAATGTCCCAGTTCCTCTCTCCTCCCATTTCCCCTCTTTGTCCTCAGCTTACTTCAAAGTGCAAAATTGAGTTAATTTTGCACTTAGTTAACTCAGTGGAGAGGAGAGGTGAGGAAGGATTGGTGTTTACCCTTCCCAGTCAGCTCAGGCAAAAGCAAAGGGCTGCAGCCTCTCCTAGCTTGTGTGTTCTTCCTCATTAATAACGTCCGCCATCTTGGTCATGCTCTGATGTTTTTGGCCACAGGCGTCATGGTTTCCATCTGTGAAATGCTGGAGGGTGTGCAAGGGAGGCTGGGACATGCAGCACAACAAAACCCAGGGAAAGGTGGCCTGATTTGTCGGCCTTCGAGGCAGCTCTCTCTTCCTCTGTCTCTCTTTCTCTCTTGCTGACATTCTTGGCATGGCTGGTTTTAGCCAGAGTAAGTTTCACAAACTCCCAGATTCTCTAAGAAAGGTCAATCCAATTGTTATCTGGCTGAAAAGTTAATCATAGGAATTTTAGTCAATTAAGGGCACCATCTTTGTAGTGCAGAACACAAATCTTCGGGAAGGTGGGAATCATGTTGGACTGCAACTGCCTACACCCCTTACCACTAGCTACTAACTAGAAAGTTGATGGTGACTGCAGTCCCACAACATCTGGAGGGCTGCATAATTTCCACCTCTGTGCTATAGAATATGGCAGGAGTGTCCTCACCTAAGTGCAACACAAGATCAGGTGCTACCATGAAAGCTGTGTAGGCAGAACTGGTCAAATCTTCCACGGGGGACCCTCTTGCTGGTGGCATTGTATGGGTGCAGCTGGGGGGAGGGGGAAATGAGGGGACCGCACCCCAAATAAGAGTTGTGCCCCTGCCCGTGGGATTTTCCACCAGCCTCCAGATTTTTAGCATTGCAGTAACTTAAAACTTCAGTTGAACATTTTGAAATACAGTTCAGCATCCAAAGAAAAGAGGCAGGCCAAGTCACCAAATAGACCGCAGCAAAGCGAAGCATTCTGGGTCTGAACAGTTTCCAAGGTCTCACTCTTTGCCACGCTAGAAATTTCATTTGGAGGGGCAGTGTCCTCAGAGCCCCCCTCCTGTAGCCACACCCTTGCAAACAGGACAAAGACCTGGATGGGATGTGGACAGCAGGGCAGGAGAGGAGGGTGGTGTCTTATCCCGTAGGATTTCTTCAGCCCCCCCCCATCACTGGCACCAAGGCCCAGCCAAAGTGGCAGCTTTATGCCCAGGAACTGGCAGAGTGGGTGCCTGAAAGACCATTCCTAGTTAACTTATTGGGAGTGGAAGAGAATATTTTATGAAATCCCTCCCCTGCCATGATGTGGTAGAGCGCAGTGGGACTTGTGCCTGTGCCTAGGTCACTCTCGTGCACCCTCTTGCAACTCCGGACAAAGGGAGTGAGGAACGAGGAGCATGGCACGGAGCTGGCAGGCCTCGTGCGGCAGGACTGTGAGCTCTTTGCTCCCCGTTCTCTGCCTAGAAAGGAGTCAGCCCCTCACTGGGGGACTCTAGAGACAACTTTCTCCCCAGACAGTGGAGAGCTGGCCTCCCCACCTAGGGGAAGCACCCCCGCCCCAGAGTCAGAGGAGCTCCCCATTAGGAAAAAAGGCCAGGCATTGTGCATCAGCCAAACCATGGTCACAAGCTCTTCTGCCCCACAGCCTGAAAGCTGTCGAAACAAAGCTCAGTGGGGAAGGGGCTCTGCTGCCAGTCACTGCAGCTTCCGCCTTCCCAGTGCAAACCCTAGCAGGACACCCAAATGGCACAGAGCCCTTGGTGTTTCTCTCCCACAAACATCTTCTGGTTCAAGGACCAGATAACAGCAAATTAGGAGAGGCAGAAGACAGGCTCAGAATTCAAAACGGCCTTGACAGATTGGAGATCTGTGCCAAAACTAACACAATGAGTTTCAAGAGGGACCAATGTAGTATGGTATTACCTTTAGGAATGAAAAAAATGAAATGCACAAACATAGGATGGCTTGACAGCAGTCCATGTGAAAAGGATCTAGGGGTCTTAGTAGACCACAAGCTACATGTGAGTCAACAGGGTGATGTGGCAACCAAAAACGTCAAGGCAGTTCTAGGCTACATCAACAGTATAGTGTCCGAATCAAAGGAAGTAGTAGTACTGTTTTATTCTGCATTGGTCAAACCTCACTTGGAATCCACAATTCAAGGACAACAACATACAGGAAGATAGATTTTCCCTGTTTTTTTTCCGGGCTGTTAGGCCGTGTTCTGGAAGAGTTTACTTCTGACGTTTTGCCTGCATCTGTGGCTGGCATCTTCAGAGAATGGTTGTGTAGGTGTGTGGGGGGGGGATTTATATGCTGTGAACCCCTGTTGGGGAGTATATGTAAATTTGTGCATTTGAATGGTTAGTTTCTGGGTATAGAAATGCAAGGCTTGTTAGTGTCTGTTTGGCTACTGGTTGGTTGATGGACCATTATCTGCTGGAAATCCCCCTCTCCCTGGGTGGAATTCCCTTGTAAGTGTTGAATTTTTATTCTATTGTTTTTCAAAACTGGGAGCCAGATTTTGTTTAATTTTAAGGTTTCTTCTTTCCTGTTGAGGTTGTTCAGGTGTTTGTGGATTTCAATAGCTTCTCTGTGTGTTCTGACATGATAGTTGTTGGCCTGGTCCAGAATTTCTGTGTTTTTAAATAGCATTTTGTGTCCAGGTTGGTTTATAACATGTTTTGCTACTGCTGGTTTTTCTGGCTGGCCCAGTCGGCAGTGACTCTCATTTTGAAGAACAAGAGAGTCAAAACTCAATTCCACCCAGGGATAGGGGGATTTCCAGCAGATAATGGCCCATCAACCAACCATAAGCCAAACAGACACTAATGAGTCTTGCATTTCTATACCCAGAAACTAACCATTCAGTTACACAAATTTACATATACTCCCCAACAGGGTTCACAGTAGATAACCCCACACACACACACCTACCCCACCATTCTCTGAAAATGCCAGCCACAGATGCAGGCAAAACATCAGAAAGAAACTCTTCCAGAACACGGCCTCACAGCCCGGAAAAAAACCAAGGAAAATCTATGGATGTCGGCTGTGAAAGCCTTCAACTTCATACTGGAAGATGTCCAGAGAAGGGTGACGAGGACAGTGAAAGGTCTGGAAACTAAGCCCTGTGAGGAAGAATTTTGGGAGAGGGGTATGTTTAGCTTGAAGAAGAAAAAGATTGTGAAGTGATATGAGAGCCACCTTTAAATATCTGAAGTATATCATGTTGAAGATGGAGAGAGCTTGTGTTTTGGTGCTTCAGAGACTAGAACACAAATCAACAGATTCAAATTACAAGAAAAGAGATTCAGTCTAAACATTAGGAAGAACTTTTTTTTACTGTAAGAGCTGTTTGACAGTGAAATAGACTGTCTTGGAGGGTGGTGGATTCTCCTTTGGAGGCCATTAAACAGAAGTTGGATGGCCATCTCTTAGAAGAGTGCTTTAGTTGTGACTTCCTGCAGGGCAGGGGGTTGGACTAGATGGCCCTTGGGATCTCTTTTAATTTGATGATTCTAGGAAGAACACCTTCTAGCCTCCAGTTCTACATGCACCACCCTTTTAGGTTTCTTCAAGGGTGGCAAGATCCACTCCACATGTTATTCTGTGTTAACCAGGAGGAGAACCTCCCCATGACGCACTCCTGGGTGGTACTTGGGCCTGGCTCCTGCACCTTTGCAAGCTCCCTGACAGGTGGAGGGGGCCCGAATGTGAGAACTGGTGCCATGAAGGCAGCACCCTCTGCAAGGCATAGGAGTCATGCTGGCGTGCCAAGTTGGCAAGCCGACACCTGCATCTTTCCTTTCAGGGTCTCTCCATCATGGAGCCAGTGGCTGCCCTGGTCCCCTGACCTTGCCCCACTCCACAGGCTGATCTGCAAAGGAGGCCTTTCCTCTTGGGAGCACTGGTGGCGCAGTGGTTAAATGCCAGGACCGCAAGCCACAAGGTTGTGAGTTTGATCCCAGAAGGCTCCAAGGTTGACTCAGCCTTCCATCCTTCTGTTGTTGGGGGAAATTAGCTAAAACACATTGTAAACTGCTTCCGGAGTGCTTTGGCATGATAAGCAGTATAGAAATAGAAGTGTGATGGCTATTGCTATTGGGGTGTTTCTTGAACCCTCGCCCCTCTGGAAGAGGGACTGATGTTTTCTCCGCAGGGCTCTCCTGCTTTCCTTGTGTGTGCGATTGCCATCAAAAGCTGGGCTGCTGGTAGACAGCTGGTCATATACTGGGGGAGTGGGGGGAGTCCTGGTGCCTGTGGCACAAGAGGGCCAGGAAATGGGGTGCCCACCCATGGTGTCTGGGGGAAGGAAGGGCAGGGGGCTGCGGGGGGCATCCTGTCCACCACCCTGCAAATGGCCAGAGCCTGATTGGCATGGAGGGCATAATTCGCTGCAACAGCCTGTGATTGGTGGGCACTGGCAGTGTTGCCATGGTCGCTGTGGGAGTGGCTGGCAGTCCAATGCTCTGAGTGTGTCTGTGCGCATATGCATTTCAGAGCTGTCTGTCCATGCGTTTGCGTGTGTGTGTGTGTGTGTGTGTGTATGTGTGTGCTCGCGCATATGCCTGTGCTTCTGCCCTCCTGCTCTGGGTTGGATAAGCAGAGGGTGGAGGCTCTTGTTTTGCCAGAGTAAAAGGCAGTACAGGCAGCTCGCCTCCTACCTCCTCAACCTCTCCCCCCCATTTGTGTATAGGTCGGCTCAGTAAATCTGCATTAATTTGCATATGAGAAAAACAATCCTTCTAAGAAGAGAACACCTCTTGCTTGGGGTTAGAAGAGACTCTCTGTGTGTGCTTGTGTGTGTGTTGGTTGCCATGAGAGAGGAGAGGCCCAGCCCTTTCTTCCTTCTGCAGCAGGAAAAACCTCCTCTTGAGGAGAGAGGCCTTAGTGTTGGACTAGAGCTCTGAGGGACCAGGGCTCCAATCCCCACGCAGGCATGGAACCCCCCTGGGTGACCTTGGTCAAGTCACACTCTCTCAGCCTCAGAGACAGGCAAAGGCAAACCCACACTGAGCAAATCTTGACAAGAAAACCTGTGACAGAGTTACCTTAGGGTCACCGTAAGTCAGAAATGGCTTGAAGGCACGCAACAAGAAGGCTGCCTCCCATTTGTTAGAGTTATACTATTATAAAGCAACAAAGATTGAGGTGGAGGCAAGAGGCAGGCAAGCAGCAGCGGGAGCAACCGAGGGAGGGGGTCCATTTTGACGCCCCCTTCTCCCAATGGCATACATGACCCTCTGAATTGGGTCTTCCAAGCTGACGGCCTTGTCATAATGTCCACTTCTAATTTGCCAGGGGAATGTTTCTTCTGCCTGTGTTCCTTCTCCCCAGCAACCTCGCAGGGGCAGCCAGAAGGGAGTGCCACTCCTTCTTCTGAGCTGCCTCCAAAAGACCTGGGCTCCCAAAGGCACATTTCTGCCTCCCCAGCTTCCTGTGGATCACCAGGCCAAGGGTGGGTGGGTGGGTGCAGTTAAGCCAGGGAATGTCCAACCCCTCATCCAAAGCCCCCACACACACACACACTGGGCAGCCATGGCTGGCTCCTGGGGTGGAAGGCCAGATGCCTCTGGGGCAGGAAAGAAATGCCAGGCCGATGCGCAGCTTCCTCTTGTGTGGACTCTATTGGTAGGGCACAGCTGCGGGAGCGGGGAGCCCTGGCATGTTGTTTTATGGCCGTTTTGTCTGTCCTTCCCACTAAAAAAAATTTAAAAAACAAATTAATAAATCTCTCTCTCTCTCTCTCTCTCTGTGTGTGTGTGTGCATTCCTGCTCCCTGCCCTCCAGGTGGGGAAACAAACTCTTTGCCAGAGAAGGTATTTCTCTCCCTGCAGAGAGGCCAGTGCGGGTGGGAGCATGCACCCCCACCCGCTTTCTTCTGCGTTCAAGGGGCCGTGCCCCGGGTGCAGAGCATGGGGGGAGCCCTGGCTGCCTACTCCCCCCCCCCACGGATGGAAGAGGGAGCCTGCTGCGCCTTTAAGCCCCCCCCCATACCTCCAGGCCTCTGCCCGCTCTGCTGTTTCTGGAGGAGCGGAGGAGGCTCTGCTCAGCATCCAGGCCGCATCTTTTCCTGCCGGCTGCACTGCTCACTTGCTGCTTGGGAGGCTGTGGTTTGCTGTTGCCAGGGAAACTATTAGTTGCTAGGTTACAGGAGCATCGTCTCCCGGAGCCCTCGCATCTAATTATCCCTCACAGTGGTGGAGAGGGTCTTGGAGGGAGCGGGATTAAGTCTTCCCCCAAGGCGCCAGGCCGGAATGGGGCTGAGGCTGTGCCCGCCTGGCCGGGGCAGAGCTGGTCCTCCCTCCTGCCCCCACCCAGGCCTTCCAGCCCCACCAGCCCCCCTCCCTGCCAGCGCCTGGGGCAGAAGAGACCCCATAAGAGCCCCCTCCCTCCCTCCCAGGCCTTCTCATTTGGAGGTTCCCGGCCCCAGGCCTAGGTATGGTGAAAGCTACTCAGCTGTGAGAGGAGAGCACTCTGTGCATCCTCAGAGGCAGGTTCCGGGACTTTGCTGCTGAGGGTCCGTCCCAGTGCTGAAGGGCGTCTTTGGTCTCCCGCAGCTGAGGTCCCTGTTACCCCAAACACTTGGGGCACTGCTCCATGCGTCCCGAGTGAAAATGCCGTGGGGTCAGGCCCTTAGTCTCTCTCAAGCTGCAGAGCTGTAAGTGGGTCCCAGCGTGAAGGTTTGGGGGCAGCTCTCTCTTTTCCATCTTCCTGTATGCATTCATTCTTTTAGTCTCTGCGCCTTCACTGCAAGCACAGGTCAAAAGTGTGTTGAAAGGGACAGGATCAGGAGGCGCCTCATAAAGTTCTGCATAACAGAGCGTTTCCAAAAACCTGCCTTTGCCTGCTGCAGCTCCCCCAATGTAGCCTTTTACCTGGCCAGTGTCTGGAGGCACGGAGAAGCAGTGTCCAGCTACGTTCCCATAACTGGATGGACAGAGGTGAGGATCCTGGAGGAGGAGGATGTCATTGCTGAGCATCCAGCTGTACGAACACAGCTGGTGCAGCAGCTAAAAGGTGGCCTTGTGGCAGGGAGTTTGGCCACTGAGTGGGCAGTAAGGATTCTGGCCTCTGTCACAACCAAGATGTAAGTTGGAATTGGGTCTGCATAAATTGCTAACATGATGCCAGCCCGTTTTTGGAACTGCTCCAGGGACACCCCCCCAACCCACCTTCAACCAGCCTTGCCAGCAACATAATGGAGGGAGGCTTTTTGGATTCCAGCCTTGGAGGGGGTGGTTGCTTCAAGGCTGCCTAGAGTCTCCCTCTCTGAAGGCCTATAGGACACACCAACCACACCGAGAGAGAGTAAACAGAGGCAGCGCTCCCAAGCCCTTTCTTGAGAAACTGGTCCTAGCCAGCGGCAACCAGGAGGGGCTGGGAGCATGGCCCTTGCAAGGGGGGGGGGGCTGACAGGGCTCTAGCCTAGGGGTCCAGGATTAAGAGGGGGCCTAGCATGATGTTATTGTAAGTTTTATTATGTAAATCCATTTAGTTATTTAAAAATAAATATAAATATTACTTTGGTGTCCTCATTTAATCTGACTTATTTTAATTTTTATCCTAAATCCTGTAGACAGAGCATCTCACTGCCCTTAACCTTAGCTGTAGGTAGGGGGCCCACTAAAAATCCTGGCCTGGGGGCCCGCTTCAGGAGGCGGAGGCCATGGCTGGGAGATTTCAGCAGCCAGCAACCCACCCTTGCCACAGCATCCTATTAGCTTTCTCATCCAGGAGGGACCAGCCTGCCCCCCTCCAACATGGCCAAGGCTGGCTTCTGGCTACCCCTCCCTCTCCCCTGGGGCCCACCTCCATCTGGAGAAGCTCTGGGGGGGGTGCCAGCAGACACCCCAGAAAGCAGTGGGGCTTGGAAACATCTGGGAACCCTTGAGCCCATTGTGCAGCCTGCTGTTGGAGGTGGGGGCAGACTGGTCCCTCCTGGATGAGGAAGCTAATAGGATCCCGAGTCAAGGGTGCGTTGCTGGCTGCTGGCTTCTCACAAGCCCTCTCTCTCCCTCTGTTCCAATTCCAGATGTGCATCTGCTTTTCCCCAGGGTCTCCCAAAAGTTGGGAATTTTTTTTTTTTTTAGGGAATTTTTTATTGGAGTAAGACCATTCTACTAAAAAAATACACCCGACCGCAAAAGGCCATAACAATAATACAAAAACAATACTAATTATTTTCCTCTTTTCTTACTAATAGCCCAAGCAGATTCCAGCCCCAGCCCCCTTTCAGGGTTGCCACAAGGTGTGGGTGCCCAGCCAGGAGCAAAGCCCCTCTGTTCCCTCCCAGCAGCCCCTCAAGGCTGCCGAACTCCCTCCCCAGGGAGGCCCAGCTGACCTCCGCTCTGCGCTCCTTTCAGCAGCAGAAAAAGGCCTTCTTATTCAGAGAGGTCTTCAGCCTTCAACTGGTTGGGGTAGAAGGATGTGCAATGGGTGTGTGGAATGTTTAAATTTTTTAAATTTGTGCCAAATTTTTCTTTTGCTTTAAATTAATTTTTAATGTTGGATTGGTGGTTTCCAGTGTTTAAAACTTTTGTACCGCAAATTGCTTTAGATATTTGGGTTCCATATTGGGAGAACGACAGCTCGTGTGGCATAGTGGTTTGAGTGCTGGCCCAGGACTCTGCAAGACGAGGATCTGAATCCCCGCTCGGCCACGGAAACCCACTGGGTGATCTTGGGCAAGTCATACTCTCTCAGCCTCAGAGGGAGGTAAAGACAAACCACCCTCTGAACAAATCTTGCCAAGAAACCCCCCATGATAGGGAGGAAACGATTTGAAGGCACACCGCAAGGACACTGGGAGAAGGGTAGGGTATAAATCAAATCGAATCAATCAATGAATCAATCAATCCTGCCCTTTGCCCCATGCCTCCTTTCCTGCCATAGCCGCCACCGTTACCACTGGCCTTTGGGCTCTCAGGAGGAGGAGGAGGAGGGAGGAAGGCAGAGCAGGGGCTGTCCTCCTCTTCCTCCTCTGCCCTGCCAGGCTTTCCACACACACCCCACCCTATAATCCGATTTGCACCCCCTTTCCTCTTTCCACAGAATCCTCTCGTTGCCATGGGAACAGGGTTCTTGAGCCTCCTCTGGTTTCCTGAAGACCCTTTGGCTTCTCCCTGCTTTTTCTTGGGGGAGAGGTCGACGGCATGGAAACCCACCTCCCCAAAAGGGAGAATTTGAGGGGGAAGCCCACAGAACAGAGGAGGCACCAGCAAGGGGGACGGGGGAGGAAGAGGCACCCCCACCCTCAGGGCCTCCCCAGTGAGGAAGAGGGGCACCGGCCTGTCAAGGAAGAGCGGAGGGTGGCCCCCTTCCTCAGGAGGGGCCCTTCTTGGGCTCCTTGTGGGGAGAGGGGGCTCAGCTTGATCCCTCCCCAAAAGGCCTTGGGCTGCCTGAGGAGTGCTTGGGGGGCCCTGCCCTGCTGCCCACCCCGCTCAAGATGCCCGTCCGCCCTCCCCCCTGCTCAGGGGTGGGCTTCCCCCCCCCCACAGCTGGAGGGCCTGTTGCCACAATAAAGAGACCCGGGAGCCCGCGAGGAGCCCCTCATTGTCCACCCTCCCCGACCCCAACGCTGAGCCAGAGCTCCAGCCTCCCAGCAGGACACCCCCGTCCCCCTGGCCCCTTCCAGGGCCAGGGGGCGGCGGGGAGGGGTCCCCCGGGAGGCTCCCCCGCCCGCGCCCCTCCTCAGCTCGCCCGCCCCGCAGCCGAGCCCGGCGAGGGGGGCTGGAGCCCCCAGAGCGCCTCCCCCCCCGCCGCGCCGCTCCCCTCGGCCGCCCTCTCCGTCGGGCCGGCCGGGAAGGGAGGCCGCGGAGCCCCGTCGGGGGAGGGGGGGGCGGAGGAGGCGGAGGCGCCCCTCGGCCGACGGAGAGGCCGTCTGGGGAGCTGGGGAGGGCCTTGGAAGGGCCTGAGAGACCATCTAGTCGCAACACGCGGACTGAAGGGCCCCGGAGGGCTCTCAGCAGGGCTGATGCTGGCCCGGGGTTGATGGGAGTTGTCGTCACGAAAAGGTCCCAACCCTCCGGAGGGCTTCCGCAGCTGCCCGGCCCGGATCCCGGAGACCGCCCGCCGCCTCCAGCCCCTCCACGCCGCTGCTGCCCCACGGGAGGCCCGGCGGAAAGTCGCCTCCGAGGCGCCGAACCCGGATCCCCCTGATCTCGGGCGAGGTTTTGGCGAAGGCGGCGGCCAACAGGGTCCCGCCATCCCCGCCGCCGCCGTACACAGCTTCCACGCAGCCCCCCACGGCCCGTCCGGAGCACGCGCGGATCCTGGCCGGTCCGCGCGGCCTGTTCGTGGGGGTTCCGCCCCGACGCCACGCCGAAGCAGCCAAGGCTTGGGGGTCTGCGGGCCCCGAGGGGGAGCGACGTGGCGGCGGCGGGCTCTGGCGGGAGGCTCCGTGACTTGGCTGGAGCGCCCGTGGAGGCCCCGAGAGCCACGAGTGGCGTTGCCCTCGGGGCCCCGATCCGGGCCTTTGCCGGACGGCCCGGCGCGCTTGACCGCCAGCTCCCCGCCCAACACGGCGCTCGGCGCCCCCCCCTCCCCGGGCCAGGGCTGCCGGGTCCCCTCGCCCGCTTCTCCGGCCCGGGGGCCCACGGGGGTCGGTTTCGTTCTGTCCTCCGCCCTTGTCCGGGGGGGGGCGTGGGCCTCTCTTTCTTGAGCGAAGGGGTGGCGCTCCCCGACCCGGCGAGGCGACGCGTGTCAAGGAGGCCGTGGGAACCCGCTGGCTGAGCCGGAGGGCGGCGCTGCTTGGCCGGGCAGTCTCGACGGCGGCGGGAAGGCGGCTCCTCCACTCCTTTCCGGGGGGCCTCCGCCGCCTGGCCTCCTCCCCCCCAGTCCGGGCTGCTGGGGGCCAAGCGGGCGGGGAGGCCGGGCCGAAAAGCCGGGGCGCCGTCGGGGCGCCGTCCGGGCAGCGGCGCCTTCCTCCTCCTCCTCCTCCTCCTCCTCTCCGCTGCCTCCCCGGCCAGCCGTCCCCGCCTTCGGCCGCAGTTGCTGCTCCCCGGCCGGCCGCTGGGAGGAGCGGGGCCCGGGGGCGGCGGCGGCTCTTCTTTCGCCGGCCCGGTCCCCGCCTGCCCGGCGAGCGAGCGAGCGGCCTCCTCCTCCTCCTGCTGCTGGGCGTCGGGCCCCGCGCTCCTCCTCCGGCCCCCAGGCCCAGCCGTTCACCGGCACCGGCAGGCAGAGCGGCGGGGGGCGCCGGGGGCGAGGCCGGGGCGGGCGCCTGGGCAGCCCCAAAGGGCGGCGGCGCGCCCACCCCACCGCCGCCTCCGCCCGCCCGGCTCTCGGCGGCCCGGCCCGGCGGCGGCGGCGGCGGCAAGCGAAAGCGAAAGAGGCGGCGGGGCGGAGGCGGAGGCGGAGGAGGCGGAGGAAAAGGAGGAGCCGCCGCGCCGCGCCAAAGCCCAGCGACGGAAGCCGCCGCCGCCGCCGCCCTCGCCCGTCCCGTCCCCGCCACTGCCGCCGCCGCTTTCCTGCTGCCGGGGCTGCGGGTGGGTGCTTCGGCGGCGGCCATGGGCGACCCCCGCGGGCCCCTCTCCTGAGCAGGTAAGCCTGGCGGCGGATCCGGCAGCGGCGGCGGCGGCGGGGCATTGTTCGCGGCTGGGCGGCGGCGCGGCTGGAGCGGGCGGGCCTTCGGGGCGGGCGGGCCGAGCGCGGGCAAGCCGGGGCCCCTGCCTGCCTGCCTGCCGCCTCCCTCGGCGCCTCCCCCGGCCTGGAAGCCGCCCTGGCCCGGCTGCGGGACGCGCCCCTCGGGAGGCAAGCCGCGGCAGAGCCCCTCTCGCTCGGCCTCCGGGAGCCGCCCGCCCGCCCGGCCTACCTGCCTGCCTGCCTGGCTGTTGGCGGCTGGGTCTCCCTCCGCCCGGGCCTGGCCGCCCGTGGACTCGCGTGGGCCGCCGGGAGGCTGGCGGGTCGGGGGGCAGCGCGCCTGGCACGGCCCAGGGCCCGGATCCCGCCGGCCGCTCTTGACAGGACGGCTGAGAGGGAACGGGAGCGTCGCGCCCTTCGAAGGGGTCCCCAGAGGCCATCTAGGCCATCCCCTGACTTGACCCCTGGGCCGGAAATATCCGCAGCTCAAGGACACCCGAGAAGTGGCCACCCGGCCTCTCTTTGCCCCCCCCCCCGCGAGTCTGGTGTGGAAGAGCTCCGGCCCTCAGGAAGCCCCGGGTGACATTCCGGTGGGCCGGAGGACGAGAGTGACCCCCTCGGGTCGCCCCCCCCCCCGGAATGCAGAGCGCTGCCTCCTGCCCAGCAACAGGGCGACCCCGGAGCCGCTCCTCCCCGCCCGGGGGTCATGGCTGTTCCTTTGCATGGCCTCTGGGCCTGCTGTTGGGGTGTAGGGTTTGGGGAACACGCAGCTCCCCTGTCCCAACAGCACCGCTGGCGGCCACCCATCCCTTTCTTGACACAATCCAACACGCTGTTGATGACCTAAAAAGCCCTTGATGGGTTTTTAGAGAGTCGCCTCTCCCTTTAGGAGCCTCCCTTTGTGAACCGGAAATCCTGGGGGTGGAGTGGGGGGGTTCCTTGCAGTCCCACCAGCTCATGGGTGTGTCTCTGGTGAGGACAGGGCCTTCCTGGTGGCTGCTCCCCGGCTGTGAAACTGGCTTTCAGGGCAGTCTGCCTTCCTGCCTGCCTTTCCCCCCCCCCAGCTGGCAAAGACCCTCCTTGTTGAGATGAGCATTTGGCCTTTAACTGTATTTTAATGGGGGGGGGCAGGGGTTTGCGCTCTGCTTTCCCTCCCCCTTCATTATGTTTTAAGTGCTTCTAGACTGTTTTAAACAACAAATACTGTTTTAATGTGATAGTCTTAAGTGATTTTCTAACTTGTTTCTTATAACCGTTGGGGTGACTATTTTAGCTGTACTTCATTTTAATCTGTACGGTGAACCACCTGGAGCCCCATCTTGGGAGAATGGCCTGATGTAAATTCATAAATAAGCAATCGCTCCTGCTGGTCACCCAAGAGGCTGCGGCCAAGACCAGTGGCCAGTGAGAGGGGGCAAATCACTGAGTGAGTTCCCCTCCCTGCATGACTCCTACCACCAGCTCCCCCACACCGACTTGTATGGCACTCCCTTTAGGGGTCCACTTTGGTTCAGTCCTACTCCTGGCATCCCTCCTGGTGGGTCGGCTCCTCTCCTCTCCCTCCCTCCTTCTGCAGGATAGAAATGCTCCTCATTTTGGTGGGCACCAGGAAATGTCCTGGGAAATGTCCTGCCATCCGGGACGCACGGGGCCTCCTCTCTGTCCTGCACTGGGCACTTTTCTCACCTCCCAGCCTGGTCACTGATGCCTCTGGTGGACTGGCACAGCCTGCTCCGGTTCTGCCGTGCTGTGGCTCTATTAGCCATGCCGACCCAGTGCTCCTCAGGCCCTGTTCCTTGTGCAAGCCCCGGAAGGCACCCTGGCTGTGGAGAGAGGGTGCCGTGGGTCTTTGTGGGTGGCTCTGCGGGTGGGATTTGCAGAGACGCAATCGCTGATCCCTGATTGGCCTGGGACCAGCTCCCCTGGCCTTGATTCCTTGGCAGGTTCGCCCCGTCTGTGGCTTTCAAGGAAGGCCAGTAGCCTACAGCTCACGGCCAGCAATCTGTGTGTCCTGAGGCTGGGCCTCCTTTCTCTGGCAGCTACCGCGTACTCAGGCTTCATCTGTTTCCACTTTTTGGCCACCTTTTCCCAGCATGCCTTGGGCCAGGCCTCTCTGCCACTGAGCTCCGGGTCTTGTTTGCTGGCTTGACTTATGGGGATTTAGGCTGCAGCCTCAGCCCCATCCCTTTCTGCTGAGTGGCTTGCGCTCCACACTGTGGAAATAACTGTGTGGTCTTGTGGGTGCTGAGCTGTACTGGGTGTGTTTGTGCAGGTTTGGGCTCGTGCTGTAGCTTTGTCGTTGTTGTTGTTGTGTGCCTTCGAGTCATTTCTGATTACGGTGACCCTAAGGTGGCCCTGTCATGGGGTTTTCTTGGCAAGATTTGTTCAGAGGGGATTTGCCTTTGCCTTCCTCTGAGGCTGAGAGAGTGTGACTTGCCCAAGATCAGCCAGAGGTTTTCCGTGGCTGGGTGGCGATTCAAACCCTGGTCTCCAGAGTTGTAGTCCCAGGCCTCTACCCCACACTGGCTCTCTTTACTGTAGCTTAGGGAAGTGGGAATCCTGTGTCCCTCCAGGTGATGTTGGATTGCAGCTCCCAGCCTTCCTCACCATTGGCTGTGCTGGCTGGGGCTGCTGGGAGGTGCAGTCCAAGGAGACCTGGAGGGACACAGGATTTCCACGTCTGCTGGGGCTGCCATTTAGGTCAGTGCAGCATTGTGACTGTAGCTCCCTTGGCTGGCCCAAGACAGACCAGCAAGGCATAGGTCAAGCCCAGGGCTTCTTCCCTCTCCCTGTGGTTGAGATGAAATCTTTGTTTCCCCTGCTCTGCGGGTCCAAACAGGCAGCCTGAAGGGAGTCCTCAGAGTGCTAGCAACATATGGCTATGGGGGCTGGATGCCCTTCCCTTCCAGACTGCCCTGTCCTTGTGGCTCTGAAGGGTAGCCAGGCCTGGCATTTTCTTGCCTTTGGGGCAAACTGCCCCAAACCTTTGCCTTAACCTTAGAGGAGTTTCTGGGCTTCCAACTTTCTCATTTCTCTCTTGTGAGCAAAGCTGGAAGTCCTATTCTTGCACTGTAGAGTTGCCCCCTCCCCCAGAGGAACTTGAGCAGCCACCAAAGGTGGGCTCCACATGCCAACAAGCCCAGGGTGTGCATTTGGGACCCTGCTGCACTCAGGGGCTGCCCACCCCCAGCATTTCATTGACACCAGCCTGCTCATACATTTAAAAGGTTTCCCTTTCCCCCCTCCCTTTCCCTACCTGGTGGGTCCGAGAGACAAGTGGAAGGTTTACGACATTGCTTTCTTTTTGGAGAAAAACATGGACAGTTGCTATTTTGAAAGTACTGTAGTTTAAATATTTTTAAAATAATAACTTGTTGCTTAATATTGTAACAGTAGTGTGTAGTTGTTGTTTTTAATGGTAGCATGTACGAAATAATATTTTAACAGTAGCTTGTTAGCCAGACAGGTGTAGTGGTTTGAGTGTTGGTCTAAGACTGAGAGGGTTCGAATCCTGATCAGCCGGGGAAATTTCGTGGGTGTCCTTGGGCAAGTCGCCCTCTCTCGGCCTGAGAGGAAGGCTGTGGCGAACCTCCTCTGAACAAAGCGTACCAAGAAACCCTCGGACAGGGTGGCCATAGCGTGGAGGTCACATAGATGCGCATGAGAACAACCTGGCTGCAAGGAGGCCGGGGAAGGGAAGAGCCCTAGACAAGAGGACAGGGTTATGGGACTGGATGGAGCCCCACCACCAGACCCTCCAGGGTTGTCTCAGCAGCAGCCCCCACCTCACAGTGGGGAGTTTGTCTGGCCCTATCAGCAAAGAGTGGGAAGTGGGGCCAGGGAGCCTTACCCACAACAATTTGTTTTTGGAGGGGGTCTGTGGATGTTTTTTCTGCTGAATGCTGTCATGACTGGTCATGCTATGTTCTTCTGAGGGTAAAGAGTAATCTTTCCTCCTTCCTCATTTCTAAAACAATATGGGGGGGGGGAGATCAATGTAAGAGTTTTTTGGCCAACAGTGTTTTGTTTAATCTGTACAAATATTTGGATTATTTAAATAATTTGAAAATACATTAAAAGCCACTAACTGTTGTTGTTGTTGCTGTCAAGTGGTTTCAAGTTGACTCTGACTTATGGAAACCCTGTCCTAGCGCTTTCTTGGCAGGATTTTTTCCAAGGTGGTTTGCCACGATTGCCTTCCTCTGAAGCTGAGAGACCGTGGCTTGCCCAAGGAGACCCATGGGGCTTCCAGGCCCAAGAAGGACTTGAACCCTGGTCTTCTGCAGTCTTACTCCAACATTCAAATGGTTAACCACACAGGCATTCATTCATGAGCAAGGTTTATTCTGGGTAGGCTTGCGATTGCCTTCCTCTTGGACTGAGAGAGTGTGACTTGCCCAAGATCACCCAGTGTTTTCCCAGGGTTGAGTGGGGATTCCACCCTGGTCTGCTAGTCCAATGCTCAAACCATGACAACACACTGGCTCTCATTGGTTAGATTTATTTGAAGGAGGTTTGCTGCTGTCTTCCTTTTAGGCTGAGAGTGTGTGACTTGCTTGAGATCCCCAGGAACTTTCTGGAGATTTGAACCCTGACCTCTGGGAGTCCTACTCCAACACTCACGCCACAGTGATGCCATGCTGGCTTTTAAGAGTCTAAATTATAGAATCCTAGAGTTGGAAGAGACCCCAAGGGCCATCCAGTCCAACCCCATTCTGCCACGCAGGAAATCACGATCAAAGCATCCCTGACAGATGGCCATCCGGCCTCTGTTTAAAGACCTCCAAAGAAGGAGACTCCACCACACTATGAGGCAGTGTATTCCACTTCCGGACAGCTCTTACTGTCAGGAAGTTCTTCCTAATGTTGAGGTGGAATCTCTTTTTCCTGTAGTTTGAACCCACTGCTCCACATCCTAGTCTCTGGAGCAGCAGAAAAGAAGCCTGCTCCATCCTCAGTATGACATCCCTTCAAATATTTAAACATGGCCATCATGTCCCCTCTCAGCCTTCTCTTCTCCAGACTAAACATACCCAGCTCCTTAAGCCTCTCCTCATAGGGCATAATGGCTTCCAGACCTCCCACCATCCTGGTCACCCTCTGGACACATTCCATCTTCTCAATATTCTTCCTGAATTGTGGTGCCCAGAATTGGACACAGTATTCCAGGTGAGGTCTGACCAAAGCAGAATAGCGTGGCACCATTACTTCCCTTGATCTAGACACTATACTCCTATTGATGCAGCCTCAAATCGCATTGGCTTTTTTAGCTGCTGCATCACACTTCTGACTCATGTTCAGCTTGTGGCCCTCCCTAAAGTGCCAGTTGCTGACCCTGGCATCCTTGCGCCCTGCCACGCTGCTCCCAGATCCCCTCTGGCCCTTGTGGCATTCAGTGCCCAAGGAGCTGCTCTCCATCTGAGCCCAGGAACCTCTGCCCAGCTGAGCTTTGGCCCTGGGGTGCAGCCCTTGAGTGTCAGGCGAGCTGAGCCCGGCTGGCTGGACATGTCCTTCCGCCAGAGACCAGGAGCAGCTGTGGGTGGCGGCAGTGGCCGTGGCCGTGGCAGTGTGTGTCTCAGAGGTGCTGAAAGGCTGCCTGTGTCTGCCTTGCTGCGGCCTGGGTTGAACTCCTCCCTGGCAGAGAGATGCTCTGAACTGGGCAGGCGAGCGGGGTTCCCACTGCCCCAAACTGGAGGGGCGGCTGCCCTGGCCTTTGGGGACCTGGTGTCCTTCCTGGCCTGGCACCTCCGTGCTCCTGGGAGTGGGTGGGTGGACAGGAGAAGAGATCATTGTGTGTGTGGGGGGGTTTAAACCCTGGAGTTTGGAGCCAGCCCCTCGCATGGCAAGAGAATTGCTGAGTAGCTGCTTTCCAAGTGGCGGTGACCAGAGCCGGCCTCGGCTGCCAGAAGCAACAGCCCTGGAATTTCCTCTGCCTGGTGCCAGCTCATCTCAAGCCGGCCAGTGTGTCTGTCTGGATGGGGCCAGGCTGAGCGGGGTGGCTGGGGGCTCCTGGAGCAGGGGCTTGAAGCCCAGCCGAAAAGCTGCCCCACCCCACCCCCTCTTTCTCTGAGCCTGGTTCTTATTTTCTCTCCCAGGATGGGGCTGTTTTGCATTAGGAGGCTCCCTCCCCCCCCCTCATCCCTGCCCTGCTCCAGAGCTCCCCATGCAGCTGCTAATGAGCTGAGCCCAGGCCTCCTCGCTGCTGCCTCCGCCTCCTCTCGCATCTCCCCCCTCTCGCCAATCTTTGGTTGCACTTGGAAAATTTTATAGCCTTCTCTGGAGGGAGGAAATGCCAGCAACGGCTGCTGTCTCTTGTTTTTATGAGGGGTCCCAGCTGAAAGGGGGAGAGAAGCCACGGAACTACTGTACTTCTGAAAAGGAGCAGGCTCTCCTGGTGGTGTCTGAGTTGGTGTGGGAACAAGTCTGGTCAGGGGGGCAGGCAGTGAGGGCAAGTGAGGGTTGCAGGAGGTAAATCCGTCATGGCACTGGGAGCTTTCTCGCTCTTGGCAGCTGAGCCAGGTCCCCTGGAAATGGTAGTGGCAGAGGCTGCGGGGGGGGGGGGGAGCTGAGAGCGACCTGGGCGGGAGCAGGAGTCCCTTTACTCAAGTGTGGCTCTGCCTAAAGCAAGGGCTGTTTCCACCTGGTATAATTACAGCAGTTTAATCCCACTTTAACTGCCACAATGCCACCATCCTACATATCACTGGGATGTGTAGTTTTGGGAGGGGTACTTAGAGTTTCCCCCCACTAGGGAGCTCTAGTCCACTTTCTTGAACTACAGCAGTAGAGCTCCTAGCAAATTCTAAGCACACCTCCCCAAACTACACATCCGTAAGGTGGAGCAGCACTGGGGGGTGTCAGGGACTGACTGCCCCGCCTTCTGCAGTGAGAGAGGAAACCCAGCTCAGGTGGGTTGGCAGGGATCCGGCGTCCCTCCAGAAGTTGTGGCATTCCTCACCTGGCCTAAGGCTGACCTAAGGGGAGCTGGAGCCCACCCGCCTCTGGAGGCCCACCTGATTCCCAGTCCACCCTTGCCTTACAGGATCCAAAGAGCTTGTGCTCTGATCAGCTTTTCGCCACCGCCAAGGGCCTGGCCACCAGCCGGCCTCCTCTTCTGCACAGCATCCTCTGGTTTGCTGCTGCCTTCCTCTTCCTCCATGTTGTGTTTCTCCAAACCCTCCGCAGCTTGTTTCCTGAAAAGCCTGCCTTGGTGGGAGCTGCCTGAGGCTGACAGGAATGCGCTGGTTCCCCCAGCTTGGGAGGAGAGGCAGATGTCTCCCTGCAGGCTGTTTTGCATCACTGTTGTCTTGTGGCTGCCATGTTTCCTTGTGAAGTCATGCTTCTTGAACAAGTGGGCACATGATCCTTATCACAGAATCATAGAGTTGGAAGAGACCACAAGGGCCATCTAGTCTAGCCCCTGCTGTGCAGAGGCATGGAAGAGGCATGGGATGGCCAAGAGCGGAGCAGCCTCTGTGCGCAGCCAGTGGCGATGGGAGAGGGCCCCCATGTCTTGCCAGGCTCTGTGTGGCCCACCTGTGCAGGAATGGCCCATAAAGCTGCTCTTGCCACTCTGGCCACCACCACCTGGCCAGGCTCCAAGAGCTATGGGCCAGTCAGAAGTGGGATGGCTGTGGCCCTCCAGACACTGCAGGATTGCAAGTCCCAGCCACCCACTTGGTGAGGCATGCTCGGAGTCACAGCCCAGCAACATCTGGAAAGCCGTGTCCAGGCCCTTGGTAGCCACTGCACGTCTCCCTTGACCTTGTCAGAAGTTAATGCTCCTTCCTGTCACCGTTCAGACCAACTTAAGTGTAAACATAAGTGAGAATGGGAGAAAGCTGGCTCTCAATTGTCTTGCTTTCTCAAAATGGAGTGTGCAGCCTTGTATTTATTTATTATCATGGAGCTGCTTAAAGACCTCCTGGCTCTGTATTTTCCCTGAAGAATATTAGCATTCAGGTGCTGGGACAGGGAAAGGGAGGCTGGGGGGTGATCATGGGGTGCCCTCCCTTTGGAAGCCATCACTGCCTCCATTTCAGTGCCAAAGTTAAAACAGGACCTTTAATCAAAACGGGGGAGGATTTATTTAATGATTTTGTCCTGATTAGTACAGGGTTATCATGGTTTCGAACTTTAAATTATTCCTTGCTGTTTTGATTTTTCAATTGTTTTTAATTGGTTTGAATAAGTTTTATTTTTTGTGCTGCCCTGATATCTCGTGATATTGGGTAAGAAAGAAACCTCTTCATACATCATACATTTCCAGAAGCATGGGAGGGGGAAGTAAATGTGTGAGGCCCCTCCCTCTGAAAGTTTCCCCCCCAAAAAACTATGAAATCTTTATTTATTGGCTGAGACTTCAGTCCCTTAATCAGAACAATTCATTTATCTGCCCCATTAGCTTTGCAGAACAGGATGCTTTCTTGTAAGCCTGGTCACACACCTTTGCTGCATGGGGTCACAGTGTGCAGGTGTGGCTGTCCACCCTTGAAGGCGCAAATGATCTTGCCTTCCCCTGATGGGGCAGGTGTGTGTGTGTGTGTGTGTGTGTGTGTGTGTGTGTGTGTCATCAGCGGCTGCTGTATTGCACCAGTTCCACTCCTCCTGACCTACTGAACCAATTCCTCCTCTTTGAAAGAAAGGAAGAAAGTCCACGGCGCGTTCAGTGGTGGCGCTGCTGATGTGGCACAAGCCCTGCCTGACTGATCTCCCTTGGCTGTGCTTATTCAGGCCCAGACCTTTCCAGGCTGAAGGCAGGCAAACGGGTTCTGGGTTCCTGTGCCAACCGCTTTCAAGCGTTCATTCTTTCTCTTTCCTTCCCTTCTTTTCCAATGCATTTTGGTGCCAAACCAGTTCTCTGTGACTCTCATTTTACTCTCATCTCAGCTTTTTGAATTGTGGTTTGGCAAGTGAGCCAATGAGTGTTTGCAGGGCTCCTGATGTGCTGGTCTCTTTCACAAGGTCTGGGGGGGGGGTCCCAGAGGCAGAGACTCCTCAGTGGGGGTCCCCATCCCAGGAGAGAACCGCCTGACATCCTCACCAGGAACATTTCCTGGCTGGCTGGCATTCTGCCTTTGATTGGGATGTTTTGCTTTTACTGCTTAAGATTTATTGCTGGTGTTTCACATTATTAACATTCTAACACTTTAGTGTTGTGATACTGTTTCAGCTAATTCATTTGTTTAGGTTGTAAAAATCTGTGATTTTATCACTACTTTTTATATTTATAAACTTCTCCAGGGGCATTTTCCAGTTGGATAGAGTGTAGAAGGGTCCTGCCAGCTGGGGAAGGGGCTTTACCGGCTTCAGGGCAGGCAGAGGGTGGCCCAGTCATCTTCCTGTGTTGGGGGGGAAGCTCTGCCCATTGATGAGGGAGAGGCTGCCTGCCAAGGAAGAGAGGCTGCCTCCAAAAGGCCTCCCCTCCCTCCTGGCTCAGCCTCAGGGGGGCAGCTCTGTCCAGGGTGGGCGGGGAGCTGGCCTTGGGCCCCTCTCTCTTGCAGATGAGAGAGGCCTCTTTCCTTCTGTCAGAAATGCAGCCAGGGAAAGCAGTTGGGGCGAGCTGAGCCCCGCAGTCCTGGACAGAGCTGGAGGGTGGGTGGTGAGGGGGGCACTGCAGTCGTGGTCAGCATTGTGGGTTATTGTGACACCGATGCTCCTCCCTGCCTCCCCATCCTGTTCTGTCCCATCCCATTCCACACCACCCCTGCTGCCTTGCTCCAGACCCCCTTGAAGCTGCTACCCAGCTGAGCCTCTTCCTCCTCCTCCTCCACCTGGGCATGGGAGGGAGGGAGAGCACCCCACTGCCTCTCTGCCCTCCCCCCAGCCACAGGGCAGCAGTGGCCAGTCTCCCAGTGGTTTCGGTAGATTTCCTCAGATGCCTTGCCCACACATTCCTTTGTTCAGGGCTGGGAATCATGTGACGCACCAGCTGTGGTTGGACTGAAACGCTCAGAGGGCCTTCTCTGCAACCCAGCTCGTGGTGAGGAATGATGGGTGTTGTAGTCCACCAACATCTGTAGGGCTGCATGGTTCCCACCCTTGTCTTACGGTGTCTCTGCTGCCATGAGGCCTAGCGACTTGCCTTCATTTGTTTTGGCTAAAGAAAGAATGTTCTGTTTGGCACAAGCAGGGGCCAGTGGGCCCGCTGGCCTGGATACAGTGCGTGCCAGTCCAGCTGCACTGAGGCTGGAGAAATGGAGGCTCTTGGCACTTCAGGGTGGTGTGGGGGCAGTCGAGAGGGGATCTCTTGGGGTATGGGCAGCCCCACTTTGAGGCTCCAGCAATGTGAGAGGGAATCGGAGGGCTTGGGCGTCTTTTCTTCTTCTGGGCTGGGTCTTCTTATCCCTCCTTCCAGAAACCAGCAGCCACCTGGACATCTTCAGGGGCTGTTGGGTGCTTTCTGGTTTCCAGGGGCCATTTTCTTTCTGGGCATGCCTTGGGCGGGTCTGATGGCATTGGCATTGTTGGTCCTTGGAAGCAACAGGAGGGTCTACTCTTACTCACCTCCTGCCTGGGAAGCAAAACTGAGTGCCTCCCTTCCCAATCGGCAATCTCATCCTAAACGTGCTTGGGATATGCAGAGGGAGGGGGGACTGAATAAGAGACCCCATTCATTCCCATCCCAACACCATGGATTAAAAGAAGATGCAAGGGGAGGAAGGCAAGTGGGGTGGGGAAGGGGTGTGTGTGTGTGTGTTACTGAGGCGGAAGAAGCAGCCTGTTCCATGGGAGGGGGTGCCTGAGGGGGGCAAGGTCCTGGCAGCTAGGAGGGCTAGTGGGAAATGAATGCCTGGACCCCCATCACGGAGTCATTGCTCTCTTTTGCAGACACCCTTGGCTGGGAACTTAACCTGCTTAAGGTCAGCAAGAGCCAGAGAAAGGTTGCCACCTAGACATGTGGGGCAGGATGGGGTTGCTACTACGGGGAGCAGAGGGAGAGCCAGGAGGTCTGGAGGCTAGGCATCCAGGTAGCCGTCTCCTTTGCCACCTCTTACTGGGCTGCTCTGGTGGGTGCTCTTCCTGCCTGTGCTGGTGCTTAGGTCTTCTTTGCCTCTTGTCACATGCATCCATCAGTTTCTACTTCCCTGTTTTTGCTCCTGCCTGTAACAGCATGTGAAGGATTAAGTCCATCATGATGGAGGTCAGTTTTCTCCCCTTCCATCTCCACTGGAAGGAAGGAAGGAAGGAAGGAAGGAAGGAAGGAAGGAAGGAAGGTGGGTAGGGGCTGAAGTATTAGCATGGCCAGGCAGCTCTGGGTTACAGCCTGGGAAACCTTTTGCTCCTTGCAGTGCAGGGGAGAAGGGGCGCAGCTGTCTGCCAGGAGGCCGGCCCCACTGCCAAGTTGCCCTTGAGTGACCTTCTGCAGGACGAGTCTTCCCTCTGGGGGTGGGGGTGGGCTAGTGGGGAGGCCAAGGGCTGAGTAGCTACAGAGAGTGACAGTAACAACACCAAAGCCAGGCCGTCCTGCTTTCTTGGAAGAGTCACAGGATTCTGGAGTTACCCCCAGAGCTTAGGAAAGTTACAGCAGGGGCACTTGGCTGGGATTCTGGGAGCTGGAGTTCGAAAAGGGTGGCTCTGTTCCGAGCTCACCATCTCCTGTCTGGCGAATGTGCAAAGGTTTTCCAACCCAAGCTGCCAGGCCTGTGTTTCCGGCAGCCCAGCTGAGCCAAAGGCAAGTCCGATTGAGATGGTTCCTGGACTGCAGGGCTTGGATACAGTTTGCTTTTGGGGAGGCGACTCTCCTGGCCGCATGGACACCAAACGCATGGAGCAGGTGACCCATGGCAAAGTGCTGGTGGGGCCCGTTGGCAGCCTCCTTTCCATCTCAGCATCTCCAGCCCCACATCTAGAGGATTCAACACACCAAGACACATGTGTGCCCTGGCACGCCTGCTGCCCCCCCCCCAGCTGTGTGTGCTTCCCTGCTGGGCCAAGTGAGCCCTGCTTGCTGGTCACACCCTGGGAGGGGTTAACAAGCCACAGTCTGCTCTGTGCAGACTGGAGTGGTGGTGAAGTTAGCCGTTTGCTCCAGTTGGCGTCTTTCCCAGCGTGCTTTGGAAAAGCAGTGACCTTTGACCTGCAGTACAAACTCTGCCCAGCACGTGGGAGGCAGAAATTGCTCCCAGACCTTCAGGCTCCATCCAGCCTGCAAGAGAGACGCCTCTCCCTCCTCTCCCTGGCACTGCTCCTACAGACTCACGGGCTCTCTGGCCCTCTTTTGCTGGCTCCCCCTTGCTCCCCACAGACCCACCGGATTCTCCTCCTCCTACCTGGCTTGACTTCCGGAGAGCTCTGGGGGGTGACATCAGGCTGTGGGGGGGGGGAGAAGGGTCACTCACCCCCCCTTCGTCTGAGGCAGTGCCAACAGCTGCCCCAAGCTTGCAGCCTCAGGCGTTTCCCTGTTTCATCCTTTGCTGCCCTATATTGGATGGAATAGGAGAAGAGAAGTTGTGGTGCCGGGGTTTGTCTGGATTCCTCCCTCCCTCCCTCCCTGGGCTTTTCCCTGGACCCAGGGCATGTTGGAGCAGGGCTGGCACACCCCCAGGAGCATGACCCCAATGAGCAAGGGTGGGCCATGGGCTGCAGGCCACCCCCAACCCCTTTCTACAGGACACTTCAGCAAAGCCTCCCCTGCCCCCTTCGTTAAAAAAAATGCAGGTGAAAAAACCCTCTAATGTCACTCAGTACAGCTGACAGCATCATGAGGGGGTATGGGAATTCCTTTATAGCCCCCAAAACAGCCAGTTTGCAGCCAAAACAGAACTGGAAGTGGCATGAATCAGCTCCAGTTGCCATGGGCATGGCCATTTCCTCCCTCCCCAATGTTGCCCACGTTGTCTATGGGGAAAAGTTACAGCACCTCCGGCTTCTTTGCTTAGAAAAAAGTTGAATAAACAGCAAGAGCAGAATATGATGGAGGTGTATGAGATTATGCGCTAGAAGGAGAAGTGGTGAGGGAGAAGCGTTTCATTTTCATTTCTCACAGTCCTGGCATCTAGTGGGGTCACATCCACTCAAGCCGAAAGTGGGGAGGTCCAAAATGGATGAAAGGTAGTCCTTCTTTGCACAGCAAGTAGTTAAATGATGGAAGTCACTGCCACAGGATGTAGCGATGGCTGCCAACTTGGGCAGATTTCTAAGTTGGGACTGGATAAATTCACGCAAGTTAGTGCCAAGACCCGCTGCTAGCCAGGTTGATTAAATACGACCTCCTGTGCCAGAAGCATTTGGCTGCTCTGTATGCCAGTTGCTGGGGGGAAAGGACATGCAGGGAGGGTGCAGTTGCACAACTCAGGCCCTGCCTTTGGGGCAACTGGTGGCCCACCCTGTTGACCGAATGCTGGAGCAGCATGTAGGCCTGTGGGCTGAGCCAGCGCCAGGACCTCTCCTCACCTTCCCCAAGGTGCTGGTCATGCCTTGCAAACCAGGGCCTTATTGGTGATGGCTGCCAGGAGGCTACGGAGCTCCCTCCCAAGGGAGGCTCGGTTGGGCCCCTCTGCGCTGCCTTTTCGCTGACAGGCAAAGAGCTTCCTGCGTAAACAGGCTTTCAGCCGTAACTGACCAGGTGGAGGGACATGCGGTTAGATGTGCTGTTTTAATAAGGACTTTGTATTACATATATCTTTAAATTAATGTCTTAAAAGCAGGGTTTAAATTGGATGGTTGGTTTAATGCTTTTTAAATTTTTATACTCCACATTGCTTTAGCTGTTCTGTTTTAACTTATGTTGGGAAGCTACTCTGAGTCCCATCTGGGGGAACAGTGGGAAACAAATAAGAATAAAGAAATAACAGAGCCTAGGCACCTTTCCTGGCACCACAGGTTGGAGGCCCTCTCCCCTCTTTTGTGGCCAGGTCGAGGGAATTGGGGCAGAGGGTCAGTTGGGATCAGAGAGGGCTGGCACAGCTGATGGTCCATGGTCCGGCAGACATGGCATCTCCCTGAGATGCCCTCTTGCCCCGGCCGCTTCGGGCCCAAGGAAGTGCGGGCGTCTCCTCTCTCAAAACCCGGCTCATCCCTGATTTCTGGGTGGGTGGGGGAGGGAAATGGCTTTGTGTTTGACTGTGGATGGCAGGCGACCAAGAGGACTGAGTCAGTGAGCTGGCTGGCCACCAGAAATCAGACTGTGGTTTCTCCCCTTTCCCTCCCGCTTGGATGTTTTCTTTCTTTCCCCCCCCCCACCCATTTTCTCCCTCCTCCTGCTCTTAGCGACAGCAGCATGTATTCACAACAAAGCTCTGGCTGCCTGCGCTCCCCTCTTGGGGATGGAACAAGTGTGAGCTGGTTGGATTCTGCAGGCAGAGCGCACTGGGTGGCAGGCGGTCAGGCCAGCCGGCCTTGGTGTTTGGGCGGGAAGTCCAGCCAGTGCCAGCCAGAGGAGGCCCTTCTTGCTGGACATTCGCTGGACATTTGCAGAGGAGTCTTACTAGAAGGGACCTTCCAGGCCCACCTCACTTGCTGGTTGATCTCTCTGTTCCCAAAAGGAAAGACCTCTTCAGCACTGTGGCCTTCTTCCTGCTCCCTTGTTGCCATGGCCAGTACTTTCTCAGGCGAGGCAACCAGGTGGGAGGGAAACCTGCAGGGACTCCCCACCACCACCAATTTTCAAGTCATGCACAGATTCGTTGTGTCAGCAGGTTTTTTAGTGGGCTGGATTTCACAGCATCAAAGGGTCAAGTCAATGGCACTGGTCCATGAGAAGAGATAAGAGATGCCTTGATCAGCCACTGACATCTTTTACGGGACCATGAGATTCTCAGTCCTTCTCAGCAGAAGCCCCCCCTCTCGTCTCAGGCAGCTGTTTCTTTCCCAGCAGCCTCTTCTCTCTTGTATCAGCCCTGCAACTCTTTCCAAGCCTGTGATTCTTGTTGACATACTTTTTCTTTGGGGGGGGGGATAAATTGGAGGCTGCTGTGGGCAAGAAAGGACTCTGCAGCCCATGGCAAGTTTGGGTGTGGCGGAGGTCTCTCTCAGTTCTCTCTAACTGCTTTTGTCCTGGCTTGAATTGCTGTCAGAGCAGAACTTGACCTTGGCAACCTGCTCTCTTGTCCCTTCCTGATGGCTCTTTTGCGCTTGTTCAGTTGGTTGGTTTGGAGGGTGTCCCATAGTAACTCCGCACAGGAGTAAACAAGGAGACGCTGCAGGGGTTGTGCAATAGAGGAGTGGGTGGCTTCCTGGCAGGGATCAGAGGAGCCCTGGGTGGGTGGGGGAGGATATACTGGCATGGGGGGGGGACGGAAGGGGAGTTGCATTTGGCACTGGAGAGGGTTTCCTAACTGGGCTGGCCTTGCTCCGTAAAAACATGCAGAACTCTCTGTTCCCACCTCAAATGCTGAAGCCGGAGGAATGTAGTCCTTGCATGGGCAAACCAAGGCAGCTTTGCTGAATATTAAGTCTGCAGTCAGCCCTCAACGTTTGCTGGGGTTGAGGTGCAGCATCCGCTTGAAAGTGGGAGAACTGCAAATACAGGACACTGTTTTTGTTTTATCTGCAAAATCCAGCATGATTCTGTGGTCAACATCCACCTTAATTTGCCCATAGAATCATGCTGGAGGACCTAGAAATGCCTAGAGAGAACCACTTTCTTCAGTTGCATATAGGGGAAGTGGCAGTGGGAAATACAGAAATCTGTAAATAATCAAATTCCACAAATGTGGAGGGACAAATGTACTCCCCCCCTCCAAAATGCCCTATGGCTCCCCCCCCTGTCTATGACTGGGGGAAATTAATGATTTATATTAAGCTTGCTAATCAAATATCTTTCAGACGTCATAAGTCTCTCCATGAAAATAAACAAGCTCAAAATGAAATCTAAATGTAATGCAAACAGAGGCTACAATTATCTATTTAATATCCTTCTACCAAAGGTACAGAGTGAATGGTTGCCTTTTTGTTTGTTTGTTTGTTTGTTTTCCTGCCTGTGTATTTCTCTACTTACAACCTGTCTTTTCTCCAGAGCTGCATTTCCTTCCTTCCTTCTTCCTTCCTTCCTTCCTTCCTTCCTTCCTTCCTTCCTTCCTTCCTTCGCTCCTGCGGGCTGGCCCTTGAGGTCTAGCAGCCTGCCTCAGCCATCCTGGGCCAAGTGTTCCTTCTCGGTTATTGCGCAGGGGGAATGCGCTGGGCAGTGGGGGTGAGTGGAGGGGGGTCTGCAGTCTTTGCTATGTACAAGCTCTGTAGGGTGTTTTGACAGTCAAATCTATATCTGTGTTTCATCCTTTGCTCACGTTTATTTATTTGTGCAATTTCTATGCCGCCTTTCTCCCAAAGTGGGACCTAAGGCAGCTCACAGAACAATTAAAATCAGAATGGAAAACAATTAAAACATACAAAGTAAAAAACAGATAAAAACAACATAAAAACACACCCTGATAAAAGCCATGATGATATGTCAAAGGCCTGCTTAAACAAGAATATTTTTGCTTGCTGATGGAATGCGATGACAACAGTGAACACAGCGTAATTGGAAAGACTGTGTAGTGGGTATAGCCATCCCAGTTTCGCCTCTAGTAAGTTTTTATCTTCATTTAAAAGCAGCAACAGTGAGACAAAGGCAGTGCATGCATACATTATGTGAAAAAGTAATGCTTTAGTCAATTCAATTTCCTGATGTGTTCAAAATTCTCATATGGTACTGTTTCTATTTCTAAATATCCTAAAAGCACCAGATTCAACCTGATCTTGAAAGCAAAGCAGGGTCAGCCCTGGCTAGTACTTTGATGGAGGGTTACCAATAAATAAATACCAGGGGGGCCGCTGGAGGGAGCCAGCCTGATGCCCAGGCGTAAAGGTCCCTTGAAACCCTG
The DNA here is from genome assembly GCA_030847615.1 of Gambelia wislizenii. Classification (NCBI taxonomy): domain Eukaryota; kingdom Metazoa; phylum Chordata; class Lepidosauria; order Squamata; family Crotaphytidae; genus Gambelia; species Gambelia wislizenii. Next base: position 44,829,047 of record JAUMIR010000007.1, read on the forward strand.
GTGGCGCAGTGGTTAAATGCCAGGACTGCATGCCACAATGTTGTGAGTTCGATTCCAGAGGGCTCCAAGGTTGACTCAGCCTTCCATCCTTCCATAGGGTGGTAAAATGAGTACCCAGCTTGTTGGGGGAAATGAGCTAAAAAAAACCCACCCCAAAACATTGTAAACTGCTTAGGGAGTGCTTCAGCACTGATAAGCGGTATATAAATATCAGTGCTATTGCTATTGCAGTGCTATTGTTGGTGGGCATTGTGGGGGCGTCTGACTGCTCAGTGAAAGGGAGCTGCAGGGACTCATTTGTTCTTGGGTGTCTGCAGGTCTCTTTCCCCCACCCACCCGTGAGTGCATTGGGCTTACTTTCTCCTCCATCTTTTCCTACACACATGGACATTGCATCTTGGGAAGGGATGTGCATTTCAGGTGTGAATGCGGCATGCATGTGTACCTGTTCCCAACAGGCGTTTGCATCATCTCCACCTCATTTAGCATGGCGGGTGGACAGGGGGCCAGGCTTATGGCAGCATGGGTGACGGCTTGGCCAGGTAGTGACGGCTGGGGTCAGTGTGCTGATGGCCACTAGGGGAGGCATAGGAGGGTGCGCCAAGAGTGCTGGGCGCCCTCCTCTGTGCCAACTGCAGCCTTTACTCCAAGGTGTGTGGGTTTGCTGGGGTGCCCTGGGAAGAGGGTGGAAGGGGCCATCAGAAAAGACTGACCATCAACATGAACCAGGCCCCTCCTCGTGTTGAGTCCAGCAAATTCTCTTTTTGTGTTCAGCGCTGTCTAGGATGGTGACTGTTCCAGGGATCAGCGTTGTTCTTCACCTCTTTTTTCTGCTCAGGCCGAGCTTCCCCACATCCCCTGCTCAGGGCACCCCACCGCACATCTGGCCCCAGAAACCCAACCTAAGACCTCTCTTAGGGTCCCCCACTGGTACCTCCTGGGCATCTCTTTTACCTGTTGCACCTGTGAAGAGGAGCCTGGAGACCTACCTTGTTTGGGACTGGCAAAGGCGGTTGCCTCATGGCCACGGGCTCTGCTGTTCCAGGCGGGCAGGAAGGCCTGAGAGGCAGCCCCTCCTGGCATGGCCTCCTTGGGTCAGGCTGAAAGAGGGCAAGCTGACCTGGAGGTCTGTCCTGCTCTGTGTGTTTCCTTCTGGATCCTTGACTGTGATGGTGGGCAGGGCTGTACCTCTCTCTGGACTTAATGGGGAGGGGGAGCCCAGTGCTTTAGGAGACCCAAGTTGTTCTAAACTCTAAAAGGGAATTTGGGAGCAGAAACGTGGAAGGCCCCGGGAACCACAAAAATGCCCCTGGGGAGTAGCAGGTGGCTGGCTGGTGGGCCACACTTTGTCCAGCCTTCTTTTAATGGCCAAAGATGGGAGACAGTGTTGAAGCCCCCTGGAATGATGGGCGGGGGTAGCAGGGCCACCCTGGGTGTCTAGTGGCAAGTGCCACCTCTTGTCCTCCCGGGGGAGCCAGGCAGTTTGGTTGTGGAAGCCCAGGGAAAGTCCCTCAGGGGTGGAAAGTAACACCCCCTCCCCAGCAGGAGTGCGTGGAACTGAGGGCGCGCCAAACCTCTGGCTGTAGAGTCCGAGGGGAGAGAGTGTGTGCCCATTGTGGGTCTGCTGGTGCCTCTGCCCCTGGGGCTCCCCTGTGTTGCCTACCCACCCCAAGGCTGAGTCCACAGGGGCCAAATCTATTCTCCTCCAACCCCCCTCCACGCACGCATGTGCCCGTGTGCCGCTGCCATCCTCCCTCCTCCTCCCCGCCCCCATCCCAGCCGCTCTTCTTGCAGCGGGCAGGCCTGGCTTAGGCAGCATGGAAATAAATCTCTCCTGGTGTGGAACGAGGGGTATAAATATCCCCAGAGTGATGTGATCTTTCCAGCTGCTATTAATAGGCCCCGAAGGACCAAGCCAGGCAGTGTGACAGGCTGGCACTTAAAGGGACAAGGGGGGGGGTATTCGGCCTCAGCCACACTTGGGGAGCGGCCACCTTCGGAGGGAGATGGCTCATGACTCCCTCGTTCCAGGCGGAGGCAGCAGGTTGAGCCCTGGGGGGCTGGAGAGCTGGCAGGGCAAGTGGCCAGTGTGCTGTGATAGCCCCATTCCCCGGTGTGTCCAGGGGGACCATTTGCCAGGCCTCTCGGTGGCAGCTAGCCAAGCAGGGATGGTTGCCTGGGGTTGGGGAGCTGTGGGGCTTCGGACCCAGCCTGGTGCCTGCTTCTCTCCAAAGGGGTGAGAGCTCCTGTCCCAAGGAAACCTTTCCCTCCCTGAGAAGGCAGGCAGGGCCCCCTCCCCTTGTGGCTGGAATGGGTGGGGGCACAATTGGACTGTGTGACAGCCATCCATATTTTCCTCCCAGGAGCCCCACGTTGGCTTTTAAATGCCAGAATGGCGGGTGGCCTGCAAACGCTGTAGCGTGGGCCCACCGCCAAGTAGGGGTTCAAGGCACTGGGCCTCAGAGGCATCAGGCCAGCGGTGCCGTTCCTCTTCCCAGTGCTTCTGCTGGTGGGGGCAGTGGTTGGAGTGGTTGTGGGTGCCATGTGGTTGTCTTCTTTCCTTACACAGGCCAGGTCACATTCCAGGGCCATTTCTCTGGTGAGCCGTGGGGCATTTCCAGGGTCTCTGCAGGGCCACAGGCCATCGGGAAGCCAAGCCCGGTCAGGCTCAGAGTGCCATAGGATGCTTGTGTAGGAATTTTCTTGGGTGGGGGGGCTAGAATTTTTTTTATTGAAATAAAACCATTCTACAAAATAATACACCCAACCGCAAAAGGCCATAACAATAACGGCAAAAAAATTTTTTCTCCCCAATCTCTTTACTTACTAATTCAAAAATAAAACTATCTATCCTGACACTAATACATTTTTCCTCTTAATCTAAATACACTATAATCACTCTCTTTCCTTATCCAATAAACATTATATTTACACCTTTATACTAAAGTTAGAAGTTATACATTACAATTATACATATTTTGAAAAGAAGAAATTAATACAAAAATAATAATAAAATGTTTATTTTAAAGTTATGCCTTAAGTTATTGCTGAGTTTGTCTCATTAAACCACAGCCAAAACTTTCCCCAATGATGGTTTGGCAATTTTTCTTTATCAGTCAAAGCTAAATTTTCAATTATGTTTTTAACATAATAAGCAGTGCCCTGCCCATCCTGTAGATTTTGACTCTTTACCTCCCTTTGTCTTTGGAAAAATAATCCCAACATCACATAGAGATTTACCAGGCACACAGGAGGTGTGGGCAAGGAGTTGGGCATCATGCCATTTGGGCTGGATGTGTAAGCTGGCACCAGGAGTGTATCCACATTGCGCAATTATAGCAGTCTGATCCCACTTCCAACTGCCTTGGTTCCCTCCTGTGGAATCCTGGGATTTGTAGTTTGGGGAGGGGGTACTTTGAATTCCCTAACCCACTCCCCTGAGGTCCAACATGAGAGCTCTATGCTGGAGAAGTCTGCCTGAAAGTACAAATCCCAGCATTCCTTAGGAGGGAGCTCTGGGGGTTAAAGTGGTACCAAACTGTGATAACTGCAGTGCGGATCCCCCTCCCCCAAGTTGGCCTCCTGCCTCCCCCATCCTTCTGGCCAGGAACTGACCAGCATTCTCCTTTCTTTTTCTCCACCCACCCGGCCTCATGGCATCCCCTACCCCACAGGTGTCTTGCCCACAGGGGGAAGCCGCTGCCGCCGCCGCAGTCGCCGCCGCCGCAGGGACTTGGAGGCTCCTCCAGAGTCGCTGCCTGAAGCTTCAGCCAGTCCAATGCACCCTGACAATAAACTGACCAACCATGGAAAGTCAGGTAACAGCACCATAATGTGACCCAAAGCCCCACCTGCAACCTGGGCACCAAGGGGTGGGGCAGGGAGTCATGGCGGTGGGGGTGGGGGTGGCGGCAGCACTGGGGGCGCGAAAACCAGCCAGCCCGATGCCCCCAACAACTGTGGCAGACTGGAAAGTGGCCTGGCCCCTGGCCCCGTCTTTGGGGCTGTGAAGGGCGAAGCAAAGCGCGAGCGGAGTGTCTCCGTGGACTCAGGAGAGCAGCGGGAAGCCAGCGCTCGCCTCATGAGACAAGGAGCTGGCAGGTGAGGAGGGGGACCAGCAGGACACCAGCCCCCCACCTCCCACTGCCCTCCTCAGCCCCTTGGTGCCCTCTCGCCTCCCACCTTGGCCGCAGGAGCCCCCGCCAGGCCGGAGGGTGGGCCGCCCTTGGGGAAGGCGGCGTGGCCTTTCCCACTTTGGCCCCCACCACTCAAGCCAGAGGAGAGGCTGACGGCGCCCCTTCGCCCTCCCTCCTAGGAGAAGTGGCCCCTCGGAGCAAGCGGCGCTGCGTGCTGGAGCGGAAACAGCCTTACAGTGGTGACGAATGGTGCTCCGGACCGGACAGTGAGGAGGACGAGAAGGCCCTCGGCGGTGGCACCCACAGTGAGTCCCTGCTGGCCCCGTGCACACGGCACCTGGGTCTGCGTGTACGTGCGTGCTTGCACCCAGAGCGTGGGCATGTGGGGAAACGCTGCCCCCTGGCGACTCTTAAAACAGTTGCAGTGAGTACGCACACAAAATCCGTACAGACACTGGCAGACAGAAAGAACTCTGACCGAACTCCTTTCCAAGCTGCGCACAAGACGCCTCTGGTGCCATTCCCAGCCTTGCCTCAGTTTCCCCAGCCTTTAGCACCCGAGAATCTGCCTGTCATTGCCATGAGGTCTTGCATCTTCGTGGGTTGGTGGGCAGATTTTTTGAAATGTTATTCATCTGATACTGTTTATATCATTTATCTATTCATTTAGATATATTTATTTGCATATGTATTTAAATAATTGCTGATGCCTGTGTTTTTGTACTCAGGGGCGAGGGAGGGAGGGAGGTGGAGTGTGTTTGTTTGCATGTGTGTGTGTGCATGAGTGATGCTGTGCCTGATTGTTAGCCTTGCTTCACCAATGCCAGCACAACTTTAGCTGAAGGATCACCATTCACAGTGCTGCATATTAACCAGGGCTCAGTATATGTCCTAAGGGCATAAAGCGCCCTGTCATCCCTCCTGTTACAGAGAGGACAGTGTGTGGCTGAGAGGTCACCCTTCCCTCACACCCGCTGACGGGCCTTGATGTGGCCACATCTCCACTCCCAGGCTGGGCCATGAGAGCAATCAGGCCGGTCCAGTTTCCTGCAGAAGCTGGTGAGAGGGTGGCCGGCTCTGTCTGCCTTCCTTGCCAGTTCAACTTTCAACAGGTAGCAAAGCCCTCGGCAAGCAGGAGTACCCAACCCAAAATCTGGGGGTGTCCAGCCTGCGCTCCCCACTTCAGCCAGGAAAAACACCCTCCAAGACTCCCAATTGTTGGGGATTAGGAATTTTTTATTGGAATAAGACCATTCTACTGAAAAATACACCCGACTGCAAAAGGCCGTAACAATAACGCAAACATAATAATAATTGTTTTCCTCTTTTCTTACTAATACAAAAATAAAACTATCTATCCTAACACTAAAACATGTTTCCTTTTAATCTAAACATACTATAATCTCTTTTTTCTTTTCCAATGAACATTATATTTACACATTATAATTACACCTATTTGGAAAAGAAAAAATCAATAAAGATTAATAAAAATAATAATACAACAATAATAATAAAATATTTATTTAAAATATCTTTTTAGCTAGCACACATTGGAAACTGCTTAATGCAGTGTAGGTGTGTAAATAGCTATTGCTTAAAACAATTGGTAAGCCGCTCTGATAGCCTTGTGGCTAAAGAGCGGGGTATAAATAACTAAATAAATAAAAAAATAAAATAAAATACATTTTTATGTTACTGCTGGGGTTGTCTCACTAACCACTGCGGGGCTTCCCATTGCATACTGCCACCTGCTGGATTCTTGGAGGAAAGCATCCCAGAGCTGAGGAAGGGGAGTCACAAAGGAGACTTGGCACATCCCGGTGGCACACACGTGTGCACTCACACATTTAGGCACACTCCAGATCTTCTGGCGCTGTCCTGGCCCTTTCATTCCACGTGCGCAGTCCTTGGTGCCTCTTGTCAGAACTTTCCGGCAGCCCTGCTTTGCTCCCTGCTGGTTTATCTGGCCGCATAGTCCATGCTTTGATGTTCCCAGGTAGGATGCACACTGCGTGAGAGTACCTCTTTGGTCCCATTTTAACTCCTGTGGGTCCAGTAACCTGTGGAACACTGAGATTTGTAGGTTTTGGGTTTGGTTTTTTTAGATATAATGGGGTTTCTCTGCTAGAGAGTTCTAGTCTGCTCCCTTAAACTGTTGCACTACGGCTCTCATCAAACTAGAAATTCCAGGATTCCTCCACAAAGAGCTGTGACTGTTGAAGTGGAATCAAAGTGGTATAACTGTGCTGTGTGGATTCCCCGCCCCCCCAGGTTCTTGAGCTGTAGGGAGAAGGCTGGCTGGCTGACCCGCTCTGTCTCTTCCCTGCAGACTGTAACGTAGCAGAGTCGGCAATGGGCACGAGCTCCCAGCTGGGCCCAGGATCCAACGTGCTGCCCGCCCTGAGTGAGAGCAACGCCTCCAACACACCGCACAGCACAGCCCCGGGCCTGCGGTCAGAGGCTGGCAACGGCGGAGGGAAGCAGCCACTGCAGTTTGTCTACGTTTTCACCACGCACCTTGCCAACACGTAAGCCACCGTGCTTTGGCATGGGGTTGGCTTCCTCCAGGCGTCCCTTTGGTCTCTGGCGGTTCTGTGGGGTTCGGAAACAGCTTCTCGCTCTTTCCGTGGGGTTCAGGAGTGTCTCTTGCACAGCGCCTAGTGGGCGATATCACCCTGTGGCCGGGACCGTGAGTGATGAGGAGTGGATGATGGCTTCCTCTTCCCCTCTGTCCTTCTGCCCTCCCTACCCACCCACCCGCATCCTCAGCCAGAATGACGCGAGTGCGCACGCACACACACACCACACTTCCTTTGGAGGCCATTGAGAGACCTGCGGATCATGGCTGTCATTGTTCGGGGGGAGCTGGCGGAGGCCGTCAGCCGTTACTTCTGTGGGAGGCACGTGGGCCAAGCCCTGCAGCCTACTAGCTGGCCCACAATCCACAGCCCTTCGCAGAGCGGCTTCCCACGGGCTCTCTCTCTCCCCCTCTGTGCCCACAGGGCTGCAGAAGCCGTCCTTCAGGGCCGAGCAGACTCCATCCTGGTCTACCACCAGCAGCATGTGCCCCGGGCAAAGCTGGACCAGGTAGGAGTGGGTCCCGGGGAGCAGAGTGGCGGTGGAGCCTCCAGCAACCCCCAAGTCAGAGTAGCCAGGGTGGGGAATGCTGGGCAATACAGTATGACGACATTGGGGGGGGGAGCTGCCTGATTCCCACCCGGATGCTGTGGCCATGTGCTAGTGGGGGCTGTTGGTTAAAAAGGGGACCCCTGTGGGGGCGGGCGGGCGGCCGGGCGGCCCGTGGGATGGTTTCCCCTCTGCCCACACTGACACCCCTCTCCCTCTTCCCAGCAGGCCCCCCTCCCAAAGGTCCAGGCCGCTCCCGAGCCGTTGCCCATCAACCCCTCTCCAGCCGGCACCCCTCACGCTCAGCCCGCCATGCCGCCCAGCAGCCAGGCCCAGGGGCCGCCCCCGCCCCCTCCGGGGACGCCCTCCCAGGCCACTGCGCCCCCAGCCCTCCAGGGGATGGGCCAAGGACCTCTGCCTGCTTCCAGCGCCCTCTCCCAGGAGGGACCCCCTGAGGACGCCCGCCGGGAGCTGACGCCCAACTCCGTGGGCAACGGCAGCAGCAGCACGGCGCCTGGGGGCACCCACCCCAATACGCCCACTGCCCCCAGCTCCTTGCCTTCCAGTGGGGCGGACAGCTTGCTGGGCGAAGGGCCCAACACAGCCCCCGCCTCCACAGGGAACGGACCGCGCAGTGCCCTCAGCACAGAGGGTCTGTCCAAGGAGCAACTGGAGCACCGGGAGCGCTCTTTGCAGACGCTGAGAGACATCGAGCGCCTGCTCTTGCGCAGCAGCAGCAGCAGCGAGTCCGAGCCCTTTCTCAAAGGGGGGGCCGTGAGTGGCGATGGGGGGGCCCTTCCTCCCCAGGGGGTGCCTCCCCCGCAGCCTCCCCAGGGCCCCCCTCCTCCCCCTCCGCCTGGGCCAGGCTTGAAGAAATACGAAGAGCCATTGCAGTCCATGATATCGCAGACGCAGAGCCTGGGGGGGCCCGGCCTGGAGCCAGAGGGGCCAGTGCCCCCTGGGGTAGACATGGGCCAGCAGATGAACATGATGATGCAGCGGCTAGGCCAGGACAGCCTGACGCCCGAGCAGGTGGCCTGGAGGAAGTTGCAGGAGGAGTACTACGAGGAGAAGCGCCGGAAGGAGGAGCAGGTGGGCATGCACGGCGGGCGGCCCCTGCAGGACATGATGCTGCCCCAGCCCATGGGGGGCATGATGCTGCGAGGACCCCCGCCCCCCTACCACAGCAAGCCCGGCGAGCAGTGGGTCCTGCGTGGAGTGGCTCTGGAGATGCAAGAACAGCTGCAATTGCGGCCTTCCTTTGCCGGGCCACGATTCGCCAGCAACCAGATGCAGAGGGGATTTGGGGGGATGCAGAACCTCCCCCTGGACTCACTGGGCCCCATGGGCCCCATACAGCGACCAGCAAGGCCCGGCATGGCGTGGAGTGAGGAAATGCCTCCAATGGGGGGTCCGGGGGGGAACTTCGGCCCGGGGAACCTGCCGTACCCGCCGCCAGGGCAAGGCGAGGCTGAGCGCTTTCTGACACCCCGCGCCAGGGAGGAGATGCTGCGGCACCAGCTGCTAGAGAAGCGCCAGGGGGCGATGCAGCGGCCGCTGGGGATGGAGATGGAGCGCATGATGCAGACGCACCGGCAGGTGGAGCCGGCCATGTTTGCCGGGGAGGGGCTGGGCATGGAATTCGGGGGGTCGCGGGCCATGCTGAGCCCACCCCTGCGGGACATGGAACCGGGCTTGGGGCCCCCTGGCAACCTCAACATGAATATGAACGTCAACATGAACATGAACATGAATTTAAATGTGCAGATGACCCCACAGCAGCAGCAGATGCTGATGTCTCAGAAGATGCGTGGCCCAGAGATGATGCCCTCTGAGGAGATGGCCCGAGTGCGTGCCCCAAATGGCACCGGAGCCATGATGGGGGCCCCCCAGAAAATGATGATGGGCTCCCCATTCCCCGGCCAAGGGGGGCAGCCACAACCGCAGCCACCCCCAGCTCAGCCGCCTCAAGGCTTCCCTGCCGTGCAAGGCCCCTACCCAACTGTGCCACAGGAAATGGGCAGCGCACCAGACATGTTTGGCCCGGAACCGGGCAGCATGGGGAACACCACGCGGCTCAGCCACATCCCCTTGCCCCCCGCCACCAGCGCCCCGTCCACAAACATGCATCCCACCCCCGTGAGGGGTCTGGGCCGCCGCCCTTCCGACCTGGCCCTCAACATGGGACAAATGAACTCTCCCAACATGGGCCGCCTCAAGTCTCCAACCCTCAGCCAGGTTCACTCCCCGCTGGGCACGTCGCCCTCTGCCAGCCTCAAGTCGCCACAGACGCCCTCTGCCATGGTCAACCTGCCGGCCGCCAGCACCGCTAACGCTCCGCTCAAGTCGCCCCAGGTCCTCAGCTCTGTGCTCAACGTCCGCTCCCCGACCAGCTCTCCGAGCCATCTCAAGTCCCCGTCCATGGCGGTCTCATCTCCAGGGTGGGCACCATCGCCCAAAAATGCCCTTTCCAGCCCTGGCATTGGGCAGAGCAAGCCAGCTCTTGGGATGAGCAACTCTGTGCCCCTGGGCAGCATCGAACAAGGTAATGGGTGTGTGGGCACGGGTCTAGGAGGTGGGTGCTCCATACGTGCTGGACTGCGGATGGGTTCAAATATTCCATCTTCACAAAAGGGTGTGGGGGGAGGTTCTTACACCAAACTGTGACTGCTTTATTCGTTTTGTGTTTTATGTAGAACAACTGCACTTGCATTCTCCTAATGGTTAATTGGTGCTTTTCATCAGTCAGGGGCATTGGACAACAAATTATATGTTGTGTGTGAATAAACCAGGTTGTGTGTATAGGGGTGTATTTTGCAAGTTAAATGTTGTAAATATGGCTCATCAGGGGAAACTCTGGGAGAAGTTACTGGTTTGATGCTGCTGGTTTAAGGTGGCAGTTTCCCCCAAGCATTGGAATGCAGCTGCTGGTTTCAGGAGTGCTTTAATCCAAAAAGTAATATGGGTTTTTATTCTAAAAAATACTGAAGTGTATATTTGAAGAAATTTGAATTTAAACCACAACTTAAACACAGATGCCAATGAGGCGAGAGAACCATGCTGCCAGGGAGGGGGCCCCATGTGGACCGTAGCGCCAGCCAAGATTTTCCCAGATGCCCTTCCCACAACACAAGCTTTGAAATGGGCCAGAAAAAGAAAATTTCTGGCTGAACAATGCACAGTCATGTGGGGAACACCAGGAAACTGTTCTGAAAGCAATCAAAAGGGATGAGAACGTTGCTTTCTGTTTGAGGAAATGGCCCTCCAGCGCTTCCCGTCTCCCCCTCCTGGTTTATACCAGCCCTTTCCCCAGACAGTCTCCTTGCACTGGGGGCGTGGGGGTGGAAATGAGGGCTAGGGAAGGGGGGCCAGTTTGGTTCCTCTGCTGGACCGGCATTTGCCTGGTGCCGTGGCTCCCTCGCTGTGTCATGCATGCAGGATTGGGGCCTTGGAAGGGGCTGTGAGTGCGGCTGCTGGCTGACCTCTGACTCTGAACCGGCCTGTTAGTCATAAGACCCTCTGCTGTTCTCTCTCCTGCTGCAGGTTCAATGCCCCCCGGGCCTAGGAGCAGCTCCTCTGCCCCGCCTAGCAACGCCTCGGGCCCCCTGAACCCCAACCTGCCTTTTCCTTCCTCTCCAGATCCACCCCCGTCCCAGAACCCCTTGTCACTCATGATGTCCCAGATGTCCAAGTATGCCATGCCAAGTTCCACCCCACTCTACCACAACGCCATCAAGACCATTGCCACGTCGGATGACGAGCTGCTGCCTGACCGGCCCATGCTTCCACCGGGTGCCATGTCCGGTGGGTATCCAGAGGGATGGGGTGGGAAGGGATGGGAAGGGGAACAGAGCCAGCAGCACCCCTGGGCTGCGCTCTGGATTCCTGGAGCGGGATGGGTTGATTGTTTCATTCTCTTGCTGCCTGACCAGGTAGAAGAGGGGAGGGCTTGGTGCCCTGTCCCAGAAGGTATTCGGCTATAATGGGGGTGGGGGGGCAGGGGGGCAGGCTTCTCCCTCCCCCACAGGGGTGCCCTGGCTAAAGGTCGAAAGGAAGGAAAAGATGGGACGCAGGGAAAGAATCTAGCAGCATTGTTGAGACTGTCTGTATTTTAGCATGAGCTTTCCTGGACGCCAGCCCACTTCTCCAGATGTGGTGGTGGAGTGATAGGAAAGCCACATGTGTGTAGTAGGCACGGTTACCCAGCTGTGGGAATGGGACACAAGAAGATGCCAGTTGTGACGCTGGCTGGCTGGCGGTCAGTTCAAGAGCAGCAGCTCACTTGTGGACCCTGGTCTCCTTGGCATCCTGTTAGTAAAATACACATATGCGAGCGTAGATCATGCCTCTTTTGGGACAGGGCAGATTCTCTAGCCCTTTCTGCCCCACCCAAAACCTGCTGCTGGCAGCTGCCTCGCCCTGGGGAGTGCCTCTGCAGCTGCTGCTGCTGCTGCTGACCAGAGGCAGACCCAGTGATGGCGATGCGGCTTGCCTGCGCTTTGAGGTGAAGAGACTGGGGGATGCGCTCCAGCTGTGAATGCACGGTGATTCCTTCTCCCGCTGAGCTGGGACCAGCTGCTTCTTCATTGACTGGATGGCCTCCCCTCCCCCTGGGGTCCGACAGCTACCAGCGCAGGGGACGGAGGGCGCAGAGCTCCGCGGTGGAGCATTTCCCTTTGCCTACTTGAGGTGGGGCTTGGGCTTCTCCCACAGACTCCTCCTGCTAGGCAGTCTGCATTGTTGAGGGCACTGCAGTTCTGGGAAGTTGAGGGAAGGGCAGTTCTGACTAGAGCACGGTAGTGGGGATGGAGGGACGCAGAGCAGCAGCGGGGGGCAGGGGGATCCAGGGTCCCATCCTGGCCTTCTTCAGAATAATAGAGGCTTCTTTTCATATATCTTGATATATATAATTCTCTTGGATATGTTACCCCTCCCAGTGTGCTGATTGGCTGCTCAGGAAACACATTCAACCCACGCCCAACCAATCACCGCCCACGTGCAAACTCCCTCTCCTCCTCACAATCCACTCCCGCCACGCAGTCTGCGGCCCAGATGGGGACCCGGGCAGTCAACTGAGCCAGCCGCCCTCAGCAATTCCGGGGAAACTGTGGAAGGCTGAGAAGGGGGAGGAGGAAGAGTTTAAAAACCCACCGGCCCACCTTACAGGGTTGTCGTGAGGTCTACCGGCCATTTTGGGGGGAGTTTTAAAATGGCACATGGTATGCTGAGTCCAGGCTTCCCTGCCGTCCAGGCTTCCCTTTGTCACCCCTTGACACCCCTGAGTGGCCGCATATGGACCATCATGGCGGCAGCACAGAAAACCTCCACAAGATGTTCTTACAATTATAAGTTGAGGTCATTCCTCAGGTTCAGGGTAGAACGATGTTGGTATTCCTGACTCAACCAGCCCAGAGAGGACTCAGGAAGTCCTCCTTCAAAGTGATTTGGCAGCAGTTATGGCAAATTCTGTCTCCATCCTCTTCTTGATTTATTCAGTTTATTTCTTGATTTAGTGTTGCCAGTCATAGACCAGATTATTTCACAACTGTTTCACAACTTACAACTATAGAAGAAAGTAAAGTCAAAGATTTTGTTTTAAAAAGGGAAGATTTTTGTTGCCATCCAATACATGCTGCTGCAAATCTGTTGGATCCAAGATCCAAGATTCAAAGGTGGATATATACGTGGTGACAGCACTGCTACTGCATTTGACTGGACTGCAAAGCAAGCATCACACTTAGGACTTGATGCTGGGAAGGTACTTTCAAATGACGCAGAATATAGAACATCTTCAGGGGTTTGGTCCAGGAATGCAGTCTGGGATTCTCCCAAACGTATCCCTCCTGCAACATGGTGGCAAGGTCTTTGCACAACACGGCCTCTGGCCCCTCTTGCTTCTTCAAATTCCTCCATCTTCTGCAGCATGTGAAAGAATCTGGTCTATGTCTGGAAACACCCATACTAAATCAAGAAATAAACTGGCATGTGAAAGGGTAGAGAGGCTTGTTTCAGTCTGAGTAAACCTTTGGTTTTTAGGAGTCCATGATAACTGTGATGATGACAAACATAACAAAGCAGAAGCAGAGACTGAAACTGGTAGGGTAATTATAGCTCAGAAAATGAGTCTGATTAAATTTCATGCCTATTCATTGAATCTTAGTCCCCCTCTCCTCTCTTCCACACATTTTTCCCCCTCCCTCAATTCTTTTTATGGGAATGGGTGCTTTATTTCTGTTTGATACTGTGGAGAGGAAATACCAATACTTTTCTTTGTAACTAATGTTGATGATTTCTTCTTTTTTATTTATTTATTTTTTTGCCTGCTCCACATAAACTAGCAAAACCAAAGAGGTTCTGTACAGTTCAGGAGATGGTTGCTTCATTTGTTACAAATAAAATTTAAAACAAATAAATATAAATTCCATTTGTAATAACTGTTTGAATACATTGTATTTTTAATATACCAATTGTGATCATTTTATGCCAAACCAAATTGTATGTGGTCATATTTTTTATGTTCCTAAAGTAACAGAGTGACTTTCAATCTGTAAAAAGTGCTAATGTTGCAGTTTTTCAATTTTCCCAAAAATTTCCATTTTTTTCTGGAAAAAACCAGGGGGGGCTTTCCTCCCACATGGCTTCAAAATATCTGGAAAATTTACATCTCTAGGTTGGAGGCCCTGGAGAACTTCCAAAACCGTGGGACTCTCCCTTGGTGCACGTCCACCCTCCACCATTAGAGCACTGGTTTGCACTCCAGGGAGATAGCCTGGATGGCACCGCTGGGCAGAGCTCCCTGGGGCCAGAGCCGGCTCCGGCCAGGCCTGAGGGTGTGGCACAGCCCTGGGCATCACCCCTTCCTGTGTGCCAGCTGGCATGACTGGGGCTGGGGTCTCGGAGCAGCAACCCCTGCGTGCCACCCACCTTGAGGTGGGATACAAATGAATACCGTTATTCTCCTTTGGGGTGCTGGCTGGGGGGGAACTGGGCTGGGGAGACGTCTCCCAGGGCTATTGCAGCAATAGACCACAGGTGGCATAGGTTGGTGGGGCAGGGACTCATGGCTCTCTTTTCTCCCCCCACAGGCATGGGAAGCAGCCAGCCCAACCAGATGCACATGAACGCTGTGGGGCCGCCCCCTGCTCAGAGTCCCATGGGCATGAACCTTCCAGGACAGCAGCCACTCTCACACGAGCCCCCAGCACCCACGATGTCCTCGCCAAGCCCGCTGGGTGCCAACATTCCCATGCATGGCAATGCACCCCCCCAGAACCCAATGATGTTGCCCTCAGGGCCCCAGGAACCCCTTGGCCAGCAGTGTGGCCCTTCCGGCCAGATGGTGTTCCCACCACGTCTCCAGCAGCCCCCCAGCAATGGTGGTGCCGGCATGCCCATGGCCCCTGGAGGAGGAGGGGGAGGAGGCAGCGCTGGTCCGGGGTTGCAGCAGCACTATCCGCCTGCTTTGGGGTTGCCCCCAGAGGATCTGCCCCCTCCACAGCCAGGGCCGATGCCCCCTCAGCAGCAGCAACAGCAGCAGCAGCAGCAGCGCATGGCTGGGAGGTTGCCCGAGCCCTACCCGTCAGTGCTTCCTGGTGTGGCCTCCGTGCTCAACGACCCCGAGCTGAGCGACGTGATCCGCCCCACGCCCACCGGCATCCCCGAGTTTGACCTCTCGCGAATCATCCCTTCCGAGAAGCCCAGCAGCACCCTGCAGTACTTCCCCAAGGGGGAGGGGCAGGGGGTGTCCAAAGCGCAGCCGCCCCCCTCCAATCTGCACCTCATGAACCTGCAGAACATGATGGCGGAGCAGGCTCCTGCCCGGCCTGGGCCCCAGGGCATGCAGCGGGGCATGGCTGTGTGCCACCCGGGACAAGTGCCCATGCTGGGCAGGACAGGCCTGGCGGCCCAGCAAGCCATGATGGGCAGCAGCATGCACCAGGCGATGATGCTGCCCCAGCAGAACCTCCTGGCCCAACAGAACTTCCTGCTCATGCAGGCCAAGCAGCGCAGCATGTCTGTCTCGGGGGAGATGTACGCGCAGCCCGGGCACATGATCTCCCCGCAGGGCTCGCTCATGGGTCCCCCACCCCAGCAGAACCTCATGATCTCCCACCCCATGCGGCAACGCAGCGTCTCCCTGGACAGCCAGATGAGCTACGGCCCAGGGGCTGGCAGCATGGCCAACCTGCCCTTCTGAGGGGCGATGGCTTTGGCTGCTGCCACAGCTGGTGCCACGGGGATGTGGAGGGGACCCTTTCGTTGCAGGAGTGATGCCAGCTCCCATCTCTGCCCTGGCACAGAGTTTGGTTTGAATCTTTCCTCTGAGTGCGAATTCCTCTCTTCTCTTTCTCTCTCACTGTCCCTTCTCTCTCTCTCTCTCTCTGTTTTTTAAAAAAGCAACCAAAATGTGCAAGAGGGTTTGGAACAGCTGTAAATAGGTTAGGGGGAAGGCACAGCAATGATTTGCTGGCTTGGATTTGTTTGTATTTCTGTGTTTTAATAGAAGCCTCAAAAACCTGTTTTTGGAAGAAACCATCCAACCAACCAACCAACCAACAAAAAATACAGCCCATTGAGAAAGTTCAACCTGGAATGTGACCTGGAAGTCCCTGGGCTGAAGGGCCAGGCTGCCTCCATCTCACTCTTGGCCCGGGGTGCAATTCCAGCGCCCACACCTCTCAGTGTGACAGGCTGATGGCCCCATCGGCAGGACGCTCTCCCCACCTCCACCTCATGCCACCCCACCAGCACCAGCTTCTGCTCTCCAAGGCCAGCTGCTTAGAGCAGGGGTGGTTCCCTCTGCCTGCCCAGTTTTGGCCCAGTGGGAGAGTACTGCCGCCCCACCTGGTTTGCGCATGGAGGGTCACCACAGGGGGTATGGCTTGGGTAGGGGTAGTCGGTTATTACACACACACACACACACACACACACATCATGGCTGGACCTGTTGGTGATGTACGCGTGCATAACTCATGGATGTGTGTGCATATGTCTTGCTTTGAATGTGTTTGAGCCTTGAACTGGGGCGGGGAATTGCAGACCTTTCGTGATGGATGTCACCATTTATTTCTTCTCCATACAAAACTCCACACATGCATCCTGGCAGGTGTTAAGCCCTGCGGAGTGTGTTGCCGCCTCCATTTACAGGCTGGAGAGAGAAGAGAGGGACCAAGATGTCAGAGAAGGGACCTGCCTCAGCTGCAAAGGAAAGAGAAATAAGGGGGCTCCCCTTGATGGAGAACAACCTCCTTTCTCTTCCCCTTGGCTCTGAGGTGGTCTGCGTCTTCATCATTTGAGTTGCCTCCACCACTTCCCCCTGGCCAGTAAACATCTGCAGCAGTGCCTCCCCTGGGGCTTGGTAGCTGCCTGGGGAGAAAGAGGTGGAGAGTAGCACATGCAAAGCATGATGCTCCACACGTGCAAGGGAGGCTTTGCGCCTCCTTCTGTCCTTAGCATTTGGGACTTAGTGGGCCCTTTTAAACACACCTTCACTATCAGGAAGTGTGGCGTGCGCTTTCGTTTTCTGCAAGTGCCACCGATTCCCATCTTTACCTGCATTGCATGGCCTCCTTACACTCATCTAATGAGGAGACTGAAGAGAGGGTATTATATTCACCCAAACGCAGTCCCAGTCAAAGAGAAACCTTCTTTTGACTTTGCAAAAATTGGCCCCTTTTAGAAACTAAATTAGGTAAATGAATGAAGACTGAAGCTGACTTTGCCAGAATGATCAGTCCAAACACTTAGATGGTGATGGTGAGGGAATCCCATCTGCACATTTGGACAGTTTGGATTGAATGGTTTGTCCCACCCTGTTTGCATATGATAATGGCTAAAAAGCAAAGTTACAAGAAGGTTTGAGGCATCCAGAAAACAGGCAGTTGCTCACACACACACACCCCCGTAAGAAATCCCACCTCCCTGCCATGCTCTTACACATCTATGTGCCTAGAAAAGGGGACAGGAAACCGCTGCCCTCCCCACCTCCATCCTTGCACTCTTCAGTGCAGTGCTGCAAGCCCCTACCTGCAACAGGTATTCTGTGTGTTCTGCTCTTGCTTTGTGTTTGAGCCTTTAACCAGGTGGGATGGGGTGGGAATCACGGGCCTTTCATGGTGGACATCATCACTGGCTGGCTGAATCCCCAAGACAGGGCCAAGTCCTGCAGTTTTGTGACGGCTGGTGGACACAAAGCCCACCATGGTGTGTGTCTCCTAATAAACTCCAGCGGGGCCCTGGATTATATGCCCCAAGATCCATAAACTACCCTCCCCACTGGCAGACAAAATTATGCGGGTGGCACCTGAGGTACAAAGTGTTGGGGCAGCAGTGTGTGTATGTGTGCACCCAAAGCTGGTGAGGGGTGAGCAGGTGTTTGAGGTGGCATGTGGGGGTGAGGGAGAGTAGGTCAGTTGCCCCCAAAGTCAAAGGGAAGGAGCAACAGGTTTGGCCCGCTTGCCCTGGGGAGAGCGACCCTGCTGAGACTGGCCATTCCTGGAAGACCAGCGCTTTCTTCTGATCCGTGGTTTGGCCATCAGCAACTGGGTGGCCCATTGGCTTCCACTGGCCAGGCGGACACTGGCCCAGTCCCCTGCCTCTCCTCCCCCTCCCCACCTGCCAGCCCTCCTCCCTTCGCCTTGCGCCGTGAATGTCGTCCAGTCTGGTGTCTCTTGTGCTTTCTTGCTCGGCTTTCTGGCTTGCGTGGCATTTGCTAAGTCCGCCCAATCATCCTCTTCTTCCTCTTGTCTCCGGCCACAGCTGTGCTCATTTCCTGCTCCTGACCAACCAGCGGCGCGATCGAATTTTGGGTTGACATCCCAGCACAGTGGATGTGCTTGTGCCCAGGCAAATGGGACCGGCCCACTTGTCATCCCACGGAGGGGGTGGGGAAAACCCTCCCCTCACCACCCATGCATTTTGTACCATTCTATAAATATATATATATATAAATATAAATATATAAATACAATATGTGAAGACATCTTATTGGTTTTTATTTTGAAATGATTTCTAGGCTTGTTTTGGGGTATCTTGTGCTGCCTGTAACGTATTGATTGACCTGTTTTATAGGTGCCTTTTTATTAAAAAGAGACATTTCAAAACATGCTGGCCCAGAGCCTTTTTGGGTTACTTTTTGGCCACGCACTGGAGAGAATTGGGTTGCTGCCTTTGTGACCGCCACCCTTGAGGTTCCAGCACATCCCAGCTGTACAGGGGACACACCCCACGGTGCCACTGTGGTGGCAAGCCACTTGCCCCGGGCCCTCAAAGCGCTGCTCCTTTGCCCTCAGCCTGTGCGGAGAGACTGCGCTTGCTCCACGCAGAAGAAAGGAACCCTGCACATGCTCAGAGGTGCTTTCACTGGCTCCACATGCTTCCTGGGGCTCCACCCTGAGATTAAGCATTTTAATCTTATTTTTCCATTCACTTTGCACCCCCTTCCTGACGTTGAGCCGCGTGAGCAGCCTTCTCCCACCCTCTTGGGAAGGGATGGAAGGGGGCATGGGGGGGAGGAGATGCTTTTGCCAAATACGGTTGGCCACCTCCCTGGGAGGAGGCCAAAGGAGACCGGGAGCTAGGACCCCCCACCTCCCATGCAACAGGAGGCTTGGGCTCCTCTGCGGTCTCCTTAGGGCAGGGGTGGGAATCCTTCAGGTGCCATTGAACTGCAGCTCCCAGCAATCCACCACTATGTTGGAAAGGTTTGATAGGGTTTGCAATCCAGTCATTATCCAGAGAAAGGCCCCATTGTTCCCATACCCTGCTGGCTTGGGGGGGGGTCTCCCTTCCCCCCCTCCCAATCTGGGCTCTCTCTGCCTTGGGTTCAAGTATTCCAAACTCACCTGAGCCAAGGTGAGGAAGGGAAGGTCCCTGAGCCTCTTGAGCAGGCTGCCATTTGCTCCTAAGCAATAGGTTTTGCGGGACCCAAAGCCAG
Organism: Gambelia wislizenii; assembly: GCA_030847615.1. Lineage (NCBI taxonomy): Eukaryota > Metazoa > Chordata > Lepidosauria > Squamata > Crotaphytidae > Gambelia > Gambelia wislizenii. The sequence goes on from JAUMIR010000007.1 coordinate 44,848,244, forward strand.
CGTCTTGACTGGGGGTCGGGGAAGAGGGAGGAGATCCCTTTGGGACAGCCCCTTCCCGCCAGCCTCCTTTCCCTCAGCAGCCCCTGCCTTGTCTGGGGAGATGCTGTGCTGCTAGCCAGGGGCCATGGGAAAAAGGGGCCAGAGGAAAGCAAACCATTTGCCACTGTCCAAACAATATCTGGACAACCAGCCAAAGGCTTGTTACTACACAGCTGATAAGCAGAGGCACAGTACAGTCAAGCTAATTACAGGGAAAGGAATCAAGGCAGTGTGGAGTCAGACACTTCCTTTACTAGCAAGCAAAACACAAGTCCACAAGCAAAGTCCAAGATACAAGGCCCAGGTCTGACAAACAGAGTTTAGGGTAGTCCAGCAGAGTCCAGGTCAGGCAAACAGAGTCCAGAGTCAACAAACACAGTCCAGGTCAAACACAGTGAGCAAGAAGGCAACAGGTACTCAGGTAAGTCAGATAATCTCCACCAACCCCTGGAGGGCAGTAATACATATTTATAGCTCAGCAGGTAACACAGCTCCTGCTTAACTATTACTGCATGCTATAAATACACTGAGACCGCCTCAAGCCCTCCTTTTCTTGTCTCTGCGCTGTGAAGGTAGGTATAGGTAAGTTGTCCTCTGGCTGGACCCTCTGCCAGAGCTGGTACTGCACTATCGTCCGTCTCTGAGGCCTGTGGCTCTGGAACATCCTCATAGAATCATAGAGTTGGAAGAGACCACAGGGGCCATCTAATCCAACCCCCTTCTGCTATACAGGAATACACAGTCAAATCATTCTCTACAGACGGCCATCCAGCCTCTGTTTAAAAACCTCCAAAGAAGGAGACTCCACCACCCTCCCAGGCAATGCATTCCACTGTGCTGGTTCAGCAGGTCCTGGCATGTCCACGGCTTCAGTTTCTCAGCCAAAGTCTATTTCCAACTTCTGGAACTACGGCATGACACCCCCCGCCAGCACCCCCAGTCCAGCAAAAAATGGGTGTCTCCTGCAGGGTCAGATTAAGGTGGTTGGGAGCCCTGGAGTGATTTTCAAATAGAGCCCCCCTTCTGCACATCCATGGGTTATTCCAGGAATGGCGGCATAGAAACTGAAGGCTGGTATCCTGATAGTGTCATGTGCAGCCATAAGTTGCCCAACACATGTGGAGTGAGTTTTGTGGACAAGACACAGCAGTTGACTCCAGCTGACGACATAAAGAGAATTGCACATGCACGGCTGTTGTGCATGTGGTAGCACAAAGTGTAGTGTATAAATGTACATGGCCTCTGCACATTGTGCATGACAGCTGTGCAAATGACTGTCAGCCATACTCATTGGCCATTGACCCCCATACATTTTGCTGCACTGGTATTCAATGCAGAGGCTATGTAATGCAAGATTAGTATGACTCTGCTGGCCAATATTTATGCCATGGTGAAATAATGCAGGATCTCTGCCAGCATCTTCATGAGCAAACCCACTTTCAGCCTTGCAACATCATCAAGACTTACAGTCTGATACCCTGATTGTTTTGTGTATTGAAGAAACACAAAATAGTGATGAGATCAGAAATACCAGGAGGTTCAGGAAGGGACCAGGGAAGAAGAGGAAGCAAGCAACACCTCTCAGCCCCAGGGCCTGGAGCCATTGCCCCAGATGAACACCTGGTAATCCTGCCCGGATGCCTGAGGGAGTGGGCCATGGGGGGGACGGGGGTGTGTGTCTGGGCAATGGCCCCTGAATCCTCATCATACTCAGAGCTCTACCACAAGGCGGCCTGAGCCCCTTCCAGCCCCTGCCACTCCCAAGATCTTTCTGGGCATCCATCTGGGCCCTCCCTGCTTTTGTTTCATGAGAGGGAAGGGAGTATTAAGTCTCTGTATTTATTACAGCCTCCCCAGAGAGGGTTTGAAAGAAGAGCAAAGTAATATGGGAAGAAGACATATTGCCCATAGGTTTCTTTAGCAACCTCCCCTCCCCGCTGCCCTCCCCAGGTCCTCAACAAGAGTGGGCTCCTATCACAAAAGCTGCAGGACAGGAGAGGATCAACCTGTTGAATGTCTTGCTAATAGGCTACTCACCCTGCAGGTAGAGGGGCAGGAGGGAACACTACCAGATCCCATTACCTGCCCAGAGACAAGAATAGTGGAGGGAAGCCAGCCTGAGGGTCACTTTGCGTGCCCTCTCCTGGCTCTGATGTCCACCTTGGCCCCGGAACCAGAGAGACAAAACAGAGCCACTTTGCCCACTTTCTGGGCAGGGCAGGACCAGAGATGTGGGTTCTCCAGAAAAGGTAGAACCGGAAAAGTTTCAATAATAATAATAATAATACATTTATTTATATCCCACCCCTCTGCAACACAATCAGGGCGACTTACAATATAAAAACTCCATAATTACAATACCCTAGCCCACCCCCCTTAAAATAATATTAAATTATAAAGGATTAAAAACATACAATAATTAAAAATATATTAAATTAGAAAAAAAATTAAAACACACAGTAATTTAAAAAAAATCCAATTGCAGCTCAGAGGGAAAGGACAGGAGAGTCTTGGGCCGGGCAGTTATTCAGGAAAGGCCTGCCGGAAAAGATCCGTCTTGATAAGGTTATCTCATTTATCACATTCGGGTTAAATGTTATACATTCAAACACATTCAAAGCTTTATATGCAAGTTATTTTATTGGAATATTTGAAATAATGTAAAGCAAATAGCATATACAGTACTCCCCTTATATTTAAGACAAAAAAATGGCTACACCTGAAAGAACACCCTTTTTTAAGGTGACATACCTGAAGAGAGCTGTCCCTGGTATACCCTATGTCAACAGTTTAATTTTTCTTTGCTGAAGTATAACTGAAGTACCTTCAGCTTCACTCACTCTCTGAGACACTTATGACTTCCATTTCAAGCTGAGAAGAAACTGATTCAGTACATTTATTTTAACATCCTGTTTCCCTAAAGGCTGCACGTGGATCTGGAGGCACAGGAAACTTAGCACATTTTGTCATGACTCCCTGTACTTGTGACTGATCAAGAAGCAAGAGATTTTGGGAAACAGAAACAAGCTTAGCTGTGCATTCACTTGTCAGTCTGTTCCTCTCAGCACCAGGGTTTGTCAAAGCTTGTCCTCTTAGAAGAATGACTAGATGTTTGTACCCTGTATTTAACCCATCAGACATGATTGACTGCAGTACATCAGCCCAGACAACTAGGAATAAATGCATACGTATGGTGTGGAAAAATTTCTAAGGAAAAATAACGCATCAGAAAATTTCCCCAATCTCTAGGAAGGCCACTTGCCTTTGGAGATGTAAATACAGTCAGCCCTCTGTATCCACAGATTCTGCATCCAGGGATTCAACCATCCATGGCTTGAAAATACAGTATTCCCTATCCCCTGCCCAACCAAAAATCAAACCTTGCTGTTTGCCATTTTATATAAGTGATACCATTTTACTACGCCATATTATATATAATGGGACTTGAGCTTCCACGGATTTTGTTACCCACAGGTGGGGAGGGGGGTCTTGGAACCAAGCCCCAGCGGATACCAAGGGCCCACCATAGTTGCTCATTTTGTTCTCTCACACACAAACAAATAATTTCAAAACATTCCCCCCACTCCATTTTGCACACAAAGTTTCCTATGCCCGTTTCCTATGCAAAAATTAACTCTCTCTCTCTCTCTCTCTCTCTTTTTTTTTTTTTTTTTCACAATTTTGTTTTGGCAAAAACCCCAGAAGATCTGAAATGCAAAATATCTCATTGAGGCTTCCCGTTTTCTTGCCAGGGCGCCTCAGTGTGTCAAGACCCCTTTTCTTGTTGAGGATAAGAAAAATGGCAAGTAGCCTTTGCTTCCCTGCTGCCTACAGGCTTCCGTATTTGAGGCAAAGATGACGGAGCAGGTGCCAAGTAGTTTGGGGACCACTTAGTGCTTTTTCCTCAAAGGAGCAAGCAGCATTTTAAAAAGGACAGCAATAATGTGACCCATGAGCCTGCTGCTGTTCTTCAGGGTTGTTGTTTTTTTTTTAAGGGGCCTCCACTTCAGTCTCTGTGCTTGTCTATTTTTGCTCTTTTGCTTGTTTCAAAGGGTCCTTGCTGGTGGATGTGTGGAAACTCTCCAGCAGGAATGTCCGCAGCTCAGAAAGGTGCAGGTCTCTCCTCTGCTAGGGGTATTTAAAAGGAGTCTGGATGCCCACCCCTCTCCAGTATGCTTTAACTCTGTGTATTTCCTGCCTCACTGGCCCCTGGTGGTCCCTTCCATCTTTCTTCTCAGATCCACCCTCCGCCCAGGCCTTTTCATATCCCGGTCATTTGGGGCTGTCAGGAATAAGGAGAGGCCACAGCTCCATTTTCAAGAGGGGTGGCAGAGAAGGTTGAACACTCTCCATCTTGCCCAAGGGTCCCTTCGGCTACTATTTTAAGAAGAGAAACCATGGAATTTGTGTACTGAATTTACAAAGTCTGAGCCTACAGGGAGAGCAAGGGTCCACTCCCTCTTCTCCCCCTGCCAAGTTAACTGAGTGAAAACAACTTTGCTTTTGAACTCAGTTTGCAGCAATGGGAGTACTTTGAGGGCAAAGGGCAAAAGAGGGAGAAGGGAAGAGAAGCCAGGACATTTTAGAAGCAGGAGAGAAAGTGAAGCAGACAAATAACCAGGACTGTACCTGCCAAATGGGACAGTTGCAGAGTACATTCCAGGGCCCAGGACGGCCCGGGACACAGAAGACAAATAGGTCAGCGGGGGAGCGTGGGCAATTCTCCAGGCTTCTCTCCGGCCCAGGCAAAAGGCTCCAGGAAAGTAAGAAGCCTGGCGGCCATGAGCAAAGGCAGGTTCCTAAACCACCTGTAAGGATGGATTTCTGAGCCAATGCAGCAAGAATATTTTCTTTTCCCCCACAGAAAGGGAGGCTGTGAGCATCAGCAGTCTCTGGCTTGCAGAAAGGTGGCATCTGGCTTATTCATGGAGGCTCTCTCCTACTCCAGCCTTTGACCTAGAGCCACTGGCTGGGCTGAGCTGCTGCCGTGTCTCCGCCTCAGCAGAGTCCTGGGCTTCCCCTCGGAGCCACTGGCCAGTGGCAGCTTGGGGAGAAGATGAGGGACCAGGCGAGCCTGAAGACAGGGCCAGGGGATTCATGGCGCAGGGTGAGGCGGGATGCCGGCTGTTGGATACGGTGGTCTCTGTGGTGCTCTCTGTACCCCGGGAACCCAGAATCTCTTGCAAGGTGCTTTGGCTCAAGCAGCCCAAGTCATACAGAATTCGGCAAGCATCGTGGCGGAATCTAACACCCACGAAAGCATAGAGAACGGGGTTGAGGCAGCAGTGGCTGAAGCCCACCAGTTCAGTCACCATAATGGCCATGCCCAGCCTGTACTCTGGCATGCAGTTGCTGGCCTGCAGCTTGGAGAGCGTGTCCCAGAAGATGACCACATGGTAAGGTGTCCAGCAAAGCAGGAAGACACTGGTGACCAAAATGGCCACTTTGATGGCCTTCTGCCTCTGCAGGCGTTGGGACCGGCAGAGAGCCCTCACAATGGCCATGTAGCAAAAGCACATGACCACCGAGGGCAGGAAGAAGCCCACAATGTGGTAGAGGAAGCGTGTCGCCAGCCATGAGTTGATGCCTTGAGCTCCATACTTCTTGAAGTAGCAGATGCTGAGGTTGCTGCTCTGTGCCCAGACTTCTGTGAAGAGCAGGTCGGGCATGGTCAGCAGGAAGGAAAGCAGCCAGACCACCAGGCAGGTCACATGGATGGATAGGGCCCGCTGCTTCTGGAAGGTCCGCAGTGCGTGGACGACGGCCAGGTAGCGATCCACACTGATGCAACTCAGCAAGAGGCTGCTGCTGTAGAAGTTGATCCTGTGGGTGGCACTGAGGACTTTGCAAAGGAGGGTGCCAAAGACCCAGCCGGCCAAGCTCTCCACCACCCCGAAGGGGAAGGTGAGAACAAGGAGGAGGTTCGCCAGGGCCAAGTGGAAGAGGAAGAGCTCCGTGGACGTGCGGGCCCGCCGATAGCGCCACAGGATCACTATCACCAGCAAGTTGCCTAGGCCTCCCAGCAGGAAGATCAGCAGGTGGACAACAGGCACCAGGAACTTGCCGAAATGGTCTGCAGGGCTGCCCCCCTCCTCCTCCTCCTCCTGGCACAGGTAGACATAGTCAGAGTCATTCCACTCACTGTCTGACCAGCTATAATTGTAGGTCTGTGGGATGGCAGAGGGGGGGGGGGAGAAAGAGAGACAAGTATGACTGTGGGCAGCCCTGGGCAGCAGCAGCAGCAGCAGCAGCAGGGCGAGGAATGTACCCACGGAGTCCACGGCCACAAAATGTTGCTGTGTACAGTGCTCCTTTTCCAGGGCTCTGTCCACTTCAGGCCATTCACTCCCCCACCCCCATTTTCTGGCCCCCCACCACAAAAACCTGTCTGCATTCTGTGCTCACTGGTGGAGCTGGGGAGGAGAAGACATAGATACCCAACTGCGACTACACTGAAGTCATCGTTTTCTCCATTGGTTTCCATGGGTGCTCTCCCTTCTGTCCCATGGGACATATAAAAACAGCTTCTCAGCTTGAACTGCAACATGACTTATTAAAACAATTAGAGAAGCCCACTGCCTTAAAAAAATATGCATGTGTTTTAGCCCCTCAACTTCATTCCCACCCCACCCCCTAGAAAATGACTTACCCAGGCCACAAGAGAGTGCTCTCTACGCTTTTTAAATCTTTTAGCATGGCAGAATGGGGTTGGACTGGATGGCCCTTGTCGTCTCTTCCAAATCTAGGATTCTAACAGTCGGCCTTCCATGGCTGCTGCGCTTATAGAGAAGGGAATACTCTTTCGGCTGTTCTGGGTGAGCTCCCCCATACCACCTTAGTAGGGTTTTTTTTTTAATTCCTAAGGGGTTTTTTTGTACACACTTTACACAGAATGTGTTTGCTACCCCAAATTTCCTGATACCTTTCTCTTATGCAGAGGTGCAAAGCAGCCACTGAGAGACACAAATCACTGCAGATCTGTAGACAAGCCAGAGCCCTCATAGAATCAAAGATTCATAGAATCATAGAGTTGGAAGAGACCATGAGGGCCATCCAGTCCAACCCCATTCTGCCATGCAGGAAATCTTGATCAAAGCATCCCCGACAGATGGCCATCCAGCCTCTGTTTAAAGACCTCCAAGGAAAGAGACCCCACCACGCTCCCAGGCAGCAGCAGATTCCACTTCAGAACAGTTATTATTGTCAGGAAGGTCTTCCTAATAATGTTTAGGTGAGTCTCTTTTCCTGTAGTTTGAACCCATTGCTCCGTCTCCTAGTCTCTGGAGCAGCAGAAAACAAGCTTGCCTCATCCTCAGTATGACATCCTTTCAGATATTTAAACAAGGCTCTCATGTCACCTCTTCACCTTCCCTTCTTCAGGCTAAACATACCCAGCTCCCTAAGCTGCTACTCATAGGGCATCATAACTTCTGGCCATATCACCATTTTGGCTGCCCTCTTCTGGACACGTTCCAACTTCTCAATATCCTTTCTGAATTGTGGTGCCCAGAACTAGACACAGTATTTCAAATGAGGTCTGACCGAAGCACAATACTGTGGTACTATTTATTACTTTGCTCAATCTAAATGTTACACTCTATTGCTCCATCCTAGAATTGCATTGGCATTTTTAGCTGCTGCATCACACTGTTGACTCATGTTCAGCTTGTGGTCCACTAAGACTCCTAGATCCCTTTCACGTGTACAGCTTTCAAATCAGGTGTCACCCATTCTATATCTCTGCATTTCATTTTCACTGCCTAAATGTAGTGCCTTACATTTCTCCCTACTGAAATTCATTTTATTAGCATTGGCCCAGCTTTCTAATCTGTTGAGGTCATTTGAATTCTGTATCTGTCCTCTGGGGTATTAGCTACCCCTCCTAATTTGGTGTCATCTGCAAACTTGATAAGCATACCTTCTATTCCCTTATGTTTGTTTGTTTGTTTATATCCCGCTCTTCAGCCACAAAGCTATCAGAGAGGCTTACAATTTTTTTTTAAGCAATAGCAAATTTACACATCTACACTGCATTAAGCAGTTTCCAATGTGTGTTAGCTAATTGCCCCCACAAGCTGGGTACTCATTTTACCGACCTACGAAAGGATGGAAGGCTGAGTGAACCTTGGAGCCATTTGGGATTGAACTCGCAATGTGGTGACTTGCAGGACTGGCATTGAACCACTGCGCCACCAGAGCTCCTTAGCAATGCAAGTCAACTCATTGATAAAGATGTTGACTAGCACTGGGCCCAGGACAGAACCCTGTGGCACCCCACTGGTCACTTCTCTCCAGGATGAAGGGGAGCCATTGGTGATTACTCTTTGGGTTCGATCAGTCAACCAATTACAAACAAAATGGGCCCTTAACAAAATGTTCCCAAACAGTTGTTCCCATTTTGGTTTCTAAGCAGGGTTGAGTCCTGTTCAGGGCGGAGGGAGAGGCAGGATATAAATAAAGCTAATAGAAACAACAGTGACAGTAACAGTGACTGCAAGACAACAACAATGCTCCACTGAGTGTGTCCTTGGAGTGCATGGATTCCATACGTGAGCCTGCAGCAAAGAAAGTAAAGAAGAGAAACACCAAAAGGGCTCTTCCAACGGGCCTGAAGATGCAAGAGTCCTTGCAATGGTGCTCCTCTGGACTTTCCCACTTGTTGTCCCCTCCACCTCCACTCATTCCATTCTTTAATTTTTGGAAGGGGGGCTGTTTGTAGTGATCTCTTGAGTCTGCCTAGTAGGGCTCTTCTCAATTTTTAAAAAAACCCAGGGTATGATTTGCTGAGGTGGTCTTATGATTTGAAAGCCAAGATTTTACCTGCTTTTCTTTTTTTTAATTGGAGTCATATCACTGTACTGCAAGTGCTATCTCACTTGATGCACTAATACGCTGACCTCTTTTTTTATTATTTAAAAAGGAAAGGTGGAAAAGAGAAGGGGACCCATTTGTTCTGATATGTCTCAGGATGAGAAGGAAACCAGCTTCAGGATGGGAATTACATGTCGCAGATGGTGCTGGGCATTGCTGAGATGACAGAAAAGTCATTTGCATATATAAATATGTTTAAACTACAACAGCAAACACCATGGCCTTCTAACACATTTGCCTCTTCCGGAGGAGCCCAGAGATGGGTGCCTTTCCTCTGACTTGGGTCTTACGCCAGGTGAAAAGTTTAGTGAGCAAATGAGTTGTTAACACCAGAGACCCGAATGGACCATGATCTTCATACTCTTCCAATGTCTTCCTTCAAGGACCTTCCCATGAGGCCCCTTAAGGGAAGTGGACCTCTTCAAAGGAGGCCCAGCATTGACCCTCCAAAGCTAAAAGAAGCCCCTTGTTCTTCCCACTTGCAACGCTCCAGTGCATCTCCCCCCTTGTAGTTTTTAACTACACGTGAAGTGAAACCTTTGCAATTTGTTTCCTCAAACACCTGGCTGCGGGTGATTAGTTATCTCTGAACAGAGAAACTTTCTCCCCTAAAGGATGTTGTGGTTTTGACTTGCAGAGAAGAAACTGGGCTGAGACCTTGGGCCGTCCATCTGCTCAGAGAGAGAAAGGGAACCGCTTTGGCCCTTAGAGGAAGAGGTGCCACCATAATGCAGAACCCCTTGATGTGATGGGGCAGGGAAGGGGTGGACAGGGATGGAAACAGTCACCACCGCACTTTTACTCCAGCAGCTAATGGCAGCAGCTGGAAAACTTTCCGTTTTCTATTTTAATTTCTCATCATGCTGTGCTTTAAAACAAACAAACAAACAAAAACAAACTAGTATTAGAGTAGAAAAAGTAGGAAAGCCAGTCCTTGATTATTTTATCCCCACCTGCAAGGGTGAATTTTACTGTCATTTTCTCCCTCTTTCAGGAGAAAACAAATACAGTAATCCTCTGCAATATCCTTACCATGTTCAAACAGTTCAAAGAATTGCAAGTTCCCTTTATTTGGAGGAACTGGGATAAGTTGGAAGAGACCGCAAGGGCCATCCAGTCCAACCCCCTGCCATGAGAAATACATTGGCTGAGAAATACATTGGTTTTGCACAGAAAACTTGCTTTTTGTGCAAGAATGCAGTATGTATTTCTCTGCAGAATAATTTTACTGAAAACACTTTGGGATTTTTAAACACCAGGGAAAACTGCATGAAATGCTTGCTGCTTTAATATTCTTCCTGGTGGGGTTTGGGAAAGACATTTTTCATCCTGGAAATGAATAATTGTGCATATTCTTTCCATTCCTAACAAAAAACCAAAAAGGAATCAAATACCACCCAGCCTGAGACTAACTGGGGAAAATAACTTTCTTGCATAAGCTTTTGTGGATTTCATCAGACACACTTGAAAGATTATGCTGGCAATGTCTTCTTCCCAGATAGCCTCAAAGAAGCTACCAGCTTCCTTTATATCTTTTTATCCCAAAACAGACCAACACAGCTATCATTTTGAACAGCATGATAGTGTTGTAACAACCAGGATGCTCCCTGTCATTCCTTACCAACCCTACATGACCTTTTGGGTTTTTAAATGATTACTGTATTCTCTAAAAGCGCCCCAGGGCATACTTAGAAATCAAGATGATGTTGGATGGACATTTGCACTTTGCTTTGCAGTATGCCAGCCTTTAGTGTTTTTTGTGATGCAAATAGTTCTTTAGAAACCAGTTAGCCCAGGGAGCCTGGCAGGCAGCAAGGGAAGCACGCAAGGGTGCCACAGTGGGGCCATGGGTGTGTCTATGTATGTGTGTGTGTGTGTACATATTTAAATTACCTCCACCTATCTCTCCATATGGAACCCAAGGTGGGTCAGGTACCCAAATGTAAGCTGTTTGTCTTGCAAAGTCTGGTTCAGATCAGATCAACTGATGCTTGTTAGTGCACAAAGATACAAACCCCTCATTGCATGTTGGTCCTGGCTCCATGGGTGTGTGTGTGTGTGTGTGGCTGGGGGGGACGACACACAGACACAATAGTCCGTGGGGGCAGCCCTATTATCTGAAAAGACAAGACTTTGCTGGTTTTCCAGAAATGAAGCCTTTCTCAGTTCTCCTTTCACTTCACTGTTGTTTCTTCCTGGGACTGTTGCAAGTAAAGATAGTCAGTTTACTGCCCCTTAGCCTTCAAGATCTGGGTGAAGACAATGTATTAGTTAGAGCGCTACTTTTGTGTTTATTTTTGCCTGAAGTTGTTTGAATACAGATGCACCAAGCATGCAGTGCATGTATGGCCTTCTTGGTTCCCCCAGATTCATGCCAAGTTGCTCTTCTGGTTATGCATGGATACCTGTGCTTCCTCTGAAAACCAGAAGAGGAGATAGGCATGCATTTACACCCACACACCCACAACCACACAATATATAGAATAAGAGGGCAAAATGGAAATTCTGCCTCCCTAAAAACGAATTCTGCCCTGCCCATTTTTCCTTCAGTCCCCAAATTTCTAGCATTGCTGTAATTTAAAGCTTCATCTGAACATTTAGAAACTTAGGGCTCGCCTATATGAAGGGGGGAAACAGATTTAGCTGGAGTAGTAGCAATTCACAGCAGCTGCGAACTATCTTAATGGTTAATAGAATCATAGAGTTGGAAGAGACCACAAGTGCCATCCAGTCCATCCATGCAGAAATACACAATCAAATCATTCCTGACAGATGGCCATCCAGCCTCTGTTTAAAAACCTCCAAAGGAGGAGACTCCACCACACTCCGAGGGAGTGCGTTCCACTGCTGAACAGCTCTTACTGTCAGGAAGGTCTTCCTAATGTTTAGGTGGAATCTCTTTTCCTGCAATTTGAACCCACTGCTCTGTGTCCTTGTCTCTGGAGCTGCTGAAAACAAGCTTGCTCCATCCTCAGCATGACATTCCTTCAAATATTTAAACATGGCTATCATGTCACCTTCTCTTCTCCAGACCAAACATACCCAGCTCCCTAAGCTGTTCCTCATAGGGCATAATGGCTTCTGGTTGTTTCACCATTTTGGTTGCCCTCCTCTGGACATGCTCCAGCTTGTCAATATCATTCTTGAATTGTGGTGCCCAGGACTGGACACAGTATTCCAGGTAAGGTCTGATCAAAGCAGAATAAAGGGGTACTGTTGCCCTCAATCTAAACCCTATACTCCTATTGATGCAGCCCAGAATCACATTGGCTTTTTTAGCTGCTGCATCTCACTGCTGGCTCATGTTCAGCTTGTGGTCCACTAAGACTCCTAGATCCCTTTCTCATGTATGGGGGGTCACCTCAAGCCAGGTGGCCCCCATCCTACATCTATGCATTTCATTTTTACTGCCCAAATATAGTATCCTACATTTCTCCCTGTTGAAATTCATTTTGTTAGTTTTGGCCCAGCTTTCTAACCTGTTAAGGGGGTCATTTTGGTTTCTGATCCAGTCTTCTGGGGTATTAGCTACCCCTCCTAATTTGGTGTCATCTGCAAACTTGATAAGCATGACTTCTATTCCCTTATCCAAGTCATTGATAAAGATATTGAATAACACTGGGCCCAGGACAGAACCCTGTGGCACCCCACTAATGGTCACTTCTCTCCAGGATGAAGAGGATCCACTGCTGTTGTAGATTTCAAAGTTGTTTTAGCTCTTGTCTTGTTTAATATGCTTTTACAAATCTTTACAGTTTTAATCTTGAAGTGTTTTAAATTGTTCATATTGTCCACCCACCCTGAGATCCCACAATAAAGGAAGGGATCCAGATATTTCAATGAATAAATATATAAAGCAAAAGTGGCCAGGGGGCAGAGGGAGCAGCTCTTCTCTCTCCCAGGGGACCGAGGGGTTCTGGTGTCCTGCCTTCAGCGGAAATCTCACAAAACTGTGAAGTACCGACTGAACCACTTCTGCTTCAGAGAACCCTTTCCTGTTGTACAGAAACACCTACTACATCCTGCCCTCCGGCTCTGGAGGCACAGTCTTCTTAGCCCGGTCTGTGCACTCGCCCGTGCTCACTGGGGACTTTCCCCCACTTCGTTCTTGCATCGTGAAGAGGCTTCTCCTGATCCCCTCACATGGTTTTAGGGGTGTCACTCTGGTGGTGATGGGGATGAGGGCTTTTACCCCACCAAATAAGAACCCCCCCCCATTATATTTTCCTTCAGCCCCACATTTCTAGCATTGCAGAGAGTGAGACATTGAAAATAGCTCACAGCTAGAACTCCTCTTCCATTTGCTGTGTCCTCATTCCTGGGGCCACTTGGCCTGCTACCCCCCTTTTCTTGGGATGCCTAAAGACTCAGCTGTAGTTTTACGTTACAGAAATTTTAGGGCTGAATGAAAATTTCATTGGGGAGGCAGAATTCTCATTGGGAGGGGGCAACAACCCCATTTTGCCCCCATTGTAGCAACACCCCTGTATGGTTTCCACACTACTCTACCACCCTGAATAATACACCAATATCCAGCCACCTTTGGGAAGCTAAGCAGGGTCAGGAGGCTGGATGGCCATCTGCTGGGAATGCTTTCATTGTTTTTTCCTGCATGGCAGGGGGTTGGACTGGATGGCCCTTGTGGTCTCTTCCAACTCTATGATTCTATAGGACCAGAATGGATCTTGGATGAGAAGGCCAGGCATCGGTCCAAGCGGCACTCAGACAAGAACGCTGCCTGTGACCCCAAAGAGACCCATGACTGCCAGCCAGAGCTGGCCTGGATGGGACCCTGAGGGTCTGGCTTAGTGTATAAGCAGGCATGTGTGTTGTTACACATTCAAGGGGCTTGCCCGTTAACCCGGGGCTGCTAGCTAATGTTGGCTGTGCTTCTATAAATGGTTGCTTTGGCACTTTTAGTTGAGTTTGTAGGGAGGGTGCTAGGGCTCAGCATTTGCAAGCCACAACTGCTGACAGACAGCTCCTGGCTCTCAAGACCGATATTGGTTTCCATTCCAAGGCACTGCAGGTGTGCCTTTTGCATTCGCCTCACTGCTTCTTAGTGAGACCCTTCACTGGAAGTGCGGTGCCCAGTCTCCCCCAAGGGGTACTTCAAGAGCTCAGGAAGCAGAGAGGTAGGAGGAAGGGGCCTGAGGTCTGGGCAAGAATCTGGCCACCCTTGGCCAAAGCAGAGGCCACCCCGTTCCTTCGAGGCACCTGCTGATTCCTGCCCTTTCCTTTGCCCTCCCACTCCATCTCAACACATTGGCACACACCTTGCTGGTTCCACCTGCTTTAGCAACCTACACCTGTCCAGGCTGGCTGATACTGATGTGGAAGGCTGCCCTCTCTTTGGAGGCTGGAGCCATGGCACGCTCTCCTCCACCTCAAGCCCCCCACCTCTGAAGTTGCCCTTAACTTACCCAGTTCATGATCTTCTCCATGGGGATGCTGTAGTCGCCCATGACTTGTGGAGCGTTGCTTTGCCTTGAAGGACTTGATGGAGTGGGAAGAAGAACCAGATGAGGAACACACATAAGCTCATTTGCAAGGCAAATTCAACATCCTAATCACCAAAAAGATGATGATGGGGTGGTGGTGGTTTTATTTTTTAATTATTTAAAAACTCCTTTTCTTCTTGTTACAGAGTATGGCAAAAGTCTAGGCTGACTTGACTCAGCATCAGTCTTGGTCTCCTGATGTGAAGGTTTGTTCTTGTTGTGTGCCTGCCTTCATGTCCTTTCCAACTTAGGTGGCCCTAAGGCAAACCTATCCTGGAGTTTTCTTGGCAAGATTTGTTCAGAGGGGTTTTTGCCTTCACCTCCTCTGAGGCTGAGAGAGTGGGGATTCGAACCCTGGTCTCGTAGTCTTTGTCAAGCACTCAAACCGCTATGCCACACTGGCTCTCTTTCTCACAATATGGGACCCAAATATCTAAAGCAATATGTGATACAAAAGTTTAAAAAGCATGAAACAACCAACCCAAATTTAAAAATTAATTTAAAGCAAAAGAAAAATTTGACACACATTATATATATATATATATATATATATATATATATATAATATATAAAATACAAAATGCCACACACCCATTGTACATCTTTCTACCCCAACCAGCTGAAGGTTGAAGGCTTCTTTAGAGGGTTTTTTGCCTTTGCCTCCCCCTGAGGCTGAGAGAGTGTGACTTGCCCAAGGTCACCCAGTGGACTTTTATGGCTGATCAGGGATTCAAACCCTGGTCTCTAGAAGTGTAGTCCAGTGCTTAGACCACTACACCATTCTGGTTCTCGACGTGAAGGTTATGTACACCAATAAGACCAAAATTTTAAAAAGAGGGGAGGTAGACGCTCAGAACCTATTTTCCCAATCCCATTCCCCTTTCACCTTTCGTCCTTGTAAACCAAAAAAACAGGACATTGTGCAGTCACTTGTACAGCTCTTTGTTTTCAGTACTGCTATTGGATTAACTGGTCATTTAGTTTGGGCTGAAATTATTTCATCTAGTGCTTGGAACTCCCATATTTTGTCCAGTTGCAGGTAAACATGTTGCCATTTTGTGCTGGTTAGATGGATGCTCCAAGGGTCAGGTTCAATGGAAGGGCAGCTCCCTCTCTTTCCCAGGCCATGTCCCAGGCCTGCAAATGAGGCAAAAGGGAAGCCTCACCAGAGATGCAGCCTTTGGGAAGCCTGCTGACTGTTGACTGAAGGAGAACTTCACCTCCATCTTCTTTGGCTGCAGCCTGGAGGTAGGGAATAGGAAGGTTACCTTCTGTTTCCCAGGCCCACCACCTAGTATTTGCAAAGTGGGCTGGTGTCCTTCATGGCCCAGTCCTCACCCGCTGCTTCTGTTCCACACAAAACTGCCTCCCTGGCTGAGCAGGGTTCAGCTGAATGGTTCAGCTGAATGGTTCAGCCTCACTCCAGCCATGAGCTCCTGGGCCATTTTCATGGTCCCGAGCAGCCTGCAAAGCTCAAAGCCTCTAGCACCCCACTGACTCCAGATGGTTTGCAGCATTCACCCTGGTGAGTAGAAAATGCACAATGTTGTGTGTGGGGAGGAGGGAGGATCCCACATGGGTCTCCCATCTCTGTGGCTCTCTTGTCTAAATTGGAGGGGAAATCCAGGAGGTCGCAGGTCACCTGCAGCCCTGGGCTTGATGCCATGTGGCCCTCCACCTCACTCAACAGCCCTTGGCAAGCATGGGCCCAGCTTCCCCAAAGAGCCACGCCCCCCTCCCCAGCAGCTAATAGGTGGAGGAGGAAGAGAGAGGAGAGGGGTGGGTTTGCTTGCAAGTGGCAGCGGCCCCACCTGCCCAAAGCTGGTATGCAGGGCCCCAGTCAATGTGGCCCTCAAGAGGAAATAGACCAAGGAAGCCCTGGGGATGGATTCGGGGGGGGGGCTCTCAGAAGGTGCTGTATTGTCTACATTGGTTGGTTTTATTTTGCCATGGCCATGCTTTTAATTGTATTTAGTTGCATTTTAAACTTTTGTATGATGTAAATTCTTCATTTTATCTGGCTTAACTTCTGTAAGCCACCCTGAGTCCTGGACTGGGAAAAAGGCAGAAAACAGTAGTAGTGAAAATAATGACAATACACTGAGCTTATATACATATGCCCACACCAGCCAGCAGCAGCACATTGGAGAATATCCCATTTTTAAGGAGCAGCTGGCAAGTCACAGAATATGGCTCTTAACCTCTTTTCTACCAGGCCCCCCTTTAAATGTTTTGTTGCTGTGGACCCTCAAGACTTAACTCAAGATTTAAAGCCATAACAACAACGACAACAACAACACAACTACACTATCCATTAACCCCTCCCTCAAAGGCACTGGAGGGAAGACTTTTCTCCTGCTTCTTCCTGCAAATGTGTGGCTGGAGCAGACTGAAGAGCAATGTGCAGGCCAAGCCGGCCAGCCAGCCTTTGCCTTGGCTGCTGTCTCGTCTCGTGGGCTGAGCAGCCTTCAAGGCTTTGTGGCCCCCCTGTGAGCACATCATGGACCCCTAGTGGTCCGCGGACCACAGCTAAAGAACCACTGGAATAATCTACCCCAGGGCTGTTTTTACAGGGAGAAACATGTTGGACTTTGGATGGAGGGACCTGATGTTGCACCAGATGGGGGAAGAGGAAGAGACAGCACCCTCCAGGCAGCTAAAACTCACCAATTGAACATTTCCATTATTTATTTATTTATTTATTTCCTGCCATTTTCCTGGCTGGTGTGGGAACCAAGGCAGGAATATTTCCCACAAGTTTCTTTTCCCAGAATCAGAAACATCATTTTCTCAGAGTCAACCGATGATCTCAAACAGGGCAGGTCTTTTGTAAAGTCAATAGATCCAGATTGTCCATTCAACAGCAAGACAGATTAAAAATCTTTTGCATCACAGATGGGATAGTTCACAATACTATATTGTTGCCAGGACAACACATCCCACCATGCACCGATGCTATAAAGATTTTCAGTTCGGAGGGAACATGGAAGTCTGGATGGGAAGGGATGGGAGATAGATAACGTCCCTAACACCCCTCCCAAAAAGTTCACGGGCTACACTCACTATGGCACTGCGAATAGTCCCACTTCAACTGCCATGGCTGCATCATATGGAATCCTGGGATGTGCAGTTGAGGGAAGGGGACTGAGAACTCTCACCCAGCGAGCTCCTCTAGTACCTCCCCAAACTACACATCCCAGGATTCTATATGATGCAGCCATGGCAGCTGAAGTGGAACCACAGCGTTATAACTGTGTAGCGTGAACAGGCCCCAGGTGTTTCAGTGCCCATAAGCCCTAACTCCACCATACTATGGATGGATCTGAGTAGTTCTTCTCTGAACGTTCAAAATGCTTTGGGGTTTTTATGTGAAAATTAACATTTGCTTGAGGGTGGCAAAAGAGTCCAGAAAAGTCCAGAAGCGTCCTGACTCCAGCCCCTCTTCTTCTCCAGGGTGAGGAATAGCAAAGCCCCCCCCTGGCTGACCGGGGCCTTTTGCTGCCTGAGGTAAAGGGCGGGGCGAGGGGAGGGTCCGGCCTTGTGCCCAGGTGCCCCGGGCCCCCCCACTGCCCACCGGTCGCGGGGCTGGACGAGGGAGGCCCAGACCACCCGCCCGGCGAGCGGCCCGCGAAACCTCTCCTCCCCCGGCCTCCGCTTCCAGCTGAGCTGCACCCCGGCCGCCCTAAGGAAGCGGGCCCTCGGGTGACGGCTGGGGTCGAGCGCCCTCCTCTCCGCCATAGGACGCGGCCCCGCCGGTGAGGCGGACCATCGCGCTACAAGGGCGCAGCCGTGTGGACGGGCCTCTTGCCTGCGGGCCAGTCCCACGGCCGCCCCCGCCGAGCGAGGCTGTGGAGGGGGAGAGGCCCAGGACGGGGGGCAGGGCCCGGTGTCTCTGCGCGTTAATTGGGCAGAAGGCGCGGCCCGGCCGCAGGCATGACCGACCGGCCGAGGCCCGAGGGCTCATCTGGGCAGGGCGGCCGAGGCCAGGCCTGCCTTTGCGCAGCGGGCCGCGAGGGGGCGCGTCCTCCTCGCTCCTGGGGTCCGGGGAGCCCCTCTTTCCAGCCCCGAGGCCGCCTCAGGCCGACCGGCAGGGAAGCCCCGCCCCCGCGAGCGACGCATGCGCACCCGGCGCTGGGAGGCCAGGGGGCGGGGCCTGGGCGGGGGCGGAGGGAGGGAGGGAGGAAGGAGGAGGAGGAAGCCGCCATCTTGTTGTCGCGTCGCCGCCGCCGCCGCCGCCGCCATAGTCCGGAGCAGAGCTACCGACCGACCGACCGACCGACGGGCAGACAGACGGACAGGCACGCGGAGAGGCGGAGGGGACGGCGGGCCGGCGAGCGGGCCCAGGGAGCGGCCGACCGAGCGCGGGCGGGCAGGCAGGCAGGCAAGTGCGGTGGGCCGGGCCTCGGAGGAGCGGGGCCTGTGGCGGCCGCTGGCCTGGTGGCGGCGGCGGCGGTGAGGCGCCTGCGTCCCTTCCTCGGCCGGAGGAGGGCGGCGGGATCGGGGCCTCCGCCTCAGGACCCTCCGGCCGCCTCACAGCGAGCCAGCGATGCCGGGCCTGTCCCTGGGCCTGGCCGCCGGAGGCTTGTGGGGCCCGCAGGCCGCGGCCCGCCTTCCCTTCCCTTCTCCGGCGGGAGGCAGCGAGGAGGAGGAGGGCGGCCCACCGACCGACCGACCGGCCAGCCTCCAGGCCGCGGCCCAGGCCCGGGCTCTGCGGGCCCTTCGTCGGCGGCGGCCTGGCCCTGCGGAGGCGGGGCGGAAGGAGGGCGGCTTGGCGGGCGGGAGGGAGGGAGGCGGCTCTGGCTCCGGGCTGCGGAGGCCCGCCGGGGGGTCGCCCTGTGCCGAAAAGTAGAAGCGGCCGCGCCCCCCCCCCGGCCCTGGGCTGGGAAACGAAACGGGGCTTCAAAGTGGAGTGGAGCCCCCGCCGCCGCCGCACCGGGAGGGGCTGCAGCCCGTTAAAGGGCGGCCTTTGGGGGGCGGTTCGGGCTCCCCCTTTCCGGAGGGGCACCAAAAGGGCCGCCGGGGCGCGCGGAGTGACGGCGTAACGGGGGGCGGCTGCATGCGGCCCCGGAGGAGGAGTAGGAGTAGTAATAATAACAGTAATTAATATGTATTTATTTCCCCCTTCTCCCTACGGATCACGCTTTGCCTCCAGCGGCCTTTCTGGCCCAGAGGTTCCCTTAAGAGGCCCTCCAGGTACCGACTGGCCCTCCAGTTGTTGGTTTTGGCCTGCAGCTCCCATTAGCCCCAGCATCTTAGCCAAGGATGATGGGGGTTAAGGGACTTGCAGTCCAGCAACCTCTGAAGGCCGGGGCCCCCATCCCTGCCCAGGTGGTCGTGCTGGCCCTGTGGGGAGACACCACCTGTTCCCTTGCACTGGGGATGCTGAGCTGTGGCGTTGCTTTTGCCTGGGGATTTCTGGTTTGGTGCTTGAGAGCAAAGTGGCCGGTGAGCTCCCGGGGCCATGTTGCTTTCCAGATGGCCAGCAAGAGAGCCGACCAGCGGCTGCTTCCAGTATTCCTATGCACTCCAGGTCCAAGCAACAGCCAGAGGCCTCCTGGAATCGCCATTCAGTTTTCTGGTGCTCTTCATCCTTTCATAAAATTGTTTTGCCCATCATTTGTTTCATTTTCAAAATGCAGGCACATTTTTGTATGTGTATATTTGTTACCAAGCACTCTGACAAATATAACAAGGCTTTTTAAAAAAAAAGAAAGAAAGAAAAATAGATGGATCAGGCAGGCCTCAAGCTTTGTTCCCATTTAGGGTTCTTTAGCTGAAGAGAGGCTCTCTGCTCTGGAAGGCTGATAGCCTCCTCTGAACATTTTTTCTTTCCTTTGCAGTGCTCCATTCTTGCTTGATAATAGCATTGCCTTAAGAAAGTAAGATTGGGGCCCAGGTTTCTGTCAGAATGAATATTTCACTGAACATGCCCTGCTTTTAAAAAAGAGAACTTGCCTCAACCCCCGTTTCATTACATTCCAGGAACAGTTTTTGTTTCTGTTTGTGATACAAAGAGACACCAGAGCACAGTCTTCTTTTGCAGAAACATTTCCAGTAGGGAGGAAAAAAGAAATAAACCAGAGAGAGAGAGAGAGAGAAGCTGTCCAAGCATTAAGGAAGACAAAAATGTGGGTTTCTTAAAAAAAAAATATTGAAACAATGAGTTTCAGTGGGTTTCTGGCCTGTTATCTTCTTTGTAACAGACTATCATAACTACCTCTTTATGGACACAACGCTAAAAGTTATGTACTTGGAGACCATCTTCTGTAGTCATTCCCCAGAAACCCTTCAGTTAAAATTGTTTTCCTTTCCCCCAAGATCACTAATGGTCTTCACTTATGAACATTTATGATTAATATGGCACCTTAAAAACCAACTAATTATGGCATGTACATTTTTTTCATGGACTGTAGCCCACTTCATCAGATCCATGAAGTGTTATCCTCACCTCACAAATATATATAGCCATGAGTGTAAAAGAAAATGTTAACAGTCACCTGAGGAGGAAATGGGAGGCAACAATACAGACTGCTATAGTTGCTTATTTTGTTTACATTTAAGTGGTAATGCACAGTGACCATTGTGATCACTGTGTTTATTTTAAACATGTTGAAATGCTAAACATGCTGGTTATACAAACTATACCACCATGTATGTATTCACCTGCCATCAGTTGATGACTGTATGCCTCTGAAAATGTGGAGTGTGATAAAAAAAATTAGCCTCATAGGGGCCGCAAGACTGATGTTTGTGTGTCCCTTGGAACGGAGGTAGGTTGCACAACCCACTGTGAATGCTAATGGCATTGTCTTTGTCTTTTTTCAGGTTGAAGTGATTGATTTTGGATAGAACTCAAGTTTGTTAGAAGACTTTTAAAAGAGTTGTTCCACGGTGCATCAGTGCAAGTGACTGCTTTACTCCTGAGTGACCTTACAGGTGCTTGTCTGCATTGCAATAAAAGACTCATTATATTGAGCAGGACCTTATTTATCTCTTCATCTTGGAGAGTTTAATAAACTATTACAGTTTCTGTACTCACAAAGTTTTGAAGTTGAAAAAAGACATCTTTACAGATCAAAACATGAGTACGGCCAGAACAGAGAACCCTGTTATAATGGGTCTCACCAGTCAGAATGGACAGCTGAGGGGCCCAGTGAAACCCAGCGGTGGTCCGGGAGGCGGAGGAACACAGGCTCAGCAACAGATAAACCAGCTGAAACATCCCAACACAATCAACAATGGCACTCAGCAGCAAGCACAGAGCATGGCCTCCACTATCAAGTGAGTATATGCCCAAAGACTCAGTAGCCATGGCACGACTTTAACGGTCCATGGATCCCTGGCTCCTTGAGCTAGAACATTTGTGTTCTTAGTTGGGATTTGTTTACCAGACATTTGATGCCAAGCCTTGTTTTTCACTTCCTCTTCTGCCATCTTAATATCACTTTGTGCTCCTTGTTTTAACCATCATGCAGTCCTATGAATTGCTGGTTTTTTGGTGTTCTGTAGTGTCTGTCCATCAGCAAAAGTGCACTTCATGATAGGATTTGTTGTTATGTGCCTTCAAATTTGCTCTGACTTACCGAGACCCTCTCCCAGGGTTTTCCTGGCAAGATTTCCTCCGAGGAGGTTCCCCACCATTCCTTCCGCTGAGGCTGAGAGAAGTGAGTTGCTGAAGGCCACCCGCTGGATTTCTGTTGCAGATCAGAATTCAGGCCCTAGTCTCCTGAACTCCTACTCCAGGATTCAAATCGTGAGACTGTGCTGACTCCATGATGAGGAACCATTGGCTTATTAGCTGAAGGCGGGGCCATCTGTTTCTTGCCATGGCTTCCACCTGGGAGTCTAGCAGCCAGGTCTCTTTCAGAGGGATTGTGATTTTATGCACCATCTCTCCAATTGTTTTGAATAGTATACTCATTATATGGCTGCTGATAACTGAAGGTTATACCTGTCCATTGGTAGATGTGCTCTCCTTAAATTCATCCATTCCCCTTTTGAAGCCATCCAAGTTGACTGACATTGCTACATCCTGTAGTAGCAGCTTCCACTATATGGCTTATGAAAGAAGTATTTTCACTGTCTTAAACTTCCAATTGTTCAACAGGATCATTGCTCTAGCCCAGATTCATTATGACAGAAGGAGAAAAAACTGCATATTTAATCTTTGCATGTCATTTTATACACCTCTGTCATGTCCCCCCTCCCAGGCGTGTTCTGACCCCCAGGAATTGTTACCTTTCTTTATAACGGATTTGCTCCCATCTCTCCATGGTGTTGGTTGCCTTTTCCTGCACCTTCTCAATTTCTACAGTGTTGTTCTTCTAGTATCTATGGCCAAAATTGTACACAATATCCCAGGTTTGGTTACAACATGCATTTTTGTAGAGGAATTGCAATATTGGTAGTTTTATTTACACTTTCTTTCTTAATCTCCAGCACAGGGCTGGCTTTTTCACAATAGCCATACCACATTTTGATTTTGCCACATCCCCAAGATCATTTCCTGGCAGCCACTGCTAGCGCAAAGCCTATCAGCATACATGCAAAAATTCAGTTTTTTATTTTTATTTATTTATTTGGCCTCAGTATGCTTTACTTTAGCAGTAGCTTACATTGAACTGAAGTTGCCATTTTGCTGCCCGTTTGTCCAATTTGGAGAGCTCCTTTGGGGACTTTGCCATCCCATTTTGATTTAATGATCCCAAATAATGTGATAATCACCAAACTTGGCCACCATTCTGCTTACTCTTTAACTCCATTAATGAACAGTATGAAAAACACTGGTCATAATAAGGATGTGGTGAGACTACTGTTTATATCTCTCCATTAGGAAAGCTGGCCATTTATTTGTATTTCCTGCTTGTTCTTTAATTGTCTATAAGACAACTTCCCTTCTGCCATGACTGCTAAGTTTGCTCAGAGTTTTTGGTGAGGGACTTTGCTTACATGGACTTCCAAAATACTTTTCACAGCATCTTGTACACTGCCTGTAACTGCATACTTGGTGACACTCAAGGATCTCTAAAATGTTAATGAGACAGGATTTGCATTTGCAGAGGCCAAGTTGATCTTCAGCAAGACTTGTCTTTCGCATGTTTGAGGAATGGACCTTTAATAATGATTTACATGTAAATATGTTACATTAACCAGCTTGCTTCCTCATCCCCCCTTTTTAAGCTGGCCAAATACAAATCTGTGTGATATGTTTCATAACACTTTGCCAGTGAGGAATACAATGTACCTCTTGCCATTAGTGTTTACCTCCGGTTCCCTTGAAAATACTACCCTAGCAGGCTTTCTATGCTTTTAACTTTTCTGTCACACATTGGTCTGTCTTTCTCCTTAGATGGTTTCCTGTTTCTGATCTGCTCTATACAAAGAATATGGTGGTCTTACTACCATTGCACCCCTCAAAGTCCTTTTTCACTCCTGTTGCTTGTACTTTGTATAAGTTTGTGTTCCTTTTTCTTTCATTTGTTGTGCAAGACTTGAGTCTTCTGAAGGAATCCTTCATTGAGTAAAATGTGACTATACTAGACTTTCTTGGTAATATTCTACTTAAATGCTAATTTAAATTCTATAGTGCTGTGGTTCCTGTTTAAGTCAGACAACACTCATATCTCAGTTAGGTCCTGGGGGACATTGGAGATTAAGGCCAGGTTCAGCTCTTCTCTGATGGTTCTGAAACCAACTGTTCTAGAAAACAGTTCTTTAAGATACATGCAGATTTATTAAACATACATTAATTTTCTGGTCTTTCTGAGTGTGGTTGGAATTGTCCATTTTGATAACATTTTCTGCTATGGATGCCTCCCTGGTTTCCTTCTCCATTTCTGGATCTATATGTCGTAGAATGTGACACCACCACCCCAGTATGATCTTCCTGGTTCTTAACAGAAGTTTTTATTCAGAATAACAAGACTGTATCCTGTTGACTTTGTCACTGAAAATTGAAGTTAGCTTATTTAGTCTCTTGACCTGGAGCTACTTAACTACCTTGGTTAGAAAATTTGTGGGTGTCCAGGGGGAGTGGCTTTATTTATGGTTTTACCACAGCATCTTTCAGGCTACATGAAGCACAGGCCTTCCACCATCAAGTTCAGACTATAGTGTACAAGAAGGAAATCAATGTGTAGTGTTCTGATATAATGGCTGAGATCAAAATGGCATGTTGTGTTACATACTGTACATTTCTCATGTCCTCATGTGCCAGCAGCAGGTTTTTGTTCCAATGTCAGAAGAATTTGTCCTGCACTTTAGAAAACTTAAGATTGCTGTGTTGCTTGCCGCAGTAACCTGTGAGAGCTTCCCAGAGTTTGTGGTTTGCAGCCGCCACAATGCATGGCATACGTAGATGGACTTCTTATGGCATAGGTGCCCCACAAATCTGTTGCTTTTATATAAGGCTAACTGTTGTTGTGACGTGCCCTTAAGTAGTTTCTGACTTATGATCATCCTTAGGTGAGTCTATCATGGGGTTTTCTTGGCAAGATTTGATCGGAGGCCTTCACCTAAAATATTTAAAGAATTACAGTTTTGTGTTGATTGTTTTACATCAAGGGAGCTATTGATGCTTGGGGAGACTCTGGGGAGAGGGAATGCCTTGAACAGATTTAAGTCACATTCTTTCAGGAGCTAGTTTTCCTTCTGTACTTCCCTGGCAGGCACTTCTGGCTCTGCAGTGGACTCAGCTCTGAGTGGAGTAAGGTGTCTCATATGCTAGAATCCAGTTGCTGACATGACATTGTTTTCTCCCTTCAGACCTGGCGATGACTGGAAGAAGACTTTAAAACTCCCTCCAAAAGATCTGAGAATCAAAACTTCGGTAAGGGTTCCTGAAGTTAGCATGGGTCCAAATAAGGATAAGGTTTCACCTGGTGGGCTGTAAAATTAAATTGAGGGAGGAAGTTATTTTATTTATTTATTTATATGCATGCCACCTTTTTCCTAAAGAGGGACCCAAGGGAGCTTCCAAGAATCATCAATTAAAACAATTACAATAAAATTTAAAACAGTTAAAATCACAGATAAACACATTTCAAAATCATTTTAATAAAGTTTAAAATGATAAATAAAACATCCCATTAAAAAGCCCCACCGCTTATAGATTATACCGTTGTCCCTCTGTATCCACAGATTTGGTATCTATGGAATTAAGTATTCACGGCTTGAAAATATTAAAAAACAATAATTATCCAAAAAGAAAACCTTGATTTTGCCATCTTATATAAGGGACACCATTTTGCTATGCCATCGCATATAATGGGACTTGAATTTTCACAGATTTTGGTATCCACGGGGGTACTGGAACCAAACCCCAGCGAACACACTCCCTTGGAGCGTGGTGGGGTCTCCTTCCTTGGAGGTCTTTAAACAGAGGCTGGATGGCCATTTTCAGGGATGCTTTGATCGTGATTTCCTGCGTGGCAGAATGGGGTTGGACTGGATGGCCCTCGTGGTCTCGTCCAACTCTACAGTTCTATGATTCTGTGAATATGAAGGGACAACTGTACGTTAAAAGCCTGCTTAAATTAAAATGTCTTTGTCTGCTGGTGAAAGGAAAACAGGGAGGGGGCCAGCCTAGCCTCCTGTGGAAGGAAGTTCCAGAGGGTGGGGGCAGCCACTGCGAAGGCTCCCTTTCGTGTCCTCACCACATGAGCCTGTGATGGTGGTGGGACCGAGAGAAAGCCTTCCCTTGTGAATCTTAGAACCTTGGAGGTTTGTAGAGAGAGCTGTGGTCTTTCAGATAGTCTGGGCCCAAGCTATATAGGGCTTTATAGGTCATGACCAGCAATTTGAGTTGTGCCCAGAAAGAAACTGGCAGCCAGTGAAGCTGTTTTAACAAGGGAGTTATATACTCCCTATAACTGACCCCAGTCAGCATTCTGGCTGGAGCGTTCTGGACCTGCTGAAGTTTCTGAACAGTTTCTAAAGGCAGCCCCCATATAGTGTGTTACATTAGTCCAAACAGGTGTAATCAAGGCATGTGTCACTGTAGCCAGGTCTGGCATCTCAAGGAACAGGCAAAGCTGGTGCACTAGTTTAAGCTGTACGAATGCACTCCTGGCCACGGCTGAAACCTGAGCATCCAGGCTCAGAGTTGAGTCCAGCAGCACACCCAAGCTGCGAACCTGAGATTTCAGGGGGAGTGTGACCCCGCCCAACACAGGCTGTGTCCCTGTTCCCTCATCTGCCTTTCGGCTGACCAGGAGCACCTCTGTCTTGTCTGGATTAAGTTCAGTTTGTTTGCCCTCATCCAGTCCGTTATTGACAGCAGATATTGTTTCCTTGTTAGTACAAGAGTTTCTATTTTCACTGGGTGAAATAAGCTTTGATAATTACACTGGCCTTGGAAGACGGACTCACTGACTGGCACAAAGTATAATTGGCTCTATTTCTTGTTCCTGGTGACAAATAAGTGTAAGCTTGCTTTACCTACCAGTCTCTTCTTGCTTTGGAAATTCCTCTTCTATTAAGAGAGCTAGCATGTGAAAATATGGAAGGTGACTATCCTCTTTCCCTGTCCAGGATGTGACATCCACAAAAGGAAACGAGTTTGAAGATTACTGCCTGAAACGGGAGTTGCTGATGGGAATTTTTGAAATGGGCTGGGAGAAACCATCTCCTATTCAGGTTGGTACATAACAGCTAGTTTTTGTGGCATGAGCTGTGTTGGAAGGTGCTGGCTTTTAGGGAGTGGAAACTTAGATGCTAGAGGACTGCTGAAGTTAGATACAGCATAGCATGATATGTAAGCTTTCCATAGAGGGTGACGATGTCCTTTTGCTTTCACTGGTGCTTTGGCTGTACCCAGGGGATCTCTCTCACTTGAGCTCTCTGTCACAGGACTAACTGAGCCCTCAGCACCATCTACACATATCCAGAGTTCAGGGTGTGGTGTAGGGCTAGGACAAAACCAACCAATTTTAACCCCCTACATTTCTCACAGCTGATTAAACAGGAGGAAGGCTGTTTTCATGGGTGCTGTGGTGGCCTGAAAACATAGGCGCAATCTGTTTCAAATGCTTGTTGGAGTCTTCGTCTCTGGAGAGGCCAGCAGGGAGAGAAGCTTTGGCGCTCTTTGGCTGACTCCTTTTGGCATTTTCTGTGACTGACTCTTGCTGGAGGGCAAGGCTTGTGTATGGCTGGAGTCATGTGCACATCTGAAGATGTTGAAGCCTGTATATCATCCTGAAGAAGAAACAAAGCAGCCTTGTTCTGTCGCCCCTTCAGAATATCTGAGACCTAGCTAGTTAATTCCTCAGGCATCTTCCTGACATGGCTTGGGGTTGCTTCATACCTTCTGATTACTCTGCTTGCGTAAGGGCCAGCTCATGATGGTAGACTGGGTACTTAGGTGGCAGCCTTTTGCTACCATGGGTGTAAATGGGAAGGAGCATGGTTTGTATGCACAGGGTTGTGGCTAGTGGGACATAGTGTTTAGTTCTCCTCCTGGCCCCCAGGCAAGTGTGGTGGTGTTTCCTGCTGATCCCTGTGGTGTCTTTCAGGAGGAGAGCATCCCCATTGCTTTGTCTGGGAGAGATATCTTGGCTAGAGCGAAGAACGGAACCGGCAAGAGTGGCGCCTACCTCATTCCCTTACTTGAACGGCTTGACTTAAAAAAGGACAACATACAAGGTCAGTTGAAGGTGGCGCTCTGTCTAGGGAAGCTCCAGGAAGCCTCAGCCACAGCATCCCTTTGAGATCCTGGCTTCCCTCCAGCGGCCTCCAGGTGCCCTGCGTGGCTCTCCTGCTCGCACCCACCTTCAGAGTTATGTCAGGCTGAGAGAGAGTAACTGACCCAAGGCAACCCAGTGACTTTCAGCGCAGGGAGGGAGGGAGGGATCAGCACCTAGTTCTCCCACGGCTCATCCCCTCAAATCACTGTGCTCACACTGGTCTGCTTTGAGGCAGACTGACTTGATCTTGCAGATCACACTAGAACAAAACCACTTTAGAAAACACACAGACACACAAGTTATGCCTCTGTTCTGTCCACATGGATCACATACCTCTCCCGCTCCCAGTCAATTAAGACTACTTGAGTCCAGCATCTTTTGTCCTTTGGCAGCCAGCTTGGTGGACACCCTCTATTTGTCCCTAGCTTTTGTGGTTTAACATTATTCTGCCTTGGAACCAGGAAGTTCAGTTTAGTTAAATATTTGACATATTGCCACCAGTCAGTTCTGTGCATTCACTCTGTTACCTCCTTCCTTCTTCTAGTGAAGGCATGACAGTTTACTAAAGTCTGAAGTTTAGCTCTTAAAGGACACATATATTATTAGAATACAGGACCTTGTTGACCTCTGGGAACATGGGGAGGGCCTGACTGTTTTGCTTCTCTCTCACAGCAATGGTGATCGTTCCCACACGAGAACTTGCCCTGCAGGTCAGTCAGATCTGCATCCAGGTCAGCAAACACATGGGAGGGGCCAAGGTGATGGCAACCACTGGAGGAACCAACCTGCGTGATGACATAATGAGGCTTGATGATACAGGTGGGTGGTGTGTTGGTTCCTGAATGATGGCCTTTAGATTGCTCTGCTGTGCTCCAAACACTGAGAACCTGAGTGGCATCTCCTTGTCTCTCTGGTCTTTTCATTTTGCAGTGCATGTGGTGATAGCTACACCAGGCAGGATTCTGGATCTCATCAAGAAAGGAGTAGCAAAAGTGGATCATGTCCAGATGATTGTTCTAGATGAGGTAATTATAGCATTGGTTGAAGCCTCTGTTCTTTACAAGTTAAAGTACTAGCATTTAGCTTCTGAATTGTATGTTGCCATGTAATGTAATTTGAAGTTAGGTCTGTACAGTTGTTCCTTCATATTCGCCGGGATTTGGTTCCAGGACCCCCGTGGATGCCAAAATCCGTGAATACCCAAGTCCCCTTATATGCAGTGGCATAGCAAAATGGTGTCCCTTATATAAGATGGCAAAATCAAGGTTTGCTTTTTGGATTATTATATTTTAAAAAATATTTTCAAGCTGCGAATACTTAAATCTGTGGATACCAAATCCATGGATATGGAGGGACAACTGTATTATGATAGGTTGTGAGGAAAGAGTTTTTTCTGTACTTAAAGAGTTAGGGTTGCATAGTTCAAAGAAATAACCTAGGAAGGAGGGCAGGACTTAAATGAAATGAGTAAACAGTGTTTAAATTGGTCTTTTTACTCATTGCAGGCAGACAAATTGCTCTCCCAAGATTTTGTTCAGATAATGGAGGATATTATTCTCACGCTACCCAAAAACAGGCAGATCTTGCTCTACTCTGCCACGTTCCCTCTCAGTGTGCAGAAGTTTATGGTGAGTGCATTTGTGGCATTTCCTAGTACACATCTGATAAATCCCCCAAATGTAGAGAAACCAGTGCCTGAGTCCTGGTTCCTGTACCCTGTGTGTTTCCCTACATGTCTGAATGTTTCTTTTTCAGAATTCCCACTTGCAGAAACCCTATGAGATTAACTTGATGGAGGAGCTGACGCTGAAGGGAGTTACCCAGTACTATGCTTACGTGACTGAGCGCCAGAAAGTGCATTGTCTCAATACACTGTTCTCCAGGGTGAGCAGTGGCTTATTTCCCCCAGAAAAACTTTGTTTTGGGGGAGGGATGATATCATGGAATCAAAGAGGTTAAGCCATGTACCTAAACAGTTGGCTAATTACCACCCTCTCCCAACTAGAGAGCAGGATGCAGGAAAGGTAGACAGCACACCATGTTGTAGCTTTTTTTAAAAAAACTTGTATAATCTGCCATCCCCAGTTCTATGTATTATTCTCACTGTTTTTTAGCCACTGGTCCTGTCTGCCTTTTCTCTGAATGCATCTACCCACAGGGTGTCAGCTGCTTTGAAAATGGGTCTAGAACAGAGAAATAGTGTCCCATTTTAGGTAGACATAAATGCAGATATGAATTTGAGTTTCTTTAATGGAGAGGGTAGGGCTCTAGCTGCTGTCCTGATGAAATGCAAAGAGACGATGCTGAGGTGAAGGAGTATCACCTGACTCCTCTTGTAGTTGCATATTGTTTGAAAGAGGCAGTTGTTTTTGCCAGAACCTTTACAGAAACTATACTTGAGAACACATGTGCAGGTTGTCAGCATATCTAAATATTTTGTCTGGAACTATAAATGAGATTCCTTTTTATGAGTAGAATGTTCCTACACAGTTAGATTTCCTTTGAATATACAGATGGAAAAATTAACACTACTTTTGTGTTTGTATTTAGCTCCAGATAAATCAATCAATCATCTTCTGCAACTCTTCCCAACGGGTTGAATTGCTAGCTAAGAAAATCTCCCAGCTGGGGTATTCGTGTTTCTACATACATGCAAAGATGAGACAGGTCAGTGTGAAGTTCAGAGCAATTAACAAGCACCTGTAGGATTTGAATGTAAGTTTGTTACTGACAGAGAGGTGGTGGAGGTGGAAAGGGCCTCATACCACATGCATTTGAATGCTTTTTTTGCAGCTGTCTTTTCTGCATGTCAGACAGTATTTTGGCCGATAGGCAAGGTGGTGAGCTTCAACCTCCAGCCCTAAACTAGAGAGGACCATCACGGACCTCACATACAAGGGGAGAGGGGTGGGCTGTAAAGATGGCTACCCTGAGCCTGAACAGACTGATGGGGGGAGCTCCTAGCATGAGCATACAAGGGGAAAACAGGAAGTGAGAGTAGCACCAAAAAATGACTTCCTGTACGTTCTGCCATTCGGTAGCGCGCTGCTTCCTCTGTGCTTGAGAGCAGCAGCCAGGAGCACTTGTTCTTTCCATGGGGGCCTTAAAGCGAAGGTTTTCTCAACAGTTGGTCTCTGGATGCCGCGTTGCCTTGTCCAGTAAATGTCCCACTGTTTCTCTCCCCAGGAGCACCGCAATCGTGTGTTCCATGATTTCCGGAATGGCTTATGCCGCAATCTCGTTTGCACTGGTGAGTGTCCCTTTGTCTTTTCTCCGACCTGCCTACCCTTTCAGGACTTACTTTCCAATGGCTGTCCAATGCTACAGATAATGGGGATAGCAGATACTTTCCCTGTGGTTCACACTTTAGATAATACGATGGTGCAACAATGCAAGGGGGTTAATGTAGGAATGCAAAAAAAAAAAAAGATGATGTTTTGGACTAATATAAGGATAAAGGGGACTGCCCTCCAAAGAAGTCCTCTCTTAATTTCTTGTGAGTTCACTGATGAGCCTAGAGGAGCAGTTGCAGCTGAATGTGACAACAGCTTGAAGAGCCAAGATGCTGACTCTTCAAGTTTCTGGATTCTCTAGGTTGGACAAAAAATAGCAAGAATGTTGAGGAATTTGGCGAGACAGGATATGTGTGTGTGTTATTGCCTGTCCTGATTCTGTCTCTGGCTGTGAAGGGGTCCTTCAGAATTGATCCGTGAAAATCTTGCCACTCTCAAGCATCTGTAAACTGCATGCTTCAGACAAAGGGAAAAATGAAAGACAACAAGAGTCACAACTTATGTTCTTTTAAAGCATTTTTATCCCACCTATCAGCCCTAGTTTCCCAGAAGGTCTTACGCACAGCCAGGGGTGGGTGAGGAGTGCCTTCTGTACTGTATTAGTCAAATTGTCTAACCTGGGCTACTTGTCTTTCAGATCTGTTTACCCGAGGTATTGATATCCAAGCTGTGAATGTTGTGATAAATTTTGATTTTCCAAAGCTGGCAGAGACATATCTCCACCGTATTGGCAGATCAGGTGAGGAAGTGGGTGCTGTTCAGATGCTTAGTTGAACTGCTTTGATGATGATGATTTCATTCCAAGCATTGCTCCTTCGTGCACATGACAAATCACTTGATAGGAATTGTGAATCTGGGACAAGCAGCAGCCATATTTGACTGGGTCCCTGATGTTGAAATGCAGGGGCAGAAGGATGCAGTTGACATACCAGCCATCTTTCTGCTAAACAGCTCTTTTCATTGGCAAACAGTACAAAACAAAGGTGACTATGATGGACCATGAGTTGGCTGATGCTTTTATTAGGACCAATAGTTGCACAAAACACTGCAAGCTTTTCAGTTCTCCAGAACTATTCATTGGACTAGATGTTGTTGTTTTTTTTTAAATCATAATGAAACAAAGCTCAAGGATGGGATATAGTGAGGTTTTCATGCTGATTTTGGGAGATCTTAAACCAAACAGCGAACTCCTTTCATCCATACATTTATGACCTCAGTACTTGAACCTGCCCTTGAAAATTGCCTGAAGTTTCAGCTGCTGAATCACAGCTTTCCTTTCTGGGAGTGCTTTGACCCAGATGCGTTTGCTACAGCAGCTGTGCTTGCTGCTCTCTTGATTGAGAGGGCAGCAAAGCATACAGGTGAAGTCCTATCCAGCCTTTGTCTGCATGGCCTCCTTCCTCCCCCACATCTAAGAAGACATGACCTGCAGTGCTGTAGGGTGGGGGTGGGGGTTTCCAAGGAAGGGTGGAGGCAAGATTGGGCAATGTTCAAGCATTGCCTTGAGTCCATGAAGCAGTGGTGGGCTTGTACCCACCAGACAGTTCAGGGAAATGTCCCAGCCTTTCTTGGTATGTTGTAGGTAATATGTTAAGTTGTCGCAGAATTGTTTAATGTGGCATTTATAAGCTGCTTTTGGAGGGAACAAGAGAAGCGCTGCATGAATATTCTTAGATTTACAAGAGAGATTCAAATGTGAGGGGTTCTTCTTGGCCCATTTTATCCGGTGTTGCACCCCATCCCCGGGGGAGTATTAAAATGCCAGTTTTTTTCTTTGTGTTCAAAATACCCAATAAATGAGGATGTGAAACTGAAAGGTGCAACTGTGTGGGGCTAAGAGCACCTGAGTCTCCTATGGGTGTGTTCCGCAGTCTTCAGTGCTGCTGCTGCTGAGCTGGCCACTCGCAGCTCACGTGGGGACCAGCTGCAGACCCCTTGAGCTTCACTCGAGCTGGTTTCTCTCCTCCAGGGCGATTTGGCCATCTTGGCCTGGCCATCAACTTGATCACCTATGACGATCGATTCAACCTGAAAAGTATTGAAGAGCAACTGGGAACAGAAATCAAGCCCATCCCCAGTAATATTGACAAGAGCCTGTATGTGGCAGAATACCACAGCGAGCCCGTAGAAGACGAAAAACCATAAGGGCTGCGTACGTATCTGACTTTACTGGCTTGGGGACTGGGGAGGGAGAAGCAAGCACGCTGGCCTGTCAGCTGGTCATTTCAGGCGAGATTTCTGCAGCCCGCAGAAGCCAGAGGGGCCCTACTCAAGGCTGCTTGGCAACATGCACCACATGCATGCCAGTCTTTGGACTGCCCTAATGGAAGGGGCAGGGTATTGTCACCCCTCTGCCCTTTGCACTTATGAGTGACTGATGCTCTTGTCGACACAGGCAGATAAGAGCTTATTGCGTGGTCCTGGGTGCCCCATAATTTCTGATGGATTTTGAACTTGAGGAGACTCTTAGCGTGTGCCTTCCCAAGAGCTAGGGGCCACCTTGTAGCCTGCCTTGATGTGGGGCACTTCGGCACGATGCATGAAAAGCATTTTTGCCAGACAGGGGCTGTGGAGAATTGCCTTCATATTTTGTAGTGGTGAGCTGTCATGTATGTCAGTGAGGCATACCTCTTGAGGGAGACTTGGCTTCCCTTTGGCACACTGTTCTCAGGGGAGGGGTTATTTGTCCCGAGGCATGGGCTGTCCTGGGCATGGTGGGTGGAATGAAGGGTTGTGCTCCAGCTGTTGTGTGGGGGTGGTCCAGAGGGCTGATGCCTTCCTCCCCCAGCTCTTTCTCCCTCCAGCATGTGTGTGCAGCTATGCAAGAAGAGCTCTGGGCTTGAAAGTCAGTTGGGTATACCGGTAGAAGCATGGCTGGCTCCATCCCTTTCACAGCACCCTCTGGCTCTCCTCACATGAGATCAGTCTCTTGTGAGGAGAGCCACCTTTTGCACAGGGAGGATGCCTGCCTTCAGAGCAAGAACCCTGTTTAGCAAGCGTTCCACCCTCCTGCTAGATGATGTACATGTGTGGAAGGTGGCCCCTTCAGACTACATGTTGGAGTGGCGTGAGCATGGCTCGCCCTTTGTCTTCCCACCTGCCCCTTCACATACTTGGTTCTCAGCAGGTTCTGAAGACCACAGCAGGGTTAACATCTTCCACATTTGGCTGATTGTCAGTGTGTGTGTGTGTGTGCGGGGGGGGGGTGCGTCTGCAAATGCTCCCCCCTCCCCGCCTGCAATCTGAGTGGCTGTGGCTCCTTAGAATAAATACACTGTTAGGATCCAGGCGATTTCGTGTTTTTGGGAGCTGCACTAGCGTGGAGGCAGCTGCTGGGTCGGGGTCCCCTGGGTGTTCTTTGCTTGCTGACTAATGGGTGTCTTTTTCCCCCCTTTCTAGGCTTTGCTTAAACACGCAAGCAAAAAGAGCCCTTTGATCTGGACATGTGATGCATCATTTCTTTGGGGAGGTCCTTCTTTTTGTGGGTTTTTCATCTTTATTTTTTGTTTGTTTGTTTTGAACTATGAAGATTAAAGAGCTGAGATCCCCCCTTTTTTAAAAAAAAATCTGTCTGTGAGGACGAAAGCAGAAAATAGGAAGGAAATACCTTTGTTTTTCCCACGTTTGCACTGTGTGCTGACTGAACAATGGTTGCACTAACTGCTGGTTTTAATTTCTTTTTTTGTGGTGGAGAAGAAGAACTCTGAAAAGAGAAGACTCCCAAACTCAAGCTTACCTGCGATTCCAGATTCAGCCCCAGCCACCTGCCTGAGTGCATTTCAACTTCTCCCCGGCTCCTCATCTGTCTTCTAAGCTAAAGAGCTTGTTACTTATTCGTGCAAAGTGCCTTATGCTACGAGACCATTCAGAATATCACCTTTCAGATAACAGCCCAAGGAGTCCTTTTGGTTCAGGTCAAAATCTCTCTCCCCACCTCCACTCCCTTCCCTTCCCGCACACAAGCCGGACTGGGAGGTGACACTTGTCAGTAATACTTTTTTGTTTAACCTTTTTTTTAAAAAAAAAACAATGGAGGAGTTGAGATGCAGTTGCAGTTCACCCACTCTGTAAATAACCTGTATTTAAACTAAATAACCTGGACCATCTGGGTTGATTGAGTGCAACATTGGCCCTCCAGGAGGAAAGAGCCACTCACCACCCACCTGCTGCAGGAGCCATCCGAAAAGCCCTTGGGCTCTCTTGGAACACTACCCTAGACTGGTTTCTTTAAGTCTCCTTTGGTGGTCGCAGCACTTGCTAGGTAGACTTGTCTCAGAGCCGTGGCAGCCTTTCCTCTCTGAAGCGTGTTCCACTGAAAATTGGATGTGTATACTTGTATAAACTCTGTAAATAAGTGGTTTTTTTTTCCTGTTATGGGTTCATATATAACTTTTTCCCTTTTTTTCTTGTTTTTGATGAAGTTTGCTGGGCTTAAAGGGATTATAGATAGACCTTGAGAGCAGCTAAAGGTGAGAGGGGCTCAGTATTGTGCAACACTGCTCTATGCCAGGCGCTGTGGCATCAGGGCCCCCCTCCCGGTAGGTCCAGCCTGCTCTAGTGCTTGCGATGCTTTGAAGAGATCTGGGTTTTGCGGGCGGAGGGGAGGAGAGGCATATGATGAGCTCTTTTGCTAGTGTTCTTTGTAGATTTCCCACTCCCCCTGAAAAACTAGGAAGCTGGTGTCTGAATCACGGGGGGAAGAAGAGCTCATTTGCTTTGGTGCCCCTGGGCCTACAGAGCGTGGATTTGGGATGACAAAGAGCAAAAGCCACTGGCCAGTTCTGGAGTTCTCTTACACGGGGTTGCCTTCTGGTGACCTTTGTCTCCAGCCTTGCCTGCTTTTGTGACTCTGGAGCAGGCAGGGGCCAGCCCCAAGCTCTTGGCTCTCCTCTCCTCCTCTCCCTCCTCCTTTCCTGGAGTGCTAGGTCCCAGCAGTGTTGCTTTAAATTGTGCCCCTCCCAATATATGCTTGATGTTTGGCCTGATCTGCAGGCAAAAGGAGTGAGACAACTTAACCTGTAAACTTCTTAAGAATTCCCTTCCAGCCTGACCAGCAACAGGCTGCCAGGAGGCACCGGAATGCACACAGTCTGTCCCTTCCTTTTCAGACACCGTATATTCAGACACTGCACTTGTGGCTCCCTCCATCCTTCCTTACCTTCTGGGGCTGAGAGTTGTCCTGATTTCTCTCTGGGCTGGAATGGCAGAAAGATAACTTTCTCCAGCCCACTCCTCAGAAACGTGTGCTGGAACCAGGTGCCTCCTGGCAGCCCTCTTTCAGAATGAAACTATTTTTGTCTAAATAACTCCACAGTAACATAGCAGCAGCTGCACTGAAGAACAGCTCCTCTGCTGGGGACTTCACGGTGGCTGCGTCAGACTGGCAAGTACTCACTGGGGGCGGGGGGTAGGTAATTCTGACCAAACGTAAAATCTTGCTTGTTGGCTGCAGCCAGTCTGCCTTCCCAGCAGAGGAGGGAAAAGGTGATTTTAGTGCAAAAGTGACCAGTGTGCAGAACCCTAGGATCTTAAAGAGTGCTTGCACACCTGACATGGTGCCATGAGTGGAGGTGGCCACTGTGCCCTGTGCCATGTTCATCTAGTCACTCTTTCAGCACAGCATTTTTAAATGGAAAGTATTACTTTAAATGTGGCCGCCCAGCGCAGGAGCGGCAAGTCTGCCTAGAGTCTTGGGACACCATTTTTGGGTGGCCCTTGTTGGGTCAGAAGGCCACCTGAAGTTGGCTAGTAACTGTCTCTCCAGAACACGGAGGGACTTGTAAAGGGAAAGATGCTCCAGATGTGGACTGGGGAGGCCCCGGTCCTTTTTTCCCCATCTGAAAGCAACTAAATCTGAACACTTTATTCTTGTCCATAAAGGTAAATTGCCAAGAATATCTCCATTGATTGCAGCTGTTTCTTTGCTGATCTGAAAAGAAGAAACACTGAGATATCTTGTGGCTGGTTTAGCCCCCTGGCATATGTTGACATCCCTCAAGAGCAAGCCAGGCTCCATTTCGCAGTGTACTCTTCCCAAAATGGGCTGCACTTGCCAGAAATTGCCCATGGGGTGGGTGGGGGGTGGGTCGGTCTTAGTTTTTTAATTTAATTTCTCTAGAATGAGATGGGAGCATCTTTCCTTTGGCCTTTGTTTTTGTGTCTATTGTTGGGGCTGGATGAGATCATGGAAACAGGACACAAAGACAGATGTGTTAGCATCAGACATCTCATTCTAGTTCTCTTTATTTGGGGGTGGGTTTACCTGAACAGGGCTTGCCAAATACTGCCAGAGAAGGATAGCTCCATGGGGTTTGCCAGCATTCGTGCCCGGGGGTGCCATTGTTTCCAGCAGTGAGCTGACCTATACTTGCGGAGCCAAGCATGCCTCTGGCTTGAGAAAAGGAAGCATGCCTGGTTGAGCACCCACCCACCCCACTTTCTACTCTGGCAGGATTCAGGAAGGTCTCTGGTGAGTGGGGGCCATCCCAGGCTTGCCGTGACCTTCCTTGGTGTCCTCTCTGGCCTAGAAGGGAATAGCAAAAAGGCCGTTTGTTTTGGCAGTATTCTCAAGCCCTGTGCAGGTGATCAATGGGTGGGGTGGGTGGGGTGGGAATGTACTAAGATACAGCTTGGCTGTATTTTAACCAAGAATTATGGGGAGGGTTATCTGGGAAAATAATAGTCAATATTCCCTTTATTGAAAGAAACTGGAAAAGTGAAGAGGGACATGTTTTTTGTGTTGAGTTCAAACAGCATTATATTCCATTGGTCCTCAATCCAGGCCATGTTCACTGTGAACAGTGGGGACTAGAATTTGGAAATGGGGTGGGGTGGGAGGGGAAATGACTTTTTTTTTTTTTTTTTTTTTTTTTTTGAAAACTGGTACCTGGCAAATGTCCAGCAGAGCTCAGTTTTGTTTTGGTGTATATCTCTGTACACAAGTATGTAATGGAAGGCTGATAACCATGTTGGTGTCAGAGGGCAGAAATGATGACTGATAAAATCCTGACTTACTTTAAAGCAGAGAATTAGCTCAATAAAAGCTCACTGGGACTTAACCTTGTCTGTTCAGATTATTATTCTGCTGGTACAGTGGTTTTGCTCTTGTGCAGTTTGTGCTGAGTGTATGTGGGTGGTCAGTTTGTCTGCAGGATCTTAATAGTCAAAGTTAGTTCTCCCTTCCCCACCCTGGAAGGCTGCCCTGTCTCTTTTCCTGGGCTGCAGCTGCCTGGTGAGTCTGGAATGACTGCTTTGAGGAGGCAGCCACTGTTGTGCAAAGGAGTGAGCAGAAGGCTCTGTTGGAAGAGACCACAAGGGTTATCTAGTCCTACCCCTGCCATGCAGGAACACACCATCAAAGCGCGCGCCCCCCCGACAGATGACCTTCCAGCCTCTGTTTAAAAACTTCTGAAGATGGAGACTCCACCACACTCTGAGGCAGGGTATTCCACTTCCGGACAGCTCTTACTGTCAGGAAGTTCTTCCTAATGTTTAGGTGGAATCTCTTTTCCTGGAGTTTGAACCCATTGCTCCGTGTCCTAGTCTTTGGAGCAGCAGAAAACAAGCTTGCTCCATCCTCAGTATGACATCCCTTCGAATATTTGAACATGGCTCTCATGTCACCTCAGCCTTCGCTTCTCCAGACTAAACATACCCAGCTCTCTAAGCCGCTCCTCACAGGGCATAATGGCTTCCAGACCTTTCACCCTTTTGATTGCCCTTCTCTGGACACGTTCCAGCTTCTCAATATTCTTGAATTGTGGTGCCCAGAACTGGACACAGTATTCCAGGTGAGGTCTGACCAAAGCAGAATAGAGTGGCACTATGACTTCCCTTGACCTCTAGACACTAGATTCCTGTTGATGCAGCCCAGAATCACATTGGCTTTTTTAGCTGCTGTATCACACTTCGGGCTCATGTTCAGCTTGTGGTCCACTAAGACTCCTAGATCCCTTTCACACGTACTCTTGTCAAGCCAGGTGTCACCCATCTTACATCTCCATTTCATATTTTTTTCTGCCTAAATGTAGTACCTTACATTTGTCCCTGTTGAATTTCATTTGTTAGTTTTGGCCCAGCTTTCTAATCTGTTAAGGAGGTCATTTTGGATTCTGATCCTGTCCTCTGGGCTATTAGCTACCCCTCCTAATTTGGTGTCATCTGCAGATTTGATAAGTATGCCCTGTATTCCCTCATCCAAGTCATTGATAAAGATGTTGAATAGCATTGGGCCCAGGACAGAACCCGGTGGCACCCCGCTAATGGTCACTTCTCTCCAGGATGAAGAGGAGCCATTGATGAGCACCCTTTGGGTTCAATTAGAAATCCACCTAATAGTAGCATTGTCTAGCCCACATTTTACTAGCTTAATTGTAAGAATATCATGGGGGACTTTGTCCAAGGCCTTACTGAAATCAAGATGCACTATATCCACAGCATTCCCTTTATCTACTGAGTCTATAACTGTGCAAAAAAGAGGTAAGATTAGTCTGGCATGACTTCTTTTTGAGAAACCCATGTTGGCTTTTAGTAATCACAGCATTCCTTTCTAAGTGGTTACAGACTGTCTCTAATAATCTGCTTTAGAATCTTTCCTAGTATTGATGTCAGGTTGACTAGGCGGTAATTATTTGGGTCTTCCTTCCCCCCACCTTTTAAAGATGGGGACAACATTTGCCCTCCTCCAGTCTGCTGGGACCTCTCCTGTTCTCCAGGAGTTCTCAAAGATTATTGCCAATGCCTCTGAGATTACATTTGCCAGCTCTTTTAATACCCTTGGATTAATACCCTTGGTTCAACTGGCCCTAGAGACTTGGACTCATTTGTTCTGGCCAGGTATTCCTGAACTACCTCTTTACCAATTCTGTGCTGTATTTTCCCTACTGCATCATCTGCTCCATCTTCCCCAGGTTGAGCACTGTTCCCACTTTGGGAGAAGACTGAAGCCAAGAAGGTGTTGAGAAGTTCTGCCTTTTCTCTGTCCCCTGTTAGCCTTTCTCCATCTTCTCCCCGCAGCAGCCCTATCATTTCCTTGTTTGTCCTTTTGCTATGGACATAATTAAAAAAAAAACCTTTTTATTGTTTCAAGTGTCTCTAGCAAGCCTAAGCATGTTCAGTGCTTTAGCTTTTCTGATTTTCCTCCCTGCATGTGCTGGCTGTTCATCTGAATTCCTCTTTGGTGATTCTCCCCTTTGCCATTTCTTGTACATTTCCCTTTTAAGTCTTAGCTCAGTTGAAAATTCTTTAGACATCCAGAGCAGTTTTGCAGTTCCAGGAGCCAAGACATTTTAGGGAAAGGAAAATAATAATTTTTTTGCCCCTCTCTCCCAAAGATCCCATAGGGATGTGGGAAAATTTTGCCACATTTTTTAACCCTTTGGGTGTTTACTTCATCAGCAGGTGATGTAGAAGTTGACCTTTGGGTCATTTCCTGTTTGAAAAAGTCTTCTTTTGGCCCAAAGAGAATGGCAAAATTGCCCTCTGTGTTCCCAAGAGGGCA
Source organism: Gambelia wislizenii (assembly GCA_030847615.1). Classification (NCBI taxonomy): domain Eukaryota; kingdom Metazoa; phylum Chordata; class Lepidosauria; order Squamata; family Crotaphytidae; genus Gambelia; species Gambelia wislizenii. The sequence continues at coordinate 44,889,129 of JAUMIR010000007.1, forward strand.
TTAGGGCAAAAGAATTGAATTGGGGGTGGGAGTAGTTTCCACAGGGAGCAATATGCCCCCTCCAACTTTTGACAGTGGCCCATCTCAGTGTAATAAGGTCACCGGATTGTTCCTCTTCAGTGCTGAGCCCCTCCCCTCTGTCTTCCAACCTGGGCAGGGCACCCCCGGCCACACCTCTGGCACCTATTTATAGTCTTGGCTGGGTGGACTTTGCCTGTGTGAGCGAGGTCTGCAGCCTTTGCTCATCAGAAATCTGCAAGTGGGAATTGTTCTCTCCTCTTCCAGGATGGCAGTCCCGGCTGGGTGGCTGCTTTTCTCCATCTGCAACGTTCTGCTAGGGCACCAGACATTGGCTGGCAGCCTCCTGCCACCTTGTGCCAGGTGAGGAGCTGGCGGTGGGGTAGGGGGAAGGAGTTCTGGCTGGCCGCTAGCTACCCAGAAGAGACTTGCAAACCAGACCACTGTGTCCTGAGGCTAAATCCATTTGAAAGCAAGGGAGCCAGAACACAATGAGGGCGGGTAGTGTGGGACCAGGATTTTGGGCAACCTGGGAGAAAGGAGGGAATATATACTGGGTTGTGTACATGGCAGGTAGGACATAAGAGATGCCCCTATTAGGCAGGGAGAGGAGGAAAGGTGACTTGGGGTTCCAGAGAACAGAACACAAACCAGTGAGTTCAAATGACAAGCATTGGGAAGACCTTTTTTCCTGTAAGAGCTGCCCAACAGGTTGGGTGGGTCTTTCAGGAGTGTTTGAGTTGTGGATCCCTGCATAGTGGGGGTGGGACTAGACAGCCCTTGGGGTCCCTTCTAGCCCTAAGGTTCTCACATGCACCGGCCTCTTAGCTCCCTAAATTTAACCTTTATTGCTGATGAGTGAAAAGCACCAGGGACTGTGAGGCTGCTGACTTCGGTCTCTCCTCACCCGAATCATTTCATCTTTGGTACTCAGAACCTGAAGAATCGCTTAGTGTGCTCCTTTAAAACAGCAACAAGAATGCATCCGGCGCTCCGCTTGGGGGTCCGTCCCCCATGGCCTCCAGCGCTGCCCAGGTGCTCCGTGCAGCTGAAGGAATGGTTCCAGTTGGGGTGGGCTGGAGCAGGGTCACCTCTTCTCTCCTCTCGACCAAGTTACGTCTTGCCCGGACTACTGTGGCCTTCCTTCTTGTCCCGGACACCTCTCCGGCACTTTGCTGCCAGGTTAATTGGCCTGGGTGCTGCCTTGTGCCACCAGCTCAGACCCATCCACCTCAGCCGTGTCTACCCACACTGACTGGCCGCCTTGGCTCCCCGTGGTCGGAGGCAGGAGATTTCCCCCAATCTCCCGGAGAAGTGATAGGACTCTGCATGCACACCTGGGGCTCCGGTATGGGGCCAGGGGCCTGCCTTCACCCCCCCCCCACTTGCTTTCTGCCCCTCCAGCCGCTTTGTCCCCCATCCAGCATGCCTCTTTGCCCTCCCCTTCAGAGCAATCCCACCCACCTGCCTACTTTCTAGGCCACTCCGCTCCTGCTCCTGTTCCCACTCTGCCTGCCACGAGGGCTCCTCCGGTTTTGCTGCCCTCAACAGTCCAAAGGTCTTCTGCTCCCTCAAAGGACTCTGCCCCCTGCATTCCCCCTTGCTGCCTCATAGATGTGACATTGCCCCCTAGAAACCCCACTGCTTTCATTCCCTTCAATTCCTCCTCCACCATTTCCGCTGAAGCTGCTCCCCACCACTGGAATTCCCAGGCCCTCCTGTATGTAATTCAGTCCCAGTAGGGACCCCTGAAGAAGGGGGCGAGAGCTTCCTTATAGAATCATAGCATTGGCAGGGTCCACAAAGGCCATCTAGTCCAACCCCTGCCCTGCCTTCTCCCCCTTTGCCAGCTGCTCTGACCATATGCTGTGCTTGCTTTTCCCCAGCCAGATCTACTGCACAGGGGAGCTTCTCAAGCAAGTACAGGGGGCTCAGCTCTTTGATGACGACAAGCACTTTGTGGACATGCCCCTGAAGGCGAACCCAGGTGAGTGGCCAAGGCCCACGCCACGTGGCTGCGGCAGCCCAGGGCTTTCTCTTTCCTCAGGGGGATGGGGAGTCCCTCAGGCTTGTAGCGGGGTGGGGTGGGGTGGGGCCACTGGGCCCTCCAACAGGGCTGCCTCTTCACCCTGAAATCTGTCCTTGTTTGGCTTATGGGACACCAGAATTTCCTGTTTCTGTAGCAAGTCAAACCACCTTGGTGGATTTTGCTGAGCTTTGACAGCCGTTGTTTGGCAGATGCCAACGGGCCTAACCCATGAAAAGGAGCAGGTGAATGGGCAGGCCACACACAGGTGAGGTGCCCAAGGCTCAAGGTGCAAGAATGCCCTGGCAGAACCTCCTGATGCCATCTCACAGCGGGTGGGGGGGGGATTCACATACCCTCCAACATTTCACAGAGGAAAACTGGGACAGGTGTGGCCAAGCAGCATCACAGGTGGTCAAGAGGGCAAACACTATTCATGAGGAAGAGCCCACAAGCTAGGAGAGGCTGGGCATAGTAGTTTGCTTTTGCCTGAGCCTCCTGGGAAGGGCAGGATTCTGTCTTTCCTTTCCTCTCCCCATTGCTGAGTTAAATGAATGCAAACTGCTTTTGAACTTTGAACACTGTTTGCAGCGATTGAAATGAGTAGAGGACAAAGGGGGAGGGAGAGAGAAACCGGGACATTTGAAAGCAACTGAAAAAGTGGGACAACAGAGGATTAATCTGGACCCTGCCAAACTGGGACAGTTGGAGGCACTCTTGCCAGACCCCCCCCCATTGTTGTTGTTGTGGTGGTGGTGGTGTGCCTTCAAGTCATTTCCAACTTATGGCAACCCTATGGTGAACCTATCACCGAGTTTTCTTGGCAGTATTTGTTCAGAGTGGGTTTGCCTTTGCCTTCCTCTGAGGCTGAGAGAGTGTGCCTTGCCAAAGATCGTCATGGCAGGTGCTCAATCTGCCACCCCTTTGCACCAGGTGAAAAGTGTACGTGTGTGCACAACAGGGGTGGAGGGTCACATGACGGGCAAGCCTGGGGCCTGTGGGTCCCCCTCTACATGAACACCCCCCCACCACTTGTTGTCCCCCCTCCACATAAGCCCTGGCGAAAGTGGGCCTGGCCTCTGCTGTGACCACTGCTCCCTTCTTCCACAGAGGTAGTGCTAGATCAGTTTTGGAAGCAGGTGAATGCCACGCCTGGAAGAGCCTTGTCCAAGCAGGAGCTGACAGTGTTTGTGGAGACGTATTTCTCTCCCCCGGGGCAGGAGTTGGAGAACTGGGTGCCTCTGGACTGGACAGACAGGTATGGGTGAAATGGACTTTTCTTCTCCCCCGCCTCCTATGTATGAAGCACTTAGGGGGTGCGAAGCTGAAGGGGGCAGGCGCTTTGTGCGTCTATGCTATCCTCATGTGGACCCCTGAAAGATGCTTCCATTATTTGGATGTGCCCAGGGTGGGCTCCTCAGGAACATCCGTTAGGGTAAACCAGCAATGGGGAAAGGGGGTCACGTGGGACCCCTGTGCTCCATCTGTGCAGCCCCCTAAAAGCACCTGGCTGTTGCCTCCCTACCTCCCCAGTTTTTTGTTTTAAAAAAAGACCTATTTTCGGAATGCCCTTTCACTGGAAAACACAAAGACATTATTCATAGGCATAGAGCCATGGCTTTTTTTACTCTACCCCCGGCCCATAGTGACTTTTTTTCAGCTGAAAAATATCCCAAAATATCCAAGTGACATCAGAAAAGGCCAAAGTGAAACAACAAAACCCCATAAACACATACATAAAACACACGTATAAAAAAAGTAGTTAATTAAATTACTACAACAAACAAATAAAAACTAAAGTAAAACAAACTACTGACTTCCCCAACCCCACACACTCATGATTATATTCCACTAGCAAAGTACCTCCGTTAAGTGATAGTGTAATAGTTTCTACTTTAAATTGAAACCAAATTATTTTTAAAAGCCCAACTTTGAAACGTACCTCTTACTTAGTTGCAAAAAGATAATAAACAAGTCCCAATCTTCTAGAAAATTAACCAAAGATTTCTCCTTAATCAGCATTATCAGTTTGTCCATTCCAGCCAAATTATATATCTTTGTCAGTCAATCTTCTTGCGACGGGATCGACGTATCTCTCCATTTCTGAGCATACAACAGTCTTGCGGCCATATTCTCCCATGCTTTCTCTCTAGGTCTTCTTCCAACATCCCAAGTAGATAAGCTTTTGGTTTCATCTGAAATCTAACTTGAAAAATGTCCTGCAGAGTCTTGTGAATTTGAGAACAATATTTTTGGGCTTTGTCACAAGTCCAGCACATGTGAAACAATAGCCCAATTTTCTGTTCACATTTCTAACGTTTGTTTGAACAATTTTCATGCATTTTAGAGAGATTCTCAGGAGTCAGATACCATCTACACATCACCTTGTAAAAATTCTCTTGCAAATCATCACAGAAAAAAATTTCAAACTTTTTGTCATATGACATTCTGAGCCAATATTTTGTGCCATTTTACCTGATCATCTTCCATCTCAAATCTACATAACAATTTATACATTTTAGCTATGAGATGTTCATCATTTGAACATAATTGCATTTCAAGCTTGGATACATTTGAATCTTTTTATCCATCTTGTATCTTTCATTCAATTCAAACTGATTTTGTGCATTTGTCTTCAGCCATACAGAGAGTGTTTGCAGCCTGTCAATAACCCAAAATAAGTCCTCTTCTCCTGGTGTGATTGGCTTTTCCAGCCAGGACTTTTAGATCATGGATATGGCTGCCGTGTTCTCCCAAGAATCAAGGGAGGCCCATGAAACACACATGGAGGCTGGAAGGACTCTGTGGCTTTCTCTTGGGAGACTGTCAGCCTGTGAACGCAGCTCAAGAGAAAACTAGGCACGCTGTGCCCCTTTCTGTCCACCCCTTACCCCCAATTTCTTTGTCTGCTGCTTCCCTCTCTGATCCTTTCCTAGCCCCCCATTTCTTAAGAAGATTGCAGATGAGAAGCTGCGGTCCTGGGCACAGACTCTCAACAACAAATGGAAGCAGCTAGGCAGGAAGGTAATCGCAAGGGGTCCACCTGGCCCACCCTGCCAGGGGTTGGGGGCCTGGGGTGGCGTGGCCCAACTGTGCCCAGGGCAGAGGCTGCCACCTTCTTTTCGCCTCCCAGATGAAACCAGAGGTCCAAACCAGCCCACAGCGTCACTCCCTGATCTACGTGCCAAACCCACTGATTGTGCCGGGTGGACGATTCATCGAATACTACTACTGGTGCGTCGCATGTAGCACTCTGGGCCTGTGTGTGTGTGTGTGTGTGTGTGTGTGCACATGCGCCTGCACATCACAGGAGAAGGGCCTGGCACACACACATGCCTGGCGGCTTCCTTCAGTGGGGCTTGCCTTTCCAAAACACCCAGAAGGGTGGTCTGCTCACCACCTTGGCCTCTCCCTGCAGGGATTCCTTCTGGGTCATTGAAGGCCTTTTGCTCTGCAACATGTCATCCACCGCTGAGGGCATGATCAGGAACTTCCTCCATCTTGTGGACAAGTGAGAGCCCTGCTGGTGCTGCGGGGAGGGGGGATGCACATGGGAGTTGGAAGGAAGGAAAGGCGGGTGAGGCACTCCCTCCTGCCTCTGCGGACCCCAAGGGGTGTGAAGGGGGAAGTCTGGGGCCAGAGTGCTCCCATTTGGGGGCATGCCTCATCCTCTTCCCCCGCTGCCCTGGCCGCGTCTGCCTGCTCCATGTTGCTGCTGCTGCTGCTTCTTGGTGACAGATTTGGGCACGTCCCCAATGGAGGCAGGGTGTACTATGAGCGCCGGAGCCAGCCTCCTTTCCTCAGCCTGATGATGGAGAGTTACCTGAAACACACAAATAACACAGCCTTTCTGAGGTAAGGGGCTCTGTTCTCTTCCTCTTCTTCCTCTTCTAAAATCCCAGCCTGATGACCAAGAATCTTGGGTGGGCACATGGTTTTCTTGAGGGCTGGGCTGGGCTGGGGGGAGGCCCTTTGCAATATGGAAGCATCAGGAACCGGTCCACGCCACCCATCCTCCCCCTCCAGCCTTGGTGCTCCCCAAGGCCTTCTGGTTTGTCACGGCTGTTGCCCGGGGGGACACATCCTGCCCCATGTCTGGCGCTGTCCCCAGCTGCTGCTGCTTAGGGCTGTTATTGCCTTCTCCAGGGAAAACATCCACCTCCTGGCAGCTGAGTACCGCTTTTGGCAAGAGCAGAGGGCTGTCAACGTCTCCATGGGAGGCCGGGAGTACACCTTGAATCGCTACCACGTCCAGGTGGGGGAGCCCAGGTGAGGTGGCAGTTGCCGTGGGGGGCACGCTCTTTCAGCTGAGGGTGGGCCTGGCCACTTAGGGCCAGATCTGCCTCTCTCCCCCCAAACCACCACCTCCTCCTTCTTCTGACATCTCTCCTCCCAACGGGATCCCAGACCAGAGTCCTACATGAAGGATGTGGAAGTGGCAGCTGGCTTGGATAAAGGTAACTCCCTCTTGGTGGTGGTTGCATCCATCACCATCATCCTCATCATCCCACCTCTGAGATCTGGGCTCAGCCGGTGGGGCGAAGAAGGCAGCAAGCCTCTCCAGGCAGCCCATGCCTGGCCAGCAACTGCAATGCCCAGTTTCCCCTGCTCCACAACTTGCATGCCTGCACATTGCTTGGCTGTTGCTCAGTGGGGGCAGGCGGGACGGAGCTGGGAATGTGGCTCCAGGCCCTCCTCACCTTGCTCCCTTCCCTTGGCACTACCCCTTCCCCACTCCACCCCACCAACCATCTGGTTTTGCATGCAGAAGCCCAGCAGATGCTCTGGTCAGAGCTCCACAGTGGTGCTGAGTCGGGCTGGGATTTCTCCTCGCGCTGGTTCCTGCCGGGGCCACCACCCCTTCAGGCCACGCTACAAGACACCAACACCAGTGCCGTTGTGCCGGTAGATTTGAACGCCATCCTCTGCAGAGTCGAGAAGCTCCTGGCCTCTTTCCACAGAGCTCTGGGTGAGGTGTAGCATTGGAGCTGGCAGCTATGGGGGGATGAGTGTCTCTCCCCCCAAAATCCCCAGGTGAAACCTTCGACAGGCGGAGATTAAAGGGGGGGCTGTTGCCAAGCACACAAGGACAGGCCCTCTTCCCTCCCCACAAGCCACAGGCCGCCCAGAAGTAAGCTGATGCCCTCTGCCTAAAACGGGGGAAGAAATCTTATGCCAATTCAGCAGCTGCCGAGTTGGCTCAGACAGAATCAAACTGGGAGCCCTTGGCAAGTTTCCGTCCTCTCTTGCCATGCCTGCTCACCCACCCCTCAGTGGTAGCTTGTCCCCCCACCTCCTCTCCCTCCAATTCCTCCTCCCCCTCTTTATTTACATTCTACCTTTCCCCCAAAATCAGGGCTCAAGGCATCTTACAAATGAAAAGAAGTACAATATAATTAAAGCATGCAAAAGGTCAGTGTTAAAACGGAATTGAACTATCAACAACATAAACAATTAAAAACATACAGTTATAAAAAGTAGTTTTTAAAAAGTGGTACCGGTAGAAGCAGCACAGCACAGTCTTAAAAGCCCTTACTTTTAAAAAAATGTTCACTTCTCAGGAGGCTGTTGGAATGGAAAAGTACTCCTCAGCCAACAAAAGGAAAGCAAGGAGAAGGTGCCATTCTAGCTGCTCTAGGAAGGGAGTCTCAGAAGCTGGGGGCAGCCACCGAGAAGGCCCCCAGATGCCCCCCAGATGTGCCTGCGAGAGTGGTGGGACTGAGAGCAGGGCCTCCACGGGAGACCCCAAGATGCAGGCAGGCTCATATGGGGGGATATGGGGAGTAGGCCCATTTAATCCATGGGTGAACTGTGAGTGAGTCAACATGTAGGGTTTGGCTCTACTCTAGCCAAGACTAAGAACAGAGTTTGGGCCAATAGGCTGGACCTAAGCTGTAGTGGGCTTTGCAGGTCATTAAGGGCACTCTGAATTGTGCCTGGGTTTTTAGGGGCTGGGTGTCGACTGATGGTGCTGGCCATGTCTCTTCTGAAGGGAACATCACGGAAGCCGACCAGTTCCAGGCAGCTTATGAGGAGCGGGCGGTTGCAATGCAGGCTGTCTTCTGGAACAAGCAGGCTGGGATCTGGCAGGACTACAACCTCCTGCGACAGAGGCACAACCAGGCCTTCTACCCAACCAACATGGCACCTCTGTGGGCAGAGTGTGGTGTGGGTCCCTCTGAGGTGGAGAGCGCGCTCCACTACCTTGAGGTGAGCAGGGGAGGCGGCTGGAAGGCAGGCAGCCAGCTAGCAGCAAGGCACTTGATCCTATGCGGGGTTCCTGCCTACATTACCCATGGGGCAGTCTTGCTGTCCCATTTTAAATGCTTTGTTTTATCCTCAAGTGTTTGTACGCACATGCGTCCCCGCCTTTCTCTCTGCGTGTCTGTCTTAGTCTCTCACCCCCCCACCCCCACAAGTGTTAGGTTGTGGGTCCACACTGTGTGTTCTTCTGCTACCCATGGCCCCTCAGTTGTGCCCATCTGCCTGCCTGCAGGGAAGCTCAGCACTCTCCTATAGGAATGGACTGCCCGCCTCCCTGGCCAAGACAGGGCAACAGTGGGACCTGCCAAACGCCTGGGCCCCCCTCCAGGACATAGTGATCAGAGGTAAAGCCTGTTCTCCCCTCCCCAGCCCCCACCCATAGCAGGAAGGTGCTGCACCGGATTTTGCCACTTCTGCAGGGGATGGTTGAAGAGGTCCCTGGGCAGGTAGACTGCCAGAGTCACACGTGTGTGTGTGTGTGTTAAGGCTACCCAATCCGGTTGTTGCAGCAAAGTCTCCCCTTTGCCCACCCCTCCATCCCCCCCTTGCCTGGAACTGTCAAGCTCTAGGTTTGTCTCAGCCCCAGAGGGTGTTCCCACACAGTGGCGCCCACCTCAGGCTGGTCCAGGTGGGGTCTGGGCTCCAAGTTCCGGGTTGCTTTCAAGCAGCTCTCCAGGGTGCTGAATGTTTTGTGTGGGAGCGTTCAGCACCATGGACATCTCCTTTAGCATACGAACTAAGACCTGCAGTGGAGTCGCCAGCCTGTTGTCTTGGGAGCCACCAACCACCCCTGTTCCCAGGTAGGTGCAGGTCCAGGCCTAGGCCTACCTCCCAACTGACTCCACCTCTCGCCTTCCAGGTCTGGCTAAGTCCTCCTCCCTTGGGGCACAAGAGCTGGCCTTCACCTTGGCCCAGCGGTGGGTGAGGACAAACCTGGCTGTCTACGAGAAGTACCATAACATGTTTGAGAAGGTAAAGCCTGTTGGCATGCGGCCTGTCATTCCACCAGCAACAGGTTGCCTCCTCTACACTTTCCTGCCCTTTGCCTCTGCCGGGGGGGGGGCACAAGAGCTGCTCTCTAGGGCCATGGGGCAGCTTCACCCCTTTAATGATGCTGGTCTTCATCCCAACCTGCTCTCAGAGTAAGAACAGGAGAAAAAAGGGGTGGGGGGCTCGGCTCTGAGCTGGCTCATCACCACCAGCACCGCACTCCCTTTCTCTTTCCTTTTCTCTCTCTCTCTCTAGTATAATGTTGAAGGTGATGGGAAGCCAGGTGGAGGGGGAGAATATGTCGTGCAGGTAAGCCAAAGTGGAGACTCCCCTTCCCCCCCAGTCTGGTGGTCCCTGGCTTACTCAGAGGTTGCTCCCCCCGTAACCTGGGACACCTGGCGGCCCCTTCTCTCAAGCATCTTCCCCAATTGCAGGAGGGCTTCGGCTGGACCAACGGGGTGGGCCTTCAACTGCTGGATCTCTATGGCGACCGCCTCACCTCCACAGGCTCTTCCCTGCCTCGCATCTGGCCCTGGGTTTGGGCCTGCCTCCTCCTGGCTTTGGTGTAAGAGGGGCTTTGCTCAGAACCTCCCCCCCACACCAAAGTTGCTGCCCTTCCCCTTGCCCCCCACCCCAGCTGAGCTTCTGTTCCTGTGGCTGCATATGAGGCATAAAGCTTCCTTCCTGCTTACTAGTCCTGCGTGTTTCTGCATGTTTAACACAACAACAACCCCCCGCACTAAACTCCATGGAGAAGCCTGAGCTCAGGTCAGGAGGGATCTCATGTAGCTCATCCTGCCAGCCGTGGCACCCCTGCAGCCAGACAGCAGCAAAGAGAGCAGCCAGCTGTGTTTCCTCCTTGAGGGGCGCCAGGCTTCCCACCCTGCCGTTACTGAAGAGTTAAGGGCTACAGAACCCACAGACTGGCATCGTGCAATAGTGACACACCAGTCTAGGCCGTGCGTCTTGCTGGAGCTGGAGAAAGGACAGAAAGGGGGCAGCCGATGCAACGAAGGGGGAGCTGGGCCAACCCCAACCCTCCACGAGGCATGGGTACCTGCAGAGCTTTTGAGTTAAATAGAAGTTGGACAGAAGGGAATGGGCTGGTGAGAGATGATAGGGCATGAAAGCCAGCCTGGTGTAGTGGCCTGAGTGTTGGAGCAGGACTCGGGGAGGCCAGGGTTCGAATCCTCTGCTGAGCCATGTAAACACACAGAGCGACTTTGGCCAAGTCTCATCCTCTTCATCCTCAGAGGGAGGCCACGGTACCAAAGCCCTTCTCAATAACAAAGCTGGCCAAGGCCACTCCATGATAGATTTGGCTCAGGGTCACCATAAGTCAGTGTTGATATGAAGGCACACAGCAACACAACAGCAGCAGCAGCAGCAGCAGCATGGTGGGGGTGATGTAATGCTAGAAGATGGGCTCACAACCCCTGATGGTGAATTCACAGCTCCTCCACAGTTGAAGCACTGTGGGACTCACTGCCACAAGATGTAGGGATGGCTGCCGCTGGGTGGGGGTTTAATGGGGAACAGATGAATCGATGGAGGGCAGGGCCATTGGTGGCTGCTCCTCACGATGGCTCTAGGATGCTGCCACCTCCTCCTCTCCTTCCGCCCTGCCCAGGCTGCCTGTGGAAGTCACACGCCAGGCTTGGCAGGCCCAGGCAGCCTTTTTAGGAAGGGAAAGGAAAAAGGAGGGAGCCTCCCAAGACACTGTAGACAAAAGGCTTTATTGTTTCCCATCCTCTGTCCTCCCAGTCCAAGTCATGGTCCTCACCAACGGCCTGAGCCACAAGGGAGAACAATTCCTGGTGCTGGTGTTCTGGTTTTTTAAAGCCAGGTGTATAAAACGGAACCTCTGGGCAAAAAATCTCAGCTCTCTTCCGAGGGACCACCAGCCCCCCAAGGCACGTGGTGGTGGTGGTGGTGAAAAGTGAGATGCTGCCTGCCTTTTGTCATGCAGCCCTGCAGCGTGGCACCTCTGCCACCCTCCCTCTTCCTCTGCCCACCTTCTGTCAATCAGCCCCCCGCCAAGGAAGGAAGGAAACATCCATCCATCCCTGCACACATGGAGCAGGGCCAAGCCTGGGCTCGAGTGAGCAGCTGGAGCCTTTGGCAGTTGACTGGGCAAACGTGGCTGCTTTGCTACTGGCTTAGTCCAGGGCTGGGGGAGGTCAGGTTCGCTGTATTTACCAAGGAGACCCCCCCCCCGGGGGCCCTGGCAGCTTCCAGCCGTCTCACATCAGCCTCGTGGAGAAGCAGAGCCATGGAGCCAAAGCCTTGGGAATTGCAGCCGTGGGTGGTGCAGACTGGCAGAGCTGCCCAGCCCATCAGTTCAGGAACTGCGTGTAGCCTTCGGCACCCGTGACGATAACGTCCATCCAGATGCGCATGGCCTCAGCAGAGGGAGCCACCATGTAGTAGAGGCGGTCATGGGTCTTGACACAGAACGTCAGCGCTGGGTTCGGGCTCTGCCAAAAGAACAGACAGTCTGGTCACTGGGCTGCCTGGGCCTGACCCCCGCCCCCCACCCCCATTAGACGGTAGTGGGGACTGAAGGTGGTGGTCAACCCCAGGTGGGAAGAAGGAGGGGAGGAAGTACATACAGGGCAAGCGTGAAGAGGTAGCCGCTGGCGAGGGAGCAAGGGAGGAAGAGCCACACCAGCCCCTGTTTGCGTGTGTGTGTTGGGGGGGGATTAAACAGAGATGGCTCAAGAGGACACCCCCTCTTCTTCTCGCCACCCCCAAACCCCCAAGCCTCAGAGGGAGTGTCAAGACCAACCTCTCCACTGAAGGGAGCAGGGAGAAAGTCTGCTAGGTGCTAGAAGGAAACAGAAAAAGAGAAGAGCATTAACCGGCCTTTGGGAGGCGGTGGCGAGGTTAGAGACCCCCTCAGCCACAGGTGGGAAAGTTAGTGCCACGCAGATGAGCTGTTAGTAGTCAGCAGGCTTGTGGCTAGAAGACAGCTGCACTTCCTGAGAGGAAGGGAAGGCGTAGGAGGCTGCTGGATGGCCACCGGCCTCACCAGCTAAGAGCCACGTTCTCTGTTTGTGTTGCCCGGTTCTCTGTCTGGGACTGGGGACTGCTACAGAGGAGGGACACTGATCCTACTGCAGCTTGGAACCCCCGCCCCGAGCTGGCATGCTTTGGAGACCATTTTCAGAAAAATACATGCGGGCCTTTATGATTTGCAGAGGGCACGCAGGAGCCCTGAGCCCCCTCCCAACGCCCTGCGCCTGCTGAATCGCAGCCCAAGCCCCGGGAGGCTCTGTTAGTCAAGGCGCGCTGGGAAAGAGAGGGGTTACCCTGGGACAGAGGCACCAGGCATGCCGAGGAAACGGGCGGTACCTACACTGGCCAGGCTGAGAGAGAAGAAGAATCTCTTCTGCAGGAGAAGAGGAGGAGAAACGTGAAGGAAGGGAGAGGCGTCCAAAGGAAGGGAAGGGGGACCACAGGGCTGCCCACCCTCTGCTGGCTCTCCAGCCATCCTTTGTGTATATATGGGGGGTTGGGGGGCTGTACACCAAAAGGCAGCCCGGCACGCTGCCCTGCTCCTTCCTGCCAAGCTCACCTTGGCTGCGCTCCGGAGATGGTCATAATACACCTCCTCAATAGCCTGGAAATAGATGAGGCCCTTGAGCTTTGTCTCGTGTTTATCTGCAGAGGAGAGAAGGAATGGGCGAGGGAGGCGGCAACAGCGGTGTGGAGGTATCAGTCCTGGCTCATGGCCGGGGGCCCTGGGGTCTGAGCCCCAGAAGGGGATGGGCCCATGGATCCCCACCCCTTGCTCACCCACGTAGTAGGAGAGGGTGCGGCGCATGCGGTCAAAGACAAACCAGCGCTTCTTCCAAGACTTGATCTTGCCTCCCATCTTGACCAGGTATCCCTTGCACATCTTCTCGGAGAGGATGACGTGGCTGCAGGTATCTACGCTGTGGCCGGAGGACTCGATGTGCAGGCGGAGGTCAAAGTCCTCTTTGCGAATGGGCAAGTAGCGGGTCAGAGGCCGCGCCTGCCAAGGGAAGAGTGCGTGGCTTTGGGAAAAGCTCCCCATGGCTACTCTCAGCCCCCACCCCAGGCCTGCTGATGCCGAAGTGCACTGGCACATCTCCACTTGCGCAGCCATGTGGGGAGGGGTCCAGAGCTCATCACGACTGCGTGTCCCTGAGTCAAAATGCGGCACCCCGTGCCTTCTACGGGTGTTTGGGGGCATGTTGGAGCAATTGGGGGGGGGGTGCAGGAGAGTCCAGTCTTCCAGAGGAGGGGTTGAAGTGGCCCCCTAGCCTATGACAGTTGGTGACCCATGGCGCAGTGGATGTGGTCCCCTGGCACCAGGCAGATGGGCTCCAGAGTCCTTGTCAGGATCATGGCCAAAGGATAACAGCTGCCCAGCAGCATAAGAAGGGTTGCTTTGTATTCTGTAGGGCCGGCTAGACAGTTAAAGGGTGGGAACAGAGCAGCAGCCGCCAACCAACAGCAGGAGCAAGCCTTGCTTTTGGTGACTTGAGAAGAGTCATGTCTGTTCCCTTCAGTTTCCTTTGCTTCTGCCTTATACAATGCACCCCGGCACAAGCGGCCCATGAGCCAGCCACGGGGATCTGGACATTGGTCCTGGAGCGGCCCAGGTACCTTCGTTGTTTTAGGGGCTCAGTTCTCCCCCTGGCTGTGAGGGGTGCTGTAGACCCTCAGCGAAAAGGCTGTAGTGTTTTCCTCTGCTGTAACCCCCCCCCCCCGCTGCATCCAAGGCTCGCCCATAAAGTCCTTCTTGCATCCATGATGGCTGTGCCAGTTTTCTGTATCAAAGCAATGTGTTGCTTTGAGAGGAGCGGGATGGGGTCCCAGGCCAAAACCAAGAGTCCTTTCTCCCAGCGTCCACTCTAGCCTCTGACCTTGACCCCTTGGCTCACGGGGAGACCTGACTCAAAGCTGATACCCCCCAACATGAAAGAGAGGTGGAGGGCTTGCACCGGCCATGCCAGTGCAAGCCAAAGTGTGCGTGCCCGACAGTGTCCCCTTGCCAATGCCCTGGGCCCACATCATGTCTGCCAGGCAAAGCCTCCCTTGCCAGCCACACCTGGGCAAACTGCTTCTCTCGCATCTTGACCTCCTTCTCAATGAGCTTCTGCCGCCGGGCGGTCTCATCGTGTAGCCGCCGCTCCAACTGCTCCCGCCGCCGCCGCTCGTCCTCCAAAGCTTGGCGCCTCAGCTCCATCTCCTGCTCCTGCCAGAGGGGATCAGGTTTGAGCTGGGGGACCCTCCACCCCAGCCCCCTCCAGGGGCCAAGGCTGCCAGGATGCAGGAGGAAAGGGTGCTGGGCGCAGAGGGAGAGAAACGAGCGATAGACTTTTCCAGGTGACCCACCTGACTGCAAAGAGTCATGGGAAAAGAGAGGAACAGGTTCAAAGCAGAGCTGCAGGGGGCTTTCCGGCCCAATCCCCCCCATATATCTGAGCAAAAAGCAAAGAAACCCGCCGTCCCGCTACAGTGGGATAGCAGCAGCAGAGATGGGGGTGGGCATCACAGGACCACGCTTAGGACACATAGAGGGCACGCAGGCATTGTTTGTGGTGGGGTGGGGGTGGTAGGAAATGGCCTGGCCCCTCACTCGTGACTCCATTAGGCGCGACTTCTCCGCATGGGCTTCTTTCAGCATCTTCTCCATCTCCTCTACCTTCCCTGCGTCGGCCCCGCTGGCGCTGCATGGCAAAGCCACAACATCACTGGTCCTGCCCACTGCTTCTGCTGCCTCCTGTGCCCCCGGACCATCCTCCTCACACCCCCCACCCCACCTACACAGATCCCAGCCGGGCATCTCTGCCTGCGGGCCCAAGGAGGGCGCAAGTGGGCAGCTCCTCCCGGCTGGGCCCACTCCGACTCCTTCTCCTGGGCCCTTCAGATGGGTGCCACTGAGCCCGTGGGCAGAGCTAGGGGACCAACACAGCGGAGGTGCCAGCGCTGCGACCTGGCTGGCAGCCATAGCAGTGCGGGACCAAAAGAGAATGTCAGATGGAGGAAATGGGTGGTGGATGGAGAGACATACTCACCGGGCCCCGGAAGCCGGAGGACCACTGCTGGCCAGGACCTCCCCCTCCACCCTCTCCCTGCTAGGGGCTCTGCTGAGGGGGTCTGGAGAAGCCCACAGGGGTGTGGGAAAGGAATGTAAGGCCAAGCGTTGCCTCTGGTGAGGGAAGGAGGAAGGGGCCGGGAGAAAGAAAGAGCTGGGCAAGTGGGGGGCTCCTGCCCTCAGCAATCGGCCAGCCAAGTAGGGGCTGGCCCAGCCTCTCATGGGATGGGGGGCTCCCTGCTTGCCTGCTGCTGGGGGTGGGGAGAGGGTGCCGTACCTGGAGGCGTTGTCGGGGGAGCAGGCGGAGTTGCCGCTGTTGGAGAGGCTGGTCTCCAGACTGTCCGAGCTCTCCAGGCTGAGGGTGTCGTAGGGGTGCTCATGGTCGTCTCCAGGCAGGCCCAGCCCCCTCGGAGGGGGCCGGGGGTGGGAGTGATGGAGGATGGAGTGGTGGATGAGGGGGGAGTAGGAGGGGGGGAAGAGGGGCGCCCCTCCCCCGTGCAGGGCCTCCCACTGGGACTGCGCCTCGGCCGCTGCCTTCTGCTTCAGGTCGGCCAGCCGCCTCCGCTGCTCCTCTATCACCTGTTGCCCTGCAGAGACGATGATCATGCCGGACGGGGCAGGCTGAGCACCATGTGTGGGGTGGGGGGGTGGAGGCTCAGTGCTGGCTCTCATGCCCCCCACCCTGCAGCAGCCTGGGGAGGCAAGGGGCAAAGCACCTGCCCACCCACTCACCCACCCTTCCATCAAACCTGCTAGCCAAGGAGCCATCTAGCAGGGTAGGGGAGGCTGATGTTACCCCCACCTTCTTCCCCACCCCGAGCCCCACACCCACCCTTTTGCTGGAGGGCCAGCTGGCGCTTGCTCTCAATGTCCTGGAGGGTGCTGGCCAGGTTACGCGGGAGGCTGCCAGTCCCGCCGTTCTGGGGGAGCATGGTGTTCTGCAGGCGGAAAAAGAGTTTGGACCCCACTTCGCTCTCTCTCTCTTTCACACACAAACACAGACAGACACCAAGATCCGACATTGCTTCAGAGCAGTGTAAATATCCACCAGTGGAGTTACAGTAAACAACCCCTACGCTGAATACCAATCTTGTACAACACATGTGGGTCTGTAATCAGTGCGCATGGCTGACAACCCTTTGTGCAATCGCAATGCTCAGTGCATAGAGGCAATGCACGCTTACACACCAGTCTGTGTACTTTCCTCCACATGCAGTGGTCCACATGCCTAATTGCACTTATACCGCTGACAGCGGCATACGACAGCTGTGCTTCATCTGAAAAACCCACTCCGCCTGACTAGTGCAATGTGCGGCTGCCTCTCTCAGGATGACCGCAGGGTGGTTGGGCCAGTTCCTCAACCACAAGAGCCAGACTTAGGCAGGGGACCCATCAGGTAGATACGGGACTTGCAGGCAGCCTGAGGGCCCTCCATCCCTCCCCGGTCTCCGCAGTGCCCTACCTTGGGTGAGGGGCTTCGTCCAAGGGTGGCGATACTGAGCTGGGAGGAAGTGGAGGAGGTGCCCCCTTTGGACCACGCCAGGCTGCTAGGGGCGGCGCCATCCAGCTTGGAGCGATAGACCTGGGTGAGAGATGGCAAACAAATGCAGCTCCAGAGAGGGGCAAAGGGGGGTCTTATACCCAGTGGGATCCAAGGGACACAGCATGTGGGTGCAGAGGGCAGGTGGGGCGGGTGCAGAGGGCTGGGCCATCGCCTGGTGTGGACTGGGAGCACGTGGCGGGAGGGGGAGGAGAAAGGCAGGAGAAGGAAGGCAGAGGTTCGGCTCCAGCTGTGAGCTCTCAGTCCAGAGGTGGCTGCTGCCCATGCTCCCCTGCCCAGTGTGACTCTTCCTGGGGGCAGGGATGAGTGGCAAAGGAGGGCAGGAGAGAGCAGGAAAGGAAGAGAATGGGAGACCCAGACAGCCAGTCTAAAAAATGCAAGGCTTGACCTACAGAGGAATCCTGGGATACAGACCCCTAGCCCACCCACATCTACAAAAGAAGGGGCCAAGAGACTTGTGGTGTATGGGGGGTGTTGGGAGGAGAGGTCCTTTGGGTATATCTGGAGCTCTCCCCCCTGCCTGAAATCAGAGCAAGGCTCTTGATTTAATGGAGAGCCCAGTGAAAAGGCCCTGAAGAAATATGCTTCTGTGCCAAATGCACAAGTGTTCCCTCAGCTGCCCCCCCCCCCAAACTCACTTCAGTCGCTCACTGGGAATGGCAAGGCAAAACCCTGAGCTCCTCCTGCCCCCGTACCCTGTTTCAGAGCACAAGGGAGCCGCGCAGTCTGGCGGGAGCAGGTGGGGAAAGGGCGCAGAGAGCAAGGCTGGCGGAGAAGCACGAACCTGGGCACAGCCGGAAGAGAAGAGCAGCGACGGCAGGACAGAAGCAGCAGCCGGAGCAGAGTCCGCAGCAGCCGGGGGACTGGGGGGGTGGGCCAGCCCTACGGCCTCCCGGACACTCCCCAGGATCACCGCCAGCTGATCGGTGGTCACGTACTGGGCGGAGAGGAGAGGCAGCGTGAGCGGAGGCCAGAGGAGAGAAAGCTGGAGGAGGTTTGTGGGGGGGGAGTGACTGCCCCCCAGCAAAAGGCAATCACGGGGGAGGTGCTGATGGGAATGGCTCCCCGACACCCATCTTATCCTCCCTCATGGGGTGAGTGAGGACTCCCCCAAGGTGCTGAAGCACCCCAAAAGGACCATCTCCAGGACTGAACCAGGTCTCCCCTTCCTCTGGCAGTCAGGGAAACGAGCCGGGGGGGGGCAGGTACCTCATAGCCAGAGGGGAGCAGAGGTGGGGGGGTGGCAGGAGAAGCGCTAGTGTCCGGCAAGCGGCTGCAAGGCCCAAAAACATCAGGCAGCCCCCGATGCTCCTAGAAGCGCCCAGGCAGAGAGGAGGAGGAGGATTAGGTGAGGTTGGAGGCACTGGATGTCAGTGCCACAATTATGTGCATGCACAGACGTACACACATGCTCCAACTGGACCCAAAAAACAAAGTGCAGCACGCTAAACAGTCCGGCTATGGGAAGGGCACAAACTAGATGCTATTGCTCGAGCGGGCGAGGGCTCATGCCCTGACGCCACCGTTGAGGGCTGAAGCCTGAGCCACTGCCATGTGGTGGTAGCTCAGGGTTCAGCCCTTGTCAGGTGGAATCTGGGCTTGTGCCCACCCCCAAGTCCATGCAACACCATCCAGGTTATGTGTTCCCCAGAAGGCTAAGCAGAAGGAGGCACATCTCAGAGCAGAGCAGGGAGCTCCAGCTGTGGAAGTTGGAGGTGGAAGAAATCTCAGTGGCAGGGCTCAGAAAACACCTGTCCGCATGCAAGCCTCTGTGTCTGTGAGCACATGTGGAAGTGGGCCAGCTGTGGAAGCAAGGTGCAGAAAGGAGCACCCAGGCAGGTGTGAATGCCAGTCAGATTCCAGGGCATGCGCCATGCAGGCAGCCAGGTGTTACCTCTGGCATCCCTGGGCAGGGTTGGGTAGAGGGGGTGGCTGCACATGGGGGGCTTACAAAGTTAGCCCCCTCCTCCTCTAGCTTGGAGAAAACAAACACCTCCTGTTTGGACAGGAAAAGCTGTGAAGGAAGAGCAGCTCCAAGAAATGAGGAGGAAGCGCAGCAGGGGGGGGGGGGGGAGGAAAAGGCCAGGCCCGTCTAGAGCTGCGCCACAGAAAGCGGATCAGGACTTCTGACATCCACCTAGGAGCATCCCCGTCTCAGAAGGGGCCTCCTCTGGGTTGCAAAAGGAAACCTCACACCCTGGATAGAATTCCTGTCTGATACAGAGGCAAGCGGGGTGCCTTCTTGCCCCCCTGGCCTTTTGTTCCATCAGCAGGACAACTGTCACCACCCTCAAACTTCCCCTGAAAGGAAAGGAAGGAGGAAGAAAAAGAAGGCAAGAACGACAGGAGCAAGTCTGAAAGGAAGAACTGGGATGCAGGACGGCTCTGAAAAGACTACCCAGGTCTGGAAGCCATGGGGGCAACTAGCAATGGCTCTTTCATTTAAAACGTTTTTATTTTCTAAAGCCTTTGGAACACCAGCTTAATTTTTCCATTGGCATCTTACTTATTTTGCTTATGTGTATCTAGACTGTTTATTTTTAGTGCAGGTACTGAATATGCAGGAGGCCCTGGGATCAGGTCCCTGCACCTCTTGCGGGAAAGGGAGAGGTGAGGATGGAAAGACCCTTTCTGCCCAAGGCCCCACAGAGTGGAGGGGTGCGGCTGCCCATGGGAGGGGGCCGTGAAGGGCTCAAGCTCCCGGCTCATCAATGAGACAAGGCCCTTTCCTTCTCTCCTGAGTAATACTGCCTGGGAATGTCAAAGGTCACATGCAAAGACCACCTTCCCCAAGAGTGGAAAACATGGTCCTAACAGCAAAGGCCCCCTCCCCTACCCAGACACACGGGAGCAACAGAGCGAATGAATGAAACCAACCAACCAGAGAGAAGTGCTGTTGGTTTGCTTGGGGGACGGACTGACGGGCCCACTCCCAGAGCTTCCTCAATGGGCAAAGTGATGGGGAGATTGCTCCTGAGTGGGAAGGAGAGGGAGAAACAGCTCTTCCTGCTGGGCAGGAGGCCGTGGGGGTTTCCAACTTTGGCTTTTTACAGCCATTCTTTTTTCCTAAAAAATAACCCTCCCCCCAGCCCCCATTCTAAAGCCCCCAGCCTCTCCTGGCATAAGCCCTGGGCGAGGGTCTTTCCACAGCCTCAAGCTGAGAGATTTGTCCAGTCTGGGGGGAGCCCCGCTCTCCTCACCGCCTTCAGGCGTGAGTGGCTGAGACCCAAAACCTCAAGCAGGCCCAAGGATTGCATTTCCTGACACCACAGTCCCCAGGATTAGATGCCGCTGTAGTAAAACTCAAGCAAGAGCCAGCGTGGTGTAGTGGTGTGAGTGTTGGACTGTGACGCTGGAGCCCAGGGTTCAAATTCCTGCTCAGCCATGGAAACCCACTGCATGACCCTGGGCAAGTGACACCCTC
This sequence comes from Gambelia wislizenii, assembly GCA_030847615.1. Taxonomy (NCBI): domain Eukaryota; kingdom Metazoa; phylum Chordata; class Lepidosauria; order Squamata; family Crotaphytidae; genus Gambelia; species Gambelia wislizenii. The sequence continues at coordinate 44,909,482 of JAUMIR010000007.1, forward strand.
TCAGCCTCAGAGGAAGGCAAAAGCAACCCACCCCCCTGAGCAAATCTTGCCAGGAAAGCCCCATAGTGGGAACTCATTAGGGTCGCGTAAGTCAGAAATGATATGAAGCCCACCACCACCGCCACAAACATGAAGCCCAACTGGGAGCTCCAGCACTGGAGAGGGAGGAAGAGCCGGCTGGAGGAGGAGGAGGAGGAGGTGGAGGCAGGGACCTTTGCTTGATATAACAAAGGAGGGGGGCAGCCATGGGGCTCTGGAAATGGGACCCTTGGCCCGAGGAGCGGAGCCTCCTACCCCACGGAGCTCCCTGGCCATATCTCTCCCAATTAGCCCCATTTTGTAGCCCATTAGAACCTGCTCTAATTTAGATTTGGATTAGGAGAGAAAGAGAATGCAAAGCAGCCCTCCAGATCGCAGCCCCCCTGACACCCCACCTCCCACACAGCAGGCTTAGGATGTTTGGAGGTGCTCCTAGAGGCCAAAGATTTGGCCCATCTCAAGCCCCCACCTCCCACCCCAAGCTCTGCCAAAACTCTCCCGGGGAGAAGAGGCTTACCTCTCGGAGGGCTGTGGAGGCCTTGGGAAAGCCCGAGCCCCCGGTCAGCAGACGGTACTGCCTCTCTAGAGCAAGGAGGGCTTCCTTCTCCTGCCGGAACGAGCAGGGAAAAGCCTGTCAGGGCTGCCAGCCTCCCCGGCTGGGGGTGCAGCTCAAGCCAAGAACCCCTGCCCCTCCCTCTGCCCAGATACCTGGGAGGATCGATCGCCCTCCCCCTGAGCTCTCCCCGCCCCCACGCCACGCCACGCCACGCCACGGTGCCCTCTTCCTCACCTTCTGCAGCATCTGCAAGACGGCGCTCTTCTCCTGGGCCAGCCGCTCCGCCTCCTGAGCCGCCTGCAGCTGGATCTGGCGGGCCTGGCTCTCCAGTGCTGCCACGCGCTCCTGGGGGGGGGGGAGGAGGAGAGGGAGGGCCTTTGTGAGTGGCAGGGGGCCAGGGCCAGGGCTCCCTCCCTTCCGAGGGGGGTCTGCTCACCTTCCTCCGGGCCAGGCTGCGGTGGCTCTCGGCTGTGCTGTGCCGCAGCTGCTGGCTCCGCAGCTCGCGCTCCTCCTCCAGCCGGCTCTCCCTCTCCAGCTGCTGGAACTCCAAGTCCTCAAAGAGCTTGCTCTCCGCCTCCAGCACCTCTGCTTCCTGTGGGGGGGGGGACACAGTGGCTGAATCAGGCCCCAGGGAGGGAGAACAGCCAGAATTCCCCAGCATCATTGGGCAAAGGGCACAACTGGCCAAAGCTGTGGGGCAGTGGGGGCACCCAGAACACTCAGCAGGCCAGCTGAGCAGGGCTTCTGCCTGAGAAAGGCACGCAACACTGTCCCCAAATGGGCTGAGGGTGGACCTCTCCCCCCCCCCCCCCGCCGCCGCCGCCACCCTTTTAGGGAGAACACTGAGCAGCAAAGGAAGCCGCTCCAAGAGAATGTTTGGGAGGGGAGTCAAAGGCAAGGGGGGCTGCCCACCCGTGTCCCTGCTGGTGTTCCCCTGCTGCCAGCAGGACAGGGTGGAGAGGGCATCCACCCACCCTCCTCCTCCTCCGAAAGAGGCCGAAGCTCAGCCACTTTGCTCCCTGCCACTCCAGATTCTGCCTGGCCCTAGTCCCGGTCCCCTTGCGCCCCACATGGGCTCCAAAGGGAGGAGTGGCCCCCATCCCTCCAAGTGGAGCTCCCTGTCTGAATGGCCACTGAGCCTCCAGAGAGGGACCCCCCCCGCGGGCAGAAGGAGAGGAGCATCCCCAAATGCAGCAGAGGGTGGGAGGGTGGGCGCTGTGGCACAGTGGGGAGGGGGCACCCACCCTGCTTACCATGATTCCCGGGGGGCTCCCCTCTGCGGGGGAGGGGGAGGGGAAGAGGCACTGACCCTTTGCACCTGGTCCTGCAACTGCTCCCTCATGGACTCAGGGCAGTTATCAAGCTGAGTCCTGAGCTCAGAGTAGAGCCCCCGCAGTCTCTCCAGCTCCTTCCTTTCAGCATCAACCTTTGCCCTCTCCTGAATCCGGAAGAAAACAACACACACGGAAAGGAAAGAAAGAGAGAGAGAGAGAGAGAGAGAGAAGGACACACTTCTCAAGAGCCATGCAAAGCTGGAGGGTTAGCGGGGGCTTTGGGGCAAATGGGTGGTTACTGCTGGGCAAACAACTGGGGGCCTCCATCTTGCGTCTCAAAGCCCCCCAGGATGTTCCCTCACATGGAGGGCTGCCCCACTTTCTGGAGCGCCCCAGTCCAGTCCCTGCTGAGAAGCTGGTTTTCAAAACAGGACCCTCCTCCCCTCCCAGCCCTCCCAAGGTGGGCTCCCAACAGACATGCTTGGGCCACCTTTGAGACACACAAGAGGATCCAACCTGCGGCTGGGTTAGTGCGGCGGCTCCATTTCCAAAGGGCTCTGGCAGGTTTGGGGTTCACGTGAGGGAGTTAGTAACTAACGGCAGGGAGACCAGGACAATGCGCCAGCTAACGTATGACCAGGACTCTGTGCCTGGGGCGAGCCCAGCAGAAAATCTCACCTGACCCCTGCTTTAAATGCCTGGCTTTTTTAAAAAAGCGAACTCCTATTTATTCATTTATTTATTTATTTATTTGAATTTCTGTCCCACCTTTCTCCTGAGATGGGACTCATGACAGCAATTTTGATTTTGACTCCTGCCGAACTCTCTAATGCAGATGGGCACAGGATGGAGGGTCCCTTCTGAACCCTTCCCCATGATGACAGAAACAGAATTAGCCACCCAGAATAGTAAATGTGGAAAGGTAAATTTTGCAAAATCAGATAAAAGAAGCAGATTTGCACCGTTTGTACACGTTGCAGAAGTGAGCTTCTATAAAACATTTGTCCTTCCGGTTGAGATGGCATCTGCTGATGCATCAGCAAGCAGACAATTATCTGGTCTGGGGCACAGAATCCAAAATTTTCATAGGATTATCAGTCCTTGTGAATGTCAACACTGAAATAATTTTGGTGAGTTACTGCAAAATCTCAAAAGATCCAGGATTGAGGAGTGGAAAATAATTCCACACTGTAAGATAGGAAAAAGTTCAGCCTATTGTTTCCTCTCCTACCAGCTTGGTCCCCCTCCCCCATCATGCTTACTATAGACCCACAGAAAGAAATGAGACAAGTGAGCCATGATTAACCTGTACCCCATTGTTTTCCTTGGGGATGACTAAGTGGTTTGGGTGGCAGCCGCTGCGTCTTCGTTACATGCAGCCTTTCCTGCCTCCTCTGGACTGGTCCCTCGCTCTGTCCAGACTGGCTGTCATGTGCAGGGAAGACTCCCACCTACAGCATCCCTGCCGGGAGCTGGACCTCTGGCCCCCAAGAGGTAAGGGTGATTTGCACCCCTGCCAAGGGCTCCACAGGGAAGCAGGGCGCATGCGCGATGCAACAGACGAGGCAGATCTCCACTGACCATAAGTAATTAACCCCAAGTTGGAATGCCCACAGACCTAAGAAGAAGAAAAGCAAGTTGTGGGCCCACCTCTGCCTGCAACCTCACCTGTGGCAGAGTATCCTAAGCTCCCACCTTACCAACAAGACTGAAGTCCCCAGGGCAAAGCAGGCTGGAGCAGCGACCCACAGGGTGCTTGGGAACCCAGCAAGGCGGCAAGGCAGCAGAGCTCTTCCAAGGCCCCACAGCTCCCCAATGTGGGAAGAGGTGGCGTGGCCTCCAAGCCAGGCCATGTTCCTCACCCCTCACCCTGTCGTCCCTTACTGATGGTAGCACACATGTGGAGAAGGGGCAACTCCCATGCATGCAGGATGCCCATCTCTCACAGGCAGGGAGGCATCACAGCAATTAGAAAGAGAAAGAGAGAGAGAGAGAGAGAGAGAGAGAGAGAGCACCACGGGTGTTAGAGCCAATTAGTGCAGGCTGAGCAGTTAGTGGCAGCCATGCATGTGCTTCCCTCAGGCTCCCTGCATGAGAGCAAAGGTGTGTGAAAGGCTGGGAAGCACCAGTCCCCAACATGAGCATCTGGGAGACTGGGCACAAGTGAGCCAAGGAGCATGGGTAAGAATCGGAACCCAGCATCCCAGGTGGGCCTTTCTCTAGCCAGCAAAGCTGCTAAGGGGAGCCAGCCAGGATGTTGACCCCACGGGCTGCCCACCTCGCGAGCACGTCTTCTTTGAGTCTCTCATCTGGAGGGGTGCAGCAGGAGCACTTGGCACCCAGCAGATGCAGGGGCAAGGCTCAGCCTGGAGGAGCAGCACTGGTGGGGCAGGGCAGGGCGAGGGGGCAAGCGTTGCCCACCCTTCCCCTGAGCAGAGCCTGGCTTGCAAACAGAGGCCCAGACATCAGAGCTCGGGAAGCGGAAAACCTTCCTTCCACCGGCAGTGAGCGAAGGGCCCCCCAGCAGCTGCTCTGCTGCACCAACAGGAAGGGCCCCAAGTGCAGAGAGACAGAAATGCCCAAGCAAACCAGGGCCATTTTTGCCAGTCAGACCACTGCAAGGAAGGAGTATCCTGAGCGACCAGCAGACGAGTGGAGGAGGCTCAGCTGGGAGCAGCAGGGCCTGGCTATCACTGGGGGGAGACCCTGCCCAGCAGAGGCTGAGTTGGGCAGTGGGCTGGCAAGCTGGTCTCCTCGGGGGCCAGGAGGTGGGTGCTGCCCATCTTGGCTATTTACCTTGTCCCGGTCCCGGCGGATGGTGGCGTCCAGGCCCAAGAGCCGTTCTTGCAGGTGCTGCACCACCTTCTGCTCCTGCTGCAACTGGATCAGCTCAGCCTCGCGCTCCCCCTGCAAGAGGGCCCGCTCCATCTCCGCCTGGACGGGGTGGGCCAGTGGCCATGTCATGTGAGGGGAGGGCCTTGGGTGCAGCCTCATCCCTCCAGGTTCCTCTCCCAATCCTCTCGTGGGTGGGAGTGAGAGGTGGGGGGGGCAGAGGAAAGTCCATAGCCCCAGCACGTCTCCATTTGCACTGCTGTAACAAATCCGGGCCCCTGGAGGGCTCCCACCCACCACCACCACCCCTTGGTGTGAGCAGAGGAGGAGGGAAGCCTCCCCACTCCCCGTAAGGTTGCCTGCCCCCACCCCACCCCTCTCACCCCCGCCGGCCACCGGCCACCTCACCTCCCGGGCTGTCTCCTGCAGCTGCTGCTCCAGCTCTTTGGCACGGCTCTTGAGCTGGTCGATGGTGGCCAAAACGTGTGCACGCTCCTCCTCCAGCAGGGCTGCCTCCCGACTGCCTTTGCTGCCACTGTGAGGCTCCTCATGCTGGGGAGAGTTCAGCTGCTCAGGAAACAGGGAGATTTGCCCTCTTTCCCCCTCTCATTTACTGGGAGGGGTTTTTCCATCACCCTGCCGTGGGTAGACCGGCTCGTCTATGCTGGGATGGCCTTCTCAGGACCCAACTACTGGCTGTTAAGCAGCCACCATAAAGGCAACTGCCAACGTCTGGAGCTTCTGCCTTTAGCTTCTCCACCATATCACACTCCACACTCCAGAAAGTGAATAAATACATCCTGCTTTTTTGGCCATCATTTCATACTCTGGCTGTCATTGCTGTATCTTGAACGAAGCACCCACTGCCCAGTGAACTTTGGCTAATGGGTGATGTAGACGTGTAGCCAGTCAATCAATTAATCAGTCAGTCAATAATTGCCAAGTAAGGCGACACCTCCGTGCATTTGAAGAAGTGGTGCTGCAGTCTACAGGAGGTGGGTGCCAGACACAACACGTTAGCCTTGGAGGGGGCCCTGGGCTCCCTGTCGATGTGGCTGCGGCTGCTGCTATCCTTCCAGCCGTGTGTAGGGCCCTCCCCTCCTCCACCCCCCTCTGCCGCATGCCTGGCTGGGTAGGCCACTTGGGCAAGCATTACTCATTAACGCTGGCTTTGTTTGTTTTTAATCCTACCTCCTCCCCAGCCACAGGACCCAACAAAAACTAACCCTGGCCTACAAAAACTAACCCTGTGGGTGCACCACGCCAGCGTACGTATGCCAAGGGGCAGGAGGGACGTAGCCCCAGGCGCAGTGCACCCAGGCACAGTGTCCAGGTGGGCAGGCAAGCAGGCTAGCCCCGCTGAAATAAATGGGCCCCTCAGAGCTTCTGCTCGTCTTTCCTCTCCCTTCCACTGCTGTCTAATCCTGGAAGAAGTGCAATGGCTACCCGTCAGTGGGGCACCCCCAATGTTTGGCCCTGGCGCTGCTGGAGGAAGCCACCGCCCACCCACCTACTCCTCCTCTCCATACTTATGGAGACAGAGCAGTAACTGGGGGAGGGAGAGCCTGCGCCATTAGCCAACACCCCTTGCTCCCAGTGCCCACGCCACTTGCCCGCTGGCACCTCACCTCGTGGCCGGCGCTCTCGGTGCTGCTGCTCTCCTCTTCTTTCAAGTGGTCCTCATCCGAGCGCTCCAGGCCCTCCCTCTCGCGTGGGTGGAGCAGGGATCCTGCCGGCTCCTCCTTGGCACACCCATGGCTGAGGGCGCTCATACAGGGTCTCCTCCCCGGCGGGGTGCATGGTGCAGCTCCACTGGGGAAGGGACAGCGCTCCTGGCCCGGATCGCCATCACTGCGTGTGTACTCGGCGCACAAGCTGAGGATAGTCTCCAGACGCTGGCGCTCCTGAGCCAAGGGGGAGGAAAAGGAGAAGGTGAGCAAGAACATCCGTCCACCCCCAGCTGCCCTGGGCTAGGCTGCCTCTGAGCACAGAGTAAATCATTTCTGGTTTGGGATGTATTAGTTGCAAAGTGAGAAATTAAGAGAGGACCCCTGGGTGGCATCACAATTATGCCACGTGGCCACCTGGAGCTGGCAGGGCACCTCCAAGGGCACAAACACCCCAAGATGGCCCTGGGTAGGTGAGACCCACTAAGGGCCCCTCCTGTGGCTCAAGGCAAGAGCTCCAAGGGCCCATTCACACACACACACACACACACACACACACACAGACACCACTTTGCCTCACTTTTACAGTTTTCAGTTTCCCCAAAGATTGACTTTTACTCAGTCTCTTCACAAGAGAAAAAAAGGAGAAACCATAAAGCCCACACGGGTTTCTGGGGTTTCTATTTTCACCCAACTGGTTCAATAACCAGTTCAGCAATTATCAACAAAACCAGCCGACGAGACTGGGGTGCCTGAGCGAGTGAAGCTTACGTGCTAGCATGGGCCACGTGATCCCAGGATGTCCTCATGCACACTCCCCCCGCAATGAACTGCACCCCAAGTCATCACAAGGGAAAACAGAAGGGAGGGAGGGGGAAAGCAAGGCAGGCAGAGTCTCTCTTCTTATGGAAGCAGAACCCGGGGGATCCATCCCATGAAATGGACTGGCAGAGAATCCAGAGCAGACAGGAGAAAAGGGCATATGCAACTGACTTCTTTTGCCACCATGTCAGCAGTGACAGCCACTCATTTAGGAGAACAGAATGAGCCGTGGGCCAGATTAGGACCTGAATCCTGTTATTAGTCCTAGCTTGAGGAGACTCATTGAGTCAATGGGATTTACCCATGTGTTGACTGACCACCGAACAGTGAATTCAATAGGATGGCTCTAGTTGTGACCACCCAGTAGGATCCAAATCTAGGTCTACCAGTGGCTCTTAGCTACCACTGCTCCCCCATGCACCCCATGCTCAAAGGCTTTCTTTGAGTGCCAGATGTGTGGTGGGGGAGCCGACTGGCTTTGGCCACCTCAGAGGCATACAAGATCAGAGCTTGGGAAAAGTGAATGTGTGGACTACAGGTCCCATAATCCCCCATCCAGCCAGGCCTAATCCAGTTGCTGCAGGGATCCCAGGGCAAAAAAGCCTTTATGCAGCTGTGGATAGAGGCATTTTAAAACCATAAAGATTCAATGTAGTAAACCAGACCAAAATGTGCAGAGAGAGCGTGAGTCTGTAAGAGTCTAGTGCAACAAAAAAGGCAGAAGCCCTTGCAAAACAGAGATTCCAGAGCATGCTAAAAGCTACAAGCAACAGGGGGCAGCAAATCCGACAGTGGACCAAGTCCCACAAGGGCAGAGCCAGCACCAAGGAGGCCCTTCTTAGCTTTGTGTGCCATCCGCTCTTGCAGGGAGCCCCCGTCCCAAGGGGGGGGGATTATGTGACCCAGAGCTCAGGCCTCCTGCCTGCCTGCTTCACTTCTAGGGTCCAGATGGTGCCTCCTGAGGGAATCCCTTCTCCTTGCCTGACGTTTGGCCTGGGGATTGGGGGTCATGGGCTATTCTCATGGGAGGGGGTGACTTCATTTCTGGTATTCTGGCTGCTCCTCCCTCAGCTACTCTGACAGAACCCACCCTCTGTGGGGATCAGGTCCAGCACCAGGACATTGCTCCTGGTAACTCACAGCAGCTATGGGAGAAGCTGCAACAAAGCCAAAGTAGATCCCCCCAGCGGATCCTCCCTCCGCACAAGACTGAGGAGCTCCAGGTGTGTGGAAGTTCCCGAGAGAAAGGCTCCCAGGACGACCCTCCCCATTTCCCTCAAGAGATGTCCCTAACAGCAGCTTGGTCAAAGCAAGAGCAAAGCAAGGGGAGGAAGAGAGCATGACTGCCCCTGTGGCTGGCAGGGCCAGAGAAGGCCTGCCTGAGCCTCTCCCTCTGGAAGCCGCCCTGCTCTTGGGTATGTGTTGGGGGAGTGTTGCTGTTTCCCCTCCGGCACAAGCCCCAACAGAGACCCCTGGATCTTTTCTCTACCTCAGAGGAAAGGGGTATGCGCACGCACGCACACGCATCCTGCTTTAGCTCATAGCCCACCTGAGTGAGTGGTGTGTGTGTGTGTATGTGATGGTGAGACACAAGGGCCCAGCTGGCTTTCCCTGGCTGACCCACCAAGCCAGCGTTTTCTGCCCCCTCAGCCTATCCCTCCCCCTGCCTGTGGCCCAGCAGATGAATGGAGGGACTGAAGGGGGCCCCCGCCACCGCCACCGCCACCGCCACCGGACTCACGGTGTTGCTGCCACTGCTGCCATCGGTGTTGCTGCTGCCTCCAACCATCCCAACAAAGCCCAGATCCAAAGCCTCCCCTCCCTCTTCCCCCCAGCGGGCGCCACCTCACGTGACTGCAAGCAGCTAGACGGCTAAAGGCAGGGTGCAGGCCCAGCCCTGCGCACACATACCCTCCTCCCCACCTGGCCAGCCTATTTCTGTTCTGTGAATCACACAAGCTGAGCAAACAAGCAACAAACACATGTGAGTCAGTGCCCAGCCGCTGGCACAGTGGGCAGCCACAGGGGTGGGGAAGGGAGCCGGCACCACTGCTGATGTGGACAGGCCGCGGGGCAAGAGGGAGAGGCCGGAACATGCTAGCCAGGAACTTCCCCCTGCAGCCCCCCACCTTCCCCAAGAGGCCCCAGGGGGCCCTACACCTGCCTGAGGCACCCACAAAGAATCCAGTGACAGGACAGGCAGCCCTTCTGCTGGCCAGGGGAGCGGGACAGGGTGGCCACCAGAGAGGACATCAGAGTCTACAGTGTCCTTTTCACTCTGCAGAAGGAGCAAGCCGGAGCCATGCCCTCTGGGACAGAGGGCAGTGGGAGGGCTTGAGCTGCCCCAAGAGGAGGCTAGGAGGGGCTGAGCCTTCTGCAGTTGAGCCTCTCCAGGCGGTACCCCTCCCTCACTCCCCCAATCCCACAGGCTGCCTGCACCCTATCCTGTGCTTTCCTCCTTGGGAGTAAGTGCCACCGAACCCATGAGGGGGCACTCGAGTCCCCATGGCGCTTGCAAGCACCTTCAGAATTAAGGAGGACACTTCTAATGGATGGGGTCAAAAGGAATAACAGCCTGCCGGTCCAAGTAGGGGCCGGCCCCCTTTACAAACTGTTCTGGAGTCCCTGGGAGAAGCAGCTCCTCTCTGGGGATCCATGCCATGGGGCACACCTGCTCACATCAAGCTGGTATTAGGAACGGGAATAAGAACCTTTTGGCTGGCCTCTTGATCCTGCCGCCACCCCCGGACCTGCAGTTGGGTTCCTCTGTGCTCCCCCTACCTGGGACCTCCCTGAACAAACTCCTTTGGGAGGGAAGGAGGCAGAGGGTGAGGACAGGAAGTGTCAGGGGAAGGGAACTTCCTGTTTCGCTAGCACCTCTTTTGAGGGCCCAAAGTGGCATCTCCACCATCGGACAGGGTGTGGGGACCACTGGCTGCAGTGGGGATGGGAGGACTTGTTCCGCTCTGGCAGTGCAGAGCATGCAGAGCAACACCCATGGCAAGGCTTGCGTGCTCCCCATCTCACTCTGGCTCCACCCCTCAAATGCCCTAAAGACAATGCTCTCTATCTGGCGCGGACTGCTGAGTTGTGGGCAGGGATCCCTGGGGCTCTAGCCCTCCACAGACTCCCCCACAGACCCCCGTGCCAAAGGTGCTGAGGCAGAGCAGAGGAGACCCGTCCACCTGGCGGCACATTGGGCTCTGACAGCAAGGGAGGGGGAGAGAAGGCACACGGGGCGGGGCTCAGCTGTACTCTTCCAAGGGAGCACGGATGGGGTGTGGGTGGTGGCCCCAGACAATGACACCTGAGAGGGTTTTAGCTCCAGTAGGGATGTTGGGAAGGCAAAGAGTTAACTCTAGGTGGGACGTGGGGGCCAGGAAGAAGCCTGCTCAGTTCTGGGCCTCACAGGGAAACTCCCGGAGAACCAACGGAAGGTTCCAGCCCTGGGGGCCTCAGAGGCTCAGGAACACACCCCCAAGTAGCTCCACCCCAGAGCCAACCCCTCTCCAACAGCACAGGGATCACGTTCGCTGTTCTTCTCCTGCAGAGGGGTGCCCACATGCACACTCCGAACAGGGCCCCCCGCCCACCCCAGAGCCACCTTCCTTCTGGTTTGTCAGAGTCATTGCCTTCATCTTTCCCATGGCTGAGCGTTTTGGGTGCCTCATCTGTCCTGGGACTGATCTCACCATTTTGCACATGTGAAGCTAGACACCCCGGAAGTGTTAATACAATCACAGCGACCACAGCATAGTGATCACCAAGAATGCCCCAGAGTCTTTGGGCCCCGTCCCCCTACCTGCCCCGCCAGTAGAAATGGCTGCCCCTTCCGCTCACGCAAAGATCTCCCATTCATTCACCATGTGCAAAGAGGGTGCCTTTTCCTCCACAAAGCTGCCCAAAGCTTTAGTCTGAGCTTTAAAGCGCTCTCTCAGGTGCCCAAGCCCCATCCTCCAAAATAACGTTAAAGTTTGGGCTTCAGCCTGAAGCAGATTCACCACCAGCACTGCTGGGAGCCAACTGACCTGAGACTGGCAGTGAGTGCTGCAACCGAGAAGAGCCCAAGCGCATTCCTGGGTGCCAAGTCTTCATCCCGCGCACCCTATACGTGCCACAGCAGGACCCCAGCCCCACATGTGCACACGCACCCTCCCTCCCTCCGCCCCACTCACCAGGCGCTCCATCTCCTGCTCCCGCAGCCTCTCCTGGCGCTGCCACCGGTGGTACTCCAGCAGGTCTCCCTCGTTGCTGCCGCTTAGCTCGGAGATGCTCTGCTTGCGCTCCCGCACAGGTGTCCCCGGCAGCTGGGCATCCCCAGACAGCTTGCGGTGCAGACGGGGACTCGGGCGCGGTGAGGAGGAGGAGGAGGGCAGGGCGAGGGAGCCCAGGCTGGTCGCAGGGCTCAGACCAGGCCTGTGGCGTCCTTTCTGCTGGGCAGGCTCTCCTGTGAGCAGCAGGGTGGGTGAGGGGCTGCGACCCCGCAGGCCCAAGGGGCCCCCCGAGAAGTCCTCCAGGGCCTCCCTCCGCCAGCCCCCGGGGCCCTCGCTGGCTCTGGCAGGCACAGAGGGGCTGCTGTGGGCGCTGGCAGCAGGTGACGCTGCTCGGCGGCAGAGGGCTGGGCTGACAGGGGGAAGAAGGTCCCGCCTGCTCTCCAGGGAGCGCCTGCTCAGCCGGGGGCTCTCAGGGGGGTGCGGCACCCGGACTGACTGGCCTGTGGCCTCCCCAGCCTGGAAGGGCTTCCCAGGGCTGTGTCGGGAAGGGCTGGCCGGCACATCCCGGAATGGGCTGGGGGGCCTCTCCTGTAGAGTGGCAGCCTTGGTCCGTGCGCCCTGGAGCTTGGGTGCCAAGTGCGGGCTTTTGGGGGGCTGCGCCCGAGGGCCCCCCACTGGCATACTCTCACTCGGTCCAACGGGTGGCACAACATGTTGGGCAATTTGCTGGGCAGAGCGGGGGCTTTCCACTGAAGGCCATCCCCTGCGGCTGGGTGTGGGGCTCCGGGACCCCTCCTGCTCGGACCGCTGTGCTGCCCTCGGGCTGCCAGGCCCCTGTGCCGGGCTCGTGACACCACCACCACCACCAGAGAGGCCCAATCCTGGCCCGCCGTGGGCCGTCAGCATGGTGTGCTTGTAACTGGAGGACCGGGCAGGCACCACAGGTGGGGCAGCGGGGCCCTGGTCCTGGCTGCCGGGCGAGTGGCTGGTGCAGCTGCTGCTGCTGGCAGGGGAGGAGAGGGGCGAGAAAGGGGGCGAGGTGTTGTCGTAGCTGGAGCCCACGGACATGGCGCTGGGGCTCTGGGGAGGGGAGAGCAGGTAGCGCCCCCCCTGCCCATTGGCCACAGAGGGGTCAGGCGGCAGGAGAGCTTTGCCCAGGGCCGGGGGCTGCGTGGAGGGACTGCCTTCCTCATCCTCCAGCACCAGGGAGTCCATGATGTCTTGCAGGTCCCGCTCGATGGAGCTGACCAGGGCGCTGTGGTTCGGCCGCCGGGGGCCCTGGCCTGCCTCTGGGTTGCCATTCACCAGCTTCTGCGACTCTGTAACAAACAAGGAGGCCAACCTGTCCCAGAGCTCATCCTTGCAGGCAAAAAAAGGGTCCTTCCTAAAGCTTCCCCCAGCCAGGCGGGATGATAAAGTGCTTTGTGCATTTTCTGACAACTTTTCACATTTTGGGATTCTTCTTGCAAATACACACACACACACACAAAAGATTTTTGTGCAGAACAACCCTGTCTGTTTTGTTCAAAATGCACTATTTTTTTCTTTTTGGCTAAAATCAAACTTTTGGGCACAGACAAGCCATTTTTCACAAAATACCCGTGGGGAGTGGAGAGCCTCCCAGAGATGCCCATTTCCTCAGTGGGGTCCCTTGCAGTTTCAAGACCCACTTTTCTGGGGAGAATAACAACAGCAACAACAAAAACCAACAACCTGTGATGACTCCTCACATCCCTAGCGGACGGACAAGTGGGACGGCCAAGGGAGGGAACAGGACTGAGAGACTGCTCTCCCCCTCCCCACAACGACCACATCCTCTTACCACACACTTGTGGGTCCTCTCTGACAGCTGCACTGTCTGGCAGCACTCCACCCAAAGAGACTGAACGCTTTCCCCCAAAGACAGCAGGCCAGCTCAGTTACTCTGGACGCCTCCCAAGAGCCCCATGTTCGGAGCAGTTGCATGAGATTTCACCATTTGCAATGTGCCAGGTAGACTCCAGAGCCTGGCAGAAGAGGGACCTGTTTCCCCTACCAACCCAGCAACACTAGGCAGGGGCTGTTCACCCTCCCTGCCTTGTCCAGAGGAACAGCTGTATAGCTAGTGAAGGAAGGGGTCCACAAAAGACCACCAAGTGAAGGTCTAAGAAACCACACCAAATAGAGTGAGGACACCTCACTCTACCCAGATGTTCAGCCTGACAGCCCTTCCTAATCTTAGCCAGAGACTTGAGGGTGGGCTCCACTCTGCTCCTCACCTGCTATGAGCCCATAAGGGGCAGCAGGGCTTCGCCCCTCAACCGGAATCATGCTTTTCATCCACTTTGCCTCGGCTGGGTGATTGAACCGAAGGAAGGTCGACTGGCCCAGGCAGATCATGCACCCTGAGACAGAGAGAGAGAGAGAGAAATCAAGACAAAAAGAGATTAACATGCAGCGGATCCCGAGAGACTGAGCAAGAGGCCAACCACACCGGTCCCTCATCCATAGTTCATCCTGACAGGCCTGTGCATTGTTTCCAAGGCCCTGGAAAGCACTTGGGTGCTGTGCTTGGCTCCTGGAGTTGCCTCAGGGGCGCCTCAGTTGCAGTGCCTTGACTGGACTACTGTATGGTACTCTCCATGGAACTGACCTTGGAGGCAGTTTGGTGCTGAATATTTCATTTCTATATAATTGATATTTTGCTTTTGCAGTTGTTTGGGTTTTTAAATCAACATAAGACACTTTGGGGGCCTTCTCTCCCTGACTTGTGAGATATAAATATAGAAAACAAGCAAACAACATTGCTAATTGTATTTTCTATTAAAATAAATGAAAAAATTAAAAAGCAAACAATTGGGGTTCAACTACAAGTAATCATTTAAAAGAACACCCCCCAAAAAATATGCAAGGGTCCCACCTCCTGAATTCAATGCACCAGGATCACACCAAGTAGGGTTCCTGGGGTTGCCAAATATGGCTGGGAAAATAACTCCAAGCCAGAGTAGTGTCATGGCTTGAGTGTTGGATGTGTACTCTAGGAGACCAGGGTTCGAATCTCTGTTTAGCCCTGGATGCCCTTTGGGGAACCTTGGGCAAGTTATACTCTCTCAGCCTCAGAGGAAGGTAGGGGCAAACCAGCTCTTAACAAATGTGGCCAAGCAAACCCTGTGACAAAGTTGTCATAAGTCAAAGTTGACTTGAAGGCGCCTGACAGCAGCCACTAACACCGGATATTTCCTTGAGGGCAGATCCTGGGGGCAAGGCGGGGGGAGGAAGCAGCAACAGCTACCTGGAAGATGTGAGAAAGGAATGGGAGAAGCCCTAGCAGCCACTGTGCCAAGGCTGGAAGTCCAATTTAGGCAAAGTAAACAGTGCAAGAACTGCAGAGTAGCAATGGAGCATCATGGCCAGCCTCCCCTGCCCTGTGAATCCCATCCAGCCACCCTGGTGGCAGTGGTGCAAACGCCCCATCTTGTGGTGTGAGGCTGGGCTGGCATGCACCAGAGCTAAACAGCTAAATGACAGAACCCAGTGCCTGAGGGAGGAATGTTTCAGGATGGATGGATGGCTGCCTGACAAGGCCACACCCGGGGGAATGTGTGTGTGAAGCATGAGGCCTGGAAATCCAGGTCTCTCCCCCCCCCCTTCTGTGGCCTTCACTTGACACTCTCTCCTCTGGGTGGCTCAGCAACCCCCCACCCCACAGAAGCAACTCTGCCCTCAAGAAGGGACTGGCTCCACCAGGTCTTTTACCAGTCTGAGGGCCAGTAGGATAGGGGCTTCACCTTTTATTCAAGGCCTGGATGGGGCCAGGACCTGCAGGCCCCCCCTGCCCCCTTGGTGGCATGGCAAAGCAGACCGTTTGGACCAGTGTGCAGGAGAATACAGTGCCCACATCTGCCCTGCACTGGCTGCAACACGCTCTCCAAAGGTGGTGGGCTGGGACCCTTCCTGCCACAAGGAGCCAGACCCACAACTATTTCCAGCCCTGGGCTCACCCCATTCCAAGCTCCAGTTCCCCAGAGACTTGCCACTGCTTGGCCCAGGCAGGCCTGCCCTGCCCAGAAGCTGGGGGGAAACAGGACCCTGCGGAAGTGACATCCCTGAATCAGGAAGAAAGCCGAATGCCGCGTTGGCACCACTTCTCCTGGCCATCTTAAGAACAAATTGGCAGTTACTAAAAATGGGGCCTTACTGTGCTCCATTATAAAACTTCCTAAATCTCTCCTTACTCCTCCTGGCAGCATCTGCCCAAACACAGAGCAGATTCCAGGCCAGGAAGCCATCTGCAAGGCTGCGCAGTCTTACGGGCCTTCCCTAAGCATGGGTGCTATAGCACAGCCTCCAAGAACGACACTACTGCCATCAGGCTGTGCCCCTCCATTCCCAGAACGGCCCTTTTGCCCTCAGCCCACTGGGATCGCAAGGAACGTGGCGAGACCTACAAGTCTGAGGTGCAGCAAGCCCCACCACCACCACCAAAGAGAGGGGAGAGGGAGCCTGTAGCTCATCCCCATGCCACACCTGAAGCACATACCCACCCAGAAATGGGCCCCAACATCTGGATCCACACACCAAACATGGTATACACATGTGTTGAGCTGGCTTAGTTGCAGCTATGGCAGAATGAGGGCACCAGTCTCCCTAACTGGCACACCCATCTTTTGCAGACCTTCTGCCTCCTCTTTGTGTCTGCCCAATGAGACTGGCACCCTCCATCCTTTCCTAGAGGACCCCAAAAGCAAAGGGAGTCATGAATGCACCTTAGCAGAAAGGCAGCAGAACAACCTGCCCCAGCACTGCCTTGGCATGTGGGGTTTGGAGCAGAGTCAGGCACAGTCTCTCCTAGACGACATCTTCTCTGAGAGCCACATAAGTTGCAAACACAAGTGGGCAAGTGGGTGCCACAGAGGGCCACCCCCCTGGCAACTGTTTTGCCACTCATGGTGGAAAATTCTTGTACTTTCCCCTCTGGAGGGGGAAAACAGTGAGAAAAGAACTGTGGGGCCTTTAGCGTCCAGGACAAATTGTACAAGGGTGAGCACCGGGAGGCGTTTGGCCTTGAGAGGTCCTCCTCCTCATTGTTACCAAGACACAATACTCCTCATGTTGTGTCTGTCTTTTACTTTAAACATTTGTTTCAGAAACAGAGAATCAGCAGAGTCAAATGGCAACTTTGGAAATAACAAATACATTACAGCACAAGGTTTGGTGTGCATTCCATCAGATACACAAAGTGTTATCTGGATTTTCACAACACAGGGTGGAGTTGGGACTGTAGGCCACGGTGAGGGCTGATAGGGTCTTAGGTTTTAGGAGAAGGCACATAGTAAGAGCTGTTTGGCAGTGGAATACGCTGCCCCGGAGTGTGGTGGAATCTCTCCCTTCTTTGGAGGTTTTTAAACAGAGGCTGGATGGCCACCTGTCATTGGGAGTGCTTGGATTGGGTATTTCTGTATGGTAAACACAGACGGTTCCTATCACACAACATAAATTCCCTTGCAGGGTTGTTGTGAAATGAGAGGGACCATTCAAGAAATGCCATTGCTGGTCACACTTAACATCCTGTCTGAGCCAATTAACACTAGTTGGGGAGATCAAAAACCATTGTCTTTGACTCAGACCTCTGCTGACAGACTGGAGGCTCCTAACAATTTGCACCCCAGCAGTCAGTCTCTTGGTTCTCTGGTCTCCCTTTGAGGCTTCTTGGCTCCCCAAGAGCCAAGTGAAGGTCTGTGAGGGGCGCCTGGGGAGGCTGCAGTGTCTCCACCAGTCATTTCCTAAGCTAGATCTGAGACCACTTGCAAGGGGGTTGCCTGCCTGGCTGCCTGCCCCGGCACAGAATGCCGAGGGGTGGGCCTGACAGAAGGGGTGCAGTGCCCATTAGAAGAGGGTCCCCAGAAAGCATGGAGGGCATTTGTAATACCCCTAATGGTGCTGGCAGTTGTGGGGTGCAAGAAACAGACTGGGCCTCTGGGGCTGTGGTGGGGCCAGTGTCTTTGTTCAGTGGCCAGTTGTTGCCAAGGAGCCGGCATTGGCCAGTTTGTGGGATGCCTGCAAAGCAAGTAAAGGCCTGCAAGGAACCCAGACGCCCAGCTCTGCTCTGGCAACACCGTGACAGGATCCAAGCACTGTTACCAGCTGGACTTTCTGCGGTTAATTTCCCTGAACTCGCTGCCTGCAGTGTGACTCTCAGCTCATGCACTGAAGATGCATGGCCTTACACAGACACACACCTGCAGCCAAGGAGGAGCCCTTGCAATGAGGGCGTAGGGTTAGGGTTAGCTCTTTGTTCCCAGCGAACCTTGGTTGGTGGAGGGAGCAGTGGCCAGGGGTTCCAGAGGCAGTGCCCCCACCCCTCTTTCGCCCCCAAACACTCCAGGCTGTGGGCCCGGGTGTGGCGGGGGGGGGGCAGAGAGGGCCTTGCCTCTGTCCTGCTCCAACCCGGCAGAGCCAGAGGGCGGAAGTGCGCAGATGCCCAGCAGAGAGAACAGGTGGCGCTCCTGCCGGGGGGGGGGGCACGGAGCTCAGCGGCAGCAGCAGCAGCAGGGCCAATGGCACCAGGCGGGGAAGCAGCCGGAACACGGCGGGGGAGCGGCGAGGGGGGGCTCCTGCAAGGGACAATGTCACCCAGGGCTTGTGCCACGTGCCGGGGCTGCCCCCTCCCAGCAAAGGCCGGCCCCTTCCTCCCGCTTCTGGGCTGGAGGAGCATCACCGGCCCTTCGGGATCCCAGAGATAAGAGACCAGGCCCGCCCCAGCTGGACTCCTGCTGGCCGCCACAGCTTGCCCGGGTGGGGTGGGGGCCCCCGCATTGTTCTATTATGTACCCAGGGAGAGTTAATGCCTGGCAGCTCCCAGTACCCACCAGCGCCTTCCCACTCCCATCTCGCTCACGACAGCCTTGTAAGGTAGAACATTAAGATCCTTCTCCGCCCCCCCCCTTGGGGCAGCAGAAGGGAAGCGAAAGCGGAAACTTTCGGGCCTGGGGGTCGGGGGGAGCCCGTCCGGGCCTGCCCTGCTCAGAGCCGAAGGCCTGCACCCCAAAGGCGCCCCCTCCTTCCCTCCCTCCCTCCCCCCAGACTTGTTGCGGCGGGCGGCCCGGGGGGGACTCAACGCCCCCGCCCCCGCCGGGGCCGAAGGCAGGGAGCCAGGAGCCGACGGCAGGAGGGGCCCCGCCGCCCTCTTCCTCCAGGGCCGGGGGCGACGGGGCAGGCGGGGAGGGGCAAGCCCCCCCCGGTCCAGCGGGCCCCCCCTCGTGGCCGATCCCGGCGCCCCCCCCCCCGACGGGAGACCCGCGCCTCGGCCCCGCCCGCCCCGCCCTCGCCGGGAGCCACGTCGTCTGGCCGGCCGCCTAAAAATAGCCACGGGGCCGCCGCCGCCGCCCACTCACCTCGCCCGCCTGGCCTTCCGCCGCCGTCCCCCCCGACGAGCCCCCGGCCGGACCCAGCGGGTGGGCGGGCGGGCTGTGGCCGGCGCGGGGCGGCTCCCGTCCCTCCCCCGGCTGCTCGTCCCTTCGGTGGGGAGGAGCCGGAGCCCCTCGCTGGCCCCCCGCCTCCCGGCACGGCTCTCGCAGCGCCAGCGGCCCCTCCCCGGCCCGGGGGTCTCCCTGCTGCCGGGCCGGGGGGCGTGTCCGGGCGCCGCCTCCCGCCTGCCCTCCGGGGTGGGGTCTCTCGGGCGGCCGCCCAGCCCAGGTCCAGAGCGGGCCGCCCCTTCCTCCCCAGCGCCCTCGGGGGCTCGACTGGGCGCCTCGGGGGTCCCCCCTGGGAAGAACTCGGGAGTCACCGGCAGCCCAGCGCCCGAGCTGCGGCCGCCTCCCCCTCCCTGCACACCGGCCTGCCGGCCCCCTTCTGATCCAGGGGCCAGGAGGTGGGGGGCGAGGGGGCTGCCTGTGGCTGAAGGACCCCAAAGGCTAAGAGCAAGAGTGAAGCGGGCCAGGGGTCCCCCTGAGGTCCCAACAGAGTCTTAGAAGGGAGGGAGGGAGGGAAGGCCGGGGCTGCCCCCCCCCGCAA
This sequence comes from Gambelia wislizenii, assembly GCA_030847615.1. Classification (NCBI taxonomy): domain Eukaryota; kingdom Metazoa; phylum Chordata; class Lepidosauria; order Squamata; family Crotaphytidae; genus Gambelia; species Gambelia wislizenii. Next base: position 44,928,878 of record JAUMIR010000007.1, read on the forward strand.
AAAAGGAGCAGCCCCGGTGGGGGCCAGGAGGCCGACTGGCAAAGGCCGATCCAGGCCATAGAACCATAGAGTTGGAAGAGACCCCCCAGGGCCATCCAGTCCAACCCCATCCCGCCCTGCAAGAAGACACCATCCAAGCACTCTTGAAAGGTGGCCCTCCAGCCTGTCCTATCACACAACACAAACTCCCTCGCAGGGTTGTTGTGAAATGAGATGGACACATACTGACGGCAACTCTGCAACCCCCTCCCAAGGCGGTGGCCCTAACAAGGGGATGAAGCAGCCTCTGTCTCAGGACTGACTGAGGAGCTGCCTTACCAAGGGGGACTTCTACCCTCCATTCCTCGCCCAGAAATGATTCGCGGCAGCCCAGTGAGAAAAGAATAAAGTCAATGCAAGTAAAAAACAGAAAACCAGCTAACGACACACCTTTAAAAGCAATTTTCAAGCCTCTCCAATTTCTTTTTGGAAGAAACCAATAAACCTTTCTACAGCAACACTGCTTCACTGCCAAAGGTAGGTCTACCTGCCTGGATAAAAGAGTCTGCCAGCTGACCACAGAGATGATAGTTGGGGGTCACCCTTTGTTACATCAGGTGGTAGTATGTTGTCTATTGTTTAGTTGTGTGTTTATTCATGTGTGTTTTGAGTTGTACTTTGTTGGATTGTATCTTCGGTTGTATGTTTTGTGTGCTGTAGTTAAATTTTTAGTACTGTACAGGTTTACCCCCATATTCACAAGGGATATGTTTCAAGACCCTCCCATGGATACCTAAAACCATGGATAATAGAGAACCCTATTATTTTCGATGAGATGAACTCCAGAAATTAACCACAGAATAACTTTGGAGGACCAAGAAATGCCTAGAGAGAAGGTTTTTCCTGATGTGGATAAGTTAAACTGTGGATACTAAATCCGTGGATATGGGGGACTTATATGTAGGATTTTAATAAAAGTGATGGGGGGGGGGAGAGTCTGCCAGCCAGCAGGAAGACACAAGGAGGGAGCCAACCTGGCCTCCCTCAGCAGGGAGTTGCAAAGTCTCCTGGAAGCAGCCCCCTGAGAAGGCCCTCTCTTCCCAGCAAAGCAGACTCTTGACTGGGTCACTTGCTTTCAGGCCAGAGAGCGAGGGGAGGGGAGGGGGCCCTGCCACCCCCAGTGAAGTCTGGCCAGTCCCTACCTCCTCTGCTTTGCTCACTTGCTTTTCACTCCACTGACTGCTTTTCTGCTGCTCTGTTATGCTACTGGCATTCAATTGCTCTTGCTTTGTTCACACTGTTGGGGTTCAGTGTGTCCTCACAATGTTTAAACGCTTGGAGCCACCTTCAGCATCTGTTGCATGAAGCCCAGAATTGCAAAGGAAAGAGGAGACCTTGCAGGGCTCTTGGGAGCAGGGGAGAGAGTGGCCTGAGTGGCCGGAGGGGGCCAGGCTTGTGCGGCGCTGGCCTGGACACCCAAACCCAGAGGCCCATCTTCAAAGCAAAGCAGGCAGGGCTGTGGATAAGTAACCCAGAACCAGGGGAGCAACTGCCAAGGGACCCACCCACACACACACATTTGGCACTGTGGGTTCAAAAGTCCTCCCCACTTTGCCACCCCCAAAATGAAGCCCAGAAAGAGAGGGACCCCCACCCCAGGCAGCAGCAGCTGTTGTGCTTTGACTGAGGAAACAGAAATGAGGCCGAGCGCAGTGGGGGGGCATGAGGGAGGAGGGTGATCTTCTGAGCACCTCTCTCTCTCTGGCACCGGCCTGGAGAGAAGTCTCTCAGCTGTTTTCCTCTCACCCTCCCGGGAAGGCTTCAGGCCGCTTAATTTCTGAGATTCCCATAAACTGCATTCTTTTCCTCCCTCTTTCCTCCTTTTTCTTTCCAGGCTCTGATGGGATGGAAATGTGTGAATCAGGCTGGAAACATGGGAGTCTCTGGAAAATCTGAGAGTGTGAATCCCTGGTGGGGTGTGCATGTGGGGTGTGTGTGTGTGTGCATCCTGCTCCACTGTGTGTGAGAAAGAGCAAGGGAAGAGGACAGTGCAGGGGAGGGGGCTTGTGAAGGCAAGTGAACTAACAGCTGGGAAAGTACCACTGAAGGGGCTTTGGGGTCCTGTCTGTGGGATCCGTGTTTCTGTAACTAATGGTTAGCCAGGAGCCCAAACGGAGCAGCCCAACAGGCAGGGAGGCTACAGAAAGGGGAAGAGGAAGCAGCTGCAGCACCCATGGAGCAGTAACGCCTTGTGGGGGGAGCCAAAGGAAGTTCTCATCTCTGCTCGCCAGGACAAATGCCCTCCGCCCGCCCCCATACTTCACAGTGTTCCTGCCAAAAAAACAGCATCTCCTGACGGAGATTCTGCACTGGGGTTGCAGAGCAGAAATGCCCACATGCTGAGTTAGGCATTCCTTGTGCCATTTGACCTTTGTGCCCAATGGCAATGTTGCACAACCAACCACACCACCAAATGCATCTCTGCACACACAGTGGCACCAAGCACACACAACTCGAAAGCGGTGAGCCCAAATGGAGGGCTGCCACAAGCGTAAGGCATCATCTGGGCTCCGGTGCCCCCCCTCCTCCAGCCCTCTGTTGGCACCATTCGCTGCACCAGCCCCCCCCCCTGGATTTCTTGCCCCAGCCCAGGAGGGGCTCAAGGTGCAGATCCACAATGGATGCTCAGGTGAGAGCACCGCGTGAGGCAAAGCCCCAGCCATGTCCTAAAGACCCCCCCCCCGCAAACCCCCTCTGGGTGTCCCATTTCCCCCCACTGCAAACCTGCCCAAGGCAGGGTCCAGGCCCACTCCACTGCAAAGCCACCATGGCCCACCTCTCTGTCCCACACCTGGCCAGAGCCCTCTGTGCCACTCCCACCTCTGGGCTCTGCCCCGTGTGCCCGTGGGGGAGGTCGAGAACCAGCCTCCCCTCCCTGGCATGGGACATCCAGTGGCCCGGATCCCCCGCCCCCACAACAGTTGCATCATCTTCTTCATCACCATCGTATCATTACTACTACTACTACTGCCATCAACCTCCTTTTCCCCCAGTTCAGGACTCCAGGTGGCTTATAACAGCTAAACCACACATAATTTAAAAGTTCACAGTATACAAAAATTAAAAGTAATTAAACTATCAAAAATCAAAAGCCAGTTAAAACATAAACCATTTAAACCACCACCAATTAAAGGTCCAGCCCATTTTCACCCTGTTTCAGGCACCCCAGAGGAATGGAGCCCTGGCAGGCGAAGGCATTGGCGCTGGCTGGGGACAATCCGAGGTGTGTCCCTTCTGCCCCCCGGAGCCGTGTGGGGGGGTGCCCATCACCAGAGGGCTGTCTCCCCAGCAGAGAGGAGAAGCTGCCCTGGAAGAGCCACCAGGAAGCTGCCCCATGGCAGGGCCAGTTCTCTCTCCGGAGAGGGAGAGGAGGCCAGGGAGGGCCTGTCGTCTTGCTCCTGTTGTGTGAGGCTCCACTTCCATTTGTTTGTGAAGGAGCCCCCCCCCCCCCGTTTCCAAAGACAAAGAAGCCCCCCAGGAGGGACTCTCTTGCATTCCCAAGGCAAAGCTGCAGAGCCAACTCTGGATGTGGTCCTAGCAAGGGGTCGGACCCCCCCAACCCCCCAACACAGCCTTCCCTCTTTGGGGCCCAGTCCACTGACCCTGGGTACTGGGGGCCTTTAGAGGTGGCACCGGAGCTGTCTGCATGGAGGCTGCAGGAGTCACCCACGCCCCCCCCTGCTGAGGTCCGGGTTCCATCAGCCACTTGCTTTCCTATCAAACTCCCGTCCTCCCCAAAGTACAGACACATGGGTATTGTTTGGGCCAAGCCCCTCCTGCACCACCACCGCTGCCACCACAAGCAGCTTTCTTTTTGCAGCACAGCAACTGGATCCTTGCTAAGGGAGGCCCCCCAGGAAAAAGCAAGTCCCCTCCCTGGGGCTTCCTCAGGCCAAGCCAAGGACAGGCAGGGTTGCTCATCTCCTAGGAAATTGCAAAACTTAGCTATGGGGTGAGCCCAGGTTGGGCCTGGCCTGGCAGAGCTGTCCTGCATTTCTCTGGGGTCAGCTGAACCCAGATCTCCCTGTTCCGAAAGCATGTGGCTTGAGGACACCCTTCTAATCTGCCTGTTCAATAAATAGGTCCATATGAGAGCCAGCGTACAGGACTCTGGAGGCCAGGGTTCGAATCCCCTTTGCTCAGCCATGGAAACTCCCTGTGTGATGTTAGGCAAGTCACACTCTCTCAGCCTCAGAGGAAGGCAAAGGCAACCCCCCTCTGAACAAATCTTACCAAGAAAAGCCCGTGGCCTTAGGATCACCATAAGTCAGAAATAACCAAGCCACTCAACAACAATAACCTAAATCCATCAGCGAACCAGTCAATCCACCCCAAGGGCCAGATGGACCAGCCAGGCCTGAACGGGGCTTAGCTGAGCAAAGTCCCATCCAGGCTGCTTCATGTGCAGCAGCCCCCTCCCCACCCTGGCATCAGCCCTGCAGCCCACAGCTACGAGTAGGGCCGGTGAATGGGATGCCTGATCTTGGAGCGCCCCTTCTCCCTTCCCCTGCCCTGAAATGAAAGGGCTCAGTCCGTGAAACCGGGTGCTTTGGAATCCGGAGTCTGCCAACGCCACCCTGAGATTTGCACTCCTCTGCTCATTCTCACATGCGCAGAGCAATGGTCGGCATCTCCTTACCTTGGGAAAGGCGAGTGGGCCGAGTGATCACCAGGCCATCAATGGTGCATGGGTTACCACAGGGATGGAGAGTCAGGGTTCCACGCACGTTCTCAATGAAGCAGTGCTGGGGGGCCACGCCAGGCCCCTGGAGCATGATGTCGCCTGAGGCTGAGCCCAGCACCGTTTTGCCTGCAAAGGGGGAGGAGGCAGGGAGAAGGTCTCAGCGTGGGGTGGGCACGCATGCCAGCCAGCTACCGCAGCCCCCCCGTACACAATGTGGCCCTCCTGGCTTTCAGGTGCCCAGTGGGAGAAGCAAGCACCCTCTTCCCTCAACTACAGCCAAGGCCAGAGTGCTCAGCCCCTGCCTTGCACTCTGTTGGCTTGAAGCTGGACATCCCTGCACCCACAGGGAGAAGGGATACCCCACAAAAGCCCACCCCTCCTCACCCCATCTCATGCACCACTGAAAAGATTCCCATCAGCTACCTGGCTGGCCGGCCCTTACCTTCCTCAAGAGGCAGGAGTGTGATGGCCGTGCTGAGGCGCCCGCTGCCCAGGCTGACCAGGTGGGGCTCCTCCGTCTGCACCTTCAGCCCTTTGCCTGTCTCTGTCAGGTCCAGGAGGCTGTTCTGCAGGGAGAGGAAGAGGAGGAGGAGGAGGAATGTTACATTGGGGGGAAGGCCCTCCCACGCACCCCGCCCTCATCTCAATGGGGGCCTGAAGAGGGTGGATGCTGGGGTGGGGGGAGCCCTGGGTCCAGGAGCGGGAGGGGGAAGGAGTCACAGGAAGAGTCCAGCTCTCTGGCTCCGTCTAATGGGATCAGCCAGCAAGCCAATTAAGCCAAAGGGATCGGCAGCCAATCCCCTTGATCTGGAAAGCGCAGGAGGCACAGGGAGCAAGGCCGAGGCAGCCAAGGGGTCCCAGAAGGAGGAGACCCCATGTTTCAATGAAGCCTGCCTGCTTCAGGGTGCTGCCCTGTGGGCCTGCTGTCCCTCCCCTCCCTCTCCTTCTCTCTTTCAATATCTCTACAGGCCACCCAACAGCCAACTGGTTTCCAGCCAGCCTGGTTGCTGGAGGGTTCTAGGAGCTCTAGTCTCCAAAAGTAACTTTTCCAGGCTTTGCTCCCAGGGCAGTTCAGCAGAAAATGAAATCTAAACAGTGCAAGGCCAGTAGAACCAACCAGTCTTAATAAAGGAAGCCCCTGAAATAGTCCAACTGTTGAAATGTTCATCTGTTGGCAAAAAAGGGAGTTTGCAAGACCCCCCCCCCTAATGGACGGGGTCTCCTTGAGCCAGTGCCCCCCCCCACCTCCCTCACTGGCTTCAGGAGTAAGAACTCCCTCTGGTGAGGCAAGATTCATTGGCAAGATTTGCTTCCCAGCAGAGAGGGGCATGGCAGCCCTCCCCACACTCACCTAGCCCCAAAGCGCCCCTTGTTCTCCCTCGTTCTTTGCATCTGCTCACCTGAATGGGGGTCTGCACTGAGCAGGGGGGGCTGCCCACCTTCCGGCCACAGCTCTCCATGGCAGCCCGCCTCCACCTCTTCCTTCTTCTGGAGAAAAGAGAAGAGTCAGCCTCCCTGGCCCAGGAGATCAGCCTCCAGCCCCACCTGAGAGACCCCAACACCCCCTCCCAGGGGCCCACCTTGTCCTGACCCCTGGCTCTAAGCCATACCATTTCAACAAAGCCTGGGGCAGCGCGCAGGCGTGGAATGTATTATCGCCCCCTCCGGCTGTGTTTCTTGGGGCTTGAAGAAGAGATCACACTGGATTTCGGATTACAAAGAGCCGCCTCTCCCTCCTCCCCACCTCCATCGCCACAGCTCTCAAAGCAGCTGCAGCTGCTTACCTCCAGCAATTGTCTCCCAGACGCCAGCCACCAAAACCTCTTCCCCAGCTGGAGTCTAGATTGCAAACACACCCACACTCCCAGGGTCTCCCCAACACTGGTGCAGTTGTGGGAAGCACGTGCTGCCATTCTCTGCTGCCTTACCTTTTCTCTCTCTGTGTGTGTGGGGGTCTTCCTTCTCCTCCAACTCACGTCACCCAAGGGTGCAGCTCCCCCCCACCCCCTCTCAAGAGGCCAAGGGGTGATCAGAGTGTGCCCCCTACAGGCCAAGCCCCAACAGTGTGCCGTCCTCTGGCAGAGGCCTCTGGGCACAGCAGCTGGAACACCCACCCATCCACATGGACACAGGAGCCCCAACCCCCCCCCCGCCACTTGTGATCCCCTTCAATACACTCACAGCAGAAGAGGCCTCTCCCATCTCTCTCTCAGGCCCCTTTAGAGAGGGTTGGGGGCAGGGCAGTGCTGGGCTTGGAGGGGCCTGGGGAAGGGGTGGGGATTCCAGACCCCGGCCTTGCCTTGGCCTCCCTGCTGCCCTCACCGCCAGCACTGCTCCCGGCACTGACAAGCAGCCTCTGTTCTGGGCGGGAGGGAGGGAGGGAGGGAGGGTGCCCCACCTTGGCAGCCACAAGGCCGCCTTTCTTCTTCTCCGCTGCCAGAGAATGAGGCACTTGTCTGTGGCTGGGGGAGGCTGGGCAGCAAATGCCAACGGGTCAGCTCCAGAGAGGAGCCGGGACTCGACTGCAAGAGCTGCCCTCCTGTTTTGGGGGGTAGGGTCCTGGGGAGGCAGGGAGGGAAGGAGGAGGCTCCCGCTGTCCCTAACCCTTTTGAAAGGGCCGCCCTGCAATGCCCCCTCCCTCTAGGGGGAGCTACGGAGCCTCCTACCCTGCCCTTCCTTGCCACCTCCTCTCCTCCCAGCCTGGGAATCCTGGGGGCGGCCGGTTGTGTCTCTCTTGTCCGGAGCTGGGCCCATCCCAGGCCGCCCACAGCAGCTGGACTGCCCGGAGACTCTGACTCACAAGGCGGCTGAGACAAGCTGCCTGCGAGCAGCCCCCCCCCCAGCCTTCCAGCTGCAACCTGTTGGCAAGCCCTCATGGAAGGCCCCAGATGGCGGCCCTAGGGGTGGTCTTGGCCAGGCATTGCACCCCCAGCACTGCGCCCCCTTCCCAGAGTGAAGACCCCAGCAGGGACCAGGGACAGGGCATGGCACCCAAAGGCACCCTCCGGCCACTGGGAGTTTCGCCCCCTGGAGCTCCTGAGTCACTGGGAGGAAGCAGCCCTTCCTGTCCTGCTCTCAGATCCAGCCCGGAGGCTGGCAGGAAGGCCTGGGGGGTCACAGGTTGCCAAGGCGACAGGCGGACAACAGCCAGGGCAACAGCAGCCTTTTCCACCCAGAGGACAAAGGAAGGGTGGCTGGACACCCCCCGCCCGCTGAGACCTCCAGAAATCGGGTCTTCCTCTTGAAGCTCAGTCCTGAATAAGAGGGGGGAGGGTGGTCCCACACTCACTCCGGCCTGCCTGCCCCAGTCAGCCCCTTGCCACACTCCCAAGCCTCCGGCTGGAATGGCAAAGCCCAGCTAGCCACCTGGGCTACCTAGCCTGTGGTCTTCCCAGCCGCATGCCCCCCCACTTCTCCCAACCTTCCTAAGCCTTCTGTGCATTTTACAGGCCAGGGACCCAGCCCCGACTTAGTGGCGAAAGGTGCCCAGAGGAGAAAGAAGGCCTCCCGGCTGTTGGAGTGCTCGCCCTCTGCCAATGCCAACGCCCCTGTCTGGGTTGTCTTGCTGTGGCAATGAGTCCCACAGTCTTACAAGGCCCTTCTCCTCCACCAGCTGATGTGGGAGGGAGAACTGGGGGACTGGGGGCTTAGCTATATCACTATGGGGTTGGAAGCCCCACTGATCGCCAGCCAGGCTCAGATCTTGCCTCCTGTGGTGGCACGGCTGTCTTGGGTTCGAGCGCACCCCAAGAAAGTCTCGCCCCGGAGGGGGCACACAGACTGGAGGGCGGTGCCACCCCTCCTGGGGTCTTCTGCTCCCACTCAGTTCACGAAACCAAATCCAAGTTCTCATCACAAAGCAGAGGATTGCGGGGCGGGGGGCGGCAAGAGGGCCCCTCCCTTCCATGGGCCACGCCAGGCAGTCCCCAAAGGGCATCTCCCAGACCCCCAGGGACCCTTGGGGCGCGGCTTCTCGGGCGGCGGAGCCAAGGCGAAGGATGCCCTTTGTCCATGCCCAGAAGCTCCTCGGCAAGAGCTGGCATCAGGTGGGATCCGAGCCGCGCCCCCCGCCCATGTTTGCTTTCTTGGTGGCCGCGGGCAGCAGAGGGGGCTCCCGCTCGCCCCACCCGCCGCGGCCCTCACGGGGCTCTGGGCTCCCCTCCCTCTCCCTCTCCCTCGGCCCCCGGGGGGCTCGCGTGCGGCGGCGGGTTACGGGCAGGAATGCCAGGAATGCGCGGAATGCGCCACGTCCAGCGGCCGCGCGGACTCTTTTGGGGGGGCGCCCGCCGACGCCCCTTGGCTGGCCTCCGCTGCCCTCGGGAGGGCGCCCGCTTGCTTGGGGAGGGAGGGCGGGAAGGAGGCGCCGGGGAGAGCCGGAGAGCGGGGGGCTGCCGGGCGCATCGCCCCCTGCCCGCCCCCACCCACCCACCGGCCGGCCGCGGATGCCTGGGGCGGGGGCCTTCTAGCGAGGAGGGGGCGAAGGGAGGGGCTCGGGGGGCGCAGGTGGGCCCTGGTTCCGAAGGCGCCCCCGCCCCGCCTTGCTTACCGGCTGGCTGGACCGACGGGGGCGCCCCTCCCTCCACCTGCGGGTCTCCGCCGACCGCCCCCCCAGCCGAGCCGAGGAGGGAAGAGAAGAGAAGAGAGGAGTGGAGCCCCGCCGCCCGGCTCCTGTTTCAGCGGCCAGGGCCGCCCCGTCTCTGCCCCGGAGCCCGAGGCACGGAGGGAGGGGGGAGGGGAGGGGCGGCGGCTGCCCGGGCCCGCCCCCCGCCCCCTCTTCGCCCCCCCCCGGTGCCAGGCGGGGTGAGCCGACGAGGCCGACGCTCCGGCGCTGCCCGGGAGGGGTCCTCGGGGGAGGGAGGGGAGGGAGGGGCACCCCCCGTGCCCGCGGACCGGCCCAGCGGGGGTCCCAGACTGGCAGCGCCCGGCAGGGGGAGGGGGCGAGGCAGGCCGGGGGGCTTCCTCCCTTCCTTTGGCTCCCTTGGACGCCAGGAGAGAAGGCGGGCGGGACGCGCGGGAAGAAGGGGCCCCGTGCCCGCCAAAGACTGGCAGGAGGCGCGCCACGAGAGGTGGAAGGGACCCCCGGGGCCATCTAGTCCAGCCTGCGCAGGAGCCCCTCGCTAACGCCCCCGGGAGGGTCCAGCCTCTCCCTGCTTGAGAACCTGCAGGGAAGGAGACCCCCCCCCGCCCACAGACCCCTCCCAAGGGGGTCGGTGCTGCTCCTCTGGCCACCAGGAGGTTCCCCCTAGGAAGGCTGAGCTGGCATCGTTGTAGGAATTCGCATCCATCCATTGAGATTTGGGTCCGTCCTGCTCCGGATCTGGCCGCTACTGCTACAGCATTCAGCTGTATTGGTGCAGCAGACAGGACCCCGCCCAGATGCACCCCAGCCCTTTGGCTGATGGTGGGCTCCAGCATCCCCCCACAGCCAGTGGCAGAACGGGGCCCCCAAACAAGTCCCACTCACACTCAATCCAATCCTTGTCACAGGTGGTTGGGGAGCATTGCCCTCCCAGGCCAAGGCAAGTGGAAGATCATATCCTGCAGGAGCAAAGAAAGCGATGTGCCCAAGTGTGACCCATTTCCTGCCCCAAAGCTACAAGAACTGCATGGCTTTTCCCAGCCTCAGACTGCAAAGAGAATGTCAAAGGAATCCAACAAGGTCAGGGGTGCAAGTGAATTGTTTGGTACCTCTGGGCAGCTGTTAACATTTGGCCATGATGCTAAAAGAACTTCAGAACGTATTTCCATCTGCACGGTGGCAGAGGCCCAGCTCCCTACGGAGTCCCACTGTCTGAAACAGCCAAGAGCCACCATGCTCCACCTTCCACCTGGCAACCCTTTCGATAATTATTTTAAAAGTAATGTTTGAAGGTGTTGGTGTCCATCTCCTCTTCTCCAGGTGAAAGCTCCTCAGCAGTTTCTCAGAGGGTTTGGTGCCTTCCAGACCACTGACCCCCTTGGCCGCTCTCCTCTGGAGTTCTTCCAGCCTGCCAATAGCCTTCTGACACTGGGAGTGAGGGGCATGCCCCAAGTGAGACCAGAGGGGCCCTGGGACTTCCCTTAAGCCAGACACTATCCTGTAGTTTAGTGGGCCCTTGGTATCTGCTGGGGTTTGGTTCCAGGGCCCCCTCTGGATATCAAAACCCCTGGCTGCTCAGGTCCCATTATATACAATGGCACAGTACATAAAATGGTGTCCCTTGTATAACATGGCAAAATCAAGGTTTACTTTGTATGGCTGGCAGCAGGGATATTTTCAAGCTGTTGCTGGCGGAACCCGTGGATACAGAGGGTTAATTGTACATGACTTGAGAACTTTACCTCTGAGATAGGGAGGGTTCAAGAGGACCGCTAGAAGGTGTGGGGGGTCTCAAAGCTCACATGCAGACCTAGAGGGGGGCCCTTGTTGCTCAAGTCATTTGAAGAAACAAAAATAATCATCCACTTGCCGGCCCTCCGATCTCCTGCCTTGTCCTCAGATAACTTGCTTTTATGCGTCCAAGGTCCTGCCTCTGTTCAGGCTTCCCTGCCTATTGGTCTCTCCCAAATCCATGCAGACAAGCTTAGCATATTTTTGCTGGTTCTTGGCCATCTATTTGGAGGGGGTGTAGTAAGAAGCTCCAGAGCAGTCCCTCCCCACACGGCCCCTCCCGCTTTGGCCAATTCAGGAAGGACCATCTCAGGGAAATCTTCGGCATGGGGGTGGGAAAGAGGAGCACCAAGAAGACAGGATGCTGGGCCAAAGACAGTCCCCACCACCACCACAGAACTGGGGCCTTATCCAGCCCAGTGCAACTTGAAAGCTCATGCTAAGCCCTACCTGCCAGTGAAGCGACTGTCCAGGGGCAAGGCAGAGTCCGGATCTCACCCGACGCTGCTTCCGCCACTGTGCATGGAGCGAGAAGGCGTTCCCGCTAGGCACAGAAAGACAGGGTGGAGGTCCAGCCCAGCCCAACCTCCCCCCTTTTCCCACAACTGGAGCTTCTTGGATGCTGGACCTCTAGCAACATCTGGAGCCCATCAATCCCCACGCCATATTCCAAAGAGGCTGTGCAGCTGTGCCCCTTGACTCCTTCCTGAGGCACCGAGGAGAACACAAGGCCACAGCCCCTCCGCTTCCTCCTGCGTCTCTGTAGGCCTTCCAGAAAAGAGCTGAGTCCCGGGCAAGGCAAGCAACGGCCAGACAATCTCACATGCCTTGCACCGAAGGTTGGGAACTTCTCTCAACCAAAGGGGAAAAAACAATTTCAGAGGAACATATGCTCACGTGTGTGTGCACGTGTGCATACACACACACACTTTCCAGCGGTGGGTGCAGACACTGGTTGCTGCCATGTGCCTTCAGACTGAAGAAAACTTTGCAGCAGGTTCTGGTGACCCTCTCCCAGGGATTTCTCAGCCAGGTTTCTCCAGCTGAGGTCTGCCACCCTTGTCTTCTTCTGAGGCTGAGAGAGTGTGGCTTACCCAAGATGACCCAGCAGGTTTTCATTGCTGAGTGGGAATTTGAACCCTGGTCTTCCAGACTCAAGCCACTGCATTACGCTGGCTGCCTGAGTCCAGAAATGCCAGCATCTACTGTATGTCAAAGTCATGGCTGTCAATAACAGAGCCTCAAGAGCACTTTTCAAAGGGAGGGAGATCCCATTCAAACAACATGGTGTCATGGTAGAGGGGATGTGGCCAGATTTGGGAAACCAGAGTCTGTAGCTGACTCAAAACTCTTCCCCTTTATCATTAGGTGGATCCTTACATGCCCCCCCCCCCGTGAAGCAGGCCAGTCTTTCCCCACTGCCGAGCATCAAGGTGCCCTGGCTGGAACGGAGCTGGGCAGAAACACACCCGGCCGCACACACACTTGGGGGGCTTTCTTCACGAGAGCAGGAGCCCCTCTTCTAGCCAGTCAGCCTGGCTGGTCTCCCAAGAGCATACAGAGCAACCCAGAGATTTTCCAGTTAAAACAAATGTCCTCAGTGTCACCAGTCTAATTATAGCTGAACCTTACATCCCCCGGAGCAGGGTGGGGGGAGATTCACTGGCCCTCTTCCTTTTCCCGGAGGGGGCAGGCCCAACCCTCCTTCCAGAGGAATCTGCTCCTTTTCTGGCCAGTTCAAGGGCCTTTCTGCTGCTCCCATGAGAGTGTCCAAACACCAGCAGGTCAGCAGCGGTAGCACCTGGAGGCCAGTCTCTGAAGAGGGGTGGGCAGGGGCCAAATGCAGAACCCAGCCTGGGATCTGGCTCTCTTATATGAGGAGCGCTGGCTCATGCGTTGCCTTTTGATGCTCTTGAAGAGACAGAGGAAAAGCGGATGGGAAAAGAGGCAGCTAGCAGCACCTTTAAGACGAATGGGTCTACGTCAACTTGCAGTGTCCTGGATTTCAATATCCCCCCCCCTCACACACAGATGTGGATGCCCAGTTAATCTGAAAACAGTTAATCTCTCTCTCTGTCTCTCTCTCACACACTTGGTTCTTTCTGTTGTGACAGACAGGGCCGGTTTAAGGAATTTTGGGAGGCCCTGCAACGTTTTATTTTGGGGCTCCCATATGTTTATCTCAGGTCAATGTAACCTAACCTAACCGATTCACAGTACAAGATATTCAGATTATTACTAATAATATTTTTGCAGGAGGTGGTCTACGACGGCCCCCCACAATGATGGGGCCCCCTGCGACTGCTGGTGCTGCCCCTGGGACAGACCCATTGGGGAGGGGCTGCTGTCATTCACCCCACCCCCTCCTCTGCTGCTAAGAGGCAAAAGAGGGGCCAGGAGTCCACACGCAAAGAGCACAAGCATCTATTGTCGGGGAGGGAGGTCAGGAAGCCAAGAGATCCCTGGGGAGCCCAGCCCTGGCATCTTGCATCCAACTATAACTCCAGACTGGGAGACTGGGAGCACACCGCAGGGGATTTCTGCTCCAGAGCACCAGACAAGAGAGCAGCACAAGGAGGAGACATGTGTTCAGGCTTGTGAAGCAAGAAATGGTAACCAGGGTGCTCATCCACCTTGCTGCTTCCTCTGCACTGAAGGTACACAAACCATCACTCCTGGATGCCTGGGGCCATCCCCACCACTGGTCACAGCCTCATACAGGCTCACCACCACCCCAACCTGGTGGGCTTGTATGCAGTCCCTGGGCTTCCCATCAACACCAAACGTGGCCCCCAGGGGCCCAAGAGGCTGCACTTGCCAATCTGGACCAATGGGAGCTCTCCGTGGTTTTGGAAAGAGGTCTTTCCCAGCTGTACCTGGAAATGGCAGCTGAAACCTTCTCAGTCATTGCTGAAGCTATTCAGCCACTGAGCAATGCTCATCCCTGGCAGCACAAAGGGGAAGATGGACCACCAAGGCTATGGGTGGGGGGAGTCAAGAGGTGGCTACCCCAGATATCTCCTCCAACTAACTCCCCTCCAAATAAGCTCTGCCAAACTGACGCAGGCTAGCTGTGGAGCACCCCCCTCTTCTCTTTGGCCCCATCTGCTATGCTGCTGTCAGGAGGGTCCGTAAAAGCATTTCCAAATGTAGCAAGTTACTTTTGATGTTTTATATTTGAACTGTCTGCCCTTTTCACACTCCTTGTAAATGTATATTGAGTATAGAGTCTGTATAGTAACCGGCAAAGCAGCCTTGTACCTGCAGATTGTTTGGGAATCAACAGGTGGAGGTACAACTGGGTGAGAATGGGACGGGTGGATGATGGGCAACCAACCACTCAAGTGCCTGCCAGATTTTGACTGTGGATACTTGTATTTTACTGTATTCCCTATGAGCTTCATTCGAAGCAACAGTTTTGTAGTCCTGACTCTAGTTTTTCTGTGGTAATAAACCTTACTGCTTTAACCCTGAAACTACTGTCCACTGACTCTGAAGAAGCAGATACAGGACAAACTGCTATCCTTGGCTGGCTCCACGGGAGAAAAGTTGATGATCGATCTGAACAGGCCAGCAGAATCCACTTACTTGGGCTGGCACCATACAACAAGCCACCTTCCAGCTGCCCAACCAGGTCATGCTGAGCCACCACCATGAAGTCCTGACATTGAATGGATCGAGGGGAACAGATTCCCTGTTCTGCCCCGAGAGATCCACGCTGGCCTGCTCCATGGAGCCTTACAGCTGCTGTCTTTCAGAAAGGCCAAAGTCGTCTTCCTTGCTCCACCTCCTGCCCCATCCTGAGCTTACAGAAGAGACACCACAGCCTCTATCTGGTAACCGCATGGGCATCCAGAGTGGTCCATCGTAGCCACAGCAGAGGCATGCTAGCGTGCCGTGTCTGTGGGCCCCCAGCTAAGCAAGGCATTGGGGGGGGCATCACTGCTCCATGCTAGAAAGAAACTTCAAACCCTCTGCCCCCCCCCTCCACAGCTGTCAGAGGCACTCAGCCCTGAATTCTCTCCGATGGAGCAGCCCTGTGTCCACCCTTGACATGATAGCATTACCACCCAGATGAAGAATCGAGTTAGAAGAGGCCAGAAGGGCCACCCGGTCCAACCCCATTCTGCCACGCAGGAATACACAATCAAATCATTCCCAAAGACAGATGGCCATCCAGCCTGTTTAAAAACCTCCAAAGAAGGAGACTCCACCAGCCAAGCCAACCTCCTCAGCCGCTGGACCTCTATGTGTGTCTTCTTGCAGAATACTCTTTATTGGATTCAGGGGCAGGTGTTGTGTGTACACTGGAATGTGTTATAAGGCCTAAACGCGTTATTTTACAGGGTTACAAAATCATCTTTAAATATCACCCCTGCACCCCAAGTAAATTTAAGGGAAAAAAAACACCCTAATTTGATGGTGGAACCATACTTAAACTCCATTTTAAAAAAAATCAGACAGAGGCTTGGACACAGCTGGATCAGTAAGATTCATAGATACTACCCTATGGTACAGAGCTAGCCCCCCACCCCATTCCCTGGACACTCTGGAAAGAGTCACAGCAGCAGTGAGGCAACACATGAGAGGCTGGTGACTTCTTTAGCAGCTGGCACAAATGGGCACATGCCAATGCCACTGGCTGCTCCCCCCCCCAGAGCCGCAGGCTGTTCCTCCAGATGTGCAGCAGCGTCCAAGAACAGGGGAAGGGAGGAGCCCTCAGGGGATGATGGCAGGAAGGAACTGCAACACCAGCGTCTCTCCTGCACCCCCCGCCAGGGCCTGGCTGGCAAAGACTCCATGGCATCAAGAAAGGGAGTGCCAGCAGTTGATAGGGGAAAGGGGCTAGCTGCCATGTTGGTGCTTGCTAAGAGCCCACACTAGCCAAAGGGAAGCTGCAGGTGGATGGGAAGAGGTATAGCCACACCACTCTCAGCAGCATTAAGTGGCCAGCAAGGAGAAAGATGCTGTGGGGGTGGGGGGCAGAGGGAGCAGCTCTGAATTAAAGCACAGGAGGAGTGAACTTAAGGATGTGGGGAGAGGAGGAGACAGAGGGGCCCAGCCAGCTGTGCTAGAGAAGCAAAGTCTCTCCCTGCCTGGCTGGGCCCTTGGAAAGGTCGGTGGGCAAATAACAGCTCAGTGTCTCCTGACGTGGAAAAGCTGCAGTTTGTTTTCCCCAAAGACTTCAGTCTTGGTTGCATCTTCCTAGCAGCAGGGATTACAGAATCTCATATTTGTCCACGAGGAAGGTAGTCTCTGTGGAAAACCTCACGGGGCTGTTCCCATCCACCTGGGTCACTTTGGTAACCTGAGGAGGAAAGGAGGGAAAACACAAAGGCACCACAAAGATCAGCTGGGAAACATCGCACTCTTCCTTCCAGCACACAGACGCACAACCCCTGCGAACGTCAAGAGGGGGTCTATGGAAAGAGCCCTGCAGACAGGGACAGAGAAGGGCAACCGTCCTGTGGTGAAGCATCTTCATCCAGGTAGGCAGGGAGCTTGAACAGGAACTTGCAGCAGAAGAGGACCTGCTTGCACCCACGAGCCCAACCCAGCTCCAGTTAAACCCCACACACCTTGTCAAGGCCAGACCAGGGAGACTGGCATGCGTGGCTGGGGAGAACTTGCCTGTTACCCCAGGCACTGGGTGGTTACTGAAGGTGCTTTTCAGAAGATGCCACAGCAGCTGCCCTGAGGAGCAGTGTGAACTCTGTGAACCCTGCCCATATGTCTGGGAAGAGATTTCTCCCACTCCCAGTAGGCCATGATGGGGCTAGCCTAGGCCAGGATAGCCCCTGAGCCCTTGCCCCCAGAAGCTCACCTGGATGTTGCAGTAGTTCTTCTTGGAGATGAAGGAGACATGCACAGGGAAGAAGTCGTTGGGCTGGCCAGCGATGCTGAACTCCAGGCTGCCGCTCTTGGTTTTGGCATCAATCACAGGCAAGCACCACTCGAGGATGTTCCTCCGGCTGTCGTGGCGATACTCCCCGTCAATCTCCCCGATCACAGGAATGCCCACGCCAGACCTGGGCAAACAGGCAACAAATCAGCACAAGACTCCCTTAGCCTCTCTCTCTCTCCCTCACACAAGCACGCACACACACGCAGTGCGACCAACCACTACTCACGGCAGGGGGATGGCGATCACCACGTCATTCAGTTCCAGGCTCTCCTCCTGCAGCTCATACTCAATGTTGACGTCGCAGCCACCGCCGCTCTCCGATGGCCAGCAGTTAACTAAAGCAAAATGGGGCCCATTAGCTACCCCATGGCTGTGGCCCCACAGCAGGCCCCCATTTCTGCCTGCAGTGGCCTGGGGGCAAGCCTATCATGCCTGGCTCTGCGGGGACCCCTCGTACTCCCACCCTGTCCTCTGACCCTCCCCCCACCTCCGCTGCCCACTCACTTGTCAGCGGGATGAAAGATTCCTCTGTGGTCTGCAGCCGCCACTTCAGCACTCCCACATCACTATTTATGGGGAAAGATTTCTCTGGGTTCTTCAGGCCTATCAGGGACTCTGTGGTAAAAAGCTTCTTGTCAACATTGGGGTGAGTCTGCAAGGAAGAACCAGGCAAGGAGATCAGGTGCCTATTCCCCCAAAGCCATGCATTCCTTTGTCCTCCCACAAACCCTTGCGTGACTGTTTCCTTCCTCTGGGCACCAGGGCCAGAGCAGGAAGGCTGGCCAAAAGCAAAGGCTTGGATCCTGCCCTCAAACTGGACACACAGTTTCCTGAACCAATCCTATGATTACAGCTGCTTTCAGCAAGAGAGCTCTATTTGCAGATTGCACACGAGGGCAAAGGAGGCAGCCTTCTCTCCTTCTGACTCTCCCACCCCCAATCTAGAAAGAGAGGTGGGAAATCCCCCTGGGCATAGAGCAGCAGGAAGGACAGTGAGCCTGGGACAGCTCAGCCTTTCGAGGACCAACAATGTCAGGCAGAGCTCTGGGATGGGTCCTCTGGGCTGTTTACATCCCACAGCACTTTCACCAGGGTCAGCTGCTGGACGGCAACATCTACAGGCTCTGCCTACCTGGAGCTGCACCCCCTTCTTGTCCTCATTCTCAACATGGATGCGTATCCGGGCAAACTTTTCATCCAGGATCCGCAGCATGATCATGCCGTGCAGCTCCATGTTCTGAAGGCCCCCATCCCGGCCGCAAGTCAGGGAGATTTTCTCTTCTATTTTCATGTGTACGCTAAGGAAGAAATCAGCAGGGTCGGCACCACGCGGGGGCCCAGCAGCTACTTCAGCTCAGCTGCAGCACAAACGTGCCAAGGACAGCGAGAAGCCTTCCCACACCTTCCTCCTCCTTTTGCCAGCTACGTCCTCCTTCGCTCCTAACCACCTGCCACCCCCATTCTGCAGTTCCCTCATCTCTTTCTCTCCAATGATTTGGCAAGAGAGTGGCTGCATGCCCTGAATCTCTTGTCCCACACAGGACCCCTGGCAATCTCAGTCTACACAGGGACCTCCAGGTGCCCAAGTATTGCCTACCTGAAAGGCCAGGGATGAGGATGACGCCCAGGAAAGCTGCAAGGGGCCTAGCTCCCCCTCCCCCTCCGGAAGGTTTGGACTGGACTCTCCGTGCCCAATAAGTCACCCCAAAGCCCAGCTGCAGCTGCTCAGGGAACTATGCACTCCTCTCATGTGTCTACACAGACCACGCTCACCTCTCCATGTTAACAGGCGGAGCAAGAACTGCAGCGGCGTCTGAGGACCGCTTCCCAAGGGAAGAAGCAACAATGTTTTCTCCTTCAGATTTCAGCTTGTCCACAAAATTGTCCACTTCCTTCCCTTTGGCACCAAGCTTGAGTGCCTTGTTGGAGCCAGATGGCCTAAAACACAGGACAAAGCAGAGCCCTTCTGAGGAGGCCATGGAACTGCTGCTGCTGCTGCGACCCTCCCCTTCTTCCCATGCCTTAAGGCGGCCCCACCAAGCAAGAAAAAGCCCCACCAGCTAAAGGATTAGAACACAGGCATGTTGGCGGGATGCTCGCCATGCCCTTCAGCCAACAGGCACACCACTCGGCTACTAAGAAGCCCCACTGGACTACTAGCCTGAGAAACCCACTGTGGACCCAGGATTGGGATGTAACTTCTAGTGGCAAAGCCCCTCCCCAATAATAATGTTTTACCTCTACTAGGAATCCAGCCCAGCCAAGGCCCTATTCTACCTGGATGGCATTGGAGTCACTTTGGGCTTCTCGGTCTCAATGATGGTTTCTGTGATCATGGCGGCTGTGGTTCCTCCTGACACCGCAGAGCTGCCAAACCCACCAAAGCCAGGCGCTTTTGTGCCCCGCCGCTCAGCATCCCTGCGCGCCTGCTGCAACTCCTTGGCTTTCCGGCGCATTTCAGCCTTGGCCTCACGTTCTTGTGTCTAAACATGAGAATAAGAGAGAAGGAGGCATGCCCATTGATTCTGAAAATGCGTGGAGCGAAGCCCTTAGCCCCTACCAAACACACCAAGTGCAGAGAATCTAGTTGGGGGGCACGCAGGAAGTGCTTGGCCTACCTCGCGGACAGCTCTAAAGACCTTTTCCTCGTGAGAATCCATCTCTGTAAAAGTGCGGATCTGGGCCAGGTTAACGTTCTCGCGGTAGCCAAGGGCAACAATCTCATCAAAGGCAAATATTAGATCAAAGCAATGTTCAGAGATCTCATTCTCTTCTAGCGCTCTACAGTATTCAGGGATCTGGAGGGAAGCAGAGCAAAAGACAGCTTGTTCCTACTTTTTAGTAGTTTATTTTCTATAGAAAATTAGAGAACATCATATTAAATTCAACTGATTGATTAAAAAGGCATTCAAGAGATGCTTAATCTCCTTCTATCTAGGATGTTTGTTTTCTTTCACCAAGCATGCAGCTTCAGGAGGGATGTAAATGGAGCAATGAGGGACGATGGGGACACCGGCCTAACCAGATGGACAATCAGCACTGGGTTGACAGATGTCACAGCCAGACCACCCAATCCTTTCTATCAATCTCTCTATATGTATATATGTGCACAGCAGCAGCCTTACATAAACTAAACAGAAAATTGATTTTAACACAATTAAAGCACTCCTAACATACAACAGTTTCTTAAACTGATATAATGTAAAAGAATATAAGATGCTAGATTCTGTAGTTCTGTATTTTTCTTTTCCCCTCTGACTCCCACTAGAACAATCAATGCAACTCATGTTGTATAATGGTTTTCTTCCAATTAGAGACAGAAAAGAATTGCCTTAAACATTTCTCTGTATCATTTCCCTGCCAAGTCCGACAAGTCCCGCCTAGGCCAACTAGTATTGTCAGCTGGAGCTCACTGACCTAAGGACCACTCCCAAGGACAACTGGTCCTCCATGCCAAGAAAGCCACCTCCCTTCTCCAGGTAGGTGCCAGTGCCAACTTCACCTCCCCACAACACAAACTAACTGAACCGGTGAAAGGAATCAAAGGGAAGACATGAGCATAGCCAGGACTCCCCAGAGGGCCTTTGCTCTGTCTCACCCCACAGCATGACTGGTCCTTCTGCACCCTCTGAAGGGCCCCCTGCCTAGCACATTTGGAGCAGGATCCTCACCACTCGGGAGAAGAGACGAAGAGTTTCCAAGTCCTCCAGGATGTTGCTGTTCTTGGTAGTGATGAGCACCATGTACAGCTTCTCCATGGGCTGGTAGACGTAGCGCACACTCTCTGTCTCTACAAACGTGTGCTGCTTCCCTGTGTTCATGAGTTTGGGGAAGGCTGCCAGCAGCCCCTCGATGCGGGTCCGAGTCATCTCCACAAACTGGCGCGAGACGATGGCCTTTCCTGCTTTTGTGCAGACGGCTGCTGCCAAGAGCACCTGGGGGAGAGGCGCAAGAGAGGCTTCCATCAACCCAGTTGCCAGCCCTGCCTTATTCCCTTTATAGTTACGCGTCGTCTTTCGAAATACAATTTGTCCAAAAGGAACACACAAACAAAAACAGTCAGAAAAATAAAACCAATTTCTAAGCTACGATGACCCCCTCAAAAAGGAGAAGAGATAACAAATATACAAAAGAACAATAAAAAACCTTCAATCTTAACAACCATTTTGATTAAAATCTAAAGCACTGCTGCAAGGGCAAGGTAAAACCCTTCCCTACCTACTAAAAAGTCCTTACAACCTGTGTTCAATATTTGTAACAGATCTTACTACTTGGACAAGTTCATGTTGTTGTTTGTGAGGTTAATTCATGCCAAAACGTTTAAAGAGCTTCAAGATTAGACCCAGACCATGTCACTGATGAAAACTGATGTAACAGGTAGCCCTTGGGTAAGCTCCTTTTCCGAATAACTGGCTGTGCTGAATGGGGGACTATGGGAGTTGTAATCCACACTTGACTTTTTCCCAAGCTCTGGTGCAGCACCTGCACCAGCTGAATCTTCCCAGGCTCTTTCAGGAACAGCCCCACCTCAAAGCGCACTGTAGTAACACTGCCCAAATATAAGGGGGAATAAGTAACTGCAGCAAGCTCTGACCTGCCTAGAGGAAACCGTAGGCAACCAATCTAAGCGGATGGCTCTCAACGTTTGGCCCTCCAGACAGTTTGGGCTTCAGTTCCCCCAACCCCCAGCCAGCATGCCCAAGGCTAGGCAGCCAGCGAACAGAGACCCCGGACTCCTGGAGGCCCTGGCCGAACCCACGGGGGGGGGGAACCATGCGGGCGTCCAGACTATTCGACTGCAAGTCCCAGCAGCCGAGGAATGCTAGAGGTTGCAATCCAGCAACACCTGGAGGGCCACCGGATTCCACCCCCGCCCCCGCCGGGAGAACGGATCCGAGGAAGCGGCTGAGCCGGACGGAGGGCGGGCGGGGGACGGAGGGCGGGCGGGGGACGGAGGGCGGCCTGGCCCCGACCGAGCTGCCCGCCGCGCCCAGCCCAGCCCAGCCCAGCCCTCGGGGGGCGCACGGCGGGGCTCGCTCGAGAGCAACGGGAGGAGCCCCGAAGGGTCTCCGGGGGTCTCCGCCGGGCTGGCTCGAGGGGCGGGCGGGAAACGGCGGCGCTCCAAGGGCAGAAGGAAACCAAACGGCCGCGCCTCCCTCCGCCGCCTGCGACCGGGGCTGGGCGGAGAAACGGCGGCGGGCGACCAGGACTCGGCGGGAGGGAGGGAAGGGCGGCGGCGGGGCCCCCGGGCCAAGTCCCCCCGCACCGGGAAGCAGGCAGGCAGGCAGGCAGGCAGGGCGGCCTCGCTCGCTCTCTCGCTCCCTCCCTCCGCCCCCCGCTCACCATGGCGGCGTCTCCGTGCCGTCGGGCCGCTCCGTCCGGGGCTGCCGCTGCTCTCCGATGCAGCCACACAAGATGGCGGCCCCGAGCCACGTCTCCCAGGCGGAAGTGGCGTCAGCACGCACGGACGCTCGCTCGCTCGCAGCGCGGCCCCGCCCCCTCGCCCGAGCAAAGGCCGGAAGCCGACGCCGCCGACGCCGCCAGGCCCTCCTCGCACTCCCGCCAGCAGGGGGCGCTGCGCTTCCCCCGGCCGCTCTAGCGCGGTCGCCCGGACGTTTCCATGGAGACGGAGCGGCCTAGAGGCTTCTCCGCGGCCCCCGAGCGCTGCCATGGCCGGAGCGCCGCCACCACCGGCCCCGCCGCCTGAGGCTGGACTGCAAGTACGCAGGCGAGGCCTCGGGGGTTCCGCTACGAGGCCGGGCGGCGGGGGCTGACGCGGGGGCTGGGGGGGAGGTTCGGAGGCGCCCGTGGAGGGGACCTGCATGGCGGCGCGGGGCTGGGGTCGTCTTTCTTTCTGTGGGCGGCGGCCCCTCACCGCCTCTCCCTCCCTCCCCGGCAGACGCGGCTGGTGGAGAACCAGCCCTACGACGAGAGCCTGGACGTCAACGAGACGGAGGACGTGGCCAGCCTCTACGCGCCCAGCCCCCCGCAGCCAGGTGGGCCCGGGGGCGGGGGGGAGGGAGGGAGGGACCCCGGGACCCGCGCCCCGCCCCGGGACCCGCGCCCTGACCCCGGCCTCCCTCTTGCAGGGCCGCGCCCCGCCCGCGCCCACCCGAAGGGCCTGCCCGGGAACAGCAGCGACGACGAGGACGAGGAGATGCTCAAGGTACCCCCCCGGCCCCGAGGAGCCCCCGTCCTCCCCGTCCTCCCCGTCCTCGTCCTCCTCCTCACCGGCAGCCCTTTTCCCGCAGGAGAAGAAGGCGGCCCCGCTGGCCTCGCAGCACCGGTTCAGCGGGAACGAAGTGGAGGACGAGGAGGACGACTCCTCAGAGACAGACTCGGACGACGACGACGACGACGACGAGGAGCACGGCGCCCCTCTGGAGGGGTACCGGCCGGCGGGCGGGCGGGCGGGCGGGCGGGGGTCCCCGCTTGGCCCCCTCCTTCCCGGGGGTCCCCCCTCCTCCTCCTCCTCCGGGGGAACCGGCTGGAGAGCCAAGGCAGGGGTGGGATCCCGTGGCGGCCCCCTGGCAGCCTTGGTGTTGCCGCTCCCATCAGCCCTTCCTTCTTCCCACTGGCTCTGCTGGCTGGGGCTGGTGGGAGCTGCAGTCCCACTAAGGCCAAATCTCCCAACAGCGGAGGATGGTCATTGTGCAACTGATTGTGAGTGGCCAAATCCACACTACACAAGTGATCCACTTTGAAACAGGATTGTTTATTCCTGCATGGCAGAATCGGGTTGGACTGGATGGCCCTTGTGGTCTCTTCGAACTCTATGGGTCTATTTGCCGTGGCTCCTTTCTGTGGAAGCCTGGGATTTGCAGTTTGCTGAGGCACCAGCACTCTGTGGCAGAGAAGGCGAAAGGCCTTGTAAAGCTACAAATCCCAGGATTCCATAGGAAGCAGCCATGGCAAATAATCCAGTTTCAAACGGGATCCTTTGTGTAGGGGGTATTTGGCCTGTGTCTGGAAGGCTAGTCAGCTCTGGTTTGAGGAAAGGGGATGACAGTCTTCACTTACTTCATCTCTACCTGCAAGAACAACAACAGCACCCATCTCCTCCCTGCTCCATGAGAACAAAAAGATTTCTTCGCCATTTTCTGGCATTTGTTATTCAAGGAAACTTGTTTGTGCAGAAATTCCTGTGTCCCCCCCCCCCAGTGTTTTCTGTGCAAAGAGCAGCATTTCTGTGCAGGAGATGGTTGAGGAGAAAGCTGGCTTTTGGGTGGGCTCTGCTCCAGGGCAGACCCTCCTACTCATCTCACCACACCCAGAGACTTCCTGGCCTCTGCCTTGCCTCACAACTAGTTCTTTCCCCAGGGCATACAACTCAGCCGATTACGATTACCTGCCAGTCTCCCTGGAGGTCAAAGAGCTTTTCCAGTACATCCGGAGGTAAGCAGTAACGCAGGCAATTTCAGTCGTACCACAGGTAGGGGTGCTTCTTCAGGGGCTTCTGTTCACTGTCTCTGCTCCTCAGGTATTCCTCACAAATGATTGATCTGGAGCACAAGCTGAAGCCTTTCATTCCAGACTTTATTCCTGCTGTTGGAGACATTGATGCCTTCTTAAAGGTATGCCGTTTCTTCTGAAACTCTCCTACTTAGAGCATTGTCTGTTGGCGGGGGGGTGGGCGCTGAAGCAGCACTGTGGAGGTTTTGCCTCTGTCCCTTAGCAGCATCCTTGGTAGGCATAGCCAGGCTGTCTTTGATTTAGAATATCTATGTGGCTCCCAGAGCAGTGTTTCTCAGGCTATCTAATGTGGGAGACCAGCCATTCCCCCCTCACTCCATGTACCAGGGGCCAGTAACAGATTGTGCCTGTTACCTACAATTCGTTTGTTCTTTTCTGAAAGCTTGCCAGGGACTGACAGCCAATTGCTCACAGACCAGCACTGGTCCATGGGCCACCACTTTGAGAAGCAGACTCTCTTCCCCTGGGGAAGGAATGGAAGTAATCATCCATCAGGGGGACCTTGGGCTGTTTCTTTCAGGTCCCACGCCCTGATGGGAAGCCAGATAATCTTGGCCTGTTGGTGCTGGATGAGCCCTCAACGAAGCAGTCGGATCCTACCGTCCTCTCCCTCTGGCTGACAGAAAACTCCAAGCAGCCCAATGTGGCTGTAAGTTGGCGGGGGGGGGGAGAAACTGGGGGTGGCACCCAGCGAGCTGCTCTTAGGTGCAGAACAGAGGAGGGAGCATGTGGCCGTTGGCTTCACAAAGCTCCCTAGAGCCATGGCTGGTGTAGAGACCACATTCTCTTTCTAGCAGCAGGTTAAAGTGAAAAGCCTGGAGAATGCCGAGAAGAACCCCAAAGCCATTGACAACTGGATTGAGAGCATCAGTGAACTCCACCGTTGCAAGCCCCCTGCCACTGTTCACTATGCCAGGTGGGCCTCCCCTCCCTCCTGAGAGGGCATAGAAAGGGCATGCCCCGGCCAGGCCTGAGTTGGGGTGGGGGCAAGTGGAGGGTGCCACCACCCACCCAAGGAGGCGGGCGCCCTGGGCTTGCAGTGAGTCCTCCCGCAGGGCCTTTGGGTTTCAGCCTTCTTCTCAGGCTGCCCTATGCTCCTCTCTTTCAGGCCCATGCCTGACATCGAAACGCTGATGCAGGAGTGGCCCCCTGAGTTTGAAGAGTTGCTGGGAAAGGTATGGGCACACAGACACTGCTTTCAGCCAACCCCCCCCTCCCCAGTGCTTGGCTTCATGCTAACAGCTTCCTGTGGGAGGCCCATTGGCACAAAACCAAGAAGAGACGATGGCCTCCAGGGTGTCCCTGAGCCTCTGATTCCTGCCCTTCAGGTGAGCCTTCCTACAGCAGACATTGATGGCAGCCTTGCGGAATACACAGACATGATCTGTGGTGAGTACGCCAGTGGGCCTTTCCTTTCCTGGTGCTGTATCGGCCTGAATGCCAGCCCAACTCTGGGTGTACGTGTAGCTTTTTAACAACTGGACAACCCCTCCGGACAGTTTCTCCATTTGCCACCTGATACAACCAGGGAGCCAACTGTCTTTTGTGTGACCCAGGGTGTGTGTGTCTATTCCTCAGCTGTTCTGGACATTCCTGTCTACAAGAGCCGCATCCAGTCTCTGCACACTCTCTTCTCGCTCTACTCTGAATTCAAGAATTCACAGGTAGGTGGGACAGTACCCAGAGCCACTGCTGCTCTGTCCCTGGGGATGCAGAGGGTTTGGAGGGTTTTTTGCGGGGGGGGGGGGAGGCTGGCTGCAGTTGCCACCCGTTCATGAGCCAGAACAGTGAGCTCCTACCAGGCAGAAGAGGTTGCAGAGAGAAGGTCCTGTGCAAGCATCTCCTCCTCTCTCTTTTCCTGTAGCACTTCAAGGCCCTGGCTGAGGGCAAGAAGGCTGCAAGCCCTCCTTCCAACCCCCCCTCCCAGGCTGGAGAGTCAGACCTCCTGAGCTTCACTTGAGACACCCACCAGCCTCAGGAGGGAGTCCTCTGAAGAGAAGCACACAGGGGCAGGGGTCTTGTTTGCAGACTTCCGCTCGAGGGTGGCTAGAAGAAGCCATTAACATGACAGAGGCCAAGAGAACCAGCAGCCCCAGGATACCAGGTGGGAGGGAGGGTTTAAGCCCTTGGGTTTGGAACTAGAAGACGCTCGGCGTGTCATGCATTGTGTACAGCCCTTGAGAGAGAGTTGTTTCAATAAAGTTTTGCTCTTGATACTGCTTTGTCCTTGAAGGAGAACTGAAAGGGAGGGGGGCTGCAATTTTGTCTGTGGATTCCAGAACCTTTTGGGGGTATGGACCTAACTTAATTGTAGTCCAAACCCAGCACTGTTCACCTGCTGAAGGGCCATGTGTATGCTTGGGGGAAGTGGACATGGTTTCCGCATCTCAAGGACAATAAGCTCTATTCTTCCCCCTTGAAGATGCAAGGGTTGTGGCTGATGAGATACTCCCTCGTTCCCAGCTCAACTCTGGCCCAAAGGGTGGCATTTCGGTCATCTGTTCCATCACTCCTCAGGCAGCTCTTGGGCTGCAGTACATCTCGTCAGCTTTGCCAAGCCTGCCTGTGGATATACAAGCAATGACTGCACTTTGATCCTTCTGTTGCCTCTATAATTTATTTACTGTTAAGTACAAACAGTATTAGACACCTTATTTGCAACTTGATTCCCACTGTTGGTCCTGCGGGGGGGGGGGATGCAAAGTAGCTTCTTCATCAGGAGTCCAGGGTGATGTGAGTCACATATACGCATTTGGGCACAGCCCTTTATGTAGAAAATTGCAGAAGCTGCAAAGCAACATGCTTCAGATGGGCAGCAGCACAGAGCCTGGCCAGCGTCCTAGCAGCTTCGCTTCCACATGCAGATGGAGTCTCCCTGGAAGTGTTGGGGAGGGGAGGGGAAAGGTCTGCCATGCTGAGGGGAGAAGCGGCCACCGGTGGGGTCTGCAGCAGGGGTGGCACGGTGGTTTTGCGCCAGTGGGTGATGCTATCCTGACCCTCACAGCACACAGCAGCCGTGGCTGGGCAGGGAGCTGTTCCTCCGCTGCTCTTGAGCAGGAGCCCCAACCAAGTCTTCCTGGAACCACCGGTAGCAGCTCAGCTGCCAGGCACAGGATCTGCTCCAGAGAGATGAGGGCAGATCCCTTCGCACTGCACTGTTCCTGCAGCCACCTTGGACATCGACTGGCCTTTGTACTCGCTGGCAGGGACGGGAGTCAGAGCCAGATCTCATCGCTGCTCATGCTGGGGGCTCGATAGATGTATCCAACCATTGGGAAGCGGCCAAAACCTGCAAGGCCAGAGACATATTCCCAGTTCCTGATGAAACAGGAGGGTTGGAGCCCCCGTGTTTGGCATGAGGGGGGCCTAGGTAACACTCTTCCCCGGCTTCTTGTGCTGAAACCTCCTCCTGTTAGTAAGGCTGCGGACAGCCGCCCGCTATCAACGCTTGGTGTTGTCAGGCCAGTGGGGTTGCCTTGAATCTGGTCAGGCTGCTGGTCTGCCTGGCCTGGTACCGTCTGCTCTGACTGCTCAGCAATCTACCAAGTAGGGTGTGTGGAAGGCTTTTGGATCACCTGCTCCCCTCACATTCCCTCTGTTTTCACGGAGCAGACAAGAGCTTTCCCTGTGTCATGGGGAGGAACCTGTTGCAGTGTTCGTCAAAACTGAGCACGTGCGTGTGTGTAGGTAAAGGAGCATGAAGCCACTGCAAGGCCTGAAGGCTACAGTGGCGGCCTTCAGGAGTCAGATTCATCCCTTTCCCATGAGCCCTGCTAGCAGGGAGCAACCCTGTGTCCTGCCGACAGTCCCCTTCGAGTCTGGCAACCAAAGGTATATTTTTCCTCTTTCTTGAGAAATGTATCAACTTTTCTTTTAAAGCCACCCCATGCTCATACTTGAATAAAGTCACGTACTGATTCTGTGCCTATCCAAAATCTCTTGCCAACCAATGTCATTATGTGGACTCATATTCTGGCAGCATTTGTGTTGTGCCCAGTGCTGCCCTGCTGCCCCACAGCCTTGGAGGCAGCCCCACCTACCTCGCTCTACAAGGACCATGCTGTTCTCTGGCTCTGCGAGGGTCCGCTCCTCCTCGCCCTCCTCCACTGGAGCGTGGCCTGCTCTGTCCTGGGCTGTGCAGAGAAAAAGATAAGTGGGGTAGGGTAGTTGTCTGCGCCTCTCCCCACATAACTCCTCTCTGCCCCACATGAGACCCTCCCTCCTTACCTTTGGTCTCAGGTGTGAGATCATTGAGCTGCAGGTTGGTTGGAAGAGACATGTTTGCCCGCGGCATCTGAGCCAGCTGTGGCTTCAGGTTGTTGGAGTCACTGTGAAGAGAACAGAGGTGGTGGGTGAGTCTGGGCCTGCAGAGCAGGGGGGCAAAGGCACCCCCTGGTCAGCTTAAGCCAGAGCCAGCATCGCCTCACGTGGAGGTGCCCCCACCCCCTTCCGCCTGGTTTTACTTGGAGACCCCTGGTGAGGTCAAGCCTTGGATGCCAGTGCCCAGAGACTGCAGTCTCAAACTTGCCTTGTGCCAAGCCAATGGCACCCTTGGATCCCAGGGAAGGCAACCCCCAAGGGGAGGACAGGGAGCAAACAAGGTTCCTTTACCCCAAACTAAGTCCCACCAGAAGAGGAGCCCTTGGCTTGGAAGATTACCTCGGAGGTAGAGGCACTGGGAGGGAAAGTCCTGCAGGGAGGAGGAGGAGGAGGAGGAGAAGAAGAAGAAGAGAGGGCTTGTCAGGCCTCCAGGAGGGCAGACCAGGACCCCCCTGCCCTGGGTGGCCCCCACACTCACCTGCCGCCTCCTTGCCCTTCCGGTAGACCAGGCAGCTGACGAGCACCCCGAGGCACAGGAAGGTCCCCACAGCCACGGCAGCCCCCACCACCAGCGCCAGGAGGGGCAGCTCGATCCGGGCACCCAGCAGCCCTGGGGAAGCCAGAAATACATGCCAAGGATCCAGAAGAGGCCCAGGCAGCCACCAACCTGGGTGGCTTTGACAGGGGGTCGGTGGCTACTAGTCACATGCTTGCTGGTGCGGAGTGCCAGCGGCTGTATACGTCTGAAGACCACCTGCTGGGGGAACAGGAGGTGCAGAGGGGGTCTGCCCTTAGGTCCTGCTGCTGGGGGAAGTTCTGGGGGGGGGGGACAGGCTGGCCACAGGCTGTGGGGCAGCAGCTGTTTTAACAGGAGAGCCCTGTTGCTCAGCAGCCGCCCCGTTTCATAAAGCGGGAGGGTGGGCGGTGTGTGTAGAGCTCCCTTGAACTCTTTCAGAGATGGGGGGCTGGAATAAAGGGGGGGCTCAACATGACCAGTCAGGCGTTTATTCATTTGCCTTTTTGCAGGGTGGGGGTTTTGTACACTCAGCTGCACCTCGGCAGTCCAGTTTTGAGAGGTCCTTTTGGGGCGGGAGCCAAGTTTTGGGGAGGGCTCAAGCCCCTGGCCGGGCTCCCCCCCTTCTGGGGTCCATGTTCCGAGAGGAGAGAGTCGCTGGGCAGCCAGTGAGAAGAGGGGAGGGACACTTTGGACCAGCCCCTCTCTGACTCGGGCTCCCCCAGGGTGCTTGGGACCCCAGTTTCGGCTGGTGAGGGGCCAGCTTCCCCCCTGCCCGCCCACACAGTTCGGTCCCTCCTGAGCGCCCTCCCTCCCACTGGCTGGAGAGCCGGTGGCCTGGGGTGTGTTTTGCAGGCTCTGGCTAGAGAGGGGGTGTGGGGCCCCTCGCCCCGGGCTGCCCGGACCCCCGGCCGCGTACCAGGGGGCAGGGGAGGGGGGTCGGCGGTCGTCCGGAGGGAGAGGCGGTGGGCCAGGCTGCGGAGCCGGAGCCGGAGCCGGAGGCGGAGCCGGAGGGTGCGGTTGGCGGGCCACGGGTAGGTGCGGGAGTCCACGATGAGGCAGCGGGAGGTGTTGGCCATCGTCCGCCCGTCCTGGTCCACCCAGGTGATGCGGGCCGGCGGGGGGGCCTGGACCCGGGCGAAGAGCCCCAGCACGAGGCCCGGCCCCGCGGCCGACCCCCCCGGGTCCTGGGCCTCCCGCCTGAGCCGCTCCGGCTGAACTGCGGGGGGGGGGAGAGAGGGAGAGAGAGAGAGAGAGAGAGACCCCGGCTCAGGGCGGGCGAGCGAGGGAGGGGGGGAGGGAGGGGGGGGCTACCCGGCCGGAGGGGGGAGGGGGCTCACGGTGGACGCGGAGGCGGGCGGGGCCCGAGGGGTCGCCGGCCGAGCAGCTGAGCGGCCGCTCCAGGGCGGAGGGGGAGCGCGTGGCCGTGGCCGTGTCCGCGTGGGCGCCGGCGTCTCCGCTTCCCGCCGCGGGGCCCGCGAGGATCCTGCCCGGCCCGCCCGCCCGCCGCCTCCGGGCGCTCGCCCTCCAGGTACCAGGCCGGCGAGGGCGCCGACGACCGGCGGCTCAGGGCGACGGGCTCCCACTCGCCCCCGGCCTCGCCCTCGGCCTCGCCCTCCTCCGGCCTGCGGGGAACGGAGCGGAGCTTAGGCCCGGAGGGACCCCCGCCCGGCCCCCGCGCCCCGCCGCCCCGCCTCACCTGGGCCCGCCAACGCCGCCGCCAACGCCGCCGGCAGCAGCAGCAGGCAAAGGAGGAAGAGGCCGAGGCCCCGCCGGCCCGCCATCCTCCGCCGGCCGGTGGGCAGCGGCCACCTCGCCTCCCTCCCTCGCCTCCCTCCTCGGCCACGCCGCCGCCGCCGTGCCCGCGCCCGGGGGAAGGAGGGAGGGCGGCCGGAGCCGGGCCCTTTCGCCCAGCCTCCGCGCCCGGGCCCCCTCTAGGCTTCCGCCGGCGGGTCTCCGGAGAGGGCCTCCCAGCCAGGCCGGGGGGGTTCCCGTGGGACCCTCGTCCTGCCTCACGCCCGGGCTCACCCACCCACCCACGACACGCCGCAGACCCCCGCCTCCAACGCCGCCCCCACCCGGCGGGCTTTTGCACGGGCGACCGCCTGCTTTCCACGCGGGACGGCGCCGATGAGTGGGCGCTGGGCGCGTGTGGGAGAAAGTGCTTTAACTCTTCGGGTTGCGGCTGAGATCCAGCGGCCCCGAAGCCCGGGGGTCCCGTGGGCGCCTCGGCTGCCCAGCCCTCCTGTGCCCGGGCTCCGTGGCTTCGAGGCAGAAGTCGCCCAGTCTCCGGACAAAAGAGAGCCAGCCCCCTGGTTTGGTTCTGTTTTCCAGCGGACCCCCTTGCGAAGACCCCCTGGATCCATGAAGGTCTGCCCCATGGAGCCACCTCGCTGCTGGCCTGGCAGGGTGGGTGTGTCGGGGGGGGGATTTATGGCTCCGTCTGTGGGTTGGTGGTGGCTGGGACGGGCCCCATACGAGCGAGGGCCCTGGATCCGTGCAGACCCCCATCGCCCAGAGCCAGGCCTCTCTCCTGCCCCATGGCTCTGCCCCACATGAGCCAGTGTCCAGCGGCTCCAGCCACGGAGCCTGGGGGCCCAGGGCCGAGGCACCCAGGATTAAGAGGGGCCCCAGCATGATATTATTGTGAGGGGTTTTTTAATGTTAAATCCACTTAGTTTAAAAAAATACATACAAATGTTACTTTGGTGTCTTCACCTAAATGGAGATTTTAATCTTTATGCTAAATCCTGCAGGGCGTCTTGCTGCCCTTAACCCTAGCAGTGGGTAGGGGGCCTTCACCAAAGATCCTGGCCTGGGGGCCCACTTCCGGATGGGGGGCATGGTTCCAGTTCCATCCATAGAGACTGGTGAAATGTCTGTTTTGGTGGGTGTCTAAATGGGTCCTTACTGGTGGGGAGGGGAAAGAAATGAGGGTGCGCACCCAGATGGAGCGCACCGGCCTTTTCCTTCCCTTGGGACCAAGAGAGTTTGCCCCTTAAACGTTGCCTGAATTGCCCGCCTCCCCCTCCCTCCCCGCCAACAGGCCCCTCCTGGGGGGGCATAAAGGCCGAGAGGGTAGCCCCAGTGCCCTACCCAAAAAGAGACACGCACATGCACCAGCCACACATGCTGGGCAAGCCACTGACAGGATTCTAGCCAAAGCCTCCTGTGAAATAGATTTTCCTTGGGTATTTTCGGGGCTGTGAGGCCGTGTTCTGGAACAGCTTCTTTCTGACGTTTCGCCTGCATCTGTGGCTGGCTTCTTCTCCGAAGATCTTCTCTCAAGATGCCAGCCACAGATGCAGGTGAAACGTCAGAAGTAAACTCTTCCAGAACATGACCTCACAGCCCGGAAAAAAACCAAGGAAAATCCATGGATGCCGGCTGTGAAAGCCTTCGACATTGAACATCCCCTGTGAAAGGCCAGCGGGCCTGGGCTGCCTGTGTTCGCAGTATAGGCCTAGATGGAGGGGTTGCCAAGGGCCTGGCAGGGTCTCTGAGGCCGTGCCCTCCTTTTCTCAGGGGGAGCCAGGCAGCGAATCCCGCCCTGGGCCGGCCCTCGAGGCTCTGCAACTGTGCCTGGCTCCACAGAGGGTCTGGACTGGGGAGGCTCTGGACTTTTTCACCCCTGGAGTAGTGAGGAAGGAGCAGCAACACATTGGGCCAAGGCTCCTCTTTATTCAGACAAGCTGCAGGCCTCTCCCCACCAGCCCCTCCCACGGCCAGAATCCCCAAGTGAGGGGGAAAGAGGCAGCTTTCTTCCCCCCACCCAGCCTCTCCCAGTCTGTGGGAGGCAGGGGGGCAGATTCAGTCCGGTTGCCCCAGCTGAGGCTCCTGCTGGCTCCGGCCGTGCAGCTGCTTCATGACCTCAGACAGCATCTGGTTGCAGAGGGCGGCGTAAGGATTCATCTGGACCAGCTGGCAGCGGGCGAAAGCACTGCCCAGCTGGGCTGCCTGCTCAAAATCGGCCCGAGCTGCCTCCTCCTGGCCTTGCAAGCGCCGGATCAGCCCCCGCTGCACGAAGCCCTGGCAGGCCACGGAGCTGGTCCCTTTGCTCAGCCTCAATGCCGTGTCCAGGTCCTCCAGGGCACCTCAAGGGAGGAAGAGGGAGTAGGAGTAGGACTGGGTTTGCAACTTCTCCCACCCCCACCCGCTAAGCAGACAGACTGCGCCCCAGGCGAGGTCTTTGTGGCGGTGGGGGCTTCCCAGGAAGCACACACATCATGGCAGCCGTTCTGGTCCCAGAGAACAGCCTGGCCTGCACAGCTGGGCTTCAGGGACCCCAGGCAGGGTTTCTGTGGGGTTAGAGTACGTTCATGGGTGCGTGTTTTGCTTTGTCCCGCCCCCACCTTCCTTTGTTGAGCCCAGAGTCTCTTTGTCCGCACAGCCTCTGCTTGATGCCACCTCTCCTTTGCCCCACAGCCTCCCGTGGTGCCCTTGAGATCCGGCCGCCTGCTCACTTACCCGCCACGTCCCCCTTGAGGCGGAGGGCCTGGGCCCGGTTGTTGTAGGCGGAGGCTCGCTCGGGGAGCAGCTGGATGGCTTGGCCAAACGTCTCCAGGGCTGCCTCCAGGTCCCCCGATTCTGCCTGAGCAACTCCCTGGACCTCCAGCTCGGTGACTTGTTCCAGCAGCCCGGGGTCAAAGGCTCCTTCTGCCACCCGTCGCCAAGAGGAGAAAGAGAAGAGGAGGAGGACCTGGTTATTGTCCCATCATGGGCCCCAAGAGCCACTGGGAAACGGGCAGGCAATGTGGCCCCTTGGAGGAGGGGGAGGGTTGCCTGCAGAGCGGGGCTCATCTTGGTTCATCAATGTTGGGCTGGGGAGCAATTGGCGGCTGCTGCATGTCCCTAAGTTGCTTCTGCCCTACAATAACCCCATGATGCTGTTTTCTTGGCAAGATTTATTCAGAGAGGGATTGCCGTTGCCTTCTTCTGAGGCTGAGACAGTTTGACCAGCCCAAGGTCACCCAGTGGGTTTCCCTGTCTGAGGGGAGATTCGAACCCTGGCCTCCCAGAGTCTCTCAGAGTCATTGTCTTACACTCAGACCACTGCACCACCCAGAAAGTTTACTCACAGGTAAAGCCCGGATGCCCTTGCTGCATGCTGGCGAATGGGGCCAGCAGAGTCAGAGAGACTGTTGCAAGGCCATTCCCGCTACCCAGGATCTGCATGGAAGCTGCAGGCTGTGTGTGCCCTTGTTGCCAACCCCGATGGATGGGGAACCCCAGCTCACCTTCCCCTTGGGCCCCCTGTTCTTCATCTGAGTCAGCACCAGAGAGTTCACCAAAAGGGGTGTTGGGGTGGAAGATACTTTGCAGGACTGCCCTGTCGTTGGCAGTAGCCATGTTGATCCCAGGCAGGAGGCGGTGGAAAAGGCAAGGGCAGAAGGGTTCCAGCAGATCAGAGGGGGGGGGGTTGGGGAAGGGGCCGCCCTCCAAAGAGCCAATAGCATGAGGGGGAGGGGAGAAGGGAGGGGCAATGCCCGGAGCTGCACAGTGCACAGTGGGGCCGGCCAGCTGCAAGGGAGCCAAGGATGTCTGGCCGCACTCCCAGGGGATTAGGAAAGACAGGGCCGGGCAGAAGGCAGGCCTCCTCCTCTCCAGGATGGGGCCTACTTTGCTCCTCATGACCCCAAGGTGGGGGGCAGGGGGCACAACTCTGACAGAGCTCTTGCTTTGTCTTTGTATGCTGAAAGGACTTTGGACCCTTCTAGCCTCCCCGTCATCCCCTTCTGGGCCCAGGGATGAACATCCTACTCCGCAGGGCTGGCCTAGGTTTTCGGATGCCTCCTGTACACCCAGCACTTGCCTTCACTTGTGGCCGAAGTGTCCTTCTCAAAGCATCCTGGCCTCAGGTCTGTCATGCTTTGCCGCCTCCCGGCTAGATTGCTTTCACCCTCTACTTGGGGCTGCCCTTGCAAGTGATCCAGAAGCTTTGGCTAGTCCATGGTTCAGCTTTCATGGTCATGACTGGGGCTGATGGGTCCTGTTGCACTGAGCCTTGGCCAGCTTCATGGGCTCCCAAGCAAGCTCCCTGTTTCGTCCCGGTTTCTGCTTCATTTGACTTTTTGGCAGGCTGGCCTGCAGGCCGGTCTTTCCTCCTTTCAGGCCCATGGTAGCACATGCCACTATGGATGGGGAATAGTCCATGTGACTGTGTCCCAGTCCAGGGGAAACAAAAACCACCTTCCCTGCTGGCTTCCCTGTCAAGCCAGGGATCACGAGGAGGGAAACGTCTCCAGTCTCCATGCCAATCTTTCCTGCTGCTTTTGCAGCCCTCAGAGAGCCCTAAGCAACTTCCTCCGCCCAGGTCAATAAACTGAAAGACCAACCTCTGAAGCAATAAACTTGACATGTTTATTAATTAAACTATCACTTAAATAAAAAAGTGCATAGAAAATAAACATGTTTAAAAACTCCTTTTTTTGTACAACTATATACACTTTTTTTTACATTCAGTCTTTCAGTCATTCCTTGAACTATTGAAAGTACTTCCTTCATCCCTGTGACTAGGACAGGGAATTAACACTGATGCAGCACAAGACGCATTTCCTCTTAAAAAAAATAACAACCAAAATCCAAAACAGAAATCCAAACAATTTGGAAGAACACAAGTAGAGAAAGAAGAAAAGAAATCGCTTGTACATGATAAGTTGTATTTGTCTTGAACAGAACCCTGTATGCGTAGCATTTGCACGGCTTGAGACAATAATTCACTACCTGTAGCTATTAAAGACGGAATCAAAGGGACACCACAAGCGCAGATTTTGGCGGCAGCGGCAGGGCAAAGCTGCAGGGTACATTGCACGGTTGTTTTACGCCATCAACTGAACCCGAGAGAAGGGGGCGGTGGCAAGGAAAGGAGTTGGACAGGGATCAACTGTGAACACAAAAAGGCCAGGAGAAACCTCAGCCAAGTTGCCCCCCTCTGCCCCCCACTTCCTGGAGGTACGTGCACAGCCAGCACCCCTGAAGCCCTTGGCTTGCTGGTTTTCCTGCCTTTGGAGCAACTTGGACACAACTGTTATCTAAAGTGTTGAGAGAATTCAAAGCCAGGCTTCAAGACAGAGTGCAGTAGGAGTATTAGTTCCTATATATACCATTATTTATAGTTACAAAAACTTGCAGGTGTGTGGGAGGAAAGAGCTGTAGAGAGCCCGGCAACATGATTCTGCACAAGAAAGCGCTGGCCGCTGGCCAGCAGAGGAACCCGGTATTGCTTCACAACGGAGGGAAATGGAGAGGACAAGAAGATTTCAGCCCAGCCCTTCGCAGTGACCCGCTTTCCCTTTAGAAAAATAGACACCTTAAGGGGTTGACTGAACCCTCAGGCATCCTCACGATCGCAGTCAGTTCTGAGAAATATACATTCATATTGCCAGGAAGCGGCACCATGTTGCTT
Organism: Gambelia wislizenii; assembly: GCA_030847615.1. Lineage (NCBI taxonomy): Eukaryota > Metazoa > Chordata > Lepidosauria > Squamata > Crotaphytidae > Gambelia > Gambelia wislizenii. The sequence continues at coordinate 44,965,588 of JAUMIR010000007.1, forward strand.
TCTGTTGCCCCCCCCGGTTGAAATCTCAGCCAAGAGGGGTGGCAGGTACCCCCTGGTCTCCCTCTGCCAGCGTCCTCTGCGAGGATCTGCTTAGCTATGGTGGTGACGGTGGCAGCAGGAGGTGCCGTTTCCCTTGAATCGTGGACAGACACACTGGCCAGAGTGGCAGCTGCTCAGGACCAAGTTAGCAGCAGTGGTCATCCGTGCGCCCGGTGGAGCCCTTCCCAACTGGCGCTGCAGAGTTGGTGCTGCTTCTGCTAAGCTTCCCGGTGGGAGTGTGTGTGGCGAGGGAGCCCACGAGGGGATCTCTGCTCTGCTGGCTCGGCAGCTGGCACAGAGCTTTGGTAGCAGCAGGGGAATGGGCCGTGGTCCTCTTCTAAGGCCACGATGGAAGAGGGAGGCCGAAGAGTGACTCTCTTACCCACCTGTTCTACCACTTGGATTCTGCTCCCTTCCTTCTCCTGGAAGGAGAAACAAATGTAAAGCCCGAATCCCCCAGGCTCTGCACTGTACAAACCAAGCTTGGGGCCAGGAGGAAGAGGAGGAGCAAGGATGGCTTACCATGGCTGGCCTGCCTGCCTTGGGCCAGAGGTGGGTGGGCTCCAGCCAAAAACAGGGGCCTCTGAACAAGTGGGTCTGCTGGCCTGGAAGCAACCTGGTGCTTCTGCATGAGGCATTCCGGGCAGGCTGGTGGGGCCTGTGGTTGCCCTAGATGTCCACGGGCAGCTTTGCTCCCAGCCAAAGCCAGGAAATCCTCTGGTGGGTGTGGGAGGGAGCAGGCCAGAGGTGGCCAGCTACTTAGTCAGAGCCTGGTGGGAGGTGGGCTCCCCTGGCCCTGGAAGGGGGCCAAGCGGGCATAGGACACCCCTTGCCCACACCCACGCCCACCTCACCGCCAAGGAGAGTCAGAGGACAGAAGTGCCATCAAGGCCCTTGGAGAAACTCCCCTGAAGTGCAAAGGCCCAGCTCTCAGAAAACAGGAATCCCTGAAAAGTTCCTTCCCCTCACCGCTCGGGGAAAGGATCCAACCCCAGGCCTGGCCAGCCACCTCCTGAAGCCTGTCCTGTTCTATGGAAAAGGTCTCGAGCAACGGATTTTTTAAACATCAGGATGACGCCACAACTGAAAAAATAGTCTCATAAGTGCTCTTCCCTATGAAGTGCTGCTTCTCATAGAAAAATATACAAAATATATTTACATTTACAAAATCTTAAATACTAAAACTGTAAACAGAACCAAGTAAAATCCAATGACATCAAAATGGAGAGGGTGCAACTCAAAGTGGTGGAAAGGAAGCTGTGCGGCTTGGGGCGGGCACAGGGTCTCACCGGAAGGTGGCTGGGCTGGGGGCTCTCCTTATGCTCCACCCAGTGCAAATCGGCAGCCCACAGCTCACAGGCAAAGCTGGCATGCCTCCCCCGCCCCCAACACACACGCCAGGCTTTTTCTGAGGGCACCTCTCTTCCTATTTTGGGGCGCATCTGGCAGGCAGGGTGCCAACACTGACTGCTGTAGGAGCTGCCTCCACACAACACCCAAAGGGCTCTGCCCCACGGTGGTCTTCAAGAAGGCTGGCTCTGCTTCCAGCGAGGCTGCCTCTGGAAGACAGGAGCCAGGAGAGGGGGCTCTGGTGAGACAGCCCGCTCCTGGTGCCAGGGCCGACCCCCCCTCTGAGTCCACCCAAAGCACTTGGCACCCCTCCTCCCCTGAAACTGCTCCCTCCTCAGACACGGGGGGGGGGCTCTGAATTCCCAGAAGCTGCCACGGAGGCCCCTGCCAAGCCAGGGCCAGCCACAGAGGTCTCCCCATTCTGAGTCTGAGGCGCTGGGGGGCGGGAACCACTTTCCAGGCAGTCAAGGTTCCTGTGGCCCTGCAGGGCACTTTGCCTCACAACACTGCCAAGCCCCTTCTCCTCAGAAGGCACCCTGTGTGGGCGAGCGGCAGAAGGGCTCCTCTGGCCAGGTTGCTCAGTTGAGGAACCGGCGGCACTTCTTGGCGCCACAGTTGCAGGGCAGCTTGTTGCTGGCATCTTCGATGGGGAACTTGTAGTCATAGGTCAGTTCTTCCCCACGGTAGATCTTACGCATGGCAAAGATGACAATGTGCTTCTGCCCATCAATGTTGATGACCCGGGAGTAGCAGTTTGGCTCACAGGAGTGATTGATAAAGCGGGCCGCATTCCCATGCATGGTGGCGTCCACCACCTCCGAGTCATCAATGCGGAACATGTAGCAGCCGATGCCCTGGAAGAGAGGGAACAGGAGGGTTATCACCGGGGTCAGAACCCGTCACCTCACTGGACAGAACCAGCTGTGGGCAAAAGCCAAACGGCTCTGGTGACACCTGTTTTAGAAGGCTGGTCCCAAAGTTCCTTGGCCCAAACGTGCCAGGAACATGATGGGCAAGTGCTTGTGAGGAGGCTGTTTCTGGGCAGCTGAAGTGTCCGCTGGCCGTCGCCACCAGCCTCACCTGCACAGAGCAAGCGCAGGCCCCTGCTGGAGTGCCACCGGCCCCCCTTTCAACTTGGGAGGGAGACTCTGTCAGGGAGGGAGCGGCCATGGGCTCCCTGGCTGCCAGCAGAGGCAGCAGGCAAAGACTGGGAGCAAGGCAGACTCCCATGCTGCCCAGGGCAGCTTCTGGAGCTTCCTCCAGGCAGCCCTCCTTCTCTCGGCCCATTTCTGGCAACAACTCCCTGACTGCCCAGAATGTTCTAGGGGAAAAACTGGGAGCACCTGAGTTGCCAGGTGGCCCCTTGCCACCAGCGCTCACCTTGCCGTCATAGTATTTCTCACGTTTGTCAGTAAGAATGGAGCGAATGACGTTTCCGGCATATTCGATCACCATCTCGCCGGCATCGATGTTCCTTTTGCAGAACAGGCCTCGGCCATGGATGGGAGACCTGTGAAAGGAGGAGCCACGTGTACCGATGGGGCCAGGTGCTGAGGCATGCGGGCAGAAGACCCTGCCAGCAGCAGACCCCTGGAGGAATTGCCACGGGCAGAGTTCAGGCAGGCACCCTCGGGGTGGCAGCAGCCCAGCCAGCCTCCTCTGCCCGCCATCTCCCCCAAGGCTGCCGTCCCTACTACCTCCTACCTGTAGACCCCTACGGCCTCCTTGGAGGTCTTCTTCAGGTGCCGGAACCGCATGGGCATGGGCAGGTCCATGCTGGTTGCCCTCCTGGAGAAAGAAAGGGAAGATGAAGGCTGCTTGAGAGCCCCCTCCAGCAAGAATCCTCCTCCCGGGCAATCTCCATGGCACCACTGCAATTCCTCACTGGCTGAACCACGAAGGACAGAGGCAAGCCTGCGTGGCCAGTGGCAGCTCTCCTCCCCTGGCCCCAAAAGGCTCCACAAATCACTCCACAGCCTCAACTCTGGGTCAACTGGAGGAATCCAGGTTCTTTGCGCAAAAAAGGAGCAGCCTCACAGCCCCGCCCCCAACTCGCCTCCGCACCCGCTATGTACCGGGCAGACTTCAGCTGCACCTCCTCTTCCTCCTCGTCATTGGGGTGGTACTCAGGCAGCTGGCGGTGCTTGGAAGCCAGGAAATTGAACATGTCAAAGGCAGACTTCCTGAAGGCAGGGCAGAGCAGAAGGGGGTAAGGAAGCACAGCAGAGACTTCTGGGGGAAGCCGCTCCCTCCAGGCCTGCTTATGCCCCACTCCCCACTCAGGCAACCTCGGTTGCTTCCCCCTGGGCCACCAGCCCTCAGCCATTCCCTGAAGAGGCTCTGTGCTGGCTTCCCACATCCTTGGGGTTGCCTGGCCAGACCTACAGCAACAGCTGCTCGAGCCCATTGCGTTCACTATCAACTCCCAGCAAGAACACTGGCCCAGAGCTAATCCTGCTAGTGTGAATCCCGTGGGCACAGAGAGGAAGGCAAGTCCTGGGATGCTGGGCATGATGGCACTTCCATCCCAAAGAGACCCTGCCTTAATCTCTCTTCCAGGACGCACGTAGGTTGAGAGCTGCAAGAGAGCTGCCAGAAAAGGGCTCCACTTGCCTGAGGTGCACTTCGGCCCTGGCGGAGCCGTGGGGGTTGACGGGAGGCTCCTTGGCCTCCTCTGGCTTGTGGAAGCGGAACTTGTAGTTGTGGCAGTGCTTTGCGCCACAGAGCTGCTCAATCAGGAACACGACTGCGTCATGGAGAATGCCCAGCATCCGCAACCCACTCACACCTGAAGGAGGAGGAAGGGAGAGGTAGTGCGGGGCAGGAAAGGCTGCCCACCCACCCACTCAGGGGAGCTCAGCCAAAGCCCCCTTGAATAGCAGCCAACGGCTCAAGGAGCAGCGGCGGCGGCGGCAGTAGCAAACGCACCCTGGGGGTGGGGACCATCTCTGGACCCAGGTCACAAATGGCTCAGAGAGGAGGAAATGGTGTGGGGGGCAGGGGAGGGGACACAGGGACAGAGCGAGGGCTGTGTGTCCAAGGGGCCCAGACCACCAGTGCTGGTTTGGTACAACACAGACACCGACTCCTTGAGGGAAGGGAGCAGTTCCAGCTCACAAGGAGGAGCCTGCCTGGCCTCCTGCCTGCCTAGCAGATCTTCCCAAAAGGAGGAGGTGTGCGTTCTGTGGCATTCAGAGACAGCCCACCTGTGGCCCACCCGCCTTTCCCTCGTCCCCTGGCAGGACTGACTGTTGCTGCTGCTGCTGCCGTACCTGCAAAGGAGAGCTGCTTCAGGCGAGCGTTGGACCGCGCCTCCTGGACTTTGTCAGTCAGGGATTTCCAGGCCTCTGAGATTACAAGAAGAGAAACAAAGAGTGATTCAGCAGAAGGAAGAGACTAGAGGTCCCCGCAAAGCTCCTTTTAAAACCACACAACTCCCAAATGTTGCCATGCACGCCTCGACCAGGCCTCTCCTGTGGCACGTGGCATCAGAGGCAAGAGTGCACACAAGGAAGACGCTCAAGACTCTCCCTCCATCCCGAAAGCAGCTGTCCCCACTGACTCCAACCCCACCTGCCCCGTTCCCACCTTCAATGCTTTCTGCACAGATCTGGAAGCCATCATCACTCGAGATCTCAAACACCAGCCCCTTCTTGGGCTTCCTCTCCATGAGGCTCTTCGCTTTCCTCTTTTGCTCCTGCTGCAACCACAACATGAGTGGGGAGCTGAATGTGCCCTCCTCGTCCTCGGGAGCTCTGGAGTCTGGAAGGAAAAGGGGAGCTGCTTATCTCTGGCACGCCCAGCAGCACTGGACATGGGAGAATGGGACATACAAACCGAGTTCAGAAAGAGGAAGGCAAGGGAACCCAGGGCCTCCCGTGAGCCTAGCTGTGATGCCTGGAGGAATGGTCACACAAAAGTCACCTGGGCAGGCGGGCGGGCAGGAGGTGCCTTCCCAGAGGGAGCAGCTCCCTGTTTGCACCACACGTACCTGCAAGCTCTTGCTCACTGGGCAGGCTCTGTGTTGGCTGCTCTTTGGGGATAGATGCAGATTGCCTGTGAAGAGAAAGACAGTCAGTACCCATGTGGTAATGCTGCTCCTATCTGACCGCCAAAATGCCGTGACTCAGCTGAGAAGACTCTGGATGCTCTGTGACAGCCAGGCTGAGGAGCAGGTGGTCCAGAACACGCCCCCCTGCCCCCACTCAGCTGCGGGCTGGCACAACGGACACGGTCCGAAGCTTCCTGACAGGGACTCAATGGACCCCTCCTGGCAGGGAACAAGCCTTGAGGGTGCAGAATCCTTGCACAGAACAAACATCACCCTCCTTACGAGGGATCTGGCACCTCGCTGCCTTGACCGACAGCTGCCCTTCTGGAACGTGCCGGTAGGCTCTCCGGTCCAGACACACTCCCCGAATGGGTGGCATTTCTGTCCAGCCCAAGGGCATGAGAATGGCCTCAGCATGCCGGCTCTTCTTCCTCCCCTCCCTCCCCTCAAGGAGGCACAAGAGTTGCTCGTGCTCTTGACGGGTTTACAACCCAAACTGTGCAACAGCAGAGAGGCTGGCTGGACTTACCCGGCTGCTTTTGGGGGTGAGGGGTCTACGCTTGTGGCCTCCTCTGCTTGCTCCTTCAGGGCAGGAATCCTAGGACAGACAGACAGATGGACAGACTTACTCAGGCTGGGTAGGCAGGAACTCAGTGCTGCACCCAAGCCTGAGCTTGGCCAGCAGAACCTCCCTGAGTCCAATGATGCTCCTCTTTGTCAGCAGAGAGAAGCAGCAGCAACAGAGAGGAAGAGCCTCTTTGTTCCTCCAGGAAGCCCCATGTGCTGCTCTGGGCTATGAGCAGGAGTGGGGGGCCGGTAATGGGAAGAGGTGCGATATCTAAAGCGGGGGTGGGTGGAGGTGGAATTGTCCAACTTCAGCTCCCAGCCAGCAGCAAGCCAGTGGTGAGAAGAGCTGGGAGCTGGAGTGCAGCAACTCCTGGAGGGCCATGACCAAGAGCAGGGTCCTGGGCTGGGTGATTCCTGTGCCTCAAAAACGCAGAGCAACCCTAATGAATGCAACCAGGAATCATGTGCCAGCCCTGCAGCCATGCCTACAGGGGCCTCCTTTGCCCCACGGCCCTGCCGTCCTCTCCCCCTGGGCCCGGCCTTCACTTATCCACCCTACTAAGGGAGCAGGCCAAGATGGGCTACGAGGCCCATAAGTGCCAGTCAAAGCCCCTTCCTCCTCTCTCTTTCCAAGGAACGCCCACAAGAAATGCTTGCACATGCCTGGCAGCTCATCCTGGAGTGAAGCTTGCCTCTGACAGAAGAATGCACATGAGAGAAAACATGTGCTTTCTCACTGGTTTTACTTTGTCAACAGTAGTCATTACCACCACCACTGCTCTTCGCAGTTGCTACACTATGTTTCAGTGTCTCCATGGTTTTTCCTCTTTGTGAAGTGACTGCATGGCATAAAGTGTGTAAGTAAAGGACAGTAAAAGAGGGCGGGAGGATGCTTTGTCAGAAAGGCCTCCTTCTCTTACCCTCCATCCAGGTCCTGTGGGGTCACCCTTGGGCCTCGCTGGAGAGCCTCCTTCTCCAGAGAACTGGTCCAGAAGGGAGAGGACTTGAGCTTCTTGCCAGGGCCTTTGCTATCTAACAAGGGCTGAAGCCGCTTGACTTTGAGTTTTGCTTTCATGGAGCCTTCAGACACCTCCTTGGTGGACGGGGAGCTCCCAGGAGAAGAAGCCGAGGCGCTGTGCATGATGGAGGAGGACGAAGAGGTCTTGTTTTGCTCCAAGGCTGTTGGGCTAGCAACATCCACCACCTGGGGGAAGCGGGAGAGCAGAGGCGCTTCTGGCTGAGGCGGCATGGACCCACTTTTGCTGGCCAGGATCTGGGTCAGAGCCCCCGCCGGCTGGTAGGAGCTGTCTGGATCAGTGGCCATGGCCAGAGTCTGTGGAGAAGGCAAGATGCACATGCCAGACGCTGCAGATGGTGTGGCCTGGGCTGCTGAGGCATCAGCTAGCGGTGAAAATATCCCAGAACCAGAGGGAGGTGGGGCAGCATGCTGGTCTGGAAGACCCACACTCTGATGAGTGGCTTTAATGAGAAGGTTGCCGAGAGAGCCCATGTCAGAGACGCCTTGCAGCCCAGGGCTGGCCAGGGCAACGGAGCCCCGCCCCAGCACATGCCCAGGGACTGATGTGGCCGTGGCAGACGTGGTCTGCATAGATACGACACTCAGCATAGAAGGAGGGGACGGGAGGCCTGATGCTGGCCCGGTGGCAAGGTGCCCCGTCTCTGGCCCAGCCACACTGGAAGGAGTTCCGACGGCTGCCCCCCGAGGCAGGAGAGAGGACTGCTCAAAGTACATCACCCCGCCAGCCTTTGAGTGCTTGATGACATTGGGGACAGTTCTGTGGGATTCAGAGTTACTGACCCCTCCTCCCAGATCCAGCAGGCCCGGGTGACTGGGAAGCTGCGACTGCGCGAAGTTGATCAGGGTCATGTTTGGAGCTGTATCAGAGGGGGCGAGTTTCTTCTTTCGAGACTGCAGCCGTGCAATCGGCCGCTTCTTGCTGAGACCAGAGGGCGGGGTGCTGGTGGAGGAGCCCATCTCCCCTCTCTGACTGGCTTCGGGCTCAGGCGGCTGCTGGACACCAACCAGAAGGTTTGAGGAGGGACTGCCCAGCGTGGGCGGGAAGCTGCTCTGTGGGGCGGCAGAGAAGGAATGCAAGTGCTGGTGATGGGGCAGCAGCCCCTTGCTGCTGGGCGGGAAGAGCGGCTGTGAGGAGGGCAGGCCGGGGTTTAAGCCCGCCGCCAAGGCAAGCTCTGCCGTGCCCATCGGCCCGAGCACGGACGCGCCGGCCTCCATCACCCCCTGGGCAGAGCTGACGGGAGAGGTTAGCTGGATCTTCTGCGTGACACCGTTGGGAAGCGTCTGCAGGACATACAGTGGCTGCATGTTCTGGTTCACCACCAGGAGCTTTTCGGCAGCTGCTTTGAGGTGAAGAGGGGCTGTCTGCACAGCGGCGTTGGAGATCTGAGAGGGACCAGGGTTCTCTGCGGCAGCTGGCCCGTACTTGGAATTCTGAAGTGGGAGGGTGGGCGAAACGGGGACCTGGAGGCTGGGTGTCCCACTGTTCCTGGCCAGGTCTTGGCTGGCTCCGTGGCCTGGCTCTGGGGGCACACACGGGGGGCTGGTTATGTGCTCCGATTCCATGTGGCCCTGAATGAAAGGGTCTGGGGTCAGGGGCCCATCAGGGCTTGGGTCTACTCGGGGGCTTAACAGTGGAGGCTCCCCTTCGCCGGAAGCAGGTTTTTCTGTCACTGTCACCCTCTTCTCGCCAGACTCAGTAGAAGGCAAAGCTATCATGGATCTCTCCCCAGAGGAGGAGAGTGAGGATTCAGAAATGACAGCCAGCCGGCCGTGATTCTGGCTGGGCACGGTGGGGCTCCGTGTAGTTAAGACGGAGAGATCCGACGGAAGCTCTAGGGGCAGCTCAAACTGCTCCTCTGCGGAGATGGAGGACGAGACACTGCTGTCCACTGGCTCGGCACTGGGCAGCTGCTGAGAGAAGACTTCGAAGAGGCCCATGTCCTTACCCCGGTTGCTGTCAAGGCCCAGGCCTTCCCCCAGCGTCAGGAGCTCGGAGGAGGAGGACTCAGGGCTCTCCCCCAGGGCCTGCATGGAGGGGGTGTTTTTCAGCACAAAGTCCATGATGTCAGAGGGGAGGATGTTCCCGCAGTCATCACTGTTGTTATTGTCTGAGTCAGACTTGAGCAGCTCCGTGCCAAAGGTGTCCAGGAGGTTCTTCTCAGGAGGCTCTGTGGAGGCCCGAGTGCGGCGGCCAGCAGCCTCCAGGGAACTCAGCTGAGCTTCCAAAGAATCCTGGCTCTGAGCTTTGACCCGGCAGTTCTCCATCTTTGACTCTGCCACTTTGAGGCCAGCTGAGCTCTTCGTCACTTGTGCCTTCTCCCCACTCTCTTTCAAGCTCTCGGTCCCGTTTTCTTTGCTGCTCCTTTTGGTCACTGGGTTGCCTTTCCTTGTGGTCACCGTGATGCTCGTATCACTTTCTGTCCCGTCGTCCACACCATCCAGCTGAGAGATTTTCGGCAGGCTGACATGCTCCTCTTCTGGGAACAAGCTGTGTGGGGCCAGGTGCTCCTCTGTGCTGGAAACCACCGTCCGGGTGAAGTTACAATAGTAGAGATCATCCTCGTCGGAGGTGCTGAGGTCATCGGCTCCATCGACTTGCCCTTCTGCAGACCTCTTTCCTCGCTTCTTGCCTGTGGGGTTGCTGTAGAAAGGAATGTCTTCCTCGCCATAAGACCTCACCCCGTACAAGGGAGTCAGCCCAAAGAACATGTTGGATCTGGCCCGAGCACTACGTCGGGGGTACCGCCGCTTGTAGGCCCCGTCTTCCTGCGCCTTTGCGCCATCTGGCAGCATCAAGCTGCTCTCCCGCACAGGGAGGCTTGGGTAGCTGTCCCCAGGAGCCTCTGGGGCTGAAGAAGAGCCCTGGCCTTCTGGGAGAATGCAGCTGTTCCCCGACTGAGCCGCCGTGTCTGGCTTGCTCTCCTTGGCCTGAGATTCTGAGGCACTCTCTCTCTGGACGCTCTTGGACTGGCTCTCCCCTTCCATCTTGAGGGGAGTCAGTGTTACCTTCACTGTACGCTTCTGGGAAGCCTGCATCTCCTTGGAAGGTGCTGTCTCAGCCTGGAAAGGAGCTTTGGGTGCCCTCTGGCCCAGCAGACAACTGTTGTCTGCAGCCTTCTCAGTGGCAGTATTGTTGTTGCAGAGCCTTTGAGGAACTGGCTCAGGAGTCATGGTGTGATGAGTACATTCTGGCTCTGTGCTCTCTTGGTTGCCAGCTGGGAGAAGAGTTGGACTTGAGAAAAGCTTGCTGGAATGTCTCTCCTTTGTTCCCCTCTTCGCCTTCTGCCGCCTTTCTCTGCTCATGGACGATGATAATGGGTCGCTGACGGAAGGAGGCTGGAGACTTGCTCCGGAAAGCTTGGCGGTCTGGGCTTCTGGACCCTTGTAAGAGCAGTTTTTCTCTGGCTGGGGGAGCTCCACCTGCTGATCTTGCTCCTTCTTTGGGGGTATCTGATGTACAGGCAGAAAAGCTACAGCCTCTTTGGAAGAAAAGGGCTCTGGAGGGGGCTCAGGAAGCTTCCCTGTCCTGCTGGTGTTCGTTTCCACGCCAGCCAGGCTTTGCCCTGGAGGGCCTGCTATTGCATTCCCAGGGGAAGAGCTGAAGTCCTTGGGGTTCAGCAGCTTGCCTGTCTCTGCTGTCTTGGCAGGGGTGGGCCCTCCAGCTGGCGCTGCTTCTGAAGACAGGCTTCCCTCTGAGGGAGAAGTGCCTTTGCCTCCACCCCCCGCCACTGGCCTTGGGCAACTGGGAGGGGAAGAGCTATTCTGGAGTGCAAGGCGTGAGGCTGCTGGGCCCAGAGAGTGCTCTGAAGGCTTGGTGCTTGAAGAATACTGCTCCAAGGCTGGAGTGATGCTGGGTCCCAAAGAGATGCTGTGCCTGGTGGCATGAGAGGCCCCTGCCCTGTTGGGAGGCACTGTCCAGGACCTCAGCTGCTGGGGAGACAGAGGAGAAGTGCTCGGCCTCCTGGAGCCAATGCTCCGAAGTCCAGACGATAGCAGCGGGTCTCCCACAGTCACAATCTCATGCGTCACAGGAGTGGGACTCCCTGAGGAAAAAGGGAGAGAGAAAGAGAGATTTATTTTACAGAACTCAGTAAGACCCTTTGTGAATGCAAACACCCAGACCTATGAAGGCGAGGGCAGCGAGAGATCCCCAGAGCTCAGAGCCAAACACTGTCCTACTCTGCCTTGGTTCTCTGACAATATTTCCTGACTTTTCAGAACAGCAGGTGCAACTCTCCTTGGTCTTCTCACAAATTCTGATCAGGTAGCAGTGGCAGCAGCGGCAGCTGGAGGGGGGCTCAGATCCCAAACTCCAGGATCCCTTTCCCCACCAAGACCAAGTCTGCCCACTGCATGGCCCTCGTGGTCTCTTCCAACTCTGCAATCCTACAATTCTATGATTCTAACACTATAGAATCATAGAATGGTAGAGTTGGAGAGACCCCAAGGGCCATCCAGTCCAACCCCATTCTGCCACGCAGGAAATCACGATCAAAGCATCCCTGACAGATGGACATCCAGCCTCTGTTTAAAGACCTCCAAGGAAGGAGACCCCACCACGCTCCGAGGGAGTGCGTTCCACTGCTGAACAGCTCTGACTGTCAAAAAGTTCCTCCTCATGTTGAGGTGGAATCTCTGTTCCTGGAGCTTACATCCATTGCTCTGTGTTCTAGTCTCTGGAGCAGCAGAAAACAAGCCTGCTCCATCCTCAGCGTGACATCCCTTCAAATACTTAAACAGGGCTATCGTATCGCCCCTTAACTGTCTTTTTTCCAGGCTAAACACACCCAGCTCTCTAAGTCTCTCCTCATAAGGCATGGTTTCCAGACCTTTCACCATTTTAGTCGCCCTCCTCTAGACACGCTCCAATTTGTCAATATCCTTTTTGAATTGTGGTGCCCAGAACTGGACACAGTATTCTACGTGAGGCCTGACCAAGGCAGAATAGAGTGGCACTATTACTTCCCTTGATCTAGACACTATACTTCTATTGATGCAGCCCAAAATGGCATTGGCCTTTTTAGCTGCTGCATCACACTGTTGACTCATGTTCAACTTGTGGTCTACTAGGTTTCCTAGATCCCTTTCGCACATAGTCTCATTCAGCCAGGTCGTAAAAGGCAAAAGTGCCGTTCAAGGTTCTACACAGACACAGACACATGTGCGTGCAAACAAATAGCTCCCACTCTATCCCAAAGGCTTAAGAAGGGATATGGTGGTATTTGTCTCGCTTTCCCCCCACTCTGGGACTCAAAGCAGCTTACAGAAATTAAAACAAGTACAGCTGAACCATTTACACCCTACCATAGTTAATAATACAATTAAATATTAATAAAATTAAAAGCTGTTAAAATCTTAATCACCAAAAAGAGCCACCAATCTAAAGAACCCAACACATGAAAGGCCCCGTCCCCCTAAGCAAGAAACCTGCCAAGACTGTGCCTGTGAAAGAACAGCAAGGAGACCACCAGTCTCACCTCTCTGGAGCAGCCACTGAGGAGGCCCTCACCTATGTTCCCACCAGATGGACCCAGGAGGGAGATGGGACAGAGAAAAGGGCCTGCCCAGAAGATCTCAAGACAAAGGGAGGTTCATGCAGAGAGATGGCTCTTCAGGTAGTCTGCACCTGAGCCATACAGGACTTTGTAGGTCATAAACAGCACTTTGAATTGTGCCTGGAAACAGACTGGCAGTCAGTGGAGCTGTTGCCACACGGGAGTTGTGTGCTCCCATAGCCAGCCCCAGGTAACAACCTGGCTGCATCGCTTTGGACTAGCTGATGTTTCTGAGGCAGCCCTATGTAGCTATAACAAAGGCACATGGCCAGACCTGACATCTCCAGGAATGGGTGCAGATGGCACACCATGCATGACTGTGTGAATACACTCCCGGCCACTGCTGAAACCTGAGTGTCCAGGCTTAGGCTTGAATCCAGTGGTACCCCCGAGCTGTGGGTCTGCATCTTCAGGGGGCTGTAACAGCACCCAGCACAGGTTGAATACCTATCCCCTGATCTGCACCAGGACCACCTCTGTCTCACTTGGGTTATATTTCAATTTGTTCACCCTCATCCAGTCCAGTACTGATGACAGGCACTTGTTTAGGGCCAAAACACCTTCCTTGGAGTGAGGTAATGGCTCCAAATCCCACAATTCCAGATAATCTCCCCCATCAGTTTCACATATATGTTGAATAGCATGGGGGATAAAACCGAACACTGAAGGACTCCACAGGCCAGCAGCCACGGGCTCAAGCAGAAGTCCCTCAGCAGCAACTTTTGGATTCATTCCTCCAGGAAGTAATTGAACTACTGTTTTAAAACAATGATTGTTTTAAAGGCATCCCAGAGGGATGCCACAGTCAATAATATTGAAAGGCAGCAAGAGGTCACCCAGAACCAAGAGGGGCACATTCCCCCTGTTAGTTCCTAGTGTAGGTCATTCATCAAGGCAACCAAAGCTGTCTTGGTCCCATAACCAGGCCTAAATCTAGATAATCCATCTCACCCAGAAATCCCTGGAGCTGGGGGGCTACCACACAATCCAGGACCTTGCCTCACTGTGGAATATCAGAAAGTGACTGGTAGTTATCAGGTAGTTATGGTGGGATCTGGGAGGACTTTTGCCACAATGGTCTTACAACTGCCTGCTTTAGGCACAGTGGGATTCTGCCTTGTTTTAGGGAGCCATTGACTGCTCCCTCGACCCACTCAGGGCCAGCCCCTTGAAAAAGCCACAAAGGGCAAGAGTACCTAATATACATGTGGTGATAATAATAGTAAGTAGCAGCAGCAGCAGCAGCAGCAGCAGCGAGTATTAAGAATGCTCAGGAAAGGGCAACTCCTTTTGAAAAGGATGGCCTTCACTTGGCCCTCAGTAACCATCATGTTGACATGAAGTTCTTCATAGCAAAGCCCAGCAACTTTGGCTGGTATCCTGTTCGTGACGTATGCAGTGCAGATCCACCCTACACCTGTGTAAGTCTTTTTTATGGTTGTTGCAGAGGTTGCTGCTGTCTGCAGAGAACCACTGCTGCCCCCTCCAGCCACTCGGCGGCTGTTGAGAATGGGAGAGGGTTTGTCAGGGAAGCGTCTGGCTGTCTCCTTGTAGCCAGATGCAGAATAATTACGCCATCTGTAAGGTACCTCCGAAGGGCTGTGGCACATCTCAGTGCATGACGCCATCAACCTGCATCTGGCGAGGGCCCGTGCGGCCAGATCTTCTCTGATCCCCACCCCCAGCTCTCCCATTGGCCGTGGATTGGCGGGGGAGGGCTGGAGCAGCTGAACAATGGCTCTGGGGGTACTGAGAGGAGATATGCAGCGCAGAGCCACACATGGAACTACTCTTCCACACTACGCCTTAGAGGAGCTTGGGCTTTGTACAAAGGTCCAAAGACACAGAGAGGGCTTCAGCATTGGTGGAGACTAGCTCTTGAGGCTACTGAGAAGAGTTTGAACAAAACACTGGGCACAGAAAAGGAGTGAGGGCAGCCATATCTGAAGCCAAGGAAGAGTGGGGGGAGCCAGACCTGCAGAGGGCAGCGGGCGCGAACCAGGTGATCGCTGGGCAGGGGAAAAGCTTGGCGTCCTGATCCGCAGAGCCTTGCAGTACTGAGGATGCAGAGGAAGGTCGGCAGAGGGAGGGCTCAGGACAGCTGGCAACACCTGGCCCTCCCTGGCTGGAATTTCTGCTGTATAAGGGAAAGAAAAGTCAGGAACTCCTGCTGAATTTAGACAAAAGAACAGAACAAAACAGTTTCACCAAAGAAGTGGAGCAAGGAAACATTTCTTCTTCTCAGGGGCGTCAGCTGAGTCTTTATGCCACTACTCTTCAGACAGGTTGGAGCAAAAAGGGAAGGCATCCATGCCACAGGGAGCAGCGGCTGCTGTGACTGTGTCACTCAGGGAGGGGTGGGGCATCTTACTTATTAAAAGCCTCCCCACCACCACAACCTGGTCGCTTTTCTTAAGCTGGCCATGAAGCTTCTCGGAGGGGTATTGTGCCACCCGGCCTTCAGCACTGTGGAATGCCTCTTGAAGCCAACCATGGAACACGGCACAGACGCTGCACCCAATGCAACCACCAAGGGCAAGGACGCAGTCTTGGCTGGGGAAGAATCCTGCTCCGCCTCCTGAGGAAAGCATCTGGCTCTGCCCCACAGGTGCCACAGGCCCTGCCTTGTACCCAAGAGGAAGAGATCCCAGGGGAAGCCCAACTCGCTGGCTGGCAAAGGCTTGGCGCAGAAGTTGCAGCAGCAGCTGAAGAGACTCACCTGGAAGCAGCCCTAGGCTGTGAGCAACTGTCCTGTTGTCGTCATGTTCAACTGTGCTGTTGATGTCGGGCTCCGGGGTGGGCGGGCGGCATTCCATAATCTTGCATGTGTAGACGCAGCGCTTCCGAGCGTCCGTTGTGCTCCAGTACACCCGGGAGCACCTGGGAAAACATCCCACAGGCGTGACAAGGATGTGCCCAGGGGAGCGCCTGCACACGGTCCTCCTTGGGGGTCCCCAGAGCCCCTTTGGGAAAGGCTGTCACAAGTTCTGCCGCCCGCCCACTTACTGTACTTACTGGTAGCCAATGGGGAAGAGTTTGTCCTCACAGTCAGAAAGATCATTCAGAATCCCAAGGCAGTCAATCGTCATCGACCCTGCATGGAAACAGCCCACAGAGGTTCTGTCAGAGTTGGCAGAAGGGGCCTGGTTCCAGCAGCCCCCCTCCCAATGCTAGGGGCCAAGGCCTTACCAATCATCACGTGGATGTTCTCTGGCTGCAGGCCGTTCAGAAACCGCCGCCGCCTTAAACTAATCCCTTCAAAATCCACAAAGACTCTTCTCAGTACCTCAAAGCCATTCTCTGGTACCACCTGCAGCAAGCAGACAAGAGTGGTCTGGATGGTTCAGCTGCAGGCCGGAGGAAAGGCGCCCAAGCTGAGCCCCGCAGGGTGGTGGGTGCTGGTGGAGCACTGCCAGGCAAAGGCAGGAGGGGGCACTCACCTCCCCTTTGACCAGCTCCCGGTGGCGCTGGCAATACACTTTCTTGTCCTCCAGGAAAACACAGTTCTTGGCACGGGAGCACATGAAGTGATAGTTGCTTGTGCAGGAGGTCAAGCAGCAGCCCACAGTGGCACCAGGCCTCTGGCAAAACTCACATCTCTGCAAGACAGGTTTTAGTGTTATAACCCTGGGCCAAAGAAATGCACAGATCGAGGGCAGCTCAGTATTAGAGCACATCCTTACCTTGATCCATTGTTTTCATGATCTAAACTCTGAGGTGTTCTGGATTTCATGCTTTAATTCCCCCCTCAGAGGAAAGGTCTTAGGTTTGCTGATTTGCCACAGGTTCACAGCATGCAAAAGGGCATTAAGTGATTAAGATTAGTAAGAGGCATAGTGGAGTGGGCTAGGCTCCTGGTTGTTTCAAGGCGGCAGCTTCTACAATCGACTGCCTCTTAGCTTCAAAAGATAACTTCCTATGCTTCTGCTCTGGCCTTGAAGAGTTCACAAAGAGGACCCATCTATCCTTACAGAGGATGTGGGTCACCTTTCAAAAAGGCTTCCAGTGTTATTGTAATGGAGGAGCTTGTTAACGGTCAAGCAGCAGAAGGGCAACGTTACAGAAAGGGTTCAGGGATCTCTTCCCATTTTGCATACAGGGATCTGCAAACTCTACGTCTTACACTGTGGAGATTCAAGAAACAGAAGACACCCTCCCACCCATGTCAAATAGGAGCTGTCTGTCTGTGGAGTGGTGTTAACAGCTTTCCAAAACCCTTCTTTATTGTGGTAACACGTGGGAGAGAGACATACTGTTGTTTTTGGAATGCATGTCCTACACATTCATTATTCCCGTACTCCTCCTCCTACCCACCAGCTGCTTCCCTCGGATCACGGCCATGTGTACGTTCTTCAGGGAGCCATCGTCATCTTCAAACACTTCAGCTGACCACAGGGCACAGTTCACATGGGCCCACTCATTCTGGCCAATGTAGAGGAGGCGTCCTGCATCCTGCAGGGAGAGAAAGCCCCCCCCGGCACTGAGAACACAGCAAGTACAAAGCACCTGGGGGGCGCTGGATGCCCCCCTACCTCAGGCGCAAAAGCAGCTGTGGCGAAAGGAGGGCCGGCAAACACAAAGGGTCACAGACCACACTGCCAAGCACCTGGTGGAAACCAAGACAAATGGAGCTGGGTCAACTGGACAGAGGGAGCAACAGGGACTTGAAGGCCAGCCCTTGTAACATCTTGGCTCTTTCCAGGAGACCCAGCAGTTGGCAAAGCGCCTGCTCTGCCATTCACCACACCCCCCTTCCCACCAAGGCGCCACTTACGTTTCCCCCATCGTCACCATACTTCAAGCAAAGCGCACACTGCCGGTTGTCTTCCGCATCTGGAGGAGGGACGTGTTCTGGGCTGTCCTCCCGGGTTCTGTCGGAATCTACAGAATAAATAACAAGAGAAACGTTCACATCCGAGGGTTGCTGGGAAGTGACTTCTAGAGAAATCAGTTGGCCTTCAGGGGCCCAGAACAGGAGCACATTTTCCGGTGTCTGCTTAGAGGAATTTTGCTTTTTTTAAAAAATAAAACACTAGCCCACCAATGACGTGGCACCAGGGGAGAGAAAAGTGGGCTTCAACCGGTGCCCCTGCGGGTGGGGGAATCAAGCTACAGGCCTCCAGCCAAGCTTCCAGCCAGGCCCCAATTCTGCCTGGCCAAGGCCAATCCCAGGCTCCAGGACCCTCTCCCACAATGACGGCCCCATTCTGCAGGGCTCCCTGCAGGAAACAAAACTCAGGTTCTCACTGGAGATAGGTGGTGTAGGAGGATGCAGTGGGGTCGGGGAGTCTGGCTCTCCAGGCCCTTTGGGTCTGGGAGCAGGAATGATTTTCTTCATCAGGGGTGGCTGCTGAGCACAGTTGTTTTCTTCGCGTTCCTGCCACTGTGCGTAGTTATGGTCAAGCGATGGGGGCAAGACAGCATTCGGCAGCATCCCACTGCTGAAAAGCACCAAGAGGCAGAGCCACATGTCAGACAGCCCCCTTCCCCGGCCACCCGGGTCCCACCCAAGGCAACTCTGAGGCCAGGATTTTCAGGGAAGGCAGTAAGTTGTACCTCCTTCTCAGAGGACCAAAACAACATAGTCACAGAGTGGCCATCATCCCTGCCATCTCTCCTCTGTAGCAGGACCCATAGAAGCAGAAGGCTGTCCCTTGAAAGCCAACTGCCATCTTCCTTTCTAAGCACCACAGGATCAACCACAAAAAGCACCAAAGTCACTTACTTGGGTGTAACTTTATTTGGTTCCCAAAATCTTGATTTCTTTACGCTGAACCATGGAAAAACACGCTCCATTTGCTAAAGGGAGGGAAATGGCACTTTATAAGATGCACCATTAAACGCTTCAAGGAGGCTGCCCACCATTTCTGTCAATTCACAGCCAGGAAGAATTGACGGGGGACAGAGGTTTGACAAGTCAAGGCTTAAACTGTTGCACAGGGAGCCAAGGAGTGACTTTTAAAAGAAATAAGAGTTCTTGGGGAACTGCTTAAGTGGAGACATCAGCATGCAGAGGGCAGTCTCTCTTTCCAAGAAGAGCTGAACTGGCTCACCCGAATAAAGAAGGATTTCACCATGCTGTTAGTTTTCTTCAGTTCTGGCTGCCCTCCATCAGAATTGATGGCTGCTTGAATGATCTTGACGACATCATCACTGAACTCCAGCTGGACGGGAGAAACAGGCTGCTTTTCTACAAGCTCAGCTCGCACACACGCCCCGCCCGCAACACCCAGGCTGAAGGCGCAGCAGCCAAAGGCCACCCTCTTGCTTCCACTGGTCAACAGCCCTAGCAGGGCTTCTGCCAACCCCACGCCCTCTTTTACATGCCTTGCACTCCACTGCCAGAGCAGAGCAGCCCAGCCGAGATAACAGCTGGCAGTGCAGCTACAAAGACTGCGCACAGGCTGTGCCCCTATACTCTGCTCTGGTCAGGCCCCATCTGGAGTCCTGCGTTCAGTTCAGGGTGCCTCGTTTTAAGAAGAAGACAGACAAGTTGGAGCAGGTTCAGAGAAGGGCAATAAGGATGATGAGAGATAAAGAGAACAACAAGCTGTAAGAAGAGAGGTTGAAGGAGCCAGGGTTGTCCAGCTTGGTGGAGAGAAGACTGAGAGGAGACATGATCGCACTCTTTAAATACCTCCAGGGCTCTCACAGAGAGGAGGGGGCATGCCTGTTCTCTGCTGACCCAGAGGGCAGGACCTTGACTAAAGGTTTTAAATTACACAAGGGTAGAGTTTGAACATTAGAAGGAACTTCTTGACTGGGAATAGTTCGGTGATGGAACCAAAGATCTAGAGAGGAAATAAGGGTGTCTCTTTCTTTGGGTATCTTCAAAAGGAGATTGGGCAGCTACCTGCTGGGGATGCTTCAGCCCGAGATCCTGCAGTGAGCCCCAGGGGGTTGGACTTGGTGAGGCCCCTCCCAGCTCTGTGATTCTATGGTGGAACTGCACTGTTCTTGGACTATTTCAGTGCAGTTCATGACTAGCAAATGATGTGTCATTTCCAAGTGTCAGCGCTCTCTCTTCTCCACACAATAGGGAGCCAGTGGCAGTTCTGACCAGAGCCCGTGGGGAAGCTGCCTCGGGAGACATACCACAGAAGTGTAGCCTCCTTGGTCCATTTTTCTTTTCACGCTCTCCAGTTCCAGTGGCTGCTGCTCCTCCTGCTTGCTTACTTCTGTTAGCACAGGCGGATCTGGGCCTTCTGGAGAACTGTGGGATGGGACGCTCTCCTCTGTCTCAGGATTTAAGTCAGGGGGTTTGGCTGCCTGGAGACAGGACAGAAAGGGGTCAGTACAAGTTCTGAATCTATCACCCAATGCCACTCTGTGTTAGGTATGAAACAAACTACCCAGCTGTTGGTGTAGCACTCCTCTGGTCGTCAGCAGACAGACCACTCAGAGGTACAGGAGAGCATGCTTGGCTTGGTGGAGAGAGGCCCCACAGCTCGTCACCCCTCAGGTATCTGCACCTGACACCAGGATGCTGGTGGCCTGGGGGAAGCGCTGTGGCTTTAACTAGCTCTACTCTATGCATGATGCCCCTTCCTGAGATTCTGGGATGCACTTTAAATCAGTGCTACTCAGTGATGGTTCCTGGCAAGTTTTCCATGAAAGAAAAAAACAATTGTACCCAGTGGTCCCAAGCACAATGGAAAAAAATAACTGCCAGTCTGCCTCATCAGACAGCCTGAGAAACACTGCTTTAAGATGCTCCCCACAGACAGGCTTTGTGTAAGTCACTCTGGAGAGAAATCAACAAGGGAAGAGAAGAGCAGGTCCACCAGCCATGACTCTCCTTGCAGTGACTCCTCAGGCAGTGATGATCAAGGACACCAAACGGAGAGGCGGCGCTGCCTGCATCCTTTCCTCCCTCCCCAACCACGACCCTCTGACTAGCAATGGTGGTGACTGACTACAAGGGCGGAAGGGCACCAGGGGTTCTGCTGATGCTATGGGCTGCTATTTTAGCCTGTATTAGTAGAAGCATAGTTTCCAAGTTGAGGGAAGTCATGGTCCCGCCTATATTCTGCTCTGGTCAGGCCTCATCTGGACTTCTGTGTTCAGTTCTGGGCACCTCATTCTAAGAAGGATAGACAGGTTGGAGCAGAGAAGGGGGGTGAGGATGCTAAGAGGTGTGGAGAACAAAACCTATGAGGAGAGGTTGAAGGTGCTGGGCTTATTCAGCTTAGTGAAGAGGAGACTGAGAGGCGGCCCGATTGCCCTCTTTAAATATCTTGTGGGCTGCCCCAAAGAGGAGGGGACAGGTGTTCTCTGCTGCCCCAGAGGGCAGGACCAGGTCTCATGGTTTTAAGGTACAAGAGGGTAGATGTCAATTGAATACGAGAAGGAGCTTCTTGACTGTAAGAGCAGTTCAGCAATGGAACCAATTGCCCAGAGAAATGGTGGGGTCTCCTTCTCTGGATGTTTCCCGAAAGAGGCTGGGCAGCTCCCGGCTGCTGGGGATGCTTTAGATGGAGATCTTGCATTGAACAGGGGTTGGACTCAATGGCTCACGAGGCCCCTTCCAGTGCTATGATTCTAGGATTCCCAGCAGCTTCCACTGGAGACAGAAGGGTGGATTCCTGCCTCTCTTAGCTGTCACTCTCTGACATGCACCTTCACAACAGCCACCACCCAGGAATGGCAACATGTTGCTAATTCTGCTTTTTGTGTTCTAGAAATCCTGAAAGGATTTCTATTATACCTGAAGCCCACCCATCCCCACTGGGCTCAATCCCCAGCAACTAGAAATCAGAGGTATCTGTGCAGCCTGTGGAGGGGGCGGAGGCGGAGGAGGAGGCCGGCCCACCTGTCGGTAGCGCAGCAAGTGGCTGGTGGTCCTGGAGTTGAGCAGGGCAGCTAAAACCTGCTTGAGAGAGAGCTGCAGCTCCTTCTCCAGCGCCAGCCGCCATTCCGCAGGATGCTGTTCTGTGCAGTTTATGCAAGTGTAAGCCACACTTTCCGGCAGGTTGGAGAGGATCTCGTACATCTCATCTGAAGGGAGACAGAGCAAATGATACCTTATGGATGCCAAGGCAGCGTGGAGGGCACGGACAGGCAGAGGCAGGGCATGAGAACACAGCGCGGCATGGTTGTAAATGCAGAGGGGACTCTGGAACGGCTTATACATCACTCTGCTTTGGATACAGATCCATAAACCACCACCCCTCAAAAAAGATTCTTCCCTTCCAGACAGGCGAAGGGCCTCTGTGCTCCTCTTCAGCAACTGGAGCCTGTCAAGATGGGCTCCCTGCGGACCCTCACTCCACAGACCCAACTCAAGCAGCACAGGCTGTTGACTTCCTGGCCTCTGCCAACCTCCCTGCCCCCCACCCCCAGGAAACCAAACGGACTTTGCCAAGGTGTTCAGGCATCAGTTCCACGCTTGCACATGCTACTCCTGTGGTGTGCAGAGGCTGGAGCAGGGCCTCACCAGAGAGGTTTTCACACTTGGAGTGGACCCAGCGATCACATTTCCCACACTGCATCATCTTGCTCTCATAATCGTCGTCATCGTAGCATTTGTCGCAGAGGGGGCAGAAATTCCCTGCCAGGAAGAGAAAGGACTGAGCCCACGCCCCTGCTACGCAAACACACCAACTGGCTGAGGACTCAGGGCTAGCTGCCATCAAGAGATGTCAACAGAAAGGCAAGGGTGGCTACCAGCTGGATTTGCCACAGGCAGGCAACAGATGGTCATCCAGCAGTTGCCCTGAGTCCCAGTCTTGGTAAAAAGGCAGAAATAATGTGAAAGACAGAGAGAGAGAGAGAGAGAGAGAGAGAGAGCAGCACGGGCCAGCTTGGAGCACTTTGCCTGTGGAACTGTCACCAGCCATGCTTCCAAACTCTCCTCACCTTTAGCGAAGAGTTTGGCACAATCGTGGCACAGAGAGAAGTCATGGGACCACTGGGCATCCCACCCCTTGCCTGGCGTTGTTGCCCCACAGCTCTTGCAGCGGACACATTTGGTGCAGATCTGGAAAGAGAGACACGGAGCTTGTGCTTTCATGACAAGTAACCAGAGCATTTATTCGTTCATTTCTCAAAAATAGCCAACGGTTGCTTCTTTGCCAAACAGAGCCCTGGAAGCTGTGCACATCTGGAAACAGCAATATAGTAAAGGTCACAAACCACCACCACCACAGCAGCAGCAGCAGCATAACAGCACAAATGGAATGGAACAAGCTAAGAAAGCCCACCCAAGGCAACACATGTGCACAACCAGTGTTGTTTGTAAAGGCAAAGAGGCTGCCCCGTTGGTGAACCACAGGAGACATCTCATGCCTGAAGAACCCTCCTTTGCCATGGCCCATGGGGAGGGGTGTCACATGGCATGGCACACAGGGCAGGCGTCCGTGTTCTTCTGCCTTCGGGGTAAGGAAGGGGGGAAACAGGCAAGGTGTGCCTTAGAAACGCCTGGGAGACACTCACCCAAACCTTCTTCTTCTTGGTGGGCTTCGTTGGGTAGTTTGGTCCCAGGCACTCCGGGTGATAGCTGTTCCGGCACTTGTTACACTCCAGCAATTGCTGCAGAAACACAAGAGGCAGCAGCAACCTCATCAAGCCAAGTCCCAAATCCTCTTGCAATACTTTTAAGCTCTGGCACCCATCTGGAGCTTCCGTTCAGCCTGAACAAGGGGCAGCCACCTTTGGAAGAGCAGCATGTCATGTGGCCAAGGTGCATTCAGGAAACGGAACCTCCGCACTGCCACCCAGCAAGCGCCCCCTTCCCACCAGACCCCCACGGAGCCCCTACCCTTACCTTGGTGGCCTGATGCTGCCTCCCGCACACGTGACAGAACTTGCAGCGACGGCAGCACCAGTTCTCCAACTGGTCCTCCAGGGGGCGCTCACTGTCCTCCAGGCAGAACTTGTGGAAAGGCTCACAGCACACCTGGCAATAGACAAACTGCGAGGGCAGGAAGCCAGTCAGTGGGTCAGCTACGCACACCAGGGCCACCCACGTTTCACACCAGCCTGCCTTCAGCAGCTGGGTCCCCAAGGAGCGAGGGTGCCACAGGGTCATTCCCATACCCATGGTCTGGCCCTCAGCCCCACACATCCTTAGCGTGTGTTTCCAGGAAGACCACATACTCTGTCCACCGGGGGCTGTTCCCCCATGACAGACACCGGTCAGACTTATGAAAGGCCAGCCAGGACTGGTGGCTGGAGGCGGGAGCCCTCAGCTAGCCTTTCACTTCAGAGGAAGGTAAGGAAGCATTTCAGATGGCAGCTGATTCTGTAGAAATAACAGAGTCTCCACAAAGAACTCAAACCTATCTCCATACTCATAAAAATGGAATACGGTAATCCCCCACACATCCCCTTTGGACCTCTCTGGTGCAGATGGTCAATTGGACTCCTTACCTCCACATGCCCACTGCTGGCACACAAGAAGCAGACCACCCTAGGGGTGATAGGGACTGAAGTCAGGATACTCAAACCGCCCAACTCCCAAACGCTCTCAGCCTCACAGTCTTCCTAAAGAACACAAAGGCAAGAAGGGAACAAGCCTCATGCCAGGCCCAGCAATGGCAGAGGCAGGAAGCGCCAATGCAAAGATCCTGCAAATGTGCCCAGCAACCTGGACCGTTTGCCAATCCTCTTACACACTCATCACCTACCGAGGTAAGTTTGTGCACTGGGCTCAAGCACCTTCTCAGACATAGCTTGGATTCTGACACTTCTTATGAACATCTCCTGCACAGCACACCAATACAGGCGTGGG
Organism: Gambelia wislizenii; assembly: GCA_030847615.1. Taxonomy (NCBI): domain Eukaryota; kingdom Metazoa; phylum Chordata; class Lepidosauria; order Squamata; family Crotaphytidae; genus Gambelia; species Gambelia wislizenii. Next base: position 44,989,920 of record JAUMIR010000007.1, read on the forward strand.
TACAGCTACTGCTAAGGCTTGGGAATGGCAGCTAATTAGACCCATAAGCACTGGCCAGTCCTGGGGTATCAATGTTCCTGGGTGAGCAAAGAAGGGCAGAAAACAGGGAATGCCATGTGGGAGTGGGAGAGCCGGAGTGGGGGAGCCAGTAGGCAGCCAAGCTCTCCTAGACACAAAGAGCCCACACAGCCCACTGAGGAAGCACTGACCTGCTTCGCCAAAGGGCACGGACTGTCTTCTGGGCATTATTTATTTATTTATTTGGCTTCATTTATATTTATATTCCCCCTTTCCCCCCAACATGAGACCCAAGGAGGCTCGCACCAAGGCTAAAACAAAGCTTAAAAAGTCAGAACCCTATAAAAGAAGGAATACTAAAATGCCATTAATTTTAAAATGTGTAAAACGATTCTAAAAAGGTAACATTAAATATAAAAAAGCAGCACATATGCGCCATAAAAGACTCTCAACAACAACTTAACCACCAAATGCCTGTTTAAATCAATACCAGACAGGCATTATAACAAAATGGCTATCTAGGTAAAAAGCCACGTGGGCTGTGAGGACTCTACAGCGTGTTGCACAGAGTATAGTACACGCAATGGTTCACCTGCTAGACAGGAATGGAAGGAATAATACACTCAAAGTAGATGTCCCCTCCATACGGGCAGAAGCAGCATTTCCTCCAAGTAGAAATAACAGAAGGGTTTGGGGCTATTTAATTTAGAAATAAGGCAAGTAAGGAGAGTCATGACAGATGTGCATAAAACTGTGCATGGTGCAGAGGAAGTGGACAGTGCCGCCCGCCCTCCCGCCCTGCAATAACCCTAGGATCCAATAGGGCCGCATCCCCAGAAACACAATGTTGGGAGATTCCAGGCAGATTAAAAGTACTTCTTCACTCAGCAAAACCTTAAAGCAGTAAAATTCACTATTCCAAGATGAACTGAGAGCTGCCTGTTTGGAGAGCTTTAAAAGGCAATTGGACAAACGCACCAAGGATAAAGCCATCAATGGCTAACTCTTGATTATGGCCACCTCCATTAACAAAGTGCCATCTGCCTCTGAACACCTGTTGCTGGGGAGCATGAACAGCAGGGAACCCCTGCACTCATTTCCTGCCTTCAGTTCCCCGTGGGCACCTGGCACCCTTAGGAAGAGAAGGCTGGGCAAGGCAGGGCCTCTGGTCAGAGCCAGCAGGGTTCTTCTGTTCTCCACTCCCGACTGTCCTTGGACAGGCAACCCGGCAGGGGGATACCTTCATCGATGGAGCCTGCTGGTAGTCTCCTTGGCTGTCTACTGTGTGCCACACCAAGAATGCTCTAGATTCACCCGTTACTAAAAACAAAACAACACTCTTTGGAGAAGGGCAGAGGTTTCTGCAAGAGCCTGAGCGACCACCAAAGTTACCTTGAAGTCCACTCGGATCCTGTGGACTCCGTCTGTCAGGGGCTTCTGCTTGGAGATGCTGCTCCCATTGGATAAAGTGCTCAGCACAGTGAGGGCGGTGTTCTCTGGCCTGGTGGCTGCCGGAGGCTTCTCCTGGGGAACCAGGAGACAAGAGAGGTTGGTCTGGCTGTGTCAGGAAACACTCTGGGAATCTTCTATTTAGCATCATGGAGCAAAGAGACATGTAGGAGCCACACCAGGAGGAGAACATGGGCAGCAACCTGGCCCTGGGGGAGCCGAGCAGCTTCACTCTCAAGGAGCTGTGAAGCCTCTTTCTGTTCACTTGAGACCAAAGCAGAACAGCAGCTCACCTTTTCTTTTGGCTTCTGTTTTACTGGTAAACTTGGACGAGGAGCAATTTTCTTCTGTTTGCTTTGTTCTACAGCTAGTAAGAGGAAAAGCACACTTGGTTACAAGTGAAGAGTTGCCTCTAGAAGTCAAGAGGAACATATTTCTCTTTGTCTTTCCAACAACACCCTAGAATTCCCCCACAAACATGAGCGAACAAGTGGGCGCGCACATACACACCAGTCCTACACAAGGACCTGGGACTCCAGCCCCCCATTTAGGAGGTTGTTTTTCCTTCTCTGATGGGTTGCAGCAAATCCTACAAGATCAAAATGACCAAGGAGATGCAGTGGGCCCTCCAGATCTGGAGGGGTTCAGTTCTGGGGGGCCCTGCAGACGATCGCATCCCATATTATTAAACGGCAGCAACGTGCACGCCGACACCATTTTAAGTATAGGACATGACAATCTGCGGTTGCTCAAAACTGCAGATGTGGAACCCGTGGGTCGGGAGGGCCCATTGTACAGGCCAAGTGTAAATCTGTTTTGTGTGTTCTTAACTGCCCTCTATCACTCTGCTTCTTTCCCGCCTCCTTCTTGCACTAACGGGCTGCTGCTCTGGCTGGCTCCCAGCAAAGTCTGCCGTTAGTCCTTCACTGGGTTGAACAATACAGGCAAAGGAAGAGGAAAGCACCCGCAATAGCCTTTCACAGTGCCCCTTGCTTTGCAAGGCAGAGCACAAGGAGCAATTGTGCACGTCTGAGACAGAGAGGAGGAGTGGGCTGGCCCATTATGGAGGGAGTGAGCATCAGAGGATCCCTCTAGCACGCCCCCGGGTTCCCCCAGTGGCTGGCCCAGTGCTCTGCCCCATAGAGGGGCCCAGCTCTCTTCCCTCCATCTCTCTCCCTGGGGGTGGGGGGAGGCAGGGCCATTCTCTCTAGAGCACAGTCTGGGGATGCCCCTGACCCACAGGAACACATACCCATGTCTGGTAGTGGGGCTGGCTTTTTCTTGGGCTCCACAGGGATGGTTTTTGAGGCTTCCTTCTTCGGCAGGCCTGAGCTGGGAGCTGGAGCAGGAGACACCAGTGTGGGAGGTGCCGCCTGCTTGCCAGACCTCCGGGCAATGGGAGGGAGGGCCTGCTTGGAGTCTGGGATGGGTGGGGGCAGCGGAGGTGGCCCCTCCTCACTCTTCTCCTCGCTGTGCTTCCTGGCTGGTTCGCTGCCTCTCTTGGGGGCGTGATTCTCTCTCACCAGGGCGGGCTGAGGAGCTGCTGTTTTCTGCCCAGGCTCTGAGTGGCCTTTCCCCACATGGCTCTCTTTCTTCTCACTGGGCTTGGACTTCTTCTCTTTCTTTTTGACAGCTGCAGAGCAAGAAGGCACCTCAGATGCAACAACAGGCTGCGTCTCCCCAAAACAGCTAGCGGGGAAGGGGAGGCAGTGGCAGGGCCCCTGAAGCAGATAGATGCCTGCTCACAGGTGGCCTCACTGCCTGATGTGCCAACTCTGCAGCTCCCCATTCTGCGCCCCCCCCACCAATAACAGCAATAATTCCTACCTTTGGCTTGCTTCTGGAGATAGGCTTTGGAGGGCATCCACTGTAGATTCTGGCACTTCCTCATCCTAGGAAGGAAGAAGCCAGGAGGGAGATGAAATGGAGGAGACGCTGAGGGTATCAGGACAGAGAAGTCCTGGGGGCTCTAAGCCCTGACATGACGCTACTGGCCTATAGGAAAAGGCACAGCCATGGGCATGAAAGGAGAGAACCCTGAGAGAACCACATCCAGGTTCCCTCTGAGTTCAGGTCCGGACCAATTTGTGTCTCACACACCCCAACCAGGTCTGGCTTGGCATGGCCAGCTTTTCTGGTGTGCTGAAAGGAACTGAGCTGCATGCCTCTTCTGGGAATCTAAATCCTCCTTTAAAGCGAAGGAGGCTGTGACAGCTCGCTTGCACCTGAGGTCTGCAACCGACCCTGATGGCTGGCCATGCTGCTCTGACGAGGCTGCTCAAGGAAAGCACCATGTGGGAAGCATGCTGCCCTACAAGAAAGCCACCGTCCTAGCTACACTTCAGTTTTCCTGTTTGGCAAATTAAAACCCAAAGACAGAAAGGCTGAAGCAGAACTTAGTATGGCAAAGAGAAAGCTTCCCTCTGTTCCCACCTACACCTACCCTTCTACCCTCCCACTGAGGGAGAAGCTATTCTAGCCAGTCTTTGCATCCCTCCCTTTATTTATGCCCCACCTTTTCCCCAGGCAGGGACTCAAGGTGGCTTTTGTTGGAATTTGAGCTAGGAAAGGCAAAGTCACCCATCTTATAACCCTCACCTCTTCTTTGAGGCGAAGTAAAATGATTTCTCCCGCCTTGAATATTTTACACCCAGGATGGGGGAGGGGCTATGCTGCCCCAAGCAGGGGAAGACTCCTCTCCCCTGCCCCACATATACTTACTTGCAGCATTGCTTTTTTATGTTGCGCCCACCAAACTTTGGCTTATCCAGACAGTTTGTGCAGACGCCACAGTCCTCAGGGACTTGGCAGCCTGGGCACTGCCCGCAGCGCCTTGATCGCCGGCCCTTCTTCACCGGAGGCTCCTGAGGGGCCTTATTCCTGGTGACAGGCTTAATGGGCTTGATGGGTGGTGCGAGGGGCTCAGCATCTTCGGAACCAGCAATGGAGGACTTGTCTGTCAAAAGAAATGCCCGCTGTAATTCAGCAGCCAACTCAGGAGGCTTGGTGGGTGCCAAAAGAACGGTCCCATGCTGCTCTCCTGAAACAGGCTGGATGCTTCCCAGAAGCCCAGCTCTTTCATACTCTGGGGGCCACTGACGCCTCCTGCGCCGGGTGCTTACCATCATTGCCCATGGAAGACAGAATCTTCTCCCGCTCCTCCCATGGCAAGGCACTCAGTGTGGGCATGTCGTCTGGAAAGACGGCTCGCTTGCGGCCTAGCGCGACGGCTGCCCTTCTGCAGACATGCTTGATGCGTGGCCCTCGCACGGAGGTCTCAGAGGAATCGCTCTCTTGACCCTGGGCCCCACGGGGGTGAGAACATAGGAGGTGGTGAGAAGGGGCTGTCTGGAGCACCCATCCAGGTACAGCTAACCATCCCACTGGGTGTGAGTCAGGCCCAGCAGGCAAAGAACAGGCACTGCTCCTGAGCCTCCTGTGAATGGTTCATTTCCCAACGAGAAACGCCCCTTTTGTAGGAACTTGCAGCTCTCCCCCACAATGAAAAGGACCTCTTGGTACAAACAACAGAGCAGACTAGATCTTACTGATGACTCGCAACTAGAGTAGACCCACTGAATTAAGTGCTTGATGGTGAGACAACACTTTGTTAAGTCCCATTGCTTCCAGAATCTACTCTAGTCAAGAGTACCAATAAGGTTCAGCCCAAAGAGTCTGCACTCTTTCCCTGCATTCTCCCAGCGACTTTTATAAATGGCTATGCACCTTGTGAACAACAGAGAGCCCACCCACCTCTCCCAAGTTCCTCCCAACTGCTGTCCTGGTGGGGCTGGGAGTGGGGAGTCCAAGCAGGAAGTATGAGCGAGTGCAAAAGACAGCAGTGAAGACACTCTCACCAGCAACAGCTAAGGACCAGAGCTACTTCTCTTCCCTTGTGCCACAGAAGCCCACATGATGGGGAAGCAAGAGGGGCCTCAGCATGGAGCCAGGGGACCCGCGGGCCTCCTGATGCCACTGGGCCCCAGCTCTCTTCAGCCCCCAGCCAACCTGGCCAGTGGAGAGGGATGAGGGGACCAAGTCGTTCCTGAGCATCTGGCGGGCCTGTGGTTCCATACTGTGAACGCTCAAGGGACAGTGTTATTCTGGCTCAGTGGCAGCCTGACTCCAAACATTTTGGAGCTCCCGTCCCATTCTAGAAACCTCGGGGCATGGTGTGCCTGCACTATTCCCAGGGCTCCCATGGCCACAGCCATTCTCCCCAATCCCCAAATCATGCCAGGTCAGGCATAGCCTCTCACTGCCTGGCTACTTCCTTTCCCTAGCCAGCTCTGTTTCAAAGCCCCTGTTTGGGTCAAATACCTGTCCTTTGGGCTGATCAACTTGCTTGAGGGACTTGCTCTTCTCGATTTTATACAGCTGGGCTTTGGCTTTCTTTAGGAGGCTGGCCACCCTCTTGTCAGTCACTGGGATTTTGTCTGCATGAGCCAACACCGAGCTGATGGAGGCTTGTTTCATGAGGCCGATGGAAGCAGCGGGGAGACGCAGCGACTCTTCCTTTTCCCCCAAAGGAGCCACCAAGCCGAGTTCCAGGCTGGATTTCTCTAATGCCCCTCGACCCTTCTTGGGTACTTTGCTCTTGATGAGGGCGGCAGCTGAGTCCACCAGAACTACAGTGGGTGCATCTGCTGACAAATCGGCTGCTGCCGGTGCCGCCTTTTTCCGTCCTGCAGGCTTCTTAACCGAAGAAGAGACTGCTGCTTCTTCGTGGACAATGGGTTTTCCTTTGGCTACACGAGCCAAGGGGAACAAAGCAGAGCTGCCCTGGACTTCTGAAGCCTTCCTCCTTTTCTCTTTCCGGGACTCCCGCTTGTTTTCTTTCTCCCTCTCTCTGTCTCTTTCTCTGCTCCTCTCCTTTTCAATACCTCTCTCGCTTTCTTTGTCTTTGGATGGGTCACCGACAGCTTTGTCTTTGTTCTTTCCCCTCTCTGTCTGGGGACTTGGGGTGAACCATGGAAAGAGGGGAGCAGGACCACTAGACGAGAAAGGCTCGGATGGGATGCCCCCCTGCTTCCGTGGCCTCTGACTCTTCTCTGCCGATTCCCCAGGCTGGGAGAGGGAATGGGAAGGAAACGTGAATGTGGAATTTAAGGCACTGGTGGTGAGGGAACCCACAGAAATGCTCGTCAGAGAGGAAGAGACTGATGATGGAGGAGGGAGAGTGGACAAATCCGAGGTGCTGAGCCGCCCGCTTCTTGTCCTCATGGAGTGTGATGGAGACCTAGGTTCAGATCGAATGGGGCTGAACACCCTCCGCTTCCGCTTCCTCAAAGAGCTCGCGGTCACAGTGCCTCCGGACACGCTTCGGCCAACAGAGGAAGGCAAAGTCACAGACTCAAAAATGCGTGAGTGGGCCTCGCTTGGGGTGAACCTGGGGGCACGCAGCAGGGGGCTCCTCTTGTGCAGGTCAAACCTTGTTCCCGAGTGAAGAGGGGAGAACAAGCGGGCTGGAGCTCCGGCTCCAGGGCCGGAAAAACCAGAGGCAAAGCCAACGTCTTCAGGGGTCAGAGGCGGAGGCCGGAAGTTATCAAATATGGGCTTGCGGATGAGACCTTCTTTGGCATACTTTGCTGAGGAAAAGTACTGGGGCTCGGACCGAGAGTGCTTCAGAGACGTCCAGCGGAATGTGGGCTCTCGGAGAATGGACTTCCGCTTCTCCTGCATGGGAGCGGCGGTGGCAGCGGCGGCGGCAGCAGGGGGCAGAAAGGCAGACGCCAAGGGAATGGTGGGTGGCATCAGCCACGGGGCGTGGTCTGAGATGCCAGGCGCAGGCTGAAGGGGCGGGGGCGGGGTGAGGAGCGGTGGGGGAGGAGAGGAGGAAGAGGAGGAGGCCGGTGGCGGCGGCGGCGGCTGCTGGGACGCACTCTGGAGGCTGGGCAGCTTCTTGGCCGGCCTGGCCACAAAGTTCCCTTCTGCCAAGGAGAACCTCCTCCTCCTCCTCCTCCTCGGCCTCCTCCTCCTCCTCCTCTCGCCGCTCTCATTCTCAGGAGATGGAGAGAGGGGCAATGAAGGCTGGACTTCCGGCGCGTTGCCACACTCTTCTGACAGGGCTTGTACCTCCTCGGAGGCCTGGGAGTCAGTGGACGTATCGACGCTGGGACTGCTGGAGCGCGAGGAATCTGAAGACATTTGGGAGGAGTGCTGTGAGGCACCGCTGGACTTCTCGCTAGACTCGCAGGAAGTAGCACTGAAGCGGCTGTTTGGGGTGGACTCCAGACGGGCTATTTTGATAGGTGGGTCGTAGTCTTCATCCTCGATGAAGCGCTTGGGGGTTTTGATGATCCGCGAGGAGATGGCGCTCACCACCGGCATGATGAACTGCCGGATATTCTTCAGCTGAGTCCTTCCCTTCCGCCCCTGCAGCTTGGCTGCCTCTTTCTCAATCTTCTTCTGTGCCCCCTTCTTGGCCCGCTGCAAAAGCTGCTTGGCAATGGTGGTGTCAGTCCTCTTGGAGGATGGTATGATCCTGACAGGCCGGCGGGGGCTCTGCCTGACCACTAGGGCCTTTTCATCTTTGGGGAGGGGGGATATCCCCTCCTTCTCCTTTCGCACCCTCTGAGAACTCACCACAAGAGCTGGTGTGGCTTTTAAGGCTCTGTCGGAGGATGGTGGCCTTCCTCTCCGGCGCACAATCTGGACCCCCTTCCTCCCGATCTGCAGTTTCCCAGCTTTGAACTGAGACTTCAGTGGGGAGAGTTTGCCTGCTCTCAGCTTCTTGATTTTTGCAGCATGCTGAAATGCCGTGGATGGTGTCTGCTTTATTTTTTTCAGATTCTCTTTCTCCTCCTTGCCTCCCTTCTGAGCCTCTGGAAGCCCCTCTTTGCGGGCAAGCTTGAACTTCACTGTGGTGAGGGTGGGAGGCCTCCCTCGCCGCTTTTCACTGCCTTTCGACTCTTTCTTCTTCACTTTTTCCATGAACATAGGTTCTGGTTTGCTTGAAGGTGAATATCCTGGCAAGGACTCTGACAACACAACAGAATTTCGGTCTGAGCTGCTTCGGGGTCTCCCGCGAGGTTTGCGTGCACTGGCCTTGGCTGCGGTTACAGAAGAAAAAAACGAAGGAAGAAGTGTTACTTACTTGTTTGCCTTTTTATTGAAAGCATTGTTTGCAGCTGGAAAGGCTCCCAGAGCAAGAGGCTTACAGCTGAGTAAAATCAAGAGAGCCCCTTCCAAAGCATTAAAGCAAGAGGCTTACAATCTAAAAATACATGACACACAAGGAAAAAGGGGATGGGGAGGGAGAAGGAAAGCAAGGAGGTGCAGGCACCTAACTCCTCACAGCAGACCACTCTTATAAAGCCCAGCATGTGCGTGCCACTGCTGAGAAGGTCCTCTGCCATGTCCTCACACATTCGATGGACCCCACTGGAGGGACACAGAGGAGGATCCTCCCCCACCCACCCCGACCAGCAGACTTCAATCTTCAGGCAGGCACAAGATCAGCAAAATATTTAAGAACGATGTATACAATATTTAACACAAGGTGCTCTTACTGTATATCTATTTCACCAACATTAGTTCTAAAAACTACATAGCAGGCAGGCTTTTAGGTAAAATTATGTCCACTGAAAAGGGAGTGTGCTTGTTTTCTGTTGTTCCAGAGACCAGGACATGGAGCAGTGGACCAAAACTACAGAAAATGAGATTCCACCTCAACATTAGGAAGAACATCCTGATGGTGAGAGCTGTTCGGAAGTGCAATCCCCTGCTGCTGCCTGGGGGTGTGGTGGAGCCTCCTTCATGGGTTTTTAAACAGAGGCTGAATGGCTGTCGGTCGGGCATGCTTTGATTGTGTCTTTCTGCATGGCAGAAGGGGGTTGGAATGGATGGCCCTTGGGGTCTCTCACAGCTCTATGATTCTAATTTGCACTATGCTTCTCCCCTCACAGAAAGGAAGGCCAAAGGAGTCTTTAGTTGTAGAGCTTAGTCACATTCCTACTAGAAAGAATATATGACATTATGGAGAAAACACGAAGAAGAGAGAGAACATCTACACCTCACTGCCTGCAGCACTACATGGTGTGCCCTTCAAGCCAGCCAGATCACAACGACATTGGAAAAAACTTCCATGGCCAGATGGCAGGAAGTCCAACATACCTGTAGGAGACTTGGCGGGGCTCTGTCCTTTGGCCTCATCATCTGATCCAAAGCCTAGGAACTGCTCATCCTGCAAAGAGACAGTAGGGCTGTCTAAAGTTAAAATGGAAGAGAAAATATGACACAGACTAGAAAAGCTGTCAGCAGTATCAGATATCTGTTCCAAATAAGTTGAAGTTGGAGGTAATGGCCAATGAGATTCACCTCCATCTACTGCTTGCTGGACCAAGGTGCTGCAACTGCCAGATGCCCGTCACAACCCCCATGACCAAATCCAAATGCTGCCAAGGAAACTAGAGAGCCTCACACGAAGGGGCTTTCAAGGTCTCAGAAGGAAAAACCACCTGACCACCACTTGCCTAGAGGAAATGAATGCAGGGGGAGCCATGGTCCCTTCAACAGAGGGTGCCTTGAAAGAGCCAGCCAGAGGGATTTCTTCACACAATACATCACTTGGTTACAATATTCGCTGCCATAAAGAGTTTGGTGAATTCATGGAGGAAGGTAACCCACCCGTGCCACAATGCCTAAAGAGATCTTCTGTGTTCAGGAGTCTGCCTCTGAGAACCAACTGGTGGAGACCAACTGCAGCAAGAGGGTGAGCCAGTGTCTGGCAGTGGGGTGAAGGTGACAAGAGGGTGATTTCATTAGCCAGTTCCACTTCAGTGGGAAGCTGGAAGGTCCTCACCTGATGACAGTCTCTCCTCTATGGGTATGGGCTCCATGCCCCTCTGGTTGTCTAGATTGTCACTTAGGAGCTCTGAGGCCTATAACAACAATGCTAATTGCAAACATTGTGTAAAAGGCAGATGGCTCCCAACTGGCCAGATGTCAAGAGGCAAGTCGCTATGCAGAGTAGACTGCGTGTACCATAAGGCACATCAGGAGACAGGGCAAACGTCCATATGCCCTGGTGAGTGGAGAACAGGCTGCCCAAGGTCAATGTGAGAGGATGAGCTATGCCCGCCTTCAGTTAGAAGTCTGGTACTTTCATTTTCCACAACAGGCATGAATGACAGCCACTCTCTCAGCTGGCAGAAAAGAAAGGGGTGTGCTTGGGACTGGTTGGGCAGGGGGGGAGGCTTCCTGCCCCCCTTCCTTGCATTGCCAGGTACATCTTGTATGTCACAAAACATAGCAGGCCAGCTCTTTGGGATTTACCCTGGATGGAGAAGGGCCCAGCAAAGGTAACCCCTGCCTTTCCACAAGCACTGGGGCAAGAAGAGAGGGGACTGGCAGGAGCAGAAAGGGGCTCCCCAAGGCTGCTGCAGGAGAAGACCCCAACCCTGCTGGTGCTCATCACAACTGGGACGGGGGTGGGGCTCTATGGGAAGAAGACCCATCAATGGCCTTGCAGGGAATGGATACTTGCAAACACTGTCTCCAATTTCTGAGCTCTTTGTAGCTAAGGAGGGAGGGGTTTTTAGCTGACACAAAGGAAGGCCAAGACAGGCCAGGCATCATTTTCTGTGGGCACACCTGGAAAAGTATTTGAGAGTGCTAGGGTACCCCCACCCCCAGACCCTGGCTGTGCCTGGAGCTCTTACATCTGGCTGTCTACGCTGACATCCCCAGTCTTTCCCAGGGAATCCTGATCAACCCACCCAGTCGCAGAGGGCAGGTGGAAGGCTTCCTAGCACACACGCACACACGGGTGTGTGATCAAAGAAGGGATGTTATTTCTGGGAAAAGCTGCCATACTGCAGGCTACAGTTAGGCACAGAAGACTTGAGGAAAGAGTCAGAGCTAGCAAAGCACCTTGGAGGATGAGCTGCCTTCCTCCTTCAACATTCGTATCATCAGGGAGTGCCTGGGGAGGGAGAGGGAAAAGGAGGTGTGCAAAAGCCCACAGAAAAAGACTGACTGCGTGTCTGTGGGCTCCTCCAAAGGAGGTCGCCTCATGGAAGATAACACTCAGCTGTGGTTTCTGTGTCCAAGCCGAAACAGGCAGGGCTACAGGAGGAATGCTGCGGAAGCGCATCATGCCAAGGCTCCGGTTTTGCACACAGCACTGCAGAGACCAGCAGCAGCAGCAGCAGCAGCCGTGGGGGCAGCAGCCTCCTCCTTCTCCTGTCCCTCTTCCCTGCCAGCCACTCCTCTTGGACATGCAAGAAGTAAACAATGTTCTGGACCCAGGCTGTCTCTACAAAGCTGGCAGGACAGGGCAGCTGTGAGTTCTCAGTCAGGTGCTCTGCAAAGCTCAAGGACAGCCTCTGTAGCTCCTGTCCTGGGGCAGAAAACCCCCACCAGACAAGCAGGCTGGCCAGCCAGGAAAGTCTCACCATCACCAGGGCCAACCTTCCTTCCTAGAAAGCCAAGCATACCAAAGCTAGGGATTCTCAAGAAAGTCCACTGAGGACTAACCATGTGGGCAAGACCAAACTGGGCACTAGCCAGCTTCTAGGAGAACCCTTCATCCTAGTCAAAGGCCACAAATCCCCAGCACTTCCATTTCATGGCAATGTGTCCTAGACTTTTGGAGACCCAGCTTAACGAAGAAGGGCAGAGGGCCATCAAGATTCGCATAGTCTGCCAGAACAGAAGCAGAGTCCCAATTGCCAGCTTGGTGACTTCACGACTTCTCATTTCAGCAACTCTCTCCATGTCTCCCAAGCCCACTTTTTCCTCATCACCTTCTGATCCATGTCCCGTCCAGAAACACAACCAGGTGCTCATTTTCACCTACTCAGAAGCAAATCCTAAGACAGCACCACAGCTGACTGAATTTATGGCCTCATGCTTCACACTCTCTCCATGCCACTGAACGCAAAAGCATCTTCTCGGGTCTCTCTGCTCTATTACCAAACACCGTGGAGCAGGACCCCAGACTAGGTGTTGTTTCTTACCCTGAAACCGGACGGTGCAAGGCTGGAACAGAGCTGCCAGAAAATAATAATCTAAATGGGCTGTTGGGAGAAAACAAACCAGCCTCTCATCTCATAATAGTGGCACAATAGCCATTTTGGATGACCATATGATGGGGACGAAGCTAAGCTCTGTCATCCACCAAGGTTGCATGTAGAAGATACTCCTATTTTTGCTGCCTTGCACATATGTTCAGTCCCTCAGTCAAGGCCTCTCACACACGCCAAGTTGTGAGAGCTGCTACTTCCCCACAGTGCCCTGCCACAGCTTAGGGGGCGTGTGCATTGTACAAATGTCACAAGCCAGTGGCCTCCCTTCTACATATCGGTGAATGCACAAGAGCCTTCCTGGTTGCTTGGAGGCAGGACTGACTCCCCACAGGCCTGTAGAGCTCAGAATGCAAGACTATACCATTCAACAGCACTCATCGAGAAAGTGTCCCAGGGACAACTGAGCTGACCCCATGACTCTGGACAAGGAAAGAGCCTATTCTTTCTTCAGTAGCAACCCAAGAATGTCATGCGGCCACTGGTGGGAGGTACAGCAGCCGCCATAGTGGGTCAAGACAAACTTCCATTGAACATGGACCAACAAGATGGACAGGGAAACTTTGGGTCATCAGAAAGGTCTGGACCAGAGGCTGCCCTTCTGGACGCAACACCTGCTTGCAAAGGGAACAGCAGCCCTTCCTTCCCCTCTCCAATCCTCTCCCTGCACTGCAAGGACAACCTCCCTCCTCCTACTTGCAACCCTCAGAGGCAAGCCAGCGAAGGGTGACTCAGAAGCAGGCTGACGCAGCTCCTTGGAAGGGAGGCGGAGGCAGAAATACACTACAGATGATGCAGCCGCTGCCCTTCAGCTTTCAAAGATGACCGAGGGCTTGTCTGCATGAGCCTAATAAAATGTTTTGCGGCTGTCCTGGGGGCAAACTGTGAGATGACGCTGGGCCAAAACTCTGAATTGGGACTGAACAGTCCTCACAACATTCAGCCAGTTTAGTCCCCAAAAGGGTGTAACCCCCCCCCAAATGCTTTTTTAAAAAATCCTGATTTACTCTGGCTCTCCCAGGAAAATTTTGGAGCACTCCATGCCAAGAACAGGCAGCCATCCTTACAGCATCCTGCTGTGTTGCCCAGCGCTGCTACCAGTGGTGTGTGTCGCATCCTCTGAGGTCACAACAAGGCCTCCAGCATGTGATCAACACTGGGCGCCTTGTTTCTGGCCTCAGGGAATGTGATGTGTGCCAGCAGTGGTGGCGCTACCCGGTGATACAGCAGGATGCACACAAGTGCTCCAGGGCCAAAATACTCCAGAATGGGCCCTGGGTTATCTCGGGCAGTGTGGATGATCCCAAGTGGAGAAAGGCTGAGATCCCAATCTGTGCAACCACCCAGCAGCAAAAGGAGGCCTTTGGGATCCCAACAGACTTCTGTTTGTGAGGTGGGCCCTTAAGGGACACAAATATGACAAAACACACATCAAACAAGCATGCATCATATTATTTTTCTGTTTTCATCCATTCACTCTACATCCTTGGAAGGCTTTGGAAAAAACAACAGGGTTGAAGTAGTTCTCTGAATGCATTCCACAAGCTCTCCATTCTGGATTTGCTCAAGAATACCAGTCCAAGTTTTCAGAAAAAAAGAAGCATCAGATAAGAATAATTTTGTGTCAGCATTTAGAGGATTTTTGTATCAAAGCATTCACAAACTGCTCCTTCCCCAACGCTTTGAACTTTGTTTCTTATTTTTTGAGCCAAAAAGGGAACATGGCAACTTGAAAAAGCAGCTACTAAGGTTAAGAGGAGAGTCCCAGAAGGCCAAGCCTGGGGTGGCAGCAATGTGACAGGGCACCTGCTGGTGAATGCCACGTGCTGCCTCCCTACTTGAGAGACTAGGCTGGGAAACAGATATCTGAACAAGGGAAGCGGAGAGGAAGAATGAGCTGCCACTTTGTTTGAAGACAGTTCTTTCAGGGCAGCCCTCAAGGCCTCCACTTGAGGTCCCTGCAGCATGGAAACCAGCGGGGGGGGGGGCGCTCCTCTGTTCAGCTCCAGTGATGCTATCATATCCCCTGGGTACAAGTGATGTTTTACAGTGTTCTGTGACATGCAAGCCTTACCCCAATAAACTCTTGGAGCAAATCTAAATGTTTAAGCAGAAGCAGCTTTCCTGGGTGGTCTGCAAGATCTAGGGAGAAATGGCAGGCCTCCTCCCTGGAGGAGCAGGTTGCTTATCTGTAACTGTGGTTCTTCAAGTGACCATCTGTGCCCTGTGCCAGCGCAGAGACCCCATTGGAATGTTCTAGAGTTGAGTAGCTTGGTGGGAGAGCCCGTACACCATGCATACCCTAGCCCGTCAGGCTACTGTCCTCTCCGTTTCAAAGTCTGCTGTGAAACCTACAAGGACCTGACAGAGGAGAGGTAGGGCAGATTTGTGTGAGGGCACAGATGACCACTCAAAGAACAGCAGTTACAGGTAAGCAACCTGTTTTCTTTTTCTTTTTCATGGTCTCTGTGCATCAACCAAACGGGTGACTATAAAGCTTATCAGAGGATGGTGGGCAGGTCACTGCGTGATGGAAGTAAGAACAGCTTGATCAAAACTCGCATCTGCTCGTGCTCTGCAGTCCAATCTATAATGTTGGGTGAACGTTAATGGCTGAGACCAAGTGGCCACTTTACATAAGTCAGGTAAAGGTACACCTTGTAGCATAGCAGCAGAGGATGCAACAGCCCTGGTTGTGTGAACCCTAAGTCCCACAGGAACAGGTTGGTCTCCACAATCCATTCAGATAGACACTGGGGAGAGACCTGATGACCTGTTTATGCCCCCCCCCCAAGCAAACAAAAAGGCAAGTTGTCAAGCGAAATGGAGCTATCTGCTGCATATAAAAGCCAACTCCCTCCGGGCATCCAAAGAATGTAGCAATCTCTCCACTGGTGTAGAAGACTCTGGATAAAACATGGGCAGAATGTGTCCTGATTGAGACAAAACATTTTGGTAGAAATGAAACATCAGGTCGCAACACCACTTTATCGTGATGGAAGACTGAGAAGGGCACATGGCTGCAAAGTGCTGCCAGCTCCCCTGCACGATGAGCGGAAGCAATTGCAACAAGGAAGGCAACCTTCAAAGTCATGAGCTGCTCATCTGCAGTTAGTTGCAAGAAGCTCAAAAGGTCAATTCATTAGTTGTGAAAGGCGCAATGAAAGCAACCACAGAGGTGTTGGAGGTGAGACAGGTGGATAACGGTACAACCGTTCTTTCATGAATTGCTTGATTATTGGATTGGAAATGAAGGTAGAAGAAGATTGTGTAGGAGGTTGATTAGCTACTATGGCAGCAAGGTAGATTTTCAAAGATGAAAATGCCAAACCTTGTTCTCTAAGATGTAACAAGAAGTGAAGGACAGAAGAAGTGTTGGGTGGAGAAGATTATTCAGAGTGGAGGCAGCAAATGCTCATAAATGACTTCACTTCTTCAGTTGTCCCTCCGTATCCACGGATTTGGTACCTGCGGGTTTCAGTATTCACAGCTTGAAAATGTTCATTAAAAAATAACAATTCAAAAAGCAAACCTTAATTTTGCCATCTTACATAAGGGACACCATTTTGCAAAGCCATTGCATATCATGGGACTTGTGAGTATTCACGGATTTTGGTATCCACGGGCGTGGGGGTCCTGGAACCAAACCCCAGTGAATATGCAGGGACAACTGTAATTGTAGTTATAGGAATAGTTCATAGGCTCCTTCTGGGATGCCTTTAAGACAGCTGCTAACCTAGGAGAATCTAGTGGGTTACCCTCTGAGCTCACCGCGTCAACATCTGCATATCCAGATGGTGAACCACCATTGGAATGGGACAGTAGATCCAAACATGGAGGAAAGACAATGTTGTGACCTCTGAAGAGGTGAAAAAGAGGAGCAGACCACAACTGTCTTGGCCAGTAAGGTGCTATTAATATCACGTTGGATCTGTCCCTGATCAATTACACTACAACTTTGTTCAAAACGGGAAATGGTGGAAATAGATACCTCAGACACTCCTTCCAACTGAGCATGAATGCATCCCTGAGAGAACAGAAGAGAGCTCGTTTCTTGTTGGCCATCTGTGGCAAACAGGTCTATATGGGGAGTCCCCTAGGCCACAGTTATCATGCAAAATATTCATAATGGAGAGAGTGGCCTAGCGGAGTGAGTCTGCCAAGACGTTGTCTGTGCTGGCCAAGTGAATGCCAACTGGATGGATGCTGCCCTGTTTTATGCACCAGTTCCAGAAGTGAACAGTGAGATCCAGCAGTGTCCTGGAATGTGTACCCCCTTGTTTGTTGATATAACAAACAGTGGTAATGTTGCCACAATGTGACTTGGACAACCTTTCAAAGGCCTAGAAAGCTTTGATCGTAGCCAGTAATCCTAATATATTGATATGAAGATTCCCTCACGGTTTGACCAATGACCTTGGATGGTCACTTTGTTGCAGTATGCTCCCAAGCCCATTGTGGAGGCACTAGTGGTGACCACCCTCGCGGGTTCTTGAGGGTCAAATGGCATGCCAGAGTGAAGGTTGTAAAGATTTGTCCACTGTAAGAGGGAGCGAAGGATCAACAAGGGCAAAGTCATCCTCATGTGTTGTTGATCTCTCAGTGGACTGAAATGTCTATTTTTAAATATTTTTATTAATACAAACAAACACATAAACACATAAAAAAGAAATGTCTCAGGAACCAGCTCTGGAGGGGTTGAAACTTGAGGTGTAACACATAGAAAACAGCTGTACTTGTGGCTATGAGGCCTAATTGCTTCTGAACTGTCTTGGGCATGACAGAATGGAGGTGACCTTAAAATTTCCACCCTCCTGAAAAGAAGATAAGCCCTTCCTGTTATTGAATCCAACATTGCCCCAATGAAGTCTATCACCCTCTTTGGTTCCAAGACAGCCTTCTTGGGGTTGGTGTTGAGACTGAGATTGTGAAGGAGAGGCACAGTCAAGTGTCCTTGTACAACTTGTCTTTGCAGGTTGCCATCAGAAGTCAGTTATCTTGATAAGGGAAATCTGCACCCCTTGAGTCCTGAAGAACAAGATCAACACTGCCATACACCTGGTAAAGACTCTCGCTGCTGCGGAGAGGTCAAAAGGAAGGCTTTTGTATTGCTAACAGTAATTCCCAATGGCAAATCGGAAGAATATGCAGTGCTGTGGCAGATGTTGATGTGGAAGTAGGCATCTTGCAGATCTATCGAGGTAAACCAATCTCCCTTGTGAAGAAAAAACAGAATGGACTGGAGTGTGACCATCTTCAACTTGTATGGGCAAATAAAGCTGTTGACACCATGAAGATCTAGAATGGGACATAGGCTGCTACCTCGCTTTGGGATGATAAAGTACCAGGAGAAATATCTGTTCTTTTGCAGCGATCTTCAATCTGTTCCACTACATCCTTCTGAAGCAGTGGAGTGGTTTTGTTCTTCAAAATGCTGGTGGGAGGGGTGGAACTGAATATACCAAAGGGAGGAATACTTGAAACTCTATGTTGAACCCAAATGGATGATGATGAGAACCCAGGAATCTGTAGTGATGGTCCACCAGATGGAATAATGGTGGAAGAGATTTGGATTCCAAGATAAAAATGGGCATGAGAGTTGAATGCTGGGTTGTGGTGGTGTCTCACACTGGAAGTCAAAATCGAGTCTTAAAGACCCAGTGGACTTTCTGGACAAAGATGAAAAGTGTTGCTGTAAAAAAGTGACGGCTTAAAGCAGATGGCTAAGAAGATGGTCTCCACTGCTGAGAAGGTGACTTAGATCTGTAGGAAGAGGAAGATTATTGCCTCCAGGGAGGATGGAAAGGTTGCTGATGTTGCTGTGACTGTCACCCTAGCCTTTGTCGGATGTCTGAAGGACTCATCAGTCTTGGAATGGAAGAGACATGCCTGTCAAATGGTAAATCTTCTATCTTATGCCTGGTATCTTCCGTAAAGCCTGATGACCACAACCATGCATAGCGTTGCAAGGCAATTGCACCTGACATGGCTTTGGCAGCACAATCAGCAGAGTGTTGTACCAACTGAATCCGCTGTGCTGCCAGTGCAACTGCTTCTTGTTGGAACGGCAGTGTCACATTCTTTTGTTCATTCAGTAAGCACCGGATGAAGCCCAGAACTTTGTTCCATAAGAATTTTTGGTACAGAGACATGCAAGCCTGTATAACGTAGCTGAGTAAAAATACCTTCCAAAAATGTCTAAGCATTTTCTTTCCCTGTCAGGCAGGGCTGAGTGAGACTTCTTACCAGTTTTGGATTATGAAGCCTCAACAACAATAGAGTTAGGTGGTGGATGTGTGAACAGATATGCAGCCCCTTCCTGCTTTGTCGTGTAAAAGAGTTCAGTGTCTTGATGCTGGAGGCAAAGAAGCCAGTTTGAGCCCTGATTGCTTCACCACTTCTTGAATACTTGCTAGTGTTGGTGTCTACAATCTGGAAAAGCAGATCTTCTATGGGAGCAGGAAGAGCTGTGACATCTAAACTAATTCCAGTAGCCATTCTTAACACAGCATCCACAAACTGCTTGACATCCTCTGGTGGAGAAACAAGAGCAGTGTCTTCTACAGTCCCCGAAGGAGGCAATGTTGAAGGTGGAAGAGAATCAGAACTGTAGGACGAATCCGAAGACTGTGGAGACCCTACTTTCTGCGGCGATGGAGCAGTTGAAGGAAGCACTGGCATGAGTAGAGGCTTGGTAACAACAGATTGAACCGATGTAGCTGGAGGAGCCATAACTGTCATCAATACTGAAGAGCAGGGTAACATAGATGGGACTGGCTGTGTGTATACTGTAACTGTAGCAATGATGGCAGATATCCGTATTAAAGCTATAGGTGGAGATGGAGGAGGTCTTGAGATAGTGGCTGTAGTTCTTGGTGGTGGTGGAGGAGAAAACCTACTCGAGACAAGGAAGTAGTCTGTACTGGCAGTGGCCACCGATGATCATGCTGTAGAGGAGGAGGATGTCTCGGTGACTGAGATGGAACCAAAGGTGATTGGAGTAACGGAGAATGAGCTACAATGGAAGGATACTGAGATCAGCTCCAATAACTGGGGTAACGAGATCTCTGAGCAGAATGATAGTGACTCTCAAGAACGTATCACTCTCTCTACAAAGGCGAGTATAAGTGGTATGATTGTGAGGCCTCTCGCCAGAGGTGTTCTCTTTGGCACCAGTTAATGTATGAAAAGGATGTGAACGGTGAATCCTTTCAACCTCTATATTCTTGATAGGATGGCTGAGAAGACGAATAGGATCACTTGCGACAGAATGGAGATCTTTCTCATCTAGGCAAAGGCAGAAGCACATACGTTGATCAATTTGACAGAGAGGCAACAGTCTGCTGAGTCAGGAGGAGTGGAAATGGGTCAAGCTGCTCATGCATTGTATCTGACTGAGTGTGAACATCAGGCACAGTTGGAACCGCCATCAGAACCGACTGAGTAATGATGGGCTCAACCATCGGAATCAAAACAGGAGGTTGGGAGGCTTCACCTGAAGGCTCCTCAGGACACCTCACCTTCTTTCCTTTAGCTCATGAGAAGCTGGTTCTGAGCCCTCTGTAGCATGGCGCCTCTAATGTCCAGGCGCTCAAACAGAAATGGCCTGTCAAGATAGAAGATGCTGGATCTCCAGCAACTTTATCGGCCTTCCTGCTGAATTTGTGAGAAGATGATGATGTGGTTGGCACCAAGTTCCCGGCTGCCAGTACCTCTGTAGACTTTGGGCTGATTGAGATGACATTGAAGCTGCTGCCTGAGATGTGGTAGGTTGCAATACCAAAGAATGTTGAATCAGTCCCGAAGTCGTCAATATGGAGAAAGCCTCAGGTTGGAAATGGTTGTAGATGCTGTGAGGAGTGGGTTACAAGCAGCCGCTTGTTCAGACAGCTGTAAGGACTTTTGCCAGAGATATAGTCTCAGATGAGAGGCATGATTCTTCAAAGCCTGCGTGGTAAAGCCCTGACAAATGACACTATTGAACAACATGTCCTTTGCCCAAGCAGAACAGACACTTGTTATGGCCACTGGACAAGGAGACTGTGCACCCACATGAGGACCAGTTTTTAAACAAAGAGACCACAAGAAAGCAAGTGAGACAAAAAGGAGGAGGGGACGAAACATGAAGTAAGGTGAAATAATTTTTTTAAAAAAGTACATAGGGAGCAAGGAAAGAGTAAGAGAAAGAAGAAAATCAGGAAATGGGGAGGGAAATAAGTGAAAATAGAAAGAAGCTACTCAACACCAGATCATGCCAACAGAAGTGACTCTTTCAGCAGACAGAAAAAAACGGAAGGGACAGTGGCTTGGTGGGCTAAGACGTGTGCAGTAGGTGGGTGGGGTGGGGCTCTCCCACCAAGCCACTCAGATCTATACCATTCCAACGGGGTCTCTGCACAGCTGCAAAACATACGTGTGTGAGGCACAGAGACCCTGAAGAAGACCAAGCGTTTCCATCAATAAGGGCAACATTTAGCTCATACTAAAATACAGATAAAAGTGGAATGGTATGGAGAATATTTTTAATCACTAGCCTGACATGTGAGGACAATCAGAAGCTCAGTGCTTCTGAGTGTAATGTAATGGACACAATGATGGCGTGAGACTGAGGAGGCCCTGGCATTCTCAAGACACCTCAAGAAAGTCTCTCTCTCTCTCTCTGCCTAATTTATTTTATGTGGTGGCACAAGTTGCAAGGATAAATGCAGTGCCATTACAACATATTGGACAATTTTTGAAAAACCATCTGCAACAAGATCATACCCCAATGATCACCAGGACACTGATCACACGGGATTACTCCTCCCAAGCAGAGAAGTTCACCCTGTTCTGGTCAAGTTTTGAGCTAAAGAGAAATAACTCCCATTACCCACAAGAAATACTCCTCAGTGAATTCTTCTATGACAATAAGACAACTTCTATGACAAGACAAACCAGACAATACCATCTACAACTTTCATCTATGGTCTGGATCAGTGCTTCTTCAGCCACCTGATACAGGGGACAAGCATATCCTCCCCAATGTTCCAGGGACCAACACTAAATTTGTGCCCATAGGCTACAATGCTTTGGAAGCTCTCCAGGGGCCAGCAGCAGATGGCTCGGGGACTGTTCCTGGCCAACACACCACCATGTTGAGTAGCTCTGGTTTGGACTGCATGTGCAGCAGAACAAGGTGGTAAGAGATGGACCCCCACCTGCAGTGTGAGGTGGAGGTGAAACTCATCTGGCCACCTCTTTTGTTTCTGCCCCATGTTGAAGCTAGGCCTATGGCTTCACTGCAAGATCGAGCAAGACCAGAGCCTGGCCACTCTAGGAAGGGCTTTCAGCCAACTTGCGCTGCCCTCTGCTTCTACTGGGACTGTGTGGGAGGCAAACCTTTGTGCTGACAGAGGCCAGGTAACTCACAAGTGTTGCACCAAGGGACCCTTGACTCTAGAGGAGCACCACAAGCACAAAGGGGATCAAACGGGCAGAGGTGTCAAGGGAGAAGTCACAGGCAGCAGGACTCCTGGGAGAGGGATCGGTGCCCAATGGCACAGCCCCTAATGCCCCTGCAGAAGGCACCATCTCAACCCCAACATCTCCACTGAAAAGGCTGCTGAAAAGGAGACAGGGCAGGGAAAGAGCTCCAAGAGCCTCCTCTGCTGGTCAAAGCCAACAGGCGACTAATGGTGTGGCCTGGCTGGAAGGCAGCTCTGGCATCGTGGTAAGATAACCTGCTAACCTTACCTGAAAATGATTCAAACTGTCCGCCGTGGGTCGTCTTAGAGGAGGAGGGGACACAGCACAAGGAGTGTGTTGGGGGGGAGTTGTCCAGGACTGGGAACCATGGAGACAGATGTTGCAGCTGGCACACATGGAGGCCTGCTGCCCAGACCAAGCTCCCACCTGATCAAGAGCTCAAGGAAAACCCTTGCTCTGCTAGCAAGCCTTCTGGCTTGCAGCCCTGGCTAGCACTCAGCAGAGCCCCAAAAGCTCGGTGGCTCCTGCCGGTCCAGAACCCACCTCCTCCCCCCAGGATTTCAGCTGATTTTGCAGCCAATCATAGCATTGCATGAGCAGCAAATGAGCATCAGATGACGGAAGGAGCTGGAGCAGCAACATCGCCTGCTCAGGAAGGGTTCTCAGCTGAGGCTACCGACAGAGTCACAGCAGCCCAGACATGAAGCACCCTGAAGGAGCCTCCCTGCGAAGCCAAAGGTACCCAAAGGAAGAGCAGCCCTGACTCGAAATTCATTCATTCATTCATTCATTCATTCATTCATTCAAAGGCATTTCTATACCACACTTCACAAGCATTCATACGAAGGCAGCTAACACTGCAATTTAAAATGTCGAACAAAAAACAAAACAAAGCTAAATATATAAAACAATGACACAAACGGCACGACCAAAGAGGCTGAATGTCAGTGAGAAAAAGTGAAGCAATTAGTACTTAAAATATCAGCTGTATCAAATCCAGAGAGAACAAAAATGTCTTGGGCCAGCCAAATGGGTACCAGGCAGACTTCTTTGGGTGCAATCAGCAGAACTGTCCTCACCTTGGAGGCCTCCCCAGGGAACCACCGAAGGACAGCTGCCTGCGTACAGCAATCCCCAGCCGGAACGCAACAGCGCTGATGACTCCTCTGGCCTGCCTGCTGTTTCAACAGCTCCACACCGGAGCCCCACAAGACCAGAAAGAGCAACAACCCGGTTCCTCTGCAGTGCCATCAAAATGCACGCCTCAGGTGCCAGTGGTCAAGCTAAGCTGTGACAACATCTCACTGGCATAAGGGGTCTGTACAGCCTGCCCACTAGAAGACCGAGCATGACAGGACCAGTTCAAGACAAGATCCCTTCAGTGGATGAACAGCAGCCCAAGGACACAGTACCAGAACCAAGAAGCGCAGGCAGAGCGGGCAGAACATTCTGAGATGCCACTCCATCTGCAGAGGCAGGGAATTCAATGGCACCTCCAGCCTTCAGTAGCACAGATGCCACCAAGCCCCAAAGGAAGCCAGAGGTTCACTGAGCCCCCCATCCTTTAGCCCTTCTGGGAACAAAGACCCCAGAACAGAAGCATAGCACCCAAGTCATTGCCAGCCCTCAAACTGGGCCTGAAATCTGTCCTGGAGAGATCCAAATAATCAACAATTGTCCCAAAAAGCCTTGAGTTGAGGGGCCAATGCCTCATTCAAAAATGGCAAGTTAAGAGACTGGCCAGTAATTATTTAGGGCGGTGCGGCCCATAGAAGGTGCCATTAATTGAGCAAAAGAGACCCTGCTCTTCTGCAAGGAATCATTCCTGATCCACTCACCATGCCCAGCCCTCCTGTAGCAGCTCCTGTCAGCCAGGAGGGAAAAGGACTGACCCCTCCCCTCTAAACGCCTTTTCCAAATCCTTACATGGAATGAGATGAAATCCAGCCATCCCAATAGGACAAACAGCCACCTCAGTCACTTCCAGACACCCAGCCCTTAATGTAAAGTCCAGTTCAGACCAAATATGAGTGGTTTTGCCAATCACATGTTTTCCAAAAGCACCACATCACTGAGGGTTGCTCTTCCACACTCTGGGGCCTAGAATGCCATGACTCCCTTGCCCCCCCCCCCCAAGCAACCCCACTGGGCAGCACTGGGCAGACACAAAGGCAGCATGACAGCATTTCTTTGCTGCCAACAATAAAATGAAGTGGATCCCAGGATTCTTGGCTTTAACCCATTTGGGTTTTGTTTTTGAAAATGTTATTTTATTAAATTCTTAATAATTTCCATTTAACAATAAAACATCAATGAAACAAAGAGGAACAGTGAGCATCACCTGATTGCATGTAACAAGAGCAGGGTACTTGCATGTTCCCCTTCAAAAAGGATTTCCTCAAAATCTCATAAGGGAGGGCAGAGGGCCCCACGG
The DNA here is from genome assembly GCA_030847615.1 of Gambelia wislizenii. NCBI lineage: Eukaryota > Metazoa > Chordata > Lepidosauria > Squamata > Crotaphytidae > Gambelia > Gambelia wislizenii. Next base: position 45,014,313 of record JAUMIR010000007.1, read on the forward strand.
AGAGGCTTCCTTGTTGGCATAGACAACAAAATTAAACCATATTTGTCCAAAATTCTTTTGTCTCAAGTTTTGGAAGATGTGAACTTTAGAGATAATTTTATTAAATGGGTTAAATCAATCTATACCTCACAGAAAGCACAAATAATTGTTAGTGGAAAAATTGACAAAACCATGTGAGAATCAAAAAGGAACAAGACAAGGATGCCCATTGTCTCCACTTTTATTTATTTTGGTTCTCAAGGTATGGAACAGAGAGATAAGACAAGATGAAAGAATCTTGGGAATAAAGATTTAAAAAGAAATGTATAAGTCAATGGCATTTGCTGATGGTTTGGTGATAGTTATGAGAAATCCTTTGGGAGGGATAGAAGTGTTAATGAAAAAATTAAAAGATTTTGGAGTGTTGGCATGTTCTAAGATTAATAAGCCAAAGACAAAGGTGTTAACAAAACATATGATTGATTATAGAAGACCAAGTTGAACTCATGGACAAAACTGGTTTGAAAATTGAGAAGAAAATAAAATGCTCAGGTTTCTCTATGATGAATATTAATTGCATGTTGCTTAAAAATAATTATGTTAAGACATGGAATGAAATTAAGAAGGCCATGATAAGATGGGAGAAATTAAATTTATCACTGTTGGGGAGGATTTCTGTGATTTAAAAAATGAATATTTTACCTAGAATGATGTTTCTGTTTCAGACAATACCTGTTTAACTGATGTACAACTTAAGCAATATCAAAGATATACACTATTGAAGTTTGTATAAATATAAAGTATTACAAGGTATAAAGAAAAGAGGAGGACTGGGTTATCTGATCTGAAATAGTATTTTGGTTTGGATGAAAGAAAGAGTGATGTTCAGAAATAAAAGACTATTAGAGTTGGAAGCGCACAACCTGAGGTTTGGACAACATGGATATTTATGATATGATAAAGTCAAAGTAAATGTAGATTTTAAACATTATTTTGTGAGATGTTCCTTACTGTGAATAAGGAATGGATATAAATCCAGGTTGTGCCCCAAAATGCCTCTATGGGTCTCAGCACAAGAAGCTTTTTATAGAAGAGAAAGAACAGGTAAAGATAGGTAGTTAATGTATCAAGATCTTCTGGAGAGATGTCAAGGGGAATATAAAATTAATTCAAGAGAGTATTTAGACACAGAGGGATACAGTTTTCAATTGTACTCTTATTTAAGGTAATTTGAAAGAATTAAAATGGATAAAAAGATCTATGGTTTTAAACAAATCAAGTCAGAATTTTAAATGCAATTGTGTATATGGATGATGAATATTTACCGTAATTACAAAAATGTACAAACTTTTGTTGAAATTTGAAATGGAAGAAGAACAAGTTAAAGAATGCATGGTAAAATGGGCTAAGAATTTTGTTATAACATACAGATGGATCAAGGGGAAAATATATAGTTAAAGGGGTTGAAATCTACATTATGATCTTAACTATTTTTTTTAAATAAAATGATGTATTGTTAGTATGCTATGCCAGAGAAATTGTCTAAAGGGTATAAAGATGTATCTAATGTACTGTATGTTGTAAATGTAAACAACATGAAAGGATATTTTATCATGTGTGGACATGTGATAAAGATTAAAAAATTGGATTCAAATACACACACACTGAGGCAGAGGATCTTAAAGGTTACAATTCAATTAAAACCAGAGCTTTTTCTTTTGGGATTGATGGAGGTACAGCTAGAGAACAGTCATGGAAGATTACTCCAATATATGATCACGGCAGCAAGATTGTTGCACAGATAAGATGGAAGAATTCAACACTACCCACTATGGGAGAACAGCTGTTGAAACTGACAGATTGAGCAGAAATGGCTTGCACTCCCAGGCACAGTCTGAGTCATTCCCCAAAATAAACCATCAAAAAATGTTAAGTTTGGTACTTACTTTGTGGAGCTAAAATGGGAAATCCGCTGGGTGTTTCCCTGGAGCAAGAAAACTAAGTGTCAAGCACACACCCCCACCGCCACACACAGACTTTTCAACCCGTTTGGTGAGAGTCATCCGGAGTCTTCCTCCACTGCCCTCCAGCCATCTTCTCAAGTGTGTTCATCATCCAAGTGTCTCACAAAACCAAAACAAGTGGACTCTACTCAGTGAGAGTGTGCACCCAGGAGCAATCATTTCAAACCCCCCCCCCAGTCATTTCCTCATTCCACACATTAGCCAGGCGTTTGACAGGGTCACCTACTTGCTGGCAGGAAATCCTTCTGGGATTCAGGGATCCTTCTGGATTCAGCAAGGCAGGCACGATTAATACCCTCTCGAAGCAAGATGTTGCAATGCATCTATCATCCCTGGGCTCTCCAGCAGGAACGTCTGTAAGTCTTCCTAGTCTTTCTCCAGAAGAGCTGGGATGACTCCAGGACCTCATGTACACTAAGTCTGTGCCACAACTCAATGTATGCCTCATCAATCTGAGCTATGGCCCCTTCCACAGATGCGATGATGGGGTGAGGGCACATAATGGGCTTGGGTTTCTCACCTGTCTGCTCCTGTGGCTCACAAGTTTTTCTGCTGTAGGAGGCCCAGTTCCGCTGTCTGACCTGAAACGTAGGTGTCTGCTCCCTACAGAGACCCTCCAAGTACACCAGGTCAGAGCTGGACTTAGTTGTGCACCTGTCTTCTCCCCCTGAACCACTGAGCAGCTCCACATGTTGCTTTCTACGAGGCTGCAGCTGCTGTGCATTCCGTGTGCTCTCTTCTGCCTCCCTTGAAAATGAATGGTCCCAATCCAACCATTCTGGGTGCAGTGTTGCATTGTCCTAGTATCCTAGCAGGATATTCCCTTGGGAAAGTGCTGGGTTCTACCTCATGGGCTCTGCTTGGCTATGGGACCATGGCATAGATCTGCTACAGGTGCTGCTCCTCTCTTCTCCTAGGTGCAGACCTGCCCCTTGCATGGAAAAGAGAAGCGCGTGATGCAAAAAGCCAGTTTCAAGAACTGCATAACTCCTGTTGCAAGGTCTGACAATTCAAAGTCCTTCAAGTCCAATATAGTTCTTACTGTTTTAACATATATGTTTTTTTAAATTTAGGTTTAATATTATGTAAAACTTTCTGTGCTTTTATTTCTGCCTGTCTTTTCAGTCTTGACATGGTGGGTCAAGGACACACCTACCATGGGGCCATCCTCAACAAGTGACACACAACTGGTAGGTGGCAATAGTTCCAGGAAGCTCGGAGTGTCTAACGGTGTTGTGGCTTTAGCTGTTGTTTGTAGAGCTGATGTTAACTCTGTTTCAGATGGCTGGACACAGAACCATAATTGTACTATGCCACCATTGGACTTTGCACAGGTGTTGTGGGAGCATAGACTCAGGATGTCCTTCTAAAATTTATTTCTAAAAAGGCACAAGGCACTGTAAGTCACATGTGCTCATGTGTTTGATTTCAGCAGCAATAATATTCTGAGCTGCATCTGACTTTGAGCAACTCTTAAATTTCAAACATGAATAAACTGCCCCTTCTCTAGAGATCCCCCCATTCAACTGACCTTCAACAAGGTCCTCCTGAGAGAGATAGCACGTCTCTCTCTCCAGCCGCTGCCTCCTGCCAAAGTCCACACTGGGCAACCCAGTCAAGGTGGCCCTGACACCACCGCACTTGATTCTACAGACACATCCCAATGCCTGACATCTTCTCTGGGAAATGTCCAGTTGGCACTGTCCAGAAAGTTGCAAGGTTCCAGGGCAGACTGAGCTCTGCCATTTCACAGCAGAGGCAAAGAACACACTGGAGAGCTGGGCAGGGAGAGTTACCCCCAGCATTTAGCTCCTCAGGGGCAGCTCACATAGGATGCTGCCTAGCAGTAAATACTGTCAGCTGAGCAACCTGTACATCCATTGATTGCAAATACAAGGCCACTCTGGAGTCTTGGTTCTAAGAGGTCACTGCCAAACAATTGTGAACAGCATATTTATTTCATATTTATGAAGAAAAAATACACAACTCTGGCATGTATGAACAGAGGCAATGAGGCAGGGTGGGAGTGAGGCAGCCTTTCAGATCCTTCTTGACTGCAACTCCCAGCATTCCTCACTACTAGCTCAGCTGACTAAGGCTCCTGGGATGTACAGTCCAACATCTGGAGGAGCACATGATGCCCACCCAAGAAAGAAAGAAAGAAAGAAAGAAAGTCTCCCTTCCTGAAACAATTTTTTTGACCTTCTGGCCCTGGCATCCCAAAATGTTCAGATCACACTGCAGCATTGCAAGCGAGGGTCACACACTATTGCTATTTGCTTAGTTATGGTATTTGACATAAGCTCCATCAGCTGAATTTCAGGGCAGATAGCAAACACTGTATATTAAAAACAAAAGCATAACATTATCCCTCAAAAATTACTACCCAAAATAATGAAACGGCTAAAAACAGAACAGCATTAAAAGGCTAGACAAAAGCTTCTTGAAGCTCACCCTCAATCAGCATTATTTTTTCCTTTAAAAAGGGTTGTACTGGAAGATCTGAAATTATGATGATCATGATCATGATGTGCACAAAGGTTTACTTATCAGGTCTGTGGCACTGCACTGGTATTTGCTCGTGCAGTAAGACTTCTGACTAAACCACAAAAATATTTACATCTGGTCCCCATATATCCAGAGCAGAGTTCTGCATAATGCAAAGGCTTGTACAGCCATTCATCCCCAAACATTAATGCAATCTGATTCTCCGTGAGTAGAACATATTTACTGTGTATTTATTTATATCATTTTAATAACAAAAATGTATGGGATACAAGTGCCAAGTTATGTCCCACCTTGCTAAATCCAGCCCTCCTACAGCAATAGGACTATTTTAACAATGCTTCCACTAAAACAAAACACTGGAAGAGTCATGGCAGTGAAAAAGATGTTTACTTGAGGGGCTCCTTGTGAAGAGGGAATGTGTTATGTATGATGTAGTCAGCAGTGTGCTGGGATTGGCTGTATAAAATCCAGGTTCAAATGCTTCCTGACAGAGAACTGATTGAATGGCCTTGAGTGTTGCTGTTTCTCATTGTAAGGGATGGTTCATGGTTGTAGTGAAAATAAAACAAACTGCATACCAGCTGTTCTGAGCTTTTTGTAGATACAGGAGGAGGCACAAGTATAAATAAGTTAAAGGTGAACAAGTGAAAAGCAGTTCAGGGATCTTAATTTAGTTACAACTGCTACAGCTATGCTTTCTGCAAGAATGAAAGCAAATCTAGAACACAAACTGTTTTTAAAGTTGTCAAAAGTACTGTAATTACATAATGTTACAGCATCCAAAGGCTTGGCTGAGAGTTCAGGAGGCTGCAGCCAGTATTATTATTTAACAATGGAACTGCAGGACAACAGCAGGAGAGGCCTATTCAAGGGGCTAGGTATTGGTGGACCCTGCCTTGTCAAGAGGTATGAGCAGGTAAGCAGCAGGTTGTATCAGATCAGCAGTCTCTGGTGAAATAACAACACTAGTAATAGTAATAGTAATAGTAGTAGTAATAGTAGCAGCAGCAGCTTGTTATTAAGTGCTGCATAATTGTACTTCACACACCGGACAGATATTGTGAGGGCAGGAAGAGAGCCCAGCCTCCTGAGATGCTACTTGCAAGCAGAAGAAGGAGAAGCCTGCCTTAAGAAGCCTTCATGTCAAGTAGCCAGGCAGCTGTTTTCTGCTGGACACTAAACATGCCGCAACTGTGTCCTCCTCTACAAAGGATGCAGCTGGGCATGTCTCCATGTGCACGCAGTCTTTCTCTGAGAGAGGATGCCACACTACACCCACTGGGTCCAGCTACACTACAGATCATGAGAACCTTGCCAAACCTGAGTTCACCTTGACAAATAGCCTGTCTGAACACAAAGCCTGGCATTCTCAAACCAGTCCCTAAGACTTCTCCAGGAAGACCTGGAAGTGCCTCAAGTCTCTAGCATGACAGCTGACACACAACAGCCCATCAAAGAGGGTCTGCGGATACCCCTCTCGTGCAAATGACAAGAAGTGCAGCAACAAGAGCACTCAAGGGTTTATTACTGGAGCCTCGCACAAGCGCCCACCTGCCTGCAGGGCTTCTCTGGATTGCCATCATTCATTTCACTTCAGCTTATTTGGGGAATGATTCATGTACACCTTCTCATCATGCAAGAGAAAGGGAGATGCACAACAACTGTAAACATTTTAACCAGCCCTTGAACTACTTCAAGCAGGGCTATGCGGCCTGTATGACATCCGAGTCTGAAATATGCCACCCTCGTCTTCAACAGGTAGCTAAGCTGGGGGACCAGGAGGACCTGGGAGGACCGGCTCAGCCTCCCCTCACTTGAGAAAGGAGCTCAGCAGGGATTAGCCAGCCCAGACCTCTAGTGCGCTGGAGGGAGGTGGGGGCCTTGTTTCTGGCCTCCTTTTGTTCAGAATTAGCACTGGTCCCTTTCCTGCCATTTAGGAATTTCCCTTATGACTGAAGGGGAGAAAACCTGGGGCCTGGAAAGGCCAATTTGCTATTCCCCCAGTACTTTCGGCTTCTCTCCTCTACAACATACAGCGGGGGAACCAATCTCCTGGCCACACCAACAGATAAAAACCAAGACAAACCCAGCGTCTCCGGACCACCTTCTGACTGCTCCCCACAAGCCAGTCAGCCAGTCTGTCAGCAGCCGGAAGGCTGAGGCTAATGGTCCAGACTGGCCAGAGGGTCCTTTCCTTTTCGTAATTTCAGCCACAGCCCTTCAGACCTCTGCGGGGTGGAGGCATGGCCAGCCGCATCCTATCCTCCGGGGGAGGGAAACAAGCTGCCCCGCTTTCTAGCTGCTACTACAGGTAGCCCAGGTGATGGACGGGCTGTGCTTCGGGCCACACCTTTTGCCCGGCCAGACTCCCCTCCGAGGGATGATGGGCGGCCCGCTCGCTCTCTCTTGCCCGGCCGGGGGCCTCTCCTGGGGAACCCCGCGGCGGCGGCGGCGGCAAGAGAGGGCGGCCGGCCGGTCAGTCGGTCGCCCTCCAGAGGCCCGGCCCCCTGCCCGCCGCCCACCGGGCCGCCCACGCGCCAGCTCCCGGCCGGTAAGAGGGGGCGAGGGCGGGCCGCTCTGCCCGGCCGGACAGGGGCACCTGGGGCCGGACGGCCGGACAGACGTCCCCTCCTTCCTTGGAGCCGCCGCCGCCGCCCAGCCGGGGCCTCCAGCAGCTCTGGCCGGCCTCTTCCCTTGGCGGGCGGGGGCGGGGGCGGGGGGGGCTCCCGGGCTCCCCCCTCCCGCTGCCCCGCCTCTCCCTCCCTCGCTCTCGGGCGGCGGCGGCGGCGGCATCCCTACCGGCGGGGAGGGGGCGTGCCGGCGTGCGCTCTCTCTCTCTCTCTCTCTCTCGGCGGAGGCTCCTCTCCCGCCCCGCCCCCCCGCCGCGAGCGCAGCCACGCCCCCTCCCTCCCCCCCCCGGTGCCCCCGGTGCCGCCGCCGCCCGCTCACCTCTCCGCTGCCCGCCTCGGCCCCGCAGGCCGCCTGGAACCGGCGCAGGTTGATGCCGATGGCGGCCGAGACCTGGAGCGCCGCGTCGAAGCCCGGAGGAGCCACCGCCGAGGGGAAGAGGCAGCCGGAGGACGCCCCCGCCAACGCCGCCGCCGCCGCCGCCCCGGACGAGCCGCAGGAGGAGGCGGAGGAGGCCCCGGACCCGCCCCCGCCGCAGCTTCCCGCCACCGGCGCCGCTCCTCCGGCCGCGGGGCCTCCGCCTCCTCCTCCGCTGGCGGCGGGCGGCGGGCGCTGGGCGGCGGCGGCGGGCTCCCCGCGCAGGCTGCGCAAGGCCGGCACCCGGAGGCGGCATCCCCCGAGCCCGCGGCGGCCCCCTCCCCCGCTGCCGGGCCGGGCCGGGAAGCGCCACCGACCGCTGTGCGCCATCTTCCCTGTGAGGCGAGCAGCCAGAGCGCGGGGCCGACCGCGCCCGGGAACCTGCCTGCCGCAACAGCCGCCCCTAGGGGCGCTGCACGCCACGGCCGCCATCCAGGTTCCCGGGCCGGGCCCCGCGCCGCCCCGCGCCCCGCATGCGCCAGCCGCCGCCGCCCGGCCCCGGCATGGCCGCGGCGCGTATCCAGGGTCCCGGGCCCCGCTCGGCCCGCGAGAGGAGGGCAGGCCGCGCGCCCGCCCGCCCCGCCCCGCCAGGTTGGGAGGGAGACCCGCGCAGTCATCTAGCCTGACCCGGCCCGCACGAAAGCCCCCCATCTCCTGGACGGACCGGGCCCCCTCCTTCTCGGAAAGGGTGCCCCTCAGGGAGCCCCCGGCCTCCGCGCCACTGCCGTTCCCAAGGCTGAGCCCCTTCCCCACCCACCCACCCACCCCGGAGCAGCAGCAGAGGCCCCGGCCGCCCCCCCGCCTCTCCCCCGGCCCCCACCGCTGCTGCTTCCTGGGCTCCGGGGGGGGGGCTCCTGCTGTGGCCTCAGTTTCCCTTGCGGCCCCCTCCCTCCTTCGCCTCCTGCCTTTGGGAAGTTCGTTCCCCCTGCTCCCCTCACCCCTGTTGGAACCCATTCCCTTAGTTTCGGCCAGCCCTCCCACCCGTGAAGAAGATCCTGCCCTGAATCTGTCTTCAGAGGCGTTTGCCACCCACCCGGTTTGGTGCCATCGACCAAGGGGATGCTCCCAAGGGGATGCTCCCAAGGGGATGCTCCCAAGGGGATGCTCCCAAGGGGATGCTCCCAAGGGGATGCTCGGATCCCTCAAGAGGCCGCTGGACCCCAGGCTCAAGAGACAGCCCTGCAGCAGCGCCGCCCCTACTTGGCATTGCTCTCCACCAAGGGGTCTCCCCCCTACTTAGCAGGGCTGTTTTTCAAGGAATACCGCAGGGGGATCAAAAGCTCTTATGGTGGCTGGGTGCTGTCCCCCCCCAAGAGGGAAGCAAGATTTATTTTGCATCATCTGACCAACCAAGGTTACTTTCAACCTATTCCCAGCTAGAGATTTCTCTATAGAGTTCCAACAGCACACTCAGAAAAGTCTCGTTTCTTCTCACTCACACATGACATTGCCACCACTAAATGCAACTGTGCTGCAAGGGCAGTGGCACCTGTGCATTCTTCCAGTCTGCATGGCTGCCTGGAGTGAGAGGCCAGAGTTACACCGTGACCAAAATGTACCTCTCTGTACGGTGGTGTCTTTTAAGAGGCAGCATCTCAGTAATAGTTACTAATCTCTTGCACAATGGTGGCCTCTAACTTGGGCTTTTCTCTTTGAATTTGTTCAGGGACACTTCCAGACCAAAAGCCTCGTCAAATTAGCGTGTTCCACTGTGAAGGCAGATTTCTACTGTGACTTCTCTTGTACTGTTGGGTTTTTAGAGTGAGTATGTCCATGTGTAGTTTCCTACTGGAACAGGACCCTGGCCAGGCCAAGCAACTGTGCTTACAGTACTGCGTCAACTGCCCAGATTTTCATCTTACCTGATATTTCTATAGGCACCAGCATTAGGTCACTTTCATTAGTCACTAGAGGGCACACCATCTCTTTCAAGGGATTGTGGAGACAGCCAAACAAGCACATGGAGGATTAGGGGGAGAAGAAGAGCCCTAGTTTCAGGGTTTTTTTCCTCAATCTCCAAGTCGTCATTAAAAATACTATTTAAAAATCTGTTAAACCTTGTAAACTGTGCCTGAGTCCCTGCTCTGGAGGGAAAAGTGGGATACTGAAAACATGAATATATATATATATATATATATATTAAAAATAACCTGGTTCTGCTATAGGCCGAGCGTTACCAATAGAGACTACCACAGTTCCATCTCAATGTGATATTTAATAGTATTAAGACACCACTAGGACACAAAAGACCAAAAAAAAAAAAAAATCCCTTTCAGACATCATATCCAACCAGTCCGCGTTTGCCTATGATCTCACCGATGTAAAACCACATCAGCACCTCAGTGGCCACCAAACCATTCCTGAGAGCTTCCTAAAAGGAAAAAAAGGAAAACAATTACAATGTTTGCTACTGTAGAAAGCCCCAAACTGAAAGATCATTCCTGTAAGCCACAAACAATACCACCAAAAGCCTGGTGCTTGGTGGTAAGTCATACGAGTATTATTATGGCATATTCAATTTGCCATGAACGATTTATCATCCTAATTCCTCTGCAAAAGTAACAAAAGAAGCAGGTATGTGATTTACATATTCTTCAAAGATTCTAGGACAGGAATGTGTGGCAGCCCACAGTCTACCCTTAAACTCTTTTTCTGTGGCCTTCACAGGTGTCCCAGGAAAACATAAATTGATTTTTGCTCCCAAATTTGTGGTTTGCTCCCAAAATTCAGTGGCAAACCAATAGATAACAGTACAGTTGACTAATGTAGTCAATTGCCATAATTCAATCAGGAAGTCTTCTGTTTGCAAGGAAACCTTGATTTTCCAACACAGTGTAATTGACTAACATACTATGTTGCCTTAATTCACATAGGAAGCCTTTCATTTGCTGCTGGAACTCTGGTTTTCCAAACATTTTGAAGGCTTGGTCCTGCTTCTGCTGTTACTGCTATTGTTCGCACAACTTTTAAAAAGTTACAAGTTCATGAAGTTTCCCGGATTTGGTATACAATGTAAAATTATTCTATATATTTGAAGATACAGTCAGACTCCCGCGTCCACTGATTCATTATCCACTGATTCAGTTATCCATGGGACACAAAACAGCACACCTACCATAGAGTCTTCCTAGAAAATGTGTCCTCCCTAGACATTTTCTAGGTCCTCCAAGGCAACTCTATGGTATGTTAAACTGAAAGTCCCATTATTTTCACTCGTGTTTGCTATTATCCACGGTTTTCGGTATCCACAACCCCCCCTGAACCAATCCCCAGCAGATACAGGGGTCCTACTGTATTTAACAAGCATATTGAAATTGCAGTTTTAAGCAATAGGCCTAGTAGAAAAGCAGCTCCCAGCTATGAAGCAATGGCCCACTCTGTTGAAAGGTTAGTGATGGTGCTGCTGTGATCCCTAGGAAGGGACACACCACCTGTGATACCCGAAAGAGGCATGGAAATGCAATTGGCACAACACTTCACAGTGTTTTGGGACTTCTTCATTCCATCTACATATGTCAGCGTGGTCTGATATGGAGGAGGGGGGGTGATCAGTGAAAACCCACTGTGGGAGGGAGATTTAGCCAGTGAATGACCACTGCAGGTGGTCACTGATAGTCAAGTGGCTTGTATAATGCCAAGCCCACATTTCTCAGGAATGGTAGCAACTAAACAAACTAAAAGGTTTTGCTAGTGAAACTGTTCTTCATAGCATTAAGCGTCAAACAGGCAGTCAAGGTCGTGCTCAGGATGAGTTCTTCTGGCTGAGGATGCTTCCTGAACGAACTGGGCATGGGAAGCAACTGTCACCCCTGCTAGTGCTTACCTTAACGGTGAGCTGTGCGAAGCGTCCAGACTGGAAGCTCTTCACCAGCCCTTTCATGCTGTCGATGGCCTGGGGAATTTCAGCAGGAGTCGGGGGAGACAGCTCAACCCTGGCATAGGACCAGAAAGTTGCCAGGCGAGGCCTTGAATAAGCGACAGCAGCTGGAAAAGATGGAAGCAGGATGAGACCCGGAGCAGAGGAGGCGGACGTGGAAGGCAGACCCCGTTCCTCGGCCGCCATTCCTTGCGGCCCGCGGTTCAAGCGCTGCAGAGCCCTAAAAGACGGCCTGGGCAGTTGGGGAGGATGCTCAGCCTAGGATGGGCGGCCCAAGGGACCCCCCGGCCGGCCAGGAGTAGCCCCCGGAGCCCTTCTGGTGGCCCTCGGCCCTCCCATACGACCCCGGCCTTCCCTCCCTCCCTCCCTCCCTCCCTCGCAGGCGGGGCCGGTGGTGAAGGCGGCGGCCCTGGCGCCCTGGGCTCACCGCCGGCGGCTGCCCGCGGGGCCGCCACCCTCACCCGGCCGGGCCTCGGAGCCACCCACCCGGCCGGCCGGCGGGGCAGCCGCGGGACCTGCGCGGGGGGAGGCCGTGGCCGGAGCGCGCGCAGCCCAAGGTCAGTCGGTCAGGCCCGGCCCCCGCGCTCACCGGAGACGAGCTGCGGGCCCGTGGTGGCGACGGCCTTGGCCAGCTTCTGCGCGGCCTGCGCCATGGCCCGGCGGAGCGGCGGCGGCGGCGGCGGCGGAGGAGGGCGCGTCCGGCTCGGGTCCCCGCGAGCGAGCGAGCGATGGAGCGAGTGATGGAGCGAGAGGGGCGCCGGAAAGGAGCGGCTGAGTCTCGCCTCGTCTCGCGAGAAAGGCGCTGAAGGTCAGGCTCGCCAAGGACCCCTCCCAGGCTGCCCGGAGGCGCCGGTCCGCTCGCCTCGCCCACGCGCCTGGCTGGGCTGCCGGATGGAGAGGGCCGCCCACCTGCCCGGCGGCGAGGCGAGCCCTGGGCCTCTGCCCGCGGCGCTCCGGCCTCCGCAGGCACCAGCCGGGGCAGCCCCGGACCCCCCCCCGCCCTCGGGCGCCTCGACTGGACTGCGTCGCCGCCGCGCATGCGCTCTGTGGAGGCGGCGCCGCCCCGAGACCGGCGTTCGGCTCAGTCAGGCGCATGCGCAGAAGGCAAGGCGTGCCTTCGCCCGGTCGGAGGCGGCGGCGGGCGGCTGTGGCGCTTCCTCCGGGAAAGCTCGGAGCCCCGTGAGGGAGACGCCGGTCACCGGAGAAGCCCCGCCGGACTCCCGCGCCCCATCGCTGCGGGCCCCACAGAGCGAGCGCGACGGGCGCAGGAAGGGCGGGGCGAAGGGCGGCCCGGCCAGGAACAGCCCTCCGAGGACGGTCGGGCCATCGCGTCTTAGCCCGGCGCTCGAGCAGCAAAATGGCGCCATCCGCTCTCCTGTCGCTAAGTGTCCTGGGGGAGTCCGCCCTTATTTGTGAAAACACAAATATTAATATTAGCAGCGTTCCGAGGAATTGCCTCTGCCCAGACGTACATCCGTTCAGGAGTCGGAATTTGTGAGCAGATCCCATTCATCTGTTTCTTTCCAATCTTCTGCCATGTTTGTTTTGCTCCAAAACACCAATGTGGAAGCCCTAGATTATGGACCCGGGAAGATCAATATGCTCCGCCACCGGTTGTGAGTGTTGCCCTTCCTAATGCAGCATCTGTGTCCCTTTATCCTGGTGTGTAGAGTGTCCTGTTTGCCAAAGGAGTATTGCAGATGGCATCTGTCACACAAAGAGGATGAACGAGTACCGTAAATGCCCCTCTGAAATTGTGGCTGCCGTTATTTGGACCTGTAATGTTCCTGCAAGAGTAGAAGTGGAGGCAGAGCTGCCGTCTGGTTGGTGGCAGGGTCTTGTCTCGGTACCAGCTCTGCTTGGGCCACAGTAGAAACAGAAGGGAAAGGAGCTGGTCCACAAGGGACAGCCAGCGAAAAGTGGTGAATGCCAATATTTCAGTAAGAGAAGAACACAAAAAGTTCAAAAAGGGCAGCAAGACTTACAGTTTTTCAGGAATTTTCAGTTTCACCACCAAGGGGTCCGAATTGCGTTAACAAGTCTTCTTTAACACTGTGTGTGTTAAGGGGTTTATCTCCTGCCAGGAAATTTGTGGTCTCAGCAAAAACAGCTGCCCTTTTGGAAACTGCTGCAACTGTGCAGCAGAACTCAGGAGTAATTTTTAAAGGAAGCCATGGGGGAGACCACACAGGGATACTGTAGGCACCAAGATAGCACTAGCACAAGAAACGAGGCAGAGTGCCTACTGCCAGCTAAGGACATCGATGGCAGGGCCTGTTAAAAACACAGCAGAGGCACAGCAGCAGTTGTCACCACTGTAGGGAGGAGGGGGGCACTGAGTATCTGCAATAGAAGGGAAACACAGAGGCTGTACAGAGCTCCAGAAAGCCTCTCTCTGCTGGCTATATCAGGCAACCAAAGGGCAAATGAATAATGTGAAGGTGGATACTGCGGCAAAGGACCCTCCCCGTCCCGTCCTGTCCCACAATCACTCCCTGGAAGAGTGGAAACATCTGAATGTCCAGCCTGTACCTCTGGCCCAAAGCGGGGACCCTGGCAAATGCTGAGAAACAGCAGATCAAGAGAACCACTTCTAAAGGAACAGGGAGGACACCTGCTGCCACTTTTATTGATCTACAGTAGATGTCGTACTATATACACACACTGCATACAGACTGACATGCAACAGGCACAGTATAATCGCAGGCAGAGCCTGCAGGGCACCTGCATGAACAGGCTCACTGCCCCAGGAAGCCTTCAGCCCCAGGCCATGGTTACTACTAGCTAGAGGAGATGCCCATGATGGCAGTTAACCAAAATAAAGCACAGGCTGGTGGCTGGGTGGGCGTATGCTGTGCCACTCATTCTTCCAAGCCCTGGGGGGGAGGGCACTGTGACCCCAGCCTTGCTTCTTCTTCCTCTCAAGGATGCCACCACTCCAGTGCAGGCCACAGCGAACCCACTGTGGTCCAGTGCAGACCACAGCGAAAACCACCAGCACCGTCCAGATGAATTTGCATAAAGACCAGCCCACCCAGTGGAGAGAACACAGCTCTTGCCTCCACCTTACACAGAAAAGAAATGCTTCTGCACAAAAGCGGCTGCATCAACAGAAGGGAAGCCAACCTGGAGAGGGATCTGACGAAGGGCTACCTCCATGGAAACAGGACAGTAGGCAAACCAAGCGGGCCAGGGAGTCCTACAGGCAAGAAACCAAAGAAGGGCGGAGGTGCCCCAGGATGACCCCGACTGTCCACATCCCATGCCCAAGCTCCACAGCAGTTGCTAGAGAGGGAAGGGGGCAGCCTGATTTAAGGGCAGAGTAGTCCAGCTCTGGCTAGGCCAGGTCACAAAATCCCTCCCGACTGCTCCTTCTCCTTCTTCCGCTCTGCAAGCCATTGCTGAATCCGCTCCTTCAGTTCTGTATTAGGTCTGATCTGGTCCATGGTGAGTGGACTGCGGTTGAAAGGGTCGGTCTGGTCACTGCAAGGAGAGAGAAGACAAGGTGGTGGGTGGCTCAAGAGCAGAAAAGGAGGCACTGTCACCAACCTTGGCAGGCAAAAGCACGCACGCCCTTGTGAGCTGGATGTCTGCTAGACTAGGCCAGATGCCACTCAGCAAGACCTAGAGCAGGGCTGCCAACAGTGGCCTCCAGATGTTCCTCTGCAACCCCTAGCAGTCCTCACCCTTGGCCATGTGGCGAGGGGGCTCCTGGGAGTTCCACAACATCTGGTGGACCACCAAATTCCCCACCTGGGCTGCAGTTACCTCTGCAGCAAGTGAGGCTAGCCACAGCTCTGGAGCACCCAAAGCACCTGCTCTCTTTCTTGCAGCTATGAGTCTTAGCAACAGCAGAAAGGGAAAGTGGCTCATCTCAGAAAATGGCATAGGCCAAGGAGGATTTGGGAGAATGGAGCTGGCTGGGCTGGAGCCTGGGGGAAACTGGAGTGCCAGCACTCCAAACACCTTTGGCCTGGGGTGTGCATCTGGATGCCATACAAGCTCCCCTCTTCTCCAGAAGGGTGGGCAGCATCCTGTTCAACCTGGACCCCCTTTTCCCTTCCTTTTCTCCAGAATACCTCAAGAGGTGCCGAGCAATGGTGGACCGATCCACGGTGACCCGAGAGGAGGGCAGCAACACTGGGTCCATCATCAGAGTGCTCATAATGGGATCCAAGAACTCGTCGCAAGCATCCGCATAGGTCTCCTCTTCCTGCTGCTGGCGGTCTGCAAGGGACTAGAGAAACAGACCATGCTGCTGGTGAGCAAAGGGCCCACAGTCACTCCTGCCTGTTCACAGAGATGATGGGCTGGGTGGCTGAGCTGGACCAGCCCAAGAAACACAGCCGTCCAAGGTGTTCTGGGAGACTGACAAGACTCCAGCATGGCTACAGAGCTTCTAGATGCCTCTGCTGCCCAAGCACAACCTGGAGCTTTGCCCCTGGATTTCAGGAAAGGACTGCAAGCCAGAGCGCAGCAGCCCTCTTGGGCCTGACTGAGCCCCAGGAGGTGGTGAGGAGTGCCACTTCAGTTCTGGGAATGCAGCTGTTGCTCCTACCACACCCAGTCCTCTTAACTTGCCTCTTTGGCTTCTGACTTGCCTGGAGCCTCAACGTGAGACTCCACCCCAGGGCTAAAAGCAGAGCCCCTCCCCAAATCAGCACAAGATACTCACAGCAGCAGGTGGGTAACCAACAGGCTGCCCTCCACAGTGGGACACTGTGACCGAAGTGGTGTGGAAGTGCAAGTGTAAGGGGGAGGGAAGGAACACAAGCCCCTCGCCCCGTCTCACCTTGATCTGCTCGGCCAGGTTGCTAAATGCTACGATCATGTTACCAGGCTTGTTGATCTTCTTCAGAACCCGAATGGTCTGAGCAAAGAGTGTTGGGGAATAAGACCGCCCATCTTTGGGCACCGTGGCACAGAAGTTCTCCTCATCACTGAAACAGAGAAGAGGCCAGAAGGGTTATGCCCGGAATGGTGGGGCTTGTGCCCAGCTCCCTTCACCAGATGCAGTCAGTCATGACTCCCTGACTTTGCCTTTTGGTGGCTCTTTCTTTTTCTTTCATCAATCCACAAAAACGCTTGTCAGGCCGCAGGCTTAGCCAGCCCCATCCAGTCTATGGCCGTGGTGTGCCAGGTGCCTCAGAGAGCCTCACAGTTAGAGCAGGAAGGGAAGCCACCCTCTTATCTGCCCAATGCAACCCTTCTGAGAGCAGCAGCTGCTCCTTCTCTGTCCTCTCAGGGAAGAACGGCATCTTTCTGCTCCCAGAGGCACCAGTCCATCTGAAATCCTTTTGAGGGGGGAGAGCCGTCCAGTTCTGGCTCCGTCTGAACCAAGAGAGCAAGGGCACAGCAATGCAAGGGTCCACCACCCACTTGTTGCCATTGCCCTCCCCCATTTCCCCAGCATTTGGCTAGTGAGAAGGTCAGGGGTGAGGGGAATACCTTGGGTGCTGGGGGACAACTCCAGTTTCCCTCAGTCAGCAGCAGGTAGAACAAGATCGCTACTCAGGTGACAAAGAGATGCCACAAAAGGTATGTGAGCGCAAGGAGTGAGAGAGGGTAGATTCCCTGGCGCAGGAGCCATGGCCAAGCAGGGCAAAAGCAGGGAGCCTGGGTACCAGCCTGCCACTCCACTATGCCTACATCTTGGCTGGTGCCAGAGGAAACACCAAGGCAGAAAGCAAAAGGCCCCCAGCCAGGGATGAAGCATTTCTCCAACCCCAAGGGAAGCAGGCCCAGGCTCTCTGTACTGTTTTGCCTTCAGCCCGGCATGACTGACAATGGGAAGGCAAGAGCGGTCTAAGCTCAGGTTCCCCCTCCTACCTGGCCCCCCCCCCCAATCCCTCGCTTTTGCTCCATGGCTGACGCTGCCACTAGTGGCCAGGATCCCTCAAAGGAACTAACAGAGGCCACAGCCTGGCTTCCTCCTTTTCCCTGGACAGACAGCTGTGAAATCCAGGGATCACCCTCTCTCCCTCTCACCCCACAAGGAGGGGAATTAAAAAGGACCCTGCCCTCCCAAGGGCTATGACAGGCACTGTTTGGCCCTGGACAGAGGCAGTCTGTCTAGTGGGTTGACCTTCTCTAACTCAACAGCTGTGCCTTTGGTCTTGAGAGGCAGCTGGTGCATACTGTGGCAAACTCATCTCTGAGGGTTTTCTGGGTTAAGTGAAAAAAGCCAGAAGTTGTTCCTCTGTCAAGGGAGTTCTGCTTCTCCTAAGCCTGGAGGAACAACCAGTTCCAGGATGCCTGCCTTCTTCCAAAAATAAAGAATACTTACAAACAAAACAGAAAGGTTTTCCTGGCTATTTTACCAAGAGCAGCTTGCCATGAATTTGATCTCCTCCAGTTCCCCCCAATGACATACCCCAGATTTAAGTAAATAGTGCAGATATCAGAAACCAGTTGCTGTGGCTTGAAGTCAAACTCGCTGAAATCCTTGACCTTTAAGGCCCCCATTTTGGGGCCTACCAAATGCTGCAGGAAGTAGTTGAGCATGGAGATGATGCGCTCAGCCAGGAAGGGGTGCACAAAGAGCGACTTTATCTCTGCAATAGAAAGTGGGTCTCTGTGAGCTCTGTGAGACAGCCGGACTCCCTTCCTCCCCAGCTGGAGAGAACAGCACCTCACCTGAGGTCAGGAAGGCCAGGGTTCCAATGGTCTCGTTAGACATAATGTTGTGGAACCGAGCCAACTGTCCAAACATCTGCAGGCTGGCTTCCTTCTCACGCCGTGCCTCTGGGGACAGGTTGTCCCATTCGCCCCGGTCCTTCTCAATTTGCTGGATCTTGATCTTGCTCAAGTACTGCAGAGAGATTCAGGGCAAGGAAGAGAAGGTGGGGACAAGAGAATGCTGAAAGGGCACCTGGCCTCTCCAGAGAGTCTTGGTTCTCTCTTGAAAAGGGGAAGCTGCCACAAGGGGAAAGGCAGCCTTCCCTCCCTTGGGTGGGGACCAGTGGCAACTCAGTCAGGTCTTGTTTCTGGAACCCTGCTCTCCACCTGGGCTGGATACAGCCCTCCCTAGTGCACAGGACCTCTGATGATGATGATTCACAGCTCATCCACCAGAAATAATGGAGACCCCAAGTGGCTGAGAAGGAAGATGAAAGAGTCGTGAAGAGCCAGTAACTGGGCCAGGGAGATGTGCCAAGGGCATTTGTTCCTGTAGATTCTGGCCTAGGGTGGGCATCTGGGGTGTGGAGCGCATGGACTAAAGCTCAGAAACCAGGCCAATAAAGTCACAGTAGTGAGACTGGAACATTTCCACAGAACCAGCTTTCAGAGGGACCAGCCTTAGCTGCACAAGGAGTGTTCTTCTGTCCCATGAGCTGATCAACAGTGGTCACAACATGCTGGCAAACATTTCCAGGAGGGTGGATCTCTCACATGCAAACACCATCAAGAGGACCAGACATAACCAATCCTTTCATCACTGCTACAAGCAAGTCTTGTATCACAGGAGACTGTGCTTCTTTCCCACCGCTTTTGCTCACCCCCCCCCCCAAAAAACCCTATCATGGAATATTTTTACCTGTATGGCCTCATCCAGCAAGAAAATAGCGTCATTCATGAGCAGGTTAAGGAAACGCAAGAAGAGTGGGGGATTCATTGCTTCCAGGTTCTCTGAGGCATAGTCTGCCAGGGCCTGGAAATTGCAGAGGAAAAAGGGAAGATGGACAGATAGCCATTCTCACCCCGGCGTCACAGGTGTGCCCTTGCCAAGGGGACACTAGAACTTCCCCAGCCTTACCTTGATACTTTCCCGGTAAGAATCAGTGCCCCACATGTACCTGAGGATGGGGTACATGGGCCTGCGGTAGTTGAACTTCTGTTCAAACTGATGCGGATCTCCTGAGCAAAGGAAAGAAGGCAGCCTGAGCTAAAACGAACGCTAAGACTTTCTGGGAACAAAAGAAGGTGGGAGAAAGCGAGCCCACAAAAGGCTCCTGCCCTTGAGAAGCAGGAGGAGCAGCTCTTCCTGACCTTCCACAATTTACATCAAGGTGGCAAGAGCAGACCACTAATGACAGAGGGTCTCAGAGGCCCCTCTGCCCACAGTCCTGCCACAAGTGGCAAGCCCCAAGCTGCAAAGGCCACTGTGCGGAGCAGGGGAGAAGCAGGAGGGCCTCTGGGGGAAAAGGAGGCATCCCTTGCAACTCCTCAGCATGCCACAGAGCGAGGCCCCAGTCTTTCAGCCCCCGCTCCCCACCTTACCTGTGAACTCAATGTCCACAAAGACCTTGATGAGAGCCTCAGCGAGGTAGGCAGCGTGCGGGTAGGAGCAGAAGACCCTTTTGCGGTGGAAGACACTGGAGACAAGGGGGGTCTGCACCTGGTCCAGGTGGGGCATGACCGCCTCCAGCACTTCAGCTAGCTTTGCACGCAAGTGGGGGTTCTTCATCCTGCAAAGGGAGGGGCAGCTTAAGGGGGACCCTTCAGCCACGTCTGTCTCCCTGAAATTCTGCTGTTCTAATTCGGGAAAGCTGCTCCTGAAAACTGTACAGGCTGCCGGGAGGACAAGCCGTGTGCCCCCAACATCTGTAGGGATCCCACTGCTACCCTGGCAAAAACAGAGGGACTTGATTCACTCTGAAGACCCAAAGAACCTGGGTCTAGAAGAGAGGGAAGCTGTCCCCATGCTAAGGATTTGTGTCCCACCCACCCCAGTAGCCATTTCAGAGCTGCAGGGCCACCGCCCCCAGGTACAGCAACAGCAGCACACCTGCTAAAGGCCATGGCCAGGCAACCCTCTTGCAAGCACAGCTGAAGCGGCAGAAGTAAAACTTTCAAAAGCACATTCACAAAGAAGGAAGGGCAAACAGAACAGATCAGCAGCAGCCAAAGCTGCTGACACTGACCTGGGTGTCAGAGATACCTGCCGAAAGTAGGTGGATCACAACCTCAGTCAACGCCAACTGGATTTCTCTGAGTCCTAAAAGCTTCTCTCCTCCCCTGCCGTGGCAACCTCCAGTGCCTGCTAGAGGCCATATCTTCCCCCCTCACCTGCCCTTCCAGGAGAACGTTCAGAGTGCACACACGTGCATGTGGCTACAGAGGCCCTTACCTGTCTACGTCTCCAGTGAAAACAGTCACAAAATGAAGGATGTGCTCCAGGGAGTCAGCTGAGGTCTCCAGGAGGTCATCAGCAAAGCGGCGCAGAAAAATGAAGAAGTCGCCCAAGTTGTCGGCAAAGAACTCTGCAGACACAAGGCCCCAAATGAGCCCCTGGGGCCCCAGAAAACACCCTCCACCCTTGGCCCACACTCACAGGGAAACAAAGCAACACAGTTTGCCAATACAAAATTGTGGGGAAAAGACAGTGATGCAGAGAGAGGCGGGATACAGTTTTATGTACAAGGCAGGCCCAGGTACGCCTGGGTATGTCCTCCTTTCTCTAGAGTCTTAAATTTAGCTGCCCGTAACAAAGGAGCAAATGCTGTCCCCAGCAGCACACAAAGAGCAGCACATGTACCGTAGCTGGAATGAGCGAGAAGAAGACCCAGAGGGGAGCCTGGAAATCTGCACAGCAAGGCGTCTCATGGAGGTTTCCCAGAAGCACATCCACAACCGCCGGGGTCTCTGGCATGCAGCCACAGTGGGCTTCCGGCCTCTTATTTCTCTGAGTGAGGTCCAGCTCCCCCACCCCACCCATTTCTCTCCCCCTCCAGAGTTCCAAAAGCATCATTTTCCCTTCCACAGCTTAACTGCACAGAAGTGCAGCCTACCCAAGATGTTGACACCAAGACAAAAGCAAACCAAAGCTCACCCAACTTATTCCAGTCATGCTTCCTGGGGTTTTGGGGGGTGGGCAACTACATGAAGGGGCAGGGGTCAACTTTTCAACTCAACTCCTGCACAGGCTGCTTCCTGCCAGCAAGCCCAAATACCTGTTTTCCACTGTAGACCCCCCCAAAATGGTGACCAGAAGCGATGGAGGCAGTTCCCAAGCCAGGATAGCAAAAGTTGCCCAAAATCATGCTGATTTTTTTTAATGTGTGTGTGTGCATGTGTATCAGGAGCTGAAAATGTGGGATCCAGGGGCCACACTCTGCCCCCTTTGCTTTAGAGGAAACTTCCAGCCAAATGTCGTTTCCACTACCTCATCACTTGCTCCTGCACACTTTCAGACACGTCTTCCAGCCCATCCAAACCAAAAAAGCTCTAATGAATTGGCCAGCCCCAATCCAGAGAGCAGAATGCCAGGGACTGCCAGTCATCACCAGGGCCTTTGCCACTCCACCCACTCAATCTCGAAGAGGATCAAAGCAGACAGTTACAGCTCTCCCGTGGAGTGGCTCGCCAACTGTGTTTAGCTTCCAGTAAACTGCTGGGCAGAGCAAGCACTCATCCTTGTGACCCACGGGGCCAGAGATACAACTTAACATGTCTTAAGGGGAAGCCCCTCCCCCAGCAGCAACCCACTGGCTACAGGAAGTGTCAGTCACCTGGGACGCAGGCCAGCGCACTGTGCTTCACATCTGGCAGAGGGAAGGTCAAGTCTATCAGCTCCGTTCCCCGGTTTCCAATGGCCATCTGGACCAGGAGAACAGCCGTGGACACCTGCAGGTGGAGGCAGTTCTGCAGCATTTGGGGCTCTGTCATGGCTGTTTTGGTGGAGAGATAGATAGTCATGAGCCGCTCAAACTGCTCCCGGAGGTTATCTGCTGAGGGGCTGGAGCTCTGCTGAGCCTCTCGCCAGGCGACCTGCAGCCGGTGAAGGCTTTGGTTGAGTTTGATCATCTGGTCATGCAACCTGGACAGGCAACAGAAAGACATAAGTAAGCCAGCGGAACAGAACAGACCAAGGCAGTGGGTACAAGATGGCCATTGCAGGTAACTAGGAAGAAAGGGACAGGCGGTGAGAGCCTAAGGCCTGCAGCTGGACCACACAAAGCCGGGGCATATGCCTTCTGCCAATGGTTTTGGGGAGGGGTTTTTGACTTTAGGGCTGTATCAAGAGGTGCTTTGAGGACAGAGAGGCCATGCCATGCCATTCATTTTGATCCCATCCCCATAGCTCCTCTAGTACACAGCAGGATGACACTCAGACCAAGGATACTGTAGGCACACTTCTGCTTGGGGTGCTTTTATGCTAGGAAGCCATCACACTGGCTGAGCCTGTGAAGAGATCGCTGTGGGACAGCTCAGCTTTGTAAAGCTGCCAACGAGGCTTTGCCACTTCACCCTTAAAGCAGCCAAGGTAACTACGCTTTCAGTTACAGCAGACAAGATAGGCCCATGGCCTTTGCCATTCCCACCTACAAAAGAGCCTCTGCGGGATTACCTGTGAAATCCTAAGTGGAGAGTATACTGTGTCAGCACCAGGTTCTCCGTCACCAGGTTGTAACTGGGGGCAAACTCTGGCTCTGTCGTGGCTGGGATCAGGCAGGTTTCTTTCTCCAAACCTTGAAGAAGTGAAAAGGAAATGCTTCTCCACCAGCTCTCACAAGCGGCATGTACCAGAAGCATGCCAGAGGGACTGACCGTTTCTCTCAGCTCCCCCTTGACCCCTGGGGCTCCCACGCTTGGCTGAGAAGAGGAGACTCACCTCGGATGTGCACATTCTTGCTCTTCTGCTCTTCCTCGTTCAGCTCCTTCAGAGCACAGTAGGTAGGGTCAAAGGTCAGCAGCCGGGGAGATCTGGGCTTACAGAAGGGCTGGCAGAGTCTGAGAAGGGCAGCACCCAAGTTCAGGAAGAAAGCATCTGAGGCATACATCTGAAAGAAGATCTCCGGCATCTGGTTGGCCCAGATCTTGGTGCGGCCTGCATTGGCATGGAGGCAGTTCCCAAGCCAGGACAGGATCCGGTGTTTGGTCTGGGGGGACAGCTGCAGCAGGTTTTTCAGCATCTGATAGATCTTCTCGTGGAACTGAGCCATGAACTGTTACCAAGAGAGAACAGCCTTGGTGTGTGTGTTTAGGGGTATATGTTCACCCTGTGGTTCAGACAGTGTAACCTGGGATCTTCCTTATGCGCAGCATGTGCTCTGCGCATAAGTGAGCTATTGGCCCAATGCTCCCTCCCAGATTTTACCACATTTTCAGTGTCTCTGGGTCTTATGCTTGCCCTAAATACCTTCAGCAAGGACAGATTATGTCAAGACTCACCTGGTGGATATTGGATTCCTGGACCTTGATCTCCTGAGGGCTGGACCGAGAGGGGTTCAGAAAGTATCCATGGTTCTCCACCACCCCAGGGGTCTTCAACAAGCATGAGATGCTCAGGAGGGCTCCCAGCAGAGTCTTCTGGTAGAGCTGCCCATTGGCCGGGTCCTTTGGCTGGATGTACTCAACAAAAACCTGAAGAAACAGAAGCAGACGATTAGGGTTAGCCTTCTTCTTCACTTCCCCAGAATCCTGACTCTTTCAAAAGAGCCACCCTTTGACCAAGGCACATTGGAGCCACAGCCCAGGGTCATTACAAAGACGACCCCTTTGTGATCAGCACCCTGGTGGAAAAGCTGCAGAGAGAACAAGGGATTAGTCCTCCCAGGATGACTAGGCCCCTCCCCTGGATGCTCCCTGGCCGAGGGAGAAAGGGCTGTCAGGTGCTCACCGCAGCAATAGCTTTCTGCCTGGTGAAGTACAGGAGCATGTCCAGGTAGGAGGACAGCAAGATCTGGCAAAGGTGAAGCTCCCGTATCCGTCCCAAGAGGATGTCAAAGACAGGCACCATCACCTCCTCAAAGGTCCGCACTTCCTCATCCGCAGTGATTACTTTGATGACCTCCTCCAGGAATTCTGTTACATCTTCAAAGTCTGCAAGGAGAAAGAGAGAGGACAAGATTTGTTTTGAAAAGGGCCCTCAGGATTTGCAGCACATTAACTTTTCCCAAGAGCCCTGGCTCTGCCTTTGCAACTTACAAGCTCCTCTCAGGGACTCCAGCATCAAGTCCACTAACTGTTCATAGACATTCTGGTTGACATAAATCTCTGGAGTGAGGAAGACTGTGCGGGTGTTGGACACAGTCAGGTTCCGGCAGCGTACCGCAAAGGGCAACAGGTTCTCTGGCACTTTGGTGATCTAGAAGGACAGAGCGAGGTCTGTGGTCTCTGGGACGCTCTGCTCAGGCCAGCAGGCTACTTGTTTGGGAAATGGAGGCCTAACTCACCTCCTCTTTGGCCCTCTGGAAGCAGGCAAAGAGGTAGCGAAGGATGTGCTTCTCTCCTGCATCTCTGTCAGCCGAGAGATTCTGGATGCTGGCTGAGGTCATATGGATGAGATGATTCCCAGGTTCTGGCAGCAGCAGCCGGGTGAAGAGTGCCTGGAGAGACAAAACAGCCCCAGGAATAAATGACCAATAGGCCCGCTTCCTCACCCCTACCATGTCTGAAGGAAGTGCTCAGTGATGTGCCATCCAGAGGACCTTTCTTCTGCCTGCAATAAGACTCAAAGTCCTCCAAGTCCAGACCGTCTGCCCACGTAACCCTCAGCAACCAGATTATCATGGGCTGCAAACAGAGGAGGACTGGCAGGACTCAAGCATCCCATGATAGCACATGCCTGATTTCCTGGGGAAGTTCCATGAAGCAAGGGAGGTGGTTCTAGAAGGCAAGTCAAGCACACAATTCAGAAAGGAAGGGCAGGCAGGCAGCTGTCCTCTCGTCACAGGGGGTCTGACCTGGGGGACATGCCTCCCTGGCTACAAGGAGAGAGCAGTTTGACCTGAAGAGCAAAACCAGCCGCCTCCCCCTCCATCAAGCCTCACTGACACCCTGCTGGGTCTCTCCCCGTGAGTGCGTGTGGGTGAGCAAGCATCACAAGTACCTGTTCCACATTCTCCATGTCCAGCCAGTCCTGGTCCTCCAGGTCAGCTGCCATTTCCTCCAAGTACACGCAGCGGGAAGGAATTCCATTGCCACTTTTCAGGTTGGGGTCACCTGCAAGTTGGGAATTACCAAAACAGCACTGCCAGCCAGTCCTCAAGCACTACACAGTCCATCTACACACCCCAGTGCCCAGCCCTCATGGCAACCTGTGCTCCCCCCTCCCCCAATCATATCAACTGCAGATTCAGGAGCTACCTTTGTAGCAGAGAAGGGAAGGAAAAAAGATCCAAGCTTAGTGTTGTTTAGTGTGAGTGGCACCACACATTTCACAACTGACACACTAAGGGAAGAGCCAGAGGAACATCTTTGAACTTTGGGGGAGGGGACTTTTCTTGACCTGAGCTTCAGGGATTCCTGCACACACATACCACCCACCCCACCAGCGCCTCCTTTTTCAGTCTGCAGCTTGAAAGGCAGTCAGTTCGGACAAGAAATACCCCTCCCTGCCAGTGTACATAATTTCACATGTTTTGCCATGATCTTGGTAGCCAAGCTCCTGATCCCTGTAGAGGAGCAAGAACAGAATGGAGTAAAACGTGCCCTGAGGAATTCAGCCATGCATCCGGCAGGAGCATGTTAGGAACCACCTGCATGGTAGAGTTTGCCCCTTCTACCCTACACACCTCTCACAAATAGGAGAACAGCGGCCCAACTAATTTAACAAGTGTGAGAATGAATTGCTTGAAAAGCAGCCAAGTTGGCAGGAAAAAAAGCCTCAGGCCAGCAGCTGCCCTCCTCCTCCTCCTCCTCTTGACAGGAAGTTGTGCAGAACAGCAACATGAGCCTGGGGTGGAGTCTGCAGCCTCAGCCCCTTTAACACAACAGCTCCAACCCAGGTGGGCTGCGAAGGGACCCAGTTGCTCAGGGCTTCTCCCAGCCAAGATTCCAGGAACAAACTCCCCAGACTTACTGTTGTCCAGAGTGATCAGGAAGATTCTCTGGATCATGTGGTTGATGTTAAGCTGCTCACAGAGCTCCTGCTGGGAACGGAAGGAGCGGCTGATCTCGGCCACCGAGTAGTCGCAGTCATCCAAGCTCTCCGACACGCTGTTGTCAGAATCATCTTGGCTGGCTGAGGTTTCCTCCACTGGAGAAGGAGAGGAAGTCAGCAAGCAGATAAGCTGAGCCTGACCTGGGTCCAGGTCAACAAGCTGCCCAGCTGAGCAGCCAGACTGTGTGTGTGTGTGAAGAAGCAGAGGGGCTGGCCCTGGCTTGCGAATCCTCCTCCTTATTCTCTGTGCTGGTCTCGCTTCAGAGCCGGGAGTGAGGAGAGCTACAGCCAACCACATGCAAACTCACACCACTTTAGCACTTTGCCTTCCTCTCCTTGGAGCTCAGCAGCTGCCAGAAACAGGCCAAGCCAGGCAGGCTGCAGGACGTGTGGGGCACAGCCAGTCCCTTCCATCCAGGAGACTGGAGTCCAGCCAGAAAGTTGTGGGGGCTTTTCATCCTGGCAGCTTCTAACTGTTCCAATTGCTGAACTTATGTGACAAAAAAACAACAAAACCCGCCAGCCAAGTTTACCTAATTACTCACCTTGGCCGCCAGATCCCCCTTTTAGTCCCTACTCTAGACTGGGGTCTGAATCTCTGTGCATGTATTACATGTCAGTGTGGTTTCTATTGGTTAGTACCTAAAACCTTTCAGTGAGTGGAATAGAGCACAATGGGCCAGGCCTTAGAAACAAAACAAATTACAGTATTTGGTCTATTAACTTTGCGGTTGTCACATAAACAGTTCAGTACCGCGTATGTAACTTCGTTGTTTTCCTTAGTGGCGCTTACAATCCCTCTGCGGTGGCAGGCTATCTGCCTAAGTACACGTATGAGCCCTGTGATCTCCGGACACCTGACCAAAGGCCAACCGCCTCGCCCACTCCTCCTCCCGCAGCTCCCCACGTCCACTCGCTCTCTGGCCGCTCAGCCTCCTCACTCTCCACCGCCCAGGCTGAGCTGGCCGGACAAGGGGCCCGCCCGCCCACCGCCCACCCGCCGGGCCCCCTTCCCCTCACCCGCGGGCGGCGGCGGGGGCGGCTGCTGGGCCTGCCGCTGCTTCTGGACCTCGGCGAAGAGCCGGGCGTCGGCGACGGAGCTGAAGAGGGCGGCGAAGGGGTTCCTGGAGATGCTGCTGTTGTTGTTCTCGTGGTCGGTCATGTCCCCGCCGGGCCAGCGCCATCGAGGGCCGAGGGGCCCGGGCGGGAAGGGGGCAAGCCTCCGGGACCGGCCTCCTCCTCCTCCGCCTCCTCCGGCAGGAAAGGCGGCTCAGGCAGGGGCGGCAGCGGAGGCTCCGCGGGTCGCAGGGCAAAGGTGGCGGCGGACGGCCGGACGGCTCCCTCCTCCTCCTCCTCCTCCTCCTCCTCGGCCGTCGGCGGCGGCTTCCGCCTCGCTTCCACTTCCCAGGCAGTCAACCTGGCAACGCGTTACGCATCAGACCGCGCCGCGCGTCATCAGAAGGGGCGGGAAACGGCGCAGGCGCCGTGGAGAGGTGCGGAGCCATTTTGTGCGCGAGTGCGCATGCGTCCGTCAGGGGTGGCCGTTAGGGGCGGCGCGCGCTTGGCCGGGCTCAGCTTCGGAGGGGCGGGGGGAGTTTAACGGTCGCGGGCTGTCAGAACCGCCCCGCCCACAGCCGAACCGAGGGCTGCTGGGAGTTGTAGTCGAAAAAGGAAGCTTCACAAAAGGACTTGCGTTGTCTCCGCAAGTTTCTGTCAGAGAGGCGGCGGCTCAGCCACGGCTTCTAGTCCGAGCTGAGTCCCTCAAAAACGGCCCCGGGCGGCGGGGGCGGGGGGGGGGCTGAGGGCTCGGAGAGGTTGCGCTTCGACCGAAGAAGAGTTTGCTTTTGCCCGTCCCTCCGGACGAGTGCCTTGGAAAGCAACGCCCGGCTAACGGAAGGGGCGGCGGCACCGGCCGGCCTTTGGCCTCCGCCCGGCTTGGACGGCTGCTGGGTCAACCGGACAGAAGGGTGACCAGAGACTGGGCTTCACGAAGAAATAAAGCATTTAAGAACCATTTCATCGGGAAACCGTTAATAAGAACTTGGTGGCAGTATAAGGTCCTTTTTAATACGAAAATGCCCTGTGGATGGATCTCCGCACGAAGCGTTTCGTACAGGGGTTAAAATGAAGGAGGAAACGTGGGTTGCATACAAGGACGTATTAAAAGAAGAAGATAACAGCTAGACATTAGAAGAGTTAAAACCCAAGGCATCACCTGTTACTGGCTCCTCCACGGGCAGTTGTCAGAACAGTTTTAGAAAGATAAGAAGGTCTACAGAATAGGAAATGAGGGGGAAACAGAGTTCGAAACAATTCGGACTGCAAACCCAGACCGTCACGTGGCCAAATTATACCAACTTGTTTTGAAAATGAAAACAAGACGAGACAGTGAAAGAAAATATGATAAAACTAGCTGGACTCAGCATACCATGTGCCATTTTAAAACTCCCCCCATAATGGCCGGTAGACCTCACGACAACCCTGTAAGGCGGGCCGGTGGGTTTTTAAACTCTTCCTCCTCCCCCTTCTCAGCCTTCCACAGTTTCCCCGGAATTGCTGAGGGCGGCTGGCTCAGTTGACTGCCCGGGTCCCCATCTGGGCCGCAGACTGCGTGGCGGGAGTGGATTGTGAGGAGGAGAGGGAGTTTGCACGTGGGCGGTGATTGGTTGGGCAGGTGGGCTGAGTGTGTTTCCTGAGCAGCCAATCAGCACACTGGGAGGGGTAACATATCCAAGAGAATTATATATATAGATGGTCCCAGAATATTGGTCACTCTGTTGAGCTCCAGTTATGGGAAAGAACTTGGATACGAGGAACAAAAACAACGGAACAGTGATAAAAGAAAACTTTTATAAAACATTTTACCGATGGCACTCAGCTCCAGATAAAATAGCCAAAATGTATGGTAACTACAGTAACACATGCTGGAAATGCAAAAAAGGAAGAGGAACTTTCTTCCACATACGGAGGGGATGCAAGGAATCTAAAAAAATCTGGGGAAAAAATCATATAACGATGATAGAAATATTTAAAATTGACTTGCAATTTAAACCTAAATTCTATCTATTAAATATGTAGGAAGAACAACAATTGAAAATGGAACAGAAAGAGAGAATAATGATATATCTAATAATAGCGGCAAGACTGGTATTTGCACAAAAATGGAGAACAGAGGAAATCCCAAGAACAGAGGATTGGTTAATAAAAGCTCTAGAGATGTATGAGATGGATAAGCTTACTCTCTAAAAGAAGGGACATTTAAAAAAAAAAAACCAAGAAATTGGGAAGATGTGATAAACTATATGGAAAAAACTATATGGCCCAAATATAATCATTAACCAATTAAGATAAGCATAGTAAAAGAGGAAAGGAATAGTGAGTTATGAAGAATAGCTCAGAAACTAGAAATTATTTATCTGTAATGGTTAAAAGACATAGATGAAGTAGGAAACTATAAAAAAGGCATCAGAAGGGAAAAGATGGGAAGTTTTGAATAAAAAGTTGTGTCATGAGTATATGTTTATGGTGTTAATGTGAAGATTCAGAAATTTTACTTAAAATCAAGAATTATGTAAGTGATAAATGAAGACACAACACAATAGTTAATGCAATAGGAACTAAATGTTAAAGGATTAAGTTCAAAAGTATGTAAACGGTTGGTTCAAGTTCCTAATGAAGTGTGAATGTACTAGTGTTTTTTTAATGGAAATTATTTTATTTATAATAAAAAAGATATTAATAAAAAACAGCATTGTGGATAGTGTGTCTCCATGACTCCCGATGTGAGGCCAGGGCGGACCACTGTTGGTGATCAATTTGGCCGAGCCTGAGGTGTTGCTTCAGGGAGTCTTTGTATCGCTTTTTTGGAGCGCCCCTCTTACGCTGACCCGTGGCGAGTTCACCGTAGAGTACTATTTTTGGGAGGCGATGGTCCTCCATCCTAGAAACGTGCCCTGCCCAGCGCAGCTGTGTTCTCAATATCATGGCCTCAATGCTGGTGATCCCTGCTTGCTCAAGGACAGCAACATTCGTCACATAGTCAGTCCAGTTTATATTTAGGATTGTGCATCGACAGCGCTGATGAAAGCGTTCGAGGAGTCGTAAGTGGTGGCGATAGGTGACCCATGTTTCAGATCCATAAAGAATCTGTCCTAAGAGAAAAGGGACACATGAAGGGACGCATGAAATGCCCATTTTGTTCAGACTGCTTTCCTCCTGTCTGAAGAACAATTTTTGCAATAGGCATTTGGAGATGCTCTTGCTTAAACCTAATTCAGTAGGACCCCTGTATCCACTGGTTCATTATCCACTGGCTCAATTATCTACGGGACACAAGACAGCACACTGACCATAGAGTCTTCCTAGAAAATGTGTCCTCTCAAGCCATTTTAAACCAGAAGTCCCATTATTTTCAATGGTGTTTGCTATTATCCACGTTTTTTTGGTATCTACGCCCCCCCCCCAAGCCAATCCCCAGCGGCTATGGGGGTCCTACTGTAATCCTCTTTCCTATTTTAGTTAACCTCTTTCCAGTTGACTCTACAGGGCATTGTTTCTGGGAATACTCAGAACCAACACCGAAGTACTGGTCCCATTTTCTTGCCCTGAGGTAGTATCTGAAATGTTCTTCCTTATGAGACATTCATAGAGGGGGCTGCTGTGAGTGAAACAAAAGATGGTGGACAAGCCTGTTAATTTCACTTTCTCCTACCTTGTCTCAGATTCCTTCTATGCTACATATGAAAAAAAGAATAGAGATATAGGAAAGCTTCTTGTCAATTGCCGAATGAACAGATTTTCACCCATCCTTTGGTTAGGCTGCACAGATGGAGTAAGGCTGAAGCAAGACCACCAGAATAGACATCCCTTGGCCACTATCTGTTTCCACCCTGCCCCTGGCTGTTTTTCAGAAAGGGAGCGGTTGAAGGCAATTCAGCTGCAGTTCTCAGAAAAAAGGCTGCCTCTGTCGCATCTCTGACATTTTCCCACTCACCTAAGGCCTTGCACATGGGGAGAGGCATCCGCCCACAGGCTTCCTGTGCTAGGGGAGTGCAGAGAAGCTTTCTTGTTGCGTTTCTGCTGTGGTGGTGCAGAGCAAACAGACAAGGCTACATTCAGATTCATTCTCATCTGGATTGTTTTGCGAGCTGCGAAATATCCCTTTGGCGCATGAGGGACTAGCCAAGGCATCCACGTCTGTAGAGGGACCCAAAGATGGGAAGGGGCTGGCCTCTCCAGCACGCAGGTGTCCTTGGGCTGCTCTTCACAGGTAGGGCCCGGAGGTCACTGGGAGGGTGGGCAGGGACAGAAGGCCACCAGGCCCAATGGCTGGTCTCGGTTCGGGAGGCAGGGAGAGGGAAATGGTGGGGGGCCTCTTGGGAAGAAGGAAGGCAGAGAAAGGAAGGCTTTAGGGGGCTTTTGTCAGGGCTTTCTTCCCCACGGGGCATTTGCCTTCCCTTGTGCTTCAGAAGACATCTGAGGATCTGCCCTTCTTGAGACCAGGCTGAGCAGTCGAAACAAAGGTCTGTGCCGTCTTTGTCTTCTGTACTCCACCCTGAAATAGCAGGCTTCACTTGTTGCCCACATGAATGTCCGTTGAAGTGTCTAGTCCTAGGCACAGCATGCTTGGCCCACATTTCTTCAGGTCTAATCTTCCCTCTTCTTTTCAGGCATCATCATCATCATCATTGTCACTGGAAATCCTGCAACTGGAGAAGGTACATTCCATCCTAAGTTTGCTGGGGAAGGAAGGCCAGTGTGGCCTGGAACCATGTTGGAGGTGTGCCCCCCCCCAATAAGTAGTGGCCTGGCAAGGCCACCAAGGCCAGTCTTCCTACAAGCCGACACTTGTCCATAGCAGCAGCAGCAGCAGCAGCAGCAGCAGCGGCGGCGGCTTAAGACACATAAGAGTCACCTCCAGGGCCAAAATGAAAGGTCTCTCTCTCTCTCTCTCTCTCTCTCTCACACACACACACACACACAATGCACAGACAGGGTCTGATTCCTTACTATAACACAAAGCATGGCTGAGCAGCTGCAGCACCTGATAATCCTGACTCTGGGTAAATGAAAACCCTAAATACGGAAATGAGAGAGAGAAAGATTCCCAGCTTTTGCCAGAATGGTCTCTGAAAAGTAGATAGCAGGTGCAGTGCTGAGTGATCCAGGTTGGGAATCTGTCATGGGGATGGGCTTTAATCCCCCTCACATTTGGGACCCCCACACTTGCAGTTGGCTTCCACTGGCACAAATGGAATTGGCATAGGGGGATTAGGGTCTGGGAGAGGGGCCCAGTTCCTTGGGAGACCATGTGCTGCTTTGCATGCAGGGAGTTCCCAGGTAGGGCAGGAAGAGGAAGGGTTCAGCCTGATGTCTTGGAGAGCCATGAATGCAGGTAGAGGAGGGTGGCTACGTGAGACCAAGGCTTTGGCTTGGGGACTTCTATTTAGACATTCCTGGTTTGTTTTTGTTTTTGTTTGTTTGTTTTACTATCCCCTTTCTTCTATCAGCATGATTTAAGGTGGCTCACAATTAAATAAAATATGTGCAATTAAAATACTTGTGAATAAAAGCATAAATGATAATTCAAAACATCATTTAAAGATTACACCCATGGAAGAAAATATGGCCACATGCACCTCGTTAAAAGCTTCTGCTGCATCAAGCGAGGTCAAGGAAGAGCCCTTCAGGTGGGTCCAGTTTCCAGGGCTGCTGGAAAAGCCTGCGTGGTGTGTGAGTCCCGGGGGCCACACAGTCTCTTGGGCCCCATGGGGAAATGGGACATACTTGTTCCTGGCCTATGATGCCCCTGAAGCTGTCCAGAATCAGCTGAGAGGCCCTCCATGGCTGACTATGGCAAAGGACCTCAGGTATATTCAGCTTTGTACATTTGCTTAGGGGAGAGCTGGTTCCATCACAGGCTGAGGAAGGGGCTAGCTTTAGTAGCCAGCTTGGCTCCTCTACAGCTCTGGCACTGGCCTGTGCAATGGCTTCCACCATTTTGGAGACCACATTTGCCTTACAGTGGCCACAAGGACCGGTCTTCCCCTGCTTCCTTCTGTTCCTGGCAGGTTGTCAGAGGAGGGCTGCTGAACTTAGCTTCCAGGGTGGTGGTGGGGGTCTCCCTCCACCCTTCTCATCCCAGCCCCCTTCCCCCATTACTGTTTCAGGGTTATCCATTGAAGTGAAGGAGAAAGGAAGAAGTGTCACCCTGCTGTGTAAAGGAGGGCGCAATACAACCAGCTGGACAAAAGATGGGTATGATTTATCATCCAAGGGAAAGGAGCTGCCCTTGGGTTCTGCCATGGACGACCCAAGAGGCTTCTACCAGTGCTACGATGAGGAGGAAAAGCGTGCTTCCCTGCAGGTCTTCTTCCGGAGTGCGTGAGCCTTCCTCCCCCTCTCCTTGCCCTCAAAGAGGCTACTGGTGGCTGTTGGGAAGGGAGTCTTGGAGCTGACACCGGGGTGGGGTTGGCTGGGGGCTGTATCCACTTGGAAACCACATCCTATGATCTGGAAGCACTGCCCCTCCCACAGACCCAGAGCTGTTGGTTGCTGCTCTGCAGAGCAAAGAGACCGGCAGTCTGCACAGGCTCAGAGGCGCCCTCTACTCAAGGATGCTGCTTCCTCAGCTCTCTCCCTTCTTGCCCCACAGTGTGCCAGAACTGTGTCCACCTTGACTTCTCCACCATCTTGGGGATCATGCTGGCCAGCTTTGTGGCCACACTCTTCCTGGCTATTGCTGTGTACTGCTTTGCTGTAGAGGAGCCGAGACTGCAGTCTCAAGGTGAGCGGTTTCAGCAGAGGAAGGCGGGTATTTGCTGGGGTGAAAGGCCTTCCTTTCCTCCTCTGCCATGGTGCTGCTGTGGCAACAGTGAGACACACACACGCACACACCTGGACCCCCAGACAGGAGAAGGGCTGCTTTGTCTGTAGTAACAGGAGGGCTGCTAGAGACTACTTGCCTTCCCTCCTCCTCCTCCTCCATGGGGCCGCTGCCAAAGAGCTCCCCCTTAGATGGGGCCACACTGTCCTCTTTTTTCTCCCTGGCTTCAGAGAGCAGCCTTCCCCTTGGCTCATCACCCAGCCTCTTTCCCAGGATCTAAGGTTTCCTCTTTTCTGTTTGCTCTTTCCCTTTTTTGGCATGGTAGCATCGGATAAGCAGAACCTGCTGGCCAACGAACAGCTCTATCAGGTGAGTGCCTCGGCTGCCTCACTGCTCCTCCCTCCTCTAAGCACCTCTTTGCCTCTGAGCTTGGAAAACTGACCCTCCCTCCTGCCTCATGCTGCCCAATGGCCTCCCAATCAGCCCGTCCCTGTCTTGGGCCCAACTGACACCCCCTCCACCAGCCTCAGCCTCCCCCACCTCTCCCACTCCAGGTCTTTGTGCCTTGATCAGGTGAAGAGGGGCAGGCCTGGTGTCTAAATGCAGGCCTCTCTTTCCCACCAGCCTCTTGGAGAACGCAACAATGGGCAGTACAGCCATATTGGGGTTCCCAAGGCCCGCCACCGGTGAAGATGGGGTGCAGGAGGGGAGAGGCCAGCCTGCCCTGGCACCCCTCCTTTTCTGTTGGATGACAGCTCCTGCTTCAGTGACCAAGACGTCCAGATGGGAAATGGCTTCAGGCAGTAGAGAAGGATGCCAAAATAGTTTGAACCTTGCTGTGCATTCATTTTGTAAGGTGACCCCCTCCGTCAGGCTTCACCCTGAGAAGGATCAATGGGT
Organism: Gambelia wislizenii; assembly: GCA_030847615.1. NCBI lineage: Eukaryota > Metazoa > Chordata > Lepidosauria > Squamata > Crotaphytidae > Gambelia > Gambelia wislizenii. The sequence goes on from JAUMIR010000007.1 coordinate 45,049,298, forward strand.
AGGGCCGTGGGGGAGGGGAGTCTGTTTCTTTGCCAAACTAAAAAGCCCCTGAGGAAGACAAGGGAAGGGATATCCTCTCTGAGCATGTTAAAAGAAAAAACCCAGGTCCTGTCCTTAGTTGAGTAGAGCCAGGTTACGCTGCATGGCAGGACTGAGAGTGAGGATCCTGAGGCTGGTTTTGGGGACGTCCTGGCTTTAGATCCCTAAACTTAGGAACAGAAGATGAAGAAGTTCAGCTTTTTACCTTTTTGCAGCTAAAGTGGGGACTCCTGCACACACACACACACACACACACACACACACACACAAGCTCTGCAGCTTACCCCTCCCTCAATAAAGGCATTGCTTGTTTTATTTGAAACCTTGCATTCCTGGGTGGTGTGTGGCCGAAAGGGCCTTGATGGAAGCATGGCCCTGAAATCCTTCAGTGCAGTCAATGACTTGCGCAAAGTGCTGCAGCTGCACCATGGCTGTTGACTCTTCCGATGGGAGCTGTGCGCAGTCAGCACCATTTGTGCCCTGATGTGGGTGTTGTTTGTGTCTTTCTCAAAATGCAGCTGCACTTGCTCTCTGACCACATCCTGTGGAACAAGCACGGAGACGGCAGTGGGGGAGATGTGGGGTGCCAAGTGGTTCTTCTTCCCCACACCACTGGTGCCGCTTCCGCTGCCAATTCCCCTCCTGAATTTTGGGCTATTGGACAAATCCTGGCTGGAGTGAGCCAGGACCGGCTCTGCCAGTCGGCAACCTGTGGCAGATGCCTGTTGGGAGGGTGGTCATCAAACCTCAGCCAACTGTTAAGCTGCTTGCTTTGCTGTTGTTGTTTTACAACTTGGGAGGGAGAGAGGCGCCTCCTGTGCCAAAGAGCAGACGGGCAAACAGCCCTCCCTATCCTTGCCTTTACTTTATATTAAATGCTATTCTTCCCTGCTAGCAAATGCCCTCAGGGCCGTCTCCAATCATAAAATGTCAGGACCATCAACAAAGTCACAACCAAAGCAATAAAGAGGCTCATTTCAATGTTACAATATTAAGATACTGTACTTTAAAAAGCCAGCAAAAGAACTGATAGTAAAAGCAACAAGTTGAAGACTGAAAGCCTGGCCCAAGAGGAAGGTCTGAGCGTGGCATCTACGTCTGCACAATGAGGGTGCCAGTGGGGTCTCCCAAGGGTGGGACATTGGAGGCAACTTGCCCTATTAAACTGCACAAGACTTTTCTCTGGACACCCCCAGCACCTGGTTTGCTTCCCTTAGAGTCCCCATCTGAGCGACCTTCCTCTGCAAAGCCAGCACAAACAGGTCACAACAAGAAGCAGTTGAGCATTCCAGCAGAGCTTTCTTTTGCTCGGTCTGCAGAAGGCCACAGTTCACATTTTTAAGAAAGACTGACAAGTTACCGCCTGTTCAGAGAAGAGCAGCCAGGATGGGAGGACTCTGGAAATCAACTCCTATAAAGAACACGTGAAAAAGCTGCTGGGCGTGTTCAGCCTGGAGGAGAAAACTTTTAGGAGAGACATGATCATACTCCCCAAATTTGTGAAAAGCCATCATGCAGAAGAAGCAATCTGGCTGGTTTCCTGTTGCCCCAGAGAGCAGGAGCAGAACCTATGGGAGGAAATGGCAGGAGCACATTTCAGCCAGAGGTTGGGAAGAGCTTCCTAATGGTCAGAGCTGTTGTTTCAGTAGAACTTCTTTCCTTTGATGGAGGTATTTAAGCAGGAACTGGAGGGCCATCTGTCAGGGATGCTGTGGCTGCTTCCTCCACTTGGTGTGTGTGTGTACGTTTGTGAGTATGGCAACCCCATGAATTTCACAGGGTTTTCTTAGGCAAGGAATCCTCAGAGGTGGTTTTGCCAGTTCCTTCCTCGGAAACAGAGCCTACAGTATCTGGTATTAATTGGCAGCCCCTCTGGGCTTGGGGAAGGTTCTTCTTTTTGGACTACCACTCCCAGAATGCTGGCTGGGGATTCTGGAAGTGACAGTCCAAAAGGGCACCTTTTCCCATGTTTACACTGACCCCATGAATCACATAAGGTTTTCTTAGGCAAGCACTACTCTGACGTGGTTTTGCTAGTTTCTCCCTCTGAAATCGAGCCTGCAGCACAAGCCCCTCTTCCTGACTGACCCACCCTCCAGGTCTGCCCTTCCTTTCAGCAGCCTTACACTTGAGAAACCAAGACTTCTTGGTGTTTCATGGAGGAACACACCCAACTGAGTGAGAAAAAGCTGTGAGTCGAGTCTGGTAGTGCTGGGGCAAAAGGAGCTTTATTAGGACACCTTGCAAGCACAACCGAAGGAAAACACAGATTTTTTTGGGGGGAGCAGTCCCATAGGGGGCTGAAGTGCGGGACGTGTAGCCAAGGTGGTCAGAGGGTGGCTGGCTGGCTGGCCTCAGGAGCCAACCCCAGCTGGCCCTATGAGCCCAGGACCACTCGCCACTGGGCCATAGCACATGCACCCTGGGTGGTGGGTCTGGCGACAGTCGGGGGAGAAAGGAGGGTCCCAGCTGAGGCGGTGGCCTGGGTCTGGGGGACGAAGCCCCCAGCATGCAGTCAAAGGCTCCAGAAGTGGGACAAATGTCCCTGCCCAGCTCCCTCTCCACCCCGTCCCCCACCAGCTCCCACCACTTGTGGAGTGTCCTGCCCAGGTGGAGGCCGGGGCCCGCGGTAGATCCAGAAGCTCCTCGGGATTGGCGCCTGGTCCCTGGGTGACCCTCTGCCCCCCCCCGCTATTTGCTCCCCTCCTTGCCCATTCCTGGCTCCTATCCAGGTGTGTGAAAGGGCCCAGAGTAGACCTTTGTGCCCCACACACCCCTCTTTTCATGCAGAGCCAGGGGGGGGGCAGCCATGGCGTTGGGACAAAGACATTTAGGACTAGAGGGGGCATCCTGGGAGCCGGGCAGCCTCCTCCAGGAGAGAATGGGGAGGCAGGAGGGGTGAACCTCAGGGAGGGGGGGAACCCTTACACCCCCCCGAACCCACCCCCATGAAGGGAAGTGCTGATGATGCCAAAGGGGAAGGTAGCACGAGTTCCCACAGTGTCCGTTGCTGCCGCCCGCTGGCACACAGCCGGTGGGCGCTGTCCTCCTCCTCCTCCTGGCTATGGGTCAGCCTCAGAGGGCCCGTGGGGCTAGGCCAGCATACACCTCCCTCTGGCCCTTCCGGATGGGCTGTAGGAACAAAGAGGAGGGATGGCTCAGTCGCTGGCTTTCTTTCAACAGGGACACCCCTCTGCCCTTTCCCTCTAGGGTGCTCCTGAGGGGCTTCTGCGGGGGCAAGAGACCCCCAAGCGGCTGCGTGGAGAGGCTTTGCTGGTCTTCTGTGACTGTCCCCAGGGGTGTGATGCCCCTCGCCCAGCTCTGGGTGGCTCTTGTTCAGGAGCTGCCTTCATGGATCATCCCCCTTCCTCCTTCCCTCCTAGCGGTCCAGTCTGCCCTTACCTCATAGTCTGGATTTGGGACGGGTGGGGGGCGGTCCACCTTTTGACCTGGAACAAAAGATGGAGTGAGTTGAGGGGCAAAGATGGGGCAGCAGCCTCCCACCCCACAACCAACCAGGGGCTCTGCAGGGACACTTCTGCTGCCCAGGGCCTCCCTCCCTCCGACTCCTGAGAAATTCCTCTGGGTAAGGGACCACCCATCTCCCACCCACCCCACCCCATCATTGGCAGTGACATCTCAGCTGTGACCCCAGTGGCCTGGCCTCAACTGGCCCCCCTCCTCTGGGGACCAGGGACGGGTGGCTCCTCTTGGCTTTGCCCTGGCTGACCACCACCAGCCTCTTGCTGAGCCTCCCTCCCTCCCTCCTTCCCTCCCCCCAAGATCAGTGGGACAAATGCTTCTGCTCTGGGGCTGGCAGCTTCTCCTGCCTGAGCTGGTGGCCAGGAGTGAATCCAAGGTCAGTGGGGCAGGGAAGGTGCAGAACCTACTTGGGGGACAGGTCTTGAAAGTTTGGAGCAAAACATGGACTCAACTCTCTCTCTCTCTCTCTCTCTCTCTCTCACACACACACACACACACACACACACACCTGAAGGGAGCCACCAGCCTCCAGGGCCCTGAACTGGCAGCTTCCCAGCCAGGGTTGCAGATCTCAGGGCTGGTCCTTCTTCCCCAGTCCACAGGGTGAGGGGAGGAATTTCAGGGCAAGAGCAACACCCTGAAAACAACCCCTTTTTAAAAAGCATGTGCTGCTGGTTCCCCTTGTGACAGACTGGTTCAAAGGTGCTGCTGCGAACTCTCCAGGGGCCTCCCTGCTGTTTTGCTTCCCTGCTTTGCCGCAGTGGTTCAGCATGCTGTTTCTCACTGGAATGATGCCCTCTGTGCAGTTGTGGGGGGCAGGCGGCTGAATGCACCCCCTGGATGACGTTGGGAGGGCCCGGCCCCTGTGGTGTCACCCTTGTGAGCTCCTCACCAGGCACGGTCCCCGAGTCTCCAGTGCTGGCTCGGACTCTCAGGGCTGGAGAGCTCTGGCCTGGTGACCCTATTGCCTGCTCTGGTGAGGGTGCGGGGCACATGCCCCCAATACATTCCAAGCTCCTCTTCACCAAGGGAGGGGACGCAATGGTGGGTGGCACTCTCCTCCACCCGTGAAAGGGGGGCTGGACCCCTGCAAGGGCAAAGAGAAAGCCCCCCCACTGCCGCTTCTCGGGACTTGCCAAGAGGGGAGAGCAAAAGGAGTGCCCCCCCAGACCCTGACGCCCTGCAGGAGAGGCATCCACTCACCCCGTGGCCGCTCGTGGGAGTCTCCCCCTCCAGCCACACCTCGGAAGGAGGCTGCGCGGTTCTTGCAACAAAAGTAGACCATGCAGAGGACCCCCAGGGTGATGAGCAGGTCAGAGATGATGATGCCAGCCATGAGCCCCAGGCCCAGCTCCACACAGTCCTCGCACACTGCCGGAAAGGCCACCACAGGGTCAAGGCAGAGACTTTCAGGAGGGAGGGTGTCCTCCTCTTGATCCCCTCCTCTCCCCCGGCTTCCCCATGATGAAGGGCTTGGGCTCAGCCAAGCACCCCAAATCCCTCCATCTCCTCCCCTGGGAAAAATGGTAGCGAGATTCAAGGATCGGGGCCTCCCCCCACCAGCACCACAACCCCCAATACCGACCTTTGACCTTCAGATAAATCCTCCTGGTCTCCCTTCCAGCGTAGCAAGTGTTCACCTCTCCCTTCTCCAGGCTGGCCTTCCCAACAGGCAAGGGATTGGGATTCTTACCAGCATTCCAGGTTGCCCCTTCTTCGGGGCAGTTGAGATTCACAGAGTTCCCCGAGATGACCACTTGGATCTCTGAAGAGAAACGGGACGGGCAGATGACAGGTGACGCCCTTGCCTGGGAGCTCTCCTGCAAAGGGCTTCTACTCCACCCCCCCTCCCCCAAATCCCTCTTTGGCAGCAGCACCACCTCTGGAGGAGGCCAGGAGGGAGAGGAGCTTCCACTCTGGTCACTTGGGTGCCCTGGTCAGGATGGGGGCTGACTCAAAGACTGGCCACTTGGTAGGAAGGGGGGGCTCCTCTGGGTGGGGGTCAGTAGGAGAGAGAGTAATGTCTGCTTGTGGAAAGCATAAAATATCAGTTCAAAGAACATGTAAACCAAAAGATGTTAAAAGCCATCAATAAATGCAGACTCTGAGGCCGCTCCACTGGGTCCTGTGTCTTCACACACTTTATGTCATTGTGGGGTGAGGGCAGGGAGGTAACTGACCTTTCATTGATCCCTACAACTCTGCCCCATATTTACACTGAAAGGGTGCTATAAACATCATGCAATTAACCAAACAAGCGAGCCAGATTGCTTTCCTTTGAGGTGTAGGTGGGAATGGCCCCAATCCAGAGAAGAGTGTGGTGCTTCTATGCAAAAGAAATGGGACAAGAAGCAGCCAAGTAAAAAAGCTCACATGAATCTAGCTCTACACCAAGTAAGTTTTAAAGGTGTTCCAAGGCGGCTTCAGTAGGAAACTGGTGCCCCCAACCCACACCCAGTTGCCAGTCCCAGTCTACCCAGTGCTGCCTCTTCCCAGCATAGAGATCCTTAGTGCCCCTGCCCCATGCAGCAATAGGAGAGTGGCGACCAGAGGAAGCTGCCTGGGGCACAGGGGAAGGCGTCTCACTTACCTCCTATCTCTCCCCAAACAGGGCCAGCTGCAAGGGAAGAAGAAAGCGCCAGTGAGCAGGACATTCTTGGCACCCACCCTGGGCAGGGAGAGAAGTTCGCTTGCTGCAGCCCCTTAGAAATGCAGGGAGGGGGTTCTGTTGGGGGATTTGGGTAATGTTGCTTCTTCAGAGGACTTTGTTGCCGCAGTGCTGGAGAACAAAAGCCCCAAGCAGAAGAAGGTGCCTGAGGCGGCAAGAGAGGGCTTGTGTGGTGCCGTTGTTTGACTAGGACTCTGTAGGCTAGGGTTCGAATCCCCACTTGGCCATTGAAACCCACTGGGTGACCTTGGGCAAGTCCCACTCTCTCAGCCTCAGAGGAAGGCAAAAGGAAGCTCACTCTGAACAAATCTTGCCAAGAAAATCCCATGATAGGTTCGCCTTGGGGTCACCCTGAGTCGGACACATCTTGACGGCACAACAACAACAACAGCAAGACCATGGCCACTATTAGCCAGTGAAGTGACCAAGTGCCAGATTAAAATGCCCCCCCTCATTTGTAGAGGTCTCCCCACACCAACTGAGAGTGGATGGAGATCCTTGGCCTCATGTGTTTTGGCAGGTGGGGTCGTGGGGGGAAACGCATGCTGCCTCCACAGAGGAAGGTAGCAAAGCCTGCTAGAGGCAACATCCATCATCACTGTCCCTGCCCAGAAATGCAAGACGTGAGGTGGGGAGGCCTCCAATCCTGGACAGAGACCTGCCTTCGCCCTTCACGGAAGCCATTTTGAGCTTTCTGTGTCTGAAGGATTGGCCTGCTCTTTTGCTGAGCAAAAGACTCAGAGCAGCCACTCAGGCAGCGGGTAACACCATCTCTTTGCCAGCTTCATTTGGTGCCCTGAAGAAGGCTCCTGTGAGGCCTGGGAGTTTGCCTCCATGTTTAGAAGAACTTCTCCTGGTCTGCCCAGGGTCTTCTGACAGACCACACCAGTTCTGGGGCTGGGAAGAGAATCTCAGGCTGTTCCTCTTGTCGTCGCCCCCCCTGCAACTCCCATGGTTGCTCCTTATCATAAGCAAGGGTCTTCCATCCTCGCGGCTGGGGCCAAGCAGAAGGGCTCCCCCACCCTGGCTGTGCTTCAGCCCTCTGTCTCTGCTTCGGCAGAGATCCCTGTCCATCAGGCATTGCCCAGGGAGAGGGGGTCATCCTGGAGAGGGGCCAAAACCTCTGCCCATCTGGGTCCATCCTTTCCCAGAGAAGGAGCCAGGATGCTCTCCATCCTCTCTGGAGCCCACAAACACAGTCCCACCCCATGCATAATGGCTGCTCAGTGGCTGAGAAATTCGGGGAGAGACAAAGAAAATGCCACTTCACACAAGACACTGTGAGTCCAAACACAGAATCCTTGGCCTGGGAGGGAGAAGCCGCTGTTTAAGGTCTGGGGGGGGGGTAACAGCTGGATGTCTGCAATGGCTCTTTCTGGGGAGGCTGCCCTGGCCCTAGGGGGCAGAGTCTCCAGGGCTTGCTTTCTACATTTGGATGTGTCCCCTCCACCCACTACACCTTTTCGTGGAGTCTGGCCAGGCATACTTACACAGTCCGGAGAGAAGGGCCAGCAATGCTCCAAAGGGGACCCTCCACCGCATCTCCCCTTCAGCCTGTGCCTCTTTCCCACAGTCCTGCCTGAGTCTCCCACCCGGTCTTTGCCTTGGGGTGGGAGACGGCTGGTGGCGGTAGCACTTGTGGGGTCCCGGAAGAGGCGAGTCTGTGGCCGGCCTGAATCAGCAGAGCCAGGGAGGCGAGCTCTCTGCGTCTCTGCTCCTTGTGTCTGCTGTGAGAGCAACAGCCCTGCCAGGAAGCGCAGATGCATGCAGGGGCGTGAGGGGCTGAGCAGGGAGGGAGGAGCCATAGTGGGTGTCTCCTGAGCGCCTTGTGGGGCCTCTCATGCCCTCCTGATGCCTCCTCAGTGCTGACATACCAACCAACAGGGCCCATGAAGCACAGGCCCCCCTTCAGTGGACCTGCCCCCCCCAGTCTCCCTGGGATCCTGAGGAAAATATTGGGGATGCTCAGGCCCTTCAGGGGGCCCAGGGTTGCATGGAGTGGCCAGGTCTCCTCAGCTGAGCTCCCCTCAGAGGGCACCAAGTCTGGCATGCCAACTTATGGGGACATTTATAGGGACACTATTGTTATGGAGCAGGAATGGGTTGAGAATTCCTCAACCCATTGCTGGAGAATTCCTGGAGAACAGGAGAGGTCCCAGCAGACTGGAAGAGGGCAAATGTTGTCCCCATCTTTAAAAGCGGGGCGGGGGGGGGGGGAGAAGACCCAAATAATTACCATCTAGTCAGCCTAACATCAATACTAGGAAAGATTCTAGAGCAGATCATTAAACAGACAGTTTGTAAGCACTTAGAGAAGAATGCTGTGATTACTGAAAGTCAACATCGTTTTCTCCAAAACAAGTCATGCCAGACTAATCTCATCTCTTTTGCACAGAGTTACAGAGTTAGTAGATGAAGGGAATGCTGTGGATATAGTGCATCTTGATTTCAGTAAGGCCTTGGAGAAAGTCCCCCATGATATTCTTGCAGTTAAGCTAGTAAAATGTGGGCCAGACGATGCGACTGTTAGGTGGATTTGTAATTGAACCCAAAGGGTGCTCACCAATGGCTCCTCTTTGTCCTGGAGAGAAGTGACCACTAGTGGGGTGCCACCGGGTTCTGTCCTGGGCCCAGTGCTATTCAACGTCTTTATCAGTGACTTGGATGAGGGAACAGAGGGCAAGATTGTCAAGTTTGCAGATGACACCCAATTAGGAGGGGTAGAGAATAGCCCAGAGTACAGGATCAGAATCCAAAATGATCTAAAAAGTTTAAAAAGCTGGGCCAAAACTAACAAAATTAATTTCGACAGGGAGAAATGTAGGATACTACACTTGGGCAGTAAAAATGAAATGCACAGATATAGGATGGGTGACACCTGGGTTGATGGCAGTCCATGTGAAAGGGATCTAGGAGTCTTAGTGGACCACAAGCTGAACATGAGTCAGCAGTGTGATGCAGCAGCTAAAAAAGCCAATGTGATTCTGGGCTGCATCATTAGGAGTATAGTGTCTAGATCAAGGGAAGTCATAGTGCCACTCTGTTCTGCTTTGGTCAGACCTCACCTGGAATACTGTGTCCAGTTCTGGGCACCACAATTTCAGAAGAATATTGAGAAGCTGGAACGTGTCCAGAGGAGGGCAACCAGAATGGTGGGAGGTCTGGAAGCCATGATGCCCTATGAGGGGCGGCTTAGGGAGCTGGTTCTGTTTAGTCTGGAGAAGAGAAGGTTGAGAGGTGACATGATAATATTTTAAATATTTAAATATTTAAATTATTTAAAATATTTAAAATAGTTTAAACATTTGAAGGGATGTCATACTGAGGATGGAGCAAGCTTGTTTTCTGCTGCTTCAGAGACTCCGACACGGAGCAATGGGTTCAAACTCCAGGAAAAGAGATTCCACCTAAACATGAGGAGGAACTTTGTGATAGCAAGAGCTGTTGGGAAGTGGAACTGGAGCCCATGCAGAGTGCCTCCCCACATTCTTAAAAGGATCAAGAGGCTATAGAGTCAACCATGGTTGTGTGGCCACTTGGAAGGAGCCCGTGTGTGTGTGTGTGTGTGTGTGTGTGTGTGTGTGTGTCCCTCCCTCCGTCCCTCCATGTGGTCAAGGGTTGCTGCTGTGGCCTCTCCAGCTCTGTCCTTTGTCCCTCCTCCAACCCTGTTTGGGGGGGGGTGGCACAGGGGCTCTTCCAGCCCTTTTTAGTCCTGGCTGGAGGGTCCGGGGTGGGGGGAATTGGGGTTCCAAGGTGCACAGGCTGCGGCATGGAAGGAGAGGCCACATGTGGCAAACAGCTGCTGGAGAGGGGAATTTTTAGAATTTTTTTTATTGGAATAAGACCATTCTGCTGAAAAATACACCCGACCGCAAAAGGCCGTAACAATAACAAAAAAATAATGATTGTTTTTCTCTTTTCTTATTAATACAAAAATAAAACTATCTATCCTAACACTAATACATTTTTCCTCTTAATCTAAATGCATATAATCACATTATATTTACACATTATAATTATACCTATTTGGAAAAGAAAAAAATCAATAAAAGATTAATAAAAATAATACAAAAATACAATAATAATAATAATAAAATATTTCTTTAAAATATCCTTTTATGTTATTGCTGGGGTTGTCTCCCTAAACCACGGCCAAAACTTTTTCCAACGATGGCTGCTGGAGGGGGGGGTCCCCTGGAGAGGCTCAGCAGCCCCCTCCCCGCTTTTCCACCTGGCCAGCGCCCTTAGCGGGGGGGGGAGGGCTCCCCTGGGGCTCTGCGGGGCTTCTGGCCGGGGCCAGCCCGATGGGTCAGCGAGTCCGAAGAAGGGGAGATGTCTCCAGCCCCCTGTCGCCCCCGGCCGGGCGCCCCTTCTCTCTGCCCCCCTCTCACCGCCGGGGCACCGCTCGAGGCCGGCCTGGGGTCAGCGTCCTCCCCGCCGCCTCTCGGCCCCGGGGTGGAGGAAGGGGCGGCGTGCGGGGCCCTCCCCGCCCTCCCGGTCTGGCCGGGGGAGGGGAGGGGAGGGGCGGGGAGGTGGGCGGCGGGAGGAGGCCTCCGCTCCTCCTGGCTCATTCCAGCGCCGGCCGGCCGGGCACCGGAGGGCAGCCGAGCACCGAGCCAGGACGGGCCCCGCCGCCGCCGCCGCCTCCGCCGCCGCCCGGGGGGTCCGACCGGGGCCATGGCCCGCCTTGCTGGGGGGCCGCCTGGCTCCGGCCGGGTGGGCGCCCTGCTGCTAGGTAAGCCGGGCCAGGTGTGCCGCCCAGGACGGGCTCCCGCCTGCCCGCCCCGCCGCTCTGCCGCCGCCGCCCCCCTTGCTTCTCGGCCCGAAGGCGGAGGCTGCCCCCGCGACCGGCGCCGCCGGGCCCCCTGCCCCACGGACGGACGGACGGACGGACGGAGGGGCGGGGCTGGCTCTGCGGGGTTGGGGGGAGCAGCGGGGCAGCAGCCGGCCGGGGCTCGGGGGGGGGCTTCGCGGGTGGGCTGGGGGCGCCTCCGCCTCTCCCAGGGGGGCTCGGGGCTGGCGAGGGGGGGCGGCCTTCCTTGCGGAGAGCCCCCCGCCTGCCCCCGTCTTTGCGAAGGGAGCCCCCCGCGCTCCCTTGTCTTGGTTTCACCCCCCCCGCATTGCCTCCCGCGCCACGGGGCCGGGAGGAGGGGAACCTGGCTGCCCCCCCCCCGTGCTCACCTTGGCCGGCGGGGCGAGTTGCGCAACCGCCGCCGCCTCCGCCTCCTCCTCCTCCCCCGGATGTCAGCGCCCAGTTGCGCTGGTGGCGCAGAGGAGGGGGGATCGCTTCGGGGTGGGGGCAGGTGGGGGCATCTGGGCACAACCGAGAGGGCGGGGGGCAAACAAAGCAGAGAAGCCACCCGCTGTTCGGGGTGGGGGGGAGCAAATTGTGGCTGGGCCCCGCGTGCCTCCTCCGGACTCCCCGCTTCGGAAGGGTCCGGGCCTTTCCGGGCCGCGCGGGCCGGAGAGGCCTGTCGGTGCCCTAGGTGGGCCCTGGGGCCAAGCCACGGGCTGCCTGGCTGGGGTCCCCTGGCGAGCACCCCGCTGCCCTCTCCTTCCTAGCGATCCAGCTGGCGGCCGCGGTGGAGATTTACACGCCGGCGACCCTGGAGGCGCTGAACGGGACCGACGTGCGTTTGAAGTGCACCTTCAGCAGCTACGCGCCCATCGGGCCCAGGCTGGCCGTCTCCTGGACCTTCCAGTCCCAGGCCAAGGGCCAAACGGAGTTTGTGAGTTGACCCCTGCCTTTGCCCCTGGGGAGGGCAGAGCTCCCCCCCCCCGTTTTCCTTCAGTTTCTTTCAGCTTGGCCCCCAGTAATAATTCCTGGGCCAGCCAGAGAGCAAGCAGGCTGCAGGGCGGTGGAGGGGGGTAACTGTTAGCCCTCCAAACATCTTGGACTTCAGCCCCACACCAGCATGGCCCACGGGGATCCTGGGAGTTGTCATCCAAAGCCTCCAGAGACCCAGCATAAGGGCTGGGGAGTCCTCCAGCCTGGTCTCTGTGCCACCCTCCTGCCCCCAGTCCTCATCCTGATTCATCTAAATGAGTGGCTTTGGCCCCCGTGGAGCCATGGCGGGGTGGGCGGGTAGGGGCCGTCTGCTCGCAAGCCCCCCAGGCCCTCTGAGGCACGAGCAGAGGGGGGTCCTCCCAGGCGGAGAGCAGGCACCTGGCCCTCTCAGTGAGCCTTCCCTGGGAGAGAGTCACCCGGCCAACCCCATATGGCGACACCTTGGTCCTGGCAGTGGCTGGCCTGACCACTGCCCTCCAGCAACGGCCTTCTGGCCAGAGCGGCCATTGCCAGCACCCGTGCAGTAGCCAAAAGTCCTCCCCTGATGAGAAGCCCCCTCCAGACCGCCCCTCTGGAGCTCTGCTTTATGGCTGGTGATGGCAGCGCCACCCCAAGGCATTTCCTTACCCCCCAACTGCCCTGATTGGGCGGCAGCCCTGCGCAATCCTCCGTCCCCCGACTTTTTGAGCTGCATTTAAAATATCCCAGTTTCCCTCTCCTTCCACTTTCCTCTTTGTCCTCAGCTTACTTCCATTGCTGCAAACTAAGTGCAACATTATAGTTGTTGTTGTTGTCATGCTTTTTTTGCACGGATGGGACACAAAGCGGCTCACAATTTTAAAAACACACTATTAAAACATACAAAAAGTGCACATTAAAACAGAATTAGACCAATTACATCACTAAAACAACATAAGATATTTAAAAGAATATTAATTTAGTGGAGGGAAGGGAAGGGAGAGGAGGCCCTCTTCTTTGGGAGACTTTTAATGTCCACCAGAAGGTTGGGGTCCCAACCTGGTCCTCAGGCATCTCCCTGCCTCTCTCTGTGCCCCCTCTCCGCCAGGTCTTCTACTACCAGGAGCAGGCCTACCCCCCAGAGATGGGCCACTTCTTGGGCAGAATCACATGGGATGGCAATGCCCAAAAGAGCGACGCCTCCATCATGATCTGGAACATCAGCCCCAGGGACAACGGGACCTTCCACTGCCATGTGAAGAACCCACCCGATGTGGCCGGGGTGGCCGGTGAGATCCAGCTGAGTGTCGTCCTGAAAGGTCCGTCTGAGCGGAAGACGGGGGTGATGGCTGAGCAGGGAAGGCAGGGGGAACAGGGGTAAGAGACAGCGGGGGGAGAGGTCTCCTTGCTCCCCCCAGCCCTCCTCTCCTCCTCCATTGGCCCTTCTCCTTTCCTCTCCTCACAGTCAGCTTCTCGGAGATCCACATTTTGGCCCTCACCATCGGTGGTGCCTGCGCTCTGATGATTTTGGTCGTGGTCATGGTCGTGGTCTGCCGTCAGCGGCGGAGAGCCAGACAGGGCCAGAAGGTGGAGACGGAGCTGTAAGTGCCTGTGGGACACCAGGGATACGGGGAGGCGACTAGCCCAGACTCTTGGAAATCAAAAGTGGTGGTGATGGTGGTGGGTGCTGATCTTGTCACTGAGGATGCAACAAGGAACTGGATTCCCCTTGGGCGGCAAGGGAGCTGCTTCTGTGGACCCTCAGGAGCTGCAAGGATTGAGAAGCCCAAAGCAGCCAGGGATGCTGCTGACTTTATGTTGGGGGGAGCGTGTTAATGGGAGACAGGGCTGACTCTGAAGGCAGTGGGAAGGGGGGCTGCTGACAGCCACTGCCTTTGTCGCCTTGAATAACAGGCCAGAGAAAGAGAAGATGCATGGAGTCCCGGAGAAGAAGAGGGAGGCGACCCTGCCAGGGGAGGAGGCCTGACCCCCACACTCCCGCCACTGTAGGTGACTCGCTGTGCCTGGTTCCCCCCAAAGGGCTGTTGCTGCCCCCTCTGGGCAGATGGGGGCACCCAGGCTGGGTCAGCAAGCCCTTTGGGAAGGTGCTCCCAATTTGGATGGGAGGTGCTGAGATTGTTGCTCCTTTGGGGGGATGGACCTGTCCCCAGAGCCCTTTGCTGCGCCCTAGTGAAGCCTCTGGGCAGAGCGGCTCTGAGCAGAGCTGTCCAAACCTCAGTGAACCATTCAGGCACCACAATGCTTCTACCTGACCACCTTTTCTCCTGACAGATCCCCCCATGCCTGAAATTGCTGGAGTCGGCGATGGCAGCTTCTCAGTTCTGGATCCAAGGTGGCAGATGGACACTTGAAGGACGAGAAGGTGGCGGTGGCCATGGAGGCAAGGGCTCCCTTAGTCTCCAGAGCTCTTTTTGGCTGTAACCTGGGGAGGGGGGTAAGGGAAGGACCCCCCTCTACCTCTCTCCCATGCACAAGGCTGTGGACCTGCCTGACAAGACCTTCTGCTTCTTGACATGGACCCATGTGGATGGGGTGGGGGGGACAGGTGGAGCTCTTGCTACATGCCCCCCTAAAAACAGAAAGCAACCCAAAGAGTCCCTGAACCCCAGAAGGGAGAGACGTCTTGCGAAGGCAGCTGGCCCTGAGAGTGCCCCCTCCCTGCCTGGGCCCCTCCAGACCCACTTGCCTGAGAAGCACCTCAAAGGAGAGCCGAAAGGGGGGCTTCCTCTCACCCTCAGCTGGGGGTTCTCCTGCAAACCCTGCTGCCCCTTCTCCAGCCCAGGCCTGTAGAGGAAGTGAGGGGGGGATACCCAAGGAATCTGGGCAGGGGAAGGCCGCACCAGTGGCTGCTCCAGCCCAGCCTTTCTTTGCTCAGAGTGGGGGGGGGGGTCTAAGCAAAGTGCCAAGGAAGTGCCCTGAATATGGCTTTTTAGAGACAGCAGTGGGTCCAACAGGAGGGAGCTTCCCCCCCCCCCAGCAGCAGAAGTACAGCTGTGTATTTCCTGCTCGTTTCAAGTTTTAGAGGAACACAAAACCTGCCTCTCTTTCTGGTTGGTATGGAGCCCCCCTGCTCCTCCCTGGCGAATTAGCTGCCAGATGACAGATTGTCCTTATAGCAGGGGTGGGAAAGGTGTCCCTTCCTGGAGGTTGCTTGGCTGCATCTCCCATCACCCCTTGCCTGACTAGGACTGATGGGACCTCTAGGGCAAATACATCCTGAGGGCTGCATTCCACCCCGCCCCACCTGGGAAGTGCCTCTGCCTCAGAAACTGCTGCCTTAACTGCCTTCTGTTGCTGCAAATCAAGTGGGTTTCAGATAAAGGCAGAATTCACTACTGTAGAGTTGCTTATTTTCATACTGTAACTTATTTTTAAGAGACTTGTTTAATATTTGTATGCAAATAAATTGCTAGACTTTGGTAGTAAAGAGGGGAGACTTTGTGGTCTGAAACAAACTTCTAGCCAGCTCCATGAAAAGCGCCACAGGGAGAAGAGGTCTCGCTCCTGCTGTCCTGTCCGGATGAGGCTGGGGGGTCGGGGTGGGGGGAGCTGGAGGGGGTCCCAAGGTGCACAGGCTGTGGGCGGAAGCAGGGGCCACATGTGGCAAACAGCTGGAGAGAGGGTGGGTGGGAATCGGGATAGGCTCAGCAGCTCCCCCTCCCACATGTTTAAACTCACAGGCACCCTGGTTTTTTTATTTTATTTTTTAATGGCACCCAGTAAGTTGTGGGTTGGCTGCCATTAATGGAAAGGGAGGCTGCAGTCAAGGAATCAGAAGACTGGAACTTGGAAGGGCAGCCATGAGGGAACTAGAAAAGAGCCACAAGGGCCAAGACAGACCCTTGAGCTGCACAATCCCACCATCTTGCCAATGTCTATGTATGGTTGTAGAAGCTGGACAGTGAAGGCAGCTGATAGGGAAGGAATCCTCTCCTTTGGGGGGGGGGCGGGAGAAAAGTCCCAGGGAGGGGGGAGGCCGCAGGGAAACGGGGGCCGCATGCACGACCGGGCGGGCGGGGGGCGGACGCTCTCAACCGAGGGAGCTCCACCGGCCCCGCACAGGGCTGTTCTTCGCGAGGGTCTCTGGGGGTCTCTCCGCCTTGGCAGGGTCGTAGTAAGTCCAGGCCCCTTCTGACGCCCACCCTTCTGAAGCCCAGCGGGAGAGCCCCCCTCGCCAGCGCTCGTTCCCGGCCGGCGCAAATGGGGGGCCGGCGAGGGCCAGAGTGGGGCGCCCGGCCACAGCCTCCCTCCCTCCGCTGCCCGGCCGAAGGGGACCAAGGGAGGCGCCGCCAGAGGGCAAGCGGGGGGGGCAGGGGGCGCCCCCCCGTACACTGGGGGGGGGCGCCCCGGTTTCCGAAGGCCCCTCGCGGCTTCCTCCTCCCCCCCGGTCCCCGGTCCCCCCTCCCGGCTCCGGCTCCTCCTTGCGGGGCAGGCGGGGGCTTGCGGGGGCCAGGGGCGCCTCCTGGGACTTGGCCCGCGCCCCCCACCCCGGCGCCCCGTGACTCCGTGGGCCGTGGGCGGTGCGCGGGGAGGTGGGGGTGGGGAGCGAGGCCCCGCCCCTTCCGGCTCCACCTGCCGGGCAGGTAAGCAGGCGAGGCGGAGGCGGAGGCGGAGGCGGAGAGGACGGGCATGGGGCCGCCGCCCGCACCCCCGGGGCCTCGCCCCCCGCTGCCGCTGCTCCTGCTGCTGGGTGAGGGGCGGGGGGTCCTGCGTCCGCCCACCACTCCCTCAGTCGGAGGCCCCCGGGGAGGGGGCAGGCGGGGGCCCCGGGGGTTCGAGGTCGGGGCCGGGCACCTCCGCCACCGGGGCTCCTGGCGAGGAGGGGGGAGGGGGGCTCCCGGGGGGTGCGCCTTGTGGGGAGCGGGAGCAGCAGGTTCGTCCGTCGACAGGAGCCTGAATTTCGGGGGGGTGTACCTGGCCACTGTCTGGAGCCTTAGCGAGGGACCCCCTCCCCTCCCCTCCGCAAGGGCCTACCTCGCAGGTTGTTGTGAACTAGAAGCCGACCTAAGTGTGGCTGGAGCCCTTTGTCCCCACTGGTCCACGCCACTGGCCCCCCTCGCCCGCCGAAGCAGAGCTCATAAAGCCCCCCCCCATTTCTGGAGTGACTCAGAAACCCCTCCTATGCCCCCCCGCCCCATCCAAGGCACCCAGGGTTATGCGTCACCCCGAGGAGGCCTCTCTGGTTCTGGTTCTGCTGGATTTCTCGCCCTGCTGGGCCAAGAAGGCTTTGTTGGGCTGAACCGTCCAGTCAGACGGGTCTGGTAGAGAGGGGGCCTCCGCCTTCCTTTAAGTTCTTGTGGGGGGGGGGATCCACTGCCTCTCTAGGGCTGGAGAGTCACTTGTGTGTCTTGGCAGCAGCCGTGGCCAGTGCCCACTCTCTGGAGATCCAGGCCGACCCCAACGTCCAGGCCTTTGTGGGAGAGCCAGTGACCCTCAAGTGCTGGTTCAGATCCTCGGCCCCGCTCACGGAGAAGCTCACCATTGACTGGACCTACCGGCCGCTCGCAGGGGGCAGCTTGGAGCCGGTGAGGGCGTGCGCACATGCGTAAGGGGTTCTGGCAGGGAGGCCCTTCTGCTTCCGAGGTGCTGCCATCCATCATCCATTGGTTGCCTCTTGACTGACCGACCAACCCGGGCGCAGTGGCTGCACTGACCCCCCCCCCTGTCGTCCCCCAGATCTTCCACTACCAGTCCGAGGCCTACCCGGCGCAGGAAGGCACCTTCCGTGACCGAATCTCCTGGGCCGGAGACGTGAGCAAGCGTGACGCTTCCATCCGGATCGCCAACCCCACGCTGGACGACAACGGGACCTTCAGCTGCGCTGTCAGGAACCCTCCAGATGTCCAGCACAACATCCCCCAGACCGTGCTGACTGTCACTCAGAGAGGTGAGACGGTGCTCATGGCGGCGAGGGGGGGGGGAGCGTTGCAGAGCTCCTGCTGGGAGGGTCCAGGACATCCTGGGGGTGGGTGAGGATTTTCCTCAAGTAACGCAGCCCCTGGGGGGGTGTTGGGGGCCACTTTGCTGCTCCCATGGGGGCACTCATGGCAGGAGGAAGAAAGGTGGGATGGCCCCCCACTTTCTGCTCCAGTGGCCTCGCTCACCTGTCTCTTGGATGGCCTTAGGGGCAGGAAAGGGGGGGCTTCCTTGCCACGCAGATGTGATCCCCTCCCTGCCCAGTTGGGCCTGTTTGGGCTTTAGGCTGGGGCTGAGATGCATGTGCACCTCCAGAGGATTTGGACTCAAACTCCCATCAGCCCCAAGCGGGCCAGCAAATGGTGAGAGGTAATGAGAGTTGAATTCCATCAGCCTCTGTAATTCTTGCTCCTGTCGTAGAACTCAGAAAAGGTACCTTTCCTGGATGGCAGACTGTAGTTGTTTGAACCATAACTGTGGGATTCTGGGAGCTGCAGTCCAGGAAAATAAAGCCCCTCCCTCCAAGAAGCCCCAGCCTGCCTTAGGGTCTCCCCTTTTTGTCTCCCTGGAGGTGGGACAGATGTTGTCTGGGTAGGCTTATTTCCTGCTTCTGGAGTGGGCTGTGCCTTGCCTTTCTCACTGAAACCTGGAGGGATGAGTCTCATGATTGGAATGTACTAATAGAGGGGAATAGCCGGTTTCAGAAAAATGGACCAAGCAGGAAGGGTGGCGGAGTAGCATTACATGTTAAGGATGTGTACACCTGTGAACAGATCCATGACTTAAATCCTGGAAGCCAGGTTGGTCAAATCTGGGTAAAAATTAGAGGAGAGAGAAACAGCAGGGATGTCGTTCTGGGCATCTACTACAGGCCTCCAAGCCGAACCGAGGACTTGGATGATGCCTTCATGGAACTGATGACCGCACATTCAGAAAGGAGAGATGTACCGGTAGTAGTAATGGGGGGGGGGGGTTTCAACTATTTGTTGGAAGTCCAACTCTGCCAAGAATATAAGGTCCAACAATTTCCTCACTTGCCTTGCAGACCATTTCATTGTCCAGAAGGTGGAAGAGGCAATGAGGGGATCAGCTATTTTAGATCTAATCCTAACCAACAGAGAAGATCTGGTTAATGGTGTGGAAGTGGCGGGATTCTTAGGGGGGAGTGACCATGTCCTCTGGAGTTTGTTATACAGAGGAAAGGGGAAGCCAAGCATAGCCAGACATGCATTCTAGACTTTGAGAAAGCTGATTTCAGAAAACTTAGGGAATTACTGGGGGTGATCCCATGGTCAGGGGTAGGGTTCCTTCACAGCTGCCTCTCGCCTCCTTGGGCAGGTGCCTCCTTCCAGCTGACTTCTGTGGGGCTGCTCTCCCTCCTGGTGTTCCTCCCCTCTGCCCTGGTAGTGGCATTGCTGATGGTCCGGATGGGCAGGAAGTCTGGGGTGCTGACAGCCAAGAAGATGCTGGACTACAAGAAGTCTTCCATTGAAGCCTCTGACGAGTAAGAACATCCTCACCTGTTTCCTGGCCGGGACGAGGGGGGTGAGCGAGCTGGGCCATGGGGGCTTCCTCTCGAGCTCCCTGGGTCTGCCCCCAGCTCCACTCAGTGATCCTGATCCCATGCTCCACTCAAGGGGGCTACAGGTTGGTGGCGATCCAGGTCTCTCTGGATCTGAGAGAAGCAGGTGGGGCTCCAGCAGACATTTGCCCCACCCGGATCCCCACACGTGTGCCCTTCCACCAGGGCGTCCCAGCCCTACCAATTCCAGCCTGGCCGAGAAGCAGCCCTGGAACCACCAGTCCACAGGCAGCGCCCTGGCAGAGGCAGAGGGCCTTCCACCCGTTTCTTGGTCAGGTCTCAGCAGTGAGGAGGTGCTTCCAGGGCAAATGTGAAACAGGGGTCTCCAAGGGTGGGGTACCAGGCTTGAACCCAGCTCCAAATGTGGCTCTTTGCAACTTCCTGGGCCAATGTCTGAGCTGAGCTCCTCCCTTCTTTGCTCTTCCTGTAGCCCTGATCCTGCTGGATGCCGGAAGAGGCTGGCTGGATGCTGCCTGCGCTACCTGGTGAGCTAAAGTCCCATTCATTCCTTTCTTTGCATGCCCAAGCAAGGCTCGTGGATCAAGGGGGCTTTTCCCACTCCACAGGGAGAGCTCATAGGATTCCACTCTTACGTGCCATGGAAACGTGCCGTGGACTCTTGTGGTTTGCAGTGTTTGCGTGCGCATGCATGTGTGGACTGGTGTGCTTTCCAGTCACCTGTTGACTTATGACAACCCCATACATTTTATAGGGTTATACAGCAAGGAACACTCAGAGGTGGTTTTGCCACTTCCTTCCTCTGAAAAATAACCAAAAGCATCTGGGATTCCTTAGCAGTCCTTCTGGGTTTCGGGAAGGTTTGTGGTTTTGGGCTGTTATTACCAGAATCCCCCAGCTAAGCACCTGCTAGCTATGGTACCTGATATTCCCTGGCAGCCCTTCTGGTCTTGGCAGGCCTTCATTGACCGTCCTTCTGGCTGGGTGAGTCTGGACTGACCGTCCGAAAGGGCACCTTTCCCCACGCTCTGGCCTGCAGCATTTGGGGGAAAGGGACCACGGGCAGATCTGTGTGTCTGTGCACTCATGTCACCTGTCGAATTATGGCGACCCCATGAATTTCATGGGGTTTCCTTAGGCAAGGAATATTCAGAGGTGGGTTTGCCAGTTCCTTCCTCTGAAATAGAGCCTCCAGCACCTGGGATTTTTTGGTGGTCTCCCATCCAAGTACTAAGCAGGGTTGACCCTGTTTAGCCAAGATCAGACAGGGTCTGGTGCCTTTAGTGTATTTAGGCCCTGTTTGCAGGGTAGGGAGGGGCATTTAGAAAGCATTTGGAGCGTGCCTCACCAAACTACAAATCCCAGGATTCCATAGGATGCAGCCATGGTAGTTAAATTAGAATACTATCCAAAGAGAAAGCAGCAACTCTCACAACAACTAAACCAAACCAACAAAACTGAGGCTTGGCCCTGAAAACACTCAGTTATGGTCTACTTTCAAGGTATGTTTTGTAGAACATTGCCACACACAAATGTGTATGTTTAACAATATTCAGATACTGTGTCAGTAGGATTGAATAGGATGTGTATTAAAAATTAATATAATCTATATTAAGGACATAATAACTAAACAGACACCTGTAAACTCATAATATACATTATATAACAAGTTGTTGCTGAATATAATCTGTGCCCTTATTTTACACAACCAGTACTTGCAGTTACACAACCAAATATTCACAGTGATTACAACCAGCAATATTCTGCAGCGACTTGTTATATAATGTATATTATGAGTTTGCAGACGGCTGTTTAGTCACCATGTCTTTAATATATCATGGAATCATAGAATCGTAGAGTTGGAAGAGACCCCAAGGGCCATCCAGTCCAACCCCCTGCCATGCAGGAAATCACGATCAAAGTATCCCCGACAGATGGCCATCCAGCCTCTGTTTAAAGACCTCCAAGGAAGGAGACCCCACCACGCTCCGAGGGAGTGTGTTCCACTTTTTAATAATCATATTATACCTGAGCGGCATGACAGAGCCTTGTAAAGTGGGCTGGATGCTTCGCCTTCTCATTTCTTTGTCACTGCCACCACCCTGCCTTGATTTCTTTACTGTTGTAACAGGAAAGGGGCTCCCAGAGATCAAAGTGGGTCATTTAATCTGGGAGGGGGTAGTGCCTGTTTGCCAGAGGAAAGACTTATTCATGCAGAGGTTGTGCAAGGAGGCTTTGGGCTCAGATTTTCTGGCTCTTGGAGGCATTTTTTAAATCCTCAATAAGAAAAGGATGTTTTGCTATGTTGAAAGTATGTCTGAGAAAACTGTCAATTTCTGTGACGTTTCCCCCACTACATAAGAACAGAAAAGACCAACTTGCAAAAGTGTGGACTTTTATGGAAAACATATTGGCCAAGATCCTGCGGGTGCACAGGCACAGCATAGCACTCTGCCCATGCACTTGTGGCGGGGCGGCCTTTGGCCCTGGGGACCCCCCCCCCCCGTGGCCCACCATGTAGAGACGATCTGGGAATAGGACATTTCTGTTCAGCACTGGGCTGCCGAACTGCAGCCACTGCTGCTTGGGCACCCACGCCCCATCCTCTCGCACCCCATACATGGCTGTGGGGCACATTCTCCCAAGCTGGGGGTGCTGCCTTCTTTGGGGTTGGGGGAGGTCACAGGGGAGGTGGTGAATGCCTCCTTCCTTCCTTCCTTCCTTCCTTCCTTCCTTCCTTCCTTCCTTCCTTCCTTCCCATGTGACATGTGATGGTGTCAGCCCACTCTCTGCAGGCAAGGCATAAACAGTTATTTTGTGGTAAGGAGGGTGTGGAATTTCCCAAAATGTTCACACAATTAGTCAGAAATGTGAAAAATGTAGGAAGACTCCTTGCCATTATATCCAGTGAGGAGAAGACTTTTGAAATGTTTTACTCTTGCATGCAAGGGCATCGAAAGTAAAGGTTTACTCCACTGCAGGGGGGTGGAGCAGTGGACCCTCCCTTGGGAGTGTATTCTTGCCAAATCCCTTGCAGCCTTTCTTTGCTGCCTGTTGCCCAGCCAGTGCTGCACCCCTGCTGAAGGAGCCCTGGTGGCGCAGGGGTTAAATGCTGGTCCTGCAGCCACAACGTTGTGGGGTCAGTCTTGCAGGCCTTCCATCCTTCTGTAGGTCGGTAAAATGAGTACCCAGCTTCTTGGGAGCAATTAGCTAACACACTGTAAACCGCTTAGGGAGTGCTCTGCATTGATAAGCTGTATAGAAATACAAATGCCATTGCTATTGCTATTGGTGGGAATCAGCACTGATGGATCCAGCCAGCATCCGTTTCCTCTTCTCCTTTCCTTCCCACTTTCTGTTCAGGACACGGATGAGGATGATCCCTACTGACTGAGATGGTGAGGACCCCCAAAAGGGTGTTCTTGGAGCCCCCCCCCCGTGTTGACATCCTTTGAGCCTTCCAAGGGGCCGACCCTGCACGACCAGCTTGCCTTTCATCCTGGGAGTCACTGAGATTTCACCACCTCTTGGTTGTTGGTCTCTCTCTTGACGGATTTGTTTAAACTGGGAATGGGGACCATGAGGTGGGGGTGCACATGAATTGGTAACTCCAGCATGCATTCCAACTCAGTAATAATAATAATAATAATAATTTATATACCGCCCTTTGGTAACCCAATCAGGGCGGTTAAACACATTAAAACACCATACAAAGTAAAACAGTATACTCCCCTCCCCCCTTAAAAAGTTATTAAATCAATTTACAAATTAAAACAATTAAAACACATACCTAAATTTAGCAGTAACAGTAGATCCCCAGCGATATTCAGTTCCGTTAACAAAGTACTCACCAGATTGTACTCTGCCAGTCCTCTGCCAGTCTCCCTCTGGCATCCCAGCAGGTACTCTGGGATACCTGAGGTTCCCAGGTTTTGGGATAAACAGTACTCCCCAGAGTGGCGTGGGGCCCTGCTCCCCCCAGCTGGCTCTTTGCACGAGCCTCCCTTCTGCTTGGGTTCCTCCATTTGAAGCTCCCTGCGGCCAGCAGCTCACAGGGGCCCCGCTGGAAGCTGTCTGAGGCCGGCGGCCTGCAGGTGATAAACAGGGGCCAGTGACCCAAGGCATTGGGAGGGGGTCCTGGGCCACTCTTGGAAGAGACGAGCCCATGGTGGCTGCAGTGCACGTGAGAGGCAAGGCACCCCACAACTCGAGGACCTTCACTTTTGGGGCCAGATGCCCCCTTCCTGTCTTTGCTGCCTCTGGTGCAATGGTGCCAGAATCCATCCCTATGGCAGGTGGCATTCCAGGCTGGGCCCCCCAGTGAGCCGCCATGGGCTGCCTGCCTGCTGCTTGTCTTGTGACACTGGGCTTGGGGTACAATTCCTCTCTCTTGTCTTTGATGCGAGATCTTCTGTCTTTTCACTGGTTCTCCCTGGCAGCTAATAAATATCTTGTCCCACCTCATAGAATCATAAAATTGTAGAGTTGGAAGAGACCACGAGGGCCATCCAGTCCAACCCCATTCAGCCATGCAGGAATACCCAATCAAAGCACCCCTGACAGATGGCCCTCCAGTCTCTGTTTAAAGACCCCCAAGGAAGGAGACCCCACCACGCTCCGAGGGAGTGCGTTCCACTGCCGAATAGCCCTTACTGTCAGAAAGTTCCTCCTAATGTTGAGGTGGAATCTCTGTTCCTGGAGCTTGCACCCATTGCTCCATGTTCCAGTCTCTGGAGCAGCAGAAAACAAGCCTGCTCCATCCTCAACGTGACACCCCTTCAAATACTTAAACAGGGCTATCATATCGCCTCTTAACTGTCTTTTTCCCCAGGCTAAACATCCCCAGCTTCCTAAGTCTTTCCTCATAAGGCATCATTTCCAGACCTTTCACCATTTTAGTCGCCCTCTCTAGATACGCTCCAATTTGTCAATATCCTTTTTGAATTGTGGTGCCCAGAACTGGACACAGTATTCTAGGTGAGGCCTGACCAAGGCAGAATAGAGTGGCACTATTACTTCCTTTGATCTAAACACTATAATTCTTCTAGTGATGCAGCCCAAAACCGTATTGGCCTTTTTAGCTGCTGCATCACACTGTTGACTCATGTTCAACTTGTGGTCTACTAGGACTCCTAGATCCCTTTCACATGTAGTCTCGTTCAGCCAGGTCTCCCCCATCCTATATCTATGCATTTCGTTTTTCCGCCCTAAGTGCAGTACCTTACATTTCTCAGTATTGAATTTCATTTTGTTAGCTTTGGCCCAGCTTACAAAATCTAAAAAGCCACCTCTTCCCATATGAGCCTGCCCCCCCCCCCAATTTAAGAGCCTTGGTGGACCCCGTTCTGTACTCCATCACCTGCTGAGGCTAAGCTGGTGGGTACACATGACCAGGCTGTCTCTAGAAGCCTCCTGACTGTGGAATGTCCTTCCAAAAACTGTGTGTGTTTGTGGGGGTATCAGTCTGGTCCCATCCCTTCTGAGTTTCCAGTGGAAAGTAAAGATTATGCTGTTTCAAGTGGTCTTTGGCTCTTAAAATCAGTGCTGTCTGCTCTAGCTGTATCTTTTAAAAAACCTGTTTATCTGGATTGTTTGCTTGTTTTTCTTTTAAACTGGTTTTTATTTAATGCTTTTTAAAGTGTTTCCATCCACTGTGCATTGGCTCAGGGGCCACGGTCAGTTGTGAGGAGATAAATAAATGCCTCAAATAAATAAATATAAAACCTCGGTCTGGTCTCCTTTTTGCTTGGTCCAGAATGGAGTTTGCGGGGGGGGCATTCTTGGGGGGCAGGATGGAGCCCAAAAAGGCCAGTCCAAGCCTGATGCCTTTGGGTGGCTGTGCCGAGTCTTCCCTCTCTGACTCAGAGAATTGTGCACATGTTGGGTCAGGCCAAAGTCAGCTTTGGACCTGGGAGGGGTCTGCATCCTACAATCACCAGGTGCTCTTAACACACACGTGAGTAACAGAGCCATGGGTAAAAGACTTCCTTGTCTCCCACATTTGGCCTGGTGTGTCGGCCACCATCTGAGGTTTAGGGCAGGGTGGGCAGCTGCTCTCGTTTGTTGGGCCCCACAAGCAGGACTCAAGCCCTCGGACACACTGTTTGCCCAGCAGCCTTTGGATCTCCAGGTGCCCTTCCTACCTGTCTGAGAGCTGCTGGTGGAGCTGCCTCTGCTTTGGGCTGGGCCCTGGCATGGGGGCACACCTGTGGATGGGGCTGGGTGTGCTTCCTGCTTCCAGCCGGAGAGGAGTGACAAGTCAGAACTTGCTGGG
This sequence comes from Gambelia wislizenii, assembly GCA_030847615.1. NCBI lineage: Eukaryota > Metazoa > Chordata > Lepidosauria > Squamata > Crotaphytidae > Gambelia > Gambelia wislizenii. The sequence continues at coordinate 45,074,985 of JAUMIR010000007.1, forward strand.
ATGCCAGAGGGAGACTGCAGAGATGAAAAGGGCTGGCTTTTTTTTGGCAGGGAGGCCAAGCCACCTGCCCCTTGTCCTCTACGTGTGTGGGATGGGGTGGCAGGACAGTGCCTGGTGCACACGCAGACGCACACATCCGAGCAGGGACAGGAAGCAAGCTGTGCAGAGCAGCAGTTGGGTGGCTGGGTGTTGGTGGGGAGGGTTCCTTGAGGCATTGCTGGAGAGGGGACGGAGTGAGGGGTCCCCTGCCAGACCTAGTAGGCTCAAAGGGGTGTGTGTTGGAGGGGATCTGGATCCTCGCTCTGTTCAGCTCTGCCCCTACCCCCCACAGGCTTCCTGTGTTAGGAGACTGGCTGCCTCCTTCCTTTCTGGGTGGCCCGTCCTGGCGGGGAGCAGAAGGGAGTTGGAAGAGCCTTGGATTGTTACTGGAGGTGACCTGGGTGGCATAGAAATACAGCTGGGAAGGATGTCACCTTGGCTACCACTTAGCTTTTTGGGCAGGCACCAGCATTTGATTTTCACTTGGCTTTTATGGAAAAATCAAATTGTAGAGTTGGATGTTTTGATTTTCTACAAACCAGATTGGTGCCATTTTGAAGAGGGAGGGAGAGAGGTTGTGTGTTTGTGTGTTAATATGCACTTGCACACACTGTTCAGCATGGACTGGAAAAGCACTTTGGGGCGACTGTCCTTTTATTCAGGCGTTTCCTCCTTCCTTGCCCCTTTCCTTTGAAAAGCACCCAATCTTGGGAGGGGGCTGCCCTTCACTCTTGTACAGAAAGGATTTTTTCTCTGTACTCAGCCTCAAAAAAGTCCTGGTGCAACTATTCTGGCTGTTCCTTTCTTTATCTTTAGCAATGATCTGGATGAAGGAATAGAGGGCAAGCTGATCAAACTTGCAGATGACACCAAATTAGGAGAGCTAGTGAATACCCCAGAGGACAGGATCAGAATTCAAAATGACCTTAACAGATTGGAGAGCTAGGCTAAAACTAACAAAATTTCAACAGGGAAAAATATAAGGCAATGCATACAGACAGAAAAAATGAAATGCAGAGATATAGGATGGGTGACACCTGGCTTGAGGGCAGTACATGAGAAAGGGATCTAGGAGTCTTAGTGGACCACAAGCTGAACATGAGTCAGCAGTGTGATGCAGCAGCTAAAAAGGCCAATGCGATCCTAGGCTGCATCAATAGGAGTATAGGGTCTAGATTGATGGATGTCATGCTGAGGATGGAGCAGGCTTGTTTTCAGCAGCTCCAGAGACTAGGACACAGAGCAATGGGTTCAAATTGCAGGAAAAGAGATTCCACCTAAACATTATTAGGAAGGCCTTCCTAAGAGGTGTTCAGCAGTGGAACACAGGTGTGGTGGAGACTCCTTCTTTGGAGGTTTTTTAATGGAGGCTGGATGGCCATCTGTCATCGGGAGTGCTTGGATTGTGTATTCCTCCGTGGCAGAAGGGGGTTGGACTGGATGACCCTTGTGGTCTCTTCCAGCTCTAGGATTCTATGAGTGCTTTTCTGTGGACAGAAAAAAAGAAGTTGTTTGATGTGCAAAAAAGTAACCTCAGGACCACTGCAATTTAAAAAATAAAAAGGGTGAGGAGGGGGAGGTCTTTGTACAGGCCAGTCCTTCTCTGCAACCTTCTCTTGGAATAGCAAGTGGTGCTGGGGGTGCTTGTTGGAAGTGAAGAAGCACCAATGCTGTTTACTTGTGTGTGTGTCCCTGATCTGTGCTTACTTCCTGCTTGCATGCAGACGTCACTTCCCCACCTCCTTTGCTCCAAGGAGCTTTAGTGTTTTGCAACCCTTAGTCCCAGAAGCAAGAAGCCAGCGACTGTCATGCAGGCATGAGAGTCAGCCTTAGGGATTCTTTTACCCAAAGTCAGATAACTCCCATCTATCTATCTATCTATCTATCTATCTATCTATCTAAGATGTATTCTCTGCCATAATAAATGTAAGTTCTGCTTTATAACTTTACTGGAGCATCCTGCAAGTTTTATGCCCTGTTTTGTACCAGAAGCTCATGTTGCACTGGGGGGGGGGTCTGTTGCACTCAGCTCAATATAAATAACTCCCACCATCCTACACGGGGAGCCCACCGGCCCCCTGCCCTTCCTCTGCCCCCCCTTCCCGGCCCTCTCTCTTCCTCTGCCGCAGCGCAGTGGGGGGGGGCGGCCCGGGGGAGGGTCGGGTCGCCAGGGTCCGGTGGGGCAAAACAGCCCGGAGGGGGGCGGCGGGAAGAGGGAAGAGAGGGGTGGGCCGCGGAGAGCTCCTCTTCTGGAAGCCAAGAAGCGGCGACCCCAAAGCGGGAACTAGCGGGGGAGGCAGGGGAGGCAGCGCCACGACCCCCAACCCGCGCCCCCCTTGGCAGCCGCGACGCAGAGGACAGGGCGCGGCCCCTCCCGCTCCGGCCATCTCGAGGAAGCCCCCCCGACACACCGAGGGTGGTCTCCCCGAGAGCAAAGACCACGACCCCCCCTCCGGCCGAAGCTGCAGCGGCTCTTCTTCTGGAGGTGGAAGAAGGAGGGGCCGCGAGCAGGGTGGGGGCTGCCCCCCATTGCTCCCCTTTTGCTTGGAGGGCCCCCCGCACCCACGCAGGGGCGCCCTTGCAGCTCAGTGGGCCCCTCCAGCCGAGCATGCGCGCAGATGGGCGGCGGCGGGGGGGGGGACCGCTGCCCAAGGAGCCCCCCACCCCCGCGCCAGGACCTCCCCCCCGCCGGGCCTTGTTTCGCGTCGCCGCCCCACGCGGTTTCCGAGCAAAGGCACCGTTTTCAGCCCCCCGCACCCCCTAACCCACTCGCGCCCCCAAACCCGCTTTTTCTCGCCTCTCGCGAGCCCCCTTCCTTTGCATCACCTTCTCCGGCACGGGGGGGGGGCAAGGGCACTTTCAAGGGGTGTTTCGCCCCTTCTGCCCCTGTGCAGCCCCCCCGCGATAAAGGCGTCTTTGCGGGGGACAAGGGGGGCTCCTGCGGGCTCGGGGGTCGCGTGTTTATCTGCGCCCCCCGCCCGTGTCCCCGCCAGGCTGGAAAAGCGATCTTCTGGGGGGGAGCAGGAAGGGTCCCAGCGGGGGGGCGATCCTAGTCCTCTGGGGCCCGCCGGAGGGGCGGGGGGAGCGTGCCGGGGAGGGGGCAGCGTCACAAGGTGGGGGGCGGGGGGCAAAGGCGAGCCTTCCAGGTGCCCCCCCGCCAGACGCTTCGGAAGGGCCGCCGCTGATGGTTCGGCGGGGGGGGGGGTTTAAATGGAAATGAAACCATTCTACAAGATAATACAGCCGCCCGCAAAAGGCCGTAACAATAACGCAGCCCCCCCCAATCTCTTTACTTACGGATACAACATTAAAGCGATCACTTCCCCTCTTAATCGAATGCGCTATAAGCACTCTCTTTTCCTGCCAGCCCCCCCCCCCCGGCCTTCGATCCGCATCCCACCCTCAGGCTTTTGGGGGGTGGGAGACCCGTTCCTGTGCCGCATGTACGGCGGGGGGAGCAGCTGCTGCCTCCGGGGCCGGAGGGGGTCTCGCCCGCGAGGGAGGAGGGTCCGCTGCCGGGGGGCTGCCTGGCCTGCCTGCCCGGCCCCCCTCCGCCCGGCTCCCCGGCCCTCCCGCTCCCTCCGCAGCCATTCGCCAACCACAGAACCGACGCCCCCCCCCATTCCGTGCGCCGCGCCGGAGCAGCAGCCCCCCGCCCCGCCCGCCCGCCCCCGCCCGCCCGGCCATCTTGCTGCAGGAGAGAGGGAGGGCAGAGCGAGCGAGGAGAGACCCCCGAGCCCCCCCATAGCCAGGATGGCTGCGCGGGAAACCGGGCGGCGCGCTTGACCCCCCCTTCCGTCCCTGCCGCCCCCCAGTCCAGGATGAGCCGCGGGGGCCCCCCGGCCGTGGCCGCCCTCCTGCTCGGCTGCTGCGGCCGCCTCCTCCTCCCGCCGCTCCTCTCGCTCGGTAAGTCCGGCGGCCCAGGTGGGGGGGAGCCCGGGGGGGCGACAAGAAGACCCCCGACCCGAGGCGACTCCCGAGGAGAGGGGGGCCACGACGGGGGTGGGCGCGGGGGCATGTTGGGGCTCTTCTGCCACCCTGGGGGGGTGGGCGGGGGTCTCTCCGGAACGCGCGCCCCTCCCCGACCACCTGCGCCAGCTGCCCAACGCGCAGCCCCGCCGGCCCCCCGCTCCCGCCCATCCAGAGGGGCTTCCTCGGTCCCGGGCTCTTCATCGGGGGGGGGGTCTGCTTGCCCCGGCCCAAGTGCCCCTCCCGGACCCTCCCCAGCTCCTGCCTGACATGCCCCCCCCGGTCGCCCGCCCTCCTCCTCATCGGAGGGGCTTCCAGGTGGAGGGAGGGTCAAGAGGGGAGGGGGTTGCACGGTGAAAACAGGGAGACCCGCCCTGGAGGAGGGGGCATGCCCGTTGCCAGGCCTTGTCGGGACCAGGCCTGGGCAGGGTTACTTCTATGGACTGCAACTCACAGAATCCCCTGCTCAGCATGTCCCCTGGGAACTGTAGTCCAAAAGGTAACCAGTTCTGGTCTGGCGGAAGCTGGGTCTCTCTCTCTACACCAAGGGAGCTCTGGTCTGGCAAAAAACGCCCCCGCCCCGGGCTCCAGAGCAAGTTCACTTTGGGGGGGTGGTAGGAGAGGGGTTGCCTGTGTATGGAAGAGCAGATCTGGGCCTTCCTCCTCCTCCTCCTCTTCCTCCTCCTCCATTACCAGCCAGGACCCTGCCTGGGAGAAGCCAGCTAAGCCCCCTCCCTCCCCATCACAAGGCTCTGCCAGCCCCCTCCCCACTCCAGAGGGGCCAGTATCCCATTGCTCCTTGACCCTCAGCAAAGGGGAGGGTGGCTGGGTGGGCTGCTCTCCTCTCTTGCAAGAAAGCCTCCCAGGCCTTGGCCCTCCCAGGACCCTCCTTAGGGAAGGGGGGGTCTGGAAGCAGGAGGAGACACAAGAAGCTGCTTTCAGATGCAGGAGAGAGGCTGGGGGGGGGGAGAAGGTGGTCTGCTGAAAAGGGCAAGGGGCCGGGCAGGGCCAGAAGCCTGCTGGGTTCACTGCAGAGGTTGCAGCAGGCAGGGAGGGGGCCTCGGGAGTGGGGGGCGGCCCCTGCCAGGAGGAGGGCTGGCCTTGGACCAGAGAGCCCCCCCCACCTCCCCCCCACCCTGCCCTCTGCCAGGCCCGGGCCAGGCCAGGCGGTGCTGCCTTCAAGGCTCTGCCCATGCCTTCCCCCTTCATGCCCTTTACACCCCCTCTCTTGGCCCTGAATTCTGTTATACCTCTCCCCCCTGCAAAGAATCCTTCCTGGGATCAGAGTCCCCCCCCCTTGCTGATCAAAATCCTTCCCTGAAAAGAATGGCCCACACTCCTCTCCCCACACTAAAGGTCCTTGGGGCTGAGGGCGTTGGAGGGGCAGCGGGGGTGGGGGGCAGGTGGGGGGAGGGAGTGCTGGACCACCTGCCAAGGCAGAGGGGGAGGGGCAGCCTGCGTCCTGGGATCGGGACCCCTGGGGGGTTGCGGCCTGCCCCATTACTCTGCCTGGGCAGCTGCCAACTGGCGCCTCTGTCCTCCCAGCATCCCTGATGATGGCTGTGCTGGTCAGGAGGTCCAGCCATGCCTAGAGGGCCCCACAATGCGCTGGCAGTAGACCTACAGGTGGTCTCTCCTTACATAACCAAAAGCCCACCATCCACACACAGGAGGGAGGTGTCAGCAGGTCCAGAGGAGCCTAAAGGCGGCCAGAGATCCGTTTAAACACCCACATACAGCACTTGCATTTTTCTTTTTCTTTTTTGGAGGAGTGGGAACCCCAAGAATGGGCCAGTGAGGACTGAGCATGCTCAGTGGACACAGGGTGCTGACTGTTGGTGGAATGGCTTGTGTCCTGGAAGAGGGCTGGCTGAGCAGGGGCCGGGTGCAAAACATGCTCCCTGCAGCACCCTTTTGGCCTTTTGAGTGTTCCCTTTTGAAGGTTAATCCTAGTTGGCTGCCTTGAGAGCCTCTTCAGGTTTCAAAAACACTTGGGGGGGGGGCTCTGCACAAAGACGCCTCCAGCCCCACCCCACCCTCCCAGGCAGAGTAAGGAATTGCTGATGTGTGCTCTTGCCCACAGTGGTGTGTGTGTGTGTGTGTGAGAACTGACATGGCAGTTGCCACCACCACCACCTTTTTCTTCTTGTTGTTCTTCTTCTCCTTGTCTTCCTCCTCCTCCTCCTCCTCCTGGCAGTGCCAGGCAGCGTGGCCATGGAAGTGATGGCCCCGGCCACCATCTATGCCCTCAACGGCACCTCCATCCGCCTCACCTGCACTTTCAACTCCTGCTACCAGGTGGAAAAGAAGCAATTCTCCCTCAACTGGACTTACCAGAGATGCAACAACTGCACGGAAGAGATGGTGAGCGGGGCGGGGTGGGGGCTGCAGCATGCGAGAAGCTCCCCCCCTCCCCAGAGAACAGCACTTGGGGTCTCCATGCCTGGCTCTGTTCCCTTTTGGCTCCAAATGAGGGGGGCACTCAGACGCAAAGCTGGCCTGGGAGCTGGAGCCTCTGATTCCACTGCTGCCCTTTTGACCTGTTCCCGGGGTGAGGATTCTGGGTCTGGGGGTGACACTTCAAGGCCGGTCTGGGTCCCATGGATTCCAGGGTTGCCACGATTCCTCCGCTGGACTCTTTGGCACTGCTCGGCTACAACCACAGGACACCGTTCCCTGTCTGGAGTAAGCACCACCAAAATGCAGCTCTGCATGTGCTCAGAGGCACTTTTCTTACTATGACTGCGTGGCTCAGGGCAGGGGCGGGGATCCTGTGATCCTCCAAACGCTGTCGGACTGCAGCTCCCAGGGTTCCCCGCCATTGGCCCCTTCATGACTCAGTTCCCCTGCCTGCTTGGTGATGCCTGAAACAGGCCCAGGATGTGTGACCCCCCAGCCCATGACCCCTTTCCTCACAGCTCTCCAGAGCTTGGTCGTTCTGGGCCCAGGCCCTGTGCCTTAATAGAAAACAAAATATCTGGTGCCAAAAACAGCATGCTAGGTTGCCTGAAATCCAACATGCCTGACCTCTCTTCTCCTCTTCTCAGTTCCTGCAGTTTAAACTGAAGGTTGTTCCCATAGAGCTGAACCGCTTTGGGGATCGCATTGAGTTCACTGGGAACCCCACCAAGAATGACGTCTCTTTCACCCTTCATGACGTGCAGCTAGAGGATGAGGGGACCTACCATTGCTACGTGATGAACCCCCCCGACCGCCACAAGGGCCACGGCAAGATCCACCTCAAAGTCATCACAGAAGGTTAGGGCACCACCAGGGAGACCCACCCCAGAAGGGGCCCCATCCCCTCAGCAATGGTTTGCCCCCAAACTTGGTCCCATCTCTCCCTGCCAGGGAGGGGCCCCTGACACCCTGAAAGTCCTCCCCCCTGGACCACTCGTTCCAGGCCCTTGTAATTCCTTGTAGACCCCAGAACAGGAGGGTTAGGGGGCTCAAGGTAAGCCTGGGGCAGAGTCTGACTCTCACCAAAATGGAAAAACTGGACCACCAAAACGTCTGTGCAGTCAAACTCCCCCCTCCCCAAATTATCAACCAGAGAAATGTACGAAATGCTCAGAAACACAGTGCCCACCTGGGAGCGAGGCTGCTGCATTTCATCTAGTCTGTGCGCAGCTGACACAGAGAGTAAGCAACACTAAGGAAAGGAGATGCCAAGGTCCAGCAGGCAGTTGAGCCAAAGTGGGGGGTGGGTAGGGGGTCCTGAAGCAGGCAAAGAAGAGGGTCAGTCTGGGGAAAGCTAGAGGAGAATCTAAGAGGGAAGCCCTCCTGCAGTGTTATGACCTGAAGCATCCTTGAATGAGTAGCATCCATAAAATATATTTCCCCCTGCAGTTTTTGTTTGCACTCTGCTTATGCTCTGGAGCTGGTTTCCAAGGCTTGGCTCAGATGTGAATGACTTTGTTGTGCATGGTGCAGCAGAAGGAGGCTGTGTGTACTGCATTGTATTTTGTTATGCAAACGTTACATTTGTTGTGTTTTATGTTTTGTGTGTGCACGTGTATATATGTGTTATGTGCCTTCAAGTCAGCTCTCTAACTTATAGCCAGAGGGTTCTCTTGGCAAGATTTCTTCAGAGGAGATTGTCCATTGCATGGCTTGCCCAAGGCCACTCAGGGGGTTTCCAGGGCTCAGCAGGGTGTTGGTGGTGGTGTTGGGCAGACCTTGGTCTCCTAGAGCGCCAGTCCAACACTTAAACTTCTACCCCATGCTGGTGCTAAAAAAAATTATTAATATTATTATTTGTTGTTCAGCATCTTCAAGTCAACTTTGATTTATGGTGACCCTGTCCTGGGGTTTTCTTTGGAAAATTTACCTTCCTCTAAGGCTGAGAGAGTGTGACTTGTCAAAGGTCACCAGTGGTTCCATGACCAAGTGGGGATTCAAACCTGATCCCCCAGAGCCTTCATCCGACACTCAAATTGTTACAGCATGCTGGCTCTCACACAGGCCCTTATTCTTTCTGAAATTTGTAATTCACGTTTTGTTTGGAAATTGCTATTAGTAACCGTGTTATCAACACAGAAGCTGTCTTAAATTCCTAACAGCCTAGTAAGAGAACAAATGGGTTTCAATGCCTAGGGCATCTCTCTCTCCCTGTCCGGCTTTTCTTCGCAAACGAAGATTCAGGAAGGACTCATCCCGCGCTTTCTGCAAGCGTGCTGATGACTGAAGTATACCCTATACCCAGATATAGGAAGTGCACTCTCCCTCCTGGGTTTACAAATTTCTCTTTTGTTTTTAATTTGGATGCAAGGACTTCCCTCCTTTCTGGGAGAAGCTCCCTTTGGCTGCTTTTTGCCTGGACCAGGAGAGGACCAATTTTCTTGCCAAAGTTTTATTTCCCCCCTCTATACTTTTAAGTCTCCCCAAGTGCTATGTTGTTTTGAGAGGTATTTTAGAGTGCCACAGAACTTTTCTTTATTCTTCTACTTGGGAGCTAATTCAAGAGCATCAAGAGAGCAATGCTGGATTGGACCGAGGAGGGATCCACTGTTTTCCTGGTGGCCAACTCCTTGCCTATGGGAGACTTTCCTGTAAGCTCCGAGTGAGGTAGTCCTTCCATCCCAGGAGCTGCTGAGATAACAGAGGCTGACCACACTGGAAGGGAACTAGGGACCCTGCCCCTCTATTAATCCCTCTTTTAAAGCCATGAAGTTGGGGAAAGGTTGCCCCAATACACATTTCACTTTCCTTTCCATTCTCCATTTTTACACCTGGGTGGCATCCACATGACACAAATAATCCAGTTTGCTTGACGTATTCATTTTATGCTTTGCTCAGTTTTGTAATATTTCATTTATTGTTTGGTCATGGCTCTCATGCTGCTCACATTGTTAACGGCTTCTATTGTTATATTTATTATTATAATTATTGTTATTATTATTTTGATGCAAAGTGTTCAGCGTTTTCACTGTTCTGTAACAATGCATCTGCAAGCAGTCAAAATTTGTAATGATTTCCCTGACAGACCTTGAGCCCCCACACCTTAAAATCAGTTCATCGGGTCTTCCCCACGCCCCCCATTCCCCAAGCAAGTCCCTCGGGCCCAGGACCGTAACCCCCCTTGCCTTCTGGCTGCAGTTGGGCTATCCCCCCCCCCAACAATTCCTGCCTTGCCTGCCAGATGCTGACCCTGTAGGGTCTGTGTCTCCACAGAACCCCCGGAACGAGACTCCACCGTGGCAGTGATTGTGGGGGCCACGGTGGGTGGGTTCCTGGCCATGGTCATCCTGGCACTGGTCATCGTCAAGTGCATCAGGCGGAAGAAGCAGCAGCGGCTGAACACGGACGACCAGAAGACGGAGGAGGAGGGCAAGACAGACGGGGAGGGCAACCCGGAGGAGGGCACCAAGTAGACCTCGGGGGTCCCTTCCCACTGGCTGGCCTCCCCCCCTTCCCCTATGTTTGTTTCCTAAAGCAAGGATCCCCCCACCCTCAGGGTCAGAGGCTTTGAGCTCCTCTCTGTGGTCCCGCATCCCACCAGACATTATGCCCAGAATGGAGAGGCCTGGGACCTGGGGGGTGTCCCTGTTGCGGGGGGCACTGTGCGTCTGCTAGGCCCAGGCTGCCAGCTGGGGAACTTGCCCCATGTCCACTTGACCCAGGGGGTGGGCAGAAGAGGTCCTGGCTTGGGGGCTGCAAAAACTTGCCCTTGAGCCCATAGCAGGGAGGCCCCTCTGCCCCCCAACTGCCTTGTCCCCTTCCCACTGCTTCCCGTTGTCCCATTAAGAGGGTTCTTCTTTGGGGGGAGGGATCTGCTGGCATGTCTCCCCAAGAAAGGCGGCCAAAATAGCGGAAGGGCAGCAGCTGTGGAGGGCAAGGTCTGGGGAGGGTGCTTCAGAGGGGGGCTAGGAGAAAAGAGGGGTGCCGAATGGATGCTGAGCTGCTGTGGTGGGAGGGGAGGACCCCACATTCCGAAGAGGATGGGGGGTCTTCCCAGGTGGGTCTCCCCTTTCTGCCACTTCTCCTCTTCCTCCAACAGAAGCACAACCCACAACTGCCAAGAAAACTCACTGCCAGGGGGTGGGCAGAAACGCCACATTCCCCGCCTCCCCCTCCAAGCCTGCTCACCCCTGGGGTTTGGGGGGGGGAGCTGCTCTTTCCCTCCCTCTGCATGCCCCCGAAATATCTCCTCAATGCTCCCCATGCTCAGAATAGTGTTGTGGGGGAGGAGGAATTGTAGGCCAGGGGTCTTTTATTTGCAGCCCCTCCCCGGGGAAGCGGGAGGGTCTCTTGTTTGTTTTGCAAGGTCCGATCAGCTGGCTGGGCCTCCCCGGACCCCCACCCCAATTTCTGTCCAGGTGGGAAACAGCTGTTTGCTCTGGGCAGGCCCCTCCGGAAGGGGATGAGGGCTTGGGTTTCCACAAGGGGGGCTTCTCTGTTGGGCCCCTCCCCATAGCCTGGCCTGCCCCCCCTCAACGCACCCTTGGCTCTCCCCTTCAGAAGGCGACCACTCACCCACCCGGCTTGGTTGTCTAGCTGGACCTCCAGCGTGGGGGTGGGGGTGGTACTGGACCCCCGAGCCAGGCGCAAGAAGAGCCCCCCCTTGCATCCGCCCAACCAGCGCCCCCAGCCTGCCTGCCTGCCTCCCCCCGCCCCATGGCAGCCCTCCCGCCGCTCGCGGCCACCGACCTGCATGTAAGGCTCCCTGCAGAGCAGCCCAGCCCGGCTGGCCAGTGGTCACTCAAACCCGCTTCTGTGGAGGAGTGTCCTCTGGCAGGGGGTCTGATGCCGGGGCCATGGCTTGTGGCCCCCCTTCCCCTCCTGGGGAATCGCACTTTGCCACCTGCCCGTCTGTCTGCCCACTCTTCCTCCTCCACGGATGATGATGAGGATGATGCCCTTTGCTCCATCAGCTTCGCCCGCCCACTTGGTGCCACCGGTGCCAATGCAATGCCACTCTCCGTTTGCTCCCCGGCCACATCTGCCTGCTGCCGATGCCCTCCGGACGTGCACCTCTGGCGGGATCCCTCGCGCTGACCACCGTCTGCACGGACTGTTTTTTGCTCCGCGATGTTTCGGGGGAAAAGCAGCGTTTTCGCAGCTGTCCGTCCGTCTGTCCGCCTGCAAGCCACGCGTGAAATAAAGCCGGGCGGCCTTTCAGGAACGGGCTGGCTCTGCTTCTTTCTTGGGGGCGGGGGCGGCAGGCTGGGGGGCTGTGACCCCCCTCCCGGGGTGGCTTCCAAGGGCCGAGGCCTCCTGAGGGGGCGCCTCTTGCTGGGCCGGAGCCGAGAAACAGGCCAGCGGGGAGGGAGACAATAAGGAAACCAGCGCCTCTGGACATGTGCAGAGTGCCTTTCCCTTGCCGGGGCCTGGTCAGAGCCTCCGGCTCACCTGCGGTTAGGGAAGTTTTCCTGGGGATGGGGTGCAACCAGCCCAGAGCCCCCCTTCCCTTCCCGGGGGGGGGCAGATCTTGATGTCTAGAAAGGGGCGGGGGGGGGGGACTTGTGCCTCTGGCGGAAACGGGGCTGCCCTCAAGGCCCGGGGCGGCCGTTGCTCCTCTGGTGCCCCTGCCTGGCCGGGGGGGGGGAGAGCTTTTCCCCTCCAGCGGAAACAAGAGGAGAGACCCCCGCCCCACAGCCGGACCATTCCCCCTCCTCGGGGCCACGTGCTCGGAGTCTTTTCCTTGCCACCATGGCCTTCCTCTGAGGCCGAGAGAGTGTGACTTGCCGAAGGTCAGCCCGAGGGCTTCCACGGCCGAGCGCTGCCCTCCCAGAGCCCTCGCCCAGCACCCCGACCCCCTGCGCCGCGCGGGGCCCCCCGTTTCTCTCCTGCTCCCCTCGTAAACTCCTGGCACCGAGGGGGGCGGGGGCGATGGGGGGACTCCGAGGCACCTGAAGGAAAGGAAGGGGCGCCCCCTCCCCGGGCGCACGGGGGTCTAGCCCACCGGCCCCTCCCCTTCGGCACCCGGAGGGCGCGCGCCCCTCCCCGGGACAACTTTGGGGGCCCACCTCTGACCTGGAGAGCTCCCGCGGAGTCGCCCTGGGGGCTGGCAGGAGCCGGGGCGAGCCGGGGCGCTACCTTGCCTCCCCCTCGGAAGCCACCGGGAAGAAGAGCGGGCGAGAGCCGCGGGGGGGGGGTCCTTGGCGGCCGGAGGGAGGAGGGCTCCCGGGCACGACCCCCAGCCTCCTCCCGGCTCCACGCCCGCCCCCTCCCCCTCCCAAAGTGGGGGTCGGGGAGCTCCGGCGGGGCAGCAGGCAGGCCCCCGGGGGAGGCCGGCCCGGGTCTGGCTCCTCCGCTCGCCTCCCGGGAGCGCCCCTCCGCCGGGGCCGAGAGCGCGGCCGGCCGGCTGGGGACCGGGAGGGGGGGCGTCCGGTCCCCACGAAGCGGGGGAGGGAGGGAGGGAGCGGAGTCCGCCGAGAGTGAGCCGCCCCCCGAGCGGAGCTTCCTCCGGGCTGGCCCAGACCCCGGCAGTGGGGCGGCGGCGGCGGCGGCAGGAGCAGGACTCGGCTCTCCCGGCTGGGCTGGGCCGCCCCCTCCGGCGCCTCCTTTCTGCCTCTTCAGCACCTGGGCGGCGGGGGGCGGAGGAGGAGGAGGAGGAGGAAGGCGGCCGCTTAGCCCCCCCTCCCCGCCTCAGCGCCGTCCCTCCAACTCCCCCCCCCGCCGTGGGAGCCGCAGAGGCGGAGGAGGTCAGCAGGCTCGGGGGGGGGGGCGGCTCCTCGGCCGGGGGGGGGCTCTTGGGGGAGAGGGTCTCCCTTCGCCCCCCAGAGAGAGCCGGATGAAGCCGCCGCCGCCCTCCTGGAGACTGCCCGCAGGTGACCATGAGAAGAAACGAAGAAGGGGCCCCCGCACCCCCAAACAGCCAGCGGCTGGCCCATTAGGGCCCGGGCCGGAGGTCAGGGGTCTCTGCACAGGAGGCTCCCCAGGAGGCCAGGGGCCGTGATCGGGGGGGGGGGGCAGGCTGTCTCCTTCTTTCTGCAGATTAATTCGTGGGGAAGTTGGCACCAGCCCGTGATGGAGAAAACACCAGGTCGGGCCAAAGTCCCCGGAATCTTGCAGAGGCAAGGCGGAAGGTTTGGGGTGACCCGCAGTTGATTTTGGGGTGCCTTCAGGTCATCCCGAGTTATGGTGACCCTGAGGCCAACCTCTCCGGGGGGCAGAGTTGGCCACACATAATATTCAGAGGAGGTTTTGTCACGGTAGGCGCACTGAACCTCTGAGCATATACAGAGGATTTAGGCAACAAAAGGAACGCAGCAGAGTTTTCTCTTTTCAGCCTCAGAATAAAGAAACAACACAGTCTTCTGCTAAAGAACTGTTTTTTTAAACTCAAGCACAAGCTAAATACAACTTGCTATATACAGATTGAAAATCAAAGTGAGTTAAATATCAGTTTCTTTAAGTTTAAATAGGAAAATACTATAGTACTATCAAGCCGTCTCCCAGCTTGACGAACCCAACCAGACAGCTAGGCTACAGTTGTTCATCTACCAAGTCATAAATGTCAGCATTCAAGGTAATTTAACTGAACTTTTAACTCTCTTGAGTTTGCAGCTTGCAAACAGGCTCTTTCACAGCATAAATTTACTAACGGATGTTCTATTAGAAATAGGTTTTCCACCTTGGTCTTCCTCTGAGGTGGAGAGAGTGTGACTTCCCGACGTCACCCGGGGTTTCCGAGGCTGAGCGGGGGCTCGCACCCGGTCCCCCAGTCCTCCTCTTAAAGCGTGACAACTGGCCAGCTCTCTTCTTTTGGGGGGCAGAAACGACATTTCTGCTCTGCCTGGCAGGGGCTGGCACACCTGGCAGTGCCCTCGAGGGTCAGGCCGAAGCCAGGGGCACCTCGCAGGGGACACTCCTCTGGCTGTGAGGGCCTCGGGGAGAGCCGCTGCTTGTTTGGGGGTGCAGAGGGCCCCTTCCTTCTGTATCCTGGCCAGCGGTGTGTGTGTGTGGGGGGTCGTCGGGCCTTAATGGGCTGCTGAGGCTGGAAAGGAGATTTGCTCGAAGGGGGATGTCCAAGCTGCCCCATTAACCGGGGGGGGGGGAGGAGTGGGCGGCATTGCCCAGCCAGTCGGCGGGGGGGGGCATGGGGGCGGGGAAGAGGGCGACGGGTCTAGGGGGACAGAGGCCGGGCTCCCCCCCAGATTTACGCCTGGCTCCCCCCTCCCGGCCTAAGCAGGCCAAGGTGACTCGGCTGCGGAGAGGCTCTCTGCACGCGCCCAGGGGCACTTGGCCCTGACTCCATTCCAACCCGGCTTGAAGGAAGGCTGGTTTCCATTTGACCAGAGGAGCGGGGGGGGGGGTGTTTGGGCTTTGAGAAACCCAAGGAGGGTATTTGGGTGGGCATTTGGGGGAGGCGGCTAGCGCCCTTTTCAAGACTTGCTCTGCTTGTTGCCCTGGGATTTGGGGGCGGGGCGCCTTGCCATGAGAAAGAAAACCCCCTAATGCCCCTCGAGGGGGCACTGAGGAGACCTCCAGCCCTACGCGAAAAGATGGTGGGGAGGGGCCTTCTGAAAGGTCATCCCACTGCACAAGGCCCCGGGGCCCCTGTGTTCGCCGGGCTTTCCGGGCGGGAGGTGGGTCTTGAGCCCCCTGCGGGGGGGGGGTTGACCAGGGGGCACGGCCAAATCTCCTTGCCCCACCGCGGCCGCGGCAGCGTCTGCCTGTCCTCCTTTCCCCCGGCGGTCCGAGGAGCAAACCTGTCCAGCGGGGGCGGGGTGGGGGGAGTTAGGATTCCTAGAGAACCCTAAAAGACAAAGGAAGCGGCCCGGAGTTGGGTCCGAACCCAGGGCAAGTGTAGGGCCAGGAAGGAGCCCTGGGCCTGGCCCCTTCTGTCCCCGTCCCGGAATAGGCCACAGGGAAACCCGAGCCCCGCGCCAGCTGCCTCCGCGCTCTGGGCGGCCGGAAGGAGTCCGGATCTCCGGTTTCCTCCCCCCCCCCGCCGCCTGCGAAGGTGACCCCTCTGCCCGCAGGAGCGCGGGGGGGCCGGATCCAGGCGGGCTGCTCGGCTTTCCCTGAAACCGGAGCCCCGGCTGGTGTGGAGCTCAGCAGAAAGGAAGGAGAGGCTTCTGCCTTCCTTTCCCACAGCACCTGCGAAGGCGGCCTGGGTGCAAACGGGGGGTGGGGGGTTAACAGGCTGGGGGGGCTTGAGCTGCTCTTCCTCTCAGGCCCTGGGCGCTTGGTGTGGGGGCTGAAGCCAGGACTCTCGGTGCTGTGGAGGCCCAGGTGTTGAAAGAAAAGAGTTTCCTTGCGCATGCACAGAGAGCCATTCTGTCCGGACAGGAGCTTGCAACATCCGGAGCAAGTATCCTTTGCAGCAGAATGCGGGATCCTGTGGATGCGCCTGCCACGGGGGGGGGCACCTGCGTGGCCCGGGAGACAGGCCCCACTCGCCGGGCCTGGCTTCCCCCCTCCCACGGAGGAGGAGGACGCTGCGGGCTCAGCACTTCTCTGAACACCTGCTCCCCCCCGGCCCACTTCTAATTTTGGACCTTGTGATCCATCAGAGAGATCCTGGAGGGAGGGGGCCGTCATGCGATCACCAGCCCTCCTTGCACCTGGCACGGAGAAGGGTGCAAAAACGCTGTCCCCGCCCGCACCAGTCTTCCCATCAAGGTGCGAATCGGTTTCCAAGAAGGGAGAGAAGAGCCGGGCCTCTGCCCCCCCGCCCGCCCCCCGGGTCTGTCCTTCCCAAAAAGGTCTCCGGGCCAAGGCGGGCTCCAGCCTCGCAGGGTATCTTGCGGTGCGCCCCTGCGCGTAGGTGTGTGCGTGAGGGGGGGGTCCTATTTCCTTTCGGGATCAGGTAGAAAGCAGCCTCCCACCGCCCACCCTTTCCCCACGGAGAGGCAACCAAGGCTTTTCCCCCCTTGGGCTGCCCCAAGGAAAGGGGGCCGAAGCTCGAGGCTTCTTATTCCCAGCCGCCGGTTCCTTCTTTGCGAAAAATCCCCCAGATGGATCAAGGCAGGAGGTTCCACTGCCCCGGAACCCCCCAAACACCTTCGAAATACTCCACATTGCATATTGCCATAAGCAGGAATTTGCCCCTTTCAAGATCGTGTGTGTGTGTGTGCATTTGCCTCTCTGTGGAACCATTCTTGAAAATGACAGGTACATGGGCACAGCAGAGGATGGCCACCACCAATAAAGACAGGAAGCTGTGGGTCAGACAAGCGGGGCACCCTCACCTCTGGGGCCTGCTCCTCCCTGGGCTGGAGCTGATTTCGGTCGGGCCGGAAGCCCCTTCCCATTCAAGTGGGCCAGCCGCTGCCAGGCAACACAAATGCCGGACAAACGGACAAGGAGCTGGGCCTCCCTGCCTCGCAACAGGCCCCGGTCGGCCCAACGCCCTCCTTGCCGGTTCGTCCCATGAGTCGAGGCGTGGCCGTGAGGGGTCTTCGCGGTGCGCCCGTGGCATTTTCCCCGCGTGGCCGACGCGGCTGCCCTGAGCCCATTCTGTTTGGGGTCAGTTTGGGCGAGTGGCTGCGGCTGCTGACCCTGCCGGCAACATGCCTCGTATTGCTGGGCCCCGTGGACAAAGCGCGCGTGGGCACGGACAGGGTACTCCCTGCGGGGAGCCCAGGTCCACGTCCCCCCGAATCTCGGCAGCCCGGCGGCCGGCCAATGCCCCCAACAGAGCAAACGGGGGCCGGCCCAGAGAAATACCAGACGGGGCAAAGGAATGCTGTTGGCCCGAGGGGTCTCCCGTGGGATCTGCTTTAGCCTAAGCAGGACCCCCCCCCTCGCCGCCACCAGGAGCGATGCAGCCCCGCGAAGGGCCCATCCTGCCCGCTCAGTGCCTCCATCCCTGGCAAGAAGGAAACCCCGGGGGCCACCGGAGGCCATTCAGAACCGGCAAATGGAGGGGGGGGGGTTAGTCCTTGGCCGGCCACCGAGGAGGCCGGCGGACCCGCTGCAAGAGAGGAGGGCCGAGGCGAGGCTGATGCGGTGCCCCCCGGCCGGCCTGGGCTCCCACCTCTGCAGCGGAGATCCTGCAGCTGCCCCCCCCCCCGCAACGCATGCGGAGCCGGACCCGGAGGCTCGCGGCCGCTTCCTGGCAGCCTGACAGGCCTCCGACGTCCCCGCAGAAGAATCCCTGAGTCACGGCGGCTCCTTGCAGGCTTCGGAGCTGCTGCCGCATCAGGAGCCGGAGCCGCTGCCCCGCTTCAGAGCCTGCCCCCCCCCGCCTCACAGCAAGGCCCCTTCCCCTCTCCCGCAAAGACCGACGCCCCCACAAAGGCAGGGGTGGGCTGAGCAGCCCCTCTCTTTTTCACCCCGGCGGTTTGCTGTGTGTGTCCTGCGCGGGGAGGGGGGTCCTCAGGGGGCCCGGGCGGAGGAAAGGCGGGGGGCGGAGAGGAGAAGCAACTCCCCTCCGGAGGTCCCGGGTCGCCCCCCGCCCCGCCGCCTCCCAAGGACAGAGCTTTCAAGGCATTCTTTGAACCAGACCCGCCACCCCTCAAATGGGATCCAGGTGGTCTTGGATGAGGCTGCCGCCCGCCCGCCCCATTTGTGGGGCCGTTGCTCTTGCCCCTCGCTCCCTGAGGCCTTTGCCCATTCGGGGACCCTGGTGGTGATGCAGAAAGTAAGTTTTACTACAGAGGAAGTGTGGGGCTGGCAGGAGAAAGACCCCATCCTGTCAGGTGCTCTGAGGGGATCTCGGAGAAGGCCCCACGTGGAGGGAAGGCATCAGCCCCGCCGAGTGGCAGCCCCCCGCGTGTGTGCGCGTAAGCAGGATGCCCCCCTTGGTGCAAGCCCCATCCCCGCTCCCCCTCCTCAGCAAAGGTGCGGGCTTGGAGCTGAGCCCCCTTGTCCTTGTTCCGCGACGGCACCAGGTTTTTCTCTTCCTTTTGGCCCCTTATGGTCAGCCAAAGGTCCGGAGAGGCCAGAAGGGAGGGAGGTCGCCAGTACGGCCAGCAAAGGAGCCGGCTTCCGCCCCCCCCCCGAGGCAGTGGGGCGGGGGTGGAAGGAAGCTCTGAAGGCCCACGGCCGCGCGCTCCAAAGGCGCCCCCGCCCCATATCCCACCACTGTTTGGTGGCGCCGGGCGTTGGGAGGGAGGGAGGACCCCTCCGGTGCAGGGCAAGCATTGGGGGCTGGTCTGCCCCTCCCAAAAACAAGGCCAGAGGAACCCCGGAGGTGTGCGACCTCTGCCCGCTTCGTCCTGCAGCGGCCCGGCTGGGTCAGTGCTGGGCCAGGCCAGGGGCGACCCTCCTGGGGCCAGAGTCAGGCCCTCCCAGGCCGGGGGCGGAGGAGGCACCTCTGGGCTCCCCCCCCCCCGCATCTGAGTCTCAGAGGCAAGAAGAGTGATGTCGGGGAACCAAGGCCGCCCACGCGGGGAGTGCGAAGGGAGTGGGGCCGGCAGCCCCCTTTCCCCTCAAGGAGGCTGTGCGTGTGGGGGGAGGGGGCCACCCCCCCTCCGCCGGACCCCGGGGCAGTTCCCGGAGAGCTGGGGGAGGGGCTCCTTCCTTCCCCAGAGGAAGGCCTCTGCCCCTCCCGGACCCTCGGCCCCCAGTTTGCCGGTTGGAGAGTAAGCGAGCCCCGTCCGGAGCGAGGGAGGCGGGCGGCGGGCGGGGGTCTTCCGGCCTGGCCCGGCTCCCAACCCCCAGCCCCCTGCCCCCTGCCTGCCTGCGCGGACCCTCCTGGGCGCCCTGCCCGCTCCCTGCCCCCCGCCCCTCCCGAGCTGGCCGAGGAGGTGGTCCCTACGGCCGGCCGGCGGGGGGGAGGAGGGGGCTCTCCACCCCTCCTTCCCTCCCTCCCTCCCTCCCTCAGCCCGCCCGCCCTGCCCCCTCTGCCCCGGCGGCGTCCTTGGCCCGCGCGCAACTTTTGGAGCGAGGCAGCAACTGCGGCGGGAGGAGGACGGAGGCGGACGGGGGAGGAGCGCCAAACTTTGGACGCCGCCCGCCCGCCCGCCCGCCCGCCCGGCTCGCTGGCTCCGCGCGGCAGCCCACAGACCGGCCGGCCGGAGAGCAGCACAGCGGGCGGCCACTGCGGGAGGGCGGCGGAGCCATGGACGGGGGCGGCGGCGGCGGCGGCGGGGGGGCCAGGGTCTGCCTGGCGGTGGCCTGGATGGGTAAGCCGGGGGGGGCGGCCGGGCGGGGGGAGGCGGCGGCGGCGGCCCGGTCCGCAGCGGGGCGGGAGGGAGCGGGGCGGTCGACCACCAGCCGGCCGCCCAGCCCCTTGCCTGGCTCCCGAGACCACCGGACCAAGGGCTGGGCTGGGGGTGGGGGTGGGCCAGGGGGAGGGAGGGAGGGAGAGAGAGAGAACTGGGCAGGGGGCCCTGGCTCGGGACACCCCCTTCCCCCTCCCCGGAGCGACCGAGCGGCCGACCGAGGAGCCCGCAGACTTTCCCGGGGCGCAGAGAACTTGGCGAGTTGCCTCCGGGCTGCAGCTGCTGCTGCGGTGGGGGGGGGGGAGAAGGTGCCTGGCGGGGCCCTCCCCCAAAACACGCACGCCCCTCGCCCTGCACCGGGGGGGGATCCTTCGCAGAGCCGGAGCTGCAACCTCGGAGGCCACCAGCGGAGGGGGGCTAAGCTCCCAGCCCCTCTGAGCCTGGAGGGGGGAGCAACGACCGTCCCCGGGGGGTCCTCATTCGCCGCCCCCTCCTCTCACCTGTCCCGCTTGGCGAGGGGCTCTTTCCCGCCCCTGCCCGCCCCCACCCAGCAGGAATTCTCCTATTAGGGTGGGGGACGCCCCCAAACTCAGAGCCCCCCCCCGTGCCAAAGGCGTCCCCGCAGAGACTGACTGAGCAGAGAGCGAGAGCGAGAGAGCGTTTCCCATTGGAAGAGGCTGCGGGGCAGAGACTTCCCTAGCGCCAGGGGTCTTTCGGGGTTCTTTGTGTGCTTCCTCCGAGCCTCTCGGGCGTTTGCTGCCAGGGCTGCGGTCGCCCCTTTGGCCCCCAGGAGGAGGAGAAGCGGACGAGACCCCCACCACTTCTGCAAGAGGATCCGCCCGCCCCTCTGGCTGCCTCCCGGCAGGGAGTAAAGCTGCCTTGAGTAACAAACAGAACAGAACAGCACTTGGGCCCAAGAGAGCCGGGTTCAAATCCTACCTGGGATGGCTGGTGTCCTCTGTCTCGGCCTTCTTAATGGGGTCCCTGGTGGAAGTGGTTGCTCAGCAACCCTTCAGGGCAAAGAGGGGTGGCCCCCAGTGGCCCCGCCAGCAGCTCTGGGAGCCAGCACAGCGTTCGGAAGGGTGGCTCAAGCCAATCCCTAGCCCCACGGTGCCTCCAGTGTCAATGGAGTGGTCCATGGGCCCAGGTTTTAGTCTGAACTGTAAAGGAGCTATTCAGCACCCTGGAGAGCAGCTCCCCCAGCCCCACCGAGGGATGTTGGGTCTGAAGAGCATCCCCGAAGTGCGCAGGAGGAGGTGGTGGTGGTGATGGGGAGGGCAGAGGTGGCGGCGGGTGCGCTGGAGGGGGGCCCATGGCTGGCATCCCGTGTGGCTGAGCATGTGGGACGATGCTACACCAGCCCACTGAACAGCCCTGGACTCACTGCTGCAGCCCCCATGGCCATCCCATGGCTGCCGGTGGAGATGGAGCGAAGAGGGGGGGTGGAAAAGCACCTCCTTATGCTGACCAAGGACACCCATCATCCGCTGAGGCCCAGGGGAGCCTTCTGGGGGGCTCTGTAGGTGATGTAATCATTCTGCACCTGGTGATGGGGACACAGGCAGATGTTCCTCTGAAATCCCCCCTCCACCAGCTGTGGAATGGCTCTGACGGGGACTCCAGCAGTTAAATGGGGAGTCTGGGGCGAGCGGGGGGGGGGCTAGGAAGAGGACACCAACCTCTGCAGTGAGCAAAAAGAGCACTTGCACGTGTCAGCTGGACTCGCTCCTGTGCCCGTCGCTGGCGGGATGCCACTTAGGGCCTGCTTGGCCTTGGCCCCAAGCCAGGAGGGGGTATTGAGCCAGCCCCCTACAGGAGGAGGTTCTGTGGGGTGGGAGCAGAGGAAGGCGCTGCCTGCAGAGCCCAAGCAAGCCGGTTGCTACTTCCCAGGGAGAGCAGAACTTTTGGCGCCACGGAAATTCAGTGAACCAACACAGGTGCCGGTTCCAGTGATCCACTGATTCTATGGGTCTGCTCTAGTTCAGGACTAGCAACTGGACTGAGTCCAGCAGGGCCTTGTAGCTGAGGATGTCTGGCTCTGGCGGGTAGCTACGGCTGCTGCTCTCTGGGGCTCCGGCCAGAGAAGGGCCCGTATCAGAGGCTGCCAGGGACCCAGCCTGGACCTCCGCTTCCAAATGGGGGGTCTGCCACTGAGAGGCACCCCTTAAACTGCTGAGAGGACACCAGCCAGCCCTTCCCACCAGCGGCTCTGAATCGGGGCCCTTTGAACTTCTCCTTTGGGGATCAATGTGCTGCCTTTAATATAACTGGTTCCACTGGTACATTGTCCCGTGGGTGTGGGTGTGCTGGGAGGGTTGCCACAAAGTGCCTGCCTTGCAGCTGCCAGGTTCAGGAGTGTGTGTGTGTCTCCTGGAGAGGCAGCTTGGTCTCTTGGATGGAGCTGCAGCAGTGCTTCTCCCCCCGCCCCGTAGGCAGGCCTCCTCTGACCCCCGACTTCTGGGCTGCTGTGGCAGGAGGTGAGGCCCTTCCATTGGGTTCCTCCTCCCTGGGAAGGGAGTGGAGGGGTAATTTTGGGGCTAGACGGCCCCAAGCATGACAGCTTTGTTACACAAGACCCCCATTCCCTCTGGAGGAGCAGCTGGCAGCCCAGCTGAAGGGCTTGCAGGACTGTTGTTGTGAAGTCCTCACAGCCCGGAAAAAACCCACGAAAAACCTAAGGACTGTTGTTGTTTGACTGTGGTGGCTGGGAACCCCCAAAGCCAAAGTCACTATTGGAGTGTTAAAGTATTTGAGATTTGGTGATCTCAGCAGCAGAGTTAAAACCACGCTTAGCAGAAGGTTTTATGGGAAGAGATTAAGCCAGCCCCCATCACCTCCCACAGACAATATATATCTAGCTGAGAAATAAAACAAACTTAGTCCTCTTTAAAAAGTATAAAAGTAGTTTACTTACAAAATATCATGTGCATAGTCAATCCACAGGTTCAGTCATCTTCAGATACGTAAGGATCAAGAAATATGAAGGTCTACATGCTGTTCAGAAGTTAAAAACATCTTTCACTATGGAACTACTTTAAAAACACATGCTTCATGGTGAAAAGTTAGAAAGAAGTGTGCCAGCCTGGGCTTTTCCCAGAGAACAAAGAAATTGTGTGAGTGACTAGGAAGAGTAGAGGCATCATAAACATGCAAACAGGAAATTAGCCATAAAACATCCTTTGCATAGACTCCTAGAGAAAACCTGCGCTTTAACTATTTAGCTACCATGGAGTTCATGCATGCAAAGGTTGTTAATCCCAACAGTCACCCTGTCTCAGGTGGAGGAGATGCTCTTCTAGGCTCCTGGCCTGGTGTCTCTTGGCCTGAGGCTGCCCTTTTAAGACCCTTTCATCCTCTAGGCCCTGTCTGATCTTGGAAGCTAAGCAGAGTCAGCCTTGGTTAGTACTTGAATGGGAGACTGCCAATGAAGACCTAGTGCTGGAGGTTATATTTCACAGGAAGGAAATGGCAAAACCACCTCTGAGTATTCCTTTCCTAAGAAAACCCAGCGAAATCCATGGGGTCACCATAAGCATGGGGAAAGGTGCCTTTTTGGACTGTCACTCCCACTCTGGAAGTAGCAATCCAAAAAAAAAAAAGAACCTTCTCCAAGCCCTGAAGGACTGCCAACAAATCCCAGCTGCTGTAGGCTCTATTTCAGAAGAAGAAACTGGCAAAACCACCTCTGAGGATTCCTAAGAAAACCCTCTGAAATGCATGGGGTCGCCATAGGTCAATGGTGACTTGAATGCACAAACACACATCTTCCCAATTTGGGGTCTCTGGCAGCCATCCCCATGTTGCAGGGAGCCCAGAGCCAAAGCTGGGGTTTGCCAGAGGGAGGAGGCTCCTTTGCTCACTATCAACAACCCCGACCCCCCTGAAGGGCAGGATGTACCTCTGGCTTCCCTGGCCAAGTGCCCCTCCAAACCGCTCTTCAGCAACTCTACAGCATCCTCCTGGCAGCCTGTTTTCTGCTGCCTGGCAGATTTGCCCTGAAGCGGTTTTCCTGCAGTTTCCATCTGTGGGGTCACATCCTGCCCTGTGCACTGGGACAGGCGGCTTCTGCAGCCTGGCTGTTGGGTGTCCCCCTTGTCTTCTTTCCCCAAATCTGGGTGGGATTCCCAGAGCACTTCTGTGTGGGGTGGGAGGGGGAGAAGGCATGTAATGCAGCTGCACTGGAGACACCAAGGCCTCCCCCAAAGTGGGCAGGTGGGGCAGAAGGCAGCTTCCTGGTTGGATAAGGACCTGACAACCCCAATTGGGGTGTGTGTGAATGGGAGGAGGAGGAGTGTGAAGATGCCTGCAAAGCCCTGGGGGACTTTGGAGGGGAGGTGTCATTTGCACCCATGCCCTTGCAGAAAGCCTGCTCTGCCGCCCAAAGGAATTCACCTGAAGGGATTGGGACCACCGGAGGGTCCTTTGCCCCCCCCATTCCTCCCTCTAGGCTGAAGGGGAGGCCTTGCAGAGCAGGCCAGTCCACAGTTATGTCTGCCCCTCTGGGACAGAGCAAGGAGTGGCTCATAGTTCAAGAGGGAGGCTAGGCATGAGCCAAGCGTGCTGTCCCACACGCAGGTACCCTCCGGGACCCATGGCTGCTGTGCCCCAACTGCCTAGCACCCCTCCCCACATCTCCCATTGGCCTTCTGACTGAACCCTGGGCACTGCCAGCTCCCTGTGGGGAGCACCAGGAGCACCCCTTGGCAGCTGCCACTTGGCTGGGCCCCTCGCCCCAAGGAATATGCCTCCTTGCGGGAGGGAGCATGGCTCTGCTCTGGATCCTGAGCTGAAACCAGGCGAGTTCAGGAACTTTAAGCAGTGTAAGGAGGGGGCAGGGGCGGTGGGGGGCTGCTGAGTCAGCTCGGCAGTCTAAAGAGTCAGCATTTTTATCCCCATCACTCAGTTTCCACCTCCAGCAGAAGCAGGCAAGATTTTTACTACCGGAGGCCATGTTTCCTCACCAGAAACTAGGCAGGGATGCCCTCTGGGTGGGGCCAGAACCTCCCCCCATCCTGAAATAGACATATTCCTACCCATATTCCCACCCCCACGCCTCCATCCAACCCTTCCATCCATGTAGATGTGCCTGGGCGCACAGAGGCTCATGGGCTCAGCTCCTTCCTTCTCTCTGAGTCAGGCTGACAGGACAGGCTCCCCTCTCTCTGCTCAAGAGGGGCCCACACTACCAAGGGGGTCTTCCAAGGTGGGCAGAGCACTGCTGGCAGAAGGAGCTGGGTGTGTGGGGTGGCGAGACCAGCATTTTACAGTATTTTCTCTTTAAGCACAGCCTGCTGCGGCTGGCTTTTCAAATGCCCAGATTAACCTGTCCTTGAAATTTCCTGCCACTTCATTACAGCATCTGCCTTCAGCCAAAAAAGAGCTAGAAAGGTTACTGTCTAATAGACCAAAAAAAAAAAAAAAAAAAGCAACCTCAGGCTCTTTGTGAGAAGAGTTCTTTATCAGAAGTGCTGAAATGGGGACGGAGTTAAGGAGAGGAGGAGGAGGAGGAGGGTGGCTGAAATGTGCCAGGACTCTCTGGTTGGGGAGAGGTAGCAGTGGGACGCCCTGCAACAACAACAGCAACAACAATTTACCCTCCTCTCTCAAAGGCTGGAGGCAGGGTACAATATGAATTAAAATACAATATATAACATAAAACCATTAAACATACAGGCAAAAACACATAGGATTAAAACAAACATTACATTAAAATCATCCATGAGCTCAAAATACAAAATCAAAATTCATAGATTAAAATCAGATGGGGAGGCATGCTGGAAGAAACAGGGGTTTAGTACTGTTTGAAAATTTTTGGTTCCAGTCTGGGGAAGAGCGGCCAGATGGCGGTTGAGGGGGAGTCAATGTCCCCCCAGGAAGCTGACGATGGCCCCTCCTTTGGCCCTGCTGCGGACTTGTGGTCTGTGCGTGTGTGTGTTCGTGCGTGGGTGCGTTCATACCTATATGTCTGTTCCACCTCCCAGAGTCTCCATACTGTTGTGGCTCTTTGTTCCAGAAGTCTTTAGGTACTTCAGCCATGAGTTGGGGTCAGATAAACCAGAGAGGGCAGACAGCTAAAGGCGATGGGTTCTTGGCCTGCTGTTAGTCAGCCCATCAGTCTTGGGAAGAACTTAGGAAAGTTACTTTTTGGGACGACAACATCCAGAGTCCCCAAGCCAGCACAAGTACTTTAACATTTTAAATAACATTGCCAGGCTGTTCGTGGCTGAAGATGTGTCCAGTGCTGCAGCTGGCATCACCAAGGCTATAGCCAACCTGTGCCTGATGTCCCATTGTGTGGTTCTGGTCATCTTGCTGGTCAGCTGTTTCCAGAATGTTCATCTCTCCGTGGTGTGTGCATGTGTGCGCATTCATGTGCATCCAGTGATCAGCCCTGTGTCTGTCCTGCTCAGGGCAATCGGCACATGCTCAGCTGGGGTGTGTGCTTCATGGAGAAAAGGAAAAAAAGGAATTTGTGGTTGGTTCCCATTCAGGTTCTTGGTGCACAAAATGTTCTGTCCTTTCTGTGAAAACCCTGTTCTTCTGATAAAAATGTGCCCACATTTTGGCCAGAAGACATCTGTGAAACAGCTGAAAAACCCATGGCATTCTGAGGACTTCTTGACCCTTACGTGTCTTGGTGGCTTTATATGGCAGTGGTGGTGGTGGGGGAACTCTCTTACACCCATTATCTGTGCAGGAAAAAAATGTGCATTTCTGTGCAAACAAATTTCCCCAAAGTACCAGGGATCTTGCAGCTGTTCTCTTTATCCTCAGCAGGGTGTCTCGAGAGTTAAAACCCTTATTATTTGATTTAATATGTATCCTGCCTTTCTCCCCATATGGGACTGAAGGCAGCTCATGGCATAGATCAAAACACCACCACCACCACCACCACCATCATCATCATCTTTTATCCTGTGGGGATGCAAATAGTGTATTAGCGAGTGCTTTCCTCACCCCATTCACTCCAGAGGGTGTGCAGAGGGTCTCCTCCAAAGCTGCCCCCCCCTCCAGGCAGCTGGGAGGCCATGCGCTGATGAGCACTTGTGGTTCTCTTTCCTGTCCATAGGCCTCCAGCTCTGCTCCGTGACGTTGGGCCTGGAGGTTTCGGTGGGCAAGGCGCCCGTGATCTATACCCGCAACGGCACAGACGTGCTCCTGCCCTGCACCTTCACCTCCTGCATTGGCATCGACAAGGCCAACTTTTCCTGGTTCCGCAACCACACTGAAGTTCGTGTCCTGCAATGTTTGGGGGCTGGGCGGACTGCAAGGTCAAAGGATGTCATCTGCAGCATTTACTGCTGCTGCTTTGTGGTGGTCCTCTTTGGCAGTTGCAATGCTTTGCTGTTTGGTGTTTTTATTGCAAATGTTACCTGCCTTTAAGATCTTCCTTCTGGATGTGGGGGCACATAGTTTAATAAACTTAAGGGGGCCCAAAACCTGCCTGCCAAAAGCTCAAGTGTCCCCACCCTGGCCCCTGGCTGTGCTCTTTGCCAGCTCTAACCCACTCTTTGGGCAGGATGCCCCAGCCCTTGCCCCTGCTTTCTCTGGCTGTCACCAGGGAGGCTTGGAAGACCTGCCCTCATCTTTAGCCACCCCCCTCAGCCATCTCCCAACGCATTCCTACCTGTGGACCTTGCAAATAGTGCCCACTTTCCCTGTGGCCGAATTGCTCCTGTGTTTCTGACAGTGGAAGGAGCAGCGGAGACCTTTCGGGGGTGCTGTATGATGAGGGTGGGCAGCTGGAGCAGCAAGCCCCCGCAGTCCGTCCTCCTGGGAGCCAGAGCTCTGGCCATGGGTTGGGGGAGGAAGAAGGGCTGGGAAGGACTGAGCCTCCCCCTCTTGATTCTGCTGCAGTTTGTGGGGAAGGAGGGTGAGGGAGATACAGAGCCCCTGAGACGAGGGGCTTGCCTTGCTGTGGCTGAGAGGGGACTGTCCCTCCCCCCCAAAGGAAGCTTCCTATCTCCTTTCTGGCACCTGCTCTTCCTCCCCCCCCAGTGCTCCTGCAGTCCTTGTGGGGTTTTCATGCTCCTCTGAAACTCCATATTTTGGTATCCCCATGGGGAGGGAGGTGGAGGTGGCTCCCTTTGCTTCATGGGAGAAGCCCACCTGGCCAGACCCCTGACTCTTCTCTCCTGGTTTGCCCCCCCCTCCACAGCTGATCTTCAAAGGAGTGGTGAAGAACAAAGACTCCAAGCCGGAGCCCTACCCGGACTTCAGGGACTGGTCCAAGTACATGATGCCCCCTGACATCGCCCTCAGCAAGGACAACCGGGAGTTCAACGTCTCCCTCGTCCTCCTTGATGCCGATTTCAGTGACTCTGGGAAATACACCTGTCTGGTCAAGAACCCCAAAGAGAAGAATGCCGTGCACAATGACACCATCACTCTCAAAGTGGTCGTGGAGTGTGAGTACACCTGGGCAGAAGGCCGCACTCTGGCTGGCCTCGCATGCATAAATCCCCCTTACCCATACATGTTTCTTTTTAGGGGAAACGGGTCATTGCAATTGTTGGCATTCTCTCCCTCCTTCTGCAATGGCCAAAGGCCCTCGGGACCTTTCACCACTGAGCTGCTGTAGCCCCCACCCCGCCCCATGGCCGTTTGTTGACTGGTGGAGATGGGGGGGGAGGGTTGGTGAAATGTTTGTGGTGTCCCTGTAGCCAAGAAAGAGTGATTATTGGAAAATGCTTCCCAGCCGAGCATTCTCTTTGACCCCCTCCACCCATTAGGAAGGGTTTCCTGCATGCCTCCACCTTAGATATGCTGTCTTTAAAACTGTTCCAATTTGTTCAGCCCCCCCCCATTGTGGGGATGTATCTAAGCAACCACATCACATGACCAGAGGACCTCCCAGGTGTCTTTGCAAGCACATCCGAGACTTCTCCCCCCTCTTCCTCCCTCAAGATGGCTACAGCTGGCTCTGCTCAGCTGCTCCTTCTCTTGAACCTTTCCTGTCCTTAACCAGGGCTTAGGCACTGCGTGGATGTATGTTTGAATGTACCTTTAAATGTAATTAGTAAGCATTTTAGTTGTGAAACTTGCATTCCGCCTGCTTGCTAAAAGCAGTCTCTGAGAGACCCATGAGACCGAGTGCTTTCACTTGTGAATTCTGCAAAAGGAGCCTGTGTCTTAATGGAACCAGTCTTCATCATTTCCACAAAAGGGGATCACATCCTGGGAATCTGTTTCTAACCCAACAATTACATCACCCACACAGAAGACCCCCCTTATCCTTCTGCATCTGACTATGGGGGGGGGGAGCCAGGCGCCTCTCTGACCCCCTCCCCATTCTCCCCCAGCCACCAAGTGGCCATGGGGGGCTGCCTTGGCTGAAAGGTGAGCCCAAGTGGACAGATGGGCTGCCATGGGGCATGCTTGTGCACATTGGAGGTGCCTCATGCCGCATGTTCTGCCCACTGCTCCTCCCCTCGCCTGGAGGGGGGGGGGGACAGCTGCCCAGGGTCTGCGAGGGAGTGGCCACATCCCTGGCTCTGCCACTGGGGCTGGGGGCTTGGGGGTGCACCTGCCCCCGTTTTGTGGCCATCAGCTCTGTCTCTGAGCCCCCGTAGGGAGATGGCTACTGAGGAGGATGTGCAAGCAGGGTCACCCCCCCCTTGAGCATCCCTTGACCTGGGCTCTTTGCCCCCACACAACCTTTTCTCTCCCCCCCCCCAGTGGAGAAAGTGGATAACACAGTCACCCTGATCATCGTCTCAGTCGTGGGCGGTGTCTTTGGGCTTCTCATCCTCATCATGCTGATCAAGAAACTCATCCTCTTCATCCTCAAGAAGATGCGGGACAAGAAGTGAGTGGGGTCTCTCCTCCCTCCCCATACAGACCCCCCCAGCTTGTGCAGCCTCTCCTGAACCTGCCTCCCTTGGTGTGGCTGGGATAGCGGGGGGGGGGAGGATTGTCCTGGGAGGCATTCCAAGCTCAGCTCGTGGGTCGGGGTCTTTTTGGTTCCTTCTGGGGGGCCGTGAGGATTCTCTGGCTCTTGACCTGGGCTGCAGTTACACGCATGTCCTGCTCCGCCCTGGCACACGTTCACCCATGTGGCTAGGGATGCTTGGCCAGCCGCTGCCCATCCTGCCAGTGTGCACAGTGCCTTTGGCGTGTTGCTCCCCTCTCCCTTCTTTCTTCCCCTCAGCAGGCCTCTCCACCCGCCCCTGGCCACTTACTTGCCTTGCAGAGCAGCAGGGCTGAGCCGGTGGGCCTGGGATGGGATGGGATGGGATGGGGGACAGTGGAGGATTGGGAGGACACCTGCCACTCTCTTCTCCCCCTCTGAGCAGGGAGTGCCTGGTGAGCTCCTCAGCCAACGACAACACAGAGAACGGGCTGGCCGGCTCCAAAGCTGAACAGAAGTCTGCCCCCAAGGCCTGAGGCCACTGCTGGGACCTGTGTGGCTCTGACATCCACCCCACTGCCAGGAAGCAGGGCCCATGGACTCCGGAGGCCTGGCCCCGGGCAGCAGCAGGAGGAGACACGTGGGCCATCTCCAAACGACTGACTGACATTGCTTCAGAAACGACTTTGAGCCAGTGTAGGCTGCTCCTGGCGCTGCTTCTCAGATAGGACTGCAGGCATGGGGCAGGCAGGTGTGGGGCTGCCCGCTGCCTGGGTGTGTGTGCCTGCGCTCAGGCAGGTCTTGAGCCACCATGGCGCCAGGTTCAGGCCTCTCAGACAGGTGCCAGAAGGAGGGGGTCAGGCTGCAGGCTGGCTGGCCCTGTGCCCGGCACTCAGTTGCTGCCTAGGAGAAGGACCTGTGGGGTGCTGCAGATGGGCTGGGACGCTTTGGGGAGAGGTGGGATGGGGGGCTTGATGATGGAGCAGCAGCACCCCCCTCCCGGCCATCCTGGCTTGTGGGCTGAAGCCACTTCCTTGGAGGGCCAAGGAAGCACGGGGTGGGGGAAGGGGGAGGTGAGCCACACCAGGTTAGAGGGTGGGGGGATTTTAACCAAACTTTAGGCCAGCTCCTGATTTGCCTTCCCTCAGCTGGATTTTGTCACCTTCCCTGCCTGGGGGTGGTGGTGGTGGGATGGTTTGCCACAGGTTGCTTTGTTCCCAGTCCTTCTAATGCTCCCCTTCCAATGTTTTCCAGTGTCAAACGCCCCTTACAGCGAAGGCCCTCCATGATTAGGTAACAGCGAGGGGTGTGAGGGTGTGAGGGAGAAGCTGCCCAACCCTCTTGAAGAACTGTGAAAACTTCAACTGTGGTGTGGCCCTGCATGCCAGCTAGGGATTTGGCCATCCCCTCTTCCCCCCAGGTGCGCTGCTAGGGCTGGACTCAGCCAGGCTGATCACCCCAATTATTGATGCACCCCCCCAGGCTGGGTCTGCCTCCTGCCGCTTTCTTGACCCAGGAGAAGAGCTGGCATGAAAGGAAAAACAAGCTAGGAGAAGGCCTCCTCCTAGCCAGAGGTTCTGGCACCTTGGACGGCCATACCCTGAAATGAGCCAACTCCCTGGCCCTCCCCAGCTGCGCAGTCCAACTCTGGGCCTCCCTTCTCACAGCCGTGCCCCCTCCCACTCTGGGCTCCTCACCAGGAAGTGGCCATGGTGGAAGGGAGGCAGACCCTGAAGGTTCTGGTTCCAAGCCCCCCCCCCCATCTTGCCTGCAGCTGGGCAGAGGGGTGGGTGGAAGCACAGCCACTCCCTCCCCAGCATCATCCCTCTAAGAGCATAGACCTCCCCGTGACTGCCTAACTCCCCATGAGGCTCCTGCTTGGGGGGGGGGGCTGGGATGCAACCTGGGGATGCTCGTCCTCCCTCTCCTCCCGCGCCTCTCATGGGGCCAACAGTCCCAGTGGGGATTCTGCAGAATTGGATCAGGCCGGCTTGCGCTTTTGATGCCATGCCAGAAGGCTCTGGGCTTTTGTCTTTCTGGTTTGGAAGGGCAGAAGTCGAGTGGGGAGGCAAAGCTCTGGAGGTGCCACATAGAGTTATGGGTCCAGAGCCCTGGGGAGCTTGGGTGGGGCTTCTATTTTTCTTCTTAAAAGCATGAGGGCTAATTATATTTTTAATACCTGTATGTATATATAGAAAGAAAGCTGAGCCTTTTCAAATTCTATTCAAGCACCTCCACTCTGTTGGGGACCCTTTCCTGCCTTTTGCAGCCCAGCGTTGCTACTGTCACCCTCAGCGCAGGGCCTTCCAACTCCTCAGCTGCAGGAGGCAAGAAGTGGGGAGAGGGCCCAGACCCCCCCCCAATACACAGACCGAGAGAGACCGAGAGAGAGAGAGAGAGAGAGAGAGAGAGAGAGAGAGAGAGAGAGAGGGATTTCTCCTTTCTCTTAGTTTAAGCTGAGTGCTCAATGGTTCATTGTCTGTGCTTTTTTTCATGAAAACTGGCTGAGTTGCTCCTGCCGCCGCCGCTGCCAACCACTGCTTTTGGGGTGCAGGAAAAACAGCTAGGCACCCCTTCTCCTTCTGGGGCAAAGCCCCCTCCCTGTGCTCTGCTTTTGGGGTGGCTTTAAAAGAGCCCCATCCTTCCTCTGTGCCTCAGTTCCCCCAGCCCACGTGGGGGTAATAATTCTGACCTACCTCATGGGAGGGCGTGAGGAAGCTCAATTCCGGACCACTGCTGGGGGCCAGAAGACTGGCAGGGTGGGGCAGGGAGCTTGGGGGCATAGGTGGGCAACACAGCACTGCTCCAGCACCCCTTCCTCCACCCTCCCCCGGCCCTGCCTCCCGCTCTCTAGCAATGTGGCTGAGCATCAGGGACTGGCCAGCGACAGGTTGCTCCAAGCTTTGGTGAGGTGGAGTCCCAGGCCAGGTCTGCAGCCATCTGCTCTGTGCATGCTCACCTCACCCCTGTTCCCACATTGCTGCATGGAGGTGCAAACAGCAATAACAGCACAATCACCAGGCCAGAGCATTGCAGAGCAGGCGGCCGGTGCATCAGGCGTATTTAACCAGCTTCCTCAGGTGAACAAATTCTCTTCAATCCAAAGAAAAGACCCTCCCCCACATGCCTGGCAACCCTTCTTCCCAACCTGCTGTCTGGTTGCTGCTGTTGGTGGTGGCGGTGGCAGCCATGGGCAGCATCTGGCAATAATGGAGAGTCCCAGATCAGCGATGCATGTGTGTGTGTGTGTGTGTGTGTGTGTGTGTATGGGAGAGATGCAGGGAGCTTCCACCCCGAGGAGAAGACAGGCAGGTTTCTGCCAGGGCATTGCAGCGACCCTGCCCAATGCCCCTTCCCACTCCGGGGCTAATGTGCAGTTTGAAGAGGAGCCTTTTTCTATTGGGGGCCAGAGAGGGGGTACCAGTGGCAGAAAGGGCACCTGCCAGCCAGCTAGCCAGCCAGCCAGCCACAGGCAGGCAGGCAGGCAGGCAGACAAGCCGGCTACCTCTGCTTGTGAGAGAGGTTGTCAGGAAGGCCTCCTCCCATGGCTCCCTCTCCGGGAGACCTCCCCAGCATATGTGGGCTGGTGGGGCTGGAATTGTACCTGCACCCCTGTCTGAGGCCCCCCTTCCCCTGACAGGCACATCAGTGTACTACCAGCCCTTGTGCTGTTTAATTGGGGGGGGGGTCATGGCCTGGCTGTGCTGTGCCCTCCCAGCCTTGATGTGTCTCTCCTGGGCCCTGCAGGGGCTCCATGAACAGCACCCTGCCCAGAGCTGGGGGGGGGGGTTGGGGCAATGGTGGTGGTGGTGGGGGCACAGCTGTCTTCCTCCCACCCTCCTGTCCAGCAGCTTTCCTGACTCTCCAGCCCCCTTCAGAAAGAGGCACCTGGTTGGCAGCCTCTATGGCGGGGTGGGTGGGGACTACCCTGGGACTCCACCTGCACACGTGCACACCTGGAAGGCTAGAGCAGAGGTGGGCCCAGCAGGGGCAAACCCTGGCCGTGGGCGTCTCCTGGGAGGCCTCCCTTTTGCACTCTTGAGCTGTAGCTGGCTTCTTTGCCTTGGATGAAATAAAAAGAGTTATGTTTACTACCAAGACTTTTCTAGGTTTTTGTTCCCTTTTTAGAGTGGGGAAGTCTGTGCGCACATGTGTGTATGCCTGCTTGTGCAAAGGGCAGAGATCTATTGGAACTGTATGTGTGTGTGTGTGTGTCTTAGCATCTGGGGAGCCAATCCTCCCCCCTCCCCAAACTGGGCAAGTGGCATGGGTGGCCTGAGCCAGACTCCCCAGAGGGTCCTGGCTGGCCATGATGGATCCACAGAAAGGGATCTTGTGGCTCTGGGGGTGTTGAAGCTCTCCAGGCAGCTCAGCGGAGCCCAACTTGGTCACACGTGCCTGAGGCCTCCTCCATCGATGGCCAAGAGGGCCTGGTTCTTTCTGCCCAGTCCCAGCCAAAGGGCCCCCATGTTGCAGCTGAGAGGGAGAGACTGTTCCCTGGCAAGGAGGGAGGCATGATTTGGGAGTAGGGGGAGGTGGGAGGAAGGCGAGCCCTCCCAACAGGGCCAAAGTCCCAAGGCAGGTCCTAGCTCCCCCGGGCATTGCCAACCCCTGGACAGAGCCCACAGCTGGGCACAGGCGGGCAGGCAGACTCCAGAGTGGCAGGGCAACACTTGCCTTGATTCATTCCCAGCAGAGGGCCTGGGCTCCCACCCAGCATACAAAAGGAGGAGCGGATGATGACCCCAACTCAGCACCCCTCGGACACGGCCCGTCCCAGAGAGTCTCCTGGGCCCAGCCAGCCGCACTCTCCTGGCATGCCTTTGTTCAGGGTCAGGCCTCGGGAGAGCAGACAGAGCCTCTGGGCTTGCAAAGCCTGCCCAGGTTCTGCTAAGGGGGTCTTACGGTGTGGGGAGGGCCTTGGATGCAAAATACCTGCTGCCCCCACCCCGAAACCTCCCTAGGCAGTCGGAGGGGATCTTGCTCCAAGTGCTGCCAGGCCTGTCCTGGACCGCAGCCAGTCCTCAGCAGGCACATGGGCCGGATAGTACACCTCTATATGCCAGGCTATGGTTGTGCGGGGGTCGGCGCAGGGGGGAGGATTTCGAGACGGAGGACGGCCCCCCTCCTCTCTGCTGCAGAATAGGTAGTGGGGCCCGAGCCTGCCCCCACCCTCCAAGGGACTGGGCCCCTCTTTCTGCCGTAGAAGCCCGTCGCCTGGCCAAATGACCGGCCCAGTCCCGGCGGCTGCGGGGCTGGGAGCTGCTGCGAAGACGCGGCGGGAGGCGCTGCGGTGCAGGAGGCGGCTCCGGGGCCGCAGCAGTGCGGGGATGGGCGCGGGGGGGCAGGGAGGGGAGGCCGTGGCTGCGGATCCCCAGAAGGGCCGAGGAGGGGGAGCCCTGGCCTCCTCCCGGTGCCTGGCCCAGCAGGGCGATGCGAGCTTCAGGGGCAGCCCTGGGTGCTTTTCTGGCCGGAGGAGGGGCTCTGCCGGGAGGAAAGACCCCCGGCCCGCCCCCGCCCGGCTGGATTCTTTGCCGCTCCGAAGGGCTCTGGGGTGGGAGGCCACCATCGCCCCCGGCGGCCGAGCAGTGAGAAAGCCCACCGCCCCGTCGCCCACGACCCCCACGCCACGAGAGAAGGGGGGCTGGCCCACGACGTCCCTCTACAGCGCTGCAGAACTGGCGGGGGGGAGGAAGCGGCGGGCTCTTTCTACAAGGGGGGGGTGAGCCCCTCCTTCGGTGCAGCTGTAGACGGGGGGCCTTGCGGGGCGAAGAGCCACTGGGACGACGCTCCCCAGCCCCCTTCACGGAGGCACCCCGGGGCCGAGGGAGGGAGGATGCAGTCCCAGGGATGCTGAGGCGCAAGGAGGCTCGCTTGGTCCCTGGTGTGTGTGTGTCTCCTGTGGTCGCTCAGCACCTGCGGGGTGCGTCTGTGTGGCTGTGCACAGAGCCTCCTTGATCTCATCCCCTCTGGGGCTTCGTTTGGACCCTTACAGCACCAACACTGTACTGCGCAACAGAGGAAGAGGCGCAGAACAAGAGGGTGCCCAGGAAAAGGGCTGCAAACTGTAGGATGTTTTGTTATTTATATTGAGCAGATTGCAGCAGAGCCCCCCCGTGCAACATGAGCTTCTGGTACAAAACAGGACATAAAACTTGCAGCATGCTCGGGTAAAGTTATAAAGCAGAACTTACATTTATTAAGGCAGAGATACATCTTAGATAGGAAAGACAGACAGACAGACAGAGAGAGAGAGAGAGAGAGAGAGAGAGAGATGGGGGTTATCTGACTTTGGGTAAAAGAGTCCCTAAGGCTGATTCTCATGCCTGCATTACGGTCGCTGGCTTCTTGCTTCTGGGACTAAGGGTTGCAAAACACTAAAACTCCTTGGAGCAAAGGAGGTGGGAAAGTGACGTCTGCATGTGAGCAGGAAGTAAGCACAAATCAGGGACACACACACACACAGAGCTGTAAACGAGCATTGGTGCTTCTTCACATCCAACACAAACCTCCTCATTTTGCTCTCCTAAGGAGCAATGGATGGTTTCAAAAGTTTTCTCCCTTCTGGGGGAGATGGCCTGTGCTTCTCCACCTTTCTCCATGATTACCCCCCCACACACACACACACATTTCAGAACTTTTTCTGTCAAAATACCTTGGTGCCAAGCCCCCCATCCTTCTTATTGTTCAAAAGTGTTATTATTGCTGTAAACCCACCCACCCCCAATATTTTGAGCAGAAAACAGTGTGTGTGTGTTATGTGTGTGTATGTGCAGAAGACTGTTTGGCAAATCCTCCTCCTCCTCCTCCTCTGTTTTTTCCAAATTTTTTGGCAAAAAAATGTAGCGGTTGGGCATTTTCTCAGCTGAGTGCCTCCATGTGCCAATGATGTGCAGGTGCGCTCTCTGTCTGAGATGTGGGGTCCTGCCTTTCTCTCCCGTCCCTCAGTAACCCAAGCAAGTGGGTGGTTGTTTCCGGCAGAGAGCCTCACAGACAGGCAAGGCAGCAGCTTCCGCCCAGGACAGCAGGGAGGAGAGTCAGTCCACCGGCCTCCCTGCAGCATCTTGTAAGCCAAGCAGTCTCGTTCTATCATTATCTCTTTCTCCCTGTTTTAAATTCAAAGTTTGGAAAAGTGTCCATGGCCAGCTGCAGGAATCCAGAGGATTGCTGGGAGGAGGGGGCTTAGGTTACCTACCTCCTCTCTTCACTCCTGCCATTAAATCTGTCAGGGCATTCAAGGGTCCACTTGCCAAATATCTGTGGCCAGGCAGTTGGTCCAAGCCTAGTATGTGGGTGCTTAAAACAAGCCCCCACCCTCAGTCTAACTGACTGCAGAACAAGTTGTGGGGCCAAAGGAAGGCAGGCAGCCTGAGGGGGGCCCAGATGCTAACCAAGGCTCAGGGCAAGAAGTGGAGTGGGAAGAGCTCAAGGACCCCCCCACATTATTGCCAACTGGGGGCACCCAGTCCAAAGAAAGGCACCTTGGGAGGTGGGAGGCCAAGCAGTGTCGGGGTGGAGGGCTGCCCATCACAGAACACCATGTACTGTACTGCAAGTTACCACGTCGCAAGTTCAATTCCAGATGGCTTCAAGGTTCACTCAGCCTTCCATCCTTTTGTAGGTTGGTAAAATGAGGACCCGGCTTGTGGGGGCAATTAGCTAACACACATTGGAAGCTGCTTAATGCAGTGTAGATGTGTAAACAGCTATTGCTTAAAACAATCTGTAAGCCGCTCTGATAGCCTTGTGGCTGAGGAGTGGGGTATAAATAACTAAATAAATAAAAGAAAAAGAACACTCCAGCCAAAAATGATGACAGTGCTCTGCCTGCTGGAATCAAGTCCATGCAAACAGCTCCTGTCTCCCAGAGAGCAACTTGGATCACATGAGGACGAGGCAACTGATCTGGAGAAGCCGACAAGGGAGGGAGACTGGGGGCCTGACAGCACCCCACTCCTGCCCCTGGTGCCTCAGGGAGAGGAAGGGTGTCGGGCAAGGTGGAGGCACCCCTCTGAGGAAGAAGGAAACTGTGCCCTAGAAGGCTGGCTCAAATGGGGCAAACGTGCGGAAGATGCACCCCAAGGAGGGCATTGGGAATGAGAGGGAGCTGTTAGTGGGCCGTTCAGTCACTGGACGCTGAGGCCTGAGTTTGTGAAGAGGCCTGCAGGCCCACAAGGTGGCTTTCTTCCCTGGTGTGAAAGGGAGGGCTGCGCAACGGTTCCTCTGAGTGATGCTCAACCTCATCTCCCAGCATCCACCAGCATGGCCAGTGCTCCAAGGTTCTGAGAGTTGTAGCTCAAGCCATTTGCAGGGCCAACAGCAGAGATACGCTGATCTAGACTGGCCTGGCCTGGTTTGGTGCTGGAGGAAGGGGTGGAGCTGGCAGCTGGGGGGCAGGTGGGCACCCGGGTTGTGGAGGAATGGAGCGCATGCGCTGGAAGCCAAATTGAGCATGCTCAGTAGGCGGCTGAAAAGCAGGACCCTGGAGGTTTCTCTTATGTCCTGGACTAGCTAGACAGGCGAGGAGTTGGGGAGCCAGGCAGGACGGCTTTTCTTTATTGGGCCCCCGGGAACATTTCTGGGACAAAATGTCTCTGGAGAAAAGGGATGAGAGACACTTGCACCAGAACAGCTTCAAACTGCTGGCACCTCACTTGGAAAAGGTGGCAGAGCGGCTGCTAAATTGAACCCTGGGGGAAACCCGGCGAGCGACAGGGAGCTCCTAGGGGCTGAGGGTCAATGTTCCTGAGGGTCATCTGAGCAGAGTTGGCGAGACTGAGGCAGAAGGTGGGCAGTGGAGCACAATCAGTGCCGCATGCCAGGCAGCGGGAGAGGGGTGTGGCACATGCAGCCATTTCTGTGCTAACATGAGATGCCGCCACCAGGGCCCGGAGTGGGAAGAGGAGGAGAACACAGATGCTACAGGCGTCAT
Source organism: Gambelia wislizenii (assembly GCA_030847615.1). NCBI lineage: Eukaryota > Metazoa > Chordata > Lepidosauria > Squamata > Crotaphytidae > Gambelia > Gambelia wislizenii. The sequence continues at coordinate 45,113,335 of JAUMIR010000007.1, forward strand.
GGACTCTGGGCGGAACAGGGTGGGAACCAGGGGGGCACAGCGAGCTCTGGGTGCAAGGGGGAGGGGTGCCACATGGGTGCAGCAGATCACAAGCAGAGGGGGCTGGATGCTCTCCCCGGGCCCCCTGCTCCTCTCTATCAGGGCTTCTGGTTGCCAGAGGAGGAGGGAGTGGGAGGGGGCTCTGGAGAGAAGCCCCCCAGAGACACGCAGGCAGGGCTGCTGCTAGGAGACAAAGAAACACCTGCCTGGCATCACAAGGAGGGGAAGGAGGCCCTCCTGCCCGGCCTCTGGCAGAGCCCTCTTCTTGGGGGCTAATCAGAGGGCCCACGCAGGCCTCGCACAGCTTGGCAGCCTTGGCAACAATGCCCAGGGCTCCCTGTGGCTGCGGCTGCTGTGGCAAAGGCACAATCACCGGCTGCAAGGACATCTCTTGGGGGCTGCCAAAGAGTGTCTCGTGACCGGCCGTGGGCACTCCTTAACTTTCACAATGACAGGTAAAGTGTGTGGCGCACACGGAGTGTGTGACAGTTGGCGTGGCCTGTGCTGATAGTAAGCAGGCACTCAGGGGTAGAGGTGTTGGGGAGAAGCACAGAGCACAGCCGTTGAACAGCCGGGGCTGGATGGAGAAGGGGAAGGGGTCTCCTTGGAGGAGTGGGAGGGAGGCATTGATTCTTGCAGCCTCCCCAGGCCCAGAGAGGTTAGGGTTAGGGTTACCTACCTGCTTCCCGTGGCAGCCAACTTGGCGGCTGTTTTCCCACCTCCAGATTCAGTGATTAAAGAAGCTGATCGGGTTCTCTTCAAGTTCCTTTGGGGAATGGCCACGTTCCCCCTGGCAAGGGCAGTGGCTTATGGGCAGGTAGAACAAGGGGGCCTGGACTTCCCAGCCCTGGGACCTAAGTTCATCGCCATCTTTTCTGCTCAAAACTTTGGGAAAGTTTCTCTGTTACAAAAGGGTCAGATTCAACCTCAGGCTTGGCTAGTTTTGTTTTGTGAGTGCTGGATAGGGACTAGATGGGGAAAGACTTGGTGGGAGGAAGGCTCATTAAGTTTTAGGTTTTCTTTGCCTGAAAAATTGAAAGCACCAGATTATTTGAAAGACTTTGTTTTTTACATAAAGAAATATAAAATTCATGCTGAGGAGTTGAAGGGGGAAGACAGACCAGGTCAGAGCATCAAGAGGACTTTGTACAGGAAAATAGTGGAGGAGATTTATGTTAACCCGTTTTTGCAAAAGCGTCAGGCCAAACTAGATTTATCAGAATACCTAAATCACCAGACTAACCCAATTGAGTATTTCATGGACAAAAGGGTCCCCAAAAAGTTGTGGGACTTGAGGTGGAGGCTCTACCATCAGGTTCTTAATCTGAAGGGAAAGAGACCATGGACCGCAGAGGATGAGCAGACCTGTCCGCGTCTGAAATGTAAAAAGGCTGAGATTTTGAGTGGCGTGGCAAAAAAGGAGACGATCAGACATTTTGTCCAGGACTGCCCGAGTGCCCGGGAAACATGGGAGGAGGTGGCCCGGGTCCTGGATTGGCCCGATTTGGCACAGCAGGCTTGGGAGACAGTGCTTTCGGGGACTGAGCCTCCAGAGGGTGTCAGGGGACCCAGAAAGTCAGTGGGCCAAAAGAGGAAGAGGAAGGAGTCTGGTTCTGTGGCTGAGAGTTTTTGGAAAGTACCCTGGTCCACGGTGCGCCTGGTAAACCTTTATGTGATGTTAGGGTTAGTTTTCCAGTGAAAAAAGGAGGTGAAAAGTCAAAATCTGCAGGATGTAAAAGGCACTGCCTATTATGTGAAGAATGTAATTGAAAATTTAGCTCTGAGTGAAAAAGAGAAATTGCCAAGCTATCGTTGGAAAAAGTTTTGGCCGTGGTTTAGTGAGACGACCCCAGCAATAACATAAAATGATATTTTAAATAAATATTTTATTAATTTTGTATTATTTTGTATTATTATTTTTAATTAATATTTTATTGGTTTTTTTTCATTTCTAAGTAGGTATAATTATAATGTGTAAATATAATGTGATTATAGTGTGTTTAGATTAAAAGGAAAAATACATTAGTGTTAGGATAGATTTACTTTTGTATTAGTAAGAAAAGAGGAAAATAATTAGTATTGTTTTTGTATTATTGTTGTGGCCTTTTGCGGTCGGGTGTATTTTTTAGTAGAATGGTCTTACTCCAATAAAAAAATTCCCTAAAAAAAAATTCCCAGAGAGCGGCCTTGGTGATATCAGCCAGGCTCACCCTGTGCTCCTGCTGTCTGCGGTAAGGTTTGGGGCTTTCTGGCCCTACCTGCCTGCTCCGTGGCAGGTGATGCTGAGAGAGGTTCGGGTGTGCTCTTCTTTCTTTCCTGTGAGGCTTAACACCTTCCATGAAACCCCTGGGGAGGGCAGTGCCAGTGTTGTGGGACCCCTCCCCATGCAGTTCTGTCAACTTCCAGCCCCCCCTCCATGGCTACAAATCCCCTCCAGAGTGGGAGGTCAGGACGGCCCCCTCTGTGGGTCAGGTCCTGGGGGGAGGACTGCCACAGCATATACAGAAGATTTAGGCAGCAAAAGGAACACAGCAGAGTCTTCTCTTTCAGGCATCAAAGTAAAGAAACAAACACAAGTCTTTTGCTAAAGAACTGTTTTACTCAAGCATAAGTAAGATACAACTTGCTAATACAGAGACTGAAAAGCAAAGTGAGGTTAAATATCCCGTTCTCCTAAGTTTAAATAGAAGAAATACAAACAAGCTACTATCTCCCAACTTGGTGAAGTCAGCCAGACTGCCTGGCTACAGCCATTAATCTGTCAAGTCATCAATCTTGACATTCAAGGTAATTCAAATGAACTTTTACACCCAGTTTGCATCTTGCAAACAAGCTCTTTCACAGTATAAATTTGCTAACTGATTGTTCTATTATCTCCAACAAGGACAAGGCGGTGCTTCCCATCTAGTTGGCCCCTGGATCTGATGACACCCCTCCACAGCCCCCCCCCATATGCCAGCCTCTCCCCCTTCTTCTGACTCACGCACACCTATTTCCTGGCGGTTGGCTCCTACCAGAGGCTCTTAACAAGCCAGGCGGCAGACCCACCATTCCGTAACCTCGGGAGGCTCTGAGGCCCTAAGAGTCGCTTCAGGTGCTCAGGCTGGCAGATGCCAGGGTCATGGCTTTCTCAGGGGTGGCCCCACCCAGTGGGATGCCCTCTCCTGGAAACTCTGCTTCACCTTTAGGCAGTCTGTAAAATGGCCCTCCAGAAATTGCTGGACTCTCACTCCCATCAGCTCTAGCCAACATGGCCAGTGGTGCACTATTCTGGGAGTTGCAGTTCAACAACATCTGGAGGTCTGCAGAATTTTCTTTCCCATTGGTAAGTATTTTTTTAAAAAGTCTACATACCTTTTATTGATTGTATTGCTGGCTCCCTGGCTATAATTGCTATCTAGTGGTGTTTCTATTGTGTGCTTGTTCAGTTGGTTTGCTTTTAATATTTTTACTGCAAGTTGCCAGAGGAAACTCATAAATAGACAAGATTTGCTCTCTGCCCATGGCACCAAAACTCCTAGGCTTCCTTTGGCACAGCAGCGTAAGGACTTCACCTGTGCCAGCAGGTGCTGAGATGAGCCCCAGAGGTGGACCTGCTCACCCTCCACATGGCCGGCCTGTGCCAGCTGAGGACTGAGGCATTCTCTGTCCCCTGCCAGCCTCTCCCATGAGATTCCTCCCACCCCACCAGAAGCACACACACTGGCCCCCCTTTCGCCTGGGCAGAGGCCCCCACCGAGCAAGGCCAGCCTGCCATCCCTGCACGTGGCCAGCAGGGGGCTTGTTCTTTGCAAACCACCCTGGAGAAGTGGCCAGAGGGTGGTATCGAAATACTTACAACTCATCAACCGATCGGTCAATTAGGTGTAACAGCAGCCACCATTCAATCTCTTGTGGGGGAGAGAAAGGCTTGGGTTCAGCGGAGGCGCCTCGTCTTCATGCGGCTGCTCCCTCCGCTTGCTTCCTCTCCAGGTGGGGAGCCCCTCAGTATCCTGGGCCTGATCCTTGGCGTCAGCCTCTCCCTCTTAATCCTGGGCATCTCTGGCTATGCCCTCGCCAAGTGGTACCGGGAAGGACATTGCTGGCACAGTAAGTACATCCCCTGCATGTACCCCTCTCCCCCTCATTCTCTTGCTGGTGGTGACTTCCTTGTGAGGATTTTCCTGCCCTCAGGGTGACCAGGCATTTCCTACAGGCGGCCAAGGAACTGAGGTGAGCAGAAGAGGGGCAAGATTCCCAGGACTGGCGAGCACCACAAACACATTCCCTGCTTTTCCCTGTGGAAAAGAGCACCCAGGGGTGGGAGGTGATTTTGTTGTTCTTCGGCCCCACTGGGAGCAGGGTGGGGAGAAGTTGGCACCAAATTCACTTCCCCTCCTAGTGGCACCAACCTCGGAGGCATCCCAGCAACTGCCCTTTCTCAGGCCCTCAGTGTGTGTGAGAAAGAAGTTTGGTTTGAAAGAACAATGCAAGGAAGGCAACTCCTCTCCCCACTGTCACGTGATCCCCAGTCCAAATTAGGCGCCATGTGTCTGCGTTTGCTCTTTGCAAAGCCCGAGAGAACCCAGAAGCAGCACTACATTGACTGGTTGGGACCCTGGGTCCAAGCTGTCCCCCAAAGGCCCAACAGAGGTGTCTGAAGGGGGGTCCTCTGGGGGCCTCCCCACTCTGCTCCTAACACCTCTGGCTTTCCTCTTTTCTCTTCCAGGGACCAATTTTGTCTTCAACCTTTACCACATGCGGTAAGTGCCGGAAACACACATCACTCTCTACAAGGCAGGTAGCTTCTGGCAAATGTCCAGCCCAGAGAAGCCCGAGTGGGGCGCTGGGCAGGATGGGGGGGAGAGCAGGGGATGCCTGCGGAGGTTTCACAGGGTATTGCATCTGTCCGGTGTCTGTCTCTGTCCTTGCAGCAACCTGAAATCTGTGGAGGTGGAGCTGGGCCCGCCCTTCACCATCAGTGGCGGCTCCATGTGCGAAGGCGGTAGTGCTGGGGGCAGCTACCTGCGCTTCCATGAGAGAGGAACCTGAGCCCAGGCCACAGCCAGCCTCCTCAGCCACCCCTTCCCCAGAAAGCCTCGGGCAGCATCTTCTCCAAGGGTCCCACGCCTCCCGCCTGCTGGGGGTGAACCGGTTGCGTCTTTGTGGCTCTGCCCTTGTGTGCCCCCTCCCTGGGTGCCACGCCTGGCTCCCCTCTCCATGACCCACCAGGCCAGCCCACGGGTGTGTCGGCGAGAGGGGTCTTCCATCCCCTGGGGCCTTGAAGGAGAGAGGTGGCGGAGCTCTCCTTTGTATCCCACACCCTAAGCAGCCACAGAGGGGGGCAGAGGGGAGCAGGATTCAGGGAACTGTCAGGGGGGCGGGGGGCGTGACTGGGCCGCTGCGCTCAAGCCATGCCAGAGACATATGGGCAAGAGAGCCCTGCTCCTGCTGTCAGCTTCCGGGGCTGGGAGCGTGCCTCGGAAAGGCGGGCCGCAGCCTTCTTCCGCCTGGCAGGCAGCACCCTCAGGCCCTGGCCTGGCACTACCCACTTGCTCTGGGCAGAGGGCTTCCTGGTTTGTTTGGCTCACTTGAGCATCCCATCACAGCCGGGTCGTCCTGGGCACTGGCGCCTCCCCCCCCGGGCCTGAGCCTGGCGCAGCTGCCCCATGGCTCCAGACGATCCCCGATCCCTCTTCTGGCCCCCTCATCCTCCCCCCCTCCAGTCCTCTGAGGTGCCCCACGGCCCATTGCTTGCCATAGGACTTGCCATTCAGCCCTGGGACTGCAGGGGGCATGAAGGTAAGTCTCCTTCCAGTCACCCACAACAGGCTGGAGTGCCCCCTGCTGGCCAAAGGGACTTGGAGGGGGGAATCCTCCTGGGGTTTGGGGGAAGGGGTTGCCGCCCTCTTGGCCCTGCCCAGGGGTCCTGCCAGAAAGGCCCACGTTCTGAAGCGGGGGCAGGGGGCTCCTCTATCCATGCCAGCAGCTTCCTCCGCGCTGCCGTCACAGACACTGCGGGGTGTGGGGTGTTCCCCTCCTGGGTTGTATGTAGAGCCCCTTCTGGAGGGGAACTGGGGCCTCCAAAGCTTCCTGGGCAGTTTCAAGAGGAACCGTCTCTAAAGCATTTCCTTCTGCTTTGGAAAAGAAAACCTCCCCACCCCCTATTGGGATTATTAAAATTATTTTGAGACCGGTGGTCTCGGTTAGCAGAGCAAAACAGTGCTTCAGCAAAAGCTTTCTATCAGCCGTACCGCTAAGCCAGCCCCAAAGAAATCGCTCCTCCCACAGCACTGGCTAAGAACAAACCATCTCAGACTTTGTTGGAAGTATTAAACAAGTAGTTTACTTACAACAGGAAATTAGTCTTTTAAAATGTTCCTCATGCAATTAACTCTTTAAGTACCATGCATGCAAGTATTTTGAGTACTAACTGCATGCAAGGGGTCAAGGGGTTGCAATATTCCAACAAAGTGAAACGCTGGGGTGTGAGAGAAGGGAAACTGGCTCAAGCAGGTTCAACATGAGGCCTGGGAAAGAACTGGGAGAGGGATTGGGGCTGAGGAGTGGGCACACAGGGAGCAGTGGTCACCGGCAGTGCTTCCCCAGAGACTGGAAACTGGGTTACTATGGACAGCTGTTATGGGGGGCGGGGGCACAGGGCAGGGCAGGAATTTGGATGATCCAGGCCCTGAGGGTGGTGGAGACTGAGGGAAGGTTGGAAGTTTTCAGCAGGGGGGGCTGCTAAGATTCACCTGGATGGGCCTCCACTCGATCTCCCCCCTGCCAGTTAACTTTTTGGAGTCTTCCCAGTGAAACTGCCCTTATTAGTCATAAAGGCAAAGAACTAAGTTCAAAAGCAAAACAAGGCTTTAGAGGGAACTCAGTGGTCTAGAATACCAATGATTGCTTAACCCCGAGGTTTCTGTTTGGCATCGGCTGCAGAGCAAAACTGCTTGGGGACAACTGGAGTTTCCCTGACAATGGGGAGGAGGGGACTTCCAAAGCTGGACTTTGGAAGCCACCAGTCCAGGCAATACAGGAAGGGCCACGTTCTGACTGGTCCCCCAAGTTTAAGAATTCCTTGCATGAAGAAAGCCAGCACCACAGGAGAAAAGGCTTTGATAGAAGCCACCCAAAGGGAAGGTATTTTTACCATATATCAAAGGAGTCACAGACAGAATAGGAAAACTGATGAGGAAACACAACCTCCAAACAATCTGTAGACCAACCAAAAAAATCCAAGAGATGCTACGCTCAGCGAAGGGCAAAAGAGACCCTCTCACAGCTGCAGGAGTTTACCGCATACCATGCAGCTGTGGACAAGTTTACACAGGGACCACTAAATGCAGTGTGCAAACATGAATCAAGGAACACAAGAGACACTGCAGACTGGGCCAGCCAGAAAAATCAGCAGTAGCAGAACATGGGATAAACCGACCTGGAGACAAAATGTTATTTAAAAACACAGAAATTTTGGACCAGGCCAACAACTGTCATGTCAGAATACACAGAGAAGCTATTGAAATCCACAAACATCTGGGCAACTTCAACAGGAAAGAAGAAACCCTCAAAGTAAACAAAATCTGGCTCCCAGTCCTGAAAAACACTAAAATCAAAAGTCAGCACTTGCAAATGAACTCCACCCAGGGACAGGGGGATTTCCATCAGGTAATGGACCATTAGCCAAACAAACACTAATCCACCTTGCATATCTCCACCTAGAAACTAGCCATTCAAATACACAAATTTACATATCCTTCCCAACAGGGGCTCCCAGTATATAACCCACACACACACACTCCTACCCAACCATTCTCTGAAGATGCCAGCCACAGATGCAGGAGAAACATCAGAAATAAACTCTTCCAGAACACGGCCCCACAGCCCAGAAAAGCAACATGGAAAACTGTTGATAGAATGTTTTCTCCTGTGTTGCTCATTTGTTACCTGCACAGACTTATGTTTTGGCTTGCATGTAAGGAAAACATTCAGAACTGGCTTTGTCCCCACACTTCAGTCTGAAGTGGTTCTACCTCACTTTGTGGTCTGTGCAGACCTAACCATCTGCCCCTTCCAAAAGGGAGGGATGAACGCTGTCATCCAGGAAGGTAGTAAGGTAGTAATTGACTTCCTAGTAGGCCTGGGTGGCAGAACTTCCCCCCTGCTGAGAATATGGGATGGGGACCCAGGCGACGGCAGCCCTGTCACCTGGTTGACACCATTATCCCAAGCAAAGCTCCAACTGCAAGGTAGCTAAACAATACTTTATTAAATACACTTAAATGCTTTTATGAAAATATTCCATGCTCCAAGTAGAGTCACATAAAATAAATAAATAAATAAATAAATAAATAAATGTTGAGTTGTATAAAAATATCAGACATTTGGAAAATTAGCTGCTAGCTGGTGAACTGTTACAAGTGGTCAGTGAATGCAATACACACATACGGGCGCGCACACACACACTCCCCCCCCTTTGACTTTCCCTTCTCAGAAAAACATCAAGCCAGTCCCCCTGTTTGCTTTAAGTGTGCAGCCAAAATGACACAGTGCAAAACTACTTTTATGCATCTGGCTTGCATGGTTTCTTCATGTCTTGCAGGTTCGAGTTGGGGTCATTAGCATGTCTTTGGGTCTTCCCAGACTCAGCAGAAGAGGCAGCTCCACAGGGCAACCTGAAGGGCGCTCCTCCACTCTCTCTCTTGCTCTGGAAGTGATGGTGGGGGATGAGGGCTGTGGGGGACCTCTCATGCCACCGCCACAAAGTGCCAGGGCACCAAGGTGTGCCAGAGGGAAAAGGGGTCTATTTAAAGACGCCTGAGGCCCAGGGGTCATAGGGAACTCTGGGAGCAGCTGCCAGGGCCCCAAGGCCTCTGGGGTCCTGCCAGCCGGGAAGGCCCCTTTCCCCTGCTCCCTTCTGTCGGGAGAGTCCCTGCTCAGCCACAGCCCCAGGGAGGGCCCAAGGGGACCCCGAAAGAGGCCTGCTTCAGGTAGCCGGTCACCAAGCCAACCTTAGGGTGATCAGTCCCCTCTGTGCCCAGGGGAGGCCCACAACAGGCAGCAGCCTCCAAAGGGATCCCCGCCTGCTTCTGGTACCCAGAGAAATCTTTCTGGGGTGCGTCTGTTGGCTCCAGCGCCCCCTGCATTGGCCCTAGCTCTTCCCCTCCGCGGTCTTCCAGGGGCCCTCCCTCCTGGCTGCACCTGAGGGACAGGAGTTGGCCCAGGCTGCCTGAGGGGTCCTGCAGGCAGATCCCACTGTCGGTGCTGCCCCCTATGCTGCTGTCCGCAAGACCCATCCTCATCTCCGCACCCCCCTCCGCTGGCCACTCCATCCACCAGCAGCGCTTCCCTGGAGGCAAAGAAGGCATAGGCCCTGTGCCCCAACTCGCAGTCTGGTCAGTGCTGGTCTGCTCCTTTGGGCCCAGGATGGAGAGGACCCGGATGGGATCCCTCTCCAGCTGAAGGACCCTCTCTCTCACCCCAGGCGGGGGCAGCTGATGCGGCACTTGGGGGGAGCTGCACTTCTGCGGCATGGACGTCTGGCAGCCAAGAAGAGAAGAACAGAAAGGGAAGAGGCTGAGTCTCTGGGTCTTCTGGCCCCATTTCTGACCCCTCCCACTTTCCCCCACTCACTGGGGAGGGGCAGAACCCTATGCAAGGGAAGGCAGGGAGGGATTGGAGCAGTGGTGATGAGAGAGGTTGGCGGAGGCCTGGGCTGAAGGGCCCTCCCATCGCCTTTCCCCCTCCCTTAGCAATGCACTCCTTCCAGGTTGCTCTCTCTCAGTCTCAGGAAAATAGCTCTATTGGTGACTTATTCTGACTGCTGCTACCTGTCCGGGCCCCTTTCCCTGCAAATATTGGGCTCAGATGTCCAGCTTTGTCCTCTGAGTGAACGAATGAGAAGCACAGAGGGAGGGTACAGCTGTTGGCTCTCCCCCTAGCCCCCACCCCCCACCCCTGCCAAGGGGCTGCTCAGCTGCCTTGGGGTTGCCTGTGACGTGAGCCCTGGTAGCAATTGAACTGTTTTCCGGAGAGGTGGCCCTCAGAGCATGTACTCACCAGCACCAGTGGCAAGGTCTTTGCAGGCTTCTCCACGGAGGCCCAGGCCAGGCCCAAGCTGACCACCAGGGCACCAAGGATGGGCAGGCTCAAGAGGGCCATGCTGGGCGTGAGAAGAGCCACTCTGACTTGGTCTGCAAGGGAAGACAACAGCCCCCACCCCGAGGGTCACTAGCCATTTACCTGGGCCATGAAGGAACGGAAGGAGGGGCTGACCTCCCAGGCCTGCAAGTGGGACCTTGTGGAGGGAGGAAGCCCAGCACTCTGGGATGGATGGCATACAGTGCCAAGGCCAGCTGGTCAGGGGAAAGGGGGGGCAAGGAACTGCAGTGCATGGAGCCCCACAGGACCCTCTGGCGGCCTGGCACGGCCAGGAGGAGGGTGCTGGGCCCATGGTGCGTGTGCGTGTGTGAGAAGCAGGGGCCTCACCTTCCTCCGGAGATGGGAGGCAGATGTGCTGCTCCGCTGTCCTCTTGGCAGGAATTTCCCAGGAGGTGACGCGTGGCTCCACGCTGACACGGTAGCACTCGCCTGCTTGCAGGGCTGGGAGGTCAAACACTGTGCTGTTCGCAACATGCAGCAGCTGCGCAGAAGAACCAGGTGAGGCTGAGCAGCGGGGGGGGGGTATCCTGATTATGCCCAGGTGCCTTGGCAGCCAGCCCCTCCCTCCCTCCCTCCCTCCCTCCCTCCCTGTGCTGTGGGGCCAGGCCCGTGTGGGGTGGGTAAGGCTGCTCACCACGGTGCAGACCCACCCATTCCCACCTTGTGGCTCAGGACCCCAGCCAATGCCCCCACCCTCCCTGGAGCCAGCAGGCTCATTCTGCCAGCCAAACCAGCAAGGCCCTGCAGCCTCACCTGGCTCCCATTGGACACGCTCCGGACATAGGCAAGGTACTGCCTCGACCAGGGGTGGAGGTCCTCATAGGTGATATTGTCCCAGGGGCTGACGGGAAGCTGGACTGAGAGGCGGATGGTGCCGTTGTGGATGGCCAGGCTCACGTTGGACAGCCACAGGGTTGCTGGGGAAATGGAGTGACCGCACATAGTCAAAGGGGTCCCTGGCACACACCGCATGTTCATTGGCTTGGTGGGACTTTCGCCAGTGAGGAAATTACTCGGGCACTGAGTGGGGAGGGTACCCCACCCTTTTCAGAAACAAGGGCTCTGGTCTCAAGGAAGTGCCTCTCCCGCCATGGGCTCAAGGTGGCCCCGGGGGGGGGGAAAGGGCAAGGCGGCCCTCCTGGCTTAGGGAACGAGGACGGTGCCCTGCTGGCTAAGGGCCACTCTGGTTGGCCCGGGCCAGAGACAGCGCCACAGGAGGAGGAGGAGGGGGGGGGTTCTGCAGAGGCCGCCACGCTGGTGCCAGGGGAGAGGGCAACAGGACCTGCCGTGGGCGCAGCAGGACATACCTTCCTCGGGCCTGAAGGTGGGGGCCTGGACCCACTCGGAGGCACAGCCAGGCCCCGCCACAGCTCGCACTCGGGCGTGGTAGCGCTGGTTCGGCTCCCGGGTCTCATAGGAGAGGTCGCAGGTGAGGCGGCGGATGCCCACGCAGTCCAGCACTGGGGCCCAGGTGCTGCTGTTGCCATACCTGCAAGGTAAGTCTGGATGAAGGCAGTTGGGGCCCCGGGACAGCCCCCCTGAAAGGCCCCCTCTGCACACATGTATGGCAAGTGGGAGGCCAAGGAATGGCCAGCCCCAGCAGAGCAGCCCAGGGGCCGTCCTGGAGGGGCAACCCACCTGTGGACCCCCAAAGAGTCTGTGGACCCCCAAAGAGCGTTCTCACTCCGGGACGGTGGGAGCGCCAGGGAGGGGCCCTTCCTCCCCCGACCCCCCCCCCCGTCAGAGGCTGCCAGGCCAGGGAAGGGCCGGTTGGGAGTCTCCTCCATAGTCGCCCCCTCTGCTCCGGCCGCTTTTCTTACCGCCGGTAGTGGACCTCGTAGCGGAGCCGCTCAGCTGCGGGGGGCGCCGGGGCAGGGGGCGGAGGGTCCCAGCGGAGGACGTGGTGGAAGGTCTCGGCCACGAACCGCGGGCGGAGGGGCGCCGGGGGTCTCTCCCCTCCTGCTCCTGGAGACAGAAAGGCAGGCAGCGGGGGGGCGCCCCGTTAGAGAGAGGCTTCGCCCCCCCCCAATAGCCGGGATCCCGCTCGAGTCCCTTCGCAGCCCTTCTGCTCCCACCCACCCCGCAAGCTGGACGGGAGGAGGGGGTCTCCCTGGCCGCCCTCGGGGTCTCACCCACCGTGGCTCCGGAGGCAGCGCAGGACGAGCAGCGGCAGCAGCCACGACGGGAGCATCTTCGGGGCGGGGGACGGAGGAGAAACTGAGCGGCGGCGCCCGGCAGCGCCTCTTTCGCTTCCTCCGGACTTTCCCGCGGGGCGCCCCCGCCCACCCCCTCCCTCCCATCGGCCAAGGGGGCGGGCCGTGGGGGCTGACTTTCGGTCACGGGAGGGGGGCAGAGAGGGGCCGACGGGGCCTTCGGGGTGGTTGGCCTGGGAACTCCCTGCCACGGGAGGCGAGGCTGGCCCCTCTCCCCGGGGGTCCGTTGGCTGCCGAGGAGGGGCTTCTCGTGGGTGGGTGGGCGCGCGCTTTCAGCCTCGCTTCTCACCCGAGAGTCCTTTAATATTTCCATATTCTTAGGGTTGGGGGTCTTCGGGGGAGGGAGGGCTGCCGCTCCCGGTTTCGCGGGACGCCCCCCCTTCCCGGCCAAGTGGCCCGAGGCGGACTTTTCTGGGGGAAGCAGGGCCGGGACCCGGGTGAAATGGTCCACTGACCTCCCCGCCGGTCAGGGCGAGCCATCGTGAGGCCTCAGGGACACCCCCCGCCCCGGGTGCCTCGGGATGAGAAGCAACCGCGGCCTCCGTTCAAACCGAGGGGGGGGGAGGCTGTCTGCAGACCCTTCCCCAGAGGGGGGGTCGTGGCTTCTGGAGGTAGCGACCCCCCCCCTCGGTGGGATGACGCGTCACTGTCCGGGCCAGGAGGCGGCCGGAGTTTCCCGCTCTCGGCGGACTTCCCCAAAGGAGGAACCAGGCGCAGGAGGGCGGGGGGGGAGGCGCCGGTGGAGGAAGACGGGGCGGGAAATTCGGGCTGCGGGGCGGGGGGCAGCCTCCGAGGGCCCGGGTCCCGCCCGCTACCGGTTGCAGGTCCCCGTGGCCTCGCCCCCTCCCCGCAACAGCGTCACCCGGCGCGTTTGGATCAGTGCCTACTCCTGCTAGGACCCCCTTCCACCCCAGCAGAGCGTGAGATAGGAAGGACCCCTCCAGTGGATCCCAGCCCCCCCTCAACCCTCAGCCCCAGCCTCTGTGAGCGAGGGGGGGCTGCGGTGGAGAGGCATTCATTCCTCCATGGGGTGCTCAGCCCCTCCCTCCTAGGCCAGCCAAACTCTCAGCCTGAGCTTAGCTTGGGGGGGGGGGGTTCGGGGGGATTTCTCTTTGCTCTGGCTTTGGGACACCCACGGGGCTGCAAAGAGGGGGTGGGACCCTTTGGGAATTCGTTTTTTGTTTTGCTCCCCAGCTGTGATGGTCCTTTTCGCCTTTTCCCTCCCTCCACTTAGAGAAAGGGGCCAATGGCTAAAAGGCTCTGTTTGAGGGTGTCCTGCTTATGAAACCCACCAAAAGACACCCAGCTTGGGTGGGATTTCATGAAGAAGGTGTTGTAAAAACGCAAACTCCATTCCACTCTGCTTAGCAAAGCAGAGAGACTGTTTCAGAGTTTGCAGCCAGAAACGTGGGCTTTCGGCAAAACTTGCATACCTCTGGTAAAAGAATTCACTAAAGGCTAAAAGTTTTCATAGCTTTTATTGTAAGAAAAGGTAACAAGTCAAAAAAATAAAATACAGAAAGCATTCATCCCTGCTTCTGTATTCTCCAAGGTTTCTTGAGAACTTACCAAAAAAAAAAATGGAGCCCTAAGCGCATGGCCCCAAAATCTCTCCCTCTTATATATTGGAATTCTTTTCAAGGCACCCAGCCTCTTTTAAGGCGAAACGAAGGTTAACTGCCTTCGTTTCTGCATACCTAACCCTGAAGGACAAGAACAGAAACTAAAACATCAAGAGACAGATTTATAGCCCCAACGAGACTAGTTGGCGCCTTTTGCCTGGTGATTAAAATTACCCAAAGGGGGATACAGATTTCTAATCACAACACTTATTTTCCCTGACAGAAGGATCTGCTAAAAGCACAATCATGGGCATTTCCATGGAAGAAGAAAAATGGGAAACACGCGAAAAAGCCAATATGGCTGCACAGCAGACTGGAGGAGGAAGTGAAAAGAAAAAAGAGCACCTATAAAGAATGGAAGGGGAAAACAAGAAGGACGAATACACATGCGTAGCCCAAGCTTGCAGGAACTGAGTAAGGAAAGCTACAACATGGGCTGAGACTGGCTAGGCAAGAAAGGAGCAATAAAAAGGGGTTTTCCAAAAATGTTTGAAGCAAGAGAATGGGGAAGGAAATGGTGGGACCCCTGTTCACCAAGAAAGGTAAAATGCTAACAGATCACAATAAAATAGGCAGAACTGCTCAGTACCTATGATATTGATTCAGTTTCTCCCCACAAAGAGGACTGCTGCTTCCAGGCATCACCAGAGACCTTGGCAAGGAGTCCAGGATGCAAATCGAGACTGATGAGGAGTTAGTCAGGAATCACCTCTTTAAGCTAAATGAGTTCAAGTATGCAGGACCAGATGAACGGCATCCCAGGGTATTGAAGGAACTTGCTGACATACTCGCAGAACCGCTTGCCATCATTTTTGAGAAATCTTGGAGAACGGGTGAGGTGCCAGAGGACTGGAGATGAGCAAGCACTGTCCCTCTCCAAAAAAGAAGGCCCAGGAAGCTTCAGGCCAGTCAGCCTGTCATCAATACCAGGAAAAGTAATAGAATGGATTATACAGGAGTTTGTTACAAGTATCTTGGTGACAATGCAGTGATTAGTAGGAGCCAGCATGGGTTTCCAAGAGCAAATCCTGCCAAACCAACTTTACAGCTATTGGAATTAAAAATAAATAGATTGAGATTGGGTGATCTCAGTAGCAGAGTTAAAGTTGCGCTTAGCAGAAGTTTTGGGAGCAGGTTAAGCTCTCCACATCCTCCCCACACATCTATCTGAGAAAAAAAAACAAGCTTAGTTTTCTTTAGAAGTATACAGTAAAAAGTAGTTTACTTACAAAGTAGCGTGTGCATAATTCAGCGCACAGGTCCAGCACATTCAGGTAGGTGGGAGGAAGAAATATGCAGGTCTACCTGCTGTTAAGAATTTAGAAGCATCTTTCTCTAGAGAGTTACTTTAAAACCACAGGTTTAATGGAGGAAGGTTAGTAAAAAGTGTGTGCTTGCTTGGGGCTTCTTGTTCCCCAGAGGACAAAAGGTGACCACGTGCTCAGGAAGAGGAGAGGTATGTAAACAAGCAAACAGGAAATTAGCCATAAACATGCTTTGCATAAACTCCAAGAGAGGACATGCACTTTAACTGCCATGGAATTCATGTGTGCAAAGGTTGTTAATCCCAACAATATCCTTTTTTCAATCAGGTCACTAGTTTAGTATATGGTGGAAATGCTGTGGATGCTTTTTGTCTAGATTTCAGCAAGGCATTTGATAAGGTCTCCCAAGATATTTTGATTAGCAAACTAATCAAATACGGAATAGATGGAAACATCATCAGATGGATCCATAATTGGTTGGAAAACCATGCTCAAAGGGTTGACTGTGGCTGTGCTTCAGATTAAGAGGTCCCAAGTGGAGTGTCACAGGGTTCTGTCTTGGGGGTAACACTTCAGTATTTTTATCAATGATTTAGATGATGGGGTGAAGGGAATCCTTATCAAATTTGCAGATGATACATAAGGAGAAGGGGTAGCTAACACACTGGAAGATAGGAACAGATTTCAAAAGGACCTTGATAAACTAGAAAACCAAGCTCAGATTAAATAAAATGAAATTCAACAGAGAGAAATGTAAAATTCTGCATTTAGGCCACAAAAATGAAATGTACAGGTATAGGATGGGGGAATATTTATCTCAGCAATACTACATGTGAAAAGGACCCTGGAATTACTGTTGATCATCTCTCTCTCTCTGGCTTTTCTTCGCAAGGAAGGACTCATCCTGCACTTTCTGCAAGCGCGCTGATGACTAAAAAGGCCAATCCAAGATAGACAAGTCTGGTTGCAGAAAGCACAGCAAAAGGTCTCCTTGGGTGATGTTTCCGGGTTGTGAGTCTTTCTGCGTTGTCATTTCTCTTCAAGACTTGTTCGGTGTGAGTTCTCAAATAAGGCTGCAGCATTGTGGATAGTGCGTCTCCATGCCTCCCGATGTGAGGCCAGGGTGGACCATTGTTGGTGATCAATCATAAGTTGAACATAAGCCAGCAGTGCAATACTGCAGCAAAGAAGGCAAATGCTATGAAGCATATTTTCCAAGTTGAGGGAAGTCATGGTCCCGCCTATATTCTGCGCTGGTCAGGCCTCATCTGGACTTCTGTGTTCAGTTCTGGGCACCTCATTCTAAGAAGGATAGACAGGTTGGAGCAGAGAAGGGGGGTGAGGATGCTAAGAGGTGTGGAGAACAAAACCTATGAGGAGAGGTTGAAGGTGCTGGGCTTATTCAGCTTAGTGAAGAGGAGACTGAGAGGCGGCCCGATTGCCCTCTTTAAATATCTTGTGGGCTGCCCCAAAGAGGAGGGGACAGGTGTTCTCTGCTGCCCCAGAGGGCAGGACCAGGTCTCATGGTTTTAAGGTACAAGAGGGTAGATGTCAATTGAAAATGAGAAGGAGCTTCTTGACTGTAAGAGCAGTTCAGCAATGGAACCAACTGCCCAGAGAAGGGTCTCCTTCTCTGGATGTTTCCCGAAAGAGGCTGGGCAGCTCCCGGCTGCTGGGGATGCTTAGTTGCGGGAGGTCTTGCACTGAGCAGGGGGCTCGCTGGACTCGATGGCCTCTGGGGGCCCCTTCCAAGTCTGGGATTGTATGAAAAGTTTCCCCGGCCGCGGGGGGGGGGCAGCCGAGGCAAGGCAGTTCCGCGCCTGACGGCCTTTCCTCCTCTCCTGCCGCGCTCCGGGCTGCGATGCATGACCCGCCGGCAACGCGCGCTCCGTCCCTTCCGCTGGACCCCAGACCCCCCCCCACCTCAGAAGCGCCCGCGGAGCTTGTTCGCGCGGCTTCCTCTGGGCGTGTGCAGAGCTCCCTGGCGTGGCCGAGACCGGCTTTCCTGGCCCGGCCCCTTCGCGACGCCCCCGCCGCCTGCCGGGAGGAGGAAGCGGGGCAGCTGCGGGGCGAGGCTGTCCCGGGACGCGGTGGGGGTCTCCCTCGGCCGGCGCGGCATCCAGAGGCATTTCCTGCCGCGCGCGGAAATCCGGAGGGGAGCCCCCAGCGGAGCCCAGACCCGGAGAACGAGGCCCGCCCCGCAACGCCGCCAGGACCACCAGTGCCGGCAAGGAGGCCGGGGGGGGTGCTGGCTGGGGGCCCTGGACCCCGGGGCTCCCGCGAAGCTCGGTGGGCTGAGAACATCCTGGGCCCCCCGGACCCCCATGCTGGACCAGGCCGGAGAGGCCCACCCGTTCGCCGCTGCCGGGAGCCCACCGCGGGCCAGAGGGGAGCCAAGCGCAGCAGCAGCCCTGAGTTCACTGCGGCTCCCCAGCAGCTGGGACCGGTGGCCACTCTGGCCCTGGGGTAGCCACGGGTTGCCGCCTCCTCCGTGACTTTACGCAAGGCTCTTTGAAAGTGAGCCACGTCGGCAGCCCTCGCTCCATCTTGTGGCAATGAGTTCCCTGTGTTCGGCCCACTTACCTCTCTGTGTCCCGCTTCTCCCGCCCCTTGGGGTTGATGGGCATGGCCGCTTTGGGTTTAGTGCCAGGAGAGAGAGGCAGGATGATGCCATCCAAGCCAGTTTCTCCACGCCAATTAATGTGTAAAGCCAGAGACTTCTGGTCAGGGCTGCCTTTATGCTTTCTTACAGCCCGGTCCTCCCTCCTGCCCTTTTCTGGCCCATTTCCAGCTCTGCTTGGGCTTTCGGGAGAGTTTAGGCCCATCTGCCCACCATGCTGCTCCCCAGTGGGGCTGGAAGTCCAGGTGAACTTCTCTGAAGGCGTTCCCACATTGGGTTTCCAGCCCTCCATAGAGGACCCCCCTTCCCCCCCAGCTGCTCTGCCGCCCCCCTCCTTCCCTGCTCTCTTTCTGAGTCTCCGCTGCCCCCTCTGCCTCTCCAAAAACTGGGGGGAGTATTTGGGAATGCCTTGCTCCCTCAGTACTTCTGCTGAGCCACCAGCAACCAGGTTGTCAAGGGAGGGGCTCAATAACTCCGGCCCAGGACACCCCCGCCCCCCCCGCCCCAGAGACGCTCACTTGGGGCCAATCCTCCTGCCACGTGGGCACCCGCCAAATGCCGCTGCATTTTCTAGGGCATTGAGTTCAGGTTGGTTTCAGTGTCCTCTTGGCTTTTGCCACCTGGGCTAGTGCCAGGAACAGGGCCAGAGGCCCACTGCTGAAGGTGCCATGGGCTTCCGCTTCTTTTCCAGTCCTAGCTGACTCCCACACAGTTTCTGTTTTCATCATCATTTTGGGTGTTACCTGAGTCACTGAATAAAAGTAGAGAGGATGGGGCTGTTGCTTCCACAGAAACCCACAGAAAGTGGGTTTCCACACCACTACTGTGCTGCTGCCTTCCATATTTTGTATTTTATGTGCTATTTATTTCTTTACTCATCAGGTCCTTTAGTGTCTGTGTCACCTCTCCTAGAGTAGCACACACATGGGCACAGTACTGGAAGGGGGGCTATTTTTGGAACTGCCTTTGCCCCCCCCCCCGCACCCAACTTCCACCATCTTGGGAAGAAGGAGTGCTTTGCTCTTCCTTCCCACTTCTGGGCAGAGAAGGAGTCATGGGTTCATCTTCTCTTTCTCTCTCTCTCTGGGCCTAATCCTTCATTGGGGCAGATGTGGAGCCCCTCTCTTCTGCTCTCTCTGCAAGCTGGCAGCAGAGTAGACTAGCAGCAGCAGCAGCAGAGCGAATCGGGATGTAAATCCAATACATTAATAAATAAAAGCAGCCGGGGAGGGGTCTGCCTTCTGCTAAGGGTGGGCTGGGTCACAAACCTCAAATGCCCTGGGCAGCTGGGTGTGTGCGTGGGGGGGGGCTAGTAATAATAATAATAATAAAAATAATAAAATTTATTTATATCCCGCCCCTCTGCGAGCAATCGGGACGGCTTACAACAATAAAATAATACACAGTATAAAACAGCTCAAAATCCCCCCCCCTCCTTTGTGTGCTGTAATGGGAGGGAAGGACTGTTCCCCTCCCAGGGACACTTTTCTCTCCTCTCTCTGCCACAATCCTGTCCCAGCCATGTGGGTGTCCTGGATGGGTCCATGGCTCTCCCGGTGTCTGGGCCAGGCAGTTGGGACCCCAGGTGCCCCTTTGTCGGCCTGCTTCCTGAGCCAGGTGTGCCCTTCCTTTCGTCCCTTCCTTCTTTCCCTCCCTCTCCTTCCTGGTGGCCTCCCAGGGGCGGGGCTGTCCTTGGAGACTTGCTGGGCCTCGCAGGGCTACTGGGGTGTGGCCACCAGGTGACTGAGGATGGCCTCACCGGTCATGTCAAGGAGGCTTCTCTCTGTTCCCGAGGGAACCACCTGTCCCCTATAAGGTGTAGGAACTTATGGGTGTAGGAACTATAAGGAGCTTCTCAGGACGCCAGACAGGAGAGACTTCCACATGCCTTCAGGCTCCCAGGGAGCAGGGAATCCAGGCCGGGTTGAGCCACACTGAGCCGAGTGGCCTTTCAGGTCAGCCCAGTTTCTCCTTCTCTGTCTCCTCCATCTCCTTCTTCCTTGGCGGGTTGCACCTGCCAGCGTTGCCACACAACCGGAGGGAGTGTGCCAGGCAGGCGGGCAGCTCACACACAAGCCTCATAGCCACACCGTCACTTGGGTCAGCACCTGTGTTGCCCGGAGTGGACAGAGAGGCCACTGGCCCTCTTGCGGGGAGAGCACAAGCCATGGGCACCGGGGGACTGCAGCCACTCCAGGATTCTGGCTGCAGAGGAGAGGGCGCGGTGAGGGCCCCGCGGCAGGTGAGTCAGCCTAGGAAGGCAGGCATGCAGGTGAGTCAGGACCTGTTGCCACCTGCTGTGGGAAGAAGAAAGCTGTAGTGAATGGTGGGGTAGGAGAAGAGCTGTCTGGGTTGGGGAGAATCTGGTTGGAAAGGGAAATGTGTGTGTGTGTGTGTGTGTGTGTGTGTGTGTGTTGGGGTGCCTATCTTGGCCTGTTTTGTTTTGAAGTTCAGAGTGCTGTGAATCTTTTCCTGCCCTGACCAAAATATACAGTAGGTCTGGGAATGGCGGGGGGGGGGAGGGAGGCAGCCACAAGGACCCCTGGTCCAGATGCAGGAAATGCTCCCACACACCAGAAGCTCTGGGCTCAGCCATGCAGGGGGGGCTGGAGAGCCAGAGACTGGTGCTGCCTGCTTGGATTCAGGGCGACTTCAAGGAGACAGAAGGGGAGGCAGGTAGGCAGGCAGACAGACTCCTGGGAGGAAGAGGAGGAGGAGGAGGAGGAGGAGGAAGGCCTGAACCCCCCCATCCCCTGTGCAATGGGCTAGGCACAGCTATGGCCTCTGCCTTGCTGGGGGGAGGCTGTTGTGGCACAGGGGCTCCAGAGCCAAGGACCCCCATCTGGTCCGGTTGCTGGGACCAGGTGTGGTGCACAGAGGCCTTCTCGCCCTTCTCTTCCCCTTGCCAGGCTGGGGCATGTTGGGGGAGCAAACTTGCAGCCCCATAAAACTACAGGAGGTCAACAGCCACTGGGATGGGGAAGGAGAAGAGTGCATGCCTTCTAATGAGGCTGCTGGTGAATCAGAGGGAGGGACTGGCCTGCTGGCTGTCTGGCTGCCCAGCTTGTTGTTGTCCTCCTCGTCTTCCTGTCTGAATGGCCCAGCCACATTCCAGACTTAGAAAGATGCTGTTGCTTCTAAGTGTTTAGAAACCGTGGGCCTTGCCCACAACTCCCTGGTTGCAACAGCCCTACTGGCTGCTGTTTCCTGGTACAATCAAAAGGCTGGTTAGGGCCAAATCCACACTACAGAAATAATCCTGTTTGAAACTGAACTATTTGCCATGGCTTCTGCCTATGGAATCCTGGGATTTATAGTTTGGTGAGGCACCAGCATTCTTTGGCAGAGAAGACTAAAGACCTTGTAAAACTACAAACCCCAGGATTCAATAGGAAGGAGCCATGGCAAATAATCCAGTTTCCAACTGGACTATTTGTGTAGTGTGGATTTGAAGCCCTATTCCGCTTGGGTCCAGGTTAACAGGCGGGCTGCATTCCCCCATAGGAGCCTGCCTGTGTTTTGAGATCTGCTGGGGAGGCCCTTCTGTCCCCTCACAGGTACACCTGCTAGGAACAGGGAGACAGGGCTTTCTGAGTGGCTGCCCCCAGGTTCTTGAACTCCCACCCTAGAGAGGCAAGACTGGCCCCCTTTCCTGCTGCCTTGCTATAGGCAGGTGAACACCTTTCTGCTTTGTCTGGCCTTCAAGGGCTGATGGCTCAGGGGAAAGGGGGCTTTCAGAAGTGCTGTGTTGTCTATATTTGTGGTTTTCTTTTTAATCATCTTGCTTTTCATTCTATTGTTAATTTAATTATCTTTTAAACTTTTGTATGATGTGCATTTTTTAAGCTGCTATCTGTTTTAGCCTTTGCAAGCCAATGAATCCCAGGTGCTGGAGGCAGTATTTCAGAGGAAGGAACTGGCAAAGCCACCTCTGAGCACTCCTTGCCTTAGAAAACACTGTGAAATTCATGGGGTCGCCATAAGAATGGGAAAAGGTGCCTTTTTGGACTGTCAATCCCAGAATCCCCCCCAGCAGTCCAGAAAGCAAAACATTCCCCAAGCCCAGAAGGACTGCCAAGGAATCCGAGGTGGTGTAGGCCAAATTTCTGAGGAGGGGACTGTCAAAACCACCTCTGAGTGTTCCTTGCCTAAGAAAAGACCCTATGAAAAATTCATGGGGCGTCATAAGTCAACAGGCAACTTGAAAGCACATACACACAAGCTACCTTGAACCCTGAGATGTAAAATAAGCACAGCCACAGCTTATGCCTATGCTGGGAGTTGGGGGCTGCATAGGGGCTACCCTCCTGCACCACAGGGGTCTCCCCACTGATGGGTGGGGGCCTCATAGGTGGTTGGGCGGGAGTGCCCACAGGGCAGCTGAGGATGCTTCCAACCTAGGAAATTAGGTGAGACCAGAGGGCCATCGAGTGCCACCCCGACTGGCATAAAGGCTCTGAGAGCTGCCTCCAGCACCAGAAAGATCCCTTAGCCTTTTCCCGGTGCTTTGGCCTCCTGCCCAGGAGGCTCACCTGGCACCCCCAGACCTACAGGTGAAGTGGGAGGTGAGGGGGAATACTGCCACAGTAGCAGCAGCCGCAGCATCACAATCACAACAGAGGTGCCGTGGGCTTTCTTTGGCTCTTCCAGGCCAAAATCATTATTGCCAAGGCAGAGCAAGGAAAGGCTCCTTGTTTGGCCTACAACTCCCATAAGCCTACAGACAGCATGGCCACTGCCCTTGCTGGTGGTGGTGTCCGAAAACAAAGCAGCCTTTTGAAGCTCTAGCCAAAGGAGAGCTTGGTGAAGGCTTGCCTTCATCCAGCTCCCCTTCTGGGCTGCTGACCTGGACCAGGAGTGAGGAGGTTGACCCCAGGAGGGAGAGGGAGGGTGGGGGGAGGCTTCCTTGAGATGGTCATTCACATACACCCCTCCCCAAAAGGGACGCACACACAGACAAGTTCAGAGCTGCCTTTGCAGGGATCTTTGTCCCCCAAGAAGCCGCTGTCTCCGCTGGCCCCACACAGCCAGACCACTTGCAGATCTCTGCTTGGACGTTCCTCTGGCTGTGAGGGTCCAGCCCACAAAATGTCCAGGGGGAAGGTGGTGGTGGGGAAGCAGGTAGGAGCCCCAGCTCCAGGGATGCTGCTGCTAGGACTCTGCTCCTAGGGTGGAGCTCCTCCATTGGGTGTTGCTCAGGGGGTCCCTTCAAGGGGTCCTCCTGGGCACGGGCTCTTCTCCCAGCATCAGCCGTCTTTGTCCACCACAGGAAGGTCCTTGCCCACATCATGGCAACCTGAGCCCCGGGCCCTGTGCTTCCTCACCCTGCCTTGTGGGCTGCTCCAAAGAGACCATCCACGGCGTGGCTTTCAGGCCCTTCGCAGCAAACCCAAACACGACCACCTCCAGGCCAGCAGTCCCTCCACCCTGCATGACCCAGGCCAACCCAGGCAGTAAGTGAGGGGGGGCAGTGGGGGTTACAGGGGGTTAGGAGACACTTTCTGGGGGGCCTGGATTTGGGGCTGGGAGGGGGTGCTGGCAAGATGGCCCCTTCTGCGCTGCAGATGGAGAGGAAATGGTAGGGTGGGGGAGATGCTAGCCCCTTCCTCTGCCTCCTTGGGGGGGGGGGGGAGCCCATTGCCAAGTAGGCTCCTCACAAGGGAGAGCTTTCCAGAGATGGGGGTCCCTGCCCAATCAGCTCTCCTCCGCTCTCATGCCCAGGCGGGTTGGGGGGAGCAATCTGGCAGACCTCATTCTGCACCCCACCCCACCTCAGGCAGCATTCATTGGGGTGCCCTTGGGGGTCCCAAGCATCCATGGTAGGCATGTGCTGATCCTTGGCAGGGGAGGGGGGCGCTTCTGCTGACTCTGTCCCCCTGGGCAGTTTCCTTCAGGTCACAAGGAGCTGTGGAGACCCCTCCATGCAAGCTTCCCCCCAGCAGTCCAAGTATCCCGCCTCCCTCTCCCAGGCAGCCCCTCCTCCCCCCCCGTTTCCAATAGTGCCCCCCCCAGGCAACTGACCCTTAACTTTGGCTTTCTCCCCACCCCACAGCCCCCTCCACCCCTACGGGGACAACGTTCAAGGCCTCCTGGGGGAGGATGGGGCGGAAGAGGGTGGTCCTCATCGCCTGCCTCCTGGTCCTGATCGTCCTGCTGTTGGCCCTCATCCTGCTGTGTGAGTCGTGGTGCTGGGCATCTTCACCCTTTTTTACTTGGCAGGTCTGGGGAGGTTGGGGGGAGGAATGGGCTTGGGGGTCCCTCCACTGCCTCCCCAAGAACTATTTTGCTGCTGGGGGAAGAGGCTGGCCACAGGTAGCAAACCAGGGAGCAGAGCGAGCACCTGTGTGGCCTGGCTGTGAGAAAACGTGAGGCCAGCACAGCAGATATTTTGCTTGGAAGAGCATTCTTTGGAGAGAAGGTACAGCCCAGTTCCTATTTCAGTCCCAGGTAGAGTAGTCCCATTCAAATGAGGGGATTTTCCTAAGTGTCACATTTTGGTTTTGTCTCTGAAGGGACAGAGACCCCTCCCACCCACACATGCACCTGGACTCACTCTTCCCTTTCCTCTCTTGGGGTGCTGGGGGTCGGAGCAACTGGCCTGGCAAGCAGAGAAAGGCTCACTCTCCTCAGCTCTGTTGGGGTCCCTGTGTCAGCTGCCGGAGGCCTTGGAAGACACACCATCTCCCCATACCCTCCAGTGCCCGCCCCAGTTCTCTTGCTCCCCTTCTGCCTCAAGGCAGGAAAGGAGGCCCAAAGGGATGAGTGGTGTTGTGGCCCTTGGCCCTGCCTGGAAGAGCCCCCCTTCTCCGGCTCCAAGGCTTGCAGGGCCAGAGAGGGGTTGTTTCCTTTGTGCCATCTCTGCTCTTTCGCACCCAAGAACAGAGGCAAAGACGTTTGGCATTTCCAAAGGAGAAAATGATTCATACCCAGCAAATTGTTATAAGGCACCCACATGGAGCCCAGGAACAGCAATGCAAATCCAGTGGGCTCCTAGCTCTGCCCTGGCATGCCCGGGCACTTCCAAGCCAAACCAAGCCAAGCAGCCAGCCAGTAGGGGTGTTGGCGGCGGCAGCAGTGGCTACAGTGACCTGGTTTCACGGTACTGTCATGGGAAGCTGGCAAAGGGCCCACCACACTCACGGAACCACATGCCAGAAATATCGCTCCTGATTCCTCCACCGTTGCCTCTGGAATCAGTTCAGAAGTGGAGGTGGAGGAGAAGAAAGAGAAGGTGGGCCAGGAGCAGAAGGGAGACCAAGTGTGTGCCACTCAAATGCCCAGTTCTTGGCTGTGCCCTTCCCTTGCTCAGCCTCTTGGCAGTGCGGCCAGCCCCCGGCCAGGATAAGGAAGGGGCTTCCTGCCCTTTGGGGAGGGTCAAGGGCCCCCCGGCTGCTCAGCTGAAGAAGGATCAGGCCGAGACTTTAGGGAGTGTGGTGGTGGTGGGGAGCTTTTTTCTATGCACACTGACTTTAATACCTTTCAGTAGTTTTTATTGAAAATGTGAAGTTTTTATCAAAAATGAAATGACAGGGGCCCCAGCTGAAATAATGGCAATTGGAAAGACAACATGTCTTTCTTCTTCTTGATATCAGTGTTTATCTATATGCTAAAATGCTATTCATTTAAGCTCCGTTTTATCTTTTAAAAATATAGGCATCTTAAAGCACAAATTAAAAGACCAGGTCAAACAATAAACCTGCAGCCAAAGGGGCCCTGTCCAGAAAGGGAAGAGCAAAACGTAAGCTTAAGTCTGCATTTGTGACAATAAAGCCACCTCATCATCCAAAATGCAGAGGATAACTTGGCAAAATAAAAAAAATTAAAAATTAAATTAAATTAAAATCATCACCATCAACAACAACATAAAACCCAACACTGTGAGAGGAATACCTCTGTTGAGAAAGAAAAAAACAACCCAGGGGGGAAAAGGTCCCATAAAAGTGTAGGCAGGCTTTATGGATCTCCAGCTCTCTTCATCAGGGGAGGTGTTGCAAAAGGCAGCAGATTTAGGGAAAGGAGGGAGGGAAGAAAAGAGAAAAAATTCCTAATCCCCAAAAGCACTGGAGACACTGAACAAGGATAGCATATCCCATGGAATCCTGGGATGTGCAGTTTAGGGAGGAGGCCTTTAGAAGAATCCCCGGGAAGACTGCTCCAGTGGCCCCCTCAATTGCCAACCCGGAGTTTCCTCAGGATGCAGCCGGAGACAGTTCCACTGGAGCCAGCTAATCTCCAGCCACTTCTGCTCCCATTGCATCTCGGGTGGTGATGGAGGAGACCGAGGCAGCAGGCATCCCCCGTGTGGCTCTGCCAGGTCACCGACTGGAGTGAGGAGGCATCCCCCAAACCCTCCTGTGCCCTGGAGAAAGCGCCCCTCTCAAGAAAGGCAAAGTGAAGAAGAAGGGCCCTCCCGGCCAGCCCCAGGCCTCTTTCCCACCGTGCCCTTTTCTGCTGGTGCCCCCAAGCACAGGCAGGGCAGCTGCCCCACAGCCTTTCTTGGCAGCCGGCTGGCACTCTCCCGGCCTGCCTCTGTCGGCTGGTTCCTGGCGCCATCCTGACACCTGGTGGAGGAGAGGCTGCAGTGAAGGTGGGAGCAGAAGCCGGGCCCAGCCATCTCCTTCCCACGCAGCCTTCAGGAAGGCTGATGGGAGCTGCAGTTGGTACCAGTGCAGCCACACTATTCTGGGAGGGGGGGTTGCAGCAGGATCTACAGGGAGGGAAGATCCTGCCTTTGCATCTCGGCGACCCTTCTCCTTGAGGGACCAGCAGCAAAGAGTTGGGGGGCTGGTTTGGGCTAGGATTTTGGAGACCCGTTGGAGCCTGGGACTTTTGGATAGAGGAGAGGCCTCTTGCCCCCAGCAGGCAGGCAGCTGGGCAACCCCTGGGAGGAGGCAAAGGGGAGCTGCTCTCCTGAGTCCACATCTGCACCCCAGCTTTCATGCCTGGCGGGAGTGGCACATGGCCACCTGGCTGAGCCTGAACTGGGAGAAGTGGCCAAGGCACTGGACTTCCCAGTGAGGGTTAGGGAGGGGAGTCCTCTTTTTCTGGAAACATGGCTGCTGTGGGGGGAGCCCTTCCTCCAGCTCTTTTTTGAGGTGTGGTGAGGAGGCCGCAAGGCAACAGGTGAAGCTCAGGGGCTCAGGCTTCCTTGCAAAAGGGTCCAGGGAGCCCCTGTCTATCCTGATGCCTGACCAAGATCCCCCCAAGAAGCGGCAGAGTCCCTTATTCCCCAGCTGAGCTCTCCCCTTTCTCCCCCCCCCCCCAGTCTTGTTCTGGCGCTCAGGCACTGACATTGTCTACAAGGAGCCAGCTGAGAGCTGCCGGGCCCATGCCCTGCGCTGCGACGGGGTCCCTGACTGCTCCCAGAGGAGCGACGAGCTCGACTGTGGTAAAGATCCGGCCCCAGGCTGAGCTGGTGGGGGACTCAGTGGGGGTGGGCGGTGGGGAAGGAGGGGCGCCAGGTCTCAGTCCTTTCCCAAGGGGAGGGCATCCACACCTTGGTTGATGGCTCCAGCCCCCCTGCATTCAACCCCCTCCTCACCCATTAGGGTCTCTCTCTCTCTCTCTCTCTCTCTCACCTCCCCCCCCCCATAATTTGCAGTGCGGTTTGGCTGGAACCAGTCCTTGCTCCATGTCTACTCGAGTGCAGAGAGAGAGTGGCTGCCCGTGTGTAGCACTGCCTGGGACGAGGCCTTCTCCCGGAAGACCTGCCAGCAACTTGGCTTCCTGAAGTAAGCATGGGCCCCCCAGCGTGGGGTTGGGGGGTCATGTGCAGAGCGTGGGGCAGGAGGAAGACTGGGGAAGGCAGGCCAGCCACCCCATTGCCCCACTTTGGCCTGGTGCCAGACCCCTCCTTCCTTCTGTGTCCAAGCAAGGTGGCCCCTTGGCTGCCTTCTCATAAGAATGTGCTTCGTTGTGGGGGGTTGCCCCTCACCTTGGAAGGGGCCATTCCATCTGTTGGAGGAGAAGCATCTCCCCCATCCCACCTGAGGGTGACGGTGGGCATCTTCTGTCTCCCCAGCGCCTCCCAGACAGAGTACGTCCCCCTGTCTTTCTCTGGGAAGAGCCTGGTGGCCGGAGGGATGCAGGCCACAATCCAGCAGAGCGTCAACAGGTGACAATGGGGAGGGGACCCCCAACGCTCACTGCGTCCCCACTGGACAGGAGCCATCCATGGGGCTGCCCCACGGGAGATGCCTGGTGCTTTGGCTCCTCTGGGCCTCCTCTTAGCCCAGCGGGGTCGGGGGCTGCCCTGGCTGCTTGCTCTCCCCCCTTCACTCCCTTGGCCCCTTAGGAGGAGCAGGAGGAGGAGGGTGCAGGGGAGGGGTCTGCTCCCCACCCCTCTGGAATCAAGGCTGGCCTCAGGGTGCTTCTTGCCTGGCCTTTGCCCTCTGGGGAGAGGGAGGCAGCCTAAATCCATCACCCGTGGCTCCGCTGAGTAAGCTTGCCAGGCTGGCAGCTCAGGTTGGCAGCCCTCTCATAGGTGGGGGGGGGGCTAGGCACAGAGGGGAGGTGACTGGTCTATGGGGCCAGTGGGGGTCCTGCCCGGCCCTTCCTCCTGAGGAGACCCCTCCCATGCCTCACCTTCACTGGCTGAAAAGGAACTAGCTGGCTTCCTCAGTCCCCCCACCCCAACCCCATTTTCCTGGCGGTGGCCCTGGGCGAAACGAAGGTGGGCCCGACCAGCACGCCCTCCCGGCCCCCAAGAGCTCTGGCGGCGGCGGGGGGGGGTCGTCAGCCTTTTCCAGTGGCCCCGTGGCTCTCCCACCCTCTTGGTGGCTTCAGAAGACCCGGAGAGAGAGAACGGGAGGGGCGGTTGCAAAGGGAGCGGGGTCGACCCCACCCGGCCGGGGGTCCTGGGGCATCTCTCTCGCCTTTGTTTCTGTGGGGCGTGAGGATGGAGGGGCCCACCTGAGCGAGGGGTCCTTCCGCTGCTCCTTGGCTCCCGAGGGCTCCCTGGATGCACAGACCCCCTTTCTCTCGGCCAGGGGGGCCCTGCTGCTGCTGCTGCTGCCCCTCGGAGCCCATGGCGGTGGGGCCGGGAGTGGGCGAGGGTCGGGGCGCCGGGCCCAGGTTTCCCCGGGGCGGGGGCGTCGCATGCCGGCCTTCTCCCCCCCCCACCGCCCCGCTTTGCCACCCGTCCTTCCCCCCTCCCGCCCTGACGACGGTCTCTCTCGCCCCCCCGAAGCTCCGAGTGCCGCTCCGGAAAATACGTCGCCCTCCGATGCTCGAGTAAGGAGACCCTTCGCGGCGGGGGGGCGGGGCGGGCGGGGGTCTCCTCTGTTGCCGGGGGGGCTTGGCTTGGGGGCCCAGCTCCTCCCCCCTCGCCCCCTCCAGAGTGCGGGCGGGGGGCTTTCCGGGGGCGCGGCGGGGGTCGTCCCTGGGCCGCCCCTCCCTCGGCCTGCCCGCCTCCTCTTCCTCCTCCTCCTCCTCTTCCTCCTCCTCCTCCTCCTCCTCCTCCCTGCAGGCTGCGGGCAGCGGCTGTCGGGGCGCATCGTCGGGGGCGCGGAGGCCTCGGCCGGCAAGTGGCCCTGGCAAGTGAGCCTCCAGTACGGCTCCAGCCACATCTGCGGGGGCACCATCATCGACCCCCAGTGGGTGCTCACCGCCGCCCACTGCTTCTTCATGTATGTAAAGCGGGGCGGGGGCCGGCGCCCTTTCGGGGCTCCGGCCAGGGGTGCAGGCCGTGGTGGTGGTGGTGGGGGCTCGGGAGGGCGGAGAGGGGCGAGGGAGCCTCGCTGAGGAGGGGGTCCGGCCGGGCCCCTTCAGCCACTCCCCCCAGCTCCCGCCCCCCACATACACGGCGGGTCCCACCACTGCCCCCCGTGGGGACGGCCATGCTCTGCCCTGCCTCCTCTGAGGAGCGGGGGGGGGGCTTCTGGGGTTCGTGCTGCCCTCCCCGTGTCCCCCCCCCCAGGAACAGCATGAAGATCCTGGATGAGTGGACGGTGTACGCCGGGGTCTCCGATCTCAAGCAGCCGGGGGCGGCGGAGGGGGTCCCGGTCTCCGAGGTCATCATCAACACCAACTACAGCGATGACCACGACGACTACGACATCGCGCTGATGAAACTCTCCCGGCCCCTGACCCTCTCTGGTGAGGACCCTGGCCCCGCTGGGTGCTGGGGGGGGGTCCTGATCCACTGCCTCCCCTCCGGGAGACCCGGCTCACTCCCTCTCCCCCCCCCCTCTGCTCCAGCTCAGGTCCGCCCGGCCTGCCTCCCCATGTCTGGCCAGAAGTTCCTCCCCGAGAGGTCCTGCTTCATCACTGGCTTCGGCAAGGTCAATGAAAAGGAAGGTAGGAACCAGCCACAGACCCCCCCCCCGTGTGCGCGTGTGTGCGTGTGCGGAGTGTCCGCCCATCTCTCCAGCATTGCCAGCTCTGACTGGCAGCAGCTGAGGGTCCCCACCAGCCAGGATGGCTTTCCCCACCGCCACACCTGGAGACTCCCCCATCCTCTCTCCTGGGGGGGGGGTTAGGTCTCCCTTCCAAGGACGAGCCAGGCCTGGCCCTGCTTGGCTTCCCAAATCAACAATTGCTCAGGCGTGTTTGGGGCAGGAGGGGCTGGTGGAGGGAGTCCTCATCTGCTCTGGGGGCTACCCCATTCCCCACAGCAGTCTCCCCAAACTCCTGCAAGAGTCTTTCTTTTCTGCGCTCCAGAGAACACGTCACCAAAGCTGCGGGAGGCCGAGGTGAGGATCATTGATTACCGACTCTGCAACAGCCAGAACGTCTATGAGGGCTACCTGACACCCCGGATGATGTGCGCTGGCTACTTGAAAGGGGGCAGAGACTCTTGCCAGGTAAGGCCCTGTCTGCGTGTGTGAGAGAGGGGCGTGTGTGGAGGGAGAGGGACAGGGTTCCAAGGAGTAGATGTTCCTTGGGGTTGCGCTGGATGCAGCGACCATCCTCCAAGGCCCTGCTCCCTGGTGGGAAAGGGGCCATCAGCCCTGGGCTGGCTGGCAATCGGGCACAAGGCTTTTCCGCTGCCCCCCACCATGCCTCAAAGCACAAGCCACTGTCTGCCAGGGAGAGCAATGCCCAGCGCTCTGGCTCCTATCCACACAGCAAGCTCCACACTCTCACAAATGCGCATCTTTGTGACACTGTGCATGGCTGGGAGGCGGGTGCACCATTTTATCAATCTGCTGGTCATTTAATTGATATTTTAACCCTAAACCCCTTTTTTCAACTTTACATGGCTGCAACATGATAGTTTCCTTTTTTTGAAAAAGGAGGAAAACCCACTCCCAGTCTCCACTCTTGACTATGTTGCTAATAGGACTATAATTCAAAGAACTTTTTAAAAAATCTCCTTTCGAATATAATTGTTAAGAGCCCTACAACACTTTCATGTAAGTGGTATGTTCCTAATATTATAAGTTTAAAAATATAGCCAAAGAAATGTTTTAGTGCTAATTAAAGGATCATTACAAAATAATTAATGGGGTGGAGAAATGACATCCACTGCAAAGGCTCTGGACTATGTCACACACACACACAGACACACACACACACACACACACACCAGATTATGTCTCCCTTTTTAAAAAAAACGGGGAGGGGAAGCTTCTTCAAAAGGAAAGAAAGCCAGGCTCCTCCTCTTCCGTCCTTCTGAAAGAGTCAAACTTTATGAAAAAAGGCAAAACAACAACAGAGGATATGTCTCTGCCTGGATGGGGGCATCAGATGGGGGTCCTTAAAAAGCGAGTAAAGGGACCACAGCTGTTGCATCCCCCCATAAAATGGCTGGGTGATGAGTGGAGCCCCTGTGAGCTGCTGTGGTGTGTTACCATAGAATCCTAGAGTTGGAAGAGACCACAAAGACCATCCAGTCCAACCCCCTTCCGCCATGTAGGAATACACAATCCAAGCACTCCTGATGACAGATGGCCATCCAGCCCCTGTTTAAAACCTCCAAAGAAGGAGACTCCACCACACTCCCAGGCAGTACTTGATTCGACTTCCGACAGCTCTTACTGTCAGGAGGTTCTTCCTAATATTCAGGTGGAATCTCCTTTCCTGTAGTTTGAACCCATTGCTCCGTGTCCTAATCTCTGAAGCCGCAGAAAACAAGCTTGCTCCATTGTCAGTATGGCATCCCTTCAAATATTTAAACATGGCCGTGATGTCAACCTCTGAATCTTCTCTTCTCCAGGCTAAACACACCCAACTCCTTAAGCTGCACCCCCTTTCCCTGCCTGCCTCCCTCCCTTACACCGTCCTAAGCTTTGTTTACAAGCCACATTACTTCCTTCCCCCTCCTAACCTACAGGTTTTGTTGGCTTGCCTCCTGCTGGCTGGGGCTCCTCAGATTGAGACCCAAGTTGACTCAGCAAAGGAATGAAGGGGACGGATGAAACCACAGGGGCCACCATCCTACATGGCGAGGGATGTAAAGCTCTGCCTGAAGTAGCTCCACTCCCCCCCTCTCCACATACACCACCACCTACATTCCTGGAACTTGAGCACCCCTCCCCAGCCATTTAGTGGGGAGGGGGAGCCAGCCAAGCAGTCTAGCTGTGTTCCTGCAGCCAACACACAACCACAAGGCCATCCGTTTGGACCTCTGGAGGACCCCAGGAGGTCCAGAAGGATAGGTGCCTCCTTGGGCACCCAGTTGCATGAATACCTGTGGATGCTGCCTGGCTGCCCCCTTGCCCTCCCTGGCCATTAAAGGCTGTGGGGTGGCATCCCGATGACACAGAAGCAGGTTGCATGGGTGGAGGGGCATCCCATGAAGAGGGTGCAGGATGGTCCCATCTGAAACCGCCATAGAAAGAAATGCACAGACATAACTCCCACCCTCATCACCCAGAGGATCCTGGCCAGTGAGTTATAATATTAAAATGCAAATTACTTGATGGTATTAAAACACCAATTAAATTAAAGGCAAGTTCAAAAGCACAAAAGTTAAGACATACGGTTCCAGCTCCTTAAGAGCTATTCTCTTGACCACCAAAAGGTCAGTTGCAAAAGTCCACCGAGGTAGAAAGCAAGGGCAGGTGGGGGGAGCTGGCCTGGCCCAGCTTGGCAGGGAGTTCTTCATCCTGGGGGGAGCTTCCAGCAGGAAGGGCTCTCCCCCCCACAGATGTGTCCCCAAGGGTGGTGGGGCTGAGAGAACATCTCTTCCAGGGTGTGAGTCTTCTGCATTAAACTTGCCTCTTTCTGCCCCAGGGTGACAGTGGGGGGCCCTTGGTCTGTCAGGATGGCAACCGCTGGTACTTGGCTGGCGTCACCAGTTGGGGGACTGGATGTGGCCAGGAGAACAAGCCGGGCGTCTACACACAAGTCACTAAGATGCTCAGCTGGATTTACAGCAAGATGGAGGTGAGTGTGCTCACACACATGTGCCCGCCTGCTTGCCTGTGGGAGACTGCAGGCGACTCTGGGGTGCGGGAGGGGAGTCCAGGAGGCAGATGTGGGTACAGGCAGTTTTTTCCAGGCTTGGAAATGGATCTGAGGGGCGCAGCTGGTGTCCCCACCGGCCAGCGTGGCTTCTTGGCTCCTTGCAGCTTCTCTTTAATTTATCACGGAGTAGGAGAGGGGACAGATCAAAAACAGAAAAACAATAGTTTTGCAGATTTTCCTTGGTTTTTTCTGGGCTGTGAGGCCATGTTCTGGAATAGTTTCTTTCTGACATTTCGCCTGCATCTGAATCACAGAATCATAGAGTTGGAAGAGACCACAAGGGCCATCCAGTCCAACCATACAAATGCATGGTGTGTGGAAAAAACTTCAATCAGAGTGGGAATCTGTGTTCCCATTAAAGGATCCACACCGGTAGAGCAGTGCACCACATTCCCCTTAAACGACCCACACCGGTAGAGCGGTCGCCACCTTCCTATTCCAGGATCGACACCGGAAGAGCGGGGCACTGCATGCCCATTAAAGGACCTCAGAGAATGGTTGTGTAGGTGTGTGTGTGGAGTTTATATGCTGTGAACCCCTGTTGGGGGGTTTATGTAAATTTGTGTAATTGAATGGTTAGTTTCTGGGTATAGAAATTCAAGGCTCATTAGTGTCTGTTTGGTTAACGGTTGGTTGATGGGCCATTATCTGCTGGGATTCCCCCTGTCCCTGGGTGAAGTTCATTTGCATGTGTTGAGTTTTGATTTTGGTGTTTTTCAAGACTGGCAGCCAAACTTTGTTTACTTTTAAGGTTTCTTCTTTCCTGTTGAAGTTGTTCAGGTGTTTGTGGATTTCAATAGCTTCTCTGTGCATTCTGACATGATAGTTGTTGGCTTAGGAATTTCTGTGTTTTCAAATAGCATTTTGTGTCCAGGTTGGTTTATGACATGTTCTGCTACTGCTGATTTTTCTGTCTGGCCCTGTCTGCAGTGTCTCTCATGTTCCTTGATTCGTGTTTGCACACTGTGTTTGGTGGTCCCTATGTAAACTTGTCAAACCCCACTACCTGGAGGACGAACTGAGGCACCTACACTGGGCCCTTACTCCAGATCAGACATCACAAGATCAGCCAGACCCAGAACAAACCACAGGAATGAAGAAGAAAAACAGCCACCCAAAGGGAAGGTATTTTTACCATACATCAAAGGAGTCACAGACAGAATAGGGAAACTGATGAGAAAATACAACCTCCAAACAATCTACAGATCAACCAAGAAAATCCAAGAAATGCTACGCTCAGCAAAGGGCAAAAGAGACCCTCTCACAGCTGCAGGAGTTTACCGCATACCATGCAGCTGTGGACAAGTTTACATAGGGACCACCAAACACAGTGTGCAAACACGAATCAAAGAACATGACAGACACTGCCGACTGGGCCAGCCAGAAAAAATCAGCAGGAGCAGAACATGTGATAAACCAACCTGGACACAAAATGCTATTTGAAAACACAGAAATTCTGGACCAGGCCAACAACTATCATGTCAGAATGCACAGAGAAGCTATTGAAATCCACAAATGCCTGGACAATTTCAATAGGAAAGAAGAAACCTTAAAAGTAAACAAAGGTTGGCTGCCAGTCTTGAAAAACACCAAAATCAAAACTCAACACATGCAAATGAACTTCACCTAGAGATAGGGGGAATTCCAGAAGTTAATGGGCCATCAATCAACCATTAGCCAAACAGACACTAACGAGCCTTGCATTTCTCTACCCAGAAACTAACCATTCAATTACACAAATTTACATATACTCCCCAACAGGGGTTCACAGTATATAAACTCCACACACACTCCTACCCAACCATTCTCTGAGGATGCCAGCCACAGATGCAGGCGAAATGTCAGAAAGAAACTATTCCAGAACACAGCATCCTCACAGTCCAGAAAAAAAAAACCAAGGAAAATCTATGGATGCCGGCCATGAAAGCCTTTGACTTCGCAATAGTTTTGTGGTCTTGCCTATATGCCTCAAATTTTGAGAGTGGTTTTGGTTATCATCCAACTTGCAGGATCATTTGAAACATAAAAGTTGAAATTATTAGAAGTAAAGATGGGGGGCTGCTATAACTCAGTGAGAAATCATGGTGTGTGCCTCAAAATTTGAGAGTGTGTTTGTGGTTGCTGCCCAGGTTGCAGCAGCAAACATCAAGTTGAGACTGTAGGGGTGTAGGAGCTTAAAAATTAAAAATTCATTACAGATCCCAGGGTGCAACCCCTTTGGGAACTTTTCTTCAAAGTTAAAACAGTTAAGAATTAACTTCTAGTATAGCAGAGTGACAGAGACTGAAAGCGGACAGGACTCAATTAGTAAAGCACTCAGGACTCAAGCCACTAAAGAAAACAAACAACTTCTCCTTGAAAGAATACCTAAGCATTTATTTACTAATAGCTTTTCAATCTACATATGCATGGGATGTTACATCCTAGCTGATTCGGGATCTAGGATAGGATAGGCATCGTAACTCACCAATCCAGTGAGACTTGGGGAAAATAGGTAAGGCAGCCATCCCTACACCCATGCAGGGAAGAACATGCTTCTTCTTCGGGGAGTCATAAAGTAATCTTCGACCATGAGGTCAGTAGACCTGGGATGACATGATGATAATCCAGCTAGGCTGTGACTGAGATAGATAGAAGCCAAACCCACCAAGGATTTTGTGAGGAGAAGGGGAAGAAGTTTTAAACATGCAGGACATCCCTAAAAACTTTCTAAAACTTGTTTTGCTCTAACTAGCAAGCAAGTGGGTGGTGCAGGAAGAATGCTGATTTTTCCAACAGAAACTCCAAATGGGGGACTTCTAGAAGCAAAAAGGGAGTCCCGCTGTATCTCATAAGGAAATTTTTAAAGGGGTAGAAAACTTGAGGGCTCTCTGGGGCGCTATTAAGATTCCTTAGGTGGGGAAATGGAAGAAAGCTAAACCATTGCCACTGAGCCCCTTTAATTGCTTTTTTTTAAAGGTGAGGAAGGCTCCTGGGGGTACTCTCAGTAAGGTTTAAAAAAGGGAGAGTGGAAAAATAGGAGGCATTATGGCTGCTCTTCAGGTGGGTCCTGGCCAATGCTGGGTACCCTACTCTTCAACCCCCATACTGCTCCCAGAGCAGGTTACAAAAATTTCTACCCAGGCCATTCGTGCCCTCATGTTTACAGTCAAAAGGTGCATACCCCCTTCCCTGCCCAGGGGAAGACACGTGCTGTGCCTCTTGAATGCAGTGGCAGCAGGGACGGTTTGGTGGGGCAAGAGGGTTCCCCTCCTCCCTCCGGCCTCCATTTCTCCTGGAGGGAGCCTGGCGGTGGGGTTCCTCAAAGCTAAATCTCTGTGTGTCTCTCCCCCTCCCCCTCCAGAGCCAGAGCCATTGATGGGCGGAAGACCCCAACACAACAACAACAGCACACACGCTCCTGATACACCCCTGTGCAGCCACTGCACCAGGGCCAACTGCTCTTCCCTGCTCTCTGGGCAGAAGGAGGGGTGCCAACATGGCAGAGACGCACCAGGCCACACTACACACCCTGCCACCATCACCCTCCAGGACTTTTGCCTTTGGGGATTTTGGAGAGACGTTTGGAGGGTGGGGACACAGGGGTTAAGAGACTTTGTTCTCTGATGAGCTTCTCCCCTCCCCGCCCTGCAAGGAAGCTGTCCAGAGAAAGCCAAGGGGCTTAGCCTTTAGGGTTACCAGCTGGGGGGGCTGTAATGGAAGCAGACAGCAGCAGGAGGAGGAGGCGGCAGACTTCCTGGTGGTCTGGACTCATGTCATGGGCAGCCCTCTCCACCTGCGCCCTCAGCAGCCTGCACTATCCTTCCACCTGCCCCTCAGAAGATTCAGGACTCACAACTAAGAAAGGCAGTCATGTCTGCCACCCTCCCAGGAGAAATGGGGCCCATGGCAAACTGGCCAGTTCGACAGCCATACTTGGGGTGGGGTCAGCCCTCAGCCTTGGGACGGCCACCTTTCCTAGTGCTTGGGAGGAAGGAAAGCACTACCGTGACCTCAGCGGGGTAAAAAAGGTGTAACGGAGCCATACTTCAAAAGCCATGCTCGGTAGAGAGGAGGATCAGGACCCGTTGTCTCTGTCGTTGGCAGAAGGGCTCCTTTCTGCAGGAGGCAGCCATGGCGGAGGGTGGGGCGGGGGCTGCCTGATCCAGCTGTGAAAGTCCCCACCCACCCACCCATCCATCCATCCGCAGAAAACACACACACACACACACACACGGGGTGGTCTGCCCTGCTGCTCAGACACATTTCAGCAGTAACCAGGGAGGAATCCTTTGGTGAATCTTGTTTCTTCTGAAGGCACATTTCTGCATTTCCCTGCCTGGACATTTTGGGCATCCTGGGGAGACTCTTCTTTCTGCCATTCTTATGGGCCTGAAGGAAGCAGGAAGGTGGGGGCACTCTCACTGTGCCCCTTGAATCCATCCTTTCGGTGCCACTCACAGGCTGAAAGCTCAGGAGATGACCGTCCTGGCTGGCTGCCCCTGTGTCTGCCACTCCGAGGTAGACTTCATCTGGATACAGAGGTTCTCTAGACTTGTCATGGGACATTGCCCCATGGCTCTCTCCTTTTCTGCTGCCACGGAGTTCCCTGATCCCCTCAGGAAGCCACCCAAACTGGGGCATGGCACATCTTGTAAACATAATGAATTCCATTAAAAATTATTTTGTTATTTAATGATCCTTCATGTGCAGACACCCTTCTTTCTAGCTCTTCTGAACCCCAGGCCCATCAGTTCCCCATTTCTGAATTGGGGAGCAGGGCCCCACTTGCCTTTGCACCCTGTAATGGCCATCAAAGGGCCAAGCAAGTCTGGCCCAGTCCTTCCACGGGGGCTCCTTTGCTGCACCCACGGACCTGTTTCCTGCCAGAGGAGCCACAGGCGGGGATGGGAGGGATGGAAGGGTGCAAGGCACGAAGCCGTCACCCTGGACACAGGGACTGAATGCTACCTGGGAGAAACTGGTAGGGCAAGCAGCCGAGATGGGGGCAGGATGGGGAGGGGTGGCTCCGGGGGCCCTTTGAGGAAAGCAAACTGAGGCAGGCTGGGGGAAGAAGGGCCACTGCTCCTGTGCCCGAGGGAAGGTGAGCCTTGAGCATGGCACCACCTCTCTTTTGCAAGGATTAAGGGTTGCTCGTAAGTAAGTCAGGGTGAGGCCTTGATCCAATCCTATCATACAATCATAGAAGAATTGGAAGAGACCCCAAAGGGCCATCCAGTCCAACCCCATTCTGCCATGCAGGAATACACAATCAATTCATTCCCAGTGACAGATGGCCATCCAGTCTCTGCTTAAAAACCTCCAAGGAAGGAGACCCCACCACACTATGAGGCAACAGCAGATTCCACTGCCAAACAGCTCTTACACGATCAGGAAGTTCTTCCTAATGTTTAGGTGGAATCTCTTTTCCTGGAGTTTGAGTCCATCACTACGTGTCCGTCTGCTGCTGGAGCAGCAGAAAACATGCATGCTCCACCCTCAGTATGGACATCCCTTCAAATATTTAAACATGGCTATCAGGTCAGCTCTCAACCTTCTCTTCTTCAGGTTAGACATACCCAGCTCCCTAAGCTGCTCCTCATAGGGCATCATGGCTTCCAGACCCCCTCCCAACCTCCTCTGGCCACATTCCTGCTTGTCAACATCCTTCATGAATTGTGGTGCCCAGAACTGGACACAATATTCCAGGTGAGGTCTGACCAAAGCAGAATAGAGTGGCACTATGACTTCCCTTGACCTCTAGACACTAGATTCCTGTTGATGCAGCCCAGAATCACATTGGCTTTTTTAGCTGCTGTATCACACTTCGGGCTCATGTTCAGCTTGTGGTCCACTAAGACTCCTAGATCCCTTTCACACGTACTCTTGTCAAGCCAGGTGTCAGCCATCTTACATCTCCATTTCATATTTTTTTCTGCCTAAATGTAGTACCTTACATTTGTCCCTGTTGAATTTCATTTGTTAGTTTTGGCCCAGCTTTCTAATCTGTTAAGGAGGTCATTTTGGATTCTGATCCTGTCCTCCGAGGTTTTAGCTACCCCTCTTAATTTGGTGTCATCTGCAGATTTGATAAGTATGCCCTCTATTCCCTCATCCAAGTCATTGATAAAGATGTTGAATAGCATTGGGCCCAGGACAGAACCCGGTGGCACCCCGCTAATGGTCACTTCTCTCCAGGATGAAGAGGAGCCATTGGTGAGCACCCTTTGGGTTCAATTAGAAATCCACCTAATAGTAGCATTGTCTAGCCCACATTTTACTAGCTTAATTGCAAGAATATCATGGGGGACTTTGTCCAAGGCCTTACTGAAATCAAGATGCACTACAGCATTCCCTTTATCTACTGAGTCTATAACTCTGTGCAAAAAAGAGGTAAGATTAGTCTGGCATGACTTCTTTTTGAGAAAGCCGTGTTGGCTTTTAGTGGCCACGGGCATCCCTTCTAAAGGCTCACAGGCTGTCCAGCCAAAGGAGGTTCCTGGGGGTCCACCAATCAGCCCAGTCAGCAGCTGGCGAGGGTGGGGGTCCTGGGGGTTCAGGAGCAGCAGCAGCCGGAGGGTGGGTGAGTCTGCTTTGGGTTTTAGTCTGAATGACAAAGGAGCTGTCCAAGGTACCGGGTCTATTTTGCGGAGGGGGCCAGCACTCTGGAGGCTTCTTGAGGGGGGCAGAGCCACCGGCGTCGGCCCCCTCCTTCCCTGCCTCTGGCCCCCGACCCAGGGCTTGGGGGGGGCGCCTCCTCGGGCCGGGACCCTCCTCCAGCCCGCCGCCGAGCGAGTCCGGCCCACCGGGGGGCCTGCCAGGCGGAGGGGAGCGAGCGGGGGGACGAGGGTGGTCCAGGCGGAGCCCCTTCCCGGAGCCCCGGCGCTGCGCCTGCGTGAGCGTGGGGGGGTGGGGGTCCCGTTCCGCCTAGCTCGCGCCGCCCCTCCTCCTCCTCCTCCTCCTCGCCCCCCCCCCGCCGAGCCCGGAGCCGAGACGCGCGCAGCAGCAGCAGCCATGGCGGCACGCCCAGCAGCCCCCGCCGGCCACGAGGGGACGCGGGCTTGAGCCGACGGACGAGGAGGAGGAGACGGAGGAGGAGACGGCGCGGCGGCGGCAGCAGCAGCCCCAGCAACAGCCCCAGCAACAGCCGCCCCGACCCGGTTCCGGCGCCCCACCCGCCCGGTAAGCGGCGCCCCGACGGGAAGCCCCGGAGCTGCTGCCCCCCTCAGCCAGCCCGCCCGCCAGCAGCGGGGGGCAGGAGGGGC
The DNA here is from genome assembly GCA_030847615.1 of Gambelia wislizenii. NCBI lineage: Eukaryota > Metazoa > Chordata > Lepidosauria > Squamata > Crotaphytidae > Gambelia > Gambelia wislizenii. Next base: position 45,153,892 of record JAUMIR010000007.1, read on the forward strand.
CCGTGGGACTGGGAGCCCCCCACCCCGCCGAGACGGCGCCGCTCCGCCTGCGGGAGACCCCCGGGACCCTCCTCGCTCAGCCGCCCACCCGCCAAGGGCGACCCCCCAATATTCCTGCGCCCCCGGGGCCAACTCAGGCTCCCCTGCGCGACCCCCTCCCTCCCTCCCTCCGGGGTCTGGCGGAACTCGGGGGCGTCTGCCGGGCAAACAGTGAGGGGGCGCGAGGAGCAAGGGGTCTCCTGGGCGTGTGCGGAGTGCCGCCCCCTCGCCTTTCGGGGAGCTGACTTTGAGGGGAGGGAGGCAGCGGGGGGGGCGGAAGGGCGAGACCCCCTTTCTCCTCCTCCGGGCCTAGCGGGGGCTGCTCTCCCCCTTTCCCTTCCCGGTCGGGGGTCTCTCCCCCCGCCCGCCCCCCCTGCCCTGGGGGTCCCGCGCCGCCCCATCGGCTCCCCGCCGGCCGTTGCCGGGCCAACCACCTGCTTGCTCCTCGCGCGGGAGGCGGCTCGCCTTGTAACCGGGGGGGGTCTGGTTGCCTAGCTACCGCCCCTCCCTCTGTCTGGAGAGATGTTTTGCCTTGACCAGCCCCCCCCCGCTCCTCCCGCGCCCACTTGTGGAGGGGGCCCCACCCCTCGCGGGCGCTCACGCCTCTCGGCCCCCTCCCGCCCCCCCGTGTGCACGTACGCGCGCCCGCCTTCCCCTTCGGAGGGGCGGCAGAGCGGGGGGGAGCCGCGGGGGGGGCGGCCTTCCGTCCTTGGGGTGGGGAGGGGGAGCCATCTCTGGGAAAGGGGGGCCGGGAGGGGGCGGCGGCTGTTGTTGTTGTTGTCGGAAATCCAGCTGCAAAGCGCAGCTGGGCGGCGGGGGGGGGCTGGCAAGGGGGTGGGGGGGCTGGCAGTCCCGGGAGGGGGGGAGGGGCCGTGCTGCGACCCCTACTTCCGAGGAGACCTCGCACGCCGCCTCCCACTCGCCCCCTCCCAGAAGGGTGGCGCCCTGCTCCGTTTGGAGACCAAACCACGTCTTGTCTGTGTCGATCGACCGACCCACCGATGGACTGGTCAGCAGCCTTGGTCCGCCCGCCCCAGACTGCCTCCCCTTCCCCGGCGGTGGACCCCCATCCCGCCCTCTCCCCGAGGAAGAAGCGGGAAGGCGAAGCGAGGAGGGGCCGGAGAGCAGCCTGCCTGGCTGAGAGAGCCCCCCCCCCCCACACACACAGAAAAGACCCTCTTGGGTGCCTAGGGCTGCTGGGCCTTGTAGTCCAAAAATGCAGCTTTCTCAGGCTCTGGGAAAAGGAGAACCAAGTGTTCCCCCCTTTTTAAATCCCAGCCCCCACTTCCTACCCCGTTTAATGGGGTGTTGTGTAAATGGTGGCCTGGGCCCTTCCCAGCCTTGTGCTCTGGTGAGGTGGGGACCAGAAATTAAGTCTCCGAATGGCGTACGTTTTAATGTCGTATTTTCATTCCAAGACTGGGGTGCATGTGTGCAGAATGGGTTGTGGGCACAGGCCTGTGTGTGAAGGCACCCCCCCCTTCACGTGGAGGCCCAGGTTTCCTGGTCTGTGTGTGTGTGTGTGTGTGTGTGTGTGTGTCTGCACGCACATATGAGCATGTGTGTGTGGGCAGACAGGTGGCTGTGGAAATGCTGTTTCTGCCACAACAGATGACACCCCCCCCAAAAAAATCAGTATCAATATTTGCAAAACCGAGAGAGCTGAGCCAGTGGCTGCAGCCGGGAGGGAGAGGACGTGGACAGAGCGCAGGGTGGCTGGTGGGTGGGAAGGACATCCCATGCTCCTGGGGCCAGGGGCCCGAGCCTGGTGGCACTGGCTAGGATGTGGCAGCCCAGCTGCAGCCCACACCACTGCTGCAGTTTCCACGATTCTGTTTCCCTTGATGGCTGGTTGTGGTGGAGGGACCAGCTGGTTGGCCTTAAGGAATCCCCCAGCCTCTGTGGCCCAACGTCTTCCTTCTGTGTTTTAAACCACTGACCATCTTCTCACTGAAGTCCAGTAAAATTCAGAGTGCGGCCCACCCAGCCTTGCATTTGGGGTGTTGGGGACTGGCTAGGTGTGAACACAGGGGAAGGCGCAGGATCTGGACCCTGCCTGCCCAGCTTCAATAGTTGGTTCACTCCTGACCGATTCTGTGGGGCTCCCCACACCTTGTTCATTGCCCAAGGTCCTTCGCTAGTCTAATTGAGCATGAAGGGGTCAGAGAAGACTAAGGGGCAGCAGAAGGTGGGGATGCGACCATTGTGTATGCATGCATGTGCCCATGTGAGTACACACACACACACACACACACTTGCCTTGTGGGGGTCAGCAGGTCTTGCATGAACAGTTGAAGCTGTCTAAAGTCTTTGAAGGAAAGACGGAGGAGCCAGTGTGGTGTTGTGGTCTGAGTGTTGGACTAGGATGCTAGGCCATGCAAACCCACTAGGTGACCATGGGCAAGTCACACTCTCTCAGCCTCAGAGGAATACAATGGCCAACCCCTTTGAACAAATCTTGACGTAAGTCAGACATGACTTGAAGGCACCGAACAGTACAGGAAAGATGGGGGGAGGGTGTTTTGGGAAATTTCTTCCTCCCCCCCCCGGCATTCAGCAATATTGGGGCTGCAACTGAGGAGGCCTTGCTTCTCATGGCAACCTCTGTTGTGTGGAGGGGGATCTGAAGCAACATCCCTTGCGCGGGGACTCAGTGGCTGGGGAGGTGTACATGGGGAGGGTTTCTGGATCCTTTGGGATTTTAAAGCTTAAAGAGTGTGTGATGAGTTGTGGCCAGAAACAAACATGAAGCCAGTGTGGCTGCAGTGGGACTTACAAGAAAATGTTGCACCATTGGGCGGGGGGGGGGGGGTCCCCATTCAGCGCACCAGCCAGCTGCACCATGCAATCATCCAGGACACCCCATCCCATTTTCTCACAGGGAGGGGATCTTCGAGCAGCAGCTTTCCTGCTCTTTCTGCCCCCCCCCAGTTCACTCCCCCTGCAGGAAGATGTGTGGGCCAGAAGAGTCTAGATTGCTAGGCAGGAGGCAGGGCTGGGGCTCCCCCGTGAGGGGTGCAGAAAGATTTTGGGCACACCTAAAGCCTAGTTGAAGCTGAACTGAAGTGACACCTCTGCCTGTGTTCACACATGCATTCTCTTTTCAGGGAGGGGTGCGTTGTGTGGGCCAGACTCAAGGGCACCATGCCGCCTGCCTGCTGTGAGTCTAACCAGCTCTGATCTTTGGAGGATGCCCGCAGGCCCCCTGGTGAGGGAAGGAGGCCAGGATGTTTGCATGGGCTTGGCAGGAGGATGTGACAGCCAGGGAAGAGGGAGAAAGGCAGGCAGGCAGGCCAGCCGGGCAGAAGCAGCAACAGCAGTGTCTGCCTGGCCCAGGTGCCGGGAAGGCCTTTGGCCTGTAATGGGCCATTTGCAGAAGGCAGAAAAGTGGTTTTCCTGCCTGCCCATCTAGGGAGAGATGTTAAGAAAAGGGTGCCTTGTGTTTGTGCAGGAGTGGGGTGGGGGGAGCCATGCTGGGCCAGGCTGCTAAGGCCCTCTTTGGTGCCGGGCTCCTGGGCCCAGCTGGGGTGGAGGAGTTCCTTGGATTTATGGGGTGCCCTTCCCATTTGTACAGGCATCAACCTGACCCCACCCCGATGTTTCTCGGACAACCGTTTTGGTTTCACAGAATCACAATACTTTAGAGGCGGAAATGAACTTTAGAGGGCATGAAGCGCATCCCTCTGCTGGTTCAGGAGAGGATTCGACAGCTGAACCACGTCTCTGACTGGTGTCCCTTCAGGTTCTGTTTGAAGGCCTCCAGTGAAGGAAGGAGGTCCGCCACCTTCCCAGGGAGTCTGTTCAGCAATCAAAAGCGCTGTTCCTAATGTTCAGTCAGAATATTCTTTCTGGGAATTTTGAATCTGTTGGCTCAAACCCAGTCCTCTGGAGCAGCAGAAAACAGCCTGGCTCCATATTTGGTGTGGTGGCAGCCTTGCAGAGATTGGGAGGCAGCTCTATTCCAACCCCTCCCAGGCTAAATATCCCCAACCGCCTCTTCATGGGGTTGGTTTCCAGGCTGTAACTATATTGGTCCCCCTCCCTTTGGACACCTTCTATCTTTGCAGTCTCATTCTTAACCAGTGGCACCCAGAGATGGACAGAGATCTCCACCCAACCCAAACAGCTGGGAGGTCCCATTGTGGGCAAAAGATTCTCCCATTTGGTCTTGTCGCCCTCCCCTCTGCTCCCCACAGAAAAAGCAACAAAGGGCAGGGCAGCAGTAGATGAAGGTGCTGTGGGAGGGAAGAGAGCACCTCCCTGTTCGCTTGTGTGCCTGTCTTCCTTTTGGGCCAGGCAGCAGAACTTGCAAAACCCATCAGAGGTGGGGAGACATACTGTAAGTGAACACACAGGATTGCTTTGTCTTCCTCTGCTGTGCTTTACTGGTAATTTGAGAGCAAATGGGAAGGGGGGGGATGTTTGTGTAATTCTGGAAATCCATTTTCTAGTTGATGTTTTAGAGAAAGGGACAGGAGATCGATTTTTCAATTGTTTGACAAAATCCCTCTTGTCTGATTAAAATCCGATACTAAGTACATTGTCCTCGGCCTGGTGAGGAAATGCCATGTGAGACGAACAGGTCTGTGGCATGCAGAGATGCAAAAGGCCCACCTGTGAAAGCAGCTCTTGGTGGGTTTGCCCTCCTGAGGGGTGGGGTGGCTGTTCGCACTGGGCCCGGGTGGGAACTCTCCTGGAATGGCCCAGGTCTGGGGAGATGGACTGTCCTGCCAGTCTGCTCGTCTCTGGGCGTAGCAGATTCTCCGGTACTTCCGTCCATTTCTCTTTGGTTTCCGACCACCACCCTCCACCCCAGACCCCTCCTCTGGATGTGTCCCAGTTTGCCAACATCCTCCTTAAAATTTGGCACACAGAACTTTGTACCTAAACACAGGACCAAGTGTGCTGAATTGCATTCTGCTGGTTCTGGCCCAGCATCCCCACCTGTCAAGATTATTTTGCATCCTTCTCCTATCATCCACAGTTTGCTCTCACTTCATCTGCGGATTCCCTCATACCAGTCACTGATGAAAACATGTCGAATAACACAGTCCAGGGCCTGTGGAGGGGGAACCTTTGCCCCCCCCATGGTTTGGACTTCCTGTAGGAAATGTAAACATGCAGGGGGTTGGACTGGATGGCCCTTGTGGTCTCTTCCAACTCTGCAATTCTATGATTCTATGATTCTTGCACCTCTGCTTAAGCTGGGAGTAGGTTTCTTAAAGAAGAACAGTCTGGAAGGGGTAACAAGGGAGTGCCTCCTTTGAGATTCTCTTATCTAGCCACAGAGGAAAGCCTTCTGCAACCCTTTGACTGGCAAAAGATAAAAGGACTGCCAAAGTCTGATTCTGAGAAATGGGTGCAAAAAGAATGTTACATTTCCTACACTTCCACTCCTAGAAGAACAAGCCTGCATAGCTAATTGTAAAGGATTGTGAGAGTTGTAGGCGAAAACAAACACTCAAAAACTCCTCTTGGAAAGCCCTGGTTCTTGCTTTGGGCACCCCGCACGAGACCTCCCTGCAGGTTGTGGCAGAGCCATTAATAGGCACTCAGTGTGGGGCTGGGGAGTGGGTGGCCTTCCGCATGTTATCTCAGGCTTGGGTCTGCTGTTGGGTGCTGAGGAGAGATGCAGCCCAGGAACACCCTCCTGAGCTCAATGAGAGGTCTGTTCAGCCAGCTGTGGATCTACCTCACAGTGGCATATTAGTGGCTTGTCAATCAGGAGAACACAAGAGACAGTTATCAAGACTTTTGCTAGATGCAAGATATACTGTAGAACATTCTTGGCATCCCCAGGATCTATTGGACTACAGTAGGGCCCCTGTATCCACTGATTCATTATCTACTGATTCTATTCACAGGACTAAAAACAGCACACTTACCATAGAGTCTTCCTAGAAAATGTGTCGTCTTTTGCCATTTTCTAGGTCCTCTAAGGCAACTGTTATTTTAAACCAGAAGTCCCATTATTTTCAATGGTGTTCACTATTATCCACGGTTTTCAGTATCCACGCCCCCCCCCCAACCAATCCCCAGCGGATCCCCTCCTGTACTAACTCTGACCCACCTCATCTTCCTATTTGAAGATGTCTCTCCTCCCGGCTGTCTCATCTTCCAGCCTCTGTTCCCTGATCATTCTCCAAGTTAACAGGCAGCAGCAGATCTGCAACTGGGGGCGAAGGTCCTTGCAACTTCCAGCACTGGGAGTTGGACTGAATGGACCATGAGCCCCTTCCAGCTCTGTGATTCTATGACCCCTGGTTCCCTGAAGTGGCCTGCAAACCACCGGAGGGTCCACCTCCCCTGCCTCCTCCCTGCTTTTCACACAAGCTCTTCTTGGCTCTGCAGTTTGACTTCCAGGGGGGCTCTTCCGTCCTGCGCCAGGGTGCCTGTGGCCCAGCATGGCAGGCCCTGACCAAGGGGCCCAAACCCTCCCCTGCGGGCACCAGAGGCAGCTGGGCCCTAATTTCGAAGGCGAGAGAGAGAGAGAGAGAGAGAGAGAGAGAGAGAGAGCTGCTTGGGCCATTTTTGCAAGCGCCGCCGGCTCTGCCCAGCGTTTGGCTCCTGCGCCTGTGTATCTGTTGTGAGAATTCCCGGGCCTTTTCAGGAATCTGACCTCCTGCAAATCTCCTTCCCTGGCCTGAGTGAGGGGCTCCTCGGCCAGCCCCCCAACCCAGCCCCCTCCCTCCTCCCTCCCTCCCGCCCTCCGCCGGACTCGGTGCGGCAAACGGCAACGGCAAGCGGCCATGTTCTCCCCTCTCGGCGGCTCTTGTTTGCTTCTGCTGGGTGCCAGCCACGGGCGGGGCGGCGTGTGGGGGCTGGCAGCCTCGCCTCTGTCTGCCTGTCTGTCTATGGCAGGCGCAGCAACAACAACAGGGAGGTTGGCGGCTGCCCCGCAGGAGGAGGGGAGGAAGGGGCTACGTGCGGGGCTGGAGGGGGGCATGGGAGGGGGATCTCTGCTCAAGCCTGTGGGCCTGCGGGGGGGGGAGGAAGTAAGGGGCCCCCCTCTGTGGGAGGAAGGGGGCTAAGAGGGGGGACCCCCAGCGGTCCGGCCTGCTCTGGGGATGCTCGAGCGAGGCTGGGAGGCAGAAGGGCGGGCGGGCTGCCTCCTCCTCCTCCTCCTCCTCGCACGAGTGGGGGTCTGGCAGTTGGCGCCCCCCTCCCGTGAAGGGGCGGGGTGTGTGACTGTGCGTGAGACGGGGGGGGAGAGCAAGAGTGGAGCACGCATGTGGGGGGAGGGGGGAGCATGCGCACACTTGCACGGTGTTGCTGGACTCCTCTGCCTTCCACCCCCTGCAGCCCTCCTGTTGCCCCCCTTCCTAGGAAAATGATGGGGTGGCAGGAGTGGGGAGCGGCCCTGCAAGAGCACCTTATGGGCAGAAGTGCTTTTGTGGGACTGCCCACTTGTAACCCCCCCATCTGAACCAAGGGGGGGGCTCCTGGGAGAGGTCCCAGATGAGCATCATCGCTAAAGCACAAGGGCCTCATCCTGCCCATGGCTGTGTTTTTTATTATTTATTTATTTAATTAGTTAGTTATACCCCGCTCTTCAGCCACAAGGCTATCAGAGCAGCTTACAAATTGTTTTAAGCAATAGCTATTTACACTGCATTAAACAGTTTCCAATGTGTGTTCGCTAATTGCCCCCACAAGCCGGGTACTCATTTTACCGACCTAGGAAAGGATGGAAGGCTGAGTCAACCTTGGAGCCCGCTGGAATCGAACTTGTACTGGCATTTAACCACTCTGCCACCAGGGCTTCCTTCCTTTTGGAAGCGGGGAGGGCAGGGAGGCAGGCAGGCTGTTTGTGTCTGCTACCCGCCCCCCCCCCCCAGCTTCCAATGTACTTTCTGAGCTGAGTCATGATGTGGGCTAAGGGGGCCTCCGGAAGGCTAGCACTGCCTGAGGAGGTAGCACAGGAGGGTTGGGCTGGGTCTTTCTTCCATTGCCCCAGGAAGCAACATGGGAGCCCAGTGCAATCGCTCTTCTTCCCTCCGCCATGGCAGGCCCTCATGCATGGGCCAAGATCCAGGGGCTGGCTCCTCTCTGGCCCATCCTGGGGAGGCTGAAGGTGCCCAGGTGTGCTGTGGCTTTGAAAGAGGGAGAGACACATTCATGGGGGGGGGGGTAGCAGGCTTGTGTGTCCCTGTCCCTGTGAAGGATTGCTGTCAGGTGGCAAATCGTGGTCCAGTCAAGGTCACTCTCCGGGGGAGGAGCTGCCAGGTTGCCAGGCAGAGTTGTGTTGGTGGCCTTTGCCTGTGGTCCAATCCTGCAGCTGTTGGTGGCGCTGGGCTGGGGCCTGGTCCCATGGCAGAGAGCCCCTTGGATGAATAATTGAGGCAGCAGCAGAATAGCAGTGTGAGAAAAGAGACAAAGCATGCTTGGCTCAGCAGGCAGCTTTTATCTGATCTTGGCTTTTACAACTCAGGCAAAGTGGAGCAGGGGGGCGTAAAATAAAAGTAAGATTTCTCCATGGGGACCCTGCCTCAGCATGGGGCAGTCTGGTCTCTGTTCATCCTTGGAGCCAAGTGCGCATGCACACGCGCGCACACACACACACACACACACACAAATTCTCCAGTTTGTGGCGGGGGGGGGGATCAGCTCCAGGCAAGAGGAAAAGGCAGTGTGCAAATCTCCAGCTCAGGTATTAAATCAGAGTTAACCATTTTGTTGCTGCATGGCTCCACAGAGGCCGTGTCAGTCTGAAATCTCAGTATGCAGAGGGATCTGCCACTTGGTTCACTCCACACACCTGAAGAAGGAGACCAAGTCGATACAACCTTATGCTACAACTTCTCTCTCACAGCCTCTCTCTAAGGTGCTCCAAGATCCTTTTGCATACAGGGGGTTTATGTCAGCTTCCTTCTTCCCTGCCTCGTAGCATCAGGGCTCACCTTCCACTCTGCTCTGCATCCACCTTCTGGCGGGAAGGAAGGAGGCCAGACTAAATGGTCATACCCCAACCCACTAAGAAGGAATAACTCCCCATGTCACCCTGGTCTGGGAACAGGCCCTTCAGCTGGGATTTCTGTCTTAATCTCCAGACAGGAAAATATGTTCTCTGTGTGTATTTTTGGATGACAGTTGCTATGAGTAACAGTGGTTGGGACCCAAGGTGCAACGCTTAATAACATCATCACCAGGGTCTGTCCCTACATTTCAGTTCTGAGCAAGAAACGTCAGGGAACTGGCAACCCTACTGAAAATGTTTGGGCTCAGCACCGGTGTGGCATCTGCCCATCCCTGATCCTGAAGAATGGAAAGAGAGCATGTGGAAGCTCTGGGATGGTGTGCAGCCTCAGCTTGGCCAGCCAAGAAGCGTTCATGTGGCCAAATGAAACCGGGCACCCCAGCAAGGGGGGGGGGGAGGAAGGGGGAGGCCTTGCTTCACTGCCCCTTTCAGCCAGGGAGGGGGGCTGTGTTGCAGAGTGGCCACTTCATGCCAGTTTCTTCCAGCCGGAAGGCAAAGGCTGTCAAATAGGATGGTCCAGCAGCACCTTCGTGGCCAGAGGCAGTCTACCTCAGCATAATTTCATAGAGGGAGGGAGAGCTAGGATGTGAGATATGGGGCTTCCTGCCCCCAGTTCCTTCTGACCGAAGCCCTCTGACTTTTGCTCTTTCTGCCTTATGGGGGCGTGAAGCCCCCACCCTTGGGAGCTTTTTCCCAGGGCCCCCAGTGCTGGGCTGGGGGGAGGAGGGGCAGCAATGGGGAGCCCAGAGCAGCCGCTGAGAGCTGGAGGGGCATGACTGCCCATGCGGTCCAGGCTGGACAACTGTGTTGCAAGAGGGGAGGGGCAGTTTCTCTGGAAAGGAGGGGGTTGCAATAGTCATTGGGGTCACCAGAAATGGCCTGGTGGGACCCTTTTCCCCATCCCAACTTTGGTCTGGGGCAGCCCAGCCCTACGGCAGCCTCTGGCAGGGTCCGGAGAGGCTTCCATGCCACCATCTGTTGTGTCCCCCCCCTCCAAGCCATCACACTTGTGCTCCCTTTGGCCTGTGCCTCCCACCACTGACCCACACCTTCTGCTTCCTCCCTCCCCAGCAGCCATGGAAAGGGGGCTGGTCTTCCTCTGCTCCCTGCTGGTCCCAGTGATGTTGGCAGACGGTAGGTACCTCCCTGCCCCTCCATCAGAGCAGAGGGGAGAGGGAGGAAGTCCCTCTTCTGAGGAGGGTGGGGGGGCAGAGAACTTCTCAGCTTGTCCCTCCTCTTGAGTCATTCTGGGGGGTGACCCGGACCTCCCTTCCATCCCTTTGTTTCCCTTTGGGCATCAAGGGAGGTGCAGTTAAAGTGGGGGCTAAAATATGGATTTGTTTTCTCGGCTGCATAAGGAGACTCCCCAGGCTTGGAAAATGGCCATTTATGCTTGCCATGAACCCACCCATTGTCCTGAAACCCCCATTTGGCCCTTTTTTCTGGAGGGTTTGCCCTTCTCTCTGCCTCAGATGGGCCCAGTCCAGCACCCCTCCCCAAGCAAGCATGTTCCCCAGGAGTTCCCCAATGGTGGTGGGGGGTTTTCAGAGCTGGGGAGATTCCATGGGTGCAGCCCAGAAGGAATGGATCCCCCCACAGAACAGACAGGCACAGTGAGGGGGCTGAGAAAAAGCCGGGGGCTTCTCCCGCACCTGCCCCACAGTTCCTTCACCATGGGCTTTGTCCCTCTGTTTGCTCTTTCCAGTTGCTGACCAGGAGAAGGAGAAGGACCCTTTCAACTATGGTGAGCCCCCACCCCACCCACCTGCCCCCTGTGGGACATAAAGGGGGCTCTCTGGCAACTCTGCCTCTTCCCCTTGTCTCCCCCAGACTACCAGACCCTCCGGATCGGTGGCCTGGTCTTCGCTGTGGTCTTCTTCACTGTCGGGATCCTCCTCATCCTGAGTAAGGCAGCTGGCCTTACTGGCCTGGCACTGCGGGGGGGGGGGAGGCAGCCCCAACTCTGGTTCCCCCCAGAGCAAGACATCCTGCAGTGGCACCTGCCAGGGGAGGGGGGTCCACCATGCTGTCCAGATCATGAAGAGCCCCCCACCCATTTCCCCCTCCAAAATACACCCCCCCATCCACGGCACAGACCACTGGAGGTTGGCCAGAGTTCTCTTCTGTAGCGCCAGTCCTCCTTCCTTTGAGAAAAAAGGACCCCCCCTCTAGCCTCCTGGGGGGGGGATGAGAGGACAGGGGCACAAGGCACCCCCCATGTTGCCCAGTTGCTGAGCTCTGAGCTGTTCTTGCCTGCTGCCCCCTTGGCTGGGGGGGCACATTGGGCATGGAATAATGGGGCTGTGGGCAGAGGTGCTTGTGGCCCGTGGGGGGAGACCCGTTGCCTGATCTCCAGGGACAGCCCTTGCCCACGCGGGACGGGGAGGCAGTCTCGGGGGTTTCACTGGCCCCCTCTTTCTTCTTCCAGGTAGGCGGTGCAAGTGCAGCTTCAACCAAAAGCCAAGGTCAGTGGGGGTGGGCTACCCCTTCCCCTCCCCCAACATGACTCCACCAGCTCTTCACCACCATCTAGGGTGCATAAGCGGCACCACCACACCTAGTGCCAAGTTGCAGCGCTCCTGACCCTAAGAGCAAGAGGAAAGGGGTGGGCGGGCTTTCATTTGAAGGGATGGGGGGCAGATCTGGAGGGGCAGTCGGGACATCTGCTTGACTCCCTTTTGCCCTTTGCCTGTCCCAGGGAAAGATCTCTGTTGGCCTGCAAGCCTGCCTTAAACAGGCCCACGAAAGGAGGGCTATGGCAGCACCCCTTTCCAAAGCAGTGGGCCCAGAAATGTGGGCCAGCCCCAGGGCTCTTGCTGCTCCCTCCCCTGTTGTGTGGGAGGGGGCATGAGGGACAAGGATGATGGGCCAGTCTGTCCCTCTCCTCTTGTGACCTGGGGTCTCACTCCTCTCCCCCCACCGCAGGGCTCCGGGAGATGCAGAAGCACCAGGGGGAAATCTGATTGCCTCAAACGGTAAGGGGGGGGGGTACCTCCAAGCCAGGCCCAACATGCCAGGGTGGTGGGGACTTCCCCTCTGAATCCAGCCCCGTTCCCCCTCACCATGGGAAGTGGGCAGATGGGGGAGGGCAGCTCTGGCCCCCCTCTCACTCAACTTGTCTTTGCAGCGACTGAAGCGCAAAAGGCCGAGAACTGAACGGAAGTCTTGAGGTGAGCCGTTTGAAGAAGGGTCTGAGGAGATGGGGTGTTGTACCCACCCCACCCGTGAGGACCCCCACCTTCTTCCTTCTTTGCAGAATGGGGCATCTGTGGGCCTATTGTCCTCCTATGCCTGGGGCCCGGTGTTTGGGCTGGCGGGCCTCTGGTTGGGGGCCTGGCACTAGTCTGCAGCTTGGTACTTGGTGCCTCTTCTGGGCTGGGGGTGAGTGGGTGGGTGAAAGGCACATTTTGGGTGCCCTTGTCAGTTGGGATTTCTCAATGGTGGGGCATGGGGGTGGCTTCCTTCCTCTTGGACCCCTCTGGTCCTTTCCTTGGGCATGGCCTTCCCCTGTGGTTGGCACATCCGCCCAAGAGCAGCTTCCTTTCTGGCTGTGGGAGCAAAGCGGGAGGGGGCTTCGTGCCTCTGCTCCAGCGGGTCTGGGGTTTTGACCCAAGAGCTCACCTGGGTGCAGCCTCAGCAGCCTTTGCCCCCTTCCTCTCCCCTCTCCTTGCCAAACAGATCTAGAGATCAGACAACGGACTTCCCCCCCCTCGCCATCACCATGAGAAGGAGAGCACCACTGCTGAGGCAGAGGGGAGGCCAAGCACTCTCTGCCCGGCTGGCCTGTGTCCTGGAGCACCAGTTCTCTATTTCAGTGTGCCCCTTCCCCACCAAACACCCCTCCTTGTGCCAGTGGTGTCCAGCTGCGTGATGTTTGTGACCCTCGCCTCCACTTTGGTGTTGTCTGTTGCTCTTTGCCTCCCTCCAACTTTGTGCCATTGTGTGTGGTGATGGTGTGTGATCCTTAGAGGAGAGAGGAGGGAGGGCCATCTCTTCACAGGGAGCTGGGGAGTGGAGTGGAGCCGCTGCCGTCAAATGGGGCCCAGGGGCAGGAACCAGCCCTGATGAGCCACCATGCTCAGGTGTATCAGGGGCTGACACCTTTCAGCACAAAGTTCCCACTGACCCTCCCTCTTCATAGGGTGACCTCTCCCTCTCTCAGAAAGACCTTTGTGTGGGGTGCTAGGAGCTCCCTTCTCTCCACCCCCACACAGCCACTGTGGTCTTCTGGGGAGGACAGCAGCCAGAGAAAGGCAGGAGGCCTGTGTCTTGAGGGTGGGGGTTGGAAATGACCTCCCCTTCAGGGTCTGGCTCCAACTCCCTCCCCTTTTGCAGGATCCTCCCTGCAGGCAAGACCCTCCCTCATGGGGCCTTGACTTTGGGGTGCTTTCCAAACAAGACCCTCCCCATTGCGCAACCTGGCTGAGCTGAGACTCCACTTCTCCTGTGTTTGGGTGGGTCTGGCTCCCCCCCCTCAGGTTACACCCACTCACCCAGCCCCATCCTCCCAGCAATTGGCAAGATACCAACTCCACACACACACCCCAAGAGTGTTTCCCCAAAGTGCTTTGCAAAGCCTCCATGAGTCCCTGAGAGAAGGCATCCTCCCTGCGGCTTCAGGGCTGCTCAGTGCCTCAGGCTGAGAGTGCCTAAGGTCTGTTGGGGGGCACCATCACACCCAGCTTCCATGTGTTGCCCCTCCCTCACTGTTTGGCCATAGAGGACCCCCACTGAGGCTGAGTTCTGGCCTGGAAAGGTGGGTGGCCAGAGATGGGGAGGCAGATCATGGTGCACAAGTGCTGCATTTGGAGAGGCCCCCTCCTGCCCTCCTCCTCCTCCTGTGGCATGGGGTCGCTCAGCCAGGCTCTCCTCTGTCTAAGGAACATGGGCCATGTGCCCTGCTGCCACCACCCCCGTGCTTTGGCTGTGTGACCACCCACCACGCCCTTGGTGTTGCCGTCGTCCTGTCCCGTTGTTGTGTGCCGTTGACGAGCAGCCATTCCATGCCGTGCAAGTGTTGTGACTCCAACAGCCAAGCCTGCCTTCATGTGCTCCTCTGACACTCTTCCGCTGTGGTTAAGGACTCTGGTGTACTTTCTTTTCTGTGTTGTGTCTGAAAACCCAAAAAGGGAAAAAGAGAAAATGGAATAAAACCTTATTTCTATTTCAGGGGCTCCTCTGGCTCTTCTCTGGTGGTGGGGGGGGCTCTGCCGCTGCCCTCCTCTCTGGCTGCTGCTGGTGGTGGTGCATCTGGTCCTTTGGGTCCGGAGGTGGGGGGAGAAAGCAGCAAGGGTGGAGGAGGTTCCTGACCCACAGCTTTGCTGTAGTGCCCATGCAATGCCAGCCCAGGCAGCCCCCCCTCTCGGGCTTTGAGTCCTGCCCCTCAAGGACCCTTTTTGCCCAGCAAGTGTGTGTGTGCGCGCTGGGTGTTTTGCGCCTCTTCTGGGGAGGGGGACAGCTTTGAGTTCCCACGGGAATTGTTATTTCTCAAGTGGGGCGCGGGCTCTGAGTCCTCCTACCCCTCTGGTCCTTTCCTTGGCACCAAGGTGGCCCCTTCCGGCCAGTCCCTCAGCCAAGGAGCAGCTTCCAGGCTGTGGGAGCAAAGGAGGGTGGGGGGCTTCTGTTCCTCAGCTACCCCTTGGAGGTCCCACGGGCAGAAGTCACAGCCCCCTCCTCCCTTGCCCCCCCCCAGCTGAAGGCACCAGTCCTGGCCACGGCGTCCTCTTCCACTCCGCCTCCTCTCTGGGCCTTCCGGGGGGGCGGTGGGAGGAGACCCCACCAGGGGCACCCTCCTTCCCCCAAGATTGCCCCCTGCTTCCCAGCTGTTCCCTTGCGAAGGGCGGCTGGGGGTCACCAGGAGCCTCCCAGCAGGGGCTGGATCCGCTTCCGCTGGGCAGCTGGCCGGGTGGCCGCCCGCAGGTGACCCCTCGCCCAGGTGGGCGCGTCCTTCCGGGGTAGGGAGAGCGGGGGGGGGCGTCGAGCAGGGCCCGACTTGGCGGGACTCCCGCACAGGCATGGGGAGGGGGCTGTGTCGGACAGGAGCCAAGCGGGGCCGGGCAGAGGTGGACGGGCCGGAGCTGAAGGCAGGAAGGGGGCTGGAAGCGCCACGCGGGCAGCGGCCGGACCCCTCTGGGAAGGGTGGGCGCTCGTGCGAATCTGCTTCTGACCCCCCCGCCGGCCCCAGTCTTGGGCATCAGTTCCAGTAGAAGACGGACAACCAGGTTGGCCGAGGGGGGGTCTCTGCTGAGGCTCCGCTCCAGAGCCAGAGGTGGTCCAGACGAGGCGCCAGGCCCCCACCCGCTTCGAGGGGGCTCTTCCTCCCGCGCCGAGGGAGAGGAAGCCCCCCCCCCCGGCCTTCCTTGTTAAGCCGCTCCCGGCGGGGCCCCTCCCGGGCTCTTTGGCGAGGGGGGGGAGAAAGCAGCGGGGGGAGCCGGGAGGGGCGCGTGCCGGGGGGGCTGTGCCCGGCAGGAGGGGCCAGGGAAGAGGGTCTCAGGTGCCGGGGGGGGGGGAGCGGCCCTTGGCTGCCAGGCGAACCCGCCCTCGCCGCGCGGTCATTAATCTGCTGTCCGAACAGGACTAATGGGCCGGAGCGACGGGGTCACCGCGCAGACCTGGCTCGAGCCGGGAAGGCGCCGGCCTGGGGGGGCGGGGGGCACTCCGGGGCAGGGCGAGTTGGAGGTCAAGCGGCATGGGCGGGGGGGGCAGACCCGCTCATTCCTCCACTCAAGGCAGCCTCGCGCCGGCAACGGGGGCACAGTCAGCCAGAGGGGGAGCTGCTGCCGACCCCCAGGAGCGGACCCCGTCGCCCGGTGAAGGAGCCCCCCACCTCACTGGCTGCGCTTCTGAGCTCCTTTCCGGTGGCGCGTCCCCTCCCCCCGGCCTTGGTCAAGGGGGAATCCAGAGGCACCGCACCTACTGCCACCTCAATGACCCCCCCCCCAGCCTTTGGGGGCCTCTAGAAAGCATACGGGGAGCAAAGCCTTCCCCCCACTCAAAGACAGGGCTACCAGGCCCTGTTCAACCGGCAGAAGTGGGTCGGGTGAGGTCAGTCCTGGCAGCAGGGGGAGCTGGTGTGCCCCCTCCTCTCCTGGGACCCCCACCTAGCGTACGGCCAGATCCCCTGAACAACCGCCCCCCCCCCGTCCTGGGCACTGATTCAACCACGAGGCTGTTGGTCTCCTGACTCCCCGCAGGAACGTCAATGATTGACTCGCGTCTCGAATTTCCTTCTGGCTGCAAGTACTTTTCCGTCTGCGGGGACGCGCCTGGGGCCGGCCCGATGGCCTTCAGGAGCCCCTCAGCACATGAGCCACAGGTGACCGGCGGCCTGAAGGATCCTGAGAGCATCCCCCCTCTGCTGTTCCCTTTGGGCCGCTGCCCTGGCGCTGCCCTCTCCTCCAACAAGAGAGAGCAGGGGCCCACCGCTTTGAGACCCTCTGGAAAGGGGTCCCCACACAAACCAACCGGTTAATCACCACGGGACCCACGTGGAAGCCCCCCCCATTCACCAAACCACCTCCGCCGTTGGCCCAAGGGCAGCTTCTCTTCCAGCACGGGTGGCATGGTTGCCTTCACACACGCACGCCTGCGCACCCATCCACTGGACAGGTGAGATAAACCTCCAGGGACACCTTCTGGGGAGCAGCTGCCTCTTTAGCAGGGGTGGGGTCCACGGGGGAGCAAATAGGCCACGGACATTCTCTGCTACTCCCCCCGCCAGCCCCTTGTTCCCACCCAGAAGGGCCCCAGAGAGGGTGCGGAGTCTCAAGGGAGGCCGCCCTGCTTGCTGCCAGGATTGGGGCCTACCGAGAAGCCGTGGGCCAGTTGGGCCTCCGTTGTAGTACTGGGATTTTAAAAACATTTGAGATTTGGTGATCTCGGTAGCAGAGTTAAAGTTGTGCTTAGCAGAAGTTTTGGGAACAGATTAAACCAGCCACTACCTCCCAGACACAATGTATTTAGCTAAGAAATAAAAACAAACTTAGCCTTCTTTAAAAAGTATAAAAAGATAGTTTACTTACAAAATATAATGTGCATAGTCAATACACAGGTTCAGCATCTTCAGATATATATAGGATGAAGAAATATGAAGATCTGCATGCTGTTCAGAACTTAGAAGCATCTTTTACTACACAGAGCTACTTTGAAAACCACATGTTTAATGGTGGAAGGTTAGTAAGAAGAGGAGCTTGCCTGGGCTTTTCCCCAGAGAAACAAGAAGTGCCTACATGACCAGGAAGAGGAGAGCCATCTAGACATGCAAACAGGAAATTTGCCATAAACATCCTTTGCATAAACTCCTAGAGAACATGCGCACATGCCCGTCCTCTTCAAGGCATGGAGGGCAGCCCAGCCCCTCCCCATCCCTGAGGTTTCATGGCCAAAACCAAAGCCAGAGCTGGGCGGGGTGTCGATGGGAGAGAATCGGCCTTTGCCAGTGGGCATATTGACCCTAGCGCTGCCACCTTAGCTGCCAGTCCGGCCAGGCTGGCCTCCCTCCTGGGCTCCCCTGCTGTTCCCACCCACCTCGGGGAGGTTTACAGGCCCTGGGGTCACCACCGCCGCCACTGCTGCTGCGTGTGGAAAGGCTCCACGGCTGACCTCGTGGGAGGGTTTTTCCACAGGCTCTGGTGGGCCACGGCTGCTGCCTCGGCCAGTCCATGAAAGGCTCAGGAGTGTCAAGACACCCCCTTTGGGCCTTGCTGCAGATCTTGCTGTGGGCCCAAGTGCCCCCACTCCCCTCTCTCTTTCCGCCCTTTCCCCTGGCCTTTCGGTGCACTGTTGTTGTACAAGCACAGCACGCACCCAAAGGTACCCGCTGTGAGTGGGAGAGCGAAGGGTGCCCAAGGCGTCTTAAGGTGCCTTCTCTTCCACCTGGCATTCAAAACCCGGCTCCCCACCTTCCTCCTCCAGTGCCACCCACCCCATATTTGCTTCTCTTCCTGAGACCCATAAAACCACAACAGCCCCTGGAAGCTCCAGCTGGTACCCAAAGAGCTGGTGACCCCCTGGGTGGTGGCTGGATTGCCCCCAACACCAGCATGGATCTCCTGGATAGGGGCCACCCTCCGAGCCGGGTGCTTTGGGCTCCTCTGGGCCCCCCACGGGCCCCCCACAGTTTCACCCTTCTGCCTCTGAGTGTGTGTGTGCGCGCACATTCATTCATAGGCAGATCCTCTCCCCGCATCGTGGCACTTATAGTGGGGGAGGGAGGGTCTTCCTCTGCCGCCATGATTCTCCCAGAGGAAGAGGCTGGCGGTGTGGGGGGGGGGAGATGGACAGGTGCCCCCCCCTGGCATCCAGGCCTCGCAGGCCCTTTGCAGCTCAAGCAGATGGAGATTTTCCAGGAGCGGGCCTGAGCCGCTTCGCCTTGTGACTGGGATAAATATTACACCGAGCCTGTTAATGTTTAATGGGTGGGTGGGTGGGTGGGGTTGGCGCCCCCTCCCTGCCTCCCTCCTCCGGCTGCCAGTCAGGTGCGCTCCCTCGCCGCCCTCTGGCTCTCTGGCTGCTCTCTCTGGGCTCCATCCCGAGCGGAGGGATCCCCGGGCGGTGGGTCAGGCGATGGCGGACGGTAAAGCGACCCCCAGCCTGTTACACGCACACCTCCTTGCTGGGGAGGGAAAGGACGGACTTTGCTGACCAGCCCCAAGCCGAGGGTCCGCTGGGGAGGGGGGCCGCTCAGCCGGCGAGGTCCCGGGGATGGGGCGGGGGTCTTCTCCCTAAGCCCACCCTCGCTCCCGGTGTTGCTGGCCTCCCGCCTCTGCCGCCAAACGCCCCGAGCACCAAGTGGGGGGGACGACTCCTGCCCCCCTGCCTCGCCTGTCCCGGGAAGGGAAGCCGTGCCCCGCGCCCCCTCCTGCCCTCGCCTTGGGCCGGGGTGGGTTTGTGCCCCCCGTTCCTTCGCGCATCGTGGCCAGTGGGGCTTGACCCGACTTTCTCTCCGGTTCTTCTTTCTGCAGAAAACTTTCCTGAGGCGGAGATGGACCGGTTCTCTTACGGTAAGGAACGGGGTCCCATCACCGGGGGCAGGGAGAACGTCCGCCCCCCCCCGTTGGCTGGTTTGCCGGGTTGGGGAGCGGTGGGGGACCCCCGGGGGGCTCCGGCAGCGGCGGGGGCGGCGAGGGGGGTTTCCTCCCCTCCGGGGCGCAAGAAAGGGTCAGCCTTAGGGTTAGGAGGGAGGGAGCCCGTGGTGTTTTACACACACACACACACACACACACTCCTGGCCACCCCAAGCTTTCTTCCTACCAGCACCATAAGGTGTGTGTGTCTCTGTGTGTGTGTGTCGGGTTTGGGGCGCTGCTGCTCTTGACCACCGGGCGAGGGGCCGGATCCCTGGCTGAGCTACGGCCAGTCACCAGGGACCCCCAGCGGACCCTGAGCTACCTGGGAGGGCCGTAGGGTGGGATCCAGTGGTGGCCGGGGGCGGTCCGTCAAATCGGGAACCCATCCGCCTCACACCTGTCCCGGCGCCAGGTCCGTGGAAGACTATTTAGCCCTCCCCCCCCCCGCGGTCCAAATACCCCAAAGGCACCAGATCTCATCTGCTCTTGGCAGCTAAGCAGGGTCAGCTCTGCTTAGTACTTGGATGGGAGACCACCAACGAACCCCAGGTGCTGGAGTCTCTGTTTCAGAGGAAGGAGCTGGGAAACTCACCAGACATAATTTTAGTAGCACTATGACTCCACTTTGACCGCCACGGACTGCACACTGTGGAATCCTGGAGTTTGTAGTTTTGGAGAGGTACTAAAGCGCCCTGGCTGAGAATGCTAAAGGCCCCCCTAAACTACAAATCCCAGGATTCCATAGGTTGGAACCATGGCAACTAAAGTGAAATCCTAGTGCTAAGATTGTGTAATGTGATGGGTAGGGAACAGGAAGGGGTTTGCAGGAGTAAATGGTCTCTTCCTGCCATGGAGGGACAGGAGGGGCGGGAGGGGGTCCATTCCAGCATCTCTGGATTAGGAGCAGTCCTTTTTAATGTGCTCCTAAAAAGTGGGAGTCGGGGGTGAGTGGCCTAGTGAGTGCTCAGGCTCAAATAGCTCACCATACAGGTGCCCCCCCCCCAACAGAAGGCAAAGTGAAGCCCCCCTCCTGCCTATGTGGGCACTGCTAGGCTCTGAGCTGGCCAGGTTGGCCAAGAAGTGGACCTTGGTGCTGTGTGTGTGTGTGAGAGAGAGAGAGAGAGAGAGAGAGAGAGAGGCCCAGGCAGAGCTGCCCAAAAGGAGGCCAAGTCCACTCTGGGCTAACTGGAAAAGGAGCCAAAGCCGAAGGAGCTGCCATGGTCTAAGCACGCACCCCTACCTCCCAATGCCCGTCTGGTGCTCATTGCTCCACAAAAAGGAGATGGCAGAGCTGGAACAGGCACCGAAAAGGGCGCCCAAAGGCTGGCCTCACCTCAGGCCTGGGATGAGGGCAAGGACAGTGAGGCAGAAGGGTATAAAATTATCATAATAACTTGTAAGTATATCTGGAGGGAGATTATATCTGGAGGGAGATTATACTTCATGTTGGTTTTAGTACTTTAAACTTTTGTATCATTGATCTGGAAGCATCCCTAGAGTCTGTTTTAGGAGATTTTCAGACTACACTGTTATAGCGTTACTATTCCACTTTAACTGCTCTGGCTTTCTCCTGTGGAGTTCTGGGGTTTGTAGTTTAGTCAGGCCTAAGATCTCTCTGGCTGAGAGTTGTAAATGCTCCTCCCTAAACTGCAAATCCCAGGATTCAAGAGGAGGCAGTCATAGCAAATAAAGTGGAATAGTAACACTATAACAGTATTGTCTGAAAATCTCCTTAGAAAAAGGAAATAAAAATAAGATCAGCAATGAAAAAGAAATGAGCACTCTGTGTGTGTGTGTGCATGCGTGCGTGCGCAAAAATCAAGTGGAAAAGAAGCAACTGCATGTTGGGGGGGTACAAACCCTGACCCCAGCCCAGGCCTTCCCTTCCTTGTGACTGCACAGGGTTGAGCTGACCCCCCCCCATTTCTTTCTCTTTTTCTTGAGATTACGAGACCATTCGCCAGGGGGGGCTGATCTTTGCCGTGGTCTCCTTCCTGATCGGACTTGCCATCATCCTCAGTAAGTGTTTGGGGTATTTGGGGGGGGCATGGTAGGCCCAGGAGCCACTAAGGTGGAGAAGAGAGGCACTTAGGAAGGGAGGCTGGGGGGCAGAGCAGCGTTAGGCCAGGAGGACCACCACTGGCCACACGGAGCAGCTGGGCAACTCCCTCCTCCTTGGACACATTTTCTGTGCCAAGGAAGAAAGGGGGGTGGGGGCCGTTGGGAAACACAAGAGGATGAAGAATAGCAGGCAAGCCCTGCTCCCCCCCCCCTCAGTAAAATTCCACTTTGGAGGCTGGGCCCAGTTGCACAATGGGGGCCTTGTCTGGAAATTACACACTCTGCCTGCATTCCCTCCACCCCTGAAATGGACCCTGCTCTCCTCCTCTGGCCACCACGGCTGGAATGGCAGAGGTGTGTGTGTGTGTGTGTGTGTGTGTGCATGTAAGAGTAAGAGGGTCCATTAAAAGGGGGGCTGGGGGGGGCTTTGGGCCTTGGGCTGCACACTGAGCACAGGGGGGCTGGCATGGTTTTGAATGGCTTTTAATGTAATTGTGATTTAACGTTACAGCTTTTAAAGTCTTTTTCCTGGTTAATCTTCGTGTGAGGGACTCTGAGTCCGGCTTGGGTGAAAGTCAGGATACAAACCACTGGGGAGACTTGGGAGTGGGATGTGGTGAGGCAGAGAGAGAGAAGGGGGCTCTGCCCCTGTGGGAAAGAACCCCCCTCCATCCCCCATGCGGGGCTGTTTGGGGGCACAAGATGAGGCCAACAGGCACCTGGGCAAACACACACACACACCGGCCCTTTTTGCAGCGGCCTCTTCCTCCCCCCTCTTTCCATTGGGACACGGGCTGCCTCCCCCCAGCTGCTGCTGTGGGGAAATTCCAGGCCTTCCCTGTGACCCAATGGAACTTCCCCAGTAGAACTGATTTCTGGATTGGGTCAAAGGCAGCCATCCATCCTCCGTCCCTCCCTCCTGCTGCGTTGCTGAGAAGGAAGTGGACCCTTTGTCCAGGAACTTGGCCGCTCCCTGCCTCCAACCCTGTTTTCTGGCCCTGACTTGGACCGCCCCACAGGGAGCGTTCAACAGGTGAAGTTTCCCTGGCCTTTCCATGGCAGCCAAAGCTTTCTTTGAGCCTTATTTGCCTGAGGTGGGCTGGTGCAGAAAGAAGTAGAGCCAGAAAAGCAGTGTGCACAGTGTGTGTGTGTGTGTGTGTGCTATCCCAGAGCCCCCCCTCCCTGCCTTCCTACTGCTTGGCCAGATCCACCCACCAGCTCAGCCTACCTGCCCAGCCCGCCTTCATGGTGCCCTTCTCCCTCCTCTTCAGGAATGAACAATCCCCCCCACTGCCCCCCTCCAGCCTGGCTGGATTTTTATCTCTATGGAAAATTCCAGCTCACCACCAGCAGCAGCCACAATGCAAATATTGCTGGGGGGCGGCAGGGGGTTGTTTTTCCTGTAGAGGAGACACTGACAAGGGCAAAGGGGGGGGGGCTGGGGGTACTTTGGGGTGATTTCCCTGTGCAGGGAGGGGAGGAGGGAATGGGCAAGGGGAGTGGGCTTAGGGGATGTCAGCAGGAGGGCAAGGGCCACTTAAGGGCAGGGACCCCCAAAGTGTCCCTCCCCCAGTTTTCCTAAGACCGGACTAAGACTTCTGTCTCCAATTCCAGGTCGGCGTTTCCGCTGTGGAGAGAAGAGGAGGCAAAGGTGGGTGTCATTTCCCCAGAAAGGGGAGGGAAGTGGGGGGTGAGGGATGGGGCATCCAGGACATTTGGGGAGCAGAGATTAACTGGGGGCTTCCTGGCCTCCTCTCCCCCTTTTATAGGCAAATGGAGGACGAAGAGGAACCCTGAGCTCCAGGTAGGGAAGGTCTGGTGGAGTGTGGGGGCTGCCCAGAAGTGGGAAGGGGCCCTTCCTCAGAGACAAACTCCTGGGTGCCTCCTTGCCTCTCCTTGCCTTATAGGCCCTCCTGCTGCTGGACCCACAAGACTCATTTTCCCTTGTGTCAGCACCCACCCAACACACACACTCCCCTCTGACAACCAGCACCATTTTCTGTCCTGGGCATGGGAGGGCTCTGGATTCTCCCAGCCAGGGAAGGAAAGAGAGGCGGCTGGTGGGGGGGGGGCTGCTGTTGGGCTGCTGCATGAACTCCAGTCCTGGGCGGGGGGAGCAGAGACCCTTCCCACCCTTACCCCCATCTCAAGAGGAAGGAGCAGGGCTGCACTTGCGCTGCCTGCATGATCTCCAGATCTGGTACCAGAGTTGCACCAGCGGTGGGGGCAGGTCCCTGCTCCTGAGGAGCTTCCAGTCTCTTCAGCGCACCACAGAACAGAAGGAAGGGAGGAAACATGGCCGTGGGGGGGGGGCAACACAGTGACACATCCATGTTGCCTAGAAAGGGCCAGGTGGGCTAACCCTTCTATTGCCTCCCCCTCTGCAGGGACGCTCCAAACCTTCAGGCAGGGGTCAACTGGAGCCGAAGGAAGACCCCCACCCCATGGCAGTGGATCTTGGCCACTTGCCAAGGATGAACACAGCAACCCTTGACCTCTCGGCTGCGCCAAAACCATCTGGATCACTTGCTTCTCTGCTTTAATAAAAAGTTTTCACCAAAGCAAGCTGGCCTTTCTGGTGCTGACTGAAAAGAAAAAGTTGGTATTTGTGGTTCTCTGTGTCCAGTTCCTTCCCTGCATGTCATTCCGATGTTTTGAGGATCAATTCCACCATGCGGGGGGGGGGAGTAGGAGCCTTAACGTGTGCCCCCAACCCCTATCCCCCACTCCCTCCTCCCACTGCCACGGAGCAAAGGAGTGGTTGGCATCAGCTCCTCTGCCAGGCCGGCGTGCCTTTGCCAGGCCCTGAAGCCCGGTTCACGGGTGAACCCAGCCACACTTTCAACACTTAATTAAGGTGTTCATCCCAGCAGAAGATGATTTAGTGAGCTGGAGCCAGAGGAAGTGGACGCAGTCCACAAAAACCTCTTCAAAGCACATGCCCTGGGTGTGAAAACAGATGCACCTGTGCCACCCACAACCCCCAGGGCCCACATCATTTCCAGCCTGAGGCATCCCACAAGCCAGAGTTGGAAGAAGTCTCCTGGCCCCGACTTGCACAGAGGTCATGGCAGCCATTGGGGGTGAGGGGTGAGGGGTGAGGGTGAGGCAGGCAATAGTGACAAGGAAGGCAGGAACAGCAGCTGCTTTGTAAGCAAGTCAGAGCAGGGGTGGGCATCCAGCCCAGTACTGCCAACTCTGGCTGGGAGTTGCACTGGTCAGGATCCCTCCCTGGCCCTCCTGGGAGGTTTGGTGAGATTCTCTCTGGGCTGTCTCCTACCCAAGGCCTGGCCCTCTATTGTTCTTGTGAGAGCCTCTTGGCTAACTTCAGAGAACAAAGAAAGGCTACCTGGGAAGAAAGGCCTGACATTAGGCTATAAAGCATTCCTCCTGCAATTAACTCTTTAAGTACCATGCAGCCCATGCAAAGCCTATGCATGCAAAATGTTGCAATATCCAACAGTATCTTCTATAATCCAAGAGAATGTCTGTCAGTCTGTGATAGCAGGAACCCATTAGGACATCAAGACAGATGCTTCAGAATTTGGCAGGCTGTGTTTTATTGTCATCAAAGTTGCTATGATACCTAATGATTGGGGTCTAGCTATAATAAATCCCAATTTATAAGAAGGGTAATAGAGGCAATCCAACAAACTTTCGTCTATCAGCTTATTAAATCAGATTGACATGAAACTGCTGGGAGAGGTCATCCGGAGTTTTGGGGTGCAGTATCCCCAGTATGCTGATGACATCCAACTCTGTCTCTCCTTTCTACCTGATTCCAAGGAAGCTGCCTTGGTGCTGAACCAATGTCTGTTGTCAGTAACGGACTGGATGAGGGCAAACAAACTGAACTTAATCCAGACAAGACAGAGGTGCTCCTGGTCAGTTGAAAGGCCGGTCAGGGAATAGGGACACTGCCTGTGCTGGATGGGGTCACACTCCCCCTGAAATCTCAGGCCTGCAGCTTGGCTGTTCTGCTGGACTCTGATCCGAGCCTGGAGGCCCAGGTCTCGGCAGTGGCCAGGAGTCCATTTGCACAGCTTAAACTTGTGTGCCAGTTGCACCCATTCTTGAGATGTCAGATCTGGCCATAGTGACACATGCCTTGATTACATCCCATTTGGACTACTGTCATGCACTCTACGTGGGGCTGCCTTTGGAAACTGTTCTGAAAGGTCAGTGGGTCCAGAATGCTGTGGGGGGCTAGCTATACAGATCATATAACCCCTGTGTTAAAACAGCTTCACTGGCTACTGGTTCGTTTCTGAGCACAATTCAAAGTGCTGGTCATGACCCATAAAGCCCTATAAAGAGAGGGGGGGACTCCCTTCCTGGGGTGGGGGTCGGCTGGCCCCCTCCCTGCTTTCCTTTCTCTGGCAAGCAAAAACGTTTTTATTTCATCAAGCTTTTAATCTGTAGCTACGGAGAGAGAGGCTTTTATTTCGGTGTGTTTTTATTGTTTTAACTTGTATACACTTTAAAAAATAATTTTGTTACTTTTTAAAATTGTTTTAAATTGTCTTATTTTTACTTTTTTTTACATTGTAAACCGCTTAGGGAGTGCTGTGGCACTGATAAATGGTATAGGAATTTAGAAAATAAATAAAAAATAAGTAAGTCCTGAAGGAGAAGCCCAGGAGGGAGGGTGGGGGGTGGGAGGCGCCCTGCTCCCCCGGGGGCCTTGGAAGAAGGTGGGCGCCCCCCCGATCTGCCCCCCACCCCGGGCCGCCTCAGGAGCCGCAGAGAAGCAGGCACGGGATCCCACGCGAAAGAGTCCCACGGAGCAAAGCCTGCCAGGTCTTGCACAAAACACGGCTGCACCCCCGTCCCCTCCAGGCAGCCAGATGGGGGGCAGAGACTCCCCAGGGAGAGGTCCGAAGGCGCCATTCGGCGGCAGCCAGGCAGAAGGAAGCAGGCGGGTAATGATGCGGGGAAACGCCCCCCGCCGCCGCCCAGCTCAAAAACCACGAGGGGTCTCCCCCTTCCTTCGCTGCCCCGCCTGCCTGGCCTCCCCCCCGGCCCAAGGAGCTGGCCGGAGGGGTTCGGCGGGGCGGGGGGCTGCCGGAGGGCGAAGCCGCCGCTAGGGGGCAGCACCTGGCCCGGCGGGGGTGGGGGTCTCCTGGTGCTGGCGGCGGACGGGAGGGGAGGGGGCGGCTTCCTGCGCGCCTCTTCTGGGAAGGGTCCGGCCGGGAGGGAGGCGGGCAGGCAGGGGGGCAGGCGGCGGGCCCCGGGCCCCTCTGGCGGACCCCGCGCGGCGGTCTTTGGCGGCGGCTGCAGCGCACGGCAGAGCCCGTCCCGCAGACTGGCCGGGGGTCGGTCCTTCTTGCTCCCCTCTTGCTTCCTGGAGGGGGTCCAGGAAGAGGAGAGACCCTCCCCCGGCGGGCGCGAAGGCAGGACGGGCAGCGCTGGCTGGAGGGGCGCCCCCCACTCCCCACCCCGGTCCGGCTCCCTCGCAGCACCTTCCAGTGGTCGTCTGCCTCGTTGCGCGGGGGGGCCGGTGTGTGTGTGTGTGTGTGTGTGTGACGCTGCCTTTGATGTCCCCGCTGAAAACCCAGAGGAAGGCCGGGAGGGGCCAGCCGGGGCGTCGGTAGGCCGGAGTTGCCCCCCGCCCCCCGCCCGCCTGCTCTGGGGTCAGTGTCCGGTGGCCGCAGAGGGCCACCGGCAGAGGCTCCTCCCTCCCCTGTGGTCCAGTCCAGGAGCCCAGCCTTCCTTCCCCCTTGGGCGTGGGTGGGTGGGTGTCCACGAAAGCACCCGGGGGGGGGGACTCCTGCGCCTGGCTCAGTTCCAGATGCGCGGGGGGGCGAGGGGGGCAGTGGCCGGCCCTGCCTTTCTCCAGCTGAGGCGACGGGGGGGGGGGCACGTGGCAGCTGCACCCCTTCTGATCCGGCCAAGGGACACAGGCCACCCTCGGTTACCCCTAGACCAATCTGCTGCCATCACCTGTAGGCGGAGCAGCCCTTGGGGGTCCCTGGAAACCTCGGTGGTCCCAACGCCCCGGCTGAAGTTTCTGGATCATGCGGCTGCCCTGTTGCCAGCGTCCGACAGCTCCCCGGACGGGGTCTGAAGGGCTTGCTGGCAGTCACCCCAAAGGTGACCCCGATGAGCTCAGGCGTCATGGGGTGCCCCACAGACGCCTTCCACACAGTCACTTGTGGGTCCCCCCCTTCCCCATTATAGCTACGTTTGCCAAACAGCTGAGTTGTGCTGTGGAGGAAAGTGCGCAGGAAACACCCCCACAGTGGAAAAGTCCCCCAGCACCCTGGGCATGCTCTGTCCTGCCAGGAAGCCCCCCTTGGGCAAGAGAAAGGGGGTAGGGGGCAGATGCTGAGTGTGTGTGCCCCCCCCCGCGGGTGTGCTCATGGCATTGGGCATCCTAAGCCCTGTTGGGATTAACAACCTTTGCATGCATGAACTCCATGGTGGTTAAAGCGCATGTCCTCTCTGGGAGTTTATGCAAAGCATGTTTATGGCTAATTTCCTGTTTGCTTGTTTACATACCTCTCCTCTTCCTGAGCACGTGGTCACCTTTTGTCCTCTGGGGAACAAGAAGCCCCAAGCAAGCACACACTTTTTACTAACCTTCCTCCATCAAGCCTGTGGTTTTGAAGTAACTCTCTAGAGAAAGATGCTTCTAAATTCCCAACAGCAGGTAGACCTGCAGATTCCTTGCTCCTACCTTCCTGAAGATGCTGAACCTGTGCACTGCATTATGAACATGCTACTTTGTAAGTAAACTACTTTTTATACTTATAAAGAAGACTAAGCTTGTTTTTTTCCCTCTCAGATAGATGTGTGGGGAGGACGTGGAGGGCTTAACCTGTTCCCCAAAGTTCTGCTAAGCGCAACTTTAACTCTGCTGCTGAGCTCACCCAATCTCAAATGTTTTAAAATTCCAATAAGCCCAACCCACAGTGTGCCCCCCCCCGGATTCCCCAGCTGCCCACATCTCTGTCTGGAAGACAAAGGTGGCCCATTCTTTGGTTAGGACTGGGGGGAACTGAAAGACTGCCCCCCACACCATGCATTTGCTAAGACTGGGAGCAACTGGGTGGGCAGCTGTGCCTTGTGCCACGATAGCCACTGCCTCTCCCTCCCTCCCCACTCCTGTCAGCTGTGGAGGGCATCCTTGCTGGCCAAAGGAGGACAGGACAAACAGGTGGGCCATCGGCCGGCAGATATGAGAATGGCTGATGGTCAGATCTGACTTTTGTACCCAAAGACCCTTTCCCCATTGGTCCTGTTCCTTGCAAGGAGGAGAGGACATGACGACCGGGTTGGTGCAACATGGGCCTTTCCTACAGAAGAAAAGAAGCAAACCATTGATCAGTGCAGGCAGACCGAATCTCCCCACAGAGCGAGAGAGAGACTGAGGAGATTTTCACACTACAGTACACTGTTATAGTGTTACTATTCCACTTTATTTGCTATGGCTGCCTCCTGTGGAATCCTGGGATTTGCAGTTTAGGGAGGGGCATTTACAACTCTCAGCCAGAATTCCACAGGAGGAAGCAAGGGCAGTTAAAGTGGAATAGTGACACTGTAACAGTGTAGTGTGAAAATCTCCTAAGTGTATAGTTCTCCTCTCTCTTGGTGCTTGCTGAGGCCCGTCCGCCATGGCAGGGATCCTCTGTCCTTCTGGCCCCTCCAGATGCCAATGGTCTTCCCCCCCCCCAGCCTCCTACCAGCCAAGACCAGTCAAGGCGTTCTGTGAGATGGGCCCAGCAGCATCTGGAGACCCAGCTGGGCCAAGGTCCCCTTCACTTCCAAGTTGACTTTCTGCCCCCAGCCATCATTGGCACCACTGAAGGCGAAAGGCCAGGGGTGGGTGACTTCCCCTGCAAGGGTGGTGGTGGTGGGTGGGCAGACTGGTGAGCACAGGAGCAGCAGGCAAGACCTCCTCCCCAAAGGGGGCCTGCCTCTAGCTAAATTAGCCCCTTCAAAAATAATTAAAAATGCAGGTTGGCCCATAAGGGGGAGGGAGGGAGAGGGAGAGATGGGAGGGGGTGGAAGTTTAATTTGAGGGGGGAAAGTCTCCTTGTTGCCCCACGGCTGGATTATGCCCTACCCCATTCTGTGCAAGGAGGGGGGCTCTGCACAGCCCTCATGAGAGAGACCCCCTTTCTTGCCATGGCTGTAGCCCCAGGGCACACAGATGGGGCGGGTGTGGCCTGCCCCAACTGGAGAGATTAGAGTGGCTTCCGTTCGCTTGCGGGATTTCCACAGTCGAATGAAGCTGCAGAAGGAGGGAGAATCTCTCTCTGGGCACGAGATGGCGCCAGCAGCATTTCCTTCCTCCCTGCCTGCCAGCTGCTCCGGAGTCATGCCAGGCGAGGGAGCCCCACAACCGAGAGAAGGGGTGCGCTCCCATGGTTGCCAGACCCTTGCCAGCCAGCCAGGCCAGCCAGCATCAGAAACTGAGGGCAAAGTGGGCAGATGAGAAGCCGTAGCCAGCATGTGGCTGGCAGGGGAAAACCCAGCTGGGCTCCAGTCCCCCTCCATGAACACCAACCACATCATGGGGCACCAGCCTGCGTGGGCACAGCACCAGAGGGACGTGGTCACAGCCCCAATTGAAGAACATGCTTGGGTCCTGCCTGAGTCATTGCCTTGAAATGCCCTCCCTCATGGCGGGAGGAGTGGTGTTAGGACCCACCATTCTCCATTGGGGAGCCCTAGCCAAGAACTGTGAGGCTTTGGGGGTTCACCCCCCCAGACCCTGTCTGCAGCATCTCACCTGTGGATTGTGCCCAGCGCAACAGTTTTTTTCAATTGCTTTGAATCCTAGTGTTTTAATATTATGGCTTGGTCAACTGCACTTAGCATTGTCTGTGAGCCACCTTGAGTTCCTTACCTGGAGAAACAGCACCTTAGAGTTGGGAGGGACCCCAATGGCCGGCCGTCCAGTCCAACCCCTTGTCACGCAGGAATACACAACTACAGCACCCCTGAAAGAAGTCCATCCAACCTCTGTTTAAAGACCTCCAAGGAAGGAGAGCCCATCACCCTCTGAGGCAGTCCATAGCCCATTGTCGAAGCGCTCTTACAGTAAAAAAGTTCTTCCTAATGTTTTGGTGGAATCTCTTTTTCTTGTAATTTGAATCCATTGAGCAACAGCCACATTCTCCCTTGCTTGCACAGAGCCCCCTCCAGTTGTTTCAGAACACAGACAGACCTCTTTTTACAAACAGACAAACCAACCAAGGAGCATCACAGAAGTGCCGTTGCCACAGGTGAGAGTCGGGTCAGTGTTCACTCCTTGCCCTCTTTGTACGGGTGGGGTCCTGCCCTACAGAGCCTCTCTGCTTGTTCTGTTGTGGCCCCTGTTACTGCACAACTGTCAGGGCCGCTGCTGCCTCCTCACCCACAAGCTGAGCTCTGCCACAATGAGGCCCCGAGTGGGAGCAGCATTTTCTGCTAAAGAAGTTGCATTTTGTCTCTGCTAAATTTTCTGTTAAAGAAGCCCTGAAATGTTCTTCAGACTCGTTGTGAACAGAATCAGAGAATCTGAGGAGCTGGAAGGGACCCCAAGGGCCAGGGCCACCTTGGCCAACTCCCTGCCATATTGGTATACTTAACTACAGCATTCCTGAGGGAGGTCCAGCCAACGTCTGGTTAAAGGCATCCTCAGAGTCCACCACCTTCTAAGGCAGCCTGTTCCACTCTAGGAACAGTTCTTATCATAAACAAGTTCTTCCAAATCTCTAGGAATCTCTTTTGTTTGTAATTTGAATGCACTGGTTCATCTGCTGTCACTGGAACGGCAGGACACAAGCTGGCTCAATCCCTTTAGATAGTTAAAGATGGCTGTCATAGAAACAGAGAAGAGACCACAGGAGCCATCCAGCCCAGCCCCCTGCTGTCATGTTCCTTCTCAGTCTTCTCTTCTCCAAGTTAAACATACCCAACTCCCTAAGTCATTTCTCATGAGGCTTGGTTGAAAGACCATTGATCATCTTGGTCGCCCTTCTCCAGACACATTCCAGCTTGTCAGTATCCTTCTAGACCTGTAGCACCCAGAGCTGGACACATTACTCCAGGTGAGGTCCAACCAAAGCCCAGTAGAGTGGCCCTACTCCTTCCCTTGATGTGCACACTCTATTTTGTTAATGCAGCCGAGGACTGTGCTGGTTTTTTGCATCACACTGTTGACTCATCTTTGGCTTGTGGTCTGTGAAGACCTCCAGGTCCTTTTTACTTGTGCTTTCAGTCCAGGTGCCATCCATCCTGGATTTGTGCATTTCCTGCCCCCCCTCCTTTCTGTCTATAGTAGCATGGTACATTTATCCCTGCTGAAATTCTGTTTGTTAGTTTTGGTCCAGCTCTCCATCCATCAAGGTAATTTTGAATCCTGACCTTGCCCCTATGAAATTAGCTTTGTTGTTTGTGCCTTCAAGTCATTTCCAACTTACAATGATGCTAAGATGAACCTATCATGGGATTTTCTTGGCAAGATTTGTTCTGAGGGGGTTTACCATTGCCTTCCATCTGCAAATTTGATAAGTATGCCTTTGATTCCATCACCCAGTCATTTATAAAGACATTGAAGAACACCAGGCCTAGGACAGAAGTCTGAGACCCTCCTCCCTCATCACAGAATAGTCATTCGTGCATGGCTAGAGGAGCAAGCCACATGTAGATGGGTCATTGCCTGGCACCATGCAACCCAAAGCCCAAAAGTTCTCTTGAGTTGCGCCTGTTGGCTCCACAATCTCCCCCTTCTGTTCTTTCATTTTCCTGCTTTGCCAGCAACACAACGATTCATTGCCGCTCCTTAAACTCCTTAATACCTTTCAAATTCCTATCTTTTCCACTCTTATTTATTTATTTTTTAAAAATGATATTCATCATTCAACATTCAGTCAGGGAACAAAGACTTGGAAATGCAGACCAGAGAATATGGTGGCTGTAAACATGGAAGTGACCAAAACGACAAGAAAAGGAATAGACCAGGTGGCTTTGCTGGATTTGGGGGGGACCCAGATGGTGGGGTGATCTTATCTGCATTGCAGCGGACCTTCCCTCTTGTCTTTCTGGCTGGTGCCCTTTGGGCTGATTTTAAAGTCAACCTTTTCATTCACACTTTCCATCTGGTTTTAAAACCAAACAATGCATACAACATACTACTTAATGGAAAATGTTTTAGTATGCATTTACAAATTGATTTAAAGCATGCTGCCTTTTTAGTCTTTCCAACAGGTGGCATTTTATCACTTTAGAAAAATTTCTCTAATATTTTTCATTTTCCTTTGCTTTTTAACACTGATGTGCTTTTGAAAGGAAACTGAAATGTTAAAATGCTTCAGCACAACACTTCAAAATGATTTCAGAAAATTGATTTTAAAAATGGTTTCAAGATGGTCTCTGCACAGGCAAGAGTTATCCCCTCCCCATGCCTCCAGCTATGTCCACTCCACTCGTGTGGATGAAACGCAGCAAGCGTGAGCTTCCTGAAATGTGGAAAAGTCAGTTGCAATTCTGGACGCAGCTGACCGCGGAGAAGCAGCCTGCGGGTCACCCGACCAGGAGCCGTCCTCTCCTCCTTCTCCCCGCTTCTGCAAAGAAGCACCCCCAGAAAGCGCAGCAGGGCCACCCTCCCCCCAACAACTTCCAGGTTGTGTTGTTCGAGGCCTGAGGTTTTGCACAAGGACGGTTGTGTGTGTGGTGTGCACGGGGTGGGGGGAGGCGCTGCTCTGATGCCATCAGCTGTGAGGCTTTGGCAAACGCAAGAATAATTGGTCAATTTCTATCATATTCTTCCTACTTCCGTAAATTAAATGCAGCTTTTTGTTTTTCTTGGAAGAAAATAATTAATCCCCTGCCATCCCGAGGAGAGGCCATCTGCCCCAGCCTCCAAGCCAGCTCGTGTCCTGCAGCAGATCGCTGGGGAGGGGATTAGATGGGGAGAAGAGGGCTTTATGGGGCCCTTCGCCTCCCCAGCCCCCACCCGTCCAAAGTGCTTTGCAGACCATCCTTTATTCCGCCGCAGAAGACCCCCCCCCACGCACCACCAGCACCCAAAGTTGTGCTTCCCTTTGTGTGTGTGTGTGTGTGTGTGTGTGTGTGTGTGTGCCAAGCCACCATGTGAAGGGGTGAAGCCCCCCAGGCTCCCTTTTTGGCAGAGGGGCCCCGACTGAACC
This sequence comes from Gambelia wislizenii, assembly GCA_030847615.1. Classification (NCBI taxonomy): domain Eukaryota; kingdom Metazoa; phylum Chordata; class Lepidosauria; order Squamata; family Crotaphytidae; genus Gambelia; species Gambelia wislizenii. The sequence goes on from JAUMIR010000007.1 coordinate 45,187,176, forward strand.
CCCTAGAGGAAACCCACGAAGAGACCAGGATGAAGGGCTTGGCAAAAGGGGTGCAGCCTCTGCCAGGGCCCCAAAAAGAAACCCTTCCTGTGTGCCTCCTCTTCTTCCTCCTCAGCATATGTCTTGCCAGCAGACGAAGAGGTTTCATTTAGGCAGGCTTTTGAAATGGGAGTTTTGGTCATGGATTTATGTGTGGTGGTGGTGGGCGTTGTATAGTGGTGTGCTTTTTTTAACATTTTAAATTTTTTATTCAAACTCCATTTTTAACTCTGTTGTGCTTTAAACTGTTATAATATTGTTTGAATAATGGTAATATTTCATTCTTTCTTTAATTTTTATAATATGTTTTAGTGGTATCTTTTAAAATTATTGTAAGCCACCTTGAATCCCATCTTGGGAGAAAGGTGGGTTATAAATCAAATAAATAAATGATCAAACGAAGAGCAGCCATCTGAGCTCTCACATGCAAAGGGACACCCCTGTGCCACTGGAGTTGGAATGAAATAACAGAAACCACAGTTGGAGAGGACCTCAAGGGCCATCTAGTCCACCCCTGCCAATCACAATCCAGAATTTTTCTTGATTCTCAGAAGCACAGTGGCACTGCGCCTGCTCCTCTCTGGGCCAGCCCAGCCCTCCTGGATGCTACACCACAAAAGCACCTTTCCAAAACTGGATTTCCAAGGAGAGCGGGCAGCGCTTATAGGGGCAGTTGCCTCCATGAGGTCTTTTGAGAGAGGGGATGAGGGTGGAGGCAGCTGCAGCGGCAGCGGGGCAGAGGAGGCCAAGCCTTTTCTGGGGGCAGCTGGTTGCTGGCCCTCTGGGGTCTGGAAACAGGATCGAGAGCTCAGGGCTTGTAAAAGGGTGGGGGTGCTTTTCTTTCCTTTTCTTATGGTTTCCTATGTGCCTTCATACCAACTCTGACTTATGAGGACCCTTTCCAAGGGTTTTCTCTGCAAGGTTTCAGAGGGGGTTTGCCATGGCCTTCCTCTGAGGCTGAGAGACATCAACTGGGCCAGGGTCACTGGACTCCCTTAATGGGGAACAGTCACTTTCCCAGGCTCCACCAAATCTCAAGGTAAGGAATGCTTCAATGGAAGTTTGTGTGGGTGGAAACTGAAGTGCTGTGGGTTCAGTTACTCACAACAATTTATGAAACTCATGGGGTGCCCTTGGGGCAACCTCTCCCTCTCTCCCTCTCTCTCTCTGACTGGTCTACCCTAGAGGGTTGTTTCACAGATAAGTTAGGGAGAGAAGAGCCATGCCAATGAATGCCCTGTGCTCCTTGGAGGATAAGCAGGATATAACTGTAACTGGCCCAAACAAAATAAATATGTGGCGAATATCTTCCTATTACAGCATTTATTGCTATGAAAGCAACTCCTTAAAGACACAGAGGTCAATCTCATTTAGACTCCTCTTTAAATCTGAGTAATTATCCAAGTCACAGATTCTGTGACATGGGAATGAGTTGGGTTTACGTAGGACAAGGCCTGTGATTCAGATATGAGGAACAGGGGTAGGAAGGGGATTGTGGTGATGGTTGCGTGACTCTCCCCGTGTGGGTGAGGCAGAGGAGTCAAGAGGAAGGGGTCCCTTTGCTCTGTCCGCCATGGGGAGCTTTGGGGGCCGAGCTAAGCATGGAGAAGCTTGTGCAGAAACTCAACCTGAACGGAAGGGGAACTGGACAGCGGGCATAATGGCTTTTCACCCCTCCCCAGGGAAAGCCTACAGGTTATAATGTTCCCAATGATCCACCCAACTTTGCTGCCCAGGGTACATGGCTACCTTTCCCACATCACGGCTGCTGAACCAGACAGGCAGCGCATCCCCTGGCTCAGCCCAGGTGCTTCTACCAGGTCAGCCCCACAACCTGTCACACCCACAGCCTTCGCACCAGGCGGGCAATCCGCTGTGCAGCTACACGCCTGCTAGGAACCCAGCTGTCTGTGTTTTTAATTAGCAGATCTCCTGCAACCACAGGCCCCCTGGGGCCAGTGACAGGCAGCATGTGACTGGGATGCTGTTAGAAGAGCTTCTCTGGCTACAGTGCTGTTCCCGAGCATTGGTGGAAGGGGTGATTATGACCCATAGAGCCTGACGGAGCTTCGGACCAGGAGATCTGAAGGACCTGGCTTTCACGCTGGGCACTGCCTGCGTGTTCAGAGCTTCTCAGAAGTCCCTGCTGCCCATGGCTGGAGGCACAGGTGGAGGGGGAATGAGCGAGGGAGAGGCACCTTCTTCCTCTGGACGGGTGGCTCCCTGCCCTGGGATACCCCCGGCACCCCACTCCCACCCCCAGCAGGGAAGGCTAGGCCACCCCCACCCCACTGCCCTTTGTTCTTTTGCCAGCAGGCCTCCAGAGGCCTTTGGCATTGCAGCAGAGCCCTGCGGAGAGGCCATGGCCCACTTTTTCTTACCGATGGGTTTTTAGTTGCTTTCGTCTTATAGTTGTATTTCTTCTTATTTGAATGGTAGTTCTGGTTGCTGCACTGAGTGCCATTTTGTGTAGGAAAGTGGAATGTAATTTATAAACAAATACAGGAGGACAGGAAGGTTGATGAGAAGCTTCATGGCTTCTCTGCCTCTGTCTACCTTCCAGGAGTCCCAGCAGGGCAGGGAGACAGCCGTGCTGGAACCAAGTATTCACAAGAAGAGTTTGAAGAACTGAGGCAAATGGTAGTAACAAGAAAGGGGAAAGCCTGGGCTGAGTCAGGATCCGCTGGGAGAGCTGCGAATGGATCCCACCTAAAGCAAGAGTGGCTGCTCCTCCCTGCCAGGGTTGGCCATTTGGGCCAGCTAGGTGGATCCCCACCCTGGGCTTGACTGAACGCAAAGGCCATTTCTTCAGTGCCGGTCACCATGGGCCCTCCGCCTCCCTCGCCATGCCTCTTTGTAAGGGGCAACCACACTCAGAAGCCAGGGCACCCTTCTGGTCTCTCCACCTGGAAAGAGAGAGATGGCAACGCTGAGGAAGAACAGGCAGCCAAAAATGAGCATGGGACTGGAGCAGGAAGTCCCTTGGCTGTGTGGGGAAGGTCCAGCGTGTAGGGAGGGAAGTTTAGCTTAGAAGAAGGGGGAACATGGCACAGTGGGTCCCAGGGTCCTGCTGACTATCAAACCAGAGAACACAGACCTGGAGCCAAGGACTGACCTAGGCATCAGTGGCTGATGAAGAGAATCTCTGTGAAGTCTGTTGTTGAGTGACCTCATTTCCAGCCTATGCAGACCCTAAGGCAACCCTACCAAGGAGTTTTCTTGGCAAGATTTGTTCAGTGGGGCTTTGCCTTTCGCTCCCTCTGTGGCTGAAAGAGTGTGACTTGTGCCAAAGGTCACCCGGGGGGTTTCCATGGCCAAGCAAAGGGGATTCAAAGCCTGGCCTCCAAAGTCACAGTCCAACGCTCAAACCCCTGCACCATGCTGGCTCCCCTCTTAATTCTGCTGACCTATTTTTGTGTGTACAGGCACCAATGCCTGCTTCTCCTTTCCCACTATGCCCCCCCATTCTCCCCACAGTCCCTGTTGGGCCTCTGTGGTGCCCCCCTCCTTTTCTCCCAAACGGAGCTGCCTTTCTCTCCCTGCAAGGGGCCACCTGACTCTCCTGTTTGCTCCACTCTCTTTCCATCTGCATTCCTCTTTCTCCAACTCTGCCCGGCTGGAATGGGGCTGCCCCTTGTTCTTCTTTTTCTTCCTCAAGTATAGTTATGGGGCTCCCAAGGCCCCACATCCCCACCTCTGTTTCCTAAGCTTCCCCCTAGAATCTGAGGCATTCAGAGGCAAGGAAAACAAAGGCAGGTGACTGGCAACAGCATTGGCAGCCCACGCCTGATGAAAGCCTTTATTTGCCTGGCGGGTGGGAAACCCCCAGGCACCCTAAGAGGCTTCTGTGGGCAATGTGGCCCCAGCAGCCCCCACTCTGAGGCCCCACCATGCTCTCTTTAAGACTGGACACGGGTGGGGGTGCACCAGCATCCCCCCCCCTTCAGCCTGCCCGGAGACGTCTAGCACTGCATGGCACTGCATGGCCTGCCCAGGACAGAGACCTTCAACAGGCATAAGAGGAATGGCTGGGGGTGGGGGGGAGCGGCCTCCAGAGAATCATTAGCCCAGAATTGACCAGCTTTTCTCTGTTGTCCTCCTGTTAACCACAGAACACTTTGTGTCCAATTATAGTAAATCAAAGATGAGTTTATTAAGGATCGTGGAAACTGCCGCACTGGGGAAGGGGCCAATGGGACACAGCAGTGCAAAACAAGATTTTATAAAGCAAGACATTTCTGGCCAGCACTTACAGGTGGGGCAGCGGCCTTTCTGGCCTCAGACCGAGGACTGTCTGGCTGGAATTCTTCCTCCGAGAGGAGGACCGGCTGGGGGCTCTCTGGGAGCCCTTGGGCCAGGTGTGAAGGCCACAGGCCCCGCAGCCTACTACTACACTCTTCCACCACCACCATTACCAAGCAAGTGGAATCTGGAGACAGACTGCCTCTGCAGAGGGAGGCTCCATTCATCTGCGGCAGGCCATAGCCAACGCCAGGCACCTCCCCTCCCCTCTTCCTCCGCCTTCCAGGGGTCCGACGTCTCCTTCCCAAAGAGCCACCTGGGGCCAACTCACACACTGCCGAAAGAGAGTGTGGGAGCCACTAATGGGTGACCACCCACAGCCACATGTACAGCAAGGAGCCCTGGACACTCTACCTTTGCCCACTTTCAAATGGGCACTTGAGAGGTTTTGTTTTAGTTATAGTGTCTCAGGAAATGTTTAGCCTCCTGCTGCCGCTGGTGTGGATTCAGTGACACGGATTTACTCCTGGTTCTTATTCAGCTTTATTGTTAGGGTTTTAACCAAATGGACGTGGTTTTGCTTTTTACTTGGATGCCACCCTGAGTTTGATTTTAGCACACAACTCAATCCATAATACCGGGGCTGCCCTTCTGGCCAGGGCCAGGGATGCTGGCATTGGCTAGCGCTGGAGAGTGGCAGGAGGCCACGAGCCCTTGAAAGCAAGCAGCAGATCCTCAGCTACTTAACGCCATACCCCTGGCTACCTTCTTATGATAAGAAACCCCACAAGCTGCATGGGCCAAATTCCTCCCTTTTGTCCCTTGAGACCTGATGCACATCTGCTTTGGTGGGCCTCCCATGTTTTGCGGCAAAGAGGTGTTTCTTGACACTCACCTTCACCAATGTGGTGTCCATCAGATTCTGGATTACAATTCCCATAACCCTTACCATTATCCATTCTGGCTGGGGCTGATGAGAGTTGAAGTCTAAAATATCAGGAAGGCACGAGGTTTGGAGAGGCCATTTTTCACTAAAGATAACTCTAGGAGCCTCCAAACTGGCCCCCTTCCCCACACGTTAGCCATTCCTCTTATGGAAGGGAGGTCTCCGAACGCCTTGGCCATATGAGTCTTCCTGTGAGCTCAGGACGCATTCGCCAGGTGCGTGTGCTCTGTGGAGGGGACATCCTGTTCACAGGGCTCCATAGGACACCACAGAGTTGTGCCTCTCCCCTTTCCCAGCCCCTGAGTCTGAGCCTGAAGCTGCTCCTAAAATCAGGGCCTGGCACAGAAGCTGAGCTGGGGGTGGGGGCAAGACAAGGTCAGGAGGTGGGCTCTGGAGGCAGATGGCCCGTCAGGAGGCCACGCCCACCAGGAGGCAGCCAGGATGGGTCTCACCTGGGGTGGGGGTCCCACCTGGGGTGGAAGGGGCGAGTGCCTCTCCTCTCTCCCGCTTGCTTCCTACAGAGCAGAGCAGCCACCCTAGGGCCTCAGGGGATTTCTCTCAGGTTGCCAGGGATGACCCAGTAATCTTCTCAGGCCAAATCTTTCCTGTGACATAAAGAGATTGGCAGTGTCAGGACACTTGGGCACAGGGAGGTGGTGGTGGCGTTGGCATCTGCGAGCGTCTCTTTCTCACCCAGGCCAGAGAAGGAAGGAAAGGGGGCTGGGGTGATGTGAGAGAGGCGAGAAAACATTCTAGCTCCACAGCCGGCTCATGCCAGACACCCCCAATGAGCAAGCTTTTGAGTTCTGCAGGATTCTTCTGGGTGTCAAGCAAGGCCATGGCAGTGATGGCGGATCCCCAGAGGCTGGGGATGAGAAGGGGCCAAGAAAAGCTCCCAGACTCAGGGCTCTGGCCTCCCTTGGGGGCTGGCCACACTGGTTTCAGGCCACAAGGAGACAGAAGGGCTGCTCTCCCAGTTTGGGAAACACAAAGTCCTACATGTCTCTTCAGTGTAGTAGCTGTTGGGAAAATCCAGCATTCTCCCCCCCACTCACTTGTGATCAGAGCAAGTGGGTAACAGATAGGATTTCCTGCATGTTAAAATCCTTCTCTTTCTCTTTCAACAACTTGTTGATTCTACCTTTAAGTGCATGGTTGTAAATAGTTTGCAACCAAGCAACAAGACCATGTGACCGAGGAGACTTCCTTTTGGTCTTGGGTCATATCAAGATATATTATTAGTATGTGCTGTTCCCTCTTTAAAGTTATTGTAATATTTTTGACTTATCCCAGGAATGAGATTTGCTTTGTATGTATTGATTATACTGCTTAGTACTCTACTGTAATTTTTCCCTGCAATTGCATTCTTTGGATTTATTATGTACTACTGTGTTTTGTTCTGTCAAATTGTATGCTAAATATTCTCCTTTCTGGGCCCCTGTTGCCACTTTGCCATCTGACCAACAACAACTTTATTCTCCACCTTGGCTCTCTACCCTTCTCCACTGCCATGCTTTCCTTCTCATTGAGATGGTGAGTCAAGATGAACCTATCTCTTATCCAAATCTATTTCTTAGTTAGGATGTAGGCGCTCCATGCATAGGTAGACGCATAGCCATTAGTAAAGTTTTTAATTTGGAGCTGCCTGCCCCTTTTGTTTTGGGTTCAGGGCACAAGAAAGTTAATTCCTAACAGTTTTAACCAGTCTAAGGAGTCTCCCGAAAGGGCTAACACCCTGGGGCTCCCTAATTGCACAACAGTAGCCCTGTTTCCTGTGGGCGCCGGCTCAGTTAAACAGCATGCCAGCAGGAGCAGAAATGGGCAGCATCGCCTGCTTGTTGGAGGGAGGGCGACGCTCCACAGTGGGAAGCCTTCTTTCTCCATTCTTAGGACCCTGCACCCCACCAGTGGAATTCGGTACCTTCCCAGTGAGAAGCACAGCACGGGGGAAGCTGCCCTGGCGGCCCATAAGACAAAAGAGCCCCCCTGGCCCCAGGGCCAACCCCGCTGCCCACCCCCTTGCAAGGAGGATCCTCTCCCTTTGGGGTCTCCAGGTCACAGACCCTTCTGGGGGTCGTTGTCGGGGGGGGGGCAAGTGAGTCCCTGGGGCGCCTGGAGGGCTGCCTGTGGGCCGCAGGAACGGAAGGACTGGGCCTGGGTGGAGGGGGGCTTCCTCCTCGCCAGGGTCACTTCTCCTGCGCCCCCCCTGCGGTGCTGCGGCCGGCTCCGCCATCATCTGCCTACGAGGGAGACCGGGGGGGGCACATGCCGTGGCGGCGGCGAATGGGATTTGGTCCCGAAAGGCGGACCCCCCAACGCCCGCTTAGGCTCGTCTCCGCTGCCCTCGCCCCTGAGGCCAAGCAGCCTTTCCTTGCCCCCCCCCACCCCCGGATTTCTCTGGCAAACGGGTGCCCCCCGCCCCGCTGGCCAAGGGCGCCCAGGCTTCTTCCACCGAGGGAGGGGGCGAGAGCCGGGCCTTGTCGGGGGAGGACCTGCGCTGACCTCCGCCCAGAGAGCCCGCCACGCGGCCAGCCGGATCGCCAGTCCTGGGCACGGGGGGGGGCACACCATCGTTGGAGAAAGTTTGGGCCGCGGTTTAATGAGACAACCCCAACAACAACTTATAGGAGATCTTTAAATAAATATCTCATCATCATCATCGTATTATTATGTTTATTATTTTTTTTCTTTTCCAAATACGTATAGTTGTAATGTGTAACTTCTAATTTTAGTATAAAGGTGTAAATATAATGTTTATTGGAAAAGAAAAGAGAGTGATTATAGTGTATTTAGATTAAGAAGGAAAATGTATTCGTGTTAGGATAGATAGTTTTATTTTTGTTCTAGTAGGTAAAGAGATGGGGGGGGGTGCGTTATTGTTAGGGCCTTTTGCTGTCCTGCGTATTATTTTGCAGAACGGTCTTATTTCAGTAAAAAACGCCGTAACCCTCTCCCCCCAAAATCCCAGCCAGGGAGGGGTGTGCGTTTGTACAGCGAGAGAGGGCGAGGGGGGGCAGGTGTGTGAGTCTGTGTCCGGAGGCGTGTGTGAATGCGAGTGTACGTTGGGGGGTCCCTTCCTTGCGGCTCAGGCCAGTGGAGCCGCCGGGGTCGAGGGGGTCCGGGGGTGCTCCGGAGGCCCAGCCAGGGGACCGGGGGCGGCAGTCGGTCTCCCCGGGAGTAGGGGCCGCCTGCTCCGGGCTTCTTCCGCGGCCGCCCTCCCAGGGCCTTCCGTCGGAGGCGGCGAGCAGGGGGCTCCTCCATTGCGCCCCCGTTCCGGCACCTCCACGGGGCTCTGCGTCCCAAGGAGGGGCGTCCAGCCCGAGGGGAGGCCCGGGCGGCGGAGGGAGGCCTCGGTCCGGGGCGAGGGGCGACTGGCCGCTGCTCCTGCGGGGCCGGACCTCCGCAGGCTCTTTGGCCGGAGTGGCCGGTGGGGGGGCGTCGAGGCCAGGGCTGGGGGGGCCGCGGCGGGGGGGCGCAGGAGGGGGGACGCTCGCCGCCAGGGCCCCTCACTGGGGGGGGGAGTACGCACGCGCGAAATGTGGGGGGCGGCAGTTGTCCTGAATCCCCCCCCGCTCTCCTCGCCCACCCGCCGGCCGGCCGCTTTCTCGAGGATTTCTTCCGGCCAGATCGGTGCCCCGTCCACGTGCGTCCCGGGGTGGGCGAGGGGAGTGAGGCTGGAGTAGCCGCGCCTGGCTTCCTCGCGGGGGTGGGGTGGGGTGGGGCAGGAGGGATATCGGGCGGGGGGACAGCCTGCGGGCGGGGGTCTTCTGTGACAGGACTCCTCTGGGTCGCCGGCGACTCTGAAGAGGGGGGCAGAGGCTGCCGGAGGAGTTGTGCCGACCCCCCCCCGCTCAGGATCCAGTGTCCCACCAGTTGTGGTTATACCTGGGGGGGGGTAGGGGCGTTTTCACCTGGAATATAAGGTAGGGGCTCCTACCAAAGGTTTCCCCCTCCCCGATGGCCTGGCGACCCTCTTCGCCTGCTCTCCCCCCCCCCCCCCGCAGTCAGGCAGATCGTTTCCCAACATTAAGGTTTCACTATATTTTTCCAAGGCACGGAAGGCGCGCAGTTTGCGCGTGAAGGGTCTCCCTCTCGTCCGCCGCCGCCCCCGTTTGGACGGAGCTCTGGGGAGGGGTCTCCTTCGGGGGGCTCCAGGCCAAACGGCAGAGGGACACGGGCGCATCGTCCGGGGAGGGGGGCATCATCTAGTGCCCCTCCCCTCCCCCTGGTGTGTGTGTGTGGGAGGCACGGGAGTGGCGGGGGCGGGAAGGAGATTGGGGACCCCGGGCCGGTGGGGTGTGGCCGGTGGTCCCAGGTGGGCTCCCCCGGGCCCCTCGAGGTAAGGAGCGGCGGGCGTAGGTCGGCCTCCTGACCCGCGCCCACTCCCCAAGGAGGGCACCTGCCGCCGCCGGAGGCTTCGCCGTGGGGGGGCGTGGGGCGGCCTTCCTCCTCCTCCCTCCTTGGCTGGTCGGTGGGCGGGGATGTGGGAGCCCGCCCCGCGCCTCCCCCTCCCTCCCTACCTCCCTCCCTCCTTCCCTCCCTTTCGCTCGCTCGCCGGCTGGCAGGCAGGCGGAGGCAGGCGGCAGTCCTGCAGGAGCAGCCGGGCGCAGCGCGGGGCGGGCGGGCGGGCGGGCGAGGCGGCGGCGTTGGCGGCGGGCGAGGCGCACCCGACGGCGGGGGAAGCTGGCGAGGGCCGGCCGGCGGGGATTCGGGCAGCGGCAGAGGCAGGGCGCCCGCCCGCCCGCCCGCGGCACCGGCCCCCCTGGATGGCATGTGGCGGCGGCTCCCTTCGTGCCTCCCCCTGCTGCTGCTGCTGCTGCTCCTCCTCAGCGCCTGGACCTGCCCAGGTAAGCGGCCAGAGGGCGGCCTGGACGGACGGACGGACGGACGGCCAGCGGGCGGGGGGGGCAGAGGGAGGGAGGGGCCGCCGGCGTCTCCCGCCCCCCCCAGCGGAAAGGGCAGAGCTCACCTGGCCCGGGCGGTGCGGGTGCGGGGCCCCTTCCTTCGCCGCCCTCCCTCTCCCCGGAGGGGGCGCCATCGCCGGGCGAGGGGCATCTCGGGCGTCTCCGGGTGGTTGCTATGGGGTCGGGAGGTGGGCGAGTCCGGGCTTGCAGTACTTTGGGGCCGCTTCCGACGCTCCCCCCTCGAGAGCCCCCCTCCTCCTCCTCGCAAAGGCGGAGGGGTGTCCGGCAGCCCCGGGGGGGAGGGGGGAGATGACGACCCCGACCTATTTCGGAGCCGCGGGGCCTCCCGGCAGGGCTGGCTGCTGGGACCTGCATGGCGGGGGGGGGAGATGTTGGGGCGAGACCCCTTTCCGGGGCGGGGTGGCCTAGATTCGGCGCCGCCGGTCGCGCTGTGGCCCCAAAGGGCCCCCTGTGTCCTTGGGGGGGCGGGTCCTCCTGCCAGCCCCCCCACCTGCTTGGCGAGGCGTAGACGGTGGGCAGGGACGGGCGCGAGGGCCAGCAAGGTCCGTGCCAAGGGTGCCCCGGGGTGGCCGAGGGCTCGGGCGCCACTCACTCTTTGCAGCCTCTGAGGTCCACCCAGCAGGGAAATTAAACATCACGCACCCTCCCCTCCGACCACCTCTGCAGAGCCATCCTTAATTAGACCAACGAGGGCGGCGGGGGGGGGCAGGCAGCCTCTTTCTGCGCGTCGGGGGAGGGGAGCGGGACTTTCGCGCTTTGTTCTCCGAAGTCGTTGGCCAAGTCGGCCGCCGAGAGCCGAGTTCTAATCCGGCACGCACGTAAGAGAGGCCGGGCTCCGAGACGCCTTTAAAACAGCCACCCCCGTCCCCTCCGGAGCCGCTCAGCAAAGCGAGCCCAGCCCTTCGCCAGGGTCCGGGTGGCGGGAGATGCCCCCGTCCAGTTGCCAGGGCGATGCCGCCTTTGCAGAGCGTCCTCCGCCTCCCGAGCGGGCAGCGGACGGGGCCGCGGGAAGGGGAAGGAAGGAGCGGCCGGCCCTTCAGCCCCCTCGCCCCCGCCCTCGCCCCCGCCGCCGCCTCGCGGGATGGGATTACCGCCGGCTGGGGGTCCTGGGCGCCGCTTCCTCCTCCTCCTCCTCCTCCTCCCGGCCAGGCGGGCAGCGGCGGCTTCTGCCATCTGTCTGGCGCGGCGGGACCCTCGGGGGCGGGGGGGCGCTGCAATTGGGGAGGGGGCTGCCCCGTGGCTCCTTCGGAGGTTTGGGGACGGCGGGGAGGCCGGCGTGGATTCGGTTGGTTTGCAGATATTTTCTTCGTAGCCGCGAAACAGCCTGGCCAGCGGCGCGAGAACTACTCATCGTCAAGTAACTTTTTAATTAAAGCCAGGGCTCGCGGTTTTTTGGGGAGCCCCCCCCAATTCTCCCCGCTGCACAGAAGGTTGCTTGTCGCTGCCCTCCATGCCAGCAGCAGCAGCAGCTGATTTGCCTGCATTTGCATTTCGGCTGAGCAACGGGGAGAGGAGGAGGGGGAGGAGGAGAAAACACACACCACGTACGCCAGAAGCCCCCCGGATCCTTCACAGCCAAAGCTGCCCCTGCTCGGGGGGCGAGGGGTGCATTGTCTGCCGCCTCCGTGGGCTGGGCAGGGTCTCTGGCTGGCCGTCCCCTCTCTGCGGAGACCGAACTAAGTCTTCCTCCCTCACCCCGTGAGCCTTGTGCCAGCCTCATCCTCTTTTTGGAAGCCATGATTAAAAAAAAACATGGTCCCCCAACTGCTTCTTTGTTAGAAAGTGTTAAAATGGAGTAATTCCAGAACGTGAATAATCATGCAGAGGAGGTTAGATTACTTTAGTATAACGACTGGAATTGCTTAATGCATACAAAACCTTCCGGATGGTAAATATATCTGCACATCAATGCGCGGCAGTTTAATGGGTTTGTCTTGTGGAGAAAGGGCTCAATTGAAACGAGAAAGCAAATAAACATTTGATCCAAGGGAACAATAAAGTTTGAGAAAATATCTCACTGGGTCGCCCAGAGTCCTTAATTCCAACACCCCCCCGCCACCCCATACTGTAGTCATTTTAAAAAAAACATCCACAATAGGCTGCTGGACAGGGAGGATGGGGGTCTCCCCAGTGGGGTGGTGGGTGGGGGCTTCTGCTTTTATGATGTTGGTGTGGAGGGAGACGGGAGATGCCACTGGGGGGGGGGGGGCTTTGCTGACATGTCCAGAATTGCCACCGGCTGGTGGTCCTTGCCCAGGGCACGGGGGGGGGGCTTCTGTCATTCCCTGCCCCACTGTCCACATCCCTGCCTGCTGGTTTATCTTGACAGCGGCCTCGGTGGGTGTCTTCTTCCCGTGTTAAAATCGGTCAGCTATGGTGTTCTCATTTCAAAGATTTCTGCCCTCCCCATCTGCTTTGCTTTGTTTGTCTTGGAAATTAAACATGGGCTCCTCATTAAGCGGCAGAGAAAAGACTGGCTTGACATGTTCTGGGTTCTGCTGAACAACAGCATTAAGGGTAGAAACAGATGAGGGCAGGGGGTTGCTTATCCCCCCACCCTGTCCAAGCGCATGGCTGCCCAGCCTGGAGGATCCCTTGCCTGGGGCCCTCCTGAGCCCCTGCTGGGTTGGATTCTGGGGGGCAGGTGGTTGGGTGGGGGTCTTGCCCCATTAGCCCTCCAGCCTGGAAGGTGCGCCTCTCTCTGGAGGGATCTCTGCGCAGCGTGGCTCCAAGCTCGGTGGAGGTGCTGGAACCTAGGAACCCGGCACCACGTCTCTCCCCTCCCACGCGGATGGCGCCGGTGGCAGTGGGCAGAATCTCGGGTGGGCTTGTTCACGCTCTTAGCACCCCCTGTGCCCTTCTGTCTTCGAGGGGGGTGTCTGCGCTGCCCTGTCTCCTCCCTGGCAGCAGCACAGGCTGAGGCATCTCTCGCTTTCTGTGGCTCTGATCCTCCCAACATGGCGGCCCATGCGCTCTGCAATGTGCTGGGAGGTGTAAATTCATCCCTTCCCCAAATGGCTCAGACCAGGCACCTATCCCCTTGCCAAGCCAGAGAAGGGAGCCAAGCTTCCAAATTAAGGACGACATTTTGAAAGGCCTCTTCCCTTTCACCCCTGAGGAAAGAGAAACTGGCGGATCTTTTCTTGTTTCTGAACGGAAGTGAAGCATCTGCTGGGTTTCAGCTTTCCTTGTTTTTGCCATATGTGTTGTTTCTCTTCCATCCCTTCCTGGTCCATTTGTGGCAAGTGCAAAAAAAATTTCTCCCCCTGCCCCCTCCACAAAAAAATAATAATTGAGACCCTCATTTCATTTTCTTTTTTGTGTGTGTGGTTCAGTGGCCTTTGCAGCTGTACTGCAACATGCGCCATGGCGGCGATGCCCCCCACCCCCCTGTTGGCTTGTTCCTGCTGGAGACTTGCCTTGGGCATACGTGCCGCCTGGTCTGCGCATGGAGATCTGTGGGTGGTCCCTACTTCCTGAGAGGCCAGTGGACATTGCTTTTGCTGGGCCTGAGCAAAGTCCTTGGGTAGATATTTCCATGGGGAGGGAAACCTTCCTCCCCTAGATGGGTGGCTGATTCTGCCAGCAAAGGGGAGATGTGGGGGCTAGGAGTGATGTTTGCACATGGAATATTGTCCACTGCCCAAAACGAAGCTGGGATGTGGTCAGTCCCACAGCCCTCCTGGCCCAAGTCTGACCTGATTTCAGGCATTGGGCTGGGACAGAGGTCAGCTGTGTTGCCTCTGCCCCCTCTGGACTTGGTGTGGCAGCCAGTGAGCTTTGCAAGAAATGGAGGGTGGGGTGGGGGTCTTCTTCCAGGGAAAAGTGGCTTCTGAGCTCCACTGGGGAAATACCCCTTGGTGCCAGGAGGAGGGAGGGATGACATGTAGACGTGGCCTTCCCTCCTGAGGGTCCTGACTGTGGCTGGTGAGGAGGGGCATGAGCTGCGTGTTGCCCTCCCCCACCCCACCCCAGTGTTAGGGGGCAGCATTTCAGCTCCTCGGTCTCCCTGAGGGAGGTGGATGCGGAGCTTGGTGCACGAGGAAACTCTGCCAAAGGGGGTGGAACCAAGGCAGGGCATGCTCTCCCCTCTCTCAGCCCAGGGTCTTCAGGTGAAGCCTTCTCCTCCTGTTGCTGGTCTGATCCTGAGGTTCTGCCTGCCTAAGTTTGCCTGATGGTGGAGGGAGGCCAGCACACCCTGACTTGCCTTCCCCATCAGCCCTTGGCCACTTCCCTTCTCACCTGCACTCTTGGTGCCTCTTTCTCTGGCTACAGCAGCTGTGAAGACAAACTGGTTCCCCTTCAGCCCTGTGGTGAGTGAGGCAATTTTCCCAGTAAGAGGTGGCAATGGCTGGCACCCTTGCCATTTGTGTTAGTAGCTGCACAGAAGGAGAATGTGGTTCTGACAGGGTCCCTTTCCTTAAGCGTAAGGTGCACCATGAGACTTCAGTTCCAGCAAGCTTTGAGGAAGCCATGCTCATGTGCTAGTAGTCACAGGCGTCTCTCTGGCAGTTGCTAATTCTCACTGTAGCTGCTGGTAAGGCAAGTTTGGGAGATCTCCCAGTAGCTTTTGCTTGATTTCTCCCACTGAGCCTGTGGGCCAAGTCCACCTCTATCCCATACACACCTCAGCCCCACTGTTTAGCTCCCAGTGTGGCACCCATACTCCTCCAGGCACTGCTGGGGCTCATTGCTCATTTTCTTGCGGGTGCCAACCAGGAGACGTGGTTGTCTGAACTCTCTGCCTGGCTGGAGGGCTCCACATCCCACTCCATTGAGACTTTTGTGTATTTTGCCCATGGTGTGTGACAATGCTCTTGTAGCAAGTGGGGAGGGTTTGAGGTGATCAGGGCCGATCTCTAGCACATCCCTATGTGACTTGTGGGCTACATTGCTCTGGCTCTGGATCCCTCAGGGTTTGTACTGCATTGACCATCTCTTTGGCTCTTCTTAGTGAGTCAGAAGCAGGCATGGAGGCCCTCTGGGTCATCCTTCTCCAATCCTGAGCCATCCAGATGCATTGCACTACAGCCCCCGTCATCCCCAGCTCCCTCTGGGCATGTTGGTGGGGTGTGATGGGAACAACAACTTGGGGAAGGCTCTTGCAGGCCTCCTAGCCTTTCTTTCTTCCTAGAGTTGCCTGGGCATTTCTTGCTTCATCACTGTCACAGTGTGTGTGTGTGAGTGGGTGGGTGCAATGGAGATGTGTAGCCCAGGTCCAGAACCCATCCAGAAGGAGACCGCATGTATGTGCCAGATGAAATGGAGGAGGGGGCGAGAAAAGGGTGGGCAGGGTGAATGTGCTGGTTGCCCAACTTTGCATCTTGAGTCTTCGTGGAGTCTGCATGGCCTGTATCTGCCCAAATCCTCTGGCATGATCAGTTGCCCTTCTTCAGTCGCTGCTGCTTGGCTCCCCAACTGGGGGCTTCCACACTTTCCCTGCTGCTCTTCAGGAGAACAGCTCTAGGCTCAGCTAGCCTCACTGGGCAAGGATCTTCCAGGAACCTCAGCAGAGGTGAGACTCATGTTGGCCGCTAGTGTGTCTTTATATTGTTGTGGACTAAAACTCCCATCAGCTCTCGCCAGGACAGCCAGTGATGAGGACTAATGGGAACTGCAAGGAACCAGAAGGGCACAAGTTGCCCACCTGCGCTATTGGTATGGAAACAGGTGGTCCCACTGGTTGGCAAATATCACATCCCCTCTGAAAACACTGATTGGCCAAAGGACTGGCCCTCACCATGTTGATTGCTGGCAGATTTCAGACACCATGGGGCAGCTGAATCAGTTGACGCTCAAATGGAGCAGCAGCATTGCTGTCACACACAAGGAACAGGGGACATTCCCCAAGCGTCCTTCCATTGCCTATGAGGAGATTGTTTCCCCTTTTGGTCTGGTGGGCACATCACCTCCACGTGTGATGCTCAAAGGACACGCCACTGCCTGGAGGAAGATGGCCAGGGTGGTCAGAAGCACCTTTGTGCTTTGACCATCAGGCGTGAGCAGGAGAGGGATGGTCAGCTGCACTTGAAAAAGTCCAGAGTGGAAAGGAAGTAGATATTATGGAGGGATGATGACACAATGAATCTCTCCTGGACAAAGCTGAGGTATTAATATTTCAATACCTCTAGGTTGCAATTTCCTACAATTTAAGAAGATTGCTCTGTGAGAACTCCAAATGTGTTTTTTGCTCCAGTGCTGGGAACACAGACTCTTTGCCATGGCCCCCTCCCACCTCTCTGGATGAAGCCCCTCCTGCACCAACAATGAAGCCTGGGTCGAAATTAATGCCTCAGTTATGTAGGTTACAACCAAGGCTTGTGACCAGATGCCAAGGGTGATTTCTGTTTTAAAAATATTGCAAGGCTATTTCTATGTTTTTAATCTCTCCTGGTGATTTGGAGGCAGTTTTATGAAACATAGAATTAGAATGGTGCTCACCGTTAAATGGTAAAGGAGATTAGATGGATTTAACTCTATGCGTCTGTCTCATAACTACTACCAATCCTGTAACTTCCATTTTGTATTAAAAATCCATTCTGCCCCCTTTGACCTGCAAAAGCTTTAATAGCAATTTGCATTTCTCTCCTATTTGTGAGGAATTTTTGGTTTCCCCCCCACCTCCAATATTTGTGAAGCTGCCTTTATGTGTGCAGAGGCGTTATCTCTGCAGAAACAAAGGTGGACTGCCAAGTAGGTGCTAGAAAGGCTTGGGTCTTCTGCTGGGCCAAGGCCACGGAGCTCCTAACAGCACAAGCTGGGACATCCTCTCCCGCACCCCACAGCCCCTTGTTGAGCCTTGGACCCGCTTTGGGTTAAGCGTCTGTGCTGCTCATGTTGGAGCCAGGCCTGCCTGCTTGTGCCGTCCCTACCTAGCACTTATTTGTTCTTCTGTTGACGTATAATCTGCCTTTTGGCCCTCAGAAGGGCCAAACCAGCATCACAGGAAAGAAAATGTTAAACCCATTTAAAAACGTCATCAACAAGATGAAAATGCTTGTTTTATTTACCTAATTTGGGGAGGCATGGCCAGAGATTGCAGAGTTTATCTATATATCTAGAGCCATATGTTTATTTCCTATATAAATATCTAACATATCTTACTAGCTAGATAAAAGTACCCGAGCGGTAATAAAACAACAGCAAGAGGGAAAGTCTCCAGGCATGATTCATTGCTGTGGCCCCTGGAGGTTCTGCTTTCACCCCTCCAACTTGTTTCCAAGCTTACCTGCCCGGCTATGGGGGCTAGAAACCAACCCCTCCCTCCCTTTCTCTGGACTGAAGCCTGAGTTCCATAGGGGCCTCCATGTCCTGTACCAAAGCCCACCTCTGCCCCTTGCTGGTGGGATTCTGGAAGCTCTGGAGCCAGGAGGGCATGTGCCCAGAGCGACATGTGACCTCCCACCCCAGAGAGTCAGCTGACGTTACTGGAAGTCTTAGACAGAGGAAAGGAAGAGACTTTAAGGCTGGATAAAGGAGGGTCTGATAGGAGGAGGTCTTTTCTGGTGTCTTGACCAGGTAGAGGCCCTGGCCATTGCTGAGCATGCAGTCCTTTAGGATTTGGGCTTGCCAGACCCTGTGGGATGGTGGTATAATCCTGGAAGACGTTACGTGCTCTCTATGAAAGATCACTGCAGACTCTGGACCAGTCCTTGTGTTGGCCTCAAACACCAAGAGATGCTGAGGCTGCTTTGAGGGTCTTCGCACAATGAAAGGAGGGAGATCTGGGGATCTGGCATTAAATCTACTGATGTGTAGCTGTGGGGAAGGCCCTGCTGGGGTGAGGGCACAGAAGGAAGGTGGACAGACTTCGCTCTAGGTGTGATGGTGGCAAGCTGGGGGTGCCTGGATTGGGCCCCTGTTGCATTTAAGGGAGAAATATGGACCAAAAGCATACCAGGAATGGGTTTTGTGTTAACTGGCTGGTGTTTTGTGGTGCAAACTCCTGCATTTGGTGCCTTGTCTGGGAGGGAAAGCAGAAAGCCTGGGGCAGATCCAATCATTCGGTTTACAGCAAAGTGATTCTCCCTGGGGCTGACCCATCATAGCTGGGGCTGGGAGGGGGGTATTCTTTCTAGGTTTTTCTCCCCACTGCTGCCCCCACCTGCTGAAAGACTAACTCTTTCCAGCAAACATTTGTCTGACTGAGAGGCAAGGGCTCTGCACCCCATCTGTGGCTCACTTGTTTCTAAGAGATCCGTATCCCTGTACGGGGAAATAATTCCAAACATTATGGGCATTATTTATATTTTTCATGCCTGCCCAAGAAGGCTGCATGGCATTTGGACTTGCGATGGTGAAAGAAGCAATGGCTTCCAAATGAAAACACAAACATGTCTCTGTTTTTCTCCCATCCTGCTTTGTGCTTTGCGCAGCCTCCTCACAGCTTTGAGATGGGATGTGAATCTCTGTGCCCAATAAGGCTTTAATAGTCTTTCCTCAAATGAGCAGTTGGGATGCGTCCTCCCTGGAGGGGCAGCAAAGTGCTTGGCAAGGCATTGCAATAGAGGAGCTGTTTCGCTGCTCCCTTCTGCCCACCCTGACGCTGGGGGGAAACTTTTGGAAGGTCCCTTGTGACTTGGCCCAAGGGGCACCGTGGTGGCAGCCATGCTTTGCTTATTCACGTGGCTGTTGGCGCAGCTGGGATGGTGGCAAGGCTCTGAGCCCGAGGAGTGGCTGCTAATTCCACAGCGCGAATGGCTCTGTCCTCGATCTTTGTCCTTCCACCTACTTTAAAGTAGCACGGCTAAAAAAAGGAGCTAAATCTGAATGGCTTTGGGGGCCTCCAGCTGATTCTCAAGAAATATCTTCTGGTCCCATCTAAGCACTTGACAGCAGCTAGCAAAGAGGAGAGGGCTGTGTGTGTGCGTGAACATGCATGTGCCTGGCTGCACAGGTAGACGTGGCTCCCCCATGCACAGAGGGCGAAGTTGCCCCAGCCCCCTGCCAGAAGCACCCGGCCACATTGTCCCTCTGAGTCAAGGGCAGGAACTATAACATGGGGTGGGGGTCCCACAGGCTTCCTCTTGGCCACTGGACGGCAGCAGAGAGGCTGGCTTGGCGGGTCTTGTGAAATGTGCTGCTGCTGCTGCTGCTGCTATTGGGGGAAGTGTGAAGCTTGGGTGGCCACTGGCCTTCCTCAAATCCTGGCTTCCTTGTGTGAGTAGAACTTCCTTGGCAGGTAATGGCAGCCTTTCCAGGTGCTGAGGGAGGTCCCTGGCCCCCAGTCTTCTTCTTCCTAAAACTGCCCTATATCAGTGCGCCTCTTAAAAATCATCTGTGCCACCTCCCCCAGCCCCCCCAGCCCTATTTGTGATAGACACCCATGGTTGGATGCATGGGAGCCTCCTTGCTGTCATTGCTTGTGATGTGAGAAGTGTTTCCCCATTTGAACAGCTGGTGTAACTAAGCGTTTGTTTGTTTTAATGGGTGTATTTGGTTTGTAAGAGAACAGATAAGAAGCATGTCCTTGCAGAAGGTGCTGGGGAGACCAACCAGCCCACTGGCCACAAAGTGCTTAACCTTTGGCAGGCACTGCCCCTGTGATCCCAGAGGCCTTTTGCATTGGCTGTGCCTGCCATCTGCCTTTGTTACTGGGGCTCTTGGGAACAGTTGGGGCTGGAGACATGGAGTCCTGAAAGGCAGCAGCCTCCAGAACCTGAGCTCCTCAAAGCATTGTGCCGCCTCCTCCTCCTCCTTCCTCCTCCTCCCCCCACCTTCTGAGGCAGCACTATTTGGGGCTTGTGAGGCACAGGCGTTGTAGGGCAGGGATCCGAAAGGCAGGACAGGACGGGGAACACCCTTTGGCCCTGACTGACTGGCGCACCCTTCCTACGTCCATCTCTCTCTCTCTCTCTTTCTAGCGCACACGGAAGATGTTGGCACCAGCCTCTACTTTGTGAATGACTCCATCCAGCAGGTGACCTTCTCCAGCACTGTGGGGGTGGTGATCCCTTGTCCGGCTGCCGGGTCTCCTAGTGCCGCTCTTCGCTGGTACCTCGCCACTGGGGATGACATCTATGATGTCCCGCACATCCGCCACGTCCACGCCAATGGGACGCTGCAGCTCTACCCCTTCTCGCCATCTGCCTTCAATAGCTTTATCCACGACAACGACTATTTCTGTACCGCAGAGAATTCTGCGGGCAAAATCAGGAGCCCAAACATCCGGGTTAAAGCAGGTATTGACTGACTGGCAGGGGCACTGAGGGGGAGGATTGGGCCCCTCTGCTATGAGGAATTTTTTGCTTTACGGGGGGGGCATTGGGGGAGGAAGAAGGTGGCAGATGGCAGTTGGCTGTGCAGGTGAGAGGGTCTTTGTCTAGCCGTCCTGCTTCAGAGTGGGAGACTTTTGCAGGGGGAATGGGAGATGGTCAGCTTGGCAGCAGAGGTGCTCACATGGCCAATGACTGACCAAGGCTGGAGGGGCGGGAGACTGAGAGGCACCCCCTCCTGCATGGCTCCACTAGGTCACCCTTTCAGCATTGGGCTGGCAAGAGGCTTGCCCCATCAGGGATCCAGTGGAGAGGTTTTCCTTCCTCGTGGCAGTGCAGCATGGGCGAACATTAAATACCTAGAAGTGGATTATTCTCCTAAGTGGCAGTGCTTGTTGTTAATGATGGCTGAGGGAGTGGGTTTGTTTTAAAGTTGGATGTGAGGGGAGGCAGGAGCTGTGCTTGGCCAAAGAAGGACTGTGGCCTTGAAGGCTAAGCCCCCTCTGGACCTGGCTTACACGCCCCTCCCTGGCCCTTTGAGCTCTGGGGCCCTTTTAAAAATACATGCCATGCATGTGCACACATACATACATGCACAAAGAGCCGTGCGTGTTCCCTAACACAACCAAGACTTTGGCCTGCCGTTATGGTCTACTCTCACATCGCCCTCCAGTTACCATGAACCACGGTCCCAAGAGGAGGCGTGTTGCTTGTCAGCTTGGGTCGCCCACATGCCCCTTGTTACGCTCTTCTGCATGGAGTCTGCCTTTCCAAAGTGCCCCGCTGCCCGCCCACCTCCTCATGGCAGCCCATAGTTGTCACTCGGTGCTGGAGGCTCAGGTGTGTGCTGGGGTGTCTTGCGCATTGGCACACTCCCAGCAAACATGGATTCAGTGCAGAAGACCTAGCGATGGGGCCAGGGCCAAGGAGGGTTTGCCTGCTCAGGAAGGTGCGTGGCTAGCTAGTTTGGGAGGCAGCTTCTTGGGCAGAGGGACCTCGGGCCCCATCCTCCAGGGCTGGCTGCTCTGCCGCTGTTGCAGGAGATGCTTCAGAGCCCAGTTCAGGCTGAGGCGGCATGGAGGAGCGTGAGAATGGCTGCTGCCCTTGGCCAGCGGCCTGGCCGCCCCACCCGTAAGCCTGCCGGGCCCCATTCCTGGGCTGGTTCAGCCCCTTCCTTCCAGTCTGAGAGCTTGTTCCCCAGGAGCCCTGGCCGAGAGAGGCGGGAAGGGTGTAAGGAAGAAACCGAGAGATGCGGGATGGAGGGGACGGGCCCTGCCCAGTGCCAGGCAAAGAAGGGCCTCTCGTTTTCTCTAGACTTCTACCTCTGCTAGCTTTAAATGGGTGTATATTCTCCATGCATTTTATGCCAATTTTAATATGTTTTCTGGCTGATTTACATGACTGTGTATGTGTTTAGCTTTGATTCCTATAGTGTGCTGCCCGGAGTGCTTGATCCTATGGCACCATGTACATTCTTACAATAAATAAGTGACATTCCTGGCATTTCCTTCTTGAGCCATTTGCAGCCAGTGGGAGAGTAATTTGTCTCCTCCAGAGAAATCCTTTGGGCTTTTAGGTTTTCTGTGGGGTTTTTTCCGTGCTGTGAGGCCGTGTTCTGGAAGAGTTTCTTTCTGATGATTCGCCTGCATCTGTGGCTGGCATCTTCAGAGAATGGTTGTGTAGGTGTGTGTGTGTGTGTGTGGAGTTTATATACTGTGAGTCCCTGTTGGAGAGGATATGTAAATTTGTGTATTTGAATGGCTAGTTTCTGGGGGAAGATATGCAAGGAGGATTAGTGTCTGTTTGGCTAATGGTTGGCTAATGGTCCATTGTCTGCTGGAAATCCCATTCAAATACACAAATTTACATATCCTCCCCAACAGGGGTTCACAGTATATAACCCCCCCCACACACACACACACACGCTCCTACCCAGCCATTCTCTGAAGATGCCAGCCACAGATGCAGGCAAAACATCAGAAGTAAACTCTTCCAGAACACGGCCTCACAGCCCAGAAAAAAAACAAGGGAAATCTATGGATGCCGGCCATGAAAGCCTTCGGCTTCACTTTGGGCCTTTGCCTTACTGGTTTTACTGGCTTATTCTTTTTTTTTTTTTTTTTAACTTTGTGATGATTTTAATTGCTTTTAATTGTATGTTGTATTTTATGTTTTTGTGAGCTGCCTTGGGTCCCATTCTGGGAGAAAGGCGGCATATAAAACAAACTATTCCCTGTTGGGCTGGGTGGGGAAGCTGACCTGCTTGCCATCCGTTGCCGCAGACAAGGCTACACATCCCCCCAAAGCCCTGCTCCCCCAAAAAACTTTTCAGGCAAAAAAAGCCCCCCAAGGTCAGTCACCACTTTTGGAGGCCTTCAGAAATGGTGGGTGATGATGATGATGATGATGATGGTTTATTTTATTCATTTATATCCCACCTTCTCCCACCAATGGGACACAAGGAGGCTAACACAATAGTTAAAACAATACAAGTTAAAAACAAAACAAAAGTAAAAATTACATTATAATCATTACATTTAAAAAGAATTAAACAATTTATAAGTTAAAAACATTACACATAACAATCTTTAAAATGCATTTTAAAAAAAGGACCCTTCACAACTTTAAAAATCACACTGCACAACCTTACAAGCCCAGCCTTTGTCTATTTATAAAAACCTGGCAGCACAAAAATGTTTTAACCTGCTGCCAGAAGGCGAGCAAGTATGGGGCCATTTGCTTGTAACACCCCCAAAACTTTCCCGAACCCCCCAAAGCCCCAGAAAGCCTGGGAGTTGCAGCCAGAGGTGGCTTCTGGTTATGATTTCAGGGTGATGTTGGCTGGAAAAACGAGGGTTGTGGGTTCACTGTGGGGGGCAACAAGCAGTTGCCCTTCCAGTGCGGCAAGGTGGAGGCTTGATGACTTCAGCAGCAGAATGGCTGAGCAGTGTAAAAACACATACCTGAGAGAGAGGCCGTCCCCGCTCAGGATCCGGCTCGGAGCCCCTCTGGGTGCTGCTTCTGTGGGACGGGGGATTTGCCCGTGGTGGGGGGACCCCTCTGAGCCAGAGCTTTGGGGGGTGTCAGCCTGGGACTGGGCTGAGGTTGGGGGGCGGAGGGGGCACTCCCTGTTTGGCGCATTGTGGTGACGCCCAGTGGCAGGCCGTTCTGCCCCACTGACCTCCTCCCTCTTCCCATCCCTCAGTTTTCAGGGAACCTTACACCGTCCGGGTGGAGGACCAAAGGTCGATGCGTGGAAACGTGGCTGTTTTCAAGTGCCTCATCCCTTCTTCCGTGCAAGAATACGTCAGCGTTGTGTCCTGGGAGAAAGACACGGTTTCCATCATCTCTGGTAAGAGCGGAGCCTGCCGCCCCTTCCTCCCGTTGCTTCTGACCAGTGCTAGGTGTCTTGGGTGGGGCCTCCCTAGCGCTGCCTGGCGTCCTGTTCTTGAGCAGGCGGAGGGCAGGAGGTGAATCCGGTCGCTAGTGGCTGTTGGCTAGGGACATGTACCCTGATTGCCCAGCTGAGGGTTGCACCCTCTGCCAGGCCCCTATGCCCTTTGTGGGTCATGAGAGATGGGATGGATTTTATGGGGTCCACGAGGAGTTTTGATATGCTTATGGCACTGGGCAGGGAGTGGCTTTGACTCTGCATTTGTGGCAATGGGGCAAAGGCTTTCTCTTCTTCCTCATGCTGCAGAGGGAGGTGCCCTCTGGTCCCACAGGAGCTGTGCAGGGCCAGAACTTGCCTTGGGCTTGAAAGCCACTGGAATGGAAGTTGTCCAGTGGCTGAGGCCCCTGTGCTGAGCCATCCTCTGATGTTGGTTGCCAGCCTGCATCTCAGTCCAAGGGGAAACCTGACCAGGCTGCCTCCAGGTCCTGGTTCTGCAGAGGCCGCTGTTGTGGGGGGCAGCTTGCTAAGGGAGTGTCCCCCATGCTTCCATTTGACCTTTTCATTGCGCACTCTGCATTATTAGAAGGAAAGGAAAACTGATTTTATAAATTGCTCATTGATTTGTGAGCAGCGCCTGCCTGGGGCAGTGTCTGCTTTGCTCTGTTGGGTGATGCTCCTCTGCAGCTTCTGTGTTTCGTTCTAAAAGGCTGGCACCAGCTTTCTAAGCTGCATATATTTTGCAGTGGTGGTGGAGGAATGCTGCAGCCTGGGTGGGCTTTTCCCATGGGAGGGGGCCATGTTGAAGGATTAAGCCAGCCCACGGTATGAGACCTCAAGATCACAGGAGTGGGACTTGTGTGTCCTGGTTTTGGATCAGAGAGCATGCAATGGCTAGGAAAGCCAAGCTTGAGGGAGGCACTTGGCCCTGTCCTTGGGCCTATCCCTCGAGGTGCCCCTCTTGCTTTCCAGTGGCTGGACTGCACCCCTCTGGTCTTTGTGTGTTTCATACCTGCTCTGTGTCCATTTGCTCCCTGAGATCATTTTTCACCTGCCCAATGACAAGAGGAGTTCTCCCCGGGGCTGATGTTGCTGGAGATCCTGGGATGGCCTCTTAGTTTCCCTGGTGGGAGACCATTTTGTAAACCAGGTTCCTTGACTGTCCCACCATCTTTTTCTGGGCCAAAGTGAGAGAGGAATCCTGCTGTCCTTATGAGCTAGGTGTTTGGGTGCTGGGGCTGGGGCTGGGATGGTGCTATTGCAGCTGCAGTTCTCGGGGCGCAGTGCCATGGCAGATGTGTTTATTCTAGGACTCCCCAGGAAGGCGGCTGGGCAACTCTCTGAGTCCCAGCCACAAAGGATTTCCTGGCTGGCTTAGTAGCTGATGTGCTGGGTGGTGGGCCAGGCAGGGGCCTGTGGCTTTCCTAGAGCAAGAGAGCCCCCCCCCCACCTCTCTGGATTTGTGGCCATGAGGCTTGGTGGCAACAAGTTCTTTAACTGCTTCTTGGGGTGGGGTCCAGTCCAGTTGCCCCACCTCCTGTTCCCTGGAGTGCTGTTCTTCTGTGGGGAAGGGGTGGGCTTGGGTGTGTCTACCCGGCATTTCCTTTCTGGCTACCAGAAGTGCATATTTTGCAGAGATCGCATGACAGGCCTCTCTGGCACAATCAGTGCATGGCTGCTTCTGCCTACTTTGCCATCCATTCTAGGCTGCGGCAGCTGCAGCAACCTTCTCCCCCCACCCCCATTTGTTAAATTGCTGGCTGCATTATTTGGTTAACTTGGCAACACTGAAATTTACCCTGGAATCAAAGATAAATTCTCTTATAGAAGGTTATCCTGCACATAAATCACCATTAGTCTGCCTCCTTTTGGTTTAATGCCTGCCTAACTGTGCAGCTGTCTAAAAATGTATGTTTAGTCAAGTCAGGGGTTGCAAAGAAATTATAGGTTTTTCAAAAGCCCATTTGCTTTGCTGATGCTCACATCAAAACCAATCTTGCCTTCAGTCCTCAACCCCCATGCAAGCACGTGGTCACACTCCCTGGGCTCTGGCGTTTAATGGTGGACTGTGTTAATTCCAAGTAAGCTGGTGGAGCTTCCCAGGTAGCGGGCCTTTTGTGAGGTTGTGCTGCACAGCAGGCTCTGGTTTTGGACTCTGTGGCTGGCTGTGGATCTCAATCTGTTGGGGTTTTAAAAATCATTTTCAGAAGAACTGGCACAGTGAACTTGCTCCAGGGCTTCCCTTCTTCCGATGGGACTAGGGAATTGCTGACGGCATGAAGATCCAACTGCAAAACTTCATTTTAAGCAACAAAATCTGGCCATGTGTGCTGAGTGGGAGGGGAGGGGAGCCGAAGCAAACTTGTGAGAAGGAAAGGACAATGTCTTCTCAGATGCCGCCTGTGTAAAGCAATGCATAATTCTAGGCATGGAAGCAGTCTGGGGGCCATTTTGTGAGCCCTTCTGGTGCCTTTCTAGAAAATCATCTAGGCAGGTGGTGGGGCTGTTGAATGGCATGGTCGTGAAAGGAATGCTGAAGGATGGAAGGGGACAGCAGCAAAGCCCCGAGACCGCCTTCCCTCTGTCTTCATGCACAGTGTGGAGAAGGTGAAGACGTCTCCTGCTGTTATAGAGTCCAGGATCCACCACGGACTTTGAAAGATGGTAAATGCTGGAGGATAGATGGAAGGAAGGAAGGAAGGAAGGAAGGAAGGAAGGAAGGAAGGAAGGAAGGACACACTTCTTCACAGGATGCAGAGCTTATTTGCTGCCACGTGGGGTACTGATGGCTGCTGACTTGGGCAGCTTTAAAAGGGAGTGGGGCAAATAGTGGATGAAGATGGCTCTTCACACAACTGGTTCAGATGATGGCCTTAGGTTTTCTTCATTTTGGGGGACAGGGGGAGTCCCTCTGTAGGCCAGTTGCTGGAGAAGAGGAGCAGAGGGTGATGTTGTCCACTCTCCCTCCTCCTCCTCCTCCTCCTCCTCCTCCTCCTCCTCCTCCTCCTCCTCCTGCCTCTGGGTTTTGTCCCACTGGGGCAGGTGGTTGACTGCTTTAGGAAGCTCTTGGGTGCCTTCGGCTACAGAGGCCTTCTTAGGTCTCACCTGATCTGCTTATGGGGCAGAGGAGAACAGAGCCTCAGCACTATTGCTCAAAATATTTTTCTGTTGCCACCATGGCAGTTTTAGAATAAACAAATGGTAGAATGATCCTCTCTGACTGGTAGAACCATAGAGTTGGAAGGGACTATGAGAGACATTTAGTCCAACCCCCTGCCATGCAAGAATAAACAATTACAGCACTCCTAAAAGATGCCCATCCAACCTCTTCTTAAAGACCTCCAAAGGAGAGTCCACCACCTTCTGAGGCAGTCTGTTCCACTGTCGGACAGCCCTTACTGTCAAGAAGTGACCCATTGGTTCATGTTCTAATCTCTGGAGCAGCAGAAAACAAGCTGCCTGCCTCTTCTATATGACATCCCTACAGATATTTAAAGATGGCTGTCATATCACTCCTCAGTCTTTTCTTCTCCAAAGCTAAACATACCCAGCTCCCTAAGTCGTTCCTCATAAGGTTTGGTTTCCAGACCTTTGGTCATTTTGATTGCTCTCCTCTTGACACCTTCCAGCCCACCAATAGCCTTCTTAAAATGTGGTGCCCAGAACTGGACGCAGGATTCCATGTGAGGTCTGACCATGTGAGGTCGGAACACAGTGGAACGCACTCCCTGGGAGCGTGGTGGGGTCTCCTTCCTTGGAGGTCTTTAAACAGAGGCTGGATGGCCATCTCTCGGGGATGCTTTGATCGTGATTTCCTGCATGGCAGAATGGGGTTGGACTGGATGGCCCTCGTGGTCTCTTCCAACTCTGCAATTCTATGATTCTATGATTCAAGGCAGAATAGAGTGGGACTACCGCTTCCCTCAGTCAGGATACTATACTCCTGTAGATGCAACCTCAAATTGCATTAGATTTTTTTTGGCCACCACATACACTATTGTTTCATGTTTAGCTTGTAGTCTTCTAAGACCCCTAAGACCATTTTCACTTGTGCTTCTTTCAGTCCAGATTTCACCCATCCTGGTTTGTGTGTTTCATTTTTCCTGCCCAGAAGTAGTACTACTTTACATTTATCACTGATTAAATTAATTTTGTTAGTTTTGGCCCAGCTCTCCAATCTATCAAGATCATTTTGATTTTTGATCTTTTCCTCTGGGGTATTAGCAACCTAATTTGGTGTTTGCTGCAAATTTATAAGCATATTTTCTATTCCATCAAATAAGTAATTTATAAAAAAATATTACAACAGTGGGCCCAGGACAAAGACCTGAGGCACAATGAAGAGGAACTGTTGGTACCCACCCTTTGGGTTTGGTCTGTCCAGTTACAAATCCACCTAACAGCAGCACCGTTTAGCCCAGAGTTCATCCTCTTGTCCAGAAGAAGAACTTTGTCAAAAGCCTTACTGAAATTTTGGGCTGTATCAATAGAAGTATAGTGTCTAGATCAAGGGAAGTAATAGTGCCACTCTATTCTGCCTTGGTCAGGCCTCACATAGAATACTGTGTCCAGTTCTGGGCACCACAGTTCAAAAAGGATATTGACAAATTGGAGTGTGTCCAGAGAAGGGCGACTAAAATGGTGAAAGGTCTGGAAACCATGCCTTATGAGGAGAGACTTAGGGAGCTGGGTATGTTTAGCCTGGAAAAAAGACGGTTAAGAGGCGTTATGATAGCCCTGTTTAAGTATTTGAAGGGGTGTCACGTTGAAGATGGAGCAGGCTTGTTTTCTGCTTCTCCAGAGACTGGAACACGGAGCAATGGATGCAAGCTCCAGGAACAGAGATTCCACCTCAACATGAGGAGGAACTTTTTGACAGTCAGAGCTGTTCGGCAGTGGAAGACACTCCCTCGGAGCGTGGTGGGGTCTCCTTCCTTGGAGGTCTTTAAACAGAGGCTGGATGGCCATCTGTCGGGGATGCTTTCATCGTGATTCCTGCGTGGCAGAATGGGGTTGGACTGGATGGCCCTTGGGGTCTCCTCCATCTCTACCATTCTAGGATTCTATTCCTTTCTGGCCCGAGAAGCCCAGACCCGTGGGCCTGCCAAGGGCTGGGGCTTCTCCCCCGGTGGGATGCCTGCCCAGCCGCTCCCCAAGCCAAAGCCGCCCCCACCCCCGGCAGCCCACCCCTCACCTCCACTCACGCGGTCGGGCGGTCAGTCGGTCGGTGGGCTCTCCTGCCTGCCTGCCTGGCCGGGCGATGCGCAACTGGGACCGGGCAGCGGGCAGTGGGCTAAAAGGCCCCGGCGCCCCCAGCCACGCGTGACATCAGCCGGCCGCCCCCCCCCCCCCCGGGCTCCCGGCTCCCGGCACCATATTTGGGGAAAGGCTCCCAAAGAGGGGACGGAGGAGACATTCCCCGCATGCCTGAGCCCGCGCGGGTGGGCCGGGCCGGGCTGGGGGAGCCGGCCCTTTTTAGGCAGGGAGGCTCAGCCTCGCCAGCCCAGGGGGGCTTCGGGAGGGGGAGGACCACCCACCCCCATGAGCCCACCTCGCTGCTCTATTCTGCCTTGGTCAGGCCTCACCTAGAATACTGTGTCCAGTTCTGGGCACCACAATTCAAAAAGGGTATTGACAAATTGGAGTGTGTCCAAAGGAGGGTGACTAAAATGGCGACAGGTCTGGAAACCATGCCTTATGAGGAAAGACTTAGGGAGCTGGGTATGTTTAGCCTGGAAAAAAGACGGTTAAGAGGCGATATGACAGCCCTGTTTAAGCATTTGAAGGGGTGCCACGTTGAGGATGGAGCAGGCTTGTTTTCTGCTGCTCCAGAGACTGGAACACGGAGCAATGGGTGCAAGCTCCAGGAACAGAGATTCCACCTCAACATGAGGAGGAACTTTTTGACAGTAAGAGCTGTTCGGCAGTGGAACGCACTCCCTCGGAGCGTGGTGGGGTCTCCTTCCTTGGAGGTCTTTAAACAGAGGCTGGATGGCCATCTGTTGGGGATGCTTTGATCAAGATTTCCTGTGTGGCAGAATGGGGTTGGACTGGATGGCCCTCGTGGTCTCTTCCAACTCTGCAATTCTATGATTCTATGAATTCTATGAAATCAAGATATACTATATCCAGAGCACTCCACTGATCTATCAAGCTTCTAATTTTATCCAAAAAAGGGACATACGTTTGGTTTAGCATGACTGATTTTTGAGAAAACCCTGGTGGCTCTTAGTAATCAAAGCTTTCCTTTCTATGGACTTTATAACACAAGGCTTCTCTTGTAGGACTACAGCAAGATAGTAGCATTGTTGGGGAGTACTTATTGCACAATGTCATCCTTGTCCCGTTGCCGGTGTGTGTTTCAGTTGTTTCTGAAGCACACCTTATCACTGACTGGGAAAACCGGTCAATGGCTCTGAATGAAGCTGCTACCCCAGAAGTCCCCCTGGTGCAGTAATCAGGGAGGAAGCGGCCAGTGCAAAAGGAATGTGCAGCACCATACCAATATTGAAGCGGAGATAATGACTGCTCCACTACCGCTATGTTTCTGCTTGCTTCCAAAACGAGATTGCTGTGAGGTGACTGCCTGGTGTGATAAAGTCTTAAGTGTGTACAGACTGACTGTTTAATTATCTGTTCTAGAGCCTTGCCTGGTATTGATGTCAAGCTGACTGTTCGGTAGTTAGTTGAGTCTCCTTTTTTCTTCTTTTTGAAGATGGAGACAATATTTTCCATCTTCTAATCGGCTGGGACCTCTCCTATTCATAAAGAATTGTCAAAGACAGTGGCTTTGAGATTTACATTTGCAAGTTTCTTTAGTACACATTCTTGGGTGGAGCTCATCTCAACCTGGAGACTTGCATTTATTTGCATGAATTTATTTTGCAACTAGGTATCCCTTTACTGCTTCTTTACCTGTTCTGGGCAGCAATCCCTCACAGTACAATTTGTTCTATTTCCCCTGTTAGAGCTTTTTTTTTTTTCATGTTGGAGAAAACTGAAGCAAAGAAGGTATTGAACAGTTTGGCCTTCACTCTCTCCTCTGTTAGCACTTTGTCATCCTCTCTATGCAATGGCCCAGCCATTTCCTTGTTTGTACTCTTGCTCCCAACATAGCCCCAAATCCTTTTTTATTATTTTAACCTCTCTGGTGAGCCTGAGCTCATTCTGAGCTTTAGCTTTTCTGACTTTCTCTCTTAAAGTACTGGCTATTCGTTTATATTGCTCCTTGGTGGTTTCTACCTTCTTCCATTTCTTATACATGCTTCTTTTAAATCTTACCTAATCTCAAAGTTCTTTGTACGTTCACCCTGGTTTCTTTAGACACCTCCCACTATTCATTCTCATTGGAATTGTTTGCACATGCACCTTCAATATCTCACCTTTAAGAACTCCCATGGACCATGAACTCCCTTCCCTTTGAGCATTTATGGCCATAGGATCTCACCCAGTATTTCCCTAAACTTCCTGAAATAAAGTTTTTGAAGCCTAGAGTGAAGGTCTGACTACGTTTGGCTTCCCCTTTCCTCTGTATAACAAATCCCAGGAGGACATGGTCACTCCCACCCAAGGATTCCATTGCTTCCACCACATTGACCAGTTCATCTCTGTAAATTAGGATTAACTCCAAAATAGATGACCCCTTTTTCCCTCTTCCACCTTCTCTACAGTGAAATTGTCTGCAAGGCTAGTGAGGAATTTGTTAGACCTTATAGTCTTGGCAAGAATCTGACTTCCAACAAATATCAGGGTGGTTGAAGTCTCCCGTGACTACTGTTTCTTTGAATATTTGTTTGTTTTAGGAAGGCATCATCCAAATCCTCAGTCTGACTGTGAGGCCTCTAATAGATACCCACAATGAGGTCACTCTTCTTTCTCTCCCCTTTAATTTTTACCCAAAGGCTCTCAACCTGTCTTCCATGCTCAAAGTCATGGATCTGCTCACAGGGGTACACATCCTTGGCCTATAGTGTTGCTACTCTTCCTTCCCTGTTTGGTCTATTTCTCTGGAAACAGAAAACAGGTTGGCTAGGTTTGTCAAGATATTCTGCACCTCAGAGTACGATAGCTGTGCTGCTTTTTTTCACTGTGGGCAAAACCTCAGTGGTGCATATGCCAGAATTTGAGAAGAGCCACCCTGCACCAGGGGAAAGGAGAAGAAAAGGTTAAGGGACAGGCTGAGGTTGGGGTTCTTTAAAATTCTTGCTTGGAGGCCCAACAGGACCTGTGGGCACCTTTTTCTACCTCTCTCAGTGGCAGTGTTGAGCCTTCCTCCCTGTTGCCTCCCCCCCCCCATTTTCTTCTTGATAAACCTCACAACAGTTAACAGTCTAGGAGTGTCTCCTTGCCAGCCCTCCTGGGAGATGGAAGATTGATCCAGTCAATTTGTCTCATCATTGTGTGTCATCTGGAGAGGTAAAATTAACCCACAGTCATGTGGGGGAAGCCCTTTTTCTGCGTTAGCTGTTTTTCCAGCTTCCCCTTCCTGTCTTTGCCACATGTTAACATTAAGTCCTTAATTATGTAGAAGCAAATTAAACTATATATCCTAAAAAATCACATTATATTCTCTCCAAATATAATGAGCGCCAGGAGACTCAGCATGAAGCTACCCAAAATTAAAGCTACCCGAATATTTATGGGTGTTCTGCTCCCATCCATATTCCTGCCCTGCCTGGGTTGCGCCTGGCATTGTTGAGGCTTGGCTGTGAGCCCCAGCCAGGTGGTGCTGAGAGGCCTCCAAATAGCACCCATGCGCTGCCTAGCGGGAAGAGCCAGCAGCGGACCCATGGCACGGCTGCGTCAGGCGCGGATAATCCCACTTTGTCCTTTCTCAATGGGAGCGCTGTCTTTGGGGGCCAGGATCTCTCGCTGCCACAGCAGGCACTGAAAAGCAACCCTTGTTTGTCTTTCTCCTGGGAGGGGGCTGGCAGGAACTCCCCACCACCGCCGTTGCCGGCTAGACTGTCCTCTCCATTGGCTGCTGCAGAGCAACAGCATCACTTTCTGTGGCTTCCTGGGGTTTGGCAGGTCAGGATGTGGAGGAAGAGGAAGAGGAAGAGGGGGAGGGGGAGGGGGAGGGGGAGGGGGAGGGGGTTTGCCACCCCACCGGGCCCGTGGCAGGCATATTGCCTTCAGTGCCTACACTGCTCTGCATTTACACAAAATAGCTTTAGTCCTTTCACCGCATCACTAGCCTCCAGGTAGCCAGAGGACGAGTGGGAGGGGGCTCGCAGGAGAGGAGGAAGGGGCAGCAACTAAATGTGTGTCTCTTCCTCCCACAACACACAGGTCGCCCATCAGGAAGCTTGGCCATCAAGGTTGCACCCTCAGAGCTCAGGCAGTCTGTGCAGGATTTTTAAAAATATTTATTTATTTATTTATTTATTTATACCCCGCTCTTCAGCCACAAAGCTATCAGAGCGGCTTACAAATTGTTTTAAGCAATAGCAGTTTACACATCTACACTGCATTAAGCAGTTTCCAATGGGTGTTATGAGCTAATTGCCCCCACAAGCCGGGCACTCAATTTACCGACCTACGAAAGGATGGAAGGCTGAGTGAACCTTGGAGCCCTCTGGGATCGGACGTGCAACGTGGTGACTTGCAGGACTGGCACCGAACCACTGCGCCACCGCGGCTCCCTGGTGATGGGCTGGAGACGGTGGCGCAGCCTCCCTTGTGGGAGTGGTGGTGGATTAGGGCAGGTGTGCTGGGAAAGGTGAGCAGCTGCCATGGCGGAAGGGGCCCCATTCCCACCAGTGGGAGGAGGCAGCTGCCCTCCTGACTCTGGGTGTGCTACACAGGCAAGTGGCTCCAGGAAGGCGGTGTATAGGGCTTGTAGGTCGTGTGTGTGCATGCACAAGAGAGAGTGCATGCATGCGTGCACACCAGGGTTCCTCCACAGAGGATGAACCAAGGGAGCAGCCACTGTGGCCTCCATCAGCCTTTCCGCCATGCGCTCTATCTCTCCCCCACCATTATTGTGCCTTCACAGAGAAGGCATGCGTCCCTCTGCCCCCTCCCTGGAAAGCACCTGCAGCCTTTGCTTGAGAAACCCCTCCCCTCTGGTAGGCTCTGCCATGGCTCTGCCCATCCGGTCCTCAAAGGCTATCTTTGTTAAATATCTTTACACCGATGTGGTGTGTGTGTGTGTGTGTGTGTGTGTGCTGTGCAAGTGGAAAGACCCTTGTGGATGGAGTGCCAGGAGCAGACTTTGGGGATGGGGCTTAAAGCCCAGTCAGAGCAGGAGGTGGGACTCTACCGGGGGGGGGAACCTGCAGTCTGCCACGTGAGATCCCCTGCAGACCTGCCTGGCATCCCTCCCGCCCCTCTGCCACCCGAGGTGCCCAGTGGAGGGGCTTGCCCCCACCGCACGCCACCTCCAGAAAGCGTGTGAGCGGGCGGGGCCTGTAGGTGACCAAACGCTCCTGCCTCTTGACCTCTGGGCAGAAAAGAGGCCACGTGGGGTCCCTGCTGGGCGAGGGGGGATGCACCATGACATGTGAGTGGTGAGCCATCATTTGAATACGCCTGGCCTCTCTTGGCAGTCAGGGGGTGGGCTGGGAGCAAAGGGTCTTGCCCCTGGTCCTGTGGCCTTGGGATGGGGTGCTTCCCCACCTGACTGCCCCAAACCCCCAGCCTCCCAAGGGCCCTGCCCCTCCCCCAGAAACCGCGCTCAGGCCAGCGAGGGGGTGGGGGCAGCGGAGGGGGGAGAAGGCACTGGAGGTGTTGTCTGTTGTGTCGTTTTCACCAAATGGGGTGAGATGGTGTCTGAAATAATTCCATCCTTCCCCTGAGTCTTGGTGTGAATTTTATCTAATCACCATGGCAACAGATAAAAAAAGGTGTGAGCACCACATCTCTTTTTTGCTGTGATAATTCAGATTTGGATATTCAGATCAGATTGGAGATGGGGATTTCAAACAGAGCATGGAGAGCAGGAATGGGAGCTGCTGCCGCACGGTCCCCTGGCTAGCAACAACCTGCCCGCTTGGACAAGGCCGGGGCGGGGGGCGGGGGTGAGCAGCACTTCTCCTGCTGGTGTGTTTGAAATGTAATTAATTCATAAATGCATCCTGACAACTCGGTTTCCTTTTGATTGGGACTCTGGTGTCTAACCTAGATAGCAGCCAGCATTGGCGGGGCGTGCATTCTCAGAGAACACCCTGCTCGTATTAGGGTACTGGCTTGAGGAGACCCCCAGAAAGAGCCACACTCCTGCGGGGGAAGATAGTGGTGCCCCAAAACAGCCCCTGTGGCAACCAGCCAGCCAGCCAGCCAGAAACTGGACTGGCAGAGGCGTGGCAGAGAGCCAGTGGGCCCACCAGGTAAGGAGTACACCTGGCTGGGCTGCCATCAGGAAGGCCTCCGCTGCTGGTGGGGCAGGGCAACAGGTGGGTGGGCGGAGGGAACGGGGGAGTAACAGACCCCTGAGCCCCCAGTTCCCTTTCCTCCCACCTCTGCTGGGGGCAGGTCCGGCCATGGTTCTCTTGCAGAAGCGGGCTTCTCAGCCGTGTGGGTGGATTTGAGAGTGCCAAGGGGGAAGAAGCTTAGAGGGCCAGGCCCCAAAAGGGTGAGCGCATGGGCCTGCTCCATGGGCCTGCCTGTGGAGCCAGCATGGAGAGCTCTTCCCTTGGCCATCTTTCTGGGAAGAGAGAGAGAGATGGCCTGCCTCAGCCAGGAACAGGCGGCTGTAGATTACCGGAGCTGCAGGGAGCTGCAACAGGGGCTGAGCCGCCCTCAGGTTTCCTGCCGGCCACCTTTTGCCCACCTGCCCATGGAGGCACGAAAGGCCAGGCTCTGCCAGCAGGGACATTGCATGCCTTCCGTCGGCCTATCCTTCTGTCCTTCCTGCCACCCTCCCTCCCTGTGCCTGAGATGGCCACCCAGAAAAGAAGGTGCAGCTTTGCCACTGAGGAGAACTGATGCCCACATCCAGGCAGGGTCACCTCAGGAGCAAGGAGGCCTCAGTCAGCGGAGCACCCTCTGGGGCCATTCATGTTAGGGGGGGTGATGTGGTAGAGAATTTCAGGTGCTGGGGACTCAAGCTGTGAACAGCGCTGCCTCCTCCAACGGCTGCCTAATGCCGAAAAAATGGCTGGCGGGTGTGATGTGGGCAGCGGCAGCAAAAGCCAAGAGAGGCCATCTTGCCAGCTCCTCTCCCAGAACAGGCAGGGCTTTATTCCTTGGCCCTGCTTTCAAAGTCTCTTTCATTTTGCCCAAGAGGCAGATGTGAAGGGCTCCAGGATTTTCAGTCCCCCAACAGAGAGGGACGGTTGTTTGCATCTTCATCTCTGCCCATTTTAGGACAATGGCGGCTTGTCTTCCCTGCCCCGCAAAATGCAGCATCTTCTTCCAGGGAGGAGGGCCCCTATTCTGGGCAGGAAGTGGGCCAGCAGGCCCCCTCAGGGGGAGCCTTTCCATTCTGGTGTGACCAGATAATGAGGCCAGGGGGGTGCTTTTCACATGGCGAGCTGAGTGAGCTCATTCGGGCTGGACCTGTGTCGTGTACCTGCCAATGTGTGATGCCCTCGAGGGGGTGGGCTGTCTTCTCAGGTACCCCAGGATTAGGCTGTGGGGGGCCCAGTGGGTTCTGACTTCTTGGCACCAGAGCTCAGTGTAGGAAGATGGTGTAAGGATAAGCTCATGCCGCCTCCAGCACAGTCCCCGTGGAGTGGCCAGCTATGTTCTCACTTAAAATTGCAGCCGATGACGTGAGGGGCTTGCAACCCCGTAGCCGGTTGACTTCCCTCTCCTTTGGGAGACAAGGCTGAGCTTTAAGCGTTTGACTGGTGACTCTGCCCATTTTGGGACACTTTTCAGTTTGCTCCTCCTCCGGGAGGACGCTGGAGACTCATGGGAAGCAGAGGTGCAACTCTCACCCAGCCTTCTCTGTCAGAGAGCTCTGGTGCCACAACAACTACAAATCCCAGGATTCTATAGCATTGAGCCATGGCCATTAAAGTAGTGTCGAACGTCATTATTTCTGCAGTGTGTCAGAAGCCAAAGACGGTATTAAACAATCCAGCCTTTTCTCTTTTCATCATCTTTTCTCTGTTCATCATCTTCTTTATGCAATGGCCTAGCCATTTTCTTGTTCTTCCTCTTGCTCCAAACATAACCAAAATTCCACCCCATTTATTAGTTTTAACCTGCTTAGCAGGTTAGCCTGAGCTCATTCTGAGCTTTACCCTTTTTTTTTTAACTTTCTCCCTACAAGTATTGGCTATTTGTTTGTATTCCTCTTCGGTGGTTTCTCCCTTTCCCCATTTCTTATGCACGTCTCTTTTAAATCTCATCTCATCTCAGTTCTTTGTACACCAACCCTGGTTTCTTTAGACACCCCCTAGTTTTCCTCCTCCTTGGAACAGTTTGCAACTGTGCCTTCAATAGCTCACCTTTAAGACACTCTCATGCACCATGCACTCCCTCCCCTTTGAGCATATCTGACTATGGGATTTCACCCAGTATTTCCCTAAACACACCAACCTGCTACCTGCTTTCTGGAAGTCCAGAGTGCGTGTCTATGTTTGACTTCAAATCCTCAATAGCTGGTCCTCTTTTTGCTTCTTCCACCCATTGTACAATTAAATTGTCTGCAAGATGGTGAAGAATTTGTTGGATGCTATATTCTTGGCAGAGTGTGTCTTCTAACAAATATCGGGGTGATTGAAGTCCCCATTACTACCATATTTCTTCTTTTTCAATAATTGGTCATTTGTTGTAGGAATGCGTCATCCGAGTCTTCTGTCTGGCTGGAGGGCCTATAGTAGACTTCGCAATGAGGTCACTCTTCTTTCTCTCCCCTTTAATTTTTACTCAAAGGCTCTCAACCTGTTTTCAGTGCTCTGAGTTATGGATCTCCTCACAGGTGTACACATCCTTGACCTATAATGTTACCCCTCCTCCTTTCCTGTTTGTTCTGTTTCATTGGACTAGGTTATTTATTTATTTACATTTATTTAGGTATTTAAACCCTACTTTTCAGCCACAAAGGCTTTCAGAGCAGCTTACAAATCATTTATTTATTTATTTTAATAATTACTTTTTATTATCTCATACAAATTTTAGATGCATTGTTATTTACAATTATTTACAGTTTCTTTTACAATTTTGTATATCGTCAACAATTTTGTATATCGTCAACAATACAATTTTGTATATTGTATTGCTTACAAATCGTTTAAGCAATAGCAATTTACATTTCTACACCACATCAAGCAGTTTCCGATGTGTGTTAGCTAACTGGAAGGTTATACCTTTCCATTACTATGTTCCAATCATGAGACTCATCCTACTAGGTTTCAGTGATGCCTATCAAATCATATTTGCCTTCCTGTCCTGAAAATTTAAGTTCATCTTGTTTATTCCCTTTTAACATTTTATTTAACATTTTCTAAAATACATGAAATACAACAATAATGATACATAACAGAAAAACAAAAAAGAAAAGAAAAACAAGCAAAAGGGAAAAAAGAAAGAAAAGACAAAAAAAGAAAGGTGACTTCCAATCTTCTCTTCAGCAGTTATTAAAATACGTAGTCAGTCTATACCTTGCTCATCAAGCATAATAAATCCTCCTTCTTTCTGTAACATTTACTTGCTAATAATATATATATATATATATATAATTAACAATAATACCCTTATATATATATATATATATATATATATATATGTATATATGATTTTATATGTTTCAATTTTGATGGAAGGATTTAACATTTGATATTTTACACTATGATAGATTGTTGTTAAAACAGAATGAGTTAGTGAGATAGAGTGATTTGTTTAGTTTAATTTAGGGGAAGACTGATAGTAGTAGCTGAGATTACTAACTCTGATTTGACTTTTTATAGAATATATAC
Source organism: Gambelia wislizenii (assembly GCA_030847615.1). Classification (NCBI taxonomy): domain Eukaryota; kingdom Metazoa; phylum Chordata; class Lepidosauria; order Squamata; family Crotaphytidae; genus Gambelia; species Gambelia wislizenii. The sequence goes on from JAUMIR010000007.1 coordinate 45,225,803, forward strand.
GGTAGTATATATAGAAAGCCAAATCAGTTAGTAATCTCAGCTAGTACTGTCAGTCTTCTCCTAAGTTAAACAAAACAAATCACTCTATCTCAGTAACTCATTCTGTTTTAAAAACAATCTATCATAGTGTGAAATATCAAATCTTTAAAATCCTTCCATCTTTATACCAAAACAATTTCCCCAAATCTTTTCCAACTATTTCTCCCTCCCCTCTGACCCTTTTTCAGCTCTGTCCCCTACCCACCCACCCACAAAAAGGGATTCTGCTTATGCCTTCATCTTTAGGTCAAATCTCAATCTTATTGAAAATTTTTAAAAAAATTCCTTAACTATTTCCAAAATACCTCTCTCTCATGCTAATATCCTTTCTAATTATCTAATCCTCCAGCACTCTTATAAATCAACCTTAATATCATTTTAAATATTTTCTCAAATTTCATATACCCCAAAACTTTTATTTATAACAACTTCTTTTATGCTAAATCAACTTCATACATCAAGCAACTGAATAACATCTTAAACCTAATAAACCTAATCATTTATTTATCCATTCATACTTTAAATTTAACCCTTGCTTTTTTGCCAAACCTTTGTAATTGTACAAGTTGAACATCAGTCTTCTAATTCAATAAAACCTGAAGAGGAAGCATCCTTCCATAATAAATATCCTTATTAATCTTGCTAATTTTGTCCTTGACTTTCTCTCCTTCCAAAAGTCTAGCTAGGAACTAAATATCATCGTTGTCTGTCATAAACTCCCCACAAACATCACTGTCCTCTCTGGTTACTTTGCTGTGAATGTCAGTGTGCTTCCTCCCAACATTTCAACTGTCTTATAGGGAAATCATCCAAATACACTTCTCCTTTCCAATGTTTCCAAAGTATCCGATGCTCTTCCTCTCCTCTCTGTTATTTCCCTTATTTTCAGTACTCTCCCTTGTTTCCTCCACAATCCCGTCAATATCTCCAAAATCATCTTGGTCTGGATGCAAATCACCATCCATTATTTTTCCTACACATTCCAATATCTCTGTGCGATCCTCATCCTCCTTCCAATAGTCCATTGCTTCTTCTGATCCTCTGTCTTCCATCGTGTCACCCATCACTAATCTGAAACTCTTGAAGTCATTTTTTCATCAGTTTAAATTCCTCCCATATCTCCTGCCAAATTGCTAGATCGCATACATTTTCTGGGGATTGAATCATTGCCCTTCTTCTATTGAACAAAGAACTTGGCATATATAGGGTTAACACATTTATCTCCACAGTGACTCCTCAGATACAGTGATGCCATGACACAGCCTGGCTGTTTAGCTTCTCTTGTTATTCAAATTGCTTTCAATGGGATACTTCTCCCAGACAAAACAAATCCACATTCCCACAACAAACCAATCTCTTCCCTTAATCTATTTTTTATTGCAAAACACTTGCAAGAACAGCCAGTCCTCTATTGTTAACAAATTGCTTTCCAACTTTCAGTGTTACTATACCCTTTGTCCATTTGGAAAACGTTTTTCAAATCACAATGTTATTTAAGCTTTTTGCTTAATATAATCTTCAAAATATTTTAAAAGTTCTTAAAGTCTCTCCTATTAGCACAGAAAGCAGGAAATCCACCGAGGCATTGGCATCACCACTGAGTCAAAGATTTCTTTTAATTGAAATTCAAATAATTCCAAGCATTCTTAAGAAGTAATTAAGAAAGTGGCATTGCAGGCTCAGTGTCCTTTAGAGCCTCGCATACAGCGATATGAGCTTGATGGAATTCCTCCAGTCCCCCCGCCTTCATTCGTGTTCAACCACTTATGGTCTCTTCAAGAGTAGCAGATTTTCCAGAACCTTGTGGGTGATCTCTTCATTATCCGGGGAGAGACTCACCAGCCGGAACTTGCCTCCATGCCACTGATCATTGCCGCTGCAGCTCTTCCTTTCATGGAGTTCTGTGAAGGGATGTCAGTCTGTCATTGCCCCACCCAGACGTCTCCATCTTGTTTATTCTCCATGCTCTGAGCATTAGTATAAAGACATCTAAAACTATGAGTCATTCTCCCCAGCTGATTCTTGGATTGTTTCTGTTCACTCTTCCATCCATCCAAGTTCTGGATGCAGCATTTGAGCAATGTTCCTTGGAGCTCTTGGTGTCACTGCTTTGGTTCTCACAATTGTGCCATACACTTTTGAGATGGCTGTCCCAGAGCAGCTGGTTGCCAAATGCCTCTTGGCCCCTCTGCCACTTCGGGCTGTTTGGGGTCCATCCATGGGTGCCTCTCTGTGGCCTTTGGTGCTTTCCTCTCACATCGCTTTCCCGCTTCAAGCATAAATGCTCACCTCTTAAACTGCAGCCTAAATAATGGCTTCATTTTTCTTGAACTCTGGATCTGCAGGGCATGAGGAGCAATTGGAAGCAAAACCCAGAGACCTGACAGGCTGCAGGTTTTCATAATTACTGTTGTTTTTATCCCCCTTCCCATACCACCACTGGTGAATCTGGAGAAGGGTCATCCTTTTTCTCTTGCCTCCTCTCAAGTCAAATGACTTTTCTGCAGTCTCTGCTTCTCCTCCCCTGCATTGCTTTTGGGTGAACAGCTGTGCTCTGAGGGCGCTGGGCAGGCTGTTCTTGATGCTGAGAGAGGAGCCAATGGAGGTCAGAGGATCTCAAACATCTCTGTTTGTGGAAGTGCAAAATCCAGGAAGCCTTGGCCATGTGTTCATTCTGTGAGATGAGTCACGTTTTGTGGAGTAGTGGCTTGGCCACATCTGAGCTGCTGCAACAGCAGTGCTGTACTTGTGCAGGCAGCATCTAGTTGGCAGAGCACAGCCACATTCATGCACGAGGCAGGTGCCTGCTGCATGCTCCCAGGGAGAGCCAGAAAGCAAGCATCGCAGTTTGCTGGCGTGATTCAGGCCGCCATCACGGGATGCACATCACAGATTTCAAAGCTTAGTTGTGATTCAGCCGTGAGGGGCAGGATTTTCATACTCAAATTCACAGTGCAAGAGGGAACTGAGGCATAGCTTTTTGCATATGTAAATTGCCTTCAGTTATTTTCCTTCCCAGGCTTCATTTAAAAGCAAGGGGAGGAAAACCCAGCAAGAGAATTACAGGGGAGAAAGTTTGGGAGTGGGGGAGACCATATTCACACCTTGACAGCTTGAGTATTTGCTGATACATGTGTTATGTTTTCTCTGTGTTCCTCTGAAAAGTGGAAAGAACATTGCATGAAGCATAATGCTCATGCTTCCTAGCTCATGTTCTAAGCATATTTACTTATTCTTTCATATATTTGCGTCCTGCTTTTTGCCCACCAGAACTTGGACTCCAAGGAAGAATCCCAATTTGGATTCTGCTGCCTTCATTGGGCCGGTCTTTTGGCTGCCTCCCCCCAGCTGTGCTGGTGGATGAGAAAGGGCTTGGTGGCTGGCAAAGGGGTAGACCTCCTCTGGGGTGCAGGGTGGTGGCTCTCCAGCTCTCGGCTGGGTGGGTCTGGGGGGAAACCACTTCTCCCAGGAAGAGTCATGTTGGCTCCCTTCAGCTGAATCCCAGCTCCATGTCATTTCAAGGCACCTCCTTCCCTCCCTCTCTCCCTGCTGAGCTCCAGCCTTGCTCTCTTTCCTCTTGAACAACCCACCCTCTCTGTGCAGCTGCCTCAAGTCCTTTCCTCTGGAAGCACATGCGGTTCCTTGCAGCTGAACCTGCTGTGGACGGCAACAGAAGATGAAATGGCGGCACCCTCCTGAGCCTCTCCCTCTCTTGCTCAGCCTCTCATTCCTCATGCAGATGGAGAGGAGAACCAGTCCAGTGCCAGCTCTGGGCCAGTTCAGAAGCACTCCACCCAACTCTGGCTCCGCTGGCACCCAAAGGTTCCTGAGCCTTGTGGGACAGATATGGGGCCCTACCCAGCATTGCATCCGAGACCCTGCATGGAGTACAGCTACCTCGAGCATCCTGGGTGTTGCTGTTGGCTTCCCTGCGGGCACAAAGGTGCAGAGCTTCTCAGTCCTGTTAGTGGCGGCTGCATGTACCAGCCTTCCTGTGCCGGTGGGAGGGACACTCCCAGCGAGGTGGGTGAAGCCAGCCTCGGAGTGAGTGTGCCTCTCCTGACTCTGAGGGGACTGTCGAGGGTGCCTTCCTTGCCATTGGGACTAGATCTCCTGGCCCTTCTGGTGGAAGAAGGCAGAGAGGGGAACTGGACATGGCTCCCAATGAAGTCCCCATCCATGGTGGCTCTTTTTCAGCTGTTGCCCCCACCCCCACATTGGACGCTTTGCCAGGATGAGGCCCCATTCATGTTGATGGTGTCTTCTCCTGCTTCTCTGTGTGAGCTCAATGGCACTGAGTGGTGTGTGTGTGTAGGATTTCCTGCCAGGTGAAACAATGCCAAGGGTTACCCCATTCTGCAGCAGTGGGCTCTCATTTGGGAAAGCTGTTCACCTAAAACAGAATAAGGAGCCAGTGGTTGTGCCGATGTAAATGAAGCAAGTATCTACTCCTCTGTGCTTTGGGCTGAAGGCTCCAAGCACCACAGGGACCTGAGGCCCCCAGGCTGTGCCCTGCCATCTCCCTTGCCCATCTTCCACTGCTGGGCCACTTCCCTGTCCTTCTGGCAAGGGCGGGGGAGCGGGGAGAAGGTTGGCTTGAGTTCCAGGATGCACAAGATCCCAAGGGATCTTGCAAAGATGGTGCAGGATGCTCTCTCTCTCTCTCTCTGTCACACACACACACACACACACACATATGAAATGTTAGCTTTGGGGGAAGCTTGCCCCTGCTTGTTCCTGCCTGCCCAGCTGTCGCAGGAGGAGGTTGGGCTCTCTGCGTGCTTAGTGGTGGTGGCGGCGGCAGCACCACCATCTGGTGCCTGGGCAGGCGGAGGTGCCCTTGGCCTGGCAGAACTCCATGATATTTGTGGCAACCCGGATGTGCAGTCTTTCCTGGAGCCCAGATCCTGCTTAGGGTGCCTGGAAACTGCTTCCCTTCCTCCTCCTTGGTCCTGAGACCCACTCCCCGCCCCGTGCCTTGCAGGTGCCCTGGTGGGGCCAGGCAGAGGGAAGCTGAGAGAGGGGCGGGGGGGGCTCTGCATGGCTGCCATTGAACATGCCCTGGCCCCTCAGGCCACTGGGGCTGCCCTCCCTCAGGCCCACTGAGCAAGGGCAAACACTCGGCTGTGCCCTGGCACACTCCTTACTCTTGGCTGTGCCCAAGCCTAGGGCCCTGACCCTGGTCCTGTCCCATGGGAAGCCAGCTGGTCCTTCCCCCTGAAGGACGCTGGTGAGGGGAGTCTCAAGGTGACACGTATCCCCTGCTCATATATCAGGCTTTCGGGTTGCCTTGTGGCATTGTTGGGTAGGCTGGGACGGGGAGGGAGCTGGCTGCTTCAAATGTATCTGCATCTGACAGATGTCAACTGTTTGCCCAGGAGGGCACTGATACGGCCACTGGCGTGTGCTCTCCATATGGCGGTCCAGGGCGTGTTTGCCCTTGGCTCACCTTGTCAGGCAGCCCCCTTCCCTTGGCAGAAATTGCCTTCTCTCCTCAGCCTTCACCTTCCCGCCTGGACTTGGTTCCAGCACTTGCTGCCATGCAAGATTTCCATATGGTACTGAGCTGCCATGCCAAGTGATGCCAGGTGAGTAGGGGAAGAGGGTGGCCCCTGTGTCCGGGCACATCCAGGGCCCTGCCCATCTTTAGGGGAGCAACTGAGCAGGCTGGCTTTCTGCAGCTTTGCCTCTTTTGGCCTTGGCCACTGGCACAGCCGCCATCCCATAATAGGAAGGTGACGGCAGGTTTCCCAGGTAGATTTGGGCCCTCCTTTGCCCCCCCTTCTGCCCAGGCCCAGTTTCTCTGCCCTTGTGTGGGAGGCCGCATGCACGTCTTGCATCTCGTGGCTGCAGCGTCCTTGAAGCGAAGGGGCTTGACAGGGCTTGACAGTGGCTTTGGTCCTGCTCCGTAGCAGCTGGCCACAAGCAGGGCCACAAGACGTTCGTGGGCTTGGCCGATGAAGACCTCTGCTTCCTGACCCTCCAGGCTCAGGTCTGGCTGCCATGAAGATACACGGCCGGCTCTCTTCTGCCCAAGATAAATGTTGTCAGGGTGGCCATTTGGAGATGTGATGAGAGATTGGGAGGAGGGCATCCAGAGTTCCCGTCTGTTAAACCCCTGCTGCCCAGTCTGAGGCTGATGTCCTTTTTCCTCCCACCGGCCATTTTTTTTGGGGGGGTCACCCCCAACCCTGAGACCTTTGGCCTTGCTTCTTCTTGTTTCCTGGAGCTAAATGTCAATTTCTCTCTAGGGAAGGAGGGGGCATCTCTGTGTGTGAAGCTGCAGAGATCCCCCCTCCCATCCATCTAAGGATTTCGATTTAGACGTAGACGTAAACGTTTCAGCCAAATGAAGAGCATTTCCCACAAACTGCAGCTTCTCATCCCTGGGCAGGTTCCTCTCCTCGTGCCGGATGTCTCTGGGATTGGGCAACCCAGCCCACTGATCCCTTTTAAAATAAAAACTGGATAAAATCAGCTAGACCCGAAGGCTTTAATAAGTAGCCATGTTTTGACTCGGTACCAAAATGATACCAGCGTAGGGCTTCCATGCAGGGTGAATTCCACGATTGGGGTGCCACCACAGGGAAGACCCTCTCCCATGTCATCCTTCCCACAATGTACTTCCTCTACTGGTGGGACACAGAGGAGCCCCCCCTCATTTCTCTGGCAGGAACAGAGAGAGTGAGGTGCTTCCTGTTGTGGCTTCTTCAGCAGGACGGGACTATGTCCTACTCTGGGTCCGTGGGGCACCTGCTGAGAAGTTGCACTGAGGCCCCCCAAGTGGAGCAGAGGGGGACCTGCAGAAGAGGAGCAATGGGGAGGGGAGGAGGGAGGGGCCCCAGGGAGACCCGCGGAGGAGGCGGTTGGCCTGGGCCTCACGTGCCAGCATGCACACCTCATCTCAGGACACACTTGTGGTTGGATGAACTTGGAGGCAGGGCCAGTGTGTCCAAGGGGCTTCCTTTCACACCAGCCCCCAGTGTGCGTGGGGGGGGGCAGAGGGAAGGGCTTGATCTCAGGCAGGGTGCAGCTTCCCCAAAGGGGTGTTTCACTTCAGCAGTGGCAGGGCTGGGATACGTTTCCAGTTCATAGCTCTCAGTTAATCCAGTCTCAAGACATTTCAGCAAGTCAGCAGGAGAGCCAATGCAAGCCTTGTAGAACTAAATACAAATGCAGTAACAGAGCCCACATAAAGTGGAAATGGAGAGGATGCAAACAACGCAAAACAGCTAAGAAAGGAGGCAGGAGCACCTTCCAAGAGGCCTTTTTGCCTTCTGTACCCCTGCTCTCTCTCTGGGGGTGGGTGGCACGCAAACTCGCACAGATGCATCACTTCTTCCATGGCCGACTGGGTAAATGGAACAGTAAATGCCTCATCCTGGCAAGGTGAGTTTCCATCCTTCCAAAAAGAGGCGGTGGTGAGTCCGTTACTGGAAAAACCCTCCCTATGTCCCCCCAAAATAGAGAATTACCAACCTGTCGCTAGTGCCCCTTTCTTGGGCAAGGTGCTAGAGCACGGTCGCCTCCCAGCTCCAGGGGTTCCATCTTGGATTATCTAGATCTGTTTTAGCCTGGCTATGGGACAGGGACAGTTTTGGCCACCTTCGTGGGGTGACCTATGCAGGGAACTGGACAAAGGAAGGGTGTGTCTTTTGGTTCTGCTAGATCTCTGGGCAGCTTTCAGTACCACCAACTGTGGTAGACTTCTGGCTGCCTTGTTGGGATGGGACTTGGGGCATTGTTTTACAGCGGCTCCCATCCATCTTGGAAGGGTGAACTCTGAAGGTGGAGCTGGAGGCTGCCTGATCAGCCCCCAGCCATTGGCCTTTGGAGTCCCTCATGGCTCAGTTGTGTCCACCATCCCAATTAAAATCTACATGAATCCACTGGGAAAGGATATATGGAGTTTGGAGTTCGGTGTCATCAATAATCTGACGATACCCAACTCTATTTCCCCTGTCCATCTATTGCCAAGGAAACTGTTTTGTTAGTAAACCAGTGTCTGCTATCAGTAATGGACTGGATGAGGGCAAACAAATTGAAACTCAATCCAGACAAGACGGAGGTGCTCCTGGTCAGTCAAAAGATGGATCCGATAACAAAGATTCAGCTTCTGCTGGATAGAGTTACACTTCCCCAGAGTCTCAGGTTTGCAGCTTGGGAGTATTTTTGGATTCAACCCTGACCTTGGATGCCTAGGTTTCAGCTGTGGCCAAGAGTGTGTTTGCACAGTCAAAACTGGTGTGCCAGCTGCACCTATTCCTTGATAAGTCAGATCTGACTACAGAGACACGAAGGCCTTGATTACATTCCATTTGGATTACTGTAACGTCCTCTATGTGGGGCTGCCTTTGGAAACTGTTCAGAAACTTTGGAGGCTTCAAAATGCTGCAGCCAGGCTAAGTTAGCTTCACTGCTACCAGTCTGTTTCTGGAAACAATTTCAAGTGCTGGTTATGACCTTTAACGCCCTACAGGGCTTGGGTCCAGATTGTCTCTCGGCCCCCACCATCTTCACGGGCATCCTCTGGGGTGGATGAGGGCGAGCGAGCGCCTTCTCCCAGGTCCTCCCAGGCTGTGGATCTCCATGGTGTCAGGATTGGCCCCCTCTTTGACCTTTTCCCCTTGGCAGACAAAAAACTTTTTGTTTAAACAGATCCTTGGTCTTTACCTGGTTGTGCTATACCTTTCTCTTATGAGTTATATGTACAGTATTTTCAAGTGTCAAATATTTTAACACAATTTTCTTTTTAATGGTTTTTACATCTTTGTACCGTGTATTGTTTTAACTGTTGCTGTTTTTTAAATTCTACTTTTCACCTTGATTCACATGTTGGGGGAAATACAGGATATAATTTAAGTAATTATATCAAATACATCACTTAATTTAAGTAAATCATGTACCTGAAACAAAACAAGGAAATGGCAGGCCCTGCCCGGGCGCCATCAGTTCTTTGCTTTGTCCTCTGGGCCCTGATTGGCTGCCTCCGTTTCAGCTGCCGCCCATTGCGCCCTTCCAGGAAATTTCCGGCTCCCTTGGTCACTGGAGTCCTAGAGCTTTTTGCTGGCTTTGGTGCCTGACCTGCTTCCACAAGGACCCAGGCGTGCTTACAGCATGACCCATAAGATCCCGTGGGGCAGGATCGTGTTGGGTGCAGAGGCTGGCCAGCCTGGCTGTGACCCAAGCGACACAAAGTCTTTCTAGGGTCACGGACCCACAGCCAAGCGAGCCCCTCACAGCCCACCCTCTCTCCAGTCCACGGGGCCCCTCAGCAGCATCCTGCAAACACCCTAGAGGTCCCCCAAAGGATCTTTCTCTCTGGGATGGGAAAGCCAGCAATGGTTAGCAAGCCAGAACATTAGAACGTGACTCCAGAAAAATAATCGTTAAAATTTAATTTCCATTTGATAGGGAAGGAGGGCAGAAAGCCTTAGGAATATTCAAAATATTTTAAAAACTCCATTTTTTCATGTTGTGGCCTGGAATCTTTTGTCTGTTGGGAGGCCAGCTGTGTGTTGGTCTCTGCGGCCTCATCCTGGCTCCCCACAAGAGCTCCCCAGAGTCACCTCACGAGGAGGACCTGCGCGTTGAGTGCCCTAATACCCCGCCGTGGCCACCAAACGTCTTTGGCTTCCATTAAGAGCTCCCAGTATGCTCTCTTCTGTCTCTCTAGCAGTAAGCAGATTATTAATTTAATGTCGCAGCATTACTTATTTACTAAAATATTGTATACATTGCTCTTCCTGCTCCATGGGGCCCAGCACCAGCGGCTCACAACGCTTCCCTGAAGAGGAATTGTTAAAACCAGGCAAAAAATGAAGCCAGAGTTTCATCCCCCCTTCGTCCCTTAGCGTGAGGGTGAGGGCTTGATCTTGTTGTGCGCCTTGAAGCCGTTCCTGTTTTATGGCGACCTTATAATGAACCCATCATCACCATGGGCTTTTCTTGAGGAGATTTCCTCAGAGGGGCTTTGCCACCTTGCCTCCCTCTGGGGCTGAGAGAAGAGTGGGACTGGCCCGAGGGTCACGCGGGGGGGGGGCTTCCATGGCTGAGCAAAGGGGATTTGGCCCGGTCTCCCAGAGCCCAGCACTCAGACCACGATGGCCACTGGCTCTTGCAATTGTAGGCGCCCTTCTTGGGCGCTGGGGGGCGCTGGGGGGAGGAGGGATGCCTGAGCGCCTTGAGGCAGGGAGTTCCAGAGGCAGGGGCCATGGCAGAGGAGCCCCCCCCCTGCATGCTGGGTGGGGGCAAGATGCAGAACAGAGCTTCCCCAAAGATCTGAGAAAAAGGCCCCTGGGGGGGGGGGGCAGGTCCCAAACTGTTTTGCCACCCGTAGCGCACCTGGCAGCTGAGCCACTGTGCCCCGAGATCTCTGGGGCGAAGGGAGGGGGGCCCAGGGGGTCTCGGTGCTCCCTTTGGGGCGGATGTCAGGCGTGGGCGAGGAGACTGGGCGCTCCCTTCTGCAGCTTTCTGTTCTAAAAATGTATTATGGTATTATTCCACAAAGTTAAGGGGGAACACCATGTGCAGTTGACTTTCAAAAAAATGTTACTGTCCCTAGAATTAAGATACGCTCTTTGGGCATCCTAAAACCAGTGTCTTTTGCCTGTGTGCCTGTGTATGTTTCCCAGTTTTTGCACCCTGACGTATTTGCCCGTATTTCAAGAAAAATAACTCCCAAGTAAAGCGTTACAGGTATTTCTTCAGAGCGTTTAATTAAATATACTTCAATCGGGCCTCCCCTCACCGAGTAGTATTAAGGCTGAAAAAGTTTGGCTGCGGGAGAAGCGGTTGATCGGGCGGCCATCGGGGCGGGAGGCCCGGCCGGCTCAGCCTTCTCTGGGGAGCCCCGCACCCCACCCCACGCGCGCGGCTGGCGACCCCTCCCCGGAGAGGCTCGGTGGGAAGGACCCGCGGGCGGCGCCTGGCCCTCCCCGGCTGCGGCGGAGCAGACCAGGCAGCGACCCCCGGACCCTCGGGGCGTCTCCGCGGACACGGGGGGCTTCCGGCCAAGAGAGGGCGGCGGCGGGGGTTGCGAGAGGCTCTGGGGGCGGCGGGTGCCCCCCCCTCCTCCTTTTGGGGGGCCCAGAGGCAGCGCTGGAGGCAAGGGCGGGGAAGGAAAGCCGCGCTGGTCCTGGGGCGCCCTGGCCGGCTGGAGGCGCTCCTTAGCCAGCCCCTCCCGCGATAAATGGCGTTTGCGGCGGCGGCTCTTCCCGGCGACCCTCCGGGGCTCCGCGCCTGGCCTGCAGCTGGCGGGGGTGGGTGGGGGGCTTCGGCTTCCCTTGCTCTGCGTGCGCGTGTGCCGGGGGCGGCGGCCGGGAGCCGCAGGCGAGGAGCTGACACCCAAAGTGGGTCACTCTGCGGGGGGGGGCAGCCCGCGCGTGGCGTGGAGGGGCGACAGTCCGGGGGGGCTCCTGGCGCCTGAGTTCCCTTGGGCCGCCCGCGAAGGGCAGAGCCGGCCTGAGCTTTGAAGGCGGGGGGGTCCTCGCGGAGAGACGCCGGGCCGAAGAGCGAGCGTGGCCGTCCGGGGGGCGGCGGGAGGGTGCTTTTAGCATCAATATTTAGAAACTGGGCCTAAATAATGGATCAGCTGCGCGGGCGGGCCCCCCGGGTGGCTTCGGCCCCCCCTCCCCCCGGTGGGGCCTTGGCCGGTGAGCCCCTCCCTCCTCGGCCAGCGGTGCAAGTGGTCGGAGCTGCGGCGGCCAAGCCACGGCCGGGGTCGAGTTAGCCGGCTGGGCTTCCAGGGCGATGCCCCCCACCCACCCACCGGGAAGAATACGAGCCCTGGAAGCCGACCCCCCGCCCTGGTTTGGGCCACCACAGAGGGGGGCGTGCGATGCGCCAGTGGGCAGCCCCCCCCTTTGCCTTGGCGTCGGCGGCGACCAGAGGTGGGGGCAGAGGAGTCCTCTCCTGCGCTGCGCCCCCGACGCTGAGGGTGTCTGTGGGGAGGGGTAGTTGGCCCCGCGCCCGGCAAGGGAGCCCCCCTCGGCCACGGAGGAGGGTCTGTCTCTGCGTCTGGCGCCTTCGGGTGGGTGCGTGGGGGCCCCGGGAGCCCTCCGCCCGCCTCCGCCGTCCCGGCTGGAAGGCAGCGGCCGGTGTTCTCGGGAAAGGCCGGGGGTCCCTTGGAGGGGCCCGGGCTGCCTCGGGGCTGGAGCGCTGCCCTGCCGAGTGGCCCTGCGGGGTCCAGCTGGCCGGCCGGGCTTGGTCCGGGAGCGGGAGGGGGCGCCGTGGCCGGGGAGGTGGGAGATCGGGGGCCGGGCGGAAGGAGAGGCGGGTCCGGCCAGCCTGGCTGGGCCCCGGGCACTTTTGGGGGGTCTCCACTGGCCGGAGGGAGGCCTGCGGGGTCCCGGCCGGCCTGGGGGGCGCTTCTCCTGAGGGGGCGCGGCCGGCTTTGCTGGGCAGCCCCTCTCCCCCCCCCGGCGCTTCTTCTTTCCCCGGGCGGGGCCAGGCGGGGGGCGGCGTCTGCTTTGCGGGGGGGGTCTCCGAGCTGGGCCTGAGCCAGTGGCGGGGGGGGCGGGGGGCGCCTTTGTGCCCCGGGCGCGTGTCGGGCCTTCCAAAGCAAACCGCGCGCCGGTGGCGTGCGAGGCTCCCCACGGCTCCCTTCTTCAGCCCCGCCAGGGTTCCGCTTCCCCTCCTTCCTGCCCGGTTGCCTTAGAAGGGCGCCTACAATTGCCCCTGGCCCCCCTCTCTCCGGGATCTGCCCCCCACCCCGCCCCCGGCTGCTGCAGGGCTGCCAATTCCTAGCCTCGCCTTTAGGACCTGCACGACTGGGGGGGGGGGTCCTGAGCACCTCCTCCTCCCCCCCCCCGGGTGGTCCTCCAGGGCACTTCGGGGAGCTGCCGGGGGGGGGCATCGCTGCCGGAGTGGGGCGGGGGGCGGCGGCTCCCTTGCAGCAGAGTCCCTTTGGCCAGCAGATTGCGAGGGCGGGGGTGCCCGCGTTCCCATGCCCCGTGTCCAGCGGCGCTTTCCCGATGGGTCCCGCAAACTGTGCTGGGCGGGGGGGGGTGCGGCTCTGCTCTCCGTGCCCTTCTGGACGGGTTTTTTTAAAGGGGGGGCTGTCGGGACTGCGAGTCCGAAAGAGAAGAGGAGGCACTCTGCGGGGCGGGGGGGGGGCGATGGGAAAGCCCCCTGCTTGGCTCCGGAAACCGGCGGGCGAGTTACAACCACAGCTCTGAAGCGGCGAAATGGCTTCTGCTGAGCTTCCCTTCCCTTCCCTAAACGACTTGAGCCACACACCGGTGCCTTTGGAGGGCTGCCTCGGCAGGCAGAGGGTGGCAAGGGTGCTGCCCTAGCAGTGGGGGGAAAGGGGCCCCACACCGCCAGCCTCCCCTCTTTTATAAGGCTTCCCTGTGAGTCTGAAGGTAGTGGGGCTGGGGGCAGTTCAAGACTGAGCGCAGCCTCTCCTCCAGCCATGGGCAAGAGCCCCCTTTGCTGAGAGGTAGAGGGTGGGGGAGCATGGGGCTGAACCCCTGGCCATCCCAGGAGGGTCCTTGAAAGAGGAGCGGGGCCTGCCCAGGGCCTGGCCAAAGCCCACCCATGACCAGCCTTTGCCTGGCAGGCAGGACACCCGTGGCCACGTGGAGGAGCCAGGAGAGATGCTCCACATAACTCTGTGCCCCAGGTGGGCCACCTGCCCACCTGCCTGCCCGCCCGTTTGAGATGGGGCCTGAGGGTCCTAATCCTTGGCCTCCCCCAGCCGGCCAGCCCTCTTGGGACGGTGTCTGAGTTTGGCACCCACCTTCCTTGGGCAGCTTCCTTGCCCCTCGTCCCAGGCAGCTCTTGCTGCTGCTTCCCCTGTCAGGTTTTAAGGGTTCTCTGTTGTTCTAGCTGTACTCTTACGCTGTTCTTCTGTGAATAACCAAGGGGGCCCCAAGGGGAGGGTGGCCGACTGTGTTTGGGATAAGCGGCAGCCACAATGTTGTGAGTTGGATCCCAAGGGCTCCAGGTCGATTCAGCCTTCCATCCTTCTGTTGGTAGGTAAAATGAGTACCCAGCTTGTTGGGGGCAATTAGCTAAAAAAAAAAAACACAGTGTAAACAGCTTAAGGAGTGAAAAACCCAAGGAAAATCGCTTGAGGAGTGCTTTGCACTGATAAGTGGCATAGAAATGTAAGTGCTAGTGCTGGTTATGGCCCTCCCCACTCCTTGGCCTCTGGCAAATGGGGTCGAAGAGAGGAAGGCAGCTCCTGCCCTGCCCTGGGTCTCTGTTCTCTTTGGAGAGTGGGTGGCCAGCTTGTGTCCCTTCCCTCGCATATGGCAAGTGGGGCCACTGCCTGTGGCTGGCTGGCAACTCATGGACTGGGGGCAGAGTGGCCGGAAGAGTCCAGTCATGGGGGTCTCCAAGAGGAGTGTGGGCCAAGACCCTTGACCTTGCGCCAGGCAAGCATGGTGGCAGCAGCGGCAGCAGCAGCGGTGTGTGCGCGCTGTAGCTACAAGGCCTGCTAATCCCCCTGTTGAACCAGGGAGCTTGTAGCAGCGGCTGCAGCTTGTCAGGGATGAATGTAAAGGCATGGCTGTTAGCTGCCTTATTAAAAGGCCTGAGCCAAGCACAGTCCTCCTCCTCCTCCTCCTCCTCCTCCCCCTCCCCAGGGGGCTCAGCCCCCCATTCAGAAAGCTTCTTTTGACACACTTCCAGCTGCAAGTGCTCCTGCCCTGCATCCGTCCTCTCCCAGGAGAAGGAAGCCCTCAAATGTGGTGGGGGGAGGAAGACAGGGATGGGGGAGGCCATCTGCTATGAAGAACATTCGGGACAGCCTGCCCCCCTACACCTTCTGATCTAAAAGGGCCCAGAAATGGCTTGGAAGCTGTGGAGAGAACACCCACAGAGGCCTTGGGTTATTTTGTGACAACCAAGGAGGTTTGGGGGGGGGGGTTCTCAGCAGTTTGGCCTGGTGAGAACAGTCTGTGGGCTCAAGCCCAGAACTGGCCTTCCTTTGGGGTCCTGGGTGTGTGCTTGGTGGCCACATGTGAGTGTGTATTTTACTGGAAGGTCTCATGGCTGTTTCCCCCTTTTAGTGGTGGAGGGGGATCATCCCCCTATACAGCCTCATCCCCACAGAGAGAAATCCCACGTTGGGCTCATTGTGTCTGCTGATGATGGTTCTAAAGAAATCTGCAGGGACCATTCTGGCTTCTGGAGGGGTTTCACATCCCCCCTCCCATCACCAAAAGACAAAGCCTCTGATAATGGGGAAGATTTTTCCCCATGCATGAAGGAAGCCCCCTCCTCCCGGTTAGCTCCCCGTGGGTTGCTCAATGCTCACTCTGTTGCTAGTAATGAAGCAGACTTTTGTGACTGTGCTTCCTTGAAATTAAATTACTGGCAGCAAATCATTGATCAGTGCATTGATCAGTCAGAATCATAAAATCATAGAATTGTAGAGTTGGAAGAGACCACAAGGGCCATCTAGTCCAACCCCCTTCTGCCACGCAGGAAATCACGATCAAAGCATCCCTGACAGATGGCCATCCAGCCTCTGTTTGAAGACCTCCAAGGAAGGAGACCCCACCACGCTCTGAGGGAATGTGTTCCACTGCCAAACAGCTCTTACGGTCAGAAAGTTCCTCCTGATGTTGAGGTGGAATCTCTGTTCCTGGAGCTTGCATCCATTGCTCCGTGTTCCAGTCTCTGGAGCAGCAGAAAACAAGCTTGCCCCATCCTCAATGTGACACACCTTCAAATATCCCTTCAATCAATTAGCTTGACACAGCTTGCAGTCTTGAGACCCTCCCTATGGTCCCTTCATGCTGCCCCAAGGCCACTGATGCCACAACGAATCCTCCTCCTCCTCCTCCTCGCTGGGGCTCTCCCCTGCTCTGCTGGCTGTCAGGGATGAAGGCAGGGGAGTCTCCAGTGGATTGTGGGGTTTTGCTTCTCTCTGGGTCAGAGCTGTTTGGCCCATGTGCCTTCAAGCCTCTCAAGAGTGGGAGATTCCACCTCACCTTGTGCCCTAGAAGCTGAGCTGCTGCTTTGGGTCAGTATCCCAGATTTACCTGCTGGTTCTTGGCTCCTCTTGCATGAGTAGTGGGGCAAGGAAGAAGGGGGGAGCACCATCCATATTATGGCGATTTAAACCCAGCTCCCTTTATGAGTATAAAAATGTATCAAAGATTTCAGGGAGCAAGCCCTTTAGGAATATCTTCTTAAGAAAAGTTTCTTTGAAAGTAGGCAGAGTTAAGGTAGGGAAGACTGACCCAACGCAGTTTGCATTTGTATATGTTCTAAATCACTCAGCATTAAAGTCAAGCAGACAAAACTAAAACAATATAGATGTTTTCGTAAAAATGCATATCAAAAGTTTACTGAAGGTATAGCAATCTTAATTTACATATTCAAAACAAATCTAAGTCCTTAACTAACTAAGAGGATTACACTTCAGGGTAGAAAACTCACCCAATCTTAGGCAGTTCAGGTTAGGATAATCAAATCAGAAATTTCTAAGCATTACAGCAGTAATATCCATATTTCCTCAGAGAAGGAGGTGTTTGTAAGTATGCAAGAGCTCATCTCTTTTCATGTTTGTAAGCCAGATGCATGGAGGAAGGGGGGGGGGAAGGGAAGAGAAGCAGCCTCATGGAGAAGCTGCAAAAACCCCATGAACAGGTACACAAAGGATCAAAAAGTATTTTAATTAGGAGGCCATGTAATGAATGACTCAATGGTCACCCTATAGCTCCAAATGGCTAAGATAGCCTGAGATGAAAAGTGGGTAGAAACTTAAGCATGCAAGGAATTTCCTAAACTTACTAAGCAGAGGTGCAAGAAGAATGCTACATTTCCCAAATTCCTCCTGTGTCACAGCTGCTTTGATGGGTTGTTGAGTTGACAAGTGAGACTGCCCCACATTGGAGCCATGGGGCTGGGTGCCCCTGGGCAGAGTCACCGTGGGTGGGACACAAAGTGCAGCCTTCCAGTGCATCTTGGTAGCCTTTGGGGCTCTCTGAGAGGGTGGGCAGGCGGGCGGGCGGGCCAGAGACCCCACTTCTCTTGGGTAAACTCTTCTCTGCTTGGACTTGTGACTGGAGTGGCAGCGGAAAGAGGCAGCCTCCTCCTGATCTGGCCTTGATCCGGGAGACTGGCGTCCGTCCACAAAAGATGCCTTTGCTGTGGTGCATTGGTGCTGTGCAGTCGCCAAGACCTGTGGCAGCACAGAGGGGACCAAAGGCTCAGCTATGGAACTATGGGAAGGTTTCCTCCAGGCTCCTGGCTTTGGCAGTGCTAGCCCCCTTTCCAAGGCACGTATGCGTGTTAAGCTGAAGGGCAGCCTGTGAATGCCCCATGAAATCAGGACCTCCACATGACCTGATGCTTGTGTGCTGTGTGGATAGTTGAACATAGTCATGGCAGGGAGGAAGGAGGGAGCGGGTTAGTGGGGAGCCCTGCTCAGTGGGGCCAAGTGACTGGCTGGAAATGAAATACTGGTAGCTAGAACAGCATAAAAGGGAGAGGGGCGTAAGGGGAGATGCAGCCATGCTGCCTTCAGAAGGAAGTGGGGCAATTACAGCTGGGAGGACATGGGGACTGGGTTCAGCAGCACCCTGTCTCTGGCTTTGGGACTCTGAGCTTCAAGGTCTTTCTGGGAGATGCAAACAGTAAGCATTTGTCCACTCAAGAGGGTTTTCCAGCTCCCCTATAAAACCACAGAACTAGCTGCCTTCTAGTTCTGAGCCAGAACGGCCTTGGGGTCTGCACTGCCATCTGCCCTGAGAAGAAACAGGGCCCCTCAGGAAGGGAGCTTTCTGTCCTCCCCTGGAGCAGTTCCTGGGGACCAAACCTCTTGGGCCATCCTGTCCTCTGGGCACCACCCCAAGGTGGCTGTAGTGCCGGAAGTGAAGGCTGGCTAGTGGGATGCACCACGAGCCCTCTGGCCTTTTAGTTGCCTTCAAGGCTGCCTGGCCACCCTCCTCGGCATCCTCGGAGTCGGAGGCCCAGCGCTTTGACAGGACTGTGTGGCGCTTGTTCTGCCTCAGCAGGAAGGCAGAGAAATAAATGTTTCAGCCATGCTATAAATAATGGAGTGGGTAAAGATGTTGTTTAAGTGGAGCTCTGGGTTTTGCCAGAAGGTATGTTTTTCTTTCCTTTTACCTTTTTCCTGGCCGCTCCCCCAGTCCAGTACAGAAGCCTTCACCTTGGGCCCAGCAGGGGAGCAGCAAGGGCGCTTAAGCAGTGACAGAGGGGCCAGGAGCCGTCTGTGCCAGGGACCCTGAAGCCAGCCTGGGGCGTCAGCCTCAGCTCAAGTGCCCCCCACCCATGCCTTTGACCCAGGCCTGGTTGGAAAGGCTCAAGAGCCTCAGGCTCAGACCCCTCAGTTATCTTGCCTGGGGGGCCATGGATGTCCCCCTCCAGGAATTTGGCCCATGGGGATGGGGTTTCCAGCTGAACTTCCTTGGCCTGCCCAACACCCCTTGCTTCGCTGCCCCTCACCACCCCAGCTTTGAAGTGCACCAGGCAGCCATGGGGCCTCCCCACCTCCCCGCTCAGCCTGTCTGGTGGCCGCAGTGAGATGGTATACAACTCCCCCCACTGCCAGCCTGGCAATTGCTGTCCTTGTCCTGAAGGTGCAAGGGCTGGTCAGCAGCAGCCCAGAGGTCACTGTGGGCTCTGATGCCAGGGCTGAGGTTGGATGATGGCTCTGGCAGCTCTGCGATCCCAAACTTGTCTTTCATGATGGCACCGAGGGCAGCCTTTCCAATCCATCTGGTCTGTAGGGCCCAGGGACCTGAAAGTCATCAGGCGACATCATAGACTCGCTCTCTGCTGACCTCAAGTACAGGATAAAGCGGTGGCTTCAGCCTGTTGGCAGGACCTGTCTGAGGACCCCCCTCCAGAGGGCAAGCCAGGTGGCTTTACAGATGGGGGGCAGAAAGGCCGGCTGGCCTATCCTCCCCGGGTGGAAGCAGACCTCCTCTTGCCACTCACCTTGCGCCCCTCCACCTGACTGTCTGTACAGGGAAACCAAGTGCAGGGCGGTGGCGCCAAGTGTCATGGGGCACAACTCCTGATTTGGCCCTTGGGAGGTGGTTTGCCAGCTGCCATTATGAGCCCTTGTGTGCTAGGTGCTTCTTCTCGGAGACTCTCCACCACCAGCCGGGGCTCTCAGGACCTCTTTGACACTCCTTTGTTTTACCGTGCTTAAATCTGGGTGCCTTTGTGTGGTGCTTGTGTGCATGTGTAACCCATGCTGTTCTGAAGAATGGTTTCAAAGGACCCTCCATTCCTCCCTCTGTTCCTCCCTCTGTTCCATTCCTTTCCTTTTCACCCTTGACCCTGGCTCAGGGGGAGTGGAGCCATGCAGTGGGCCTAAGGCCTGCTGTGGGGGGTGGGTGGGGGGGGGAGCTGGCTCTCTGGAATGTCTGGAGCTCCATGGACTTGGGGACTCATGCTTTTGGGCAAACAAGAGGCTTGCTGAAGTGGGGTACTCTGGCACTGGGGTGTGGTCAGGTCCCAAGCAGCCAGGAAGGGGGATGAATTCCCAAGCAGCCAGGAAGGGGGATGCAGGTCCCAAGCAGCCAGGAAGGGGGTCCCTTGGCCTTCCACCTCTTGCTAGCTGGTGAGCCAGAGCTCCTCTTTGCACCGAGGTCCTCCTCTCCTCGTGCCGCTATCTCCCTCCCTCCTCCACTGATGCTAGGATCCTGGCCTGATCTGGCACAGCACCAGCCTCGCCTTGGTGCTGGCTGCCCAAGGAAGCAGCCGTCCCTCTGCCCTTTGCCTGGAGCCCTCACTGGCTCCTGCGGGCAGGGGGCTTTCTCCAGGTGGGGCTTGCAGTCTGAGTGGAGAAGGGTTGGCAGGGAGCCTCTGAAAGGGGAAGGCAGAACACATGCATATTTAATCTCTGCCTTTGGATGGTGGTGCAGATGGACACGGCTGAGGTTTTGCTTGACGGGTGACACCCTTGCAGAGCCCCCGTCTCCTTACTAAAGGGCTCTGTGTGTAAGTGTCTGTGTCCCTATTGTGCACCATGGCATGGTGTCCAGCCTTCCCCTTGTGGCTAACAGGCTTTGGGGGTGAGAGCCGAGGTGGGGGCCAGTGGCAGGATCCCTGCCCGGGCCCAGAGCGGCTTCATTTCAACTCCTGGCCTCTGTATAAGGCTTTCTGTGATGGCCCATCTTTCTGGGGCTGTGGGCAGTGCAGAGGATGCTGGGGCAAAGAGGAGCCCCCTTTGGGTCTTTGTCAAGGGATTGTGCCACGAGGGGGGCCTGTGAGCCACGGAGGTGTGCTGAGGGACCCTCCCTCCCTCCCTCTCTTCCACATATGCACACACACCCTCCCCCACAGGCTTCCTTTCATTCTCCCCCTCCCCACCAATATTCTTGCTGATGGTTGCTGTACGAGGAGGTGAGTGCACCATTTCCCCTGTGAAGATGGCTTCTCCCAGGCCTGCCCCATACCAGCATTTCAGGCTTGCTAGGTGGGCCCAGCTGTGCCAGTGGTCCCCTGCATTTTCTGGACCTGTCGGTTTTGTCAATGGTGGCGGCGGCATGTTGGCCCAACACCTGGGAGGCGCTGAGTGCCTCCAGCATTTTCCAGGAAGACGTGTTTCCTCTCCTTTGGGGGCTTTGTCCAGCCATCAGTTGTAGCAGGTCCTCTGTGAATGACTGCCTG
Source organism: Gambelia wislizenii (assembly GCA_030847615.1). NCBI lineage: Eukaryota > Metazoa > Chordata > Lepidosauria > Squamata > Crotaphytidae > Gambelia > Gambelia wislizenii. The sequence goes on from JAUMIR010000007.1 coordinate 45,246,446, forward strand.
CAGTCGGCTCCTGAGTTGGTACAAGGGAGTCTGCAGGAGCTCAGAGGGGACTCCGTGGAAATTGTGGTTGAGATGAGGAGGCCTTCCTCCACATCATCGTGCCTCTCTTGAAGGACTTGTCCCAACACTAGAGGGGGCTGCTTTGGGGCAACTGGCGGACCTCAGGAGCTGCTTCAGAGACATGGCCAGGCCCTTGAGGGGCTGTCCATCTGGATCCATACAGCCGGCACCGACTGGCAGTGTGAGCTCTGGGGGATCTCCTGGAGGTGGTGCTGTGTGCTAGCAGCCAGTCCAAGCTTGGGATGCCAGGGCCCAGCTCCTTCCACAATGGGTGAAGCCCAAGGCTGGCTCTTCCGTGTCCCAGGGTGCTTCCAGCATTTCAGAGGCATTGTGCAAAGTGGAGGTGGGCTGTAGCTTGTTGGTGTTAGGTTTCCTTTGGGGAGGGGGTGCAGTGGAGGAGCCTCTTCTCTCATCGCTATGACTGCTCTCCCCCCATACAGCTTTGAGTTTGGGCAGGCTGGGGCATCGACTGTGGGAGACAGGTGAGAGGGCTCCCCCAAATGCCCCAGGTATGGCTGGGCCTCCTTGGAATGGGCCAGACAGGATGAAGAGCAAACGGCCCCAATGGGTTGTGTCCTTTTGCTGGCCTCTCCAGCATCCCCCCACCACCACCTTGCAGTGAGTGTTGGGTCCCTTGGTCGGTTGCATTGACTGTGGGAGACAGGGGAGAGGGTTCCCCCAAATGCACCAGGTATGGCTGGGCCTCCTTGGAATGGGCCAGGCAGGATGAAGAGCAAATGGCCCCGCTGGGTTGTGTCCTTTTGCTGGCCTCTCCAGCATCCCCACCACCACCACCTTGCAGCCGAGTGTTGGGTCCCCTGGCCAGTTGCTTGGGCGCGTTTCCATCCCAGCTGCTGCATTTCTGACGGGGCTCAGCAAACAGACTCCTGAGACTGCACTTCTGTCTGTCAGATTGGATCCTCATTGAGGCAGCTGGCGGACAAAGGAAGCAAGGCTGAGGGGTTCGTCAGCCCGAGTCTTCCACGGAGGAGGCATGGGTCTGTTGGCCATCACTTCATGTAGCCGATCACTTCACTTAGCCAGATGCGAGCGTACAGACAAGCCGCCTTCGGGCTGCCCTCTGCTCTCCTCGGGAAGACGGAGCCTCTGACGCAAAGAGCTTTTCACGCTCCCTTAATTGAAACTGTCAGATGGGCTTTACCTATTTTCCCCTTAGAGATGCCAACATATTAACCCCACTGCAGAAATCCCAGCAGACAGGCAGGATCGATATGGGCGGCCAGGTTGTGGCTTGACATTTATGTGACTGGCATGTCACCAGCACCACAAAGCCAGTGGTGGGGTTGTAGGGCAGCCGTATTGCTCCGGTCATTTCTTTTGGGCTCAAGAGAAGGAGAAACACTGTGTAGGGTTTTGTGCAGGGAAACATCCCAAACATCAGGGAGACATTACCACAAAGTTGCACATGACAAAACACATTCAAAACATTTCCCCAGCACCCTGCTCACAGCCCCCTGAAACAGGGGTCCCCTGGGTTGCAGGCCCTTTGGCCCCCCTCCTCCTTGGCCCCAAAGGCTGGCCTGGCCTTTGCCGCTCTCTTCTTCCAAGAAAATCTCCTTGAAGTTGGGGGCAGGGGCAGCAAGAGAATGAGAGTGGGGGCTCCTTGGGGTTTGCCCACCCAGTGTTCTCCAACTGCTGCCTTTGGCTTAGTTTATTTTCAGGAAAACACTTGACTTCAATGTCTTTCTCCCAAGCATGGCAAGAACAAGGCCAGGTAATCCCCCCCCCCCAGCCACAAATCACAGGGCCAAAGAGGTTTGTGTCTTCTTTGCAGGGCTGGTATCAGACCTCACACAAGGGGATTAGCTGGGATCCTCTCTAGGAAAGGCTGCCGCACTCAAAGGGCTTTGCGCACAAAGCAGATAAGAGGTAGGCCAAGCAGAGTCATGTTAACCCACTTTCAGGGGCTGACAGCCGGGCCTTAAGCCTTTGAGGTCTGCCTGCTGCCTCTCCCCTTTGACGAGGGACAGCAAACATCCCCTCTCTTGGCACCAGGTTCTTGGTCTCGGACCATCCCAAGCCAAGCCTCCCCGTGGACTGGAATGCGCAGTTTTGCCAGTTGATCCGAGTTGGCAACGGCTGTACGGCAGGGGCCATAGCTCTGTGCTAGAGCCCAGGGGTTGGCCCCAGCAGGTGAATGGTGGAGATTCTCTTGGAAAACCCAGCAGTCTCTGCACTTGGACGTTGGCTGCCTTTGGACATCCCACCTCCCCTGGAGAGCCTTCAAACCAGAGCAGCCCAGGGTGTTCTGGGCCATCTCCTGGCCTGGCTGCACACTCTCTCTCTTTCCCTCCCCCTGCATGCCCTCCCTCCCTTTTGTGTGTGTTGCTTGGATGTAAGGGGAGTGCCACAGGGGGAGTAATGCTACTCAGGCATAGCATTAACTGTTTGCTGAGGCATATTGCAATGGTGACGCCAGAACTTCCTGGGATACCGTAAGAGCCTCTTTCCATCTGCTGCTCTTTAAAGGATCCCCCACGCCTCCAACCAAGTCAGCCACCCTCAGAAGCTGTTAAGAGCAATTATTGCTAAACCCCGTCTGATACCCGGATTTCCCAGACTGCTCCCTTGCCTGCCTGCTGGCTTGCTGGCCAGCCACCCTTCAATCTGAAGTGTGCATGGGACATTGCCTGGGGGGATTATTAATGCTCCCCACCTCATTTGCTCTTGAGTGACATGGGCAGAGGAGTGAATTAGAGAGGCCAGGCAGGAGGGGGGTTCTCTTTCAGGGAGAGAGGGGCTGCTGAAGGGCAGTTGCTCCCACCTTTGAGGGTGCCAGGTGTCTGGATGGGGAACACGGTGGTGCTTGGCCAGACGGGGGAGGGAATGACAGCAGAAACCGTGCTGGCATCCTGGTGGGCATAGCCCATGAGGTGGTTGCTAGCTGCCCTGGGATTTCTCTAAAGGAGGAGGAGAGTATGCATGCTCATTTGAATGAAAACTAAGAATACAAATTTGACCTAAAATGCTAGGAAGGCCTTTGAGACAGGAGAGATGCCTGCTCTTCTTGGGACACCACGAGCCCAACAGCAGAAGGCAACCCAGGCATGCCTCTGCTTTCTCCCCCCGCCCAATCCCCATTTCCAGGCCCTTGTCTTGGCTGCCGACCTCAGTCCTGTCTTTTGCTCTCCCGACCCCGGAACAGCAGCTTCGGCAAGCCCAGCTTGTGCTTGGGCGCAGCGGATCCCAGGAGCGGATCCTGTTCCTTCTGCACCAGAAATGCCTGTGCAAAGCATGGTAGTGAAGCCTTGGGCTGCAGATGGCCAGTTTGGAGAAGGAGGCCAGGGCCATGGGCCCAGCTTCATGAATACCACAGAGAGGTGGGTGTCCTCCTTCTGACCCCACTGCCTCTGCCCACGTTGGCCAGGTTGACCTGCTCTGGCTGAGGGAAGGGGGTGTGTGGTGGTGGGGTGGGTCAAGGTGTGTGTGATGGGGTGAGGCATGGCCAGCAACCCTTGCAGCAGCCGTGTGACTTTGGGTGCGTCTCCTGTATGTGGAAGGTTCAGCCATTGGTTTGGGAAGAGAGCAGGGAGAGAGGCAGGGCTGATGTCACCCAGCTCAGAATACATGGCAGGCCCCGTGGAGCCACTGTGAGCCCAGCCTACCTTGAGTAGGGAGGTCTGTTGCCCTGCTTGGCACTCCAAGTGGAGACGTTGTGTGACTCACACATCCCGCCCCCCCCCCCCCGCATCTCACATCCTTGCTGCTGCCTGGCTTTGACAGCAGACCCCCAGAGAGCCTGGCACAAGGGTGTGGCGTCCACTTGGGTCTTGGGGGAAGCATTTTCTTTCTCTCTGAACTGCTCACCTGGAAAGATACGTGGACACAGTGGCCCTCCATGATGTCCCAAAGCAACCCCTGCCTGCAGCTCCAAGGAGGTGGCACTCCCCATCTCTGTTGGGTGAATAAGAGCAGATTATGGGCTAACTGGATGGGGGACCAAGTGTGGCTGCGCAGCAGGGCTGTGGGCCCAGGGAACAATGGAGGAGGGGATCGAAGGTGTCGAGAAGGGCCTGGCAGGGGTGGAGGGGGCCTTCTGAAATTGGGGAGAGAAGGGGAGAGAAGAGCTCTGAGTGGGTGTGGTGTGGAAGGGAGGGGTTCTGGCAAAAGGGCTTGTTGCGTGGTGCAAAGGAGGCAGCCTGGGACCACAAAGGGATCAGACATCCACTTGGCTCTGAGTCCTCCATGGAGATTTTGCCTCTGGACCTGCAGGCTGCTCCACACGGTCTGCTTTCTTTTCACCCTGACTTAAGAACTAAGTGGCGAGGACGAGGCATTTTGTATGTGCTCAGTGGCACTCCCCCACCCTTGAGCTGGTCCCGCTCATTGCAAAAGGTAGTTTTGGAAGGTAGGACTGGTTTCCCAGAGATGTCAGGAACTGCACTCTTCAAATGATATGTAGTTGGCTAACAAGAGTTAGGAAATTAATTATCTCCTGTAATTAGTGTAATGACCTACACTATTAGAGGTTATTTACACTGGGAATAAAACTCTTGGCTGTAAATGTCGGCAGCCCGAGCAAGCAGGAGAGGCGGTTGCTGGTAGGCTGGTTGTTCAGGGAGGGGAGAAGCAATGGGGGTGCTGGTGGAGGGTTGGCTCACCTTTTCTGAACCACCCAAGTGGATGAATCTTTCACTCTTTCTCTCTCTGAACACGTCTGTTGTATGGAGGAAGGTGGAAGAGCCTAAGGGAAAGAGGCATGCCGTTCTCCAGAGAGCATGACCGTATCCTTGTGTCTCTGGGGTTGAGGTAAAGCCTTGAACCACCTGTGCTCCTGAGGTGGGACACCTCCCTGCAAGGAGGGCGGGGCTCTACCAGCTGCCCGTTAGGCCCTCTGAGGATCATGGTCCTCACCTGCCAGAGGCTCCAGTGGCTGAAGAAGACTTGAGGAAGTGGAGGAGGAGGAGAGGAGGAAGGGACCAGGCACCTCCCTCCCACGACACTGCGCTCCCCAGCAACAGCCCTGACAGAATCCCACAGGCTGAAGTCTGGCTTGGGGAGAACAGCCTGTCCATTCAGGACCTGTGCAAGATTGGGGGAGAGGTGCCATTTTTGCATGGAGGCACCTGCAGTCCTTCTGGCTGCTTTCTTGGCCTTTGGAGTGGGAGCAGGAAGGACCTGGAAAACACGGTTGGGCAACTTGGGAACTTGCATTGATCTCTCCTGCTCTTTGAAGGGCAGCTTCATTTTTCACACAAAGCGACCCTTTGCTTCTGAGATATTGACATTGATCTGAATGCCTCCGGGCTGCCCTGCTGCTGGTCAGGAAGGAAGACTGATGGCAAGAAGTGGAGGGGATCACAGAAACAGAATCGGTTCAGTTGCAAGATGTTCTTGGAGGGCCCACTTGGGAAGGATGGAATGGGAAGAGGGGGGTAGCTCCGTGCCCCCTTTTTCTAGGATATTTGGAAGTGAATGGCTTCCCTCCCCCATTGGCCTTTATGGGGAAGTGTGAGCCATTGAAGGGCCACAGGTTTCCTGGCCTCTTGGCTCTCCACAGGGCTGTCTGCAGAGGGCGCTGGAGGCTTGGTCAGCCTGGCCGGTGATCTGCTTGTCAGGAGAGCAGGGGGCCCTGAGTCTGCTAAGGAGGAGGAGGAGGAGGGATGATGGCACAGGACTGGCTGCCAGGAGAGCCACTCTCGGTCTTTAGGCTGGCGTTGCAAGGATGCCAGAGCTGCGGCCTCTGCTGTCCCTTCAGAAGGAGGCGCCGCATCCTGAATGGAGGCAGCCACAGCTACTGCTGTTTCCATGAGGAGGCCACAGACAGATTCCCTTTGACTAGGCCACGTGCCTGGGAACTGGAGCCATTTCCTGAGCCCTCTGCCTGTGTGGCTGAGGGGGTGGGTGAGAGGAAGAGGGGAAGCATGGGCAGAAAGGCATTGTGATTGTGCCTGTGAGGCAGGAGGAACAAGAGGGAAAGAGTCAGGCCTATGAACCCCTCCCAAGCCCCAAATGGTGGCCCTTCTCCTATGTAGCTGGGCTCAATTGTTGGAGTGGAGGGGTTCCCCCGCAGGGCAACTCGTGGAAGGCACCCCTCCTCAGCTAGTTTCCCCATGTTGGGCGGCCCCTCTGTCACCTGAGGCCTCCTGGTGCCCTTCGGCCAGCAACGCTTAGGATCTGCACCTCCATCTTTGCAGCAGTCCTCTCATTAGGCAATCCAGAGTCAGCCTCACAGGCTGTCATTGGTTGTCATTTTAGCAGAGATTAAAGCAAATGGGGTGGCGTGATGTGCACATGCGCGGGCGTCCTCGCCTCCTGGTGCTCCACTGCTGATGCCAAATGATAATGACAGGTTCAAGCTTTTCAGCATCACAGATGAATAACATGCAAATGACTCATCTCGGATGGCAAGTAATTGTCACCATTCAGCTCCCTGTCAGGAGGAAGTCAAAAGGAGCCCCGAAATGGTTAATGGGAAGTGGAGCCCTTGGACAGCGGGGCGTGGGGGTGTGGGCAGCTGCCTTTCTGCTCTGCTAGGGAGAGCCAGCCTGCTGGATGGCCACGGCCACGACAGAGGCAGCATCCGTGCTGGATAAAGAATGCCCGGGATCCATTCCAAGCACTATCGAGATGTGGCTTTACATCTGCAAATCCTTTTACGCATCGCAGCCCAGCCGCCAGGCGAGGCCCACGGGATGGGCAGCTCGCAGGGCCTGGGCAGCTGGGCAGCTGCTGCCATTGCCCCTCCTGGGTGCTAGCAGGGAGGAGGAGGAGGCGGCGGCGGCAGTGGCATCATCAGCATTAATGAACTGCACTCGCTCCTCAGGGCGCAAGTCTGCATTGTTGGGAAGCCGCGCGAGGGGCCCTCAGAGTGCCGGCCATGCTCTGCCCTCCTGTGCTGCCCAGGACAGGCCTCTCTGAGCCTTCAGTGCCAGCCACTGCCTTCTGGGAGGCCAGGGCGAGGGGGTGTGTGCTGGTTTCTGGGGGCTGCTGGGGCCGCAGGTGCCCTTCCGGTCCCTGGAGACTGGGGCAGAAGGAGTAGCCAGCCCTGCGGGGTGGGGCTCGTGGCATTCTTTCCGGTGGCCCAAGAACGCTTGAGTTAAGGGGGGGATTGATGGTGCTGGGGGTGGGGTGGGGTGATAGGGCCAGTGGTGGGTGCCCTGAACTGGGTGTCCTGGCACCCCCACAGACCTGGTGCTTCTCATGAGGAGGCTTGTTGGACATGAGGGTGTTGGGAGCCCCTCTATGTATCCCCCCCCATTGCCACTCCTATCGCCTTCTCCCCATGGCGCGTAATTGGCCGTTGGGGCCGGGGGGGTGGGCAAGGCCCCCTCCTCCCTGCTGCCCTGGCACTCACTGGCCGCGGCCCTGAGTGGCATCTGGTTGCTGCCTGTGTGATTAAATTGACTCCCTGGCTCTCCTTTCAGGGCTGCCATTTGTGTGGAGACTAATTTCCATATAATAACATTTTGTTATTTGCAATAAATCATCCCCACAGTAAGGTGACTGGGTTATGTCATTATTTGCAAACCTACCAAATGTAATTACCCCGCGCCTGAGAAACCTCTGTGCTGAGCGGTTGGTAACGAGGGTGATGAAGACTGGCTCTCTGGGGTGCAACGGTAAGGTTCCCCTGAGAGCAGGTCGGGAGTGGGGAGGGCAGAAGGGGGCCCAGGTGGGCCCAGGCGGCAGTGGGGCAGCTTGGAGGGAAGTGGGGAACCTCCCCTGCCCACTCCAGCAGCTGCATCTCTCTCCCCCTCCCCCCCCATGCTCGGTGGGGAAGGGGCAGCGGGCAGCGGCGGGGGAGTCGACTGATCAGCAAGAAGGGCTTCTCTTGGGAGGTGGACAGCCGCAGCAGTCTGTGAGCAGCCAGGCAGCTGCTTCCTCGGGAGATGTTGTTTATGTGGGACCCAGAGGTGTCCCTCTGTCACCTGCGGGGAGTCAGCCTTTGGTCCCCCCCCCCATGGTCTGTCCAGCCGCCAGAACGGATGTGATCTGGAGTCGTGTGTCTCTCCCCGTGAAACACTCGGAAAGGTGGCTGTTGCTGAGTCAGTGCACCTGTTCCACGCAGACCATTCCCTGGGGGAGAGGACACCAGGGGTTTTGTGGGGCTTGAGAAAACTCAGGTACAGGTGAGGAGATGTGAAATATTAAATGCAATAGTTAGCTATGAAACATGGGCTGAATGCCAGAGAAGCCTGATACAAGCTGTGGATCATCATGCAGCAGCAGCAGCCTCATCCCACCTGAAATGCCAGTGGGGGAGGCGAGGGGGTGGCTGCCCTCCATTGGCAAGGCTATCTGTGAGCATTTCCTCCCCACCATCCAAGCCCTTGGCACTTTGGGAGCTGCCGGGCAAGGTCGGAGATGGTCATAGAAATAGAAATCTTGTTTTCCCCACTTCCTCCCCTGGAGTTGCAGGTTGAGGAAGGGGAGAGACTTTTGACTCAAGAAAATCATAGCAGTTGTCTTTTTGTGGTTGGCTTTTCCTGATGGTTCAGTTTAAGAAACAAAGAGTCTCCCAATGGGGATGAGAGGAGACCCCCCATCTCTGCTGAGAGGACACCCTCTTCTGCAAGAGGAACCCTCTGCCCCCCACCCCCATCCGTCTTATGGGTGTCTTGGAAAAGATGGGGAAAGGGGGCTTGGCTTGGTAACCCAGGGGTTTCTGTTTGCCAGCAGGAAGAGGGTTGTGGGTACCGGCTGGGCTGTGGGTCTGGCGGGAGACATTCCTCTTGGGGCTATTGGGAAAGGGGCATCACCACTGAGCCATGCAGTTTCCTCCTCAAAAGCTCTGGGATCATTCTGGGGCATCTCCAGTCAAGGTGCTTTGCAGTGTGGTGCTTTGAGCAGAGCTAGGGAGTGGGCTTGGTAGTTCTGCCTAGTGGCGGCTGTGCTTCTGAGCAGTGCGGTGTAGCAGGGGATTGTGGGAAATGGCAGTCAAGCCCAGGAGCCCACCAGGGCCGGATGGTGGTGATGGAGCAGGGGAGGCTGCGCCAGGTTCACCCTATCTCCACGAGGCCCGGGACCCGTAAGCAGGACCGAGCTCAATGGAGCCCTGGGAGTCCTGCCTATGAAGGCCCCCTTCTGACGTCCCTTTGCTTCATCCACTTTGGGTCCATCTGATGTCCCCAAGAACCCCTTTCTTAACAGGCCAGGGAGGGAGGATTTTGCTCCTCCATCCACCGTATACAGACCATGTCCTCTGAGGAGAACTGTGGGTCCAGTGGAGCAACTTGAGGGAGGTCAGGGGTCCCCAGCCCTCCAAGGGAATCCCAAGTAGAGCAGGGGCTGCCTAGTGTGCCCACCTGGGCTGCCTCATCCCTGCTGAGAGTCCTTTGCACTGGTTGGCTGGAGCAGTTTCCAGAGTTAAAGGGACCGGCTGCAAATTACGGGTATTCGTGCCAGTGCGTTTTTCATGTGCTGAGCTTTCCACAACAGGGTGGGGGAGACGATTGCCGGTGTGGCTCCAGATCAGGGCCAGCCCAAGATTGCCTGATATGGTAGAGTGGAAGGTGCCCCCCCCCACATCAAAATGTCAAAATGCAGAGTATCCAGGGCCGAGAAGTTATTTTGGCCTTTGAGGCAGAAAATCCCCCAACCTCCTCTTCCCCTCCCTGATGGTAAAAATACAATAATCGTAAATTAACTGGCAAGATGCAGCCCTTTCACGGCACCCAGACTCAGCTGCTTCGTTGAAAGCCTGGCCCCTCCCCTGCCATGGAAGGGAGAAGGAACTTCCACATGAATAAACACCCCCCCCAAGCCAACAGCATTTTTAATATGCACGCCTGTCTTTCTCTTTTGAGATCACCCCTTCCTCAGGCTCACTTGCATTTGGGTGCTTGAAATTAATTGGAGCTGAGATGGATTCCAATCCCGCATTCCCTCCCCCCACATTAGCATAAATATTTCAGAATAATTGAGGCTGAATCCATTCTGCAGCCATTTCTGCTCCAGTTTTTTTATTGTTGTTATTATTATTAAGGAGCTTGTCATCAGTCCAGATGGCACCTGGGGCCCTTGATCTCTCTCCTCCTGGCAGTGCCCCCTCCCGTGCTGCAGCCCACTGCCGTGCCTGCTGTGGGTGCTGCTTCCAGCCAGGCCCCCTCGCCGGCCCTGTGTGCCTGGGGGTCCGCTCCCTGCACTCCTCCAGACGTGGCAAAGTCTCTTTGCTGCCCACTTGGGCCACACCCCCTCCCCTCCAGCCGATCCATCTGGATTCAGATTTGTGGCTGTGGGGGGGGGGGATGTGTGTTTTCAAAAACTCAGCTAGGTTGCTTGCCTGCTTACGGAGCACATGTTGTGTGGCTAGACAAAATCCGGCAGGGAGGCCAAAGGCTGGCTCCTGAAGGTGCTCCTTTGGATGTCAGCATCCCTTCTTGGGCATCCAGGAGGCCTCTGCGAGTGGACGTAGGAATGGGCTGCTCTGCTCCGCTGTTGGGGTGGCGTGAATCGCTCCCTCCTCTGCTGGGAACCTGGGCCAGTCCTCCCTACTTGCCAGGCCAATGGCACTGTGGGAAGAAGGCACACTCTCCTCCAGCTCTGGCATTGGCAGTCCAATGGCGTTGCACCTCCCTGGCCATCCTCAAACCTGCCTGGTCTGGGAAGCTATGCAGGGCCAGGGCCTGCTCTGCATTCGGGTGGGACACCACCAGGGGGGCAACAGTGAGGAGTGGGCCGGTAGCATCACTGGGGTTGGTGGCTCATAGTGTCACAGCCAGGGACCTCCTCCCATAGCAGACCACATAAAATCCTTAGTAACCCAACAATCTATGCAATCTGCATGTAACTTTGAGGGTCACCAAAAACCTACCGTACATGTATGTGGGAGAGGAACAAGAAGGAAAGCGAGCTGGCTGGACACAGCGCAGGGGAATTTTTATTAAAATAATGATTTTCTGCTGAAACTGCACAAAAATGTTGGTGTCGCCCCCTCTGGTGGTGTCACCTGGTGCCGTCCACCTCATGAGGCCACTGGACAGGGCCAGCGACTCTGGTGCAGGGATGTGGGCCGCACTGGGCCAAATGGACCCCCAAGGGCAAGAGGGGGAAGCTGGCCCCCCCCCCAGCAGCAACAGGCGCCAGTTGCACCATTTTGGCCAAAAAGTGCCCTGGAAGTGGTGCCAGGCAGGGTGTGTGTGTCCGTGTGTGAAGTGACCTGGCACTGGCAGGGGTGAGGGGCGAATGGGGTCCTGGGGGGCACTCCGGCCCTGCCTCGCGTCCTAGGAAAATGCCAAATGAATTAAAAAGAAGGGGAAGGGGCGTGGAAGACTTTGCCCCCCTCCCCCGGGTCCCTCCCCACCCTCCCGGCTTGGCCCGGCTCTCCCGCTCCTGGGGGCCCGCAGAGGAGCCGGGCGCGGAGGGGGGGGTTTACTGGCCCGGCCGGCGCGCCTGAGCCCCCTGCCCCACCGACGGCCACCAGCGCCCCCCGCGGCGGGCAAAGCAGCCCCTCTTTATCCATTCCTGGGCGGGGGGTGCGGGCCTCCCCCCCTCCTCCTCCTCCTCCGTCCTGGGTTTCAGGAGACCCCCTGGTCCCCCCGCCCGGACCCCCTCCGCCGTGGTCGCGGGCCTTGCGCTTGCCCCTCCGGTTCCGCGGAAAGCCTTTGCTCTCCTGGCCTGGGCTCCCCCCGCGACGGGGAGGCTCCTTGCCTGTTTTCGTAGGATGGATAAAATGTGTTCCAGGCTGTTGTGAAGCAGATTATTTTTAAATCTGCAGATGGTTCTCACGTCTCCTGTCCTCGGCTCTGGCTGCAGCCTTCCTTCCACCTCAGTAAACCGCTCCCTTCCTTCCTCGCGCTCATTTGGCCGGGGGCTGTGGAGCAACCGGGCTGTCATGTCGGGCTGCTCTTCCTCGTCTCCTTGGCCTGCCCTCCACCCCCTCCCCTCGGAGGAGACCCCCTTCCAGGCTCCGCCGGCCGCCCAGGGGCCGCTCGGCCTGGCTTCTCCTCCCCAGCAGCAGCAGCAGCAGCAGCAGCTCAGCCCCCACCCCGGCAAGACCCCTGAGGGGGGCCGCAGGCCTGGCAACTGGCTCATTGGGGGTGCCGGCCCCCTGCTTTCTGACGCCCTTTGTCTCTTCTCAACTGTGGGCGCTCAGAGTTGAGCTGTTCTGGGTTTCCCATGCCAGTCCCCCCCCCCACACAACATCCATACCTCTTGGGGGTCTTGGGAAATTGTGTATGGTACCACACACATGTATGTGGGCATGTGCACACACACACACAGAGGGCCAGCCTGTGGACTCCCCAGGCCTGCCCCTCTTAGTGGGAGTGCCTGGATTTCCCTGGGCTACCCTCCGGCTGGATGCCTTCCCCTCTGTGGGAGGTTGGGGGTCCCTCTCCCCAACCACCACCTTGTGAAGCAGGCCTTGGGCCCCACCCATGGGTGTCACTCTGGCCTCCTTCGGGGGAGGGGGCTCTGCTTCCCATTTCATCCCTTCTCTGGACAGCAAGGGCCCCTTCCTTCTGGGGTCCTGAGCGTCAGCTGCCCCCCCCCGTGACTTACTTGTCCTCCATGGAGGGGGAGGGGGCTTCGGGGCATGGGGGGTCTACTCCACAGATGGGGATCCAGACAGGGGAGCTGGAGCAGCTAGGCCCCCTTTTGTGAAAGCTCACTGCTCTGTGAGGTTGTTGTGGGTTGTTGTGGGCGGCCGGCAGTGGCTTTTGTGAGGAGGTTCCCTGGCTGCTGAGATGAGCATTGCCGTATGTCTTCATGTTGATTCCAATTTATGGTGGCCCTAAGGCGAACCTATCACAGAGTTTTCTAGGCAAGATTTCTTCGAAGGAGAGGTAGCCTTTCCTTTCCACTGAGGCTGAGAGAGTGTGACTGGCCCAAGGTCACCCAGGGTGTTTCCCTGGCTCAGCAAAGGAACTTCAGGCCCTGGTCAACACCCAAACCACTACACCACACAGGCTCTTAATCTCCACTGTGGGTTGGGGCAGTGGTCACGGGGAGGCTGTGGGCCAGAAACAACTGGCCAGGAAGTTCTCTGGGCCACCTTCAGCCAGAGTAGAGCTGACGGCTGCCCACCAAAGCCCTCCTCTCCCCTTGGGCATGGCCTGCTGCTCAAGGACAGGGGCTTTGGGGGGCTTCTTGGGAGTCTTCCACTGGACCAGCAGGCAGGGGTCTCTCCCCGTCTGGCTGATCCACAAAAAGCCAGTGCCTGAATGCTGAAGAGCAGCAGTGCTGACTTGCGGTGGTATTTCTGGAAAAGGGCTCTGTTTTGGCCCTTTGGGAGCTGAGGGAGGCCAAGGTGGGGTGGGGAGGGAGGGGAGCCCTAGTGTGCCGCCTCCTGCATGGGGGGGGGGCTGGCAAAAGGTGTCACCTTCCTGTGGAAGTCAAAGTCTTGCTTTGCTTTGCTTTGCTTTGCTTTGCTTTGCTTTACTTTGCTTTGCTTTGTTTTGCTTTGTTTTGCTGGCGGTGTGTGTGTGGATGTGGGTACAATTCAGGTAGGCTCTGAGCTGCCTTGTGGCACATGCCCCCTTCGCACATGTGTGTGTGTGTGTGTGTGTGTGTGGTGGGAGCTAAGGCCAAGCCTGGCCATGGAGCTTGTGGTGCTGGTGGTAGCTTTGGGGAGGACTGGATGGTGCTGAATGGTGCCCAGAGAGCAGAGCAGCCTTCTCTGGATGATGTGGCCCATGCGCACACAAGCATGCCTGGTGTGTGCGCGTGTGTGTTTGTGTGCCAGAGCCAGAGCAGCCAGCCCTTCCCTCCCAGCAGCCCCTGACTGCTTCTCCCTCCCTCCCTCCCTGCTTTTCTCCTGTTTTCTGCTTTGAGATGCAAATTTCTGCACATCCCAGATCAGATTTTCTCTTCATTAGCATGAAATGTGACTAGTTCCACATTTTAGGGTTTTTCCTTTTTCTTTTTTTAAAGAGCAGCTTTAAAAATGAGTGGGGAGGAGAGATGAATGGGATGGTGGGGATCGCAGTGATTGAAAACAGCCGAGGGGGGGTCTTCATGCATGCACCAGTTTAGTCCCACCCACAGTCTTCCCTCCCTCCCTGCACAGGAGGTGCCTTCTCACTGAGGAGAGTGCAGGTGGCCTTAGTCCACCCCTTTCCTGTAGGAAGAGTCCACCTGGGCAGCTGCCCTGCTGTTCTGGGGCAGCCTCCTTCCCACCAGCCCAGAATTGTTCTCTGGGTGACCTGCCTGCTCTCCTCCCATTTCCAGAGGGGACTATTGTTCTCAGCAGCTGCCCACCTTGCATCTTCCTCACTGGGTCTTTGGTGGCCAGGGGAGGGCCAGCACAAGTTGGCATGTGGGAGGCAGGGGGCAGAGGAGGAGACAGTTTTGGGGAATGGCTAGCAGATGTACCCTGAAGAAAACCTGCAGCCTTTCCCTGTCAATAGGGCTGAAGTTCTGTCATGAGGGAGTGCAGCTCCAGGGGGAGGTGGAAGAGAAGAGGTCCAGGTGGTGGGCTGGTATGGGCCCAGGCAGTCCTGCTTGGTCCTCATCTTTGCTGGCAGCTTGTTTTTTTCTCTCTTGACCCCTGAGCCCCCACTGGAGAAGAAGGAAGTGGAAAGACCACCTCTTCTTGTCCAAGAAAACCTTATGAACAGCATTTTCAGGCCTAGTCACCATAAGTCAACAGGCGACTTGAAGGACCATACCCACAGACCCACATTCCTCTCTGTAATGGTTCTCCAACCTCCACCTGCCCCACATCCAGAGCCTTGCTGTGGGTCCCCTCTCCTATGCAAAAAGGACCAAAGTTTAGGGAGGAAAGAGCAAAACTGTAGTGCCTCCACGCAGTTTTGGGCTCTGCATGAACTAAAGTTCAGGACCCCTGAAATGGAGTGCAGGGTAAGACCAAAGGTCTCAACAGCCCAGCAGTCTGTTCCCAGCCTTTGGGTTTAAACCCCAACGAGAACTCAAAGGGTCCTGAAGGCAGCACCCAGGAAGGATTCAGACGTCTGCCCACCCTGGGCCTTGGCCTAGAGATAACAGCATGAAGGGTCCCACTTGTGGGCCACCATCACATTCAGGCCAAAGGAAGTCTCTTGCCCCCGATCCCTTGCCAGTCATCCAGGCAACAGGCAGAAGCATTGCCCCAAGATGGAAGGAATCCCCCAGGCTGACTGGGCCCTGTGGAGGGAGGCACATGTTCTTTTAGCTGTCCTGAGCCTCCTGCCATTCCACACATTTGATGACTGGCAGTGAATGCTGCAAGTGTGTCAGACTTCAAACCTATCTGATAAACCATATGAGGTACAGCAAGTGAAATTGTACTAAAAGGGGGACACCTGCACCTTCTCCAACATTGTAGTCCCTTTTCACCATCCTTTGGAAAAGTGTTTCATGCATTTCTGTAAACTTTTGGTGGCAGCTAGTAATGTACTTTGGTTTGGTAAAGTTCAAAAGTTCTTCAGACTGTCATACCCTTTTAACTTCTGTCGCACAAAACTGCTGGCCAAGTTAGATTAGGCATGATTGCTCAGTTGCATTCTGAAGCTAAGATCATAGAATCCTAGAATGGTAGAGTGGGAAGAGACCCCAAGGGCCATCCAGTCCAACCCCATTCTGCCGCGCAGGAATCACGATCAAAGCATCCCTGACAGATGGCCATCCAGCCTCTGCTTAAAGCCCTCCAAGGAAGGAGACCCCACCACACTACGAGGCAGTGTCTTCCACTGCCGAACAGCTCTTACTGTCAAGAAGTTCTTCCTAATTTTTAGGTGGAATCTCTGTTCCTGGAGCTTGCATCCATTGCTCCGTGTTCCAGTCTCTGTCAGTGCTCTAATGTTTTTAGGGGGCCTTGTGTTTCCCATTGGCTTCTACTGGAAATCCATAAAATGGTTCCCCCCACACACACATCTCATTTTTTGTGTGTTAGAACTGAGAAGCGTTTTCAGGCATAGTGGCCTGTCAGGAGGGGATTAGACCTCTAAGGCAGCCCGAATGCTGGTCTTAAACCAGCAGCATTTTTATTTTAAATTACTATATATGATGATTTTCCTTGCTTCTATCATGTTCCCCTCTCACTCACTTTTCTTCTAAACTGAAAAGGCCCAAAGGTTGTAATAGTTGCTGATGGGGGGCTGCTCCAGCCCCCACCCCCGCAGCTTGGGCTCCCCTTTCCTGCACCTTCTCCAGCATTGCAGTCTCCCTTTTAAAGTGTGGTGACCAAATCTGGACAACACACCACACACCTGCATAAAGGCATGGCAGCACTGGTTGCCTTATATTTGAAGGACTCTGCCATGGGACATGTCTTTTTCATAACAACCCCATATTTTATCAAGCCAGAGGTCCCTTTGCTCCTCCCGTCCTGTCTGCCCCTCCTTCTCTAACGTCGCTGTCCAGCTCTCCTGGCTGAGCAGTGCAGCCTCTCTCTCTGTTGCTCCATATGCCTGGGTCCGTCCCCTTGGGGGTAAGCCAAGACCTGTCCTGATCTGAAGTCATCCATGGCCTGAATGGGGGTCACTTCAAACAAGTGCAAAGGTGACTCTGTGTGCATACGCCTTCAAGTTGCCTGTTAACTTATGGTGACCCCACAGATTTCATATAGCTTTCTTAGGCAAGAAATCTTCAGAGATGGTTTTGCCAGATCCGTCCTTGGAAATATATCCTGCAGCACCTGGTATTAATTGGGAGTCTTCCATCCAAGAACTCACTGGGGCTGACCCTGCTTAGCTTCCAAGATCAGATGGGAAGGTGCCGTGAGGTGCCTGGGGGGGGGGAAGGGGTTTGGGTGCCCCTTGGTGCCACCCTACTACTGGTCCAAAGGGTGCCTTGGCCTTGTTCACAGGGCCTCCCCTCCCCTCCCAAATGGGACTGGGCACCAGGCTGCTTTTCCCTCCCTCCCTCTCCACCACATAATGACTGATAAGAAATTGTTTCACTAACGAGATTAGCCACAGGACTCCTACTTGCTTCCTTTTGTGACTGGTGGGACCACCCCTGGCAGAGGGATTCCCCCCCCCCCGTGTCTAGAGAGGGGGGCTGCTGGGGCCAGTGGAGGGGTGGGGTCCCCAGTTGGGCCACTGCCGCCCCCTCAGTCTCTGCTGGGCTGCCACACAGCTTCTTCCCTGGGAGGGGGAGCCCCTATCAGAAGCCCCTTCTGAACTGCCTCTTCAAAGGGAGAAGGCGCCTTTCTTCTGTCTCAGGTGTCACCTCAGGCAGAGAGAATTGCTCCAGCTTTAGACATCCTGCTTACTAAATGAGATTAACTGGGGGTGGGGGGTGGGGGGGCAGCCATGCTTTTGTTTCCCCTTTTCTTGTGTGCTGCCTGCTGTTTCCAGTGCCTGGCCAGAAAATTTAAAATGTATGTCTCTTTTTGGGGACAACATAAGTTCTGTAGTGATTTGAGGGGGGGGGGTGTTGAGGCCCTGACTAGAGTGGGAGTGGGGACTTGCCATGTCTCAGGCATCATCCCTCATCTCTGGCCCCCAGAAGGACCCTCTTCCCCATGGTGGCGGTCAGGGGGCCACGGATGGCTGCTTTTGTGGAGGGCCCAACTTGGCCTTTGATGCAGCAGCCGGTAGCCCTGCAGAGCCATACCTGGGGAGGGGTCGGCAAGGGAGAACCAAGTGCCCAGTCAGGCCTCCAGGCTGCCCAAAGCACAGCCGGTGCCAGTTTGAGGGATTTGGGGGGTAGGTATTTTTTTATTGAAATAAAACCATTCTACAAAATAATACAGCCAGCCGCAAAAGGTCATAACAATAACGCAGATCTCCCCCCAATCTCTTTACTTACTAATACAAAAATAAAACTATCTATCCTAACACTAATACATTTTCCCTCTTAATCTAAATACAATTTCTCTCTTTTCTTTTCCAATAAACATTATATTTACCCCTTTATACTAAAATTAGAAGTTACACATTTCTTAAAATTAGAAGTTACACAATTATAATTGTATACTACAATGATACATATTTAGAAAAGAAAAAAATAATAAAAATATAATAATTATTATAATTTTATTTATTTAAAGCTATCCCTTAAGTTATTACTGGGGTTGTTTCATTAAACCATGGCCAAAACTTTTTCCAACGATGGTTTGGCAATTTTTCTTTTTCAGTCAAAGCTAGATTTTCAATTATGTTTTTAACATAATAAGCAGTGCCCTTGACATCCTGTAGATTTTGTCTCTTTACCTCCCTTTGTCTTTGGAAAAATGCCTGATGTCTCCCTTCATGCCACACCACTCAAAATCTCAGCCTTTTTACATTTCAGACGGGGACACGTCTGCTCATCCTCTGTGGTCCATGGTCTCCTTCCCCTCAGATTAAGAACGTGATGGTAGAGCCTCCACCTCAAGTCCCACAACTTTTTGGGGACCCTTTTGTCCATGAAATACTCAATGGGACCAGTTTGGTGCTTTAGATAGTCTGACAAACCTGGTTTGGCCTGACATTTTTGCAAACTCAGATTAACGCTCCTCCACTATTTTCCTGTACAAAACTCTCTTGATGCTCTGACCTGGTCTGTCTTCACCCTTCCTCAGCATGGATTCTATATTTCTTTAGGTAAAAAACAAAGTCTCTCAAATAATCTGGTGCTTTCAATTTTTCAGGCAAAGAAAACCTAAAACTGATTGAGCCTTCCTCCCATCAGGTCTTTCCCCATCTAGTCCCCAGATCTGACCCTTTTGCAACAGAGAAACTTTCCCAAAGTTTTGGGCAGAAAAGATGGCGATGAACTTAGGTCCCAGGGCTGGGAAGTCCAGGCCCCCTTGCTCTACCTTCCCATAAGCCACTGCTCTCGCCAGGGGGAACGTGGCCATTCCCCAAAGGAACTTGAAGAGAACGCGATTGGCTTCTTTAATCACTGAAAAAAATATGGAACACTTCACGAATTTGCGTGCCAGTTTGAGGGGGCGCGGGCATAGGCAGCACGAACTCCATGGCTGTTCACAAGAGCGGCAGTCGGGGATCCTACCACCTTCAGCATCAGTGTCTTGGCAGCCTCCAAGCAGGCTTCCTGTGTCCTACGGGTCTCCTCAAGAGGAAGAGAGCCCAAGGAACCAAGCGGCTTTGTTGCTTGGCTCCTCACCTGGGCCTGATTTCTGCATCCCCTGTTGCCCCCCCTTCTCTTTCTGTGTCCCTTTTCCTCCTCTCCTTCCCTCAGAAAATCCATTTAAATGCAATTCCATTCTTCAGCCCTCTCCTTCATGCATGTCTAATGAATGTCAGGGAAATGCTATTACAATGCAACGGCGTAGGATCCAATCTTGTAGAGTGTGTACAAGTCATTTGGAGAAAACCCTGGGAGCGCTCCCAGTTTTATTATGGCGTAATTAGGAATAAAATCTCATTGCAAGCGTTGAATGAGAGAGGGGTGTTAATCCTTTAACGGGAAAGATAGAGCTGTACTTAGAGAAGAGATTAAGGGCAGGGGGAAAGAGAGCTGCCTGTGCCGGGAGGGGGAAAAGCCTCCTGGGGGTGAGGGGGGGCACTCTGGCTGGGAATCCATCCCTTCCCTCCCTCCCTCCCTCCCTCCCTGGTAGCCCTTCCCAGTCGACCTTTGGGTCTCTTTGACTTCTGGCGGCCAGGCTGGGGCTGCCAGCACTTTCTGAGGCCTCGAGCGGCCTTCAGCTGGTTCTGCTGCCCTTCTGTGGCCGCCTTGCTGGACAAGGCAAGGAAGTGGGGTCCCCACACACACACACACACATCAGGAGCATTTGGGAGGCAAAATGGGGAGGCAGCCTCTAACTTCCCCCCCACACTCCTTTCCCTCCCGCACCACCACCCACAGTTGCTCAGGGGACAACCGGCTGGGTCCACGGGCAAGGCACGGGCAAGGAGCAGCGATCCCTTGTTTGCTCCCCACCACCCCATTTGACCTTCACACTTCTGCAGCCTTGGGTCCCATCTTGGGAGAAAGGCAGGGTATAAATTCAACCGATAGAATTTTTAAATGAAGAAAACAAGGTCAACGCAGGCTTGGCCTGGCTTTGCACTCTGGCCTGCCCAGAGCTGAAGGTCAAGGTGGCTGGCTGGTTGCATGAAAGGCAGGCTGGGGGGGCACATGGTGAGCCCATATCTTCTGCTTCAGCTTAACAGAGAAGCCAGGAGGTGGAGGGGCTGGTGGTCAGTGAGCAATTCAAAGGGCAAGGGGGGTTTGCTGGTGCTCCTGGTGGGAGGAGGGCCCCCATAATGCCACCCCGAGCCCCCAGGGAGCTCTTCTCCGGTTGGGAGGGGCCTCCTGCCTGCTTACCTGCTGGTGGCCACAAGAGGGACTCCAGCCTGGCTGTTGCAGCCAATGTGGACGGAGCAGCTAGCCAGCCCCCCCCCTTCCTCCAGTGGGAGCAGTCTGAGTGCTCCCTTGTGGTGGAAGGGCTGGCCCTCCTCTGCCCCCTTGGGCTCCCCCAATAAGCCCCTCTGGAATGCCTCTGGGCTCTGGCCTGAAGCTGGCCCCCACTCCAGTGGCAGCCAGAGGCCCTGGGGCCGCCTGAGGTGGGGGAGTGGGCAGCGGCAGCCCCTCCGGCCTCAGAGACCTCCTCCTCCTGGCTGTGGCAGGGCCAGCGGCCCCCCTCCAGTGTCATCCTTCTGGGGTGTCCCCCCCTCCAAATTAGGGAAGGAGTGACTGGAGCTCAAAGTTTCAGTGTGGGAAGGGCTGCTGGCCATGGCCATGGCGCAGTAGGGTGTTGCCGGCCCCTCTGCCTTGGCACGCTTCCCACGCACGCGCGTCTTCGTTCTTCCTCTCTCCTTCCTCTTCCTTCCCATTCTGCTGGTGGGGGTGCTCCTTGTGACCCCACTCCACCCCCCCCCACGTTCTCAGTGTGGCCAGAGGTGCTCTGGGGGGTCGCCTGGGGCTGGGCAGGCAGGAGAAGCTGTCTCTGGCAGCTGCCGTGCTGACCCCATGGTTTTGATAAAGCTCCACAGGTGAGAGCAGGAAGGGGCGACCCTTATGGAGCTCCATTCTTTCTTTCCGCATGAGTGGGGCAATGCTGGCACGTGGCTGTGGTTGTCCCACGGAAGCCCTCCATCGACAGGGCAGTCTGTGGTTCGGGATGGGGCTGGGCTAGGAGCACTGGAAGGGGGTCAGGGGTGGGGGGGCCCTCAGAGCATTTTGTGCCTTCTGCGTGGCTGCACCCCCCGTCCTTGGTGGCCCAGCAGCCACGGCCCACGCCAAAGGCCACAGGAGAATGGGGAGTGACTTCAGCTGAGCAGTTTGCCCTGTCTTTGGGGACTGTAGGCCCTTTTCACAGTGGGGGGAGATGAGGGACCGGCGCAACGCTTCTGGTGGGGTCCCTTCTTTCTCCAGATGCCCCCTCCCATGACTGAGATGCCCTGGGGTGCTGCCGCCCTTTCGGAGCTTCATGGAGGGGAGAAGGAAGGAAAGGGAGGGGCTGTGGTGGGATCAGGAGGAGCTCGTCTCCCCCCCTCCCACTGGCAGGCCCCCTTTTGCTAGAGCCAAGGCCGGGGGTAGGGTGCCCCTCCCGTATCATTGGGTGGGGGGGCGTACGGAACAGCCTTTGGGGGCCCTGTGTGGGCAAGGGGAGGGGCCGTGGCATGCATGCACCGCTCTGTGGGCAGTGCCCCTTTCAGCCCCGTCTCCCACCTGGCTCCCCAGAGAAGGGCGCTGGGTGCTCAGGGTCTCCCCTCCTACCTGGAGCTGCTACCAGTGGCAGGAGAGGCTGCTCCACCAATTAAGCAAGCCTGCAAATTGGGAAGGGGAGGGGCAGGAGCAGTAATTTGCAAAGCAGCAGCTGTCCGTTGCCATAGCAACTGCATCTCTTCTCCCCCCCCCCTTCTTAAAATTCCAGCTTGGTGGCCAGGCTCCTGGTTCTGGCTGGCCTTCCTGTCTGGGAGCGCCATGTGTCTACTGGGGTGCCCCCCCGCCCCCACCATTCTGTTTGTCTTGACTTTGTTGAGAGAGCAAGCCGGTTTCCTCATAAGCACCACCAGCCCCCCTTCCATCTCCTGGTGCGTCCCAAAAATGCCTTGGGAGGTGCAAGGTCTACTACCGCGCATGCGCGCTCAAGAGAGAGAGCTGCCCTGTGCTTGTGGGAGCCCCATCCTGGTGGCACACAAATTAGGCTTTTGGCAACTGGCAACTGGCTGCAGGAGGAGCCCAAGGGCTATACTTTTGGTTTGTCCTGTTTTGGTCAGGCATGCTTTTCAGTGGTTTCAAATCAAGTCACCTTTGTTGTTGCAAGAAAATGATTGCTTTAACTCTGTTGACGTATTATACCTTAATTCTTTGTATGTCTTGTATTGTTTTATATATATAAAATGATAGGTTTGAATAAAAATATTTAGAAAGAAACATTATACTTTAATTCTGTTTTTTTGGTACTTGGCTGTGAGCCAACTGGAGTTCCAGTCCTTCTAGAAGGGCGGGGGGGGGGATCCAAGGGCCAGCAGGCGGGGGGGAGTGGGCTCACTCTGGCTGCCCCCCACCCGCCCCCAGACTAGCAGACTCCTTCCAAGCCCTCCATGCTGTGGGAAGGGAAAGAAGCGTCAACGCTGGTTTACAGCTCTGTGTGCGTTCCTGGTGTGTCTACTTCCTTCTTGCATGCAGAGGTCACTTCCGCTGCTTTCTGCTCCAAGTAGTTTTAGTGTTTTACAACCCTTTGTTTCACAAGCTAGAAGCCAGCTTTATGAGGCACATCAGTCTCAAGGTGTCTTACACACATGCATGAGAGTCAGCTTTAGGGACTCTCCCACCTAAGTTAGATAACTCTCTTCTATCTCTCTACTTTTCCTGTCCAAGATATATTCTTTGCCATAATAAATGTAAG
The DNA here is from genome assembly GCA_030847615.1 of Gambelia wislizenii. Lineage (NCBI taxonomy): Eukaryota > Metazoa > Chordata > Lepidosauria > Squamata > Crotaphytidae > Gambelia > Gambelia wislizenii. The sequence continues at coordinate 45,269,160 of JAUMIR010000007.1, forward strand.
TTCTGCTTTATAACTTTACCAGAGCATCCTGCAGGTTTTATGTCCTGTTTTGTACCAGAAGCTCATGATGCGCTGGGGCTCTGCTACAATCTGCTTAATATAAACAACAAAAATATCCTACACATGCTGGGTCTTCGGGGTGGGGGTCCTTTGTCCTTGGGAGGTGTGTTGGCCTCCCGGCCCTACCTGATAGAGTCCTGAGGCCCAGGAGGACTGGCAGCAGACTCTCTCTCTCTCTCTCTCTCTCTCTCTCTCTCTCTCTCTCTCTGGCTGAGTGGGTGGGTGGGTGGGCGCAGCCTTGACTTGCAAGGCACAGATGGACCACCCACCCCACACCTCCTTCTCCAGGCTCCCTCTAAGCCTAGTTGTTTCCACAGTTAATTATTAACTGAACCTCATGGGTTTCCTTTGGGCTCTCTCTCTCTGTGTGAGAGAGAGGAGTGCGCCTGGGGTGTCCTGCCCTGACCATGGGCTGCCCTTTTCTGGGGCTCACCTGGGCTTGCCCTCTTGTGGCCCCTTTCCTGAAAAATCTCCTGGAGAAAGCTGAGGGGCACCAGGCCAGGCACTCTCCTTCTGTCAGAGGATGCCCCACAGTTGGCAAAATGCTCCTCTGGAGCCATGGAGGGAGAGAGGAAGGGGCGCGTGCACGCACAGAGTGTTTTTACTGCCCAAGAGCCCCAGGAGAATGTGCTGCTCTTGAAGGTGTCCTAGTAGAAGGGGTGGGTCGCCGATGGATCGCCCCGCCTGCCCCCATCCCTGGTTGGGCTGGCCCTCCAGGGTTCAACTATACCTCCAGCCTGGAAGGGGAAAGGCATGGGGTCTCCCCCAGCCCCTGTCCCTTGAAGGGCTCTCTGCCTGCCTGCAGGGCTGCTAAGTGGCGGCTCCTGAACTCAGACCATGCCATACTCTCAGTGATTTTCTTCCCCTCCCTGTAACTGGTGACTGATGCAGCCTCTTTCTTTGTCTCTTCCAGAAAATAGGTTTTTCATTACTTTCTATGGCGGGTTGTACATATCAGACGTCCAGAAGGAGGATGCCTTGTCCACCTACAGGTGTATCACCAAACACAAGTACAGTGGCGAGACCCGGCAGAGCAATGGAGCCCGGCTATCTGTCTCAGGTACCTCCGGCTGTGTCTTTTCCCCAAAGGGGAAGCTGAAGGTGGATATGAGCCCTGGTGTGTTGGGCAGGTCTCTGCCCAGTCACCTGGGACATCAGGATGTGCCGGATAGCAGTCCAAAGTCAGTGTGAGAATGAATGCAACCTGCATCTCTTCCCTGCACTTTCTAATGACTGGAGACTGATGAGAGAAGCTGCCTAGCTCAAAAGCAGATTTGTTAGGGAAATGGGACCTGCTACATTCAGGCATCTGAAAAGAAATCCAAAATAAGCCAGGGCAAAATGCAGAAATCCTTCAGCTTTCCTCCCATCTCTGGTCCTCCCGCTCAGCTGGGCAGGTAGACCTTCTACAGGAGGGGGTGAGATATTAAATACAGCAGAACAGAGAAGCTGGAGGAGTGAAGGGAGGTACTGGGAAATGTTTGACAGAGTGACCACAGCTGATGGCCACAATGGGCATCCCTCTGAGGAAGCAAGGGGCAGGCCAGTTTCATAGGAGGCATTCTTGGATCGATCGAGTGCAGTCTCAGGTCCTACCTAGACCACACCGACACCAAGCTGTCTAACTCTGAGCAACTATCTAACTGAGCAGCACCCCATTGCTCGTGTGAGTGCAGGGGCTCCAGCCCACGACTCTGACCACCACTCGTGTTTCCATTCCACGTGTGTCAGGGAAGAGGGACCCTCTGGCTGCTGGCTGGAGGTGGCTGGAGAGGATTCCCCTGGAGATAAGAAGCTACTTAAAGAGGCTGGGGTTTGTGTTGGGGTGTATGAGTATAAAATTAAAAATTTATTAGATTCCAGGGAACAAGCCCTTTAGGAATATCTTCTTAAGATAACTTTCTTTCAAAGTAATCAGAGTTAACAGGGAAGACTTTGACCCAGCTCAATTTGCATTTGTATGTGGTCTAAATCAACCAGCATTAAGTAGACAAACAAACTAAATTAAGGACAATAAAGACTTATAATGCATATCAAAATTTACTGAAGGTATAGCAATATTAATCTACATATTCAAAACAAATCTAGGTCCTTAATTAACTAAGAGGATTACTGTTCAGGGTAGAAAACTCACCCAATCTTGGGAAGTTCAGGTTAGGATAATCAAATCAGAAATTTCTAAGTCTTACAGCAATAATATCCATATTTCCTCAGAGGGTGATTGCAAGTCAACAAAAGCTCGCCTCTTCATGTTTTGGAAGTTAGATGCATGGAGGAAAGGGGGGGAAAGGGAAGAAGAAGCTTCATGGAGAAGCTGCTAAAACCCCCAAAAGAAACAAAGCATCATAAAACATTTAAATTAGGAGGCCATGTGATGAATGACTGAATGGTCACCCCATAGCTCCAAATGGCTAAGATAGCCTGAGATGAGAAGAGGGGTAGGAACTTCAGCATGCAAGGAATTTCCTAAATTTACCAAGCAGGGGTGCAAGAAGAGTGCTACATTTCCCACGGTTTGTTTCTTTTTGCATGAGACAGGAGCCCTGTTTTGCAGCCCAGGAGAGTGTTTGCATAGGATAGGAACACTAGTTTGTATCCTGAGAAGCTGTTGTGCTGGGGCTTAGGAGGGCTTACCCCTAAGTAAGCTATTGTACCAAGGCTTACCCCTAAGGAAGTGAGCCCTGCTCTGCAAGCTTGGTGGGATTTGGCCTCCCCCAACCCTCCTGTGCACCTCTTAGGTGGAATTCAGCCCCTGGGCAGCTGCTGCAGATGCCCAACTATGTGGGGTGTGAGTAGTCGTGTGCGTTTGGCAAAGCTGACCAGTAAGAACTTGCAGTAGCTGAGCCCATTGGACCACTAGCACGTTACCAAGTGAGGGGAAGCGGCTGTGTAGAAAAGGATGTAGTTGATCCAAAGATGTCTCTGGATCAGATTCACTGATGGTCCCTGTCTTTGGCCTCGTGGTCCTCCCCTGTTCCCAGCCAAATGCAGCAGACGCAGGGGGGCAGGTAATCCTTGAGGGCAGAGCAGAGCAGAGCAGAGCAGCTTCCTTGGGAGATTCCCAACACCACATGCCAACCGATAGAATAAATCGTATCATAGAGCTGGAAGAGACCACAAGGGCCATCTAGTCCAACCCCCTGACACATAAGAACACACAATCCAAGCACTCCCAATGACCAATGGCCTTCCAGCCTGTGTTTAAAAACTTCCAAAAAAGGAAGAGACTCCACCACACTCCCAGGCAGTGTGTCCCACTTACTTATGGCTCGGAGAGGAAACCATGTGGGGGAGCATCACACTCCAGTCCTGGGTCTGTCCTGGCCCTGTGCAGTGGGAGGCTGCTGGATGTGAAGCTGCCCCAAGGCACTCTGGGAGAAATACTGCTGAATGTGCCATGGAGGGGGCTTTACTGTCCCCTGCTTGACATCTTCCTCCTGAGGGCAAGTGCTTGTCTGTTGAGGCCACTGCCCGCATTTGCCTTCCACTGGGGCTGTCCGGTACTGGACACTCCACCTCCTGGCCGGCTCCCTCCTCTCTGCTGGGCAAGGAATGACCTCCCATGGCAGCTTGGCCTGGCTGTGCTGATTGAGCGGCACTCCTCTCCTCCCTTCATGCCTGGAGCAGCCGGGGAGGATTCCTTTCCTTGGAATAATAGCACTTTCTGTGTGACTCGTGTTCTTCCATCATCCACTCACCTGGGCAGTCTGATGGGCTTCTTCAGAATGAGCCCAGAGGGGTGTGCTGGGGGCATCAAGAGGGGACGTCTGAGCCATGGTGCCCCCCCCTGCCCTCCTTCCTCCCTGCCTTCTTTCCTTCCTTCATCCTGGGAGAAGGCCCAGAAGACCCTGCTTAGCGTTCTCTTGGATATGTGCTTGAAAATGGATGCAAATCCATTGTGGGAGAGATCAGCAGACAAGGGGAAAAGGCGATTAGGCTAAATGCTTAAAGGATTGGAGATTTACCCAGCTTGCTGAATGCCTGCCTTCCCTTCATAGAATTTGGACATGGGAGGGGGGGCTCTGTACCTGGGTGGGCAACAGGGACTCAGTCTCTTTCTCTCCTCTCAGACCCTGCAGAGTCCATCCCGACCATCCTAGATGGCTTCCAGTCCCGGGAAGCCAGGGCGGGCCAGCTCGTGGAGTTGCCCTGCATTGCCTCCGGCTATCCCAACCCAGCCATCCGGTGGATCAAGGATGGCCGGCCACTGCCTGCTGACAGCAGGTGGACCAAACGGCTGACGGGGCTGACAATCAGTGACCTGCGAGTGGAAGACAGTGGGGTGTACATCTGTGAAGTCACAAACACCTTTGGCTCAGCTGAGGTCACCGGGACCCTCACAGTGATAGGTAAGGGAGAGCAGAGCCGGGCGGGGCTTGGGACTCCGGGCAAAGAGGAAGCTGCACTGCGCAGGACGCAGGCGAGGAAGGGGGCAGTTTTGCTCTTGCTAGGCTGGTGGTGGAAAGGAAGCTGCCGCCGCTGAGAGCGTGGTACCATGCCGGTAAGTGTGTGGCCCCTTCCTGAGCTGGGATTGCCTTGCTGGCCAGAGGAGCCCGTGGCTGGGTAGTGGAGGGGGTCGCTGTGTTGGCCTTGCCCAGCCGGTTCCTGGCCAGGTGAGGGTCTTCCCCTGAATTGCACATGGGAGCTCCGCAACATGGCATCCTGGAACTCAGAGCCAAGGAGAAGATGGCTTCCTTCTGCCACCCCTAGACTTCCCAGTGTGGTGGTGGTGCGTGCATGTGTCTGTGGAGGGCTTTGGCTCCTTCAGGCACTCTCTCCCCCATCCTGCGCACCAAAGAGTGTGGGTCCCTGCATGCCCTCCTCCTCCTCTATCCCAGCAGAGAAATTACGTGAGGGGGTGCCCCCTTGGCCCACACCTCCAGCCCCTTCCCCTATACCCGCAGACCCCCCAGGCCTTGGAGGGATTCAGGAGGCACAGCGTGGGACTGTGGCACGCAGGGAAGTGGCGTGGTCCCCGTGTGCGTGTCAGCCTCAGCGTGAGAGTGCTGTCACTCCCCTGCTGACAAGTCCCTCATCACTCAAGAGGGAAAGTGATCCACCATGAATGTGCTGTGGGCACCCGTCACTCCGGATGGCGAAGGAGGGGGTCCCTGGGTGTTTGGATGGATGCCGGCACACCTGGGTTATTGTGCAGTGACATTTCCCTGCAGATGGGCCCCACAGTGCGTACGTGTGCACTCAGGCACGCTCTGAACCGAGCCTCCATCTCTCTCCTTGGCTGAAGCCCCCTCCCACCCGCCCTGCCCAGGAGTTTCTTAGCTGCTAAGGGGTTCAAATCAAGGCCCTTCTGCCCTTCCTTATGGGGAGGAGGAGGACGGTGACAACAATGTGGTTGTGCATTGTGTGTGTGTGTGTGAGAGAGAGGGGGGGATTGGAATGTCAGTGGGTTGGGTTGGGTGGGGAGGGGAGGTGGCTCTTTCCCTTGTGGGTTCTGGGAAGCATCGGCAACAGGAACCTCCCTACACACCTGCTTTTTTCCTCTGCCCCCCAGCACCACCCTCCAGAATCAAGGGGGCAGAGGGGCCAACCCTGAGGATTGCCCCCTCAGCTTGTGGGTAGTGCACATGTGCTGGGGAGGAAAACCCCCCATGTCTCTCTTGCCCTCTCCACAGACCCCCTGCATGTCACCCTCACGCCAAAGAAGCTGAAGACAGGCATTGGGAGCACCGTCATCCTCTCTTGTGCCCTCTCGGGCTCCCCGGAGTACGCTGTGCGCTGGTACCGCAACACGGAGCTGGTGGTGCCCGACGACTTCATCTCCCTCCGGGGCATCAACAATGAGACGCTGCTCATCACGGCGGCCCAGAAGAGCCATTCGGGTGCCTACCAGTGCTTTGCCACCCGGAAGGCCCAGACGGCCCAGGACTTTGCCACCATTGTGCTGGAGGGTGAGCTGGGCAGAGGGAGCAGAAAGTCCTCCTGGGCACCTCTGGGTGGGGTGGGGGGCATAAAGGGGGTGGGGGCCTTTCCTTGCTGGTGGGCTGCCTGGTTCTGGGTGCCCCCGAATACATCTGAGCGCCATACCTGAGTCAACCCTGTCCAGGACAGCGCCACCCCCAGGGAGGAGCGCCTCTCCTCTCACCTTCCTTTGATGGCTGGGGGCTCTAGGGGGCTTCTTTGCCGTGACAGTTGAGGGGGGCAGCACTTCCTTCCTCTGGTGCTCTGAGCTCTTGGGTATTCTCCCTGCCTAGGTGAGAAAACGGCCTGGCCGCTGTTACACTGCTTAAAACCAAAGCGCACTGCCAGCCCTGCCACGTTGCTGCGGCTGCTGCTCTCAGGGGGGTGGCCACAGAGCCCGGCCTTGGAGTCCTTCCAAGCTCACCTGTCCCCAACAGCCACACAGGCCCCTGCTTGAGCCACCCACCCCTGGCCCCTCCTGGGCCTGTCCGCCAACTAAGGTGGGAAGAGGTGGGCTGAACAGGAACATCCTGCGGCGGGCTTTGGGGCCCCTCCCAGACCTTTGATTCAGGATGGCTCAATGGCAGGGAAATGGGGGAGGCAACCCCCGGGGGGACTCCTTCTGCCCAGGTTGTGCTTGGAGAGACCCTCTGGCCTGAGGCTGGGGTTTCCCTCTCCTCTGAGGGGAGCGTGGATGCTTCCGCCCCACCAGGGATCCCAGGGGGGCCGGAGCAAAGGGCTAGTTGCCTCTGACTGACCCCCCCCCATGCAGCCCCCAGTACCAGGGTGGTTGTGGCGCAGAGACACAGGCTTGCCTCAGAATGTACCTGGGGTGAAAAATGTGCCCACCCAGCAGCATGCTTCGTTTGAGGGGTGGTGCTCTTGAGGAGTCATGGTTGCCACCTGGGACTCGGGCAGTGCAGCCTTGTGGCTCCCTATGCAAGGTGGGGGCTCTTGTGCCAGGCGCTGAAACTCAGGGCTGCCCACCCCACATACCTTCCTCTGGAGTGCTGCTACCTGTGGAGATATTTTTCTTCTTGAGACTCCCATCTAGAGCGGGCATATTCTGAATCTCTAGAAAGCACTCCTTATTAATAACCAGCAGTTCTTATTTAACTGTATTAATTTTATATCCCCAAATCCTACTAAGTCTATCTAATAATTTTTATAAGGATTCTGAGGCTTTTAGTTCAGGAAAACTAAAACACCTCTGTGTGAGTGTGTGTGCATGTACACCTGTGCACAAGAGAGAACATTTATGAAATTACACCCAGTGTGGAGAGGGTGGTGGTGAACCTGTATTTCTTCCTCCTCCTCTTCCTGTCGCCAAAGTGGAGCCCAGTGTTGATCCAGCGGGTGGGAGTAATGGGGAGTGCAGGACAGATCAAAGCACAGCAGCCATTATGGCGTGGAGCCGGTTGTGCAAGGTGTGTGGGTGGCTTGGAAGGGGGACAAGATATAGGGGAGAAGGAGGGGGCAGCCCCACTCCTGGCCATCCGTGGTGCCGTCTCCGTGTACTGTCTCCATTGTGTGCTCCTCCTGAGTACCTGAGAAGCCAGGGAGCATAGGGGTGGCGGTGGTCTTTCTTTATACCCCACCATTTACCCCAAACCAGGACTCAAGAGTGGCTTACAAATTAATACAATGCAACACAGTTAAAACACACAGAAGGTCAGCCTTAAAATGTAACAAAACTATCGATAACAATTAACAGGTTTTAAAACATACTGTTAAACCTACTAAGAAGCAGTTAAAAGCAGTGCAATTGAAAAAGCCCTGAAACACCTAGTTCTCAAAAGCCTGTTGTCCTCGTCATTATTTTTACAATGGGCAGGGGAAAGAAGCCGGGCACAGGAAGACTTGCTCTGGAACTGGGTGTAGCTCCAGCAGCAGCACCCCCTCCCCGCCCAGAGTTTTGGGTGTGGGGAGGACAGGCGTAGGCACAGACCCCCTGCCTTGGCTTGCACACCTTCCTCAGGCCTCCCTCCGTAGCAAGGGCAAGGGGCAGCTGCTGATCCAGCTCTCCTTCCTGCTCCTAGACGGGACCCCCCGGATTGTTTCGTCCTTCAGCGAGAAGGTGGTGAATCCGGGTGAGCAGTTCTCCCTGATGTGCGCAGCCAAGGGGGCTCCCCCACCCACCATCACCTGGGCCCTGGACGAGGAGCCCATCCAGCGCGACGGCAGCCACCGCACCAACCAATACACCATGTCCGACGGCACCACAGTCAGCCACATGAACATCACCAGTCCCCAGATCAAGGATGGAGGCGTCTACCGGTGCGCTGCGCGGAACTCGGTGGGTGGCGCCGAATACCAAGCGCGAATAAACGTAAGAGGTGCCTGTCTACTTTTAAATATCAGAATAGGTTATTGCACGGGGGTTTGGTTATGGTGTGGTAGAGGCCCCCTCTGCTCCCTCAGCCTGCTCTGCTCTGCTCCACTCCCCTTGCCCTCTTTCCTTCCTTCATGCTCACTCAGCTACAAGCTGGGCTCGGGGCTGGTGGTGGCTGCTTGAGGAGGCTCTGGCGCACGGCAGTCCTGGCGGCTCGGCTGGATTGGACAGGTTGGCTGTTTTGCCCCGGTGCCCCTCGCCAGTGAGGAAGAGCCCCATGGGAAGGCAGCGGGGAGCAACAGGAGCGCATGTGCTCATGCGTGCATGCATGAGAGAGGCAGAGACAGCAAGAAAGACTTGCTCTGTGGTGGGAGGGGGCGCTTGTGGACTGACCATCACTCTGAGGACAATCCTCCTCCCCCACCATTGTACCATCGTGGTACCTGTAACATGAAGTTCAACATACTTCAGATTTAGAAATAATTGTCCTCCACCCCACCTGTTCTGAAATAAAGAGACTAGGCAGAAGTGTCCAAGGTAAGAACAGGGGAGCCCCACGTTTGGCCAGAAGCTGTTTCAGTAACTGTTACCTCTGCCTTTGGAAACAGCTCACAGACGCAGGACGGAAAAGCAGGCAACCAGTGTTTTGATCTGAAGCTCAGTTTATTTTCATTCGGCCAAATGGGTGCCGAAGGAAGTTCGGGATGCCATTTGACAGTTGACAGGCGTTTTTAAAGTTTAGTTCAGTTCATAGCACATACAGAAGGACCAATCAAGTTATTTGACACATCCCTTCTGGTACGCCATCATCTATGCCATCACGGCACAAGTGTGCATGTTCAAGGGGATGGCTTGGCCTAATTAGAAGAAAAGTAATGATAATCAAGCTATAGGTGGCTGAAAGTTCAACTAAAGGTTTAGCTTCTTTGTTTGAGTCTAGACATTTTGTGGTTTCCTTATCTCATCAGCAAAGCAGACTATCTCTTAGAAACATCTTGAAAGCTTTGACACTTTGCCTTACTTAAAGATATATAGACAGACTGAAACTAACATACATTTCCTGCCATCTATGTGGTCAGGCTATTTCCTCTTGCAAGCAAGCTGTGTATCTTTGATTCTGTCTTGTGGTTGTAGCTTTGCAAGAATAATTAACCTGCATCCTGGCTAGAAGGAGAGAAAGGATTGTAATGTCCATCATTTAGTAGCCTTAGAAAAAGCAGCATAGCTGGGAATCCTTAAGAATATCTTTTCTGTTTCTGCTTCCAACTTACATAACAAGTGTGGTTTCAGTACAAGAAACATTGGTTGTGGGGGAGAAAAGAGAGAGGTTGCATGATCCCTGCCCAAACCTCCTTTTGTTCCTGTAACCATTGTAGGTCCCCAGGCAAATCTCCTGACTCCAGGCCAGTGTCCTGCAGGGACCCTCAACAAGTGGGCTGGCACTGGGGAGGGGGCAGGCCTGGGGGGCACAGAGCTGGTCCCTTCCTCCCCTCCTCCTTGATCCCTGCAGGTGCTCTTTTGTTCTGGGTTACAGCCTCCATGTTATTCCTGACACACTGAAGACAACTCTTCCCAGGCAATTAAGCCGGGTAATTGTGGAAGGCTGGGTAGCCGGACACTCTGAGAGCTGCATCTCCAAAGCTTGGAAGCAGGTTGGCAGAGTAATGGGGGAGGTGGAGAGGGGCGCAGCCATGCCCCTCCTTGCCACCGACTGCAACTCCTCATAGGCAGGTTCACAAGCCACAGTGGAGTCAAGGCCTACAAAACATTGCCAGTCCCAAATAAAGCAGGACAGGGGAAATCTGCTGCCCCCCCCCTTCCTCCTTCTTTCAGAGCAGAGCCATTTTCAGTGTGCACACCTCTGGCTCTTTAGAGTTCACCTAGCCTGCCCCTTTCTTCTCTCCCTGCCTCCTTTCCCCCCTTCAGGCCCCCCCAGCATCCGTGGGATGAAAAACATCACAGCCGTGGCCGGACGGGACTCCTTCATCAACTGTCGTGTGATCGGCTATCCCTATTACTCCATCAAGTGGTACAAGGACTCTCTCCTGCTGCCGGACAACCACCGGCAGGTGGTCTTTGAGAATGGCACCCTCAAGCTGATGGATGTCCAGAAGGGGATGGATGAAGGCGAGTACCTGTGTAGTGTCCTCATCCAGCCACAGCTCTCTATCAGCCAGAGCGTCCATGTCACCGTCAAAGGTGAGTGGCTTGGGGGCCAGGACCCCACAAAGCAGGCCTGTGGATCCCCCTCCACACCCCAACACGCTGCCCTTTCAGTGCCTTGATGCACCCCTCCTCCTCTACTGGGATGGGAGGGAGGGCCTCATGCTGTCCCCCCTGGGATGGGGAGTGGGGCAAGGCTGGTGGGGAGTCCCTTCCCTCCCTCCCAGGTGAGCCAGGCCTTGGATTTCTGGGCTTAGGCTGCTCTCACACACGTGCTTGGACTTCCAACAGGAGTTGTTACCCTTTCTTGAGTTGGCCATTGGAGGAGCCAGTTTCTTCTGAGCTTTGGATGAATTGGGGGGGGGGGCCCTCTGGACCCTGCAGTCGTGTTTGTAGGGTTCTCCTTTCCATGAGCAAACAATAAATGGGTGTGGGGCTGTATGTGTCAACCTAGGAGGGGGAGCCAGCCCCCGGCTCTGTTTTTCAGGGGCAGAATGGGCTGAAGGCAACTCCTGGCTACCCAGAGGTTTCGCGGACACCCAGGAAGAAGCTGGGGAAGAGAGGTCCTCACCTGGCCCACCTGGCCTTTGTGCTGGGCAGGTGAACCCTGCCCTGGGGATTGGGAGGGCTTTGCCCAGAAAGACCGCTTCTGAATGCCTAGTTTGGTGAGGGTGCCGGCCATGGCGCCAGATCACAGCCACCCTCCCTCCCTCCCCTGCCTGGGTGCCCTCCCCCATGCCACAGTATCTGTTTCCCCTGATAAGCAGCGGAGCAGAACACAGAGTGTAAACATGCTGTATTGAAACATCTCACCCCTTGCTCAGAGTACCTTTCTCGGTGGTTTTCAGTCTGTGTAGCTCTTTAAAAAATCATCCCCTCTGTCTTCCAAGCACAGGGAACATTGTAAAAGCTTCTCCTGCCCATCAATTATTCAGCCCCGTTCAGGGAGCCATCAGCCCTAATGAATTGCCGTGGTTGCTGGCCAGCCAGCAGCATAAGGGAGGCAGCAGCCCAGCGGTCTTTCCCGTCCGAAGGCCTGCCGAGATTGCGGCCACTCTGCTGCTGCTGCTGCTGCTCTGTGCTGGTGGCCTGGCTTGGCCCAGGGCTGCGCCCCCTCCGGCCCTCTGGATGGGCATTCCTGGGAGCAGGGGGGGGAGTGTGAGTTTGGCCTTCCCTTCCTGGGTGGGCCATGTCCAAGGGACTGGAGGGGGCTGTGTGGTCATGGGAGGGAGGATTGTGAGAATCACCTGTCCCACTTTAGCTGAGGTGACCCATGCACAGGTACCAAAGTGGGCCCTGGGAGCAGCTGATGATGATGGCGGGCATCCACCCTTGGGCAGAGACTACTTCTACCTGCCCCTCATGTGCCCCTCCAGGCCTCTCGTTCCCCTGCTGCTCCTGCCTCTGGTTGCTCTTTCTCAGGTGGGGCATGAGCCTTTCCCAGGTGAGAGGCTGCTCCAAGGGCTGCTTGGGACGCAGGCACTTTGCCGGCCAGGAAGAGTTTGCCTGCCTCCCCTCCTCAGGTTGCTCCCAGTTGAGGACCATTCTGCCCCGTGAAAGGGTGGGTGGGAGGACAATCTCTGCGGAGGGAAGCTGGTGGCCTGTAGCCAGCCTTGTCTCGCAGGCCTGACCCGCCGCGCACTCTCCTGCTGCCTCACCAGCTCATGAAAGGCCAGTTGCTCACCTGGCAAGTGAGGCCAGAGTGCTCTGTGTGAGTCCCACAACAGCCTTGCAGTGTGGGGGCCTCTTGTTCTCTCTGCTCTCAAGTGGGAGGGGGAGGACTGAGGCTGGTCCAACAGCCCCCACGTGAGTGATTTGTGACACAGATTGGCGTGGGGGACGTCCCTGGCTCTGGCCCGCTGTGCCTGGGCTGCCGGACGGCTCCTCTCCTGCCTCCTCTCTCTCTCTGCGGTCTCGCCCAGGTGACGTTCCCTTCCCCTGCCACCCTCCTTTTCTAACAGATCGGGGACTGATTCTGTGGGCAGTGGATCCCTAGGGCTGCCTTGGCTCTACTGAGCCCCCAGCCCATTCTCTGCTCTGCTGGGCAGCCCCCTCCGCCTCCTGCTCCTGCCTTCCTGTCCACTGGGCCAGGGCTTGATCTGTGGCCTCCTTCCTTTGGCAGTCCCTCCACTCATCCAGCCCTTTGAGTTCCCCCCAGCCTCCATCGGGCAGCTCCTCTACATCCCATGTGTGGTCTCCTCGGGTGACATGCCCATCCGCATCACCTGGCGGAAGGACGGGCAGGTGATCATCTCCGGATCAGGTGTCACCATCGAGAGCAAGGAGTTCATGAGCTCTCTGCAGATCTCCAGCGTTTCCCTCAAGCACAATGGCAACTACACCTGCATCGCCACCAATGACGCCGCCACTGTCAGCCGTGAGCGGCAGCTCATCGTGCGAGGTCAGTGCCTCTTGGGCGCATGCGCCCGTGGTCTGTGCCACTTCCACCTTGTTCTCCTGGGAGGGGGCTGGGCAATAGTCCCATCAGAAGGGAGTGGGGATGGTCCCTGGTCATGCGGGTGTTACTCTCCCTATCTGGGGCTCCAGGAAAGGGAGGCACAGCCAGACCCCCCTTCCCACTGAGCTGCAAGGGGACAAGTGAGATCCCTTGTGCTGCCAGGAAGGGGGGGGCAGGGAGGGGGCATGCTGGAGCAATGGGGAGGGGTGAGGGCTGGGGGCAATTTGAGCTGTGCTGGCCGAGGCGTCCGAAGCCTCTATGGCCCTCCCCCTCCCTGTTGGAAGAGCAAAGGTGCCTACCTGGCATGGCCGGGCTCCCCCCTCCTGCCTGTGGAGCTCTGTCCGCGGTTCACACCTGGGTCTCAGGCTGCTGGGTTTGAGCCAAAAACGCCTGAGGGCACCTCATGGTCCACCCCTGCCCTGGGCCATATATGGGGTTCCCCTCAGCCTCCCCAAACTGGGAGAGGCTGCGTACACCTGGCAGCCAAGGATCCTGGCCAGGCAATCCTGTTAGTGGCCCTTCAGGATTAGCCCAGAGGCCGACAGGCACCTTGGCGCTGCCCTGACTCAGCCCCAAGAGGACCCTCCTCCTGGTCCGTGGGGCTGCCTAATCCCCCTCTATGCTCGTGGCCGCCACCTCTACATCTTCTGGCAGCAAATTACACCCATTATTTAATTGTGCATTGTGTGGAGAAGTAATCCTCTCCAGTGAAAAGTATCAGGTAGTCACAGCAGCAGGTGATGGGGAGGACCCTCCTCGGTCGCAGCCAGCCAGTCCAGTCCCGGGAGACCTGAGAGCTGCCTTTCGGGTTTTGTTGTGCTGGGGACAAGGAAGAGGACCAAGGGGCAAAAATAGAAGGGAAATAGATGTTGGCTCGACATCGGGTGAGGCAAACAGGGAGGGCTTTCTGGTGGGGGAGGCAGCTCTTCCAGGGATGCCTGAGCAGGGTTCTGCGCTATGGGGCCCTAGGGGTCAGGTGCCATGGTCACCGCCCCCCCATGCCACAGTTTGGTGTCAAGGCACCAGAACATGGGTGCGCTGTGACCTGGAGCCAAGCGGAGAAGCGGTCCTGACCCACGATCTCTCCTTTGGGCACTCCAGGCACACAGCCACAGCTGGAGGGGTACTGGAGGCTCCTATGCACCCTCTCCCACCCAGGGACAAGGAAACCCCTCATCCCAGAAAGTTCAGCACTTCTGTAAAGGGTTCAACGGATGTGACAAGTGGACTCTGATCTTTATTGTGTTTACATTTTTACTTTATTTATATCCTGCCTTTTTCTCAAGGCTGGATTGAAAGCAACAACACAAGCTGGAAAAAAGAGCAAAAACAATATGTGGTACAAAAGTTTAAACAATATGTGAGAAAAAGGAGTATATCCTAGGTTGATGGTCCTTTTGAGAAAAATACGAAGACTGGATATGTTAAGAAATAGCCTCCTCAGTGGAGTTTAGCAGAGTACTGTTCCTCAGTCTTCAGTGCCCCACTGGCTGAGACTCCTTTAATTAAAAGAAAAAGCAAAAAAACGAAGCAGGCAGCATCAAGTTACAGACCAAAGAACGTTATTAATTGCTTTTAGAATATACATGCACTTCTAGTACCTACACCCTAACTAAGTATTGAAAATATTAGGCAGAAGGAAAAGCTCCAGTGAGCTCAACCTTCAGCTCACCATCTTGTAGGATTGGGAACAAAGAAAGGAGAGAGGAGATAGAGAAGAAAGGAGTTTTTATAGGACTACTGACCCTAGAAGTTTCTCAGGTCACATTGTCTGGTTACTTAGATACACAAAGTATTTATGAACATGCATTGCAATAGACAGATAGGGAGGTAAGAGCTCAGAAGGAGTGTAGGCTTGCACGGGGCCCTATGCTGTCTAAAATCCCCAACTGCTCTAACAGCAATGAAAGGGGGCGAGTGAGAGAAAATGCTTGATTTTCCAAAATAATCATTAAACCAGCCATTCAATTAAAATATTACTTTTAAGATATTAATTTAGAACATTTTTGAAAACCCATAAAACACATGCGGAGAGGTGTTTTTCAGAAATGAAGGCTCAGAGTTCAACGTCATCTGGGAAACCATTGAGCAGGAGGGTTTTGTGTGGTTTTGGGGGTGCGGGACGTTTGGGATTGTAGGGGTGGGGTGGGGCAGGATCAGTGCCTTCTCAGGCGTTGGGGGGAGGAGGGCGAGCTCATCCCCTCCTCTCCTTCCTGGAGCTCATCCCCTCCTCTCCTTGTGGTCCCTCTTCACAGTCCCTCCTCGCTTTGTTGTCCAGCCCAACAACCAGGATGGAATCTATGGGAAGGCGGGGGTCTTGAACTGCTCAGTAGATGGCTACCCACCACCCAAGGTCATGTGGAAGCATGCCAAAGGTAGGTGGGACCCTCTTCCTTCCTTCTTCCTGCCCCAGGGAGACATGCGCCGACTCCACTGAAGCCTCTTCCTGGCCACTGGTTGCCACCTAGGAGCTTGGCTGCTGCTGGAAGGGCTTCTCTGGGCCTGGCCCTTGGCTGTGGCAGTGGCCAGTGGTGGTCTGGTGAGTCTCCAGGGGCCCCACCATGGGGGGAGGGGATGCAGCAGTGACCCAGAGGGCGGCTGTCTCCATCCACGGGGGCTGTGATGAGAATCTTGCGGCATTGCGGTTTGGGGGGTTGCTTGAGTCAACCAAAACACTTCCCCCTCCCCCAGGCAGCGGGAACCCCCAGCAGTATCACCCCGTCCCCCTCACTGGCCGCATCCAGATCCTGCCCAACAGCTCCCTGCTCATCCGGCACGTCTTGGAGGAGGACATCGGCTACTACCTCTGCCAAGCCAGCAATGGGGTCGGAACAGACATCAGCAAGTCCATGTTCCTCACCGTGAAGAGTGAGTTTTTACCCCTGGCCCTCTTCTCTTTTGGTGGGGCTGTTAGGATCTTGTAACAGGGAACCAGGGGGAGGAGACTTTCCACCTGGCCTTGCGCAAGGCATGGGCCCTGAGAGCCCTTGGAGGTGTTCTCCCTTGGAGGTGGGCTCCTGACCCGAGGAGGCTGCTTGTCACTGAGATGGTCCACGGGCCCAGGGAGAGCCCTTGCAGTTCCAGCTGGGCCCCAGCCACTTGGCCGTCCTGCTGTACTGACCCTTCCCATTCAGAGTCCCTTGTCAACCACCCCCCTTCCTCTCGGCCTTTGCCTGGGTGACTTGGCTCCCTGCTCTCAAGCCTTCCTCCTCCTCCTCCTCCTCCTCCTCCTAGGCAGCTGACCTTCTCTGGAGTTATTGCCTGGAGAATGGAGGGCCGGTTGGTTGCCACCTCCGTTGGCCTTCCTGGACCCTTCCCGGCTCACTTGCGGTGGAGTCTGAGCTCTTTCTGCCGGCTTCTGGCAGTCAGCCTGCAAGGAGTGGAGCCCAGGATCAATTCCTGGCCCTGTGGGGATTGCATTCCCTCTCATGATCAAAAAACACTTTGTCCTTAATAAAAGCGGGCAATCAATCTACATGTGGCAGCAAAAGGAGCGGAGGAGGTGCAGCGAGGGGTGGGATGGATGGCGGCCTCCGCTTGCTCATTCCACAGACGCGGTTGCTCAGGCGCCCGGCAGCATCCGTGCTTTCCGGCTGCAGGTGTTGCTGCACTGAGAATGAAGGGGTCCCTGGCTGAAAGGCCCCCTTGCCCAGAGCTGAAGCAAGGGGGGGCGGTGGGGGCCGGGGAGGGAGATACCCTCCTGGAAAGAACAGCAAGAACACACAGACACACCTGGAAGCTCCCAGGAAGCTCCTGGCCTGCAAAGGGAGAGCTCCTACCCACCCACCCACCCCATTCGGGGCAGGAGGTTGCCTCAGGTGGCAGAGGCTGGGGGCAACAGCATGGTGGTGAGCAGTTGGAGGAGGGGGCTGGGGCTGTGTGTGCCCCCCTGGGTGCAGCTGTGTGTGGCCCCCCAAGCTGGCCTGTTGCTCTCGGGTGGGGTAGGGCATCATCTCCGCTCGGCTTCTAAAAGGCTTATGGAGCCTGGGTGGATTGTTCCTCCTGAGCTCCTTGCAATGGGGGCCCTGCTCTCTGGCCCACCTCCCCAGAAAAGCTGGCTGTGGTGGAGGGCAGTGCGGGGGCTTGACTGCTCCCTCCCCATACACACTTTCCCATTACCTGGGAGTCTGTTCATTGATGCCCCTTCCTTGAGTCACTCAAGGTGGCTTTCAAGTAAGCGATGCAAGCAAAAACACGTGCAGATAACAATGAAGTTAAACAATCTGCAGAATTGAAAACCATATAAAACAGGTTGATTAAAAGATAAAAGATTAAAAAGAGTGGTGCACATTAACAGAAGCCCGTTCCTTGCAAAGTACCCAGCTGGGCAAGACCTGTCCAAACAAAAATCTCTTCACCTGCCAATGAAAAGATGATGGGGGGGGGCAGCAGGTGAGCCTCCCCAGTGAGGACTTCAGAATCTGGGAGCAAGCAGTGAGGAGGCCCCAAAGAGTGAGCTCTGTGGAGGCAGCGTTGTAGGGGGGAGAGGATGTGGCTTTGCCTCCCCTTTTCTCAGCGAAACGGAAGCAGCGCCCGCATGGGTGGTTGTTGGACCTGCTGGAAAGGAGCCAGCCCAGCTGGTGCCTCTGGAGAATGGGGCAGGGGGGAGAGGGTGCCCCCCAGTGATTCCATCCCCAAGTGAGTGTGTGGATGTGCGTGCACTTTCCCCACCACCCTGCCCCCACATCTGGCCCTCACTGCCAAAAAGGTCTCTCCCCCATCTGCGGAGTGTCCGGGGCCAGGCTTCTTGGGAGCAGCCCCTGCCTCTGGAACTCCCTCCCACAAGACCTGCTCTTTGTTCCCCTTGCTTCAGGGGTTTTCCGCTCTGCCAGGGCTTCCCAGGGTTTCTCTTATATATTGGCTATGGTGTGGCTCTGCTGTGTTGTCGTCCTTTTCGCCTTTGGGCAGCCAAACAGCCCGTCTTGTAAAGCACTGTTGCTTCCTATGACCTCCAGAGCCACCTGGCCAGGTCTGTGGGGCCTGGTCCCCTTGGGGGTGAGGGGCTGCTCTCTGCCCGCTCAGGGTTCACGTTGCGCTGCACTGCAGGGCCAGGCCCCCTGTGCTTAGGCAAAGGCAGGGGCCACACTCTGCCCGCTTGCTGGCGCTCCTGCAGTCGGCGGGTGTGGCCAAGAAGGCCGTTGCCTGGCGTGGTGCCCCCTCCCCCTCCTTCCATAAGCATAACTGATTGCTTCCTTGCAATTTGAATTAATCTCATGCTTCAGGTGAAATGGAGCTAATCAGTGTAGACAAGGAGCTGAAATGGGTGCAATCAAATTAACATCATACAGCCAGCTTTGGGGAAGCCTCTCCCTCCCCTCCAACCTGGGCTCAGCACGGAAGAACACCCACAGTGGCGTTGGTGCCGCACAATCCCCTTTGTGGCTGCAGCTGCTGCCGCCACCACCTTATCACAGCCCACCATGTGCGATCATCCTCTTGTCTGTGTCATGTTAACAAGGCGCAGAAGGAAGAGCTTGAAAGGGGAACAGCATCCTGGTTGGAGGGCAGGGAGGGAGCTTCTTCCCCAGGTGCCGTTTCCTCAGATCACTGTCTCAGAAGGGCTGGATGCTCAGGTGGGCGGGTGGGCGGGCGGGCAGGGTGCCTGGTCCACTGAAGCCTTAGGAGAGTTTGATGCACAAGAGGAGCTCTCTCTGGGCATCCATCTACAGGCAAGTCAAGGGCGTTCCTGAGCTGGCCCACGCTGGGCTCTTGGCTCATGCCTGCAATCTCTGGCACTGCCCCTCTCTGGCTGTGGACGCTGCACAGCCCTTCCTGGTGGAAAGACTCGGGCCAGTTTGGCTGGGCTTGTTTGTCTTGGTCCTCCCCATTCCAAGGGTGTGACCCAGCCCCCCTGGAAAGGCACTGCCCAGCCAGCTGCTTTTCCTCCTCCAGAGGGTTGTAGGGCAACCCTACAAGCAGCAGCCTTGGGAGGACCAGGACTCCTTGGTAGGATCTGGCTCTTGCTCACCGGTAGGTATCCGTCCCCACCTGGATGGGGTTGCCAGCCTCCATCCAGAACCTGCTGCTGCCTGCAAAGCATGCCCTGTGCTTTTGGGCTCCTCTGCCCAACTGGGGGAGACCGTCTCTCCCCACCACTTCCTCCCACAGTGGAAGGCCAGCCAGGTGCCTCTGCAGGGAAGCCCTTGAACCCAGGGGGGAGGCAGCAAACCCCCCCCCCCCATACCGCGGTGACTCCATAGCCCTGTGCATTCAGCAAGTCTAGCTGGCCAACATGACTGAGCGCCCTCAGCAAATTCCTCCTCCTCTGTGGCCTTATTCAGTCCTCCTCTAGAACCACCTGGGTCATTAGCCATCAGTGCTTCATGTGGCAGTCAGTTCCACAGGCAAACTGTGCTGTGTGGAGAGGTGGTCCCCTTGGCCTGCCCTGAATCTGACCCCCTCTCCCTGTTAGCCAGCTTTCTGGGCAGCTGCTTTCAGGGCTGTCCCTGGGGTGGCCGACGTCTGGCTCTTCAGATTTCTTACCTGGAGCCCATAGTGGCCGGGGAGGCGGGCAGAGCAAGCACACATGTTCTCCATCAGCAGCAGAGCACCTCTTCGTCCCCAGCTGCATTTGCTATCATCCACAGCAACGTCAGATCTAGCTCCAGATTTGAGAATGTTGTGCTCCGCTCTTTGGGTGGTTGTACTGAGTGGCAGTCAGGAGGTCACTCGGTGGTCTCAGTCTCTCTCTGTTGGGTGTGTGGAAGACAAGATCTACAGCCAAGGAACAGCTCCTCCTCCTTGGACAGCTCTTCTCCCACATGTCCCCCCACAAAATCCTGGGGGGAAAGCAGTTGGGGTAGATATCCAAGGAACCTCCTGCCGAGCACGGGAGCTGAAGGACCAGATGGCTGCCACACACACCTCAGCCTTCCTTTCCATCCAGAGGTGCTGGGTTGCTATTCCTGCTCACCCTGCCACTTCCAGGTTGCATGGAGAGGCACGGCTTGTGTGCTTCCCCACAAGCAGTGCCACATGTCGCATGATGACCAGCAGGATGGGCAGCCACATCACTGGCTAACCAGGACGTTGCTACTGCCTGGGAGCCACTGCATGGATCTTGTACAGCCCGGGCCACGCATGATGTGGGCTGGGTTGGGCCTCTTGATCTTTTCCTTCCTTGCCGCCCTTCTCAATTTTGCGAAACCTTTCCCATCTTGAGTGCCTCCTGTGCTGGAAACTGAATATACTTGGAAGGCAACCAATCAAGGACTGTCTCTGAATGCTGTGAAGCTAAAACTCCCAGTTGTTCTGAGGGACGGAAGCGGAATAGGCAGTTCCCTTGGGACCCCTCACCCCTGCTGCCCTGTCCAGTATTGAGCCTGCCCTCCCATGCCCCCAATGGCTACCGTCTCCTGGCCTCTTGGCCATCTGGGCTGTTGGGGGGCAGGAATGAGAGGAGGGGTGCAGTTGGGGTGACAGGCAGTGGGGACTGCTCTGTGTAGCTGGGCAGCCCTTGCCCTCTGTGCCCAAAAGCAGCTGCAATTGGCTGCCAGTATCCAGATGGGCCCAGTTGAGGGCCCTGGCATTGACTGATGGAGCAAACCATTTGTGGCCATTAAAGGCTCCTTGTTGCTCTGAGAGGCCTGCCAGACCAGCCCTTCCTTGGCTCTGCTGGCATTGGGGGTGGGGTGGGGGGGAAAGGGTTTGAGCCAGGGTCTGGCCCAGGGATACCCACCCACCAGCTCAGGGCTGCCAGCACAAGGCCTTTGGGGGCAAATCTGCCCGTGGGGGAAAGGGAGGGGAGGGTTGAAGGGGACATTTTGAAAAGAGCCGCCTTTATTGGGGGCAGCAAATGTTTGTTTGGAGGGGGTCTTGCTTCTGCTCTTTGTTTTTATTGCCCCTTTTTGGAGCCAAAATTAGGGGGGGCATAACATGGTAAGGCATGCCCCTCATGGCCAAGGGTCTCCCCTCCTCTCCCACCAGCAGCACTTTGGGGCTCCTTCTGGCAGGCAGTCCAGCTGCGAAAGAGGCTCTGTGCCACCTTTTCTCTGCACTCCATGGGAACAGCAGAAGCTGCTGGTCAGCTCAGAATGCATCACCTGTGGGTCCTCTTAGCTGGAGGGCAACCGGCCATCATCCCCCCAAGAAGTGGGCAGAGGAGCTTTTGTCACTGCCCTTTCCTCAAGTAATAGTGTACCTCCCTCTACTGTGTGGCAGCTGTCTTTCCTCTTTTGGAGGAGGAGGGGAAGGAGGCTTTGTGGTGTGTGTGTGTGTGTGTTTGTGAGAGAGAGAGAGGGAGGGAGGGGGAGAGAGAGAGAGAGAGAGATCTCCAGCATCTGGAACGCAATGCCAGGCAGATCCTGGGGCTGTAAAATTTCCCTCTGCATTCTGCCCAGGTTCCTCCAAGTGAATTATGCAAATCTCTGATGGAAAACTGTTCCAGGGAGCATCCTTGAGAGTATAAAACCCTAGTCAATAATTCATACTTGCCTGTCTCTGGCTGCAGCTTTTTCTTCATTATAACGTGCACTTGGTTATTTGTCTTTCACATTTTATTGGATATCCGGGTGTAATACTATGCATTATAAAATTTATCTGCTTCATTATTTTATGATCCCGCGTTGTATAACGTAAGGAGGTCCATCTGATTCCACCTGCAGAGCTCGGTGCTCGTGCGGCTGCTGGTCCCTGGCGGAGCAAGGCAGCTCTTGGCCACCTCATCACAGCAGCCAGCTGGGCACACAAGCCCAGCAACCAACTGACTGCCCACCCTCCCTGCCTGCAACTGGGAACGGGGTCAGTCAGGGGTGTTCCCTTGTGCACATCTGAAGCCTGTCTCTGGAGACAGGGCTCAGCCCGTGGTGGCCTGCGTTTGCCATGCTTGCGTTACAACCCAACGGATTGTGTTCATGCTGGGGATGGCCTGGGTGAGCGTGCCACTGGGCTCCCCCGATTCCTCCACCCCCATTTGGTTGTTGGCCATGCTTTCACTTCTTGGGCCATGTGGCACCCTCACCTTTCCTGGGGGAGGCCACCCCTCCTGGAGCCAGCAGGTGATGTGGACAACCTCCCCCATAGGCCTTGCCAAGGGCGCACATGCCTGTGGCGCATGCTGAAAGGGCCGATGGAGGGGGGGGGCTCTTCCTTGCACAGGCTGGGCTGCTCTCCAGCTCTGCCACTCTGCTTCCTCCCTCCCTTACTCTTTAGTCCCAGCCATGATCACTTCCCACCCCAACACCACCATCGCCATCAAGGGGCAGGCGAAGGAGCTCAACTGCACAGCCCGTGGCGAGCGTCCCATCATCATCCGCTGGGAGAAGGGGGACACCGTCATCGACCCCGACCGCAACATCCGCTACACCATCGCCACCAAGGACAACGGTGACGAGGTCATCTCCACCCTCAAAGTGAGAAGCCCCACCACAGGGAGGGATGGAGGGAGGTGGCCACTCAGGGCCCTTCTGAGTTTGTCCTGGCTGGTGCCCACTGTGCTTGGCAATGGGATGCCCCGGCCGGAGAAGGTGGGCCAGCTGTGAGGGAGGGGGGCTTGAACATGCCCCTCTTCCTTGCGATGCAAAGGCCAGTCCTTCTATCCTTCCCAGCTGGCTCTCTGCGTGTCTATGCATGTGTATGTGTGTACTGGTTCTGAGGTGTCTCCTTGTTTGCAGCTCAAGCCTGCTGACCGCGGGGACTCTGTTTTCTTCTCCTGCCATGCCATCAACTCTTATGGGGAAGACAGAGGACTCATTCAGCTCACTGTCCAAGGTACTGTGTCCCCAGGGCCTCAGTGCTTGAGGCCCCCCCTGTGCAAACACCCAGCTTTTGTGGAAGTTTTTCAAAGGGGGGGAGGTTGGGGCAAGGGAGGAACTGTTTATCTCTGCAGTTGCTTCTCAGGGCTCTTGTCTGGTCCCCCCCCCCATACAAAGCTGTTGAGATTGCAGCCCCTCCTCACCTTTATCCTTGGTGAAACTGCTTACTGGAGGCTGTCGATTAGAAAGAAGAAGCTGAAGGGAAACCTGTTTCTGATTTCCTATGAACACTCCTTCCCGTGGATAGAGTTTGCTTCTGTGTACTCTAACTAGAAACCTTTCCTTTCTGGACCAGACCTATCTCAGACCCAGCCTTCCACCCGTACCCTCATGGCCAGCACTTGGGGAGCAGGGGGGCTGCCCCACCCTCTTCGGTCACCCCTCATGTGAGGAAGCTCTGAAAAGCAGCTGCCTCTATACAGGGAGGGGCCCCAGGGCCACTGTGCTTTTCTGGGGTTGCTGTTTTATCTGGAAGGTCTGCTTTTGCTAGACGTTGCCACAGCATCCTCTGGCAATGAGCTCCTCAACCTCGGCCTGCACTGTATGAGGATGTGGGGCCCTCCTGACTTCATGTCCTCCCCCTGCCCCATAGAGCCACCAGACCCTCCGGAACTGGAGATCCGAGAGGTGAAAGCTCGCAGCATGAATCTGCGCTGGACTCAGAGGTTCGATGGCAACAGCATCATCACCGGTTTTGACATCGAGTACAAGAACAAGTCTGGTAAGGGGCTCTGCAGAGAAAGGGAGCAGAGTGGGACTCTGCTGGGGCCCGTGGAGAAGCAGCAGCTTTGCGTGGGTTTCTCAGGAAGGAAGGATTTGGGGGAGCTACTTAAGACCATACAGTGAGTTCATGGCTGTGGTGCAGCTTGAGCCGAGGATTTCCTGCCTTGCAGGGTTGTTGTGAGAGGTCTGCAAAGTGTTCGCCCAGTAAGAAGCCCTGAGAGGTGCCTGCACATAACAAAAGTATCCCAGAACCCTACAGACTGTGCGGCAGGCCAGGTTTTCTGAAGGCCGGTCAACTGTGGCTGCAGCATCAGCAGCTATGCAGCTGTCTTGCCCCCTGGGCTTCTGGCAATGTCGGTAGGGGCGGGGAGCTGGCAGCCTTGGGAAGTGGGTCATGTGTGGAAACCCCTGGTTGCCTTTTTGGGGAAGTGGGCATAACATCTCTGAGACCCAACAGAAGAGGGGTAAAGACCGCCTGCTCCTAGAATTCGGTGCTTGGATCCAGGCCCAATGCCGCTGATTCCAGTGGCCTGCTGTGAGTAGGAATGAGTCTGGGTCTAGCCCTGAAAGCACTGGGAGTGTTTAGCTTCTTCTCCATCCCAGAAGAGGAGGCAGGTGGAGTGGGATCAGGGTGGGAGTGGGCCCCGAGGCAACTGAGAGAAGGGTCTCCTGTCAGATCTGTTACAGAAATTCGAGTGTTGGTTCTGCAAGTGTTGTGGGCCAGGGGTCTCATCCTCAGAGGAAGAATCTGGAGCTAATTCCTTCCCCATGACTCTCACAGACATTTGCCTCCCCCCCACGGGATTCGTGGAGGGACCTGACCAGGCCCTTAGCAAGAATGGCCTTGGGGGGACCCCAGGGGGCCACTCCGTGACAGAAGGTACAGGTACAGGTGGAGCCAGAGGGATCCTCAGCAGGAGGAGAGGACTTCTCTAGAGGAGGGTCTCCTCAAGAGCAGGTGCAGCTTTTGGGCACACTTCAGGGTTGGTACTTAGCCTGCCAGGAAGGATGTCCATAGGACCGAGGGGGCCATCCGCTGGAGGTGGGGAGAGAGACGGCGCTCTTGCGCATGCGTTTGCTTGACTGTTCAGACACTTCCCTCCCTGGTGCCCCTTTGGGGGGGGTCAAGGACAATGGCCTTTTCTCTGGTGCCTTGGGGGGCACATTTCTCTGTCCTTACTTTCCCAGCAGTTTTTTCTGCAGGGGACCTGGGGTGAGCAGCCCTCCATGGTCAGCTATGGAAGCCCCCCAGCCTCAGCCCCTCCTTGGTCAGCGCCATCCTGCCGGGGTCTGTGTGCAAGTGATGGGGTCGCACATCCCTCCTGAGCCGATGCCTCTGCCCCCCTCAGATTCCTGGGATTTTAAGCAGTCAACTCGCAATATCTCCCCGACCATCAACCAAGCCAACATCGTAGACCTCCACCCGGCCTCGGTTTACAGCATCCGCATGTACTCCTTCAACAAGATTGGCCGCAGCGAGCCCAGCAAGGAGCTGACCATCAGCACCGAGGAAGCAGGTGCCATGGCCCAAGCTGCCCCTCCCACCCCACCCCACCCCATTGCTTTCAGAGCCTAAACAGAGCTTGCAAACATGGTTGCAACGGAGGGGAGGAATGAATTCATCCCAGAAGTGCCCCTTCCTGGCAAGTGGCTCAGCTGTGGGAGAGCAGCCTCCTTTCATGTCCCTGCCCTCAGTGCCCAGTTCTGGACCAACTAGCGTGTGCCCAGCGGACACTTGGCAGGGAAGCCCTCTTGGTGCTGGCAGCCAGAGTGATTTTTTTCTCCCTAAGAGCCCTGGGAGATGTAGTTCTAACCCAGAAGCATAACTCAGCACCACCCCCAGGATTCTATTGGCTGGGGTGGGGCTGTACTACTTCAAACCTCCACGTGTGTCCATAGCCCTCATTCTTTGGCACACAAGTGCCACGAGGGCAGCAGTCCCTGTCCCTTGGCCAGGCCCATCAGCCGAGTACTGGTAGCCAGCCTGGGCTGGTTGTATTCAGCAGGAACTCTGGCTGCCCTGGAGGCAGGGCCCCTCAGCTGGATGGATGCAGCAGAAGCAGCAGCTTCATGTCTTTGTGACACCTGAAAGACATGCACAGTGGTTCTGACATAAGCTTTCATGGTTTGGAGTCCACCTGATGACATGGATCATGTTGTAACGAGCGTGCTGGCCTCTAAGCTACCTGAAGACTCTCACTGGCTGCTTTTGCTTTCCAGTCTCTAGCCGAGCTGGACCTCTGCAACCATCTGCAATGGAGAAGGTTGCCAAGTGAAATAAGGGGCAGGGCTCCTGTGCCTTTAATAGAAGTGGAGAAGAGGGAATTCCCGTGGGTGTTGAGGACTTCCCTGGCAGCCCTGGCAATGGAAGGGGCAGGTGAAGGGCAGCGTGGGGTTGCTCCTGCAGGCTGCTCACGCTGTGGCCCCCTCCGCTACTCTGGCCTCTGCTGACCTCCTCCTCCCCACCTCTCTTGACCCCAGGGCCACTTGAGAATCCCTTGGCCAAAGGAAGCGGAAGGGCTGCTCCAAGCCTTTTGCCGAAGGGGATTTCCAGAGGCCTTGAGTGCCCAGGCATTTGCGGGGGGGGGGGTCCCAAGCCAAACTCCAGGCCCTCCCCACCCCAGTTTCCTAGCCAGGGAAAGTTCGCTGGACCAGCAGTAACTGGGCTGCCTCTCCATCTGTTTGCAGCTCCTGATGGACCCCCCATGGATGTCACCTTGCAGCCAATGACATCCCAGAGCATCCAGGTCACCTGGAAGGTATGCACATATTTGTGTGTGTGTGTGTATGTGTGTGTGTGCACGTGCGCACACCCATTCAGTGCTGGAGTGGAGGGAGTGGGATACTCTGTTGGTTTACTTGAAGGATTTATATGATTCCTGGAGTTTGCAGCGCTTGCATAGGAATAAGACAAAGCCCATTGATCGTATACAGCCAGCAAGAGGAATGACCCAGTTCCCTCTGCAGATAGAGGGTCCCCCATCGCTGCGACCCTCCTGGGCTCCCTTGGGGGATACCCGGCTCCACTGCCACCTCCTGGGTTGAGGTCAACTATTTAAGCAAAATCCCCCAAACATATTGCGGTGATGCCTTCATGTTGTTGTTGTTGTGTGCCTTCAGGCCATTTCCAACATATGGCGACCTTAAGGTGAACCTATCATGGGGTTTTACTGGCAAGATTTGTTCAGAGGGGGTTTGTCTTTGGGTTCCTCTGAGGCTGAGAGAATGTGACTTGCCCAAGATCACCCACCGGGTTTCTGTTTTTTAAAAAATATTTGTATTCAACAGTTTTTTACCAATCTAAAACAACATACAAGGAATAGCAATAAACCACCACCCCCCCAAAAAAAAGTGGCGGGTTGGGGGAGAAAAAACACAAAACATTCTAACAAGAAAAAAGGAACCCCCCCTTGTAAAACTAATTACCCTCCTCCTTAAACCCTCCCCTATAACTAAAAAACCCTAAATGACAATAACCTAAAAGAAAAAAAGCCAGAAAAACCAAGGACACAAACAAGGGTTGGTCAGATTCCAACATACCAGCTAAAGTGTCCCCTTATCACTAACATCTCATACTATTCATCAAATTCATCTAATAACATTCACTTACACCTGCTAAAGTAATCTTTCAAAGGTTATCAAATATCACAGTTGCTTAATTACCATTTATATTTCTTCCAGAGTTCTAAAATTAAACTCCAATCCTTTAAAAAAAATTCTATGTTTTTATCATTTAGCAAGATAGTTAATTTGTCCATTTCAGCCGTATCGTAGAGCTTCAACAGCCAGTCCTCTACTGTTGGGATGTCATCTTGTTTCCAGTTCTGGGCATTTGACAGTCTTGCTGCTGTAGTCATGTATCTTATTATTTTGCCATGCCTTCGTTCTAAATCATCTTCCATAAGTCCCAGTAAAAACTTCTGGTTTAAACTGAAGTTTAGTTTTCAAGACTTCCTCCATAGTTTTATGTACAGCTATCCAAAACTTCTTTGCATTTTTGCAAGTCTATGTCCCTCCACGTGACAAACGTTTTCAACATAGGTTTGATGAAGCCTTATAATTTTTGATATCCTATCTGGAGTTAAATGCCAGTGAGACATCATTTTATACAAGTTTTCTTCTAAAACTGTCACTCAGTGTTTTCCATGGTTGAGCAAGGATTTGAACTCTAGCCTCCAGAGTCATAGTGCTCACACCACTGCAGCACACTGGCTCCATGTCAGGCCGAAAGGCACAAAACATAGTATGACCCCCTGTATCTGTGGGTCCGGTACCCACTATTTCATTTACCCATGTCTAAAAAAATGTTCTCTCTAGGCATTTTCTAGGTCCTCCAGCACGATTCTATGGTATGCTTCCACTGGAAATTGACCACAGAGTTGTGGTGGAGGACCTACAGATGCCTGGAGAGGTGTTATCTCTAGGCATTTGTAGGTCCTCCAGATTTTTGCTATCTGCGGCAAGTCCAGTAATGATGTATCCACCCCATCCACACTGGATACGGGGGTTGTACTGTACATTATGCAAGCTTTTGAAGTTCACAGACTTCTTTTTGGCTATATATATTTTATAGAAATATTTTACAGTTTGATGCACAGCCAACACAGCTACCCCTGGAAAGATAATTAAAATTCTCTAACAAAAATGGGCTAAGCTGTGTGCATTTTTTAAACTGAAGTGATTGGCTTAAGCTGAAATTTCAGCACTAACTTATCAAGTTAGCAATTGATTAGAGAAGAGACAAAATTCTCCAGCCTTCCCAGCGGGTTCTTTTCTCAAAGCCCTGGGAGCCCTGGCAGCGCAGTTGTTAAATGCCGGTCCTGCAGCCACAACATTGCGAGTTGGATCCTGCAGGGCTTCAGGTTCACTCAGCCTTCCATCCTTCCATAGATCAATAAAATGAGTACCCAGCTTGGGGGGGCTAACACACATTGGAAACCGCTTGGAGCGTGCCTAGCGCACTATAAAGCAGTGTAGATGTGTAAGTGCTATTGCTAAACAACTTGTAAGCTGCTCTGAGAGCCTTTGCGACTGAAGAGTGGGGTATAAATACTCTAATAAATACAAATAAATAAAAGCCTAGCTCTCTTAGACTTTTGCAGAATGATAGCTTGCTTTTTGCTAGTACCTCAGGCTTGGGGAGTTACACTGTTTAGGTCACAAGATGCAAACCGTTTGTTTTAATTCATGATTAAAGTATGACAGTTAAATTATTTCTGTAGTTAAAAGATGCTAAACCAACCAACCAACCAAATAGTAAGGGCGCCTTGGAAAGGATGGCCTTCTCTGTATTAAGGTGCTCCTCCTGCTTTCTTCACCAGACACTACTTGGAGGGGCATCTGTCCCAGGGGACTAAGTCCTGAAGCTCTTAACCCACGGGGATCCGTGAAGAGAGTTGCAGGGGGAAGATCAGATCATAATAAGGCATGGATCCAGCAAGCCTAAAGGAGGCAGTAGGAAGGCCTCAAGAGAGAAATCCTTTCCCGGATCCTTCTGTAATGGATAACGTTTGGCCAGTTTCCGATACTCCATTTTGGGCAAAGTAATAGAATATGTTGTAGCCCCCCAGCCCCAGATGAGACAGATCCATTCAATCTAGATCCATTTCAGTCTGGTGTCGGCCTGTTTATGGGGCAGCTTTGGTTACCTTGGTGGAACCAGCAACCAGCAGGTGTGTGTGTGTGTGTGTGTGTGCCTGTTGGTTCTGCAGGACCCTTTTGTGCCTTTCTGTACCATTGACTGGGGTATCCTCCTGGGCTGCCTTGCTGAGATGGGACTCTGTTCCTTCCTGGAGGGGCGAACCCAAAAGTTGGCACTGGTGGGTCCTCAGGCTTCAGTTTTGCCCCCCATGCGATTTAACAACTGGGAGAGGCTGTCTGGAATTTTGTGGGACTACACACAGCTCTGCTCCTTTCCAGTTCAATCCAGGGAAGTTGTCTTGGTTCTAAGCTGGTGCCTATAATTAATAATGGATTGGATAAAGGTGAACAAATTTAACCCAACAAGAGAGAGGTGATCCCGTCAGCTGACAGGCAGATCAGGGAATAGTTCCACTGCCCTTGAATTGTCGCTTCGCAGTTTGGGCATCCTCTTGGGCTCAGCCTTAAGCCTGGAGGTCCAGGTGTCCGCAGTGGCCAGGCGTGCTTTTGCACATTTAAAGCTACTAATGTGCCAACTGTGCTTGTTCCTGGAGATGCCTGATCTGACCACAGTGAAACATGCCTCAGTTATATCCTGCTTGGATTACTGTGATGTGCTTCTATGTGGGGCTGTCTTTGAAGAGTGCTTTGAGTTTTCAGATTTCCAAGTACAGAGCGCTGCAGCCAGAGAGTGAACTAGGGCTGATGACAGAGACCAGAGCTCTCCTCGGCTCCAACAGCTACATGGGCCGCTGGCTGGTTTGCGGGAACAATGCAAAGTGCTGGTTATGCCTGCAAAGCCCCGACAGTCTCCCTGATCAGATCCTGCCCAGGCCTGAGACCCTCGGGGAGGCGGCCGTTTCCTCAGCTCCGCCACCTTCACGGGCATGGCTGGCTGGCTGGCTGTTTGTCCGGCTGGTATACAAGACAGGCCCTTCCTTCTCTGGCTGTCCTTCCCTTGGTAGCCAAAGACTTCATTACTCCAACAGTCTTTCAGAAATGAAGATTTGGGAGGAAAGGGCTTATAAGAGGGTGGTGCATTGTTCTAAACTGTACTACTTTTAAACTGCTTTTACCATTTTAAGTGAGCACTTTTCAATTGTTTGAACATTGTCAATTGTTTGATTCTGCTTTAATAGAATTTTAACGTTGAGTTTTTGAATGTTTTAAACTATATTGTAACCATTTTGATTTATAACCTGCCTTGAGTTCCAATCTGGTGGGATACAGATAAAGTCACTAACAAGAATTTCCCATAATGGGGAAGGGAAAGCAAGAGCTAGAAATCCAGAATCCATGCTTCTCTGTAGCCTCAAAACCGAGACCATGCTAGGGGTTTGAAATTAGGGATGACATTTCCCTCCCCCACCCCCGTATATGTTTTATTTTTGCTCACACATCAACATAAGCATATTATTCACTTTCAAAAAATAAATATAATTGACATGCAGATTGGCAACAATAAAGACAATAACAACAAAAATCACAAACAAAACCTTATACAATACATTACATCATTCTTATTGACACAATCAATCAGTTTTCCATAAAATAAAAATATACATAAAACATTTACAACTTTCTACCTTCCATTTGAGATGGCTATAGTTCAATTTTTAATCCTTTCCCCTCTAGCTTTCTTTATTTTACATACTTATGTGTCAGTATTATTCATTTATTTTTTCTTCCTTACTCTATTATTGATTCTAGTTTCTTAAATTCTTTAATATTGATTAATTTTTATCACTTTCCTCATTTTATTCAAAACCTCTGGTCACATATTTACCTTCAGTCATTTCCAAAAATTTGATTACCTCTTTCCAATTTTTAATTTTTTTCTATTGTTTGATCTCTCAGCAGGCATGTTAATTTATCTGCCTTCATCATTTCATAAATCTTAAGTAGCCACATAGAGGTGTCTGGAATTTGTTTCTCTTTCCATTTCCTAGCAAAAATAATTCTTGCTGCTATAGTCATGTAGAATAGTATTTTCCCATGTTTGTTTTCCAACTCTTTCTTTGGCATGCTCAATAGATATAGCTTAGGGTCTAATTCTACTTTATGATTTATTATTAGAGTTATCTTTTTTGTTAATATTGTTCCAATATTCCCTTGCTTTCTTGCATGCCCACCACATATGAACATGTGTTTTGGTTCTTTCCCCACATTTCCAACATTTATTATCCATATTTTTCTTGCATTTAGTTAATTTGCAGGATGAGGGATGACGTTTTCCGAAGGTGTTAGTGCAGACATTTAACTTAGATTTAGATGACAATCAAGCATAGCCGTAATATTCAATCCCCCTTCTAACATATATGCAATAGAAGTAGATTTTTCAGCTGTGGGTGGTTAACCAAACCTTCCTCTTGGTGGGAGCTTCCCCTTCTGGGGGCACAGTGCCCCCCCTCCAAGTGAAGGCAGCCCCCCTCCGGGTGGGAAGCACCAACAGGCCCACACGGGGGGCCCCCTCAGCCCCTTGCACCCGCCTGCCTTTGCACCCCGTGGTGAGGCTGCTGGGCAGGGCGGTGCCTTCCTCCCGTGGATGGACTGGGCTCTCCTGCTGCTGCCCAGTGGCAGGGCCTTGACCCCTCCTCCCCGCCCCGGCACTCGGCTGCCCTGTGGCCTCTTCTTCGGCCAGAGGGCTCAGCCTCAGGGCTGTGTGGCCACCGCCGCCGCCGGGCCCCTCCTCTCCACCCCACACTTGCAGTGGCCTCCCTGGGCCCTGCCAGCTGATCGCATGGGCCCGATCCTGGGAAGAAGGCAGCGAGGAGGCAGAGGGACAAAGATTCTGGTTGTTTGCCTGCGACAAGTTCAGGCAGATGTCGATAAAGTTTAGACCCTGACTTATTTTCCTGGGATGGTATAATGAAAAATAAAAATTGATTAGCAATTTAGGAATCAGAATGAAATGGCCAGTTGGTAATTTTAAGGTCTGGGTGCTTCTTGCAGACGTTTCAGTGATGAAAAACAAATTAATGAAAAATAAGATTCACTCGAAACATAAGTCACTCTGGTTTAAGGCTGTTTCACCGAGATGGATCACTCCAGCTTGGCAACATAAATTTGCAGTCAGCCCTATTGATTTGTTAATGCTTCAGAGAAATATTGTTAAGATCGATTAGACCTGGTCTCCTGGATTTTTAAGGCCGGCAGCCTGAGCATTTCTGTGGGCCTGTTTTCACTGCCTGGATTGATTCATCTCATGTTGGAGCTGCTTCTGAACCATTTCCTCTAAATCCTCTTCACACGCCGGCTTTTGCATCCTGTCATCCTCCTGGAGGGCTGCAGCCATCCTGTTACCAAGACCAATCGACTAATGCATGCCTCTAGCCCACAGCAAAACCAAAATATTCCTATGGGGCTCCTTCTGACTCATGAACAGGGCCCTCGGATTGCTACCTTTGCTATGCAAAGAGAAGGTATCCCCCCCAAAGGGGCAGGAGAAAGAGAGGCCAGGGGTGCCTCGGCCAGCTAGCCATGGGGCTGCTGAATTTTGCAGGGTGCAGCCTCTCTTGCTTGGATGGCCACTAGCCCAGAGTGTGGAAAGGCCTCTGCAGGCCCCCCTGCTCCCCCTGAGATGAGCAAGGGGAATCTCCCAGCCACCAAGAGCCCTTCGATGTCTGGAGCATGATGGGGGGAGCCAGAAGGAGGCCATCTTGGCTTTTGTGCTGAAGTTGGCCTTTGGTGCAGGCCCTGGGTGGTCTCATGTGTGGCCCCCCTCCCCAGTGGTGGGACCTTGCTCAGTGGCCGAGTCCCTGCCACTCCACATGCCCAGCGTCCCTTCCAACGTCAGCCACAGGCATTCAGTTGGGAGCAGAGGACAGGCCAGGGGACAGGCTAGGAGGCTGCCTCCGATGAGCCTGCTGTGCCGACTGTTCTGCTCTGTCAGAAAATCCTGTTTGCTGAATTACAGGAAGTCATGTAAGATGTAGACACTCCAGCACAGAAAAAGCATTTACCCTGGCTTCCACTTCATGCAGAAAGGATATAGTACAGAAGGCAAACCACCTCTGAGGATTCCTTGCCTAAGAAAATCCTTGTCATGGGGTCACCATACATTGACAGGAGACTTGAAGGCACAGGCGCGCACACACAGAGAAGACAGCAGTGGAGGGAGAGGACTAACGGGGCCTTCCTGGTATTGGACCC
The DNA here is from genome assembly GCA_030847615.1 of Gambelia wislizenii. Classification (NCBI taxonomy): domain Eukaryota; kingdom Metazoa; phylum Chordata; class Lepidosauria; order Squamata; family Crotaphytidae; genus Gambelia; species Gambelia wislizenii. The sequence goes on from JAUMIR010000007.1 coordinate 45,302,359, forward strand.
TCCCTCCACCCTGGAGTGGCGTATTACAGGCTGTGCTTAGTCTTGGTGATATTAGTGACAAACCCTTGAAAAAATTCTCCAAATGGTGCAGGAATCCATGCCTACTTTGCTTGAAAAATGATCCCGGAATCTCAAGTGCATGACACCCATGCTCACTTGTGTCCACACACACCCATAACACACACTCCCCTTGCTTGGGTCCCATTCTGCCCAGTGGTTCACATAGCTCCAGTCCACACAGCACTCCCGGGAAGAGGGCTCAGCACTGCTAAAGGATGTGATGGCAGCCCTGTGCCAGATGGGCCCATTGCCTTGGCTAGTCAGCCGCCCGCCAGGCTGCAGCTCTCCGGGGTGGGCGGCCCCTTCATGTCCTGCCCCGGGCAGTAACCTCTCTGCCACTCTCCCCCTCTGCAGGCCCCAAAGAAGGAGCTCCAGAACGGGGTCATCCGAGGCTACCAAATTGGCTACCGGGAGAACAGCCCCGGGAGTAATGGGCAATATAGCATTGTGGAGATGAAGGCCACGGGGGACAGCGAGGTCTATACCCTTGATAATCTGAAGAAGTTTGCCCAATACGGCGTGGTGGTGCAAGCCTTCAACCGGGCAGGCACGGGGCCCTCGTCCAGCGAGATCAATGCCACGACCCTGGAGGATGGTGAGTGGGGGCTGGAGGACAGGGCCTGGCCGGGGCTTGTAGGTCTCCGGCCAGGGTTGCCGGGGTCTCCGCTTGGGTGCTGCCTGCAGGGCCTCCTGGACAGAACTCCTCACATGGCCGGGAAGGCCACCTGAAAAAGCCAGGACCAAAGAGCGTTGCCTTATTTAAACGCATGTTCAGGAAAATAGCTATGCTCGCCTGTCAGAGCAGAAAGGAACCCAGTAGGACTTCTGACACTGACTGGGAACGGGGCTCTGGAATGGGCTGCCAGAAGAGATATGGCAGCTGTGCACGGTCGCAATTTTAGAGTAGACCAGTCTCTTCCGGCAGGCCTATTCAGGTTATTTTAAATTGTTAATTTTAAACTGTGCACTGCTTGTTTCAAAATGTGTTAGTCTTGTTTTTTAAACAGATGGGTTTTATTATTACTGGGAAAAAGAAATTTCTAGGCAAGACTGGGGTTCAAGATAGTTTAATCCTCCATCCTGGCCAGCAGCAGCTCAGTAAAGCGGGTTGCGATTCAGCACCATCGACAGCTCCCTGTGCGTTGCTCTTTTAGGAATTACTCCTTAAGCCCTGCTAAGCTTCACTCTTGAATGGCAAGCGATGAGAAACCACTTTACTTCCTTACCTGTTACCTCCTGAACCAAAGTTTAGGAGTTATACCTTGTGCATTTCTTCTTAATTAGGGCTTTTAAACTTGCTTTATTTTTAAGGGCCAAAATGGCTCCCCATTCCCCTCACCATGACAGGCTGGAAATAGTGAAGACAATGTGAAGTCGAAGGCTTTCATGGCCGGCATCCATAGATTTTCCTTGGTTTTTTTTCCAGGCTTTGAGGCTGTGTTCTGGAAGAGTTTTTCCTGACATTTCACCTGCATCTGTGGCTGGCATCCTCAGAGAATGGTTGGGTAGGGGTGTGTGTTGTGCCAACCATTTTCTGAAGATGCCTGCCATAGATGCAGGTGAGATGTCAGAAATAAACTCTTCTAGAACACGGCCTCCTCACAGCCCATAAAAACCCCAAGGAAGATCTATAGTGAGGAAACACCTTCTCAGACCCCTGCCCAACAAAACCTTGATGGCGTGGTGAATCGAGGCCCCTCCCCACACTTCTGGGTTGGCACTCTGCCCTCTTTACCCCACAGGAGTCCTGCGCCACTGCAAGGCCAGTTGCCATGCGTTGCTGCCAAACTTTGCTCCTGCGCAGCATCTGGGGAGGGGGGAAGTCAGCTGCCCCCCCGCCTCCCCCCCTGGCAAAATGGCACCTGCCATGTGGCCGGATCCATCCCTCCACCAGGTATGTGTTCCCATTTTTCATGAGGGAGAGATCAGCCCCAGCCTTAGAGCCATTTTAACAACAAAATAAAAGTTTCTGCCTCCATTTGTTCAGCAGTTTTTCATACTTAATTAAGGCCCTCATTAGCCTGTCAGAACACAATCATTTCCTGGCTAGGTTAGCACTCCTCCTGGGGTATTCAGGACCCCCCGTTTTAGCAACAGAGTCTTTCCCATAATTATATTACCTTCATTTTGCTCAAACGGACTCTCTATTAGTTTATAGCACCCGGCCCCTAATTGCACAGTGCTTACAGTTTTACACCTAAGTAATATGAAACAATAATCATTTTCAAAGTGGATCATTACGATGATGTATCATCATTTAAATGCTCGTAAAAATTAGAGTTCTCTCTTTGGGGGCAGTGGGATCTCATTACCTCCATCCCACATGCTCCCTCCTTCACTCCCTCACTCAAGTCTTCCTTTCCCCTTCCCTCAAGCAATGCTGCAGCAGCCGGGTTCTCCAGAAAACCAGGAAGGGGTGCAAGGAGGGGCCGAGGGATGGGCACGGGGCTGGCCTGTGTGCCCGGGAGACTCGAGGAGGGAGCCGGCAAGTGAGGGGATGCATTGCATGGAAGGGGGGCAGCAGACCCCAAATGGGGCCCTTGGGAACACCTGCCAGGCAGAAGCGCCTGCGAATGTTCGTGCATCTGGCAGGGGAGGTGGAGCCGCACGCCCCTCGCCCAATGCACACCTCTGTTTCCTCAGTGCCCAGCCAGCCTCCCGAGAATGTGCGGGCCTTGTCCATCACCTCTGACGTGGCTGTCATCTCCTGGTCGGAGCCCCCCCGCAGCACCCTGAATGGCGTCCTGAAGGGCTACCGGGTCATCTTCTGGTCTCTCTACATGGACGGGGGTGAGTGGGGAAGGGGCGCTGTGTGGCCAGCGTGGCAGGGGAGGCGCTCGTGGGCTGCAGAGGGGCCTTTGTTCCAGGCAATGGGGCAGCAGGCACAGGCCTTCCCCACCTCCACCCCACGTGCCTGATCCTGCACCTGCCCCTCACCTCCAGCCTAGCGCTTGCCCCACCAGGTAGGCAAGCCCACCCCCACACCACTCCGTTTTCTGGGGCTCTTGGAAGCCACTTTGATAAGGGAATGCTTGCATTGTGAAGGCCTCCCCGGCCCCCCCTTCTATCCTCCTGGCCTTTAGTCCTCTGCTTTGGTCCCTCCTGCACCATAAACACGCTAGCAAAATTAGCAAAGCCCAGAGGGGCCATCAGGAGCCCACTGGCTGCAGTTGTGCTCCGGGGGCTGAGGAGGAGTGCAGGCTCTCTGGGGCTGGACTGTGATGGGGTGCCCCTTGTTATAAGGGATGTCCCCTATTTGAGGGTCAGAAAGCTTTCCCTGTTACATAGATGGACTGAGATGCTAAAAAATCCCCTAATTGGGGGAAGTGGGCCCTGCATGAAGCCAGAAATGTGTGTCTCATGTGATTTATGAAACTGGACAATATGTTAATTTTACAGAGTAATACATGGCTAAGTGAACTAAAATCGATACTTCCATTTGGTATTTACATAGAATACAGACTTACAAATAGCTCCTTCCTGATTGTTAACCCTGCATGTCATAAATTTCAACTGTCCTTTATTGCTTTTTTTTAAACCCAGCAACACTAATGGTGACCCCTGAAGTGTGAGCAGTACCACAGGTGTGCATGTGTGTGCATGCATGCACACACACGTGCACACATATGTACCCACTTGCATATAAGTCTAAAGAGCTTTTGGGGTCTTGAAGTCCATACAAGCACTTTCTGTCTACAAGATTTAAGCTAAAATTTAAAAGGGACATGTACAAGAAATGGAAAAAGGGGAAAACACCAAAGAGGAATTCGAACAAATAGCCAGCACATGTAGCAAACACACATTGGAAACTGCTTAATGCAGTGTAGATGTGTAAATTGCTGTTGCTTAAAATAATTTGTAAGCCGCTCTGATAGCCTTCTGGCTGAAGAGCGGGGTATAAATAAATCAATAAATAAAATAAAAAAGTCAAAAAAGCCCAGGGTTGCTCATAAGGTTAAAAACAATAAAAAGGGCTTTTTTGGTCATGTCCGTAGCAAAAGGAGCAGCAAGGAAATGGCAGGGTCACTGTGTGGAAAAGATGGTGAAATGCTAACCGGGGACAGAGAAAAGGCAGAACTACTCAACACCTTTGGCTTGTCTAGATGGGCAATATATCCCTTGTTGCCTTGTCTTGGAGTCCTGATGATTCATGGGGCAAAGATGGGGGGAAGACAGGGTAAAGCTTATTAAACTGTTTTATCAAAATACCCGGAGAGGGGGAATGCCACACATAGAAAAAATGGATTGGGCCCCATGGGATCTCAGGAGTCCATACTGGCATGCCAGCCTGCCGCTGCCGCTGTCTGCATTGCACTCTCCGAAGCCAGGGAGGCCTGCAGCGTGTGGCCAAGGCTGCTCACGTGCACGAGGCCAGGATCACATGTGGCGGGACTCCTTCCAGGCTTCAGAGAATGTGATGCAGGCAGCAGCAGTGGCAGCAGAGATGGGCTGATGTGTCCATGTGGACTCCATCCCATTTGGTGCAGGTAAGAGAGGGGCAACAGGCCTGATCTGGGGCCAAAACATGCCAGCAGGAAGATGGCATATTCTGGCCAGGGAAGAGGAGCCCCCTCTTTGCCCCGTTCTTCTCCTGAATGGAAGAGTGCTCAACCTGGGGGAAATGGAGCAGATGAGGCAGGAGGGGAAATGCATTACAGAATAGGTAAGAAGGTAGTACCGGAATACCTGGCTACTCTAAATGAATTCAAGCCTCCAGCGCCAGATGAAATACATCCAAGGGTATTAAAATAGCAATAGCACTTCTAGTTCTATACTGCATATCAGTGCCAAACTACTCCCTAAGTGGCTTATAACATGTTAGCTAATTGCCCCCAACAAGCTGGGTACTCATTTTACCAACCTACAGAAGGATGGAAGGCTGAGTCAAACTTGGAGTCCTCTGGGATCGAACTCACAACGTTGTGACTGCAGTTCCATCATTTAACCTCTGTGCCACCAGGGATCCCTAAAAGACAAAACAACCAGGAAAGATTCTAGAGCAGATCATTAAACAGACAGTGTGCAAGCACTTAGAAAAGAATGCCGAGATCACTAAAAGTCTACATGGGTTTCTCAAAAACAAGTCATGCCAGACTAATCTTATCTCTTTTTTAAATAGAGTTACCAACTTGATAGATGAAGGGAATGCATGATAGCCTTGCAATTACGTTAGTCTAATGTGGGCTGGACAATGTGACTGTTAGGTGAATTTGTAATTGGTTGACCAGCAAAACCCAAAGGGTGCTCACCAATGGCTCCTCTTCATCCTGGAGAGAAGTGACCACTAGTGGGGTGCCACAGGGTTCTGCCCAATGCTATTCAACGTCATTATCAATGACTTGGATGAGGGAATAGAAGGCACACTTATCAAGTTTGCAGATGACACCAAATTAGGAGGGGTAGCTAATACCCCAGAGGACAGGATCAGAATCCAAAATGACCTTAACAGATTGGAGGGCTGGGCCAAAACTAACAAAATTAATTTCAAAGGGGAGAAATGTAAGGCACTACATTTAGGCAGTAAAAATGAAATGCAGAGATATAGAATGGGTGACACCTGATTTGAAAGCAGTACATGTGAAAGGGATCTAGGAGTCTTAGTGGACCACAAGCTGAACACGAGTCAACAGTGTGATAAAGCAGCTAAAAATACCAATGCAATTCTAGGCTGGATCAATAGGAGTGTAGTGTTTAGACTGAGCAAAGTAATAGTACCACAAAATTGTGCTTCGGTCAGACCTCATTTGAAATACTGTGTCCAGTTGTGGGCACCACAATTCAGGAAGGATATTGACAAGCTGGAACATGTCCAAAGGAGGGCTACCAAAATGGTGAAAGGGCCGGAAGCCACGATGCCCTATGAGGAGTGGCTTAGGGAGCATGTTTAGTCTGAAGAAGAGAAGGTTAAGAGGGGACATTATGGCCATGTTCAAATATTTGAAGGGATGTCATATTGAGGATGGAGGAGGCTTCTTTTCTGCTGCTCCAGAGACTAGGACATGGAGCAATGGGGTCAAACTCCAGGAACAGAGATTCCACCTCAACATGAGGAGGAACTTCCTGACAGTAAGAGCTGTTGGACCGTTGAATACCCTGCCTCATCGTGTGGTGGAGTCTCCTCCTTCTTTGGAGGTTTTTAAAGAGAGGCTGGATGGCCATCGGTCAGGGATGCTTTGACTGTATATTCCTGCATGGCGGAACAGGATGGACGGACAGACTGACCACCCCCCTTGTGTTTCCCACGCAGAGTGGGGGGAGATGCAGAATATCACCACCACCCGGGAACGGGCAGAGCTGCGTGGCCTGGAGAAGTTCACCAACTACAGCGTGCAGGTCCTGGCCTACACCCAGGCAGGCGATGGCGTGCGCAGCAATGTGCTCCACATCCAGACCAAGGAAGACAGTGAGTGCTGGGGAGGGGCAGGGCGTGGGTGGGGATTTCCCCATTGCAGTCCTCTGCTGCCCTCTGGCGGTTGCTGCTGGACCGGGCCACAGCCTTCTCATCAGAGGTGGACGGACGGACGGACCGTGGCGGGGCTTGGCTTCCTGGATTCTGCCCCGTAGCGCTGCTCAGGCGGTGGCTCTGCCCCGCTTTCTCACACACACACCCTGGCCGCCTCTCCCCATCCATTCTGTGCAGGCCAGACACAGGTAGGAAAGCCCAGCAGCTTCCCTTTCCTCCTCCAGGTAAGCTTTGGGGGTTCCTCCTCTGGGCTGTGCCCCCCCTCCTGCTCCCCCTACAAACTGACCCCTGTGGGGTAAGCTTTTGAGAATTAAGCAAACTGAGCATGGGGTTTGGAGGGCAATACGAACAGCTGGATGCGGTTCTTCCCTTGCTCCTGTGGCTCTGCAGTGCCAGGCGTGGAATCCCGATTTTCCTTTGGTGAGAGGCAAGGAGCCTTTGGGTCAGGCTGTGAGGGCCCGGACTGTCCCAGTCAGGAGGAAATAACCTCCCGGGGCTTCTGTGCAGAGACCTGCAAGGTGTTGGGTGGAGGCAGGCACTGGCCCTTGTGGAGAGGGAAGCCATAGTCGATGGGTGCTCAGAATGCAAAGTGGGCAGAGTGGGTGGGCATTCAGGCATGCTAGACATGTGCTAACAGCCACTGGGGGTTCAATCTGACAAGCCAACCGGTTGGGCGTGGCAAGGGGAGTGAATTGTACCTGGCTGCCACGGAGCAGGATGCTCCCTCCCGGCTGCTGGGCAATCCAGCTGATGGAGTAGCCAGAGGGACCTTCCCTGGGCTGCTATGGTGGGGATGGAGCCGAGGAGAAGTGGGGCCATTGGACCTGTGGCAGCAGTGGGAGCAAGGCTCTCTGGCACGTGGCCTGAAGGGGCGGGAGGTGCGCAAGGCAGGACTGTGTGTGTGTGGAGGGCTGGTTTCAGCTCTGGCAAAGCAGGCACCCTTGTGGGTGGCATGGCAAGACCAGCTCCTCTCTGCTGGTGGGACTGGCGGTTGCAGCCCCTTCCCCTGTCCCAGCAACCACGCTCCGCTCTACGGTGAGGCCCCGGGTGGCTCCTGCTCCCTTTGGCCTCCTTGCTCCATCCAACTGACCGGCCAGCCTCTAGCTTCTCTTCCACCTCTGTGTTGTATCGCTTGGGCCTCTGCGCCCCCATTTCAAATTAAACTCTGTCTCATTTAGCCTGAGCCATGAGACTGGCACTCCTGCTTCTGCCAGAACAAATTGGGCCACTCCTTTCTCTCCACTTCCCCACGTGCTCCTTGGCAGCCTTCTGGGGCTACGGTGTTGTCTGGCCGCAGCTCTGCTCTCCTCTCCTGGCCACAAAGGAGATGGGGGCCGAAGACAGGCCACAGCCTTGCCCCCATGTGCCGTGCGGCTGGCCCCATGGCTGGGCGCCCCCCGTACCTCCCCCCAAGCCAAAAGGGCTGGCAGGGAAGGGTGACAGGTGTCAGGTTTCAGCGTATGGGAGCTTGACTTCCAGGTTTGAATCTGGACCTGGCAACCAGTTTTGTTCCATCTCTCAAAATGCCACTTGTTGGAGCTGGCTGGGGACCGCGGGAGCGCAGTGCAGCCTGCTCCCCCCTTGGTTGGAAGGCAGAGTTTTTCTGCCTCCACAAAGTGGCGGTGGGGGGGGGCTCGTTTGGTAGCCTTGTGCTGCCTGCTCCTGACACCTTGGGTGGGCCTTGTGTGTTGAAATATTAACACAACTGCCTGACTTGGCCTACTTTGGAGTCCATTAAGCTAAGGCTGCCAGGCACCCCACCCCCCCACCCCGCGCGCCAGCCTCCTCCTCCTCCTCTTCCCCCCTCCTCCCTGCCATGGTCTCTAATATGGGAGCCTCCAGGAGGGGCACCAGACGCCAGGAAGACTCTGCAGTTGCTGCCGGGGATCTGGAATACTGTGTCCGGTCCTGGGCACCACAATTCAGGAAGGCTATTGAGAAGCTGGAACATGTCCAAAGGAGGGTGACCAAAATGGTGGGCGGTCTGGAAGCCATGATGCCCTATGAGGAATGGATTAGGGAGCTGGGCACGTTTAGTCTGGAGAAGAGAAGGCGAAGAGGGGACATGATATAGCCATGTTTAAATATTTGAAGGGATGGATGTCATACTGAGGACGGAGCAGGCTTGTTTTCTGCTGCCCCAGAGACTAGGACACGGAGCAATGGGTTCAGACTCCAGGAAAAGAGATTCCACCTAGAAGAACTAACTGTTCAGCAGTGGAATGCACTGCCTGGGAGTGTGGAGGAGTCTCCTTCTTTGGAGGTCTTTAAACAGAGGCTGGATGGCCACCTGTCGGGAAAGCTTTGATTGTGTGGAGCCCTGGTGGCGCAGTGGTTCAATGCCAGTCCTGCAAGTCACCACGTTGCAAGTTCGATTCCAGCGGGCTCCAAGGTTCACTCAGCCTTCCATCCTTTCGTAGGTCAGTAAAATGAGTGCCCAGCTTGTGGGGGGCAATTAACTAACACACATTGGAAACTGCTTAACGCAGTGTGGATGTGTAAAGAGCTATTGCTTAAAACAATTTGTAAGCTGCTCTGATAGCCTAAAGTGTGTTCCTGCAAGGCAGAAGGGGGTTGGACTGGATGGCCCTTGGGGTCTCTTCCAACTGTATGACTCTATGGTCCTATGAAGGCCCAGGAAGGAGCAGCCCCTGGCAGTTCCAGGCATGGCCCATGGGCCACAGAGACCAAACCAGACAAGGCAGGCCTGTAGGAGCCCCCAGCCCCATTCCCACTGCAGGGCCTGGTTTTCAGGGGTCTTCCAAACTCCCTTGGGAGGGGTGCTTTCAGCTGGTTCCTTGCTCTTGTGTAGGGCTGGCTGTCAGCCTTGCTCCTTCTCTCATTTGCCTCCTCTAGTTCCGGGTCCTCCAGCGGGAATTAAAGCAGTCCCATCCTCTGCCAGCAGCGTGGTGGTCTCCTGGCTTCCCCCCACTAAGCCTAATGGGATCATCCGGAAGTACACCATCTTCTGCTCCAGCCCAGGCTCTGGGCAGCCGGTGAGTGGTAGGCATGTGTGTTTGTGTGTGCACGTGTGTGTGTGTGCGCGCGCATCAGCTGAGCGGACAGTGGAAGGGCAAGGCTGCCTCCCTCCTTCCCTTCTTCTCCTGGCCCACCTGAATGGAGTGCAGGGCCAGGCTTGCCCCCCTCCCAAAACACTCACTGGGAAGAGAAGGCCGGCTGTTAGAGCACCTGGGGCCCAGGTGGAGGGTGTTGCCAGGCCCGGTCAGGCTGGGCCAGGCCAGAGAAGTGGGTGGGCAGGGGCACTTGATGGCCCATGGGGCCTTGTCCACCTGCAACAAACCAACGGCTTGCCTTCTCCAGGGGATGTGCTTGTGTGTCCCAGGCATCGGCACGGACCATGCGCAGGGGCAGGGAGCCCTCCCATCACGTGGCCTCAACGTGTTTTGCTTTTCCTCTTGCTGCTCCCCCCAATGCTGTTGCCCAGAAGGAAAGTGAGCGGGGGGCCCATTTGCTCCCCAACAGCCCTTCTTGGCACATGCCAATCCAAGCAGTCCGTCACCTGATTTATGTATTGAATTTATAATCCACCTGCCCACTAGTTATGGGACTCCATAACAGCCCTAAAATGCAGATTAATTGAGAACACATCAGTCTGGTAAAGAGCAATGGTGGCAGTTTGGAGCGGGGCCCTCCCTTGCCCAGCCTGCAGCCTTCCTGGGAGCAACAGGGTGGAGTGGAGGCTGGGCTGTGCCTCTGTGCCAAGAGAGAGCGTCTTCGCTTCCACCGCCCCTCATTCGTACCCCCCTCGCCCCAGCATTGCAGTGCACCTGGAAGCCACGCAGTGACAAATAGCCCTGCAAACCATGGAATTTAAGGGGTTAGGAATTTTTTATTGGTGCTCAGAGACACCCTCCCTCTGGAAGGAGGTGCAAACCATTGTGATGGAAGGGGGGCTTTCCCCAAACCCCAGCCTAGGGTCAGTCAGTTGGCCAGTCTGTGTGGGGCTGAGGCAGAGGGGTCGACAAGAACAACTTTCTCTGCCTGGCTGCATGGGGGGGGGTTGAAAGTCTTCTGCAATGATTGCTTCACTCTCCCAGCCCTCTCCAGCAGGCCTTAGGCAGCCAGGCCCCTTGGAAGCCCCTGCTCCATCCTTGCTGCCTGGCACCCCTGGGGCTCCAGCAGTGCCTCCCAGGTGCGCTTGGCTGCTATGCGGAGCCCCACTTGGGCAGGCCGGGAGTGCTTTTCTGCTTGGAGGAAGGCCGCTAGGTGGGCTGGCAGGCCCCCCTTCCCTGGGGCAGAAAGAGCAGCGTCTACCCCCTGTGCTTCCCCTGCAGGAGGGTGGAGGGGTGGGCGAGGGGTCTGCATATCAAAATCTCCTCCCCCTCAGGTTCATTTCAATATGTGAGCTGCTGGTTTCCAGGGCAACATAATCTTTTCATCAAAGCAACGGGTAAAACCGCTGGGATCTGATATTGTTTCTTTGGCATCTTGTCAAGACTGTCATTTGGCTTTAAAATTATGTATGCAATGTAAAATTTATGTGTGCCCATTTAAATATGCAGCGCCTGTTGGGGGAATCTATGTGGACATGCACACACATGTGTTAGCATAGACAAAGCCATGGACTGAGCGCAGCAGGCAGGCATCCCAGGCATACGTGCCAGCAGCTAGCACGGCCCAAGCCGCGGCCTGTGAGCATCTCCGGTTCTGTGCCCAAATGCCAACACAGAAGACCGCAGCTTCAGCCTTGGGAGGGGCCCATTCGCCAGCCTGCCTGCCCCTCTGGTGCTGGGATCAGGGCTGCACCTCAGCCATCCTGCCCCCCCCCCGAAGAAGGGGCCTCTTTCGTCCTTGAAGACTTTGGGGAGTCGAGCACAGTTCTGGTTGATGTCCTTCCTCTACCAGAGGGCGGTCCTGGAAACAGCGCGGGGAGGGGGTGTCCCAGAGACTGAGGGGCTGGAGCAGGGCTGTTTCTGTGGCCCTCCAAACCACAGAGCAGACAGAAGGAAAGCCTTCTGCCCAGGGGTTGCAGAGTGGCCAGTGGCCCCATGCCTATTAGCCACAATGGTGGGTGGGGGCCCGCCTCCAGTCTGAACGCCACCCACAAGCCTCATGGGACGAACATGCTTGTCTCCCAGCACTAGCAGGCTTCCTCTTGCTGGGGCACTGATTAGCTGCGGTGCGAAACTGGGGTGGTGGAGCAGAGAGGGCCCGATCCAGCGCCAAGGTGCTTCAGGATGGCTGTGAACCCCGGTGGCATTAACAGGGGTGAGCCGAAGCCACGGGAGTGCTGCTGACCCCCTGTCTGGGTGCCTCTGGGGCCCTTAGCTGTGGGGGCAAGTGGAGGTGCTGGGGCCCTGCTGGATGGGAACAGCAGCTGTGGCTGTGGCCCCCTGACTTCCTCCTCCTCCTCCTCCTCTTGCCCAGGCTCCCAGCGAGTATGAAACAAGCCCCGAGCAGCTGTTCTACCGCATTGCCCACCTGAACCGGGGACAGCAGTACCTGCTGTGGGTGGCAGCGGTCACTTCTGCAGGACGCGGCAACCTCAGCGAGAAGGTCACCATTGAGCCTGCTGGAAAAGGTTTGGCTCGGGAGGCGGCAGGCTGGGGAGCGTCCAGGCCCTGGCAGGGGGCCCCTCTCACCCTCTGCATTTTTGTTTCCAGCACCAGCCAAGATAATTTCATTTGGGGGCACAGTCACCACCCCGTGGATGAAGGACGTGCGCCTGCCCTGCAATTCAGTCGGGGAGCCAACCCCGGCTGTGAGGTGGACCAAGGATAGGTGAGGGAGGCAGGGAAAGAGGGAGGGGAGAACTGGGGGCCCCGCACGACCCTGGGCGACCTCCGGCTGCTCGGGCTGTGTGACTTGTGGCTGTCTGGGGGAATGCTCTCCCTCCACAGTGACGACTCGGCCATCCCTGTGGCTGTGGATGGACACCGCCAGATCCAGAGCAACGGCACAATGATCCTGCGCTCTGTGAAAGCAGAGGATTCTGGGTATTACACCTGCACGGCCACCAACACGTGGGGGTTTGACACCATCATTGTCAACCTGCTGGTGCAAGGTGAGCCAGAGGAAGAGCAGCCTCCCCCGCCCCGTGGCTGGCTGGCTGGCTGCTCTTTGGAGTGGTGGGGGGCATTCCTTTGGTGGTCTTCGTGGGCCTTACTGCCTGCCTCACTGGCGCTGCCCATGTGTCGGGTGGGGCTCATATGCGCCTTGTCTTGATCCAGTGCCCCCAGACCAGCCGCGGCTGACGGTGTCCAAGACTTCCGCATCCTCCATCACTTTGGCCTGGATCCCCGGGGACAATGGCGGCAGCTCCATCCGAGGTGCACGAGCGTGTGTGTGTGTGCGTGCGTGTGTGCTCTGGCGCCTTCCCTTCTGCATGCAGATCCTGGAGGGCTGAGTGGGTCCAGGAAAGAAGGACGTCCATCAGCTGCCCTCTCCGGCTGTCGCAGGAGCAGCTTTTCCAGAGCCCCCTCCCAGTTCAGGCTGGGGTCTTCAGCGGGGAGCCTTTCTTAGCAGGCTGGCCCTTTGGCACCTCCATGGCTGTAAGGCTGTACGTTTCCCTGGCCACCAAGCCCTTCATTGGCTGGTGCCACGCACCTGGAGCCGGGTGCTGGCCTTGCTGTTGAGAAACCACGAAGACGCTGACTGCATGGCAGAATGGGTTGGACTGGATGGCCCTTGTGGTCTCTTCCAGCTCTTCTATGATTCTATGCAAAGCTGTGGCCTGTGGGATGGGGAGCTGGGCCTTCTGCTCCTTGCGGAGGGTAGCATCGGGCATTCACTCGAGGTGGGTGAGAGTGGCCAGATGGGGGGATGCGAGTGGGTTTCACTGGACTCCTGCTTGCAGGAAGAGCGTCCTCTCCAGGGAATGCTGGTCTCTCCGCTGTCGGTCCAAAGGTTCTCCCTCCCCAGCGCAGGAGGGCAGGGTCAGGAGAGCATCCCTGCATCGGAGAAGCCGTCTCCCTCAGGGCTGGCCTTCAGCCCCATTCTCTCTGCCATGGAGCGGAATCAGAGATTAGCTCTCCACCCACTACACCACATGGCCTCTGCATGATGATCCTGCAGATTCTTTTGCCGCTGCCGCTGCCACCACCTCCACCCAAATGAGGGGGGGTCCGCTCTTTCATGAGCTGCTCAGAACTGGGGTCCCATTTGCCACACCGGCAGGGCTCCCGGGAAACAGCTGCAGCCCCAGAAAGAGGAGGGGCAGGAGGATGGGGCCTTCACTCTACAATTAATTAAAAGCATGGAAGTAATTACAAGCCCATCTCCCTAGCCAGCAGCTCTCACTCCAGTGGCTTGATTGGTTTCCTTTTAATTGGATTAGAACAACTGAAAACACCAGAGGACCCTGGCATGCTGTGGCAGCTGCAACACGCGAGCCTCCCGCCTGTCCTGTGCTACAGGCATGCGGTCCCCCCAGCCATGCATGCTCGATGGATACCGCCCCCCCTCTGCTGCTGAAATGGCGGGGGGGGGACACGACTAGGGGGACCGCATGCCTGTAGTGCAGGACAGATGGGAGGCAAGTGCTGCCCCCTACTGGAGTGGAGGCAGGAGGTGAAAGAGTGGGCTGGGAAGACCGTGTGCCGCTCTCAGACCGAGGAAAGAGGATCCCTGCGCTGTGGCCCCTCCTCTGGCCCCTGGTGGGCCTCTGTGAGCTGGTGGCAAAGCCAGGGGCTGAGGGAGGCCCCGGGGATGGATGGAGGAAGCTGCCCTGCCTGTAGTGAAAATGCTTTCACTGGTGGGCAGCCAAGGGGGCTTCTTTCCTGGCCCTCAGAGACGCGGCGCAGGGTTGAATCAGGGCCCTCCTGTCGCAGACAGACCCAGAACGCTACAGCCCTTCCTTCCCAGGGGGTTTCCCCCGGCAGGCTGGCGCTGAGTGCCTCCCCCACTCTTCCACCGGTCAGCTTCTGACCCGCTGCGTGGCCCTGGAAGGTGCCAGGTGCTTCTGCCTGCTCAGAGTCCAGGCCAGAGCCCCCACCCACAGGGACAGGGTCCACCTCAGCACTCTCCCCAGCAGTGGCCCTGCCCCCCCCCGGTAGTGGCCTGCATGTGGGTGGGCTCATGGGGGAAGTCTCTCTCTCTCTCTGCCTCTCCACCCACTGCTCCCCAGCCCAACAGCCGAGCCTCAGCAGCAGAGCGGCTGTCGGGGGCCGGCTGAAGTGTTCCCAGTCGCCACAAGGCTTGAGACAGGAAGGGGCTCCCGGGACATGCCTCTGCTCCCTGTGGCAGCTTGTTCCTTTTTGCCCCGCTTCGCAGCCACTTGGCTCACCAGCGCCTCTGTTGCCCAGTCCTCCGCCTGTGCGTTGCACCAGTCCTTCTGGTGACCCCCCACCCCTTGCCCTTGCAGGCTTTGTGCTCCAGTATTCGGTGGACAACAGCGAGGAGTGGAAGGATGTCTTCATCACGTCCTCCGAACGCTCCTTCAAGCTGGAGAGTCTGAAATGTGGGACGTGGTACAAGGTGAAGCTGGCGGCCAAGAACAGCGTTGGGGCCGGGCGCATCAGCGAGATTATCGAGGCCAAGACCCATGGCAGAGGTGAGGGTGGGTGGCCGGGCAGCCAGGCTTGATGGGGAGGGCAGAGGGGTTGAGGAAGCAGAGCTGTGCCCCCGAGGGAGGGAAGCAATTGGACCCAGAGAGGGGCAGCCGCTCTGCCTCCGAATGGCTCCGGGTGGTTGGTTAGGGAAGAGCTCCAGAAGGTGTGGGGGGGGGAGTGCAATGGAGGCACTGGAGATTGGGGGGAGCAAGGTTCATGGTCAGGGTTGCCTTCCTTCATGGCTAATGAGGGCAGAGATGTGGTTTTGGACAGGGAAGGAGGCCGACTGCTTTCTCTGCCAACCTGGCTGTGCCCGAGGCATCCCCCTCATGGCAGCACCCACCCAGTAACCAGCAGACCTTCCTCATCCTCTTCCTCCCCCTTCTTCCCTTTGCTCTGGAAAGCCACAGAGGCTTTCACACAGACCAGTATCTCCTCTGCCCTGAAAGAGCAGACGCCTCGAGGCGGAGCACGTGGGCTGCCATCGCTTTTTGCCAGCGTTGGCACGTCACCCACTCAGACGGCACCTGGGTCACACCTTTTAGGCTCTTTTGAGGTTCTGGCTCAGCGCCTCCTCAGCCTCCTCAGCTGCTCTTTGGGGAGAGTATGAGAGCCTCCCTTTGATTGCCGACACAGGGCCCTTGCTCACGCATCGTGCCAGGGAGCCATAGACAAGGCCAAGAGAGGACTGGGGGCCCTGGGCACCTCTTCCGTTCGTGGTGGGGCTCTTTGGAGCTGGACTGTCCATTTGCTTCAGCTGCCACCCCATCCCACTTGGAGATTGTCCAGAGGCAGGAGCTTCCATGGGGGAGGTGGGCAGCTCCCAGCAGGGTGGTCTTCCGAATTAGGCCCTGGCAGTATGTGGCTTCTTGGTCAAGTGTCCACTGGCTTCAGGCAGCCCTGGAGCTGGGGCAGGGAGAGCAGTGGGAATGCTCCCATTACTTGGCTCACTTTGGCACTGACCCAAAAGAGGAGATGACGGAGCAGCCGTTCTGCCCAAGTGGTGAAGACCAGGGTGTGTGTGTCCTGGACCCGAACTCCCATCTCAGCAGGAAGAGGGCAGAGGAGGACACTGCTGCTGGAAATGCCTCTCTTCTCTGAATGTGTCCTGGCCAGGCTGAATTGGGAGAGAGTTTGCTTAGCCAACAGTCGGCTGGCTCTGAGAAGCCTCGGTACAACCAGGGCCTGAACGGGGCAAGGCAGCCAGAAGACCCTTCCTGGCCTGGGAACCAATTTGAAAGTGTGTCAGTAGGAGGGAGGGGTGTGGAGTGAAAAAGACACAGGGCCCAGCATTCACAGGCCACCCTTTTTTAGAAAAAATGGCAGCTCTTTGTTTTCATGTGAGTTTCTAACCTCCAGGGACAGTCAGATTGCCCAAGAAACAGGTGACGGGGAGAATTGCTGGTCCAGTCTGTGCATTTAAGCAGCAATGGCTCCCAGTTTTAAGAATACAAGGGGACTGTGTGAGGCTTCTGTGAAAAGCCCCGTGGGGTGTGTAGCAGCCGGCACCTGGCCAAAACAGGGCACCTCCAACCTTGGCTGGCTCCTGGCACACAATGGCGGCGGTTAGCAAGGCCTTGCCCTCTCCTTTGCTCTCGCAGAGCCTTCCTTCAACAAGGACCAACACCTCTTCACTCACATCAACTCCACGCACGCCAGGCTGAACCTGCAGGGCTGGAACAGTGGGGGCTGCCCCATCCTGGCCATCGCCCTGGAGTACCGGGCCAAGGGCACCTGGGCTTGGCAAAGCCTGCGAGCCAATTACTCCAACGAAGTCTTCCTGACGGAGCTGCGCGAGGCCACGTGGTATGAGCTGCGCATGAAGGCGTGCAACAGTGCTGGCTGTGGCAACGAGACCATGCAGTTTGCCACACTGGACTACGACGGCAGTGAGTGTGGAGGGGCAGGGGGTGGGAAGTGCCAGAGGACTTGGGGACCCCCCCCCTCAGTCTAGGCATGTGGCGTTTGAGCTCCTTTTCTCTGTCCCAGGCACCATCCCCCCCATCAAGTCGGCCCAGGGGGAGGGGGACGACGTTAAGAAGCTCTTCACCATTGCCTGCCCCGTCATCTTGGCCACCCTGGGCGTCGCACTGCTCTTTGTCATCCGCAAGAAGCGGAAGGAGAAACGCCTGAAACGCCTGAGGGGTGAGTGCACTGCGTGTGCGTGGGGGGGGGCACTCTGGCTTCAGACCGAGAGGGGTTCCTTTCACGCAGCCCTCAAACCCTGCTGGAAGAACAGGTGTGAGCATTAGCCGAGGATCTGTACGCGCCAGGCACAGGACCCCGGCCCGAGGGAGGAACGGAATGCGGGCTGGTGGCTTGGTGGAGGCTCCGGGAGTGGGACCCCCCCCCCAGAGGAGGCTTAGTCTTGCCAGGGAAGAGGCAGCGTGGGAATTGGGGGGAGGTAAGGCGGCATACCCCCGTGCCCATATCTGTGCCCACCTGCCTTCCACATAAGTTTCTGGAGAGGCAGGTTGGAGCAGAATAGGCCCTGGCCTCTCCCCTCTCCCCTATTTTGTCTCTTTCTCTAGATGGGTGCAATTTGGGGTGTGGGAGGGGATGATCTCTGCCTGGCTGTGATCCTGCTTCTTCCAGTTCAGGGCATGGAGGGGGTCTGCCTCGGCCACTCTGCCCATCTCTCGACCCCTAAGCCCCCCTACTCTTTTCCCCCTTGCAGATGCCAAGAGTTTGGCTGAAATGCTCATCAGGTGAGTGATCTCTTGCATTCCCTCTCCTCCCACTTCTGCGTGGCTTAACCACCTGGCTGCTTTTGTGTCTATGGGATGTACTGATACATATCAGGTGGGACACTCAGGCCCCCTCTGCCCCACAGCCTTTCATGTACACAGGGCATCCCTGCTGCCACCGCAGCCACCTTGGGGCTGCCCTCCAGGCCACTGCAAGTGGAGTGACGCTCCCGCTGTGGCCTTGTGGGTGTCCTGGGCTCCTCCTGCCTGGGTGGGGGGGATCGGCCTCTGCCTCCAACTCTGTGGCTGACCTCCCCTGTTCCACTTTGCAGCAAAAATAACCGGAGTTTCGATACGCCAGTGAAAGGCCCCCCACAAGGCCCTCGGCTGCACATCGACATCCCCCGCGTCCAGCTCCTCATTGAGGACAAGGAAGGCATCAAGCAGATTGGTGAGTGGCTGCCGACCACCCCTCTCCTGCTAGTGGCTGCCCAGGCAACGCACACCCCACGGATGACAGAGCATGCCACCCCACCCTCCGTGTTTGTGTGCCTGCCTCTGCAGAGCCAGCAGCCTCCCCTGGACAGGCTATGAATCTGGGAGCTGGAAGACCAAATGGTTCTCACACCCTGGGAGGACAGCGGTCTCCTTTGGGCAGCTGAGGCCAAAGGAAGCTCTGGAAGGGGCTGGTCATCCTGTTTCATCCAAAGCCCGTTTGTGAACTTCTTTGCCATAGGAGATGACAAGGCCACGATCCCTGTGACCGACACAGAATTCAACCAGGCGGTCAACCCACAGAGCTTCTGCACGGGTGTTTCCCTGCACCACCCAGCACTCATCCAGAACACGGGCCCCCTGATAGACATGTCCGATATTCGTCCTGGGACCAGTAAGTTGGTGGCTGCCACATTCACTGCAAATTGTGGCCGTACTGTACAGGCAGCATGGAGCGTGGCTATGAGCGTTCCAGCTGCCCTTCTAACATCCCAGACCAGGGTGGCACTGTTAGGTGGGTGCGGAAGGCATCTCCTGCTGGACAAATGGCCACAAATCACCCACCAGTGGTCCCTTCCAGGAGGGGAGGCCCCATTGTGAGATGCCAGTGAGGGGGTGGCAGTAGGAGTGGGGAGAGAAGAGTGGCCCAGCAAGGCCGGAGGAACCCTGTGCCACAAGAGACCATTTCCTGGGTGTCACCCAACCCTGGGATGATTGTGGTCTCTCTTGGGAGAACAGCCATGCTGCCTAAGTATGTAACATCTTTACACGTGCACTGAACAGCAGTAAATAAAGCAAAGAACAGACACCAAAATCCTCAACTGATTTTAAACTGAAACACTGCACGTTTATTTCAAAAGGTTTTGCCATCTCTCCTGGTCACTAGGAACACCTTCCTTCCTGGGGAGGCAGTTCTAGACCTTGGAAGCCACCACTTGAAAGGCCTCTCCCTCGTGGTCACCCGTCTTGCCTCATTTGGCAGGGGAATTTGCAGGAAAGTCTCTGAAGAAAGTCTGAGGGTTTGGGGAGATAGAGATGGAAGCCAAGGGTCTTTCAGGAATGCTGGTGCCAAGCAGTGCAGGGCTTCAGAGCATGAAACTAGCCCAGAAATAGGCTGGGTGCCAGTGAGGGGAGAGAAGCCTTGCTTGGTCAGTGAATGGCCGTCCTTTGAGGCGCCAGCAGTCTTTGGCCTCTCCCTCCAGGTACTGATCATAGGGGCTTTGAGTCACAGCAGATGAGCCGAGCAAGAAGCACTCCCTCCACAGATAGGCAGGCAGGCAGGCAGGCACACCCTTCTGTGGCAGTGGGTGCAACTCCATTTGTCACAGGAGGGACCCCTCTCACCTGGGGAGACGGACACTCACAGGACTGGAAGTACCTGCCTAAGAGACCCCAGCTCAGTACGAAGGGTCTGTTAGTGCAGCTGCGGGGAGGTGGTTGTCACCATGTGCTGAGGGATGGGGTGGAGGATGCCTTGTCTTTGGAGCTGACCCCCCTCCCCTCTGCCAGACCCCGTTTCCCGGAAAAGTGTGAAATCTGCACACAGCACCAGGAACAGATACTCCAGCCAGTGGACCCTCACCAAGTGCCAGGCCTCCACCCCTGCACGCACGCTCACCTCCGACTGGAGGACCGTCGGCTCCCAGCATGGCATCACTGTGACAGAGAGTGACAGCTACAGTGCCAGCTTGTCCCAGGATACAGGTGAGCCACAAGAGGGTCAGGGGCATGGGGGGTGCAGCGGGGCAACTCCTCCTGGCTGCCAAGCAGTCCCCACACGCCTCTCTGCCTCTGCCCCTTCGGAAGCTGTGCCACCCGCTCCTCCGCACTTCATCTCCACACTTGGGGCTCCTTCTCTTCCACGTCCCGTTGCCTTGACCAGGCCGAGGAGGAGGACGGGGCCGGAGTGGTGTGGCCTTGCTCCGTTGGGTGCTGCAGCAGCATCTGGGTGCCACAAGGCTGTCCTCCCTTTGCTTCCTCAGACAAAGGGCGGAACAGCATGGTCTCCACAGAGAGCGCTTCCTCTACTTACGAGGAGCTGGCACGTGCCTATGAACACGCCAAACTCGAGGAGCAGCTGCAGCACGCCAAGTTTGAGATCACCGAGTGCTTCATCTCTGACAGCTCCTCTGACCAGATGACCACGGGCACCAACGAGAACGCCGACAGTATGACCTCCATGAGCACCCCCTCTGAGCCTGGCATTTGCCGCTTCACGGCTTCACCCCCCAAGCCACAGGACAGCGATCGGGGCAAAGGGGTGGCGGTGCCCATCCCTCACCGTGCAAACAAGAGTGAGTGTGAGGCTGGGGTCCAGTCGGCCTGGGCTTCTGCCCTTCTGCCCAAACCGCGAGAGCCCTCCCTAGAGATGAAGCGCCAGGCCAGCGAGGGCTGCGCCCAGTGCCTTTGAGGGTAGCTGAAGCCGCCGCTGCCACCACCTCCTCCTCCTCCTTCGTGGCACTGCTCCACGTAGCACAAACGTTTTTTGGACATGGTGTTATTGGTGGGGGCAGATCGTTGAAAATGGCAGCTGCCTGCCCATGCGGGGTGGCACTGGGACCAGCCACTCTGCCTGACTGGCAGCGGGGGTGGGTGTCCACTCTGGACTCATGTTTGCAGGAGGAGGGGGCACTGACCCCCTTTGAGCCACTGTGGCCCATCCTCTGGAGAGTGGGCTGTGGTGGCAACTTCCCTTCCCCGGCAGAACGAGCCTTGCACAGGCCTCTGGGCTGGCTGGACTGCTCCCCAAGCCCATCTCTCTCTGCCTTTGACTCAGCAGGAAATTTGTTCTTGTAGGAGTCAAACGGCCATCAGGGCAGGATTATGCCTTGGCCATGTGCTAGATTAGGGGTGGACAATTCGGGAAGGTCCAGGGACCCTTTCTCTAACAGGTAGTTTATGACGGGGCCACACAGACTAAGAAACCCCCCAAAACAAACTCTCCTCAGTGGAGGTGGCCCAAACTCTGGTCTTGAAAAATGTGTTTTTTAGATGTTAAAACTGTGCAGTGGTGTGTGGGTGCCTGTAACCTACTGAAAAGAGGCATGGCGGTCTTGGAGGCTCGCAGGAGAGCAGCCATGCCCCACTCCCTTTCTTTGGCTGGAAGGAGGTCAGTCGGGGGTGTTAAGGCTACCGAAATGCCCTGGCCTCTAGGGAAGCCGACTGCTCAGGCCGGCCGGCCCTTCACCCTCTTCCTTCTGCCTTTCACAGGTGATTACTGCAACCTGCCCTTGTACATGAAATCCGAGACCTTCTTTCGCAAGCCAGACCTTCACGAACCCTGTCCGGTGGTGCCACCCCGCGAGGCCTCCATCCGCAACCTGGCTCGGGCCTACCACACACAGGCGGCCAGGCACCTGACTCTGGACCCCGGTGGCACCGGCGGTGGCAGCAGCAAAGCCTTGGCGGTGCCCCATGCGAGCGCGGCCACAACCACCTTACCTCAGAGAACGCTCACCATGCCAGGCCCAGCAGGTAGTGCCGCCGCCCCCTCCGCCCCTCTTGCTGCCGCCCCCACTGCTGCTGCTGCAGCCCCCGCTGCCGCCGCCGCCGCCACCATCTCCGCCTCCGCCCCCGTTTCTGCCCCCACGGCAGCCACCGCACCCACTCCTGCGCCCACAGCCGAGCCACGCTTGCCCCCGCAAACCAAGATGGGAGGCTCCAGAGACTCACTACTAGAGATGAGCACGTCTGGTCTCGGCCGGTCTCAGAAGCCGGGAGCCGGCGCCTACTCAAAATCCTATACGCTGGTGTAGCAGTGGACACAAGACCGCACAGACTGGGCTCTTTTCCCTCTTTATTTATATTGAAATAAATGAAGCTCTTGTACAGAATGGACTTTTTTGTACAAATAAAACTATTTTCTTCTTCTTCTCTTCCTCCTCCCAACATGGGGAGGGGACGGGATCCTCCAAGGGAGCAAAGCACCTGGGAAGCTCTCTGAGCAGAGGCTTTTCTCCCATCTGTTTCTCCACGTCTTGGCAGAGGGACCCCACTTGACGGCACGCACGCTCTCTGCTCCCCTCCACCCCTTCCCGACCAAGTGACCCTGTTGGTTTTGAAGAGACTTCTTGGAGACACTGCATGTTGTTTTACTGTTTGGAAGACCATGGGACTTGATTTGCATCTGCCTCTGTGTTAATACCTTTTTTCTATAAAAACAAAAAGCCAGCGCAGTGTGCAATAAAAGCTATGTTTCTACAACACCCGAGCACTTTGTTTGGGGTGGGCCAGACCCATAAGGACACGAAGGGGGTTGCACGGCTGCAGGCCCAAGGCCCGAGGGCATATACCACCAGCCCCACAGACCATGGAAGAGAAACGGGTGAGGAAGGGTGGGGGGCTATGGCAAAGGCACCCTTTCCCCAGGCATTGGAGCCCGAGGGATGGGGGCAGGTGGGGCAAGAAAGAGTGCGAGTGCCCAGGGGAATATCTGAAGTGTTTTTTCCCAGAGGTGGAGAGCAGCTCTTTGTTACAGAGCCAGGAGTGCTGAGGGTGCCCGCCTAGTGCCATGGGCGTGCCCCCTGACTTTCCTGCTTCTCAACTCTGGGCTCAAGCAAGCCAAGGACTAGTCAAAACTGCTACCGTTATACTGTATGCTCCCACCCACCAGCAGGAGGGCTCTTCTTAAAGCACAACTTGGTATTAAAATCCCAAACTGAGGGGAAGCATGTCAAAGGAAGCACAAAGCCACAGCCCATTCTGATTTCCATCACAGTGCTCATCAAATGGTTAAGGGCCTCCAGCTTAGAAATTAGGAAAAAACTTCCAGAGAGCAGCAGGAGAAACGTCAAGATCCACCTAGACAAGTGGCTAAGTGGGCCATGGCATAAGTACGATTTTGCCAAGTAATTCAGTATTGACACAATGAAAATACATCGCCCACTTGTCTGTACCCACAAACTCCTTATATCCCTTCCTTCCAAAGGAACTGGGAGGGTTTTTTGGAGGGGGGAGAGGGGCTTGAAACTATGCTCTATGGTTCATGTTTGTGCTGCTGGCATTTTTGATACTGAGACTGGCTGGACACAGGGGCCTTCTCAGCTGGATCACTTGGTCCATCACTCCCAGCACTGGGCACTGGGCTGGAGTCACCTAGGGATACAGAGGGAAGGAGAGTTGGTAATGTCAATCACCGCTGACTGCCACCCCCCGCTGGGTTGCCTCTGTTTTTGCAGCCCGGCTGCCTAATGCTTGGACCATGCTGGATGAGAGAAGGCTAGCGTGTGCATGCACGCACACGCCCGTCCTGCTCACCTCCTCTCATCCGATTATTGAGCAGTGAGCAGGCACCCAGAATAGCCGCAGGAAAAGCCTCTTTGCTCAGGACGTGACTTTGAATGGCTACTGAGACTTTTCCAGCTACATCAAGGGATGGTGTTTGGAGAGGCAGGGGCTACGGCTGAGGGCATCAGGTGGCTGCAAGAGCCAAAGCCCACCCAGCCCCACTTTTCTGCCAAGCTCAGCAGCAGTGCCATTAGACCCCCCCTCAACTCGCTGACCTTGGACTGTGACCCGCTGCTCACCACACCCTCCTCACCTTTTCGTCCTGTGGTCCCATAGATGCTGTCATGTCGAGAACTTCCCACTTTCTGGAAAGACCAAGAATCAGAGTTACTAGGAGCCCAAGGCCAAGCAACCAACATAATGGCTCCGCCAGGGGCCAACGGCAGACCTTCCAAGGCTGTCTCTGAATGTGGCAGAGGCCAAGGACCAAGGACCACTGCTCTGCCCTGCTCAGGAGCCTACCCAAGGTGGCTGTAGCAACATGGTCCACAATCACATTCTCTTGTATTCATATGCATAACACAAGACACCGATTTTATAATATTCATCAGGGTCAGGAAAACTGCTAGACTACAGTTCCAATGCACCAGGCTAGACTCATCCATGTCAGAGATGACGGGACTTGTAGCCCCAAGCAGCTAAAAGGCACCAAAGGTGCCCGCACTGTCCTCGCACCCTGCCAGCTGCCTCCTTTCCACGGCAGGCACTGCCCTCCTCCAAGACAGGGGGGCACCTGGCATTCTTCTGCCACTTCTGGCTCCCACGTCCAGCACTGAGCTCCCAAGAGTGTCCACACATCCAGAACCAAGCTATCCTCCCCCCAACACACACTCATACCCCCTTTCTTAAGGAACTGCTAGCACACCATTTGAAAGGAGGCTGCAAAGAAGTCATTCCTATCCAAATGAGGCACCCGTCAAATTAAGTGGTCCATACCCCACTGTCTCTGCGGATCTGTGTCACGTACTGGACCTGCCACGGCAAGGGCTGGTGGACTAGGTATGGTAGCGGCTCCTCTTGGATTAGGCTGTTGCCAAGCTGGGGAGAAGGCAAGGAAGTGCTAGTCAGAAAGCAAAGGACATGTTTGCCTGCCCCCACCAACGCCCAACACCCACACGTTGGCAGCCTCCTTCTCCACAGGCCAGGTCCCCACCACTTAAGCAGCGGCAAGTGGCCATGCCATCGCGCTGTGCCCCTACAAGAGGGAAACATCCAGGGAAGGCACTGGGAGTAACCTGACCAGCCACCTCCAGGGCAAAGCAGCAGATAGCCTTGTTCTAAAAAGGAGAGATACCAACCTGCTGGAAGGCTTTCACCATGAAGAAGAGAGCTGTCATTAGTGTTGCCAACATGGTAACCAGTCAGATGCTCCCAAGAGAGGCCTGTTGATGATGGGTGTGCAGCGAACCTCCTTACTTGTGCTGTGCAGCAACCAAGCAGCAGCCTAATGAGCTTAGATGGAAGGGCAGCCCTGCTGCGAATCCGTCCGTCCTCGGAGCCACTAATCCCCAGCTCCTGTGCCCAGACCTGGTCACATTCCCATCCCTCTCGCTCTCACCCAAGTCTCACCGCAGAGCATGCAAGGACTGGACTGGCAAGTAGTGGAAACTGGGGATGCGGGTGTGTGTGTGTGTGTGACAGCTTCCTTTGCTTTTCCAGGGATTACAGGCTAAGCATGAAACTTTTGGGGGGAAAAGAAGAGGCTGCCAAAGCAGTTGCTATAAGCAGCCTAACTTCCATGTCCAGTTAAGACTGCCAGCAACATGACAGCAGACCAAGAACACCCCCTACCCCCCACCCCTTCTGCCCCATCTGGGGAGGGGGAGGGCTTTGTCTTGGGGTAGCTGCGAGGAGGCAGAGATGAGGGAAGGGGGACAGCAACACACACACCCAATTCCCAGACATCAGGCAGGAGGAAGAGCATCAACACCACCAGAGAAGTACAAAATAGTAACTTTATTTGGTATGCCAAAGACAGCCAGTAGCTACACGCTGTCCCAGTCCAGTCCTTTCTTGTCCCTTCTGTGGCTATTCCAGGAAGGGGTGCTCTCGGAGACCTCAGTGCGCACACCAGCAGACAGGCAGCCCTTCGATGCATGGAGGACTCCGAGCTCCACATAAGGAGGCGGCAATGGTGGCCGTAGCTGTTGGTGCTGCTGCCAGAGCTGCCAAGGCATGGGTACCACTGCCCTCCCCGCGCCCCAGACGCCAGAGCCTACCAGCCCCCCCCCCAAAGAAGATGAAGAAGAAAGGAAGGCAGTCAGGGCAGAGCGGAAGCAGGGCGACCGACCACCTTGGATGCACCCAATCCACCACCGCTCCCACCGCTCTCCAGGACCCATGTGCCAATTCAAGTGCCACTGGGCACACTGGGAAATGCCACCTGTGCACACACATCTGTCAGCCCACAGCCTTGGCCCAACTAGCTCTCATTTGGGACATGAGGGGGTCTGAGCTCAGAGGTAAACCCCCAAGACCAAAATGAAACCGGAGGCTCACAAACAGTGGCCCCTCATAAGGCATCCTTGTGAGGATGGCCTGGCTCTGGCCCCATTCTGGCCTGCTGGGCTTTATGCGTCCCTCTGGGCATGGTGGCTGAACAAAGCCACAATCATGCTCACCTCCCAAGCTTGAGGGAAATCTGGGGGCTCAATGGGCTTTGGAAGGCTACTGTGATGCCTGCTGACAAACCTTCACAGAACAGAAACCAGCAGCAATGCTGCACCACCTGGGATGCAGGACGAGGGGGTGCATCAATCCAGAGGCCAAGCAGCTCACGGCTTCCAAGGGCTCACATCAGCTGCTGTGCCCATTGCCTCCACCCATGTGCTGAGGCACACGGATCAGGGCAGCCAGCCCTTGCTTCTGCCTCCTAAGAAGGGAGCTCACCTCCAGGGCATGGGAAAATGAGCACAGAAGCTACTTGTGACGGTTGCCTGCAATTGCTCCCCATGGCATGAGCCATCTCTTCCTCTGGAAGGGAGGCTTTATGGCCTAGGCAGGCCCAAGGAAGCATTCACAGAGGCTGCCTCAGAAGGGACTAACACCATGTATTGTCATCAAGGTGGAGAGCAAACATGCTTTGGGCGTTGCTGCTTGGAAGGTAAAGCGGCGAGGAGCTTCCCAGCTCGGCTTCTCCCAGTCATCTAGAAATGGTACACTTTGATTTGGTTGTTCTCATCCAGGCCGAGCTGCACCACGCCAGTGGCCCCTGGCAAAGACTGTGGCCCACTTGGCAAGAGGGGGCTGGCAGGCTGAGTGAAGGAAAAGCCAAATATAGTGGCAGGCAGAGAGCAAGCATGTAGCTGGATCCCAGTCAGAACAATGCAAGGGAAGGGAAGGGAAGGGAAGGGAAGGGAAGGGAAGGGAAGGGAAGGGAAGGGAAGGGAAGGGAAGGGCTTCACCTAGGAGGAGTCCTGAACTAGCATCCCACCTGCAGAGTGAATTTGGGTCCTCCCAAAGGCGCAGGAGCACTTGAGAAGCTGGGAGGGGCACCCAGACACAGGCTGAACTTCCACTGGTGGCACAGACAAGCATAAGCCACACAAGATGCACAACACAAGAGTGGTCATTTCAACACGCTTAATTAAGAGGGAAGAACTTCAGCTGGGCTCTTCGCCTTCTGCTTCCAATCACAGCGCTTTGGGAAGACGGTGGGAGGAAACTTTCTGAGGCACTCCTGTGTTTTCACTGCATTTGTGGCTGTGTGTCTATGGCAGCAGACGCAGCAGGCAGGCTTGAGAGCAACGTGCGCACGTGTCTACTTATGCTCGCTGCTGCCAATTTAGCAGGGGAGCAGGACAGTATGGCGATATCAACTCCCCAGAGGGCGATTCAAGCTCCCCTATTAACGCCCTGCTGCACTGTACAGGTAGGGGCCCTCTGGGTCTGCCCACTCTGTCCCTTAGAATCATAGAGTTGGAAGAGACCCCAAGGGACACCCAGTCCAACCCCATTCTGCCATGCAGGGATACTCAATCAAATCATTCCCAGTGACAGATGGCCATCCAGCCTCCGTAGGGGACCTCCTAGTCTGGGGCATCTGTGATGTTCTGGAAAGTTCCACAGACACCCACAGCACCTTTATCTGGCGAGGAGACCCACAGCTTCCGCCTTCTGCCAAAGGATACACTCTGGAATCGTGCTTGAAGCTCTCCAGCCACTTCCTGTTGGCATCGATCATGCCCTGGATATTCAGCTTCTCTGTCTCAGAGCCACGGACGTGGGGGTGCGGGAACAGGCTCAGACGATCACTGCAGGGAAACAGAACGGGGGTGGGAGGTCAAGCCCCCCCTTCTACCCAGCCCCTCCCCTAAACTGGGGGCAGCAGCACTCGGACACTTGTGGCCAGTCTGCTCCTGATGAGAGGACAGGTTGCCCCACTGGACTCTCCCTTCCCCATCGCTGAGTTCTTTCCAGGGTGACAATGGCAGGTGGCCATTGTCAATGGCTCAGGTCTGGAGGGGCCCTTCTCTAGAGCAGAGCTTCTGAGCCAAAGCTGAACGCCCTGCTATCCAGCCTGACTGGCCAGTCACTGGCTGTGGGAAGAAGTCTTACTCAGGGGTCGCCAATGCCAGGTTGCCGCTCAGAGGGGCAGGACTTCTGCAGGGCAATGAAACGCCACCTGGAAAGAGAAGAGGGAGTTCTTGTTGAAATCCAACTTGATCCGCTGTGGTATCAGTACCCCCTACTCTGCCATCTGCTGTGAACTGGTGTGGCATTTTCTTCTAGAAATTAACCCAATTCAGAGCTTTTGCTCTTCTCAGGGAAGAAAAGCAATCTTCCAGCAATTCAATTCTCCTCCTACCTGTATGTCCAAGAGTATCCTAGATGTGGGGTGCCCCTGCCCCACCTAGGAAGAAGGTTCCTTCTCCCTTGAAGATGAGGCTGAGGAGCTGGGAGGCCCTCATTGCTTCCTCAAGGGCAGGAATGACTCTCTAAGCCACCATCCTTACTGCATGCAGCTCAGCCTGGACTCTGGCAAGAGAGCAACCCCCACAACTCTACAGGGCATGAGCCCCACCACAGGTTGGTGGACAAGCAGAGGCAGAGTTTGCAGGTAAGGAAAGTTCTCTTCCACCCCAGAGGCTGGGGAAAACGAAGCAGCACTCCACTCACAGCGGAGCCAGCGCTCTGGACTCTACAGCTGCATTATATCCTGTGTATGTTTGTGTATACATGCTTTTTGTGTTATTGTATTTTTGTCGTATACAAGAAGAGGTCTTACGTGACGTCAAAGCCAAAGATTTGAGAGTTGAGGTGGGGAAGGTGCTTGATGGAACATGAAATGAGCTGGACTTTATAGGAGAGTGCTTTGAATTTGCTGCTACTCTGTATATTAAATTGACCTGTTTGTTTATGACACTGTGACCAGCATCCTCTCACAGCAAATGGTAGAACTGGAACCCCAACAAATTCTACCCAAACTATCCCTCAGCCAGTTCTGACAACCTGTGTGTAGATAATTTGGCCAATGACCATCACATCTCAGGGATGTGAAGCAACTCCTGAAACACCTTTGTGTTGTTTGACCACTGCCTCAGCAGCATAAGCACCCAGCTGATTTGCAAGTTAGGCACCAGTGTGTGTTTGAGTGAGATCACTGTTAAAATACATGGCAGGAATTGGACTAGATAGCCCTCGCGGTCCCTTCTAGCTCTATGATTCTAAGACCAGCCCCCTCTTGCATGCCAACAGCACACCCAGGATGGAGCTTCTGCTAAGTCTCTGGAACATCTGTCACTGGAAAAACGGAGGAACAGAAGGAGGCCTTTTGAGATCTTCAGGTGGACTTCTAGCAAGGGCAAAATAGCTTTGGGGCCCCCTCAATAAAAGGTGTCTGCTGGCAATGCCAACAGGAGTTGGGAGGAGGAGGTGACCCATGTACCAGTTGAGAAGTCTGAAAGCCTGACTTTCTGGTAGATGGGAGGCTATTCTGGATCAACTTGCTGTTTGGCCATTTTGAGGGCTCATTGCCGTGCCACACGCACAGGTGTAGTAGTGGACAGGCTCAAGGATCCAAGAGGCCCATGGGACAGAGTGATGAGCTCTCCCCACAGTAATTAAGGGAGACGGCTGCCATGCTCCAAAGGTTCTCAGAATCCAGAGGGGTCCACCAAGGCACAAGGAGGCTCACGGTGGGGAGAAGGGGAGGACATCTCCATCAGCAGAGTGGGGACTTCTGCAGCTCTGCATTCTGAGACCGTGACCTTGAGGCCTGATGGCTCCTAGTAAGGCCGAGGCCTCCAGCAAGATGGACAGTTGTTCCCCAATGTGAATCCTTTGCAGAGACACAGAAATAAGAACCCAAACAGACTGCTAAGCAGGGATACCTTATGGTGTTGTGCCAATGATTCAGCAAATCAGGGGATTAAAAACCAGAAGCACAAGTATGACAGCCCCATTGGGGCACCTATGGGATAAAAATTAGCATCTAGAAGGAAACGGAAAAGGTTTGAGAACCCCCAAACATAACTTAGGGGCAATCAATTCCTAAATGGAATAATGTGAAAAGAAATAAAGTTTAAGCTGAAGTTCCTCATTCTGTTCGGGTGAAGAGAAGGACTGTTTGGCTGGCTGCTGCCATCTTCCTTCTCAGTTCTGTGCCCACTTGTTTCTAAATAAGCAGCTCACACCTTTGGCCTTCAGCAGTGATAAAACTCTGCTTTGATTCAAAGGAAGGAAAGTAATACACAAGGGCCTGTGAGAGCAGAGGCATCGAGGCTCCTCAGCCCTCCTAAGGGCACCTCCACTAGTCAAGGTGGGCCAGGGAGGATGACCTTGTGCCCGGAAGCAACACGGCAAGAGTCCCCCCCTGCCCCCAACAGTCTAACGTTTGGGTCAGAAAACTACCCTGCCCTGCAGGGCAAAGATAACACTGATGTGTTCTAGGCCTGAGAAGGTAGGGGTGGGGAGCCTACAGGGGCGAGAAAAAGCCTTCAGACTGCCTAGGCATATTTGAACTACGCCATCCTAAGGAGGAAGAGGAGGAGGGCACAGCAAACAGCGTGGAGCCCAACGGTACTGAAACAGGAAACCAGCCGGCTCTCAGAAGGGAGCAGGAGAGGTAAACTGCCCTCTTCTCCCGGGTCAGGGTCAGGATAAAAGAACATTGATTGGGTCCAAGCTCGTTGGCACTCTTGCTACCCTGGAGAAAGGTGAGGAACGGAAGGGGTCTCAGTACACATCCCCCTCCCCCCTTGCAATCATCCACAGCCTCCTATTGGCTACCGAGTCCCTTCCTCTCAGTGCTAAGACTGCACCCCATTGGCTGTCCCAACCACAGGAGACCAACCATGTCACTGATGCAAGGCGCCCTTCCCTAACACGGACAACCAGCAAGATCCAGACCCTGGTCTGTAAACGGAGCGGCCGTTGGGCTTGGCTTTCCTGCTGCCCTGGAACAAGCATCCCATGGCGCTCCCCACCTGGGAAATACTTGTGCCACTTCTCTGTCAACATGCTGTCCACTGACTGACCGGCCAGAGCAGAGGGGCTGGATCTTGGAGAGAGACCCCACGCCCACTGGGGCCCAACAGAAGGTCCAGCTGGAGTGGTAGCCTGGGTGCGGGCCAGAGAGCTGTAAGCGGTCAAGGGAATGCCCTCCTTGGGCAGTGGGGACACCGTGCCCTTGGTGGGGGTGAAGAGCAGAGGCTGCTGGGAGCTGAAGGTGCTCAGGAGGCCAAGCACCCTGTTCAATTCACTGGTGATGCGCTGCAGGGAGTCGGTCAAGCACTGGATCTTGTCGACAGGGGGCAAGTGGAGTTGCTCTGGATTCAAGTCAACTGCTGTTGTGGGGGGGAGAGAGAGAGAGAGAGAGAGAGAGAGAGAGAGAGAGAGCTGTTGATGGCTACCTAGCAGAGGGGGAAGCAGAGAGCCCTGTGGCCATACAAGGCTGAACCCAACAACTCATGGCTCCCGGGGTGTGCCTTGTCCTTTCTGGAGACCAAGGAGGCATCTGCTCTGACAGGCAGATTCCAAGGGGGGCCCAAGGGCAAGGTCCAAACAGACTCTGCCTGGTGAGGGCTTTGTTGGAACTGGAACGAGTCCAGAGCCGAGCAGGCCAAATCGCTGGCCCAGAAAGACCGCACAGGACACATGCACCTCCTGGTCACAGGCAGGGAGGAGGAGGCTGGGAGAAAGGTACAGGAACTGCTCGGCAGCACCTCCCATCTGTACACCCCTAGAGGACCAGAACTGGGCAGTAGCAGAGGAAGTAAAACCACAATGGCAGTCCTGTTTTGCAGCAAAATAAATGCAAAGAGGTTTTTCAACCCCTCTCCCTCTGAGGAGAGCCACAGACCAGGCCCACCTAAGCAGGCGGGCACGCAGAGGGGGCTGGCTGCTGGTGCCCAATGGGCACTGGGGGCCTTGGACAGAGGGGTCCCTGTAGCGCTGCTCCTGGCGCTGAGCCCAATCCTTACTTCTGTGGGGAGAGCCATCGGTGCTCATCACCATGCTGCTTGTGTCTTCAGAGTCACTGAGATCAAAGGTCACCACCTTCTTGCACGCCACTCCCTTCAGCGTATCTTCGTCAGAGAGCTGGGAGGAGAAAGCAAAGGCCGGTTTCCCGCTCAGGGCTTGGTCCAGCCCGTGGTTTCTGTCTTGCATCTCAGGGACAAGCTGGCAGGAAAGCAAGCTCAGCAGCAGCCTCCCGGCGGCAGAGGCAAAGGGAGCTGCCGGGACCAGGGCTGGCACAGAGGCAAGCGCAGCCGCCAGAAGCGCTCCAGACACTCCGGTTCCCACAGGCACACGTGCTGCCCCCCACCCCACTCCACCTTGCTGGCAGAACTGGTCAGACACCTCAAGATACCCTAGAGGACAGGATCAAAATCCAAAATGACCTGGATAGACTGGAGAGCTGGGCCAAAGCTAACAAAATGAAATTCAATATGGAGAAGTGTAAGGTACTGCACTTAGGGCAGAAAAATGAAATGCATAGATACAGGATGGGAGAGACCTGGCTGAACGAGACTGCGTGCGAAAGGGATCTAGGAGTCCTAGTAGACCACAAGTTGAACATGAGTCAACAGTGTGATGCGGCAGCTAAAAAGGCCAATGTGATTTTGGGCTGCATCAATAGAAGTATAGTGTCCAGATCAAGGGAAGTAATAGTGCCGCTCTCTTCTGCCTTGGTCAGACCTCACCTGGAATACTGTGTCCAGTTCTGGGCACCACAATTCAAAAAGGATATTGACAAATTGGAGCGTGTCCAGAGGAGGGCGACTAAAATGGTGAAAGGAAACCATGCCTTATGAGGAGAGACTTAGGGAGCTGGTTGTGTTTAGCCTGGAAAAAAAGACGGCTAAGAGGCGATATGACAGCCCTGTTTAAGTATTTGAAGGGGTGTCACGTTGAGGATGGAGCAGGCTTGTTTTCTGCTGCTCCAGAGACTGGAACATGGAGCAATGGACGCAAGCTCCAGAACAGAGATTCCACCTCAACATTAGGAGGAACTTTCTGACAGTCAGAGCTGTTCAGAATTGGAATGCACTCCCTGGGAGCGTGGTGGGGTCTCCTTCCTTGGAGGTCTTTAAACAGAGGCTGGATGGCCATCTGTCGGGGATACTTTGATCGTGATTTCCTGCGTGGCAGAATGGGGTTGGACTGGATGGCCCTCGTGGTCTCTTCCAACTCTGCAATTCTATGATTCTAAGAGGGGGGTCCCCGGAAGCTGGCCCAGCAGACCAAAGCCACGGGAAGGAAGGCCCAACACTGCCCTCGACAGGCCAGCCTGACTGACTCCTGCTGGGCCTCAGTGGACCTGGCCGGGTCTCTGGGCTCTTCGCTTTGGCTGTCCGGTCATGGGGAATATGAACTTTCTCAGGAAGGCAGTGAGACTTTGGATCTCTGCCTTCGGACTAGCCAGAGAGAAAAGAAGGCCGCCATGGCTACTTCCATGAGAGCCAAAGTGAGGCCACGCACGTGTGTACACAGGCCCGCAGGCCCGCCTGGCACCCTGCGAGCCGCCAGAAGACCCCACACTGCCTTCCTTCCCCCTCCCCTCCCCTCCCCTCCCCTCCCCTCAGCAGCCAGACCCAGGAGGAGGAGGGAGCTACCTCTTCTAGCAGGGAGGACTCCAGCTGAGCCAGCCTCTCCTCTTTCTTCTTCAGCAGCGCCTGCCCCCTCCGCACGGCAGACTTCACCTCACCCAGCTGTCTGGCTTCCTGCGGGAGGGAAAGCGGAGCATTACTGAGCCTCTGGTTCAGGATTACTGGGAGCAGCCGAACAAAAATGTGAAAGCAAAACATCCAGATGGAAAGACTTGGTGTGCTGCCTTTTCCAAGACTAGCCCCTCGCTTTCCTCCTCATTGCTGCAAGAGGACCATTCAGGGCCGCCCAGGGTATGGCCACAGGCTCCGTGAGGTGCTGCAGAGGGGTTGAAACAGCTTCCCAGGAGGCATATGGCTGGTCTGCCATCCGCAAAGCAAAACCAGGAACAGGTTCAGGGGTGAGCAATCACTTATGTGCTGGGGGGAAGCCAGGGGGCGTTCCCTTCAGAGGGATCCCCTCCTCCCAAGAGTATAAATCCAGCTCTTCCCAATAACACAACCCTGACCCAGGCCCCAGACTGGTGGTCAGTCTGTACCCCCTCCCCACTCCAAATGAATGTGTTTGCTGGGCTAGGGGCCATAATTCAGGTGCCTGTCTAGAAGCTCTCGCAGCACACCTGTGCCCCTGGGGCTCTGCCTCGGCCTTTGCACCGCTCACCTCTTCCAGGTTCCTGCGGACCCCCTCCAGCACCTGGGAGCGTCCTGGATCTTGCAGGTTGTGGCTCCAGTGCTGTTTGGCTGCTCTCAAGAACGTCTGCCTCCTCCTCATAGAGCGAGTCTGCTGTACCAAGAACTCTTTGGTGGTCTTGAGGGAGGATCCTTCCGCAGAAATGTAGTGCCGGACCCTTTGGGGAGAGAGCTGGGTGAGACTCCAAGACCCAGAAATTCCTGAGGCTGCTCCCAAGCACGCAGCACAGACGTGCCATTTAGGGACACAGCAAGTGGCACTGCACCATTCTTGTTGGTGCCAGAAGGAAACACCAGGTCAGCAGCCAACTAGTCACACACCATCTAAGCCTGTGGCCACACAACACAGAAGGGGAGCATCGACACTTCCCATCACTTACTGATCCAGGAGAAGGCTGCTCTCTCCCTCGTTCTTTGGGGCTGCAGGTGCCATCTCTCTTGAGGCAGGCTTGAAGGTTTAATCATGGTTAAAGTCTGTTAATTAATGTCCAACTGGAGACTGAATCCCAACCCCAGGAAAGTGATTGCCCCGGCCATTTCCGAGAGGTGGCTTCCAGAGGCACCAGGCCGACCCTCTCCCCACAGGCACGGCTTCCTCTGACGAGCAGAAGCTCTCCACAGGCCCAGGAAGAGAAGGCTCCTCCCGTGCCCTCCATCCCATCAGAGGCAGGAAAGCCTCAGTCTGGGACAGTCAGTAGGCAACCCAGCTGGTCACTCAGTTGGCTCGGGGCATATTCTAGCAGGCCAATTCCAAACAGCAATGGGAAGGCAGTCGCAGGCCTTGCTCCCCTTCTCCCGGGTGAATCACTCACTGCCTCCTCCAGTCTCCAAGCTCTCCCTTCTCTGAGCACCACTCGAGCCAGACCTGGGCCCCAGTTCCAGGGTAGCTGGGGAACTGGTTGAGGGAGCCTCGCCCACTGGCTGCAAAGAAGTACTCTCTTTTTTTTATATGATTCCACACACCCATTGGAAACTGGTTCATGCAGTGTAGATGTGTAAATAGCTATTGCTTAAAACAATTTGTAAGCTGCTCTGATAGCCTTGTGGCTGAAGAGCGGGGTATAACTAACTAACTAACTAAATAAAAAAAAATCTTCCTTTTTGTGTGTGGTTTTCTGGAAGTTCCCTTCATGCTGATGGCCCTGAAATCACAACTGCACATAAGACATGGCACTGCACTCTCTTATTCTCTCTCCCTCTCATTTCTGAGACATGGACATTTTGCAAATAAGTTCAATGGTTAGCCACACGTATTGAATGCTTTGACTTTTTTTGTACCCAGAAATCATACTGCATCCTCACCCCGTGAGGAGGGTGGTGTCATGTGTTCCTGGTGGAATTTCCAGGCTGAGCCCTGGAACGGAAAAGCCACCCAGCGGCCAGGGCAGAATCCATAAGGGTACACACAGAAATCAGGACCTCCCCTCCCGCTGCTGCTTCCACCAGCAAAATTTGACTGACCGCTGGGCCGCTGTCTTGCAGGTCTTCAAGTCTGAGCTCTTCCTCCTTTTCCCCCTCATCCATGTTCAGTAGCTCCTGCTTGCTCTTGACGGCCTCCTCAAGTTCACTACAAAGGAGAGAAAGAGAAACATACAGCCAACAAGCAGAAACAACTACCCGCCCGACCCCCCAGGAATCAGCCAATAACCAAGCCGAAATGTGGTGTTTCTGAAACCACAGACTCCTCTCTGAGGGGACACCCCAGGGATCGCTGATGAATCTAGAGACTGACCGGTGGCCATGGCTGACCAGATGGTGTCTAGTGAAATTCAGCCTTGCCTGGCCAAGAGGGTCCCACCTGCTGCCAAGCACACACACCTGGCCTGTTTCTGCAGTTGCTCCACTTGGGAGTCCAGCTCCACTTTCTGGCCCCGGAGCTCTGCCAAAACCTGGTGCAGCTGCTGTGTGGTCTCCACGAGGCTTTCCTTCTCCTTTCGAAACTCCTCAAGGCTGAGATGTGCTGCCAAAGCTGCTTCCTGGGGAAGACAATTCAAGGGATGCATGAAGGTGGCAATGACCTACCTGAAGAGCCAGAATACAGTCCCCAAACCTATACCTCTGTCATTAAAGGTCCCTTTTCTTTTCCTCTCACCCTCAACATGGCAAAGGAAGACTGAGAAGGAAAGGGAAACAGTGGTGGCAGTGGCGGCGGCAGCCACGCCTCCTGACACCACCCTGCCCGCCTTCTTTCCCCGCCCCACGGGCTGCTCCTTTACTCCGCCAACAGTCAGCAGAAGGGGAGCCAGGAGGGGTGGCCCTGTTCTGCCACAGGCCCAAGTGGCTCCAGAGCCCATTAGCCACAGAGGACCAGGGCACCTCCCTGCTATGGAGGTGCAAGAGGACCAACAGGCCCCATCAACTCACCTCCGCGCCCCCCCCCATTCTGGCCAGTCATTGTCAGCTAGCCTTCCCAGGGCAGAAGGAGCCACAGTTCATGGGCACACAGAAGGGTCCAAGTCAGGCTGGAAAAGCCGCTGCTGCCCACCAGTGGAAGGCACTTCCTCCGCTCCACAGCTTATGCTTCAAGCCAGAACCAGAAGGCTGAGCACCCCCCGCCCACACCCACACACCTTCCAACCAGTGTAGCCAGAGAGCGGGCGAGCCAACTCTAAGCTCCACACGGACAGGGCCTTACAGGTGAATACGGCTGCCCTGCCCACCATGGCCACCAATGAGGAAGACACCGGCTCTGCCAGCACAGGAGAAAGGTGATGGCTCAGGAGGCAGATACTACTACCACCTTGTACAGATGCTATGTAACCACCACCTCCACCACCACCAGCACAACAATGACGAGGGCTGGCAGCACAGACACACTTTTCTCTGTTGCTCCAGGTGCTTCTCTTCCTCCAGCAGCTGCTGTTTTCTTTTCTTCCAGACCTCTTCCTGCGCAGAGAGAGAGAGGGAGAAGGCCGGCCTGTTGGGCAGGCTCCATGCCCAGCCTCCCACAGCAGTTTCCTTCCCAAAAGAGGCATGTGCAGCCATGTCTCCATGCCCGCGGTGCTTCAGAACAATCCAGAAAAGAAAGGGACACGTGGGAAGGAGTGGGAGGAAAGGAGAATCCAGAGGATGGAGTCTCCTCCAAAAGCCCCACAGACTTTCATAGTCCTCACCAAATACTTCAGGGGGGGAACGTTTCCTGCTTGAAGCAGCCCTTTGGGAGGCTAGTGGCACAGACGCCAACACAGAGGTGACTGCTGTGGCTAGCAGCAAGAGTCGCTCCTCACCTCAGCCTGGAGTTGGGCAGCTCTTGCCTGGGCCTCCTTGGCTCGGAGCTCCCATTCCAAGGCTGCGCCCTGGGCCTTCTCCTCCTGTGCAAAGAGAGCCACGGGAGTCCCTGAGCCTTTGCCAAGAGAGGGGCCACCACACCCACCAAGGAGTCCCACCTGCCTGTCCCTGAGAGGAGGGCTCCCTCCAGGGCGGGGGCGTCCTGGCTGCGGGAGGGAAGCTGTCAGATCTTGGGCAAGGAGAGGGATCCTGGCCCCCCTTCTGGACACTTGACGTGACAAGCAGTGACTCTGGGGCTACTCAAAACGTGGCACTGGTAATTTATCATGCGTGATCTCTGCAGGACAGGGGAACCATTTTAAGGACCTGAAGCGGGTACCCCTTGTTCCTTTTGGGGAGTGTGTGTTTACACCTCAAGGTGCAGCAAAAGACAGGGGAGGGATCCTGACCCCATGAAGCCCCCCCCGGCTCCTCCATGAAGGGAGGCTGCCTGCCTCCCCCTGCCCGCTCCCACCGGTGGTTCCCCTACCTCTTCCTGGTGGCGTCTGCACAGTTCCTTCAGCCGCTCTACCTGCTCCTTCTGCAAGGTCTCCAGCTCAGCCTCGTGGCAGGCCCTCAGGCGCTCCTGCTCCTCCCACAGGTTGGCTTGCAGCTCCGTCCTCTGCCTCCTTTCCTGCCACAGGAACGGACACCAGCCATCTCCACGCGTGGCCAGGGGAGAGGGTGGCCAGCCAGCTACGGGAAGAGGCGGTCCTCACACCTCTCCATTGGGGGCCCACGCCACCCTGGGTGGAAATGTGACGGCGCACCCTGCTGTGTCCTGACCGAAAGGGCAGCCCTGACCAGCCGGGCCACAAGCTCACCTCCTCCTCATGTTGCGCCTGGATCCCCGCCAGGGCCTCGTGATGCCTCTCTTGCATTTCCTCCAGCTGCCGTGAGTGGTCTCGCTCAACTTCCCGCCTCTTCTCCTTCAGGAGGTCGCTGAGCTGCAGTTGCAATAAAGGTATCCCTGGGCAAGGGGCACTTTCTCCTCCCATGCCCAAAGTCCAGGCCAGCTGCAGGGGAGTAGACGGACCCAGGGGGAGGAGGAAAAACTCCCCAGGCCAATTAAGAAGAAGAAATTGTCTCATGCCAATTATCGTACCAGGTGCCAGGGTGTATTGAAACATCTTTATCTCCTTGGCCATAGGATGACATTCTCACCCCCTCCCTCTCCTTGAGCCATTCTACTACAGGTAAACAGGGCCTAGAGTGTCAAATGTAGCCCGAACCATCTTTTGCTAGGCCATGCACACAGGGCCTAACATCCTCTGAGATCCTTTTTGCCCCAGGTGTCCTACTAGGCTGTTGGAATGTCAGTCTGGCCAGACTGCAGGACTCGGGATGGCCAGAAGCCCTCCTGCAATCTGGCCAGATTGGCATGCCACCAGCCAACAGGCGGTCCTTCAGGGCCTGTAATGAAGTAACTAATCTGGGGCAATAATCTTCAAGGCCTACCCACCACAATGGCCAGCATGGGGGTAGGGGGGCAGAGGGATCTTCTGCACGCAGTTGTGATGATCAGAAGTCACTGAAGGTGCCCTGAGTGTGCAAGGAAGAGCACCAGCACTGGTGTGCAAGGCTGCAAGAGGTTTCCCTTGGCCAGGAGGGTGCTCTGAAACAGGTGTAGCTCCCCAGTCCTCTCTCTTTAGACTGAGAGGCTGAAGGTCCTTGTCCCTCCAGATGAAACGGAGAGACATTTACATGCCTTGCCTAAAGGAGAGATGCTTGTGAATATACCTATGAAGTACAGAGTGTGACCTATAGAGTATAGCAGGTATATTCCCAGGCCTCAAAGCTGGCCACCAAATAAGCCTGGCCGGTAATAGATGCCTCAACTTGTGCTTCTGATTGCTGGGCATCACTAGATCAGAATCCCAGGGCAAAGCCTCCTGGGCTCCACCGCTCCCCACACAAGGCGCCTTCCTAGGACAGCCCTGCTTGGAGGGAAGCCTCGTGGAGCCTCCCTGTGTCCTTCTGGGAGAGCCGCAGAGGAAAAGGCGGACTGCGACTCCGCTGCTCTGACATCGGCGGGCAGTTTCGTCAAGCCTTATGTCAGGACTTTCCTGCCCTGTCCACTGCCAGACAGCACACACACTAAGAGTGACGTGGCATGTGTGCTAGTGGAAGAGCAGCCAACCCGAGCTGCCTAATGGCAAGGAGCTTCAGCCCAGCTCTCCTTACCTCTCGCTCGTATTCAGCCACCTGAAGCTTTTTCCTCTGCACCTGTTGCTCTGCGTTTTCCAGCCCCTTCTGTAATTCTGCCTCCTCCTTTTGCTGAGCCTCTGCTATCTGTATCCGGAGGGCTGAGAGGACCTGCCAGAAAGGGGGACACAGATCTTCAGACAACTCCACACAGGTTGTGCTGCAGAGAGCCTGCTGTCCGCTGGAGGAAAAAACAGGAAGCATACCTGCACATGTAGTTCTTCAAGTGCTCACCAGTGCAGTTGTATGTACCAGTTCTGTACGACTGTGCAGAATCCACTGGGGAAAGTTTTTGTAGCTACAGAAGGGTTTGGTAGTGCTCCACCCCACCCCATGATCCCAGGTCCAAGGAGGTGGGGGGGCTCCAGCCTTCCCGTTCACTTTCAGACTTTGGATCAAGTAATGAAGTGGCAAGAGCACCACAGGAGCAGCTGCAATGGCAGGGCAGGCGGGGGAGGCAGTAGGCTGGACTGTGTGACTGTACTCAGTGGTGTTTGAGCACAGGTAAGGAACAAGCCCTTTCCTCGTGGGTTTCTCTGCACAGTCCCACACAGGGCTGGAGGAGCAAGAAGCTCCCAGAGGAAGGGCTGGTGCTGAGGAGCTGCAGAACTGAGCACAGCCATCAAGGAGAGGCACCCAACTGGACAAGGGCATCTGACGGCAGAGGGCTGAGGCCAGGTAACTGCCTGGCAAATCCTCTTGCTGCAGAAAGGTCCCTAAAGGACGAGCGCAGACCTGGCAGCGACTCTTCTGGAAGGGCAATCTGGTGGGGCTGCTGGGTAGCTTAGAAGACCTAACAGGAGAAGTGTGGGTTGGAGAACCAGCCAAAACCCTTGCCCAGCTCTCCACGTTTCCCAAACAATGTTCTCCACAAAGAAGATCACGGCAGGAGACAAAGGCAACCAGCATTTT
Organism: Gambelia wislizenii; assembly: GCA_030847615.1. Classification (NCBI taxonomy): domain Eukaryota; kingdom Metazoa; phylum Chordata; class Lepidosauria; order Squamata; family Crotaphytidae; genus Gambelia; species Gambelia wislizenii. The sequence goes on from JAUMIR010000007.1 coordinate 45,342,983, forward strand.
ACCTTGTGGTGTTCTTCTTCTGCCACAGTTCTCTGCTGCTGGATCTCGGCTGCAAACCGGTCTTCCAGTTCTTGCATGGCCTGAGAAAGCACGGAGTGGTCAGTCAATACTTAAAGCAGGGGTGAAGAACACCTGGCCCCACAGACGTCGCTGGAGGCATGCCCATAATCTCTCACTGGGCAGACTAGGACTCATGGGAGTTGCAGTCTAACATCACCAGAGGGAATGTGTCCCTGCAGGGGTGGTCTAAAACCTGCATGTTCTACACACACCACAGACATCAGAAGCAGGATACCACAAAGATGCCTCTGTGCTGATACCAGAAGCCTCTGGGCATCACGGAATCCTAGAGTTGGAAGAGACCCCCAAGGGCCATCCAGTCCAACCCCATTCTGCCATTCACGAGCACACACTCAAAGCACTCCCAGTGACAGACGGCCATCCAGCCTCTGCTTAAAAACCTCCAACCAAGGAGATGCCACCACACTCCCAGGCAGCCACCGCGTTTCCCACTGTCAAACAGCTCTAAACGCCAGGAAATTCCTCCTAATGTTTAGGTGGAATCTCTTAAACTACAGGAAAAGTCCATTGTTCCGTGGCCTAGACTCTGAAGCAGCAGAAAACAAGCTTGCTCCCTCTTCAATATGACATTCTTTCAAATATTTAAACATGGCTATCATGTCCCCTCTCAACCTTCTCTTCTCCAGGCTAAGCACGCCCAGTTCCCTAAACCACTCCTCAAAGGGAATAACGGCTTCCAGACCTCCCACCATTTTGGTCGCCCTTCTCTGGACACGTTCCAGCTTCACAACATCCTTCCTGAATTGTGGTGCCCAGAACTGGACACAGTACTCCAGGTGAGGTCTGATCAAAGCAGAACAGAGTGGCATTATGACTTCCCTTGACCAAGACACTATACTCCTATTAATGCAGCCTAGGATCACATTGGCTTTTTTAGCTGCTTTATCACACTGCTGGCTCGTGTTCAGCTTTTGGTCTACTAAGACTCCTAGATCCCTTTTACATGTACTGCTTTCAAATCAGGTGTCACCCATCCTATATCTGTGCATGTCATTTTTTCTGCCCAAATGTAGTACCTTATATCTCTCCTTATTGAAATTAATTTTGTTAGTTTTGGCCCAGCTCTCTAGCCTGTTAAGGATACTTTGAATTCTCATCCTGCTCTCTGGGGTTTTTGCAACCCTTTCTAATTTGATGTCATCTGCAAATCTGATAAGCATGCCCTCTATTCCCTCATCCAAGTCATTGATAAAGATGTTGAATAGCATTGGGCCCAGGACAGAACCCTGTGGCACCACTTCTCTCCAGGATGAAGAGGAGCCATTGGTTTGGTCAGTCAACTAATTACAAATCTACCTACCAGTAGCATTGTCTAGCCCACATTTTACTAGTGTAATTGCAAGGATATTGTGGGGGACTCTGTCAAAGGCCTTGCTGAAATCAACATATGCTACATCCACAGCATTCCCTTCATCTACCAAGTATGTAACTATTGGGGGGGAAAAGCTAAGAATAGGCTGGCACAATTTGTTTTTGAAAAACCTATGTTGACTTTTTTGATCACAGCATTACTTTCTGAGTGCTTACAGACTGTCTGTTTAATGATTTGCTCTAGAATCTTTCCTAGTACTGATGTCAGGTTGACTGGGCGATAATTGTTTGCCCCCCCTTTTTTTAAAGATGGGGACAACATTTGCCCTCCTCCAGTCTGCTGGGACCTCTCCTGTTCTCCAGGAATTCTCAAAGATCATTGACACTGGTTCTGGAATTACTTCTGCCAGTTCTTTTAATACCCTTGGATGTAGTTCGTCTGGCCCTGGAGTCTTGAACTCATTTATACTGGCCAGGTATTCCTGAATTACATTTTTACCTATTCTGTGTTGCATTTCCCCAACTGCATCATCTGCTCCATTTTCTCCAGGTTGAGCACTGTTCTCCTTTTGGGAGAAGACTGAAGCAAAGAAGGTGTTGAGTAGCTCTGCCTTTTCCCTGTGTCCCCTGTTAGCCTTTCACCATCTTCTCCATGCAGCGGCCCTACCATTTCCTTGTTCTTCCTTTTGCTATGGTTTGGGTATGAGAGATGATTTGGGGATGTTTTAATGCATAATGCTACTCCAGAGATATTTTATATAATAATAATAATAATAATAATAATAATATGTTATTTCTATCCCGCACCTCTGCAACGCAATCAGGGCGGCTTACAATATAAAAACTCCATAGACACAGTGCCCTAGCCCACCCACCCCTTAAAATAATATTAAACTATAAAAGATTAAAACATACAGTAATTAAAATATATAAATTAGAAAGAAAAAAATTAAAACATCTGATTGCAGCTCAGAAAGGACAGCCGAGTCTTGGGCCGGGATAGTTATTCAGGAAAGGCCTGCCGGAAAAGATCCGTCTTGACAGCTTTTTTTTTTTTTTAAATTATTTTTATTAAGTTTGCATATTCAATTCCATAGCAGACTAAGGATACAGAAATATTGGGGGTAACCTACTCCTTCCCCCCCTTTCTTTATTCCCTTGTCTTAGCTTATCCATATGATTTTCGTTAAATGAGTTAAAATTAAAAACCATGACTTCCATCGTAGTAAATATCTTAAGAGTTTTTTTTCTTTCCCTCCTTCCACCCGTCCTTCTTAACACACATTTTTCCTCTATTTATTTCATAGTAGATTCAAGCCGTATTTTAACGCTATTTCATTACATTTCTCCCACCCTGGTTCTTATGATTTCTCTCATTTCCTCCGTATCTCTCTCCGTCTTGACAGCTTTTTTAATGAGCAATCTTTCACCACAAACTTTAAAAATAATTTTTCGGGTGTCTGAGTGCTCACTGCACCTCAAAAAGGAGATGGCAGAGCCAGAACAGTTGCTGAAAAGGGTGGTTATGAACAATTGTCCTATGAGAAAAGGCTACAATATTTGGAGTAGCTTAGCTCACAAAAAGAGGCAAAGCATAGCAACAGAATGGAAGGAAGTCCTCCACTGAAGCTGAATGATGGGAAATCCAGAACAGATAAGAAAGCCTTGTACTGTGCAAAGCGAAGCTGTGGGACTCACTGCCAGAAGATGTGGCAATGGCTGCCAACCCAGAGGACTGGCTCTATTAATGAAGAGCAGCGTCACCAGAGCGCTGGCTACGAGGCAGCCATACACCTCTGCCTGTCAGTTCTTAGGAGACAGAGAAAAGAGGGCCATGTCCACTTTGTGGGCTTCCCACAGGCAAGTAATTTGACACTGGGGGAGGAGAGAGAGGCCTTTAGTCTGATCCAGCAAAGCCCCCCCCCCAATCTTCAGCTCCTCGTGTGTCAGGACCGCCCCCCTGAACTGCCAAACCATCGTTGAAAAATTTTGACCATGGTTTAATGAGACAACCCCAGCAATAACTTAAGGGATATCTTTAAATAAATATTTTATTATTACTTTTGTATTATTTTGTATTGTTTTTTATTAATCTTTTATTATTTTTTCTTTTCCAAACATGTATAAATATGTATAATTGTAATGTGTAAATATAATGTTTATTGGAAAAGAAAAAAGAGTGATTATAGTGTGTTTAGATTATTAGGCAAAATGTATTAGTGTTAGGATAGATAGTTTTATTGTTGTATTAGTAAGAAAAGAGGAAAACCCCTTTTTTTGCGTTATTGTTACGGCCTTTTGCGGCCAGGTGTAATTTTCAGTAGAATGGCCTTATTCCAATAAAAAAATTCCTACCCCCCCCCCAATTTCTCATCCTCACTGCAGTGCCACCCTCTCTCCTTGTCCAGCCCTCCTCTCAAGAGTCCTGGGGCTTCAACCTCTTCTGTCTCCAGGGCTGCTGCACTCCTCCCAGACTCACTGGTTGTTCAGGGCTGCTCAGGGGCCGCAGGGCTGGAGCCCGAGCCACAAGTGGGCATGGCCATTCCTTCTCTGTCTTGTGGACCCCTTCTCCCAGTGCGTTTGTGGGAAGGGGCAGGAGGAACAGAGTGCTCATCAGAAATCTCAAATTATCACTTGCTGAGGACTTGGGATACAGGAATAAGAGCTGTTTGGCAGTGGAATCCGCCCAGGAGTGTGGTGAAGTCTCCTTCTTTGGAGGTTTTTAAGCAGAGGCTGGATGGCCATCTGTCACTGGGAATGATTTGAGTGTGTGTTCATGAATGGCAGAATGGGGTTGGACTGGATGGCTCTTGGGGGTCTCTTCCAACTGTATGATTCTAGGTTAAACACCTTCAGTCCTTGATTTAAAAGATGAATTTTTGTTTTATGTATTTATTTATTTATACCCTGCTCTTCAGTCACAAGGCTATCAGAGCAGTTTACAAATTGTTTTAAGCAATAGCTATTTACACATCTACACTGCAAGAAGCAGTTTCCAATGTGTGTTAGCTAATTGCCCCCACAATCCGGGTACTCATTTTACCAACCTAGGAAAGGATGGAAGGCTGAGTGAACCTTGGAGCCTGCTGGAATCGAACTTGCAACGTGGTGGCTTGCAGTACTGGCATTTAGCCACTGCGCCACCAGGGCTCCTTTTTTTCCTCAAGTAGCTTCACTACCTCTGCTGTTTAACCGTCCTGGCATCCTTCTAAGGTCATCTGAGCCCTTTGTGTAGATATTCAGCATGTTTTCATCAAAATGTTCCTCCAGTGAGCTCGGGGGGGGGGTGCCCCTCCTCTGACCCTCCGGCGTGGCTCTCTCTTCCCATCTTAACCCAGCAGAACACGCTGCTCTCCTAGAACTGCCAGTATTGTGAGGGTTCTGAACTTCATGACTATCATCTCTGTTTCCTGGCTCCCCATTTATTCCTTTGCTAAGAAAGATCCCATGTTGAGATGAAAGACCTCTGCTAAGTACTTGGGGGCAGTTTCTCACCCACCCCACATGGTGAGTACTCCCCGGCACTTCGGTGATACTTTCTGTCTGGTGCCCATGGGGGAAAGGGAGGCCCTGGGTACCTAACCCCCACTGTCGCAGGCAAGGCTGAGGACACCCCACCGTTCGGCAGGAATGCCAGAACCAGTATGCAGCCACAGGTCCTCATGGCAGGCCTGGCTGTAGTGCCATGGGGTGGGCTGCAGAGAGGGGGCACCTCACCGCTTCCTTTTCTCGGCACAGCCTCTCCTTCAGCTCGCTCAGGGCTCTCTGGTTCTGCTCCAGCTCCGTCCGCTCAGCAGCTTCTGCCTCTCGCTTCACTCTTTCCAGAAAAAGGCGCTTCTGCTCCCTCAGTCCTTCCTCCTCTGATCGCTGAAGGGACGCCAGTTCTTCCTTGAGCTCGTGCAAAGCCGCTTCCTGGGCCAGCCTGCAACACAGCCAGCAAGAATTAGAAGCCACCCTGCCCATTTCTCCAGGCAGGAAAGAGGAGGAAGCAAAGGCCAGAGTAGGACGGGCGGGGGGGGGGGGGGGCTGGGCCCTGAGATCATCCTCTGAGTAAGTGCACAAACAGGCCTTGCTGACCACTGCAACTCAACTGGGTGGACAGTGGTCCAGGGAACATATGTCTGATGTCCATAAGACAGGAATCCAACTTTTGCTGCCAGAAAACAGCCTGCAAACTGGCAATACCTTCAGCAACACGCTGCAGTGTGGGCTGAGCAGGAGGCTCATCTCACCAAGCCAGCAGCTTTCCATGAAGGGAAAGGACACACGGTTCGTGGTGGCTTGTGTGGCCAAACAGGTTCCTCAGCACTTGAGGGAGCACTGCTTTCAGGGTCCTTTTGCCCTTGTCAAAGATTGCCAAAACCTAAAGGCCATCAAAGTAGGAAACACAGAACCCCCTTCCTCCCCGCCCCGGATTCATCACATACCCCTTCCAACCCCACAGCTGGAGACAGAGCAAAGGCACACGCTAGAACACGTCTGTCGCCTGCCGCTTTCCCTGTCACAAGAACCTCCCAGCACTGCCTGGTTGAGAGCAGGGTGGGCTACAGAGCCCAAGGATGGGGGGCTCCAGCAGCAGTGCCAGCTGCAATGCCAGAGAGACACCAGCGGGTGGAGCAGGACTCCAAAACCTTCCTCCGCTCACTTTCAGCAGAGGTCTGTCTTCTGGATTCTCAGCACCCGAATCAAGGCCACAAAACCCAAGGGAGAAAGGCTACCCTGGCTGGGCGGAAAAGAGGTAAAGGCTGTGCATGTTCCCCATTTAAAAGAATGTTTCTGTCTACATGAGTCAGTTGTACAGCACCTTAGGGGGCCCTGATGGGCTGACAGGCAATAAAGAAACACTGCAAGAAGCAGATGTCCCACAATGTTTGTGGGTTCAAGATGTGTCCCGCCACTGATGCCCCCTCAGGCTGCTCCAAATGCTTCTCTCTTCATCTGAGTCCTTCTCAAAATGGAAACTAGAAGTGCCGTCAGGTCACTTTCAGACCAAAATTGAGGCCTCTGGGGACACACTTCGCCTACCCCTGATTTAAAGACAGAGCTCTGACTGCACTGCTGTGCAATAAATGTAGATAAAAACATTCAACTCCTTCCTCCTCCGTGGTGGAACAGAACGCTCCCAGACATGGCCAACTGAAACTGGTACCTGATTCTCTCCTTTTCTGCCTCCATTTCAGAATGGATTTGGGTACGGAGTTTCTGAAGCTCCTCTCGTGCCTTCTCCCGCTGGTGCCGCTCCTCTTCCTGCCTGGCACTCTCCAGCTCGCTTTTTAGTGACCTAAGGGACAAGCAGTAGCATCTCCGTGCATGAAACCAGCTCCTCACGGCCACAGGAACACAGCCACAGTCTGCAAGACCAACACTGTGGTGGGCAGCAGAAGCAACAGCAACCCACTATATAATTCCCAAACAAGTGAAGTCAGAGACTGACCCACATGTGGCTGCCTCGGTATAAGAAGGGCCAGATCAGACCAAAGACCTACCTAGTCCAACTCTGACTGCCCAGTGGCCAAACAGTTGCCTGTCAGCAGGCCACAAAGACATCTGCAACTGGGACACAAGGACAAAAGCCCTCCTGATAAATCCCCAATGTCTTCATCCTCTTTCAGGAATTCTCCCAAACCCTTTTAAAGCCATCCTAGCTGGCGTCCCTCACACCGTCCTGTGGCACTGAGTGTCAATTTCACTTTGTGCTGTGTGAAAATGTCCTTCCTGTGCTCTGTCCTGAATCCCCCACCATTTCCCTTCAGAGGAGTCTAATTACGGGTTCTAATTTTGCCAAATACGGGGGGGGGGGGAGGAAGGTTCTCCCTATCTGCATTGCTCATGGATTTGCCCAAGGGCACCACGGTCTTGGCAGTTTCATTCCTGACTCCTTTCTAATTATGCCCGACATGGGACCTGCCTTTCTTATAGCAGCAGCAGCAGCACCTTGGGCCAGCGTTCTGTGGAGCTCTAGCCTTCCACAGTCTCTGCTGGATCAGGTCCCAGCAGTGCCTCCTTGCCCTGCATTTGGAAGGTGCCCTGAGGGTTGTGTAATGGAGGGCAGCATGCTCAAGTGTGAGCTCAAGCCCTCCTCCTCTCGAATTTGGTGCAAGTGAGGGGGACAGGCAGGGAACTGGAAGTCTGTAATCCTCCCAGGACCTCCAAAGTGGCACCCCAAGACGAAGCAGGCGTCTTGGCACAAAGCCACATTTGTGGTCCAGGGCCTTTTTTGTAAGTTACATCGAAGCAACATGGAAGCGAAGAAAAATAAGAGGGTTCCACAGTGAGCACCCAAAACCAAGCTACCAGTATACAAAGCACATGAGAGGACAGAATTCAATTCAGCCATTCCCGGGGGGGTGGGGGGGGGAGGTCTTGAAACCAAATTGACCAAGGCATTTTTTGCTGGGGACCTGAAGCTCAAATGTGGCTGTGGAGGTCAGCCAAGCTATGTGTCTCCTTCAAAAGGCTGACCAGTGGCTCCCTCCTGAGCCGTGGCACTGACCGGGCCCATCCAAGGGCCACCCAGGTGGGGGGGGGGTTGGGACTCACTGCAAGGCTGCCTCCTTTTGTTCATGCAGCCTCTGGATCGCTGCTGCCACCGCCTCCTCTTGCTGCAGCTGTCCCTGCAAATTCTGAACCGCCACTTGTTTTTCTTGTTGCAAAGATGCCTGTCCTTGTCCAGGAGAACTCTGCTCCATTTGGTCTGCGGACTCTTCAGCGTGTCCCTTCCAGGACTCCATTTGTTTGACTTCAGCACTTCTATCACGAGGAGAAACACATCCACAGGAACTGCTCCTGCAAACTGACTGGCTACAGCAGAGCCCCCAGGACTGCCCCCCACATTACAGTATTTCACCTAAGAGAAAGAAAAGCAAGCCAGGCACCAGAGAAGAGCAAAAGTTCAGTAACAGGCAAAAAGCAGCTAACAGGCCAGGGTTTCTTGCGGCCATCCAAACCCACTCCCAGGCACACAGCACTGTACAGCTGGAGGAACAAAGAGGCCAGGGAGGCTTTTCAAAGGGGAGAAGGGTCATCCATTCTGTTTTATCAATAAGTTTGTTCAAAATAACTTGCAATACAAAAAGAGGAATGCAGAGTTTCAGCAATTCACCCCAAACGCCAACAAAAGTAATTATCAACTGATAAATGCACAGAATTAATTTTGGATTTGGAAAGATGAGAAGGTTTGACTCCCCCTTCTAAGCCTCATCCTGGACATTTTCTCAGCAAATAAATCATGTCAAGGAGTGTTTGGAAAAGCCATGCAGTGAAATTACAGAGTCTGTTCAAAATCTATCAACCGTGACCTATAAACAGGAAAATGAAATAATAGATAATAGGTGTATTGGTATATAATGAAATCACAGATAATTGGTATGTTGTTCCTCTCACCAACCCAGAGAATGAATTTTGTTCACAACTGTGCAATAATAATGATCACATAATTTAAAAAATATACATATCTCTCTTGAAGTTGGAGACAGAAGATGAATTGGTAAAAGAATATATGATAAAGTAGGCACAAATGTTTGCCCACAATATGCAAATGGATATAGGGAAAAAATGTGGACCGAAGATATAAAATTTACTGTGTACTAACTTGAAGAAAATATGTATAAGACGATGTACAGATGGTACCTAACCCCAAGTAAGTTGTAAAAAATGTCTAAAGATGTTTCAAATCATTGCTGGGTTTGTCAGGATAAGGAAGAATTTTTCTTTCATATGTGGTGGAAGGTGAAAAGTTATTGGTCTAAGATGTTAATTCAAAAATATGTTAATTTAAAAAGTTTGTAATGACACCAGAAATATTTCTGATGGGCTTTATGAACATCGACAATGGAGAATGGGTGTTCAAAGATGCAGAACATGCCCAAGTTGCTAAACTCATGTTGACTTTAAAGGATAAAACAATTGAAGATTTTTTGAAAGATTGGAAACTATTAATGGATTTTTTGAGCAATAAGACAACTCACTCTCTCTCTCTCTCTCTGGCTTTTCTTCGCAAACGAAGATTCAGGAAGGACTCATCCCGCGCTTCCTGCAAGCGCGCTGATGACTAAAAAGGCCAATCCGAGATAAACAAGTCCGGTTGCAGAAAGCACAGCAGAAGGTCTCCTTGGGTGATGTTTCCGGGTTGTGATTCTTTCTGCGTTGTCGTTTCTCTTCAAGACTTGTTCGGTGTGAGTTCTCAAATAAGGCTGCAGCATTGTGGATTGTGTGTCTCCATGCCTCCCGATGTGAGGCCAGGGCGGACCACTGTTGGTGATCAATTTGGCCAAGCCTGAGATGTTGTTTCAGGGAGTCCTTGTATCGCTTTTTTGGAGCACCCCTCTTACGCTGACCCACGGCGAGTTCACCATAGAGTAGTATCTTGGGGAGGCGATGGTCCTCCATCCTAGAAACGTGCCCTGCCCAGCGCAGCTGTGTTCTCAATATCATGGCCTCAATGCTGGTGATCCCTGCTTGTTCAAGGACAGCAACATTCGTCACAGAGTCAGTCCAGTGTATATTTAGGATTGCGCGTAAACAGCGCTGATGGAAGCGTTCAAGGAGTCGTAGGTGGTGGTGATAGGTGACCCATGTTTCAGACCCATAAAGGAGAATAGACAGTACAATGGCTCTATACACACTGATTTTTGTGCTTTGCCTCAGGTGTTTATTGCTCCAGACTCTTTTGTGAAGTCTTCCAAATGCACTATATGCCTTTGCTAATCTGTGATCGATCTCTTTGTCAATCTTGGCATCTGAGGAGATGATGCTTCCCAGGTAGGTGAACTGGGGTCTCAAGTAGTAGAGCACCCATTTCCCCTTCTCCATCCTTTCCATTTCAGCAACTTACAGAACACTGACTCATCAATCAACCAGAAGCTTTGTTACTCCTCTATCCTAAGGGGCCTCTAAATGTAACAGGAGAAATGACTTCTTCTCATTCTTACTGAAATCCATGTCTCCACGTGCTTGTGCTTCTTCCCTCTCCTGCAACCAATTGGGTGAGTTGTGCATACAAAATGACAGCCTATACCATGGAACTTAATTTCAAACAGGAAAGATCTCTGGTTCAAACCTCTCTAGATTGACTCCTAATTTAGAAGATCAATCTGATGGATTCAGAAAGAGGTTGAGAGCTGTAAAATAAATGTAGAGACCGGCTCTGAGTTTGTTTTAGTTCCTCAACAACAATGTAAGTTGTAGGAACTTTGATCATTCATGCTAAGCTTGTTTCCACTTCTCAAAATCTTTTAGTAGCAGCCAGTCAGCCAGTAGCACAGACTGTGAACCTAAGGTATGATAGGCTTCCCTTGCCCGCAAATAAGGAGACTTCTTTAGCAAAAGAAGAGGAATCAAATAGTTTGCCCCATTTTGAAAATGAGCAGGACAATGGCAGAGCCCCAGAGAGGGGGGCTTTGTCACACAAGAAAATTCCCAGGCCTCACCATCAGGGCCAGAGCAGCACCCTGCTGCTGCTCCCCGAGGCTTGGCCCTTACTCATGGCAAGGTGGATCTGGCCCATCTGGACTCACCGGCTCATCTGCAGCAATGCTCTCCTTTGTCTCCAGAGGACTCCCACCTGCCCCTTTGGAGGCACTTGCTCAGCCTTTGCTCCTCTCCCTGGGCAGCAGAGGAAACCCCCAAAGGACAAAGGTTAGCAAGAAGCAGGATTCGTGCCCAGCTGAATATTCCCAGGAAAGGGGGAAGCAGACCAGAAGTTACAAACGACTGTTCATTGGCATGCCTGTTCAACTAGAGAAGAAAAAAAATAGTCCTCTTCCAAAGGAAAAGCCAAAAATCGGTCCTGGACAGTTTACCCCATGTCTCTTTAGCAACCAGCGAAGGCTGCACTCCCAGGAGGGACATCCCAATGCTTCCCTGTTCTTACCAGGAGCCTGCAAGGTCAGGCCAAGCTTCAGCACCTCCATCTGCCCGGCTGTGTGGTCACAAAAGGACTGCCTTATGGAGCTCTTCAGACATCTCCTTCCTTGCTTATTTATTTATTTATTTAATACCCTGCTTTTCTGCCAACAAGAGACTCAGAAGAGAAAGTAGGGTAGTTTAGCTCTGCATGAAGGTCACGAACCACATGGGCTTCAAAATGTTTTGGCAAGGAAGTAATCCAGGTATCAGCATGTGAGTAAGAGAGACCGGAAAGGGGGCATGGACCCCAGGCCCACAGACAGACAGATCGAGAGGTGTGGGGGGAGGACTGGAGAACCAGGCTGTGTCTTTGCAGTCCCAGGAGTTGCATGTGGCCCACAGACCCTGTCACCATTTTGTGGAGGGAAGCCTTGTCTCGGTGGCTGCCAGTAACGTAATGATCACATTTGGATCTCCTAGAAGGGGGCCTTTGGTGACTCTTGGCAGCTCCTGTCCTAAAATAAAACCCTCTCTGCCATGCTCAGTTTTGTCTCAAGTTTAATTAGCTGCTTTGTAGTCTTGCTATAGGGATGTCGGTAGTTGGGAGAGAGTGCCAGTGTGGAGGCTGATAGTTAAGAAGGGTGTTAGGCCCTATGTGCAGGGCCTAGCTGTATAAAGGCTGTATAAAGAAGCACTAGGCCTTGTTTTTTCTGGAAGAATGGGTCAAGGAAGGAGAGGTTTCTACTCATAGCTGGAGATGGGAGCGGGAGTGAGTGAGCATCATTCCCCTGGCCGAGGAGACAGAGATGTTTGGATTTTATAGTACCTGGCACAACTAATTGCCATGAGAAAGTTTCCCCTTGTTAATGAGCTGAGTTTTGTTTCTCTCTCATGCTGCTCGTAACAGTTTAACCCATATAAGGTGGGAGCAGACCGGGGGCGGTGCCCCTTTCACTGCGTGAAGCTCTGAGGGGTCGGTGGGTATCTTTTGCTCTTGCTTTTTCTATATTGGTTAACCAGAATGCCCTTTTGCTTTTCTACCTGCTGTTCTTAATAAAGTTGGCTACTTAACCCAGCAGGCCCCCAAGCCAGGGCGGTGCTGCCAGTGTGACACAGGTCCACTGGAATCGCCTGGCACTGTGTGGGAAAGAATGTGGTTGGATGGTGGGAGAGGGCAAATGGGTCCCTGTGAACAGTTTTAAACGTGGGACTTGGAACAGATGGCCAGAGCTTGTCATAACCTGCTACTCTGCTGACCCTATGCTTCAATAAAGCTTGCTTGGAATTAACCAGAGGCCTCTTCGTTGAGTAGGGAAAAGACAGGGCACCACGGCTCCCTATGAACCCCAAGGGTTCAGCCAGATTCCCCACCTTTAAACGCCCAGCTGTGCCTACAGAAGACTCGTCCCCTGCAACAAAAGCAGCCAGACTCACAAACAGCCAGCAGGCATGTGATGGGCCCTGGGGCAGCCTGCCAGGCACAAAAATACTCTGGCCAATTCTGCCACAGAAAGGGAGCTAAAGAATGAAGAACAGCAGAAAGAAAGTGCGAGAGTAAAACACTACGGAATGCCAGGCATCCAGCTAACTGGCTCTTCCGGCTCAGCTTTTGGGAATGGACAGAGCACAAGGGAGGGGGGTACTGTACCTCCCAGCTGCCTTCGCTGATCCCCGGCTTTGCTCTTCTTCTAAGCTGCCTTTCTGGGGGTCCTTTTCCTGTGCCAACCAACCTTCATCCTGCAAGTGAAAACAACACACGGTAGCTCTTCCACAGCCCTGCCATTTCAGAGACAAAGGGAGGCAGCCAAAGCCACAATTGCATCAGGGCCCCGTGAGGCAGCAATGGCGGCCACAGCTATGACCAGCAAGACATTTCCAGATCTCAAACGACATGGGGAAGTCTGTAGTTCTGGCTCCTGCAAGCTGGGATTCCTTCACCAGGTCACCAGCACCACCATTCTTCAAGCACATTTCAACAGTAACATGCAGCCTGCCATCATGACAAGAAACTTCATAAATCAGCCAGTTTCTAAAGCCTCTGTAGCTTGAGGGAGAAGACCATTCTGGGAGAACCATCCCCTACAGGGACCCCCACTTAGGCTCCCGCCACTCTCAACAGAAGCACTGATGTACTTCTTCCACCAGGGGAGGCATTCTTCAGTGCCATTCCCAGCCCTACTTCCTTGCAATAAACCCCAAACCAACGGTGGCTCATCTGGTGGAGGAAACAGGCATTTGCTCGCTTATCCTGCTTGCACTGTATGTGTACGTTTGCTTTCAACATGCCCATTCACAGGATTGGGGGGGGGCATATCTGGATTTGGAAAGTGTTAAAGCACAGGCTGAACGACTCTGCATGGGATCCGGCCCACCTCTTGGCTGGCTAGCAGACTTATAGCACATCCTCACACGCATACAATAGTTTCTGCAACACAACAGCTTCCATGGGATGAGGAAGAGCTGAACAGGACCACACAAAACTGCAGGAAGACTTACTATACACTAGAAAACCAACAAATTTGCAGGTGCAGCTGAGCGCCCCCCCCCATTTCCATACCAATGGGCTTTCTCCACGCAACCCCTTTCCCCAGCCAACCATCTCCTCTGCCTCGACTGCACTACTGATGCTCACTGACAAGCAAAGCCCACTTTCCTACTAGCACAACATATTCTTCAGACAGGGAAAGGAAAGCCATTAGCCTCTGCCCTTTCAGTGTCCTTCTCCATGGCCGGCCATGAGCTTTTGCTATCCAAATCCCAAGGCTTGCCCAATAGGATAGTGTTACTAAAAGTGGTGGTCCATGGACCAGTGCCAGTCCCTGAGCCATTTGCTGCTGGGTCCAGTTAGTAAGAAACAAATGAAGCCAATGGGCACCAATATGGCACCAGTCCCTGGCATGCTGTGGACAAAAAAATTGCTGGCCACCCGCAACAGAGAGCTTAAGCAGCACTGTTGTAGAAAATATACACACTGTTGTGTGTGCATGTCCTTGTCAGCATACTAGAAAAAAATTTGTTGTATGGGAAAAGGTGCATATCCGGCCTGAGAGGTGGGGGTCATATCTGTGACAGTTAGCAGCCCTGCCCTTTAAAAGGGAACCCCACTTTCTCCCCTCCCCACTTCGTAGCCACAGACAGAAGAGAGCGGTCAGTGGGGCTCCGCTTCCTCCATCACTTTCCATTCTACCTGAAGGTCAGGAGTAGGAGCAGCAGCTAAACAGAGATCCAAAGAAATGGCCGGAGCCACTCACCTCCTCCTCCTTCCAACTGCTTTCCACGGAGGCTCTGCTCACTCCAGACTTTGGACTGCCCAAGACTGGAGGTAATTCAGCCACATCCAGGACATTCTGCAAAATGGGACTCTAGAACACAACACCCCAAGAAACAAGAAAACCAGTAGCAGAAAACAGTGCTGCCAGAGACCTTCCAGTCCTCTCCTCACTCCTGGAGCACGTAAAGTCGCAGGGTGATGCTGATGGAACTAACTTGCCAAAAAGGCAGAAAGTATCACAAGCCATAGGTGCTCTGGCTGCTTGTTAGCAGGGATGTGTCTAGAAGGGACCCACTTCAGCAGGGATGTGCTACTTATGTTTGGCCAAAGAGACACCTCACTGCGGACTAATCATCACCGACAATGGCTCCTCACCAGGACACACTGGGCCTCTGGATTCATGCATGGACGTGCAAAGGCAGTTGAAAGGACACAGCCCAGACCAAGAGCCATGCACCACCTTATCTGTCTTTGCCTGAAAACACAAGATGCCCCACCACCACCCCCATTGGCAAACTCACCACAGTATCCTGTGGGTCAGGGTCCAAAGGTCCAGAAACATGCAGCTCTTTCATGTGATTGCTACCTTCAGAAGCCTTTAAAAAATAAAAAACAAATACACACGTCCTCAGCTTTGCATACACCTGTGGTTGTCGCTTCTGTTGTTGTTGTTATGGGCCACCAAGTAGACTTATAGTGTATGTATTCCTGTTTTCTTGGTAAGATTTATTCTGAGGAAGTTTGCCACTGCCTCCCTCTAAGACTGAGAAAGTGTGACTTGCCCAAGACCAGCCAGTGGGTTTCCAGAACTTATTGGACATTCGAACTCTAGTCTCTCCAAGTCGTACTCAAACACTCGTACGACTGCACCGTGTTGGCTCCAGAAACACCTTTTTCTGACACAATTTCTTCAGAGGAGGTTTGCCATTGCCCTAGTAAGCTGAGAGAGTGTGATGTGCTCACCGTTACCCAGTAGGTTTCCATAGCTAAGCAGGAACTTGAACCCTGGTCTCCCAGAGCCTAACATCCAAGACTCAAATTCTGATCCTCTTGGAAGGGAAATGCTACCAGTACTGAAAAGTCCTTGTCTCCTACATTCACCCACCCAGCCGGCCTGTTCCAGTGACTGGATAGGCAACAAGGCCTCTGAATAAGACTGCAGATGAGAGGTGGGTTGTTACAACAGGAAGCCGCCCTCTGGACCATCCTGACCCGACTATTGAGAGCTTACAGGCTAAAATCCACACACTGACGAGGCCCTGAGATAAAATGGAAGGCAGTATTACATGGCCAGCAGAGCACAGGAAGGAGAGCAGCTGGGCTGTCGGATTTGATCCAAGCTGCAGTTTCTGAGCACTCTCCAAGGGCCGCTCCAGAGGGAGCACGTTGTGTTTAAGAGTTCCGGACGCCTGGCTCAACAAGTCAAGGTGGCACTTCCTCACCTCACGACCAGCAGGCTCTCCATACAGGAAGCACCCACCTCATTGTCAAAGCTGGCACCCAGGGCACTAACATCCACGTGGAGGTTCCTGAGAAGCTGGGCTGTTCCATGCAGGCTCTGGAAATGCAAAAAGGAGGAAAGGGGATTTTCTGCTGTGCATCCCAAGCCATGCTTGAAGAACTGACAAGGGGGATAACCACACAGAAGACCCCCCCCTCTGCATCTGCCCTACGGTCCCCCTTGCACCAATACAATGTTGGGATCTTTTCAGGGGTGGGGGTAAACACAGTCTAGTGCAGATCTGGATTTGTACCCATGAGCCGCCCACCTCTGAAGCGCTAAATTGCCTGCAAGTATGCAGACTGAAACCATAACTTGAGCTGTGGCCTGTCAGGAAGGGAAGAGCTGAAGTGGGAGGATCGCCCACACTCAAACGAGCGCCTGGCTAGTTGCTGATTCCTTTTGTGAGCATGTTGTGGAACAAGGGTCAGACACACTGTGGTTTTTTTCAGACTTGGAAATCCACAGCATGTGGAATGCCGCTTTGGTTTTCCTAGGCTTATACCTGCTGTTTCTTCTCTACAAGCACAGCCAAATTGGGTTTCTTGAAAACCACAAAGGTGGAGGTTACTGTAAAACACCCAGCCACAAAGACTCAACATAGAGTTGGCTGTGTCTCCAGAATAGAAGAGCACATAGAACCACAGGTCAATACATGACTCATTGCTAGTAAAACCACCATCCTCAGAAAAAAATTCAGGGTTCATCCCAGAAAGAACATTCTGCAGCCAGCCACAGCCTACAGGTGAGCTGCAAGGTGCAACCGCAGATTCATGGTGGATCAGCTGCTTTACGATTACAAATTTCATACTATGGACAGGCCAAAAAGAAGCATCCCTGTGGCAAGTGCACCAGTAAACTGCGCAGTTGGTTGCCCACAATGATGGTGATGGCCATTAGCTTAGGTGGCTTTACATGGACATCAGACTCATTCATGGAGATGGCCAACAACCAGAAACCAAGATTGATTTACTTAACAGATTTAGTCGCCAGCCGCTTGTCAGTGTTAATTATCCTTGCAGGTAGCTGCAAGAGGAGCCACTTCAACAGGGTCATTTAAAATCAGTAAGGGGAAAAGCTCTCATTTAGGTTTCTCCCACATTTCTTCACATATCTCCTAACGGAGGAAAGACAACTATGCCCCTCAAAGGTTCTCCTGTCACTCGGTCACTTCAAGATGGAGTCAGCCAAAGAAGGAACCGGTGGCTGGAAACAAGCTTCAACCCCACCCCTGCCTTTGCTTTCCTTCTGCAGAAGCTCCAGCGGGCATCTAGCGTGGCAAGCCAGAGGCGTCAGTGAATTTCACTCCCAGCACTGGGAACATGGCCAGACATCCTGGCATCCCCCAGCCCATGGGAGGTCTCTGACGCAGCTCACACCCCACAAGCAAATCCGCAGCCAGTAACAGTGCCTGTGAATCTGCAGGCAAGGTATAACGGACACAAAGGGATCGTCTAGCGGTGTATTCTGGCTGCGGATCGGGCTCATTCCTCCCCTTTACCAGGATGAAATGAGATGGAGTCCAGACCGCCACGCCAGCCCATGCCTGCAGCCAACGCCTCTGCCAGGAATCCGGCCCACAGCCTGTGAGCAAGGCCCCCTGCGTGTGACCACCCTGGTGACATGCTGCGGGCCTGCTTCCTGGATCTGGAGAGTGCAAACACAGATGGCAGGTACAGCAATGGGCCAGCATGGCGGCAGGGCCTCCTGCAGTTCTGCAGGGCCCAGTCTGTTTCTTCCAAAGAGAAATTGGTTTTTTCAGATATTTTAATATAATGGTTTATTGGGCTTTACCCCATCTTAGCCTCACCTTTGCCCCAGGTATCGTGAGGACTGCGCAGGGGTAAAATGGGGCAAAAGCCCTGCATCGTTAGGAATGCAGGGCTCAAAAACAGGGCCAAGACGGGACAAACAGCCTGTCTAGATAAGGCCTGCAACACCCAGGACTTGTTTGCCAGGCTTCCTGTGATGGAGGGCAGAGAGGAACTGTTTCCTGGGCACTTTGCTCCTGTTTTTCCTGCACTCCCTCTACTCTGCTTCATTCTAACTTGTCCCTATCACGTCCTCATTATTTACTTATTTTTTAAAAGGCAGCAAACAAAGGTGAAGCTCTCAACCAACAGGTTAAAGCTGGAGGCTTCCTTATCTTTTTTTCCATGAGGTGAATGTGCACAACACGTACCTAAGAGGCACAACGGAAATTATTCCCACATTCGGCAAGGGAGTAGGTGAGCCCTCCAGCTACATAGAAAAGCCTCCTTGAAGTTGGTGTCTCTGGCAAAGACATGCTGTCAGTTTCAAACCATGACTCTTAGGCTCACATGCTGTTGTGCTGATTGTTTACCATTACCCAAGTTGTTCTTTTAGGAAGTGGATTTGTCCATAAGAGTGGGGGGGGTGGGTAAAAAACCATTTTTATCTGTCCTGCTCCTGCACATGACCTCCACAGGGCTTCTACTGGCCACCATGAAAACCAGACCAGAAGGACCACTGGTCTGATTCTGTGACAGCCAGAGGCTCACACTGGAAGAGGGATGTGAGCAATTTCTCTTGGGGAGGCTCTACACGCAGACCTTCTTCATAGGTACACTTGAGATCCACCCAAATATCATTTGGCGGCTGAGGGAGGAAGGAAGGCCTAGGCCGCTGGAGAACCCTCCATCTGAGGTAAGCCTGAGCCACACGCTCAGCCCAGGCTGGCAGCGCCCCAGCGCCCCACTACCTCACTGCTGCCTTCTTCCTTTTCCTCCCCGACAGGCATCAATGGGCTTAGGGACGCTGCCGCCGCCGCCTCTTCATCCACTGATTCACACAAACTCTTCATGCAGCTGCCAGGCTACAAAATGCAAATAAAGCAGGTGAGTTAACAAGAGAATATGGAGAAAAGGAGGCAGTTCTCCAATGAGCAAAAGAGAAGTGCCATGCAACGGGCTGAAGGTGTTTACCAACAGAGTTGTTTGAGCCAGGGCCCTTGGTTCCACTGAGCTTCTCCCATCGTGGCTGAGCAGGTCATGCGGCATACTGGCTGGAGTGCCCACAATGCCACGTAATGGAGCAAGACTCCCCAAGGGATTCTGGACAGCAGACAGCGCAGGACCTGGAGACTGCAAGAGGATGAAGAGGACAAACACAAGTCAAGCTGAAGGGAGATACGGTCAGAGCAAGAAACTGAAAAGCAGCCTGGCATGGCTTCCCATCCCAAAAGGGATTCCCAGTAGGGGAAGAGACCACGAGTCACAGCCAAGGGGCCACCTATTGCAACACCCAGGCTCCCTAGAGCAGCCAGCCATTGCCCCCGAGGCTGGAGGTTCCATGCACGGCCCTGATCGAGAGCCACAGATAAAACCTCCCAGCCCTGAATTTACCTGTACCTTTTTAACAAGCCAAAAAACAAAGCCAACCAATCAAAAAACATTCCAGTCTCCCTTGGACAAGACAGATGGTTCCTAACAGTATTCTACCACCAAATGAAGTCTGCTACCCTAGCATGCTAGTCACCTTATCTAGGGGCAGTGAGCATAGAGCTCTTTTTGTAAAGGAACACCTAAAACTCAACTCATCCCATCCGAACCTGCTCTCTTGAAGGCACCTCTTGAAACATGACTGCAACGAAGCTTGAACCACTTGTCAAGAGGATCCGTCAGAGACCAAGAGTGCTTCCTGGGAGCAAGAAGGAACACCACCACGCTTGCTGCTCTCTCTCCACCAGGGGAGGGCAAAAAAGGCCCCACACTCTCACAGCTTTCCCACCTGATTCACCTCCAAAAATGTGTCCACATAACTTGCCAACAGTATGTTGGCAGAACCTTCTCCTCCATAAATATCACAATCAGCTTCTCAATTCAGAAACAGAATTCTATGCCTAACAAGAACTCAAAAAGAAAAAAAAAGAACCCAAACAAAATCAAAGAGAAGAACGGAACAAAAGTGCCACGCTGCCCAGGCGGTCTTGAATGATGGTGAGCCCGAGCTGTGCTGAGCTCAACTATGCTTTTCTCTTTTATGGCTGAAATGCCATCCTACAGCTCAGCCCGCTGCTCCCTCCTCAAGGGTAAAATAAACCTTGTTCAGCTTAGCTCTCCTGGCCGGAGCTCCTTTCTGCCTAAATCTTGGCATTAGGTTATTTCAACACAGAGAGTATTTGGCCCTTTAACAAGCTATTAACAAAAGCCCTTATCAAAGACTCTGATCTCCGTATGAAATCCTAAGACCAGAGCACAGGCCTTCTCCTCAGTTAGGAGCTGGTTAAAGAACAGGAAGCAGGCAGTTCTTACAATGGACAGATATAAAATGGTATCTCTCCAGTGATCTTATGCAAAATTGATTCATAAATAAACCACAGTTAGGGGTGAGCAGAGATGCAAACCTCTGCAAACCCTTTTGCCCAGAGGCTGGGAGGAAAAAACATTCCAGGGGGGGAATGGAATGTGGGAAAGGGAGATTGGATTTGGTTGCTCATAAAATTGTCATATTTGGAAAAGTTAAATTTTAAGGTATAATATTTTCAGACAGCAGCTACAAACTGGCTGAAAATGTTTACTTTAAAATGTTTCTAAATTTTGTTACCAATTGAAGATACTGAATTCTAAGAAATCTAAACTTGCTTAATTTTTGTTTGTAAGAAGCAGGCAGCACATTAAAGTTGAAAAACAAAAAACACAATTGCAATGCAACCAAGAAGGCTCCTGTTCTCAACACTGTGTCCTACCCAGGTATCAGACAGATACAGAAAGCTTCCATTTCCAGGAAAAGGCTCCCAAGACTCACTGGCCTCCCACACTTTGCCTGCACAGAAAGTTCTCCAGCCAATTTCACATGCCAATTTATTTCTGGCCTAGAGGCCATGATATTGAGAACACAGCTGCCCTGGGCAGGGCACGTTTCTAGGATGAAGGACCATCGCCTCCCAAAAATATTACTGTATGGTGAACTCGCCACAGGTCAGTGTAAGAGGGGCACTCCAAAAAAGCGATACAAGGACTCCCTGAAACAACATCTCAAGCTCGGCCAAATTGATCACCAACAATGGTCCGCCCTGGCCTCACATCGGGAGGCATGGAGACGCACTATCCACAATGCTGCAGCCTTATTTAAGAACTCACGCCGAACAAGTCTTGAAGAGAAATGACAACGCAGAAAGAGTCACATCCCGGAAACATCACCCAAGGAGACCTTTTGCTGTGCTTTCTGCAACCAGACTTGTCTATCTTGGATTGGCCTTTTTAATCATTAGCGTGCTTGCAGAAAGCACGGGATGAGTCCTTCCTGAATCTTCGTTTGGGAAGAAAAGCCAGAGAGAGGTGTATCCCCAAACACTACAGGTGGCCCCTTTAACAGGCTGCAGAAGGTGGAAGAATGCCAAGCAAGAGCTGGTCATGGTCCCTGCCTGCACGCCTGGACCAAACAGCTGAGGAAAGTCCCCATTCTGCAACATCTGAAAGCATCCTTCCAAGACCAAGTCCTTCATGCACCTGGGAACCATTTGTGGGGAGTAGAACTCCAGCAGCGATACCTATGTATCTTGCCTCAAACATTTTATTCGTAAGGCATGTCAACCAGGTAAGATCCTGGCCTTCAAGTGCCATAGCTCAACTGGCTAACCGCCAGAAACATTTCAGAGAAAAGTCTCCAGCAACAATAACTAAACATTATGGAAGAAAAGGCAGCAAGAAAGACAAAACAAAACAAAAGGGCACCGAGTCTGGCACTCAAGCCATCTCTTCTGGCTCTGCAGTCACAGGTCATCTTTCCTCTTCCCCACCCTCAACCCTCAACCGTGCCACAAAACCAAGGCCAAACTTTTACTAACCTAACACAGCTCTTTCCTACCTCTGCAAGCCCCCCACCCCAGCCAGATCAAATGTGGAGGAAAAGGAGTAATCCTTAGGGTTACTGCAAGGACCTTCGTTCACGTACGCAGGGAGTCGCCAGAGACAACCACATGGCTCTTTTTCACACAAGACGATGCTTGTTTCTCCAGTGCCTCTGAGTCAGGCTAGGCTAGGCTAGGCACTGGGCACAAGGCGGGGCGGCCAGGGCACAAACACAAAGCTCAGCTGCCCAACCCAGCTTTCCCCACAGGGCACTTGTGAGGATAAAGCCGCCAACAGTGAAAAGGGCCACACGCACCACCCACAACTCCTCAAAAGAAGGGCATGCAACCTGCCATGAAGAAATAATATCTAAA
This sequence comes from Gambelia wislizenii, assembly GCA_030847615.1. NCBI lineage: Eukaryota > Metazoa > Chordata > Lepidosauria > Squamata > Crotaphytidae > Gambelia > Gambelia wislizenii. Next base: position 45,365,180 of record JAUMIR010000007.1, read on the forward strand.
CTGCCTACCTCTTTGCCTCTGTCTCCTTCTGGTGAAAGCCCAAGCTCGCTGCCAGCCTCTGCCAGCCTCCTCCTCTGCACGGGCTCTCCTTCTGCCTGCCCATCTGGAACAGTGGAGGACCCATGCCCCTCATCAGGACTACTGCGTGGGCTTCCAAACTCAGAGGCTCCTTGCTGAGGCTTTGCCTCTGCTTCTCCAGAACCCTCCTGAGCAACCTTGGGCTCCACATTCAGGCCAATGCCAGGCCATCGCTGGAGGGGTTCAGGCACAGATAGCTCTGCTTCTCTTGATCTCTTTACCATATGAAGCACATGTCGATAAAACTTTTGGTCCTCAGAATAGCACTCACTTTCAGAGCGATCATCAGGGGAACTGTGGGTCTGGGAATGAAGAGCCTCCAAAAAAGGTCTCTTGGAGGCATTCAGACATTCCACAGGGTGGTCAGTTTCATGAGAGCTCTGTAGGTCCCAGGAGAAGTTGTCTACCTCACCCAAGATCTGGGAAGCGAGATGGTCTGCCAAGCTGCTGGTCATACTGCTGCCGCCGCCACCAGAGTCTGGCTTGGCACTGGAGATTTCATCACCCCTTGGCACAGCAGCCTCCAGCAAAGGAGAGGCATCCACAGCAGTTCCTGCCTCTGCTCCCAGCTCAGAGGATGTCTGCAGCTGGAGGTGGGGCCATGGAGCCAGTCCCTGCTGCTGTGTCTCTATTCCATGCCTATGGAGCTGTGCGGCCTGGCATTGCTCTGGGAGTTTCTTCCTTCTTCTGGTCTCTTCCTTCCTGCTATTAAGGGGCCTCGGTCCATTTCCCAAAGGAGGGATGTCCCCTTGTTCCTCCAGGGCGCTGGGCTCAGGCATCTGGCCAAGTGGCTCTAGGGAAGCACTAGGGGGAGGGAGCTGCATTTCCTTTTCCATGGCATGCAAGAAGCCCCCGTCTCTCACTAGGCAGCTGTGGGTGGGTCTCATGGCCCTCTCTTGCAGGAAGGTATCAACAGGGCCCTGGAAGCTTCTGCTCCCTTCAAGGGGACTGTCCCCTTGGTCCTTGTCCAGTGTTTCACCCTCCAAAAAGAGGCTTGCCATCATGGGGCCCCCCAGGGCTGGTACAAAGTTATCAGCCTGCACACCCTGAGAGGGCACTTTCAGTGTTTGGAAAGAATGTGCACCACTGAAGTGATCTAATTCTTCAGGTTCTGAGTCTGAAAAAACACCAGCTGCTGCACGTCTGACCTCTGCAGTCGCATCTTGGCGTGGCTGGTGATCAGCATCTTGTCTGCTGGTAGACGAAGCTCTTCCGAGAATCTTCTCTACATCTGCGAGGATCTGGTGAGTCCGGCTTGGCTTGGCTGGCAAAAGTGGCTGCAGTTTACTTGACGCGCAGACTGGGAGATGCCTGGGAAGGCTGCTTGGCTCAGGAGGCATCCCTGAAGCCTTTCCCTTTGGGCTCTTCAGAAAGAGCTCGTGCCTCACCATCAAGTTGCCCTGCTGCTCGAGGTCAGGACTGGCTGGGCCCGAGGACGAGACTGGGGACGGAACTCTGTAAAAGGACGTTGAAGGTAGAAGGCCCGACTCTGACTGCACCTCCTAGGCAGACAAATGCCATCAGGTAACTTACAGGTTCATTTACTCTTGCACAGGTGTAAAAAGAGAAGAACGCTGGGACTTACCATGACACACTTTTTTTTTTCCTGCAGTGTTTGGAGGATATCTTTGGATGGATTGCTCCTCCCACTCACTCTAACAGGTGGGTATATGCAAATTAGACTCAAAGTGCCCTTCCTCACAGAGGAGCAACTTCTCCCAGCTTCAGGAGGAACTACAGAGACAGGGACATAAACAAGGATAAAGAACACTCCCCAAAGACCACTGAGATGCAGGTGTCAATGGGAAAGAGTTCCCAAGAACCACGATGGAACACGAGCATAGGGGAGAGAGGCACCCTACCTGCCCACAAGTAATGCCTGAACCCTGCCCAGCACTGCGGGAGGGAAGGCAGTCTCTGCCCCCTGCAGAAAATGAACCAACACAGTGAGTGAGCCAGACTTCCTTCTTTCCTGTGGGGAGGAGGGAGTCCTTGGCAGCATATGCAAGAGTGACACCCTCACCACTGAGATCAGTCTGTGGCCAAGACAAAGGTATCCGAAGAAACAGGACTGATTTTTATGTAGCACTCCTGCGGGGGACTATTGGTCCCCCACATCTCCTGCTGGCATAGCAGGCACAGCAAGCGTCTCTTAATTCAGGGAGATGCAGCACTGATCTGCCGCACAACGGCCTGTGGAAGACCCTGAGCCACCGTGCTAAAGGGGGGGGGAGCAATCAGGAAGCAGAGAGACGAATTGTGACAATGGTACACTTGACATCCAATATGAGTCATTCCTTCCCAATACATTTACCTGCTTTATAACAAAAAATAGGTCATTGGAATATAAGTCAGGTCTAAATCCGACACGCCACCGAGTCTGGCTGAAAACGTGCTCCCATATGTACTGCTCCCAGGTGTGAAGCCCTACATACCAAGGCAACAGCCACTGGGAAGCTTTCAAAAAGAGAGCTGCAGTGATCTGATTCAACATACAAAGGAAAGTGGGATGGGGGAGGAATAACGCTGCACCTCTGTGACTGATTTATTTTAGCATGAGCTTTTGTAGCTTTCAGGCACACTGTTGGAGTACTACAGACTTTTGAGATCTTCGAGCAGTTCCATAGTACTGAGAGTGAGATCGGAGTGTAGTCAGATACAGAAGGGTGCAAACTGTGGCCCTGCCCATAACCCTTCAAAGAGCTGCAAAGGTCTGAGAAGACCAGGTCTGCTTAGAGGTGTGAAAGTAATAAAATCTGCTTACCCAAAAGTAATTTCCCTTCAAGTAAGAAAACTTTATGAGGACAAGGCTTTCATCATGGGCTGAAAGCCCATGCACAGGTTGACCATCCCTAATCTGGAAATCCGAAATCCTCCAAAACCCAACAGTTTTTGCTGCCAGCCACCTGATTCCACCCTTGAGGCAGCGGCAGCGGCGCTCCTGTTCGTTCGTCTCTCAGGTCCTCATTCTCTCTCCAGCCTCACGTCTCATTCATTTGCTACTCGTGTTGTGTACGAGATGCGAGGCTGGAGAGAGACTGAGGATTTGAGAGACAAATGAACAGAAGCACTGCAGCTGCTGCCTTGAAGGTGGAAGCAGGTAGCTTGCAGCAAAAAGTTTCCATTTCCCGACATTTACAGATCCCCAGTCTCTCTTCAGCCTCACAGCTTATATACAACACAAGTAGCAAACAAATGAGACGTGAGGATCTGTGGAATGGTGGGAGGCGTGTATGTATACCTATGTGTATACGCATAGACTACGTAACTGGAAAAAGAAGATAGAGAATCTCCATTCTCTCTGCAAAAACAAGACCAGAAGCAGATTGTGGGAGAGAGAATGAACTGCTAATATAAAAAAATAGAGTAAAACTAAAAAAGCACACCAAACCAACCATCATGCCAAAATACAGCCTGAAGAACATCCCCATAGAATTAATATGGAAAATAGATTTACACTATTAAGTCTAATTGACCAGGAGCCAGAAGAACTCTGGACCAAAGCCAGGGACATGGTCAGGGAGGAATGCAAAAAGACATAACCTGTAGCCAAAAAGAAAGAGACGCCTCAATGGGTGAAAGACAAAACTCTTTAAGGACTTAAGGACAGATGAGAAGTAAAAGATGACAAAAAAAGAGTCAGAATCCTGAATGCAACTGTTTAGGAACTGGTGCTCAGGGACAAGCAGAGCTACTATAATAACCAATGCAGAGAAACAGAAGGTGACAATCAAAAAGGAAAAACAAGAGACCTTCACAAAATCTGAGAAATCAAAGGGAAATTTAAACCGAGAGGGGGGATGCTCCACAACGAGCAGGGGAACACATTACATGACCAAGTAGAAGTAAAAAGATGATGGAAACAACACACTGAAGAACTATACAAAAGAGATGAAGGGGTGACAGATTCATTTGAGGAAGAACCATATGAAGATGAACCTCCAATTTTAGAAAGTGAAGTGGATGCTGAACTCAAAGCACTTTGGAGAAATAAATCACCAGGAACAGATGGCATACTAACAGAGCTGCTTTAAGCTACAGAGACAGAATCTACTTCAATCTAAAACCTGTCAACAAATATGGAAAAGAAAGCAATGGCACACATATTGGAAAAGCTCAATATATTTTCCAATTCCCAAGAAAGGGGACACTAGGGACTGCAGTAACTACAGGGCCATTGTATTAATCTCCCATGCAAGCAAAGGGATGCTCAAAATTCTACAATAAAGACTTTGACCATATATGGAGTGAGAAATGCCAGATGTCCAAGCTGGGTTCAGGAAAGAAAGAGACACTAGGAATCATATTGCAAACATATGCAGGATAATGAAGCACACTAAACAATTTCTAAAGGAAATCAATCTGCGTTTTATAGATTATACCAGAGCCTTTGATTGTGTCGATCATTGAGAACTATGGATTGCTCTTAAAGAAATGTGTGTGCCACAACATTTGATTATCCTGATCCATAACCTACAGTCAGGAGAAAAGGCTACCATCAGGACAGAATACAGAGCTACTGAATGGTTTCCAAATGGCAAGGGTCTTGGAAGAATGCATTTTATCACCCTATCTGTTAAACTTATATGCTGGACATATCATATGTAAAGCAGGATTAGACTTGGAGGAAGAAGGCATGAAAACTGGAGGAAGAAACATCAACAATTTAAGATGTGTAGATGACACCATACAACTAGCAGAAAACAGCAAAAACGTGGATGGATTACTGAAGAACATGAAGGAAGAAAATGCAAAGGTGGGTTTCCAGTTGAACATCAAGTAAACAAAAATAATGACCACAGATGATTTATGTAGCTTTAAAGCAGACGATGAAGACATTGAAATAGTTCCAGATTTTCCATACCTTGGCTCAGTTGTTAATCAGAATGGAGACTGCTGTCATGAAATCAAAAGAAGACTAGGACTTGGAAGGGCAGCTATAAAGGAACTAGACGAGATCCTGGAGTGTAAAGATACATAAAGTAATACTAAGTTATGATTGTCCATGCCATCATATTTCCCATTTCTATGTAGGGTTATGAAAGCTTGACATATCATGAGAAGACCTGACTTGCTAGAAAAGACAATAATGCTTGGTAAGGTAGAAGGCAGGAGGAAAGGCGGAAGTGTTCCAGATGGAGAGCACCATGAAGGAAGCCACAGCTGCCTTGAGTCTGGAAGATCTCAGCAGGGCTGCTGAAGACAGGGTGTCTTGGAGGTCTCTCATTCATGGGGTTGCCATAAGTCGAAGTTGTCTTGACGGCCGTTAACAACAAGGTGTACACGTAAATACAGGTTTTCAAAAATCCGAAAAACTTCTGGTCCCAAGCGTTTCAGACAAGGAATGCTCATCCCATAGGAAAATACAGTATGTACCAAGGAACTACTGTCACAGGTCTGCTAATGGACTGGAAGGTGTGGATCTATCTCAATTCAGCTATATCTGTTTCCAATCTTCTTGTGAATCCCCCCCCCCCAAAAAAAACTAGTTGGTAAGAGACTGAATGTCCAGGAAAGCTGAAATGGCCTGTAACTTGTTTTGGGATACTGCCATTTCCATTTGTGTGTCCATTTATCCTCTGGTGTAGGGAACATACTGTTTGTGCAGTGTAGAGCGAAGAAAAGCATCTCTGAAGTTGTGGGCAAGGTTAGTAGGACGTGTAATGTTGCTGTCAGAGAAGATATGGGAAGAAAGTTGGAAAAGCAAAGAAAAGAACTTTCCAGGGGCAGAATTGAGGAATACTTTGTCAAAAGGAGAATAGATGGGCCCATAAACTAAGTTCCAAAGAGGACTATGAATTGCTGGCAATTCCAAAAAGAAAGAAAAAGGCTTTTTCTTTCCATCTCAAGAAAAGTTTGAAGTCGCAACAGGAAAACATAAACATCTATACCCCATAGAGGGTCAACAGCAATGCTGTTATTTCTCTTTCCAGAGCATGATGGTGTGGCCTGAAGGAATACAAGAGGAATGTAATTCCTGGCCACAGTGCATCCACCTTCTCTATCACCTTGCAGGGAGTGTCCAGGGATTGCTTAACAGATTCTATTAGTGGAAATCCTGCAAGAAATCAGAAAACTGTCTGTCAGTCTATAGTTTCAAAGTTCTGTAATCAGCTGGGGAGCTGAAACAAGTAATAAAGGTTGGCAGGACTCTGCTAGCCTTCTTTGCTGAGGCAGAAGGATACATTATGATGTCCCCTCTTCTAATAAGGCTGTCTCAGGTCATACAACCGAGTCAAATGAAGTCTGACTCACAGAAGAGAGACTGAACCCCCAAGGGCTTGGAATTGCCCATCCTGCCTATTGAAACAGTCATGGTTCCCCACCCCATCTCTTAGACTGAGGGTCCTTGCCTCCTGTCAACTAAATTCTGGATTCCGGGTGGGGTCAGCCCCATCACCTTCTGGAATTTGTGTTGGTGATTAAAACAGTTGGCCAAAGTCACCATCAACACTCCATTTTGGCATTCTTAATAGTGGAATATAAGGATATTCATGTGGGAAATGAGCAGGTCTTTGTTAATATTTCAAGCTATTTCTTATAAATGTTGATAAACAGATATACATATAGCATTACCGTTAGAAAGAAACACAGATGTGGCAACATCTGGCCATTTAACTTCATTATATTGCATTACACTGTATGGAAGGCACCTTACATCACATACAGGATTAACATCACATACACATATATCCAAGCATAGCCTTACTAGTACCAGCATAAATCTGTATTTTCATAGAATCATAGAGTTGGATGAGATGCCAAGGGTCATCCAATCCAACCCCATTCTGTCATGCAGGAATCCACAATCAACGCACCCCCGACAGATGCCCATCAAGCCTCTGTTTAAAAACCTCCAAAGAAGGAGACTCCACTACACTTTAGGGCAGCATGTCAGGCAAATTATAGGGCTATCAGGTTATCAGGAACAGTATATCTTTGAAGGCAGCAGGGTTACCTTCTCTTCATACAGTGCAGACTTGCCAAAAGCAGTCTAACTTGAGCTCTATCAGAACTCCTTTTCTCTCCTCAGCCCACTCTGCGTGCGAGCTGGTCAATCAACATAATCACAACTGAGATTTTCACTAGTTCTTACCCAATTGAAACACAGATATCTATGTCACACATAGCTGACAAGGACCCTCAATCCCTCAGTCTAAGAGACAGGAGTGGGGAACCATGCCTGTTTCACTATAACTCACTCTTGTAGATCTGTCTATTGAGCAGGGCGAGCAATGGCTCAGTAAAACAGAGATTATGCAGGCTAACATGTTATCAAGTAGCATTAACTGTTTTGGTTTCACTCTTGCAAACAATATGGATCCCACATCTTTGTTTTGGTCAGTGCATGAATTCCCCCAAATACTTTAGCAGTAATGTGAGCATTTTTTTACTACATCTGTCTGTCTGCACAAATTAAGACCAACTGAACTGGCAGCTCAAACATCTAGGTTAACGAGTACACCCTGTAGATAATGAGGAGGCATGGAAACATCTTGGAGCAACAGCAGGCGCTCCTATAGCGATCTCTCCTCTCATGAGACTGGCAGAGCTTCAGTACTGGGAAACTGTAGAGTCTCTCCCTTCTTGCCGCTCTTGATTCCATGACACAATCCATCTCTTCCAATAACTTCCAGTGAAATAACCCCTGGTGTTCCATACCAGAGAGAATTTAACACCCTTTGTACTTCTGAGAGGAAAGCAGCCAGGCACAGTTAAGCTCTTTATCTACAATGGAGGAGCCACCACAAATTAAACTAAAGTTTGAAGTAGCTCTCCAGCTACCCAACATGGTCTGAAAGGACTCAACTCCCCACCTTTGTAGGAATACTGCAAGCGGATATCAGAATGAAGAGGCAAAGGCGCAAGGAGAGATTTCCCACTGCTTCTCTCTCAGACTTGACCTTGGTCCCCTTTGGTTCTTGGTGAAGAGAGAGGAGGGAGCACCTGCTCAGGCCCCCTTGACTGATAAAGAAACACCAAATGTGGGGCTTTTCCCATTGACAACAACCAAGTCCATGAAAGGACCTTTACCTCGGTGTGAACCTCTGCTGGCTCTGCCACTGTTTCCCATTCAGCACCTGCCACCCTCACACATTCAGAAGTAGACTGGCACCTGTCAGTGACAACCATGACATTAAGCTATGTCATGTCAGATGCCAAGATTGACAAAGAGATTGATCACAGATTAGCAAAGTCATTTGGAAGACTTTACAAAAGAGTTTGGAGTAATAAACACCTGAGGCAAAGCACAAAAATCAGTGTGTATAGAACCATTGTACTGTCTATTCTCCTTTACGGGTCTGAAACACAGGTCACCTATCGCCACCACCTACGACTCCTCGAACACTTTCATCAGCACTGTTTACGCACAATCCTAAATATACACTGGGCTGACTATGTGACGAATGTTGCTGTCACAACCCGGAAACATCACCCAAGGAGACCTTCTCTTGTGCTTTCTGCAACTGGATTTGTTTATCTCAGATTGGCCTTTTTAGTCATCAGCGCACTTGCAAAAAGCACAGGATGAGTCCTTCCTGAATCTTCGTTTGCGAAGAAAAGCCAGAGAGAGAGAGAGAGAGAGAGAGGTGGATTCTGCTCCATGGGCACCGAGCCTCTGGGAGGACATGTCCCTCCTGAATGGAAACAGGCTGGTGGAGGAATGCTCTGTGGCAGAGCGGTCCCACCCTCCATCCTGCCCAAAGGGTGGGAGAAAGGGTCTGATGTCTTGGCTGGAAGAATCTGCTCAGCAACCTTATTTGTGAAGGGGAATCTCTTAATTTTTTGGCAAACAAAGCAGCTTTTGATAGAGGAAGCCCTGAATATACTTTCCTCAGATGAGGAACCATCAAGAATGTAGCAATAGCAATAGCATTTATATTTCCATATGGCTTATAAGTGCAAAACACTCTCTAAGCAGTTTACAAAATGTGTTAGCTAATTGCCCCCCCCCCTCGCAGGCTAGTTAAGGCTGAGTCAACCTTGGAGCCCTTGGGATTGAACTCTGAACTTTGTGGCTGCAGTACCAGCATTTAACCACTTTCCCACCAGGGCTCCCTGAATATATCGTACTTCCTATGCAGTGCCTCAGGATGGCTTCTGGGCCCTTTCTGAGAACAAAAGCCACGTCCCTCTCCCAGTACTTGTTCCTAAACTGTGGCAAAGACATGAAGGCCCCAAAGAATGGGAAGTGCCAGAGGGAGGATGGGTAGGACTGAGCTAAATCTGTCAAGGAAGTTCAGGACAGTTGGGTTAGCCACCGAGTCCCTCTCTTAATAAAGGATTTTCCCTCTGCTTTCCCAACAAACAGATCCAATCATAGATTTCTGAGACCAGTGCCTGAACGTGTGCTTATGAAAGCCAAACTTGATCGGGCACTGCCTCCTCACAAGAGCTGCCCGGCTCGTTTTGGAGCTGCCGGCACCTTGAAGGACTGTGTTAGACTGTCCTGAGGTAAACTGAGGACAGACTGCCTTGTCCAAGGGGCTCAACCTGAGCCTTTTCTGGACCTGGAGCAAGGGGTCACAGGACACAACTGCAGTCTCCACCTCTTCATAGGAACTGAAAGCACACCATGCGCAATATCAAATTACCATGCGGTAGGTAAAAACAGACTTGTGGGAAGGATAAAACAGGGCAACAAGGCTGGGAGAGAAAGGTAAGAAAAGCCTTTCTGGAGGTTCCATAAAGAAAGAAAAAACAACTGCTGATGATAAACTGCCAAGATTTCTCCCCTTTCCACAGGAACAGGAAGGGGGGAAAAAAACCGAGTGTCTGAAGCAGAAAATATGTCCTGATTGAAGGTGGAACAGGAACAAAAGTGGGAGGGGCTGCTCCTCAGCTCACAGTGCCCTTCAAGACTTGCAAAGTCCTGAATCCTGGCGCAAGTGGAAGGAGACCTATCCAAGGACATCCTCGTCCAGGGCAGAAAAAGTTGCTCTTCCTTCCAAGGAGAGAAACCCGCAAGGAAGACTGACTTACCTCAGCATTTCCAACGGAAATGTCCCCGCAGAACCGACCCTCCCTCCTGCTCCACTGATCCCTCTGCAACTCCAGACTGGTCTTCCAAGAGGCTCAGCTACGTTGACTAAGGGCTGGCCACCCAGCCTCTTGGTTTCCAATTGGTCAGGAGTACCTCTCAGCCAGCTTCTAAGACTAGGTGGATCATACCAGTGAAACAAAGCTTCTGCCTGACAGTTGCCCTAAATGTGCTAAGCAAAAGAACCATTGGAGAGAGAGAGAGACAGAGAGAAAGAGAGAGAAAGGCTCCCACCCCCACCCCCACAGCTGAAAAGCAAGCCACTGGGCTTGATCTGGAAAAGTACAGATGAAACAAGTCACCTTTTGGCAGCAGACATGGAATCTAATGCCAGTCTTGATTATACAGCCACGTCCCTAGTTCATTCAGAGTGCTGAATTATATCTTGGGAGAGCCCAGTTCAAATCCCCCAGGTGAGTGGCTGCAGAATGTAAAAGGAGTTGCATGCATCGCCTGAGCCCCTTGGAAGGCAAAGGGAGGGGTCTGTCAATACTGAGACAGGCACATCCGTGTTCTGCCTCCTTGGGCTGGAAAACAGAAGACCGCCGGTTTTAGGAGGGGGAGCAGAGGGGTCTAAAGTGGGGAGGGGAGGCAGCCCTTGACTCTGGTCCTTCCTTCCCCCGCCTGCATGCACTGGGCAGTGAGGTCCGGCCCAAGGTTTCCCGCCCACTGAGCTGCATTCAGTCCAACCCTGCTGCTCCACAATGCCAGTTCAATGGTTAAGGCTGTAGGGCTGGCACGGGAGAAGGGGCCTGCGGGCAGACACCGGGACAGGGCTGAAGAGCGCGGGGAAGGTCAGCGGGGGCCAGTCTTCCCCCTGGAAAAGGAAGGGCCCGGAGGAGGCGGAGGGTCCCAGGGCGGGAGGGGGGCAGCGGCGGCCTCCGGTGCTCCTCAGGGCCCGCTTCCTCCGGCCAGGACACTCACGCGGGTCCGCGGGTCCTTCTCCCTCCTGCCTTTCTTCTTCTCCTTCCTCTTCCTCCTGTCCTTCTTCCGGAGCCCGCCATGGCCCAGCAGCCTCTCTCTCTCCTGGGCCACCAGCTGCCGGTAGCGCTCGTCGCAGGGGTGCTCCCAGCTGGACTGGCCGTTGGCGAAGTTGAAGTAGTAGATGTCCCCGGTCACGTCCTGGCTGGAGGCAGACCGAGAGATGGGCAAGGCAAGGCGGGCGCCGAGCCGCGGGACCCTCCCTCCCTCCCTCCCTCCGGCCCCTCGTCCTCACCAGGGCTTCCACTCGGCGGGCAGCGGGGCCACGATCCCCTCGCGGGCCAGCCACATCAGCTCCGGCTCCTGCTCCGGCTCGATCCCGATCACGCGCGCGAACTCCTGGATCTCTGCCGGGAAAGAGGGCCGGGGCGGCGGTCAGGCTCCGCGGAGGGAGCGGAGGGGAGGGAGGGAGGGACCGGCCCACCGCCCGCCCGCCGCCCGCCCGCCCGGCCCACCTCGCTCGCTGGGCAGGTAGGCCTCGTCGTAGTCCTCCTCCAGGATGAGCTGGTCCCCGATCCGGAGGGCCGGCCCGGCCATGGCTCCCCCACCGCCCGCCCGCCCGCCCGCCCGCCGTCTGCCCGGACTCGCTGCTGCCGCCCCGCCGCGCTCACGGGCCGGTCCGGAGGCGGAGCGAGGGAGGCCCGGGCCGGGCCCAGCCACCGGCGGCGGTTTCCATGGCAGCGCGGCGGCGGCGGCGGCGGCGGTCTCGCGAGGCTTCCTCGGCCGCGGCGCTGGGGGGCGTGGCCGTCCCCCGAGAGCGAGCCAATCAGCGGCTGGGCGCGCCCGCTCACTAGGCTCCTATCCCTCTCTTGGGGCGGGGCAAAGGATGCAGCGCCCCCCGTGGTCCCGCTTTTAAAAAACGTCTCCCTGTAATTCCTGTTTTCGCCGCGGAGGGGCTCTCCCACACTGACGCTCTGGCCCTCCGAGAGAGGTGGCTAGAGTGACCACCGTGGGCGGTGCTTTGCACCGGCTGGGCTTCCTTCCGCTCCGCTCGGGTGGCTGCGCAGCAGCGCAGCCCGGCCACTCCTGGACCGCGATCGGCGCGCCGTAAGCGCTGCAGGGACCGTCCGCACGGGGGAGAAAAGCCAACTTCTGTGCCCACTTTCCTCCATCTTGGCCGGGACATCCGAGGCGCCCATCCTAGATTGTCCCAAGAGCCAGGCTCCGGCCCTGGGAAACGCTGCGACCGGCCTCCTTCTGAAACGGAACCCCCTAGTAAGCCTATAGGGCGACGCTCTGGCCTTGGCCTGGCTGCCGGCCCTCTGAGAAGGAAGTCCTAGACTGTCGCAAGTTGACGCTCTATTCCCCACGACTCCATGGCCCGCCCTCTGAGATTGAACCTCCTAGAAAGCCTATAGGGCGACGCTCTGGCCGCCAAATCTCCATGGCCCGCCCTCTGAGATTGAACCTCCTAGAAAGCCTACAGGGCGACGCTCTGGCCGCCAAATCTCGGAGGGCTGGCCCTCTGAGTCGGAAGTCCTAGACTGTCGCGTGCCGACGCTCTAGCCTTCGCCCCTTTGGTGCCCGGCCCCCCTGAGACTGAGCGCCCTAGAAAGTCTCCATAGCAACGCCCTTGGCAACGCTCTTGGGAGCCCCGCCCGCCCTCTCTCGCAGGCCAGGGCGGCATCTGGTGGCGGCTCCGGAGCATTGCAGCCGGGAAGGAAACTCGGCGCTTTTACCCAGAAGCCGTTAGAGGGAAAGGGGGCGAAAATGGGGTCTCCTCCATAAATTAATGGACAAAAATTATTGAGTTGAATTTTGTAATTAGGAATTTTTTATTGGGAAAAGCCCATGCTACTGAAAAATACACCCGACCGCAAAAGGCCGTAACCATAACATAAAAATAAGTGTTTTCCTCTTTTCTTACTAATACCAAAATAAAACTATAAACGAGTTGTTGAATTTAAATTATGGGGCATTTGCTGGGGTCCCTGTGCCCATGGTTGGCACAACAGGAGAGCAGGTAAAAAGTTGGGATGCAATTGAAATTATGGGGCATACCAGGAGAGCAGTACAAAGTGGGAGTGTAATTTAAATTATGGGGCATTTCCTGGGGTCCCTGTGCCCGTGGTTGGAATGTCAGGAGAGTGGGCAAAAATTGGGGGTGTAATTTTAATTATGGGGCTTACCAGGATAGCAGTAAAAAGTGGGGTGTAATTTAAATGATGGGGCATTTGCTGGGGTCCCTGTGCCTATGGTTGGCATACCAGGAGAGTGGGTAAAAAGTGGGGTGTAATTTAAATTATGGGGCATTTGCTGGGGACCCTTTGCCCATGGTTGGCATGCCAGGAGAGAGGTAAAAAGTGGGGTGTAATTTAAATTATGGGGCATTTGCCGGGGTCCCTTTGCCCATGTTTGGCACAGAAGAACAGTGGACAAAAAGTGGTGGTGTAATTTAAAGTATGGGGCATTTGCTGGGGTCCCTGGGCACACAGTTGGCATACCAGGAGAGCGGGTAAAAATTGGGGGTGTAATTTAAATGACGTGGCATTTTCTGGGGTCCCTGTGCCCATGGTTGGCATACCAGGAGAGTGGGCAAAAAGTAGTGGCGTAATTCAAATTATGGGACACTTGGGGGGGTCACTTTGCCCCTGGTTAGCACAGCAGGAACGGGGGGGGGTAAACGGTGGCTATGATCATTGGGCATTTTAGGGGCTCACTGTGCCCATGGCTGGCACAGCATCAAAGGGAGGGAGAAAGGGAGGCTGTGATTTAAACTGGATGTTTATGGGGTCGCTGTGCCCCTCATTGGCACAGCAGCCAAAGTGTGGCGAAAGGGGGTTGTAATCTAAATAACCAGGCATTTTAGGGGGTCACTCTGCCCATGGTTGGCACAGCAGACAAAGAGTGACGAAAGAGGGGTGTAATCTAAATAACCAGGCATTTTGGGGGCTCACTGTGCCCATGGGTGGCACCAAGAGGGCGGAGGGGGGCTCATTCTGTGCCCATGGCTGGCATACAAGGAGAGCAGGTAAAAAATGGGAGTGTAATTCAAATTATGGGGCATTTGCTGGGGTCCCTATGCCCATGGTTGGCAGAGCAGGAGAGCGGGTAAAAAGTCGGGGCGTAATTTAAATTATGAGGCATTATCTGGGGTCCCCGTGTTATGGTTTGCACAGCAGGAGAGCGGGTAAAAAGTGGGGGTGTAATTCAAATTATGGGGCATTTGCTGGGGTCCCTGTGCCCATGGTTGGCACAGCAGGAGAGCGGGTAAAAAGTGTGGGTGTAATTTATATCATGGGGTATTTGCTGGGGTCTCTGTGCTCTTGGTTGTTATACCAGGAAGGCCCAAAGTCGGGGTGCAATTTAAATTATGGGGCATTTGGGGGCATCCCTGTGCCCATTCTTGGCATAAGGAGAGGGGGCAAAGAGGGGCTTTAATTTAAATTATGGGTATTTTAGGGGTGCAATATGCCCATGGTTGCCCTAGCAGCAAAGCAGGTACACAAGGAGGCCTTAATTTAATTTACTAGGTATTTTATGGGGGGCATTGTGCCCATGGTTCCCCTAATAGCAAAGCGGGCTGCTTGAACAAGGAGGCATCTGGATAGTAAGTCATCTGGCCGTCACGATGGCTTGGCAACAGGAACAAGGAGACATCGCAACAGTAAGTCATCTCGCCGTCACGACGGCTTTATAGCAGGACCATGGAGACATCCCGACAGTAAGTCATCTGGCCGTCACGATGGCTTGGTAACAGGAACAAGGAGACATCCCGATAGTACGTCATCTCTCCGCAAGGACGGCTGCACAACAGGCTCACAGAGACACCGAGACAGTGAACCATGGCACCGTCGTGACAGCTGCACAACAGGGACAAGGAGACATGGTGATAGTAATCGATCTAATTCAAATTATTGGGCATTTGGGGGGGGGGTACTTCTGCCAATTGCTGACACAGCAAGAAAGTGGCAAAAAAGCAAGGGTAAAATTTAAATTATTGGGCTTTTTGGGGATGAGGTCACTGCGCCCATGGTTGGCACAGAAGCCAAGGGCGTTGAAAAGGCGGGCTGTTATTTAAATAGTCACGCATTTTAGGGGCTCACTGTGCCCATGGCTGGCACAGCACCGAAGAGGGGGAGAAAGAGGGGCTACAGTTTAAATCATTGAGGATTTTAGGTGGTCGCTGTGCCCATGGTTGGCACAGCTGCAAAGGGGGAGAAAGAGGAACTGCATTTAAAAATATTGACCATTTTAGCGGATCGCTGTGCTCGTTCTTGCCAGAGCAGGAAGGAGAGACTACAATTCTTGGACATTTTAGGGGCTAGCTGTGCCCCTGGTTGGCACAGCAGGAAAAAGGTGATAAAAGGGGGGTGTTATCGAAATAATCAGGCATTTTGGGGACTGGAGGTTTTGGGCAGTGGGGAGGTCTCGGCCGAGTTAAGGGGTCTCTCCGCCGCTTGGGTGGGGGGCGGTCTGGCCGGGTGGCCGTTTTGGGCAGTGGGGGGGTCTCGGCCGACTTATGGGGTCTCTGCGCGGCTTGGGGGGGCGGGCTGGCTGGGTGGCCGTTTTGGGCAGTGGGGGGGTCTCGGCCGAGTTATGGGGTCTCTGCGCGGCTTGGGTGGGGGCCGGCTTGGCCGGGGGGAGGTTTTAGGCCACTGGGGGGGGGGTCCAGGCAGAGCTAAGGGGTCTCGGAGCTCCTTGAGTGGGGGGCGGCTTGGCCAAGGGGAGGTTTTAGGCAGGGGGGGTCTCGGCCGAGTTAAGGGGTCGCTGCGCGGCTTGGGTGGGGGGCCGGCTGGAGGATTGGGGCATTTGGGCTTGGGTGGGGGGCACCTTGGCCATGGGGAGTTTTGGGCTGGGGGGGGCATCTGCCACGGCAGCCAGGAGGAGCCGTCTGGCGTAGGAAGGGGCCGGGCTGGGAGGCTCCCCTCGGGATTCAGCGCCTGCCCGCCCGCCTGCCTTCTTCTCTCCGTGGCCTCAGTTCTCCCGAGTCTCTGTAAAATGGGCGCAGCGGCCCCCCAACCCGGCCGAGCCCCAGCGCGCCACAGGCGGGGTGACGGTCTACCGAACCCTACCTACTCAGAGGGCCGGCCCCCAAGAGCAGCGCCCCCAAGAGGCTTCCTCACCGCTTCCGTCTCCGAGGGGCGGGGCTAGAATGTCCGTTCAATTTAAACGATTAGGCAGTTAGGGGACCGTTGTGCCCATAGGTGGCACAGCATGAAAGAGAACACAAAAGGGAACGATAAGTCAAATTATTAGGCATTTGGGGGAGCACTCCACCCATGGCTGGCACAGCAGGAAAGGCGAAAAAAAGGGGGAGACTGTAATTCAAATTATTTGGTATTTTAAGGGCTCATTGTGGCCATGGTTTGCACAGCAGGAAAGGGGGGGGAAAGGGAGGGTTCGATTTAAATTATTGGGCATTTTAGGGGCTCACTGTGCCTATGGCTGGCCCAACAGAAAAGGGGGGGGGAGAAAGGGAGGGTGCGATTTAAATTATAGGGGAGTTTAGTGGCTCAATGTGCTCATAGCTGGCACAACAGTAAAGTGGGGGCGAACGGGGGGGGGGGCTAAGATTTAAATTATTGGGCATTTTAGGGGTGGCTGCGCCCATGCCTAGCAAAGCAGCAAATGGGGGGGTGGAGAACGGGGTCTAAGATTTAAATTCTTGGGCATTTTAGATGGTTGCTGTGCCCATGGTTAGCACTGGAGCAAAGCGGGGAGAAACGGGGTCTATGATTTAAATTATTGGGCAATTTAGGGGCTCACAGTGCCCATGGCTGGCACAGCAGCAAGGGGGGGAGAGAAAGGGAGGCTGTGATTTACATCCTTGGGCATTTTAGGGGCTTACTGTGGCCATGCTTGGCACAGCAGAAAAGGGGAGGGAGAAAAAGAGGCTGTGATTTAAATCCTTGGGCATTGTAGGGGCTCACTGTGCCCATGGCTGCCACAGCAGGAAATTGGGGGGAGAAAGAGGGGCTACAATTTAAATCATTGGGCATTTTATATGGTTGCTGTGCCCATGGTTGGTACAGCAGCAAAGCAGGGGGAAAGGGGGTTTGTGATTTAAATTATGGGGCATTTTAGGGGCTTACTGTGCCCATGGCTGGCACAGCAGCAGAGTGGGTGGAGAAAGAGGGGCTACAATTTAAATCATTGGGCATTTAAATGGATGCTGTGCCCATGGTTGGTACAGCAGCAAAGCAGGGAGAAAGGGGGTCTCTGATTTAAATTATGGGGCATTTTAGGGGCTCACTGTACCCATGGTTGGTACAGCAGCAAAGGGGGGGAGAAAGGGGGTGTCTGATTTAAATTATAGGGCATTTTAGGGGCTTGCTGTGCCCACGGTTGGCACAGCAGCAAAGGGGGTGAAGGAAGGCTGTGATTCAAATTATTGGGCATTTCAGGGGCTCACTGTGCCCATGCCTAGCAGAGCAGCAAAGGGGGGGGGGAGGAAGGGAGGCTGTGAAAAAAGGAGGGACTGTAATTCATAATTCAAATTATTAGGTATTTTAGGGGCTCACTGGGCCCATGCCTAGCAGAGCAGCAAAGGGGGGCGGGTTAGGGTCAGGGTGAGGGTTAGGGCACAGGAGCAAAGCAGGGAGAAAGGGGGTCTGTGATTTAAATTGTTGGGCATTTTAGGAGCTCGCTGTGCCCATGGCTGGCACAGCAGCAAAGTGGGGGGAAAGGGAGGCTGCCATTTAAATTATTGGCCATTTAAGGGGCTCACTGTGCCCATGGCTCGCACAGCAGCAAAGGGGGAAGAAAGGGAGGGTGTCATTTAAAGTATTATCGCTTTTAGGGGCTCACTGTGCCAATGGCCAATGCTCTGTGCACTGTGCCAATGCTCATTGTGCCCATGGCTGGCGTAGCAGCAAAGGGGGGGAGAAAGGGAGGCTGCCATTTAAATTATCTGCCATTTTAGGGAGTCACTGTGCTCATGGCTGGCACAGCAGCAAAGGGGGGGAGAACGGGGGGGCTAATATTTAAATTATTGGGCATTTTAGGGACTCGCTGCACCCATACCTGGCAAAGCAGCAAAGAGGGGGGAGAACGTGCAGCTACGATTCAAATTCTTGGGGATTTTAGATGGTCGCTGTGCCCATGGTTGGCACAGGAGCAAAGCGGGGAGAAAGGGGGTCTGAGATTGATATTATTGGGCATTTTAGGGGCTCACTGTGCCCATGGCTGGCACAGCAGCAACGGGGGGGGGGGATGGAGGCTGTGATTTAAATTATTGGCCATTTTAGGAGCTCACTGTGCCCATGGCTGGCACAGCAGCAAAGGGGGGAAGAAAGGGAGGATGCCATTTAAATTATTGGTCATTTTAGGGGCCCACTATGGCCATGGCTGGCACAGCAGCAACGGGAGGGGGGGGGAAGGGAGACTGTGATTTATATTGTTGGGCATTTTAGGGGCTGGCTGCACCCATGCCTGGCAAAGCAGGAAAGGGGGGGGGAGAACGGGGGGCTACGATTCAAATCCTTGGGGATTTTAGATGGTCGTTGTGCCCATAGTTGGCACAGGAGCAAAGCGGAGAGAAAGGGGGTCTGTGATTTAAATTATTGGGCATTTTAGGGGCTCACTGTGCCCATGGCTGGCACAGCAGCAAGGAGGGGGAAAGGGAGACTGTGATTTATATTATTGGGCATTTTATTGGCTCACTGTGCCCATGGCTGCCACAATAGCGAAGGGGGGGCAGAAAGGGAAACTGTGATTTAAATTATTGGGCATTTTAGGGGCTCACTGTGCCCATGGCTGCCACAACAGCGAAGGGGGGGGGCAGAAAGGGAGACTGCCATTTAAATTATTGGGCAGTTTAGGGGCTCACTGTGCCCATGGTTGGCACAGCAGCGAAGTGGTGGAGAAAGAGGGTCTGTGATTTAAATTATTGGGCATTTTAGGGGCTGGCTGCGCCCATGCCTGGCAAAGCAGCAAAGGGGGGGGGGGAGAACGGGGGTCTACCATTCAAATCCTTGAGATTATAGATGGTCGCTGTGCCCATAGTTGGCACAGGAGCAAAGCGGGGAGAAAGGGGGTCTGAGATTTAAATTACTGGGCATTTTAGGGGCTCACTGTGCCCATAGCTGGCACGGTAGGAAACGGGGGGGGGGAGAAAGAGGGGCTACATTTTAAAATATTGACCATTTTAGCGGATCACTGTGCTCGTGGTTGGCACAGAAGAAAAGAGATACTAACATTTAAATTCTTGGGAATTTTAGGGGCTCACTGTGCCCCTGGTTGGCATAGTAGCAAAAAGGAGAGAAAAGGGGGGTGTTATCTAAATAGTCAGGCATTTTGGGGGCTCACTGTGCCCACGGATGGCGCCAAGAGGGCGGAAGCGGGCAGGGGGTCCCTCGCCTCATCTTCCTCCTTGTTTCCCCGCTGCTAGAGCTCCCCTCCGTCCTTGCCGGGACCTACAAGACGCCCTTCCTAGATTGTCCCCACAGCCAAGCTCCGGCCCTCGCAAACAGGCGCCCGGAAGGCCTACCTGCCAACCCTAGGGCCCGCCTCCTTCTGAGACGGAACCGCCCCCGACGTCTATCGGGCGACGCTCTGCCCTTGGCCTCTCAGAGAGTATGCCCTCTGCCACGGAAGTCCTATACTGTCGTATGACGGCGGTCTACATCTCACTCTATTGTCTGCCCTCTGACCCGGAAAGTATCCCGCGACGCTCCGGCCCTTGCATCTTGGAGGGCCCGCCCTATGACCCGGAAGGCCTAGTCCACCCCTCACCACTCGCTGCCCGGGCCCTCTGAGACTGATCCGCCTAGAGAGTCTCCATAGCAACGCCCTTGAGAACGCTCTCGGGAGCCCCGCCCGCCCTCTCTCAAAAACCCCCGGGCGACATCTGGTGGCGGTTTCCGAGCAGTGCAGCCAGGAAGGAAAACTCCGCGCTTTTCCCGGCAGCCGTTAGAGGCGGCGCCGCAGGAAAGGGGTGGGGGGACTGGAGCTCCTCAATAAACCAAGGGGCGTTTTTGCAGGTCGTGGTGGGCACAGCAGCAAAGGGGAGGTCAGGATTTAAGCTTGTGGGTATTTTAGGGGCTCATTGTGGCCATGGGGGAGGATTTGGGCAGTGGGGAGGGTCTTGGCCGAGTTAAGGGGTCCCTGCGCGGCTTGGGTGGGGAGCGGCTTGGCCGGGTGGAGGTTTTGGGCAGCGGGGGGGTCTTGGCCGAGTTAAGGGGTCCCTGCGCCGCTTGGGTGGGGGGCGGGTTGGAGGTTTTGGGCAGCGGGGGGGGTCTCGGCCGAGTTAAGGGGTCCCTGCGTGACTTGGGTGGGGGCTTGGCTGGCCGGCTGGAGGTTTTGGGAAGTGGGGGGGTCTTGGCCGAGTTAAGGGGTCCCTGCGCTGCTTGGGTGGGGGGCGGGTTGGCCGGGTGGAGGTTTTGGGCAGCGGGGGGGTCTTGGCCGAGTTATGGGGTCTCTGCGCGGCTTGGGTGGGGGCCGGCTTGGCCGGGGGGAGGTTTTAGGCCACTGGGGGGGGGGTCCAGGCAGAGCTAAGGGGTCTCGGAGCTCCTTGAGTGGGGGGCGGCTTGGCCAAGGGGAGGTTTTAGGCAGGGGGGGTCTCGGCCGAGTTAAGGGGTCGCTGCGCGGCTTGGGTGGGGGGCCGGCTGGAGGATTGGGGCATTTGGGCTTGGGTGGGGGGCACCTTGGCCATGGGGAGTTTTGGGCTGGGGGGGGCATCTGCCACGGCAGCCAGGAGGAGCCGTCTGGCGTAGGAAGGGGCCGGGCCGGGAGGCTCCCCTCGGGATTCAGCGCCTGCCCGCCCGCCTGCCTTCTTCTCTCCGTGGCCTCAGTTCTCCCGAGTCTCTGTAAAATGGGCGCAGCGGCCCCCCAACCCGGCCGAGCCCCAGCGCGCCACAGGCGGGGTGACGGTCTACCGAACCCTACCTACTCAGAGGGCCGGCCCCCAAGAGCAGCGCCCCCAAGAGGCTTCCTCACCGCTTCCGTCTCCGAGGGGCGGGGCTAGAATGTCCGTTCAATTTAAACGATTAGGCAGTTAGGGGACCGTTGTGCCCATAGGTGGCACAGCATGAAAGAGAACACAAAAGGGAACGATAAGTCAAATTATTAGGCATTTGGGGGAGCACTCCACCCATGGCTGGCACAGCAGGAAAGGCGAAAAAAAGGGGGAGACTGTAATTCAAATTATTTGGTATTTTAAGGGCTCATTGTGGCCATGGTTTGCACAGCAGGAAAGGGGGGGGAAAGGGAGGGTTCGATTTAAATTATTGGGCATTTTAGGGGCTCACTGTGCCTATGGCTGGCCCAACAGAAAAGGGGGGGGGGAGAAAGGGAGGGTGCGATTTAAATTATAGGGGAGTTTAGTGGCTCAATGTGCTCATAGCTGGCACAACAGTAAAGTGGGGGCGAACGGGGGGGGGCTAAGATTTAAATTATTGGGCATTTTAGGGGTGGCTGCGCCCATGCCTAGCAAAGCAGCAAATGGGGGGGTGGAGAACGGGGTCTAAGATTTAAATTCTTGGGCATTTTAGATGGTTGCTGTGCCCATGGTTAGCACTGGAGCAAAGCGGGGAGAAACGGGGTCTATGATTTAAATTATTGGGCAATTTAGGGGCTCACAGTGCCCATGGCTGGCACAGCAGCAAGGGGGGGAGAGAAAGGGAGGCTGTGATTTACATCCTTGGGCATTTTAGGGGCTTACTGTGGCCATGCTTGGCACAGCAGAAAAGGGGAGGGAGAAAAAGAGGCTGTGATTTAAATCCTTGGGCATTGTAGGGGCTCACTGTGCCCATGGCTGCCACAGCAGGAAATTGGGGGGAGAAAGAGGGGCTACAATTTAAATCATTGGGCATTTTATATGGTTGCTGTGCCCATGGTTGGTACAGCAGCAAAGCAGGGGGAAAGGGGGTTTGTGATTTAAATTATGGGGCATTTTAGGGGCTTACTGTGCCCATGGCTGGCACAGCAGCAGAGTGGGTGGAGAAAGAGGGGCTACAATTTAAATCATTGGGCATTTAAATGGATGCTGTGCCCATGGTTGGTACAGCAGCAAAGCAGGGAGAAAGGGGGTCTCTGATTTAAATTATGGGGCATTTTAGGGGCTCACTGTACCCATGGTTGGTACAGCAGCAAAGGGGGGGAGAAAGGGGGTGTCTGATTTAAATTATAGGGCATTTTAGGGGCTTGCTGTGCCCACGGTTGGCACAGCAGCAAAGGGGGTGAAGGAAGGCTGTGATTCAAATTATTGGGCATTTCAGGGGCTCACTGTGCCCATGCCTAGCAGAGCAGCAAAGGGGGGGGGGAGGAAGGGAGGCTGTGAAAAAAGGAGGGACTGTAATTCATAATTCAAATTATTAGGTATTTTAGGGGCTCACTGGGCCCATGCCTAGCAGAGCAGCAAAGGGGGGCGGGTTAGGGTCAGGGTGAGGGTTAGGGCACAGGAGCAAAGCAGGGAGAAAGGGGGTCTGTGATTTAAATTGTTGGGCATTTTAGGAGCTCGCTGTGCCCATGGCTGGCACAGCAGCAAAGTGGGGGGAAAGGGAGGCTGCCATTTAAATTATTGGCCATTTAAGGGGCTCACTGTGCCCATGGCTCGCACAGCAGCAAAGGGGGAAGAAAGGGAGGGTGTCATTTAAAGTATTATCGCTTTTAGGGGCTCACTGTGCCAATGGCCAATGCTCTGTGCACTGTGCCAATGCTCATTGTGCCCATGGCTGGCGTAGCAGCAAAGGGGGGGAGAAAGGGAGGCTGCCATTTAAATTATCTGCCATTTTAGGGAGTCACTGTGCTCATGGCTGGCACAGCAGCAAAGGGGGGGAGAACGGGGGGGCTAATATTTAAATTATTGGGCATTTTAGGGACTCGCTGCACCCATACCTGGCAAAGCAGCAAAGAGGGGGGAGAACGTGCAGCTACGATTCAAATTCTTGGGGATTTTAGATGGTCGCTGTGCCCATGGTTGGCACAGGAGCAAAGCGGGGAGAAAGGGGGTCTGAGATTGATATTATTGGGCATTTTAGGGGCTCACTGTGCCCATGGCTGGCACAGCAGCAACGGGGGGGGGGGATGGAGGCTGTGATTTAAATTATTGGCCATTTTAGGAGCTCACTGTGCCCATGGCTGGCACAGCAGCAAAGGGGGGAAGAAAGGGAGGATGCCATTTAAATTATTGGTCATTTTAGGGGCCCACTATGGCCATGGCTGGCACAGCAGCAACGGGAGGGGGGGGGAAGGGAGACTGTGATTTATATTGTTGGGCATTTTAGGGGCTGGCTGCACCCATGCCTGGCAAAGCAGGAAAGGGGGGGGGGAGAACGGGGGGCTACGATTCAAATCCTTGGGGATTTTAGATGGTCGTTGTGCCCATAGTTGGCACAGGAGCAAAGCGGAGAGAAAGGGGGTCTGTGATTTAAATTATTGGGCATTTTAGGGGCTCACTGTGCCCATGGCTGGCACAGCAGCAAGGAGGGGGAAAGGGAGACTGTGATTTATATTATTGGGCATTTTATTGGCTCACTGTGCCCATGGCTGCCACAATAGCGAAGGGGGGGCAGAAAGGGAAACTGTGATTTAAATTATTGGGCATTTTAGGGGCTCACTGTGCCCATGGCTGCCACAACAGCGAAGGGGGGGGGCAGAAAGGGAGACTGCCATTTAAATTATTGGGCAGTTTAGGGGCTCACTGTGCCCATGGTTGGCACAGCAGCGAAGTGGTGGAGAAAGAGGGTCTGTGATTTAAATTATTGGGCATTTTAGGGGCTGGCTGCGCCCATGCCTGGCAAAGCAGCAAAGGGGGGGGGGGGAGAACGGGGGTCTACCATTCAAATCCTTGAGATTATAGATGGTCGCTGTGCCCATAGTTGGCACAGGAGCAAAGCGGGGAGAAAGGGGGTCTGAGATTTAAATTACTGGGCATTTTAGGGGCTCACTGTGCCCATAGCTGGCACGGTAGGAAACGGGGGGGGGGGAGAAAGAGGGGCTACATTTTAAAATATTGACCATTTTAGCGGATCACTGTGCTCGTGGTTGGCACAGAAGAAAAGAGATACTAACATTTAAATTCTTGGGAATTTTAGGGGCTCACTGTGCCCCTGGTTGGCATAGTAGCAAAAAGGAGAGAAAAGGGGGGTGTTATCTAAATAGTCAGGCATTTTGGGGGCTCACTGTGCCCACGGATGGCGCCAAGAGGGCGGAAGCGGGCAGGGGGTCCCTCGCCTCATCTTCCTCCTTGTTTCCCCGCTGCTAGAGCTCCCCTCCGTCCTTGCCGGGACCTACAAGACGCCCTTCCTAGATTGTCCCCACAGCCAAGCTCCGGCCCTCGCAAACAGGCGCCCGGAAGGCCTACCTGCCAACCCTAGGGCCCGCCTCCTTCTGAGACGGAACCGCCCCCGACGTCTATCGGGCGACGCTCTGCCCTTGGCCTCTCAGAGAGTATGCCCTCTGCCACGGAAGTCCTATACTGTCGTATGACGGCGGTCTACATCTCACTCTATTGTCTGCCCTCTGACCCGGAAAGTATCCCGCGACGCTCCGGCCCTTGCATCTTGGAGGGCCCGCCCTATGACCCGGAAGGCCTAGTCCACCCCTCACCACTCGCTGCCCGGGCCCTCTGAGACTGATCCGCCTAGAGAGTCTCCATAGCAACGCCCTTGAGAACGCTCTCGGGAGCCCCGCCCGCCCTCTCTCAAAAACCCCCGGGCGACATCTGGTGGCGGTTTCCGAGCAGTGCAGCCAGGAAGGAAAACTCCGCGCTTTTCCCGGCAGCCGTTAGAGGCGGCGCCGCAGGAAAGGGGTGGGGGGACTGGAGCTCCTCAATAAACCAAGGGGCGTTTTTGCAGGTCGTGGTGGGCACAGCAGCAAAGGGGAGGTCAGGATTTAAGCTTGTGGGTATTTTAGGGGCTCATTGTGGCCATGGGGGAGGATTTGGGCAGTGGGGAGGGTCTTGGCCGAGTTAAGGGGTCCCTGCGCGGCTTGGGTGGGGAGCGGCTTGGCCGGGTGGAGGTTTTGGGCAGCGGGGGGGTCTTGGCCGAGTTAAGGGGTCCCTGCGCCGCTTGGGTGGGGGGCGGGTTGGAGGTTTTGGGCAGCGGGGGGGGTCTCGGCCGAGTTAAGGGGTCCCTGCGTGACTTGGGTGGGGGCTTGGCTGGCCGGCTGGAGGTTTTGGGAAGTGGGGGGGTCTTGGCCGAGTTAAGGGGTCCCTGCGCTGCTTGGGTGGGGGGCGGGTTGGCCGGGTGGAGGTTTTGGGCAGCGGGGGGGTCTTGGCCGAGTTATGGGGTCTCTGCGCGGCTTGGGTGGGGGCCGGCTTGGCCGGGGGGAGGTTTTAGGCCACTGGGGGGGGGTCCAGGCAGAGCTAAGGGGTCTCGGAGCTCCTTGAGTGGGGGGCGGCTTGGCCAAGGGGAGGTTTTAGGCAGGGGGGGTCTCGGCCGAGTTAAGGGGTCGCTGCGCGGCTTGGGTGGGGGGCCGGCTGGAGGATTGGGGCATTTGGGCTTGGGTGGGGGGCACCTTGGCCATGGGGAGTTTTGGGCTGGGGGGGGCATCTGCCACGGCAGCCAGGAGGAGCCGTCTGGCGTAGGAAGGGGCCGGGCCGGGAGGCTCCCCTCGGGATTCAGCGCCTGCCCGCCCGCCTGCCTTCTTCTCTCCGTGGCCTCAGTTCTCCCGAGTCTCTGTAAAATGGGCGCAGCGGCCCCCCAACCCGGCCGAGCCCCAGCGCGCCACAGGGTGGGGGGCGGGCTGGCCGGCTGGAGGTTTTGGGCAGCGGGGGGTCTTAGCCGAGTTAAGGGGTCCCTGCGCGGCTTGGGTGGGGGGCGGCTTGGCCGGGTGGAGGTTTTGGGAAGTGGGGGGGGGTCTCGGCCGAGTTAAGGGGTCCCTGCGCGGCTTGGGTGGGGGGCGGCTTGGCCGGCTGGAGGTTTTGGGCAGCGGGGGGGTCTCGGCCGAGTTAAGGGGTCCCTGCGCGGCTTGGGTGGGGGGCGGCTTGGCCGGGTGGAGGTTTTGGGAAGCGGGGGGGTCTTGGCCGAGTTAAGGGGTCCCTGCGCGGCTTGGGTGGGGGGCGGCTTGGCCGGGTGGTGGTTTTGGGCCGTGGGGGGGGGTCTTGGCCGAGTTAAGGGGTCCCTGCGCGGCTTGGGTGGGGGGCGGCTTGGCCGGGTGGAGGTTTTGGGCCGGGGGGGGGTCTTGGCCAAGTTAAGGGGTCTCTGAGCGGCTTGGGTGGGGGGCGGGCTGGCCGGCTGGAGGTTTTGGGAAGTGGGGGGGGGCTCGACCGAGGTAAGGGGTCCCTGGCTGGCTTGGGTGGGGGGTGGTTTTTCAGGGGTGATGTTTTGGACAGGGGGGGGATTCGGCAGGGGTAAGGGGTCCCTGGTTGGCTTGGGTGGAGGGCGGCTTTCCTGGGGGGAGTTTTTGGGCAGTGGGGGGGGACTCGGCCGAGGTAAGGGGTCCCTGGTTGGCTTGGGTGGGGGGCGGCTTTGCTGGGGGGAGTTTTTGGGCAGTGGGGGGGACTCGGCCTAGGTAAGGGGTCCCTGGTTGGCTTGGGTGGGGGGCGGCTTTGCTGGGTGGAGTTTTTGGGCAGTGGGGGGGGCGGCCGAGCTAAGGGGTCCCTGGTTGGCTTGGGGGGGCGACTTTGTTGGGGGGAGGTTTTGGGCAGTGGGGGGCGGCGGCCGAGCTAAGGGGTCCCTGGTTGGCTTGGGGGGGGCGGCTTTGCTGGAGGGAGGATGGCATGGGGGCACAGCATGACAGAGGACGCAAAAGGGAGCCGTAATTTAAATTATTAGGAGGCGGCTTGGTGGAGGGGCGGAGGTTTAGGACCGTGGGGGGGGGGCTCTAGGCAGAGCTAAGGGCAAAGGGGGAAACGGTGGTGTAATTTAAATTATTGGGCATGTTAGGAGCTCACTGTTCCCCTGGCTGGCACAGCAGCAATGGGGGGGGGGAGAAAGGGAGGCTGTGATTGAAATCATTGGGTATTTTAGGGGCTCTGCCAAGGCTCAACCCCCCCCAAGCCGCCGCCTAATAATTTAAATTATAGCTCCCTTTTGCGTCCTCTTTCATGATGTGCCCGCATGGGTACAATGGGAGAAAGGAGGGTCTATGGTTTAAATTATTGGGCATCTTAGGGGCTCACTGTGCCCATGCCTGGCACAGTAGGGAAGGGGGGGGGAAGAGGGGCTACAATTTAAATCATTGGGCATTTTAGATGGTTGCTGTGCCCATGGTTGGTACAGCAGCAAAGAGGGTAGAAAGGGGGTCTGGGATTTAAATTATTGGCCATTTTAGGGGCTCACTGTGCCCGTGCCTGGCACAGTAGGAAACGGGGAGAGAAAGAGGGGCTACAATTTAAATCATTGGGCATTTTTGATGGTTGCTGTGCCTATGGTTGGTACAGCAGCAAAGAGGGGAGAAAGGGGGTCTGTGATTTAAATTATTGGGCATTTTAGGGGCTCACTGTGCCCATGGCTGCCACAACAGCGAAGGGGGGGGGCAGAAAGGGAGACTGCCATTTAAATTATTGGGCAGTTTAGGGGCTCACTGTGCCCATGGTTGGCACAGCAGCGAAGTGGTGGAGAAAGAGGGTCTGTGATTTAAATTATTGGGCATTTTAGGGGCTGGCTGCGCCCATGCCTGGCAAAGCAGCAAAGGGGGGTGGAGAACGGGGGGCTACCATTCAAATCCTTGGGGATTATAGATGGTCGCTGTGGCCATAGTTGGCACAGGAGCAAAGCGGGGAGAAAGGGGGTCTGAGATTTAAATTACTGGGCATTTTAGGGGCTCTGTGTGCCCATGGGTGGCACAGTAGCGAAGGGGGAGGGGAGAAAGAGGGGCTACATTTTAAAATATTGACCATTTTAGGGGATCACTGTGCTCGTGGTTGGCACAGAAGAAAAGAGATACTAACATTTAAATTCTTGGGAATTTTAGGGGCTCACTGTGCCCCTGGTTGGCATAGTAGCAAAAAGGGGAGAAAAGGGGGGTGTTATCTAAATAGTCAGGCATTTTGGGGGCTCACTGTGCCCACGGATGGCGCCAAGAGGGCGGAAGCGGGCAGGGGGTCCCTCGCCTCATCTTCCTCCTTGTTTCCCCGCTGCTAGAGCTCCCCTCCGTCCTTGCCGGGACCTACAAGACGCCCTTCCTAGATTGTCCCCACAGCCAAGCTCCGGCCCTCGCAAACAGGCGCCCGGAAGGCCTACCTGCCAACCCTAGGGCCCGCCTCCTTCTGAGACGGAACCGCCCCCGACGTCTATCGGGCGACGCTCTGCCCTTGGCCTCTCAGAGAGTATGCCCTCTGCCACGGAAGTCCTATACTGTCGTATGACGGCGGTCTACATCTCACTCTATTGTCTGCCCTCTGACCCGGAAAGTATCCCGCGACGCTCCGGCCCTTGCATCTTGGAGGGCCCGCCCTATGACCCGGAAGGCCTAGTCCACCCCTCACCACTCGCTGCCCGGGCCCTCTGAGACTGATCCGCCTAGAGAGTCTCCATAGCAACGCCCTTGAGAACGCTCTCGGGAGCCCCGCCCGCCCTCTCTCCAAAACCCCCGGGCGACACCTGGTGGCGGTTTCCGAGCAGTGCAGCCAGGAAGGAAAACTCCGCGCTTTTCCCGGCAGCCGTTAGAGGCGGCGCCGCAGGAAAGGGGGGGGGGACTGGAGCTCCTCAATAAACCAAGGGGCGTTTTTGCAGGTCGTGGTGGGCACAGCAGCAAAGGGGAGGTCAGGATTTAAGCTTGTGGGTATTTTAGGGGCTCATTGTGGCCATGGGGGAGGATTTGGGCAGTGGGGAGGGTCTTGGCCGAGTTAAGGGGTCCCTGCGCGGCTTGGGTGGGGGGCGGCTTGGCCGGGTGGAGGTTTTGGGAAGTGGGGGGGTCTCGGCCGAGTTAAGGGGTCCCTGCGCGGCTTGGCCGGGTGGAGGTTTTGGGCAGCGGGGGGGGGTCTTGGCCGAGTTAAGGGGTCCCTGCGCGGCTTGGGTGGGGGGCGGGTTGGCCGGGTGGAGGTTTTGGGAAGTGGGGGGGTCTTGGCCGAGTTAAGGGGTCCCTGCGCGGCTTGGGTGGGGGGCGGCTTGGCCGGGTGGAGGTTTTGGGCAGCGGGGGGGTCTTGGCCGAGTTAAGGGGTCCCTGCGCGGCTTGGGTGGGGGGCGGCTTGGCCGGGTGGAGGTTTTGGGAAGTGGGGGGGTCTCGGCCGAGTTAAGGGGTCCCTGCGCTGCTTGGGTGGGGGGCGGGTTGGCCGGGTGGAGGTTTTGGGCAGCGGGGGGGTCTTGGCCGAGTTAAGGGGTCCCTGCGCGGCTTGGGTGGGGGGCGGGCTGGCCGGCTGGAGGTTTTGGGCAGCGGGGGGTCTTAGCCGAGTTAAGGGGTCCCTGCGCGGCTTGGGTGGGGGGCGGCTTGGCCGGGTGGAGGTTTTGGGAAGTGGGGGGGGTCTCGGCCGAGTTAAGGGGTCCCTGCGCGGCTTGGCCGGGTGGAGGTTTTGGGCAGCGGGGGGGTCTTGGCCGAGTTAAGGGGTCCCTGCGCGGCTTGGGTGGGGGGCGGGCTGGCCGGATGGAGGTTTTGGGAAGTGGGGGGGTCTTGGCCGAGTTAAGGGTCCCTGCGCGGCTTGGGTGGGGGGCGGCTTGGCCGGATGGAGGTTTTGGGGAGCGGGGGGGTCTTGGCCGAGTTAAGGGTCCCTGCGCGGCTTGGGTGGGGGGCGGCTTGCCCGGGTGGAGGTTTTGGGGAGCGGGGGGGGTCTTGGCCGAGTTAAGGGTCCCTGCGCGGCTTGGGTGGGGGGCGGCTTGGCCGGATGGAGGTTTTGGGAAGTGGGGGGGGGTCTCGGCAGAGTTAAGGGGTCTCTGCGCGGCTTGGGTGGGGGGCGGCTTGACCGGGTGGAGGTTTTGGGCAGCGGGGGGGTCTTGGCCGAGTTAAGGGGTCCCCGCGCGGCTTGGGTGGGGGGCGGCTTGGCCGGGTGGACGTTTTGGGCCGTGGGGTCTTGGCCAAGTTAAGGGGTCTCTGAGCGGCTTGGGTGGGGGGCGGGTTGGCCGGGTGGAGGTTTTGGGCAGTGGGGGGGGGTCTCGGCCGAGTTAAGGGGTCCCTGCACCGGTTGGGTGGGGTGCGGGCTGGCCGGCTGGAGGTTTCGGGAAGTGGGGGGGGGTCTTGGCCGAGTTAAGGGGTCCCTGCGCGGCTTGGGTGGGGGGCGGCTTGGCCGGGTGGAGGTTTTGGGAAGTGGGGGGGTCTCGGCAGAGTTAAGGGGTCTCTGCGCGGCTTGGGTGGGGGGCGGCTTGGCCGGGTGGAGGTTTTGGGAAGTGGGGGAGGGTCCTGGGCGAGTTAAGGGGTCCCTGCGCTCCTTGGATGGGGGGCGGCTTGGCCGGGTGGAGGTTTTGGGAAGTGGGGGGGTCTCGGCCGAGTTGAGGGGTCCCTGCGCGTTTTGGGTCGGGGGCGGCTTGACCGGGTGGAGGTTTTGGGAAGTGGGGGAGGGTCCTGGGCGAGTTAAGGGGTCCCTGCGTTGCTTGGGTGGGGGGCGGCTTGGCCGGGTGGAGGTTTTGGGCAGCGGGGGGGTCTTGGCCGAGTTAAGGGGTCCCTGCGCGGCTTGGGTGGGGGGCGGCTTGGCCGGGTGGAGGTTTTGGGCCGTGGGGGGGGGTCTTGGCCAAGTTAAGGGGTCTCTGAGCGGCTTGGGTGGGGGGCGGGCTGGCCGGCTGGAGGTTTTGGGAAGTGGGGGGGGGCTCGACCGAGGTAAGGGGTCTCTGGTTGGCTTGGGTGGGGGGTGGTTTTTCTGGGGTGAGGTTTTGGACGGGGGGGGGATTCGGCCGGTGTAAGGGGTCCCTGGTTGGCTTGGGTGGAAGGCGGCTTTCCTGGGGGGAGTTTTTGGGCAGTGGGGGGGGACTCGGCCGAGGTAAGGGGTCCCTGGTTGGCTTGGGTGGGGGGCGGCTTTGCTGGGGGGAGTTTTTGGGCAGTGGGGGGGGACTAGGCCGACGTAAGGGGTCCCTGGTTGGCTTGGGTGGGGGGCGGCTTTGCTGGGTGGAGTTTTTGGGCAGTGGGGGGGGGCGGCCGAGCTAAGGGGTCCCTGGTTGGCTTGGGGGGGCGACTTTGCTGGGGGGAGGTTTTGGGCAGTGGGGGGCGGCGGCCGAGCTAAGGGATTCCTGGTTGGCTTGGGGGGGGCGGCTTTGCTGGAGGGAGGATGGCATGGGGGCACAGCATGACAGAGGATGGAAAGGGGAGCCGTAATTTAAATTATTAGGAGGCGGCTTGGTGGGGGGGCGGAGGTTTAGGACCGTGGGGGGGGGCTCTAGGCAGAGCTAAGGGCAAAGGGGGAAACGGTGGTGTAATTTAAATTATTGGGCATTTTAGGAGCTCACTGTTCCCCTGGCTGGCACAGCAGCAATGGGGGGGGGGAGAAAGGGAGGCTGTGATTGAAATCATTGGGTATTTTAGGGGCTCTGCCAAGGCTCAACCCCCCCCCCCAAGCCGCCGCCTAATAATTTAAATTATAGCTCCCTTTTGCGTCCTCTTTCATGATGTGCCCGCATGGGTACAATGGGAGAAAGGAGGGTCTATGGTTTAAATTATTGGGCATTTTAGGGGCTCACTGTGCCCATGCCTGGCACAGTAGGGAAGGGGGGGAGAAAGAGGGGCTACAATTTAAATCATTGGGCATTTTAGATGGTTGCTGTGCCCATGGTTGGTACAGCAGCAAAGAGGGTAGAAAGGGGGTCTGGGATTTAAATTATTGGGCATTTTAGGGGCTCACTGTGCCCATGGCTGCCACAACAGCGAAGGGGGGGGCAGAAAGGGAGACTGCCATTTAAATTATTGGGTAGTTTAGGGACTCACTGTGCCCATGGTTGGCACAGCAGCGAAGTGGTGGAGAAAGAGGGTCTGTGATTTAAATTATTGGGCATTTTAGGGGCTGGCTGTGCCCATGCCTGGCAAAGCAGCAAAGGGGGGTGGAGAACGGGGGGCTACCATTCAAATCCTTGGGGATTATAGATGGTCGCTGTGCCCATAGTTGGCACAGGAGCAAAGCGGGGAGAAAGGGGGTCTGAGATTTAAATTACTGGGCATTTTAGGGGCTCTGTGTGCCCATGGGTGGCACAGTAGCGAAGGGGGAGGGGAGAAAGAGGGGCTACATTTTAAAATATTGACCATTTTAGGGGATCACTGTGCTCGTGGTTGGCACAGAAGAAAAGAGATACTAACATTTAAATTCTTGGGAATTTTAGGGGCTCACTGTGCCCCTGGTTGGCATAGTAGCAAAAAGGGGAGAAAAGGGGGGTGTTATCTAAATAGTCAGGCATTTTGGGGGCTCACTGTGCCCACGGATGGCGCCAAGAGGGCGGAAGCGGGCAGGGGGTCCCTCGCCTCATCTTCCTCCTTGTTTCCCCGCTGCTAGAGCTCCCCTCCGTCCTTGCCGGGACCTACAAGACGCCCTTCCTAGATTGTCCCCACAGCCAAGCTCCGGCCCTCGCAAACAGGCGCCCGGAAGGCCTACCTGCCAACCCTAGGGCCCGCCTCCTTCTGAGACGGAACCGCCCCCGACGTCTATCGGGCGACGCTCTGCCCTTGGCCTCTCAGAGAGTATGCCCTCTGCCACGGAAGTCCTATACTGTCGTATGACGGCGGTCTACATCTCACTCTATTGTCTGCCCTCTGACCCGGAAAGTCTTCCGCGACGCTCTGGCCCTCGCATCTTAGAGGCCGGCCCTATGACCCGGAAGTCCTAGTCTGTCGCGTGTTGACACTCTACCCCTCTCCACTCGCTGCCCGGGCCCTCTGAGACTGATCCGCCTAGAGAGTCTCCATAGCAACGCCCTTGGGAACGCTCTCGGGAGCCCCGCCCGCCCTCTCTCAAAAACCCCCGGACGACATCTGGTGGCGGTTTCCGAGCAGTGCAGCCAG
The DNA here is from genome assembly GCA_030847615.1 of Gambelia wislizenii. Lineage (NCBI taxonomy): Eukaryota > Metazoa > Chordata > Lepidosauria > Squamata > Crotaphytidae > Gambelia > Gambelia wislizenii. The sequence continues at coordinate 45,398,016 of JAUMIR010000007.1, forward strand.
GAAGGAAAACTCCGCGCTTTTCCCGGCAGCCGTTAGAGGCGGCGCCGCAGGAAAGGGGGGGGGACTGGAGCTCCTCAATAAACCAAGGGGCGTTTTTGCAGGTCGTGGTGGGCACAGCAGCAAAGGGGAGGTCAGGATTTAAGCTTGTGGGTATTTTAGGGGCTCATTGTGGCCATGGGGGAGGATTTGGGCAGTGGGGAGGGTCTTGCCCGAGTTAAGGGGTCCCTGCGCGGCTTGGGTGGGGAGCGGCTTGGCCGGGTGGAGGTTTTGGGCAGCGGGGGGGTCTTGGCCGAGTTAAGGGGTCCCTGCGCCGCTTGGGTGGGGGGCGGGTTGGAGGTTTTGGGCAGCGGGGGGGGGTCTCGGCCGAGTTAAGGGGTCCCTGCGTGACTTGGGTGGGGGCTTGGCTGGCCGGCTGGAGGTTTTGGGAAGTGGGGGGGTCTTGGCCGAGTTAAGGGGTCCCTGCGCTGCTTGGGTGGGGGGCGGGTTGGCCGGGTGGAGGTTTTGGGCAGCGGGGGGGTCTTGGCCGAGTTAAGGGGTCCCTGCGCGGCTTGGGTGGGGGGCGGCTTGGCCGGGTGGAGGTTTTGGGAAGTGGGGGGGTCTCGGCCGAGTTAAGGGGTCCCTGCGCGGCTTGGCCGGCTGGAGGTTTTGGGAAGTGGGGGGGTCTTGGCCGAGTTAAGGGGTCCCTGCGCGGCTTGGGTGGGGGGCGGGTTGGCCGGGTGGAGGTTTTGGGCAGCGGGGGGGTCTTGGCCGAGTTAAGGGGTCCCTGCGCGGCTTGGGTGGGGGGCGGGCTGGCCGGCTGGAGGTTTTGGGCAGCGGGGGGGTCTTGGCCGAGTTAAGGGGTCCCTGCGCGGCTTGGGTGGGGGGCGGCTTGACCGGGTGGAGGTTTTGGGAAGCGGGGGGGTCTTAGCCGAGTTAAGGGGTCCCTGCGCGGCTTGGGTGGGGGGCGGCTTGGCCGGGTGGAGGTTTTGGGCAGCGGGGGGGTCTCGGCAGAGTTAAGGGGTCCCTGCGCGGCTTGGGTGGGGGGCGGCTTGGCCGGGTGGAGGTTTTGGGCAGCGGGGGGGTCTCGGCAGAGTTAAGGGGTCCCTGCGCGGCTTGGGTGGGGGGCGGCTTGGCCGGGTGGAGGTTTTGGGAAGTGGGGGGGGGTCTCGGCAGAGTTAAGGGGTCTCTGCGCGGCTTGGGTGGGGGGCGGCTTGGCCGGATGGAGGTTTTGGGAAGTGGGGGGCGTCTCGGCAGAGTTAAGGGGTCTCTGCGCGGCTTGGGTGGGGGGCGGCTTGACCGGGTGGAGGTTTTGGGCAGCGGGGGGGTCTTGGCCGAGTTAAGGGGTCCCTGCGCGGCTTGGGTGGGGGGCGGCTTGGCCGGGTGGACGTTTTGGGCCGTGGGGTCTTGGCCAAGTTAAGGGGTCTCTGAGCGGCTTGGGTGGGGGGCGGGTTGGCCGGGTGGAGGTTTTGGGCAGTGGGGGGGTCTCGGCCGAGTTAAGGGGTCCCTGCACCGTTTGGGTGGGGGGCGGGCTGGCCGGCTGGAGGTTTCGGGAAGTGGGGGGGGGGTCTTGGCCGAGTTAAGGGGTCTCTGCGCTGCTTGGATGGGGGGCGGCTTGGCCGGGTGGAGGTTTTGGGAAGTGGGGGGGTCTCGGCCGAGTTAAGGGGTCCCTGCGCTGCTTGGATGGGGGGCGGCTTGGCCGGGTGGAGGTTTTGGGAAGTGGGGGAGGGTCCTGGGCGAGTTAAGGGGTCCCTGCGCTGCTTGGGTGGGGGGCGGCTTGGCCGGGTGGAGGTTTTGGGCAGCGGGGGGGTCTTGGCCGAGTTAAGGGGTCCCTGCGCGGCTTGGGTGGGGGGCGGCTTGGCCGGGTGGAGGTTTTGGGCCGTGGGGGGGGGTCTTGGCCAAGTTAAGGGGTCTCTGAGCGGCTTGGGTGGGGGGCGGGCTGGCCGGCTGGAGGTTTTGGGAAGTGGGGGGGGGCTCGACCGAGGTAAGGGGTCCCTGGTTGGCTTGGGTGGGGGGTGGTTTTTCTGGGGTGAGGTTTTGGACGGGGGGGGGGATTCGGCCGGTGTAAGGGGTCCCTGGTTGGCTTGGGTGGAGGGCGGCTTTCCTGGGGGGAGTTTTTGGGCAGTGGGGGGGGACTCGGCCGAGGTAAGGGGTCCCTGGTTGGCTTGGGTGCGGGGCGGCTTTGCTGGGGGGAGTTTTGGGGCAGTGGGGGGGGACTCGGCCGACGTAAGGGGACCCTGGTTGGCTTGGGTGGGGGGCGGCTTTGCTGGGGGGAGTTTTTGGGCAGTGGGGGGGGGGGCGGCGGCCGAGCTAAGGGGTCCCTGGTTGGCTTGGGGGGGCGACTTTGCTGGGGGGAGGTTTTGGGCAGTGGGGGGCGGCGGCCGACCTAAGGGATTCCTGGTTGGCTTGGGGGGGCGGCTTTGCTGGAGGGAGGATGGCATGGGGGCACAGCATGACAGAGGACGCAAAAGGGAGCCGTAATTTAAATTATTAGGAGGCGGCTTGGTGGGGGGGCGGAGGTTTAGGACGGGGGGGGGCTCTAGGCAGAGCTAAGGGCAAAGGGGGAAACGGTGGTGTAATTTAAATTATTGGGCATTTTAGGAGCTCACTGTTCCCCTGGCTGGCACAGCAGCAATGGGGGGGGGGGGGAGAAAGGGAGGCTGTGATTGAAATCATTGGGTATTTTAGGGGCTCCGCCAAGGCTCAACCCCCCCCCCCCAGCTACCGCCCTAATAATTTAAATTATAGCTCCCTTTTGCGTCCTCTTTCATGATGTGTCCGCATGGGCACAATGGGAGAAAGGGGGGTCTATGATTTAAATTATTGGGAATTTTAGGGGCTCACTGTGCCCATGCCTGGCACAGTAGGAAAGGGGGGGGGGAGAAAGAGGGGCTACAATTTAAATCATTGGGCATTTTAGATGGTTGCTGTGCCCATGGTTGGTACAGCAGCAAAGAGGGGAGAAAGGGGGTCTGGGATTTAAATTATTGGGCATTTTAGGGGCTCACTGTGCCCATGCCTGGCACAATAGGAAAGGGGGGGGGGAGAAAGAGAGGCTACAATTTAAATCATTGGGCATTTTAGATGGTTGCTGTGCCCATGGTTGGTACAGCAGCAAAGAGGGGAGAAAGGGGGTCTGGGATTTAAATTATTGGGCATTTTAGGGGCTCACTGTGCCCATGGCTGGCACAGTAGGAAAGGGGGAGAGAAAGAGGGGCTACAATTTAAATTATTGGGCATTTTAGATGGTTGCTGTGCCTATGGTTGGTACAGCAGCAAAGCAGGGAGAAAGGGGGTCTGTGATCTAAATAATGGGGTATTTTAGCGGCTTGCTGTGCTCATGGTTGGTACAGTAGCAAAGGGGGGGAAGGGAGGCTGTGATTCAAATTATTGGGCATTTCAGTGGCTTACTGTGCCCATGCCTAGCAGGGCAGCAAGGGGGGGGGAGAAAGGGAGGCTGTGAAAAAAGGGGGGGCTGTAATTCAAATTATTAGGTATTTTAGGGGCTCATTGTGGCCATGCTTTCCACAGCAGCAAAGGGGGGCGGGTTAGGGTTAGGGTGAGGGTTAGGGCACAGGAGCAAAGCAGGGAGAAAGGGGTCTGTGATTTAAATTGTTGGGCATTTTAGGAGCTCGCTGTGCCCACGGCTGGCACAGCAGCAAAGTGGGGGGAAAGGGAGGCTGCCTTTTAAATTATTGGCCATTTAAGGGGCTCACTGTGCCCATGGCTCGCACAGCAGCAAAGGGGGGAAGAAAGGGAGGGTGTCCTTTAAATTATTATCGCTTTTAGGGGCTCACTGTGCCAATGGCCAATGCTCTGTGCACTGTGCCAATGCTCATTGTGCCCATGGCTGGCATAGCAGCAAAGGGGGGGGGAGAAAGGGAGGCTGCTATTTAAATTATCTGCCATTTTAGGGAGTCACTGTGTTCATGGCTGGCACAGCAGCAAAGGGGGGGGGCAGAAAGGGAGACTGCCATTTAAATTATTGGGCAGTTTAGGGACTCACTGTGCCCATGGTTGGCACAGCAGCGAAGTGGTGGAGAAAGAGGGTCTGTGATTTAAATTATTGGGCATTTTAGGGGCTGGCTGCGCCCATGCCTGGCAAAGCAGCAAAGGGGGGGGGAGAACGGGGGTCTACCATTCAAATCCTTGGGGATTATAGATGGTCGCTGTGCCCATAGTTGGCACAGGAGCAAAGCGGGGAGAAAGGGGGTCTGAGATTTAAATTACTGGGCATTTTAGGGGCTCACTGTGCCCATAGCTGGCACAGTAGGAAACGGGGGGGGGGGGAGAAAGAGGGGCTACATTTTAAAATATTGACCATTTTAGCGGATCACTGTGCTCGTGGTTGGCACAGAAGAAAAGAGATACTAACATTTAAATTCTTGGGCATTTTAGGGGCTCACTGTGCCCGTGCCTGGCACAGTAGGAAAGGGGGAGAGAAAGAGGGGCTACAATTTAAATCATTGGGCATTTTAGATGGTTGCTGTGCCTATGGTTGGTACAGCAGCAAAGAGGGGAGAAAGGGGGTCTGTGATTTAAATTATTGGCCATTTTAGGGGCTCACTGTGCCCATGCCTGCCACAGTAGGAAAGGGGGAGAGAAAGAGGGGCTACAATTTAAATCATTGGGCATTTTAGATGGTTGCTGTGCCCATGGTTGGTACAGCAGCAAAGAGGGGAGAAAGGGGGTCTGGGATTTAAATTATTGGCCATTTTAGGGGCTCATTGTGGCCATGGTTGGCACAGCAGCAAATGGGGGGAGAAAGGGGTTCTGGGATTTAAATTATTGGCCATTTTAGCGGCTCACTGTGCCCATGCCTGGCACAGTAGGAAAGGGGGGGGGAGAAAGAGGGGCTACAATTTAAATCATTGGGCATTTTAGATGGTTGCTGTGCCTATGGTTGGTACAGCAGCAAAGAGGGGAGAAAGGGGGTCTGTGATTTAAATTATTGGCCATTTTAGGGGCTCATTGTGGCCATGGTTGGCACAGCAGCAAAGGGGGGGAGAAAGGGGTTCTGGGATTTAAATTATTGGGCATTTTGGGGGCTCACTGTGCCCATGCCTGGCACAATAGGAAAGGGGGGGAGAAAGAGGGGCTACAATTTAAATCATTGGGCATTTTAGATGGTTGCTGTGCCTATGGTTGGTACAGCAGCAAAGAGGGGAGAAAGGGGTCTGTGATTTAAATTATTGGCCATTTTAGGGGCTCACTGTGCCCATGCCTGGCACAGTAGGAAAGGGGGAGAGAAAGAGGGGCTATAATTTTAATCATTGGGCATTTTAGATGGTTGCTTTGCCGATGGTTGGTACAGCAGCAAAGAGGGGAGAAAGGGGGTCTGGGATTTAAATTATTGGTCATTTTAGGGGCTCATTGTGGCCATGGTTGGCACAGCAGCAAAGGGGGGGGAGAAAGGTGTTCTGGGATTTAAATTATTGGCCATTTTAGGGGCTCATTGTGGCCATGGTTGGCACAGCAGCAAAGGGGGGGGGAGAAAGGGGTTCTGGGATTTAAATTATTGGGCATTTTAGGGGCTCACTGTGCCCATGCCTGGCACAGTAGGAAAGGGGGGGGGAGAAAGAGGGGCTACAATTTAAATCATTGGGCATTTTAGATGGTTGCTGTGCCCATGGTTGGTACAGCAGCAAAGAGGGGAGAAAGGGGGTCTGTGATTTAAATTATTGGCCATTTTACGGGCTCACTGTGCCCATGCCTGGCACAGTAGGAAAGGGGGAGAGAAAGAGGGGCTACAATTTAAATCATTGGGCATTTTAGATGGTTGCTGTGCCGATGGTTGGTACAGCAGCAAAGAGGGGAGAAAGGGGGTCTGTGATTTAAATTATTGGCCATTTTACGGGCTCACTGTGCCCATGCCTGGCACAGTAGGAAAGGGGGAGAGAAAGAGGGGCTACAATTTAAATCATTGGGCATTTTAGATGGTTGCTGTGCCCATGGTTGGTACAGCAGCAAAGAGGGGAGAAAGGGGGTCTGGGATTTAAATTATTGGCCATTTTAGGGGTCATTGAGGCCATGGTTGGCACAGCAGCAAAGCGGGGGAGAAAGGGGTTCTGGGATTTAAATTATTGGGCATTTTAGGAGCTCACTATGCCCATGCCTGGCACAGTAGGAAAGGGGGGGAGAAAGAGGGGCTACAATTTAAATCATTGGGCATTTTAGTTGGTTGCTGTGCCCATGGTTGGTAAAGCAGCAAAGAGGGGAGAAAGGGGGTCTGTGATTTAAATTATTTGGCATTTTCAGGGGCTCATTGTGCCCATGGCTGGCACAGCAGCAAAGGTGGGGAGAAAGGGGGTCTGATTTAAATTATTGGGTTTATTAGGGGCTCACTGTGCCCATGGCTGGCACAGCAGCAAACTGGGGTGATAAAGACGGGCTACAATTTAAATCATTGGGTATTTTAGATGGTCGCTGTGCCCATGTTTGGTAGAGTAGCAAAGAGGGGAGAAAGGGGATCTGTGATTTAAATTAATGGGCATTTTAGGGGTTCACTGTGCCCATGGTTTGCAGAGCAGCAAACGGGCGGAGGAAGGCTGTGGTTTAAATTCTTGGGCATTTTAGGGGCTAGGTGCACCCATGGCTGGCTCAGTGTGAAAAGAGAATGAAGGAGAGACTATAATTCAAATTATTTGGTATTTTAGGGGTTCATTGTGGCCATGGGTTGCACAGCAGCAAGGGGGGGCAGAGAAAGGGAGGCTGTGATTTAAATTATAGGGCATGTTAGGGGCTCACTGTGCCCTTGACTGGCATAGCAGCAAAGGGGGGGAGAAAGGGGGGCGGGGAGAAAGTGAGGCTGTGATTTAAATTATTGGCCATTTTAGGGGCTCACTGTGCCCATGGTTGGCACAGCTGCAAAGGGGGAGACAGAGGAGCTGCAATTGAAAATATTGACCATTTTATTGGATCACTGTGCTCGTGGTTGGCACAGCAGGAAAGGGAGACTACAATTTAAATTTTTTTGTCATTTTAGGGGCTCACTTTTCCCATGTTTGGTATAGTAGGAAAGAAAGACTACAATTTAAATTATTGGCTATTTTAGGATTTTTGGGGGGGGGGAGTTTAGGATTTTTTTTATTGGAATAAGACCATTCTACTGAAAAATATACCTGACTGGAAAAGGCCGTAACAATAACGCAAAATAATCATTGTTTTAATACTAATAAAAAAATAAAACTATCTATTCTAACACTAATACATTTTTCCTCTCAATCTAAAGACAGTATAATCACATAATTTTCACACATTTCAATTATACCGATTTAATTTAATTAAAATTGGCTATTTTAGGGGCTCATTGTGCCCCTGGTTGGCACAGCAGTGAAAAGGTGAGAAAAGGTGGGTCTTATCGAAATAATTAGGCATTTGGGGGGCTCACTGTGCCCATGGATGTCGCCAAGAGGGCGGAGGAATTCCGAGGGGGGCAGCGGGTTCCTCGCCCTCCTCCTCCTTTTCCCGCTTCTAGAGCTCCCCTCCGTCTTGGCCAGGACCTCCGAGGCGCCCTTGCTAGATTGTCCCTAGAGCCAGGCTTCGGCCCTTGGAAACAGGCGGCCGGAAGGCCTACCTGCCAACCCTAGGGCCCGCCTCCTTCTGAGACGGAAGCGCCTCGAAAGTCTATCGGGCGACGCTCTGACCTTGGCCTCTCAGAGAGCGGGCCCTCAGCGACGGAAGTCCTATACTGTTGCAGGAGGACGCTCTATATCTTATGCCTCTATTATGCACCCTCTGACCCGGAAGCTACAAGAAAGTCTATCGGGCGAAGCTCTGGCCCTGGCAACTCGGAGGGTCTGCCCTCTGACCCGGAAGTCAGCCTGTCGCGTGAGGACGCTCTAGCCCTTTCCTCTCGCTGCCCGGGCCCTCTGAGACTGAGCCGCCTAGAAAGTCTCCATAGCAACCGCCTTGGCAATGGCTCGGGAGCCCCGCCCGCTCTCTCTCTACAAGCCCCGGGCGACATCTGGTGGCGGTTCCGCAGCACTGCAGCCAGGAAGGGAAGCCCACGCTTTTACCCGGGAGCCGTTAGAAGCGGCGCGGCAGGAAAGGGGGCGAACATGGGGGCTCCTCCATAAATCGATGGGCATTTTAGGGGGTCGCTGCGCCCATTGATTGCAGAGCAGGAAAGGGGAGGGTATGGTTTAAATTTGTGCGTATTTTAGGGGCTCACTGTGGCCATGGGGGAGGTTTTGGGGCGTGGGTGGGGTCTCGGCCGAGCTGAGGGGTCCCTGCGCGGCTTGGCTGGGGGGCGGCTTTGCTGGGGGGAGGCTTTGCTGGGGGGAGGTTTTGGGGCGTGGGTGGGGTCTCGGCCGAGCTGAGGGGTCCCTGCGCGGCTTGGCTGGGGGGCGGCTTGGCCGTTGTGAGGTTTGGGTCGTGGGTGGGGTGTCAGTTGAGCTAAGGGGTCCCGGTGCGGCTTGGGTGGGGGGCGGCTTTGCTGGGGGTAGGTTTTGGGCAAGGGGTGGGGTCTCGGCCGAGCTGAGGGGTCCCTGCGCGGCTTGGGTGGGGGGGCGGCTTTGCTGGGGGGAGGTTTTGGGGCGTGGGTGGGGTCTCGGCTGAGCTGAGGGGTCCCTGCGCGGCTTGGGTGGGGGGCGGCTTTGCTGAGGGGAGGTTTTGGGGCGTGGGTGGGGTCTCGGACGAGCTGAGGGGTCCCTGCGCGGCTTGGGTGGGGGGCGGCATTGCTGGGGGGAGGTTTTGGGGCGTGGGTGGGGTCTCGGCCGAGCTGAGGGGTCCCTGCGCGGCTTGGGTGGGGGGCGGCTTTGCTGAGGGGAGGTTTTGGGGCGTGGGTGGGGTCTCGGCCGAGCTGAGGGGTCCCTGCGCGGCTTGGGTGGGGGGCGGCTTTGCTGAGGGGAGGTTTTGGGGCGTGGGTGGGGTCTCGGCCGAGCTGAGGGGTCCCTGCGCGGCTTGGCTGGGGGGCGGCTTGGCCGTTGTGAGGTTTGGGTCGTGGGTGGTGTGTCGGCTGAGCTGAGGGGCCCCTGCTCGCCTTGGGTGGGGGGCGGCTTTGCTGCGGGGAGGTTTTGGGCCGTGGGTGGGCTCTCGGCCGAGCTAAGGGGTCCCTGAGCGGGTTGCGTGGGGGGCGGCTTGACTGGGGGGAGGTTTTGGGCAAGGGGTGGGGTCTCAGCCGAGCTAAGGGGGACCGTTATGTCCATGGGGGGGCACAGCGTGAAAGACGACGCAAAAGGGAGCCGTAATTTAAATTATTAGGACGCGGCTTGGTGGGGGCGCGGAGGTTTAGGACCGTGGGGGGGGGGCTCTAGGCAGAGCTAAGGGCAAAGGGGGAAACGGTGGCGCAATTTAAAATACTGGCCATTTTAGGGGCTCACTGTGCCCATGGCTGGGACAGCAGCAAAGCAGGGGGGGATAAAGGGAGGCTACAATTTAAATCATTGGATATTTTAGGGGCTGTGCCACGGCTCAAAACCTCCAACCGGCCAAGCGCCTCTTAATAATTTAAATTATAGCTTCCTTTTGCGTCCTCTTTCATGGTGTGCCCCCCATGGGCACAACGGTCCCTTGACTGCCCGATCATTTAAATTTCAAAAGACATTCTAGCCCCGCCCCTAGAAACTGAACTGCCTAGAAAGTCTCCATAGCAACGCCCTAGGCAACGGCTGGGTGGCCCCGCCCGCTCTCTCTCTCTCTTGCAGGCCAGGGCAGCATCTGGTGGCGGTTCCGCAGCACTGCAGCCGGGAAGGGAAGCCCGCGCTTTTCCATGGGAGTCGTTAGAAGCGGCGGGGCAGGAAAGGGGGCGAACGTGGGGGCTCCTCAATATATCGATGGGCATTTCAGGGGGTCGCTGCGCCCTTGGATTGCACAGCAGGAAAGGGGAGGTTATGATTTAAATTTCTGGGTATTTTAGGGGCTCATTGTGGCCATGGCGGAAGTTTTGGGCAGTGGGGTGTCTCCGCCTGGCTAAGGGGGGAAACGGTGGCTGTAATTTAACTTATTCGGCATTTTAGGGGTTCACTGTGCCCATGCCTGGCACAGCAGCAAAGGGGTGGGGGAGAAAGGGAGGCTGCCATTTAAATTATTGGGCATTTTAGATGGTTGCTGTGCCCATGGTTGGCACAGCAGCAAAGCGAGGAGAAAGGGGGTCTGTGATTTAAATCATTGGGCATTTTAGGGGCTCACTGTACCCATGGCTGGCAAAGCAGGAAAGAGGGGGAAAGCAGGGTTACAATTTAAATCATTGTGCATTTTAGATGGTCGCTGTGCCTATGGTTGGCACAGCAGGAAAGCGGGGAAAAAGGAGGTCTGTGATTTAAATTATGGGGCATTTTAGGGGCTTACTGTGCCCATGGCTGGCACAGCAGCAGAGTGGGGGGTGAAAGAGGGGCTACAATTTAAATCATTGGGCATTTAAATGGATGCTGTGCACATGGTTGGTATAGCAGCAAAGCAGGGAGAAAGGGGGTCTGTGATTTAAATTATGGGGCATTTTAGGGGCTCACTGTACCCATGGTTGGTACAGCAGCGAAGGGGTGGAGAAAGGGGGTGTCTGATTTAAATTATGGGGCATTTTAGGGGCTTGCTGTGCCCACGGTTGGCACAGCAGCAAAGGGGGGGAAGGGAGGCTGTGATTCAAATTATTGGGCATTTCAGGGGCTCACTGTGCCCATGCCTAGCAGAGCAGCAAAGGGGGGGGGAAGGGAGGCTGTGAAAAAAGGAGGGACTGTAATTCAAATTATTAGGTATTTTAGGGGCTCATTGTGGCCACGCTTTCCACAGCAGCAAAGGGGGGCGGGTTAGTGTTAGGGTCAGGGTGAGGGTTAGGGCATAGGAGCAAAGTAGGGAGAAAGGGGGTCTGTGATTTAAATTGTTTGGCATTTTGGGAGCTCGCTGTGCCCATGGCTGGCACAGCAGCAAAGTGGGGGGAAAGGGAGTCTGCCATTTAAATTATTGGCCATTTAAGGGGCTCACTGTGCCCATGGCTCGCACAGCAGCAAAGGGGGGAAGAAAGGGAGGGTGTCATTTAAATTATTATCGCTTTTAGGGGCTCACTGTGCCAATGGCCAATGCTCTGTGCACTGTGCCAATGCTCATTGTGCCCATGGCTGGCGTAGCAGCAAAGGGGGGGAGAAAGGGAGGCTGCCATTTAAATTATATGCCATTTTAGGGAGTCACTGTGCTCATGGCTGGCACAGCAGCAAAGCGGGGGAGAACGGGGGGCCAAGATTTAAATTATTGGGCATTTTAGGGGCTGGCTGCGCCCATGCCTGGCAAAGCAGCAAAGGGGGGGAGAACGTGCGGCTACGATTCAAATTCTTGGGGATTTTAGATGGTCGCTGTGTCCATGGTTGGCACAGGAGCAAAGCGGGGAGAAAGGGGGTCTGAGATTGAAATTATTGGGCATTTTAGGGGCTCACTGTGCCCATGGCTGGCACAGCAGCAAGGGTGGGGGGAATGGAGGCTGTGATTTAAATTATTGGGCATTTTAGGGGCTCACTGTGCCCATGGCTGCCACATCAGCGAAGTGGGGGGGGGCAGAAAGGGAGACTGCCATTTAAACTATTGGGCAGTTTAGGGGCTCACTGTGCCCATGGTTGGCACAGCAGCGAAGTGGTGGAGAAAGGGGGTCTCTGATTTAAATTATTGGGCATTTTAGGGCTGGCTGCGCCCATGCCTGGCAAAGCAGCAAAGGGGGAGGAGAATAGGGGGCTACCATTCAAATCCTTGGGGATTATAGATGGTCGCTGTGCCCATAGTTGGCACAGGATCAAAGCGGGGAGAGAGGGAGTCTGAGATTTAAATTACTGGGCATTTGGGGGGCTCACTGTGCCCACGGATGGCGCCAAAAGGGCGGAAGCGGGCAGGGGTCCCTCGCCGTCATATTCCCCCTTGTTTCCCCGGTGCTAGAGCTCCCCGCCGTCCTTGCCGGGACCTAGGAGACGCCCTTCCTAGATTGTCCCCACAGCCAGGCTCCGTCCCTCGCAAACAGGCGCCCGGAAGGCCTACCTGCCAACCCTAGGGCCCGCTTCTTTTTGAGACGGAACCGCCTCGAATGTCTATCGGGCGACGCTCTGCCCTTGGACTCTCAGAGAGTATGCCCTCTGCCACGGAAGTCTTATAGTGTCGTAGGACGACGGTCTATATCTGACTCTATTGTCTGCCCTCTGACTCGGAAAGTTTTTCCCGCGACGCTCTGGGCGTCGCATCTTGGAGGGCCGGTGCTTTGACCCGGAAGTCCTAGTCTGTCACGTGTTGCCGCTCCACCCCTCACCACTCGCTGCCCGGGCCCTCTGAGACTGAGCCGCCTAGAGTCTCCATAGCAACGCCCTTGGCAACGCTCCTGGAAGCCCCGCCCGCCCTCTCTCCAAAACCCCCGGGCGACACCTGGTGGCGGTTTCCGAGCAGTGCAGCCAGGAAGGAAAACTCCGCGCTTTTCCCGGCAGCCGTTAGAGGCGGCGCCGCAGGAAAGGGGGGGGGGGACTGGAGCTCCTCAATAAACCAAGGGGCGTTTTTGCAGGTCGTGGTGGGCACAGCAGCAAAGGGGAGGTCAGGATTTAAGCTTGTGGGTATTTTAGGGGCTCATTGTGGCCATGGGGGAGGATTTGGGCAGTGGGGAGGGTCTTGGCCGAGTTAAGGGGTCCCTGCGCGGCTTGGGTGGGGGGCGGCTTGGCCGGGTGGAGGTTTTGGGAAGTGGGGGGGTCTCGGCCGAGTTAAGGGGTCCCTGCGCGGCTTGGCCGGGTGGAGGTTTTGGGCAGCGGGGGGGGTCTTGGCCGAGTTAAGGGGTCCCTGCGCGGCTTGGGTGGGGGGCGGGTTGGCCGGGTGGAGGTTTTGGGAAGTGGGGGGGTCTTGGCCGAGTTAAGGGGTCCCTGCGCGGCTTGGGTGGGGGGCGGGTTGGCCGGGTGGAGGTTTTGGGCAGCGGGGGGGTCTTGGCCGAATTAAGGGGTCCCTGCGCGGCTTGGGTGGGGGGCGGCTTGACCGGGTGGAGGTTTTGGGAAGCGGGGGGGTCTTAGCCGAGTTAAGGGGTCCCTGCGCGGCTTGGGTGGGGGGCGGCTTGGCCGGGTGGTGGTTTTGGGCAGCGGGGGGGTCTCGGCCGAGTTAAGGGGTCGCTGCGCTGCTTGGGTGGGGGGCGGGCTGGCCGGGTGGAGGTTTTGGCCAGTGGGGTGGTCTCGGCCGAGTTAAGGGGTCCCTGCGCGGCTTGGATGGGGGGCGGGCTGGCCGGGTGAAGGTTTTGGGTAGTGGGGGGGTCTCGGCCGAGTTAAGGGGTCGCTGCGCTGCTTGGGTGGGGGGCGGGCTGGCCGGGTGGAGGTTTTGGCCAGTGGGGTGGTCTCGGCCGAGTTAAGGGGTCCCTGCGCTGCTTGGGTGGGGGGCGGGTTGGCCGGGTGGAGGTTTTGGGCAGTGGGGGGGTCTCGGCCGAGTTAAGGGGTCCCTGCGCTGCTTGGGTGGGGGGCGGGCTGGCCGGCTGGAGGTTTTGGGCAGTGGGGGGGGCTTGGCCGAGTTAAGGGTCCTTCGTGGCTTGGATGGGGGGGCGGGTTGGCCGGGTGAAGGTTTTGGGCAGTGGGGGGGGGCTCGGCCGAGTTAAGGGGTCCCTGCGCTGCTTGGGTGGGGGGCGGGTTGGCCGGGTGGACGTTTTGGGCAATGGGGGGGTCTCGGCCGAGTTAAGGGGTCCCTGCGCGGCTTGGGTGGGGGCTTGGCTGGCCTGTTGGAGGTTTTGGGCAGCGAGGGGGTCTCGGCCGAGTTAAGGGGTCCCTGCGCTGTTTGGGTGGGGGGCGGGTTGGCCGGGTGGAGGTTTTGGGCAGTGGGGGGGTCTCGGCCGAGTTAAGGGGTCCCTGCGCTGCTTGGGTGGGGGCGGGTTGGCCGGGTGAAGGTTTTGGGCAGTGGGGGGGGTCTCGGCCGAGTTAAGGGGTCCCTGCGCTGCTTGGGTGGGGGGCGGGTTGGCCGGGTGGAGGTTTTGGGCAGTGGGGGGGGTCTCGGCCGAGTTAAGGGTCCCTTCGTGGCTTGGGAGGGGGGCGGGTTGGCCGGGTGAAGGTTTTGGGCAGTGGGGGGGGCTCGGCCGAGTTAAGGGGTCCCTGCGCGGCTTGGGTGGGGGGCGGGTTGGCCGGGTGGAGGTTTTGGGCAGCGGGGGGGGGTCTCGGCCGAGTTAAGGAGTCACTGCACGGGTTGGGCGGGGGCGGGCTGGCCGGCTGGAGGTTTTGGGCAGTGGGGGGGTCTCGGCCGAGTTAAGGGGTCCCTGCGCGGCTTGGGTGGGGGGCGGGCGGGCTGGCCGGCTGGAGATTTTGGGCAGCGGAGGGAGTCTCGGTCGAGTTAAGGGGTCCCTGCACGGCTTGGGTGGGGGGCGGGCGGGCTGGCCGGCTGGAGATTTTGGGCAGCGGAGGGAGTCTCGGTCGAGTTAAGGGGTCCCTGCACGGCTTGGGTGGGGGGCGGGTTGGCCGGCTGGAGGTTTTGGGAAGTGGGGGGGGGGTCTAAGCCGAGTTAAGGGGTTCCTGCGCGGCTTGGCTGGGGGGCGGGCTGCCCGGCTGGAGGTTTTGGGAAGTGGGGGGGGGTCTAAGCCGATCTAAGGGGTCCCTGGTGGGCTTGGGTGGGGGCCGGCTTTGCTGGAGGGAGGATTTGGGCAGAGGGGGGAGGCTCGGCCGACTTAAGGGGTCCCTGCCCTGCCGGGGTGGGGGGCGGCTTGGCCGTGGGGAGGTTTTGGGCAGTGGGGGGGAGGCTCGGCCGACTTAAGGGGTCCCTGCCCTGCCTGGGTGGGGGGCAGCTTTGCTGGGGGGAGTTTTGGGCAGTGGGGGGGGGCGGCGGCCGAGCTAAGGGGTCCCTGGTGGGCTTGGGTGGGGGCCGGCTTTGCTGGAGGGAGGATTTGGGCAGGGGGGGTTCGCGGCCAAGCTAAGGGGTCCCTGCGCGGCGTGGGTGGGGGAAATTTTAGGGGGCATCTGCCACGGCCGCCAGGGACCAGGCGTCTGACGTGGGAAGCGGCCGGGCCGGGAGGCTGCCCTCGGGACTCAGCGATGGCCGCCGGCGCCCACCCGCCCGCCTGCCCACCCTTCCTCCCTCCATGGTCTCAGTTCTCCCGCAGCGGCCCCCAATCCGCCCGCCCCCTTGCGCGTCGCCAGCGGGGGGGCGGTCTGCCCACTCAGCGGTCCGGCCCCCCAAGAGCCACGGAGAGAGCGCCCCCCCGAGGCTTCCGTGGCGCTTCCTTCTCCGAGGGGCGGGGCCAGGATGTCCGTTGAAGTTTAAATGACCGGGCAGTTAGGGGACCGTTATGTCCACGGGGGCACAGCATGACACAGGACGCAAAAGGGAGCCGTAATTTAAATTATTAGGAGGCGGTTTGGTGGGGGGGGGCGGAGGTTTAGGACGGGGGGGGCTCTAGGCAGAGCTAAGGGCAAAGGGGGAAACGGTGGTGTAATTTAAATTATTGGGCATTTTAGGAGCTCACTGTTCCCCTGGCTGGCACAGCAGCAATGGGGGGGAGAAAGGGAGGCTGTGATTGAAATCACTGGGTATTTTAGGGGCTCTGCCAAGGCTCAACCCCCCCCCCAAGCTGCCGCCTAATAATTTAAATTATAGCTCCATTTTGCGTCCTCTTTCGTGCTGTGCCCGCATGGGCACAACGGGAGAAAGGGGGGGTCTGTGATTTAAATTATTGGGCATTTTAGGGGCTCACTGTGCCCATGCCTGGCAAAGTAGGAAAGGGGGGCTACAATTTAAATCATAGGGCATTTTAGATGGTTGCTGTGCCCATGGTTGGCACAGCAGCAAAGCAGGGGGAAAGGGGGTCTGGGATTTAAATTATGAGGCATTTTAGGGGCTCACTGTGCCCATGGCTGGCATAGCAGCAGAGTGGGGGGAGAAAGAGGGGCTACAATTTAAATCATTGGGCATTTTAGATGGTTGCTGTGCCCATGGTTGGTACAGCAGGAAAGCAGGGAGAAAGGGCGTCTGATTTAAATTATGGGGCATTTTAGGGGCTCACTGTACCCATGGTTGGTACAGCAGCAAAGGGGGGGATAAATGGGGTGTCTGATTTAAATTATGGGGCATTTTAGGGGCTTGCTGTGCCCACGGTTGGCACAGCAGCAAGGGTGGGGGGAAAGGAGGCTGTGATTCAAATTATTGGGCATTTCAGGGGCTCACTGTGCCCATGGCTCCCACAGCAGCAAAGGGGGGAAGAAAGGGAGGGTGTCATTTAAATTATTATTGCTTTTAGAGGCTCACTGTGGCAATGGCCAATGCTCTGTGCACTGTGCCAATGCTCATTGTGCCCATGGCTGGCATAGCAGCAAAGGGGGGAGAAAGGGAGGCTGCCATTTAAATATCTGCCATTTTATGGAGTCACTGTTCTCATGGCTGGCAGAGCAGAAAGGGGGGGGAGGGAGGCTGTGATTTAAATTATTGGGCATTTTAGGGGCTGGCTGCGCCCATGCCTGGCAAAGCAGCAAAGGGGGGGGGAGAACTGGGGGGCTACCATTCAAATCCTTGGGGATTATAGATGGTCGTTGTGCCCATAGTTGGCACAGGAGCAAAGCGGGGAGAAAGGGGGTCTGAGATTTAAATTACTGGGCATTTTAGGGGCTCACTGTGCCCATGCCTAGCAGATCAGCAAAGGGTTGGGGGAGGGAGGCCGTGATTTAAATTATTGGGCATTTTAGGGGCTCACTGTGCCCATGGTTGGCACAGCAGTAAAGTGGGGGGTGAAAGAGGGGCTACAATTTAAATCATTGGGCATTTAAATGGATGCTGTGCCCATGGTTGGTACAGCAGCAAAGCAGGGAGAAAGGGGGTCTGTGATTTAAATTATGGGGCATTTTAGGGGCTCACTGTACCCATGGTTGGTACAGCAGCAAAGGGGGGAAGAAAGGGAGGGTGTCATTTAAATTATTATCGCTTTTATGGGCTCACTGTGCCAATGGCCAATGCTCTGTGCACTGTGCCAATGCTCATTGTGCTCATGGCTGGCACAGCAGCAAAAGGGGGGAGAACGGGGGGCTAAGATTTAAATTATTGGGCATTTTAGGGGCTCACTGTGCCCATGCCTAGCAGAGCAGCAAAGGGGGGGGGGAAGGGAGGCCGTGATTTAAATTATCGGGCATTTTAGGGGCTGCCTGGGCCCATGCCTGGCAAAGCAGCAAAGGGGGGGGGGGGAGAACGGGGGGCTACCATTCAAATCCTTGGGGATTATAGATGGTCGCTGTGCCCATAGTTGACACAGGAGCAAAGCGGGGAGAAAGGGGGTCTGAGATTTAAATTACTGGGCATTTTAGGGGCTCACTGTGCCCATGGGTGGCACAGTAGCGAAGGGGGAGGGGAGAAAGAGGGGCTACATTTTAAAATATTGACCATTTTAGCGGATCATTGTGGTCGTGGTTGGCACAGAAGAAAAGAGATACTAACATTTAAATTCTTGGGAATTTTAGGGGCTCATTGTGCCCCTGGTTGGCATAGTAGCAAAAAGGGGGGTGTTATCTATATAGTCAGGCATTTTGGGGGCTCACTGTGCCCACGGATGGCGCCAAGAGGTCGGAAGCAGGCAGGGGGTCCCTCGCCGTCATCTTCCCCCTTGTTTCCCCGCTGCTAAAGCTCCCCTCCGTCCTTGCCGGGGCCTATAAGACGCCCTTCCTAGATTGTCCCCACAGCCAGGCTCCGGCCCTCGCAAACAGGCGCCCGGAAGGCCTACCTACCAACCCTCCGGCCCGCCTACTCCTGAGAGGGAACCGCCTCGAAAGTCTATCGGGCGACGCTCTGCCCTTGGCCTCTCAGAGAGTATGCCCTCTGCCACGGAAGTCCTATACTGTCGTAGGAGGACGGTCTATATCTGACTCTTGTCTGCCCTCTGACCCGGAAAGTCTTCCGCGACGCTCTGGCCCTCACATCTTGGAGGGCCGGCCCTATGACCCGGAAGTCCTAGTCTGTTGCGTGCGGACGCTCTACCCCTCACTACTCGCTGCCCGGGCCCTCTGAGACTGACCCGCATAGACTGTCTCCATAGCAACGCCGTTGGCAACGTTCCTGGAAGCCCCGCCCGCCCTCGCTCTACAAGGCCCGGGTGACATCTGGTGGCGGTTTCCGAGCAGTGCAGCCTGGAAGGAAAACTCCCGCGCTTTTCCCCGGCAGCCGTTAGAGGCGGCGTGGCAGGAAAGGGGGGGGGCACTGGAGCTCCTACATAAACCGATAGGCGTTTTTGAAGGTCGTGGTTGGCAGAGCAGCAAAGGGGGGGTCATGATTTAAGCTTGTGGGTATTTTAGGGGCTCATTGTGGCCATGGGGGACGTTTTGGGCAGCGGGGGGGTCTCGGCCGAGTTAAGGGGTCCCTGCGCGGCTTGGGTGGGGGGCGGGCTGGAGGTTTTAGGAAGTGGGGGGTCTCGGCCGAGTTAAGGGGTCCCTGCGCGGCTTGGGTGGGGGGCGGGCTGGAGGTTTTAGGAAGTGGGGGGTCTCGGCCGAGTTAAGGGGTCCCTGCGCGGCTTGGGTGGGGGGCGGGCTGGAGGTTTTAGGAAGTGGGGGGTCTCGGCCGAGTTCAGGGGTCCCTGCGCGGCTTGGGTGGGGGGCGGGCGGGCGGGCTGGCTGGAGGTTTTGGGCAGCGGGGGGGTCTCGGCCGAGTTAAGGGGTCCCTGCGCGGCTTGGGTGGGGGGCGGGCGGGCGGGCTGGCTGGAGGTTTTGGGCAGGGGGGGGGTCTCGGCCGAGTTAAGGGGTCCCTGCAAGGGTTGGGTGGGGGGCGGGCGGGCTGGCTGGCTGGAGGTTTTGGGCAGTGGGGGGGTCTCGGCCGAGTTAAGGGGTCCCTGCAAGGGTTGGGTGGGGGGCGGGTTGGGTGGCTGGCTGGAGGTTTTGGGCAGTGGGGGGGTCTCGGCAGAGTTAAGGGGTCCCTGCGCGGCTTGGGTGGGGGGCGGGCGGGCTGGCTGGCTGGAGGTTTGGGGCAGCGGGGGGGTCTCGGCCGAGTTAAGGGGTCCCTGCGCGGCTTGGGTGGGGGGCGGGCGGGCTGGCTGGCTGGCTGGAGGTTTTGGGCAGTGGGGGGGTCTCGACCGAGTTAAGGGGTCCCTGCAAGGGTTGGGTGGGGGGCGGGTTGGCCGGCTGGAGGTTTTGGGCAGCGGGGGGGTCTCGGCCGAGTTAAGGGGTCCCTGCGCGGCTTGGGTGGGGGGCGGGCGGGCTGGCTGGCTGGAGGTTTTGGGCAGCGGGGGGGGTCTCGGCCGAGTTAAGGGGTCCCTGCAAGGGTTGGGTGGGGGGCGGGTTGGCCGGCTGGAGGTTTTGGGAACTGGGGGGGTCTCGGCCGCGTTAAGGGGTCCCTGCGCGGCTTGGGTGGGGGGCGGGCTGGCCGGCTGGAGGTTTTGGGAAGTGGGGGGGGGCTCGGCCGAGCTAAGGGGTCCCTGGTTGGCTGGGGGGGCGGCTTTGCTGGAGGGAGGATTTGGGCAGGGGGGTTCGCGGCCAAGCTAAGGGGTCCCTGCGCGGCGTGGGTAGGGGGCGTTTTGGGGCATTGGGGGCCGGCGGCCGAGCTAAGGGGTCCCTGGTTTGGGTGGGGGGCGGCTTTGCTCGGGGGAGTTTTGGGCAGGGGGGGGCGGCCGAGCTAAGGGGTCCCTGGTTGGCTTGGGGGGGGCGGCTTGGCCGTGGGGAGGTTTTGGGCAAAGGGGGGGGCCGCGGCCGAGCTAAGGGGTCCCTGGTTGGCTTGGGGGGGGCGGCTTTGCTCGGGGGAGTTTTTGGGCAGTGGGGGGGGCGGCGGCCGAGCTAAGGGGTCCCTGGTTGGCTTGGGGGGGGCGGCTTTGCTGGAGGGAGGATTTGGGCAGGGGGGGTTCGCGGCCAAGCTAAGGGGTCCCTGCGCGGCGTGGGTGGGGGGAATTTTAGGGGGCATCTGCCACGGCCGCCAGGGACCAGCCGTCTGCCGTGGGAAGCGGCCGGGCCGGGAGGCTGCCCTCGGGACTCAGCGATGGCCGCCGGCGCCCGCCCGCCCGCCTGCCCACCCTTCCTCCCTCCGTGGCCTCAGTTCTCCCGCGCGCGTGTAAAATGGGCGCAGCGGCCCCCAACCCGCCCGCCCCCTTGCGCGTCGCCAGCGGGGGGGCGGTCTCCCCACTCAGGGGTCCGGCCCCCTAAGAGCCACGGAGAGAGCGCCCCCCCCCGAGGCTTCCGTGGCGCTTCCCTCTCCGAGGGGCGGGGCCAGGATGTCCGTTGAAGTTTAAATCACCGGGCAGTTAGGGGACCGTTATGTCCATGGGGGGGGGGCACAGCATGACAGAGGACGCAAAAGGGAGCCGTAATTTAAATTATTAGGAGGCGGCTTGGTGGGGGGGGGCGGAGGTTTAGGACCGTGGGGGGGGGGGCTCTAGGCAGAGCTAAGGGCAAAGGGGGAAACGGGGATGTAATTTAAATTATTGGGCATTTTAGGGGCTCACTGTTCCCCTGGCTGGCACAGCAGCAATGGGAGGGAGAAAGGGAGGCTGTGATTGAAATCATTGGGTATTTTAGGAGCTCTGCCAGGGCTCAACCCCCCCCCCAAGCCACCGCCTAATAATTTAAATTATAGCTCCCTTTTGCGTCCTCTTTCATGCCCGCATGGGCACAACGGGAGAAAGGGGGGTCTATGATTTAAATTATTGGGCATTTTAGGGGCTCATTGTGCCCTTTGCTTCCACAGCAGGAAATGGGGGGGAGAAAGAGGGGCTACAATTTAAATCATTGGGCATTTTAGATAGTTGCTGTGCCCATGGTTGGTACAGCAGCAAAGAGGGGAGAAAGGGGGTCTGGGATTTAAATTATTGGCCATTTTAGGGGCTCATTGTGGCCATGGTTGGCACAGCAGTAATGGGGGGAGAAAGGGGGGCTACAATTTAAATCATAGGGCATTTTAGATGGTTGCTATGCCCATGGTTGGCACAGCAGGAAAGCAGGGGGAAAGGGGGTGTGGGATTTAAATTATGGGGCATTTTAGGGGCTCACTGTGCCCATGGCTGGCACAGCAGCAGAGTGGGGGGAGAAAGAGGGGCTACAATTTAAATCATTGGGCATTTTAGATGGTTGGTGTGCCCATGGTTGGTACAGCAGGAAAGCAGGGAGAAAGGGGGTCTGATCTAAATTATGGGGCATTTTAGGGGCTCACTGTGTCCATGGCTGGCACAGCAGCAGAGTGGGGGGAGAAAGAGGGGCTACAATTTAAATCATTGGGCATTTTAGATGGTTGCTGTGCCCATGGTTGGTACAGCAGCAAAGCAGGGAGAAAGGGCGTCTGATTTAAATTATGGGGCATTTTAGGGGCTCACTGTACCCATGGTTGGTACAGCAGCAAAGGGGGGGATAAATGGGGTGTCTGATTTAAATTATGGGACATTTTAGGGGCTTGCTGTGCCCACGGTTGGCACAGCAGTAAAGCAGGGGGAAAGGAGGCTGTGATTCAAATTATTGGGCATTTCAGGGGCTCACTGTGCCCATGGCTCCCACAGCAGCAAAGGGGGGAAAAAAGGGAGGGTGTCATTTAAATTATTATTGCTTTTAGAGGCTCACTGTGCCAATGGCCAATGCTCTGTGCACTGTGCCAATGCTCATTGTGCCCATGGCTGGCATAGCAGCAAAGGGGGGGGGAGGGAGGCTGTGATTTAAATTATTGGGCATTTTAGGGGCTGGCTGCGCCCATGCCTGGCAAAGTAGCAAAGGGGGGGGGGAGAACGGGGGGCTACCATTCAAATCCTTGGGGATTATAGATGGTTGCTGTGCCCATAGTTGGCACAGGAGCAAAGCGGGGAGAAAGGGGTTTGAGATTTAAATTACTGGGCATTTTAGGGGCTCACTATGCCCATGCCTAGCAGATCCGCAAAGGGTGGGGGGAGGGACGCCGTGATTTAAATTATTGGGCATTTTAGGGGCTCACTGTGCCCATGGTTGGCACAGCAGTAAAGCGGGGGGAGAAAGAGGGGCTACAATTTAAATCATTGGGCATTTAAATGGATGCTGTGCCCATGGTTGGTACAGCAGCAAAGCAGGGAGAAAGGGGGTCTGTGATCTAAATTATGGGGCATTTTTGGGGCTCGCTGTACCCATGGCTGGTACAGCACCAAAGGGGGGGAGAAAGGGGGTGTCTGATTTAAATTATGGGGCATTTTAGGGGCTTGCTGTGCCCATGGCTCGCACAGCAGCAAAGGGGGGAAGAAAGGGAGGGTGTCATTTAAATTATTATTGCTTTTATGGGCTCACTGTGCCAGTGGCCAATGCTCTGTGCACTGTGCCAATGCTCATTGTGCTCATGGCTGGCACAGCAGCAAAAGGGGGGAGAACGGGGGGCTAAGATTTAAATTATTGGGCATTTTAGGGGCTCACTGTGCCCTTGCCTAGCAGAGCAGCAAAGGGGGGGGGAAGGGAGGCCGTGATTTAAATTATCGGGCATTTTAGGGGCTCACTGTGCCCATGGTTGGCACAGCAGGAGAGCGGGCAAAAAGTAGGGGTGTTATTGATCTTCTGGGACATTTGGGGGGGCTGTGCCCATGGTTGGTACAGCAGGAGAGCAGGCAAAAAGTAGGGGTGTAATTGCTATTCTGGGACATTTGGGGGGGCTGTGCCCATGGTTGGCACAGCAGGAGAGCAGGCAAAAAGTACGGGTGTAATTGATATTCTGGGACATTTGAGGGGTCCCTGTGCCCTTGGTTGCCACAGCAGGAGAGTGGGCAAAAAGGAGGGGTGAAATTTTAATTATTGGGCATTTTGGGGAGGGGGGGCATTGTCCCCATGGCTGGCAGAGCAGCAAAGGGGGGAGAAAGGGAGGCTGTGATTTAAATTATTGGGCAGTTTGGGGGGTCAATGTGGTCCTGTGTGGTATAGCTGCCAAAGTGTGGCAAAAGGGGGGTGTTTTCTAAATAACCAGGCATTTTGGGGGTCATTGTGCCCATGGTCGGCATAGCAGCCAAAGTGTGGCAAAAGGGGGGTTATATCTAAATATCCAGGCATTTTGGGGGCTCACTGTGCCCGTGGGTGGCGCCAAGAGGGCGGAGGGGGCTGGGGGTCCCTCGCCGTCCTCCTCCTGGTTTCTCTCCTCTAAACCTTCCTCCATCTTGGCAGGGACCTCTAAGGCACCCTTCCTAGACGGTCCCCAAAGCCAGGCTCCTGCCCTCGGAAACAGTTGCCCGGAAGGCCTACCTGTTGCACTGAGGCCTGCATGTCCTTGGTCCCGCCTCTCTTGAACGGAACCGCCGAGAAAGTATATGTGGCGACGCTCTGGGCCTGGCCTCTCAGAGAGTCGGCCCTCGGAAACGGAAGTCCTATACTGTCGGATACTGGCGCTCTATCCTCTGAGGCTCTATGGCCTGCCCTCTGACCCGGAAACTCTTAAAATGTCATTCCGGCAATGCTCTAGGCCTCTGTTCTCGGAGGGCCTACCTTCCCACCCGGAAACTGTCTCTATCCGGTGACGCTCTAGGCTTCTCTTCTCGGAGAGCCTGCCCTCTGACCCGGACGTCATAGTCGGCGGCATGTAGACACTCTATCCCTCTACACTCTCTGCCTCGGCCGCTCTGAGACTGACGCACCTAGGTCTCCATAGCAACGCCCTTGGCAACGCTCGGGAGCCCCGCCCTCTCTCTCTCTACAAGGCCCGGGCGACATCTGGTGGCGGCTCCGGAGCATTGCAGCCGGGAAGGGAAACTCGGCGCTTTTCCCCGGCAGCCCTTAGAGAGAAAGGGGGGGAAATGGGGGGTCCTCCATAAATTAATGAGTGGAATTTTGTAATTAGCAATTTTTTTTATTGGAAAAAGACCATTCTATTGAAAAATACATCCGACCCGAAAAGGACGTAACGATAACATAATAGTAATAATAATAAGTGTTTTCTTTTTTTCTTACTAATACGAAAACAACAGTATAAACGTGGAGTTGAATTTAAATTACGGGGCATTTGGGGGGCCCCTGTGCACGTGGTTGGCACAGCATGAGAGCGGTGAAAAAGTAGGGGTGTAATTGATATTCTGGGACATTTGGGGGGCCCCTGTGCCCATGGTTGGCACAGCAGGAGAGTGGGCAAAAAGTAGGGGTGTAATTGTTATTCTGGGACATTTGGGGGGGCCCTGTGCCCATGGTTGGCACAGCAGGAGAGCGGGCAAAAAGTAGGGGTGTAATTGATATTCTGGGACATTTGGGGGGGGGTTGTGCCCATGGTTGGCACAGCAGGATAGCGGGCAAAAAGTAGGGGTGTAATTGATATTTTGGGACATTTGGGGGGGGCTGTGCCCATGGTTGGCACAGCAGGAGAGGGGGAAAAAAGTAGTGGTGTAATTGATATTGTGGGACATTTGGGGGGGGGCTGTGCCCATGGTTGGAACAGGAGGAGAGCGGGCAAAAAGTAGGGGTGTAATTGATATTCTGGGACATTTGGGGGGCCCCTGTGCCCATGGTTGGCACAGGAGGAGAGCGGGCAAAAAGTAGGGGTGTAATTGATATTCTGGGACATTTGGGGGGGCCTTGTGCCCATGGTTGGCACAGCAGGAGAGCGGGCAAAAAGTAGGGGTGTAATTGATATTCTGGGACATTTAGGGGGGGCTGTGCCCATGTTTGGCACAGCAGGAGAGCGGGTAAAAAGTAGGGGTGTAATTGTTATTCTGGGACATTTGGGGGGGCCCTGTGCCCATGGTTGGCACAGCAGGAGAGCAGGCAAAAAGTAGGGGTGTAATTGATATTCTGGGACATTTGGGGGGGGGGCTGTGCCCATGGTTGGCACAGCAGGAGAGCAGGCAAAAAGTAGGGGCGTAATTGATATTCTGGGACATTTGGGGGGGGGGCTGTGCCCATGTTTGCCACAGCATGAGAGCGGGCAAAAAGTAGGGGTGTAATTGATATTCAGGGACATTTGGGGGGGCCCTGTGCCCATGGTTGGCACAGCAGGAGAGGGGGGGAAAAAGTAGGGGCGTAATTGATATTCTGGGACATTGGGGGGGGGGCTGTGCCCATGGTTGGCACAGCAGGAGAGCGGGCAAAAAGTAGGGGTGTAATTGATATTCTGGGACATTTAGGGGGGGCTGTGCCCATGGTTGGCACAGCAGGAGAGTGGGCAAAAAGTAGGGGTGTAATTGATATTCTGGGACATTTGGGGGGGCCCTGTGCCCATGGTTGGCACAGCAGGAGAGGGGGCAAAAAGTAGGGGTGTAATTGATATTCTGGGACATTTGGGGGGGGCTGTGCCCATGGTTGGCACAGCAGGAGAGCGGGCAAAAAGTAGGGGCGTAATTGATGTTCTGGGACATTTGGGGGGGCTGTGCCCATGGTTGGCACAGCAGGAGCGGGCAAAAAGTAGGGGTGTAATTGATATTCTGGGACATTTGGGGGGGGGCTGTGCCCATGGTTGGCACAGCAGGAGAGCAGGCAAAAAGTAGGGGTGTAATTGATATTCTGGGACATTTGGGGGGCCCCTGTGCCCATGGTTGGCACAGCAGGAGAGGGGGCAAAAAGTAGGGGCGTAATTGATATTCTGGGACATTTGGGGGGGGGGCTGTGCCCATGGTTGGCACAGCAGGAGAGCAGGCAAAAAGTAGGGGCGTAATTGATATTCTGGGACATTTGGGGGGGGGCTGTGCCCATGTTTGCCACAGCATGAGAGCGGGCAAAAAGTAGGGATGTAATTGATATTCAGGGACATTTGGGGGGGCCCTGTGCCCATGGTTGGCACAGCAGGAGAGGGGGGGGGAAAGTAGGGGCGTAATTGATATTCTGGGACATTGGGGGGGGGCTGTGCCCATGGTTGGCACAGCATGAGAGCGGGCAAAAAGTAGGGGCGTAATTGATATTCTGGGATATTTGGGGGGCCCTGTGCCCATGGTTGGCACACCAGGAGAGTGGGAAAAAGTAGGGGCGTAATTGATATTCTGGGACATTTGGGGGGGCCCTGTGCCCATGGTTGGAACCGCAGGAGAGCCGGCAAAAAGGAGGGGTGTAATTGATATTCTGGGACATTTGGGGGGTGTTGTGCCCATGGTTGGCACAGCAGGAGAGCAGGGAAAAAGTAGGGGTGTAATAGATATTCTGGGACATTTGGGGGGGACTTTGCCCATGTTTGGCACAGCATGAGAGCAGGGCAAAATGTAGGGATGTAATTGATATTCAGGGACATTTGGGGGGGTCTGTGCCCATGGTTGGCACAGCAGGAGAGTGGGCCAAAAGTAGGGGTGTAATTCAAATTCTGGGACATTTGGGGGGGCTGTGCCCATGGTTGGCACAGCAGGAGAGTGGGGAAAAAGTAGGGGTGTAATTCATATTCTGGGACATTTGGCGGGGGGTGTGCCCATGGTTGGCACAGCAGGAGAGGGGGAAAAAGTAGGGGTGTAATTGATATACTGGGACATTTGGGGGGGCTGTGGCCATGGTTGGTACAGGAGGAGAGTGGGTAAAAAGGACGGGTGTAATTGATATTCTGGGACATTTTGGGGGTCCCTGTGCCCTTGGTTGGCACAGCAGGAGAGTGGGCAAAAAGTAGGGGTGTAATTGATATTCTGGGATATTTGGGGGGGGCTGTGCTTATGGTTGGAATAGCAGAAGAGCAGGGAGAAGTAGGGGTGTAATTCATATTCTGGGAGATTTGGGGGGGTTCCTGTGTGTACTGTTGGTACAGGAGGAGAGCGTGGAAAAAGTAGGGATGTAATTGGTATTTTGGGACATTTGTGGGGGCCCTATGCCCATGGGTGGTACATCAGGACAGTAGGTAAAAAGTAGGTGTGTAATTCAACTTATTGGGTTATTTTGGGGGTCCATTTGTCCAGGGTTGGCATACCAGGAGAGCATGCAAAAGGCTGTGGTGTAATTTAAATTCTGGGACATTTTGGGGGGAGGGCTCGGCCAGGCTAAGGGGTCTCGGTGCTGGCTGGGTGGGGGGCGGGTTGGCCGGGGGATATTTTGGGCAGTGGGGGGGGGTGTTCGGCCGGGCTACGGGTTCCCTGTGCGGCCTGGGTGGGGGGGCGGCTTGATGGGGGGGAGATTTAGGGGAGTGGGGGGGTCGGCTGGGCTGAGGGGCCTTGGTGCTGCCTGGGTGGGGGGTGGCTTGGCTGTGGGGAGGTTTAAACCCGTGAGGGGGTTGGGTTAGGGTTAAGGGGTCTAGGCGCTACCTGGGTGGGGTGCGGTTTGGGCGGGGGGACGTTTTGGGTTGTAGGGGGGGGGCTTCTAGGCATAGGTAAGGTGTATAAGCACGGCTTGGCTGGCGGTAGGTTTTGGGCATTGGGGGGGTGTTCACCGACCAAAGGGTGGCACAGTAGGAAAGGAGAAAAAAAGGGGGGCTGGATTTGAAATTATTGTGTATTTTAAGAGGTCATTGTGGCCATGGTTTGCACAGCAGCAAAGGGGGGGGGGGAGAAAGGGAGGCTGTGATTTAAAAGATTGGGTATTGTAGGGGCTCGCTGTGCCCATGGATGGCAAAACAGCAAAGGGGGGAGAAAAGGAGGTTGCGATTTAAATTATTGGGCATTTTAGGGGCCTGCTGTGTCCCTGGCTGGTATAGAAGTAAAGGGGCAGGGGAGAAAGTGAGGGTGCGATTTAAAAGATTGGGCATTTTCGGGGCTCGCTGTGCTCCTGGCTGGTATAGAAGCAAAGGGGGGGGGAGAAAGGGAGGCTGTGATTTCAAAGATTGGGTATTTTAGGGGCTCGGTGTGTCCATGGCTGGCATAAGAGGAAAGAGGGGGAGAAAAGGAGGCTGCGATGTAAATTATTGGGTATTTTAGGGGTTTGATGTGCCCATGGATGGCAAAACAGCAAAGGGGGGGGAGAAAAGGAGGCTGCGATTTAAATTATTGGGCAATTTAGGTGTTCGCTGTGCCCCTTGGTGGTATAGAAGCAAAGGGGCGGGGGAGAAAGCTAGGCTGCGATTTAAAAGATTGGGAATTTTAGGGGCTGGCTGTGGCTATGGCTGGCCCAACAGCAAAGGGGGGGAGAAAAGGAGGCTGGGATTTAAATTATTGGGTATTTTAGGGGCTCGCTGTGACCTTGGCTGGTACAGAAGCAAAGGGGCGGGGGAGAAAGCGAGGCTGCAATTTAAAAGATTGGGCATTTTAGGGGCTTGCTGTGCCCATGGATGGCAAAACAGCAAAGGGGGGGAGAAAAGGAGGCTGCGATTTAAATTATTGGGCATTTTAGGTGT